>CM073592.1:114570628-119570628 GCA_037074705.1 Zhengitettix transpicula | reverse complement strand
ACAATGATAGATAGATAGATAGATTTATTCACCATTAGCCCTCTAAAGAGGAAATAGGATTCGTCACAAATGTACAGTAGATAAAATGCATATAAACTTATAATACACAAAAACACACACAAAAATTCATATCTGTTTATATTAGTCTAGTCCCTACAATCATACACACTATTTTTAGGAAACACGCACACGACACAAATCACTTCCTGGTATTAATCTCCTGTCGCTAGGTACGGAGGGATGTCGTCATAGATATTTACTAAAACAGAAAGCTGAGGCAGGAAAACAGAACCAAAAGGGGAAAACTGGACAAACTATTTACATATTTATAGCATATTCGGCAATTTTGTAGGCAATGCAGTTCAACGAATGTCAGACCGATTCAAAAATTCGTGTACGGAGTAATAAGTTCCATTGACAAGGTAAGTTTTACACTCCTTTACGAATAAGTTGTAGTTGTTGATGTTCTTTACATGATCAGGAAGGCTGTTAAATAGTGCGATACCGGAATAATGAACGCTAGACTCATAGAGACTGAGGCTGTGCTTGTCAGACCTAAGAACTGAACGGTTTCTTGTGTCATAGCCATGATTGTCCCCGTTACTTGCAAAAAGGTTCATGTTGCGTTTAACAAATTTTAGTATTTCTAATATGTAAGCGCTAGGTAGAGTCAGAATATGGAGTCTTTTGAACAGCGGCCTGCAGCTTTCTCTAGCATCTGAATCTGATATAATTCTAATGGCTCGTTTTTGCAGTTTGAAGACATCCACACTACGAGAACAATTGCCCCAGTTGGCAATACCGTAACACATATGTGAATGAAAGTAGGCAAAGTAGACTAGTGAAGCAGTTTTGGTATCAACTTGTTGCGTCAATAGTCTCAATGAGTAACAAACAGAACTAAGTTTGCGCACGAGGCGATCAATGTGCAAGTTCCATTTTAATTTCATGTCGACTTGCAAGCCGAGGAAAGTCGCATGATCAGAGAACTTATCCGTTACGATGTTGTTGGTTTCTGTTGTAAAACGAACTAACTTAGTTTTCTGTACATTGAGTGTTAATTTATTGGCGGCGAACCAAGTATTTAGGTCTCTAGATGCAGTCTCAATCTTCGCATTGAGATTATTTAAATCAATGTCCGTAATTAACAAATTAGTGTCATCTGCGTATAAGACAGATTTTATAGGGTCCATATATTCTGGAAGATCGTTAATATACAAAAGAAAAAGCAGGGGACTTAATATTGAGCCCTGAGGCACGCCACAAGCAATGCCTGACAAGTGCACCTCACCAGCTTTGTTTTTTAAGGCCACCTTCTGTTTCCGATTGTTGAGATAAGATACAAAGAGTGCCAAAGCGTTGCCTCTGATCCCATAATATTCTAATTCTTGGAGGAGTATGCTGTGGTCTACAAGATCAAATGCCTTCGAGAGATCAGCAAAAATTCCGGCTACCTTCAGTTTTTCATCAAGGGAATTTTGTATACTCTGAATAAACTCGTACATAGCGGTGCTCGTGGATTTTTGTTTGAGGAAGCCGTGTTGAGCAGGAGTAATTACTTTATACTTCGTCAAGAATTCAAGTAACATTTTGTGTAAAATTTTTTCTAGTATTTTTGAAAATATCGGAAGTAGAGAAATTGGTCTGTAATTTGATGCGTCGGTGGGCGAAATGCGTCGGTGGGCGAATGTATTGGCCTGTTCAATATTCTCGACCATTATTGTATCTCTGTGTGTTCGCCGGCAACAATTCAGTTCAATAGTTTCTAATTATTAATTCTTTTAATTTTCCTTTTATCATTACAATATATATATATATATATATATATATATATATATATATATATAATGTCATTTTGCATTTTCTTTTATACATAATATTTTGTATATGTGTATGTTTTTTCATTTTGACTACTTTATTGTTGTGTATGTTGAATATGTAAATTTCTTTGACTTGTCATTTTTACTCAGTAGAGAACTAATCGAACTAATCCATAAATCTAAACATAAATCTGCACAAAATTAGTTGTTTTCCGTCGAAGAGTAATTTTTAAATAAACTTACATATTGAAGAAAATTCTTACATGTATAATATCTTTAAATGTATAATATAATAATATATATTATTATAATACATATGTATATATTATAATAATATATATATAAAATATTATAATATACTGTATAATAACATAATATAGTATAATTATATAATGTAATGTATAATATCAATAAAAATTATATAATTCAAAGAAATCCACAAAGCTTTAATAATAAAGAAGGTAGTCAAATACCGACAAAATAAGTGATAATGTACCATACCACACAACGTCCCTTTTTTCTTCAGATACTAAAAAAAGCCTAGAGCGACACAACTGTACTCGTCAGTTGACAAAACTCATGAAACGTTATGTTGTATTTATATTATCACGTAATTAGTCTGTATTTGGCTATCTTTTTCATTATTAATTGTCAATTAGGGAAAATTTTATTATAGTTTCATTCATAGTTTAATTTAATTAAGGAATATGGATGGAAAAATTTCAACCGGACGGCGAATCGAACCCAGGAACTTCCGCATACCGGGCGACTGCTCAGATCCCTAAGCCAATCCTAGGCGACTTTAATTTAACTATGATTTGAGGCTTGAATTCTTTTATTTTTTTTAATTTTTTTTTAGGGCAACAGGCTACATGTGGGTAATCCACGTGGGCAACTCCCCTTTAATAGCATAGGAAGGGATTTGAAAGGGGGGATGCGAAAGGGTAGAAGAAGGTAGCCAAGGGTTACTAGGGCCCCCGGGCTGTATTTTAAGGATCCTACCCGGCATTCGCCTAAAGAAATACAGGGAAAACCCTAGAAAAACCTGCATCAGGTAGGTCGGGCATTGGGTACTTGTCCCACGCCCTTCCGATAGCGGGAGAGGAGTTTGCTGTGGGGACGCAGCATTCCCTTCTCCTTGTCTCGACCAGTTTAGGAGGCAGCTGGCTGACTATTCCAATGGGAATAGCGAACAACTCTTACCGTATGCCCAAGGGCTGAGACCCCGGAACATACACCTCTCAGAACAGGCCGAGGTGCCGCGGCTTGTGAGAAACTTAGTTCAAAAACGGAGAGAAAAAGGCATCCCCAAAGGTAGCCCCCTCGTATCTCTCCTACAAGGTTTTGCCTGCGAGAGAACATCCCTCGCAGGTTACCTGCGAGAGAATCCTCTCGCAGGCTTGTTGCTGAGGCTTTTGGATTTCTTTGGATTGTATATGTAGCCTGTTGCCCTAAAAAAAAAAAAAAAAAACACACACGAGCAATGTGCGTTAGTCCTCCGTCCTTTCATTAGATCCTGAATGCGACATGAAGGATTGACATATAAGAACATCGCAGGCGAGCCAAATTGTGGTTTAAGTATGGGGGAATATCGCACCGCAGTCGACTAGGATTGGCTTACCCCCCGGTAAGCGGAAGGTCCTTAGTTCGATTCCCGGTCCGGTTGACATTTTTCCATACATATTCCTTAATTGAAATTATATATACAGATTTTAATAAACTATTATAACTTTTCATAAATTATGAATACTTTCTTAATTAAGAAATACGTAAAATTTGTCCTTAAATACTAGACTATTTGCTGAACGGGGAGAATGTTTTTTTATCGCGTAAATGTAGCACGAGCGCTGCGTTGAGGCCGAAAGGCTAAAAACTGAACATGCGTTTTAAACGTTGTATGTTGATAGAGATTTCGAAAACATATCGTGTCTCAAATATTTCTTGAAATATTTATATTGTCACAACTACCTGATACAACAAGTATTACGGATTAAACATAGAAACGCATAGAATATTTTCAAATGATTTATTATTTACTATAATAATAATAACAGTATCGTCAGCGAATGTCTCTATTCTTGTATTTTGCGCTGACGAGTACAAGACATACAACAGTTTATTTAGCGTCGTCGTCGCTGTTCCTGAGTGCCTCGACTCCATCGGATGTTGTTTAATTCATCTCCCTCATCACTGTATCGGGTCAGAAATGTCAAAGCACTGCCAAGTCGCTTTTGTTTTGTGGACGTCCGTAAAAATTTTCGGAACCCATCGGCGAAAAAATTTGCGATAATTTAAGCGATTTCTGACAATCTCAGTAATAACAGTTTTTGAAATTTGTGCAAGCTCTTCACAATTGCTCCAGAAGCGTTGAAATATTGAAATTGCAAAAGCGTGCCATCAGAATACTTTCTAATACGGATACTAAATACAGTTGTAAAGAGTTTTTCAAAAGTTTGTGAATATTAATTATTCCCAGAGTGTTTATTCAGGAAATTTTAATTTGTTAAGCGGAACATGAATCTTTTTCAAAGAATGGCGAGTCTTACGATTACGAGACTAGAAATCACTCAGGTCTAAGATCTTTGCTCTAAACCAGAGAAGTATTTACCATTCACGGATAGTTTTATACAATAGTCTTCCTTTAGGTATTAAGAACAATAATAACTACAAGAGTTTTGGGATTCAATGTAAAAATATTCTACTGAAAGGCGCCAGTGTTTTAATCAGTACAGGAGTTTCTAGATCGTTCCCCTAATAATTAATTTTTTAAAAAAACAGCAAGTGTTCAATGTGTTGAAAACACTTACTTCATAACTTGCTTAGTCTCTGTTCGTCTTTTCTGCTCTTTTGTTTGCTTGTTTCATGTCCGGTCTGGAGTTTGCAAGATTCCTCGCCACGCTGTGTTTCGTGAAGTCCGTCATTTGTCTTTCCTTCTAGTGTGCGTGTGTCACGTTTTGTGTTTAATTTAGCGTGATGTGTAAATTCTATATTACATGATAGTTCATTCTCGAATCATTAATTATTTACTTTTACATATTGACTATTTTTATTAGAACTGTAAATATTATAAATATATATAAATATATATACCCTTAGTATTGTTAAAGAATAATTATTTTTGTTATTATTTATATTATTTTACTTATGTCGGACAGGGAAATTTTTGATCCCGAATTTTAATATTTATTTGAGTTAACTACTAATTATTTATAATTGAAATTCATTTTTCACTTTTCAAACCATACCCTCATTGACAACTGAAGACCGCCCACGTCTTGAACATAGGTTCGTCCATCATTAAACTGTCTAACCCACTTTCTCACCAATCCATCTGTCATAACATTGTCACCATAAATGCCTTAACATTTTTTGCGTTCAGAAACCGCACTTCATAGTCGGCGCCGTCAGAAATTGTCTTCAACATTTTGAACGGTCAATAGCAAATGTAAACAAACACATTCCGGCTGTAATGACGTCAGTGGAAACGCAATATCCAGAGAGAGATGTGTACAGCGCGTAATGTCGGCAGTAGCCTTGCGATGGCGGTACAACCAAACGGTAGGCCTACTTACTTTCCGGACACGCCTCGTATGCATTAAAGAAACAATTATAACAGACAAAAATTAGACATCCTCCATGGCCGAAGTAACTTTTTGTATTTTACTTCATTCTATGTTTAAAAGTTAATTTTAATTTTTTTAAGTAGATTGTAATGAGAATTTTTAATGTTTATAAATAAATTTTGAATGTCGGCTCTTTAAGTCTGATAATTTTAAAATATTTGGGAAATCCCGTCGCGGCGAACATATTTTCTGAACTTAAACTACAGTTGCAACAGTGTTTTTGTTTCTTGATGGAAGTGTAAATATTTTTTTTTATAATTAATCATTTGACTGTACAATTCAGTGACTTCCGTCAAACATTTAATTAGCAGTGACTGATCTGCAAACGGATGATATGCTAAAAATGATAGTTGAAGAAATTGATATAAACAAAATACATTTCGGAAGATAAATACGATCAATTACAATAATATATACTGGAATTAAACCTATGTTTCGAAATGTGAAATGATATCGCCAAATAGATGTTAGTAAAATCAAAAGTACTAATTAGTGTATCGCAAACAACTTTAAGGTTACGAACTACAGTATGATGAAATATTATCTAAATAAAAATATTACGTACATTCAATTACTACAAAATTTAACATCTTCTACAATACATTAATTAATTAATATAAATATTTAATTTATTTCTTATGTGAGAGAAAGGTGTCGGCAATATGTGAAAATATCACTAACGAACAAAAAGTTAGATACCGCCTAACAATGCTCCAAACTAAAACAATATTACTCAACAGCCGAAATATAATGTATCTTAATTTTAATTAAAGGTAACTAGGCCTACTTTTCTTTCCAAAATAACGTGATATCCTAAATTTTTTGAAACCACGCAATCTGACCCCGATGCCAACATAAGTTTTAGTGTTTTTATTGTAGAATTAAACTGACGTTTTTGAAGAAAATAATCCAAAGCGTCATGGCGAATTTGTTAATATAAATCAAGAGGAGGAGGAAGATATATTGATATATTTGATATAAACTGACGACGAAAAGTAACGTTTGGATTGAATGTATTTATTTATACGTAGGTTTAATTAACAGTGGTTCTATTCACTTCTAATCAACAAGTTATAGCCAGTGACCCATAATGTCACCCATAATATCATCAGTGTCTAAATATTTGGAATTTTGATTGCATGAGAATGGCACCTGCCCCTTACACATCGAAATAAAGCCTTTGTTTCAGATGAGATGTGCGTGAATTCCTTATGAGAAACACTCGCCACGTGTTCTTCCGGTGGCCCGTGACAAATTAACAGACAATATAAGCCACAGGAAGTGGCGGCCATGTCGGCATGCGTTCATTGTTGAGCGTCAGTCAAACAGAAAAATCTCCCCTTCCCATTCCCACATCTTGATTGCTCAACTTACAGCCCTTAAATTGACATGAGACGACCTCCGTTAGTATACGACGTTTGTTGACAATGATTTGGAATTGGCATAATCAAGCAATGAAGGACTGCAATGGAGGAAAATGGGAACTCTAGCGGTTAATTTATAGCTGCAATAAATATTGGTAGTTAGAATGTTTATCTTTCCGTGGAAATGGTCACTATTCCAACTTGTATACCACTGTCAACAAAAAGTAAGTAGAATTTATTTATAAAATATAAATTCTTTATTTATTCAATTTCATCCCCTTCAAAGTAATCCCCGTCCGATGAAAGGCACTTTTCCAAAGCTTTTTCCAGTCCTCGAAACAGTCGGAATAGTCTTTTTCCGGTATAGCCTTCAAGACCTTCTTCGATTCGGTTTCTATCTCCTCAATCCTGTCAAAACGGCGTCCCCGCATTGGCCTTTTGAGTTTGCTGAATAGCCCGAAGTCGCACGGAGCCAAATCAGTCGAAAACGGTGGTTGCGGAACGATATGAGTCGAGTTTTTGGCAAAAAAGTCGCGAAGAACCTATGCAGTATGCCATGGTGCATTATCGTGATGAAGGATCCAAGAGTTGTCCGCCCATAATTCCGGCCGTTTCAGACGAATAGCTTCACGCAAACGACGCATAACGCTCAAATAATATTCTTTGTTGACAGTTTGGTCCGGCGAAAGGAATTCATAGTGCACCACACCACGATAATCAAAGAAAACTGTCAACATGACCTTGATTTTCGATCGACTTTGCCTTCGTCTTTTCGATCTTGCTTCACCTTTTGCACGATATTCGCTGGATTGGTCGGTGGTTTCAGGGTCGTATGCGTAAATCCAAGTCTCCTCTCCAGTAATGATGCATTTCAAGTGGTCAGACAGCAAACTTTCACACACATCAACGCGACGCTTTTTTTTTCCAAAAAATTTAGCGATTTTGGCACCAATAGAGACTTGACGGGTTTGAGACACAAAAAATTCTTCAAAATGGTTTGGGCTGAGCCAAATGATATTCCAACACTATCAGCGAGATCTCTAATTGTCCATCGACGATTTTCAAGCACTAAATCTTTGATTTTTTGGACGTGGCCCTCGTCGGTAGACGCTGATGGTCGTCCAGAGCGCGGTTCGTCTTCAACGCGTCCTCGGCCCTCTTTGAACTCGTTGTACCACTTATAAACGTTTTTTGTGCCATAGTTTGATCACTAAAGGCCTTCCGCAACATTTTCAACGTGTCCGCACAAGAATATTCGTTCCGCAAACACAATTTAAATGCAAGTTCTTTGCTCAACAAAATCACCCATTGCAAAAATCGAAAAATTCAATTTTGGTTGTTTACAAAAACACGTGTAACTCGGAGATAATTAAACCTTTTAACAAACAGACGCTTGGCAAATATTATAGACAGTCCTACCAACCCAGGAAAAAAAAATTACCTGCCATCCTAATACCCGGGAGTTTTAAGTGACAATTTCACCTTAGGTTTTGATCACAGTGGTATGCTGTGGCCATTAGTGAGAAACCAAGTTTTCCAATTCAAAGGCTCTGGAAAAAGTTTCTGTGGCCTGAAAACCACGAAATTATGCACCATTTTCAGTTTTTCGCTAATAGAAAAAGCATGAAGCATTCTATTGAAACTAATGTTCAGTAATAAATTGTACACGATAAAATTTTGCATCGAATGGTGTAGTCGAGTACGAAATTCGATCGAACTAAGTGGTATAAATAGTTCGTCAAATTTACATTTTACGTCATTTCCGAAACGAATGCAGTTTGTCGTATTTCTAGTGCTGATATCTCCACAATGGTCGTCTGTAAACTAATTTGTCATCAAATATAAGTTTTAGACAATTTAGTTCTTTCCAACGCATGATGTGGTTTTAAAAGTACGCTGTGATTGGCCGAAGATACACCCATTTTCCAGGCTGTATACCGCCGACCCGGTTGCGCTAATATTATGGCGCTGAGGATGGGAGTGACCATTACCTACGACAGGGTGGAACTGAGCATAATAACATGTTTAATAGTGTTGTTTTTCTAATATGACGAAATAGTCAAGAGTTTTAAAGAGTATCTATATTTTTTTCAAGAAAGAATATCAAAAGTGGCCGGACTCAATTCTCCAGTCTGGTTGCTATTATACACTATTCAATGCAGAATTTTATTTTGTACAATTTATTGCTGAACATTATTTTCAGTAGAATGTTTCATGCTTTTACTATTACCGAGAAGCTGAAAAAAGGTAAAACATTTCGTGGTTTTTAAGCTACAGAAACTTTTCCTGAGGTATTTCGAATTGGAAAACTTGTGATTTTCACTAATAGCCACAACAGAAACAAGTTTTAAGACTAGAATAAATAAAATACCCGATCTTTTGCTCGCTGAGGCCTTTTTTTGGACGTATCTACTGGGTTAGTTTTCTTAAAATAAACGATTGACCAACTTATTTCAAATTTCCAACTGTGTTCACCTACAGATTGAACATCGACTTGAAACGTCGTGGAAAGTTTCAAACCTATGTACGAGTAAAATCGTCAAGCAGAAAATTGAAAAAAAAAATTTTATTTACCGTAGTGATTTTCCTTTCGTAGCACATGGTGTCGATTATGGCTGGCATTATACAATTTGTGTTTGTAAATTACAACAGTATAATTTTTTGTGGATCTTCGTTATGAAAAAAAAATGCAGTCAGCAATGTATCGTCGAACTGTATAAGTATGCAAAAAATGAATTAATATGCGTATTCTACTGAATTTAATTATAAATATTTCCATAACCATTGGTCTGAACGATTCCTTGTGCAGAACGTATGATTCATAACGAAAAATCCATTTGAAGGCGTTAATTCATTTACGTGTTAGGTAAAAATGCCAAAATTAAAATATACATTTATAGATAAAATGGACACATATCTACAAGAATATTATAGGCTTGTACTTACATTTTATATCTAGGTATTCACTGTATAGCAGGAGATGGATCTCCACTAATACGCGGTCATTAACTATTAGGTTCTATTTCTGGCCCTTTCAATAATTTTGATCCTTATTAATTAATTAGTTTATAGCCTTTAAAGCTCAGGTTTGATTGAAAGCATTTCTTTTGAAGATATTGCATATTTCGTCTTCCATTTTGAACTACTTTTACTTATAGCTTAATTTTTTCCAACTAGTCCGACTCGAAGATGACGAGTGTGCGTCTTCCATGTCGTTAGTTATATTAAGAGCCTGGTACCTAATCTCTCCAGTTAATTGTCTTTTTGTAAGACTTAATATACAATGTGTCCCTTTTCAGCAAGACCACCCATGTCTCAAGAAAATTAATGGAGGCTTTAAGACAGGGCCTCACGTTCTTGTCCTCACACAGACACCGACTTCTATTTGGTTCGGTCCCGAAGCATCGTTCTCTTTAGCAAAACCCGTTAGTGTCATACGTTCCGCTATTCCTGGAATGCTTTGTTTTTTCAAATACAGCTATTCTGAAAGTGAATCTTCCAATAACTCACATAGACGGTTTGTTTGTGTATGTGTGTATGCATATTCCGTATACAAATCTACATCCGTGAAGAAAATTTGTCCAGATTTCTTACACGTGATTCTTCCGAACCGGAAACAAACACTGTGGAGGTAAGACACGTCTACCATCCCCAGGGGCGGTGGTGGACTGGGGGCGGAAATTTTTAAACATGCCAAAACGGCCCATATTTGCATATTTTTCGGGGTCAATGAGTTCTAGTGTGTTTCTCTCAAGTTTTTTTTTTAGAATAACTTCAATCTCAGTCGGTATGGAACGGGAGCACCCTTAGGGGTGTGGGTGAAGGGCCTTACAAAAAAATAACGCGAAAACAACCGAGATTGGAGTCAAACCCGGGGTTTTTGATGTCGCTAAGTTTAATTATGACATTAAACTTACGGTTTAATTTGCATGGGGTGAAAATTTTTATAAATGTTCAACGGCCGACATCTGCGTCGTATACATATTTTAGTAATCGGTTCGTTTGGCCTCTAGGTTTTTGGCAAACAACTGCGACGATATTATGCCGACTCTTTAGTTCCGTGATGTAGAGTAATTTCTGAGTCTAGCATACGTGCACGAATCCTAGGATTCGTCAGTTCTTGGGCGCCAGTTTTTTATCAAGTGAATAACCAAACTTTGATAATTTTAATAATTCATTGATCGAGTTATGAAACATAAATTACTCAGGCGTGGTTTAGACCTATACGACATATGGCTTTAAAGTACTACTTCTGTACTACAGACTTTTTACGCTCTCCGTGCCTCGCACCGAGCGAGTACGTGTTTCGAGATTTACGCGTCTCAGCGACCACCCGATCGCTGAGATACCGAAATGCGGAATAACTTTACAAGTACAAACAATAACATTCTCGCGCCGATCCTGATTGTAGAGAGTCTATCTGCCAAAGGAGAATTTAACAATATGCAAAATACTTAACATATCCAAATTACTCATATATCAACGTACACATCCGTTGATATTTTACAATATTTTTTTGGGTGAATGAGCTTGATAGTATTTTTCCAAATGTTCATAATGTATAATTTCAACCTCTTTCGGTATAGGAAGGGAATACTCTTAAGAGTAGAGGAAGAAATAAAGCAAAAAACAATTAAGATTGGAATCGAATATGGGGTTATGAATGACGCTGATGTTAATTATAATATTCTTGCAGTCTAAGTTATTCTTCTACCCTTCTATAGGTGCGGAAACAATGTGTGTATGTACCTCATAGAAACCTACACACATGGAGCAAATTTGATCAAATTTTTGTACCCGTCTACATTTCGAACCGGAAACAAACACTGTGGGGATAAGACACGACTAACTCTTCCAGGAGGGTGGAACTTTTCAGATATTATAAAACGGCCGATGTTTGGGTCGGATAAATATTTTACGGGGTCAGTGTCTCTGCTGATGATTTTTGTGCATAATTTCTACCCCTTTCTGCATGGGATGGAAGCACCTTTAGGAATGTGGGGGAGGAGTTTAAGCTTATTTATTTTATTGCATTTTAAAGACTTTCTAATTACCTAATTTTATCAGAAGAAGTAAGTCCAGTATCAAAATTTAACTTCCGTTTTAGATTTAATTATGTTTCGGTTGTGTATTGTTTATAAATTTATGTAAAATATTAAAAATCTACTGGTCCTTTTCTTCAAAAATTTTAAATTTATATGACTTTGAGGGTGGAATGAAAAGCAATGCTACTGGTTCCAATATTTTTCGTCTTTATTTGAATTATATTTTACACTCTATTTTTTCTCTTTATCAGAATATTTTTTTCGTACAGATTTCCTCAAATTTACCGATAATACAAACCCTGCGCTTACTAAATTTCTCCTAAACCATCTTAATCAATTTTTAAAAGTTAATAAATACTGTATTGTTTCTTTTTCTTTTAAAAGCTCTGGGATAGTTGATTGAAAGAAGCAAATGTGAATTTTTAATATATTGTAATAATCAAAAAGTAGGCTTTAATTTATTTAAAGGAATGATTAAATAAAATTATTAATATTTAAAGTTTTTATTTCTTAAAACTGCACATTATTAGCCCTATCTTTGTACGATCTTTGATCTTTGATCAAAATTTACAGAACTTTACTTTAATTATTTACAATTTATTTTGTTCTAGTGAATACACATCAATAGTTACAATCCAATATGTTGAAAATATCTTAATCTCATGCTCTACCGACTGAGTTTGATAATTAGGACACGATAAATGTATAATTTGACTATTAACAATTCAAAATATAAAACAAAATTAACCTAAAAACAATATGAAATATAAGTGGAATGAAAGCTGAACTAAATGAACGCTGAACGAAATCTGATTACTCTTTTAATTATTGTTTACAAATTTATCAAAATTATGTTACTTACGGACCGTCGGTCTGGTACTAGAACAATCAATTTTACCTCGTTCGGACACTTTTACACCCTTTAATTATTTAATATCAGGCCTTGGTTTTCACTGATTCTACACTTCACTTTAAAATTTGGCAAGATTGGCTGTATTCCGTTTACTGCTCAGCTCCATAATAATTTTACCAATGTCCTCCTGGAACAATTTCTCCACGAAGATTTTGGAAAGTTCTATTCTGACGAAAACTGTTCTTACTTTCCAAAATTTACGCTGCAATACTTCCGTGAATGTTTTACTTTGTATTAATTCACAACTTTAACTGGTAATACTTTAACGACGTCTAGTCTCTGCTCAAGTTTTATTATGTTTTCTGCTCCTAGCAATGTTTTTTCCGCCAACTAACCAAGTTTTATTACTTGTTCCGTACTTTGCAATGTTTTGGCACCAACTAACTATCGTAGTGCCTCTCGGGTTTTAGCGCGCATTTCCAACTCGGCTTTTCATCAAAGCAACAGAGCTCAGCGCTATTGTCGCTTTTGGTCGCTCAAATACCACTAACAATTTAAATTATTTAAAAAACAATAATAGGTTAATTAATTGGCATTACAATCTCAAAGTGAATTTTACGTTCAAAGAATCACTTGCATATATCATTAAAATTGATGACCACAACCAATGACAATTTGAAATGTCCGAGAAACTGTTAATGAACTATCAGTTGGGCAAGTAGCTCGACGATGAATATTATTTATATGATAAAACGAAAAACAGCAGTAAATGTCATAATTTTGAGTTGCTTCCCCAAAGTTATCATTCACTTATACATATAAATGCATTGCCCGATTGACGTTTGCCCGACCGGCAAAAAGGGTCGTGTTTTACGAAATTTGGCATTTTATAACGGAAAGTTACCAGAAACGAGTTACCCAAAATTCCGTTTCCCACGATAATGTAATAAAGCCTCATGATTTGCATAGCTACATTTTTATTTCCCTCGAACGACTCAATTGTTCGAAGTTTTCGTTTATGAACTAATCACGATAATCACCTAAAGTGAAATATGTCTATAGCAGCGAGGGCCACGACTCTTGCGTACTTTACTTTTACAATTCATATTCATAATTAATGAGTTTTAAACACTTATTTGTTTTTGGAATCTGATGTATTACAGAATAACGGCGTCTGTCTTGAATGTTTCTGAGGATTTCTCCAATACAGAATTTCTTCAATTTTGTTCTGTACGAAAATCGTGAATTTCTCTTTCAGGTTTTTGTACGATTCAGATAAATGTACTCGGGGTTTTGTATTTCGGGCTACTGTACGACAACGTGCGGGAAATGACCGCTTTCGAGATAACGTAGCTGGGAAAATGTACGAATTCCCACTCACCGTCAGGTATTTCTGTCGATGAGGCACACAGAAAAATCAACCATCTCCTGTGGTGTAGTGGTTAGACGTCCCGGTTTCGAATTCCGCTAAAGGCACGTGTGTGTATTTCCATACAGATAAGTCCCGCAAATTAAGTTCCCGACTAGTGAAATGCAAACAGTCTGCGGCTAAAAATTAATTTAAAAAAATCGTCCAATCTGACGCGAGTCGTATTGTTACACATTTTTAACAAGGTCGGGAAAGAAATACTGGCGAGGGAGTGGCTTTTGGAAAAGGAAGAAAATAATGTGCACGCAAAGTTATTCATTCAAGACATCAATTATCGAAGCTGAGCGAGAGATTTATTATTTTGATTCCAAATATGGTCGTTAATTAAAATTGTTTGTGGGAAGGAGAACGAGCGTGCGTGCTTATTTGTTGGACTTTGGGGGAGGGGGGGGGGGAGGAGGTGAGCTGACTGATGGCGTGGCCATACCGGCAGGGAATTCAATTCGGCAGGGCTCAGCGATTAACATTTCCCACGCCGGGTAGTCCGGTAGGTTTTTTACTCGTTTTCAAGCAACAAATCTTAGGCGTCGCGTTTAAAAATTGCCGTGTTGGTCGTGCAGGTGCAGCGCTTATTAGCTATGGCACGCTCTTCCATTATTGTAATGGCCGTTCGTCACGGTCACGATGTACCCGCACTGGCATGTGGAAGGCCCCAAATCATTCACTGAAGTCACTTGTAAAGCTCAACAAAAATACTTGAACCATTGACGAGTATACAAAAATTAGTACTCGTGCTTCCGAGGAATCTATTGTAATGATAAATGAGCAATTAATAATTAGAGACTATTGAACTGAATTGTTATCGGCGAACGCACAGAGATACAATAATGGACGAGAAAACAGGCCAGAGACAATGTTGGAGTTAGTGCGCGTAAGTTGATGGACCAGCAGTCAGTCATGAGACCTTGCTGAATACGGAAGGAATTAAAATTTCTCAGTCAGCCATGAGACATTGCTGAGGAGGAAAGAAATTAAAATTTAGCAGTCTGGTTTTTAACACCCACCGAGTAATTTAGCAAAGTATGTTCTCGCGAGTTGATATTGGTCGTATTTAACCTACGATATTGAAGAACTTTTAAAGTAAAGTCGACAGATATAAATGGTATGAAAGTTCTTGAACAATTGTGTCCGGTGGTCAATTGGCCGGAATTTAGGAAAGTGAACCATAAGTAAATTAAGTGATACATGGCCTATTAAAGTGTTCGAGGTGAAAGTGTGTCGCAAAATCTCTACAATTGCCCTGGTACCGGTACAAACAGTGAGTAAAACGGAAACATTTAAAATTAACATTGTAAACGTTAATAAAAGGTAGAATATCGTTAGATTTCGATTTCATTTCGTGTTATTTCATTTTATTCTATTACATTTCGAGAGTTTATTAAAAAAAAATTCAGTACTGAATTGTAAAATTAATTGTTCTTTATTTAAAAGGCCCAATAAAGACCCTGAGGTAAGAGAAAAGGACATTTTTGTATAAAATTGTTGTAAAGTTCAGCAAGTCATTTGTTTTGTAAGGTAAAATAGTTGTGTATAATAAACTAATTGTTTGATTAAATAATAATAAATGTTATTATTTCATGCTCCTTTCATTAGATGATTTTCAATTATTAGTTCAATTTAATTAATTATCTTCATTATTGAGTAACCACATTTTGACGCCTTAACGTGTGGACAATCAAATCATTTCAATTGTTAATATTTTGCAGAATACATTTATGGCACATCAACGTGGGACCATTTTATTTGACGACTTTCATTGTTTATTACACTATGTTTTGTCGTTTAACACAAATAATATCAAATTTGAAATAAAGAACCTATTGTTGGCTTATAGGTTATATTAATAAGTGAAACCAATCTGTAGCTATATCGCATATAAAATAAATGAAGTTTCAGAAATCTCCACTCCTGGCTTTGATTCAAAATTTGTTAATCGGCTGAATAACATAGCCAGGAGAATGATGGTACAAACAAATTTGGGAAAACTTTCTGCTCAAACTCATCAATTCTTCTAAAATTAATTTTGTTAAACTTCGGGTAATCCCAGGAAATGAATATGATGATATGGAGATTAGATTACAGGATGAAATAATGGAAGCAAACGAGTTTTTGAAAAAGTAGAGCGACAATTGATGACATCGTCCTTTTCACCACACGTAAATAAATTGACGTAATTCTGAATTAAATTTAAGCAGTCACATTTTGGAGATACGACAACCCGGGCAACGCCGGCACCCAGCGCGTACATTAAATAAAGCAGAGGTCACAATATAGATCCTTGTGATAAACCAACTTTGAGTTCCGTAATTTCTTAAATACATCCATTGATTTTAACAGCCTGTTTTGTGTTCGAAAAGTATGATTTTAATGTGTTTAGCTGATTACTATTAATTCCACAGAATACATGTTTTGAAAATAGTATTTGGTGAGGAACACAGATTTGAATAAATCAAGAAATTTCATACATACTTTATTACGATTTTGTATTTTATTTTCAATATACTTAATTAGCTTACAAACATCTGTAGTTGTTGATTTATATTTCTTACATTCATGCTGTCTATAGGTTAATAACTTGTTGTTTTCAAAGTGTTGAATAAGCTATGTGTTAATTAAGATGTCAAACACTAAAGATACAGTTGAGATACATGAAATAGGACGTTAGTTGTTTGGAAGATTTATATCTTCATTCCGAAGAATTGGAATAACATGTGATATTTTCAAAGGGTCTGGAAAAGCTCCTTTTTTGACAGCAGCATTAAACACTTCAGTCAGAGGTTTCAGTAAATCATTTATATATAGACATTTCTACTCTTGGATATTTTCATTGAATTGACAGCTTTCAAAGTGTCATTTTTGTGAAACGATTTGATTTGAAGGGGCTAGACACTGTATGTGATAGACTTGCTACTTCGAGCTCTTCATTACTTAATGTTTTAGATCATTCATGTTTAAACGGCTGAGACCCGATATTTTCCCGGTTTATTGCGATCCCTTTCAGGTAAATGAATGCCACAGCCCGATTCCTTCCCGCCTGAAACCTCCACGAGTCCAGATTCCTTCCCATCGTATTGGTAAGATCTGCACAGCCTCCATACCTTTAGTACTAACAATCACAATAAAAAAAATTAATAATACTCCTAAAACCCTAATCGAAGTGCTCAATGATTACTAATTTAATATCAACGTTTTCGGGACCGCTTCTAAATTTTTACTGAAGTCATCCTTTATTCCAAAAACGAGCTTGGTTTATAATTTAATGGATACAGAAATACGTTTATCACACCTTAAATTCTTCAAAATTAATTAAAATTCAACTTTAATTTTTTAAATGACGTATTCGTGTTTCAGTCGGTTGTATCAACAAATATGATATATATAGATTTAACAAAATTAAATCACCTTGTGAGTTATCTACAAAAACAACAACTATAAAAACGATTTTCATTCTTCCATTTTTAAAGAGCATACAATTTGAAGTATCCGAATTATTCAATTATATTTGTAATACTGTTTATGACCAGTTTCAGAAAGTTTATTACCTTAATTACGTACCTTCTTCAGGTATTTATTTAAATAAACCGTCTGAAACTGGTCATAAACTGTTTTATTAAATGCTGATTTATTACAATGTTATTGAAGTATTTACCTATAATTTAGATGAAAATAGGAAATAAATCCAAAAGCTTTGAAATTTACGAGTTCGTGACTGTTTTATTTTCAACATCAATTTAATATTTTTGTTTGCGTGATTTGTGAAAGGTTCTTTTGCAGTTTTTTTGGAGTATTTTTCTTCATTTGACACACCTCATAATCAGATTAAGGTAGCATACCTGGAAAAATATTTTTATATACTGTTATTAATTAAGTTGTTTTTATTATAGTTTATTAAATTTAAAAATAATGAAACATGGCATGAAAACATTCCACTTAATTATAATCCAGTATCTTGTCGGTAAGGAATTGGGCCGTTTCCAGTTGTTAAACCCTGATCGGCCTGGGAAGGAATTCGACGACCATTTCGACCCGCAGGTAGTTCTGGGAAGGAATCGTGCTATGCCCGTTTAAAATAAAGCTAGAGCTATCTGATGCAGGTTTTCTAGGTGTTGTCCTGCATCACTTTTAAGGCGAATAGAGTGTAGCATCCTTAAACTATATCGAGGGAGTCCTAGTTAACCCTTGGCAACCTTCCTCGTATCCCCTTTCAAATCCTTTCCTATGCTATTGAAGGTGAGATGCCACCACGTGGGTTACCCTCATGTAGCCTGTGACAAATTCTTACTGTCACTCGTCATCCAAACACCCAAAGCCAAATTTTCGTATCACAAATTTAACCAAATATTCAAATATCCATCATTTACAGATTCACTAATATCCTTTCCCACTTGATTAAAAACCACAAGGAGACAATTGACACCTGTGTTGTTTACAAAATCTCTTGCTCTAATTGCTCTGCTACATAGGACAAACAAAACGTTCCCTTAATACACGTATCAAGGAACATATATCTAATATCAAACTTCCCATTAATAAACAATCTGTAGCATCCAAACATACATTTGATTGGCAAAATCCTAAGATTTTAGACATTGACACCAGGTACAATTCCAGACTCATTTCAGATTAAATGAAACATCACAGCTATTAATGTACGAACATACAAAATGAAACTAAATAATTGCTATGATCCCTTATTATTAAGCTGAACCTTCTGTTTTCCCTTTATCGTTGCTCCCTTATTGTTACGCTAACCCTTCGGCTCTCGCATTGTCGTTGCGTTTTCGTCACTTTTGAGTTTTGTCAACTGACAAGTGCAGTTGTGTCGCTCTAGGCTCTTCTTCGCACCTGACGAAAGGTACAAAAATATTTATAAATGTGTAGTATTTATATTATCACTTTTTTGTCTGAATTGGCTATGTCTTTTTCATTATTTTAAATCCAACGTAAATTTTTCATTCCTGGTTTTAGTTAAAGCAGGACGCTGGAGATTTGACCCTGATTTTTAGGGAGATAAGCCACCTACCGGATCTACCCCGAGGGTATAAAAAAAGTTCAAGGAGAAGCGCCATAACCTCGCGCGATAGATTTGCTGGCCATGACAGTAACATCGCTGTTCTGTTGAGAAATGGAGGCTTCTGACAGCATGTAATGGTTGTTATAGCTACTGCAACTCTCGCTGGCCACCTGCAAGCAGAAGCTGGTCCTGCTCGTATCTCAGCACCGTGCATGTGCCAACCTGTTACATTAATTATTCGCAACGCCAGACTAAGGCATTAGCTTGTATTAGTAGTCACTCTTTACCTACGACTCACCGAATTACGTAGATGGAATCGTCCACAGGCAGTCAACATATAAACCATTAAAAAATATTGTAATTGTTAACATTTACATTGAATAATGCTCATATCCCTTGCTGACTCATAACTGCAAATAAAATTTATTAATGTGATTCCTAAAGGCGTTTTCCAGGCAGCAAATAAGACAACTCATGTCGAATATCGATAAAAATTTTCGCATTTAGGTTAAGTTCATCTCTTTACGAATGATTTGGAATGTTTTGATTTAATCAAAGTTTGTTCTCATGATATGTACATTTGTGATACACTATATTACCGTCCCTCTTCATTTCTGATTTCTAGCACCTGATGTGTCTTCTCAAAGAATTATCACCGGGTATTAATCTCTTCGTTTCGGTACATCTTCTGTATACTGCCCAATTAACAACATTAAATTTATTTCCCAGAACAGCTGTCTCCGTTTATTTGATTGTAGAATACTGTTTTTCTAAGAGCAATAAAGAGTCCAGCGTTCAAAACAGTATCTATACTCAGTTGCAAGGAAGAAGAAATAGCAATAACTGGGGACTTGAGTACGAGCACTTTTCCTCTTTCTTCCTCTTAGAAAAACAATACTCTTAAACATGTTAATAATCTCAGTTCCACCCTGACATAGGTAATGGTCACTCCCATCCTCAGCGCCATAATATTAGCGCAACCGGTTCGGCGGTATACAGCCTGGAAAATATGTATCTTCGGCACAATCTCAGTGTATTTTAAAAACCACATTTTGCGTTGGAAAGAATTAAATTGTCTAAAACTTATATTTGATGACAAATTAGTTTACTGACGACCATTGTGGAGATATCAGCACTAGAAATACGACAAACAGCATTCGTTTCGGAAATGACGTAAAATGTAAATTTGACGAACTATTTATATCACTTATTTCGATCGAATTTCGTACTGGACTACACCATTCGATGCAAAATTTTATCGTGTACAATTTATTACTGAACATTATTTTCAATAGAATGCTTCATGCTTTTGCTATTTTGCGAAAAACTGAAGAAAGGTAAACATTTCGTGGTTTTCGGACCACAGAAACTTTTTCCGAGGCCTTTCGAATAGGAAAACTTGTTTTTTTTACCAATGGACAAAACATGTACAAGTTGAAAAAACCCGTCATTTTACTCGCGGAGGACCTTTTTTGGACATTGCTTTTGGGTTTATTTTTATCTTTCTGAATGCAGCAACTTAGACAGATATTTATTTCAATATTTCAAAATGAAAAAATGTCTGATTGAAATAATGAATAAGAAAGATAGCCAATTTAGACAAAAAAGTGACAATGTAAATACCACAAAACTTTTCTGGGATCCTTGTGCCTTTCCTGATGTGCGAAGAAGAGCCTCCTTGTCTTTTTCTACTGCCTGTCCAACCTCTTTGCTACATAAGATATGTAGATGACATTTTTTGTATTGTTAATACGTCTTAAAACAATCTTATAGTCAATAATTATCATCCCAACTTACAATTCACCCATGAACTTGAATTTAACCATTCTCTTAATTCACTTGATGTGACCGTATACATTCAGAATACTTCCATCGTCACCAATTGGTTCAGACGTGTTCTCAATTATCTTTCTGATCATCCTCAGAACCAAAAGAGAGATATGGTATACAAACTTGCAGACAGAGCAAAAACTACTTTATAACTCCAAGTTCCATCAACACAACTTAAATGTTGTCCGAGACATTTAAATCTTCAATGCGTACCCTTTAAATTTTATTATTATACACTCAAACAGCAGGTTGAACAAAATCCAACATCCTACTGAAAATCGTCCCCAAACACCTCAAGCCAATTTTTTTCTCGTACTCCCTCATTACAAATTTCTACATCACAAATTTGTCCAAATATTCAAAGAATAACAAATATTCATCATTTACAGATCCACTGATATACTTTTCTACTTGATTAATAACCACAATGACCCACTTGACACCTACAGCAAACATTGTATTGTTTACAAAATCTCTTGCTCTAATTGTAATTCCTGCTACATAGGGCAAACAAAACGTTCCCTTAATACACGTATCAAAGAACATATATCTAATATCAAACTTCCCATTGATCAACAATCTGTAGTATCCAAACATATCATCACTTCTAAACATACATTTGATTGGCAAAATGTAAAGATTTTAGACATTGACACCAGGTACAATTCCAGACTCAATTCTGAGATGGTTCTCATGAAATCAAACATCACAGCTATTAATGTGCAAACAGACTCTATGAAACTCAATAATTACTATGATCCCTTATTATTTCGCTGAACCTTCTGTTTTCTCATTGTTGTTGCTCCCTTATTGTTACGCTAACCCTTCGGGTCTCACACTGTCGTAGCGTTTTCGTCGTTTTTGAGTTTTGTCAACTGACGAGGCTCTTCTTCGCACCTGACTGAAGCTCTTCTTCGCACGTCAGGAAAGGCACAAGGATCCCAGAAACGTTGTGTGGTATTTATATCAGGCCTATCACTTCTTAGTCTTAATTGGGTATCTTTCTTATTCATTTTTTAATAATTCTTTCACCGAAGACAGCATAGCGTGTTAAAGATTCAATCAAACTTCAAAGATTTGATCGAAGATTGAGCTACCAAACGACAATTTTATAAACTTCATGTAAGCAATGAAATCCGCAACCAGTCTGCTAGATTTGAATACAATTTTTGTAACTTTTCAATCTTAAACACAGTACAAATCACATCAGTAGTATATTTTACTCTGTGAATTTATGCACGACTATTTTTATAATCCAGCCCAGCTTTGTTATCTACATTGCTATTTGAATGGCAACGTTAATAGCCCGATATAATTAACCGTCTTTATGAACCACATAATTAAGACTTTTTTTGGCGTATGAATTGACAGACAGGAAAATTAAAAGTGTCTGTTACGGCGATGCTGGTATTAGTAAGGCGAATGATGAATTGGAAAGACTGAAATGGCTTCTGCATACAACAGAAAGAACTAATATGATTCTGTCATGCGATAAAACAAACGAACGACCTTTATGGAATATATGCGTGGCCTTCATCTGACAACCTGCTTATAAATGGCTTGGACAAACTCCTGTAATAAGTTTACAATTACACGAAATAAGGACGACTTCAGAATATATATATATATATTGTAATGATTAAAAAGGACGTCTTAATTAATAGGAATAATGAACAAAATTATTATATATTTAAAAATTTATTGTTGATAATTACACATTATAAACCCTGCTTTGCACGCCGAATTCCATCAATTTAACAAACAAATATCTCTATTTTATTTTAATAATTCGTGGCCTTCTATGAAAATATAGCTTTATAATTTTACAATTAATTACGTTGAATTTGTCACTATCTCTAGGGTCACCACTGTGTTTGATAGGAAGAACAAATACAATGAACTCAAATATTAACAATCCAAACTCATTGAAGTTAACGGAATACAATATTAAATACAAAAGTAAAAGAAAACGAATGAAAAGAAAAACGCGAACGAAATGTGACCATACCCTTTAATTATCGTTTACAGTCATTAATAATTGTTTTGTACTCACGACAGTGCTTCTGGTCCCAGTTCGGCTTGCAGCTTGAAGTCAACACACACTAAACAGGCCATTATACACTGATTCTACTCATTAGATTTTGAACACACGGTAGTTGCTCTGGATCTCCGCTATTCTCGAACCTGGATTAGCCCACCCTCAGCCAGTTGCCGGACGTAGGTCTCCTTAAAGTCTCTCTATGCGAAAATTAGTTCAGTTTGTGAAGCAAAACTTCTGCTTCCAAACTGCGACTTTTATGAGTCTCTCCGTCAAACTGTTTACGTGCGTTTTATGTAAACTATTATATCTCGCCGTTGGACTTCTTCGATAGCCCTATTCATAATTCTAGATCCGCAGACTTTTACTGTTTTTATTTCTCTACGTGGACCGAACTGTCATGTCCCAGTTCTCGCCGTAGACTTTTTCGTTTCGCGTCTCGCGGTAGACTGAGTTCTCTAAGCGCGCGGTCACCAGTCTCCATTGTTAACAACGAAAGACCCGCTGCGATTGTTGTCTTTAAGCACCCATACCGCCAACAATTAAATTATATTAAAACAATTAATAGCCTGTTTAATTTGTATTACAATATATATATTCCACACACGATCATTTCTATTTTGGGTGGTTGAATTAAATATCCAATTCCATAAGACTGACTTTTTTGGAATTTTGAGAACGTCGATATTTGTCCATCCTGTACTTGAATTCAGTTAATGTAATTCAGTTTTTATTTTAACCAGAATGTTTTTCTCAATGTTTCATAGGGCGATTAAGTGTATAGTTGCGTGGAATATGCTGTAAATTTCAGTAAAACTTATGTTTTGCAATTCATTTCTGTGACACGTTACAGCATTGTGAGTTTGGTGTGCCTTTGTACCCTCAGCGAATTTCCTGGCAACTGCTTACTTCAGACCAAACGTTGCTCGTTGTCTTCTACTAGACTGGATGAATTTATCCTCGGCAACTGTACACCATCTACTAGGTCTTGTATGTTCTCTTGACTAACATTTCTGTCCTGATTATAATAACTAATTCTCAATTATGTACAATTTTATTAATTAAACTTAATGACAACGTGTCATTGCTGCAATTTCTTATATGATATTTCAGCAACACCTAATAATTGACTTTTGTCGTTCTCCGAGCCCAGAACCCTCATTCCGTAGCTCTTGTAACGCTTTCCAAAACAATAATTTATTAAAATTTGACAAAAAAAACGTAGCCGTATTTCTCTCACTTTACGTGATGCAATGATTTTCAGAATAGTAAGGTATTTGAACTAGGGGAAACAAACGAAGCTGTCTTCCTCGGTGTCGGTGAAAATATGACAATATCAAAACAGTAATAAAAAATCAAGAGTAGTAGAAAATATCAAGTTCATAGACCTTAAACGTATGTGTGAACAGTGAATAGGGCAACTCGAAACTCCTACGTCCTGTTTCACATTACTATGTACTATTAATTATAATACTTACCATCTAAAATATTACGTCATGTCAATATGTATGGTTTTTATTATGTAATCCGGAATGTTTAATTTAATCATATTATACAAGAGTCCTTTCAGTCAAACCTTGTCGAAGGCTTCTTCCAGATCTAGAAAGACTGCTGAAATATATTTCATCTCTTCCAATCCCTTTTATCTGTTAGTCTAAGTAGTTGGTGAGTAGTCGAGTGTGACTGTCTGAACCCAAACTGATGAGATGGTATAACTTCATGTTCGTGTGTGTACGTATTCTTGCAGTCTAGTGAGGATCACCTTCTCTAGTAGATTGGCTGAAGTGGAGAGTCTGTAGCTATCAGGGTCATGTTTGTTCTTGCCAGTTTCTGTTCTCCATGCCAGAGGAAAGTATCCAAGTCTTATACAATCATTACAAATTGAGGTTAAATAGGCTACAGCTTTCTTTGATAAGTTTTTCAATATTTCGTTGGTTATCAGGTGTGGTCCAGGGGTCTTCCGTTTAGGCAGTCGCTGTATATATAGCTGGATTTCATGTGTATACGCGGGGATTATTTCCATGGCTTCCCGTATGCGAAATTCAGCTAGGGTGGTTTCTACTTCGTCCAAGTACAGGTTCGTCTTCGTCTGTATTTGTTTTACACACGTTTTCCAGGTGCGTGGCCAATATTTGTGTTTTTTCTTTTTCTGAAGAATATATCATGTTGTTGACTATTAGTATATAGTTGACTAAAAGTATATCAGATTAGTGGCTATATGATGTAAGGTTGTCTCAGGAGCCTCTTGGTTGCCTTCCACAAGACTGAGTCGCCGGGATGTTATATCTTGTTATTCGGATATCATCCAGCTCTTGTTTAACTATATGGTTTAATCTATTATATAGTGTTTCATAGTAAGGTAACCTAGTCCTTTGCCATTTTCTTCTATATCTATTTTTAGCGTTAATTAGTTTAATTATATGGTCAAGTGTTAGGTTATACAATTTGGTGGTTCTTTGTTTTATTGGTATTGTTGTTTCCTTCGCGCTTTCTTGTATTCGAGTCATATATTTCATTATTGCAGCGTCAATATTTTGTAACATCCCAAACTGCCACCATGTAACACTCCACCACTGTGACCATGTAACATTCCAGCAGTTGGAAATGGGAAGTCCAGATAGATCGTTCACCAACCGAGCTATACCTCCGTTAGCTCACCTGGCTACCGATCTAGAGGATAAATGAAGAATTAAGAACAGGAAATAAGAAAGTCGGTAACGTGAGGGTTCGGGTTCAACTAATTGAACCTAGGCGTAGTGGTTGGTGTTTCGCTGCACTTCAGTCAAATAAGAGTTGATGAAGAATAAAGAGATTTAATAGTTAGAAATAAAATAAAGTAAGACAAACTGGCGGATAGCACCAGGAGCCACCGACCCGTCTGGAGGTTGGATCACGACTGCCGTTCCCAAGAAGCTCTGAACAATTCGAAGACTCCTTCCTCCCTCCCTGATGATTTTAAGTCTCCAATGAGAACTCTTACAGAAAGGAAGATTTTTGCTGCCGTGTGCATTGCTGCATATGGCACCTTGAGTGTTGACTCAGTGTTATTACAGCTGCGCCCACTTATGTCCGCTATGCGGGAGAGACGTTGATTTCTGCTGCGGTGGGTATCGTTACTCACTATATCTAAAGTGATGTCTTTAACTGCATCAGCGTTCTTGCAGCTGCGCCCTCTTAGGTCCGCTATGCTGAAGAGACGTTATGATAAGAGGGCCCGTGTAGACTATTATATTACAATTTGTTGAATTCTGGAGTCCAATTCAGTTTTTGTTCGAGCACTGTTGGAAGGTTTTGCAGTCAGTTATGCCATCAACCAATCTCGATGCAGGGGTCTTCACTTGAGGCACATCATAAAATGACATAATTACAGGTAGATGGTCAGAATCTAGTTAGTTTGTTACCGTTTGTTGTATTGTTGTTTTCAAATTCTTTTGCAAGACGACGACTAAGATGTCCAGTTGATGGTCAGCCCTGAACGGGTAGCAGGTGCATTTGGGCCCGATAAAAGTATGCAATGGTTTTTCATTATTTGGTGTAATCTTAACCGCTTAGCGTTATTATCTCCGCAATCTCAAATTAATAGGAATTCAATAACCGAGTATTTAAGTCACCCACTTCTTGATATTCATTTTCAAGTTACTCATCTGTCTTACGTCATTATTAGTACACCACATACTGCATATTCCCAATTGAGCACTATATTTGGATTTCTTATGCTTGCAAACTAAATCTTAACACACAACAGACATGTAACCATTCAAAACTACAGACTAACAATAAATTATAGTGGAACTAACTTTTTCGAATTATTGCAATCACATTTAATTCCTTCAGTTATCCGTTAGATACTGTCACTGTATTATTACTTATTTTCCCAGAGCGTGTCCCTAAAATATTCAGATATATTGGATTGTATATTGTAATTAAAATACGCTGATGTCGCATAAATATTAGCCTGCCGTAAACAACTATACGCCCAGAACCAGATTTGTTGGAGTAAGGAGGTTGGAGAACGAAATAGTTGCAGCTGAAATGAAATGTGGGAGAAGACGTATTGAATACTCATTCCCACTAAATAGCGGTGTTTGTCCATATTTGTGGCAACGAGGCGAAACACCTTGAGAATGTTCGTACAAATGTGCTAATTAAGCCTTACAGATTAATAAGTTTCAGGGCCGTCGAATGAAACGATATAGTAATGGAATGTGAAGGCACTTAAATGGACGAGGTCCGTCTTTTATTTAGCGGGTACTTCTAACAATAGGCCCTCAAGATTTAACCTCAGAAGAACTGCAGAATATTGTGACCGGTCATAGTTTTTATACGGATGGATTGAAACAAACATTTAAAATTATAAAATGAAAAAATTTACGTCTGATTGAAAATAATGAATAAGACAAATAGCCAATTCAGACAAAAAAGTAATATTATAAATACCACACAACGATTCTGGGATTTTTGTCCCTTTCTTCAGGTGCGAAGAAGAGCCTAGAGCGACATAACTGCATTCGCCAGTTGACAAAACTCAAAAGCCACGAAAACGCAACGAGATTGGGAGAGTCAAAGGTTTAGCGTAACAATAAGGAAGCAACGACAATGGAGAAAGAGAAGGTTTCGCATAATAATAAGGAATTTTAGCAATTTTCTAACTCCAAGTTCCATCAAAACAACTTAAATATTGTCCGAAACATTTCAATCTTCAAAGAGTACCGTTTAAATTTTATTATTAAACACATAAACCGCAGACCAAAATCCTACTTCAATCGTCCCCAAACACCTCAAGCCAATATTTTTTCTCGAACTCCCTTACAACAAATTTCTACATCACACAAGTCTCCAAATATTCAAATATCTATCTTTTACAGATCCACTCTTTCCCACTTGATTAAAAACCACTTGACACCTACAGCAAACATCGTGTTGTTTACAAAATCTCTTGCTCTAATTGTAGTTCCTGCTACATAGGGCAAACAAACCGTCCCCTTAAATGCATGTAATAACATATGTCTAATATCAAACTTCCCATTGATCAACAATCTGTAGTATCCAAACAATCTTCAATTCTAAACATACATTTGATTGGCAAAATGCTAAGATTTTAGACATTGACACCAGGTGCAATTCCAGACATATTTCAGAGGTGCTTCTCAGTAAAGCAAACATCACAGCTATGTACGAACAAATACTATGAAACTCAATAATTGCTGTGGTCCCTTATTATTACACTAAACCTTCTGTTTTCCCATTGTCGTTGCTCCCTTATTGTTACGCTAGACCTTCGGCTCTGCCATTGTAATTAACAAGTGCAGTTGTGTCGCTATAGGCTCTTCTTCGCACCTGAGAAAAGGAACAAGGATTCCAGAAACGTTGTTATGTGGTATTTATATTATAATTTATTTGTCTTAATTGGCTATCTTTATTATTAATTTATAATTATAAATGTCACCTATACTGCGCAGAACATATTCCACTATTTATTTTTATGTTTTGATTAAAATTTTTGTGTACTATAATTTTTCGGAGCAGCATATCAGTGGTAATTATCAATTATTATACTGATCCGTTAAAATAAATTCCACCAATTTTATTAGGAACATCTAATGGAATATTCAACTTCATACCATAAATTGCAAAGATGATGGTTT
Source organism: Zhengitettix transpicula (assembly GCA_037074705.1). Classification (NCBI taxonomy): domain Eukaryota; kingdom Metazoa; phylum Arthropoda; class Insecta; order Orthoptera; family Tetrigidae; genus Zhengitettix; species Zhengitettix transpicula. Next base: position 119,541,967 of record CM073592.1, on the reverse strand, counting down.
GAGTGGCATAGTTATTGACCTCCGCCTAAATACTGATTTATGTTCGGGTGTATCTATGGCAAACTTTACGTATATTGATTTATTGATATCTCTTGAAATATCGTACTAATTGGACTGTAGTTTACCACTGCGATTAGTTTCGTTACCTTTTAAATACATTTAATGACTGTCAAAAAAATTAAAAATTCTTCTGATGTATATAGTGGTACGAAAAAGTAATTCACTAGACTAATTAAAGACCAGTTTCCCAAAATGAGTTCATTCAAATTAGGAATATTTTGTTATTATATTAATTCGGAACAGCCTTTCGTTATGTGTAGTCTTAAAAAGGAAGTTTAGTCACCATGAGAATTCCTGCTGGGACGAATGCCAGCACAATGACGTCAGTAAGTCACGCTAATTTCCCAGGACCTGGACACCTCGCGGAGAAGCTTATAAAAGATTATCAAATATTTACATGACGTTGGTTTAGCCTACGCCTGCTGGCTGTCTCGTAATTTACAGCGATACTTTCGCTTCCCCGTTAAGGCAAAGTTCAGTTCCATAAGCGTGTGGGTCGGGGTGAGGAGCGGATTATTATAAAATGTCCAAAATGACTGAGATTGATATTGAATTCGTAGTTCTGGGGGCCGCTGAGTAGGAGCTTAAGTTCAACAATGTTAACTATAAATTTACAAATCTACCAATTCTTTTTCATGTTATGTCAAGAATGGTAAATAGCCATTGTGCCCTAAGGTTACACACTTTATGGTTTACAAAATTGATTGTAATTCGGTTTACATAGATCAATCGAAAATGACATTTAAAAGCATGATCAAGGAACATGGAACGAATTTTAAATTACCCGCGGACATCACTAAAAATGTATCGTTGAACAATCACAGCTTCAAATGGACTAATGTCAAAATCCTTGATGTGGAAACTAATTATTTTTCTGGACTCATTTCTGAAATGATTAACCTCAGAATAAATCAATGCAACACCATTAATGTCCAGAGTGACAGCGATTCTTTAAGTAATATCTGTGATATTACATAGTCAGTTCATTCTTTATATATATATATATATATATATATATATATATATATATATATATATATTACGAAAACACTGGATTTGGGTTAACCTTAATATGTTATTGTTCGTTTTTGTGGCCATACTGTCATTGTAATATTATAAATTTAGCAGACAGTTAAATTTAATGTCAACTATAAAATATTAAAACAGATCTAAATTGATTACCTAGCTTTGGGAGTCTATTCAGATTTTTTTAGAGTATAATTACAACCCCTTACAGTACCAATAAAGGAGGGGCGTTAATAATGCGAAACAGCCGATATAGGTGCCAAATTCATGTTTATATATTCCAATGTGTTTAATTCTGACGTTGACTGTGTAAGTTCAGTTGTTAATCAGCCCCTAGGTGTGGGGGCGGAAGAGGATTTAAAATTTCCTTATACAATCTCTAGAAAATTTTTTCACATGTTACTTACGATCCAGGAACAAACACCGAGGGATTAAGGCACTACTAGTATCTCAAGATATTGGTGGCATTTAAGATATTGCTAAACAGCCAATATTAGCGTCGAATAAAACTGTTTCGGGGTCGCTGATTTAGATAGTACCATTCTAGAAGTTTTAAATGTCTACTTTCAACAGGGAAGGGAGGGAAGCACCATTAACGTACAGGTGGTGTTGGAAGAATTTTACATAAAAAATAATGCAGAAAAGACCGATATTGGTGTCGATTGCGGAGTTGTTGGAGCCGTTGAGTTTAATTCTCGCATTAACAATGGTTGTTAATGAGATTATGTTCGTCGTGGAGGTGGATGTGGTTGACAAAAAGCTACCCGGGTGTATTTTAAGACTTTGTTAAGTTAGCGAGTATTTTTCACTTTTAATTCGGTGAAATGTACAGTCTTATTTTATGTAGTAGGAGAATTCTCGAGTTGTAAAATACCGTCAGTCATCATCCTGGTTTATTTGATGCTAGATGCCGAGGGTTTAGGTCGGGATTCCTTCTCTTGGAAAATTTAAATAAATACCCGGGTAACGCCGGCCTCTCAGCCTTGTTCTTGATAAAATTCACTTCCCCCGATGCAACTTCCACAACACGAGAACTTTAAGTGGGATACAACTTCGTGTCAAACCGTCACCAAGAAAGTATAGCTGTAGTTGTGTCAACACTCAGCTGAAACGACATCCATTCCTTCAATAACTAAAAATAATGTAACTGTATCTAGTCAGAAACCACAACCTTTTCTGTTTTCATTGTTTGATTTCAGGAAGAAAATTAGGAAGCTCAGATTAATCATCAATAAACAGTTTGAAATAAACCTTGTTGAATTATTAATTATTTTCTGCGCTGTTTCAGTAGAAGAAACTGAACATTTATCACTGTACTGATGCAATACTACCAATAATTGGAAAATATGGTGTATTTGTTTAAAATTGATCCTCCCATCACAATACGAATTTTCATTAAAATTTAGAGAAAACCAAAATTGTTATGGAAAAATATTGACAGAATTGAATTGATTCACATGTCTTAATAGCAAGAACTTTCTCATGAATCGTCTTTAACGAGAAATGATACTTGCGACAGCATTCATCTAATACACTTAATTACCATTATATTATTATCGCTACTATTTGGTTGTTAATTTTTTAAAGATTATTTTTCTTCCTTGACGTACTACAAAGATGACGTGATTCTCATTAAGTATTGACTATATCAACTTGATGACTTTACAAAATTTCAATCGGATCTGACTCTGATTATATAACTTTGTTATATTGTAACGAAAAAGATTTCAAATTTTATTCTGAGTATAACACGGAATATTTTACCTGCTTAACAAATGGGTTCGTCGCGAATTTTCTATCCTTTACAGATGAACTCGATTGAAAGCATTTCTTCTGTTGATAAATAAAGAACTCTTTGCGATTGTAAGCTGTAATGGTAAGGTTAATTGGACAGGACCGTGTTTCTGCACGCGTCCTTGGCAGAGCGGAGATGACACTGGATGAGTGTCGGGCCACAAAAAACAGGAACCGGTCGGTAGCTGCAGACACCTGCCCAAGATTCCCACGGGCCGCCAGGTGCCGACACTTGTTGACATGCTCTTTGTCTGGCTGCTTGCCCACACGCTAATTACCTAAGCGCTCCCCTGCACTAATTACCTCGGCCCGTCCCGGGGCCTGAACCAAAGCCACAGCCACTCAAGGACGAGTGTGCAAGCTCAAACTTGCGTTTGGGTCACATTCCCGTTCAAATACCACGAATATACAAGATGCCAATAGGGCGAAGGAATACGTGGTTCAATGGTCAGGAAAGATCTCGGCTTGAAAATTGTTAACAATTATTTTTTATTTGGCTACATAGACTCCTTTTGAATCAATATATTTGTCGACAAGCTGTAAAGATTCTGCGTGCTTTCAATATAACACCATATCTGCATGACATCAAAGTATACGTTTATTTTCTGAAGATGTTAATAACTAACAATGTGGCCACAAAATTAACTTAAAATTATAACTCACAACGTTTCTTCTACATATCCGTAGAGCTCATTAGGTGCGTAAAATTCTTAAAATTAACAACAGTCAATTCGTCAGTTTCAAAAATAGAACTACAAAGAAATATTATGTATAAAAATAGTCATAATTTAATAAACTAGTTTAATTTATATTGTAATGCCAATTAATTAAGGCATTAATTGAGAAATAAAAAAATAAATTGTTTGAGAAATATATTCTTACGGCGGTATAGAACACAGCAACAATGTAGCCAGGTATTGTTTCCTTTGTCGGAAGAAGCAATGCGCGCTCAAAATTGCGAGACGGTTGTTCAGTTGGGTGGACGGTTTGGTCAAGTACAGGTCGCATTAAAATATTGAACCGCCAGTTCGCATTAAGTTGGCTGGAAAGTTTGGTCAAGTACAGGTCGTACTGAAATATACGAGATATTCTTTTGAAAAGTAAAGTTAAGTAGAAGCAGACAGACACAATAGAAATTGGTCAAGTTGAAATAGACGAGACCAGTTCAAATATTCAACGGAAACTTGCAAAGAAATAACGAGGATTATGAACCAACAGAGGTGATTGGGCCATGAACGTTTTGCTCGTAGGCAAAACATTTACGCAAGCAGAACTATAAAAACCTGTTAAGCCGGGCACCCGTGAGTAACTCAACCGAGGGAGGGAGAGACGAAGAAGAGGTTCCTGGTTCCTGATTTAAAACTAAAAATATTAATTAGAATCTGTGAGTTTGTGTAGAAACTGTGCAATAACCCGCCATAGTGCTTCGTAAGTCAAAGGTATCCTGGAATGCTGCCGTGAGTACCAATATAAAATAATTAATTATGTAAACCGGATTAAAAGAAAGACGTCAGATTTCTTTCTCTTCCTTTGATAAAATTTGTAAAGTAGAATCCATCTTTTTAGTATAATTTCGTCGACAAGTAAATTTCGTCTTTGTTAATTGACGAGTAAATCTTTTTATTGAAATTTGTGTTGATAAGATTTCTAAATAAATGATTAGCCATTATCAAACACAGTAATGACCCTGAGATAAATTCTATTTGTAATTAATTGTGTAATTGTTTCAAACATTGATAATAAATTTGTTTGTTTTTAAAGTTTATAATTTTTCATTTAAAAAGCCCATCATTTATGTATATTACATAATGGCTTCCACAATGTGTGGCACGAATAAATCCAAATTAATTAAATTAAATTAAATGCTATTAATTTCATTATTACAATATATTTTTAAAATGAGTATTTTGATTTATGTGGATCATTTCTGAAAGTAATCTAGCGTGTAGTGTATTTTAGTATTTCTCCAATAAAATATATGGTTGTTGATCAAACTATGTTTGGTTAAAACAGAGTGTTTATCAGTTTCAAATTAGATCGGTATCCTACTATTATGTTTTTCAGGGATCGTTTAGTTAGTCCAATATACACCGCGTCACAATTGGTATAAAAAACTACAAAATGAACCACTGCCCGTTCTATGGAATCTTAATAATACAGGGTAAGTCATTGAAAATTATATATATGTGTGTGTAACTAGCTGGGTACCTGGCGTAGCCCGGGTTGGCATAATTAAACTCAGCGACATCCATAACCCCGGATTTGACTCAATTCTAGGTTGTTTTGAGTCATTTTTATGTAACACCCTTCAATTCCCAACCCTAAAGGTGCTCTCTTCACATGACCAAAGGGCTTGAAACTGTACATACACAGCTGAAAAATGGTTTTTCGACGCGAATATTCGCCGTTTGATATGTCTGAATATTCCGCCCCTTCTATCTCCGCTCCTGGGGGTCAAACGGACAATTGAATGTTATAATTATACTCAGCGACATCCATAACCCCGGATTTTACTCAAATCTCGTGATTTTTTTATTAGATTTTGATGTTGAAATGTTAAAACAACTAGTTCATTTTAATATATTGTAGCAATAGTTAATTAGGCCATTAATGTTTTGGTTATAATTTGAATTGTAGTGAATAATTTGTATTAGAGCGGTATGAGCTACCAAAGCGACAATGACGCAGAGCTCTGTTGCTTTGTTGAAGAGCCGAAATGGCGATGGAGGGCGCAAAAGTAAAGTTAGTCTTCAGTCTACGGTCAGCCACGAGAGGAGAGACATTAAAACAAATCTTCACGGAGATACTTAGCAGTTAGATCCAAATCGATAAATAAAACAGTAAAAGTCGAAAATCTGCAAATCGTGAGTTCCTGTAAGCAAGCAGATAGTTGGACAGAGAGATTTTCTAACAAATAGCCAACGGTGAAGCAAAGGTTGCTTCATTATAAAAACTTGAACAATTTTTCATTGAGGGAAACCGACATCCGATAGCTGACCAATTAGGAGAGGATCATCCGAGGTTCCTGAGAACTGAGTACGTGCATTTCGACTGCGTATGTGTAAAATCTGTGAGGAAATTTAGAATCAGTGTAATAAAATTTGCATTTATAGTGTAGTGTTGAAGATACAAAAGAATGCTGGTACCAGTGGGACATTATGTGAGTAACTAAAACTTTGATAATAATATTTGTAAACGATAACTAAAAGGGTAGAGTCAGATTTCGTTCACTTTTCATTTCGTTCAAGTTTAATCTATTTACATTTAGCTTTCTTTCACATATCGACATATTGATTTTAGGTAAATTTTATGCTTGATTTGTTAATCAGTTTATTAAAACACTTTTCGGTTAATTAACAAACCCAGTGTAGACCCTGAGAGAAGAGATCTTAATTTGATTGTAATTGTTTTAAATTTTTGGAAGTAACAAATGAATAAATAGTAAATTATTTTGTTTGTTAATTTTTCATAATACAATAGAAATATTAAGTATATCTTTCATGATTTGATAGTATTAGCAAACTTTAGGCGGAAGAGATTTGGCCATTAGTAGTATAATAAAGTAAGAAATACAATTAAAAATAATATAAGTTAAAAAAATATAATTTAAAAACTCAAAAGTCAGCTGACGACACATTCAGATTCTTATGAGCCGATCGCAATCAGCTCATCTAATGTGCGATCAGAAACTGAGGGTTTTAGGAACATACAAACATAAATATATATTAGAAACAAAAATAACAGCTTTAAGAAAACGTGGAGACTATTCTGTAAAGGTTAAATTTAAGGCAATAAACCCCTTGTTCAGTCAACATATAGATTTATTACTTTGTCAGTTGCACATACAGGATATTTCAATTTATTGGCAATAATCATCATTAAAAATAATAATAATAATTAAAATCCAGGCAGTTTCAGTTTCTCCTCCTTAATCCAGTTAAAATTAAATCATTTAATTAAAATATAACAGCTTTAGCTAATGAAATGTGAGTATTTGAAATAGAATTCTTATATAACATTGTTAGGCACCAGCAGTTTGACTGCAAAGGATTTATATATTTTCACCACATAAATTTACACAAAAACATTACAATTTCGTCGGAATTAAATTTATTATTAAACTTAAAGAAACATCTCTTTCATCAAATATTGTGGTGTCGAGATTTGTTAAATTAAAACAGAGCTTTCGAAGGAATACTGCATATAATGGAGATTTATGATGTATTTAACAGAAAATCTTGAGATTATGAATATATAGCCTGGGGTTTTTGTTTAAATGTACTCTGAAGTCTACAGTGGCAAATTGATGCAAAGGTTTTTAGGGATGTATTTTATAGCTGTTAAAAAATAATCGATCGAAAGTATTTACGGAACTAGAAACATTGACATTGAATTAAAAGTACAATTACTGTACTTTATCCAACGTATTTCTCTAAATAAAAAGTGTAATTATAACCGGGACCTATATGAAAGGTTATACAATCCGTCGAACTAATTTTCTTTTAAAAACTTGACTTTTCTGGGCATATTCAATGGGATCACGGACCAAGATTTTGCCCAATTATATCTTGCAATACGCACTGTAGGAGACATAGAATAATATTAAAACCTAATATTATAATTTAATAGATTTTAAATCTGCAGAAACTGACGTATTCTTAAAGTTAAATTTATGAAAAAATTTAGTTATGTGTGTATATCATTATAATTTCACATATTTGATTGTAAATCTGTAAAGTCGAAGGGAGTAAATCCAAGTAAGAACTGTTGAGAACTAACGACATTTCACAAAATTTGTTTTATATTGAAGAGTTTGCGTATTTCGTAATGTTTTGCAATTATTTTATACAATGCTACCAACGTCGAATCCACCAAAGAGTACTTTGACTCCTTTCAGTTATCTGGAGTATATTACACAAAACAAGTGATCATATATATTATTGTCTGTATTTGTCTATTTTCCTTATTATTAATTTTCATAACGGATGTAAAGTTTTCAGTTTAGATTTTTTTAAAATTTATTAAATGTATATGTATATATATATATATATATATACATATCCTTATTTTTATGATGGTTCTCTTTTGAAAATTTTATATTTCTAAACTATATGTAAATAGCCAAATACAGACAAATGAAGTGATGATGTACATTTGTCTGTAATTGGATAATTTTATTATTATTTATAACACTTCATGCTTTTAGGTTAGCAAACTTTACTGTGTTATTACTTTATGTGGACCGTTCTGTCTCGTATCTCGGCGCAGACATTTCCTTTCGCGTCTTGCCGCTAACTTTACTGTTTCGCTTCTTGTCGTTCCTTTAGGCGCGCGGTCTTCAGTCTCCCATTGTTAACAAAAAATACCCGCTGCGATTGTTGTCTTTAAGCACCCGTTCAGCCAACAATTAAATTATATTAAAACAATTAATAGCCTGTTTAATTCGTATTACAATATATATATATATATATATATATATATAGTAATGATTAAAAGTATAATTATTAATTTGAATTAATTAACAAAAAGATTAAGATTAAAATACTTTTAATTGCCAAAGATTATTTTAACAGGTGTTTTTTTAGTTTTACAAATGATTTGCCCTAGGTTGGCACGCCGAATTCAATCAAAATTTACAAACAAATTTTTATTTTATAATTTGTGGCGTTCAATCTTTTATATTTTACAAACAATCAAATTTAATAACTCTTTTTCTCAGGGTCTTTACTGGGTTTGATAAGTAAGAACAATCAAGATTAATGAATTAAAGAATTAACAATTCAAACAAATTGAAACGAACGGAATACGAAATGAAAAGAAACGAAATCTGACTATACCCTTAATTACCGTTTACAGATTTTAATTAGTTTGGTTTGTACTTACAAATGTCCTGCTGGTACCAGACTATGTTTTGGAGCTTGGGACACAATTCACAAAAAGGCCATTAATCACAGACTCTACACTTGAACAAACACACGGTTCTATTTCTTGGATTACTCCTCCAGGAACTCGATTATCTGCATCTCCGGTTAACCGTCGGACGTATTCAAGTTCAATGCCCTTTGCGGAAAAATTATTTCGGAGCGCGTATGTATCTGAACGGGGCGCTAAATCTTTTGTTTTAGCTTTTCAGATTTTTATATAATTTGTCTCTCCGTCCAGATCTTTTTACAAATACATATAAGTCTCTCTGTCGAATTACTAAGTTTGAACAACGCTGTTCGTACTCCGAAATTTCTGCTTCCTTTCTCGTCCACAATATTAGTCAGACTGCGCGGCTCACAACAAAGACCACCAGACAAAGAGTTTGCCGCCATTGTTGTCCTTTAAGAAAATTGTACCGCTGAACAATCCAATTTCATTTAAACAATTAATGGCCTCCTTAATTAGTATTACAATATATATATATATATATATATATATATATATATATATATATATATATACATATATATATATATATACATATATACATATATATATATACATATATATATATATATAATTTTCCCAGCTGGAAAGCAATGGTGTAAATTGTTTACTTTTCATAGTATCTCATAAATTACATATGATAAATTTAAAATGGTTTTCCCAAATATGGAACCTAAATTAGTGTTTATTATATCCAAAAATCATCTTATTTGGATTACAATTTGTGAAATAAATTAAATTAAATTTTGTGTTATCTGTAATTAAAAAAGATGATAAATGCTTACTGAAGAGGAAAAACAATATTTATTTTGCATGCTGATAGAGCAGTCACGTGGTCACGAGAGATCATGATCGTGTCCATAAATTTGGCAGCCGTATGTCTTATCAGTAGGTCTTCTAAGGATGCGAAGATAGCGGTAGTCGCGAGTAACGACGCTCCGTGTTTGGGTTCAATAAATTGGCTGCACATATTCGGTAAATCAGTTCGTCCGCAAATGGAGAGCGCGTGCAGGTCCAGTCTAGTCACGTGCCCTTGCCGGACGGGGTAACTTTTTTTTAGAAATCAATTAATAAAAATTGCCAACAATATATTATGTCTCCTTCGGAGAAGCAATTAACTGTCGGGGGAATTTTAGTGCCATAACATTCCCATTTAAGTATAAATGAGCAGTGGAGCCTGGATCAGTGCGCGCAGTCAGGGAACGAGAGCGTCCATCTTCTTAGGCTGCATTCCTGGTCGCCAAGTGCTTCTTCGTATTAATCTTAAGATGCACGGGCTTAGCGAACCTATACAAAAAAACGGCATTAATAGTCTACTAAATTCTTATTTCTAATAACACTTGCATACATTTTTTTTCATCGGTGCCTTGTTCGTATAAGGCCAAAATTGAACCAGTAAGTGTTCGGCACTTACATGATATTTAAATGTTAAATTGAGACAACTCATTTTCAGTCGTTTATTTACCCTGACGTCATCAACAGCTACCTGATTTCTGCAGTAATTTCGTAATTATGGAAACATTACGGATTTGAAACTAGGTCATATATATCTGCAATTAACTAATGACCGTAAATCAAAAATACTTTATTACATTTAGAATGAAGCAATATAATAGATTCTCCGATTCATGTTGGAACGCAACTACTAATTTTTAAGTATATTTTGGAATTTTTTTCACTGCCTTATGTTTGCTGAGTGCTCGGCGTTGCCCAGGTATTTTTTAAATTATCCCGGAGAAGGAATTGATCCCATAGGTAAACATTTCAGTTAATAAGAAACAATAGCGTCAATGTTTACAACATTTACCCATTTACGTTCCCTCCTCGACCTAACCCCGTGGAATCCAACTGCTAATAAACCAGGATGATGGCTGACGGTACTTTAACAAATCGAGAATTCTCCTACTACATAAAATAAGAGTCTAAATTACACCGGGTTACAAGTGAAAAATACTCGCTAACTTAATAAATTCTCAAAATACACCCGGTATTTAGAGATGGTTAAAACTACTCCGGGTAGCTTTTTATTAACCACGTCCACCTCCACGACAAACATGAAATTTCATTAACTACAATGGTTAATGTGAGAATTAAACTCAGGGACTCCTACAACCCTGGAATGGACCCCAAATCTCGGTCTTATTTTTCATTATTTTTTATGTAAAATCCTAAATTGTAGTAATACTTAGCTGCCTGAAGTTTGCGTGGCAAATAAATTTTAGAGCCGGAAGATGGCAGATGTCGGGCCATAAATTATGAGAGTCCAGATGGTGGGGGTCACTTGTTTTGGGATCGGACCCCACAGAAAAGTAATAATCACCCGGAGTGTGCCAGGCAGTGATGTTGTCGACAGGAAAAGCCGTATTACAATATTTTTAATAGTAACATTGTATCACGGGACAAAGCATGGACAATCACCAAACCCTCGGTGCAGAACTGCTCATGTACTGAGACAGTTACTCTGAGTTAGCCAAGCCGAGAAGATTAAGATGTTGTGAAGGACAAAAAACCCTTAAAATTTATATTACAACCCTTAGACCACCCCCATCTTCCCTCCGTTGCCATTGAAATTAGACACTTAATAATTCTAGAATAACACGACAAAATTCAGAGACCCCGAAAGCTTACTATTCGAAGCTAGTAATGGCCAATTACCAATGTTTTTTCAATGCTACCCTCTCTCCCTCACCCCCACATATGGTAGGTTCATTTTAATTCCTCAGCGTTTGTTCCTGGATCGTAAGTAGCATGTGAACACAGTTTTGCAGAAATAGGTCTGTACGCAGAAATTTCTTTCACCCCTTCACTCCTAGAAACTGAACTACAGCTTAACCAGTATGGTAAATGCCAGTGACTTCCATAACCCAAGATTGTACACCAGTCTCCGTTTTTTACTCATTATTTTTATATAACAACCTTTCATCCACTTCCTTCTCCACCCCGACGCCTAGAATTCATGTAGTGAATGTCAGAATTAAACTCACTGACTTCTGAGACTGTGCATTAGACACTAATCTTGGTTTCTTCGCGTTATTTTAATGTAACGCTTCTCCACCCCCTCTCTTGGTGCTGCTGTAAGGAGTTGAAACTATACACTTAAAACATCCAGATAGAAATTATTGATCGCATCGACCCTTTAAAACTTATACGACGTTAATATTGGTAGTTTAAGCATGTTTTTAAATTTTACCCCCGTTCACCCATTCGGAGTTGCCTAAAGCTTCGAAAGGCCGACAGAAATCTTCGCCATGGTTCATCACAATCAAATGAATGTTTTACGACGACATAGACATACTTACTATTATCGTCAGGGTCTAGAATGAACTAATTTAAAACAGAGTCTCTACCTGGCATAAATTGATTGAATGAAACTATTTCACATTTATATTTAATGAAAACTAGCCTTACGGCCTTGACTATACTATTTTTCTCTCTCAAGTGAATCCCAGAAGGTCTGCCCGCCCTCAATATCCAATGCAGCTTTTGTTGTCCTCCGTAACACCAAAGTTCGGCTGAACTATAACCTATTATTTCCGTAGGTTTAACAGTTTGCGTCTTATTGCAACCAGTGACTCAAAAAACAGATTTCTAAAACCGATCTCAACAAAGTTCAATTTTAGAAACAATGTATTATCTCCAAACGGTTAAGCTTCACCAAATAGAGTTAATGACACGTCCTCGTTTCGTCTTACATGTTTGCCGGTTGATCCTTCGCTACCACTATATCAAGCTATACCAGCAATCCGCGACAGTCATAATAATTTTTTTGCCAACCATATAATCCGTTTCGGCCTGAGCCGATGCGCTAATTACATATATAACGTTCGCGTACTATTTCTAGTAGTCTACGGAGGACTCTCTGATGGTGCGTCATGAAGGGAGGCGTGGGTGAACCGCGGGATAAGTCATTTGAGGTGTTGCCTCCATGAGCTTCTCATTGCTGGTAGTTTCCTAGACGAGACCCAGGGCAGACCACAGTGGCGTTCACCCCTTAAACTGACTGCATTGCTTCCCATGAGCGAGGGGAACGCTCTACAGATTTTATGTGTGGGAGTGGTTGCGAAAGAACCCTCGAACGGTGACTATTTTCTGGTGGGAGGAATCCTGACGAAAATAGAACTCTGGTCCAGAGGCCTTCCCGCGGTTGCGGCTCGTGGGAAGGTGAGGAGGAAAGGAGGGCGCTTGGTTCTCTTGGGGGTCTTTCTGAGAAGCTACCATCTGTCCTGCCAGGAGGTGGTGGAGATTGACTCAAGGTGGTCGTCCAGTCTTCTGGGCTGTAGAAGGTGTTGGTGACCCAGCACCAACCGCACTACAGGAGGTTAAGGTGTCGGGTGGTGGGGACTCGTCTCCACCTATTAGTTATCCGGTGACAAAACCGTCAGACCATAATTCTCCTCGTAGCAATAGCCTGCTGCTTGTGAGACAGATAGTCCAAAGTTGAGAGCTATTCTGGGAAACCAGAATGTGTCGACAAGTTTCAATGGCCTTCGGTCAAGTGAATTAACATTCTGTGGGCCGACCCTGAGCACTCGTGTTAACGGAGCTATGTGTGCGGCCGACCAAACCCGTCCTTTGGGAAATTTGGTACGTTGGGGTGTGTCCAACCGGGTTTTGGTTTTTCACGTCCCAGCCCGACGCATATTGATGTCGGACTCGAGGGGGTATGTGGCTTTGCAGGCAAATTTTTCTTTTATCGTCCTCTGGTTGCAGGACTCAGCACACCGAGATTTAGGCATGAAGGTATCCCCTTTTTCGGATGGTCCGAAAAAAGACCGCTAGGTAGCATTTACGTACATATCTCGTGGAATATTTCGAGATAATAGAAATTTTGGTGTCGACCGTTATGAATAACTAGTGCCCAATAATACTTTATAATACAAACTTCTAAACCTTTTAACAACAATAAATAATTAATTTAATATTTTTTTTCAGACAGCGTATATATATATATATATATATATATATATATATATATATTGTAATACTAATGGAGGAAGCCATTAATTATTTAATAAATAAATTGGATTGTTAGCGGTACAAATTCTTCAACAGACAACAATGTGTTGGCGGCTTTGTTTGAGTTGCTAGCGCGGGTCGGAAAGCAGTCTGGCGAATATTCTGGTTGTGAGCAGTCTGGCGAATCTTATAGTCGAGAGAGGGAGCAGAATTTAAGAGTACGAACAGCGTGGTCCAAGCATAGAAAGTGAACTGAGAGACTTATATCTTTTAAAAATCTAAGTAAAAAGGTCTGAACGGAGAGACAAGTTATAAAAAACCTGCAAAGCTGAAACAAAAAGTTTAGCGCCATGTTAAGATACACAGGCGTTCCGAAATAACATTTTCCGCAGAAAGGCATTGAAATAATACGTCCGACTGTTGACCGGAGGAATAATACAAGAACTACAACCGTGTGCTTTGATCAAGTGTAGAATCAGTGATTAATGACCTTTTAGTGAACTGTGTCCCCAAGCTCCAAAACAAAGTCTGGTACCAGCAGTACAGTTTTAAGTACAAACCAAAATAATTAAATTCTGTAAACGGTAATTAAGGGTATTATCAGATTTGTGTTCATTTCATATTGTTAGATTTCGTATTCCGTTAGTTAATTATTTAATTAATAATGTTGATTGTTCTTACTTATTCAAACCCAGTAAAGACCCTGAGAAAATGAGTTGTTAAATTTGATTGTTTGTGAAATATAAAGATTGTATTTTACTTTGAACGCCACAAATTATAAAATAAAAATATTTGTTTTGTATATTTTGTAATTATTGAATTCGTGTGCCAACCTAGGGCAAATCATTTGTAAAACTTAATGAATACCTGTTCAAATAATCTTTGGCAAATTCAAAGTTTTTTTATTGTAATCATTTTGTTAATTAATTCATTAAATACTTAGCTTCCCTTTTAGTAGGCTTTAATTAAATTTTAAGAATTTGCCCCACGTTGTAGTGACATTTAATCTAATAATCAATTAAATAGGGTTAATTAAATAAAAAAGATAATAAAATTTTACAAACAAATGATTTATTATCAATTTGTGCTTCCAAAATTTAAATAAATTACAATCAAAATTTAATATGTCTTCTCTAGGGTCTTCACTGCGTTTGAAAATTAGGACACGATAAATGTATAATTTGGCTATTAACAATTCGAAATATAAAAAAAATTAACCAAAAAACAATATGAAATATAAGTGGAATGAAAAGTGAACGAAATGAAAGATGAACGAAAATCTGACTACCCTTTTAATTATAGTTTACAAATTTATCAAAGTCATTTTACTAACGGACCGTCGGTCTGGTACCAGAACAATCAATTTTACCTCGTTCGGACACTTTTACACACTTTAATTTTTAACATCAGGCCATGGTTCACTGATTCTACACTTCACTTTAAAATATGGCAAGTTTGGCTTATTTCGTTTACTGCTCCGCTCCACAATAATTTACCAAAGTTCTCCTGGAACAATTTCTCCACGAAGATTTTGGAAAGTTCTATTCTGACAAAAACTGCTCTTAGTTTCCAATATTTACGATGCAATACTTCCGTGAATGTTTTACTTTGTATTAATTCACAATTTTAACTGGTAATACATTAACGATGTCTAGTCTCTGCTCAAGTTTTATTATTTGTTCTGCTCCTCGCAATTTTTCTCCGCCAACTAACTATCGTAGTGCCTCCCGAGTTTTAGCGCGCATTTACATCTCGGCTTTTCATCAGAGAGCTCAGCGCTATTGTCGCTTTTGGTCGCTCAAATACCGCTAACAATTTAAATTATTTAAAAACAATTAATGTCTTAATTAATTGGCATTACAATATATATATTTCAGTCTTCATTTCTTCTTCATTTCTTCTCCTTGCTTAGAACAAATGCTTTTCTACGGCTGAACATATGCTTTCACATAAAGCAACCGTTCTCCTATTTATTTCTATCTTTCCTCCTATCTATGACCCCATGTGACTTCGTCACCAAATTAAAGTTCCTTACATTATATATATATATATATATATATATATATATATATATATATATGTGTGTGTGTGTGTGTGTGTGTGTGTGTGTGTGAGGGTGTGAGGGTGTGTTTTGGCTTTTATATAATTTTATATGAGATGTTAGCAAGTCGATCACTTCTGTGTCCGTAGTCACGGCGCAGCCTGGCGGACAGTCTCGATTGCAACAGACCATTTATATATATAAGGTGGGGGTAGTTTGGATGGCCGCGATGTGCGACAATATTGGCGTGGGTTTTGATGGAGTGTGATGCTGGTGAGACGCATCTATCGCGCTACCCTTTCAGGGTCCAAGAACCAGTGGCGCACGCCAGACGCGGACGGGGCATGAACCTATGACCAGCTGAATACACCGGAAACGCTGCGCTGAGGACTTCAGAGCTGCAGTCCAGGTACCGTTATGTTTGTGACACTTATATTTGCAGTCCTATTCTATGCTAAATTTAATAAGAATCCTCGGTCAAATATTAGTATTCAAATTCCGAAACTTTTTTAGTTAGTTTTATCTTAAGATGGTATAAAGTTAAGTGAAAATGAATAACAGTCCAAATCTGGTAGCAAAATTCATTTATTGAGCTGATGAGAGGAATTTATACCATTTTTTTTTGTAATTTAAATTATATATTTAAATGTTAAGGCGAGGGTTCTTATTATTTAGCCTCTCCCCTCCCCTCCCCCAACTGAATGGAAGCCAGAATCCCTGAAGTATCAAATTTGAGAGTCTCATGCTCTGCTCAATAAGTCGTTTATCGTCTCCCTGTTTTTCTCACGCCAATCGTGTTATTTAAATTTTATGAAGACCATTGTCGTATTCATATATCAATTAATTCTTTTTGCATAGCCTACACAGCGACGTCCGGGCCGGCAATAGTCAAGCAATAGGCCTAGCTAACCCTTAGCTATACTGTTCACATTCACACCTCCCCTTTCAAATACATTACTATGCTATTAAAGGGAAGAGTATACTCTATATAAAAATATAGGTAAACCAAGAGTCGGAGAAAGCTACCTATAGGGATGCTTTCTTAGGTCCCAGATTTTGAATTAAGGTTCCCATAAGTCGAAAACACCTTGGTTTTGAGAAGTGCATTCTCCGGGGTCGCAGACGTTGCTCATACGACAAGATTTATATATATTTTTTCTTTTGGAACAGAGGACCAGCTGTCTCAAAAGCTGGTCGAGGCATAGCGACAAAAATACTCTCGCGAATAAACAAGAAAGTAAATCTATCTATACAATTCTACGTTACAATCTTTAAAAAACACTTTATTTTGAGGGGTAATTTACCATGTTCCCTATCATTAAATTAAATTAAATCTATTCCAAAAGCTTTTGGCCTCATCCAATTTTCAACTGTAAGAGTTTTATGGAATTGGAATAAGATATAAATTCACTGTCTAAATCGATAAGACGATTGCATACAAAATAATGTGTACTGTTAGTAGTATACTTGTTAATTATTCGCGTGCAGCTCAATCAACATATTTCACATTGCTCGAAATCCTTTTCTGAAAGTGCTGGTATGGTAAAAGATATAAATTTAGTTTCGTCGGAGTTAAAGATGTAGTTATATGGCTAAAGGTTTAAATTGAATGACGATATACTGTCCTAGTTTCACGAGAATCCTTTTTCTGTCACGTAAACGTTTGAAAGGGTGCATTTAATGGATCTTCGGTATTTATTGGGACCGAATCTTTCAGATACATCTATTATCTTATTTTTTCCAGAGGCTGGTTGCTGGTTCGTATGCTCAGTAAGATATCTGTAAAGGTTTTGAGTTTTACGAAGTGATGATGTGTTTGAATAGTTTTTATTTCTTTGCTTGTCCATTAAGAAAAAATGCGAAATTATTGTCGACAGCTATTTGGACTAAAATTAATCAGTGTCAAAGCAATACATGTATCGGTTCATCAGTACTTTACCGTCCATAAGGGGGAACTTCCAATAATAATTTTATTTAATAGTCCTTGGCTTCGTAATGTTACCTAATTCCAAATAAATCCTCATTGTAGTTAGTTTTCAGTACTTGCCCTACTCGAATTAAAGCGAATATAATTCATTCTGATTCTAAATATTATAAGCAGTATTTCACTAATCGATTAAGCTTAATTTTCTCCCCAAACGTGGTGCTCAATTAACCTTTACCTAAACTAAAAGGGTTTTAAGTAACATCAAATTATTCATTCATAGTTTTTACACTTATATGTATTAACTGATAATTATTTTCCGTTGTCTATGGTGATATATAAGGTAATGTGTTTACGTGCGCTTGACTACGAGTTCAGTGGTGTAATGACGTTATTTGTAGAAGTCAGGTTTCTCGGGATCGAGGTGGAACTAAAAGTCAGTCTCCAAACTTGATTTACGGTAAAAAGGATCTGACTTCATAGGCGGTCTGGAATTTGTAATTTAATGCAGATTTAACGAGGAACAGAGATTGTCCCCGAACCGCCATTGTCGGCGGTAATTGGGAGCGGCCGTCCGTATCGCCATGTCACCGCATCGTCACGACACTTCCTTTCCTCGTGCTTCTCTACAACAAAAGAAAACCCTATGAATTTAGTTGGCAAACAACAAAATATACGTGGCTGCTATTAAGATATGCAAGCTGATAAATGGAACATATACTGAACCTGTGTACAGAGCCAAAGAAATTCATAGGCAATACTTTTTCGGGCGTTTCAGTGTCTCTTTGAGAAGGTGTCGCAAAGTGGGAAATAATATAGATACCAAGAACACCTGGTTAATGTCCGTTCAGGCCCACTATTAGCATTAAGTAGAGAGAAATAATTGTGATGTTGAATGTCGTATTATGTAAAATAATAAATCGGTTACACATGTAATGACGGACTAATCGGACTTAGAGAAAGATACTAACCAAAAAGAATGAGATACGTAATACAAGTACATTGTTTGCAGAAGGTTTAAAATTAATAGGTTAGAGTGAATGTAAGAAATATATATATACATATATATGAATAGTATTTTATTATAATGTAATTTTCACTTTTATTATTATATATCTTTATTTTTAATTAATTATATTTATTTATATAAATAAATTTGTAATAATAAAATATAATTATTGAATTGATTTTTGTTTTATTATTAAATTGCTTGCTTCTTAATTAAAATTTATTTATATATATGTAAATTGATTTATATTTATAAAAATAAATGAATTTTTTTTAAAAAAAATATATTTTTTAAATTTTAATTAAGAATTACATTTGTTAGTTATAATTTATTTATATTTTTAAAAATAATTTATATTTTAATTTTTAATTATGAATTACATTTGATAATTATAATTTATTTATATTTATAAAATTAATTTATATTTATAAATTTATTTATTTATATTTATATTTATAAATTTATTTACTTATATTTATATTTATAAATTTATTTATTTATATTTATATTTATAAATTTATTTATTTATATTTATATTTATAAATTTATTTACTTATATTTATATTTATAAATTTATTTATTTATATTTATGAATATAAATGAATTTATTTATATTTATAAATTTATTTATTTATATTTATAAATGTGAATAACTTTTAATTAAGAATTGCATTGATTAATTGACGAATATAATTCTTAATTAAAATTTAAAATATAAATAATTTTTTAAAAATTCATTTATTTTTATAAATATAAATGAATTTATTTATATTTATAAATTAATTTATTTATATTTATAAATATAAATATAAATAAATATAAAATATTATATTATAATCAAATACTATTTATATATAAAGTAGGAAAAGAAATGTTTGTGACTCAAGTAGTATAACCAGGACGCAGCCTGTCTGACATAGTAATGTTTTTAAATGTATTTGTGTCAAGGAAGTCAGACGTATACACGATGGTGTAAAAATTTGTATTGTATGTGTATTGTGTATCTCGAAGCTAGTATATAAAGAAAATGGTTATGTAATTTTTATTATCAAAGTAAAATCTATGTAGAGATTATCAAAATTTCAAATGAATATGGCAATGACTGAACGTCTTGAAATTTTTAACATATTGACGAATTGAATAAAGGATATAAAGAGGACTTGTGTTGGGGTATTTTTATTGAATTAATCTAGTGTAATTATTGTAAATATAAAACTATAGCTCTTCGCTTGAGTCTCAGAAATGCTGTTAATCGTATGAGATTTTGGTTTAGCACTCGAGTTATATGCTTAGGCGTAGAAGTAATAGGTCGTCGTGACCTTGTGACTCTAATGATGCAGATTAATTTGAGTATTAACTTTCTCCAAGGGAACTAAAGCCACAAACAAGAACTCGAGATATTTTGCTGCTTATCACTACAACCCGAGGCGAGTAGAAGTTCATGATTAATCGCTATAGATGGTGTAACTGTGCAAGAATATCAGCCGTATAGACTCGAAGTCTATCAGATCGTAACGTGCTAATAATGTAATAAAACACCTAAGTACAAGATGTTTTCCCCTCACGCAAGACGCCAGACTCATTTTGAGGAGCTCTGCTATTATATGTTGTTTCGGGCTACCTTTTTGCCTGACAAGGCTCTTTAGAGAAGCAAAGCAAGTAGCCACTACCTCCTTCCATAAAATTATAGTAGCAGGGTAACGAGGTCGACACCATTACGATACGAGCATGCTTCGAACAGCTAACAATTTCCTACCAGCTCTTCGGCACGAGATCGTATACACTGCCGAGAGAACGAGAAGCAAAGGGGATAAAAAATGTAGGCTGTATCTGAGAACGATGTTCCATAACTTTCAATTTGACCTGAGGATAATGCCTAGTAATTATAATTATTCCGGGAGAAATAGGAATCTCCAACCGTAAATGTGCATCTGTGTTCCCCCGTGGTCGTCAGAGTCCACCCAGAGATCATTAGCCCATGATTACGAGCCGTTTTTATTACGTCTTACGCGGTGCAGTGTTAATCAAGGCTGAGAAATTGCGTCACGCACGCAGCCACCCCTACGCACAGCCCAGCCACTTCTCATTACGCTAGGTGCGTATTACGCTAGCTACCTCTCCGTATTTTTGTTGATTAACGCAACCGTGATGCAAAGGATAATGTAGGGTTCGTCAGCAACAGGATGCTGGAGTCTTTAAAAACCTCGCTTAACTTGTCCCGAGATACTTTTTGTGTCGTACGCTACCTACCCCTTCCTACACAAAGTAATATCTATACTTCACATGACGACACAAAATCCACCCTCCGTAATTCCCGACGTAGTTAAGAGCTGATAATAATTTTCTGAAAAAAGAAATATAAAGTTATGCTTCAAAGAAGGTTTATGTTTCTAGTTTGACATAGAAATTAACGACTTGAGATTCTCATTTGTCTCTATATTCAGTTCACTTGACGAACTTAGTTATTAATGTAAGAGCGACAACACACTTTCAAGAAAACTTGACGAGCATCCTTGGTCAATATTTTTGACAAGCATGCTTGAGCGTGTGTATAATAATTTTGCGCAATCATTTTGCTCGTACAAGTCCCTTGATGCTTGATTGAATTTGAATCATGTTAGCTTGCACAAGCCGCGCCTTCGCAAGCAAAACGGAACGTGTGTACTAAGGAAGTGCCTGCTTGTTCAAGCTAATGCAAAAGAAGGATGCAGAATATATATATATATATATATATATATATATATATATATATATATATGTTGTAATGATAAAAGGGCACTTAAGAATTAAGAATTAGAAACTATTGAACTGAATTGTTGCCGGCGAACAAACAGAGATAAAATAATGGTCGAGAATATTGAACAGGCCAAGACATTGTTAGACATTAGCGCGCGTAAGTTGATGGAGTGATCAGTCAGCCATGAGACATTGCTGAGTATGGAAGAAATTAAAATTTAGCAGTCTGATTGTGAACACCGACCGAGGATAATCATAGCAAAGTATTTTCTCGCGAGTAACCAATTAGCGGTCGAGCAAAGTTGATGCTTGGTTACAGCTGATATTTTTGGTCGTATTTAACCTACGATATTAAAGAACTTTCAAAGTAAAATCGACAGATATAAATAGGACGAAAGTTATTAAACAATTTTGTCCGGTGGTCAACTGGCCCGAATTTAGCAAAGTGAACCAAAGTTGTAAATTCAGTGGAAATATGGCCTGTTCATAAGTGTTCGAGGTGAAAGTGTGTTGCAAAATCTTTACAATTGCCCTGCTACCAGTACAAACAGTGAGTAAAACGGAAACATTTGAATTAAAATTATAAACCTTAATAAAAGGTAGAATATCGTCAGATTTCGATTTCATTTCGTTTTTATTTCGTTTCTATTCGAATACATTTCGAGAGATTATTAAAATTAATTTGTGAATAGTAACTTGTCAAATTAATTGTCCTTTATTTATAAAAGCCCAGTAAAGACCCTGAGGTAAGACAAAATGACATTTTGTATAAAATTGTTGTAAATTTCAGCAAGTAATTTGTTTTGTAAGGTAAAATAGTTGTGTATAGTAAACTAATTGTTTAATTAAATTAAATAAATGTTATTATTTGATGTTCCTTTCATGAGATAATTTTCAATTATTAGTTCAATTTAATTGATTATCTTCATTATTGAGTACCATATTTTGATGCCTTAACGTGTGGCCAGTCAATGCATCTAATTTAGGATTATTTTTGCTTATTACATTAATGGCACATCAAAGGTGGTGCCATTTTAATTGATGACTTTCATTGTATATTACATAATATATATATATATATATATATATATATATATATATATATTGTAATAATTAATTAAAGTGGGTGCTTTAAAATAAAAAGATTGTTAAGGGAAAACAATTAAACAAATTTATTAACAATTTTAAATACACAATAATATTTTGGGATCTCAGGGTCTTAAACTGGGTTTGATAAATGGGTGAATTTATACAATCAAAATTACATTTACCTTTTATGGAAGTTATTGCGTCTGAAACATAGACGAAATTTGTTGTGGAAGAAATAATACTACAGATTGAATTTAAACAGTTTTAAATTTCATCAGGAATTAACGATCTCATTTTATCGATAATTAAATAATTAATATTAAAGAACGATCTGACTTTTATCTTTTAAAAGTGGTTAACAATATGATTTTAAAGTTTTTCTACTTAAGGCCGCCCAGGTCTCATTTTAGGTTTTTCGTGCACAAAATTTGGGGATATCACTGATTCTAGTACTCACAGACTCTAAATGTCAACAAATTCTAATTGGCGTAGTTTTGTTAGTTGGTCTAACACAAACTGGTAGATTCTCGATGCTTTGCTGCAACCTGGATTTGCAGATCTCGTGACTTTAGTTGGAAATGTACTTCTTTGGTTTGTCTATGGCCAGCAGGTTGAATTTATGCTCGGCCACCGATTACAACATTAGTTTCACTCTCTCCTTCCCGACTGCAAAATATTTTATAACATGAATTTTCTGGTCTTTACACCTCGCTGTTCTATGCCCGACTGACTAACTTCGTCTCGTCCATTTTTAACGCGTAAAATTCTCAGCCGATCGACAACAATACTTTCTTTGCATTGCCGCCTTGTTGCGGCGTCCACTCTATATCCAATAATAATGAGTCCTCTACAATCCAACTTTCCAATTAGCACAATGTCTTAATTACCAATTACTACTATATATAATATAGATTAATTGATATCAATGTAGATAAGGAAACTATTCTATTGCTACCTGAATTAATTAGAGGGTCAATAATATTTTCCACTATTTGTTGGCAACTTGAGGCTAACAAATAATCAATAATAATACATTTAATTTTTTTACATTATGCTCCATTGTGTTTAGATATTATTTGTGATGTACTATTTATTATTATTGGATCACTGTAGCGAGGGATTTTAAAAGAGGTGGAATTTCCCACATTGCCTGGATGGAAAACATATCGAGAACATTCCTCCAGCTGGAAGTGGTTCATTTTTTTTCAATACAAACATAGACACAGTATAGTGCTACTTTCCATTGCAAACTATACATTTATTTTGTTTGCTTTCTGTACGAATGTCGCTTTTCCTTAGGAATGATATGTTAAAACCGTACAGAGTGAATTAGACTGTATAAAAAAATTCAGTATTTGGGATTTTGACGGAACGCTTTAGAATTATACACTGCGCTATTAATTCAGAATTACAGAAATTTGATAAAATAGCGAAAGAAACTTGTGCTTTGCATAGTTGTTTAATGTCAACGTCTCATGAAGTCTACACCTCACCTGATTCTCTACACTCTGAGGACATATAAAATTCTCAACATCACAGAATCACAATATGTTCACTTTACAAGGTCTCATATCACTGAAGATTCGCTATAAAAGTAAGACGACAATGAGTCGACCTCCTGTGGTGTAGTGGTCAGCGTTAGAACCTCGCATAACAGAGCTTCGGCTTAGACATACGTGTATTCAACCTTTCGGTCGTGAGACATCGCAATGGTACTGTAGCCTATAGCTCTATAGCGTCCCTCATGATTGTACCCTGCCTTTTAATTAAAGGTGTTATGCGTGACAAAATATGTTAACAAATTTCTTCATTATTCTTAGCTAATTACGCCAATGACGCGGACATATATTCAATTCGCTCAGTAAATTAATATGGGAATATGTTTTCCTTTACACCATTTATTACTTTTCTTCTTTTGTGGTTTTCTCTCGTGGGCATGGTAAAAAAACAGCCAAAGCGAGGTCGACGTAGTCCAAGTGTAAACCGGCGCTTGCGCAATCATGCTCGTATCATGTCGAAGGGAAATTTGCCGTTCTCGTGCAAAAAGATTGATCAAGCATTCTTGTCAAGTTTGCTTTACGTGTGTAACTGCCTTAAATCGATTTATTATTTCCTTGAATAGTTGTTTAAAATTGAAACACAGTTGTTCCTTCCTTTGCTTCACCTATTTGTGAAAATGCTGCGCTAAAACGACGTTCCGCATGAACATTGAATTTTAAGTATGCAGTGAATTCAATATAATTGTTTAGAAAATTGTTTCTAAATTAATATAGACTCCTTATCAATGCAATATTATAGATAAGTAACAAAAAAATTGAAATGACGGATTTTTTTTTTTGTTACAGTTGCCAAATTGTTTCTTATTCAGCTGAAACGAAGCTAAAGTCAATTCCGATTGTATCAAGAAGAATTTAAATTCACGGATCCAACTTGATGGAAATCATTAAGACCTTTATTTATTTTACATTTTTATTTAAATATTTGAATGTGTATATCTCGTTTTTTTTATATTTTTTACTGATAATGCGTTATTACTATACTAAATAAAGAAGGTGTTTCGTGTTCAGGATTTACAACCCGTTTCGTTCCAGGAAATGTTTGGGAAAACCTGTCCGGAATTTAAACCCCAAAAGCGGATTTGAAATATTGTCGCTTATTACCTCATTTTAGTTGATCAATTACCACAGCTACGATTTTCTTTTTAACAGTTTATAATAATGAAAAATTTTTTTTATGAAACGCATGAATAGGCTTTGAATACTCTTACTTTTATTTTTCCTTGTATTCAATGTTTACAACATATTGCTTAGCATTCAATAGGTTTTTAAAGTCACTTTAATAGTTTAATATGTATTTCTTAATTAATTAATGTAGGGACTGAACTTAAACATTAAAATTTACGTACTTGTTAACTGCCTGCGCATAATCAGCATGCTTGCGCTACAGAGTCGTATAATTAATGCATCTGTTTTAACTTTAAAAATATCTCTTGTTACATTCTTCACTAAATTGGCCTTTGCATGTGAGAACACATCTCTGCAATATTTTAGCGTAATCTCTCATCTCAGTCTGTTTAATGTGAGGCCATCATTTTAAGATTCCTTTTTTGTTTCATTAAATATCTCAAACGTTTTGATACAAATATTCCGCTATTTCGTTGACATAATATATTTTCACTCTATAATATTATTAAAAATGTAGTTGTGTTTCGTCATGGGCTTCAAGAAGGATAGAAATTTAAGCTAAAATTTGCAGATGCTATTTGTTTTCACATAATTGATTTTTTAGTCAAAAATGTCAAGTCAATACTTTACTGAATGTCTTGAATTTCCTGAAAATATTTATCGATTAACATCAAATTTGACCCCAATTAATTTAAAGCTTGACCCACTCTACTGAATTTTAGTTAGACATTAAAGGAATTATTTGATGAAGCTACCTGATGGATAAATATGCGAAACGTATGCATTTTTTTATACCTGTTCAATGTTATTTCTATCTATAACAAATTTAAAAATTAGTTGATCTTATTAAATGTATGTGTGAACTCTCTATTACATTATACGTATATTACATTATACGTTCGACTCAAATAGAACCGGATTACGCAAATATATATCTACAGGAGGCTGCTAGGCGCCACGGCCGCAGTTTTGATAACCGTGAAACAAAATTAAAACAGTGTTTAAGTATTCGATGCAAATGAATGTCCGAAGTAATTCGAGTTCGCGCTGCCGGTGATTTTAATTGGCGCATAAATTAAGCTGGCGAGGCTGTAACGGAGCAATTAGACACCGACAATGTCGTATCGTGTCGCTGGGGCTCATTAATATTTAAGAGTGTTTTGTTTAACATTAACGATACCGCCGCGTGTGTGGTCTCCGACTGTCACACTCGATTTCCCAGCATGTGACCCACATAACTTGCCTAAAGGAAAAGCATCTTAATGAAGTGGCAAATGTCGCGAGAAAGCATCTGAAATCTTAATAACAGATAAAACTTATCATTTATGAGTACTTAAAATTTTTGTCTCTACATAGTTGGTCATACATTTTACAACGAAATTAGTAAAATCGCTGAATTGACTATATGCAGATAATAAATAACTAATGACGTATCTAATTATTTCATTAAAATATATGTTTTCGTGCATCCAAAAATTAAAGTGAAGCGATTTCTGTAAAGTGAACAAAATCCCTGATGATTGTAGCTTTCGCGATTATTAAAAGAGTTTAACGAAATATGCTCAACATTTTTATTTTGTAAAATCAGAAAGAAATCAGCGTGATAGACAGACCGGAATCCCGATCTCCCAAAGCATGAAATGCTAAGATAAACTAAAATTACTCGATTCAAACAAAACAATACACGGACAAAATTATTATTTTATTCATATACATCAAGTATCGAATTTATATTATTTTAAGATGTGTGGTGCCAAGGTGTATAAGGCAGAAATTGTTTATTGTGACCTTTCGCAAATTTTCACTTAGTGCTCGTTGTTAAGTTTTGAAAGTTCACTCATGGTATTTTCTCTGTGTTCTGATTCCGTGAAGCAGGGTAGGTCTGCGATGGTTATTCTCTCGCATGCAGAACCTTGTAGGAGAGACACGAAGGGGCTACCTTTGGGGATGCCTTTTCATCTCCGTTTTTGAACTAAGGTTCCCACAAGCCGAGGCACCTCGGCCTGTTCTGAGAGGTGTATGTTCCGGGGTCACAGACCTGGGGCATACGGTAATAGTTGTCTTCTATTCCCATTGGAATAGTCGGCCAGCTGCCTCCTAAACTGGTCGAGGCACGGAGAAGGGAATGCTGCGTCCCCACAGCAAACTCTTCTCCCGCTATCGTAAGGGCGTGGGACAAATAGCCAATGCCCGACCTACCTGATGCAGATTTTTCTAGGGTTTTCCCTGCATTACTTTTAGGCGAATTCCGGGTAGGATCCTTAACATATAACACGGGGCCCTAGTTAAACCTTGGCTACCTTCCTCTACCCTTCCACATACCCCCTTTCAAATCTCTTCCTATGCTATTAAAGGGATTACCCTCATGTAGCCTGTTACCTCTAAAAAATGATTCCGTGAAGTTGTTTTGATGATTTCCACACGGGAATTCCCCGACGACAGTACAACAGTGTACGTCTGCAGGATCCTTCAAAGATGTTTCGTTTTTACTTGTTTTCAAGTAGTAGTTGTGAAGTCAAGTACTGTTCTTCAACTCGTGTCACTTGTAGGGATCCACAGTTGTACAAGACTCACGCAGATTTACAACCGCCCAACTTCTCAGAACTTTTTATAAAGACTTATCATTCACCAAAGCTACGCTCTGAATCCGCAAATTCTGTAATGGGGTTACTCAGGTTCCCCCAAATCATATAAAGAAAATGCTACTAGTAAGGCCAACGCCGATTACTTTGAATTTATTCTCTATTGAGTTCTAATAAATAAAATAAACCGTTTGTGTGTATGTATGTTCCGCATACAAATCTGCACCGTGGAGCAAATTTGACCCAATTTCGTACACCTGTTCCATTCCAATCGCAAACAAACCCTGTGTGAATAAGACACGTCTAGAACAGTCAGGGGCGGGGGTGGAAATTTTCAAACATATTATAACGGCCGATAGTTTCGTCGAAACAAAATGTTTCAGGGACAATGACATAGCGTTTCTCCAGATATTTTTTTTGGTTAATTTCAACCTCTTTCGGCATGGGAGGGTAGCACCTTTAGGGATGGGGGTGGAGGGGCGTAAAAATAACGCGAAAACAACCGAGATTGCAGTCAAATCCAGGGTTATGGATGTCGCTGAGATTAATTATGACAACACAGGCAAAAAATTAAAGTGGGCCGACCACATTATTAAAGTATCAAAAAAGTCACGTCAATACATTGAGTAATTATACGTCACTAAACCACTACCCAAGCTGTTAAAATGATTGACCATGATTATTGCCACTGTGCTACGTCCCACTGAATAGCAAACCGTCACAGATCATGTCAGAGCAGTCCTCATGTCGCCTGACACACTCAAAAAAAATTATCCTATACAGACTATTTTACATAAATTTTTAAGCGATGCTGTTGTAGTTTTTCTCTGAAAATAGAAATACTTTGAATTGCAAATATAAATTGTATTTGTAACGAGGGCTTGCTAAAATCGTACTTTGCTCAGGAATATTCTTTTTCGGAAATAGTGAACCGAACTCAACATTTCAAATAGTATGTATGTCGACTTTATTGGATTTACTACTTGAATTTTGTAAAGCTTTTTCTGTACACAGTGTTGACAGATTTATTTATTCATGCAGACGAAGTATCACTTTCTAAAGAAAATTATGAAAGTAGAATGTAGTCAACGGGTTTAACGACTCGGAGATGTGTTCAATGAAAAACGAAACAGATGACAGTGCAAAAAAATTTGAAAACAAAACTTGCCTATGTTTTTACAATGACAGTTGTCTTCCGTGATGATGATGATATTCTTTGGCGATATCAGCATGGGTATTGTTGTGGTGGTTCTTTATTATTTCGATGGAGAACTTAAGGGCGTAGTATTTTTATTCGGGAGGTAATTGGCGCAAATTGAACCAAATCAATTCAAATATGTATGGAGGAGGATTTTAGGATAACAGGAGCCGGTTCTGGAGCTTAGACATTTGATAAGGTAAAATCTTTGGGAGTTTTAGTAGTATTTGGGATATGTGGGATTAGGCTGAGGGTTTAGTTTAGAAGGAGATTACTTGCTTCTTACAACTATACTGATGGGATTTTTTTCGAAGTGGGAAACAGGATAGTTTCAATGTTGTCTTCCGTAAACTCCGTATTTGGACTTTGAGCTTGACGTCACGAGTGTTGGATACTATCGAGGTGTGCTGAAGGACAATGATACTGACGCAATTCCGCTCCCCACATTCTGTACTTTTCAGGAGTGGAATTCCAAAGGTGACTTGTTTCTACGTAGTTTATGTAAATGGCTTAACGATTGTCTGTCAGCTGATACTCTAGGTGCGGCCTGAACCTTTGAAATCTATAGTTCACTTTCGCTGTGGTGACGGCAGAAGCTCTTTCTCTTATTTACTACTTAACTGTTTCAATTAATCTATAAACGTTCAGCTGCTAGCATTAAAGTCTTGTTTTTATACAAGTATTATGTGTATTTTGTTTTCGTTATTTTAAAATATATTTATAATTACTTTATTTCAGAAAACACATTTAATATTTTGTAACGGAATAGTTGTTATTGCTTATATTTTTAGTATGTATTTACTTAAGAAAAATTTCAGTTATTTTTTTTTACAACGATAATTATGTAGTATTTTATGTTTCACTCTAATATTATATTTTCTCATTTTCATATTCCACTCTCTCATTTATTTATATCTTCTTTCCTTTCATGTATTAAGTTATATCAAACATGTCTTGAATTTTCTATTTTGTGTTCCACATTTTTAGATACATTTATTTGTTGATTTATCTATTTACTTATGTATGACGTTTTTTCTTATATTATGTAAATGTTTCAACTACTTAGTTAAGCAATCCTTCTCTTATATCATCTTCATTATTTATTTTCTTATATATTTATAAATTGTTTAGTTATGTATATGGTTTGTCCTTTTTCCTCAGACCAGGACTAATGTAAACAATTAATAATTCAATATTTCCATATAAATGACTGGTTTATGTTACCATTAAATCATCACATCAATAGAGTTCACCTGCGGAAAATTACGGAATGTGCTCATACATTACATTATATAATTATACATGTCCTATCGGAATAATTTTTCTATTTACTAACTATTTTTGCATGTCAACTGTTTGCACGAAGGCCCATACCTGATTATCAACTTTTTCCAAATCACCGAGAACAGTTTGCACGACTTTGGAAAACTAATAGGCTAACCCACAAATAAAATTGAAAATATATACATTAAAAAATGGTTAATAATGCTGTATGAATTAGTTGTACAAATGTGAACGTCTAATACTTGAAAATATGAGAATATTTTAAGAAAGATGAGTTTTGTTGTATTTAACGTAAAATATGCTATTATTTTATTTTTAAACAGTAAAAATTGAGACGGATATGCAAATGGTCCTTAAAATAATAAGAAAAAATTGAAGTGCTTTCACCAATTTCACCACAGTTATCTCTTTTACGTCAGAGAAGTGATGTTGGCGTCCGGACATATATAAAATAATAAAAACAAATAATTGCGAATAATTAATACGTTTTACATATACTAATTATAATATCCATGTCAACAAATTAAAAATCCAAATTATTAACAAATATTTCCAAACTAAGGTGACATGTTCCTGAGAAAACGTTTTATCTTAAGTTTTGAGATGTGTTCCTACAAAGCAAAAAAATTCAATTAATAATTTCGACTGCATTACAGGTCCTTATTTAATTCCGACGAGCATGGTAAGTAATTACACTTGGAATCTAAGGATGCCCACATGTACAGAACCAATGTATTCACAGGCCTCTACACATATTCTGCATAAATCTGTGATGCGAAGGCACGTATAGTGCCACTAGAGCACTCTGTCGGTGACTCGTCGAAGCCTGTCTCGTTCTACACGCAGTTGGCTTAAGTTGTATAGTGGTAATTTAAACATTCGGACGTAGGTTTGTTATTTTACATTCTGATAACTTATTCTCCTTCATATTATCCCTTTTATAATATTACAGGTAAATAAGTGAATAACTAAGACTATGCTCAATTTCTTGAAAGCAAAAATGAGTTGTTAGTTTTATGACAATAAACATATGTAAGGCTTTAACTGTTGAGATGATGTTAAACCGACAAAACCAAAATATTCGTTATCAATATAACAGCTAGTTGAAATAGCCTAATATTAGATTTATAAAGCACGTGAATTCTTTTCAGCCCAATCAAATATATTTCTCTGTTGCAGCTGATCCGTCATGCTCTCGGTTTTCACTTGAGAAGCAAGCAGTTTGCTTTTATTTATTAAATAAACAGATTTGTACAATTTTGAACACTGATTTAAGGACCATGGGGCGATGGATCTAGCCTATATCTTACAACGCGTGGAATAAAAATCGAATGATTATTACGAGTCTCAGTTTCAGCAATAGCTCCTGAATATTTTGTAAAGTTTATTTTAAATGAAACATAGCATGTTGTAAAAAAAGACTGGTTTTAAAATAAACTTGTTTCATTCCACTACCAGAAATATTTACTTTTTTTGATACGCCGTAATTACACATTGAAATTTCGCTAAAATTGAACTGGATAATGTTAGAGATTGTATCAACTAAACTGGACATAATTTTTTTATATATATATATATAATGTGAATGACTGAGCTGTGAGGTAATGTTGTGATGCCGTCTTTGAGCGTCCGTATCAAGGCCACGTTGGAAACTTGTCCTCACAAGTTCATTTACGACCATGACCATATCAGTAAAAGAATCACAGTCCTCGTACATTCGGATGCGTGCTTCCTGATGAAAGACGAAACCGAAAGCAAGGAAACTATATTTCTTGTAGATTAAAAGTTTCCAACCCCTAGAATGTTGGCTTTATTTCAGAAAATTAGAGACCAACACGAACTCTTCGTTGCAAATGTACCCGTTCAAACACCCCCTCCCCCGCCCAAAGAACAGTTAAACAATTTATTTCCTAGTCTACTTGTTGTCAGGGATATGTAATTTTATTGAGATTTATAGTTTTTGTAGTGCATTTCACAAGCAAAAATCAGGTTAATGCGCTCACTGAGGGGGACAGAAATTATTTATCACTTTTTACAAAATGTAATTCAATTAACATGTTCAGTATTTGACAAAATTAGGTAATAATTGCAGTCGGATTATTCTAATTAAATTAAAAACTCATAAAAGTGCACCAACTTGGACGATAATAAATAGTCGAAGTTAATGACATCCAAAGTTTTATTTTCGCATGTCAATTTATACACGTTGTTATTTGTAAGTCTCTTGATCTTCCAAAATTGATGTTAAAAGAACCGAGAGCTTGTCCGGCAAACTAAATTGAAAGATTTTGAGGCATTTTAGAAAGGAAGAAAATATATTTATATTTCTTTATCAGATAAGAGACATCTTAAATAGAAATTTGAAATTTTTCTCCAAATGACTTTAGAAGCTCTAAGTTTATAAAATGTACAACAGATAAAGTGTGATAAATTGTAGTTCAGTTAGAAATGACATTCATGCCCAGCTGAATGTTGTCAGTTTTTATTTGCTTTATTAGATAAAATGAATAAATGTTTTTCACCTGCCCAATCTACTTTAATCATGAATATGATATACCGGAAATTCCCAAACAAGGTCAATCACGAGAATATTTTACTTTTGTTTTTGACAATCTCGATTATTTATTAGGCTATATAATCTTTGCACTTATTGAAATAATTTAATAGAAAAATAACGTGTTCTACTAACGCCGGCGTAGGATCGCGGTCTTTTCCTCACTAATTCATTATTCGAAATATGATAGCTTATTATGTAACATAAACCGTAACGAATATTTTAAGAAAAACATTAGAAGATTATAACGAGTTTAAAGAAATATATAAAAAATAATTAAACAGTTTTCTTTATGTTAGGACATTTTGAGGTTTTATAAGATGGCAGCGGCAGGAGTAGCCTCGTAAATGAAGCCATGGAAACATGTCTGTAAAGAAAGAAACGGAAAAAACAGATTTTATAAAGCAAGAACACATACTTTTCCTCCATCTTGAAGGGTGGTGTGGCCCTACCGATGGTCGTCATGATTGGTGGGGGAACTACCAATGGCGACGGAGGGCGTGGTCATGGAGGGTGAATTAAGTG
Source organism: Zhengitettix transpicula (assembly GCA_037074705.1). NCBI lineage: Eukaryota > Metazoa > Arthropoda > Insecta > Orthoptera > Tetrigidae > Zhengitettix > Zhengitettix transpicula. The sequence goes on along the minus strand of CM073592.1, from coordinate 119,508,574 downwards.
ACGGCAGGTGAGAGGAAAGTTAACCGCTGTACTGCGGGTGACCTTTCAACTCACAGCTCCTGTCACGTCTACAAAATAATGTTTATCACTGGCATTAATACGTTTAAACATTTGGAGCTCTTAAGATCAGGTCCATCCTATATGTTTGTAGCCGGGCACTTTCAAAGAGAAGCCTTTGAACAATGCCGCCTTACAATACATATGTGTTATCATGTCACACGTCATGCCACATAACGGTTTGTTATGTCTGGCATAGGTTTATAAATAATAAAATATTAAGTTTTAAAGATAATTTATGGACACTCTCTATGATTATCCAATAACACGAATCTAAGATTCGGAAACTATGTCAAAGCTTAATAATAGAAATGAATCACGAAATTACGAATATGGGTAGATGAGACCTTGGCTATGGAGTTAGCCTGGTTTCGTATTTATTCGCATATTATTAATTGGTGATTCACACTTGTTCCAAAAAAACAAATGCAATAAATACAAAAGTACCTCCATGAAAACAGCGACTTATCCAATATCAAACAAATGTTCGACCAGACGCTTTTTTAAGTAAACGACTCTCCCGCAAAAATGTACTGACAACGACGATGTATATTAATTTATTCGAATGAATAGTGAAATTCTCTTCATCCAAAAATTAGTTTTACACGACAAATCAAAGTGCTGCCCAATTGCACAAATTCTTAGATAATCAGAAACTTCGTTACAAATGAAAAATGGTTTATTGAAAGTTTGAGCAATTATCGATAAACACGTACACTGAATAAGATAGTATAATTGAATACGAAATGTATTGATTCAATTTGGTTTATATAATATGAAAGTATTTCAAATAAAAGATCGTTTTTAATTTATCAGTCCACAAACATTCAGCTCTCGCTCTTTTGAAATAAATATTTACACAACTGATATATGAGTAAATTTGCGATCAACCTCTTATAGTGACATAAATTTCAACTTATAGGTTTGAAGGACGAATTCTATCATCATATTTCCACTCATTTGTGTTGGAATAATAATTCACTGATATTATTTTAGGTACTTAAAGTTTGTATTTGTATAAAAGTTTACTGTACACTTGACCTCATAAGTTACTTAACAATTAATAATATTTGAAGCTTACATGCATTAAATGACATTCGTTTCAAATAGAATAATGTGGCAGTGCTTGGCAATTGTTTTTTGCCTTATACATTAAGATTACGAGAGTTATTTATTGAATTAACACATGTTCATAGCTCCTTACGATTAAACGGAAGCTTCTCTAATTATGGGCTGTTGTTCAAAAACCAGTTCTGACCAATTAACTTTAGCACAAAGCCCGGGCATAAATGAATGCTTAATTTTTAGCCGTCAAAAATATTATAGGTCTCAGAATATCTGAAAAAAAAAAAACATCATCGTTCTCTATCTACCATGAGGGAATTCTGACAATCTTTAAATTACTTACTCGATATATTTGGTTAATCTGACCATTAGTTGTTGACGTGAATTTTTTTAGTTACTACGAAGTTCGTTGTACGAATTATAATCAAAATTGTTCTATTTTAAATTTCCTAGGCTGATTATGGCAAATATTTGGAAATTAAAACAAGTGGCGGTCTTAATAGGTTTATTTCAACTTCGAACTATCAACATTTAACGGTCAACCAACCCGATTCATTGTAATAAACCTTAAGACAGTCACTTGTTAAAATATGCATATTTTATTAGCAGTTTCGGCCATCATCGCCCATATTAATCCTTAAATAACAAAAACTATAGTTATAATATCATAAATTCAGGTTAACTGTTGACTCGCCATAGACCTAAATTCTGTCCTGTTGGAATTTTTCATAATGTTTAATACCATAACTTGGCCTTAGACCTGATGCTTAGTTAATATTTCCTTCTTCTTCATTAAATTCTTCCAAAGGCCTCTGATCATTTTACATACAAATGTCCCTTCTTCATTAGACCATGAAGATAAAAGTGACTTCTAAAATTGTAGGTGAGCCGAATTTAGATCTATTGAGGAATTTCGCACTGGACGACTAGGAAACGTTAGTGGTTAGAGCGTCCGTCCGGTAAGCGGGAGGCCTTGGGTTCGATTCCCGGTCCGGTCGACATTTTTCATTATGCTTAAAATAAATATCTTAACGTGGTCTTAGGCCTGATGCTTAGTAAAGCTATCCTTCATCTTGAAATACTTACAGTATTCAAACAAATTAAATATGCACTAAGTAAAAAGTAAATGTTTAGAGAATTAAGGATTATAAAATTACGCATCACAGAATAAACATACGCACGCTAGAAAGAAACAAAAATACTAACGACGGACAAGCAAATCCACGAAACGTAACGACTAGGAATCTGCCCTGTGATACATTTTTTGGCCGGCGTTTTAATTTCTAGCCAGTCTACATGCGACTCTACATTCCATAGTCTTCAACACAATATTTCAATCAAATTTATTTTTCCACCCAAGATCTCCTTTCACAATCATCAACCAACGACCCTCTGATAACAAAGAAAATAATATTTATTTTTGTCTTATACTCCAGACCAATACATAAAATTTTCAATTATTACAATTGACATGCCACAGTCCTTTCGTTGCAACTCCCAACCGTAGGTGAAACAAACAAAGAAAGGAGCAGAAAAGACCAACAGAGACTAAGCGAGTTATGAAATAAGTAGCTGTATAAACAAAAAAATAATTAATTATTATAGGAACTATCAAGAAACACATGAGCCCAGTAAAACGCGTCTTTCAGTAAAATATTTATACACTGATTCCCAAAACATGTAGTTATTATTGTTCTTTACATCTGGGGGAATACTTCTCTGGTATAGATCAAAGACATTAGAGCTGAGCGATTTCTAGTCTCATAATCGTGAGTCACCACTCGTTTGAAACAGATTCATGTTCCGCTTTACGAACTTTAAAATTTCATGAATAAATACGCTGGGTACAGCTAATATCCTGAGACTATTAAATGACGGCTTCCAACTACATTTATAATCGGTATTCGAAAGTATTCTAATGGCGCGATTTTGCTACTTGAATAATTCCTGGAGCAATTCCGTGACACACAACGAAATGAAAATACGCAAAGTATACAAATTTCATTGTGTTGATGTAAACATATTGTATTAATGTTCTAAGAGATTAACAAGCCCAGGAAGCAGAACTATATGGTGAGACCACTTGTCAATATATATATTTTTTAAAATTTCGGTTACTGATTTACAATCTATTCTTAACACTTAGAGTAATAAGTAAATAAATAAATAACGCTATTTGACTTGAGTAGGGCACCGTCCAGTGGCGGGTCTCCTGAATTTATTCAGCGATGTCTTCTGGCCATAATCTGTTCAATGTTCTCGCTGCGGGTTGTTTGAGGTAGAGGTCGGCGATGTATTTGGTGCGGTGGTTTAGTGTTCTGTGTTTGCTTTTGGTGGCATACATCTTGATGGTTTCTGAAATAAATGGAATTTTGAGGTCGTGACGGAGTGTATGGTTGCTGATGTACCACGGTGCATTGACTACGGTGCGCAATGTCTTTGATTGAAAAGTCTGCAAGATGTTGATATTTGCTGCATCCCCATAATTCGATCCCGTAATACCATATACTTATTAGTATGGTCTTTTATAGAAGCAGTTTGTTTTCAGTAGTGAGTTGGGATTTTCGTCCAAGTAGCCAGTGCATGTTTTTACTTTCGGTTGTTCCTTTTCGGCTTTTATGAGGTTTTTCCATGTCAGTTTTTGGTCGAGACGGAGTCCTAGATATTTTACTGAATATTTTAACTTGGGGGCACGTCGAACGTTTATTTGTGAACGTAATTTGCGTGGACTTGTTCCAGTTTACTTTGATGCGCCATTGGTTGAGCCAGTTTTCTAAAAGGTTCAGATGTATCTGGAGATTCTCGGTTGCTTGGTCCGCATCAATATCTGTTGACACTATTGCGGTGTCATCTGCGAAGGTGGCGATTAGGGTGTTGTCCGTGGTGGGGATGTCTGGTGTATATAGTAGATACAGGAGGGGAGCAAGAACACTTCCCTGCGGAATGCCGGAGTTGATGTCTTGACTTGCTGAGTATTGTCCCTCGAATTGGACCTGGAAGCATCTTTGCGACAGGTATGATTTTATGAGTAGAAAAACTTGGTGTGGAAGCCGTTTTTTACATTTACTTTCTCCACAGTGATGTCTACGTTTCTAACAAGATTATCAACATTTTAGCTATAATAACTACATCTTCGAAGAGAATTGATTTAATAGGATGTACGAATTCTATTACTCCATATATAAATATCACGCATACAGTACATTTACCGTTTTCAAATTCTACCAACTCATTTTCCTTATTCCTACTTTTACATCTTTCTTGAAAATCGTTGGATAGCTTATTTTGATTTCCGACAGAAATCTATGTTGATATATCAATCACTGTTATTGAATTCAAATTTGCATATGTAAGGCGAAAAGACGAAGGTGAGTCAATAAGTAATGCCTCCTAGTTTTTTTCTCTTTTCTTTATCAAGACAAGTGCAATTTACACAGCAACCCCCCCCCCCCCGCCCAACAATAATGATAATTTTTCTCTTTTAAATATAGTCATCGTCTTTTTTCACAGCATGTGACCACCTTAACAAGGATAAAAAGCGTGGTCTTCTTCCTCAGACATCGACGCCAACGGAGTTTAGCTTTCAACTTCGTTACAGTTACGAACAGTGTTGACATCGGCTGTTGCATCACCATACAGCGTTTCATGAATGCGAATACATTTAAGAATTCAATCACAGGACGCTGTCTAATACGTACGTCAATATTAGCCATTTTGCAAGATGGAGCAGTGCTGCCAACAGTTGACTTACTGTAATAAATTGGAGAATAACGTTTGACAAATAACGCGCCAATTTTAAAATTTACTTATTTAAGGAGAACAAAGAGGAGGCATTACTTATTGAGCCGCCCTCGTATTCTACAGAGAGTAAAATGGCATTATTCAAGGCGTTGGTATGACGGCAAATTTATGAAACGGAATGCCAACATCTAAAGTGAGATTTATGAATCTGTTTCGAATCGATTAGAAGCATTTAGGACGATTACACCATTCATAATATTTTTTTGTAAAGTACGCTACGGAAAGTCATTACTAGATCTTAAGAAAAGATTAAAATATTCTAGGTTTTTCTGAAGTAAATTATTTTGTGTGTGGTGAAGACAACAATACAATCCTGAATTTTTAACTATTTTTCAGTTTCAAAAGTGAACTCTACAATTACTTAATTTCATTAGTGACTGATTTACAATAAGGTAATGGTACTAGGTTATTTATTGATGAAAATAACATCTTCTTGTTGCTATTAATCATAGTTTTGCCTCTTTTTCCAACAGCGGTAAATATATATCCTAATTAAAGAGCAGGAATAGTCTGACAGCTAGAAAGGAAATTATAAACAGCGCGGATGATATATAGAAGTAAATTAAATTCTCGAAAACCTTATTTTAGTTTAACTTGTTCCTGTGTTCTGTATTAAATTAATGAAAGATCCATGATGTTATAAAATCACTTTTACAAATAATGTGTAATTATGGTAGATAGTGAGCATTTCTGTGATCAACAGCAACGGTGTGTATTTGAAAGACAGTGAGTTCCTCGACCCCCATTATGCGAGGACATTGTATTTATTCGCGTGACCTGTGGCCGTGTCACACACACGCACGCACTCACGCACGGCTGCGGCTACCTCACGCATAATTACGGCGGACCTCAGATTCTTCCTCTCCCTCTCCATAAACGAGGCGTCGCATTCATTTTCCCCCCCGATTTGTCCAAGGGCGAAGTGCGCGGCTCGATTCTGGGAATTCCCCGAGGCGTAGTCTATTACAAAGCAGTTAAAACACACACGCCGCACGATTTCGTTATAAAAAACGTCCGCGGCCAGCTGTTGCTCCTAGCTTAACAACCGGCGCGCTCCTTCCACATTTTTCTTTTTCCGAGACGATGAGGCGCGTAACTCGGGATCTGACCTCACTTGGCCACTCTTCTTTTCCGTGACCCGTCAGTGACAAGCGTCCTCAATTACAGTCCCCCAAACTGCCATTAGCCTTTGTCATGCGAGTATGTTTGAAACGAACATCAATTTGACTTGAAGATAAACTACGAAATTTCGTAGCTGTGGTCAAACTTTTTATTAACATTTTTTTCGAAACAATCCTCATACATTGTTCAACGTCCAGGCTTAAGTCAGTGTTTCTCAAGTGATTATCATGCCGAGAGAAGCTATTTTACGAATTTTTACTGCCAATTTATTTATTTTACTTAACGGTCGAAGATGGATGAAACAGTTGGTTGATAATGAAAACTTACTGGAAATAACACAGACCTAAAATTTGAAAACGGAGCAGGTTTTTAAAATTTTTCTGCGATGCCGCCACGTGATTTCGAAGTTCTGGAGGAAAAGTATCCAGCAAAAATACTACTGTTAGGCCGGCTACACGCGTTAGAGAAAACTCTCTACAAGCATGCTTGAGCGTCTGTAGGATAATTTAGCGCAAGAATTTTGCTTGTACAAGCCGCTTTATAGTTGATTGAATTTCAATCCTGCAAACTTGCGCAAGCAAAACGAAACGTGTGTACCAAAGAAGTGCCTGCTTGTACAAGCAAATGTAAAAGAAGGACGCAGTATACGAGGGTGAATCAAATATAAACAAGACTTATTTTTTTAAATATTTATTTTGATTTTAAACGCACAAACAATAATAGTTTATTTTTCTACATAATCTCCTGATTTATAAACACATTTTTCCCAGCGAATAGGTAATTTTTTAATTCCTTCCACGTAAAAAGATTCAGGTCGTGTTTGTAGCCAATTGCGCACATATGCTTCAACCTCATTATCGCTGTGGAATTTTTGCCCTCCCAAAACTTCCTTGAGAGGACCAAAGACATGGAGGTCGCAGGGAGACAGGTCTGGACTGTATGGAGGGTGTTCCAGTGTCTCCCAACCCAGTTGCAAGTCTGACTTCAGTCAAAATTTGGCAGTAGTATGCCGCATTAATTGTTCTGCGCTCATGCAAAAAATCAAGGTGCAGCAGGCCACGCTGGTTAAAAAAAACGGTAGCCAAAACCTTGCCAGCCGATAATTGTGACTTGGCTTTCACTGGTCCGGTTTCTCCTTTCTTCCTCCACTCCATACTCGCTTGTTTCGACTCAGGGGTGTAGTGATGCACCCACGTTTCATCACAGGTGACAATGTGAGAAAGAAATGGGTCTCCTTCTTCCCGAAATCGTGCAAGAAGACGCTCACACACTTGAAAACGATTCAGTTTCTGGTCAACTGTGAGAAGGCGAGGAACCCACCTGGCACACACCTTGCGATACCCTAGCTCCTGTTAGTGTATAGAGTAAGTGCTCCCATAACTTATTACGAAGTTCTTAGACGCCTATCACCTTCAACAAGTTGACGAACACTGTCGATGTTGCCCGCTGTAATGCTGGTGCGGGATCTGCGGTCATGGCTCTCATTTTCAACACGTTCACGGCCCTCCACGAACTGTTTATGCCAAGCAAACACTCTAGCTCGCGACAGCGTCTCTTCCCCGAACTGTGCAGTCAATCTTCTCAAGATTTCGGCCGGTTTTACACCTTCTGCAGCTAAAAACTTGATAACAATACGTTGCTCAATAGAGGGAGGTACCTCCTGCTCGGACATCGTAACGATGGACACTGAGCGAGTCTATGATGATGAGTCACGTGCTTCCCCCACTCCTGACAAACCAACCTAACAGCCAATAACAGCGGAACGTTCTTCCATCACTATTGCGCGCGCAGGTCCAAAAGTCTCGTTTATATTTGATTCACCCTCGTATATTGTAATGATAAAAGGGCAATTAAAACAGTTAATAATTAGTGATTATTGAACTGAATTGTTACCGGGGAACACACAGAGATACAATAATGGACGAGAAATCAGGCCAAGACATTGTTGGTCTTAGCGCGCGTAAGTAAATGGAGCAGCAGTCGGCCATGAGACCTTGCTGAATACGAAATAAATTAAAAATTTGTCGGTCACCCACGAGACATTGTGGAGTACAGTATAATTAAATTTAGCAGTTTGTGAAGGATTTCAGTGGAGGACGAAACAAAAATTAATTCAGTTGGAAATTAGAGACACTTAGCCTACGATATTTAAGAACTTTTAAAGTAAAGTTGACAGATATTAATAGGACGAAAGTTTTTGAACAATTGTTTCCGGTGGTCAATCGGCCAGAATTTAGCAAAGTGAATCAAAGTTGTAAACTCAGTGTTACATGGCCTGTTCATAGGTGTTCGAGGTGAAAGTGTGTTGCAAAATCTCTAAAATTGCCTGGTACCGGTACAAGCAGTGAAAAAAAAAGGAAACATTTAAAAATTAATATTGTAAACTTTAATAAAAGGTAGAATATCGTAAGATTTTGATTTCATTTCGTTTTATTTCATCTTATTCGATTACATTTCGAGAGTTTATTAAAAATATTTGTCAATAGTAAATTGTAAAATTAATTGTTCTTTTATTTAAACGACCCAAAATGACATTTTGTATAAAATTGTTGCTAAGTTCAGCAAGTAATTTGTTTTGTAAGATAAATAGTTGTGTATAATAAACTAATTGTTTGATTAAATTTTATTATTTCATGTTCCTTTCATTAGATAATTTTCAATTATTAGTTCAATTTAATTAACTATCTTCATTATTAAGTACCACATTTTGACGTTTTAACGTGTGGACAACCAAATCATTCCAATTATTAATAATTTTTGTTTATTACATTATGGCGACCTCAGCGAGAGGCAAAATCAAATCATTTTAATTGAAGACTTTTATTGTTTATTACAATATATAAATATATATATGAGTGTGTGTGTGTGTGTGAAATATAGATTAATGATATGAATGCAGATAAGGAAACTAGTCTATTGCTACATGAATTAATTACAGCTTCAATAATATTTTCCACTATTTGTTGGCAAATTGAGACTAAAACTGATTATTAATTAAGTAGAAATACATTTTTGATATATAATAATACATTTAAATTTTTTACATTATGCTCCATTGTGTTTAGATAATATTTGTGATGTACTATTTATAATTATTGGATCACTGTAGCGAGGGATTTTGAAAAGAGGCGGAATTTCTCACATTGCCTTCGCTGACTGGATGTAAAACATATCGAGAACAGCTGGAAGTGGTTAATTTTTTCAATATAAACGTAGACACAGTATAGTGCTACTTTCCATTGCAGACGATAGATTTATTTTGTTTTATTTCGGTACGAATGGCAGAGAACCAGATGGAGGTGTTCGAATGAATACAGAATTTTTTGGTGACTCCAAGGTAACGCCTTGAAAAAAAGAAGTCGCCAATGAGTCACGTAAAGTGCCACATATTTTCGTTACAGACGCTATTACTTTGAGTACTGGTATGTTAAAACCGTACAGAGTGATTTAAACTGTGTAAAAAATTCAACTACCGATTGTCTAGAGAACGTATTGGAAATTTTGACAACACGCTTTAGAATTATATTCACCGCTATCAATTCAGAATTACAGAATATTGATTAAATATTAAAATCAACTTGTGCTTTGCATGTTAACGTTTCATAACGGTTAGCCTATCGCTTCTCACATGATCGTTTCCTTCCTTTGAATTAAAGGGGTTATGCGCGATAAAAGGTTCATATAAATTTCTTAAGTCGTTCTGAGGTAATCACACGGATATACATTCAATTTATGCAGTAAATTAACATGGGAAAATGTTTTTTTATACATTAAACACTCTTTACACCATATATTTAATTTTTTCTTTCGTGTTTTCCTCGTGTGGACAAGGCAAAAGGCAGCCAAATCGAGCGCATCGTCGTCGTCCCAGCTTGAACTGGCACTTGCGCAAGCATGTTTGTATCACGTGGTGTCGAAATAAGCCGCAAAAAGATTGATCAAGCATGCTTGTCAAGTTTCCTTAAACGTGTCCCTTACGGGACTCATCAGGGGTTCGGGAGTAGCAGGAAGGTTTTAATAAATAAATACAGTAATTAAATGTTTGAAAAAATCAATAACGCTGTGGTTATTAATATGCTTCCTTTTCATTAGGGGTTAACTGCGAGATGACGACATAATTGGCAAATTTATACAATGTTTTGTTCTGTACTGAACTTACTATACGACGTGAAATCTGTGATGGAAGGGGAGGTCTTGCGAGGATCCTCCGAAAGTGGTTCTGTAATCTCTGCTGCTCCAGATCAATGGCGGATAACTGCTCTCAACACCCACAAAACACATTTTCTCTCAATCTCTCTCGCAAAAGAAAAATAACTCTCCTTCAACATCCGATCTGAAACAACTGTCTGCGAGGGCCATTCTCTCGCAGGCAGAACCTGCGATGGATTTTCTCCCGCAGGCAGAATCTTTTAGGAGAGACGGAGAGGGCTACCTTTGAGGATGCCTTTTTGAACTCAGGTTGCCAAAAGCCGAGGCACCTCGGTCTGTTTTGAGAGGTGTATGTTCCGGGGTCGCAGACCTTGGGTATACAGTTATTAATTGTTTGCTGTTGGAACAGTCGGCCAACTGCCTCCTAAACTGGTCGAGGCACGGAGAAAGGAATGCTGCGTCCCCACAGCAAACCTCTCCCGACATTGGAAGGGCGTGGGACAAGTACCAACTGCCCGACCTACCTAATGCAGATTTTCTAGTTTGTCCTGCATTACTTTTAGGCAATTGCCGGGCCCTAGTTAATCCTTATCTACCTTCCTCTACCCTTCCGGATCCCCCCTTTCAAATCCCATCCTATGCTATTAGGTGACATTTGCCACCACGTGGATTACCCGCACTTAGCCTGTTATCCCCCAAATTAAATTAATCCTACTATTTCGAACACGTCTTTTCGATTACGAGACGAATAGTGCAAGTGTTGGTTTGAATGTCTTACGTGATATTGATCATTTAGTCACCATTTCGCTTTCTTGCTTTTATAATTGCTTCTCACTTAATACATATAAATGGAATACAGTTTTTAAACTCGTTACTTTTACTATAATTCTGAGTGAGTATTTATGTGGTTATGAGGTTTTGATTTATAGCTACTTGATGTTTTAAATGTGTTTTTTTATTACTCCAATTTCGATTCGGAACTTTCTGGAGATATACCCAATTACATACATTTTTATTACTGTGAAACTCTTTTCGAAGGGATTTTGCACCATAGAAGTGTGTGGTTGGGATTTATTACTGTTTCATGCCCTACACCTCGTAGAATTTTTAGTCTGAATAAATGCAGATATTTTGCTCATTGTTGAATTCCTTTCACAGATTACAAAGAATGGTCATATCCTGTGGTTCAGTATTCACGTGTCTGCTGGAGTACGCATTGACGGGAGATGTGCAGTGGCTAACTGAATGAACGGAGGATCTGCATAAGCCAGTCTTTGTGGACCACACGTGGCCAGAGCTCGTATATCATAAAGTTGGCCACTGAAGCACGGCTACATAATCCTCCAGAGAGCATTCTGATCAGGCCATAACTCACACGTGCGTGCCAAGGGCTACGAGCACCATCCCTTTACTCCCACGCATGCTCGTGTTAAGAAATATTAACTATCACAGAACCTGTTTCTTTCAAGTGTCAATTCCACACTGTATATAACACTTTATGAACTGAGATTTTTTTATGGACGAATTTGTGTTTATCATTTATAGTATAGGAATTTATGTACCTATATGGAAAATGAATATAATATAATAATGAACATTAAATTATTGTTGATAAAGAGAGGCAGAATTCACGAATATTTGAGAAAATAAAGTTAAAAGAATAGAAAGTCGAGCGCGAACAACGGAGTTCCCCTAAGAACAATCAGACAATCCGAAAAGCATAATCAGATTGTCGGCATCTAAATTCAACTTTTACTATCAGACTTGAAACCATTTCAGTATTCTATTTTATTATCAAAATCTTTACCATGACCAGATTTCTACAGTTAAAATGTTGCGGCCATCTGACGTTCTCATGACCGATTTACGTGATGCTTTGTTCGAAGAAAACAATATTTAGCGAAATGAAGTTGCGTTTTATTAACAAGTTATTTACATAGTAGACACATATACACAAGTTTCAAGTTTCTTGATTGACTTTTTCTTCCGAGTAGAAATTTCAGCTTGAATTCATAAATATTTACAGCTAAACTATTTACTTGAATTATTTTTTATAATTATGTTATAATAAAACCGTATATAAGAAATTGCCAATAGCCTACATTTTATTCAGTTACCAGTTATACTTATAGTCTACCTAAGAATTTTCAAATTTAACTAATCAAAATAATACTTATACTGTAGATATGATACAGCTTAATTTACATTATTTTAAGGGTCAACCATACAGAATATATTGCTAACAGAAAGGATTACCGAGAACTGTTTTATATATACCACTGTGATCTAAAACTAAGATGAAATTGTCATTTAAAACTCCTGGGTATTAGGAAGGCAGGTAAATTATTTTTCCCTAGGTTGGTAGGACTGTCTATAATATTTTCCAAGCGTCTGTTTGTTAAAAGGTTTAATTAACTCCGAGTTACACGTGTTTTTGTAAACAACCAAAAGTGAATTATTCGATTTTTGCAATGAGTGATTTTGTTGAGCAAAGAACTTGCATCAAATTTTGTTTGCGGAACGAATATTCTTGTGCGGACACGTTGGAAATGTTGCGGAAGGCCTTTGGTGATCAAACTATGGCACAAAAAAACGTTTATAAGTGGTACAACGAGTTCAAAGAGGGCCGAGAACGCGTTGAAGACGAACCGCACTCTGGACGACCATCAACGTCTACCGACGAGGGCCACGTCCACAGTATCAAATATTTGGTGCTTGAAAATCGTCGATGGCCAATTAGAGATCTCGCTGATAGTGTTGGAATATCATTTGGCTCAGCCCAAACCATTTTGAAGAATGTTTTGTGTCTCAAACGTGTCAAGTCTCGATTTTTGAAAAAAAAAAAAAAAAGCTTCGCGTTGATGTGTGTGAAACTTTGCTGTCTGACTATCAGGACCACTTGAAATGCATCATTACTGGAGACGAGACTTGGATTTACGCATTCGACCCTGAAACCACCGACTAATCCAGCGAAGATCGCGCAAAAGGTGGAGGAGCAAGACCGAAAAGACCACGGCAAAGTCGACCGAAAATCAAGGTCATGTTGACAGTTTTCTTTGATTATCGTGGTGTGGTGCACTATGAATTCCTTCCGCCGGGCCAAACTGTCAACAAAGAATATTATTTGAGCGTTATGCGTCGTTTGCGTGAAGCTATTCGTCTGAAACGGCCGAAATTATGGGCGAACAACTCTTGGTTCCGTCTTCACGATAATGCACCATGTCATACTGCATTGGTTCTTCGCGACTTTTTTTTGCCAAAAACTCGACTCATATCGTTCCGCAACCACCGTATTCGCCTGATTTGGCTCCGTGAGACTTCTGGCTATTCAGCAAACTCAAAAAGCCAATGCGGGGACGCCATTTTGACACGATGGAGGAGATAAAAACCGAATCGAAGTAGGTCTTGAAGGCTATACCGGAAAAAGACTTATCCGACTGTTTCGAGGACTGGAAAAAGCGTTGGAAAAAGTGCGTTTTATCGGACGGGGATTACTTTGAAGGTGATGAAATTGATTTGGAAGAATTTATATTTTATAAATAAATTCACCTTACTTTTTGTTCACAGTGGTATATATATATATATATATATATATATATATATATATATATATATATAAATTACATCCTTTATTAAATAAATAAATCCCATTTATCTTCGACAAGGATTTTGCAAATATAAAACCATTCTCTAATAACTGTCATAATAAAATAAATTACAATTGAAATGAAAAGAAGCTTGATATATGGTCCTCAGAATTTAGACAATCTATTTTATTTATATCCAATTTAAAACTGGTGAAAATTCATATTAAAATGAACCTTTATTCCTGTCGATGGTATAAAAATTCATAGATAATCCATTCGTTATAAATTTTAACAACATATTTCGTCGTTATCTGTATTTGCCTATCTATCTTATTATTGAATTTACGATGTACTTGGTTTGGATTCTAAATACAGACAGCAACGCCACGCGGCGTCGCCACCTCCGCGACGCCGCTGCGTTCCTGTTGACGTCACGACGCCGCACTACGTTTTCCCGCGCACCCGAACCTCAATACAGTGTTGCCAACTTGGCCCACCGTCTTTAAGGAACCTCCATGTTCCACGTGTCGATATTCCGGGCTTGCGCAGTCACTGCATTCAGCCATTAAAAACACGATAGTAAAGCTAGTCCTGCTGTAATACACCTCTATTACCATAACCGATGTATTATCATGACCGACCGAAAACGAAATCATCGTAAAAAATATTTTAAGAAATTTATTAAAATATAAAATAAAATATTTCCATTAATCAATTTATTTAGCAGGGTATTTATTGAATGCTCTATTTTATTGATATCGATCAACTATTCAATTAGGAAATGAATGAAGTGTATTCTGAGTTATAGTTGCGATGTAGACTAATGAAATTAAAAAGTATCAATTACGTAAAGAAAATTTTAATTTCTTAATTTGAATAACTACCAATATATAATACAAGCAGGTAAATTTGTAACGCTGTAAACTTACTTTGTGAGTACACTCAAACACAGCAATGTCTGTAATCAGGACTGATGAGCCTCAGCACGTGGATGCCACGTGGTGCGTGCTGGAGATGCGCAGTGGCTGAGCTGTCACTCAGGTGTCACCGACGCTTCAGACGCCGCTCTACGCAGTTTCGCACACCAGGAGAGCAGAGCGCGCCAGCTGGTCCCGCGACGCCCGGCGTCCTCTGCGCGTGCGTCTCTCGATCATCGATCTGCCGCGAGTCAGCCCGGAATATTGCCTCATAGACACTTATATGACCTTGATATTATTCCATCACCATTTTTAATGTTTTTATTTTACATCTGTTTTTGAATCAATAAAGGAATTTTTTACCTTTTACATATACTTTATTTAATTTAGGTAAATTAAATAAAATCTCTGTAAAGGGCCAGAAATTGCTTCATCAATAACAATTTTCTCCAATAAAATGAAACTACTACAATTTATTCCAAATTGGGAAAGAGGATGAAAAATTTTCTAAAGTTCCAATTCTAAATTCTTGCTGATTTATTTACAAGTTCTGTTATATGACTTTTTTCTTTACAATTAAGTAGTGGTTTTGTGGCTTTTGCAATAGCATGTCACTAAATAAGTAAACAAACGGAGGTCAGGAAAATATAATGCACACATATTTAACAGTATATAAACAGCACTTTCAAAATACTCAGTAATCATCACTCTTATAAATACATACTAGGATCCTTCATCTGCAAAGGGGAAACTATTAGAGGAAATTAATTCAATATCAGCATCTCGCTGTTCAGAAAGAAATACTCGTCCAAATCTGTAAATATCTTTCTGCTCTTTCATTATTATTTTTGTACAGTTATGAAAAAAGACTGAAGTTATAATATTAGAGATTCTAGTCCGAGTCTGTACGTGTTTCCAAGTCTACCATCTTGAACAATTATTTATTCAGTAAACCTTAGAATTGCATATTAAATAGTGAAAATTCATATTAAAGAAATAAGAAGGATGGCCAAATTAATCGTTAATTAAAAACATCGATAACATCGATGTAATCATCATATTTGGAAAAAAATTAAAATAGATCGTAAGTGAATTACTTACGCAATGGAAGGGTCGCACCCACTCAAGTTCTTCATCAATCTTTTTCATTCTACTATTGCTATTGAGAAACAACACCTATTCCTCTGTAAGTAGAAAGAAGGTGTAGACAGGCTATGTACAGGGTAATCCTCATAGTGGCAAATCCCCTCTTATAGCATAGGAAAGGGAATGAAATGGAAGATGCGGAAAGGTAGAACAAGGTAGCCAAGGGTTAGCTAAGGCCCCGGGGCTATGGATCCTACCCAGCAATTCACCTAAAAGTACTTGTCACACGCCCTTCAGAAGGCGGGGTAGGGGTTTGCTGTGGGGTCGCAGCTTTCCCCTCGCCTTGCCTTGGCCTGTTTAGGAGGCAGCTGGCCGAATATTCCGTATGCTCAAGGTCTGAGACCCCGGAACATACTCCTTTCAAAACAGGCCGAGGTGCCTCGGCATGTGGGATTCATTTTGATTCTATTATTGTTATTTAGAAACAACACATATTCGTCTGTATTTTATTTTAGGGCAACAGGCTACATGAGGGTAATCCACATGGTGGCTACTCCCCTTTAATAGCATAGGAAGAGATTTGAAACGGGGGATGCGGAAGGGTAGAGGAAGGTAGCCAAGGGTTAACTAGGACCCCGGGCTATGGTTTAAGGATCCTACCCGGAAATTCGCCTAAAAGTAATGCAGGTAAAACCCTAGAAAAACCTGCATCAAGTAGGTAAGGCATTGGGTACTTGTCGCACGCCCTTCCGATAGCGGGAGAGGGGTTAGCTGTGTGGTCGCAGCTGACCCTTCTCCGTACCTCGACCAGTTTAGGAGGCAGCTGACCGACTATTCCAGTGGGAATAGCGGACAACTCTTACCGTATGCCTAAGGTCTGTGACCCCGGAACATACACATCTCAGAACAGGCCGAGGTGCCTCAGCTTGTGGGAACCTTAGTTCAAAAACGGAGAGGGAAAGGCATCCCCAAAGGCAGCCCCTTCGTATCTCTCCTACAAGGTTCTGCCTGCGAGAGAACAGCCCTAGTTCAGAAACAACGTTTTTTTTTTTTTGTTTTAGGGCAACAGGCTACTTGAGGGTAATCCACATTGGGCAACTCCCCTTTAATAGCATAGGAAGGGATTTGAAAGGGGGGATGCGGAAGGGTAGAGGAAGGTAGCCAAGGGTTAACTAGGACCCCGGGCTATGGTTTAAGGATCCTACCCGGAAATTCGCCTAAAAGTAATGCAGGTAAAACCCTAGAAAAACCTGCATCAAGTAGGTAAGGCATTGGGTACTTGTCGCACGCCCTTCCGATAGCGGGAGAGGGGTTAGCTGTGTGGTCGCAGCTGACCCTTCTCCGTACCTCGACCAGTTTAGGAGGCAGCTGACCGACTATTCCAGTGGGAATAGCGGACAACTCTTACCGTATGCCTAAGGTCTGTGACCCCGGAACATACACATCTCAGAACAGGCCGAGGTGCCTCAGCTTGTGGGAACCTTAGTTCAAAAACGGAGAGGGAAAGGCATCCCCAAAGGCAGCCCCTTCGTATCTCTCCTACAAGGTTCTGCCTGCGAGAGAACAGCCCTAGTTCAGAAACAACGTTTTTTTTTTTTGTTTTAGGGCAACAGGCTACTTGAGGGTAATCCACATTGGGCAACTCCCCTTTAATAGCATAGGAAGGGATTTGAAAGGGGGGATGCGGAAGGGTAGAGGAAGGTAGCCAAGGGTTAACTAGGGCCCCGGGCTATGGTTTAAGGATCCTACCCGGCATTCGCCTAAAGGAATGCAGGGAAAACCCTAGAAAAACCTGCATCGGGTAGGTCGGGCATTTGGTACTTGTCCCACGCCCTTCCGATGACGGGGAGGAGTTTGCTGTGGGGACGCAGCTTACCCCTCGCCATGCCTTGGCCTGTTTAGGAGGCAGCTGGCCGACTATTCCAATAGGAATAGCGGACAACTCTTGCCGTATGCCCAAGGTCTGCGACCCCGGAACATACACCTCTCAAAACAGACCGAGGTGCCTCGGCATGTGGGAACCTTAGTTCAAAAAAACCAGAGAGATGTGAGCACATATTCTTTGCTTTTATTGTTTCAATGACCGCGACATGAATGAAAGAGAAAAATAAATGAACAAATCAACAGCTGAAGTACTGAGGAACAAATCGGTAATAATTTAACGAAAGTAATGAATAGCACTATTAACATAAAGTGCAACTCTAATATGTGTAAATTTAAAATAATTATAATAGAAACATCTACTGAGCATTTCCATTACCCCTCACGTCGACCTGCTGTAACCAAACGTTTTATTATCTTCAATAGTAAATGGCTTTCTAAAATGAAAAATTTACGTCTGATTCAAAATTTAAAAAGTTAAAAGCTTTTGAGTTTTGTCAACTGACCTATGCAGTTGTGTCTCTAGGCTCTTCAGTTATTTTCTGCACCTGAAGAAACGAACAAAACTTCCCGAAACGTTGTGTGGTGTTTATACAGGTTTATTCAAAAAGAAGGAGCAGATTCCAAACCTTTATTTCTTCCACACTACCAAAGATAGAAATATCATTCCAACGTTCCAGGACAGAGAAAACATGAAAATTTGAACAGTCTGGGTTGAAGTTCCAGTCAAGGCCGTACTGTACCTGTTGATTGTAGAAAAATGGCGGCGACACCACACGAACAAACATTTTGTGTGCTGCAATTAGCAAAATTAGAGTCCATTGTTGAACTACAACGTGCAATTCGCCGCCAGTTTAGATAACTAGAGACCTATTCATTTGTGTGTGTCAAGAAATGAGCCACGTTTTTGATATTTGTCGTACAACGCTCAAATAGAGTGCAACAGAAATTGAACTTTTCTCTGTCCAGGAATGTTGGAATTATGTTTCTATCTTTTGTAGCTTGGAAGAAATAAATGTTTGAAATCTGCTCCTTCTTTTTGAATAACCCTGTATTATCATTTATTTTGTCTGTATTTGCCTATCTTTCTTATTATTAAATGGCTTTCTAATAAAAAGAATACTGAGTGCACACTAAATACGTTTTTACTTTGTTATAAGATCGGCAGACTTTCCGATGTACTATTTATATTTTGAGTACTGAAAATTTTAAAACGCCAAAGACAGTTTACACCACGTCATTCTCTCCCCTATAATATTTCTCGGTATGATTTATATGAGATTCATAGTGAAAGTGAACAACGTTCATCAGTTTTCGTACTTCCGTACGTAGATGAAGAACACCTGTGTTCCTCTTGGCGAGTTCCCATATTAAGTTTCATAACAAATAACAGGCTTCAATGTGAAGATGGGACAGGAAGTACACATGCTTCTATGGCTTGATATGTGTGATACCCTTGCCTAGCATCCAGTTACAATACGCCGATCCCGGGGAAACCCTTTCAACATATTAGTTGCTTCGTTGACAGAAACCCTACAGTGAAGGCTGCGCGGTAGCGTGTAGACGTGGACGTGGACGTGGATTTGCCCCCCTGGCATCGGTACCAATTAACCAAGCGGACGGCTGCAGGTCTGGCTAATTATCCAGCTCCCGGGCGACGGAGATAAATCTCAACTCCGCAGTGACATCGACCTCTCTTCAGTCCGTTGCATTCTACAAGGACATGATCAGCTCCTCAATAGTTTCAAGCATGGGGAATACAAAAACAATTCCGTTAAAAGAAAATTCCGCTCATTACTGTGAGAACGAATGTTAGGATAACAGACATTGTATAGATAATTTATTCGGAATAATGTTTGTCTGGAGAAAAAATTAACCATACGAAATACGGTGCTTTGTCTTTATTAAAATATAGCCACGTAAATGTAATATCAAAGTCTAACCTCCCCGCACCACACCCCTCGTCCAGCGGTGTTGCCAGATTGTGCACCCCCTCACAACATAGCCCGAAGTGTCCATGGCCTTGATATTACTTTTTCGTGGCGCCGACTATAGCTGGGTGTTCGGCGTTGCCCAGGTATTTATTTATGTAAATCCGAAAAAGTATTTAATTCTACATTATACTACATATGAAGAGGGAATGCTAATTTCATCATAACCCCCCCCCCTCCCTCCCTCCCCAGTGCCATTAGAGAAGCATAAGTAATCCTGATACCAAATATTGTCAAAAAATACTCTTAAGAATGCGAAAAATACTCTTAGTGCGTCGACAGAGCCATAAATATTCGTGGTACCCTAAGAGACTTCAAAATTCACTTGGTTCGTCATTAATACACGCTTACCTTAAGAGTGTAAAAAAATACTCCCGGTACTTTGGAGTTTAAAAAATACTCCAGGTACCTTAAATAAACAAAAATTATTTTCCATATCTTAAAAGAAGCGAGTCAAAGTTTTTCCATGCACCTTGAGACAATAATTACATTGATATAAAACTCCCGATAACATTAAATAATCAAAATTATTTACAATACCTTAAAACAATTAAAAATAAACATAATACCAATAGCATAAAAGAGTGAAAATAAGTTTTCAGTTCCTGAAGAGAGTTAAAAACACTTCCTGTACATTAACAGAATCAAAAATAATGAAGGGACCTTAAGAAAGACAAAGTACTCCCAATATTTTAACAGAGTGAAAAATAATCCCGGTATCTTAAGAGACACAAAATACTCTTGTTACTCTTAAAGTGTCAAAAATACTCCCGGTATCTCATGAGAAATATTCCCTTTAGCCTAAGAAGGACAAAATTACTTCTGATACCTTGAAATTGAGAAGAGTACTGTCGGTACCGTATGAACGTGATAAATATTTCCGGTACCCTAAAAGAGTACGGTACTTTTATCATTTAGAATGTATTTAAAATATCACCCCTACCTTATAGGTGCTAGGGTTGTTTTACCGATTCAGTGTTTGTTTCGTATCTTAAATAACAGTACAAAATATGATAAAATTATCTACGCAAAACAAATGTTCATAAAAAAATTATTCAAAACAAAATTAATAACAATGTAGTATGTATTCCAGCTCATCAAGGTATCTATGGGACCTGAAGGCCAAGCTTGCAACACATCGACGCTCAAAGCCACCCCCAAGACCAATAAACACCTATAAAGATTTGTGGAAAAGTTCCCAAAGTAAACTCCAACACCAGTGGAACAACAAATGGAGAGAATTAAAGCTCGCAATATCCACCAAAAAATCAAAGAATTTCAAAGAATCAAAATCGACCCAAAAGCCACCCGAAGAGACCAGGTAGTAATATCAAGAATCAGAACTGAACATTAAAAGACGACTCACCTCCACATAATCAACAATTGCCCTGCACCTTATTGTGAGCTATGCAAGTCCCCAATAGTTATTAAACATATAATAAGTGAATATTCAAAATACGATCAAGAAAGAAAGCAGCTACTGGACAGTAAAAACATCAGTGAAGTGCTTCACTCACCAGAATACTAAAGACAGAATATTAAACACCTGAAAATGATTAACCTTTATTTTGAAATATAATGTAACGCGTGTATTTTAGTTTTATTTTGCTTTGTCTTCGGAAGTGTTGTCTGCTGTAGTTTGGAGAATTCAAAATCGTCCATTGGCGGACGGATGCCAGGAGTCGTTTTCTGTGAAATGTTGGACGAGTTGTGCGTGGGTGTAGAGGAGATAAATATTAAACATCCAAATAATTTTCGTGTCCTGTCTCGATAGTTGGCCTCAGAATGACTGAATTGTTGGCCATTGTTGATTACAGAACTGCAGCTTCGTATTATAACTCTTGTAACAATAGAAGAATCAGTGAAACAATGACATTTCGACCAAGTTTTCTAATAATGAAAAAAGTAAAAAAGAATGGTAGGCTATAATGAAGGGAACTTGAATATGAAAACTAAATGAGTTGAGCATAGGAAGGGATTTGAAAGTGGGGATGCGGAAGTGTAGAGGAAGGTAGCCAAGGGTTAACTAGGGCCCCCGGGCTATGGTGTAAGGATCCTACCCGGAAATTCGCCTAAAAGTGATGCAGGGAAACCCCTATAAAAACCTGCATCAGGTAGGTCGGGCATTTGGTACTTGTCCCACGCCCTTCCGATGGCGGGAGAGGGGTTTGCTGTGGGGACGCAGCATTCCCTTCTCCATGCCTCGACCAGTTTAGGAGGTAGCTGGCCGACTATTCCAATAGGAATAGCCGACAACTCTTACCGTATGCCCAAGGTCTGCGACCCCGGAACATACACCTCTCAAAACAGGCCGAGGTGCCTCAGTTCAAAAACCAGAGAGTTGTGAAGGCATCCTCAAAGTAGCCCCCGCCAGAACTCTCTGGGAAGGTTTATATGATTTCTCTAAAATATCACGAGGAACGTTAATAAGATACGAGCCAATTTCATATATGCTTCTTTGTGTGATATTGGGCATTCGTTCGTTATAATTTGTATATCGTTACGGTATTTAGATTACTAACATATAAATACACATAATTCAGTCTAATCTTGTACTTACTGATGAACATAGTTAAAATTAACCGAAAGGTATGGGCCGAATTTTATTGTTGACATATTGTAATTGTAAATAACATAAAATATATATGTGAATTTTAACAATTTTATTTATACTAAGATTAGAAGTCAAATTATAATATTGATAGTAAAAGTGTTTTATCGGTTATTTAGACAATTAGAAAAAATATTAATTCAATAGAGTTGACTTCGAATGGAGTTTTCTATTTAGTAATTTGGTACGAGACACGAGGCAACAATTCGAAATACATTATTATACATTTATCTGTATAAACCTTCAATTAATTGCTTCATTTTTTCTTTCAATTTTATTTCCGGTCAATTACTGCACAAAACTACACTTGGAATTATAATTTGGCCAATATACAGAATTATAAATCATCCTCATCGGCTGACTTTCTATCTCTAATTTGCCTACTTAGTATCTAATCCAACCGAACGAAGAGAAATAAAAGGCAGCGACGAGAGACCTTGACTTTATGGGAGCGGTGCTTTTATCATAAAGCCGAGGAAGAGAAATGCCTCGGGCCTCTGATGATAGGGCGCAGAGAACGGGATCTCTGATCGACGATGGACGACGGTCCGTTACGCGGCACGTGGCTGGCGATGCTCCTTCCATCAAATATAATCGCTACTTTCCAACAGCAACGAAAAAACTCGCTTCTTATAGCCTTTAAGATAATTCCCAGTCTTCTGCGAGTTTGACGTTAGCATCCATTTGCTTTAATTTATAGTACCTTCGTCAATGTTACTCCCAAAATGTACATGCAAGTGTTGTGTGATAAAAAAAGAAGAAGAAACGCCTGCGTCCATACACGAAGAAGCTCTTACATATTTAATCCGGTTCACATTCGAGAAGAACGCACATTTCATCCAACTCAAACTCGCGTATCTTTTAAAATACGATAATTTAGTAATGTTCATACTTAAGTCACTGAATTCCATTCTTCCTAAACGTCAAATTAATTACAAAACGACGAAAATCATACATTGTATATATACGACGGAAAATAATCAATTTGAATGCGAAAGAGTACGTTGATAATCAAAAAGGCGTCAAAATAACAAAAATAATTATTTAAAACAACAAACAATTTATTTCTCTTAACTTTTACAATTATACAATTTAATATTATAAAAAGATCACTTTCTCTCATGGGTCTTTACTGGGTTTGATAACGGACAGAACACTTAAATAATCAAAGAACCCAACATTTATCTTTAAATTAAACATAAGTATTTAATCGTTTAGACATCGACGAACTTATTAACGAGCTTAGAATTACCAGATTGATTCTAAATTTAAAAGAGTTAATTTTATTAACAAAAAGAAGAGAACGATATCTGACTGTATCTTTTAATTCAGTTTACACATATTAATACCATAAATTTCAACTCACGATTACTCAGGATCATTTGGCTCGTTCATTACACACACACTTTATAGACTAGACGTTTACACACTGACTCTAACACATATTATTGGTTCGACGATAGCTGATTCTCCATACTCGGTGAAGGACATCCCAGTTGCTCGTGCTGAAACTACTCGACGCTGGATGCTGCTTCCTGGTATTCTACCATCGAAGACAGTGGTCAAATTTTGATATTACTACAGATTGAACTTCTGCATATAAAAATGTTTATAGTTGAATAATTTTGCTATTTCTCTCGCAGGCTGCATTCTTTCTCCATACTGGGTGCTCACAGCTCCCCCTCCGCTCTGACACGCCTCCGACTCCAATTCCTCGACTGACTAACAAATTCTTTTCCTCCCTTTTATATATGACCGTCCCTTCTATCTTCTGCTTTGTTCCAAGACTACGTCGTAATTGCATTGACAGTTTCTCCATTACTCTGCAGCTTCTGCTCCCCGGCTAGAAAATATCTAGCCGCTCTCTGTCTTGTCACAACGAGACAGGACCCGTAATTACTTTCCATTTGCATTCTCACCCCCACATGTGCGCTGTTCGAAAATTCTTCTGACCGCTTTGATCCCAAGTCAACAAGCCGATGGTCAAGCCCATTAATCAGACACAATGCCTTTCCTAAACCGACATACATCTTGCGACCGGCCACCCGCGCGTGTCCCTTGCCCTGCTTTACAAATCCTAAGTACACATTGCCACTTCCTGTGCCGGCCAAGACCATTAATCCGAAACAAATATCTTGCCGCTCTGTCTTGTCACATCGAGACAGGACCCGTAATTACTTTGCACTTGCATCCTCACCCCCACATGTGCGCTGTTCCGAAACAATGCATTCTCTCAATGCATTACAATATATATATATATATATATATATATATATATATATATATATATATATATATATATTAGAGTAACAGGCTACATGAGTTATCCACATAGTGGCAACTCCCCTTTAATAGCATAGGAAGGGATTTGTAAAGGGGGATGCGGAAGGGTAGAGGAAGGTAGCCAAGGGTTAATTAGGGCCCCCGAGCTATGGCTTAAGGATCCGGCAGGGAAACCCCTAGAAAAACCTGCATCAGGTAGGTCGGGCATTTGGAACTTGTCCCACGCCCTTCCGATAGTGGGAGAGGAGTTTGCTGTGTGGTCGCAGCTTTCCCGTACCTCGACCAGTTTAGGAGGCAGGTGGCCGACTATTCCAATAGGAATGCGTATGCCCAAGGTTTGCGACCCCGGAAAATATACCTCTCAAAACAGGCCGAGGTGCCTCGGCATGTGGGAACCTTAGTTCAAAAAACCAGAGAGATGTGATAGCCCGAGAATGTTTATATTGATTTCATTTGTAATAGCGAGGTTGAGCCCGGAAGACTACCCGACGCTGGCTTTGCCCGGGTATTTATTTATATCACATCGGAAAGTGAATCAATTTGACGTTCACCTCCGGTCATTTCGAATATTAACCCATTTTCAACCCTTCGCATACCAATTATGGCTGCACACACGAAAATCCGGCGTTCGAAGTGTCAACGTTCATCTCAAAGACACCAAAAACAATGGATTGGACACTGTGCGCCATTTTCTCAAGCCCTCACCGCATTCATGCCTTCGGAGGCCGAAACTCAACTCAATACGCATGATGAACGTTAATATTCAGCTCACCGAATCGTAAACCCCGGATTCGGCAACAATCTCGGGTCATTTGGGCACTTCATAATTAACCTCTTCCCATGCCCACCCCTTGTTGATGAGGCAGAATACGAAGTTAACCGGCAGACTGACTGCCAGCATTCAACTCAGAAAACCGCTAAATCAGCGTCTACCGAGGTCGTATTCGCATTATATTTGTGTACCCTCACAGTGTTTCTTCCCGGATCGTAACATGAGGGATACTATATCCGTTATATACGTGTTGGGAGTTCGGTCATGTGGTACGGCACGTTAGAACTCAGACACACTTCTAGATGTTCACGTTTTATTAAAAACATCTACGAAGGTCGCTTTCAATCGCTGGACCAGGAATGACTGAGCTCCGTGCGATTCGCAGGTCCGGGATATACTGGGGACGGTGTTGCCTGATGCCATTGTCCGGAATTATGGTCAGGAGACGCTCTGAGGATGGTGAATACCATCCACAATGTGTATAAAAGCTAAGTTTTAATTGATCCGCGCGTTTAAGAGGATATTTGAAACATACACACATACAAGCATGTATTTTTAATTATTAGAACATTTGCGATCTCACTCTCTTTCAAGGACGCACGAACAATGAGGTGGCATTACAAGCAGTTTCCTCCATAAAGCAAGATAATAAGGTAGAAAGTGACTTACCCGGCCGGCCCCAGTGTTTGGAGCAGGAAGCGCGACATCAACAATAAGACAAACACGCGATGCGAAACGGTTCGACCGTGAGGCACGTGCTCTAGCCATGATTCTTTTCTTTCAATTGGGTTAATCCAAAGATGTTTACCAGTGCCATATTTTCCACAATGGAGATTCAGGTTTTACTGCCCAGTTCTAATCTCCTATTCTTTTTTTTTCTTCTTTAATTTTCCACTTGACGCTTATTACACATTTACCTTTTCTTCGTAAATAACATGTGCTTGTACCGTGTTTTTCTATCTTCTTATTGTTAAAACTCTTCACTCATCTCAAGTATCTCTCAAATAATAATATAAATATACTAAGTACTATGCTCATGTCGTGCCAGGAAATCTTGGCCTTATTCCCGGTTAATGCTGCACAAGTTGGTTTCAGTGAAGAAACTGGAATTCCTCTTTACCTGTAGCCTATAACGAGTTATGCAACACGACCTTACCCAACACGGATGTTTTGAGCCGACATTGCAAAATTTCTCTGCCCGCATCGTAACCACTCAAGGCTGTCTCAAAATGTTGTTACAACCTGTTAGTTATAAAAGGCTATTGTAAGGACCGTTATCAGTAAGCCGCAGAGGCTGCTCCAGCCGCAGATAAAAACAGATTCATTGTAAAATTATTTCCAACCAATACAAATTGTATTTTTTGTATGATATACTGAAATTACACTTTTATACATACACCAATATCCCCTGGCAGGCCACATTATTCTTACTATCTGACTTATTTAATCAAATGAGCTTTTATATAGCACTGTAGTCGCAAAACGGCTTGACAGATGTAACAAGGGAAGCAGGTTGTTAAGTACAAAATACGAAATGATTTTCTCCTGAAGATATGGATGGGTAAACGACACGATTTGACAACATTTTAACGGTGCATAATTTTTTTTGGGTAACAGGCAACATGAGGGTAATCCTCATAGTGGCAACTCCCCTTTAATAAACTATAGAAAAACCTGCATCAGGTAGGTCGGGCATTTGGTACTTGTACCACGCCCTTCCGATGGCGGGAGAGGGGTTAGCTGTGGGGTCGCAGCTTTCCCCTCGCCGTGCCTTGACCAGTTAAGGAGGCAGCTGGCCGACTGTTCCAACGGGAACAGCGAACAACTCTTACCGTATGCCAAAAGTCTGTGACCATGGAACATACACCTCTCAAAACAGGCCGAGGTGCCTCGGCATGTGGGAACCTTAGTTCAAAAACCAGAGAGATGTGGAGGCATCCCCAAAGGTAGCCTTCGCCAGAGCTCTCTGGGAAAGTTCACCTGCGAGAGAATTCCCTCGCAGGCTTCCTTATTAACGGGGGATAATTCTTCGCGTTCGAAGATATGGAATGAAAATCAACGTAACAGCTGCATTTATTAAAATGAACAACTGCAGCTGTTGTTAGTGTTTGAAGACTGGACTGTCAGACGTAAAGTTGGGTCTGAATTGTGGCGTCTGCGACTGTCAATGGATGGAGTGACAAAACAATAGAAGGGAAACATTTAATGAGTTTTATGCGGAGATTAATCGGGAATCATCTCAAATGATCCATGAACGCACTGTTCACCTGAATCGAATGGAATATGAATGCCAATAACTGAACGTCTTTGCTGTCTGCAGATAGCAAGAGAAATGTTCCTAATTTGCACTGGAACACAAGGACTGGAAGTGGAGCAATGAGAAAAATAATGAGTTCGAATTGCATAAAGCAGATGACAGAATGTATAAATAGGACCAAAACAGGTTGATGGGGAAGTGTTACGGTTTGGGGCATGAACTCCTGGCATGATTTGGACCCACAATTTTTGTGGGACAACATCTGAATGGCAAAACCTAGCTAAGTATCTTTGTTGATTAAGTTCATTCTATCATGTTGTTGGTTGATTACAATGGAAATGACTTCAACAAGACAATGCGCGATCCCATGGTTCTATTATTTTGCACGACTGGTTTCAGGAACTTGAGGGAGACATTATCATTCTTAGGCAACCCTCTCAATCAGCTGGATCCACCATCAAATCTCACTCAACGGGGCAGCGCTATTCATCAGACTCTTCGCATCACCTTTCAATGTCGAACAGATCCAATGCCAAGAAGAATCGTCACTGAGCTGTAGACAAATTCCCAACCAAGTACTGACGGGATTGTCTTCAGAATATAACCAGTTAGTGTATATTTTTGAATAAGTTTTGTTTCTTTTAACCGGAGTAAAATAGATAAATATAAAGACAATACTAACAATAAGTTATAAATCATGTGCCCAGTAAAACATTCAGTTAATTAGGGCTTAAAGAAACCTATAATTACAATTAGATACATCAAAATATTATATTACCATCTTTCACCCTGTTCTTCACTGTAGGCTCCCAAGTTTTCAGTAAAGTATTCAATATGGGAGTGTAAGACTGATTTTTAAGCTCATCTGCATCCATGAGCTTCATATGCTGCCAGCATTGTGTTTTGAGAACCAAGGTTGTATTGATGACTTTTTTCACCGGAAGTGAAACTGCCCAGTGACATTTGGTCCAGTGCAGTTTTCTTGATCTACTGTCGAATAAACAAAATATATTTTGTATAACCTCCGTGCTGTCCCAACAACATGGTTAGAACTTTGAAATCTGCACAAACAGACCATTGATGCTCTTGATATTTGTGTTTTTTAGTGTAACAGGCTACATGAGGGTGATCCACATGGTGGCAACTCCCCTTTAATAGCATAGGAAGGGATTTGACAGGGGGGATGCGGAAGGGTAGAGGAAGGTAGCCAAGTGTTAACTAGGGCCCCCGGGCTATGGTTTAAGGATCCTACCCGGCAATTCACCTAAAACGATGCAGGCAAAACCCTAGAAAAACCTGCATCAGGTAGGTCGGGCATTTGGTACTTGTCCCGCGCCCTTCCGATGGCGGGAAAGGGGTTAGCTGTGGGGTCGCAGCTTTCCCCTCACCGTGCCTTCACCGGTTTAGGAGGCAGCTGGCCGACTATTCCAATAGCAATAGCGGACAACTCTTACCGTATGCCCAAAGTCTGCGACCCCGGAACATACACCTCTCAAAACACGCCCAGGTGTCTCGGCATGTGGAACCTTAGTAAAAAAAAAACCAGACAGATGTAAAGGCATCCCCAATGACCTAATACAACTGCAGGTTGTTTATATTTGTTCGCAGTACCACAGATAGCATGCTCAACCTCACCAGTATTATTATTAACTATCAATTTCATACCTGTTTCGTCACGATCATGCGACTTAACGCTAAAACCATTTGACTCAACTCCGTCTACCATTACTCACTTCAACCATTATTTTTTTCTTTTATTGTGAAGTCTTCATTTTAAGGCTATTTTTTAAATAAAAATACATTTTAAGGTAATTGCGAATTAATTGTAAATACAAACAAAAACCTGAGTGTAACCAAAAAAATTGACGTTATGGAATTTTTTTTCTTTTTTACCAAGTTCGAATATATACGAAAATGTATAAAAATCCTATGCTGCTTTCTACTTGCAAACCTGTGTTATTATTTTTATTCAATCCCTCTTTCTCTTAGATTTGTTGTGCCTGCTATTTGTAACAATGTACATATTAATTTCAAGCGGAAATACACTAAAATAAAATAATTGAATAATCGTTTTATAGGCATATAACATATATTAGCTAATTGTAAGGCTGGGATTTGTGATTCCCTCATGCCTCTGTAGGTGTCGGTGATCGTTTCCCTCTACTTTCCCTGCACTTGTAAACAGCATCTAAACTTCGCTGCACCCAGCTTCAAGACGATGGAACTACAGCAACCTATCCAACTGTCACACTACTTCACCGGGCCTTCCGAAAGACATTAATTTTACGCCGCTGAAACATGATCTCACGTGCATGGAACTACTTGGTCTTTGTTGTCAAGTATTGCATACAACTTTATAAGACGAACTCAACCATTACAGGGAATAAACTTTAGCTACTAATGCGCTGCTTTTATTTTGCGTTCTTTATTATATCGACAATAACTTCAGTTCGTTTTCTCTAACAGAATATTTCACCTTACTATAACAATAAGAACACCTAGTTAAACTGCTGTAAATCATAGAGTTTGATGCACCGGAAGTTATTATTTTTTATTTAGGGCAACAGGCTACATAAGGGTAATCCACGTTGGGAAACTCCCCTTTAATGGCATAGGAAGGGATTTGAAAGAGGGGATGCGGATGGGTAGAGGAAGGTAGAGAAGGGTTAACTAGGGCCCCCGGGCTATATTTTAAGGATCCTACACGGCATTCACCTAAAGAAATGCAGGGAAAACCCTAGAAAAACCTGCATCAGGTAGGTCGGGCATTTGGTACTTGTGTCACGCCCTTCCGATGCCGGGAGAGGAGTTTTCTGTGGGGACGCAGCATTCCCTTCTCCGTGCCTCAACCAGTTTAGGAGGCAGCTCGCCGACTATTCCAATGAGAATAGCGGACAACTATTACCTTATGCCCCAGGTCAGTGACCCCTGGGACATACACCTCTCAGAACAGGCCGAGTTGCTTCGGCTTGTGGGAACCTTAGTTCAAAAACGAAGAGCAAAAGGCATTCCCAAAGGTAGCCCCTTCGTATCTCTGCTATAAGGTTCTGCCTGCGAGAGAACATCCCTCGCAGGTATTGCCTGCGAGAGAATAGCCCTCGCAGGCTCCCTACCGGAAGTTATTATTTTACTTGCCTGACAAAGAGAGCAAAGTCTGTTTCAGCTATGAGCAAAGAAAGTCCGTTACCCGGAGAAAATGTCCACATATGGGGAACGGTTACGTTAAGTGACACAGTGAGAATTCAAATATTAGATGTGCGAGTGGCGCTCCTGTGATTGTGGGAAGGTTGTGAGAGACTTCCATTCTCTAGTCACAGGTCGCTTCCTTAGTTCTGCCGCAAACATCTCTGTGCAAATATAACACACGCATGCGCTCGCATACTCGTTAAGTACAAAAGCCTAGCCTCAGAACACGTACGGCCTTTCGTCTTCAATACAAAGCGAATAACTTCTCAAAACAGAAAACAATACAAATTAACGAATATTTCCATTCCGTTATAACACGAGAAAAATTAAACTTATTGTCTAAGTGCGAAATAATTGCTGTTTTCGTCAATACGGCTGAAGAGGAAAAACATGATAATGAATTTAATACCATCGCTGATTATTCTAAATTTTAACACAATCCGAAAATCTGTATCTTTTAAATACAATTTCACTGAACCTAAATTTATTTAAACGAAGTGTAATACATAGACTATCCATATACTATGACTATAATTCGTATGTGCGAACTAGGGACCCTTGCCCTAGACGACTTTATTAACACACACACACACACACACACACACACACACACACATATATATATATATATATATATATATATATATATATATATATATATATATTGTAATAATAATTAAAGGGAATTAGAGAATTAATAATTAAACAATTGAAGTAAATAGTTATCGGCGGGAATACAAACACAACATGTACAGGCGGGAATTTGTCGTTGCCGATCTACGGGGTTTACACAGGCAGTCGCGGGCAGATTTTCAAATAAAAGTTGGACACAGAATTTCATCAAGTAAATTCGCACTGAGATTTTCGTCAAGTACAGTTGGACATAGTATTTCATCAAGTATAGACAGTTACAAAGTTTCGTCGAGTAGAGTTGGTCACTAAAATTTTAACAGAGAAAGTTACTCTGAGGAGAACGATGAGAGTGTGATTCAGGAGGCTGATAAACAATTGGTTAGCAGGTATTGGTAGAACTTTGGAGAAGGAGTGGACAACATTCTGATTTGCCCTTAATCAGAACCGGAGCTACAATATTGGCCGGAGAGAGAGAGAGAGAGAGAGAGAGGGGGGGGGAGAGAGAGAGAGACTTAAAGCAGAGGTCCGCAGTGTTGTACGGAACAATTGTGTCAGGTGGACAATACAAAACCTTTGGAAAGTGATTTAAAACAAATTAAATTCAGTGAAACAATGGCCTGTTACATGTGTATAGTGTATCAAAGAACCCAAACAAATGCTTGGTAGCAGTAAAAAACTGTAAGTAGAGAGAGAAACTTTATAAAAAATTTTGTATGTAAACGTTAAATAAGGATAAATCGTCAGCTTTCGGATTCAATTTCATTTGTTGTTTAATTCTAATCAAGTTGAATGTTTGTTAATTTTGAAAGTAGGAAAAGGTATTGTTTTTTGTTTAAAAGGCAGAATTAACGACCCTGAGACAAGAGTAAAGAAGTTTGTAAATTAGCAAAAAACATTCATATAAAATAATCACAACAAGAAAATTTGTTACTAATCAATTTAAATATATCAATTGTTTTCTGAAATTTAAATCCTGTAATCATTTAACATCCTTTCATTTAAATTTAATAAATGCATTCATCCGTTAATTAACCATTTAATTAATTAATGTAATTTAATTATTACATAAAATTGGTCTTCAACGTGGGTCTATTCAATTTTATCTTAATTTATATATATATATATATATATATATATATATATATATACATACATATATATATATATATATATTCGATTTGGTGATTGGTTTTCTGTGCTTTTGGTATTGTTGGATTCTACGTTTTAATTATTGTAATGCGAAGCGCGAGTTAACAACAACGGAAGCGGCAATCGGGGAATTATGAGTAAAGATTCTGATGTCGAATACGAGTTGAGAGCGAGACACACGCTATCCCGGCAGGGGTTCTGATGGTCTGTGTAGATATTGCACGGGTCCCGATGAGCTGTGGAGATCCTGCCGAAGTCCGGAATAGTTGTAGAGATCTGACCTGCTTGTCATACGTGTTTTTAAATTAGTAAAAGTATGAGGGTGGTGATTTATTTATGTCTAATGTGAGGTCAAATCACGAGGCTCGTATTGGGGTATAGTTCAGTCTGAAATTTCTGGAAATATTTACAGCTCCTCCCACTTAACTCCCTGATAAGAAAAAATGTGTTAATGTCTACCAACTGAGCTAGAACCTTGAACATTTTTTTTATAATTAACATATTGGTTTTGAACAATTAAATATTTTAAAAATAAATATTGCATATAATAAATTTGTTGTTTTGAACTTATAATTTTAAATAAAAAATGTAAATAATGGAATAAAAATTAAATCATGTATAAATTTTACAATATATATATATATATATATATATATATATATATATATATTCGAAGATTTCTAAATTATTAAAGTAAAACACAACTTTTATCTTTCGTTAACTTTATTTTAATTTACTTTAGGAAGCAACTTAAATATTTAAATTCATTTAAAGAAATTAAAATTTTACTTTCGTTTACAGTTTATCATATTTTAAAGAAATTTTTACTTATAACAATTTCAAAAAAATTAATGAAAATTTCATACCAATTTGTAACATTAAGTGAAATGTTTGACATAATGAAACAGTTCTAAATAATATAATATTTAAAGTATTTATTTGAAACAGAAAAAAATATTTTATATATTAATTCATATGAAATTTTCCACGGCAATAAATTTAATTGTGACTTTATTTGCATTCAAGAGCATTTTATCGGGCCTCAGATAAGTTGAAATGGAATATAAAATTTACAGAAAAGAATTGTTCACTTGAAATTACAAAATGTTACTCTTCAAAATATTCCCCAAAATAAAAACACAAAACGAAATTAAATTTGACGGTACAACAATTGTTCAAGAATATTTTAATTTTACTAAGTTTTAAAAAAATTATATAACACTTTTCATCGATCTTCAGGTCAAGTTACACAGAATTTACACAATCCACAAATTTTAAACAAATGAAACTTTTAATTCTGAGAATTGGCCATATTATCGCAATTACACTTTCTCAACACATACATTGAATTGTTTGAGAGCACCTGGTTGTAGAATCCAGTTTACGGACGCAAGATCTGCTAGCCAATATTATCACTAACGTCCAAGATGTTTTTATCCTGAGAACCGGTCAGGTTTACAGTGATCAAAATAATGGTCAGGTCACGAGATATTTTGCTAGTCGGTACCAGTCTATTAAATGTTCAAATACCAAATCCAATAAAAGTAGCAGAATTCAAAACTAACTTCTGCTGCCGATTTGAGAAAATCACAATCTCCGCTGAATTATATTTCGTTTATGGTTTATTAATGCAGTTCAACTCTTTAACATTTTTACAACTTTTACTTTTTCAACAACTTCCTTACTCCTCGCACCACTTTGGCTCATTTCGCCCAAACGCGACGTTCTTCCTCAACGAAAATAGACCAACTGATAATTTTACTACATTAAAATTCATCCTTCCATCTCGAATTTACGCTATTCAGTGATGAGAAACTCACATAGTCCGGCCTCCCACACGATATCGGCGACGGGACAATTTCACATACTGCGCCGTTGACCATCAAAACGCAGCAAAAATGGTCCGGGAATGCCCTATTCTCACGGTATGCGGTGACTGTTCGAATATTATTTAAATACATTACCATTATTTTACGCAAAATGCTTTAAAACAAAACAATTTAAAATTTTTTATTTATACAAAATTAATATAAACTAGAAGGTAATAAATAAGATAGAAATAGGCCAACGATGAATGAATGCATGGTATCACACGAGATCATGAGATGTTTGAGTACGAAGAGAAACAAACGAAATGAATGTAATTGAATGAATTAAGTCGGTTGAATGTGACAGGCAAGAAGACGGAACACCGTAATAATGAAATGGCACCCAGGAGACTGTAATCGACTATTCGATTAGTGGAATCAATAAATTGGAAGTCAGCGGGTTACAATGGATGCTTTTAGGCGAATTGCAGGGTAGGATCCTTAAACCATAGCCCTGGGGCCCTAGTTAACCCTTGACTACCTTCCTCAACCCTTCCGCATCCCCCCTTTCAAATCCTTTCATATGCTATTAAAGGGGAGTTGCCACCATGTGAATTACCCTCATGTAGCCTGTTACCCTAAAAAAAAATCGCTCCAGAGTGCTCCGGCGGAGGCTACCTTTGGGGATGCCTTCACATCTCTCTGGTTTTTTAAAATAAGGTTCCCACATCCCGAGGCACCTCGGCCTGTTTTTAGAGGTTTATGTTTCGGGGTCGCAGACCTTGGGCATACGGTAAGAGTTGTCCGCTAATCCTATTGGAATAGTCAACCAGCTGCCTCCTAAACTGGTCGAGGCACGGAGAAGGGAATGCTGCGTCCCCACTGAAAACTCCTCTCCCGTCATCGGAGGGGCCTGAGACAAGTACCAAATGCCCGACCTACCTGATGCAGGTTTTCTAGGGTTGTCCCTGCATTACTTTTAGGCGAATTGCCGGGTAGGATCCTTGAACCATAGTCCGCGGGCCCTAGCTAATCTTGGCTGCCTTCCTCTACCCTTCCGCATCCCACCTTTCAAATCCCTTACTATGCTATTAAAGGGGAGTTGCCACTATGGGGGTTACCCTAAACAAAATCGTCTGCCTCCTGTAAGGTTATAGCTTACTTATCGAACGTCAAGTATCTTAGATCTATTTTGAATACAACTCCCCTTTAATAGATCTATTTGGAATACAAAGATATTTGATTTTCGTAAACTATTGCGTATTCTAGTTGTTCCATACTTAACGTAAACCTGTACAGTTAAAATGAGAGTACGTCAAGACTACCTTACAAATCGTGCCAAATCTCAATTAATTTAGAGACTGAAAGTCCAGTATTTGAGTCATGCATATGCTATTACAATAGACAATTTGGGGTGCATGAAGTAAAAATTAATTGGGATATAATATTTCCCGAGTGTGTTATCGCACGTCATGGATGTCTACGACTATCAGAGTTCTGATGAAGGCAGAGTGAATGAGAATTAGACGGAGTTAGAACGTGGGGAAGCGGACGATCCAATAGTTCACCAGTGGCGCTTTCCTTGAAGCGAATGTTGCGCAAACCCTGCTGCCGTTGATTTCCTATTCCATGGCGACCATAGTTCCTCGGCTCACCATGTCCGCGTTATCAGCCTTCGTTTGCCTCGGAATGCACAGAGCGGCTGTCAGAATATAAAGTGGACGCGTCTTATCGCTTGTCCGGCCAGGCTGCATCTTTAAACAGGTGTTCGACGCAAACGGTAAGTAGTGCCTGGCTGGCGTGACGGGATGCCAGATGCTGCGATTGCCGCCAGTCCCGAGTTCGATGCCAAGCACGTCTTTGCATAGCTTTGCGGCAGGTGGCCGGCCCGACAATTTCCCCATCGACACTCGTCCAACCACAGCGAACGCCCATTAATTGGCCTCGAAACTCCGAAACTAATACCTTAAAATATTTCGGCAGAAAGAATACGAGCAGACGTCATAGATTCTCCTGAATAACGATGTACTGCCGACGTGGTCAGCGTCACTGCCTCGCATCACAAAGGTTCCGGGGATGCATGTTCTGTGCGTTTCTGCGCCAAATTAGTTCCCGGATCAAGTGAAATACAACAGTGTAGAAAGGCGCTAACGAACTTAGCAGTTCTATAAATAATATTAATTGAGAAGAACGACTATCCAGTAATATTTCGTGACCGACAAAATCTGAGTTTGTCATCGCTTGTAAAAGTTGATACAATGCACGTCATAGCTTTTAGACACTAATCGTATATCAACATAATTAACCTCAAACATCACATTGTAGATTGTGGGTACTTAAATATGACAACAGTTCTTACATACATAGTAGATATGTGGCGAGATAGTTCCATGATGGACGCCGATATAATATTTGCGAGTGTGGTTAGAGAAAAATAAGAGCTACTTTAATGGACATGATAGAATGATTAGACGAAAAAAGTTCGAGAATTATGGTTATAGGAATTCAGAGCTTGGATCAAGACAGAATTTATTCTGAGAACAATAATGTTGGGTGAAGATGCGGTGTGCGCAGGCCAATTGCTTATGCATTGCGTACTCTTACAAGCATTGGCCGTTTTTTTAATTTATTTTATTTTGAGTTGAATCAACTCCTAGGTCCTTAGCGACTACTTAATACATTTATTTATTTTACATTAATTATTACAGGTTCTTTATATTTCACAGTAAAGATTAATCATTTTCAGGTACTTAATTATTAGTCTTTGGTATTCTGTTGAGTGTAGAATACAGGTTTCTTTTTACTGTCGAATAGCTGTTTTCTTTCTTGATCGTATTTTGGACATTCACTTATTCGATGTTTAATAACTATTACTACCTGGTCTCTTCGGGTGGCTGTTGGTCGGTTTTTATTTCTTGAAATTCTTTGATTTGTTGGTCAATATTACTAGCTTTAACTTCTCTTTATTTGGTATTCCACTTGTGTTGGAGTTTCCTCTGGGCAGTTTTCCACACATTTTTATAGGTGTTTGTTGATCTTGGGGATAGCTTTGTGCGTGGGTGTGTGACAAGCTTGGCCTTCAGGTCCCATGGATTCGTTGATGAGCTGAAATCCATACTACGACGACTGTTTTGCCAGTTTTGTGAATTTTGTGGTATATTTATTGGATTAGCACTGGTAATTCTGATGTGTATTATTTTTAGTGATTTCTTGAATAGCAGTCAGTGAATCGGTGCGAATTATCTGTTTTTTGTTGTTTGACTAATCAATGTGTTCCATGGCCATAAGTATGGCGTATATTCTGCCGTGTTGATGGAGGATGTCGGGTTGAGTGTTGTGGTGGATATTAAGTCAGAAGAAAAGAATTTCACTTCCAGTTAACTTGTCGTTTTTTAATCCGTTGGTATATATTTGGTTATGGCCAGGGTATTGGTCACATAATTTGGTAAATTTATCTTTCCATTCTTCGGGTAGTAACTGTTTTCTTTTATATTGGATCAGGATTGCTTCTGCTATAATTGGGGATAATGTCCATGGAGGAATTCTGCAGTAACGGAGCGTTTCCATCTCCGGTGTTAGGAAATTTAAGGTCTGGTTTATATTTCTGATTGGCCGGTTTTGTATATCTCTTTATTTGGAACGTCGTGAGTTTGTATTAGAATGTATATAATAAGCCATTCAGTTATGTTTTTGGAGAGGGACGAAAGATGGGGCGCTTGGCTAGATGGTCTTTAAATTTACTGTTCATCATATTAGCTCCGTTAAGAAAATTGTGACAGAGACATTATATCGTGTTGAATTTCCTATACTTCCCCAGAGTTCCGCTAAGTGTAATTTGGTGACTAGGAAGGTCCCTGGTTTGCAGGATCTGCCGGCGCCATTGTCTTCTATTCAGGATGATCAAATTGCCGATCCTCATCTGGGTCGACTTATTTCAAATCTGCGCAAAGGTTTACGGTTTTGCTCTTCGTGGAGACTTGTTATATGTTGCCCCTCCACAAGCTCGGAGCTTGGGTTTTTGCTCTGCCCCAGAAATTAATTTTTCATAATTATCGTTCTGGAGGTCATTTCGGTTTTAGCAAAACTGGAGAAAGAATTTCTAATCTCTTCTATTGGCAGGGAATGTTTAGTGATATTCGTATGCCTGTACGCAATTGTACATGTGCGTTGGTCACCAAATGTTGAGGTTGTAAATCCAGCTTCTACGTTGCCGTCATTGCTTATGGAAAAACTCTGCACTGATTATATTGGATTATTTCCAAGATCCAGAGAGGGTAATGTGTATGCCCTCGTTACGATGGATGCCTTTAAGAAATTCGTTTGGCTCCAATCTGCGCGCGATGCTACAACGGATACTATAATTGATGTTCTCCGCGGTAAGGTTTTTTCCTTATTTCGTGCCCTGGATGCGGAACGTGAAACATTTCAATAGGTTTCTGGAAATTCAGTGAAAATTTTAGAAACGCCAAGTTATTTTTGATTGTTCCTCCCCCAAAAGGCGTTAATCCCTCGAACATGATACGGAGTCTCCGGACTAACAAAACCAAAACTCTCAGCACTCGGTTGCTGGGCCAGAGAAAAACACGGCTGCTTGACCGCATAACACTGACGCATCCAATGAACCAATGTACTTGTCACAGTTACGCCATTACTAACAGACTTAGCCTTTTGAGTATGTATCTTGCTGGATCTTTCGGCATTCAATCCTGCCATACAAACAGGCGCGCCATGAGACAAATTGCCAAGTCGGGACTTCAGATCGGCAGCTTGTTTTACCAGCAGTTGAGTCTGGCGTTGGGTTTCATCTGACGCGATCTTAACATCAACCATATCGTCTGCAATTAATAAAATAATGCACACGGTTCCGCAAGCGCGCTACTTCATCCTTAGTAGGCACGTCCGACGAAAAAACTGAAAAAATACCAATCAACTCCGACACCTTCCCCATCGTCGCTTCAAGATGATCAATCATATTACATTCATCAAAAAATTGACTTACCTGACCTGATCCTGGAGTTCTACTTCTCCAGTTTTTATATTTGATTGTAATGAACGATTTTTAAAATTATGTTTTTATTTTATAATAAATGATTCATAAGTTTTGATTAAAATAAGATATTTTAATTAAAATCATTGTAATTAAAGGAAAAAATATAAATTTGTATAGAAACTATTTCAAACATGTGCATCGACGTTTCTCTTCGGGGTTAATTTTCGCGTTGGGAGGTAATGGCAAAATTTTTGTGTCACTATAACGAAAATTTATTTACTAATTTAAATGTCTTATATTTTAGTCCAAATTGTCACCGTTGTAATTCCTCTTTGATGCTTGTAAACCTTATTCACGTCTGGTACGTTTCTCACTGAAAACTTTACGTTTTATTCATAAACAAACACTATACTAGTCTTTTATGAACAGTAATTCGTTGCACTTGAATATAACTTTACTCAGAGCGATGATGATTCAGACTTTCCTGAATGCCCTCCCAATAACTTTTTACATTTTATGCTTTACTTTTCGCCGTCTTTCCAGCACGGACGCACAGCAGCTACTGGTCGTCTAGTCCTCTGGTCTGCCAAACAGATCTGTGTGAGTGACCGCCATAAATTTCCTAAACCAAAGGCCTGCCACTGTCCCTCACACCCCAACCTCGTCCCGTCCAAGACGCTCCAAATTCTTAACGAAGTACATTTAATTTTCATAAGATGTTTGAGGTATTCAAAATTTTGCCTCATTACAACTGCCCCCAAATCATTTGTTTAACGTGTTTGCACGTGAAGCAAAAGATTTCAAATTTTTATGACCGTTTACAATTTTTGTTTTAGAGAAATACGTTCATTTATAAGTTGCCACAGAAGATTTTAGATTAAATTAATTGTACCATTTTTAACATATTTTCCAAAACTTATAAATTATTACATAATATGCCCTTCGCTTTACCATAGAGCTTTAAATTTTTATAAAACATTAATAATATAGTTGCTAACATTTTAAAGATCAGCCATAGAAATGAACTCACAAAAATCTATAAAATATAAACAATATTAAATAATGGAATATAATTAGAATCTAATAACCTTATCTCTATATGTTAAATGTGTCCTTTTCAGTCAGATAACTATCTAGAACTTATCATTTTATTTTGACCAACTTCGATCTAGAAATATTTAATATTTAATATTGGCACAGTTATTTTCTCTCGAACGTATATGGTTCGTGAGATCTTCATAAATGAACTCTACCCCCACCTCCTCCCCACAAGTGCTGAGTATTTCGAACTAATTTTTGTCTGTTTTCCAGTTCAGTTTCAGCGGGTCATCGTATATTTTCATATCATGCGGGAACATTCTTGTGGCATTTTCAAATACGTCATTTATAAAATGCTTTCCTCTTCTGGACTTTTGGTATTGCCTGTAGAATGTGAAATCTTTCAGTTCGTATTTCGTTCTTCGATTTTTTATTAATTTTATTGCCGTCACACCTCGGTAATATTCATTTTCGATTTCGCATTGTTGATTTTTCTTAAAGGTTTCTCGATCTAGCGCTTTATTGTAAACTTTTGAACAATTTGTAGCTTCTTTTAAAGTTCGACATAGATTTACTACCAAATACTTTATTATCTGTTACAATTTCTGCTATTTCTGAGTCATTGTTCTCCCTTGCGTCTAATTGTTCGCTGTCGATATTTCTGCTTTCGTTTACTTTATATTCTGACCCACTTCTACTGAAATTTATATTCTTGACAACTTCAACTCAATATAAAAATCCATGATTGATACCGGCATATAATGACTCAGGAATTATCCACGTTTCAAATAATAATGCGGTACAGGATGTCTCACTAAAATCAACTACCGTAATTTTACAACTCTGAACAGTTGAATCATCTGACGTCAATTGTTACCTATCCCAAGAGAATCTTGCATATCAATCTTCTCAGTATACACATTAATTTTCAAATTCTACTGTCTCTTACAGTCTTCAAGTGATGATGAAGTGTCTTAACAAGATGTTAATAGAAACATCTCTCCAGCAATCACAATATTACTCCTTCTTGTCCTTTTCCAGGATTAGGCTTCATGCCTGTTCCGGTTTCACCGCCTAAGCCACGGTCTTCCCACACTTCTCTTTCCTAATGGGTTACATTCCAGTGCTTGTTTATGAATTCTTTGTGACAGTAATCGTTGTACATGTTCTCTCCTTTTCTCTTTAAGTTGGGTAGCTTTTTCTGTTACTGGTTGCGTCCCTAATTCGTCTCTTATGGTTTAGTTTCTGATGTTATCTTCTCTACTGCAGCCTTTAACTGATCTTAGAAACTTCATTTATCAAGGTCTCAAATCTTTATTTTTCATTGTCCAGCTTTGTGCTCCATATAATTGTGTGGAAACTTTATCAAATGTTAACTGTTAATAAGAAAGATAGCCAAATGCAGACGAAAGAAGTGATAATGTAAGTACCACATAACGTTTCTGCAAGTCTTGTTCCTTTCTTCTGGTGCAGTAAAAACGCAAGTGCCTAGAGAAACACAACTGCACTAGTCGGTTGACAACATTCAAAAGACATAATTTATCTGCACCTGAAGAAAGCGACAAGAATCCCAGAAAGTTGTGTGGTATCGATATTATCACTTCTTTAGTCTGTATTTGGCTATCTTTCTTATTATTAATTTTGAATCAGACGTATATTTTTAATTTTAAATTTTAATTCTGTTTTTCCCTTTAATGTATGGTTATGGTGCCACATTTTTGCGGCTTTTAATTTTTCTATATTCCATGCCTTGTTGATGTGATTTATCACATCCTAGATATTGGAAATGTGACATCAGTTCTAGTAACCTATTATTGATGGTAATTTTTGTTCTTAATGGGTAAACTCCTACAAATATCATGGTATTGGATTTCTTATATTATATTCTCCGAATATAACTGTGACGTAATACATTTAATATGTGTATTGCCATTTGTAGCTTTTCTTCTCTATCTTGTATTTTAACATGGTCGTTGGGGGAAAGCAACAAGTTCATGTATCCAGCGTTCCAATTATTTATTCTGGTGTTTTGTCTCTTTTCCATTCTCTTATCCAGTCATCTATGTAGATGTTGAACAGTGTTGCTGACAAGTTACAACCTTCTTTAACTCTTTGTTTCATTTGAAACTGAAGACCTGAGACGGAAGCAGGAGATAAAAACGTGTATTGCCGTAGCGAAGGAAGCATTTAATAGAAAAAGGACGTTATTGTGTGGCAAACTAGAAAAAGGACTGATACAAATATTAGGCAAGTGGTTTGTCTGGAGTGTGGCACTACACGGAGCGGAGACGTGGACGTTGAGAAGAGAGGATGAGAAACGGCTGGAAGCTTTTGAGATGTGGATGTGGAGCAGGATGAAGAAGTATTGGAAAGGGTTGGTGACAGGGGAAGACTGTTGAAAATTATAAGAGAAAGAAAGAAGAACTGGGTAGGGCACGTACTGAGATGAGGACAGCTCACTAACGGAAGCTATGGAAGGACTAGTTCAAGATAAGAGATCGAGAAGAAGGAGAAGACACAAAGTAATTGATGGCATCAAAGGAAGCGGAACATACATGAACATGAAGAGTATGACGGAAAATCTACCATGTGGAAACCTGCCGATGGACTGAACACTAATGATGATGATGATGTTAGTTAGCCTTGGAGTGGAAGAAAGTTTTTGGGAATCTTATGAAGAATTTGACTTAGTTTATATGTTTCGGATGGTGATTGGGGTTTAGAGAATGAGTTTTTGAGGAGGGTGAGTTTTTAATGAAATCATGGAACTGTCCTGCTGACGAGAACCTGTAGGCTAGTTGCGTGACCATTTTCCAGGAAATAAGAGGGTTTGTAGTATCCACACGAGCCATCTACAAAGTCTTGACAAGCAAAATGGTAATGTACCAGAAAATAATCAAAGCCATATGACCACCGTATTTTGCCCCACGAATCCTCTCGAATATTTTTTTGCCTATCTGTGTTGATACGTCGTTAGTGACTAAACCGCCACACGCTTGTGTGTCTGGATGGGTGCATAGGGGGAGGGGGGGGGGTTGTTCAAACCCCACTGTGCAGATTTCCTTACCGACCTGTCCGTAGGGTCATTCAGCTATACACCTGCCTTTTACCTGTACCTTCATCTATATAAATATTCATATTCATAAAAAAATATTCATAAAAAAATAGTATTAATTCACTATTACTGTCCAATTTATTTAATTCTATCACTTTGACGTGACACGTTGAAGTTTTAACTGATGCACCATTACACCATTTCGCTCAACAAGGTAATACAAATAATACAATTAAAACTCCAACGTTTCACGTCAAACGTGATAGAATTAAGTAAATTGGACACTAATATTGAATTATTCTATTTTGTTTGTGGGTAGTTTTTCTATGTCATAGTCTTGCAGGCGTATTCCTGTTGAATTCCGACTCCTAAAATGTTATTCATGTGCCCTTTATGAATATTTATATGGGTGAAGGCACAGGTAAAAGGCAGGTGTATAGCTGAATGACCCTACGGACAGGTCGGTAAGGAAATCTGCACAGTGGGGTTTGAACAACCCCCCCCCCCTTCCCTATGCACCCATCCAGACACACACAAGCGCGTGGCGGTTTAGTCACTAACGACGTATCAACACAGATAGGGAAAAAATATTCGAGCGTAGTTATTTTGCTCTTGGAGGAAGACTATTAGTTAATGCGTCATGCGGGTAAAATCCTGACAATCGATTATTTGGAATACAAATATTTGTCGTATGTGTAAATATAATGCTTTTAACAAGGGTTAAGAATTTAATTTGAAAATTAATTATTGTGCATTTAAAATAAGGGGTTGCGGGAAACCGTACTACACGATGTCGCAATTGGACAGCTCACTAAATCCAGCAAGTAGAGAACAGCGATTCTTCGGCAACGCGGTCTGATTTAGGAATTTTAGTGAAGAAACAGTTAAGTGCTTGACTTCATTGTGTAGTGTAGAAAAATTCGTGGTGCTTAAATTCGAACCGGTAATTAATAATACATAAAGACAAATATCAAGGTAACGATATTAAAATAGAGCAAGCATAAAACATGAAACTTTAAAAGGGTAATTTGTGTTCCAGTTTGTCTTTTACAAGAAACGAAACACTACGGGGAATATGTTATTATTGCATTATTTCCTGACCTATGAAGGACATCGTTCACTATCGGAACAAATAAGTTGTACAAGTCATACACATTCTGAATCATATTTCAAGTTTCTAATGTACCCATTTACATATTTGCTTGATTTATTATAACAATATTGTTATAAAAACTAAATTAGTTCTTTTGAAAGAAGAATACTTAATAATGGCCTTTTAATTCTCGATTCGCTTTGTGTGATTATAACTTTTTACGCATTTGT
Organism: Zhengitettix transpicula; assembly: GCA_037074705.1. Taxonomy (NCBI): domain Eukaryota; kingdom Metazoa; phylum Arthropoda; class Insecta; order Orthoptera; family Tetrigidae; genus Zhengitettix; species Zhengitettix transpicula. Next base: position 119,463,813 of record CM073592.1, on the reverse strand, counting down.
TTTTTTATCGGATAGTTGTTTTGAATCTTTGAGTAAGAAGCAGACTGTGACTAAAGCAAACACACGTATCCAATCGGTTGCTTGTCGGATGCACTCCACGTCTTCTGAAAACTGAGATCAATTTAACAACACAATGGCAACATGAAAGAATCCACAACTTGAAAGAACAACAATTGTTCACCAATCACTTCACGGCAGTCGAGCGAAAACGACAAATGCCGTGCTTAATCTGTGATTAAGGCAGCTTTGTCGAGAGATCAAGCAATCATTCGAGAACGAACCTCACTTAATATACTTCATTAACTTCAATACATGCCCTGAATGTATTGAAGGTCCTTGAAAGGAGGTACAATGTTTTCAACGGACATTTGAAGTTTCGTTAATCGATTGTCACTCGAAAGACGCATGAGAACTAAACTGGAAATTTACCATTTTCATTTACCACTATTTACGTAACAACGTGCAACGATAAAGTTACATTTTCTCTTAACGATTAACACCATTTTTATTTCATTTCATAAAAGTGAATAAGGGAGATACCCAATTCAGACAAAAAACTTATAATATAAATACCACACAACCTTTCTGGGATCCTTGTTTCTCTCCTCAGGTGTGAAGAAGAGCCTAGAGCAAATCAACTGCACCTGTAAGTTGACAAAAATCAAAAGCGACGAAAACGCAACGCCAATGGGAGAGCCGAAGGGTTAGCGTAACAATAAGGAAGCAACGACAGTGGGAAACAGAAGGTTTAGCGTAATTATAAGGGATCATAACAATTATTGAGTTTCATTGTGTCTGTTTGTATATTAATAGCTGTGACGTTTGATTTAATGTGAAATTAGTCTGAAATTGTACCTGGTGTCAATGTCTAAAATCTTAGCATTTTGACAATCAAATATATGTTTAGAATTGATAATATGTTTGAAGACTACAGATTGTTTATCAACGGGAAGTTTGATATTAGGTATATGTTCCTTGATACGTGTATTAAGGGAACGTTTCGTTTGCCCTATGTAGCAGGAATTAAAATTAGAGCAAGATATTTTGTAAACACAATGTTTGCTATTGGTATCAAGTGGGTCCTTGTGGTTTTTAATCAAGTAGAAAAGTATATCAGTGAATCTGTAAATCTGTAAATGATGGATATTTGTTATTCTTTGAATATTTGGATAAATTTGTGATGTAGAAATTTGTAATAAGAGAGTACGAGAAAAAAGTAGGCTTGAGGTGTTTGGGGACGAGCAACAATAGGGTGTTGGATTTTGTTCAACCTGCTTTATGTGCGTTTAATAATAAAATTTAAAGGGTGTTCATTGGAGATTGAATATTTCGCACAATATTTAAGTTGTGTTGATGGAGTTATAAAGTAATATAGCTCTGTCTACAAGATTGTATACCGTAGCTATCTATGGTTTGGAGGATGATCAGAAATATAATTGAGAACACGTCTAGAGGTTTTCTGAACCAATTGGTGAGAACGGAAGTATTGTGAATGTATTCAGTGAGATTTGATTGGCAAAGTGTTAAGATTTTAGACATTGACACCAGGTACAATTCCAGACTCTTTTGAGAGATATCACAGCTATTAATGTACGAACAGACACATTGAAACTCAATAATTGCTATGATCCCTTATTATTCTGTTTTCCATTGTCGTCATATAAATGCATTGAATACGTGATAAATGTGAAGGATACATTCCACTGTTGCATCGCCTTCCCTACGAGGGATGGATGGCAGGTAAGGCAGTGGGACTGGCCCGTGCTCTCCACGCGACGCGACGGTACGCGACGGTACGCAACGCCACGCCACGCCACTCCACGGCACGCCACGGCATCTGGCAGAATGTTTTGGGAAGCGCGCTGGGAGTCGGTTCCCACGGCGGCAGACACGCGCCCGCATCTGCCACCGCCCTTCCCTTCCCTTCTTTTCCCTTCTCTTCCCTTCACTTCTCTTCCGCTCCTGCTTTCTGCAGCTGGCGAATTCCAGCGGAAGGCCACCTGGGAAGGCGCAACCCCCGCCCACTACGAGTATCTCAGCCACTAATACGCGCATTGTCCTGCTCTCGTCGCTAATTTCACATCATCGCTCAAACAGACAATTTTCTTTAAACTGACAATTAAATTTATCAATACCGAAGGAATAATTATTTTCAGCACTTTAGGCATATTAAGAACATTTTACCTAAGGCTCGAACTCGTCTACTGTCCTCGCAAGACGTTTGATTGTAAAATAGAAACCTGACCTTGTCGAACGTCCGTAGGAAACCGTTTGATTGCAAAATAGAAACCTGACCTTGTCGAACGTCCGTAGGAAACCGTTTGATTGTAAAATAGAAACCTGACCTTGTCGAACGTCCGTAGGAAATCTCAGACCTAGGTTAATATTTTGGTTACATTAAGAGATAAATATGTTCTGCTGTTTCTGGGTCTCAGAAGAGAAAACTGAGACGGGCAGAGATAGTAAGAATTAGGAAGACGAAATATACAAAAGTAATAATTTGGTGAAGCGATATGTACTCACAGTACGGACAAATGTTTTGATACAGAAAACCGTACCTCATTCAAATGCATGAGTGAAAAATAATGGAAAATAACGACCAAGTTTGGTGTCGAATCTCGGACTATATAAAATTATTATTAACACCTACTACCACCCGTATCCCGAAACTGTAACTGCGGTTGTTTCATAAGTAAATTTGACGACCAATATTGGTCGTTATATCGTTTTCATCACACCCTTTCACCCCACCCCCACCCCCTTTTGCCGTCAACTGCTGAAACTTTTCATTGAAATCATCCAGAGTATCCTTACGAATCTGAACGACCCCGTTAACTGTTTATTCGTCGCCAATATAGGCCGTTATCGCATATTTTGAAAATGCCACCCCTTCCACCTCCACACATATGAGTGCTAGCGTTATTTTAAATCCACAGGGTTTGTTCCTGGATCTTAAGTGATACGTGTACCAAGTTTGGTTGAAATTGATCCACGCATTAATGAGTAATTTAATTTGCAATAATAATCGTGTATAAAAACTAACATATTAAGTGTTCTACAATATTAATATTATATACTTTGTAAAAGCGTACCTTTCGGGATAATTACCAATCGGGAAAAATGACCTGTCGGGCAAACATCAATCGTAATTCGCCGATGCCAAAAAACCGGCGACGTCTGCAAGCCGAGTGCCATGACACCATGGCTTACATGACACATCAAACCCTTGCATAGTCATTTATAAATCTTAGTATTTAAAATAATTATGTATATTGAATTGTTTAATAATTTACTGTGGGCAAAACGTGTTTCGGGCAAGCGTTCAGATCTTCTTCATATAGTCCTAGGTTAGAGGAATTTTTTTTTCTAAAAATCAAGTGTGACGTAACAAAACAAGACCCAGAAGCACTGTGAAAATAATGCCTTAAAAATACTAAATTAATAATAATTAAATGTCTATGAAGCAATGGAGATACATGTTCCCATCTGTTTTCAGTAACACAGTAATTTTTACACAATTTTACACATCGGACATCACACTGAAGATTTTAGCACGGGGAAGAGGTTATCAGCAGTCGATCTGTTATGATGAGATCTCCAAAAGCTCTTTGTTATGCAATAGTTTAAACTGACTCTTTCAGAGTTTATTTCCGACGTTTGTGGTCGGTCTCTTACAAGTAACTTCCGGTGTTATTAGCATTAGTTGTCTCTTTCTAGCTCCAATGATAAATGATCGACGCAACAAAATTAAATTACCTGCTTAAGAAAAAAAAATTAAGAATATGGAAGACGCAGTAATAGGTGAATGTGTCCTCAATATTTGTGTCAGAACATGTTTTCTAGTCCAAGAGCCAAAAAATAATAATTTAATTAGAAGCGAACGTATAGTGTTCGAGACGAGACTTTCTCCTGGGGCAACTGACCCTTGTTGACACAAGTGTAACAGGTGAGTTCAGACTAGGAGAAGGCAAGTGCGTTAGTCAAAACCGACGAAGAGAACTGCCACGCGTGTGATGAAGTGGCATGATAAACAATTTGCAGTTATAATCTTAGAGGAACCATGACAAGTCCTGTATTAATGAAAGGACCTCTGAATAACGTCAGAAAACCGAAAGATTATGGAGAGCCTGACACTCTTTCGTAATTCGCAGATGCCAAAAATTCGGCGACGTTTGCAAGCCAAGTGCCATGACATCAATATATATATATATATATATATATATATATATATATATATATATTGTAATAAGCACATTATATAATCGTCAATTAAAATGGCCCCACTTTGGGCACCAGAAATATAATAATTAAAAATAATAACATTTATTTATCTGAATTGCCCAACATTGGTGAAGCCATTTATGTAATAAGTAATAAATACTTTCAAATTAAATGCATTGATTGGCCACACGTTAAGGTATCAAAATATGGTGCTCAATAATGAAGATAATCAATTAAATTGAACTAATAATTGAGAATTATCTAATGAAAGGAACATGAAATAATGACATTTATTTAATTTAATTTAAACAATTAGTTTATTATACACAACTATTTGACCTTACAAAACAAATTACTTGCTGAAATTTACAACAATTTTTTTATACAAAAATGTCCTTTTCTCTTACCTCAGGGTCTTTATTGGCACTTATAAATAAAAAACAATTAATTTTACAATTGGCTACTGACAAATACTTTTAATAACCTCGCGAAATGAAATCGAAATAATAAAAAAAGGAATCTGAAATCGAAATCTGACGATATTCTACCTTCTATTAACGTTTATAATTTTTTTTCAAATGTTTCCTTTTTACTCACTGTTTGTACTGGTAGCAGGGCAATTTGTAAAGATTCTGCAACGCACTTTCACCTCGAACACTTATGAACAGGCCATGTAACACTGATTCTATTTTATTATAGTTTGCAAACACTTAAAAACTGTGTTGATGTCTTTCTCATTTTGTATGTTTAATTGTTTGTCGATCACACACCGCTCGCTAACAAATCGCTGTTTAATGTTTAAGATCTTAATAACTGTATTAATACGCCTTGGATTCTGTGCTCTCTGTCAATCATCGGGAACTTGCAAATAGAGACTTTTACCACAAAATTATCAGCCTCTGATTGCAGACTGCTAAATTTCAATTTCCTCCGGACTGAGCAATGTCTCGTGGCTGACTGCAAAATTTTAATTCCTTCCATACTCAGCAATGTCTTGTGTCTGACTGACCACTTCATAAACTTACGCGCGCTATTTTCTAATAATGTCTTGGCCTGTTCAATATTCTCGACCATTATTGTATCTCTGTATGTTCGCCGGCAACAATTCAGTTCGTTTCTAATTATTAATTATTAATTGCCATTTATGATTACAATATATATATGTAACTGACGTCGTGAATCCATAGTGTCAGATTTAAATATATCGATTTTCAGTATATTCTTTCCATTTACGATCCACGGAACAATAACTGACTACGGTGCAATGAGCTTCACGACGAATTACTAAAAATCGTATATTACTTTTAGATTTACAAATTAATGCTAAAAACGATCTTTATTTAGAAGAACTTAAAAAAATAAAGTAATTTAAATTTGAATTTAAAAATTCCGGATGTTTCGACGCGAATTAGTGTATTGTTCTAAAAGCTAATAGCTTTAGACTGAAAATTAAACGAGGAACTAAAATCAATGATAAGTAGGCCTATAACAGCCAAAAAACTTAAAATGAAACATATATAACTTATTGGGGCTTTCTGTGTCATGCTTAATATTAACAACATTTGAGTTTCAGAAAGTAATATTTCCAATTATTTAGTTCTCTGTCTAAAATAGAGTTGTCAAAATCGAAAAGGTGATTAAGTTTCATATAATGTTTGATGATAGGAATGTGTTTACAAGATGGCAGTTTGAAATTATATTTATGTTATTTAAAAATGTTACTTTTTTTTAGGGTAACGGGCAACATGAGGGTAATCCACATGGTGGCAACTCCCCTTTAATAGCATAGGAAGGGATTTGAAAGGGAGAATGCGGAAGCGTAGAGGCAGGTAGCCAAGGGTTAACTAGTGCGCCCGGGCTATAGTATAAGGATCCTACCCTGCATTCGCCTACAAGTAATGAAGGGAAAACCCTAGGAAAACCTGCAATAAGTAGGTCGGGCATTGGATACTTGTCCCACGCCCTTCCGATAGCGGGAGAAGAGTTTGCTTTGGGGTCCGTACCTTGACCAGTTTAGGAGGTAGCTGGCCGACTGTTCCAATGAGAACAGCGAACAACTCTTACCGTATACCCAAGGTCTGTGACCCCGGAACATAAACCTTTTAAAACATCCCGAGGTGCCTCCGCTTGTGGGAACCTTAGTTCAAAAACGGAGAGAGGAAAAGGCATCCCCAAAGGTTGCCCTTTCTTGTCTCTCCTACAAGGTTCTGCCTGCGAAAGAACATCCCTCTCAGCTACTGCCTGCGAGTGAATAGCCCTCGCAGACAGTTTTTGATCCCAAAATGTTACTTAAAAATTAATTCATCATTATCTCAGATTCTAGGGAATTAGCTACGAGTGACTTGGAAAATTATTGTCTTGACAAACTTAATTTCAAACCTGTTCCCTATCACAGATATGTTGACATTTTTTGCATTTTTCCTTATAACTGTATTGATGACAGGTTAACTGTTTTTAATGGATACAATTCGCTATGGAGTGTGAACAAAATTACACTAACAGTATCTATTTGTCGTATACATAAGTTAAGATTTAATTTGCACAACAAACCAAAATTTTCAGACCGGGTACTAAATTTAATGTCTGGGCATTCTGTTACACAGAAGCTTGCTATTGTTTATAATTTGGTTGAAAAGAGCTATTATGCAATCCAATCCTGTACTCATTTTGAAAACATTAACTACATCAAAAATATTTTACTGGCCAACCTATTGAATTTATTTTTATGTCAATAAAGATTTGATTATCTACAATTAATGTATGATTCAACTTGAACAATGTTATAAGGGAACATATGTACAATTAAGTTATTGTTACCTTTTTGTGGTATGTTATCATTTAATATTTTAGTGGTTTCATCTAAAGACACAAATATCGTTTTTATAATTTTTCTACTACGAACGTTGATTATAAAATTATGTTTTCAAATTGTGACTTTTGTTACATGGTCCAAACAAACGAATTTAATAAAATTCCAATATCAAACTGTCATCTTGTAAACATAGTCCTATCACAAAACATAGTATGAATCAGTGTTTTGATTTTGACAACCCCTCCATTATAGACAGAGAACCATTGGTTAAGATTAATTTATGAATTGCTGTATATTAAAAATCAACAAAAACTGTTAATATCAGGCAAGTCTCAACAAATGACATCAAGTTTTTTTTTTGGCTCTTATATATTATACTTAAGTTTAGCTGCTTGTTCAGTTTCCAGTCTTAAGTTATTCGACGTTAGAAAATGACGATATTCCGCGTAGAAAAACCCGGAATTTTGAATTTAAAATTAACTTAGTTTATGTTTCTCTTTTGTAAGTTGGACTGTATAAAGGCCGTTTTTAGCATTATTATTTTCAATAGGCGTTAATTTATTTGTTAAATTTAGACCGAGTCATTGACCGAGGGAGGGCAATAGATCGATTAAGCGTGAATGCAGTATTAACCATAATTTTTTTTAATATTAAATTTATCAGCAATCAGATTACATTTTAATCTATAAACTAATGTGGTAGCTTTGACATGTTATTTACATATCATACATTATGGCATGATGAGATCCCCTCCAGCGAAGAGAACTTCTAAATCTTGTCTAGAGATGTGCTGGTCATTTTCTTTTCAGTCTTCTTGTTACATCATTTTCTAGTAGTGGTTGTAATAATGGATTTGAATGTGATTTAAGCTTTTCGTGTTGACTAACACTCTTTTCACGGGCAGTTTCCATAACAGTTGGTATTTTTAAGTCATTCTGTATTTGTTCATTTGTTATGTACCAGGGGGCGTTAACGATTGCTCTCAATATTTTAGACTGGCATCTTTGGATTATTGCAGCATTTGACTTACTGGCACATCCCCATAATTCTGTCCTATAGGTCAATATTGGTATAATTATGGTTTTATATAGTAGTAGTTTATTTTCTATGGAGAGGTGTGATTTGCGTCCTATAACTTAATATCCATTTGTTTTCTTGTCTTGGTTATGTGGATTTTCCAATTGAGTTTGCTATCGAGATGTAAACCCAAATATTTGACGGAGGGTGATAAAGATCGGTGGGCAATGTTTTTTTAAATATTGTAAACGTCACATGATACGAATTTTTTTCATTTATTTTTTTAAAACATGATTTATAAATGGCCGGAAAATGTGAGGAAGGTAACGAAAGGAAACACAAGCAGATATGATCTTGTCTCGCATGTATAAAAGAGTTTAATCGATTGTCCATAGCCCGTGTAACGTAATCTTTAATATCTGTAATGTATATCGGGGAGTAGAAGAGAGGAGAAGGAAGGTGAAAAATGGAGAGGAGAAGAGAGGAGAAGGAAGGTGAAAAATGGAGAGGAGAAAGTGTTGTTGTATTGTGTTTTTTTTTTCTGTGAGTTAGAGAGGAGAGAATAGTGGTTTTGCAGGACGTGTAGTGTGAGGTAGTTGAATATAATAAATTGATAACTCAAATAAACTAGAATTTTCTTAAAAAGTAATAGAACAATGCGACTAGATCCGTCAGTGCAAGAGAGCACGAGTTCACGAGGACCCTGAGACGAGGAGTATCTTTCCGAACTCAAGATAAGTAACGTGTTTTGTGCTGAACGTTTAATTAAATCCAAGACTTAAAAATAGAAAATTACCTTTGCTTAAAATTGCTTTTCAATACTTTTTTCAGCTTCCGTATTGTCGTGTGAATGCTCATACGTGTGTATGATGTCATCCCACAAATCCTTTTTCGAATTTAGATCGGAAATTTAAACAATACGTTTCTCTCGATTCCATGCTTAACACAGAGAAAAAAAACTATTATATAGTAATGCCAATTAATTAGGCCATTAATTGTTTGGACTTAAAATTTGAATTGTTTGAGAAATCCATTATAACGGTCTGATCGAACAAAGCAACAATGAGAGAAGCGAGCTCACTTTGCTTTGTCGAAAAGTCAAAAATGGCGTATGCGCGCTAAAACTCGAGAGAACTAGGAGTCAGTTGGCGGAAAAACATGGTGAGGAGCAGAACAAGTAATATAACTAGAGCAGAGACTAGCCGTCGTTAATGTATTATTAAACAAAGTTGTGAATTTAAGACAAAGTAAAAACATTCATGGAAGTATTACCTAATAAATATCGCTAAGTAAAAGCAGTTTACGTCTATAGCCAGTCAGGTAAGGAAGTCAGCAGTTTACGTCTATAGCCAGCCCGGAATAGTAAAGTTGACAGTTTAAGTCTAAAGCGGTAAAAGACTAACAAATCTACGAATCATAGGATTCGTATAAGGCAAGCAGACATCAGATAGCTGACAAAAAGGAGGATCATCCGAGTTCCTGTGAGCCTCAAGTGACTTCAATAGTATAAAATCTGTGAGTCGATGTTTAGAATCAGTGTATAATTTTGCAATAGCGTATTTCCAGAATCAAAAAGAATGCTGGTACCAGCTGGACAGTACGTAAGTAACGAAACCGAAACTAATGATTAATTGTAAACTTTAAATAAAGGATAAAGTCAGATTTCGTTCTCTTTTAATTGTCAACCAGAGTTAATTTCTTTACTTTTAAATTTCTTTCTATCGACATATTGTTTAAGTAAAATGTGAAATGTTTGTTAATAATTTTTAAATCAATTTGTTGTGTCCATTATCAAACCCAGTAGAGGCCCTGAGAGAGAGAAAGATCTCAAATTTTGTTGTAATCATCTTTATTGCCACAAAATAAATAAATATTTTGTGTGTTAATTTTTGATTATAATTTCATTTAATAAATGACCTACTATTTGATTATTACCTAAATGGCGCTTCACGTGAGGTAAATTCTTCAAATTCTCTAAATGTAAATTAAATAAAAGCCTCATATTTGTTTATTACAATATATTTTTGTAGCTGTTAAAATGGGTTACTCTTTGAGGGCTTTGAAGACACTAAAATGTATCAGTGACGATTCTAACAGTCTAATATTTGTAAATGTAATTATCAGCTTTGAACACCGTCACCCAGACGACGATAGCTGAGCTTACCGTCGAAACGCTGTTTTCGGAAACGTTGAAAATCGATAATCAAAACCTAACCTAATCCAGAGCGATAACCCGACAAATCTCATTTTCTTTCGGGAAATTCTTCTTGTATCTACGTGAAACTTCTGTCTTTCTTTTTGTAATTAAAGCACTCTGAGAAGTCTGTTTTTATGACTTTCCGGATGTGTGCTACTTGTGGTTTCAAGGATACATGTTAACGTGAGCTTCACAACGTATTCATTACACTTTTAAGTGGAAGCATGGACTAATGGTTAGATCTGTCAAACACCTGTTACCTGCGCAGATTACCTTGGTCCACATTTCCAATGCGTTAACGTCTCTGACTTCTCTTTCGTCAACAATAGCTCAAGTTCAGATATTATAAATTATGTCATCAATATCATCAAAAGCTAAACTACTATTCAAAGAGCTACAAAAACTCCCCGTTCCAAGTTTATACATACTTAATACAGTTCATTTTGTACCCAAAATTTAAATATCTTTTATTTAAAAAATAATTTTCACACCTGAACTACACGAAATGTTGATAAAATTCACTTGTCAGAGACTGAGAAAATGTTAGAGTTATATTACTTCTGATGCACACTATATAATAAACTGTAACATAATATAAAAATCGTTTAGAATTGGTTTCAAAAAATTCTACTCACTCATTGTGATTACCCAGTGCAAGAATATTTTTAATAAGCTCAATAAGTAAATGTAAAATAGTAAAACAATCATTTCTCTGTAAAAATAATCATTTCATACTTCTAATTGTAATGTACTTTTAGTAATATAATATTCTAATCAATATTGTTATCTACGTGGTGGATATCATGTGAAGGGATTTGAAAGGGGGATGCGGAAAAGTAGAGGAATGTAGCCAGGGGTTAACTAGAGCCCCCTGGGTATAATTAAGGTATTCGCCTAAAAGTGATGCAGGACAAACACTAGAAAACCTGCATCAGGTAGGTCGGGCATTGGGTACTTGTCCCACGCCCTTCCGATGGCGGGAGAGGGGTTTGCTGTGGGGACGCAGCATTCCCTTCTCCGTGCCTCGAGCAGTATTCCAATGGGAATAGAGGACAACTCTTACCGTATACCCAAGGTCTGTGACCCAGGAACATACACCTCTCAACGCAGGCCGAGGTGCTTCGGCTTGTGGGAACCTTAGTTCAAAAAAACAGAGAGAGGACAGGGCATCCCCAAAGGTAGCTCTCTGCAGAGCTCTCTGGGAATGTTAACCTCCGAGAGAATAGCTCTCACAGGCTACCTTAATCTATATTTTGATTTATTGTACTCTGTGTATGAAGATATTTTTCAGGCAAGTAAGACTAGGGAATAATTTTCAGTTATTGATTTTTCTAATCTTTTTGGTTAAAGATATAACAATATTCGAAAATTATTGTGTATATACAATATAGGCCTTTAAATCCTTTGATAATTATGCCAAAATACATTCTCGTTTTTTTATAAAAAAAGGTTTTTCACGTGAATCAACCTATGCTTGTTGAGGCTAGTTGGCTTAGAGCGTGGGGATTAAAAATCAATCAAGCATTTTAATATAAAAAAAATTAAACGCACAAGCTGTATCTGAAGAATACTACTTTAAAGATAGGTAACTGAAGTAACACAATTTCATGTACTAAAACGACGTACAAAAGTGGAAGTTAAGGCGGAAAATAAACAAATTTCTCTCACGAATGCGCGGTCAGCACATAACCATACTGTAAAGCAATCGTGAATTCATGAATGAAGACTGCAGTTTATTTCTAACACATTTCTTCTTATACCAAGTTTTGTCTGTTTGTGCCGACCATCACCAATGTTTAATTTTTTCCGTTGTTCTCACCAAGAACTCATCCTTGTCAAGGGCTGTGATCTTCCCAGACTATTGCCGGGACATATATTTGACAATAACGACGTCTCCCACGCTGAACTTAACTTGATCGTCATGAAACCTTTCGAGTCTCTCTTCTTCATCCGTTCTTATTTGATGTGTAGGAGTGAAAGTTGTGTATAGTAACAACAGCTGGTCACCTTCAAGTTCGTCATCTGGTTCGCTGAACGTTTCAGGCCCGTAACTATCTTCACTTTCTGCGAAAACTGATACATTCTGACTAATGGTCTGTTGACTCTTCAGCTGAGGTCTGAGTTCTTCTTTTCTTTGAGCGCACTGTCTTCTTTCCATCAACCTTTGTTTTATTGGCTCTCTCAGTTTTCTTCAACTTCACTTGTTGCTACTTCGTTTACGTTGATATTTCCTCGTGCTTCTAAAACATAAATAGTATCTTCTGAAACACCAACAAATTGGGCAGTACCTACAAAATAAAAGCGGGGGGGGGCGGGGGGGGGGGGTTAGTTGGCACAGAAAGGGGTAGCGTTGGCGAACTTCTGTATCCCTGTGCCTACAGGCTTTTCCGATAAACATGGCGGCCCCAAGTACAGATGAAGGGCTACAACGGAAAACAACATATGTGTTGTTAGATCACAATCCAACGGGGACCCAGGTAGTCATTAATAAACGACCTTCTAGATTTTAAACTTTGAGTGACAAGATCAAAGGGGATACTAGTAAACAAAGAAACCACATCCAGAGAAAAAATGAATAAATTTGATATTTTTTGGATAAATTAAATTAATAGAAAATTGATGTTCTTTATTGTAACAAGGCGAAATGTTTTTTTTAAAATCTGATGATAAATTATATAAATAACTGTCAATGGAAGAAACTTTGTATCTGAAAGGATTTGAATCTTTATGAATATTTGGAAGAGCATAAGTTCTGGAAATGTTCCCTCCTTCAGAAAATGATATGAATTGAAAAGTTAACAATAATTAATTGTTAATTTATACTTTGTATGCATATTCTTTGTAATGACTATATCACTTCAGTCTAGCTTTAGTATTGGCAAAGATCGCAACAGTTGATCTAAACGTCATCTCACTTTTAAATTTTATCGTTCAATATTAATTTCTGTTGTTGTCTGTCATACGCGTTAATTTATTGTGTTATTGTCTTACAGACGTTAATTATGCAAGGAAAACACACCCTATCATTCACAGTCGCTTGTAGTATGTCAGTTAATGAACTCCTTTCTTGCTTTATTTTTTCATTTGTTTAAAAATCAGTACATAAAATTTAATTTGAAAGAAAACACACCAAATTATTTATTTATTGGGATGCCTGGAAAATAAAGGCAACGAGAGGACGGGAAAATGTACAAACGCTTTAGGTATTGTCAACAATGGATGAGGTTGTTCAGGCAATTAAGGTTGGCACTATTTAGTTAAGTGAATATACAATATACATATACATATTGTAATGATTAAAAAGAAGTTAAATTAAAATAAATTCTTAAACAAAAAAATTAATTAAAATTTGAATGATAGTTAGCCACACGTTAAAAACGCCATTTATATAATAATTATAAAGAAGATTTAATTAAATTAGCCCCACGTTGGGCGCCATTTATGTAATAAATAACTAAAGTCTTTGATTTAAAATATTCTTAAACAAAAATAATTAATTAAAATTTGAATGATAGTTAGCCACTTATGTAATGATTAATACGGTGGTCTTAATTAATAGGAATAATTAACAAAATTATTATGTATTTAAAAACGGTTGATTATTTCACATTATAATCGCTGCTTTCCACGCCGAATTCCATCAATTTAACAAACAAATATTTCAAATTTTATTTTATTAATTGGTGGCGCTCTATGAAAATATAGCTTTATAATTTTACAATCAATTACGTTGAATTTCTCATTATCTCAGGGTCATCACGGGGTTTGATAGGAAGAAAAAATACAATGAAGTAAAATATTAACAATCAAAACTCCTTTAAGTTAACGGAATACAATATTAAATACAAAAGTAAAAGAAAACTAATGAAAAGAAAAACGCGAACGAAATCTGACTATACCCTTTAATTATCATTTACATTAATTAATAATTGTTTTGTACTCACAACAGTGCTACTGGTACCAGTTCGGACTCTTGTATCTTGAAGTCAACACCCACTAAACAGGCCGTTATACACTGATTCTACTCATTAGATTTTGAACACATGGTAGTTGCTCTGGATCTCTGCCATCCTGGAACCTGGACTATCCCTCAGCCAGTTACCGGACGTAGATCTCCTCAAAGTCTCTCTATGCGAAAATTAGTTCTGTTTGTGAAGCAAAACTTCTGCTTCTAAATTGCGATTTTTTAAGTCTCTCCGTCAAAACTGTTTACTTGCGTTTTAAAAAAACTATTATATCTCGCTGTTGGACTTCCTAGATAGCCCTATTCATAATTCTAGATCTGCAGACTTTTACTGTTTTTATTTCTCTACGTGGACCGAACTGCTATGTCCCAGTTCTCGACGAAGACTTTTTCGTTTCGCGTCTTGCCACCAACAATTAAATTATATTAAAAACAATTAATACCCTGTTTAATTGGTATTACAATATATATATATATATATATATATATATGTGTGTGTGTGTGTGTGTGTGTGTGTGTGTGTTTGAGTGTGAGACAACTAAAAATTACGTGAACATCGTAATAATTAGAACTAGATCGAACTAATATTCTGAAGTGGTGAACAAGTTATAAATGGAGTAGTTTCAACATCTAATCAAAATTTTGGAAATGCAAGAAAACGATCTACATGTTGGGAAGTTGAAACAAAACATTTAATCATCCCTGTAAGCTTCAGGAATTATAAATAATATATAGGAGAAATCGATAGTCAGTTTAATAGTGCGAAACACCGACTGAATGGTGAGAAGCTCTGTAAATAAAGGAGAAAGAGAAAACAAAAAAGGGCTTACGAAGACTGAGAGAATAAAAAACAGAGACGAAAAGAAAGAAGAACAAAACCAAATGAGGGAAGAAAAATGAATACATAAATCTAGCAGAAATATTTCGTTCATAAAATAGTTGATAACGTTTTGAGAAAATAAATAATAATTGTGAATCCACAAAAAATTGGAAATATCTTTTGCGGTTGAACATTTGCAAAAATTGTTACTAGGTCAATACATAATTTTTTAATTATTATTTGATTAATCACACAGACTTTAAAAAGACTGGAATATTTATTAAAATATACTCAGACTGAGAAACAACGAATTAAAAATTTCTTTATTCTTTTTAATTATTCAGTATTTCATGCTGTTTTTGTGAATGTTTAATATTTTATGTATCTATTGTAATAATTTATAAAAGAACTATTAAGTGAAACAATTACACAAATTTATTAAAATTTTAAAATACAATTATATTTGGGATCTCAGGGTCTTTATCTGGGTTTGATAAATGGGTGAATTTTATACACTCAATTACATTTAGCTTTTTAGGTAAATTAATTCGTCTGAACCTCGACGAATTTTGTTGCGGACGAAAATAAGATTAAAGATTGAATTTAAATTAAAGAACTAAACAATTAAAGAAGTAAATAATTAACGAAGTGAATAATTCAAGAAACGAAATAATTAAAGAACGATCTGATATATCTTTTAAAAAGTGGTTTACAATCAATTTTAGAGTTTTCTACTTACGGCCGCCCAGGTCTCATTTTTGGTTTTTCTGTGCACACGATTTGGGGATATCACTGATTCTACTCATTAGAATTTGAACACACGGTAGTTGCTCTGGATCTCTGCTATCCTGGAACCTCGATCATCTCACCCTCAGCCAGTTTCCGGATGTAGGTCTCCTCAAAGTCTCTCTATGCAGAAATTTGTTCAGTTTATGAAGCAAAACTTCTGCTTCCAAACTGCGATTTTATAAGTCTCTCTATCAGAACTGGTTACTTGCGTTTTATGTAAACGATTAGCTCACCGTTGGACTTCCTAGATAGCCCTATTCATAATTATGGATCCACAGACTTTTACTGTTTCTATTTCTCTATGTGGACCGAACTACTATGTCCCAGTTCTCGACGTAGACTTTTTCTTTCGCGTCTTGCCGCTGAATGAAGATTGCTTTTGAACTGTTCTATGTCCGCTGCTCAACTTTTTATACTGCAAATTTTCTGAATGGATATCTGCCCGCAACTGTGTCCGCCGTCTAACTGAACTTCCTCGTCTCGTAGATTTTGAGCGCGTACCGCTTTCTCAACTCCAACAATACATTATTTCTTTGTGTTGCCGCGTATGTGTTGCGGCGTATGCTTTATATCCAATAATAAGTCCTCTACAATCCAACTTTATAATTATAATAATGAATTAATTACTAATTACTACATTATATACTTATATTTTAAATCAAAATTTCTCTTGTTTATATACGTTTAAAGTTGATTTACTACTTTATTAGGTCCGTTAATTTATCAGACGTCATATGTTCATTCACATGGTTATGTTGCTCAATCACTGGACATTTCGTATATTTTATACGTAAATTTTTTAAAATAAATTTATTTGAAGCTAATTTTCCAAATGATGTAAATTTTTTGGAACGAATAAAATAGCTAACAGTCATTATCATCAACAAAAGTGGTTTTGGGGACGAAGAAAATAAGTTTGTAAACGCAAATCTGAGAACCCGAATGGAAAGGGTTCATTCATCGGAGTGTTCACCCTTCAGATCATAGTAAAAATGGTTGCTTTGGGTGATGTGGCACATAAATATAAAAGCTCATGAGCCGCAGCTGATAGGTGCTATAGGAACTTTCACATTCCGGGAGGAGTAATCTTCTTCAGCAGGGGACCGATTGAAACTAAATAGGGTGAGCAGTTTTACCAATAAATTCTGAAGTACATTCTGTCTGAATAAATGGGAGCCGTATGCATAAACAGTACAAACCTAAAATGACGTTGTTTTATTTGACGAACGTCGAGATCGCTACATCATCAAAGACTTTCAAGAAATTTACTTCAATCTTCTGTATAGCTGTAATGATAAGAGAAAAGCCTAAACCTGAGATTAACGTAAAATAGATACAATTCTTAGTCTGGTAGCCAGTAAGTACTTTAAAGGAAAAATGCCGATTGATCTAGAGCTTGTATATCGTTAATTGGCATGACTGTGTTCAGCTTGAGCATTTCTGAAGGAGCGCATTCTTAACAACGTGTTGTGAGCCTTCCGCTTTGGAAGCTGCTAGCGTAATAAATATTGTTGATTGTCTTATCGTGTCTACGGATTGTGGACCGAATGCCGTGCGTGATGTAAGTCCCGAGGCTGACATGTTATCTTCCGGTCCTGAGAAGCAGAGCACAAGAGCACCTGCTGCAGTAGCGATCACACCCAAAGCCGTTTTTGTTGCCCTCTATTAATTACAGCTCAGAGCACCTCCTTTAGGGAGATAAGGAAAGTGGAGGAGCTGCAGCCGCGGAGTTTACGAAACCTCTTTGTTTTCGTGGAAATGAAGTGCTGTGGGAACAGTTAATTGTTTGTGCCGGATGCGAGACCCTTTCGTAACTGGTCCATCAAGAACATTAGAACACATAGTCGTCTCAAAAACCGTTTGAGAATATTGGATAAGGGAAATGTTTCGATTATTTCTCGATCACTCGCTTTGATGTGCCGAACTGGTAGTAGTACATATTATTGCTCAATACGAATTCTTGCATAGGAATACAGACAAATCGTACTGGTAAATTACCTAAATATTGAACATTGATTTGTAACATGAATAGATAGTCAAAATAATTGTTTTGATGCCTTCATCAATAGCTTGAAAATTTGTTAATATTGTAATGCCAATTAATTAAGACATTAATTGTAAATTTGAAAATATAAATTGTTTGAGAAATATATTCTTACGGCGGTACAGAACACAGCAATAATGTAGCCAGGTATTGCTTCCTTTGTCGGAAGAGATATGCGCGCTCAAAATTGCGAGACGGTAGTTCAGTTGGCTGGAAGGTTTGGTCAAGTACAGGTCGTATTAAAATAGACGAGATATTCTTTTAA
Organism: Zhengitettix transpicula; assembly: GCA_037074705.1. NCBI lineage: Eukaryota > Metazoa > Arthropoda > Insecta > Orthoptera > Tetrigidae > Zhengitettix > Zhengitettix transpicula. The sequence continues at coordinate 119,445,684 of CM073592.1, read as the reverse complement.
AAAGTAAAGTTAAGTAGAAGCAGTGAGCAGTCAGACACGACAGAAATTGGTCGAGTTGAAATAGACAAGACAATTTCAAACATTCAAAGGAAGTTTGCAGAGAAACATCGAGAATTACCAATCAACAGCTTTGATTGGCCCATGAACAGTTTACTTAAGACGAAATATTCACTTGAGCAGAACTACGAAACCTGCTAAAAACAAACAGTTTTTGCTGCACATAGCCGAGCAAAAGTCAATCGAGAGAGAGATACGAAAGGAAGATTATCCTGGTTCCTGATTTTTGATCTAAAGGTATTAAATTTAGAATCTGTGAGTTTAAAAGAAGTGCAAAAACCCGTCATAGTGCTTCGTAAATCAAAGGTATCCAGGAATGCTGGCAGCCGTGAGTACAATTTACAATCAACCAAGTATGTAAACCTGATTAAAAGATAGACGTCAGATTTCGTACCCTCCTTTTAATAAAATTTGTTAATTAGAATCCATCTTTTTAGTTTAATATCGCTGACAAGTAAATTTCGTCATTGTTAATTGATGAGTAAATCTTTTCTCTTTTAAATTGGAATTTGTGTTTAAGTTGAGAAATAAAATGATTCGCCATTATCAAACCCAGTAGAGACCCTGAGATAATTTTTAAATTGTGTAATTGTGTTTAAAGTATTGAAAATAAATTTGTTTGTTTGTAAAGTTGAATAATTTTTCATTTAATTAACACCCTCATTTTTGTATATTACTTTCTATTAACGTCGACATTAAATTACCTTCAATATGGAAAATAATTCAAATTTTTGTAGCAAAGTTATAAAGTTCACTGAAAGATTTTCTACAGTATATGTACAACAATTGATATTATTGTAATAATTGCAATAAATATTAAGAAGGAAGGAGATACTGATGTAATTTATAGAAAAGGAAAAGTGGCGGAAATAAACAATTTACAAAGGATATATTGTGTTTTCAAAAAATGTATTATTTTAAAACAGAATTTGTATATTGTTTATTTCCACCAATTTTTCTTTTCTATAAATTACATCAGTATCACATGAAAATATGTGCAGATATGTTAGGATACATGTTCCAATGAAAGTATAGCCATAAAAACAGACAATAATTTTCTAATGATTAATAGAAAGGCTGATTTAATTGTCCCACGTTGGGCGCCAAAATGTAATGATTAAAACAGAAAGGTTAATTAAATTATATTAATTAACAAAAATTATTAAGATAAAGAAACCTTTAATTTACCAAAGATTATTTCAACAGGTGTTCATTTAGTTTTACAAATGATTTGCCCCAGGCTGGCACGCCGAATTCAATAATTTCATAATTTACAAAACAAATATTTTTATTTTATAATTTGTAGCGTTCTAGGTAAAATACAATCTTTTATATTTCACAAACAATCAAATTTAATAACTCATCTTCTCAGGGTCTTTACCTGGGTTTGATAAGTAAAAACAATAAAAAATTATAAATTAAATAATTATCAATTCAACCAATATTGAAACGAACGGAATACGAAATCTAACAAAATGAAAAGAACCGAAATCTGATTATACCCTTAATTATCGTTTACAGAATTTAATTATTTTGGTTTGTACTTACAAATGTGCTGCTGGTACCAGACTTAGTTTTGGAGCTTGGGGCACAATTCACTAAAAAGGCCATTAATCACTGATTCTACACTTGTTCAAAGCACACGGTTGTATTATTCCTCCGGTCAACATTCGGACGTATTATTTCAATGCCTTTCTGCGGAAAATGTTATTTCGGAACGCCTATGTATCTGAACGTCGCGCTAAACTTTTTGTGTCAGCTTTGCAGGTTTTTTATAACTTGTCTCTCCGTCCAGACCTTTTTACTTAGATTTTTAAAACATATAACTCTCTCAGTAGAATATCTATGCTTGGACCACGCTGTTCGTACTCTTAAATTCTTCTCTCGGCCATAAGATTCGCCAGACTTCAACCAATTGACCTTCCGTACAATGCGCGCAGTTCACAACAAAGCTAGTCTATGTTTTCCATTGTCGTCTTTGAGATCGGTGCCGCTAAACAATTCATCATAATTAGTCATTAATGGTTTCCTTAATTAGTATTACAATATATTAACCAATTAACAACTTTTCCTCCACCAATGGTTGGACCTTATCAAGTGAACATTAACTGTATAAGGTTAATCCAACGTCCGCGTTTTTGTAAACCAAAAATATAAAAAGAAATAACTTACTATGTAGAAGATCATAAAATGAAAAAAAAATACGTCTGATTGAAAATTAATAATAAGGAAGATAGCCCATTTCAGACAAAAAAAAATTATATTCTCTCTTCTTTTGTCTGAATTTGGCTATCTTTCTTATTATTAAAAGATCACAAGTTTTGCTTAAAGAATCGCTGTCACTCTGTAAATTAATGGGAGACCCTGTCTGCGAGGGCTATTCTCTCGCAGGCAGTACCTGTGAGGGATGTTCTCTCGCAGTCAGAACCTTGTAGGAGAGACAGGAAGGAGCTACCTTCTGGGAGGCATTTTCCTCTCTCCGTTTTTGAACTAAGGTTCCCACAAGCCGAGGTACCTCGGGCTGTTTTGAAAGGTGTATGTTCCGGGGTCACAGACTTTGGGTATACGGTAAGAGTTGTTCGCTGTTCACATTGGAAAAGTCGGCCAGCTGCCTCCTAAACTGGTCGAGGTACGGAGAAGGGAATGCTGCGTCCCCACAGCAAACTCTTCTCCCGCTATCGGAAGGGCGTGGGACGAGTACCCAATGCCCGACCTATCTGATGCAGGATTTTCTAGGGGTTTCCCTGCATTACTTTTAGGTGAATGCCTTAGGATCCTTAAACTATAGCCCGGGGGCCCTAGTTAACCCTTGGCTACCTTCCTCTACCCTTCCGCATCCCTACTTTCAGATTCCTTCCTATGCTATTAAAGGGGAGTTGCCACCATGTGGATTACCCTCATGTAGCCTGTTACCCTAAAAAGAATAATAAATAAAGGACATTAATGGTATTGGCATGATTCATTTCAGAAATTAGTCTAGGAAAATAATTACTTTCCACGTCATGGATTTTGACATTAGTCCATTAAAGCTGTGATCGTTCAATGACATTTGTTTAGTGATGACCGAATGCTTGTCCGCGGGTAATTCCTTCTGTGTTCCCTGATCCTGGTTTTCAATGCCCTTTTCGTTTGACGTATGCAAACCGCATTGCAATCTTTGAAATCGATTTTGTATACCACAAAGTCTCTATTCTCAGAGCACAATGGGTCTTTACCATTCTTGACAGAACATGGAACAGAATTGGTAGATTTGTAAATGATGCCCTTATTATATTCACGGATTAAATTGGTTATGCCAATATGTAACCCATTGTCAAAGGGAAATACTACCTTGATGATGGGACTATTCGTCATTTTGACGACTATTAGAAAAATAATGTAATAATTTCTTGAGTCTATTGTGGATATTACTATGGCCGAATGTAGAAGGATAGCGGTTAGCACAAATAATATTGGAGACGATGGATAGATTTTTAGCATCGAATTTCTGATTAGATAGAAGTACGGTCCTGCCAACGAGGTTAAAATTCATAGTTCCGTTTTGGCTAGTGGGTTGATTAGAAAAAAAGTGAAGGACACGTCCTGAGTAAGTACGATTTCAAAACTAATTTCTTAATAATTTGGAGTTAATAACCGATAGAGTGACGTCAAGACAATTGTTGATACCTGTTTCAACTGTGAATTTCAGTCTAGGATCATATTTATTAAAAGTTTGGACCATGATATCTAATTGAGTGGTGGGAATTTTGCAGAAAATATCGTCTAAATACGGAAAACACCAAATGGGACTGAAGTCAAGAGATGATAATTATTTTTCTAGACTCATATCTCAAATAATTAATATCAGGATAACACCAGAGTGATAGCGACTCTTTAAGCAAATAATATGATCTTTTACTTAGTCAGTATAAATATTATAAGTTCTTTCTTTTCGTACCTTTGGTTTACAGTAGCACGGGCTTTGGGTTAACCTTATACGTTAATGTTCACTAGATACGTTCCAACGATTGGTGGAGGAAACGTTGTGAGTTTGTTAAATTGTTATGTTTGTTTTTATGGCCGTACTTTCATTGGAATATTACAAATTTAACAGACAGTTTAATTTATTGTAACGATACATGTGCTATGAATGATGAATTATCGAGTACATTATAAATTGAAGTTTCCGGGATTGTACTTAAAAGAGCTCCTTCTTTGTAACGGTGCTTCTATTATCTTCCTCCATTTCTGAGGTAACGTGAAACATTAGGATGGTTTTGTCTACTATTGGCCTGGTGGACGGTTGTTGCTCTCAACGTATTTTTAATTACGATCCTCGACCTGTTCGCTTCCTGCTGGGATTTACAAGCTGCGCCCAGTGTTTGTAATTATACGGGGCTGCGGCGTTCTTAGTTCGACATTGTTGTAATATCTTCATAGGCACGCCGTAGCCTTTATTGCCGAAATCAATTTCCGCGCTGGCATGACCTCGAATAAACTGGATTCTTGTGCAGTCACTATCCCTATACAACTATCGTCTATAGCCCACTGAAATATTCTCGATTTTTGAACTGAACTTTAATAAATGATCAAAGGATTAATAATCTTTCTGCGGGCAACAATACCTACTTTACTTCTTACGGGCTCTTGTCCATAATATATTAGTAAATTCTCGCACTAAATTATGGAAACAAAAAAATTATATTTATAATATATAATAAAATGTATTGGTGAATTAGGTCTGCGAGGGCTATTCTCTCGCAGGCAATACCTGCGAGGGATGTTCTCTCGCAGGCAGAACCTTTTAGGAGGGATACGAAGCGGCTACCTTTGGGTATGCCTTTTCCTCTCCGTTTTTGAACTAAGGTTCTCACAAGCCGAGGCACCTCGGCCTGTTCTGAGAGGTGTATGTTCCGGGGTCACAGACCTTGGGCATACGGTAAGAGTTGCCCACTATTCCCATTGGAATAGTCGGCCAGCTGCCTCCTAAACCGTTCAAGGCACGGCGAGGGAAAAGCTGTGACCCCACAGCTAACCCCTCTCCCGCCTACCTGTTGCAGGTTTTTCTAGGGTTTTCCCTGCATCACTTTAAGGGAATTGCCGGGTAGGATCCTTAAAATATAGCCCGGGGGCTCTAGTTAAACCTTGGCTACCTTTCTCTACCCATCCGCATCCACCGTTTCAAATCCCTTCCAATGCTATTAAAGGGGAGTTGCCCAACGTGGATTACCCTCATGTAGCCTGTTGCCCTAAAAAAAATGTATTTTATGTAATCATTCGCAAACCAAATATTATTTATAATTCGGAAAATTGTAGATTAATATCGGAAGCATTAATCAAATTTGACATTCTTTTTATGGGACTGTTTGATGAATAATTTGATCTATAACGCTTTACTGCAAACATATATTTTATTCCAGAGGTTCTAGAAAAACTCTAAAGTTTAAATTATCAATTAAATCAATATCGTTATTAACTATCTTAAAATAAATTTTTAAGCTTCAGAAAGTTGCTTAGGTTCCAGAGATGGGATTTTCAGTGCTACAGCGAAATTTTTATAATTGAGCATTGTAAATGTGCATGGCAAATTCCTTGAATAATATTTGATTCTTAGAAATATATGTTGTACAGTTTCAGTTTTCTTCATAAATTTATTTGTGAACGCTGAAAAAACTATAGATCCAATATTGGTTGTAATATGTTGGCGCCCCTGCGCCATACCATCGGTTCCTTACGCTATTTAATTTAGTACCCTACACGCGATCCTTCCGCAGGCGGAGCTATATAAGTGATTAAGAAGGGAAGGGGTTTGTTGGTGTTGTGCTTCGCACGTGTGTTGGGTCGCGCTGTCTGGGATCGAGTCCCTGGGATTGTGCTTGTTATTTTTCATTATAGAGTGTAGTTGATTGTAAATCCTGGTTATACGTTTTTGATGGTGTTTAGTTTATTAAACGGTTTCATTAAAATTGTGGGTATTAAATTACCTCTAGATCCATCTTCGTCTTGTAGTGACTTATGCAGAGTCTTAGTTTCACCAACGATACATTAATCGTTTTAATAGTTATTGAGGAAGAGAATAATTCACCTTTTTTCTAATAAAACTTAAAATTTGCTTAGCTTTATTAATAGACGCTTTAAGACGGGCTTAAATAGTCATTTTTGAATCAAATATTATTCGTAAATCCTTAATGGAATTAACTCTTTCCAAGGCACAACCATCATTATTTTGATTGCTGGTTCTTGAGAATATAATTGTATTACATTTTAAAATGTTTATTGCATGTAATTCTCTCTACACCATTTAGATTTATGGTTTAAGAATTCTTGTAACCAATACTAATTGCATTAGATTTAATATTTATTTATTTTAAGATAATTTATTTATCATTTATTTATTTACAGCTGACACTACTATGACTTCATATGATATGATTTTTTTATATTTTACAAATTGTAATCTTCTAGTATTTAATAAATAAATTTGAAACCAGTGCCACAAATGAAAAAAAAAACTTTTTCACTAAAATATAATAACTGACAGAATGAAAAGCTTTAGCTAAATCCGTATATGTGGTATTGATTTAAAAACCCTCATCTAATTCACGTAAAATAATTTTGTATCAATATTTTTCTTATTTATAAATCCATGTTTGAACTAAGGTTCATATCACAAAAATGGTGATATTTAATTAACAATTAATAAAGACTCAACAATCCTTCAATTTGTTTTAATTAAAGAAATTGGTTTATCTTGTAAATATAATTGTTATCCGGAGATTTAGAAATTGGTGCTACAATTGTAATTTTCCAAATAGAAGAATAAATTCCTTCATTTAGATACTTACCAAAAACTATTTTAAGAGAGTTTTAAAAAACTAATTTACAATTCTTAATTAAGATAGTATCTTCAGGTATATACAAATTGATGTTCCTTTTAAAGATGTCATTCACTTCTATTTTTGTATGGCTCATATTAAAAGGAGTATATTTACGATATATAGATCAGGATATTTATAAAAATGCCTGAAATAAGCTGGAAATAAATTTACTATTTCAGAAACAGGTATGATTCGAATGCCATAATATTTGGAAGACATTTTTCAGATATATCTTAATTAATGCATTTCCAAACATATTTCTCATTATTTTAATACATTAGTTCACTATTATATTTACTAAAGCCTCTTTTAGATAATTTTGCACCAATTTTTACAATTTATTTTCTTAGAAACATACTGTTTTATGCATTTAAACAATTAAAAATATAATGTATTCATACATATCATCAGTTGATTCATTATAATCAACATCACATAAATTATCTGCAGAGACAAAGTAATATCGGAAATCATTAAAGCCAATGTCATTTAACACACAGAAGAAATTTAACGTCTTGTACTCATTTACGCTATATATATTTTCTCTCTCTATGTAGCCTTATTAATTTGAAATAATTTTAATAAAGCTATAGTGTCAACAAGTCAGTATGACAACATTTTTTTCCCACGTAGCAAATATTGGAAAACTAGAATAATTACTTTTTCCCATATAGGCCTATAATTGACAAATTGTAATATCCTAACAAAATCCTGTTATCATTTGAACGTTGCATAAATTCTCTGTAGTTTCACTATGTGCTATCATAACTGATTCATTTGACTATGAAGGGAGATAAATTTCATTAAAAATTATATTAAGATTTTTATCGCTAATACGTACAAAAAATGTTTTACATCACAATATGAATTGAATTCATAACTTTTACAAATATTTCTAAGAGCTATTATAGCACCACCACATCTACCATATACGGTATTATCATTATTCCTATCTATTCTATAAATATTAAAATTTAATGATTTTATTTCACTATTTATTATTTCTCTACACTACCAAGTTTCAGTAAAAATAATCACATCATAATCACATAACATATAATTAAAACTTTCAATACTTTATATTTTGGTTTGAAACCTCTAAAATTTTGATAGTAACGTTTGAAGTTATTACGAAAATTAATTTCTGCTTTCTAAGTCTATCAGGCACATCTATAATTTTGGTGTGTTCTGTTTTTGTTTAATATGTTCAATTGATTACTTAATAATTTTTCTACGAACTATTGCGAATTAGTTGGCTCTATTATGATAGACATATTTAAACGTACCAAAAGTCAACTGCAAAAAGGGTGGAACTATTCTCCTCGGTCCATTCTATTCTATGAAAGATTATAGTATCGTCTCTATTGCTGTAATATTTCTGTTCATTTTATATGCACTTCAATTCTGGGAATTTTGGTGAGCTTATAATGTCCTTGGCAACTACAAAAGTCAAATAAAAACATAGATTTAAGTAGGATACAATGACTTTTACGCACATATCAGTCAGATGTGGTAAATATTATCTTCCTGGGATACTGCACCATGAATATCGAGAAAATAGTCGTAAAGACTACAGAAAATCTGAATTGGTGTTTGACCTTCCAGATTACATTAAACCTATAAACTCAGTCTCATTCGCGGACGACACGAACTTAGTAATATCATATACTAACGACAACATTAAGAATGTGGATGAAAGTGTAATTGAGAAGGAGGGGGCTTTAATATTATAAAGTAATAAGTGATTGGTTTCTTACATTTAATTTAATTTAATTAATGGTTTACCAATTCAACAGCGTCTTCTTAATGATATTCAAGTAATTTCAATTTCCTCACTTATGAATTTAAATTGAAGAGAATTCACTTTAACTATCTACATTCAAGAGTCAGGGGTAATCAAACTTTAATTAAACACGAGAAATAAATAAAAAAAACGGTCTCAAACAAATTACTATATCGTTAAATGGGCAAAACTCAGGGCGATTTCATGAGACTCAGAACGTTATTAAAAATATAAGAAAAAATGGTCGTATTTGTGCGGTAAAAATCTCAATGGTTTTCGTCGCAGTTGGAAACACACCTGTTTGTTTTCCAGTCGGCAGTCGGTAGGTCGAACCACCGGAACTTCTGCGCAGGAAATCTCTAATCCGTAGGCAGCTTTCTCCTCTCGTCGGCGTAATAGTTCTCGGCATCGGCGAAGTTTAGCTATATTCTTCTCCTCTTCAAGTGTTTGATTTCTCTCCTCTACTTCTTTACTCTTCCCTGGCTTTCTACTCCAATAGGTATATCAGAACTTTACATTTCACTCATAGTATTCCTCCCTTCCCAGACTCCACCTTTTCTAAATGCATATCCAAACTGCCTGTTTCGTCGTGTGTCCACCTTCCAGCTAGCACTGTTTCCCAACGTGAGTACCACGACACGACACGCCCCACAGGGGAAGGGGGGGGGGGGATTTGAATGTTCAGGAGTGCAATTCGATAGTGAACTCGTCTAGAATTTAAAGCCGCTAGCTATGATTAAACTTATACTAAAGGTACAATTGTTGGTACCTCAATTTTAAATAAGAATTTGGTAAGTTTGGTGCTTGAAAGATTGGAGTAATATAAATTACGATGTACTTAGAGAGTAGGCCTAATGTTTACTATGTGTAGAGGAGGAAGTGCACTGTTTGTATTGGACAATTGCTATGGCATGTGCTAAGTGTTTGTCGACAGTAGTCTAACGCCATTTCCTCGTGTTGAATGAAATAACTTAATTTCGTACAAAAGCTGGAAAGGGCGATAGGTTTTGAGATCTCAGATGAAAATAAATTATTACTTTGTTTATGTACAGAATTATTACTATAGAACAACTGTGACACACAAGTTGAAATTAGGCTTCTTTAGGAAGTAATTCAATTTTATAATATACAAAATATGTATATAGAAGGGCATTAGAAATACTTAAGTGAGATATGGTAATAAAAGGTTGGGAAACACTGAGCTAGACGTTTGTTCGTTCCCCACCACAGGGTGGAAACATCTTCACGTGGTTTAGCCAGCCAATCTGCGTCGGTCTTACAATTTCGCGGGCTTACTCTCACCTGTTGGAAGGGTTGACTTTTCGGGAATTTTGGAGAGGTCATTGCCACCTGACCGAGTGGGTCTTGATTTCCTCCCATAATTAGATGAGATTTTTTTAGACACGATTTCTTATGGACTCCTCCGTAACCCCGACACCATCTTTTATGACGGTATTTTCCCAGTCACAGCTCGGCTCTGACTATATAAGCGTTTTATTCAAAATATCATAAAAAGCTTCAATTAATAATTTCTTTTGTGTGTGGGGGGGGGGGAGGGGGGGAGTGTTCTGCGTTGCGAAAGTCGATTATTTCCTTAAATCAATAAACGTCTGGTTTACTACTAACAAATTGGTCTTGATGTTACAGAAGACTCAATTTGTTATTTTTTCGTTAGATAGCAGTAATTTTAATGTCGTGAACGAAATATATTCTAATCATGCAACGGGCTCTTTCTAGTAAACTCACTTTTGCCTATTACTCTTTTCAGAGTCAATACGTCGACAGGAAAATAAATTTTCTACATATTTTCATTGAATTACGAATTAAAAATTGGGACTTCTCGATTTTTGGAAATTTTCAAACTATAAAAACGAGCCATACGAATATTAAGTAGAGAAAAATACAGAAAAACCCATTTTACAAAACGTCTGGAATTATAACATATACTTTGAAAATTATTAGTACATAATGGCAATTTATTTTTTTACTGTCGTTGGACTTATAGATGATAATACTAGAAACCTTAGAACGGACAAACATTGCCTCCCGCTATATGAAATAAGAATGCACTATTTGGGAATAAAACAATATTTTTATTGAATTGTAAAACTAAGCTCATTAATGGCGGTTATTATTCATTTTAACGAAATGAATTCTAATCTGTAAATTATGATAATCTGTTTAACTATGAATAACTGATGAATAATAAGGGAGAAATGGTGAGTGGAGTAAAATTTATATTTTAAACCATTAAAATTATGAATGTAAATTTATAAATAATGATATGATTCTCATAAATTAATTCCCTCATACCGGCAAGGTATAGACAATTTTGTTCAAATTATTAGTGTTATTTTTAACATTTAATGCAGGAGTATTAGCGCGAATATGTAGCTTTCCCCTTTTCAGTCCTCATCCTTAATATTAACATTTTACCAATCAAAATTATGATTTAGGAGATAAATGTGCTTAGACACAACTGTATGTTGTTGAACATCACATTTGATATTATTTTATCGTCGTTAATCCACGTTTTTTTAGCTGGCATTAAAGTCCAAATAGCTATTTTTATAATATAATCCAATTTTCTGTTTATTTATTAACCACCATATTTATGTATTTTTTAAACGTGTAGTTTATAATATTTTTGTGTAGCACTCATTATGCATCTTTTCTATTAATGTAAACACTTTTCATTAAATTAAAAAAGAAGGAAATTGAAATAGAACCAAAATATTTAAAAGATAACTAATATTATTTATTTCCCAAATTAGATTTTAGTTGAATTTATATTTTTAAGTAAATGCCTCAGCTTTCAAGAGAATCTAAATTTCTGGGTCGCTGATAGGGCCTGATAAAGACAGTGATCTGAAAATTTCACCAAGTTACAAAAGCAAAAAGATGAATTTAAATTTACAATAACAAAATTTTGTACCAACAACAAAAGCTACAGAAATCTGAAAAGTTATATAAATCTGGCGGTAAACGATATTTACATAAAGGTTTACAGAAGAAAGTTTTTGTTTTTAAATACCATTTATTTAGAGTTGCTCTGGTTTGTGCACTCGGGATTATTTCAATTTTTATAGAACACTACTTTATTGTCGTACACATTCAGATTTGCTGTAGAAAATCTTTAATAGAAAAAATGCTGAATTCGACCACCACAGGCTTTCGCCATTGTCCGAGAACGCACATGACGACTGACTCTGTGACTGTTTCTCACAACATACTGCCTTCTGACTATCTAAGTTCTGTTCAGTTCTCCCAAAACACACACTCTTGACTGTCCAAAACAATTCGTAGCACCCATTATAGTCGCTGCATTCTCGCGTCAAACAATGTTGTTCTTTACAATGCTCGGCCTCAAAGTTACGCCGCCAATAATTAAATAAATAATTTAAATGAAGCATTTCCTTAGACATTTGTAATCTCTCTAATATATATATTGTAATAATAAAAAATGGATAAATGAATTAAATTAACCCCACGTTGATGAAGCCAATTTATGTAATATTATCGTGGTCTTAATTAAAAGAATTAATTAATACAATTAATCAGATTAAAAATTTATACTTTGAAAGTACAAATCGTAATCCCTACCTTTTACGCCAAATTTCATCAAGTTAACAAACGGAATGTGCCCAGCACCCGTACTGAACGGACGTGTCTTCGCAGCTACCGTTTGTTTACGGAACATAGTGTTCGAGCATTCGGCGGACCTCTGAATCAAGTGCGCCGGGCCACCGTGGCCACAAAAATCCACAGACTAGATTAATTTATCAATTATCAATTATCCAGCAGTATTAAAGTGCAACGAGTGTAAAATCAGTGTTCAAGTGCTTTCGCGTACTATTGCGAATTCAGTGTTTTAACATCGGTGTCCAGTACGCGTAAGATAACAGCTTAGCGCCAGATGGAGGATTCCCTCCCGGCGGCGCTCTCTCAACAAGTAACCCCTCATTCAACAATCAAGATAACCAAGAAAAGCCAACTCGCCAAGAAACCTTCGGACGACAATACTAAAATGCAGAGCCTACCGCCAACAAAACGGAGCCTCCCGCAGCAGCTAAGTCAAAACGAACTATATTCCTCTGTTTCGCCCCTCCAACACAATCCAACTTATGCACCATTGCTAAATATACATCATACCATGTCTCAATTCACACCAACCGCTAGTAATATCACTTCAGCTTACTTCCAACCCGCACAAAATTGCCAAAATAGTGACACTGTTAGCATCGAAAATATGAGCACAGATCCAGAAACTGAATCTGAAATCGAAGCTGACAATGACAAACATCCCTGGCAATATATGAATAAAAAGCGAAAAACTACAAGTATATCAAAGTTAAGTGACGACATGACTGTACTTAATACAACCAACAGATTTAAGATACTTGCAGAAATTGAAACCACCGCCCAAACTGCAAATAATCCCACCAAAAATAACTTATTACATTCAGAACAGAGACCTCCGCCTGTATTTATCTATGGTGTAACTGATTTCAAAGCAATGACCGAAGAATTAAACGTAGCAATCGGGAATGAAAGATTCTACTCTAGATCATTAGCCAACAACACAGTAAAAATAAACATAAAAACCATAGAAGCCTACAGGAAACTGATAAACCACTTGCGTAAAGAAAATATTGTCCACCACACTTATCAGATCAAGCAAGAAAGAGCCTACCGGATTGTTATTCGTGATCTTCATCACTCAATACCTCCTGAAGACATTAAGGCCGAACTAAGTAGACTTGGACACCCCGTTAGAAACCTGATTAACATTCGACATAGAATAACCAAGGAACCCCTGCCAATGTTTTTTTATAGACCTCGAACCTCAAGCTAACAACAGAGAAATATATAAATTAGAATTCATTCTAAACACCAAAATTCGAATTGAAGCACCCCGAATTAAGAACAACATTATTCAGTGTATTCGTTGCCAGGCATATGGCCACTCGAAGACCTACTGCACAAAGCCCTATCAATGCGTCAAATGTGGAGGACCCCACGACAGCAAAACATGCAAAAAGTCAAAAAATACTCCCGCTACATGCGCCTTGTGTAGTGGTAATCATCCCGCGAACTATAAAGGCTGCACAATATACAGAGACTTAAAAAATAGGAATACACCAATAGCATCAAATAAAAAATCATATATCCATAATACCAACCCAGTGACAGACAAACCAATCACCCAACAACCCTGCTATAATCCCCCCCAAACCACTCCTAGCTATTCTCAAGTTGTAGCTGGTCGAACTAACAATGACATCACAATCAACCAAGTAGCACAACGAGGCATCGAACAAAATCATACGCAAGACCTAACCTTACACAATTTCCTAGAAGAATTTAAAGGTATGTTTTCCCAACTTATGCAACAAAATAGCATGATAATTAACATGCTATCCACGGTCCTCAATAAACTCATACATTAATGGCTAAAACCATACGTATCAGCTTATGGAACGCAAATGGAATCCTTACCAAAATATATGAAACTGAATTGTTCCTAAAATTAAATAACATTGATATATTACTGGTATCAGAAACGCACTTTACGGACAGATCATACCTTAGAATACCACACTATACGTGTTATCATACCGAACACCCAGATGGAACAGCCCATGGAGGCACGGCTATATTAATTAAAAGTTCAATTGTCCACCAAGAATTGCATCACTATGCTGAACCGTTTCTTCAAGCAACTGTAATCCAAATTGAGAAACTACCAAATCCAATAACAATATCTTCTGTGTACTGCCCACCTCGGCACAGACTTAGCAAGGACATCCTTCGACCATTCTTCCAATCACTCGGTAATACTTTCATATGTGGTGGAGACTTCAATTGCAAGCATACCTACTGGGGATCTCGACTCATCTCGACAAGGGGTAGTGCATTATACAACTTGATACGTGAACAAGACTACGGATACCTCTCTACTGGCGAGCCCACATATTGGCCCACAGATTTGGCGAAAATACCAGACTTACTAGACTTTTTTGTGACTAAAGGAATGTCCTCCAATTATTTTGACATCGTCAACAACTATGATCTGTCATCCGATCATACAGCAGTTACAGCTACAATTAGTACAACAATAATCAAAAAGTCACCTAGACCGTCGCTATATAACCAAAAAACAGACTGGGATACATTTAGGACAGTGGTTGAAGAAAATCTACAGTATAATATTAGCCTACGTAGCTTTCATGAGTTGGAAGAAGCTGTCGCTCACTTCACTGATACTGTTCAAAACGCAGCATGGAATGTTACACCTGAGATCACCAAACAAGTACGGGATGATATAAATATCCCCAACGAAATTCTGACTCTAGTACGACAAAAACGCAGAGCAAGAGCAAAATGGCATCGATCCCGAAACCCATTAGACAAAACAATATTTAATAGATTAGCAAAAATTATTAAGAATAAATTAAAAACGCTAAAACAAGAAACTTTTAACCACTATTTAACAACACTCTCACGCACGGACCACAGTATCTGGAAGATAGCAAAAACAAACAAGAGACCACAAACAACAAATCCTCCGTTAAGAAAAACAAATAATGAGTGGGCCAGAACTGACCAAGAAAAGGCAGAACTGTTTGCTCAACATTTCGCCAAAGTTTTCACACCACACTCCATCGAACCAAACGAGGAAGTAAAGCGCCTGCTAGATGCACCTCTGCAGCTGTCACTACCTATTAAAAACTTTTCCACTGTAGAGATAGACACTGAAATTCAACATCTTAATCAAAAGAAAGCGCCAGGTTACGATCTAATAACAGGAAAGGTCCTCGCCGAGTTACCGAAAACAGCAATAATATTCCTAAGAAATCTATTCAACTCCATCTTACGTTTTAAATACTGGCCTGCACCACTTAAATTTGCGCAGGTAATACTAATACTAAAACCTGGTAAACCCGCCGAAGAAGTCTCATCATATCGCCCAATCAGTTTATTGTCACAAATTTCTAAATTATTGGAGAAACTTTTACTAAAAAGATTAAAGGAAACTGATTCACTAGAGAACTGGATCCCGAATCACCAATTTGGATTCAGAAAGTTCCATTCCACAATTCAACAATGCCATCGAGTAGTAAACATAATCTCAACGACGTTTGAAAACAAAGCGTATTGCCCAGCAGTCTTTATAGATATACAGCAGGCTTTTGACAAGGTGTGGCACGATGGGCTCCTACTCAAGATAAAGTCTTCTCTGACAAGCGAAGTTTATCTTCTTATGAAGTCATACTTGTCCGACAGATTCTTCCAAATTAAATATGGTCAATGCTATTCTATAATCCACCCGATTGCTTCCGGTGTACCCCAGGGAAGTGTGCTGGGACCTATACTCTATCAATTATATACAGCCGACATCCCCACAACAGCTGACACATATATAGGCACTTTTGCTGACGACACCGTCCTCCTATCTCAACATACCGACCCACACATGGCCTCCTCAAACCTTCAAACCCATCTATCCCTTCTCCAAGTATGGCTCAATAAATGGCGGATCAAAGTTAATGAAACAAAAAGTACTCATGTTAACTTTACATTAAATCGATCAGAATGTCCATCAGTGTCCCTAAACAATATAGAAATTCCAAAATCAAACGAAGTTCGCTATCTGGGTCTACATTTGGACAAAAAACTAACGTGGAAAAAACATATATTAAAAAAAAGGAAGGAATCCGACCTGCGACTGAGAAAAATGTACTGGGCACTGGGGAGAAAATCGTGTTTATCGCTTGAAAACAAAATCTTACTTTACAAAGCTATAATAAAACCAATTTGGACATATGGCATTGAGCTATGGGGCTGCTCTTGCAAATCCAACGTCAACATCATCCAACGATTTCAATCGAAAACACTCAGAATGCTTGTAAATGCACCTTTTTACGTCAGCAATCGAACATTACATACGGACCTCGGAATGCCAACCGTTCAAGAAGAATGCACCAACCGGAGTGCCAGCCACTTCCTGCGTCTCCAACTTCACTCAAACGAACTAGCGTCCACCCTGCAACATGACCCTCCCTACAGAAGACTTCAGAACAAGAAATGGCCGAATGACCTGAAAGCAGTATAAGTGCACAATCCGGATAACGTCATTGGATGGGTATCCGCTCACGTTATTGTATTATTGTGTCATCACATTAACTCATGGAACATGTACTATATAGTTCCGATTGTTAATTTTCTAAAAAAAAAAAAAAATAAAATAAAAAAAAAGTTAACAAACAATATTTTATTTAAATTTTGCAATTCGTGGCGTTCTAGTAAAAATACAACTTTATATTTTACAATCAAATACGTCGAAATTCTCTTTATCTCAGGGTCATTACTGGGTTTTATATAACGAACAATCCAATTTAATAAACTAATATTAACAATTCAAAGTCATTGAAACTAACTTAATACAATATGAAAATTAACTAAATGAAAAGAAAATGAACGAAATCTGCATTCTACCTTTAATCCTCGTTTACAGATTTTAAACTAATTGATTTGTACTCACGAATTGTCTTTCTGGTACCAGATCTGATTCTTGGAGCTTGAGCACAACACTCACTAAAAAGGCCATTCACTGATTCTACACAATAAAATTTTACTACACTTGGTCGATGTTCTCGTTCACTGCCATCTGGAACTTTGGATCTGCTGCCCCTCAGTCAGCCCTCGGACCTAGGTCTTCTTGATACCTCTATGCGAAATTTAATTCAGTCTGTGTAAAGCAAAACGTTTTGATTCCTAATTTGCGATTAATATTTGAGTCTCTCCGTCCAAACTGTTTACTCGCGTTTTATGTAAACTAATAGATCCCGCAGTTGGACTTCTTGGACGACGCTATTCATATTTTAAATTAGCATCCTCGCTTTACTGTAACCTTTGCCGGACCGAACTGTTTCGCTTCTCTCCTCAAACTGTACTGTTTCGCGTCTCGCCACAGACTGCCTTCCGGTTTTTCAACAAATGCTTCGCTGACACAGAGTTAACGTCCATTGTTGTTCTTTGGCAACTCGTACCGCTAACAATCCAATTTAATTAAAACGATTAATGGCCAATTTAATTGGTATTACAATATATATATATATATATATATATATATATATATATATATATATATATATATGTATATATATAATAGAAGCTTATCATCTGCCAAAGAATTAGGCCGGAAGCTCTTGTGTAATTGTATGTGACTGACAAATTAATAAACTTAATTTTTTTCATATATGATGACTGTAGAATGGGTTTCTTTCCTTAAATTGAAACAAAAAAAGGAACAGTCTTTACGTTTTCTCAAGCTAGGAATAAATAAATAATTCTTCACATAAATATTGTTTAAAACAACAAAATTTGTAAGCTGCATTGAACAATTCCAAACAGCTGTCCCGTTCGTTGGAATCAGGTAGGCTAAATCGAGTTAATTGTAGTTCGTGTAAAACCATTTAAGACTTAAGTCTATTGAATCTATATTAATACCACTCCTATAATATTTGCTCACTCCTGATATAATTATAATGTATTGTAAAATATATTCGTTGTTAGTTAAATTTTTATTTACGAAATTCTACTTACTTGAGGGCAACAATGCACCGCCCACTTTTGTAGTGCCTGTGGGGGTTAACTAAACGAATTCAGCCTGCATCCGTGATGAGGGCAATTATATTAAGTTAGATAACATGTTTTTCGACCTCATTGATAGCTGTCGAACACGACATATTTCGAATATTAGATTGTAACCTACAGGGGAACTAATAATCACTACCTAACAATTTTTTTGAGTGGCAGGTTATATTAGTGTAATCCACGTGGTGGCATCTCCTCTTTAACGGCATACAAGTGGATTTTCTATGCGGTGTTACGCAAGGGCCCCCGGACTGTCGATTAAGGATCCTGCTCGGCATCCGGTTTAAAGTGATGAAGGGAAAATTTAGAGATTCGTCTCTTGGTACTTGTTCTGCGGCCTTCAGTTGAATGAGTGGGATATATGACGAAATCTATTTAAATATATTATCTCTGAAAACATTGGAGTGTTTTAACTTCGCCCAATTTTGCAACATTAGTTTTTTGCTGCGACTCCAGAATATTTACCACTCATATTTGCTGCATATTTGCATAGTACTAACGGTACTTAAAATAAACACACTTGTTTTAATCAATTGAATAATTTTCAAACTATGTGTAAAGAAATTTAAATATTTCGAACCTTGAGATTAGAAATTTAGATACAAAAACGCATTTCTTCTTTCATCTCACAATATACCGAATGGAACATAAGGCTTTGTTAGAAAAATAAGTAGATTATTACACTTAAAGAGCAAAAAATAAATTGTTTACCTTTTAAATGAGTTTATCGTCAATATCAGATGCTAATTCAACGATTTTTCGTTAAATTGTTTCATTGCGAAGAGGTAAAGTTTAATGCACCCATCCTGTGCAAACAAGCCGAGACACCTCGGTCAGTTTTGAGAGGTGTATGCTCCGGGGTCACAGACCTTTGGCATACGGTAAGAGTTAGTTCTGTTCCTATTGGAACAGTCGGCCAGCTGCCTCCTAAACTGGTCGAGGCACGGAGAAGGGAATGCTGCGTCCCCACATAAAACCCCTCTCCCGCCATCGGAACGGCGTGGGTTACGTACTAAACGTCCAACCTACCTAATGCAAGTCTTCTAGAGTTTGTCTTGCATCACCTTTAGGTGACTGACGGGTAGGATCCTTAAACTACAGCCCGGGGGTCCTAGTTATGCCTTGGGTACCTACGCTTCCGTATCCTCCCCCATTCATATCCCTTCCAAAGCCATTAAAAGGTAGTTTCCCCAACGTGTATTACTCTCATGAAGGCTTCTACTAAAAATTAATCCTAGGATTTGAGAACATGGTTTGATCAAGTTTTCGCGATTCACATGCCATTATGTATGAAAACATTACTAGAAACTTGACTAAAACACGTTACTTAAAATATTATGTTTGATTTATAAATTCAAGTATTTTGCATCTAAAATATTCCAGTGGATTGTATTGCAAGGCAGAATGTTTTCTCTTTAAATGTCGTAGTAATTTCTCTGGCTTCATACATTCAACCCATTCTTCCAAACAATAAAACCTAATTTAAATAATCATTGTATTGACGAACAATCGTTTTGCGGTTAGTCTGTGGTGATTAACTTTGGTAAATACTATTTTCTTCTTGACATGTAGTACTTCGACATGGTTGTACTAATATTAATTTTCTTTCGCGGATCACCGATTGAAAAATAGACCATATGAGTAAAGGTGAAGACGTTTTCCAAGTGGGAGAATGTCAGATACAAGCGAGGAAAAAAGGCACGCGAGGTTTCTTCTAGATCTGATAGGTGTTAGTACTGTTTTTGACAAATATGGAAACATAACCTAGAAAGAAACTATGTTTTTTTAGGGTAACAGGCTACATGAGGATAATCCACATGGTGGCAACTCCCCTTTAATAGCATAAGAAATGGAGTGAAAGGGGGGGATGCGGAAGGGAAGAGGAAGGTAGCCAAGGGTTAACTAGGGCCCCCGAGCTATGGTTTAAGGATCCTACCCGGCAATTCGCCTAAAAGTGATGCAGGGAAAACCATAGAAAAGCCTGCATCAGGTAGGTCGGGCATTTGGTACTTGTCCCACGCCCTTCCGATGGCGGGAGAGGTGTTAGCTATGGGGTCGCAGCTTTCCCTTCGCCGTGCCTTGACCGCTTTAGGAGGCAGCTGGCCGACTATTCCAATAGGAATAGCGAACAACTCTTACCGTATTCCCAAGGTCTCCGACCCCGGAACATACACCTCTGAAAACAGGCTGAGGTGCCTCGGCATGGTAAAAATTTATGCTTTATAAATGCAACCACGAAAACAGACTATGAGAGCAGAGGAACTCGATAGGATTTTCAATGCTGTAGCAATATTTTTAAAAGTATGGTTTGTAAAATGGGTCTAATAAATTCATTCTATAATATATGATTCTACAAATGTATACTGTACAGTATTTGGCTTCTTCATAAATTAATTAGTGGACGGTGACCGGACTATATATCCATAAAAGATACTAATAGCGTTTTAATAGTTATTGAGGAATCGAATAATTTCCATTTTCTTCTAATAAGCATAGCTTTATTAATAGACGCATTATTACTTTCTTTTTGCAACCAAATGTTATTCCTAACTCTTTAATGGCATTAAGTCATTCCAAGACACAACCATCAAAATCAAAAGATGTTATATATTATTTCATGTCATTATCTCTACACCATTTAGAATTATCATTTAAACATTCTTGTAAATCAATACAATCTGCATTAGATTCAATATTGATAAATTTTAAGATAATTTATTTAACATTTATTTATATATTTTATGATCATCTGCAAACAGTAAAAATGTATCTTTAGAAATAGGTAATTCATTTATAAATATATTAATTAATAAGGGACCATGATGAGAGCTCTGAGGTTCACCTGACACTACTACGAGTTCATGTGATATGAATTAATTAAATAAAAGAAGGTTTAAGCAAGGTCGTACGGACTACGGAGACGAACACGCAGTAACCGACCAAATGAAGTTGCTACGGCAGAAATTGTGACAAAAATGTACAAAATGGCGGACGACTGAAAATCCGTGAGCTAAGAAATTCAAGGTAAACCTTTAAAAAAAAGTGATGTACATCGCATATTGACTAGAAAAATTGGGCACTGACTGAAAAAGCTATGCGCGTTTGCTTACAGATAAAAAAAACAGCGTCGTGAGGACATGTCAATTTAGTTTTTGGTGATGTTTCGCAGAATTAAAGCTAAGTTTTGCTTCAATTCATAGCGAAGGATGAAACATGGACCCATAATTTCACACCTGAGACAAAGGAACAGTCAAAACACTGGCCTGAAGACGAAGACAGGTCCACCTGCTGCAAGAGTTTTTTTTTATTCCCGTGAAATGATTTTCATTGATTATTTTTAGAAAGGAAAAGCAATCAATGGCTAGTACTGTGCCAACTTATTGCAGCGTTTGAGTGATTCAATCAAGATAAAATGACCGCATTTGGAGAAAAATATACTTGTTTCGTTACGACAGTGCATCATTCATTATCGGGACGGCCAAAATCAATTATTTAAAGTTGTAATTGCTTCCTCGCTCACACTATTTGGCAGATTTAGCTTCGTTGTCCAAACGTAAAAAAAAGGTTGGGTGGTAAAAGATTTGTCAACAACGAAGAACGAGTCTGCGGTTGATAGCTGCGTAAAGGAACACGATGGTTCTCACTATAAATCGGGCATCGAAGGTACTAACATCGCTGGAAATAGGTGACTGCGTTGTGAAATAATGATATTTTTTCCAAAATTTTTTCATGTTTACTTCTGGGACTACCTAAAGTAAAGAAATTGTCCCAACTGACAGTGTGTTAATTGTCCAAAATATGTTTAGAAATGATGATTTAGTGAACAATATTTTGAAGTTAAGTGCTACTTGTCACTTTGATACGTAATTTATGCACTAAATTTCATGTTTAATCAACACCAACCTATTGGAAACACCCGATATATCACAGCATTATCATTACTGTTTTATTATTTATTCTCAACATGATAATTGGTTGGTTAATATTATATCAATGCTCCAATAAATATTATTAGTACTATTTTTATTGTTTACAATTTTCCCTTACGATGTTTCGTTGACTAGCACCGTAGTAATGTACTTGCTGGAGATGTCTACGGTAATAGATTTTAAAAAAGTGGAAGAAATTAAATCCGAGAACAATTCCAGCAACATTTTTTCCGTGAAAATCTACGGCAATTAAATATTGATTATAGTTATTGTAATAATTAACTTAATTACTTAAATTTGCTCCACGTTGTTGGGCCAAAATGTAATGATTAACTGGATTACTTTAATTAAAAAAATAATTAACTAAAAAAACAAATTTTATTTTTCAAAGATACAGCCTCACTTTGCACATTTAATTTCCTCAAATTCAAAAGCCAAATTTTTTATTATATTTTATTTTATTTGTGGCGTTCTAGGAAAATACAACTTTATAATATTACAACAATTTAATCGAATTACTCTTTATCTCAGGGTCTTTACTAGGCTTGATATTAAGAACAAACAAATTTAATAAACTAATTAACAAATCAAAATTGAAATAAACGGAATATAAATTCTAAACACAATAAAGAAAACGAAAACTAAACCAGATAACGAAATCTGATTTATACCTTTAATCCTCGTTTACAGACTTAAAAGATTTTTTTTTTGTTCTCACGAATGCCTTTCGGGTACCAGATCTGATTCTTGGAACTTGCGAGCACAACTCACTAAAAAGGCCGTTATTCACTGATTCTACACATCATTTTTAATAAACACGGTCGTAGTTCTAGTTGTTATTCCACCTGGAATTTTGGGATCAGCCGCTCCCTCGGTCAGCCCTCGGACGTGTGTCTCCTCGATGCCTTTATGCGAAATGTTATTTCACATCTGTGTGGTGCAAACATTTTGCTTTCACTTTGCGATTTTATATCTTGAGTCTCTCCGTCAAGAACTATTTACTTGTGTTTTATAGAATTTAAAAGATCTCGCAGTTGAACTTCCAGGACCACGCTATTCGTACTTTTGAGGTCAGCCTCCTCTCTCTCTCGAAACGTTCGCTGGACTGACATCCGTACGAGCGCGGTTTTTAACTATTGCCGACAAAGAGCCGTGATTGTTGCTTTCAAGGAAATGTACCGCTAACAATCCAATTATATTAAAACAATTAATGGCCTTTAATTAGTATTACAATATATTAAAATGGTGCCTAATACATAAATTTCGTTACATAATGTACGTCGGATTATTATAACGAGAGGCAATTAATCTTATAATTTTATTAACTGCATTTATAAAATATTTTGGACAGTTGGGACAATGACAATTAACATCAGGACCGAAACACGTAGTATTTTTACTTAAAGTTTTTTAATAAAGTATTTGCCAGTTTTTTGACTGCCCATTCCTTCGACTTAATTTGATAATTATTTCGCCTTTTAGGAGAACGTAACTATTTCGAGAATGAATGCAGTAATTGCTTGATCAAATCATATCATTTATGTAATACACACTAAGTGTTTTGGACTAGACATCTCTACTGGTTTCCTCATCGCTTGGCCCTAGGGATAAGTGTTGCTATAAGCACGATCTCTATGAGTACTACACTCTCTAACCGATGTTACGACTTTCGTAATGTGAAACCCGTGGTAAGCAGACATTCCCAAAAAAATTCTCAGTTTACAGAGGTCTACTGCCAAAACCTGTTAGTCATCATAGGTATGCAGCAGAAGCTGACTTTCCACAATGAAATTACGTCTCAACCCAGCTTCGAGGATTAGAACGATCCTACTATTTTCTTATACATGTATGTTATATGCGCAAATAACAATTCCGCATGATCACCGACGAGGGCTATTTTCGCACAATAACTTTCGTTTTCTCCTTATACTTATACATATACTTACACACACGCACACACACACACACACACACACACACACACAGTAAGAACAGTAAGAACTCAAGATTTTAAAATAGATAAACAAATCAATTTATTAACTCACAATTTACGTTTACACAAGTAACCAAATGAATTTTTACAACAATTAGTAATTAAAGTTTTTAATATTTCTCATCGTCGTTTACTGGGCCTTTAATAAAACAGATACATGTTAACTAATTTTTACAATGCAATAAAGAAAAACACATACAATAACCAAATTTGAATCTGAAATCTGAAGATTATACCTTTAATTGAAAGTTTACAACTATGAGGATTGTGAAAAATGAACTTACAATCTCTGGTAATCCATGCAATTTGGCTCACTCACATACTAACACTCACTCACTTTATACAGGCCACAAAGGACACCAAGTTGTGCTTACACTTTACACTGAACACTTTCGTCAGTACAACTACGCAGATTGTTCACGTAACAGCAAATTATTACCACCTGACTGCATTCTTCTCACGATGACTTACGATGACTTCTCGACAACTTAGATTTATCTCGGCCACCTAACTTGGCCCAATGTCCACCGACGAACTCTTATTTATTTTGGCCACCTAACTTGGCCCGATCCGGCCTCGAGGTCCACCATCAACGATCTCTCCTGACAGACAGCCCCTTCTTTCTTTTTACGACGACTTATATCACTTCCTTTTGTAAACTTTACAACGAAGCCGTTTGCACTTCTCCCCACACCATCGTCTAATTTGCCATCTGTCTCCCAATTATCCTATCATTACCTCGTCGTTGTCTACAGCTCGTGTTTAGTCCATCTACGACTCAGGACGGCCTTTTGCACACCACACCTCAGAGAGAGTTCGGATGCACTCGGAGTTCGTGTGCAAATCTGTACACCGCAGCACAGAGCCGGGCGTACACACACTTAACTCACCCTCTTATATTTTTCCATCTGTCGCTTAATTATATCATCATTAAATCCTTGGGTACAACCTGCGGGCCTTCTGCCGTTGACCACGCGAGTCCAAATATTCGTTCATTAATTATTTATTTCTTTTAATTATTACAATATATATATAATAATATTCAACTAATAACCTTAATTAAATGAAATATTTATCAAAAGGATAGGCGTTAATTAAATGAATGATTAAACAAGAATTTACAAATAAAATATAATTTATTATCAAATTGTGGCTTCAAGAATCAAAACAGTTACAATTAAAATTTTTATATCTCAGGGTCTTTACTGAGTTTGATGATTAGGACACGATAAAAGTAGAATTTGACTAATTAACAATTCAAAATATTATTTGCTTAAAATTAAAACAATAAATCGATCAATGAAAGAAAACTAGAAGAAAGCGAACGAACGAACGAAATCTGACTCTATCCTTTAATTAGCGTTTACAATATTATCATAGTTTTGGTTTTTGTTACTTACATACTGTCCGGCTGGTACCAGCATTCTCTGTAGCTTTAGAAGTACACTATTGCAAAATTTTACACTGATTCTAAATATCGACTCACAGATTCTACACTATTTGAATCTAAATGGAATTTCTTGGCTCCCAGGAACTCGGATGATCCTCCTAATTATCAGTTATCTGATGTCTGCTTGCCTTACAGGAATCTTACGAGTTGCTAATTTATTAGTCTTTTACTGATTTGGATTTAAACTGCAACGTAGCTCAGTGAAGATTTGTTTTAAATGTTTAGTCTCTCGTGGCAGGTCCTAAATGTAGACTCTGCTGTTCCGCTCCTTGCTGTTGGCCGAAACTAACTTTACTTTTAAATACTTTAGATCGTCTCGACTATGTTTCTGACACGACCACTTGCTGTCCTTTCTGGC
Organism: Zhengitettix transpicula; assembly: GCA_037074705.1. Taxonomy (NCBI): domain Eukaryota; kingdom Metazoa; phylum Arthropoda; class Insecta; order Orthoptera; family Tetrigidae; genus Zhengitettix; species Zhengitettix transpicula. The sequence goes on along the minus strand of CM073592.1, from coordinate 119,419,597 downwards.
TGCTGACTCAAAACTTCATCCGTCCACATCAATCTTTCGGCACCAACTTTCTAAAACTTTCCTAAAAATAGTGTGTATGATTGTAGTGACTAGACTAATGTAAACAGATATGAATTTTTGTGTGTGTTTTTGTGGATTATAAGTTTATATGCAATTTATCTACTGTACATTTGTGACGAATCCTATTTCCTCTTTAGAGGGCTAATGGTGAATAAATCTATCTATCTATCCTAGTGCCTCTCTAGTTTGAGCGTGCATTTCCATTCGGCATTTTCTCAAAGCAACAGAGCTCAGCACTATTGTCGCTTTTTGTCGCTGCAAATACCGCTAACAATTTATTCGCTAACAATTTAATTTCTAATACAAACAATTAATGGCCTAATTAATTGTCATTACAATATATATAAGTTGTGTTCAATATAATTGTTTCGGAATTGATCACGTATCTATTAAATTTAAATATTATTGTTGAATTATTAGAAAGAATTTAACGTCAAACATGGACTAACAATTTAAATTGAATATTAATTTTCTTATTTATAGATTCATCAATATAAAACAAATGTTTGGGTTTCCAAATGCCGACAAAAATAAATTACTGCAATACATCGACATATAGTCCTTTAATTCTGCATGAGTGAAAGATCCACTTTTCATAATTGAATGATGAATAAACGAATCTCGCAATTCAGTTACATATATAACAATTACATATTATATAAAACTTTATAAATGAGTTCCTCAAGAATGAATTAAAATATTCACTTTTTAATTATTTTTATATTTCATAACACTTTCATTTCACTGACACGTGCACTTCATTACTATTCTTCTTTTTGAGTGAAGGGCAACATGAAGGTAAACCTCGTCATGACAACTCCCATTTAATACTATAGAAAAGGATTTAATGCCGTGATTCGGAAGGGAGACCAACTACGGGTTAACTCCGGGCTATAGTTGATTAATCCTACCCGGCCAGAATTGACCTATTTTTGGTGCAGGGTGTAACCAAGAAAACCTACAGCAGGAATCTTGGTACTTCGTGTGTGTGTATAAAGGCTACGTTAATGTAATCCATGGTATAGCCACGACCGATTTATAACATAGGAAATGAGAGTTTTGGAAAGGTATAGAAAGGTAGTTAACAGTTAACTACGGCCCCTGGGCTGTAGTTTTAAAGATCCAACCCGGCAATTCGCCTTAAAGTGATGCAGGGAAACCCCTGGAAAAACCTGCTTAAAGTAGGTCGGGCTCTAATGGCGGGAGTTGGGTTTGTTGTGGGAACGCAGCATTCTCTTCTCCGTGCCTTGACCAATTGAGGAGGCAGCTTGCCGACTGTTCTAACAGGAACTGCGGACAGCTCACACCAAGGTCTGCGACCCCGGAACATACACTTTTCAAAACAGGCCGTGTTCATGTAATATTGGTTTACGTAGAATTCATAGAGAACTCATGAACCTAAATTGTTATAGCACAAGTATCTTGGTTCCTCTCTGCCTTTTACAAAACAGTTTTTAGTTAATTTCTTTCGTTTGCAGTTTCTAGAACATTCAATAAAAGTTTTCCTTGCTTTAGATTCCAGAACCATCTTTTTGTTTAATAAATACTGTACCGCTGTGGATTTGATGGGCTGTCTTTGTGGTGTTTTTTTTTTGCAATACGTGATATTTTTCGACGTTACCTAGTACGCTCCTTGGACATTTTTACTGGTAACGTTGCAATTATTTATTTCATGGATAGGTTCGAGATCTGTAAACATGGAATTATCTCTGAATGTTACAATAAATTTTGAAACATGACTTTGGTGATAATCTTCACAAAAACATTGCAATTAACGACTGGTGTAGAAGTTACTTCATTATTCATCAAGTGAATTTTTATATTTTTTATTTTCCGTTTACGTATTTCAGTATAATATCTCCATGTAGGTGCTCTCGTTTCCCTCATGGAGATAATATTTAAAATTGAACGTTTTGTCAGAGTCGTCTTGGCCCCAGAGTCAGGACGTGGCGTACATTCCTCTCTGGAACCTGTTCTCTCGGGGTGAGCGTAATGAAAATTTACAACAACAGGCCAAAACTGGTTAAACGAAACAATGTCAATAAACAAGAGAGAAACATGGACCACGGATGTTGAGTGTCGTCTGGGATTGTAACATTCAGTCCCTCGGAAAAACTCCATACATTTATTTAGTATATCCATTTGAAAGAAAAATTGAAAAAACATTAAGAAACTCAATGAGTAAATCGCGTGAAACTATTTGAATTATATAGTTTAATCATTTATCCATGCCTAAAACGTATTGATAGAGAATGAGAAACAACATATGACATTTATAATAATAAAAATAAATAAACATACGGTCTTTATTCAGAAAATTAGAATCAACCTGAAGATGTCATAAAAAGGACGAAACGTCGTATAATTATTTTTTAAAAATAAATATCATTTTCTGACTGACGGCGTATTTATTTACTTATAATATATATTATGTATGCAGAAAGTTTATTTCGTTAACTACAAAATACATATTTGAATGGTTTGCCCCCGAATATAAGCCTGGCCTTTCTCCAATCACGCATCTATTAAGAAAATGCAGTTTTTTTTCACACTTATATAGTGGTATTTTTACATAAAAATAATATTCAAGTCGATACGTATTTAAAAAGCGTGGGTTAAACTCACATGTTTGAGGAAACACATCTTTATTAAATAAAACTGAATCGAAGCCAAAAATAATTAAATTTTCGTGGAAATTAAATGTTTATTACTGGCATAAGATTTTTTATCCAAATTATATTCCAGATAAATGGACATTTACCATTTTATAGATGTTTCTGTGTGGTATCTCTTTTCTGTGTTCACATATTATTTGAAAAAAAAATTATTTTCATCTAAAAATAGTTCCTTAAAAATAAGATACTGTAGAAACAAACTGTTTAAAGTTAGTAAGTTCTCATGTATGAAATGTAATTTTCCATATAGTTTTATACCAAATGAAATTAATATGATCCCTAAGTTTCCTTTGTCAATGCTACAATAGAAGAAATTAATATTTTTATTAAAATGACATAATAAAATACCATAAGCTGCGCAAATGAAATTTAACGTAGTTATTACGAATGTAAGATTCTTTTTCATAACTTTCGTAATATATGTTTATTAGAATGTTGATTTATTTTTATTAGAAGGTTGTAACAATAGAATGCTATAAGGTTATGTTTCTAAGTATTTGTTTATTCTTATAGTTACTTACCTTCGTAGTGGGAATATATAATCACTAGCGATACGCAAAATTTCAGTATAATGGCCAATTTTATAAATGCATTAAACACTACAATTTTAAATCTTCTTAATATTTGACCAACACATTTTCAAAACTTTACTTTATTCAAAATCCTTAAAGCGCTACTTCATAATAATGTCCTGAATATGGCGCCCCTGCTATGTGCGGCCGTTGCATGAGCGGACAACCGATATCGTGCGATGAATGTACAGACCATTAAATTCCCTCCCCCCATCATCCCCACACGTTCCAAATGGCTCTATTCTAACTGCTTAGCGAGCAGTGCATAAATTGTCGGAAAAGAAACTTTATTGCTTAAAGAATATGTCTTGGTTTTTAACATGAAATGAAAGTATCACAAGCTTAACATTTATAAAACTTTACTGGATTTATAATTTCTATCTGTATCAAAAATAGGGAAACTGTTCTAAATGACAGTGATTAGTTTAATAAATATGCTTAGAAATGATCAATTAAGATAAAAATCTTTTAACATGTATATTTATCTAATGTACTTAAATAAATTAAAACATCAGGCTATTTAGTATAAATATATTATTAATTAAAACTATTAATACTATAATAGAACAAATATTAAAAGAATCACAAAGTTACATCCCTAATCTATTTGAAACTCTTCAGGTATTGTAAAATCAATTAAATGATTTCATATAAAAATCCGTATTTCTAAGTTCATCAATTCGGAATAATATTTACCTTCTTCCTGGAAAACTTTTATATTCTGCTAATCGTATGTGCTACGTGAAATAACTATGCTATGTAAGTTATGTACTGACTTTTATATTATCCTATTCAATACTAATCTTATCAAAGATCCGCTAATCTTATCATTATTTTTCATTTATATTAATTTATTATCCTAATGATTGTATTTGCTACTTTATCAATATTATTATTTTTGAATGTGATATTTTCCCTCACATTGTTATCCCAGACTTGGGTAACGCATAGTTCGGCATTGGTGGTTATAGATAGCACGGGGGTTGGTGGTATACTCATGAAAACCAATAAAAGGGTGATACGTAACTTACATAAAATATTGCCAAATAAATTAACATCTGTTGAAAATAATAATGATATAATAAACGTTTATTGATACAAACAAACTTAAAAATGAGAATCATAACCTAAGTTCATTTTGAATTGAAAATTTTTTCTTACACGTATTTTACGTAGCAGTATTTAGTTTATCATAATGTGAAGCTTTTCGTTGAAGAATGAAAAGATTATTCCAGATTGGTGACCGAAATGTTGCACATTGGTTTTAATGATTCGAGTATTCAGGTAAAAAGTTATACTAATAATTTGAACAGAATTTATGATACCCCATTATTGTATTCTATTTCATGTATTTTAAAATACTTTTAGTGCCGTCGTTATTATAAACTGAACAATATTCAAAACTGCTGTAAACATAACAGAATTTTCCCTGCAATGAGTGGGCAAAGCGCAACTAAGAAATTGATATCCACTACGTTTCATTTAATTAATCGTAAGTAATGTTCTATTACTTTTTAATTAATTGTATTATAAATATAAAAAACGGTCGAACTGATTTATATAAAACTTTATATCGCTTTTATATTGATGCTTAACAAGGTTTTCAGTAATAGACGACTAGTAAGCCGCAATCTTTATTAAACAGAGTCTGAAAAGCCGGCGTTGCACGGCTCAGCGACATCCATAAGCCCGAATTTGCAACAATCTCGGTTGTTTCCGTGCTATTTTTATATACCACCCCTTCAATGCCGAAAGGGGTTGGAATTAAACAAATTAAACACACAAAACGTCGGTGTAAACATTATCAATCTCACTGACCGCGAAAAATATTTATTCGACTCAAATATCGGCCGTTTTAGCACGTTTTAAATTTCTATCCCTGCTCCGGGAAGGGGGGGGGGGTAATCGTGTTATACCCCCCAAAGTTATTGTTTACGGTTCGAAAGGATCGAAAGGTACAAATTGATCTAATTTTCTCCATGGGTGTAGATTTGTACGCGGACCATACACATAGATATATTTATTTAATTGCATTGGGCATAGCCCGGTGGCAATATTAAAAAAATACATATAATGAATTTCCACTAACGTAAGCATAAAATAAATATAGAAAAGAGGATAAAAAGTAGTTTAAAAAATTCTTCGCACTTCTCACTTCACTGCACTATTTTACATATTTAACTAAATCTGAAAAACTATACCCTTATTAAGTATTATTTTAAATATAACTTCACTTCACTTATATTCTTATTAATCTTACATCAAACCCGGATCATACAGATAATCTTCTCTTGAAGTGTGCCACACTCTGTGGGTTCACCGCTAGCACAGTTGCAGGCAGGCTGTTCTAATCAAGAATGCTTCTATTTAGTAACTAAAACTTCCCTATATCAGTTCGCTGATTCCTCTCCCTAATGTTTCCCGAATGATTCCTCTTTAGATATTTAAGTGGGAGTTAAAAGCAAACTGTTTCAGTTTCTCCAGGCCAATTCCTTTTTATGTGTCCTGAATAATGCCCAAAGTCCAGCCCGTTTCCTTCTATTTGCCAATGACTCTAAATTATTTTCCGTTTATTTAACAGATAATTTCAATGTATATAGTTTTTAATTATATCCAGTGCTCAATCCTATACGGATCCCAGCAAGCTGCTGTATATGCATACATACCACTGTGAACAAAAAGTAAGGTGAATTTGTTTATAAAATATAAATTCTTTATTTATTCTTCCAAATGAATTTCATCCAATTCGAAGTAATCCCCGTCCGATAAAACGCACTTTTCCAACGCTTTTTCCAGTCCTCGAAACAGTCGGAATAGTCTTTTTCTGGTATGGCCTTCAAGACCTTCTTCGATTCGGATTTTATCTCCTCAATCCTGTCAAAACGGCGTCCCCGCATTGGCTTTTTGAGTTTGCTGAATAGCCAAAAATCGCACGGAGCCAAATCAGGCGAATACGGTGGTTGCGGAACTATATGAGTCGAGTTTTGGCAAAAAAGATGCGAAGAACCAATGCAGTATGACATGGTGCATTTTCGTGATGAAGGAACCAAGAGTTGTTCGCCCATAATTCCGGCCGTTTCAGACTAATAGCTTCACAAAAACGACGCATAACGCTCAAATAATATTCTTTGTTGACAGTTTGGCCCGGCGGAAGAAAATAATAGTGTACCACACCACGATAATCATTTAAAACTGTCAACATGTCCTTGATTTTCGATCGACTTTGCCTTGGTTTTTTCGGTCTTGCTTCACCTTTGCACGATATTCGCTGGATTGGTCGGTGGTTTCAGGGTCGTATGCGTAAATCCAAGTCCAATCGAGATTTGACGCGTTTGAGACACAAAACATTCTTCAAAATGGTTTGGGCTGAGCCAAATGATATTCCAACACTATCAGCGAGATCTCTAATTGTCCATCGACGATTTTCAAGCACCAAATCTTTAATGTTTTGGACGTGGCCCTCGTCGGTAGACGTTGATGGTCGTCCAGAGCGCGGTTCGTCTTCAACGCGTTCTCTGCCCCCTTTGAACTCGGTGTACCACATATAAACGTTTTTTTGTGCCATAGTTTGATCACCAAAGGCCTTCCGCAACATTTGCAACGCGTCCGCACAAGAATATTCATTCTGCAAATAAAATTTGATTCAAGTTCTTTGCTCAACAAAATCACTCATTGCAAAAATCGAAAAATTCACTTTTGGTCGTTTACAAAAACACGTGTAACTCGGATATAATTAAACCTTTTAACAAACAGACGCTTAGCAAATATTATATTCAGTCCTACCAACCTAGGAAAAAATATTTACCTGCCATCCTAATACCCGGGAGTTTTAAATGACAATTTCACCTTACTTTTTGATCACAGTGGTACATACAAACAGTCAATTTTATTTATTAGATAGATTATGTACATATAGAGGCGTAAGAGAATTTCTGTTTACAATAAACTGCGTATGATAGTTCTCCAGGATATCATACTACTAAATGGTAAGCGTTCCAAAACATGATTCAGTTCGCTTTATAATTAAACCACTGAAAGATTTTTTCTGAACACGTAAATAATCTTAATCTGCCATCCACCATATTGAAAAATGTTAGAAATTAAAATTCAGTGTGCCCAATGTATTTTCTCTTCATGGCTCATGTTATTACACTATGTCTTTGATATCCAGAGTTAGTGAAAAGAAATGGTAGAAAGTGCGAAATATAAAACGAAACTTAAGCCACGAGTGACATGCTGAAGAAAAAATATATTTTCCTACGTATCCTAAAAATAGTATGCATTTTAGACTAATATTTGTGTAAAAATATGAACCTAATGTCAATAAATTAATCCTTGGTAATTAGGCCACATTATTTGAAGAATTTTGACCTACAAACATCAAGGTTTCAAAACAAAATCAAGTCCGCAACGCGTTTATTTTGTGTGTGATTGGGCAGTAAAACAGACATCCTCTGCTCTAGAACAATGATTGTAAATTATAAATTGTCACAGCACCAGGTTGTTACTATTAAGGAATGACTGATGAAGTATAGAATATAGTAGAATTGTGATTAGAGTGCGGTGCCAGTGTTGAATGAATCTAATGATGTGAGGGTACCGGAGTGTTTGATGACACTAATAGTGGAGCGTTTTTGTCCGTGGGTCTGTAATATGGTAATGGAGGCTACCTGGTGCGTGCGTGTGTCAGGCGTGCAATCAGAGTGCGTCACTTCCTGTGCGAGTGTGGGAACTTGGGCAGGTGCAGGCCACGCGAGCGGAACTCACAACTCCCGCTAACTCCTACCTGCAACGCAAAGGTCAACAAACCAACCAAATGTCTTATTCACAACGGCCGAAATACATAAATCATTATACGACAGGATTTAAAGGCAAATGAGTGCCAGACAGGTACAAAATGTAAATCAATCAGGTTGACGCGTCATCAGGACAAAGAATTAACTGCTCTTTACAAATCAATTTGATAATTCAAATTTTAACAGAACCGTCACTGTGCTGTGACAGTGTCTCTCATTTATAATTTTTTGAGTATAAAATTTTCCATATTGGCCTAACCTCAACAAATTGAACAAGAAATTCTTTCGTAAACAAAGCGGCACTGGAAAGCGGAATTCTGGGGTGGGATTTTTTTTTTTGTCTTGGACAACTCAGCGTGTGGTCAGAGGAGCTAAAAGGGTCAACCCAGATGGGACACTTTAGCATGGGGACAGAAAGAAAGCTGTTGGTAAAATCTGCCTGGACGGTCGAAGGATCGAGTTTGGCAAGGTGCGTCTGGAGGCAGACAAAATATGTTGTTATACTTATCCATATTTTTGAGGATTGCAGAGATTCAGATCAAATAAGCTCTGAAGGCGACGAATTACAAAGAGACTGCAAAGGAAGCCGTATGTGTAAAACTGACTGAACGAAGATGACATCAAATATTCTCTTAATGAGGATTTTCTTTAGAATATATATAATAAAAAAGGATGTATATTTGTATGTATGTATGTATGTATTTACGTTAATTTCTATACAAATTTAAAAGCGTGGATAGATTGCAACAAAAATTGGTACACAAATTCTTCAAAACACGAGAAACGGTACTGTGAGGGTGAGAAACGCCTAGCATACATGTGGAAAGAATTATAATTAAAAACCGTGATCATTAAATATTAAATTACTGCGCGCCAAGAGACAATGACGTCACGCGAGAGAAAGACGTTACTACGCAACGAACAAAGGAAATATCTCCTTTATTAGGAATGAAATAAAGCAGAAATATTTTCTTCGGCAATACTCCATCGAATGGTAATAAAGAAGAATACGAATTACTTTACCATCCTTGCGGAAAATGTAAGTTAATTTTCGCGCTATATTAGTTGTGAGTCTAGCTAACAATTTCATCAATGTAATATTTCGTAATGTATGAAGACTGAGTGACAATTGACAATTATATCCTGAAATACTCAGGGAATATATTTAAGTATTCAATTAAATACTTTTTCGAGTTTATATAAATAAGTACACGAGCAACGCCGGGCACCCAGCTAGTCTATATAATAAAAAAGGATGTATATTTATATGTATGTATGTATGTATTTACGTTGTTCTTTATACAAATTTTATCACGTGGACAGAATGCAACAAAAATTGGTATACGTATTCTGCCAAAATCGAGAACCGGTACTGTGGGGGTGACAAACCCATAGCATAAAGGTGGAAAGAATTGTAGTTGATTTATTTTTACGAATTTTCCCATAAGAGTTAATGTTATAATTTAGTGTAAAATTAATACGCGCCAAGAGACCGTGACGTCACATTTATCCGTTGTCGCGTGATACAAACGAGACTTTCACGCGAGACATTCACGCGCCATAAAAGTATATAGTACTGTGGGTGTGAGAACCGACTAGCATTGAGGTGGAAATAATTATAATTAAAAAATTTGAACATTTTGTGTTAAATTACTACGCGGCAAGATACCGTGACGTCACTGCAAACGCGAGAGAGAGTCGTTTCTACGCGACGGTACTGCACAACAACAAAATAGTAGTGAAATGAAGCAGAAATATTTTGATTGAATAAAAAGTATAACTATATGCGGCAATACTTCATCTAATGATAATAAAGAAACAATTTGAAATACTTTACGATCCTTGAGGAAATGTAAGTTAATTTTCCTGCCATATTAGTGACTCGAACATTTGTTTACATTAGGAATGTAGTTAACAATTTCATAAATTTAATATTTACTAATGTCTGAAGGCTGTGGGACAATTATATTCTGCAATACTCAAATTTTTTTTTTTTGGGGGGGGGATTGATGCAATAAAATTCAAAGTATTTTATAGCTGTTCAATTAATGCACTTTCGGTCGAAAGAATGTACGGAACTAGGAACAATTAGATTTAGGTTGTCACTTCTTGACTAAAGATTAATTTAATACTTTTCGGGTTTATATAAATAAGTACACGGGCAACGCCGGGCACCCAGCTAGTACAAAATAAGAATGGACGCCGCTCGCCATTTTCCAATGATACCTGCTCAACTTTTCGTAAGCAAATCCCGCGGTTGTCATTTATTACATTTCTAGTTATCATTTTCATGCTAGATTGTTTCGCATTCCGTCATGAGATATTTTCTATTTTACGGTGCGTACTTTGAATATATGTGGGTTGGATGCAAATAGCCAGATGCAGGGCTGTGGGATGACACGGCTGCGATAGCGCTAGTATGATGGACCGTCTTGTCTGAACGTGCTAAAATCTTGTGACCAAAGATTGTCCTAGTCAGACACTAATAATATTTTCATCTGTACAAAGGGATGCCGCGCCGCTTTTGTTTTTGTTTCTCTGAGTACCTGGGAAGTCAGCATTGGCCCTCGCCAGACTGAAGCCGAGATATTAATTATTAAATAAATTTTATTTCATAAAACAAATTTAAACACATAAATTATAAAATAACCCCAATTAATTTATCCCACTTTAGTTCACTACGTAGCTCATAATTTGATTTTATCTTTACTTCTGTACTTATGGATAAAATATTGAAAAATGTAATGAAATTTCTTGTGAATACGCTTACGTTTGCATCAGATAATTTTAAATCTGTTGTCCTAAGCTGACTAATGCGACATAATAGATTGTCAAGTGTTATTAATTAGTAGATCATTCTTGTACCTTACTCAAGACACCTGCATTGTAATGAGACGCATTTGCGTGAAGTTACTGACGCAGCCTGCCAGATCTCGTCTTCTCGATAATCCCACGCCGCTCTCCGGGGTAACAGGATTATTTACCACTATCATTACGCCACAAGTACTCCAGAGACTGTTGATACGCAATTACGCCATCAATCTACGTCTGGCTCCAGATGACATCGCTTCCATTTACGGGGGTCCTCAGACGCAGGACCATTAAGAAAGAGCCACCGTCGCTAAATACATCATCAGAGAGTTTGAGAGAACCCTCGGGCAACGTGAATTTATCTCCGCGATGGTGGAGCACAAAGCGGTTCAAATGGCAGTCGACTTCATATTAATGAGTCAGACAAACATTACAAAATATACACGTGTTCTAAAAGACTAAATATTAATCACGTGCTTCTTGCCACGTATTTACATTTCACGTTTCTTAAAAATTACTTTTGAAGGCCAAACAACGCATTTCACTCGTACCGTTAACAAAAGTTTGTTCAATTTTTAGACACGATTTTTTTTCTAAAATTTCGGTCTTATTCATTTTTTTAAAAGTAATACAGTGGAATGTGAATAATTTGAGGCTGACGGGACGCAGAAAAAATTTGAAATACCAAAAAAAAATTCTAATTACGAAAGCTACATTTAAATAGGATATTTGTCCAATATTCATTTGTAATGAAAGGTGTACAGAAGTGTATTTTTACAATAAGCAGAGTAGTACATGAGAGATCATACAATCATCGCACAGTTATCTCTTTAAATAAATGATTATATGCCGAATTTATTCTGTTAAGGTTTGCAAACTCTTGAAGGGCGTTTAGGGATTAGTCTCGTTTGTCCCTCAACGAACCAACGCGGTTCATGCAGATGTAGAAACGCCTACGATGACGAGGAAATCTGCATCTCTTCAGATTCAAGATGTGCTTTCTCGTCTTCATATTTAAAAGGTCTATTAAAATGTATCTTTCTGAAATTCCCTCACATACTGTCAGGTTTTCGTCCACGGTGACTTATTCGTCCAAATGTAACGCCCGTACTGTCATCCCGGGCGACATCTTCATCTAACGAGTCAGCTTGCACTTCGGAAACATTTCGCTATAGTTTGGTCTGTTACTTGAGGCATTCGTGCAGCATAAAGCACACTTATCTTTGAATTCTGGTTATTGATCAAACTGGGCAGTGTCATGTTAGTCAAGCTAATTTGTTACGTTAATTAGAATGTGTGTTCCATTTATTTCTGTAAAAAAAATCTGTTATTTCAACACATAGCCTTTCTTAGTAATATTCTATTCATTATGTTGCTCTTGGTATATGAGAATCTCTATCCTGGTTCTAGTTGATAATTATAAATCTATAATCATCTGGAAATTTCTTGTTTCCATTTTAGCGTACTTGACCCAACTATATCTAGGTTCAACTCACTTCATTCTAATTAAATTTTCTTTGTTTCCTCATTCTATTGTACCCCTCTCCGACTCAAATAATGTCACTTTCTCGAATAGAGAACTATTTCACTTCCAAAAATATTTGCTCATAACTATAAAAATAACAAAATACAGTCAACAGAAATTTAATGTAACTTACGTGGTTTAACTTAAATGACTAACGTTTTTCCTATTTCTTCAAAGGATAGGGCTATTTAATTTGTTATTCTTGTTAGTTTACTGAATCCTTGTGATGACGGAGGTAACCGTCACTTTATCGACGCTTAACCGATTAGGTCCGTGTTTGAAATGGCTACAGGCTATGATCCATACGCTCCTTTTCTTGTTAGAACCTTCCGTCAGTATGACCATCTCTTTACATTCTCACATTGTCCAAATGTTAATCTATTTTTAGTTTCTCAGTGAACTACACGAGTTGTTCGGATAGACTCCCTGTTCACCAAATAGAACCTCAATATATATATATAATAAAAAAGGGTGCATCACTGTATGCTTGTTTACGTTGTCTCTAAACATATCTATACGCGTGGACAAATTTCAAAACTTTGTACACATATTCTTCGCAACACGGAGGAAAGGACTGTGGGGATGAGACACCCGAAGCATAAATGTAGAAAGAATTTGCGAATTTGAAATTTTGAGTTTAATATTACTGTGCGCAGAGACAATTACAGAAGATAGCTGCGCCAGCAGGGACCGTGACGGAACAATTTAAGTTCGCAAGCGCGTGATTTTGGAATTTACTGCACAATATAAAAAAGTTGACGTTACGTAATGAACTACAGAATGAATCAAGACACGGAATAAAAATATAAATACGAATGTTTAATCATACAATTTATGCAACAGTTGCGAGAAACCAGTAGACGAACGTTTCCCGATCCGTGTATAGGCCAATTACGTTACTGCACAATAGAATAATTTCACGATAGTTAATGAACTAAACCAGAAATAGAGGCAACCGTAGCTAATGTTTGAATCAAAATATTATGAAAGTTGTATTTTAAAGTAATTTATTATTTTAGGAATTCAGTTCAACGCATACAAAATATATACATTCTCGCACTCGTCCCCAGAGAAGTTTCTCAGTTGTAGAAACAACTAAATCTGAGTTATAAATCTTACTTAAAATCTGTGGTGATGTCACTACAACACTCCCACGCCTAGTGACGAAGTCGCAGGAACGAAATTAAAATATAAAGCCAATTATTCACCAGGAAATTCGTGACACGTATTTTCATTTCACGTTTCTTACGAATACTTTTGAAGGCCAAACAACGAATTTCACTAGTTCCGTTAACCAAAGTTTGTTCAATTTTTAGACAGAAAACAAGGAAGACAGGTTTTAATCTGTTAATGTGAACTGTCTTTTCTTTGTCATTAACAAGCTACGCGAAGTCATGCTTCGTTTGGTCGTCGTAGAACACGGAAAGGACCATCATAGGAGGGGGGGGGGGGTTATTTTTTTAGGGTAACAAGCTACATGAGGGTAATCCACGTTCTGGCAACTCCCCTTTAATAGAATAGGAAGGGGTTTAAAAGGGGGGATGCGGTAGGGTAGAGGAAGGCAGCCAAGGGTTAACCAGGGCCCCCGGGCTATGGTTTAAGGATCCTATCCGGCAATTCGCCTAAATGTGATTCAGGGAAAACCCTAGAGAAACATGCATCAGGTAGGTCGGGCATTTGGTACTTGTCCCTTTGCCGAGAGAGAGGTTTGCTGTGGGGTCGCAGCTTTCCCCTCACCGTGCCTTGACCGGTTTAGGAGGCACCTGGCCGACTATTCCAATAGGAATAAAGGACAACACTTACCGTATGCCCAAGGTCTGCGACCCCGGAACATACACCTCTCAAAACAGGCCGAGATACCTTGGCATGTGAGAACCTTAGTTCAAAAAACCAGAGAGATGTGAAGGCATCACTCCCCAAAGCTAGCCTCCGCCAGAGCTCTCTGGGAAGGTTCCTCCGAATAGGTGGTGGTGGTGGGGGGGGGGGGGGTTAGGGCAACAGGCTACATGAGGGTGATCCACATTGGGCAACTCCCCTTTAATAGCATAGGAAGGGATTAGAAAGGGGGGATGCGGAAGGGTAGAGGAAGGTAGCCAAGGGTTACTAGGGCCCCCGGGATATGGTTTAAGGATCCTACCCGGCAGTGCCTAAAGAAATGCAGGGAAAACCCTAGAAAAACCTGCATCAGGTAGGTCGGGCATTGGGTACTTGTCCCACGCCCTTCCGATAGCTGGAGAGGAGTTTGCTGTGGGGACGCAGCATTCCCTTCTCCGTGCATCGACCAGTTTAGGAGGCAGCTGGCCGACTATTCCAATGGAAATAGGGAACAACTCTTACCGTATGCCCAAGGTCTGCGACCCCGAAACATACACCTCTCAAAACAGGCCGAGGTGCCTCGGCATGTGGGAACCTTGGTTCAAAAATAAAAAAAATAAAAAAAAACCAGAGAGATGTGAAGGCATCCCCAAAGGTAGCCTCCGCCAGAGCTCTCTGGGAAGGTTCACCTGCGAGAGAATCTCTCGCCTAGCTTCCTTGCGGGGGGGTCTAACTCTTATTTAGTTGTAATAACTTTTCTGGTGACGACTGCGTGCATACTATTTTGATGTAAATAGACGCTAGAAGTGGTGACCCCGATTACTGAACTATGCATCCTGTGGTTCTCCGTTTTTATTATCATGTCGACCGACGATTCTCGTCAGATCTTGGCAAGACCGGCACAATCGTCTGAATAATCCACACTTATCGCTGTTGACTCATTGAAGCTTCCTTTCTTTTGGCGTACTAACCCAGCGAAATGGTTTATGGTTGTAGAAACATCTTTTGCTGTAGAAAACATAACTTCGGACGCCACAAAATTCAACCATATACTTGTAAATCTGGACGAGTCTGCGTTGGATCATCATTGATCCGCCTCAAGTAAACAAGTACGGCACAGTAAAACGTCGCATTATAGAAGCTTTAGGCAACTCGGATGAAATACGAGGCAGCACACGAAGGTCGTCCATCCCTTATCAGAGTTATGCACGGCCAGTGCAGCGTTCAAGTTCTCCGCACTCTTTTCTTTGAACACCTACCTGAGCGCGTACAAAATAAACTCATTGTGAACTATTCATTGCAGATGCCTTCCACACAAGCATATAGGGTTTATGAGCTGTTGCAGCGTCATATCGTGGCTGTTTCACAGGACGTCGAGGCATGTTCGTCGCATAGTGCTGCACAACTATTATCAACCCTTGACGGCTTCTTGTACCTATAATTGCTAAAAGGTATTCAAAAATTGTTATACGCGGTGAATGCTCGTGACTCATGAGCTACGCATCGACACGCGCCGTCGTTCGTCCTAGGTCTATCCCACCTTCGCACCATCGTCAAGCAAGAGCCGAACAGTGTTGGTAACCATCGTAAATTCGGGGATGGGGCTCACAAATGTGTTTCGCCGTGCAGTAAGAGTATACGAGATTAGGAAAAGTAATTATATCATCTTTGCTTCGAGCGGTCAAAGACGATAATTCTGACAAATACCGCTTGACAGTTTACGAGCCTTCAAAACAAACTCCAGTTCCTTATAGACACCGCAGCTGATTTGTCTGTTCTTCCACGCTTAATGTTTCGAACCACCAAATGCGAAGATCCGACAAATCTCTACGCAGTGAACGGTGCTACCATCAAAACTTATGGGAGTAATTCACTTAATTTTTTTAAATATTATATTTATCAGCAATCAGATTACATTTTAATCTATAAGCTAATGTGGTAGTTTTGACATGTTATTTATATATTATACATTATGGCATGATGAGATCCCTTCCAGCGAAGAGAACTTCTAAATCTTGTCTAGAGATGTGCTGGCCATTTTCTTTTTAGTCTTCTTGTTTCACCATTTTCTAGTAGTGGTTGTAATAATGGATTTGAATGTGATTTAAGCTTTTCGTGGTGACTAACACTCTTTTGATGGGCAGTTTCCATAACAGTTGGTATTTTTAAGTCATTGTGTATTTGTTCATTTGTTATGTACCAGGGGGCGTTAAAGATGGCTCGTAATATTTCAGACTGGCATTTTTGGATTATTGCAGTATTTGACTTACTGGCACATCCCCATAATTCTATCCCGTAGGTCCATATTGGGATAATTATGGTTTTATATAGTAGTAGTTTATTTTCTATGGAGAGGTGTGCTTTGCGTCCTAGTAACCAGTACATTTCTTTTTGTTTAATTTCCATTTGTTTTCTTTTCACTTAAATTGAACATAAACTTGTTGTTGATTTACGAGGTAAGAAACTGTTCGATAAATCACTTCTTTTTCAAATCTCTACTCGTATTTCTACAAACAGCAGCCCTGTAGTCAGCACCGTGGCAATAGTTACAATGCAGTGTTACGAGATAGATAGATCGATACATTTATTCACCATTAGCCCTCTGTGGAAATAGGATTCGTCACAAATGTACAGTAGATAAATTACATATTAATAGTAATAATTAATAAGTTACACAAAAAAATTTATAACTGTTCACATTTGTCCAGTCTTTACAATCATACACACAATCTTTAAGAAACACGCACACAACACTTATCACTTCCTGGTAATCATCTCCTGTCGCAAGATACGGAGGGATGTCGTCATGGATATTTACTAACACAGAAAGCAGAGGCAAGAAAACAGAACCAAAGGGGGAAAACTGGACACACTATTTAAATATTTGTAGCATATTCGGCAATTTTGTAGACAAGGCAGTTCAACGAATGCGAGACCGATTCAAAAATTCGTGTATGGAGTAATAAGTTCCATTTACAAGAAACGTTTTACACTCCTTAACGAATGAGTTGTAGTTGTTGATGTTCTTTACATGTTCAGGAAGGCTGTTAATTACTGCGATACCAGAATAATGAACGCTAGACTCGTAGAAACTGAGGCTGTGCTTGTCAGACCTGAGAACTGAACGGTTTCTTGCGTCGAACCATGATTGTCCCCGTTACTTGCAAAAACGTTCAAATTTGAGTATTTCTAATATGTAAACGCTAGGCAGAGTCAGAATATAAAGTCTTTTTAACAGCGGCCTGCAGCTTTCTCTAGCATCTGATCCTGATATAATTCTAATGGCTCGTTTTTGCATTTTGAAAACATCCACACTACGAGAACAATTGCCCCAGTTGGCAATACCGTAACACATATGTGAATGAAAGTAGGCAAAATAGACTAGTGAAGCAGTTTTGTTATCAACTTGTTGCATCAACAGTCTCAATGAGTAACAAACAGAACTCAGTTTGCGCACAAGACGATCAATGTGCAAGTTCCATTTTAATTTACTGTCGACCTGCAAGCGGAGGAAAGTCGCATGATCTGAGAACTTATCAGATACGATGTTGTTGGTTTCTGTTGTAAAACGAACTAACTTAGTTTTATTTAGTGTGTTAATTTATTGGCGGCGAACCAAGTATTTAGGTTTCTTGATGCAGTCTCAATCTTCGCATTGAGATTATTTACATCAATGTCCGTAATTAACAAATTAGTGTCACCAGCGTACAAGACAGATTTTATAGGTTCCATATATTCTGGAAGATCATTAATATACAAAATAAGAAGCAGTGCACTTAATATTGAGCCCTGAGGCACCTTTTTTAGGGCTACCTTCTGTTTACGAATGTCGAGGTATGATTCCAAGAGTGCCAAGGCGTTGGCTGTGATCCCATAATATTCTAATTTGTGGAGAATATGCTGTGATCTACAAGATCAGAATTCCCAGCAGTGACAAATCTTCTTATAGCTTTTCATTGTTGTCAACTGAGCAGTGCAGTTGTGTTTCTCTAGGTTCTCTTTAGCACCTGACGAAAGGTACAAGGATCCCAGAAAAGTTGTGTGGTATTTATATTACCTTTTTTGTCTGTATTGGATATATTTATTATTTTCAATCAGACGTAATTTATTTTTCATTTTAAATCTTCATATACCTCACCGGATCACTGAGTCTACAGTTTGTCGCCATCTTCTCACTAAGGGACCTCCAATCGCTCAACGGGCTCGCCGGCTCGCCTCTGACAATTTGCTAAGCAAGTATTCCAGCATATGTTACGCGAATTTATATGTCGTCCTTCTAGTAGACCATGGTTCAGTCAAAAAAAGGACGCTTCCTGGAGAGTTTGTGGCTATTATCGCCGCCTTAATTCAGTGACGATCCCAGACTGTTACCCTATACCTCAATTAACATAACCAATAAACTCAGTTGTAAGCCAACAACTATAACAGAGTTATAAAACTTGCTTAAAATCCCTGGTGTTGTCGTGATCCGGTGAGATATATGAAGATTTAAAATGAAAAAAATTTACGTCTGATTGAAAATAATAAATAAGAAAGATAGCCAATACAGACAAAAAAGGTAATATAAATACCACACAATATTTCTGGGATCCTTGAACCTTTCGTCAGGTGCTAAGGAGAGCCTAGAGAACCACAACTGCATTGGTCAGTTGACAACTCTCAAAATCTATATGAAGATTTTCCTCCTGCTGGGAATTCTGATCTAATAGATCACAGCATACTTCTCCAAAAATTAGAATATTATGGGATCAGAGGCAACGCTTTGGCATTCTTTGAATCATACAAATAGATAAAAATACGAATGATTCAAAACTGTATACGGCTTTTTAGAGAATCCATAACACAACGTATTATAATAAAAAAACACGAAATGTTTTACGACCCTTCAAATTGCAAAATTTCGTTGCCACATTTCATTACCTAAAATATATCGACCACAACTTTACATTCTGAATCGTAGATGTGCAATAATCCAGGAGTATAAATAGCTGTTCAAACTCCCATTGATGAGTTGTAAGTTTAAGTAGAATTCAGTAGAATACTGATTTACAATTTACTATTGGTGAATTGAATATATTGAACATTAAAATTTTCAGGTAAAGTTTTAATTTAAAGTATTTGGCAACTGTGATTATTAAGATTAGCTCCTGATGGGGCTGAAGTAATACTTTAGAATATGGTACAAACTTTGTAGGAGGTGTTTAACTTTCGAAGACAATCAACTCCTATTTTATACATTTTCAGAACTCTTGGAACTGCTACCAGGACTTTCAATACTAATTCCACATGACTTACGTGGATTAAGTTTCCCAAATTTCTTTGTCATTCCTATATTCTATAAGCAGGAAAAATAACCAACGAAAAACTCTGCCACAACTCTGTTTTAAAATATACACATAAACTGTGTTTGGATCGATTTTAAATGGTAACCACAGGTCACAAGGCTACCAACACCAGATACAAAAGTTAACCAAAAAAAAGTTATCGAACAAAAAAAAACAGCTGTGCGTGTGGTTATACAAACGCCATTTTAAAATGTTTTTAAAGGCATTAAAAACATCAAAAACAATTATATAGGTATGCTCCTTATCTTACTAAAATTAGTTACAATGAAATACAAAACAAGGAATTTTTTAAATCTTATTTTGACGCCTTTCGATACAGGGATTAATTTTTAATCCTTTACGGAAGAGGAACTATTTTTACCTTTCGTAAGGGATAGGAAATATTTTCACTTCTTTAAGTTACCGCGTGTGTTATTGGCACCCTTAAGGTACCGGGAGTATTTTTAACCCCATTGAAGTACCCAGCAGAAATCTTGACTCAGTTAAGTTATCATAATTTATCTCCTGGTTAATTTGAGCTAGTGAAAAATATTCAATGTGACACATTTTCTATTCTACAAATCTCATTTATTCAATACTGTGTTATGTACATAAGCTGGATTGACTTCAAAAGTTCTGTTTCACTGTTCGAAACTAATCCGTTTCGCTACGTAAACGAAGATTTCGTTATTAACTGCAGTTGTTCTTTCACGGAATCAGTTCAAACAGATTGTTTACATGTGAACGGAAGTGCTAATTCGAGCGATTGTTTGGTTCGCAGCCGAGGAATGTGGGCGGAGCACGCACGCACGCACGCACGCAGCACGCATTGTCTGTGCGTACGCCGCGCCGGCATGCGACACGACGCGGGCGAGACTGTATCCTGTACGCAATTTCCGGCACGGCCACAAGGACGCATCCCAAAAACGTTCTCTTCCTCCCACTCGCGGCCATTGAGTCGGTGTCAGGTTGCTGAATGTAAATTGGGATATTAACTCTTCCGTATTCGTGTCAGTACCTCGCCACAAATATTCCCAATAAGCATTCATACGAATTAAAGAATCAATTGATGTACTGTAATAAGTGATTTTAAACATTAATACTAGTTTTCTTTGAATGAGAATGTTGGAGATAAAATTTTTCACATGGCCGGTCATTGGGACCAAGTTTACGGCAACAGGAAGTGGGTTTGCGAGGGACGCCTTGGCAGGTCATTTTCTGACGGTAGTGGTGAACGTGCTAGGACAAAGGTGACCGTGGCTGGTCACAGCTGTGGCGGTTTAGAAAAGTCAGGTCCTGGACGGCGGAGGAGAAGCTGTGGAACAGGAGACGGGACAGTTGTTACCCAACATTCGGCTCGTCGGCAAGCAAAGCCGGCGTCTTTGACCGGAGTAGCGTCCTGGAAGGCAGGAGAGCGGGCGTCGTCGGTTCTTGGTGAACTGTAAGGGACGGACGGGTAGGAGATTTTGGTGAGGAGGTTCTTGGAGGAGAGAACCGTGAATTGTGGAGCAAGTGTAGGCGGAAGCGCCTATGTGTTTTAGCCGCTTCGCTGCGTGCGAGGATTTGGCCAGCCGACCGGCCAGGCACCTGAACCTCAACCTGGACGTCATCGGAAAACAACGCGTCGCAGCACAATAAGCAAACTTCCCTCTCTTTCCCTGCATCGTGTGAAAGTAGTGCGAATAAAGAGTTGTGGATCCAATGACCGGCTGTGTTCTTGAAGGACATATTAAATTGAATAAATTTGGCCAAAATAGTAAATTTACAGAGACTTGTTAGATTTAAGTTTATGAATAAGAGTGTATTAAAAGGCAACATTTAGCGATTGAGGAGTCGTGCCGAGTATTTGTATTAACCCCAATTTGTCCATTAAACTGAATTTTGTGTTTACATTTGTTTTCATTAAGTGAATCCTTCCCCACTTAATTGATCAGAGCCAGGACCCCAGCGATACAGATATTGAGAGTCTCATGCTCGACTGAAGTACAAAGGAGTCCTGGCAAATCGTTTATCGTCTCGCTGGTGTGGATCGCGAATGTTAATTAATGAGACGATTGTCGTTTGTATAATTTAAAATAAATCTTTTCTGCACATGCAGTGGCGCCCGGGCCGGCATTCGTCCATTATAAGGATCAGAGGGAGCGTGTAGGCGATTACAGTACTGATTCCTCTCAGACCAAAACAATCTGAGTTAAAGAATTGATCTACAGAAATTGCAGAGCATTTGGTTCATCAAATGACGGGAAATGTGGAAACCTGAGGGTGTAACAGCTGGAATAAGGGAGATGTGATAATGCATAAATGGTTTAGTCAAGATGTCGGAAAACGTAAGTTCACTAACAAACGTGCGAAAACATATATTTTTAAAAAATTTATTTGTTTGGCAATCAGAATCATTTATAGTTCTATGAGCTAAATTGCTGACGTCTTCCAGAAGTCCTGGTAGCAATAACATTATCAGGGAGATATCTTGTAGAATTTAAAACATGTTAGAAAAGAAAACAAAAAAAAACTATTACTTAAATTAATTCTCTTTGCCACATCTTTTTCAGCCTTTTGCTCATAACTCATAACTGGTTATAGGAGTTGGTCGAGTAACGGGTTAGGATGGTTGTCAAGTACTGCGTGGTGCTTGATGGCTTTCTGTCGGATGTCTTCCTGCATTGAAGGAACTCGGTATGCAGCGTGAGGTTGGTTACACACCATGGAGCGTGTAATTTGACGAAGTATTTTGGATTGGCACCTTTGGATGATTGATTAAATTCCGTAGGCCCATATTGGTTTGATGACTGCTTTGTTTTATTTTCTATCGATAGCCGTGATTTTCTAATCCTATCAGCCTCTGTTTTTTTTTCCTTATATTATATTTTCAAGTTAGTTTAGTATCTAAATGTAATCCTAGGTAATTTACTGTATTTGATTGCGGAATCTGCACCTTCTTTATTGAGACTGTGGGGTAGGTTTCTTTGCGGAGAGTGAAGGTAATGTGCGCAGATTTCTTCTTTTTAGCAATTATTGTAGATTGTTTAGGTAGCTTTGTGTAATATTTGAGAGGTGGCAATTTCTCCAATATATATATATATATATTGTAATATTCACCAATGTTTGTAACAATGTAAGTTGGACAATTGTTAGATTATAAAGTTTATTGCGTAAGATAATGGCCATGATATTGAAAGAATATTTTTCAACCGTCAGTAAACCGAGATAAAGAGAATTGCCAGACGTTTTTGTTTTTGTATTGTCTTAGCAACAGCACAGTAATGCAACAAATTGTGATCGGCTGATGCGTTTCAATATATATATATATATATAAACAAGCGAATTTTTAATTTTTTATAAATCGATACATTGAACTGAATGTACCGTAAATGCATTTGTAAGCGTTTGTTAAGTGAAAACAATATTGAAAATATCAGTGTTTCTGAGTAATATTATTATTACGATAATTTAAATGATAGTTTATGCCGTATCTGTAATAGCACGAAATACGACAAAGTCAAATTCTCTGTTATTCTAAAGTGACTAAATTTATTAAAGAAAGCAAATAGTTTTGAAGAGTAAGTAAATTGAGAAATGATAATAGTTGACAGCTGTTGCTAAAAGCTGGTGTCGAGAGATCGATCCAACTTGTGTTCCCTGCGGGTTGCGACTTCCAACGTCCGATAATGCAAACTTCTCGGATTTGTCAAACAACGTGCACATGTGTCGATGACAAACAAACGTCGACAACAATAGAAGGCGAAATATCGGTTGCTTGTGTCGAAAAAAAAGTTTCCCGGATCATTTTGTGTTTATCGAATAACCATTAGCGTTCTACAGACAATATTGTGTAATATATATTCACGGCGAAGCTTCGCAATAGTCATTTATATACCGTCGACTGAAATACCAACAATTTGCTTTATTTTCATAGCGAGAAAGTATTATCATCGGCTACTCACGATATCTCTCAAATCTTCTTATATAATTATTATTTTAACTTGCAAGTTACTGTTGATGTGCTACACACTGTATTTTGTCGGAAGATGAAAACATAACTCATCGTAGATCACGAAGTGCCTGACTGATACTAATTGTTTTCCAGATTAACTTCCGAAGGTGCAAAATAAAAGAAAAATTGCCACTAGAGGGTCCTCGTTGCAGGAGAGAATAGCCGTATCGTCAGCGAATGCCCCTATTCTTATATTTGCAGTCGGTTTTCTTGAGTTACGGTCGCATTTCGTCTCAGTTGTGGACTATTCACATAAGCTGTGGTATGGGAAACAATTTGAGTGCACAAGGTGAAAGTTATTTAAATGGAAAATAATCTGTCATTTTGGTAAGATATAATATAAAGGTAAATGGTAATTGCTCATAATTGAATGCAAATTTTATACTTTACAGGATGAAACGTCGTGTAAGTTTAGCAAATTTGTCTCAATAATTTTTAATATATGTATTAAACGTGTTATTCTGACTTATTTGTAACTTGTAACCACAAATTCATAGTAACATTTACATTAATCGTATCAAAATACTGTTGCAAAACCAAGCGTTATTCAGGAAATTTTTCAATTTCTCAGCGTCCAACCAACAAACAAAAAAAACTAGAATAATTGCATAAATTGCAGCGTGATAAGTACATGATAGCGTGATCACGTCTCTGTAGTAGGTGAAGGGATAGAAACGGGTAGATGCGGAAGGGAGAGTGAGGTAGAGACTCCATGCTTCGACCATGTTTGATCGACTTTACCAGTGGGAGGAGTAACAAATTTAGTGATATAGGAGTATACGTTCCTCAAAACTGACCTAGGTGTCTCCAATTATTGGACTACACCGTTTATTATCATTTTCATGCAATTAATATGCAATTATTAAAATTTAACGATATTTTTACGCTTAAACGAGACTATATCAGTTAATGAGATTTATGTAAATAAATTAGAACTGTAAACCGTTGATAAATACTAATAATACAAATTAATAAAAATGAATGTTAATTAGTGGCCGCACATATTAAAAAATTGCTATCCATTTTTGCGCGTTCGCTTTTTTACTAGAGCTCAAACAATTAGGTTGTGACCTTGAATTACAAGGAATGAGCATTTTAACGACAATTATTTCACAGCGCGCAATTAGAGAAGTAATAAAGGTTAATGTTCGTTTCGTGAGCGGACAAGAGACTCCATGATCAAGCGGTAGCACTGACCTGTTAATTAAGAAACATCTCCTGCTAAGCACTAATTAGGTGGCCGACTCTCGTGGCATGAGGGCGCTTCCTTTGAATGGATCTGTGGCCACTTAGCGGCCTCGAAATGGCCGCTGTTTTTCCCTTATCACGCGGGCCGCCTTTATTAAAATCCAATTAGCCATGGCCGCCCCATTAGCTCCGGTAACTGCCGCTGATTAATTAGCGCGTATTAATTGGTGGTTCCGACCTCTGGGCACAGTCTACGCTCTTCCAAATGTTTTTAAAAATCTTCAGTTTGAGCTTTTAATTGCTTTTATTGGTCTTTGAGCCGCAGGTATCAGAGGTTATTGGTCCCTTTGTTTCAATTATCTACATTCCTTGGAATAGACTTTTAATACTGAAATATCCTGGATATTTTAGTGTAAATTAGGGGAAACATCTCAAGTGTTGCGTAATAGTTTTTCTTCTCAAATAATCAAAGGAAAAACTAATAAATTTAAAATATTTCTCAATCATATAAGGGTAAAAATCATTAAATTATATTTGGAATATGCAATAAAGCCCCATAGCTTTTATTTAATACAGAATGTAAACATGTTAAAGAGATAGGTTATTAACAATTAAACATATTTATTTTCTTGTCATAAACACTTTGAAATTAAAAAATGTGACACAATAACGAAAAAATGAACTTTACATATAAAAGTATTGTACTTATGAGGGTAGCTGAATCACAAAAATACATCCTTCTAATGTAACTATTATATAAAAATGGATGAGTGTATGTATGTATGTGTGTGTGTTCCATACACAAATTTAAACGCGTGGAGCAGCAATTTCAACCAAACTTGCTACACACTGTGGTTGTAAATAATACCCTAGGGATGGACTTGGAATCGATGGCGATTTCGACCGATATTAGTGTTGATTAAATAATTGACTGCTAAAAAGAGTCGTTTCACTCTCCATGAAGTTAGTGTATAATTTGAACTCTCAACAGTTTGGGAGGGGAACTACCCTACGAATTGAGTGGAATGGCGGTACGTAAATATACCAAGGAAACAAACAGCTTTCTCACAGTCTCCGTGCTGATTAAATTCACGTTTAGACCTTAGGGGTCGGGGGTGGATGTGAATGAAAATATAATGCGAAAGTGATCCACGTTGGTGTAGAGTCACTGCTTTGGAGCTCGCTCACCGAAATCCACAATGCGTTTTCTCAGCTTAGGCTTGGATCAACGTGGCATTTCTTTAAAATAATGAGACGACGACTGATATTAGCGTCGCATAAATTGTATTAGAACTTCGTTCTGATTAGTGGCAAACTCTCGGGGTAGTTATGCTTATTTCACAGGAGGGTGAACTGCCTTTAGGGTTAGGATAAAAATAAAGAGAAACAATCGACGTTGGTGTCGAATCCAGGGTTTCTGGAGTCGTTGTTCCCATACTGACAGTGCCGGAAAAAGGAGAAGTTCAACCTCCCGCTCCAAAGAGGTGTCGAAGTTTCTCGGCATTATGATAGGGTTGGGGATGAAATAGTCCAAAATGGCCGATATAAATTTTGAATCCATGAGTATAGGTGCCGCTGGGGTGAACTGTGACACTCCGAAGGCCGGTAAGTCGCATGTTCGGTATTCCGGGGGTGTGAACGAGATAATTATAAAATATTAACGGCCATGAGATCACACTTGAATTATTTTTCAACATGATATGGAACTACTGCTGAAATATTTTTCACTCTCTTAAGGTACAACGAGTTTTTTTAACTCTTAAGGTACCGGGCGTATTTTTTACCATCTTAAGGTATCGGACAGATTTCTGACTTATTTTATGGCTGCTTTGGGACTCAAATATACACATTAGCTGTGCTCAGTATCACTCCTGTCTGATAATCAGTTGAATTATCCTCTTTCTCTGTAAAATATTCAAAGCACCTAAATTCAAGATTTATCTCTGCCTTTATACAATAAATTACACATACAAAAAATCTGACATCAATACATGCGTGTTCCCAATATCTCGTTTGGTTCGACTTACTTTCAGAAAGGTTGAAATTTTTTTTGAATAAATAATCATCATCCTCATTGTGTTCATTGTCTTTCAACAAGTATTACTCCTAATCCTCTAATTAGTTAAATAAAAGCGTTTTTTCGTATTATTTTCGAATTTTATAACAATTTACGCCTTTTGAAATGAAGAATTTATTTATTGAATATTAATAAGCAGAAAGAAAGCCAAATACAGACAAAAGAAGTGATAAAATATAAATACCACACAACGTTTCTGGTATCTTTGTTCCTTGAGCGACACAACTGCACTAGTCACTTGGCAAAACACAAAAGTTCTAGACTCTTCTTAGCACCTGAAGAAAGGGACAAGGATTCCAGAAACGTTCTGTGTATTTATATTATCACTTATTTTGTCTGTAATTGGCTATCTTTCTTATTATTAATTTACGCCTTTGGTTAAATATTATTTTCAATAAATGTGTGAAGTGGTTTTTGTCGAATTACTGTGGGCTGTCAGGATATTCTGTTACAGTTGGCAATTAAGACATTGTCAGGAGTTTATAAGTAATGTAGTCTGTGGTCTGATCCTGTACATCATTTGTAATTTTTGGACAATAAAATGTCCATATTGGACTTAACATCAAATGAAAAGTGTACATAAATTGAACAAGAATTTGCTTTTGTAAACGAAGCGCGATGCCGGGAAGTGGATTCTTGGGAGGGACAGTTTTTTTCTGTTCTCGACCACGTAGAGGGTGGTAAGAGGAGTTGAAAAAGGTCAGCGCACATGTGATTGTTCCATGACAACGGCAGAGGAAGCTGGTTGTAGAAAACTGATGAGAGAGATGGAGATTGTAAGCTGTGTCTGAATGTAGTGTTGGAAAATTTTTTGATGGAGCCTTAAATATATTATACAGACAAAATATGTATCCAGATATTGAGGTTGCAGAGTAACAGATCAAATAAGCTCTGAATGTGAGCAGTTGGGAAGGAGACTGCAGAGGAAACGGACTGGACGATTCCTAGAGACGAGGTCAAGTTAGGCAACAGATAAAAAATGCTCTTAGTGAGGACTTATTTCCTCAAAAGAGGGCTAATGGTGAATAATAAATTATCTATCTTGCTGTACGACACTAGAAAAAAAGAAACGTCACCCGCTGTTTCTTGATGTCACCGACCGAAATTTACGTCTCTTAATTACATTTCTAACAAATTGAAATTTTCATTTCAATACTAGTTTGGTTCGTATTGAACCCTGAGATACTTTCGTATCTTACAGTGCGCACTTTGTGCAAATAGATGAATTGTGTAATATTTTGGCATAATTAATTAGTAAATGAAATAAATTTTGGGTTATTAAATTCCAACAAAATTAATTATAAATTAATGTAATAATTACAAAATTGAGAGTTTCATTAAACAGCCTTACCACAGTGTAATATTTCTTGTCTAATAAGATAGCTAAAATCAGCATCTTAAAATTTTTATTAATGTAACATTTAAATTTTTGCATGGATGGAAATTTGTAGTGAATCTTATACAATAATACAAGACCATCAAGTCAATTTTATATTCAACATTTAATGCAAATCTTAATTTAAATTTGTTCCATGTGAATGCTTTTGAAATTCCTTTCGCATATTCTGTTTGGACCTGGATTTTATAAGGTTGAAGTCAAGTTTAATACACGTAAAAGCAAAAAATCAGATTTTTTTGTATATAAATGTTAACAAGAATACACTTAATATGCTCACCAAATGAATTAGATATTAGATATTATTAGATATTAGATATTACTATAAAAAGTAAAAACATTCCTTAATCTCAATAAAAATACGTTAAGAAACAAAAGCCAATTGGTTATTACTCAAGGTAATGCAGATAAAGGAAGAAAAATTATGCTAATAAGATAACTGATGAAACAAACTTTCGACTCAACCGTAGTTAAGTTTGGCGGTAGCCGTAGTTTAGGTATAATAGATTTTTGAGTTTTCTCTTGAAACGGGCAAGAAGTAACAGCCACGGATTACGGCGCTTTTCAGATGTTCTGCGACTGACAAGCCAAAGACTCGTCCAAAAAACGAGTGTCACATGAGAACCTGAGCGAATAATCCCCAACATTTACATCACGAGCAGGTGTCTGAACTTTATTCAAGTCTTTAGTCTGCTCAGCTGGATAAAGCGACTGGTGACTGTAACTACATTTCAACAGAACTTTTTCAAAACGGATGAAATAAAATAAGAACAAACCACGTGCTGGATTTGAAACGATAAGTATAGAAGCTGTTTTCAATAGAATAATATTTCCTATCCTCGGAGCAACGTCCTGAGTTCCGCTTCAGAATTTTATTCTACAATATGTCAGACAATTGGGATTTAAATGTGAATAATCATATTTTATAAATTTTCAGTTGTGGAACAATCGCTGCTAATACCATATATACAATAATTATCAAAGTTTTTAGTGGAACTACAGCTGCATTGAAAAATCTTTCTCTAACATCAATAATAATAATGTGGCTAAATGTTTATTAATTATGATGCGAGTCTTTCTCTCAGGGTATCGTGGGGTATCAAAATGCTTGAAACAGACAATGTATTTTTAAAAGGTAATATACTATTTAGGGTTTCCCTGAATCAATGGTGTTTGTAAATAAAAACTGAACACATCCAGCTTACAGTGACACCAGGTACAATTCCAGACTCATTTCCGAGTTGCTTCACATTAAATCAAACATCACAGCTATTAACGTACAAACATACACTATGAAACTCGATAATTGCTATGATCCCTTATTATTACACTAAACCTTCTGCTTTCCCATTGTCGTTGCTCCCTTATTGTTACGCCAACCCTTCGGCTCCCCCATCGTCGTTGCGTTTTCATCGCTTTTGAGTGTTGTCAACTGACCAGTGCAGTTGTGTTTCTCTAGGTTCTTCTTAGCACCTGACGACAGGTACAAGGATTCCAGAAACGTCGTGTGGTATTTATATTACATTTTTGTCTGAATTGGCTATCTTTCGTATTCGATAATCATTATGTATTGTGACAGTTTTACTTATATATCTAATTAAATGGGCGCCACCCACGAATAACGAAGGAATTAGTAACTGGAACGCACTCGGGTTCAGGACAACTTCAGAGCATGAGTGACGTCATCTGTTCCAGTATTTAAGGTTCAAACGATATAAAAATTTAAGAAATGACAAATTTTTAACCACGGCAGCTTGAGTTTATTTTTGAGGTCTTGGACAATATGTGTGTGTTACAATAAACCGTAAACTTAACTATAACTAGAGATCTCTTATGCACTAATGCCGGCTTGTACTTGAAGAGGAGTAATACAAAACTCGAACACAGATTTTGGAATTTATGAGTCTTTACGTTACAGTACTGTTTTTATGCCAGTTTGCAGGGGTCCGCTTAGTTGCTTT
Source organism: Zhengitettix transpicula (assembly GCA_037074705.1). Lineage (NCBI taxonomy): Eukaryota > Metazoa > Arthropoda > Insecta > Orthoptera > Tetrigidae > Zhengitettix > Zhengitettix transpicula. Next base: position 119,389,403 of record CM073592.1, on the reverse strand, counting down.
TTTCCGATGTTCGAGGTTCTCTATGGCAGAGTTCCTGTATTCCTCGTCCCCTTCACAACAACACCAACTCGTTCTTTCCTGAGCAACTGTCCTTCCTTGCACTTGCACAATTGTCCGCTTTCACTCTCCAAAAACATCTGGGCCACTAATTTTCGGCCGCTCCCGTCAGTCACTCCGCCCCTGAGTTCGAGTCACTGGCCAAGGGCTGGTCTTAACTTTCACAAAACTACACTATTACTAATTACAATTATTCCGAACGAAGGAAGGTAAGATTCGATTGTTACAGTATAAATCAGCGAAATACACAATTTGAAACAGCATATTTTAAAATCGTTTTGCAATTACAAGTGAGCTTGAAATGTTAACGTAATTGTAAATAAACACACACACACATATATATATATATTGTAATACTAATTAGAGGCCAGTAATTATTTAAATTATTGGATTGTTTAACGGTACAAATTCTTAAAAGACAACAATGTCGGCGGGCTTTTGTTAATGGGCTGCGAGCGCTTTCTGAGAGCAGTCTGGCTGATATTATAGGAGGGAGCGGAACAGTGAGAGAGAACGAACAGCGTGACCGAAGTACAAAATTCAACCGAGAGAGTTATAAGTTTTAAAATCCAAGTATAAAGTCTGGACAGAGAGATACATAGTAAAAACCGCAAAGCAGAGTCAATTATTCAGCGCCACATTCAGAGTCCTACGCGTACCGAAATCAACATTTTCCACATAACGACATTGAGTAACAATATGTCTGGCTGATGACACGGAGGTGAAGCAGATCGAGTTCCCGGAGGAAAATAACTACGACCGTGTGTTTGACCATCAAGTTTAGAATCTGTGATTCATGGCCTTTTAATGAAAATTGTGTTCCCAAGCCCCGAAACTAAGTCTGGTACCAGCAGGAAATTTTGTAAGTAGAAAAATCAAATTAATTAATTTTGTAAACGATAGTTAAAGGTATTCGTCAGATTTTGTTCGTCTCATTTTAAGTTTTGGATTCTTAATTACTTAATTTATAAATTCTTTGATTGTTCTTTAATTATCAAGCCCAGGTAAACAACCCTGAGAGAAGCGTTATCAAATTGCTAAACTTTGAGATTTAAATATATTTAATCACCGAGAAAATGTCGTAAATTTATATTCAATAAAGTAAATTGTCTTATAAAGGTTTTGTTTTATTTAGAAGGCCCAACAAATTATAAATAAAAAATTTATTTGTTAAATTAAATTTCGGCGTGCCTATGTAGGGCAAAATAAAATTAAGTAAATAATCTTTTGTTAAATTCATTTAATTAATTTTTTTATCTATTCATTACATTTTTGGCTTCCACAACGTGGGACAATTCATTCATTTAATCTTATTTATGCCTTACATTTTGACGACTCAACATGGGCCGATTTAAATAATAAATCCTAGTATTCACTACAATATATGTTTATATATTAAAATACAAATATTTTTAGTTAAAAAAGACAAGTTTATTGCAAGATATAATAAGGATCAGAGAGAGTTGTACTGTTACTGATGGTGGGATGATGGATGCTTGGCGCTCGTCAGAGATACTAGTGCGCAGATGTCCTCAATAGCTTCTTGGCGCGTGGGAAAGTCGACTTTTTCTTATCTTGGCGCCTGAGGCCAGGAAACCCCCGCGTGGCAAAGAGGAAGAGGGGGGGGGGGGGCGTTACGTCTCCCACCAAGAACCGTCTCCCACCGTCCCAAAGAAACGTACGAAATAATTTGCATTTTATTACTGTAATTTCTTTCGAATATTTGTCGTTCCTATACGATAACATCATGTTTTCGGTTTTCGTTTTATGCGAATTTTACTAGTCTCGTTTTATATAGGCTAACTTATAGAATCAATCCATAAGGAATTGTGCAAGTCAACAAAAGTTGGCAACAAATCCCGTTAATATTGTTTGTCAAGAAATGTGAAAATTACGCACAGCATGTGGGAAATATTGAGAACAGAAAAAAAATTTGTTGCCAACAATGCTCTAGAATTCTTCTAAATATTGCCAACATTTGTTGGCAACATTGTCATTTCCGGTGTAGACCCCGCTTCATTATGCATGTATTTGGTAAGTTTTCTCTCTGTAGTTGGCAGTTTTCATTTCTGTAACCTCATTCACGATTCAGTGTTGGTTACACAATCCATAGTTTTTGTACACACATGAAAGTGACAGACCTAGAATTTATGCTTCTCTCTTTTTTGGAGAATTTTTTGACCTGTTACGGGGACATTTTTTTTAAGGTAACAGGCTACATGAGGGTAATCCACATGGTGGAAACTCCCCTTTAATAGCATAGGAAGGGATTTGAAAGCGGGGATGCGGAAGGGTAGAGGAAGGTAGCCAAGGATTAACTAGTGCCCCCGGGTTATAATGTAAGGATCCTACCCGGCACTCGCCTAAAATTAATGCAGGGAAGACCCTAGAAAAACCTGCATCAGGTAGGTTGGGCATTAGGTACTTGTCCCATGCCCTTCCGATAGCGGGAAAAGAGTTTGCTGTGGGGACGCAGCATTCCCTACTCCGTACCCTCGACCCATTAGCTGTTGTATATATTTAGTTTCAGCATTTATTCTAGTGACTGCAGTTAATTTAAATATAGTGTTTGGTGGCTGCTTGTGAAGTAAAACTTCAACGAATTTACAGCTATCGGGATGGGGTAAATAAAACTGTCCATTCAACTTTCTGTGGAAACTTTCACGTGCGTTGGTTGTCGGTTCTAGATTGACTGAAAATTACGTCAACAGGGTTTGATGAATTTGGTCATCAACTGTTTTCTAAATCAAATTTGAATAATCACGATAGTTTAAATTGTATGCTCTTTAAAATAATAAAAAAAATTTAAGTTGTTGTTCTGGTAGCTCATTTATAAGACTATTTAACTTAGCTAAGTCTACACTGAATACATTAATATTAATAGGTTTATTTTCTAATTTGTTTAAACAATCTGTTTCCAAAACTCTGATTACAAATTCCGAAAAAATAGGTGATAACGGAGATACCATTATCTATTTAACGTCACAATATAACAATTAAAATATATTTGTTGATGCAAACCTATGAAAAAAATTCGCCATTAAATAATTTAAGGAAGAAATTATTCGCCATTACAAAACTATTTTTACGGAAATTTAGATGAGACAAACGGAGTTTCTTCTCAACTAATTTATAAAACATTGCTCGGTTTTGAAATAAAGGACAACTTCAGTAAAAATTGAGAACCAGTCCGGAAAACTAGTAACCGTTGAACACTTTGATTAATTGAATTCAGCTTTTGTTGCCGTTTTTCTTATTAATATCTTTGTTTTGTAATGTCTGTGTAGTTAACTTTTACGTAAGAACTCAGAGACAGTGTGTGTGTATGTGTGATTGAAGAATATGATGTTTTATTATTGTTATGTATAAATAAACGATATATTTACAAACAATTAGAAAATTAATAAGTTGATTAGGAAAATCAGTCATTAAATTGTTGCTATTTTTTAATCCCCGTCAAACCGAGGGAACTCTCCATTGAAAGTTTTCCTGTATGAAGGTTACTATTAATATTCAAGTCCTGAGTTTTTCACGTACGTAACGCAAGATTGTGAACCTTTCCCGAGTATTTGGAGTAGGAAGATGTCAGCCACGTGGTTAAGAAGGGTAATGAGTGCTGAGGCAGAGCAGAGGCGGGGATGGCGCCGCAAAAAGTCGTGTCCGCGGGCGAAACGGCTACCAGGCTGCGCTTCCCACGGTCCGGACAGCAGTAAATTAGCCGTGCAAATAAAACACCTTCGGCCCTACAGCTCAACCGCAGCGGACACACAAATCCCCTCTTCTTATAATCTACATAACAAATATCGTCACGTAATTTTAAACACATTAAATACCCCGCATAAAACTATTAGGCGATACCTAGGAAATGAGAAAATAATAAACGCATCAGTGGCACGAGATACTTCATATTCTATTCCAAATACATTTCAGTAAACAAAACAAAATATTTTATATAAAACTAATATATGCTTTAGTATTAGTAGCTTGTGTCCAGTGTACTTGACGGAATACGAACTTTTAAGAAGTAACTTATTTTGTACTAGCACATCGCTTCCCTCCACCACAGTATCACTATTATAATTAAGGGTTACATTACATGTTGACGTAAAATAACCTTATGATAACTTCCGGTCATCAGGTGATCGATCATATGCATCCCAAATAATCTATACAAATTATATACTTTAAAAGTTGTGTTATTACGTTCTACGTACTTACGTTTAGGCGAATGCCGGGTAGGATCCTTAAACCATAGCCCGGGGGCCCTGGTTGACCCTTGGCTACCATCCACTTCCCTTCCGCACCCCCCATTTTCAAATCCCTTCTTGTGCTTTTCAACCTCATGTAGCCTGTAACTCTAAAGAAAATAACACTAAACACAAATTAAAATCTGATCTACTTAGACAAATTCAGCGACACTTATTCCACAAAATTACGCTGTATTTCGATCAGAATACGCGACATGAATGAAGTAATTCTATATGGCTGTTTCCTTGACTACGTCGTAGGATATTTCCTAAACACTTACTTTGTATTAATGTTTTATCACTTTAATAACTACACAATTAACATACAATTCCAATAGTCTGAAGAGGTACAACGTATATCCGATCTATAAATATTGATTCTGTTGATAGGAAACCCTCTACAACGTATGAGCGGTGCAATTCATTGATCTTTGGCGCTGCGTGCCAATTTCTAATTCCGCCGTGCGCTGTGGTCACGATGACGTCACTGCTGCGTGGCCACGCACTCGGGAACAAATGCCCAACGAGTCGTCAGATACCGTTCATAAATTTTTCTATTTGAATAGTCGGTCAGCTGCCTCCTAATCTCGTCGAGGCATGGAGAAGGGAATGCTGCGTCCCCACTGGAAACCCCATCTTGTCATTGGACCAAGAGCCCGACCTACCTGATACAGGTTTTCTACTGTTTTCCCGGCATCACTTTTAGGTTTCTTAAATCTACATCCCGGGCTACCTTTCTCTACCATTCCTATGCTATTAAAGAGGATTTTAACCACGTGGATCACCCTCATGTAGTCTGCCACTATCAAAAAGAAGTTTCCATCAATCCATTCCTTATTTTGTGCTCTATAACACGTTTTTAGGAACCTGTAATAAATTTAGGGAAAGAACAAAATCGATACGAATCAAGCTTAACTTGAGAATTCGCGTCAGAAATAGATTTATTATTATCGAGGAGCGGAAAGAGCTACTTTCTTCAAGATAAATTGTTACTCGCACTGATATTTATAACGTTTTCAACTTTAGAACTCTAATATACTCTTCCTATAATATCAGACTTTAACTTGTGAACCTGTTACTTTTGAACCCTCCTGATTTCTTACTTTTTATCGATAAGATTAAGATGTGAGAACAAACTTGGTAAATGCTTCTGCAGAACATGTCATTAGACTTGTAATTCTGTTCTAGATCTAGATATGATCACGAGAAATGATCTTTGATTACAGCTGTTGCGTGGAGGAATAATTGCGCGAAGAAAAAGTAGTGTCTTAAAGTGGAATTACAAAGAGAAATGAGTCGTAAACGAAAAACAAAAGAGAAACAGAAGGGTATATATGAGTCATTTTCAGGCATTTCAGAGGTTTTACAGCTAAAATAGTTCACTATATATGAACAAAATAGCAAAATAAATTCAGTTAAATTTATATATATATATTGTAATAAGAAATAATATTAGTAATTGAAATGATTTGATTGTCCACCCGTTAAGGCATTTAAATGTGGTTACTCAATAATGAAGATAATTAATTAAATTGAACTAATAATTGAAAATTATCTAATGAAAGGAGCATGAAATAACAACATTTATTATTAATTTAATTAAACAATTAGTTAATTATACACAACTATTCTTACCTTACAAAACAAATTACTAATTGAACTTTACAACAATTTTTTTTACAAAAATGTATTTTTATTTTACCTCAGGGTCTTAATTTGGCCTTTTAAATAAAGAACAATTAATTTTACAATTTACTATTGACAAATATTTTTAATAAACTGTCGAAATGTAAACGAATAAAAACGAAATAAAACGAGATGAATTCGAAACCTGACGATATTCTACCTTTTATTAACGTTTACAATTTTAATTTGAATGTTTCTTTTTTACTCACTGTTTGTACCGGTACCAGGGCAATTGTAAAGATTCTGCACCGCACTTTCACCTCGAACACTTATGAACAGGCCATATAACACTGAATTTTATTTATTATTGTTTGCAAACACTTAAAACTGTTGATCTCTGCCAATTATTTGGAACGTGCGACGGAAAATGGAGACTTCTACCACAAAATCATCAGCCTCTGCTTGCAGACTGCTAACACAACTCAACGCTTTCACTTCTGATTTCCAACTCAATTTATTTTAGTTCCGTCCTCGGCTGGAATCCTTCGCCAACTGCTAAATTTAATTATACTGTACTCCACAATGTCTCGTAGCTGACTGACAAATTTTAATTCCTTCTGTACTCAGCAAGGTCTCATGGCTGGCTGACAAATTTTAATTCCTTCCGTATTCATCAATGACTCGTGGCTGACTGCTGCTCAGTCAACCTGCGCGCGCTAAGTCTAACAATGTCTTGGCTTGTTTTCTCGTCCATTATTGTATCTGTGTGTGTTCGCTGGCAACAGTCAGTTCAATAGCCTCTAATTATTAATTATTTTAATTGCCCTTGTATCATTACAATATATATATATATATATATATACATCCTTGTGTCACTAGACAGATGTGCTACTCAAATCCATTATGTAATATTTACATTTTTACCATGAATGGAAAAGCAAATGCTGTCTTACCACATTAACCCTCCGTTAGTCGCGCCTTCTAAAGTAACGCAATTAGTTGTGTAAGTCCAGGAGGACGTATTTCGTTCCTGAACACTTTTCCGAATCAATTATTTTGGATTCCTTTACAGACATTTAACATATGCATTTTATACACAGATATACATAATTCATACATGCAATTACTCTGGTTTAATTAAAACTAGCCATATTTTTCAAAATATGTGATAAACAAAATCTGCAAACAAAAAATTCTAATTTTCTTATATGCAATTAGTTATTTATAATATTAATTTATCTTTATTTTTAAAAGTATTCGACTTCTGTGAAAATCGAGGAAGTGCTCATAAATAATATTTGTATTCATAATATTATAATATAAATAATTACATTTTTGGTAAAATAAATAAATTAATCAGAGTGTTTCAATGTTTTTTGAATTTTTGATAAGGAGTTTTGGTAAATTATTTTCTTGTGTATACGTAAAAGCTTTCACACTTTTCACAACTATATTGTGTTTTACATTGCTTTTTGGTTTCCTTGAATTATGGCCCGCAATATTTTCTACATCTAGTTCGTCAATTTCATGATCCGTATCTGAGTCATAAGACCTAGTTTCTAAAATCTCTTCAGTTTCCGATTCATCTGACGATTTTTTGTCTGGTACATTTGTGTATTAATTATCTTCTTTTAAAAGAAAACGACGAATTTAATCAATATCTTGAGGATTATTCAATTTGTATACATTTTTACTCTTTTTTCACAATAGTTCGAAACCAGAAAAATGTGTAGTTCCAATAAAAACCACAAATATAATATCCACTTATGACCAAAAAAAATATAAGTATCAAAAGGGAAATATTTAATACTAAAACTGAATAATCGTCCATATTTTTACTAAAAGAAGTATATTATCAGTCCATACTACTGCGGGAAGGCCGAGAAAAATACTGACGGAAGTGGTCGCAGTAGGTTCTCTGGACCTAAGATACGCTACTTCCTTATTCAAACGCCTTTTTCAGAGAAACTACGATTGAGTGTAGTCTTGGCAGAATATTGAAACACGTTCCTCTGCGATGTCATAAAAGTTAATCCGTGTATCTGACCAGGCTCTGGATATAACTAAGAAATTGCGTCGTTTCCCTTGACCTAGGGTGACTAAGTACGATTATAAAACGTGATAATGTAATTCCATATTTAAATACCTTTAAAGTATTAAAGGATCGGGATGGAAAAATATCGACCGGACCGGGATTCGAACCCGGGCTACCCTCTTCGATGTCCGGGCCGATCGATATATTTCCATCCTGAACCTTTAATACAAATGTCATGGCCTATATGGCGGATTGACAGATTTCCTTCTATTCCTTCTGATTTTATCCTTAAAATCTTTCTCATTATTCGTCAAGTCTGACTTGACGAACTCGATTATTTATAACAAAAATTTTTTTTCTTAGTCTTGTCTTCAGTTAATTAATTAACCAAGATAATTCATCGGACAATATGCTATTCTACTTATTCAAGTTTCTTTTATATAATACAATGCTACATTTTACGGGTCCTAAAAGTTTACGTAGGTGTGGAACATTCACAATCACAATGTTCAATGTTTACCAAAAACCGAGTTTAGCATCTTCAATTGTCTTCCTTTTTAACGATTCCCAAATGTTCTAGTAATATTGGCTCTGTGGTTGAGCCTAGAAAATCCGCCCGGGATGTTAGGCGAACTTCGGAATATATTCAACATACATCACTCTGACATCATCTAGCTTGCGAACATTCTCCCCTTAAACACTCGCGCAGAATATTCATAAAATTACAATAAAAAAAACAAATTTTAATAAAACGAACAATTAATTAATATAAATATTCCAAATATAATATTTAATATTTCTTTAAATAAACGACCAATTCAACAAATTACTTTAATATTCTCTTACACAGCATCCTTGGGTTTTTTAATAAAATTAGATAACCATATTTTTTTAGACTAACAGGCTAGAAGAGGGAAATCAACGTGTTGGCAACTTCCCTTTAATAACATGCGAAGGGATTTAAAGGGGGAAGCGGAAAGGTAGATGAAGGTAGCCTAGGGTTATGTGGTACTTGTAAGTGATACAGGGAACCCCGTAGATATGTCGGGAATTTGATACTTATACCAGGCTCTTTCGATGGCGGGAGTGGGGTTTACTGTGGGGACGCAGAATCTCCTCCGTGCCTCGATCAATTAAGGCCGACTGTAGACAATATTGATATTTCTCCTTTAGTTATAATATGCGATTTTTAATATTCAGTATTTTCCTTTCAAATACTCCTCTCGATATGTATACAACAGTTAAACGGTTTCGAGTCTTATTTTTTGAAAACGTTTTCACTGATCCTCCATGCACGATCGCCTTTTACTCTGACAGATAACACACCCGTCAGAGGTAAGCCTTCAGACACATCGCAATAGGATCATTTCGCCGCAGATATTCACATATGGCCCCTATTCAGTAATACCGCAACCAACTAAATCTACTTTTCCAAATCAGCGTCAAAAGCAAGTCATCTTAACGATATTAATTTTTTTTATATAAAAGATCGAATTTATTATAATTCCGCGTCGCATGCAAATACGATTTCCCGATCAGAGATCTGCTCTTATCAGATGCGATCGTTCTTGAACCCTCGATCTGCCTTACGAATGCAGTTATTTTTACACTTTTTAGCAAAATGATTTTGTATAGAAGTCACGTTTATTTACTGATAGTGATTGACGCAACTGTGCTCCTAGGCTGGAAATTTTTAAATTGCACAAAAACGAGCCATTAAAATGATATGAGGTTTTGATGCTAGAGAAAGTTTCCAGCCTCGGGCACTACGTTGCATATTAGAAATTCTAAGATTTGTAATGTGAATATTTCAGTTTCTGTGAGACTAGCGTACACTGAAAATGTAAAGAACTTCAACAAGTTGTAAAACGTTGCTGATATATCGTACTTATTACACGTTACGCGAATTTTTACATCTGTCTCCGTGTGTCTAAATAGTCGTCTCTACAGAATTACTGAATATGTGCTACTTATCGTTATATGTTTTAAATAGTATTTACAGTTCTCTCTTCCCTTCTCTTTTTCTGCCAGTGTATTCTGTATTTGAGCAAAAATCGATTTTTTTTGTGAATAACTGTTGCTGTAAATTTGAGATAGTGCGTAATATTTAGTTTTACAGTGTAAGTAGGATAATTAGGTTAAATTATATTGTAGTTTATTTCAGTTGTGTAACATCTCCGTAATTTATTCCGAAAATTATTTATTATATCTGTTGTTAGTTATGTAAAATGTACGTAAAAAACGTGCCCTAACGGAGAATGAATATATCTACGGCAGTTGCGCCTTTAAGTTAGCAAACTGCGTTACTCCTTCACGTCGGGCGAACAATAAGGTATACATTTGCCATAAAATGGATAATAAAATTATGTTATTAATAATAAGAAATAATATATATATAATTTTTTCTATACTATATTGTCGAACTTCATTGCAACTTACAAAGCATTTCCCCCTGAAATATGCAATTTTTAAGGATAATTCAGCTAAAATGTCGCACAATACTGAAAAAATGGAATTTTTACATGTTAATATAATTTGTAAATTAGCTGGAAGAGAATCTTCCACGCACATCTGCGAACGAAGGAAGTGACAGTGATCAAAACCTAAACAACAATAGCCAAGTTCTGGAAAATGCAAAACGGCATTCGAGCTTTCAACACAGAATTGTTTAGTAATGACAGGCAAATTATTTTGTCAGCCTTTAGTAGGTATATTATGCAGAAAATGAACTAAAGCCTTCATTACTTGTCCAGAGTGTCAAATGCACGCATCAGATTTAATGGGCACCCGCACCTTATAAACTCCAGACCTTTGGCCTGAAATAATTGAGTATCTATTGGCTAAGTTCCAAGTTGAACTTAGTTGGACATCTAAATTAGCAAGCCCTGTGACGAAGGTAGCACACGGGTTGTTCCATATGTGAAGAACGATCAGTCATCTGACTGGACTGTCCGTGTGGGAACGTGACCGCGGTCTTCCGACAGGAAATGACGCAGCGAACAGGTGTAACACTTTTCAAATCTCTGCCCTGTCACATGCTACATTTGTGAGGGGGCTTACTACTTATCAGATAATAATAGCTACACCGCAATCAAACGGACAGAATTCTCGATTGGTTCGATTTCGGCCTTTCTGGACAGTGGCACCTCAGGCGTAGCTGCATATAAACAAATATCTCTCGCACACATTCTGATTGTAATGATAAAATTCTACGTTGCCCTTGTCTTGGCTTGGATAGCTATGTAACATTTCTGCAAGAGAAAAAAACTTTTTAAATATTGGTAGTCAAACGTAGGTTTTCCCGGTGTAAATGTTGGACGAAATTCTCTCGGGATTCCAAATATTATTTATAAATTTATTTAATAAATACTACTTCTGCAATTCCTATACTGATTTTTGTTATCACTTTATTATACAATTCCACCATGGTGATTAGTATGTCTGTTCTACTTTCATTTGTTGCCTTTACTGGATATCGAAAGCAAATTATATAGTACAGGGTTATTCAAAATGAATATAGCGATTACAAACGGCTATAACTATTTATTGAAAACAATTGAGCGATAAGAAAAGCACTAACTTCAAGAATGTAAATTGAAGTTATGTTAAGATTTATATATATGTATATTTCAATGACAAAAGGGCAATTAAAAGAATTAATAATTAGAAACTATTGAACTGAATTGTTGCCGGCGAACACACAGATACAATAATGGTAGAGAATATTGAACAGGCCAATACATTGTTAGACAATAGCGCGCGTAAGTTAATGGAGTGGTTAGTCAGCCATGAGACCTTGCTGAGTACAGAAGGAATTAAAATTTGTCAGTCAGCTACGAGACATTGTGGAGTACAGTATAATTAAATTTAGCAGTTGGCGAAGGATTCCAATCGAGGACGGAACTAAAATAAATTGAGTTGGAAATAAGAAGCGAGAGCATTGAGTTGTGTTAGCAGTCTGGAAGCAGAGGCTGATGATTTTGTGGTAGAAGTCTCCATTTTCCGTCGCACGTTCCAAATAATTGGTAGAGATCAACAGTTTTAATAATAAATAATAAATAAATTCAATGTTATATGGCCTGTTCATGAGTGTTCGAGGTGAAAGTGCGTTGCAGAATCTTTACAATTGCCCTGGTAACGGTACAAACAGTGAGTAAAAATGAAGCATTCAAATTAAATATGTAAACGTTAATAAAAGGTAGAATATCGTCATATTTCGATTTCACTTCGTTTTTGTTCGATTAAATTTCGAGAGTTAATTATTATAAAAAATATTTGTCAGTAGTAAATTGTAAAATTAATTGTTTTTTATTTAAAAGGCCCAATAAAGACCCTGAGGTTAGAGAACAGGACATTTTTGTATAAAATTGTAAAGTTCAGCAAGTAATTTGTTTTGTAAGATAAAATAGTTGTGTATAATAAACTAATTGTTTAATTAAATTAAATAAATGTTATTATTTCATACTCGTTTCATTAGATAATTTTCAATTATTAGTTCAATTTAATTAATTATCTTCATTATTGAGTAACCACATTTGATGCCTTAACGTGTGGACAATCATTACTATTATTTTTGCTTATTTGCTTATGAATATATATATATATATATATATATATATATTGTAGTATACAATATGGTCACGATTGAAATAAGCCACCACATTGGTGCGAATTTATGTAGTAAGTTATTTTTATTAAGGGAAAAATGAAGGTATTTTAATTGAACAATTATTTATGAAGATAATTTATTTTATTTAACAAAATTTAGTCTTTGTTGAATTTACCATTTATTAATATTATGCCTCGGCTTTTGTGAGAAATTTCAATTTCAGGGCCGCCTATCGGGCCTCTAATAAAGATAGTAAAAAAAAATTGATTTAATTTACAATAAGAAAAATTATTATTAAATTGAAAGCTATATAATTTTAATTAAGTTATCGAAATCTGATTAAAATCTGACGGTAGATAGTTACATATACGGCTTACAGATGAGAAATTTCTTTGTATTGCATACCTTTGTCTGGGCTTCTGGAGGTTATGCTCACGTAATTTGATTTTTAACACTTTTCACTAACAGGCCATTTGCACTGATTCTACTTTATTGTTGTTTGCAAACACTTCAAAACACTGTCGATGTCATTCTATTTCTGAATATCTAATTATCTGTAGATCATACACTGCCCGCTGACCAATAGCTTTTTACAGTTCACTCTCTGCTCTCTCTGAATATCTGATTCTCAATATATCAATATCCGAAAACCACTGGGACGTGGCAACTGGCATTCGCAACTAATAGTTTATAATTAGCAACTCACAACTAGAACTGAAAAATTGTGCTTTGTCAATATCCGAAAAACCACTGGGAACTGGCCCCGGGCAACTTGCAACTGAGAGCTCTTAATACACTCATCAGCCTCCCAAAACACACTCTGCTTTGCTAAAGTTCTGCAGTCTATTTATGTCTTTTCGACAATCACTTTGTAGCGAGCATTATCCTCTCCGCATTCTCGGAAAGCAATACATTTAGTCACAATGCCATGGCCTCAGAGTTACACCGCCAATAATCAAATAAACGAATTCATTAATAAATTACATATTTGTAATTGCTACATATATAAATGAATGTCTGTCTGTGTGTGTGTGTGTGTTCCCTATACGCTCCTAAACTATTCATCCGATTGCGATGAAACTATAGTGAGTTTGCGCACCCCCACGAAGATATCTGTCGGGTTTTCGAAGCGTTACGCAACTCCCAAGGGGTGAACGGTTGTGAAATTTAAAAACATCCAAAAACGGTCAATATTATTGTTAATTAATTATGTGATTAATAGTTTCTATCCAGGTGTATTTATTATGTAATTTCAACCCCTTAAAGCACGAATACGAGGGGGGAGCAATATTATATAAAAATAACGAGTAACAACCAAAATTGGTGTCAAATCCAGGATTATGGATGCCAACTTTAACTTGACAATCACATTACCATACTGGTTAAGAAGTAGTTCAGCCCCTAGGAGTGAGGTTGGAAGGGGGCGATACAAATGTCCGTCTACAATCTTAAATCCGTAACCCAATTTCTACCAAACTTTATACACATGATACTTACGATCCACGAACAAACAATTAGGGGTTAAGACACACCTACAGGTTCTAGGGGGTAGGGTGAAGGGATGGAATTTTAAAATAGTCTTAAACGGCCATTATAAGCGTCGAATAAAACATTTCGTTATGGGTTAATTTGATAGTGTCATTAAAGAATTTTTAAGTCTCTAATTTCAACTAAAAAAAGAAAGGGATGGAAATACCCTTACCGTACGGGTGGTGGTGGAAGGGATTCTCATTAAGGTAATGATAAAAAGGCCGATGTTAGAGTCGATTCCGGGGTTATAGGAATCGCTGATTTTAATTCTGGCGGTTATGAAATTTTATGTTCCTCCACGTGGAGGTGGAGTTGACAAAATGTTACCCGGAGTAGTTCTGACCCTCTTAAGTTACCGTTTAAATTTTTTATTTTCGTAGGGTACCGGCTATAATTTGGTGTCTATTTGTTAAGGATTGTATTTATTTTCTTCTTTAAGGTAAAGGAAGTATTTTTAGAATTTATTAATTTTTCGAGTATTTTTTTCTGTTTTAATTCGTCGTGATTTTTTAAACACTTTTAATTGATCTAGTAGGAAAATTCACGAATACCGTCAGTCATCATCCTGGTTTATTTTAAGTTAGATAATTAGGGGTTGGGTCGGAGAGGGGAACTGAAATGGGTAAATTATTCAAACTTGGTCCTATTGATGCTGGTCAATCAATTCCTTTTGGGGTTAAGTTAAATGAATACCCGCGCAACGATGGGCACTCAGCTAGAACTTTATAAATGTTCTATGTGACTTCACTTGTTGATTCGTGGACCATTTCACGCCATACATTCTGTAGCATATCTGGAGTCACCAACGCAAGCGCATTTTGAGTTCTGGAATTGTGTTCGTGAATGGAGGCACATACGCATGTTCTTTCACATTAGTCAATAGTAAAAAATCGCAGGGTGTCAAGTCAGGCGATCTAGGTGGCCAAGAGCAGAACACATGATCGGCATCTCTAGTTCAACCGATCCAACGCGTTGGACGATGTGGGTTTAAAAATGTGCAACTAATTTCACCTTGGTAACACCTGGTAACAAAACTTTGAACTTCATTTAAATTCCGTGTAATTATTATCGATTAATTCTTTCTAATAGTTATAGTTATAGCAGTTTGTAATCGCTATATTCATTTTGAATCCCCCGTACAATGAATATGTTTCAATTTGGTACACATGAATTAAGTACCCTGTATACAATTTCACTATCAAAGAATAATGTAAAGTTATCACAGTATATTAAACTGTATGAAACTCTCTTACATGGACTAGGTGAAGCATATGTTTTACATGAGTGTAAATGATTTTGCGCTGGCCCGGCCTCCGTCGCTCTTATGAAAACAGAAATTTGTGACTATGAAGCAGTAAATTGGACTTCTTAGTTGATTTTGCTTTAACACGGCCACGACTGTGAAGTTTTCCTATACTGTCTTTTTGTCCTCGGTTCGATAATTGTTTAACATATAGAAAGAATTAATTTAGCTACTACTTTGGCGTTTAACGCTAAATAAGTTTCGGTGATTAATGTAGCTTTAAGAACTAGGTATATAAGCTTAAATCCACTGGTTTTAGACAGAAAAATCACCTAATTTTTTAATAGAAAACGAATAATAAATTATTCAAATAACCGACCCTTGGTAACTACACATTTTTCCCGTCTTTCGGGAATTTTGTCGATATCACCCAAAAAATTCCATATCCTTTCGCGGCAACCACTCATAAATCCATTTTTGGACGTCTACGTAAGAATCGAAGTGATGCTCTGCGAGCACGTGACCCATCGGCGCAAAAAGGTGGTAGTCGGAAGGGACCAGGTCTCGTGAATATGCGGCATGGGGTAGCACCTCCCACTTGAGTAGTTACGGACCATTGTTTACGTGTTCGATGGTGCATTGTCTTCGAGGAAAATCAGCTTGTCATGTCCTTGCTGATAATTCGGCCTTTTTTCACGCAGAGCACGGTGCAATTTTTTGATCAGTTTGATCAGTTGTTGGTGGTAGCGGTGCGCATTAACGGTTTCACCAGTTTTCAACAGATCATAGTAGTCGATATCCTGCTGATCCCACCAAACGAACAGTATCATCTTCAGAACGAAGCGATTTGGTCTTGCGGACGATGTTGATGGTTGGCCGGGATCAACCCACGATTTCTAGCTTTTAGGATTGTCAAAATATATCCACTTTTCATCATCAGTCAGAATCCGATGCAGGAACGATATTATTTTTTGTCTGGCGAGCAAGATTTCCTAAGTGTTTCGTCGTCGTTCCATTTGCATATCGTTCAATTCATGTGGTATCCATTTTCCGATCCTTTAAACCTTTACCATGACACGTAGGCAATGGAAATGGCTGGTTGAGTAACACCTATTTTCTCGGAAAACATTTTTTGTGATTGGGTATCGGCCTCGTCCAAAAGATCCTGCAATTAATGGTCCTCATCCTTCCTACGCCGATTTTCATGCTTCTTGTAGCTCAGGTCAATATTTCCGTCTTTGAAACGACGAAACCGAACTCTGCACGGTGTTTCCGATAAACCACTGTCACCATAGGCCTCCACAAGCATTTGATGCGAGTCGGCAACCAATTTCTTAAAATTGAAGCTAAACAGCAGAGCTTCCCGCATATGCTCTTTTTCGCAACAAAAACTATACAAAAGGAAAAATGTATGTTACTGTATGAAATTACTAATGATGAGCGCTAACTATTGTTGACAATGACAAACTCATAAAAATAATGCCGTTTCTATACTAACTTAATTTGATCACTAACATCATTTATGAGCAAACAGCGGATTTAAGCTTATAACCTGGAAATTATAGGGATTAATAGTGGGATTAAGTATAGGACTACTTATACGAATGAGCTTTAGAGCCTTAATTTAATGTACAAGAAACATTTAATTCTTTTTTTCAAATTATTTCTGGATGACAGTAACACAAATATACGATACATCCAATAATAATTTACAGAACTGAACTCTTAATTAAATTAAAATGTTAATTCAGATAGTTGAAAGCAAAATACTGAACATGAGATTAATTCTCTGCAGGGGATTTGGACTTAATTGTTCATTTTTAAAAATATATAACTCAGCATTGAATCATGTATAAGAATTTCAGATGAAAACTTTAATTTTGTGGCTGTCGCACCTGCCCTGGTATAAGCGATGAGTTCAAAAGTCGCCTCCAGCATGGGAGATACACTGATGGGCCAAAACATTATCAGCACTGCCCACAGCGAAATTAAATGCCCCCTGCTGACGTTACCAGCAAGTGACTTAGCAGTATCTGCTTTTGAGACCCTTAAGTAACGGAGGAAATATGAAACAGGACCTTGAATTTGTAATATCGGCGTTAATTCGAAGAGGCTATTATTTTTTAGGCACGCAAGGAATGATAATTTAAGCATTTTTGCCAGGAATGAATTAGGAGCTTAACCGACTCATGTGCCCAGCTCTGATAAATTACCTTTTCTTTTCCCTGACGTCGAATAGAAGTTTTTACTGTTCGAAAAGTTGGACTTACTTTCCTTTCCTCATCTTCGACCACTTTTATGTTAGTTATCTCTCACGTGCTACTGTTGTGACCACCTATGGAAACTAATTTTCAGGACGCTGAACCATTATCTCGCCACAAGGTGTTTGTGCGATCACGGTCCCTCAAAAAACGTGGAGATAGAAGGTTTGTCTGCTCTGTAAGTGGGTTACGAAAGGGTCGAACTCGCCCGCTGTGTAAAAGGAGGACAGTCTGCGATCTGACAGCAGAATACAATCCTGTCCCCAACGGCGACGGAATCTTGCAGAAGGATATCCTTCTCATAAGGGCAGAGTCGTGCTTCAGAATGATAGTGAATTGATGTTGATGTCTTAGCCACCAAATTCGCCTCATCTCGTCCTGAAGGAACACATCTGGGACACCATTACAGCACCCCCAAACTACCGGCAAGTAATTTAATGGAATTGTGCCAGATACCTCCGGAACCCTAGCACGGAATTGTCGAATAAGTGCCACGCCGAATAGTTGCTATTCCTTCATATTGTTTAGTTATCAGCGTACGTCCACGACTCGCCAGGTCCCTCTCCGTACCGATGTCGCTCACTACTCCTTCTCGTGCCTGTGGTTTGCAATACACTTATCACCACAATTGCCAGCCTGCGGTCTCTTAAGACAATTCAGATCCCATCAACGTTCACCGTTCTCTTCTCTTCTCCTGCAAACATTGCCGGTCGTATGCCCAATCACCCAATCAGATGAATCGAAATTGCGGAGAATAAAATAATAGACCAATAACAAATTATTCTCTTGTATACAAAGGACACGGCCCCGTGGTCACTTTAATAATCACAAGTACACGAAATTAACAAGATAATTTAGTAAACACCCAATATTGTCAAATTACTAATTATACTAGATTGAAACTAATTTTTTCCAAAATAATCAATTATATATTTAACAGAATAAACCATACACCTAAATGTGTTCATTACAATAAGTAGCGTCTGTTTGTTCCCGAAAAATGGTTACAGAAAGTAGTTCAGATAAATTCACAGAAACCTTGTGAAGTATGTTCATTACGATAATCATATTCCACTCGCGAAAGTTTTTTATTATGCAAACTTGTTGAGCAGAAATATTAATTCTAGAACACTGGATAAGTTAACTTATTTAAATCGAAGCATAGTTAACGGTTCCAGATGTGAGGAGTATTCGTAGGCTCTGGGGTCATCGACATCCAAACACCACGGTGACAGGCTGACACCTGGATGCCGGACATTCTCAGTCCACATCACGGATAATTGGCTGCTAAGCTTGTGCTGTGGCTGGAAGATGTGTGTTCCTCATGCCATACTGCCGTTTTATCTGCTCTGACATGCCAAGTAAACACGAAGCCGCTATGGTGGGAAATACGTAAATAACCCGCCTGAAATTCTACAGCCGAAGTTTTCCAATTCTGGATATATTTTGTAAAGAGACGTACATGTAGCGCGATAGTTTTATTATTGGTATATATATATATATATATATATAGATTTTATTTTAATTTAATTAGATATTAGGAAGGGTTGAGAGCTTGGCAAGTTGGAATTTGACCATGCGCCGCCGTGACGGAGAGATAATCCCTAAGGTCTGGTCTTAGGCACGTAGGTTGTTGACCCTCGGAAGTTACCTGGACTGTCGCACCGTGGGATACGTCTCTCCAAAAATCCCAGAAATTGAATTAACACGTGACTGCCTGAACCAATCACATTTCTTGGTTCAGGAAAGATCGATCGAAAAATGGTCGAGAGCATCGATATTTCACATCCAGCGAAGGGGATGTAAAGCAAGTGTAAAAGACTCCTCGACGAACCGTCGCCAGGGACAGACTTACAGCCCCAAACGTGCATCATCCAGAGGACTCGGAGAGGTCGAGGATGCCACATGATCACGGCCAGAGATCAACGCGAGGTAACTGCCAAGTGTCTCAAATCCTTGACGCGCCTGGGGGAATTACGGTAAACCATGGTTTAACTTGGGATTTAAGGGATCCGATTGTTTTGCCCGACTAGCTGAACACACATAATTTGTATTTATTTTTCTCATGTTCAGTTAAATGATTATTAAATTCTTAAAAATAACCCTTTATTTCATCATTTAATAAACCTACCACAACATACACTTGGACGAGACGGCACGCTGTGAATTAAAAGAGTGCCACTTCTGTTCTTAATAGAAGCAGACTTTCCTCCTCCATTTCGCACTTAGAAATACGACACAAATATATTCGGTGATTAAGGTTACGAAAGTATCCCATCTCAGTCTATATTTTAATAACAACTCTCCGTACTTAATGCTATCTTAAAATTGTATGCGGGAAAAGAAGCCGTAATGGAGTAAAACTAAATTAGTGGCAGTCAAATATTAAATATGACATTATTACTTACCAGCAGCCACAAATAAACACATCCTCTATTGGTTTTATAAAAATGGAAACATCTATTAGTATCGAAGCTACACAATTCTACTTTCGTCCTTCAAAAGGTTAGTAAAATTTTATTTGGTGGTTTATACCACTTAGTATTGAACATAATCCTCATTATAAACAATACTCTTAAGTGCATTTATAAATCGGAACAATTTTTAGACAGTCAAATTAACAGCGTACGAATAAAAAATTATAAAAATAGCCAGCTCACAGACCCTATGTTATATGAACGTATTAACTCATTTCATGAGTTGATACCCTGCAATATTCAGCGTCGTTTCCCAATTACTTCGTCTTTGACATCGGTGATGATGCGAAACATTAAAAATTATGCTCTGTAAACTACTCCACTACATGAATGTCTGATAAGCAGACTATTCCTACTTGTCTTCCGCACATTTTTATAACCAATTCCCCTTCACAAAATGTTTATTAACAAAAGCGTTTTCAAAAATCTATCTTTAAATTATTGCTTCTGATCCTCAATATAAATTAGAACGGGCAGTTATGTTCGCGTTACCAAACTCAAAGACTTCCTCGAAACATTTTAAGTAGCCTCTGGACGCGGATTAACGAGCATACAGGCTTCTTTTAAATTATCCGATATTTACATGCAAGCGAGACGCGTTGACTGCATCTCAGTGACACACTTTCTTTCTGTGTATATTTACATCGCCGTGTGTCATTGAATTTCATTATAATAATTGTGCTGCAGATACTTCTTTATGACTGCTCCGAATAAAATAATTATAGTGTGTGATGAGTCGTACACGTGTAATTATTTGAGTGTAGTTTGGAAGCCTTTGTTTCATTAACATTCACGTCAACTATAATACTAATTAAGTGAGCATTTATCGCTTAAATAAACGTTAGGAATTGTTTGAATCTTAAGAAAAGATAAAGCTGAAATATAATACTGGCGTGGGGAAATATTTCCATAAAGATGTATTTTAAACTGTGGTTCGACGCCAGAAAGTTTATAAATAACAATTACTGGGTTCCGTTAGAGACATACAGTAAGTGTAGAGCTTCAATTCCTATTCATTCCACGGCAATAAATTTCAGTATAATACTGCTGTATTCAAAATATTATATTTACTATAACCAAAAACAATAATAGATGATGTATCTGTTTAATAACAATTGCGAACGACGAAAATGGAGACTTAAAATAGACTATTACTGGGAATTTTTGTTGAGACAGCGAATACGCATTAGTAGTGGTCGTGAGCCATTGCCTAGAGAACGTCGTTCCACAGTGCATCGTAAATCACGTCCCTCGAGCCTTTTATCTCATCATTCTTTCATCGCTTTATACCTCATGAACCGTAAGTACATGCATAATAATGACTATACTGATGAACACAATTTCTGTTTTCTCATCTGAATTAAATAGCACTTCGTAACAATCTACATTTGGTTGACATGGAAATATTTTCTGTTTGTGTTCAATAAAATATTATATACTCATTAATATCACGTTTAAAAATTTGTAATTGATTGAAAATTAATTTTCTTCAGTGATTATTTTATAAACAACCCATATTGAGACTTTAAAAGAAATGTACATGTATTTATGGTCCTTATGGGACACTACCTCATTTTAAATAAGTTGAATCGAATGTACAACTCCTCCTGACACCTCGTCACATCGTCACGAGTAGTCTGGAAGCAGGCGTGGATGTCTGATCACGTAGGTGAATTCCATAATATCCAGTTTTTCTTCCTTCATTTATCTGCGCACTTCGCCTCCGACCTCTACTCATCTTCCTTCTTCTCATTAACTACTCTTCACAAAACTGTGCAAGCATCATCTGCTATTTTTCGTCAATTCTCTCCTTAAAAATGGTCTCAACAAAACTGTACCAAACTCTACGCTTCAGCTGTCTTATCACCAAAATTTGTCTTCTCTAGTTTTTTACAGTCATCTTTCAAACCTCGGCTGTTTCATAGCAGGACTCAAAATTTTAATTCTTCATATTATATTGTAGCGCGAAAGTTAATGGAGGAAAACAACGGATAGCACCATCAAGAGTGTCCGGCCATGAAACTTGACACCTCAAAGTCGGGTAGAGGATTAGCAGAGTCCCTGGGAAAGTTGGAACGGGAGGGCAACAAAATTTCCGAAGGTGAGCTCTCTCCACGACCGAAACCTCGCCTCCGCCGAAAAGTGGAATCAAAGCGATTGGTGGAGAGCGATCTGGTGACTTGATTTGTGGGCGGGGAAGAAAAACGTCTAGCAAGAGGTGTTCACAGGCTTCCACAGGGCAGTTTGAAAGATGGTCTTGGAGAAGACAGTCTGAAGGAACCTCTTGGGGACAGGAAAAGTCAGAGCGCTCAGCGCCAGATTTCCGAAAAGTATCTCCGCAGCTTATCGTCTGCCTGCAGAGGATGGACCCGGACGCAGAAAACAGCAAAAACAAGTGTAAAAGCCCTGAGTAAAGTAAATATTATAATAAATGTTTGTAAACCCTGAGAAATATGAATGTTTCCTTATAATAAATAAATAATTTAGCATTAAACATTTTGTGATTATCCCCACCCTTTTATTTACAATACCGTCAATATTTTCCTTCGGCCCAAATCAGCCCTCCTCCATCTTCTCTCAACAAATTCGAAAAATCGTTGCCACCAAATTTGTCAGGTAAGTGTTCTTTGGTCGAGGTCAGTGACTGCTTATTTTTAATATGGTGACGGATAGTCTGTATTTTAAACTCCTGCGAACATGACAGAGTATCTATGGTGAATCGCATTCTCTGTCACTCTGTCACAAAAAAAGTTCTACTTTCTGCCTAAATTGCCATTTAAGCGAAAAAAAACCCTTAAATGTGGCAAAGATTATATAATATTTTTCCTATGCATGTGAAATAACTTGATTGTACCGTCGTTTAATAATTTCTTTATCTTGTCGAATTATTCATTTCTATTGAAGTGTTAAATATTCTTCGCAGTTTTCAAACAAAATTAATTAATGTTTCTTAATATGACTTATGCGCAGTGAAACTAATTAGTGAGATTCTCCTGATCCTTGAGAAACTATTTACAAACTTATTTAATAAAGTCATGATTCCTTTCGTCTTTACGGTAAGTAATGCAATTCAGGCTGTTGAATATTCAAAATATTTATTTTTCCAGGATTTACATTAGCCTTAATATAGAATCTAATCTTACATATTTGCGAGTCAGAAGGTTAACATTATAGTTATTGCCTTGCCAATCAATAAATTAAGGATGTAACCGCGATTAAAAAAATAAAATACGTCATATCAAAAAGTGAGGAAATATTTCCACCTAATTTGGTACACAAATGAATTAAAAATACAGGAAATCGTAGTGGGGGTAAGACACTCGTAGAACCACACAGGAAGCGGCTTGATGGGGTGATGTGCAAAAATAATGTGAAAACGAGTGACGTTACTGTCGAATAATTACTTTTATGGAAAGCTGAGATTACTACTGACACTACCGATTAATTTTAAGTTCAATTTCAGTCATTGAACTGTCATCATGGACTGGGGTTTATTAAGGTAAAATATCCGAATTTACCAATGTTAATGTCGAATCAATGACACTTTGGAGTAAATGGAACTTGTATAACCTTCTAAAGAAATCTAATTTAAGCTATGGAAGGAGGTGAAACAGCTTGCCCCTAGAAAACCACCCGCCCAAACGGCTATTCCTTATAACTTTAATAAATACTGCAACCTGAATAAAAAGTCACAGGAACAGTCTTATTAACAGATGAGGAGAAGATTACATATCCTCATGTTTCTCCTGTGATTTACCGTTTTTTACTCAAAGGTTTATTCACCCAAGAATTTATTACTTGTTCTGGAAGTGAAATTACACATTTTGTCAAAATAAAGTTTGGAATATATTTAAGATTATTATTTTATAAGACTGTACTTATAATTTCAAACTTCTGTAAACAAAATTAGTTTCATTTTGCACTATAGATGGAATAATCAGGAACTTCAATTTGGGGAATAAGTCCATAATTATTACTTTTTCTTTGAAAGTGGTTATAAAATATTGGAAGTTTACGTTTTTGTGAATCACGTTAAATAAATTGAAAATATAATCTAAAAATTTCCAAATTACTTCAAAAAGTCTTTATTCATCTAAATTAATTCTGCGAATGCTTGCTTAATAGTAGAGACATTAGTATTTTTTTAAATGAGAAGCAGTATAATTACTTACACACGTTCTAAATACACCTTTTTACTTGCAACATGAACTTAATTAAAGCAGTCTGAGAGGTAACAAAATATCGTCAGAAATTTCTCATCTCAAACCACCTTCTGCCCATTTAAATCTTACGATGAAATAAGTAAAGACCTAATTAATTACGTGAGTAGCAAGAAATTTATAAGCACTACTTGAAGGGTTTTTAAAATTCTAAACTTTGTGTCGATTGAGAGTATTGGGGGGGGGGGAGGGGGGGCTATTGCTGAACTTCTATTTGGAAAGTGACTTTTGTGTGTCAGTTGCTGAAGCATTGTAGACCATGTGAAGGGCGTCGGCGCTTTCAAAGGCAATTGGCGGATCCCCCCAACACGCCCAGCAAAAAGACACGGTTGCGTAACTGTAATCACTCATCAGCTTTCAGACATTCTGTAGTTGGTTACAGTTTGCAGGTCTAGTCGAACGGATAACATTCTCAAATAACCAAATATTTGGAAACTGAAACTATGTGGTCGTATATTATATATTACAGAATTTTCGTCAGTGTATTGGATCGTATTACAGGAGTAGCCTCTTTTGGAAATTTTAAAAGCAACTCTCCTGCATTTCTTCCTAGCTCTACATTATTACTCCACGTGTTTCCTACCACATTCTAAACTTCTTGACATGTGGATAAAGTTTTCTCGGGATTCCAACCGGGTAGCGTCGTTTAATTTCCACAACGTTTCGATGGCTTTCACCGCCATCTTCTTCACCTGAAGTTGGAATCCAGAGAAAACTTTATCCAGCAGTTACACCGGAAAAACCTACGTTCCTTATTCTTGACATGTGTTTCGTATGATCATATTCAAAATTATCATTTTATAAGGTCTATTGCATCTCGGATATCTTTGTGTCAGTTTCACATTCCGTATAGATGAGTTTTGCAAAGATGGGGCGAGACATTTATTATAGACAACTTGTTGCTGGATACAAACCATTTAGTAAGTTAAAAAAATCTTGATGCAAACGGAAGAATTTTTGCTATAGATTATTTACGCTGCATAGCTTACTATTGTATGCTGAACATATTATCGACAATGCTGTTTATTAATGACTATTTGTTTTTCTAACGCTACGAATGTTCAACTTATAATATTAATATGATAAGGTTTTGAGAAAAAAAATTATTTGGATCAAGTGTCCCTGAAATTGCCGTTTTTCCGTCGAAGCGCCCCCATGGCGAAACGGCCTTCGGTGAAATGTCCTAGACCGTCAGGAGGATGACTCAGAGCTCAATGGTGAGGAAAAAAATCGACAAACGTCAGTTTGAGACAGCATAAGTAAAGTGAGAAACTTAAAAACATAAAAATAACAGTTGTTTTACTTGAAAATTGAGTACAATAAGAATTATTTATTCATACATTCAGTATTGATGCCGAAAATGTTATCATTAAGGGTAAATAGAGTAAATTAAAAATATATGAAAAAACCTTTTTAAAATAACGTTTTTATTTCAAACAGAATAAAAAATAATATAAAAATACGGAGTCGTGTTGCGCCTTAAATACATTTCAGATCTATAATATAAGTAATAAAATAATTTTTATATATTTTTCATTTCCCATATACTTAAGTAATATAATTAAATTGTTATAGGAGACATTACATATAATAAGGTGCATAATAAATTAAAATATGAAATCCAGTAAAAATCGGTTCGACAAAGGATACAGCACACGAAACCATCTACACAGTTTCGAAATTAATCCAGAGCAATCATATCCACGCTTTCAGGCGTAAGTATAATTTTTTACCTTCACGCATTTCGTGTATTGTGTTACTTTGCAACACAATACACGAAATGCGTGAAGGTAAGAAATTATACTCATGTTTGTCGAGGAAATATTTATATAGATAGTAGGTTGTTGGTTACAATATGTGAAATTTTTTGTCACAGCAACGAGATTGTGTCAGGAAAGTTTTTAAATTATTGACTGATTCATGAA
Organism: Zhengitettix transpicula; assembly: GCA_037074705.1. NCBI lineage: Eukaryota > Metazoa > Arthropoda > Insecta > Orthoptera > Tetrigidae > Zhengitettix > Zhengitettix transpicula. The sequence continues at coordinate 119,363,173 of CM073592.1, read as the reverse complement.
AGCGGTTGAAGCCTTCCGAAGATTAGTTGGGAATACCGAGGGACAGAAACCGGTTGACAACTATATCAATTGAAATTTACATTTGTCATTGTAATTTTTTATATGCAGGACGCTTAGACGCCGGTATGGGAGTTGAATGTAGTTAACTGTTGCACACGTGAACGGAAGAACAGCGGAGTCTTAATAAAGAGACATCAAATCCCAACCAGCATACACATGCCGATTCATTCAAATGCCATGTAATTCCGTGTTTTTAAATCAGATATAATTATGATCTACTAAAAGTTTTTGAGCCTATGGCATGAAAGCATTGTTAAGTACGCACTTGGATACGATATGAAAAAAAAATACCTTACAAGTTTTATGAAATTGAAATTTCACTGGGTTTTTTAATGCTAAGAAGCCTAGTTAAGTGATTGATTATCAAATAATAATAATTTAACTAGCTAAAGCTATTTATAAACAATGTTTACAGGTACTATTATATTATTAAATTACATAAAAATACGTATTTATTTAACCAGTTTATATTTAATAACAGTAGGACCATCATAATTTATAATTATATTTGCATACCGGTTAAATTCTCCTACATTTTATAAAATACTTTTTAGCTGGGTGTCCGAGGTTGCCGTAAGTGACATCCATGACCCCAGATTTGACTCCAATCCCGGTTGTTTTCGCGTTATTTTTTTAAAAGAACACATCCTAACCTCCCTCCCTAAAGTTGTTCCCCTCCCATGCCGAAAGGGCTGTAAAATATACTCAAAAAACATCGAGAGAAACATTATCTCATTATTGAGACCGAAAAGTACTTATTTCAACCCCTCGGGGTGGTAGATGTGTCTTACTACCACAGCGTTTGTTTCAGGTTTGGAAGGAAAACGTGTACGAAATATGGTTACATTTACTCCACGGGTGTAGATCACAAACATAAGTAAATTTTATAGATTAGAAAATTACCCTACATAGATATTATTTTTTAATGCTAATCTAGTTCTAGTTGTGTCAAGCTGTATCTCATTTCATTGTATGGCTTCCTATAACTCTTATAACTTAAACACTTATTAAAATAAGATGACAATTTATTGATGTATTTATACAACTAATCGACATCATGAAACGTTACAATAAATCAAAATTCCAACCAAAAGAGTTCTTTTAAAGTTTTGTTCCACTAAATATTTACTTTTTACATTAAATAATTCTTAACGCTCTATTTTGCTATTACGTGTACCACAGTACGACACATAATTAAAATAATTAAAAAGTGACATAAGAACACAATTATGTATCACATTTTTAGATTATTTTGTTAAAAGTTTATAAAAACTTTATCTTTCTACTAGTCTTCTACGTACATAATCTAAAGGCCTGTGACAATCCACGTTGAAGATGTGAGGTAAACTTCTAAATATTTGAAATTGGTAACTATCTATAACTAGTTCATGACAATGGTCTAATCACGTTCAGTTCAATTAACATAAATTTCGTCTTTAATACAATTTTAACTTCAGTTAATGCAGTGCTAAGGTATTGGCTCCAAGAGACCTTTTAATGGACATAAGGATATTGATGAAAATAGATGGAAATTGAGGAATATTGAAGTTGATAAAGACGAGAAAGAGAATAAACACGCTTATGAAAAATTAGTTATTATATTTCAAATTCGTGATATTAATTAGAAATATATTTCAATGGGCAAGGAAGTTTTTTCCTACTCCCTGGACTGGAATGTTTTAAGGATAAGTGCATTTCTTTTCTCGTTTTCCCTTGAGCAGATGTTTGCGCATGTGCGTTGTGCGGAACGTGCCAGAGAAACCGGCTTTGGAAGTTTTCATCCCCTAGGACGTAGGTAAGAACCTGTTCCTAAGAATATCAAAGTGGCCCGCCGCCATGGCGCGTGAGGAAAACTGATTTTCTATAGTTACTGGAAGTGAATGTAATGTTTACCATATTACTTATTTGGTGTAGTGATAACAGACGTTTCCTTCATATAAATAAATCCAATGGTAGACACGGGTTTCTTACAAAAACACAGTGATTTATTCTTATTTATTTAATTTTCTCTTAATATAATCTGTATGTTCAATACAATAACCATTCTAGTTTACACCTTCAACGGTATTCAACATTATTTTCTTCAAGAATAGATGTTTATAAAAGAGTAGAAGTCTTGTGATATAACTGCAAAGTAAATTCGTATCGTATCAGAATTAATTGATTCTTGCGTCATTTCTCTAATTTCCGTTATGTTCCGATATATATTCATTTATACGTAGAATTTATCTGCAAAATTTTAGATTTACTAAGAAATTTGTCCAAAAGAACTGCATAGGTACAGATTTTGTATGTTTCTGTCCCACAAATATCTTAAATCGTCCAATTCCTAGCACATTAATTGTTCTCGACAAGCTATTTATACTAATAACATAATTATCCAACTATCAATATATGGAATATATTATGCTATTTAAGAAGTTGGAGTGAAAAAAAAAACATTATAGTGCTTCAAATTAGTTTCAGGTGTATTTTTGTACGCCTATGTTTGTTCATAAATGCGTATAAGACCCAAATCATTTACTCTACTCTACTATAACTTTAGGAATATAACAAAATTCATCATTTGATATGGTGATATAAAAATTGCTGTCGATGTAGTAAAAGAGTTTTGCCAAAAAGGACGGGCACAATAAACAAATGTGGAATTCAAGAACAAAAATATTTTAAACAGGCAAGATTGTTAGATTTTAATATGAATCTGAAAGTATGAAAATCGTGGAAGAACGGAATAATGTTAAAATGTAAAAATTTACGTCTTCTTGACAATTAATAATAGGAAAGATAACCAAATTTGCACCTGAAGAAAGCAACAAGGCTTCCACTCCTTTCGTCTGTATTTGGCTATCTTATTATTAAAAATAATTTTATTTGACGAAGTTTTGTGGATGAAGATGGGGAAACGCACCAAACTGCAAAACATAAACGTACAAATATTTCGTGAATATAAAATACCAAATTGCGTGCCTGCAAGTGGATTGCGGCGTCTTTAAAAAGGCAGTGCCCATCAGGGGGCCTCTTTTCACTGATTACTAGGGAGCCCGATTTATTTGGAGCGTCTTTTGTTTCTTTTCATTGCACGAGAGAAAAATATGCCACAAAATACATTTAACAAACATGGGCTCAACACTTCAGCAGAGTACTACAAAACAGAGACACCAGACCAAGCTATAACACAGCGACACCTCAATATATAAAGAAGCCCGTCACAAGCAGAGAGGTTGCAGTAGACGTACATGATGCAAAAAATAGGAAGGCCGCCGGCCCTGACAATATATACAGCGAACAATTGAAGCAAGCAGTAGTACTCTTCAAAGAGATATAGGGCTACGCTAATGACGAAATGTCTGGAAAACGGACTGTTGGCGAAAATCCCGAATAAATATACTATACATAGGGAAAGGGAACACAGAAGACCCAAACTCTTATAGGGGAATAGTCCTCCAGAGCACACTTTGCAAAATATTCACAGATGTTTACAGCAAGACTCACGGAGAAAGTAGAGGGCAAATTACCGGAACTACAATTTGGTTTCAGAAGAGGTAGATCTACCATACAAGCAATATCGTGCCTCATAAATGACATTGATGAAGCACAGAGACACTACAGGGGGAAGTTATATGCGGTCTTCATTGATTATACAAAAGCTTTTGAATTTCTTAACAGACGACTAATACTAAACAAGCTGGAATCAATGATTGGAAAAGAACATTACCTGACGATAATAATCTCAAACATCTTGCATGAGAACCAAGTAGAAATATATGACAGCATATCAGTAACACAGACAAACGGGGTACTACAAGGAGACCCCCTAAGCCCGTTTGTTTAATATTGCGACTGCAGATATGGCCGAATCACTACCAACAGAAAACACGCGTCTCTATGCGTATGCAGATGACATGGTCATCACACCAACCTCCAGATTACATCTACAAGAGGCCTTAAACAATCTAACGAACAGGGCTCCAGAAAATGAACTAGAAATAAACCTTCAAAAGACAGCGGCAATGATATTCAGGAAAGGTGGCAGACACTTTATACCTCCGCAACAGACCAATAAGTGTTACAAACAGCTTCAGTACCTTGGGATAACCTTACATTCACACTACACGTGAAAGAAAAAGTAATCGCAGCTATCAGAGCAATGCAAGATATTCGGATGATACGACAACTCTCCATCTCCCTCTATAATGCAAAAGTCACCCCAATAGTCACATACGGTTTGGAATTAATATGGGAGAAACTAAATAGAAAGAACCTGAAAGATATTGAAAAGATAAAAGCAACTTTACTGTGTGTCTCGAAATATACGCCATCACGACTTGCATATGAACTCACAAGGGAACCTACGCTATACATCAGGGTTAACTTTGCCATCTACACCTACATATCAACACGTGATCCAAGAGCTAAAGGAAAAGAAGAACCAGATATGGGACGATTTCTACAGTACCACCGCCATGATGACAAACGAATGGAGGAGAGCATCATACGAACTACGACACACAGTAACCCGCTGGTCCGTGCACGGGTTTCACCACAAGATTTGTAAATCAAAAAGCTTTCATCAACCTGATGTGAATTATGTGAAAAGGTGTGTGACAGATATCACGCATATTGGTGTTCCAGAAGATCTATCTCAATGACAGAATTTTGTAAAGAGTGACCCAAATTACTTTACACATTGCGTGAAATTCATTATATTAAATTAAAAATACATTTAAGACAGGCAACGAAAATAGCAGGATTTAACACATAGAATCATGTTAAAATTAAAGTTAAAAGTAAAGTCATAGAATACTGAATCCCCCTGCGTCTGTAAATAATTCGAACTACATCTGTTGAAATGAGACTTAAAGAAGAACAGACGAATAAAAGAAGGGCAGCAATACATTGGAAGGATCAGAGGAATTTAAGATCGCTGATGATCAGGATGAATCGATGTCATCTAAATTAATCTGCGGAAAATTCAAATATGTTCTTCTAAGGGTAAACATTATATTCAGTAAAAGTAAACGGGAAATCCTCTATATTCACCCGGCATTCTGCAAAGTAAATACGCTACTCCCAGAAAGGAAGCAACATAAATAATGTGGGCAGTGAAGTAAGGTGTCCGCTATGTCAGCAGTGAATTAAGATCGACGTCAGTACGTATGGCAGGAAACAACAAAATACTTCATGTTAAATATCAATTGGTCAATTAAGCTGAGATTCAGTAGGTTCGGAAGAAATTAGAACGAAAATAACGTTAATCAGGAATAAGGAAATAACTGCAACGTTAGGACGAACCAATCGTTTAAAATTGTAAGTATAAATATGAATATATAATCAGCGAGAAGAACTTTGCTCTCCATGGTATTTTAATACGGCAGGTTCGTCTTTTCTTTAGAATAATTAAAAACCGTTCAATAATTTTACAGAAAATATTTCAGTCTCAATATATTTCAATTTCTTGTGAAATTTTCGATCTTGTTGATCATAACCATATATAAAATAATTGTCTTTTTAATGTCGCTATCAGACTTTAAACGTACATAGATGAAAATTGTTAAATTGTGTGATTTAATAGTCATGAAGAATTTTTATAGATGATCGTAAACTCTTTGAAAATAAAAATTCAAAAATATATTGAGACAATTTTTTTTCCCGTAAAATTATTGATGGTAAGTATAGTCAGATATCAGAATATATTCATTTAACGATTACCTGACTATTTTCTTGTTTAAGCTGAGATATGCATTTAAATAATGATCAGTTTTAAATTCATAATTTGTTTATTTAAAATTGATTTTCTATGTAAATTAATTCATTGAAGGAGGAGAGTTTAACTAATGAAAATTAAATGCTACTCTTTTGAGGATTGTCAACTGAACTGTGCAGTTGTGTCGCTCTAGGCTTTTTTTTTTTTAGTTTTCTTATCACCTGAAGAAAGGTACAAGGTTTGCAGAAAAGTTGTGCGGTATTTATATCATCGCTTCTTTGGCTTGTATTGGCTATTATAACTTATTATTAATTTTCAAAACAAGCGTTTATTTTTAGTTTTAATATTTGATATTTTATTTAATTTTTAACGTATTCATTATGTCTTTTTGAATTAGATTTTGTTTACTTTCGGCTTCAATATTTCAATTATAAAATTAACAGTATTTCTTTCTTTAATTCGAAACTTTCATCCAAGTACGAAAAGAAAATTAAAATTTTACAGTTATGTACTTTAACTTTAGAAATTAAAGATAAGCATTCAGACAAGTAAAATAGTAACATTTCTTAATAAAACAATTCACAACTTTTTATTGTTTAAATATAAAAAAGTATCTATAAAGTAATCAATTGTTTTATTAATTCAAAACTGATGTTAAATTAAAACTGGTTACATTTCTTGTCTCCTTAGATAGTTAATCTCTATTTTCAGATATCGTTACACTGTTCTTCCTTTCAGGCCAGTAGAATATTAATTCTTTCACTAATAAAATTCTGTTAATTATACTTGAGATAATTTCCGTAAACGTATGTTATATTTTAACATAATTATACTAATTTACTCTAATTTATTTTATTGTTACTTCTTTTATTTAATTTGTAATTATATTGTAATTTTGTGGATCTACTGCCGGGAAAACTGCTCATTTGTATTTTAAATGAATATAGACATACACACATTTCTTCATTAATGTTTTTGTTTTTCATGATAATATTATAACTAGAATGGTGTCTTCCAACATATATAATGAATTTTTCTTTCGCCAGTTCTCTCGTTTAAGCAGATATCAATTTCGCCTAAGGGATGATAAAATTAAGAAGTTTGATTTCTTAAGGAAGTTATTGAAATTGTATCTCTAGGAAACAAATTTAGTTTACCCAAAACATATCTAACGCTGCGAAGTGGACGCTCACAGATTGTCAATCGTCGTGGAAGAATTATGGAAATTTCAGTTGTACATATTTCCCTAGCCCGTTGTTTTCGTTTTCTAGACGTGTCCAGCCTTTGAAGTAAACGTTACTAAATCGCAGGTTGACAGATTTCCCTGTCTACGCGAGTACGGTGGAGAGGCTTGCGGCCAGTGTGTACTTAATAGTGTGTTTAGCGCTGGCGAGGGTGGGGTCGTGGGTGGCGTGTGCAGGGCGCGTTGCAGTGGAGGGGGGAACAGGTGGCAGTGTGTGGGAACGTGGCAGGCAGCGACTTTCCCACGGACGCGCGGCGCGCACCTGGTAGGCCGTGCTGCTGCAAGATCCGACCTTATATATAGAGGTGGCCGCAGGGCACGGCTCAGTCAGCAGCAGCCAGCAGCTAGCAACCGACAGCCAACAGCCATGAGGCCAGAAGCCGGAACCTACGTGGTAGCGGCTGTGCCGGGCTCCGACTACGACGAGCAGCCCATCTCCAGGACTTACCAGTACAGGAAGGTCAGTAAAGTGTCACTTCCTCATTATGCTTCAAATAATATAGTACACGTAATAACGACCGTTTAACCCTCAAGTCAACTTTTCCCGCCAATAGTCACACGTAACCACGGGGCGTTGAATTTGTGTCATAAGCCAGTGTTTTGATACACTATATTAAGGCGGTTTCTGTTTATTTAAGCGTATGCAATTTTAATTTTTACGCTTAATACAACTTCAACCTGGTAACCGTCAGTCAAATGTCGTTATTCACAATTTAAAACGATTATCATTTGAACACCATCCACTGTTAAGAATCTTAAACGTTTCACCTATTCTCTTTTCTGATCTTAAATGCTAAATTGTTTTTGATGTAGTATCCCTACTTATATATACGTATATCAGAACGTAACTTCCAATACCACAATTTAAATTTACGTCAGTAGAAATTAATTACTTAAATGTTTCAACGGGAATAAATTATCCTTGTTAAATTGGGGTTTGAAAATAGTGATTCACAACAAATAGATTAATAAAATATGTTAAATACATATTGTCGCGTAACTTTTATTTTATTTTATTGGCTTTTACTCGAATGTTAAACTTCAAAGTAGTTTGCGATTTCTTCCACCATTCACTTCCTACAATACGTGGGCAATGGTTGTTTCGCAAATATTATTCTGCTTTCAAACATAAAAATAAAAAATACTCTAATCTAATTTTAAACCTCTTTCTTTAGTAAACGGTCAATATTCACATCCGCAGAAAATTCCCGTGGTATTTTCACGTTTGTCGACGTGCAGACTTTCTCTGTAGTCAATTCTCAGAAACAATAATATCTATTACAAAATTAAAATGTGAGGTATGTTTCTTATTATTTATTAATTTAATTTTATCTTCCCGTTGTTGTGAATTGATGATTTTTATTTTGGAGAGCATTTCTTCTTAGTACGTAGTGTGAATTTCGTGCGAACGTGAGGCTTATTTTGTCGTTGTTGCGCAGGTTATGAAACCCATGTTGGAGCGCAAGCGGCGCGCCCGCATCAACCGCTGCCTGGACGAGCTGAAGGAGCTGATGGTGGGCGCTCTGCAGGCCGAGGGCGAGAACGTGAACAAGCTGGAGAAGGCCGACATCCTGGAGCTGACGGTCCGCCATCTTCACAAGCTGCGACGCCACCAGTCGCTGGTCCTGACGCCGGAGGCTGCGTACGCCGACCGCTTCCGCGCAGGCTTCTCCCGCTGCGCCGCCGAGGTTTCGCAGTACCTGGCGGGGGCTGCGGGGGCGGCGGCCAGCACCGAGCTCATGCACCACCTCTCCAACTGCGTGCGTCACCTGGAGCAGCGCGCCGCCGCCAACACGCCTCCGGCGTCGCCTGAACCCGCCCCCGAGACGCCAGTCACTAAACTTCAGGAGGCGGAGGCGGGGGCTGTCTGGAGGCCGTGGTGACATCTTTGCCGTCACTACGAATAATGTGCTGACTTTTAAACTATCAGCTTCCAGCATTGGTGGTGTTAGTAAGGACAATGTCGAAAATCTCCGCACACGCCAATAACTTATGCCTCGTATTTACAATTTATTACTGTTAATAATCTGCAAAATGATGAATTCGTTTTTTAGTACTAAGTTATTTTATTGTTGCTTGTAAGATATTTTAAGCTTTTACTTAGTAAAAGAAGGTTAATTAGACATTTACATGTGTAAATTTAGTAAATATTTCTAATAATTGTTAAGTTTAGTCGTTGAAAGTATTTAAATCCAGAATTTTTTCAAGAGAAGCTATTTGTTATGTTTGTTGCTCACATAGATTGAACCTGTAATTATAAAATTACTTTACTGTAACACTTGTCAAAATTATAATTTTAAATTTATAAATTCAGAAAAATAGCTTCACTGGTCTTTATATAAATATTGTTGAATTCTGAGCGTAAGTAAGATATAATCTATACCTGTGATGGATATTTGTAATTCTTCTATATTTTGTGATCATTTGGTTTGATCTAAAATAATTATATTTTATAGCGAAATTTGTAACGTTCCGGAAGAATGAGCTGTACTTTTGTAACGTGTAATGTACTTAATTTTGTATTTAGTTTGAAAATTGCTTTATAATGTTCGAAAATAATTTTATCCATACGGTCTTTGACATACGTTTTTAAATTATTAACGCTACGATTGTGATTTTTCAAGATGATACTCACTATTTGTGAAAGGGAATAATGAATCTAGGCAACTGTTGCATATACTTGCCTCTTTTCACCAACTGTGATATTTTTAAGTGTACCTGAGACAGATTTGTAAATCTACCCTAAATGATGTACAGTACCTATTTTTGTTGAAATTGTAATTTGTCACTAATAATGAGCAAATGAAATAAATGATTGATTGAATTTTGTTAGTTTTCCTTTTTCCAGCCACCTTAATCTACAGATGAATATATATATATATATATAATTATTTATTCAGTAATTTATTATGTTATATAACTTATAGTATTATGTGCCACAATGATTTTAATCCTGCCAAAAATTAAACACATGATATAATACAATATACACATTGTAATATTCCTTTTGATTTTGAGTTGGTCACCTGGATTTCGCGGTTGTGTCGTTCTCACGGATCTTGCGTTTTTCATCACCTGACGAAAGAAACAATGTTTGCAGGAACTTTGTGTGATATTCTTATTAAAACTTCATTTTGTCTGTTATTTGGCTATTTATTATCTAATTATATGCTTTATCAATGAATATTTATGATGCCAGATAATTCTGGTCCATACATCGTGTACTTTTATCGGGAAGTGTTATTCTAAGCACTTGTTTGTGTGAATTACATTCATTTTTTTCCCCAGATCATAATTTTATGTATTAAACCCAGATTGTAAAAATAATTCGTTTTTATCGGTACCAATAAATGAAGACGCCTGATTCTCGAGCACAGGCATGACGAACGAATTACTACAAATAACTTGTAATGGAGAAAAACCCGACGTAAGAGACATACATCAGTGTAGCACGAATGTTCAATCGTATCAAATAGGACTAATTAGTAATTGTTACAGATTACATTACACCACAGGCAAAGAAAATGAAATTGTTTAGTGCAATAGTTATATCACGTTGATACTGCATACATTTTACTGACATTTTCAGATTAATACTTTCTTCATATTGCATATTTATTTCTTGAATTTATTATTTTTACATTATTTATACACTTTTTCACCAAAGTCTCTTATATAAGTAAGAAAAAACTGAAGTACGTTAAAGTCAATTGAGTATAAAACATTCAGCAAAATTTTTCTCCCGGTTTCAAAATTAACAAAAGCTGCATGTAGTTATTTTATTATACATAATGTCAACATAGCATTTATTTACAATTGTCAGTTAACCAGATGTGCTGGAGAAAAACGAAACGCATTTCAAATTCAGCACAGTTATTTTCATTTTGCCGCAGAATTTTTTTCTGCCTTGTGTTATTTCTTGATACGTTGACATGAACGGAAGATTAAAATCCATCGCTGTAATCGTAACACGTCAAGAATATTACTTGCAACCGAAGAAAAGTTTTCTCCTAGGAAAATTGAGTAAATATTGTAATACCAATTAAACAAGCCATTAAATGTTTTAATAAATAAATTGTTAGCGGTACGAATGCGTAAAGGTGACAATCAAGGCGGGTTTTTCCTTTGTTAACAATGGAAACTGAAAAACCGCCCGCTTGGAGAACGGCAGTCTGGAATCGGCGATGAAAGGTGAAGGAGTCTAAAATCTGCGTACGAGAGATGAAACAGTTAAAAGTCGACGGGGAGATATAATACAGTTCAGTTCACCTAGAGCAACAAACAGTTAAGTCCGCAGATTTAAACTACAAATGGCGAGATCCTGTATTTCTACATGAAAGCAAGCAAATATTTTTACGGAGAGATTTACATAATAATTTGCCACGGTGAAGCGCAAATGGTTGCTTCACGTTTATTGAACAATTTTCGCATAGAGGAGACCGGCATCCATTAGCTGACCAAAGGGGCGGCTCATCCGAGGTTCCAGATAGCAGAGGACGAGTATTTCAATCGTGTGTATTAAAAATTTTAATGAAGTGTAGAGTCAGTGTAAAAATGGCCTTTTAGTGTGGTAGTTTTCAAGATACAAGAGAGAGATCTGGTACCAGACAAACATTCCGTGAGTAACAAAACATTTATACAAATTTGTAAACGATAATTAAAAAGGTATAGTCAGATTTCGTTCTGTTTTCGTTTCATTCAGTTTTCTTTTCATTTATCTTTATATTGTTTTAGGTAAACTTTTTATATTTCAATTGTTAATTGTGAGTTTATACATTGCTTTTGTTCTAATTATCAAACCCAGTAGTGACCCTGAGATATAGAGATCCAACGTATTTGATTGTAATGATATAAGAACTGTATTTCCATAAATGCCACGAATTAATAAATGAAAAATTAAAGTATTTGTTGTTAAGTGGATGTAATTCGGCGTGCAAAATAGATCTTATACAATGTCAATTTATCAACAATAAATTTTTAAATATAAATAAAATTTCGTGGGGCAAATTAATCGTTAACCTTGTTGTTTATTTATATTTAAGTGCGTTTCATTGTTAGGTGTGTCTAATTGGAAACTTAAAATTGCTGTTCCCATGTCTGTCCGCCAAGAGAATCTTCTGAAACTCAACATGCTGCAAATTACCGTCAGCGCTATGAGAAGCACCACAGGTGTCATTGAGTTTGCCTGACCATCAAAATTAACATTGTCCCACATTCCACATATACCCTTGTATATTATTTCAATATTAGAGTGGGTTACCAAAACAGGGATGTCCGCAAGTAGTAAGCTACTTAAAAATTGTGTTATATCGTTCTGGTTCGGAGTAGTTAAATCAAGGTTCTCATAAGCCGGACACCGAGGTCCGGTTTGAGAGGTGTCGCAGATGTTGGGAATTCGGTAAGAGTTGTTCACAGCGACTACTGCTCAGTTTCGTTCAAAACTGGACGGTACATGGAGTCGAGAATGCTGCATGTTCACATCAAACAAATGCTCTAGTCATTGTAAGGACGTGGGACAAGTAACGAGAGCTCGACATACCTCCTGCAGGGTCCTCTAGGGCAGGAGTGCTCAGACTTCTACTGAGATCGACCACAAGAAAAGTATGCGGCAAGCAATCGAACAAAAAACATCTGGGGGGGGGGGTTAGATGCGAGCTGTAATATGACATGACATGGGCATTCGGTTAGAGCCCGTTACGTCTCTTGTCTGGTTATTTCCCAATCAAAATCTGTACTAGGGAAAAATACAACGAAGCTAAAATGATATTTTTATTATAGATTTTGTTTATACACACATAATAACAATTATAATGATATGTACATCTATGTGAAAAACACTTTAATACTTGGATATCGATGCCTGGCATTGCTTTTCATAGAATAGCAGGGAAATACTGATTGACAATCGCAAGCTCGGTGACAGGTGTTCGACAGTATTTTGATTTAATAATTTTCGTTTCAGAAAACGCATATTCGCATAGATAGCCTACGTTGACGCAAAACTTTAAAGCACTATTTGTCTTAAATATGGGGATTTACTTCAGATATGAAAGACCAAATTTTCATGTACTTGCTCTAGCTTTATAATGAAGACAAGTCTTGATAGAAGGTATTTGATGTTTCAGCAGTAGTTTTTTGACGTCTACATTAGAGAAAGAATAACTAATTAAAGTTACAATATTTGTCTATCGGAAAAATAGACTTTCAAATTCACGCAGAATTCAGGACATAGGTCATAAATTTTTAGATGACTGAATAATGCCATATTTTCAATACTCAATACTACACTAATATTCTTAGATTCAGCTATAATAAGGTAATACATTTTAAACGATATTCACATAAAAGATTTAATTTAACTACGGTTTTCTATTACCATTTCTACTGGTGAATGTTGGTAAATCGTACAAAAATAATGTAACTTATTACAGTTATTTATAGTTTTGAAACCAATTCCGATCGAACTTGTTGGCGATATTACCATTCTCGAGAACAAGAATCTTCAAGCACCTCGTAATTAATAAAAACTTGTATACAGGAAATTTATCTCTCGCATAACAAACAGTAGCCTACACTGACGAGGAGTTAACCAACAGGAGGTTTTCCTGTTTATTTTCATAGCATCCATTTCCCTGTACAAAAATGCTGAATTTATTACCTTTGTTTGTTAGAATGAAACAACGAATGTATCTGATATTGGAAACAATTGGTTATACACATGATTTACACATAATCCATTGGAAAATTGACAGTCAGACACGCCAAATTTTAGAATGCATCGGGAGTTAAAATTTAACTGATCTTAAAAGCACAAAAATAACTTAATATTAAACTTGCTGAGGAGGTTTTTACATGTTTTACTATTTCCACCATCGTCCACCCCTACCCTTAGGCGTAGTAGTCCCCAGTGTTTGTTTCCGGCTCAAAATGAACCACTTGACCAAATTTCGTCAAAACTGCTCCACGCGTTTAAATTTTTATGCGGAACATTTACACATACACAAACATCCTATTTAATTTATTAGAAAATTAGAATACTTATAATAATTCAAAATTATGTTGCCTAATTTTTAATCACTTATTATATTGTAAAAAACGTTGTATTATTATGTTACAATAGCACATTTTATTATTTCACTACCTGGGTGCCGGCTTTGGCTAGGGTTGTCATATAACTATAGCCCCCTATTAGACTACAACGACGGTTCCTTTTTCTTTACTTTTATGTAACGCACCTCGACCCCTATCCCTAAATGTGCTCACCTCCCATTCCGATAGAGATTGAACTTATAGACCCAGAAAAAATTTCATTCGACTAATATATCCGCCGCTATAACATGATAGAAAATTACCAACCCAGCTACTCTGGGATAAACCAAAAGTATTTATTCGACGCAAATATTGACCGTTAAACATGTTTGAAAATTTCCACACCCTTGCTTGGGGGAGTTAAACGCCTAGTTGAATGACATAATTAAACTAAGTGACATCCATAACCCCGATATGACTCCAATCTCGATTGTTTTTGCGTTATTTTAAAGTAACCCTTACTCATAAGGGTGCTCCCCTACCAAGCCCGAAAGAGGTAAAAATTATACATGGAGAACATGTAAAAAAATTTTATGAAGCTCATTGATCCAGAAATATATTTATTCTATGCAATAATCTGCCAGGTAAAATTTTTTAATATTTCTGTTCCCGCTCACCTACGTCCTCCCCGCGAGTTGCTCAGATTGTAATAAATAAACTCAGCGACATCCATAACCCCCGGTTTGACTCCAATCTCGGTTGCTTTTGCGTTATATTTATGAAAACGTACTTCGATCCCTATCCCTAAATGTGTTCACCTTCCATGCCGACAAAGGTTGAAATTTAATAATAACAAATAAAAATATAGTAAAACTAATACGAAAATTATGTAATACACAATTATATAAATAATAATGGCTGAGAGTCTTGAATAATTGTCGATATTATTATAGAAAATCTAAATAATCAAATGGAGTTGCTCCAAATCGCGCTTCAGAAAATGTACAAAAAAGGAGAAAAATTAGTGGAGTGCGGTAAATTATTGCAAACATAATATGGAGGTATTTATTAGTTAAATAAGAATTTATTAAGGATGTTTCACTTCTGTGCGAGCCATTACAAACACACTCATTTTTATATCCCTTTGTTGAATTCTAATATCACACCGAACGTAAAACATGTTTTCTTCTACTCACATACTCTATGAATTATATACAGGCGACATCCCCACAACAGCTGACACATATATAGTTACTTTTGCTGACGGCACCGTCCTCCTATCTCAACATACCGACCCACGCAGGGCCTCCTCAAACCTTCAAACCCATTTAACTCTCCTTCAAGTATGGCCCAATAAATGGCGGATCAAAGTCAATGAAGCGAAAAGTACTCAAGTCAACTTCACACTAAACCGTTCAGAATGTCCATCAGTGTCCCTAAACAATATAGAAATCCCACAATCAAACGAAGTTCGCAATCTGGGTCTACATTTGGGCAAAAAACTAACGAGGAAAAAACATATATTAAAAAAGAGGAAGGAATCCGACCTGCGACTGAGAAAAATGTACTGGGCACTGGGGAGAAAATCGTGTTTATCGCTTGAAACCAAAATCTTACTCTACAAAGCAAGAATAAAACCAAGTTGGACATATGACATTGAGCTATGGGGCTGCTCTTGCAAATCCAACGTCAACATCATCCAACGATTTCAACCTAAAACACTCAGAATACTTGTAAATGCACCTTGGTACGTCAGCAATCGAACATTACATACGGACCTCGGAATTCCAACCGTTCAAGCCACTTCCTGCGTCTCCAAACTTCACCCAAACCGACTAGCGTCCACCCTGCAACCTGACCCTCCCTATAGAAGGCTCCAGAACAAGAAATGGCCGAATGACCTGAAAGCAGTATAAGTTCACAATCCGGATAACGTCATTGGATGGGTATCCGCTCACGTTATTGTATTATTGTGTCATCACATTAACTCATGGAACATGTATGATATAGTTATGATTGTTAAATGTCTAATAAAAATAAAATATAAAAAAATAACTAGTGTACTGATCTTTTAGAAGTTAACAACCCCAATACATGTGTCATATTATTAGGGAAATAATTTCTTGCTTCCAATTCTTTCTCTCAGAAATAAAAATTATTTACTTTCCTTCATTTGATGTGTAAAATATTTTTTTGTACCCACACTTATTGTATTTCTGCAACTATATGATGAAGCGGAAAGCCGTGGAGTTCGAAATTGGAGAAGCTGATTCTCAAAGTCCATAATTTGCCGAAACAGGTCAATCAAATATTGGCTCTAATTCATCCATGAGTGCCATGAAAGATGTTAAGTGTCGACGGTCGTGTCGATCTTTATCGTAATAATCACATGGAAGTCATATCATTTTGATTACACGTGTTGGAAGTCTCTATGTGTGTGTGTGTATGTGTAAGGTGTCTGGAATTCGCCCAGTCTGTTACATTGTTTACTCTCTGCTGAAAAGCAGAAACCACGCCGAAGTCAATTTAACGACTTAAACAGAAAAGACAGTGTTTTTTTTTTGCCGTGGGACATATGACACACATCACTTGTACCATGTTCACTATATATATTATCTTATCCTTGTCAATAAACTCAGCAGGATTATGTATATTTCAAGACATCAGAAACCACTGCTTAAAATTTTCCATGCTTCATAGTGTAAATATAAGCAGAGGGTTATTTAGTTTTCCCTAAACGGTCTTGGCTCGCTTCTAATAATTACGCATCATCCATAATTAATTGAAAACGAAATTTGTTGAAATAGATTCTTTTGCGATTTAACGTCTTTGATGAAGTTATCGTAAATCGTTGCCCCCATCTGATTGAAACGATGACGTGGTCACAAATTATTAGTGTATTTTAGACATCCTTGTAATAAATATAAAATTCTATCTTTCATTGGGTTTATTAAACTCATGTATATGAAATTCTGTGAATACATATTCCTAAAAATTACTTCGCAGCTTCAGTGCTTAACTTATGAGGAGAATTTCGATAGAATATCAGTAAATGTAAGCTACCTCAAAGCTTAACTTCAATGTTGAACAAATGAAATTATTCGCTAACTCTTCTGATTCTTTTCCATTTCTAATCAACAAAAATGGATGATTGGTATTCCTCTTAAGGCTCAAAAGTCACTTAGAATTTCAATATTTTACTTTTTTGATGAATTTATCATATCTCAAATGATTGTCATTTAACAGAAAAGGACAAACCCAATCCATTAATCTTCAAGTTAATTTGCAGAGAAAACAAACGAGAACAGTTTTGCGAAAACAGTAAACATTATTTAACAAACTATTTCTTCAGTCTGATTAAGGAATACCAATGAAAGGCCGAAGCGGTAACAAATTTTTCAAACGTATTCTGATATTTTAAAATATTGAATGACTTTGTCGACATTTAATGAAATTTCAAAATGAGTTGGCATGTCAACTAACTGCTGGATCAAATTCCACAATAAGATTGTTGATTTTACAAAGTTTCTTAACCATTACCTATTGGAAATATTTATTTTCATCTATAATATCAGCTATTTATAGTAATTTCGCAGACAGTTGCTTAGCTATTAACTTGTCTGAGAGTTAGAAATAAAGACTAGTATTTCAATTTCAGCGTCACGTAAGTAATTAAAGAGGAAGTATTATTCACGCATAACTGCTTTGTTTTATCCTGATAATAAATATAAGCTATTTCAGGGTAACCCACATTGTGACACTTGTAATTACATGGTAATGGTTAGAAAGGGGGCATGAAGTGGGAGGTGAAGGAGAAGGAGAAGGGGGGCGTTAATTAAATCAGAAGCATTTGGAGGACGTTTGTGTGATCTAACGGGAGAGGAGGGCGGTGAATTCTTAAAGAATAAATTAATAACTTATATATTTATATATTTAAAAATGTATGTCTGTCTGTCTGCATGTATATCCCCTATGCGCTCCTAAACCATTCATCCTATTACGACGAAACTTTGGTGAGTTGTTGTGCGCACTCCCGCGAAGGTTTCTGTCGTATTCGGACCGTTAGGAAACTGCCAAGGGGTGAACGAGGGTAGCATTTTGCTATATGCCAAAACGGCTCATATTAGCATCGTATAATTTGTTTTATTTGTCGATGAAATTAATAGTTTCTCTCCAGATGTTTTAAGTGTATAAATCCAACCACTTGCAGCACCACTAACGGATATGGTGGAGGGGCGGTACAATACAATAACGCGGAACAACCGAGATGAGTGTCAAATCCGGAGTTATAGAAGTCAATGAATTTAATTCTGACATTAACTTTGTCAGTTTGTTTGTAGTTCAGCCCCTAGGTATGG
Organism: Zhengitettix transpicula; assembly: GCA_037074705.1. Classification (NCBI taxonomy): domain Eukaryota; kingdom Metazoa; phylum Arthropoda; class Insecta; order Orthoptera; family Tetrigidae; genus Zhengitettix; species Zhengitettix transpicula. The sequence continues at coordinate 119,344,779 of CM073592.1, read as the reverse complement.
GCGGTCAGGGAGAAAGTGGGTGAAAGGCCGTTGTATAGAAGTAATGAGTAACCAACAGAGGCTGGTGTTGAATCTGCGGTTATTGAAGTAAATGAGTTTCATTCAGACATTTACCATGCTGGTTCAGATGTCGTTCAAGCCTACGAATGGGGATGGAATGGGACGAAACAAATTCCCGCCTATACAACCGAGATTGGTGTCGAATCTGAGGTTATGGATGTCAGTGCCTACAATCCTGACATTTACATATTGCTTAAGATGCAAATCAACCCACAGTAGAGTGGGTTGAAGGAGGTAAAACAAAGTTCCGCGTACAATCTTAAACACGCGGACTAAATTCTCCCAAATTTTGTACACATGTTGCTTACGAAGCCGACTCTATTAAGGTGCAGAGAGAATTTTTCCTCTCTTAAGGTGCCGGAAGTATGTTTCTTAGGGTAGCGGGAGTATTTTTGACTTCTTTTTATGGGACTTGGAATAATTAATGTACCAGGAGTTTTTTGTATGTTCCATATTATTATAGCCGTTGCCTTTTAGTGGTTGGGTCATAAATGTTAATGTTAAAGTAGGCGATAAGCAAATTGAGATTTAAAAAAATATTTATAACTTGAGAAAAGTGTTTTCGTCTGTTTCAGTTTTACAATCTGGAGTAGAATAAACAATGAACTTGCTTGTTTATTGTTAGTTGTTCTATTAAAACTCATTTCAGTTCCGTTTCTAGAGATAAACGTTTTGCTTTGAAGGTGTTTCGCACCATCCGTTTTCTTACTTGTTCTATTTAAATCTTTAGCAAATCGAAAACAGTTAAATCTATTGTAAATATTTCTGCACTTTCATTCAGCCATGTTTCCACGATGAGGCTTTGCTGAGCCTAACAGATTGTTAAGACACAAAGCTTAGTATATGAAGATCACGACACAAAACTGTAAATAATCACAGACAACGTTATTAAACGATCTTTTCGAATAGAGCAACTACAGGTCAAAACTTCATAATGAATCCTTCAAACGAGTGCCAGCCAATTAGTGGTTGCATTTGAATAAGAATTTGTATTGTCTTGGATACGCAATGGAAGCACAAAACGTTCTATTACTAATTTTCTTATTTGCATTCAGAATTAACTTTTTCTTGAAACCGGCGCTATAAAGATCGTAGCAGACTGCCGATACCTACAAAGTCCGTTACAGAAAACTTGTTCCCCGGGTTCTGTGTTTGGCTTGTTAATAGCAACAGTACACGAACAAAATTATTTGCGCCAACAGTTTGCAGAATTCTTCTTAATTATAAAACAAAGCTCCATTTATTCCATCGAATCCTCGTGATGTAATTAAGATGAAGACAATAAATTGCGGCATTTCTATATTTGACTTACATATCATATCGTAAGTAGATAAACTATATTAAATCGACTTTGTTTTGTATGTAGGAAGTTCCCTAGACTCAGAAATTGTTTTACACCAATGACAAGTTCTTCAGTGTTATGGACGATGTACTCATGTCCGAGATCAAAATAACCAAATTTAACCAGAAGCACGTGATCACGTTCATACGTAACTGATATACCACTCTGATCAAAAAGTAAGGTGAAATTGTCATTTAAAACTCCCGGGTATTAGGAAGGCAGGTAAATTTTTTCCCCTAGGTTAATATGACTGTCTGTAATATTTGCCAAACATCTGTTTGTTAAAAGGTTTAATTATCTCCGAGTTACACGTGTTTTTGTAAACAATCAAAAGTGAATTTTTCGATTTTTACAATGGGTGATTTTGTTGAGCAAATAATTTGCATCAAATTTTGTTTGCGGAACGAATATTCTTGTGCGGACACGTTGAAAATGTTGCGGAAGGCCTTTGGTGATCAAATTATGGCACAAAAAAACGAGTTCAAAGAGAGCAGAGAACGCGTTGAAGACGAACCGCGCTCTGGACGACCATCAACGTCTACCGACGAGGGCCAAGTCCAAAGAATTAAAGATTTGATGCTTGAAAATCGTCGATGGACAATTAGAGATCTCGCATGATAGTGTTGGAATATCATTTGGCTCAGCCCAAATCATTTTGAAGAATGTTTTGTGTCTCAAACGCGTCAAGTCTCGATTGGTGCCGAAATCGCTCAATTTTTGGGGGAAAAAACCGTCGCGTTGATTTGTGTGAAACTTTGCTGTATGACTATCAGGACCACTTGAAATGCATCATTACTGGAGACGACACTTGGATTTACGCATACCACCCTGAAACCACCGACCAATCCAGCGAATATCGTGCAAAAGGTGAAGCAAGACCGAAAAGTCGATCGAAAATCAATGTGATGTTGACAGTTTTCTTTGATTATCGTGGTGTGGTGCACTATGAATTCCTTCCGCCGGGCCAAACTATCAGCAAAGAATATTATTTGAGCGTTATGCGTCGTTCGTCTGAAACGGCCGGAATTATGGGCGAACAACTCTTGGTTCCTTCATCACGATAATGCACCATGTCATACTGCATTGATTCTTCGTGATTTTTTTGCAAAAAACTCGACTCATATCGTTCCGCAACCACCGTATTCGCCTAATTTGGCTCCGTGCGACTTCTGGCTATTCAGCAAACTCAAAAGCCAATGCGGGGACGACGTTTTGACACGATTGAGGAGATTAAAGCCGAATCGAAGAAGATCTTGAAGGCTATACGAGAAAAAGACTATTCCGACTGTTTCGAGGACTGAAAAAGCGTTGGAAAAAGTGCGTTTTATCGGACGGGGATTACTTTGAAGGGGATGAAATTGATTTGGAAGAATAAATAAAGATTTTATATTTTATAAATAAATTCACCTTACTTTTTGTTCACAGTGGTATATTCAAAACTTTAAGTATTTACGTAAAGCTGTTTCGTGTTAGAAGCTACTGCCCTCGTCAACAGCTTCTTCTTGACCGGCGTTACAGCCCTTTGTGAGCCTTAGCCTCCTTAATGATATCCTTCCATGTATTCGTATCTTGCGCCTCTATCCACCATGCTTTAACTTTAATGTTTGTATGTCCTTCAAGGCTCCGTCTAGCCATCTTAACTTGGGCCTTCCCTTTCTTCTGTTTCCTTCTACCTTTGTGAAGGTTAGCTTCTTTCATGGGTTAATATCCTCCATTGTTTTCACGTGCGCTAACCATTTCAGCCTACATATTTTTGAGGTGTGTACTATGTTAGTATTTTGGTATAGTCTTCGTTGTATTTTATTCTCCATATTCCGTCAACACAGCTTGGACCATAAATTTTCCTCAGGATCGTCCTTTCAAATATTTCCAATTTTTCTTCGTCGGTCTTAGTTAGTGTTCAACTCTCACACCCATACAGGACCACAGGTTTTATTAGGGTTGTGTACATTTTCATTTTAGTCTGTCTTTTTATCATTTTGGACGTCATTAACTTTTTAAAGCTATAATAGCTTTTATTGCCTTGGTTTATTCTGTAATCAACTTCTATGGAGATGTTTTTGTCACTAGTATCACTCCTAAGTAATGAAATTTGTTAAATCTTTCTATGTTAAGATCGTTCAAAGAGATATTTCTATTGTTAGAGGTTTCCATGAATTTTGTTTTATTGTAGTTGACTTTTAACCCTATTTGTGCTGCTGCAGCTCTAATTTTACATAAGCATTTCTTATCGTATTCTCCTGTCTTCCTATAAGTACGACATCATCTGCGAATGCTAGTATTCGTATTTATTTATGTAGTATGGTACCTGTGATGCCCAATTCAGCATTCCTTATCACTTTTTCTAGGGCGATGCTGAAAAGTAGACAAGATAAGGCATTTCCTTGCCTCAGGCCTTCCCGCGCACTGAAATGTTTCGATGCCCCATCCCATGCTGACAGAATATTAAGTTATTACGAAATTACACGTGAGGGTCCTCCATCTTCTAGAAAATCGATCATTATTAATTGTCACTTATTTTCTATAACTGTAAAAGGGTGTGGTTTAATGCAATACAATTAAATTTATTAAAGTGTGAACACCTTTCGTACAGTAAATTATTCAATAATATTGCATAGATTCTGTAGAGAAGCCGGGTTTCAGAGATGTGGAATGAATCATGAATTTTACATAATTAAAATATATAATAATTATAAATATACCATAAGTTCCCACCCACTTACCTAAGTACGCGTGACGCTTATATTCCCAAGCTTTCATTTTGGTCGTTTTGGGTTGCCCGGCCCAGCGCAGTGATAGACGACTGTAATGCTTCATTTGGATAATTGAATTTCACTTAGTTATTTTTAAGAAATTTTAAATTTTTTAAATAGTAGTTCTAACTCTGACAATACTAAATTGTTTGGCAGGGTGAAATTAATTACAATAATTAATAATTTACATTTCATTATACAGTTCTAATTAACTCACGGCAGTTTTACAAAGATAAACAAAACAGAACAGAACAAAAACGGAGACATTTTCTGAACGGGTTGGTGGGGTGGGATTATCATATGGTTCATTACCACTTGAGGGTCAGTACTTCTCAGGTGAGTAGGCGACAATCCCTCTTACGTCCTGGAAATGATCAACCAGCCGGCCTACAGGTTCTCGTCGGCAGAGCAGTTCAAATGTCCTCCACTCCAAAACTCTCGCACCGAAAAGAAGAAAACTAGCTTCCTCTCCAAATACCAACTTGTTCAAAACTTTCGCAAAAAGAACTTATAACATCACAAATTCTACTGTCCTCCACACTCTACAACTAAAAACAATCAACCAGAGACGTTGAAGCTGCACCACGCATGTATCCCGCATAGTTTCACTCCATCACATACCTTTTTTTTGCCATAATTGAACAACTGCGTGAAACTGGTACCTTCGAAATTAGGAGGGATGATTGTGGTGCTCCACGGACGCGCCGCTCCTTCGATTTTTAAGAAAAATTACTTCATCTCGCAGAAGAGAGTACTCCAAACGTTGCCTCAGACAATATTGTTTTCGTAGCGTCAAGCAGGTGATATGAAATAGGTTAGATGTTCAAACAAATTGTGCTACAAAATGGTACATTTCCGGACATGGTTTCCGTATAAAAATTTTATCTACTGAGTTCCCTCCACAAACCCTAGCAGTCTGTAATACGAGTTCTGAAACTCTCTGTATACATTTCGAATAAACGAAATAATTGAATGAAACTCCGTATAAATGAAGCCTTATTTGAACAGAAACAAAGGTAGGCTAATGCAATCGATAAAAAAAAAATTTAAAAGGCATTATATTGTAATATCAATTAAACGGGTTATTAATTATATTTAATAATATTTAATTGTTGGCGGTACGGGTATATAAAGACGACAATCTCAGCGGGTCTTTCTTTGTTAACAATGGAGACTGGAGACCGCGCCCTTGGAGAACTCAGTCTACGTGGAGTCTCCGTCGAGCCTGGGTCGAGAAAGGATACATCAAAGAGTCTGCGAGAGATAAAACACAGTAAAGTTTGCTAATCTAAAAGAATGAAGCGAACTATCTAGGAAGTCCAACGGCGAGATATAATAGTTTACATAAAACGCACGTAAACAGTTTAACGGAGAGACTCATAAAATCGCAATTTGGAAGCAGAAGTTTTGCTTCACAAACTGAACTAATTTTCGTATAGAGAGACTTTGAGGAGATCTACGTCCGGCAACTGGCTGAGGGGGGCTAATCCAGGTTCCAGGATAGCAGAGATCCAGAGCAACTACCGTGTGTTCAAAATTTAATGTGTAGAATCAGTGTATAACGGCCTGTTTAGTGTGTGTTGACTTCAAGCTACAAGAGTCCGAACTGGTAACAGAAGCACTGTCGTGAGTACAAAACAATTATTAATGACTGTAAACGATAATTAAAGGGTATAGTCAGATTTCGTTTGCGTTTTGTTTCATTAGTTTTCTTTGACTTTTGTGTTTAATATTGTATTCCGTTAACTTCAATGAGTTTGGATGGTTAATGTTTTAGTTCATTAGATTGTATTTGTTCTTACTATCAAACCCAGTGACGACCCTGAAATAAAGAGAAATTCGACGTAGTTGATTGTAAAAAATATAAAGCTGTATCTTCATAGAACGCCACGAATTAATAAAATAAAATTGAAATATTTGTTTATTAAATTGATGCAAAGCAGGGTTTATAATGTGTAATTATCAACAATAAATTTTTGTATACATAATAATTTTGTTAATTATTCCTATTAATTAAGACCACCTTTTTAATCATTACATAAATGGCGTCTTCAACGTGTGGCTAACTATCATTCAAATTTTAATTAATTTTTTTTGTTTAAGAATTTCTATTAATTTAATCTATTTTTTTAATTATTACAATATATTTACGTAAGCATATATTTGCCAAAGCACGTTTTGAGGTCATCAAATAATTTTATTAAAATATGACAATTTGGTAGTTATGAAGCTTTATAATATTTTCTTTGTACGTAATATTGAATGATTATGACCGGTATTACGTCGAATGCTACTACGAACTTTTAATCCTCCGTTAGTCGCGTTATGTCCTGAGGACCGACACAATTTTATTTCTTTGTTCCCGCTAGAAAGAAACACGTCTGCAAAATTTTCTCAATACTATGGGTGTATATTTGTATGCTGAACAGACAAACAATTTCTTTTATTAGAAGGCTTTTTTGCACACCAGTCTCACGATTTGGAGTATTCCAGCTTATTCCGTGCCTGAATTTCATGTTATCTTTTGGTCGTACAAATAATATTATTCTTACCTCCCTTTAATTGCCTTGTTTGTTTAAGCGCTGCCGTTTTCTACTTTGCCGACGACCATTTTTTTTTAGGGTAACAGGCTACTTGAGTGTAATCCACATGGTGGAAACTCCCCTTTAATAGCATAGGAAGGGATTCGAAAGGGGGGATGCGGACGGGTAGTGGAAGGTAGCCAAGGGTTAACTAGGCTCCCGGGCTATAGTTTAAGGATCCTACCCGGCATTCGCCTCAAAGTAATGCAGGGAAACCCCTAGAAAAACCTGCATCATGTAGGTCGGGCATGTTTCCATTTACAACTAAATCCTTACGCAATTATTTTTAGCAGTCGAACCTTCTTCTCAATACTCATCGCTTTCCCATTATTTGCATCCCGCAACACCGAGTCAAAATTCATCCTGCAATTTTCGTTGCCTCTTTCTCCGCTCCGTGTTGTTCAGATCCCAGATTGCTGTGCTTCCACGGCGGATAAATTTCGTGATATTTATACTGGCTCCTGCGAGATAAGACTCTCTTACCTGGGGGCAGACAATTTCGTGATATATCTCGATCAAAGTGCTACTTCTTCGCGGGGTAATAACCAGCACGAAGGAAGTTTGGGCAGATGAGGAGACAGAACAGCTCCGGAAATGGGCGGGTCGCTGTTTACACCGGCCATTAGGACGTCTCGCGGTCACTTTCCCACACTCCACTGCTAACTTCGATTCTGCACTCTACAATACATTTCTATCGTTACTCTCAGTAAAACAGGAGTCTTACCGCGGAATTTTCTTTGATGCAAATGGAAACGATGAAAATTAAGTTAATCGTTAGATTAATTCCATTAAGGTAACAAACTGTGTAAATATAAGCATATAAAGATGAAATACCCACGTAACCAGTCTGTATAATTTATATAGTCGCGACCCATGAAATAACGCGGTTGGGATCTAAAGTTAACTTGATCACGTTGCTGATCACATTTCCGAATCAATGATTCTGAATATTTTTACAAGCATTTAACGTACGCATTTTAGACACATATTACACTATGGTAAAAAGGACTCTTGTCGTTGACGTCGATGAGTAGAAAAAACCAGTCTCCCAATAAATACTCGGAAGCTTTCAACCTGAATAACCAAACTACCTAAGAGAATACTGTAGAAGAAGAGATTACTATGGTTGAAAAACAGAGAAAGACTTGTAGACACTGGGGATTTTAAAGATCCTACGCAAAGTAATATTAAAGTTTATTTTAAACCAGTATCGATAAATACTACGGACGTTGTTAATACCACAGATAATTGCAAATTACCAGAAATAAGGACGACTTCTCCAGTAAACTTTGACAGAAAACAACCGCCGTATTACAGCCTTACGTATATAGAAAAATTGACCTTTAAAATTATAGATACCTTTAGTAAAAACGATATTAATGATGTTAAATTAACCGTTAAACCAGTTAACCATATACAAAATATACTAACTAAAGTTAAGGACAAGACAGAGGAACAGTATAAGACAAATATGGTATACAGCATCCCATGTATCAATTGCCCGAAAACATATACAGTTTATATCACAACTAACATCAAAACTAGAATGTATCATCAAAAACAAACATTAAAACCCACAGCCAAAAGAAACACAGCCACACAAAATTGACTAACCACGAATTATATTTTAATAATATTAAAATTTTACATAATAATATTCATGAAGTAAAACTTAGAATAGCAGAAGCAATTTCTATTAATCTAAACAGAAACAATATTGTTAATAATAGAAACGAAGGTTCAGAAATAGAAAAACAATGTGCAGAGATACTTAAAATATTGATAAGTAGAACATCTAAAAAATATTAAGAAATTGTAACCAATTGTAAGCTTATTTTTCATTTTATTATTATTATTTCAGGCATCTATGTTGAGGTGTATCCGTTTCCATGCATGTATAATTTTATATATTGTAATGCCAATTAAACAGGCCATTAATTGTTTTTAATATAATTAAACTGTTAGCGGTACGAATGCGTAAAGGCGACAATGAAGTCGGGTTTTTCCTTTGTTCAACAATGGAGACCCCGCGCGCTTAAACTCAGAATGCAATTAGAGAGTCAGTCTGCTGCGAGAAACGGAACAGTTCAAACGTAAAAGTCTGATGATCTAAAGTCTGGAATTGGCGATTGAAAGGTGAAGAAGTCAAAATTCTGCGTACGAGAGATGAAACTGTTAAAAGTCGACGGGGAGATATAATAGTTCACCTAGAGCAACGAACAGTAAAGTTTGCAGATATAAAGTACGAATGGCGAGATCCTGTATTTCTGCATGAAAGCAAGCAAATATTTTACGGAGAGATTGATTTAATAATTTGCACACGGTGAAGCAAATGGTTTCTTCACGCTGATTGAACAATTTTCGCATAGAGGAGACCGACTACCACTAGCAGACCAAAGGGGGCGGCTCATCCGAGGTTCCAGATAGCAGAGGACGAGTATTTTAATCGTGTGTATTAAAATTTTCAATGAAGTGTAGAGTATGTGTAAAAAATGGCCTTTTAGTGTGGTAGTTTTCAAGATACAAGAGAGAGATCTGGTACCAGACAGACGGTCCGTGAGTAACAAAACTTTGATACAAATATGTAAACTATAATTAAAAAGGAAGAGTCAGGTTTCGTTCAGTTTTCATTTCACTTATTTTCATATTGTTTTTGGTTTACTTTTATATTAGAATTGCTATACATCGATTTTGCTCAAATTATTAAACCAAGTAATGGCCCTGAGATAAGAGATTCGACGAATTCGATTCTAATGATATAAGAACTGTATGTTCAAAAATGCCACGAATTAAGAAATGAAAATTAAAGTATTTGTTTTTTTAATGGATGAAATTCGGCATGAAAAATAGGTCTTGTACATTGTAAATTTATTTACAATAATAAATTTCTTTTAAAGCTTAGTAAATGTTGTTAATTATTCCTATGATACAAAGACCACCTTTTTAATCTTATATATTCGACGTCTTCAACATGTGGCTAATTATTCAAATTTTTATTAATTTTTTTGTTAATTGATTCGTTTAATTTAAACCCTATCAGGAGTTTATTACAATATGTATAGTTAAATAATTAATAACAATATGATAAATCGATACTATAGTTTCGTTACTATAGTACCGATTTTCGATTCTACACACTGAACCACCTAATGGAGCAGTTTTAAAACAGACAATGTTGAATAAACAACATAGTTTTATAGTAGTGACGAAGTACCTATAGGTACTAATATTTTTTTAAATTAATGCGATTTTAATTATAAGACAAGAAGGTATGTTATGCTGAAGGTGTTGCAATGTATTCTTACTTGATGTTTTTTTTATATAAGTGGTAACGTTTTTATTGTTCATTCAGGATGATTAAAAGAAAGAGTTGAAAGCTTCCGCCTATTTATTTAACAAAGTTAAAAACTTGGAGACTGTTTTTTCGTTTTTTGTACTCGTCAACACATATTACATGTAATTCATACATCCAATTACAGTCTGGTTCAAATAAACCTTACCATTTTATTCAAAATATTTATTAAAGAAAATCTACAATCAAAATAAATCTAATTTTCTAAAATCATAATATTCTTTAGAATTATAATCATAAAATATTGAGACTCTAATTATGTAAACCAAACATCAGTTAGATGCCTATAGATAAACACTTCCAGATTGTTTCAAATATGCAGTTAGTTATTTATAGGTTTGATTTTTTATATTATTGTACTTTTGTGAAAATTCTGATGAAATGCTCATAAATAATAATTACATTGCTGGTCAAATAAATACATTAATAAGAGTGGGTTTCAATGTTTCTTTGAATATTTGAGAAGGCATTTTTGGTCAATTATTTTCGTGTTTACACGCAAACAAAAAATATTTCACACTTTTTACAACAATACTGTTTTTTACATTGTTGTTAAGTTTCCTTTTAAACATGGTCCGTAGTATTTTCTAAATCTAGCTCGTCAATTTCATGATCCGTATCCGAGTTTTCGGACCAACTTACTAAAATATTTTCAGTTTCCGATTCATCATATGATTCTTCAATATCATCATCTGGTACAACATTTGTGTTATAATTATGTTTTTCTAAAAGAAGACTATAAGTTTCATATAAATCTTAAGGATTATTCAATTTGTATATATTATTACTCAATTCCCACAATTATTCACAGACATAAAATCGGAAAGTTGTAATAAAAAACCACTAATATAATATCCACTGATGACAATAAAATTTAAGTAGCAAAAGAGAAATATTTGATACTAAAACTGAATAGTCGTCAATGTTTTTACTAAAAGAAGTATATTATCACTCCATACTACAACTACAACTGACGGGAGTGGTCGTAGTAGGTCTTTTGTGCCGAAGATACGCTACTTTCTTATTGAAACGTCAGTTTACGGTAGATCTTGGAGTGTGGCCTTGGCAGAATATTGTAAACACACTCGTCTTAGGTGTCCTAAAAGTTCATCGCTGTATCTGTCCTAGCTCCGGAGATAAATTAAAATTGCGTCGGTCCCCTGACCGACGGGGGGTTAAGATACAAGAAAGACATTTTGACTGGCTTAGGGCAACGGGAATATAATTACTCTCTGATAGAAGTGCGTGTATTTTACTGTATTACGGTACGGAGTATATTTTTAAGTTACTTAGGGTACAATGAATATTTTTGAGTCTCTCAACGCACCGGGAGTATTTTTAACGCTCTTAAAAGTTTTTTTTATATATATTTGGAATCTGGAGCATTTATGATTCTCTGAGGGCACGAGGGATGGGGGTTCTCATTAATTTGGAATTCCCTCTGCATAGGGAGGTTAAATACGTTTTTATCTTAAATAAAGGGCTGGATGAGAGGTTAAAATTAGGCCTAATCAAAGAGATATACTAGTAAATTAAGAAAATCCATGATTAGTGAAATATAAGTTTGCTGCGTGGTCAAATGGACAAAGAGGCGTAAAAAGTGAAGATGGAAAGGTGTGGCTGAAGTAATAAAAGGGCCTTTTCTTGTGAATTTTTATACTATCATATCGAGCTAAATTCATGCATTCATTCTATCTGAGTTCTAAGTGAGAGATATTATAAGCCTAGCATTCTTTCAAGTTAATTATAATAATTAATCATTCATGCCAATTCTAAGATGCGTCAACTCTAAGGCAGTATGGAGGCATGTTAGCATTACAGTGCTGAGAAGAGTAATTGCAGTATAGCATTATCGCTGCTAACGTTATCTAATATTAAAATCAGAACATCCGGGAACACGCTTTCTAGTGCATTGGCCAATAGACGAGGACGACGACCAGAGCCAACGGCATTACGCAAGTGTAAGTGTTACTTCCAGCAAGTTTGCCAATTTTATTTAATGTAAACTGTTTCCACCCTTTTGATGACAAATTCGTCATCCAAATTAATAGTTCGCATACTGTCTTAGATATCCTAAGATAATACTGGATGTATTTTCACCTCTGAAGGATCATGGATTCTCCTAATGCCGGTAAAGCTCAAGTACAGCCCGTTCAAAATGGCGGTGGTAGTGTCCAAAAGGACCAACATTGGTGTTGCAAAGTGACATTCATCGTGTCTGAAAAGACGAAGATAAACTCACCTTGAGATAAATATACAGGAGGACAAAGATAATTGGGTAAGGTTTTCCAAATGGCCCACATTAGTGTCGAATTCAAAGTTTTTGATGTCGTTGAGATTACGAGTGACGTTCTTGAATTCGGTTTGCAGCGGAGTTAAAGGGTTTAGTTACAAAATATTCGAAACGACTAAGATATTAGTGCTGATAAGTTAATTCTTCGATCTAACACAAATAAATGCCTGGACAACGCCAGTTGACATTCATAAAAGTAGTGAACATTTAAAATGAATAAATAATGAACCAAAATATTTTTATTTCCATTACGGTTATCATAATGAGAAGTAATACTGACTGACATACTATTCTTTGTTTACAGATTAATCTAGTAAATAATTATTTACTGCTATAATTTTCAGTTTGGAAAGTTTCCTAGAATATTCTGAAAGCCTACAATTAAGTCGCGATACATTAATAATTTAGTCCAGAATCTGTTTTAAAATAAAGTAAAAGTTTACACCCGGATGACGAAACCTGAAGCTACGTAACTGTCTATATAGCCGGCCGCATTATTGTGTTCACTGGAGTGTTGATAATGAGTAGAATATATTAGGAACTCGCAGGAAGAGGAAAATAAGTGGGTCAAAAACTCCAAGAATCTAGTCAATAAGTATGAAGACGTTTCCACCTCTCACAAATCGGTTTAGTATGCAGACCTAATTAAGATATATTTCTCACTACGGATGAACATAATTAGAGAATATTTAGTTTCAGAAAGGAGGGTCCTAAAAATAAAGACTTTCAACATTCATCCATAATTTTTTGTCCACTTTTGGGTATTAAGTAATATATCAAAAATTCTTGTGCATAATTTGTTCCTGGATATTTCAAGGCGTTGCGGAAAATTGGATCAGTAATAAGCTGCGGCTACACTTTACTCAGTTATTTAATATAAAATGCGCCCACTGTAAGTAAAATTTAACAGCCTAAGTGTTCAAATTTGTAATAGATGCAAGGTGATTATTAGCAATTCTCAACCAAATATAGACGCTTTCTTGAAATACGTCAAAGTATTAAAATAATTTTATTAATAGGAATATTATACCATATTGTAGCAAATATTTTGTGAAAGATAAATTTTATATAATAGCCATTTAAACTACTGATGCAGAAAAATGGAATTGGCGAATTATTACATACTAGCTGGGTGCTAGACGTTGCCCGGGTTGTTATAATTGTAATTAGTGACATCCGTAACCCCGGATTTGACTCCAATCGCGTTATATTTATGTACCGCCCCTCCACCCCTATCCCTAAAGTTGCTTCCCTCACGTATTGAAAGGAGTTAAAATGATACCCTAAATTATCTGGAGAAACACTATATATCTCATTAACCACGAAAAATTTTATCTCGTCGAAAACATCGACCGTTTTAAAAATTCCACCCCCGCCCGTGAGAGTGTTTTACCGTCATAGTGTTTGTTTCCTCTTCCAAAAGAACGCGTGTACAAAATTTGGTCAAACCTTCTCAACGTTTGTAGGTTTGTATGCGGAACACACACACACAATCAATTTTATGAATTAGCTGACCCAATTATCAATACTTTACTTTTAAACGTTAATATTGATACGATTGTTTTTTTTAATTGATTTATGGTCGCGTCAACCTGTTGGTTATTGGCGACCATCTAAAAGTATTTACATAATTAAGTTACAGCAGGTTAGAAAATTTCCAATTGTGAACAACGTTTCAATTAGCGGATGACAGTTTTGAGTCGGAGACGAACTAATTAATGTATGTTGTTCTTAAACCTTCTTATTGGAAGATTCTCCTTAACCACTGCTGCAGGTAAATTGTTCCAATCGCCAATCGATCTGTTTAGGAAAGAGAATTTCCCAACGTCCATATTTTCCGCAAAACGTTTAGATTTTAAATTTGTGATCATCTCTGCCCTTGTAAGTTGGTTTTTCGATCTTATCCCGTATGTCTTTCCACGCTTTGTTACACGTATATGATTTAAATAGAGCGCACAGACTATCTTCCGTCTGGTTGCCTACTTTCTCTACCTTTTCTCGCCCGTCACCAGGTCTCTGTATTACAATTTTTTCTGCAACTCTCTGAAGTTTTGCTAGGTCTTCTATGTGGTGTTTTCTATATGGATCCCAACAACTTGCACCATACTACAGTATGGAACAACCCAGAGATTTATAAGCAAGTTCTTTTGATTTGCCGCTCCCTTTTCTTAATATTCTCATTACAAAATGTAAGGATTTCCTGGATTTTCGAGACGCAGAATTTACTTGTTCTTCTCACCCTAGACTTGAGTTAAAAAATTTTCAGCTGTTTACTTGAGTTATTTTCTCCCCATTAATATTATAACCCAATCATATATTTGAACGTTATTTATTGATTGTAATTGCTTTTTTTTCGCTACTTATCTTCATTTTATTTCCTACGTATATATATATATATATATTGTAATACAAATTAAAGAGGCCATTAATTGTTTAAATATAATTGGATTGTTAGCGGCACACGTTTTTAAAGTAACAATCACGGCACTTTGTCGGCTAATGTTGCAGGGAAATGCGCGCGAGTAGGAAGTTAGTCTGCGGCGAGAAGCGAAAGAGATTAGTCTGCGTCGAGAACTGAAAACGTAGAATGTGGATGCTGATCTAAAAGTATGAATAGCGCGGTCCAAGAAGTCCAACTGCGAGATGAATTAATTTACATAAAACGCGAGTAAACAGTTTTGACGGAGAGACTCAAATAATAATCACAAATTTGGAAGCAAAAACTTTTGCTTTACAAAGACAACTAAATTTCGCATAGAGGCATTAAGGAGACCTACGTCCGAGGGGCGGCTGATACAAAGTTCGAGGTGGCAGAGAACGAGAACATCGACCGTGTGTATTACAAATTTAATGTGTATAATCAGTGAATAATGGCCTTTTTAGTGAGTGTTGTCCTTATGCTCCAAGAATCAGATCTGGTACCAGAAAGACATTCGTGAGTCCAAAACAATTATTTAAGATCTGTAAACGAGGATTAAAGGTGGAAGTTAGAATTTGTTCGTGTTCTTTCCATTTAGTTTCTTTCATTTTCATTTTCATATTGTATTAAGTTAGCTTCAATGAGTTTGAATTATTAATGTTAGTTTATTAAATTGGATTGTTCTTACTATCAAACCCAGTAATGACCCTGAGATAAAGAGCATTTCGACGTATTTGATTGTAAAATACAAAGTTGTATTTTTCCTAGAACGCCGCGAATTGCAAAAATGAAATAAAATATTTGTTTGTTAGCTTGATGAAATTCGGCGTATAAAGTAGGGATTACAATTTGTACTTTTAAAGAATAAATTTTTAAATCTTAATAATTTTGTTAATTAATTCCTTTAATTAAGACCACCTTTTAATTATTACAATATATATATATATATATATATATATATATATATATATATATATATATATATGTAATGAAACGCCAACTATCCAATAATATTTTGAGGGCACTCCTTCCTTCTATCTGCAAATATAAACGTCAAGATCTTTATAGGGATCTAATATTTAACGGATTGCATAAATGTGGATATGTAGTTTTAATTTCAATTGATTTGAGTATTTGGGTAATTTAGAAAGCAGTGTGAAGGAAGTGCTTGAGCTGTTGGTCAGAGAAGACGTTCCCACGAGCCCTACAAGTGTTTGCAGAGGCGAGAGCAAACAGCGCACCTGACAAAAACGTTTCGCCGCACTGAGGCGAGACATCGGCGTGAAGGGCCAGCCCTGATTTTCCACACTGCGACGCTCATTTTGTCTCGCGGAACGCGGAAGGTCGAGGGATCGAACCCGTCCACAACGTCCCAGGAACCTCCGTTGACATCTTAAAAATGAGTGTTTCGCGATTTGTGTCAATTTGAAGGGAAATATAAGAAACAAATTTTACCAATTAACACAGAAAGTAATGAAAATAAAAGGATATACTACATATGGTTTGACAACTTAGAACTGGCAGATTAAATTTGTTCAACGTTATAATTTTTCAAAGATATATAGTAACCTTGAAGTTCGGCGGAATATTCGTTCGGAAGGGTGTGTTGAGAAATTCCAATGGTGTAGTGCAGGTAGACACTAGAATCAGAAAAATTTTTCTTTGGCAGGGAAGAGCGGCCGTTGCGAATTGATCACAGAGGGTAGAAGTCACCCTTGCAGTTGGGACGTGACCATCAGAACAGAAACAGGGTTCTCCATACAGTATAAGCGATTACGTATATATTGTGGTAATTAAAAGGAAACAATTAATAAACAGAAATTTGGACTCGCATTGTTAGCGGTATAAAACATACAGGTTGTACACAAGAATGTGGCAAGAATGCCATGTTTGCGGGTAATTGCAGGTTGTTGGGTTCGCTAGTCGCGCGAGCTCCAGGAAAGTCATCTTGGAAATTTAGCAGTGGTCTGACGAAAAGTATAATAATTAGAAAGTGTCTGGTTACAAGTAACAACAGCTAGAACACTTAGAACATTTTCCAAGTTGCAGTCTGTGTAATAACCACGTAATACTCAACGCTAAATATTTAGAGCGCAGAGTCTAAATTGTTATATGCCCGATTTAGACCATTGTCTTCGATTTTGGGATCCCAGGCAACTGCAGTTAATAAACTTCGGAACGAGCGTATTTCCTAAACGAAGAGTGAAACATCTTGCAAACTAAAAGTGTTTATTAGAATCAGTGTTAAAAATGGGCTGTCTATAAAGTGCGATAAGCGTGTGTGTACGAACGAGCCAAATTTCCTTGAGTACCAGAGACAGTAAGTTAAAATTTCACAGAACTACTATTTGAAAACTCATAAGTAATGGTATTATTGTCAGATTTCGAATTTAGTTCAGAATCTAAAGTTAATATTTTATGTTTTTTTACATTCTAATAAATCTACTGACGAATTAAGTCCATGATAGCTTCATAAATTTTTTTTGTTAACAAGTAGTTCTTTATTAAAGGCCAAGTAAACGACCCTGAGATATAGTCATTGTATTGTAAAAGATTAATTAATAATGTAAATTGAAAGTTAATTTCTTAATAACTGTTGTAAATTCGTTTGATAATTTATGTAAATTTAATTGTTTGTGCGTTAATAAATGAATTTATTTGTCTATTTTAAAAGCTTTATTATTATTAAAACATCCTATAATTTTAATATTTAAATAACTAAAAATTGACGGATTAACGTGAGGCATATTTTCCTTGGATTTTGTGATTACCACAATATATATATATATATATATATATATATATATCAAAAGAAAATTGCCAGTCTGTTCGACCATGATATCCTATTAGATGCTATCAAAGACACAGAAGATATATATATATATATATATATATATTGTAATGCCAATTAATTAAGACATTAATTGTAAATTTGAAAATCTAAATTGTTAGAGAAATCCTTTGTGGCGGCGATACAAAACATAGCAACAATGTAGCCAAGCACGGTTTCCTTTGTCGGAAGAGATATGCGCGCTCAAAATTGCGAGACGGTTGTTCAGTTGGCTGGAAGGTTTGGTCAAGTACAGTACAGTACAGTACAAAGTAGACGAGATATTCTTTTAAAAAGTAAAGTTAAGTAGAGGTAGTTGGCAATCAGACACGACAGAAATTGGTCGAGTTGAAATAGACAAGACAATTTCAAATATTCAAAGGAAATTTGCAGAGAAACATCGAGAATTACAAATCAACAGCTTTGATTGGTCCCTGAACAGTTTGCTCAAGACGAAATATTCACTTGAGCAGAACTACGAAACCTGCTAAACACAAACAGTTTTTGGTGCACATAGCCGAGCAGAGATCGCAGAAATCAACCGAGGGAGAGACGAAAAGGAGGATCAACCTGGTTCCTGATTTTTGATCTAAAAATATTAATTTTAGAATCTTTGAGTTTTTAGAAGCAGTGCAAAACCCCGTCATAGTGTTTCGTCAATTACACGCTATCCTGGAATGCTGCCGTGAGTAAAAATATATAAACAACTAATTATGTAAACCTGATTAAAAGATAGTCGTCAGATTTCGTTTTCTTCTTTTGATTAAAATTTATTAATTAGAATCCATTTTAGCTTTTTTAATTTATTAATTAGAATCCATTTTAGCTTAACTTCGTTGACAAGTAAATTTCGTCATTATTAATTGACGAGAAAATCTTTTCTCTTTTAAATTGAAATTTTTGTTTAAGTTGAGAAATAAAATGATTCGCCATTATCAAACCCAGTAGAGACCCTGACATAATTTTTTAAATTGTGTAATTGTTTTAATTTATTGATAATAAAATTTTGTTTGTAAAGTTGAATAATTTTTTATTTATTACCGCCATTTTTTTAAATTATTACAATATATGTATACATATATATATATATATATATATATATATATATATATATTTAGTAAAGAATGCTAAATGTTAAATAATCTGTAAATTTCAAGCAAGTATTTCACTAAATTATTTCAAAATAAAAATTCGTCCCCCCATTTTTAAGGTAGTTTTAATTATTATATGGTGGAATGAATATATCAGGATTAAAATCGATGAAGAATTAATAATTTTGTCATCATTCACCTTTTTTCTAAAATTATTTCCACTCTAAATTGCTACACAAATTCTAAATGACTATAGATAGATGATAAAAATTTCCAAATTCCAACAGTATTTATCGCTCTGCACGTAATGATGCCTGGCTATTCGCACTCAATCCTAGACGTGCTTCACTTAAGTGCTTGAGGAAAGATGCTGATTAGCGGGTGTTACTAGAGTAAGTAAAGTGCGGCACTAGTGTACAAAAATAAGGCTGAGCTTGTCTCATTATAGAAGCGAGTAATTTATAATGTCATATTATTGTTGACTCCGATTGATTTAAATCTATTTGAAGTTATCCTCAAGACGCGGGATAGAAAGTGGATTTGTAGGTCGTTGTACTGACAACTCCACGTGACAAATTCGTCGATCTCTATTTTGAGAGAATGTAGATAACGAAGCATCAAGGTCGGGCCTGGTTGGTGCGGTTACGTCACGGCAGGACACAGCACGCCTCTTATTCAGGAGACGAACACTGACCGCCGGAAATTGTCACCGTAATCGGCCAAGGTCCACAGGGCGAGCCGGATTGGCCCACGGAAATACGAGTAATTCACCAAGAACCGACGAAGCATCTACTATATATACGTATCTAATCGTCACACCCCAGTGTTTTTCGGACTTCTCTTTCAGTAAGAAATTTGCTGGTATTATCGACAAGATTAAAGTATTACGGCTTTTAATCACAGTTACCGAAAATTTAAAAATAAATACGTAGTTAGCGAACAGGCGAAAAATAAATGAAAAATTTCTAGCTTGTAAATATGACTTAGTCAGTGAATTCATTATGTAGAACGCCATTAGAGAAAAACTATTTTGGTGGATATTCCAAAATAGATAATAAGTTAATTCAAATGTTTTTTTAGGGTAACAGCAGGCTACATGAGGGCAACTCCCCTTTAATAGCATAGGAAAGGATCTGAAAGGAGGGGATGCGGAATGGTAGAGAAAGATTGCCAAGGGTTAACTAGGGCCCCCGGGCTATAGGTTAAGGATCATACCCGGCATTCGCCTAAAAGTAATGCAGGGAAAACCCTAGAAAAACCTGCATCAGGTAGGTCGAACATTGGGTACTTGTCCCACGCCCTTCCGATTGCAGGAGAAGAGTTGATGTAGACATATGATACATTTATATTCGACTGGACGTATAATGTTTTTAATTATATTCTACTATACGAGAAAAATAAAAGTATGTGTCTGTACGTATGAATGTTCCGAATACAAATTTTAACGTGTACAGAATTTTCAACCAAACTTCGTACACATGTTACTTACGGCCGGGTAATAAACACTGTGTGAGGTAATACACCCCTACCACCTATACAGTGTGTGGGGGGGTTGATATTCGAAGATGAACGATATTATTGTCGAATAAGGATTGTTTCACAGTTACCCGACAAAATTTGAACTACATTTTAGCCGGTCACTGCGCAAAGCTAGCTCTCTTCACATATAGCCGGTTGTCGGCTCGACTTGTCTTCAGTCATTCTACGAACAAGGAGCGTGATAAGTTATTGCCATGCATAGTCTTGTATAGACGTTTTAAACAAACGAAGACACATGATGCAATAGGTTTATCCAATGATTATGAAAAGAGACTAATTTAAGGGCATTGTATGTAGATTTTGAGGAGCTGATCAAAGATAAACTTAAGTTTTAAAATTATTTTCTTATGAATATTGAAAGTTTCTACGATCTTCTTACATCAGATAGGTCGGGCTCTTGGTACTTGTCCCACGCCCTTCTGATGGCGGGAGAGGGATTTACTGTGGGGACGCAACCTTTCTTCTCCGTGTCTTGAACAGTTTAGGAGGCACCTGGAAAACTATTGAAATAGTAATAACTCCGTGATACAAGACTATGGAAAGTAATAACAACTTATCACATGTAGAGTGACCGAATCTAAGTTGGCCGACAACAGACTATATGTGAATGGAGCTATATTTGCTCAGTTACCGGCTAAAATGTAGTTCAAACTATTGTAGGGTATAAGTGTCAAACGAGCATGACGTTTTAGTGGCTAAATAGGTCACTCTCGAGTTAGTATCTAATTTCAACCCCTAAAGGCATGAGGGAAAAACACCCCTAAGGTTGGGTGTAGAAGGAGATGACAAAAATCTTGTGGAAACAACAATTTTTTGTTATTGAGCGCTGAGTTGAATGCTGACATCCATAAGCCGGCTAAGTTGACGTAGTGAGGGTCCGGGATGAGAAGAATTTTTTAAAAAAAATTAGTCCTATAAGTGACGAGTCCGTCGTTTTAAGTTTCGCTGAAATGAAAAATGACACTCGGGATGCCGCATAAGTTGAAATCCAACAACCTCTTCATCATGCGGCATTTGAAGATAATTTGTTGATAAACAATATTAGGACAAACTTAAGTACTGAGTTATGCGTGTTTAGTTGTTGCACTGTCCACGTAGTTTGAGTATAATTTCAACCCGTACCGGCAAGGAAAGGACGATCCGTACTATATTGTGGCTGAACAACAGAGGTGTCTGTTGAATCCGAACTGAACTGTGCTGCTTCAGTTTCGAGTATAACTCCTTAAGAATGAGGTGCTGATAAGGAAGGGTCATGTAAAACGTCCAAAAGGACCAGAATTATGGTATCATTCGGAGTTTTGGCATTATCACACTGGCATTCACTATGTCAGTTTAAATGAAGTTCAGGAAGCTTTCCGCATTCAGATAATGGTAGTGGAGGAAAGGTGTTAATTGTAACATATTTTAAGAATCAAGGGTTTAATTTTGAAATATTTTTGTTCATCTTAAATGACCGTCATGTATTTTTAACTCACTAAAGGTACCATGAGTGTTTAGACCCTCTTTAGATACCGGAAGTATTTTTGGACAATTTGTTTAGGTACCGGGCGTATTTTTGACACCCTTAACGTACAAGACGGATTTCCTAATTAATGGTACTGCCCGTATTTGTCACTCTTTTAATGTATCAAGAGATTATCCGACTCCCTTAAGGTGCCGCGAGTATTCTTGACTCCCTCGTGCTACCTGGAGTATTTTTGGCTACCATGAGTGAGGGAGAAATTCTTACGGTTGTAACGTACCTGCACTGACACTCGTACACGTGCAAAGCGTATTTATGACTCTCTTAAGGAAACCAACTTACTTTTATTTTCTTACAGTACTGGTTTTTTTGGATTTACCGGGACTATTTTTGACTCGGTTAAAGTACCTGGAATATTCTTATTCTATTAAGGCGCCATGAATAATTATACTGGGAGTATTTTTGAGCCCGTTCAAAATTGGGATGTGACTAAAAACGTGCAATAGATACGTAGACAGACTCAAATTTATTTACCGTTTTTTCCGTAAAGTAAAAGCTAATGAAAAACATCTTTTGGAACGTTCAATGTTATTAATACGAGTTTAATATTTCTAAAAACATTAAAACGACTCATATAATAATAATATAAAGTTTCGTCGGACACGGATTTATTTTTATCTAGTCAAAAGCTAACAATTTAAATGTTTTGATACTTATATTTTGTTTTTTGATGACGTATGACAATTTGTAATCACTAAATATCTTTTCAGGAAGCTATAGAACAAGGAAAAATTAATTTAATCGATGTTTGTCAGGAGGGTTTCTTGTGAATAACCTACAAATCATTATGACAGACAGACATGAATTTAGATAATATCATTTAGAATAAACTAATGCATAAAACGTGAAGATATACAAAAATTATTCGATTCCAAGCAGTATATTAACAAAATTACTCTTTAGTTTATAGACCTATAAATTCCTGTAATTTCTAAAAGAAATATAAGGTAAAGTGTTGCAGAGATTCAATTATTTTCAGTATTTCCATTGCGTTTTCGGGAATCCTTTAAATATGTGAAATTCACTGAAAAAGGAATCAATTGTTTGGTTATTCTTTCCACAATGGTGACGTATCTTTGAACTCTGTACCTTCGAATCTTCGTTGAAATAGAACGAATTCGGATAATGATTGTGTTGAATCCGTCAATCAATATTGTACTGACGGAGAATGTTACTGTCAAATATGTGGTACCACTGTCATTATTATTACTTTAACGGAAATAATAAAAATACGACTCATTGTTAAAATTGAGTGTAAAATATTTTTTTCAGTTTTTTATGAATAAAAATGAACTTTATAAACAATTCACTGAGACACAGAAAATATTTATACACTAATGAAATGTCGCTAATAACGATCAGAATAATCTCATTCAATGAATTAATAGTTACATAAAAAAGTTTTAGTTTTCAATAAAATTAAGATAAAAGCGCAACATTCGTTCCTTGTTATATGAAACTCTCAGGTGTTTAATATTCGTATAATTTTTAATTTGGACTATCTCCGAAATGTAGAGGTCTGCGAGGGCTATTCTCTCGCAGGCAATACCTGCGAGGGATGTTCTCTCGCAGGCACAACCTTTTAGGAGAGATACGAAGGGGCTACCTTTGGGTTTCTTTTTTCCTCACCGGTTTTGAACTAAGGTTCCCACAAGCCGAGGCACCTCGACCTATTTTGAGAGGTGTATATTCCGGGGTCGCAGACCTTGGGCATACGGTAAGAGTTGTCCGCTATTCCCATTGGAATAGTCGGCCAGCTGCCTCCTAAACTGGTCGAGGCACGGAGAAGGGAATTTTGCGTCCCCACAAAAAACTCCTCTCCCGCTATCGGAAGGGCGTCGGACAAGTACCCAATGCCCGACCTACCCGATGCAGGTTTTTCTAAGGTTTTCCCTGCATTTCTTTAGGTGAATGCCGGGTAGGATCCTTAAAATATAGACCGGGGGCCCTAGTAACCCTTGGCTACCTTCCACATCCCCCCTTTCAAATCCCTTCCTATGCTATTAAAGGGGAGTTGCCCGATGTGGATCACCCTCATGTAGCCTGCTACCGTAAAAAAAAAATGGAGGTTTGCTAGTTTTTGTCCTGCATGAGTTTTAGGCTAATGCCGGATCCTTAAAATATAGGACGAAGGGCGTAGTTGCTAGCTCTCTTCACCATTCTGCATACCCCTTCCGAATCCTGTCCTATTCTATTAAAGTGGAATAGCCAACCACGTGGATTACAGAGATGTAACCTGTCAGTTTAAAAAAATTCCAAAGTTTTTAAAGTGTGAGTTTTGAGACTCATTAAAAAAACCTGTTTGGGGTTATATTATAAAAACACTATTCTAAAAATCAGTAATAATAATTATAATCCTTAAAGAATATTTATAAATAATTTCAAATAAGCATTGTACGCGTATTAAACACGCGAAGACGTCCCAAACTAAGGGATAAAACGTTGTGGTTTGTTTTTAATTTACATTGTAAACTGAAACTTTTTAAGTGTGACTAATAATTTTTTTATTGAATAAATTTATGCTGACCCTGACTGAGCATATTATTGTATATTTCAGAAATTCAGAAATTATTAAACAGAAAATAATTATTATTTTGTAAAAAGAGCAGCAGTAACGTAAAATGATCTCACTCTATGACTATGTTCTGATACCTGCAGAATTTAGTTACTCATTCGTAAAGATTGTTACCCAATCAATAATTACACTGAAGGAACGAGTTTTCGATAATAGTAAAGATTTTACAAAGAGTTTTATTCAGGCAGTTATTAATTCTCGGAAAAACGAATGTACTATAATATATGTGTTTTAATAATAAAGTCACTTGATTGCATATTAATGCCTGATGAATTATTTTTCCTTTCACTGTTTTCCTCAATTAAACCGTTAAAGATAGTCGATCAGAATGCATAATACTTTTCAAAATCCACTTAAATGTAGAATTCCGTTAAATATTTGAGCTATTTCCGAGATTGGTTTTATGTGAAACTAAAAGTCGGTTTGCGTATTTCTAGCATTGAGGGATTAAAACTATATTCTGACATATGTTTATAAATTTTCCGCATAATTGCTATGAGGCGTGAATAAATTATAAGTAACTGGTTAATAAAATGAAAGCCGCTGCACGTCGTGAAGGTTCTCCACGTGCAGTACAGAAGCATGTTGCTGGTTGCAGGATCACGGCGCGTCTTGTCTGGCCAGCTTCATAACGGTGTATGTATTTTTAACGTTGATAAATTAATTTTGTATATATATATATATATATATATATATAGGTAACAAAATTAAGCGTTTATTAATTTAAATTATTTTATTATAAAACTCCGCTATGTTGAACCTGCTTGAATCTCATTCATGCCTTCAAGTTTACCTAGCTGAATACCTGGCAGTGCTCGGGTACTTACTTAAATTATCCCAGAGTACGAATTGATTAGACAGTAACCTCTTGTAAAACATTTAATTTAAATAGCATCAATAGCGCCAAACCGGGATGATGACTGACGGTAAAATGAGTGTCTAAAAATAATGACGAATTAAAACAGTAAAAAATTCTAACTTAATAAATCCTAAAACTAGGGGAGGATGTGGGTGAAAGACCGTTACGTAAAAGTAATAGGTAAACAGCGGAGACTGGTATTGAATATGGGATTATGGAAGTCTCTGAGTTTAATTATAACAGTTACCATACAGGTTAAAATGTAGTTCAGACCCTAGGAGTTTCTGAGTACAATCCTCAACGCGTAGACCAATTTCTAACAAACTTTGTTCACATGTTACTTACGATCCAGGAACAAACACCGAAGAACCAAGACATGCCTACCGTCTCTAGTGATGCGGTAAAAGTTAAAAACATTTTTAATCGTCCATTATTAGCGTGGTATAAAATATTTTCGACATCTCTGAATTTGATAGTGTTACATTATTATTTATATTTTTCGGGTATTCTTTTTTCTGGGTAAGGGAGTAGAAAGTTGAGCAGGAAAACGATGAAAAGTGAAAAAGCAAAGAAAAACAGAAAGAAAGAGGCTTTGTACAGGAAACCAAACAAAGAAGTTAGGTTTATTGCGTTAAAGTGACGACGTGAAAGATCGTCTAGAAGTTGAGAAAAGGATGCATTGATTTACTCCAACGTCCGCACATATATTTTTTCTAATGTAAAACCCTCCTCCCCGATGCCTAAAGATGCTCCAGTCCAATGCTGAAATGGGTGGAAATTAAACATAAACAACATCGGGAGAAATGCTATCAATCTCATTGACCACTAATATCTCTAATATCATCAGTATGATCATGTTTGAAACATTGTACCCCTGTACACCGCGATAGTGCTCGTTTCCGGATTCAGTAGAACACGTGTATCAAAATTGGTCAAATTTTTTCCATGGATATTCTCCTCGCCTTTCCGTAATGGTTAAAAATTATAGACTGACGATAAGTAGAGAAACGCTGTCATTCGCATTGCCCCGAAAATTATTCATATCACACAAATATAGACCGTTTTAGCATGTTTGAATATTTCTACCACTATACAATCCTACCCCCAGGGGTTAACCGGAAAGTTAAGTGTCACAATTAAACTGAGCATCATCCATAACCCAGGATTCGACTCTAATCACGATTGTTTTTACGTTATTTTTATATGACGCAGCCCCACCATCATATTGGAGCCGAACCCGGGGTTATGGAACTATCCGAGTTTAATTGTCACAACCAGGGAAACCCCGGGCACCAAGCTAGTTTTGAATAAAATAAAATAAGTCCCTATCAGTTTTAATATGCTCAAAAGCCCGTGGAAAAAGGAAAACAAATAGATTCATGTATTTATTCTCCGTTAGCACTAATATGAGGAAATAGGATTAGTCATCGATTTATGCATAAATAATTAATAAGAAAAATTGAATGAGTTACAATACATAACACGTAAGAGTGATATGGGCTGCAACATAAATTGTTCCAATTACTTACAATGTTTAACTAAATATTTAACACTATCTAAAAGTTACAGCGACAGAAATTCAGAAATATAAATATTCATAAATGCACTATACAAATTTTGTCTGTCAGATTAATATATTGTAATAAATCTAACGGTTACTTATTAATTTGCCCCACGTTGTGGTAGCCAAAATGTAATAATCAAAAGTTTTACTTTATTAATTTGCTCCCAGTTGTGGTAGCCAAAATGTAATAATGTAACGGGATGTCGAAATAAAAAGATAATATTTTAAGAAACAAACAATTTATTTAACAAAATTTAACAATTTATACAATTTAAAATTATAAAAAGGATCTCAATCTCTCATGGGTCTTTACTGGGTTTGATAACGGACAGAACATTTAACTTAATCAAAGAACCCAACATTTATCTTTAAATTAAAAAGAAATATTTATTTGTCTAGACATAGACGAAAATAATTGACAAACTTATTCTAGCAGATTGATTTTAAATTTAAAGAGTTTATTTTATTAACACAAAAGAAAAGAACGATATCTGACTGTATCTTTTAATTCCGTTTACACATATTAATACCATGAAATTTCAACTTACGATTTCTCAAGAAAATTTGGCTCGTTCGTACACACACACACTTTATATACTGGACGTTTTAAACACTGACTCTAACACACACTGTTGGTTCGACGATAGCTGGTTCTCCGTTCGTGAAGGACATCTCACTTGCTCGTGATGAAAGCTACTCGACGCTGGATGCAGTGTCCTGGTCTCCTACCATCGAAGACAGTGGTCTAATTTTGATATTACAACAGATTAGACTTCAGCATACAAAAAATGTTTATCGTTGAATAATTTTGCTATTTCTCTCGCAGGCTGCAAAATTTCTCCATTCTCGGTGCTCGCCGTACGCCTCCACAACTCTAACTCCAACACTCAACTAACTTCAGTCTCGGTGCTCACAGCCCCCTCTCCCACTCTAACTAACTTCCAAAAATCTTATCTTCCCTTTATATATCCCAGTCCCTTCCTTTTTCCTTTGTACCAAAACTACGTCGCAACTGCCCGTTGAAAGTTTCCTCCATTATCCCGAGATTTACATTATGCAGCTGCAGTTCCTTAGCCACTCTGTCTTGTCCCAACGCCGACAATCGAGACAGATCTAATTTGTCTTTGCACTTGTCTTCTCACCCCCTCTCACACGTGCGCTGTTCTAAATTCTCCAGACCGCCCAAACTGCACCCTCAATTACTTTAGACTTGTTTTCTCACCCTCACACGACCAGCGCTCCCAAGAACCTAAATAAACACATTACAGAATGTATTTTCAACTGTCCAGGACATTATCAGAAACAATGCCTGCCTTAATTCATATATTTTGTGACAGGCCCCCGCACACGTACATTGCTCCGAATTCTCAAGAACTGTCCTAAGTAAACATTACAAACTGTCCCTTCGCAGTCCAGACCATTTATCAGAAACAATGCCTTTCCTCCAAGGCATTACAATATATTGTAATTATAAAATGGCAATTAAGGATTAATAGTTAGAAACTATTGAACTGAATTGTTACATGCGAACACACAAAGATACAATAATGGTCGAGCATACGTAACAGGGAAGACATTGTTGGACTTAGCGCGCGTAAGTGAATGGAGTGAGCAGTCAGCCACGAGACATTGCTGAGTACGGAGGAAATTGAAATTTAGCAGTATGCAATCAGAGGATGATGATTTTGTGGTAGTAGTCTCCAGTTTTCCTTTGCAAGTTCCAGATGATTGTCAGAGAACACAAAATCCAAGGCGCATTAATACAGTTATTCAGATCTTAAACAGTAAACAGGGATTTGTTAGCGAGCGTCGTGTGATCGACAAACAATTAAACATACAAAATGAGAAAGACATCAACAGAGTTTTTAAGTGTTAGCAAACTATAATAAAATAGAATCAGTGATACATGGCCTGTTCATAATTGTTCGAGGTGAAAGTGCGTTGCAGAATCTTTACAAAGTAGAATATCGTCAGATTTCGATTTCATTTCGTTTCATTTCGTTTTTATTCGATTACATTTCGAGAGTTTATTAAAAATATTTGTCAATAGCAAATTGTAAAATTAATTTTTCTTTATTTAAAAGGCCCAATAAAGACTCTGAGGTAAGAGAAAAGGACATTTTTGTATAAAAATTGTTGTAAAGTTCAGCAAGTAATTTGTTTTGTAAGGTTAAATAGTTGTGTATAATAAACTAATTGATTAATTAAATTAAATAAAAGTCAGTATTTCATGTTCCTTACATTAGATAATTTTCAATTATTAGTTCAATTTAATTGATTATCTTCATTATTGAGTACCATATTTTGATGCCTTTAACGTGTGGCCAATCAATGCATTTAAATTGGGATTATTACTGTTTATTACATTTATGACGACCTCAACGTGGGGAAAAATTTTTTCAATAATTATTTTATTTTTACTTATTACAATATATATATATATATATAGAGAGAGAGATGGGAAGTTGTGGAAGGTATAGCAAGGTATCCAAAGGCCCCGGGCAGTAGTTTAGGATCCTGCCAGAAATTATCCTAAAATTGATGCAGGAAACCCACTAGAAAACCTGCTTGCATCAGGGTAGGTTAGCCTCTTGGTGCTTGCGCCACACACTTCCGATAACGCGAGTTTAGTTTGCTGTTGGGACGTAGCATTACAGATTGGATTTGGGGGGCAGTTGGCCGGCTGGACCATACTGGACGTATGCCCAACATTTGATCCCGGAAACACTCCTCTAAAATCTGGACTAACTGTCACGGTATACAGTAACCTTATTTTAAAATAAGAGGAAGAGGAAAATCCCGAACAGGAAGTCTTCTACTAGAGTAGAAATCTCTTCCTATCCTATTGAAAGGATGTTTCCACCACGCGGATTACCCTCATGTATCCTGTTACTCTAAATAAACTTTGATTTATTTCTTGTTTACATGTAGGAGGGGATGTCGTCGTGGATTGATGCTAAAAACTGAAGAAGACGCAGGAAAACAAGGAAATAGCAACCCATATTCAGCTACTCTGTGTACAGGACTATTTAGCCACATTGAGACAGATGTAAAAAATAGAGTAAGGTGTAATAAGTATCTAGACTCATACGGACTAAGGTTGTGAGTTTATCATCTGAGAACTGAAGAGTCTCTTGTGTCATGATCATGATTTTTATATTTAGTTACATATTTAGTATTTATGATATGTAGGCTACTGGGTACAGGAAAAAAATACGAGTTATGAATATAGGTCTACTTTTTCTTTAATCCAAAACCGATATAAATCTATTGATTCGTTTTTGAAGGTTTCCAAGCTACGAGAAACGTTGCTCCAATTGGCTATACCATAGCACATATGTGAAGGTATATAACTTGATTCTCAATGAGTAACAAACGGAACTTAATTTTTCGGACGGATGAATAAATTTCACTTTACTTTATTGTCCACCTGCAAGCCCAGGAAATCGCATCATCTGAGAATTAACAGCTACAATGTTATTATTTTCCCTTGTTAAATGAACTTAGTTTTCTGTATGTTAAGTTTTTATTTAATGGTAGTAAACCAAATATTTATGTTTATATTTGCATTCTCTATCTTTGTGTACGTAATAATCAAACTCCCGTCATCTACATATAGGACAGACTTTGATGGGTCCATATAATCTGGAAGATCATTAATATATAAAAGAAAATGTAATGTGGACCTAAAATTGAGACCTGAGGTTCGCCACAAGTAATTACTTCCAGATTCTGATAAATAGACCTCACCATCTTTGTTCACGAGAGCGACTCTCTGTTTTTGATTGATAAGGTACCAGAATATTCTATTTTTTTTACAAATATTCTGTGATCTATCACAACTAATGCCTTCAGTATATAGGAAAAAAATCCGAACACTTTAAATTATTCATCCACTACAAAAATTAGTATTTTTAATACAATTGTAAAATAAGTTTTCTGCTTGAAGCATTGTAATAGACTTAACATGGAAAAATAAAGTTTTTTTTCAATAAATACATCCGAAAGATTATGAAGTAAAATGGTGTGACGTGTCATTATGACCATCACTATTTACGTAATTGTGAATTAAAATTTCGTTGAATGAAGTTCTCTCGGGATTCCAACCGGGTAGCGTAGTTTTGTAAACACAACGTTTCGATGGCTTGCACCGCCATCTTCTTCACCTGAAGCAAGCCATCGAAACGTTGTGTTTACAAAACTACGATACCCGGTTGGAATCCCGAGAGAACTTCATTCAGCAACTACACCGGGAAAACCTACGTTCCTTATTAAAATTTCGTTGTTTGTAATTTCGCGCCGCGGTTTAATTTCTGTGATGTGGATAGTGTTTAGAGCTACGAAGTCAACATTATTGCTAATACATTAAATTTTTCCTAATACACGATGCGAATAATTTTAGTTACGATAAATAAACTGTTGAATTTGTTGAACAGGTGAAACTTTAAATTGGTTTCCCGAATTGAGTTCTTATTAAATAGCATAGAAGCTTGACTTGAAGCCAAGATTGATCGTTGGATGTTAGCTGTTAAGACAGATTGGTAAAGTTCTTACGCAAGAGGAAATTTGCTTGCCATAAGGATTGGGATACTCAGATAACGTATAAGCGTAGCATAATACTGAATTGGTTGAAAATCTATACAAATTATAGGCGATGTATAATATTTCTGATTAATACGGATTAACAAATAATTACATTATTGATAAATAATTAATGATTGAAATACCTAAATTACATATTCGATGAATGAGAAATTATTTGATAGAGCAGATGAATAATTCCGAGATCACTTTGTGATCTAATTTACTCCATAATAGATAAATGCTGGTATAATTTTTTTATTATTTTACTTGTTTGAATCTTGATAAACAATTCATAATTCAATTGCCGATTGCTGAGAGAAAGATGACGTCATCCGATATCGTAGTTACAGACAAAAATTTTCCCGTGTCTACATCGCAGCAAAAGCTGTACCTGATTGATTACCTAACCAGATCACACAGAGCAAGAAATAACTGGGAATTGGGATGATAGTTTTCTTATGTGTCGGTAGGAAAACATCAATAAACAATTTTGTAAAGTGTTCTGTTAATCGAATTTTATACTCACGACAGGAAGTGAGACGGACGAGACTAATCCATATTTATGTTTTGATTTCTAATTAATAAATAGACACGTACGCTAAATGATGAATGCGGATATATATATATATTGTAATAAACAATAAATTAATCGTTTAATTTATTTGCCCCCCGTTGTCGTAGCCATTTTATGTAATAATCAAATATAATGGGTTAATATAAATGAAAAGCTTATGAACAATTAACAAACAAAAATATTTATTTTGTTTTCTGGCTTCCAAAGAATAAAAGATAATTACAAACAAAATTTGAGATCTGTTCTCTCAGGGCCTTTACTGGGTTTGATAATGAACAAAAAAAAATATTTAAAATATTATTAACAAAACAGTTTACAATTTACCTAAACAATATGTCGATAGAATGAAAGAAATTAAAAAGTAAAGAAATTAACTTTGATTGACAATTAAAAGGGAACGAAATCTGACTTTATCCTTTAATTAATGTTCACAGTTATTATAATTAAAATTTGGTTATTCAGACATTGTCCGTCTGGTACCAAGCATTCTTTGTTTCCCCTACACAACACGATAAATGCAAATCGTTATTTACACAGATTCTAGTTCTCGCAGAATTTACACGCTCACAAATTTCCGGAGCCTTGGATGAACCTCTCCGTGGTCAGCAATCGGATGTCGTCTTCCCCTCAGTGTAAAATTGTTCGAATTTGCCTTATTACTGGAACTGATAATTTGCAGATTCTTTGTAGTCTTATACTGTTATTTTTTTATATTTGAAATAGACTGCAAGGTATCTCGGTGAAAAATTTGTTATAATGTGCCACCTTTCCTGGCTGGCTGTAGACGTAAACTGACTCAGACTTTCGTGCGCGCAAACGCCATTTCGACTTTTCGACAAAGCAGCCGAGCTCGGTTCTCCATTGTTGCTTTGTTCAATCAGACCGCTATAATGGATTTATCAAACAATTCAAATTTTATGTCCAAACAATTACTGACCTAATTAATTGGCATTACAATTTATATATATATATATATATATATTGTGGTAATTAAAAGACAATTAGTAATTCATAATTAATTTTGGACTAGAATTGTTAGCGGCAAAAACACACAAATAACGCACAAGAAAGGACAATAATGTAACAGGTCTAAAGTATGTTGCCGCGCTGAATGGAACATGTAAGGCAGTCGGCGATGAAGTACATCAGAATGCGTTTGTTATAGAAAGAGACCACACGTCGTCGAAGTATTGCAAAATAAAGTCGTTGAATTAAAGCAGAGTGTAGCATTCATTGGGATATTGCAGCGTAAAGATTGTCGAGTATACGAGTTTTGTCAAAATATAACTGCGTAAAGTCCTCGTGGAGGAATCATTGCCGAATAAAGTTGGTGAATTATTGCAGAATAAGTCGTCGTCGAGATATAACCAACACTTGCTAAACTAACATTGATGTGTATAGTCAGTGAAAATAATGGCCTGTTTTAGAAGGTATAGTGTTTCTGAACGAGTTAAAATTGCCCTGGTACCAGAGAACTGTTAGTCATATATCCATTAAATTTTTATTGTAAAACATTAATTAAAGATAAATCGTCGGATTTAGGGTTTTTTAATATCATTAATATTTTACATTGCATTGTAAAAATACTTTGAAGTTGAGAATAGCTTTATAAAAATTCAATTGTCCACAAATAGATTTATTTATTTAAAGGCTCAGTGAAGACCCTGAGAGAGAGAGAGTAAAATTTTGATTGTATGTGATAACTATTTGTAAATTTAAATCTTTGTGAGAGTAATAAATTAATGTGTTTGTTCAGTTATATTTTATTATTTATTTGATATCCTTTCACTTAAAAGTTAAATAATTTAAATTGATGCATTGACGCGGGCTGTTTTATAATTGTTTATTATTTGACAATACCACAAATTGGCGTCCTCAACGTGTGTTTATTTAAAGGCCCAGTGAAGACCCTGAGAGAGAGAGTAAAGTTTTGATTGTATGTGATAACTATTTTTAAATTTAAATCTTTGTGAGAGTAATAAATTAATGTGTTTGTTTATTTATCGTAATTTTATTTGTGATTACTACAATATATATATATAGTAATAACCAGTAAAGAAGGAAATGTTTTCGGTTCATATTTTTACCAGAAACTGAGACTGGGGATCCTTGAGTGGTTGGTACACATTAAAAATAATGATAAAATTAGGGGTAAGTGGACCTTATAGAGAGGACGAATGGACAGATAATTAGAGCAATTTTGGCAGCTCTTAGGCCAAATTGTGTGACCGATTGAACCCTGAAAAGCATCATAACGGATGGACGAGGGCGAGAGAAAGCTAACAGATAGTGTTTGTTTTGGCGAACAAGTAATTTCAAAACAACTGAAAACAAGGGAATATCCGGGAGCCGCAATATAACTAAGAGAGCAGATAAAGACAATTAGTAATACTGGAGTTATAGAGAGGAGACGGCTGGGGAGAGCGATGGTGCAGGTCCGCAGGGACGGACGCAGGGCCAAGTTATGGGGGCCGAAACAATTTTATATGCAGTTATAGAAGAGTTAGCTACAGATGAGAGATAGAGGGAGTTTCATTATCATTTCGTGTTGGAGAGGAGACTGACGTGCCAGCTGGGAGAGATCGCCGTTGCAGGTCCGCAGGGCGGACGCAGGGCGGACACAGGGATGGACATCAGTCGTCAACAGGTGGGAGGTACATCGTGGAGATCTGTCTGCCAGCAGAGGTGTGTGATTTCATCGAGAGGATGACGTCGTCAAGAGTGTGATTGCAGTCTGGGGACTGTTAAGCCGTGAGTGTGTGGACCCGAGAGCATGTATGTTTATATTTTCTGAATTAAAAATTGTAAATTGCTAATAAAGGGTATTGAGTGTCAGATTTCGTTACATTTCGTTTATTTCGTTACATTCGTTTAATAGATTTCGTTAATTTCGTTTCAATCAATCATTTCGTTTTTCATTAAGTGTAACTGTATCTGTTTAATTGTAAATTTATGTTCTGCTTTCCTTATCAAGCCAGTAAAGACCTTGAGGGTACCGAGTCAGATTATTTAAAATGTTTTCAAGATAAATAAAATTGTTTTTAATTTATAAAATTTCATTATTTGTGTAATTGAAAAGTGTTTTAATAAATTATAATTGTTTTTTTTGTTTTTTTTAGGGCAACAGGCTACATGAGGGTGATCCACTTTGGGCAACTCCCCTTTAATAGCATAGGAAGGGATTTGAAAGGGGGGATGCGGAAGGGTGGAGGAAGGTAGCCAAGGGTTACTAGGGTCCCCGGGCTATGTTTAAGGATCCTACCCGGCATTCGCCTAAAGAAATGCAGGGAAAACCCTAGGAAAACCTGCATCGGGTAGGTCGGGCATTGGGTACTTGTCCCACGCCCTTCCGATAGCGGGAGAGGAGTTTGCTGTGGGGACGCAGCATTCCCTTCTCCGTGCCTTGACCAGTTTAGGAGGCAGCTGGCCGACTATTCCAATGGGAATAGCGAACAACTCTTACCGTATGCCCAAGGTCTGCGACCCCGGAACATACACCCGACCCCGGAACATACACCTCTCAAAACAGGCCGAGGTGCCTCGGCATGTGGGAACCTTAGTTCAAAAAAAAACCAGAGAGATGTGAAGGCATCCCCAAAGGTAGCAAATAATTGTTTGTCTAAAATTTGTGGTTATTATATTTGTTATTACATAAAATGGCTGTCACAACGTGGGGCAAATTTCATTAACCAAAAATTTATTATTTTGTTATTTCAATATATATATATATATATATATATATATATATGTAAATAAAAGTTTGTGTAAAATCATTGAGTTCCCCATATTTATTTAATGATATATTTATATACTGTTAAAATAGTTTAATAAAATCACAAAATGAGTTATTGGAATCTAGTTTACCTGAAACAATGGAACAAGGATGCCAGGAAGAAAGTGGCAAAGGACATGAGTTACTTAAGCAAGAAGAAATTAACATTAAAACAATTCTTAGACTATTATTCCCATGGAAAAAGGAAAAGGCAAATGCCAAATTCAACGTGACGCAGGACAAATGATGATATAATAAAGACAATTGACAAGACATACAAGAAATTCTTTCAGAGGTTGAAATGGAGGTTCATGACGGAGACCCTATGATTCAGATGGAGTGAAGAGGATTCATAACTTGAATGAAGTGTGCAAATTTAAATATTGTGTACATGCACAGGTAAGATTCAGTACTGGATGGAACTTAGAATGCAGGCCATGATTCAAATTGAGAAAAGTAGAGATAGCCATTTTCTTTTGGGCAGTGTCCGTGTATAATTGTGATCTCTACTTTCCCTTCTACCAGCAATTCTTCAGAATAATCGAGTCCCACGTCTAATATTAACACACCGTCGTCTTCTTACTTCAACCCGATTATTTTTAATGGTTGAAATGTTGCGGTCACAGAGACTTATAATAAGGAACACGTGTAAGCTACTTTTAGCCGCTTTGTGATGCTTTATTGTACCGCGTCACGCAACTTGGTCGTATCTCAGGAAATTATCCTCATCACGGGTTACAGCCTTCTCATGCAATGATTCGAAACAGACATTGTCACAACATTTGTAACAAAAACTGGTCCACAAATGTTTTACTGTTAGATGCCAGTGAGGTTCATTCAATGTAGTTACATTACGTATGAGAAGAGAAATGAATAAGGAATAAAAATAACCATCTACAAAAGATTCACCGGGAAAGCCGACGTTCTCTAATAACAATATTCGATTAAAATATTCCAAGATTTCAAATACTTTCTTTCTGACGGTTACTTTTTTAACTGTCGCAGTAACAATTCTGCTTTGTAAATTTGTTGAGAATGGTTTTTAAGAAGTAAGATATTAGTCGATATAGCGTTCTATCAGAGAAATTGAACATTCTACAAAACAATATATAAAGTACTAAATTAAAATTTAGAAAATTTATTTAGAAGTCCTTTATGCTGTCGAGATCTTCATTATCTATAAAGGAGAAAATTTCAACAGAGTCGAAGAAGTAAGAAATAATGTAAGATTGGAACAATAAAATATTTCATATAAACTGACAATTATCTTTTGTAAATAAATAACCAAAACAACCAATATGAGACAAAAATTTACTAGACCAAAAATTCGTTTCAATACAACCGTCACAGGCCGGATTCCAAGTCGCTGAATTCAAAATTGTAAGTCTGCAAAATTTATATTCTAAAGTAATATAATTCAAATCTGTAAATTCGTCATACTTATTTAACTTTGTTTTGCTTGATGTTACATTTCTAGTTTAACATATAAATATTTCATATTTTGGTATTTTACCTGATTACG
Organism: Zhengitettix transpicula; assembly: GCA_037074705.1. Taxonomy (NCBI): domain Eukaryota; kingdom Metazoa; phylum Arthropoda; class Insecta; order Orthoptera; family Tetrigidae; genus Zhengitettix; species Zhengitettix transpicula. The sequence continues at coordinate 119,307,546 of CM073592.1, read as the reverse complement.
TGAAGAAGTCCCAAAATTGTACGGAACGTTGTATTAAAACGAACTTTTGATATAATAATTTTTTCTCAGATTTTGGCTGCATTGCTTATTTATTTAGTAAACTAGTTTGTTAGTTTCCAGAGGAAGAATCGACGCTGTGTTAAGATAAAACATACGAGGCATGTGCAGAAATAACGGTCTGGGATTTTTTGTGTTTTGAGGACTGGAGAGGGGGGAGGGGGTGGGAGTCTCCTGACAGAACGAGCATCGCAGTAACACAGTAGTACGTAAAGTCACGTTGTCGCGTCCAGTTGTGCGAAAGATTTTGGTGCGAGTCACGTGCTGGGATCCTCTTCCTACTCGCGGAAGGTGAGGAATTTGTAAACTCAATTGTGATTGGAGATGAAACTTGGGTGGCTCTGACACGCCTGAGTCAAAAATACAGTCGTCATGTGCCAAAAAATTCAAAACAACAATTTCGGGCAAAAAATCATGGCCTCAGAGCTTTAAGACTGAAAGTGCATAATTTTTGTCGAATTTCTCCCTCAGGGGGAGACCATAAATGCACAACGATATTGTGAACACCTAAAAAAGTCAAACGGAGCATTCAAAAGAAAAATAGGGGAATGCTGATGAGATGAGTGTGCTTGTTGCACGACAACGCCCTTCCAATGCGCTCTTGGAGTTATTTGGTTGTGATATGTTGAACCACCCCCTGTATTCCTCTCCCTTTAGATTATCATCTTTTCACCTCACTGAAGGCACACATGGGTGGAGTTAAATTTTCAACTGACTAGTATGTGCAGAAAGAGGCTCTGAAGTGAGGGACGGAGCTGGCGGGAGAGTTCTTCGAGGAGGGCATAAAGAAGCTTGTGCCACGGCTCACCACATGTATTGAATGGGACGGCGATTATGTGGGGGAAACATCAATAAGTGTGTCATCAATAACCTGTATTTTCCTTTAAATACACCTTTTCTTAACAAATATAAAAATCTGGTACACTTTATGAACATTACGTAGTAGTAGTTGGACAATTTCTTCTGTAGCCACCATTTATTAAACGTCTTATAGGATTGCATCCAACCTACAGGAACCTACTGGAAAAATATCCTGTCTGCTAACAATAAAACGTTTGTGGACGAGTCATGTACTTATTTTAAGCATCGTGTTAGATTTCCTTTTTAACCATATGTTTTATTACATACTTTAGTAGGGTTTTATTTACTTTTTTTGTTATATTTTGATGGATTCTAAGTCTTTTGTCACTTTCAAAATCAGACTTTTTCAGATAATACAATAATGTTTCTATTAACTATATTATTGTGGTCTCAGAATGTTATTACTAATGTATTCTTCTCTACCCGTTGTGTTTCATAATTATTTATAGCGTTAATTACGTGTATAAAAACAAACATCTGTTTTCAAAAGATTTATTGACCACTGTCAAGTTATTATAATAAGAAGTTATTATAATATCGTTGAGAGTTTTGTTTATTTAACGTGTATCATCGTAATCGGAATATTAACATCAATTAATTACGAGCGTAGCGAGTTGATAAGATGGCAGTGATGTCGGCCTCAAACCACTTAGGGCCAGTTATCACTATATAGAATCGGAACTCGGATGCACCATCCACATTCTCTCAATATTATTTATAACCTCGAGTTGTAACATGCTTTTTAAAACGGTCATTCAAGAGGAAAGAAATATGATTCGACCCATATCTTGGGGCCTTGTAATGTGATATATATCTATGAACACGACGAACGTGAATAACATTAGCCATTAATACGACCGAATAACATATATTTACAAATTTATGTAGTTTTAATGAAGGTATAATTTAAATTCTGTGTGTTCATCCGGTGCAGCCTTGATGGTAGTTATGGTGCTTTTTTCATCAAAGGAATGTTTGAAATATTTTCATCTAGATATTATCAAATAATATATGTATAGAGGCCACTCATCATGTTGTACGCGATATGTCAGAGAAAGAAATACTTTCTAGATGATAAACCTGAATATATGCGATATCACATTCAGACAATGTAGAAATAAGAGTAATAATTTTAAACATGATACCATAAATATTGAAGTAGCGAAAATTACTTATCCTCTAGTTATTTCATTTGCAGTGTCAGATTAATTAATAGATCTCAGGTTACTATAAGTCACTAATTAAACACTTATTTTCTTCGAACAGTTGTCTAAATATCTTTCTACCATAATCATTTTCTACTCTGTATTGTCCAAACATAAACTTTTAAGATCGAACATAAAATGTGAATACATTGTAGTGGTAGGTTTATTAAATGATAAAGTAAAGGGATATTTTACAGAATTTAATAATCATTTAACTGAAAATGAGAAAAATAAAATAAAATAAATACAAATTATGCGTGTTCAGTTATCCGGGCAAAACACTCGGATCCCAAGTTAAACCATGGTTTACGGTAATTCCCTCAGGCGCGTCAAGGATTGAGACACTTGGCAGTTACCTCGCGTTGATCTCTGGCCGTGATCATGTGACACCCTCGATCTCTCCGAGTCCTCTGGAAAACTCCAAGTTTGGGGCTGTACGACCGTCCCTGGCGACGGTTCGTCGAGGAGTCTCTCTACACTTGCTTTACAGCCCCTTCGCTGGATGTGAAATATCGATTTTCTTGACCAATTTTCGATCGATCTTTCCTGAACCAAGAATTGTGATTGGTTCAGGCAGTCACGTGTTAATTCAATTTCTGGGATTTTTGGATAGACGTTTCCCACGGTGCGACAGTCCAGGTAACTTCCGATGGTCAACAACCTACGTGCCTAAGACCAGACCTTAGGGATTAACTATCCGCCACGGCGGTGCCTGGTCAAATTCCAACTTGACAAACTCTCAACCCTTCCTAATATCTAATTAAATTAAAATCTATCTATCTATCTATCTCTACATATATATAATAAAACTATCGCGCTAAAACATATACAATGCATTAAATACTTTTATGTAAATGAATAAAGGTCTGAAATCGAAATTAAAAAATTACTATTTAAAATATAACAAAATTATTTATTTAACAAAATTTATTTTATTAACAAAAAATAATACAAATCTGAAAAGTTATATAAATCTAACAAAGTTATAGAAATCTGGCGGTACACGATATTTACTTAAAGGTTTACAGATGAAAGTTTGTTTATTTACATACCAATTAGTTTTAGCTGCTCTGGTGTGTGCACACATGATTTAAATTAATTTTTCACACAACACTAATGTCACTAACAGGATATAGCACTGATTTTATTCTCTTTTCAGTTTCCAATACTGTTCGTACTGTCACGCTCATTATGCTGTGAAAATCTTTAATAAAAATGATGATATTCAGCCCATCGCTGAATTCGACCACTACCGTACTACCATCTATCTAAGTAACTGTATATCTGCATAAAACACCGTTTCGAATAACTGGGTTCTCTCGCTGCATACTTGACAACTAGGTTACATTATGCTCTCTCAACATCTGATAACTGGGAACTCTGCGTAAAACTGGGTAACTGAACTGGCTACATTCTGCTCTCAAACAGACTCTCTCTAAATATCCGACCAACTAACTACTGTCCGCTAAAGTTCTGAGCGTCTATATATCCTTTCCCGACAAAACACCTCGCAACAATTATCATCTCTGCATTCTCGCCATACTGTTCTTTACAATGCTCTGGCCTCAAAGTTACGCCACCAATAATTAAAGAAACAATTTATTAATTGGATGAAGTTTTCTCGGGATTACAACCGGGTAGCGTCGCTTAATATCCACACCGTTTCTTCAGCCATCTAAACGTTGGAACCCCGAGAAAACTTCATCCAGCAACTACACCGGGAAAACATACGTTCCTTATTAATTTATTAATTAATTCATTAAATTTTTGTAATCTCTAAAATATACCACTATTGGTAATATATGTCTCAAATTTGTTCAATTCTAAAGTTTGTTGCGGAATATAATGGCTATGTATTGAAAGTATATCTGAAACAATCATGGTGGCATGAGAAAATTGAAGAGAGAGCATTCCCAGACTTTTTTTTGGTTTTAATCATGTATTGTTTGGACGGTCTGTTAAAAAGCAATAAGTCATATGGTGACAGGTCGGCGATGCGTGAGAAAGTTATAGTTTGAAAAATCTCACAGCGGCAACCTAGGACAGAGGATCGATTTTGGTCTTTCTAAAAGTTAGTCAGTTTGTGGTAGTCGAATGAGAAAGTCGTCATTGGGCAAGGTAGGCCAAGTAGTATTGAAGTTTTAAAGACTTTTAGAGTACAGGCTACATGAGGGCAATCCACGTGGTGGCAACTCCCCTTTAATAGCATAGGAAGGGATTTGAAAGGGTAATTCGGAAGGGTAGAGGGTTAAAGGGCCAAGGATTAAAACTATATATTTTGTGACTTGTACATAATTTGATTACAGTAACAATGATTGGTATTAATTTTCTTAATATATTGGGCCTAGCGGATAATTTTGTCAGTCTGACAGGATGCACGGGTAAAACATCTTGGGTCCGCAGACGATATCCTCAATTTTATGGACTCTAATACCATTCAATCTATTTGGTGTAAATTCTGTAGTGCTGATATTGAAATCTAGATCAATATTGGTATCTAGAGTATATTTTAAAACTTAGTAAAATTTGTTTTAAATTTTTCGTAATTATTGTACCATAAAATTTACTTTCATTTTGTATTTGTATTTTGGGGAATATTTTAAAGTGGGTCAATTTTCTTCATTTAACTGAAAATTTTTCTGGAAATTTTATATTCCATTTTAATGCTATAATTTTTCGAGGCCCGATAAAACGCCCCGAAATAAAATTTAAAACTCCTGTTAATAGTCCTGTTAAAAGTGCTGGTAAACTTGTTTAAAATTTACATGTAAAATCCCATTTACTGTGTTATATAAATTCTTTAAATATTATATTAATCAATTGTCAGTTCAATCATTTCAAAACTTTCCATAAAAAATAAGAATATTAGCAAATTTTTGTGACTTAGAAATTTTATTAATTCGACTTAAAATGTGCCAATTAAATATTTTATTAAATTATCATTAACAGAAAATTAAAACGCGTTTCAATCGCATTGTTACCCAGGTGGAAACCCGAGAAATTTTTCTTCAAGGTCATGTCTTTTGGCATAAAAGCCAGGGTGTATCGTGAGGAAGGTTTGATTTAAAAGTTCCCAGAAATAGTTTAATATTTTGAAAAGGACTTTAAAGATAATATGCGGACGCGTATATCAGTCAAATAAGGATGCTTGTTGGGCCGTAAGAAAATGCAAATTTGAATGTCTCATGCCGCCGCCCCCCCCCCCCCCCGGACGTGGATGTTCATCGACAGTTGGGCCGAGGAGGACTACTAGACCTGGAGGGAGATATTATGGAGAAGAAAGATGTTAGGTTTCGGCTGTGAAGTTTGGGGAAGGCACATAATAATTAGAATTTGCCATTAATATCGGTTGCTGTGTTTGGAACATCAAATAATAACTGGTATCCACGTGCGAATCATCTTGTAGGCCGTTAATAAATGTGATCGCTGCAATCTTTATTGGTGTGTATGGGCCAAACAACTTGGACTCTGGCAATTATACTGATTACTGTCAAATTGACAGGCGTCCACGGTCAAAACACCTTGGCATTTGGTGATATTGATTGCTGTAACACTGATTGGCGTGAAGAATGAGTGTCTGCGAGGGCTATTTTCTCGCAGGCAGTACCTGAGAGGGATGTTCTCTCGCAGGCAGAACCTTGCGAACCGTTCAAATCACCAACGTACTAAGAAACAGATTTCTAACTAATGATAGAAGGGTATAAACTGTGCATAAAATTCATTGTGACAAGATTAAAACTGCTATACATTTTAATAATTGTATTTTATGTATAGCACAGGAAAAGGACTGAAAAGGGGCTAAGGAAACCTGCGTGAGAATTCTCTCGCAGGTGAACCTTCCCAGAGAGCTCTGTCGGAGGCTACCTTTGGGGATGCCTTCACATCTCTCTGGTTTTTGAACTAAGGTTCCCACATGCCGAGAAACCTCGGCTTGTTTTGAGAGGTGTATGTTCCGGGGTCGCAGACCTTGGGCATACGGTAAGAGTTGTCCGCTATTCCCATCGGAATAGTCGGGCAGCTGCCTCCTAAACTGGTCGAGTTACGGAGAAGGGAAAGCTGCGACCACACAGCAAACTCTTCTCCCGCTATTGAAAGGGCGTGGGACAAGTACCCAATGCCCGACCTACCTGATGCAGTTTTTTCTTGGGTTTCCCTGCATTACTTTTAGGCGAATTGCCGGGTAGGATCTTTAAACCATTGCCCGGGGGCCCTAGTTAACCCTTGGCTAGCTTCCTCTACTCTTCCGCATCCCCCCTTTCAAATCCCTTCCTATGCTATTAAAGGGGAGTTGCCACCATGTGGATTACCCTCATGTAGCCTGTTACCTTAAAAAAACCTGATCGGCGTCCACGATCAAAACGTATTTGGCTCTAGCGATAATATTGGTTGCTATAACAGTGACTGCTTCTACGTGGAAATATCTTGCGGTCTAATTATAATTGTGATCAATGCAACCTTAACTGGTGTCTACTTGCGAAACGTCGGGTTTTCTTCACTGGTGTATGCAAGCGAAACATCTTGGTGGCCTCTGAAGTGTTTACCAATGTGTGTGAAAGTATGTGTAATTTAGTGCACATTAATTTATAAAATTAAAAAGTTACCTAAAATATTTGGTCTGTGAGAATTGTTAAGTGTATTGTAATAATTAAAAGGTGAGTAAATTAATTAAATTTGCCCCACTTTTTCGAAGCCAATTTATAAAATAATTAAAAAAAATTTAAAAAATTAACAAAATTATTAAGATTTAAAAATTTATTCTTTAAAAGTACAAATTGTAATCCCTACTTTATACGCCGAATTTCATCAGGTTAACAAACAAATATTTTATTTCAATTTTGCAATTCGTAGCGTTCTAGGAAAAATACAACTTTATATTTTACAATCAAATATGTCGAAATTTTATTTATCTCAGAGTCATTATTGGGTTTGATAGTAAGAGCAATCCAATTTAATTAACTAACATTAACAATTCAAACTCATTGAAGCTAACGTAATACAATATGAAAATAAACGAAATGAAACAAACTAAATGAAAATAACAACGAACGAAATCTAACTTCTACCTTTAATCCTCGTTTACAGATTTTAAATAATTGTTTTGTACTCACGAATGTCTTTCTGGTACCAGATCTGATTCTTGGAGCTTGAGGACAACACTCACTAAAAAGGCCATTATTCACTGATTCTACACATTAAATTTTTAATACACACGGTCGATGTTCTCGTTCTCTGCCAACTGGAACTTTGGATCTGCCGCCCCTCAGTCAGCCCTCGGACGTAGGTCTCCTTAATGTCTCTATGCGAAATTTAGTTCAGTCTGTGTGAAGCAAAACCTTTTGCTTCCAAATTTGCGATTGTTATTTGAGTCTCTCCGTCAAAACCGTTTACTCGCGTTTTATGTAAACTAATAGTTGGACTTCTTGGACCGCTCTATTCATACTTTTCGATCAGCATCCTCGCTCTCCGATAGGAGAAGGAAGCCTGCGAGAGAATTTCTCGCAGGTGAACCTTCCCAGAGAGCTCTGGCGGGGGCTACCTTTGGGGATGCTCTCACATCTCTCTGGTTTTTTTGAACTAAGGTTCCCACATGCCGAGGCACCTCGGTCTGTTTTGAGAGGTGTATGTTCCGGGGTCGCAGACCTTGGGCATACGGCAAGAGTTGTCCGCTATTCCTATTGGAATAGTCGGCCAGCTGCCTCCTAAACAGGCCAAGGCATGGCGAGGGGTAAGCTGCGTCCCCACAGCAAACTCCTCTCCCGCTATCGGAAGGGCGTGGGACAAGTACCCAATGCCCGACCTACCCGATGCAGGTTTTTCTAAGGTTTTCCCTGCATTCCTTTAGGCGAATGCCGGGTAGGATCCTTAAAATACAGCCCGGGGGCCCTAGTTAACCCTTGGCTACCTTCCTCTACCCTTCCGCATCCCCCCTTTCAAATCCCTTCCTATGCTATTAAAGGGGAGTTGCCCTAAGTGGATTACCCTCATGTAGCCTATTGCCCTAAAAAAAAAAATCCTCGCTCTCCCGTAACCTTTGCCGGACTGCCTTCCATACCAGCGACCAACTCTATCATTCCTCCACCAGTAACTAACTAACTCTCGTACAGAACGCAGTTCACAACAAAGGCTCCGGCGACACAGAGTTCCCGTCCATTGTCGTTCTTTGGCAACTTGTACCGCTAACAATACAATTATATTAAAACAATTATTGACCTCTTTAATTGGTTTTACAGTATATTATGCAAAAAGTTTGGTTATCAATAATTGATATTTTGAGAATTTATTTAAAAGTAATATTTTATCGTTTTTGTACCGATAAATTGATGATATTTTATAACTATAAATAGTTAGTAAAATTCAATTGAAATATTTTTCTTAATTTTCATATTTTATTGTGTTAAATTTGAATGATATTGAAAAGAAAAGTAAAATTCATTCCAGGCTTATTTCGAGCGCTCTGAGATATTTAAATTGTAAGAAAAACAACCACAGTCAATTTATATGATAAAAATAATACCATATTAATTAATTAATTGACATATTTATATCCGCTCATATAAAGTGTAAATGATTTTACTTGCGGGAATGTTTTCAGTTATTCGAAAAAAAAAGTGTAATTTAATAGAATAAGACAGTAGATCTACAACTCAACATAATCTAAATTACAAATCATACGATTATCCACGGATTATGTAGAAAACAAATAGTGAAAGTGTAGCACATAATTAAGTGGAACTATTTTTCACCGTTGAAAGTAACCAGAATTATTACAAATTTTTAATAAGACACATACTATCTGTTTATTTTTACCATTAACAAATACAAAATATTTTTAAGTTAAATAGCATCGTACAGAACTGAAAATAAATTGTGTGAGGAAATAAGTACGTTTGTTCTGGAAGGCAACGAGAGACATAATATTTAAAAGTCCCGGGTTTAGAAATTACGAGGCAATAATCTGAAATATTTGCCCATTGGCAATATTTATGCAAGCACCAAGGATTTAAAACAACGTCATCAAATATAAAGAGCAGGAAGTGTTGTGTGTGGAAATTATAACCACATTAAATTCAGTGAAACATGGCCTGTCTGTGAAGTGTTAAACAATAATCGAGTGAGATGGCAAAATAGTAATATAAATTAAAAAGAACATTTATTATCCGTAAACCTAATGTAAATAATATTATTCGTCAGATTTAATATTTCACTAATTGTTTTGGTTAAGAATTTTTCACTTTGTAAATTTTTAATTGTTTTGTTGTAACATTATTAATTGGAGGCTCGATAGTCGGCCCTGAAATCAAGCCGTGGCATTTTACCAGCACGTAACATAGTTTTCAATGGTGACAATAATTTGTTTTAATAAATTAACTTTGTTTTATATTATAAAGTCTGATTTTTTATTTAAAATCCCATCGTTTTAACTTTTAATTTTCTTATATAAAATCTCATTTAATTTTGAATATTACATTTTGTGCTTCAACGTCGTCTTCATTTAAAGTTAAAATCAACTCTTCATTATTGGAGGCCCGCTTTTGTAAATTGTATTAATTAATTTGGTGCCCAATGTGGGATTTAAATTAGAATTACTTATTAAAATGTGTTTATTACAATATATTGTAATGCCAATTAATTAGGCCATTAATTGTTTGGACGTAAAATTTGAATTGTTTGAGAAATCCATTATAGCGGTCTGATCGAACAAAGCAATAATGAGAGAAGCGAGCTCAATTTGCTTTGTCGAAAAGTAAAAAATGGCGTATGCGCGCTAAAACTCGGGGGAACTAGGAGTCAGTTTGCGGAAAGCATCGTGAGGAGCAGAACAAGTAATATAACTGTTAGTTAGTGGAGAAAAATTGTTAGGAGCTGATGGCGGAAAGACATTATGAGGAGCAGGACAATAATTATAATTTGAGCAGAGACTAGATATCGTCAATGTATAACTAGTTAACGTTGTAAATTAATGCGAAGAAAAAATTCACCGCAAGTATTGCAGCGTAAATAATTGAAAAGTAAGAGCAGTTTAAGTCTACAGCCAAGAGCTAAAGAAAAGTTAGTTCACTCCGAAAGAATAAACAGTTAAAATAAAAATCTTCAAGGAGATACGTTGCAGTTTACGTCCAATTCAGTAAAAGGCTAATAAATCTACGAATCATAGGGTTCCGGTAAGGCGAGCAGACATCAGATAGTTGACATTCAGGAGGATCATCCGAGTTCCTGTGAGCCTATCAATTTTAACTTAATAGTGTAAAATCTGTGAGTCGACATTATAGAATCAGTGTAAAAGTTTGCCATAGTGTACTTCCGAAACCAAAAAGAATGCTGGTACCAGCTGGACACTACGTAAGTAACAAAACCAAAACTAATGATTAATTGTAAACTTTAATTAAAGGATAAAGTCAGATTTTGTTCTCTTTTAATTGTCAATCAGAGTTAATTTCTTTACTTTTAAATTTCTTTCTATTGACATACAGTTTAGGTAATATGTGAACTGTTTGTTAATATGATTTTTGAATCAATTTGTTGTGTCCATTATCAAACCCAGTAGAGACCCTGAGAGAGAGAAAGATCTCGAATTTTGTTGTAATTATCTTTATCGCCACAAAATAAATAAATATTATGTTTGTTAATTTTGATTATTATTTCTTTTAATTAACGCCTTCCATTAATTATTAGCTAAATGGTGCTTCACGTGAAGTAAATTAATTAAATTAATTAAAGCACAATTGTTGTTTATTACAATATTAATAAATAAAGAAATGAGTATTTTTGAAAGGATCTGTATTTTTGTTCGATCCACGGCGGGGTAACAAATATAAGTAAAATAATAACAAATAATAATAAATATAAATATTTCTGAGTGTACAAGAGTTTGTGATTAAGTATTGAAACTCAGGTAGTTGGTAAAGAATTATGAAATTTTTTCTAGAAAATTTAAACATAGCTGTAGATAATTACATTTTATGCAAACACACTTTCCAAATAAACTTTGAAACCATTAAAATTTTGGAGCGGGATGCTTTTATGAACAGTTGTATTTCTTTTTCCATTTTCTCCGATCTCAGCGTCTTGCTATTGTAACTACGAGTCCTCAGCGTATGCGATGTACATGAAAATCAATATTGTATTTTTCTACCTATTTAATTCTGATGAATTAGGTTAATTTGGCTTTTACCAAGATAATATTTGTTCGACGGATGCGCACAGTTCGTTTCTGCTAGTTACTTCTTAATGACTATGTAGAAACAGGACAGTGGGAAACAGATAATCTTTTGTAAGAATTTGACAACGACGTATATTAGTCAGTCAAGTTTGTGAGCCGTAAAATTCGCATCTGCCGACGAGTCTCCAAATACGGCGCCTCCATTAGGCTGGCTACCATCTTAATTGCCCGGACACTCGCCATAAATACACATTGCCTGCTCAATTCCAGTCTCATTTCAGATTCTTCCTAACGACTTCCCTTAATTGCATCGCGAAGAACCAAAAAGAAATTGCCAAGTATATATCGCATTAATTAATATTAATTTCAAACACAATTGAGGGGTAAATTAAGTAACTGAAGAATAGTTTTCCTCAAATATAAACTTTCAAACTTCATTCACATTATTTCATTTGTAGTAAATATTAGTTTGCGAACCCTTCCAATCACCAACGTACTAAGAAACAGATGTCTAACTAATGATAAGAGGGTATAAACTGTGACAAGATTAGAACTGCTATACATTTTAATAATTTTATTTTATATATAGTATAGGAAAGGGACTGAAAAGGGTGGTGGTGTGAAAAGGTAAAGCAAGGAAGCAAAGTGTTAAATTAATTTAAATTAATAGCACTGACATTGTTATTTAAATTTTTATGTAAAATTATTTTATCTATTTTTAATAAATTCTTTAAATATTATATTAATCAAATTTCAGTTTAATCATTTCTAACCTTTCACTAAATGTAAAGAAATGCTATTTGAATGTGATAACTTAAAATTTAATTAATTTGATTGAAATTTATTATGTAAATATTTGCCAAGTATATATTTCCTTTACATATTTCAAACTTTAGTATTACATTGAATTGCTCTTCAAAGGAAATTAAAGTAAATAAGAGCTCTATGGTGTGTATTAAATTGAATAATTAAAAAATCTATATATTGAATACATATTATATTAATTGACGCCAAAACGTGGGATATTTTTGTTTCAATTTAATATCTCAAAGTGGTTCTTACAGTATATTGAGTAATAAAGCCTGAAGAGGTAAGAATGGAAACGTTCAAGAAGAGGGTTCCCAGAGGTCTGAAACAGTAGTAATCATTAAATAATTTGGTTTTAAGTAAATTAAGAGCAAAATGGTCTTATAAAAAACGTTCTAAGCAATTGGCTGTGTATTTTTTTACTTGATCTAAGTTCGACGGCATAGCTTTTTATACGGAAATCCTTCAACCATGGAAAAGATTTGTTTAGACTCTTATTTGTCCAGTGACACGCTTCCGTTGTGTGTAAATGAACTGCAGCAAAAACACACCGAGAGCGGAATTCACGGAATGCTACGGATAGATTTCGTTTCCGCTGAACGAGTGAGAAGGATATAAAAGAATTGCAATCACGCTCTCGCAAAGGCAGAACCTTGAACAGACTCACTTCTTGTGACTCACAGAAATACGTCGGAAGTATTGAAGATGCTAATGGATTTTACCCTACCAATGAGAGTAAAATAAGTGCCCGAGTAGGAACTATAAAATACGGACGCTTATCGTAAGTCAATTTATTCATACGCTCGGAGTATAGTTATTTTTTTGGGGAGAAATATAATGAATATTTAATTCCTCATATAGCTTAAACACGTCAGAATAAATCGTCATTCAAGGATGTCCATAAACACAATTTAACGGTTCAATAAAAATCCAAAAATTATACCCAGGCGTGAAGTCGGTTATCACTACATTTTCATCCAGTTATTTTGATTCCTCGCTTCCGAGATTATACCCAACGTTTCGTAAAGTTTATACACATTTTTAATGAACATATGTCAACGTACCGACGCCGGCAACTATTAAATTTACGTTTAGGTAGAAATGACAACATAAATGCGGATTAATTTTATATTTTTATCATCTGGCATTTAAACACTACACTGGCTATTGTATGACAACCGTGTACGATAATGATACAATCGTTCTCAATTTTCAACTTATTTTATATATTTAATGGGCAGAATTTTATTTTTTATGTTTGAGATTGTACTGTAATAGTTACGATCACCCACATTATTTAAAAATAATATTGGTCTATTTTGGATTACTTTTATGTAAACCCTTTCCACCCCCACCCCCACGGACGCATCACTCCCTTGTCTTTTAATGTTGTAAGTAGATACTTCAAACTTCTAGAATGACAATATCAAAATTAGCGACCCAGAAAAATGTTTTTTAATTATGATAATAATAATAATAATAATGGCCGTTTACGAATGTTTCTTAAACGCTACCACTACCCTTCAGGTGTTTGTTCCTGGATCGTAAGTTACAAGTGTATAAAGTTTCGTAGAAATTATTCTACGCGTTTAAGATTTTACGCGAAAAATTGTTTCGCCCCCTTCCAGCCCCACTCCAAGAGTTAAACTTCATCTTAAACAGTATGGTAAGTGTCATAATTAAAGAGAGGTTTCTAGGAGCTGAAATTCGAAATAGGAGAGGTCAATCGCTTTGGAGCTGTAATGGGGCGGGTTGTAACGTATAAGAATAAATATGGAAATTAAATGCAAAATATCTCAACCCTTACTAATACCTAATAAAATAAAAATTATATATATATATATATTTTTTTTGTAGTAATTGGTAATTAAGGCATTGTTCTAATTGAAAAGTTGAATTGTAGAGGACTCATTATTGGTGGATATAGCGGACGCCGCAACAAACCGGCAATGCAAGAAAAAAGTATTGTTGATCGGTCGAGAAGGTTTTACGCGCTCAAAATTTACGAGACGAATGTACAGTTGGGCAACGGACAGCAAGTAGAACAGAGTAAAAGAACGAACAGTTGGGCAGTAAACGGCGAGATGTACAGATTAAAATTCTAATTCACGAAAACTTGAACAATCTTTGTCAGTCAGCAGTGAAGACTGAAAGGTCTAATTTAAAGAACGAGAAAGTGTTCCAGTAACCAGTACGCTGTTATATCAAAAATGCAGAAACTGAACTAGTCTTCAGTCAACAGACAAAACCAATGAGGTGCATTTTCAACAAAAATCCACGAAATCTACAAATCCAGGTTGCAGTAAATCATCGAGAATCGACAAATTTGTTTTAAACCAACTAACAAACTACGCTAATTAGAGTCTGTGAACATTTAGAGTCTGTGAGTACTTAGAATCAGTGATATCGCCAAAATTGTGCACGAAAAAGTTAAAATGAGACCTGGGCTGCCGTAAGTAGAAAGAAAACTTTAAAATCATTGTAAACCACGTTTAAAAGATAAACGTCAGATCGATCATTAATTATCGATAAAATGAGATCTTTAATTATTCAGATCATCCTTTATTTCTTGATAAAAATTGAAATTGTTTAAATTCAATCTTTGGTATTATTTCTTCAGCAACAAATGTCGTCTATGTTCTGATGCATTGATTCCCATATAAAGCAAATGTAATTTTTGTGATTTTGATTATATAAATTCTGCCATTATCAAACCCAGTTCAAGACCCTGAGATCCCAAATATTTTGTGATTTGAATACTTGTTTTAAAATTGTTAATAAATCTTGTTTAATAGTTTTCACGTAATAGTTCTTTTCATTTAAAAACGCCACATAGTTCATATCATGAATTATTGTCAGAAGAAGCAAGCTATGTAATTAAATTATTACAATATATACCGATCATAGAAATATCGCGCATTAAGAACAATATCGCTTTGGAGCCTTTTTTTGTATAATTAAAATTAAAATTAGTTAATAATTTTTTTATTAATTTATTTTATTTATATTTCATTTTCTCACTGTGTTAAATAAATAGTTTAAAAAATTTAGTGAAAATGTCATTTTCTTACATATGTTTTATTATTTTTGAAACCACGGTATAAATAAACCTATAGGAAACGACGGATACTTGGAACGCTAGTGGCAAACGCCTTTGGAGGGCATCGTATTACTTAATTCAACATTTGCAATTGGCATGGGTCCATTATATTAAACCATCAAAAGTGCGCCTAACAGTTCCTCGTATTTAACATAGTTGCAACATCATAAAAGGTTCTATACAACCATAACACATGGAATATAAAATCTTGAATATACTAAGAGTTTGATGGAATTCCGAAATAGCAGAGTAAATATGTAGAATCCTGTCTCATTACTGATATTATGTTGCCGTTCAGTTTTCTTGAATCGACGTAAGAACTGCTTTTGAAGATCACGCTGGATGGAAGACACAAGTGATTGTGTTGTGTTGATGAAAGTTTTAAGTTTACATATAAATTACATTTAGTGATTAATCTTTAATTCTGAGGATTAACAGTTAATATTTATGTCTGAACACAGTATTACACTAAGTAGTCAGCATTAATAAAAGAGGACACAGAATACTTAATCTTAATTTAGCATGTTTGTATAATTTTGTATATATTTATTGACGTATCGTACTTCATGTTTGGAGGACTAACGGAAAGGAAAACCAAAACATTTTGAAAACTAATAGAAAGTGGCACTGATTTTGAAAGTGTAGAAAGGGTTGATCATTAACTATTTACTTACAGTCGATATTTGAACAAAAGGAGAAAGCGATATCTTAAAAGCACGTTCCTTAGATCACTTAGGCAATCAGCGAAATTTGTCATGGGATACAGTACTCGACCAGAATAATCACTGACGCACAAACAAAATGGTTAATTCTTTACTTCGCATCTGCAAGCTTTCTACGCACTGGAATGGCCTGAAGTGAACGAGCATCTCGTGCATCACAATTAGAGGTAGTATAATGGTCCTTTGTTTGCGGATGACGACAACCTGAATTATCAGTCGTGCGACGTACACGTGTTTTGCGGCGCTCGGGCGTCAAACCGTTCCCGACGACAACGTAGTCTGCATAGAGCCGTAGCTTGTACTTGAGTGGGAACGAGTTGGACAGTCGTCGTGCAAATGTGCTGCTAGGGTTCGGACATTCCTGGAATAATAGCTGTTTCCTGCCACCTATTTGAAAGTATTTAGAAAATTAGGAACAGGCGGACAAAGCAGAAGTAAATGATGTGAGTTTCTCTGTGTATATGCAGTTGATACTTTACGAGATCTGTACCTGACACACGTAGACGCGATAATGACAAGATAAGACCTTTCAAGTGAGAAAAACAACTGTTAATGTGTTAACAAGATTGTTTAATAACGTCATCTCATTAATAAAATCTGATGAACAATTTATTTTGAGTATCTTCTTAAAGGGATTTTCCTGTACGTCCTGTTTTAGTTCAGAGACACAAATCAACGTAAGCCAAACTAAGGGTGATGGCAAATAAGAAAGAACAGAATAATTACAGCTAAAATTGACTACTACAATTGACGGTTTGAGTAGTATAACTAAATTTTTATTAATAATATTACGTAATTTATACATGCATATTACTTGTTTGCACTATATATTATATTAATTCATAAAACTGATAGTACTGATATGTGCTACGTAAATAAGAGAATTTAACATTTCTAAATATCACATAATAAATAAAAAATGTTTCATTAACAATAAATACAGTTATGTTGAGGAAAAGTTGTAAAATAGTGTCTATAATTGACGCGTGAGAAGTCTAATTTGAGTGCGCTTAAAATTGTTGGGCAGTGTAAATTAGTCAACTTTGCTTTCCATTAAATTTGGTACCAATGCATAAAACTCTAACAGGGATCGACTTTTATTCTTTTGGCCGTATAAAGAAAAAACAGTCAAATAAAATACGAAGTATTTTTAAAATTATTATTTATTGTAATGATAAATTACTGTTACGGAGAATTTTATTTTATCACTTCACCGAAAGCTACAATCTTAAAATAATAATTGCTTATTTAATTGTTTATTTATTTAGTAAACGGGAAGGGTAAAATTAAATAGTATATTAGTTTTCAGTTATATTTTTAATAATAAACCAAAAGTTCCTTATCTTCCTGCTCTAGTTTCAAAATATGAAACTACCGACTATATACACAATTAAAAAAAAATTACACTTTTCCTCAGGGTCAAAATACTGTGGTCATAAATGTTTGTAAATGTGGATTACCGTGGCTCTATAACACCGACTTGGATAGGGCATATTGTCTGAATACTTGTCCAGTTCCTTCCGTCTCATCCCGTCGTCTGCTTAACTGTACCGCGTTCCAGGAAGAGGTTCGCACAGCTGGCCAGTTTTCTAACTACTTCTCGTAATCCGGAAACACGAGGCTCACAGTTACAAATATCTCTTAATTCGACTCAACGCGAATAAATCATCTGCTCCTTCTACCCTACTTATCTCTCGTCAATGACTACTCTTTCTTATTTCTGAACTTCTTTTTTACTGTCTCTCAACAATCATTAAATATATACTATGCTCTTTCTACATTACTGTTAGCGCCTCCTTCCTCCACTATTGACTTCTACCTGCTCTGCAGATCATCTCGACATCTCAGTAAGCAAGTGTTCCACTCACCAAATCAAGATATGGATAATATGCTCCTATAAGAATCGAATCCTACAAATCTCAATATTCTCATTAGCAACTCCTCATACAGAGTTGCGGACCTAAATGCAAAGTCCTGGGAACTTCTGTTCTTTAGGGTGCCAGAATTCCTGCAAAAATTTCGCGTGGTGAATATCTTAGGAATAGAAATTTGTTTATCCATATCTTCCTTGTTGAGCATTGTTAATCCTCTTAAAAGAAAGCCGCTGATGACTGTTTGCTTTCGTTCACTGCCTGGGTTCCGTACAATGACTGAGCCAGTCCGCATGCGAGAAAATTAATTGAGCTGAATTGTAACGTAAAAAATATATCAAAACAACCCCGCAATTAATTAATTAACTTCGACTGTGTACATCATATATCTAAATTTATGTATAAATAAAACAAATAAATCAGCCAATAAAGTCAGAATAATTGATCTGATACAATTAAAATAAAGTATCATAAGTTTGATTGGATTATTGTAAAAAAATCGACGAACAAAACATTTCCCAGGGCTAACGTATTAGGTCAGCTATTATTAGTGTGATCTATTAATTGCTATTATTCCTTTTAGATGAAAGGCAGTAAACAGAACTTCATTTAAAGTTAAACAAAATAATTGCTTTTTGGCAAATTATATCGAACTCAACTTATAAGAGGGTCAGTCTATGTAACTAAAAATCTGTTAATATGCTTAGGATCTGCTAATTGAATTTTTAAACCTGGTGCGCTCACGGTTACCTTGGAGAAACTATTTGAAACATTTAGTAATATAATAAATATATAGTCGATCTACTATTTTTTAAATTCAGATACGAAACCTGAACCATATCTGATCAGAAGATATTTTATATTTCATTGAGAAGGTCTGAGCTACTGAACAGTCCACAATTTTTCCTCCTTGCCTAAGGACTATAAGAAGTTTTACTGTTTCTGTGTTCTGATGCAATGTATATAGATTTAGATTTAACTGTTGCTTTGCTTATTTAAGGTTTGTTTTTTTATTGTATATCAGTTAAATTCCACAAGATTATAATCGTAAAATAATAGCTTAACTTGATAGGATACCAGCAAACTATTTTCTTAAAGAGAATCTAGTCTGTCCTTCCTATCTACGAACTCTTTCAGCGAGTAATATGCTCCATTAATTAACAAAGTTTTATAACTTCATAAATAAATTTTGTATAGTTAAAATATTTATTTCGTCTGGAATACTATTGTATAGATTTATACTTTCTTCAGATCTAGCATCTCTTTGATCTACACAGTTACATGTTGTCTATTTGGCATTATGCTACTCTCAACTAAGTTACTATAATCTTTACCATGATTTTATAACTAACGTGACTAAACTATTACACACATTTGTCACAATTGGACTTAGATAAATGTAGATGGCACTGGGGCGAAACTATTACGGTACGGTACTTGACGAATACGTGCATGAATAAAAATATAAAATATAAAAATTATTAATTTAAATTTAACTATGTCGCCTTCATGAAAAATGCAGGGAATATTTATCAATTACTAATTTTGAGACGATTTTTTTAGCGCAGTAGATTTATGTGACTTAATTAAATGATACCCAGTTTGCAGTCATATTAGATCTTTAATGCACCGAACTCATTATTATTAGTTGCACCGATTATAAAATGCGACGTGTTCAACATTTCATTCCCTACTAACATTTCATATCCCAAACGTCAAAAAATGTTTACACTCACTAACTTGATTTAAAGATTTTATTCCGTCAACGTAATGGAATTTCACGGTATTATCCAAAATTATACAGTGTCGCATCACTTCGACATTCCTCAGCAAAGTTTCAAAATTTGATTAGGTTTTACAAATTTGATTGGTAATCGAAATATACTTCCTTTATACTAGAGAAGGTATTTTTAATTTGGGGATTTTATAATAAGAAAAAAACCTGAAAAACGTACAAATAATTTTTATGGCAAAAATTACAATGGAAAAGAAATATGAAAAGTTCACGTTAATGAACTAAATCAAGAGCAGTCTCGAAGATTTATTAGTTGCCTTGTTTTTGACTAGTTGGTTATAATAATCTAAACATATATCTTAGTATATATATATATATACATATATATATATATATATATATATATATATATATATATATATATATGTATTGTAGTAATCAAATTATAAGAAAAACAAAGCCACACGATGTTGTGCCAATTAATGTGATAATATTTTTGGAGAATCGGATTTACTTAACTATTGATGATTTGGTAAATTAAATAACTATTGAACGATCAAATTTTAAATACAGAATTATTTGCTACAATTTAAATAGTTTTTATACACAAACTTTATACATAAATGCCATGGCTTTAATGAGAGTCTTTAAACCTTCAGGGTCGCTTTTCGTGCTCATAACAGTAATGGTAACCCGCAACGATATAACCAACTATAGAAAACAAAATATTACATAGTTTTGAACTTGAGTATTACTAACATAAAAAATCGGAAGAAATCTGAGCGTACGGAATATTATACTAGGTTTAAAATAAATTTTTGAACATACCATACATACGGAAAAGCTCTCGTATTTCACAAATGATACTCTTCACCAATTATTTTAACTTTTCAGAAATTACATTATTTAATTAAATAGGCCATAGTATCACCACTTTGTACATAACCTAAGTCAGCATATGCCATTGAATGCTTAACACACCACAGACAAACCTCTGTTGATCTCCAAACATTTCGGCAAACAGTAATAATGTCGACAGCAAGAAAATTTGAATTACACTTTCCAAATAACAGTTCGATTCAATTCACTATGAATTCCACCAATGATATCAGTTCAACAACAACCAGTACAACTGTTCTACAATTTACATGTGTCTCCTTCAATTTCTAATAATCTTAATAACTGTCTATTCATTCGTCAACTCTTACTTGCAGGCTCATTAACATGGTTTTTATGCAATCCTAACAAGCAGTCCTCACTGTCTGACTGCCACATACTATAACTGTTTCTGATCCACCCGTATCAGAGACTCAGACCAACCTTCTCCGTTGAGCTTGTATCGCAGACTCTAACCGACCGCTGCCGGTCGGCTCCTATCGGAGATTGTCCTTTTCTTTACCGCATCAAACATTACACATTGCTGACAATAATACCGTCTGAAACACTCCACATTATTACGTAACGCTGACTGTTGCCTACAATACCTGCTCCATTATATTACGCTGACAATAGAAATATTAAATAATTTTTAAAATCCTTTCATTACATTAATTGGTGGTCACTACAATATGTATGCATTTATTGTAATGAACGTGTATTGTCTTATGAGATTAATTTAATTAATTGTCCGTGTTATTGTAATATGCATTAACATTTGTAATTGTAAATTATGAATTCTTGTTGGACGAATTAATAGTAACGGATGAGATTCAGAAATTAAATAGTTGCGAAGATACGGGGATAGGAAACGGTTGCACAGTTATTAAATTTGATTGACTTAGCTCTCTAAGACCCGGAAAGTACGAACAATTTTTTAAATAATTGTGATAAACTATTCTAAATCTCCTCGGCAATAATTAATAAATAACCTCGGATGACTGATATTGTTTTTTTACTATTGTTTTATGCAGTGTACACATCAATATGTGTAATAGAAATAATTAAAATTTGAAATAAGTTTTAAATTTCAACACGAAAGAACATTCTCATTCCAATTTACGAAACGTGCAGTGATATTAACTCTTTTTAAAATAATATTTTCAAATTACATGCCGTCATAAAACTTATTTTCTAATCAAACGTGTAGAAGGCAACAGAAATAAGATTAAAAAATTTTCATTCTCACGTTTTAAAACCAAGGAATTGGTATTTCAAATGTAAATATTAGAACGAGTGCAAAAATGATGATCAAGTCTATCAAAAGACACCAACAACTAGTATAAGTAGAAATCATAATTGCGAAATAATCTTTTAATAATAATCGTTATGATGTCAGGTTGATACATTAATAGGCTGCCATTAAATTAATGAACATTAAAATAAGAACGCACAGAATACAGACAATAACTGGCAGGTGTTAAGCGTCCATTTTGTGGATTGTTATAATTTTGAGATAAATTAAATTCGTTGACGAACATTATTATTATTTTTTTATATAAAAATAGATGAACTCTCTGGAGATTATCCGAATTTTGGGCCAATGCTGACGGGTTCTTCAAAATAAATTCAGGATAAACTCCCAACTTTTATTATTACCTCAGTTTAAATATAAAATATTCAGTTTTATTTACAACTAGCTGGTTACTCGGCGTTGCCCGAGATGTCATTTATCCATAACCCCCGATACACTCCAATTTCGTTTCTCAGTTTGTTATAAATAGTCTCAGCGACATCCATAACCCCGATTTGACTCGAATCTCGATTGATTTGGCGTTAATGATATGAAACGCCCCTCCACCTCCACACCTAACGGTGCTCCCCTCGCATGCCGAAAGGGGTTGAAATTATACACAAACAAAATCAGTAGAAGTACAACCAATATAATGAACCCTGAAAAATATTTATTCAACACAAATACCTGCTGTGTTTGCATGTTCAAAACTTTCTACCCCACTACCCCTGCATCTGAGGGGTAATTTCCAAGTTGAATGTCATAACTAAACTCAGTGACATTCATAACCTTCGATTTGACTCCAATCTTGGTTGTAAAATAACATCGCTAGAAACACTATCAATATATTTGACCCCTAAAAATATTTAACCGACTCAAATATCGACGGTTTTAGCATGTTTAAATATTTACACCCCGTCCACCCCCGCTTCTGGGGTGGTAGACGCAATCACCCCGACAGTGTTTGTTTCCTGGTCGCAAAGAACACGTGTACAAAATTTGGTGAGATTTTCTCCACCGGTGTAGATTTGTATAAGGAACATACAAATATATATATATATATATATATATATATATATATATATATATACAAACAAACACTCTGCTTTATTTATAAGACAGATTATTTTTATTTTCGTTATTATAGTTTTTAAACTATATGGCTTTGAGATCGATCAAAAAATATATGTTGCAATCACTTGCAGTGAACAGAACGAGAACGTATAATTTGTTAGGTCCTTCCAGTATGTTCTTCAGGCCCTATCATGCTTTTCAGATAATTTTCCAATGTTGAATTAGTCTCGCTCTAGAACAGTTTAAAATCTATGTCGAATGTCAATGAACGTTTAATATTCATTCTCCACCAAAGTGTAGTTGCTGATGTAAAAACGAGAACGAATTGTGTTAATATACTCTTCATCAATTTATGGATATTAAGATGCATTTATTACTAAGAGAAAGTGCCTCATAACAGGGGCGACCTTTTGAGCATTCATAATATGGAAATGACTCACGCGCTAATCTGGCAGGTTGTCCAGGCTAACTGAAAACGGTGGTTATCCATAAATCTATCTTACACATTAAAAAGAGGCAGTTTAATGTCTAAGCTACATTTCACGTTCTTCATTAAAATGAGATGTGGTCGTAGTCTCTCTGCCTGATGCTGATAACCACGCTGAAGTTAAACTGAATTGACGTATTACTGCAAAGCGTATGTCATGAATCACTGAGCTTATTACAGTGTTTCTTTTCTTCAACCGCGGGCCATGATTTACCGACAAATGGTAGTGGCGCCGCACAAGGGTCATCAGCCGCTATTAACAGATTTGCATATGCAGTTGCAGGTGCAAGCGAGGGCAGCAGTCCGGTGAACGAACCGATGCACTACGTCGTCAGTCGTTACCGTGTTTATTTGCTGCAAGATCGCTTAATAATAGCCTGCTACTCAGGTTGAATACCAGTCGGGATTGCCAATAAACTTGGCTGACCCGGAGCGATTTATTGCCACTTAAGTACCTTTGAAACATAAAATTGGCAAGAAAATAATTTCATGTCCTTGACGTTGAAATTCTGTCATTACGAATTTTAATAGGGTTTCCAGTGAATAATTGCTAATTGTTTTCATTTAATTAATCGTCTAATATGGTTTCTCAACTTTCTTGGAATAAGAAAAACTTTGAACTGAAAATTACATAAAGTACGTAAGCGTATGCAAAATATGCCATGAGGCTTTTTAAGGACTGTAAATTGACTGTTAATTAAAGTATAAGTAACATTGAAAATGAAGGTAGTAAATATTATTCAACATGAGGTGTGGTGATTACTTGTGCTATGCCCCAAGGGTTTAATTTAAGGACCACATTTTTTTTTACTTTTCAATATTAATGTACTACCTGTTTTTATGCACCTCATAGGTCTGAGTTGTATGCAGATGACACCAATTTTATTATTTAGAATAGGGATATAACATATTTCTTTAAGATAATTGAGGTGAACTAGATGCTTGATTCAGTGGTATTAAACTAACGCTTAAGGTATAAAATACCAATAACTATTCGGATCATGTGACATTACTCGGATTACAAGATTTACATTATAATGGAACTGCCATATTTATTTCCATGATAGTAAACTTAGTTCCGCCTGTTTATAAACAGGCAAAAGGTAGATATCAGAACAGTGAAAATATTTTATGCTGTTTCAATCCATTCAAATGTTATGGTACAGCTGATATAATGACGTGGAAATATTCAAAGAATTGCAAAGAAAATTTATCCTTGAATCACAATATATGTGGTCTATATTTGTAGAACAAGTTGCAAATCCCTGTTCAAAATGCTTCAAATATTGAGTCTGCTAATATATAGAAGAATTATTAACAATATGGAAACGTAATATAAATATGTTTGAAATCATTAGTCAAAACCATGTTTTTTTTTACTTTGTAATGGAATAAATAATCGTCCATTTTTAAATTTATTTTAATTAAAACTAGCTGGCTGCCCAAGTCGTCAGGGTGGCTACTTATAAGCCCAAAAAAGTATTTAATTGTACATTAGTCTATTAGTCAAGAAGAGATTTAACCTACCTATGCACACGGAATGCCAATTTCGTCAGAAGCATCACTGCCCCACGTGCCTTCTGAGAATCATCAATACTCCCGAAACCAAATATATAAAAATATGAAGGAGTCAAAAATACTCTTAGTACCTTAAGGACACTGAGGTATACAAAATATTAGTGGTATCTTAAGAGACTTAATAAATATACACGGTAACCTGATACCGCAAAAAATACAGGCACTCTCTTAAGAGAGTTAGTTATACTCACCGTATTTAGGTCAAAATTGCTCCACGTGTACGCGAAACTTTTTCTTTCCCCTTCCATCCCCACACCGAGCGGTAAAAGTAAAATTTATCCGACAAGTCATAATTAAACTCAGAGACATCCATAACCCCAGATTCAACTACAATCTCAGTTATTTTTGCGTTGTTTTTTTGTAACGTCCTCAAGGGTTCTTTCGTCAAATACAGATGTGGTAGAAATTATACACAAACAACATCGGGAGAAACACTATAAATCTCATGGACCGCGTAAAATATTTATTCGACCCAAATATTGGTCGTTTCGCGCATGTTTGAAAATTTCCACCCTTGTACACCCCAGCCCCTGGTTGTGGTGTGTGTTTACATAAAAAATCAATATTATTTATTTGATTATTTTGTAAGTTTATTCGGATTTTTTTGAATATACGTTCCTTCATACGTATTTCCAAGAATGTGAAACATCTTGACTTGGAAAGTAGTCGCATTCCGGTTTGTTGCATTACCACTAAGAGGTTTTAAATAAAGACATCGTGCTTTTATGTGAAATTGTATATTGTCAGTATCATGCACCAATTTTTGAGTTTTTAGGGTGCGTTTTGTTCTGGAGGTCTAAAATCCCAAAAATTGGTACATCATATTGCCATAAATATGGTCAAGACTACAATAAGTAACTAAATTCTACATTTTTCATCTCATATCCTGGGGACAATTGAGCATTCCTTATCGAAATAGGGTTGAATGTCCTAATATGGAAGAACGTTATCAGCATGTGTGTACCTGCAATTGATGTAGGCTTTTTGTGTGCACCTGCAGAGTGTCTAAGTGCAGTACCCTGCCACTTACTCATCGAGAACGGAAACTTGATTATACTGGACTAAAAAAAATCCCGAGACTGGTTTTGCAACACGTTACGCTGCTTTCGGGCGTTTATTGATCGAGCTTAGAGTATTCGTCGCAAATTTCAAGGATTATGGACATGGAACCCAAACTTGATTTACAATAGATAAAGCTAAAAGCCTGATTGTGGATTCTGTATATATATGAACGATATTTGCAAGGCTGTATCACAAAGTGCAATCTACATGGGCTGCGCACTGCAACCCAATCTCAACAACCAACAGAACTTGTCCCTCGTTCGTTACACGCACGTCTGTTCGTGCCCCGAAGGGACTCTCCACAGTAAACTCAGCTTACAACGAAACCATTAAGGAACACTTCTTCAGTACTTGAATCATCTACTAATTAAAACTGTATAATAAAAACTTTTAAAGTAATAAAGGTACAATTAACTTTAATGGCCGTATTTAAATCTGATAATAATTAACTGTTAAAAAATTATTTCTCACATCTTATATCCTGAAGAAAGCGGCTCAGGCCCTCAAAAATTCAAAATACTATTTTATCCCAGCCGGACTACACCAACTGTTTATTAAAGGAAAGTCTGCTGTAATTAACATAATTTATTTATTTTAAATATAAATAAATAAAAATTATTTATATTTTTTAATTTTCATAAATCAATTATTAACCTTCTAAAGAAAATTTATTTTTTATTTATATTGTAACGACGTTTCGATACAGGTTCGTATTTCCGTCAGGTATTATTCAAACTATTATAACAAACAAGCACTAAAAACAATTAAAATGTTACTAAACTCACAAAGTTTTTGTGGTAATTCGAAATCCTCAATGATTACCGTCAAATTTCAACAACTAAGTGAAAACGTATCGGTGGGGGCGGAAGAGTTTTACATAAAAATAAAGGAAAAACGGCCGAGAATTGTGTCTATTCCGGGTCGATGATTTTAATTCTGAGAATCACAAAACGGATATAAGTTGTAATTTAGCGTAGGGTTAATGGAGGAAGTGTGTGAGAGACCGTTACATAATTTTGAAATACGAAAACAATTGGTGTGGAATTCGGGTATGTGGAAGTCACCGAGTTCAACTCTGACATTAAACATGCGATGAAGTTATAGCACATCCTCTAGGATTAAGTGTGGGCGATCGTTAACAAAGTTCCGTGTACAATCTTAAACGCGATAACCAATTTCTACTACGCTCTCTACACATGTTACTTACGGACGAGGAGCGTACACTAGATGGGTAAAATATTCGAAGCACTAGCAAAATGTGGGGATCAACTAGACGAGGTAGATACAAAGATACGCGTAGAAACTTCAAAACGCGTATCTTTTTCTATCAAACTTTGTAAAAATGTTACTGCCGATCGAGAAATAAACACTGTATGGGTAAAACACGCTTAGCAATTGTAAATAGTAGAAGATGAATATAGTATTCATTACTATCTTAAAATACCAGTAGTATTTTAGACTTTCTCAAGGTACCGCGAGTACGAAACATTCCATATTTTTAGTATTTTTAAAAAAAATTATTGTGCTTATTTAAGGTATCAGTAGACTGTATAACTCTATTAATGTAGAATTCGTCATCACACCAGTTATGATGAAATTAACTTTCCTTCGACAAAGGCAGGGTAAGGTTGAAAAGGTAAATGCTCACAAAAGTGTCGCTCTTATGCCGGTTAAATCACGTGTTGGGCATGAGATTAGTGCCGAATTAAATATTTTTCCGGGCTAATGTAAATAATTATGCGGGGGTGGGGGACTGAGAGGTTTGTCTTTGCCTATGAAATAGTTGAGAATATAATAATTCCAAGTCGTTAAAAATTATACCGGTCCTAACAACTTACAACTTTAAGGTGCGTTATAAACATATTTTTTTAGCTGTGTGGAAGAAAACTGAAAGAGCAGACAATTAATTACATTTCACTAGATTATCTCAAAATTAATGACAATGATTACCTCTGTCCAAATAAAAAAGTTGATTTAAGAAACTAATTTATTGGCATATGCTATATTATTTTGTTTCATTTTTCAGTTTTGTAAGTGTGTAACTACAATAAAATACGATATACCACTGTGAACAAAAAGTAAGGTGAATTTATTTATTTAATATAAATTCTTTATTTATTCTTCCAAATCAATTTCATCCCCTTCAAAGTAATCCCCGTCCGATAAAACGCACTTTTTCCAACGCTTTTTCCAGTCATCGAAACAGTCGGAATAGTCTTTATTCGGTATAGCCTTCAAGATCTTCTTCGATTCGGTTTTTATCTCCTCAATCTTGTCAAAACGGCGTCCCCGCATCGGCCTTTTGAGTTTGCTGAATAGCCAGAAGTCGCACGGAGCAAATCAGGTGATTACGGTGGTTGCGGAACGATATGAGTCGAGTTTTTGGCAAAAAAAAGTCGCGAAGAATCAATGCAGTATGACATGGTGCATTATCGTGATGAAGGAACCAAGATTCCGGCCGTTTCAGACGAATAGCTTCACGCAAACGACGCATAACGCTCAAATAATACTCTTTGTTGACAGTTTGGCCCGGCGGAAAGAATTCATAGTGAACGCTTTTGGTATTAATTCGAGACTTGACGCGTTTGAGACACAAAACATTCTTCGAAATGGTTTGGGCTGAGCCAAATGATATTCCAACACTATCAGCGAGATCTCTAATTGTCCATAGACGATTTTCAAGCACCAAATCTTTGATTGTTTTGGACGTGGCCCACGTCGGTAGACGTTGATGGTCGTCCAGAGCGCGGTTCGTCTTCAACACGTTCTCGACCCTCTTTGAACTCGTTGTACCTCTTATAAACGTTTTTTTGTGCCATACTTTGATCACAAAAGGCCTTCCGCAACATTTTCAACGTGTCCGCACAAGAATATTCGTTCCACAAACAAAATTCGATGCAAGTACTTTGCTCAACAAATCACCCATTGCAAAAATCGAAAAATTCACCTTTGGTTGTTTACAAAAACACATGTAACTCGGAGATAATTAAACCTTTTAACAAACAGACGCTTGGAAAATATTATACAGTCCTACCAACCTAGGGAAAAAAATTACCTGCCTTCCTAATACCCGGGAGTTTTAAATGACAATTTCACCTTACTTTTTGATCACAGTGGTATATTACGATGAGAAAATTTTATTTCGCCCCTACGATCCAATGATTTCGTGTATCGTAGGCACCCAAATTAAATAAACATAAACCAACGAGAAAATTGTAGATTACTTCCTTGCATAGGCCATTCTGAAGAAAAATTCCATGCACGTACAGTTGCCATGGATTGCTGGTATACTTCATCTGAGATACCGTTAAGCAATTCAAAAAAACCTGAAGAAAGTTATTAATTAGCTGACGTCTAAATGAGGCAAGTCATGCCCTGTCATGCCAGAAAATTACTTCCAAATAATAGCTCAATAATGACTGCAGTGTTTATCGATTAGGAGTTACCAGCAAAGCGGGCACCGATGGAACGGCCTGCTTTCAGTAATTACGCCCTCCTTAACAAGTAATTACGTCCTCAGATCGGTGGCAGGCTTTCCCCTCCACTGAAAGCATGATTTGGATCAACAACAAACTTTTGTGGTGGCAAATCTGTTATTTTAATTTACGCTGAATTACAAAACTACATTGAAGTCGTGGATACTTCGTGATGAAACAATATGCTGCAAATTATATTTTATAAATACTTTAAACGAATTGAGCCTAGGACAGTTATTTTGAAATTAGTAAATAGAGAGAAAAATCTATTGGTAATCGAAATTCTAACTAAAGTAAATTCAATTCAACAATATGTAAGTGATTAATTGCTATTTGATGGGCCATTGAAGGTCTTTTTGTCGCTATAAGCAGACCTGGAATACTTTATTCGTTTTGTTGTAATTCAGGTGACTACATGTGGGAAATCGTATGCTAGAATCAAATATTATACAGAAAACTAATCTAATTCAACCTTTTTCGAGAAGAAATATATTTTTATAATGAAGTATGAGCTATTAAAATTGATAAAATATTTACTATTTTGTAATTGACTATTAATAATATGGAAATAGAGTTTATCCGTGAAATGTTAATTTGGTTTTAGTGATTTCGGCAACCGACCATACAACGTTTCCTGTATTTAATTTTGTCCAGATAGTCTGTATGGAGTTTATCAGAGCAGTTTGTCATGTTTATTCTTTTAGTACTCTGTTTTATTCTTTAGCGGAGATAAATGTCTGATATTACGGCAGCCATTTAACGCTCGTGCCTGCGGTATGAACCGCTCTATAGCAGGAAAAACGCAAAATTGAAGGCGAGTTCGTGATGTGAACTGGAATCTGCTGATTTGTAAACAGCTGTCGTAGCTTCAGGCACCTCATGTACAGAACCAGAATCGGAAGATTCAGATCACCGTTGCTGTTAGCAGTTGGAGATTAGAACTGATGATTACAATTCACAGAAACAAATCACTTAAAATATTGTACCATCAGTAAGAATAAGTATATTTCTGAATAATAATCTTATTAAGTTAGGAAAATTCTCACATGGATTAGAATGGATTAAATCGAATGAGGAATGTACGTAATAAAATGATGACTCAATGGACATTGGGTTTCGTTAAGTTATGCGAATTTAATTGCCAGCCAAGTCTTTTCTAGCTCCATGGCTCTAAAACTCATGTAGGGTCTTGGCCTCCTTGACAACATTATACCAATCTTTTCGTTCTCGGGCCTTCCTCCCCCAACCTTAGACTCCCTTGCTGCGAAGATCTTCCTCCAAATCATCCAGCAACCTCTTCCTCGGTCTACCTCGTGGAAATACCGTATTCACTGGATTGCTATTCTCCATACGGCGCTAATCTCAATCTACATCTTTTAATTTCCGTTGCCAGATCTGGTTTTCCATACAGTACCTGGATTTCTACGTTTCTTCTAATTGCTCAGTCTCATTCGCGGCGCTGAAGATTTTTAGTACAATTTATCTTCCCCATATTCTAATTTTGTGCTTTTTTCGGTGTCCAGGTTTCCGCTTCATGCATGATTACAGATCGAATTATTACTATAAGGTTATTTGGAAAGTATTTTTGTTTTTTTATGAATATGAAAGACGATTTTCTTAAAAGAATAAATATTTTATTGAATTATATATTGACCATTCAGGTTCAATACCTTTTGCCATCTTTCTGGCAGTAGCATGATTCCACGCTCATAAAATTTCTGTTATTTGCTGCAAACAAACTGATCAAGGTGATTTTTGACCTCATTTGAAGTAAAGGTTTTACCGCCTAAAACTTTTGGAGACAGAAACAAATAATAATCATAAGTGCCAGATCTGGAGAATAGTGGGCATGACAGTACATACCATCCAAGCTGTAAAAGCTTTTGGTTACCAAACTCGTATGTGGTCTCGCATTATCTTGGTGGAAAACTTTTCATTTTTCCATTCCAATTTTTCTCACCCAGTTGAGAAAACGTGTACGCTGATTATGGAATCTAAATGAATATGGCCGATTAGATAATATATCATAAAACAGCTTTTTTGAATGATTATTTCGTTTAGTTTTAATGTAAGACCACGATGGGGCATCTGTCGCTGTCCGAGTGACGGATGGACGAGACCCTGGGACTTGCCTTGATGGACGAGACAGGGTCCTCCGTTGACACATCTCTGTCTGATTAAGTGAATCATTCAATTTGTCCAGGTGATGACAGTACACTTCAGAATTGATCGTTGTGTTGATGGTAGAAGTTAAAAAAACGATTACTTTGAAATCCCACCAAACAGATACCATCACCTTTTTTTGGTGAATATCAACAATGGAAGTCGAATGATCATGAACGGTCAAATTCGATAAATTTAACTTCACGAGTTGTTATTCGCCGGTTTGCATCAATTAATGCCTTTGTGCAGTCTTCATCAGCTTCAACTAGCCTTCCAGAATGTAGTGCATCTTCAACATCAAAATTTGCAAACCAGTTTTGGCACTGACGTAATGTCAATACATCTTCTCCACACACATCGGATAATTTTTTTCATGCTTGAACAGCATTTTTACCTTTTGGATAGTAAAAAAGTAAAATATGCTGAAAATGTTGCTTTTCACTTTCCATATTTGAAAGGGTACCAAAATAAACTACTGCATAGAATCAATCGAAAATTTTCACAAGCAAGCCTTGCTACATCGGCTGTCAAAATATATAATGGTTATACGACTTAAGCGTGAAGTTGACTGTGACAAAACACAATCAAAATCATTTAGCTAATTTCTCAACATAACTTTCTTCGTAACAAAGATGATCTCAATAGAGGCAGGAACTCATAGTAACAGTTAATAGCAAACATTATTTATGTTATCTATGTACTTAAATTCTGAGAATCTCTCCTCACTATAACCGTCTAAGATTATCCCTGTTTGATCATGGAGGTCTCAGCGTACAATAGTGTATTTTATTGCACCGAGATTCACCTGTAGTCCTCCATCTTCATCTGACTGAATTCCTCGCAGACAAATTTCTGCTTTCTGCCCATAATAAATCTCAAACCGAGAAACCTCGTTTGTTTTGAGAAGTTTATGTTGCGGTGTTGCGGACCTTAGGCATACGGTAAGAGTTGTCCGCTATTCGTATCGGAATAGTCGGCCAACTGCGTCCTAAATTGGTCAAGGCACGGAGAAAGGAATCCTGCGCCCCCACAGAAAACCCCTCTCCCGTAATCGGAAGGGCGTGGGACAAGTACCAAGAGCCTGACCTACCAATGCAGGTTTTTATACGATTTTTCTTGCATCACTTTAACATAATATTTGTGTAGAATCTTTAAACTATAGCCGGGGGGCCCTAGTCAACCCTTGGCTACCTTTCCATACCTTTCCGTCATTTCAGTTCCTTCACTGTGC
This sequence comes from Zhengitettix transpicula, assembly GCA_037074705.1. Classification (NCBI taxonomy): domain Eukaryota; kingdom Metazoa; phylum Arthropoda; class Insecta; order Orthoptera; family Tetrigidae; genus Zhengitettix; species Zhengitettix transpicula. The sequence continues at coordinate 119,274,787 of CM073592.1, read as the reverse complement.
TATAAGAGGGGAGTTGCCACTATGTGGATTACCCTATACATAGCCTGTCTACACCTTTTTCTTCTAACGAGCAGCGACTCTAGCTGCGATAAAGGCTGGGTTCATTTTCTCTGCTTACGTCGATTTGGATGTATTAATAAGTGAAGTTTTTATGAGGCCCTCATTATGGGGCAAATTTGCTTCAAATCACCACAACTATGGAATTAAGTAGCACAACAATTAAAAACAAACATACGTAAAACTTTTTATTTTTAAAAATACAACATGTACCAATTTCACAATGTATTTTTGCTACTTCGTCGGTAAAACGTCGAAGGTTATCGAGAAAAAAGTATGGGTAGCGCATTACTAGAATAGAAAAACAAAAAGTACAATATTTACAGAGCAAGGAAGTTAAAAAAAGAGGAGGAAGATGAAGACCTAAGAGAACACAACTCCATAATAATTAATAAACGTAATCATAGTAATAAAAACAATAAAATAATTGGCAATAAAACGATTTTGAATAAGGAAAACAGATTGTTATCATGGTTTTATAAGTGAAAATATACGAGGACTGGTATTACTGAACCTCCAGATGTCAGGTCAGTCAAACCCTCAAAACTACAGCATGCCATTCAGTCTTGCTTCAATCTTGTTAGCATTCAGTGAATTGTGTGCCTCGGATCCCCTTTCAAAAACTGTGTGAATCTAATAACTTGTTTCGTTTAGTTGTGATAGTTTAATGTGTTAATTTGGTAAGTTGTTTGTTATTTCTTTTTTGTGTGTACTTTAGCTTGCCTTTGTTTACTTTGTACAATCATACTATAAATCTAAGCAATTGTAAATATATCCTGTGTAGGAAAATACCTGAAGAAAATACAAAATGGAATCGAAACGTCGTCATAATAAAAATTAAAAATAAAAAGTGTCGGGATAACGTCATCAATTGTTTTAATATTATCAATTTTATAGTTGTTGGTGATCTGTGAGAATAGTAGCAAGTATAAAATATGTATGTGGTTAAATAAATTGTGCCGTAGGAGTTGCTTATAATAGTAAAATGAAAATGAGGTTAATAGTAAAATTGAAAGCATTCACCAATTTAGAGGTAAACGAATAAGATATAAAAGTTTAGTTGAGATGCGAGGAGCAGTACGGAAGCGATTACAGGTCCGGCCGTCCTGATACGGAGCACGCGCTGTGCTAGCCTCGGGCGACGGGTTCTCACGCCCAGGCATCATGCAAATGTGCAACAAACCTTTTTACTCGAACTTGCGTCGGCACGACGAAAGGTCGTTAATCGCTAATTACTTCAACCGCGCCGCGGGTCTGGCTAATTGCCTTTCTCCGCCAAGCATTACGCTTTCCTTTTATGGTGCTCACGTCTTCTGAATCCGCAGTAAACAGCTGTTTATTCATCGAAATAGCTTGCGTTTCGTTTCGTGTCTAATTCATATCAGGAAACATCTCTCTTCCTCCTCATACGAGAGAGGTGAGCTTTCGATTAATCTACCCCGGCGTAAAACGTTCGCAGCTGAAGAGGTTAATTACTTTCAGTTCCGTTATTCATCAATAATCGTCATTAAACTCACGTTTGAAAGATGAAAAACACTTTTTATCAACTTATGTGCGTACCAATTTCAAACTGAATGTTCTTCCTTAAGAAGAACAAATCTGAGATTTATTTGAAATGGTTCATGAGTGGTTGAATAAATAATATGCACGAGGAATAATAATCTTTATGCTCATTAGATTATGAACGCAAAAGGAATTTTCAGTGTACTCAGAAGCTGGAAGATAAGTTCATCTTCGTCTCCCATAAACAACTGTCATCATTGGAGATGAGAAAGCTACTTTATCATACAAAGAATCCACTCTATGCGTGGGACTATAAACGATTTTAATGAATTAATTATGATTCCTCATTATTACATAATTTACTTAACAGATTACAGCTTGTTAAAACGAATGACTATTGGTAAGTGTCCTATCTCACTGTACCGTATACCTTTTCGACAGCTAGCAGATGCCTAGCTCGGATTATTAATATGTCCTCTATTATTTTCTATCCAATAAGTCAAAACGGAGTTTGATACTAGGCTTTCCTTTAATGTTCAATTTAGGTAAGAGATTCTGGTTATAATAAAATTAATTTATAATGGTAAAAATTAACCAATCATTAAGTATCAAGATTCTAAACGTCTTTCCTTAAAATCATAATTATGCGTACATGCGTCCTCTGCAGTAAGATTGTGAATCTTTTTTGTTTATTTGATATCGTTCGCCATCAAAACTTCGTGGCTTAATCTTACTTTAACTCGGGTGGAAACCCAAGAACTGTTTATCTTCGATCATCGATAGAGCATTTTTGTTAATTGTGAGCGGGAATTCCATCTCCAAACATTACAACCACCTTCAACAACTCAACGCAGCTGACAAATCACTATGGCAAAAATATATCTGACCAAAAAGAAAACTGACATCTTCCCACTTAAAAAAGACAACCAATGGTTCGCGACCCCCTCACAAAAAGCGAACATTTTCGCCCAAATATTGACCGACCAATTCTCCCCAAACTCCTCCTTTTACACCAATCACAATCACACCATAGCAACAAAACTCCATCAGCCTCTACAACTATCCCTCTCCCTAAACTTCTCACCCCTTCCCAAATCAAAACCGCAATAAAAAAACTAAAAAACAAAGCCTCCACAGGACATGACCACATCACCAATCGCCATCTAAAACATCTCCCCCCCCCCAAAAAAAATAATCTTAATCACCTATATCTTCAATGCCATCCTCAGAACCCCTTCTACCCAACCAAATTGAAACATGCCACCATAATCATGTTACCGAATCCAAACAAACCAAAATCCCACCCTGAAAATTACCGACCAATAAGTCTCCTTCCTACAATTTCCAAACTATTTGAAAAATTACTTCTCCCTCATTTCATCAACCAACTGTCCTTCCTAGTTCCTGAAACACAATACGGTTTTCGCCCAAAACATTCCTGCTGCCATCAATTATACTCCCTCTCTAACCTCATAAACAACTCCTTCGAACAACGCAAATCCTGTATCACCACTTATATTGACATAGAAAAAGAGTTCGACAAAATTCATCACCCTTCCCTTCTCTCAAAAATCAAACATTACTTAAATGACACCCATTATACAATACTCCTCAACTACCTCTCCAACAGAACCTTCTCCATCAACATAAATAACCACATCTCCCAACCCCACCCCGTCGCTGCAGGAGTCCCCCAAGGAAGCGTCATTGCCCCCTTCCTATACAACATCTTCTTCCACGATATCCCACAACATCCCGCCACTAGCACAATCTTCTTCACAGACGACATTGCCATCTCCTACCAAACCTCCTCGCCAACCTCCAATATCCAACCTCTTCAGCCTAGAACATTGGTCCAAACAATGGCGAATCAGCATAAATCCCACCAAATCAGTAACCGTCCCATTCACACTATCCAAAAATCTTCCTCCGCACATCCCCCTCTATGTAAACAGCGCCAAAAAAAACCACAAAAACAGAAACCACCTACCTTGGACTCCTCTTCGATTCAAAACTCTCTTGGAAACCGCACATTAAACACCTCCTCTCTAAAATTAACCTTAAACTCAGATCTTTATATCCTCTACTAAACAGAAAATCCCCACTCACCCTCAGAACAAAACGCCTATAATATCTCTCCATAATTGAACCCACCTGGTCCTACGCCTCGTCCATATGTGGAGCAACAGCCAAAACCCATTCAGCCAAAATCCAAACCAAACAAAACATAATCCTTCGCACCATCACTAACTCTCCCTGGTACCTCAGAAATTCCATCATCCACCACAACATTAAACTTCCCTAAGTCAACTCAATAATCACCAAATCCGTAACCGCATTAATCAAAAGCACCTTCAACGATCCTAACACCACGATCCAGCAATTCCATAGCAACCCTCCCCCACCACAACACGCACGTCACCTCAAGAGAATACGCCCTATCGACATCATCCTTCCCCCAGAACACTCTGGCACTTCCTAACCCACCCCATCCTTATACACGCAGACCCCACCCACTCATTCCATCCATCCCATCAAATTCAACATCACCAGCGAGCCCTCATAACCCAACAATGTATACCCCTCAGACACACAAATTAAAATCCAAGAAAAAATTTGCAAAATTACGTTAATTGCTGGATTAACATAAGTGCCAAGTTCCCAGGTTAATTATGTACGGAATTTTAAATGTATATACTGTAAACTTTATGTAACAACAAATAATCTTCAGATAAAAGTTTTGTCTAATAATAAAAAAAATAGCTACTCGAGAACGAATACATTTTGGACACTGTGTAAGTGTTGTTAACAGGTAGCAATTTTTGGTAATATCAAATTTAAAACGACGTGCTTAAGTAATTAACTAGATATTAATTCGGTTAAATGAATTTTTGGGGATTGATATCTTATAAACAAAATTCGATGTTTGTGTGTATGTGTGTTGCATGTAAAAAATTTAAACACGTGGAGCAATTTCGAACAAATTATATACACGTGTTCCTTTAGACCTGGAAACAAACACTGTCATGGTAAGACAAGAATACCACCAGTATAACGGGTGGGTGGAATTATTGAAAAATTTTAAACTGGCGATTAACGGTCCAACAGCTCTCCGTTGCCTTTTTATATAAAATTTTCTCCTTCAAAAATTCTCCGTTAAAAACTCGTCCTTCGAAAAAGAAAATATTCTACAAGGTTGTTTGATTTCTTCACCGCCTTTTAATAATTGCTTGTTACTGGTAGTAGCAATGCAGTTTGTTACAGGAAATATTCTTACGAACTCCCGGAAACTTACTGCTTAAGATAGTTCTTAATTAAGACCACGAGCTCATTACAATACAGGAGTAACGAAGTGTAAAACTTGAAAAGTTTTGGAAAATATTTCACAATTTAAAGAAATAAATAGGAATGTTATTAGCCATCAATTAGAATTAATAATAATCATAATACTAAGAAAATTGTCAAATACAGACTAGTAGGAATGAGCTAATGCAGTTGTCTCTCTCTAGGCTCTTTCGTTTTTTATGCACCCAAAGAAAGAACAATGCTTCCAAAAACGTTGTGTGGAATTTATATTATCACCATCTGTTATTCTGTATTTGGCTGTTTTTCTTCTTATTAATTTTCAATCAGACGTAATTTTTCATTCATAAATTATAATTGGTGTCATAACAGTGAATGCATATGAAACGTTCACGATATTATGGAAATACTCAATTTCAATTATTGGCTTTACAACCCTGGATGGGTTTTTGCCTTCTCAACAATATTATTCCATTCTCCCTTATCATTCGCCAGTCATCCCCATCCTCGTACTCCCATCGTCCTCATATCCTCGTCAACTCCGTCTATCCATCGTAACTGAGGTCTTCCTATTATTCTTCGTCCCTCCTGTTTCCACAACATAATTTTCTTAGGTGTTCTGTTCTCACCCATCCTCATCACATGTCCAAACCATGCAATTCTTCTACTCTTCACGTACCTTAAGATATTTGCTTGATTAATCAGATTGTCCAGATCATGGTTCATTAGAATCCTGTAGCTACCATAATTATTCTTTTTAGGGCCGTATATCTTTCTCAAGTACCTAACATCTTTTCGTCCGTACTTGTCATGGTCCATGTCTCGCATCAGTAAGTCACAACCGGTCTTATAATGGTTTTATATTGTAATGCCAATTAATTAGGACATTAATTGTTTGAACATAAAAATTTAAATTGTTTGAGAAATCTATTATTGCGGCAGGAGCTTCCATGGCGACAATGTAGTCCGGCTCTGTTGCTTTGTCGGAAGATCAAAATGGCTTATGCGCGCTAAAACTCGAGTGAACTAGAGGTGAGTTCGCGGAAAGACATTGTCGATGTATAACTGTTAGTTGGCGATTAGAATTTAACAGAGTTTGTGACTAGGATTTAACAGAGTTGGTTGGTTCCGCGACGTTTCGGAGGGCGGAACAAGTGATACTAGAGCAGAGACTAGCCGTCGTTTATTGTATTACTATTAATCAAAGTTGTGAAGTGAAGACAACGTAAAACATTCACGGGAACATTACATCGAATCTTGCTAAGTAAAAGCAGTTTTAAGTCCATAGCCAGCCAGAAATAATAAAATTTCAGTTTAAGTCTAAAGCATAATTTAGTAAATCTACAAACCACAGAATTCACCTAAGGCAAGCAGGATTCACCTAAGACAAGCAGTCAACAGATAGCTGACAAAAAAGGAGGATCATCCGAGTTCTTGACATCCTATCAACTTTGACTAGAAATCTGTGAATCTTAGAATCAGTGTAAAATCTCGCAATAGTGTATTTTCGAAACCAAAAAGGAAATGCTGGAACCAACTGGACAGATGTGAGTAACAAAATTCAAAATAAAGATTTATGTAAACGTAATTAATAGATAGAAGTCAGATTTCGTTCTAGTTTAAATTGTTAATCAGAGTTAATCTTTTTACTTTTTAATTTCGTTCTATTTTAATTGTCAAGTTAATTTCTTTTCTTTAGGCGGCGTATTATTTAGGTAAATGTGATTTGTTGTTAATAAGATTTTAAATATAATTGATGTGTCCATTATCAAACCCAGTGAAGACCCTGAGATTTAATATTTGTAATTGTTTTAAATTATTGACACAAAATAAATAAATATTGTTTGTAAATTTTATTAGTTCTTTTATTTAAATAACGCCTTACAGTTAATTATTACTTAATTAGCTTCAACGAGAGACAAATTTCATTTAATTAACGTATTTATTTGTATATTACAATATATTCTGAGCTTCGCGTTGTTGTTTAAAATTTTTGACATCATTAAATTTTTATGTGCATAATGGCATCTATTTCCATTTATTATTCGGGATTTAATATCGTTTGAGATTATATTTAAATTGTTTATTTGTGAGCCCAGATAAATTAATTCATTTACTCGCTCAAAGGAAAACTCCTTTACTTTCAAACTCTCAAATTTATTGTTTTGCGTCCTATAAATTTCCATATATTTTGTCTTGTTATTATGGAAATACTATAAGAAAAATAAATATATCGCGTACAAAATAGCATAAAAACAGAAACTTACAAATTTATTAATATTCCTTTATACAGAAACTTCCATTTACGGGCATACAAAAGTTGTTATGTATTGAGTATTTTATAAGAGAATTATGGAAAATGGAGAACTACGAACATAAGGCTACTTAGGCTATGACGTCTGGCTGCAAATAACCAAAATTGTTCCTTAACATTGGAAAAATTACAAGACTGTTTGATAGTGTTATTAATCATCAAATTAAGAAAAATAAACAAGGCCGCATTTCGAAAGAAGTTTTTTGATCGGAAAGATTATTTTAGCAAACATGTTTCAAATTGTTTGAATAATTTTCCATATCGAAACTGGATATCTGAGCGACATTTAACAACGCTCGAGAAGATATGCGCATCTCGTTTGTTAAGACGCCACGAGAAGAATGCTTTCCCAGTTGTAGAGCGTTTATCACGTGCGCGATCCCCTGAGATTACAGCTTCCAGTAGCAGCGATGATAAAGTGCGGCAGCGTGCGGTTTACATCCGTTACAGCTGTATAATTACGAGATAGCATCAGCATTCCTGCATCTACGGACACAAAAGAGAGTGCGCGTCCCCTACCGAGTGATATATTCTCATTAATTCGAGTAGGCACAGCGGCGACTAGAGTGAGCCGCGTGTGTGGGCTAACTCAATTACAAGGAAGATTTTGGGTCCGGGTCCCCAGAAGCCCGTCCTGGCTGGTGTCGGGTGCTGAAGGAAGTGCACCTCAAGGACCTCCCTCGCTCCCGCCATCCGATCCTAGTAACACATCAACTCATCGCTAATAACTACTTCCGGTCTTTCCCACGACACTCAACAGATTTTATAACCCGAGGACTGGAGCTCATTCATCAAGAACAACAATATTGATTTCATTTCAAGTCTGAAACGGGCTTGGTTCTTAGGTTATTGTTTCCGACGTGACTACTCATTAACAGGTATTCTCGTGAGAAATCGTCTCAGATAATTCAAAAACAAAAATTAAATATGTACATCCAAAGGTATTGTTACTTGTAACAACCAACCGAAACCGATTGCACAGGAAAGCTTCACGCTTTCCATTTTATTATTTTCAATAGTGTAAGTTGTTCGACTGATCACCTTCAACATGATCCGGTCGTTTGCCCGATACACACTTACCCGATGAACGTTTTCCCGACAGCAATATCCCGATTGACGTTTTCCCGAAAGTTGTGTTTTTACGATAAGCAGAATATGAATATTATAGAGCACTTAATATGTTACTTATCATCGTATACGTGATTATTATTGTAAATTAAGTTAATCATTAAAACATGGAACAATTTCATCGCTTTTTTTTAGGGTAACAGGCAACATGTGGGTAATCCACATGGTGGCAACTCCCCTTTAATAGCATACGAAGGGATTTGAAAGGGGGAGGCGGAAGGGTAGCCCCTGGGCTATGTTTTAAGGATCCTACCCGGCAATTCGGCTAAAAGTGATGCAGGGAAAACCCTAGAAAAACCTGCATCAGGTAGGTCGGGCATTTGGTACTTGTCCCACGCCCTTCCGATGGCGGGAGAGGAGTTTGCTGTGTGGTCGTAGCTTTCCCCTCGCCGTGCTTTGACCAGTTTAGGAGGCAGCTGGCCGACTATTCCAATAGGAATAGCGGACAGCTCTTACCGTATGCCCAAGGTCTGCGACCCCGGAATATACACCTCTCAAAACAGGCCGAGGTGCCTCGGCATGTTCAGAAAACCAGAGAGATGTGAAAGGAAGCCTCCGCCAGAGCTCTGTGGGAAGGTTCACCTGCGAGAGAATTCTCACGTGGACTTCCTTTCCAATGTCATCACTATTTTTTTTTTGGGTGTAGACAGGCTATGGATAGGGTAATCCATAAAGTGGCAAAATTTAATCACTTAAGATAGAGTAACAAACCCTGCTGCGTCCCCACAGCAAACTCCTCTCCCGCGAACGGAAGGGCGTGGGACAAGTACCCAATGCCCGACCTACCTGATGCAGGTTTTTCTAGGGTTTTCCCTGCAGTTCTTTAGGCGAATTCTAGGTAGGATCCTAAAATATAGCCCAGGGGTCCTAGTTAACCCTTGGCTACCTTCCTCTACGCTTCCGCATACCCCCTTTCAAATCCTTTCTTATGCTATTAAAAGGGAGTTGCCCAAAGTGGATTATCCTCATGTAGCCTGTTGCCCTAAAGAAAAAATTCTATTGTGAAGCCGAATAAATAGTTTACGGGTTCTCTTAGATTCACAATGTCACTCTCGATGTTTTCAATGATTAATTTCAGTCTCTAACGGCATGAAGACAGCTCTAGGGGTGGTGAAAGGGGGGTGATAAAAATTTCGATAACTAACAAGATTGGTGTCAAATCCGGTGTAGTCATGGGTTTAGTTATTACATTTAAGCAGGTTACTAAATTTCGGTGAATTGAATTAACAAAAGCTTTTCGGGTTTCCACCCGGGTGAGGTTGTAAAAGGGTTAAGTTGAAGTATAACCCCAAGGCAAGGGTGTAGGAGGGGGTGATAATTATTTGTTCTGCGTTCAATACTAAAAACGTGGAGCAAATTCTACCATATTTTGTACTCATGTTACTTATGATACAACGACGAACTTTGTTTTGATGAAACACCTCAAGCAGCAATAGGGGTGTATATGGACGGGTTAGAAGTTTAAAAAATAATTTAATTTACAATAATAGTCATGTATAATATAAGTAACATATGAACAGTTTTACAATATTAATATTATCCTTTATTTATTAAAAACGCAACTGTCGGGAATACGTCAATCCCGACAATGTACGTCATTCGGGATATTGTTATCGCTGCAAGTGTGTCAGGATTTTGTACTAGACCCCTCCTTCAACAGATTTCCGACTACGTTCGAAATATTTAAAATGTTCTTGATTGAAGAAGAATTTGTTAATGAAAACCTACCTTTAAGCATTCAATGGCGAATCGAGGTTCAGTTGAATTATAAGTAAAACTAGATGCAATTGGTATTGTCCTTAACATCGTTCATCGTCACAACTAAACACGATGCCAAACAAATAGTAAACGTGATAAACCCGTGTACTTGTCAATACGTCAATACAAACACCCTCACATGGACACGCCTGAAGTCGAAGCCCTGTATTGTGTGTAACAAATTACAATTCTCAATTATTTTATGTAACGCCAAGTACGGTGGGCAGCGAGGGGTTATTCGTTTAAAAACGGGCTTCTTCGATTTGGTGTCCAAAATAAGCAAAGCAGCTAAAGGTCATTTTTCGCATAAATCAGCCATTGCCATCATGCGGTCATTTGAACGTGTCGTTTACTCATGCATCTTCCGGCCCTCGGATCTTACCTACGCGAAAAGTAGACAGCCGGCGTATGATGTTGAATTAACAATTACTCCATTAGACTAGTGCACAATATAAGAACAAATAAACACATTTAATTAACAAATAAGTGTATATAACCTACAGACATCGACTTGTCTCTGTTTTTTACTTAGTGTTCATAACATTTTCCAACAGAAGAAGAGAAGCTATTTCTCAAATTCCACATAAATACGTCTTCCGTTTTCAAGATTAGCAAATTCAAATTCACATAGTGCACTTATATAATGACTTAAATTAGAAGAAAGTTTATAAATAATGTACATACCGAGTTAACATCGTTGTCAACAGTTTTAGAAGAGATCAATGAAAGGATAGCAGACCAGAGCGAAGAATATTCTCAAAAAACAGGAAAGTTTTATTTGCATGTGACATGTAAAAAGGAGTTTCAAGTTGATGAAATGTTGTTTCGTACGAATTAATTAATCATTTTGGCGTAATGAATATTAATCAACATTGGTGACATGAATTCATTTTATGGTGTGGTTGATGACTCGGGGCTGAAGGAAGCTGTATTTTAATTAATAAATACAAAAAATAAGAAATGTGATGAATACTGCCAGTACAAGAGATAAGAAGAGTAAGTGAGACAGAGATGTGCCCGTCTCGTCCATCAAGGCAAGTCCCAGGGTCTCGTCCATCCGTCACTCGGACAGCGACAGATGCCCCCTCGTGGTCTTACATTAAAACTAAACGAAATAATCATTCAAAAAAGCTGTTTTATGATCTATTATCTAATCGGCCACATTCATTTCGATTCCAACATCAGCGTACACGATTTCTCAACTGGGTGAGAAAAATTGAAAAGTTGGCATGTACGTTTCATATTTCTTTTTACATCCAAATTATTAAAATCCAAAGACATATATAAATAACATAGACTGGACAAGTCTACAATTTGAAGCAAATTGAAAATTCAGCCGCCATGTTTTATAAGGGCTGTTGTGCGTTCCCCTATCGTCTGCTAGCCTTTACTATGCCGCACAAATGACCTAAAACTAAATCTCTACAAACAACATATTTTTTAAGGTTTAAGTAAATATAACACATTTAGGGCATTGAAAAATTTATTGACCTTTAAATAATATCAGTTTTGTATACAATTGCTTATATTGCGTCCTCTTCCATCCATTGCTTTTTCTTTACACATATGACGAATTCTGCAATGAAAGTACTGTTTTTATAAAACCTTTATTAAAATTGAGTAGTGAGTTTCCTCACCAAATTCGGCCAAATCTATTAAATAGTCGAATTCACACAATAAAATTTGTTTATGTCCCAACATCCTGAATACCTCCACACACAATTCTAATTGCAAATTCTTCTATCCTATGTGTGTTTCATTTTTCCTCAATACTTTTTCAGCAAGATCAATAATTTCACGTCTTTACACGGGTTGATTAACTTGTCTATATAGTCTTTTATTTTAATCTTTCAGAGCGAGGAGCAAGGAGAACATCTAATCAACATAAACACACATGTATCTGTGTTCAGAATGAGAAGAGCTTATACAACTATAAGCACTTATCCCGCCTCATATTTATTACCCATCGTTTTGTTAGCTCCTTGTTTTTCAAAGGAAATCTATATAAAAAAAGGGGGACTAGATTACTTGCAGTACAGAGAAATACTTTAATAAAAATAAATATGACTCTCATATTAGATGATCATGAAGAATATATAAATTTGATAAATACGACGTAAGAATAAATTAAGTTAGAAATGAAAAATGCTGATACGTCGGAAAAATAATAAGGAAGGTAGTCAAATACAGACGAAATAGTCCAGAGCGACACAACAGCACCTCCAAAGCTTTTGTTTTTTTGGTCAAATGACGAGTGCAGTTGTGTCGCTCTAGGCTCTTCTTAGCACCTGAAGAAAGGACAAAGATCCCAGAAACGTTGTGTGGTATTTATATTAGCAGTTATTTTGTCTGCATTTGGCTATCTTTCTTATTATTATTATGCTGATACCTAAAATACTTCATGTGTTTTCGAACTACGGTTATTACAATTGTAGGCTGAAAACACGCTTGGCATGATTAATATTAACAAAACAATATATTTTAACACAAAAACTTCAAAACTTTCATCAACAACTGCGTAAACACAACTAAGAATTTCAGTGAAGTAGACCTACTAAAAAATGGTGGTCAGTGTTGTTTGTTGCTGCCACCCAGAGCGCTGTAACGCTGATATAGCCACTCTATTATGTTTATATATCTCTTTGTTAAAATCCTAGATATCAAATACTACACATATAATGACACAAAACAATATAATATAATAAGTAATACACTATTATTCATAATTTCAAAACGAAATGCTTCCGAATGATTTGAAAAATAGTTACGTATTAATATTTTAGAACTCTGACACATTCAACACCGAGTTATTTTCCTAGTTACAAGCTATGCCAACTAGGGTATACACCCTATAACTCCAAATGCCATAGGTTCTTGTATAATAACGACAACCCTCATGAATTGTTACGTTTTTAACCCATTCAGGACCTTCATTCCAATCACATTTCCATTGCGAGAACTAAATAGAGAATTAATTTAACTTTTGCAAATGATATTACAAAATATATAAAATAAAATGTTAACGCTTATCAGTGATATTTCTTGGAAATATTAATCACAACAGTTTCCTCATAAGCTGTATCTTTGCTCTGGAACCCTTTACGAAATTGTAGACTTCATTTTCTATAACTCAATAACTAGTAGAAAATGTTCAATTAACTAAAACAAATGAATTTACTACAGAGAAATCTGTTTCTGCGTTTATGAAGCAAGGGGTAGATCTTAAAAACGTTCCGAACGTTTCCAAACTCGTGTTCCACTGGTTTCACTGAAAATAACTACTTAAAATTACATAACAAAAACAACAGCTTATTAGGCAGAAAAAATTTAATTAATCTATTTCAAACATAAAATATATCAAACACGACGGTTTCCCTCTGATTGGGACCTCTCCTTTAAACTTTCTAAAAAAATTAAGAAACAAAGTCTAACATAAATTATGAATTTTAATGTAATTACGTGTAAATATAATTTATTGTTTTACAAACAATTTCTTATAATATAATTTAGGGTGACAAATTTCTAACGTTCGTTTTGCCCACACCTTGCGGCCAAAATTGTTTATTGTGCCATAAAATCATTTTTCCAGTCAGACAAAAATTTCTAACATTATAAGTAACTATTTGGGTGTCCTCTGTTGCCTCAGTTGTCATAAATAAACTCAGAAACATCCATAACCTCCGATTTGAGTCCAATCTCGGTTGTATTTGAATTATTTTTATGTAACGCCACTCCATCCCCACCCCTAAGGGTACTACCCTCCTATGCTGAAAGGGGTTGAAATTGTACAAAACAAACATCGGGAGAATCACTGTCAATTTAATTCGGCAAGAAAATTATTTATCTGACGCAAATATGGACCGTTTGGGCACGTTAAAACTTCTTCCCCTGCCCTTGGGGTCGGGAAACGTGTCTTACCCTCCACAGTGTATTTCCGGTACATAAGGAACACGTCTAATAAATTTGGTGAAATTTGCTGCACGGGTGTAGATTAGTATGCGCACTATATACACATACATACATACATACAGAAAATTTTATTTATTACTAGTTTTTTCATCTAATATAGCAATACGAAAAAGCTCCTAACACAACCTTTGCATTAATATTTCACATTTAATTCAGATATAATTATTTATTTGAGTTACATATGTCAGTAAAATTTAATTACACACACAAAAATATTTTGTCACTTACTGAATTTTCTGTAGTAATGATATTTGCGTATCATAAAAATATAATTAGCGGTCTACTAAAAAAAGGTTTATGAAAAAACGAAATAAGGGAAGCCTGGTTTAGATGACCTCGTTTCGATTTCTAGCAAAAACGGTGTATTATTACTTTGTATCCATTTGGATAAATAATTCGAATTATTTCCAGTATATAGGTGAGACAGAAATTTATGTATTTGTTAACAGTTTACTATGATATTTTGAGTTTCAAGAGACTGGCGGACGGAATCATACCACGGATTAAGTTACAATTATTAGTTGAACAATTCAAACGAGCGTTATTATTCTGAATAAATCATCAACGTATTATATTGCCGACCAACAGTTTACCGAGTGGTACTTGTGAAACACAGCTGTTCGTAGAAGAACTTGGAGTTGTACTTTCTCTTGTCATTGTGAAGAAGCCAGCCAGGTAATTTGGGTTAAAAGGTGGGCATGACACAGGCCGGCCATTAGCAGACAGGGCCTTCCCACGGGGTTAGCGGAAGTGCGCTACATGCTACATGCTACACTCCACACAAGACTGCGGTAGGTGGTCGGTCGGTGATCAAATTAATCCCTCGCCTCGGTCCTCATTACGGCCAGCTGCCAGCACGAGTTCCTTACCATTCGTCTCATACATAATGGGAGGGACGAGGGGGAAAAAAACAACATTTTACAAACTTGGTCGTGTTTGAGTCGTATATCATAAATTAAGTTACGCCTGTGCTGCTAAGCTCACACATTATGCGGCAAACCTGTCAGTTGTGGTTAACGTTACAGCGAGGATACAGCAGCTCCTGATTTGAAATCGTTTCTGGTTCCTTATGGAAGACTATATGTGCATAATTTTCGTCGGAAACGTTTTCTGCACCAGTTATTTGCAGAACTTATTGAGACATTTAAATTTATAACGGTGATTGGTGAAATGTTATGTAAACTGAGAGTCCGGCAGACGTAATGATTAAAGACTGTATGTAGCGTTCAGGTATAGAAATCATAGACTTTTTTGATTACCATTAACCTTTAGAGGTCGTGAATTCATCTGCCGGTCTGTGGACTAATTCCAATGAACTGATTATTATTGAGAAACCACAATCTAAAAATTCAATAATTTACTAAAAGTATAAATGCCTCCCTTCCTTTTCGAAAACAAAACTATAACGAACATAGCGCGTGAGTTACCTGATGCAGGTTTTCTAGGGTAATGTCATTCAACAGTTTTACGCGAATGCCGGGCAGTATCCTTAACCATATCGCAGGGGCCATAGTTAACCCTTGGCTACCTTCCTCTACCCTTTGCATGCACCCTTTCAAATCCCTTCCTTTGCTATTACCACCACGTAAATTACCCTTATGTAGCCAGTCTATAAAAAATTCTGAATGAAAACTATTTTTTTCCTCAAATATTATTCATAATTAAATGTAACTATATAAAAACCTGAGGTATACAAACGCTTACAATGTTGATAGACGAATTAAATATTGTAAAATTATTTATTTAGTACCCAAGCAGATTGTAATAGTTTTGCAGACAATTACATATATTAAAATGACTGAATTTCGAACAATGAAAAGTCGTAATCTAGGTAGTACAACCCCTCTCCCGTCACCGGAAGGGTGTGGGACAAGTACCCAATGCCTGACATACCGGATGCAGATTTTCTAGGGTTTGTCCACCATAAGCTTTAGGCGAATGCCGGGTAGGATCCTTAAACTATAGTCCGGGGGCCCTAGTCAACCCTTGGCTGCCATCCTCTGTCCTTCCGCATCCCCCCTTTCAAATTCCTTCGTATGCTATTAAAGGGGAGATGCCAAGGTGTGGATTACCCTATCGTAGCCTGTTACTGTAAAAAAAACTCAATCCCACCTTACCCTCACTACAGTTTCAACACCAAAATACCTCTCCTCTTCCACGCATCTGCCAAAAAGAGACTCCTGGAACTAATCCGAATCCTCCCTGATATTGACCACAATTCAAACTCCAATACTCCCCCGTAAAAATTAGAGGAACTCCCCATCGACATCTCAGTCAGAAAAATTTCAAAAAGAATAGTCTGAGAAAAGGCCAACGACCATCTCCACGCCATAATCCAGAAATATGGAAATCCTGGCCAGTTGCATACCGAAGCCTCAAAAACGGAAACGAGAACCACAAGCGCGTTCATACACGGGAATCATAGGAAAGTGATCCATATCAAGTCATCTGCATCCATCACGACAGCGGAGATCTACGCAATACTCATGGCTCTCGAATACTGCACTGAGTCCCCTCTAAACATCGTAACAATCTTCGCTGACTCCCTGGAAACATTAATGGCCGTAACGGACCCAAAAATCAGGACTGGAAACATTAACAAAATCAGAATACTTTCACATGCAAAAAATTAATCTACATCATCTGGATCCCCGCTCATGCCCATATAGCGGGAAACGAGGCGGCGGACGCACCCGCTACCAACGTACAGCATGAGCATCACCATGACACATCTACAGTATGCACAGCCTCGGACCTTATACAAAGGGAATCAACCTGGCAAGCAAGGGGACTTACTGGAAACAACGGACTCTTCCATCAGGAAATAACACATCATCCGAAGTAATACTTCCCAAGAACTTCCACAGAAACCAGCAGATATTAACCTCCAGGATAAGATCCCTCCATACCAACCTCTCGCATGCAGAACACCCCAACCCATATGTAGTCCCTGCAACCAATTACTCACCATTCAACATGTGATCTTTAAATGCAAAAACTACGAAGAAAAACGAAGCATGACTATAGCCAAATTCAATACAAAGGACTTTTGCAGTGATCCACAAGCAATCGTTTCATTACTCGCCTTCTGAACCAGTGCCAAAATCGACCACCTAATTTGAGAAGAAGCTGAATGCAACCACAATCGTCGCACTAGAATAAAGAAAATATTTTGTATCCTATTAGTTAAATAAAGTAGAAGGTCGCCAATAACATTTTGGTTGACGCGACCAAAAAATTACAATAATAATAAAAAATGTCATATTAAATTTAACCCGTATAATTTTTATGTTAAAGTAATAATAATGTCTTATTAATTTAAAATGTAATATATTGAGATCCTGGTTCAAATTGGTCAGATTAGAATGGAGTTACATGTAAGAATGTTATCGAAGAAGTATGAAGACGCCAGCAGCCCTCAATTCAACATGGAGAACTTCTATTGTGTTTAATTACGGATCATGCATTTCTTCAAGAAAGGGAACTTATCGCAGATCCGCTTAAAACTCTCATACTCCGTTAGGGAGTAAATTTATATATGCTGATCCACGTGGACAAAATTAGGACGAAAAACCACCTGCATACTTTTGTCAATAAGGCTGAGGAGCTCCTACGTCTCCTCTAAGAGAACTATTCATTTCTATAAAGGAAAACACTCAAACTCATGTGACAGTTGTCAATTTTATTCGGTTTTGATATGATGTATCCGTTTCGTACTTCGTCAGGTAAGGAAATACTTCTCTAAATTTTGTTCACAAGTTTACGAATAAGGTGGGTTCACGAAAATAATATCATCACTGGAAAACACAGAACCACATCAACATAATTAATACAATTACCATTTGCATCCTTTACTATCAGTTTTAAGAAAAATACAATTATAAGAGTTAAGAGCAACTTGAAACTGACATAGTTGATCAGAAAAAAATAATTGAATATAAATATATTAATAAAATATTTCAAAAACATTATTTTACTAGAAAATGAAACTATAAAAAATTAACATTTTTACTTGAATAATAAATTTCTTTAGCTAAATATTGATTAAAAGTAAAACACATTATTAGTTTCAAAATTGCTTCAAAATTCATAACTATTATAAAATTGATATATTATGTATGATATTCTAAACGTGTAACAAAATTAAATAATGCAAATTAGAAAATTGATTATTATGATTTAAAACAAACCGTATTATAATATTAGTCTTCAAAGTGCTATTTTTTAAAGTTAATAAAACTCTGAACAGCCATAGATCGTATATTTCCATCCTTACCTTGTTTGAAATTAATTCATCGCGGTTCTTCATTATGGATATTTCTTTTGTTAAACAACCGCAGAATTCAGATAGTCTGCTGTACGGACAGAAAAGTCATAATGTATGTGACCCACCCAAGACTACAGACTCTTGGTGAGCCGGCAGTGTAGGTGTTTGATTAGTTGGAATTAGATTGTGTGTGCGTACACCCAACAATTCGAAACAGCCAGTAAAATAGTTTAATGGACTGCTTTTTCAAACAAAACATCTGCTATCTCTCAGCTGTTTGCTCACCTGTATGTGTTGTTACCTGCGTCAGTGCCTCCTAATCTGGTCGAGGCACGGAGAAGGGAATGCTGCGTCCCCACAGCAAACTCCTCATCCGCTATCGGAAGTGCGTGGGATAAGTAGGCGAATTACCGGGTAGGATCCTTAAACTATAACCCGGAGGCCCTAGTTAACCCATGGCTACCTTACTCTACCCTTCCGCATCCCCCCTTTCAAATCCCTTCCTATGCTATAATGTAGCCTATTACACCCCCCCTCCACAAAAAAAATTATTATAGAATAACAGGCTACATGAGGGTAATCCACGTGGTGACAACTCCCCTTTAATACCACAGGAAAGGTTTTGAAAGGGGGCATGCGGAAGGGAAGAGGAAGGTACTCAAGGATTAACTAGTTAGCGTTCCAGGCTATGGATAAGAATTCTACCCGGTACTCACCTAAAAGTGATGCAGGGCAAACCCTAGAAAACCTGCACCAGGTAGGTTCAGAACTTGGTATTTCCTTCCGATGGCTGAAGAATGGTTTGCTGTGGAGACGCAGCATTCCCTTCTCCGTGCCTCGACCAGTTTAGGAGGCAGCTGGCCGACTGTTCTAATGGAACAACAAACAACTCTTACCGTATGTCCGAGGTCTGTGGCTCCGGAACATGCACCTCTCAAAACAGCCAGATGTGCTTCGGCTTGTGGGAACCTGAGTTCAAAAGCAGAGAGAGAGAAGAAGACACCCCCGAAAGGAGCCCTCTGTAATTCGAATCATTTAACGTTATACCACTGTGAACAAAAAGTAAGGTGAATTTATTTATAAAATATAAATTCTTTATTTATTCTTCCAAATGAATTTCATCCCCTTCAAAGTAATCCCCGTCCGATAAAACGAACTTTTTCCAACGCTTTTTCCAGTCCTCGAAACAGTCGGAATAGCCTTTTTCCGGTATATCCTTCAAGACCTTCTTCGATTCGGTTTTTATCTCCTCAATCGTGTCAAAACGGCGTCACCTTTTGAGTTTTCTGAATAGCCAGAAGTCGCACGGAGCCAAATCAGGCGAATACGGTGGTTGCGGAACGATATGAGTCGAGTTTTTTGGGAAAAAAGTCGCGAAGAACCAATGCAGTATCACATGGTGCATTATCGTGATGAAGGAACCAAGATTCCGGCCGTTTCAGACGAATAGCTTCACGCAAACGACGCATAACGCTCAAATAATATTTTTTGTTGACAGTTTGGCCCGGCGGAAGGAATTCATAGTGCACCACACCACGATAATTAAAGAAAACTGTCAACATGACCTTGATTTTCGATCGACTTTGCCGTGGTCTTTTCGGTCTTGCTTCACCTTTTGCGCTGGATTGGTCGGTGGTTTCAAGGTCGTATGCGTAAATCCAAGTCTCGTCTCCAGTAATGATGCATTTCAAGTGGTCCTGATAGTCAGACAGCAAAGTTTCACACACATCAACGCGACGCTTTTTTTCCAAAAAATTGAGCGATTTTGGCACCAACCGAGACTTGACGCGTTTGAGACCCAAAACATTCTTCAAAATGGTTTGGGCTGAGCCAAATGATATTCCAACACTATCAGCAAGATCTCTAATTGTCCATCGACGATTTTCGAGCACCAAATCTTTGATTCTTTGGACGTGGCCCTCGTCGGTAGACGTTGATGGTCGTCCAGAGCGCGGTTCGTCTTCAACGCGTTCTTGGCCCTCTTTGAACTCGTTGTACCACTTATAAATGTTCGTTTGTGCCATAGTTTTATCACCAAAGGCCTTCCGCAACATTTTCAACGTGTCCTCACAGGAATATTCGTTCCGCAAACATAATTTGATGCAAAAATCTAAAACTTCACTTTTGGTTGTTTACAAAACACGTGTAACTCGGAGATAATTAAACCTTTTAACAAACAGACGCTTGGCAAATATTATAGAATATTATCCAACCTAGGGGAAAAAAAATTGTCTGCCTTCTTAAATGACAATTTCACCTTACTTTTTGATCGCAGTGGTATAATATAATTTATAAGACTCTAAAAAGAAAAACCAAAGATGTGGAATAAGTTAAAATATATTTCATGTAATTTTTTAAAACATCCATATACTTTCATATTAAGGCCTCGACAAACAGAAATCGGACGGGGCCGCGCGACACCCGTGTCCTCTGTATGGCGTAATGTCGCACATTCCTACCGCGGCGGACTAGAATTTTTACAGAGTTCGCACGCGGACTGCTAGCGAAATGTGTGAAATAGAAGGAAAAACTGATTGATCTCGTGCGAGAGTGTAGTATTTTGCATGACTAGCGTCATCCTGATTATAAAGATGCAGTTAAGAAAGGCGAAGCATGGAGAGCGTAAAATCTGTCATTATATAGAATCATATAATGTCAGTGAGAACTGAATACATTTTACTCGGAAAACAAACCTCTAGAACATTGAAATGTATACTCTCCGTATCTAATGCCTACATTGACTATGACATACCCGAGTTCCCTTTTTCGTGTTGTTGTGAAACTCACAGCTAACAAATGAAGCATTTCTTCTTCGTCAGACGAACTGCTGGACATGGCTATCAGTTGATGAAGAAAGAATTCGCACTGTTTCGCCCTCACTTGTACGCGTTCTGTTTGACCAGGCTAGTCCGCGCGACAATCGCGTACTCTGTATGGCGTAATGTCGGATCATTCAAATAGGAGGCGGACGGCGGACTGGTGGAAAGATGTGTGGATTACAAGGTCAAAATAATGATAAATGTCAGTCGGAACTGAATAAATTTGTATTTAATTCGAAAAACATCCCTCACGAACATTGAATGTAAAGTCTCCATATATAATGCCTTAATTAATTCTTTGTATTTATTTAATCTACGAATGGAAAGTTTGTCCGGTGGTAGATGTTTGAAATTAAAATTTAATTACAAATTAAATAAAAGTATTAGAGTAAATTAATATAATTATTTTAAATATGTAGGATAGATTAAGGGACTTTATTTCAACTATAAATAAATTTATATAGAATTATATTAATGAAAGATCAATTTTGAAACAGTTAATGAAATAATTAATATTGTACTGGCCTGAAAATAAATTATATGAAAATAGAGATTAACTAACTATTTAACTTGACAAGAATTGTTTCCATTTTACTTTAGTTTATAACGAAGCACTATGACTTCACTTCACTACACTCCCCTATATTCACTCGAGAGTTCAGATGAAGGTAAATTTTCTTTCCGTTAGAAGACTTTCTCCAAAAACTCTTCCAGGTAAATTGTTCCAGTTATTTATTGTCTTATTCATGAATGAGTATTTTCTAACATCTGTTTTTTGCCACTTGAACATGTGGTGAGTCCTCCCGTATGTTCTCTCATTCTAGCTCAAATTCCCTACCAAGGTTTTATTTAGACTTGCAAAGACCTTAAAGAAAATGTGTAGCCTGATTCTTTCCCTTCTCGTCTGTAGAACTAGAAGATTTACTTTTCCGCTCCCATGTCCAGATCCTACCTACGAATTTCGCGGTTCCTTTCTGAACCCTTTCTAAGGATTCTATCTGATTTTTCCTATACGGATCCCAGCATGCTGTACCATATTCCATTCGTGAGCGTACTATGGATAGATTGCCATTTTCTTGGATCTTACATTTGCCTCATTTTAGAGGTCTCATTACAAAGTGCGACGTACTCCATGCTTTCCTTGTAGCATAGTTTACCTGCTCCTCCCACCCCAGCTTACTGTTCAAATAAATGCCTAATTATTTACAGTTTGTCTCCTGGGGCACTGTTTCCCCATCTATTTTATATTCCAAGGCACATTAAAGGCTCATTTTACTGAAACTGATCGCATTACTTTTGCCATTATTAATCTTCATTTTATTTCGTTTAGCTCATGTATATAGCATATGTAAGTCACCTACCTTTTGTTTACTACTTAATTTCCTGTATATTACACAGTCGCATGAAAAAATTGGGACTTTTGAGTTTATACCAATTTGGTAAATAATTGATGAATATTAAAAACAATAATGGGCCAATGACCGATCCGTGTGGAACTCCCGATGAAACAGATCCGAGTTCCGAAGTCCGAATGTACGTAGTTATTAGGTGCTCCATGATTTTGCATATTACTGAAGTTAGACTAATAGGTATATAATTTCGTATGTCCAATTTATATACCGATTTGAATATAGACACAATAATGCGCGGATTCCAATCTGTTGGCTGTGTTCAGATATTAATAGATTCGTCTTGTTGCTAAACACACAGCTAACAAACGTAATTATCACTTGATGAATAAAGAATTCGCATTGGAGCTCCGTCATTCGTACGCGTTCTGTTTGACCAACTTAGTCCGCGGCGGACTGCGCTCATTTCGCCCGCTTTCTGTATGCAGAGGTCTTTAAGAGGTATACAAATTACTGTAGAAAAAAAAGAAAGTTTAGGGATGTGTCCAGTCTACAGTTGATTTTTTTTTAGAGTACATGAGAGTAATTCGCGTGGTGGCAGCTCCCCTTTAATAGCATAGAAAGGGATTTGAAAATTTTTAAAAAATGCCACTGAGATACTTTGAAACGAAAAATAGCTGTGTATTTAGCTTTCGTAACAAATGTGACATGTAATTTCAATAGCATTAACTTGGAACCATAAGGGAACGATAAAACCGTTAAAACGGTATTAGCGCTATAAACGCTTTCATAAGTACATATCAGCTTTTTTTTAGGGTAACAGGTTACATGAGGGTAATCCACATGGTGGCAACTCCCATTTAATAGCATAGGAAGGGATTTGAAAGGGGGAGATGGGGAAGGGTAGAGGAAGGTAGCCAAGAGTTAACTAGGGCCCCCGGGGTATATTTTAAGGATCCTAGCTGGCATTGGCCTAAAAGTGATGCAGGACAAACCCTAGAAAACCTGCATCAGGTTGATGTCCCACGCCCTTCCAATGGGTATCTGTGCGGACGCAGCACTCCATTCTCTGTGCCACGACCAGTTTAGGAGGCAGTTGGCCGACTATTCGAATGGGAACAGAAAACAACTCTTACCGAAAATATTTAATTAATGTAATTGTTTAAATATAATTTAGATTCTCGTTTGAATTCTAAAATTCATCGCCTAATACCGTTTAACTGTTGTATTTAAATAACTCGGTGAAAGAGTTGGAAGAAAGGAAGGTCAGATTAGATCCTCTTTAATAAAATAGTTTGCTGGTATCCTATCAAGTTCTGCTATTAATTTACGATTATAATATTCTGCAATTTAACTGCTGACTTATTTTCTTTTTAATGTTCGACGGGAATTGATATAAGATTTTCTGCTGGAAACTCCGTCGAATGAAAATTGAAGATGAATTAAAACACTTATCATTTCTTTAATTACTAATTACTGTTAAATTAATATCTTTAATGTGCTTTTAAATCCTATATATTTTTTTGTAAAATACAATTTTTGTTTTTTAAACTTTGTATTTGAAATAATTAATCATTTCACGTAATCTGATATTATGACGTATCCTATTTTCTCGACCGAGGACTAATGGGATGAATAATATATTTAAACAGTATGCCCAAGGTCTGCGACCCCGGATCATATACCTCTTAAGGCTGAGGTGCCTCGGCTTCTGGGAACCTTAGTTCAAAAACGGAAAGAGGAAAAGACATAACAAATTTAAAGTTAAATTATTTTTAAGGAATTTTAAATGACATAAAGGAATTCATTTATATAATAAATTATAAACCAATGCACGTTTACGGAAAAAATGATGACTTAAGTAAAAATTTATAACCAATCCGGAAAACGTTGATTTTAGGCTAGTAATCGTTTAACACTTTCCTTAATTGAATACTGTTTTGGGAATATTATTAATTTTTTATGATTCTTAGTGTTAAGGTTATGGAGACCGTGCAGGTCTTACGTAACTGGGACTTACCGAGGTTTCAGGCGGGAAGGAATCGGGTCTCCATGGTAAACATCCATAGTGAGTCACCAATCAAATTGCTTATCCATTTTCAAATTTTAATGGACTCCTCTGATTGGTTCCTCTGTGAACGGACCGACACACTTTCTGCAACACTATTATCCTACTTTTGCGTATAACATTACTATTGGCTTAAATGAGACCTAGTTATTATTATTTAACAAGATCTTAAAAACAATAATCAGACATAAAAATATATAAATTATTGTTTAATGATAATTATTTTCTTAGAATTAATATTAGCCGGAAAACTGTTTAATTGATTTGTTTCTCATCATGTCATTTTATTCCATAAAATGAATAATTAATTTAATTTATAGTCTCAATTATTGTGTTTGTGTAATATTCTTTAATATATTTTAATTTTTATTCCGGTTTCCTAGCGATAAAGCGTGAATGCAGTTGATACTGCCGGGACAGTGATTCTAATTAGAAACTGAAATACTGTTACGTATTTTTATCAAAGGAAATATAACGTCTGGCTGAATTTTCAATTTTTAATCAAACTTCGTAACTTTATATCTAACGTCATACCATATGCAAATTAGATTGTAAAAGTAAAAGTAAGTAATAAAAAATTTGAAACAGATTAAACTAAGCAACGAAATGGCATAATGGATTGTAGATGAACATAATAGTAATTCTCAATTAATTTAGCAAACATTTTCAGAACTCAATAATCAATCGATACATTGAAAAGATTTAGGTGAGAGAAAATGGTTTCCAAAATTTATCTTATTATTATTTATTTTTATTTAAGAGCTTCATTAAAAAGAAATAACAAGCCTAAAATAATGTTAATAAATAACACTTGACAAAATATTTCTGTTTATGTTAGTTTTTCTTGAAATTAAATTCATAGTTCTCTCCATATTGCTTGTTGTTTGTAACGATATTGATCATTTCTGTATACATATACATATGGCCGCCAGCGTATTCTATTAACAGTAGCGGTACTTTCTCATATGAATTGGCCCCGGGGGACTGTCATACCATCTTAACTATAGCCATTGTGGCTTATCTGAGTTAAAAAAAAAGTCGAGTTGGTCACGTGTCTTAATGAATGCGCCTCGTGTAATTGAGGTTATCGAGGACAGGAGATTAATGGCCCTGGGGATTGCCGAACAGCTCCTGGAACTTGGTCGGCAACGGTACGCAGTCTGTCGATGTAATTATGTCGCAGGTGTGTGTGTGTAGTGCGTAGTGAGTAAGAACATCGCTTGCCTTTCATCTGGAAACGTAATTTTGCAGCGGGCAGACTATGAATACCTGTGATTATATCTCCTGTCCATTACGTAGACGATTTTCGAGATAAGTAATCGATCTCCGTCCACCTCAAGGACCTCTCTCCTTCACTTTTATTTATTTATTTAGATTACTTATTATGAAGTGTCAATATTCTGCTCTAAGGCCGCATACTTAATGAATTAAATAAATTTTAGTGATATAGTGTACTGTAACGGGTGTAGGGGTGGATCCAATAATTACATGTATCCACTGATATATAATTATGTCTCATTAAAGCTTATTTAATAATCTACTGAAAACATATATTAAGATAATAATGAAAATAAGGGGAAAATATACGGTTCTGAGTTTATAACTTAAGACCACACAAAAATAATATTAAGAGAATAGAACATATTAGAGTGAAAATTTTAAGTTCATCTTAAGTCAATACCGAAAATGTAATAATACAAACTAAATAATAAAAAGTAATGCATGTTGAAGCGACGTACTTTATCTTATCGAGAGCGTAAGTTTTTTTCTGCGTTAATTAATGTCTATTTTGTAGCAGAAAATCATGTTTTCAGTCAAACAAAGATTTCAAAGTTTATATGTAAATATCTGGCTGTCCGGCCTTTCCCGTTTGTCATAATTAAAGTCAGCTACAACTATAACCCAAGATTCGACTACAATCTCGGTTATTTAGAGTTACTGTCATGTAACCCCACTTCCATGCTGAAAACGGATGAAATTAAACCCTAACAAACTTATGGTGAAACACTATCACTGTCATTGACACATAAGAATATTTATTATTCGGCCGTTTCTGCATGTTTGAAAGTTTCCTCGCCCGTCTACCCCCGTCCCTAAGGCTGGTAATCGCACAGTGTTTGTTTCCGATTCGAATGAAACAAGTGTACAATGGTTCGTCAAATTATCTGTATGGATGTAAAAATGTACGTGGCACACATACAAATTGTATTCCCATTCCACCCGCACTCATAGTAAGTACAACTTATCGGCAAGTTGAGTCTCATAATTAAAAACAGCGACATCCATAACCATGGATTTGACTCCAATTTCGGTTAGTCTTTCTTTACATTTTTGTAACGGCCCTGAACCGCCATCCCTAAGGGTAATCCTCTCCTATGCCAAAAGGGGGTTGAAATTATATACTGACAATATCGGGCGTAAAACTATCAATCCCGAAAAATATTTATTCCGCGCAAATATCTGCCGTTTTGCAATGTTTGAATATTTCCACCCCGGCAAGTTGAATGTCGTAATTAAGCTCAGTGACATCCATAATCCCGAATTAAACTCCAATTTCGGTCGATTTCACGTTATTTTTATCTAACGCCCCTCTATTGTCTCTCCTAAGGATGCTCCCCTCCCCCAGAGGTTGAAATTTATATATAGTCAACATCGGGTGAAACACTATATCAATCTCACTGATCCCGAAATATTTTTTCGGACGCAAATATCGGCCGTTTTAGCATGTTTGAAAATTTCCACCCTCGTCCATTCCCACTCCTGGGCGTAGTTGTCGTTTCTCATTCCCACAGTGTTTGTTTCTGGTTCGCAACAAATAAATAAACACACAAACAAACATACATTCTATTTTATTTATTAGATGAGAGAGTGTCGACAGTATTGTCTCGGACATTTCGCGAATGTAATTTAATGTATGTGAGTTCGACTTTACACGTTATCGTGAAGGACGTCCGAAAAATGCAACCACATCTAAAATCATCGAAGATCCCTCTGTGTCTCTGATGGTATTTTATCACAGTCTTGTTATCTCTCAGATCGTGCAGAGCTCTTTCCACTTCACACTAAATTATCACCGACCCTTATTTGTCCACTTCACAAACTTCATCATTCACTATCAATAAACTAAGATAGTCGCGTGTATCCTTCCCACCACCTCACTCTCTTCACCATTAAGTGTCATTTTTCCGATTTTATTCAACATTAAGTTCTTTCCTGCTTCTTTCTGATTATCAGCAGTTATTCTCATCGCTACTTTGTTCATTTCTTCAAATCTCCCTTGTTTTTCCTGCTGTTCGACCTCTCTTCTTAATTCATTATTTAACGTGCTATAATTCCGTTTACCTTTATCTGTGCTAACATTTTTCATTTTCTTTACTCTTACATTTTATCCAAAAGTCTTGTTTAATCTCTTAAACCAAGGTTTGTTTTCAATGACATAAGTTCTTGTCTTACTTTTAATTTTTTCGTGCAATTTTCATTTTCGCCAGCTTCTGTTTTAATTTTTACCACATTACGCTTTTCCATAATATGTAGCCTCTTTACATTTTTAACCTCACTGTCAGCATCCTTTCAGCTCTTCGAAGTGTTTTGCTATCTTGAAATTATTTTTAAATTATGAATTATGTCAATTTTATATGTGGACTTTTCCAGACCTACGCTCATGTTTTTGAAAGCAATTGTTGACGATCCAGGGATCTAGTTCTTCACAAAAATATATCAAATTGTCTTTTATTTCTCTTCATTTTCGTAGTCCGTATTCCAACCCACACATTCTTGGTTTTCAATCCACCATCATCACTACCTTTACGTGACCTTTGCCACTTTCTTCGTACAGCCTCTGTATCTCTACATAATTTCTATTTACTTTTTCATTTGTGCATCTGATGTTACGATGTAGGCGTACATTAGAATAAACAAGGCATCTATCACCAGATTTCAATTTATAAATTAATACTTTTCAATTTTTTGTGTGCCAATACCTTGTTTGTCGCTTCTGTTTTGATTATCGTGTATTCTCCATCTCCTACTTCACCTTCTCCTTTCCATCTTACCTCGTTCAATCCTAGGATATCTGTATTGATTCCATTCTATTAATTCTTCTTATATTCTAATATAGCAACTTTTTCTTCCTTGTATCACGTTTTATCGCTCAGGCTGTCTTGTGATAGTATCCAACCGGAGATCCGAGTGTGGACAGTTTACTCAGGAACATATATTGTCTGCAATATTAAATGGAGAAGTTCATGTGGTACTAGAGATAAAGAAATATGATATTTCAAACAGTAGTTTCTCGTTGCTTTATGCCGTTGGTTGAGGAACTCATCGGCCTTCGTCACACGGACAACAGAGTACCAGCCGCTCCTCGAAGAAGCAGTTAGTACTCAATAAAGGGATGGCTTATTCCGGAAGTCGCTCTTTTGTCAGAGCCTCGTTAGTGGAAACAGGTTGTGTCAGCGGGAAGCTAAAGTTTGACATTTGAGTGGAAGAGGCATCCCTACCCATTAAAACACAATACTACAATACATAAGTAATTATATTGAATTTTCCTCCCGATGAATTACTGGAATTTAATTTAATTCAGTACAACTAGTGCATGAATTCCCTAGCGTTCACTAAATATTAAAACTGGCATTTGTGATTAACGTAATTAATGTGTGCTTTAGTGTGAGACGATTAGAGCATGTGACGTTCTACAATGGATTGTAATTTCTTAATACGATTACATCACAAAATTTGTTAGGATAAGTAAAGTACCGTAGGTCCTCGAGAGGAGTTGCTAGTGTCTCTAGCAGCACTTTTAGTTTCTGCATAATTAACATGTTTATCCTTTATAGTTTAATGGTGATGATAACAGATACATGCCACAATTTAACATACTGCTCACACATTACAGCCATGTTTGATATCCTAAAAATATTACACTCTTTAATTTTATAAAAGATACGGAAATGTTATATTATATGTCATAAATATTCAAACTAGACCTATTTCTAAAATTTTGCTTATTTATCGTATGGTAGGAAGTAGATTTATTGTTTCTAGAAATAAATTACGATGTAACGGTAAATATTAAATAATTGAAGATTTACAGTACACAAGTTATGCAAAACAGTCATTGTAGTATGGATTCCAGCTCATCAAGGTATCCATGGGATCTGAAGGCCAAGCTTGCCACACATCCACGCTCAAAACCACCCCCAAGACCAACAAACTCCTATAAAGATGTGTAGAAAAGTGCCCAAAGTAAACTCCAACACCAGTGGAACAACAAATGGAGAGGAATTAAAGCTAGCAATATCCACCAAAAAATCAAAGAATTTCAAGCAATAAAAATCGACCCCACAGCCACCCGAAGAGACCAGGTAGTAATATCAAGAATCAGAACTGAACATTCAAAGATGACACACCTCCACATAATCAACAATAGCCCTCCATCTTATTGTGAGCTATACAAGTCCCCAATAGTTATTAAACATATAATAAGTGAATGTTCAAAATACGATCAAGAAAGAAAACTGCTACTGGACAGTAAAAACTTCAGTGAAGTGCTTCACTCAACAGAATATCAAGGACTAATAATTAAATACCTGAAAATGGTTAATCTTTACTATGAAATATAAAGAACCTATAATAATTAATGTAAAATAAATAAGTGTATTAAGTAGTAGCTAATGACCTAGAAGTTGATGCGACTTAAAATAAAATAATTTTTTTTTAAAAAAAAGTTATGCATTGCCGAAAGCTCTTACGCTGACTCTTCGCTATTAAATTGAACATTACTCAGTGAAACTATGTACCTTTGTCAAAACGGAATGTTCAATTCAATTTCCTACTACTGTACAGCAGTTTTAATAAACATAATTATATGCACGTAATGGTCCTATAGATTTTTAAGTGAAAGTCATTGGCTTCAGGCAATGACGAACAGGATTCCAAGCCATTACGTTTATCGCCATAATTTTAATATACGATTGAACTACATTTCATATCCAGGGTAATAAATTTATTTTCATTTAATTGATTTTGTTGTCGTCTACCTGTTACAAATGCCACTACAAATTATTTAATATTTAGGATCGCTAAACATACATCGGTATTAATTAAATTCTTTGACCACCCATAAATAGTAAACTCGGCTCTCGAACGAGTGATAAATTTCCTGGGTACCGAATTTATAGCCCGCTGAATAGCATTTCGAAGCGGCAGCATCGTTAAAAAATTTACACTTGCGGAATTAGAATTCTATCGTGATGGTTCAATTGGCGCTTGGGAAAATAATTATCCCCAAAGCCTGCCAGGATAAGTAATTAAGATTACCTATTCAGGTATGTCCTGCTGATGAAAATCTGATTACAAGCATAATTAGCACATTTGATCGCCCGTTTGAGACCTTGACTTATATAGAAAATAAAGTACTTCGCGTAGGCATGACCAAATTATATCAGCACGACTTTATTTTCATTCTGGCCACGCACAAATAACAAACTTAGCAAAAAATTGAAGGGATCACTTTTTATTCCTTTATATTTCATGATTTTTTGGCGTTAAGTTCCAGTTTTCACTTCTAGAAAGTTTTATACAAAATATTACACCGAGAATGTACACATCGTATCTTATAATCTCACATTCAACCAAATACTATCCAAGGAATACCTATTAATTTCATTTCTTTAATCAGGAGAGCGGTGAAGGAATCTTGACACCAGAGGAAAGTCATCCTACATAATACGTGTTACTCATCAACTATTGATTTTTCTTTATATATATATATATATATATATATATATATATATATATATTGTAATGCATTGAGGGAATGCATTGTTTCGGAACAGCGCACATGTTGGGAGGAGGATGCAAGTGCAAAGTAATTACGGGTCCTGTCTCGATGTGACAAGACAGAGCGGCAAGATATTTGTTTCGGATTAATGGTCTTGGCCGGCACAGGAAGTTGCAATGTGTACTTAGGATTTGTAAAGCAAAGCAGGGTACATGCAGGGTGGCCTGTCGCAAGATGTATCGGTTTAGGAAAGGCATTGTGTCTGGTTAATGGGCTTGACCGTCGGCTTGTTGATTTGGGATGGAGAATCCGAAGCGCAGGACGTGGGCGAGTAGCCTGTCCCAAAATAATTATGTTAAAGCAGGCTATTGTCTCTGATTAATGGCCTGACCAGTGGCGTATTTACTTAGGATTTGTAAGGAGGGGTCAGCGCAAGTCGTGTGAGGGTGAGAAGACAAGTCCAGAGTAATTGAGGGTGAGGATACAAGTGCAAAGTAATTACGGGTCCTGTCTCGATGTGACATGACAGAGGGGCTAGCTATTTGCTAGGGAACTGCAGCTGCAGAATGTAAATCTCAGTAATGGAGAAACTGTCACCGCGAAGTTGCGACGTGGTCTTGGAACAAAGGGAAAACGACGGGACTAGTAGTATATAAGGGAGAAATAAGCTATTGTGAGTTAGTCAGCGTGGGAGAGGGGTGCTGTGAGCATCGTGAGTTGAGTTAGTTGGAGTTGAGTGTCAGAGCGGAGGGTATGGAGAAAGAAAGCAGCCTGCGAGAGAAATAGAAAATTATTCAACTATAAACATTTTCAGATGCAGAAGTTCAATCGGTAGTAATATCAAAATTTGACCACTGTTTTCGATGGTAGGAGACCGGGACACAGCATCCAGCGTCGAGTAGTTTCAGCACGAGCAACTGGGATGTCCTTCACCGAGTATGGAGAATCAGCTATCGTCGAACCAATAATATGTGTTAGAGTCAGTGTGTGTAAACGTCCAGTCTATAAAGTGTGTGTGTAATGAACGAGCCAAATGTTCCTGAGAAATCGTGAGTTGAAATTTATGGTATTAACATGTGTAAACGGAATTAAAAGATACAGTCAGATATCGTTCTCTTCTTTTGATAATAAAATAAACTCTTTTAAATTTAGAAGCAATCTGGTAATTCTAAGTTAGTTAATAAGTTTCGTCGATGTCTAGACGATTAAATATTTCTGTTTAATTTAAAGATAAATGTTGGGTTCTTTGATTATTTAAGTGTTCTGTCCGTTATCAAACCCAGTAAAGACCCATGAGAGAAAGAGATCTTTTTATAATATTAAAAATTAAATATTTGAGTGTAAATTCTGATAATTTTTAATAAAATTTGTTTGTTAAATTTTTTTAAAATTTTTTATTGTTGACGCACGTTGTTTATTACAATATATATAAGAATATTTGTTTTAATATATGTAAAATTATGGCTATACTATTAAAGGGTAGTTTACACCACGTGAATTACACTCATGTAGCCTGTTACTTTTTAAAAAAAGGACTTTTAATTGCATCATATTTAGACGAATTGTCGGGTAGAATTCTTCAACCACTGACTGAGGGTCCCAGTCAATCCTTGACTCTGTCTAACCTTCCTATGTTATTAAATAGGAGAGGCCTACACGTTTATAACCGTCATGTGCCTATTAAATACAAATAGAACAATCGTAAATATGTCACCATTGATAACCAATATTCAGCCTGAAGAAAAACACGGAACAAGTCCACTACACGTTACTGATTACAAGTACAACCCGGTTGGAAATTCATTCACGGGGAAAAACCTGGAACCTTGACAAAATTTATAATTTTTTAAGAATTAGTTTTCATTTTCTCGAGGCAAGTGATTAAACATACTAGTTAAAATACTCGAACTGTGAATAATATCATCTGATCATTGCTTTCAGTAAATTTTATCCTAAATTAGAATGAAAATTAAATAGGTAACGATGAACGGGATACAAATTGTATTAAAAAACAATGACATTGTGCAGTTAATAACTGAGACTACTACTGCAGAATTTCCCTACAGATATCAGTAATTGAGGATGAAATAAAGCAAACCTTCCCAAAGGAATTGTATTTTTCAATTCTTCAATTTATCAGCAAACACATTGTTTGTGGAGAGGTAGATTATTTTATTAGTATAGTAGCTGGGTGTCTGGCGTTGCTCGGGGATGTCATATATTCATAATCCCCAATTTGACTCCAATCTCGGTTACTTTTGCGTTATATTTATGTAACGCACGTCGACCCCTACCCCAACATGTGCTCACCTCCCATGCCGAAAGGGGTTGAATTCATTAGCCCCGAAAGAGTTTCTTTCGTAAATAATATCGTCCGTTTCAACATTTTACAAAATTTCCTCCCACGTCCTCCCTCTACTGTGGGTTGAACAAAAAGTTAACTGTCATAATTAAATTCAGAGATATTGATACCCTCGGATTTGATTCCAATCGTATTAGTGTTATTTTCATGTAACGCCCCACCAAACCCCATTCCTAAGCTTGCTCTCCTCCTCGCCGACAGGGATTGAAATTATACACAGAGAACATCTAGAGAAATATTGAATTTAATTGACCCCGAAAAATATTATTGCGACGCCAATATAGGCCGATTACCATGTTTGAACAATACCACCCTCGCTTGGGGGTGTTAAACGGTAAGTTGAATGTAATAATTGAACTCAATGACATACACAAACTTTGATTCAACTCGAATCTCGATTGTTTTGCATAATTTTAAGTAATGCAACACCATCCCCACCCTTAAGGATGCTTCCCTCCCAAGACGGAAATGGATTGACATTAAACACGGAGAACATGTCGAGAAATTTTATAAGGCTCAGTGATCCCGAAATATATTTGTAGTATGCACGGAGATCATGTAGAGAAATTTTATAAGGCTCAGTGATCCCGAAATATATTCATAGTACGCAAAAATCAGCCGCTTGATATGTTTTGCAAATTTCTACCCCTGCCCCCCATCGCCCAGCCCCATCC
The DNA here is from genome assembly GCA_037074705.1 of Zhengitettix transpicula. NCBI lineage: Eukaryota > Metazoa > Arthropoda > Insecta > Orthoptera > Tetrigidae > Zhengitettix > Zhengitettix transpicula. Next base: position 119,240,435 of record CM073592.1, on the reverse strand, counting down.
CACAAACACCCACTCCCGCGCGTTGACCAGATTGTCATAAATAAACTTAGCAACATCCATATCCCTGGATTTGACTTAAATTCCAGTCGTATTCGCATTATTTTGCTTTAACGCTTCACCAAACATCACCCTTAAGCTTGTTCCGCTTCCAAACCCGAAAGTGGTTGAAATTATACACAAACAATATCGGTATAAATATATTCTACGCAAATATCGGCAGCGTTTGCATGTGTCAACCCCCTCTCCTGTGGGTTAAATAAGAAGTTGGATGTTATAATTAAACTAAGTGACATCCATAACTCCGGATTCGACTCGAATCTCGGTTGTATTCGCGTTATTTTGATGCTCCTCTCACAAGTCCAAAAGGGTTGAAATTATACACAGACAACATCCAGAAATTATGAATTTCATTAGCCCCGATAAATATGGTGTCGAATTACCATGTTTGATAATTTCCACCCCCGTCCACGCCCGCTTTAGGGAGTTAAACTGTAAGTTTAATGTCATAATTAAACTCAGTAACAACTATAATCCCGGATTCGACTCCAAACTCGAATGTGTTTGCGTTATTTTGATGTAATGCCACTCCACCCCAACCCTTAAGGGTGCACCACTCCTATGCCGAAAAGGGTTTAAATTATCCTCAAGCAACATCAGTAGAAATACAATTAATATAATTAACTCAGAAAATATTTATTCCACGCAAATATCTGCCGTGTTTGCATTTCCTAAATTTCCACCGCGTCCACCCCAGCCCACAATGTTTATTTAAGAGATGTGTGTACTCCGAGTGTCACAGTCCGGCGAATACTCCAATTTTGATAAATTCGTTTCTGCTAATTCGCCAAAATCACTTGTACACAATTAAAGCGTTATGCCTGGACTATGGAGCAAACTTGAGGTGTTTATATGTATTCTAAAATAGAATAAATTAGCTGAAACATTCGATTTTAGCGTGTGGAGATCTCCAATTTTATATCTACTAATTCGTGCGCACTCCTCAACATTTATCCACCCTGCGACTGCTTTCACATTACTTCACGTTTGTGCCTTTTTCTTCTGTTAATTTCTTCGTTGTCTATAAATAATTGTTTTTATTTTTCAAGATATCCGTTGAACAAATTACAATTTTACTTCAGTTTTCTTCCGCATAGAGCATATGTTTGACCAAAGTTTCAGGTGTAGGATCCTCGTTACTCCGCTAAGTCGTGGCTTTGGAATAGTCGGCCAGCTGCCTCCTAAACTGGTCGAGGCACGAAGAAGGGAATGCTACGTCCCTACAGCAAACTCCTCTCCCGCCATCGGAAGGGCGTGGGTCAAGTACCAAATGCCCGACCTATCTGATGCAGGTTTTTCTAGGGTTTTCCCTGCATTTCTATAGGCGAATGCCGGGTAGGATCCTTAAAATATAGCCCGGGGGCCCTAGTAACCCTTGGCTACCTTCTTCTACCCTTCCGCATCCCCCATTTCAAATCCCTTCCTATGCTATTAAAGGGGAGTTGCCCAACGTGAATTAACCTCATGTAGCCTGTTGCCCTAAAAAAAAAAGGCCTTTATCAGTAAGCCACTTCTGTACTCTTTGCAGCGTATCGTTGGCTATTAGATCCAACAATTTGTTGAATCCGCCAAGGGCACTATTATGGCGTCGTCAGCAAAACCCACAATGAAGTTTCATACGCAAAAGCCATTCCAGATCCCCGGGGTGCTTCGCGTGTCACTTTGTGCTCTATGCTGCTGTGTTCTGTTTCATACACTATTGACCTGTTATTGAACATGGCTACCAGGTATTCTGGAACTTGTTTCTCTCTCAGGGCAGCAATCATATGCCTCCACTGAGCTGAGTTGAAGGCATTTATAATATCAATTGTGACAAGCGCACAATACTCTTTCTCGTCCTTCAATTTCCTAGCTGCGTCCACTACCAGCTGGATGGTATCTGTTGTTGACTTTCTTTTTCAAAGTCATACTGTTTGCCCGAAAGTTTTTGACACTGTCCAACTTCAGCGTTACTCTCTCTAGGATCAATCCCTCCAGGAGTTTTCCGATGGTAAACCAGTAGGCATATTGGTCTGTAGGACGATGCACAATTTAAAGGAATATTTCCTTTTCTTATAATAGTTAATATATTTTTTTTCCATTCTTGTAAAAATATTTTTTCTTCCAGACAGAAATTTAACGATTTCAATAAGAACTGTAGGTGAATCTTTATCACAGCTCGTTTTGTATAATGTCTAGTCCTGGCACTTTTTTGTTTTTTAAAGTTATCCCGATTTTATGGAGCTCTTGTACTAAAAACGGGTGCCTTTCTTCCGTTGCGGGGAAGTCACTAATGTGATTTTTGTCCCAGCTGGGGAATAGTTTCTATTATCTCTGGGTCACAAGACTCGTTAAGCCCCGAGATGGTTTGCTTGGGTATTATTCTACCCAGAATTATTTTAAAGGGCTTTCCCCACGGGTCTTCGCTAATTAATTGACTCCAACACCGGAGTTTGCTGTTTTTAACAGTTGTTTTTAAATAATCTATCAGCCGCTTATATTCCTCGATTAGCCCCTGGTCACCTCTGGAGCGGGTAAACCACCTTCTGGCTTCGAGACACCGTTTTCGGGTGGCCGATGTGTCCTCTGTCCACCAATCAGCTTGTTCTCTTTTTGCATATCGTTGTTTTCTCCGCAGAATGGACCGATCACAAGCTTACTTCATTTATTGGACAGTATTCTTTATTTGCCTCTGTTTTAACCCAATTCATTAAGTCCAAGATTTTTAGTTTTTCTATGAATAGGCGCAGTTTTTCCTCGTTGTGTTCCAGCTTATCACTTTTGTATTCGTTTTCATGTTGGCCCGCTTAGTGTCATATATACAAAATTCAGTGTACATATAGAGTGTACACTTAGAGTTATCTTGTCGAGGACCGTCCACTTCTGCATACGTGCAGCCACACTATTGGATGCCAGAGATAGGTCAATGACTGAGCTAGAGCATCCTCTAAGGAAAGTTGCACAGCCACCATTGTTCAGCACTAGTAGGTTTTTCCGTAGGTTCTCCGTCAGTAGGCGACCCTCTCCTATCACTTTTCCGGTGTTCCCATTCAGGGGTCATCCACCCGCCATGATTATTCCATTTTTCCTCGGAGTTAGGAAGTCGTCTAAGTTTGGTATGGCACTTTCGAAGTCGTCATTTGGAGAGTACTAGCAGCTGTATAGGAATATGTCCTGCAACTCTATCCTAATGTATCCTCTCTGGTTCTCCTTTACCACGTATATATTCAATTTTTTGTTGTTTATCAGGATTGCCGCTTTGTCTGATAGGTCCTGGCACCAGACGCAAGAGTCTGTCTTGTGGTACGGCTGGCTGATAAGTGCGATGTCCACGTTTCTCTCCCTTGTTTGCCTTTTCCCGAGTTTATTTGGAGGAATCTTATCGCCCTTTTTGTTGTGTTTTTGCTAGTTCACGTTGGAACGATGTACATCGTTAACTACCTAAGACGTGGAGAACTTCGGCTTCTCCACTCTCCTTGCAGACAGAGCATTCCGCCTCGTTCGTGCAAGCTCTGGCTTGTTTTTCCCGCATTTGAAGCACAAATTTGTTTTGTCGCTGCCTTTGCAATGACTTGCAATGTGGTCGTAACTGTGTGGCATTTAAAACATTGGGTGATCTCTATACGTTCACGAACCTTGTACCTCATCCATCCTATCTTTATACTTTCCATTTGAAGAAGCTCCGTCGCTGCACTTATAGACATTGTTATGATTGCAGTATTTGTGCCTGTAAGTGTGCTGGGCGGAGACGGCAATTTATTTCTTTTTGGGCCCCTCTTGCCATAGAGATAGCCTCCTTTACCTCTCCCTCTCTGATAAAGTCGGGAACGTTAATTCACAATTGTTGTCTTTTTTGTTTTTTTCTGAAGATTTTTTGTGACGATCTTCGACTTGTCCTTAAGCGTGTCCTAGAAATTATTTTGTATATCCAGTAGGGACGCGTTTTCTCTTAATGTGAATATGTAATCCCCGACCATGGCTTTGCGAATGGATTTGAAATGCACTCCGTCCCTCCTTGGATGGACTTTTTTGTTGAGGTCTTTCAGGATCTCAGCATATGATGTGCTGTCTTCTGCTACCACTTTGATGGCGTTTCCCATTCGATTGAGTCTTATGGGGTTTGCCTTCGTCTCACTTTTCTTCCATTGCCTTTTTCTTCCCTTTCACCTCGATCTAGGGGTTTCTCTCATTCTGCATGTTGTCAATTGCATTGCATTTCTTTGCGAGGTTGATTGTGGCGGGTTCTTTGCTCGCTCTTGACATTTTCTCGCAGTATATTTGCTTTTTTGGGTCTTCTTCTTTTCTACTTCTGGTCTTAGAGTTGTTCGCTGTTCCCATTGGAACTGTCGGCCAGCTGCCTCCTAAACTGGTCGAGACACGGAGAAGGGAATGCTGCGTCCCCACAGAAAACATCTCTCCCGCTATCGGAAGGGCCTGGGACAAGTGCCCAATGCTCGACCAACTGATGCAGGTTTTTCTAGGGTTTGTCTTGCATTACTTTTAGGCGAATGCCGCGTAGGATCCTTATACCATAGCCTGGGAGCCCTAGTTAACCCTTGGCTACCATCCTCTACCCTTCCGCATCCCCCCCTTTCAAATCCCTTCCTATACTATTAAAGGGGAGTTGCCACCATGTGTATTACCCTTATGTAGCCTGTTATCCTAAAAAAAAACTTGTCCGGTCCGGTCGTTTATTTGTCCACTCTATGTTTTCTTCCTTAGCATTCCTTGATATATGCATTGTATAATTCCGCCGGTGTGTCGCTCAGTTCTGGCAAGAGCCACCCACGGTTTCTTTGATAGCCTTCTTTACCAATAATGTATGTTTCTGGCATCTGCTGTAATTTCATGGGCCATGTTGAGCCTAATGCCTAGTTCATAAATAGTTTTCCCAGTTGCAATGATTGATTGTGCTACATTGTCCAATACAATCATGCTTTCGCAGTTTTTGTCTTGATTCCGCATTGTCGGGTAAGGCAATTCCCCGAGTCTGACGTTCTGATGCTCCCGCTAGTGCCAGTCGTCTGTATCTTCTTCACTAGTCTTGGCGTCGTTGACATCCAGTCCACAATATATCACTTGCATCGTAGCAGATTACTTCCTTGGAGGGTTGCCTCGAACTGCCGGCCTATGACAGGGTCCAGGTAGTTGTTGAACACGTGGTGGAGGAACGGATGCTGTGAAGTCATGGCTTTAGGCACAGGATGAAGGTGGCCACGTGTTTGCCAAAAACGTATATTTACCAAGTTATCATAGTCCCGACGATAAATAATGATCTCGCATTTATCGCTAGAAACCTCTATATGCTTATAAATATAAATACTGCTGATGAACTCAGATACAGGAAAGATCTGAACACGCTGTGGACACGTCCGTACGCTGTGCAGCTACGACAAGACTGCACTATCAATCTATTTTTTTTAAAGAGGGATAACTGAGTAATCTTCAAAAGACAAAGAAGAGGGACCGCACTCCTCAAAGGTGCGGGATTTTTGCCCACTAAACTACAAAACCCTTCGTCTTTCCTTGATATATTCCACCCTTGGACACATTACTTCAGGGTGGTATCAAATTTAGGTAGAGTCTTCATACATTTTCCACTAAAAACCAATTTCTGCTTTTTTCGTCAGGATTTCTTTCATATATCTTTCAATATGGCGCCAATTTTCTTCTGACTTAGGAAGGAGGCCTACCAGTTTTCCGTTGTGATGTTTCCTTCAGGACTTCTGTTAGGTTTTTCCGTTGCCTTCTCCATGCGTCGCAGTGAAAGTGTATGTTCTGCGTCATTTATAGGGTTACAGTTTCCGTTGTCCACCTTTTTGAGACTTGAAGCAGCCGTGCCTTCGAGCACTCACACTATCTATCAATCATTTTGAGAATGGACTAGCAGATAAGGTTAAAGCACTACATTATACGATAATACAAGGCATGTTCAGAAAAGTGTACTGTAACCATAACGGGGTGTGATTTTTTGTTTTCTGAGAGTTAGTAACACTGAGAAACACGGTAGTTTGTAAACTCACGTTGTAGTGTCCAGTTGTGTCAAAGATGTCGGTAAGAAATGCCGTCAACTCCGAGCCACGTCCTGAGTTCCGCTTCCTACTCCCGGAAGGAATAAAACTTACCGAAATTTATTCGCGAATCAAAACGGCGAAGGTGTTATGAACAGAACGAGTGGGTTTAATTGGTGCATGGAGTTAAGTGGAGGCAGAAAAAATGATCATGACGAGCAAAGTAGTCCCATTTTGGGACAGGAAAGGCATAATTTTAGTCGAATTTCTGCCTCAGGGGGAGACCATAAATGGACAACGATATTCTGAGACGCTGAGAAAACTACAGGAGCATTCAAAACAAAAGGAGATGGATGCTGACGAGAGGAGTGTGCTTGTTGCATGTTGCACGACAACGCTCGTTCTCACACAGCCTTAATCACCAAGGCGCTCTTGGCGTAATTCTGTTGGGTTGTTTTGAACTCCCACGGATTACTCTGACTTGACGCCTTCAGAATATAATCTTTTCACCTTCCTGAAGGCATAAATGGGTGGAATTAAATTTTAGTCTGACGATGCAGAAAGAGGTTCTGAAGTGGGGGAAGGAGCTGGCGGGAGAGTTCTTAGAGGAGGGCATAAAGAAGCTTGTGACACGGCTCACAATATGCAATGAACGGGATTGCGATTGTGTGGAAAAATATATTAACAATATAATTATTTATTATCTGCCTAATCTTTCATAAAAAAATTATTTTAACTATTGTATTTGTTTGTTTTTCTAGTGTAAAACGGCATACCTGAAGAGGTGGTTAATTAGAGACGAAACGTAACGTAATTTCAATTAAATATCTTTTCCTTTGATCCAAAGACAGTTGTTTCTTTGTAATTAAGATATATTCTTTTTTAAAATGTGAATAATAAGTATAAACTTCATTATGACTGTCTTATTCATAAAATTCTGTGAGGTCTTCGAAGTTATCGATATCTATCTAATCATGTAATAAGCTCTCTGAAGGTAATCCGACAATTGGTCATAAATTCACCGCTCAGAGAAAGTACTGTCAAATTAGATGTAATTAGCCGTATACCCCAAAAGGCACCGTTAAACTATGTTTAATCGCCTCTCGCAATCTGATTTACGCATGACTTAATTATAGAAAAACATGGAATAACAATGTGTCTCATAAATTATGCGTAAGTGTGATGCATATAGCTACTCTATTAGAAACTCAATGTAATGAATATGAGTTTTAATTTAATTGTGATAGAATAATAACTTTCTATTTGAAAAAGTGTATAAAACATTATATATTTCGTAAAATAGCGAGGACTTTCTCAGTACGAATTAGGAATAAAGCAATGGGTTTCCAACCTGGTTGAATAATTATTAATACGCAACGTCAGGTGGCGAGCTCTGCAGTTACTTGTCTTGCAATTATTTATTGATACAGATTTCATATCCCATTAAGTAATTAATTTATTAAATGTAATTAATTATTAAATTAATTATCACGTTCGTCGCACAGCGTGATTCAGCTGAGTTTCTCGCCGGGCCCAAATCCGACTGCTAAAATGTTCGCGATGTTAGGATGTTATCAACAAAACATGCTCCTATTACGATTTCAAGCTTGGATTCTACTCATCCCGGTCGCCCACAGAAAAAGAAACCTTTGGCGGTATGGCATATCATAATGCAAAAACTGGCATCGATAGAAGCGAACAGATGGTATCAGAAATTAGCACTACATTAGCTTATAGAAACAAGTATAGTAAATGCTCACATTGTGTACCACAGAGCCACAAATAAAACAGTAGAAATAATAAAATGTCGGGAACTTATCGGTACCGAATGAATGTCCTCGGAAAATGCTACTTTATTTTTTTATTTTTATTTTAGGGCAACAGGCTACATAAGGGTAATCCACGTTGGGCAACTCCCCTTTAATAGCATAGGAAGGGATTTGAAAGGGGGGATGCGGAAGGGTAGAGTGTTAAAGGGCCAAGGATTAAAACTATATATTTTGTGATTTGTACATAATTTGATTACAGTAACAATGATTGGTATTAATTTTCTTAATATATTGGACCGAGGCGATAATTTTGTCAGTCTGACAGGATGCACGGGTAAAACATCTTGGGTCCGCAGACGATATCCTCCATTTTATGGGCTCTAATACCATTCAATCTATTTGGTGTAAATTCTGTTGTGTTTAAATTGAAATCTAGATCAACATTTGTATCTAGAGTATATTTTTAAATTTAGTAAAATTTGTTGTTAATTTTTCGTAATTGTTGTACCATAAAATTTACTTTCATTTTGTGTTTGTATTTTGGGGGAATATTTTAAAGTGGGTCTATTCTCTTCATTTAACTGAACATTTTTCTGGAAATTTTATATTCCATTTTAATTCTATAATTTTTCGCCCCGAAGTAAAATTTAAAACTCCTGTTAATAATCCTGTTAAAACTCCTGGTAAACTTATTTAAAATTTACATGTACAATTCATTTACTGTTTTATATAAATTCTTTAAATATTGTATTAATCAATTGTCAGTTCCATCATTTCAAAACTTTCCATAAAAAATGAGAATATTAGCAAATTTTTGTGACTTAGAAATTATATTAATTAGACTTAAAATGTGCCAAATAAATATTATATTAAATGATCATAAACAGAAAAGTAAAATAAAATTTTAAAATCTTTAAATGTTTTAAAATTCAGTATTGCAATAAATGGTTCTTCTAAGCAAATTAAAGGAAATAATTAAAAAATTTATAAGTTGTATTTTAAATTATTTTAATTGAATATCTTAAAATTGTATATTACAATTTACATTGTAAATAAATCCTCTGCGATTTCTAGAGAACGTTTCGTTAAGTTCTTATATTTTTGTTTGTTTATTTTCAAGATAAGGCGGAAGAAGAAAGTTTAACTTTTAATTGTTTGTTGGATGCCGGTAATGTAGAATATAAAAATCGCACTAAGAATATAATAGTTATTGAATAGCTGGCTAAAAAATATTAAGTGTCCGTAGGTGACTAGAAAATAATAAACAATTTGAAAACAGATTTTCATCGCGAGCATAAAAGAATTAGTGAGACGAAGAAGAGCGGGGAATCTCCTGTAAAGAATACTTGGTTTGTATACGAACACCCGTTTTCATAATTAGTATGCCAAATAATTCTAAAAATTGTCTCAAATCTCCCATTTCTGATTGGAGACCGATGTTCTTCGATTTTGTTGTGAAAGTGTGTCTATATACAAGAATTTGTCGCGCGATTATGTATAGACATTGTCGAGATACAAAATCGCTAAGTATCATTTTCAAAAGACTTACATATAATTAATTCACTTCTTAAAAATCAATCATTGCATTAACACTATAAAAGTGAGAGGTGAAATTGCAGAGAAAAGTCACAGTAAATGTTAAAACACCAAACAAATATGTAAAGGTCATATTTATCTTTCTCGAAAGTGTTTAAAGTTGATAAACGATGGATGTGAATAAGACGGCCAGGGCTGTGTGAGAAAACGTTTCTTTTTGCGCGTCTGCCACGCGCCGCTGCGCCGGCGTCGCGGCGTGGGAACAGCGCCACGCGCGGACATGTGTCCAGACGTGAAACAACCTCAGCGGAAACTTATAATGGCCGGCGGCGGCGTCTTTTTCTCGCGGAGATTCGTCTCGCGAGGAACGGACGCTCCAGGGTATTGCGGTTTTTACCGACCGCAGTCCGGTAGCATGACAGGAACAATGGCCGAGCGCAATTGAACGTTGACAAGGCTTGGGGGGAACGAATGCAAAGCATAACAGAACCGTGCGCTCTCAAAACACGAGCTTTTTCCTCGGGTCGTGCCTCGCTTCGCACGGGAATGCGTGAGATCGCGGCCAAACTCACGACGCCAATTTCACGACATTACGTGTTTTTATCGAGTGTGTAGTCCTTTGTAGGAAAGTCAGTCTTGGAATAGACAGACGACCTGTTTTTATAAAACCCTTAACAGACTGCAATACTAAAATTTAAACACAAATACTTCGTTAGCGACGGATTAGCCTGAATTATAATGAAGTTATAATAAGTCAAGCGTCCATAGGAAGATGTTTTGGGAAGTTCCTGTGATGACCACGGGAGGTGCAGTTTTGGAATTGTTTTAAAGCCAATCCACAATAATTAGGCCGTGAATGGCTATAGCAACTTAATAATATGCGGATACAATTAAATATGTGTAATGTCTCACAGAACAACGTGACTGACTTATTAATTGAATAAACACTGATATTTGATTATCTCTGGATTTTCAGAGATATTCGTACTAATCCTCCAAGATTATCTTTGCTTCGTTAAGTGCCGTGGAACCTCAGAAAGTTTTGGTGGCTCGGTTGACTCCGAGTATCCACAAGAAAAGTCACAGCAATTATGTTTCGTGTTATATAAATACGTTCATATATAAACTGGCAAGCAGTATGTGAAGTTGTGTCCACAATTAACTGTGTGAACATAATAAGTTAATCCGTCACAGTGAATTTGCGAAAAGAGTCCCTCCACCCCTATTCCTCAGGGGCTGAAATATAACTTTATATATGTAATAATTAAAATCAGGGGTTTCCCAAACCCCGGATGCTTCGACACAAAATCTAAGTTGTTTACACGTTGTATTTAAGTAACGATCGTCAACCCCCACCCCTAATGGTACGCCACTCACATGCCGATAGGGATTGAAATTATACACAAACATCCTCGGATTAAACACCATCAATCCCATTGACCCCGAAAAGTATTTATCTGACAAAAATATGTCGTTTTTAGAATTTTCATCCCTGTCAACCCTGGTTTTACGTTGCTCCAACTGGTTAGAGGAGATAGAAAGTTTGGTTCTCGAACAAGGTTTTCCAATACTCCTAGTACAGATTTTCAACGATCTTGAGAGATGAATCGCGACTTATCATTCTTAATAATGAAATTCCAATATATATAACAAACATTTACACAAACATCTAAGTGCAAAATTTCATATTTGTAAATAACACCCAATTTTTATACTGTTATTGCCGTATTGGATAATTTGTAATTCTATGGTGTCTGCTCCGTTTATGGTATTTTTATCAGCTTGTTATTGGGTCGATAATCATTCTCCGTGAAAAGAACATCGAACAGGTCCTTCAGTGGAACCTTTTTTTACATTTATTGACGAATAAATCTGCATAATGTAATGACCATGGAATAAACGGACCAAATCTTAATTTGGAAAGATGTTTATTAAATAAAAAAAATTATTAGTTAAGTTTCGGCTCAGCGAAATCCAATTATAAACTTTGTGGGGCGAATTGTAGACGTCATCGTTATTCTTTGATTTAATGAGTTCTAATGATTGGAAAGTTACCACCAAGCAAGCTTAATGATTGCGCAAATCGATTAAGAAAAAGTTACGATTTATTAGTGCGACGTATCTGAATAATTACGGATAATGGCGGGAGGTTAACTGCGGCTGACCCTATAGTAATGTCAAGGATCTTGACGCCATTTTCGGAAAGGTACCTAATTCACAGAACTCCACGAGGTTAGAGGTTCATTATTACATTTACGCCTGGAACAAAATCGTTATAGCCTATTATGTTAACAAAAAAGATCGGAATTTACAAATATTGAAATGTGGTCAAGAACGGTCAGACAAAATTTATCCCATGAATTAATTAATTCTTACATTAAAAAAGAATAAGCTTAGGATAGTGACAGATCGTGGATACGTGTGCATCCGTGGACGTCACAGACTCGTAGGCGACTTTCCGATTAGTTATAATTGTACCAAATAAAAAGAATTAACAACAAAGTTATAACGCTTTATATGGCTTCTTCAGACTATTAGAAGGTAAATAGTAACTAACAATTTTGAATTTAATTAAATTGACCTCAACTTATCAGCTATCACGAACTAAGAAAATGATTTGTTTTTCATCGAAAGTGAGAAATGATTCACAAAGATTTTTAAATTTTTACGAGTGGATACATATTAAGGCCTACTTACACACACAGATAGACGGAGAGTGAGTGTGTGTGTGTCTGTGTGTGTGTGTGTGTGTGTGTGTGAGAGAGAGAGAGAGAGAGAGAGAGAGAGAGAGAGAGATGCTGGGTGTTTGAATAATTCTTTTCCGTAATTTAAGGACTGTTTCCGGACACCAAAATTAAAAACGTCCCAAACGTGCGACAATCAGTACTTAGATTTTTTAGTTATTGATGAAACATAATTTAGTTAAAACGTGTTAAAGATCCATAATGCATAAACAACGTGATTCTTCTTTCTGTAGGTCGTTCTTAGCGATCTTACCGAATTTTCACTGGCATATTTGTGTAAACGGTAGTGAAAAGTTTTAATTGGAATGAAACGTATTGACAATTCTCCAAATTGTTAATACTTTCGCTACAGTAAATGGCAGAATTTGAAATAATAACCATTAACGATTACATAAATAGAACCACAATTACTTCGGCTCAGCAATCAGTTTGAGGTTTTACGAAATTTATCCCCGATAATCTAATCAGCAAGTACGTGGCTGAATTTACTCCTGAAATGACTTATTTGCCATATTTATTTTTTGTCCTGTTCAGCATGTGGCAAATAATTTGGATTAATAATGGAAACTGAGAGACATTTTAGGAGTGTTAACAAATTGTTGAATCATTTAAAATTTCAGAACCAATCACAACTTAAATCTAAACCTATTATTATTTATATTTGAACAAATTCCCGTTTCCTGCAGACCATCATTGATATTTTGTTTCATTTGTCTCAAATGACATGCAATGTTTCCTTGGTCTGCTAACTAGCCTGTAATATTAACGGAATGGGTGGGCTATTTTGAACCCTCCAGTATGGTTGATTATTTCACGCTCTGGCGGTCATTAGAACGTGGATGACTGGGGATGGAATTATCAAATCTTCATATCTAGAGGTTAACCCACCCATACGTGAAGGTTAAGTCTAAAATATTTGCGTTTCAAAACTGTTCATCCGCTTGCGATGAAACTTTGGTGAGTTGTTACGCACACGCCCGCGTAGTGTGGGAGGAGACAGTAGCTGAAAGTCTGTTACATAGATTGGCAGATTATTGTTTCTGACAACCAAATAAAATAGTGAATTACGCGAGCCTAGTATGTGCAATTGTATAGCGAAAAATGTTATACACAAGAGTACAAAAATTATATTGAGTTTTAAAATGGGCTTGTCAACTGAGTTGTACAGTTCTGTCTCCAAGCTCTAGTGCTTTTTCTGCACCTGAGGAAAGGGAAAAAAATTTCCAGAAACGTTGTGTGGTATATTATCACGTCTTTTGTCTGTATTTGACTATCTCTGCATGGGTTGATGGATGCTGGAGCGATCCCAGTTGTCCGTAGTGCAGGTGCAGCAACACGTCGCCGTGAATGCAGGCTCAAACTAGTGGCCGCAAAATAAAGAAGCGGATCTGGAAACCCACTAGATCGTCCCTCACGACAACGTGCGAATTCAAGCTGGATAGCCCACAGATGTAGGTACGGAGAAGTACAACTCGGGAGTCGCCCCAAAAATGCAGGTCGAGTCCGTACGCGATTATTCTCCACGTACTTCGTGAAGATCCTCCTTTTCCTGTGTAGCTTAGAAAATCTTATAAGCTGAGTTCCTTCACCTTATGAAAAGTCTAGCATCAAACTGAAAAACACATGGCAGCCAAAATTATACTGTATTGACTCGTCGACTGTTCGTAAGCAAGTGAATTTCAAGTTCTTTTAATCCTCTCTCGCGGGATATTATGTTTGTGGTGTTCATCTTCTGTCCCAGACCGCTTAGGTCCTTTACAGGGAGAACTCTGGAGGAGGCTACCTTTGGAGATGCCTTCACATCTCTCTCGTTTTTGAACTAAGATTCCCACATGCCGAGGCACCTCGGCCTGTTTTTAGAGGTGTATGTTCCCGGGCCGCAGACCTTGGGCATACGGTAAGAGTTGTCCTCTATTCCCATTGGAATAGTCGGCCAGCTGCCTCCTAACCGGTCAAGGCACGGCGAGGGGAAAGCTGCGACCCCACAGCTTATCCCTCTCCCGCCATCGGAAGGGCGTGGGACAAGTACCAAATGCCCGACCTACCTGACGCAGGTTTTTCTAGGGTTTTCCCTGCATCACTTTTAGGCGAATTGACGGGTAGGATCTTTAAACCATAGCCCGGGGGCCCTAGTTAACCCTTGTCTACCTTCCTCTACCGCATCCCCCCTTTCATATTCCTTCCTATGCTATTAAAGGGGAGTTGTCACCATGTGGATTACCCTCATATAGCCTGTTACCCTAAAAAAAATAGGTCCTTTACATGTAATACTGCCGTGTATTTCTCTTATTTAATCAGTTGAGGGAAGCCTTTCACTAAGGAAAAATCCTAAAGAACTATTTTTTTTAAAAAAAATGACGATAATGTTAAATTTTTTTTTTCTAGAAATATTTATTTACTCATTAGGCAAAGTTTAGAATGGCTTCTATTAACGTGTTTATTTTCTCTATTCCTGATTTTGGTATATTGACTTTTAGTAATGAATTTTTTGGATACACCAGTTTTTAGCATGTCAAATAATTATTTTATATCACTTTGGATTTTTTTCTATTTTATCAAATATCGAAGGCATATTTCTGTTTTATTTATTTTTTTCAGTTTTATTATAATATTTCGTTTCAAATATCGAAGGCATATTTCTGTTTTATTTATTTTTTTCAGTTTTATTATAATATTTCGTTTGTTTGACTTTTCTCCGTCAGTATTTACGCGGCAGATTACCCAATATAACTACCTCCTACGCCCATTGGAACAGTCGGTCAGCTGTCTCCTAAACTGGTCAAGGCACGATCAAGTACCAAGGGCCCGATCTACAAGATGCAAGTTGTATAGAGTTGTCCTGCAGCACTTTTAGGCGAATTCCGGGTAGGATCCTTAAACTAAAGCCCCGGGACCCTACTTAACCCTTGGCTACCTTCCTCTACCAATTATTTGTCAGGGAAAATTTAAATATATATCCGGCCAACACCGGGCTCTCAGCTAGTAACTAATAAATCTGTCTCTCTCCCTCCCCCCTCTCTCTGATTTCTCCCTTCTCGCTTTCATTGCTCTCTCTCTCTTTGTTTTCTCTCCTCTCTCTCTTTCCTTTTTCCTCTCTCATTTCCTCTCTCTCCTCTCCCCCTCTCTACTCTCTATCCCTCCCCTATCTCTCCTCTCTCTTTTTTCACTCTCTCACTTTTCACTCTCCCTCGTCTCTCTCTTCGCTCTATCCTCTACTCTCTACTCTCTCTTTCCCCTCTACTTCTCCCTCTCCTCCCCTCTCCCCCCCTCTCTCTTATGATTATGCAGAAAGTAGCGCGTTTCTCTCTACTATTGCTGTTTTTACAGTGCAGAAATGAATACAAAATTTAAAAAATTTCAACAGATAATAAAAATTATCTAATAGCTTTATGTCAATCCCAAGCCTATTCAATTATATTCCCTTATGACGGATCAGAGATTGAAATATTAAGTTCTTGTGTTACATGATATTATGAAATGAAATGCGTTTAAAATACCACAGTAATTCAATTTTAATGGATGGTTTTAATACGGGTGACGGACTAGAACTGAAGCATACCATCTGCAGGGTCTTATGGTTTTATCGATACTACTTAAAAAAGCATCGTTTGCAGAACAGGATCTAGTTTCTTAGGCGATAACTAAAGTGGCTAGTACCCATAATATTTGCATGTGTGCTGCTCTCGCCGAGCAATTTCACGCGTTTATGGCGAATAACTCGAGCTAAATATTGTTAGGCTGGCGAACACCTAAAAAAATTAATAGTCATATACTTGTGGAGCAGAAAACAGGATATGAGGGCAGTACGCCTTACGACATATGGCTAGTGTAAAGTTATTATGGATTTTTCAAGTTAAAGGTTTTAAAAAGTGCTCCCATGGTTAAAAGTACCGTACGCTTCAAATTAAAGCAGTATGCTGAGTTATGCATACTTTTATGAGCCACAAACTAAATTGAAGCACACATAATGACAATTAAATAAGGAAAATTTATTTGTTCAGGAAAATTACAGCTGCTATGTATCAGAAAACAATTATTTCCCTTAATTTTTTTTAAAAAAAAGTCCTCGTTCTTGGAATAATGTAATTATCTTCGAGGATACAACAGGTGGAAAATATTAAACTTCAACTTTTATAAATTATTATGTTAATAAAATATATGAATAACCTTATTTTAAAATAAACTGATTATAATAATTGGTATAAATGTTTCTATACCTCTGTGCTTTTACATTCCTTTGGTTCATTATAAGCATGCACGAGTAAACATTTTTACCGATTTTATTATGGAGAGCATAGCAATTATTTCCTGATATGTCTATTCTATTCTTATACTATTAAAAATAAAGTAATTTTTTACTTAACCACTGTTTATGCAACAAATGAATGAATGTATAAAATTAGTATATTTCTACTATAAACGTACTTTAATATTGAAATAAAAAAGTGGTCTTGTGTGCTGGCGATACTTATCTTAATTATTCTATTCTTACATGTTAGTTATTAACAATAAATTAAATCAACGTGTACACGTGTATTGAAAATGAAGATGTGTGCAATGGCCATTACGTTTAAATTATAACTGACTAGCTGGGTGTTGGCGTCGTTAGCCGGATTGTCATAAATAACCTCAGCGACATCCATAACCCCGGATTTGATTCCAATCTCGGTTTCTTTCGATTTATTTTTATGTAATTCCTCTAAGGGTGCTCCACTCCAATATAGAAAGGGGTAGTTAAATTTAAGTAATAAAATTTGAATTATTCTGTTTTCCATCCAGTCGTTCATCATAAACCTAAAATTTAAATGTATAAGTGCATTACTGTAGTTACTGGATTGTAGTCTATTTACGAATTCCCATTCCTCTTTGCACATAACCTGAGCTCACTGTATCTGTATTAACTAAAAGGTGTCGAGTAGCGGAAGGGGATTGTCATATTCATACAATAACGTGATCTTCATTATTAAATTAGTTTTGAAGTAAGTTTTTTTATCCACACTTTGTAACAAACGCTGAACTAGTACTACACTAAATTTTGACGTATTAATTGAGACTCCTCACGTTGGTCAACATTGTGTGACGTCTTATTTCAGAGGGTTAACCTTGTTTAACCGTTTTTCTGCAAGGCACTGCTAGAAGCACTTGAAATATTTAATCAAATTGTATTTTTCTGCTTTTTGACACTAATCCCTTCACTCTTATCACTTGTTAGCGTCGGTTCTACTCTAATTTAGGCGTGGCTCATTTAGCACGCTCGAAGTTAGAACACGTACATTTAATTCTTACCCCATTTAATATGGTCGATGAATTAACACACTCGTACTTAACTTTCATTGCTTTAATATTAATTTTGCAAGCTCCATTAATACAAACAAAAATTTTCGATACGACGCTTAAAATTAATCTATACGGAGCTCTTTCTTTCAAGACGCCGCGCCGAAGCAAAGACTGACTACCTGCCAACAAAGTCGTCCGGTCAGACCAACAATTTAACAAACTCTGCATTTACAATATTACTTATACATATAATTCTGGACTACCTTTCGCGTGTTACAATAAGTGTAACATTGCATTGGACTGCGTTCTCTCTCTCTCTCTCTCTCTCTCTCTCTCTCGCTCTCTCGCGCGCTCTCTCTCTCTCTCTCTCTCTCTCTCTCTCTCTCTCTCTCTCCCTCTCTCTCTCTCTCTCTCTCTCGGGTGGTTAATTAACTCGTTTGTTGGACTTGCAAGGTTCTGCCCAGATTTCGATGATAGAATGTGCATGGAACTAGCACAATTCATTATATGTTCCCGCTTCTGCGACGAACTAATCATGTATTAATGCTATTCTGTAACATTCTTCTCGGCCCTTTTTCTCTGAGATCTGATCAATACTCATCTCCTCTGTGTCTTCGCTAACCAACCATTCTTTCTGAGATCTGATCTTATACTACTGCTACCGAACTTGATTCCCCTCTGAGCTCGACAATTTCTGTCCCCACCTCAAGGATGGAAATCAAATCACCTGACCTTTATCCGCCAATCAATTTAAAATATTTTACTTCACGAAGTCCAGTACTGAGTTTTGGAGGGAGGTGCCCTTCGGAATGTTTCAGGGTTAACATCCGCTTGGTGAAATTTTCTCAAGCAACCCTCCGAATCCCTTCGACTTGTATTTTGACATGTGCTCATGCTGCCTTCCAGACACGGCGGAGAAAATTAATGTCCGACTTGCTGCTGATTTTTGCGTAGATTCTAATGAAATAAATTATTTAATAACTGCGCAGCGCGCTTCATCGCTACAATACTATGGCGTAAGTAGCATAAACTATTAGTATTTCTTAATTATTTAAATATTTTAGAGTGGAATTATAATAATTATGCTGATTTTATACTGTAAAAATGTAATTTTAATAATTTGATTCAGATGAAATTATTAATGTTATTTACTATACATATTTCATAAGTAAATTAAGTTATTGCCGGCCTGCTGTGGTATAGTGTCCAGCATCACAGAGGTTCCGGGGGCATGGATGTTTGTTGTCTTTCCGGTCACGAAAACTTGGAGAATCGACACTCTGACCGTAATGTGTCATGTAAGATGACAGTGTGGCAGCTGTCTCGATAGGTTTCGGGCTGTCGAGCCAAGGAGTAGTAGTCAATAAGTTAGTAATTATAGGTGTAATGTAAAATGTATGAGATTTTGGACATATTTGAATCTGTGCTTCTTCTGAGGATACATTCATATGACAAATGAATCAATTCTATTATTTTCTAATGTTTATCTTGTTTGCCTACATTTATTAAACAATCAATCGCAAAATTTCTTTTGTAGGTTATTGGAGTAAATATACACAATATCATTTCTTCATTTTGGAAATTTGAACTAAATCAATTAAATATTTATTAAAATGGTCTTCAGACTTTGTCGATAATATAGTTTATAAAAGTACTTTACAAGAACGTATTCACTTACATGTTAACGACATAACCTACTCTTGTCAATGTCTTATTGGTGTTGTTTCTATTATGAAAAGTGGTTCACACGTTACTGAATTCTGTTATGTTTACTTGCCAAATGGCTCGGACTCGTGTTTTCGTTTTGGTCTTGATTATTGAAAAATGGCGCCAAAATATAATGTTAATTGTAGTCACATGTCGTTACAAGACGTTTCCTCTCTTTCTGTTGCTTTATATTCGCATCATTCGTGTAATATAACGTGAATCCAGTCAGGTCATTCGTTGGTCATTTCGTCTCAGCCGGAAGAATTACATTAATGATTCTTCATAGCAAATTACTTTGTAATTTAATTAATGGTCAAATCTGGAAGCACTGGGGCCATTGGATATAACCGCCCATTTATGATTTCCTCATACGTTCAAATGGTGCGGTGTCACTCCAATAACTGTCCGTGGGTGAGGATGGTCACAAATGGGATCAACCATCACGGAGTTTCAATTTAAATTACACTATTCGGTAAATTTACGACTCTGGAAAAAACAATCTTTTAACGATACTGAGAAAGCAGTTGTCGCTCTTATGTGTGACGAGTTGATGATGCACAAGGATCGTTGGTGCAGGCCTTGGTTATCGGCAGCCGTCGTCGTGTAAGAGTTTGGACTCCATTTTACGTTCATAACGAGTCTTCCGTCGAGACTTTAAGAGCTGATTGTCCATGTTACTAGGAACAGAAAGTAACTATTGTTGGTCACGACTTAGTTCCATGATTTCTCCTATCTTCTTATCATTTCGGCTCCCACTAAAATCTAAAATTACGACTCCATTTTAAAACGGCCAATTTCTGTGTACTTTATTTGATTTTACTGGGACGTCCTCAGTTAAAATGGCAACCAATAAACTATCCTACAAAATACGGACCCTAAAACTTTTTTTGGCTAGGGGTTAAAATTTCGTATGCCCATCTTTGCATTCGATACTTCCCGACACTTTAATCATTCTGCCTAATATTTTCTAGAGTCTCAGAAGCTGAAAGGAGTGGTTCTTCAATCTACCGTCAAGCACTCTATCAAAGCTTTTTGGGACAACAGTCGATTGTGCTCATTGTGCAGGTCCGCTTCTTTTGTGCGAAAAGGGACGAGGAGCGTCCACGTCCATTAGTCAAATGACCAACAGTGAAGTTAAGTAGACTTCAAAATCATATCCGCGTAAATACTATTCTTTCCACATTCATGCAAATGGATGACATCCATTGGGTTTTATCCATTCGGAGCAATCATGAATGGTCGGCTTGAATGCAGGCGATCCGCTTCACCTGTTACTGCTCCATTCTGCACCCAGTACCGAGAACTCGCCCTGCAGGCAATACAGAATCTCTTTCACTATAGTCAAATAAGCAGAACTTATCTCATCTCCAGTAAGTTAGAATTAATTGTTTCGTCATAGAAGGGGCGCACACAATTTAAAGTTGAATTATGATGTAAAAATGATATCATATGTACGGTGAGCTAATGGGCAGGAAGACTGCGACCTCAGCGCTGATTGGCAGCACGTGACGAGCTCTGAATAGAGCGCAACGAACACACAAAGCCTGTGCGCAATCATTTCATTGAAAGCCCACGGGCGACACCCCTCTATCCTGCTTCCTGCCACGAAACAGATTGGACAGGTCTGAGCAGCGTGTAGAGCCAAGCAATCAATTCCCATCTGCCACTCAATGTCACGCGCGACAACACTTCGTCCTGGGTTATTATAGTCCGAACTAACAAATCATTTGTTTCGTCTACGACGTATATTTGTTTTAATAACAAATGTAAGGTAGGGCGCGTAGTAACTAAATTTAGATTTCTGTATAACACCGCGAATATTTCATTTAATAAAAACGTTTTTTCTTCGGCTTAAGAATGCATACTTTTATGGACGAATTCTATTAGGACTTGGATGGTATTAATACTGTAAAACATTTAATATCTTACTTATCTTATTATACATGATTATTATTGTAAATTAAGTTATCTATTAATTCGTAGAACAGTTTCATCCAAAATTGGTACACTAATCACTTAAGATCCAGATCTTTGTGGGCTTATGATAAATCTAGCACCCCTACGGTTGGGATTAAAAGGAGGTGGAATTTTAAAAATATGCGATAACGGCCTATATTTGCGCCGAATAAATAGTTTACATTCATAATGCCACTCTCGAAGTTTTTAGTGTCTAATTTCATCCCCTAACGGTACGAGAACTCTAGGGATGGAGTGATAGAGGTTGATGAAAAAGTACTATAACGACCAAGATTTGTGTCGAATCCGGTGTTATGGGTGGCGCTAAGTATGATTATGATATTCCGGTTAAACTGAAGTTAAGCTCCTACGTGTGGCGGTAGGGTGGAAAACAAAGATCGGCATTCAATCTTAAAAAAGTGGAGTAAATTCTAGTAAATTTAGTACACATGTAACTTATGATCCGACAACAAAGTGTGTTTTGATGAAATACCTCAAGCAGCAATAGGGGTGGGAATGGAAGGAGTAGCATTTAAAAAAAAATCTAAATCAGCTGCACGCATTAATGAATAACTTAATTTACAATAATAATCATGTATAATATGATAAGTAACATATTATGGGTTCTACAGTGTTAATATTATGTTTAATTTTGTAAAAACACACCTTTGGAAAAATGCTCTATCGAGCAAACGTCAATCGGAATATTGTTGTCGGGAAAACGTGTATTGGGCAAGTGTGTGTCGGGATTTTGTACTAGGCCCTTTCACAAGACATCGCTACGCACATGAAACTAAGAGAAAAGAGATTAAAATAAAAAGTTATTACGTTTCGCTGCAGTAGGTTGCGCTTACGTTTTTATAACTATTATCGAGTGTGAAGTGTATAATTTTTTTCAATCCATTACAATGCAAGAAACGTTGAAAAGCTTCAATTAAATACCAACGTGCTGCACTAATCATAGATCCAATATATCATGTGTGATTACCCACATTTTTAATAATAGTGTATAACGAAATATTGTATTCGTGTCCATATTGCCACAACGGTTACAACTAACAATTAAGCTTAGATTGCGTTTTTATCGAAGCGGTGATAATTGACTCGTCTCAGAGGTCTTGTTAGACAGGGAAAGTTGTTCACCCCAGTGGTGTGTGTCACGCTGTGTTGCTTGATGCTGACGTGTTGGTTTAGAGACGATTCAACGATTCGTCGCGAGAAATCGGGCGGCTACGCACCGGAATTCACACCTCAAAGTAACGGCGCCGCAGTTTCCCAGATTCTCACTCGCTTAGAAACATTCATGCCAATTTCGGACACGCAACACTTAGTTGGATGCAAAGCAAGAAGCATTGGCTCCAAGTTGACGTGCGTTTCCAAACAACGGAATATGTCTTAAAAGCTGGCTGGCGTTTCGGGCGTTTAAGTGTAAAATTACGTCAATATATAAAGCGTTGGGTAATTGAGAATGAGTTTCTCCGAAGCTAAGCAACTAACCAACTAAATCCTAAGTTCAAAAATAAACATTTTCTACGTAAAAATCCTCTGATTCTGTTTTCCTCTACTTTATGTTCATTGTTTAAATAATTTGGTAAAATTCATAACTAATGACGTTTAATATAGTTGAACATTACTTCGTCTTAACATTACCACAAACTAAATGAAAATACTGTTTACACTTATTCCAAACGACGGGATGTAAGATTCGATTGTTACTATATATATTGTAATGATTAAAAGGATACCAGCATTTTACCCGAAGAAATAAAAACAAGAAACAATAAAGAAAATTGGATAAGAGATAAAGAACAAGCTCTGAAAAGAACAAGAAAATCACATGAATATAACAAAAATATATTTGACAAAAATAGAATTAACCACCAGTTCAACACTGGAGATCTAGTATATATAGAACATGGCAACAAGCTGAACAGGAAGAAATTAGACGAACTGAGAATTGGACCTTACGAAATAATATAAAAAATATCAAATTCATGATATAAAATAAAAACAGGAAACAGAAAGCAAGAAACGGGATTCTTTCATGTTACGAAATTACTCCCAACATCAGAAGACGGACATGAATACTGAAAATTCTAAAAAATTTCACCCCGGGAGCGGGAGATATAAAGAAAGTATACATTCTTTTAAAGATGCAGCGCTCCTCGTGCTCCGCGCGCTGTTTGTTCTTCAGTTGTTCCCGAATCGTCACTCTATCTGACGGCTATTAAAAGAACTTACGAAAGAGAATTATAAAAAGATAGATTGTAAACAAAATTCGTAAAGAACTGAAATAGTAAACTTTAATTGTCGTTTCTTTACAGGTAGGCTTGTAAATAATGTAATTAATTGTTGTACATATTCAATAAAAAAATTATTCTGTTCTTTCTTTACAGATAAACATATTTTTGTTTACTGTATCAGTATTCACAACAATTGTCTTATATATATATATATATATATATATATATATATATATATATATAGTGGTAATTACGAATATGTAATTATTTAATTAACAAAATTTACTATTTTCATTATCTGCGGCGTGAATATGAGGTCACTTCATTTTAGCTTAAGGATTGTCTACAAGCATATGGAGCCAATAATGCTTGCTTGCTAAAGTTGCATTGTTGCCTCAGGCAACACTGGGACGTACAGAACTTGAGAATTTAGAGTTGCTTGGACCAGGATGGCGAAAGGTGTGTATTGTGGAGTCCCTGATTCAAAGTTCCTGGTACCATGTTTGAGCAATTGTGATTAGGCAGCAGAGACATATTCATTAAATTCAGTATAATACGGCCTTTCTGTGATGTGTTTAACAAGAATCGAGTGAGTTCGAGCCCAGACGAACAGCTAATGGTAAAGTAAACCACAACAAATAAATTTATTAATTGTAAACCTTATGTGTAAATACAATTATCGTCATTTTTCGTATTTCAATAATTATTTAAGTCAAGAATTTTTTTGAATTGCAAGTTTTTAATTGTCATTTTGTAACAATATATTTAAACGGCCCTGAAAATTAAGACGTGGCAGATTTCCAAACTGTAAAATTTTAATTGAGATAATAATTTGTTTTTATTAAATTAATTTTGTTTTATTTTGAATTCTTGTTTTCATTTAAAATCCTTTCATTTTGACTTATAATTTGTTTATAACGTAAGGATTAGCTTCACTTTAAAATCTAATTAAATAAATTTAATAAAATAAATGTGATTATTACATTTTGGTTCTCCAACGTGGAGCAAAACATTTCAAAATTAATCATTTAATTGTTTATTACATTTTGTGCTCCAACGTGAGTTTTTTTAATTTATAATCAACTATTTATTTGTATTTATTACAATATATATATATATATTTGTAGAAATTATAAATATGAATTTAATTAATAAATTAATGAATAAGAAAGTTAGCGAATTCAGACAAAAAAGTGATAATATAACTTTCACACAACGTTTCTGGGATCCTTCCCCCTTTCCTCAGATGCGAAGAAGAGCCTAGAGTAACACAACTGCACTCGTCAGTTGACAAAGCTTAAAAGCGACGAAAACGAAACGACAATGGGAGACTCGAAGGATTAGCGTAACAATTAGGGAGCAAGGACAATGGGAAAGCAGAAGGGTTAGGACAATATTGAGGGATCATAACAATTATTGATTTTCAAAGTGTTTGAACGGTTAGGACAATATTGAGGGATCATAACAATTATTGAGTTTCTAAGTGTTTGTACATTAATAGCTGTGATGTTTGAGTGAGCATCTCTGAAATGAGTAGTATTGTAGTATTGGAATTGTACCTGGTGTCAATGTCTAAAATCTTAGCATTTTGCCATCCATACGTGTGTTTAGAATTGATTATATGTTTGGATACTACAGATTGTATATCAATGGGAAGATTGATATTAGACATATGTGTATTAAGGGAACGTTTTGTTTGTCCTATGTAGCAGGAATTACAATTAGAGCAAGAGATTTTTTAAACAACACAATGTTTGCTGTAGGTGTCAAGTGGGTCCTTGTGATTTTTAATCAAGTAGGAAACGGTATTAGTGGATCTGTAAATGATGGATATTTGATATTCTTTGAAAATTTGGATAAATTTATGATGTTGAAATTTGCAATAAGGGAGAACAAGAAAAAATTTGGCTTGAGGTGTTTGGGGGGGATTTACCGTAGGATATTGGATTTTGCTCTATCAGCTGCTTGTCTGTTTAATAATCAAATTTAAAGGGTAATCACTGGAGATTAAAATTTTTCGGAAAATTTATTTCATTTTAATTAATAAATTGTTTCCTTAATTATTGGAGGCGTAATTCTGAGACCATGGCATTGTAAATAACTTTATTGTTTGGCGAGAATGCAGAGCCGATAATGAGGTAATGTCAAATAAACGTTCAGGACTTTAGCGGACTTCAGAGTGTGTGTTTGTCAGATGCGAGTTCTCATTTGACAATTAGTAATTATCAATCTCCAGTTCCCAGTGGTTGTCAGATATTGAGAAAGAAGAATGTAACAAGTTTTTAACCAAATATTGAGAGAGAGCAGAATGTGAACAGTTACTCACTTATATTCAGAGAAGTCCGTGTGTCTGGAAGAGAGCAGAATGTGAACAGTAAAAAGCAATTAGTCAGTGAGTAGAGTCAGTGAAATAGTGTTCTAGACAAAATATTAAAACAAATCTTGTTTGTACAAACCTGAGAAGCTCAAACAAAATGGTATGTAATTAAAATAAATTTTCATCTCTAAACCTTATAAGTAAATATCATTTACCGTCAGATTTCGATAACTTCACTAAAATTATACAACTTTTCAGATTAGTAATAGTTTTTATTGTTATTATAAATTAATTTTTTTTTCTACTGTCCTGATAAGGCCCGATAAGCGGCCCTGAAATTGAGATTTCTCATAAAAACTGAGGTATTAATATTAAAATATGAAATCAACGAAGGTTAAATTTTTAAAACAAATAATTATTTGTGATTTTCTTAAAAAAGTAATTATTTAATTTCGATTGTCTTCCTTTCTTATTTTCATCTTTTGAATACCACATTCGTTTGTCTTTAACGTGTTGGTATTTTGTACATATAATATTTTTAATATTACATAAATTGGACTTTAACGTAGAGCTAGTTAAATAGTTAATATTGAATACTACAATAAATTTAATTACGGTTTTTATAGTATTATAGTAATAGTAACGCTATCAGGCAACGAAATTTTGTTGAAAAAAAAGTTATGATCTTGGGAGAGGGGAGGGAGAGAACGATGGCAAACTCTAGTTCATGTGATTTAATGTAATTTAAAGTGCTGGAGAAATAAAAATATTAAATGACTGAGAGAGTAAATGGATTCTACCAAATAATAAAAATAAATTTAAACAATAATTTTGATTTATGATAATTTTTTTAAACAATAATTTGGCGGCTAACTGATAAAGTTTTCTATTGCTGAGACTACCGGCGCAAGTAGTAAAGAAGAGTTCGATCATCTTCTACAATATATATATATATATATATATATATATATATATATATATACATATATATATATTTATATATAACTTTAACGACTCAATGTGTTAAAGTAACTCAAAGTCTTTACAAACATGTATCATAAATTAATGAAGGGGTCTTAATATTTCCTATCCCTTTCTATGCTATTAAAGAGAGTCATGAAGCCTTTCACTCCAACAAAAACTGAATTTACGCACGAATTGTCAGTTTTATGAATTATTAGCATCTGCATGTTTTCAACTTTCAAGATAACTGTTAACAGTTTTTTTAACGAATACACCAATTTTCGGCTCCTTTATAATCCATTTCGCAATATGTTTAAAAATTCTCAATAAAATATAAAGTCATTATTTTTTAAAAACTCTTTATCAAGTTTTTCCCGATTATTAAAAGCTTTTGTTTTGATAATATTTACTGAAGATTAAACTTCACTTTTATTTGGGTTGAACAACGTGGTGTTAATGAAAAGCAAATTAGGTTTGTGGTTTGTTTTTGAGAAATTGTATCCGAAAATATAAGGCGCCTAATAGGATTCCTTACTTTATAATCATTTTTGTAATTATTTCCTTGTAAACAAGTCTATTAAATGCGTAGTACCTCATTTTAATGGAATACTGGAATACCTGTCTTAAAATGGCGATCGTCTGATTAAAAGCAGGCCAAAGTAATAAGCACCTAATTCCCCTCGCTAGTGGCTAATTGTGTCCGTATCATTAAATCCTATAACAGAATTCGTGCTCACCGAATCATGAAATGTGAAGTGGATATTTTTTCTTTATTTAACTTGTTTTTAATGTTTGATATATTTAGTAGCAGAAACTTTGGTAATGTATTGATGTATTGATCACGAAGAGAAATTAATAATAAGAAAAATAAGCAAATACAGTTATAGGCTATCGTGTTTTTTTTTAGTTTTATTAGCACCTGAAGAATATAACAATATTTCCAGACAGTTTTGTGTGGTATTTATATCGTCACTTCGTGTGTTTGTATTTGGCCATTTTTATTCTTATTAATTTTTAAAACAGACGTAAATATTACATTTTAAAAAGTATTAATGTTTATTATCTTCTATTAAATAAAATTGCCTGTATGTGTGTATGTATGGACGTATGTATGAATTTTATTTTATTTTAACGAGGGATAACCCTGCAAGGAAGCCTGCGAGAGTATTCTCTCGCAGGTGAACCTTCCCAGAGAGCTCTGGCGGAGGCTACCTTTTGGGATGCCTTCACAACTCTTGTTTTTTTGAACTAAGGTTCCCATATGCCGAGGCACCTCGGCCTGTTTTGAGAGGTCTATGTTCCGGGACGCAGACCTTTGGCATACGGTAAGAGTTGTCCGCTATTCCTATTGGAATAGTCGGCCAGCTGCCTCCTAAATTGGTCAAGGCACGGCGAGGGGAAAGCTGTGAGCCCACAGCTAACCCCTCTCCCGCCATCGGAAGAGCGTGGGACAAGTACCAAATGCCCGACCTACCTGATCCAGGTTTTTCTAGGGTTTTCCCTGCATCACTTTTAGGCGAATTGGAGGGTAGGATCCTTAAACCATAGCCCGGGGGCCCTAGTTAACCCTTGGCTACCTTCCTCTACCCTTCCGCATCCCCCCTTTCAAATCCCTTTCCTATGCTAAAAGAGGGGAGTTGCCACTATGTGGATTACCCTATACATAGCCTGTCTACACCTCAAAAACAAAAAAAACGAGGGATAACAGTGTGTGTATGTATGTATGCATGTATGTATGATTATATGTTCCGTATCAAAATCCTCACTCGTGCAGCAAATTTGACTAAATTTTGTACATGTGTTTGTTTCTAACCGGAAACATTCATGGCGTTTTGATTAAAGAAAATTGTGTTAGGTCGCTGCAAAATGGAAATTTACGACGCAACTGTTTCCAGAAAAAATAAGACGTCCAGGATATTTAGTGGTAGCTGCAGGGGCGATGTCATCTTGTTAAATGTTATATATTATGTGTCATGCATCTTACAAAGAGACCCTAATTTATTTAAAATGTAAGTATTTATAGTAATGAGACGTGGAAGAATGTCAGGTGAGTTTTCCTTAGTTTCTAGTCGTTCGTTTCTACGCACACGTGATTCGTCGCATTCCTCTGCGGACACGAGCTCGTTTTACGTATACTACATAAAAAAAAAATAGTCACGCACTCAAAAACACGCGACAATCATAAAACATTCTTTGCTTTTGTCTTCGTTTAAATGCCAGTTAATGGTGAAATAATCGTCTCCGCTTTGTAAATAATACATCTTAAGTCAGAATTCAATATCAGCTCGTTGCCAGAAATAATATATTTTAAGAATTATCAATAAGATGTTTCAAATCGTCAATTAAACATCCTCTAACTGTCTTGCCACAATTATCAGATTCATAATTTAGTAATCCGCGTATATATATGTTCCAACTATCGAATATCTCAAACATTTTTATAAAAAGTATTCTTCTCAATAAAATTCGCTCCTACCTTACCTACTCTATCCTTGTATTCACCTGTTGCATTTATGTTCAATGTTAAATTTACAAATTTCCTTAAAAATTGTATTTGATTTTGAATAATATAAAAACTGCTGTATTAGATTAAGACTAAATAGATAAAGTAGTATTCAATTAACAGACAATTATAAGTGATGATTATTGTATCATTTCCTTTATCTGTTGCCGGCCTGCTGTGGTGTAGGTGTGGCCAGCGCCATTGCCTCGCGTCACAGGGATCCCGGGTTCGAATCCCGGCATGGGCATGGATGTTTGTGGTCGTCCTGGTCAAGAAAAATGGGATTAAGGCTGACCAAATGTCACTCCTAAATCCAGATTGTATCATGTAAGATGACAGTCCGGCAGCCGTCTCGGTAGGCCAAGGCCCTTTGGGGCTGCCGAGCCAAGGAGTTAGTTAGTTAGTTCTTTATCTGTTAATTAGATAATTATTTATCTAATTATCATAGTCTTTGGGTACCCAATAATTCCGAAATATTAAAATTTTTAAAGTAT
The DNA here is from genome assembly GCA_037074705.1 of Zhengitettix transpicula. Classification (NCBI taxonomy): domain Eukaryota; kingdom Metazoa; phylum Arthropoda; class Insecta; order Orthoptera; family Tetrigidae; genus Zhengitettix; species Zhengitettix transpicula. Next base: position 119,210,879 of record CM073592.1, on the reverse strand, counting down.
ATTTACTTTTCTAAATCATTTCCGTGAAAGATATGAATTCTTACGACCAATAGCATAAAATTACTTCGATTAAAGTATCTGGTAAACGAATTGTTAACGTTTTATTTTCCTGGCACTGAAACTTTTAACAAGTAAATATGATGGTTCTATTCTCAATTGGCATTTAGTAACAAACAAGCTCAAGAATGAAACTAGTGTAGATTCATTGAAAACCACAACATCAATTCAAAATATACAACTTTAACTGTCATAATGTTAAAAACGACCTTTATACAGACACATTTAAACAAGAGAAACATAAACTAAGTAAATTTGAATTTTAAAATGCCGGACGTTGCGACGCTGATAAGCATCTTTTTCTAACGGCGAATAACTTAAGACTGGAAATTGAACATGGAAATGAAATCAAATATAAATATATAAGAGCCAAAGAACTTACAATAAAACATCATATAACTTGTTGAGACTTTCTGTGTCATTACATACATTAACAGTAATTGTTTGAATTTTAATATACAGCATTTCAGAATTTTTTATTTTAACATTAATGTGGAGGTTTCGTCAAAACCGAAACAGTGATTAAATTTCATACAATGATTGGTGGTTTACAAGTTTGCAGTTTGAAATGAGCTTTATGTTCATTAATGCTAGTATTTAAAAATATTTATGTTTGGCCGATATAACAAAATTCAAATTCACCATTTGAACACTTAATGTTATAGACAGAATTTGTGGTCGTAAACTTATTAATCGGGTCTTTGAGTCCTTTGATGAAACCAAAAACGATTTTGACTTGAAAATTACAGAAAATTGTACACTTTTTAACAATTGTATTAGAATGGTAACACAATAAATTCATTCTACATATTTTTCTTTATAACATTGCTTTGGTTGGGTCGTCAATTAATTTTAGATAATGTAATGTTAATGTAATTAGAGATAAATTCAATATGATAGAGGTTGGCCAGTAAAATACTTTTGACATAGTTAAGGTTTTCCAAATGATGGTCAGGATTGGATAATAACACAGTTTTGTCAACAAAATTATAAACAATAGCACGCTTCTTCTGGGCAACAGGATTGTCAGACAAAAAAATTTAGAACCCGACCTGAAAATGATGGTTTGTGGTACCAATTATGATGGATACGGGAAAGACATACCTCTAACAAGCTGACAGTGTAATTTTGTTCACACTCCATAGTGAATTGGATTGCATCCATTAAAAACACATAATCAGTAAAGTTATAAGGATTAATGGAAAAAAATATCATCAATATATATGTGATAAGTAGCAAGTTTGAAATTAAGATTTCCAATACAATAATTTTCCAAGTCTCTAATAACTAACATTGCTAGAATCGGAGCTAATGATGAACCCATAGGAAGCCCAACGAACTTATGGTAAAATTTGTTTGGAAGGTGAAACGAACAGAGATGTACAAGGTTGACGGCAGATTTCATTTCATTTCAATCCAATGAATAGGGGTAAGATCTTCATTAGTAGTCCATCTGGATTTAAGACAAAAGGAATATTAGTGAATAAGGAAACGATATCCAGAGATAGGAGAATATATTTATCTGGAGTATGTAAGCTTTTAATTTTTAAATAAAATCTAAAGGATTCTTGACCGAAAAGTGAGTTACTTTATGTAAGCCTAAAGAAATAATTTTATGTAGGTGGGTTGGCGGACCACACAAAGGTCTGCCTACAGATCTGACAATTAAATAAAATGTGACATATTTTTATGGAATTTAGAAAGAGCGGTCGCTCGAGCACAGTTAAATGAGGTAATAAAAAGAGTTTTGAATTTGGATCACTGATGAGACTCTTCTGTTTCCATCGTTAACTTTAACTGTCAGTTAAACTCTAAGAAGATAACCATAACAATCACGGAATTTTCTTTCTAGTGATTATAGCTAAAGATTTTTGAAATTCACATATTTTCCATAGTTAATAAAGTAGTTGTAATAACACCTTATTTTTTCACATTTTTGATACGCAAGTTAAATTACGTTAGTAAAATATATTTTAGTTCCCAGTATACTATGATTAAAAATGTGTATATAAAACTTATTTTTACTATGATTTTTTTTTTAAAAAAAGTTAATTCTAGTATAATATATGTGAATAGTTGTGGTCGTTACTTGACAAACGCTTGTAACTAGCGCCATGTAACGTTTGGCAGCCCGGAAGTCGGTTCTTACGAGGGCATCCTTTCTCCATCAGTAGAATAAAAAACCGGACGGGATTTCGGTGGCTGGTAATTTTTCCCATCCTTCTCAGTCCGTGTCCTGTCCAAAGAACGTGACCTCCTCAGAGAGCGTTTTTGTGGAAGTTCCTCATGACGAGAAGACCACAGCAATACAAAATAAGTCATGAACCCTGACATTATCCACACGCAGCATTCTTTCCTTACAAGTTCTGTAAACCTCAACAGTTATTTATCAATTACAATTCATTATACTTAGAAGAAAAGCGTCCACGGCCTTAATTAACATGTTTTTCTAACAATGTGAAAGAACCACGTGTTAATAATGATACCACACCACAAAAACGTATTTACTGAAACCATTAAAAATGAAATACATTTCTTAAGGAATCACGGCCACAATCAATTATACTTCAATTAGTTTGTAAAATAGCGCAGCTTATTTCTTAGCCATTCTATACAAACTACTAAATTTAAATATCTTTGAGAAATTTCAGTTCTTTTAATTTAATTGTAATGCTGTTTATACAGTCATGAGACACAGAGTTATTTTTATCTACACCGTTTATTAAGCAGCATTTATATGGAAGTCCTGATAAATAAATGAATCTCATAAGAAAATGAAGCTATTTAGAACTTATCAGGTAGAAATGATAGGATTGAAGGCAATGAATATTTAGGATATACAAATGTATTTACAGGAAGTAGAAAGCAACTCAAGGAATGAATAGTATCGACAATTATTTAGAGAAAATGATATGGTCTGCAACATAATAAACAAAGGGCTTTGCAGAGTTAAATATAAATTTGGTAACTTCAGGAGAATAGACGGGATAGAACGGGTAATGAAAATGAAAAGAAACGCTGTAGTAATTTGTACTTTGATGATCTCTATACATAATAGTCATTTTCTATAGATTTCTATCTTTTCATTTTCCGTTCAGTAGAAGATTAAGGAAAGAAAAAAGCAGTTGCTCCTAAATAGTAAAAAAACTGATCACTTTCAAGTGTAAATAATTTAAATCACCATATTCACATGACTGAAATTGCACGTGGAACAAATTTTAGAGTTGTTATATATTATAATAGAAAAAGATTATTAACAAAGACGTTAAAGTTATACGAATTCTACGCATCATTTAAATATTCATGATAACAAACAATCTATAGTTAAATTAAATGGAACCAAATTTATCAGATATGTTTGGCGGAAAATTATTTAGTGTAAATTATATAAGAAATGAGGGAAAATGATGCGCCACAAATATATGCAATTATTGCAAATACGCTCGACGTGATGGTCCTATTATCCATCTCCATTGGATCAATTAGTTAACATTTCTCATTCTCGATTTTATTTTTTAAATTTTAAGTTAGCAGTACCAGTTATATTTTTGGTCACTAGTTAGTTAATGATTTTATTTTTTTACTCCTTCAAGGTACCAAGAATATTTTAGATTTTATAAGTTACGGAGTATTTTTTACTCTTTTAATTCGGCCTCATTTCCAGACAATGTTATTTTATGTGGTTCTTAATGATATTCTCGAGTTGTTAAAGTACCGTCATCATCATCCTCGTTTATTTGAAGTTAGCCGAGATGTTAGGTCGGGGAGGGGAACGTAGATGTTCCAACAACTGACGGTATTGATAGTGGATAAATGGAATATTTGCCAAGAGGTTAGTGTAGAATCAATTCCTTTTACGGGACATTTAAATAAATAATCGGACAAAGTCAGAACTCGGCTGGTATACAAATCATCTGTACACGAATAAGGAGATTTTATAAACGATTATGCGTGTGGCTTTTGTAATTCTACAATACATAGTACACAGTACTTATCAGCAGATAAGTTTGTATAATGTAACATTGTTCAGGGAGCCGTAAAGTGTGAAAGCAAGTAATTGGCGTCATCTTAAACTATGGACAGGCGCCCACACAAATTGATTCAAGTAATGGATATTCAAGTTTGTGTGTGTTGTTATAAATTATCAGCCGCTTGTACAGTTTGTTTTAATTTGGCTAGTTTAGTCCGGTGGTAGTTGGAATACTGGTATCGCCACACGCAACACTGTAAGTGGACGATACGGCTGAACCACAAAGCCCCCGAACTCCGGCAATTACCAGGGCCACGAATCTGACCGCATAGTCTGGCCTCGAACACACGTCCGACCACCACAAACAACGTGCAATCGACGCCTGGACGCCAGTAGATGGTGAGAATGCGGTTTGCACCTTGCCCAAATATGTGTTCTGTTGGCGGCTTCGTGGTAGACCAGTGGCGACGTGGATGCGTGCCTCTGTTGTTTTTCCAAGCCGCAGTTATTTGTGAAGATATTGTGCTTCTGTGTCTGCTCTAAATTGGGATGAGATTCACCTCTGAGGAACTTATCTGCCAGCGCCTACAGACTAGTATGGACCAGTTACTTCCCAGCTGAATTCAGAGATTTCTCCACAGTACCTCTGTTCCTGGACCGTGCTTCGAGAAACAGTGCACAACGAAAGGCTTCTTATTTCGTAAATAACTCCTAATAGGCAATAAATACGTGCATAGCCAGTACTTACCCAAATATTTAAAAAAACTTTGTTATTTTATGCACGACTATAAATAAACCAGATGAGATTCTTAGTAGTATTAGCAACATTAGTTCCGATCTTTTCTGCCGCTTTCAGTATCAGATTAATTTTGTTTTTCTGTGTTCACCTTTGTAGTGAAAATACCTCAATTTTGTAGTGCTTGGAATTCTTATTTTAAATAGTGTTTTATTTATAGAGCGCATAATATTTAACGGTATTTAATCAGGTCTTAGTTATTAAATGTCAGACCAAATAAATTAAAAACAATCACCGAATGTTTAGTTTCGTATTGTGTTGGTAGTTCGATCAACATACAACAATACGTCAGGGAGTTTCTATTTCATATGTGGATTAAAGACTGCTTCCTACACGCCTTATTCTCCTTGTAACCAATGAAAACCTCTAATTGATGTCCTCGTCAAACCCTAACGGCGGCGGACACAAACCGCGACTTTAAACGTATCTCTTCTTGTTTCAATATTAAGTGATTCTGAATCTTCTCCAGTAATTTTATTTTGTCTTTATCTTATTCCATCTGCTCAGAAATCATTAAAGCTATCAAATTGTGTGTAATAGAGTTGCGATAGCGGAATGCACATATGTGAATGGATACGTCAAATCTAACAGAATTTAACGTCTGTATTAATAATACTAAATACGATCTTTAAACAGACAATTTTAAGTGGTGGACGTTTTGACGCTGATTGGCGTCTTTTTGTAACAGCGAAAAACTTAATACTGAAAATTTAGTATTATTATATCAAATCTAGTGATTCAACTATTCCCCAACAATATATTGCTCAATCCTATATCTACTTTATATTCCAAACGTATTTCTTTATACTTCTTCGCGACAAATATTAAGGAAAATATAAATTACTCTACTCCCCAGAGGCTATAAACATTACTTATATTTTAATTTAATATTACCCTAAATTGAAGTGGGGAAACGAGTCCACAGTAGTACTAAATGTTACAATTAAATTAAAAACTATTTTTGGTGTTATAGTATAGTATACATTTTATTCTTATACAATTATATACAATAATAATTGATATAGATACAGTATTAATTATATAAGGTACTTACTCAATTCTAGAAATAAAAACAGATCCGGTAAGTACTTGAGGCTCTATCGCGTGGTTTCTTAATTCTTACTGATAATCATGTTCCTTTGCACAGATCTGAAATTGAGTGTACAATATATAATATATATAGTACAATAAATTGAGTGATAATTATAATTAGTATGAAATAAAGCATATATGTGCGAATATATGTTTAATTTATTATTATAGTCTGTCATTTAATAAGCAAGACAGTATTAATTCTATTTAATAAACAAATAAACGATAAAATTCTTATACCTCAGCTTATAAAAGGAACATAGTTGTCGGGACAACGATTTCAGTCAATGTGTAGTGATTAACGGATCTTGCCCTGTCTTGAGATGTTCGCAATTTATGGGCTCCATTAACTGATTTAACAGCTGGAACTCTTGTTTTCGTCAGGTCAGTTCGTGTTGAGCGGAATTATGTTGCTTCCGTGATAGGATGCTACGAGGAGTCTCACGATAGTCGTAATTGGTCAATCCATCTGGATAGACCGTTATTTCCTGCCGTAGAATTGGAAACTTAAATTGTTTGAATTCAATAGCCTGTAGTTTTTCCTTTTATATATAAAAAAATTAATTGATGCTTCGAAGAACGTACTATTATAAAATAATCAAATGCAGGTCCTATGACTAACTAATTTGTATAATTAAACCACATTACAGGACTAAAAAGTATATAGCAATTTAAATTCCAATAAAACACATAACCGATTCAACAAAATGTTGCTAGAATTGTCGAAAACGGAATAAGTCTATACGGGAAACGCCACTTATTATCACTATGAAGTAAGAATTACAAAAGAAAGCCTTCACAAAACAAGTTATTTTATTCATACAAAAAGGCTCTACGAAGCGTGCCTAAATTAATGTCGGTACGAGTCATTGAAGTTTACAGAAAAATAAAATGAGACAAAAACGCATACTTTTATAAATGGATAGTGCGCAAGGAATTTTCACTTACTTTTCTTGTTTCCTGTAAATCGATAGCAAGAACAAAAAAATATATTCAGATTGTATGCTCTAAGAAATTTTACAGTATTAAGACTCAAAAAAAGAGTTGTGTGGTTATGTATTTTACTATTAACGTATTTTATTTTACGAAAAGAAAAATCGTGAGCAATTAATATATTCAGCCTGTAGAGAGCAATGCCCGCGACTCACGGAAGGATTATAAACAGCGCAGCCTCCTTTTGTGAGGATTAAAATATTGTGAGTGTCTGGCGAGGCTAATCTTTGGTCACACGGCGATACGCCAAGTCGTCACTGGCTCAGACATGTATTTCATGCCCTTGAATTTGCCTATGTAAACCCCGGACAGTGTGGCTAATTTAAATATTTGAATTTGTTGAGGAACAAATCTGATTCGTATTGGCTATGATCAGCAGAATCCAAGATCTTGTGGGCGGAATTTCGGCAAACCGGTGAGTGAAGCGAGCTTGGATAGCAAGCAGGAGTTAATCAATTTCAGGGAAGTTATGGAGAAGTTGATTAGTTACTTTTGGATTATAATTGAGCTTTTGGGGAGATGAAGAAATTTTTTTTGGAGGGGGGTAGCTAGTTTTTCGTTTTTCATGGAGAAGTTGGGTTATGGAGAGTTAGTTGATTTCAGTTTTATTCCGCGATTAGTTAAATAAAGTTTTAAGTTCGAGAAGTTTTAATCTGTAGAAGTTCGATCAGTCCTTCTGACGAGAACCTGTAAGCCAGCTGGGTGACAATCTTCAAGGGAAGGCGGCACATCAAACCAGAGATTGTACAGTCCGTCCGTGCTGCCTGAGATGCCTGATTACTGCCAGATCATCATCGGGTGGTAGTGTGATGTGACGAAAGTAGATTTATGAAAGCCATACAACCACCGTATTTTTGGCCCACGAAACCTTGTGAGAAATTGTCTTTGTTTTCTTCTTTTGTTTATGTAAAAGCTGTTAGTTTGAAGATAATAAGAGCAGGAAGTTAATGTAATTTTATGTGTTATTAAAAATATAAATTATTAATTGTGTAATTAATGTTAGCGTGCCATAGAATTAAGTATTCTCTCAGGTAAATAATAAAGGAAACCAATTTAAATATATTTAAAATATACAGTAAAGTTCCCTTATTTATAAAAAATATATAATGGCGGAAATCAGGAGGAAATTGAATATTTCATGAATACATTGAGTAACATACAAGCTGAGTTAACGTGACAGCAGCCCAAGGTCGTTAATGGGTTGTTACACCAACGAGACTGAATGTCACTATAACAAGCATTGTTTCAGGATGAAAAGACGACGCTGTCGGAGGAACCTAATCAGTTCGACAAGCTGACACACGATTCCCACAATTCTCCCAGCACAAGTCATCACTTCTTTCTTTGTTGCTGATGATCCTGAAAGTTTACAAGTAGAACTTTGTTGTTTCCTGTTAGGAACGTAATTATTGAATCTGGTTTTGCCAGTAGTGATAATTATCTTCAACTTGTTCTGAAATCAATTTCAACACAGTATGCGAAACTAAACATCTTTCAACGTGCACGTCTGACACAGACGCAATACTGGAGTCAAATCCATGTCACAGATAGCTGGCAAAGTATAATAATTTATTTTATTTAAAAAATTATGAAAATTACAATGACTTTTTATTTATCTGACTATGTGTGTGCTGTTGTAGACTGTACTAGGACATCACTCTGTCATTCTTTAAGAATTTCATCCTGAAAGTGAAGCGGCGAGGATCTGCGTGACTAGTCACTGCGCCAGCTGACGCCACTAATCTTACATAGGAACTCCGCATCGCTGCCTCCGCGCCAATCAGAGACGTGCTTTCATAACACCGATTACGGAGGAATCTTATGTCTACCCTGACCCCTCTACAGGAAGTCCAGTTAAAATATATGCTTTAAAAGCGATTTCTCCCACTCCCCCCCCCAAACAAACACTAATTACAGGCACACAATTTAGGAATGCTGACCGTGTTAATAATTATCTCGTCTTTGCTCTGAGACCACTTTTTCATGCAGAAAAACTTCCTCTTCGTTCTTCTCAGGTCATGGAATAAATACATATAAATTATTGGAATTATTAATGTGCAAGAAACTCTCCACAAATTTGAATTTCATCTTATTTTGAGCCATAAGGAATGTGGTTTGTGAACAATAGAAGCCATGGTTCCAAACTTGTGTGGTACGGTTGTTTATTGAGACTATTAATTTTAAAAATAATTACTTTAATTTATTATTAAATTTTGATTGATATAATTCTTTTCAATTAAATGACACAAAATTTACTTCATTGACAAATTAATGAAGCCAAAATATTACAGAATTGATCCACATATACAAAGTGTGCACTGTGAAATTAAAAATGTCTCAGTATGAAATTCGAAACAAACTACAATTAAGATGAGATATTTGAGAACTGTAATGAAAGACAACCGCGAGATTTGCTAAGGTAAAGATCAGCCTTTGATGTCCTCTTCCTCAATCGTCGAGTCAATTGTAACCATACGATTTCCTCAGCAGACTCGTTGCAATTCGTTGCCCACAGAGTTTATTTGAGCTCTGCAATCCTCATCTGGATCTGCATAGCTGCATATTTTGTCTGCCTCCAGTCGTACCTTGCCAAACTCGATCCTCCCTCTACAACCGTCCAGTCCGTTTTTACAAACAAATTCCTTAATGTCCTCAAGAACAGCAGCCCATCTCCGTTGACCCTTTTCGGTTCCTTTGACCACTCGCTGCGTTGTCGAGACAGAAAACCGGCCCCTCCCCAGAATCCGCCACGCTTAGTTTACTAAAGCAAATTCTTATTCAATTGATGCGAACTATTTATCTAGAGTTTAGGCCAATATGGAAAATTCAATTCTTCCAAAATTATAAATGAGACACACGATCACACCACAGTTGTAATCAATATATATTATGAAGATAGTGAATGATTATGCATTTATAGAAATAATAAATTGATACGATTATTATACAAATTATAGCTGAGACATCTATCACTGAGGGTGACTAACACAGTGATTATAATTATAAATTATTAATGCGACTTTAGAAGAAGCAAATGTCTAATCTGTGAATGGATACGGAAATGTAGCTGATGTCAGCAGGATGTTGGTGACGGTTTATGCCGCGCGTCGATCGTTTTCTGGTGTCCTGCAAAGTGGGCGACGAGAGTCCTGTGACGGTTGGCTGCTACAACGTGGAACAATAAAACAACAAAGAAAAGTAGAGCAATAATAGCAGGAAATATTGATGAGGCCGCTACATGGCGGAAATCAACTATAATAAACGGGACCACCACACAAGACACAAATAGGAAAGCGAGGCCATGGTTCGATAGGGAATGTTACGAGCAAAGAAAACTGACACTGAAAATACTACATAAAAGTATAGAACAAATGGAAAGCGCAAACACCGAAGAATACCAACGATAACGAAAGAAATACAAGGACCTAATTAAAAAAGAAGAAAAAGCAACACCTGGAAGATCATAAAAGAAATGGTAGAGGAGGCAAAAGAAGACCCTTACCGTGCTCTGAGACCGAAAAGGCAGAAAATACAGCTCAACATCCCCATGGAAACATGGAAAGAGCATATAAGAAAAACAATCTGCTCAAAAGAAACAATGCTCGTTATCAGGACACCTAGGACTCCACAAGTTGACGAGATTTTCACCGCAGAGGAAATTGCGAGAGCGATACAGAAAATGAGGAACAACAGAGCACCAGATGGAATAAGAAATGAACATTTAAAGCAGACAGCGCAAGAATACCTGTCGATATGGACTTTCCATCTAAATAAATGTATAGAATTAGGAAGTATACCAGACGAATGGAAAAAGTCAACAATCAAACTATTATACAAGGAAAAGGAGACACAGAGAACCCAAACGCGTATAGAGAAATAGCCATTGAATCCACACCACTGAAACTCCTAACAGGAATCCTCGCCAAGAGGCTAGCAGAGAAGATAGAACCCCTTCTATCAGAGAAACAATTTGGTTTCAGAGAGGGAAGGTCCACGACCCTGGCAGTAGAAAACCTGTTCGGACAAATAAAACAGACGATAGAAAGACCAAAAGGAAAACTATATGTGGTTTTTGTTGACTACTCAAAAGCATTCGATCTGGTTAACAGAGAAGTATTAATAGACAAACTGGAAGAACTAATTGGAAGAATGAGCACAACGATCCTGATATCAAATATACTGGCAGAAAACCATATACAGATAAATGATGGAATAGGCGTATCCAACTGGCTGTCACAGACGAACGGTGTCTTCCAAGGCGATCCACTCAGCCCTATCCTGTCTAACGTTCTCACGAACGATGTCACCAAAGGAAAGGCAGGAACAAGTACGTACATGACATGACATGACATGGCCATCGCAGCGACAGATATCGACAATCTGCAAGTATCGCTAAACACACTAAGTGAATGGACGGAGATAAATGAAGAGAAGACGGAGTTGGTAGTGTTCAGGAAAGGAGGAAGACTCACTGAAGCAGAGAACGTCAAATGCAATGGTAAACTACTCAAGAGGGCTAACAACTTTAAATATCTAGGCATCACAATCCAAACAACGGGTAGGAGTTTCAGACTGCATATAAGATCTAGAGCAGTGGCGGCCACTAGAGCTCTGAATGAAATCGGAAACATTACACAACTATCGATCAGCACAGCGATGGACCTGTTCTGACGTATGGCCTAGAATTAGAAGGAGAATACCTCACGTACAGACAACTGGAAGAACTGGAGCGAGTAAAGGGTAGATACCTGAAAAGAATTTTAGGAGTTCCGCAGAACTCAGGATCGAGGCTAGTGTACGACTTTCATAATAGAGGATCTAAGATGCGAGCTCACACTACCAGCTAGTTCCAGCTTCAAACAGCTTATACAAGATCTGCATGAAAAGAAAAAGAACATACCGGAAGACTTCTATGCAACATCTGCTATGCAGGACAGGACCTGGATGGAAGTTAACCACGAACTATGACACATGAAGACGAGACTGATGAACCATGGCTTTCACCATAAAGTGTGCTGCAACAAATTATTTCATGAACCAAATGACGAATGTGTGTGTGAGTTGTGTTTAGAAATCTGTGATAGATACCATATTATAAAATGAATGAATAGACAGAAATCTATCGTAGCTTATGGCAAAGAAAAGTTGTAATGTAATGTAATTTGCACGGCATGTCTACGCTTCCAATATATTATATAAAACAACAATCTCTACCGAACAAAGGCTTTCCAGGCGCCTTGAAGATGGTCGTCGAAACGTCGCACAGTAACAGCTGCTGTTCCCAGTAACTTTATCTTTACCAAACTGTACAAATATCTCAGCTCCGCCACGTCTGTCTTACTCCGACTAATTTCTCACACATATCTCTTGCGTGAAATTTACAAAAACTCTGTGGTTATTTAAAAAAAATTGAGAATAAATTTTTCCATATTGGCCTTAAATTCAGATACAAAGTGCGCACCAAGGGAACAAGATTTTACTTTCATAAACAAAGCAGCACCGGCAACAAAAATCCATGGAGTGACAGTTTTTTGTATCGATCGCGCGGCGGGTGGTCACTGGTCAGAGGAACTGAAGGCTTCAAGAGATGTGCAGTAGGCACGAGGACAGCAAGGAAACTGTATGATAAACGGAATGGACGGTCGGAGACAAAGGATCGACTTTGGGAAAGGTGTGTCTAGGTGCACATGAAATATGCTGTTACGAAGATCCAAATTAGGATGGAAGAGCTTCCGATCAAACTCTGAAGGCGGCGAATTACAATAAGCCTGGTGTGGCAAAAATTGAATGGACGATGGAGGATTTTCTATAGGAGAGAAAAGAAGAGACGCTGCTCGCCATTTCCCGATGACACCTCCTGAACTTTACGTAATCAAATCCCGCGGTTATATTTTATTACATTCCTTTGCAAACATTTCAATTGCCATTTTCATACTAGTTTGTTTCACATTACACCCTGATGTGTTTCTTATTTTGCAGTGCGCAATTTGTATATGTGGGTGAATTGTTAATAGTTTTGCATCATTAATTTGTGAATCAAATTAATTTCTTCTTCTTTTATTCGCTCTATAACCCAATGTGAGTTTTGGCCTTATTATCAATTTTCTTCCATTCCGCCCTCTCCTGTGTCAGTCCACGCCATCCTCTTACTTTAATGGTTTGTATATCCTTCTCGATGTCATCTACCCATCTTGTCCGGGGACTCCCCCTTTTCCTCCTCCCAACTGGCTTCCAGTCCATAATCCGTCTAGGTGTTCTGCTTTCATCCATCCTAAGTACGTGTCCCATCCACGCCAACCTTCTGCTCTTGATAAACCTAACAATGTCCTCGTTATTCATGAGCTGCTCTAGTTCTCTGTTTGTTCTAATTCTCCATTCGTACATACAGGTCCGTATATCCTTCTCAGTATCTTGCGTTCAAATATTCTGAGTAAGTGCTTATCATTATTATTAAGGGTCCACGTTTCACAACCGTATATATATATATATATATATATATATATATATAGTCTTATAAGTGTTTTGTAAACTTTTAACTTCAATTATTTATCAAATTGAGAGTCTCAATAAACAACTTTACCACAAGTCGTTGACTGCTTCGACTGGCTACATTTCCTTCCTAAATGATCGGCTACTGCTGTCGTTGCAAAAATTCGACACTAGATACTTCTGTTTGCATAACTAGCTGCATGTCCTATCATACATTCACAAACATCTCACTCAAAACTCTCTTACGACTGTTACAACATTATCTGCTTCAAAACACGGCTTCTTCTGTGCAAATTTGCTTGGGGGGGTGTGAAGAATAAGTAAGCTTTTCCCTCGCCACTCAGGACGCGAACCTGCCATAAATCTGCTTTCACTCAAATACGAGAAGTGTCACGCATGTAACTGGGTAAATAATGAAATGTCTGTCAGCCGCCGACTTTTCGAAAGAAAAAATCAAAAGAGTGGGGTTCACAGGAATATAACAAACACAGAACAAGGCGTCCAGGTCAGATAGTATCCACAAGGGCCTATTCATTTTCTCCAATGCAGTAATTATTTGTAGCGCGATAGTTTTATTATTGGTATATATATATATATATATATAGTTTATTTTAATTTAATTACATATTAGCAAGGGTTGAGAGCTTGGCAAGTTGGAATTTGACCAGGCGCCGCCGTGCAAGACAGATAATCCCTAAGGTCTGGTCTTAGGCACGTAGTCTGTTGACCCTCGGAAGTTACCTGGACTACCGCACCGTGCGAAACGTCTCTCCAAAAATCCCAGAAATTGAATTAACATGTGACTTCCTGAACCAATCACATTTCTTGGTTCAGGAAAGATCGATCGAAAATTGGTCGAGAACATCGATATTTCACATCCAGCGAAGGGGCTGAGAAGCAAGTGTAGAGAGACTCCTCGACGAACCGTCGCCAGGGACGGACGTACAGCCCCAAACTTGCATCATCCAGAGCACTCGGAGAGATCGAGGGTGCCACATGATCACGGCCAGAGATCAACGCGAGGTAACTGCCAAGTGTCTCAATCCTTGACGCGCCTGGGGGAATTACCGTAAACTATGGTTTAACTTGGGATTTAAGGGATCCGATTGTTTTGCCCGGCTAGCTGAACACACATAATTTGTAATTATTTTATTTTATTTTTCTCATCTTCAGTTAAATGATTATTAAATTCTGTAAAATATCCCTTTACTTCATCATTTAAAAAACCTACCACTACATATTATTAACTTGTATTAATTTGTAGCCAGGTGTCTATTGATAATCTGACAGTTGATATTCACACCAACTACTTCCTGACAAAATAAGACGACACTTCCATCCGTTTGTTACGCATACAGCGCTAGTGTAAAACGAAATATTGCTATTAGAAGAGGTTGGTTAAAATTACTACGAGTAAATATTCGATAGTCATATGAAATTCGGAATGCTGTTTCGCAAAATGTTAGTGTTGTAAAGACAATATATATTGGAAAATGTATAGCTTAGTACAATCAATATATTAACTCAAAATGTTTATTATTTTTAACCGTAGCAAAGAGCATAGATATTTCACTGTAATATTGATTATTAGAGCTAGTTCTGACAATTCTTATTACTGCGGTAAGAATTTGAACCGTGAACATGCGACTGTTTTAGACCAGACTTTAACTGTTTAGGAATTGTAGTGATGGATTGGTTATGAACTATATTGCCAGAACTCCTTAAATTGTTCAGTTACAGGGTAGCTAGTAATTGTTTTGTTATAGGATACATTATAGACCTATTACAAGTTAATTTCTGACTCTTTCTTATGCAAATCTTTAACGTAATAAACTGGATACTGGTATCGGAAATTTGTGAAAAGTACATGTTCGTTAGACACGTAGGTGCGGGAAAAGTTGTTTTCATTCATAAGTAAGTAGAGTCGAAAAATACATGTCGGAACCAAAGATGTAATGTTTCTTGCAACTAGGAAGGGAACACAAAATCCGTAAATATTCGTACATTAAATATAACCTCTTAAAATTGGTTGGAACATTTTTTATTAGATTATATAACTAGTATGGATACAAATACAAATTTTGTGTTTTTATTACATTTACACTGGATAAATAAAATAATATTCGTATATGAAGTTATCGTTGCAGACATTTTCAAATTTTTCCCTAATAGGCCTATACAAACTTTCATGAGACAGCATTACTCACTTATAATCGGATCTATAACGTTGTTGCATACAGAATGGAAATAATGTTTTGAATTGAGGAATAGTGGTTAAAGTGTGTAATTTGAGTGAAAGAATCTTTGAAGAATATATGAAGTTTCATGGAGACAAGGAAGAGATTGAAAGTTGTGTTCAATATATCATAAAATATTAATATTCGATTAAATAAAATTGTCTATATGTATGTTTAGTTTTACGCGGGTGGGTGGAAAATCTTCAAAAAGACGCTGCGGTGCCAGTACACCGCAGGGTGTGGGATTCTTACTTATTAACCCCCCCCCCCCAATACTATTATATCACCCCCACGGAACTGCTGTCAGGCATTATTACTTCACGGTGTAGTGGACACTTGACTGCTAGTTATACAGCATACTAGACTACAAACATATATGTGGGCTTCATTATTTATCGTCCTCCATGACAATATTAGTCCGTGACACTGATAATGTACCCTAACCTATCTTATATATATATACATATATTGTAATAATCAAAATGCAATTAAATTAAATAGATGAATTGCCTCACGTTGGTGAAGCCAAATAGTAATAAACAGAAGAAATTAAGTAAATTTATGGTTAATTAATGGATTAATTTATTTTATTAAAATTTAAAATGAAAGGATGTTAAATAATTTACAAAATTTAAACCTTAGAAAACTATTAATTTATTCAAAGTAAAATAACAAAATATCTTGATGTGATTTATTTACATTCGTGTTCTTGCTATTTTGCAAATTTTATCTACTCTCATCTCAGGGTCGTTTATTTGGGCCTTTTAAATAAAGAACAAAACCTTTTTTACATTAAAATCAACAATAAAATTTTGCAACATTAGAATTAAACAACAAAATGAACGTGAATCCGAAATCTGACAATTTGATCCTTATTTAACGTTTACAAAACTTTTATAAAATTTCTCTCGCTCCTTACATTTCTTTACTGGTACCAGGCATTCGTTTTGGGCTCTTTGACACACTATACACTATTCCTCATACAACAGGCCATAATTTCACAGAATTTTGTTTCAAAATCACTGTCCAAAACTTTTGTATTTATCAACTAGAATGATTTATCCGTACAACACCTGTGGGCCTCTGCATTAAGTCTCTCTCTCTCTCCGGCAAATTATCGTAGTTCTCGTTCTGATTAATGGTCAATCAGAATGTTATCAACTCCTTCTCGATGAAATTTTGTAACAGTCTTTACTTGTTGAATTTCTAACTGTGGTTTTACTTATTGAAAACTTTCCTGCTACCTTTACTTGATCGAATTATATATTCAAACTTTACTCCATGAAATTCTGTGTGCCACACCACTCTTAAAGTCTTTCCTGTCACTCTTTACTCGATGAAAATCTGCCCGCGACTGGTTCCTGTAAACCCCGTAGTTCGACACGACAAAGCTCGCCTGTACATTGTTGTGTTTATGTTCTCGCCGGTAACAATTTACTACAAATTAAATCTCTCATTGCCTCTAATTAGTATTACAATACACTACCTATATATCTACCTATTAGCTAATACTACGAATACTAATACCAGACCTATTTACCATTATATACATCTTCTTTGCTCTACTTTCGGTGGCTTCTTTCAAACCTTAATTGTTACGATACATCATTTTACTTTATTTATATTACAAATTTACATTTTTGTCTTCTTCGTTTTCCCGTTCCCGTTCTATTCGTCTTAGTATTATGCAAGCAGCGCATTCATCTATTACACTCCACACACATCATGGTTTCTGGAGTCAGTTGCCGCTGGTGACGTTCCTGTAGTCTCATTTTGTCCTCGCAGAATCGTGAACGTGTGAAGAAGACATGATCCGCATCCTTGACTACTACTGAGCACGCTGGACCTCTGAGTCTTTCCCTATTTTGAAACGTGCCTGGTATGCTCTGAAGCACCCGTGCCCCCATCATTAATTGGGTGATATTGTGACTTACATGTTTTCTTCGGATCCAGGTTCCAATGTCATGGATAAGCCTGTGCGTCCAGCTCCCTTTACTTTATCGATCCCAGTTCTACCAATTCCGAAGAGTTTGTTTCTGTTCTTCCAGTATGATCGTCTGGCAGCTACGTTAATATGCTGTCTTACGCTCTGCCACTAGCAGTTCGACTGAGGTCATGCCAGCTATCACGCATACTACATCGTATTACACTGTTCGAAACGCACAGGTTACCCAGATCGTACACCTGCGATATACCGCCGTCAACATGTTCATGTACGATTTCTTATCCATCGCTTCCGCCCTGATGGGCGCGGCGTACATTATTATTGAGCTAGCGACTGCTGCCACGAGTCTTATTTTATTGATTGTAAAAATTTTAATAATTTTCGTAATATTTCAATACATGGTTGAATTTTAATGCAATTTAGAAAATGTAATTGTGGAATAAAACGATTTCTTTGCCTTGCTGTACTATATAACATAATCAATTGAATTAAATGAATTTCATAATTTTAAATTTTTGAATGTTTATTTTATTCAATATTAATTTACATTTAAATTTGGATATCTTCATTTTAATTAATTACATTTCATTAGAGAAAATTAACATCAGTGACGTTCACTTTTACGTTTTTAATTTATTTTTTGACATTTTTAAAATGCTTTGTTATCTTTCATTTTGATTAAATCAAGCTTAAAGATTTAATGCATCCAAATTATATTTTATATCTTAATATTTTAAAAGGTCTGAATTATATTATAATTATTGTTTATCCTGAATGTATTTGAATTGTAATCAAAACAAGGACTAAATTAACACAGAATGTTGAAAAGTGTGTTATTTTGGAAATTTGGCTGTGGCGTCGTGGTCAGCATTATTGCCTTCCATTGCCCAGATTAGAACCCAGGCGAAGGCATGGGTGTTGTGCGTGTCTCCATTTCTCTTCCAGCTTCAACGCCAAACACATTTCTTATCTCCCGATGTCCAATTGCAGTGTTCCCATTGGAACAGTCGGCCAGCTGCCTCCTACACTGGTCGAGGTACGGAGAAGGAAATGCTGCGTCCCCACAACAAACTCTTCTCCAGCTATGGGAAGGGCGTGGGACAAGTACCCAATGCCCGACCTACCTGATGCAGGTTTTTCTAGGGTTTTCCCAGCATTTCTTTAGGCGAATGCCGGGTAGGATCCGTAAAACATAGCTCGGGGGCCCTAGTTAACCCTTGGCTAACTTCCTCTACTCTTCCGCATCCCCCTTTTCAAATCCCTTCCTATGCTATTAAAGGGGAGTTGACACCATGTGGATTACCCTCATGTAGCCTGTTACCCCCCCCCCCAAAAAAAAAAGCGCATGGTATGTAGAATATAATACGAGCCGAAACAAAATAAAAGTCTCTTGGTCATTTCGAATATTTCATAATAAACCACATATACACTTAGCCGGAAGTGTCATTGTTTATCTCAGAGATCATGAAAACTATGTATTCGACTCTAATCTTGGTCTTTTTCGCGTTATAAAGATCACCCCATAGGGGTGTCTCTCCTCGGCAGTGTTTTGATTAGTTTTTAAGTGAAATGTATTCTACATTTGGTTTTAACTGATTTCTTTTGTAAATAAATTTTATTTATTGTTGTGCGAAAAATAATTAAGTATCCTTCCATAATTTATATAGGTTCCAAGTACAAGAAGGATAAAAATTGTATCAAAATTATCACGTATTAGTTCACCTGACGCGAATCAAGCGTAGATTCCATCCACCAAATTATGTATGTTTTAAGACACTTAATAATTAACATGACATAACCAAAAAATTGATGAGCTTTAAAGGAAGGCAAATTCGAAGATCATAAAGCATAACGAAGAAACAGTTTATCTACGGCTATTTGCTCCGCCGAAAATAAAAGGATCCAAATAATGAGAATCAGATTACTAGCAGATATAACCTTTATAAAAAATTGCGAGAGGTTAATCACAAGGCGGCAGGTGCGATTTAAGCAGTCGATGAGGTGTTATGAAAGTAGTGGTTCACTGTGACGAGAGGATTCACTAATGATTAGCCTCTGACAGCGACGTTACAATCAAAACAGCTCTCTAAATACATCAGAAATATATTTATTTTGCGTAAGTAATTTATACAGAAACAAAATAACATTTAATACAATATAGCAATGTTCCTTTTTGTAATTCAAGGAAAGTAAAAAATAACGTTAATATTGTAATCCTTTCCCAAATGTAAGAATGATGTAGTTAATACAGTTTGAATATCCCTTACTGATTTACTCTCCATGCGTCTGTATAAGCATAAGATTTATGAACACACAATATATTAGTTATATTATAGATTTATTCTCTAATTTATGCAATATATTTTCTTGGAACTCGGAAATTTGGAATAATTATAATGATTTATAACGAATTAAAGAAAATAAATTTAATAATATATTGTAACCTGTTTTAATAATTGAAACATAATTGCTAGGGTTGGGGCATATTAAATAATTACACATGTAATTACAACAAAAATATAATTTGATAAAATAATTAAAATATATTATTATTATTAATTTCAAGTTATTTTTCGCAGGGTTATGGCGGATTTAGAACTGTGAAAATTAAGTATAAAGCAAAATATGAAATTGAGGAATAACTCAGTTTGGGTTGTTATTGTCTCAGAACCTTAGTGCAACATGTTGAAATCAACACATCGAAAATGGTGTACTTATGCGTATTTTCATTCCTTCATGTGTTATGGCATTGAAAATGGGGACAATTGCTCCAGGAGCATTGAAATATTCAAGTTTCAAAAGCGTGCCATTAGAATACTTTCTAATCCGGATAATAAATCCAGTTATAAAAGTTTTTCAAAAGTCTGCGAATATTAACTCTTACAAGAGTGT
Organism: Zhengitettix transpicula; assembly: GCA_037074705.1. Classification (NCBI taxonomy): domain Eukaryota; kingdom Metazoa; phylum Arthropoda; class Insecta; order Orthoptera; family Tetrigidae; genus Zhengitettix; species Zhengitettix transpicula. The sequence goes on along the minus strand of CM073592.1, from coordinate 119,190,408 downwards.
TTATTCAGGAAATTTTAAAGTTCGTTTAGCGGAATATGAATCTTTTTCAAAGGATGGCGAGTCACGATTACGAGACTAGAAATCACTCAGGTCTAAGATTTTTGCTCTCTACCAGAGAAGTATTCACCATTCACGGATATTTGTATACAATAGTCTTGATCAATCCCCTAGAAATTAATTTTTTTTAAAAAAAAATTCAAAACTGTTCAATGTGTTGCTAATAATTACTACTTATTTTCATGACTAGCTTAGTCTCTGTTGGTCTTTTTTGCTCTTTTGTTTGTTTCATGAACGGCTTGGAGTTTGCAGATTCCTCGTCGCTTTGTTTCGTGAAGTGACTTGTCCGCCGTTTGCGTTTCCTTCTAGTGTGCGTGTGTCAAATTTTGTGTTTATTCGTGTGTGTGATATGTGTAATTCTATATTTTATTATAGTTAATTCTCGAATAATTAATTATTTACTAGTACGTTTTTAATTTTTGTTATTAGAACTGTAAATATATTATACCCTTAGTATAGTTAAAGAATTATTATTTTTGGTATTATTAATATATTTTACCTATGTTGGACAGGGAAATATTCCCAAACTTTAGTATTATTATGTTAACTTCTAATTATTTATAATTGTAGCAACCACTTATTATATTGTAATTTTATGTATTGACGTATCCTATTTCCTCATACGAGGACTAATGGAATAAAATAAATCAAACAGACTAAATATGGCAAAATATTCATACGCAACTCTTATTGGTCATGTATCCACGGAATAGTGGAGGTCGTTGAATGTTTATCGGGCAGAATCGGCGATGTCGGCTGACTTCCTGTGATGCTTTCCAGTCTTAAAATTATTGCTGGGTAGATAGATTACTGCATCACAGCCAACAAGCGCGATTCTTCTGGTGATCAATGAGGATTGAACAAATTCCGCTCCAGAATCAACAAAGCGTTTCTTACAGTTGTGTATTTCACAACATTAACAATGGTCCTCCTCGCCCCCTGCTTTTTCTAATTCCATACCATTACTTTCCGTTATATCGAGCATTCCCTCCGGTAGTTCATCACTAATGAAACTTAATTCTTCTTAATTCATTTTATTGTTAGGATTCCTACCTTTAATTAAACTATGTTTACTGCTATTTAATTCTATATATTGTGGTGATAATTAATTAGGCCATTAAATTGTTTTGTTATAAAATGAATTGTAGAGGATATAAATTGAATTGTAGCGGCAGGAGCTTCCAAAGCGACAATGACGCCGAGCTCTGTTTCTTTGTTGAAAGCCGAATTGGGGAATGCGCGCGCGTAAGGAATTCAGTCTGGAATCGGCAATGATATGAGAAGGAGGCTAAAAATCTGAGTACGAGAGATGTAATACAGTTTAGTTATCTTAGAGCATCGAACAGTAAAGTCTGCAAATATAAATTGCAAATCGCGAGTTCCTGTATGGAAGCAAGCAAATAGTCGTACGGAGAGATTTTCATAACAATTTGCAAACGGGGAAGCAAAAGCTTGCTTCACGCTGATGGAACCATTTTCGCACTGAGGAATCCGGCATCCGCTAGCTGACCAGAAAGGGGAGGCTCATCCGAGGTTCCAGATAGTTGAGGACGAGAAATTCAAGCGTGTGTATTAAAACTGCAATGAAGTAGAGTCAGTGTAAAAAATTGGCTTTTTAGTGTGGTAGTGTTCAAGATACAAGAGAGAGATCTGGTACCAGACAGACATTCCGTGAGTAACCAAAACTTTGATATAAATTTGTAAATGATAATTAAAAGGGTAGAGTCAGATTTCGTTCAGTTTTCATTTCGTTCTGCTTTCTTTTTACTTATTTTCATATTGTTTTAGGTTAACTTTTTATATTTTGGATTGTTAATTGTCAGGTTATACATTGATTTTGTTCTAATTATCAAACCCAGTAATGTTCATGAGATAAGAGATTTGACGAATTTGATTGTAATGATATAAGAACTGTATGTTCAAAAATGCCAGGAATTAATAAATGAAAATTAAAGAATTTGTTTTTTTTTAACGGATGAAATTCGGCATGAAAAATAGGTTTTGTACATTGTAAATTTATCAACAATAATAAATTTCTTTTAAAGCTTAGTAAATGTTGTTAATTGATTCATTTAAATAAAGCCTTCCAGTTGTTTATTACAATATATTTTACTCAACTTTTGTTTTCTTCGTAACATGAACTATCACTAAAAAAATCCTAGATTCAAATGCACATATAATTACGTTTTGCTCTAATTAATCAAGTTATTCACACGCACATAAAATTAGTAAAATATTGCATGCACAAATTTTGTACTACAATGTTATCGTGAAATTTCGCGCAAATTATTCGACAGTTATTCAGAGCTATCGAAGCCACACGTTGCGGCGCCAATTAATGTTATAAACAAATTGAACCTGAGAAATAATAATTTGTCCATGGGAAAGGAAATATATGCATTTAAATTTGGCCAGTTTGAGTCGTAATAAATCTGTAAGGCACGAGAACGTTGGAATTTTTGTTGATGGTACGTGGGCGCGTGCGCGGCCTTCTTAGCGTGGGAACGTGGCCGGCACAGCGCGGCGCACGTGCGAGGGAGAGGGAGAGCGAGAGCGAGAGAGAGACAGCACCTGCCACGTTTTCCCACAGATCTGTGGCCGGAAGTCGGAATGTGTTTCACCTGTCCCGTCCTTGGCGCTGCCGTCTCATTCATGCGCGCTTGCTTCCATTCAGTCCCTCGAAAAACGGCAATATCCTCCTGCAGTTACGCCAACCAAGCAGAAACGTTTTGTCCTAACCAGAGTGGCCTCAGAAAAACGTATGAAGATATTTCACTTTGACTCGATATCCCATAAAACTTCCATGTATAATTCGCATACCTACCAATACCCAATCGTTACCTTCGAATAATAAAGTAACGGAAAAATAAAAATAAATGTGTGAAATCATCGCTTCTGTTAAGATAGCTAGAGAAATTGATTAAATTCCATTGAGAAAAGGCCGGTGTTAATTTATATCAAAGAACACACAAATAGAACATAAAATAAAGAAGGAGAAAATAGTTCTGTTAGATGTATACAACTTGTTATGTAACTTATGTTATACAAACTATAAGTGACGTCCTCCATTCTCTGCACTTTTCACTTCACTCCAATGCTTTGATAAATTAAAATAAATATCAAGTACCATGCACGCATTAAAAATTTATTATTTTGATTTCATATTTCATCCTCAATTGTTTTAATCAGTCACAATTTGAAAACAGTCAAATATTTCTTAATTCAAATATTTAATATTGAATTTTTTAGGACTTTTCAGTAATTGAATCATCATCAATTTTTCCAAATAAAATATTTGTTTAATTGTAATTTAAATTTCGAAAACCACCAGTTTCCTGTCACATACGTATCTGTCTTACGGAAATCGAGTACGAGAATATGATTACGCGCCTGCGGTTCAGATGAAACTTCAATCTTCAACCGATTTTACGTCAAAAAAATTGTTGGTTTAATTTATATCTGAAATGTCCACATTGACATGTCTAATCATCCATTTATCTACGACTAGCTGTGTGTCCGCCCTTCATGTGGGAAATGATCATTGTGCACTGTTTCTAACGTTAGGATTAGCTTTCGGCACACAGATGTATTGTAATACCAATTAAAGAGGCCAATAATTGTTTTAATATAATTGGATTGTTAGCGGCATGAGTCTTGAAAGCAACAATCACGGCTCTTTGTCGGCGATAGTTGAAAAACCGCGCGCTCGTACGGAAGGCCAGTCCGGCAAACGTTACGGGAGAATGTGGATGCTGATCTAAAAGTATGAAAAGCGCGGTTCAAGAAGTCCAACTGCAAAATCTATTAGTTTACATAAAACGCGAGTAAAAGGTTTTGACGGAGAGACTCAAATAATAATCGAAAAGTTGGAAGCAAAAGGTTTTGCTTCACACAGACTGAACAAAATTTCGCATAGAGGCACCAAGGAGACCTATGTTCGAGGGCTGACTGAGGGGCGGCTGATCCAAAGTTTCAGGTGGCAGAGAACGAGAACATCGACCGTGTGTATTAAAAATTTAATGTGTAGAATCAGTGAATAATGGCCTTTTTAGTGAGTGTTGTCCTCAAGCTCCAAGAATCAGATCTGGTAGCAGAAAGACATTCGTGAGTACAAAATAATTATTTAAAATCTGTAAACGAGGATTTCGTCAGATTTCGTTCGTTTTTCTTTTCATTTAGTTTCTTTCATTTCGCTTATTTTCATATTGTATTAAGTTAGCTTCAATGAGTTTGAATTGTTAATGTTAGTTTATTAAATTTGATTGTTCTTACTATCAAACCCAGTAATGACCCTGAGATAAAGAGAATTTCGACGTATTTGATTGTAAAATATAAAGTTGTATTTTTCCTAGAATTGAAATAATGAAATAAAATATTTGTTTGTTAACTTGATGAAATTCGGCGTATAAAGTAGGGATTACAATTTGTACCTTAAGAAATAAATTTTTAAATCTTAATAATTTTGCTAGTTAATTCATTTAATTAAGACCACCTTTTAATATACGATTTGAGACTACATTTTCTTAACGTACTCATTGCTACATTATCAAGGTATTTTCTATTTAATAAATTTTGTTCTCTTTTTATTTTGATATCCTATTTGGCATACTAGGTTTTGTATGCCTACCAATAAATGCTAAGTAAATTGGTCACATTGAATTTTAAGCTTTAATTTTTCCGAATGGTGGATGAAAGTTTAAGATAGTTTCAAAGTTATTTATCGCTTCAGCTTTTCAGTAATTTGAAGAAAATTCCTGCCATAGCAATAAAAAACCGGCATTGGAACGTTCGCCATATAGTTTAAAATTGAGGACGACAGATTTTATCACGTATAACCTTCTGTACAGCAACAATAGAAAGTATAAATGAAATTGGATCAACATATTTTTTGTAAAAAGCGAATAAAAACAATATATTGGAACGCCGCAATTTTGATTCAAGTTAACTTCTATTTCACATAATAGATGCAGAAAACGTAACGACACACTACAACTCTCCATTCAGAAATATTTTCGGAGTATCATTTCATTTATTAATTTGTATTCGCATTTCATAATATGGATGAAATGAAATATAAACGGCAATTTTTCTAGAAACTTACATCGAATTGAATTCGCTTATTACGAACTTTTGTCAAATTTTGAAGTGCGAAAGTGCGTCATCACATTATTGATCAATTTAATTGGTAAATTTAATTGAAGGAAGAACGGCACCAAGACGAGGCTTTGGAATGCATAGCCATCAAACTTGGCCTCTCCATTCCGTACGTGCGACAGAACTCTGCAGAGTCCAGGGAAAGTTAGAAGGAAAGGGCAATAACCCCAAAAAATTTCCGAAGGTCAGCTTCCTTAATCTGGCTTCCGCGGAAATGTGAAATCATAAGTGATTGGTGGAGAACGATCAGGTGACTTCATTTCTACCTTTTGGGTAGAAAAAAATCGTCCGATTGGGAGTTGGATGAGGCTTCCAAAGGCCAGTGAGCGCAAGACCTTGGAGAGTTCGGTTGGACGCAAAATATTGGAGACAGCAATTCGATGTAGTATCTGCAGAGGAAAGTTAAAACGTAGCATCAATGTTAAAAGTAGCTTATATTTTGCTTCACGACAAAATGTGAAAACTCACAACTAGGTGAACTGAAGTTCATCACCTGGGCCTTTGACACCAAGATTCTGTGCCGCTTACAGGTGAAATTACTCCCGAGTATCCGAGCAGTCAACGGCAGACACCACAAAGATATTTCCGAATACCCTGATAAGAGTAGTCCAAATGATGGTCCTGGGTGCAGGCAACAACAAAAGCAGGTGTGTGCGTATTTTCGAACGGGGACGAGTATGACGAACTTCTGGTGGGTGAACGGTGGGACAGCAGTCATTTGATGTGTCACCTCCATGAGCTGTTCATGGTTGGTAGTTCCGCGGTAGACCCAGGGCAGACCACACGGCGTTCACCCCTTAAACTGTCAGTATTGCTTCCAATCCCATGTACGTGGGTAACGGTCCCAGTGCTTTCAGATTTCATGTGCGAAAACACACTGGAACCGTGACTATTCTTTATAGTGCGAGGAATCCTGCTGAAAACAGAACTCTGGTTCAGAGACCTTTCCGCGGTTGCGGCACGTGGGAAGGTGAGGAGGAAGGGAGGACGCGTGGTTCTGTTGGTGTTCTTCCTGAGAAGACCTGTCCTGTCAGGAGGTGGTAGAGATTGACTCAAGGCGGCCGTCCGGTATTCTGTGGTGTGAAAGGTGTTGGTGACTCCAGACTCAACGGCACTCCAGGAGGCTAAGGTGTTGAGTGGTGGGGACTTGTCTCCACCTCTTAGTTATCCAATGACGAAACCGCCTGGCCATAATTCTCCTCTTAGAAATAGCCTGTTACTATCTGAGGGAGATAGTCCTAACTTGAGAGCCATTTTGGAAAACTAGAGTGTGCCGACAATGGCCTACGGGCAAGTGCATCTCCACCCTGCGGGGCGATCCTGAGTACTCGTGCTAACGGAACTATGTGTGTGGCCGACCGAAGCCGTCCTTTGAGCAATTTGGTACCTCGGGATGCGTTCGGTCCCTGTTTTATCTTCCAGGGTCCCTTAGTCTAGCTGGGTTTGGTAATACATGTCCCAACCCAAGGCTCGTTGGAGTTGGACACAAAGGGGTATGTGGTTTCGCCTATGGTTTCTGTCCTCCCCTGGGTACAGGACCCAGACCGCCAAGATTTAAGTATCAAGGCATCCCCGTTCGCTCTTTGGAAGGTTCTAAAAAAGGTCGCAGAGAAGCAACTACTACTATGACGAACTTCTGCTACACGACGCTCACAAGTTACGACTATTTCGTGTAAATTTAATAACTTTTGAGTCTTATGTAAATTCCCTGAGCAAAGTAAATGTCCCTGATATTAATAAATGTTTGTAAAAGCTATGAGAAAAGTAAATGCCATGGTTCTAATACATACTATTTAATTTAAAAAAATTCTGTAACAACAGTAACCCCTCCCCCTCCATATATTACAATCTGAAGAAGAAAATATTTAAGTCTATACTAGAGATCTTTAATGACATCTGGATAAAATTATAATTATTAAAACTTAAATCGTCATTTCAATGACTCAACGCTAATAACACGAAGTTTCAGTTGCTAAAATTATACTGAAATATTTATAAACATTTTCGTCAGTTAAGTCAACTTTGACCAATAATTTAAAACATTAACTAAGTTTAGTACAGTTTATTTCTATATAATAAAAACAATGATGACCTGTACATTAGCTCATCTCCCGGCTGTTGGGGCACAAAAAATCATTTTCATCACAAATATAGCCAAAAGTATAAAAAATTGAACAGTCGCTTTCAAATAATTAAATAAATGTTATTATATTATAATTCCACAAGTTTTTAAAAAAGCACGAATATTCGACATGTTTTCTCACATTCACCTGTAAAGATATTCTGTTTATTACATTTTTGAAATCAAAAACTCGTAAGAAAAAGCAGAATAATTGTACGTACCTCTTTATTATAAAATAAAATAAAATATGGCCATAATTTTTTTTGTATTTACAATTGTAACCAGTACGTTTCCGTCGGACCGTTGCACGCTCCCGTGTTTCATGAAATAATCGCTTCGGCATCTCATTTTTTTTCGTGGAGGGGTGGGTGATCCGTCTAAGCTTTACTATTGACTTTTTCACGCCATTTAATATCGATAAAATATTTTAAGACTCCCCGTAATAACGTATCATTTACTGTTTTTTTAGTAAGTACTTTGATATTTAACTCTAACCTCGGTTTCCGTCGATGTTTTTGAGTGAAAAGTTTTCTCGGATTTCGTCAGTTACCTCGGTTTTCGTCGGCAACGTCCAACCCATTGTCTTATTTATTGTTGTTGTCTTGCAACATTTTACTCTCATTTTGTGAGCATCACCCCGCTCGTTTATTTAAGCATATATTGTTTCTCAGTTTTTATGACGAGTTTTCACTGATTTCGAGTGAATACTACGCAATTAATTATTAAGTATTCAGTTCTCGTTAAACAGAATTTATTTTGCCATTTTCAGTTTTAAAATGTATGTATTGCGCGTAATTTATAAGGAATAGGTTAGACCGTTACTTTTACATTCGTCATGTGAGCAAAGAAATTTTCCAGCAATCATACGAAGAAGACCAGGAATACAATCGAATTGATGAAATAAATGATTCAGAAGTATAAGAGCAATGTTTGAAAATTGTTTCAAAAGACATAAACAGTAGTGTTAAGAGACTTCAAGAAAAGTAATTTAGGCATTCTTGACTGCATTACTCACATAAATAAGTGAAAACCAGGACAATGATCTCTGTTTGGAAGAAATTATGGCCAGGATGTGTTCGAGAAACAGGTTTAGGATGATTTGAGTCTTCCCCTGAAAACCCTACACATGTCGTACAGACAATTATGGACAAGTGAGTGGTGATGATGTGGAAGAGTTGTTGAGTAATCACCGAGAAGAACTCACCACTGTAGAGCTCCAAGACCTTAAATTACAACTACAATAGACGGAAGATGAAATCGTTGCTCCAGAGACGAGGAAGAGACAGGGAAGATTAAAACCACCTTGTCAGTGTGCAGTGACGTACAAGAATTTGTGGCGAAACATCATCCCGACAAAGCTGTTGCAGGACATTTGTTAAACTTGTTCCATTAAATGGGTTGCCACATTTTAGGCAAATTTTAAAAAGACGGGGTACCTGTTACGTCCGTCATGGGTCCATTGACTCTGGAGCTGGTCCTAGTACTGAATCAAGACGGCAAAAAGGAAAGTGACCCCCACATAGCGAATTACAACTGTTGTACCTTAACTTCATTACTTTATTAATCTTCAAATTTTTATGTAACATCACAACAACATTTCTGTACATATTTGTATATCATAAGATATTAATTCATAGCCAGACTGAGAAATCGTTTCTAACATCAACAAACCTTTCAGACAGACACAGTTTAGAAGTCACAAATATGTATAACGTTGCGCTATTGAATTAAAATTTTAAGATTAATAATTATTTTGACTTGAAAGAAATTTTCTAATGTTCGTTAAATTTATATATTTTTATTTTCCTTTATCAATCGAGCTTTTGGCATTAGCTATCGCGGTTCCTCAACTGATGACAAAATAATTTAGTATATATTTCACATTTACAACGTTTGTATATCTAGACATCAACTAATATTTTCCTTTACGTAATAAAATAGTTTTTGTAAGTTAATATGGAGCTTTATCGCAGGAAACCGTAAGGAAGGGATATTAAACACTTCCGTCAACGTCCTCGTTAAGTCGGGGACTGCTATTAGTCGTAAATCGTCCGTCCAGGAAAATGATTTTGTGGGGGCGAATACATCAAAGTAGGTCGTAAACGTATCAAGTGAATGTAGTGCCCAATAAAAAGATCCTTATTTTTTATCTTATTATTTATCTATGTATATTCACAAAATGAAAAAAATTACGTCTGATTTAAAATAATGAATAAGAAAGGTAGCCAATTCAGTCAAAAAAGTGATAATATAATGTAATACCATGCAGCATTCTGTTGGTTCAAACAACTTCTTTACAAAACACATTTACTTTGAACGATAAAAAAAACATATTCTCAGAACAGAGGCAATAAATAAGTTTCACATGAAAAATATAAAATTTTATTAAATATCTAATGCAGTTTTTTGACTAATACCAGACAATTTTATTTTTAGAGCTCTGGGGATGTGCAGCCAAGTCTCACATCGCTATTATGCAACGAGTACAATCAAAAATCCTCCGCACTATTACAAATTCTCCCTGGTATGTATCCAACTTCAGTTTACATATGACCTCAATACACCATATGTAGCAGACGTCTTCAAAGATAAAAATAGTAAACACCAAACTAAACTTCAAACCCATCCCAATCGACTACTAGAGCCAACTGACAACCAACGACTGAAGAGATGCTGGCCAATAGACTGCAATAGAAACTGAGGTGTCGTTCTTGGACCCTCACCTCTCCACGACATCAGTACAAGACCCTTTTATTAAATTGTACATGTTATCAAATTAGCTTAAAGATCATATGTAATCTGATTGCTAATAAAAATCTATTAAAAAAATATTTTTTTTACGACCATGTTTCGGTACGTGTTTGTACCTTCATCAGGTCTTCCTGCCGAGAAATTGTAGAAAATAAATTTGTATTATCAAGAAGCAAAAATTTATTAAAGTAGTTGAACAAAAATTATTATACTTTTAACAACAAACTAAGAAGCACTCACCTAAATATGCTAAATTTTCAATCTATTTTCACATCCTATTGAAAAAACATAAACAAGTGCGGTCGCAGCAGACTACAGTGTGCAGTTTGTGAATAAGTGAACCGGAAAAACTTCTAAAGTTTCTGTTTTTTTTAATAGGAGGATGTGAAAATAGTTTTTAACTTTTGGGTCATTCCATGCCAAGTGACCAAATTTTCAAATAAAATTTTAAGTCACCATCTCCAATCTTGCTGAAAGCTCGCCTGTCCATTGTCGCCGTTGAAATTGGTGCCGCTAACAATCCACCACAAATATCCAATTATCAAAAATCATTAATGGCTTCTAATTAGTATTAAAATATATAAATAATATAATATAATATATGCCCAGTGGGCATGGACCCATCTCAGGGTAAACGCGGTGGATGAAAAATTACACCATAATTAAGAAAATAAAAATATGTCGCGCCGTTAAAATTTAATCCATCCCCTCCCTAACAACTTATAAATAGACACATAAAAAAACTTTTAAAATTAAACACATTATATATATATATAGTTTAGTACAATTAATATTTAAATAATACATCATTTAATTATTCATCCTTACGATCAGCTACAATGAGACACAGATCGAGATAGTGACAAATTTACAATTCCCATCATTACTATGTGGGTCATTCCATGCCAAGTGACCAAATTATCAAATAAAATTTTTAGTCACTATCTCCAATTTTTCTGAAATTTTGTGTGAGAAAAATTTTGTTTGAGACAATTCTGTGTAAAATTTCACCTTCATAAGTAGTATGGGGGGCGGGGGGGCGCCAGGGCCTCCTGAAAAAAAGTCACCTGTGCAATTCAACCGTGCGCGTGAATAGATTGTGAAGTTTGAAGTACTACTGTTGTGGAACTGTAGCAGCTAGCTTCCTGAAAAATGCTAACTACAGACAACTTTTTATGCTCTACACGATGGTTGCATTTTCAAAGTCTAAAAAGTTTTAGTTTTATTGCTGTTATATCACAAAGTTGCTCAAAAATACCGTCACGTCAATTTGAGGCCGACTTTTCGGGCTTATAACTTTGAAACAAGACGTTCTACAAACTTACGCTTCGGTAAGATAACTAAACCCATTACTGATTCTAAGCTGCCAAAGTATCATTTTTAAAGCTCACTTTCTTGTCGAGATATGTGTTAGTTAATATGAGGTTCAAATTTTATGTGTCAAATTTTGTGTATTTTCAAACCGAAATAGCAAAAAAGCATTTGCTACAATCAAGTTCTTTTTTTACCATTGAAAAGAACAGACATTTTTCTTTTAGAGTCATCTAATTTCATTTTAGAGACTCATCATTTAAGGTCTCCAGCATAAAAGTAACTCATTCGCCACTCTTGCACGTTCTAACAAATTGGCAAGTTCCAAGTACTACTGTTGTGGAACTGTAGCAGCCAGCTTCCTGAAAAATGGTAACTACAGAAAACTTTTTATGCTCTACACGATGGTTGCAGTTCCAAGGTTTAAAAAGTTTTAGTTTTATTGCTGTTGTATCACAAAGTTACTCGAAAAAACCGTCACGTCAATTTGAGGCGGATTTTTCGGGCTTATAACTTTGGAACAAGACGTTCTAAAAACTTATGCTTTGGTAAGTTAACTAAACACATTACTGATTATAAGCTGCCAAATTATTAGCTTTTAAGCTCACTTTGTTGTCAAGATATATGTTAGTTAATATGAGGTTCAAATTTTACGCGTCAAATTTTGTGCATTTTCACACACAAATAGCAAAAAAAACATTTGCTACAATCAAGTTCTTTTCGTTACCAATGGAAAGAGCAGACGTTTTCCTTTTAGACTCATCTAATTTCATTTTAGAGACTCATCATTTAAGGCCAGAAAAATTACTTTGAAAATTGCACACACCCCCTATATACTACTGGTGAATCTTAGATTTTGCACATAACTTGAAGATTTATTCAACACTATCACCAAATTTCATCAAAATCGAAGGTGGTACCCAAAACGCGATTTGGTCAGTTGGCATTGAATGACCCTTTTAGCATATTTAGGTGAGTGTTTCTTAGTTTGCGTTAATAGTATAATAATTTTTGTTCAACCACATTTATAAATTCATAGGCTACTTCATAATACAAATTTATTTTAAAATGAAAAAATTTACGTCTGATTGAAAATAATGAATAAGAAAGATAACAATACAGACAAAAATACGGTAATATAAATACCACACAACGTTTCTGGGATTCTTTCGTCAGGTGTTAAGAAGAGCCTAGAGCAACACAACTGCACTTGTCAGTTGACAACACTCAAAAGCAACGAAAACGCAACGACAATGGGAGAGATGCAGGGTTGGTGTAACAATAAAGGATCATAGAAATTATTGAGTTTAATAGTGTCTGTCTGTACATTAATAGCTGTAAATTTATTTTGTACAATTTCTCCGCAGGAAGACCTGAGGAAGGTACAAACACGTACCGAAACGTTGTATAAAATATAAATAAAATGTTCTGGTATTGGTAAAAAAACTGCATTATTTATTTAATATAAAAAGACGTAAATATACAATCTTTATTAAATATCGTTCACAGATAACATTGAATCTGCAGTCCAACGTCTTCGCCCCTCGCAGTCGCTGCTCACAGAAACACAGTATTTAGGTGACCAAGCAAATATTTTTCGGTTCAATCAATACCTACATAATTATCAATCCTTTATAATCATGTTTTCATTTTAATTACAGGGTTCTTAGGAGCTTAAAAAATTAAAAATAAAAAGTGCGGAAGTGGAACTGATGTTATAAAAAAAACTAAAAAATCTGCTGCTATTTCTCTTTTTAGTGTTTTTTTTAGGGTAACAGGCTACATGAGGGTAATCCACATGGTGGCAACTCCCCTTTAATAGCATAGGAAGGGATTTGAAAGGGGTGATGCGGAAGGGTAGAAGAAGGTAGCCAAGGGTTAACTAGGGCCCCCGGGCTACAGTTTAAGGATCCTACCCGGCATTCGCCTAAAAGTAATTCAGGACAAACCACAGAAAAACCTGCATCAGGTAGGTCGGGCATTGGGGAATTGTCCCACGCCCTTCCGATAGCGGGAGAGGAGTTTGCTCTCCCGTGTAAAGGGCTCTGAGAGTAACTCTCGAGAGTTTCGGCTGCGAGTTGCTCTCACTGCCCAGCTTGGAGCAACGCACCTACAAGTTCGCTGAAGACACTTCAAACCATGCAGAATAAAGTTCTACGTATCGCAATTAACAGCCCGTGGTTCATACGAAACAGTTACATACATCAAGAGTTAAAGGTTCCACTAACAGCAGACTGTATCCACTGGCTAACCACTAACTTCTTCAAAAATATAGTGAAGTGTACAAGTGCAACGAAATTAAACCTCGGACAATAAAACACTCATAAAAGACTTAAACGCAAGGTACCACAAGACTTACATAAATAATTGTCAACCTGTTAAATACCTGAACCGAATTTAATAAGCCAGAGCTGTGAAATATTTTCACATAACCCTCTCTCTAAATTGATATACTCTTAGAAATATGACTTCTTATTAAACGCTAGCCGTGAATTGCATGTTACTTGCAGACACAGCTACATAAAGTTAAAAAGAAGAAGTCAGTAAGTTTAATGTGGCATTCACTATGTCAGTTAAGTAAAGTTCTACCCCTAGGTGTGGGGGTGAGCGAGGAACTGGGTGAAAGTCCGTTACATAAACGTAATGAATAATTGAGACTAATGTTGAATATTGGGTTATGGAAGTCACTGACTTCAATTCTGACATTTCCAGGAGTGGGGGTGAAATAGGGCCAATCTATTTTCGCGTATAATCAAAAACGCGTATAATAATTTCTACGAAACTGTGTTCATATGTTACTTACGATCCAGAAACAAACAGCGAAGTATTAAGACACACCTACCAGCTCGACGGATGGGGTGTCATTTAAAACTAGTCTAAACGGCTATTATTGGCGTCGAATAAAACGTTTTTAGAGTCGCTGAATGTGATAGTGTTATAAAATTTTTAAGTGTCTAATTTGAACTCCAAAGGCCATGGGGGGAAGCATCCTTACCGTACGGGTAGTGGTGAAAGGGGTTCGCATAAAAAATAAAGCAAAGCAGACAGATATATTTATTAAAAATAATATCACATAATTTTTATTTGTTGGCAGTAGAAGGTTTTCTGCTTACTAAACGTATAAAAATTTGTTGCAGTAGGTTTATGTAATTCTCGTGAAACAGGAATACACGTAATTGCTCTAATTAAGGATCTTGTTAGTTAAAATATAATCGAGAATCAGATATGGATTTAATTATAACTTTTCGAACAGATGTATGTCGCACATAAATTTCAATTTTAGCGTTTCCCTTGATCCTTAAGTTATATGTAGCAGATTTTTTTGAAGAAAACATGTTGAATCATTCTGAAGGTCCGAAGGACAAGTCTGCAGGTTTATTCTTGCTTTGACTTGCTCCGACCTGTTAATCTGGCATTGACCGCGAGCACGGATTTCACTAGAAGAATATTTACTTGCTTTCAATTTATGAATGTATTGACTGATGTAATTGGTTTAGTTATAGAAATGAAATATTTCAAGATCATAGTGACTTGATCTCGATGATAAAGATTTCGTCAGCATATTTCAGCAGTGGAAAGGGCGTACCATGGTAAAAGGAGATGTAGTGTGTCAATCAATCAATCATGAGCTACAAGAGAGACGTTCCAGATTTAAAATATGCCCGAAAATCACTATTTACCAATTTTTACGTCATACTGAGGATTCCGTTACATAGTTACTCCCATAATTTCAAAAATGTCCTATGTTATACGAAAATCCGATAGTATATTTTGATTGGTATTCAAAAGTATTTGTTAGTTGATGGGAAAGTTGCATTACAGCAGTCCGACTAAGGTGAAAGAGGGTTAGATGGCGCCAGAGGACCGGGACGGGACCGGCTCTGCCCGGGGCCTTCATTGTCCCTTGCGGAGGAACGACCTCAGCTTCCGTCCAGAAATCTATTACTAGGGTCTCGACAGCATCCGGCGGGCTCGTGCGCCCCGAGACTCATTACAACTTAATTAAAACCCTAATCACCGACCCTATTGACACACGCCTCGGGAAATATTAACAACTACAGTTACTCGTAACCAGAACAATCTTGAGTTACATGGCCTTAATTACCGTGGCGTTCCATCGTCATTTTCCTAGAAGATGGCTTAATATGAAATGAAAGTATATGTTACTTTCTTTGTTCTAATCCCATTAAGGCAACCCTGGTATTAGGTTTGTTCCGTTTTCCGCGTTCCTGTATTAAGTTCACTGCCTTACAGAATCCTATAAATTTCCAACTGTTATGTGCCAAAATTAACGGTAAACTTATAATTTATTTATTATTTTTAACTTTATTAGAACCTTTTTTGTAGACTAGGTATAGGGTGATCCACATAGTGGCAACTCCCCTCTTATAGCATAGAAAAAGAAGTGAAAGGGGGGATGCGGAAAGGTAGAGCAAGGTAGTCAATGGTTAACTACAGCCCCCGGGCTATGATTTAAGGACCGTACCCGGCAATTCGCCTAAAAGTGATGCAGGGAAAACCTTATAAAAACCTGCATGGGGTAGGTCGGGCATTTGGTACTTGTCCCACGCCCTTCCGATGGCGGAAGAGGGGTTTGCTGTGCGGTCGCAGCTTTCCCCTCTCCGTGCCTTGACCAGTTCAGGAGGTAGCTGGTCGACTATTCCAATAGGAAAAGCGGACAACTCTTACCAATCTACATCTTGTCGTATACACGTCATATCTATATCAATACTACGAGTATAAGTTAAATCATAAAGGGACACTCAATCATAAATAACACTTTCACTAAATAAATAAACAATTTACAGTAGTATTATTAATTATACTACAATGAAAAATGTTTTAATTAAAAAAACATAAAAAAATCCTTTATTTCATTTTTAAAGTCAATCTTATGAGTATCCATTATTAAGGGAAAATGGGTTTAGTAGCGGTGACACTTTTTTTTTAAAAAAAAATCTTTTTGTGCCCGATAATTGCTAATAGATATTGATAGTTACCGTGGGTGGCCGTCACCAGCATCCAAGATCCGGGCTTCAGTCGTTGACGGGCCGAGTAGTCTCCTGCGTATCAACGGTGGGGTATCGTTGTAATGATATTTTCAGATCATAAGTAAATTCTTATTATAAATTTGCATTTCATCGGCGAGGATGAGTTTAAGGCGACACCGGATGAAGCATAGACGACTGTCTGCCTTACCTCATCTAAAATCGCGTGTAGTGTCTCCTTACGATTTTTTCTCTGTAGTGAGAATGCAAAGGCATTCAGAAAAACCTCACTATGTTTTAGCTTTTGGTGGCCATTTCTTAATTATTATTGAATCCCCACTTTTGGTTTGATATATTGAGGGAATTTCCCCTCCTCGGAAAGCTCTAACAAATCAGCAGAGTTGCTCTTCGACACTCGACCGAGACGGTTGGCTCTTAGTCCTTCATAATTATTTTACTTCAATAAATCTTATCTTTATTCTTCAAGTGTTGTGTTAAATATACTGTAATAATTAAAGGGCAATTGATACTTAATAATTATAAACTGTTGAATTTGAATTGTTATCGGCAAAGAGACACAAAGACAAAATAATGGACTATAATGAAACAGGCTAAGGTATTGTTAGACAGGGTGCGCGGAGTTGGTGAATTAGACAGTCGCCAATCAGGAGCGACAGCAAGTGGCCGTGTCAGAAATAGAGAGACGATTTCAAATCATTTTTTTGGGTGTAGACAGGCTATGTATAGGGTAATCCACGTTGTGATAACATAGGAAAGGGATTTGCTAGAGGGGATGCGGAAGGGTGGAGGAAGGTAGCGAAGGGTTAACTAGGGCCCCCAGGCTATGGTTTAAGGAATAGCGGACAACTTTTACCGTATGCCTAAGGTCTGCGACACCGGAACATACACCTCTCAAAACAGACCGAGGTGACACGGCATGTGGGAACCTTATTTTAAAAAACCCAGAGAGTTGTGAAGGCATCCCCAAAGTTACCTACGCCAGAGCTCTCTGAGAAGGTTTACCTGCGAGAGAATCCTCTCGCAGGCTCCCCCCCCCCCCCCACAACACAAAAAAAACCTTTTTTTCTTAGGGCAACAGGCTACATGAGGGTAATCCACGTTGGGCACATCCCCTTTAATAGCATAGGAAGGGATTTGAAAGGGGGGATGCGGAAGGGTAGAGGAAGGTAGCCAAGGGTTAACTAGGGCCCCCGGGCTATATTTTAAGGATCCTACCTGGCATTCGCCTAAAGAAGTTCAGGGAAAACCCTAGAAAAACCTGCATCAGGTAGGTCGGGCATTGGGTACTTGTCCCACACCCTTCCGATAGCGGGAGAGGAGTTTGCTGTGGGGACGCAGCATTCCCTTCTCCTTGCCTCGACCAGTTTAGGAGGCAGCTGGCCGACTATTCCAATGGGAATAGCGAACAACTCTTACCGTATGCCCAAGGTCTGTAACCCCGGAACATACACCTCTCAGAACAGGCCGAGGTGCCTCGGCTTGTGGGAACCTTAGTTCAAAAACGGAGAGGAAAAGGCATCCCCAAAGGTAGCCCCTTCGTATCTCTCCTACAAGGTTCTGCCTGCGAGAGAACATCCCTCCCAGGTTACCTGCGAGAGAATCCTGTCGCAGGCTTAGTGGGCGATAGATTTGTTACAGGTTACGACAAACAATCCTAAATGTCTACGAGAAGGAATTTCTGTATTACAGCGAAATTGGAGTAATTGGAGGTATAGTTCGTCTACGAGGTGCCGCCAATATCGTAAATTAAATGTGAAGTGTAAATTAGGTGTAAGAATGGCTTTTTTTTATTTATTTTTATTTGAGAGTGTGTGTCGATGAAAGGATTCGATTGCCTAGGTACCAATGAAAACTGTGAGTTATAAATCATTTAAATTATTTTGTAAACGTTAGATTAAAGATATCATCGTCAGATTTAGATTTTTTTTGTAAAATTTGTGACATATTAATTTGTAATTTGATTGTTATGAAAAGGGAGTAAATATTCTTTATTTAAATCAAAAGGACCCTGAGATCAAGAGAAAGTTTGTTGTTTGTATGAAATAAATGTAAAAGGTCAGCGAGTAATTATTTTGTAATTTGAATTAATTTTAAATATAATAAATTAATGAGATTAATTGAATAAAATTTTATTATTATCCTTTTATGTAAAATTAAAGTAATGCAATCAACGCGGGATAACTTTAAAATAATTTCATTTTTAATTGTTTTTCATTCCGATTATTACATTTTGGCGACCTCAACGTGAGCCACTGTTTATTAATTAATTGATTTCAAAATAATCATTACATTTTTGGCGTGCCAACGTGTGGTGAAATTTAATATTATTTCATTTTAATTTGGTTTAATCAGTAAGTATTACATTTTTGGCCATTAACGTGTGGCCATTTTAATTTGTTTCAAGTTGTATATTATAATACATTTCCAGTTTCTGAGCCTAAGTACCAAGGCATTCACGGATCCTAATTCTTTCGGATTTCCTTTCCTAAATTCTCCTTTTCGATATTCTGATCTCCCAGTACTATCCCCTTAATATGGAGAACTATGAGATCGTCGACGGCGCGTTGTTTAATCTCTCATGACAATCCTTTTCTCAGAAACAACCCAGATCCCATTACTCGAAGTAATAACGAGTTCCAGATAATAAATACACTCACGGCGCACACACTATGTCCAATCTCAACACCTGACCGCAACTGTCCTCAATTTCCATCTCCGCCCTTCTAATTATATTTTTCCCACCGTTTTCGGGGATCACATTTCCTTTTCCAGGCCTGTGCTCAAGGAAACATCAATTTCGATTCGACAGCGGAGCCACATTGCTCTAGAAATCTTGTTGGTCTGCCCCCGGCCATCACTTTCACTGTACTTGACAGCTGTTACGCACCGCGTTGGTCTTGGCCTTGCCCATTGTCCGTTCACAGCTTGAAAAAAAAATTAAAAAAGCAAAAAACCTTTCGGACCAAACTAATGGGTCACCTGTGGGGAACCCTCTATCACTCCCCTTCGCTGAGATTGTGATGAGAGAACACATGTCTCTCTTCTCTGGATTTCGAACCTTTATTGTTACTTTCCTTACAAATGCACAATATAGATTTCAGATCATACGCACTTCACTCACCAAAGTCACCTTCAAATACCACATTACCTCATATCTAACACTAGACATCTTGATAGTACTGCACATGGCGGAACAGCAGTGATTATTAGAGAAAGTATCGCGTTATTTTTATGTAACACCCCTACCCCTAACGGTGCTCCCCTCCCATGCCGAAAGGGTTAAAATGATGTAGTACTGAACACTTACAAGAAACAACAGTAGCTCTAGAAGACAATATTGGAACTATAAATATACCTGCAGTTTACTGCCCGCCTAAATACAACGACAAGGAACATGATTTTAAAACTCTAGGGAATAAATTCATCTTCGCAGGCGACTGTAATGCAAAGCATTAACACTGAGGATCACGGATTACTTTACCAAAGTGAAGAGAACTGTATGCAACCTTAAAAGCAAATAATTTAGTGCTACATCCACCGAAGAACCAACGTATTTTCTGACTGATCCGAGGAAAATCCAAGATTTATTGGATTTTTTAAAGGAATCGACATAAGAAAACTTAAAGCTTTGATTTGTCATACGATCACTCGCTAATTATAGATATAACAGCCTACACTGTACAGCAGACAAACGATCTGGGAGGATTTCAGAACAACTTTAGCTGAACTAAGTAACTTAAATACATCCTGGGAAACACCAGAAGAACTAGCAGCTTGGGAAGCTACAACAGATCACAAACGAGCTACACATAAAACTATATGAAATTAAAGATTCAATTTTACAATACACTAGCTCCAAGAAAAGACCTGGGTTGAATATAATCTCAGGTAAGGGGTTGCAAGAACTATCAAACAAGGGGTTTCATACCATAAGGCTAATATTGGATACTTCCCTAGTACTTGGATAGTAGCGCAAATTATTATGCTGTTAAAACCTGGTAAGAAGACTAATGAAACGTCCTCTTACCGTCCAATAGTTTACTGCCTATACTTTCTAAAGGCATTTGAGAAAATATTTCTAAAACGGCTGCAACCAATTCTAAACACCAATGAACTTATTCCGCATCATCCGCTTGGGTTTGATCCCTACACGGTAAGGTCTGACACGAAGGCCTTCTCTACAAACTAAAAAGAAATCTTCCGCACCGATATATTCCTGTCCTAATGTATTACCTAACGGATGAATACACTGATCTACAACCAATAAAGTCCGGAGTGTCACAGGAACCATTCTCTATCTACTCTACACAGCTGATCCGCCAACAAAGAACTATACAACAATTGCTACATACGCAGATGATACTGCACTGCTCAAAATACAACAGTTGCATCAGAACACTTAAATATACTCCAAGCTGGCTAAACAACTGGAAAATCAAAGCCTATGAATCCAAATTCATTCACATACCGATTACATGAAAGAGAGATACCTGGCCCCAAGCCCAAGATACCAAATATTTGGGCATGCATATCGACAGACGCCTTACCTAGAGAAAACACATCTTTACGAAGCGGAAACAACTGGGAATAAAGCTAAGACAAATGGACTGGATGATCGGAAGAAAATCTAACTTAAGAACTGAAAACAAGTTACTATTATACAAAGTATTCCTGAAACCGATTTGGACATATGGGATGCTGCTGTGGGGCACAGCAAGTAACTCAAATACTTTAGTGCTTGCAAAATACTACGATCCATAGTGAACGCCCCTTGGTACGTACCAAACGATGTAGTCCACATATACCGTCCTTCAAGAGTGAAATTCAACGGTTTAGTGTGAACTATACTGCTAAAACTTAAGCCCATCCGAATGTGTTTAGTAATTACGAAGAAAAGAATCGATTAAAACGATTCAAGTCGAATGATCTACTGCACAGATTCAACCAGCATTAATTTATTCTATTATCATTAGCTATCTGACTAAAGATAGACACTAAAGGAGTGGCTTCACAGGAAGCACCTCCTCCAAGTTATTGTTGTATAGTATTTATTCAATTTCAATGCAAATTACTTATTGTCCGTATACGACAGATTGTAAGAAAAAGTAGCTAATAAGAAAAGGTTGATGGCGTCTTTTGTATTACACCCGTCATAGAATTAGATAGAATGGCCAACTTTATTAACAAATACAACTCTAGTTCACAATTCACTTTTGAATTAGAATCTAATAGATCTCCCAATTTTCGTCCTTAATATACGGCAAACTTTTGATAAGTCTGGCATAATGGCCTCGTGTATAAACTCAAGAAAACATTAACTCACCACCTTTTCGAACTGTTCAAATACTTATCTACTAATGGACACTTCTACGTAAAATACCAAGATGGCGTATACAGACTTAAAACTATATATACTGGAGTCCCCCAGGGAAGTGTGTTATGTATGTAATATACACAGCCGACCTTACAACCACTAGATAAACTACTGCATCAACTTTCCTTCATAAAATTTTATATCAATAATAGGGTCAATAAATTAACCCATCCAGCAGTCCAGAAACTCGGAGATAATAACGCCCTTCACATGACAGTTGTTCTTCAATTGTATGGACACAAATACAATAGTGTCATATTTATTGAAGTGTTCCAACTTATGGATTCAATTTCTTATCTTGTTTTATTAAGAATGTTAAGACACGTTGGAGCCTGCTGACTGCCATTTGTGGGGTACAAAATAAAATGTTCGGATTGCATCTCGGTATCAATAGGTCAAACCAAATGTGCGTTAAAAACTGGGATTACAGAGAATAAATCTAATTTTAAACTTCCTGTTTACAAGCATTCAGTTTTAACAAAACACAGCAACATTAACAATAATAGTTTTGACTGGACTAATGTCGGAATATCGAACGTTGACGTTGAACCTGTCACACCAGTCATCTATCAAACAATCAATAAATTCACTTTAAATGTACGAAGTGGTACGATTGTTTTAAATAGGATCTATTACCCCTTACTTTGTGTTTAATATCTTAAGTATAAATGCCATCAGCCTGCTCGCAGATACAAAATGTCTTTAGGATACTTGACAAGATCTGGGGATTAGCAGAAGAAACGTAAAACTTACTGGATTTTAAATCAAATTTTGTCTATATTGGCCATTTTCACGTTCTAATATAATATCAAACATTGATATTACTTATGAAAACGTACATTTTATAATTATATATAAATAAAAATGCATTGCAATATCCATTACGACAGAAAATTAATTTACCAACAAAAATTAATTTTACAACGTTCCGTACGTTTTAGGACCTCTTTTCATTTCGGTTGCAACAGTAAAGCCAGTACAACCTTGTCTCCAAATCTTATTCTAAAATTATATACAAAAATATTAAATACTGTCCAACCTGAAGAGGTCCTAAAATAGGACGAAACTTCGTATCACGAAGTTTTCTTAATTAGCATAATTTAGTGACTCAATTTATGCAAACATTTGTTGTTTCATCTTGTTGTTTATATAGTAGAAGTGCCTTATATCAGTAGCTGGGTGCCAGGTGTTTCCCGGATTGTCACACGTCCATAACCCCGTTTAGACTCCAATCTCGGTTGCTTTTGTGTTGTTTTCATGTAACGCACCTCGACCCCTATCCCTAAATGTGCTCCCCTCCCAAGCCAAAAGGGGATGAAATTATACACGAACAACATCGGTAGAAATACAATCAATGGCATTAACACCGACAAATATTTATCCGACGCAAATATCGGCCGTTTAACGTGTTAAAAAATATCTAACCCCGCCCACCAGGTTGTCATAATAAACTCCGTGGCATCCATAACCCTGGATTTGACTCCAATCTCAGTTGTATTCCCGTTATTTTCATATAACCCACGTCCACGCCTACCCCTAAGGGTGCTCCTTTACCATGCTGTAAGGGGTTGAAAAAATACACAGATATCATCAGTAGAAACACTATCAATCTCGTCGAACTTCAAATGCATTTATGCGATTTAAATATTAGTTTGTGTCAATGACTTTGATAGTATTTCTACCAATGTTGTTTGTGTATAATTTCAACCTCTTTCGGCATGAGAGGGCAGCACGATTAAGGGTGGGGTGGAGGGTTCTTTATCTGAAAAGAATGCGAAAACTACCGAGATTAGTGTCAAATTTGGTTATGGATGTCGCTAAGAATATTTATGGTAATCCGAGCAAGGCGCAAGGGAGGCCGGAGGTGGGAAGATGTAGGCGGGGTAAGAAATTTTCGAAAATTGTTAACCGGCCGATATTTGCGTCGAATAAATATTTTTCGGTATCAATTAGATCCACAATATTTCTATAGATGTTATCTGTATAGAATTCCAATCTCTATCGGCTTGGGAGAAACTCTTAAGGTTTGGGTTGGAGTTTCATGTCATAAAATTAACGCAATAACAACCGAGATTGGACTAGAATCCGGGATTATGGAAGTCGCTGAGATTAATTATGTCATTAAGCTCGCAAACTAACCCTCACAGGTGGGATTGGTAATTTTGGAACGCGTTAATCGGCTCATATTTACGTCGTCTAAATATTTTCGTAGTCAATGAAAGTCACCATATTTCCCTACATGTTCTCTGTGTATAATTCAACCCCTTTCTGCATATGAGGGGAGCACACTTAGGGGGTATGGAGGGACGTTACATAAAAATAACGCAAAAACAACCGAGATTCGAGTCAAATCTGGGTTATAGATATTGCTGAGTTTATTTATGGCATTCAACTAATTTTTTAACCCACAGGGGGAAAAATTTTTAACGTGATAATATGGCCGAATCTTTTTCAGGGTCAATAAGTCCAGTCCCTTTCGGCATGCGAGATGATCACATATACGGATTGGAGTCGAAGTGCATTACATAAAAATGACGCAAAGGTAACCGAGATTGGTGTTGTGAAGGGAGTTATGCATATATGACAACCCGGGAAACACAGGGCACCCAGCTTATGTGATAAATAATCTCAGCGCCATCCATAACCTTAGATTTGACTCAAATCGTGTTTTTTTTCGCGTTATAGTCGTATTCGCTTTACGCCAATCCACTCCACCTCTCAGCGTGGTCCTCTCCCATGCTGAAAGGGGTGAAAATTATACACAAACAAGATAGATAAAAATAGCATAAATGTCATTGTCCCCGACAATTATATATTCCACGCAAGAAACGATCGATTAAAATTTTTGAAAATGTCCACCCCATTCACCTCCGCCCTTCGGGGTTAAACTGCAAATTGAATGTCATAATTACCTCGGCCACCCTAGACCCTGGGAGTTAAATAGCCAATTTAATATCATTATTAAACTCCGCGACATCCATAGCTTGGATTTGACTCCAATCTAAATTATTTTCCGTTATTTTCATGAAATGAAAAAACACCCAACCTTAAGAGTGCTCCTCTTGGAAGCCGAAAGAGTTTGAAATTTTACACGGAGAACATGTAGAGAAATATATGAATAACATTGTTCCCAAAATATATTTCGACGCAAGAACCGGCTGATTAACATGTTTCGAATGTTCTATCCCAGTCCACCCTCGCACAACACCTACCCACACCCGGCACGTTTGTCATCAATAATCTCGGCGATATCCATAAACACAATTTGAATCTAATCTGGGTTGTTTCCGTATTAATTTCTTGGAACTCCCCTCCACCCCCACTCCTAAGCGTTCCTCTCTCTCGTGGAATTTTGCACATACAACATCGATAAAATATTTTCAATCAAAATAACCCTAAAAATATTTATTCAACGCTAATATCGTCCGTGATTGCATGTTTCAAAATTTCCATCCTCACCCCTGGGGGTTTAATCGTCAACTGAACGTCATAATTAAACTCTGCGACATCTATAACCCTGAATATGACTCTAATCTCGGTTGAATTCGCGTTGTTTTCTTGTAACGCCCGTTCACCCCCACCCCTAGTGGTGCTCCTTTACCATGGTATAAGGGGTTGAAATTGTACTTAGATACATCGGTAGAAACATTACCCTAAAAATATTATTCGACTTTAATATCAGAAGTTTTAGCATGTTTGATTTTTCCAACCCCCGTCCACCCTCGCTCCTAAGGGTGGTCTACAAACAAACACTCTGCTTTCTTTATTAGATTAGATATAGGGTGAATCACTTAAAACTTGCACCGCAAATGTTTCTTAAATGAAGGTGCTATTAATGTGTGGTTTTCACATAGTTGAATTGACCAAGGGCTCGTGTTAATAGCGCGTACCACATTTTAATAAATGTTATAAAGTGATTTTAAAAACCAATTTCAGAAATGGTACGATGTGTTTTGACATTAAATAAAATGTAGTCAAAATATAATGTCCGGATTTTTTACATTCAAGATTCTGGTGCAAGTAGTTTTTGAGATACCGTAATTGAAACAAACATGTAACTGGAGAAAAATGGAGAAATTAAAGTTCTCGCTGCTGTTGTAGTAGATCCGTAAATTAGTTCCCGTGCAATCCCCCTAGAAAGTGGCATCAGTTGCATCTCTATCACAATCTTCAAGAATACAGTCTTGTACATGGGAATAAAGAAATGATATTCCGGATTTGTAATGTATCATGTGTGTCGTGGCAGCGGGAGCTCCGCAATGCCGAAGGAACTAAAAGCTATTATACAACACTTTCAAGTCCGCGCCGGTATTCGAAACGTTGATACCTCCGCGATGTGACCAGGACCCCTCAGAAAGTCGGCCAATTTGGTGATTTAATTTGGTACATTTATTAATGGAAAAAGTGTGGCGATTTTTCCTCAGTTCGTTGAAGGTAATCAGGGTCGGAAAAAAGTCCAATATTTTATTTGGAAATGTCAACTGTTATTTTCATGAATTGATTGCTAAAATCTTTTGAAATGTGAGTTTGGACTGACTTAATTTTTTAACTTTTTCTGTGCTTGAATAGTTTTCAAAATAAATTGCATTCTGAAGTAATTGAAGAACTTCTCTGAAGCACAATTTCTATTTCTTTCAGATTAATCACAATTTCATTATTTTGTGCTATCTGCTACTGTTAGAAAAATCGTATTATGATACAGTTATTTCAATTTTTATTTATATTTGCTATGCATGTAAGTGTGACGATAATCATTGTTGATGTTTTATGACGAATTACTTAATTTAACTGTATAATAATGTACCATACAACACGATTTTGAAAAATTATCTCAAATTAATATGTAATTTTCTGGATTGGGACATTCTCGTGTTAGGTCATACGATGATGGCATTCGCGACGCTAGACAGAAGAATTACGGCGAAGGACGAAGACTATTTTTAGAAAGCTTGTTACATTCCCGACCAAGGCACCACCAGCTGTACTGGTAGTTCGCGATCCGCAAAAAAGTTGTATATAAAAAGTGAAGGAGAGCTCCAGTGGCATAGTCACACATACAAGTTCAAGGCCAGAATATTCTCATGGGGACGACCTCCTGCCGCCTCAGCTCACATTTACAATTACGGCGCTTTATTTAGACGAAATTTTTGTAATGTTTCACTTCAGTTGATTATACAAAGACATATTATCATGTTGAATAAATTTCAAGTACTTATAAATCACATGTAGAATTTGCTAAAACACGCATCAGACAACATAACTTCAGAATTGGTATTAACAAAAATAAATCATCAGATAAAGCATAATAATTTAAATTTAATACAATTGAATTAGAGAATTACTTCTCATGCAGGTAAAATAAATGGAGGACCACGATTCGACCCAATTTTCGGAACTCTCACGTTCTATATTAATCTAATATATTCTATCTGATAGAGAAAATAGACTGTTCGTGTGTGTGTATGTATGTTCCGCAAACAAATCTACACCCGTCGAGCAAATTTGACCAAATTTCGTACACTTGTTCCGTTCGAACCGAAAACACACTGTTGGGTTGACACGTCTATTAATTACCCCCAGGGTAATTTTGAACGGGGTGTACATTTTTAAAAATGCTTAAACGGTATCCTATAAATATTTTTCTGGTTAAATGAGATTAATAGTGCTCATCTCGATATTTTTGTGTATAATTTCAACACCTTTCCGCATGGTTTTGGATCACCTTAGGAGTGGGGATGGATAATCAAAAACAACCGAGATTGTAGTCGAATCCGGGTTTATGGATGTCGCTAAGTTGTCACAACCCGGGCAACGCCGAACATCCAGATAGTAAGAAATAAAATAAGACACGTTAAAACTATGCAACACAGTGAAAACTCTTTATGGCCTTGTTGAGGCCAAGTTTAAACCAAATTAATTCAATCGATTAAAAGTATATATTTTGATTTTAAATTCAAGAATTGAATTTGTTACAATAAATTCTTTATAATACAATCAACCTTACATTTCGATTCAAAGACGATGAAAAAAATTCTAGTATCAGGTTCCAATCATATTAAAAATGCAATGTGAGTTAGAATAGTGATATAACAATGATTTGACTAATAGAGTTATTTTGTTTCATTTTTAAATTTTAAACTAACACCTATGTACGTTAATGGAACTGTCTTAAATAAAAAGGGAATAAAATTTATCATATACAGAAGGCTCCAAGAAAGCCTGCGAGGGATTTTCTCTCGCAGGCTGGACCTTTTAGGAGAGATACGAAGGGGCTACCTTTGGGTATGCCTTTTCCTCTCCGTTTTTGAACTAAGGTTCCCACAAGCCGAGGCACCTCAGCCTGTTTTGAGAGGTGTATGTTCCGGGGTCGCAGACCTTGGGCATACGGTAAGAGTTGTCCGCTATTCCCATTGGAATAGTCGGCCAGCTGCCTCCTAAACTGGTCAAGGCACGGAGAAGGTAATGCTGCGTCCCCATAGAAAACTCCTCTCCCGCTATAGGAAGGGCGTGGGACAAGTACCCAATGCCCGACCAACCTGATGCAGGTTTTTCTAGGGTTTTCCCAGTATTTCTTTAGGCGAATGCCGGGTAGGATCCTTAAAACATAGCCCGGGGGCCCTAGTTAACCCTTGGCTACCTTCCTCTACCATTCCGCATCCCCCCTTTCAAATCCCTTCCTATGCTATTAAAGGGGAGTTGCCCAACGTGAATTACCCTCATGTAGCCTGTTGCCCTTAAAAAAATACATCCATTGCAAAGCCTGAGCATAGGTTTACCTACAATTTACTAGATCTGATTAATTACGGCCTAATTATAGGAAGATAAGTAAATTGATCAAAGGCGCAAACAATTTTACGTAATATTCAATCTTAGTTGAAGTTCTAAATAATGTAGAAGGTCCGTTCCCGGCGGGTTGTCAAATCGGATAACTCAGATGGGAGAGCGTCCACAACCGAGGGTTCGATTCCCGATTTCCATCCCGATCCTTTAATTAATTAGCCTTTTATGAAAATAAAGTATTTTCCTAGAAACTGGTACATTATAGATATAGGTTTATTGCTTTCGTTCTTCTTTACTCAGCATATAGGACAAGTAGAAAACGCAATTAAATACATAAGTGTGAAAATACATCAATGAAAAATATACAAATAAGATAAATCAATTTGTAAGAAAATATAAAAGAAAATAATACAGAAATGAGAAAAAATAAAGTAGGAAATTTGTAATTGTGGAATAACGTGAAAAAATATTAATATAAATTGTTGCATAAATTTGAATACATGATACTTAAATATGCACATTGACGAAACAATGTGTACACAATGATTAATTTTAATGCATTTAAGTTCTCGCCAAAGAAGTGATAAGTTGGAGCCAACTCAGATTTGAAATAATATTAAGAGGGTAATAATTATAGGTCGAGAAATATATTAAATCGCGTCGTCAGTAGAAGCTGAAGGGGAGCATTGCCGTCAGTTGGGAACTGCGGAGAAACTGGAACTACGCCACTGCCATTCTTAAAAACTTACGCGAAGGATATAAAGGCAGCAGATAGGGCTTTTTATTACACCCTGTACTTTTATCTTAACTCTTAGTAATGAGTTTGTTAGGAGTAGAACATATCCTGAACTGAACACCATACACTTCCATGCGTCAGTTTTCATTATAGTCTTTACATTGCAAAGATTCTTACCGTCACTACAACTACAGTGGAATACTGCGTATCTTATCGACTTGATATTTGTCGCGACCTATACTTAACTACAAATATGTATAACATTTTCGAGGAATACAATACTTCAACAGATATTTTTACATTTTTAAATACATAATCTAAGATTATTAGCGGTTGTAAATGACTTTATCTGGTATTGATGAATACCAAATTGATGAAGTTGAAGCCTATTTTTTTCTGTTCTAAGAAACGAGAGATTTCAGTTACGATCCTTGGCGCACAGCATGAGTCCAAAACAGATTTTTATTACGTTTAACAAATTTTAATAACTTTAAAACGAATGCAGTAAGTAATGTTGCTATTTCATGTTTTTAAAGCATATTGAATCTTCGTTTATATTTAACTTACCGTAAATGTAAAACTGAAAAGTGTTTTCTAAATTATTGGGCAATACTTTCCGGATAGTATTTGAGTTTTCGTTATTGGACAATTTTGTACGAGATTACAATACCATAATACATGATTAAATGATAAAAAGCTTGACATGCCACATGGGCAATGTTTGTCTACTTTCTGAAAAATCAACCTTAAAGAGTAGCATAGCCTGCCTGTTATTTTACAAGAAAATAATTTAATCATTTTGGCCCATTAACAACGTTTATGCCTAGAAACGGCGCTTCATCATAAACTTTATCGTCGAGTAATAGAGAATTTCTCCCGTTTAATATTTGACCAACCTTTACATTATCAGATTCAGGGTTAACGGTGTGTTGATTTGAGCCATACTTTTCAGTGTTTTATGACATCATCTACCTTGCATATGATCGAATCACAATAGTAAATTAGTGACGACTAATCTCATAAATTGTTATATTTAAATTGTATGTATGTATAATATAAGGTTCATTCATTCAAACTGACTACTCCGCCTTGTCTCCTTTCATTGCCCGTTTGTTATGACGTTTATTATTTCAGAGGAGGATAAAGTGTGTTGATGATGAGTAACTCAGCACGTGAATAATTTTTATAGTGACATTTTCTAATCGTGACTAACTTCATTTCTAGATATGGACAGTTACAATGTAAGTACGTGGTGCCGACTGCCTATTTACGTGAGGAAGTGTCGTCATCGTCCGAGGCTTAATGAGACTAGCTCTCACTAATGGACGCCACCTGGGAGCGCTCTATTACGATTGCGCTTCCTTTCTTCCTTCAACTCACACCTCGGTAGTCGTAAATGAACAGTTTTCTTTTTTTTTCTATTCATCAATCTTCCAACTTTCTCAAACCCCCCAACTCCCGCTTCAGCTCTACAAGGTACTGAAGCTGAGAAGCAAACGTTCCATTTTAACGAGGATTAAATAAGTGTCAGTTGAAACAGAACTTTTTAGGAGAATATTTTGTTTCCCATCGCTGTACTTGTAATTGTGTTTATTATAATACAATTTAAAAAATAAATAACTGAATCGGGGCTGGGTAATTAAAGGATTAAATTAAGACACTGTTATAGATATTTATAATATAATATTTATAATAATTATTCATTTAGGTAAAATTCTCCTCTCACGGTTGTGGGAGTATGACATTAAGACAAATATATATATTAATCTGATTGTTAAGTTGACTGAAATAAAAGTTGTAAAATTGACCTTAACATGCATGTGTTTGCTCATGTAACCCTCGGATTAGTTATGAGTTCTGTAAGTGAACTACAGTAATGACGAACGGTCTCGTTTCTGTGTTGTCGGCCGAGACACTGAGATTCAGCGTTGTATTTCATTGTGATCACGGCAGCGAAGGAGGAAGCAACTATTGCTTACCATACGCGTTACCGTACTGCAAGACAAGAAACAGCAGAAACACCACATACTACTACTACTCGGACAAGATCTTCGGGCTTCAACTGGACTACGCAACATTAAACTAACGTTTTTAACCTCTTAAAATCAACTATATATATATATATATATATATATATATATATATATATATATATATTTATTTATTGTAGTAATCACATGAATGAAAGTTAAAGCCTCACGTTAATGCGTCAATTTGTAGTAATTTAATAAGAATCAAGATTTTAAAATAGACAAACAAAGTAATTTATTAACGCACAAACAATTAAATTTACACGAGTTATTAAGGCAAATAAAATTCAATTAACATTATCAATTAATCTTTTACAATAAAATGACTATATGTCAGGGTCGATTAATGGGCCTTTAATAAAGAAAATACTTGTTAACAATGAAATTTTTATGAAGGTATCACGGGTGTAATTCATCAATAGGTTATTACAATGCAAAAACAAAATATGAACTTTAAATTCTGAACGAATTCGAAATCTGACGACAATATCTTTACTTATGAGTTTACAAATAGTAATTCTGTTGAAATTTACCTTACTGCCTCTGGTACTCAAGGAAATTGTCTCGTTCGTACACACACACTTATTTCACTTTATAGACAGGCCATTTTTATCCACTGACTAATGAACACTTTTACTTCTGCAAAAGTTGGTTCACTGTTCGTTTAAGAAATATTACTAACTCGTTCCGAAGTTTGTCAACTGCTGGATGTAATTACTTGGGCTCTCAAAATTGACTAACGTGGTCTGAATCAAGAACACAATAATTTAGACTCAGTGCTCTAAATATTTAGCGTTGAATGTTACGTAGTTATCTCACAGGCTGCAACTTGTAAAAATGTTCTAACTGTTGTTACCTGTATCCAGGCACTTTCTGGATTTTCTACATTCCGTCTGTCTACTGTTTTATTTCCAAGACGACTATTCTGGAGCTCGCCTCCCCACAGACTCTTTACTGCGCATCTAGTGAACCAACCTCTACAATACCCACAAACATTGCGTTTACGACTTGTGTGTATTATGCCGCTAACAATGCCAGTCCAAATTTTTGTTTATTAATTAATTATTTTCTCTTAATTACCATTATATATATATATACAATATCGGACGAAACTAACAACCTACAACTTCAAAGAGTGGGAGGACCTCTCCCACTTCAAGGCTTTATTCATACGTCAACCGTTTCAACAATGGCTAACCACTAGACAAAAACCCAGTGTTTCAACATAGAAACAACAAGTGAATAAACGTGCGATCAAGACATGCCACTATCACCGATTCTGTAGTAAAATATTCAGATAAGAAGAACACCGTCAAAAATCTTTTGACGCCAGAAGAAGAAGACATAATACAACAAGAATACAACATTCCTCACCGATTTAATCACAACCCCAACCCAGTGTTCAGTGCTCGGTGAGTCAACAGTGATTCAAATAGTCCAGATTTTAGTGATAAAGAATTTCAACTATTTGCGATAATCACAAATCTACAGCAGAGGAGAAGAAAATTACCGCCTACAACAACAAAAAGTGAGTGACAATGACAATAGCATTTCTTAATTTACCTCCCCCGAACAGATTTAGTATCCTTCAAGAAATAGAAACTATAGAACATCTCCAATGCCTCCAATTAACAAACCCGCTCCAATATATATCACCAATACAAAAGACGTTAAACTAGCTCTTACCGACGTAAAAAAAAATTTGCTCGAATCCCTTCAAATATCACGCAGAAGTTCAAAAGATAAAACTAAAACTACAATCAGTTGAAGACTTTAGAAAAATCACTAAATACCTAATAGACCAAAGAGCATCATTTTATACTAATCAACTAAACGTCTTAAACTCTAAATTTAATCCAAAAATTCCCACTTACCAGAACCTTATCCAACAAATAAAAAACCTTTTCTTCCACCTAACCCTATTCAACCAAATCCAAACCAACCACGGACTTTCTATTCAAACATCCTAAAAAATATCCTATGCACAAAAATAGATAAACGTATCTCTGCAATCACCCGTCTCTTAAATATACTAGCCTCAATAATTCCAAAGCTAATAGAAAATAAATAATGAACCAACAAAATGCATCAACTTTAAGCATATGCACATGGAACGCATGCAGCCTGAATAATAAGTACCACGAACTAAACTTCTTCCTAAACCAATACAACATCCACATACTTCTAGTATCCGAAACCAAACTTACCTTTGACTTCATTCCTAACTACTCTACGTATAGAGCAGACCATCCTGCCAAATCCTGAAAAGGAGGATCTGTCCTAATAATAAAAATCTATTCCTCATTACGTCCTACCAATGAACAACAAACAATAGCAATAACTATCCTAATTCCAAACAACAAAAAACTAAAAATAGCTGCCTACTACTCATCCCCTGTAAACAAAATACACTACAACCATTATATCCATTCCTTTACTCCCTTACCCCCGCTAATCATAGGGGGACATGGCAATGCGAACTTTGGCTCTAGAATCTGCTCTCCCAGAGGAATCATCCTAAATAAACAATTACATAAACAACAAAAGTCTCACCCCTATATCACCAAATGAACCCAATTTCTACCCAAATAACAATGCCACTCCCGATTCCCATGATTTCTTTATTTGTAAATAATCAAATAATATCTTGTAGAATATTCATGTAAAAAATAATTATCCTCAGGCCACTTACCCCTCTGTTCTAACGTCACTATCCCTAACAATTTCCAATTCTACTCCCGCTCCATATCAACAACCGTAGACTGGAACCTATACAAACTGATCCACAGCAGAACCAAGATCCCACTCCTTACTAAAAAAAGTGAAATTAAGGCAGCAATCATAACTTCTACAATCAGAACAGCAATCAAAGAAGCAACCATCATATTACCATCGAAGCCATCGCAGCATGCAGAAAGAAATGAAGAAATTATAAATCTACTTAAATACAAAAAACAACCACGGAAAAAATCGATACAAAGTGAATAAACGTAAAAACTCAACTCAATCAAAGCACTAAAGAGATACATCTCAAATCAGGGAAATCAACAAGCAGGTCTAACACCAAAAACTCTCCCTCCTCAACACCACTGATAATTCCATCTGGAGAAGACCCAGAGCAATACTTAAAGAAAAACCAGGTATCCCTCCACTGTTGCATAACTCTGAATGGCACTCATCCCCACAAGAAAAAGTAGATCTTGTCACCAAAATCCTCTCCTATCAATTTACACCCTTTACACCCATCAACCTTGCTCTAGATTCTCACATTCAATTAAATTTAAATTCTTTTTTTTCTTTTGTAACTTGATGAAAATTGCAAATCAGTATCTTTATTAGAGGCCCTATAAGCAGCCCTGAAATTTAAAATCTCATAAAAGCTGAAGCGCTTACTTAAAAATATAAAATGTAAATTCAATTAAAATCAAATTTGTCAAATCTTTTTTATATTTTTTTAAAAAATATTTATCTTTGTTTCTGTAATAAAGTTGTGTATACCACAGTATATAGAAAGAGAGTCATAATCACCGACTTATCTTAAATTGAGGATTGGTGTGTCAACGAAGGACAGCGAGAAACATTTGAAAATTGTTCAAGGCGTAAGTCTCCTTTTTTAAGTGAGTGCCAGTCGACCTCATATATAGGGGTATTCGCTAAAGTTATTTATATGCACAGCATTCATTGCATTAGTGAGCAATAAATTTGTAATTCTATTATTATTATTACTGAAGATAATTGTAGATTTGGTAAGCTACTACAAGTAGACAAGACTAAAGGCCGAGGGCTTACAACAGTTTATTTATTACTCCCCTGCGCTATTCTGAATTACCTTGATGTCAACAGAAGGAACATATTTCGTTGGATTATTACCTTCTTAAAAATAATAGCTTCAAATATTGCTTTTTATTATTTAGGAAAAGGAAGCCAATTCACCGAACGGCCAATCCTGGCAGAAGGTGTCCGATTTGTATGCGGCCTGTGTTGTTAATAAGGTGCTAAATACAGCAATTTGTGAACGTGGTCAGCAGCTCTGCAGCTCTCTTTTTGCTACAGGCTGTTAACCACCGCCATTTATCATTTCGAAGGTTACTATTCTTACAATGGCTGCAGTTCAGCCCAAACCTGCACGTGGCTATTTGTGGATAATATTTGTTATATTTACTTTAATAAATTATTACTGAAACACTTGAAACTGTAAACACGTCTGCCATCTTGCACCTCAAAAGGTTTCAATGATCAGTATCAGGCTCGTTATTTCGTCATGCACTACTGTGAGATTCAAACAGGAAGCTGATTAAAATTTTTCGTGCTTTAAAACACGGGAAAACATACAGTATTATTCTTAATTTTTACTGTAAGCGTGAATAAACTCCTCATACATTTTCAATGCATAATATTTAATTTAATGCAATTTGTAGATGGACTGATAAGTTTAACTCTACGTAATAAAACTTCATTAACAAATTCAATTGAAACTTTATGTAATGCTTACATCATTAACATTTGTGAACGTTTAAAACAGGAGTTTTCGACTTTTAAATACACGAGTTTTGTGTCTGGAATGTGCCACAAAAAGGTGCCTTGGAACCTGGACAATTATGACAGCTATACTAAAATTGTATTTTATGAATCACTTTCCAGTATTTTCTATAATTTTTTTGAACTTAATTTAATATTAATCTTCCTCCAAAATTAGAATACCACATCGGGTCGGTTAAGTGCAAGTTTCCAGACAATTTGGTTTACCCTCCCTCGCCAATTTTGGTATTATGTGCCCAAATATATTTTTATTCCTGCTGTATCACTCTTAATCACTGTTAATATTTTAACGTATTTCTCACATTTGACATGGAGTATATTCATTATCGGCGGCGTAAATATGAGGCCATTGCATTATAGCTTAAGGATTGTCTACAAGAATATGGAGCCTATAATGCTTGCTTGCTAGAGTTGCATTGGTGCCTCAGGCAGCACTGAGAATTCAGAGTTGCTTGGAGGAGGATTGAGGAAGATGCGATTTGAGGAGTCCGTATTCCGAGTTCCTGGGACCACGACTGAGCAAGTGTGAAATGTTGTATTACAAATCCCTGGATTTGGAATTGCAAGTCGCCAGTTTGGAATTATATTTCATCTAATGTCTTGTTCGAGTAATTATCAAAGTTTTAGAGAACAAAGCTATCAGCTGTGATTTTTCAAACAAAGTTAGCAACAGTTAGGATCAGAAAGTGATTTCTGTTTGCAAACTAAAATATTTTTAAATTCAGTGAAATATGGCCTTTTTGTGATGTGTTTACAAAAACAAGTGAGATCGAGCCCAGATGAGCAGACAAGGGTAAAGAAAATAAAAAGAATTTTGTAAACCTTGTAGTGTAAATATAATTATCGTCAGATTTCGAATTTCGATCATTTCATTTAAAATAATAATACTTTACGTCAGGAATATTTTATCCTTGTAAGATTTAATTGTCATTTATGTAACTATCTTTATTGGAGGCCCGATAGGCGGCCCTGAAAATTAAGCCGTGGCACAACAATGTCAATTTGTAAAATTTCAACTAAGATAAAAATTTGTTTTATTAAATTAGTTTTCTTATATATGTAAATTGTTGTTTTCATTTTTAACGTTTATTTGTTTATTACAAAAATTGGCACCTAAACGTGGGGCTTATCTACAGATAAATTTAATTATCATTTATTTTGTTTAATACAATATATATATAGTGGTAATTAAAGATAAATCACAGTTAAATCGCCACGTTGGAGCGTCAATTTGTAGTAATTAAAGATAAAGGATTGAAATGATTTCTAAGTTAAAACGTGCCACACGTTGAAAATTGTTGAAGAATGTTGCATTTACTATTGAATGATAATTAAAATAAGCAAATTAAAATTAAATGATGGGATTTTAATTAAAAAGATCAGTGTTTAAAATATGCAACAAAATTAATTTATTAACATCAAATTAATTATAATCATTGAAATTATATTACATGTTGGTAAAAACTTGATAATATGCCACGGGTTGATCTCAGGGCCGACTATCGGGCCTCCAATAAAGAATATTTACGACAAACAATTAAAATTTACAAAGTGAGAAAATTCTTACTTTAAAGAATCAGTGAAATATTGAAATCGGAAATCTGACGATAAAATATCATTTACTGTGCGTTTACATATAATAAATTGTTTAATTTACTTTATAGTTTAGCGGTGCGAAAAAGAAGGGGCTCGTACACACTCGATTATTGCTTAACACTTTTTATATACAGGCCATGATTTTCACAGAATTTACTTGTGGTTATTATTTCCACATACAACACTTCCTGCTTGCTGTATTCGACAACACTAATTGTTCCGCTGTTCTCTCGATCAATAAATTATTAAAATCATCAAAGTCTGGTTATTCACTTGATAAAATAACCGGACCCCCAAGAACAGACGAATCGTATGATTCGTGAACGTATGCTAGACTCATAAATTATTCTGCATCAGGGAAATAAACAGTCGGCATAGTATCGTCGCAGTTGTTTGCCTAAAGACTGGAAACCGGTGACTCCGAACACACTCCAGCATTTCATAACATATTCTCCTATGCTTTCCGAAAAACTCACTCGTTCTAACTACTTATTGCTTTGCCTCCCAAGAACACACTGAAGCTCCGCGCGTCCAGCAATGTTTCACGACAATACACACAGCAAGCAAGCATTATAGTCCCATATTCTCGTATACAAATCGTATGTTTACGCTGCCAACAATACAAGTCCTAAAATCTTGTTCATTATTTAACTACGTTTATTTTTAATTACCACTATATATATATAAATATATCTATTCAATTTGAAGACATTAATTATTTTAAAATTTACGTGCCTTTGGAATTCATTCTGAGTATGTTTCTAATACTCATTCGTGTTCATTTCCTGTATGTTGATAAATTTCATCATGATTTTGATGAACTGCCTTCAATATTGTTGGACCATCGTGGTGCGGTATTTAGTGAAAGAACTTATGTCGCACTCTTGGTACAAAGTGAAGTATGTACTTCAGATATATTAACTTGTCAATCACTATTTACTTTTAGAGAAGCAAAAACAATTGATATTTCAGCCGGAACGATATACTTTCTTGTAATAAATAGTTCTATGACCTATTTCTGCATTGAGACATACTATGGAAAATATGACGAACGTAACAACTGGATTTTCCTCAAGCCTTTCACAGAGTCCATGAGGTAATCGTCAAGTCCAGAGTGATGAAATCATAGTGTCTTCTCGAGTTCTCGAAATTTCCTGGCGACCTTGGAAATCAACAATGCGCAGTCATTAGGTACAAGAATCCAACCAACTTTTCAACAACTTCATAATGGGACACATTCCATATGGAAATGATCATGTAGTAAGAAATTGTAATGTACAATTTCAATGTGTGCATTCTGAGTAATGTAATGCAAAAACTTTCCTTTTCTTTTTTCATTCACCGCATTGGGCCTAGAAGCTGTGAGACGATAATTGATGTTGGCAATCTACTTATATAGTGTGACAGGACGCAATTTCTTGACATACACGATTTTCTACCTGAAGAGGTTCCAAAAAAGTAAGCTAATTCACCGTTAATTTAATTAATTTCCATAAAGAACCAATATAATATTGAAGTATTACAGCTCATTTACTAAATATATTTAACATGATATCTTTTTACAGTTTGTGTTATTAAAGAATAACTTATGATATTTAAGTTAATCTTACAATTATAGTTTAATAAATAAACATAAATACGGCCAATTTGTCAGAAAATGTATTATTCAACCAAAATAAAAAATATTACAATATTATGATGTGCCGTCTACAACTTTTGAACTTCATCAGTTAATACACAGTGTTGAGTGTATGCATATATGTACATTAGGTGTCAAAATATAAATTTTCGTTCTCGATCTATCAGAGAAAATAATCGCAGAACACGGTCGAGCAAGCAGCGTTGATCTTGAAGCTGAGGCTGCTGCTACGATGAACGCCGCTTCACAGCTGCAGATCAACAACTCCTGTCTCTCGTATCGACAAATGGCCGTGTAGACAATTTCAGATAGTAATTCCTGGGCCTAGTTTTCACATAATCTGGCGCCCATAACAGTTTCAAATAAAGAACTCCTCAGGACGACGTCAATTTACCAAATAGAGTGCGGTTG
Source organism: Zhengitettix transpicula (assembly GCA_037074705.1). NCBI lineage: Eukaryota > Metazoa > Arthropoda > Insecta > Orthoptera > Tetrigidae > Zhengitettix > Zhengitettix transpicula. The sequence goes on along the minus strand of CM073592.1, from coordinate 119,150,899 downwards.
TGATGCCCGAAAACGCTCCTGAGAAGATGCCGACGTTAACCAGGGAGGACTGTGGAAGACAGAGACAGTTTATCCTTTGTTTGAAATTGAAACGTGAAAGTTTACTTTTGGAGTAGAGTGTGTGAATTTTAAATGGGGTTCTGTGGTGGAAATGTGGAGTCTGAAATAAGAGATCAGAAAGGACAGTACTGAGGCAGTTATCCGCGAGCGGTGACTTCGACATCTCAGAACTTCCAACACAATAAGACGAAAACTAATTGAAGCCTGCCTTGATGTGATGCAATCATTTCATAAGAAATTGACGAGCACCGATCTAAAGTAATCTCTGCTACACGGCCACGAGTAAATGTAAATAACCCATGCATAACTTCATGTTGTAAATACATCAAGAGTTAAAGGTTCCACTAATCCACAAGCTAACCACTAACTTCTTCAAAAATATAGTGAAGTGTACAAGTGCAACGAAATTAAACCTCTGACAATAAAACACTCATAAAAGACTTAAACGCAAGCTACTTAAGTAATTGTTAACCTTTAAATTCCTGAACCCAATGTAATAAGCCAGAAGTGTGCAATATATTCACATAACCCTCTCTACAAATTGATATACCCTTAGACATATGATTTCTTATTATATACTAATCGTGAATTGCATGTTACTTGCAGATCCATCTAAATAAAGTTAAAAAGAAGAAGTCAATAAGTTTAATTGTGACATTCACCATGTCAGTTAAGTTATAGTTCAGCCCCTAGGTGTAGGGGTGAAAGTCCGTTACATAAACGTAATGAATAATTGAGACTGGTATTGTATATAAAGTTTAAAAAACAGTTGTCTTAGAAATTTATACAATAAACTATAAAAATTAATACAAAACCACAATTTATGAAATCGTCACTCGCAATTCGTCTTCAATTGTCAATATGTTCTGGCAAAATATCAGTTAATTAAATAATTTAACAAAATTTCGGTGTAAAATGTTCGGAAATTTTAGTAAAGAATCGGATTCAAATTTTCAATGGGAGCAATTCTTTAATGAACTACACCGAAAAGAACTATTCAGTGTAGAACATTTTATCAGTAACAACAATGCAGAAACGCAATTTTTATATTGGTCATGGAGTGTGAGAATATTATTTTACTCGTATATATAGAACTTAGTGATGATTGGATGTATTGCGAAGGTAACCATTCCAGAATGTGGCTCAGTCAGTCAAGGAAGGTTCGTAGAAAGCTACAAGGCTATAGCTGGAAGCTGATTTACTCAGTTTAATCTCACCCTTCCTGCTCGGGTGGACGTGGTCCATAAGCTCAAAAGATCCTAACAGCCACCTGTGGGGAAAGCCGTTCCTTAGATATCACACGTATTATGAAGACTATAATCATGAAGATAGGACCCGGATTCAAAGCAATCTTATGAGTTTATGCTAACAAATCTGACACGGAGGACGTTTCTTTCGTTGTCCTGGAAATATTTATTTAGTCATGTCCTTACATGCGTTAGCATTATTCTTCTGTAGAATACGAGAAAAATTAAAAACCAGATTCCTGTATCTGTGTTCTGTAAAGAATCTACCTGTGCATAGTATAAAATACAAATTATGTGAACTGGCATCTTAATCAAAGGTATTTAAATTCTTCCAAACTCAATTATCCAAAAAAAAAATTCGTTGAAAGGCACTGGTTATTGGCGTTTATATAATCAAAATGTTTGGGAAATGTTTAATTGAACGAGTTATTTATTTTCTCATACCTAAGATTTTGGAAGGAGTTCCTTGGGCGTATCTTAAATAATTATTATTCACCGTTAATTTATTGCCAAATATGCAGTCATATCAGTCGGATCAGTTTTCAAACAATAAGCCACAGAAGGTCGTGCTTTTTATAAACTGCTACAAAACGCCGTACCATGTGTTCAGAATTCCATTTTCCTTCAACCGGTTACCAATATCGAAATAATAAACGTAATGAGAAAGTTAAAATGCACCAAATCTGCGGATATATATGGCATTACAAGCAAATTTGTGAATCACTGTGCCGACGTCATAGCGACTCCCCTTCAAATCATATTCAACGCGTGTCTTTCTACCGGCATTTTCCCCGACTGCCTTAAAGCTGCAAAAGTTATTCCGATCTTCAAGAATGGTTCGCCCACCGACGCATCAAATTACAGACCAATTTCCCTACGGAAGATATTTTCAAAAATACTAGAAAAAATTCTACACAAAAAGTTACTGGAATTCTTGACGAAGTATAAAGTAATTACTCCCGCACAACACGGCTTCCTCAAACAAAAATCCACGAGCACCGCTATGTACGAGTTCATTCAAAGTGTACAAAATTCCCTTGATGAAAAACAGAAAGTAGCCGGAATTTTTGCTGATCTTTCGAAGGCATTTGATCTTGTAGATCACAGAATACTCCTCCAAAAATTAGGATATTATGGGATCAGAAGCAACGCTTTGGCACTCTTTGAATCATACCTCAACAATCGGAAACAGAAGGTGGCCTTAAAAAACAAAGCTGGTGAGGTGCACTTGTCACGCATTGCTTGTGGCGTGCCTCAATGTTAGGTCCACTGCTTTTTCTTTTGTATATTAATGATCTTCCAGAATATATGGATATACGCACATGACACTAATTTGTTAATTACGGACAATGATTTAAATAACCTCAATGCGAAGATTGAGATTGCATCCAGAAACCTAAACACTTGGTTCGCCGCCAATAAATTAACACACTAAAGAAAATTAAGTTAGTTCGTTTTACAACAGAAACCAACAACATCGTAACGGATAAGTTCTCAGATCATACGACTTTCTTCCGCTTGCAGGTCGACAGTAAATTAAAATGGAACTTGCACATTGATCGTCTTGTGCGCAAACTGAGTTCTGTTTGTTACTCATTGAGACTGTTGATGCAACAAGTTGATACCAAAACTGCTTCAGTAGTCTATTTTGCCTACTTTCATTCACATATGTGTTACGGTATTGCCAACTGGGGCAATTGTTTTCGTAGTGTGGATGTTTTCAAACTGCAAAAACGAGCCATTAGAATTATATCAGGTTCAGATGCCAGAGAAAGCTGCAGGCCGCTGTTCAAAATACTTCATATTTTGACTCTACCTAGCGCTTACATATTAAAAGTACTAAAATTTGTTAAACGCAACATGAACCTTTTTGCAAGTAACGGGGACAACCATGAAGGTACCGTTCAGTTCTCAGTTCTGACAAGCACAGCCTCGGTCTCTACGAGTCTAGCGTTCATTATTCCGGTATCGCACTATTTAACTGCCTTCCTGAACGTGTAAAGAACATTAACAACTACAACTCGTTCGTCAAGAAGTGTAAAACTCTTCTTGTAAATGGAACTTATTACTCCGTACACGAATTTTTGAATCGCTCTCACATTCGTTGAACTGCCTTGCCTACAAAATTGCCGAATATGCTATAAATATGTAAATAATTTTGTCCAGTTTTCCCCTTTTGGTTCTGTTCTCCTGCCTCTGCTTTCTTGTTTTAGTAAATATCCATGACGCCATCCCTCCGTTCCTAGCGACAGGAAATGAATACCAGGAAGTGATTAGTGTCGTGTGCATGTTTCTTAAAGATTGTGTGTATGATTGTGGTGACTAGACAAATGTGAAAATATATGAATTTTTGTGTGTAACCTATTAAGAGTAATTCTGTCGACATGTAATTTATCTACTGTACATTTGTGACGAATCCTATTTCTTCATTAGAGGGCTAATGGTGAATAAATCTATCTATCACATAAAATGTTATTATTGTTATTAATTATCCTGTCTTCCGACAGACCCAAAAACTTGTTAAAATTTATTTCCCCCCATATATCCTGTTTTCAAATCCAATATTTAAAAACAATACTCGAGTATTTCATCACGTCACATACAATTATATTTATTTGCCTTCCCATCCAATTTCGCTGTGTTATTTTTATATATTCTTCATTTGTCACCTTACGTGTCCACTTTAAAGTTTCCATTCGTCTCCAGCACCACTTTTCCTGTCTTTATAACCACGTGTCAATATTTATGAACTAGGTATTTTATCAAGTTGTTACGGTACGCAAATATCGGTTTGTTCATTAGGAACAATCTGTTATTCATAAAAGATTTCCTTGCCGTAGGTACCTTTTCGCTGGTATCTTTGATGCACTCATTGTCTTTAGTTCCCAGGATTCTTAGATACTGAACGATATGATACAGAATCGATTCTGTTTCACATATCATTCTATTTTCCAAGAATCAAAATTTCCCAATAAACAATAAATTGTTCACGCTGAGCGGCGAAGACTTTCCGGAGATTGTTGCGTTTTGACAAAGCACTTCACGAACCAATAGCGTCAACCTAAAACCATCACGGTGAAACAAGGAATTAGTAGTTTATTCCCTAGTGAGTTCTGTAGGTTTAACACTTTCGGACTACGCTACGTTACTGTTCGTTGCCATAAGTTGTTAATTATTTTTTTTATTATTATATTTTTATTAGCAATCAGATTACTAATCATCTTTAAGCTAATTTGCTAGCATGTACAATTTAATAATAGGGTCTTCTACTGATGTCGTGGAGAAGGTGAGGGTTCAACAACGCCACCTCAGTTTTTATTGTAGTCTATTGGCCAGCATCTCTTCAGTCTTCGGTTGTTATTTCGTTGTAGTAACGGCTCTAGTTGTCTATTGGGGTGGGATTGAAGTACAGTATGATGTTTACTATTTTGATTTTTGAAGACGTCTGCTACATATGGTGTATTGAGGTCAGTATGTAAACTGAAGTTGGATACATACCAGGGAGCATTTGTAATAGTGCGGAGGATTTTTGATTGTACTCTTTGCATGATAGCGATGTGAGACTTGGCTGCACATCCCCAGAGCTCTATTCCGTACGTCCATATAGGTTTTATCACTGTTTTGTAAATGAGTAATTTGTTTTCTATTGATAATTTTGATTTTCGTCGAATCAGCCAGTTTAATAATTTAGTTTTTATTTCTATTTGCTTTTTTTTTTCTTGATGTGATCCCTCCATTTCAGCTTGGTGTCTAAGTGAAGACCAAGATATTTCACAGTATCTGCTTTTGGAATTTATTCCTGGTTGAGCTTTACTAGAGGACAATGTTCCTTTTTAAGGGTAAATGTTATGTGGGATGATTTCGATGCATTTACTTTTATTTTCCATCTTTTTAGCCAGGTCTCTATTTTTTTGTAGATGTTCTTGAAGTTTCTGTGATCCGGAATCAGGGTCTGTGTGTGTTGACAGTATTGCTGTATCATCAGCAAAGGTACTTGTGCTTACGTCCATTGAGGTTGGCAAGTCGGAAGTGTATAAGACGAATAATATAGGGCCAAGGATGCTGCCCTGTGGCACCCCGGAGAGAATGGGATAGCGGTTGAGTTGAAGATCTGCATCAATAATGTGTATTGTTCGTGTATCGCCATTCAGTGTCCATAACCCCAACAACCTCAACAGTGGTGTATTTATTACACGTTATAATGGTTCTTGCCCCCGCGTAACCTCGTCCCGAAAACCTTTAAAATTCGTATCTCTCAAAAAATTTTGTTATTTTTTGTATCGGAATTTTACATACAAAAAAACTTTACAAATATTATAATGAAGAATGCTCATAAATAGAACACAAGTTAATAAATATGTATTGTTTTTCGGAAAGCAAACTCACGAGAGCGAAGCCGCCGGCAATACGAGAGGAATTTAAACAGGATTCTCGTCAGGCATTCTTGCGAATTAAACTTTAAATTGCTCGGAAGGCAGAAAATGTAGATATTTGCGAACTGCATAATAAATTCGCAGAGATATTAGAATACTTAAACGTTGAAAGGTTAGCATGCTATTTATGTTTGCGTAATTGAATTTCACAACCTTCAGTTCAACCTTGTAGCTTTACTGCGATAAATCCGTTATGAGATCGTGTCTGTTACTGTTGGGGTATAATTGTAGCGCAAGATGTCGTTAATATTTCAGAGTGGACGTAGTAATAACTAACAATAAAGAAAGTTGTCAGGACAGAAATTGATCCGTAGTTGCATTGTGAGCAGAGTGATACTTCTGTAACTTTAAACATTTTATTAGGACTTGTTTTCAAAGTTCAGCCTTCTACCAGACCAGTCAGACCGAAACATTGTATAGTTCGTGTACTATTTTAAGCATAAAATTTGGGAATATATTGAGCTGCCCTTGAGGATCATGACTTAAAAATCTTGACCTCCAATATTCTACAAATTATACCATAAGAATTAAATTTTTCTGAGCGATGTTCGATTGTCCAAATGAATAACATAAAAGTGTATTTACTAAAGATTAAAACAGGCAAATAACTAAGTTTATTAAAAAGAACTGAAAAATATTTCACAAAAATAAATTCAAAAATACTCAGTAATAAATTGATGTAGAACCGTTATTCTGGTTGCATTACAATTTATGATGGCGGAAAGTTACAATACATTCACTGTTTATTATATTATACTTAATTTGGTATTCTACTTATTTTGACAAGCAGATACCGGCACAAATATCAATGGAATTTAATTTTAAATAGTGTAAACGACATTTTAATAATTGTATAATAAATTTGAATAGCGTTTAAAAATTAATTATGTAAATAATTAAATTAATAATGTTTGTGTAAAGAAAAGTGACAGTTTTAATTTGGGTTTATAAATAATGATGTGATTAGGTTAGGAAATATTATACTACATACTTGTACAGATTATTGAATGTGAATTCAGTTCTTGAATGTTGGTAATTGCTTAATTTCGATGAATGAGATATTTTGAAAAAGAACTGAATTAGATTTTTTAGACATTTTTTTTAACTTTATTTAGCAGGGTATGCAAGTAAAATGCAATTCACTGCTATGATATAATAAGAAATCATATGGTTAAGAGTATTTGGAGAGAGGGTTAGGTGAAATATATTTTCACAGCTCTGGATTATTACATTGGGTTCAGGTATTTACAGATTGACAATTATTTGTGTAAGTCTTGTGCTAGCTTGCGTTTGAATCCTTTATGGGTGTTTTTTTGTCCTAGGTATAATTTCTTTGCACTTTTACACTTCACTATATTTTTGAAGAAGTTACTGCTTAGGCTGTGGATGTAGATTGTTATAAGTGGAAACTTTAATTCTTGGTGTAATTGACTGTTTCGTATGAACCACGGGCTGTTAATTACACTTTATTCTGCATGGTTTGAAGTTACTTGAGCGAACTTGTAGGTGCGTTGCTCCAAGCTGGTCAGGCGTATGTAAGAATGGGTCGGAGATTCGATTTATAAATTAGGAGTGAGGATTCAACTCGGAGATGAGATTTTCGGTGGATCAGGGGGTAGAGCAGAGAGAGTCTTGCGTAGCTCTCATTTAGTTTTTTTATGAATGTGGTATCTCCAGTTGAGTTTTCCATCTGGGTGGGCCCCTAGATACTTTATCGCCGAGTCATTTGGATTCCATGATATTTCACTATTGTGCAGTCGGAGTGTCAGTAGTTGAGTGTAGCGCTTCAGTGTGAACATCTTTGCTTGGCCTTTAGTTAATTTTTATTTTTCACTTTTTATACCAATCATACATTTGAAGGTGTTGAACTGTAGTTTCTATTTCGGCACTCTGTGCCAGTATCGCGGTAATTGCGGTCGGAAACCAATCAGGTGCAAGCCCGCGATATTTGAATTGGAACTCGTACTTATAATTGGATCTTGTTTTCTTTTAGGGAAACAGATTGGAATAGTCGGCCGCCTCTCCGTTTTTGAACTAAGGTTCCCACAAGCCGAGGCACCTCGGCCTGTTTTGAGAGGTGCATGTTCCGGGGTCACAGACCTTGGGCATACGGTAAGAGTTGTTCGCTATTCCCATTGGAATAGTCGGCCAGCTGCCTCCTAAACAGGTCGAGGCACGGAGAAGGGAATGCTGCGTCCCACAGCAATCTCCCGCTATCGGAAGGGCGTGGGACAAGTACCCAATGCCCGACCTACCTGATGCAGGTTTTTCTAGGGTTTTTCCTGCATTTCTTTAGGCGAATGCCAGGTAGGATCCTTAAAATATAGCCCGCTGGCCCTAGTTAACCCTTGGCTACCTTCCTCTACCCTTCCGCATCCCCCCTTTCAAATCCCTTCCTATGCTATTAAAGGGGAGTTGCCCAAGTTGGATTACCCTCATGTAGCCTGTTGCCCTAAAAAAAAAATAGTCGGCCAGCTGCCTCCTAAACTGATCGAGGCACGGAGAAGGGAATGCTGCGTCCCCACAGCAAACTCCTCTCCCGCTATCGGAAGGGCGTGGGACAAGTACCAAATGCCCGACCTACCTGATGCAGGCTTTTCTAGGGTTTTCCCTGCATTTCTTTAGGCGAATGCCATAGCTCGGGGGCACTAGTTAACCCTTGGCTACCTTCCTCTACCCTTCCGCATCCATCCCCCCTTTCAAATCCCTTTCCTACGCTATAATAGGGGAGTTGCCACTATGTGGATTACCCTCATGTAGCCTGTCTACACCTAAAGAAAAACACTATTTCAGACATTATACAGTTTTTGGCGAGAATTAAGGCGCAAAATCCACACTAGTCGCATCAGGAAAACTTACAAATGGTGTAACATATCGCGGGTTTCAGACCACAGAACTTGTTCCCTGGGCCTTTAAAATTGCAAAATTTGATTTTGCTCTAATTGCCACAACATATTCAATTTTGAAAAAAAAAACAGCCCTTTTACTCGCGGAGGTCTCTTTCTCCGACACAGCTACTGGGCTAATAATGGTATTTAATGATGTAGCTGAAAGCGAGAAATACAACTACAAAAATCTCTGCCCGTGCCGGAATACGAACTAGAAGTCTTGTGATACGGATGACAACTACCACAGCAGGCCAGTGTGTTTTATGCATATTAAAAATAAGTTTTGAAGTCTGGTTATGCTCAAGTTATAAAAAATAATGAACAGTCGATCTTTTCTGCTTGTAATTTGTCGCCACGAGGCTGCAGGTATAAAATGGTAATTATTGTAAGCGTGTGACCTTGGCGAGTGCGGAGGCCGGGACCAACCGCGTGCCGGAGTAGGGTTCAGCCACTCCTGCAGTGGCACCCTCCACTCACGTGCAACACACGTGACCGGGATGCTCCCTCCCCGACGGTTGTGCGCTGTGCACCCTCCACTGCCTTTATGCGCCGGAATCCCGCAGACACGTTCAGAATGCTGATAGCGGGATCGCAGAGTCACTCCTGTAGGAGCGTGGGAACGCTGCGGCGTAAGCCCAAGGTCGCCGTCGCCTGATTTACGAGTGTTCACATCTAAACAGGTCACCCCTTGGAACCGGTAATAGCCGCGTAACGGCGGTGGCTCATGCAAAGAATAGACTGCGAAAGCAGCAGGTGTACAATGCCTTTGATGCTTGTCAAAGTGAGGAACTTCAAAAATAATTTAAATTACTTATTAAGCAAACCTTCTCAGGAAACGTGAAATTGCGCTGTAATATATTACAATTGAATAAAAATGTATTAATTTCCACAGGTGAATTTGCTCTTGGAAGAGTTTTCTGATTTCCAATATTGGAATAAACACTACGGTCTGCGAGGGCTATTCTCTCGCAGGCAGACCCTTGTATGAGAGACGAAAGGGGCTACCTTTGGGGATGCCTTTTCCTCTCTCCGTTTTTTGAACTAAGGTTCCCACAAGCCGAGGCACCTCGACCTGTTTTGAGAGGTGTATGTACTGCGGTCACAGACATTGGGCATACGGTAAGAGTTGTCCACATTTCCCATTGGAACAGTCGGCCAGTTGCCTCCTAAACTGGTGGTGGCATGGAGAAGGCGAATGCCGGGTAAGATCCTTAAAGTATAGCCCGGGGCCCTACTTAACCCTTGGCTGCCTTCCTCTACCCTTCCACATCCCCCCTTTCAAATCCCTTCCTATGCTATTAAAGGGAAGTTGCGACCATGTCGGTTACCCTCATGTAGCCTGTTACCCTATAAACAATTGAATAAACACGGCATTGCGTCTACATGCACCGCCAACAATTATTAAAAGAAACAGTTGTCCAACGAAGACACTTGTACTGTTTTCGCTTTCACTTATTCCTTGGTTCTATCTTCGTTCTTTCCCGTTTTATTTATTCGTTTTCATCAATTATCTCCTTTAAAGTAAGCATCACTTACTTTTCTGTTGCAAGATATAGCCATGTTACATATTTATTATATGTAATTTGTAGTTCAATAAAATCCAACACGCTTAGATCACCAGATAATACGAGGGTGGTCTGAAAAGTTTCCGACCCCAGCGTGAGGATGGCAGCAGTAGTAAATAAAAGCTAGTGAATTTCGTTGTTCATCTGTTGACAGTTACTCACCAAAGTTTCAGCCATTTTGGACGTGCAGTTGTTATGTAACAGTCGTTTGAGTGAGTTGATGTGAGTGTTTTTGTGAAAATGGAGAAAATCGAGTATCGAACTGTTATTAAATATTTGTTTTTGAAAGGCAATCGCCTACACAAATCAAAGATGAGGTCTATTCTGCGTATGGTGACACTGCACCATCATTTACCACAGTGAAATTTTGGGCAGCTGAATTTAAACGTGGCCGTAAGAGCTTGGGAGACGATGAACGTTGGGGACGTCCAAAAACTGTAACTACCAAAGGTCACCAAATGGTGTTACATGACCGCCGAATTAAAGTGAGAGAGATAGCAGAGGTCATGAAGATGTCAAAAGAACGTGTTTGTCAACATTTAGGCATGAAATGCTGTCAGCGTGTTGGGTGCCGCGTTTGCTCACGTTAGACCAAAAATGTGTTCGAATGAACATTTCCAACGCTCTGTTGGCGAAGTTTAGGCGCAATAAATCCGAGGTTTGTCGCTGTACTTTACTGTAGATGAAACTTGAACACATCATTATACGCCCGAAACAAAAATACAGTCCAAACAGTGCATTGCAAAGGGGGAACCGGCTCCAAAGAAAGCAAAAACTGTTTTTTCAGCTGGGAAAGTGATGGTGACTCTTTTTTGAGATAGTCAAGGAGTTATTTTAATCAATTATCTTCAAAAAGGAAAAACCATTACTGGAGCATCATTACTTGACAAGCTGAAGGCAGAACTTGCGGAAAAAGAAAATCCTGTTTCACCAAGACAACGCGCCGTCTCACACCTCAGCGGTTGCCATGGCGAAAATCCACGAATTACGGTTTGAACTGCTTGGCCATCCGCCTAGCTCACCAGATATTCTTCTTGTTCCCTGATCTGAAAATTGCGCTCGGAGGACAGAGATTTTCGTCAAATGAAGAGGCAATCACCTTCGTGAACACTTATTTTTCAGACAAAAACGCCGAGTACTTTTTGGACTGGTTACAGAGATGGGAGCATCGCTAGGAAAAGTGTGTAGAGTTACAAGGAGACTATGTTGAAAAAAAAATTAAAATCTTCTATCATTGTTGGGTCGGAAACTTTTCAGACCACCCGCGTATTTATTGTTGGTATTATGGATGCGTCTTCACGTTTTCACCGTTGGCTTTGTATTAGTAGGATAAATTTGTAAATAAGTTGACGGCGACCTTGAATTTTAGATTTACTTTAAACATACAAGGATCATGTGAATATAGATATAGTGGCATTACAAAGTGTATATTCTGATAATGTCTGTCATTGTTTTTACGTGGCGATGGTTCACACTGAGATCTATTCGCGCGCGGACAAAAGTCATTGTTGATACACAGGCTGCGCGTGGAGCAAAGACTTGGAACTTCGCCGAGAAAGGTTATATATTCCGTTTCCAAAGACTTGCTGCTCATTGATCTACAGCAAGGAGACGACGTGATCTATATATTGTATGAAAAATTCTCAATGTCCTGTGGAAACATACCTCACTGCACATAATATTTTAACGTTCCTACTGTGGTTTCAAATTTAATTCTTTTCATAAAGACAACCTCAGCAACATTGCCAGAAGATTTAGATGTACAGTGGTACTTCTGTAGTCTCCTATGTTCATAATTTGAGGTTAGTTGACTCACATAGACAGCTAGGATAAGAGGTGTGTGAGCTAGAGGGAGTGTGCGGCTGACGGACCGTTCGCGTCAACAAGGCGGCGACAATGGCAGCACGACCGTGACGGACCACTCTTTAAGTTTCTCAGCTGCGCTGATCCGGGATTTTCCTTATCTCGGTCTACTTGGCGTGAAGACTCGATTCAGTTTCTGTATTGGCTCTTAGCAAAACAGCTTCGAACGGCTTTCCAACCACGTAAATAAGTCAGCTTTTGTGCCAATGCCCAAAAAAAAACACGATCCAGCACGACATTTGGTACTTTCAATCAATTATTCTGGAGTAATAAGTGATTGAATAAAACTGGTATAGAGTCCAAGAATTAATCTTAAAATCCAAACGCCACTTAAAAAAACTTTTAATGTCTATTTATTAAAATTATACATCCAAAGTTATGTATAACAATTAGTGGTATGCATAGTTTCGAATGAATTGTTAAAGAACAGATTTGTGCACAATATTTATGAATACAAGAAAGAGTTAGTTTGTTATTTATCGGCATCCATCATTAGCTGAAGTAGTGGTAGAAGTAACAAATGAACGCAAACACAGAAAAGTTGATACGTAGATCGCAAAGGGTTGGGTTATGGTAGTTCATGAAGACATAAAATGAATGCCTCCGAATAAAACAAACTGGAGGAACCGATACCAAAAGACGATGAAGTAATACTGTAATAAAAGTTCCAAACGTTCTTATTTTTGTCAAAATTGTGAAATTCGAAAGTTTCGATTTCGTGCTACCGCGAGAGCTTTCTAGAAAGTCCTGTATATAAAATGAAAACTTCGTATTCGTAACAGTCAGACTGGGTAGATCTCATAAATTGTAAAACTGGTGTGTATGTAAATAGCTGGCATTTCGTGAATATTGTGCATAGTGTAAGTTGCACTATGTTTCAATTATGGCAGTTAACGATCAGTCGATTACTTTGCTTGAGAACTTTACAACTTTGGAAATTGTTATGACCAGGTTCGTTTAATGAGATACTTCTCATTAATATATAATATATTCTTGAGTAGCAATTAAAAAAGGAGACAAAAATTTAGTAATCTATAAGTACTACGTTTAAATGCCAAACGTACATTAACGTATAAAAATAAAAATTGGCCGGATAATTACATAGTTTATAATTATATTGTTATCTACGAACCGTAGGGGGCCTATTTATATAACTATTTCCAAAACGGAAAAATGTTTTTCTGATTTTTGGGGTGCTGATGCATATTTTATGTCTGATGTTAAACCAATTCTATGACGTAATTCTGATATAGATACAAAAATTAATCACATACATGTCAAATAATTAATCATTTGAACTCGGGAACCTTTTTGTTATATTTATAGAATGGATTGAAGGGTTGCAGGTGAGCAGAATATACTTTGCATAGTAATGAGACACTAGTTCCAGATTGTGTCAAGTTAGTTGTCGGTCTGGTTTTCTCTGCCACCTCTGCTTCTCCTACGCAAGAATAAGTACAGATGTGTAGTTTACGCTGCAATCATATCTCATCTAATTACTTTTTCTAATAAATATGAAATGACCTAATAAAACATTATTTCTAAAGATAAAGCCGTTAAATATAAATAATACATTTGTAATTCAATTTAACAATGATAATAAAAATTTCAATATTCTGAAGTGCATAAGTAGTGACAAACAGATATTAAATGTATAAAATTCAAGTCAAATTATTTGTTGATGACAAGAATGTTATTTAACTAATAACATAAATTACATCAGGGTTTTTGAATTCTTCGGTCATGTTATTACTCTAAATTTAACGAGTAATAAGCCAATGCCAATTAACGCACATCTCATTTAAGATTACAGTCGTTAAAATTCAATTTCGACATCACAGGTACAAACATAGTTAAAGGGTTGAAAGCGGGCAGAATATACCTTGCATAGTAATGAGAGCGTATCAATTTCATATTAAAGCAGGGAGCAATGCGGACGATTACTTTGGACAGTTCCTCATTACGCTGCGGTCAATCGATGCCATTTTGTTAAGCTATTTACGGTAAATGGTTATACGCCCATAGTATTTACTATCATTATTATATATAGCACTCGAATAATTTAATACAGTTTTCAGGAAAAAAATTATTGTGCGTCATTTTGACTAAATACAGTGCGGCAGCTTGTTATGACAACCACGTTTAATAATACTACACTTTTACTCTATTACATTGTTTCCCAGTGCATATTACATCCAGAAAATGACCAAATCTTTGGTATCAAATACTGTAAACAAAAATTGGTGAACTAGTTTCAGTTCTATAAGATAATTGTAAATGCGAACAGAAATTAATAAAAAAGTTTGAATTTATTCATGTAACTGTAGGGTGCTCGTCCTTCATAGGTGTATGAGTACATTGTGGACGAATCTTAACGATAGGTTTACCTTTTTTCACAAAGATAAACTATAGCACGCGCAACCATATAACGCGCTAACTGACGCTGGTAGGCAGCTCACGGAGAGGAGGTAGAACCTGAGAAGAAGAACAATAAACTGGCCATACAACAAATGTGACGCGCTCTATAGTGATAGGATAGATCTTCGGTCATCTGTTTTCGTTAACGCGTTACTCATAATTCAAATATCACATTCTTTAAAACCAAAATAAAGTACTCAGACTGAACAATAATTTTATTTATCGCACGTCACATTATTTATTATGTAAAGGAGGTTTTAGCTATCGTAGCGATAAAACAATCACATAGTACACATACATAAAACGTTCCGTTTCATTGATACAAAACATTCAGCACTTCATACAGTTGATAACTTTACATTTGAAGAGCTTCAGAAATATTTGTTCTTATATATAGTTCATTCTGGATTGTCTCAGCCAATAATATGGCAGAGTTTTTTGTTAAATTCTATATTAACATTATTTACATATTTACGTGCGCGTTTTACCATCAGAACATTTTTTTATAACTTTTATCTCAAATCTAATTTCGATACATATTCTTTTATTAATTTTTAATCTTATTTGTCAGATATATTCTCCAAACTTTCACCTATTTCTTGTTTAATACTTTTTCATAGTCATCGTGAGAGACAGAATTTAGATTATATCGGTTTTGGATCTCGTAATAAATGAAACGTAAAAATATAATAATAAATCACTAGATTATAAGAAATAATATTAAAAAATGTATTACTTGATTTAACTTGCTCCCTCCCTCGGAAACTATATTGTCATAAATATTTAAAAGAAATCAAATATTTTGAGGTATGAATGTTGGGAATTAACTTATTTTTATCTATATCTTTCATACCATTGATGTTTCTACCTACTATTATTGGACTATTGCCAATTCTTGGCTGCGTAAGGAATAATTGAGACTATAATTCTTTATATTTTACAGTGTTTCTTTATTTCCAAGTCTTTTTCTGATACAAGTGTTGTTAAATGTTATATAAATAGTAAATCATGTGTGTCAAGATTATTTTTGTATAATTTGACTTATGGACATGTTTTTTTTTACTCCAACTTTGAAATAAATTGAATGTCAAGTTAATAAAGATTAAATGGCAGTCGGTGTTAAAAGAAAAGAAAGAAAATTTAAAGAAACAAAAATGATCAGAGTACATAATAACTGGAATTGATTTTCCTCTCTAAAATTTTTATATATATTTTGAATAAATAATATTTCACAGCTTCTCTGATTTGAAACACATTACTAGCAAAATAATTTCTATCTTTTTTAATTATATGTGCTGCCTAGTTAGTGACTGGAGTTATACAAGACATTCCATAATTGCTTATATTAGCTATTTTCAAATAATTTATGTTGGTTTCGGACAATTAAATTTAAAATAGTTCATTTGGTTAAACTGTAATGGTCAAAATTCTAGTTTTCAGAGCGATTCGTTCTCTAAAATTGGTTATCTTTCTGGTTCGATATACAGGTATATTTTATATTCATAAGCTGATAATAATTTAAATATTCTTCCCCCATCTAACTGCATTAGGTGAAACGAATGGTGTTGAAATAACGACCCGAACTGGCAATTGTGAAAAATTTACTGTAGAAGTAACATTTTAAGACAGTAAATATGAATATTTATTATTTTTGCCGGATAACACAGCGAACTGTCATTTCTGGATGGTGTAATTTCCCATAAATTAGTCGAGTATTAGGCGCCAGGGTTAAACGTTACTTCTTTGAAGATATTTACATCCATGTATTATTTTTACCTATCGTCCAAAACATAAGGTTGCTTGTTAAATAGTCGGCTTCGGAAATAAATCTTCATGAGAACGAACCTAAACAATGGAAGTATTAGTCGAATATGTCTGAACCCTGCTTTTCTGTAAATTGCGAAACCTTTGAAATGAGTTTGGTTTCGTAACTAAGAACGATTTGTTTTCGTATAATAATTTGGAAAATTAGCCTAAAGTCGTAAATCTCCTAAATTATGCTGTAGGGCGTTTAAAATCTCACTGAGAACCGTAGATTAGATACCATTGCAAAACATAATGCAAACGGAAAACTATTTCAAGTTCACACTTCAAATTTCTTGCGATCCAAAAGTGTTTGTTTTTCTGTAGAGGTCCCTTTCTGTCTTTTATGATTACAAGAACCACATGGCCATTTGTATTCCATTATTATTAATTAAAAACTATGTACGATTGATTCAAGCTTTCGAATCCTAAAAGGAACAATTTTAAACCTTTCGGGACGAAAATGAACGTTACGAAATACGTTCTGGAAAGGCATGGAAAGATACGGAAGGTTAACCAAGTGATGTTATTAATAATTATGAAATGAAACTTAGTCAAACTGACGGTAATGTGATTTTGCCTGCAACGAGAGGGAAGAGGGTGTTATTAATTACGTGAGTGGGGAGGGTGCGCCGCGCAGGTAGGCTGCCAGCCAGCCAATTACAGACGGCGCGGCGGTGTTAATTGGCGTCAGCGAGGAGCGGCGTGGCATGAGGCCGGGCGCGCGCCTCCCCCCTCCCCCCTCGCAGCGCTTCCCCTCCTCCCCCGCACAGGTGCCCGCGGCTGCGTGTGTGGGAACGCGCTCAGTAGGCCCGTTCCCACGCACGGAGCGGCAGCACCTGGCCGACCATGGCCCAGCACCAGCAACTCCCCGCAGCGGCAGTCTCGCGCACCGCGCAGTACAAAAAGGTAAACATGGCACGAGGCTTGCATTCATTTCGTAATAACATTTCAGCATAGGGACAAATAGTCCATTTGCGTCCCACAAGTACGTCGACTTATTTATAAATTATACCACAAATGCTTTTTTAATCTTACGACTTCTTTTAAACCGTTTCTGTGAACCCCGCTATGGACGCCAGTTAGTGTTCTTCATACGCAAACATTTATTACATACGATAATAAAATGTAAATTATATCAAATTAGCGAGGACTTGTGAACCACGACTTGTAATTGAATAATTTCTCCTTCGAAAATAAAAAAAATCTCAGTAATGTATAAAATTAAGGATAATGAATAACAACAATCATGACATCCAGCTTTATTTTTTTTAGATTTTGCATCATTTTCATAATATAAACCAGACAGTGCTTCATGCAAGAACACCGTCTGGAATCAGAAAAGGTTCAATCTGAGCAAACTTTTGTAATCTAATATTACATAAAATAAAAGATAATTAAGTACGATTTTGTGGGGAAAAAAAGGCAACGTACTTGTGGCGTGCAAATGTATAAAATTTCTCTATGTTGAAATCTTATTAAGAAATGAATAGAACAACAGTTCTCATATTAATCACAAATCCTCATGGAATAATTTTGACTATTTCCACCAAGATCTTTCAACGAATCTGTTTGACTTCTTAATGTTAACAAACGTATAAAGTCATTTGTATCAATATTACACTTTAAAACTACATTCATACAGAAGGCTCATTTTTCTCCATTCTCGTTTCATTCAGGGCGTCAATACCGAATACTTTATATTATTGTCCAATCAAATGTTCTTAATCGCTTTCGCTTTCGCTTTCGTCGTGGATTCGTGTTCAGAACTCTATCCATCCACCTATATATCTATGCTGTGTTAATTTTTTGATCGTTTTCATCATATTAATATATCATATAAATAATCCTAATGACTTCAGCCAGCCGTGTCATTTAAGTACTCTCAGGTCATTAATAAAAATATCTATTCTAGAGAAGTCCGGAATTTGTTTGGTTGCGACTTCAGTAACTTAATTATTTATTTTAAATTGTGTAATTACAAAATTTTATATAAAAAAATATGAATATTGATTAATAATTCTGGAATTTATAATGTTCAACTCTTAGCAGCGACTGCATCATACGTATTCAGTCTCAAGTAATAACGAGTATTGTGGAATAGATTCCAGTGTTTTTAAGGAAATTGTCTTACATTTATCACATGGAATCAATGCAATTACGTGATAGTACTTAAAATATATTTAACAAAAGGATCAGTTTCTAAAGTATTCCTTCATAAAAAGAAGGCCAACACTTATTACATAATTTTTTGATTACAATAATTGATTAGTCATATCAAATCTCAGAAACGAGGCAGGCCTTATTGAAAATACATATTTCAGTCCTTTGGATCTTCAACTTATTTTTCTAAAAGCCAGTTACGTAAACCATGTGGAATTTCAGTGCGTCATTGAAAACGTCTTTCTCAGGACAATTTAAACAAACGTTAATGACAACTTCAATTATATATGGTATTTTCTCTTTGTATCCCTACTATTTTTCATTCATTTGCTAAACGTTATATGTTTATTCAAATTCGTATATCATGTTTGTCAATTATTTTAAAAATTTATATCAAAGAGATGTAACAAATTTAGATGCAAAATACCTCATCATACATATGAATAAGCGTCTTTCCAAGTAATGTTGCATAAAATATAAAACCATGTACTCAGTTGCTTTGCATATCATAACTCAAGAATTCCAATTAAATTGCAAGAATGAAGTTAGTTTTAATATTTATGACTAACAATTTCATTCAATTAGTGAAAATATTTAGCGAGTAAATTCTCATCTAGTTGGGATTCGAAGACGTTAATTGGGTTTATGACTTAATTCTCGGGCACACATTATGATAGACCGAATGGGATTAAGCCTCAAAACTCAATGGGAAATATTTAGCTTTACAATTTTATGCAACTGAATTAGAAAAATTAAAAAAATAAATTAAGCTTATTTGAGCCAGATACATACACATACAAATAAATTATTCGAATGCGTTGATAATATTATTATTCGAAATAATAATTTCTGAGTCACATGATTAAATAACAATGAAATATTAATGAATATTGGGTATATTATTTTAGAGAACGGAATATAATTGATTTAAAATTTGTTCTCAATCCTTCGGGAAATTATTGTGCGACACCTACATTACATAGGTAGATATTAATACGGTACGAATAATAAAATAAACGTGTTACCAAAACATCTACAGTAGAGGAAAAATATTTATAAACTAATTAGTCATTGGTTGAACATTTAAAATTTTGTTAAATTTCTCTATAGTTGTGCACAATATAACAGATTTAGTTAATTCTAAATTTTCGACTTGAATATAAATATACGTATATATATAATTCTTCGATTAGTTTGGATTTTGTTTTTCATTTATTTACAATTCACTATTCCGCTTATTAAAGTATCTGTCATTTATTATCTCAGGTTCTACTTAGCAGCACTATACCTCTTTTATTTGCCCAACTGATATATATATATATATATATATATATATATATATATATATAATAGACGCGTCGTCCCAATCTTTGTTTATTATGGATTGACATATGTGCGTTTCCTTATAGTCATGCTGCAATTGTATGACGTAATACAGGTATCGGCGTCGACACTGAAGTTGTTTTAGCTTAACGGCACTTGCGGCAATAAAACTAGTTTCATAGTGGAATGATTAGCAAGTAATCTCGCTTGCGGAACGCGCATGGAAACTTGTCAAGCAGCGCACGTCTTTGCAAAGCTCTCTGTATTCTGAGCTGCCATAGTTGGATGCCGAACAGGCATTATAAACAGCCGGCCTTGCTTAACGGCCCCGAGAATAGAGGCAAAGCTTCATGCCAAAGCGTAAGTTGGGTCGTCTACCTGTAAAAATTCAGGGGCTAATACTTGAAACATGTCCGTCATTAAAGAAGATAGAGTTCTCAGTAAAACCAATATTTATACTTGAAGAAAGTGAATTCCTCAATGCGTAGAAGATTGTTTGTTGGTAATATTTGTATAATTTCTATGAGTATCGCGTGTAGAAATTCGAACCAAACGTAAGCCATCCAAGTCACGTCTTAGTCCTGTATAAATTTCTATTAAGGTTCGTGGTTTCTAAATCGTGCGTAATGATAACAATAAATTCTACGGTTTCATTGGCTCCGTTTCCTTATGTTTGTTTACATAAAAGTCTTAGATAATTTCCATAAATTAACTATAACATTTTACTATTATTTCATTAATATTGGAGATTTTTCTGTTACCATGTTACGAATACATTTTCAGACGCTACAAGGTTTATTATAAATTTTTTGTAAGATCGACTTTGCTAGGTTATTTGAATGAAAATTAAGAAATGTAATTCTGATTAATAAACACGTCAGTTTGTGGCTAGGTATTGTTTACCATAGAACTAGCCGGCCTTGACTGGGTATTTCTTTAAATTAACCCGGAGGAAGAATTGATTCGACACTAACCTCTTGGTAAACATTTCATTTATCCAGCATCAATTGTGTCAGTGTTTCGAACATTTACCCATTCATGTTCCCCTCTCCGACCTAACGCTCGGCATCTAACTTCAAATAAACTAGGATGATGACTGACTTTAACAACTCGAGAATTCTATTACCACATAAAGTAGGAGTGCGTAAAAATCACGCCGAATTATAAGTGAAATATACTTGATAACCTAATAAAGTCAAAAATACTCCAGGTACCGTAAAGGAGGAAAACTTTTAACTTCACAGAGACCAAAATATAGAAATATAGAAAATCCAAAATACACTTAGTCCCTTAAAAGAATCAAAACTACTCCGGGTAACTTATTTCCAACCACGTCCACCTCCGCGACGAGGAAAATATAATTTCATTAACCGCCATGGTTACTGCGAGATTTAACCTCAGCGTTTCTTATAACCCCGTAATCGACAACGTTATCGGTTTATTTTACATTTTTTTAAATAAGCCCCTTTCCACCATCACCGTAAGGTAAGGGTGCTTCCCTCACTTGCTTTTTTGAGTTGAAATTATACACTTAAAAATACTAGAATAACACTATCAAAATAAACGACCCAGAAAATGTTTGATTTGACGTTAATAATGACCGTTTAGGAATGTTAGAAGTTAGAAGGTAGCCATTACCTTGCTCTACCTTTCCGCATCTCCCCTTTCACTCCTTTTCCTATGCTATAAGAGGGGAGTTGCCACTATGTGGATTACCCTATATATAGTTTTCTTTTTAGGTAACAGGCTACATGAGGGTAATCCACATAGAGCCAACTCCCCTTTAATAGCATAGGAAGGGATTTGAAAGAGGGGATGCGGAAGGGTAGAGGAAGGGAACCAAGGGTTAACTAGTGCCCCCGGGCTATGTTTTAAGGATCCTACTCGGCATTCGTCTAAAAGTAATACAGGAAAACCTGCATGAGGTAGGTCGGGCATTGGGTACTTGTCCCACGCCCTTCCGATAGCGGAAGAGGAGTTTGCTGTGGGGACGCAGCATTCCCTTCTCCGTGTCTCGACCAGTTTAGGAGGCAACTGGCCGAGTATTCCAATAGGAATAGCGGACAACTCTTACCGTATGCCCAAGGTCTGTGACCACGAATCATACACCTCTAAAAACAGGCCGAGTTGCGACGGCTTGTGGGAACATTAGTTCAAAAACGGAGACAGGAAAAGCCATCCCCAAAGGTAGCCACTTCCGTCTCCCCTACAAGGTTCTGCATAGCCTGTCTACACCTAAAAAAACACTGCGAGACACAAGGAAGCCTGAGAGAGAATTCTCTCGCAGGTGAACATTCCCAGAGAGCTCTGGATGAGCCTACCTCTGGGGATGCCTTCACATCTCTCTGGTTTTTTTGAACTAAGTTTCCCCACATGCCGAGG
Source organism: Zhengitettix transpicula (assembly GCA_037074705.1). NCBI lineage: Eukaryota > Metazoa > Arthropoda > Insecta > Orthoptera > Tetrigidae > Zhengitettix > Zhengitettix transpicula. The sequence continues at coordinate 119,128,754 of CM073592.1, read as the reverse complement.
TACCTCGACCTGTTTTGAGAGGTGTATGTTCCGGGGTCACACACCTTGGGCATACGGTAAGAGTTGTAGGCTGTTACTATGGGAATAGTCGGCCAGCTGCCTTCTAAACTAGTGAAGGCACGGCGAGGGAAAGCTGCGGCTCCACAGCAAACCTTTCGCCCACCATCGGAAGGACGTGGGACAAGTGGACTGCTCGACCTACCTGATGCAGGATTTTCTAGGGTTTTCCCTGCATCACTTTTAGGCGAATTGCCGGGTAGGATCCGTTAACCATAGTCCGGGGGCCCTAGTTAACCCTTGTCTACCTTCCTCTACCCTTCCGCATCCCCCATTTTTAAATCCCTTTTCTATGCTATAAGAGGGGAGTTGCCACTATGTGAATTACCCTATACATAGCTTGTCTACACCTTAGAAAAAACACCTTAATTTTCGTGTTTATAGATTAATGTAGCAAATATATGATTAATTGTAGCTTTTCCAGTCGTTCCACTTTCTGAATTACAGGCCGACTGGTTACTACTGGGTCTTTCCGAGGACGTAAAACTAATTCACAAGTGCGTGGTCATGTCCCCCATTTTCCCACTAAGTTTCTTATTCTGGAACACGGGTTTCGGTATTATTTGAACAGTGATTTGCTGGTTGATCGTAGATGTCCACGATATTTATGCTCAAAATTACGTATTTAATAATTAGTTAAGAATAGACTATTTTTACAATAGTGGTATTAAACATACAGGTTATGCGTTTTTAGACTATCCATAAAGACAAACGACTTCTCACAATGATGATATAATAATTTCTAAATTTAAGCTTTAACGCCATGTAATACATAATTATCACGTACTAACGTTTCTTTAAATTTATCCAAGGAGTTAATATTTTTAAGTCATTGCATGTTATTATTAGTTGTGATTATTACAGGTAGTTCGTTTATGCCTAACTGAAGAGGTAATTTAAAAATAGTGGGATAAGTTTGGACGGTAATGAATTTACACCTAAAATTAGGAAATTGTTGTGTCGGAACAATCCAGGAACGTTGGGGGGACGGGGAAATTTTACAGGAACTGCAGATCGATTCGCAGCGAAACTTACAGTTCAGAAGCTAGACATTTGGTATAAAACTGAGGCTAGAAAGTATGTGGTGGATGCAGATAAGCTGGCTACCTGACTTCACAAGCTACTAATTTACGGGTTTAGAGCTACGTCGTTCCCGATCCCAGCCAATAGGATGAAATTAATATCGACCCATCCACTTTCTCGTCGACTGTTATTAATGGCAGTAGTGAAGCCGTATATCTTCTTACACGCATAGAGTTTTTTCCTCGTCGGTGTAGCTCTTAATTAAAATAAAGATGTTTCGGATATGAGCTCCTGAAATGGTTCCTGATCTTATCCCATCAATTTAAATCCCCAGGGTAGTTCTAACATCATACGTGCTATTCTGTGGTAGCGATTGCGGCGGGATCGAGGCGCGATGCAACTGTTGGCCGCAACATTTCAACTTTAACTTTAAAATTTATAGAGAACGTTGTAAAACTATGAATAATATTTAAAGACTTTCAACAAACCACATACAGATTCTCATTTATACTGTTCTTTTCAAGAACTAAGTTTTCAGTTTAACAGATGATTAAGAGTGAAAAGTCGAAAGTCTCTGTGGTTTTAAAATAAAGAACATTATACTGAGGTCCTGTATGTGGTTGGATTTAATGTTTAAATACCGTTTGTAAGAAGGTCTGGATCATTAATATATCAAATACGAATAATTAAATAAAAGTATCATGATGAAAAAATGTCCGGAAGAGGAATAGAACCCGCGACCTCCGCACAGTTGGCTGAGCTCCCGCCCGGTAAGCGCAGACGCCTTGTTCGAGTCCTCGTCCGGACGACATTTTTTCCATCCTGATACTTTAACTCAATTTAATTTCATGGTCTCTGTGGCTTGAGTTGGTGAAAGCTTTCACTCTATCTTGAATTGAAATTATGAATAATTATGATAGTAATTCTATCATAAACGAAACGGAGGAATCAGACGATTTTATTGTTCCACAGGACTAAATAGTCCCAATGTGCATTGTGAAAGTTTGATGTGTATATTTGAAAGTAGTATCAGCCATAAATGTATTTAAACTGATGTTAATTAAACTCGCTTGGCATACGAAATACAAATACTCAGGTTAAAATCCAATCAGAGACCTTATTTATTTCCCTTTGGGAAATATTGCGTACTTGAACCTACGAATGGAATCCAGCCCAGAGACCCCGTTTGATAGACGTGAAAGGATCCCTTCATTAAATCGGCTACATCAGCGGTGTGATCTCTCCCAAGGAAATGTAACACTTTAAAATACTTTCAAGTGAACCTTATAATTCAACAAAGTATTATTGTCTAGTTTAATACAATTTAAAATTTCCTGACAACTTTTTTTTACACGACAAAACTTGAGATACAATTCTGAATATGACTACAAATTCATTGATATAGCTCGTAACACGCAAATGATTGTAACAATTTTCCGACCTAATTACAGTTTATGGCATTCATCACCAAACCTTTTCAAACGCATCCTTATAAAAAGTCCAAATATCAAAATATTTCAATATATTAATGTGGTACAGAATGTGGTCGGCATGAGAATGAAATAAACGATTTATTTCAGTGACCAACGAAGTAACAGACTATTCGTACCCAAATGTTCGTGTACAATGATCTACCGATATTTTCCCAGTCTCAATGACCTCGCGTACGCTCAATCTGGGACCTTTAAACACTGCATCGTTGATGTAGACGGTTTTTTCTTCTGTCTTCATGGTTGCTGACCGTCCTGAGTGCTCATCATCCAAAATTGAGATTCAACCGCGTTTTAATTCAGCCACCCTCTTCTATAACATTGAAATTGATGGCGATGATTCGTTGTCCAAGCAATATATACACTCATATACATAGCTTGATTAGAAAAAGAAAAAAATATATCGTTGAAACTTTATGGTATAGCATCTAACTACTACAGCCACGATGAGGGAAATTAAAAACATTATACCGTTGTTCAATTTATTTAATTTGAATTCTACACACTATTTACTTTATTTTTATGTTACACGGTATCTTTGGAATACTTTATGTATAAATGTACTCAAAATTGTTTACCAGGTGACGAAGCCACTCCTGGAACGGAAGAGACGAGCAAGGATTAACCGATGCCTGGATGAGCTGAAAGAGCTTATGGTAGGCGCCTTGGAGGTGAGTTCCCTTGTGGAAAACTCTCTTTAAGATCTATTATATCCAACTCAATCATCCAACAGTCGAGAGTGAACAGTCGAGCCACTTCTACTGTCATAGTAACATTTGTATGGAATTTTTATCTGTATTTTATTACGATTCATTGGCAGGAGCTAAGAAACGAACCCATTTCATTTAATTATATTACAAAACTAACGTAAAAATACTTCATATATAAAATATTTTATAAATTAAAATTAGGCAAAGTGAAATTAAATATTTTTCCTATCAGTTTCTTCATACTTGAACGGCTATTTAAACAAGTCAAATCATAGAATGTAATACTCCAGGTTTTAAAGACTCCGCGTTAGATATGAAAGCAAAGTTTTCATTAAAAATTGTTAGTGATTGCTTGCGTCCATATTTTTATTTAATGAAGAGTTTCGCAGAAACAAGAATAGCGTTTCCAATACATTCTTAGCTGATATACTGTAGTGAAAGTGAAATGTTATTTGGATACTGAATCAAAATTATTTTTGGTGAGACAAGAGAGTGCATTTTACGTACAATGAAATTGTCAATCCCGTAGAATCTACATATAACATACTGTCAGAGCCAATGTTATTATTATAGCTTGCAGTATAGTATCTAATAGATACTTAAAAATTGTTTACCAGGTGACGAAGCCACTCCTGGATCGGAAGAGACGAGCAAGGATTTAGCTTTATTAATGTCTCTCTGCCTCTCTGACTATAGATGATTTGCCCTTCTGTAAACAAATACTTAGCTCTATAGGAACAAACACGATATTCGCAGTCTAACATTCAATTTAAATAAAATAAAAATAAAAAGATAGTCCCTACCATCTCATAATTCCAGGAATCGTAGCATTAGCAGTGCAAAGGAAATAAACATCTGTAGTAGTTTTTCTCAGTATTTAAAGAAGGAATTTATTTTTAACAAAAATTGTAAGGTTATATCGTAATTATGAAGAATTTTTATATTAATATCCATTGTTTTTTTTCGCAGTAAGCAATGCCTGCATATTTACCGTGAAAAAATGAGTGCTCAGCTATATTAGATAAAAACGTATCTCTGAGTAGCCACGGTCAGTTAACCTGCCAATACTAACGTCGTCAAGGCCTAACTTGAACAGACGTGAAACGATAACTTATAACTTGAGGTAATTGGAAGCTTAAGAGGGCGGACAGTGAGAAATAACCTGCCACGAAGTAAAGCTGTATCATAACATCGTTTTAATTTACTCCCTCGATTTTCACTCCCCTTAATTAGGATATTTTTTTAAAAAAAACGTAGTTCACAGTCTTTACAGCCAATGAAAAGCTTTTATTAAAGACACGCATATTAAAATTATTCCTTATGAATTGTTTTCGCGGTTACAAAAACTAAGTAACCCGTTCTGTGCAATTATTATCACTACATTAAAGGACATTTCTTCCATACTACGACGATAAAAAATTTCTCACTGCATATATTCATTCATCAAGTGGTAGAAGCAGCTTTCACGAATGATCAAGGGAAAGGTTTATCGAGACAACGTCACTATTTTCGATCATTCTTATCAAAACGGTTATAATGAGGAATATAAATGTTGAATAAAATCTAACGCGTTAATTCGAGACATGATCTTCCATTCAAAATTTTCCAATTTTTTGCTCTTGACGAAACTAGGAAAACGGAATTAAGTTTATGATTTTTCATGAAACATTAGAATACTATAAGTAATTTTTGTGTTTGCGTCAATTGTTTATTTTTGTTGTATATAACAATTTTCCATTAACTATTATTATTTCCAGACTTTTGTACGTCTCGTTTAGATTTCGCGGAACAATCAATAAATTTATAAATAATTCGCATCAATTACTAGTTATATCTCAATCATGAAAAATACTGCATCTAGTAAATATAAAAGTAGTTTTGAATCTGAAATTAACATTAATGTGTACGAATTCCGTGCCAGAAAAATTATTTAATTCAGTAAAACAGGACTTCCTCAAATTCCTTCAACTGGCACTGTATTGGGGATCAACTGTAATACTTTAGAGGGCAATAAGTGTGTACACCTATATATTTTCTTCCAGCTACTATATTGGACTTCATCTTACAGAATGTAAGATTGCTTAGCATCCATTGTTTATAAAAATGTTTTGATGCATAATTTACAGGAAATACATAGTTAAATTTGATATTAGCTGAAATTTTCCTTGTTGTGTAATAAATAAATATTCTACGCAATATTATTTTATATGAGTAATCGTATTTCATTTTATGGTTTACGGACTTTAATGATATTGCAAATTAAATTTATGAGAAATATAACATTACATTCCGAACTTGTTTGAGCGTAAATAAATTTCATACAATTATTTTTCGTAATGAACCAAATATTTGAAACTGATATTAACTCCAGTTCGGGAAATGCGATATCAAAGTTTATACGGTACATATCTCAGACTGTGAAAATAACATGTGCGGAGGGAAACATAAAAATATATTCCATTAGATATAATTATGAATTGTAGGTTTCCTTTCTGAAGTCATGATAAACGGGCAGTTGTGGCCGAGCGTATCTAATAAGGAACATAAATTTTCACTCAGAAAGGCAGCAGTTAAATTAAGAATTACGAATGCTAATGTTCTGTTTGCCGAGGCTGTCGAATGTAAATAGTCTTGTAGAGCAGGTTGTTGCTTCGACAAAGTTGAAACAATTAATGAACCCTGAAATAATTCATAATAAAAGATCGCGGTTGAAAAGTTGATAACATTTCAAACGTGACATTAATGTTGCATTTATAAAGCGACAGAATTTCTGGATAAATAATTGTGATTTAGTATTTTATAGCGATATTTAACTTTTCCACGGATAACTGTTTACTACCATTGAAATAATAAAATTCATATGTTAACTATCTTTTAGTGTTATATTTATATAACCTTGTAACAGTAATAGCTATTTCAGACTGAAACATCGTTTCCTCCAGGCAATAAATGCAATATTAAAAGTGTCCCACATGAACAGTGTGAACAAGTAGCTTGTCTATAATTTATGACAAAGTAATAGAGGTCACTACAGTAAATCATAGGTTTGAAAAAGGAATATTACATAAGCTAAAGCAGATTTATGTCAATTCTTTGCAGATAAAAGTCTTCGTAAGTCGTATTGAAAATAAACGTACTTGTTCCTATCGATATGAAATGAATTAATATTAATAGCGATAATTAATAAATTACACAAAAAAATTAATATCAGTTCACATTTGACCAGTCACCACATTCCTACAGAATATCTTTAGGAAACACGCACACAAGACTTATCACTTCCTGGTTATCATCTCCTGTCGCTAGGTACGGGGGGATGTCGTCATGGATATTTACTAAAACTGAAAGCAGAGGCAGGAAAACAGAACCAAAGGGGGACACACTATTTACATATTTGTAGCTTATTCGGCAATTTTGTAGGCAAGGCAGTTCAGCGAATGTGAGACCGATTCAAAAACTCGTGTACGGAGTAATAAGTTCCATTTACAAGAAAAGTTTTACACTCCTTGACGAGTTGTAGTTGTTAATGTTGTTTACATGTTCAGGAAGGCTGTTAAATAGTGCGATACCGGAATAATGAACGCTAAACTCGTAGAGACTGAGGCAGAGAACTGAACGGTTCCTCCATGATTGTCGCCGTTACTTGCGAAAAGGTTCAGATTTTAGTATTTCTAATATGTAAGCGCTAGGTAGAGTCAGAAGTATTTTGAACAGAGGTCTGCAGCTTTCTCTAGTATGAACTTGATATAATTCTAATGGCTCGTTTTTCCAGTTTGAAAACTTCCACACTACGAGAACAATTATTTGCCAATACCGTAACACATATGTGAATTAAATATGTGAGTGAAATGAAGCAGTTTTGGTATCAACTTGTTGCATCAATAGTCTCAATGAGTAACAAACAGAACTAAGTTGGCGCACAAGGCGATCAATGTGCAAGTTCCATTTTAATTTACTGTCGACCTGTAAGCCGAGGAAAGTCGCCTGGTCTCAGAACTTAACCGTTACGATGTTGTTGGTTTCTGTTGTAAAGCGAACTAACTTAGTTTTCTTTAGTGTGTTAATTTATTGGCGGCGAACCAAGTATTTAGGTTTCTTGATGCAATCTCAATTTTTGCATTGAGATTATTTAAATCAATGTCCGCAATTAACAACTTAGTGTCAACTGTGTAGAAGACAGGTTTTATAGGTTCCATATATTCTGGAAGATCATTAATATTCAAAAGAAAAAGCAGTGGACCTAATATACAGAGGTAGAGGATCTTTGGTAAGGAATGAATTTAATTAATGATTCTCCACGAATGGTATATCCCAATTAACGAAACTGAAAATAATTTCCAGACTATTCTATTTTCACGTTCCACCCATATTACAGGCGGATTATTTTCGATGTTTTCGTTGTGTTTCACAAAAAATGAAAGGAGGAATTTTGTAGAATGTTTCGACAAAGTTGGTAGAATGTTATCAAAAACTCAGTTGAGTTTTATATCAGAATAAACATTTTGAATACTCGATGAAAAGTAACAGTTTCAGCTAATTATCTCGGCATTTATAACGTACGATGGAAAGTTCCCATGCGTTAAGTAAAATTCGGTTTTGATGCATTGCATGACCGCAGCCGCATAACGTTCAAAGTCTCTCCGTTTTGCATGATTATTAAGACCACGGTTCTTAGCGTTAGGAATTGCTTTGAGTACAAATATTTGTGTACAAAGCACAGCGTGTTTAAAAAAGAATCAACCGAATTAAAAAATTATAACTGTTTTGCTCTTATCCCGATGTGATTGTACTATGTATTATTAAAGAGAGGAAACTCTGGATTTTCCCATTGCATGCAGCAAATGCAGCGATTTTAAATGATAGGCTTCCTTGAGGATGAATCAGCCGCACTGGACAAAATGATTCAGCCTTACATCACCGGACCCCACTACATCTGATTTTTTCTTGTGTGGGTTTATAAAAGACTCGGTTTATGTGCCTCGATATAGTATAATCGTATAATACGTCAAAATCGCAGAATTATTTCCCGAAAGCCGAAACTGGGATCGATGAGACATCATTGAGTGATGATTCCACTCGATTACAACTAGACGTACTAAATATAATTTCAGATATTGTTTCGCAAACGCGTCATCAAACATATCCGGAACCTATTACGTCAATTCCAATATAAAATGTTAAATTTTACTATGCATCGTTGTAACGATGACGTCACACTACGAGTTACAAACTCAAAATTACGTGAAATTGGCAACGAACGGAAACAATCAGAAATATACGGAGTTGACAAATATATCTAACTGAATTGCGAAAAAAATTAGTCCGAGAAATGACTTTTGATGATTGACGAACAAGATACGTGTTCGCAAATAGCGAAAAGATGAGCATATAACCGATTATATGATTTCAAAGCAAGAACGAAGAGTCATTATTACATATGTAAACAACTCCGACAAATTACAACATATTGCCCATTTTCTAAGACACGAACCCCAGAATAAAAGGAACATGGCAAACTAATGGCTGAAACACAAATATGTGAACACATAAAATAAAATAAAACAGGATAAACGCAGAAGACTGAAGGGAATCTATTTGAATCAGAACATGCGAATAGAGAGATTCTTCCAGACAAAATTAACGATTTCAATATTAATGCTTTACTATAAAATGGATCAGATATTTGTATTCTGAGGAAAAACGTCACGGGGAAGGTAGGTTTGCCTGTGTGAAGCATTTATTTTCTCAAGCGGAAGTCATGAACATTTTATTCATCGTCGATAGCTGATATTTTCGTTAAATCGAAACTGACGTATGGACTATTCGTCGGAAACAATTATCTCGATAAATGTCGGGTTGACGTGGGACCTATTCGTCATTAAAACTTCTGGAGTAGGGACCAACCGAGAAATATCAGGTTCTACCATTTTCCTAACTGAAGACCCTTCAGGTCAACAGTTTCGCCTTAAAGGAAATTCGAGATAGCGATATAAATCCTGATAAAAAAGAATTCGTTCCAAAACCAACAGTCGAGGAGATTAACATCTTCGGAAAATAGGCCGAATGCGGGAGAATTGAATTTTACGATGACTGAGAATATACGTGAGAAAATCAATCAATATATTCGAGATAACAGACGAGATAACGCAAGAACAGAGAGAATGTTTAAGAAATATACTCCTAGACGTCTTTCTGTTTGATTGTCAGAAATACACGCACCATATAAACCTTAATGTCACCCGAGAACAAAGCCTGCAAGAGGATTCTCTCCAGGAAACCTGCGAGGGATATTCTCTCGCATGCTCGCAGGTCGAACCTTTTAGGAGAGATACGAAGGGGCTACCTTTGGGGATGCCTTTTCCTCTCCATTTTTGAACTAAGGTTCCCACAAGTCGAGGCACCTCGGCCAGTTTTGAGAGGCGTATGTTCCGGGGTCACAGACCTTGGGCATACGGTAAGAGTTGTCCGCTATTCCCATTGGAATAGTAGGCCAGCTGCCTCCTAACCTGGTCGAGGCACGGAGAAGGGAATGCTGCGTCCCCACAGCAAACTCCTCTCCCGCTATCGGAAGGGCGTGGGACAAGTACCCAATGCCCGACCTACCTGATGCAGGTTTTTCTAGGGTTTTCCCTGCAATTCTTTAGGCGAATGCCGGTTAGGATCGTTAAACCATAGCCCGGGGGCCCTAGTAACCCTTGGCTACCTTCCTCTACCCTTCCGCATCCCCCCTTTTCAAATCCCTTCCTATGCTATTAAAGGGGAGTTGCCCAATGTGGATTACCCTTATGTAGCCTGTTGCCCTAAAAAAAACAACAAAAAAACCTCAATGTCGAGAAAATCAGTTTCACCATATCGACATAATCCGGAAGAAACCGAATTCATACGAGAGCAAACAAAGCAATGGTAGACATGAGGAAGCCGTCACCATGCTTAGTGGTTAATAAATAACGAATCGACGCCAAGAGACAGGCGATTAAACTAAATCACCGGACGACAATACTATCCTCTACCAGTCATTGCAAAAATCGTTAAACGTTTTTCTGGTAAGAAATGGATAACAAAAATTGATTTTAAGAATAAGTTGCTGAATATATCGTTCAATCCAGACCTTCGAAGATATACTGCTCTTTTTGATGGAGAATGGTCAATACGAATTTCTGTCTCTACCTTTTGGACTGTGTGGTGGTTCTATGACGATTAAAGCCGTTCTAATCGACGCATTTGAAGAGGTTTTACTAGATTGAACTGATACAGGGTGCATGGATCCTGTTATAATACGTAATATGAGGGTGGATGAACATTTATTTCACTGGCCACTATCCTACGACAATTGCTAAACGTTTTTACGATTTATATATATATTCGATTCGACCGATTTACTTTTTTCAACTATGAAATAATTTTTTGTGTGCATATTGTATCAGGAACAATACCTGACCCTCAATGGACGTTAGAAGTCTGGACGGATAATTGGAGTGTAAATATGATGTCAATACAAGTTTCATGTCAGTCGTCGCAATAGCTCATGCTTTGTCACGCACTCCCCTTAGGCCTACCATCTTTCTTTCCGAAAAAATAATCTGTACCGTGGTTCTGATGGGTGATCAGAAGGCCGATATCAGGCTCAGTTTGTCAATAGAACCGTAGTCCAAACGCAACATTATATACATCACGATATTATGATCAACGAATATCGAGGTCAACGATTGAGTACTGCATATAAACTATTTAAAATCGAAGTTTGACCTGAGGCGGTTATGACTATTCGAAATTGGCGAAAATTGCTTCATACTGAAGGCGGTGAATGGATAAGTATCAACTCGTGATGTCCGAGATACTCACACAGCGCAGTTGAAGTTCTATTCTCAACTTCCCAAATTTAATATAATTTCAGAATCCTAATCAGAGAATATCTGGGGAGAAGCAGATGTGATCGATGACCGCTCCGAAGGTGATAAGAATATGGACGAGCCGAGTGCAGCTGAGACGGAGAAGGTTCCGGATGTGGAAGTTCAACATTCGACTCAGTGTAGTCGTTTGGAGCAATCTCGATGAGATATTTGAAGAAATTTGAGGAAAACTTTTGAAATAGAGGACACATTTTACCCTTTTTTGGTTAATATATTAGTTTTCTTATATCTTACATAAGTACTATGAGACCGTTTGTATAAGAATACCGAAACATTACACTATTTTTATATATTTTCACGTTCGTGTAGCGTGAATGTTTTATTTAAAAGATAATTGTTTCAATAGTTTTTACAAGTAATGAAAGAGCGTGTTGCGGGTAGCGAGTCATCAGGGGATGGGCTAATTTATACTACTAGGAAATTATTTTATTATTTTCGGATAACAGCAAATTAAATATTAATAAATTATAAGTATTTATATTGAAGCAATATTTGAAGCTGAAATAATATATACAATTAATTAATATCAATATGGTTTGCACAATAATGTGTTCAAAGAATGTTTAAAAGATAAATGCAAAACAAAAAATTATCTTCACTATAAATCTTCATTTTAAGATACGCAATTGTAAGTTTAATATATTAATAAACATAGTGTTACTGGAATACGTATATAATAGCCCATTGAAATATTAATTTATTTCAAATCATATTAATAAATACATATTTTATTACAATATATAGAAATAATTTAAATAATATTTGAACGAAGGGTAGCATTATTAAATTATTTACTTTTGTACCTACTGAACTTTTTACTCATTGAATTGAAATATTTATGGGAAATTCGTGAAGTTTGAACATTTGCAGCACAAATCAAACTATGGGAAGTAGTACTTAGAAATGTAGAAAACATTGAAAAAGCCTCGTAACATAGATTTTGTATCAATAACGACAAGTTTCCATTATAATTTTGTGTAACGAAAGATACGTTCTTTCTAGGATGAAGGTGTCAGCAATGCATTTAGTGTAGAGATATTAAACGACTACAAAGTCTGCGGTGCATAATTTTAAAGAGAACCGTTTTTTTCCCCTAGACACGTAACAACGACTTTTGATTTGTCTGAAAATTACAGTCTACAGTGAAAAGAAAGAAAACTTTTGGGCTATGGCCACTGGAATGCTTGTGTGAAGTGTAGTTTTCCCATTGCGGGGGAATAAACCGCAGGCTCGGATTGCAGAACGCTCGAATTACGTCTGGACGTCACGTGGCGTCGATCCAGTGCGCTACCTGTCGTACAACGCAATTGATAACATCTTCATTTCGTGCATTGAATCATTAACCATGATACGTTCTCTTCAAAGAATCATTATACATTATATACATTCATTAAAAAGTTACCCAGTCAATTGTAATTTATTCTCATTGATTTTTCTTACAATTTATACGTTCTTATTTGTCTCTAGGGAAAGCACATTTTACACGATGGCTCATAAACTATACCATTTTTATACGTGTTCTGCAAAAAAGAGAAAATCCCCAGTGCAATATTTGATGCTTTATCTTTTTTTAATTATTATAAAATAACTTTATGAATGGGATCTTATTCTTTATTTACAACAACGTTTTTTGACTAGTAGTGTCAAGAAAGGAAAAGTATGGAACACATTATTCACAACGCTTTTGGTCAGGATATTTTATGACAATAATAACAGTCTTACTATTTTTTATAAGCAGTTGTGTTGCAAAACAAATTCGTTAACGTCTTTTGTTTTAAAAAAAACAACTTATATGAGGAACGTTCCTGGAGAGCTTGAGCGTACTTCCTCTGGGAATGCCATCTACTCTCTCTGGCTTTTTGAACTAAGGTTCCCACAAGCCGAAGCACCTCAGTCAGTTTAGAGAGGTGTATGTTTCGGGGTCGCAGAGTTCTCTGCTATTCGTATTTGGAACAGTCGCCCAGCTGCCTCCTAAATAGGTCGAGGCATGGAGAAGGGAATGCTGCGTTCCCACAGCAAACCCCTCTCCCGCATCGAAAGGACGTGGGACAAGTACCAAATTCCCGACCTACCTGTTTTCCCCTCATCACTTTTAGGCGAATGCCTGGGGGCTCTACTTAACCCTTGGCTACTTTGCTCTATCCTTCCGCATCCCCCTTCTCAAATCCCTTCCTATGCTATGAAAGCAAAGTTGCCACCACGTTAATTCCATCATGTAGCCTATTATTCTGAACAAAAATTATATTGATATGAAGACATAGATAGGAATAATATCCGTTCAGTCACTCCGCCTTCCGTATTCACATTCGGTTCGTAGAGTCACCTGTTTGATTAGTTTAATTTTGGCAGTGATGTTGCTTGAGACGATTTGAGTAAAATGATCAATTAAAAATTTGTCCTTATACTTTCATACACCTCTAATTAAAATATGAAGCGATCAACGTTTTCGGACTTCACTGAAATAAATAATCAACTTTTTACCATTTTCGGAGTCAGAACGCGTTTACGGTGTTTGTGTAGCCTTTGTCAGTCAGTTTAGTATAATTGAACTTGTTTCTTTTTCCTGAAATTCTCAACATCCTTTAAAATGTGTACCCAGTCCCTGAGTTGCATAATATTTTATGTGTTTATTTTTATTGTGAAATATGACAGTTAATCAACAAACTTTCATTTAAGATATATCTTTTCTATGACGTCATTAATAGAATAAATCACTGTCCAAGTAAAAATTTAGGTCACAGAAATGAGATTTGGATGTCGCGTTGAAGCGCATTGTTGCATGTACGAGGTGTTTGTTCTGTGGTGAATCGCGAGCGCCGGGGCGTGACAGACGCAAACAAACGTGAGCGTGGCCGACGCGTACGGCGGGCGTTCGGCTCCATTAACGCCCAGGTACGCGCGCCGCGTCGTGTCGTGCCGTTCCCACGCTCCGCGAACACAATCTCCAGGGGCGAGTTACCCCACTGATATACCATATTTTCCTTCACGATGGAAGTATCCAATCAAGCAAAGGCACTTGTCAACTATTTACAGGCAAATAAATCTTCTAAGTTAACAGTCGTTAAGTTGGTTTGCAGCAACTCTCCACTCTTGACGCTTCTCTGTTTTCCTCTTGTTGACAATAGGAACCACAATTCATATTTTCTATTTGTTTTATATATTTTTGTCTTCTCCAATGACTTTCTTCTTTAATCCCTCACGTCGAAGTATATGTCCTATTACTTGAGCTCGCCTTCTTTCTATTTGTTTCTTGAATCTTCACTACTCACTTGATCTTCTGAATACTTCTTAATGTGTTACCTTCTTTCTCCAGCCTTTTTGAAACATTCTTCTATAACACAATGCTTCAAATGCTAATTGCCATTTTTCCCCGGTTTTAAAAACGAATGACTCCGTATACTCTACAGGAACAAGGTCTCCTTACTTCTTACATGCTATGATTTCGCATAATTGATCGACCCAACTGGACTGTACTCGAAAGTTAGGATTACAGAATGTTCGTAAGTAAAAGAATCAGACCGGGTTTCTTTAGTGTAACAGGGAATAGCGTAATGAGGGTGATCCACGTGATGGCAACTCCCCTCTAATAGCATAGGAAGGGATTTGATAGGGGGGATGCGGAAAGGTAGAGGGAGGGTTAACTAGGGCCACGGGCTGTAGTTAAAGGATCCTCCCCTGCAATTCGCCTAAAAGTGATGCAGGGAAAACCCTAGAAGAGACCTGCATCGGGTAGGTCGGGCATTCTGTATTTGTCCCACGCTCTTCCGATGGCGAGAGAGGGGTTTTCTGTGGGGGCGCAGCATTCCACGAATCATACACCTCTAAAAACAGGCCGAGGTGACTGAACATTAGTACAAAACTCTAGAGATACGAGAAGGAGTCCCCTTCGCAGGCTTCCTTGAAGGTACAGGAAATACGTCTAAAAATAAAAAAAAATTAAATCGTAATAAACCACTGAGTGTCGTTGTGGAAAAGACAGTTCTGAAAGATCCACGTTTGAATAATCAATTTCAATAACGCGCAACACTATGGAGGTGCATGGAAAAATAAATCTAATAAAATTCGAATAACCCGTCATACTTCATGATACGATGGACATCAGAATATTAAAGATAAAAAATATATGACAGTACTGCAATTCAAGCAGCCACTACACGACCTTTGGTTTCAGGATCTAGGATAACTAGTATCAATTCCTCTGCGATGTATGTATAATTACATTTTAAGTATTCAGTCGTAAATAATACGCTTACAAATATTAAATCATTTATACAGATCACCATTTCAGTAACGTATATTTTATAGTATTATAATTACCAAGAACTTACTTAAATAATTGTAAATACGTTATTATCATGCTATTGTTCTTACAACTTGGCAAGCTGTTGATCCTTCCATATAATATTATTTTTATATCTTTTACGACGAAATTGATGTATTTGTCATTATTATATATTTAACGTCTGATGTTAAATTGTAAGAAAACTGTCCTTGATTACAGACTAAATTATATGAGCGTGGCCGCTTCAAGTCGTGTTACGTTTCGACCTGGTTTGTAAGTCTTTGTAAAACAATGGTTGAAGACAAATAGAAAAATACTTTTTGCAGAGTCATTATAGTAATTTAGTCCTAGAAATGGACATAAAATTTAAAAAACTGATTTTTTGTTGATATTCGTGTTGTAGCAGTATTTTAATTACTTGTAATTAGTATTTTATTTAACTTTATGTTCTACACCATTACATTAAATTTTAGAAAATTTAACTTTCAGTTTTCAGGGCTCTCCTAATTATTTATTATCACTGTAATTACCTGAAGAGGTCCTATTTTTTAGAACGACATGACGTTTATATAATAAATTTTTGTATCAAGAATGACAATTTTTCATTAAACCTATGTTTTGATTTATACGTTCATAATAAATATACTATACAACTACTAACGTTTCACTTTAAAATAATGCGGCGACTCAACTTCTTTCATTGATGAATTTGTGGCATAACGAGTTTACACATACTGATGTGTTGATTTTCTACTCTTATTACAGCTAAAAAAATTCTTTCATATAATTATTGTTAAGATTTTCTGTAAACGAATAGTGTTAATTATAGTCTGAGAAAATATATAGGAAAACAAAGTAAAATAATCAAATGAAACTAAAAATGGTAAGCCTAAATCACTCTATCATGAGAGTATTGTTTCTCTAACCAGTGCTTAAGTTAGGATTTTAGAATTTTCGTTGTTTAGAAAGAAGCCAGTTGACTCACCCCACATAATTCAATGAAACGAGTCTTACGTGGTGTCAGATGTTGACGATGCTGGCTGTCTCAACCATGAGCAGAGTAAAAGAGAAAAATAATGATTTACACCACGTTATTTCTGTGTTCGGATCTGGATTACTAGCTGAAGTGTTCGCTTTTTGTTGCATCGGAAAGACAGCGTAATTTTCTGGAAGGAACTGGCTTGAGTGTCGCACGCAAAACCTGTCTGTCTGCGGTTCGGAGCGTGAGAACCGGCAGACTCGGCTGCCACCATCGGAATACTGTGTTCCGAGGAAATTCCTAGCCCTTATACGGCCCTCGGCCAGCCTTGGCTCGTTGCCGTGCCGAGACGCATTCCAAATATTATAACACTTCCATAATATATAGCACGATACTCTCCACGTGGGACCAGTTTTCCTAATGGAGCGACGTCTCGGTGAATTAAGGATTGTGTCGGAACACATAAAGAGCTACTCAGTCATACAGGCATCCGCTTTCAAGTTCGACTGACAGATTATTATAATCATGTCCTGAATGATACCCCTAAAAGCCCAAACTACACGAAAGATAATTATTATTAGCGAGTCTAGGGTATTGAAAGGACTTGTTCATCAAGTCAAATCTCGATTTGGGTTAAGTTCTCTATCACTCAAATGCGTTTATGAGATGTTCTTGACACGAGCGATGATAACGGAAACAATAATACTTGATAATAAAATCGATTGCTTGAATCTCCTTACGACACTTCTTTCACGCTATTTCGAAAAATCGTGAAACTGATATAGATCAACTGGACTGCAACGGAATGTTAGAATTGTACAATTGTGGTAACACCCAATCATATCAAATGAATTGGACCACAATAAGTGCAAACATCGAAAAATTAAAGCACCGAGTCTTTTTGTAAACACCATTGCTGAAATATTTACTGTAGAAGAAATAATTTTGTTCTTACCATCATTAATACCAAATGTTTTTATATAACAGTATGTGGTGTTTAATAGTGATGTCTTGGTCACGGAAACATTACAGTTTGTTCTTATCTTGATCTGAATAAAAAAATATTAACGCGATTATTGTAGGTTATTATTTATGTACGAAATTAAGAAAAGTATTTCCGTTGTTCAGGCAGAGGGAGAAAACGTGAGCAAACTGGAGAAAGCAGATATCCTGGAATTGACAGTGCGTCACCTACAGAGACTAGCACGGCCTGGAGATTCCTCCTGCTGGCAGTCCTCTCGCTTTCAGGTAATCATTTTCTACATTTCATTTTAAAACAATAGTTAGTCATATCTCAATGTTGAAATAATCGCCTGGGTCATTCAATCTAGAACGTTGAGACTAATTCCGCAGAATGATTGCTAACTACGAAACTGCATTATTCGTCAAGTTAATTTTTTCTATAAACATAATGTAGTGTCCAGAGAAACGTGGAATAAAATTTGGTATGCATTAAATGACCTGATAAAAACACTGTAGGGGTAAGACACGACTACCTCCCCTCAGAAGTGGGAGTGGACGGTGGTGTAAATTTCAAAACATACAAAAACGGCAGATATTTGCGTCGAACAATTATTTTTCGGGGTCAATGAGATTTCTGTTCTCCCCATACATATTTCAACCCTTTTCGCCACATGTGGGGATCATCCTTGCGGATGGACGAGCGTTACATAAAACTAACGCGAAAATAATCAATATTGGTGTCCAATCCGGGGTTATGGAATTCGTTGAGTAGGTTAGGTTGTAGCACAACCCCCGTTTGTTTGGTGGAAGGATTTGAAAAGAGTTCGGAGGACAATTATAAACGTGTGGAAAAATTTCTACCAAGTATTGTACACATGTTACTTATGATTCAGGATGGGGTTAAACATGGGATGGGTTAAACAACCCTACTACATATAAGGGTGAGGAGCACAAGTATTTTTCACTCTTGAGATACCGGGAGTATTTTTGTCTCTCTCAATGAACCGTAAGTATTTTCGTTTTTCTTAAGGATCCGGAGTATTAAACGTACCGCCTGCTACGTAACCATTTCCAGGAAATACGAGGGATTGTTGCCTAAGGCACCTGCGAAGTATTAACCTGCAAGTGGTAATGTACCGGAAAATAATTCAATCGAAGTCAGTTTATTAATGTCATACATATTTTGGCTCACCAACCACTGTCAGAATTTGTCTCCGATTTTGTATTATTCTATTTTGTTTATGTTTGTAAAATAGATGATAAATCAATATGATAAGAGCAGGAAGTTTAAAAAAATTATTTTGTACATAAAATATAATTGATTAATTATTGTAATTAATTTCACTCTGTTAAGAGTTTAATGTTTTTAGAGTTAAACAAGTATTTAAAACATTTAAATATCTTAGAAACAACTAAGTACAACCCAATTATCCCTAATAAACATTACGATAGAAGCACGTAAAAGAGACACAAGTAGAAAACACCGTAATTTTTAAACGGCCAATGGCGAAATACGATAATGCATAGTCCCAATCTGGTATACTAATGTGAGGTAAAATTACATATGATAATTTAACGATGATAAACTGTCAATAATTATGGTAAGGATAATGTTAATAATATAATATGATAATACATATTTCTGTACATGTAGCACAGTTATTACAAGTAGCACTTCTGCATTAAATATGATTTCCTAACTAAATTTTAGGAAAAAATTACTTTCAAGAATGAAGAAACACATGATCAACACAATATAATTTATTCACTTAACTAGTCCACCAAATCTAGGGGCTGATTTATAACGTAACTGATATAGGTAATGTCAGAATTAAACTCATTGACATAATTAATGTCGGTTGTTCGCGTTTCTTTTATGTAATGCATCTCCCTTAGTGGTGAGGATTTTCCATGCTGTAAAGGGTTGAAATTATACACAAAATCATCTGAAGAAGCAACTATTAATCTCATCGACTTAACTTAAGAGGGTCAAAACACTTCCACCTCCACGTAGTGAAACACAACGACTCATTTAACTCCGGATTAGACATGAATATCGCTCTGCTTTTTCATTACCTTTAATGTAAACCCCTTCAAACATTCGTCCACCCTCCCTGCCGTTTGGAGATGAAATTAGACACTAAAGATTCTAGAATGACAATATCAAATTAAGAGATCCCTTCAACGTTTTATTCGACGCTAATAAAAGTTGTTTATCCATGTTTTTCAATTCCATCCCCTGCTCCCCAACCCTAGAGACGGTAGGTGTGTCTTAAGGCCACAGTGTTTGTTCCTGGATCGTAAGTAACATGTGTATAAAGTTTGGTAGAAATTGTTCTACACATTTGGGATTGGAATCGTAAATTTGTTTCACCCTCTTCCACCCCCAGTCCTAGTAGTTGAGCTACACATTAATCAGTTTGGTAAATGTCCGAATAAAACTTTGTGACTTCCATAACCTCAGATTAAACGTCAGGCACCGTTGTTTACTCATTACTTTTATGTAACGGACTGTCACACACATCCTCCAACAACCCCCACACCTAGGGACTGAACTACAACTTAACTGACATAGTGAATGTCAGAATTAAATTCATTGACCTACAAGCCTGGATTTGAGACCATTGTAGGTTATTTCGCGTTTCTTTTCAGCTCCCCTCCACCCTCTCCCTTATTGGTGATTTACGTGGTTAAAATTCTACACTAAAAACATATGAACAGAGACTCTTAATCACATAGACCACGAAAAGTAGTTAATCGACGCTAATATCGGTCGTTTTTGGCATGTTTTAATATTTCCCCCCCGTTCAGCCCTAGGAAGTTACCTAGCGATCCGAAAGGGTGACGAAACCTTCGCGGGGGTGCAACTCACCAAAGTTTAATCGCAATCGTATGAATGGTTTAGGAGCGTATACAGGTCACACAGAAACGGAGGCACACAGACAGACATTCATTTATACATATCTTATATATATATAAATCATATAGCACAGTCGCTCTAAGCACGATATCAATTTTTTTTGAGTCATGCTAGCGTTAGGATAAAAGCTCCAGAACTAAATGTGGAGTTTTTTCACATTAACATATTAATCCAAAGAATAAATTTCAGCTTTGCCGTCTTTCCTGATAGATTTATTGTTACAATAGTATCAGGATGAGTCACATAAGGAAGGTATTGATTACAATGTTCAGTTTTTATTTACCATAAATTATCATTTTTACGCTTTTCTGGTGTCATTGTTAACTTAAGCTTCCGTCAACAAATTTTTTAATTTGCATATGACGTATTATTTTAAGTGATGTTGATTCTCCACTGAAGCGAAAACGAGACTACAGCCAGTCGCGTCGCCTGCTAAAGCTGTCTCCATTTACGTTTTCTAAACGGTCATACTCTTTACTCATTGACAGTGTGGTAAAATGTCGGATCGAGCTCTCCCACGACGCGTGGGCGGAAACACAGACCACGGAGAACACAATGGCGCCATTCATCGGCTATACCTCAGGAATACGTTTCCTATAATTGTCGGTTGCAGGTTTCCTAATAAGCCTTCATGCGGCTCACGTACAGAACCTGGATCGCGCTGGAACGCTTATGGACTTGTAATGAGACACGGAGCTACTGGTTATGCATCACCCATATTTACGGACCCACATAACTCAAAACTGTTATGCTCTGGTTTTACATATTCCAAAATTGTCAAGCGCAAGTCTTCACACCACCACGATTACAGAATTGCTGTTGCGGTTTGAACCTGTTACTTGAAATAAATTAAACCTCTCATCTGTAATGCCGTCGACCAAATACGGATCTTGATCAATTTATCAGACGAAAATTATCTGTTACTTCAAAGAATGATACAGCTTTCGGAATCCAATGCGTTTATAATTGTGCTAATTGGTAAGAATCCAGTAATTTAAGTATTCTGTAAGACTAGTATCTTTGAAGTGAAACAGGTCTGGAACCTTGACTTTCATTATTCCTAATATGATCCAATAATAAAAAGGTAATGTAACTTTCGTTTCCTAGTTTATACCAATTAAGAAATGAATTTCTGTCTTTCTAAAACAATTTCTCTCACTCGCATATAATGCTTTCCGAACTTTAATGTGTGAATAATTATCGAATTTTCAATCAAGTTGTCTCAAAAGTTATTTTATTATTTAACATCCTACTTTCAATTAAAATGAAATGTAGACTTATACCAAGACGTTTATGAACGTCTCGAACAATATGCTTGTCCACGTTTCTAAAATAGATATATTATTTGTAGATTGTTTTTTCTTCTTTTTACCAACGATATTAATCTGTAACCACACCTCAAGTATAACGGTTTTTCCTGTAGGAATGTTATGCGTTACAACCGTCGTTCTAAACTTTAAATTCGTCAGTGATGATTACCGACTTGACTGAACACGTTCGTCATGCATCTACTTCTGGCGTTTCTCATTTGAGGTTAAATGATACACATCAAAAATACATTGATATTCAATACTGGCTCGTAATAATAGGGCAACGTGATTTTCAGTTGAGTTCACGTCTTTCCAAATGGGAATTGAGTTGAGATCGTTGCTCGATGAAGACATTGGCGAGATAATGTGTAGCTATTACATATGTGCTCCATCCAGCGCAGATTTCGACCATTATATTTTATTACCAAATTAGGGAAGTAATATCTGGCGTAACAAGCACCTTCAAATTAATTCTCTAACGTTTTAATACAAGCGTAACCACTGCGTCGTGAGAAAGAACGCTTTATGGATCAGAAACATGCGCTAATTAACTACCAAATTATTTCGTTATAAAAGTTCCTAACAACAGAATTCCTGCGCCACACCGTAATACTCGGAAAGAAAGCAATCCCATCACTTAATTGTTCCATATGATTATTTCCCCTAAAAATGCCCTTGTGTGTATTCAGAATCTATAAACCATCACCAGTCACCCCTTTTTTAGTAACTGGTTGTTTCGACCCTCTGACATGTCTCAACCACTTCACATGTCGCACTTTATGTTGCTTATACATCACAACCCTTCCACCAAACAAATTTCAGGCCGACAATTATTAAGTTCTCTTTCGTTTCTGAAATAATTAAAATTGCATTACGAATTCGGATTCTGTCCTAACTAAATGAAATGGAGAATACGATGGCGGTGTCCATCATCAAAACGTCGTGAGCTGGAAGTTCTAGATTTACATCCTCCATACAAATGGGCAATTTTTAAACTCAAGGTACTGAGTGTCAATATTTCAGAATTATTGTCCCCTTATTTATTAGGCTATGGCTGCCGGTTTTTGTAGTTTTAATTAGAATCATGAAAATAATAGAAGGTATAGCTTTAAGAGCGGGCAAACTTTAAAACGCGACAAAACGAAAATAATCTATATAAGAAAAGTATTCAGTCTGTCGCAACGATAATAATAATTTTGTTCTACGATTTCCACCTATTGTTTAATCCTGTATCTCCGAGAGATGATTTTCCAAGCAAACCCTGCGGTTCTAACAGAATCACAAAATTTCAAACAGAGCTGCCATTATGATTGAAGTTCTGACACCCTTGTCCATAGGCCCTTTATAGGCCTTATACTTAAATTTAATGACTTTCAGAATACGTAAATAACTTTCAATGCAATATTTGTCAAAATTATGACTATTGAATATACGTTGGGAAGAATAAACTGAATACAAAACAATGAGAAAGATAGCAAATCAGGCAAAAAAGTGATATAAATACTCCACAACGTTCCTGGGAACTTTGTCCCTTTCCTCTGGTGCGAAGAAGAGCCTAGAGCGACACAACTGCACTCGCCAGTTGACAAAATACAAAAGCGACGAAAACGCAATGACAATGAGAGAGTCAAAGGGTTAGCGTAACAATAAGGGAGTAACGACAATGGGAACACAGAAGGTTTAGCCTAATAATGAGGGATCATAGCAATTATTGACTTTCAAAATGTCTGTACATTAATAGCTGTGATTTTTGATTTAATGTGAAGCATCTCTGAAATGAGTCTGAAATTGCACCTCGTGTCAATGTCTAAAATCTTAGCATTTTGCCAATCAATTATATGTTTCGAATTGATGATATTTTTCAAACAATCTGTAGTCTCCAAACATATCAATTCTTTTGTCTTTTCAGTTTTTTCAACTGACCAGTGCAGTTTCGTCTATATTGCCTATCTTTCTTATTTATTATTTTCAATCAGACATAAATTTTTCATTTATATCATCAATTCCTTGAGGAAAGGGTCAAGGATGCCAGAAATGTGTGGTATTTATATTATCACTTTTTTTGTCTGAATTGGTTATCTTTCTTATAATTATTTCAATCAGACGTAAATTTCTTCATTTGCAATACAAAACAATTGATTTTTTGAAAGAGACCCGTTTCCAGGGCCCTGTCATACTATGATACACAGAGGCGGCAGCTTAAGCGAAATCAAAATACAATTTGAACCATTCAAAAACTTAAAATTTTTATTAAAAGTAAAATAAATTTTCAGATTAAAAACAGTATAGTACAAATGACGACGGCAGAGCTTGCTGTCGAAACGTTGTTATTCAACAAACAATTGGCCCGGGTTGAGACCCGAAAATTTTAACTATAAGAGATTCACCGGGAAAGCCGTCGTTCTCTAGTATTAGTACATTTTCCGTAGTTAAAAAAAACACACAATCAAAGGGTATTTTAATGAAAAAAAACACTTAAAGCGCGGTATTTCGAAGACTTGCATCATAATGAGATTATCCACTATACGATCCTGCCGGTTTCAATAACAATATTACAAAATATTTCTGAAATATGTAGATTTATATGAACAATTTAATCATGTCGTGTACACGCTTTTCAATAAAATTTACTTATAAAATAACATGATATAATTTGTTATGTGTAAACGTCATTTATGTCTACTTAATTAATTAGTTAACATTAATCATTACATAGCTTCAATGTATTTAGCCTTATGATGCAACGTGGTAGCCCGAACGATGTATGTTGACTGAAAGTTGTTCCAAGAAAAATTAAGGGTCTTAGCAGTTCATGTCGTTAGACCTGGCTTTAATCTAGTGGAGTTCAGTGCTGATTTGGGACGTAAAAAGGAAATGATGTCTAGGAATAATTTCAACGGCTTAAAGGTGTAGACAGGTTGAGGAAAGAAGGCAGTGTAGAGGATGGATTCGTCTGAGGCTTCTAAGGGAGGAATCGGAGGTTTGGTGGTTTTTGGCAGTCAAGACACCGATGTTAAGTTACTCAGTACTATATTTTCAGTTAATATATACTAGGTGTAAGTAGTGAAGAAAGGGCAAAACGAGAGGGAAACGATTAGGGATAGAACCCATTCGGAGACACGTACCTTTAATTATGTGAGAGAACGCATGGTACACATATGACAAACCTAAACCAGCGATCAGTAAGTAAACTCAAGTAGGCGTATTTAGAGTGATGACATTTGTGTAACGTTGTTAAATGAAGTTAGATGTCATTGAAGAATCAAGTATTACTTCTTTGGCTCACGTTTAAAGTACCGTTTCTACTACCAGGCTCACAAAAACACAATGCTACTGAAGAAAATTGAGGAGACAAGCAGAAATAATAGTGACAGCGGGCGGATGTTTCGTCAGAGCTGTCACGCGGTGATGGAAAGTCCAGCCTGAGTTACAACTACAAAGGACTCATCAACGAAATGCGCTCCATACATATTCCTTGGCAAATCTTATAACCAGCCTTCATTCATTTAATCCCAACATTCAATACATCTTTTATCTCGGGGATTTAAATTGCAAATTAGGAATGAATAAATGATGTTATAGGTAGTTGCCGATAAAGATCAAAAGTTTTTTTCTAAAAAAAAACATGTTATGTTGAAACAAATTATATCCCATTCAACAGAAAACTATAGTGAATCAAAACCGAAGAGGCCTATTTAACTCTCAATAAAATCTAAGGTTGATATGCGTAATAATTTTGAATTGTAGGTGCGTATTCTCGCATCCAATGAAAACCAGAGCTGTTAAAACATGCTGATATTGTCTCATAGTACGCTAAAATAATTATGTACATAGAATATAATTAAGAACCCAACCCTTTTAAATTTCTATTTAAAGGAATGCAATTTGTTTTGTCAAATGAGTAAGAATTACAATTGTTTCAAAAATAGCTCAGTTTCTGAAGCAAATGGGTGATAAACTGCGTTATTTTTAAACTTGAATGGAAAATTCGAGTTTTCGCTGAGAATAGTATGAAATTTGACATTTCTGCAGGTTATCAAAAAGGTAAACCACGAAAATACACAGTAGAGGAGCTACGAGATTGTCTAATTGTAATTGGATCTGGGAGGGGAAATGGGGGTTGCAGATTATTCTAAATGCGTAGAAAGGACTGATTTTTCGAACTTTTAGACATTTTGGAAGACCAAATTTCTGTAAATTAGATGGTGGTAGGCTTTCTCTAAATTTTAGGTTTAAACGGGTAAATATTAATATTATAACACATTTGTTGGGCGCCACCTGCTAGAAATTATTCTCACGCAGGAATGAAATGAAATATTTAATTAATGAAAAAAAAACAAGAATTTATTTTATACAACACTTACATATTCGCCCACACATTCTCAACAACGAAAGCTCTCCAGCCTGGCCAGGGATGCATGCACCCCCCCCCCCCCTTCCTTTCTCAGGATAAACCGTGATAATATTTGTAGCTACATGGAAACATGGAATGCGACTTACCAGATCCGCAGCTCAGACAGGGTCGACTCTCGTTGGCGAATCACTCTGCAGCAGCAGACGACCGGGACCCTACGTGTACACCCAATTTGCACTCACCGACTCTCTCTGATGGTCCAGAGTGGTCTCCTCGATGGTCCAGACCGATCTCTTCGTGTTCGGCGACTTATCACTCTCGAGAGATGTCCCACTCGGTCCCCAAAAATCCCTATCTCCACATTGCTCCTTATCTACACGTGACCCACTTCATTCTTTTGCCATACCTTCCCGGTCGTCTACCCTTTTCTTGGCCGACCATGGCCTTGTTTGCGGGCCTGCGGATTTTCCTAATCTGCCCCGCCAATGTCTTCTGTCGGCTGCTCGGCACCGGCAAGCCACGTTTCCATGCTTCCAGGCAGAAATTTAGACAAATCCATAAGATAGATGTCTGTTAATTTATGATAATCTACACAATATATTAATTTCTGTATCATGTGAATGAGATTGTAATTAACCCTATACTTTTGATATTTTTATTTATCATATCCCGCAGATGAAAACTCAGATACAGTTTTAAATTTTATGCGTTCTCTTTAAAAATTTCGTAGCTATCCGGGTAGAGCGCACAGAAAGAATGTTTCGTTCCTTTGGTAGAAGTATTCACAGCTACAATTATGAATTCAGAATGTTAGCATATATATAGAAAAAATAACTAATCAATAATAGAAAGTTAAAGTTAATATTTATGTTCGCCGTCCGTTGTTCGCTATACAACTCAAATAGGCTGCTCGAAGATTCTAAACGTAGATCATAGAACGCAAAAATCGAAGTTTTTAAACTGTAATTTTTTTTATGAAAATGTGATTTATGTATGGAGTTTCATTATTTATAAAATAATTTTCTTTACATTTTTGGGAACATGATGTTTAAATGAAAATTATTTTATATTACTTCGAAATATTAATTTGTCAATAATATCACTATTTCTCCGACATTAAATTTACTTTTGAAATTCATACCTACTTCTCATCAATGTATTTTGGGTCGAAATTTGTCAATCCAGAATAGAGCTTCGAATTATTACTGCATTGATCGAGATTTATGAAGGCAATTAACATAAAAAAACATTACTGCGAATTTTTTAGCTTACAGTTTGCTGAATTTTCCTCAAAATGGTGAATATTTCACCTCAATAACGCACGGTAAATTTGGCACTGACTTGGATCGGTAATTGCTCCTCTGCGACGTTCTCAGCTCGATGTCAAGTATGCAGTTCCCGTAAACAACAACGTGGAAGTGTTTTCACGGCTCCGCCTTGGCGCACAGGATGTAATTATTCGCCCCGTTGGAATTACTGAGCAGAGAACTGCATGCCGTTCGTCTCGGTTTTCAATATAAGACTATATTTTAGAATTTTATGTGGGGACTTACTGATTTACACTAATAAACTAAAATTAAAATGTTTTTCTCACCAGAATCTGGTTTTATATTCATTGTGTCGACCACCAGTCATCGTGACTCTTCTTACTCACACGTCTATCGCTGACTGATCTCTCTCTCGTCTTGCTCTGGTGCGGATCCAAGATTCCGAGGAATTTACCAATAAGATAATTTTTTATCAGAAATAGTCCAATAAATTTTCTGTTTCACTCAAAGTAATTATTTAGTCGTGTCACCTAGCCAACAATGTTATAATCATTAATTACTGTTTTTAACTGTCGCCAAACAATGCCTAACCGATAATGTTTATAAAATTTACAACCATTTAATTGTTTAATTATTAACAAAGCCGTTGTTCATCGTGGGAAGTATAGGAAATTATTCGACTACATATGATGACTGATTTAAGAATTGGTTGTTTATGGATTGCTATCATCTGTGGACTGTAAATTGAAGACGTTAAATTATTTAGCTAAATCAGCGAGTGAGTTGTTATTGTTATGTTTGATTACGTTGTTGAGAACTAATTTCTAGGTTGAATATATTTTTTCATATCAAAAATGATTCTTAATCAAATTCTTAGGTATATTACATTAAATTCTTACGCTTATTTCTTCTTTAATAATATCAACATAAACTAAACGGTGGAAGTTCTAGTAACAGAAAATTACTAGCCGTCTTTTCTTTTCAAGCAGGAAGATAAATGTAAGTCAGGAAAACAACTATTTTTTAAAAGAGGTTCATAACTTTCGAGGCTTTGTATCGTTCGTGAAAGTACACAGGATGGACGAGCAGTGTGACCTCTTCTTTTTGTCCTGCCAGAATATCTACGTTCAGTGAGTCAAAACAAAAACAGTTTACAACCACTGCTGGGTAATACTCTGGTATACTAAGACTTTCTTATGACTTTTATCTTTCGAGGTTTATATGAGAAAATCCTGTAAACATATAAGTTCCGTATTGCTACAAATATAAATATAAAAATGGCTTATTATTCACAACTCATTGACTCCAGACTAAAGAGTTTCGCTTTCCAGGCTGGATTCAAGCAGTGCGCCTCGGAGGCGTGCCAGTTCTTGCTGACTCTGCCGGGGCTTGACGCCCGCCTCTCGCGTCGCCTGGTGGCGCATCTGGGCTCTTGTGTGGACTCCGCCGCCGCCTCCCCGACGACGTCTTCGCCGCCCAACTCACCCTGTCCTGCCTCCAGCTCACAGCCCACGGGTCCGCTCAGCGTGCAAGTACCGCCCCCGGTTCGCCGTGGGTTCTCACCTCCCGTGTCTCCCTGTAGCTTGGCGGGGGCGCCACCCCTGGGAGCGGCACTGTCTTCCACCCCCAGCGCCCAGGATCTTGCTAAACCCATGGCGGGGCTTCTTATGACAGTCCCGAGTTCTCAACCGGGCATGTGGAGGCCTTGGTGAACAGAACTGCTCCTGCAGTGCTGGACGTTTATGAAAAGAAATTCGGCGATTTCAGTCTTTTCAGCCTGTAGCCTGACTTAGCATTAGCTTTTTGTGTACTACTACATTCCTCCGACTACGAGCAGAACAACCAATTATAATGAGCCTTTTTTGTAAAAATTAAAGAATTTTATATAAATTAGATTACATAATAAATAAGTTACAAACAGTAGTATTTGGAAATATAAATAGGTCGAGTATTTTACAGCGGCAACAAATATTGATTTGCGTTATTACTTTGATTCACATTACTGATATATATGTGAACGGTAGGATTCGAAATAATGATCAGGAAAACTGAGGTTATGACTGAAGGAAAATCCCTAGGCTGACCACGTGCCACTCGAAAAAATTCGGAATGTGTCATGGCACACTGGCAATCGTCCCGATAGACTAACGCTATAATGGGCTGTAATGCCAAGGAGAAAGAAAACAAATAAACAAAGGATTACAAATATACAATAACTTTTCATTCCACTCTGTTCACATTTGTAATTTAAATTCAAGTTACGTAATCAACGCAGTCTTAAGAGAACAACTTTCACCGAATCGGACATAAGAACAAATCGGCACTTGATAATATGGGATCTCAGTACTACGAGACTCGAATGACACAAATGGCTAAATCTTTTAATCAGTGTGATTGATTAATGTCATTTATTGATGTATTTTCGGTCAAATTTAAATAAATTTATGTTCCTGCCATCAACTTTCCAGCTGACGTTCTGTGTTCCCTGCTCAATTTTGTTCATTAAAGTTTATTCCCATAAACGTATTCTGTATTATAATTTGTTTTTATTATTTCTATAATAATACTTCCAAAACTATAGTATTGGTATATCGTGTAATTGAGTGGAATTCCTCGTTATTTAGTAAGAACTGAAATCGACCAATGATCAAATAGTTTAACATTTAGAAGCGATGTCTATGATATAGTCGCACTATAGTGTATATCACAGGCATGATAAATACTTTACTGTAATTAATTTCTGGAACAGACAATAGATTCAATTGATCAATTAATGACGTACAAACGACAATTTCATATTAAACTTGCGTATGAATGGTCTTATTTCGTTTCTATGTCCTGGTCTCACAGTGCGTATGAGATCAGCTCAAGAAATTAAAGTGCTAAAAAGTATTTCATGCAGCAAAATTGTGCCACGTTCTTATAAAACCTTTAATACTATCCCTTACACAAAAGAACTGCTCTTTCAAAATAAGTGTTTCTGTTTATGATATAAGGACGGCCCATAATAATAATAATAATAATAATTATTATTATTATTATTTTATTAAAATAAATACCATCCGATTCGAGACGCAACGAAACAATATTGATATTATGATTACATGTTTTACCATAATAACATATATGTTCCTTGAGCTAGAAACGTTACATGATATTGATAGCATTAGCATTTTAATGTAAGTTAATCACTGAGTTGTTATGGGTTGGCTCTGACTCAAATAATACAATTATATTGATTTAATGCATTCAAATAATATTTATGCATGTATAGTTTAAAATGTTCGCACATTTTTACCATAAATGTTATCTAAAATGATTGATTAATTCTATGTATGTTATTTTATATACAATATTTTAAAAATACAATAAACATATTGTAATTTAGATAAATTATGATTAATGATCTCAACTCTAAAAAAATAATATCTGTGATTTAGAATACTAAGATAAAGTGTTTTATGACATATAAATGAGAATACAAATTATATGTACAAACACGACTTCGTCTGTAAAAAATATAATCATCAAAAAGCTAAATATCCTTTCTAATCATTGTTTTGAAAATATATTTATAGTTTTTATATTCTCAATATTGTGTAATGATATTTACTTGAATTTTTAGTCTGTTTCCTTTCTGAAAGCACAAACATTTTTCTACATTTAAACTAATTTATGGAATGAAAAACATCTCACCTTTTTGAAACCAATAACATCTAAGACAATCATTAGATTATATGCCATTATTATTATTAATGTTATCTATTGATGTTGATATTAACAGATTTCTTGTAATTTAAGAAAAAAGTCCTAACGTTGATGTAATTAATTTTATAGTTTTAAAAATTGAACTGTTAATTAATAAATATTCATTAAATTTTAATCACTACTGCGTTTTACATTCATATTTATGGAAAATGAACATTACAAGTAAATTTGTTTTTCAATAAATATTTTTCATTCTTAAAAGAAAATTTTCGTATAATTTATACGCATTGTTTAATGTAATATTCCATGAAATTTATTTCGCTCTACAGAATTCATTACCATTCAAAAATAAGACTAGTAAAACCGAAATTTCATGAAATCCTGTGATATTTTTCACATATATAAATAAATGGATATTAAGTTGCACAGAAGAATATTTTGCTGTTAATATTCAAAAGACCGTCATTTAAGTCCATTTACTTGTAAAAAAAATTGAATTTAAATCTTTGAATTTTATCATAGACTGATATTTGACGTTTTATTATAGTAGTATAGATTTAGGAAATTTTTATTAAATGTTAAGAATGTTATTATTGTTTTGTATCTACCA
Source organism: Zhengitettix transpicula (assembly GCA_037074705.1). Classification (NCBI taxonomy): domain Eukaryota; kingdom Metazoa; phylum Arthropoda; class Insecta; order Orthoptera; family Tetrigidae; genus Zhengitettix; species Zhengitettix transpicula. The sequence goes on along the minus strand of CM073592.1, from coordinate 119,097,170 downwards.
TTGTCTTTCAAATGGATTAATAGAAGGTTATTCATTAAAACGATTAAGTTTATAATGCCAATTTTGTATATTGTAATTTTTGTACTTGAATAAAATTGATATATTGATAAGTGTTGTTTTATTTTGCAAATATTGGAAATTAATAGTATGACTATATGAACTATAGATAGTTATATTTATTCTCCGTTCAGTCAACCAGGTTTCGTCACAACTTTCTACATAAGTAATTAGCTAAGAATTAAATGAGTAACAGAATAAATTACACTACACGTAAGAGTGAAATGAACTACAACATAAATTACCAGGTGTATAAGCTTAAATCTGCTGTTTGATCACAGATGGTGTTAGTGATCATATTAAGTGTGGGGACATTATTTCTGCACATTAAATATGTACCGATGTACACCCACATAAAATTTTGAAATGATTAATTTAATTCCAACTTTTATCAAATTTAACGTTTATTCAATAAATAATATATAGAGACGCGGCGATAAAATATAATACACACAAAGTCGTGGCTGAACCGTGTCGTCTCAGATCACACTTTCTTCACTCTCTCTCGGATTGTTGTTAGCAACCAGCGATATTAATTAAAAATATCACTGACTGCCGATCGGGCCACGCATCATCCGTCGAACGCGGAATTTCAAATGTCCCCGGAACGATCGGTTAAGTTGTCGTGTCTCCATATTAAGCTACTATGGTTACGGCATTATTTTTTTTATGAGTTTGTCAACTGTTAACAGTAGTCAGTGCACATGATCAGAACTTTTATAAAACAACATATACTTTTCCTTTGGTAAACATGGCCATTTTTTTGCTAAAAATAAGCATATGCAGGAACCTCTGCTTTTCTGATTTAATTGGAAGAAATCTGCTGCCGAATCGCATCACATGCTTGAGGAGGCCTATGGCGACAGTGCTTTATCGGAAATAACGTGTAGAGATTTGTTTCGTCGGTTCGAAGTTGATACTTATGACCTGAGCGAAAGTGAGCCTGAAAATCGAGGCAGGGAGGTTGAGGATCATCAATTGCAGGTTCTTTTGAACGTGGACGATACCCAATCGTAAGAAATTCTTGCCGAGCTGGGTGTTACTCAACCAGCCATTTTCATGCGCCTACGGGAAAGGTTCACAGGATCGGAAAGTGGGTGCCACAAGAGATGACCGTCAGGAAAAAGAAGCGACGACGAAACACATGCGAAATCTTGCTCGACAGACAAAAAATAAAGTTGTTTCTATATCGGATTGTGACTGGCGATGAAAAGTTGATATATTTAGAGAATCGTAAACTCAATAAATCGTGGGTTGATCCCGGCCAACCATCAACATCGTCCGCAAGACCAGATGCTGTGCGTTTCGTGGGATCAGCTGGGTATTGTCTATCAACTATTGATCCTGGTTAAACTTTCAACAACCGATCACATTGCACCGTGCTGTGCGTGAGAAAAAGGCCGGATTATCAGCAAATACATGACAACGCACACGTCAACAATGATCCGAAACTACTTGAAGGCACTCAACTTGGAAGTGCTACCGAATGCCTCTTATTCACTAAACCTCGCCCCTTCCGACTACCACATGTGTTCATGTCACGCGCTCCCTGACGAACAGCACTTCGATTCATACGAAGACGTCCGAAAATGCCTCGTAAGAAGATGATATTTTTGGCGTGGTATCCACAAATTCGCCGAGATGTGGTGGAAATGTGTAACTAGTGAGGGCCGGTACTTTGAATAATTTTTTTACTTTCTATGAAAAAAATTTGTTTACTTGACTAAAACGCAGAGAATTTAAACTTATAAACCTGATATTATAATTTCTTACATTGTGTAACTAAATATTAATAACATGTAATAAATAAAGCGACAGAATTTTTATATACACTTTTTGTCTGTCACATCTCTCTCTCTCTCTCTCTCTCTCTCTCTCTCTATATATATATATATATATATATATATATATATATATATATATTGTAATACACAAATAAATTAAACAATTAAAACAATTAACGTGCCTCTCGTTGGCACGTCATAATGAAGAAATTAAGTAAATCAATGGTTAATTAATGGATGAATTTATTTTATTAAAATTTAAAATGAAAGGATGTTAAATAATTTATAAAATTTAAACCTCAGAAACAATTAATTTATCTAAAGTAAAATAACAAAATTTTCTTGTCGTGATTGATTTATATTCGTGCCCTTACTGTTTCACAAACTCATATACTCTCATCTCATGGTCCTTTATTTGGGCCGTTTAAATAAAGAAAAAATCTTTTCTTACATTCAAATTGACAATCAAAATTTACAACATTCAAAATAATTAGAATTAAACAACAAAATGGACGTGAATCCGAAATCTGACGATTTGATCCTCATTTAACGTTTACAAAACTTTTATAAAATTTCTCTCCCTCCTTACATTTCTTTACTGGTACCAGTTATTCGTTTGACACACTATACACTATTCACATATAACAGGCCATAATTTCACAGAATTTAATTTGTTTCAAAATCACTGCCCAAAACTTTTGTATCTTTCACCTGGAACAATTACTCCGTATAACACTGTGGACCTCTGCAATAAGTCCCTCTCTCAAAACAGCAATTATTGTAGTTCTTGTTCTGATTATATATATATATATATATATATATATATATATATATATATATATATATATTGTGGTAATTACGAATGTGTAATTATTTAATAAATAAAATTTTACTATTTTAATTATTGGCGGTGTAAATATGAGACCATTGCATTATAAGTTAGAGATTGTTGACAAGAATACGGAGCCTGTTTTCCTTGCTTGCTAGAGTTGCATTGTTGCCTCATGCAGCATTGAGACGTAGGTAACTTGAGATTCAGAGTTGCTCAGAGCAGGATGGAGGAATGAGTGTTTTGAGACGAGTCCGGATTCAGAGTTGCTGGGACCACGACAGAGCAAGTGTGTTTTTGGAAGCTAAGAAATGTATTAAAAGTCCCCAGTTCTGGAATTGCAAGTCGCCAGTTTGGAATTGTATTTGTCTGTTGCCATGTTCGAGTAATTATCCAAATTTAAAGAACAGAGAACAAAGCTATGAACTGTGATTGTTTAAACAAATCTATCAACAGTTAGGATCAGAAAGTGATTAGTGTTTGCAAACTAAAATATCATTAATTCGGTGCAAAATGGCCTATTTGTAATGTGTAAAAGAAAAAAACAAGTTAACTGAGATCGGACTCAGATGAACAGATGAGGGTAAAGTAGATAAAAAGTATTTTCTTAATTGTAAACATTGTAGTGTAAATATAATTATCGTCTGATTTCATATTTCGATCATTTCAATTAAAATAATAATACTTTAAGTTAGGAATATTTTTGGCTTATAAAATTTCATTGTCATTTTATATAACTATCCTTATTGGAGATCCAATAAGCGGCCCTGCAAAGTAAGTTTCCTTTATCAAGCCGTGGCACAACAATATTAATTTCTAATATAAATTTTGTTTTATGAAATTAGTTTTGTTATATTTCTATATTGTTGTTTTCATTTTTAGTCATTTATTTTGATTATTACAAAATTGTACTGGAACATGGAGCTGGTCTTCATTTAATTTTAATTTATTTTGATTATTACAATATAAGGGTGCACCAGAACTCCAGCGGCAAATGTAGAGTACAAGGGACCCACGGTCTCTGGCGGCACCTCACAAAAAAAGAATGTAATTATAATTTATATCGGTTTTCTACCCCAATCATCCTTATTTCTGGAAAAAAATACCTTGACAACAGTGAAGAAGCCTGCAATACGCAGAAATCCAAATGTACAACACACATTACAGAGTAATGTAACAATCCTTAAACGAAACATATACACTTTCATCATAGTGTGTTCAATATGTTCCGTCACTGTGCAGTACAGCTCGTAACAAATACAAAAGTGTTCCCTTATCCGTATTGTTCAGAACCACCATAATCACGTGTACAAGAATTCCAGGAGTTTGGAGTACTGCTTCCGCGGCTGCGATAATCCTAGCAACCAAGTCCGTGAGAGTAACGACCGCAGTCTTGTAAACTAGGCTCTTCACAGGACCCCGGTCACCATGTAAGGAACAGGACCACTGCGAACAATCCATTCCCTGCTATTTCCCGCGAGGGATGTGACCTTGATTGAACAATCAGAACGGTTAAAATGTTGGACGGACAAGTATCGTTGCCGAACAATCATGATGTATTCTCCTATTTTTAGCTGTATACGAACGCCTCCCTCCACGCGGAAACCCCAAGTGCCTTCGTATTTTAATCACACTATAATTAAAGATATTTCCTGAAAACTTCAGCTTTAAGAATTGTAATATGGGAACCTTGTGATGGACGGGACAAAATAGTTGCTCTCGCACGAGATTTATTTATTTTTCATACACGTGCTTTTTTCGAACCGGTAACAAATTCTGCGGGGGTAAGACTCAGCACGGGCGGGGGAGGAAACTTTAAGCCATCCAAAAACAACCGATATTTGCTTCTAATAAATATTTTTCTGGGTCAATGAGATTGACAGTGGTTATCGCGATGTTTTTTGAGTATAATTTCAACCCGTTTCAAGCCTTATGGTTGGGGTGGAGGGGCCTTACATAAAAGTAACACGAAAACAACCGAAATTGGAGTCAAATCTAGGGTTATGCATGCCACTGAGTTTAATTATACATATTCCTGGTCGTGGGAGGCGGTGTTGAAATTTAAATAAAAACATTTAAGAGTTTTATTCTCATATAACTACTGAAATTACAGAAAACAATTCGTCTCAGTTGTAATTATGGATTTAAATATAATGATAGTTGGAGAAACAATTGGATCTCGTAAATGATTGCGAAACCTTTCGTGCTACTGGCGCCGTCGGCATGCTGCATCTGCTGATGAACAAACTTTGCCTTCGAGTTTCCTGATCCTCTCTCTACAGGAGTAATCTCTGATAGATGGCTACACAAGGGGGGGCGGGACCTCGACTGTGCAAAGATTCTAAATTTTATCGACATTTTTAGTTGATCTTCTTGGACCACAAAATCTCTTTGGTCCAGGTTATCACGTGTTCTACAAAAACTCTTAAATTTTTAGATCCGCCTCGCCCCCAATTCCTAGGTTTCTCTAGGCACCAATTTGTACTAGGTAAAATCAAGTATATGTCAAGGCAGTGCTTATTCGCAAACAGTTGGAATTAACTGCGGAAAACACGGCGTCGCCGAGATTCAAACTTGTCAGTTTCTCAACCTCAGCTAAAATCCCTATTTAAGTTAATTGAAAGCAAATACATCATAAGAAATTACTAAACGGTCACGTTACACATTAATATACAAAAGAAAAAGCAATAGATATAAAACTGAGCCGTGAGGTACGCCACAAGTAATACGTATCTTCCCGTTCAGATAAGATCAAACATCTTTGTTTTGTTTGAGAGAGTCATGCTCATTTTCGATTATTGAGAAATGTGTATAAGGACAACATAAGGACCTTAATATTCTAATTCTCTTATAAATATATTGTCCTCTACAAGATCGACTGCCTTAGAAAGATCATTCGAGTATTGCGGCTATTTTCAATTTTTCCTTAAGTTTAAATAAAGTCATACAAATTATTGCTTGCAGAGGAAGTCATGTTGTGCGGAAGAAATTACTTTTTACATAGTCAAGAAGACTAGTAATTTATTGTGTATAATTTTTATTGAACTCTAGAGATTTGAAAAGTATATGTTGGCTCTGTATTGTACAACACCGTTTAGTATTATATAAATCACGACTTTAAACTTTATGTATAAAAGTATTGGGTTAAGAACATATAATAGAGAAATCATTCAGTTTAAAGTTTTGTTCATTATACCTTGAATATTTTGTTAATTTATATCGTGTTATACTTTCGATTATCCTAGTCGAAATTACTCCTGTCGTTTCGCTTATCTACGGACGTCCGCATCCACATTGAATTCAATACTCTCGTGCCGAGTTCATTACGGTTGGCGAAAATTGTTACAATCCTACGATCTGTTCTGCTAGTCTGGGAACGTACGAAATAAATAATGGTGGACATTGCCCGTCGTTTGCATTTTTGTAGTTCTAGCCTTTTCTGCAGTTTTTGTGCCGCTATTTTTCAGTTTAAAATAGAAAAATGATGCAGTTCCATTCCTGTTTAATAAAATAATTGCAATACTATTTTTTTCCCCGTAAACTGTACATTTCAGTGGTATTAGTTATATCGCCGCTAATAAAATTACTAAATAAGATTAAGAACTTCAAATAATCACTTCTTACATGAGAATAAATTTAACGAAGGTAAAGGAATTGGAACTGGCAGATGAGAAATTCATTGCAGATGCAAATATTTCAAGTCGTTCGGATGCGCCGTAACACGAGGCCGCCGCACGCTGGCGGTTTTTATTGTGGGTAAATTAATCGTGCCTTGGCCTCTCACATGGTTATTAGCGGAGCTGGCTACCAGGAGGCGTGGTTCTCACGCAATGGAGCCCACGATCTTACTGATCAATGCCAACGTTACGTCTGTTTCATATTTTCCCCAAGTCCTCAGGTAAAACAAAGGAGCCTAAAACCGTTGACCACGAGGGAATTGAGCTACAACCACGGCATTTCCATTCTAACTAGAGCATTAGGATATTCAAATAAATATTTTATACTATACAAAATTTGGTCCTTCGTGTTATTTTGTCTCTCCTTGGAGTAGAATAATCATTTCGGTCTCCATTACGCGGACCTCATGTCCGATTGCTGCTTTAGTTCCGATCTACCATTCAAACGATTTTTCTTTTACATAAAGTTGTACAGTCCATCCAAAGTTCGGTCAATGTTGAACTGAAAGTAACGTACCTCTGTAAAGCCTTTTATCTAGTTGATCACAATATTGTGTTGCGTAAACTTGATTATTATGCTATGGATGTAATTATTTATTGTTTTTAAAAGTTAATTTACATAATACGAAACAAAAAGTTTCAGTAAACTACTTCATCTTCAAGTAATGTCTTTTAACGAGGGAAAATACTAAGGTGAACAATAACTTGTGTAGACATGCAGCATTCTTTTCAAACAACTTTATAAACACACTTTCAACCATAGGTCCTCTTTGAACAATCCATAACAAAGATATTCCCAGAACAAAGGTAATAAATAATTTTCACTTAAATAGATAATATCCCATTTGTGTAAATATAGTTCGCAGATAACATTGTTTTAGCTGGCCAACGTCATCATATCTCTCAGTGAGTAAAAGTCTCCTGCTGCTAACAGAAAACACTGGGTTTTTCGGTTCATCACAACAACAAAAGTGGCAGAATTGATTTGTCAAATATGCATATTTGGAGTACCATAAGGGTCCATTTCAGCTCCTATGAAATCTGTAACGTCATAATCTCATATTTTGATTCGACTAGGCTCAAACATAAAGTCGATGACTTCTTAGAACGCTTGAAAGTTTCATGCAAATAAAAAATTGACCATGAATGTATACAAGATCAATATAGTCTAATTTTCAGCATTGAGAATAAATTCTTTGATCGAGAACGACGAGATCTCTGATAATGCAGCTTTTTAAGGCAAAAAATTGATTACGCGCTAAAATTGAATTATCAGATTAAATTACTTGCTGGTAAATTAGGCACTGTCTTCTACTCACTAAAGATGAATTCTCAGCAAGTAGACATTTACTGCCTACATCACTCTTATTGTCACTCCATGTGTTACGGTATGGAACATATGGGTCAAAAACTGGCTATTAGAATACTGGATGATAAGAATTTCTGAGAAACTTATAAACCTCTTTTTTAAAAACCTTACTATTTTAACTTTTACCTTGTCATACATTTTATAAATCTTAAAATTTGTTAATCATAATGAAAATCAGTTTTTTTACTAACGGAGAGAGCCACGGTCAGCGTCATTGCCTCGCATTGCAGAGGTCCCGAGTTCGAACTTTGGCCTATGCATTGATGTTTGTGGTCGTCCTGGTCACGAAAACTGGGTGCTTAAGACTGAGTGAGAATGGACACACTGACCACGTGTCACTCCAAAATCCATAATGTGTAATGTAAGTTGGCAGTCTGGCAGAGGCCAAGGCCCTCAATGGGTTGTCGAGCCAAGGAGTAGTAGGAGGAGGAGGAGAAAGCCACGGACATGAAACTAAACATAGCTACTGTCTTAGAAGAGACAAACATCGTCTTCAACGTTTTTCAGCATAGGGATAAAGTTATATAACAGCCTGTCGTTGGATACTAGAATATAAATTAGCCTTAGAAGATTAATAAATAAATGTAAAAATATTATACTGTCTATTAATAAATTTTTCACGGTTAAGCACCGGGTTCAGAAACGTCAACAACGAGAAATCTGAACCTTGTGCTTAACAATGAAGAATTTATTAATAATTTACACCGGGAAAGCTTACTTTCATGAATTCTATTTTCTGTTCCGAACTACTCAGTTAGTGAAATTGCTGATCTGTCTGTAAACGGTTGATTTGTACTACAGTTACCCAATTACAAATACTGCCATTATAAAGATCCAAGTGATCGTAATACTTAGTAAAAATTTATACGTTATAAATTTCAAGTTTTACTTTTTCTCTCTTTTACTGCATTCATCTCCTGACCCGAACGAGGTAACATTGGTGTAATTAGTGAAAACAGTGAAACTGTGGTTGTGCTTCTGGGAATAATAATAATAGTAAAAGATTAAATTAAAATCAGATTCAAAAGTTTTCAACATATCTGTAAATACCTTTTAGCTTCACATTTATGAATAAATCATTTTATTTTATATATTATACTATCTTAATTTGTTTTCTCATTTTCAAATTAATTATTTTATGTTATATTTATTTGAGTAATTGTTATTTTGGTTTTTCTATTTTATGTGTTTCTTGTATGCTTTTTTGTGTTGATAGCGTGTGTGTGATGTTCCACATTTGTGTATTTTCATATTATGTTCTTCATTGTTTTGTGTTTTATCATCGTATATAATAATTCATTGACTTGTCCTATTTCCTCAGTAGAGAATTAACACAACAAATAATTAAATGTAAATCTACTGACATTGACAGCAAGCAGTAATATACCAGACATTTAGCACACAAAAGAAAGGTCAGTCTTCCTATATTTCCGGCATCAGGTCCTTCAACGCAATGAGAAAGAAACAATCTGTTGTATATATTTGCAAATATCGAACACATTTGTCCACATGTTCAATATAATACTACTAATATTTATTTAACATTCACGTGGAGAAGCAAAGTATTTCTAATAATTAATTTTTTTATATTTTTTTTAGGGGAACAGACTACATGAGGGTAATCCGCGTTGGGCAACTCCCCTTTAATAGCATGGGAAGGGATTTGAAAGGGGGGATGCGGAAGGAAAGATAGACCGGTATATTAGTTCGAAGTGTTAATAAATATCAGTGAGAACCACTCTCGTCGCTGATACCAGGGTGATTCAAAGTATTCATTTGATGTATGAAAATTCTTGGCGCGACATTTCTACTTTTTCGGTACACGATTGCTATATTCAAAATAAACGATAATTCGCGTTACAGGTTTAACATCATTAGGCAAATTTCTGTGAGCTGTCAAAATATATTATGTTCAGTAAAACATTTTCAACCGGAGAATTCATTTCTCGGAAGATAAAACATCAACACTATATAAGTTGCACGTTAGAACTTCGAACATTGCTTACAACAAAACTGTAACGTATCTGCCTTCTATTTGGCACACAGACAGGGCTGCAGGTTACAGTTGAATATTAAAAATAAAATAAAATGAAGGACAAAATACAATCTTACACACAACTCGCTTGTTAATCCTTCAATAACGCGAGTTACTTACCAAAGTTTAAAACAAGAGACCGTTTATAAAGCATTATAATTTCTCAATAAAGACTCAGAAAGTCAGAAGATTATAATTTCGTATCTATAATATAGATAATATCTATATAGTAAAGATTTTTATGATGCCATTTCGGAATAAGTGGTTCGGTAAGGAAGAATGTGTAAAACTAATGAATTTTTTTTTAAAAACAATACCTGAATAAAATAAGTTTTTTAACAATTAAGATAGAATAATAAAAACAATTTATGACATTATACAGACACACTTTATCTATTATATTATGAAGACGTTTCGATACCTTTTTGTATCTTCTTCAGGAATTGACCAAATTAACACAATACAACTAGCACAACTAAACGAAACTAGTTATTAAATTTACACAGTATTGAAAGTCTTGCTTCAATCTTCTTAGCGTTAAGTGAATGCCTCGGATCCCCTTTGAAAACTGTGTAAATTTCGTTTAGTTGTGCTAGTTTTATTGTGTTAATACCTGAAACAGATACAAAAAGGTATCAAAACGTCGTCATAATATAAAAAATAAAAAGTTTCTGTTTAAGGTCATAAATTGATTTTATGAATTCAAAACAGACGTTAAATTAAAACTTTTAATTAAGATAGGAAATATAACGTAAAGAGTAAAACATGAAAATTTGTATCAACTTATTAGCATTGGTAATACTTGTTTTGTATGTTTAATTGTTATCCGTAATATTAACCAAGTGTTAGGGAAGAATCCGTCAACCAATGAACCTTTGAATAATCCTATTGTAAGTGTGTTGCGTAAATACCATACATCTCCTAGCTGAATTATGCTCGTTTTCTGTTAGGAAATATGTAAATTATGAACGTCTGATTACTACTAACACGAAAAAGCGAATACGTACGTCCGACGTCCGCGCTCTCGTTTAACACGTTAACAGTAAAATTGATGGCAGGCTACAGAAACCAGGTTCCTCTATCTGTTGCTCGCCGTCCGTTTTTCACTTTGGGATAAAAAAGAAGTCTCCGAAATTTTATGACTTTGATCCGTCAGTTAGTTTGTAGCCGTTCCCGAACTCGTTATCGCGTGGCTCTGAGCTCAGTTAATGAATAACTTTCCGACACATAGTAACGGTTAGGCGTTCGCACCTAATAATTAAGTAAATTTTAATCGAAACCCGTGTATCGCCGACAATGAAAAGTGGACAAAAAAGAAGCGTATTCATAAAAGCCACCGTTATGTCACGGAAAACATCTGACGTTCTACGAACGGTTGAGTTGTTGGCAAAATTACTCTCGACTAAGCCTTGAGTCAAAGGACACTATTCTGAAAAACGTATCTTGGAAGAACAACCTGAACGTTATGTAAATTACAAGTAATTAGCGTCCTGTAATTACGAATACCAACTAAATTTTCTCGAAATAATGATGACTGGGTGTGACAGTGACCACAACTATTAGGCTCCCTCTCTTCAATTTCAAAATTATCACAAAACATAAATGGCCACATAAAGAAAGTTTTCATTTGTATAATACTGTCCTCATTAAATTATATCACTTAATTAGAATTTATAACTAACACGCTGAGTACAGGTTGCAACACTGGTTTAATAATTTTACACTATTTCTAACAGTTTTCACGCATTGGAAAATATTTTAGCGCGTAAATCAATGTACCTGTGATATTTAAATATTTGCAACCTCAGATTTTTATTTATTGTACTAGCTGGTGCCGGTGTTGCCCGTGTACTTATTTATATAAGCCCCAAAAAGTAATTCATTCTACATTCTACGTAACTACCTATAGTTGAATTGAAAAGAGAGTCGTATATTATATATATATATATATATATATATATATATATTGAAAAATAAGGCCTGCAAGGGCTATTCTCTCGCAGGCAATACCTGCGAGGGATGTTCTCTCGCAGGCAGAACCTTTTAGGAGAGATACGAAGGGGCTACCTTTGGGTATGCCTTTTCCTATCCGTTTTTGAACTAAGGTTCCCACAAGCCGAGGCACCTCGGCCTGTTTTGAGAGGTGTATGTTCCGGGGTCACAAACCTTGGGTATTCGGTAAGAGTTGTTATCTGTCCCCACAGCAAACTCCTCTCCCGCTATCGGAAGGGCGTGGGACAAGTACCCAATGCCCGACCTACCTGATGCAGGTTTTTCTAGGGTTTTCCCTGCATTACTTTTAGGCTAATGCCGGGTAGGATCCTTAAACCATAGCCCGGGGGGCCCTAGTAACCCTTGGCTACCTTCCTCTACCCTTCCGCATCCACCCTTTCAAATCCCTTCCTATGCTATTAAAGGGGAGTTGCCGAATGTGGATCACCCTCATGTAGCCTGTTACCCTAAAAAAATAAAAAAATAGGGGCCCTAGTTAACCCTTGGCTACCTTCCTCTACCCTTCCTCAAACCCCCTTTCAAATCCCTTGCTATGTTATTAAAGGGGAGTTGCCCAACGTGGATTACCCTCATGTAGCCTGTTGCCCTAAAAAAATATATATTTGGTTCACAGTTAACATACATATTATAATTATTCCCAATTTTTGGATATATATAATTTTTCATACTGAAACGAAATACTGAAAGTAGCTCAGAATTTGAAATATGTTCCCTTAATCTTTACACATTAACAAATAAGAAAGATATCCAATACAGACAAAAAATGGTAATATAAATTCCACACAACGTTTCTGGGATCCTAGAGAAATACAACTGCACTGGTCAGTTGACAACACACAAAAGATTTTTCACTATTTTTCACTAATATCGCTTGAAATAATTCGTCAGTTTTTATGATTAATAGCTCAGAAATTGTACACTTAAATCGTTTCTCCCAAACATGGAATATAAATTAGATGTTATTGCTCATAAACAATATAATGAAACAAATTCTGTTATATTAACCTGAAAATTTTGTTTCACGACACAGATTACACGCACATTTTTTTACATTTATACCAATTTTAATTCAATGTAATTGTTTCTTGTTCTGTACATACTTTTGACTGACAGTGCATCAATTGAATAACGACAATAACAAAATTTTATTGGTGGTTCCGTACGTCATACTTTGATAATTATATACACATAACTCAACAATCGAACCTTATACAACTCTTATTATCTCCTGAAATATCATACAGGATACAACAGAACAATACAATAGCAGTATACGGTGAAATTTAGTAAATCTCCACCGACATACATTTGAAACGCAAAATGTAAACAAAAACTCCGTATTGGAGTTCTTATAGATGCCGACGATAATTAATTTTTCTAATTAATTTTGCGCAAGAATGGTAAAGTATTTCGTGTTGTTTTTAATATAATTCGATGGGGTATTACGGAATAAAATTATTCTTTTTATTCAATCAAAATATTTCTGCTATATTTCATTACGAAAAACGGAACTATTTCCTGTGTTGTGCAGTATCGGTGCGTATTAACATCTCTCTCTTTCTAGTGCAGTGACGTCACGATGGATGCGTGCGCAGTAATATTTAACTCATTTGCAAATATTCATAAATTATCTCAATTACAATTCTCTCCACCTTTATGCTAGGGGTTTCTAACCCACACAGTACCGGTTCTCGAGTTTGGCAGAATATGTTGACCAATTTTTGTCCACGCGTTAAAATTTGTATAGAGATTAACGTAAATACTGATACATACATCCTTTTTTATTATATAGACTAGATGGTAACGAAAAAACTCCACAATCGTACTACTATATTGTAGATTCCTTGTTTTCTAAAGAGAATTACGTTAGTTAAATTTCTATGTTTTCATGAAGTATACAATCCATGGTGATAATTCCCTCGTCAGTATCTTGGATTATATTGACCACTAGCTGAATCCTCGGCGTTGACAGGGTATTTAGCCAGGGAATGAATTAATTCACAACTAATCTCTCAGCAAACAGAGATTGATCTCACTTGCATCGGGATCGTCACTGTTATTCTCAAGATATGGATTCGACTCTAATATAACTCATTTAGGACCTTCCTTCCTTGCAAAATAAAAGTGTATCACTTGAAGTTAACAGCCATATTGAATGTAAGTATTCAACCCAGTGACCTCCAAAGCCCCGGATTCGACAACATTCTCAGTTGTTTTCGCATTATTTTTGTGTAACTGCCTTTCACCCCGAAGACTGACATGGCACCCTTATAGCAAGATGTTTAATAATTATTTGAAATGTTTAATAATTGTAAAATATATTCAACATTTTTAAGAGTCACTGCCTAATGAAGGTGCAAAAATGTGCTGAAACTTCTTTGCTTGAATTGAAAAACGAAAATATATCTGTTAGTGTCGAAAAATACCTGTTTTTATATTATATTTCCATTCATTTATCCTTAATTATGTATTATAATGTAATTCTATTATAATTTTAATATTTACTTTACCAAATAATTCAGTGATGATTATACGATACGCAGTTAAAAAATTCGTCTACAAACAGGAAATATAACGGTGAAATATTACTTAATTATTAAATGGCTGAGAACTAGTTTATTTTAAATGAGCAGAGAGGCACAGTACTTAATTTTTTACTGTTTTGGTATGTCCTCAAAGAGTATGCTTGAAAAGGCATATGAACAGAAACATCCAACACAATTTGTGTGAATCAAATATAAAGTAGCGGCAACAGGTTAAGGTTTGAAGACTCAATAAAAGCTTTGTGGGAACTTTAAGAACTCGCTCAGATTCTGATTGTAGTCGAAAATTTAATTACTAAATTTCAAAACTATTTTATGATGGCATTAATGAAAGCATTAAATACTTTCAGATTGATGAATGGAAATAGTGACACGTTTGCGTGCCTAATAACTTTGCATGTCGGGTTTATACTCCCAAACAATATCTTCAGTATTATATTAATGGGTGCAGTACTCAGCTTTAAGTAACTATTAAGTTCAGTAATGAGAAATGATACAATTTACATATTACCTCCACAAATATTTCTTGCTCAATTATATAAATTTAAAAATCCTACAATCATGCGGGGTCATTACACGGGATCTTTTTTTTCAGTAATTGATGGTTGCAAGTGAAGTAGTGCAATTAACTGCCGCTTCTCTTAGTCACGATTATTTTAGTATGTGACAGTTTGAATCATTGCGCTGGTACCAAAGCTCCGCCTCCTCTTTCAATTAATCCTTTTATCGAAAGAACTTACGCAAATAAAAGAAAAAACATTATTTCGTTGTAATGATTCCACTCAACTTTAACTGTACGGATGATTGCTTCATAAATCTTTTTAGGAGACTGTCGCTATATTATTTTTTCCTAGGTAATTAAAAAATTTCGGCGTTTTAACTCTCAGTTTTTTTTATTTCCGGAACCGCGGTACAATGTGCCAATATCTAAAGAAATTGTATACCAAAGATGGTAAAATTAAATTCTCATATATATATATATATATATATATATATATATATATATATATTCCCAGAAGTTACTGAACGTTCATTACATATGTATGTACAAAATTGCACATTTAACAGAAGAAATGTATACTACCAAAGAGAAACAGAATGTAAGAAATGATTTTTTTAGTGTAATAATAGGCCACATGGTGGCAACTCCCGTTTAATAGCCTAAAACGGGATTTTAATTTCCACACCACACAATTCGCTCCAAATATTTAAGAAAACTTTTAAACATTAAAATAGGCCACTGTGTTCCTAAATTTGCACTTTCTCACACAATCGATTTAAACATACAATAGAGGAGACGTTTTACCCAGCGGTTTCATACAGTCGTACAACATTATAGCCACGTCCAAGATATTATGACCATGGAAAACGGTTAGTGTTACTGTGATCCGAATTATATATAGATCACAAAATAGTTCGTATTTAGTCACCAGTCAATTATATTCCACGTATAGGAACCAAGAACAACAACAGAGTTCTTGTCTGCTGCACAATTATTTTAAACTATCTGCTTTCACAGTTAAATACATTCAAGATTTTATAATTTTTACTTATTCTGCTCTTTTGGTCACCAAACTCGGCCCACCGGCCACCCGACGACCTCTCGTCGACGAACACCACACCGCAACACTCATTCATTTACTGGCCATAATCTCATTCCATCCACTAGGTTCAACTGTGAGAATTTTAAATTTATATTTATCTCACGCGACGGCGAGCGAACAGTTTGACTTACTGTGCTACCAACTGACCATAAAAACATTCATAATCAGAATAAAAGGCTGGGAATGCTCTAAATTCAACGTACTCATGCTAAACGCTGCTGGTCAATTATTCTTTCAACTGCATGGCTTTCGTCTTATAAAATAAATTTTATATTTTAACTTTTATAAAACTTGTAATATTATCAACATTGGTGTATATTACAATATATATATATATATATATATATATATATATATATATATATATTGTAATGATTAAAAGGATTATTTAATTTAAATGGATGAATTGCCCCACGTTGTGGAAGCAAAATGTTATGATTAAAAGAAGAGATAATTAAATAAATGAATTGTTAACAAATAATTATGATTGAAAGAAAGATTTTAATTTACCAAAGATTAATTAACAGATGATTATTTACTGTTACAAATAATTGTAATTATTGAATATAAATTTACGACATTTGCTCTGTGGTTAAATACACTTAAATCTCAAAGTTTGGCAATTTAATAACACTTCTCTCAGGGTCGTTTAACTGGGCTTGATAAGTACAGAACAAAGATTTTTTAAATTCAGTAATTAACCATTCAAAACCAAAATTGAGACGTACGAAATACGAAATCTGACGACTACTTTTAACTATCATTTACAAACTTAATTAATTTGGTTTCTACTTATAAATGTCCTGCAGGTGCCAGACTTAGTTTTCGGGGCTTGGGAACACAATTTACACGAAAAGGCCATTAATCACTGTTTCTATACTTGATGGTCAAAACACACGGTCGTAGTTGTTAGATTTTTTTCTCTCCGGGAACTGATCAGCCGCACCTCCGGTCAACAGCCAGACATATTATTACTCTATGTCATGATGTGGAAAATGTTAAGTTCAGTATGCATAGGTATCTGAACGTGGCGCTAAAAATTTGATTATATTCTGTAATTTTTACAAAATATCTCTCAACAGACAACTACTGGAGGAAGGTGGGCGAAGAGTGATAAAGAAAAGGCTGAAGTGTTTGCGAACCATCTTTGTGAGGTATTTTGTCCTCACAGTAATGATCCAGATATTGAAATTGATGACTTTCTAAGTACTCCATTGTCAAAAATCGAGAAAATAGCACCAGTCACACCGAAGGAACTAAAAAATATGATACAGCACATGAACGTTAGAAAAGCACCTGGAATGGATCTCATCAACGTAAAAATGCTGAAAGAATTACTTGGAAAAGGTCTTTTGATTATTACATATTTATTTAACGCAATATTTAGAATAAATTATTGGCCAGAGAAACTAAAGTTTGCAGAGATAATTTTAGTTAACAAACCCGGTAAAGATCCTAAAAATGTTACTTCTTACCGACCCATTAGTCTGCTCTCATCAGTCTCAAAACTTCTGGAAAAATTATTGCTTTCAAGAATTGATCCCGACTTCACGGCTAATGACTGGATTCCACATCATCAGTTTGGCTTTCAACAGAGTCATTCTACAACTCAGCAGTGCCACCGAGTAACAAATTACATTAATAGAGCCTTCGACAATAAAGAATATTGTCCAGCAATATTCTTAGACATAAGTCAGGCATTTGATAAGGTATGGCATAGGGGTTTACTATATAAAATTAAAAATATTTGCCTGTGTTCTATAAATTGTTGGAATCATTTTTAACAAACCGAAAATTCCGTACAAGAGTGAAACAAGACGTCTCATCTATACATTCACTTAATGCAGGAGTTCCCCAGGGCAGTGTCTCAGGCCCCCTGTTGTATTTGTTGTTCACCTCTGATCTCCCAACGGTCGAAAATATTGTCCTAGGAACGTTTGCAGATGATACTGTGATCCTAACCTCACATTCGGATATAAACCAGGCTTCATCGCTCATTCAAAAATATATGAACGTCCTTCAAGTATGGCTTCAGAAATGGAGAATAAAAATAAATGAAAAAAAGTCGTCGCATGTGACGTTTACATTATGTAAAAAACATTGCCCACCGATCTTTATAAACAACACAGAGATACCTAAATCTCCCTCGGTTAAATACTTGGGTTTACATCTCGACAGCAAACTCAATTGGAAAGTCCACATAACGAAGAAAAGAAAACAAATGGATATTAAACAAAAAGAAATGTACTGGTTACTAGGACGCAAATCACACCTCTCATTAGAAAATAAACTACTACTATATAAAACCATAATTATACCAATATGGACGTACGGGATAGAATTATGGGGATGTGCCAGTAAGTCAAATACTGCAATAATACAAAGATGCCAGTCTAAAATATTAAGAGCCATCGTTAACGCCCCCTGGTACATAAATGAACAAATACACAATGACTTAAAAATACCAACTGTTATGGAAACTGCCCGTCAAAAGAGTGTTAGTCACCACGTAAAGCTTAAATCACATTCAAACCTTTTATTACAACTACTACTAGAAAATGATAAAACAAGAAGACTGAAAAGAAAATGGCCAGCACATCTCTAGACAAGATTTAGAAGTTCTCTTCGCTGGAGGGGATCTCATCATGCCATAATGAATGATATGTAAATAACATGTCAAAGCTACCACATTAGCTTATAGATTAAAATGTATCTGATTGCTGATAAATGTAGTATTTAAAAAAAAAAAATTTAAACAACAAAAGAGGGCCGTACGAATGATATCGGGTGCGGATTGGAATGACAGTTGCAAGCCTTTGTTACGGAATCTTCGGATTTTAACATTTCCTTGTACTCTAGAAATTTTAAAATTTATCTGAAGAAACATCAATTTATATCCCCTAAACGGAGCAAATCATTTATATAACATTAGAAATCGTTCTCAACTCCGCATATAAAAACATCGCCTAAACCTTTCTGAATCAAGCATTCGTTATTCCGGGATAAATCTATTCAATAGTCTTCCGGAAGAAATAAAAACTTTAAGTATACAAAATTTATTTATAAAGAATAGTAAATCTCTGTTCATTAATGGAGCATATTACTCGGTGAAAGAGTTCGTAGAAAGGAAGGACAGATTAGAACCTCTTTAATAAAACAGTTTGCTGGTATCCTATCTAGTTACGCTATTATTTTACGATGATAATATTCTAGAATTTAACTGCTGACTTTTTTCTTTTTCATGTTCGACGGGAATGATGTAAGATTTTCTAATGGAAACTCCGTCGAATGGAAATTGAAGATGAATTAAAACACTTATTTCTTTAATTAATTAAATAATAATAGTTCTTTAACGTAGTTTTAAAAAATATATATTTTTGGTAAAGTACAATGTTTGTCTGTTAAACTGTGTATTTGTAATAATTATTCGTTTCATGTAATCTTACATTATGACGTGTCCTATTTCCTCGACCGAGGACTAATGAAATGAATAATAAATCTAAATCCATCAGGATTAAAACTACTGATTTAATAGATCAAATGGAGGGTTTTATACTTCTTCTTTATTATTAATCTTATAAATTAATATAAAACTAATTTTTTTCAGTTTTGAGTTTTACCCAACATAGCAACTAATTTTTTTTTTAAAAAAACAATATAATTCTGAAAGGCGTAAAATAAGCGTTAAGCGTGAAGTAATTATCTAACCTGAAATCGACATTAAAGTCAAGGTTGTTCTCATTACGTGTACATCAGCTGCTATAAAAGTTCTCAGGATACATAAGCAAAATCGACTACTAAGAGATAACCAGAATAACGACCTTCCAGAAGGCAACTGAACTGTAATTTCCAGAAAGAGACGATGACGGTCATCAAATTCCTTGGCTGCAATTTTGCATTTTAGCAACTTGTGCTACAAAATTCGATAACAAGAATCTAGTCTAATACATTTATACAATCTAAATCATCATCTCTTTATTGTTACTGTTTCCTGTTAAGAGTGCATCTTACATGATCTTTTGCATTCATCGAGCCATATTAACATGCTCATTATCATCTCTCTCTGTTCTTTCAAAAATTCGTCACGTCGAGTGTTGATTGTCCGAATCTACCTTCAAAGCTGCTTTAATGACTTGATTACTGGTAACTCTATCATAACTTTCGACACAACATTATATTTAAACTTGTTAATAAATAGCCTACAATATTAACGAATTTTCTTCCAGTAGTACGACTCCGCGCTGATGATTAAAACCGAATTAACTGCGGCATAATTATTTATTTGATTATTTTCACATGAAGTTGTTTTTATACACAGTATTAAAACTGCAAATGAATATAAAATACTAACTCAACCATTAGTTTTCAAATATAAAGTAGTATGAATGTCATGAACCGATTCTTGAGGTGTTCGGTCACGTTTCATTGCGACGTTATTTGCCTACGTTTCGCTTGTTCATTACATTGATATTAATTCGGCCATGAAAACTGGCAGTAGCAATATAAAGTAATAGTTCTTCGGCAACAAATTCCTGTCTGGATGTATCCTATTTTACGACTGAATATTAGCAAAGAGTTGCAGCTTCTATTTATGCATTCAAAATATGAACTGGAACTAAATTAATAACTTTTAAGAAAATTACTTTACAATTACAGCCTAAATATCAAAATATTCCACTGAAAACTATATAAGTTCATTTTTCCTGTTGTAAATAATCCATTCTTGACTTTATAAATAATGTTACCTATAAACGCTATATAAATTTCTATCTCTGACAATTTAACGCAATGGTTTTTGTTTTCCCTTTTAACTGTTTTCATTAATGTAATATTTAAAAATACATTTTTATCGAATCCCCAGTTTGGGACGACAAATTCTGATAAATTCGTTATTGTTAACGGACAAGGTTACAATGTAGCATTATAACCGTATCGACTTCAATTTTTAAGACAAGAAAACAATTGTGTCTACACACTTTTTACACTTAAATAACATAAGGTAAATAAGATCTTATTCACAGATTATCCAGTAGCAAATTTACACAATTCAGCCATTCTTCAACAAAAGAGTGGTATTTTAAGAAAAACCCTGTCCTGTGGTGTTTTGCAGGTGGTTCTGCTTACTTCGGACGGTGCGTGGCTTTCAGTCAATAAATATATCATAGCAAAGGGTCAGAAAAGGGAGATGCGGAAAAGTAGAGCAAGGTAGCCAAGCGTTAACTAGGGCTCCCGGCTGTAGTTTTAAGGATACTATCCGACAATTCGCCCAAAAGTAATAAAGGAAAACGCTAGAAAACCCTGCATCAGGTAGGTCGGTCCATTCCGATGGCGGGAGAGGGGTTTGCAGTGGGGAGGCAGAATTCCCCTCGCTGTTCCTTGAGCAGTTTAGGAAGCAGTTGGCCTACTGTTCCAATGGGAAGCACAAACAACTCTTACCGGATGCCCAAGGTCTGCGATCCCAGAACATACACCTCTCAAAACTGACCGAGTTTCCACGGCTTGTGGGAACCTTAGGTAAAAAACCAGAGAGAGGAGAAGACATCCCCAAAGATAGTTTCCTCCACCTCTCTGGGAAGGTTCAACTGCGAGAGAATAGCTCTCACTGGCTTCCTTGTTGACGGAAGAGAACTATTTTTTCTAGGGTAACATGCTACATAAGGGTAATCTACATGGTGGCAACTCCCTTTAATAGCATAGGAAGGGATTTGAAAGGGGGGATGCGGAATTGTAGAGGAAGGTACTCAGGTCCTTTCTCTTAAAAATAATTGACGAAAATCTCTATCCTTTGAAAGCAACTTTTAGCATAGGGAACAAAAAGAAGTCACTTGAGGCTATATCAGCTGAGTAAGGAGGGTGGTAAAGCAGTTCAAACCGTAATTCATAGATTTTGTCCGTGTGAGACGGTGCATTATCTTGGTCAAACAATATTTTTTGTGTAAATGTGTCTGTTTTTCCGTAACTTCTGACTTGAGCTTGTCAAGTAATGATTCATAGTATGCTCCTGTAATGGCTTTTCCTTTCTGAAGATAATAGATTCAAATAACTCCACGACTGGTTCATTGTGCTGTATACAAAATCTCTTGCTATGATTGTAATTCCCGGTACGTAGGGCAAACAAAACGTTCACTTAATACCTCTATCAAGGAACATATGTCTAATATCAATCTTCCCAACGATAAACAATCTGTAGTCTCCAAACATATCATCAATTCGAAACATTTATTTGATTGACAAAAATGCTAATAATTTAGACGTAGACATCGGGTACCATTCCAGGTTCATACCAGAAAATTAATGTACAGACTATGAAACTGAACAATCGACACTACCCCTTATTGCAGTGGCGGCTCGTGCGCATGGGCTCATGTGCTACTGCGCCTAAATTAATTCAGTAAGAATTATTTTTTCTCAATTTTAAGAACCTTCATAATAATGTTTCTTTTACCTCTGCGAATCTAAGCTTCGTTATCGAATAATTTAAACACCCCGCCTTGGGGCGCATCACTTCCAAAGCGGCCAGCTGGACAGCCAGTGCTATTCCAGCGATAGCACAGGTTCTTGACAACCGTGTATGTCCATTTTCACCCCCCTGCGCCACTCGTAAAGCTTTAGAAACTCACCCATTCTCATATTACAAATCTGAGAGCACTCCAGAGCCGTGTCGTGGAATGACAGAGAGGCGCCCGTATCAGGCATAAGGAAAGAAATCGAAATAAATTTGAGCTATTCACGAGTTATAAATCATATTTTATATTTTCAAAACAAACAATAATATTCCTACATTTTTGGTGAAATCAAAAAAATCTCAAACTAAGGTTATTTTAAAGAGAACAACAGTCAAGAGTCATTATCATGAGAAAATCTGCCGCACGACCCTGCATACCACACTGCTTAGTGGTTTATTACTAAAGTAACTTCAATGAATAAGAAAGGTACCTAATTCCGACAAAAAGATGATTAAATAAATATCACACAAAGTTTCTGGGAACCTTGTACCTTTTCTCAGGTGTGACGAAGAGCCTAGAGCGACACAACTGCACTTGTCAGTTGACAAAACTCAAAAGCGACAATTTCCCATTGTCGTTGCTCCCTTATTGTTACGCTAACCCTTCGGCTCTCCCATTGTTGTTGCGTTTTCGTCGCTTTTGAGTTTTGACAACTGACAAGTGCAGTGCTCTTCTTCACACCTGAGGAAAGGCACAAAGATCCCAGAAACGTTCTGTGGTATTTATATTATCACTTTTTTGTCTGAATTACTTATCTTTCTTATTCATTATTTTCAATCAGACGTAAATTTTTTCATTTTAAATTAACTTTATTTTACCAAGGAAAAATACTTTTGGAATAGAAAATCTAAATTATTCCACGTTTACAAATTTGACACTATTGGAAATGGTTGCCCGGGGTGATGTAGCACATAACTGAAAATAACTCATGAGCCAGCCACAGCCGTTGCGTTTTCTTCGCTTTTGAGATTGTCAACTATATAGTGCAGTTGAGTCGCTCTTGGTTCTCGAGCTTTAACTTTTCTTAGCACCTGAAGAAAGGAACAAGGTTCCCAGAAACGTTGTGAGTCATTTATACCGTCACTTCTTTAGTCTGTATTTGGCTTTTATCTTTTTAATAAATCGAAGGCTCTATAAATATTACCTGAACCGTTCCAACGTTGGGTTTATTTGTGGAGACCGCAACATTATATATGTGAGGTAAGAATGAATGGGACAAAGATCTAGTGGCGGCAATGGCTGGAGTAGGCGCGTGTGGTCACGCATTTGCGAACGGAAGTTGGTTGCTGGCAAAAACCGGTGATACACGCGTAGGCGTTCGTGCAAAGCATTAGGGAGCGTGAGACCTCGTCTCTCGTGGGGATCTCGCACCGGAAGCAGGCGCAGCCTTGCTAAAATCGCCTCTCACGTCAGTACTATTTATACTCCAACATTAAAGCAACAGTAACACTAACGAACCTGAATTATATTCTCTGGGATGGGGACTAGTTTTCGGATTCATATTGGATCAGTTTCATTACGCCCGTAGACAGATCTTCGATATTAATAGTTTACTTTGTTGGTTTATGATGCCCCTTTAACAAGCATAAATGAAACATACATTTCAAAAAAATTAGCAGGTTACTTCGCTACAGTAAATACACAAGTTTCCAACGAAGTGAAATTTACCGCTAACGTCATAATTATGTATTTCTGTGCCACATCAGAATCTGTAACATCAAAATAAAACGATTCTCTAATTTTTATATCGCTGGCTCTTACGAACGGGAATAAATTGTAAACTATTGTTCCGCATTTAGGTCTTAAGTTTGTTTTTCTCTTTTCTACATGGACCACTTTTCTAAAGTATTTCGACTTCTCATTTACTTCCCAGGTATATGCAAATGCTGCTAGGGTTTAATCATTGTCAATTATTTTTTATTAATGAATAGCACATTACAAATTGAAGGATATGTCAGTCACTGCAAGACTCCTAAAAATATTGTCATACATGTTAGAGTAGACGTTTCAGGAGAAAATATTACACATGAATCATGAATTTCAAATATAACAGAAAACTGACATTGTAAATCTACTAGTAATTTGTAAAAAAAAAAAATTCTGGATAAGAAATAAAGTATTCTGTTTTCAAAGCTCAGTCATTGGATTATTCTCAGTTTTGCAAATATCTTGTGTATATTGTAATGCCAATTAATTAGGACATTCATTGTTTCAACATAAAATTTAAATTGTTTGAGAAATCCATTACGGCGGCAGGAGTTTCCAAGACAACAATGTAGCCCAGCTCTGTTCCTTTGTCGGAAAGTCTAAAATGGCGTATGCGCGCTAAAACTCGAGACCAGGATAGTTCAGTTGGTGACGAGAATTTAACAGAGTTGGTGAATAGGATTTAACAGAGTTGGTTGGTGCCTGGACATTTCGGAGGAAGAAACAAGTGATATTACAGCAGAGACTAGAGGTCGTTTATTGTATTATTATTAAACAAAGTTGTGAGTTGAATACAAAGTAAAACATTTACGAAAGCATTACATCGAAACTTAATAAGTAAAAGCAGTTTTACGTCCATAGCCAGCCATAAATAGTAAAATTGCAGTTTACGTCCAAAGCGGTAAAAGACTAGCAAATATACAAACCACAGAATTCACCTAAGACAAGCAGTCAACAGATAGCTGACAAAAAAGAGGATCATCCGAGTTTCTGACATCCTATCAATTTTGACTAGAATCAGTGTAAAATCTGTGAATCTTAGAACCAGTGTAAAATCTCGCAATAGTGTATTTTCGAAACCAAAAAGGGAATGCTGGAAACAACTGGACAGATGTGAGTAACAAAATACAAAATAATGATTTATGTAAACGTAATTAAAAGATAGAAGTCAGATTTCGTTCTTCTTTTTAAATTTTTAATCAGAGTTAATCTCTTTACTTTTAAATTTCGTTCTATTTTAATTGTCAAGTTAATTTATTTTCTTTTAGTCGACGTATTGTTTAGGTAAATGTGATTTGTTTGTTAATAAGATTTTTAAACATAATTGACGTGTCCATTATCAAACCCAGTGAAGACCCTGAGATTTAATATTTTAAATTTTAAATTGTTTTTAAATTATTGCCACAAAATAAATAAATATTGTTTGTAAATTTTATTAATTCTTTTATCTAATTAACGCCTTCCATTTAATTATTACATAAATAGCTTCAACGAGAGGCAAATTCTTTAAATTTCATTTAATTAAAGCCTATTAATTGAGTAGATTACAATATGTTTATCCAAGAACAGTTTTTCATAACTGACTTCAATAATTTCTTCTCTTACAAAGATGACTGCTATATCATTTTACATATTGAAATCAATTATTTGTCTATTAATCCAACATATTATTTTCGGTAATCGCATGAAATATATAATTAAATAACCGTGAAAATGACTATTAATATGATAATAATATTATATAATGTAATTGATGACCATTTACAGATAATTTATTTAATTAATTACAAAAAACACGTTTCGGTTATAATCCTCAATATTCTAGCATCATTCATGTTTCCAGGACATTCTCAAATTATGCTTTATTTCTACGGTGCAGCTGCACATGAATACTGGCATAAATTTTACTATTCATGTACTCATCGCAAAGTAAGGATGCTTTTTCAATTTGGGTTCAATTCAAAATCTTCCAAAATTGACTGCTGAAAATGTTTCTGCCATTGAGCTATGGCTGTATTAATTTTCTGCATTTTGGACAAAAATTTAATTCATTTATAAGGTTTTAGAAGGATGTGATCCTTAACATAGCTAACCAACTATTTCACACAATGTAGTCCGATAAAACTCCTAAATTCTCCATCACAGACTGGAATCTAAAATCACCCATACAACAATGAAGCATTTCCATGTAGTTCAGGGTAGTCGAGGATTCTCCAGATGTTTAGTCGGTTACTGGCAAAAACTCTACCATTAAAAGTCACCTTTGTACATTGAACATCCACCCGAGCTGGATATATTTTTGTATGTCTGACTTGCAGGAACGTCGCCATGACGCAAACTGATGGTTGTGGTCAGAAGCTAGAATGGTTGCCTCGCTGTCTTAGAAATGCCATTTTTTATATTGATATTTTTATGCTCGCATCAATCTAAATGTTATTGGCGACCATCAACATTATTTACATGATAGGGTAAATAATATTGTCTTTATTTCTAGGGCTAAGATTGTGAGTGCACTCAGTTATTTCTTTGATTAGGTGATCAATTTGGGCACTAGATTTAAAAGCTAGTAATGCAGTGATTGCTTTTGGATCGGCGCAGAAATCTTTATCAGTGTAGTTGGCTGTAGTCTTCTTTCGGTTTTACTCGTATTTTCTGCTTTGAAACAGCAGATGTTGTATGGTGAGGGATTCGTTGCTGGGACTGTATGTGGGCTGTGGTGTTCTGCAGAAGAGGTGACCATGAGGGAGATTGGTACGGAGAGATCTTATCCTGGAAATGATTTCTGTGTCGGTTCTTGGGAAGTATTAGCTCAGATGACGAGGTTATTTCCTGATGGAAGAGTCCGTTGTTACCACTACGCCTACTTGCTTGCCAAGTTGATTCTATCTTCTTTTTGAACTCCTTGTATAGGTCCGAGTCTGTGCATACTGTGATGCATCAGGATTATGATCATGAAAAGCTAGAGTATACTCACATTCTACACAATTGCCAATAAAAACATTCGGTTTAATTAAATAATATATAAATAGCCGTTGTTGTTTTTAATTTATTTATTTCTAACAATCTGTCATTAAAAGAGACATTTAGTTATTGTTTTGACATACATAGAGTATTAAAAGTCATGGTAAAAAACTTTCTATTGAACAATTTTCAAAATTAAAACTACAACTTTGTAGAGTATTTGTTCACGTGAATCTTTTTGAAAAAAATCAAGAGGCTTGAATTTTGAGCCTAGACTCTTCGTCATCCGAGGTTAACAGATATTTTACAAGTTTGTTTGTATGAGCACTTTGTCTTGTGCAGCGCACACTGCTGTAGGTATCTCTTCAGTAACCGTGGATAGTCCCAAGTCTTGACGAATTACTTCATTCGGTACAAACCATGGGGCGTTTACCAAGGATCGCAGTACTTTTGATTGGAGCCTCTTTATAATATCGATATTGGATCTGGTAGCTGTGCCCCAAAGTTGTATCCCATATAACCAGATTGGCCGGATAGTTGTTTTATAAATTAGTATTTTACTTTCCAGTGAAAGTTGTGACTTCCGCCCCATGAGCCAATTCATTTTCTGGAATTTTGGGTCCAATTGTTTTCGTTTCCCAGGTACTTAACTGTTTCTTCCTGAGGTACTGGCTTGTCATTTAGGACTACACTAGGGCAAGTACCTCTTCTAGTTGTGAATGTTACATTAGTTGAGTTAGATTCAGTGTTTAAACCACTGTGCTAGGTCATTTAGATGAATCTGCAAATTCTCAGATGCTATGTTTGGGTCTGAATGGGATGATAGTACCGCTGCATCATCGGCGAATGTAGCAACTGTAGTACTTGATGAGACTGGAAGATCTGCAATAAATATGAGACAAAACAGCTGCCCCAGCAAACTTCCTTGAGGGACGCCGGTTCTAATAGGAAACAGTGATGTGTTTGTGATTCCATACCTAACAAAAAAAATATCGTTTAAAAGAATTTTCTTCGCGCCCCATTCTTGAAGGACCTCCGATTATAGTTCTATCTCGCGGACAGTAATGGAAGCTTTTGACAGGTAGTGCAGTGATTTGCAGAGCCATCTCTGCTTGCTGGCAAGAACCTTCTACAAATGCTGGTCTTTGAAATTTACCACACGAATCTTACGGAGTGCTTACTATAATGTTCTAACAAATACTGTACGTTTGGCGAACATTAACAATTATACTCAATTGAGGAATTTAAATATATTTACATGCTTGTTTTTCCATCGAGTACGCTTGTTCTTAAATTTAACACCGACGTTTGTCAATTTCTATTAATATCTCTCCGCAGAAGCGTACATGTTTTTTTTTGTAACTGCAATATAGCGTGTTTGAGTTAATGGTTTGGAAACTGCGGTAATAATTACACGGCCGAAATTGATTTAAAAGTCCTTGAGTCCAAGTACGCAGTTAAATAGATTTTTTTATTAACACACATAGTTCTGAGTGCAAGAGGTATTTTTTCTCTCTAATTGATCGAGAAGGAAAATGGCATTCTTTAAGTTCGTGCGTGAAATTGTTGGACAAGATGAATGTCTATTATATTCTACATGCTTTGCAGCTGCCAAATTAATATTATCCGGGTTCATTCATTGCTGGTTAACGAATTATCCGACATTTTGCTCTGTAGTTACATTAAAACTCAATAACGCACAATATTAACTTGATTAGGTGAAAAAAAAACAGACTCTTTTCATAGACGTTTAACGAAATAAGAATACGATAGTAGTAAAATTTAAATTATGCAACATAGTTCCTGTCCTATACTACTGTATCTTTCTATACTGACTGTCAGCCCTTTCCGTTTCTCCCGTTCTCTGCATTGGTATTTGCAACCCCCTTTATGTCAGTCGAATCAAATTAATTTCATAGCTGCAAAGCCTATAACCTTTCTCTACGTAACTAACTTTCTTGTCAACCTTTTTATACCTGCTGCCCACTTTGTATCTCTGTAAATAGTAAACTTTTCTAACCCCCTACAGCTGATTTATAAAATAGGAATGTAACTTTACTTAATCTCTAATAAATAAAATAGTTTGTACGTCTGTTGTCTGTTTGTGGGTGTGTGTGCATGTTCCGCTTACAAATCTACCCCCGTGCAACAAAATTCACCAAATTTCGTACACGTGTTCCTGTAGAATCGGAAACAAACACTGTGGGGGTAAGACAAGGCTAACACCCCGCGGTTCAATTTTCAAACATCATAATACAGACGATATTTCCGTTGAATAAATATTTTACGGGGTCAATGAGATTGATAGTGTTTCTCCCAATGTTGTTTGTGTATAACTTCTACCACCCTCGGTTTAAGAGGGGAGCACCATTAGGTGGAGGGGCGTTACACAAAAAAACAACCGATATTGGAGCCGAATCCGGGCTTATGGATATTGCTGAGTTTAATTATAACATTCAAGCTGCCGTTTAACCACCAGGGGTAGGAGTGAACAGGGGTGGAAATTTTCAATCATGTTAAAGCGGTCAATATTTTTAGTAAAGAAACTTTTTTGGGTCAATGAGTTAGATAGCGTTTCTTCACATATTTTTGCGTATAATTTCAACCCTTTACGGCATGGGAGCGGAGCACTTTTAGGGATATGGGTGGAGGAGTGTTACAAATAAAAACGCAGGAACAACCGAGATTCAAGCCAAATCCGGGATTATGTATGTCGCTGAGTTTAATTTTGACAACCCGGGCTACGCCGGATACGCAGCTAGTAAAAATTATAAAGGAGAGTTACAGAAAGTTAAAGCAAATTATAATAATTATTTACCAAATACTTACTGTCGGCCTTAGGGAAGTTTTGCCGAATAAATCTGTATAAAGCAACTTGCAGAAGTTAAATCTATATTTTTTTAAAACTGCATACATAGCCGTATGAAGTCTGATGAAATTATATTTAAATAATTAAATTATTAAAGAGACTGATGCTGCGAATCCATACATTTTTATTGTAAAATACATTTTTAGATTTATGAATCTCTCTTACCTCCTCTATGATATCTCTGTATTTATTAGACCACATATGTGTTACAATTATATTCGAAATTCATTCTGTTAACTATTCTATCCCCCTTTTTTTAATCAACATCACCCTCACTTATTTAATTTAGTTTAAAGTATCTATATACACCAACATTCTTTCTTTCATCTATTTATAGGTTTAATTTCACTATTTATGTTATTAACATAATTATAACGAATATTCCATATTTTTATGCATTATTCAATTCTACAACTCATTGAGGACCTTGGCCTAACGGGACAGCTTCCAGACTGTCATCTTAAACGTCACATTCTGGATTTAGGAGTGGCCCGTGGTCAGTTAGCGATTGTCCTTCAGTCTTAACCCCAGTTTTCACGACCATGAGGAGCAAAAAACATCCATACCTCTGCCCACCCAGGACCTCACTGATGCGACGCGGTCTTTCTTACCGCTAGAACACGCGAGGAAGGCATTTTATTTTTTACTTCTCTCAACAATATTTTATTAGGAAGTCATAAACTACATACATAAAATGTATATCCATATCTTGGTATAAAAAAATGTTGTAGGATAATACTTACTATAACGATAGAAAAATACAGTAAACTATAATGTTGAAATTAATAGTCCTGCCAATGTCACGTCTGAGTGGCAATCGCATGTTCTACGAATATTTAGTGTGGTATTTCCAATAAGTTGATAAATATTTAATACACTATGCTATTTCTAAACAGTGCGGGCTGCTTGAAATTATAACCCATAATATAGCTACTACCAACCTGCAAATTAAATTAAATTTGCCTAATAAATGCTAACTGACTGCTATCATGCAAAAGACTTGAATACGTTTACGCTGCGTTAGCATAAATTGTTATAACTGACCACCTTGAGATTAATTTTACAGCAGGAATCTTTGAGCCTAGCTACAATTCAGATAATAAAATAAAAGCCACATGGAATGTAATTCATAATGCTTCTGGAAAACAAAGATTGATACAAGAAAATCTGTATTCTCCAAGATGATAAAATCATTTCAAACAGGGACGCAGCTTCTGCGCTGAACCATTACTTTGTTAATGTACATAAACAATATCTGGATAATGTTACGACACTTAAAGACAATTCCGTTCACGAATTTCTTCACAACGCGAAGAATCATTCAATACTTTTATTACCGTTAACTAGGGGTGACGAATTAAATATAAGGAGTTTAAAATGTTCTAATTCAAACAATATATAAGGTATTAACAGCAAACCCGTTAATGAATACGCAGAAGATATAGCAGAACCAATTCAATACATAATTCATTCGTCGTTCTTAAAAGGAAAATTTCCGGATTCTTTAAAAGCAGCGAAAGTAATTCCACTATTTACTGATATCTCGAATTATCGAACTATTTCCCTCCTTCCAATTTTCTCTAAAATACTAGAAAAAAAGATACAGTTGCGAGTTGTAAATTTCTTAGAAAACATAAAATCATCTCACCAGAACAACATGGCTTCCTAAAAAATAAATACACTAACAGCGCTATGAACGATTTCGTACAATCAATACAGGATTCTCTGGAAGACAAATTAAAAGTAACAGGGATATTTGCAGATCTCTCCAAAACATTCGACATGGTTGAACACAAAAATTTACTAGATAAACTTGAGTTTTACGGAATTAGGGGAAATACTTCCTTACTTTTCAAATCCTAACTTAGTAATCGAAAGCAAAAAGTCGTCATAGACAACAATGACGGCAATATTTGTCTCTGATTGGAAATAATAACTTGTGGGGTCCCGCAGGGGTCGATTCTTGGACCTCTGCCTTTTCTTTTGTACATAAATGACCTTCCAGATTGCATCAAACCTATGAAATCAGTTCTTTATGCCGATGACACGAACTTAATAATAACCGGTAGAGACGACAAAACAGGTTTTCTTTAAAAAAAAAAGCCGAAAGTGCCTCGAAGTCATTAAATGTCTGGTTCAGTGCTAACGAATTGGTTCTCAACTTACAGAAAACTAAACTTGTTCAGTTTTCACCCGCTAACAACAACACTGGATTAGCGACATATGCAACATTTCTCGGTGTTCAAGTTGACGGAAAGTTACGATGGAATGAACATATTAAGGTACTCTCACGTTATTCTCTTCGATTATTAATGCAACAAGTAGATATTTTAACTGCAAAAACGGTATATTACGCATATTTCCATTCCAACATTTGTTATGGAGTTACGAGCTGGGGGACTTTCTTATCGCGCTCTGTGGAAGGAAAACGACAGAAACGTGCGATCCAAATATTCATGGCAAAAATTCCAAAGAAAGTTGTAGACCTCTCTTTAAAGCTCTTAGAGTTTTAACGTTATCCAGTGTATACATTTTAGAAACTATAAAATTCGTAAAACGTAATCAAAGTGTTTGTTACCAATGGAGAATTCCATGAATAAAATACCAGAAACTGCGCGACATTACGGACACAAATAATCCTCCAATTTATGAAAAAAGTGTACATTATTCAGTAATAAAGCCATTTAATTGACTTCCTCTTAGAATAAGTTACAGCGTATTTATTAAGAAATGCAAAACTCTGCTGATTAACGGCGCTTCTTACTCTGTTAACGAATTTGTAAATCGGCCTGAGCCAAACTCACATTAGTTCCCTAGAAGGTACTGGTTAATTGATGGAATACTAAATCTTTTTTGTCTGTATGTCCAAGTGATACTTCACAATTGTTAATTTGATGTCGCCCGCACGAGATTTCCAGCCACTGAGAAGAGCTGCCAGATAAATTATTCCAGAGGCGCCACCACTTTGAAGGCTCATCAGTACAAGAAGATGGGGGTGTTACTTGTGCGGTGCAGTGATATTTTTGGAAAACGTTTTAGTGCTATTAGTTAAGTGAAGTTCAGCTTACAATTATTTTTTATTCCTTACTTTATATTTAAGATTTCTTACTTGTGTAATGTTCTGTAATTCTAACTTATTCTCCCTTATTTACGTATGTAGTATTCCTTATATTCTCCCTGAATCTATTTCTTGTAATTTCAAATATGTACACTTTAATTTCTCCATATCACTATTTATGTATAGTCTTAAATATCTAGAGTATTTATGTTTATCTCACTCATACATTTGTAAGTAATATCAATTTTACTTGTGCCATTTCCTCAGCAGAGGACTAATGGAACTATTAAAATCTAATCTAATCTACAAAATTACATATCCCTCACACAAGTACGTTTAATACGTGATAATTAAGGTAATAACTCGCGCACTGTATCTTTTCAGAGATTTTTCCACCGTTTTGAAACCTTTACCAGATCGATGAGTTTTTATTATTGTATGTTTTATAATATTTTTTAGAGTAAATGGCTACATAAGTGCAATGCAAGTGGTGGCAACTCCCCTTTAATAGCATAGGATAGGGTATAGAAAGATAGAAAAGTGTTAACTAAGTCCCGCGGGCTATGGCTTAAGGATTCTACCCGACTTTTGCCTAAATGTGATGCACGACAAACCCTAGAAAACCTGCATTAGGGGTAGGTCGGGCATTAGGTATTAATCCCACGTCCTTCCGATGGCGGGAGAGGGGTTTTCTGTAGGGACGCAGCATTTCCAGATCTGTGCTCGACCAGTTTAAGAGGCAGCTGGCCGACTATATTCCAATGGAAAATGTGGACAACTCTTACCGTGTGCCCAAGGTCTGCGACCCCGGAACATACACCCCTCAAAACTGGCCGAGGTGTCTCGACTTGTGGGAACCTTAGTTCGAAAGCAGAGAGAGAAGAAGGTATCCCCAAAGGTAGCCCTCTCCGTCTCTCCTAAAATGTTCTGCCTGCGAGAGCCAACAATAGCTTTCACAGGCTTCTCTGTGATTCCGTAATTGCCAGTTTTTAACCGAACTGTATTATGTTTCTATAATTCTGTTGCGGTATCTGTTTATTGAGCACACAAATCAGAGGACATTAGGATTGTCTAAAAAGCGGGGTCTATGTAACGGTTCTGACAAATTAACAGTTAATTGTCAAAAGCGACGACTAAGAAGGCGATTGCGATTATAACACAGAAAAACGCAACTCACAATTATACTGTAGTAACTCCATTAATTATTTTCGTACAAAAAAATAATGAAGCATCTACTCGAACGTACAAACATTATTCATCGCATATGGTTTGTAGATTGTACCAGTAACGTCATAGCATGCCTTCGCGATTTTCTCTCTCACAGAACGAAGAAACCTCAGATTTCCTGCAGACAAATACCTTGGCAGGTAATTTACCTCCAGTGCCGTAGAGTTCAGGTGCTTGAACCACATTTGAAACCCGGACGTTGATATTTTTACAGCACCGTACATTCATATCAAAGAGAAAGGAGTAACACCTGAACGGACGGATTACGAGAATATCACGAATAAAATTATTATTTTTCATTTCAACGCGTACGTAACACACATGTACGTAGACATAAAAATGAGTGGAACACAGATTGCATTATATTTCAGAAACAAAATTTTTCTTTTTCCGAGGAATTTGGTACGTTGATACTAATAAATGAAAGTGGATCCATGCAAAATTAGGTACATTAGCAACACCATGAGAAGTAAGTAAACCCTGTTTACATGCTACATTCTTCCAGGGTTCCTTCGTTTAACATATTTGCCATATCTTATGACCTTCATTTGATTTTTTTTTTCCGGAATGTAAACGATTTGCTTATAAAAATTTATTTTTCCTTGAAGAAACTCAGGGCCCACACGTAAGCTTCTACACAACAATAATTTATCGCTCATCGTTATCAAATCAAGAATAAGAATAAAAACGACCGTGTCTACAGCGAATATAATTAAAACATCGGAGAATTCTAGAATCTCATAGGTTTGTTTGATTTTAATCTACAAATCTAATCCGCTGAAAGGTTAAAAAAATAATAATTAGGAAGTTTTAAATGCAAACAGAATAGACGAGCAGTTTTTCGAAATGTTAAATTATGAATTTTTTGACCTAATATGCAAAAGATTAATGAATGTAACCAGCAACGGTGTGTTGAAATATACTGAACAGGCGTACTATTTCAGTCTACCATATACTGAATGAGTAAAACGGAATGAAAGAATAAAAATAAAAACGTCGTGAGTACATAAATCAAATAATTTAATAAGGTTGAGAAAGTGCTGTGCAAAGTTGCGACCATTCTGAGGGATATCATCTTAATGCTGATGACTCTAAAGATAATTAGCAGAAAAGTAGAATTAAGTATTTCCATTATACTATTTCCACATACTTCTCGTAAATATTTATTCCCAATTTCAGACATTTCTTAGTGATAATTATTGAGGCTATTTACTTATGGTTGATAAAGGCGCACCTGATATTTAACAATCTTAATTCTTGGACCACCCTACCGTCTTCTTCGTCGTTTATTTATCTCATACAGTCGCGTCACGTTGACCTGAAAACTCATTTGCTCTTGACCTTGGTTTTCTGGTGGAAAGAAAGTTATTGTTGAAAGAAGTATTCGGTGGTAGCCAGAACTTTTGCACCCAGTCCACTCCTCGTTCTGAGGAGCGAGTTGCCAGCAGGTGGACGTCTCCTCGCTAATAATAAACCTGAAGTTCCAAGGTCGAGATGGAACGCCAGCCAGCTACCTCCCTGCACGTGCTTCTGCTTAAATTAATGTTTTATTATTCTCTGTAACAATTGGCCAATTATTTCGAGCCGACTCAGAACTCGGTTCTGGTCCCTTTTTGCCGAACACAAAAAGATAGCGCGGGCACGCAGCTGCGAAGACTTGTAATTATTGTGGAACGCTGGTAATAATTTGTGTATCAGCGAGTGAACGGGTGAAGGTCACCCACTGACCTGATGGCCAAGACACGTGGCGCCCAGCCAATGGCGATGCACCTCCGAAAATCTGCTCTCCAGCAAGAGAACACCAGCGAGCTGAACCAGACCTTTCACCACGTAATTCTCACAATCAATTTTGCTACAGAATGGAAAGTTTGGAAAGACCAAATTTTTAAAAATTAATCAGGATGAGCTTCTTGAAAAGAAAGTCAAGGACCAGCAGGATGTACTTCGAGTAACAGGAATAAATACGGGCAAGTTCTAGTCCGAGCAAAAGAAAAAAAAATACAGACGGAGTTTCCCTCACTCCAAATTGCATTAGAAACTTCTGAAAAACATTTCAAAGTGTTCAAACGTTTGTAGCCAAGTACCATCGAATTTTTAATGTAGCAATGAAGGAAGTCATCTCCACTAAAACATCCAAACTAATTTTTTTAAAAAATACAGACCAAGATTGCAGAGACTTAGTGAACACGACAATTTCGTTAGTTATAGTAAGGGCATAAAATCTCATCGTATCTCCCATCGACAAAAGCTACGAATTTATATATGAAAAAAACATTTTAGTAATATTAAGTTAATATATTTCTGTTGAGAGACGAATCCCCTGGTTGGGTTTGGGTGCACTCACTCATTTATACGAATTCTTTCAAATTACTTTATGTTTACCTTAAAAAGAAATTGTGCTCACAACCCAAATGCGTGAATGCTTGGTTTTTTGTAAGTCCATATACAATAGCTTGAGGAGTATATGAAGGTAGAAAAATTAATTATATCATTTTCATAATTTTCATCGAAACAATTCAGATAAACTTCAGAAACGAGTCTTCCCTGTGGATGACCGTAACAAATGCACAGGAATATGTACAGTAAACTGTGATTATTCCTGACGTACATTGAATTTTATTATAAAACTTGAGCAGGAATATATATATATATATGTAAGAGTTTAATAATATTTAATGATATTAATAATATCAAGTAATAATATATATATATATATATATATATATATTGTAATTATATATATATATATATATATATATTGTAATTATATATATATAAATTATATATATATGTATATAAATTATAATATTGTAATTAGTGATTTTGATAATTGGATATTTATGGTGGATTGTTAGCGGCACCAATTTCAAGGCAACAGTACAGGTGGGATTTTATCGTGCTGAACCGCGGGGTTTTACACAGTCGGGTGTTCGAAGTCGGAAGTTGGAAGTCGGACGACAAGCAGCGTGGCAGGCAGATACGTCTAGCCGGAAGGGTTACAATTTAAATTGAGTAAAAAGTTGTGGCCAGTAACTCATCGAAAGCATACAAGCAGTAACCTAATAAATCACGCCACAATAAACATCTATCAGTACATGTACAGTGACTGTCACCAATTCCACAGAGAGATAATTTGTAACAATCTGTCAAACCAATAATCCAGAAGGAGTAGAAGTTTCCAGTTTCCAGAGGAGAGACCCGAAAGTTACGACCGTGTTTTTGTTTAATCAAGTGTAAATTCAGTGATTTCATGGCCTTTAAATGTGAATTGTGAGGTAAGCCCGAGCCCAAGAGAAAAGCCTGGTACCAGCATATTTTTTGTAAGTACAAAGAAATTTGATCGAGTTTTGTAAAAGATAACTGAAGATAAAGTCGTCAGATTTCGATTTCACGTTTGTTTGATTGTTTAACTTCTTAGGTTGTAAAGGAATTTCATTGTTTAACGTAAATATAAAGGTTTTTTCTTTACTTAGAAGGTCCAGGTAAATGACCCTGAGAAAAGAGTTGTAAAATCTATAAAATTGAAAACTTTAAATGTAAATAATCTCATTTAAAAATGTTGTAAATTTCACCTGAATAAAAGTAAATTGTCTTGTAAAGTTTTAAAGAATGTCGTAATTATTTTGAAATGCTTCTCTTTATATAAAATAAATATAATTAATTCATCAACCAACTATTGAATTAAAATCATTGAAGAAATCCTTTGTTTAAGAAATTGTTTAATTAAGCTATTCAATTAATCATTACAATATATATATATATATATATTCTGACTAAGACATATAATAAATAAATAACAGCCACTGAAAGTGTGGTGAGGGAATGGGAAATCTAGGCAAATTCCACACAGAGTGGGTGAAAAGAGTGTCACAAAATCAGTCGAAATGACTACGACGCACAAAATTTAAGTACGATGTCACTTAGTTCGGAATTAGAAGACACCTACCTGCACATGAATTTTTCATTAAGAATTATCATTCTCGTTCCGTTTGCTGTATTTGTTGTATAATTTGCATAACTTACTTTCTTATGTTTGAGATATCTCCAATATGTATGACGTAGTATTTTCATATGAAACACTAACGGATTTATTGCCATGTCCATTACACCATATCTCTTTAGTGGCAACCTTTATTCAATATTCGTTACTTTTCGTGTCTTTCCCATATAGCCGTTTTTTTTCCTGAGCATATCTTTTGGTGGTGGCTTTTACTGTGACGATGACAAAATGACATCGCCGAATTGAGCTACCGAGGACTAGCTTCATCGGCATGATTTCATAAGCATTAATTTTGTAGAGATGTTCGTATTGTATAATTTTATTGATGTATAACTGAATATTACTAATATACATAGGCTTAAGTAAATTCTTTTGAATTTTCCAAGTTCTTGGCATATTTATGACAGGGACAGTAGCACCGAGTAAAACGTTTAGTAAGATCCTCTGTACCTAATATTAAGAAAATATTCAATGTATCACTTCCAGGTTGAAAAAACAGTCTAGGAGAGACTAAATGAATTTTGTAACTATCTTTTGTGCAAGCTTCTGAATCCAGGGTTCGCAATGCAAAGTAGGAGGCTTCTATCAAGTAATAAAAATTCGACCAAGACTACCCACACAAGAAGTCATCTTCTTATAAATAAAAATGAGTGTATGTATGTATGTTTGTATGTATGTATGTTTGTATGTTTGTATGTTCGTTATACAAATCTACACCGCTGGAGCAAATTTCGTACACGTGTGAGACGCGTCTACCACCCCCAGAAGCGGGGGTGGACGGGGGTGGAAATATTTAAACATGCTAAAACAGTCGATATTTCAGTCGGATAAATATTTTTAGGGGTCAAAGATATTTATAGTGTTTCCACTGATGATATCTGAATATAATTTTCAACCTCTACACCCTGGGATAAGAGCACCCCTAGCGTTTGGGGTGGAGAATACAAATCTATTCCGGTGGATCTAACTTCAACCCCTTTCGGGCTTATCAGTAGAGCACTTTTACGTGTTGGGTGGAGGAACGCTGCAATAAAATAACGCGAATACAACCGAGATTGGAGTCAAATCCAAGGTTATGGATGTCGCCCAGTTCAATTATAGCATCAAATTGGCCATTTAGCCCCAAGGGGCGGGAGTGGATGGGATGGAAATTTTCTAACATGTTAAATCATCGATATTAGCGTGGAATAAATAAATGCCGGGACCATTGACGTTGATAGTATTTCTACCGATGTTGTTTGTAGGCATGATAGGGGTGGGGGTGGGGGTGGAGGGGATTTCCTTGAAAATAACGGGAAAACAACCGAGATTCGAGTCAAATCGAAGGTAATGGATGTCGCTGAATTTATTTATGACAATCTGGACAACGCGCGGGTTTCGGCTGGGTTGGGATGAGTTGACCGGCTGTTTTTTGCGTCGATTAAATATATTTCGGGATGAATTAGATTAATAAAATTTCCCTACATGTTCTCTGTGTATAATTTCAACCCCTTTCGGACTCGGAAGGGTGGGCGTGAAGTAGCATTACATAAAAAGAAACCAGAAACTATCGGGATTGTCACTGAGTTTAATTATGACATTAAACTTGACCGTTTAAGTCCCCGAAGCGGGAGTGGTCGGGGGTGAAAATTTTCAAACATGTTAAACGGTCGATATTTGCTATAATTATTTCCTGGGGTTAATTACTTTGATAGTATTTATACCGATGTTGTTTGTGTATAATTTAACCCCTGTGAGGGGAGCAAGCTTAGGGGTGGGGTGGAGGTACGTTAAATAAAACCCCGCAAAAACAACCGAGATTCGAATCAATTCAGAGACTATGAATGTCGCTGAATCTAATTGTGACAACCTGGGTAACGCGACGGGTTTGGGAGGTGTTGGGCGGGGGAATAAATTTTCAGACAATGTAATCGGCCGATTTTTGCGTGGAATACATTCTTTTTCATTATCGCATATTTGTGGGGTGGTCATCTTCTAACATGTAAAAACGGCCGATATATTTAGTCAATGACTTCATCCCCCTTCGGCATGGGAGGTGAGCACATTTAGGGATAGGGTTCGAGGAGCTTTACATCAAAATAGCGCAAAAGTAACCAAAATTGGAGACTTATCGATGGTTATAGATAAATGACATCTCGGGCAACGCCGGTCACCCAGCTAGTTATAAATAAAGTTAAGTACGTCTTAACCTCTCCCCCCCCCCCCCCGCCTCAATTGTGTTCGCGGAAATTTCTTTCACACTCTTCCACGCTCTTTTTTAGGGACTGAACTACAACATAACCAGCATAGTAAACGTCAAATTAAAATCGAATTCGACACCAAACCTCGGTGCATTACTTTTATGCAACGAACTTTCACACACATACACCCCTACCCCCTTAGGCCCGTTACAAACACGGCGATTATTATCTTGGATATAATTTATCCCTGACGCCGTAACCGCAGTAGTCCATTGAAGTGAATGAGAGCTTGCATAGTGGGCGGTAAATAATCGCGGAAATAAAGTTGTCACGGGTGACAGCTTGAGCAATCGCTCACTGTCTCAAACGCTCAGCGATAAATATATCGTCAAATTAAACAATTGGCCTAGTAACCCAATGCATGTTTGCACACTGAGCGGTTTTTCTACCGCGGGAGTTAATTTCGAGTTGATTTGAACATTACACAAGTAAGAAAGCTTAAATATAATGTAAGGAATAAAAAATAATTGTAAGCTGAACTTCACTTCACTAATAGCATCAAAAAGTTTTCCAAAAATTACACTGCACCGCACAAGTAACACCCCCATCTTTCTGTACTGATGAGCCTTCAAAGTGTTGGCGCCTCTGGAAGAATTTATCTGGCAGCTCTTCTCAGTGGTTGGAAATCTCGTCCGGACGACATCAAATTAACAATTGTGAAGTATCACTTGGACATATAGACATAAGGACTTATATTAGTATTCCATCAATTAACCAGTATCTTCTAGGGTACAAATGTGAGTTTGGCTCAGGCCGATTTACAAATTCGTTAACAGAGTTTTGCATTTCTTAATAAATACGCTGCAACTGCTTACGCTTTTTATAAGAGGAAGACAAAGGTTGTTTTTTTCCATCCTATCTTTTGTGTCATTTTTTTGCATATTTCGAATATGAATAATTTGGATCACATCATAGATAATGAAATACTTATTTTATTAATTAAAAAAAGATTTGTGTAATTGGATAAAACCCTGAACGTTTTTTGCGTTATCCTGCCTCAACTCTTCAAACAGCGTGTAGAAAGCTCCAACCACTTCTCTTCTTTCATTAATTGGATGAACCCTAATTAGTCGACGAAATAACAGTAATGCTAGAATATGCTCTCTGTTCATTTCGAACTACACTGTTCACAGCACTCTCAACTGAGAATTGCACGATGGAAAATTTACCTTCGCGATAATAATCGCAGAGTGTGTATGGCTCCCGTTTTCTTTAAGCTATGACGATAATTTTAACGCCGCGATAAAAATCTCCGAGGTTGTAACGGGTCTTAGGGCTGAATTACAACTTAAGCGGGATACTAAATGTCAAAATTAGATTCTACGACTTGCATAATCCCGGATTAGTCATAAACATAAATTGTTTTGGCATTAATATTGTACATCCATATACTTAGTTGTGCTGCCTTCCCAAGCTGTAAGGGGTTGAAATTATACACTAAACAGATGTGAAGAGACCTTATTGACCCCAGAAACTAATATCTGCCGTTTCCGCATGTTTTAAAAATTTCACACTTGTTCCCCCATGCTCTAGGGAAATTGTTCTAACGATTCGAGAGGCCGACAAAAATCTCCCCGGCGTGCACGTGACAAACAAAGATACATTCATTTTGATAACAAAGTGAAATACATGGAAAGCGCCACGTCGTGTCGTGCTGTACGCTATTACATTTCCTGAGAAGTCAAAACGCAAATTGTGTATGCAGATAAGCGTGGAAAATGTAGTGTTTCACGTTTAGTCAACGAATAAAATAACCTTTTCAATAATTTCCACATAATGGCTTTTAATGAATATATTTTATGTATTGATGTATATATGGTTACAGTAAAACGTGAAATACAAGAAAGTAAAATGATTATTATTTGCTTTCCTTGTCCCGTCACAACGGCACAATGATTCTAATGAGAGTCATTTCAGAATTCGTACCTCGAATTTTTTTAAAAATATTCTTTACTTAGACCTAAAGAGAAAATAACTTGAAATAAAAATTATTTTACGTGGAATCGTTAGACAAGCAATGGAACGTAACTAGGAATAATCGAACAAACATCGTATGTGCAATTAGACTGCGTATTATCAATTGCGTTCGTCTACTGATACCGAGTTGGATAACGTCACATGGAGCAAGCTTGGGATGAGGGGAATGACAGACACGTCGAACGACCACGTTAGCTACATGATTTGTTATTCGATTCCTCCGGAACACCTGCTCTTCACCCTTGCGAGAACAATGACTACTGTAGGGTGCAGTCCGGTCACGTTTCGCTCCGACGCGTGCAAGGGACGACTTTCGGTCAAGGTCCGTGACCCCGTGTCGTGTAATTTCCCTCACGCACCTGCTCCCGACACACGAACCTGTTGCTCGCAAAAGTAACGAAAAATACCGGCCGTGCCGTTCCATGATTGACAATTGGCGTAATAGCCCTCACAACGCACTGCCAACTCGTGGCACAGGTTTTGGATTTACGAAAAAAATAGTAAAATTGAAATAAAGGATTAAAAATACACACGAACCCCGTGGTAGCTTAATGAAATTATGACAAACACTACAGGGGCAATGAACAGTAATATAGAAATATATACAAAAAAATAAATACATCCTAGTTTGAAATAATATCAACGGTATGGTCAGCATTATGTAGTTTGAGAAATTTATAATTGATAGGTGTTTCTGACATACAGTACCACAATAAATATAATTTTCATACAGTCGGAAAGAATTTAATTTTGACATTGCAATTAATACAATTGCAGCAATGTAATAACAGTACGTTACGTCCCTAATTTTGGACATCAGCAAGTGAAACCTTAATCATTAATATTATGATCTAAAATTTCTTCAATGATGTTGAATATTCTGATAAATTTGATTATTTGATTTATACACATGCAAGATTTTCAATTATTAGGTTTCGAAACTTATTTAATATTATATCGAAAAAATTTTGAATATATTTCAAAAACATGGTCTGGTTTCCATACCTATTGTAACTGGTTTTTCATATAAGTCTTGAAAAATTAATTTTTAGAAATAATATTTTATAAAGGATAAAGAAACTCTGCTTTTTGGTTGATCCTATTTCCAGGTAGGTTCTGGATGTCGTTAACTGAAGTCATTAGAAACTGGACCAAATTCTAAGTAAAATATGGTGGCGTGGAAATAACCACTTATACAGGCTATAGTTAGCAGTTCATTTAACAAGAATTCTATTTTCTTGCCACCTCATATGATTGTGCCACTTGTTTTAAAATGCATAATTAATTAACTGTTCTTGCAAATGCTATTTTTGTATATTGTTTATTCTTTAACTTTACGCACGACTAATTACATATGAGAACAACTTCAGAATGCAGAAAAACGTGTATTGGTATTTAAAATGTTAACTTACAAATTCATTTGTTTCAATTTATTTTTTTCAACACATTTGTAATGGTTCTGTGCGAATCCTATTCTGATTCAAGATCGTAACAAGGTTTGCTTCAAATATACGTGCGGTTGTATTAAATGGACAACGATTATTTTTCTGAATAACTCCAATAACATCACATAATATATTCCGTACTATTATAAACTATAGGTAAGTACCTTTCTACATTAAAATATACATATGAAAATTATTTATAATCATGCATGCATGAAGGTACAAGCATGAAGTGAACACATTCAGATTTACCTATAGTAACTTAACAATGTGAGAGCCCGCCATTCTCGCGATAATAAAAATTTTGTGCACGGTTCTCAAAGTTGTAATTGTCTTCGGCAGGCGCAAAGATTTATCAATACTAGATATTTGACTGTGGGCCACTTTCAAAGGAAGAAACAACCAGCGAGAGAGTCTGCGAGGGCTATTCTCTGTGAGGAATGTTCTCTCGCAGGCAGAACCTTGTAGGAGAGATTACCTTTGCTCCCGCTATCGGAAGGGCGTGGGACAAGTACCCAATGCCCGACCTACCCGATGCAGGTTTTTCTAAGGTTTTCCCTGCATTTCTTTAGGCGAATGCCGGGTAGGATCCTTAAAATATAGCCCGGGGGCCATAGTTAACCCTTGGCTACCTTCCTCTACCCTTCCGCATCCCCCTTTCAAATCCCTTCCTATGCTATTAAATGGGAGTTGCCCAATGTGGATCACCCTCAAGTAGCCTGTTGTCCTAAAAAAAAAGGATGCCTTTTCCTCTCCGTTTTTGAACTAAGGTTCCCACAAGCCGAGGCACGTCGGCCTGTTCTGAGAGGTGTATGTTCCGGGGTCACAGACCTTGGGCATACGGTGAGAGCTGTCCGCTATTCCCATTGGAATAGTCGGCCTGCTGCCTCCTAAACTGGTCGCGGCACGGAGAAGGGAATGCTGCGTCCCCACAACAAACTCCTCTCCCACTATCGGAAGGGCGTGGGACAACTACCCAATGCCCGATCTACCTGATGCAGGTTTTTCTACGATGTTCCCTGCATTACTTTTAGGCGAATGCCGGGTAGGATCCTCAAAATATATCCCGCGGGTC
This sequence comes from Zhengitettix transpicula, assembly GCA_037074705.1. Lineage (NCBI taxonomy): Eukaryota > Metazoa > Arthropoda > Insecta > Orthoptera > Tetrigidae > Zhengitettix > Zhengitettix transpicula. The sequence goes on along the minus strand of CM073592.1, from coordinate 119,052,194 downwards.
CTAGTTAACCCTTGGCTACCTTCCTCTACCCTTCCGCATCCCCCCTTTCAAATCCCTTCCTATGATATTAAAGGGGAGTTGCCCAACGTGGATTACCCTCATGTAGTCTGTTGCCCTAAAAATAAACTTTCAAAGAAAATATCTGTAGCCGGGCGCCACACAACTCATTATTTCGAAGACATTTAATAAAAATTGTATACTAAGATATATATTATTTGGAGTAAGTAACACGAGAAACTGGTAACGTGATAGGTACAAAATGTGAGCCCTTGTAACACGTTTCCTGCGCAACAATGTAATTTTGTTAGTCTGGCGGACGCACAAAACGTTATAACAGACTGGCAATTGACAGGATAGGGCTTGGATATTTTTTCACTTCTTAAACGTGTTTCTCACAAAAAAATTATTTGATTTAATACTTTTTGTAACTTCTTGCTCAATCTATAACATTACTTTCTTGGTTCCTTTTCACAATAAAGATTTTGTTTATCTACTAACGAGCTGAGAGTCCAGTCGGCGTTTCCCGGTTATTTATTCAAACTTTCCGGAGAAGTAATTGATTCGACACTAACCTCTTGGTAAACATTTCATTTAACCATCATCAATAGTGTCATGTTTGGAACATTTTCCATTGACGCTCCACTCCCTGACCTAAACCCCTGGCAGGTAACTTGAAATAAACCAGGATGTAGACTGACGGTACTTTAACAATATAAATTAAGTTTCTAAAAATTATGTCAAATTAAAATTGAAAAACACTCGCTAACTCTCGCTAACTTAATAAAATCTTAAAATACTCCTGGTACCTTAAAGGAGGGGAAAAAATACATTCAGCTGCATCGAGACCAAAATAAAATTATACCTCAAGAAAATAAAAAATACAAACAGTAGAAACAACTTCATGTAACCATTTGTCATCAACGTCCACCTGCACAACGATAAACGTAAAATTTCATTAACCAGTATGTTTAATGCGAGAATTAAACTAAGCGCCTTCTACAAGCTAGGAATCGACACCAATCTCGGTCTCTTATGAATTATTTCTCACGCAAAATCTATCCACAACCACCCATACGGTAATGGTGTTTTCCTCCCTTGTCTTTTGGAGTTGAAATTAAACACTTTAAAATTCTAGAATGGCATTATCAACAACAGCAACCCATAAAATTTTTATCCGGCTAATAATGGCCGTTTACGAATGTTTATAATGGAACCCCATCCGCACCCACCCCTAGAGGTTGTGTGTCTTAATCCCTCGGTGTTTGTTCCTGGATCGTAAGTAACATGTATACAAACGATGGTAGAAATTTCTCTACGCATTTAAGATTTTACACGGAAAATTTTTCGTCCGATTTCACCTCCACTACTTGGGGTTGAACTAATCTTAACCAGTGTGGTAAATATCAGAATTAAACTTGGTTACTTCCATAACACCAGCACAACTCCAGTCTCGATTGTTTACTCATTACTTTTAGATAATGGCCTTTCACCAACTTCCTCCCCCACCCCCTAGGGGCGGAATTGGAGATTAACTGACATAGCGGATGACAGAATGAAATTCATTGACTTTTTTAACCCTGGATTTGACACCAGTCTCGGTTGTTTCGCGTTATTGCTTATTTAACAACCACCCCCCCTCCCCAATTAGTGGTTCTGTCTTCCCATGCTGTAAGGGATTGAAATTTTATAGTCTGTATAACATCTGGAGAGAACATATCAATCTCATCGACCCCGAAACTAATTATTCGTCGCAAATATCGGCCGTTTTGGCATGTTTCAAAATTTCACCCCTGTTCACATCGAAAAGCCGACAAACTATTGTCATCGTTTATATAATCACAGAAATTGCGATCATATAAATGATGACGTTGAACATAAACTATTTCCTTGCGACGCGTGGAGAAGTGAACGAAAACAGCTAACAGAAGTCCTGGAAGAAAGCCTCACAAAAGGAAATCATGTAAACCTCTTTAAGTCAGAAAAAAATTGGCGCCATATCGAAAATATTTAAACTCAATGCTCCTAGAGATAAACAATTGGGAAAAAGTTGATACGAAACGCTTTTACGGAAGAGTTAAAAACTTTAAGAAGGGATACCAGCCAAGAACGGATTACTGTAGAGGTGTAGAAGGAAATTTGATTGGAGATAAGGAGGGTATACTCGAAAGATGGACACAACACTTCAGTAATCTGTTAAATGACAAGGAAGGAAGATCAGACCCAAGAGGAAGGGTAACACAACACTATATAGGAGAACAGCAAATTATACCTGAAGAAGGAGAAATAATAGCTGCAATAAGGCAGATGAAGAATAATAAAGCTCCGGGAGAAGATGGCATCACAGCCGAATTCCTTAAACATGGTGGAAGAGAATTCGAAGCCCGCTTTGTCAAACTAATTAAATATGTTTGGGTTAATGAAGAGATACCAGAGGATTGGAGAAGTGCAGTAATTCAACCAATACATAAGAAAGGGGATAAGACAAACTGTGATCATTACAGAGGAATTGCGCTACTCAATGTACCATATAAAGTATTATCAACACTTATAGCAAATAAAATGAAGAAAATCATGGAAAACACAGTTGGGGAATACCAAGCCGGATTCAGGAAAGGAAAGTCTGCTAGTTCTCACATATTCATCCTAAGGACCATTATGGAAAGATGTTATGAGTTTAACATTGATCTGCATATGCTATTTATCGATTACAAACAAGCTTATGATAAAATTGATAGAAATACGCTTTTTGAAACATTGGTTAATTTCTATGTACCCAGGAAATTGATTCGATTAATACAGATGACCCTTGATGGCAACACAGGGAAAGTATCAATTTAAGGAGAAGTATCCACCAAATTCGATATTAAACAAGGACTGAGACAAGGTGACACACTTTACACTATACTGTTTAATATTGTATTGGAAAGAGCAGTTAGAAAAGTGGTATTAAACCCTGGAGGGTCAATTTACTGACTCAAATATTGGCATATGCAGATGACATTGTATTAATCAGCAGATCAGCCCAAGAATTACAATTAAAGTTCACCCAATTAGAACAGGAAGGAGCTAAATTAGGGCTGATGGTGAATATGAGAAAAACAGAGTATATGATTGCATCTAGGAAGGAGGAAAGATGGGCAAATGTTACTAACATCTCCATAGAGAACTTCAATTTTGATAGGGTTCGGAGTTTTAAATACTTGGGTTCAGTAGTAACAGAAAATAGTACAATAGGAGAAGAAATTAGAGAACGACTACAAATGGGGAACAGATGTTACTGGGCCCTACTTCCTCTTTTGAAATCTTAATACCTTTCAAAAAAGGGAAAGGTAAAGATTTATAAAACTGTAATTAAACCAGTAGTGACCTATGCAGCTGAAACCTGGTGTATGCTGAGGTGCGACGAATTCAGAATAGCAGCATGGGAAAGAAAAATCCTACGAAGAATTTATGGGTCTAAGTATGAAAATGAGGAATGGAGAATCAGAACTAACAAAGAACTCTATGAACTCTATGGTGATCCTCAAATTGTGAGCTTCATAAGGAGTGCAAGACTTAGATGGGCAGGGCATGTGGAAAGGAGTGAGGAGGGAACCCTACTACAAAGAATATGGAAAGGAAAACCAGGAGGAAGAAGGTGTGTAGGCAGACCAAGAAAGAAATGGGTGGAGAATGTAGAGGAAGATATGAAGGAGTTGGACATAAGAGGATGGAGGAGGAAAGCAAGAGATAGAGGAGAGTGGGCTTCGATAGTGAGGCAGGCTCTAGCCCTGCAAGGGCTGTAACGCCAGGGTTGTATGTATGTATATCGAAAATTATATAAAAATTATCTTGTCGACAAAAGCAGAAATCGATTGTTTAGTTGAAAACGTATGAAGAACTGACCTATATTTGATACCACCCTGAAGTAATGTGTAAATAATCCCAGGGTGGACCATGTCAAGGATAGACCAAGGGTTTTGTGGTTTAGTGGGTAAAAATCTCACACAGTTGAGGAATGCAGTCCCTCGTCTTCGCCTTTATGAAGATTCCAGTTATCCCTCGTAAGAAAAAGATAGATAGATCGTCTCAATACAGAGGCCATCAGTTTCACATTAATTTACACCATAACACGGGCCTGTATAACAACTATGAAAAGATTATGGAAATCGGTCAGACCGTTTCCCTGTAAAAAGCGAACAAACAAAGCGCGACAGACCGGAATTTAGATGCTATCAGTTTTGAATCTTTTAATGCATGAAATCGATTGACATACTAAAATGTCTAGATTGTAAGCAATGAACTGACAAACATAGTTTTTTATTTGTTAGAATTATAAAGAATTCAGACCAAAATATTCTCAGTTTTCTATTAAAACATTTAACGCGGAGTACTATAAATTTATGTTTGCAAACAGAAATGGTGATGAAATAATACTAGCAAAAAGTAGCGCTGGGTTGTAAAGGATATATTAACCAAGTGTAAGAAGAGCTTGACAGAAATAGCTATGTAATTGTAACAGCAATGAATTGTGGGAATAACTTATATGCGCTACATACTGCTACGATAAATCATGAATGAAGGGCTGATATAAGTACCACACAACTTTTGTGCCTTTCATTTTTTCTGTCATTTGGGTATTTTATGTACTTATATTTTAAAACAGATTATATTTATATTTCAAGTCATTAATGAAGTTTTTTTTAAAAATAATGTCATTAATAAATAAACGACAAACAAGTAAATTATTTTGAACATAACAATACAAAAATTTAACTTCCACTAAATAATTACACCAAATGAACTTCTTATATATATTTCTTCATATGCATATGATTTGAGCCACGATTTATTGTTGTCTTGCCACGTCACGCTTCATAATACTGCTTATTTTAAAACTTATGTCTGATACAATTCTATGGTGGATCCAAATGCGCCAGTGGGCATTTTAAGTAAATAATATTACTCAACCATTTTGATTTACTTGTAATAATTTAATACTAATGCGATATCCACGTATATATCATTATGACTATTGCTAACATAGAAATATTGTAATAATGTGATTCCAATGTAGTTCGCATCTTAAGTATTATATATTAAACATTATTACCAGAGGAAATACATAATCGCTAAGATTAGTGACAAATCTGAAATGCTGAACGTCCGATTATACAATGGAATAAATTTACTGGATAAAAAATTTCTGATGTACGTTTGCCAGTAGATTTATTCGGAAACACATTTTAAATTGAAGTAGTTAATAAGACTATGTCGATTATATACGTATGCGTATATATCCCCTTAAAGAATGTAAAGAATTTTGTTTCATGGAAGGAAGTTTGTGAGCATCTCCCAATCTATGGAGAGCTAATAAATTTTATGTACTAGGCTTCTGAGACAAAGAACAAACACTTTTTATATTGGGGACGATGCCAATTTAACATTCAAGTCGGCACAACACTGATCTCCTGTTACGTTTAGGACTGCAGATGCTTTTATGTTCCAAAAAACCTGGCAAACAAGAAGTCCAGCGATCGCCGGAGCGGAACGAAACACTCCCACCGCGGCCTTCATATGTTTTCTACTTGAGAAACGCATCAACTCACAAGTTTTTTTTTATAATGACATGTAGGTCGTTTGTGATTGTAATGAAGCGGGAGCCATCAATTTGGAAATCGGTAAATCAAAGACTACCATTCTGTTTCAAAACTGCCTCTACGTTGAGATTGTCACTGAATTGTGATTTCATCACTTTTTTACATTCTAGAGTTGGAAACTGAGAAACACCATTCTATGTTTTATACGAGACTAGCTGAGAAGACCCGGCGTTGCCCAGATATTTCTTTCTATAAGACCGGAAATGGAACCATTAGACACGAATCTCTTATCCATTTCAAATATTTTACAATTAAACCCATTCCAACCCTCCGCATACCAACTGGGACTGAACACGTGACTGAACCTCAAACAAGAGCGTTACTGGTGATCTCAAGGACACCGAAGACTGCATTTGGTACTAAAATGAGCCATTTTGAACTACTTAACCCTTCTATTCATTCTCCCCCACATTTACACCTAGGCGAGCTAAACATACCTCCACCTTTCACCCCCACCGATATCTGCATACCAAAAGGAGCTTAATTTCAACTTAAGCGACATTATGAACACAGCGAGCTCGTAACCAATCTCGGCCCTTTTCACATTATTTCTTACCCCCATTCACCTACGTCGCTACGAAGGTTTCCCTGCCATGTCGTTGGAAAAAACTAACTGTATCGTGACAATATGTCTCAGTGACCCCAAAAAACGAATTATTTAACGTAGCGGTAGTTACCAATATTTTTTAATGCCACCCAATTTCAATAACACACCTAACGGTGGTAGGGGTGTCTTGCTCCCATAGTGTTTATTCACGGATCGTAAGCAACATGTGTATCAAGTTTGGTTAAAAATTAATCCATGCTTTTAGATTGTATACGAATTATACAAACATTTTTATTTAATGAAGGAGCTGAGTGTCCAGCGTTGCCTAGATATTTATGTATATGAAAAAAGAAATTAATTCGGCTGGTAAACGATTTGTTTTTATCGGTACCTGGAACGTATTTTTTTGGACCACATATACCTAAAGAGTGTTGTTAACTTTCGCTTCACCGAAATAATGCCTGTCAATACCTTCACCTCCTGGTAAATTAAATACTGCTAGTAACTTAAGATACCCGAGAAATATGAGCCGAATACTCTACAAGTCGAAAAGTTAGGTTTAGATTTGGTAACTCCTTAACTCAAAGAATCTTTTTTTTAGGGCAACAGGCTACATGAGGGTAATCCACGTTGGGCAACTCCCCTTTAATAGCATAAGAAGGGATTTGGAAGGGGGGATGCGGAAGGGTAGAGGAAGGTAGCCAAGGGTTAACTAGGGCCCCCGGGCTATATGTTAAGGGTCCTACCCGGCATTCGCCTAAAAGTAATGCAGGGAAAACCCTAGGAAAACCTGCATCAGGTAGGTCGGGCATTGGGTAGTTGTCCCACGCCCTTCCGATAGCGGGAGAGGAGTTTTCTGTGGGGACGCAGCATTCCCTTCTCCGTGCCTCGACCAGTTTAGGAGGCAGCTGGCCGACTATTCCAATGGGAATAGCGGACAACTCTTACCGTATGCCCAAGGTCTGCGACCCCGGAACATACACCTCTCAGAACAGGCCGAGGTGCCTCGGCTTGTGGGAACATTAGTTCAAAATCGGAGAGGAAAAGGCATCCCCAAAGGTAGCCCCTTCGTATATCTCCTACAAGGTTCTGCCTGCGAGAGAACATCCTTCGCAGGTATTGCCTGCGAGAGAATAGCCCTCGCAGACCTTTGGCCCTCAAAGAATCTCTTTACAAAAAGGTTTATCAAATGAGAAATACCATATTTGCTGGGAAGAGAGAGACTTAATGCCGAGGACCACAGGAGATGTACGGAATAATCGTTCCAGTGGATAGATACCAAAGTTATGGACAGTGTTTTCAAAATAAATTTAAATTCTGTGAAATTATGGCCTGTTAGATGTGAAAAGTGTATAGTGCATCAGAGCCCAAAACGAAAGCCTGGTACCAGCAGAGATTGTAAGTAGAAAGAAATTTAATAAAGGTTTGTAAACATTAAATAAGGATAAAATCGTCAGATTACGGTTTCACGTTCATTTTATTGTTTAACTCTAATGTTGTAAAATTTTGTTTAATTTAAATGTAAAAAGGTTGGTTCTTTATTTATAAGGCCCAAATACATATAAACGACCCTGAGATGAGAGTTGATAACGTCTGTAAAATTGCAAGAACACAAATTTAAATAATCACGTCAAGAAATGTTGTTATTTTACTTGGAATAAATTAATTGTTTTGTGAAGTAAATAATTTTATAAATTATTTTTAATCCTTTTCGTTTAAATTTAATCAAATAAAATAAATCCATTAATCAATTGCTTAAATTTTGTTAATATTGATTTCATTACAAATTGGCGTCATTAAAGTATTGCCAATCATAAATTCATTTTAATTATTTTGTTCATTACAACACGAAAATAATTTACCAAGAATGCTTTTTCGGGGTCAATGAGATAGTTTTTGTTTGTGTATAATTTGTACCACCCTCCGTTTAGGAGGCGAGCATCCTTAAGAGTGGGAGTTACACAAAAATAACGTGAAAACCTCCAGATTTGAGTGAAATCCAGGGTTATGATTTTCGCTAAGTTAAATTATGGCATAAAAGCTTCAAGCGGTCGGGGTGAAGATTTTGAACCTGTTAAAACGTTCAGTGCGGCGTTTCATAAAATTAACGCAAAAACAACCCATGTAAGTCAAATCGAGGTTATGGATGTAGCTGAAATTTTCGTCGAAAGAAAATGTTTCGAGGACAATGAGATAGCGTTTCTCCAGATATTTTTGTGTATTATTTAAAGTCTTTTCGGCATGGAAGTGGAGCATCTTTATGGATGAGGGCGGAGGAGCGTTACATAAAAATAAAGCAAAAAACCGAGATTGGAGTAAAAACCGAGGTAATGGATGTTACTGAGATCAATAATGCCAACCGCGGAAACGTCGGGCACCCAGCTAGTTGTGTATAAACTGTACAACACTCCTTTCTTGTTCACGTCGGGGGCTTTTAAAGCTACGCCTGTTTCATGCCACGCCTCACTTTTTTACTGCTCCTTCTTTCCTCTTCCAATCACAATTTTCCCTCGGGGCCCCTATCTGCCTCTTTTCCTCCTTCTCTCGACTTGCCCGAGCAACCGACGTCGCCAAATTTCCCACATACGTGCTCTTTGTTCACTGCTGTTTTGTTTTGATTAAGACAGGAAGTCTGAATTTTGAATTTTAACTTCCCTGCCAGCGATCATAACCGCAGATAAAGAAACACTTAACGAACTTAAATACTATTTTTAGTAATGATCACGTTAGACTTCATCTAGTTCTTTATATCATGAAAATATATTTTGAGCATCATGGAAGAGTAAACCCGGTGAACTCAACAGCCGCAGATTATTTCTAGGCTACAAAATGCCGTAATATGTCCGGCAGATGAAACAAACTTCGCAATTCATTCCTCAACTGTGGTCCAACTCCAAGATGCGAGAAAATCTCAACTTTAGGAAGGGAAAAAGAGACAGCCATCCATTAAGGAACAACAAATGTAATTGACCCAGATATATATGTATTCGGTGCACAAAATGCCGGTTAATATGTATGAAAAAATCTCCACCCGTACACCTCCGCCCTGCTCCTCTCGCCCCCCGGCCAACAACACCCCTCCCTCGCGCGTTGCCCATGATGTCAAAAATAATTTCAGCTACATCCATAACCTCGATTTGACTTACATGGGTTGTTTTTGCGTTAATTTTATGAAACGCCGCACTGAACGTGCTCCACTTCCATGCCAAAAGGGGTAGTGGTAGAAATGCTTTAAATCTAATTAACTTTGAAAAATATTTATTCAACGCAAATATCGGACATTTTAGCATGTTTGAAGATTTCCACCCCCGTTCACCCATCTCCTGGAAGTGGTAGATGTGTCACACCCGCACAGTGTTTGTTTCCCTGTCGCAAAGAACACGTGTACGAAATTTGGTGAAATTTGCTTGGAGGGTGTAGATATATTTTATGCGTAACATACCCACACACAGGCAATTTTATGTAATAGAAGCTATATATATATTATAATATCATAAATAAAACTACAGTACCAATTTAAACAAACAATTATTATTTATTAAGACACAATTTACAATTACACAAATCTGATGAAATTTTATCAAATCAAAACAATTTTATTTATCTTGAATACATTTGATAAATTAGACTCGGTACCCCAGGGTCTTTACTGGGTTGATACGGAAACGGAACACAAATTTTACAATTAAACAAAACAGTTTAAATAAATGAAAAACGAAATGAAAAGAAATGATTGAAACGATTGAAGCAAATGAAACGAAATGATTGAAACGAATGAAACGAAATCTGACTTTTACCCTTATTTAACAATTTACAATTATGAATTCAGAAAAATAAACTTACAAGCTCTTTGGTCCACACACTTACTTCATACAGGCTTAAAAGGCACCAGGTTGCGCTCACACTCTGCTTTCACCGCCACCTCTTCTTGATGACGTTACCCTCACAACGAATTCAAACAACTCTGCTGGCAGACAGATTTCCACGACGAACTCCCACCGACTTTTGATGACTGATGTCCAACTGATTACTCTCGGCCACCTAGCTTGGCCTACCATCCGATGATCTCCCCTGAATGCAAACACCCAACTGTTCATAACATTGTTTCGGCCACTTTCTTGGCCCTGCGGACCTGCTCCAACGCTCTCCCCACTGACACGTCCGTCTCCCGTCCACACGAAATGATAAGATCCTCTCTCGTACAACTGCCCTCTTATTTATATCCCGGCTCCAGAATATTCCCTTGTTTTCACAGTTTTTTTGCATTTCCACGTTCGCCATACAAACCCCATCTGTTGCCTTTCTCCCGCTCCGAGAGCCACTCAATCAATTAAAATAAACGTCTCCTTTTAATATAATTACATCGTCCACCAGACATCTGTTATCATGCCTTTCAGGGTTCCGTCGTCAAGATGTCGGTCACAACCATTTAGCCCTAAAAACGGCAAAATGCCCCAATTATTAGTCATTCCCTTCTCTAAAAGCCACTGATCCATCACTTTATTATTATCTTTTACATGTACAAATCACTCAAGGATCCCCAGTCTGAGTTTGTAAACAAATCTGATAAAAATAAGAACAGAATTCCTGTCCTACTTTACTGGTTATTACAATATACTATTTAAAACAATTCCTAAATTTGTAGTTAAATAATTTTTCCATCTGAAAAGTAAACTATGTGTTGGATTTAGCAATCTGTGGTTGGTAGCATTGAATAAAATAATGCAAAATATTACGAAATACGAGACCTCTTCAATAGAAAAATATCAATTTTGTAAAATGTCCTAAATTCTCAACAGTTTAACCCTTGAAGTTGTTCCCTTACACTTTACACACTTACAATCAAATATGTGAAATTATAATGTTATAGACACATAACCAAAGTTTGAAGAATCTCACTCGAAGTAATTCGTCAGTTTTAGTACATTTAAGTATTGTTTTTATCATAATTCTATATCTCCTCCAGTGCGTATTGCAAGATATAATTGGGCAACATATTGTTCCATGATCACGTTAAATATGCCACGATAAGTTACTTAAAAGAAAGTTAGTTCCATTGATTTACAATCTTTCATAATGATATTTATTTATCACACGATGTGGTATTGGTAGATATAATTATATTTTATATTCAATCAAAATATTCCTGCTTTACTTCATTTCTCAGAAATTGTACACTTATAACGACGTTCCCAAAAATGGAATACAAATTAGATGAGTTTTCTCGCAAACAACATAATGAAACAAATTCTATTATCCTAACCTAAAAATTTTGTTTCACACACAGATTACACGCACTAATTTGTTTACATTTATACAAATTTATTGAATTACGTTGCATAAAGTACAATTAATTGTACTTTTAATTCGATCTAAATGTTCCTATTTCTGTACATAATCTTATTTGGCGTTCCGTACGTCAGTTTTAATACTGTTATAGTTACAAACACATAACTCAGCAGGCGTACCTTATACAACTCTTATTATCCCCTTAAATATTATACAGCAGGATAGAATAAAATTTTATGACCAGCAGTATACATTGAACTTTTATTAATCTCCGCCGAAATACATTTGAAACGCAAATGTAAACAAAAGTATTTTTTATTAATAGAGTATTACTGAATAAAATTATACTTTTGATTAAATCAAAATTTTTCTGCTTAATTTCATTACGAAAAAAGGAACTATTTCTTGTGTTGTGTAGTATAGGTGCGAATTTACGTCTCCGTCTTTCTGACGCGCGCGTGAGTTCTGCGTCACGATGGCTGCACGCACAGAAAAATTGAACTCATTCGCAAATTATCTCAACTACAATTCTTTCCAAGTGGTTGAAATTTTACACATATAACATGAGTAAAAATACTATCAAACTAATTAACCCGAAATATATTTATTCAACTAACATCGGCCGTGATTCCATGTTTTTAAATTTCAATCCCCGTCCCCCTCCACCCCTCGAGGTTAAAAGGCCATTGAATGTCAAAATTAAACTCACCGACATCCATTACCCTGGATTAATTAAACTCACCGACATCCATTACCCTGGATTAGACACCTATCTCAGTTGTATACGCGTTATTTTCTACTAACACTCCTAAGAGTGCTCCTTTCCTATGGTAAAAAGGGTTGAAATTATACTCGTATAACATCTGTAGAAACACTATCAATCTCTTTGACCCCTAAAAATATTTATCCGACTCAAATATCAGCTGTTTTGACATGTTTTAGTATTCCCACGTCTGTCCACCCCACCCCTAAGCGTGCTCCCTTATTATGCCGATAAAAGTTAAAATTTTACACACACAACATTTTTTATCCACCTAAAATATCAGCTGTTTTAGCAAGTTTGAATATTTCCATCCCCACCCGTAAGGGTTCTCCTTTCTCATGCTGAAGGGGGTGAAGTTATACACAAACAGCATCCAGAAAAACACTAATAAATCCAATGACACCGACAAATAATTATGTGATTTATGTTCAAAATTTTATTTAAAAGACTTCACATATATTAATCTCAAGCAGATGAACTTTTAACGTAGTGCACATTAATTTAGATATTTTGGAAGAGCTAGTTAAATTTACATATGTAATATTTTTCCATTTATGAGCTGTTATGTAATATATATATATATATATATATATATATATATGTTTGTATATATAAAAATTCGGGAATTGTTTTAATAAATGTATATGAATATGTTATATGAGAAACATCAAGGCAAAATCAGCTGCAAGCCCTACTTCTTAAAATGATAATGACCCTGCTTAAGATATATATACCTATAAAAATATATGTTCAACAATATTATTTACTGTCACTAGTTAGGGAAGGAAAAAGACATCAAATTTAACAATATACAACAATGCCATGATATGCACAGCAATTATGTGAAGAGTGTATTAAATTTTGGTAAAAATCTCTGTATTATAAGCTTTCCACTTAATTTCAATATTTTGATTTTAATATAATCAAAAATATCTTTAAAATATTCCTAGTGAAGAACTGTTATTATTGAAATAGATGTTATCACAATTATTCGCAATTTGGATAAATAACTTTAAAATATTCCTAGTGAAGAACTGTTATTATTGAAAAATATATTATCACAATTATTCCAAATTTGGATATTTGTAATGTTTTATATATATTAAATAATATTAATCACTGTCAGCTACTTAGGGAAGGAAAAAGACATCAAATTTAACAATGTACGTATACATACAATACACAACAATGCCAAGATATGCACATCAATTATGCAAGAACTACAATTATATGAAGTGTGTATTAAATTTCACAACTTAATTCTATACATATAGATAATTGATGTTTTTTCTCTTCAGTAAGCATTTATTAATTGAAGCTGACTTACCTAACCTCAACAGTTGGCATACTTTAAATGCAATGAAATGGTAATTAAAATTTTAAGACCACTTCTTCAGCACTTATTGTTTATAGATTAATGATTACTATGCACCAATTTTTATCTGTATATGTGACAGGTCTATTTGTAAAAATATTATCTGATTTATATTCAAAATTTGATTTGATTTATAAGACTTCACAAATATTGATCTAAATCAGAAGAATTTTGACATAGTACACATTAATTTAAATTCCATGTTTGTTAAATTTGCATGTGCATTATTTACCTATTTATCAGCTACTATGTAATGCAGACAATTTTCAGCTGGAAAAATATTCAGATTTAAATATCTTCAAATATAAGTTTAAAATATTGCTAGTGAAGATCTGTTATTCTTGAATAAATGAATTTTTTTAATGTGAACTGTAATATGGATATTAATACAATATTTTATAATGAAAAATACTTTAAAATTATCACTTTTTTTATCTTTGTATTTACTATATTTCTTAACAACACTTATTCATTCTTCATGATCATGTACATAATTTCTTTGGGACTAAATGTATCTAACTACATTTATAGATTACAGTCAATTGTAATAACCTAACATCAAAATTTGGTTCACAATTAACATTTATTGCCAATTTGGATATAAATGATTTTTTTTACTGGAAATAAATGCTGAAAGTAGCTCAGAAATTGAAATTTACATTCAAATATGTGAAATTATAATGATATACACACAATTTTTTTCACAAATATCGATTGAAGAAATTCGTCCGTTTTTATGTTTGTTTAATTACACATATTACACGCACTAATGTGTTTACATTTATATAAATTTATAGAAATACACTGCATAAATTACAATTAATTGAACTTTTAATTCAATCTAAATGTTCCCATTTCTTTACATATCTTTGATTGACAATGCATTAATTGAATAACGACAATAACAAAATCTTATCGGGGTTTCCGTAAGTCATTTACAATACGTTATATACACATAACTCATCAGCCGTACGTTATACAACTCTTATTACCTCCTTAAATATTATACAGGATACAATAGTACTTTATGACCAGCAGTAGAAAATTAAATTTTATAAATCTCCGTCGACATTTGAAACGCAGAATGTAAACAAATAGACTCCATAATGGCGTTATTAAAGATGGCGACGATAATTATTTTTTCAAAATTAACTTTGCGCAACGATGGTAAAATATTTCGTACTGTTTTTTATTACCATTCGATGGAGTATTACTGAAAAAAATTATACTTTTTATTCATTCAAAATATTTTTGCTTTATTTCATTACGAAATACGGAACTATATTTTATGACGCGTGAATATCTCGTTTGTATCACGCGCCAACGTATGATGTTGGCGCGCAGTAATTTAACACTAAATTATAACATTAACTCTTATGGAAAAATTCGTAAAAATAAATCAACTACAACTCTTTCCACGTTTATTCTAGGGGTTTCTCACCCCCACAGTACCGGTTCTCGATTTTGGGAGAATATGTATATCAATTTTTGTTGCATTTTGTTCACGCGATAAAATTTCTATTAAGATCACCGTAAATACATACATACATACTTACTGACATACAAATATACACCCTTTTTTATTATACAGAAGAAGAAGAAGATAGATGATAGATATACTAGATAGGAGCCTCGCGTTGCCAAGGTTATCATATATCAATAACCCCAATTCGATACCAATCTCAGTTGCTTTGGCGTTTTTTTATGTAACACCCTCCACCCCCAGCACTAACCGTGGCTCTTTCCAATGCCGAAATGGGTTGAAATATTACACAGAGAATATTTTGAGAAATATTATGAATTTATTTGACCCTGAAAATATTTATTCGTTGCAAATATCGGCTGGATAACATGTTAGAACTTTATACCCAAACCTAGTTCTTCCCACACCTGGGCGTTGATCATGTCATAAATAAACTCAGCGACATCCAGGTTTTATCACCGATCTCGGTCGTATTCGCGTTATTTTCATGTAACGCCCCACCAAACCCCAACCCTAAAAGACCTCTCCTTCCGCGCGAAAAGGGTTGAAAATTACAGACAACTTCGATAGCAATACTATCAATGTCTACTATCAAATGAACTCAGTGACAACCATAACCCCGAATCGACTCCAATCTCGATTATTTTTGCGTTATTTTTATGTAATGTCACTTCACCTCCGCCGTTAAGGGTGCTCCCATCGCAATCCCAAAAAGGGGTGTAATTATACACAGAGAACATGAAGTAAGATTTTATGAACTTCGTTGGCCACGAAATATATTTATTCGACTCAAAAATCGGCGGGTTAAAACGTTTGAAAATTTCTACAAACTCCCCACACCCGCGTGTTGCCCATGATGTCATAAATAAACTCAGCAACATCCACAACCCCGATTTTATTCTAATCTCAGTTGTTTTTGTGTTATTTTCTTGTTACGCACCACCTCATCCCTAAGAGTGCTCCTTTACCATGCTGTAAGGGGTTGAAATGATACACAGATAAAATTGGTTGAAACACTATCAATCTCTTTGTCCCCGACAAATATTTATCCGACTCAGTAATCGGCCGTTTTAGCATGTTTGAAAATTTCTATCCCTGTCTACCCCCGCTCCTAGGGGGTCTCACTTCAACAGTACCGCTTCTCGTGTTTTTAAAATATGTGTACAAATTTTTGTTGCATTTTGCCCATCTGTTAAAATTTGTATAGAGATTAACGTAAATATACATGGATACATACAAACATACATGTTTTTTATTATATACTAGCTGGGTGCCCGGCGTTGCCCAGAATGTCGTATATCATTAACCCCCAATTTGACTCCCATTTCGGTTGCATTTGCGTTATTTTTATGTAATGCACTTCGCCCCCTATCTCTTCATGTGCTCACCTCCCATGCCGAAAGGGGTTGAACTCATTGACACCGAAAAAAAAATTTTTTTCTTAAATCATATGTTTCAACATTTCACAAATTTTCCACCCACGTCAGCACTCTACTTAGGGTTAAACAAAAAGTTGAATTTCAAAATAAAATTCAAATATATCGATGGCCCCGGAATTGATTCCAATCGTATTAGCGTTATTTTCATGTCACTCCCCACCAAACCCCACCCCTAAGCTTGCTCCCCTCCATGCCGACAGGTATTGAAATTATACAGAGAGAGCATCTAGAGAAATATTATGAATTTAATTGACCCCAAAAAATAATATTGTGACACTAATATCGGTGATTAACATGTTTTAAAAATACCACCCACGCTTGGGGGAGTTGAATGTAATAATTAAACTCAGTGACATACAAAACCTTGGATTCAACTCGAATCTTGCTTGTTATAATTTTAATAATTTTAAGTAATGACACACCACCCTTAAGGATACTTCCCTCCCAAATCCGAAAGGGGTTGCAATTATACACGGAGAACATGTAGAGAGATATTATAAGGCTCATTGATTCCGAAATATATCTATTCGCTGCAAAAATCGGCCGTTTGAATTGTTTGCAAATTTTTCCCTCCGCCCAACACCACCCATCACCGCCGAGCCCCCTCCCACAACCGCCCACACACGCGCGTTGACCAGATTGTCATAAATAAACTCAGCGACTTCCATATCCCTGGATTTGATACCAATCTCGGTGGCATGTGCATTATTTTTCTGTAACGCACCACCAAACATCACTCCTAAGCGTGATGGTCTCCTAAGCCCGAAATGGGTTGAAATTATACACAAACAACATAAAGGCAAATATTCTAAATTGAATTTACTGCGAAAAATATTAGGCGCAAACATTGAGCGATTAACATGTTTAAATAATTTTCATCCCCGTTCAACCCCGCCAATGGGGGTTAAACGTCAAGTTGAATGTCATAATTAAAATAGGTGACATACATAACCCCAATTCAGACTACAAACTCGAATGTGATTGCGTTATTTTTATGTAATGCCACGACACCCTAAACCTTTAAGGGTACACCACTCCCAAACCTGAGGTAGAAATTATACACAGAGAACATGTAGTGAAATTTGATTAATTCCGTTCATATCGATTTATATTGATTCGACCCAGAAATCAGCCGGTTAGCATGTTCAAAGTTTGTAGCCCCGCCCTCCTCCACCCAACCCCACTAATCAACCCCCCCTCAAAAAAAACCCGAGCGTTGACCAGATTGTCATAATTTAACTCAGCGACATCCGTAACCCAGATTTGGCTCGAATATCGGTTGTTTTTTCGTTAATTTTATAAAACGCCCCTCCAATCCTAAAGGTCCGTCGCTACCCATGACGAAAAGGGGTTGAAATCATACACAAACAACATCAATAGAAATACAATTATTATAAATAACCATGATAAATATTTATTCAACGCAAATATCTGCCGTGTTTGCATGTTCCAAAATTACCACCCCGTCCACCGCCCCCGTATGTTAAATGTCAAGTTGAATGTTACAATTAAACTCAGGGACATACATAACCTTGTATTTTACTCCAATCTCTGGTTTATACGCGTAATTTCCCTGCAGAGCATCTCCACCCCCTCCCCTAAGAGTGCCCCTTTACCATGTTGTAAGGGGTTGAAATTATACTCAGATAACATTGCTAGTAACATTATCAATCTCTTTGACCCCTAAAAATATTTATCCGACTCAAATATCAGCTGTTTTGACATGTTTTAGTATTCCCACGACTGTCCACCCCACCCCTAAGCGTGCTTATGCCGATAAAAGTTGAAATTTTACACACACAACATCAGTATAAATACAATAAATCTAATTAACCCTTGAAAATATTTATTCTACGCTAATAACCGCCGTGATTGCATGTTTCAAAATATACACCCCTAACCACCCCGATCCTGGGGGTTAAATGACCAATTGATTGTCATAATTAAACTCAGCAACATCCATAACCCTGGTTTTGACTGCAATCTCGGTTGTATTCGCGTTATTTCCTTGTAACGCCCTTTCACACCCACCCTAAGGGTGCTCCTTTACCATGCTCTAAGGGGTTGAAATTACATACTCAGATAAAATTGCTAGAAACATTATCAACTCTTTGACTCATAAAAGTATTTATCCGAATCAAATATCGGTTGTCGTAGGATGTTAGAATATTTCATTCCCCACCTCAAAGCGTTCTCCCCTCTCACGCTGAAAGGGGTTGAAATTTTACAAACAACAACTGTAGAAATACTATCAACTTCAATGGCCCTGGCATTTATTTATTTCACGCTAATATCGACGATTTAACACGTTTTAAAAATTCCACCCCGTCCGACCCTGGGGATTAAACGGCCAATAGAATGTCATAATCAAATTCAGTGACATCCATAGCCCTGGATTCGACTCCAATCTTGATTGCTTTTGTGATATTTTTATGTAATGCCACTCCACCCCAACCCGTAAGGGAAAATCCCCTCCTAATCCCGAAAGGGGTTAAAATTACACACGGAGAACATATACAGAAATTTTATTAAATTCATTGTTCCAGAAATATATTTATTCGACGCAAAAAACTGCCGGTAAACATGTTTTTAAATTTCGAACCCCCGACACCTCCGCCCAGCACCTCCCACCCCTCTGGCGTTGTCCATCTTGTCACAAATTAACTCAGCGACATCCATTACCTTCGATTTGACTCGAATCTCGGTTGTATCGTGTTATTTTATTGTAACTTGTCTCCATCCCATCCCTAAGCGTGCTCCCCCTCTCCGCAAGGGGTTAAAATTTTACACACATAAAATGGGAGAAATAATATAAATCTAATTAACCCTGTTTAAAAATTTCGACCCCCGTTCCGTCCCACCCGTGGGGGGTTAAACTGGAAGTTTGAAATATGTAGAAAGAAATTACGTATCTCATTGATTCCGAAAGACATATATTCGAAGAAAAAATCCATTTGTTATAAATCTTTTTGAAAAGTTATACCCTCACCCACCTACGCCCACCCCCGTACGTTGACTATGTCGTCATAAATGTGCTCCGATACATCTCTTACCCCGATTTGACTCGGATCTCGCTTATTTTTCGGATATTTTTATGTAACTGAACCACATCAACATTTATTATGTAATCTGCTCTCTGTCCTTTTTTCTATCCAAATGGGATAGTATATAACATTTCACAAATTTTTATCTAAATCAGATGATTTTTGGGCATAGTAAACATTAATTTAGATTCCAAATTTGGGAAGAGCTTTTTAAATTTACATATGTAATTTTTTCCATTTCTAAGCTACAATGAAAAGTAAACAATTAAAGCATAACTTTCAGCTGGAAAAATTATTTATATATAAGTCTGGGAAGTCTTTAAAGTAATTTATATTAATAAATTATATGAATAAATATTAATAAATTAGTACCTTATACAAATTTATGGTATGTCATCTACTCTCTGGCTCATTACCAATCCAAATAAGTTAGTGCATATATATGAATTGGGAAATAGCCGTAAGTGATTAAATAATCCTGAATTATTACAAACCAGTTGCTGAATATTAGTCAGCTGATCATATGTATCCAAATGATTTAATAATTTTGATTATGTCACATTTGAAACAACTTAATTACTAAAATGATAAATTTGCATCTGTTTTGAAAATTATTAATAATCAAAATATTATCCAATTACAGACAAATGTATATCTTCATTTCTTTTGTCTGCATTTGACTATTTTATTATAGCTTAGAAATATAAAAAGTTCAAAAGAGAGGCATATGAATAATGAAAAAAACCTACTTCATAAAAATAAGGATATGAGCCTATATCTAATATATACATTTATTGAACAATATTATTCACATAACTTTCAGCTGTAAAAATTATATAGATACAAATTTGGGAAGTCTTTTAAGTAATGTATATTAATAAATTATATATCCCTTATACAGATTTATGGTATGTCATCTACTCTTTGGCTCGTTACCAATCCAACTAAGTTAGTGCATATATATGAATTTGGAAATAGCCATAAGTGATTAAATAATCCTGAATTATTACAAACCAGTCACACTCCTGTTGCCTGAATGTTAGTCAGCTGATCATATTATCCAAATGAGTTAATTTTGACTATGTCACATTTGAAACAACTTAATTTCTAAAATGATAAATTTACATCTGTTTTGAAAATTATTAATAATCAAAATATTATCCAATTACAGACAAATGTATATCATCACTTCTTTTGTCTGTATTTGTATATTTTATTATATTTTAGAAATATAGAAAATTCAAAAGACTGCCATATGAATAATGAAAAAACCTACTTCATAAAAATGAGGAAATGAGCCTATATCTATTATATGTTTATTGAACAATATATATATATATATTAATATTATTCAGTCTGCTATTTAAAAAACTAATTTCTAAAATGAAAATTTTACATCTGTTTTATAAATTAATAATAAGAAAATAGACAAATATTATCACTTCTTTTGTGTAAAACATACTCCGGTACATTTGTGGTATACAACCAAAACCATTTTGAATATAACCATATATACTCCAGATAACTGAAAGGAGTCAAACTACTCTTTGGTGGATTCTACTCTCTGACGTTGGTAGCATTGTATAAAATAAATGCAAAACATTACGAAGTACGCCAACTCTTCAATAGAAAAATATAAATATATCGTTAATATTAACAGTTCTAACTTGGAATTACTCCTAAGGGAGAACTATACATATTTACAATCAAATGTGTGAAATTATAATGATCTACACACAACCAAATTTTTTTTATGAATTGCACTTTAATAATACGTCAGTTTATGCACTTATAAAATCTATTCATTATAATGATTAATAAATCTTAGGTATTGTTTTTACTATCATTCGATGTCTCCTCCAGTGCGTATTGCAAGATATAATTGGGCACAATCTTGGTCCGTGATCCCATTAAATATGTTCAGTTAAAAGTCAAGTTATTTAAAAGAAAGTTACTTCGACGGATTGTATAATCTTTCATATTGTTTCTAGTTATAATTACACTTTATATTTATAGAAATACGTTGCATAAAGTACAGTAATTGCACTTAAAATTCAATGTAAATGTTCCTAGTTCCGTACATATATTCGACCGATAGTGCATTAATTTAAATGCTATAAAATACATTGAATTTTATTTCATCATTGCCAACAAACATACCTTCGAATCTCTTTACGATAGAATACTTAAATATACTCCTTGAGTATTGCAGGATATAATTGCCCATCAGTATTCAGACATCACGAAAGATTAAACTGATGAAATTGATAGTTACATTCCGAATGTAAAGAAATGGTCGCCATATTGCACCTACTTAATATACCACGAAAATTAACTCACATTTTCCGCAAGGATAGTACAGAATTTCATATTGTTTTTTATTATCAATCGATGGAGTATTATTGGATATAATTATTCTTTGTACTCAATCAAAATATTTATGCTATATTTCAATACGAATTACATTTTTTATGACGCATCAATGTATCATTTCTCTCACGCGACAACGTATGATGTGACGTCAAGGTCTCTTGGCGTGCAATAATTTAACACTACATTATAACATTAACTAATATGGGCAAATTCGTAAAAATATTTGAACTACAATTAATTCCAATTTCTCACCCCTACAATACCGTTTCTAGTGTTTTGAAGAATATGTGTACCAATTTTTGTTGCATTTTGTCCACGCGTTAAAATTTGTATAGAGATTAACGTAAATACATACAAATATAATCATTTTTTATTATATATAACAAGAAGAAGAAGACGTGTTGTGAACATTAATAACTTAATGGTGAACATGCAAGAGGGTGCCACAGGTAGGAGTCATCTTAATGAATTTGTAGGTGAAGGAGGAAGTTGAGAAAACCAATAGGAATGGAGTTTCCGCGAGAACTTATACCAAAGTTAAGATTTTCTAGAAATTGGGTCAAAGAAAGATGTTTTTGAAAATTAATCTAAATGGTGTGTAAAATGTTATTCAACAAGAAATTTTCGGTCTATACATAATTATGCGGAAATATAAAGAAATTATTCATTGCAAATTAAAAATTCTCTAGCATTTAACATTTAAAAAGTAATAATTAAGGACCAGATAAGACATAAATAATATATCATGAGTTTAATTAAATTCAAATTTCATAATAAAATTTTAATTGTAAAAATTCAAACTTTTTTCGGCAATATTCGGACATCTTCAAGTACCAACAATGATTAGGAGACCTTGAAACCAAATATTAAATTACCTGGCTTATTTTTATGGTGCTGTCAAACTTCCAGCTAAAATATAATTGAAAATTAAAATAAAATAAAATAAATATTATTATATTCTTTTGTATACACAAAAATTAAAAACAATTACGTTTGTAGTGGTATAAGTGAAATATTTCTGCTATTCGATTGGAAACGAAGATTAAAATTCATAAAAGCGCAGTCCGAACATTTTTCGATTTTCAACATTTAAATTACAAAATAAACTAATAAGGTATACAAATAGCCAAATAAAACACAAAAATAATTGGTAAATGAAATACTACAAAACTATTCTGCAATCCTTGTTACTTTCGACAGGTGGTTTCTGCGGTGTGTCTAGCGGATCTTGCATTTTTAAATCGTCTGACGAAAGCAAATATGCGGTGTGGTACATATTTTATCATTGTTCTTTTTTTGCTATTTGGCTATTGATTTATCTAATTAGTAAACATTGAAATTTGGGCGGAAAAGTTTCTCAAAATATATGTAAGGAATACTGGACTGGAAAGTCCTAAAATAATTGATTACTTCAAATTGTGGTTTAGAATAATTATGAAGTTTAAATGTATTGACAAAATAGGAAACAAAATTTTTTTTAGTTAGCGTCGATGATGTGAAAAGTCGTCCTGGCTTAGCACTAAAAGTGAAAACTTACGTTTTTGTACAATTAACAAAGTGATGGCAAGTACAGTGATGACAGTATATAAATAACAAATACCGTAAACTAAATAGGCTATTCCAAAGGGGAGTCCAATCAACCACTGCATTCTGCCATCAGCAATGATATAAAATACAGACGTTAGCAAGTCATAGTTAAAGGAATTATCTCGAAGAGACAAATTTATATTGTATTTCCATATTAAAACTAATGAAACACACAAGGAACTGCAATGGAAGAAGTCAAAAGTTTGATAGTCGCGAATAGGTTATATATAATACATATGCGGCATGATCAAATGCAACGTTTAAGACTGAAAATTACGTTCATACCTTCAATTGCCCGCGTGTGTACTGGAAAACCTGCCATATATTTCTGCATCGGATGCTACACTTCATTGCACTCGTATAAACGTAGGAACGACCGCGGCACACTTATTGTTACGAGAGAATTCGCGTACGTAAAATTCAAACGCGCGCCATGTTGCGACTGTTTTCTGACGTCACGCAGAGCTCCAGAGACACTCTCAGTGTTGAGCAAAGAGAATTATATAAACATAATAGAGTGGCTATATCAGCGTTACAGCGCTCTGGGTGGCAGCAACAAACAACACTGACCGCCATTTTTTAATACGTCTACTTCACCGAAATTCTTAATTGTGTTTATGCTGTTGTTGGTTAAAGTTTTGAAGTTTTTGTGTTAAAATATATTGTTTTGTTAATATTAATCATGCCAAGCGTGTGTTCAGCCTACAATTGTAATAACCGTAGTTCTAAAACACATGAAGTATCGTAATTTAGGTATCAGAATATTAATAATATGAAAGATAGCCATGCAGACTATAGGAGAGACTCGTGCAGGGTTAGGATTCCCGGAGCCGGGAGTAATAAGCCTGGTCTCCTAAACTAAAACTTTATTCCACCACGTGGTGCGACTCTGGCCGTTGTCGGGAAGCACAGGTAATGTGTCGCGCGAGAGCCGGAAACAGAAAGGCGCTCTCCGTGTGCGCGCTGTAGGTGCTCGGTAGGGTCCCGTTACTTGGTGGGGAGCATTGTTTGCATCCCCTAACGGGACGCGTAACGGGACCCTCTTGCTCGCGTGGGGACACGGAATATTCGTCCCCACACCAGCCACCCGTTAAGAGACGGAGTCAGGATATACGTTTTGTGCCAGAGTCGCATTACAATACCATAATAAATATATATGTTCATAATTTTTACAAAACAATATACAGAATATTTACAAAAAAAAAATAATAATGTGCGAAATGTTCTACGGCGTGGGCGAGTAGCGGTCCGGGGCACGGGCCCGGCGACCCGAGCGAGTTGGCGGCGCTGCTAGGCGATGCGGGCGAGGCCAGTCTCTTTGCGCTGGCGTGGAGAACGTCGCCTGTGGTGCCACCGGGCTGTCGTTCGTGGCTGCCGGCGCTATGCTGGGGGGCCCAACTGCTTCCTCTGGGCGCAACATGAAGGCCGGTTTTACCCTGTCCAGTGAAACTCGTGTTTCTCCGCGACTTGTATGCAACACGCAGGTTTTCTCGTCCCTGCTGACGATGCGGTAGGGTCCCGTGTAAGGCGTACAAAGGGAGGCCTTTATACCGTCGTCACGGAGAAAAGCATGGGTGCAAGTCGCCAACTCCTTGAACACGAAGCTTCCTGGTCGGGAGCGTCGCGAAGCCGGTGTGGGCCGTATGTTTGTTGTTGCCTGGCGGACCCGCTCGATGAGTGACGTCGGGTCGCCAAGCTCGGGTTCTGCGGTGAAGAATTCGCCGGGCAGACGTAGCGGTTCTCCAAACACCAGTTCGGCGGCTGATGTCTGCAGGTCCTCCTTGAAGGCGGTACGAATCCCGAGCATGACGACCGGGAGGGCGTCGAGCCAGGAGGCGCCTTCATGGCACATTATCGCTGCCTTCAGCTGCCTGTGGAGCCGTTCTACTAGCCCGTTAGCCTGTGGGTGGTACGGCGTCGTGCGGGACCTCTGCCAGCCCGTGTACTTCCCCAGTGCCTGAAAAAGATCGGACTCGAACTGCCGTCCTTGGTCCGTAGTAACACGCTCTGGGCAGCCATAGCGCGAGATCCAGCCGTGGAGCAGGGCGTTGGCCACATCTTCTGCGGTGATTCGCTCCAGTGGATAAGCTTCTGGCCAACGCGATGCACGGTCGATCGCCGTCAGGAGGTAGCGGTAAGAGCCTGCTGGCGGCAGTGGACCCACGATGTCAATGTGTATGTGACGGAAACGAGCTGACGGCGTCGTGAAGTCTCCCAGTGGCGTGTGGACGTGCCGTGTAATCTTCGCGCGCTGACATTGCAAACACGCCCGAGTCCATACGCGTATGTCTCGTTTAACCCCGGGCCAAACGAAACGCGACGTAATCAGGCGCGTGGTAGCGCGTGTGCCGGGATGGCTCAGGCCGTGGACCGCGTCGAATACCTGTCTGCGACTTGGAGCTGGGACGACTAGGCGTTGGCGACCCGTCGATACATCACATAACACCCGGAGGTCGAGTCCTGGGACATCGACGTGGCGGAGCTGGAGTGCTGTGCTGCCGGCTAGCAGCTCGCGTAGCTCGTCGTCCTCGGCTTGCTGCTGGGCGATGCGGCTGAGATCCACCGGGCTATTGGCTGCTGTCAAAGCTTCGACGCGGGATAACGCGTCGGCGACTATGTTTTGGGACCCATTGACGTGCCGAATGTCCGTGGTGAACTGCGAGATGTACGTCAGGTGGTTCCTCTGAACGGGCGGGAGTCTCTCGTTCTGCTGCTGATAGGCAAAACATATGGGCTTATGGTCGGTAAATATTATTGTGTGTTGAGCCTCCAACGCGTGACGAAAATGCCGGACCGCCAAAAAGATGGCGAGTAGCTCCCGATAATATGCCGGCCACTGTGTTTGCTGCGGCGTCAGCTTCCGGGAGAAGAAACCCAACGGTTGCCACGCTCCTCCCACTTGCTGCTGCAAGCTGGCGCCGACTGCATTCTGCGACGCGTCGGTGAAAAGCCCGAGCTGTGCCGTAGGGTCCGGGTGAGCCAGCATCGTTGCGTTGGCGAGCGAGGCCTTGCATTTCTCGAAGGCTGCTGTACTGAGTGGGTTCCAGGGCACAGGGTGGGTGCCGCGGAGACCTGAGAGAGCCTCCTGGAGCTCTGCTTGATGCGCCGCTGCCTTGGGAAGGAAACGACGATAGAAATTTATCATTCCCAAGAAGCGAGGGAGCCCTCTGGCGACGGAGCCCTCGGGATGTCCGTCGTGTGCACCGGAATCTGTGTGTATGCCTTAACGAGGTCGAGGACAGAATATATTTTGCTGGAAATCGCGCAGTGCGGCGACACGTTCTGGTACGGCGCTTACGCCTTCCGAGGAAACGTGGTAGCCGAGGAAGCTTACGGCCTGCTGGCCCAGCACGCTCTTTTCCACGTTGACGATTATGCCGTGCTGCGACAAGCGGCGGAAAACGGTTCGCAGGTGTTCCCGGTGTTGCTCTGGAGACGCGCTGTAGATTAGAATGTCGTCGATGTACGGGAAGCAGAAGTCCAGCCCCTGTAACACTTCGTCCATAAACCTCTGGAACGTTTGTCCAGCATTTCTCAGTCCAAAGGTCATGAACGGGAATTCGAACATCCCGAACGGCGTGGTTATGGCCGTTTTCGGGATGTCCGTCGTGTGCACCGGAATCTGTGTGTATGCCTTAACGAGGTCGAGGACAGAATATATTTTGCTTCCTCGAAGGCTCATAGCAAAGTCCTGTACGTGCCGAACGGGATACCTGTCTGGGACGGTTCGCGCGTTCAGCGCGCGATAATCACCGCATGGGCGCCATTCTCCGTCTTTCTTCTTAGGCACGAGATGCAGCGGCGATGCCCACGGGCTCTTCGATCGTCGCGCGGTCCCGTCGGCGAGCATGGCCTCGAATTCTGCCCGTGCGATGTGGAGCCGCTCCGGTGCCAGGCGTCGTGGTCTACAGGAAACTGGGGGTCCTGGCGTCGTCCGGATGTGGTGAACCGTGGTGTGACGAACAACGCGGGGCGCGCCGGCCGGGCGCGTGAGCTCCGGGAATCGGCTCAGGAGGTCCTGGTATGGCGAGCACGTCGTCAGCACCCTGACGCTGGGTTGCGGCGATCGGTCCTTATTCGCGCTTACGACGCGGCCCGTCGTCCCGTCGAGCAGGCGCCCGCTTCGACAGTCCGGTAGAAGTCCAAAGTGTGCCAGGAAATCAGCGCCGATTATTGGCAACGCGACGTCCGCGATGACGAAACGCCATACGAACACCCGGTGCAGCCCCAGGTCGATTCGCATGGGTAGGCAGCCGTACGTGTTGATAGTACTGCTGTTCGCGGCGCTGAGCTTGTAGTTGGTGACCGCGCGCTGGCCCTTGAGTAGGTTGCGCGGGAAGCAACATAAGTCGGAACCGGTGTCGACTAGGAACCCATGTCCGCTGGTGTGGTCCCTAACGACGAGACGGCGTCCACTGGATGGGCAGCCGGCAGCTGCAATAGCCGGCTGCCTTACTCGTTTCCCTGGGTGTAGCTGCACGGGGGTTCGCAGCGTTGAGCCCGGCTACCGAACCGTCTGTGGTACCAGCATTTCCCGGTGCTGGCGTTGTCGCGGCGGCCACGCTGTTGTTCGGGCGGCTGACGGCGTGCTGGCGGCCTTCGTTCGCCTCGTAGGGCTGCGACTTCCGCGGTGAGCGCCTCCAGGCGCTGCTCGAGGCTAGGGGCTGATGGGCCGTGGAGTTCATCTGCCTGATTGGTGGACTGTGAGCTCGTGCTGGCAGCGTGGACGTGCGGTGGAAGACCGGGTGTTGGAATCTCCATAAGCCTGTCAGCGATTTGGGCGGCCGTGGCGAGCGGTGCGTCTATATGACTTTGGACCGCGACCTGTACGTAGGCCGGCAGGCGCTGCAGCCACAACGTCCGCAGGAAATCGTCCGACACTTGAGTAGGCCCTACTAGGCTGCGGAGGTACCGCAGGAACTGCGACGGAGATCTGTCGCAAAGTTCGGCTTCGCTGAGCAGCAGCCGAGTTCTTCGCTCTTGTGAGGGCGAAAGTCTCTGTATCAGAGCTTTCTTTAAACACTCGTACTTGCCTGTTGCTGGCGGGTTGACGAGGATGTCCTGGACTTCCGCAGCCCATCTTTGTTCGAGGTGAGCTGCGATGTGGTTGAACTTGGTGGCGTCCTGCGTGATGCCGGCGATGGCGAATTGGCTTTCCGCCTGGGCGAACCAGACGTCCGTATTGTCCGCCCAGAAAGCCGGCAGCTTCGGTGTGATCCTACAGACCTGTGCTGCGTCATGGTGTTGGCCACGTGGATCCTCCTTCAGCCTTGCGATCTCCTGCTGTAGCTCGGCGATTTTGTTGTTCAAAATGTCCATCGTAGGGGTCACCAATATAGGAGAGACTCGTGCAGGGTTAGGATTCCCGGAGCCGGGAGTAATAAGCCTGGTCTCCTAAACTAAAACTTTATTCCACCACGTGGTGCGACTCTGGCCGTTGTCGGGAAGCACAGGTAATGTGTCGCGCGAGAGCCGGAAACAGAAAGGCGCTCTCCGTGTGCGCGCTGTAGGTGCTCGGTAGGGTCCCGTTACTTGGTGGGGAGCATTGTTTGCATCCCCTAACGGGACGCGTAACGGGACCCTCTTGCTCGCGTGGGGACACGGAATATTCGTCCCCACACAGACAAAATAACTGATAATACACAACGTTTCTGGGATCCTTGTCCTTTCTTCAGGTGCTAAGAAGAGCCTAGAGCGACACAATTGCACTCGTCATTTGACCAAAAAAACAAAAGCTTTGGAGGTGCTGTTGTGTCGCTCTGGACTATTTCATGTGTATTTGACTACCTTCCTTATTATTTTTCTGACGTATCAGCATTTTTCATTTCTAACTTAACTTATTCATAGGTCGTATTTATCAAATTTATGTATTCTTCATGATCATCTAAAATGAGAGTCATATTTATTTTTATTAAAGTATTTCTCTGTACTGCAAGTAATCTAGTCCCCCTTTTTTTATATAGATTTCCTTTGAAGCTAACAAAACGATGGGTAATAAATATGAGGCGGGATAAGTGTTTATAGTTGTATAAGCTCTTCTCATTCTGAAGACAGATACATGTGTGTTTAGGTTGTTTAGAGGTTCCCCTTGCTCCTCGCTCTGAAAGATTAAAATAAAAGACTTTAAAGGCAAGTTAATCAACCCGTCTAAAGACGTTGTGAAATTATTTGTATTCCGGATGTTGGGACATAAACAAATTTTATTTTGTGAATTCGACCATTTAATAGAATCGGCCGAAATTGGTGAGGAAATTCACTACTCAATTTTAGTAAAGGTTTCATTAAAAAATTACTTTCACTGCAGAATTCGTCATATGTGTAAAGAAAAAGCAATGGATGAAAGAGGACCCAACATTAGGCAATGTATACAAAACTGATATATTTAAAGGTCAATAAATTTTTCAATGCCCTAAATGTGTTATATTTACTTAAACCTTAAAAAATACGTTGTTTGTAGAGATTTAGTTTAAGGTCATTTGTGCGGCATAGTAAAGGCTAGCAGACGATAGCGGAACGCACACTAGCCCTTATAAAACATGGCGGCTGAATTTTCAATTTGCTTCAAATATGGCGGCGACTTGTCCAGTCTATGTTATTTATATATGTCTTTGGGGTTGAGCATGCTAATAGTTACACAGCCAAGTGCATTGCAAATCTACTCTGTTAATGCAAAATTTGACTTAATTTGATGAAGAAATATGTCAATGAGGACGAAAAAAAATCGTTAGCGGTTTTTTTTTGATAATAACGTTTTTGTAAGGAAAATATTTATCTAACAAATAAAATTTACTGGATATATATATATATATATATAAATATATATTTCAATGAGATTCATAGTGTTTTTCACTATGTATTTGTGTATAATTTCAGCCCCTTTCGGCATGGGACGGGAGCACTCTTAGGGGTGGGAGTGAATCAGCGTTACATAAAAATAATGCAAAAACAAACGGTATTGGAGTCGAATCCGGGGTTCTGGATGTTTCTCAGTTTAATTATGACATCCAACTTGCCGGATAAATTTTACTTTAAGCGGTCGGAGTGGGGTGAAATGGTTAAGCAAATTTCGGTGTACAATTTTTAAAACGTGGAGCAATTTCGACCTGAACAGCGGGAGTATAATTGATTCTCTTATAGTGTGTGTGTCTGTCTATTTTATTGTATTACTTAAGTCTCTTAAGGGACCCAAAATATTTTTTATTCTCTCAACCCCTTTAAGGTACCTACCTACCTTACAGCGGAGAACATCAATTATAGTATCCGTTGTAGTATCGCGTACATCTTGGATCCAAACGAATTTCGTAAATGCATCCATCATAACGAGGGCATACACATTACCCTCTCTAGATCTTAGAAATAGTCCAACATAAATGAATGCAATTTTTTTCATTGGCAATGACGGAAACGTAGAAGCCAGTTTTACAACCTATGCATTTGGTGACCAACGCACATGCCGTACAATTGAGTATAGTTTTACGAATATCACAAAACATTCCCTGCCAATAGAAAAGGTTAGTAGTTTTGTATATCGTTTTGCTAAATCCCAATGCAATAGTAGACGGAAGCTTTATGGTGGGTAACATTTCAATTTTTCTGTAAATTGACTAAAAATGTTAAAACAGCAAGTTATTTTCGATGGTTTATCCCCGAAAGTCTTTAATCACTCGAACAACTTGGCCAAAGGATGTGACAACTCCTGTCTACAAAATCTAAAACTTTCAGCACTCGGATACAGGACTGGAGAAAAGCACGGCTGCTGACATCACAACACCGCCGCATTCAATGGTTCAATTGATGTACCTGTCACAGATGCGCCCCCTAGCAGACTCAACTGTCTGAAACAGACTGAACAATCTGGTTGGATCTTTCGGCATCCCAGGTTGGGAGTCTAGATCGGGAACATTCTTTAACAGTTTACGTATTCCTTAAAATTTATTTTCTTATCAATTATTACACCAACTATACAACTTCTATTACCTTACCATCTACTACTACATTATTGACTGGCACTTCCTCCTTGCTGCTATTTATCATATATTTAGTTTTACTTAATTTAATAACATTTTCTTTTCTTTCAACCATTGAGCAGTTTCTACTAATGCCCTGTTTACAATATTAATGATTGTTTTCACAGCCAGAAAAGTAAACGAGTATCATCAGCAAAAAATAGATGTATTTTTAGGTAGTGTAATAACTTTGGTAAGTAATTAATATAGAGAATGAACATTAGTGGTCCCAACTTACTCCTCCTGGGCAATACCATAAGTCACATCCATCTCTTCTGAAACCTCTCATTAATTTTATGTGATGACTTATACACACAAGATAATTTTCCATCCAATTTAAAATCTTACTTCTAATTCCATATCTATTTAACTTCTTTAAAAAAAAGTGACTTATCTATGGTATCAAATGCCCTTTTGAATTCTAGAAAAACTCCTACACTTTCATTGCCCTTATCTCTCACAACCTTCCAATTTTCTATAACTACTCTAACAGCTGATTCAGTAGTGAGTTTAGCTATAAATCCTTACTGATTTCTGCACAATATCTCATTTTGTTCCTTATGTTTAAATAATTTATTATAAACAATGGATTCCAGAACCTTCACTATTACAGGTATATGGTTTATACTGCCAGGAACTTTTCAAACAGGTACTATGCAAGATTATTTCAAACGAATTGGTACCTTTCCACAACTTATAGGTTCACTTGCAAATTTAATAATAAATTTTCATACAACAAACCATATTTGTTTCAGTGTAAACAAGACAAGAGTCCTTCACATGCATAATTTTTAGCCCCATCACTATCTCCTTCACCCTTGCAAGAGTTAGAACTCCCACTTCACTGATCACATTTTCACATTCCTCACCAACCACTTTACAGACTACAGCTGGTATTGCTTCCACAATTTCATCAATGCTGATAGTAAAGTATTGGTTCAACTTGTTTACCACTATTTACTCATTTTCTAACACCAGCTCATTAACCGTAAATTAGAATAAATCTATAACCAATACAGCAGCGTCGTAACCAATTTGTGTTGGGCTCAATTTCACTATTTCATGAAAACGGAATGTTTTGTTACTATTAAGCACTGCTTAAAAATGAAAATATTGAATTTAGACATCTCTCAATGTCAGCACTCCAAAGGTCTGGCACCACCTTGCTCAGAAACAGGCTTGAACCAGGAAACGATACAGCCTATAGCTGCATCCATCAGCAGAATCCAAATCAGAAAAGCAAGGCTGTGTCTCTACACAGCAATCATTCACAATGTCGGACAGGATGATCCTCGAAGTGTCTTGCTAGAAGAAATTTTGTATCTCCAGAATATACGTCGACCCTGCTGATTTCATTTCAATAAAGTCTTAAATTATTAATCGGCTACTAAATAAAAATCCAAATTAACTCGCGTATTCTCAATTTATTCCAGCGACTGTTCAGCAAACAATTCTCTCCAAAGATGATGTAGGCCTACCATAAATTATTCAAAGATACATAATTTCCACCAAACAATACGAACACAAAATACACCACAAAACAGTCCCATTTTATTTAGTTTCATTAACGATAATTAATAAATCTAAGTTTTAGGTATACAAAAATTTTATTGGTTGACTGAATTATATATATATATATATATATATATATATATATATATATATATATATATATATATACACGCATATTCAAATTGTCTGAATGTATATTCAGAAATGTAAGTTAACTTCAGGTCTGCTGGATCTAGGGCAGCTAACCACATTATGCTACAAGGTGCATGGCAATGGAGAGTTGAATGAGTAGCAATTTAACAACTACTAATACAATTTCTAATGTTGATACACTTTGATACTAATGATCAAATAATTGAGTGAAATATGAAATTGGATTAGTTTTATAAAAGATTATTTAAAAATATTGTCTGAAATTAAATTTTACATAGTATTGATATTATGAACTTTTAATGTAATGAAGAAAACCACAATTACTGACATAATATAATGTAGTCTCATTATACTATCTCACTATCTTCTGATTTGTCTGTTTAAATTGGCTAAATAAAATGAAATTATTTTAGTTAAATATTTTATTTTTCACACATTAAGCAATACAGAAACAATAATGAATTACAATATACAAAAACAATTAAATAATGCTACAATGCACAGACCAGTATCTACCAGCATAGGTTATTTGTAAAATAATTGATGGCAAAAAATAGTTATACATATAATGTCAATGATAAAAATTTTGTAAACTGTTTTAAGTGTTGAATTTGTTTTAGCCTTTGACCAATAATTGAATTAAAATTCTTTTGTATAAATATTTATTTGGAATTCAATTCTATACCAGAATAATAATAAAAATGAATAAACAATTTGAACTTTTAATGTAATGAAGAAAACCACAATTAATGTCAAAATATAATGTAATGTATTTTTACTATCTAGCTATTTCTGTTGTGTCCATTTAAATTGGCTAATTTCAAAATTGAAAATGTTTTAGTGAAATATTTTGTTATTGCAATCCAGAAGTAATAAGTAATTAAAATATTCAAAAACAATTATATAAAACTCCATTATAAAGAACATTTAACCATACACAAATTTTTTCATGTATGAGAATATTATTGATAATTCACAGTCCTGTCTTTTAAATTATTTACGAGCAAAGGGACATAGAGTATTATTCAAACATGATCCGCATTTTGGTTTAACTGATCGGCAAATTTGCTGCCCAAAACCAACCAACAGAGGATTCAATTCCTGCCATTGATATCTAGGTAACCAGGATTCTAAGCTAATCCTAGTTTGTTCAGGTGTCTTGGTCGGTTTTCTTAACCAGCCAAGCCGGTTACTGATTCTATGCACATGTGTATCAACACCTGAAAATTAAATTCAAGTTTCTAAAGACTGATTTCTATAATAATGATTAAAATATTATTATATAATTTATATTAATAATTATTATTACAATTAATAAATAATCAGTTTATGTTCTAATGGAATGTTCTAATCTCGCAATGAAAATCACTTATAACATATTAATTGATACTTGAAATATTTAAATCTAAATTATAGAACAACACCAAGGACTTCATGAGAGACAAAAGAATAGTTAAGCAGCCATAAAACAGATTCTTTTTTTTTTCACCTAAGTTTGAGGCTGACATTGATATATTTCTTGGTAACTTCAATAACAGAAATCAAATAAGATGAGAGGGACACTGTTTGCAATTTTCAGAAGCTGGGTGCAGTACACATGATGGAACATAAAATTTCCTGCTAGTACAGATAGTGGACTCTATATATTTTTCTCTTTGAAGCTCAGTGTAGCTCGGTGTAGCCACTCAGGACAGAAGAAAGTCCTTCAAATTTTTGGAGACTCTCTGTCACCACCTTCAGGAAGAAGTGTTACATTCTGTGTACTGGCCAGCTGCAGACTCTGGATTGTTGACCTTCATGCACCTAGCAGTTGCCCAAACACAATAGAGCCCCCACCATGTCACTAACTTTCTCTCTCAAGGGAAAGGAAAGGTTTATGATGGCAATCATTCATAAATAGGAATAAAGCTTCAAGTGATGTTGTGCAAAATCTAATATTCACTAGTAGTATAAAGCCTCCTGAAAAAAAGTTACCTGTGCAATTCAACCATGCATGTGAATAGATTGTAAAGTTTGAAGTACTACTCTTGT
This sequence comes from Zhengitettix transpicula, assembly GCA_037074705.1. NCBI lineage: Eukaryota > Metazoa > Arthropoda > Insecta > Orthoptera > Tetrigidae > Zhengitettix > Zhengitettix transpicula. The sequence continues at coordinate 119,016,953 of CM073592.1, read as the reverse complement.
GGAACTGTAGCAGCTAGCTTCCTGAAAAATGGCAACTACAGACAACTATTTATGCTGTACACGATGGTGTATAAAGAGACAACAAAGCTGACTTACCTGAAATCAATAGTTAGTCCAGTCTGGCAGAGATGATATTTCTTGAGGAACAGATTCCTGATTAAGGGGGCACATGCCCTCAAAAATTTGAACTTTCACCATTGCCAGACTTGACCAACTATTGATTTCTGGCGTGTGTTTGTGTATGTATGTGTATGTATGTGTATATATATATATATATATATATATATATAATTTGTATGGAAAGTAAAGAGAGAAAGGTGGTGGCCTACCTGAAATTTAAGGTCAGCATTGCTACTTGGGGCAGAAAGAAGTTCTTCAAATTTTTAAAGGCATTAGAAGGGTGTTCCAGGTCTGAACTGCATGCTGCCGGACACAAATTAAAACTGTGGGAGACTAACTGATATTCAGCAACAATTTTCATTCCAATAAAGCCAACAACTCACTCACATTTTCTTTCTCTCAAGGTAATGTCAAGACAAATGCAAAGTAACAGTATATTATTATGTATATTTACATACATAATTATTAACACACACACACATTCATACACAAGAAATACTGTGCAGTAGTGACCTTAGATGTAAAGACAAATGAAAAATAATAGTATATTATTGTGTATATTATTATGTATATTTACATATAGAATTATTAACACACACACACATACATACACTAGAAATACTGTGCAGTAGTGACCTTAGATGTAAAGAATTCATTTAACTCTGCAAAGTGGAGCTGCAATCTTGATACACTCAACAGAAAGGAGGTGTCGTCATTCATTACGAGAATTATTGGGAACTACCTTAGTGATAGGACCTTAATCTACGACATGGAAGATGGTCATATATATCACATCATCACAGGAGGAGTACCACAGGTCTCAGTTCTTGGTCCCAGCCTAGGGAATGTAAAGGAAGGTTGGGTTCTCCAACTCCACATGTCAGAGGGACTTAAGATCGTGGGTTTTTCAGATGGAATTGCGGTGGTTGTGGTTGCTGGTCACCTTGCTTGGCATGGCACAAACTTGTAACAGGACAGTGAGGACAATACATGAATGGATGTCCTCGGTAGGCCTCCAGCTTGCTGGGAATAAGACAGAATCGAGCAGAAAGGTCAGGGAGACTATCACCCTAGTCTCTGACTGATGTGCCATCACGTCACAACCATCGCTATGCTATCCGTATGTTGAAATTGATAACTAATTAACATATTAGCATCTTTTAAAGAGCGAGTGAGAAAGCAGCAAAAGTCCGCGCTGCCATCACGAGGATAATGCTGAACACTCAGACAAAATCAACGGCTTTAACTGGCTCAAGTGGTGAGTTTCATATTACTCTATGGCGCTCCCATGTGGGCAGACACCACTAGGGAAACAATAAAAGTATGGCAACGTCAGTCAATAGAGTCCTCAAAGGCACAATGGATGCACTGCCTCATTCCTGACATCCCAACATGGACAAGGAGAAAACATGGAATGCTAGATTATTATCTAACACAACTCATGACATGGCATGGATGTTTTCATAAATATCTTGATAGGCTCAAGATAGTGGACAGCTCCATGTGCTTGAACTGTGGATGATGATGTTGGACACGCTTTTATCAAATGCCCTTATCCTGAAAATCTAAGAAATATATTTAGAGATGAAGTAAAGATTAAAATAACACATGCCAATCTGGTTTCTGTGGTGCTGTAGTTTGCAGACAAGTGGAAGGCCATCAGCAAACACATTCAACTGGTTATAAAGCAGCCTTGAAAAGCATAATAGTCCATAATAGGAGCGAGACCATTTCCTATGATGTAATACTTAATTGCAGTTCCATAGGTAGCAATAATTGGTCATTGATGAAAAGGGAAGCATTTTTTAGTGGGTAAGAATCCCACACAACCGTGTAGTGCAGACTGCTACCAGTGTCTTTTTGAAGATTTTTTTTTTTTTTTTTTAGGGCAACAGGCTACATGAGGGTGATTCATATTGGGCAACTCCCCTTTAATAGCATAGGAAGGGATTTGAAAGGGGGGATGTGGAAGGGTAGAGGAAGGTAGCCAAGGGTTAAATAGGGCCCCTGGGCTGTTTTAAGGATCCTACCTGGCATTCGCCTAAAGAAATGCAGGGAAAACCCTAGGAAAACCTGCATCTGGTAGGTCGGGCATTGTGTACTTGTCCCACACCCTTCCGATAGCGGAGAGGAGTTTGCTGTGGGGACGCAGCATTCCCTTCTCCCTGCCTCGACCAGTTTAGGAGGCAGCTGGCCGACTATTCCAATGGGGATAGCGAACAACTCTTACCGTATGCCCAAGGTCTGTGACCCCGGAACATACACCTCTCAAAACAGGCCGAGGTGCCTCGGCTTGTGGGAACCTTAGTTCAAAAATGGAGAGAAAAAGGCATCCCCAAAGGTAGCCCCTTCGTATCTCTCCTAAAAGGTTCAGTTTTGAAGATTTTACACCCACCCTCATTAAAAAAAACCATACACACATATTAGACTGTAAGATAAAAAGCAAAGCAAAGAAAATTAAGTTAAAAAGTGAATGAGTGAGTTTAGGGGAAGGATTAAACAGATTATTAGAATAATAATCACCACATTTATCATTTTAATAACATGTTATACAATATTATAACATAACACTACAATAATTAGAGGATGTTGAGTCTAAAACGTTGCCCAGACTGTAAGATGTGTTGGAAGGAGTGTTCGCAAATTTTTTGTGTTGTGACTATGGGCAAAGCAGCTACAGTAAATTGGGTTCTGGAAAGTTTGACATTGCTGTGTTGTTAGCAATGTGTTCAGGGAGAGATTGTTAGGTTTGGACAGAAAGCAGCTCAGAGTTTGAAAATAATTTGGTACATATGGGAGGAGAGAAAGGTATTTGATTTAATAGGTGGCTATTTGAGGGGGAAAAAACACAGCATAATATTTAACACAGAAATCTGTTTCACATTTGACACTTATGAAAGCTATAGTAAATGCAGAAAAATTGTAAATTACAGTTGTCTGACACATTTATTGGCTCAGCACTGACTCATTTTAATTATTATTTTCCATCCTGACCCTTATTATCAGTGTCAAATTATTTTCTTTCATAAGAAGTAAAGTTATTATTATAATAATCTTTCATATATAAAACCTTTATATAATAACTAAACTCAAAACAGATAAATTCTCAGAAGATAACAGATAATTTTGGAAAATCTGATTAGTTATGTTTTACTTCCTTTTCATGGTTTCAGATATTGTTCTGAAAATTTTGAACATATTTTGTTAATTAATTTATTAGAAGACATACCTATTCCACTAACAACGTCCCACGCTCCTTGCATGCATAAGTATGCCACCTTTGGCCCGACTCCAGGTAGTTTACATAATTTCTGCACAGTGTCAGGTATGTTCCCATTATATTGATCTTTCAGTATCTGAGTAGTTTTTTTAATGTAATTTACTTTTCTCTGGAAATATATAAGAAAATACAAAACATACTATATTCACCATAGATTTACTCGAATTCTTAGTGCTAATGACTTAAACTATGGTAGAAATTGAAGTATTCATTAGCTATTATAAAAGCATACACCAATCCCTTTATTTAAAACACATTTTACAGTGTACATTCTAATATGTATTAATACTATTATGTTATCATTTTAAGTACTTTACAGTAGCGAAATTTCTTATTTTTTTAAAAAAATTATTCAATTTCTTGCAATAAAAAAGAGTTATAAATTGTGAATTAATATTTTATTATCTATTTACATTATTTTTCAAGAATTTAATGTTATATACTATTTTACCAAACTCATTATCCAGAAAAGAAGCATTAACATACTACACGTCTCTAAACACCCAACTCAATTCATTGAAAGATGTCAGACTATGCATCCAAAGGATATAAGTACAACATAATACACATGTTTTCTGTTCAAATGATCTAAGAGGGACAATTAATCAACTTATCTGAAGTGTCTAATTGGCACATTTATTATATTTCACAAGACTTACTTGACCTGAGAACAACTATTAATGAAGTAATTGTACATTTCTATACGTTGACCTATGATGTAAACTGATGGGAAACTTTTTTACCTTATATGTTAGGTTTAGTCTGTAGCAAAGTAAATAAAGTTGTTTACAAAAAAAATTAGCCAATATCATGATTCACAAATGTTGCATCACTAATTTAATGATAATGCTCCTCCAAAAACAGTAAACATATTTGCATCATGGTTGAGACAGAATTAGGGCATTTGCTGTAGTTGCCTGATCATCTTGGGATGAGTTGGAGTAATGGTCACATGCTACATCAATTCACACAAAAACCAAACAACTATGAAGAAACAAATATCAGCTTCAGTATGACAGAACTGTTGTAGAAAATGAAACAAATTGCTTCACTATATAATTTGTGCTTGTGTTCAATTTGGGTTTGTGTTAAAGCTGCAGCAGAACTATATTCTATGATTCAAATGATGAGTACGCTTTTACTTTTAAATGAGTTTTGGAAAATATAAGTAAAACAATGCCATTTTAGGAACAATTAATGAGATAATAGCATGAGTTTAATGTTACTTTCATATTATTATCGTCATACATTTTTAGATGATAGACAGAAAAATGGATGTCTTCAAAGGACACAACTTTTTAACACAGAAATCTGTTTCACATTTGACACTTATGAAAGCTATAGTAACTGCAGAAAAATTGTATATTACAGTTGTCTAACACTTTTAATGGCTCAGCACTGACTCATTTTAATTATTATTTTCCATCCTGAACCTTTATTATGTGTCAAATTATTTTCTTTCATAAGAAGTTATTATTATAATCTTTAGTATATAAAACCTTTATTTAGTAACTAGTCTCAAAACAGATAACTTCTCAGAAGATAACAGATAATTTTGGAAAATCTGATTAGTTATGCTTTACTTCCTTTTCATGGTTTCAGGTATTGTTCTGAAAATTTTGAACATATTTTGTTAATTAAGGTTTGAAAGTACATTTTTATTTCAATTCTAAAATCTTAGGTAAGGCTTTCAAAGAATTTTAGGTAACAATAATGATTATGCTGCACATGTAGACAAAACTGAACAATATCAATATATGAATCAATATTGATGAGGCTATTTCTTTTGTAATTAAGGATGTCAGTCATTACAGTAATAGTACAGTTATAATAGAATTGTGTCACTATAATAATCTGCACAGATCTTTTGTGAACAATGTGGGTCTCATATTATTGTTTATTATGACTACGTAAGGTATCATAGTACCAACAGTTGACAAAAATATGTCATTTATCAGGACGTATTTGAGACAGAAATAAAATATTTCAACTATAGTAACAACCTTTATTTTTATCTTTGTAAACCCCATAGCCACAGTGGAAAATATTTTGCATAATAGACATTTGCATTTGAATGAATGTATAGAATAAATAGTTTGGGTGTGGAAATATTATAATTTAAATATATTGTAAAACAAAAGCATTATGAACTGATTAACAATAATAATGATTAAAATAAAACAATATAAGCAATCAACTGTGATGAATTTCATTATAAATTTTCTACATTTGAAATAGATATAAGGATCTCTTGTGTTTGTGAAACACAACAAATAAGGGAAATCAAAATATTTTAAAAAATAATGTGAAAATAGATATGTAATAGCTGAATAAATATGTGATAAGGAGATATATTCATTAGGAAAGAAACAGCAGGGCTCATGAAATCTTCAAGCAACTTGATTAAAATGGTTTTAAAATCTATGAATAAACAAACCCTTCAAAATATTTTAATGCGATCAACTCACCTTCCAAAAACTAACTGGATATATTAGTTGACCAAGAATTTCATCATCAGTTGCTAAAATATTTTCCACAGTTAGGCCATGTCTCCATAATTTCATCATAGCTTGGAATAATACTTCATCCTTCGTTTGAGTGGACAACATTAACGAAATGAGAGTATTATATCGTCTAACCTGTCCACAAAAAATAATCAATTAATTTTATTAATTTCCAATGCATGACACCTATTTATTAAGTAATTTTATTTCACCTTAGCTTCTTCATCATCCTCCTCACATTCCAGGTCACTTGCTGTGTCATCATTATAGTTGATCATTTCTCGAATATTTCTTAATACCTGTTCCCAATTCGGTGGTTCCCAATTGGTCTGCTCTTTGTCTTCAGTCGAGGGAAAATTTGAAGTAGAAGGAAAGTTGGATGTTGAACCACACGCTTCTTCCGACTGTATTTTAATGTGGCGTCTCTTTTTGGGATTAACTTGAGATTTGCTTTCCGTCATTTTATTGTCTGAAGATTTCGTCAGTTCACGAGTAGACGAATCAGTATTGGATTGATTGTTCTTGGAACCAGTTGTATTCATCCCTAAAGTTCTTCCTATTTTAGTTACCGAAAAATAATACAAATACTGATTCGCTTTATTATATATAAAAATTAATTTGAGATATAAATCAATTGTTCCCAAACAGGCCTACATACCTCAAGCTCGGTAGAATGTCGAATGGCAATAACATTCACCTGCCAAAGCAAATTGGACGACATTGAATCAATTGAGTACTTTTCCGCACAATGATTTATATACACTTTGGTTCTTCAAATTAGATCTACCTGTCAAATCAGGCATACAGTCCCGTGGTAACAAATTATATATGTAATTTCCTATTTAGTATAATGTCTACAAATCTACTTATCAACAATTTGCACCTTTAAAAAATAAATACGCATTGCAGTATAATGATTACTTTTTAGAAGTGTCATTACTGAGGCATGTTAAATCAATCACGATGTCACAATATGAAATTAATTCATTTTTGGTCATCCTACTTTCCCATTATGTTTCGAAGAAATATATGATTTCAATAACTTGTTTTAAAATTCAAATTAAGTGTGAAAAACATATAATCCGTGATATATTTACTCTCTAAGTCAAAATAATTATTATCCATTAATAAAGAGATTGCTAATAACTTACAACCTCTTTTCTGATTCAATTTGTGATTTAAATGGCGTTTGAATCACGTTTAGGAACTCAATTGATTTATACTGGGGGAATCACCTAAAATTTGCACCGCATATATTTCTGAAATGTGATATTGATATGGGATTTCCACAGAATTTAATTGTAGTTAACGGTTCGTATTTGTCCAACCCTACTATTTGGAAACAATCGATGAAGTTTAGCTGTAGTAAGTCGTGCACTATGGGCTGGACATCAGGTTCCTCTTAGTCTGTAGGGGAACGTCACCTAGCATCTGTGGAAGGTGGTTTGTTAGAAGGTTGATGTACTTTTGGGAATTCAGCCTTCCATCTATTAGAAAAGGGTTTATGAGCTGATGCTTCACTTTTCCACAACATCGTCCTCAGAAAGCGCTGTTCACTGGTTTCTCCAACACAATTGCTGACGTCACTCCTGCTAATTCATTAAGTCTATCTCCGAAATATGTGTTTCCGAATTTTATTTTAACAATTCTACTTAATTAAGATTAAAACTTAAGATAGATGAATACTCATTAATTTATAAAATATGTGCCAACTATATTTAAAACTTTCAATTCCTAAATTATTTTGTTACGAATTAAATAATCATAGAACATTTAAAGACTTTATATTTAAATTAACCTTTCACTGGATTTAACAGACGACAAGTAAATTCAAGCGATATACCAACCGCAACATTATAGGCATGAATAAAATTTAGATCCTAACCATTCATTTTCTTCAGAAACCGGATAATAAATGTAGATAGCAACATTTAACGATTTGGGGCCCACAGTTGGAAGCCATTTATGTAATCGCCTACCCGCTCCCTCGGATCCTTATAATGGACTAATGCCAACCCGGGCGCCACTGCATGTGCAGAAAGTTTTATTTTAAATTATGTAAACGACAATCGTCTCATTAATTACTATTCGCGATCCGCGCGATCCACACCAGGGAGCCGATAAACGATTTGCCAGGACTCGTGAGTACTTGAGTCGAGCATGAGACTCTCAATAACTGTATCTCAGGGGTCCTGGCTTTGATCAATTCCGTAAAGGAAGGATTCACTGAATAAAACAAACTATGAACATAAAATTCAGTTTAATAAACAAATTAGGGTTACTACAAACACTCGGCACGACTCCTCAATCGCTAAATGTTGCCACTCTTATTGATAAACTTACATCTAACAATTCTCTGTAAATTTACTCTTTTGGCCAAATTTATCTAATTCAATATGTTCTTTTAAAAACACAGCCGGTCATTGGACCCACAACTCTCAATTCGCAGTAACTTCACACGATTCAGGGAAAGGGAGGGAAGTTTGCTTACTTTACTGCGACGCGTCGTCTTCTGATGATGACCAGGTTCAGGTGCCCGGCCGCAAACAGAAAAGCGGCTAAAACCACACAGGCGTGACGGCCCACGCTTGCTCCGCAACTCTCGGTCCTCTCCTGCAAGAACCTCCGCACCAGAATCTCCACCGCGTTCGTCCCTTGAACTGACGACGCCCGCTCTCCTGCCTTCCAGGACGCGACTCGTCTCCACCACACCACTCTGGTCAAAAAACGACGGCTCTCCTTGCCGACGAGCCGAATGTTGGATAACAACTGTCCCGTCTCCTGGCCCACAGCTTCTCCTTCGCCGTCCAGGACCCGACTCCCTTTTCTATATCCGCCACAGCTGTGACCAGCCACGGTCACCTTTGTCCGAGCACATTCATCCCTATGGTCAGAAAATGACCTGACCAGGCGTCCCTCGCAAAACCCACTTCCTGTTGACGTAACTGGGTCCCAAAAACCGGCCGTGTGCAAATGTTACCTCCAACATTCCCACGACAAGACAAATAGTATAAATGTTAAAAATCACTTATTACATATGCCCCTGACAAATAATTAATTAAATCAGAATGAATTCAGGGATTATTTGGCACGTGTTCTCATTAGCTTAACTTAAACAGTCAGACACACATTCTTTCACTCCTATTTATTATTGTACCTTACGTCTGGATATAGTGTCCACAGATATTTTATGTCATATTCATAATACTATTCGCTTATTTACAATTGAAGTTAGCAAGAAAGATTACAGGAAGAGATTGCAAACCGAAATTAAAAAAGTCCGCAAACAGCTAGGATACACCATGGATGCCAGCCATGCATTTACCAAAGAACGGTAAATTCCTTAGTGGACTTTTATGCCTTCAAGTAGGGAATTAATAACTTTGCTTCATCTTTGAGCCATACATCAATAATATTACCCTCTGTCAGTCTTATTAAACTGTCTTCCACAACCACATCTTGGATCACTTTGATTTCACTATATCCATAAATTTGATCTCTATGTATTCTCTTGGTTACAATATAACCTCTAATTTCTTTCTTTAACATAATAAATTTTCTTATAACTATTTTACTTTTATTTTTTAAATCAACACTGCCTCGAGACCTTCGCGTGTCTCGGTTGGGTAAAGGCGGGCTTACATTATTCCCGACTAATTTTACCCGCATCTTTGGATTGCCGTTTCCGTCGCCTCGCGCTTTGTGCTTTATTCGCTCGACCCGATACGTGGACACCTTCATTCGTTTATTATTTACTGGCATTAATTAATTCATGCCCCCGTTCTCAAAGAGAACTTCACCCCCTACTACTTCGCAACCAGACTCATTTTCCTTCCTCTGTTTACTGATTTTTGGCATAAGTTGGACTATGCCCCCGTTCTCAAAGAGAACGTCATTCTTATCTTCTTCGTAAACAGACTCATTCCCACAATTGATTAATGAATCAACGTCGCCACCATTTTTACCGCGTTCTGGACTCTGAATCACCGTCTCTTCTACTATAGTGACCGGTCCTTCATCAACAGATTCTACTACATCTGCGGTTAGGTGTTCATTTTCACCAGTAGCCGCTGTTTCGCCGCTGTTTACATTTGCACCATCCTGCTGACCCAGATTCAGCGAGGGTTGCTCACCTCCGTAATCCTCTACCTGCTTCTCAAGGTCTTCTCTGACCACTTGGCCATCTTTATTCTTAACTTCCCCCTCAACTCGACCTATTTTTCTATTCAGTGTTAAACTTTCCCAGAACAACTTGTCATTCAAAGTGCTTTCATGAATACTCCGTTTAAAGTCTTTCAGAATAGACATAATATCCTCCATTTTACAGCAGTTTCATTAATAAGCATATTAAAAGTAGATTAAACTCATTGATATATGATAATAATTCATCCACAACTAGAAATAGTAAAAAAAAACTATGGGTTACCATACCGTTTACTATAAAATAAACAAAATTGAAATTAATCAACCTGTTTGCCAATATTTAAATATATAATAATTGATAAATTGTGTTAAAAATTCTAAAAATGTTTAAAAAATTTGGATGAACATAATGTTATATACAATATTGAGTGTTCAGATTCTAGAGCCTGCTATATCGGTCAAACGAACCCTTAACTTTGAAGCAGAGTTAAAGAATATTTTTCTAAATGTATAATAACATTTGGATAAACAATCTGTTTTAACAAAGCATGTATACACGAATAATCACAGAATCCTTTCGTAAATACTTAAATTTTACATTCACTTCAAAATTATTATATATATATATATATATATATATATATATATTCTCAGCCGCTAACCTATCCATGTGAACAAAAACGGAAAATATATCTAAGCTGCTTATACGCCATGGTAACCAACTTCTCTACTAGATAATAAAAATTATACCGTCGCACCCTGCGTCGTAAACATTTTTGTAGTACTCTTTCTGCAAATCAACAAGTTACGGAATCTATATGTTATGGTCAAGGAATATCGCTTCATATGCGATATTGGCTGTTCATTTCAATAGCGTCACGTTATAACCGTTTGTGAAAACAGTTGCAATGTTGGTAGATACTACGCGAATTTTCGCATGTTTTTTTATATTTGTATATATGTTCCACGTACAACCTACACCCGTGGAGAAAATTTCTACATCTGTTTCTTCTGAACCGGAAACAAACTCTGTGAGGGTAAGACATGTCTACCAACCGGAGTTGGAAATTTACAACCATTCAAAAACGGCCTGTATTGGCGTCGAATAAATATATTTCAGGGTCAATGAGTGTTAGTGTTTCCCCCGATATTATTTGTGTATAATTTCAACCCCTTTTGGCATGGCAGGTGTGCGGTTATGGTTGGGGGTGAAGCGCGATAAAATTAAGGGGAAATAAACCGAGTTCAGAGTCGAATCCGGGGTTATGGTTGTTCCTGAGTTCAACTATGACTTTCAGCTTGCCAGTTAAGTTGTACTTCAACACCTACGAGTCGGGATGGAGGGAGAAACAGTTTACGTTACACTCCTTCCACTCCCTAAGAAATTAAAGGGGAAAGAAATTTTGACCAAATTTGTACACATGTTCCTTTCAAACTGGGCACAAGCAATTGATTATTTCTGCTACTAGTTCATTATCGTGTCCTTCGATACGTTCAACGTAGAGTTCTGTGAGTCTCTTCATTTCCTCGGTAATGAATGGTATAGCTCCCGAGGTTTTGCAAGGCGTGTCAACATAATATGCGCAGTAGTCCTTGCGCAGTGGGGGTAGTCCGGAGCTCTGTTCACCACGAGCCTTTGTTTCGGCAACTTTGTAGTGTAAAAACTATTCTGAAAACACTGACACAAGGAAATATATTGTGTTCAGTTCGGAATATGCTGTACGCTGAAAACCTCTTCCGTAAAATTGAAGAGATGAAGTACATGTTGTGATAAAACGCTGTCTATATATCCCGTTAGTAAGAATATAAAGAATGTTTTTAAGAACGGTAGTGGCATTGCTTTTTGCAGACACAAGTCACCGTGCTTTAATGATGCCGTGTAGTATTTTAGAATTCATTCTTTGAATAATCTTTTTTATTAGAGGGCTTCGCCATAATTGAATGCATTAAGTCCTTACGGGCTTAATAAATTGGTCGCTTTCCCATTAACTGAATTTGACTTTAATTTGTAGGAATTTAATTTTTACATGTTTCTTCCAGGTCATTTCCTGGTCTAGATGTAAACCTATTTCGTTCCTTACTAGAATTTCAATAGTGTTCTAAAAAAGGAATGTAGTGGTGAATGTAACGCACTAATTTCATCTTAATTTTCCACTTATCGATCAACTCAAAAAACAGATTTAGATGGTTTTTGAAGATATTTTTATGCATCTACTGGTCAGTAGTGTCATCCGCGAATGTTGCAATAGTTGTATTGTTTGTAGATGGCAGGTCAGAAGTAAAGCAACAGTGCCGACACACCCCTGATTGTTCTGGGTGATTATTGGAGTAACTATGATCTTAATAGATGGAATTACGGGCTAAGAAATACTTCTTAGATTCTGTATAAGAGACCAATGTGTTTCACTTTATTAAAAGCTTGTGCTGTTTCTAGAAAAACAGCTTTACAAAGTTTCTTTACTTCAAGGCTTTTCTTGATAGTATTTATAATTCTTTGTGAAGGGTGTTCTTAAAATGGGTTTATTTTGACTCCCTTGACGTTCCGCTATTATTCTTGTCTAATAAACACCGTGAAGATTATTGACTGCAAAAAAGCACCAGAGTATTTTTGACTCATTTAATGGAAACCGGGGAGAATATTTTTCCTTAAGGTATCGGGAGTATTTTTGAGTGAACTAATGAACATTTTCGACTCACTGAATATATAGGGGGAATTTTGGGCGCTCTTAACGTACCCCGAGATAATTATTGACTTCTTTATTGGAAAACGCGAATATTATTAATGAATTTAAACTTTACCGATGTAAATTGTTAATGATTTTTTCACGGTTAAGTACCAGGTTGAGATTTCTATATAAACTCGACTTTGACGTTTCTGCGGTCATTTTCTACCGCTGTCTTCAAATTATATCATAATCTGAAGACAATGGTAGATGTTACATCTGAACACAGCGGGAGAAAATGACCGCAGAAACGTCAACGTCGAGTTTATATAGAAATCTTAATCTGGGAATATTATTTACTCCTTTAATGTTCTGGAAGCATGTGTGGTTCCCTTAACAAAGCGGGTGTATTTTTGACTCCCATTATCGTTTCGCGAATATTCGTGCATCCTTTAATGGAAATATTTTCAAGTCCCTAAGGAACTGGAAGTAATTTCGACCGCTTTAATGAAAACCATGAATATTATTGACTGTCTGAAGCTACCGGATGTATTTTTGACTTCTTTAAGATAACGGAAGTAATTTTTACTCCCTTGAAGTACCCATACAGTTTTTCGCTCCCTAAAGGTAATGTGAGTTTACTTGACTCCTTGAATAAACGCGGTTTATTTTTCTCTCTTTTAATTCACTGTGATTTTGTCGCTCTCTTAAGGTACCGTGTGTATTTTACGTGTCAGGAAAATTATGAGTTGATTAAAGTATATCCTCCTTTGGTTGAAGTTCGTCTCCATCGGATCACATCGAGGAGAGAACTGAAGTGTATAAATGTTCAAAAAGTGATTCTATAAATACTATAAATGTTTACAAGAGAGTGTCGAATAAATTTCTTCTCCGGGCTATTATAATAAATACCCGTGCAACACCACGCACTCAGGTAATTCTTATCAAAAAAACTTATTTGCTCCAAAACTTTCAAAAACTGAAAACATGTTGTGTCTAAATAAAAGTCATTAGTAACAAAAGTCCTATTTGGGAGAAGAAAATATTTCTGTAAACGCAAATCTGGGAACCAGGATGCAAACTGTTAATTCACTGGAGTGTTCACCCTATCTTATTTCCTCATTGGGAAAAAAATAATAAACCTAACTCTTGTCAGCATCAACTCTGTGAATCTCAAAATTGTAGATTCGGCGCCAATCTCGGTCGTTTTAGCATTATTTTATTTGCCACCCGGTCCCTCCATCCCCCTAACAGTACTAGGGACGGTTCAGCCGTCAGAGAGTGTTCTTGGATCGTAAGTAAAGTCAGTACCAAGTTTGATTGAATTTTCTCCGCGTGTTTAAAATTGTATGCAGAACAGACAAACTACAGAGATACAAACATTAATACACCCATAACTCGATATCATCGGGTCACAAGGGGGAAGCTTGATGGCAATTCTGCTCACTTGTGTAAATTTCCGTTGGTACTGGATGGAGACGGAGTTGTTTGTTGTAATTCGGAATTCTGAAGTTCTAGAGCTTGAATCATTTAATGTTACACTTTCATAACGGGGTCACCAATAAATAATACTTGCAGAGAACCCGGCGTTGCTGGGATATTTAAATTATCTCAGAGTAGGAATTGATTAGACACTTAACCTCTTGGTAAACACTTAATTTAATCAGCATCAATAGTGTCAGTGTTTGGAACATTCATCTCTTTCCGGTCCCCTCCCCTACCTAACCCCTCGGCATCTGACTCCAAATAAATCAGGATGATGAATGAGGGTATTGGGTAATTTACCTGCTACATAAAATGAGTGTCTAAAAATCATGACGAATTAAAACAATAAAAATACTCGCTAACATAATGAAGTCTTAAGCTATTCCCGATACAACCTTTAACTAAATGGCGACCAAAATATAACCGGTAACCTAAGAAAATAAAAAAATTTACCCAGTAAATTAAGGGGGGTCAAAACTACTACGAGTAACATTTTGTCAACCTCGTCCATCTCCACGAAGAGGTACATGATTAATGTGAGTTTTAAACTCAGCGACTCCTATAGCCCAGAAATCGACAATAATATCGGTCTTTTTTCATTTTTTTTATGAAAACACCTTCCACCTTCACCCTTAGCGTAAGGTTACTTTCCTCCCTTGCCTTTTCAAGTTGACAGTTCTAGAAATACGCTATCAAATTCAGTGTCACTGAAACAGTTTGATTCGACGCTAATAATGGCCGTTCGGAATATTTTAAATTCCACCCACTCCACCCCTAGAGACAGTAGATGTGTCTTAAATACTCAGTATTTGTTCCTCGATAGTAAGTAACATGTGTATAAAGTATGGTAAAAAATTTATCTACGGATTTAAGATTGTAAACGGAAATTTCTTTCACATCCTTCCACCACCACTTCTAGAGGCTGAAGTACATCTTAACCAGTGTGGTAAATGTCAGAATAAAACTCAGTCACTCTCGTGACTATAATTTAATAACAGTCTTCATTATTTACATTTATGTTTCTCCGCCCTCACACGTAGGGCCTGAACTGCAACGTAACTGACATAGTGAATGTCACAATTAAATTTATTGACATCTTTAACCCTGGATTTGACACCAATTTCGGTTGTTTCGCATTATTTTTATGTAACGCCCCTCCATCCCCTTCCTTATTCGTGCTTTAAAGGGTTGAAATTATCACCTGAAACATTTGGATAGATGCTATTAATCACATAGACCCCGAAAAGTAATTAAGTAACGCTAATACCGGCCGTTTTTGCCTTTTTTTAAATTTTCACCCCGTTCACCCCTTGGGAGTTTCCGAACGCTTTGAAAACTTGACAGAAACATTTGCGGGGGTGCGCACAACTACACACCAATTTTATTGTTATTTTAGAACACTTATACAATTAAACAAATATAAAAAGGATCTCATTCTCTCAAAGGTCTTTACTGGGTTTGATAACGGCAGAACATTTAAACATAATCAAAGAAACAAAAATTTACATTTAATTTAAAAGGAAATATTTATTCGTCTAGACATAGACGAAATTAATTCTTGACGAACTTATTCTACAAGATTGATTTTAAATTTAAAGAGTTTATTTTACCAACACAAAAGAAAAAAAACGATATCTGACTTTATCTTTTAATTCGTTTTACATATATGAATACCATGAAATTTTAAGTTACGATTACTCAGGAAAATTTGGCTCGTTCGTACACACACACTTTATATACTGGCCGTTTTAAACACTGATTCTAATAAACATTATTGGTTTGACAAAAGTTGGTTCTCCGTTCGTTAAGGAAATATCATTTGCTCGTTCTGAAGATTACTAGACGCCGGATGCAGTGTCCTGGTCCCCTACAATCGAAGACAGTGGTCTAATTTTGAGATTAGAATAGATTAGACTTCAGCATACAAAATGTTTATCGATGAATATTTGGCTATTTCTCTCGCAGACTGCAACTTATAACACATTCTCCTCCCTTAAACGATGTCTGTCTTAGTCATATTCTCCAGCCTCGGTGATCACAGAACATCTCTCCGCCATAATCATACCCTCAGCTTCGGTGAGCCCTGAACAACTTTCAAAAGCTTATCTCTCCCTTATATACTACCAGTCTCTTCCTTTATTCATTGTTCGAAAACTTTGTCGTAAATGCCAGTTGACAGATTCTTCCATTATCCCGAGATTTATATTATGCAGCTGCATTTCCGTAGTCAGCAAATGGCTAACTACTCTGTCATGTCAAAAGCCGACAATCGAGACAGGACCCTCAATTACTTTGGACTTGTCTTTTGCACCCCCACACACACGTGCACGGTTTCTCAAAGCCCACACACCCAGCGTTTCCAAGACGAAGAAATACTCAGTCCTAAGTAAACACGTTACAAAACTGCCCCTCCAACATCCAGACTATCCATCACAAACAATGCCTCACTTAACAGGCCTTACAATATAGATAGATAGTGAGAGAGAGAATTTCTATGTTATACATTTTCGTCCCTGTAGATTGTCTGTAAAGCAAGTACATAAAGTATAGTGAGATTAAAATTAAATTGCCCTCGATTGTTATTTCCCCGATGGGTGTGTGCTCAGATTGTCAAATCAGAAAGATTAAATTAAATGGTCAGGCAATTAGTGTTTCCGAACAATTGCAGGGAGTTGTTCGACGCAGAAACCGCAAATGACATATTCTTTTAATCGCTCTATAGTATAGTAGATCAGTTGTAAATTTAACTTGTTGATGAGGCTCGTTATGCATATATAAGGCTTTAGGCATCGGTATTCGAGGGCTACTATCTTAAGACTGAACAGCCATGATTTATTTATAGTATTATGCTACAGGGTTTTTAGTGGAGATTAAAAGTTGCCAAGACGACGAGGTATGTGATGAGAGCGGCGACTGAGGCTCCAAGGAGCTTCATGTCGAGAGTGATGAGTCCTCCGGCCAGGGTGAAACGCGCCTTGCTGGAGGTCGTGAACAGCTGCAGCAGGAACAGATTCAGTTCAGTGCTAGTCGTGGTGGAAGCTGTTTCTGCGATCAGCAGCCGGGACACAAGCGAAGAACTGCCTACTGCAACGTTGCTCGCAGACTGACATAACGTCATCAGACCTGTACACAAAACAATGAATTTTTAATTATGCGTTTCGTTCGCTTTTCGTCCGTAGAACAATGTGATGTTATCAATATTATCAAATCCCGTTGTTTATCTTTCAGAACTAGGAAACTGCCAGAAGTGATGGACTGACCTTACATGAAGAATGACGCACTACTTCCTGACGATCTCTTAGACTTGTGTATCAATAATTGTATAAATAAATAATTATAAGACGATCAAAATAATTCTATTTAATTTAAGGGCCCAGGTTTTCTCGCTTCATAAACAGATTGTTATGCTTGGCCAGACCTTTCATTATTATTTTACACAAACAGCCACGGCAACAATTATATGGTCGATTGTCATATGGACTCTTTTAATATGTTTGTTCTCTCCCTCAGCTGTTAAATCCTCTTTTAGGAAATAAAATAGTTTCTTATGCAGGCACCTTGGCGAAAAGGAAGCCTGCGAGAGATTCTCTCGCAGGTGAACCTTCACAGAGAGCTCTGGCGGAGGCTACCTTTGGGGATGCCTTCACATCTCTCTGGTTATTTTTTGAACTAAGGTTCCCACATGCCGAGGCACCTCGGCCTGTTTTGAGAGGTGTATGTTCCGGGGTTGCAGACCTTGGGCATACGGTAAGAGTTGTTCGCTATTCCCATTAGAATAGTCGGCCAGCTGCCTCCTAAACTGGTCTAGGCACGGAGAAAGGAATGCTGCATCCCCACAGCAAACTCCTCTCCCGCTATCGGAAGGGCGTGGGACAAGTACCCAATGCCCGACCTACCTGATGCAGGTTTTTCTAGGGTTTTCCCTGCATTTCTTTAGGCGAATGCCAGGTAGGATCCTTAAAATATAGCCCGGGGGCCCTAGTTAACCCTTGGCTACTTTCCTCTACCCTTCCGCATCCCCCCTTTCAAATTCCTTCCTATGCTATTAAAGGGGAGTTGCCACAACGTGGATTACCCTCATGTAGCCTGTTACCCTAAAAAAAAGATGTAGCCAAACCCCTTGATAATGGGTTAAGAATGCCCAGTCCTATGCCTAAAAAATCCAATTTTTTGTAGAACGAGAGTTTTGTTTTCCTGTCATCAGTTGTTTCTGTGTTGCCTGCTATATATAAAATCAATAATTACCCCATAGAAAAATTTCCGCAGGATTTTCGCAATTTTATTTCTCACAAAATAAAATGTTATTTTAAGAAACTTCTTCATAATTCATTTCACGTATCAGTTTTCCTACAAGTCGAAATTGTCATGGCAGAGATGATTAAAAACCACGATATAATTTTTTTTGTATTAATGAAACAAACAAATTTCGTTTCTTTTATTTTTAAATATCATAAATTAATTAAATATTTAATTATTGGCAGATATATTGTTGTCCCAGTTTGTAAACATTTTAGTATTTCCTAGACCTTTGATAAGTGTAGACGCTGAGCGTTGAGCAAAATTTTTGTCAGTGATCGGCAATGAGAGGCAGGCAGAGCCGCCATATCGGGATTTGACTCCAATCTCGGTTGTTTTTACGTTCTTTTCTTGTAACGCCCCTCCACCCGTACTGCTAAGGGTGCTCCCCTCCCATGTTGAAAGAGATCCAAGTTTAACACAAAAATAACTGGAGAAACGCTACGAATCTCTTTGAACCCAAAACATTTTATTTCGACTATGATATCGGCCGTTTTAACAAGTCAGAAAATTTCCTGCCCTGTCCACCCCGCTCCTAGGGGGTTAATTGGCAAGTTGAATGTAATAATTAAATTCAGCGACATCCATAACACCGGTTTCGACTTATATCTCGGCTGACCTGTTCTCGTCCGATAGGTGACTAGTTCGGACGTGTTTTGAGTGTGCTCAAGTGTTTACATCGCATCGGAAGATTCGATGTAAATATAGCGCCAGTGAACTTGCCAGCCAACGTACACTTGTCTCCGCCGTGAGCCTTCTTCGGGTCCACGAACGCCCAACAGTGCAAAACATCACTCTGTGAGTACAGATCCCATACAGAATATCCACAGTGATTTTACTTAGAATTAGACATGCAAGACAACAGTGATGGGCCATATCAGCAGCAGATATCATTTAACCCTAACCAGTGTCTAAACCCCAATTACGCGCAACAAGGACAGTACGCCTCGCAACTACAATACGTACAGCCACAACCTCATTCAACGCCAGCTTTAACAATGCTATACGCAAACGAGCCGAATGGCGTGGCCGCACAACTGAACCAAGGACCATACCAGACATATTGACAGATGCAACTGACTCCTTCAGTCAACAATACACAATTATATGACCTTCCAACAACAAGCTTTTCAACTAGACACCCAATGTACGACAGTTTACTCAACATGGATACGGAAAATACAATACACACGTGTCAGGAACCTGCAGATGAAATCATAAAGCTTAACAAGTTTCAAGAAATACGAAGCAAAAAAAAATAAAAGAAGACCAACCAGTCCAGAACTAGAAAAAAAAGCGAAACTTAAAGCACCTCTCTCAGAATAGATTCCAACCACTAGCAACCATAGAAAACATAAACAAAAAATCAACGGATGCAAACAAAGTAAACGAGGAGGAAAGGAAACCTGAGAGGCCACCGCCATTTATCATCCACCATATAATAAATATAGGCCCGTTATTACGACTAATTGAAAGCACCATAACCAAAAATGATTACTACTACCAAACTATGAACGGAAACAAAATAAGATTACAAATTTTTACAGTAGAAAATTACAAAAAAAATGTAAAAAGTCCCGGACGAGAACAATGTGGCTAGACACACTTTCAGCCTAAAAGAAGAACGCGGCTACAGAGTAGTAATAAGGAATCTTCACCACACAACTGACATAGATCAACTGAAGTCAGCACTAATAGCTAAAGGACACAAACCAAAGAACATATTAGTCTGCAAAATAAAGTCAACTGAAGAATACAATAATCTATTCTTTATAGAACTTGAGCCCAAGGAAAATAATAAAGAAATCTTCAAGATAGAATATATTCTCAATGCTAAAATGCAGGTGGAGCCACCGCATAAGAAAAACACACTCGCACAATGTAAGAGATGCCAATGCTATGGACACACAAGAAACTTCTGCACGCGACCGTTTAGATGTGTTAAATGCGGAGCGCACCATGACACTAGGAACTGCCCCACAAATAACACTCCAATAACAAAATGTGCATTATGTAAAGGCGATCATCCAGCCAATTTAAGGGCTGCCAAGTGTACATCGAAATACTAAATAGACATAACATGAATTCAAAATTGAGAACAGATATGCAACAGCCACAAATCGTACAAAGATTTGCATTAACGCCATCAGACTTTCCATCACTGAGGCACGCTAATAACCAGCCAATTGTGACGTAAAAAGCAACTGTCAATCACAAAATACAGCCACTGGGGCTAGGGTCATTTAAGCAAGCACTCTGCACCGAGCAAAATAGCACTTTCATCAATCAAGAAAGACTTATTCTCCAATTCATGCAGGAAACCATTACGAACCAAAATAACGTCATAATGGATCTCCTAAGTGAAACCAGGGAAATGAGAAGAACCATAGAGATACTCAGTAATGAACTTGCAGCACTTAGACAACAAACTACGAACAAGAATGGCTCAATATAAGATCGCTACATGGAACGCAAATGGCCTGACGTTACATCGTCAGGAAGTAGAAGCATTCATGAACACAAACCACATTGACTTACTACTACTTTCCGAAGCGCATTTTACTGATCGAACCTACTTCAAAATACCAGGCTATATAATTTATGATACACAACACCCGAACGGCAACGCAAGAGGTGGAACTGCAATAATTATCAGACAAAACATAAAGCACTACGAGCTGGATAAATTTAGCAAAGACTTTCTACAGGCCACGAGTGTAGTAGTGGAAGATTGGCATGGACCACTAGCAATATCAGCGGCGTATTGTCCACCACGCTATAGAGCGAACAAAGAAGAATTTGATATGTACTTCAGCACACTAGATTTATATCAGGTGGAGACTACAATGCCAAAAGCCCACTCTGGGGTTAAAGACTTTATACGCCAAGAGGTAGAGACCTAGAAGCCAGCATCCAAACAAATCGCTTAGATTTCGCATCCACTGGAAAACCAACTTACTGGCCAACAGACCAGTCAAAACTTCCAGACTGTTTAGATTTCTTCGTAACCATGGGAATTAGCCAAGCACAAACAAAAGTAGAAGAACTATATGATCTTTCGTCTGATCACTCACCTGTACTCCTAACCATAAGTACTAACATAATCGACAGAAGCAGATCACCGCAACCAACGAACGGACTGGGACAATTTTAGCGAGATATTAGACAAAAACATCTCTCTTAACGTTGAGCTAAAAACGGCAATAGACATCGAGCTAGCTGTAGAAAAATTCCAGACACTAGTGCAGAACGCTGCCTGGGAATCCACCCCTCCATACACACCCCAGCCAACCAAACGAGGATATCCAATGGAAATTAATAAGAAAATAATGGAGAAAAGAAGATTGAGAAGAGAGTGGCACAATAGACGGTACCCTGAGGAAAAACGCCGATATAATGTATGTTCCACAGAATTAAAAATACTCCTACAAGATTTCAGGAACTCCTCCTTCCAAGAGTACCTAGAGGAATTAACCGCAACAGAACAAAGCGAATACTCGTTATTGAAAGCCACGAGAAGACTCAGGCAACCGGTGAAGCCAGTATCACCACTTCGCAAAGCGAACGGAACATGGGCGAAAAACGATGTTGACAAAGCTGAAGTATTCGCCAACCATCTCAAAGAAGTCTTTGAACCACTGCCGGGAGCTCCTGGTATAGACGAAGAAGAAATAGAAGACTACCTTGAGGCCCCGTTACAACTCTCGCTCCCTATTAAAAACTTCAACATGAGGGATATAAAAACAGCGATACACAAACTACCAGCAAAGAAAACCCCTGGATACGACCTCATTACAGGCCGTATACTAAAAGAACTACCGAACAATGGCCTCAAGTTACTAACATTTATATTTAACGCTATTCTAAGAACTGGACAGTTTCCGACACAGTGGAAAGTCGCGAAAATCATCCTAATACACAAGCCCGGCAAACCACCAAACCTCGCTGAGTAATATAGATCTATAAGCTTACTACCTGTTACCTCTAAACTATTTGAAAGACTGTTACTCAAAAGGCTAATCCGTATCATAGAAGACAAACATCTCATTCCTGACCACCAATTCGGCTTTAGGGCTGCACACTCTACTATAGAACAGGGTCACCGTGAGGTGGACATTATTAACGCATCCTTCGAGGCAAAAAAGTACTGTAGTTCAGTATTTATCGACGTCAGTCAAGCATTTGATAAAGTTTGGCACAAAGGGCTACTATATAAGCTAAAGAAGTGGCTACCGGACAACCTCTACCTCATATTAAAATCATATTTGCATGGCAGACTATTCCAAGTAATGCACTAACCGACCTCAACCCTATAAATTCAGGAGTGCCCCACGGCAGCGTCCTGGGGCCGATCTTATATCTACTATACACAGCTGACCTACCAACATGCGAAAGAGCTACAATAGCTACATATGCAGATGATACTATGATATTAGTCTCAGAGGATGATCCAGTCAGTGCATCCACGCAGCTACAAAACAGCCTCAATAACATCCATGATTGGCTAAAAAGATGGCGCACAAAAATAAATGAAACAAAATCGGTACACGTCACTATTACCAAACGACGGGGAATATGCCCTCAATGGACAGCCGGTACCACAGTCTGACTCAGCAAAATACCTGGGAATGCATCTCGACAAGGGTCTCACATGGAGGACTCACATATGGAAGAAGAGACTACAATTAAACATAAAACTCAGCACACATCTCTGGCTACTGGGTAGAATATCAAAACTTTCCCTCGATAACAAACTCCTAATATACAACACCATCTTCAAGCCCGTCAGGATGTATGGCATCCAGCTTTGGGGAGCGGCATCGTCCAGCAACATAGCAATAATCGAAAGATTTCAGTAGAAAATGCTTCGATCAATCACCAACGCATCATATTACATAACGAATGCAGACATACATAGTGACCTAAAAGTGAATTCAGTGAAAAGTGAAATTGTAAAAAACAGTGTAAGATACATAAAAAAACTTGAGTTACACCCCAACCAACTTGCATATAACCTACTAGACAGTAGTAAACAACCGCAGGCTTGAAAGAAACTACACGCTCGACCTGCCCTGCCGCTTCTAGCTGAGAACACTAACTGGGAAATAACCTAAATAGTAACAACACCCAAACTGCAACAGAAGACGTATTAATGTATGCGTCATTCATACACAATATTTA
Organism: Zhengitettix transpicula; assembly: GCA_037074705.1. Lineage (NCBI taxonomy): Eukaryota > Metazoa > Arthropoda > Insecta > Orthoptera > Tetrigidae > Zhengitettix > Zhengitettix transpicula. The sequence continues at coordinate 118,993,281 of CM073592.1, read as the reverse complement.
CTTATTGCTTTTATTATCAGCAGATCGTAAATAGATATTTATAAAAAAAATCTCGGCTGTTTTCGTGTTATTTTATGTAACTTACCTCCACTCCCAATTCTAATTGTGCTCCCCTACAATAAAGAAAGGTGTAGAAATTATACAGACCAGGCCACCGCCGCCCATGATGGTGATAGACGTGTTCACTCCAAGTGTTTGTTTCCGGTTCTAAAGGAGCACATGTACAAATGTGGTCAAATTTGTTCCACGGGTGTAGATTTGTATGCGGAACATACATACACGAACACAAACCCAAAACAAATACTCTATTTGGATGGAAGAAGATGCGACATTGATAACATAATTAATCATTTGTACATTTTTGCATCTGGTATCTACGGTGTACCTGAGTTGTTTGATTATCTCTAATTGTTACGCATTTTTGTAATAGTAGCTTAAATTATATGTATATATATTGTAATGCCTGCTAAGTGAGGCATTGTTTCGCATGGATAATCTGGACTGTGGGAGGGGAAAGTTTTGTAATGTGTTTATTTAGGACTGGTCTTGAGAATTCGGAACCGTGCACGTGCGTGTGGTTTTTCTCAAACTAAATCTGTTAAGTGAGGCATTGTTTCTGATGGATAGCCTGGACTGTTCGTAGAGGCAGTTTTGTAACGTGTTTATTTAGGACTGAGTAGGACTGAGTATTTCTTCGTTTTGAAAATCTGGGTGTGTGAGGGTGCAAAAAGATAAATAGTCCTGTCTTGATTGTCGGCTTTCTGACATAACAGAGTAGTTAGCCATTTGCTGACTAAGGAACTGCAGCTGCATAATATAAATCTCGGGGTAATGGAAGAAACTGTCAACGGGCATTTGCGACGAAGTTTTGGAACAATGGAAAAAGGAAAAGACTGGGGGTATATAAGCGGGAGATAAGCTTTTGAGAGGAGAGTTAGAGAAGTTAGTCGTGAGGCGATCACCGAAGATGGTGAATGTGTTTAAGAAGAGTTAGTTATTCTGCGACCACCGAAGATGGTGAATGTGTTTAAGAAGTTAGTCGTGCTGTGATTACCGAAGCGGGAGAATATGACTAAGACAGACATCGTTTAAGGGAGGAGAATGTGTTATAAGTTGCAGTCTGCGTGAGAAATAGCCAAATATTCATCAAAACATTTTGTATGCTGAAGTCTAATCTATTATAATCTCAGAATTAGACTACTGTCTTCGATTGTAGGAGACCAGGACACTGCATCCAGCGTCTAGTAATCTTCAGAACGAGCAAATGATATGTCCTTTACGAACGGAGAACCAACTTTTGTCAAACCAACAGTGTGTGTTAGAATCAGTGTTTAAAAACGGCCAGTATATAAGGTGTGTGTGTACGAACGAGCCAAATTTTCCTGAGTAATCGTAAGTTGAAATTTCATGGTATTCATAGATGTAAACCGAATTAAAAGATAAAGTCAGATATCGTTCTTTTATTTTGTGTTGATAAAATAAACTCTTTAAATTTAAAGTCAATCTTGTAGAATAAGTTCGTCAATAATTAATTTCGTCTATGTCTAACCGAATAAATATTTGCTTTTAAATTAAATGTAAATTGTTCTTTGATTATGTTTAAATGTTCTGCCGTTATCAAACCCAGTTAAGAACTTTGAGAGGTTGAGATCTTTTTTTATATTTGTTTAATTGTATAAGTGTTCAAAAATTACAATAAAATTGTTTGTTGTTTGTTAATATTAATCTTTTTATTTAGACACCCGTTAGTTTATTACATTTTGGCTACCACAACGTGGGGAAAATTAATAAACCTCCGTTTGATTATTACAATATACATATATATTGTTGGAAATGAATTAAAGTAGCCCCACGTTGTGGAAGCCAATTTATGTAATAATTAACAAAATTATTAAGATTTAAAAGTTTATTCTTTAAAAGTACAACTATACGCCGAATTTCATCAAGTTAACAAACAAATATTTTATTTCAATTCTGCAATTCGTGGCGTTCTAGGAAAAATACAACATTATATTTTACAATCAAATACGTCGAAATTCTCTTTATCTCAGGGTCATTCCTGGGTTTGATATTCTTAACAGTCCAATTTAATTAACTAACATTAACAATTCAAACTCATTGAAGCTAACTTAATACAATATGAAAATAAACGAAATGAAGTAAACTAAATGAAAATAAATACGAACGAAATGAAAAACGAACGAAATGAAAAACGAACGAAATCTGACTTCTACCTTTAATCCTCGTTTACGGATTTTAAATAATTGTTTTGTACTCACGAATGTCTTTCTGGTACCAGATCTGATTCTTGGAGCATGAGGACAACACTCACTAAAAAGGCCATTATTGACTGATTCTACACAATAAAATTTTAATACGCTTGGTCGATGTTCTCGTTCTCTGCCACCTGGAACTTTGGATCAGCCGCCCCTCAGTCAGCCCTCGGACATAGGTCTCCTTGGTGCCTCTATGCGAAACCTTTTGCTTCCATCTTTGCGATTATTATTTCAGTCTCTCCGTCAAAACTGTTTACTCGAGTTTTATGTAAACTAATAGATCTCGGAGTTGGACTTGTAACATTCCACCGCTGTGACCATGTAACATTCCAGCACTGCCATCATGTAACATTCCAGCAGTTGGAAATGGGAAGTCCAGATAGATCGTTCACCAACCGAGCTATACCTGCGTTAGCTCACCTGGCTACCGATCTAGAGGATAAAGGAAGAATTAAGAACAGGAAATAGGAAAGTCAGTAACGTGAGGGTTCGGGTTCAACTAATTGAACCTAGGCGTAGTGGTTGGTGTTTCGCTGCACTTCAGTCAAATAAGAGTTGATGAAGAATAAAGAGATTTAATAGTTAGAAATAAAATAAAGTAAGACAAACTGGCGGATAGCACCATGAGCCACCGACCCGTCTGGAGGTTGGATCACAACTGTCGTTCCCAAGAATCTCTGAACAATTCAAAGACTCCTTTCCCCCTCCCTGATGTTTTTAAGTCTCCAATGAGAGCTCTTACAGAGAGGAATATTTCTTCTGCCGTGTGCATGTCTGCATAAGGCACTTAAAATGCTGACTTCATTAGACGCTGCGTTTTCACAGTTGCCTAGGCGGAAGGGGTGAAGATTTATGTTGTTGTGCGTATCGTTACTCACTATATCTAAAGTAATGTCTTTAACTGCATCAGCGTTCTTGCAGCTGCACCCTCTTAGGTCCGCTATGCTGAAGAGACGTTATGATAAGAGGGCACGTGTAGACTATTATATTACAGACTTCTTGGACCGCGCTATTCATACTTTTTAAATTACGATTTAATTTCCCGTGTGGTTGATCTGTTTCGCCTCTAGCGGCAGACTGGCGTTTGGACTCCAACTTTCGGCGTGCGTTCGATAACAATGGCTCAACCTTACATTGTTTCTTTTGATATATATTTTCGCCGATAACATTCCAATTTAATTAAAACAATTAATGGCCTCTTTAATTGGTATTACTTAAATATATGTATTGTAATACTAATTAGAGGCCATTAATGATTTTAATAATTGGATAGTTAAGGTGGATTGTTAGCGGTACCAAATTTTCAAAGGTGACAATGCATAGGCGAGCTTTGTTGGTCGCGAGCATTTTTGAAACAGTCAGTCGGGTGTTGGAAGTCGATTCGGGTGTGGAAGTCGGAAATTGAAAGGCGTACAACGAACAGCGTTGCAGGCATATAGATCTGGCCGGAAAGGTTACAAGTTTTAAGTTTGAGTATAAAGCTTGGACATATAATCGTCCAACTGTTACAAACAGTAACCTAATAAATAGCGCCACAAATAAATTTCTATGAGTACCGTGACCGTCATAAATTCCACAGAGAGACAATTTTGTAACAATCTGTCCAACTAATAATCCGGAAGGAGCAGCGGTTTCCAGTTCTAGATGAGAGACTCGAAAGTTACGACCTTGTTTTTGTTTAATCAAGTGTAAATTCAGTGATTTCATGGCATTTTAGTGTGAATAGTGAGGTGAGCCTTAGCCCAAGAGAGTTAAGCCTGGTACCAGTCAATGTGTTGAAAGTACGAACAAATTAATCAAGTTTTGTTAACAATAATTAAATGTAAAGTCGTCAGATTTGGATTTCACGTTTTATTTGATTGTTTAACTTCTTAGGTTGTAAAGCAATTTGATTTTGTAACGTAAAAATAAAGGTTGTTTCTTTACTTAGAAGGCCCAGATAAATGGCCCTGAGAAAATAATTGTAAAATCTATAAAATTGAAATTTTTAAATGTAAATAATCTAATTTAAAATGTTGTAATTTCATCTAAATAAAAGAAAATTGTCTTGTAAAGTTATAAAAAATTTCGTAATTATTTTGCAATCCTTCACTTTAAATAAAAGATAATAAAATTGATTCATGAACAAACTATTCAGTTAAATTCATGGAAATAATTTTATTTAATTAATTTGTTAAATAAATATTTTTTGTTAATCTTTACAATATATATATATAAATATGTAATGATAAAGAAAGGCAATTAAAGAATTAATAATTAGACATTTGAAATAAATTGTTATCGGCGAACACACAAATACAATAATGGTTAAGAATACATAAACAGACAGGACATTGTTGTTGGAGCGCGCATAAGCTACGGGGCAAGGCAGTAGGCCACAAAATCTAATCGAAGGCAGTTGAGTCACGAAACATTGATATATGGAGGTGTGAAATTATGTTGGACAGCCACAGGACATTGTGGAATCCAGAGTAATTGAGTCTGGCAGTTGGTGGTGCACGTTAGTAAAGGAGAGAATGAAGTTTTTATTTGGTCGTAATTCAAGACGAGAGTGACAATCTACATTTTGGCTGGAGACAATCGTGGAACTGAAAGTAAAGTCGGTGGATATCGGCGGGGCGACAGTTTTACGGAACAATTGTGTCTGGTGGTCAATACCAGAGCATTGCAAAGTGATATAAAGTAAATTCAGTGAGACATGGCCTGTAATGTGTTCAAAGCGAAAAGTGTGTTATAAAACCCCTATAATTTCCCTGGTACAGGTACAACAGTAAGTAGAGAAAAACATTTTAAATTCATGTTTGTAAACGTTAAATAAGGGTAGTACATCGTCAGACCGATTTCAATTTGATGTTCATTTATTTGGTTTCATTTTGAAGGTTATAAAATTATTTTTTAATAGTGAATGGTAAAAATGTTATTGTTCTTTATTTAAAATGGCCCTATTAAAGACCCTGAGATGAGAGGAAAGGACATTGTATATACAAATTGATGTAAAGTTTCAACAAGTAAATTTTGTTATTATAAAATAAATTAGTTGTGCAGTATAAACCAATGGATTAAGAGATTTGAACCATTGCAATTAATTTCAAGATCCTTTCGTTCAATAACTTCAATTATGATGTCCATTTATTTCATTTAATAATAAAGTATTTTGCATATTACATTAATGGCAACCTCAATGTGGGGCACTGTTTGTTGACCTAAATTCATTTCAATCAATTCATAATAAATTTATGTAATGTGGTGTTTTACAATATATATATAATGTAATTCCTGTTAAGTGAGGCATTGTTTGTGATTGATAGTCTGGATTGTTGGAGGGACATTATGTAACGCGTTTATTTAGGTTTAAGTTTTTCTTCGTCTTGGAACTGCTGGTTGTGTGGTCTTGAGAATTCGAAACCGTGCACGTGCGTGTGGGGGTGGAGAAGATAAATAGTCCCAGCAAAGTAATTGCGGGTCTTGTCTCGATTGTTGGCTTTGACATGACAGAGTAGTTAGCCATTTGTTGACTACGGAACTGCAGGTGCGTAATATAAATCTTGTGATAATGGAAGAATCTGTCAACTGGCATTTGCGACGAAATTTTCGAACAATGGAAAAGTAAAAGACTGGGAGGATATAAGGGAGGAGATAAGCTTTTGAGAGGAGTAGTTGTTCAGCGCTCACCGAAGCTGGTGGATGTGATTAAGAGAGACATTGTTTAAGCAGAGTCGTGGTACGTTGGCTGAGATGACGGTGGCATTAAGGTCGGCGGTCAGAAAGGACAGAAAGTTGTCGAAAAATTGCTGTGTAAAGTTGTAAGGTAGAGATACAGCACAATAAATTCATCGAGATACAGCAGAATAAATTCATCGAGATACAGCAGAGTAAAGTCGTCGAGATATAACAAACTTTATTTTTCAAACCATAAGTACTTAGTAGAATTGTTGCAATCATTCCTTACTTTGAAATGACGTCTGTTGTTTAAAAATCACGACAGTGATCCTCGTATTCTGATAAGTCGTTAATTATTTCTATCATTACTGTTCATTAAAAGTTGCAGCCCTGATTTAATGTGTTAAAACGTCCCGTTTTGAATTGCTTTAAGTGTGTCCATCGCAATGGAAAGTTTCGTAGAATATCAGAAACGTTTGAACTAGTTTATAAATGATTAAGTTAATTTGTGGGTGCCATGGCGTGAACGGGTCAATTTTTGTAGGAAACATGTGACGTACTTAATTAATACTTGTGTTTCATGTGGGCCTTTTGACAAAAACTTTCGAATGTGGTAATCATATTACTTTTTCAAAATTGAGAGATTATTACTTGTGTAGGTGATCGGAAGCTAAATGCTGTGAATAAGTGTTATTAAAGTAAATTTATTCGGCACTGGTTCTGGGGAAGAGCGTATGACGTCACTGAAGGTACCAAACTACCTGTTCCATCTTATGATCAATTGTGCAAAATTAAATTAAAGGTGAATCAAATAAAAAAATTAATAGTTTTCTTAATATAACATAAAAATTAAAAATCATAAAATTTCCATAATATAAATTTAACCATATTACGAAATAAAATAATTATGTAGCACAATTTGGTAATTAATTTTTCCCATGAAACCTATCACTAATTTTCAGTTAATTTGACATCGGTAATAATAGATTAGAAATCTGTACAGTAGGTCGCTAAATGAAAACAACAGAAAAAAATTATTTTACATTAATACTTGTCTGCATTACATATTGAAATATTTTTAACTATTTTAAGATATTTCTGAATATTTAAAACGGTTTATCATTATTGCCTACCTAGTCCCTGCGCACAGTTGAGAAGCAACTTCAGAGCTGCGGTGAAGAGTGCAGCAAATTTGTCTTCGAACATAAAATCGTTCCTTATAGGAAAGTAAATAAGCCACATCACGTCCGCAAAGATATATGGCAAATGAAATAGCAGGAACAATTCGAAGGCACTGACGCTGATAATGACGAGCTCACAGAGGGACTGGTGCGCGTCCCGCAGAGTCCGAAGCTCCGAACGGTCGACGACAGCTTTTTTGGAGACAGGCTGGCACCACTGCAAAGTCGCGACGCTGGTCACCACGTTCTCAGGACTGTGGGTCACCATACTTCGCAGGCAAGCGTTTATTAGTTGAAAACGACGCTTCGTGTAAATTAGAAAATTCACCAAGAGCAAGGTATTGAAAACCCGCACATAGCTACCGAAAATATCGGCATAGTAGAAGAAGTCGAGGTACGAATGTTGTACGGCCAGCCAGGACCCGTAGCCGTACATCAACGTGAGATAGAGCGCGTATGCGCTTAGTTGTAAGTACGTGAGAACTGACGAATCTGTCCTATGTCTCAGCAGCATTGCGTCAACACGGTTGAAGTAGTGTACCACGGTTCGGAAGCGTTGAGCGTTGGTCGTGGAGTTGACCGTGACTGCCACCAGTGTCGCGGCGTGACCCAGAGAGTCTGTGAATGTGCTGATGACGGCCCAAGCCGTAAGTAAATGCGTCGAGGACAGCACTCGTGCCCACAGGAGCACCAGACGCACTGCAGACACGGAGAACACGGCCAGTGAAATGGCGATGCCAAGCCACGAACGCGTCAGTGTGCCTCCATCGGAGATGTTGAAAGGTAAAATCCCCAGCAGCTTTCCCACCACGAGGAACGACCTCCAGCTGTTGGGAATGTCCACAATCTGCACAAATACTCATTCCTCAATAATTCTATATGTAACAATTATTGATAAGTACTAATCTAATAATCAAATGAATGCTTTAATACACCAAAAAATATATGTACAAGAAAATATTCTAAGAAAGAAACTTCTCGAATTATACCGGATTAGAAAGAGTCAGTGTGGTATAACTTCGGTCCGTTTTATGTTTGTTGCATTTAAAAGAAAATTAATAGTTAAGAAGTTCTTCCAGCAGAAGAGGGTGAGTTAGATGAAGTAACTTATGAAGTTAGTATGCCCTACAAATAGGAAGCTAAATTCAGATTTATTCGAGCTGAAATGTGAGAGCGACACTTCTATTAATATTTTTGTACATACTAGGGATGTTTTTAAAGTAAGCCAACTGTGAAGTCAACGATTCGTTTTTTGAATGCAAGGAATGTTACGCAAGCTAACATTCATTCGTAATTGTGTGTGGTGTTGTTCGTTGTCGTGCAGCAAGTATGACGTCGCCGGCAATCGCTACCCCGCGTATGCCGAAACGGCTGAACAGGCAGTGTGTTTTTCAGCATTTATACGGTGCATGCTCTTTATTCGTGCTACTCCTTTAACAGAAAGAAAAGCATGGCTCCCTCACCATGGGTTTTATCTCCCCGTTTCCAGGGAAGATGCGGTCTCCTACCCCCTGGAAATCGCGCTCCCAGGACCAAGTGCCTTCCTCAAGGACTTGAGGCTTGAATATCGGGCCTGGTCTCCCCTCCCTCTCACTCTTAGGTTTCAGTTATTCAAGTGTGAATTTATAGCACAACTTCGAGTGCATTTTCGCGCTACCCACTTCCACGGCGAGTCCAACCCACGTGTGAGCAGCGCTGCCACCCACTCAGCTTAACCTCACCCCGACTACCAGAATTTTCGCTGAAGGTTCTGATCGACCACGTGCATTGCTCTGTACGGGATCGGATACATGTGTACGGTAAGCCGCGGTGTGGTCGACCGTCTGTGATCACGGATGATTTGCTTCAAAGTGTTGGAGAAAACATGCGCCTAGAAAAACGAATATCCATATCGGTTTAGCCTTCGCATTTTCCACTAATTTCAAGGTCATTCCTCTACAACATTGTAACGGAACGCTTAGGATTTCGAAAATTGGTCTCAAGATGGGTGCGCTTACTGATGAACACAAAACCAAGCGAACTAGTTCTGCAATGACTTTTCTCACACGATATTCCGACAATTTTAAAATTAACCCTCGTAATTCACAACTACTTTTTATGTTTACGTGAGTTCTAAAGTATGTATTACCCTCCAAAACCACGATTTTGCCTTTATTAAGATAGATTTCTCTAAAATAATAATTATCTACGTAATATCCTGTTAACTTTAATAGAAAACATTACAAATAAATGAAATTAGAATAGCAAAAAATTTAAACTTTATATTTCTTATTTTTAATTAATTTTTTCTTTTTTCTAAAGGGGCTTAATTATATTATAGACTCCCACAATACTTTCCCAAATCAATAATATATATTTAAAATAAATAAATATAATTATTTTGTTGACTGGTAATTAATTTGAAAATCCAGCCAATTTATCTTTAAAAATAAATGCATACAAATTAAAAGACAAAGTAAATTCAGGAAGGTACGTCCAAATTTAGAATGATCCAGAAACACAAAAATATAAAATTTTATATGCGAATTATATTTAAAAAGATGATATGAGACTTGCAAGTTAATTCAAATAGTGTTCGGGAAGAATCTGTTTGTGCATTTTCAAACAATAAAAGAAATAGGATAAAATAATGCTAACACCTGCCAAATCTAAACAAGTATTTGTGAATGGTTACTGACAGAAGTGATACATAATTACAAAGAATGATGGAAATGGTTATCGATCGAAATATTTATCTATTGTCCCATATACTCATGACTTTTCTGCTGGAAAAAAATTCTTGGAACATATGATTAGAATGAGAAATCGATATTGTGTAAGTACCTTTTTTCGAGGAATAATTTTACGTGGTTTTAACAGGTCCGTCATTGTAATTAAGTACGTAACCTACTAGCACAGTTCACGAGGTTGTAATTCAACTATTGCAAGAGCGACAATGTTACCATACTCTTAGGGACCAATTCATTTTCCATTTTGTGTCAATTTAATGATAGTAATGGTAGTGCCCAGTTAAATAATGTAGCGGGAGACGACAAATGTTGACAAGTATGTAGACTTATTGAGAACCTGTCATTGCACTGAATGGGTAATGCAGTTGTGTTCAAAACAGCGTAAACGATTCTTATCTGGCGAACAATTTGTCAACTTCGGGAGAAAATTAATAGAGATACAACTAGAATTCAAGCCTAAATTTGATTAAACATATATTCTCAAGTGAATTACAACTACTCCACGCGCTGTTCGAATCCTTCGATAGAATATACTACCACTAAATTCATTATGCAACAACAACATTTTGAGTTCCAGTTACTATACGTGTAATGCAAATTTGCAACTCGTTTAAAAATACTCCTTAAAAATTAACCATTCAAATATTACAAATATAAAATGTGTTACGGACGAATTCTGATTTCTAATTATCGGTAAATACATTTATTAAGACGAACATATTTTAATACTTTTTATTAGGCTATAGTTAACAGGCTCCGTAAAATGCTAAAAAATAAATAATCTAAAGAATTATACAACGATAAGTTTTAATGAAATGAACATATGATCTGTTACATGCGAACATGTTCGAAATAAATATAGTTTAAATACGTTCTTATTTATTTGGTCGATCCTCATTGTGCGTATTGAGCGGGGTGTCATTTTTAAAAGCTCTTACGTTTTTTAATCATCTGAAGAAAGCAACAAGAAGCGCGGAAACATTCTTTGGTATTTCCTTTAACCATTAGTTTTTCCCTTTAAATGGATACATCTTTATCTAAATAAATTCGTTTAAGTATTAATCTTTCTGCCATATTTACTTATAGTCCCAAAAATTACAACAAAAAGTATAGCACACCACACTTCCCACACAAATGGAAATTAAAAAACAGAATAGTCTGTACTGTCATATATGAAGAAGAATCCGCCCCTTCCTTCCTGTATAATTTAGTCGATATATAATTATAATATACTATAATATTTTCATCAGTTGTGGTGGACTTTCTCAAAATTTTGGATTTAAACGTTAATTTTTATTACTACAATATTTTACTGGGCGCCACCTGCAAAGAAAATACCCTCGCAGGAAAGGGTGAAATGAATTCTTTAATTACTAAAAACACAAGAATTTATTATAAACAAAACCGAAATACTTTCCCACACATTATCAATAATTAAAGATTGCCCAGGGATGCATAAACCCAGGATTACTTGCGGTTTCTTTGTTATAAACCGGCGCGCTACCCGGAAACACGGACTGCGGCTTACCAGTTCTGCAGCTCTGTTAGGGGTCGTCTATCCTTGGTGACTGTGGCTGCAGCAGCAGACCGTCGAGACATAACGTGCCACCCAAATTTCACAAGTCCACTATGGTAACTAGAGACTCATTCTCCTCCGCGGATGGTCACAGACTGTCCTCGTCTCGAGAGATGTCCCTCTCGGACCCAAAAAATCACTGTGTCGTGATTGGCCCTTATCGACACGTGACCCATACTTTTATTCTAATTTAGGACCATACCTTCCCGGCCGTCTACCCCTTCTTGACCAACCATGGCCTTGTTTGCGGGACCTGTGGATTTCCCTAATCCGGCCCGCAATTATCCTCTGTCGGCCACTCGGCACCGGCAAGCCACGTTTCCGGCAGAAATTTAGAATAAACTTAATAAAATACTTGATGTTCAAGTTGAATGCGAAAAGCGCACCATACAGTTGAAATAAAATTTTTAATTTTTTACCGTTATTTATACACTTTCATTCGAATATACTCAAAGGGCATTTCAAATTTTTAGATATTTTGGGGTCCAAATTGACAATGCTTAGGGTCAATTTTCAAAACATTATTGTGTTAAGCGCGAAAAAATAAATCTCCATTCAAATGTATCGCTTTCGGTTCAGCCTTTCTTCCAAATAACGCGCTACTCTTGAAGATAGCTTTTGTCGAAACAAGAAAATTTAGAATAATTATATAATGGGGAACAGGTACATCGTTTCTTCCACAGATTTGTACAAGTTCACGAATAAAGAAACCGGGAACCTACGATGTTCTGGTATATATATATATATATATATATATATATATATATATATATATATATATATATATATATAGCTGTCCAAAGATGATAGAAGCAGTCAAGTGGGTAACAAAAGATTGTTGCCTTTTCTCATTGGTGTACTTGAGATGGTACACTAATCTGTTGAAGAAACGTTGTATATATATATATATTGTAACAATGAGATTTAATTAACTGAAATTTGCCTCACGTTGTGGAAGCCAATATGTAATAATCAACAACGATGACGTTAATTAAATGAAATTTTCAACAAGAATTTAAATCATACAATTATTTATTTCCACTTTGTTGCTTTTACTCACAAGCAATTACAATTTAAAATATTAATTTCTCAGGGCCTTCACTGGGTTTGATAATGGACACAAGTTGTTTCAAAAATCTTATTAACAAACAGTTTACATTTACCTAAACAAATAAGTCGATAGAAATTAATTAAAAAGAAAAGAAATTAACTTGACAATTAAAATAGAACGAATTCTGACTTCTATCTTTAATTACGTTTACATAAATCATTATTTTGTAATTTGTTACTCACATCTGTCCAGCTGGTTCCAGCATCCCTTTTGTTTTCGGAAGTACACTATTGCAAAAAAATTTTACACTGATTCTAGTATCGGCTCACAGATTTTACACTCTTTACGTCAACCTTGATAGGCTCCCAGGAACTCGGATGATCCTCCCTTTTGTCAGCTATCTGGTGACCGCTTGCCTTGTATGAATCCTGTTTTTCATAGATTTGCTAGTCTTTTTACCGCTTGGGACTTAAAACTGCAACTTTACTATTCCTGGCTCGCTATGGACGTAAACTGCTGACTTCCTTTCCTGACCGACTGCAAACGTAAAACTGCTTTACTTCGCAAGTTTCGATGTAATGCTTCCGTGAATGTTTTTACTTTATCTTCAATTGACAAATTTGTTTAATTAAACCACGGCTAGTCTCTGCTCTAGTATTGTTCGTCCCATTCTCTGTAATGTTCCGCCACTAACTCACTCTTAGCGCTCTCCAGTTTTAGCGCGCATACGCCATTTTGACTTTCCGACAAAGTAAAAGAGCTCGGCTCCATTATTGCTTTGGAAGCTCCTGCCGCTACAATTAAATTATATTAAAACCAATTAATGGCCTAACTAATTGGCATTACTATATATATATATATATATATATATATATATATATATATATATATATTGTAATAACCATCGCAGGACAGGAATTCTGTTCTTATTTTTGTCAGAGTTGTTTACAAACTCAGACTGGGGATCCTTGAGTGGCTGGTACATATTAAAAATAATGATAAAATGACGGATAAGTGGACTTTTAGAGAAGGGAAGGACAAATAATTGGGGCATTTTGGCAGCTCTTAGGGCAAATTGTGTGACCGACGGAACCCTGAAAGGCACCATAACAGATGGACGAGGCAATTATACTAAAAGGAGATGCTTATTGTAATTGATTGAGTGGCTCTCGGAGCGGGAGAATGGTAACAGATGGAGTTTGTTTTGCCGAACATGTAATTTCAAAATAACTGTGTAGAAACATGGGAATATCCGGGAGCCGGGATATAAATAAGAAAGCAGATAAAGGCAGAGTTCGTTATAGAGGAGATATAGAGAAAGTCAAGTTGGAATGAGGAAGCTCATTATTATTTTCGGTTGGAGAGGAGACGGACGTGTCAGCGGGAAGAGCGATGGTGCAGGTCCGCAGGGACGGACGTAGGGCCAAGGTAAAGTGACCGAAACAATGTTATGAACAGAAAGGAGATTTTTAGAATTCAGTAGGGAGTGGATACGGACGTGTCAGCGGGGAGAACTCATTATCATTTCGTGTTGGAGAGGAGACGGACGTGTCAGCGGGGAGAGATCATCGGTTGGTAGGCCAAGCTAGGTGGCCGAGAGTAATCAGCTGTACATCAGTTGGCAACCCCGTCGGTGGGAGGTTCATCGTGGAGGTCTGTCTGAAAGCAGAGTTGGTTGAATTCGTCGTGAGGGTGACGTCGTCAGGAGGAGGTGGCTGTGATAGCAGAGTGTGAGCGCAGCCTGGTGCCTTTTAAGCCTGTATGAAGTGAGTGTGTGGACCAAAGAGCGTGTACGTTTATTTTTCTGAATTAATAATTGTAAATTGCTAATAAAGGGTAAAAGGTGTCATATTTCGTTACTTTAGTTTCATTTCGTTTCAAAGATTTCGTTACTTTATTTTCAATTCGTTTCAATCGTTTCTTTTCGTTTCAATCATTTCGCTTTTCATTTATTGTAACTGTAGTTGTTTAATGGTAACATTTTGTTCCGTTTCCTTATCAACCCAGTAAAGACCTTGAGGGCACTGAGTCCAATTATTTAAAATGTATTCTAGGTAAATAAAATTGTTTTGATTTATAAAATTTCATAATTGAAAATTGTGTAATAAATAGAAATTGATTGTTTAAAGATGGTAGTTTTATTTTATTTTGTTTGATGTATTACATAAAATAGCTACCACAACGTGGGGCAAATTTCATTAACCAAAAATTTTTTGTGTTTATTACAATATATATATATATATATAAATTTATACTAATTAAATAGATGAATTGCCCCACGTTGATGCGCCAATTTATGTAATAAATAAATGAAATTAATTAGCGGATGAATTTTTTATTAACTTTTTAAATGAAACGATGTCAAAATGATCACAGGATTTAAATCTCTGAACATTGATTTATTTAAATTAATAGTAACAAATTTTCTTGTTGTGATTATTTTACATTACTGTTTTTACTATTATACAAACTCCTTTACTCTTGTCTCAGGGTCGTTAATTGGGCCTACTATCAAAATTAACAAACAAAATTTACAACATTCAAAACTTGATTAGAATTAAAACAACAAAATGAAATGGAATCCGAAATCTGACGATCTATTCTTATTTAACGTTTACATAGCAATTAATTTTATAAAGTTTCTTTCTACTTACAGTTTGTACCGGAACCAGGCATTTGTTTGGATTCTATGATACAGTTTACACTATTTACACGAAACAGGCCATCGTTTCACTGAATTTAATTTGTTTTAAGTCACTTTCCAAAGCTTTTTTATCATTCACCGGACACGATTGTTCCATAAAATACTGCTGACCTTTGCTTTAAGTTTCTCTCTCTCCAGCCAAGATTGTAGCTCTGGTTCTGATTACGGGCAAATCAAAATGTTGTCCACTCCTTCTCCAAAGTTCTACCGATGCCTGCTGACCAATTATTTACCAGCCTCCTGAATCACACTCTCATCATTCTCCTCCGAGTAACTCTCTCTGTTAAAATTTTACTGAACAACTCTACTCGACGAAATTTTGTGACTGTCTTTATTTGATTATATTCTGTGTCCAACTGTACTTGACGAAATTCTGCGACCGACTCATGTGCCCCGTAGCTTACAGGCTCGCCAACGACAAAGGCAATCCTTGTGTTTGTGTTCTCGCCGATAACAAGTTATTTCAATTGTTTAATTATTAATTCTTTATTTGCCTTTAATTATAATTACAATATATATATATATATATATATATATATATATATACAGACGTAAATTTTAACACTACTAATATTATAATTGTTTATCGAAAAAACGTCGATCGCATTTCATTTTTAAAAGGCATCTAAATTATGAATGTATTGTGCCTTGCATTTACTTAATACAAGGAAAACATTTTGCGTTGGTTACATTGAGAAACCTAAGTTACGTACAGAATATTAAGAATTCCGGACGTCCTGTCGTATTTCGTTTCTTTCGGCATCATGATGTTTGATATATGTTATTGGGTGATTTAATAGTGAAGTCGTAACTCAGGGGCATTTCCTGTTTTGTTATACAACGTGCATTGTAATTAAATTTCGAAGAATTATCTCAGAAAAAAGCAGAAGTTGCTAGTGAAAAAAGAGGGGTATTATTTTGGGCAACCAACCTGATAAATTTTCTTAGGCCATGGCAAGCACCGGGTTCTGAAAAATGAGGGCGAGCGCTTCACCCCCGCACGCATATATGCAGCGAAAAAATATTTTATCCTAGAAATTCTCGGAGCCTTTATATCGCTGAGAGCTAGCGTCGGAAAAATTAATTCAATTCAAATTAATTGGTCCTTGGTGAAACGGAATTATTAGTAACAATACTGCAGCTCGGAGTGAGGGACAGTGAAAAGGATGGGTCAGGGGTAAAGGAGAGTGGAGTGGAAGAATTGGTTTATGGACAAAGGAAAGCGCGGTCAGCCACCAAATAAATCCTCCATCGGGAACTTTTTTTTTAGTGACGGACTACATGAAGGTGATCCACGTGTTGGAATCTTCTCTTTAATAGTATAGGAAGTGATGGAAAGAGAATGCTGAATGGAGAGAAATATAGCCGAAGGGTAACTAGAACCCATGGTCTGTATTTTAAGGTATTTGCCCGGAATTCGCCTAAATGGTTTGTAGGGAAACCACTAGGAACACCAACATACTTGTTTCTCGCCCTTCCGATAATGGGAGTCCAGGGTTTGCTGTGGGAACGCAACACTCCCGACTCCGTGCCTCGATCAGATTTGGGGACGTAGCTGTTCGACTGGTGGAATGAGAACAGAGAACAACTTTTACCGTATACCCGACGTCTGTGAACTAGAAACATTCATCCTTCAAAGCCATCTTAGGTGTCACGGCTTATGGAAACCTCTGTTAAACACGATATCTATGTCCAAGTCAATAGACTCAGGTGTGCCGCAAGGAAGTCCTTGCTTCTTCTGCCTTTCCTTCACTCACATCTTATCAGCAGAATCTGATGCAATCATAGATTGAATCCTACACGGATGTTAGAAGAAATACCTTTACAAACAGAGCGAGTGGAGTGACACGAGAAGAGTCGAAATTAATTCAGAAAGTCTTACTTAACGTTCACATATCGAAAAGTCGCTTACCATATAGCTAAACGGTACAATGAAGTTAAGAACCAACTCTGTCCAATATATCCACCTTACATGGAGGCAAGATATCAAATTCCTTGTTACCAATATTAGGCTGAGAACTAACAAACTCGCACATCTTCGAAACAAAAGATCCGAATTGACATTGAAAATCAAAACGTATAATACACCTTTCCTTTGATCGCCCCATTTGGACACGCGTTAGCAGTGTAATATATATACATATTATAAGGTCAGCCTTTGCAAGCACTCAGGAATCTCTGAGCAAGCATCAGAGATAAAAATGACTCCACGTGTCCTGCTGAGTAAGGTGCGCGTGATGATGACGAGGCTCTGTGAAGAAGGTACTTACTCCTACACAGAGCTGGAGGATTCCTGAATGCCATTGGTGGGGTTTTAAAAAAGGGCGGGTTTTTCTGATGTAGCTAAGTCTGTATATTACTTCAACGTGGAACCTCTGCCACTTTGTCTTCTATTTTATATTATTATCTTTGCTCTAGGCTGTAGACTAAAGTTAATAAAATTTCTTATTCTAATGGACTAAAGCCTCACGTTATTTCTCTAAGTCCTTTAAGCTATTATAGAGTGCGACTTAGCGCGTACTGCGGACCCCAAATTTCAATTCAAGTTTTACTTAAATATCTCATGGTAGCGAGGTCAGGAGAGAATTCGAATATTACATGGTGGCATCGGTGGGATCTTAACCACCGAGGCCAGAAGAATTATGCTATTACAGCAGCAACTTGGGGTCAGCGGCGGCCTTTCGCAAAAAGAAAATCCAAGTCACACAATACAAATGTACCTAGAGATGGGTCGCTCCGGAGAGAATCGTTTCAAAACCGGAAGACTCCCGTTCGTTCCGATCTAGGGAGCGAATGAATCGGAAGAATCGTACAGGATAAAATGACTCTGCAGCGCACCGCTCTGAACAATACTGTGCGTCTGGTTTCTACTACTTCAGGAGCCTATTGGAAAAAAATTCATACAGTTTGTAATCAATAGTTGTTAACTATGATAACTATTATATTATTTTATTCTGTTATTAATCAAGCCAAATTAATATTTGTGTTAAAAGCATATAAATTCCATAAAGAAGTAGCCAAATAACAGATAAAATTAAGTGCTATAATAAACATACATCGTTTCTGCAATCCTTGTAGATTTCGTCAGGTGATTAAAAAAAGCAAATTTTTTAAGTGGACGACTATGTAAAATAATCACCTGACGAAATCTACATATATATATATATATATATATATATATATATATATATAATTGTTCCGCATACAAATCAAGACCCGGAGTCGAATCCGGGGTTATATATATATATACACAATCAAGCAATCATACAGAATATTTTATTTTATTTATTCTCACAGTAGCAGAGTAAGTGGAGAAAGTTTCGCAAAATTTATCTTTCTTTGATCTGTCGTAAGACATTTTCACAAAGATTGACGCTACATTCCAAAATTATATATATTTTACACTCTAGTAATTATTCACTTAACAAAAACTACACACTACATATTTATGCCGCTCATTGATTGCAGTGGCCATTTGAATCGATTCCGGGAACTGCCGGAGAGTCCATTTAGAAATTAAACATTCACATCAAAATATTAACGAAATTACTGTAATAATTGAGTTATTTTATTACTAATTAATGTTGTTAATTAGGATCTCTCCTTAATAGCATCCACAGGCAACTGTTACATACCAGTATTTAAAAATAATAATACCTTAATTTATTAGAAAATGAGTAACTTAAAAAATAGTATTTCACTACAAATTCCTTCAATGTTTTGAAAATGACCACTACATTTATCCGTTTATTTACTAGCGGGAACTATTTGCTTAAACATTTCTAACCAAATACATTTCTAAAATTTTATTGTGTTACTGACAAACGTTTGACAAACGTTATAGTAATAGTAATAATGGGGATTGGCCGATTATAAATTCGGTAATTAAAGCAAACCCTTTTTATATCATAATTATTGGCAGTTATTTCTTAAATCACTCAAAATGCAACCTCGCTCAAGCCAGAGGGCTCTAGTTAACACTTACCTACCTTCCTCTACCCTTCCGCATCCCCCCTTTCAAATCCATTCCTATGCTATTAAAGGGGAGTTGCCACCACGTGAACTTTTTAAAAAATCTCTACATGTCTTCATTTGAAGGAAATGGTGAGTTACTGGTCTCACCGTTCTCAAGAATGTAGAATCATTTTTACTTTGGGAAATGGAAATTTAAATACTGTTTGAAACCAGAAATCTACTTCCCATAGTGCAAGGTGAAGAAACCAAACCTACGTACACTAAAGCTCTGGCTACATCGAAGGTGAAAGATAGATAGATACAAATGCAAGGTACTATATCAATAGATTGATTAACAGCTGAAAACAGAGATAAACACTTGTAAGGCATTAATGGAAATATTCAATACTCTTTCTAAAAACATGAAAGAGAAATACTGAATAACTATAATGCTCTCGTATCAGAATATTTCAACTTCAAATATGGAGTTTCGTGTGTAATATCAGTACTATTCAAAATATAGTTTTTCGTCTCAATGACCTGATTGAAAATATGAGTGACCAAATGGTGAAGTAGGTCCACACTATAAATTCCTTAGTACAGCATGGGAGTGAACCGATGCCACAGACAAGACTGGAAAAACTGAAAATCAGACAGGCGATGGAAGAAGAGAAAAAAGTGAAGAGTCCAAAGTTGCTTTTAAGAAAACAAAAAGTAGTTATGTACTGTTATTGCCAAAGAAGTCTGACACAAAATCTATAAAAACAAAACCAACAATAAATTTACTCCAAAGTATGCAAGAAATGTAATAAACCAAATCATACTTAACAATAATGCTACCAAGTCAAGACTTTCCCTAAATGTATGCACTGTGAAGGAAACAATCAACCTGAAGCAAAAATTTTTTTCAACAAAATAGGCAAGACAAATAAAGTCAAAATGAAACTTCTCAGAACAGGTAAACAATAATATGACACAAGAAAGATTTCAGTATCCAGTATATTCAGATGAAAAGCTGTTTCATGGCTGAGAGAAAAAAAGTGATTAAGTTTTTTCTGTATGTGGTGGATGTTTTTGTCACATGACTAATAGTGAGAAAACTCAGTGTCAAAATAAGTAAACCTGAAAAAATAAAGATAGTTAAAGAAAACTGCATGACAACATCTGTTGAAGGTAAAATGACGACAGATAGGCAATTGTCAACAATGTCTCACTCATGCCACAGTTAAGCATAATTATACTACCTGAAGGTGGCAGTAGACTTTTATTCTCAAGAAATATGGTCTAAATTTTTGATGAGGAAAAGAATTATGGGGCTCAAACCAAAAATGGCTTGAACATGATACATTTAAAAGACTGTTTTACTGGAGAGGCACAGAAAACTACGCCAAATAAGTAATGGAAATATCTATAAAATGCCAGGATTCTAAAAACTCTACTGAAGTGTGAATCCACAAAATGTGTTGTGTGTACTCAAACAAAACAATTCAGAGATCCATTTAATACTCCAAGAGTAAGAGTAACACATCCTCATGAACTCACCTACAGTGATGTGTATGGAAAACAGTTGCACCAACTCTGGATGGAAAACAATATTTCAGGACTAGTATTGATGATTTCTCTCACCTTGAAAAAATCTATTTAATGGAGTATAAGGATAAAAGTTTTTTCTTTTTTTGTCAAATCTGAAATCCAATTTTAACTAAATATCTCAAAACTCAGAATATATAATGGTGGTGAATACAGAAGCAATCAGTTGAAACATTGGTGCAAGACAAGATACATTAAACTTGAATTTACATTTCCTTAAACATGAAAAATGAATGGGACTGATGAATGTATGATAAAGCAAGAGCAATGTTGTTTTTGCCTGTCTAGAAAATGAGATATGGGGATATGCTGTATACAGAAGCCTTCTACAGCTTGTGAAACACTCGCCCTGAAAATTGATATGGCAGAAAGGCTGATTTGTCAAGATTATCAGTGTTTGGATAAAAAGTTTACATGAAGGTGTTAGGCTGTCAGAAGAAGTTGTAAAACTGAAGCTGAAAAGGAATTATCATTGAATACACAAACAATGATTACAGATATCTCAAATCTAAAAGCAAATATGTGTTTACATCAAAAGATGTACAAAACAATGTGAAGAAAAACCTCCCTGAAAATTAAATTGCAAAGGAAAATGTAATATATCATGATGTGAATAGAAGGCGCTGTCTAGCCCTTTATGTGTAAACCCTAAAATCACAGTGAAAACACACACTCTAGTGTGGGATCTCGCTGTGTTAACATGTTACTCTACACTTAGCAATAAACCATATACATATATTTCATGGCTACTCAATTCACCTCAAGACACCACAGAAAACCCTTAATATGGTGTGCTGAAAAGGTTAATGAGTAGTTGGTACTGCTGGTTATATCTGCTTAAATTGGTTACTATGTGAATGACACCATAGCAGCCAGCTTAATGGCACATGTGTGATTGTAATGAGTGGGCATAATAAACAAAGGAAATAAATGCATAAGTATTATTAATCATTTACCCAAACCATACAAATGAAAATATTTGAATAAGATAAATGGAGATGAAGCTTTTATTACATAAATATGTGGTCTAGTGGGGAAAAGATAATTCTTGATGAGCAGATGGGTGGTTAAGAAAAAATATGGAAGATACCATACAAGTTTTGTTGCCAAGTTATGTCAACAAAATAAAATTTTGACTTCAAGTAAACAAATAGTGCTGTTTAACAGACAACCTTCATTAGGGCCTTCTTGCAATAGTAGTCATGAAAACTCGCAACTTTTAGACTTTTTATCTCAAGTCAGGTTTTCTACAAGAAGAAATATTTATGAAACAGCTTGATGGATACAACTACTGAGGAAAAGTTTTTCCCCTGAAAAATGTGGCCTTGAACAAGCACTACTTCAATAGTACAAGGCAATAGCTATATTTCTGAAGTAAGAAAGTCTGATCAAACAAAAATCAGAAAACTATGTTTTCAAAAATACCAAAGGAAAGAAAACTATTTGGGAATACACATAGACAATGGAATAGAATAAATTAATTTTTCATAGATCCTCATGAGCTTCAAGGGTTATACATTTAACATTGCTTTAGACCTATATCTAATTAATTAATTTGTTTACATATGACTTTCTTATTTATTAATTTATTACAATTTTTATCTGGCTTTTATTTCTTTTACTTTCAGTCTTGATAATTTATCAAGTTTAATAGTTTATTTGACACAGTTTTATTTCAGTAAAAATTTTTGCTTACACTACTATTGTTGCTTCTTCTCCTTTATTTTTACTCTTTTCTTTACCATTTCTAACAACTTAGAAAATAAAAATATAACTTCTTTGGTGAATATTTATAAAATATAAATTCTATAGTTAAACTTTACTGTAACACTTGCCCTTATTTAAATTTTAAAAGAAAAATATATTTCCAATTTTAACACACAAGTCCCATCTTAGAACATAATATTCGAAGTCTTGGTCTTGCTAGAGCCTTCGTCATAATATCCGCCACTTGATCTTCTGTTGATATATGTTGAATGTTCAACTCTCCTTCCATCACCTTTTCTCAAATGAAAAAAATACTTAATCTGCAATGATGAAAATCTGGATTTTGTGAGAGTCTCACCATTGCCTGGTTATCTATGTGAAGAATTGGTAATTTTTTCAGAATCCCAGTATCTTTAAATAATCTTTTCAGCCAAATGATCTCTTTTACTGCATCTGTTGCTGCAACAAGTTCTGCCTCAGTTGTAGATGTAGCAGTCATAGCTTGTCTTTGACTTAGGCACGAAATAGTTTCACCAACATGTGTTATCACAATTCCTGATGTTGATCTACCTGACTTATTACATCCTCCAAAGCCAGGATCACTGAAGCATTCTAATCTACCACCACTTGCATTTGGTCGATAGACAATGACCATGTTACATGTACTAGCAATATATCGAAGTACTCATTTCAGTCTGATTATATACTCTGCAGATGCTGAATCAAGAGATCATGATAAGAAACCAACACTGTAGGCTAAATCTGGTCTTTTTCCCACCATTAAGGAGATTAATGCACCAACTGCTTATCTATAAGGAAAAACACTTTTGTGTGTCACTTCACCTTCAATCTTTGACATCTCTGGTTCCTTTACAATAGGCATTGAGGCAGGTTTGCATGTATCAAAACGAAATAATTCTAGAATCTTCTTTGAATATGCTTCTTGACTAATCTTTATTGCACCTGTGGGGACGAATATTCCGTGTCCCCATGCGAGCAAGAGGGTCCCGTTACGCGTCCCGTTAGGGGATGCAAACAATGCTCCCCACCAAGTAACGGGACCCTACCGAGCACCTACAGCGTGCACGCGGAGAGCCCATTCTGTTCCCGGCTCTCGCGCGACACTTACCTATGCTTCCGGACAACGGCCAGAGTCGCACCACGTGGTGGAATAAAGTCTTAGTTTAGGAGACCAGGCTTATTACTCCGGGCTCCGGGAATCCTAACCCTGCACGAGTCTCTCCTATATTGGTGACCCCTACGATGGACATTTTGAACAACAAAATCGCCGAGCTACAGCAGGAGATCAAAGGCTGAAGGAGGATCCACGTGGCCAACGCCATGACGCAGCACAGGTCTGTAGGATCACACCGAAGCTGCCGGCTTTCTGGGCGGACAATACGACAATACGGACAATACGGAAAGCCAATTCGCCATCGCCGGCATCACGCAGGACGCCACCAAGTTCAACCACATCGCAGCTCACCTCGAACAAAGAAGGGCTGCGGAAGTCCAGGACATCCTCGTCAACCCGCCAGCAACAGGCAAGTACAAGTGTTTAAAGAAAGCGCTGATACAGAGACTTTCGCCCTCACAAGAGCGAAGAACTCGGCTGCTACTCAGCGAAGCGGAACTTGGCGACAGATCGCCGTCGCAGTTCCTGCGGTACCTCCGCAGCCTAGTACGGCCTACTCTAGTGTCGGACGATTTCCTGCGGACGTTGTGGATGCAGCGCCTGCCGGCCTACGTACAGGTCGCGGTCCAAAGTCATATAGACGCACCGCTCGCCACGACCGCCGAAATCGCTGACAGGCTTATGGAGATTCCAACACCCGGTCTTCCACCGCACGTCCACGCTGCCAGCACGAGCTCACAGTCCACCAATCAGGCAGATGAACTCCACGGCCCATCAGCCCCTAGCCTCGAGCAGCGCCTGGAGGCGCTCACCGCGGAAGTCGCAGCCCTACGAGGCGAACGAAGGCCGCCAGCACGCCGCCAGCCGCCCGAACAACAGCGTGGCCGCCGCGACAACGCCAGCACCGGGAAATGC
Organism: Zhengitettix transpicula; assembly: GCA_037074705.1. Lineage (NCBI taxonomy): Eukaryota > Metazoa > Arthropoda > Insecta > Orthoptera > Tetrigidae > Zhengitettix > Zhengitettix transpicula. Next base: position 118,968,803 of record CM073592.1, on the reverse strand, counting down.
TGGTACCACAGACGGTTCGGTAGCCGGGCTCAACGCTGCGAACCCCCGTGCAGCTACACCCAGGGAAACGAGTAAGGCAGCCGGCTATTGCAGCTGCCGGCTGCCCATCCAGTGGACGCCGTCTCGTCGTTAGGGACCACACTAGCGGACATGGGTTCCTAGTCGACACCGGTTCTGACTTATGTTGCTTCCCGCGCAACCTACTCAAGGGCCAGCGCGCGGCCACCAACTACAAGCTCAGCGCCGCGAACAGCAGTACTATACACACGTACGGCTGCCTACCCATGCGAATCGACCTGGGGCTGCACCGGGTGTTCGTATGGCGTTTCGTCATCGCGGACGTCGCGTTGCCAATAATCGGCGCTGATTTCCTGGCACACTTTGGACTTCTACCGGACTGTCGAAGCGGGCGCCTGCTCGACGGGACGACGGGCCGCGTCGTAAGCGCGAATAAGGACCGATCGCCGCAACCCAGCGTCAGGGTGCTGACGACGTGCTCGCCATACCAGGACCTCCTGAGCCGATTCCCGGAGCTCACGCGCCCGGCCGGCGCGCCCCGCGTTGTTCGTCACACCACGGTTCACCACATCCAGACGACGCCAGGGCCCCCAGTTTCCTGTAGACCACGACGCCTGGCACCGGAGCGGCTCCACATCGCACGGGCAGAATTCGAGGCCATGCTCGCCGACGGGACCGCGCGACGATCGAAGAGCCCGTGGGCATCGCCGCTGCATCTCGTGCCTAAGAAGAAGGACGGAGAATGGCGCCCATGCGGTGATTATCGCGCGCTGAACGCGCGAACCGTCCCAGACAGGTATCCCGTTCGGCACGTACAGGACTTTGCTATGAGCCTTCGAGGAAGCAAAATATATTCTGTCCTCGACCTCGTTAAGGCATACACACAGATTCCGGTGCACACGACGGACATCCCGAAAACGGACATAACCACGCCGTTCGGGATGTTCGAATTCCCGTTCATGACCTTTGGACTAAGAAATGCTGGACAAACGTTCCAGAGGTTTATGGACGAAGTGTTACAGGGGCTGGACTTCTGCTTCCCGTACATCGACGACATTCTAATCTACAGCTCGTCTCCAGAGCAACACCGGGAACACCTGCGAACCGTTTTCCGCCGATTGTCGCAGCACGGCATAATCGTCAACGTGGAAAAGAGCGTGCTGGGCCAGCAGGCCGTAACCTTCCTCGGCTACCACGTTTCCTCGGAAGGCGTAAGCGCCGTACCAGAACGTGTCGCCGCACTGCGCGATTTCCAGCGCCCATCCAACGCCAGAGGGCTCCGTCGCTTCTTGGGAATGATAAATTTCTATCGTCGTTTCCTTCCCAAGGCAGCGGCGCATCAAGCAGAGCTCCAGGAGGCTCTATCAGGTCTCCACGGCACCCACCCTGTGCCCTGGAACCCACTCAGTACAGCAGCCTTCGAGAAATGCAAGGCCTCGCTCGCCAACGCAACGATGCTGGCTCACCCGGACCCTACGGCACAGCTCGGGCTTTTCACCGACGCGTCGCAGAATGCAGTCGGCGCCAGCTTGCAGCAGCAAGTGGGAGGAGCGTGGCAACCGTTGGGTTTCTTCTACCGGAAGCTGACGCCGCAGCAAACACAGTGGCCGGCATATTATCGGGAGCTACTCGCCATCTTTTTGGCGGTCCGGCATTTTCGTCACGCGTTGGAGGCTCAACTCACAATAATATTTACTGATCATAAGCCCATATGTTTTGCCTATCAGCAGCAGAACGAGAGACTCCCGCCCGTTCAGAGGAACCACCTGACGTACATCTCGCAGTTCACCACGGACATTCGGCACGTCAATGGGTCCCAAAACATAGTCGCCGACGCGTTATCCCGCGTCGAGGCTTTGACAGCAGCCAATAGCCCGGTGGATCTCAGCCGCATCGCCCAGCAGCAAGCCGAGGACGACGAGCTACGCGAGCTGCTAGCCGGCAGCACAGCACTCCAGCTCCGCCACGTCGATGTCCCAGGACTCGACCTCCGGGTGTTATGTGATGTATCGACGGGTCGCCAACGCCTAGTCGTCCCAGCTCCAAGTCGCAGACAGGTATTCGACGCGGTCCACGGCCTGAGCCATCCCGGCACATGCGCTACCACGCGCCTGATCACGTCGCGTTTCGTTTGGCCCGGGGTTAAACGAGACATACGCGTATGGACTCGGGCGTGTTTGCAATGTCAGCGCGCGAAGATTACACGGCACGTCCACACGCCACTGGGAGACTTCACGACGCCGTCAGCTCGTTTCCGTCACATACACATTGACATCGTGGGTCCACTGCCGCCAGCAGGCTCTTACCGATACCTCCTGACGGCGATCGACCGTGCATCGCGTTGGCCAGAAGCTTATCCACTGGAGCGAATCACCGCAGAAGATGTGGCCAACGCCCTGCTCCACGGCTGGATCTCGCGCTATGGCTGCCCAGAGCGTGTTACTACGGACCAAGGACGGCAGTTCGAGTCCGATCTTTTTCAGGCACTGGGGAAGTACACGGGCTGGCAGAGGTCCCGCACGACGCCGTACCACCCACAGGCTAACGGGCTAGTAGAACGGCTCCACAGGCAGCTGAAGGCAGCGATAATGTGCCATGAAGGCGCCTCCTGGCTCGACGCCCTCCCGGTCGTCATGCTCGGGATTCGTACCGCCTTCAAGGAGGACCTGCAGACATCAGCCGCCGAACTGGTGTTTGGAGAACCGCTACGTCTGCCCGGCGAATTCTTCACCGCAGAACCCGAGCTTGGCGACCCGACGTCACTCATCGAGCGGGTCCGCCAGGCAACAACAAACATACGGCCCACACCGGCTTCGCGACGCTCCCGACCAGGAAGCTTCGTGTTCAAGGAGTTGGCGACTTGCACCCATGCTTTTCTCCGTGACGACGGTATAAAGGCCTCCCTTTGTACGCCTTACACGGGACCCTACCGCATCGTCAGCAGGGACGAGAAAACCTGCGTGTTGCATACAAGTCACGGAGAAACACGAGTTTCACTGGACAGGGTAAAACCGGCCTTCATGTTGCGCCCAGGGGAAGCAGTTGGGCCCCCCAGCATAGCGCCGTCAGCCACGAACGACAGGCCGGTGGCACCACAGGCGACGCTCTCCACGCCAGCGCAAAGAGACTGGCCTCGCCCGCATCGCCTAGCAGCGCCGCCAACTCGCTCGGGTCGCCGGGCCCGTGCCCCGGACCGCTACTTGCCCACGCCGTAGAACATTTCACACATTATTATTTTTTTTTTGTAAATATTCTGTATATTGTTGTGTAAAAATTATGAACATATATATTTATTATTGTATTGTAATGCGACTCTGGCACAAAACGTATATCCTGACTCCGTCTCTTAACGGGTGGCTGGTGTGGGGACGAATATTCCGTGTCCCCATGCGAGCAAGAGGGTCCCGTTACGCGTCCCGTTAGGGGATGCAAACAATGCTCCCCACCAAGTAACGGGACCCTACCGAGCACCTACAGCGTGCACGCGGAGAGCCCATTCTGTTCCCGGCTCTCGCGCGACACTTACCTATGCTTCCGGACAACGGCCAGAGTCGCACCACGTGGTGGAATAAAGTCTTAGTTTAGGAGACCAGGCTTATTACTCCGGGCTCCGGGAATCCTAACCCTGCACGAGTCTCTCCTATAGCGCCATCCTCAAAATGTTCCATTTCAGACCAAGGAAATATGAAAAAGGTTTTATGGTGACTTTAAATTCAGCCTTCAACTTTTTAATGAAATTATCTTCCTCAGTTTTATGTTGCCATGACTAATTCTGTATCAACATAAAGAGCGACTAAAATCTTCTCATTTTTCTCTTCTTTAATATATAAACATGTATCTGCTTCACTTTTTTTAAAACTTGATGATAACAGAAAGACACCAAATTGCTTATTCCAACATCTTGCAGCTTGCTTTAATCCATATAGACTTCGTTTGAGCTTACAAACTCGGCCTGTACTGTCGTCGTATCCTTCTGGCTGTTACATGTAGATTGTTTCTTCTAACTCTCCATACAAAAACGCTGTCTAAACATCAAACTGAACTTAGTGCATCTTCTCAATTCCAGCAATACTTAACATCAAATTGTACTTAGCTTAGCAACTGGACTGAAAGTTTCATTGTAGTCTACTCCACAACGTTGACAAGTCTTGTGTTATACTTGTGTATAGTAACATCTGGAATGCCTTTAACTCAAAAAACCCACTAACAAGGTATGGCCTTAGCTTCTTTTGGTAGAGCTGTCATCTTCCATGTTTGATTTTCTGTTAAATATTGCATTTAACTATCAATAACCTGTTTCCAATTAGATTTCTGTGCACTTTTGAGTGCCTCTTCACATGTTTCCGGACTGTTTATTCCATGAAATGTTCTTTCAGTAGGCATAACATAATCATCAAATCATGATAGTTTCTGTAGTTGATTGTAGAGAATGCATGAAAACTGATCTTCAATAACATCATCACTTTCTTCTTTAGTCTCAGATTCTTAAAATGTTTCTTCTTCATTGATGTCTTCATTTTGTGTTGTTTGCTTTCCCTTATTTGTGAGCTAAATATCTTGTAGAGGTAATTTAACTTGTTATTCACATTTGTCTGGTTTCTCTAGAAAGATTACATCTGTGGAAAGAATAACTTTATTTATTCTTTAATCCAGATTCTGTAACGTTCATCTCCATTGTATCCAACAAGATAACCTTTGATTGCTTTTCTGTTCAATTTCTTTTGACTGTTGTGTTTTTCTTAATAAAACACCCTAATAATTTATTTGACACAGTTTTATTTCAGTAAAACAGTTTGCTTACACTACTATTGTTACTTCTTCTTTATTTTTATTCTCAACTGTTTTCATTACCTCTTACAATAACTTAGAAAATAAAAAAATAACTTCTTTGGTGAATATTTTTAAAATTTAAATAATATAATTAAACTTTAGTGTAGCATGTTTCTGATTTTTCAAGAAATGTTTATCTGACTTTTATTTCTGTTAGTTTAAGTCTTGATATTTCTCAGATTATTTTAATTTTGCTTTCATATTTTTGAACATTTCCTGAAAAATACAGACATTTAGTCGTTTTTACAACCATACTCAAAATTTTACAATACCGTTTGCAATAGTTTTGAACATTTATATTATATGTCATATTTAAAATACCTTGCTTATATTTAGTTGAAAACTTAATTCCGTTTGTTATCTAGTAATTTCTTTAAGCAGCTGCATTTATGTTTGTTATGGTTTTTACTGGAAATTTTGTTTTGAAATGCAAAATGAATGTGTTTAGATAAGCATTTGTTTTTGATTTGTGAAATGTGTCTTTACATCCCCTTTCTCTTAGTGCTGTTTCAAAATTTAGTAAACATGTTTCTTATTACTCTTTTATATGTATGAATTTTTGTTCTTATACTACTTACAGTTATAATTTGGGCATCATGATCTGATAAATGATTAATTATGCACAACTTTATCATTAAAGTCTTGGAAAAGATTATTTTTTGCAGTCCCTATATATTATATTTACTCATAATAAGAGGAAATGAATCAGAAATGAATAAATTACTAAATAAGATTAAATAAATTTTTCAGAAGACTGTAACGGGAAAACTTGTGGGGACGAATATTCCGTGTCCCCATGCGAGCAAGAGGGTCCCGTTACGCGTCCCGTTAGGGGATGCAAACAATGCTCCCCACCAAGTAACGGGACCCTACCGAGCACCTACAGCGTGCACACGGAGAGCCCCCAGTCTGTTCCCGGCTCTCGCGCGACACATTACCTGTGCTTCCCGACAACGGCCGAAGTCGCACCACGTGGTGGAATAAAGTCTTAGTTTAGGAGACCAGGCTTATTACTCCCGGCTCCGGGAATCCTACCCTGCACGAGTCTCTCCTATATTGGTGACCCCTACGATGGACATTTTGAACAACAAAATCGCCGAGCTACAGCAGGAAATCGCAAGGCTGAAGGAGGATCCACGTGGCCAACACCATGACGCAGCACAGGTCTGTAGGATCACACCGAAGCTGCCGGCTTTCTGGGCGGACAATACGGACGTCTGGTTCGCCCAGGCGGAAAGCCAATTCGCCATCGCCGGCATCACGCAGGACGCCACCAAGTTCAACCACATCGCAGCTCACCTCGAACAAAGATGGGCTGCGGAAGTCCAGGACATCCTCGTCAACCCGCCAGCAACAGGCAAGTACGAGTGTTTAAAGAAAGCTCTGATACAGAGACTTTCGCCCTCACAAGAGCGAAGAACTCGGCTGCTGCTCAGCGAAGCCGAACTTGGCGACAGATCTCCGTCGCAGTTCCTGCGGTACCTCCGCAGCCTAGTAGGGCCTACTCAAGTGTCGGACGATTTCCTGCGGACGTTGTGGCTGCAGCGCCTGCCGGCCTACGTACAGGTCGCGGTCCAAAGTCATATAGACGCACCGCTCGCCACGGCCGCCCAAATCGCTGACAGACTTATGGAGATTCCAACACCCGGTCTTCCACCGCACGTCCACGCTGCCAGCACGAGCTCACAGTCCACCAATCAGGCAGATGAACTCCACGGCCCATCAGCCCCTAGCCTCGAGCAGCGCCTGGAGGCGCTCACCGCGGAAGTCGCAGCCCTACGAGGCGAACGAAGGCCGCCAGCACGCCGCCAGCCGCCCGAACAACAGCGTGGCCGCCGCGACAACGCCAGCACCGGGAAATGCTGGTACCACAGACGGTTCGGTAGCCGGGCTCAACGCTGCGAACCCCCGTGCAGCTACACCCAGGGAAACGAGTAAGGCAGCCGGCTATTGCAGCTGCCGGCTGCCCATCCAGTGGACGCCGTCTCGTCGTTAGGGACTACACCAGCGGACATGGGTTCCTAGTCGACACCGGTTCCGACTTATGTTGCTTCCCGCGCAACCTACTCAAGGGCCAGCGCGCGGTCACCAACTACAAGCTCAGCGCCGCGAACAGCAGTACTATCAACACGTACGGCTGCCTACCCATGCGAATCGACCTGGGGCTGCACCGGGTGTTCGTATGGCGTTTCGTCATCGCGGACGTCGCGTTGCCAATAATCGGCGCTGATTTCCTGGCACACTTTGGACTTCTACCGGACTGTCGAAGCGGGCGCCTGCTCGACGGGACGACGGGCCGCGTCGTAAGCGCGAATAAGGACCGATCGCCGCAACCCAGCGTCAGGGTGCTGACGACGTGCTCGCCATACCAGGACCTCCTGAGCCGATTCCCGGAGCTCACGCGCCCGGCCGGCGCGCCCCGCGTTGTTCGTCACACCACGGTTCACCACATCCGGACGACGCCAGGACCCCCAGTTTCCTGTAGACCACGACGCCTGGCACCGGAGCGGCTCCACATCGCACGGGCAGAATTCGAGGCCATGCTCGCCGACGGGACCGCGCGACGATCGAAGAGCCCGTGGGCATCGCCGCTGCATCTCGTGCCTAAGAAGAAGGACGGAGAATGGCGCCCATGCGGTGATTATCGCGCGCTGAACGCGCGAACCGTCCCAGACAGGTATCCCGTTCGGCACGTACAGGACTTTGCTATGAGCCTTCGAGGAAGCAAAATATATTCTGTCCTCGACCTCGTTAAGGCATACACACAGATTCCGGTGCACACGACGGACATCCCGAAAACGGCCATAACCACGCCGTTCGGGATGTTCGAATTCCCGTTCATGACCTTTGGACTGAGAAATGCTGGACAAACGTTCCAGAGGTTTATGGACGAAGTGTTACAGGGGCTGGACTTCTGCTTCCCGTACATCGACGACATTCTAATCTACAGCGCGTCTCCAGAGCAACACCGGGAACACCTGCGAACCGTTTTCCGCCGCTTGTCGCAGCACGGCATAATCGTCAACGTGGAAAAGAGCGTGCTGGGCCAGCAGGCCGTAACCTTCCTCGGCTACCACGTTTCCTCGGAAGGCGTAAGCGCCGTACCAGAACGTGTCGCCGCACTGCGCGATTTCCAGCGCCCATCCAACGCCAGAGGGCTCCGTCGCTTCTTGGGAATGATAAATTTCTATCGTCGTTTCCTTCCCAAGGCAGCGGCGCATCAAGCAGAGCTCCAGGAGGCTCTCTCAGGTCTCCGCGGCACCCACCCTGTGCCCTGGAACCCACTCAGTACAGCAGCCTTCGAGAAATGCAAGGCCTCGCTCGCCAACGCAACGATGCTGGCTCACCCGGACCCTACGGCACAGCTCGGGCTTTTCACCGACGCGTCGCAGAATGCAGTCGGCGCCAGCTTGCAGCAGCAAGTGGGAGGAGCGTGGCAACCGTTGGGTTTCTTCTCCCGGAAGCTGACGCCGCAGCAAACACAGTGGCCGGCATATTATCGGGAGCTACTCGCCATCTTTTTGGCGGTCCGGCATTTTCGTCACGCGTTGGAGGCTCAACACACAATAATATTTACTGACCATAAGCCCATATGTTTTGCCTATCAGCAGCAGAACGAGAGACTCCCGCCCGTTCAGAGGAACCACCTGACGTATATCTCGCAGTTCACCACGGACATTCGGCACGTCAATGGGTCCCAAAACATAGTCGCCGACGCGTTATCCCGCGTCGAAGCTTTGACAGCAGCCAATAGCCCGGTGGATCTCAGCCGCATCGCCCAGCAGCAAGCCGAGGACGACGAGCTACGCGAGCTGCTAGCCGGCAGCACAGCACTCCAGCTCCGCCACGTCGATGTCCCAGGACTCGACCTCCGGGTGTTATGTGATGTATCGACGGGTCGCCAACGCCTAGTCGTCCCAGCTCCAAGTCGCAGACAGGTATTCGACGCGGTCCACGGCCTGAGCCATCCCGGCACACGCGCTACCACGCGCCTGATTACGTCGCGTTTCGTTTGGCCCGGGGTTAAACGAGACATACGCGTATGGACTCGGGCGTGTTTGCAATGTCAGCGCGCGAAGATTACACGGCACGTCCACACGCCACTGGGAGACTTCACGACGCCGTCAGCTCGTTTCCGTCACATACACATTGACATCGTGGGTCCACTGCCGCCAGCAGGCTCTTACCGATACCTCCTGACGGCGATCGACCGTGCATCGCGTTGGCCAGAAGCTTATCCACTGGAGCGAATCACCGCAGAAGATGTGGCCAACGCCCTGCTCCACGGCTGGATCTCGCGCTATGGCTGCCCAGAGCGTGTTACTACGGACCAAGGACGGCAGTTCGAGTCCGATCTTTTTCAGGCACTGGGGAAGTACACGGGCTGGCAGAGGTCCCGCACGACGCCGTACCACCCACAGGCTAACGGGCTAGTAGAACGGCTCCACAGGCAGCTGAAGGCAGCGATAATGTGCCATGAAGGCGCCTCCTGGCTCGACGCCCTCCCGGTCGTCATGCTCGGGATTCGTACCGCCTTCAAGGAGGACCTGCAGACATCAGCCGCCGAACTGGTGTTTGGAGAACCGCTACGTCTGCCCGGCGAATTCTTCACCGCAGAACCCGAGCTTGGCGACCCGACGTCACTCATCGAGCGGGTCCGCCAGGCAACAACAAACATACGGCCCACACCGGCTTCGCGACGCTCCCGACCAGGAAGCTTCGTGTTCAAGGAGTTGGCGACTTGCACCCATGCTTTTCTCCGTGACGACGGTATAAAGGCCTCCCTTTGTACGCCTTACACGGGACCCTACCGCATCGTCAGCAGGGACGAGAAAACCTGCGTGTTGCATACAAGTCGCGGAGAAACACGAGTTTCACTGGACAGGGTAAAACCGGCCTTCATGTTGCGCCCAGAGGAAGCAGTTGGGCCCCCCAGCATAGCGCCGGCAGCCACGAACGACCTCCTATAAACTAAAGAGTTATCATGCAAAGGAAAAACCAAAGAAAATGGCTGGTTTTAACCTTGAGTCAGAAAAGTATGTTAGTCAAGTCATTGAAACATTTGATATGGAAAATGTCAAACCAAAAGCAAACCTCATTGCTAAGGAAACCACCAGTAGCATAGAGCATAAAGACTTTTGTTACAGAGAAGCTGTTGGAAGTATGTTGTATGTGTCATGCAAAAGCCACCCAGATCTAAGCTACGCTTATTGGATTTGAAAAAAATACATGCACAATCCTACATCACAATATATCAGTCAAGTAAAAATTACTCTCATATATGTCAAGGGGACAACTAATCTTGGAATAAAATATATAGGTGAAGAAAAAGACATGTTGGAGCTACAAACATACAGTGACTCTGATCATAATGGTGACAATGATTGCAGAAGCACCAACAGACAATGTAATTGTCCCATGGCATGCAGAACTGTAGCAAAATCATCTGTTGAAGCAGAATATGAAACTGCAGCTACATTTGTAGCTGAAATGAAATTCATTAAGACTTTAATTCAATAATTGATTGACAAGAGAATACAATCAATATTCTTTATGCATAATATAAGTGCCATAAAATGATCAAGTTGGAACAACTTTCGAAAACAGCAGTTATCATTATGATAATAAATACCACTTCATCTGTGATGAGCTGAATAAGGGTTGGTTCAACATCGATTACTGCAAGTCTGAATAGCAGCATGCTGATATTTTGACCAAACCTTTGTTGTCAGTAAGTTATCAAGAGCTAAAAGAGTCAGTCCTCATGAAAGAAGAATGACTTTTTCAAAGCTAGGAAATGTTAAACAAGTAACATCAAGAACATTTTGATGTAAAATTAATCTAATAATTTATAATATTCAATTTTTTTTCTACCAAATGTATTCTGCACTTATTATACCTTGCAAATATCAATCTATGTAAGTGTTTTTGTTAAATATTCTTTTCAGTATCATCAACATGGAGACCAATATTTTCTCTCTGTTTAAATATGCAAGTGTGTTTTAATTCGTTATTCAAAATATTTTTTTAATATAACATTTAATATGTTTTTCAACATGTATTAAAATTTTTTCTCTTAAGTTAAAATATGAATATTCATGTAAGCTCTAATGTAATACATGTTGCTCTAAAAAAATAAATATATAAACAATAAGGAAATACAATCAGTAGTCAGATGATCTAGCACTACATATTTTAATAAGTTTTTCATAGTTGAGCACCAGGTTCAGCTTTCTCAATGTTGACATTTCTGTGGTCATTCTCTACTACTGTCTTTAGACATATCTGAGCCTGGCGCTCAACTGCGAAAAAGTTATTAATAACTTACACTGGGAAAGCTTACATTCATTAAAGAAATATTTCTCCATTCTGTCATATTAAAATAATATTCATTTCTAGAGTCATGAAAGAAATAAATTTCCTGTTTCTTTGGTGCTATATATTATATATGAAGATGTTACTAATATCCTATGTACCTTGATCTTTTCTCTCCTCATACGAATATGTATTTGGAAGAATAACAAAACACAAGTGGTTTCTTTTTGCACATTTTATTTCAGGTTTATTTTTCAGACAGCATTTCTTCTCACTATTAAACCTTAACAACATACATCACATTTTTCTGATTATTTGGTATTATATTTTACAGTAGCTATTGTTTTTAATGTTTATGTCTGTATAAAAACAAATCAGTAATTTCCCCTCTCTAATCTGTAGTTAATTTGTCCAAAATTCAAAAATATTAATTTGAAAATCAAACTTATTTGGAATTATTTTATAAGTGTTACATCAAATTATAGCTTACTGTCAGAAAATTGTAGTACATAATTCATATTTACAGATCCTAAAATTTTTTAATGCTTAAGTTGGAAATCAAATAATGGAGAGGGTGGGGAGACAGACACATTTGGATTCTCATATTTAAATTAATAAATTCTTACAGTTTCTAAAACCAACATTTAAAAGCAATTCCAAAATACATGTCACCATAAAGTCTGAGGCTACTATGTGGTAGCCCACTTGATGTTATTATTTATTGGAGGCAATGATGCCAGAGTATGACAAAAAAAGGCATTGCCTACTGCACCAACTGAATCTGAAATGCCTTTATAAATATCTGACATACCTACTCCAATAACAAATATTCAACATCCTATCCACTATCCAACTTCCTAAACACACTATTGACCCATTTTAAAAAGATCATAGTTCACTTTTCATTACAACCTAAAACACCTCAACTCCATTCTCTACCTGGCCTACACTGAACTGTAATCCAACCTAGATACAAAACACATGTATCCCAAATATTCTCAACCTGCCCAAAGGTTACCTTCACATTCCATCCAAGCTCTACAAAATCCTCACATCCCAATGTAACCCACACAAGAACACCTCCACAAAAGTCAGGTTGTGAATCATGTGGTAAAAACAGGTGCTATATCCTTCAATCTACAACAATGCTGCATAATCCTTCATAAAGTCAAATAAAAAATTACCTGCATCTACTTCCAATACGTTTACCAAATACTTGGTGGACCTTTTACAGAAAAGCGTTGTCAACCACAGCAGCACTACCAAACTTACAAAAACACAATTTACAATATTTTATCACACATTGTGACTGATGCTCCACAAACCTCCTTTAAAGTCTTTTCCCCCCATTAAACTGATCTCCATCTTTGGGAACTCACCGCCCAACACATCCTACAACATCCTCTAACAACTGCTGTTTCATAATTGCACATTTACTTAACATTTTGACTTTCACCCCTATATGTACGAGGTTGAAGCACGCACGCACATGCATGTATTTTTTTTGTATGTACATAATTATGTTAAAGGATCAGGATGGAAAAATCTTGGCTGGACCAGGAAAGAAACACGGGACCGCTGCGTAATGCGCGGGTGCTCCATCTATTGGAACTATCCGAGTCGACTCCAGACCAGATACGAGACATCTGTAACGATTGTATGGCTTAAGCCAAGCTCACCTACAATTCACTAGATCACATTCTTCACTGCCTAATTTTAGAGCTTCAATGAAGATTGCATACTCCATGTAAATTGATCAAAGGTTCAATAAATAAAATAAAAATATGAAAAACTTACATGGCGTCGAGAACCAAAATAGTTTGTAAACCGCTGAGTTAGCGTATTGCATTATCATTTTGATAAATATATGAAAGTTCCGGACATGCGTCACGAAAAATTTAACGTGTAACCAAGTTAATTATCAAGCCGTGGGCGCGTAATGGCGTTGGTGGTTCATCGCTCTGCAGACAATGAAAGGTGTGCCCCGTCTCCGCGTCTCATGCACAGAATTATGAAGCAAACTTCTTCACTGGATTACACGCTTTATGCACGACGTGTTAAATAAACTACACGACTTGAACCGCATGAGTAGAATTTATTCAGCAAAACAGCCCAATACATCAGCAGTTATTCATAATATCACGCAATAAAGTTTGTATATTTTATGGCATTTAAAAAAAATAATAGTTACTTTACGCCTAATCATTGATCCAGTTCTTGTCCCAATATCTTTTTTCTATGTGAGAGGATAATGTTTACACCCCCTTTCCTAGAGAAATATACAAAATTAAAAACTTAATAGTATACAATATACAATAATATACAAGTGTTTCTATATTTATTAAAATGAAATTAGTTATACTTCTGAGATTCTCATCTTTATTAAAATGTATTATAGAGAAAATTTAATATTAGAAGTAAAGAAAAGACATTATAACAGAATTAATGCAACCATTAAATTACGTTTATTTAACGTCAAATATTAGGGATTAGATATTCGCGGCTGTGTATATATTTTAAACTCTTCAGAATGAGCGTTATATTGGACTTAAGATAAGATGTGCAATTCCTTTTTGGTCCTGGCATTTAAAAGTGATTTTAAATACAGAGAATAATCCTGGTTCTTGGAAATCTTCTCAAGGACAAACCCTCTTGTCACGAAGTGCTCAGGCTAGGAGCTATCTCAGAAACAAGCCTTTCATTATTCAACACAGATCTTTCAGAATGATCTTTGGAGCATCATAAAATCCTTTACAAGTAAAATAACAAATTTCCCATAGCGATGTCATTTTAGAACAAAAATATGATTGAACGCATCATCTATGAGCAGATATAGAGTAAGAAAACTCAACTCTAACAGCCCGTTTCAGAAAAACTACCCACATGAACTTCGACTAGACATTATATGAAGCCACAAAATTGGAGACTTATATTCATAACCACACATTGGGTGCCGATTTATCAGTGTGGAAAAGGGTTCTTTAATTTTCATGCTAAGATGAATATATAATAGGCCTACGTTACGTATTCTTCAGATTAAATACACATCGCTTAAATACTATTAAATTATAATAATTTATGATTTATTATCAATTAAACTAACTATTCACGGGCTTCTAACCAAGTAAATTCTGCTCGGTTAGAAGCCCCAGATATGTTTTTCAAACGATACATCGGGAAAAGCTGTAATCTTTAATACCACCGTTAGTATCGGAACAAATGTGAATATCTCAAAATTTGAATAATTTAGAAATCATTATGCACATCATTAGACGTAAGACAGCAATGATAAATCCCATTCTGATATTAAATTATATGAGTCATTTTAATTTGTTTGAGGAAGAGAAATTCACTTTATGTTACCTTTTTTAGACAATATAACGAATTATCAAAATTCTAAATTTTTGAAGTAATTAAAAGAATTGCGGATGCATTCACGATTATGTTTTGTGTGTCCGTTCAGCACAAAAATCAGAATTAAACAATCACTTTCCGGGATTTAGATCCGTTAGCACATTGATATTACGATTGTTTGTAACTTGTCCAATGAAGGTGCTTTCGCTGGTCTGGCAATGCTGTGAAGGCGACGGTGTGACCCGATGATGGAGCGAACCGGCATCATGGTGAACTAGCCAAAATATCACCTGATAACAAGAGACAGGCAAAACCGTTCCTTTTAGTGATCAGATCAGAACCGCTCGCTCAGTTGAAAGAGCGACTAACCGCTCCTTCGACAGAGCACTCCATTCTGAATGCCTTCCAGGCCAGGCGCCTTGCTGGGATGTGATTGTTGTATAGCCGTATTTAATTTATGTTTGTGTGCCATAGAAGTTCGGTGGCTTCTTAGGCTAATAACTATAACAACCTGGTCTGTCTCAAGTATGAATATCGGATCTGAAATATCGTCATTCGGTTGGAATGCGGCCTCTAACGTGTCGGCCAGCAGTTCAGCCTTCTCCGAGTCGGAGTATGCCTGCCCTGGTGGTCCGTGGAGCGTTAGTATTTGGTATGCCTTCCGTGTGAAGTGTCTCGTCATCTGCCACGTGTAGCGTGTGGAGGTGTCGAAGCTGGCAAGGAGATAGCCCCATTCCGTGCTTCGATGTGTTCTCTGATGATGTATGTTCCGGGATCACAGACCTTGCGCATACGGTAAGAGTTATTCGCTGTTCCCATTGGAACAGTCGGTCAGCTACGTCCTAAACTGGTCGAGGTACGGAGAAGGGAATGCTGTGTCCCCACAGCAAACTCCTCTCTCGCTATCGGAAGGGCGTGGGACAAGTAGCAAATGCCCGACCTACCTGATGCAGGTTTTTCTAGGGTTTTTCCCTGCATTACTTTTAGGCGAATGTCGGGTAGGATCCTTAAAATATAGTCCGGGGGCCTTAGTTAACCCTTGGCTCTACCTTCTTCTACCGTTCCGCATCCCCCCTTTCAAATCCTTTCCTATGCTATTAAAGGGGAGTTGCCACCATGTGGATTACCCTAATATAGCCTGTTACCTAAAAATAAAAAATAAATTTGAAAAAAAACTGACCCGGCGAATTGAGAAGAATTGAGAGAATTCTCTCGTAGGTGAACCTTCCCAGAGAGTTTTGGCGGAGGTTACCTTTGGGGATGCCTTCATATCTCTCTGGTTTTTGAACTAAGGTTCCCACATGTCTGTTTTGAGAGGTGTATGTTCCGGGGTCACAGACCTTGAGCATACGGTAAGAGTTGTTCGCTGTTCCCATTAGAACAGTCGGTCAGCTGCGTCCTAAACTGGTTGAGGTACGGAGAAGGGAATGCTGCGTCCCCACAGCAAACTCCTCTCCCGCTATCGGAAGGGCGTGGGACAAGTAGCAAATGCCCGACCTACCTGATGCAGATTTTTCTAGGGTTTTCCCTGCATTACTTTTAGGCGAATGTCGGGTAGGATCCTTAAAATATAGCCCGGGGGCCCTAGTTAACCCTTGACTACCTTCCTCTACCCTTCCGCATCCCCCCTTTCAAATCCTTTCCTATTCTATTAAAGGGGAGTTGCCAACATGTGGATTACCCTCATGTAGCCTGTTACCCTAAAAAGAATTAAAAAATTGACCCGCCGAACTTTGTACCGATTCAGAATCAATAAACGTTTTGTTAATATACTCTAAAAGAATGAAGGTCAATAAATGTACGAAAAAAATTAAAAGTATTATAATTACATTGAAATTACTGATTTATGATCTCCAAAAGAAAAAGGAGTTTTACTCTCTCCAGCAGAAATTAACGTGAATGTCGGATTTAATACGCGTTCTTCGATAATGTCTGTTCCAAATGAAGTCATTTGGAAACATACGTCGTTTTTTTAAGTATTCGATAGGAAATGTAATTCTAGTGTTTCACCGCGAAGTAATGAATGCAGTGGCTTAGGTGGCGGAGATAATAATGAAAATTTCACTTTTCCACTCAGACAGGACAATCCAGGCGTTTCTCCAGCGAACTTCAATGCACCGCAATGGTCGAACACAACCTCTTATGGCGAATTCGAACTAAATGATGCGAGCTATAGTCTCTGGTGCAATCGTACTGAAACGCTACTCGATTCAAATCAACACTTGAATCATTTCCTCTTGCGCGTCGAAGATTATCACGTTCATTTTTCATTGCCAACTGAACCGTCTGACGTGCTGCATCTCTTTGTTCTTGTGTTTGTGGAGCACGAAGTCGGGCCATTCTAACACGACGCTTTTCTCGTGCGATTTCTTGTTCATCTGCTGTGGATTGATTTGCAATATTCCGAAGTCTAATTGCATTACAGCTTCGTTGTGAAAGATTAGGTCTTCTGGCTCGCGGCACTGTAAATAACACTGAACAACATAACCTTTAACAATATGCAATTCAACATCAATCAAACTAAAATAAAAGGATCGCGCAACTGCATCAGCTGTGAAAATATAATGCACACAACACCATCTACTGGCATTGCCGGAGCCAGCATACAACACCATCAGAGAATTTTCTTCATAATTTATTTTAATCAGTTCAGCCGTTTCCGAGTTATAAATGTGTAATTAACCCCACTTTGTTTTATATATATTGTAATACTAATTAAGAAGGACATGAATTGTTTGGTCTACAATGTTTTTTTTAGCGGCATCGATCTCAAAGAACGACACTGGCTCCGGGCTCTTATTGATATTAAGTTAGGGAGACCATGGATTGTTTGCTTTATAATATTGATTGACAGCGGCACCGATATCAAAGAACGGAGTGACGGCGGGCTCTTATTGATGTTAAATTAGAGAGACTATGGATTGTTTATATATAATATTTTGAGTGACGGCGGGCTCTTTGTTGCCGAGATTCGTGGGAACTGCGAGCGTGGGAACTGGAAAAGATCGCACGGAAGGTGGAGCCACTCCAGAGAAGCGAATAGTTTGTTGGGTGCCAAATCTCAAGGGAGAAGGATGTCTTAAAGCAGATCGCCAGATTCTGGAGGAGAAAGAGTTGGTCAGCAGAGTTAATAGGAGACGTCAATGTGCCGTTGGGCCGATGATAGACAAAAATATCACATGTTCTATCCATCGTTATGAACACTGTAACACTGACTGGATTCCCTGTTAAAACGTCATGGGTGTTTGCGGAAATAGCGATTGATTGACTGGTGGCTGCGGGCGAAACAACGGTTGTCCATAGGCGAGGAGTCTGGAGTTCTGAAAGGATTGAAGTGTGTGTGTTTGTGAATGTGAATGTGCAATTTTATGCACATGGCCTTTTAGTGAAGTATGTTCCCAAGCTTTGAAATCATTAAGTCTGGTTCAAAAAGGACAGTTGTAAGGATAATAAAATAATAAATGTTATTATAAAATAATAAATGTTATAATTTATAATTGAACAATTTTAATATTTACATTTATACCAACATTGGTGTATACTCTAAATATCGGTCTAGGTGTTTTCTATGTCGAGGATTCATACCTACCACAAGAGGCTTCAATGCCTGATGCATTAAATATTCTCAAACATTCTAAATGCAATGCCTAAGGTTTTTTAATATTATAATTATAAATATATTATAAATATAAACTCGCGATAAAATACGAGCATTAAAATATAAATGACGGAAGTTGATGGGCTCACATAATCGATTGTACACTAAGCGACGATTGTAAACTAATCCTACGATTCCACATTCTGATGCGAACGTCGTAGTCTCGTAGAAACGACTAAATTTTGTGTGTTGTCCTCAGATCAGAGTGAAACATGTTAACGACAAACGGTACATTTGTACATGTCTATAGAACTATTCAATCTTGAAAGTGATGTGAATCCGGCGATAAACATTTTCAACAGGCAATAAGCTGGTAATTCTTCTGACACATGCTGGAGAGACCTGAACTATTCTTCGTAGCTTTGCATTCATGTGGATTTTAGTACAAGAAAGAGTTCGTGCACCGCATTGCCATTGGGCTTAGAGACCGCGATGTTGCAACGACATTGTGTCTGGTGATGTTTACCTGAGTAGCTGATTTACATTGCTTTGATCCGAAGGTCAACCAGTTGGAAGAAGCGTGAAATTCGTCCGTCACGAGAAGATTCTTGGGATCGACAAAAAGCGTAGTCTAGATTTTGTTGGAAAACATGACTCAAAACTGATTATTTTTATAAAATTATAAAAATCTCGACCTAATCATATTCAGGAGGAAAAATATCACAGTAAAATTATGAATAAATGAATTATATATTGTAATAATCAATAAAGATACCAAAATAAATGAAAGGAATTGACCCACGTTGGTGAAGCCAAAAATGTAATACACAATAAAGCCAATTAAATTCATTAAATGGAACAACTATTAAGATTTCGCTAAAGGTTGCACGCCAGATGTAATGATCAATTATGAACAATTAATTAAAAGAGAATTAATATAATGAAAAATTATCTAATGATTGAGCATGAATAAAACATTTATTAAACTGACCAAACAATTGATTAATTATAAACAAATACTTTACATTACAAAACAATTACTCGCCGATATTTACAACAATTTTTATTATAATTAAATGAAATTTCTTTCTTCTTATCTCAGGGTCTTTACTGTGCCTTTTAAATAAAGAATAATTTATTCCCCTTTTAAACAATCAATTTACAACTTACTATAGACAAATATTTTAATTAAAAAAATCGAAATCTGACGAAATTCTACCTTTAATATAACGTTTACAATTTAATCCAAATGGTTTTTCACTCACTGTGTTTGTTCTGGTACCAGGGCAATTGAAAAGGTTCAGCAACACACTCTTACTTCAAACAAATTAAGAAACAGGCCATTTTTACACTGAATTTACACTTTATAACCGTTGGACTTTTCACTATTGGCGGCACCTCGTGGAATCCCTCCTCGTCGATTCTCAAAATAATTTGGCGTAACACTCAGAAATTCACCTGAGTTACTATCTGCATTAATTCCGTCCAACTTTGCTTTGATTTAGCTTACAAACACATTTTTGTCGTTTTTACTGCTGCCTGCTTCGACTTTACTTATTAATATTTTAAATCCTCTCGAGTATTCCCAATACGACTAATTTCTCTCGCCTCTGATTTCTGACTGTTAAATTTTAATTATTCCATACCCGGCAATGTCTCGTCGCTGACTGCTCACTCCACCAACTCACGCGCGCCATGTCTCAACAATTCCTCGCCAGTTAATATTCTCGTCCATTATTGTATCTTTGTGTGTGTTTGCCGGTAACAATTCCAGTTCAACAGTTTATAATTATTAACTCTTAATTGCCCTTTAATTATTACAATATATAATGCGATATTACTTATTCTGACATTACACAGATTGAAAATTCTGACTGCTTGCCTAAACTCAATATTTAGGGGATAAATAATTATTTTCTCATGAATGATTATTAAAACTATATAATATATTAGAAATTTGATGTACTAAATATTAAACATTAATTATTAAATTTACCTCCTTGGCAATAATCTGTCTATATAAAAATGAATGTCTGTCTGTGTGTCCCCTATGCTCTCCTAAACCATTCATACGATTGCGATTAAACTTTGGTGAGTTGGGCGCACCCCCGAGAAGGTTTCTGTAGCCCTTTCGAAGAGCTAGACAATTCCCAAGGGGTGAACGGGGGTGAAATTTAAAAATATGCAAAAACGAGCGATATTAACGTTGATTAATTACTTTTTGCGGTCGACGTGTTTAATACTTTATATTCAGATCCATAAGGGAGGGCTGGAGGGGAGTTACTTAAAATAACGCGAAACAGCCTATATTTGTATCAAATCCAGGTTTATAGATGTCAATCAGTTAAATTCTGACTCTCATTATGTCGGTTAAGTTGCAGTTCAGCCCCTACGCGTGGGGGTGAGGGTGGAAGTGGGTGAAAGGCCGATTACATGAAAGTAATGAGTAAACAACAGAGACTGGTGTTGAACTTGGGGTTATGGAAGTCACTGAGTTTAATTCGGACATTTACCATACGGGTTATTGTGTAGCTCAGGTGCTGGGAGTGGGGGTAGAAGGGATAAAACAAATTTCCGTATACAATCTTAAATGCTATGACCAATTTCTACCAAACGTTATACGCATTTTACTTACGATATAGGAACAATTACTTACGGAATAATATACACTTACTGCCTCTTACGGTGTGCGTGGAGGATTGGATTTTAAAAACATTCCTAAACGGTCATTAATAGCGTCGAATAAAACGTTTTCGGGGTCGCTTAATTTGATAGTGTTATACTAGAATCTTTAAGTGTCTAATTTTAACTCAAAAAGACAATGCAGGTGGAGGAAGGAGTTTACATAAAAAGTAATGTATAAAAGACCGTGTCGATTCCGGGATTATGGGAGTCGCAGAGTTTAATCCTCGCTTTAACGAGGGTGGTAAACGCCGAACACTCAACTAGTGTCATGTTTTTGCATCAAAATCTATGCACAACTTTATAGTAACTATCACAATTTATTTTATTTTACATTTAAAAATAATAGTTAATCATTTAATGTTTTTTGTTCACATATATTATCAATTCTGATATTACGCAGAAACAACCTAATATCTTGGTGTCTTTCTGTCAAGCGCCTGGCTCCGCTTTGTCCGACGATGTACAGCGTCGCAACGTTCTGACAGTGTGACAGCAGGCACGTCTCCTCTGTTAAGTAGCCAATCAGTCTCATATCTCTCAGTTTCTTCATGAATTCATATCTGCCCGCGGCGTCTCCAAGATTACAACTTCTTCCTCCTCGTAGGACGTTTACAGAAATACGAATAGTGTACGGTAAAACCCGGGTATTATTGTAAATAGCGTCAGGTGAGTGATATTCTGTCTACGCAAATCTATTATTGTTCTCAGATAGAGAAGAAAAAGCAGCTTTTTCAATGTGACCTCATACGCGATACTATAAAAAAATTTGGTTTCTCCTTTGGTTCATCTTTAATGTTTGGAAAGTTATTAAAATTTTTACATTATGATTAATTGCTAATCAGATATAAAATCATCGATTTTAAACACCATTAATCCATCTACAAATTTTCTAATTCTGGTACCGAGAACCTTCCAGTCTTGCTATATTTTACATACCGTTTCTTTTTCCAGGTCTAATCTGTATAAATCATATCACATCCAACCATCCTACTTGATACTATTTTCTTGTATTTTAGGCCGAGTAGGTCAGCAAAATGTAGTCGAGGGGCCCTAGTAACCCAAAGTTGATGCCTCCCGTCACACATACTTCTTTCTAACCCTTCCTAGTTTCACACAAAAGCAAAACATTTTATGGAGCTGCCACTACATTTATTCACTTCCCAAATCCAAACAAATTTGTACAATTATCAAATTAAATTCTTTCACATATCCTTTGCCGAAGAGGGCTCTCAGAGTATTCCACTCGGATTAAATTCATTACTACCAGAAGTCTTGTTATGATGGTAATTCGCTCGGCGTGTGGTCGCGCGGAGGGCGGTTCCTCGGGGACCGGTGCGGTGGCGGAACTCTTTTTCCACGACACCCACACATCCTATACATATCACTCGAACTCGACCGTCCCTAAATCTTAACTTGCATCCCATCTAGCCTGCTTCAGGTAGAGTTTCTGCGGCCTCTTTTGGTGCGAGCCGTACTTACTTAACTTTTCGAGAGGGCTTGTAGCCCTATAAGGATAAAATACGTTAAATTCTAAATAGGACTTGTAACCCTATAACGGCTCCGGGAGTTTTCCTGGATAAATTACGTTAAATACGATATCCTGCAACGACGGGCTTCCCAACGTCCTGCTGGGAAGTCTACCGCCGGAGGCCATCGAGAACGTCAGATGCATCTTCAAAGCCTTGCTGCACCAGCGGAGATTCGGACCTGGAGGCATTCCATCGTCTGCGCCGTAACGAAGCCGGGAAAGGACCGAAGAGACCCGAGCAACTACCGGTCGATCTCCTTGCTGCCGACGCTCTCTAAAGTCTTCGAGAAGCTATTTTTGGTAAGACTCCAGGTTGAATTACGCGAACTGAAACTAATTACTTCCTTTCAATTTGGTTTCAGGAAATGCCACGGCACGACGCAGCAGATCTTGACGGTCATCAAGAGAGTCTCTCTTGCCTTGAACAGGGGCCAGCACTATGGTGCGGTGCTCCTTGATGTCGCGAAAGCCTTCGATTCCGTCTGGCTGTCGGGGCTTATGTTCAAGTTAGCGCGGTCCGCCGCGCCAAGTTGCTACGTGCGCATCATAGCAGATACGAAACTTCTAAGTAAGTGTGGGCGAGGCTCTATCCGCAAGAAGGAACATCCTGGGAGGCGTACCTCGGGGCAGCGGGCCTGTCCTGTACAACGTCTTCACTGCAACATCCCGGGAACCGGAACCGACATCGCGCTGTACGCCGACGAAACCACGCTCATCTCGACATCGTGGGAGCCCGCCTGAACGTAGTCCTGTAGAAGATTCAACGCTGGAGGGTGAAGATCAACGTGTCGAAGAGCCAGGCGCTGCTAATAACCCGTCGACGACCGGATAAGCCAGTACTGCAATTCTTCGGAGAGGTTATCCCGAGGGCCACGAATGCTAAGTATCTAGGGTGGGGCTGTCAATCTACATCTACCTCATCCACCCGATCCTGGAATACGCCTCACCTTTATGGGCCAGCGCAGCGGAGACGCACATAGAGAAAACTTCCTCCTGGAGAGGAAGTGCCTCCGACGAGCGCTGCATCTCCCGCCACAGACCTCAAACGCCCTAGTTTGGGACCTGGCAAGAATAGACAACCTGTGGGAGCGGATCCTAGAAACCTCCGTTAATTAGGCCCACGATTCTGTCAATGAGCTGGTCTCATCTCTAGGTCACTACGACCCTGAAAGAAAGGCAAACTGGAACCTACCTTTGTCGATCTTCCTGTAAATTATATAATTACTCCGGGAAAATCTTCGATCTTTGATCATTACTTCCGCTTTAGTATATTATAATGTTAATTTAATAATTAAACTTGTGACATGGTATTTTACGCCAGTCACCGTTTTCAAAATTTAGTTTGTTTTGTGTTATAATAATTATTTATTTTTTACGTGCGGTAAATAAATATGTCTGAGATACTAACCTCCTTGGTGTATTGAAATCGCGGGCCGCGAGCGGTAATTCTATACCGCTGTAATTAGTATTTATATTTTAATTTTACGACGAAATAATTTGTCAATAAATTTAAATTACTGCAGTTTTAAAATATGCAGATTACATGTTAAATTTCTACAATTGACCCGCCGTAGTTATCAGACATTTCATAACTGTTGCCTAACTGTCGAAACGTTGAGAATTTACCAAAGCACTACTTGGGTTGTAATTAAATCCAGAACTGTTTATTTAGCATATTCGTCACGGAGGCCTTCATGCTCTAGCAAAATTTAGTGTTTCGTTGGAACCATATTGAAAATAATGGTTTACTGTTGTGGTGGTAGGTCAGTCCACATCATAGGCGAGGTTTTTAACTGATAAAATTTTAATATATTTACATAAACATGTTGCATTGATTTATACTATATAGCAATACAAACAAATTATACAATAGTAGTAATTGTTTTATATTTGTTGGACAACCATTCAAATTAAATGTTGTTCTAATACAAAATGAACGGAACGCTTTAAACCACGCCTTTTCTCTGGAGGGTATAAAGCATTTACTTCATGGCGTTTAAATGGCTACTCTCAGACATCGTGAACGGGAATTTAAAGAATGAAAATTTAAAAGCGAATAAAGACGCTTGTATGAGAATGATTGTCATGCGTAATAGGTCGGAGAGGGATACGGTCGTTTGTCTGACAACTCTAGCGCCGCTATTGGGCGGAGGGGGAGGGGTGGGATGGCGTGGCATTTTAAAAATATGCCATAACGGCCTATATTGGCACCCATTAAATAGTTTATATCGCCGCTTAGTTTCATAATGTCACTTTCGATGTTTTCACAGAAAAAATGAATAAGAAAGATAGCCAATACAGACAAAAACGAGGTAATATAAATACCACACAACGTTTCTGGGATACTTGTCTCTTTCGTCAGGCTCAACAGCTTTTGAGTGTTGTCAACTGACCAGTGCAGTTGTGTTTCTCTAGGCTCTTCTTGCACCTGACGAAAGGGACAAGGATTCCAGAAACGTTGTGTGGTATTCATATTACCACTTTTTTGTCTGTATTGGCTATCTTTCTTATTCATTTTTTCATATTTTGCGAACGCATTTATTCGTGACATTATTGAAGATGAATTTCGATTTCTTATCGTATTTTAATTGCTTTTTAATTTTTTACGGACTAGTGTCCAGTTTGTATTGATAATTTAACTTAAAATTATATAACAAATCAAAATTACATTTATAATATTTAAACAAATATAGATGCCTAAACCGCCAATTCTGTTATTGACAAATTAAAATGTTTACTCAGAAATTGGCTATCAAATAATATGATAGCTTATTCTTTGTTCAAATCCCTTCACATTACTTCGGCTAACATTTCCCGAGCGTATGCTCTTCCCTAAATTCATAAAGATACCATTCCTTTTAAAATCATTTTCCTCAATTGACAGTCCCTTATAAAATTATTCATCCTTTTAACAAGAAACCTTTCGTTTGTGTTATAAAGAATAACCTCAT
Organism: Zhengitettix transpicula; assembly: GCA_037074705.1. Classification (NCBI taxonomy): domain Eukaryota; kingdom Metazoa; phylum Arthropoda; class Insecta; order Orthoptera; family Tetrigidae; genus Zhengitettix; species Zhengitettix transpicula. Next base: position 118,943,524 of record CM073592.1, on the reverse strand, counting down.
GTTTTGTAACTTCGACCTAATCATTTCAGTCTGACGACAGTATTGACAAGGATCACAACAGCTGATAGAAACGTCTACACTCTTCTAAATTTTGTATTGTTCAAAATTAATTTTTATTACTGTTTGTTATACGGGTCGATGTGTCATTTGTCTTTACAGGCGTTAATTGTGTTCGTTTATATTATAATTAATATAATTAATATTTTCTACCAATATTGTCTCTTAAATATATTGACTGAGGTTGAACTATTTTTCATAAGATTTCTTAAGAAACATTGTGTTGGGTTCTATTTGCAAAGCATTTAATTCCCCCCCCCCCCTCCCCGGGGAATTGTTCAAGAAGCAGTAGCGTGTTTCTAACTACAGCCTCGCGTTCATTATCTTGGGGAATTCAGCGTTCCATGGCTTTTGAGGCGGCTAGGTCCGGGTGTGAAGATCGAGGTCACAATCAAACTTACACGAACTTGTGAGAAATATTTGGCGGAGTATAATGAAATGATATATTCTTTCTAATCATGTTTTGCACGAATTTACCATTTACGAAAATCTATTATTGAAACCGTTTCCCGAAAACCTCTTTCGTTTTCGTTTTTATTTAGACGGCCGTTTTTATTATTAGTCACATTTAACCTATACTATAAATAATTAGCCTGTCATGGAGTAGTGAGCAGCGTTATTGTCTCGCGTCACAGAGGTCCCAGCATGGGCATAGATGTTTGTGCTCATTATGGTCAGAAATCCTGAGGTGAAGACTAAAGGAGAATCGACACACTGACCACGTGTCACTCCTAAATCCACAATAAGTTGAGAATGAGTCATGTATGATAACAATCTGGCAAGTGTCACAGTAGCGCGCGGTACCTCTGGGATAAAGAATAAAGGAAATGATGAGTAATGGTTGTAATATAAAGTTTCTTTGCCCTTTTAAAATAATTATGTTGTAATGTTTAAATTTAGCCAACACACTGCATTAAGAGAAATACGTTGAAAAGACTTATTTTTCGGGTTTTTAATTTTATTATAATTATACAATTATATAATATATATTTCCTTTTTATGTAAAACAATAAAAATGTAATCCATGACTACTACTAATTTGTCTTGTACAAATGTAACAATTATAAAAACTGATTTCGTATTTAAATTAAATAATAAATATATCAGCCTATTAGTCAGAAAAATTTTAATTATTCAATTTCAAGCATAATAAATATAAAACACGACGTTTCGTCACTGATTGTGACACCTTCAGGTGTATAGATGTTACATTCATTAATAAAAAAAATTAAGTTGACATAAATTTTCTTATACTAAATTATAATTGACTATAGCATCCATACACCTGAAGAGTCCCAATCCAGGACGAAACGTCGGGTTTGATATTTATTGTTTACTAACTGGGTGCCCGGCGTTGCCCGAGGTGTCGTTTATCCATAACCCCCGATTTGACTCCAATCTATGTAGCTTTTGCGTTATTTTTATGTAACACAACTCGACCCCTATCCCTAAATGTTTTCACCTCCCATTCCGTAGGGGGTTGAACACATTGACACTGAAATAGCTTCATTCAACGAATACATCACCGTTTGAACATGTTTGAAAATTTCCACCCCCGCTACAGTGGGTTAAAAAAAATACACGCAAAAATCGGCTGGTTACATCGTTTGAAAATTTCTACTTCTGTTCAGCCCCCGCCCCCTCCCACCACCGCGCGTTATCCATTTTGTCACAATGAAACTCATCGACATCGATAACCCCAAATTCGAATTTTGATCTAATATTTTCATGTAACGCAACACCAAACCACACCCCTAAACGTGCTCCCCTCCTGGCGATAGGAATTGAAATTGTGCTTATATCTCATGCCGAAAGGGGTTGAATTTTTACAAACAACATCTGTAGATATATTATAAACGTCATTGACCTCAACAATTATTTATTCCAAGCAAATATCGACCATTTAACCTGTTAGAAAAATTCAATCCCGCTGTAGCACCGCCCCTGGGGGTTAAATGACCAATTTAATGTAATTACTAAACGCAGTTACATCCATAAAACTGGAATTGATTCCAATATCGATTGTATTAGCATTATTTTCTTGTAACACGCGTCCACCCCCAACCATAAGGGTGCTCTGTTCCCATGATGTACGGGGTTGAAATTACAGTCAGATAACATCGATAGAAACACTATCAATCTCTTTGAATCCTAAAAATATTTATCAGACATAAATATCGGTTGTTTTAACATGTTTGAATATTTCCACCGCCGTCCTCCCCCGCTCCTGGGATTGGTAGACGTGTCTCACTCCAATAGTGTTAGTTTCCTGGACGCAAAGTACATATGTACGAAATTTGGTGAAATTTGCTCCACCGCTGTACATTTGTATAAGGAACACACACAAGTATATATACATACATACATAGACACACTGTTATATTTATTAGAAGATAATTGAATAATTAAATTTTTTCTCGCTTATACGCTACTATTTTTATTATTTAACTTAAGTGACAAAAACAAAAAAATTTTTGTAACAAAACGTTTATGTATTTAGATACTATCTCTGAATTTATAAAATAAACAACAGTCAATTTGAAGTCAGAAAAAATATATTTATTTTTAGAAAATTAAACTAGGTTTCTACGCTAACTTCACGACCTCTTCAGGTTGAATTTTAACAAAATTTTGATAGTCAGGTCATTCTCCCTTGTCTGCCGTGGCCGAAAAAACAACAGCCATTGCATAGTTAAACTTCAATTTGAAGAGGTAGCAAAGTTAGCGACGAAACGTTAAGGCCGTAACTCGGAAAGCAAGCATTTCCGGACACATGTTATAGTGAACTTTATTTATTGACTGCATATGGGGAATACATACCTGAAATTATGCACTCTAGTTTTGAAACACCTTGTATCATGTTATTTTCTGTCGTGTAAATTAACGTTATTTTAAGTATTCCTTTGCTTGACATTATGGGGAAACGACAATTTACATTATAAGTTACTTGTAAAACGAATTTCATTTTATTAAAAAAATAACCAGGAGCACTGTGCGTAAAGTACACATTTCAAGGTGATCATCGAAGCGTAACAGCACTAAAAAAAATTCCTGCCAGGCGTCTGCTCTGAAAGAACCAAAACTGAAGCTATTGCAGTAAATGTGATATATCCTTAGCCTTTTAAAGGTTTCCTACAATAACTGGAATTCACAAACTACATATCCATCACACTAGACTCTTCAAATAGGCAGAATGATTAAATAGTTGCTGTTGTTGGAATACGATATTTTATTTGTAAAGAAAGTAATAAAATAAAGCTTTTTATTTTGGAGAGATACCGGAAGAAAAATCCGATATTTTATAATAATATGTGACTGAAATTCTCGAAAAAATATAAGCTCACCAATAAAATTGTAAGCTTTCTGCTGATAAAACAAACAAAGTGGAGCCTCACGTAAAGGAAATTAATGTGTTAACAAAATTGCAAGACAAAATTGGTCGTATAAGATGCGGAGCACACATTACTCATAATTGTGTTCAATATGCATTCGATAAATTACCTAAAGATGTGAGAGTCATAGTGATAAAAATATTACATATATTTTCATATCTGTACGGTCAGAGTTACAAAACTTTTGCGATTTTGCGCAAGTCGGATACAAATAATATGTATTTTCTAGGTATGATGTTTTTCGAAGAGAAGGGGGGAGGGGGAACGATGCAATTCTAAGTATGATGCCCGTAATTTGCTTCCTAAAATTATGGTAACCCTATCTATGACGGCCATGAATGATTTAACACTGCGCACTGTTTATAATAAATTAACGTGTTGTGTCTATATTATTGTAGTTGAATCATAGCTTAAGTTTCAATTACTACATTACAAAGAATATAGCTTTCCCAATTCATTTAAATTATTTTCAATGTATTCCTCTCATTTATGGCTTTGCCTGGGTTTGACATAATTAAAATCAGCGACATCCATAATCGCGGATTCGACTCTAATCTCGTTCTTTTTTGCGTTATTTTTATCTAACGCCCCTCCACCCCATCGTTAAGGGTGCTCCCCTCCCATGCCTAAAGAATTTGAAATTATGAATAAAAAAAAGGGGGAGAATCGATATCTATCTCATTGACACCGTCGGGTGTAGATTTGTATGCAGATATATACACACACAAAGGTACAGTCTATTTTATTTATTACGTGAAGATAATAATGAAATGTTTAACAAGTTTCTTTATTTTATCAAAACTTTATCTATCATAACCAAGAAGAAATATTACTTAAACTGAATGACGACTGAGTCGTAAAGTGGTATTAAATAAATCACAATTTCTAGATTAAGCAACCATTTATAACCATGGATAAACATACGAAATAATTCAGGGTAAGAATATAAACGTAGTGGAATACAGAGGAGAGCAAGTAAATTGTAAATATTTTCCATCAAAATTATATATCTCGAATTGAATACTATCAGACACCAAAATGACAGCATTAGTAGAAATGACGTGCCCCGCACTTACGTCATGACTGCAACAAGTCGGCGTAAGGAGTGACGTAATGTTCGTAGGAAGGAATGCGCGCCAGTGAGTCAGTGAGCGGGACCAGCCACCCACACATGGAAAACAGTTCGCATCTCGTGGTTACGTAAACTCTTAGCGTGGTACGTGTAAGTGAGTGGATGTGCTGTGCTGACCTGGAATTGCTTGCGATCTCTATTATTAACCTGCCGCAACCCAGCCGCTTGCATTGTAAATCGTCTCGGGAAAACCATAAGCGAGCAGTTCCTTGGAGCTTGAATCCGGCTCAAGCATAACTCCGAGAATTATAAAGCGAAGCGTGTCCGGTTTAACTCGCGCTCATCTTTTTAGAATAACTTCAATATATTCTGGCTTTTCCCTCGGCAGTTAAGTACATAAATGTCTACCATTTAATGGTGACTCTGATAAAATGTCAAAGATTATAGTTAGTAATTTCCAAGAATATTATAATTACCGGATCTAGATAAACTTTCGTAAATACCAATATTGGCAATGCAACTTATTCACGTTGTCAATAATTTGTTCAATAAATTAGGATATCAACAGTCAGAAGCTTATGTAAACAAGAAGATTTACTAATTTTTATTGTAGTTTGGATGTATCCATAAAATTTTCTTATAATGAAAAAAAAATACGCATTGAATAGATTTCTACATAAATCATATAAATGATATGTTCATTAAAATCATCATTACATTCAAATTATATACTTTTTCTAAACTATACCAATTTGTAATTAGGTAACTTCAGATAATTTTTATTGTATAGAGCCCACTACTTATTTTCTTCAATTATGACACGAATATTTCACGTCTGATTTATTTAACTAAATACTCAATTACTTCGTACAGTATAATTTTGCCACACTTTTATTTTTAATTTATGGTTAAAAATTATTCCCATTATCTTTTATCTAGATAAAACTATTTCAGTTTTACTATTCTACTTTTGTTATTTACTTCCCGAATAATATATACAAAAAAGAAAATTTGCTCGAAAAATAAACGCCATAATTTTCGTCCTTCAGCTATACAAGGAGAATCAGTCGATAATCTCTATATATGAAAAAATGAATTGCGTGTGTGTCTGTCTGTGTCTCCTCTATGCGCTCCTAAACCATTCATACCATTTAGCTGAAACTTTGGCTAGTTGTTGTGCGCACCCCCGAGAAGGTTTCTGTTGGGTTTTTGAAGCTTTAGGAAACCTCCATGGGGGTGATATTTAAAAACATGCTTAAACGGCCGATATTAGCGTGGATTAATTACTTTTCGGATCTATGTGAATAATAGTTTCTATCTAGATGTATTTACTGTTTAATTTCAACCCTGTACAGTGTGGAAGTGAGCGCCGCAAAGAGATGGAAAATGTCAAATCCAGGGTGATAGATGTCAAAAAGTTTAATTCTGACATTTACCATACTAGTCAGGATGTAGTTCAGCCCCTAGGAGTGTGGGTGTAAGGAATCGATACAAATTTCCGTTTACAATCTTAAATCCGTAGACCATCTTTGTACCAAACTTTATACACACACATGTTACTTACGACCCAGGAACGAGGGGTTATGACACACGTAGGGGTGGTGGGTATGGAGTGGGTGGAATTTAAAAACATTCCTAGATGGTCATTATTAGCGTCAAATAAAATGATTTTGGATAATATCATTATAGAATTTTTAAGTGTATAATTTCAACTCCAAAAAGCAAGAGAGGGAAGCAACCTTACCGTACGGGTGGCGTTGGAAGGCCTTTACATATAAAATAATACAAAAGACCGAGATTGATGTCAATTTCGGCGTTGTAGGAATAGCTGAGTTTAATTTTACCGTTAACATGGCGGTTATGTTCCAATTCGTGGAGGTGGACATGGTTGACAAAAGGTTAGCCGGAGTAGTTTTGACCGTCTTAAGTTACCGGAGAAATTTTTTATTTCATTATGGTACCGGTTATATTTTTGTCTGTATTTAGTTAATGATTGTATTTATTTACTTCTTTAAGGTTACCGGGAGTATTTTTAGACTTTATTCAGTTTGCGAGAATTTTTTGCTGTTATAATTCGTCGTAATTTTTTAGACGCTTTTATTTTATACTAGCTGGGTGCCCGGCTTTGCTCGTGTACTTATTTATATAAACTCGAAAAAGTATTTAATTGAATACTTAAATATATTCCTAGAGTATTTCAGGATATAATCGTCACTCAGTCTTCATACATTACGAAATATTACATTGATGAAATTTTTAGCTAGACTCACAACTAATACAGCGCGAAAATTAACTTACATTTTCCCCAAGGATGGTAAAGTAATTCGTATTCTTCTTTATTATCATTCGATGGAATATTGCTGTATAAAATTATACTTTTTATTTAAAGAAAATATTTCTGCTTTATTTCATTCCTAATAAAGGAGATATTTCCTTTGTTCGTTGCGTAGTAACGTCTTTCTCTCGCGTGACGTCATTGTCTCTTGGCGTGCAGTAATTTAATATTTATTGATCACGGTTTTTAATTATAATTCTTTCCACATGTATGCTAGGCGTTTCTCACCCTCACAGTACCGTTTCTCGTGTTTTGAAGAATTTGTGTACCAATTTTTGCTGCAATCTGTCCACGCGATAAAATTTGTATAAAGAACAACGTAAATACATACATACATACATACAAATATACATCCTTTTTTATTATATAGAAGATAGTAGGAGAATTCCCGAATACCGTCAGTCATCTTCATGGTTTATTTGAAGTTACATGCCTAGGGGAATGTGAATGTTCCAAACACTGACGCTCTTGATTCTGGTGAAATGAAATTTTTACCAAGATGTTAGTGTCGAATCAATTCTTACTCCGGGTTAATTTAAATAAATATCTGGGCAATGCCGGACACTCAGCTAGTGTTATAATCAATTTGTTTAGTGCTAAATCTCAAGAACGCGCTACAGCAGTCCGTAAATTCTGTTGTTATTGCTTAGATATTCATGAAGCATTAAATGCTAGGCGTGTATCAACCAGTAAAATTATTTCTATATTTAAGTAGTTTGTTGGAGGTAAAGGAACATTTATTATGTAATATTAGAAGCGGTAAAAAATTAGAATTGTTTCAGTATTGGATTATAATCAGCAATTCAAATAGGCGTCCAAATCCTCTTAACATAATTAATTATTAGGAAACAGTACTAAATTCTAGTTTTAGTATCTGGGTATGTTGGCTAGATGATCCTTTCTACTTCATAAATATTACTCACGTCTCCAAATATTGCATATGTTGTGTTGGAATGTTGAAATAGTTTTCTTATGTTGAAACATCTTATTAATTGGGACATCCGGTTTAATATCAAGTCCAAAGAAAAGAAAGGTGCTTCCAGAAGATTTACAACATTGACCAACATTTGGTATTGAGGAAATAAGGAGGAACTGAGCCCAAAACATCCTAGACATAATGTAATTCTTTTATCATGCTAAAATCACGGTTTAAAACCCCTTTATGAGCCTATGGTTTGATCATAAATTGCAGTTTCTTTGTTGCCTCCCGCCGAAGCTCCGTGATGGGGACTTTAACGCGTGTGTAGGAGGGGATCCCTCAAGGTCCACCGCAGCTATAAAAGCCTTCCTGAAGACAGCGTCACCAGTCACAGTTCTGTAGCTCCTCAACACCATGTCGTCAAGAACCCTCGCAGCTGTCGTGGCTGTCGCCTTCATCGCCATTTTCTGCTGCATGGCCAGCGGTAAGTAGACTGGAGTCTCAGACGCCTTCAACTAATAAGACACTAAAGTTCCATTGTCTTATGATTAAGCCTATTTGTTTCAATTCCTTCTGTATTTCTTCGACTCAACAATGATTTTAATCTCATCAACCTGTATGAATCTAACGTTTAGATGGGTCATTCTTTTCTACATTATTTCAATTTTAAAACAACATTGATGCATATATACTCGCTCTAGCGACAACAAAAAAACGTGAAGACGAAAGAAAATAAAAAGTAAGTTAAAGAGTGTACAAAAATGAGCATTAAATATTAATCAGCAACTGTCAGTTTACGGAAAATATGTTATACAGGAATTTTTGGGTGGTAAATGAATTTCTTCGTTTGAACTTGAACCACTTCCTACGTGGTCAACATCTCTAATAGAAATTGCAAACTGCCTCTTGAGAACAGACTTCAGAAAATGTTATATAATATAAAAACATTAAAAAAATTAATTCTCTATATGAGTATACAATAGGGAAACAATTATTACTCTTTAAGCTTACATAGATTTTTTTAAATGTCGAGTTTCTTCAGTATATCTGAAATAAATGAAGGTTCAGTAATGCTGCCATGTATTAAGGGAAACTTAATTGTTATCACTATATTTAATTGAAACTGTGGTTATGAATTACACTATAGATTTTCTTTCATAATCATGAAATTCCAGTAAATACGATTTGATTGTTCTTTTTTGTATTTGAAACAGTAAATATTAAAACATGTACCAATTAAACCATAAGAAATTTGTGTGCCTTCAATAAAAAATTCAATTTATTGCTATCTGGAATGAAAAAAACTTTCATACTTCACTTAAAACGAAGTTTCTGATCTTTAGTTTCCGAAATATGGGGACTCATTTAGATAAGAAATGCATTAGTGGTAAGAGCAACAAGATATCTAATAGCTTTAGAATAGCCCTCTGCTTGTCACCAAACGTAACCTCTCACTGATATATATTTTTATGTTGTGGAGAAATATCAGTAGATTTTTTTATTACGTACATAAGAAATATATTATAAACAATATTGGGTAATTAATACAGAATTACTATAGGCCAATCCAGAATTTTTCTAGACCGTTGAGATAATGTGCGACTCAGGGTGTGACAATTTACGTCAAGCTCAAGGTTACATTTCATGCCTCCACTTGTCCTGTGACAGGAACAACTTGGTGCTTACCTCTCAGGCCACTTCATCTACATATTCTCATAGTCTCCGATTTTTTAAAATAGTTATAACCAAAATTGTTTTAATTGTTATTTACAAGTTAATTGCATTTTCATCGCTTTATGGCTCAGTGAAACGTTTGCTTCTCCTTTCAGAAACATAGTATGCAGTTATGGCGAGGATATCGTTACATTTAATTGTCACAGAATAAGTTAAACCTGTTAATGACTAAGCTTTAAATGTATGAAACTCATTCCGTTAGTTGTGACGTAGTGTTGGGTGGGTTCAATATCGCTATTCGAAAATACGATCGCTTTGTAACGGATCATTTCAGCAAGGTCAAATTCTTGCCGTTTCGGACACTTTCAATTCAGATGTTAACACATCTGGGGATCTTTGGGAACATGTTAATATTTTTATACCTTTCCAAAATTTTCCTGTTTTTTTTTTTTATATTCGTTTGGCACTTGAACAACGATGAGTATCGATTCTCTTAAATCACACCGGAATGTGTCAGATGAAAACAATAATTTCAAGGGCGACGTTTAAGTCAAACACCAATTATACTATTAAACGATTTAGAGACGTTTGGAGACTTTGTTTTTGTTTGCTTAGAACAATACAATACATATCAGAGATAGGGAATAAATAGTGAAAAATGTCTTCTGTTGTTCAATTCCTTTATCGCTAATTAAAAAGAATGGATTCGAAATTATTATCGGGAAACGAATAACTTCTTAAATTAATAATCTGTCCTTAAATTGATAATGTGAAACACTAGAGTTGGGAGGAATGGTTTAACATTTCACAGAAATGATATTCCTCATCGTTCAGTCACATCAGAAAATATTTTGCAATAAATATTACTAAATTATCTTAAAACTCCGTGACATTAATCAGCAAATCAGTGGGGAAAAAATTACAGTAAACAATTATTCTGTGAGTTGTTTGGGAAAATAACTGAATATTACGTTTTTAGAATGATTATTCGTGTCGGGTTGACGCCATAGAACTATTTGAATGATTGGAATTTTCTGTGAGAATATCGAAAAAAAGGTTATAAATGTTCAAAATTAAGAACATTAAAATGGAAACTATTTAAGTTTCATTATCGTCAGATTTGACAGCCGCTGTCAAATTCTAAACTAGGTCCGTTCTGGCTGATTTGGTCAATTGTAAGAGAATCAGTTGGTAAGCAGTTTCCCTGTGAACTATAATTTTCCTTTAAGGAATCACATCTAGAGAAACGCAAGAAAAAAATATTTATTACTTGGTCAAATTCCTATGAAGTCAGTGTTCTTTCCAGAATTATTATTATATTTCAAATAAAATAGTGAATCGTGATCTAGGAAATAAAATCGCATTACGTTCTGTAAGTCGGTTCTTGAAACAAATAAACGATTCACTACAAAGCGGCAATAAAGTATTTATAACGTGCAATTATACTTGAAATTCGACATGAGCCATAATTTATTTCACAAACCTTCTTTTCTGATCACTAAATATAATTTTAGTGCAGATTTAATTATCAAAATGTGAAAAACTCTGATATGATACAAACTGTTCGTACCTTATTACAAATATTTAGTTTTTCGTCTGATGATAATAAAGTTAATATTATCAGCACTAATGACTGTAATAAAAGTTCATGGATATTTCGTTGAACCACAGCCGGATCTTTAGAATTTACCGTTGATTGTGGATCGGGCAACACCCGTACTGTACAATTTCGGAATGAGTTCTGTGTCAACGGCTACCAGGAACATTGCGTTATAACCAGCAGCACCTGAGCTCCTTTTTCGCCATTGTGTTGCGCCAAGTCCAAGGAAATCCGCCGAGATATGACGTCACAGCGGGGATCCGGGATAGGAAATGGGTCCACGTACTTTTCACCCTTGACATTTTGCGTCATGACAAGGTCGGCAGAAGGGCTCTGTGTGGGCGTTTCCTCCAGGCAAATAATAGCTTGCGAGTGATGCTGATTTCGGTTTTGACATGAAACAATTTAAAACTTTTAATTTAACGTCTGTTTTGAATTAATAAAACGATTAGGTCTTGCTACAAACTTGTTAACGTTAAGTGAATTGTTTGCCTGGGACCATTTTTCAAAACTGTGTGAATTTAATAAATTGTCAGTTGTTTAGTTGTGCTAGTTTATGATATTAATTTGGAAAATACCTGAAGAAGATACAAAAAGGTATCGAAACGTCGTCACAAAATAAATAAAGAATAAAAAGGTCATCAATTGTTTTATGGAAACAATTTACTTAGCCTATTTATTTTATGTTACTACTGGAACATTTTTATTTTGTCACTGAAGATTAATGAAGTTTACTGTAGGTACAAATACAGCCCACCTGTTATTACGTTCCTAGTAATTTGTAGTAGTTTGTCACAGTTAATCAACTCAATCTACAAGTGACTACTCGATTATAAATTAGTGATGCAATACTTTTTATGAAACGTCACGTATTACGAGGCATGTTCAGAAAGTGTACTAGATTTTATATTTTTATAGAAAAGGTGTATTTGATAAAATTACTGGTTATTGTTGATACAGTTGTTGACTCTTGTTCCACATAATCGCCATCCAGTTCAATCATGTGGTGAGTAGTGGAACAAGATTGTTTATGCCCTCCTCGAAGAACTCTCCTGCCAGCTCCATCCCTCAGTTCAAAAATTGTTTCTTCACCTGCTCGTCAGTTGAAAATTTAATTCCACCCATGTGTACCTTCAGTTGAAAAGTCAGTGGGTGGTTCAGAACATCCCAACGAAATGAGTCCAAGAGCGCTTTGGTGGTTAAGGCTATGTGAGAACGGGCGTTGTCCTGTAACAAGCACACTCCTCTCGTCAGCATTCCACTCCTTTTGTTTTCAATGCTCCTTTTGAGTTATTTTACAGTCTCCACCTGAGGCAGAAATTCGATAATTATGATACCTTTCCGGTCCTAAAACACTTAGGCCATGACCGTGTGCCCGAAATTGTGGTTTTGAATATTTTGGCAGATAGGGAATTGTGACGACTGTATTTTAAATCAGTCGTGTATGACCTAACAGTGTCCATAATAGTATCCTTTCTGTTTACAAAAGGGTTACTTTATGAATGCACTCGGGTGCCGACTCGATAACCCTGTGAGCAGTACGAGTTCGTTCGGCTACAGCAGAAGGGGGGGGGGGGGAGGCGGTCGTTGAACGGCTTGTTGATATTATCCACTCATAGCACGCAGAGTCATTCAAGCAAATCACTGCTTCGTGATATATAACCGATTGATGACGGGTTTTGATAATGCCAGAGGTAGGGTTGAGATCTTACTTACATCACATAAATTAAATACACGATTAAATTTTGTATTTGGCAATCATACTAAGTCATTATAAGTGCGGACGGTTAATCGATGTTCAACACGACAGGCGATATTCATAATCTTGACACAGTAGTTGTAGCCGTCTATGTATCGATGTGACTTGTAGTGTACAAAAGAGGGATAAAAACTTGTGGTTATTTTATTATTTATGTATTTTAACATTTTTTACGAAACAAAATATCATGAGCATTTAATATTCGCGACTTGAGTCGGACGAGGGTCAATGCTCGCTCTCCAGGTACTCGTTTAAACGAAAACAACTCCGGCGTGGCATCCCTTTGTACAGATTAAAATATTGTGTCTGACTACGCTAATCTTTGGTCACGTTCCGACATGACGGTCCACCAGATTGGCGCCATCGCGGCATTGCCTTCCCGCAGCCCTGAATATTGTTATTTGCACCTCGTAGGGGGTGTGGCTAATATATATATATATATATATATATATATATATATATATATTGTAATAATTAGTATATCTACAAATGACTGTGGCTTAATAAAAAGAACTATTATTAGAAAACAATTAATCAAATTTATTAAGGTTTACAATTACACAATAATATTATTTGGAATCTCAGGGTCTTTATCTGGGTTTGATAAATGGGTGAATTTTATACAATCAATTACATTTAGCATTTAGGTAAATTAATTCGTCTGAACATCGACGAAATTAATTGCGGACGAAAATAAGACTAAAGATTGAATTTAAATTAAAGAACTAAACAATTAAAGAAGTAAATAATTAACGAAGTGAATAATTAAAGAACGAAATAATTAAAGAACGATCTGACATATCTTTTAAAAGAGGTTTATAATCAATTTTAGAGTTTTCTACTTACGGCCGCCCAGGTCTCATTATTGGTTTTTCTGTGCACACGATTTGGGGATATCACTGATTCTACTCATTAGAATTTGAACACACGGTAGTTGCTCTGGATCTCTGCTATCCTGGAACCTCGATCATCTCACCCTCAGCCAGTTTCCGGACGTAGGTCTCCTCAAAGTCTCTCTATGCGAAAATTTGTTCAGTTTGTGAAGCAAAACTTCTGCTTCCAAACTGAGATTTTATAAGTCTCTCCGTCAAAACTGGTTACTTGCGTTTTATGTAAACTATTAGCTCGCCGTTGGACTTCCTAGATAGCCCTATTCATAATTTTGGATCCGCAAACTTTTACTGTTTCTATTTCTCTATGTGGACCGAACTGCTATGTCCCAGTTCTCGACGTAGACTTTTTCCTTTCGCGTCTTGCCCCTGACTGAAGATTGCTTTTGAACTGTTCTATGTCCGCTGCCCAACTAACTAACTTTTTTATAACATGAATTTTCTGAATTGATGTCTGCCTGCATCTGTGTCCGCCGTCCAACTAACTAACTTCGTCTCGTAGATTTTGAGCGCGTACCCTCTCTTAACTCCAACAATACATTCTTTGTCTCGCCGCCTTGTTGCGGTGTCCGCTTTATATCCAATAATAAGTCCTCTACAATCCAACTTTATAATTATAATAATGAATTAATTACTAATTACTACATTATATATATATATAATAAGATTTGTGGGGACAAAAATCTAATTCCTATTGGATGAAATCAGCAGAATCCAAGACCCTGTGTGGGGAAATTTCGAAAAGCCAAGGTTTGAAGGGAGCTGACAGAGCAAGCGGAATTCCATTAGTTATTATTTTATATGGAATAAATTTTGGAGTGGAGGAAGTTAGTTTTTAGTTTTCAGTTAGTTACTTCTGTGATGTTATAAGTTAGTCTGTTTGTGATGTTATAACTTACTTTTGGAGAAGTAATAAAGAAGTTGGGTTTTAGAGAGGAAGTAAGTTTTTTCAGTTGGCAGTTAGTGAGAGAAGGTAGTTATTTTTGGGGAATTTATGAAGAAGTTGAGTTTTGTTTACTTTTGTATTTAAAAATGACAATAAGAGCCGGAAGTTTAAGTCTTGTTTATATGTGTTAATAAAATATAAATGATTAATTATTGTAATTAATTTCACCCTGTCAAACATTTTAATATTTTTATATTTAAACAATTATATAAATTAAATTAAATATCTTGAAAATAACTAAATAAAATTCCATTATCCATATAAAACATTACAGACTGGATCTTTTCAAACATTAATAGAGAGTTGGCCAGTGGTTAACGTTGAGCATTGTGTCAGTTTTCATCAAGTGAAAAGCATTTATTTTTCTAAACAGGTTGGGTCATTTCTATAATTTTACGTAACTTTCTTACCGAAATTGACAAAGGGTACTGCAGGTACACTAAAATATCATTCCTAAATTACGGAATAGTTGGATTGCTTTATTCAGAGGCTACCAAAAAATGTCAGTTGCATGTTCAACTGAAATAAAGTTCTAATTCGTGTTGATGAAATTCACAAATACAGTATCAGTCTGAACCAGCATCAGGAAGAATAGTATGATTTTTCTTATAATGTAGTATTAAATGTTGTAATTTTTACCTTTACATCGCCTAGACTCAAAACTCTTTATTTGATATACCAACTTCCATCTTATATGAGACAGGGAATTACCTATTACCTACCAAATTAAATTAAATTATGAGTCAAACTAAATGTGGATAACGATAATATTTTTGTACTGTGAATAAAGATGTAAACATTTATGAGCACAGCAAATTACCGGATGTAATCTAACGCAAAACCTTCACCACCGTACAGCATTGTCGCTCAAGGCCTTTACGCATTAGAATGACGTTACAGAAGTAATGGTCTGTGCCTGCTTTCCTAATTATCCTGCGAACAGTGTAAAATTGTAATTTTCCTCGTTAATTTAGTGTTGACATTTGAACACTTCCTGAATGAAGTCTTCAAGGATAGGAATGAGTCATAAGTCATTATTTGAGATGATAGCATGCGAAATTTGTAGCGTACAATCTTGTCATTACTTGTGCAAATTACTTATAATATAACTTCTTCATACTATTGTAATAACATTGGGTAAATTAAATGCACGTAAAAAGTGAGTTGAGAATGTAAATGTATATAAATTTTTAAAAAGTTATAGATTTGACACCTGTTTTATATAAAGGTTTATTTCTATATTAGTTAAAATTTCTGGTATAATTAAATTATGTTAGTATACACCCCTTATGGTATTTATGAGGGGTGCTCAAACGGACGATCGCGAGGGCTTTAAAAGTCGATCTCTGAAATGTGTCCATATTCTCCCTAGAAATTTTGAAAAATATCACCGAGATACTTTAAAACGAAAAATATCTGTGTATTTAGCTTTTTTAACAGATGTGACATGTAATTTCAATAGCATTAACTTGGAACCATAAGGGAACGATAAAACTGTTAAAACAGTATTAGCGCTATAAACGCTTTCATAAGTACATATCCCCTTTTTTTTAGTGTAACAGGTTACATGAGGGTAATCCACATGGTGGCAACTCCCCTTAAATAGCATAGGAAGGGATTTTAAAGGGGGGATGCGGAAGGGTAGAGGAAGGTAGCCAAGGGTTAACTAGGGCCCCCGGGCTATATTTTAAGGATCCTACCCGGCATTCGCCTAAATAAATGCAGGGAAAACCCTAGAAAAACCTGCATCAGTTAGGTCGGGCATTGGGTACTTGTCCCACGCTCTTCCGATAGCGGGAGAGGAGTTTGTTGTGGGGACACAGCATTCCCTTCTCCGTGCCTCGACCAGTTTAGGAGGCAGCTGGCCGACTATTCCAATGGGAATAGCGGACAACTCTTACCGTATGCCCAAGGTCTGTGACCCCGGAACATACACCTCTCAGAACAGGCCGAGGTGCCTCGGCTTGTGGGAACCTTAGTTCAAAAACGGAGAGGAAAAGGCATACCCAAAGGTAGCTCCTTCGTATCTCTCCTAAAAGGTTCTGCCTGCGAGAGAACATTCCTCGCAGGTTACCTGCGAGAGAATACTCTCGCATAGATAGGTTTGTAATGAATCAAATAAATATAAAAGATTTGATACATTTTCCGGCTGTGAAAGCAAGGGTAATTCCTGAGTTAAATTACAGCATTTGCACGACAGAAGTAAGAAATATTCTGATTGAATCCGAAAGGCGTTTTTCCGATTTTATTAATTGACTAATATTGTAACTTTTATGAATTATCTTGTGTATCTGCTACTGAAATATCAAACACCTTCGATCTAAACTTGTCTTCTATCGAAAATGAGATATTGCAGATGATTTCAGATACACATCTCAAAGCCACTCAAGTGATTTTCGCCTTTTAAATCTGAAGAGTAATATGCATGTCTAAAACAAATTACGCTTCCAATAACCCGATTATTTGGTTTAAGTTATCTACATTTTATAAAATGAAGATTATCAAATCGAAGTATCGCAGTCGGCTAAGTGACGTACGTCTTTCATCCTGTCTAAGTAACTACGTGCCATTCTATGAAAAGTACAATCATCGCCATCCAAAGACTAATGTCGCTTAGTGAGATAGATATACATACGAGGCATGCTCAGAAAGTAAGTGTACTGTGGCCATAAATTGATTCTGAATTGATGGAAGGAGCTGGCGGGAGATTTCTTCGAGGAGAGCATAAAGAAGCTTTTGCCACGGCTCACCACATGCATTGAACGGGATGACCATTGTTTGAAAAAGTAGTCAACAAGTTTATCAAAAATAATCTGTGTTTTTTTTTAAAATAAATATAAAAATCTAGTACACTTACTTTCTAAACATGCCTCGCATAATTATTATATATGAATAAAATGAATGCCTAATAAAAATTTAATTTTAGTTAAATTGTATTTTCCCATGGGTCGTAACAGCGACACACTCACCTGTCATATAGCTTATTTTCTACCTCCTCCCCCTCTTTAGTGCCTAATTTTTCGTACTTTCTTTGCGGTCGAACGGTGGTAGTTCAAATCTGAGCACTCCTGGTACTTTAGGTCTGTTGTTACTGAAGACATATATGTTAAACGTATGGGAGACGTCTGTATGTAAAGAGAAGACAATAATAAAGTATGAAGGAAGCAACGCTCTTTTAAGTACCTCTCGTGCTATTCATATGGCTTGGTAAATATGTTTTCGAGAGTGGTTTAACTATTGAATAAAATGAATATGAATAATACATTAGTCACCTCAAAGCAGCCATTCATTTACTGCGTCATGCTTTTTTTTTAAATACGAATTTTATAAAGAATGAAACCAATATTCTTCTTCTCCTACTAAATAAAGCAGCGTGTTTGTTTGTTTGTGTGTGTGTTTGTTTGTTTGATGTTCCTTATTCAAATCTACACTGGTGAAGAAAATTAAACCAAATTTCGTACACGTATTCTTTGTAACAAGGAAACAAACACTGTCGGTGTGAGACACGCCTACGACCCCGAGGAGCGGGGGTGGAAAAATTCAAACAGCCGACATTTGAGTCGGTGAAATATTTTTGGAGGTCAAAGACATTGATAGTTTTTCTACCCAATATTATCCGAGTATAATTTCAACCCCTTACAGTGTGGGAAAGGAGCACCCTTAGAGGTGGGTGTGGACGGGCGTTACAACAAAATAACGCGAATACAACCGGGATTAGAGTCAAATCCAGGGTTATGGATGTCGCTGAGTTTAATTATGATATTAAATTCGCCATTTAACCCTCAGGGCTGGAGGGGGAACGGGGTGAAATTTTTGAAACATTTTCAAAATGGAGATATATTTGTCGAAGGGTCAAGGAGTTCAAGCCCCTTCGGAATGGGAGGTGAACACATTTGGGGATAGGAGAAGATTCGCGTTACATAAAAATAAATCTAAAAAGGTTACCTTTATTTGAGTCAAATCGGGGTTATGGATAAGTGACATCTCGGGCAACGCCGGGCACCCAGATAGTCATAAATAAATTACTTTATAAATACATGAGAAATATTCCAATGAAATAGGAATATCTAAGCCAATGGTCATTAGGCTTCATGATGAGCATTGAGCGAGTTCGATTAAATAAAAATGATGAAAAGTGAATCAGAACGAGTTATTCTACCTGAAAATATATATTTTGAAATGGCTGAAAATGGCAACATGAAGGCCATAAAGACGACACGATTTTCATATGTTAAAATTCAGGCAGTTAAATCACATGATTTCATAGAAATGTAACCTATATCAAATAAGAGCAGCGTGTTTGTGTTTTTCAGGCCAGCGGCCCGACGTGACGGACTTCTGTTTGGGCTGCATATGTGAGGCCGTCTCCGGCTGCAACAGAACCCTTGGGTGTTCCGGTGAAGTGTGTGGACTCTTCAGGATTACGTGGGCCTATTGGGCGGATGCTGGCAAGCCTGTCTTACAACAGGACAGTCCAACCAACGATGGCGGTAAGCCAAAGGTTATCGACATGGCGGCCATCAGCGCCGAAGGATGTTTTCCGTGACTACGAGTAAGTGTATCCTTTTCTGTTACAGCTTACACGAGATGTGTTACGGACGCGTACTGCGCCGCAAGTGTAGTGAGGGGCTATATGCAGAAATTTGGCCAGGTGAGTAAGACAACTTGGAATAAATAAATGTAGCCTATGGAGGAGAAAACTCTATATAGTCTTTAATCTCATAAACAAAATACGTTCCGTGTCAGACATTTCCACCTAAATCAGCCCTAATTTTAGTTCGCATGACTTATGCCCGTATTATCTATTCTTACAATCATATTGAAATAAGATTTTTTGCTATTCATTAAGAGATGGTCAATATCACAATTATATTACACAATGTCGTTGGCTGGCTTTCAGTAATTTTAATGGATTAGCAATATATTTATGTAGCAGGAACAATTAAATTTACTATAACAGCTCTTACGCATAACCTTCAATTCTTCACTAAAATAGCCCCCATTTCCCATATAAGTATTTATAGGATAATATTTTTATACATTCTACATTTTACATTAGCATTAGCTCCTGAGTTTAAGTTATGTGCTACATCGCCCCAAGCAACCATTTTTACGAGGATAACTATTTAAAATAATAGTGTTATCAATAATCTAACCTGACACGTAACAAGCTATATTTCTAAATTCTGTCTACAACATTTTCAATAGTGTCTAATTTTTAAACGTGGAGTAATTAAGCATTTCTAACCCAAACGTATTTTTCCTCGGTAAATACTTTAAATATACAGTTAATTTTCGGAACAAGCCTCTGTGCAGTGTTGTATGCAGGGTCGTGCTGTATCTTTTCGCACTATGATGCCTCTTAAATGTTGTTTTCTTTTAAATAACCTTATATTGTGATTATTTTATTTACCAAAAACGTACGTATATTACTTTTGTTTTGAAAATATAAACTATTATAAAATAAGATTTATAATTAGTGAATACTTCAAATTTTTTTTCTATTTCGTTGGTTATGTCGCCTGATCCCCGGCCACCTCACTTTGTCATAGCACCGGGGGGGAGGGGAGGCTGTGTTTCATTGTGCTGTTAGCATCGCAGCACACGAAGCAAGCAGTTTGTCGAGCTTTCGGGGTGGCGCAGAGGATTGAAAATGTATACTGCGCATGCGCAGTTGTCAATAACGTGCCATATCTTGTGCTGGAATAGCACTCGATGGCCAGATGGCTGCTTTATGAGTCATGCGCCGAAAGGCGGGGAATTTAAATTCTTTGACATCGAAGCATAGATTCACAGTGTTAAAACACAATTATTATGAAAGTTCTTAAAATTCAGAAAAATTAATACTTATTAAATTAATTTATGTGCTGTAGTACATAAGCACATACGCACGAGCCACTACTGGCTACTGAGTTACCTCTTCGAAAAAGCACTTTATCACGATATTTTAGTAAACTTTACTGTTATTCCAACCTGCAATTCAGAAATACGCGCTTCCAAATTATTTTTACAATACCTATGTCTGTTACTGAATTTCAGTTTTCAGTTTTTTAAATCCATCGCCCACCAAAAATAATAATTTTAACAGGGCTTCTTCATGTACCGACTGTTGATACCAAAAACTGCATAATTAAGTTATTCATTAATGAGTGGAACAATTTCAACCAAACTTGGTACACGTATCGTTTAAGATCCAGGAACAACCCTGCGGAATTAAGATAACTCCAGCACCCGTATGGGTGAGGGTAGAAAGGGGTGGCATTTTCAAAAATCAATATATGGATTAACTGCCTGTATTGGCGCCAAATAAATAGTATACGGGGTTGTTCAGATTCATAATGCCACTCTCGATGCTTTTAGTGTCTAATTTCATCCCCTAAAGGCAATAGGACAGGTGCGGTGAAAGGTGGTGAAAAAAATTGCGATAACTCCCCAGATTGGTGTCGAATCCAGTGTTTTGGAAATGGCAGAATTTAGTTATGGCATTCGAGCAGAGTTAAGTTTAAGTTGAACCCTTATGGATGGGGTAGAAAGGGCTGATAATAATTTGATATCACCCGATATTGCTGTCGATAGCGGCGTTATGCTACTCTCTTAGTTCATTTATAACATTCCAGCAGGGTTAAGTTTAATAAACCTTGGCTGCCTATGAAAATAATAAGAATAAATATAAAATTAATAAGATCGAAATTAGCCATATATTTGTCAAGGATTTTTATTTTCATATATGACACGAAACAGTTAATATAGGTACAGGCTGCTTATTGTTTTACGTCAGGTTACAATACAACAAAAAATGAACGCAGACTGCATTGTTGTCAAATTAAGTAAACTTACACATAGTACCAACATGTCATAAAAATAGAATGCAGCCAGTCCTAATTACGAACAGCACACTTGTAACTTAGATTTCTGAATCAAACATATTTGGGCTGAGACATCCCTTGCTTGCTGGGAATGGGGAGGGGGGGGGTTAAATTTGGGATGCACCATGGACTTCGCTGAGGTTAATACTGTTATTCTCGATGTAATTAAAGTTTTAAGATCTTTATAATGTAGGGGGGTGGTTACGTAGAACATTTTATATTTGGAATTACTATGTATTATTTTAATATTCTTAAAGCTACCGGGCGTATATTTTCTTTAAAGTTCAGAATGTTTGAGTCTGGATGCCATAACTAAACTCAGCGACTTCCAAAACACTGAATTCGACACCAATCTTGGTAGTTATCGCATATTTTTATCACCCCTTATACTTGTCTTCTTGCAGTTAGGGGATGAAATTCGACACTAAAAGCATCGAGAGTGGCACTAGGAATCTGAGCGACCCGTACACTATTTATTTTACGCCAATATAGACAGTTATCGCATATTTTGGTTTTTGAAAATGCCACCCCCTTCTACCCCCACCCCAATAGGGGGCTATAGTTAACTTCATTCAACAGGGTTTGTTCCTGGATGTTGATATGTGTACCAAATTGGGTTGAAATTGTGCCACGCATTAATGAACTTAATTTGAAAGTGTTCTGCAATATAAATATTATGTTTTATTTCGTAAAAACTCGCCTTTCTGGAAAATGAACCATCGGGAAAATGACCTGTCGGTAAAACGTCAATCGGGATAATGTCCTGTTGGGCAAATGGCAATCGGGATTTTGCCCTGTCGGGAAAACGTCAATCGGGATATTGTTGTCGGGAAAACGTACATCGGGTGTGTGTCGGGATTTTGTACTAGTTCCATTATTTTTTAAGCTTTTGTCATATTCATCCTAAACTATTTTGCTGTTATTATTATTATTTATAAAACACTTGAATTTTAAAATCATCAAAATGACTTAATATATTATATATTTATATCCTTTGAGATAACCTTGCATATATTATATGACATAAACTATCGAAAGCTTCCACGATAATAAATACTAATTCATCTGAAGACTGTATACGATTAATATCATTATCTATCATATGGATGAATTAATTCATTGCTTGCGGCGTTTGTTCTGAATTTGAAAACTATATTTTCTGTTCCTAACGAATGTCAATTTTGCAGGACTGCAATGGCGACGGATCGGTGAACTGCTTCGACTTCGCGGCCATCCATCGGCTAGGAGGTTACGGTTGTAACGGTGCATTGGATTACAACTACCAGAATCGTTTCTTGCAGTGCAAACAGCAGGTCGAATCCTTCGGTGGCCAACTGAGTTAGGACCTGATCCAATATCAATTCAGCTGTGCCAAATTAAGATTAACCTTCACTTGATGGTTGCTGTATTCAAAGTTTTACTCTTATTGCTTGAACCGATACATTATTTATAAATAAAACTTTTATATAAATATTTTCTCTCGTCATTTAAACAATAGTTCATGGTGGATCGTCGATGTTGTGCGTTTTTCAATAAATTTTAAAATTTTGTTGTTCTTATACTAGAGTTTAAGACTTAGATAGAATTTCACCTCTTAAACTTCACGTTACCTTTTATTTATTAAATAAGCAGTTTCTTAATTTAAAAACGTTCACTGCATATTTTTAAATTACTATGCCATCAGTAAAAAAATAGGTATCTGTATTTTAGTGAACCAGAATTTACGGCATTGAATTAAATTAAATTATCAGTTTCAAGAAATTCACAAACGACTTTAAAATAATTGTAATAGTTTACATTTTAATCGTATCAATATGTGCAATAGATGTGTCCTATTTCTACATTTCTAACAAGGACTTTGATTTATGGTAACTGAAAGTTCATTACGGCGTATTCGCGTATCTCTCTACCTATAAATTATTTGAGGAAGCACAAAGCGCAATATTAAAGTAATATAACTAGCATACGATGTATTCAAAATAAAATATTTTCTCCTTCCCGCCAACGAGACCATCCAGATGTATCCAAGTTATTATGAAAATACTGTGATATTGTAAATTAATTTGCTTCCGAAAACATGCATAATGATAAATTTATATTAATGAGTAAAAGTGATTCGCAATGTGTTGGAAATTTCAGACGGGACGAAATCGCATCCCTCCTCGAATCCCTGTAAAATTATAGTGGAATTTAAACAAAGACATGTACGGTAATTAACAGGAGAAGAAATATGTGTTTTATAGTAAAGAAAAAGCGTCCACTTTTCCGTATACGAATCACTCACTGATAAGTAATGATCTGGTGTCTACTTCCATTATCAAAAACGACATTGTATACCTGATAAGATCCATAATGATCTCGGGGCAACACACACTGGTCCATAATTTTGGATGCGGATGCAAATTTTACAAAATTATACATCTGTAACGAAAAATATACATCTTCATCATTAGTGCTTTCTCCATAGTTAGGTTTTCACTTTTTCCTGTCTTCTGTCTTCAGGTAAATATATTTTCCGCTTCCATTGATGTCACCTATGACCTTTTGTCTTCTTCCTCGCAATCTCTTCCCGTGAAATAGTCTATTAATAAGTCCCGTCTCTGTGCGTGCCCTACACAGTTCTTCATTTCTCTTACAATTTGAAACAGTCTTTTCATCTCACCAACCGTTTCCAATAATTCTTCATTTGTCACCCTATCAATCCAGCTAATCCTTTCCATCCTCCTCCACATCCACATCTCGAAAGCTTCCAGGACTTTCTCATTCTCTCTTTTCAATGTTTACATGTTGACTCATTAGACAGTCCTCCAACTTCAGTCTCGTCTTAGATGGTATTGCACCTGTCCTGACGGATAATCTTGGAACTTTGACACTCTTTTTGGATTTATGGCATACCTGAACGCTGAAGGTCCAATTTAAAACGTTTGAAACTTTATCACCAAGTATGTGGCATGTTCAAAAAGTAAGTGTACTAGATTTTTATATTTATTTCAAAACGGTGTATTTTTTTAAAAAAACAGATTATTGTTGTTACACTTGTTGACTATTTTTCCACATAATGGTCATCCCGTTCAATGCATGTGGTGAGCCGTGGCACAACCTTCTTTATGACCTCCTCGATGAACTCGACCGCCAGTTCCTTCTCCACTTCAGTACCGCTTTCTGCACCTGTTCGTCAGTTGAAAATTTAATTCCACTCATCGCTCCTTGAAACATGGCTCAATAAATGGCGGATCAAAAGCAATGAAGCGAAAAGTACACAAGTCAACTTCACACTAAACCGTTCAGAATGTCCATCAGTGTCCCTAAACAATATAGAAATCCCACAATCAAACGAAATTCGCTATCTGGGTCTACATTTACGAGAACTTACGAGAAAAAAAATATATTAAAAAAAAAAGGAAGGAATCCGACCTGTGACTGAGAAAAATGTACTGGGCACTGGGGAGAAAATCGTGTTTATCGCTTGAAAACAAAACCTTACACTACAAAGCTATAATAAAACTAATTTGGACATATGACATTGAGATATGGGGCTGCTCTTGCAAATCCATCGCCAACATCATCCAACGATTTCAATCGAAAACACTCAGAATGCTTGTAAATGCACCTTTGTACGTCAGCAATCGAACATTACATACGGACCTCGGAATGCCAACCACTTCCTGCGTCTCCAACTTCACCCAAACGAACTAGCGTCCACCCTGCAACCTGACCCTCCCTACAGAAGACTCCAGAAAGAGAAATGGCCGAATGACCTGAAAGCAGTATAAGTTCACAATCCGGATAAAGTCATTGGATGGGTATCCGCTCACGTTATTGTATTATTGTGTCATCACATTAACTCATGGAACATGTATAATATAGTGATTAAATTGAAAAAACAATGGCGCATAAAATATCATCCTTTTCAGGATTCATAATATGTTAAAGATTACTTTTAATAATATAATTAAAATAAATAGCAGTTATGATGTTTCAAAAGGGGGATACAACTAATAATAGCTTAATGCAGATAGGGATAAATAAAGCTAATACATATTAAATTATTTATATATATCGCAAAGCATGAGTGGTTACCAAAAGCAAGATATTCAAATTAAATGGAATGCACAGATAACAATATACTACACATATATTCTTATTATCTTTGAACACTATTTTATTTCCAATTGGTTGTGATATATTTGTGCGTGGAATCTGTCCTATTATCATATCATCCCTAGGCTGATCATCAGAGCACAGATAACTATTCAGTGGTTGTATCGTACATGATTACAATAAATGATTGAACATTTTATGATGTTAGCATTTAGATTTAATTGTTCCTGCAACATTGTACACAAAAGGACCTCCATTAACGGAAGAGACGAAGACATGTCAACTGACTGCTATGACGAATTGGACGATATACTCGTACACGCTTATAGAGTAAAAGCTATGGTTCCACCTGAAAGCAATTAAATGCTACATAAGTGCGATTTTTATTCAATTTATTTAATATATTTCATCTTCGGATTTAAGATTCAATTTAAAATTTGCTGCAATCGATGTCATAACATACTTCACTGAATGCCTATCAGTTACACTCGGAAATACTTATTAATTTCTGCAAAGAAAGTTACTATTCAAACCAACCTGTAACCTAATTTTGAAAGAAAATTGCTATTTATCTGTTGAATTATTTTTTCTGACGGTTAAATATCTTGCCGCTAATATAATGTGCCATCAGAAATAATAACACATCAATTTTACAGTACAACAATATAGCATACCCATTTATTGCTCTTCTTCAGAAATAGTCCGGAAATTAGGCCTACCTTGGCTTGTTCCTGGTTGCTGAAAGAAAATAAATTAATAAATACACCATAAAAAAATAATTATTTATTTCTTAAATATTATGCCTTTCTTTTTCTCTAGAGCTTTTTACGTTCTCGTCTGTGAGGTGAAATTTATAAATGTTAATTAATTTATTTACAAATTATTTTAAATTAAAATTCAATATTTCTTTACAAATTAATTAATACGTTTATCTAGCCATTGCTTTGAAATTCAAAATAATAACTCTTTTTCTGTGTTTTTAAGAAATATCAGGGTTTTAGATAAAATAAATATAATAAATTGAATTCAATTTCATTAAAAATAAAAAAAATTAGTGGAATATTTCCGGGTGATACGGCGTCCTATGATCTCCCAGTCCCGAAGTCAGTTTTCTCTTTGATGTTGTTGTCTGAAACATCTACGGAACATAAACATTTGCCCCTGTTCCTGCGGGTAAACTGCTGGTCAACAATAACAGCCGCTGTTGTTCCGTTCGCATGATTGTATCAGAGACGAGTCCAGGTGCAGACACCCCTAAAACTAATCGCAGTGCTTCTTATCCCACGTATCCCGTTATACAGGGGGAATAAAATCAAGGTGGAGGAGCCAAACACAATTCTTTCTCTGGAAGAAGGAGCACCGAATTCAAGATTATGAAATGAAAGCTTTAAAGAACATTTTCCCTGAAAAGCACGTTGTGTATACGCGGAGAGGAGGGTGCTTGGAGCGGCACACCAGCAAAACTTGCAAATGCACTTTCCCCAGTTCCTCTCGGTTTTACAATCTGCTATAACTCTTGCAGAAACAATGCTAACATCTCAACCTGTCCCATTTGAAGAAAAGGCCCCCCTATATTTTTTCTGTCGCTTTTGATACCGCGTTCCCCCACCTGGAAACCTTCATTCCTTTCACATCAATTGTGTTTAGACAATAAAGTTGTTTTTGGTCAACTCTGGGTATCCCGGTTTTTAAAGTAAAGCCTTATTTTGAAAGGTCTAGAGGTTTTAAAATGGGGGTACTTTTAAGGCCAAATTGGAATTTTTGTTGGAAAAGTTATTAAGGAGGAACTGGATTATACCGCACATGTAATCATTCCTGAGGTCGAGTGGAATCTACGACTTAATCTCACCAATGTGATGAGAAGTTTTAGCGTTTTACATAATTTCTACGCATATTTTGTATAGGTCCTCATATATACTCTGTACAATCATTTTGCGGTTCATTGAATCTTTTCCCAGTTGCAGAAAATGTACTCGATCTAACATTGAGATCCGATTGTACTCACCAAACGTAATGAAAACCCTAAAGAATTTATGAAATAATTAAAGAAATGCACAAAAAGCGAGGGAAGACCAAGACATATCCGAATAAAATCTTTATAAAAATCAGACTTGATTTAAAGTTAAATAATGAAGAAAATAAATAATTTATGAGAAAATAATGTACAGAAAAAAGAAAGGCCGAATTACAGTTTTACTGTTTAAAGAATGTAACGCTCATGAGGCAGGATGATAATTGCCAGTGCAAGCAAATTATTACAACCTGTGATCAACTGAAAATATGAAGAGTGAAACCAAAGATTAGGCAATGGGAAAAAGAACATTTTTTTTATATGTGTAGAATTAAATTACATTTATCATTTGTAATTTAAGATGTGACTGTCTAACGAACTTTAGATGGGGAAGTCTCGTTTCTCATACTTGAACGGCTGGATTTAGCGAATAGTGATCAACAAAAATGTTTTTAGATATAGTGGGCTTTACAGAATATTTTGTTTGGTCAATGTATCCGAGACTCGTTTTCGGAACTATGTACTGGACCTGCTATACATTGATACTGGTCCGTGTTATAAACAATAAAAAATAATAATAACGCGCACAGGTTTTTTGGGCCCTCGGGAAACATCACTTGTTATGACAAGTATATATCGAACTCGAGAAAGTCAATTATTAGACAAAAATTAAACATGTGGCAACATCATGTAATGGTAGAATATAATTCCACCCTTTTGGTGGTAAAAGGTGGTCGAGAGTTTAGTTTTGGAGGGGCAGAGACGTTGATAAGTGTAGATTGCGAAGGGCAGGAGCAATGAAAAGACGGAAAGAGATGGAACCAGCCAGTAATGAGAGTTTTATCATCCCACATCTGTAGCTGAACGCACTAGAACAACGTCTAAAACACTTGAGAGAGTCCTGATTCAGGAGAAAATACCTGTCTCAGAACCGTGAGTGAAAATCACCGATCACTTACACATAAAACGAGGTCAATTCTAGGAAAATTGTAAGTATTCATTGTTGGATTGCCATGGATTAGCACGATTTGTCTTAATTTTGGTCTGAATAACATTAATTTAAAATGAAAGATAGTCAAATACTATAATCATTATTAATAATGCATTTATAGCATAAATACATATAAATACAAGACGAGACGCGTTGACAACTGCACGGACCATGGTACTTCCTTAAGGTGTTAAGTCTGTTCTGTTTTTATATAAGAAAGTCAGTTAAATTTCAGTTTCATAAAAACACTAGTTCGCGTTTCTACACTTAAGAGAAGAGAACGAAATGAAAGTCTCAGCAATGACTTCTGAAAATATTTACCGATTCACTTCCTCTGGCGCCTCTAGGTGGTAACGGGTGGATTTCCTGTGGAGATATTTTTACATGCGACTGAAAAATTAAAGTATATTATTAATAGTTATGTATTAAATAACTAGAGTAATATATTTCTCAAATTTTAACTATGAGAATTTACTGAATACTTAATTATTTCTTATATTTAACTAATCTGTAAAACTCGTTTAATATTGTGTTGGATAAACGTAATTTTTTGTCTACTAGAAAAAATTATATAAAATTTTATTTTAATTATTTCAAATATTCTGAATAGTGTTGTAAACAAATAGCTGCGACTGGTACTTGGGTCATTCCATGCCAAGTGACCAAATCGCCTTTCGGGTACCACCTTGGATTTTGATGAAATTTGGTGATAGTGTTGAATAAAGCTTCAAGTGATGTTGTGCAAAATCTAAGATTCACTAGTAGTATAGAGGAGCATCATAAACACCAATAGTTTGAATGAACCAGTACAAATGATTTGCTTTCATCACATTCGTGCAGCATATCATGTTATTTAAATGAGTGCAATTTTAAAAGTAATTTTTCTGGCCTTAAATGTTGAGTCTCAAACGTGAAATAAGATGACTTTAACACAAAAAGTCTTCTCTTTCCAATGGTAACAAAAAGAACTTGTTTGTAGCAAAATATTTTTTGATATTTGTGTGTGAAAATGCACCAAATTTGATGCGTCAAATTTGAAACTCATATTTAATAGCGTATATCTTGACAACTAAGTGAGCTTAATAGCTGAAACTTTGGAATCTTAAAAGAAGTAATAAGTTTGGTTAGTTCAACAAAGCATAAGTTTCTGGAAGGTTTTGTTGCAAAGTTGTAAGCAATGAAAAATATGCTCCAAATTGACGTGAAAGATTATTTGAGCAACTTTGCGCGAAAACAGCAATAAAACTAAGACTTTTTAAACCTTTAAACTGCAATCATCGTGTAGATCATAAATAGTTGTCTCTGGTTGCTATATTTCAGGAAGCTGGCTGCTACAGTTCCACAACAGTAGTACTTGAGAGTTTCCAATTTGTTAGAACGTACATCAGTGGCGCATGAGTGACCTTTATGCTGGAGACCTTAAATGATGAGTCTCTAAAATGAAATTAGATGGCTCTGAAATAAAAAAGTCTGCTCATTCCAATGGTAACAAAAATAACTTGATTGTAGAAAATGTTTTTTTTTGCTATTTCGGTTTGAAAATTCACAAAATTGAGAAAACAAAGTGAGATTGAAAACTGATACTTTGGCAGCTTAAAATCAGTAATGGCTTTAGTTATTTTACCATAGCATAAGTTTGTAGAACGTCTTGTTTCAAAGTTATTTGCCCGAAAAATCTGCCTCAAATTGACGTGACGGTTTTTTGAGCAATTTTGTGAGATAACAGAAATAAAACTAAGACTTTTTAAACCTTTAAACTGCAACCTTCCTGTAGAGCATAAATAGTTGTCTGTAGTTGCCTTTTTTCAGGAAGCTAGCTGCTACAGTTCCACAACAGTAGTACTTCAAACTTCACAATCTATTCACGCGCACGGTTGAATTGCACAGGTAACTTTTTTTCAGGAGGCCCTGGCGCCCCCCCCCCCCCCCCATACTACTTATGAAGGTGAAATTTTACACAGAATTGTCTCAGACAAAATTTTTCTCACACAAAATTTCAGAAAGATTGGAGATTGTGACTAAAAATTTTATTTGATAATTTGGTCACTTGGCATGGAATGACCCACTTAGTAATGATGGGAATTGTAAATTTGTCACTATCTCGATCTGTGTCTCATTGGAGCTGATCGTAAGGATGAATAATTAAATGATGTATTGTTTAAATATTAATTGTACTCAACTATATATATATATATATATATATATATATAATGTGTTTAATTTTAAAAGTTTTTTCATGTGTCTATCTATAAGTTGTTAGGGAGGGGATGGATTAAATTTTAACGGCGCGACATATTTTTATTTTCTTAATTATGGTGTAATTTTTCATCCACCGCGTTTACCCTGAGATGGGTCCATGCCAACTGGGCATATATTATATTCTATTATTTATATATTTTAATACGAATTAGAAGCCATTAATGATTTTTGATAATTGGATATTTGTGGTGGATTGTTAGCGGCACCAATTTCAAAGGCGACAATGGACAGGTGAGTTTCGTGTGGCCCCGAGCGCTTGATAAAAGAACAGTCGGGTGTTGGAAGTCAAGTCGGATGTTAAAAATCAGACAGCGAGAAGGGTGGCAGGCACAAATTCATCCGAAAAGATTAAAAGTTAAATTTGAGTATAAATTTTTGGACAGTCAAACTCATCGAACAGCTACAAAGAGTAACCTAATCAATCACGCCACAATAAACATCTATAAGTACCGTGACCGTCATCAATTCCGCAGAGAGACAATTTGTAACAATCTGTCCAACCAATAATCCGGAAGGAGCAGCAGTTTCCAGTTCAGAGATCCAAAAGTTATGTCAGTGATTTCATGGGCTTTTAGTGTGAATTGTGAGGTGAGCCCGAGCCCAAGAGAGTTAAGCCTGGTACCAGATGTTTTGTAAGTTCGAACAAATTAGATCAAGTTTTGTAAACGATAATTAAAGGTAAAGTCGTCAGATTTCGATTTCACGTTTTAGTTGATTGTTTAACTTGTTAGGTTATAACGGAATTTGATTGTGTAACGTAAATATGAAGTGAATTAAAGTTTAAGGTTACCACATAATTGAATAGTAAGAATAATTGAATATGTTAACTATTACCCTTGTACTTGATATCCAGCGTTACCTGGGTATTTATTTATTCTCATCTTATATTATACCAGAAAAGGAATTAATTTGTCACTTATTATTCATTTCAAGATATATTAACCTCTTTTTAACCAGTCGCATACCGACTGTGGCTGAACACGTGACTTAACCGGAATTTAAGCGTCACTGTTGACCGCAGCGACACCAACAAGAGTTGATTCGATACTAAAATGGACTATTTTTTACCATTCTCCCCCATCAACATGCAGATGAGGGTTGAAATTCTACTTTACCGGCATGGTGAATGTCACCATTCAATTCAGTCAACCCAAAAATTCCAATCCATTTCAGTTATTATAGTACTCACAGAGGGAGCCTTTCTGTCGAATTCGATCACGTTGACTTTGGTGTTCCATGATATAGACGGCTGCACGCCGAATTTGCTACTTGGTTTCGAAATTCCATACTTTGCGTATTGATTGACTATTGGCTTGACAGGTTTCACAGGTAAGGAGGTCGATACCTTCTTGGTGTGCATCAGCGCGATATAGCTGAAGAAGACAACAACATTATGTGTGTAACAAAGTAAATTATGAAATAGACGACCCCTTTCTATATTTCTCGGATATTGAAATATCTCTCTTATTTATATTTTACACATGGTAATAGTTCTTAGAAATATGTATACGCTTATAGATTGCTATAACCAATATTTCAATCCTTTCTGTAGGAATTTATGCTAACATAACGATTCATAAAATAAAAATTCTGTGATATTTTCTACTTTTCATCTTTCATATTAAAATAGCTGATGACATTTTAACAAGAAATTTATAAAAATGAATTTCCAAACCTGTCTTAAACCATTGACTGTGCTCTGCCGGCAATTCATAACGGAGACCGCAACTACAACATTATATAAATTTCTATATCTTTGGATAAATTCGTATTAAAACGGACAAATAATATGAGAACAAAATAAAAATAAGGCACTTACTGATGCAGTCTTTAACAAATGTGATAACTGCAAAATTAATATATTTTGTCACGAACTTTGTTTGTTGAAAATTGTACTTGAAACGGTGGCGATAATTAATGTTTAATTATTACCTGTGTAAATGAGCATACTTACTCCACTGGTTCGTCGTCTTCCGGCTCCCGGAGTGAATTTTGTGTTTTTCTGAAAAGAACCGAAGTATTGATTTCAATATATTTTAAATTTAATGAGCTTCAGTTATTTATTAGTAACAATTTTACGTTATCGTAATCCTTAATTCGCGACTCTCACTAACAAACACAATTAACTGATGCATTAAATAATTACTCAATTCGAATATTACAAATTTACTGCTCGTAGCAATTTTCTGGTATTTACTTTCCGGGCAACAGTTCGTCCATATAAATAAAGCTTTTCTCTGTACATTACTTAACATGGAAGGGATCGGAAATTGGTAATGTCCATTACACCATTACATTGTTCGTTTCTAACAAAAAAGATTTCGATAACACTTTATGTGAAAAAGACTAAGGTATATCAAACTGTCATACGCCATCTTGAGGAAAATTTCTGGACGTTACAAATTTAACATAAAAGACATATTTGAATGAACATTCGCTACCCACATTGATAATATGCTAAAAGTCAAAACGGAAAATTTCATTAAGTTATGTGAGTACAACTGAAAGGTTCTGACATTCAAATATTGGGACCT
Source organism: Zhengitettix transpicula (assembly GCA_037074705.1). Classification (NCBI taxonomy): domain Eukaryota; kingdom Metazoa; phylum Arthropoda; class Insecta; order Orthoptera; family Tetrigidae; genus Zhengitettix; species Zhengitettix transpicula. Next base: position 118,910,118 of record CM073592.1, on the reverse strand, counting down.
GATTCGTTAATATTTATATATATATATATATATATATATATATATATATATATTGTAGTAATTGGTAATTAAGGCATTGTTCTAATTGAAAAGTTGAATTGTAGAGGACTCATTATTGGTGGATTTAGCTGACACCGCAACAAACCGGCAAGGCAAAGAAAGCATTGTTGATCGGTCGAGAAGGTTTTACGCGCTCAAAATTTACGAGACGAACGAACAGTCGGGCAGCAGACAGCAAATAGAACAGACGAAATGAACGAACAGTCAGGCAATGAACGGCGAGGTGTAAAGACTCGAAAATTCTAATACACGAAAAGTTGAACAATTTAGTCAGTCAGCAGCGGGAATGAAAAAGGTCTAATTTAAAGAACGAGAGAATGTGTTCCAATAATATGTACGCTGTTATATCCAATTGCAGAAACTAAATCAATCTTCAGTCAACAGACAAAACCAGTGAGTGGCATTTTCAACATGACTCACGAGATCTACGAATCCAGTTTGCAGTAAATCATCGAGAATCGACAAATTTATTCTAAACCAACTAACAAACTACGCTAATTAGAGTCGGTGAACATTTAGAGTCTGTGAGTACTTAGAATTAGTGATATCCCCAAAATTGTGCACGAAAAGTTAAAATGAGACCTGGGCTGCCGTAAGTAGAAAGAAAACTTTAAAATCATTGTAAACCACGTTTAAAAGATAAACGTCAGATCGTTCTTTAATTACCGATAAAATGAGATCTTTAATTATTCAGATCATTTTTTTATTTCTTGATAAAAATTAAAATTGTTTAAATTCAATCTTTAGTATTATTTTCTTCAGCAACAAATTTCGTCTATGTTCAGACGCATTGATTCCTATATAAAGTAAATGTAATTTTTGTGATTTTGATTATATAAATTCTGCCATTATCAAACCCAGTTCAAGACCCTGAGATCCCAAATATTTTGTAATTTGAATACTTGTTTTAAAATTGTTAATAAATCTTGTTTAATAGTTTTCACGTAATAGTTCATTTCATTTAAAAACGCCACATAATTCACCTCTTGAATTATTGTAAAAGATGATTATTAATTATTACAATATATATAAAGGTCAAATGAAATTCAACTTGTGAGAGACATTATTTATTCATTACTGGAAAAGATATTCGTGTTGAAAGATATACATAACTGAATGTGGAGAAAACTTCCCAGTCTGACGTATTTGACATAAGTAAATGTCACGAATATGGTCTGAATTAACGAAGGTGACTAAAAATGACCTTCTTTAATGAAATATTGTATGATTTGTCAATCATTTAAAATCAAGATACCTATACGTTTTTAGAAATAATTTACAATTTTCGTTACATGTTAATGATTTTTTATTTAAAAAAATTCGCACAGCTATGACGTCATAACCTAACGAAGCTTAATATCAGACACTAACGTGTTAGAAATAATTTATAATTTTCCTTACATGTTAATGATTCCACTAGTATTTTTATTTTAAAAAAATTCTCACAACTATGACGTCATAGGAAACATAACCTATCGAAACCTAATATCAGACACTACCGTAGTTAAACAACTTCTAATGAAAGAAGTGTGGATTTTGTAATAGGTTAGATTAGATAAGGTTTATTATTCATTCCATTAGTCCTCGGTCGAGAAAATAAGATACGTCATACTATAAGGTTACATGAAAATAATAACTATGATAATTACAATGATGGTACATTATGAACTGATCCATGTACATTTGTCGCTATTCCAGAATTCATATTTGAAAGAAAATAGCAAAATTTTGTCCAACCATGAGTCACATCTGAATGGTAGGAACCACATGAGTTGAAATGAAAGATATTATATTATGTGCAAACGTTTTAAATAAATCTGAAAAATGAAGGAATATACATAATATAGAAAATAATATGGAATAAATCGTTTTCTTATTTCTTTTGTGAATTCGTCTTAACGGAATACGACTGGAAAACGATATTATTAAATAGGTATTATTCTGGGCAGATGTGAGTATAAATTCCTCGACGTGATGGAGGGTCTATGAGGGCACATCCCTGCCCTTAACCAAATTTTGATTCTGTATACCTTTTCAAAGTTTTGTGTTTCGTCCATGATAACGTCTGACAGTGACAAAATCCGCGTTACATTTCCACTTTTGTCAAATATATAATGCACAGATATTATAATGAGATTAGATTAATACTCACCCAAAGCAGCAGCTGAAGAGAGTACATTTCATTCGTATCCTATTCCAACTTTACTTGAGAACGTCTCGTATCGATTGAGTCATGCTCGATCGTTAACAGTTTTCGTTTTCTGATCCTACATATGATGCTGCTGTCAACCTAATCCTTGCATCTCCTCATAGGCAATTGCACATTTTAGATAATTTTTAATAACAATACAAGCACAGATATGCAAATTTTATAACAAAATTAAACAGAAATTTCTTCATTCCACAACTTGATATATTTTCCTTCACAGGCGTAACCTGTATAAATAAATTAGATTCAGGTAAGATATGTCGAAATATACTATTAAGGTTGAAGGATAAGAAAGAAATATTATTTTACAATTATTTTAAATATCCATAATAGCAAATATTATTGACACATGTCTAATAATACCAAATCCAATATTGATTATACACGTTGAGCACTAGAAAAATTATCAATTTCGTTTTCATAAGTAGTCTCAAAATGTAAAATTCACTATCTTCAAAATGGAACTTTAAACATACGCTGAAGGTCCAAAGATTGCCTCCTCTTCACACTCCCAAGTTAAACTATTTTGAATTCCTTGTTTCGTGGAACCGAATTTTAATTAACGTTATGATATAAGATTTATAACAAATCAGCAGCTACGGCCTTAAAGAACATTTTACAATAAATTTAAAATACACATATATATCAAAGAGCCTAAACATTCAAGATAGTGTCAGTTAACTCACAATTTGTGCTAGCTTTTTTGCAGTAATATCTTAATCTAAATATTGTTTTTTTTTTCATCTTTTAAGCATTCACACATGAATACTTCAACGATCAGTTGAAAGAGGTAAATCCATTCATAAGAATATCTAATAATAATAGAAGGAAGCCTATCCTAACATTGGTAGGAGAGATACGAAGGGGCTACCTTTGGGGATGACTTTTCCTCTCCGTTTTTGAACTAAGGTTCCCACAAGCCAAGGCACCTCGGCCTGTTCTGAGAGGTGTATGCTCCGGGGTCACAGACCTTGGGCATACGGTAAGAGTTGTCCGCTATTCCCATTGGAATAGTCGGCCAGCTGCCTCCTAAACTGGTCGATGCACGGAGAAGGGAATGCTGCGTCCCCACAGCAAACTCCTCACCCGCTATCGGAAGGGCGTCGGACAAGTACCCAATGCCCGACCTACCTATTGCAGGTATTTCTAGGGTTTTCCCTGCATTTCTTTAGGCGAATGCCGGGTAGGATCCTTAAACCATAGCCCGGGGGCCCTGATAACCCTTGGCTACCTTCCTCTACCCTTCCGCATCCCCCCTTTCAAATCCCTTCCTATGCTATAAAAGGGGAGTTGCCCAACGTGGTTCACCCTCATGTAGCCTGTTGCCCTAAAAAAAAAACAAAAAAACGGAAGGAAGCCTAGGACATGGAAGCCTGCAAAGGCTGTTCTCTCGCAGGTAATACCTGCGAGGGATGTTCTCTCCCAGGCAAAACCTTGTAGGAGAGATACGAAGGGGGTACCTTTTTGGATGCCTTTTCCTCTCCGTTTTTGAACTAAGGTTCCCACAAGCCGAGGCACCTCGGCCTGTTCTGAGAGGTGTATGTTCCGGGGTCACAGACCTTGGACAAACGGTAAGAGTTGTCCGCTATTCTCATTGGAATAGTCGCCAGCTGCCTCCTAAACTGGTCGAGGCACTGCCGGGAAGCTTCCTTAACATATAACCCGGGGGCCCTAGTTAACACTTGGCTACCTTCCTCTACTCTACATTTCTTTTAGGGCAACAGGCTACATGAGGGTGATCCACATTGGGCAACTCCCCTTTAATAGCATAGGAAGGGATTTGAAAGGGGGAATGTGGAAGGGTAGAGGAAAGTAGCCAAGGGTTAACTTGGGCCCCCGGGCTATATTTTAAGGATCCTACCCGGCATTCGCCTAAAGAAATTCAAGACAAACCCTAGAAAAACCTGCATCAGGTAGGTCGGGCATTGGGTACTTGTCCCACGCCCTTCCGATAACGGGATAGGAGTTTGCTGTGGGGACGCAGCATTCCCTTCTCCGTGCCTCGACCAGTTTAGGAGGCAGCTGGCCAACTGTTCAAATGGGAACAGTAAACAACTCTTACTGTATGCCCAAGGTCTGTGACCCCGGAACATTCACCTCTCAAAATAGGCCGAGGTGCCTCGGCTTGTGGGAGCCTTAGTTCAAAAATGGAGAGGAAAAGGCATCCCCAAAGGTAGCCCCTTCGTATCTCTCCTAAAAGGTTCGACCTGCGAGAGAATATCCCTCCCAGGTTACCTGCGAGAGAATTCTCCCGCAGGTCTCTACTCTACATCAGGAGTACGTCCATTTACAAAAGCGAAACGCACAAGTGTAGGGGAGAGGAAATCAAAAAATATATTTTCGATACAATTTATTCAACAAATGCTACTATGCTATAGCCGAAATATATCCTGTAAATGTTCATTTAGTTGCAGGCTGTATTAAATAAATACCCTAGAACCGACTTTTTATATATTTTATTGTGATATCTATTTTTTATTTATAGAAAACAAGTTTTATTATAGTATATCATAGTAATGGACGGTATTTTAAAAATATGTAGATGCTTGAAAATAGACTTTCATTTGACATTTCTAATTTATTAAATTTATATGGGAATTAATATTATTAATTTTAATGTCATACGATACAATACTATTTCTCTGTTTTTATATTATTAATAATATTTGTGTTAATTTGATACAAATTAAACAATTTGTAAAAAGAAAATCAAATAACTGAACATCTCTCGTTTGATAGTAGCGTTAATAATTTTTATCCTGAAAATTTTTGGCTTAATTCGCACGAAACATGTTTGCGCTATATATTTAGCATTACAATAGCCCTGTTTAGTTAATAATAAATTATGAAGTTGAACGGAAAAGTAAAATTATAATCTTGTTGTCATACAATTTAAAAGTACGTGATTCATACAAATGTGGATTTTTGTGTTTCCAATAATAAAATAATCGTAACAGTTTAAGTGTTGATGTTTGTCGGATATTAAACCAAAATAATTAAATTTTTGGGTTTTTTAAATTTTTATTGCAAAAAGGGAGATACTTTTTCGATATTTATATGACTTACAACTTGAAAATAAATGTCTGCTTATAATAAAACCAGCAAACCTTCGAAATTAATGAACTATATAAAGAGATATTATCAAAAATATTCAACATAACGCTTATTTAGGATAAATTACGAGCCGAACGATTTTGTTTCCTCTGTTCCTTTATGATACTTGTTCTTTAGATATTGTCCGACAGTATAATTGAGTAACAAAGTTTTGCAATATACATCTGTGAACAAAAATTAAGGTCAATTTATTTATAAAATATAAATTCTTTATTTATTCTTCCAAATCAATTTCATCCCCTTCAAAGTAATCCCCGTCCGATAAAACGCACTTTTTCCAACGCCTTTTCCAGTCCTCGAAACAGTCGGAATAGTATTTTTCTGGTATAGCCTTCAAGACCTTCTTCGATTCGGTTTTTATCTCTTCAATCGTGTCAAAACGGCGTCCCCGCATTGGCCTTTTGAGTTTGCTGAATAGCCAGAAATCGCACGGAGCCAAATCAGGCGAATACGGTGGTTGCGGAACGATATGAGTCGAGTTTTTGGCAAAAAAGTCGCGCAGAACCAATGCAGTATGACATGGTGCATTATCGTGATGAAGGAACCAAGAGTTGTTCGCCCATAATTCCGGCTGTTTCAGACGAATAGCTTCACGCAAACGACACATAACTCTCAAATAATATTCTTTGTTGACATTTTGGCCCGGCGGAAGGAATACATAGTGCACAACACCACGATAATCAAAGAAAACTGTCAACATGACCTTGATTTTCAATCGACTTTGCCGTGGTCTTTTCGGTCTTGCTTCACCTTTTGCACGATATTTGGTCGGTGGTTTCAGGGTCGTATGCGGAAATCCAAGTCTCGTTTCCAGTAATGATTCATTTCGAGTGGTCCTGATAGTCAGACAGCAAAGTTTCACGCACATCAACGCGACGCTTTTTTTCCAAAAAATTCAGCGATTTTGGCACCAATCGAGACTTGACGCGTTTGAGACACAAAACATTCTTCAAAATGGTTTGGGCTGAGCCAAATGATATTCCAACACTATCGGCGAGTTCTCTATTTGTCCATCGACGATTTTCAAGCGCCAAATCTTTGATTTTTTTGGACGTGGTCCTCGTCGGTAGACGTTGATGGTCGTCCAGAGCGCGGTTCGTCTTCAACGCGTTCTCGGCCGTCTTTGAACTCGTTGTACCACTTATAAACGTTTTTTTGTGCCATAGTTTGATCACCAAAGGCCTACCGCAACATTTTCAATGTGTCCGCACAAGAATATTCGTTCCGCAAACAAAATTTGATGCAAGTTATTTGCTCAACATTGCAAAAATCAAAAAATTCACTTTTGGTTGTTTACAAAAAGACGTGTAACTCGGAGATAATCAAACCTTTTAACAAACAGACGCTTGTAAAATATTATAGACAGTCCTACAAACCCAGGGGAAAAAATTTACCTGCCTTCCTAGCACCCGAGAGTTTTAATTGACAATTTCACTTTACTTTTTGATCACAGTGATATTTATTGTAGAAAGAATAGTAAGCACAAAGAACCGGTAAATTCTAGTCTATAGCGCTGTGCAGCAATTCACACAGAACAGATCGTTGTTATTATTCCTGTTTATTATAATTTCAAGAAGTTAAAATTTTACAAGTCTCGCTATATCACATATTATTTATTTTCTCTTGCGTGGCCCACATATAAGGAGTCATAAACAACGAAGCAAATCCACCACATTATTTATCCCTTATATTGGCACATATGTCAGTAGTTGCCGTGTGAAATTGCATCAGTTAGATGTAAGCAGTCGTTGAAATCAGTTCCGGTATGCGTGTTGTTAGATGTAATTATGGTTCAAAGATAAAATTTCGTAAATGAAGGTTTAAAGCCGTGTTAAATTCATTTTAGGAACGTAAAAGTGAATAGTGCCTCGTGTCATTCAATTTTTACAAATGGCAGTCAGAGAAAGAGTCCAAGATGATCCACGTGATGGATGCCTGTAAGAGTGAAACAAAACCTGAAATCTTTGAAAATATTGGAATTATTTATTTAATATTTGAAAAAAAAATTCAAAATATTTTTTTCACGACTACGCATTAACAATGAAATCTATGTTATTTACAAAATTTGCTCAGAGTAATTACAGGGCCTCTCAATGTAATTATATTTACCATACAGCATGAGGCTAAAGCAAATATTTAAATGGAAGGTTCGTCCCAACTCCCGAGTTGTGTCAACAGAGATATGACACAGACATCAACTGCAATCAACAGGCAAACAACCAGTTAACTCGGCTACGAACGTTACATAATATTCTCTCGAACAGAATGAGCCTCCATTATCTGACGTCGCCACGGAATGCCAAAAATCTCCCTGGTCCGAAAGAAATGACAGATAGCAATTTTCTTCTTCTGTGTTTTGAATCATTACTCACGTCTGCGACAAAATAAAATCCGTGTAATGAAGGGCGTTTCTTATGTACTTTTGGGTGCTGAGTACGGAACAAATTCTAAAAAATTACACCACATAAGATTACGCCTCAAATCGCCTAGAATAAAACGCGCGACAATACAAGATATTGAAATAGTTTTTCTTCTTTCATTCCAACTTGTTTAAAGGTTAGGATTTATTCTAATGCTATAAACTAAAATACAAATTAATATTACAAACTCTTACCTAAAAAAATTACACAGAACAGTGAATGTAGGAGAAAAAAATCCACTTTTTGGTGGACCCCGAAAAAAGTGTTTTTACCCCCACTCCACACCAAACATCAAACTTGGAATGATGAAGCAATTTATCAAGGCATTGCCAAAAGATACGTTTAGGTATCTAAACAATACGATTCCTGGGCTGTTTTTAAGCAAAGATGAAGAAGGGTGTTTTTGTCGGTCCTGATATTCGAAAGCTTATTAAGTACGAAAACTTTGAAAAAGTAATTGAAGACGTTGAGGAAACAGCACGCAAATCCATCAAAGAAGTTGTAACAAAGTTTTTGGAAAACTAATTTTAAGAAACGTAGACAACATGCTGAGAAGTTTCAAAGACCTGGGATGCTCAGTGAGTTTAAAACTGCACTACTTCGACTCACATCTGGACTTTTCCCCCGAAAATCTTGGTGCAGTGAGTGAAGCGCAAGGAGAGAGGATACACCAGGGCATGAAGGAAATGGAGCGGAGTTACCAAGGACGGTGGAATGTAAATTTGATGGCTGACTACTGTTGGATGCTGAACAGTGTAATAAACTCTATTACATTTGTAAAAAATTAAGATTAATATGCAGAAGAAGAAGACTGTAAATGATTATCTTTTGCTGATGGGGTGTGTCGTTGGTTTTTGTGAGTTGATATCTTTGGTGTTTTCTTTGTTTGGAGTTTGGATTTTTTTGGTAATAAAGAAAATGTGGAAAATATTGTACCTTTTTTATGTAGCACTCCCCACTATTCAAGCGAACAAATGCTGGATATAGATAATTTGAGTATAAATATTTGGAGTTCATTTCAACAGAGAAGAGCCACATGCGGCGCACAAGCAAAAAAGCTCGAACGAAGCATCGAGGAAAAAAATGTAAATATGATAAATATTTCAATCTTTGATCGTGATAAATATTTTTAAAACTATTTATGTTTTTCATCTTTTATAACATTAAAAGAAATGAGAAAATATGACGTAATATATATTTCTATTTAAAGAAATACTATTTTCCTATGAAAATTTCTGGTTTTGTATAGATTTTCATTTCCACTTTGGGCAGAAACCTTACATTTTCGTCATCTAAACAATATGAAAGACAAAAACTGTACAGGAAATAAACAAGTGTCAATTTTCAGGTCTGTGTTACAATACAGAAGATGATTTTAGAAACGCACAAAACGACCGTGAAATTTCTAATACTGTAGCAATATTAAAAGAACACGTCGGTTACATTTTGCACCAGGAATTTCACATGAAAAAGTTTTGCGCAAGATGGGTGACGCACATCCTCATTGCGGATAAAAAAGAATTCGGATGGCAGTTTCCCAACATTGCTTGACGCGTTTTATGAAAAAAGTCATTTTCCGTGTCAGTGTGTCACCATAGATGAAACATGGTTTCATCGTTACACCAGAGTATAGAAACTGATTATGCTGTGAATAGAGGCTGGCTCATCAGTTCCGAAGAAGGCAAAGACGATGATATCACCGGAAAATGTCATAGTGTCTGTTTATTGGGAAGCAAGTTAAATTCTGTTGATCAATTATCCTGAAAAGGGTTTGCGAACAACTGTGGTCTTCTAATGAAACTAGACGCAAAATCTCGTGCAAACAGGCTTGCACAAAAGCGTTTTGGCGATGGGGAAATAAATGGTTTTGCACTATGAAGATATAGTTCCCTTGGACTTGTATTCCGGTCCGAAAAATTTTCCTCGAAGCGACAGTAGGCGTGTGATTTGAGACACTTCCGACACCTTACAGATACGAGTTAGTGACACTGGATCACCGCGGGATGAAATGTTATAATATGAAGGGTGATAATGTAGAGCCGCACAGTTTTACTTCTACATCCTGTGACATAGACCTCAGAGGTCACTGTGCACAGTCTTCCTTTATCTTCCTATATCGGTCTGTTTCTCTTTGTTCTTCGAGTGGGTTTTTTGTATTATATATTGTAATACCAATTAATTAGGACATTAATTGTTTGAACATAAAAATTTAATTTGTTTGAGAAATTTATTATTGCGGCAGGAGCTCCCATAGCGACAATGTAGCCCAGCTCTGTTCCTTTGTCAGAAAGTCGAAAATGGCGTATGCGCTTAAACTCAAGACGATAGTTCAGTTGGTGACTAGGCTTTAACAGAGTTGGTTGGTGCCGGGACATTTCGGAGGACGGAACAAGTGATACTAGAGCAGAGACTCTTTTATTGTATTACTATTAAACAAAGTTGTGAGTTGAGGACAAAGTAAAACATTCACGAAAGCATTTCATCGAAACTTACTAAGTAAAAGCAGTTTTTCGTCCATAGCCAGCCAGAAATAGTAACATTGCAGTTTAAGTCCAAAGCAGTAAAGACTAGCAAATCTACAAACTACAGAATTCACCTAAGGCAAGTAGTCAACAGATAGCTGACAAAAAAAAAGAGGATCATCCGAGTTCCTGACATCCTATAAATTTTGACTAGAATCAGTGTAAAATCTGTGAATCTTATAATCAGTGTAAAATCTCGCAATAGTGTTTTTCGGTAACGAAACTGGACAGACGTGAGTAACAAATTACAAAATAATTATTTATGTAAACGTAAATAAAAGATAGAAGTCAGATTTCGTTCTCATCTTAAATTGTTAATCTGAGTTAATCTCTTTACTTTTTAATTTCGTTCTATTTTAATTGTCAAGTTAATTTCTTTTCTTTTAGTCGACGTATTGTTTAGGTAAATATGATTTGTTGTTAATAAAATTTTAAATATAATTGATGTGACCATTATCAAACCCAGTGAAGACCCTGAGATTTAATATTTTAAATTTGTAATCGTTTTTAAAATATTGCCACAAAATAAATAAAAATTGTTTGTAAATTTTATTAATTCTTTTATTTAAATAAAACCTTCTATTTAATTATTTCATTAATAGCTTCAACGTGGGGCTTGAATTCTTTAAACTCATTTAATTAAATCAATTAATTAACGTAATAATGGTGTATATTACAATATATTGTAATACTAATTAAGAAGGCTATTAATTATTTAAATTACAATGTTTTGTTTATCGGCGTTAATCTCAAAGGACAGAGTGACAGCGGGTTTTGTTGATATTCAATTAGGGAGACCACGAATTGTTTAAAATTACAATGTTTTGTTTAGATGCACTGATATTAAAGAACGACAGCGGCTGCGGGCTCTTACTGATATTAAGTTAGAGAGACCATGGATTGTTTGGTTTATAATATGCGACAGACAGCGGCACGGATATCAGAGAACGTAGGAATGGTGAGCGTGAGAACCGAGCGTGGGAACGCCAAGAGTTAGTGTTTTTTAGCGAGGGATGAGAAGCGAATAGTTCAGTTGTGTGTCCTATCTCAAGGGAGAAGGACGTGGATGGAAGTAGTTATGTGAAGAAGGATGTGGATGGAGAGTTAGTTGTGTGTCCGATCTCAAGGGAGAAGGATGTGGATGGAGAGTTAGTTGGATGGTAATCGTCAAAGATAGAGAAAGCCTTTGGACAATAGGAAGAGAAAAGTTATAAAGCATTGTAAAGAGTTTATCTGAATAGTCAGACTTAGAAAGAAACATTATTGGGCGACTCTATAGTTTGAAGAATTGTGCATCAGATAAAATAACTCTGCTATTTTGTTGGAATTGCATCTTGGGCGTCTGCGGAAATGGTGACTGATTGAATGGTGGCTGCAGGCGAAACAGCGGTGGTCCATAGGAGAGGAGTCTGGAGTCTGAAGCTGGGAAAGGATTCATGTGTGGGTATTGGTAAAAGTTAATGTGCAATTTTATGCACATAATGGCCTTTTAGTGAAGTGTGTTTCCAAGCTTTGAAATCATTAAGTCTGGTTCAAAAAGGACAGTCGTAAGTACGAACTAAAATAATGAATGTTTTGTAAACAATAAATTGAAGGTTTCGTTTATTGTCATTCTATATTCAGTGAGTTTCAAATTGTTTAAATTGTAAATTATTTAATTGTAATCTTGATTTGTTTCTTACTGTCAAACCCAGTTAAGACCCTGAGAAAAAGAGAAATTAAATTTGTTTTTAAAATATAAAATTTGTAACCTTGAAGAATAATTAATAATTCTTTAATTAAAGCCCATCTTGTAGATTATTAAGTTATTGGTTCCACAACGTGGGCAAATTTCATTTTAAATTAAATATTCAGTTGTTTATTATATTTTTACGACTACAATGTGTTGACAAGATATTATTAATTTTTTTGTAATAAATTTTTTGATTATTACAATATATTATATTATTTACTTTGTTAATAGATAAGGAATAAAGTAAATGTATATGTTTGAAAGGATCTGTATTTTCTCTCGATCCACTGCGCGCTAACAATTTTTTAACCTCCCTCGTAATTAGGCCTGTGCAAGATGCAAGAATAGTCTGTTCCTAGATGCACCTTTCATTTTTTCAATTGTAGGAAAAATATCCTCATTAGTTTGTCAATGCATATAAAGTGAAGATGAAAGCAAATGGTGTTGGACTTTGACCCTAAAATGTCGCTTATTTAAGTGCTAAAATAAAAGCTTCTCCGGAAAGCTCTTCAATTTCCATACTGGTTCGTAGACAAAACATGAAAATCTTGTGGGACAGAATACTAGACAAGTGACGTGTTTCCATAAGGTAGTAATTTGGCATTTATAATTTGATCTAAGAAATGGGGAAATAAGTAAAGCACATACGAATAGGATTAGAAGTAAACTTTGATAATAAGAAAGTATTAAGTATTGGGCATTACCTACACATTGATGTTTGTAAACTAGCCTTTCAAAGTTCCTGAAGGAGTTGAGATTAGCATGGTATTATATAAAGTCAGTTATATCGCAATAAAAATCACATCCGGTTTAATGCATCGCTATCATACCTTTGAATTACTTTCGATTTAACATAAGTTATCAAATTTTTTTTCATTGCAGTCTTCTGACACGTCCTAGAAAAATTGTAATACTATTCTTGACTTATTCTACGTCACACAAGGGTGCGGAATGATATGACTGTTTTAGGTTTGTCGGGAAACACAAAGAATATTCACGAACATTATTACATATCTCAAACTAGAACAATAAACAAGTCCTTATGTTTTCATTATTCCGGATGGGGAAACACAGTGACCAAACGTAAGACAAGATTTGAAAAATGTATTTATTGAAAAATTAAATAAGCATGATAAATGTAAATTTAATTAAACAATCTTTCTGCGCTGTTACAAAACATTTTATAAACGTTATGCGTTGTGAACTGTGAGGATTTGGTCTGATGAACAATGAAAGTGAGACAGGATATTTTCCACATTTTCCTTCAGAATATTTTCTGCACTGTGGACTATATCACCTCTAAACCTGTCCGTTATCCAAGTAACAATTTTAGAAAAAGTCCAGCTTAGTTTCCCGAGTCCAGTGAGATGAATCTTCAATTTGCTGAACTCCTTGAAATACAAATTGTGAAGCGTAACTTTGCAAGTTGGATTTGTGATATCCACCGTCAATTCCACCATGAGGGAATTGTGGTCCACTTCTCCCTTGATCTTTCCTTTAGGGCCAATGTGTTCGAACTTAGCTTTGTAGTTTTCGTACCCAAGGGCCATGGAAGAGAGGCCCACGCCTACCACCACTGACAGTACATCGCCCGTGCGAGACGCTGTGACGTCTGATGTTCGATGCAGTGACGTCAGGCTGCGGAACCATCCGTTGACTGCGTCGAAAGTGCCTTTCATCTTGATGGGGCCGACTCTCTTGTGAAATGATTCGTGGATATCTGGTATTTTGATCTGATCCTGACCGCGTTGCGCGATTTCCTTGCGTAACATGTCAATCAAGAAATCGGCAATGATGTTTAGGCTCGAGTCTTGACCGAAAGTTTTGTTGCCTAAAGTTGCAGTGATCCTGGGGAGCGGTGTCTCTGGACTGTGGTTCACCACTACGGACCGTGGGACTCTCAATCGGAGAGGAGGCGCTTTCTTGACACCTTTGCCAAACCATTCAACTCCGTAAGCTCCTTGCGTACTTACAGGGGTTTTCGTTCTATACATCGGAGGTTCAATTTCTTCTACATCTCGAAAGTTAGTAACGACTTTATTTTTATCTTCTCTGACGTGTTGTCTTTCAGGTAATATGTACACATTGATTTTTTCATTTATACTAATTGGTGTATTTTTGGCATGCACTACATAATTTCTGGTAATTGTTCTGTTACTATAAATATTGACGACTTTGTCCGCATCATTGACTTTTGTCTGTTTCGTTCCTGTTGCATACGAAGTCGGACAATTAATTGTAATAATCTGGATACATAGAACGTACGATAATCGTAGTAACATCTGAAACAAAGTGTTAAAAATTAATATAATAGTGTTACGACGGTTAATTACAAAGTATAATTAATAATACTTTTATGATTAAAAGCGATACCGATGAAAGTGTTGAGGAATTTGTAGTTGGGCGTAAAAATATAGTGGTCAAGGGTTTTTCCTTTTATAATGCCGAAACATATTTGTAATGTTGTTGGAAAGTATTATGTTAATAGTCGAAACGAAACGTTTATATGAAAAAGTTGCTGTCTTCTTTAGATTATAAATATTCCTTGAATAATTAAGTGCAGTGACTTTCTATAAACTATTATAGAGGAAGATTAACATTTTTTTATTTTTACTATATTTTGTTTAATATGATTTGTATTTTATATTACAATATGGGAGGATTTTGGGCTAAACATTCTGCAGAAACAAATATTTATTTACTGGAAAATTAAAAGAAACAGTAAAACGGAACAAAGTGCGTTTTCCTAAATTTAAAAAAAATTTTAGTTAGGAAAGATGTTTAAATATTGTATTATGAAGTTAAACAGGTAACTTTTAATATAGAATTACTTTTACTGTATTATGTGATGTAACAATTAATGTTTTGTCAATTATTCACTTGCTATCACTTGTATGATAGACTCTATAAATAGATAATTTAAATTGAATGTAAATTTGTTAAGGGAATTTAATTCTCTTAAATGTAAAAGATACTTATTTAATGATAAATAGTAATGAGATCAATAATAGATAAGGGGTTGTTGTTTACGGTAGTGTATTAGAGAGGTTATCGATAGTTTTAAGATTCATGTTACATATAGAAGCATTCACGAACGATGGCTGGTGGCACAGAGTGAGGAAAAGGAGGCAACGTGTAATAAATACACACAGCATGGTCTAACGTGGTCGAACTCTACGCGCTTACTGAAGCTTTTCGGTTGTGCACAGGGAGGGGTAGCACCTGCGAAGTAGGACACTAAAGTGGGCACCAATATAATATATAAGTGCGGTGCTAATTATATGTTAACGAAATTTGACTGAAAGTTAAAGTTGTCTATTACAATTGTAAAGCCATAGATCAGTTATTGCACTACTGTAATGTTTATGGTCTGCCACGGGTGTATTTGAAAAGTTCCAAGTGATAATTAATTGAGTATTTAAGTCCGTATCAAATATTGTAAGATGGTTTTCGTAGATGAAAAGTTAAGCCTTGCGTAAGTTGTTACTATGTATTATTTGTACATACATTGTTGAACGATTGTTTACCAAAAGCTTTTTTTTACCAAAGGACCTGAAATTGTACCTAGACATGAATGCAAATAATTACATAGCTTATACGCATAGAACTTACAACAAAATTTCTGTTTATTTGATAATACAATAAGCTTAACTCTTAAATCAAGCAAAGTAAAGCACTAAAGGAATTAAAACAAATTTTATGGTACTTTGTTAAAGAAAATTATTACTAACGAGCTAGTTCTATCGTGTCCCACAATCTCGATGAACGGTGTCCACGCATGCCCCCCACCCCCCTCCCCACTCCTCTCCCACTTTTGTTCGCAGAGTTCTATCGCATTTCCATTCCTTATGCAAGTCACAATGTTGTGCTAATTTATTGTAATAGGTTATCTACAAGAAGACTAATTAGTACACTATTGTAGATTTTTTGTTTAATTTATTCAACACACGTACGTTTAATTATTATTGTCTCAATTATGACACCATGAAAAATATTTAAATAAACCGATAAATGGTTTTCATCATGTCATGATTGAAAAATTAACTGGGTTTATAGCTGAGAGTGCATTTATCATTAGTCATATATATAATTATTATTTTATTTTGAATAATTATAAATTTTTAACCTTTATATTTAAAAACTTTGCTGTTTACTTTTAGATTAATGTAAAGGTGAACAGTTTAGAATGGGAAACGTAAAAAATGTATGTTCATGTTATTATTGGTTTCTTTATAACATGTTTTAATGGAGTACTTTTTTTAGGTAACAGGCTACATGAGGGTATTCCACGTGGTGGCAACTCCCCTTTAATAGCATAGGAAAAGAAGTGGAAGGGGGATGCGGAAAGGAAGATCAAGGTAGCCAAGGGTTAACATGGCCCCCGGGCTATGGTTTAAGGATCCTACCCGGAAATTCGCCTAAAAGTGATGCAGGGAAAACCCTACAAAAACCTGTATCAGGTAGGTTGGTCATTTGGTACTTGTCCCACGCCCTTCCGATGGCGGGAGAGGGGATACCTGTGAGGTCGCAGCTTTCCCCTCTCCGTGTCTTGACCGGTTTAGGAGGCAGCTGGTCGACTATTCCAATAGGAATAGAGGCCAACTCTTACCGTATGCCCAAGGTCTGCGACCCCGGAACATACACCTCTCAAAACAGTCCGAGGTGCCTCGGCATGTGGGAACATTAGTTCAAAAAACCAGAGAGATGTGAAGGCATCCTCAAAGGTAGCCTCCGCCAGAGCTCTCTGGGAAGTACCATTTAATTCAGTTATATATATATATATATATATATATATATATATATATATATATATATATATATAATTTTTTCAATAAATTGGCTGAAGCCGTTTGCGTACCAAAGGAATTTGAGGGCCGGAAGATTGACAGATGGGTTCCCGGCCGTAAATTAAGACTGACCAAATTGTGGGCCCTCCACCAGTTTCGGAACCTTAACCGATTGCAAAAACACATATAATGGCTCGAAATTCCTTTTACATCTTGTTTTTGCGAGTATAATCAAATTTGAAAAATAAATATTTTTCTTTGCTGTCTACGGCCTGATGGTCTGCATGGGTTCATCACAAAAATTTGTGACATACTCGCAAAATACAAATGCCACTTTCCTCTGAACCAGTTAAATTCGATGAACCGACCTCCGATAGCTAAAACATCAAAAGCCCGAGAAATACTGGAAATTCGGTCACAATACAACTTCGTAACGCGGGAAGCGATATGATGCAAAACCCTGGCAACGTGAGAAACGAGAAAGAGTGCCGACGACCCACGACACCCCAACTAAATACCCTTCAAAGTGCTGACGTTTAAACACCTGGAATAGCATCCAGGACATACGGAGATAAATGTAGGTCACCATGATTTTTCTCCCGGAAGTCACATTTCTCTGCGGCGGGAACAACCCAATACCCCACCAAATGCGTAGTAGAAACAAAGATTTTAGCAGTATTGAAGAATTTTTAATACTTACATTTATCATTCTGATTTATCTGATTCTTTAGTACAGTCACCATCACATGCCGTTACGATTGCCAATACAATTTTGCTATTGCTTACCAGTACGCTGATACGTATCATAGTTATGTCAGTCAATACGAGGATGGTCTGAAAAGTTTCCGACCTCAACGTGAAGATGGCAGCACTAGTAAATAAAAGCTAGTGAATTCCGTTGTTCGTCTGTTGATAGTTACTCACCAAAGTTTCAGTCATTTTGGACGAGCAGTTGTTATGTAACAGTCGTTTGAGTGAGTTGATGTGAGTGTTTTTGTGAAAATGGAGAAAATCGAGTATCGAGCTGTTATTAAATATTTGTTTTTGAAAGGCAATACACAAATCAAAGATGAGTTGGATTCTGTGTATGGGGACACTGCACCATTATTTACCACAGTGAAATTTTGGGCAGCTTAAACGTGGCCGTAAGAGCTTGGGAGACGTTGAACGTTGGGGACGTCCAAAAACGGCAACTACCGACGAAAACATCGCCAAAGTTCACCAAATGGTGCTACACGACCGCAGAAATAAAGTGAGAGAGATATCAGAGGTCATGAGAACGTGTTTGTCACATATTAAATCAACATTTAGGCATGAGAAAGCTGTCCGCGCGTTGGGTGCCGCGTTGGCTCACGTTAGACCAAAAACTTGTTCGAATGAACATTTCCAACGCTCTGTTGGCGAACTTTAGGCGCAATAAATCCGAGTTTTGGCGCCGATTAATTACTCTAGATGAGACTTGGATACATCATTATACGCCCGAAACAAAAATACAGTCCAAACAGTGGACTGCAAAGGGGGAACCGGCTCCAAAAAAAAGCAAAAACTGTTTTTTCGGCTGGGAAAGTGATGGTGGCTGTTTTTGGGATAGTCATGGAGTTATTTTAATCGATTATCTTCAAAAAGGCAAAACCATTACAGGAGCATCATTACTTGACAAGCTGAAGGCAGAACTTGCGGAAAAACGGCCACATTTGCAGAAGAAGAAAATCCTGTTTCACCAAGACAACGCACCGTCTCACACCTCTGCGGTTGCCATGGCGAAAATTCACGAATTACGGTTTGAACTGCTTGACCATCCGCCTTATTCACCAGATCTTCTTCTTGTTCCCTCATCTAAAAATTGCGCTCGGAGGACAGAGATTTTCGTCAAATGAAGAGGCAATCACCTTCGTGAACACTTATTTTGCAGAGAAAAACGCCGAGTGCTTTTTTGACGGGTTACAGAGACGGGAGCATCGCTGGGAGAAGTGTGGAGAGTTACAAGGAGACTATGTTGAAAAATAAAAATTCAAAAAAATATCTTCTATCATTGTTGGGTCGGAAACTTTTCAGACCAACCTCTTATATACCTTATTACGCAGAGCTGACACAGATGCTGCTCTAGTCGCAAAATTGAAGAAGATATGAAACTTCAATTCAGATTACACCAATAAGCAGCTGGTTCCAGGAATTGGACTGATGATTGGAGGAACACGTCTGCCGCTCCACGATCTACCACAGAATTCCAGAATGATGCTGCTCTGCAAACTGAAGGGTGATGTACGGAAATTCAAGTTTCTCGGCCCTGAATATGAGCTTCAATTCCGTTGCCAATGTTTCGTTATTGTGCTCATAAATGCATGCTCTCCGTTGAGTTAGAAATTAGGTACTGATAAGATTTCAATTTTTGATAATTAAATTTACCAATTCATTTTAATAATAAATCAGGCTGTGTTTCTTTACATCATCACGTATTATCCTGATATATCCAATATGGTATAATAAAATTCAATTTAATTAATTTGTTACATAAATCATAGTCCATAAATTAAAAAATCGTCACGTCAGCTCACAATTTTAAACTGAACTGACCATTTTAATTCTAAATATACAATACTAGACGGTGATTTGCTTATTAAGTTCACATAACGTCCTTCTGGGGTAGTAGTGCAAGTGTCTGTTTACAATCTGAGTGAAAATTGGATTTTTGATCATTTTCTCAGACGATTTTAACAGCAGTCCTCTTGACAAGTTTTCATCTGATGCTCATTTCCTATGTCCTCGGATTGACAACAAATTAAAGTGGACTCACCAGATATATCTGGTTGCTGGGAAACTCAGTAAAGCTTGTTATTCTCCCAGAACATCAACGCAACATGTTGCCATCAACACAATGGAAATGGGTTACTTTACGCATTTTTATTCCCTTTGTGATGGGGCATCTCAAATAGGTGCAATTTCTCCGTGAGAATTGAAATATTCAAAAGCGTGCTATTAGAATACATTCCAGTATGGATTATAGTTCTTAACCGTTATTCAAAAGTTAAAAATTCACGAAAAAGTTCGTAAAGTTTCAAACGATTGGAAAATTTCACAAATACGGTATTATAAATTGCTCAGGTCTAAGATCGTCTGGCTGTATTCACAATTCAAGTATAGTTTTCTTGATCTTGATAATTACAATTTTTTGTATAAAAGAGTTGAATGTACGGCCTAGAGTTTGCAGATTCCTCGTCGTTCACTTCCGTGAAATGACTTTTCCGTCGTTTGTGCCAATTTTTGCGTTTATTCTCATGGTATATGTAATTCCATTTAGTGATGTGACATTCAGTTGTCTAAATAGTTATTTTACTAAGTGCGTGTTTTATTTATATGCATACTCTGTAAATATTACTAATATTACACCCTCAGTAACGATAAGGGATATTTTTCATTGTTATTATGTAATTATAAATATTATATTGTACTTTCAGTTATGTAGGGCAGAAAATTTGTCTCGATTTTCAGCTATAGACACGTAAACGTATAATTGTTATTGATTTTAGCCTCTAACAATTATTTTGTATTTTTATGGAATAAATAATTCAAACCAAATCTGCATATCTGAATATCTGCATATCTGCATATCTGATGTATTCAAATATCATATGTGTATTTTATAGCATTGTATTGAGAACATTTTAAATGCTGTTCCAGTTATTCAAAAATTAGATGACTGCATTACGTATTGCACATATTTGAAATCCATCGATATGACAATATTTTAAACAATAACTTTTGAACAAAGTGTACATAAATTTACAGATAGTTATTTTTCTTGATCTCAGTCGATATAATTTCTAATGATTATATATATATATATATTATAATGCCAATTAATTAGGCCATTAATTGGTTTTAATAAAATTTAATTGTAGCGGCTGGAGTTTCCAAGGCGAAAATGGAGCCAGGCTCTGTTACTTTGTCGGAAAGTCAAAAATGGCGTATGCGCGCTAAAACTCGAGACTACGATAGTTCAGTTATTGACGGGACATTTCGGAGGACGGAACAAATGAGTCTAGAGCAGAGACTAGCCGTTGTTTAATGTATTTTTAAACAAAGCTGTGGGATTAAGACAAAATAAAAACATTCACGGAAGCATTTAAATCATAAATATTGCTAAGTAAAAGCAGTGTACGTCTGTAGCCAGCCAGGAATAGTAAAGTTGCAGTTTAAGTCCCAAGCGGTAAAAAGACTAGCAAATCTATGAATCACAGGATTCATATAAGGCAAGCAGTTGTCAGATAGCTGACAAAAAGGAGGATCAACCGAGTTCCTGGGAGCCTATCAAGGTGGACTTCAAGAGTGTAAAATCTGTGAGCCAATATTAGAATCAGTGTAAAATTTTTGCAATAGTGTACTCCCGAAAACAAAAGGAATGCTGGAACCAGCTGGACACATGTGAGTAACAAAGTACAAAAATAATGATTTACGTAAACGTAATTAAAGGATAGAGGTCAGATTTCGTTCTATTTTAATTGTCAATCAGAGTTAATTTCTTTTCTTTTAATTTCTTCCTATCGACATATTGTCTGGGTGAATTATAAACTGTGTTAATTAGTTTTTTCAAAAAAACAACTTGTTGTGTCCATTATCAAACCCAGTAGAGACCCTGAGATCTAAAATTTTAAATTGTAATTGTTTTTGCGTTATTTCCACAAAATAAATAAATCTTTTGTTTGTTAATTGTTTATCCTTTCATTTAATTAAAGCCTATTATTTGATTATTACATTTTTGCGCTTCAACGTGAGGAAAGTTTATTAAATAAATTAAATTAATTAAAGCTACATTGTTGTTTACTACATATTGGCTACCACAACGTGGGGCAAATTTCATTTAATTAAGGCTTTCTTTTTAAATGATTGATTATTACAATATATATATATATATATATATATATATATATATATATATATAGGTAACAGGCTACATGAGGGTAATTCACATGGTGGCAAATCCCCTTTTAATAGCATAGGAAGGGTTTTGAAAGGTGGGATGCGGAAGGGTAGAGGAAGGTAGCTAAGGGTTAACTAGGGCCCCTGGACTATAGTTTAAGGATCCTACCCGGCATTCGCCTAAAAATAATGCAGACAAACCCTAGAAAAACCTGCATCAGGTAGGTCGGGCATTGGGTACTTGTCCCACGCCCTTCCGATAGCGGGAGAGGAGTTTACTGTGGGGACGCAGCGTTCCCTTCTCCGTGCCTCGAGCAGTTTAGGAGGCAGCTGGTCGACTGCTCCTATGGGAACAGCGAACAATTCTTACCGTATGCCCAAGGTCTGTGACCCCGGAACATACACCTCTCAAAACATTCCGAGGTGCCTCGTCTTGTGGGAACCTTAGTTCATAAACGGAGAGAGAAAACGGCATCCCCAAAGGTAGCCCCTTTCCGTCTTCCCTACAAGGTTCGGCCTACGAGAGAGCATCCCTCGCAGGTTCTGCCTGTGAGAGAATAGCCCTCGCAGACCGCTCAAGATAATGATGAAAAAATATCTGACATTTATATTATCAAGAAATAAATAAACGGCATTGAGTTAGAACATGTTTATGACCGAAAAATTAAATATGCCGACGTTTCGTCCTAGTTTTAGGTTTACAATTAAGAAATTAATAACAGAAGTTTTATGAATAATTACAAATTATATTAATTTAATTTTACTTACAATTTCATACATAAATCATACAAAAATAATTAGAGAATAGGTTTTGCTGCCTTGCCTGTTGCAACCGAAATGAAACTCATAGTTGACAATGAAGAGTGACCGAAAACAATGTATTGTTGCCTGTATCGTATATCTTAATAATACTATAATTTTTTAAATTTTATTACTAGGCCTATATTGTTTTACAGAAATTAATAATACGAAAATAATAATCAAATAGAGACAAAAGAAGTGATGATATAAATACCACACAACGTTTCAGGAAGCCTTGTTCGTTTCTTCAGGTGCTAAGAGGACAAGAGCCTAGAGCGACACAACCGTACAGCACAGTTGACAAACTCGAAAGCCAAATAACTGACTAGGTTTTATGTCATCACTTTTTTAGTCTGTTTTTGGATATTTTTCATAGTATTAATTTTCCTAACCATACGTATATTTTTCTTTTCCATTTTACATAATTATTTAAAATATTAAATTAACAAAGTATCATAAATTTTGTTTACATTATTGGTATGAGATTTTACATTTAAAGCTAACGGATGTGTAACATCTCACTCATCAATACAAGGAAATATCATTTTTCTGATTCAAGGCCGTTTCTTTATTTATTGATATAATTAATTCCCGAGATCATTATGTTTCAGAGTTCACTCGTGATTTTATTGAGAAGAGATGGAAAACACTCACGAGTGTTAAGCAGCTCTGGGAAACTATTTACTTGAGTACAAAGATATAAGCTTCACATCCTTTGTTAAATATGATTCTGTTTCCAATGTCTTCGATTTTGGAATGGCTTCAATAGCACAGGTGGTATAATAAAAACATGGGGTTCAAGACTGCAATTCTCTTACTGTAATGATCCATCAATCGCCAACTACGTCTTGAAAGAATTAATGGAATACAAAGGATAAATACCGCCTTTGATATTCAAAGGGCTGTATCTCTAATTCTTGGTGTGAAGAATTTTGCAAGCAGTAACGATAAACATATGTATGTTTACATAAAGTACTGGAATATTCTATACAAGAGAAAATTACCACATTGTGGTAAAACCAAAACACATCATCTTTGAAAAAATTGATAAAACTGCAACAGACTGCCTAAAGTAAAAACAAAGAGTTCATTACATTTCCCGAATATCAAGTTTCTAAAATGGACTGTTTCTAATTAATATTTTACTCAATATTCTGAATACGATTAGAATTAATCCTAATATATCACCTTCACACACATTCAATTAGCACTACTCTTTACAAACGTACGTTAACATTTTAACTATTGACTATTAAATTGTTTAGACAAATAAACTCAAATTATTACTGCTCTTAACTCTTATTGTTGACATTTTCTATACTCCTTTATGCACTCACCTTCATCGAAATGCTACTGGTTTTAGAACTCTATCACGGAACTGTGGTAAATATAACTGATTCAAAGAGGAAGATAGGTTCTTATCTACGGTTGCTTTCCGCAGACGTTTCGTCACTATAATGCTGATACACGTTTACGAGACGGAAACTACGACGTAGGCGCGTTCCGAAATCCGAACTTAATCAATGCGGAGAAATTTTATTAGAAACCAATGAATTGTGATTCCTGAAAGTCAACGGATATCTTATTACTTCTTCAAAGCATCAGTTAACTAATCAGTTATCTGTAATACGACACTTCTTCATAATTAACTTAATTACAAAAAAATCTGAATTAAGCATAAAATATAGATAAAACTATTGGCTAATTGGAAGAAACTGCAAATTTTCAAAAACTACCGATTTACAGTCATATATTGAAAGCAACGCGGCTCTACGGTATTCAGGTTTTGGTCTGTGCCTATGACAAAAACATTAAGTGCATACAAACATTTCAAAATAAAGTGTCAAAAAACATCGTGAATGTCCCCTGGTATATCCGAAATGTAGATCTCCAGATTCCAACCACAAAAGAAGAAATAAAAAGGTATAAAGGGTAAACATGAAGCTAGGCTTCACCTGCACATCAACCCAGTGGTCCGAAAACTTCTGGAAAATCAACACCGTACCAGAAGATTGAAAATAAGAAAACCAGCTGATCTTGTGTAAAGTGCAGTGTATAAAAGCAGAGCATAGTTCGTGAGTGCAGTGTACAAAGACCAGAAAAATTTAGAAGCCCCATGGATAGCCTCTAGTCGTTAAGTAGGCCTATATAGTTTAAGATTTTCACAAGTAAATTAATGGTTAGTCTTAAAATACTAGTTTTAATGGCAGGCACACAGTTTCTGATAAAAAATAATCTTAATTGACCGTCAACTTATTAACAACGAATTTCGTAACATATATTATATCAGTTTCACAGTTAGACAGGCCGCACACTGGAAGTGACGAAACTGTCGGCGACGATTTGCTTCGAGTCAAAACGTCGCAAGCTGTCTGAAGCAAAATGACTCGAGTCAAAACGTCGGAAGCAAAATGACTCGAAGCAAAATCGTCGCCGACAAAATGTTTCAAGCTGTCTGAGACGGTTTCAGGCCGTTTCGAGCTGTATCTAGCAACCAAACTCATTTAATATCAGTGAAGATGGAGCGTGACGACGAAATAGCTGTTATTATTTATTGTTATATGTTGTTGGAAGGAGACAAAAGTTCTCGAGATTTACACCCAATTAATACTAAAAGAAATATAAACGGTTTTCTTAATGAATTACGAGCGGACGAAAACAAATTTTTCAATTTCACAAGGATGAGCTCCAAAAGTTTCGATTTTCCTTTTGATTTGATTGATGAAAAAATAAGAAAGCAAGACACTATTTATCGTAGATAATATATTATTACATACATACATTGTTATTTTAACTTATTCTATTGCGGGAATATTATGAGTTCTGTAGCTTCTGCCTCTTCCTCGTCTGCAAGATTATTAACTAATTCTAATAATTTTACTTTAAAAGTTCTTTGCCGTCTTATTCAGAATTTTTCAATGTCCGGCAGCAGCCCTTTAAAAAAATTCATCATAGGTTAATCGGGTTCAGTGCACCTAGATTCTAGGAACTTTTGCATTGGCACTGGCAACATTTCTGCTGCAGTTTTTTTTTCTTTCTTTAGTTGGGGGTCTGGAATCAAGAGAACTTGATGATTACGTGTTCTTCTCCAGCTACAGCTGCAGGCACGTCTTCTTCCTCGACTATATTGCCGACACTTTGGTGTTTGGATACTAACAAATAAATTCCGGGTTCTCGAAAATGCGATGCTGGTAAATGCAGAAAAAGCAAAAATAATCATTCTTGCCTGTTGCGTTCTTCACAACATGATTAGAGAAAAAGAGGGAAGCATGTTAGAAATTCAGAGAGAACTGTTTGCACTTGAGGAAGATGACATTGATCCTTCTCAAACAGTTTTCAGAGGATCCAATCCTGCCTATGGTATTCGAAACATACATGGATTTCTTTAATTCCAACTATGGCGGCATAGTTTCATTTAGTCTATTAGATGTTTGTGAAGAAAATATTATATTGATTGTAAAAACAGTGTAACAATGACTGGTCATTACAACAAAATATTATTTAAATAGATAATGTAGATACAGAATAATAATATAAACTGTCTCTTTCTTTCACATATTCGCTCAATTTAATTTATGAACAATACGCGTGCTTTGTTCATTACAAAATATTATCTATAGCAGCAAATTAATTCAACTCAATACACACACACTCACATATATATCCATTTTCGCCTTCCTTTTTCAAGTAAACACCAATACAGTAACGAATATTTGGGGGCAAAGACAAGGTTAGGTTTCCCGCAGTGCTGTTTGACTCGCCAGGCAATGCGACGAGTCATAATTCCATCTGTCAGCGTCCGACACGACTAAACATGACTCGAGGTGTCTGGCTGTCACGAGGCGACGGTCGCGGACTGTCTCAAACCGTCGCGCCGTGTCGGACGCGACAGTTTCGCCTGTGTGCGCCCCTGCATAAGGAGCCCATGTATTTTCTTCCTCGAATCGTCGTCGGACAAAATGACTCGTCGCGTCGCTTGCAGTGTGCGGCCGGCCGCACATACAACACAGAGGTGTGGCTTGCATCTGTGTAGTAAAATAAATACATACTTTTCACGAGTTGTTGAACGCTCGTGAGTGTTTTCTTTTAAGTGTCGTCTTAATAACATCAAGAGTGAACTCTGATAATTTTATTTTGTCTTTCTTCTAGTAATTTAAATTAATTTTATTTTCAAATTAATATTGTTTCAGTTCAATAATTAGGTTCTTGCATTTACCCAAACCGTTTGTTTCACTTACTCAATTATTAGAGTAAGGAAGCTTTGAAAAGACAGACTTCTTTGAACATAAATAATTTAGTGAAATGTTGGCTATAACTCGGTAGATGAAGACGGTGAAATTTGTTTCTTAAACTAACCATAGTTTATCTTACCATAACATCGAATTACATCGTCGACTACGTTCTTAACAGTTTTAGCATATATGTTTGATTTGTGTGGTAGATATTTTGTTTGACATATTATATTTTTTATACGTAGGGACAACCGAAATAATATAATTGTAAAGGGGTGACTGAGAAGACATGCAGTTTTATTCATATCTATCATCCTGTTCATTTGTTTCTCCATTGACATTGTTGTGTTTTCGCTTAAGAAGCGACGGTCGCTTTCAGGAGTAACAGCACGTTATACAATTTCTAATATGGTTTGGTAAGTTATTTTCCAGCATCATTACATGGTCCTGTCCATTTTTCAACTCAGCGCGAAAAGTCCGTCAATTGATTTCTCTCCTCTTAATAAATTTTTATTTATTTCGGTTGCTAATTTACAATCTACTCTTAACACTTTAGAGTAAAAAGTAAATTCTTTGGTATTAATGCTGTTTGACGCAGTCCACTAGCGGGTCTCCTGGATTTATTCAGTGATGTCTTCCGGCAATAGTCTCTTCAATCATCTCACCACGGGTTGTTAGAAGTATAGGTCGGCGATGTATTTGTTGCGGTGGTTTAGTATTCGATGTTTGCTTTTGGTGCCATACGTCTTGATGGTTTCCGCAATAAATGGAATTTTGAGGTCCTGATGGAATGTTTGGCTGCTGATGTACCACGGTGCGAAATATCTTCGATTGGAAAGTCTACAAGATGGTTGATGGTTTTCTGCTTCCCCATAATTCTGTCCCGTAAGACCATATAGGTATTATAATTGTTTTATATAGAAGCAGTTTGTTTTCAATAGTGACTGGTGTTTTTCGTCCAAGTAGCCAGTGCATGTTTTTAGTTTCAGTTGTTCTTTTTTTGTCTTTGAAATGGGTTATCCATGTCAGTTTTTGGTCGAGGTGAAGTCCAAGTTTTTTTACTTCTGTTTTTACTGGAGTTGGTTGATTGAATATGTTAACTGTTGGCACGTCGAGCGTTTATCTGTGAAGATGATTTGCGTGGACTTGTTGCAGTTTCCTTTGATGCGCCATTGGTTGAGTCAGTTTTCTAAGAAGTTCAGATGAGACTGGAGATTTTTTGTTACTTTGTCCGCATCAATATCTGTTGACATTATTGCGGAATCATCTGCGAAGGTGGCGATTAGAGTGTTATCAGTGTTGGGGGGACGTTTGTTGTATATAGTAGATACACTTCTCTGCGGAATGCTGGAGTTTATGTCATGACATGCCTCAAATTGGACCTGGAAACGTCTTTATGACAGGTATGATTGTATGTGTAGGAAAACTTGGTGTGGCATACGTTTATTAATTTTAAAAAGTAGGTCGTTGCGCCATATCTTGTTGAAGGCCTGCTGTAATACCGCCGCACACAGTTTCTTCTCCTCGATGGCCTATTTGATGTGGTTGACTATTCTATGGCATTAACGACACTGGTGAGGGCGAATCGATTTCTGTGGGGAATATTGCGTTCGAATATTTTTGATAGGAGGGGCAGAAGGCTTATTGTTCGGTAGGACGTGACTTCTTGTGGATCTTTGCCAGGTTTAGCTATCACAATTATTTACCAAACTTCCATTGAGTAAGGGAAGTGTGAGATAGCAAGTTTGCGGTTATATATTGTTGTTACAAATACTACAGCTGTTTTAGTTACTTGGCCATAAAACTGGTCCTGTGTGTTTCTAATCCTACGTATGTGGGCAACAGATTCACTGCTTCCAGTAGTCAGGTGTGTTAGATGTATGCGACACAATCATCGAACTGTTTCTAGTCTCAGTTGGGTAAGGAGTCTCTCTATCACTAGTACTCTCTAATGATGCGGCATGAAGGGAGTCGTGGGTGAACGGTGGGGTAACAGCCATTTGAGGTGTCGCCTCCACGAATTGTTCATGGTTGGTAGTATCAGAGACGAGACCCAGGGCAGACCACACGGCGTTCACCCCCTTAAACTGATTGCATGCTTCCAATCCCACGTATATTTGTAACGGTCTCATTGCTTTCAGACTTCATGTGTGGGAGAGATTGCGAAAGCACTCTAATTGGTCACTATTCTCGGTAGTGGGAGAAATCGTGCTGAAAATAGATATAGGCCTTCCCGCGGTTGCGGCACGTGGGAAGGTAAGAAGGAAGGGAGGGCGCATGCTTCTGTTGAGAAGCTACCATCCTGACCTGCCAGATGGTGGTGGAGTTTGGCTCAAGGCGGTCGTCCAGTCTTCGGGTGTGTGGAAAGTATTGGTAACCCCCGCAACAACTGCACTACGAGAGGCTAAGGTGTCGAGTGGTGTTGACTCGTCTCCACCTTTTATTTATCCGATCGCTAAACCGCCTGGCCATAATTCTCCTGGTAGCAATAGCCTGTTACTATGTGATGGAGATAGCTTTAATTTGACAACCATTCTGGGAGAGTAGAATGTGCCGACAAGCGCGTTAGAGCAAGTGCATCTCCACCCTGCGGGACAACCCTAAGCACTCGTGCTAACGGAACTTTGTTTGCGGCCGACCAAAGCCGTCTTTCGGGCAAGTTGATACCTCGGATCCCTGTAGCCAAGCTGAGTTTTGGTTTCCCACGTCCCATCCCCACGCACATTGGAGTCGGACTCGAGGAGGTATGTGGTTTAGTAAGCAAATCTTTCTTCTGTCCTCCTCTGGGTGCAGGACCCAGCCCGCCGGGATTTAGGTATAAAGGTATCCCCGTTCCCTCTTCGGAGGATCAGAAAAAAGGCCGCTAGGAAGTACTTACATACATTAGGCAAATTTATTTATCTAACTAGTATACTTTTACACAGACGTTTTACATTTTATTTCGATTTCCTTGCTTATACTGTCTGATGTGGCCGCCTCTCTGAATCATTACATGGCATGACTGATTCCATGTGCTGTTAGCTTTGTAGCACATATATAAATTATAACATTTTAAATTTAATAATAAATTGCTGACTAAGAAAATGGTGTTTTTTCATTTATTTAAAAACAAGTCACATTAATATAATGGTTTACAGACCATGGTTAAATAAAAACAATTAATATATAATATATGAACCTTTTATTTTGTAAATTTCCATATAACAAAATATTTTAAATGTAAGTTACATTACATGTTGGCGTGTTTAGATATATTGTAATACTAATTAGAGGCCATTAGTGAGTTGATAATTGGAAATTTGTGGTGGCGAAAATATAAAACAACAATGGGTACACATGTACATGCGAGCCTTTGTCGGCGGCAGGCATTTCTAAAACTCCAGTCTAACGGCGGCAGTTGCGGCTAAATATTCATCGAGAAAAGTCGTGGGCAGAAATTCATTTGATCAAGTAAAGGTTGGGGACAGTAAAATTCATCGAGTAAAAGTTGGACATAAATTCATCGAGTAAAGTTGCAGGAAAGAGTTCAATAAGTCAAGCAATAGTTAAAAATTCAACAAGTAAAAAGACTGTCGCGAATTTCATCCAGAAGGAGTTGATAATTATCTGGCTGGCCAATAGTTAGAACGAGAAATACCATATTTGCTGGGGAGAGAGACTCAATGTGGAGGATCACAGGAGTTGTATGGAGTAATCGTTCCAGTGGATAGATACCAAAGACTGGACAGTGTTTACGAAATAAATTTAAATTCTGTGAAATTATGGCCTGTTAGATGCGTAAGTTATCAGTCCTGAGAATGGCGTGAGGAAAGTTCTGCCTGAAGAAACTTTTTCCTGCTCTAGGGAAATTATTGCCAGCAGAGGATTCCTGTTGCTTTCCCAAAGTTTTGATGATGAGACTAATGGACCCATTACAGTACTCTACTGTGTGAACCATGAAGTGGAAGCTACACAATGAGTTTGGTGATTATACTGAAAATGAGAAAGACACGCAAATACCCACAACCCATACCCTCTTCAAATCTAGGGCCTCTATGATGTGAGACAATGACGCTGACCCCAACACCATAGCAGGTTGGCTATATATATATAGTAATGCATCGAGGGAATGCATTGTTTCGGAACAGCGCACATGTGGGGATGAGGATGCAAGTGCAAAGTAATTACGGGTCCTGTCTCGATGTGACAAGACAGAGCGGCTGAAGAATTTTGGAACAGCGCACATGTGGGGGTGAGGATGCAAGTGCAAAGTAATTACGGGTCCTGTCTCGATGTGACAAGACTGAGCGGCAAGATATTTGTTTCGGATTAATGGTCTTGGCCAGCACAGGAAGTACTTAGGATTTGTAAAGCAGGGCAAGGGACATGCGCGGGTGGTCTGTCGCAAGATGAATCGGTTTAGGAAAGGCATTGTGTCTGGTTAATGGGCTTGACCATCAGCTTGTTGACTTGGGATCAAAGCGGTCAGAAGAATTTCGGAACAGTGCACATGTGGGGGTGAGGATGCAAGTGCAAAGTAATTACGGGTCCTGTCTCGATGTGACAAGACAGAGCGGCTAGATATTTTACTAGCTGGGGAGTAGCATCTGCAGAGTGTAAATCTCAGAGTAATGGAGAAACTGTCAATGCAATTGTGACGTAGTTTTGGGAACAAAGAAGGGACGGTCATATATAAATGGAGTGAGTCGAGGAGTTGGGGTTAGTCGGAGTGGAGTGTCAGAGCGGAGGGGGAGCTGTGAGCACCCAGTATGGAGAAAGAATGCTGCCTGCGAGAGAAATAGAAAATTTATGTCAACGATAAACATTTTTGTATGCAGAAGTTCAATCTGTAGTAATATCAAAATTTGACCACTGTCTTCGATGGTAGGAGACCAGGACACAGCATCCAGCGTCGAGTAGTTTCAGCATGAGCAACTGGGATGTCCTTCACCGAGTATGGAGAATCAGCTATCGTCGAACCAATAATATGTGTTAGAGTCAGTGTGTAAACGTCCAGTCTATAAAGTGTGTGTGTAATGAACGAGCCAAATGTTCCTGAGTAATCGTGAGTTGAAATTTATAGTATTAATATGTGTAAACGGAATTAAAAGATACAGTCAGATATCGTTTTCTTCTTTTGATAATAAAATAAACTCTTTTAAATTTAGAATCAATCTAGTAATATTAAGTTCGTTCATAAGTTTCGCCGATGTCTAGACGATTAAATATTTCTGTTAAATTTAAAGATAAATGTTGGGTTCTTTGATTATTTAAGTGTTCTGTCTGTTATCAAAACCAGTAAAGACCCATGAGAGAAAGAGATCTTTTTATGATATTAAATTGTATAATTGTAAATTCTGATGAATAAAATTTGTTTGTTTTAAAGTCAATAATTTTTCATTTAAAAGTTTTTTGTTTATTACAATATATATAATACATTTGGATAGTTAAGTGAGACAGTGATGCCAACTTACCTGAAATCATTAGTTGTTCCACTCTGGCATTAGTGGAAGTTCAAACTTTCAAGGGCCTGAGCTCTCTTCGTCAGGAAGAAAGATCACTTAAACAACTATTGATTTCATGTAAATCAGTATCAGTGTATACACACACACACACACACAGACAGACAGAGAGAGACATATTATTTTACAAGGGACATCTATAGATCTGCTTCAAATATGAATTTCTAGGAAGGTCACTGAAATTTAATAATATGCATAATAATGTACACTAAATTAAAACATTTTGTCAAAATTAACTACCTCAGGTCAGGGAGTTTTAAGACCCTTAAATTGTTTCGCTAAAATAAATATTTCAGCAGAGTCAGATCGGCTGGCTTTAGGCTTCACAAACTGTACATTTTCATAGAATCTACTACAATCACTGAAAAATCCTGGAACTTGACCTCCCTGCCACACTTTAACCAGCAAGTTAGCAGAGGTAGGTTTTGATATTTTTACTGCAAATCGCAACACAGAATATGCAAGTTTAATAATATTTTCCTGATCCATAGACCGAACTCCTGTAGCATTTGGAGCCATATCACTAATGACCAAGTCCACTGGTAAATCAAACATCTTCACAAGCTTTTGTTCTGTTTCAGGAAATGTAAAGTCAGTATTTCCAACCAGTGTTGCACCAAGAATTGGGTAGATAGGAAGGCGATCAACACCAACTATACGCCCAAAGGGTTTGTCAATATCTGTATTAAACAAAAAATATTATATATATATATATATATATTGTAATGATTAGTATTTATTACCATATATATATATATAAAAAAACTTAATTACATAGAAATACAAATAAACATTAAAAAAATTGTTTGCGCACCTGCAGATATATATAATCTGCAAAAAATAACAATAATTAGCTCCGGCTTGGTTATGAAATCCTCCTTCTCTACAAGATAATGTGGGTGACTCGGTAGCTATTCACGAACAGAGCTTAGTTCTGTACTGTGTAAAAAATCTTTAACTTCTGAAGGCACTTTACAGAAATGGTGATTCTTACTTTAATGTGTGGCGTCAGCCGACTTGCAGTGGATCATTGGTCTTGTAGTAAGCAGCACACGATCTCCTTCTTCGCGGCCTCCCTGTGATTAACGTTTCTCCAAAAGTTTTGTTGCTTACTGTTCGCCAAATTTTCCACCCTCTCACCTCTCTTACTCCACTTTCAGTCCTCTCTGTGGCTGTCTGTGTCTCCACTCACCTGGGTGTATATATATATATATATTCTTACTCCACCCCCCCCCCCCAAAGGATGAAAAAAAAAGGGACGCGTACCCTCGGCTTCTTGGGACCTCTCGGGCACACGTGGCTGTTTAATTTATTCCTTCTCAGTCCCGCAGACAAAGGGCGGCCACTTACCGATGTTATTCACTATATATACATATATATATATATATATATATATATATATATATATATATATAGTAATGCTTTTTAAGTGAGGCATTGTTTCGGATGGATAGTGGGAGGGGCAAGTTTTGTAACGTATTTATTTAGGTTCTTAGAAACGCTGGTCTTGAGAATTCGGAACCGTGCACGTGCGTGTGGCCTTTCTCAAACTAAATCTGGGGCACAATGTAATGCTTGTTAAGTGAGGCATTGTGTCTGATTGATGGTATGGACTGTTGGAGGGGCATTTTGTAACGTGTTTATTTAGGTTTTGAAAGTGCAGTTTGGGTGGTCTTGACATTTCGAAACCGTACACGTGCGTGTGCGGGTGCAAAAGACAAGTCCAAAGTAATTGAGGTTCCTGTCTCGATTGTCAGCTTTTGACATGACAGAGTAGTTAGCCATTTGCTGACTGCATAATATAAATGTCGGGATAATGGAAGAATCTGTCAACTGGCATTTGCGACAAGTTTTGGAACAATGGACAAAGGAAGAGACTGGTAGGATATAAGGGAGGAGATAAGCTTTTGAGGAGTAGTGGTGAGGCGATCACCGAAGCTGGTGGACGTGATGGTTAGTTATTCTGTGACCACCGAAGATAGTGGATGTGTTCAAGAGAGGGTCCGTGAGAGAGTTATTCGGCGATCACCGAAGCTGGAGACTATGACTAAGAGAGACATCGTTTAAGGGAGGAGAATGTGTTATAAGTTGCAGTCTGCGAGAGAAATAGCCAAATATTCATCGATAAACATTTTGTTTGCTGAAGTCTATCTATTCTATCCTCAAATTAGACCACTGTCTTCGATTGTAGGAGACCAGGACACTGCATCCAGCGTCTAGTAATCTTCAGAACGAACAAATGATATGTCCTTCACGAACGGAGAACAAACTTTTGTCAAACCAACAGTGTGTGTTAGAATCAGTGTTTAAAACGGCCAGTATATAAAGTGTGTGTACGAACAAGCCAAATTTACCTGAGTAATCGTAAGTTAAAATGGTATTCATAGATGTAAACCGAATTAAAAGATAAAGTCAGATATCGTTCTTTTCTTGTGTGTTGATAAAATAAACTCTTTAAATTTAAAATCAATCTTGTAGAATAAGTTAGTCGATAATTAATTTAGTCTATGTCTAGACGAATAAATATTTCTTTTTAATTTAAAGCTAAATCTTGTGTTATTTGATTATGGTTAAATGTTCTGCCGTTATCAAACCCAGTAAAGACCTTTGAGAGAATGAGATACTTTTTATATTTGTTTAATTGTATAAGTGTTCAAAAAATTAAAATAAAATGGTTTGTTGTTTATAAATATTAATCTTTATGTTGGGACATCAGTTTGAATATTACAATATATATATATATATATATATATATATATATACACACACACACACACATTCAAACTTGGATAGTGAGGAAGGATAGAAATAAATAGGAGAAATAGGAGGATTGCGCTTTATGTGAATTCATATGCTCGGGCGAAGAATTACGCACATAGAAAAGCATATGTTCAAAGCAAAGAGAAGGATGGAAGAAGAAGGAAAGACTGAAAATATTTGAACCAGGCGGGACTTGAACCCACGTATTCTGCTTAGTACACAGACGCCTTAACCATCTCGGCCACCGGGTCAAGTTCCTGACCAGGCAAATATAGACAGTCTTATTGTGGACAATTAATAGTTTTAGTGGAGGAATGGATAGAGTAGAGGGAATGAAGTATTAGGAGCTTCCATTAAGGAATAAATACAATATTAGGAGAATCCATTAAGGAACTAATTCACATTCAAACTTGGATAGTGAGGAAGGATAGAAATAAATAGTTTTAATAACAACATTATTAACAGTTAAAAGCAGGGCGTGCTTTGTGTCTGCAAACTACAACGTCCATTAAAAGTATGGTCTTTCTGTGACGTGTTTAATGAAAATCGAGCTTAGACATACAGCTAATGGTAAAGTAAACAAAAAATGAATTTATTAATTGTAAACCTAATGTGTAAATATAATTATCATCAAATTTCATTTCAATAATTATTTAAGTTAAGAATTTTTCGCATTGTAAGTTTTTAATTGTCATTTTGTAACATTCTTTATTGGAGGCCCGATAGTCGACCCTGAAATTAAGCCATGTCACATTACCAACTTGTAAAAAATTTTCAATTGAGATAAGAATTTGTTTTTATTAAATTAATTTTGTGTTATATTTTGAATTCTTGCTATATCGGGAGTGCTCTCACAAGTGGATGATGAAGGTCAGAAAATGATAATAGATGTTATGAGCAAGAAGTTGGGTAAGCCTCAGTGGGTCTATATGGTTACGGAACTGGAGTTACGGGCAGTTTTAGATGCGTCAGCATAGTTCAGGCTTTATTTTTTTGTTCGCCCAACCGTTCTGCGGACAGATCACAGTGCGATTGCGTTTCTGAAACATGGTAAAGGGAAGAACTCTCGGTTGATCAGGTGGTCCCTGGCATTAGAGTAGTACCAACTG
Organism: Zhengitettix transpicula; assembly: GCA_037074705.1. Classification (NCBI taxonomy): domain Eukaryota; kingdom Metazoa; phylum Arthropoda; class Insecta; order Orthoptera; family Tetrigidae; genus Zhengitettix; species Zhengitettix transpicula. The sequence goes on along the minus strand of CM073592.1, from coordinate 118,873,954 downwards.
AAAATAGAACATGTTCCGGGCAAGGCCAACCAAGCAGCCAATTATTTGAGTAGCTTGATGGAAGAACACCATAACCCGCATGAGAGCGGGGGCACGGAGTTGGTGGCGAGGCTATGACATCCTGGGACAATTCGTATTGGATGTGAGCTCACGCATAAGGAGGTGCTTGATGTGCAGAAAATTTATGTTAGATTGAGGCACTTGAGACAGCGAGTATTGGTGGCACAGAGGGTTAAAAGATTTTCCAAAATGGGTCGACTGTACCCGCTAAAGAACACGACAAGCCAGTGCCTTAATAAAGTGGTGGGCAAACCAAAGAAAATCTTGAGTGACAACGGAAGTCAGCTCACGAGTCAGAGAGAAATTGATGCAGCAAGGAGTGAAGGTGTCGTTCACGGCAGTCCGCAAGGGAATCCCAGCGAACGTGGCATGTGCCAACTAGGAGTTATGATTCGGAACTTCGTGGGAAGTAGACATGCTTCATGCATCATCTAAAAGTAATAGAGAAAATAATTAACACGAATTACAGTGTGGCTACGGGAGCTATTCTGGTTGAGGTGCACCATGCAGAGTGAATCACCTTATCCATTGAAAGAATGATCAAATTCCCAGATGAGCATAAAGTAAAGTTTGACCAATTATATATAAGGGAAAAAGCTTGTGATCATCTTGTACCCTTGGCCGACTCACGGTCCGAGTGGCAAGATGTACGAAATTTACAGCTACCAGTTGGAAGTCAGGTCATTATCAAAAAACTTAAATGTCTAATATGGACTCAAAATTATGGACCAAGTACAGACGAAAGAGAACCCTGAACAGATAAAGATATTTAATATATGTGAGTTAATGCCCCATTACAATATTACTGTGTGAAAATATCCGTAAATAAGAAAGTTCATCTAACAGGATGACTTTTGTCATCTCACGGTGTGGCATCCTTGGAGGCTCTAGCTGATTAGTTAACATTATTCCTTTTCTCTGACTAATCTCTTCGTGTATGTTCTTTTCTATCTAAATTGTAACTAAATTAGTTTGATATTGTGATGTGGTAGTGACGTGGAAGTATGATATGTCTAAATGTTTTGATTATAAATGCAAATAGTGGATTAAATTTAGGATAGATTGAGAGCTATTGCCGAAGCAAGCAAAAAACCTGTTAATTGCTTGATTAGGCAAGGAGCATATGTAATGTGTAAGGAATTCCCTGAAGAACTGTGAAGCACAAGGGATGACCGCTGTGGAAGTCTTGTTATTTTAGGTGAGGGTGGACAATAGCTGGTTGGCAAGAAGCAGCAGTTTTTTACTAGCTGGACTGGAGAAATGGTGGTCATGTAAATGTGAAAACATGGAGTGAGAAAGTGTTGGATGCTTATGTCTGCAAGAGTTCGTGCATCCAGGCGCCGAGGCCACCTCTATTGATGGTTTGTAATATAACTCATGTATACGCACATCAATGGTTATTTGCGAGTTTCCAACTTTGATTGATTTGTATTAATAAATCACCAAAATTTTTACATGTGTTTATTAAATAGAACCCTTTGCCAGCAAAGTTGGGAGCTGAACCCACACATTTTTTGTATTCTGACATCCCGTGGGTTAGAAGGAACTGAACTTTTGCAAACCAGCAGACAGAGCATGCTGCGGCTACTGAGAGCATGAAGCTGCTATCAGACAGCAAATGGCAATTAACCACGTTTCTCACTGACCATTAGTTGGCAAGCTACAGCCACTTAAGTGAACACATAAATCAAGCTGTTCATTGCATTAGTGCCAAAGTGACAATGAACGAGATTTAAAAAAATGTGAGTGTGAAATTTTGCTACAAACTTAGCAAAACTCTTACAGAGATATTTCAATTGCTCAGCAAAACATTCAGGAAGTAATGTTTGAGTCGAATGCAGTGCTATGAGTGGTTTAATCATTTTGAACATGGCAGAATATCTGTCGATGACAATCCTGGACAGGATCATCAACATATGATTAACATGTCAAGAGAGTTCATGTAATGATTTGTGGAAGTCATTGTCTATCCACTCATGCTATACAAACAACAAAACTGCAAGTGTGAAAAATTTCACCATATATCTAAATCAACTTGCATGCTAATGTGTGTTTGAGTGTACATTAATATCAGTATCAGGATACATATATCCTCTTTTTCTCACTTTTTAACTCATAACTAATCATAGTCTTGTATCTAAAGCATTTATTACAGTTATATATTACCTTTTTTATCAGCATTAATCCGCTGGACACAGACCTGAGTCCAACTTCCAGGTGCAGCACCACAGTCTACAACGTTCAATCCAGCACTCAATAATTTGAACTTTTCATCAATTTCAATCAATTTGAATGCACTTCTACACCTATTAAATTTTAAATAGAAAAAAATTAAAATCCTTAGAATTGTACTCAAATTTAAATTATAACAAATCCCCACTTGTGTGTGTAACAAATAAAACAATTATAGTTTTTAAATAATAGAAATTAAATATAAATTAAAAGACATATTTTTACATTATTTTCACAAATAAACACTGTGAAATTTGTTCCAACATGGAATTTTAAAACGTTTTGAAAATACTAAACAGTAATCGTTCATAAATTATTTACAACTCATTTCTGTAAATTCCATTCCTTGAAATATAAAATAAATTTTGTTTACTCCCTCAATTCTTTCAACCAACCAACAAATTTTTGTATCATCTTATCCATACACAAGGTTTTTTACAAAGGTATACGGTATTTCAGATAATTGATAACATAACACACAGAGTCAGTACAGTAATTCCTTATCATCTAATTTCCCATAAAGAATTGCTAGAGTACTAGGTTGTAAAATATGTGCTCACCTATAATTAGACATCTTTGCTTTTTCAATGTAAGGATCTGACATTTGCCTCCTTAGCCAATCTTGGGAACTTTGGCCCTTAACTTTCAATTTTATGGGTTCTTTTTTGTACCTTACATTTGACGTGCTGAATTCTGATATCAAATGTCGAGTAAAAGTTCGGGTAATATATTTCATGTTTCACGAAAATTAGAAAATTTGTAATGCGTCAAGCGATGATATTCAAAAAGAAACGTCGTAATGTATTAATAATATCAGTGTTTAAAATAACGACAAAATCAAAATTTTACATTTCTATTATTTTAACGAGGTGAATCAGTAAAATTTAAATATAAATTTCTGTAAATGCAACTCGTAGGACTCACGTGTCAAATTCTTATGTTATTGCACGAGTCTTTTGTTTTTCATATGTCAATTGGCACGTTATCTGCAACTTGCTATTGGTCGCTAGTATTTGTCAATAAAAATGGCTGCCTATACGTCGTTGTTAGTTGCCTCGTGTCATTTACGATGTCCGAAAGAAAGGCAGACTTAAACTGTATTTTAAATAATTAATTATTTAATTGATCTAAAAATGAATTTGGGCAGTAGTAATCCTCATGGCAATGGCCTATTATATGCGGGGTTTAACCAAGATCAAGGTGCATTGACAACAATTTCGGCTCTTGATATGCCGATAAAAACACCTATTTCTAATGCTTTTACTGATTACAGGTTGTTTCGCGTGTGGAATGGAGAATGGATTCAGAGTTTATAACTGTGACCCATTGAAAGAGAAAGAACGTCAAGACTTTTCAGAAGGGGGCCTAAGCTATGTAGAAATGTTATTTCGTTGTAATTATCTCGCTCTTGTTGGAGGAGGGCCACGCTGTCTGTATCCTCCGAACAGAGGTTTTGCTACACATTTTTAATATTAAATTTATGCATTTAGTTGTCCACTGTATTTAATTTTGATCGAATTTTCAGTAATGATATGGGACGATTTGAAGAAATCACCTGTGATTACAATGGAATTTAATGCTCCTGTAAAAGGAGTGCGTTTAAGACGAGACAGAATTGTTGTGGTTCTTGAAGGTGTCATTAAGGTGTATACATTCACAGCAAATCCGCAGCAGTTACATGTATTTGAAACAAACCCAAAAGGTATATGCGGAAATTTCCCTTGAAAGATAAATTACTGAAACTTTGGCTATCTTTAGATATAAGGTTATGGAATGCAGTTGTTAAGTTGCCTGTTATTTACATGCATAATTAAAAACTAAGTTTCCATTTGGTCAGGTTTCATGTCTTTTACTGCTGATTTAAAATTACTTTTCAAATCTAACATTATTTTAGTCATACATTAATTGACAGTAAATCTGAAATGATTTGTAGCAATCTGTGTAATGAACCCCAATTTGCTTTTAAATTTCCTAATGCAACTATCCTTAATGTTCTAGATTTATATTTAAAGCATTAAGTTGAATACTATTCTGAATATCCATATGTATTAACAGTTCATGAACACACTACATACTAAATTAATTTAATGATTATTTTATGCCAAAAATTATTCTAGTAGTACTCTGTAAATTAAGTTAAATTTTCTGAATGGATTATGGATGACAAGTTTTTGACAATGTAATACTATTGTGTTACTGAATAATAATACGTCTACTGAAGCCACTTTAAAATATCATTTAGTGTAATTTCTTGAATTTCCTAGTTTGTTTCATTGATATTCCATTTGGAAAATGCTTTTGAGAAGAGTATTTTGATAATTGAGATCAAATACTTTTCCAAGTGAATACAATTCAGAAAGGCTTCTCAGGTTCCACCCAGGTTATCTCGGTAGACTGTGACGTTCTATTGAGGTAACCCAGGTGGAAACTAGAGATAATGATCAATATTCTAAGTATTTAGTATATTTGGTATGCTGCTTTCATTTTCAGATTTAACAAATGTACATTAACCATATTACTTCTTAGGCTTGTGTGTGCTGTGTCCAAATAGTAACAATTCTCTTTTGGCTTTTCCTGGAAGACGAAATGGTCAAGTGCAATTAGTAGATTTGGCTAATACAGAAAAAGCTCCACTTGAAATTTCTGCTCATGAGACCCCTCTCAGTTGTATTGCTCTTAACCTTCAAGGAACTAGATTAGCTACTGCTTCAGAAAAGGTATTATTCCTATTTTTGATCTGTAATAGATTTAAACTATTAATATCCCATTCCTTTCTTTGTAAAATCAATACTCTCATATAACATTTATTGATTAATCTGTTAATTACAGCCAAAAAGGCTTGTAATAGCATTTATTAATCAATCTTTTGATTAATACTTGAATTGGTAGAATTATACATTAAAAAAATCTCTGAGAAGTTCAAAATCATTAATCATTTATTTATTTTCTTCAGACCTTCAAAATTTATTAGATCATCCACTGCCTTCATGTTGTCAATTTGTCATTTTCAGGGAACACTTATAAGAGTGTTTGACACATCTAATGGATCTATGATTAATGAATTAAGAAGAGGTGCACACACAGCAAATATATATTGGTGAGTATTGACATATAGAATAATATCTTTTTCTGTTTCACTTTAGTTGTAAAACTCTTGCTGATAATAATGTATCAATTTGCATCACATTAACTTTCAATTAAAAATTGAAAAAATTACTATATTATACTAAACTTGTGCACAATGTGCTCAAGTTAAGTTGTTTTCCATATATGTTAATATGCCATCAGTCTTTTACTTCTTAATCTGTTTTGGTCCTTTTGAGATCATATTTTGTAAGTAAGAAATTATGCGACACCCATCTTTCACTTAATATGAAAGTGGTTTACAATGACTATTGAGAATATTTTCGATTACAAACAGCTCTTTGAATTACACATACAAAGTTTGTCAAATCTTTATAATCTGTCTTTAGAATTAATTTGAATGAAAAGGGTTAAGGATACATAGTGAAATGTGTTCAACAAACTGGATGATTTGTATTAGCTTAAATTAGGCATGTTAATAATAATTTCAAAATATAAATAAACAACAGACCATTTGAAGTTAGAAAAAAAAATATTTATGGAAAATTAAATTATGTTTCATTGCTAACTTTGTGCCAATCAAGGGATAATGACCTAACTATAAAAATTTTGTAAAGCTTCAACCTGAAGAGGTCACAAAGTTAGCGATGAAACGTAGTTTAATTTCCATAAATATATTTTTTCTGACTTCAAATTGGCTGTTGTTTATTTATAAGATGTCTCAATAGTATAACTACAAAAAATTTTATCTTCAATAATACATACACTTTAAGAATGATTTGGAGGGACAGAATTTACTTTTGTATTAACTTTATTGAGAGGCAGAATTGTATACACTGGGGAAAAAAATTAAGACAGGGAAAGAAAATTTTATTCTACACATGGTATATTTTGGAACATATAGGTGCTTAAAATTTTCCAAAGCTGACCAATGAGATACTGTGTAACATGCCATAGTAACATAATAAAACACTGTCCTGGGATATTGAACAAATTGTTGAGGACATCATGTGAATAAATAATTCCACATCTAACACACACTTCTACTCAATTTTTTGTATTTTAAAGCAGAAATTACTGTGTAAACCCTAATAGACACATTATAACCCCAACATTTTGGCATTAGGAATTTAAAATTTTTTGGACACGTTAAAAAACTAATTTGATTCTTCTGGAATTAATTTCCAACTCTGCAATATTTTATGTTTATACCTCACTATATCACCCAGATCAATATTGTTATTTTCTCTTAAGGAAAAAAATATTTCCTGTAAACAGATTTTTAAATCTTGAAATGATAAACTGATAAAATGAAACAAAACACTTACTCTGGTTTTGAAATTTTTTGACAATGGTGAGGTGATATTATTATACAGATTTTTCAGGTTTAACATTGTCTGAGAGAAGAAGTGAAAAGGCAGAGGAGAGGAAACCAAAGTAAAGATACAAATCAAAGAAATGAGTAAGATACAAGAAACCAAACTAGTTAGGTTCTTGAGCGAAGGTGACAGTGACAATGTAATAAATCACCAGGAGGAGAGCTAAGTAAGAAAGAAGTTGAGACTTCTCCAACATTTAGAACGGTAAAGAAACTGTTTATCATCGGGAAGAGTTGGCGTAAATCTCTACTTCTTTTTTCCTCAGCTCTCCTGGATGATTAAGCATTTTATTGGTCACCTTATAACGATAATATTGTAATATAAAATGACCCTTTATGTTTAATTTATTTTCTGGCTGTCAGTATGAAGACGCAAGTGCCACTTCTGTGTTTAGATAAACATCACATATTTTGAAATTATAATATATTTATATGTACACAGGGCGTACTTGTTAAATTGAAAGGTATAATAGAATGAAATATCAAAAATAGCAAATCTTTAATAAATAAGTGATATTTCAGAATTACCTGTTGAGGACTGTGAATTTAATGTAAGAACAAGGAATACTGGTGAGGGATGTTCTCTCTCAGGCAGAACCTTGTAGGAGAGATGGGAAGGAGCTACCTTTTCCTCTCTCCATTTTTGAACTAAGGTTCCCATAAGCCGAGGCACCTCGGCCTGTTTTGAGAGGTGTATGTTCCAAGGTCACAGACCTTGGGCATACAGTAAGAGTTGTTTACTGTTCCCATTGGAACAGTTGGCCAGCTGCCTCCTAAACTGGTAGAGGTATGGAGAAGGGAATGCTGCATCCCCACAGCAAACTCTTCTCCCGCTATTGGAAGGGCGTGGGACAAGTACCCAACGCCCGACCTACCTGATGCAGGTTTTCTAGGGTTTGTGCTGCGTTACTTTTAGGCAAATGCCTGGTAGGATCCTTAAACATAGCCTGGGGGCCCTAGTTAACACTTGGCTGCCTATCTCTACCCTTCTGCATACCCCCTTTCAAATCCCTTCCTATGCTTTTAAAGGGGAGTTGCCACCTTGTGGATTACCCTCATTTAGCCGGTTACCCTAAAAAAAAATTAATGTAACATCAGTGGTCATTGTTCTATTTAAGAGTTTAGTTCATTTTAGATTCAAATAATTTTAATTTAGTAATTCTTATAATATAGTGTTTTGTTAAGTAAAAATATCTCCAATTATCCATGAACACATTCTCTCTCTTTTTCTACTCTCTTCCCTAATTTCTTTCCACCAGAGATATTCTCCTATATTTCTTCATCTTCTTTATACTCTACTTTTCTCCTAATTTCTAGACAAACTAAAAAAACTTCAATCATATGTTTTAATTTATGGAGTCAAGCGTTTCATTACAACCTTCACTCAGAAATATAACTTGTATGTAAGGGTTTCTTTTCAGGTTTCTTGTATCTTAATCCTTTGTTTTCTTACACCTTTACTTTATCTGCTCCCTTTCCACTTTCTTACTCTCAATGGAACACAGTAAAAATCTGTATAATAATAAAACACTTCCTTTCTAATACTGAAATCTACTTTAGCCATGTGAATGATCACTGAATAAACTGAGCATGGCCAATTTTATATCCCCACCACTATGTATTTTATACATAAAATGATTACTTCAATGTTATTTCATTTTAAGAAATGATTGTAATATATGAACAACACAGACAAAATGTGAGAAAAAATTTATAATTAATTAAAACAAAAACATTTCAATACAGCATTTGTTCACAATATCTAAAAAAATCAAATTAATAATGCAAATTTGGAAAAATGTAAACAAATAAATAAAGAAGCGAGATACCAGAAACCAGACAAACTAGTTAGATTTGAATTAATTTCATAGAAATATATTAATATACATGAATTGGCTATTTCTTATTAATTATTTTCTCATAACTCCAGAGCCCAACAAGACTCACTACTTAAGTCAAAAGGAAATCAATTGACAAACTTCAGAACATAACCATTTAACTTCACAATTTTTTTTAAAGAAAATCTATCAATAAATTGATATATTTTAACAGATTTACTTTATTTAAAATTTATTACAATATATACTTGTATTTCAACTTCTTATTTGAGTAACAATTTTAATTATTACATTCCAGAATTCAACATAACTTGTGAAGTTATACATACATAATTATATAAATTAATAAGAAAGCTAGCCAATTCAGACAAAATAATTTTGTCTACCCATCACATCCATCATCAAATCTCAGCCCATTCCTATTAGAAAACACATAGAAACTAATATATCTTTATTCCCAACACAATAAAATCAGGAATCATATGACTCAAACTGTACTTGAAAACTCAAAAAAATTCAAACCACAAAATATAGGTCTTTTAGAATTCCTCTTACATTCATAACATGTTTTCTAAAGTCCAATTCGAGAACAGAATTTTTTTACATTTTTATTTTTGTGTGTCTTATAAAGTATTACAATAACAATTGCATGCATGCCCAAAGAAAAACTTGACAATATAAAAATGTGCATTCATAAACGGACATGCCTATTTATATATATATATATATATATATATATATATATATATATATATATATATATATATATACAGTATATATTGTAAATAAATATAGGTGTACTTCACTAATTGCCGACCTTAAAATTCAAAAAGCCCCATCGTACAGGGTGTCAAATGTAATAATTAGACAGATTTGTTCACTAGTTTGGGTGGCAAATGTGACAATAATATGCTAACTCCTTATTACCATAATGAGGAAGTTTACCAAGTCGAGCATAAGTGTACAAATCCAAAGATCAGACGATTCATGGTTGCAGAGGCCAGGTTAATTTTACCAGGGCAAGAGTTGTTTAAAAGCAGAGTAAAGTGAGTTTTTTTAACATTAGAGTATGAGAACATTAAGGTTGGCAAAAAAATATTTGAAACTTTGATAATTTTTTTTTGAACATGGGTGGTGAGAAAATGGAGGAAAAGCAAAATGAGAATGTAATTAAGAAACTAGAATTTGAGGTAAAAGTCAAAGTGAAACCTCAAATAGAAAAAGATAAATGCAATTGTTGAATTGTCTTAATGACAAGTTGGATAATCAGAATGTGCAATGATTTGAATATTCAATTTAATGAAATGAGGCAGTATTTGAAGTCTTTTAGACAAGAAATTTAAGATATTTCAGGATAAGCTAGATTTGCAGAGAAAGAAATGTGAGGAATGTAATGAGAAGCATGCACAGCAAGGACTGGTCGTCGATACTAGATTGCCACAGGTTACAGATCAAATTAATGAAAATATGCAATCTGAGTAAATTTTGCATAAAGACATAGAGTAGAAAGTGGAGTGTGTAAATAGATAAAGTAGATGATAAGATTATTGTGTTACAGTTATTTGCAATCTTGAATTTAAAAGAAACAATGAATGTAAATTTATTAAGTATGATGATAAAAAAGTAGAAAAGAATTGAATATTGTTATTAGAAAAACCTATTAAGAATGTGTATGACCAATTTGTAAATAGATAAGTTAGATGATAAGATAGAAGCATTGTGTAACAGATTCAGCAAAAGTGAAATTACAATAAATTATGAATGTAAATTTTTTTAAGTGATAATAGAACATTGAGGAATAGAATATCATGATTAGAAAATTCTATTCAGAATGTATATGACTAGTTTAAAGCAAATTTTGACAGTATTTTAAATGAATCCCCAAGGAGTGAGTTGGAATTAATGTTGCAAAAGTATGTTAATCAATATCCAAATAAATTTGTTAATAATTTACAAGATTATTTTTTGTATGCTAATATTCTTGGACACAGCCAAACTTCGGTGTTGAGGCAGCATCTAGGAGACAAAATTGTGAGTTGGCTAGTTATGGTTGGCACACCATGGAATCCAGAAGGAAAATGTATTTTTATTAATCGCTTGGGAGATATTTCTTTATGTATATTTTTTGTATAAAAGGTTTGTGTTTTCAATATTTGTAGGTAATTGATCTGTGTTGTGATATTTTGAATTTATATGTGATTTTCGTATTATAAATGATAGTATGTTTCTAAGGCATAGTTTTGGTAAAAACTTTATTTTGGTTTAATGTTGTGTGGTTAAAAAAACTGCAATCAAAATTTTTATTTACTTGAGGGGGGATAATGTAAACAGGGCTGTCCATTTAGGAATGTGTATATTGTCAAGTTTTTCTTTAGCTACTTGAACCCCAAACAATGGTGCAGGCAATTAATTGTAAGTGTTTATCTTTATCTTGTAAAGGAGCCGGTGTGGGAAGTCCCAATGTGGGCACAGAGGCAAGCAGGTGCTTGACAAAGTTTGTTCTTCATGCCATGCACATATTATAGATCAAACCACACCTTGAGTTATTTATATGTCTCATTAAACAAATCATTAAAATAAATTAAGTTTGGTTATCTATCTAGTAAAAATAACATGGCTCCCAAGAATCGACGGATCTTTGGATTTGTACTCATATGCTCGACTCAGAAAACTTATTCCTCAGTTTGGTAATAAGGAGTTGGCATATTATTGTCACATTTGTCATCCAAACTGATGGGAAAATCAATATTGTAATGAAAATTAAATAAATTCTGTAAAGCTTTTACTTTTTAGAATGCTTTTAAATTTATATAATTTTGTATGTGTAACTTCACAAGTGCAGAGTATTTTGGAACGTAAAATGCTGATACTTAAAACTTTTACTCCAATAAGAAATTGAAATGTTACAAGTATATATTGTAATAATTTTTAAATAAAGTTTTTCTATTGAAATTTTTTAATTAAGTGATTGTTTTATTTTAAAAAATGTAATTGTGAAGTTAAATTTTTATGTTCCTAAGTTTGTCGATTGATTTCCTATTGACTTAAGTAGTGAGTAATAAGAAAGATAGCCAAATACAGACAATATAAGTTGTAATATAATTACCACCAGTACAGCAAATACAGAGGCCAGCAGATAGTAAAAAAACGGAAGAAATCATATTCAGGAAAAAAAAAAAACGTTTCTGAAAGGCTTGTTTCTTTCTTCAGTTGTAACAGAAACTAAAAAAAAAAACAAGAGCCTATAGAGTGTGAGAACTGCATAATTTTCAAAACAGATGTAAATTTTTCATTAAGTGACTCAGGCGTTACTAGATAATACTCATAGTTGTACAAAGAATACTGTTATGGTATGACGAATGGGACTCATTACAAAAGTATTGTAACTATTAATTATGTCTATCAATTGCAGAATATTGATTATCAGATAATAAAAGATCTTGTTTTAAATATGAATTATTTAATAATAATTTAAAATAAATAGTTTATTAAATGTGACAACCAAATTTTTACGGATTAATATGACAGTGTGGTCGAACGCTCCTGTGTTTGTTTTTCCAATAAAGGAACTTTAACAACTTATAAATGTTTACATAAATATAAATTTGTTGTTTAATATTACAAATTTTTGGTCAGGAAAGAAGGTCTGAATTATGTGCTAGTCGGGCACATTCAGTATATAATTCAATGTACATTACCTCCCTCTGCTCTATCCTTTCAGTCTCCTACACCTAAGACTGGCTATATTCGCTAGGGCTGGGGAAAGGCATAGTGGATCAGTTATTAGAGTGTTTGCGTACAGAGCAAAAGTACCTTGGTTCGATTCTCGAACCTGCCAAATATTTTTAGTTTTTCCTTCTTTCTTTCCTCATTACGCCTTGAACATATTCTTCCTTTGAGTGTATTACTACACCTAAAGCATATGCTGTCTTCAGAGCTTATTCCCAACATTTCTCCTATATTTCTATCTTTCCTCACTATCAAATGTGACTAGTCAACCTTAGGTTTCCCCGGTGTAAGTGATGGATAAAATTCTCTTGAGATTCCAGCTGGGTAAGATAGTTGAAAGCTATCTTGCCCGGCTGGAATCCCGAGAGAATTTCATCCAAATGTGACTTTGTCATTAATAATTAAAACCTTTAACATAAATGGGAAATAGAGTAAAGGGAAGCATGCAATATAATGAAAATCTAATTTTAGTAAGGATAGATGGTGAAAACAGATGAGGAGGATGAAATGGTGGACAAATGTTATGAAAATCTAAGTGAATAATAGATAAGATAAAGGATGATGAAAACCTTATTGATTTTTTAGACTGGAACAGAACAGTGTGAGAAGGAACTGAGGGAAATACAGTTTGCAAATACAGATTGGGGAAAAGAGAGGAAAGACTTAGAGTTTTGCATACTATATAAGTTGTTAGTAACAATTTCTATTTTTCACCACCACTCAAGGTCTGATTTAAATAAAAAGCCCTGAGGGACATAAGAAGAGCCCAAATAGATTATATATTTGTTAGGGAGAGACTCAAGAACCAGGACAGCTGACGCCAACAGTGACCATAACCTATGATGCGTTGTGATCTCAAGATTAAAGGAAAGAGAGAATGGGATATTTCCCAGCTTAATGATAGTCTACAAATATACTATATATGATGGGAACAAATAATTCCATAAAAGATTCTGAAGAACACTAGGAAATAGAGAAGTGGGGAAAAATAAAGAACATTTTAGACTCAGCTGGAACTACTGTGAAAAAATAAATGAGAATACAAAAGAATAAGTCAGGGGGTCGTGGATATTATCAAAGAAAGAAGGCAGCATAAGAACTCAAATGATGAAGGAAGAAAGAAATACAAGACTTTTAAGAATAAGATTAATAATGCAAAACAAGATAAGGAACTGTATTTAAAAGAAGTCTGTATAAGCATAGAGAACAGCAGGGAGGTCAAATGGATATATCATAAAGAGATTTTAAGAGTTTCTTTGAAGTAAGAAAACCAAGAACGAGTATTGAGGATAAAGGTACGATGTTAATATGACATAATAATATTGAAATAATGGAAGGAATATTTGGAGCAATTATACAATAGAGATTTTTAGCAAATTTACGGTTTAAAAGGGAGAGGAGGTAGCATTGGAAGATTGAGGGCATCTATTATGAAATAAGTGTAGGAACTGCAGGACCTCAAAGAAAGAAAGGAAAGCTGTGAGAGTTGATAACTTACCAGGAGAGCTGTTAAGAAATCTGGTGACAAGTTGAAAAAAGGTACTTTACCACTTAGTATGCAATATCTGCAGAACTGGATTGTTACCTGAAGACTTTGTAAAATGCTTAATAGTGCCATTGCCTAAAAAATCAAATGCATGGTCATGTGAACAATACTGAACAGGTTGTGCCATGCATAAAAAATAGCCACCAGAATTATTCTAATGAGGATGACAAAACAAGTAGATGGGTACTTATCCAAAGATCAGTTCAGTTTTATGAAAGGAGTAGGAACGGGACGCAATATTAGCTCTGAGGCAAGTGATAGAGAAACGAATGAAGAAAAGCCAATCTATGTTCATAGCATTTGTCAATCTTGATAAGACATTTGATCATGTCAATTGGAATGTTCTATTCAAAATCCTTCACCAAATAGGTATCAGCTTTATAAAATGAAACTTTGGTAGTATTTCTGGTAAATTTTAATTCTTAACACAGTATATTAGGTAAAATAATGCCACTCCTTCAAATTTTATATCAGTATATCTACATATTTATCAGTTACTGCCAAAAAATGTTATTTGATAATTCTACTCAGAAATGGTCAAAGATCATTTAACAATCGTAGCTGGTTGAATTGCAACTGTTTGCATTGTTTGTCTAATATGGATTTCTGAATTCCATTCAAAATTAATTACCAATATACACATTCAGTATTAACTTTGAGAAAAGTCCAATCTACAAGAGTCGTATAATTAATGTGATTGCTTTTATTTCTGCATTATCAACCCATATATTTACAAACACCAATAAATCAAACACTGTTAATTGTTGGTTATTAAAAAATTGTTCAGTTTAATTTCTAGTGTCATATGAACTGAAAAATCCAGTATTTGTTTGGCAAGTAATTAAAAAGTCATAAGTTCTAATAAATTATGAACTAAGCTGGAAAATATTTGACAGAACCAGGAATTGGACTTTGGCCCCCTGTTAGGGTCATAGATTCTCTAACCACTAAGCCACAGTGTCAATTTACCTTTACGTTGTACGAATATTAAATATGTTGAAATTGTCAACATTATTGATATATACAGTAAAGGTCTGGTGTCACAATCTCGGAAAGGGAATTCCAAATTTTGGGAGTCACATCCCAATTTCAGGTAAGGCAATAATTCTTTTAAGCTTTACTGTCCACATCAATAATATTGAGATAGCCACATAATCCTTGATTTTTGCTGTTTACTGCTGCACCATAAGGCTAAGTGTTTATGTCACAATTCTGTCACTCATACTAATTCTTAATTGGTTATATCCCCAAAATAATAAGTTTCCATAAAAAAAAACTTGACATTTACTTGAAAATGGTCAGCAATTACTTACTTACATCAATTTTAATTTTAATCACAGCTATTACCATACCTCAAATGTTAGGCTAATTCAATTATCTTTGTGATTTGCAGTATAAATTTCAATCATGACTCATCATGGCTGTGTGTTGCAAGTGATCACGGAACTGTTCACGTATTTGCTGTGGAGGACCAGAAACTCAACAAACAATCCAGGTATCTGTCAATTATAGAACACTTAAGGAAAATGTGATGAGGTCAAATTAAACATTTGGATAGGAAAGAGAGACAGCAATGCTGACTTACCTGAAATCAGTAATTGGTCCAGTCTGGCATAGGTGGAAGTTCATATTTTCGACCCCCTTCATCATGATGAAAGATCAGAACTGTGAGCCGGCCAGCCCTTGAAAATTTGAACTCGGCCTATGCTAGACTGGACCAACTACTGATTTAAAGTAAGTCAGCATCGCTGTCTCTCTTTCCTATGCAAATGTGTTTATATATATATATATATATATATATATATATATATATATATATTAGCTGGCTTTAGGTTATAATAATGTTGATGTGAAATTTTTGTTATGTTGTTATAAAAAGTAATGAATATTCTTGGGCTATTAAGATTAGGCAAGGAATGAGGTTGCTCCAAAATTTCAAACAGAAAACTAAAATATTGGTGTTAACCTTTTCTAAAAGAAGAGTTAGCACAATGTCCAACCACTCCTTAATGCAATAAACTTACAAAATTTAGTCTTTTTCCTTCAATTAACTGAACAATGTGGCACAAAGATACTTGATGTTTTTCAATGTAATTGTATATGTTGTTATTATCATTATGATCCTTTTTATTTGTATGCTGCTGAAAAAAATTGTTGTAAATGAGGCATTTCATTTGATTTGTTTGTGCATAATTTTTACCCTTTTCATCATCGGAGGGAAGCACGCTTAGGGGTGGGGGTGGAGGGGCGTTATATATAAATAACACAAAAACATCCGAAATTTGATTTATCTCTGGGGTTATGAATGTCATGAAGTTTCATTGTGAAAAACCGGATAATGTGAGGAGGTAGGAGTAGAAATTTTGAAACAATGTAACCGACCGATTTTTGTGTGGAATAAATACTTTTTGTTTAATCCACAATAGCTGGGGTGAAAAATTTCTAAACATGTTCAAACGGCTGATACATTTGTTGAATGAAAATATTTCAGGGTCAATGAGTTCAACCCCAGTTCAGAAGGGGAAATGAGCACATTCAGGGATAGGGCTCCTCGAGGTGTGTTACTTAAAAATACCCAAAAAGCAACCTAGATTGGAGTACAATCAAGGGTTATGGATGGCACCTAGCTAGTACTAAATAAAGAATACAAAGTTTAAATAAAGTAAGGTTATAAATACTTTACTTTAAAATCATATCTTTTAAGATAATAACATATTGTTTCACAATTTCATTGCAGTAAAGACCTTAAGAAGGTACAAATACCTACTGAAACAATTTTGAATTAAGTAACCTGTCTAAAACTATGCATTAACTGCATTATTATTATTATTATTATTATTTAATGTATTTATTATATTTCGTAAAAAGGAAAGGAAGCAAAATTTGCTGTTTTTTTAATAGGTAAAATAATATCTGGATAATGAGCCATCTCTGCCCTGACTGTTTCCGAGTCATGCATAAAGAAAGGGGCTAATTTCTGGAGCATGTAATATAATGTTCAAACAGACATTCTTGTATATTTGAAAAGTGTAGTTTCATCATTTTCTTAAATTTCATAACAGATGGTGGTACTCTTTGTAAACCCTTGTACTCCTATTTTGGGGTGATCATCACTCTTGCCTTTCCTTTAATTGTTTCCATAAATAGTGCTGGTTTCTCTTTACAAAAGAAGCATAGGTACTTCATACCATGACGGCGACTGCAGTAAGTTCTTGTTCAGCAGCTCTGTATCACATCTCGCCCTGCTCATCGCTCTGACTCTCTGCCACTCAAATGCTCATCAGTCGCTACTTCTATCGTGCCTCAGGCCTAACACTACACATTTCAATCATGTTGGTGAAGACCTACTTATTTGATCCAGTCCATCAGATATACTTTTACACAGACACAATATATATGGAAGAACCAACCATAGAGTGAACAGCTTGTTCAATAAGTTTACTCTTACTGTAATTTTCACATGATTTTATGTTTTTCACATTAATTCTTATGATATTCATTAACTATAATTTATCAAAAAAATGAATGAGAAGAACCAAGCAATGAAGATAATCATGAATCAATTAAATAAAGATATGGGTTGACATGAAAGAATTTCTGGAAAATACAGAGTTCAAACAAACCACAAAAGCATTGTGTAAGATGTCCAACCAATGTCACACATTGTTGAAATATCCTAAAGAAGACAGAAACAATGCCTTTTGATGGATTTCTGACTAAAGTCAAACCAAACCAGTTGGACCTAGTAAAAAGTGACAGAAAACTGAAAAAGATCAAATACCAGACCATGGTATTTTCTTACAAGTACTCTCCTTCAGCAGAATAAAATTTTTGTTTATTTTTGTATTTTAACATAAAGCATGCTTAAATTACCACATGTTTTTATTTATGTATTTCAATTGTGTTTAAATTATTTATAGATAACCCAATTAATGTAATATACTAATTAGATAAATAAACAGATGCAAATAAGTGCTAGATTAATACCACATTTTTTCTTTTTATTTAATTTAGGAATTTTTTCTGTAATACTTTTAACATAGATATCTTATAATTTCAAATGTAAGAATAATATGCCATCATTAGGAGTTTTTTTTTCACTTAGGAATGGATTAATCATTTTGCCTTTACTGTGCTTATTATGTGGAAGCTTTGTTTGGTTTAAGTCCTGTTTAGTGTAAATCCAAGTATCAGGAATGGATAAAGGACGCATAGACATATACAGAGGTACCACTGTATTGTGCTGTAAGGATAGTTATTCAGTTTTAAAACAACAATGCTTTTATGGATATTATCTCTAGTCATTATATTTTACTTACAGTTTGGCATCAGCTAAGTTTCTTCCAAAGTACTTTAGTTCCAACTGGAGTTTCTGTAAATTTCAAGTGCCTGGAGGTCCTCAGTGCATATGTGCTTTTGGCTCTGACAATAACTCTGTAATTGGTATGTACAAGTTGGTTGAAATTATTATTTCACATTTAGTTCATAATAAAATTGGATCATTTATGGAGCACAATCTCAAATATATATTTGTTTCGCTGTGCAATGTAATTTATCATTATGTTTCTCTTTTTTAATAAATATTTATTTTATGTAATAGGAAAAAACACCAACTGTTATGCATGCTACATTAACTCATTTAGAATTAAAAATTTGTCATGTTCATCATATATTTTTATAAATGTTTTCAGTTATATGTGCAGATGGAAGCTACTACAAGTTCCTTTTCAACAACAAGGGTGAATGTTCAAGGGAAGTATATGCTCAGTACCTGGAAATGACTGATGATAAAATATAGGATGCCCTTAAATACACAGGATGAAAATAAAAGGATAAGGCTTTGACTAGTGATCTCAAGGAATTCCTATATCTTAGTCTGTAACTCAATGTTACCAGAAGCATTGAAGTTATTTTCTTAGCCAATATGCTTTTTAGAAGCATATAAATTTCAATTACATGTGCAATAGGCTCTTATTATTTATTGAAGTCTTATCCATACATATTTTCTGTCTAAAATAATTAAGTCAGAAATCAAAGAAAAACTAGCAGAACTGTTTCTTTAAAATTCTTGAAGCTAATTCCTGAAGAAAGTGATACATTTATGATGACTTGCTGATGCTTGAATTTTGTAAGAAATATTGTATCTTGCTAAAGCAATCTTTATGTGAATGATTTCTTTTATACTTATTTATTTTATCAAAGAAAAATATTGTGTATTCTAAAAGTGGCTCAGGCCACATTTGTGATACCAGTGATCTTGGTGCTTCTAAACTAGTTTATGTATATAATGCTCAATATGTAGTTTTGAAACTAAGAACACTTTGAAATGTGATTTGTTATACATTTTATATTGTAGTACTGTTCTGAGCTAAGATTTTCTTATTATGGAAAGATTTATTGTAGGGAATATAGTTGAGTATAAAATTTATAATAATACAAAACAGTACATAATTTTTATGATTTAAGATGTCTTTTTACTATGTTTACAATTTTTCATTAGAAAATATTTTTGTCATTAAATGAAATGTTTATGCAATGAATTTATGCATTATACAACATCACTTTTAATTTCCAAAGATTTTTATTATATTATTAGCGAGTACATTGATCATTTGATTTGTATGAAAATGAATTTTAGGGCCAACTGTTGGAAAAATTATATATATTTATTAATAATATTAGTAAGGATATGACATTGTCAAAAATAATTGTGATGATATATGGAAAGGAAAGAGATACAGCTTGTGGCTTACCTGAAAGTGAAGTATGGTGTAGCCATAGGGAAGGAGTGTCAGGTAAGCCACAAGCTCTCAGTCCACAGCCAGCCAGTGCACGAAGTGGTGTAACAATACTTCCTGAAGAAGGAGGCTGAGAGCCTCTGAAAATTTGAAGAACAACCCGTCAGTTCCTTATGGCGACATCGCACTTCACTTTCAGGTAAGTCGCAATCTATCTCTCTTTCCTTTCCATACCAATATTGCAATTATTTTTGACAATATCATATCCTTACTAATATTATTAATAAATATATATAATTTTTCCAACAGTTGGGCCTAAAACTCATATATATATATATATATATATATATATATATGCCTTAAAAATGTATTATTTTTCAAATGTGTGTAACAGAGAAGAAACTAAGTGTTTTCATAAGCTCTTTTATCATAATTTTGTGTTTACTTTCATTTGGGATGCAAATAAATTTAACCAGTCATTTCAATGGATTTTATAGAAAATGCTCATATGGCTTAAATGTAAAATGGAAATTTGTTGAGTATATATATATAAGTTAAAATTTACATCTATATACTTTCACACTTTGTTATCAAATGTTTTTTTCGCTGCATAAAACAGTTGTGTATATAACCTTGCTCTTGCTATATTTATTATTTTGATTATGTATATTCTCTTTATAATCATGTGTTAATAATTGAAAGACAGATTGTCAGATATTTTCACCAGTTCAGAGAAAGTAGTCATGAGTGTTCTAATTTATTTAAATAAATATTTAGAATGTTACTGTATCAATATTATTTTATAAAATAATCAAATATGTTTAAAACTATTCAAACTGCTTGCAACTATGTTTTGTTTTAAATTTTGGCAAATTGTGTTTTATTATAAACTATGTATCCACTTATGTATGAACTGTAATCAAGGTCAAAGTTCTTAATAATTAATATCAGATGTTAAATATATAATAATATGAACTTGGTCATTTAAAGTTTGCAATCACGAGTTATAAATTGACGTATGCTATGTACTCATGAAAATATTGTAATGAATAAGAAATGATTATATATATATATATATATATATATATATATATATATATATATTACTTAACCATTTCATAATAAAAATAATCCAATTCTGGTTTAATCATAGAAACCAGTTTTACACAGTTTTTTTTCCTTGAATTATTAAATTGGTACATTGTATAAATAGTCTTTGAAGCATAGTTTTGGGCAATGATGAATGAAAATATATTGCTTTTGTCTTTGTTTATTTACATTCACACACAAGTTATTTGTAAAAGTACACTGTATTATATGTGCATATTTATGTAATCTACATGTTAATCAGGTATATTTTCAATGATAACTATGTTTGTGATATCTTTTATTTACAAAATTATTAAAATGTGTTGGATACATCACATTGTTTCTGGAAGATATGTTTACTCAAACTTTCAGTGTTGCTTGGAACATAAATAAAAATTCTAGTTGCGGTTCACAAGTAGGTAATTGTTATTGCACCATGTATGTTTTTTTTTACCAGAGAAGCAAGGGTTTACACTTTGGTTCTGTGAAAAATTGGATATATTTTATGCTGGTCATATATTTAGTTGGATAATTAAAGAAAAATTATATGTCATTTTCTAAAAGTTGATGCAAATTTGGAGTATGTGTAGTAATCAAAATTTTGTAAAAAGTTAAATTTGAAATAATTTCAAAGTAAACATTTTTTTTTTCATTTTTTTTCATATTTATATTGTTAGTTCCTGTTCTTTAGCTCCAAGTTTGTTGCTTTAATTTTCTCTATTAAAGTACTTACCAACTAGTGTGCTTCAATACTATGTACAACTGCAGTAATTGAAACACTGCTTTCAATTATTCTTTTGGTCTTCCATTTTCCTCATATCCTATTAATAATTTTTCTAATGTTTATTATCCTTTATTATCAAAACCAAAGCTTTTGGGCTCTGGGGGAAGTATGGTTGCAAAGCTGAAACTTAAAGGAATTGACGGAAGGGTAGTAGTAGAAGTGGAGTCTGCAGCTTAATTCTCAACACAGGAAAAAACACACTCGAAGGATTGACAGATTGATAGCTCTTTCTTGATTGGGTGTGTGTTGGTGCATGACCATACTTGGTTCGTAGAGTGATTTGTCTGGTTAATTCCGATAATGATCTAGACTCTAGCCTGCTAAGTAGTCGTCTGACATCATTCGTGCTGTCAGCGTTCACATTTCTTCTTAGAGGGACAGGCGGCTTCTAACCGCAATAATAGGTCTGTAATGCCCTTAGATGTCCTGGGCCGCACGCGCGCTACACTGAAGGATTCAGAAGTATTCAGATGTTTGAAAGGTTAACTAAAGCTGCTTTCTTCTGGCGAAACAAGATGGCATTGTGTGGCTATAACAATTTACATATTGGGAGAAAATGGGGCAGAATGATCCCTTAGGAAAAGCTACTGTTCTGACAAATAGCCCATATAGGAATTCGTTACTTGAAGGAAAAAAATGAAGAATGAGATATAACAAAAGCAGCTGAAGAGGAAAAATATTTGGTTCAGTTACAAACAGGAAGGAAGATTCCAGTAGTGCCGACAACCCAGAATGCATTTATTGTAACTATAATTTTTTGGGTTCATTGAGTTGTGAAGGCTGGATTATGTGCCACATTTGTAAAATTTTGCTACTATAATTATATAACTATAATTTTTTGGGTTCATTGAGCTGTGAAGGCTGGATTATGTGCCACATTTGTAAAATTTTGTTACATGAGCAATGTGCAGGAGTGGACGATGATTATCGTACATTTGTGAATTTGAAATTTATAAAATGCAGGCCAGTGTTAAATACTATTTGTGATATCTGAAGTGTATAAAAATGTCATACGTAAACACAAAAGTTGGGATCATATTGCACCATCCCATGGGGCAAAACTATTCTTTCTACAGAATTTATTGTAAAATATCTTTATAATTAAAAATTCCCCAAAGGTCACTGTACTATCTAAAATCTCTACAAAACATATTAGCCAGACTTGTGTTATTCTTGAGTATAATATGGGTAAATACACCAAGGAGGATTATTTTGCCCAAGGCTCTCCTAAAATTTGATGAAATGATGAGGATGGCTGTGCACTTTACAAAACTGTACATCAAATATCAAGCAAAAGTAAGGCCTTACTACACGTCTCTGCGGAAATACTTGGAGTTAAAGATATAATGGCGGAACAAGAAAAATTGGAAAGGTGGCAGGTCCAGATCTATTCATGGAGACGGTCTACACACTATCCCACCAATTAACGCAACTTTAACACGTACATGTGAGACCGTAAGTTCCGTGACATGTGGAATATTGAAAAAATGGTACTGATTTATGAAGGGAACGCAACCGCCCGTCCCCAAGTCCTATAGACTAATAGATCTCTTGTGCACAATGTGAAAAGTGCTAGAGTTGGTTATCGCGCGTAATCTAGCCAAGAGGACTAGACCATCTGCAGTTCGGCTTCCGTCGACTACAGGCGCATTAGTTAAAATTGGTGGATTGCATTCCTATCCCGACACCTCTCCACAACCCGTCGTAAGGACATCAATTCTAGGTTATGTAATAATGTATTATATTTTACTAAACTAATTTTGTAAAACCTTAGAATGTTGAAGTTTGAACTATCCACAATCATATTGTCAATACGGGCAAGAGTCACGAAGCCGCTTACAGCAAGCTTGGACTCTTATCACAATCCAAAGGCGACTTCGTCAGCTCAACAAACTGATAAGTGTGAACGGAGGGTGTCCATGGTGAACCCTGACATTGAGTCACCGAGTAGACTGTGTGTGTATAAAACCAGACGCGAGCTTCACTCGTTAGTTCACATCAACCTTAATCTGTAACCAGAAACGCTGTACCATTTTGCATCGACAATAACATTTTGTTACAACTTACATTTGTTGTACAATTCCTTTGTTCCTTACGAACCTGGAGAATCATCACGATCCGAACCCGCCTATCCAAGGGGAGGTGACTTATTTAACTCGAGAACCTGGCTCGAAGTACCGAAATGCAATTCTGGTGGATTTCACGGGTGTCTTCGACAATATGTAGTGGCCCGTTGTGCTAGAACCCAGGTAAATAGGGGAGTCCATATTCTTATGCGGTTCGACATAATATTGGATTACCTTCGTTGTAGGTCCATCGAGCTTAGTACCTCCGAGTGAAGGGCAAGACGGCTCGATCTTGGGACCCAGCCTATGGAAAATTTACGTAGACATTCTACTTACCTCAGGCTCTTGGGGAACGCCATTGGCCCTGGGGGCTCCATGCCGTTATGGATAGATGCGCATCTTCCCCTGTTAACAGAGGTATAAAACCCAGGCGAGGGAGCCGAAAACAATTCTTTTTCAGAAGAAAGGAGGACCAAATTCAAGGACGTGCAAACGAACGGTTTAAAGGATTTTCTGTCGTCAAAGCACGCTGTGTATACTCTGGGAATCTGGGGTCAGCACACTTGCGAAACTTAAACTTGCAATTCACAACAAATCTATATGCTTTGGTTTCCACGAGCAGAACGAGGAAATCCGGCTGTGTCGAGGAAGCACCGGACGTACATCGCTCAATTCACCACCGATATTCGGCACGTCAACATGGCCAGAATATAGTCGCCGACGTGTTGTCCCGCGTCGATGCTCTAGTAGCCTCCGAAATATTCTCGTCTACCCTTAAGCCACATCCTATAAAACTCTCCTACTTAGGCCGGGTTGCCAACCTTGTGGTAGGAGCAGGTGTCATGACATATCTTTCAGCCCGCTACAATCCCCCAAAAATAGTCGCCTACAAAATCAAATAAAACATTAGGCCTACGTGTGTCTCCTTCCACATCAAAGCGTCATGCCATATGCATGAAATCTATTGAAGAAACAAAGGATCTGTATAATAGTTGTTATGGTGACAGACAACAGAGCAAGAAGAAGAAAATGCCTGGAGAATTGCACAGGATTTAGAGTTCACAGCAGAAAAGGAATTGCTATGAAAAATGAGAGACAGATTCATCAGCAGGAAGAAACTTTTAGATGTTACTGTGCTAATAATGTCTTATTGACATTATGAAAATAGCTTGGAGCAGAGTTACATTTTCTTGAGAAACTTTTACGATACAGACTTGGATGTCATGGAGATGTATATTGAAATAATTGAATGCCAAATACTATTCAAGACAAGAGCAGATTCAACATCAGAGCACCTTTAATTTACAGTATGGGAAAAAGGCATTACCAGATCTGAGGCTTATCTTGTTCTACCTAAGATAAATCATTACACAGGGAAAAAAACCAGTCTTAGCTTTGTTAAGTGTGGAGAATAATGTTACATATAACATACATTTTGATACACTAATTAATAAATTTGCAGCAGCATAGGCTGGGAAAGTTTCTCTTAGAAATAAATTGTTACATTTTAAAACATTATACATCAAACTACTTTCTTTTTACTTTATATTAACTTAATTTTCAGGTTATTATATCCAATGTAATTATAAAGTTTTTGCAATGTTATATTTGAATAGTATTTTCTAATAACCATTTTTGTCTTAATTATTTTACTTCACTCTATCTTTAAAAATTTAGTGCAAATTTGGAAGTATACACATAAAAGTATATATATATATATATATATATATATATATATATATATATATATATATATATATACTATATAGTATTTAAAATAAATACTATATAGTATTTAAAATATACCATTTATTATAGTATTTAAAATAAAAAATAGATTTTTTTATTAAAATGCTGTTCTTTTTAAAACATTTTAATGTAGCAAAATTCACTTCTCTGTTGAATTTTGTGAAGTATGAGGGGACGTGAAATCTTTGTTACTTTCTGAGTGCTGAAAACCATAGCTACGCCTCTGCTGTGGGTGTATTCACTGCTTGGCTGTTGCACATTATTTTGTATCTGCAGCAGAAATTCAAGCTTCTGTTGGTATCAGAGCTACATAGTGATTAATAATAAAATGATAACATGAGTACAGCTGTGAGCCAGAAGCCCTGAGCATTCATTCCACTAATTCCAAATCGCCTCCATCTGCAAGTACAGATAGAAGAGAAGAAGGTGTAGACAGGTTATGTATCGGGCAATCCACATAGTTACCACTCCCCTCTTATAGCATAGGAAAGGGACTGAAAGGGGGCTTGCAGAAAGGTAGAGCAAGATAGCCAAGAAATTCACCTAAAATGGAGGGAAAGCCCTAGAAAAGCCTGCATTAGGTAGGTCAGGCTCTTGTTACTTCTCCCACACCCTTTTGTAGTGGGTGAGGGGTTTGCTGTTGGGCCGAAGCATTCCCTTCTCCATGTCTTGACCAGTTTAGGAGGCAGCTGACTGACTATTAAAATCGGAATAATAGACAACTCTTACCATATGCCCAAGGTCTGCAACTCCAGTACATACACCTCTCAAAACTGACCAAGGTGCCTTGGCTTGAGGGAACCTTAGTTCAAAAACCCATAGAGAGGAGAAGGTATCGCCAAAGGTAGCCCTCTCCATCTCTCCAGAAAGGTTCACCTGTGAGAGAACCTCGCAGGCTTTGACTTGAGTCTCTTTGGGACATGTTATGGAGATCTTTTATGTTCTTAGATGAAAGAAATTTCTATATTTGAGGTATGCGAGTTCTTGGAACCAAGTTTCCTGCACCCCAAATACAAAGGATGTATGGCTTAGTGAACAATTTTCTGTGATGGCAAGAACACTCATCATTATCCCACACACATTGACAGCAAATTAGAACACCAGAGTGGTGATTGAACCAATTGTACTACCATTTTAATGCTATTTAGTTGGTACTGTTTTTATAAGTTTTTCAAATAAATTATGTATTACAATTGTAATAGTTCAGTTTTTTAATTATTAGAAAAAGGGTGGGGGGAATGCCCAAATTCTGAGTGTTTAGAATGAGTAACCTGGGTCTCAGCGGTGTGTCAAAGAAGCAGGGAATTGTGGAAATGGCAGTCTGTCTAGGCCTGCTGTCCACTAACAATGCAGACAGAGAAAATTCCTTGGGCATAGTTGTGGTGGTTGATAGGAAGGTGACAAGGGAAGAACCAAGAGAGAGAGAGCGAGAGAAGGGAACTCCAGTTGAGCTCAGCAAAGGTGAATTATGCCAAGCCAAGTCTGGGAAGCAAAATTGTTGGCTTCATAATCAAATAGCCAGGTGTTCTCTTGAACTACAAATCTCAATCATCAATCAGCTGTTTGAACAGCCATCGTGATGGAGAACTTCGGTCACAATGATGAAGGTGCTGCCCAGTACCAGGTAGCGAATTCAGTAAAACTTTTAGTCTGTAACCCAGTAGGGCAGTTGCAGGTTAAATTGCCATTTTGCCCATTATGCTGATATTCTTCAAACAAGCCCCTGAGTCCCCTGAGAAAAGGAATCTCTAATAATTAAAGCTGAGGAGGAAATATTATAAATTTTCTATTTCAAATATACCTTTATATGTAACATTAGTAAATTCATAAAACAAATTGAATCTTTTATTTGCCAGAAAGCAATAAAAACCCGTTTAAATTATATAATGATAGGGACAACTGTTAAATAATGAATTTGTGATTAAATATTAATGTTAGTTAATTAATGGTTAGATACTTAATGAATAATATGACTAGCCTCGGTTGAAAGCTCCAGTATAAAATCCAGATATATAAAATAGAAATTAAATATAAGTTAAATATATATTGGTTGAATAAAACTTCATTAAAAACAAAACGTTGTAAACAACAAGATTTATTTATAAATACATTTTTGCAATACATAATGTAGTGCTTTGAATACTGTTTCAGGTATTTAAGCTTGAAGGCTTATTGGAACCAAATTATTAAATTATATCATGTTTTGTGCTGAAATTTATAAAATTATGAATTGTTCTCACATTTATAACAACACAGGATTTTTAGTGAGATTCTACTAATTTGTCTACTTAAAATTTGATAAGTATTTGAACATTTCAGTTTTTATGCAGATACAGATCTCACCATACAACTTGACAATCCAATTCTGATAAAACATAACCCAGATTGCATATTTAAGTCACTGAGGAATGTATTACTGGCATGTTTACTACTGAAATTGTTGAGAGTTAAGAATGTTGTTCTTGAATATAAAATTTCTACATTGTAGTTTTACTCCCACATTTTAAACCTCTGAAGGTTTGATAGAATGCAATGGGTACTCAAGAGACCCAGCTTTGATGCTGTTAGCATCGGATGCCAACAGCATTGATGAACAAGATGCTGTGTGAGCTTCCAATAGATGCCGGTAGTAATTCAAGACTGCATGCCACATCAGACATCCTAAAAAGAGTAATATATAAAATGGAATGTTATTTTTATAGAAACTGCAACATTACAGAATTTAATATATTAGAAACAAGTAAAACAAACTCATTCATTTCTATTCCTTGCAATAAGTGGTGTCATTCTGTTTTTCCTACTGTGTCAAACTCTCCTCTTGAAATAAAAACTAACTTCTTTAATAAAAGGTTTATTTTGTAAAAGCCAAATATTAATTTGTAATGCTAACCAAAAATGTATTTGGCAGAGATGTTTAAGGGATACTCTATGTATTTATAACACCACATGATTTTTAGTGAAATTCTACTAATTTGTCAACTTAAAATTTGATAAGTATTTGAACATTTCAGTTTTTATGCAGATACAGATCTCACTGTACAACTTCAAAATCCAATTCTGATAACACATCACCCACTGAGGAATATATTACTGGCATGTTTAATATTGAAATTGTTCTGAGTATTAATTTTTATGCACTCACTGAAAGGTGACTAGTGAAAATGAGATTGTCATTGCTTATAAATAATGCTTGCAAAATATTGGACATTTTACCACAGGAGTGCTAAATATAAAAGACTGTCATTCGGTATTAATGCTGCACCTGAGGTTTTTCAGAAGAAGAGAATGAGTCAGATTATGGACGGATTGGAAGGTGTCAGAGTTAATTTGGATGATATTGACGTCTATGCTAAGACTCTGACAGAAAATGAAATTTGGCTAAAAGCAATATTGGAACAACTGCGAGATGCTAAGGTCACATTAAATAGCGATGAATATCAGTTAAGAGTTTCGAAAATTAAGTTTTTGGGACACATTATTGATGAAAAGGGAATTCACAAAGAGAGAATTGAGGCGATTCTGAAGATAGAACAATTAGAGAATCGAGCTGAATTGCGTAGTTTGATGGGATACATTAATTATTTTTCTAAATTTATACCAAAATTGTCTTCAATTGCAGATCCTCTGAATAAGCTGTTAAACCCAAAGAAGGAATTCTTATGGGGAGAGAAACAGAAACGGGCATTCCACATGGTTTGTGAAGTTTTGACTTCGGCGCCAATCCTAGACTGGTTATATCCAACCGACCAACTGTAATTACGGCAGATCCATGTAATCAGTGTGCTGAAGAGACCATAAATCGACATGAGCCCATGATTTCTTCAGAGTTTCCCAGCCATCCATGGCAACATTTATCTATGGATTTATTTCATTTTGGAAAAAAAAAAGGTATTTAGTTGTTGATAATTACTCCAGATATACAAGAAGTAAATAATTCGTCAACTGAAGTCAATTTTTGCCTGCCATGGTATTCCTGAGAAACTAAAAGGTGATAATGGGACTCATTTTGCTCCATCTGCTGTTTGGTCAATTTGCTCAAATGTGGGGGTTTGCCCATATTACATCAAGTCCTCACTTTACTCAGAGTAATGGCTTAGCAGAGGTGACGGTTAAAATCATATATAATCAAATATTTAGCCTTACAAAGTTATCGAGCAACACCATTGAGTAATGGATTCTCGCCAGCTGAGTTGTTGATGGGTCATCAGCTGCAAACATTAGTGATTTCTCGACCATCTGAAAAATTACTGAATTTGTGGCAACTTCGGAAGGATGAAAGTTATTGTAGAAAATGTCAAGAAGATAATATTAAGCAGCAACATGGAGTTCATGAACTGTCAAAACTTCAACCCTAAGATAAATTCTGGATTACAGACTTGAGATGATATGGAGTGATTAAAAGCATGTCAAAGGCTCCTCAATCTTACATTATAAATACAGAGAAGGATACTGTTTGGAGAAATCGATTCTATTTGGTACAAAGTGGGAATGACTCTACTTCAAACACTATAGAAAACCAAAGAGAGATGACACAGGCCAATGCTGAAGGAGAACTTCAGGTAGAGAGAAGAGGAGATGGAATGTCATAAATAAGATTCGGTAGATTCCAACAAATTGGACAAACTTCCCGATATGGACATCAGATTAAATAACCCAATAGACTTATTTATCATGTTTAAATTTTTACTTGTGTTGTTATGTAATTCTTAAAGGGGTGGATGCATAGAGGGCACTGTTTATGATGTCATGAGTCCATGACAATAATTAGTATAATAGTTAACTAATCAAACAAGTAAGAAACATAAATCAAAAACATTTCATAAGACCAATGACCTATTAAATGAAAACCAAAGATGGAAAATTTCCTCCTGACAGAGAAATCATTCTCATCAGCTTGTATGTATTTAGCACCTCTCTGCAAAGTGATATAATAAAACTTCAAAGTGCCATTCATTCCCATAAAAAAAACTTTATGATTATATATCAAACAGCTCTTACAACCCAATTCATGACACAAACAATGTTTAAGCACAAATTATAAACTGATATTACCTGTGCAGTTTGTAATTATCCTGAAATTCATAGTTTCATATTTTTATTTTTTAATGTAGCTATTAAAATATAAAATCATTGTCATTCTTTTTTCAGTTATAAGCTATCTTTCAATAAATTTTTTACTGCCTTTATAGAAAAGTATGAATGAAAATTAACAAATTTAAGATACTTACGCAACATTATGCAAAGTCCAACACATGCTAGTATTGTCCAATTAGCTTGTCCCATTGCTAAACACACCAATAAGCCAGTTATGGCAACAATGAGAACTACCATCACTTCACCCATCCACGGAATAAGTAACTGCCTTACTTGCTGTAATAAATATTATAAATTTAATTCATGTTAAATAATAAACAAATAACTTATCTTAATTACTCACATTAAAGAGAAAAGCAAATTATAGAATATTATATATATATATAATATTCATTTTTTTGTATTTATATTTAAATTTCTTGGAACAGAAAGAGTTAATATCTTCTTTTTAAAATTTATTTTACAAAGCTAAGTGAATGCTTAATAATTGATTTAATACAGCTCTAGTAATATTTTTCATAAAATTATATAATAGTTAAACTTAAATTGCATTACTTATACAATTATAAATTTTTAATTGTGAAACATATTCAAAACTCAGGAATTGGTTTAGAATAATCCATTAAATATTAAATAAGTGAATAATGAATTATGTACAACAATACACAACAAGTCTTTTGATGATAAGGGAATAATACACACACACACACACACACTAACACTAACACATGCACACACACACACACAGTTGAGTTGTATGATACAATTTGTAATAGTGTATTTTAATTGTTATTTTTCTCAAATTAGAAAATTTGGTAGACAAAAATAAAACAGGGATACATTTGTTCCCTACATATCTGTCTATAAATAAGTTAGGTATGCATAATTATTTATTTATGTTTTCATAAATAGTAATAAGAAACTTACTAATTTTATTTGAATATCTTAGATATAATATAAAACTGGAATATCCATACATCATTCTAATACAAAAATAACAGACAACACCACAGCTTAACCTCAAACAGTAGAGGCATGATTACTACATGGGTATTTACTATATATATATATATATATATATATATATATATATATATATATATATATATATATATATTACCCGATATTATTAAGGACATTGTCAAAAATAATTGCAATATTGGTATGGAAAGGAAAGAGAGATAAGTTTTGGTTTACCTGAAAGTGAAGTGCAGTGATGCCATAAGGAACTGAAGGTTGTTCTTCAAATTTTCGGAGGTTCTCAGCCTCCTTCTTCAGGAAGGAGTGTTACACCATTCCATGCACCAGCTGGCTGCGGACTGAAGGAGGAGACTGAGCCTCTGAAAATTTGAAGAACAACCTTCAGTTCCTTATGGCGCACCGCACTTCACTTTCAGGTAAGCCAAAACTTATCTTTCTTTCCTTTCCATAGCAATATTGTAATTATATATATATATATATATATATATATATGAACTATAATTTAGTGACAAAGTCACATTGGATCTTGGATAGTGAGGAAGGATAGGACAAAGGTGGGAATATACTTTATGTGAATGCATATACTCAGGAATAGAAGCACACACAAAGAAAAGCATATGTTCAATGCATGGAGATTGAAGGACGAATAGGAAAGACTGAAAATATATGGCCCTGACAGGAATTGAATCTATGAAGTCTGTTAATAAATAGTGTTCAGAATTGAAACAGTGCATGGACACACTTTGTCCATGGGTCTCAAGAGTGTCACTTCGGAATGAATTGACAAGAATAATATGTCACCTACTAAGAGACACATTAAGGGCTAACATGTCAACCATGTTCCATTCCATATCACCAGGAGCAGATGGAAGAAAATGAAAGCAAAATTTCTTAATTGTCATTCTAATATGATAGAAAATCTGAAATAAACTGAATAAATCGATTAATCAAATGCAAGTCTACATAATTTAGATGTGACTTTAACACAAGACAACATGAAAATATTATCAAACTGATAATTTTCATTTTCTTTTAAGATTGATTATTTATTGGCAGAAGACTTAAATCAAATATATAATATCTTCATGCTTTCATTTCCTTTAGCAAATAATTTGATGGATTTTATTCCAAATAAAACTGATGTAAACTGATAAATAATAAGAAATAGCATGGCTTTAGTAACATACCACAATAGCACCATAAAGAAGCAATACACAGCCAATGAGGTGCAATGCTACCATTGCTATACATGTGTACAAGGCTACAAGCATAGCTGCAACACATTAAAAGAGAATGTTGTAACACACAGAAGGAATAAATTTATTGATATGTTAACAATTTGCAAAATTGAAGTATTATCTTTTGTGTAATCTGATAAAAAATTTCTGTATATGGCTGGACATAGATCTAGAAAACAGAATTTATATTCAATACTAATAAAGATCATATCTCCAAAGAATTATGAACTAATTCAATAAAAATTTTGCACTAATTCATCTTGAAGGAAATTTCTGACTATACTATTCGTTTGTGAATGTTATTCTAATGAACATAATTAATCAAAACATCAGGTTTATTTTGTTCAAGATTTCATATGATTCATTGATGTACTGACACATTCTATAGAAATTAGAAAAGTTAGGAGGTTATACTAATTAGATAGATTAAAATATATTATTTTTGAATTCACTGCTTTTAATTCACAATATTTGTGATGATTGTATTCAAGTTTGAACATTTAAATTCATTTAACTAAATAAAACCAATGTTTTATGAACTTTTTAAGAATATATAGTTGAATGATGAATAAAAATTAAAGTATGTTTACCAACAGATTAAAACGAAAGTATGTTAATCTTATAAATAAAAGAGAGTGTATGTATGTTTGTTTGTATGTTTGTTTGTATGTTTGTTTGTATGTATATTTGTATGTTCGTTATACAAATCTACACCAGTAGAGCAAATTTCACCAAATTTCGTACACGTGTTCTTTACGACCAGGAAACAAACACTGTCGGGGTGAGACATGTCTACCACCCCCAGAAGCGGGAATGCACGGGGGTTGAAATATTTAAACATGCTAAAACAGCCGATATTTTAGTCGGATAATAATTTTTAGGGGACCAAGATATTTATGGTGTTTCTACCGATGTTTTCTGAATATAATTTTCATCCCCTACACACTGGGAAAAGGGCACCCTTAGGGTTTAGGGTGGAGAATACAAATCTATATCGGTGGATCAAATTTCACCAAATTTCGTACACGTGTTCTTTGCAACCAGGAAGACAACACTGTTGGGGTGAGACGCGCCTACCACCCCCTGAAGCGGGGGTGGACGGGGGTGGAAATATTTGAACATGCTAAAACAGTCGATATTTCAGTCGGATAAATATTTGTAGAGGTCAAAGATATTTATCGTCTTTCCACTAATGATATCTGAAAATAATTTTCAACCTCTACACCCTGGGGAAAGAGCACCCCTAGCGTTAGAGGAGGAGAATACAAATCTACACCGCTGTAGCAAATTTCACCAAATTTGGTACACGGGTTCTTTGCGACCAGGAAAACAACACTGTCGGGGTGAGACGCGCCTACCACCCCCTGAAGCGGGGGTGGACGGGGGTGGACGGGGGTGGAGATATTTGAACATGCTAAAACAGTCGATATTTAAGTCGGATAAATATTTGTAGAGGTCAAAGATATTTATAGTCTTTCCACTGATGATATCTGAATATAATTTTCAACCTCTACACCCTCGGGAAAGAGCACCCCTAGCGTTTGGGGTGGAGAGTACAAATCTACACCGCTGGAGCAAATTTCACCAAATTTCGTACACGTGTTCTTTGCGACCAGGAAAACAACACTGTCGGGGTGAGACGCGTCTACCACCCCCTGAAGCGGGGGTGGACGGGGGTGGAGATATTTCAACATGCTAAAACAGTCGATATTTAAGTCGGATAAATATTTGTAGAGGTCAAAGATATTTATAGTCTTTCCACTGATGATATCTGAATATAATTTTCAACCTCTACACCCTCGTGAAAGAGCACCCCTAGCGTTTGGGGTGGAGAGTTCAAATCTACACCGCTGAAGCAAATTTCACCAAATTTCGTACACGGGTTCATTGCGACCAGGAAAATAACACTGTCGGGGTGAGACGCGTCTACCAACCCCAGAAGCGGGGGTGGACGGGGGTTGAAATACTTAAACATGCTAAAACAGCAGGTATTAGATTTGGATAAATATTTTCGGGGTCAAAGATATTGATTGTGTTTCTACCGATGTTATCTGAATATAATATTCATCTCCTACGCCCTGGGAAAAGGGCACCCTTAGGGTATGGGGTGGAGTTGCTTTACAGAAAAATAACGCGAATACAACCGAGTTTGGAGTCAAATCGAAGGTTATGGATGTCAGTGAGTTTACTCCGGATAAATATTTTTAATTGCCCATTTAACCCGAAATGGTGGGGGTTGGAAGGGAAGATAAATAGTCAGTTCTTGCGCGTTCTTGGAGGAGAATTACGTGAATACTATTTCAACGGATGTTGTTGAAAATATAAATCCCTTTAGACATTAGTGGTGAGCTTGCTTAGGGCTGGGGGTGAGAATTGTCTATTATTCTAAAACTGCCAAAATGTTATGTGTTTATGGGTAAACTAGATTGATATTGTTTCTACCGATGTGATATGAGTAAAAATTAAACACTTTCCATCACGGGAAAGTAGCAGATTTAGGGGTGGTGTTGTTCATACTATTTTAACCTGTGTTGTTTCCATTAATAACGACGTTTAATAAAAAATAAAAGTGTTTCAGAACCATTGCTTTTTGTACTCTTTTAAAAAGTTTTTATATTATAAATTGTTATAAACATAATTTTACATTTATTCCGTAATTGAAGTTGTATTATTGTGAAGAAATAAAGCAACAAATAATCACGGACAAATAAATGTAACAAAAACTCTACATGCCAACGTAGTTTATAATTTAGTTTACTACAACTTCAATGAAAATATTATCCACGTAATCTACATTATTGGAACAATTGTTCTCAAAATCCTAAACCATATAAATCAATCCATTAATAATCACTTTTCTACCAGAACGAAAGGGCTTAATATAAATAATTATTATACTTAATCTTATAAATAAAAATGGGTGTATGTTTGTATGTTTGTATGTTCGTATGTTTGTATATTTGTATGTTTGTATATTTGTATGTTTGTATATTTGTATGTTTGTATATTTGTATGTTCGTTACACAAATCTACACCGCTGGAGAAAATTTCACAAAATTTTTTCGTACACGTGTTCCTTGCGACCAGGAAACAAACACTGTCGGGGTGAGAGGCGTCTACCACCCCCAGAAGCGGGGGTGGACGGGGGTTGATATATTTAAACATGCTAAAACAGTCTATATTTCAGTCGGATAAATATTTTTAGGGGTCACAGATATTAATAGTGTTTCTACCGACTGTTGGGGTGAGACGCGTCTACCACCCCCAGAAGCGGGTCGGAATTATCAGTAGAGCACTTTTAGGTGTTGGGTGGAGGAACGCTGCAATAAAATAACGCGAATACAACCGAGATTGTAGTCAAATCCAAGGTTATGGATGTCATCCAGTTCAATTATAGCACCAAATTGCCCGTTTAGCCCCAAGGGGCGGGAGTGGATGGGATGGAAATTTTCTAACATGTGAAATCATCGATATTAGCGTGGAATAAATAAATGCCGGGACCATTGACGTTGATAGTATTTCTACCGATGTTGTTTGTAGGCATGATAGGGTTGGGGCTGGAAGAGATTTCTTGAAAATAACGGGAAAACAACCGAGATTCGAGTCAAATCGAAGGTCATGGATGTCCCTGAATTTATTTATGACAATCTGGACAACGCGCGGGTATCGGCCGGGTTGGGATGAGTTACCGGCTGTTTTTTGGGTCGATTAAATATATTTCGGGATGAATTAGATTAATAAAATTTCCCTACATGTTCTCTGTGTATAATTTCAACCCCTTTCGGACTCATAAGGGTGCACCCTTAAGGGTGGGCGTGTAGTAGCATTACATAAAAAGAAACCAGAAACTATCGGGATTGTCACTGTGTTTAATTAATTTTCTTGAAAATAACGGGAAAACAACCGAGATTCGAGTCAAATCGAAGGTAATGGATGTTGCTGAATTTATTTATGACAATCTGGACAACGCGCGGGTATCGGCTGGGTTGGGATGAGTTGACCGGCTGTTTTTTCGTCAATTAAATATATTTCGGGATGAATTAGATTAATAAAATTTCCTTACATGTTCTCTGTGTATAATTTCAACCCCTTTCGGACTCGGAAGGGTGCACCCTTAGGGGTTGGCGTGGAAGTAGCATTAGATAAATATAAACCAGAAACTATCAGAATTGTCACTGAGTTTAATTATGACATTAAACTTGACCGTTTAAGTCCCCGAAGCGGGAGTGGTCGGGGGTGTAAAATTTCAAACATGTTAAACGGTCGATATTTGCGATAATTATTTCCTGGGGTTAATTACTTTGAAAGTATTTATACCGATGTTGTTTGTGAATAATTTACCCCTGTGAGGGGAGCAAGCTTAGGGGTGGCGTGGAGGTACGTTAAATAAAATCCCGCAAAAACAACCGAGATTCGAATCAATTCCGAGACTATGAATGTCGCTGAATCTAATTGTGACAACCCTGGGGGGGGGTAACGCGACGGTTTTGGGAGGTGTTGGGCGGAGGAATAAATTTTCAGACAATGTAATCGGCCGATTTTTGCGTGGAATACATTATTTTTCATTATCGCATATTTGTGGGGGTGGTCATCTTCTAACATGTAAAAACGGCCGATATATTTAGTCAATGACTTCATCCGCCTTCGGCATGGGAGGTGAGCACATTTAGGGATAGGGTTCGAGGAGCTTTACATAAAAATAGCGCAAAAGTAACCAAAATTGGAGTCTTATTGATGGTTATAGATAAATGACATCTCGGGCAACGCCGGGCACCCAGCTAGTATTATATAAATTAAACGTTAGGACGGAAAAATTTCGACCAAACCAGGAATTGAACTTAAGGTCTCCTGCTTTGTATAGGTGCTCTTATCACTGAGCCATCCGAGTCAACTTCAGGCCAGGTGCAAAATTTCTCCATCCATTGTATATATAGGCAGTGCCCAGCTTCACCTAAAATTTACTGGATCACAAATTCTTCATGCCTAACTTTTAGGTCTCAATGAATATTAGACATTTATGTGAATTGATATGATGCAATGAATTAATTCAGAAAGAACAGAAGGAAAGCTTTCAATGAAGCTCCCCATATGGGTCATGTAATTCTTTTTTTATTCTCGAATTTAGGAATGGAGATTTTTTCATCTTGACCATTCATTGGCATATATGGTGGAGCTTTTTTGGAAGGTTTCCTTCTGCTCTTTCTGAAATAATTTGAATTTGCTAATACTTATTAACATCCTTACCTAAAGCTACATGTTCTGCAGCATGTAGACGATATTCATTACCACTTCGTCGTATTTGGGGAAGTTCTAAGTCTAGATCATAAGTATCATCAAAGTTAAACTCCTCTTGTTGTTCTGTGATATCATCATGCAAAAGTGTTGCCATATCTTGAGCATGAGCTGATGCCAATAGCAGCAAAAATAGCATAATTACTGACAGCAACTGTGTTGAGAGGAAGTAATTTTAGAAATATATTTATGTTATCAAAACAGAGTGATCTCATCAACAGTAAAAAGAGTATAACAGGATTTAATTTATTTGCTAACTTAAAACAAGTTATCTGAATTCTGAGTTGAATGCTTACATGTTATTGGAAGCACACACATCAAAATCCTAGTTTTGAAAAATTTACACTAATTTTAGGCAGAAAATATTAACAAGCAATTATATAAAACATACATTACTAAATATGTTTGGTGAACAGAGGAAGTAGACATGATTTTCTTATTTAATCATAGAAGACCAAAATGTTTCAATGTGACTCAATAAATGGGAATGAGTTTACTTGATTTGAATGTAAATTTTAAAACAAAAAATTGTAACCTAAGCATAAATTTTAAGTCATCAATTAAAAATATTTGTAAGTAATTCTGCCTTCTGTTTAATGGATTCAATTGGAAGAATGTTTTGTTAATCTAAATATTATACATTGTAGAGAAGAAGCATGCCACCCCATTATTAAATAATTAAGCCAACAGCAAGTTGGACATTGGAATGTCTGATTCTTAGAGTTTGGCGCTGATTTGTCAGGAAGATAGGAGGCATACATGTCAAAATACATGTCTGAGGGATTAAGAAGGTTGCTTGGGAAAATTTCACCCTGCAGACATTAACCCTGAAATATTCTGGAGGGCATCTTCCTCTACAACTCAGTACTTGTCTTGATGAGGTGAAATATTTTAATTTGATTGGTGGAGAAAGGCCAGGTGATTTGGTTTCTATCCCTGAGGTAGCAAAATAAATTTTCCAGCTCAGAGGAGACACAAGCTCAAGTGAGGCAGTATAATTGTCATCTCAGAAAGAATGGTTAAGAGAAGTTTAATCAGAAAGGAAGCCGAGGGAACCTTGCATTCACCACCTGAAATTCCAAGCAGCATCCCTGAGCAAACAGGTAACTGGCCGGTGAGTAAAAATCAATCATTCAGATGCATTTGATGAGATTTCTGCTAATGACATCCATGAATCATGACCCTTTGATTTGAATGAAATAATAGTTTAATTTGAGCCTCTTTTGTATATACTACACTGACCTAATCACCCAAATAATAAAAATTTTAATAACCCTGTTATCTGATTTTAAAATTTAGTATTAAAATAAATTAAATTTTTTTTATTAAATAATTTATTTAACACAACCTATCAAAAAGAATATTATGTCACTATATATATATATATATATATATATATATATATATATATATATATATATATATATATAAATATATAAATATTAGGAAGGATATGTCATTGTCAAAAAATAATTGTGGTTTGGTGTGGAAAGGAATGAGAGATAGCTTGTGGCTCGCCTGAAAATGAAGTATAGTGTAGCTATAGGCAACCAAAGGTAGTTCTTCAAACTTTTGGAGGCCATCAGCCTCCTTCGTCAGGAAGGAGTGTTACACCATTATGTGCATGCAGCAGACTGTGGAATTTTGCAAAACTGAGAGCCTCTGAAAATTTGAAGAACTACTTGATATCAGCACTATAGAAATAGCCAAAGTTTAGCCTGTATCTTTATTTATGAAAATATGAAGTCTAATATTAAGTGTATATCAATAATATCTAGATGTCAGTCTGAATCAGATACAAAATTTATTGAGTTGGAGATCTTGTAAGAAGATGTCATTGAACAGAGCTTTTCATCCTGGAGAACTCAGGTTCTTGTAGTCTCTGGTGAAAATCATAAAATACAGATGTTTGTCGATTATTCAAAAACTATCAACACATACACCCAGCTTTTCTGATGCCAAGACTTGATCAAGAAAGCAGTTAATTATGAGGTATTTAGTAAAATAAATTTCCACTGTGCCTATCATCAGGTTCTGATATGGAAAGAAGAATTTCCAGTTCACTGCTTCAGTATGTTCTAAAGTGGGTCACGAAATTTGTTTCGGTTTTTCAGAGAAAACTTAGAGATGTGATTGACAAGAAACAGTTTAAAGAAACATATTCTTTCTTAGATAATGTTACCATACAAGGTCAAGATCCAGAACTTCAAAATGAAATCTTCAAGAACTTTTATCTGCTACTAATAAATAATTCACATTATCAAACTCACGCAGCCATTCAAGAGACAGAACTATTGAATATAGCATATTATATCCTGCTGACTAAACAGATTCCAAAGGATTAACTATCGTCAGCTATGCCAATGAACTAGGCACATATGTCATGGGTTGCAACCTTAAACTAGCTCATTGGAAGATGAACAATTAAATAGGAAGTGATGCTAGGAGAGGCAGAAACATATATTTCCATGCTCATGCGAAGGAACATGGATACCATCATGCCAAAACAGGCCAGTCAAATGATGATCATGACTTCAGTTTACCAAACATCTGGTATCACTCTGGACAAAAATCTGACATATAGAAAGACAGGGGTGGGAAGCATATGGTGGCATTCAGCATATGATGCCAAGAGCAAGAGATCCTACTTATGAACAAAACACATGTGACACTACTGTTTGGTTCAAATATCTGTACTCAGTATCTTTAGATTGAAAAGAACTGAAAGAAGATGGTGTCAGTGCAAAATGAAGAGTGGTGAGAATGGAGCATACAAACTGGAGCATCTCAGGTGGAAATCCTGTTGATAGCATTGGATCCATCCACTTAAGTGTATGGGTAAGGAACATGCCAAAAAAGAAGACATAAATAATGTCTAAGAACAACTAAGTGATGTCATGTTCAACCTGACACATTTCCTCACCACTCTTAAATAATACTATGCTGAATTTAATAAGTCTATGCCTAAGTTAACGTTCAGACTCACACACACTGATCATTATAGATACATTTGCCAGGGGTAATTAATTATTTATCTACTTGTAGCCAAAATAATAATAAAAGTAAAAGAAGATACACATTGATTTTATTATTTTTCTAATTTTACCCATTACTCTACTTTTAACTTTATCAGAAATATGTAAAGAATTAAAAGACACTAAACAGTTATCTGCTAATAATGTTACAAAAATAATGACATTTGAAAGTTACTTTACCATACATACATATTAAAATGATCAACAATTGTGGTAATGTTTTGATAGAGAAAATTATGTATTGGCACAACAGGTGATAGTACTCCTTTTTTTAACCTATATCTTTATCTTTGAACACATTTAATTCACTATGCCAGTGTGTAAAATCTGTGTCAATTAGTAAAATTGAGTGACTTACTAAATCTGCTTTATTGTATTTAACATATACCTCAAACAATGTTTGAAAATATAAATTAAGTATTTTAATCATTGAATAACTATTGACATAAACTTACCAGTTCCACAACTGCGATGAGAATTGTGCCTCGCCTTAAAGAAAAGGCAAAACAACATTTGTGTAGAGGTCCAGCCATCATGCAGTTGTATACCTGAAACAAATAAACACAGCAATCTAACAATAATTTTAAAATTAAATACAATATTTTTGAAAAAGAGGAAAAAATATTGGGTTGGAGCATAAGTTCGTTTTATTGGTAAAACATATACTACATTACATTACAATACAATACAGATATAAAAATCATAAATCACTCACACATTCACTCAGTGATGCAATCACCATCTTTGTCAATGAATGCTTGCCAGCATTCAGTTAGGAGCTATATGCCTCTCCTGTAGAACCATTGTAGTATTGCATTGTAAACCAGTTGCTAAGAGATGCTTCATCACTTGCCCTGAATATTGTTAGAGAGAGGGGAGAGAGAGAGAGAGAGAGAGGGAGGGGGAGAGCGAGAGAGAGACTGGAATTATTATAAGAAGAAGGGAGGACTAAGAAAAAAAGGGTAGGGTAAGGTTCTTAACCAAGTTCAGTATTCACATCTGTGGTGATTCTGGACATGCATTTTGTGGAGCAACAAAACACATTCACCAGGTGTTTTGTTTTCAATACTCAATTAGTTATTTTAGCTGCTAAGTATATGCAGCAGCTCTTATCATTTCATTTCTTGGTAGCAATTCATGGTGAAGCTCGAACATGATTTTTGAGAGTGTGCACTTTTCTTCGCAATGGGTATTTCTTTTTTCAATGTGCTTAGCCATTATTTTCTCTTCTTTAAGTTCACATACAAGCACTGTTTCTCATCACAATGTTCTCAAGGAATAGTTTGGGCCTACAACAAGTTGAATAGTAGCAGACCAGCAATGACATGTGATTATTAACTGATTTTTGTTTGTATTACACAACACATGTGGTACACAATTATCCAATGAATGCAAATTGTGCACAATGCTCATGTGATCACATGACATAATTTGTGCCATTTCCTGTGTTGTTTGCCGAGAATTATTATGAACCAACCGATGTAGGTGGTTTTCATAAAAAATAAAAGATCTTTCGGAATGTGATCCATCAACACAGAAAATGCTTCCTTTCCATACACATCACAAATTCTTGTCATGGCTACTGCAGCACTGCAGCAATGAAACTTGAAGAGTAAAATGTATTGAAAGTGTTAATTTTTCTCTACTTGACACTCCATACTGATTAGCTAGGAAAATGCTTCAAATGATCTGTTAACAACAGAAAAGCTGCTCACAACAATATAATTAAAATCAGAAGAAATCCAATTGGTTAATGATAAACAAAGACTTCACAATATAGTGGCGTCAATCCAATGAAGAAGTGTGGACTCACACACTGACTCAATACATTGATAAGGAACTAAGTCTCACAATAATTATAAACAAATAATTTTAAATTTTATGTATGTATCTCTGCCCATAAAATGAAATGATTTAGAATTGTTCATCATCTGTCTTTAGATTTAGCTCACCTATACTGAGTTGAAAGGTATATCAGATATTAACAAGCATAGCTGTGGCAAAGTTGATACACAAGAAGAAGACAGTGTTGTGTAATATTGATCAAAACTTCAAGTCCAGTGAACTTTCAAATTAAATGCAATACATATAACAAAAACCTTCGGAATGTGTGCACTATTAACAAACTTTTGCTCTTGTATTACTGGAGAGAAATAGCTAGTCCTGCACTGGCATCCACTGGACTGGGCTTGTAGTGGGGTAGGTCAGAGCTCACATTACCACAAATCTTTGTCATGGCCACTCGGTAGTGTAAAAACTATTCTAAAATCATTGATACTAGAAAATATATTGTGTTCAGGATTCATTTATATGTCAAAAAACTTATCTGTAAAAGTTAAGAAATGATAAGCACAGGGTGTCATAAAAAGACCCTGCTAATTTATGTATATCCCATTCATAAGAATATAATGAATGTTTTTAAGAATGATAGCAGTGTTTTGCCAGCTTGTCTCCAAGTGGAGGTTTCCTCCTGATGACATGAATTCCCTCCACTCCCTTCTCCTGCTGCATATTTTATATTGCTTGCAATATCTTATGAACTGAAGATATTCTGACATACACAAATATAAAAATCTCTGAATAGTGTACAGAATCTTTCTTCACTTGTCATAGGTGGTGACAGTTTCCACTGGTCCTGGACTGAATGTCACAGGCTATTAAATCATGTCATACACACAATTGATAATGAAATTACTGAATTTTTTTTATTCATTCTGCACTCATACTTGTAAACAAACTTAAATATTAAGTGGCCCTTGTGTGTTATTGGAGTGGTGAGATAATTCACTTTGCACCATGAAAGATCAACCTTTATGAATTGGATAATTAACAATACATTGCTTTACTTGATATGATTTTTTTTATCAATATTCACATTTCTTCAGACCCAAGTCTTGTTGACTCACCAAATATGTTGTCACATGTTCTCTGGAGATTCATCAAATACCACTTCGTCAGGTTTCAGGATGCTCACCACATGGTTACAAAGTAAACTGTCTTGTAAAGTTTCAGCAAGTGGAGCAAAATTAATTCCAGTAATGCACTAGATACTATCTTTAAGAATTTGATATTTTTATTACCATTTATATCCCCTATCTGATGA
The DNA here is from genome assembly GCA_037074705.1 of Zhengitettix transpicula. Classification (NCBI taxonomy): domain Eukaryota; kingdom Metazoa; phylum Arthropoda; class Insecta; order Orthoptera; family Tetrigidae; genus Zhengitettix; species Zhengitettix transpicula. The sequence goes on along the minus strand of CM073592.1, from coordinate 118,829,918 downwards.
CTTATTAGTATAACCGAAAGTCAGAACTTTTGGACTTTTTCATATGAAACAGTTTGGCACTTATCAAGTATCGTGCACCTTGTTCTAAGTCCCGGCTGCTACTATTGTCCTTCTCAACATTGCCTCAATCACTCCAACAGTTTTCTGACAGCACAACATTGTACCCTAAAACTGCTCTCTCTTCCTTCACACTTCTCCTTCGCTCTCTTTCTATGTTTCCGTATAGGATCTTTATCTACCAGCAACTTTCCCATCACTTGTTAACTTCCACACATTACCTTGTTCAGCATATTAGTCTAGCAGTTAATTATATTAATTTTTTGGGGTATAACTTTACTGAAATCGCGAAAGTTTGTATACACCGTCTAAAATATGCTGTCAGAAAACTGGAATGACAACCAGAATGAATGCATTTGTCATCCTTTCTGGACTCTATACTACAAAGTGATCAAGACTTATGCTTACTGTGCGATACTATAATCCAAATTGTGGATTCAGCAAAGCAAATGCAAAATAGGAATAGTCTTACCAAGACTGGAAAAGTTCTCATCTTTAGTTTCATTGTCACAGCAATAAACTCTGTCCTGTCACCAAACTTAGCAAACCAGCCAATTTGTCAGAAACATATTTTAATAAAATAAAAAATTAGAACACATTAATAAAATAAAAATTGGCACTACATATTGTTACTTTTTATTTCTTCTTCAAGTGTAAATGTATAATATAATTTATTTCTTGAAATATCAATACATAGTTAAAATTTAGTGAAGAATATTTCTAAAAGTGTGATCCTTGCCCACACATTGCAGTCAAAAATAAACTATTAATTTTTGGAAATTATTTAGACAAATCCAATCAACTCCATCTGACAGTATGTCAGATATGGTTATTTAATTGTACCACATAAATAAACACTAATCAACATAAAAACACACCATTAATCTCAGTTATAATATTATTCCATGTTAGAATGATTTAATACATTCATCATTGAACTGATACAATAATTAATATTCAAACATGACAAGTGAAAGTACGAAATATTCATGAATCGACATGTTGAAACTGGCTTACCTGGTGCCGGTGTCACAGCTGGTTCTGCCGACGGTGTCTTCGAGTTGCGTCCATTCAGGAGACTGCAAGGTCAAGGCGCATCGCGGCGCCACCGCCTCGGCAATCAATATGACTTCAATCCCTTTGTTGTTCTCTGCAACAGTAATGCAGACCAAATGACATCTGACGTGTAGAGATTTCCCTCATGCAGGCGCATTTTATTTACATATGAAGCATTCTGAAGAGAAGCTGTATTGAGAGTAACTTGAAATATATTAGAAATATAATAACCAACCAACTCCAAACTTCAACAAATGTCATAAAGTTATAAACAAAAATGTAAATGTAATGAACGAAATTATTATTTTCCAGACCTTCAGAAATGTACACAACACAAAAATGTATGTTACATCGTCAGTAACGTTTCTTGGTTCTTTAAACTTAAGATGAAGACTACGAAAACAGGTAATTCGGAGAGCCAAGGAAAGACAACTGGCGGATGAACTTTGCCGTGAATCCGGTAAATGGGGAATGGCACAGGAGAATCCAGTTAAGAAAACTAGACATCTGCATCATGGTAAGCCTACGTGACTTTTGGCAATTTTTTTGCATCGAGAAAATGATTGCGTTTAAATCATTAAATTATAACCTAGAAAAAACAAAGCGTAGTTTGTTCTCGCTAAAACAATTCTGCCCAGAGAAAAATTAAGTCACAATTGCCAAACTGTTAGGGTTCCATGTGGGCTAAAATCTGACTTGGAGTACTCATACTCTGACGAAGAAATTAACCGGAATTATTTTTCTACTGCGAAGACTGAGAGACGCCTTACCACCTGAAGACTTGAGAATAGCCAACTACGCTCTTTTTCACAGTCACATACTATATGGAGTGAGATTGTGGGGAAGGTCAAAAGGAAGTCAGGCAGTGGTCGCATCTCAAAAGACAACTCTCCGTCTTATGGCAGATGTGAGCCCCCAAAAGTCCTGCTGATCACTCTTCCTCCAAACGAAGATCTTGGCTGTTCCTGGTCTTCACCTCTGCAAACTCTGAGTTCAAAAAGCCGGCAATCAGATTCTCATCATCACTAAACTCGGCAGAGGGATATCTCTCAATCCACACACTGAGAACAACTAAGACCAACTGCGGACCTGAGAGGCTGGGGTACAATTAGCTGCCTCTAAATACTATAAACCTCCCAATCTCAAAAATACCGTGGACTACAAAAAAAATATTATACAATAAACCAGTATGTAGTGCTGAAGAATTCTTTAAATTAAATCAAGATGTTTGGTTATTTTAATTCTAGAACCAAGTATTGTTTATTATCATTAAGATAGTCTTGTACATACTCTGTTAAAAGCTGACGCTTGCTTAATGTGAAATTGTTTTTGGCAATAAAGATTTATTAGTATTATAACCGAACTTCGGAGCTAATTGCAAGAAATCTATTTGATGAGGCAAGATCTGCAGTCAAAATTCATCAGACCATTGGCATTAAATAATAACAAATGATTCAGACGTACACAGCTGTCAGAATTCGGACTGCCCTCATAACTGTACACAAAATTATCATTGAGATTTCTTGTTAAGGTGAGTTAAGTAAATTTAATTTAATTTTATTATAAATTTCTGCAATGTTTTACTTATAACATAAGAAACGGACAGCGAATGAGAATAAAATAGGGGAATAATCATCACATAAAGAACATTATCCAAATCAGTGAAGTGATTGTGGTACAATTTATTAGTGTGTGTGAATATAGGGGAGAACTTAGTAAAATTTTGTGTCCGAAACTCCAGAAACTACTGTGTGCTGGATTACGAAATGGACGAGGTCAGAATAGCTTGCGGGGTCCGACCATGGTCGACCCCATTCTCGCTTGGTGCCGACATAAGGCACAAGGGGGATGTTACAGGAGCCAATTGTGGGAACTGTTGTAGAGTTTGAATTCTAACTGATTGGCGGTCGAAATTAAAATCGACTATAAAATTCCAGATTTTAGCCATTTTAGAGAGTTCAGTACGGAAATCTCAGGCGCACAGTCCACACCGTCTAGTATCGTGATTTGTGGTAGCTGAATCCAGGGTCCGAGGTCGCCTGGCTTTTGTTTTAGTACGACAGCAGGCGCATTTTCTATACATATGAAATGTTAGAAAAACTGGTACAGATGATGGAAGGTGTCAAGGAACAAACAAAAAAATACGCAATGTTTGAAAGCAGTATGGGCAGATATAAATAAAAGTATTGAAGGTTTAAAAGGGGAAATACAAAGTAATACTAGAAATATTGAAATTCTGCAGGAAGAGGGAAGGGATTTTAAGATTGAAATTAAGGGGCAAGTAGCAAATATGGAAGGAAATATAGAGAATATATCATGTTACGTACGGCAAGAGTTACAATTGCAGAAGATTGATCTTTTAAAAGAAATTCATGATAAGAACAAAAGTTTAGAAGAAATACTGAGGGGCAAAATTGATGACGTGGAACTATCGGTTAGAGAAGTAGACATCCGAATAGAAGATTGTAAGAGTTCTTTCTGAATCATCTTTAACTGGCCGGATTTTAAAACGTTTTGCTGAGATAGTCTTTTCTTTGGTGAACTGCCTTCTTTCTGCCGCATTTCGCACAGTTTGGGGGCAGTTTGCAATAATTTGCCGTGTGGTCAATTCTCAGGTAGTTGTGACAATAGTCAGGGCCTTTCGTTTCATTGTATTATTCAATTTTACACTCATATTGACTATGCCTACTTTATTTTGATCGGGATGCAACGTTATTAAGTATATTGGTAATTTGTTCAGTTTACGGTTTTAATTTTTTAAATTGGTGGACGTGCTTATGCCTTTTACTTCCATCTTTTCCATTATTTCCTCTTCAGTGATTTCGTTGGGTAATCGTTTTATAATTAGTTTTTCCGGTTGATCTATTGCAATTTGGTGTGTCAAGTATGGTTTTCTCATTGTTTTTAGTGCTTTTTGAACTTCATCGTAGTCATTTTTGTTAAAACAGTGGATTTTGGTGTTTTCTCTTCTGCACAGTATTTTGACAGTTCTTTTGCAAATTTTGTTGATGGCCTTAGATATTTTTATTTGGTTTGTCGTGTTTCAAGACAAGTAAGTGTTTTTTTTTCCTTTCGAATTATTGAGTTCTGGGACGTTACCGTATTTTGGAATCAATCTCCCTCCTTGCCGATGAAATATACTTATGAAACTTAGCGTTTCTCACCTCTGGTTAAGAAGATGGCGATGATTGTTCAATTGAATCCTCAAAACACAGCTATTCATGTCCACGAATCAGTACGGCACAGAACTATCCTTATAACCATACATTAAATAAAGAAAAGAAAATTTATACATATTGTGACTGAACAGTCGATTCAGTCACTGTTGCGCTATGCAAATTTATTGTCTTTAAATTTTTCTTTTCATTTTTCTAATTGTCAGCTATTTTATTCGGACCCACGTGGCCGAAATACAAGATTAGCGAATTTCCGCCTGGTGAAGCGGCGACCGGAAGTTCGCGAGAATTGGCCGAGGGGTGCATCACCCGGTCTTCGACCAATGAGCCGGGGCACCGAGGCGAGCTGGCGAGTGTACCCCAAAAGTGAAAGAATCTAGCGAGAGATCTGGTGGTGAACGCTTGTGTTTTACGGCCCTATCAGAAAAACCACCTTCGTGAATCGCCGTCGACGAGCTTATTCCGACGAGACGCTGCCAACACTCCGCCTCCCGCGCGTAATCGTCCTCGGTCGTGTGGAATACAGCCGACCCGGTCACCCCGGATGTCTGCGACCAGCGAGTTGACGAGCCAGGCCCGACATAAACGCGCCACCCAGGGTTGAAAGAGGACGAAAGTAAAGTAACTCTTTAACGTGTGGACGGTTAATTGATTTTTTTTTGTATCGGACTTGAGATTGGTGAATTGTATTTCATTTGTTTGTGTGAATTGTATTTAATTTGTTTACGAAATTATAAGCTGTAAAGTACCCTTGGTCACGAATTTCATTTGCCGCAGAGTCAAATCTGGTTATGTCCCCAACGGTTTTCCTCAGAGATCCCCAACCTCATCCCTTATAAATTTTGCTTTGCCCTCTGTTTTGGTCGAGGCATTGAGTATTCGACGACGACACGACATCATCGTATCGTTTCGTTGTGTGTTCGTAGGCGATTTCCGTTACATTTGGCGCCCAACGTGGGGCCCTAAGAAAAACCCAACCCTCCATATTTGTACCCTTTTATTTTTGTGACGAGAGGAAGCCGGTGGGGCAGTGAAATTCTAGACTTAGGTATACTGAATGGTAAGTGGCGGGTTTTGCGTCGGGTGTCGTGCTTTAGAATTTCAACGTTACGCTCCGTTTACGCTGATAGTGCATTTCCGTCCATTTTCCCAGGCTGCGACGTTTAATGACCGGAAAAGACTTTATCACATATAGGGAAAATCCACTAATACCGAGAGCATGGAAGAAAATGAGTTAGGGGCAGCCGGCCCGACGACTGACGTAGTTGATGTGTTGGCCACTCCTGAGCAGAACTCCAACCCCTAGTCATCGACGACGACTGTTACGACGTCTCCATCTAGCACTGTAGAAATGCTCCAAACTCTTTTACAAAAAATGGGCAAACAAGCAACTAAAATGGACCAACAAGCAGAAGAGTTTAGAGGAAGATTTGACATGATGGAACAACGGATCTCTACTCAAAATCTAGCGGTTCATGAAAAGATTCAACAGATGCAAGAGACCGTGGAAGCGAGAATACAAGAAGTACTAACACGGGCCAACGAAAAGCACGCAAAGCTCCAAGAAGAGACAGACAAGCTTAGAACGTACTCGCGAGATCGACTTCAGAGGGCGAACAACAAAATTGAGAACCTTAACGAGAAACTTGGCAATATCACGCAGGAAGTCGACGTGAATTCAACCGATGTGCTAATTAAGGACCAAGAATTCGTTCAGAGGATTCACGGAGATGTGAAGGTGAATACCGGAAGAATAAAAAAACTGGGAACTACAACTCAGACTCATCGGCAACATCTCATAGAAGAATTAGCTAAATGGAAGCGGCAGATTTAAGAGTTACTCGCGGAGACAAGTAGAAATGTAACTGTCCCGCCGTCGTTACCGCCAAATTTAGTCTTCAAGACGCCTGAGCTGGAACATCCGTGCAACTTCCTTAAGAGTGGAAAACTTCATGGCGCTACATCCCATCCATGAGAACCTCAAAACTCAGGTGGTATACGGGATTCTAGAAGGAGGAGAGAAAGTGTGGGCGGACACTCTCATATCGTTTCCCACGACGATGCCGGATCTCAGAGCAAAGTTCCTGGAGCGATATTGGAACAGATGAGCAACTCAATGCTCGTCTAGCAATAATGTCTGGAAGATGGAACAGTTCATGTGGACCTATGCGAGAGAATTCCGCGAGGAAGATTGCGACCTTCAGGTCATGTGAACCTCCGGTTCCCGAAGATGAGAAAGAGTTTGCTAGTAAGGTATTTTCCTCTTCCAATACAAAATTTAATCAAGAGCGTGTATCCTCTTGACTTGAATAGGTTTCAGATGATGCTCGGACAATACGACCAGACTAGCGACATGTTCACTCGCTCGGAAAGACCGGCCATCACGAGTGCCGCATTATTAACTTCAAGGACATCTAATGTGTACGTACCGCCCCTAATGCGGAGGGATCGTTTCGTTGTGTGTTCGTAGTCGATTTCCGTTACAATATATATATGTATATAGTAATTTAGTGAAGTCTTGTTCGGGTTTTATACTGAATGTTTTAATTATTACGTGGTTTGATTGCGTAAAGGGAGTTAATTTCGAATCTAGTTTTAGGAAATTGTAAACAATTTTATGCGTTTTAACTCCTTCGAACATTCTATGTATTTAGTTCACCATCATTCAGTTATATCAGTGATCAAAAATCATTAACTTAAGTGTTAATTTTTTCTGTTAGAACTGTATTGAGTTCCTTAAATATATAAATTCATTGTAGAAGCTTGGAAATTTATTATCAAAGCAATAATGTGTAAAAATATGATGCAGTTTCTTAATAATGTGAAAAAATGCGACGAAGTTTTGTAATAATGAAAATAGCAAACTAATAATGAGAGCCGATAATTGAGGGAACTTGAATATGGATTATGATTTTAGGCCGCACAGGTAAGCTTGAGGAACTTTCTCAGAAAAACTATAAAAGCTGAGCTGAAAATGGCTCCTAAACTGTTCAAGGCAAGGTGAGGGGAAAGGTGCGACTCCACAGCAAAGCCCTCCCCCGCCTTCGGAAGGGCGTGGGACAAGAACCAAATGATGTAGGTTTTTCTAGCATTTTCGCTGCATCACTTTTAGGCATATTGCCGTGTAGGATCCTTAAACCACAGCCCGGGGGCCCTACTTAACCCTTGGCTACCTTGCTCTACCTTTCCGCATCCCCTTTCACTCCCTTTCCTATGCTATAAGAGGGCAGTTGCCACCATGTGGATTATCCTATACATAGTCTGTCTACACCTTCTTCTCCTGGCAGAAATAAGTAGTCGGGTGCGTGTTTTCATCGGAGCAACTTCGCGTCACTTTGATATTCTGAACTTGGACTTAAAAAAATTAAACCTTTTCTGGACTTTTTGAATATTTCACGATGTCTGGACTTGGACTGCAGTACGCATCAGGGCTTGAGAGACAATTCTGTTTCATTCGCAAGTTTTCTGAGTACGACAGATTACCAGCAATCAATTCCGGAGGCCGGAGGTTTTAATGTGAAGGTACTCAATTTGCAGTTTCTAGAAATATTTGCCAACTCCCACTTAAATTTCTGACGAGGAAATGTTTTTATACCTACACGTGTATATCTGAGCTTAACCATAATTAATTTTTAATTTTTAATATAGTTAATAATATTGAATAACCTCATAAAGTATTTTATATGCAAGAAGACTTTAGTCATTATTTGTGAGATAAGTTCCAAGTGTAAAGTTGGTGTTTTTCTTTTATATGTGAAAATACGTGTTTAAATCATTTTTTAATCAAGTCAATTTATTTCAATTAAATTAATTATAAGTTATCTTTACAATATATAAAATTCATTGAGGGATATGGTTCTGTGTGGGCATCAAAACGTACACACACATTCTACCGTATTATTGTAACGATTCTCGTTTAGCGCCGACATCACAACTGCTTCATTCTCCGCTGAACTTGCTTGATCACAAACTTTTTCCGACACAGTAAAATAATGTTTTAATGAGCCACCGCTTCTGTGCTAGATTTGTGCTGGGATTTGATATTCATGTATCTATTTGTGTGTGTTGGCATTTTGTATTGTCTGTGAACTAAGAAGCATTATTGATGCTTGATGATTTCCCAGACGGCGATGATATTTCTGCAGGAAAACCGTCCGTGTCACAAGGTCAGAATCGTGTTACAGTGGTTTGAGGAAAGTGCATTCGTATCAAATTCGTCCGATATGAACGCCACAATTAAAGGAAATTGCGTGACCTGTGCGTAAACATCTGGTGCCAGATTATTATCAAAGACTTGTAGAATTCACGTCACGTGAAATCGCTGTTGTATTGCGTTCCAAAGGTGGTCCAACACGCTATTAACGTAGTCGTCACAATGTTTTGGCTGGTTTATTGTAGGCCTACGATATTCGGCTAACTCTAGAGAGGTATAACAGTTATCTCCAGATTTAGAAGACTACTAGAGTGTCTGAAAACCATGAGGGTTCTTTAACTTATAGGTTATAATATAAAACTCTTAATTAATAAATTGATCAATATACAGAATAACACAATTTATTGTACATGTAATTCATTTTAAATGTAAATACTACAGATACAAGGACAAATGTTGCGTAAGTTAATCGGTTAATACCTGAATAACAGTTCTCAAAATAGGCAAACATTGGTAAATTATAAAACTTTAAACTGTTGGAGTTTGGTTACCTGAAAAAAATTAATAGACAACCAATTACGTTGAAGTATACAATAATAATTATTTTCTTACAATTTTGTACCTTGAGTTTTACTTGTTTCCGGTACTAAGTGAAGTCAACATCGATTACCACTCATTGTTTACATTCGTTACCACATACTGCCATTCACGTAGATTTAATTTATTATTCATTCCATTAGTCCTCGGTCGAGGAAATAGGATACGTCTTAATATAAGATTACATGAGAAAAAAATTATTACAAATACTCAAACAAACATTGTACTTTACCAAAAAATATAAGATTTAAAACTACGTTAAAGATATTAATATGACAGTACTTAGTAATTAAAGAAATAATAAGTTTTTTAATTCATCTTCAATTTCCATTCGACGGAGTTTCCAGTACAAAATCTTACATCGAGTTCCGTCGAACATTTTTTTAATAGATTTTTATTAGCAATCTGATTACATATGACCTTTAAGCAAATTTGATGACATGTACAATTTAATAAAAGTGTCTTGTACTGATGTCGTGGAGAGGTGAGGGTCCAACAACGCCACCTCAGTTTCTATTGCAGTCTATCGGCAGCATCTCTTCAGTCATCGGTTGTCGGTTGTAGTAACGGCTCTAGTAGTCGATTGGGATGGGTTTGACGTTTAGTATGATTTTTACGATTTTTATCTTTGAAGACGTCTGCTACATATGGTGTAAGCTGAAGTTGGATACATACAAGGGAGCATTTGTAATAGTGCGGAGGATTTTTGATTGTACTCGTTGCATAATAGCGATGTGAGACTTGACTGCACATCCCCAGAGCTCTATTCCGTATGTCACTGTTTTGTAAATAAGTAATTTGTTTTCTACTGATAATTTTGATTTTCGTCCAATCAGCCAGTTTAATAATTTAGTTTTTATTTCTATTTGCTCTTTCTTTTTCTTGATGTGATCCCTCCATTTCAGCTTGGGGTCTAAGTGAAGACCAAGATATTATACTGATTCTGCTTTTGGAATGTCTTCCTGATTGAGCTTTACTATAGGACAATGTTCCTTTTAAGGGTAAATGTTATATGGGATGATTTCGATGCATTTACTTTTATTTTACATCTTTTTAGCCAGGTCTCTATTGTTAGTAGATGTTTTTGAAGTTTCTGTGATGTGAAATCAGGGTCTGTGTGTGTTGACAGTATTGCTGTATCATCAGCAAAGGTACTTGTGCTTACGTCCATTGAGATTGGCAAGTCGGAAGTGTATAAGACGTATAATACGGGGCCAAGGATGCTGCCCTGTGGCACCCCGGATAGAATGGGATAACGGTTTGAACTTCTCCATTTACGTCAGTAAGAAATTCTCTTTGGTCAAGGTATGATTTTAATAAGTTGAAGTATTGGTCAGGCAGGGTCCTTTTAATCTTAACTTGTAGACCTGAATGCCAAACCTTATCAAAGGCCTGGCTTACATCTAAGAATGTTGCTGTGCAGTACTGATGGTTCTCCATAGCTTTGTTAAACTACGTCCACAATTCTATGGCATTGTTGAATTGTTGAGTGCGACTGTCGGAAACCAAATTGATGATCCGGGATCCAGTCTTGATTACTGTTGTCTACTCTGATTCTTTTCAGTGTGATGAAAAAGAAAATATGTCAGCAGTTTAATTCTAGAATATTATCATCGTAAAATAATAGCGTAACATGATAGGATACCAGCAAACTATTTTACTAAAGAGGTTGTAATCTGTCCTTCGTTTCTACGAACTCTTTCAGCGAGTATTATGCTCCATTAATTAACAGAGATTTATAACTCTTTGTAAATAAATTTTGTATTCTTGAAGTTTTTATTTCTTCCAGAAGACTACTGTATAGATTTAACCCGGAATAACGAATGCTTGATTCAATAAGGCTTAGGACATGTTTTTCAAAGCGGAGTTGAGAGCGATTTCTAGTGTTATGTAAATGAGTTGCTCCGTTTAGGGCATATAAATTGATGTTTCTCGAGACAAACTTTAAAATTTCTAGAATATACGTACAAGGCAATGATAAAATCCCAAAATTGCGAAACAAAGGCTTGCAACATTCATTCGAATCCGAACCCGATATGATTCGTACGGCTCTCTTTAGAAGTTTAAAAATTTGCAACGTGTGATGCGAACGACCCCAGTTTGCTATGTCGTAAGACATATATACATATAAAATGGTATATCATGCATCTTTTCATTCTGTCATATCATTTTCCCGAGCTAATGTGAAGCAAATTTTGGTAAGTTTTCCCGATAATTTATTTTATGGTGATTCCATTTCAATTTATTGTCAATCAACAGACCAAGAAAAGGTGCGTAATTAGTTTCAGAACGAAAATTACAGATGCTCATTTAGAGGATCAATTATGGCTGCGCGTTACGAAGCTTGATACAAATATTCAATTACTTTCGAAGCAAGAATCACTTGTAATTATCCCACTGACTAATATTTCTACGGGATTTAAAATTATTATTACTTTATTATTTTTATTTGAAGTGTTAATTAAATATGTGGTTGTTTATTAAACAAATAATCAAAGATTAATGTTATAAAAAGATATGACCCTTATGAGAATACAAATATTTTTATATTGTTACTTTTTATGTAGAATAACAAACAAATCACTTAATTTTTTATATCTATACAATGCAACAAATCGATAAAAGTATACAAAAGTTATAATAATTTCACGAAAGTCTCATTTATAGGTATAACAACTTGATTCTGTAGTGGTGGGTTTATTAAATGATGAAATAAAGGGATATTTTACAGAATTTAATAATAATTTAACTGAACATGAGAAAAATAAAATAAAATAAATACAAATTATGTGTGTTCAGCTAGCCGAGCAAAACAATCGGAACCCTTAAATCCCAAGTTAAACCATGGTTTACGGTAATTCCCCTAGGCGCGTCAAGGATTGAGACACTTGGCAGTTACCTCGCGTTGATCTCTGGCCGTGATCATGTGGCACCCTCGATCTCTCCGAGTCCTCTGGAAAACTCAAAGTTTGGGGCTGTACGTCCGTCCCTGGCGACGGTTCGTCGAGGAGTCTTTCTACACTTGCTTTACAGCCCCTTCGCTGGAAGTGAAATATCGATGTTCTCGACCAATTTTCGATAGATCTTTCCTGAACCAAGAAATGCGATTGGTTCAGGCAGTCACGTGTTAATTCAATTTCTGGGATTTTTGGAGAGACGTTTTCACAGTCCAGGTAACATCCTAGGGTCAACAACCTACGTGCCTAAGACCAGACCTTAGGGATTATCTCTCAGTCACGGCGACGCCTGGTCAAATTCCAACTTGCCAAGCTCTCAACCCTTGCTAATATCTAATATTAAAATAATATATATATATATATAAACATTGTAATAATTAATTAGAGGTAGTTAATTAAATAAAAGAATTTATAAAATTTACAAACAATATTTTTATTGTGGCAATAATTTGAAAACAATTACAAATTTAAAATATTAGATCTCAGGGTCTTCACTGGGTTTGATAATGGACAGATCAATTATGTTTAAAAATCTTATTAACAAACAAATCACAATTAATAGAAAAGAAATTTACTTGAGAATTAAACTAGAACGAAATTTAAAATTAGTACGAAATTTAAAATGAGAACGAAATTAAGAAGTAAAAAGATTAGAACGAATTAACAATTTAAACGGAGAACGAAATCTGACTTCTATTTTTCAATTACGTTTACATAATTAATTATTTTGTATTTTGTTACTCACATTTGTCCAGCATTCCAGCATTCCTTTCGTTTTCGAAATACACTATTATGAGATTTTACACTGATTCTAACACTCACAGATTTTACACTGATTCTAACACTTACAGATTTTACACTGATTCTAAGCCAAAATTTTATATGATATCAGGAACTAGGATGATCCTCCCTTTTTGTTGTCAGCTATTTGTTGACTGCTTGCCATAAGTGAATTTCGTGGTTTGTAGATTTGTCAGTCTTTACTGCATTGGACTCAAACTGAAATTTTACTATTTCTGGCCGGCTATTGACACAAAACTGCTTTTACTTAGCAAGTTTTGACGTTATGCTTTCGTGAATGTTTTACTTTGTTCTCAGAAATGTCCAAGCTCCAACAATCTTTGTTAAATTGTAATCGCCGACTCTGTTGACTTCTCCTCCAACAAATAGTTATACCTTGACGATGTCTTTCCGAAATGAACTCTCGTCTTGCGTTTTTAGCGCGCATACGCCATTTTCGGACCTTCCGACAAAGGAACAGAGCTGGGCTACAATGTCGCTATGTTCTGGAAACTCCGCCGGTACAAAGGATTTCTCAAACAATTTAAATTTTTATATTGAAACAATTAATGTCCTAATTAATTGTCATTACATTATTCCCCAAATTTAGTTTGAGAAAGAAATGTTTAGACTTTTCTCTTCGAAAAACTAAATTTCTTACAAATTTTTCCCTAGGTTGTCAGATTTCGCTCAGAAACTTAAATCTAACTACCGTTAATTAAAAGATTTACAAATTTTTCGTTAAATATTGGTGCAATGTATTATTTATTTTATATCCAAATTGTCTAGATTCTAAAATTTCTTAGGGTTTAATTAATTATGCATTTCTTAACTTAATTCTTATAACTTCTAACGTCATTTTTTTAAAATTATTAATTAATTAAATTTAATTTAAATTTATCTATGATCAAAAGTTATTTTAAAACGTCTATCCTATATCTCTGAATTCAAATATGCTTTGACCTACTTTCTCCCAGAATTCGTCAGCTGTTCCATGTTTACATCTGATCAGATGTTCTTTGTTTACATCTTTTTCCCCTCCTTCATTCACCAATGTTAAAGTCTAGTTTCCAAATTCTATGTTTAAATAACATTCAATACTCCCAATAACTTGTCTTAAATTCTGAAGTCCCATCTGTTTGATCATCATCAGATGTTTTCATTGCCATGCTCCCATCAGCTGTTCCCACCTCATCTTTGTAAACAAACATTTCTATATTATCTTGAATCACAATTCCTCCCTGTAATTCTCCTATTCTTTCATAATTTTCTACTTCATTAACATTTGCCCCTATCTCACCTCTTTCTCACACTATTTCATCTTTCTGCTCATCAACACCTTCAATATTAAACCCTTTAATCTCTCCTGTTTCATAATTAGCTTCATGCCCCATCAAAATTAAATTCTTTTCAACATTTTCAATAACTACCACATTCATTTAATTTACATTTTCATCACATTTCTCCACCCATAACCCCACTTTATTCTCTTCCACCTTTTCACTATCACTTCCATTTCATTAATAATTTCATCACATTTCTCCTCCCATAACTCCACTTTATTCTCTACATCACATGTTTTTTTTCAATGTTTACATCCAGCTTATTTACTTTTTCTACATAATCAGATTTTATCTCTGCACTGCCCACTTTTATACTTTCAATAGTTTTATCATTTCCCTCCTTCCCTCCTTATTTTCTTTTCTCCATTCTCTTAATTCTGCTGCTAACCTCCCACAATTCATTTTACATTCTACTTTAGATTAATTTATTTCTGCTTTTAATTCTACAATGTTTCTATTATTTTCTTCCATAACTTTATCCATTTGTTGATACAATTTTTCCAACTTCTTATCATTTTTGTCCCCTTTTGCACTCAAATCAGCTATGTTTTTATTTATATCTGCTACATTTTTATTATTTTCAGCTCTATTTTTATTCATATACTCTCTCATTTTTTTATTATCTTCCCTCATTTCTTTTAAATATTCGAATATCATATTTCCACTATCTCCTTCCATTTTTACTCTAGAATCCATTATCTCAAAATTAAATCTAACTAACACTTTAAAAAAATCTAACCTAAGCTATCATATTTAATTCAAATGCACCATGAATCATTTTTCTTTCTTTTCAATATTCCGCTCACTTTTACGCGCGTAAAATTCATTTCCAAAAATTGCATGCACATCCTATCCAAAAAAATACTATCTCGCACCAATACCTCGGTTAGTCAGATTTAGTTCTTTAATTATGATTCTGCCCTATTATCAAAAATCGTGCCACACGTTGCTGCGCCATTTTGTAATAATCAAATTATTACAAAATGGCTTCCACAACGTGGGGCTCGAATTCTTCAAATTCATTAAAGTAAATTAAAGCCTATTTATTTGTATTTTAAAATATTGTAATGCCTTGAAGGAAAGGCATTGTTGCTGTTTAATGGGCTTGGCCGTCGGGAGCAAGGGACGCGCGGGTGTCCTGTCGCAAGATAAATCTGTTAAGGCAGGCATTGTTTCTGATTAATGGCCTGGACAGGTCACTTGTTGACATTGGATGGAGGGTGCAGTTTGGGCGGTCTGAAAAATTTTAGAACAGCGCACGTGTGAGTGCGGGGGTGAGAATACAAGTTAAAAGTAATTGAGGGTGAAAAGACAAATTAGACCTGTCTCGATGGTCGGCTTTGGGACAAGACAGAGGAGTGAGCTATTTTTGCTAAATAAGGTACTGCAGCTGCAGAATGTAAATCTCGGGATAATGGAGAAACTGCCAACGAGCAGTTGCGACGTAGTTATGGAACAAAGGAAAAGAGAAGGGACTGTGATATATAAAGAGAAGATAAGATTTTTGGAAGTTAGTTAGAGTGGGAGAGGAAGCTGTGATCACCGAAGTCAAGAGGGGAGTGAGAGTTGTGGAGGCGTACGGCGAGCACCGAGTATGGAGAAATTTTGCAGCCTGCGACAGAATAGCAAAATTATTCAACGATAAACATTTTTGTATGCAGAAGTTCAATCTGTTGTAATATCAAAATTTGACCACTGTCTTCGATGGTAGGAGACCAGGACACTGCATCCAGCGTCGAATAGTTTTCACCACGAGCAAGTGAGATGACCTTCACGAATGGAGAAGCAGCTTTCATCAAAACAACCGTGTGTGTTAGTCAGTGTTTAAACGTCCAGTCTATAAAGTGTGTGTGTAATGAACGAGCCAAATGTTCCTGAGTAATCGTAAGTTGAAATTTTATGTTATTAATATGTGTAAACGGAATTAAAAGATACAGTCAGATATCGTTCTTTTCTTTTGTGTTAATAAAATAAACTCTTTTAAATTTAGAATCAATCTGGTAGAATAAGTTCGTTAATAAGTTTCGTCGATGTCTAGACGATTAAATATTTCTGTTTAATTTAAAGATATGTGTTGGGTTCTTTGATTATTTAAGTGTTCTGTCCGTTATCAAACCCAGTAAAGACCCATGAGAGATATGTTTTTTATTGAATTGTATCATTGTTTTTAATTTTGTTAAATAAATTTTGTTTGTTTTAAAGTCTATAATTTTTCATTTAAAAGCCCGTCATATTTAATTATTACATTTTGGCACCACAACGTGGGGCGAATTAAAAAGTATCAAGTTGTTTATTATAATATATATATTGTAATAAGTGATTTTTAACATTTATACTATTTGTCTTGTCGTGGGAATGTCGGAGGTAACATTTGCACACGGCCGGTCTTTGGGACCAAGTTTACGTCAACAGGAAGTGGGTTTGCGAGGGACGCCTGGTCAGGTCATTTTCTGACCGTAGTGGTGAACGTGATAGGACAAAGGTGACCGTGGCTGGTCACAGCTGTGGCGGATATAGAAAGAGGAGTCGGGTCCTGGACGGCGAGGGAGAAGCTGTGGGCCAGGAGACGGGACAGTTGTTATCCAACATTCGGCTCGTCGGCAAGGAGAGCCGTCGTTTTTACCGGAGTGGTGTGGTGGAGACGAGTCGCGTCCTGGAAGGCAGGAGAGCGGACGTCGTCAGTTCAAGGGACGAACGCGGTGGAGATTCTGGTGCGGAGGTTCTTGGAGGAGAGGACCGAGAGTTGCGGAGCAAGCGTGGGCCGTCACGCCTGTGTGGTTTTAGCCGCTTTTCTGTTTGCGGCCGGGCACCTGAACCTGACCCTGGACATCATCAGAAGACGACGCGTCGCAGTAAAGTAAGCAAACTTCCCTCCCTTTCCCTGGATCGTGTGAAGTTACTGCGAATCGAGAGTTGTGGGTCCAATGACCGGCTGTGTTTGTAAAAGAACATATTGAATTAGATAAATTTGTCCAATAGAGTAAATTTACAGAGAATTGTTAGATGTAAGTTTATCAATAAGAGTGGCAACATTTAGCGATTGAGGAGTCGTGCCGAGTGTTTGTAGTAACCCTAATTTGTTTATTAAACTGAATTTTATGTTCATAGTTTGTTTTATTCAGTGAATCCTTCCTTTACGGAATTGATCAAAGCCAGGACCCCTGAGATACAGTTATTGAGAGTCTCATGCTCGACTCAAGTACTCACGAGTCCTGGCAAATCGTTTATCGGCTCCCTGGTGTGGATCGCGCGGATCGCGAATATTAATTAATGAGACGATTGTCGTTTGCATAATTTAAAATAAAACTTTCTGCACATGCAGTGGCGCCCGGGTCGGCATTTGTCCATTATAAGGATCCGAGGGAGCGGGTAGACGATTACAATATATCAATAATAAAACTATCGCTCTACAATTCCCCACTTCTGTCTTAGTCAATTAAACAAATGTTCTCATCCCTCTTTGGGATAATACTAGTAAAGAGTATAGCAATAGGAATTTAAAATGTAAATTACGGAGTAAAGTTGCCACAATTGTATTTGCAAACTGGTACATATTGCTGAACGATGAAAAAAAATTAGCAAGGTAAGTTTACTGTTTATTATAAGTCATTTTACAATAACATGTGGTAACTATTGTACAATAGATGGTCCAATCTTGAATAAAATTTTATTCCCATGAAACATTCTGCTGCTGAAGTGAAATAATTTAATAAAAGATTTCACGGACGTTCATAGCACTTGATCCACCAGTTCCTACGACTGGTATTTCTTACATTGAACATGTTAATGTATCGTCGAACTTGTAACCGTGTCACACGGACAAAATTGTGTAAAACACAGGTTAATAATACAATTTTTTCAACATAATGAGGGTTCAAATCGATTGACGAATGAGACACTTATTTGATAGCTCATCAAAAGCACATTCGACAAATCTTTTTGAATAAGGTCTGATACATGTTTGCTCATAGGAAATGCTTAGTCAGCGAAAATGACGTGCGTGATATTCATTATGTTCTCAAAATCTGGCAACACTTTACTGTCTGGAACATTCAGCTTTTCACTACTTAACAATTGATGTAGTGAAGATTGTCGAAACATGTTTGAATCATTCGTTTTACCATAATGACTTACTTCAATCAAGCTAAAACAATAAATAGCACTAAAGCTAATAAAATAATAAAAAAAATGTTTATAATTGAAAACTGTGATCCACTTCTCTCTGGCTACGATCTCGTCTTGCGCATATTCGAGAATGGGGTGGAAAATGTATGCGAATTCTCGCAGCATAATATCACTGCGCCGAAGTCATAAAATTTGGGGGACGGAAGGAAGCCCGACCTACCTTCCTCTACCTTTCCGCATCCCACGTTTCAGATCCCTTCCTATGCTATTAAAGGGGAGTTGCCACCATGTGGATTACCCTCATGTAGCCTGTTACCCTAAAAAAAAAGAAGTAGGAAGCCAGCGGTAATCAAGGAAGCCTGCGAGAGAATTCTCTCGCAGGTGAACCTTCCCAGAGAGCTCTGGCGTGGGCTATTTTTGGGGATGCCTTCACATCTCCCTGGTTTTTTGAACCAAGGTTCCCATATGCCGAAGCACCTCGGCCTGTTTTGAGAGGTGTATGTTCCGGGGTCGAAGACCTTGGGCATACGGTAAGAGTTGTTCGCTATTCCTATAGGAATAGTCTGCCAACTGCCTCCTAAACCGGCCAAGGCACGGCGAGGCGTAAGCTGCGACCCCATAGCAAACCCACTCCCGCCATCGGAAGGGCGTGGTAAAAGTACCCAATGCCGGTCCTACCTGATGCAGGTTTTCTGGGCTTTGTCCTGCATTACTTAAGGCGAATGCCGGGTAGGATCCTTAAACTATAGCCCGGGGGACCTAGTTAACCCTTGGGTACCTTCCTCTACCTTTCCGCATTTCCATTTTCAAATCCCTTCCTATGCTATTAAAGGGGAGTTGCCACTATGTGGATTACCCTATACATAGCCTGTCTACACCTAAAATAAGGGTAATATAATCGCTTGCAAGTTTATACCTAAGTTCACGTCCGAGAGCTGACCCGTTCGGACGTGTTTGTATGCGCTCGAGTGTTTACAACACGTGTGCAGACAACTAAGTTCAGTGAGTAGTAAATTTAACGTGAATATAATTGACCACTTAAAATACGCAGTAAATTGCTACAGCAGTAACACAATAGTCGATGCCAGTGAACTAGTGACTTGGACGTGCCAACAATAAAAATGTATTCCGCCGGAGTTATTCCTGGATCAACCAATGCTACTAGGCAATGTTACTTCCAACTACAGTCCGATTTCTCCTCACGGATTGGTTTTTTCTATACCTTTAAATTTTTCTAAATCTTGGCGAATTTATGAATCGTGTGGTTAAACGTAACTTTCTTATAGTTGATAATATCTCACAAATTTACTTTAATAAAGAAGAAAGTATGCTATAAAAATAATTCATTATAATTAC
Organism: Zhengitettix transpicula; assembly: GCA_037074705.1. NCBI lineage: Eukaryota > Metazoa > Arthropoda > Insecta > Orthoptera > Tetrigidae > Zhengitettix > Zhengitettix transpicula. Next base: position 118,810,318 of record CM073592.1, on the reverse strand, counting down.
CACGCACGTTCAAAAAGTTGTACTGTGACCATAACGACTTGTATTTTTTTTTTGTTTTTTGGTGAGATTCAACATTGAATGGCAGAGGGGGATCTCCTGACAGAGCAAGTATCGCGGGAACATGGTCGTACGTAATCTAACGTTGTAGTGTCCAGTTGCGTTAAAGATGTCTGTAAGAAAACCGCCAAGTGTGAGCCACGTGCTGTAATCTCCTTCCTACTCGCGGAAGGTGAAGTTCTTTTTAGCGACTGGAGTTGAAACGTGGTTGTCTCATTACATGCCCGAGTCAAAAACTCAGTAGTCACAGTGGCATCACACTAATTCTTCAGATTCCAAAATTTCACAACCATAATTTCGGGCAAAAGATCATGTGCTTGGGTCCAAAAATGTATCATTTTGTTCGAATTTCTGTGTCCGGGGGAGACTAACAATGCACAATGATATTATGAGACCCTAAAAAACTGAAAGGAGCATTAAAAGCAAAAGGTGGGTAGTGCTTGTTGCACGACAACCCCTGTCCTCACACAGCCTCAGTCACCAAGACGCTTTTGAACTCATTTGGTTGGTGGGTTTTGAGCCGTCCCCCGGACTTTGTGCCTTCAGATTAATCTTTTCACACATGAGTGTAATTAAATTTTCTCTGACGAGCAGGTGCAGAAAGAGGTAGTGAAGCGGGAGAAGGAGCAGGCGGGAGAGTTCTTTAGGAGGACATAAAGGAACTTACCACAAGCATTGAACGGGATGGCGATTATGTGGAACAATATTGTATCAGCATTATCTTCTAATTTTTTTCAGATACACGTTTCCTAAGAAATATAAAACTCTAGTACACTTCCTTTCTGAACATGCCGCGTAACTAGAATACCTGAGTGTTTTTTAGACTACAAAATGTGTCTAAAGAAATATAAAATCAGGATAAAAGTACATAAGAAACTGTTTCGGCGGTTTAATTAATTATCCATACAGAAATTTGATTCATGAATTTAATTTGTGATCTTGTAATATGTTTAAATATTATATTTCATTGTCATTTACCTGTACATAAGTATAATATATATATATATATTTATATCATCCAAAAGCGAAGGCCTTCATACAAATTTTAGTATTTGCTCAAAGCGAAGAAATTCTCTCGAAATAGCATGGACAAATATATTAGGATTATATACGGCTGTTAATATTTTCAATCAAACAAAGTAATTGTGTGTCATGAGATATGGTGAGGATAGTTATTTCAGGAAAGTGTCTCACAGAGAAAATTCGAAGAGGTTATAATTTCGAAGAAATATAATTGACTAATGCCGACCCCCACCGTATTTTTTTTAAAATTATTTTATTTTAAGTCGCATCAACTTCTAGGTCATTAGCGACTACTTAATACACTTATTTATTTTATATTAATTATTACAGGTTCTTTATATTTCACAGTAAAGATTAATCATTTTCAGGTTTTTAATTATTAGTCTTAGCTACTGGACAGTAATAACATCAGTGAAGTGCTTCAGTCAACAGAATATCAGTTTTCTTTCTTGATCGTATTTTGAACATTCACTTATTATATGTTTAATAACTATTGGGGACTTGCATAGCTCACAATTAGGTGGAGGGCTATTGTTGATTATGTGGAGGTGTGCCATCTTTGAATGTTCTGTTCTGATCCTTGATATTACTATCTGGTCTCTTCGGGTGGCTGTGGGGTTGATTTTTATTGCTTGAAATTCTTTGATTTTTTGGTTGATATTGCTAGCTTTAATTCCTCTCCATTTATTGTTCCACTGGTGTGAAGTTTACTTTGGGCACTTTTCCACACATCTTTATATGTGTTTGTTGGTCTTGGGGGTGGCTTTGATCGTGGATGTGTGGCAAGCTTGGCCTTCAGGTCCCATGGATACCTTGATGAGCTGGAATCCATACTACAATCACTGTTTTGCCATTTTGATAAATTTTGTGGTATATTTCTTGCATTAACATTGGTAATTCAGATGATGTATCTTTTTTAGTGATTTCTTGAATAGCAATCAGTGAATCAGTAAGAATTATATGTTTTTTGTTATCGGATGAATCAAATGTTCAATAGCCATAAGTATGGCGTAGATTTCAGCCGTGTTAATGGAGGATGTCGGGTTGAGTGTTTTGATGGATATTGAGTCGGATGAATAGAATGCACTTTCAGTTCCAATGTCGTTTTTTGATCCATCAGTAAATATTTGGTTATGTCCAGGGTATTGGTCAAATAATGTGGTAAATTTATTTTTCCATTCTTCAGGTACTAACTCTTTTCTTTTGTATTGGATCAGGTTTGTGTCTGCTATAATAGGGGATGTCCATGGAGGAATTCTGCAGTAACGGAGCGTTTCCATCTCAGGTATTTGGAAGTTTAAGGTCTGATTTATATTTCTGATTTTTGTATATATTGGGGTGTATTTAGGGGAATCATCTTTTCGGTTTGAATATTGTGGCACTACGTCCTTTTTAATGATAGTGTTGAAGGAAGTTTGTGCTTTAATCGCACATTGAAATTGATATTAATCGTACATTTTATTGGCCGATGGAACCTGTAAATTTCCCGACGTAAAATGAATTAGGTCATTGTCTACTCTCAGATTGTGCAAGAAAATTGATAATTGATATGATTATTTGACACATCAGCTGTCATTTCTTCTCTTCTGTTATTTTAGACATTTCATTTTACGTGGCAGTTTATCTTTTCTTTCGATATCAACTCTGTAACTGTTAATAAATGTATATATATATATATATATATATATTATGAATCATACTTTTTAATAATGTACTCACTTCTCTCTTAAGAGAAAAAAACTGCTCGGGAGCTTTATACTCGTTTCGTAAACAGAATTACAACCACCTGTAGAGTTAATATGTTTGGTTTACGTCAGACGATTACTAACAGGTTAAAAATAAGGAGAAAATAATCGCTTTGCTTTCTTTACCTGCTTTTAATCTTTCTAGCAGCTTTGTGATTGGAACCAGAGTGTCAGTATCTTGCAACATTAGTTGGAGACACTGAGACTTGGGTTTTAATTTACGTAAGATGTTGAATTTTAATATCCCCGCATTATAACAAATACGATTGTAATATTTAATAGTTGTAGATTTCATAGTTGTAGAGATAATTTGAAACACATTGTAGTCACGGTCAGTAAACTATTCCGATCATAAAATCTACCTCGTGGCCATATATGCGACCGCGCAAAACCAAAAAATGATTTCACATCCGGAAACAGTAACTTTCATGACCCAGTGTCGTTTAGATCGAGTTAAAGTTTAATTAAGCATTTATAGCGTGATTGGATAAATGACAACACCGTGTATAATCATGATTACATTTTCGTCTCAACTATATATAAATATATCATCTGACATCAGTAGGAGCAATACGGTTCAGTGATGTTGGAGGATGATTGAGTCGCGTTCTCTGCACTGTTCAATTGCAGCATGACAACTTCGTATGTGGCGATGGTTCCGGCAACCTGCGACAGATCACAGCACATAACAATTACCTCAATTAGATTGTCACTTCATCCGCCATGATCATAAACGTACCGTCAATATCAGTCCTCGTGTAATTGAGAAGAAATGAAGACCTGTCAATGCCACTTCATCCCAGACAACTTGATTCAGGAAGCGATAGACCTACGGAAAAAGAATATTGATCACATGTAATTTCTGTTACGCAGACAGTAATGAAGTGAATTACCTCTGTGCAGTAGCTTTCGGAAGGCACGGAATACAAAACTTGCTTCGGAACCTTGCTTTGATCATTGACGTTAGCTCCAAAGAAAAGTACGGCGCTGGTGCGGGTAATCAGGTAGCCGAATGACACGTAAAAGTATAAGATACCCCAGTCTTTCATAGGCCTAAAACATTAATGTGTTTTTATTATATTTATGAAATCTATTTCGTTTGCATAACGACCATAGTTGTTTTTTTCAGTGGAAACATTACAATCAATATATGCGAATAAATAAACGTTTGGAGAATTTTTGTGACGAATTCCAGATGTTTTATTAATAATTCAATTTCATAATTTTTTGCAGTAAATTGAAAATACTCGGACTCACAAAACATCTATTGAACAATACACAAGGCAAACAAAATCTTAACTTATTGGGAACACCGTGTAGTAAGCATATATATATATATATATATATATATATATATATATATATAGTAATAAACTCCCTTTTTTATTTAAAACAATTAAAATGGGTCACACGTTGATGACACCAATTTACAATATTTACTTTTTATACTTAAATGTTGGGCGTCAATTTGTAATAATCTCAAATAATACTACCAGTTTAAACAAACAATTATTATTTATTGAGACAATTTATAATTACACAAATAATCTAATTATTAACTGTTGTAAAATTTCATTAACGTTATATAATGAAATTTTATCTTACTCAGGGTCGTTTACTGGGCCTTTAACAAAACGAATACTTGTTAAATAACTTTTATAATGACATAATGAAAACACATACAATAACCAAATTTAAATTTTGAAATCTGAAATCTGACGATTATACCGTTACTTAAAAGTTTACAACTATGAATACTGTAAAAATGAACTTACAATCTCTCTGTTACTCCATGCAATTTGGACCACTCGCAAACTTGCACGCACTCACTTCATACAGGTCATAAAGAGCACCAAGTCGCGCTCACACTTTACACTTCCACAGCCACCTCTCCACGATGACCTTACTCTCACGAAGAATTCCTCCAAACAATTAACTGATTTATCTCGGCCACCTAACTTGGCCACAACCGACGACCGTTGCTAACCAACAGATGACTGACTGATGACTTCACGGCCACCTCACTTGGACCACCATCCAGCCCCGAGGACCTCCATCAACGCTCTCTCGTGACGACTGACTGATGACTGACTCCTGATCTCCTGTTACGACGCCTTATATTTCCTCCTTCTGCGCACTTTACAACGAAGTCGTGTGCACTTCTCCCCACACCCTCGTCTAATTTGCGTCTGTCTCTCAATTATCCTCCATTACCTCGTCGTTGTTTACCACTCTTGTCCCTTCTGTCGCTGATAATTCGAGTCCAAACTACGCATCGGGACACACCTCCCTACAAAGTTCTGACGTGCCAAGAGAGAGTTCGTGTGCACTTACGCTTCTCCCCCCAGAGTTAGGTTGCACTCAAGAGTTCGTGTGCAATTTCTGCTCGCGACACTACAGCCGGGCGTAAACACATTTAACTCATCCTCCTTTAATTTACCATCTGTCGCTCAATTAAGCCTTATCTCCTTATGTCTACCCTGCGTGTCTTCTGTCGTTGACCACGCGAGTCCAAATATTTGTTTATTATTAAAGATTTCTTTTAATTATTACAATATATATATATATATATATATATAATTATTTTATGGAAGGACGCGAAAGAGAGAAAGTGAATGGCTTACCTGATATTAAAGTCCAGTGTCGCCATGTAAAACGGAAGGAAGTTTTTCAAATTTTCGGCGGAGTTATATATATATATATATATATATATATATATATATTGTAATGATAAAAGGGCAATTACGAATTAATAATTATAAAATGAACTGGAATTGTTACCGGTAAACAAACAGAGAGACAATAATGGACTAGAACAAACAGGCCAAGACATTGTTAGACACTAGCGCGCGCAGAGACGGAGGGAGAGTTCAGTTGGCGAAGGAATTCAGTCGAGGACGGAACAAAAATTAATTCAGTTGTAATTAATTCAGAGCATTGAGTTGTGTTAGCGGTCGGCGGTCAAAAGCAGTGGGCGACGAGAGCGTCAATCCAGTAACTCAGAAAGGTCTCCGAGTGCAACGCAAATTTATCTTGAGATCGACGAGGAGGAGTTCCGCGAGGTGCCGCCAATGGTAGAGGCCAACGGTTGAAAGAAGTGTAATACAGTGGAAATATGGCCTGTTCATAATAGTGTTCGAGGTGAAAGTGTGTTGCAAAATATTTACAATTGCCCTGGTACCAGTACAAGCAGATAGTTAAAAAAAACATTTAAATTAAAATTGTAAACGTTAAGAAAAGGTAGATTATCGTCAGATTTCGATTTTATTTCGTTTTTATTGGATTACATTTCGAGAGTTTATTAAAAATATTTGTCAATAGTAAATTGTAAAAATAATTGTTTAAAAGCGAAATAGATGTTCTTTATTTAAAAGGCCCAGTAAAGACCCTGAGGTAAGAGAAAAGAGACTACAGACAAAGAATGCCGAAAAAGTCTACCACACACCTTTCTACAGACAGACCCTAAACAGAATTTTGGCCCCCGACACCAACCCTACTTACCACTATACTATGAAAACCTTAAACAACACGAGACTTGACTAACAGACTAAAGACTAAATAATAGACATAAACAAGACAGAAAAAACCGCCGCCGTCGTCTTTTCCTTCCCCCAAACAGTTTCAAACACCCCACCCTTCCCTCCCTAAAATAAAAAATCCCTTACAATATTCCGTCAATAGACATCACCAACCACCACCTACCTCGCTAAAAAAAGAGGATCCATCTCTCCCCTGGAAATAAAAAAAGAGGACTCCCAACACCTCGTATAAAAAAAGAGGATCCTTTCTATCCTCTTCGCCTCCTCCCCCCAAAAAAAGAGGATACTTACCCTTTACCCCACCCTTCTAGTTTACCTTGCAGGACAAACGGTGACCCTGAGCCACGCAGAGCGTCGACCGATACCCCGCCCACCACCACGGCAGGCATGATGCAGAGACAAACAGCACTTGCGCGCTGTAGAGGCCAATGTGCCTAACCAGCCAGCGTGTGTCAGGCCGACACACACGAATATCAAGAAGATGATGATGTACCTGGCTTTGGTCGGAGCATCATCATCAGCAGCGGAGAAGCCGGACTACCTTGAAGCGGACTCTACAACTTCCTCATCCGTGGAAAGCGGAACGCCTGAGCAAGTCTCAGCTTGTCTTCGGACGTAGCGACCTCGCCCTCGGACGAGAGAGCAGCGCGCAGCGAATCTACATTACTAATCAGCTTTTCTTTTCAGCGACTATCGCATTTTTTCCCAAGCAATTAGTGCTCACTTATTGTGAGAGAAAAGGTTCTTCCAACCCGTTCTTTTACCCTTGTTGGGGGCTAGCCCCTCATAGTGCTAGAGTAGGGAATTTCAGTGCCAGCAGCCTCTTCACGTGGGATAACTGCGCGTACTGTAGGTGTGGTTAGATTTACCAAAAGTCCTCCATACACAACATATTTTCTCTGAGGCTGTCGGAAAATCCTAACGAAGAGAAAGGAAAGAAAGAGTGACTTTCTACGGCGGCCAACTCAGAAGGATGGCGACCCCCCTCCGTTCTGTCCGCAGCTTGGAGTCAATTGCAGCCGCTCCAATGCAGGCTGCACGACCTGCTGAATGTCAGGTCGTAAAAGGAAATAAGAGGAGAATCCCTACCGGAAGTCCTGGGGTATATCTCCTAATCATAAATAAGCGAAAACAATCGACACCAAAACACGAAATCTCCAGGACTGAGATGATACTAAAGTCCACACCATGGGCCAAACTCCAAGCCCAAGCCAGCACAAATACACGAGACGCCCCAGTCCACCCAACCACAAACAACGCCATGCCTGCCGAAGTCCTGCCGCTAGTTGTGGCTTACAATCACGGCGATCAGGGCGCTACAAGCCGCAGAAATTTTACACAAAACGGCGAGTCAATTGCACGGCTTTCTACACGTCCATCAAGGTCGACTATGAGAACTTGCAAGAGTTCTTGAAAGCCGAAGAGGTGGAATATTCATTCTACCTTCTCCGCGACGTACGTACGCGGCAATATGTCGTCCGGGGCATCCACGAATTGACAAGTAAAGACGCGCTAGCGGAGGACCTGAGGCTGCAGGGCTACTCCGCCATAAACGCTTGGCAAATGCGTTCAAACGCAGACATGCGAGCCCTCCCAAGGTTTATCGTCGAGCTGGAAGACAGCCCGTCAGGTGACGAGATCCTTAAGTTGGATCGAGTGCTGTACCAGGGCGTGCGAGTCGAGCATTTCAACCCGCCCCCAAAGCCCTTGCAGTGCTCCAATTGCCTGCGGTTCGGGCACAGCGGCCTACGCTGCCACGTACGCCAGGTGTGAAAGGTATGCGCCGGCCATCACGCTGTGGCCAACGGCAAGTAGGAGTCGGGCGGGAAGAAGACCTGGCGCCAACCGCTGAGGCGACCATTTTGCCCTTTACAGGGGTTGCCCTGCATACAAGGCAGAGCTGTAACGGAGGAAGGAGGCATTGCGTAAAGGTCAAGCTCCTCTGCTAGCTTATCAGGCTGCTAAACCCGCCCCCTCAGCCCCGGCTGACCGAACTCCCCCCCCTTCCCCCTGCAGACAGTTGTTTCTAGCGGACGGTCCTTCGTCGCAGCCGTGGCAAAAACCACTACACTGCCTGATTCCGTGCAGGGCCCTGCGCCTTCAGCGCAGCCCAGTACACCTGTTCAGTTCCCAGAACAGGCCCCCTCCGAAACACCACTGGAACAGCCGGCCACCACAAACAACACACAGGCTGTTCCACCTACACGGCTGTTTAAGAACCAAAAACACAAGAAGATCGGCAAATCCCGAAACAAAAAATCTGCCGCGCCTTCTTCAAACACCAAACCCGCTAAGGATAGCCGCCCCCAGTCAACCAAGACTCACACTCACACGAAGCAGAAGCCTACCGCTCCTGCTTTGCCTGCCTCCGCACAGGCCGCTGCCCCAACGAACAAAAGCGTCAGGAAGATCACAGAGGACCCTATGGCTGCTCTAGTCAAGTCCCTCATTTCCAAGACCCTGGAAACCATGATCCCACAAATCACCTCCACCATCCTCTCCGCTGTCCAAGGACAGCTATCCAGCTTCATCCCATCGCTTTCCAACCTTCATGGGACGAGACACGCGTATCATTTTCTGGAACGCTCGCGGCCTGCACAACAAAAGGGTCGAACCGGCCGCGTTCATGGCGCAACATGCCGTAGGCATCGCGCTAGTGAACGAAACACACCTTGTCACCGTGGATAAGATTCACTTTACACAACACGCAGTTTACTTCTTCGACGGACAAGACGGTCGCAGAGCCGGAGGAACTGCAATTATAGTAAAACAAGACATCGCCCATTCGCTTGTCCCACTTTCACGACTAAACAAGCTTGCAGCCACAGCTGTTAGAATGCAGGTAAACGGAGCATACAATACACTCATAGCCGTCTACAATAAACCTGGCAGGCCCCAAATAGATGTTAAAGACATAGATAGGCTATTTAACACGTCAGGCAGGGTAATCATAGCTGGGGATATAAACAGCAAACACCCCTTATGGAATAGTAGGTGCACCAACCCCAGCGGTAGGGCACTATACACACAAACACATAACTACATCGTCATAGTGCCACGCGAGTCAAATTACGTGTCCAATAGACGAAACACACAGCCAGATGTCCTGGACACAGCCCTCATCAAGGGCGTCACAGACACACTTGACCTCACGGTCATACAGGACCTGACTACAGACCACTATCCAGTACTAATTAGTAATACAGGTACTATACAGTACAGTCTTGTTCAACTATCGGAGGGGAAACCCTCGATAGAAACATGAACCACACAGACAACATCAACACCGCGGCGGAAATCGATCAGTCTGTTCATTCCGTTACCGCTGCCATACAGGACGCGATTTCCGAAGTCATACCTACTGTAACTCCACACCAACACAGGACGGTGCTCCCTGATAGTATAAAGGAGTTAATTACCCTAAGGAATAGACTTAGACGGTATTGGCAGCGAACTAGGTTGCAAATATACAAAACACATCTGAACAGACTTAGAGACACCATCAGAGAACACACGAAGCACGGAATGGGACAAGCTCCCCACACCTCCACACGCTCCACGTGGCAGATGGCGAGACACTTCACACGGGAGACATACCAAATACCAACGCTTCACGGACCAGCACGGCATGCATACTCCGACTCTGAGAAGGCTAAACTGCTGGTCGACACACTAGAGGCCGCTTTTCAACCGAATAACGATCCTTCAGATCCGATATTCACACTTGAAACGGAGCAGGTTGTTACACAGCTGCTAGCCCAAGAAGCCGCCGAGCCTCTACGGTACACAAACATAGGTGAAATACGGTGGGCTATACAGCAAACACATCGCAGCAAGGCACCTGGCCCGGATGACATTCAGAATCGAGTGCTCAAACAGCTCTCCCCTAGAGCACTCGAGCAGATCACTAACATCACGAATGCCATATTCCGGACACCTGGAAACAGGGGAAGGTACTGACCTTCCGAAAACCCGGGAAAGACCAACTACAGGCCCATAACTTTACTTTGCTCGCTAGGTAAAGTGGTCTAGAAGGTAATTTTGCGCAGGATCACACAACACTGCACAGAAAACGATCTCCTAAGACTGGAGCAATTTGGTTTTGGGAATCAACACTCCACAACACTCCAGCTACTACGAGTAGTTGAACACGTAACAAGAAGGTATAACCTGGCAAGGTCTACGGCAGCCGTTTTCCTTGACGTGGAAAAGGCTTTCGACAAGATATGGAATAACGCCCTGATTAGACGGCTCAATGACTGTAGGTTCCCGCTTGCACTCATACGGCTGCTCCACTCGTACCTATCACGTAGGACATTCTTCGTGGAGGTCAACACAACACAATCTACTGTAAGGGTAATACATGCAGGAGTGCCTCAATGAAGTATCGTAGGGCCAATCCTAGATAACATCTATATTAACGATGTCCCCACAACACGAGAAACCCAGATCGCCAGACGACACAGCATCTTTGCACAGTCATCTTTGCACAGTCGAGGCTACTATCGGCGCTTAATAAATTACAACGCGCACTCAACACACTCGAACCATGGTTAACACTATGACGAATCAAGATTAACGTTGGTAAATGCGAGGCACTCCTACTTACACACAGGGCACGACAGGCACGCCTTCATAAAGACTGTCGTCCACTCACACTCCACAAGCGACCGATTCCATTCCGAGACATGGTTAAATACCTAGGATTCTCATTTGACCCGGCCCTGACATGGAGGCTCCATACCACGAACACCATTCGAAAAACAAACAGACTAAAACAGCTATACCCTTTGCTTAACAGAACAAGCACCCACAACACATCCACAGCCCGCGCCCTACACTTACAAGGCACGGCAGGGGAAAGCTGCGACCCAAGACCAAACCCCTCTCCCGCCATCCGAAGGACGTGGGACAAGTACCAAATGCCCGACGTACCTGATGCAGGTTTTTCTAGGGTTTTCCGTGCATCACTTTGAGGCGAATTGCCGGGTAGTATCCTTAAACCATAGCCCAGGGGCCCTAGTTAACCCTTGGCTACCTTGATCTACCTTTCCGCATCCCCCATTTCACTCTTTTCCTATGCTTTAAGAGGGGAGTTGCCACTATGTGTATTACCCTATACACAGCCTGTCTATACCTACAAAAAAATGGTTCCGGCATTTCGCCTAGAAGATGACGACAGAGCTATTACTCGTCTAGGAACCATTCAGAATTTGCAGATACATTTATAGTTCAACTTCGTAGATTTGTTGCATAAAGAGGAGTACATGCACGAAAACATTTGTATTTGCCGCAAGGAAGTTAAACATTTTAAGCATGATACAAACATCAGAAAACGAAAGGAGGTGAAAATATTTTTAAATGCTCAAGAGAAAGTTGATAACGCCTCGGTCACAGGACTATGTAATATCGTGGGAAGGAAATATAAAACTATTGATGTATTATATGAAAAGTGTTAGTGGTAATTCAACTATCAACAATTGTTCACCATATGATTTCAAATCGAATGTAGTTTTTTCAAACTCAACATTATTGTCATCAATCTCAAATTATCGCAAAATCTAATAATGTGTACTCAGACACTTTAATAGATTAAGACATTATTTCATATTTTTCAAAAATTAAACTATCCATTAACAATGTTGAAATTTGAATAATATTGAGTAATTGAATAACGTAGTGAGTAATATATTATTCATTGCGGTGCTAATTACTTATTTTGTTCGATTACTAAGAATAATGTATTATTCCATCTATTATTACGGTATTTATTTCAACTTGACGAAAAGTAATAAATTTAAAGATAAATGTTAATTAAGCGTTTGCGCAGTAATTTGTAGTAGTAGACTGGCAAAAAACACAGAGACAAAACATTATGACAGCGTGTTGTTCGACCTTTGGAACGTAATTGAGCAGCGATGCCGTGTGTGGTATTTCAGAGCGACCTGGCACCAGATCACTACGCCCAGATCACGCAATTCCCTTACATCACGAGCCGGTGGTTTGTGCGTGGTCCGTGTTCTGAGCAGCCATTCGTCTGGAAAATGGCGTACCCGGACATGACCATTGTACCGATGTAACAATAAACGTGATTTATCCAACTAAGCGAAAAGTCTTAATTGATTCCCGGTCCAATCTCTATGACCCTTTGCCCCCCCCCCCCCCGTTGAAATTCAAATTTCGTTGACCCAAATCACTTTGGGGTCATCTGCGGGGAGTCCCATGTTCTATATGGTTTCACCGTCCTTCAATAACTTTCTATAGTAGCTCGTGACTAGCTTTGCCGTTTCCGGGATGCTCATTCTCAGAAGCCGAGCCATAAAATCTCCCCTTAGTCAAATCAATTATGTAAGTAGATTTCTCATTTTTCGGAACGTACCGTCGCTATAATGATTCCAACTTCGTCTCTGCTCCATTTATATACTTTCTTGACCACGTCATGTGTGTCTGCAACGTTACTAACCGGCATTCAGTTGGGGCGTTGAATAGTGGTCATAATGTTTTGGAGCTTTAATTTACAGACTTGTGGGTTTCAACCATGTTACTAATTTGTTCTTATTAATTGTCAGCATAAATGGGCTTCTATTCTATTCATGATCATTATAATAGAATTTACCTGAGACTGTTGAAGAGCTGCAAGCAGATGAAATAAAGGTTGTTTGCGCAGGACAGAAGAACAATTCGGCACAACGCTTTGTCTAAGATCTTGGCAAGATGGCAGAGATGGTTGTAGTCTTCGCGGATTCGCCTCCACTCGCCTTCAGATAAAACCTAGAACACACACTCTACAATCTCCTCGAGTCCTGTGGCTGCTGTAGTAACTTGTTACGGTCTCTTCTTCGGAAAATTGGTTGCATAAGTATATATTCAGCTACATAAATGATTCAAAAATTCAAGTCATTGAAGTTTGAATTAATCAATACTTGTTAATATTATACAACTCGATGATGTACTCTCTACGATCTCGATGCTACCACACCCTTCCTCAAAGAAGCGGAATACATCAGGCTGCGTACAATGCTTAATATACTTATCCCTTCGTATTTGTATATGGAACCAACGATTTTTTGAAAATGTATGCGTTGTAACAAGAAAATGAAAGTGTCCTAATTTTTCTTGTTTGGATTAAATTATTCTTAGAGAGTAGCGTGCCTACGAAATTTTTTTGGAGCTAATGTAAACAAAAACTTGAAAATTTCGAAAATTTACCTTCAAAATATATCAGATCTTTTTCTTACTTTATATTTTTATTTCTATCTGTGAGCAGGATTGTGTGTATTTATTTCCTGGAACACTTTCTTGGAGGATATCCACGTTATTTTGTTGAATATAGAAGTAATTATAAGTATTCAAGTCTAGAATGTATCCTTTCTATGTTAATATTATATGGAATCCCAAGTGCTGTGTTTGTCACACAATTAATTTCTGGAAAATTAAAATCTTAAAGACTCTTGCTTTTAAACGAAAATATCGGTAACAATGGGAATTACGTACCTTTCCTTGAAGTGAGAGCAGTTTAGCGTTGACCTGTTTGAATCGTTCAGTGAGTGCGAGGCATATGAGCATGATGAAGAGATCCATGTAGTTCCACGAGAAGCTGTCGACGACGTTGATTACAAACACGAGGATGCCGGCGAAATGGTTGTACTCGACGATGCGGAAAACCTGATGGTAAGCGCCAAAACAGTACACTCGTAACCAATCCATACCTCCCTCGGAACAGTAGAAAGACTTGCGAAAGTTCATCATATTAGCCATCAGGTGTTCAACTACAGTAATAAAACAAACAACTATCTGGAATTATGACATTGATTATGTATGCAAAAAATTGTAAAATGTTTTGGAACACTTTCATAGACCACTTATGGTTTATCACAGTTCAGTCTTTCAGAATCATAAACGGGTAAAATTAAGAGATATGAATCTGACCACATCTAAGTCTTCTGTTTCTCGGACGTTAGAACAAATTTGATAACAAAGTAACGTTGACATGCCTCTTCACAATCTCGCATGGCCTCGCGGGCCATTCGGTTTTCTGTTGACGCCGTGCGCCCTCCAACTCTGGTGCTTTTTGCCTTCGGACACGAGGTGTCGCCGGGTATCGGACTCTACCTTGGTCAGCGGAAGCGAATCGTGACTTCAAGTGGAGTTTCGGTGTGGGGGGTAGGCGAGGGTGGAACTGAGGATCAGCGAGGAAGAGCTACACTTCTTTTTCTGGCCTCGAGCGGTTCGCGCCCGGCTGCACTGCTGCCGACCCATCATCCAGTTGTCCGGTCACCAAGAGGCTTTACGGGGTTCGTTTCTGTGGTAAGTCGACGCAGGGAGGCATCCAGTATCGGTCGGGGGAAAGGCTAGCAGCGATCCGAGCGAATGGGGCAGACCCCGTTCGTGCCAAGTGGTGACCAGGCGCGCACACAAGAAAATCCAAATTGTATTGTATTGTTTTTCAATGTTATTTAATTTTTTACACTCTAAAATAAATGTTTTTTGTTTTATTCTTATTAGACATTTGTTGATTTATAATAAAGCGCCGTCCGACGTGCCCGACAACCCAACGGGACGTGATAACGACTACATATCAACATAATGTTCGCTTGCAAGTGAGACATACTGAACCATGAACGACGAATTGTAACAAAATTTAATATTTACTTTGTAGATAAAGCAAGTACATTATATTAAAATATGTACTTTCGTTACTTGTCACCTTTGCACAATTTTTGTCCTTAAATCTGCAGGTTTGAAAACCTCTTGCAACTGCTAGAAATACTGACGTACTGGTTGCTGAATATCATCTAATGTCTTGCAGAGTTGGCCTCGCAGCAATTCTCCAACAGAACCAAAAAGATGGTAGGTGGAGGGTGCCAAATCTGGATGCAAGGAGGATGTGGAATAGTTCCCTACCAAAATGTACTGATATATTTACAGTGACACGAAAAGTGAGAGGTATCGCGTTATCGTGTTGATGAAAATGTTTCCATTTGTCGCTAAATGTATGAGGGAGCTGAAAAAGTGTCCTTATAGCCGGAAGCATATAAGGTCTGTTCAGGTTCGAGAAATTAAACAAAATTGCAACCCAGACGACGCTGCCCATAATGTCCCTGTAGATCGAATTGTTTTCTCTTTCTTGGGGTATCATAATTGTGTCAATATACGCATTGGCGTTTTGTTTCAGACTGGTAATTAAAAACGCAACTGGTACGAAGTGTCAAAATATTCGCCAATAAATAAATAATTTCCTTTCTTCTTACATAATGGTTCATTTTTGAAATTTGTGGTAAAGGTCAATAAACGTGGGACTTAACGAGAACATCTTTTGATAACACAAGACTTTAATTTATCCCTGCACTATACAATGCCCTTCTTCAAGTTTTCATAACTGATCAAGTATGTTGTGTTCCGTGGAGGCCTTCCGAGGGCGACCGCTACCAGTCTTATATACGATTTTATGTTACTATCGGGGAAATGTTTTTCCCATTTCCTAACATTACTGCATCCATGCAGAATCCTCCGTAATCATATTGATGTCTGAGGTGAATTTAAGCAATAGAATTTTCCTCTTCTTTAAGGAATTCAAAGACAGCACGTTCTCGAAACAAATAATCGATGTTGTTACGCGATATAACCTAATTACGTCACAATATGTCAATATATGGTGTTAAGCCTGAAAATAACGATTCGCCAATTTTTTGGTACATTATTGGAATTGAAATTGTAATAATGGGTTTCATTACTTTCAGTATGTATCGTATACGAGCCTAAGCCATGACATCGGCAGTTGATAAAAACTCGTATTATAAAAGTAATATAATAATCGATTTGCAGTCGACGAAACCTGTAAGGCCGGGTTCACACGGGGAACGTTCGGTCCACACCACTCCCCATCAACACTTCTACACGACCACTTTTGTTCAACACCTGCAACATTTCTCAGTTTTCTTATAACCACTATAGAAAAGATACCTAATGTTAATATTTGAAAGATAATTTTTTTGTTCAAACTTAGTTAAAAATTTGTAATTAAAAATTATAAATAAATAATAGTTATAAGATAAAAAAGATTAATAAAATTAATTAATAAAAAACTACCAACCATTTTCATTCTTTTTCGTATTCCACTCATCAAAACATTCATACACGCATTTTGCTTTTTTATTTTATTTGAATATTCCTTTCCAGAAATATTCCAAATTTACGGCTGATTTTCAATTTCACTAATAAATCTTTCAGTATCATAAAATTTCATTTTGAGCAAGTGTTCAATTGAGAGAAACAAGTGTTGAAAGCAACAAACAAGACACACGTGTGAACTACACAATGCACCTGCCTTTACTTGGTGTTGATGACTGTGGAGCAAACAGGAATTCGTCTGTTTCCCTAGCCTAGCGTTGTCGAGTAATGGCTGGAAGTGGTTTGAGAGTGGGGCAACAGGAGGCAAGTCTGAACTCTCCTACAGCAAACAAAGGACCTACCGTGAAGTGGCCTGACCACGTGTTGATCGTGTGAACAAGGCCTAAGAGTGGGTTTGAAATAATAGCAACAATCAAAGTGGACGGAGAAGTTTTGTGTCAACGCTCCATGGTACGTCATTAATTCCATCACCCGACATTGCCAAGAAAGTAATCAGATCCTCCAGCACTAAGTAACTAAAGAATCTTCAGAACAATATAATTGCATTCACTTCCTTAATTTTTTAATTCATTGTAGAAGCTTATTATTGCTTTTAAATCAATTTATGAGTTAAAATACGACGCAGTTTCTTAATAATGTGAAAAAAATACGACAAAGTTCTATAGAATTGAAAAAAGCAAACTAATAAGGAGAGGTAATAATTGATGGAACATTAATATGGATTCCGATTGTCGAGCGCAGATATAAGCTCTTGGAATTTTAGCAGAAAAACTATAAAAGGTGGCGGAAATAAGCGGTTGGGTGCATGTTACAATCGGAGTAACTTCGCGTCACTTTGAATCCAGAATTTGGAGTTAACAGACTATCTGGACTCTGGAATATTTCATGTTATCTGGCCTTTTCTGGCAATATGTCGTACTCACATAGCTTGCGAAAGAAACAGAATTGTTTATAATTTCTGATGAGTACTGTAATCCTTCTATCAATTCCGGAAGCCGACGCCTTAGCTAGTGGTCAAACCCTGAGCCCGACGCCTTAGTGGTCTTGAATAGTCATCGCTACAATGGGCCAGTTCTGCCAGCTGCGATGTTCCGAGACGCCAGTAAGTCGTTACGAAATATTCATACGAGCCAGGAATCAATTCCGGAGGCCGACGTCTTAGCCAGTGGTCAACCCCTGTGACCGACGCCTTGCAATGGTCCTGCTTATTCATCACTGCTGTGGGACAGTACTGAGACTCTTGAGAATCCGCGATAAGACAAAACGTCGGTGTGGGAGAAACAGCAGTGAAAAGTTAGTGTGTACCATTTTATTGTATACCGTGCGATGCAGTATCACAAGGTTTTATTGCGGAAGTACTCAATTTCAGTTTCTAGAAATAATGTCGAACCCCACTTCAATCCCATTAATATTAACTAAAATATAGTTTCATTACAATTTATACAATAGATTTTCCATTTCAATGTTTAAATGTTCTGTGTTGAACCGTAATTTTTCGGCAAAAATTTGAAGCAACAAAATGTATTCTAATCAAACCTCAAACTTTTCAATATTCCATATTGGGAAAAATGCTTTTTTTAGGGCTACATGAGGGTAATCCACATGGTGGCAAATCCCCTTTAATAGCATAGGAAGGGATTTGAAAGGGGGGATGCGGAAGGGTAGAGGATAGTAGCCAAGGGTTAACTAGGGCCCCCGGGCTATAGTTTAAGGATCCTACCCGGCATTCGCCTAAAACTAATGCAGGGAAAACCCTAGAAAAACTTGCATCAGGTAGTTCAGACATTGGGTACTTGTCCCACGCCCTTCCGATAGCGGGAGAAGTTTTTTCTCATCACCGTGATCCTTTAATCCCAATATCCTCTTATCTAAAGTCTCATATACAAATTACTTTCATATTGAAACAAGATTGTCTATGTTTATATTAATTCCGATACTGTGAATACTCCGTCCTGTAAATGGAAAGATATTTTAATGATACCGCTAATTGACAAATAAAAAATTCTTACATTTATTTTAAATTTCCATAATTGTATTTTCCATGCGTTCCTAGACAAATTTAAGTTTGCAATTACCTCAAAATGTCTAAAAACAATTAAATTCACGACATTCCATAATAATTAGATATCTGGCATGCTTACAGAGAGCGAGGCTCATGAGTACAGCAGTGAGAGCCTTGAGCCTGCGCCGCAGGTTCGGAGGGTTACCGTAGTGCACCAGGGCGACGTCGGTCCTGTTCCAGGCCCTAGCCACGCCTGGCCAAGCCTTCGCCAGACACAGGAATAGCAACATAGTCAGGAAGCCACTGCCGTAAAACACGATGCCAGCTGAAAATAATTCGATCGTTGTTACCGGAATGTACAATTTTCTCGTAGTTTCACTATAAACTGTTAACAAAATTTCTCTTGTACTGGGGTCTCTTGTACTGGGGTCTCTTTTTCCCTTCAAGTCTCGTTGGTAAAGCAAACTTTGTAGATTTAAATTGTCCGATGGGCAGAGAGTAATCCTTGAAGTGCCCCAGCGACTAGTCTTTTTCATATTATATATTAACGCTCTCCGAAAATATGTAGTTGCTTATAGTAAGGAGCTATTGTTCTTTTTGGAATAACAGGCTTTTTCTTTTAGAGTAACAGGCTACACGAGGGCAATCCACATGGTGGTAACTCTTCTTTATTAGCATATGAAGATGTTTTAAAGGGGTATGCGGAAGGGTAGACGAAGGTAGCCAAGGGTTACTAGGGCCCCCGAGCTATATTTTAAGGATCCTACCTGGCATTCACCTAAAGAAATGCAGCGAATACCCTAGAAAAACCTGCATCAGGTAGGTCGGGCATTGGGTACTTGTCCCACGCCCTTCCGATGGCGGGAGAGGGTTTTTCTGTGGGGACACAGCAACCCCTTCTCCGTACCTCGACCAGTTTAGATGTCAGTTGGTCGAATGTTCCAATGGGAACAGTGGCAACTCCCCTCGTATAGCACCAGAAAAGGAGCGAAAGGGCGGATGCGGAAAAGTAGAGCAAGGTAGCGAAGGGTTAACTAGAACCCCCGGTCTATGTTTTTTTTTGGGGAGCAACCGGCTACATGAGGGTAATCCACGTTGGGCAACTCCCCTTTAATAGCATAGGAAGGGATTTGAAAGGGGGGATTCGGAAGGGTAGAGGAAGGGTAGACGAAGGTAGCCAAGGGTTACTAGGGCCCCCGGGTTATATTTTAAGGATCCTACCCGGCATTCGCCTAAAGAAATGCAGGGAAAACCCTAGCAAAACCTGCATTGGGTAGGTCGGGCATTGGGTACTTTCCCACGCCCTTCCGATAGCGGGAGAGGAGTTTGCTGTGGGGACGCAGCATTCCCTTCTCCGTGCCGCGACCAGTTTAGGATTTTTTTTTAGGTCAACAGGCTACATGAGGGTGATCCACATTGGGCAACTCCCCTTTAATAACATAGGAAGGAATTTGAAAGGGGGGATGCGGAAGGGTAGAGGAAGGTAGCCAAGGGTTACTAGGGCCCCCGGGCTATGGTTTAAGGATCCTACCCGGCATTCGCCTAAACAAATGTAGGGAAAACCCTAGCAAAACCTGCATTGGGTAGGTCGGGCCTTGGGTACTTGTCCCACGCCATTCCGATAGCGGGAGAGGGAGGCAGTTCTTGGGGTTTTACGGAGTCTATTATAACACTTTACTATGAGAGACACGTATAATGTTTGCTACTCTCGTACTGAAATGGACACATACAGTTACATTGTTTTATGATTTTATATATCCGTCAGTTTTTGAGAACAAACAGGTATACCGGGCACTAATATTACCTCATAAATGTCAAAAGTTTCAAAACTAGATCCGACAAGTATATCTTATCTCCAGAGTTGAGCTGTGGTACAGAGTGAAAGTGTTTTCCAGCTTTGATGAATAAGGCCTCGGGCACGATACAAGAGGCGAGCGATGAGCGACTGGGAGCATGTAGACTGAGCGACTATGCTCAGTTTTATGAACCAATAGAATATAATGAGTTTGGGGGTTCCCTGGCTACAACAGGAAACTGCGGTAGGGCGGCACCGCCTGCCTCTCAATGGTCGACGTTGACCCCCGACATAAAATTTTCTCTCACTGCCCAACGTCAAAGCACTCATGGAATGCTTACATGTTTAAATTCAGGATAATATCGTCGTGTCCGTCAATAATTTATTATTTAATGTATTTATTATTGTTTGTAAAAAGGGAAGGAAGCTAAATTTGTTATATTTTTGTATTAAAAAATTAATATATCGATACTGATCTGCCAATACGATTTTTGTCGTACTGACTCTTGATATAGTAATGTAAAATGACATTTTACCAGAATAAAAACCGAAAAAGCCTCCAAATTTCGGTCACATATACGTCATGTCAACGGCTTATTACCTACATGATATATAGAGAACAGAGGAAATACATACATTTAATTATGTATCTGGTTTAATTTATTTATACAGATGTTTCTCTACTTATGTATATTAACTTTTATTTCAGAAGATGAATATGGCTCTTAAAATGACCGAAAACTTCTATGTATATTAATGTAGGTTAAACAAATCATTTTACTGTAATTGGCAGGATTTATAATGTTTATTAACAGACTAAAAAAAACAAATAATAGTCCTTGGTTTCGATCTGTTTAAAATATTTTATTTGTAAGGCAGGCAGACAGATTTGATTGTAGAGGGAAATAACACATGGTTTTTCTGACCACTGCAAGATGCTAAAAGCAGGGGTAATATTGTCGTTGGGAAATTACGGCTTCAGCTTACAGCAGATTCCAGTAAAACAAAATTATCTGTTATGTAAAATTGAAACCCACCAATAATCTTTATTTACATTATTTATTATATTATATAAAGTTATGTTAGTGTAGTTACATTTGTGATAAACGGCCAATAACAGATATTGAAAAATTATTTTTTAGTTAATTATTGAATTCCGACATGTTTTGGTCTTCCTGCTAAAATAACATAGTAAAAGCCTGAAGAGCATCCACATGAGGACCAAAACATGTTGCAATTTAATAACTAATTAATAAATTACGTTTTGCAATTGGCTGAAATTGCTGTTTATCATCAAATATTTATTGTATTGAAAAATTAAAGGGAAACAAATTCTCTTTTCGTTTCTCTATAAATAATGTTTTTTAAATGAGTTATCCCACTCACAACTATCTTGGCTTGGAGTGATCAAATTAATACGCGAATGGAGTGTTGAAATAGTTAATGAAAGTGACAACATGAGGTTTAGGCTAAAATATTTTTCTGGAATAATTATTGACAGCTTTTAGCATACCTCAAACGACATAGAAATAGCACGATGACAGAAAGAATCTTTCTTGGTGTAGCAAAATTGTTGGATTTATTTTGATACTACTCTCGTCCATATAGGATATAAAACTGTTTTTAATTTTTAAAAAATGACTTCGAATTAAAGAGAGAGAAAGTAGGTTTTCAAGGCATCTTGGAGACAAGGAATTCTCAGTCAGTTTATTAGAATTTTCGTAAGTACAACCGAATGTAAATTAAATAATAAAAATAGCAGCAGTTTGGTCAGAAATTTAAATTCTTTTATTTTCTAAAACATTAAGTTCTGTAACAACAACAAATTTGAATGACATTGACAATGCCAAAATAAATTGTAACAGTAACATGTAATATATTTTGGTCATTACGTTTGAATAAAATAACAAATTTTCAGATAATATCAAGTAACCTAATTATATACAAATATGGACACGTTTTCTGATCCATGTACAGTTAACAAGCTATTGGCAATTGTATAGAGATTAATATATTTAACAAAATCTGAATATGACACTACATTTCTGAAGTTTCTGACATCATAAAACTTGTAAGTAAACCAAAATGATTTAAAATTTGTGACTGTAGATTAATTATTAAAAAACAAATAAAACGTAATTATAACGTAAATATCAAATCGTTTCATGTTTTGTAATTGATTTCCCTCCCAAAATTAAATAAATAAATAATTTTTCAGACGACTCAAAAATTAAAGACGTCTTCCAATTGTAGATTTAATTGAACAATTGGCCGAGAAATGTTGCAAGAAATCAGAAGGAATAAAAAACACAGGAAGGGAATCATTAACAGAGTGAAAACGTCGGTGGATAGAGTCCTCGAAGGGACGATGGACACTCCGTCTCATTCCTGACATCCCACCCCTAAGGGTGCTTCTCTCCCATGCCGAAAAATTATACACGAAGAACACCAGTAAAAAATATTTTTTTTCATGGTAAATTATATTGCTTGTATTAACGCAAATATCTGCCGTATTCGCATGTTCCAAAATTTCCACCCCGCCCACCCATGTCCCTGGGGTTTAATGCCAAGTTGAATGTCATAATTAAACTCAGTGACATACATAACCTAGGATTTGACTCAAATCTCGGTTGTATTCGCGTTATTTTCATGTAAAGCAACTCCACCCCTAATGGTGCTCATATATATATGAGCACATATATATATTTATATATATATATGTATAATACAAACACTCTGGTTTATTTATAAGATAAGATAAGACTGAGCACAGAAACGAGATTCTTAGTCGCTATCGAGGTAGACTGACATGGAAGTTCAACCCCAAAGTTTCTTACTTCAGGAGATTACTAGGCGATCAATTTGAATATAAAATTCAAAGAATTCCATACTGTATTTTTCAGAAAAAAATAGCTATTCCGTCTGACAAAAGGGGAAATAACGTGAAAGAAATTATAAAAGTGAGCATCAATCTGACTACAAAATATATAGGTTTAGTAAGAGTATTCGTGTGATATAAAATGAGAGAGTATAAATTTACATACATGATCGTTGGAAAGTGAATCCGCTATATGCTACGTCTGCACACGTGAAACCAAACAGCATAAGAGAACACACCAAAATGCAGCATCCGTGCAACACTCTCCACGTGGACCAGCGAAATCTGAAGTTAAAAGAAATTAATTATTTCGACTCTTGGACAATAATCGAGATACATAAATTTAGTTTATTAGGTGAATGCCGATCAGGTTTCATTTACTTCTATAGACAACTATAAAAAGATTATTATTGTTTTATTGTTTATTATTTAACTGAATATTTTGATGAAATAGGATTTCCATTCAATCGGACGTCTTCACCATCAGTAGTGTAGGATGGAATGTGATTACCAATATTCAATATTTCATACCAACCCTTGTTCTGGTATAGTTAAGAAATGAATTAAATTTAATACAGAATAATGTTACGGCGGAGACGAATTACTTTAATGAGCGTGTGGGTTTCGATCAGTGGTGTGTTGGGAGTTCGGTTGTGTGGGTACGACAGGTTACGAACTCAGACACATAAGGTGTATACTTATTCTTCTATTCGTGCGCAAAGTCGCTTTCAACTGCTGGGACACGCGTCGTAGCTCGGGGATGGAACGGCTAAAGGAGTTGTTGACTTGCATGAGCTTTCGTTTGCTGGATAAAGGGAAGGATCTATTGTCCGGAATGATGGAAATGGGACACTTTTAGGGTGGCGAATACCACCCACAAGCGCATCACATCTACAATTAAATGTAAAAGTCATTGAAAGTGCAATTCCAGCACTTGTATGAATTTTTTAAATACAACCGAAAATGATTGTCCAATACAAAATTTTGCCTGAAAAGCATTTTGAAAGTATACAGCCCGTCATTCGCAGGAATAAATGGTGAATACATCAGATTTATTGTCATTGTAGTGTGGTGGGCTTAAGGTCAAATTAACTAATAATATAAGGTTTGTTGGGCGCCACCTGCAAGAAATTATTCACTCGCAGGAAAGAAAATACAATTTTTAGTTAATAAAAAAAAACAAGAATTTATTTTATCAGAATTTATATACTCGCCAACACATTCTTAAACACGAAAGCTCTCCAGACTTGCCAGGGATGCATGTACCCCCCCTTTCTCAGGATTAACCGTGGTTATCTTTGTGGCAAACCAACGCGATACCTGGAAGCATGGAATGCGACTTACCAGGTCCGCAGCTCGGACAGGGTCGATTCCCGTTTGCGACTGTCTCTCTCTGAAGCAGCAGCAGTAGACGACCGGGGACCCACGTGTAAACCAAAATTGTCCAGGATCAACTCTCTCTGATGGTCCAGAGTGATCTCCACGTGTTCCTAGACTGCTCTCACCGACGGTCCAGATCGATCTCTCCTCGTGTTCGCAGACTTCTCTCTCTCCGTCCTCAAAATCCCTATCTCCTGGTTGGTCCTTGTCCACACGTGACCCACTTCAATCTATTTTAGGGCCATACCTTCCCGGTCGTCTACCCCTTTCTTGGCCGACCATGACCTTGTTTGCGGGACTTGCGGATTTTCCCAATCCACCCTGCCATTGTCTTCTGTCTGCTGCTCGACCCCGGCAAGCCTCGTTTCCATGTTTCCAGGCAGCAATTTAGGCAAAAGTTATAAAAATATTTTGTATACAAATTGATAACTAAAGGCGCACCATAGTAGTAATGATGCGTAAATATATCATTTTTAATTAAAATCTACAAGTATGTATAAGGAGCACTACAATTAATAAATGTAGAATATACACCTTATCCTTTTATTCATAGGTTGGTATATGGAATTAGTATTCTTAACACTACAGCTTGACCGATTCTGCAACCAGACCAGTAAGGCAATTCAAATAAAGTAAAGGTAAAGAAGAGAGACGACAAGCATTATAGGATATTTTTCCTTATTCACCGATGAACGTTTGGAAGAATAAGAGAGCCGACAGTTTGTCATTAGAGAAGTTTCTGAAAAGACATATCAGGAATATCTTAAATGTCTCGAGTCACATCGACTTCTACTCATAAATAATTGTATTTGTGATAAATAGATATGTATTACTCATTTACAATTTTTATTCGTTTGAAGAGTCAATGTAGGAGACAGCACTCACTTGAGCTGTTGGACACTGCTTGCCAGAACTCCTTGGACAGGAAAGAGGCCGAAGCACTGCGCCAAAACGACAGCAAAGCCAATGTCTTTGTAGAAGCATTCCCCTGCCAGCTTGTTGAGGTTTTGCGCCTGCAGTGATCCCACCTTGCGAACCTTCCTCCCTAGGGTGTCGGAAATCTCTAAAATAAAATAGATATACGCAAAATAGATATACGCAGTAATAACACATTTGTATTACCTGTTCTGTATTTTAAATATATGCAAAAATAAAATGAGGATTGGCAAATGAATGGACAATCTGCAAAACACCACTGACAGGGAATGTCAATTTGTGCAACAAACCAAATGTATATAAAAGAAAAATAAATAGATATATAAATAAGGAGTTTTGAAAATTAATTACCTACATTTATGAATACAATTATGAATTTCAGTACATCTGAAGGAGAAAATATATACTATAAATATAAAATAGACGAGTGTTAAATTTTCACTAAGTTACAGTAACCTAATTGATACGAGGGAAATAATTAAATAATTGTCATAAATACGTGAAGGTATGATAAATTAAAAAATCTTTATAAGTCTTCAAATAATATAAAACAGGAGCGTTCAACTTTATCCTAAGCCATATTCATTTATTATTTGTACAAAAATTAGGTATTATTTACAACATATGATGCCACACTGTCATCAGTGTGTCTGTGAGATATCGCTCTGACCCTGTGTATTAATGAGAATAGTACGCCTTTTCTCTGAGTCGGATGGTGAAAGCCCTGTTTACGTGAAGGTAAAAAAACATATGAGTCGGTTTCCTACACACCGAGAGTCCAGGTTTTCCTCCTGATAACCTCCGATCTAATCTATCATATTATTGGACGTAGTGAGACCTCAGTTTTGTGGATCTTGGGAAAACAGTATAACCGTGGTGGTATCGGCGCTCTATCTCAGTTTTTTTACCAATTCCGCTTTGATCTCTGCTGTTTTGAGCAAGTCCGTAGTTTTTCGAACGACTGTCATCTAGTCGGAAACGTGTATAATAGATCCGTTTTTGTACTTGCGCAAAACTTGTTCATCGCAGGCTTAGTTATCATCAGTGACTTAATAGGATAACGTAATTCCGCAAATTTAGGAACTCTATCTTAGTCTCGACAACGAAGTAAAAAGGCCAGATTGCTTAGTAATTTGGCTCTCCGTTTCCGTAGCTTCTCTTAGCGTGTTACAATCTTGGGCAATTCGTCCCCGTAAAGGTTAGTAAATAAAGAGTCCAGTCTTTGTCGGTGTAAAGATTAAATAAAATATTCTGCACCAGCTAGTCACGAGAAATCCACTACGCGAAGAAACCCTGTGGTTCGCCAAAGTCGAATTACAGCTGGCCCCAGCCGGAATTTCCGCGCGCCTAGCCAAGTTCGCCCGGGTGACAAGCCACTTCGATCACAGCTGGGCCTATGACGTCCACGATGTGCTAGTGAACCGGTGCTTACAAACAGCTCAATGCCGAGTTCTTACAACGCCATTCAAAGCCTACGTCAAAGCGACTGCTGCCGATTCTCCTATAATTACTTCGCCACCTTTGAGACCTGACCGTCACATCAATACTTCTGGAAGAACTATGTCTCTGTCTCTCATGGTACTGGCGATCCTACAGACGAATATGTCCACAGCCCTCAATCGGACTTTTCGGCTTTACAGGGCGTATGTGCTTTGATATTTCGTAGCGTGTTCTTTTTCTTCTATGTCCTTTGACCATTTAATTGGTGGAGGTCATATTTAAAGATGTACATGCTATTTGCCTAATTTAGTGTGGGCACTCCGACCCTCGAGGTAAAACCCTTGCCGCTGGTTTCGAATCCCAGAGAGGTTTCAGGCCAGAGCCTGTCCTCTAGTATTCACCAGTTGGTGATTTTCTGGATTAGGCACCCTTTGTGGGTAGTGGGGCATTTTCACCGCCCTAAAAAACCTCATAGTGAAATGAAATTGCTGTACGTGTCCTTCCTTCCGCTCTTTTTCTTGCTTTAGAACCCTTGAAGCCTCGATAAGGGAGTCATGGGGCTTTGTCTCGTAGAGAGACTTGCAATCCGACCTCGAGAGTACTGCTGAAGAGGTGTTCCCAAAGGGGTCACTCTAACAGCACGTGTTCCGAGGTCTTATCCTTCCAGCATTCGCAGGTTAGATCGGCTGTTTGCCGACCTTATATAGTTTGGCCTTATATGGGTCATGGCCTCTGAGGCTACGGACTAACTCTCGAGTAGGCATCATTGCCTTTAGACTTACTTAGCCTTTCTGTGAGCGTTGGGAAGACACGTTTAGTCCATTCACTTTTCTCAGTCTGAGTCCAGAGCTATGACCAAGCTCGGTGTTTCCAGTCACGAAAAGGACAGTGTCCAGTCACGAAAACGTTGCTAACACCGTTTTCGTTGAGATCCCAGACCTTTCGCATATCCCCTTTACTCAGCCAGTAGGTCGCCGCCCTGCCTCGGGCAGTGAGGTCGAGGGGCGGGACGCCGCTGATGAGCTGTAAAGCTTCTACGGGCGTAGAATTGTAAGCTCGAAGGA
This sequence comes from Zhengitettix transpicula, assembly GCA_037074705.1. Taxonomy (NCBI): domain Eukaryota; kingdom Metazoa; phylum Arthropoda; class Insecta; order Orthoptera; family Tetrigidae; genus Zhengitettix; species Zhengitettix transpicula. Next base: position 118,782,328 of record CM073592.1, on the reverse strand, counting down.
GACAAAGGAGGCGAAGGAGAACCCTTCTTTGTGCTACTAGCAGCTGTTTACGTACCAATGATTTCTTCAGCACCTGTGTTGTTGCCGCAACTGCGTACAGACACATGGCTTCGAAAACCGCCTGGTAGTATATCAGAAGCTTTGCTGGGGCGATTCTATACTCTGCGTGCTATCCGCATTAGCTGTTACATTGTCCTTACTGTTCTGGACGTTCCTGCCTTGAAGTGTGGCACGAAGTTCAACATCTCATCTAGCAGCACGCCCAAGTACATCGCTCCGCTCTTGACTGCTACATTGCAGCCTTTGTATTTAATAATTGGAAGGCGAGCAAGCGATCCTCCGAAGACAATCGCTTGCGTCTTTTCGACGGACATCTTATTCCGACATGACCATCTGTCGATTACTTCAAAGACTTTCGTCACCTTTTCCTCGATATTTTTTCTGGAATTAACTTCTATGATTACCAGTACGTCATCCGCATAGGCTACAGTCATTATTTCTTCTGGCGTCCTTCTAATCTGTGTGAGAAGTGTATCGACATATAAGTTCCATAGCATAGGCCCTAGGATCGAGCCCTGCGGGCAGCCTCGTTCGACCGACCACATATGCCTGTGTACTCCCCTGTTTAGCAGGGTTTCCAGGAGCGCAGACCACCACATATTGTCGAAGGCTCCCGTGAAATCTACTAGTATCGCCATCTGATACTTCAAGACGGATTATCGCACGCATACCACCACTTCTGGAGTTGATTTCTTTTGACGGAAGCCAAACTGCAGATCATCAAGATCGTTAGTGTCCTTAATTGCTATGGTCGATCTTCGTGCGATCACCCTCTCTAGCACTTTTCCTATTGTTGTCAAGAGGCTTATTGGTCTAAAGGCTCCAGGTTCGGGCGGGTCCTTCCCTTTTCTTTTATAGATGATTACAATTTTTGAAGCCTTCCATATGTCGGGGAACTTTCGCTCCCTCAGGCACGCGTTGTAGAGCTGCGTCAGAGGCTTGTAAATTGTATCAGATGTCTCTATTAGTACTTCGTTCCGCACTCGATCCCATCCCGACCTGCCGCTTTTCCCTTTTTACATCGTTTAATGACAGTTTTCACTTCGTCCTATATCGTCGGTATTTCGGCGTCCGGCGCCTCCTCTTCCATCCACGTTCTCCACAGTTCTCTAGCGACCTTGTTACACGCGGTATCCTCTTCCGCATCGTCGATCGGGACCAACGTGCGAAAGATCGTGGCCGTGTCCTGCCAGCCAACCGTAGTGCTCCCGCCTGGCTTGCGTACTGTTGACAGTTTCAGTGGGGCCTTAATTTTGCCCCTCGAGAGCTTGTACGGGAGGCTCCATACATCCTTCGAGATACAGGTCTCGACGAAAGCAGCTGCTTTCCTTCTTGCTGCTCGCGGGAAGTTCCCTCTCCGGGCCAGACGGTTGCGTAACTTACAGACCTCTCTTTTTATTCTCGTTAGATCCGTATTCCACCACGTACGTATCTTCGCTGTCGGGTGAACTCAATGTAGAGAAACCCGTCTCCAGTATTTTCCGACGCACACTTGGGGATGTTTCCACCACCCAGTGCACTGTGGGCTTATTCCTGGGGCCTATCCTAAACCTCATTATGTGGGCGTCGTTGTCGACCCCCTCGAGTTTTTGTCCAGGGATGATGCCCTTGAGGTCCTCGGGCTTCAAGGTTGCATCGACATTGTAGACTATGAGTAGGGGGTTCCTATTTCGCGGTTCCTCCACCTTATAGTCCACGAGTTTATGGATGCCGCATCAGATTTTCTGCATCCGCCTTAGTCTCGACAATAAGTTTGACCGAGTTACTGAAGGCCATCTCCCTAAGTCCGACAATTTTTATCTTGTCGGTCGTAGGGTTCACTAGTTTTGTAACGTCCTTGCGGACGTTTTGACTGGTCTTCCCTTCCCAAGCCTTGGGTGATATGAAGACTACCGGTTTAGTGGTAGGTCGGGCTGGGTCCGGCCGGGTTTTTGGGCCCGTCTGGGAGGGTGATTTTTTCAGAGCCTGCGCACAAGTGGCGGGTACCTTCGCAACCTTTTTTGCAGTTTCCGAAATCTTTCCAGCTACTTCTTCCACCGTCGCTATTTCGGAGCGCAAATCTGTCTTCTCCTCAAGAAAGCTGTCTACGCGTTTCCGCGCTGCTGATACGAGCGCGATGCACTTTGCTCTGACCGCGTTTGAGAAGAGTTTTTGAGTCAGGCACATTTTGAGATCGTCGGTAGTGACCTCTCTATGACCAGCTAAGCGGTCACGCGTAGGAGACATCTATGCCTTAGTAGATCATCACACATAGTTGTTTTTTTAATTCATTCATGGGTGGCCGCTTCGCGACAGAGGGTTCGTTACGTCTAGGAAGCGGGCGTACGCGCTCTTTAAGAGAGTCAAAGTTACTCCCATCCCCTCACTCGGACTACGGAACGGATAACCGATTTCGTTCCGTATACGGCTAAGTGCAATCGGTACAACACCCGCAACAAGATGAGGCACGCCATGCCGGCCGGCAGCTAGGAACGCCGATCGTCGCCCGGCCAATGCGAATTCTACGAAGAATGTCCTAGCCATCGTCTTCAGGTGAAGAACCGATTTACGGGCCCTTTTTATAGCCCTCATGAATCAGGTCCACTTGTGCCTGATTGGTGAATCCCGCGACGGTGGAGCATCCCCCACCCCTTCCGGTGCCGACTACCGGGGACTCCTCAACCGAGCTTCCGGTCCCTTCGTCGTCTCTGCCCGGTGGGTGGTCCTGGTGTGCGTTCGGGATTGCCGACGCAAACCTGATATAAGCGGGTTCCACACTTGGCTCAGGTGGAACCCAGAGTCCCTATTTAGGAGATTGTCACCCAATTTAATTTCGATTGATTCCAAAATTATGCTGTCCCACTAATTGTTGGCCCAGTTTATTAATTTAGTGTTTCCGAAGTCAATTTTATGTCCGGTCATTATGAAATGTTCCGCGACTGCCGATTTTGAGCTGTTTTAGCCTGATCTACCTCTGGTGTTCCACTTTTTATTCTTCAATGGTTCTGATTGTCTGATCGATGTATCTGGAACCACATTCCCACGGGATATTGTAAATACCCGGTGTTGTCATGCCGAGACTGTCTTTGACCGGCGGCACGAAACTTCGGATCTTCTTCTGCGGGCAGAAAGCCGTGGGTCAATTTAAACCACTTTTAATGTACTTGAAGAAACCCAGACATCGAATTTAATTACTTTTAATTTGACAACTAATTTATCTTCTCCACAAATCCAAATGAGTTTTGTACAATAGTCATTATTGCCAATTATATATTGAAGCATTAAAGTTTATATATTATCTTTAACTGAATTATTACTTTTTAAAATTTTTGATAATGACTATAGGCTTCCAAATAGCTCCCATATAACCTAAAGCCTTTTCGAGCGATGATTGTTAGTATGATTTAAATAACCTACAACAACGTTTCTTGGAAAACAATTTTCATATTTCAAACTCGCCAAGTTCAAATGCATGACATAGAACCCTTAAAGATTATATTGTGGATATATAAAATGATACGTATTGGTTCTATTAATTCAATTATACAATTTTATACAGATTACGGTAAGTTAATCAACAAGAATCGTTTATTTTTAATTCATAAAGTTTAATGTCGTTATTAATGCTCAGATTCTTCTAAAACTAATATAAGTGAGACAATTGAAATTATTCAGTGTGTCTCGTGACCAAGGGGTAAAAGATAAGGCCGTCATTAATACCTATTTTTCTGAAAGAGTATTGTAATTATCTTATCAAAGCTATCCAATACACAGACGACTTACATTCAAGGTTGTGATCAACGATGATACGCACGAAAACATTTCATGTGATAAATTGAACAATGTCCTCTTTATCGGACCGAAAATAGAATTTCACGAAGCATAAGAATAGAAATACGGAGATGAACTTAGTGAATGGAAATTAATTATTCCAAGAAGCTGACACATATCTCTTTGACGAACATCGATAGATAATGGGTTTTCAACAAATAACGTCACTAGTACTTAAGTGAATGAATTGGTAACAAAGCGACGATTCGTCATTATATAATTTAATGATATTAACTTCTTACGATCGAAGGTATCATTAGTTATAAAAATGTCGATCGTAATAATGTTAGTTTTATTTTAAATAAGGACTTAGTTAACCGTACTATTATTGCAGACAAATTTGATGTATTTTTGAACTGACTACGCATGGTTAGTATAATTATTTTATGTCGTTTGTAGAATACCATTGCTTGGCGGCGATCAGTTTAGTTTCTGCTAAAATTTCACCAGCCTAAGAATAATACGTTTTGAATATGTCCTATTGTGAGTATTATGTTGTCTTAAATTATTGGTGTTATATTCATCTCCTTTTTGCAACATTTCATCAACTCCAAATGTAATGATAGTTTCCTTCATTTTCAATGAAGTTGCGACGAACTCTGCCATATTTTACAAACCAACCTTCAATGTGAGAATAGAATAACCGTGAAGCTTATTCCGTTTTCTGATTCCAGATTCAGTGATCTTCTTTACGGAAAGTAATGTAATGGTATATACAGTAACGCGAGTTATTTGGTCATCTGGGTGGACTTGGATGGGTGCCTGACAGCTACAAGTGAACGCTAACATTATTTGACCTAAATAATAGAGTTTAGGAAACATCTATTTAGCAGACGGGCATACAAAATATATAATAGGAATTTGGTGACTTCGCTTACCAGACACAGTCAAGCGTAGTGCAGTCTAACTCATGACACGAGCAAAGTTGAGAGAGCGCACCGATGATGTACCCGGCAGAACCAGGGAAAGTCAACGATTCTATCACCCCAACCGTAGTGCAGCCTAAGTCCACACCACTCAACAATTATAAATCCGCCGGCAAGGTATCGTGAATATTTTGTTTTTATTTCCAAGTATCGTAATGCCACAGTCTTCAGTTTATATAATTCAATTCAATTCAATTTGTCATGGGGCGGTTCAACCCGTATATCATAAGAACCTTGACATAAAGAGGCGTTGTTTCTAATTATTTGATTGTTTTTTCTATTAATTCCATTTTTATTATGCTTTTTTTTCACTAAATTATCATATTAAATAAATTTTATTATCCTTAATTTATATTTACAATCTTCTCTGTTGAGCATTGAATAAATTATATGTACAAAGATGCCATCCCAGTGGAGGGCTCCCCAAAAATTACTTATTACTATCTAGTTTATATTTTGTATACATGTATAGTTCGAGAGGACTGAGTCTTTTTAGTCTGTTGGTGGAATTTCTGTGGTAAAACAAGTTCATAGCTATATAGTTTTTGTCTAATCTTTTAATATATTTAGCACTCACGCACTTCACTTCCTCCTTCACCGTTTTTACATGAAGATCCCAATGGATGACCTAGTTTCTAACGTACCATAGAGCATCTGCTATTATCCTTAAAGCCTTTGACTGGAATCTCTGTAGAATTTCTATCTTGGAGTTACTTGTAGTTCCCCATAGTTGTAACCCGTATGTCCAAATAAGCATTAGTATGCTTTTGTAAACTAGTACTTTGTTGTTTAAAGTTAGTTTGGATTTTCGTCCTAGTAGCCAATTTAACTTGAAGATCTTTATGCCTAGTTGCTTCCCTTTACAGATTACATGTTTTTTTCCAAGTTAGTCTACGGTAGAGGTGCATATCAAGATATCGGACGTATTCTGCTTGAAGAAGTTGTGTATTGTTGAGTGATACTGGTGGACACGTTTCTCTTCTGAGGGTGAAGGTAACTTGAATGGACTTGGCTTCATTAGCTTTTATGCGCCAAAGCCGGAGCCAGTATTGAACTTGGTTAAGCGAAGTTTGTAGGTGACTTGATGGTAGGGTTTTCATGAAATGCTAAAATAGCAGTATCATCTGAAAATGTAGCTATGAACGTATGGTCGATGGTAGGGATATCTGCCGTGTACAGAAGGGAGATCCCAGTACACTACCTTGCGGTACACCTGAGTTAATAGGACTTAATTTTGTTAGTTTATCTTCAAACTTAACCTGGAATTGTATGTCGCGCAGATAGGATTTTAAAATACGATAGTAATTGTGTGGTAAATTTTTCTTGGTCTGTAACAGCAATCCCGTGTGCCAGACCTTATCAAATGTCTGAGTTATGTCTGAGTTATGTCAAGAAAGGCTGTGGAGCAGTATTTATTTCAAAAGTTTGGTTAGTTGTGTTTACTACTCTGTGAACTTGTTCGATAGTAGCGTGGTTCCCCTAAATCCAAATTAGTGTGCTGGTATTAATTAGTATTCTTGTAGGATTGGTTTTAATCTTCTTAGTAAAGGTTTTTCAAAAACGTTGGATATTATTGGCAATAAGCTGATCGGTCGGTAAGACGATGGTTCTTCAGACGGCTTTCCTGGTTTAGATACAAGTATTATTTGGGTCAACTTCATCGGTCCGGATAATGGATCAATTTCGGATGGCGTTAAATATGGCCGTTATTAGTTTGTATCTTTTCTCTGGTAATTGCTTTAGAACTTCACCTGCAATTAGGTCATAGCGAGAAGCTTTTTTACATTTTAGGTTTGACTTAATTAGCGTTTGAACATCGTTCATTGTCATATTTTTCGTCGGTAAGCTTAGTTATCTGGTGACTCCAGGTATAGTTGTATTTCTGATTCTTCTTCTTCTGGAGTTAGTGCCGAGGGAAAGGGATGAAAGACATTCGCCAGATGTGTTACAAACACATTAGCATTTTCCTGATCACTTCTTGCCCAATTACTGCCTGTTTTCGAGTAGGTGGTATTGCTTTATGTGGTTGTTTTAATTTCCTCGTGGCTTTCCATAGTGAGTAATCTGTTGCTTCGGTAGATGAAAGGTTTGAACATCGTTCATTGTCATATTTTTCATATTGCATGGCCTGGTTCTTTTGATATTGTAGAAATGCTTTCCAATTATGTGTATCTTTTTTGAGTCTGTTTTTATTATTTGGGAATATTTTTGTCTGTCAGAGTCTACGAATTTTCCTTTTCTCACCTATTGATTGTTAGATATTCGTACGTAGAGTTTGAATCTCTTCGTTCGTTTTAACTACAGGAGTTGATTCCCAAGCCGCATTTTGAATAGTGAATTGCACCATCGATCTCATCAGTGGTTTTGAGGATTATGCTTAGATCTGTTTCCTTTGCAATAATAAAACCGACTGGGGTAATTTTAGAGAAATAATTAAAGAGTCTAATTGGTCTCGGTTTTTAACATATTTGAGTTCTTAGTGTAATTATGATCTGGAAATATTCTGATGACATATCAAGACATGCTTCAATTAGGAGATAGTTATGTGCAATTTTTTTTGTAACACAAAAGTCGAAAATATCAGCGATTTTATCCTTGTCTGTAGGCCAGTATGTAGGTTGACTGGTGATGAGATAGTTGAAATTATTGGCAGTGTGTGATTTTAGCAATTCTCTGCTTTTAGGCCCACACACCATCTTCAGATATGCTATATCAAGAGCAGTATCCCCATCATCCGGACAACATGTTGCAGCAGCAGCTCCAAACATCACAACCCCAGTACAGAGAGCCTACATTCAACCATCACGTAAATCACAGTGTAGTACCGCAGTATGACGTTACCACTAACACGTCTAGTCAGCAAAATGAAAAATTGACCACAGTCAAGGAAAAATAAATGTAGAATACAAGGCGATAATAGTTGCATAGTGAAGCAGAAAATACTGGAGCAGCCAATACTTAACCTAAGAAATCGGTTTCAGGCCCTTCAAGAACTGGATAATACAATGGAAGCATATACACATACAGAAACGATGACAGAAAAACCACCGCCAATACTTATTACAGACGTGTTAAATATCAATCCACTGACAGAAGAATTGAATACTATAGCTGAAAAAAATGAACTCCTTAAAAATAATAGGTAGAAAACAACCAAGTGAAAATAATGGCAGAAACTGGAGTCATATACCAGAAACGGATAGCTAGACTAATAGAACTTAAAGAACAATTCCATACTTATCAAATGAAAGAAGAGCGAAGTTTCCGCGTCGTAGTTAATTCACTACTCTGTCGATACTAATTAATTAAATACTGAAATAGAAACCCAAGGACATATAGTTATGAACATATACAATGTAAAGCACAGAATTACCAAACAACCTGTCACACTGTTATTTGTTGATATAGCTCCATGTGAGCCTAATAAAAATATATATGACATTAAACATCTATTGCAAACAAAAGTAACACTAGAACCACCACATTGCAAAAGGGATATTCCACAATGCGCAACTTGCCAAAGATATGGACATGCTAAAAGGTTGTGCATATATCAACCCAGGTGTGTGAAATGCGGCGCCAACCATCTAACATCCTTGTGCAGTAAAACAAAATGCGTCTTACGTAACGGTTCACACCCTGCGAAATATAAAGGATGCCAAGTCTACCTGGAATTGAAACAGAGTTCATTTATTCCACCCCACCCTTGAGCACCTGTTGAGCAACCAAATATCATCACGACACAAGTACGAAATAGAAACGTAAGATCCTTTGCTCAATCTCCTCTGTAAATTAATGCACCACAAACATCCCACAATGTGAAACTAGAAAATGTTTTGATATAACCAGCTGAGAATACAAAAATAATGCTTAACCTCCGTACAGAAATCGTCTCCAAAATAAAATAAAGGCGCAAAACCTTAAGATTGCAGAAATGAATTCGAATGGCTTGTAAAACCACACCCTAGAACTACGAGAGTTTACTAATAATCGTGATATGGACATAATTTTAAAATGTGAAACCCACTTTACAGAAAGAAGTTGACAACACCCAAGTGAAGCTGCACATTAGGGTTCAGCAAGAATTATAAAACGTTCCAACAAATACTACCAAACATACATTCGTGAACTATCAATGTGGTCGTGGAAGATTGGGCAGGGCGCATTACAATCACAGTCTTGTATAATCCCCCGAGGCACAATATAAAAGCACAGCAATGCACCCAATAGTGTACACTTGGAACACGCTTCATCTGTGGTGGCGATAACAACGCTAAACATCACAGTTACAAGAAGTAACTCACAGCCAATATGGGGACACAATTTGATGTAACGAAATTTCAGTGTAGATGAAGTGCACGCATCCCAACACAATCGACATGAGACGGAATTAACAGCCGACATGATGGCACACGCATGTGAACCGAAATACATACCAAGATGAAGTACACACATCCTATCACATGAGGAAACACATGGATATAAAGAAATGTCAACAGAGATGAAGCGCACGCAACCAATCACAGTTTATAAGGCGGAAATCACGATGAGGACATATTTTGAGAAGTCATTTCTTTCAATATAGTACGCGATATGAACGTGGCGGAAGAATGACTTGTGAAATATTAAATGTTACGATACATAATCAAGGTACACATCTATACAAGCACTATATAAGACAAACACCCCGCCTGACAGTTTCCTCGAATCGGATCACGCGAGGGAGTAAACTGCGCTCTGAAACTCAGTCACGCCGTATCACCCAAAAACCCGAACCGCGAAATTTGACATCCACCGCCCGGGGCTCCAATCCACGGGCGTTAAACCACGCAAACTTATAAACTTGGCTCAAGAATACCGTGACGCCTGGGTGATAACCCTCGACGCACGCGCTCCGCCCAAGCGAGTAAGTAAAGAAACGATGAAAGTAGTGGTATTTCACCGGCGGTGATAAAATCACCTCCCACTTATGATACACCTCTTATGTCACCTCACAATGCCAGACTAGAGTCAAACTTAACAGGGTCTTCTTTCCCGCTAATTTTTCCAAGCCCGTTCCCTTGGCAGTGGTTTCGCTATATAGTAGATAGGAACAGTAGTAGTAGTAGTAGTTTAAGTTCAGCGCATAAGCGTCACCCCGTGGGTGAAGCGCCCCGCTTCCCCGTGTATACCTATTAGGTTTTACAGGGAGTATGTCCTTAAAGATTTCTGCTGCTTAATTTTAAGTGCTACATTCTCGTGTATGAGAGCATGGTTTGCGGCTCCCATACCTGGGTCTTTCTTCCCGTTGCCGGGAGAGAGACGGTCTCTTACCCCGACGGGTAACGCGCCCCCAGGACCGCTGCCTTCCCCGGGGCTTGAGGCTTCAAAAACCAGTCCAGTCGTTCCCCCCGCAAGCGGGTCACAACTCCTAGAACTGGCCACTGCTAGCACCACCTCATGGGATTTACATGCGCAAACCACTGCCACGTCGAGTCCAACCTCATTTCTGTGAGCTTAGGCTGCCATCCCGAGGGACAGCAGCTGGGCTTACAGCTCACCCCGACTACCAGACTTTTTCACTGATGGCTCTGGTCTGCCGTAGCGCGCATGGCTCTGTTAGGTTGCATTGTCTCCGAGTACGAAAGAGATGTATGCAACCCAGGGGCCACCGTTAGGTAGAGCTTGCACTTCTAGGCATTTGAGCAGCCCGTCACCAGCACCTCTCTCATCGGGAGAGGCCTGGTCATTAGATTCTCGCATGCCTAGCTTTGTAGCTTTCTTCCCTTCGACGTCACTACTGGTCCTAAACCAGCAGTTCCGCCGTCGGAGCAGTAAAGCTAGTGGCTATCTCCTTGCGCTGGGTAGGTTGCGCTCCCACCCAACAGAGAACTACAGCCAGGTGGTTTCGTCGTCGGATAACTGAGGTAGTACCTCCCTCAACACCTTAGTCCAGAGACTAGACTACCACCTTAAGTGGACTCAGTTACTAGTGAATGCCATGGCAGGTTTTACAGGGCGAATGAACTTATAGCGAGTAACTGCAGCTTTAGTTATGGTTCGCAGTATTCTTCAAAATTTGAAGGAGGGGTGTGGTTCCCATACCTGAGTTTTTCTTCCCCGTTGCCAGGAAAGAGGCGTTCTACAAGTATCACACCCTCAGGCCCACGTGCCATCCCCAAGGGCTTGAGGCTTCAGATACCAGACCTGGTCGCCCCCCCACTATTGGGTTTCAGTTCCCCAGGCTGGCTTGCTAGCACCACCTCATGGGATTTACATACGCAACCCACTGCCACGTCAAGTCCAACCTTATTCCGTGAGCTTGAGCTGCCATCCCTAGACAAGACGGCAGCTGGGCTTACAGCTCACCCCGACTACCAGACTTTTTCACTGATGGCTCTGGTCTGCCGTATCGTGCCTGGCTCTGTTAAGTCGCGTTATCCCCGAGGATAAGGGACATACACGACTCGGGGGCCACCACCGGGTAGAGCTTTCACTTTCAGGCATTTGAACAACCCCATCACCAGCGCGAGGACACTGGCCATTAGGTTCTCAAAATGCCTGGCTTTGTAGCTTTCTTCCCTTCGGCGTTACAGCCGGTCCTAAACCAGCCATTCAACCGTCGGAGCAGTAAAGCTAGTGGCTATCTCCTTAAGCCTGGTAGGTTGCGCTCCCACCCAGCAGAGAATTACAACCAGGCGGTTTCGTCGTCGGATAACTGAGGCTGGCCATCCTCAACACCTTAGCCCGAAGACTAGACGACCGCCTTGAGTGGACTCAGTTACTAGTGAAAGCCATGGCTGACACCGACCCGTCACAGTCACACTCCCGTGCTCATATAGGATACTAGGTATTTCTACCCGACACCAAGGCACAATGAGTGTTGCACGCCACACCCCCTCACTTGATAGCCATTCCCCCCTTCATACCGCTATCCGGGGTACACCGGATAGTGTACTAGTATTACCAGACTAGTCACGGTTCGACGTCTTGGCGTCTCCCACACATAAGTACTGGAGGCAATGAGTCCGTTACCCAGGCCCGAACTGGGATAGGAAGCAATGCCAGAAGTTTTACGGGCCGGGCGCAGTGTGGTCTCCCCTGGATCCCTTTTTACAGCTAACCGAGGAGCGGCCCCCGTGTCGCATTCTAATTAGGATGCAGCCGCCCGCCCGGGAATGAGCCGTGACATTTCTGTTGACCTGCATACAGGCTTGAACAGGGGAGCGCTCGCGAACGCAATGTCTCCGACTTGGAGATGAGAGGCTATGTATATGCATCATCCCCCTTCCTCCCCCAGTAGATAGGGACATTTTTTTAAAGTCATTTTGCAGTACATAACCCCGTGTATGCCGGTACGGCTTTACAGGGCGCGCGCACTTTAATATTTAGTAGCGTTTCCTGTTTTCTATGTCCCTTGACCTTTGTATTAGGTGTCGGTCATATGGAAGATGCGGTATGCTATGCTAATGTTATGGGCACTCCGACCCTCCGATGAAAAACCCTTGTCGCTGGTTTCCCAGAGAGGTTTCAGGCCTAGGCCTGCCCTCTAGTGGTCGACTTGTCGGCCACCCAGTTTAGGCACCCTTTGTCGGGTAGTGGGGGATTTTCACAGCCCTAAAAAACCTCGTAGTGAAAAGGCTGGACAGGCCCCTCTTTCAGCTCTTTATCTTGCTCCAGAACCCTTAGAGCCTCGATAAGGGAGTTATGGTTCTCCTTGTCTTCGAGATAGACCCGAAGTCCTGCCTCGCGAACACCACCAAAGAGATGCTCCCAATGAGGGCACTCTAGTAGCACGTGTTCCGAGGTCTCGTCCTTCCCGCATTAGCAGGTTGGATCGGACGCTTTTCCGACCTTATAGAGTTTGGCCTTGTAGGGGCTATGTCCCCTGAGGCTACGGACTAATTCTCGTGTAGGCATCATTGTCGTGAGACTTAGCCTTTCTTCTAGCTTTGGGAAGACGCGTCTAGTCTATTCACGTTTCTCGGTCTGAGTCCAGAGCTCTGACCAAGCCCGGTATTTCCATTCATCAATACCCGATGCAGTGCTGACACTGTCATCGGTGAGATCCCAGACTTTTCGCACATCTCCTTTACTCAAACAGTAGTTCGCCGCCCTACCTCTGGCATTGAGGTCGAGAAGCGGGACGCCGCTGATGAGTTGTAAAGCTTCTAAGGGTGTTGTGTTGTAGGCTCGAAGGAGACGAAGGAGAACCCTTCTTTGTGCTACTAGCAAATGCTTTCGTACCAGCTACTTCTTCAGCACATGTGTAGTCGCCGCAGTGGCATACAGACACATGGCTTCGAAGACCGCTCGGTAGCAAGTCAGAAGCTTGGCTGGCGCGATTCTATACTCTCTACGTGCTATCCGGATTAGCTGTTGGATCGTCCTTACTGCCTTGGACGTTGTTGCCTTGAAGTGCGGCACGAAGCTCAACTTCTCATCCAGTAGCACCCCCAGGTATATCGCTTCCCTCTTTACTGCTATCTTGCAGCCATCGTATTTGATGATTGGTTGGCGAGCAAGCGACCCGCCGAAGACGACGGACAGTTGCATTTTGTACCTGCATGACCATCTATTGAGTACTTCGAGGACTTTCGTCCCCTTTTCTTCAATATTTTTCCTGGAACCACCTTCTACGATTACCAATACATCATCTGCATAGGCTACTGTCATCGTAGCTTCTGGCGTCCCTCTAAGTTGTTTTAGCAGTGTGTCGACGTATATGTTCCATAGCAGAGGCCCAAGGATCGAACCCTTCGGGCAGCCTCGTTCAACTGACCGTCTAGCTGTTCCCTCTAGGGTACTTAGTTCAACGGTCCTACCGCGAAGGTAGTCCAACAAAATGCCGATCCGCATATGCCTATGTACTCCCCTGTCCACCAGGGTTTCCAAGAGCGCGGGCCACCACATGTTGTCGAAGGCTCCCGTAAAGTCGACTAGAATCGCCATTTGATACTTCGAGACGGACGCTCGCACGCATTCCACCACTTTAACTATGGCGTCCGAAGTGGGATCCCTACTGCTCTCGCGCACGGTTCGGGCGTGAGCCCTTGCCGATAGGCCATTTCCTTCCTCCCTTCCTCATTACAGCTGACACTTCTAATTCCCAAGACGCAGGATAAGCCTCTCACAGTCTGGCCCTGCGGCCTGTATTCCGAGGTCTTACATTGCTATGTGGGCCCTACCGTTTGACCTGTCTGGCTCGGGTGTCCCCTTGGGGGCCTAAGTGCCCGCCAGCATAGCTCTCCCGGTCGCTGGACCGCGCAGCCGATTTTCGCCGCGGCCTCTGGTTTCCCTTCCTGCCAAGGTCGGGTCCCCTTGGGGTCTCACAGGGTCGGACCCCCCGCGGAGCACGATGAAGTACTCCGTAGAAAGTGTCCGGGACCCATGAGGTGGGCCTTACGACTTGACGAGAGAGATGACCTCCCTCGCCCGCAACCTGATCTTCCTCCAACCAGGCGAGAGTTCGCAGAGGACCATGGCATCGGCCCTTGGTTACTGCACACCTGTTGCGCTGGGAAAAGGGGGTGCGGACTACCCGCTCTCTGACCGATCGTGCTGCTATTACAAGGCACTCGGGCCTAAGGAACTCTTCACGGTCCGTAGTGACCTCCCTATTACCCGCTAATCGGTCTTGCTTGGGCGACATCCAGCCTTAGTAGATCATCCGCTGTGGTGGTGTTTTAATCCATTCACAGTTGGCCACTTCGTGACAGAGTGTCCGTTACGTATGAGAGCGAGCGTGCGCGCTCCTTAAGGAAGTCACTAGTTACTCCCCATGCCGTGACAATTCAGTTGGCCTCGCCTGGAGGCTTGAACAGGGGCGCGCTCGAGAACGCATTGCCTCCGTCTTAGAGATGAGAGGCTATGTTTTCGCATCGATCTCCCTTCTTCCCCCAGTAGATAGGGACATGTCATTTTTTTTATGTCATTTAGCTGGTAAATAACCCCGTGTATGCCGGTTAGGCTTTACAGGGTGTATGCACTTTAATATTTATAAGCAGTATTCTTTATCTTCTATGTACCTTGACCTTTGTGAGGTGTTGGTCATATTAAAGATCCAGGTCGCTCAGCTAGTTTATGGGCACTCCGACCCTCCGAGGAAAAACCCTTGCCGCTGGTTTCCAAGAGAGGTTTCAGACCGAGGTCTGTCCTCTAGGGGTCGACGCTGTCGGCCCCCCGGTTTAGGCACCCGTTGTTGGGTAGTGGGGGATTTGCACCGCCCTAAAAATCCTCGTAGTGAAATGGTTGGACGTGTCCTTCCTTCCTCTCTTTTTCTTGCTCTAGAACCCTTAGAGCCTCTATAAGGGAGATGTGGTGCTCCTTGTCTTCGAGGAAGACTTGGAGATCTTCCTCGCGAACTTTGCTGAAGAGGTAATCCCATAAGGGACACTCTAGCAGCACATGTTCCGAGGTCTCATCCTTCCCGCATTCGCAGGTTGGATCGTCTGCTTTTCCGACCTTATATAGTTTTGCCTTATATGGGCCATGTCCGCTGAGGCTGCGGACTAACTCTCTTGTAGGCATCATTGTCGTGAGACTTAGCCTTTCTTCGAGCGTTGGGAAGACACGTTTGGTCCATTCACTTTTCTCAGTCTGAGTCCAGAGCTCCGACCAAGCCCGGTGTTTCCAGTCATCAATACCCGATGTGGTGCAAACACTATCATCGGTGAGATCCCATGCCTTTCGCATTTCTCCTTTGCCCAACCAGTAGGCCGCCGCCCTGCCTCGGGCAGTGAGGTCGAGGGGCGCGACGCCACTGATGAGCTGTAAAGTTTCTACTGGTGTAGTGTTGTAAGCTCGAAGGAGACGGAGGAGAACCCTCCTTTTGCTACTAGCAGCTGCTTACGGACCAGCGATTTCCTTAGCACCTGTGTTGTGGCCGCAATCGCGTACAGACACATGGCTTCGAAGACCGCCCGATAGTAAGTCAGCAGCTTGGCTGGCGCGATTCTGTATTCTCTACGTGCTATCCGGATTAGCTGTTGCATTGTCCGTACTGCCCTGGACGTTGCAGCTTTGAAGTGTGGCACGAAGCTCAACTTCTCATCCAGTAGCTCCCCCAGATACATCGCTTCCCTCTTGACCGCTATTTTGCAGCCTTTGTATTTGATAATTGGATGTCTTGCAAGCGATTTGCCGAAGACTATCGCTTGCGTTTTGTCGACTGACAGTCTCATCTTGTACCGACATGTCCATCTATCGAGTACTTCGAGGACTTTCGCCCCCTTTTCTTCGATATTTGTTCTGGAAGTACCTTCTATGATTACCAGAACGTCGTCTGCGTAGGCGACAGTCATGGAGGCTTCTGGCGTTCCTCTTATCTGTGTGAGCAGCGTATCTATGTACAGGTTCCACAGTACAGGTCCAAGGATCGAGCCCTGCGGACAGCCTCGTTCAACTGACCGTTTCGCCGTTCCCTCAGTGGTACTAAGTTCCACGGTCCTACCACGAAGGTAGTCCAACAATATGTCGATCCGCATGTGTCTATGTACTCCCCTGTTTACCAGGGTTTCCAATAGCGCGGGCCACCACATGTTGTCGAAAGCCCCCGTGAAGTCGACCAGTATTGCCATCTGGTACTTCGAGACAGAGTCTCGCACGCAGTCTACTACTCTGACGATCGCGTCTACAGTTGACCTCTTTTGACGGAAGCCAAACTGCAGATCATCGAAGTCGCCAGTGTCCTCAATAGCTGCAGTTAGTCTGCGCGCGATTATCCTCTCCAGCACTTTTCCCATCGTGCTCAGTAGGCTGATGGGCCTATAGGATCCGGGGTTGGCCGGGTCCTTCCCTTTTTCTTTGTGTATTATTACTATCTTTGCAGCCTTTCATATGTCGGGGAACTTTCGCTCCCTCAGACATGCGTTGAAGAGCCGCGTCAGAGGTTTTGTAATTGTGCCAGACGTCTCTATGAGGACTTCGTTCCGCACTCGATCCTGTCCTGCTGCTTTCCCCTTCTTGCATTTCTTTATGGCTGAAGTAACTTCCGCCTCGGTGATTGCGGCTTCTGGCGCATCCTCCGACTGCCACGTTCTCCATACTTCCCTGGTAACCTTATTGCACGCGGTATCCTCCGCGGCATCATCGGTCGGAACCAATGTGCCTAGGATCGTTTCCGCCGTGTCCTGCCAGCCAACCGTAGTGGTACCGTCTGGCTTGCGAACTGTCGCCAGTCTTGTTGGGGCTTTGATTTTGCCCCTTGAGAGCTTGTACGGGAGGCTCCAGACGTCCTCCGAGATACAGGTTTCGACTAGCAGCCGCCAGCTTTCGCTTCTTGCCGCCTTGATCGCGTTTCTGTATTCAGCGTTTTTGGTCGTGTATTCTGCCCTGACTCTGTCTCGGGTCGGGAAATTCCCCCCCCGGACAGACGGTTGCGCAATCGACAGACCTCTTTTCTCATTCTCGTTAGATATGTGTTACACCACGTACATCTCTTTGTTTGGGGCACGCAAGAGGTCCCTAGCTTCTTTCTACAAGCAGTAGTGACCCACTCGGTTATTGCTCTCGCTTGAGAGTTAGGATCTGTGTCATCATCGACGGCAGGCATCGTCGCCTCCAGCTCCTCTCTGAGTGCCTTCCAGTCGGCATTCTTAATCCTGAAGGATTCCTCCTCCAGGCCCCATGTGGGGCTGCGCTTTTCTCCCCTAAACTCTGCAACAATCAACCGATGGTCGCTGTTTACAAAGCCCGGGTAGACTTCCCATTTAAGGAGCCTTTCTGCAAGTCCCATTGAGGCCGCTGTGACGTCAATGTTCGTCTCATGTCCTTGTGTGTTACAAAATGTTGCAGGCTGGTTACTCGCATTGAGAACCTGGAGACGCGCATGGTCGAAAGTGTCCATAACCACTTCTCCCTTAGCGTCCGTGTTGTTCGCGTGCCATTCCACGCTTTTTGCATTTACGTCTGCGGCATAGAGTAGCCACCGGCCATTTAACACTCTGAGAGCGTTGTTTAGCTTGCTCATGTGGCGTTCAATGGGGTCTCGAAACTGACAGTAGTGGTTTATGACCACCATCGTCTCTCCACCCCACTTTAGTTTCACCGTATTCATGTGTGAATCAGAGCATTGGCTGATTTTTGTAGCTAATATCCGAGGATTAAGCACTACTAGCGCCGCCAGGGCGTTTTCCTACTCGTGTACATGTGTCGCGCTAGACGGCATTCCGATCAGTTTACCATACTTGATGTACGGTTCCTGAATGCAGAGCACGTCTAGGTTTTTCCTCAGCGCAATGTCTGCAAGTTCCAGCATAGCAACTTCACTCCTGGCCGTATTTATCTGACCTACTTTGAGACATTTATGGTGTCTATTCATAGTTGGTACTAGCGATGGCTCTGTTTAGGTGCAGTCTGCGTAAAAGGCAGTGTTTACCACCTTGGCATTTCTGCCCCTTGCGTGTACACGGGATACACGCAATGGGTTTACCTTTACGTGGACAGTTGTCATGTCGCGCTTGTCCGCAAGTCAGGCATGTCTCTGCATTCTTACAGTGTTTTGCCGTGTGTCCGTAATCGAAACACTTCGGGCACCGCATAGGACGCAGAAAGTCCTTGACCGCGTGTCGGGTGAACTCGATAAAAAGAAAACCCGTTCCCAGTATTTTCCGACGCACACTGGGCGATGCTTCCATCACCCAGTGTACAGTCGGCTTGTTCCTGGGGCCGATCTTGAACCGCATCTTGAGGTCGTCGTCTCCGATTTCCTCCAGGTTCTGTCCGGCTATGATGCCTCTCAGTTCCTCTGGCTGCAGAGTCGCATCGACGTTGTAGACCACGAGGAGGGGGTTCCGCTTACGCGGTTCCTCCACCTTGTAGCCCGCCAACTTCGGGTGCTGCATCAATTTTGCAGCGTTCTCCTTAGTTTCCACAATTAGCTTGATGGACTTTGAGAAGAACTTCTCCCTCAATCCGACAATTTTTATCTTGTCTTCCCTGGGGTTGAAAGGTTTCGTGACGTCCTGATGGACGTCCTTACTGGTTTTTCCCTCAGGATCCCTGGGGGAGATGAAAACCACCGGTTTGGCGGTGGTCTTCGCTGGATCTGGCCGGACTTTTGGGCTCGGTTTGGGTGTAGCCTTTTGAAGGGCTTGCGCGTAGGTTGAGGGAACCTTCGCCACTTTGCTTGCCGTTTCGGCGATCTTTCCGGTGGCTTCCGCCACCTTCTTTATCGCCGTGTTGAAATCGGCTCGTTCCTCCAGGAACCCCTCCACGCGTTTTCGGGCCGAAGCGACCAAGCTAATACACTTGGCCCTATCCGTGCTCGTGAAGTCCTTCTGGAGCAGTCTTTTTGTCAGCTCGTCCAGCGCCGCGAACACGCTGACTGGCTTATTTTTAGCCTCAGGCCTTATGTGGGCCGTGCGGCTCGGCAGACTAATGTTCTTTTCTCCACTCTCGCTATCACTGCTATCACTCGCGCTCATTGCTCGGGGAACAACGCTATTCACTTTGGATGTGGCCATAGTGAAAGTCATAGAGAAAAATTTGAGGTCCACGTTCGTCTCCAACCTGGTCCACCCATATAGAGTATTCCATTTATCCACCCACCCACCAAGGCCGGAATAATAGCCCCAAGGGTTTGTATTTGGGCAGTGGTTCTCCCGGACGAGCCTCGTCCGAAAGGTCCCTTAAGCATTGATGCCACAGATGGTTTCATCAGCGCTTCGCAGTCTCGTCCATGGACGGCCGGTGAGGTTCGACCAGTCCTCGGCCCTTATTCCCCGCTACTTACCCGACAGAGACACCGAGGCAAAGGGCCCAGGGCTTAATCAGGCCCTGGGTCCGTCTCCGCCAGCCGTTGGCAGATCTGTTCCCCGTAGGTCTCACCCGTGGGCTATTACTCCCCCGGGCTGGTCCAGCGCCCACAGCTTCTGGTTTCCCTTAGGCCGTGCGTTGCCCACTTCTGAGTCCGCTCCCCGCCGAATCCCCCACTGCGAGTCATATGCCCGCTTTTGCACTCCTTTCTGAGAGCATGAACCCCGTGTCTCGTTGCCCCGAAGGACTTCAAGACTACGGGATGCCTGTGGTTCTACCCACAGGGCACTCCCCCGGGCTTTTGGCGGTACTTGGGGCCTAAGCCCCTTTCCCGCCTCCAGTCGCTGGGTTTATGCCCGGGTGGTTCGCTCCTCCGCTTTGCCCCCTCAGCCTTTTGGCGTCCAGGGCCCCGCAGGAGGATCGGCCCCCCCGCACCACAGTTCTTCCTTTCGCTGTGTTTTTAGGCAGCAGTGGCCGGCTTCCCCAGGACTTTATCCTGTGCTCTGGTTTACGTGTCGGCCCCGAGGCCCGGGACGACTGGGTTCGTTCGCCCACCGATGTGGGGTCCCTACTGCTCTCGAGCACAGTCCGGGCGTGAGCCCTTGCCGATAGGCCATTTCCTTCCTCCCTTCCTCATTACAGCTGACACTTCTAATTCCCAAGACGCAGGATAAGCCTATCACAGTCTGACCCTGCGGCCTGTATTCCGAGGTCTTACATTGCTATGTGGGCCCTACCGTTTGACCTGTCTGGCTCGGGTGTCCCCTTGTGCGCATAAGTGCCCGCCAGCATAGCTCTCCCGGTCAGTGGACCGCGCAGCCTATCTTCGCCGCGGCATCTGGTTTCCCTTCCTGCCAGGGTCGGGTCTCCGTGGGGTCTCACAGGGTCGGACCCCCCTGCGGAGCACTATGAAGTACTCCGCGGAAAGTGTCCGGGACCCTTGAGGTGGGCCTTACGACTTGACGAGAGAGGTAAACCTCCCTCGCCCGCAACCTGATCTTCCTCCAACCAGGCGAGAGTTCGCAGAGGACCATGGCATTGGCCCTTGGTTACTGCACACCTGTTGCGCTGGGAAAAGGGGGTGCGGACAACCCGCTCTCTGACCGATCGTGTTGCTATTACAAGGCACTCGGGCCTAAGGAATGCTTCACGGTCCGTAGTGACCTCCCTATGACCCGCTAATCGGTCTCGCTTGGGAGACATCCAGCCTTAGTAGATCATCCGCTGTGGTGGTGTTTTAATCCATTCACAGTTGGCCACTTTGTGACAGAGTGTCCGTTACGTATGAGAGCGGGCGTGCGCGCTCCTTAAGGAAGTCACTAGTTACTCCCCATGCCGTGACAATTCAGTTGGCCTCACCTGAAGGCTTGAACAGGGGCGCGCTCGAGAACGCATTGCCTCCGACTTAGAGATGAGAGGCTGTGTTTTCGCATCAATCTCCCTTCTTCCCTCAGTAGATAGGGACAGTAGTAGTAGTAGTAGTTTAAGTTCAGCGCACAAGCGTCATCCCGTGGACGAGCGCTCCGCTTCCCCGTGTATGCCTATTAGGCTTTACAGGGAGTAAGTCCTTAAAGCATTCTGCTGCTTACTTTTTAAGTCCTACTTCTCGTAAATGAGAGCAATTGGGGGGTTGCGGCTCCCATACCTGAGTTTTTCTTCCCGTTTCCAGGAGAGAGAGATCTCTTATCCCGAGGGATGTCACGCCCCCAGGACCGCTGCCTTCCCAGGGGCTTGAGGCTTCAAGAACCAGTCTAGTCGTTCCCCCCGCAAGCGGGTCACAACTCCTAGAACTGGCCACTGCTAGCACCACCTCATGGGATTTGCATGCGCAAACCACTGCCACGTCGAGTCCAACCTCATTTCCGTGAGCTTAGGCTGCCATCCCGAGGGACAGCAGCTGGGCTTACAGCTCACCCCGACTACCAGACTTTTTCACTGATGGCTCTGGTCTGCCGTAGCGCGCCTGGCTCTGTTAGGTTGCATTGTCTCCGAATACGAAAGAGATGTATGCAACCCAGGGGTCACCGTTAGGTAGAGCTTGCACTTCTAGGCATTCATGTAGCCCGTTACCAGGACCTCTCCTTCTGGGGGACGAGTCCATCGAGAAAGGCCTGATCATTAGATACTCGAATGCCTAGCTTTGTAGCTTTCTTCCCTTCGACGACCCTACTGGTCCTAAACCAGCAGTTCCGCCGTCGGAGCAGTAAAGCTAGTGGCTATCTCCTTGCGCTGGGTAGGTTGCGCTCCCACCCAACAGAGAACTACAGCCAGGTGGTTTCGTCGTCGGATAACTGAGGTAGTACTGCCCTCAACACCTTAGTCCGGAGACTAGACGACCACCTTGAGTGGACTCAGTTACTAGTGAATGCCATGGTAGACACCGAAACGTCACAGTCCGACTCCCGTGCTCATATAGGATACTAGGAATACCATTGCTGGCAACCCGACACCAAGGCACATGAGGACTGCGCGCCACACCCCCCCTGAGGTGCCACTATCCCCCCTTCATACCGCTATCCAGGGGTACAACGGAATCGCCAACCAATTTTGACTGTTGTACTAGTATTACCAGACTAGTCACGGTTCGACGTCTTGGCGTCTACCACACATAAGTACTGGACAATGAGTCCATTACCCAGGCCCGGACTGGGATAGGAAGCAATAGTAGATAGGGACAGTAGTAGTAGTAGTAGTTTAAATTCAGCGCACAAGCGTCATCCCGTGGATGAGCGCTCCGCTTCCCCTCGTATGCCTATTAGGCTTTGCAGGGAGTATGTCCTTAAAGCACTCTGCTGCTTACTTTTTAAGTCCTACTTCTCGTATATTGAGAGCAATTTGGGGGGTTGCGGTTCCCATTCCTGAGTTTTTCTTCCCGTTTCCAGGAGAGAGACGATCTCTTACCCCGAGGGATATCACGCCCCCAGGACCGCTGCCTTCCC
Source organism: Zhengitettix transpicula (assembly GCA_037074705.1). NCBI lineage: Eukaryota > Metazoa > Arthropoda > Insecta > Orthoptera > Tetrigidae > Zhengitettix > Zhengitettix transpicula. Next base: position 118,759,857 of record CM073592.1, on the reverse strand, counting down.
AGGGGCTTGAGGCTTCAAAAACCAGTCTAGTCGTTCCCCCCGCAAGCGGGTCACAACTCCTAGAACTGGCCACTGCTAGCACCACCTCATGGGATTTGCATGCGCAACCCACTGCCACGTCGAGTCCAACCTCATTTCCGTGAGCTTAGGCTGCCATCCCAAGGGACGGCAACTGGGCTTACAGCTCACCCCGACTACCAGACTTTTTCACTGATGGCTCTGGTCTGCCGTAGCGCGCCTGGCTCTGTTAGGTTGCATTGTCTCCGGGTACAAGAGATGTATGCAACCCAGGGGTCACCGTTAGGTAGAGCTTGCACTTCTAGGCATTCGCGTAGCCCGTCGCCAGGACCTTTCCTTCCGGGGGACGAGGCCATCGAGAGAGGCCTGGCCATTAGATACTCGAATGCCTAGCTTTGTAGCTTTCTTCCCTTCGGCGTCCCTACTGGTCCTAAACCAGCAGTTCCGCCTTCGGAGCAGTAAAGCTAGTGGCTATCTCCTTGCGCCGGGTAGGTTGCGCTCCCACCCGACAGAGAACTACAGCCAGGTGGTTTCGTCGTCGGATAACTGAGGTAGTACTGCCCTCAACACCTTAGTTCGAAGACTAGACGACCACCTTGAGTGGACTCAGTTACTATTGGATGCCATGGCAGACACCGACCCGTCACAGTCCGACTCCCGTGCTCATTGAGGATACTAGGAATACCATTGCTGGCAACCCGACACCAAGGCACATGAGGACTGCGCGCCACACCCCCCCTTAGTGCTCTTTCCCCCTTCATACCGCTATCCAGGGGTACAACAAGACTGTTGCACTAGTATTACCAGACTAGTCACGGTTCGACGTCTTGGCGTCTACCACACATAAGTACTGAAGACAATGAGACCATTACCCAGACCCGGACTGGGATAGGAAGCAATGCCAGCAGTTTTACGGGCCGGGCGCAGTGTGGTCTCCCCTGAATCCCTTTTTCCGGCTAACCGAGGAGCGGCCCCCGGGTCGCGTTCTAATAAGGATGCAGCCGCCCGCCCGGGAATGAGCCGTGACATTTCTGTTGGCCTGCGTACAGGCTTGAACAGGGGCGCGCTCGCGAACGCATTGTGCTCCGACTTGGAGATGAGAGGCTATGTATACGCATCATCCCCCTTCCGCCCCCAGTAGATAGGGACATTTTTTTTTTTTTTTTTTTGCCATTTAGTAAGTATAACCCCGTGTATGCCTTTTCGGCTTTACAGGGCGTATGTGCTTTAATATGTATAGCGTGTTCTTGTTCTTTTATGAGCCTTGACCTTTGGTGGTGTTGGTCATATATAAAGATATAGATGCTATTTGACTTATATGCTTTGGGCACTCCGACCCTCGGGGAAAAACCCTTGCCGCTAGTTTCTGTCCTAGAGAGGTTTTACACTTACGTGCATCCTCTAATGTCCCGATTCTCGGGACATCCGGTTTAGGCACCCTTAGAGGGTAGTGGGGGATTTTCACCGCCCTAAAAAACCCCATAGTGAAATTGCTTCACGTGTCCTTCCTTTTGCTCTTTTTCTTGCTCTAGAACCCTTAGAGCCTCGATAAGGGAGACGTGTTGGGCCTCGTCTCGTAGAGAGGTTTGGATACCAACTTCGCGAACTCCACTGAAGAGGTGCTCCCAGAGGGGGCACTCTAGCAGTACGTGTTGCCATGTCTCTTCCTGTCCACATTCGCAGGCAGGATCGGCTGCTTTGCCGACCTTATACAACTTGGCCTTGTAAGGGCCATGTCCGCTGAGGAGACGGACAATTTCTTTGGTAGGCATCATTGTGCTTGCACTTAGCCTTTCTTCGAGCGTGGGGAATACCCGTTTGGTCCAATCACTTTTCTCGGTCTGACTCCAGATGTCAGACCAAGCCCGGTGTTTCCAACTATCAATACCCGAGATCGTGGTGGTGGTATCATCGGTGAGATCCCGAACCTTTCGCACTTCTCCTTTGCATAACCAGTAGGACGCCGCCCTTCCTCTGGCAGTGAGGTCTAGGGGCGGTACCCCGCTGATAAGTTGTAAAGCCTCTACTGGCGTAGTGTTGTAGGCTCGCAGGAGGCGGAGGAGAACTCTCCTTTGTACTACTAGCAGTTGCTTACGTATCAGCGATTTCTTTAACACATGTGTAGTAGCCGCAATGGCATACAGGCACATGGCTTCGAAGACCGCCCGATAGTAGGTTAAGAGCTTGGTCGGCGCAATTCTGTACTCTCTGCGTGCTATCCGGATTAGCTGTTGCATCGTCCTTACTGCCTTAGACGCTGCCGCTTTGAAATGTGGCACGAAGCTCAATTTCTCATCCAGCAGCACGCCCAAGTAAATTACTTCCCTCTTGACCGCTATGCTGCGGCCTTTGTGTTTGATAATCGGCAGTCTCGCTAGCGCTTTTCCGAAGACAATCGCTTGCGTTTTCTCGACTGACACTTTCATTTTTGTCCTACTTGACCATCTATCGATTACTTCGAGGACTTTCGTCCCCTTTTCCTCGATATTTGACCTGGAGCTACCTTCTATGAGTACCAGTACGTCGTCAGCATAGGCGACGGCTTTGGTGGCTTCTGGCGTTTCTCTTAGCTGTTTGAGCAGTGTGTCAACGTATAGGTTCCATAGAAGGGGTCCTAGAATCGAGCCCTGCGGGCAGCCTCTTTCAACTACCCGTCTCGCTGTTCCCTCCGCGGTACTTAGCTCGACGGTCCTACCTGTAAGGTAGTTCAGTATTATGTCTACTCGCATGTGCTTGTGTACTTCCCTGTCCACCAGGGTTTCCAGAAGCGCGGGCCACCACATATTGTCAAAGGCGCCCGTGAAGTCTACCAGTATTGCCATTTGATACTTTGAGGTGGATTCTCGCACGCTCTCTACCACGCTAACGATCGCGTCCGTAGTCGATCTCTTTTTACGGAAACCGAACTGCAGATCGTCGAGTCCATTAGTTTCCTCAATAGCTGCGGTGAGTCTTCGTGCGATTACCCTCTCTAGCACTTTTCCCATAGTGCACAAGAGGCTGATTGGTCTATAGGATGCGGGGTCAGCCGGGTCTTTCCCTTTTCCCTTATAGATGAGTACTATTTTTGCAATCTTCCATATGTCAGACACTTGTTGAAGAGTTGTACAAGAGGCTGGGAAATTGTATCAACGGTTTCCAGCAAGACTTCGTTCCGGACTCGATCAGGCCCTGCTGCCTTACCCTTTTTGCATTGCTTTATGGCAGTTTTTACTTCCGCCTCGGAGAAGTCGGCGTCTGGGGGTCCCCCTTCCACCCACGCTCTCCAAAGTTCTCTAGTGCCTTCGTTATACGCAGTGTCCTCCCCCACATCGTCAGCCGGAACCAACGTGTGTAGGATCGTGTCTGCCGTATCCTGCCAGCCCTCCGTAGTGGTACCGTCCGGCTTGCGAACAGTTGCCAGTATTTGCGGGGTCTTAACTTTGCCTCTCGAGAGCTTGTACGGGAGACTCCATACATCTGTCGAGATACATGTTTCGACGAGCAGCTGCCAGCTTGCGCTTCTTGCCGCCCTAATCGCTTTTTTGTATTCTACAGACTTAGCCTTGTACTCTGCCCTGACCCTCTCTAGTGTCGGGAAGTTTCCTTTCCGAGAGAGGCGGTTGCGCAGCTTGCATATGGCTTTTCGCATTCTCGTCAGCTCCGAGTTCCACCACGTACAGCCCTTCGCGCGGGGCACATATGAGACCCCTAGCGTTTTTTCGCAAGCGGCAGTAATCCACTCGGTAATTATCCGTGCACCAGAGTTTGGATCTTCATCATCAACCTTAGGCACGGACGTGGCCAGCTCCTCCCTGAGGGCCTTCCAGTCCGCATTTTTAGTCTTAAAGGATTTCTCCTCCAAGCCCTTGGCGGGTCTGGACTTTTCCCCCCTGAACTCCGCGACGATAAGCCTATGGTCACTGTGCACGGAGTCCGGGATGACTTCCCAGCTGGCCAGTCGATCTGCAAGTCCCCGGGAGGCTGCAGTCACGTCTATGTAGGTCTCATGTCCTTGTGGGCTGCAAAATGTTGCAGGTTGGTTGCACTTATTGAGAACCTGTAGAGCGGCATGGTCAAGAGTGTCCATAACCACCTCCCCCTTGGCGTCAGTGCTAGTCGCGTGCCATTCCACGCTTTTAGCGTTAACATCTGCAGCATAGAGTAGCCTCCTGCCGTTTAACACTTTTAAGGCTTCATTTAGCTTGCTCATGTGGCTTTCAATGGGGTCCCTAAACTGACAGTAGTGGTTTATTACTACCGTAGTTTCACCTCCCCACCTTAGTTCCACTACATTCATGTGCGAATCAGAGCATTGGCTGAGTTTTGTAACTACGATCCGAGGATCCAGCACTACTACCGCCGCCAGTGCGTTTTCTTGCTCATATACTTGTGTCGCGCTAGACGGCATGCCAATCAGTTTCCCGTACTTAACGTAGGGTTCCTGGATGCAAAGCACGTCTAGGTTTTTCCTCAGCGCAATCTCTGCCAGTTCCAGCATAGCTATTTCGCTCCTAGCTGCGTTTAATTGTCCAATTCTGAGACTTCTTTGGTGTCTACTCATAGTTGGTAGCAGCGATGATCTTTGAAATTTGGCGCTTTCTCAAAACACACGTTTCCCTGCCCTTACAGGGGAGCTTCCTGCTCGCGCAAGGGACGCATGGTATTGGTGCCTCCTTTCTGGGACAAACATCGTGCTTCGCTCCTCCACAGGTGGGGCACTTCTCTTCCGCTTCACAGCGCTTGAAACTGTGCCCGTACTCCAGGCACTTGTAACACTGTGTTGCGGAGACGAAGTCCTTCACTGTGTGGCAAGAGAACTCAATGAAGAGTCTCTTTTCCTCCAAGACTTTCCGACGCACCCCGGGTGACGTTTCCATCACCCAGTTTACTGTCGGCTGATTTCTTGGTCCGACCTTGAACCTCATGTGAAGAGCGTCATTCTCTACACCCTCCAGGTTCTGGCCGATTATGATGCGCTTAAGCTCCTCCGACTCGAGCGTGGCATCTACGCCGTAGACTATTAGCAAGGGGTTTCGTTTCCGTCGCCCCTCCACTTTATAGTTCTGCAGCTTTGGATGCTGCATCACCTTTTCCACATCCGCCTTGCTGTCGACTATCAGCTTGATAGTCGTCGCACTCACATCTGTGACGCCCAAGACGCGAATCTTGTCGGCCATTGGGTTAATCAGCTGCGTGATGTCCTTGCGGACACCCGCGGCGCTGGCCCCCTCTGGCTTTTTAGAGGTGATGAATACCTCCGGTTTAAAGGAGGCGCGGGTGGGGTCCATCCAGGCTTTTGGCTTTTCAGAAGCTTTTTGGCTCTTTGAGGCTTTTGGGCCTGTAGGAGCTTTTGGGCTCTTGGAGGCTTTCGGGCCTGTTGGAGCTTTCGGGCCCTTTCGAGCCTTAATACCCGGACGGGAGGGCTTTGAGCGAGCTGCTTGCGCGTAGGTGGCGGGCACCGGCGCAGTGGAGCTCACCGACACTTTCATTTGGGAGGCTACTTCTTTCGCCGCCTTTATTTCCGTGTTGAGGGATGCCCTGTCCTCCAGAAAACTTTCCACGCGCTTGCGCGCAGCGGAGACCAGAGCGATGCATCGCTGCTGGTCCACTATCGTGAAGTTACTTCTACTGAGGCAAGTCTTCAAATCATCTAACGCCTTAAAGACGCTGATGTCAACATTCTGTTTTGCGAGGGGATCATTTCTGGCCTCCTCGGCAGGTAAGGGCACCTTAACCATCTCAACTTCGCTGTCGCTGCTGCTATCGCTACATGATTTCGCTTGTGGGACAATATCGGTATTCACTTTAGTTGTCGCCATAGTGAAAGTTTGAGATAAAAATGAGGTCCACGTTTGTCTCCAACCTGGTCCACCCGTATAGAGTATTCCATTAGCCGCCCACCCACCAAGGCCGGAATAATAGCCCCAAGGGTTTTCTTTTGGGCAGCGGTTCTCCCGGACGAGCCTCGTCCGAAAGGTCCCTTAGACATTAATGCCACAGCTGGTTTCATCAGCGCTTCACAGTCTCGCCCATGGGCAGCTGGTGAGGTTCGACGATTCCTCGGCCCTTATTCCCCGCTACTTACCCGGCGGAGACACCGAGGCAAAGGGCCCAGGGCTTAATCAGGCCCTGGGTCCGTCTCCGTCAGCCGTTGGCAGATCTGTGCCCCGCACGTCTCACCCGTGGGCTATGACTCCCCCGAGCTGGCCCTGCGCGCACGGCTCCCGGTTACCCGTCGGCCGCACGTTGCCCACTTCTGAGTCCGTTCCCCGCCGACTCCCCCACTGCAAGTCATATGCCCGCTTTGCACTCCTTTCTGAGCGCACGGTCCCCGTGTCTTGTCAGCCCGAAGGCCTTCGCAACTACGGGATGTCTGTGGTTCTACCCACAAGGCCCTCCCCACTGTGCCCTCCGCGGTACTTAGGGCATCCGCTCTGTTCCCGCTCGCGGCCCAGGGTTTGTGCCTGGGCGATCCGTACCCCCGCTCGGCCCCCTCAACCATTACGGCATCCGGGACTCTGCGGAGGGCTCGGCCTCCCCGCTCCTTAGGTCCACCTTCGGCTGTGTTTTCAGGCAGCAGCCGTCCGCTTCCCCAGGACTTTATCCCAGACTCTGGTTTACATGCCGGCCCCGAGGCGCTTACTAACTGTTAGCTGAGGTCAGCCTTTAGTTTTCGTCGGACCGGAGTCTCTCATCGGCCCACCCGGTTGCCCGGGACGACTGGGTTCGTTAGCCCACCGAGGTGGGATCCCTACTGCTCTCGCGCACGGTTCGGGCGTGAGCCCTTGCCGATAGGCCATTTCCTTCCTCCCTTCCTCATTATAGCTGGCACTTCCATTTCCCAGGGCCCAGAATAAGCCTCTTACAGTCTGGCCTTCCGGCCTGTATATCGAGGTCTTACATGACTATGTGGACCCTACCGTTTGACCTGTCTGGCTCGGGTATCCCCTAGGACGCCTAGGCGCCCGCCAGCATAGCTCTCCCGGTCGCTGGGACTCGCAGTCTGTTTCCGCCGTGACAATTTTGTTGGCCTCCGAAGAAGCCTTAACAGGGGAGCGCTCGGGAACGCATTTACAGGGCGTGCGCACTTTAATATTTGTAGCTTTCCCTGTCTTCTATGTTCCTTGACCCTTTTGTTAGGTGTTGGTCATATTGAAGATTCGGTATGCTATTGCTAATGGTATGGGCACTCCGACCCTCCGAGGAAAAACCCTTGCCGCTGGTTTCCCAGAGAGGTTTCAGGCCTAGGCCTGCCCTCTAGAAGCCGGCTTGCCGGCCACCCGGTTTAGGCACCCTTTGTCGGGTAGTGGGGGATTTTCACCGCCCTAAAAAACCTCGTAGTGAAGAGGCTGGACGTGTCCCTCTTTCAGCTCTTTATCTTGCTCTAGAACCCTTAGAGCCTCGATAAGGGAGATATGGCATTCCTTGTCTTCGAGATAGACTTGGAGTCCTGCCTCGCGAACACCAGCAAAGAGGTGCTCCCATAGGGGGCACTCAAGTAGCACGTGCTCCGAGGTCTCGTCCTTCCCGCATTCGCAGGTTGGATCGGACGCTTTTCCGACATTATAGAGTTTGGCCTTGTAAGGGCCATGTCCGCTGAGGCTACGGACTAGTTCTCAAGTAGGCATCATTGTCGTGAGACTTAGCCTTTCTTCTAGCGTCGGGAAGACGCGTCTCGTCCATTCACTTTTCTCGGTCTGAGTCCAGAGCTCTGACCAAGCCCGGTATTTCCACTCATCAATACCCGATGCAGTGCTGACACTATCATCGGTGAGATCCCAGACTTTTCGCACATCTCCTTTTCTCAACCAGTAGTTCGCCGCCCTGCCTCTGGCAGAGAGGTCAAGGGGTGGAACGCCGCTGATGAGTTGTAAAGCTTCTACGGGAGTTGTGTTGTAGGCTCGAAGGAGGCAAAGGAGAACCCTTCTTTGTGCTACTAGCAAATGCTTACGTACCAGCGCCCTCCCAAGCACATGTGTAGTTGCCGCAACGGCATACAGGCACATGGCCTCGAAGACCGCCCGATAGTAAGTCAGAAGCTTGGCTGGCGCGATTCTATACTCTCTACGTGCTATCCGGATCAGCTGTTGCATTGTCCTTACTGCCTTGGACGTTGCTGCCTTGAAGTGTGGCACGAAGCTTAACTTCTCATCCAATAGCACCCCCAGGTATATCGCTTATCTCTTTACTGCTATCTTGCAGCCATCGTACTTGATGATTGGTTGGCGAGCAAGCGATGCGCCGAAGACGATCGCTTGCGTCTTGTCGACAGACAGTTTCATCTTGTACCTGCATGACCATCTATTAAGTACTTCGAGAACTTTCGTCCCCTTTTCCTCAATATTTTTTCTGGAGCCACCTTCTACGATTACCAATACATCGTCTGCGTAGGCCACTGTCATCGTGGCTTCTGGCGTCCCTCTAAGTTGTTTAAGCAGCGTATCAACGTAAATGTTCCATAGCAGAGGCCCTAGGATCGAGCCCTGCGGGCAGCCTCGTTCGACTGACCGTCTAGCTGTTCCCTCTAGGGTACTTAGTTCGACAGTCCTACCACGAAGGTAGTCCAACAGTATGCCGATCCGCATATGTCTATGTACTCCCCTGTCCACCAGGGTTTCCAATAGCGCGGGCCACCACATGTTGTCGAAGGCTCCCGTGAAGTCCACCAGGATCGCCATTTGATACTTCGAGATGGACGATCGCACGCATTCCACCACCTTAACTATGGCGTCCGTAGTCGACCTCTTTTGACGGAAGCCGAACTGCAGATCGTCAAGGTCGTCGGTGTCCTCGATTGCTACAGTGAGTCTGCGTGCGATTATCCTCTCCAGCACTTTTCCCATCGTGCTCAAGAGGCTTATCGGTCTATAGGATCTGGGGTCGGCCGGGTCCTTACCCTTCCCCTTATGGACGATTACTATTTTTGCAGTCTTCCATATGGCGGGGAACTTCCGCTCCCTTAGACATGTATTGAAGAGCTGCACTAGAGGCTTGGAAATTGTTTCTGACGTCTCTATGAGGACTTCGTTCCGGACTGTCCGGTCCTGCTGCTTTTCCCTTTTTACATCTTTTAATGGCAGTTTTCACCTCCGCCTCAGTAATTTCGGTGTCAGGTACCTCCTCATCCCTCCACGTTCTCCAGAGTTCTCTAGCTACTTTGTGACACGCGGTATCCTCCTCGACATCATCGGTCGGGACCAGTGTGCCGAGGATCGTGTCCGCCGTGTCCTGCCAGCCAGTCGTAGTAGACCCATCCTGCCTGCGGACTGTTGCCAGGCTAGTTGGGGCCTTAACTTTGCCCCTCGAGAGCTTATACGGGAGGCTCCATACATCTTCCGAGATACAGGTCTCGACGAGCAGCCGCCAGCTTTCGCTTCTTGCCGCTCTAATCGCCTTCTTGTATTCGGCAGATTTGGTCGTGTATTCTGCCCTGACTCTGACCTGGGTCGGGGAGTCCCTTCCCCGGGCCAGACGGTTGCGCAGTTTACAGACCTCTTTTCTCATCCTCGTTAGTGCAGTTGTCCACCACGCGCAGCTCTTCGTTTGGGGCACACATGAGGTCCCTAGCGTTTTGCCACAGGCGGTGGTAATCCACTCGATTATTTCTCTTGCTTGAGAATTAGAGTCTTCATCATTGACAGTTGGCATCGATGACTCCATCTCCTCATTGAGCTTCTTCCAGTCGGCATTCTTTATCCTGAAGGATCCCTCCTCCAGGCCCCTTTCGGGTCTGGGCTTTTCTCCCCTAAACTCTGCCACAATCAACCTATGGTCGCTGTTTACAGAGTCCGGGCAGACTTCCCATTTAAGTAGCCGCTCTGCAAGTCCCATCGAGGCTGCAGTGACGTCAATGTTTGTCTCAAAACCCTGTGTGCTGTAAAATGTCGCAGGGTTGTTACTTTCATTGAGAACCTGGAGGCGTGCGTGGTCAAGGACATCCATGACTACCTCCCCCTGGGCGTCAGTATCAGTCGCGTGCCATTCTACGCTCTTTGCGTTTACATCCGCTGCATAGAGTAGCCACCGGCCATTCAGCACTCTTAGAGCGTCGTTTAGCTTGCTCATGTGGCTATCGATGGGGTCTCGAAACTGACAGTATTGGTTGATAACCACTATCGTCTCTCCCCCCACCTTAGTTCCACCGTGTTCATATGCGAATCAGAGCATTGGCTGATTTTAGTAACTACAATCCTAGGATTAAGCACTACTAGCGCCGCCAGGGCGTTTTCCTGCTCGTATACTTGTGTCGCGCTGGACGGCATGCCAATCAGTTTCCCGTACTTGACGTAGGGTTCCTGAATGCAAAGCACGTCCAGGTTTTTCCTCAGCGCTATGTCTGCAAGCTCCAGCATAGCTACTTCGCTCCTGGCCGTGTTTAGTTGACCTATTTTTAGACGTTTATGGTGTCTATCCATAGTTAGTGGCAGCGATGGCTCTGCTTAGATGCATCTTTCGCAGTGGGCAGTTGTCACCGCCCTTGCACTGCTTTCCCATGCGCTTCCATTGAACGCAAGCTATGGGCTTATCTTTTCTGGGACAGATTTCATTCCTGTCCTCGCCACACGTGATGCACGTCTCTGCGTTCTTACAATAGTTCGCCGTGTGCCCGTAGTCGAGACACTTCGAGCATCGCATCGGCCGCAGGAAGTCCTTCACCATATGCCGGGTGAACTCGATATAGAGATACCCCGTCTCCAGGATTTTCCGACGCACACTGGGCGACGTCTCCATCACCCAGTGAACTGTCGGTTGATTTCTGGGACCAGTCTTGAACCTCATATGGAGGTCGTCGTTGCCGACTCCCTCGAGGTTCTGACAGGTAATGATGCCCTTGAGCTCTTCGGGCTGCAAGGACGCATCTACTTTGTAGATCACAAGGAGCGGATTCCGCTTGCGCGGCTCCTCCACCTTGTAGTCCTTCAATTTAGGATGCTGCATCAGTTTGTCCGCATCCGCTTTGGACTCAACAATCAGCTTTATTGAATTCGTGGCGGCCATCTCCCTTAGGCCGACAACCTTGATTTTGTCTGCCGTTGGGTTGACCAGCGCGGTTACATCCTTGCGGACGTCTTTGCTGGTTTTCCCCTCTGGCGCCTTTGGGGTGATGAAGACCACCGGTTTAGTGGCAGTCTTTGCGGGATCCGGACGGGTTTTGGGGCCCGTCTGGGGTTGCGCTTTTTGCTTAAGGGCTTGCGCATAGGTGGAAGGCACCTTAGAAACCTTAATAGCCGTGGCCGAGATCTGTCCGGTGACCTCCTTCACCTTCGAAATCTCTGTCCGCAGCTCCGCCTTCTCCTCCAGAAAGCTATTCACCCTTTTGCGCGCGGCGGCGACGAGGTCGACGCATCGCGCGCGGTCAGAAGTAGTGAACTCCTTTCTCAGCAGGCACTTTTTAAGCTCGTCTAGTGCCGCGAAGACACTGACTTGCTTGAGGGGCTTTGCAGTTGCCTTTTTATGGGCCTGTCTGCTCGGCTTACTCTCTTTCCTCGGCTCCTCCTCACTCTCACTACTGCTTTCGCTACTAACTCTGGGAGGCACAATAGTTTTTGCTTTTATTGTGGCCATAGTGAGAGTTTTAGAAAAGGTTGAGGTCCACGTTCGTCTCCAACCTGGTCCACCCGTATAGAGTATTCCATTTATCCACCCACCCACCAAGGCCGGAATAATAGCCACAAGGGTTTGTATTTGGGCAGCGGTTCTCCCGGACGAGCCTCGTCCGAAAGGTCCCTTAAGCATTAATGCCACAGATGGTTTCACCAGCGCTTCGCAGTCTCGTTCATAGGCGGCCGGTGAGGTTCGACCAGTCATCGGCCCTTATTCCCCGCTACTTACCCGACAGAGACACCGAGGCAAAGGGTCCAGGGCTTAATCAGGCCCTGGGTCCGTCTCCGCCAGCCGTTGGCAGATCTGTTCCCCGTAGGTCTCACCCGTGGGCTATTACTCCCTCGGGCTGGCCCAGCGCGCACGGCTTCAGGTTTCCCTTAGTCCGTGCGTTGCCCACTTCTGAGTCCGCTCCCCGCCGAATCCCCCACTGCGAGTCATATGCCCGCTTTTGCACTCCTTTCTGAGAGCATGGTCCCCGTGTCTTGTCAGCCCGAAGGCCTTTCGCAACTGCGGGATGCCTGTGGTTCTACCCACAAGGCCCTCCCCACTGGGCCCTCCGCGGTACTTAGGACATCCGCCCTGTTCCCGCTCGCGGCCCAGGGTTATTGCCTGGGAGATCCGTTCCCTCGCTCGGCCCCCTCAACCTTTACGGCATCCGGGGCTCTGCGGAAGGCTCGGCCTCCCCGCACCTTAGGTCCACCTTCGGCTGTGTTTCAGGCAGCAGCCGTCCGCTTCCCCAGGACTTTATCCTGCGCTCTGGTTTACATGCCGGCCCCGAGGCGCTTACTAACTGTTAGCTGAGGTCAGCCTTTAGTTTTCGTCGGACCGGAGTCTCTCATCGGCCCACCCGGTTGCCCGGGACGACTGGGTTCGTTTGCCCACCGAGGTGGGATCCCTACTGCTCTCGCGCACGGTTCGGGCGTGAGCCCTCGCCGATAGGCCATTTCCTTCCTCCCTTCCTCATTACAGCTGACACTTCTAATTCCCAAGACGCAGGATAAGCCTCTCACAGTCTGGCCCTACGGCCTGTATTCCGAGGTCTTACATTGCTATGTGGGCCCTACCGTTTGACCTGTCTGGCTCGGGTGTCCCCTTGGGCACAAAAGTGCCCGCCAGCATAGCTCTCCCGGTCACTGGACCGCGCAGCCTATCTTCGCCGCGGCCTCTGGTTTCCCTTCCTGCCAAGGTCGGGTCTCCGTGGGGTCTCTTGGGATCGGACCCCCCGCGAGGCACTATGAAGCACCCCGCGGACAGTGTCCGGGACCCTTGAGGTGGGCCTTACGACTTGACGAGGGAGGTAAACCTCCTTCGCCCGCAACCTGATCTTCCTCCAACCAGGCGGGAGTTCGCAGAGGACCATGGCATTGGCCCTTGGTTACTGCACACCTGTTGCGCTGGGAAAAGGGGGTGCGGACAACCCGCTCTCTGACCGATCGTGTTGCTATTACAAGGCACTCGGGCCTAAGGAACGCTTCACAGTCCGTAGTGACCTCTCTATGACCCGCTAATCGGTCTCACTCAGGAGACATCCAGCCTTAGTAGATCATCCGCCATGGTGGTGTTTTAATCCATTCACAGAAGGCCACTTTGTGACAGAGTGTCCGTTACGTATGAGAGCGGGCGTGCGCGCTCCTTAAGGAAGTCACTAGTTGCTCCCCATGCCGTGACAATTCAGTTGGCCTCACCTGAAGGCTTGAACAGGGGCGCGCTCGAGAACGCATTGCCTCCGACTTAGAGATGAGAGGCTATGTTTTCGCATCAATCTCTCTTCTTCCCCCAGTAGATAGGGACAGTAGTAAAAGTAGTAAGTAAAAGTAAAACAATTAGCGCATCATACGCCACCACTCAGGTAGGCGTACCGCTTCCCCGCGTATGCCGTCTAGGCTTTGCAGGGAGAGTGAACTTAAAGCGAAGTCTGCGGCCTCTTTATTTTCAGTTACGTCTCGTTATATGAGAGCTTCAAAGTTACTGTTCCCACACCTGAGTTTTTCTTCCCGTTGCCAGGACAGAGGCGATCTCTTACCCATAGAGGTATCACGCCCCCAGGACCGTCGCCTTTCCAGGGGCTCGAGGCTTCAAAGACCAGCCCAGTCGTTCCCCCCGCAAGCGGGTCACAACTCCTGGACTGGCTACTGCTAGCACCACCTCGTGGGTTTGACATGCGCACCCCACTGCCACGTCGAGTCCAACCTCATTCCGTGAGCTTGAGCTGCCGTCCCTAGGGGCGACAGCTGGGCTTACAGCTCACCCCGACTACCAGACTTTTTCACTGATGGCTCTGGTCTGCCGTATCGTGCCTGGCTCTGTTAGGTCGCGTTGTCCTTCCCGGGGACATACACGACCCGGGGGCCACCGCCGGGTAGAGCTTTCACTTCCAGGCATTGGAAAGCCCCGTCGCCAGCTGAAGGCACTGGCCATTAGGTTCTCCGAATGCCTGGCTTTGTAGCTTTCTTCCCTTCGGCGTCGCAGCCGGTCCTAAACCAGCCGTTCGACCGTTGGAGCAGTAAAGCTAGTGGCTATCTCCTTGAGCCAGGTAGGTTGCGCTCCCACCTAGCAGAGAATTACAACCAGGCGGTTTCGTCGTCGGATAACTGAGGCTGGCCATCCTCAACACCTTAGCCCGAAGACTAGACGACCGCCTTGAGTGGACTCAGTTACTAGTGAAAGCCATGGCTGACACCGACCCGTCTCCGTCACACTCCCGTGCTCATATAGGATACTAGGTATTGCTACCCGACACCAAGGCACATGAGAGTTGCACGCCTCACCCCCTCGCATTGATAGCCATTCCCCCCTTCATACCGCTATCCGGGGTTACACCGGCATTTTATTGGTGTACTAGTATTACCAGACTAGTCACGGTTCGACGTCTTGGCGTCTCCCACACATAAATACTAGAGGAAATGAGTCCGTTGCCCAGACCCGCGCCTGGGATAGGAAGCATTGCCACAGTTTTACGGGCCGGGCGCAGTGTGGTCTCCCCTGAATCCCTTTTTCCGGCTAACCGAGGAGCGGCCCCCGGGTCGCGTTCTAATAAGGATGCAGCCGCCCGCCCGGGAATGAGCCGTGACATTTCTGTTGACCTGCGTACAGGCTCGAACAGGGGCGCGCTCGCGAACGCAATGTGCTCCGACTTGGAGATGAGAGGCTATGTATACGCATCATCCCCCTTCCGCCCCCAGTAGATAGGGACATTTTTTTTTTTTTTTTTTTTGCTCCATTTTTAATCCTCTTTAACCCTTTTTACCATCAGGTTTATCAGGTTTTTTTTTCTTTCTTATTTCTTTATTATATTTTTACTTCAATTTCCTTCTTTCCTCTTATCTATCTATATTTGACATGGATAATTTTGCTATGAAGGATAAAAAAAACCTTAACTGCGTGGGAATCTCGTTAATCCATTCATGCGCGTCACTAATTAGATGACGAGGCATATGGCTATTTTATTTCAACGTATTTGGTGTACGCGACTTTCTGCTACGGGCTGGTGCAGTTCCCAAAAACAACGGGTTCTGGTGGGGGGATGGACCTAATTGGTTGATGACATCCCCTGGACAACAATAAAAGACCGGTGGGCCAGAGACGGCCTTCCCTTGAGACAATATCATGGCATTTTGTCCGTTAGACTTACTGTCTCGTCCCATTCCTCATCAGGAATGTTCTTAACTTGGGCAACTGTTCAACCTTGTTCATCACTCTTAAGGTGCGGCGATATTGTACCCACCTACTAAATTACGATCTGCTAAACCATTGCCCCCACGAGGCCAACACCAATGAGGGGGATCTAATGATGGGCTTCCCCTCCCCGTGGTACTATTGTTAGAGGTAACACCTCAACCGAGAATAGTCGCCATTCGGGGGTGGAAAAAATAAAATCATCACCCCCTCCCACACATCATTATTGGTTAGGGGTAGAGTGCCGTGTGGTCTGCATGGGAATCGTCTCGGATACTACTCCCATGAGCAGTACATGGGAGCGACACCTCAAGCGACTTTCCCACCACTCCCCCCCCTCTTCCCCTAACTCCCGTCGTAGAGACATTACCGACAAGGAAAGGTCTTTTTACGAATACTTTTATTCGCGAACACAGCGAAGGTCGATTCAATAAAACCGTTGGAGAAGAAAATAAAAAAACAACTTCTCTCCGTCAAGTAGATAAAAGCACTACGGAAAACCCCGTAGGAAGCGGAAATTAGAGCTTCGCTTTCGTCTGGACAATAAAAATAAACAATAAGAATATCAAGTCAGGAGCTGATGGTTATTTAGTAAAAAATGTTGTTTAAAATAAGCATGTAAATTTGACCGGCTCTTAAATCATCCTTCAGGGAGTTGATCTATGGGGAAGGCACGAACATAGAATTTAGTCACTTAGCGTTGTGAAATTGTAATCTAAGAAGATATGATATAATTCTGTGGAGCACCTTAAAGCTATTAGGGCCAGCGTACGCAGAGTACTGGCGTCCTCGATGCCTAGGTCCTTGAGGCACTCCACCGTTGGGGCGGGCATTGCTCCTCTTGTCCCGATGACGATGGGAAGAATTTTAAATGTATTGGCCCCTGTCTTTTGCTTTAGAGCCGCTTCCATTACTCGGTATTTCTCTAACTTGGAAGCCTGCCCCTTGATGAGGCCCCCTCCATCCTCGTGGCAGATTGTTACGTCGGCCACGAGGACCCTTTCCCCGTCGATTATGACGAGGTCTGATTGGAGGGCGCCCCAGGCTGGATCTATTAGTCTAGGCTCCTTCGATACTGTTTTATAGCCCTTTTCCAATATCTTATTCTCTGATATCTCTTATATCATTATGCCTTTTGATACGTAGGGCCTTAGTGCTGATACATTGGCCCAGGATGTGGCCTAACGTTTCAGGCTGTGCTTTACAATGTCTGCAATTTATATCATTATGTTTTGTATATCGATTTAAAGTTACTTTATCCCCCCCCCATATTCGTACGTAGTTTCAACGCCGAAATGTATCTTTGGGATTTGAGTAATTTCGGATTATAAAGCCATGCGTTCCCGATGGGGTCGTTTGTGAAAGCCGTGACACCCTTTCCCTGCGAGTTTAGGGATGCCCATTCTTTTAATTCTTTACCTTTTTCCCTGATTTTGAATTTGTTGATTTCGGTTATATTTTGGATCGGCCAGCCAAGGTTTGCGGTGTGTGCCAATCTCTTCATCCTCTTAGTTAGTCCAGACTCTTCTGCAAGTGTACGTATCGCTGGGTCATCGCTGTTGAAGAATTTCCATCCTAGCTTTAGAGCTGCTGAAGTGACTGTTAGGCTGAGCTTAGGGAACCCCAGGCCCCCCATCTCTTTTCCTTGAGTAAAAAAGCCCATTTGCAGTGCTCATCGGCAGGTGGAGATATGTTTTAATCGCATATCTAATTTCATTATCAAGTCCCTTTACTTCAGTGCTACTTATATAATTCCTCACTTCCTGTATCAATGGGTACCATATGTTGCGAGCAGATCGACTTTTTGAAAGGGTCTGAGGGCGAGTTTTGTTATTCTCGGGAGTACTGCTTTGATGTCTTCGGTGGCTGCTGTAGTTAATATCCCACTTCACGGGGAGAAAGTCATTCCTAAATATTGGAATGTTTCGGATGGCCCTAAATTTGGAATTTTGGTACCATTCTTGGTTACTACGTTAGGGTTCTTCATTAACCAAGAATTCTTTTTTGTAGCAATTTGAAAAGCCGCACATTTCTATGCGGCTAATTCGAGATTGATCTCTGCCAATGACTCTTCTAGGCATTTAAAAAGGCTGCTGGCTTTTTCCTTAGTTTCCCCTATCAAGATTAGATCGTCAGCAAACGCTAAACAGGAGATATGGTGATCTTTGCCTAAGTGGAAACCCTGTAGTTTTTCCAATTTTTCTATGGTCAGATCTAGGCAGAGGTTAAATAGCAAGGGAGGGAGTGGGTCACCTTGTTTGATCCCCCTATTGAGTTTGATATTAATTTCTGGACTGGTTTGAATAGTTGTTATAGTGTTAGTGTATGCGTTAGTGATCATATCAGTAACTTCATCTGGCATCCCCTTGGCCCTGAGGGCCGACTTAATAGCCCAGTGGGGCAACATATCAAACGCTTTAGTAATATCCACCTGGATCGCCGTTAGTCCATTTCTAATCTTACTTAACTTTAATATTTCATTCATGAGGTTTATATTGAACATACAACCAGGTTCAGATATAAACCCCTTCTGACGCGTGTTTATGTGTAACATTTTCTCAGTCGTAGTTCGATAACCCCCCAGTATAGTCTGCTTAATATTTATGAGATAGTGATAGGTCTATAATTTGCCGCATTTTGCGGACTTTTTCCCTCTTTCCGAATTAGCATTGTGCGATTTATGTCCCAGTCGGAGGGTTGCCTCAGGGAGGCAATAAGTAAGTTGAAGAAACCTACAATGTTCCCTATGCGTTCTTTTTTCATCAAGTCGGCCTTCTTTGTACCGTCTTTTCCGGACACTGTTCAGTTGCCCATTCTCCGTAGTCTTTGCCGGACTTCATTTGGGCTAATGGGTTCTAAAATTTCCGCTGGGTTTATCGCCGCCGAAGGGACTTCTCCGAAGCTATCAAATCTGGATATTCCTTTAGCCCCCCATAATTTTTCGTATAGGAGTTTAATGTCATTTACCGGGGCTTTTATTTCATTGTCCTCTTCCATTTTTTCCTCGACATTTACTCCCTCCCTCACGAGTTTGGCAAGGTAGGCCGGCTTCTCCTTATAAAGGTATTGGGTCTTAGAATAAATTATCGCCTTTCTTGCATTCCTCCCCGATAGGGATTTATCACGAGTTTTTCGTTTCGGTCGTGATCGTTTGAGCGGCTTGATCTCCCCAAAGTCATCTATCATTAAGTTGTAAATTTCGTCTATAAAGGTTTGGGGGATACTGTCTGACGTGTTTAACTTTTCCGCAATCATTTTCAGGACCCTACTACCATTATTTTCCTCCATGGTGGGTTTGAGGGATTCTAGGATTACATCTTTGCTTATATCTAACCACTCTTTGGTGGCGCCTATCGTGTTAATCCTGGTAAGGCTATTTACCTCCAGACTATTCCGTGAGGTGTCGTCTCTAATATTCACTCGATCCTGCTGGTTTATATTCTGGGGAGCTATATCACTTATCTCCTCCCTTATTATTTCATTGTTTCTGGATGCGAGTATTTCGGTTACTTCACGTTTATAAATCTTTTCATTTCTTTTATCGCGTAATTGGGTCAGCGTTTTTTCCGGTAAGAATTCGTGCATTGCTTCGGCAATGTTTTTCTCGCCCTCGAAGCGTATTTCCAGCTCCTGCATTAGGAGAATTTCATCTTCTGAGAAGACCTTACCTGGTCGTCTTTTCGGAATTTTCGGCGCTAATGTGTTCAATCGCTTAGTGTTGCACGTGTCGGGGTGTTGGTGCCGCACGTGCTGGCCTAACCCGCGGCGCGTTTTAAAGGAAAGATGACATTCTTCACATTTTTCTTGTGGAGTTTCCTCAGTTTCTACTGTTTCTCCCAGGCTTGCTGGTACGTTTTTCGACTCATGTTTAGGGCATTTTGGGATATGACATTCCAGGTTGTGTTTCTTTATGTAGCATTTTTTACAATAGCCACATATGAAATTAGTGATCATTTTCCCGTGTTTATCATTAATGTGCTCGAGTTCGTCTTTTATTGTGAGGGCGAGATAATTTCCGGACTTATTTTCTAGGCAAATGTAACATAGTCTATTTTTGAATGGCATGAATACATTATAATGACTACTAGATCCTACCTTGGTATTTGTTTTCTTTTGGTCTGCCACACCTGTGGCCGAGTCTCCATCCTCTGCGTGACCCCTGTGGCGTCCTGGTCCTTGATCATCTTGTAGTTCAACAACACTAGGTAAAGGGTCTTCTTGCCTTGCCTCCTGGGTCCTCGTTCGCAAGCTTCTTGTGCAGATTGGGTCTCGTATGGGATCTTCTATGTGCTGACTCACTATACTACGTAGGGCGACGTCTTGTTTCTCTGTCCTATTTCTGGACCGCAGCATCCTAATCTGATCAGTGACATGCGTTTGGTCGTCATCTGGGCGTCCGTCTGACCAGTGGGGAGCGACGCCTTGCTCCTCCACCGGTTCGGTGCTACCCGCACCACGGTTTATAAAAAAAGCCATGCGGGTCCCACGAGGAGCGCTGGGACGCGGTCTCACCTGACAGTGCAGCGTATGTCAGGGCTTGGCTACTTACTCCGGGAGTGCGCCCCGTTCCCGGAGGCACCGTTAAAGACACTGTACCCCAGTGCCATCCAGCCTTCGACACGGTAGCTTACATCTTGGCTTGGGTTTCGCCACTAGCCATTTAGTAGTCCAACCCGCCATCGGTTGGGCACTCCAGCGGTACCACTTGGAGGTATGCTATGTGACTTGACAAGCCGGGTTGTGATGATACTTTGCGGAGCAAAGTTCACCCTTCTCCGCTTGCCCCTAACCAGAGCCCTCTCAGGCCGGACCGCATGAGGGCCGGTAACTTTGGCGACTAGTTATCGGTCAACAATCCGACCTTCCCCACAAATCGCCACACCTGCCACCAGGCGCGGTCGATCTGTGTGAGCTTTAAGAGAGTCATAGTTACTCCCGCCGTTTACCCGCGCATGCTTGAATTTCTTCACGTTGACATTCAGAGCACTGGGCAGAAATCACATTGCGTCAACACCCGCTAGGGCCATCGCAATGCTTTGTTTTAATTAGACAGTCGGATTCCCCCAGTCCGTGCCAGTTCTGAGTTGATCGTTGAATGGCGGCCGAAGAGACGGCCCTTTATACCCCCGTCTTCCCTCGGTCCGCGCGAGGCCAAACCTTCACTTTCATTGCGCCTATGGGTTTATTAAAGCCCAATAACTCGCGCACATCTTAGACTCCTTGGTCCGTGTTTCAAGACGGGTCGTGAAATTGTCCAAAGCTGAAGCGCCGCTAACGAGAGCGATTATTCCGCCCGAGGACATAACCGTAACTTCAGCAGCCCATGTTTGGAGCTGGGCCAATTTGGAACCGTCATCCGAGTTGGACTGCTTCCCAGACGGCCAGGCACCCTCAATTTGGCGAATCACCTCTTTCAACATACCGCCGAGCAGCCGGTCAGGGACACCGGGGCTCTGCACGACGTACACCAACCCGTGAAGACTGGCGGAAGTGCAGGCTGCGCACCCAGACCTTGGACCGGCACCCAGACCTTGGACCGGCACCCAGCGGGTCGCGACGTCCTACTAGGGGAGAAGTGCGGCCCACCGCACACCGGAACGGCTACACCATACAGCGAGTGGAGATTAACCTAACACGACCCCGGCGCGGTTATACACCGTGCGGGCGGTAGGTCCCATCTGCCGTAGATATAGGCCGGTGGCCCGGATGGGCTTGAATCTCGCCGTTCGACCATTCGGACTTCTCACGTTTACCCCAGAACGGTTTCACGTACTTTTGAACTCTCTCTTCAAAGTTCTTTTCAACTTTCCCTCACGGTACTTGTTCGCTATTGGTCTCGTGGTCATATTTAGCCTTAGATGGAGTTTACCACCCACTTTGAGCTGCACTCTCAAGCAACCCGACTCTAAGGAAAGGTCCTCCCGCAACCTGCAATGGTCCTACGGGCCTGGCACCCTCTACGGGCCGTGGCCTCATTCAAGTTGGACTTGGACTCGCCGCAAAGGTCACGGGATGGCGGACCCTCCCAAACACCACATTTCACGACAGGTCCTCGCCTGCGGGATTCGGTGCTGGGCTCTTTCCTGTTCGCTCGCCGCTACTGAGAAAATCCTTGTTAGTTTCTTTTCCTCCGCTTAGTAATATGCTTAAATTCAGCGGGTAGTCTCACCTGCTCCGAGGTCGTTGAAGAAAATGAGAAGTAATTCTCAAATTTTTCAGACCGCCAACACATTGCCATTTCATACCCCAAAGCCTAATTTCAGGTCATTTCATTTGACCTCATCTTACCTCACCTCACTTCAGTTCATTTCATCGTTTCCCCGATTATCGGGGAAACTATTCATTTTTGGTTTGTGCCACTTTTTCACCTTCCACCTTTTCACATTCCTCCTGTGTCCTATATTCGGGTAGTTACCCGTTATTTTCAACTGCAATCTCGGGGGGTAACGAGACGTTGTTAGGTTAAGGTCTAGCACGACCAGGCATTACTGACGAACGTGTTCAACCGTTCACCAAACGTTTCTCGTTTCCCCTACGTACATTTAGGACGTTTGGGGAAGACAAATGTTTCCGTTTGGCGTCAAATATTTAAGACGACGCCGCCTCCACGACCAACGGTCGGATGGCAACGAAGCGTTCATTGACGCGGAATTATATCCGTCAGAAATTGGAGCCGACCGTCAGCCAGACGTGGCCCGGGAACTGAAATCCATGGACCGCAATGTGCGTTCGAAACGTCGATGTTCATGTGTCCTGCAGTTCACATGTCGACGTGCAATTTGCTGCGTTATTCATCGACCGTTCTGGGTAGATTCTTTTAATTAACTTTCCCAAATCTAAAAAGGCTTACACTTTGAAGGGGAGGTTTTCAGGCCTCTGTAAAAAGTTTTTACACAGTACGAGCTCTCTGTACGATAGTGGCCGGTTCGATGCATGACTCCACGGAGGGGCCAAAACAAGGGCGAAAGTCATTCAAAACCTCTTCTCGTGCTGCCATTTCGGCCGTACCAGTTTCATATTTAGGTGCCCAATACCAACCACACATCCGCTTTTGCACCATACCCTTTTCAACCCTTTTCAGAGACATTTTGAGAGTATCGCGTGTTCTCCGATCCACGCGACGCAGTCAGTTTTTTCCTACTGACTATTTAATTTCTTCGTAATTACTGTCAATTAAATAATTGACTCCGGTAATGATCCTTCCGCAGGAATGGGGTGCTAGAATAACCGCCACTAAAATAATTAATTAAATCTCTTTATGTATGAAACCCCGCCTAATAATTTGCCCAGTAAGTTAAATATTACAGTAAAACCATTGATTAACAAAATTAAATTACGTTTCAAATTACGCAATTGATTTTTAATTTATTTTGCACCTTATTTCAGTTTCAAACTGATTAGAGGAGTTCGTATTGTTCTACGATATCTGAACTTTTTTTTAAGTGTCAACCTTGGTTTTATCTGCCTATGCTTCAAATTTACGCAAAAAGCGATCGTGTTATCATTATGTTCTTCCAATTTAATCACGTGCAGAAGAATCTATTTTCGCTGTTGGATTGGACCATAATTTGTAAACAAGTTGCAACACGAGCAAACAAATATGTATAAATTAAAATAAGTGAAACATTTACGGTATTCTTGCCAATGTTTTTGAATCAAAAGATGATTTTACTGAATCTGTAGTTCGTATTCATAAATATGTCATACTCGAAATGTTACACACTAAGACGGAACTTTAAATATGTGCTTTGGAAGGAATTTTTTAAGTGAATCTACTAAAAATTCTGAAAGATGAAGGTACAGAAAGTGGTTTTCCGATCACCTGAGATCAGGCAAAGATTTCGTCGCTGATATTTCCTTTTTGCAAGAAGCCATTCCCTTTTCTTCTTGGACCAATACTGTAAAACTTACTAAAAAAATTGATGTTAAATAAAATCTTTGTACACTACTTCAGGTTTTCCTCAGCGAGTCATTTGATCTGAACGATGATGCACACAAGTTTTTATTCTCAAACACTAATTTTTGTTTTCTGTCAAGTCGTCTTTCGATCTGGATATTAGCAATATATAGCATCGTCGAATGGAAATCAAACCAAAATTAGTTCCGTACCTAACGTAATAAAATATCAATATAACATAAAATAATTTTTGATGGTAGTGAACGGCATTTAAAATGCAGTCCTATTCTGCACAATGCAAAGCAATAAATAATTAATTAAATTTGGTAATATACATAAATGGGACATTTTCTTGGAGAGAAAAAAAAGGATGAGAGGTATATTTCACTCACTGAGAACGTCGTCCATGGTTGACTGTCGCGAGGAGACTTTGGTGGATGTAAGAAGTCGTCAGGTGCGAGCAATTCCCACGCTATACGCGTTTGTCCCATTAGCAAACGCTCGCCAGAAACAGAAAAATGAACACGCTAACGATTTCATGCGTCTAAAATGTCTCACTAATTGAACAAGAAATTAAGTTCCCTTACAAACAAGTCTTGACACTTTATAATGAGATGCCCACGAATTACTAATTATATAAAATCCGTTTTAAAAACTATTCCAACTGAAAAGAAAATTCCAGTAGCAATATCGAAAGGTTTTTTCTGTCCTTATTCGGACATTGTAAAGATGTTTCCCCAAATTCACTTTTAGATAATTACAGGTAAATATATAGAATTGAATTGTGTGGTATTAATCTAAATTATTCTTTTCCTTTTTATAAACCACTTTAATATAAAAACTTGTATTTCGAGTTGCATGAGTTTAACTAATATACCACCAAGACCAAACCTATTTTTCAGGTTCAAACGAAAGCTTCCACAAGACTTACACAAATAATGGTCAACCTGTAAATACCTTAACCCAATGCAATCAGCCAGAGGTGTGAAATATTCACATAACCCTCTGTCCAAATACTCTTAGCCATATGATTTCTTATTATATCATAACAGTGAATTGAATTTTACCTGATAAAGTTAAAAAAATATATAACAATAAATTTATTCTCATACGTCACAATATTAAACAGAGGCTGTTGTAGCCAGTCATATATAAAAAAAAACAAATGTAAAATGGTGTTCAGTTGAATGAAGTGATGATAGTATGACATGGACGACTATAGCTGCAAGAGCTTGAAATGAATGGTATTTACGTGGAGATTATTTTTAAGGTCCGTAGCTTACTTGTTGGTCGGGCAGATTACCCTCGAAGCGAAGGTCTTCGTCACTTAGGCACAAAGGAATAGGTACAAATGTCCAGTATGCACAAAATTCGTTAAGAGGGTGCAAGACGAAAGTTCGAGGAACCACTCAAATCAACTACCACATGACGTCCAAAGATTAAACAGGACGAATTCAGTGTCCCGGAAGCGTCGCTTGAGAAGTGACTGAATATATTTTAGCAAACTTCATTGGTCCCTAATTTGTCTGTGAGCGACCAATTAAATTTAATACAGTACACAGCGATTAGTTCGATTTAAATTGGACGGAGAATTCAGAAATTTCCAAAGTCAAACTCGGAGTAAGATTGGAAAAATAATAAAATGCGTGTAATAAGACGCGATCCAGAGCAGTTCAAACACATTCAGACAATTACATTTTTGTCTCCAGTGGAAGAACGTGTACGGCCTCAGAGCAACGCCGCCTGCCAATAGTGACTTTGCGACCGCTTTCCAACAATGCTCGTCTGTCCGACACCAGAACATTCTGATGACACCGGCCACAACAGTATCGCATTACCAGGTTCCTAAGTTGGCTTAGTGGGGCAATTTAAATATAGAGTCGTAACGGTTCACCTCAGCAATGGCCCTGAGATCAAGAGTAAATGATGTATTCCTACAATTAATTGATTTTTCTATTAATTTACAACTTCCAAATAAATTAAATTCCTTTATTTTGTTATGCCATTTTAACTCTTTAAATAAAATCCCCGCCCATAAGTATTAGCATTAAATTTTACAAGCTTAAAGGTACTTCGTATAATATTGTGACGTGTGAAATAAATATTGTGAATCTGAAAATTGGGTTGGTATTCTTTTACTTGTTTTAAAAATTGGTTGTAGTGGAGAATGACAGAAAACATAAAGCTTCAGATATCAGTTTTGTAATTGCCAAGTGTCAGTAAACTGTATTTAAGGACAAGTCAAATTTTCTAATAGAACGCATTTAAATAAAGAGCAAAATTTTCACGTAAGGGACGCAGGTATAAAAAGTGATGCTACTTCACAATACGAACACACCCGAGTTTATACGAGATCTTCCAACAGAGTAGAAATACATTATAATACTTGGCAATAACAAGAGAAATAACGCGTTCTAATCTAATTTACAAATTAGAGTCAATTATTGGAATGCAGCAGATTTGATAGAATGTATAGACGCATTCGAATTGTAAGGCACACAGAACAGGCATTAATTTCATTAAATACAAATATCAATTTAATATTTGTACAACAGCTGCGCTAAATTGAATTATGCCACGACACTCATTGGTAGGTTAATATAATATTAATATTTATAATAACGTATAGCTATGTGTTGGTTAATATTAATATGTAGAAATTTGCCAATTATAGACCAAAATATGTTGTTAAAAACCTTGTTTCTTCTGCAAAAGTACTTCCTGGAGATGGTCTGCGAATTGGCAGAAGAAACGAAGAAATGTTTTACTTTAACTGCTCAGTTTCTACATGTTGTGATTATTACTTATATATTGTAGTAGCCCTGGTCACGAAAACTGAGGGAGAATAGACACACTGACCACGTGTCAGTCATAAATCAAGAATGTGGCATGTGACATGGAACATATCAGTCTGGTAGTCGTCCTGGTAGGTCAAGTACCCTGTGCCCTGAGAATGGTAGCTACTGTGAAACAATAAATACATTTTACTAAGAAAGTACTTAATTTCAACTGGTTCATCTTCTAATATATAAAATAAACTGTGCGTGTGTGTTCCGCATACAAATCTGCACCCGTAAAGAAAAATTGACCAAATTTCGTACACGTGTTCCTTTCGTACGGGAAAAAAACACTGTGGTGTAAGACACATTTGCCATCCACAAGTTATTGAGTGGAAATTTATTAACATACTAAACGGCCTTTATTTGCGTCGGAAAAATATTTTTCTGGAACAATAGATAGTTTCTCCAGATACTTTTGTGTATAATTTCAATCCTTCTCGGCATAGGAGGGAAGCTCCCTTAGAGGGAGGGGTGGCGGAGCGTTACTTAAAAATAACACAAAAATTACTGAGATTGAAGTCTGGGGTTGTGGGTGTTGCTGAGTTCAATTATGACAACCCGGCCAACGCCTGGCCCTCAGCTAGTATTATATAAAAGATAGACTAAAAAATATTTATTAAATACTATTAAGAGGTAAATATGAGTAATTACGACCAACTTTCTGTTACCTATTATAATTCGATGAAGTGATATTTTGCAACATAAAAATAAATTTGCAAGAAATATATTTTGAATATGTTAGAGACTCCTTATTTTGTAGAGCCACATTTATAGCGTCCTCTTTTTCAAACGAACTTTGAAGATGACTTCCAAGACAGAATACTCTCATTTCTACTATCTGCAGGGTCCGAAGGAGAATCCCAGTTATCATTTATATTTTTTCCCTTGCAGACTAACAACCAGCAATATTTCAATTCATAAAATTTGATACGGCACTCTCACAGAATGCTGATAGTTTTGCATTCGTTTGTCTTCTGAGAAGGAAAATATAACAATAACAAGCTAGGAAAAATGAATGGTATTACGTAAGCGGTGATTTGTGAAGTGTTTACGCGTGTCTATCATACCAGATAGTGTCCGATAATGACTGAAAGCCTGATATATAGCTAGCTCATGCCCAACGTGTATAATTCTGATATCTTAAAATTACTGAAGGTATTTAACAACATGTACATATGCACAAAAGTGATTTTCTCAGCCACAGGGAAAGAAAATCTCATCAAAGTTCCATTTAAAGAAAAAAATTCATATTTAAATCGAATACTAAGTCTTGTTTGTTTGCTGAGTTGCTGAGTTGAAACAAATATTATGAAATGTCTTATTATTTATATAATAAATGCTCAATATCGGAGTATTTGACAGCCAAAATTTTTGAAACCTGCAATCCGTCTTAAATTGACAGCAAATACTTAAGTATAAACCAGAAATTTTTCATCCTAATTATGATTGTATTCTTTTAAAGATGAAATAATTCTATACTTGCTAACGTATGTACTCTATAAAATTGTATCATTATCAGTTCTTTGAAACATTACTTGAGAGTGCAGCAAGCCTGGGCGTTTCCTGACTTGTTCACTGTCGCCTGATTTTTCTCTAATCTTCTCTTGATACGATCTGCCTCCTTTAATAAAGTTCTCTTTGTGTTTTAAATGTCTCTGTCCCACCTAACGAATGGTTGGCATGTAGATAAGTAATTACCTCTCACGTTCGCGTCACACCCCAATCCATTCTTGACCATTTCGTGCATCTATCATCTCAGATTTCTTACACGTAATCCAAGGTCTGTAACTAGTCACACTTGTAATATTGGTGTAGGCTAAAAATGATCATTTTATTTCACATTTCGCATTCCACAATTCTTTAAGCGAGTTATTGATTGTTACAGTCAAACTTTTGTTATCTTCAAACTAAAACAATTATTGCTCAAATAACTGATTGTAAAAAGAACGGTTTACTGGTATATAAAGTGAATTAAATTTTCTTGGGATTCCAGCTCATCGAAAACACGCGAAGTTTTGTCATTGTCTACGTATCGTCTTCTAGTGAAACTTCACCACATGATTTGGCATTTACCTACTTTTCGCTTTCTCATACGTAGATCTATACGTGATTCCTTCATAATCCTTTATTATTGTAGTAATTAATATGTCAGGCGTCTGCGAGGGCTATTCTCTCGCAGGCAGTACCTGTTGTTCTCTGTTCCCATTGGAACAGTAGACCGGCTGCCTCCTAAACTGATAAAGGTACGGAGAAGGGAATGCTGCGTCCCCACAGCAAACTCTTCTCCCGCTATCGGAAGGGCGTGGGACAAGTACCCAATGACCGACATACTTGATGCAGGTTTTTCTAGGGTTTTCCCTGCATTACTTTTAGGCGAATGCCGGGTAGGATCCTTAAACTATAGCCCGGGGGTCCTAGTTAACCTTTGGCTACCTTCCTCTACCCTTCCGCACCACCCCCCCTTTTCAAATCTCTTAAAGGGGAGTTGCCACCATGTGGATTACCCTCATGTAGCCTGTTACTCTAAAAAATAAAAATAAATAATAATTAATATAAAACATTGATTATGTGAAAGTTATTTTCTTCTCCGTAATCTCGGCATCTTCAACAGTAATATACTGTAATTATGCTATATTTCAACCCAGATGCAACGGTTGCTCGGCTGCTCCAGTTTGGTTTATTGTATCTTCTCCCGTTTCAGCAAAATATAGGGCGAAGAATTGTAAAAATTCATTAAAAGATCAGAATACAATAATGTATTGGTGAACAATAGAAATAATTTCCCGAATAAACGACAAACTATGTACATACATGTAGCAAATTTGACTATATTTTGTACAAGTATTCTTGATTTAACTGTAAATAAACATTTTGGGGGTAAGACACGACTACCAGTCAACCCACTACTCGAGGCGGGGGTGGACTGGAGTGGAAATTTTCGAACATGCTAACATGGCCGATATTAGCATCGAAAGAAAACTTTTCTGGGTCAATGAGATTGTAAGCGTTACTCCCGAATTTTGTGTGTATAATTTCAACCCCTTTTTCCATGGGACGGAAGTACCTTTAATGATGGAAAGTGGTTACATAAAAAGAACGTGAAAACAACCGACATTAGTGTCGAATTCGACTTTATGAAAGTTTCTGAGTTTAATAATGATATTCTAAATGCCAGTTAAGTTGTAGCTATGCTCCTTGGAGCGGGGGTGGAAGGGGAATACAATTTCCGCACACAATCTTAAAAACATGATGTGAATTCTGTTATATTTTGTACAGATAATACTTACTTTACGAAACAAAAACTCGATTTAAATTACATGGAGTATTTTTCACAGTTTTATAGTCGTGAGAGAATTTTTGTCTCTTATATTGTATCGGGATCATTTTTAACACAGTTAAGGAAATGGGAGTATTTGTAACTCCCTAACGGTGCCGGAAGAATTTTTTACTCCATTTGGGTACGGAGACTTATTGTCTATCTTAAATGAGTATTTTGGACTCACATATCATACTTGGGTGTTTCTAACTCTCCAATTCTCTTAAGGAACCGAAAGTAATTGTGTCTAAATTTTTATATTGAATCTTTTAAGATACCGTGCGTAATTTTTAGTCTCATTGATACCGAGAGTGCTTTTACACTCTAGAGTTACATGAAGAAAATTTAACTCGCTTCGGATACCGGGAGTATAATTAACCATATTAATGGCGGGAGCAACGCCACCTTTACATAGTACAAAGGGCGTTGTGTCGGCCTTGCTAGTCGCCCGGTCTATGCCATTTTGGTTGTTGCGACGTCCAACTGTGATGCCTCGTATACGGGGCCGGTCCGGTTCGGTCATCCGTAATATTTCTCAGGGGACTGATGCTGATAACGCACATGAGTTAACGGACCTATAAATTATACTTCATTTCTCGAGCTCTCATTGTCCCCTTTGTCTTCAAGAGTGAGTAGGGAGGTAAGTAACATAGAGCCTTGCGGATTATATGCGCCATTGTGTTGAAAAGAAGGAGAAGAAGGTGTAGACAGACTATATATGGGGTAATCCACGTACCATTGTAGTAAAGTATATATATATTATGACTGAACAGTCGATTCAGTCACTGTTGCGCTATGCCAATTTTTTTTTTAATTTTTCCTTTGCATTATCATTTGTGTTAAATATTTTATTTGTAGAGTGTGTTGGACAGACGTTGGTTGGTGTGCGTGGTGCGCGATTGCGTGTGTTATGGTAAAGGGTTTAATAGGACCAGTGGTTTGTGCCCGATTCGGACCCACGTTGCCGAAATACAAGATTCGCGAACTTCCGCCTGGTGAAGCGGCGACCGGAAGGTCGCGAGGATTGGCCGAGGGGTGCATCAACTGATCTTCGACCAATGTGCCGGGGGCACGAGGCGAGTGGACCGCAAAAATGAAGAATGCTAGCGAGAGAGCTCGTAGTGAACACTTGTTTTTTACAGCTATCTGCAAGAAACCACCTCCAATCATCGCCGTCGACGAGTTCATTGTGCCAACGCTACGCCGCCCGCCCGCAATCGTCCTCGATCGTGTGGAATACAGCCGACTCGGTCACCCCGGACGTCTGCGACCAGCGAGTTGACGAGCCAGCCCGACATCAACGCGCCACCCCAGGGTTGAACGAGGGCGAAAGTAAAGTAACTGTTTAACGTGTGGACGGTTGACTGATTTTTTTTTGTATTGGCCTTGAGGCTAGTGAATTGTATTTAATCAGCTTGTGTGAATTGTATTTAGTTTGTCTACGAAATTATAAGGTGTAAAGTACCCTGGGTCACGAATTTAATTTGCCGCAGAGACAAACCTGGTTATGTCCCCAACGGTTCTCCTCAGAGGCCCCCAACCTCATCCCTTATAAATTTTGTTTTGCCCTCTGTTTTGGTCGAGGCATTGCGTATTCGACCACGACACGACATCATCGTAACGTTTCGTTGTGTGTGCGTCGTAGTCGATTTCACGTTACAATATATATATATATATATATATATATATATATAGTGGCCAATACTCTCTTATAGCATGGGAAAGGGACTGAAAGGGAGGATGCGGAAAGTAGAGGAAGGTATCTAAGGTGAACAAGGGACCCCGTGCTAGAGTTTTGAGGATTCTATCCGGCAATTCTGGAAGTTTCGTTTGCAGGAAAAACCGTAGAAAAATCGGAATCAGGCAGGTCGGGAATTTGGTACTTGTCCCACGCCCTTCTGATGACGGAAGAGTGGTTTCAGTGGGATCATAGCATTGCCCTCTCCGTACCTTCAGCAGTTTATAGGAAAGCTGGACAACTATTCCTATAATAATATCACTCTAACCGTATGCCCAAAGTCTGCGACCCCTGCACATAAACCTCTATAAACTGGTTGAGGTGCCTCGGCTAGTGGGAAACTTGATTCAAAACCAGAGAGAGAAGGTACATCCAAAGGTAGCCACCTCCTGAGCTCTCCTTATCTTTATGTCATGTCATGTCATGTTCCGAAATGTCCAGGGATAGTGTGGACTTTGGAACTGAATTGTTCGGAATGTAATACGAGTTTTACGACACCTCGTGGTTTATCGTTCTACCAACAATCCTTCGACCCTAGATCTAGGAACGCAGCTGGGGCTCTAGCCAAGTCCAGTATAAGCCCCCCCCCCCCACACACACACACACTCTAGGAGAAGGGACGTCAATTTCACCACAGATGAGGTTGACATGATATATTCAATCGAGCGAGGTCTTCTCCATTATTCCACGTTGGCCAAGAAGATGGCGGTCGTTATAACCACGAAAACATGCGTGCAGTTGGGTTACAAGCGGAGGAAACCCGCGCACATCAGGGCTAGAGACAATTTACTTGCCTCAATCTCCATTAATGAAAGGAAGGACTTGGTTCGAGATATGTCGCTTCAACCGCCCCATTCGTCTTTCGTCTCTGGTACGCGCACCCCTTCGGTTCCCTCAGTTGATCGCATACAGTAACCGGAGGGTTAACAGACACAAGAGCGTCCTAGGATTCTCTCCTACCCCGTAGGGATGTACACGACTGGTCCAGTCAACAGCCCATCTACTAGCAAAAACAGCCTCCACTCTCGAAAGTAGAGGGGAAGACGCTGACGTGGAACCCTTGGAGTTCCCTCAAAACCGAGGATGAGTGTCATGAAAGCCTCCTGACACGTCTGTGGGACTTGGACACCTCAGTTGGAACTAAGGGTAGACAGTCGATAATCCAGAAGCTTAAATTCGTCGGGAAAGATAGTCCTTGATATAATCGAATTCTTGAAGGATAAGCAGGATTCGCGTATCGATGGACAGTCACGGGCTGATAAGCCGACCAAATTAAACAATAGAAGGAAAAGATGTGCAGACAGACGATATAGATATGTGCGCGCACAGGAGTTCTTCCTATAGGGTCCGAGACTTCTTGCTAAGCATGTCCGCATTTGGTGCAGACTTCACACTTTCACGTACCCAAGAGATAGATAGGAAGGTTTGTGCCTTCTATAACGGATTCTGTGGGACAAGATTTCCTGCCCCGGGGCCTAAAATCGATCTGAAGTTTCCTCCGATTGAAGTCTCAGGTCAGGAAGCGACTGGGTAAGAACTACGCTGCCACAGCGGAGGATTGCCTTACATTCCACATCACCGAGGAAATGGCAGAAATTCTTCAATGGGTCGAACGCCCCACGCTAAAGTTTATAAAAATTTGAAGGGTTAAGAACGTATATAGACCCAGTATATCTTCACCAGCTGGCCTCTATTTTAGAACAGATTGACAATGAGTTGAGGGCACCCATTAAACGGTTTATACACTATCCGCAACCTATATGTAACGGGGCCTTTTACTGCAGGAGGGATAGAAGGAAAAGACCCAGCAGTTGTAGCTCTCTAAACCTGTTACGAGTCTGCTGCTCGTCTCCGTAGAATCGCTCAGAGTAAGGATAGCCTTCCCTTACGCCGTCAGCGATATACGAAAACTAAAAATTCGCTGTGTGAGGGGACAGCTAGAGGCATGGGAGGGCCTGGTAACTCAGGGAGGACATGGTGAGGATTTTCTTTTTGCACGACCCTTGTTGATGCCTTGCACATTTAAAGCAGCCCTGCATCTCCGTACTAACAAGACAGATGGTAAAAACAGCCTGAACCGGGTCATTCCACATCCGATTGGCGGTGCCGGAAATGTGGTTTCAGACTGGAGACTCTGAACTGCATTCTTGGGCAATGCTTCTTCACCTAGCTAAAGTGAATCCGCAGACACAATGAGATCGTTGATATAATTGATTCGAAAGTTCTGAGGGACAAAACATTAGAAGTCTGCAAGGAACCGCAGCTGTCCCTGAGCGATGGGATGAATCTAAAACCCGACCTGATCATCTAAAATCGCCCCGCGATCTTCGTGGTCGGTGACACCGTCCGGCACGGGGATGAGAATAGTCTCGTCCTAGCACGGGGAGATATATAGCGGATTGCTGCCCCAGCTGCAAAAGAAGTTTTGCAGCCAGAGTGAGGAGGTCCTGATCGTTGTGTTCTGAACAAGAGAGGAAATTCACTCCTCCACTCGAGACTCTGGGGCGTTGGAAGCTGATGGTGGTGTCATGAAAAGTATATCTCCAGTTTCGCTAAGATCATACTAAGATATAACACTGGTTCCTAGAATACACGTAGACTGCTGATACGTATGACCCCCGTGAGCCAGCAAGCACGTACCTGC
Organism: Zhengitettix transpicula; assembly: GCA_037074705.1. Taxonomy (NCBI): domain Eukaryota; kingdom Metazoa; phylum Arthropoda; class Insecta; order Orthoptera; family Tetrigidae; genus Zhengitettix; species Zhengitettix transpicula. Next base: position 118,726,143 of record CM073592.1, on the reverse strand, counting down.
ATCGCACAAGTTGTTTTGTTATTTTTCCGGCTAATTTAACAATTGATGAAGGAAGGAGTATCAGTATACTTTTATTTATTACATTGACGATTCTTTTGATGATGCTTTGTTTGATGTGACTATTGGCGAACAATAATACTCCAATTTTATATTTGACAAGGTGCGCCCGGAATGTAAGTATCCAATCTAGGATACAACAGAGCGATAGACAAGACGTAAAAGACAAGAAGGGCCTTTTACACGTTTCTTGGCGGCGGGATGACTACGTGGTTTTCTCCAATGCCGTAAGGCAGCTAAACTCCACTCTCTGCCAGGAAACTGACAGGGACCCGCTTTTCTAATTTTGCCAAGCGGAAGTGTATGCCTACTGTTCCAGACGGGGATGGTGCGCTAGATTTTGATTGGGTGTGCGGGGTCTGAGGTCCAGGTAATGGCAGGGGATCGACGAAAATTGTGGTAAGCAATCACCTGAAAATTATTTTCACGTGGGGACACCCTCCGTAATGGGTGGAAGTGTCGGATCAGACTTCACCTGGCCTTATTGGATATTGTGCTTGTATTTTTGACTGTATAATGGAGGCGAGCAAACTTTTTCAAGAGTATTATTTATAATATTTGGTTTTTTTCTCTAAAATCACTTGCGTGTTCTGATGAAATTAGCACTACCTTTGAATAGGTAGGTTAATGTGAAATTAAATAAATACCCGGATCCCTGATAAATAAAGCTCGGTTTCACGCACAGAAATGAAATTCGAAACATGAACTAATTCTTAAGATACAATACCTATAGTTAAAAAAATAAACTACATACAAACTTAATTGGAAAGAATTCAAAAAATTCTACATAGCTCACACGTGGACGAACTTGAGAACAAGAATATGTAACCATATGAACAATCTGAAAGCTCACTCGCTGACACAGGTCTATCGTATTACCATAAATTATGCAAACAAATAATTTAGATAGAGTAAAAATTTTACACAAAGTTAATAGTTACCAAAAAAAGAAAAAAAAGGAATTTAAAAGTAGTGATTCTACATTGCCCGACACAATATTGACAATAGACAAAATTTATGAAAATATTTTAAAATTAATAAAATTGATTATACTAACATGTCGATGGTAATACAAATCTTTATTACCGTGAATTAAGAGACTCTTGGAAAATGCCAATTAGGAAATACATAAACAAGCGTACACACTATGTACGTGATTAATGAACCCGGATTCAAGACGTTCTTAGGCTCGAGACTAATTCCGTACAGATACTGTTGAATGCTTGATAGTAAATTAAGATTTCCGCTTTCCCAGACACAACTTGTTAATTTGAAGAGTTCTTTATTAAGATAATATGTGGACGCACGTGGCAGTCAAATATGGAAGCAAGTGGTCGAGTGGGGGGGTTTTTTTAGGGCAACAGGCTACATGAGGATAACCCACGTTGGGCAACTACCCTTTAATAGCATAGGAAGGGATTTGAAAGGGGGGATGCGGAGTTAAGTCATATAGAAGTTTCATAAAAATAGCCAACCTTAACTAACCTCGGGAGTTAGAGAGGGGTTCAAAAGTGTAAGTGAAAGAGCAGTTAGATGGCGGTTTTAGGTTCGGATGGACGTGTCAGACTTTAGTTGCAGATCTTGGGACTGGAAGGTAGAGTACGGTGGCGGAGGCTGAAAGCCTCTTGCACAGTATTATAATCCTACGTACGAGATATCATAGTAGGGTAGTCCTTTATAGAGGTTGGAGTGTGCCAATAATATTGGTAGTTGCAGGTTTTGGGACCATTGATGCTAATTGGTGTACACGGGCGAAATATCTTGGGGTCGGAAGGTAGGATCCTAATGGAAGTGATTTTCTGGAGCACATGAAAGATTTGGTTGATTGTGCTGGCTGAAGTGTGTGCACCTTTCTTAAAAACCAAAGTATTTGGTTGGTGTTAATTGTGTGATGGTATAAAATTTAAGTAATCAAAGGAATTATCAAGGATTTGTTTGTAAAGTTTCTATTAAGAATTGAGAATAAATTCATTCTAAATTATTGCATAACTTTTTACCGTTAAATTTAATACTGTATAATAATAAATTGAGGATATTTCATAAATTTTAACATTTTTTTTAGTTCAATTTGAAATATTCTTTAAATGACCATATTTTATTTTGTTGATCCAAAGTATACAAAAAAGAGCAAATATCATTTCAATCTTATTTCGAGGCCCAGAAAAAAAAATAGTCGCGGAAAAATTTATATTATAAGTGTTAGATCATTTCATTGAATAAATGTATTTAATTTTGTATTAACTAAAATTCTGTGTTATCATTTATCAATACATTTATTAAATACTAAGAACTCGTAACTTCAAAATTTAAACATTTGAGAAATTGAGTGTTACAATTAATTGGCTTTATTTAATAAGTTCAAATTGTTTATTAAGGTGTAAAATAAATGTTATAATAAATCCGTAAATGCGAGTGTTGAATATTATCTTACAACATAAAATTAAGGGATATGAATGGATTTTACTTCAATTAAGGGTTCATACCTATTATCTTTTATGTTGTTGTCCATATATTGAAAAACTGTATTATTCAAGCAAACCTTAGCTCATTGATAGAGACAAAAAGTTTAACTTATAAAAATGAAAGTTTAATATTGAGTTGTTGAATCCGTGTACTCATAATTACATCTTAAAGCAATTTAATAAGCTTTTGTTATGAAACTTATGTGAAAACTTTCTCATATTCCGATACTTTCTTTTACTTAAAATATTGAAATTCTGACCGTAAGCCATTGTAATGGTATTGGAACGTATCGAGGTTCTTTGTGTAGAACACATTTCTGTTGTATTTGTATTCTTTTTAAAAATTATCTTCGTAAAATTGTGAATTAGCCAATATTTCACTCTATTGCTCATAATTTATTCACGTAGTTCTTTGTACTTGAGCGGTGAGACGGTGGAATACGAATTCGTATGTTGATAAACGACCAGTTGCGAAGTCAGCATGAATCGTTACCACGGTTGATAAATTGTAAGAAAACATTCGCGTGGAGCTGTGAGTCATTGGATGATTAATCGATGGTTTTATCATCTTATCTCGTGAATCACACAGAAAACTTTCAAGGAACTAAATCTGAATGTGCAATTTATAAGGATTTCAAGAGTTGATATACTTTTGGGAAGAGATATTTTAACAATTCCATGAAAACATTTACTGAACACTTATCAAGTTTTCTTCCCCGTAAAACACTCAAGCATAACTAGTCAACTTGCTCTTCTATACTAAATTCTACTTCCAACTATTCAGGGAAATAATTGATGGTAAGGCTGTCCATATGCGTTACATAAAAGTAATGAGTAAACAACTGAGACTGGTGCAGAATCTGAGGAATAAAAGTCACCGAGTTTAATTCTGAAATTTACCATACTGGATAAAATGCAGTTTGTACCAAAATTTAAACCAATTTTACTTATGGTTAACGAACAAGCACAGAGGGGGTAATACACACCTACCACCTCTGTAGGTGGTGGAGAAGGTTGTCATTTAAAAAAAACCGTTCGTGAACGGCCATTATTCGCGTCGAAAAAGCGTTTTCCAGGTCATTCCAGTGTCATTATAGAAGTTTAAAATGTTTAAATTCAACTCCAAGAGGCAAGGAATGCAAGCACACGTACGGGTGGTTGAGGAAATGTATTACATAAAAATATAATAAAATTCCAGGGTTATAGAAGTCGATGAGTTTAATTCACCATGGCGGCTAAGGAAATTTTATGTTCCTTGACAAAGTTATCCGGAGAATTTTTTATCCCTTTAAGTTTCCGGCTGTATTATTGATTTTCTTAGGGTACCAGTTATATTTTTGGTCTCTATTTAGTTAAAGTTTAATATTTTTACTTCTTTAAGGTACTGGGAGTACTTTTAGACTTTATTAAGTTAGTGAGTATTTTTCACAGTTTTATTTCGGCGTGAAATTTTAGACACTTCGAGTTGTTAAATTACCGTCAGTCATCAATCTGGTTTGTTTTAAGTTAGCTTTTGAGCGGTCAGGTCGGGATGCGGATCGTAAATGAGTAACTGTTCCAAACTGTGGCGCTATTGATGCAGGTTAAATGCATATTTTACCAAGAAGTTAGTGTGGAATCAGTTTCTTCTCCGGGGTAATTAAAATAAATAACCAGGCAACGCTGGCCACTGAACTAGTTCAATATAAAAATAACATATTGTAATGAATAACAAGTTGGCTTTAATTAAATGAAAAACTTATTAACAATTAACAAACAAAAATATTTATTTTATTTTGTGGCTTTCAAAGAATAGAGGTAATTACAAACGAAATTTGAGATCTGTCCTCTCAGGGCTTTTACTGGGTTTGATAATGAACACAAAAAAATTATTTAAAATCTTATTAACAAAACAGTTCACAATTTACCTAAACAATATGTCGATACAATGAAAGAAATTAAAAAGTAATGAAATTAACTCTGACAATTAAAAGAGAACGAAATCTGCCTTGATCCTTTAATTTGCGTTTACAATATTATTCAAAATGATGTTTCTTACGGACCGTCGGTCTGGTACCAGAACAATCAATTTTACCTCGTTCAGACAATTTTACACTCTTTATTTAATATCAGGCCTTGATTTTCACTGATTCTACACTTCACTTTAAAATTTGGCAATATTGGCTGTATTCCGTTGATTGCTCCGCTCCAAAATCATTTACCAATGTTCTCCTGGATTAATTTCACCACGAAGATTTTGGAAAGTTCTATTCTGACGAAAACTTTTCTTACTTTCCAATATTTACGCTTCAATACTTCCGTGAATGTTTTTCTTTGTATTAATTTACAACTTTAACTAGTTATACATGGGCGATGTCTAGTCTCTGCTCAAGTTATATTTCTTGTTCTGCTCCTCGTAATGTTTCTCCGCCAACTAACAATTTTATTACTTGTTCTGCTCCTCTCGATGTTTCTCCGCCAACTCACTATTCTAGTGCTCTCGAGTTTGAGCGCGCATACGCCATTTTTGACTTTTCGACAAAGCAAGAGAGCTCGCTTCTCCATTGTTGCTTTGTTCGATCAGACCGCTGTAATAGATTTATCAAACAATTCAAATTTTATGTCGAAACAATTAATTGCCTAATTAACTATTGCTACAATATGTTTATAAATATACGGAGAGAATATTATTAAGATATAAAATTTAACAAGAAACACTTTATAATTCAATTTCAGCAAGATTTTGACGTCTACAGAAGAATTCGTCCGGCCTTGAGTGGATGTCTAGTCCGATGTTAAAGATGTTCATTAAATTCAGAAGTGTGCAGGGCCAGATGTTCGTAAAAATAATGATTATACAAATTTAGCACAATCCCAAAATTTTATCGAGAACTAATGTGTTACGTTTAGACCTATGTACGAATTCGTCAACAGAATAATATACTCCATTCATGAGCATAGTTTTACATTTTTTAAAAATAGTATGAAGATACTTTTGTTCTTAGAGGAACAGAATTAAAAAGAATAAAATATTTTTTATGTTTTTTTTTCATAAATCGAAACTTGATGATTATCGTGAGGAACGTACAATTTGTAGAATTATGTTACAAAATAGTTTGTATTATGTCTCACGAATTTTTTAATTTATAACATGTACGCACTGTAACACGGGAGAGTAGCCCCAAATTAATTTGTAAAAGTAATATTGTAAATGCAGAATTTCTTCAATTGTTGGTTTGGCCAGACGACTTTGTTGGCGAGTAGTCTTGGTTGGCTGCGGCGTGATAGCAGAAAGCCGAGAACACTCAGAGCTCCGTCTAGATCAATCGTAAGCAGCGCACTTAGAAATTCATTTTATATAAATAGAACTTTCAATACGTAATGTTAAAGTAATTAAAGTTAACCACGAGTGTGTTTATTTCGTCGAACACATTAAATGTGGTAGGAATTAAAGCCACGTGTTCTATCTCCGAACGTCATGCCTAAAATGGGGTAGAATCGATGCAAACAAGTGATTATAGTGAGAAAGGGACGTGATTAGGGCCCAAAAGTAGAGAAATATAATTTGATTGAATATTTCAAGTGTTCCTAGCAGTGCCACGCAAAAACGGAAGTCACGTGTTCCAGATCATCGAAGGATGCGGCACAGATAAACAAATACGAACTTTCAATTAGAATATTTGATTTATGCCACAGTAACTACAAATTGTTCTTTCCACGGGAAACCTGGTATTAGACCTCAACTAAATACTTTCAGAAATATTGATTCTATTAATAATTAATAGACAAATCTCTAATAAGTGTAATGAAAACTTTTCTTTTTTAATTATGATCAATGTTATTATTAATGGAGGTCACCTCTGATATAATACGCCACTTAATGGACCCATCTCAATTAAGTGCGTCACAAACGACCAACGTGAGGGCTCTGAATTGAAACGTCACCTATTTTTTTTAGGGTTACAGGCTACATGAGGGTAATCCACATGGTGGCAACTTCCTTTTAATAGCATAGGAAGTGATCTAAAAGGGGGCGATGCGGAAGGGTGGAGGAAGGTAGCTAAGGGTTAACAAGGCCCCCAGGCTATAGTTTAAGGATCCTACCCGGCATTGGCCTAAAAGTAATGCAGGGAAAACCCTAGAAAAACCTGCACCAGGTAGGTCGGGCATTGGGCACTTGTCCCACGCCCTTCCGATAGCGGGAGAAGAGTTTGCTGTGGGGACGCAGCATTCCCTTCTCCGTACCTCGACCAGTTTAGGAGGCAGCTGGTCGACTGTGCAATGGGAACTACGAGCAACTCTTACCATATGCTCAAGGTCTGTGACCCCGGAACATACACCTCTCAAAACAGTTAGAAGTGTCTCGGCTTCTGGGAACCTTAGTTCAAAGACTGACAGGAAAAGGCATCCCCAAAGGTAGCCCCTTCGTGTCTCTCCTACAAGGTTCTGCCTGCGAGAGAATACCCCTCGCAGGTACTGCCTGCAAAAGAATAGTTCTCGCAGTAATATCTGTGTACACATGTAAACGTCACCTTAAAGACCTGCAACGTAAAAGTAGAAAGTTATACCATAGTACATATTTGAGAGAAAATATTAAAGTATCAACATTCTGTAGTACTAATTGAAGAGAGTAACACACTGAACAGAATTTGCAGGAATGAATATATTAAGGAACTCTCAATTACAGTTTTCCGTCAACTTTAGTCCGAGAAAAGATTCATGATTAGATTAAGTATTATTATCGATGCCAAATGTGTTACTGATATCGGGAGAAAAATGAACAATTTGGATCCCTGTAAATTAAAGGCGAATTTATTTGCACTGAATCAGATATTTAGTAATGTAAGGAAATGACCGTTTCTGCCTTGTAGACTAAAACTTTTTAATAATCTAGTGTCGTCTGCGTACAATGTCCCACGCCCTTCCGATTGCGGGAGAGGGGTTTTCTGTGGGGTCGCAGCTTTCCCTTCTCCGTGCCTCGACCAGTTTAGGAGGCAGCTGGCAGACTATTCCAATGGGAATAGCGGACAACTCTTCTCGAAAAATTAAATTGGCCCACATTTTGAACACTAAATAAGTTTTCCTTGGTACACTTGTTAAATAAAGTTAATTTTTGTACAAGTCATGCATGATGATAGTTTTGTTTGCAGGGTCGTGCAGTATATTTTAGTACTTTGATGCCCCTTAAATATTTTTTCTTTAAATTGACCTTGGATTATGATTTTTTTTAAAAAAAAAATACTACTCAAAATATACGAATATTAGTTTTGTTACATAAACTACTTTAAAGTAAGGTTTTTGATTACTGAATGGTTCAAAATTACTTGCATTTCGTTGCTTCTGCCGATTGTCTGTGTGGCGTATCACGGCATGGCTCTATTTCTACGTGCTCTCTGTTTGGTAGTACCAAGAAGAAGCAGTTTGTTGTGCCTTACGGGTAGTGCACGGGGTGAAACAGAGTAATACGCATGTGCACTTCTTATTACAGGCAGAAATCTTGTGTTACAGCCGTTGGTTCCACAGAAATGGTCACGTTAACGGGATTGTTTCAGACAATGTCACACATTTCTCTTGAATTAGCTTATCTCATGTTCCAATCAGTATTAATAAATTCGACACCGAAAATTTTGAGACTGTGGATTGTTTTGCATTCTTCAAATGTTGGAGGCCTTGTAATAATAATTCACTTAATGTGAAACTTGTAGCATCATTTCCTGTTATTATGCACAGTGGCATAAAAAGTATCCATAATTTTTATCTCTATTATTTAATCTTTACATAGATTAAATGACAAAATAATCTTTGGAGATTTCAGGATCGAAGTAACGCAGATAAACGCCATAAAATATGCGGACGATTAGGTGTTGGTAACAAAGAGACAGGTGCATTTCAAGATATGGTGAAAAGACGGGAAGACAAAATGGAATGAGACACTTTTCATTGACAAATAAAAGATGTGAGTATACCAAACACTCAGAAACTCAGATTACTACCAATTCAGGAACCTTGCTGACCAATGTCGCTTATTGTTGAAAAATAATAACTACACTAAAAAAGATTTTCATAAGAAAAAATTGTTGAACGCAAGCAAACCGAACTGTGAAATTTGTAAAACTTCGTAAAATACCCTGTTTGTTTGGAGTATTGTCCTACACACCTCGAAAACATAGGTACTTCATTCAAAAGGAACAAATTATCCTCCAGAGGTTTAAAATATGGTGTTTAATAAGGACGAATAAAATAAAGTGGACAGAGAGGGTAACGAATGGTGTGGTACTTAGAAAAAATATCAGTTTTAAGACAGAGAATTGGATCGACCGATCCAGTTTGTTGAATGCATTAGATTTACATATATGTACTCATTGCAGCTAGGAAACTTGCTTTGTCCAAATACGAGGGTAGTCCCTGACGCATAGGAAACAGATTGTTTGGAAAAATAAAGTGGTCAAGATACCAACATTATGTTTTAACTTTGAAGACGCTACATTGCTTAGTGTTTGTTTGACAGCAATAGTGAACTCTCTCAGTGAATAAAAATGTAATTTTGGTCATGTTTTGTGATACAAAATACTTTAATTTGAAATGTCCCAGTTGAACTAATAACAAAAGCGAGCTAAATTCTACTCTAGGGTATCTGCTCCTTTACAACAGTAAAATTCTGGGTGATAGAGATTGAACGAGGCTACACGACGTGCCAAGACGAAAATCGGATTGGTTGACGAAATTAAATGACCACGCTACAAATGGTAACTAAAATCCACAAAATGGTATTGGATGATTATCGATTGAAAGTGCGCGAGGTAGCAGACAAGGCCGGTATTTCAACAATTACTTGTATAACGCATAATGACTGAAAATTTGGGCATGAGAAAGCTGTGCTAAGATGGGTGCCGCGTTTGCTTACAGCGGAAGAGCAAAGCGTCGTGAGGATGTTTCAGTAGTGTGTTTGGCGATGATTTCAGAAGAGATTTATTTCAAACTTCCAATCTTCTCCCAACTATTATACAAAGACAGACATTTGAGAGTTGATAATTTTGTATAAAAACATAAGTTCATATTTCAAGAGCAACATGGCTTCCTCAAAGACAAATCAAACACCACCGCAACATTTTAGAGCAAATTCAGAGCTCTCTATATAAGAAATTAAATGTTACGGGAATTTTTGACGAATTGTTCAAAGCATTATTTTTGAGGATCAAAAAATATTATTAGATAAACACGAGAATATGCGTTGGCACTTTTAAAGTCTTACCCTAGCGTTAGAATGCAAAAATTTACCATGGACAATGATGGCAAAATTTATATCACTGACTATAACTCGCTAACTTGTGAGGTCCCACAAGGATCAGTGCTATTTATATTGTATATAAAAAAACTTCCGGATTGCTTCAACCATATTGAAACTGCATTGTACACAGACGACACTAGATTATTAAAAAGTTTTAGTCTACAAAACAGAAACGGTCATTTCCTTACATTAATAAATTCAGTGCAAATAAGTTCGTCTTTAATTTACAGGAATCCAAATTGGTCATTTTTATTCCGATAACAGTAATGCATTTAGCGTCGATAATTAATCTAATCATGAATCTTTTCTCGGACTTTAAGTTGACGGAAAACTGTAATTGAGAGTTCCTTAATATATTCATTCCAGCAAATTCTGTTCAGTGTGTTACTCTCTTCAATTAGTACTACAGAAAGTTGATACTTTAATATTTTCTCTCAAATATGTACTATGGTATAACTTTCTACTTTTACGTTGCAGGTCTTTAAGGTGACGTTTACATGTGTACACAGATATTACTGCGAGAACTATTCTTTTGCAGGCAGTACCTGCGAGGGGTATTCTCTCGCAGGCAGAACCTTGTAGGAGAGACACGAAGGGGCTACCTTTGGGGATGCCTTTTCCTGTCAGTCTTTGAACTAAGGTTCCCAGAAGCCGAGACACCTCTAACTGTTTTGAGAGGTGTATGTTCCGGGGTCACAGACCTTGAGCATATGGTAAGAGTTGCTCGTAGTTCCCATTGCACAGTCGACCAGCTGCCTCCTAAACTGGTCGAGGTACGGAGAAGGGAATGCTGCGTCCCCACAGCAAACTCTTCTCCCGCTATCGGAAGGGCGTGGGACAAGTACCCAATGCCCGACCTACCTGGTGCAGGTGTTTCTAGGGTTTTCCCTGCATTACTTTTAGGCCAATGCCGGGTAGGATCCTTGAACTATAGCCCGGGGGCCTTGTTAACCCTTGGCTACCTTCCTCTACCCTTCCGCATCGCCCCCTTTTAGATCACTTCCTGTGCTATAAGACGGGAGTTGCCACTATGTGGATTACCCTATACATAGCCTGTCTACACCTAAAAAAAAATACAGCGAGGGGTCTTCTCTTCCAGGTGACCCTTCCCAGAGAGTTTTGGAGGAGGCTATCTTTGGGATGCCTTCTCCTCTCTCTGGTTTTTGGAATTAAGATTCACACAAGCCGAGCAACCTCGGCACGTTTTGAGAGCTGTATGTTACTGGGCCGAAGACCATGGACATAGGATGAGAGTTGTCCGCTTTTCCTATTGTAATAGTCAGCCAGCAGCCTCTTAAACTGGTCAAGGCATTCCGCATTCCCCTTTATAATACCCTCCTATTAAAGGGGAGTTGCTGCCACGTGGATTACCCCCACGTAACCTGTTACCCTACAAAAAAAAACGTGACTTCTTCGGCCGGCCGCACATTGCAAACGACGCGCAACGAATCATTTTGTCGGACGACGACTCGAGGAAGAAAATTATGCAGGGGCACACACCAGGCGAATCTGTCGCGTCCGACATTGTCGTCGCATTGTCTGACGAGTCAAACAGCACTGCGCATGCGCCCAGCACATAACGGGAAACCTACCCTTGCCTTTGCCCCCAAATATTCATTTCTGTATTGGTTACACTTGACAAAGGAAGTCGAAAATGGATATTTATATATATGAGTGTATGTGTGTATTGAGTTCAATTCATTTGGTGCTATAGATAATATTTTGTAATGAACGAAGCACGCGTATTGTTGATCAATTAAATTGAGCTAATATGTGAAAGACCTACATTATTTATTTAAATAATATTTTGTTGTAATGACCAGTCAGTGTTACACTGTTTTTACAATCAATTTAATATTTTCTTTACAAACATATAATAGACTAAATGAAACTGTATTGCCATGGTTTGAATTAAATAAATACATGTATCTGTTTCGAATATCATAGGCAGGATTGGATCCTTTGAAAACTATTTGAGACGGATGAATGTCATCTTCCTCAAGTGCAAACAGTTCTCTCTGAATTTCTGATATGCTTCCCTCTTTTTATCTAATCATGTTGAGAAGAACGCAACAGGCAAGAATGATTATTTTTGCTCTTTCTGGATTTACCAGCATCACATTTTCGAGAACCCGGAATTTCTTTGTTAGCATCCCAACACCATAGTTTCGGCAATATAGTCGAGGAAGAAGACGTGCCTGCAGCTGTAGCTGGAGAAGAATACGTAATCATCAAGTTGTCTTGATTCCAGACCCCCAACTAAAGAAAGAAAAAAAACTGCAGCAGAAATGTTGGCAGTGCCAATGCAAAAGTTCCTAGAATCTAGGTGCACTGAACCCGATTCGCCTATGATGCATTATTTTTAAAGGGCTGCTGCCGGACATTGAAAAACTCTCAATAAGACGGCAAAGAACTTTTAATGTAAAACTATTAGAATTAGTTAATAATTTTGTAGTCGAGGAAGAGGCAGAAGCTACAGAACTCATAATATTCCCGCAATAGAATAAGTTAAAATAACAATGTATGTATGTATGTATATAATAATATATTAATATTATAATATAATTCGTTTCTTGCTTTCTTATTTTTTCACCAATCAAACCCAAAAGAAAATCGAAACTTTTGGAGCCTATCCTTGTGAAATTGAATAATTTGTTTCGTCCGCTCGTAATTCATTTAGAAAACCATTTATATTTCTTTGAGTATTAATTGGGTATACACATAAATCTCGAGAACTTTTTTCTTCTTCCAAAAACATATAGCAATAAATAATAATAGCTATTTCGTCGTCACGATCCATCTTCACTGATATTATAGGTTATATTTTGTTGCTAGATACAGCTCGAAACGAGCCTGAAACCGTCTCAGACAGCTTGAAACATTTTGTCGACGACGTTTTGACTCGAGTCATTTTGCTTCAGACAGCTTGCGACGTTTTGACTCTACGCAAATCGTCGCCGACAGTTTCGTCGCTTCCAGTGAGCGGCCTGCCTTCTAGAACTACGTGAATTGAACGCATCAGTTTTACAGCTAGATACGCAATGATGCGCAATATTTCACTATGAATGACACACGATTACATGGACTCGTTAAGCAGAATGATATGCAACCGTAGTAAATATCTTACCTGATAAAGAATTATGTAACTGATGCACTTTGCAGTTTAATTTTTGTACTTGCAGATATATCATTTTATTTTCAACAAAACAAGATTGATAAGTTATCATCTCCTTACAAACTATGAAGTGTTTAACAGTGTACGTTTCCTTTTACTTTGAAAATTAGGTTAGAAGTATTCTGTATTCATCATATATCACATAACTTTGTCGATGTAATAATAAATTCTTGATTTTTTATTCTACGACTATTTACTGTCATGAGACAAAACAGTCATGAATTTTATGAATACGATACTACAATATTTTTTTTATTTGATGGTTTAAATCGCGTCAATAAAATTGTCCTTCGCGACAGTACATGATTAATACATTGTATAATAATTCAATATTTTCATAATCTTAGTGTATATAGTTAATTAAAGTCTGGAACTGTAGAAGGCTATATTTATTTATCCAGATCTGTGCATGAGAGGAACTCGAACACTGAGTGGATTTCTACTGATGATGTGCATATTGCGAAAAGAAGGAATGATTCTTCCAGAAATGGACCACAACACCACGGCAAGCATACCCCCATGGACGCTTAACGAACTTCCAATTGATATATCGCTTTATAAACTTAAGGTAAGCAACCCACACATCACAAACTGGAACGCTGAAGTCTATCAGTTACTACAAAGATATAATTTTTCCAGAGTCATTTATACCGACGCGACCAAAAATTCAAATGGAGTTGGTTGCGCTATAGTTACAACTGGAAAAGAAAAAATTAATCGCTATAAACCATAATGCAACGATTACTACAGCAGAATTATACGTCATCTTCATGGCCACGCAACTATGTCTGGAAACACCGGAGGCTAACATCATCATCTTAACAGACTCCAAAGAGGCTCACACATAGAATAACCAGTACGGTGTACAGAAATGGTTGCATAAATGGAATTAGAGAGAATTTAGTGAAAATCGACGGAAACGGCAACCAGATCACTATAGCCTGGCTACCGCGCATAAGGAGATAGAAGGACACGACAGGGCAGATCTCCTAGCGAATATCAGGGAACCAATCAGCAAGGAAGAACCAGTAACCTGCCAGTCTGCACCAGCAGGTACTGTAAAGTAGGGCTTTACAAAGAACTGGAGGAAAAGTGGAATAGACCAATAAAACGAGAAGAATGAGGAGTCATCCTAAGAAATGTCAGCAGCATCAAAGAAATGTCGCACCCTAAAGAACTATCTCGAAGGCAGCAGGTTATTGTAGCCAGAATCAGAACATGGCACTCCAGTTTCACACACTCATTCTTGATTTACAGATCTCCGCAGCCGGTATGCAGCTCATGCAAGTTGGCCACATCAATTCCTCATGTTCTCTGTGGGCAGACGGCTGGATAACAGACGTTTGAGGTGTCGTCCGGGATGCTGCTCCCCGGATAGTTTCCGATGTCGAGCCCAGGTGCAGACCACACGGCGTCTGCCCTTAAAACTGGTCTTAGCACTTCTTATCCCATGTAAATGAGTAAAAGTCTCGCTTTTTCCAGTAGTCAGGTGTGGTAGATGTATACGTGAGCAACATCCAACTGTAACTAGTTTCAGTTGGAAGAGGAGTCTCTCTAACACTAGTACTCTCCGGAGGTCTCTTTAATGGAGCGGCATTATGAGAGAAGTGGGTGAATGGTGGGATAATAGTCGCTTGAGGAGTCGTGTCCTTGAGCTTCTCATGCAGGTAGTATACAAGACGAGCCCCAGGGCAGACCATACGGCATTCATCCGTAGAACTGTCTGCTCTGTGCCCAATCCTGCTGACAATAGTACTCTAGGAGGAGAGAGGCCTTTCCGCGGCTGCGGCATGTGGTAAAGGTAGGTGGAAGGGAGGGCGTGTGGTTCTCTTGAGGTTCTTTCTGGGAAGCTAACATTCTGCCCTGCCAGGAGGAGGCGGAGATTGACTCAAGGAGGTCGTCCAGTCTCCTGGGGAGGTGGAAGGTGGTGGAGACCCCAGCACTAACCATTCTTCTGGAGGCTAAGGTGTCGAGTTGTGGGGATTCATCCCTGCTTCTTAGTTATCCGACGACAAAACCGTCTGGCCATAATTCTCCTCATAGCAGTAGCCTATTGCTATGGGAGGGAGATAGCCCTAACTTAGAAGCCACTCTGGGTAACCAGGGTGTGCCGACAAGTTTCAAAGGACCTTGGGCAAGTACAACTCCTCCCTACGGGCCGACCCTGGGCATTCGTGCTAACAGAGCTATGTGCGCGGAAGACCAAAGCCGTCCTTCGGGGCAATTTGGTCCCTCGGGGTGCGTGGGCTCCACGAACCCTGAAGCCCAGCTGGGTGTGTTGTCACGTCCCAGCCCAACGCACATTGGCGACGGAAACGGTACGTGGTTTGGCGGGCAAACTTTCTTCTATCTTCCCTGGGTGCAGGACCCAGTCCGCTCGAGATTTAGTAACCCAGGTATCTCCGTTCCCCCACGGGTGCTCGAAAAAAGGCACGCTGGAAGCAATAATATATATGTCCTCTTCGACTGCCCCAAATATAGCGACATAAGATGATCAACTAAGATCTGCAACTCACCAACAACCATAAACAATCTGATAGAATTTACTGAAAACTGAGTTATATAAAGTAATTTAAATGTTACGCAAATGTAAAACATAACAGATGTAAGTCGCTAATGACCAACAGGTTAACGCGACTATAAATTATAAATTAAAAATAAAATAAATATAAATGATTAGTTACACTGATTGAAGAAACCTAAACTTAAAGTTACTCCAATCATTTTAAGGATGGAAAATATGAACGAACAAAGAATCGAACACGGTCCCATTGTTTAGAACGCAAAAACTATCCCGCTGAATCAAATAATTGATTATTTCATAACACACCACTTTTACAGCTAGCACTCAGTACGAATATCGTTTAAATTATTAAATTTTTACCTACGCAACTTATCTACACCTACAATATTTATTGTCGGTGTCAACCTTTAGACTTACTATATACACCTGAATATATCATCAATACAGAATCGGTCATTGCCTCAATAATAAAAGCTTATAAATAACAATTTCAAAATCGAAATCACAACACTTTAAATCTTTATTTAAATATCCAAGGCATTTAAATTTATTGATTTGATTTTAAATCAAGTCTGGAATAAAAAATGAAATTTAAACAATCAAAATAAATATTTAAATTCAAAGAACACTTTAATTTACAAATTCAACTTTAATTAATTGAAACTTCAAGACTTAAAAGAAAATTTATTTTAAAATTAATAAATTTATAAATCTCAATTAATTAGCGTGTGTAATTTTTATTGCATATTAATGTAAGCACACTTTTTACTGTTTAAACAGAATTTTAAACTTAGTAATTTGTATTTTTTTTTCATTTTGATGACATGAGAAATTGAATGAAATTCATGTTAGTAGGAGGACGAATATTTATTAAGGATAATGTATATCCATATTTTGTCATGCCAGCCTGATAAGTAGCTCCTAAACCAAGAGCAGCAGCCAATGAAAGGTTACGTCATCAACTTGTGGGTGAAGCCCTTTCACAAATCTCTTCCATGTCTTCCCCTGAAAACAATGTTGCAGATATTCCAGATTCTCAGAAGATTCTGCAGAATAAACAATGTGCACTACAAGTGTTGGAGTACAAGTGACTCCTACCTTTAGTGTGTTGCAAGGTAGGTAGGATGTTCCTACTTCACCTCTGTTTTGTATGTTACTGTGGTATCTCCAATGAAAGAATAGAAAAATTATTTTCTAGACTTGAGAGACGCATAGCTATTCCTGTTTTCCCTGAAGCACTGATTCTGAATCAGAGAGTGCTAAAGATTTCCTTGATGAGGATCTTAAAAGAGAATTACAAAATTCTTATTACAAAATCACCTGATGGTGAAAAAACGTCATATACTTTTAACATTTAGAAAAATTATATTAGGTAAGCCTTTTTTCATTTTATGTGCTGAATTTGGAATATCAACTGATACAGCAGCTGCAATTTTTTTAAAAAA
Organism: Zhengitettix transpicula; assembly: GCA_037074705.1. NCBI lineage: Eukaryota > Metazoa > Arthropoda > Insecta > Orthoptera > Tetrigidae > Zhengitettix > Zhengitettix transpicula. The sequence continues at coordinate 118,709,213 of CM073592.1, read as the reverse complement.
CATGTTCACAAACTGGCTAGACTTTTAAAATAACTAGTCAAATGGCCAGATAAGGAAATTGATATTGGAACTGTTACCATTAGTTTTAGGGTTAGATACAGTAACGTAAAATCAATAATTGATTGGAAGTGTGAATTGAAAAGCCCTCTCTGATCCAGTGAAGCAGGCTTTGTCTTGGTCAGAGTACAAGTCGTGTAACACTGTGAAGTATCTTGTATCAATGGGCTAGTGAAATTTGTCTCTGAAGGATACAGTCTGAGATTAGTCTAGGAATTTCGTTTCATGCAATGTCATGGCTGACCGTGGTTTTAAACACATCGAAGTACTTCTTGCAATGAAGCTTATTTGTCCACCAAGTGTAATAACTGGAAATAAATCTTGTAAATATAATTCAAGCTAAGTGAGCTAAAATCTAGCTTGAGAATACATGTCGAGCGACTTATAAGGATGATAAGACTGTGGGTAACCTTTCCCCCATGCACTATACTCGCAAAATGCCGCTTGTGGCAAAGTGAACTTCACTCCGACGTGTGCAGTGACGTGACGTGACGTCACGCCACCGGAGCTCACGTCAGAGGCGTTTCGGAACAGTTTCAAAAACTACCTCAGAAAGGCCACAATAGGTATTAACTAATTAACATCCACGGAATCAGTAGGAATAATAAAATTTAAAGGGTTTAGTTCCCAATTCAGCTTCTACATATCACGATATTGGATGACGTGAACTGTGCACCGCAAATTTCCGTAGCGAACTCTCTAAAATAGATAAAATTTGAAGCTTTTTTACGGGGTTTGAATTTTTGGAAGCCAATGAGTTGTGATGTTTCTGATTCAAGCTCTACTACAGTTCTTACAATTTGTTTCCGCAGGCGCCTTGTGTCGTCTTCCAGCGGCTAATGGTCCTGGCCGCTGCCAGCACGTCGCTGCACGTTGATCGCGTACTTCAGCACACAGCAGTTTTGTACAAAATTGTAGATAATTTCTCCCCTATATTCACCAGTTTCACCAAAATCACTGCACTGATTTTCACAATGTATTTTTCATTATTCTTATTACTATTACTCATATTTCTTTCGTGGCAATTCTGCCAATAGGCAATTCCGTCATCTTACAACTAAAACCTTAAATAGATTTACAATAAAATTTTAATTCAATTTACATCATTAACCTAAAAACAATAATTAAATTAAACAGAATCATCTGTTTTTCATCCTTCCCTGTCTCATACTTTGAAGAAAAATATTTTAGCACATAATAATTTGATTCTTGTGGCGGAATCTGCCTGTTCCTACGCAATATATATATATATATATATATATATATATATATATATATATATATATTGTCGATTTTTCTTGCAAAGCTAATCTTTTTTAAACATCACTAGTTCGTTTATTAGTAAAGACAAATTAGAAGAAGAAAGTAACTATAATTTACGTAATCTATTAAAACTCGTTTTCTGTAAGGATTTTAAAAATTAAATGGGACAAATTATATTTGATACAATTTCATATTCACCATACTAAAGTAAAACTATAAAAATAATGCAATTGAATCTCCGCCTTCCAAATTATTTTGTCTCCCACTGAATAATAAATTAAATTGTACTGATGTTATTAATCAGTTACTACAGAAACTCAATTCAGCCAAATATGCAATAAGAATGTCCAACTTTAAATTATGATAATAAACAATAAAAGCGAGAGCGTAAGTTTTCCCGGCGCAGTTTCCGGTCGGGTAACGTAATTAGTGAGGACAGCCTATATACCGTTCTTTGGCCATGCCAGCGGACGAATCAGTAGAATGCTTAAACGTCATATCATCAAGACAATTTTCAAGCCACAAATAAAAATTAGAAATCTACTGAGGTCTGTTAAGGATAATATTGGCCTTAAGAAACCAGGAATTTACCAAATTCCTTGCTCCTGCGGCCAAAAAATACATCGGCCAAACAATAACGACGGTAGAAGAAAGACTGACTGAACACGAACGGAACATCCGTCTTAAAGATATGTCTGTATCAGCGGTAGCAGAGCATGCTGCTATGACGGGACATAGGATAGATTTTTCCGGAACCACAATACTGAACTCTGCTAGCCGTCTCTGGGACAGTATTGTATTTGAAACGGTTGCCATCAGGACTACCAATTATTTAACAGGGACTTAGGATGACGCACGGAGCTTAAGTATGAGTAATTAAAATCTCGCAGGTGATGCGCTTGCATGTATACACAACACACCGGTCCGTAATACGGACGGAATTGCTCCCAGCCGTGATGCAGATACTGGTGGAGGCAGACGGATCAATCGCTACTACCTACGGACCAGACCAGAAAATTCCTAATTGGTCAGACAGAGTATATACACACACAATTCCCGACCACCATCGTGTGAACATTTCGATAATTTGTTTGGACACGCAGCTAAACATACCCTGGGGATATCGGTAGCGATCCCAGGATTTTCCGGTGTTTAGCTGTTCTGATTCCCGGCGGATTTTATCCGTCGCTTACCAGGAGCCTTTCGAGGTTTGAGTTCGGGCAAATTGCCAATCAGTCTTTGCGAAGACTACCCCTGCGAACGCACCTGCAGACCCCGTCCAGTAGGAAGCGAACGCTTCAGCCAATCAGCGGCCCCCTGCCTTCAGGAAGCAGCCGGCGGCCGGCAGTAGTCGATTGTTGGCGGTGAGAGCGAGCGAGCGGGAAGCGGCGGTCGACGTTCATCGGTGAGTGGGCTTGAGTTCTTGTCGGGATTAGCCGCTCCAGCAGCGCAGAAGGAAGCCAGCCCTTGTCGGGCCCAGAACCACAACTCTCTTCGTTGTTGAGAGCCTTTTACTAGGCTTACGCACAAGAGAGTTTAGAAAGAGGAAAGAGACAAATAAATAAGAGATCCCTTTTACCGTCTTTTTCAGTTTTTATTTTTCAGGTAAGCGACTTAGAAGCACAGTCGGAGCTTATCTCCGTACGTAGTCAAGCTAGCCCCGTAGTTGTGCTCCTTGTAGCAGGAGCCTGCCGCATTTAGTGGAAGCTTTTCCATTCCCGATCGGGGCTTCTCCCCGCTCTAGGGGTATTTTAAGTGCCAGGGTCCCGTTCGCGTCGGATCTACCCGCGTACTGTAGGCAATTATTAGAACTTTCCCCACCCCTAGAAAAAGTGTGTCAGGTCTATTTTTTTGTAAGTTTGTATTGTTTTTTGTCACTGAGTTTTTGCAGGACTAGGTATGGCGCCGGCGACCCGCACGGGTACCGCCGGCAAAGGAAGCGGCAATAGGAAGGCTGTGCCGCAAGAGCGGTGCATGCCAGACACGACGACGGGCTCACCAGCGCCCAGAACCCCTTAGAAACAGTTAGGCAGGGTGCCAAGCAGCCAACGCCAAAAACGAGAGAGGAGGTTGCGACAAGCAACAGATTCTCCGTCCTGCCAACGGCCGCACAGTAGCCAGAAGAACCGCGCCAGCAGCAACAGAAGAACACAGGCTACAACATCCCCCCGATTGTAGCAACAAAACAGGGTCCCTCCCACAACTTCACTAGGGATATGGGTATAATATGCAACATCGTCCCTGACTTCAAATTAGTTTCAGGGGGAATTAGGATTCGTCCAAGGACATCGGAGGACTACATTACTATTTAAATGAGCTTCAGAAGCGGAAAATAGAGTATTATACTCATTCCGCAATGAAGCACGTTAAGGTAGTATCACGTGGCTTCCCGCTCAACACCCCTCCAGAAGATATAAAAGAAGAACTTAAAGAGATGTCGTTCGACGTGGGTCAGTTCATCGCCTGACTTATCCAAGAAGCAAGAACCCGATGCCTCTTGCGCAAAGAAAGCCACAGAACGTTTGTATTTATAAATTAGAAACCATAATTCATATTAAGGTAACTGTTGAGAAGCAAAGAGCCAACCGTGGACCCCCGCAGTGTTTTAACTGCCAGTTGTTTGGGCATGTCTCCAAACACTGCACCCGTCGACCGGTCTGCGTACGTTGTGCCGCAGACCTCCAGACAAGGGACTGCGAGATGCCCAAGACCGAGGATTGCGCAGCCCTAAAGTGTGGGAACTGCGGCGACGCAGGGCACACTGCCAATTGAAAAGGATGCCCTAAATATAAAATGTAAAGTTATTCCAGGAAAAGAAGAAGAAGAAGCCTGCGCCAGCGCCGTCCAGACCCATCTCCGAGGACATAACCTTCGCAGATATCCTCACCGGAAGGAAGAAGAAGCTGAAGGAAGCCCCTCTGCCCCCCCTTCCACCAGCTTTTCAGGATCAGGAGCCGCCTCAGGAGAAGTCGTCGTCAGCACCGGCGCCAACACAGACGAGCACAGAGCCCCAACTCACCGCCGCGGATTTCCGGAATAAATGCAAACCATGTTTATGCAGATGATGTTATCTTTCAGCCAAATCGCCGCCCAGATGCTCCCACAGATGATGGGGCAACCCACTGTACCTTCCATTCCCACTGTAGCTTCCATTCCCACTGTAGCTTCCATTCCCACTGTAGCTTCCATTCCCACTGTAGCTTCCATTCCCACTGTAGCTTCCATTCACAATGTACCAAATTATGGGTTTTAATGTCCATAAGTTGGTGTTCTGCACGTGGAATGCCAACGGCATCTTTAAACAGGCGACCGAATTTAAAGAATTCCTTACTAATGAGAATATCGATGTTTTATTTGTTACGGAGACCCATATGAAGAACTGAGTAGCAGTTGGAGTGGCCAACTACAACTGCTACAGAACGGACAGGCCCACAGCAGGAGGAGTAGTAGCGGTCTACGTGAAGAGGTGCATACCGCACTACTACGTCCCGCTACCAGCTACGCCAACAATTGAAGCAGCGGATGTAGTCCTGGAAATGCGAAACGGGAAGGTCCTCGTGGTCAGCAGCTACCATCGAACCCAGCATCGACTAGACAAGGAAGACGTCGAGAAGATCCTGACACTGAGGAGAAAGGTTGTCCTAATGGAAGACCTCAACGCGAAGCATACCCAATGGAACAACAAGATGTGCAACCGCAGCGGCATAGCGTTAAGGCGCGTAGTCAAGCAAGTGTGCAACCGCAGCGGCATAGCGTTACGGCGCGTAGTCAAGCAGGAGTGCAAGTCTGGGCCCTGGAGGAACCGACCCACTACCCACCTGGCGGTTGAACCCCAGACATCCTAGACGTTGCCGTAACGAAAAAAACAACGGGTATCTGGGAATGGCATACTATGCATCCTCAATCCTCTGATCATAACCCCGTTATTTTCAGAATACAAGCTGACGTTGACATCGAAGCTGGACCCAGAAAATGCAAGAACGTCAAATGGGAGAAATTCTGGAAAGGATTCGGCGTCTCCATCACCGAAGCACCAGACTCAGGAAACTACAACGCCGCAGTGGAGTACATCACGGATTTGACAGTCCACTGCGTCAACGAGACCTCCAAGCAAAGTCGACCCCTCGGCCCTAGGATGAGTGACCTCCCGCAGTGGATCATCGATAAAATCAGGGGGAAAACAGGGTAAGGAAATTGTGGCAGGGCACCAGAAGTAAGCCAGTCAAAGCGCTAATGAACGGGCTGGCCCGAGAAATCAGAGTTGCCTCTCAGAAGCACAAGGACGAGCAATGGGAGACAAGGCTGGCAAATCTGAACATCACAGATGGAAACTTATGGCAAGCTACGCGCCAGTTCATGAGGAAGAGGAACAGCGTCCCACCTCTACAGGGAAACAACGGAACGGCATATAGCAACTCCTAAAAGGCTGAGGCACTAGCCGATGCCGTCGAAGAAACTTTCGCCCCGTTGAGGAACCAAAAGATCCAAACCAGGTAGTGTACGTAACTAGATTCCTAAGTAACTATTTTTACAGGACCACCCACGAGTAACTCAAGATACCCGAAGTCACGAAAGAAGAACTCAGAAGAATCCTTCGAAAACTTCCGACAAACAAGGCTCCCGAACATTCTGCTACTTAGAGATGAGAGGTTATGTATTCCCATCAATCTCAGTTTCTGCCCCGGATGAAACTACATATATTATATAGTCATTTAGTCTGTATAACCCCGTGTATGCCTTGTCGGCTTTACACGGCGTAAGTGCTTTAATATAATACCTTGCTCTGTTTCTTTTATGTCCTTATTATCAGTGACGGTATATAAAGATGTAGATGCTATCTGACTTTTTACATGGGCATCCGACAATCGGGGAAAACCCCTTACCGCTAGTTTCTGTCCTAGAGAGGTTTCAGACCGTAGTTTGTCCTCTATTAGTCACTTTTTTAGCGGCTACTCGGTTTACGCACCCGTGTAGGGTAGTGAGGGATTCACACCGCCCTAAAAAAAACCTAGTGAATTTGCTGCACGTGTCCTTCCTTCCGCTCTTTTTCTTGCTCTAGAACCCTTAGAGCCTTAATAAGGGAGACGTGTTGGTCCTTCACTCGTAGGGAGACTTGGAGTCCAACTTCGCGAGTAGCACAGAAGATATGTTCCCAGACGGAGCATTCTAGCAGCACGTTCTCCGATGTTTCATCCTGTATGCATTCGCAGGTTGGATCGGTTGCTTTACCAACCATATATAGTTTGGACTTGTACGGGCCATGTCCGCTGAGGAGACGGACTATTTCCCATGTAGACATCATTGTACTTTTACTTAGCCTTTCTTTGAGCGTCGGGAAGACTCGCTAAGTCCATTCACTTTTCTCAGTCTGATCCAAGGTCTCAGACCAAGCCCGGTATTTCCAATCCACAATAACCGAGATCGTGCAAGCTTGATCAACAACGGTGAAATCCCGAACCTTTCGCACATCTCCTTTACTCAGTCAGTAGGTCGCTGACTCGAAGGCACTAAACGAGGAGATGGCCTCATCTATGCCTCATCTATGCCGATGATGGAGATCCAAATTCTAGTGCAAGAATTATAACCGAGTGGATAACCACTGCATGCGAAAAGATGTACGTGGTGGAATTCAGATCTGACGAGAATGAGAAAAGCCTCTCCCGGAAATGGAATTTCCCGACCCAGGAGACGGTCAGGGTAGAATACAAGGCAAAATCGGATGAATACAAGAAGGCGATTAGGGCAGCTAGAAGCGCAAGCTGGCAGCTACTCGTCGAGACATGTATCTCAGAAGACGTATGGAGCCTCCCGTACAAGCGCTCTAGGGGCAAAATTAAGACCCCACAGATACTGGCGACGGTTCGCAAGCCGGATGGGTCCACTACGGTGGGCTGGCATGATACGGCAGACACGATCTTGCACACGTTGGTCTGGCTGAAAAGAGGATACTGCGTATAACAAAGGTACCAGTAAACTGTGGAGATTGTGGAAGGAAGAGGGGGCGCCAGACGACGTCATTTCCGAGGAAGAAGTAAAAACTGCCATAAGAGAATTTAAAAAGGGAAAAGGAGCAGGACTGGATCGATTGCGAAACAAAGTCCTCATAGAGACAGCTGATGCAATTTCCCAGCCTCTATTGCAACTCTTCAACAAGTGCCTGGGGGGAACGAAAGTTCCCCTACATGTGGAAGGCTGCTAAAATAGTACTCATCTACAAAGGAAAAGGAAAGTCTTGGCTGACCCCACATCATATAGACCAATGTCTCTTGAGCACTGTGGGAAATGTGCTGGAGAGGGTTATCGCACGCATGCTCTCCGTATCAATTGAGGACTTGACGATCTGCAGTTCGGTTTCCGTAAAATGAGATCGACTACAGACGCGATAGTTAAAGTGGTAGAGTACGTGCGAGAATTCATCTCAAAGTATCAGATGGCAATACTGGTGGACTTTACGGGGTCTTTCGAGAATATGTGGTGGCCTGCGCTCCTGGAAACCCTGCTAAACAGGGTAGTACACAAGCATATGCGGGTCGGCATACTAGTGGACTACCTCCATGGTAGGACCGTCGAACTAAGTATCACGTCTCACGAAGGGCTCGATCCTAGGACCCATGCTGTGGAACTTATACGTTGACACACTGCTCACCCAGCTAAGAGAAATCCCAGAAGCCACAAAAGCCTATGCTGATAAAGTACTGGTGATCATAGAAGGTGCTTTCAAGAAAAATATCAAAGAAAAAGGAACGGAAGTCCTTAAAGTAATCGATATATGCTCAAGGAGTACTAAGATAAAATTGTCAGTTGACAAAACGCAGGCGATTGTCTTCGGAAGGTCGCTTGCGAGTCAACCAATAATTAAGTACTAAGGCTGCTACACAGCAGTCAAGAGGGAAGCGATGCACTTGGACGTGCTGCTAGATGAGAAATGTAGCTTTGTGCCACATTTCAAGGCAGAAACGTCTAAAGCGGTAAGGACAATGCAGCAGCTAATTCGGATAGCACGTAGCGTGTACAGAATCGCGCAGACCAAGTTTCTGACCTACTATCGGGCGGTTTTCGTAGCCATGTGTCTGTAAGCAAATGCGGCAACAACACAGGTGCTGAAGGAATCCGTGGTACGAAGACATTTGCTAGAAGCTTATGAAGCTTTGAAACTCATCAGCGGGTTACCGCCCCTAGACCTTACTGCTAGAGGGAGGGTGGCGACCCACTGACTGAGTAAAGGAGATGTGCGAAAGGTTCGGGATCTCACCGACGATTGTGCTTGCACGTTCTCGGTTATTGAGGATTGGAAGTACCAAGCTTGGTCTGAGACCTGGGATCAGAATGAGAAAAGTGAATAGATTAAGCGAGTCTTCCCTACGCTCAAAGAAAGGCTAAGTCCAAGTACAATGATGCCTACAAGGGAAATAGTCCGTCTCGTCAGCGGACACGGCCCGTACAAGGCCAAACTATATAAGGTAGGTAAAGCAACCGATCCAACCTGCGAATGCGGGCAGGATGAGACATCGGAGAACGTGCTGTTAGAATGCTCCCTCTGGGAGAATCTCTTCTGTGGTACACGCGAAGTTGGACTCCACGTCTCCCTACGAGACAAGGAACAACACGTCTCCCTTATTAAGGCTATAAGGGTTCTAGAGCAGGAAAAAAAGCGGAAGGAAAGACACGTGCAGCAATTTCACTATGGGGTGTTTTAGGGTGGTGAGAATCCCCCACTACCCTGCAATGGTGCCTAAAGCGGGTAGCGACCAACAGGTGACTAGTAGAGGGCAGACTACGGTCTGAAACCTCTCTAGGACAGAAACTAGCGGCAAGGGTTTTCCCCCCGAGGGTAGGACTGCCCATGCAAAAAGTCAGATAGCATCTACATCTTTATATATGACCGTCACTGATAACAAGGTCGAAAGACAAAAGAAAAAGAGCAACGTATTATATTAAAGCGCATACGCTCTGTAAAACCGATAATGTATACACGGGGTTATAATGAATTAATGACAAAAATAATTCTCTGTACGTTTGTACCAGAGGGCCCACGAGTCTAGCAATGAGCTTGTCTCATCGTATTTATAAATTAGAAACCATAATTCATATTAAGGTAACTGTTGAGAAGCTGAGAGCCAACCGTGGACCCCCGCAGTGTTTTAACTGCCAGTTGTTTGGGCATGTCTCCAAACACTGCACCCGTCGACCGGTCTGCGTACGTTGTGCCGCAGACCTCCAGACAAGGGACTGCGAGATGCCCAAGACCGAGGATCGCGCAGCCCTAAAGTGTGGGAACTGCGGCGACGCAGGGCACACTGCCAATTGAAAAGGATGCCCTAAATATAAAATCCAGGTAAAGTTATTCCAGGAAAAGAAGAAGCCTGCGCCAGCGCCGTCCAGACCCATCTCCGAGGACATAACCTTCGCAGATATCCTCACCGGAAGAAAGAAGAAGCTGAAGGAAGCCCCTCTGCCCCCTCTTCCACCAGATTTTCAGGATCAGGAGCCGCCTCAGGAGAAGTCGTCGTCAGCACCGGAGCCAACACAGACGAGCACAGAGCCCCAAGTCACCGCCGCGGATTTCCCGAAGAAATGCAAACCATGTTTATGCAGATGATGTTATCTTTCAGCCAAATCGCCGCCCAGATGCTCCCACAGAAGATGGGGCAACCCACTGTAGCTTCCATTCCCACTATACCAAATTATGGGTTTTAATGTCCATAAGTTGGTGTTCTGCACGTGGAATGCCAACGGCATCTTTAAACAGGCGACCGAATTTAAAGAATTCCTTACTAATGAGAATATCGATGTTTTATTTGTTACGGAGACCCATATGAAGAACGGAGTAGCAGTTGGAGTGGCCAACTACAACTGCTACAGAACGGACAGGCCCACAGCAGGAGGAGTAGTAGCGGTCTACGTGAAGAGGTGCATACCGCACTACTACGCCCCGCTACCAGCTACGCCAGCAATTGAAGCAGCGGATGTAGTCCTGGAAATGCGAAACGGGAAGGTCCTCGTGGTCAGCAGCTACCATCCATCCCAGCATCGACTAGACAAGGAAGACGTCGAGAAGATCCTGACACTGAGGAGAAAGGTTGTCCTAATGGAAGACCTCAACGCGAAGCATACCCACTGGAACAACAAGGTGTGCAACCGCAGCGGCATAGCGTTACGGCGCGTAGTCAAGCAGGTGTGCAAGTCTAGGCCCTGGAGGAACCGACCCACTACCCACCTGGCGGACGAACCCCAGACGTCCTAGACGTGGCCGTAACGAAAAACATAACGGGTATCTGGGAATGGCATACTATGCATGCTCTATCCTCTGATCATAACCCCGTTATTTTCAGAATACAAGCTGACGTTGACATCGAAGCTGGACCCAGAAAATGCAAGAACGTCAACTGGGAGAAATTCTGGAAAGGATTCGGCGTCTCCATCACCGAAGCACCAGACCCAGGTAACTACAACGCCGCAGTGGAGTACATCACGGATTTGACAGTCCACTGCGTCAACGAGACCTCCAAGCAAAGGCGACCCCTCGGCCCTAGGATGAGTGACCTCCCGCAGTGGATCATCGATAAAATCAGGGGGAAAACAGGGTAAGGAAAATGTGCCAGGGCTCCAGAAGTAAGCCAGTCAAAGCGCTAATGAACGGGCTGGCCCGAGAAATCAGAGCTGCCTCTCCGAAGCACAAAGACGAGCAATGGGAGACAAGGCTGGCAAATCTGAACATCACAGATGGAAACTTATGGCAAGCTACGAGCCAGTTCATGAGGAAGAGGAACAGAGTCCCACCTCTACAGGGAAACAACGGAACAGCATATAGCAACTCCGAAAAGGCTGAGGCACTAGCCGATGCCGTCAAAGAAACTTTCGCCCCGTAGAGGAACCAAAAGATCCAAACCAGGTAGTGTACGTAACTAGATTCCTAAGCAACTATTTTTACAGGACCACCCACGAGTAACTCAAGATACCCGAAGTCACGAAAGAAGAACTCAGAAAAATCCTTCGCAAACTTCCGACAAACAAGGCTCCCGAACATTCTGCTACTTAGAGATGAGAGGTTATGTATTCCCATCAATCTCCGTTTCTGCCCCGGATGAAACTACATATATTATATAGTCATTTAGTCTGTATAACCCCGTGTATGCCTTGTCGGCTTTACACGGCGTAAGTGCTTTAATATAATACCTTGCTCTGTTTCTTTTATGTCCTTATTATCAGTGACGGTATATAAAGATGTAGATGCTATCTGACTTTTTACATGGGCATCCGACAATCGGGGAAAACCCCTTACCGCTAGTTTCTGTCCTAGAGAGGTTTCAGACCGTAGTTTGTCCTCTATTAGTCACTTTTTTAGCGGCTACTCGGTTTACGCACCCGTGTAGGGTAGTGAGGGATTCACACCGCCCTAAAAAAAACCTAGTGAATTTGCTGCACGTGTCCTTCCTTCCGCTCTTTTTCTTGCTCTAGAACCCTTAGAGCCTTAATAAGGGAGACGTGTTGGTCCTTCACTCGTAGGGAGACTTGGAGTCCAACTTCGCGAGTAGCACAGAAGATATGTTCCCAGACGGAGCATTCTAGCAGCACGTTCTCCGATGTTTCATCCTGTATGCATTCGCAGGTTGGATCGGTTGCTTTACCAACCATATATAGTTTGGACTTGTACGGGCCATGTCCGCTGAGGAGACGGACTATTTCCCATGTAGACATCATTGTACTTTTACTTAGCCTTTCTTTGAGCGTCGGGAAGACTCGCTAAGTCCATTCACTTTTCTCAGTCTGATCCAAGGTCTCAGACCAAGCCCGGTATTTCCAATCCACAATAACCGAGATCGTGCAAGCTTGATCAACAACGGTGAAATCCCGAACCTTTCGCACATCTCCTTTACTCAGTCAGTAGGTCGCTGACTCGAAGGCACTAAACGAGGAGATGGCCTCATCTATGCCTCATCTATGCCGATGATGGAGATCCAAATTCTAGTGCAAGAATTATAACCGAGTGGATAACCACTGCATGCGAAAAGATGTACGTGGTGGAATTCAGATCTGACGAGAATGAGAAAAGCCTCTCCCGGAAATGGAATTTCCCGACCCAGGAGACGGTCAGGGTAGAATACAAGGCAAAATCGGATGAATACAAGAAGGCGATTAGGGCAGCTAGAAGCGCAAGCTGGCAGCTACTCGTCGAGACATGTATCTCAGAAGACGTATGGAGCCTCCCGTACAAGCGCTCTAGGGGCAAAATTAAGACCCCACAGATACTGGCGACGGTTCGCAAGCCGGATGGGTCCACTACGGTGGGCTGGCATGATACGGCAGACACGATCTTGCACACGTTGGTCTGGCTGAAAAGAGGATACTGCGTATAACAAAGGTACCAGTAAACTGTGGAGATTGTGGAAGGAAGAGGGGGCGCCAGACGACGTCATTTCCGAGGAAGAAGTAAAAACTGCCATAAGAGAATTTAAAAAGGGAAAAGGAGCAGGACTGGATCGATTGCGAAACAAAGTCCTCATAGAGACAGCTGATGCAATTTCCCAGCCTCTATTGCAACTCTTCAACAAGTGCCTGGGGGGAACGAAAGTTCCCCTACATGTGGAAGGCTGCTAAAATAGTACTCATCTACAAAGGAAAAGGAAAGTCTTGGCTGACCCCACATCATATAGACCAATGTCTCTTGAGCACTGTGGGAAATGTGCTGGAGAGGGTTATCGCACGCATGCTCTCCGTATCAATTGAGGACTTGACGATCTGCAGTTCGGTTTCCGTAAAATGAGATCGACTACAGACGCGATAGTTAAAGTGGTAGAGTACGTGCGAGAATTCATCTCAAAGTATCAGATGGCAATACTGGTGGACTTTACGGGGTCTTTCGAGAATATGTGGTGGCCTGCGCTCCTGGAAACCCTGCTAAACAGGGTAGTACACAAGCATATGCGGGTCGGCATACTAGTGGACTACCTCCATGGTAGGACCGTCGAACTAAGTATCACGGCTCACGAAGGGCTCGATCCTAGGACCCATGCTGTGGAACTTATACGTTGACACACTGCTCACCCAGCTAAGAGAAATCCCAGAAGCCACAAAAGCCTATGCTGATAAAGTACTGGTGATCATAGAAGGTGCTTTCAAGAAAAATATCAAAGAAAAAGGAACGGAAGTCCTTAAAGTAATCGATATATGCTCAAGGAGTACTAAGATAAAATTGTCAGTTGACAAAACGCAGGCGATTGTCTTCGGAAGGTCGCTTGCGAGTCAACCAATAATTAAGTACTAAGGCTGCTACACAGCAGTCAAGAGGGAAGCGATGCACTTGGACGTGCTGCTAGATGAGAAATGTAGCTTTGTGCCACATTTCAAGGCAGAAACGTCTAAAGCGGTAAGGACAATGCAGCAGCTAATTCGGATAGCACGTAGCGTGTACAGAATCGCGCAGACCAAGTTTCTGACCTACTATCGGGCGGTTTTCGTAGCCATGTGTCTGTAAGCAAATGCGGCAACAACACAGGTGCTGAAGGAATCCGTGGTACGAAGACATTTGCTAGAAGCTTATGAAGCTTTGAAACTCATCAGCGGGTTACCGCCCCTAGACCTTACTGCTAGAGGGAGGGTGGCGACCCACTGACTGAGTAAAGGAGATGTGCGAAAGGTTCGGGATCTCACCGACGATTGTGCTTGCACGTTCTCGGTTATTGAGGATTGGAAGTACCAAGCTTGGTCTGAGACCTGGGATCAGAATGAGAAAAGTGAATAGATTAAGCGAGTCTTCCCTACGCTCAAAGAAAGGCTAAGTCCAAGTACAATGATGCCTACAAGGGAAATAGTCCGTCTCGTCAGCGGACACGGCCCGTACAAGGCCAAACTATATAAGGTAGGTAAAGCAACCGATCCAACCTGCGAATGCGGGCAGGATGAGACATCGGAGAACGTGCTGTTAGAATGCTCCCTCTGGGAGAATCTCTTCTGTGGTACACGCGAAGTTGGACTCCACGTCTCCCTACGAGACAAGGAACAACACGTCTCCCTTATTAAGGCTATAAGGGTTCTAGAGCAGGAAAAAAAGCGGAAGGAAAGACACGTGCAGCAATTTCACTATGGGGTGTTTTAGGGTGGTGAGAATCCCCCACTACCCTGCAATGGTGCCTAAAGCGGGTAGCGACCAACAGGTGACTAGTAGAGGGCAGACTACGGTCTGAAACCTCTCTAGGACAGAAACTAGCGGCAAGGGTTTTCCCCCCGAGGGTAGGACTGCCCATGCAAAAAGTCAGATAGCATCTACATCTTTATATATGACCGTCACTGATAACAAGGTCGAAAGACAAAAGAAAAAGAGCAACGTATTATATTAAAGCGCATACGCTCTGTAAAACCGATAATGTATACACGGGGTTATAATGAATTAATGACAAAAATAATTCTCTGTACGTTTGTACCAGAGGGCCCACGAGTCTAGCAATGAGCTTGTCTCATCGTATTTATAAATTAGAAACCATAATTCATATTAAGGTAACTGTTGAGAAGCTGAGAGCCAACCGTGGACCCCCGCAGTGTTTTAACTGCCAGTTGTTTGGGCATGTCTCCAAACACTGCACCCGTCGACCGGTCTGCGTACGTTGTGCCGCAGACCTCCAGACAAGGGACTGCGAGATGCCCAAGACCGAGGATCGCGCAGCCCTAAAGTGTGGGAACTGCGGCGACGCAGGGCACACTGCCAATTGAAAAGGATGCCCTAAATATAAAATCCAGGTAAAGTTATTCCAGGAAAAGAAGAAGCCTGCGCCAGCGCCGTCCAGACCCATCTCCGAGGACATAACCTTCGCAGATATCCTCACCGGAAGAAAGAAGAAGCTGAAGGAAGCCCCTCTGCCCCCTCTTCCACCAGATTTTCAGGATCAGGAGCCGCCTCAGGAGAAGTCGTCGTCAGCACCGGAGCCAACACAGACGAGCACAGAGCCCCAAGTCACCGCCGCGGATTTCCCGAAGAAATGCAAACCATGTTTATGCAGATGATGTTATCTTTCAGCCAAATCGCCGCCCAGATGCTCCCACAGAAGATGGGGCAACCCACTGTAGCTTCCATTCCCACTATACCAAATTATGGGTTTTAATGTCCATAAGTTGGTGTTCTGCACGTGGAATGCCAACGGCATCTTTAAACAGGCGACCGAATTTAAAGAATTCCTTACTAATGAGAATATCGATGTTTTATTTGTTACGGAGACCCATATGAAGAACGGAGTAGCAGTTGGAGTGGCCAACTACAACTGCTACAGAACGGACAGGCCCACAGCAGGAGGAGTAGTAGCGGTCTACGTGAAGAGGTGCATACCGCACTACTACGCCCCGCTACCAGCTACGCCAGCAATTGAAGCAGCGGATGTAGTCCTGGAAATGCGAAACGGGAAGGTCCTCGTGGTCAGCAGCTACCATCCATCCCAGCATCGACTAGACAAGGAAGACGTCGAGAAGATCCTGACACTGAGGAGAAAGGTTGTCCTAATGGAAGACCTCAACGCGAAGCATACCCACTGGAACAACAAGGTGTGCAACCGCAGCGGCATAGCGTTACGGCGCGTAGTCAAGCAGGTGTGCAAGTCTAGGCCCTGGAGGAACCGACCCACTACCCACCTGGCGGACGAACCCCAGACGTCCTAGACGTGGCCGTAACGAAAAACATAACGGGTATCTGGGAATGGCATACTATGCATGCTCTATCCTCTGATCATAACCCCGTTATTTTCAGAATACAAGCTGACGTTGACATCGAAGCTGGACCCAGAAAATGCAAGAACGTCAACTGGGAGAAATTCTGGAAAGGATTCGGCGTCTCCATCACCGAAGCACCAGACCCAGGTAACTACAACGCCGCAGTGGAGTACATCACGGATTTGACAGTCCACTGCGTCAACGAGACCTCCAAGCAAAGGCGACCCCTCGGCCCTAGGATGAGTGACCTCCCGCAGTGGATCATCGATAAAATCAGGGGGAAAACAGGGTAAGGAAAATGTGCCAGGGCTCCAGAAGTAAGCCAGTCAAAGCGCTAATGAACGGGCTGGCCCGAGAAATCAGAGCTGCCTCTCCGAAGCACAAAGACGAGCAATGGGAGACAAGGCTGGCAAATCTGAACATCACAGATGGAAACTTATGGCAAGCTACGAGCCAGTTCATGAGGAAGAGGAACAGAGTCCCACCTCTACAGGGAAACAACGGAACGGCATATAGCAACTCCGAAAAGGCTGAGGCACTAGCCGATGCCGTCAAAGAAACTTTCGCCCCGTAGAGGAACCAAAAGATCCAAACCAGGTAGTGTACGTAACTAGATTCCTAAGCAACTATTTTTACAGGACCACCCACGAGTAACTCAAGATACCCGAAGTCACGAAAGAAGAACTCAGAAAAATCCTTCGCAAACTTCCGACAAACAAGGCTCCCGAACATTCTGCTACTTAGAGATGAGAGGTTATGTATTCCCATCAATCTCCGTTTCTGCCCCGGATGAAACTACATATATTATATAGTCATTTAGTCTGTATAACCCCGTGTATGCCTTGTCGGCTTTACACGGCGTAAGTGCTTTAATATAATACCTTGCTCTGTTTCTTTTATGTCCTTATTATCAGTGACGGTATATAAAGATGTAGATGCTATCTGACTTTTTACATGGGCATCCGACAATCGGGGAAAACCCCTTACCGCTAGTTTCTGTCCTAGAGAGGTTTCAGACCGTAGTTTGTCCTCTATTAGTCACTTTTTTAGCGGCTACTCGGTTTACGCACCCGTGTAGGGTAGTGAGGGATTCACACCGCCCTAAAAAAAACCTAGTGAATTTGCTGCACGTGTCCTTCCTTCCGCTCTTTTTCTTGCTCTAGAACCCTTAGAGCCTTAATAAGGGAGACGTGTTGGTCCTTCACTCGTAGGGAGACTTGGAGTCCAACTTCGCGAGTAGCACAGAAGATATGTTCCCAGACGGAGCATTCTAGCAGCACGTTCTCCGATGTTTCATCCTGTATGCATTCGCAGGTTGGATCGGTTGCTTTACCAACCATATATAGTTTGGACTTGTACGGGCCATGTCCGCTGAGGAGACGGACTATTTCCCATGTAGACATCATTGTACTTTTACTTAGCCTTTCTTTGAGCGTCGGGAAGACTCGCTAAGTCCATTCACTTTTCTCAGTCTGATCCAAGGTCTCAGACCAAGCCCGGTATTTCCAATCCACAATAACCGAGATCGTGCAAGCTTGATCAACAACGGTGAAATCCCGAACCTTTCGCACATCTCCTTTACTCAGTCAGTAGGTCGCTGACTCGAAGGCACTAAACGAGGAGATGGCCTCATCTATGCCTCATCTATGCCGATGATGGAGATCCAAATTCTAGTGCAAGAATTATAACCGAGTGGATAACCACTGCATGCGAAAAGATGTACGTGGTGGAATTCAGATCTGACGAGAATGAGAAAAGCCTCTCCCGGAAATGGAATTTCCCGACCCAGGAGACGGTCAGGGTAGAATACAAGGCAAAATCGGATGAATACAAGAAGGCGATTAGGGCAGCTAGAAGCGCAAGCTGGCAGCTACTCGTCGAGACATGTATCTCAGAAGACGTATGGAGCCTCCCGTACAAGCGCTCTAGGGGCAAAATTAAGACCCCACAGATACTGGCGACGGTTCGCAAGCCGGATGGGTCCACTACGGTGGGCTGGCATGATACGGCAGACACGATCTTGCACACGTTGGTCTGGCTGAAAAGAGGATACTGCGTATAACAAAGGTACCAGTAAACTGTGGAGATTGTGGAAGGAAGAGGGGGCGCCAGACGACGTCATTTCCGAGGAAGAAGTAAAAACTGCCATAAGAGAATTTAAAAAGGGAAAAGGAGCAGGACTGGATCGATTGCGAAACAAAGTCCTCATAGAGACAGCTGATGCAATTTCCCAGCCTCTATTGCAACTCTTCAACAAGTGCCTGGGGGGAACGAAAGTTCCCCTACATGTGGAAGGCTGCTAAAATAGTACTCATCTACAAAGGAAAAGGAAAGTCTTGGCTGACCCCACATCATATAGACCAATGTCTCTTGAGCACTGTGGGAAATGTGCTGGAGAGGGTTATCGCACGCATGCTCTCCGTATCAATTGAGGACTTGACGATCTGCAGTTCGGTTTCCGTAAAATGAGATCGACTACAGACGCGATAGTTAAAGTGGTAGAGTACGTGCGAGAATTCATCTCAAAGTATCAGATGGCAATACTGGTGGACTTTACGGGGTCTTTCGAGAATATGTGGTGGCCTGCGCTCCTGGAAACCCTGCTAAACAGGGTAGTACACAAGCATATGCGGGTCGGCATACTAGTGGACTACCTCCATGGTAGGACCGTCGAACTAAGTATCACGTCTCACGAAGGGCTCGATCCTAGGACCCATGCTGTGGAACTTATACGTTGACACACTGCTCACCCAGCTAAGAGAAATCCCAGAAGCCACAAAAGCCTATGCTGATAAAGTACTGGTGATCATAGAAGGTGCTTTCAAGAAAAATATCAAAGAAAAAGGAACGGAAGTCCTTAAAGTAATCGATATATGCTCAAGGAGTACTAAGATAAAATTGTCAGTTGACAAAACGCAGGCGATTGTCTTCGGAAGGTCGCTTGCGAGTCAACCAATAATTAAGTACTAAGGCTGCTACACAGCAGTCAAGAGGGAAGCGATGCACTTGGACGTGCTGCTAGATGAGAAATGTAGCTTTGTGCCACATTTCAAGGCAGAAACGTCTAAAGCGGTAAGGACAATGCAGCAGCTAATTCGGATAGCACGTAGCGTGTACAGAATCGCGCAGACCAAGTTTCTGACCTACTATCGGGCGGTTTTCGTAGCCATGTGTCTGTAAGCAAATGCGGCAACAACACAGGTGCTGAAGGAATCCGTGGTACGAAGACATTTGCTAGAAGCTTATGAAGCTTTGAAACTCATCAGCGGGTTACCGCCCCTAGACCTTACTGCTAGAGGGAGGGTGGCGACCCACTGACTGTGTAAAGGAGATGTGCGAAAGGTTCGGGATCTCACCGACGATTGTGCTTGCACGTTCTCGGGTATTGAGGATTGGAAGTACCAAGCTTGGTCTGAGACCTGGGATCAGAAAGAGAAAAGTGAATAGACTAAGCGAGTCTTCCCGACGCTCAAAGGAAAGCTAAGTAAAAGTACAATGATGCCTACAAGTTAAATAGTCCGTCTCCTCAGCGGACACGGCCCGTACAAGGCCAAACTATATAAGGTCGGTAAAGCAACCGATCCAACCTGCGAATGCGGGCAGGATGAGACATCGGAGAACGTGCTGTTAGAATGCTCCCTCTGGGAGCATCTCTTCAGTGGTACTCGCGAAGTTGGACTCCAAGTCTCCCTACGAGTCAAGGAACAACACGTCTCTTATTAAGGCCCTAAAAGTTCTAGAGCAGGAAAAAACGCGGAAGGAAAGACACGTGCAGCAATTTCACTATGGGGTGTTTTAGGGTGGTGAGAATCCCCCACTACCCTGCCAGGGTGCCTAAACCGGGTAGCCACCAACAGGTGACTAGTAGAGGGCAGACTACGGTCTGAAACCTCTCTAGGACAGAAACTAGCGGCAAGCAAGGGGTATGCCCCCGAGGGTAGGACTGCCCATGCAAAAAGTCAGATAGCATCTACATCTTTATATATGACCGTCACTGATAATAAGGTTGAGGGACATAAAAGGAACAGAGCAAGGTATTATATTAAAGCGCATACGCTCTGTAAAACCGATAATGCATACACGGGGTTATAATGAATTAATGACAAAAATAATTCTCTGTAAGTTTGTACCAGAGGGCCCACGAGTCTAGCAATGAGCTTGTCTCATTTCTCCTTAGTCACTCCTTTTCAGTGAAATAATTTAGGAAAAAATAATAATTAAGAAGCTAAGATTTAGAATTGAGTTATAATTGAAATAGTCAACCATAATTTATCATTATCATGTTTTGTTGCACAATAAGTCTGTTAACATCAGCTATAACAACTATGTAAGTATATTTCAGAGTAGATTATTAATTCATAATCAAATAATTATAACTATTCATAACATAAATGAATAATTATGTACAATGTTGCACTTGTGTAATTTTATTTACATATTAAAAAATTAACAAAATGTTCAATGAGACATGTTCCACATCTTTGAATTCTATTCTGCATCTACGTAATATAACATCATATCATTAATAATATTATCAGTCGTCCTTTTTCCATTAATTAACTCCAATTAATATTTTACAATCTATATGATAAGTAAATTGTTAAACTGTTATTATTTATCTTAGCATTCAAGGAATAAATTTCCATAAAGTAAAGAAAGTCCTTCCTATAGCTATTTTTAGCTTTGTCACTGCATGGAAGGCGCCCTAGATCTCAATTTTTCCCAATATTTGAATAAACTCTATTTTCCTGATCAAGCTTGGAATGCAAAATATTTAATTTATTTGACCTGTGTTTTAATTACATTATTGAACTATTAAAGTTCAATATACAATTTTCAAAACCAATTTTCAAAACTAATTTTCAAATGGTTTTTTAAACTTAATAAAGTCTATGTTTTAAGTAATATTGAATTGACACACGGAGTAGTTACTGAGGTTTAAATGGACATCAGGTACCACAATGATCGCATATACGGTATGCAAATATTTTTAATAGTTATTTACTTGGTATTAGCTACTAAACTGTATTAATTGGTCATTTCAATATAATTATATATTTTAAGAATTTAAATATAAGTTAATATCGATAATAAAACTAAATTAAAATGTAAGTACACTATTCTCATCTATATTCAGTTTATGATTAATTATGCATATACAAATTGTAAGGGAATATAAACCTCGTATTAAAAGATGACCTACAAACTGAGAACATCTGAGGAGATCTAATTGAATGTTGGATTTAATTTTTTCAGGCGAGAATTTTTAAGTAGTTTGTTTATATTTGACGACAGTACTTAACCCTTTAGTTCATAGTGTAACATATATGCAACTTAACCTTTCGTATCACGCCAGAGGCGTCTGTTGATTTCTAAGAGAGCTAAATTGAGATGCAGATATAAAACAACATGAACTTAAAGAAATGTGAAACTTTTGGCATCAGTGGCCAGATTAAAACATGCCTGTCCTAGCTTTTTGTCAGTCAACCCCTTATTCCAGATTTATCTGCTAACCGGTAAAATTCATAAAAAAATTGTTTTCAAGAAACAAAATTTAAGGATCATTCTCAAGGTAAAATCATAATTATCCAATTAATATAACTTATAGTTAAATCAGACTTAATTATATTTGTTGCATGAAAATTGTTTTAATTTATTTCATATATAAATAGAGCTGTAATTATTTTAACAAAATTGTACTATTGATCAAAATTTTTATTTTCGACTAAAGTTTAATAAATAAAATTGTGATTTTTTATACTTTAAATTATTTTTAATTTTACTGTAGCCAAATTTTATTTACAAATACAAATAATCTTAAAAACTTGAAGTTATTGATAAATGACCATATTTAGAAGCTACATGTGTATGATGTTGCCGATTTGCAACATAGGAAAAATGTTCAAATAATATTATTAAACTTTCGTCCATATGTTTTGGTTACTTTACCGTATTCTATTCACAAAAAAATATATATTAAAAAATTTAGTTTTAAAAAATTAAAAAATGAGACACATTGAAAGAAATTACAACGCAGTGCCTTCGGGGAGTAAAAAGTTAAGGTCTTCGACATTGCACACTGAACCAGAACAATACAGCTTAAAATTTCAAATTTCCTCAATCAGTGGTTGAGGAATTCACTAGTCTTAAATAAATAAAAATAATAATTTAATTCATTTAGGAGTGTTTGGACTTTGGTGATCGGATCCGATTCTTATCAGTTATTTTTTCCTGAGGACAGAGTTTCTCACTATTCGAAATGTTCCGTTTCTTACCCAATCACTCACACACTTTTCTTCACAAGATAGGCAATTAGTTACCCGTGAACGTCTGCACTAGTTTCAATACACCATTGTCCAGCAATTTCATATCCAATTTACACTTAAATATTGATATACAGAATTGGCAATACATTAACGTATTCCTTTATTCTAGAATATTGTATTATCCTTTGCTGTGCAATTGCGTATTACAGAGATGTACATGGTAGGATAATTGTAACAAGAAGACAGGGAAATCGAGGTCGGCGGTTGCAACGACGTGAAGAGACACGACAATGCTCCACCTTCACGCCGAGATCCAGTTTTATAATCACTAAATCAAAATTATGTACATGGGCTCTGGACCACGACAAGAATTAAAATATTTTTCACCTACTTAAAAACCAAAAAATTATTATTTTATTTGTCAATATATTTATTTATTTTTACAGTTCCATTCCGCTGAGAGTCATATATAATTTTTGTAAAATTTGTATATTGGATTCGTATCATAAAACAATCCGAGAATTTGACTGAAAACTTTGGACGACAAGAGTAATGATGGTGGTAGGTATGCGGCATTTGCCATGTTCGGCTATAAAATTTCCTTAATGATAGTCTATGAAATAGTTAAAATTTTCGACTTTACGATATATAATTGTATTGGAACCTAGCTGATTTGTACTTCACAACGTTATAATGTTATGTCGAAGGTAGAATTATGGGGGGAATTACGTCCTCCCTGTGACATCTGGAAAAGTGTGGAGTACCCGAAAGAAAACAACACTCCTTTGAAGCAGCGGTTTTGTCTCCCGGAAACTCCCTGCGGCTGTTAGCGCTCGATGAACTCTTGTTTTACAATACCCACGAATCTTTTGTATTCACCACAAAAGAATCCACTACGACTGCAACGCAAATCTTAAGCTCATTAGCAAATATTTAAATTCCATAATTATAATTGGTCAATTTAGACTGATCATTCATATTAGTTAAGACTGATCATTCATATTAGTTAAGACTGATCATTCATATTAGTTAAGACTGATCATTCATATTAGTTAAGACTGATCATTCATATTAGTCAAGACTGATCATTCATATTAGTCAAGACTGATCATTCATATTAGTTAAGACTGATCATTCATATTAATTAAGACTGATCATGTCCAATTTCAGTTAAGACTGATCATGTCCAATTTCAGTTAAGACTGATCATTCATATTAGTTAAGACTGATCATGTCCAATTTCAGTTAAGACTGATCATGTCCAATTTCAGTTAAGACTGATCATGTCCAATTTCAGTTAAGACTGATCATTCATATTAGTTAAGACTGATCATTCATATTAGTTAAGACTGATCATTCATATTAGTTGAGACAAATTAATAAATGTTTACTAAAAAGGACGAATCAATTTCAATACTTGAATAAAGTAATGTATGTGGACAACGATATCTAGGTCACCGAGATGCGCCATGATCAGGTTCTGGAATCATTTCACCGACAGCATGTCCAATTTCAGGTTTCTAAAAGATCAAAAGTTTAAATGTTCTCTTGTTTTTGCTATTAGAATTTAATTCTAAGAACGGCTTTGTCTTATGAATCACCAGAAAGGGATGTTAAAATTGAAGGCAGCCACATTCAAAAAGGCCCATTTCATTGGCAGGTGACGTGTAGAGAAAGTTAAAATGTATTTGATCCATTCTTTTATCATTTTGGAGCGTCTAATATTAGGCATATTTATCTTGTTTTGTTTTAATTATAACTGACAATTGAAGCGTGTAATTCGAATATATATTACCCATTTAATCAAATGTGAAAATATGTTATAATTCACACACAAATCTTCATTTCCTTCCTAACTATACGCCAGGTTTCCTCCACAGCTTATTTAACGGCAGCAATATTCCACAGGACTCGGCGTGGGTTAACAAAAGTTTCTTAAGTTGTCGATAGGATTTTTATCTTTTTCCCCGCCTGCTGAATGTATATTACAAAACGGACTTTATTATTTCATCGCTGCATTGCAGTCAGCGATGGCCTGGAATCGAAACTTGTGGACCGTGTTCACCGCGTGTCACCGGAAAATGACGTCATCAGATGACGTCACCGGCACACCCCAGAGTATTGTCACGAAAATATTAATACATAAGCAATAAGTAAAATAATATGCACAAGCACAAATTACTTGTAGAGAATAACTGTAAAGTCTGAGAATTTGCCTCCATATCTTATACTCTATAATAATGGGATCAATTAATGAAATATTAACACATTTATTTAAATTGAATAACAGGTAATAGGTTTTAATTAATATTAACTTATCGACCTTGGAATACCACACTTATTTTTGGGGATAGACATTCTGAGACGTATTCAAGTTCTCTCCCGTGTGTCTCCTAACAAAATACAGCAGAACTATACAGGAGAAATATAGCTACAGTTTCTGGACACAAACGAAGCAATTTTTTTCTATTCGTGAAGGAGTTACACAACTTTTAAAAATCTTTGAAACTAATCTAATTTCTCATTTCATTTTAATCTTTATTCTGTCCTCTCCAAATACGACAGTAATTTAATACTAGTAACGAATATTCGCTTTAAGCAATACGTTATGCACTCGCGGTGTAAGTTACACAACTTTCCCATACATTCATTTAAAGCGAGAAAATATTCACGATTTAAATGGAATAATGTCACATAACTTCTAGCAACTACCAAATTTATTGTAATAATTTTCGTAATTTATACTGCACGGTTAAGATAATCCATTTATATTTATATTTATTATTAATACCATTAGTTTCTGGTCGAGGAAATAGGATAGTCATAATAAAAGATTACATGAAAAGTCTAAAATATTACAATTACAAAGTTCAAAAACAAAATCATTGTATTTATAAAATAATATATAATTTAATAAATGTTGGAGTTACTAATATAACGTTAATTAAAGAAACGAAAACAATTTTAATATTCAATATTCATTAGACGGAGTTTCTAGCAGCAAATATTACTTACATTCCCTTCGAAATGATAAAAAAATAAGTACAGTTAAATTCTACAAGATTATAATTGTAAAATAATAGCATAACTAAAATACTAGCAAACCGTTTTATTTAAGAGGATCTAATCTGTCCTTCCCATCTATGAACTCTTTCAGCGAGTATTATGCTCCATTAATTAATAGAGATTTACAACTATTTGGAAGTAAATTTTGTATTTTTGAAGTTTTTATTTCTTCCAGAAGACTACTGGAAGATTTATCCATGGATAACGAATACTTGATTCAATAACGCTTAGGCGGAGTTGAGAGCGATTTCTAGTGTTATATAAAGGAGTTCCTCCGTTTAGGGCATAAAAATTGATGTTTCTCTAGACAAACTTTAAAATTTCTAGAATACACTTAGAAGGATAAGTTAAAGTCCTAAGTATACGAAACAAATTCTTGCATCTGGCATTCGAATCCGCACCGGATATGATTCGTATTTTGTAGTAAAAAAAATTGAAGCGCGTGCCGTGAACGACGACAGAATGCACGACAGAATGCACGACATATCATTTTAGATGTAGATATATCGCTTTCCCGAATTAATACTGTTAATGTAAAGCAAATTTTGCCGAGTTGGCCCGAGAGTTTATTTATGTGGTGCATGGATTGAGATGTTTTCTGAATTAGGAGTTAAACTGTTTGTGTATGTGTACTTGGTAGTTTGTTAGATCACTCTTATTTAGTCCCTCAGTGTACCGGAAAAATTGCTATAGTTATATATATATATATATATATATATGTATATTGTAATAATAATTAAAGAAAATACGAGTTTTAATAATTATAAAATTGAAGTAAATTAATATCGGCGAGTATACAAACAAAACAATGGTTCAGAACATGTACAGACGGGCTTTGTCGTTGCTGAACTACGGGGTTTACACAGTCAGTAGCAAGTAGAATTTCATCAAGTAAAGACAGTTACAAAATTTCGTCGAGAAAAGCTGGTGACTAATATTTTAACAGAGAAAGTTACTCTGAGGAAAATTATGAGAGTGTGATTCTGGATGCTGATAATCAATTGGTCAGCAGGTATCGGTAGAACTTTGGAGAAGGAGTGAACAACATTCTGATTTACCCTTAATCAGAACCAGAGCTACAATATTGACTGGAGAGAGAGAGTCTTAAAGCAGGGGTCCACAGTGTTGTACAGAACGATTGTGTCAGGTGAACGATACAAAAGCTTTGGAAAGTGATTTAAAACAAATTAAATTCAGTGAAACGATGGCCTGTTACATGTGTATAGTGTATACTGTATAGTGTATACTGTATAGTGTATACTGTATACTGTATACTGTATACTGTATACTGTATACTGTATACTGTATACTGTATACTGTATACTTTATAGTGTATGAAAGAACCCAAACAAATGCCTGGTACTAGTACAAAACTGTAAGTAGAGAGAGAAACTTATAAAATTTATCGGTATGTAAACGTTACATAAGGATAAATCGTCAGATTTCGGATTCAATTTCATTTTGTAGTTTTAATTCTAATCAAGGTGAATGTTGTAAATTTTGAAAGTAGAAAAAGGTTTGTTCTTTGTTTAAAAGGCCCAATTAACGACCCTGAGACAAGAGTAAATGAGTTTGTAAAATTGTAAAAACATTAATGTAAAATAATCACAACAAGAAAATTTGTTACTATTAATTTAAATAAATCAATAGTTTTCTGAGATTTAAATCCTGTAATCATGTTAACATCCTTTCATTCAAAATAATTAATAAATTCATCCGTTAATTAATAATAGTAATTTTATTCTATTTGTATATTACAATTTGGTCCTCATCGTGAGGCTAATTCTTTTAATTATTTGTGAATTACATAAAATGGAGCATCAACGTGTGGCTAACCATTTAATTAATCATTTTAATTATTTGTGTATTACCTATAATGGCGTCCACAACGTGGGACAGAATCATTTAAATTCATTCATTTAATCATTTGTGTATTACTATATATATATATAGGTTTATTTTAGTTCAATACGTAAATGAGTTAAAAATAATTTCTTGAAGTGCTGATGGAACTTTCCATGTGGCTATTTGAAGACCGTTTCGTAATGATTGTTTTTTCTTTCTCGGTTTCCTCCTGCATAACGGCCGGGTTATCGGCGAGATAAACTGCGAGCACTGCGTACTCATAGATAGCGCGTCGCGCGACCTCAGAGCTGTTGCGGCGGGATGCGGAAACTGCGAGGGAAGAGCAACAGATAGCATTGTCGCCCGTAAGTATCGCACAATATCGGAAAAGCGGCTTCTTATTATCCAATGGCCATTTTCTGTTTCTATTATAAAAACGAAGGGTCAACATCGATCTATCGATATCTCCTCGTAACTCAAATACAATTGTGTTTACCCGTGGGATAGGCGTGACCAACAGTTACGGCACCGAATTTACACTCTTAACTGCGATTCAGTTACATATTATGTGGAATAGTGGAAACTTTGCCGCAGACTCTGCGACACCTTAAGCTGAGTCGTGAATCAATAGTAAATGTTATCAGTAGTAGTTGCTAGAGAAAAACTTCTGGAATTTCCACACGGGTAAAACAGCGACCGCAAAGTCTGTCGTCATCTTCCAGGCGTAGTGGGACCATCTCAGTGCGTAGTATATACACTCCCTGGATTCATGGAAGGCCAGGAAAGTATGTGAATGATCAATTACTTATTACGTTGATTGTCCCTCGCAGCTAGATACCTAATTGATCACCCCAAACACTTTCATGGGCTTCCATGAGTCCTGGGGATTGTTGACATCCACGGATTAACAGTTGTGCCCGGTTGGGGATTCTTTGTGCAATAGTGAGTGCTGTTTCTTTACTCGTCTTTATCTACTCGTAAATACAATAAAATTGGGATCGTCAATGACTTTCTTGCTACGTGCAGCAAATGATTGTAACTTTTTAATATATACACGGAAACGTAGAATATAAATAATCAGTTTTATTACTCCTAATAGTTAACCCTCCGTTATTTGCGCTAGGTCCAGCAGACAGACGCAATTTAATTTCTTTGTTATCTCCGGAGCCAGGTCAAATACAGGAATGAACTTTCATGGCATCTCAGAGGAATGTGTTTAAAGTATTCTATCAAAGACACACCCCAAAAGCTAACGTAGTGGCTCGGAAAATGACGTTTGTGTAAAGAAGTAGCGTGTCTTCGGTCCAGGATAACGACTACGACCACTCGCGTCAGAATTTTCTCGTCATTGCCGCAGTAGTACTGAGTGATAATATACTTCCTTTTCGTAAAAATCAATGACAATTATTTGGTTTTAGTATCAAATATTTCTCTTTTGATACTTAATTTTTTTTATTGTCAGAAGTGAATATTTTTGTGGTTTTTTTATTACAACTTTCCGTTTTTCTGTGAATAATTGTGGAAAATGAGTAAAAATATGTACCCCTTCAATAATTCTCGTGCGAATCGAAAAGTGAAGACTCGGAAATGGATCATGAAACTGACGAACTAGATTTAGAAAATGCTGCGGGCCAAGGAAACTAAAAGAAATGTAAAACAAAATATTGTTGTGAAATGTGAAAGTTTTCTGTGTACGCGTGTACACACAAAAATAATTGGCCAAGAATGTCTTGTCCAAAATACATAAAACATTGTAACACTGATTAATGTATTTTTTCACCAAAAATGTAATCATGTATACAAATATTATTTATAAGCATTTAATCAGAATTTTCACAAAAAATCAATAAATATTAACTGCACTTTTAAACAATTATATTTTAAACACTCTGGAACTCTTTATGTATCTGGCATCTAAGTTATTGTTGGTTTACAGAAAATTTGAATGATTTTATAGTAGATTATCCTTTGCCATTAATTCTAAATGTTTGTTAGTTTTAATTAAACGAGACTGTAGTTGAATGTCTGAATTGTGTGTCTAAAATCTGTATGTTAAATGTCTGTACAAAGATTCATTCATAAAAATGGTCATCACAGGAATATTTAACTGAACGTAGGGCGACTTCAGGGGGGGGGGGGCGACTCACGGACGTGGGTATTGTCGGTTCAGTACGACAATGAACTTTAAAATAAAAAGGGGAACGAATTTATCAAAGAAGTACGTTACCCATGAAATTACGCTGGACACGTCAGAGACTAAGTGAAAGATACCATGGAGACCGAAAACAATTTAGATTTTTAGGAATTTGTGACAGTCTCACTGAAACAAGTATCTGCCAATAGAGAACGTTTATAAATTAATTTTGAATGCAGGATCTCAACTTAACTCTTTCAGTTGCGTGCATTTTCAAAGTTGATGGCGTATTTAGTTTTGAGACGTGGTTTTCTATTTCCAGGCACCGCAGATAAGGTTTCTTTGTCCAACTTCCTTTTCCGTGTTGTTTTAGTGTGTTTTGAGAACATCCTTCCAATTCATTTCCTCCTCGAAACCGTTTCTCTTTCCTTCCTCCATTCCAAAGCAATTCTCCAGTGAGTGACAACAGCTTCAAATGAATGACACAGCTGTGAGACTAAACACGTTGGCTGAAACACTCGATTTATGCGCTCCATGTAAGATAATCATATTTTAATATTATGATTATTTATAACGAAATTAATACTTTACTTAATTCTTTCTGATAATAAGAAAGAGCCAAATACAGACGTTTCTGGAAGTTGTCTCTCGGCTCTTACATATTTTCCGCTCGTGAAGAAATGTTGCATGTTATTTATTTTATCGCTTCTTTTGTCTGTATTCGACGATATTTCTTATTATTAATTTTCAATCAGACTTAAATTTTTCATTTTAGTTCCTTCTGATTGTGCATTCAAACTAAAGTAGGTTGAAGGTAAACTACTATGACTAGATACTTAATCTAACTCCATTTGAGTTCATGTTTCGGAAGTGCTATTTCCTTGAAATTGTAAATATTCGTTTTATTTTCTGTATGCATTAAAAAATATCTACTCGTAACATCAAATATATCATTCAGTCGCATCATTGACGCCTCAAATGTTGTTAAAATATTTAACACAGATAAATAAATTGATAGTCGTTCTAAATTATTTCATAAAACAAAAACAATTTATTTTTAATAATAAGATAAAAAACCAAATACAGACAAAAGAAGGGATGATATTAATACCACACAACGTTTCCGGAAACATTATTCTTTTCTTCAGGTGCTGAGGAAACAAAAAAGATACAAGACCAGCATGAAACTAAAACATTTAAATAATTGAATTGGCCTTTTTACAGCTAAATTCTGGAGTTGTGTCCCTCTAGGCTCTTGTGTTTTTTTACTTTAATTTGCACCTGAAGAAAGAAACAAGGTTTCTAGAAACCTTCTTTGTCTGTATTTAGCAGTTTATTCTAATTATTAATTTTCAAAACCGACGTTTGTTATAATTTCAATTTAATTTTAATTAAACAATTCAGCCAATATGTCAGAATTTTTTTAAAATTAATTAAACGAAAAAATCAGTTCATTACATTTTGGTTACAACTGTCATAGGACGTCTCTAAATTCATGTTTCTTCTAAACTGCACATTAGCTGTTTACCTGAATAAGACACAAAATTGTGGACGCAACGTCGTATGAATTCATTATTTTGGTTTAATTAATTAAATACGTAAATAAAATAATATTAACATATTAATTGTCAAATGATGACTGTCAAATGATATGTAAAATTAAGTTACAAATGAGTATCTAATAATTTAATACAATTAAAATGCTGATTTTTTTTGGCATTATGAATCTATGTTAATTTATTTTGTATAAAACAAAATTAATAGAACATTTAGTCCATGGGCACTGGTGACATTGGTCAACTTTCCCTTTATTGTCTCATTAAGAAGCATAATCGCAATACATTTTCTATTTTTATAAATAATGGAAAGCTATGAGCTAAAAAGTTATGTTATAATAACATAGAATACAAAAATAATTACATTTCACCTGTTATCCCAAGAAAGTGAAATACGAGGGCATAAACTACATGTTTATATGTACATAACATGTGTTTTACAAGCTATGTCTCTATAATGATATTCACGTATAAAAAATACGTTACAAGTCACCAATTACCATTTGTTTGTCAAACCGAGAAATTTCTGTAAAAAAACCCTTTTACTTGGAAAACTATTAAGACTTCAATACACTGAAACCGGAAATGCTTGCTATTTCCAATCATGTACAAATTTTAAGATTATTTCCTTAATGTAATAAAATTTACTATATCATGAGAAACTTAAATATCGTCCACTAAACACATGCGGAGTAAAAAAAATCTAGTTCTTCACATTAATGTTCATTTGTGCGAATTGCTGACAGAAATATGGCATCAAGATAAATATAACTAATTATGAATTTAAAGGAAAATTGTTGATAATTAAAATCAAAATGCAGCAGCAAATATTTTATATATTTATAAGAGAAATTAACGACCTGTTCAGAAAATTTGAAGTAATTTATTTTTTCAGTATTTTCATAAGGATTCTTTCTTCAAATTTAAAATGATAAAAGCACAGAAACGTACATAAAAACAAAATATTTTAAATTCACTGGAAAAGTGAAGTCGTCAATATATCTAATATTGCATGAAATATTGCAACACGCGTCAATTTGTTATAAACAGGAGCTTTCGCCTATTAATAGCCACATTCATCTGTGTCAGCGCAAAACAACACACACAGTTGTCATTTGTTTTAATTTAAAAAATTAAAACACATTCGGAAATATAAATATTAAAAAATATTTTAATTGAAACACAGTACCGTAAATAATAAAATATCGAATTTTTAATTTTCAATTGAATAAAGGCCTGTTAAATAAGAACCTACACAAAATTGGCACGCTTAACATAACTGATAATCATATATAAGCCTGATAATAATAATGACCGTTTATATACCACTGTGATCAAAAAGTAATGTGAAATTGTCATTTAAAACTCCCGGGTATTAGGAAGGCAGGTAATTTTTTTTTCCTAGGTTGGTAGGACTGTCTATAATATTTGACAAGCGTCTGTTTGTTAAATGGTTTAATTATCTCAGAGTTACACGTGTTTTTGTAAACAACCAAAAGTGAATTTTTCGATTTTTGCAATGGGTGATTTTGTTGAGCAAAGATCTTGCATCAAAATTTGTTTGCGAAACGAATATTATTGTGCGGACACGTTGAAAATGTTCCGGAAGGCTTTTGGTGATCAAACTATGGCACAAAAAAACGTTTATAAGTGGTACAAAGAGTTTAAAGTGGGCCGAGGACGCGTTGAAGACGAGCCGCGCTCTGGACGACCATCAACGTCTACCGACGAGGGCCATGTCCAGAAAATCAAAGATTTGGTGCTTGAAAATCGTCGATGGACAATTAGAGATGTCGCTGATAGTGTTGGAATATCATTTGACTCAGCCCAAACCATTTTGAAGAATGTTTTGTGTCTCAAACGCGTCAAGTCTCGATTGGTGCCAAAATCGCTCAATTTTTTGGAAACAAAGCGTTGCGTTGATGTGTGTGATACTTTGCTGTCCGACTATCAGGACCACTTGAAATGCATCATTACTGGAGACGAGACTTGGATTTACGCATACGACATTGAAACCACAGACCAATCCAGCGAATATCGTGCAAAAGGTGAAGCAAGACCGAAAAGACCACGGCAAAGTCGATCGCAAATCAAGGTGATGTTGACAGTTTTCTTTGATTATCGTGGTGTGGTGCACTATGAATTCCTTCCGCCGGGCCAAACTGTCAACAAAGAATATTATTTCTGCGTTATGCGTCGTTTGCGTGAAGCTATTTGTCGGAAACGGCCGGAATTATGGGCGAACAACTCTATGTTCCTTCATCACGATAATGCACCATGTCATACTGCATTGGTTATCCGCGACTTTTTTGCCAAAAACTCGACCCATATCGTTCCGCAACCACTGCATTCGCCTGATTTGGCTCCGTGCGACTTCTGGCTATTCAACAAACTCAAACGGCGAATGCGGGGACGCCGTTTTGACACGAGTGAGGAGATAAAAACCGAATCGAAGAAGGTCTTGAAGGCTATACCGGAAAAAGACTATTCCGACGGTTTCGAGGACTGGAAAAGCGTTGGAATAAGTGCGTTTTATCGGACGGGGATTACTTTGAAGGGGATGAAATTGATTTGAAAGAATAAATAGAAAATTTTTTTTACAAATAAATTCACCTTACTTTTTGTTCACAGTGATATTGCTGCACGTACAAATAAAATATTAATCATGAGATTCTGAAGGTGGACTCAACTTCAGAAACAAAACTTTAAAATAAGTTAAAATCAATGCTACTAGAAAGTTAAGATTCCTTCAAGTAAAAAATTATAATACAAATTATTGAAGATATTTTATAGAAAAAATTCTGTGATTGCACTACTTCAAACTATAAGAAAAATTGCAAATATCCTCGCTGAAATTATTCCATGATTAATGCACATTTATTTTTACTTTAACGCTCTTCAAGAATCAAATCATCAAGAATTCATACATTATTAAATATCTGACAATTGTATTAAATCTTAATAATATTGTTGACGAACAGTTTAAGTTTATTTAAACTTTTTAATTTCAATCACTAAATGTACAACAACCATAATTTCTCACTGGGACGTTTCCTTCGTTGCATGTTACCAGCAACATTAATAAAGACGGAGTTAAATTCTTCTCCATTGTAAATTATATTTCTACTTTTAGATAGATTTATTTGAGGACGACTTTGGGATTTGCCGGAAATCTTGTGGATAACATTTCAGCTCACTTTGATTTTGTTATTGATGTATCTAGTCTCTTTGCAACAATAATAACGTTTCAATAAAAACGTTTGTATATCTGATAGTAATTTAGTGTTCAAAGATATTTCACGTAACTTCTGTACACGGCAGTGATATTTTAATACCTGTTCTTGTCCATGTGCTTATTTGTAGTACTTTTTCGAATTTAATGTAATTGGAGATATTTCGTCGACACTAGGTAAACATTACTGGAGAAACATTTCATTTGTATCCGAATCAGTTTCTGTGAGTGTAGAGACACGGAAAGTTTTTACAAATTATGCTAAGAGAATTTTGGCATTGACATCTGCTAGGGGTGGCTGTGACTTTTTGTTGTCGAAGGGTTCGTGACAGGAAAGAGCAGAAATTATGGTGCATACATTGTAATACTCACACGGTAAGGGGGATACGGGGAAGTCGATACATGTAGGCAACATTTTGTGTGAACAAGACCCGTCTCTAGGATTCTTCTAAGATTTGTCAACATTTGTTGGCAAATCCGGTGTAAAGGCGCCTTTAGTGAAGCTTTCAACTCCGTTTATCAAGAAAGTCTATGTTAAAATCACCGCAAAATACTATATCTCTTTCTCCCCTTTGTGAATGTTTGACAATAACGTTGTAACATTCCAGCAGTTTGGAATGGGAAGTCCAGATAAATCGTTCACCAACCGAGCTATACCTCCGTTAGCTCACCTGGCTACCGATCTAGAGGATAAAGGAAGAATTAAGAACAGGAAATAG
The DNA here is from genome assembly GCA_037074705.1 of Zhengitettix transpicula. NCBI lineage: Eukaryota > Metazoa > Arthropoda > Insecta > Orthoptera > Tetrigidae > Zhengitettix > Zhengitettix transpicula. The sequence continues at coordinate 118,674,381 of CM073592.1, read as the reverse complement.
GAAAGTCGGTAACGTGAGGGTTCGGGTTCAACTAATTGAACCTAGGCGTAGTGGTTGGTGTTTCGCTGCACTTCAGTCAAATAAGAGTTGATGAAGAATAAAGAGATTTAATAGTCTTAAATAAAATAAAGGAAGACAAACTGGCGGATAGCACCAGGAGCCACCGACCGGTCTGTAGGTTGGATCACGACTGCCGTTCCCAAAAAGCTCTGAACAATTCGAAGACTCCTTTTCCCCTCCCTGATAATTTGAGGCCTGCAATGAGAGCTCTTAGAGAAACTAAGATTTCTGCTACCGTGGGCATTGTTGCCCTCGGCACCTAAGATGGGCGACCGCAAGCCGCTGACTTGAGCTTGACTCAGCTTTCTTACAGCTGCGCCCACGTATGTCCGCTATGCGGAAGAGACGTTATAATAAAATGGCACGTGTAGAATATTATATTACAACGTGAAGGAAACCTGTGGGAGCTGTTCTCAACCGTTCAGGGGAACCTTCCAGATGAGATGATTCTCGTCTTTCTGGTTTTGAAACTAAGGTTCCTGGAATAGTCGGCCAGCTGCCTCCTTAACTGTTCGAGTTATCCGACCTGATGCGTGTTTTCTAGAGTTTTCCTTGCAATACTTTTAGGCGAAATGCCGGTTAGGATCCTTAAAAGTCCATCCCGATGGCCCTAGTTGTTTTCCTCTACTTTCCGCATCCTCTCGTTCAGTCCCTTTCCCATGCTATAAGAGGGGAGTCTCCACCATGTGGATTAACCCATACGTAGCCGGTCAGCACTTCCTGGAGTTGCCTTTCTGACTAACGTCGTTCGTAATCATACTTGCACGTCAGAATCACATCTTTAGTCAAGGCTGGCGCATCCATGGCTGCTTCCAATAACGACACGGAGAACGTCAAAACGGTTCGTCAACGGTGAAACATCCACGTCGGTCTGAACTTCACAGGGTCAGTGAGTTTTAATCAGTATGTCTAACTCCTTGCCTATATTTTCGAGGAATCCTTCAAATTTCTTCTTCAGTTGGCTCTCCGCACATTTTCTAAGAAGATTTTGGTTCTTTCCGTAAAATTCTTCGGCGGAATTCCCGGACAAATTTTTAAATATCCTATTGAAGAAAATTAATAATTTCCACATTCTATTTTCCAGAATAATTAATTCATTACACTGTAAAACGTCCCCATTATCTTGTTCATCTAAAAGTACATGAAATAAGTTTACTGTGTGGTTTTCGAAAGATCAGCTCTTCATAAATCCTTATTGTCCATTAAGGAACCATTGTTTTAAATACAGCTCAGATGATTAACGTGAGACTAGCTGGTCCAGTTATTAATTAGGTTTAGTTCCGCTTTTAAATGCGGTTACAACAATCACTGTCGTCTGATCATCCTGATGGCATGAATTATTTATTGGAATTTTAATAACTTCATTACGTTAAGGGTTAATGTTTCGCAGTTGAGTTTTTTTGTGTGTGTATAAATGTTGTATATCACGAAAGATTTTCAATGAAGGAAGCCTGCGAGAAGATTCTCTTTCCAGAGAGCTCTGGCGGAAGCTACCTTTGGTGATGCCTTCACATCTCTATGGTTTTTTTAACTAAGGTTACCACATGCCGAGGCACCTCGGCTTGTTTTGAGAGGTGTATGTTCCGGGGTCGCAGACCACGAGCATACGGCAAGAGTTATTTGCTACTCCTGCTATTCCAATTGGAATTGTCGGCCAGCTGCCTCCTAAACTGGTCAAGGCACGGCGAGGGTAAAGCTGCGACCCCACAGCAAACTCTTCTCCCGCCATCGGAAGGGCGTGGGACAAGTACCCGATGCCCGACCTACCTGATGCAGGTTTTTCTAGGGGTTTCCCTGCATCACTTTTAGGAGAATTGGAGTTTAGGATCCTTAAACTATAGCCCGTGGGCCCTAGTTAACCCTTGGCTACCTTCCTCTACCCTTCCGCATCCCCCCTTTCTTTCTTAAGGTTCGTCACATAAGTGGACCAGGATCTTTCAGGTCTAACCGATTCACAATAATCTCTAAATAAAGTGAATATAAAGAATCGACAAAATAATTCTACGTTCAGTTTGAGAATCATGAACGGCACAACGCCAACATGAGACGCACCTGTGTTTATATGAAATTCAATCATCGGAACCGTACTTAACAACACTATCATTTGGAAATACAATTTTTTTTGAGTACTGACTCAATGTTTCACTGAATTATAATTTTTATTATCCTTATTTTTATCTTTGCATTCAATATCTCTGCTACCCGGTTGTCTTGAGTTGCATGTATTCCGTTTTCCCTTAGTGGCATTGACTGCTCAGCGTTCATTTTCCGTGACTTAATATAATTGTAGTACTGCGATTAATTTTTTTTTACCATCCTTCAGAACATTTATCAAGAATATTTTTTGTTAATTCCAGAAACGTGTATGTGTTATTCTCACGCGCCTTTTCAACTTTGAACAGTTTATTTCGTGCATAATATTCAGGACCGGAAGTTTTATTTAGTTTTCGTTGTAGGACATATTTATCCACTGTTTCATATATTAAGTTTTTTTAAATTGTCCCATAACCTTATTTTCTTCTCGTGTGAAAAATATTCCTTATTTGTAGATTAGAAATATTGTAATTCCAGACACATGCGCGGCCTCAATTTCCATTTTATCCTATTTTGCCCGTATCTGGTATGCAAGTGACCCATGGATCTCCAGGAATACCACACTGTGACCTGAAAGTCCAGGAAAAACTCTGTAGGACAGAAACAGTCTTTCGAGCGAGCAATGCAGACATCTGAAATTGTACCGTTACAGATTTTGCCTCCCGCGTTGATGCATAGTCGTATAGTAACATACAGACTAAATTTGTTTGAAGTGAGAATCGAATTTGTCCTACCCAATTTACAATCAGTAAATTTAAAACTCCAGAAATAATTAGTTTATTTTCCTAAGAGAATCCCGTAATAAATAAAATTTCTGTAGCACTGAATACTTAATATCACGTGGTAGTGTTTAACAACCCATAATGCCAACTAGTCCGGTGGTGACCATTTCCCATCCTTAGATAAACATAAAAATACGTCCATGATTTTTGTTTTCGAGTAAAATAACATCACAGCTAATTTTATTTGTCCTAAAAATTCTGTAATGTGACATAACTGCTTCACAGTCATTTCGGCACGGAAAATTAGCTAAGTGGTCACAAATATCACGCCGGCGCCAGAGAGGCATACATACGGTCTGGGGTACGGGCGTGCCTGCGACAACAATAGAAGGGTTTCATCAACCTGGACAATTTTGGAAAGAAGGTTCTTCCACCCTTCGAGAAAACTTCCAAATCCCAGGGACCAGTTCCGTCCAGGTTGGTAGGTTATCAGTGGAGGGAGAGGATCGATGAAAAATAAAGTGATGAGTAAGAAAAGGATCACATTGTATCAAACTGCACTTGGGAGAGAAAGAGAAGGTGGATCAAAAATTAACGAGGGAAGGACAGTAAAGGATAGTAGAGAGTTAGTTTTTGATTACCACTAAAAATAACATATGTAGGCGGGATGAGAACGGATCTTAAACACATGGGGTTAAAGGTGTTGCAGTTTCCAGATAGATCTATTTGAACCTGCTGGTATCGACGTCCGGATCGAGACATTCCCAAGTCTCCAACGAACCCTGCGACGGCGTTAAATCAGATCCCGAAGCTCTGTTTTCTTGTATCGTCCTTGAAAAGAGGTTGGAGAATTTCCTATGTATGCCTAAGAAATCTGCTACACAGCTCACAAATTTGAAATATGAGAAAAACAATTAATACGTTTATATATTCCCGTACCTGTTCTTGTAAATATTTTAGAAATAATATAATCAAATAAATTCAAAATTTAAAATATGTTTGCCTTCTTATTGTATAAAATACTACCCGGTGTTGCCCTGGTTGTTATAATTAAACTCACCGACATCCATAACCCCTAATTTGATACCAATCATGGTTGTTATTGTGTTATTTAATATAACACCCCCCCACCACCACCACTAAGTCTGCTCCCCTCCCATTCCGAAAGGGATTGAAATTATACACCAAAAACTTCTGGAGCAACACTTATCAATTTACTTGACCCCAAAAATATTTATCCAACGCAAATAACGGCCGTTGGAGCATATTTCAAATTTCTATTCCCGTCCACCACCGCCCCTGGGGCCACAGTGTTTGTTTTCAGTTCGAAAGGAACACGTGTACGAATTTTGGTCGAGAATGTAGATTTGTAGGCGGAACATACATACACACAAACTCATACACACACAAACATACGTACAGTCTATTTTCTTTACTAGTTAAAATCAACCTAGCTATCAATTAAATTAATCTTCGTTACATTGTATTGATGTTTTGTAATGTGCCATTTTTACGCTGTCAATGATTTCAATTTTAATCATTTGCTATTTGCGCCAAATATTTTAGACTCGTTTTGGGATCCTCGATCCGCAGTCCCGGCACGAAAGATGAAGCAGGTAAGAAAACCTTGTTTTCTACAATGGATAATTGTTTCAAGATAATCAATCAATTCACTTACAACGTTCCAGGGAAATCGATACTGTTACGTAACTGTACAACATTATATATTTAGCCCATATAGACAAATATTCGTAATGTTGTAAGACCTCTCCGATACGAAGGATGGTAGAATGTGCGGGGTTACGCTTTATTATCCGCCAAAGGTTACAGATAACCACATGATTGAGAAACTTGGGCCAGTAACTCATATAAAACGACGTGGTTAGAAATGACGTAACGTATTAGCGATCTTTGATAAAAGTATCACTCAAAACCATTTCTTTGATAATGTTTTCATATTCAAAAATATATGTTAGTTTTAGGAAACTGAAGAAGGGAAAAAAATGCGAATTATTTAATTGTAAAACATAGATAGAAAAATATTAAACATCATACTGAAAGCAAGGAGGGTAGGCCTATCTCTGAATGAACATTGCAGAAGTGGAATATAATACCGGTAGCCTAAGTGAGACAAAGTTACTTCCGCTGTCTTAAAAGAATTCGAAATATTCCCAGTACTTTATAACGGACAAAAATTATCCACGTATCCTGAAAGTGTCAAATACAGTTCCCGTACCATAATACAGTCTAAAATACAGTTCCTGTACCGTAATACAGTCTAAAATACAGTTCCCGTACCGTAATACAGTCTAAAATACAGTTCCCGTACCGTAATACAGTCTAAAATACAGTTCCTGTACCGTAATACAGTCTAAAATACAGTTCCTGTACCGTAATACAGTTGAAAATACTCCTGGTACCGTAATAGTCAATAATACTTCCGCTATATTATGAAAGTCAAAAATACTCTCGGTATTCTAATAGAGTGAAAAATATTTTCGGCACATTTAAAGTAGCAAAAATACTCTCTGTACCCAAATATTGTAAAATATACTCTTGATATCTTAAGAGCGTCAAAAAATACTCCCGGTAGATTAAGAGTGAAACATAAACTTGGTACCCTAAGAGACTTAAAAATGTTCTCGGTACCATAATACAGTCTCACTACTTTGAGAGAGTTAACTATATACCTGGTACCCTAAGAGTCAATATTTCTTCCTGTACTTTGAGAGAGTAAAAAATATTCCAGGTACCTTTAGATAGTAAAAAGTACTATGTGTACACTAAATGAAAACTTTTCCCGTGTCCTAAGAGAGTAGAAAATACTCGTGGTGGTTTAAAAAAGTGTAAAATAATATCTGTAGTCCAAGATAGTAGAAATTAATTTCAGTTCTTTAGAGAGTTAAAAATACTCCAGGTAGGTTAAGAGAAACAAAAAGTCTCAGAGTACCATAAGACAGGCAAAAGTACTCCCGTAACGTTAAGAGAGCCAAAAAATAGTCCAGGGACCCTAGGACAGTTAAAAAACTTAGTGCATTGACTGAGACTTGAAAAAGGCCCGTATCCTAATGGAGACAAAAATTGTCATCCTTACGAGTCAGAAATACTCCCAAGATCTTAAAGTGAAGCAAAAATAATACCGGTACCTTAAAAGTGTAAATAATACCCCCGGGAACGTAAAGACAGTCCAAAATATTCTGGGTGCCATAAGAGTCCATTATTGTGTCCCAGTGTGAACGAGAATAAAAAAAACTTCCCAATATGTACTAGAATTAATAAAACTTCCAGTTCCTAGTAAAAAAATACACCTGTTATCGTAAGAGAGTCAAAAATTCATTATTAAAAAATATTAACGTTTGCTACCCGAGAATTACTCTCGTTAATCTCAAATAGAGTCATAATTACTTCCGTTACCTTGAGAGTCAAAGATGCGCACTGTACCTTAATAGAGTAAACTTATATCGGTAATTTAATATAATTAAATTAAGAGAGATAAATACTGAAGGTACGGTATTATAATCAAAATCAAATATTGTAAGGATCCAACACGGAATTCGCCTATAAGTGATGCAGGACAAACCCTACAAATCCTGCATCATGTAGGTCGGCATTGAGTACATGTCGTACGCCCTTCAGATGACGGCAGAGGGGTTTGCTGTGGGGATGCAGCATTTACCGTAATGTCTGCGAGTATAAGAGGATAGATGCGAGTATAAGAGGATAGATGCGAGTAAAAAAATAATATGGAAATGCAATGTAATTAATGTATGTAATTCATTTAACATAAATATATATAAAACATTATAAAATTGGTGCCTAACTTGGGGCATGATATCAAAATACGTTCTGGTATGAAAATGTGTCAAAAATGATATAATGAATATTCAGTGATTTATTTATTTATTTTGCTATCTGTGTCCATCTAAAATTTGTATGTGTGACGAATGCCTTAATGTTCGAGGTAAATTTGCGTTTGCTGTCATGAAGAAGGCCGCGGAGAATACTTTGTGTATGTAATGCGGCAAGTGATACTGAAACGAAACCTGTAGTGAACAAAATGGCGACAGTTGTTGATAACAGTTGTTACTCTCTTTGCAATAAATTCTCAACAAATTAAGGCAGATTTTTCCAAGATGAAAGAAGAAATGCAAACTATGTGTCGTGAGTGACTGCTAGAGTCGTGAGTGACTGCTAGAGTCGTGAGTGACTGCTAGAGTCGTGAGTGACTGCTCAAGAATTTTATCCAGATATATAGGTTGCAATATAGAAAACATTCCACGCATTACTTGTGCTGAATGTTTCGTTTTCGATAAATCCAGGAAGGTTGGTTAGGACGAGGTCAGTGCCCTAATCCAGGGATAAATAAATCCTCGTTCTCAAGGATTGTGAAGCCGTATGATCGTCAATCAAATATTTAGAAGGAACTGCTGGTTTTTCCCCGAATGTACAATTACTCAGAGGGGCAGTTCGTGGCGGAAAAAAGGAGGCTGCACACTTCACAAATGTTTTCTCTAAATAACATTTGATTAAGTTGTAAAATAGTTTTACAAATATCTTAAAAATTAAGAAACTAAACGAATTATGTAGTAATTATAGTGTGCATTCGCCAAACCATCCCACCTTTACTTTAATGTTCAGCATTGGGAATAGAATCGAATGGTATTCGGAGAGGTGAATTGTGGTTTAAAAGAATCGACTCGTAGCAATGAGTGAAGCGACTCTGAACCTCTCAACAGAAAGAATCGATCTGGAAATCGCTTAGGGGAAGGCTTAGGCGCCCCAAATACTAGAAGGGCGGTCCACCATTTTTATGTAGTTCTGCTAACGCCAAAAAATACATTGGAAGCTGAAAAACTTATGTCTCAAATCAGATTTTAAAAAATGCTATATAATTACAGACAATAGATTTTTGACAACAATTTTAACTTGATGTGAAGATATAGAAATACTTTCATGTTGGCAGTTCCCCCTTGTGAATCTGAGTCTAAAAATGTAGGAATGAAAATAGAAATGATTTGGCAATTTTAATCAATTTCTTTGTAATTTGATGTAACCCCTTCTAATTAAAAATAAATACCTATATTTTAAAATAAGTGTTTAATCCCCTTATTTAAGCAACTAAAAGTATAGGCCTATTTTGTTTACCTTACGTAATGTATATTTTAATTCCATCTTTTACGAATATTAATTATATTTAAATCTTCAAAATTCACAAAAAAATTAATTGAATCACCAAATTTTGACTTATTATTTTGAGTTTACTTGTGAAATCTTAATCGTTTATCAGAGATAAAATAATCCTTGAGGAAATAAAACTTTTACGTTTTTACGTGCAGTCTTGCCTAAATAATTTAAAGTCAAAAACATTTCATTCTTAATAACCGACATGTGTTTGCTTAATCCACGAGCAATGCAAGACAGTTCCATAAGATTAAAAATGGCGGACGACCCGGCCTTATATTAGAGGGGCTCTAGGTAAGGCGACTGTGGCGCGTGTGGCGTCCACGACTGGTGCGTCATTAAAGGCGTCAGCAGTACCTGCAGGTCGAGATAGCGGTACGAGAAAAAAAGTGTTGAGGACACTTAACAGGTGAAGGCTAACCACTTAACCAGCTGCAGGTCTACTGCGTTAGAATCGTAGATGAAGGGGTCGAGTTTTGTAACATAATAGATAATTATTATCCAGATATACTTATTGCGAAACGAGCATGACTGAACGAATTAGTAAAAATCGTTAAAATGAACGGTCTTTCTCATTCCGGGAACTATAAAATTCTATCATCATATTTATTTGTCCTTTAATAATAGTAGCCGGCCTGCTGTGATGTAGTGGTCATTGCTTCGCGTCACAAAGGTCCCGGTTCGAATCACGGGCTGGACATGGATGTTTGTCTTCGTCATGGTCACGAAAACTGCGGTTTATAACCTTTCCATCCATCTCCAGAAGAAAATATTTTCATTTCCGAGTGAAGTTTTCTTTAAAGTTTTAGAACTTGAGGAACAAAATTATCTAATAGATATTTACGGTAAATAATTGTAAAAGGCATACCCACTGTTGTGTATGTTATGGGACTCTTACCGTAGTGAATTCTCCTAGAGGGCTGCGAACCAAAGAAGACTTATGGAACTCTGTCATTCGGTTATATTATATCTGAACTACGTACAAGCGTAACGTTCTCTATCACTTTATGAGGATGACAGTTGCCTATCAAAATTCAATACAACGGTGTTACGTCGGTTTCTCATTCCAGAGATTTTTATGCAAACGTTCTGATATATATATATATATATATATATATATATATATATATTGTAATACTAATTAAGGAGGCCATTAATGACTAATTATGATGAATTGTTAAGCGGCACCGATCTCAAAGACGACAATGGAAAACAGACTAGCTTTGTTGTGAACTACGCGCATTATACGGAAGGTCAGTTGGTTGCAGTCTGGCGAATATTGTGGTCGAGAGAGGGAGCAGAATTTAAGAGTACGAACAGCGTGGTCCAAGCTTATAAATTCAGCTGAGACATATGTTTTAAAAATCTAAGTAAAACGGTCTGGACGGAGAGACAAGTTATAAGAACCTGCAAAGCTGAAACAAAAAGTTTAGCGCCATGTTCAGATACATAGGTGTTCCGAAATAACATTTTCCGCAGAAAGAAATTGAAATAATACGTCAGACTGTTGACCGGAGGAATAATACAACCGTGTGCTTTGATCAAGTGTAGAATCAGTGATTAATGGCCTTTTAGTGAGTTGTGTCCCCAAGCTCCAAAACTAAGTCTGGTACCAGCAGGACATTTGTAAGTAAAAACCAAAATAATTAAATTCTGTAAACGGTAATTAAGGGTATAGTCAGATTTCGTTTCTTTCATTTTGTTAGATTTCGTATTCCGTTAGTTTCAATTTTGTTGAATTGTTAATTATTTAATTTATAATTTTGATTGTTCTTACTTATCAAACCCAGTAAAAACCCTGAGAAGAAGAGTTAATAAATTTGATTCTTTGTGAAATATAAAAGATTGTATTTCACTTTGAACGCCACCAATTATAAAATAATTATGAAATTATTGAATTCGGTTTGCCAACGTAGGGCAAATCATTTGTAAAACTAAATGAACACCTGTTGAAATCTTTCTTAAACCCAAATCAAAAACAAAAAAATCAGCAAATGATTATATCAGAAGTGTTCCTCAACAAAATGTACATGGTATATGAAAATGAAATTTATATTCATGGCTAAACAGAAAATATTGATTCGTGCTTTTGGTAAGTAAAAGTCAGATCCTTTTATAAGAGGACAAACGGTGAACGTGTCTGGGAAACCACGGAATAGTCAACGACGCAGTCTTTATCGGATTACGCAACTTCTTATCGGCAATAAACCGGTACGGTAGTGGAAAATCTCACGTCGGTCCTCCACGTGTTACTTATCTGAACGTTTGCCACGGAGGAGTCCTTTCGGAAACGTGTTTTCCGCAGAGGAAATATTGCACAAAAGGGAGGGGTAAGTGTAGATACGACGTGATAATATTGTTTCAGACGATTACCTTCGTCTTTAGAGCTGTCCAGCCTCCCAGTCCGGATAACAACACACTCCTTATCAGCGCCTTAAGCGTTCTGCCTAATGGAAACTGAATGATCAAATATTACTGGCAAAATAGAAACTGAAATCTACAACTGCGTAAAGCTAAGAATATATAGATAAACAAAGTAGGAGCGAGGGGTTAGCTTACCTTAAATCACTCATCTATGATTAATTTTTCTATAGCTGGTAGTTGCATCTCAAATGAAATTTTGTAGACTATTTTTCAATTAAAAAACACGAAATACATTAAAATAATACAATTTCCCTAAAGTCTTTGTGTTTATCACGTAAAAGCGACGACATTTCCTCTTCTCAAATTTCAATAGTTCACGAAAATAAAAAATTCTATTATATGCTGTTATTATCGTTGGTGTGGAGAAAATATATACTTCATAGCATGTTTAATACGGTTTCTGCTTATTTGAAGAGAGAATTAGGTCCGAAACGAAACAGTCTCCTTGTAACTCTACACACTTCTCCCAGCGATGCTCCCATCTCTGTAACCCGTCCAAAAAGTACTCGGCGTTTTTCTCTGCAAAGTAATTGTTCACGAAGGTCCCCCGAGCGCAATTTTGAGATGAGGGAACAAGAAGATCTGGTGAGTAAGGCGGATGGTCAAGCAGTTCAAACCGTAATTCGTGGATTTTCGCCATGGCAACCGCTGAGGTGTGAGACGGTGCGTTGTCTTGGTGAAACAGGATTTTATTTACCCGCAAGTTCTGCCTTCAGCTTGTCAAGTAATGATGCTCCTGTAATGGTTTTTACTTTTTGAAGATAATGGATTAAAATAATTCCATAACAGTCGCCATCAGTTTCCCAGCCGAAAAAACGGCTTTTGCTTTTTTTTTGGAGCCGGTTCCCCCTTTTCAGTCCACTGTTTGGACTGTATTTTTGTTTCGGGCGTATAATGATGTATCCAAGTTTCATCTATGGTAATTAATCGGTGCCAAAACTAGGATTTATTGCGCCTAAACTTCGCTAACAGAGCTTTGGAAATGTTCATTCGAACACGTTTTTGGTCTAACGTGAGCAAACGCAACACCCAACGCGCGGACAGCTTTCTCATGCTTAAATGTTGACAAACACGTTCTTTTGACATGTTCATGTCCTCTGCTATCTCTCTCACTTTAATTCGACGGTCGTGTAGCACCATTTGGTGAACTGCGGCGATGTTTTCGTCTGGTAGTTGCAGTTTTTGAACGTCCCCAACGTTCATCGTCTCCCAAGCTCTTACGGCCACGTTTAAATTAAGCTGCGCAAAATTTTACTGTGGTAAAATACACAGAATCCAACTCATCTTTGATTTTAGTAGGCGTATTGCCTTTCAAAAAAAAATAATTAATAACAGCTGGATACTCGATTCTCTCCATTTTCACAAAAACACTCGCATCAACTCACTCAAACGACTGTTACATATCAACTGCGCGTCCAAAATGGCTGAAACTTTGGTGATAACAGATGAACAACGAAATTCACTAGCTTTTATTTACTAGTGCTGCCATCTTCACGTTGAGGTCGGAAACTTTTCGTGTATATATATATATATATATATATATATATATATACATATACATATACTTTAATGGAATATTACAATGTTTCCACCTGTTCTAAATGCAACTGAAACGTGTGATATAACTTATCTTTTTTTATAAAGTATAATAAGTTTGTTAAGATCTGTGGTCATGAGAAAAACCTTTCGGCTAATACAGCTATCGTTTATATTAGTCCAGTGAGATTGAAGTATTAAAAACGGGAAAGCCGCTTACGATATACTAAGCTGAGAAAATATATTAATTTCATAAATGTAAATTCATGAAAACGTTTGAAGAATCAGAAGCATTTAATTCCTCACTAGAGTTGACAACTTCTAATATTATTAAGAGATATTTTGAAAGGCAGTTTATAAAACTCGTTCGTAAATATAGGGAATTTAATGATTAAGAGTTGGCCGGTATTCAAAGAATTTATTACTAAATTGAGATTCCAGACAACAAACTCTCAGGATTAATAACTTTAATCTCGGCGATTATGCAGCTTTATCAGTCTTCGTGCCCCAATAACAAACTGTCACATGAAGTTTTCACGAAATAAGTATATTTATAAATTTAAGGTATTTTTTTCTCAATCATATGCTCATTCTTTTTTCCTGATGTATCTATTTTTTTAATTCATCAATTTAGTTTCCAATTCATAATTTTATTATATATTGTTAATCTTGTATATTATAAATGTATGTACTTAATTTATTTATTATTCTACAATATTTCTATAATAAAGAAGTGTATCGAATAAATGTTTTTGATATACATCTTTTTTGCTCTGACCCCATTTTTTTACAATATTTCGGTTGAATTAACGGCCAAGGATAATCCCAGGAACGGATCAAGCTAATCAGATAGACCATGTGCGGATTACTAAAGGATGGGCTATGGGTATAGAGTACGTCAGATCCGACCGAGGAGAAAGTCTTGACTGAGCATTACCTAGTAGTGGTTAAAATGAGGCATAAACAGTCTTCAATATTGCAATTAATCCAGATGAAGATATATATTTCCTATGTTTCAAGTGGAATTCGTTGTATTGGTTGCCAGCTAGACAACAGAAAGCTATTCCAGCAAGTAAACAGTCATATTTCAAATGCTATAAAATTCATGGGCACGAAAACTAAGTTCTCCTGCTGCTGTTGTAGATGTGTTGATGTTTTGGAAGTAGAGAATTTTGCGAATATTTTACTCTACGAATACAAGGAATTTCTAGTTACAAACGTGATTCTGGAATTTGATTGTCTAGAACTTATTACTATCTGGTTAACTTTGACAGAAAAGTTTACATGGAACGAATATCGGTACCGGAAATGGATTCATCCCTCATAAACATGTAAAGGTACATAGTTAAGGCTATATATTTTAATAAACAAAATTAAATTAATCAATATTGCCCCCTATTATTTTGCCAAATTGTGGTACACCAAAATATTAAAGAAAAATATATCTCAGAATTCGCCTACGGGCCTCCAATAAAAAAAATAGTTAAAAAGAGCGTAAAAAATGAACACACAACTATAAAACGTATTATAACCGAAGTAAAACAACTTATTTACTATTAACAAAAACCAAACAAACACCTTGGACCGTCAAGCGGTACAACACCCTTCAACGGATGCAAGCTAGTTCATGGTTCGTTATTGATCTAAAAAATTTCACAACTCTATATTAAGCACCCTTCTCCACTTAGCTACAGCAAAGCTGCATTGCCCAGTGTCACCATAGGAGGTGTGGAGATAGGATTTGTTGGCAGAGCTATCATAGATAGACGGTTTTACCCGAGATTACCATCTCACGGGACCTTTACCAACATTTGACTGGCCTGAATCTCGAGTGAGATTCGCAATATCAAAAAAATACAAGTTGGATCACTATAGCACAGAACTGCTTAGGACCGGAATGACTTGAGACAAAAAAAACACATCGACCACCAACGACAGCGCACATGGAGAGAACGTCAAACTCGACCAAGCGTTCAGAGAACCTCGCGACTGCCCATGGGCAAGCCTCCTTCACAACTGACTGCTTGTGTTTATATCTTAAGACTCCCGAGACTCAGTTTGACCAATCGTCAGACGCTAGTAAACAACGGCCGGAACGCGAGAACATCGCCCGTACTGCAGAACTGAAGCCAAAAAAATCTTCCATGTAATAAATTCCTTAGTACACCCTTCAACGGTTGCACGCTAGTTCTTGGTTCGTTATTGATCTAAAAAATTTCACAACTCTACATTAAGCACCCTTCTCCACTTAGCTACAGCAAAGCTGCATTGCCCAGTGTCACCATAGGAGGTGTGGAGATAGGATTTGTTGGCAGAGCTATCATAGATAGACGGTTTTACCCGAGATTACCATCTCACGGGACCTTTACCAACATTTGACTGGCCTGAATCTCTAGTGAGATTAGCAATATCAAAAAAATGCAAGTTGGATCACTATAGCACAGAACTGCTAAGGACCGGAACGACTTGAGACAAAAAAAACACATCGACCACCAACGACAGCGCACATGGAGAGAACGTCCAACTCGACCAAGCGTTCAGAGAACCTCGCGACTGCCCATGGGCAAGCCTCCTCCACAACTGACTGCTTGTGTTTATATCCTAAGACTCCCGAGACTCAGTTTGACCCATCGTCAGACGCTAGTAAACAACGGCCGGAACGCGAGAACATCGCCCGTACTGCAGAACTGAAGCCAAAAAAATCTTCCATGTAATAAATTCCTTAGTACACCCTTCAACGGTTGCACGCTAGTTCTTGGTTCGTTATTGATCTAAAAAATTTCACAACTCTACATTAAGCACCCTTCTCCACTTAGCTACAGCAAAGCTGCATTGCCCAGTGTCACCATAGGAGGTGTGGAGATAGGATTTGTTGGCAGAGCTATCATAGATAGACGGTTTTACCCGAGATTACCATCTCACGGGACCTTTACCAACATTTGACTGGCCTGAATCTCGAGTGAGATTCGCAATATCAAAAAAATACAAGTTGGATCACTATAGCACAGAACTGCTTAGGTCCGGAATGACTTGAGACAAAAAAAGCACATCGACCACCAACGACAGCGCACATGGAGAGAACGTCCAACTCGACCAAGCGTTCAGAGAACCTCGCGAGTGCCCATGGGCAAGCCTCCTTCACAACTGACTGCTTGTGTTTATATCCTAAGACACCCGAGACTCAGTTTGACCAATCGTCAGACGCTAGTAAACAACGGCCGGAACGCGAGAACATCGCCCGTACTGCAGAACTGAAGCCAAAAAAATCTTCCATGTAATAAATTCCTTAGTACACCCTTCAACGGTTGCACGCTAGTTCATGGTTCGTTATTGATCTAAAGAATTTCACAACTCTACATTAAGCACCCTTCTCCACTTAGCTACAGCAAAGCTGCATTGCCCAGTGTCACCATAGGAGGTGTGGAGATAGGATTTGTTGGCAGAGCTATCATAGATAGACGGTTTTACCTGAGATTACCATCTCACGGGACCTTTACCAACATTTGACTGGCCTGAATCTCTAGTGAGATTAGCAATATCAAAAAAATACAAGTTGGATCACTATAGCACAGAACTGCTAAGGACCGGAACGACTTGAGACAAAAAAAACACATCGACCACCAACGACAGCGCACGTGGAGAGAACGTCCAACTCGACCAAGCGTTCAGAGAACCTCGCGACTGCCCATGGGCAAGCCTCCTCTACAACTGACTGCTTGTGTTTATATCCTAAGACTCCCGAGACTCAGTTTGACCCATCGTCAGACGCTAGTAAACAACGGTCGGAACGCGATAACATCGCCCGTACTGTAGAACTGAAGACAAAAAAATCCTCCATGTAATAAATTCCTTAGTATTCGCTAATAAATATATATATAATATATATAAATCGTATGTAAACAAGTTCCTTTAAATTTTAAATGAAGTATTACTAATCAATCATAGTACTTAAATTATTAGACTATTTATAGTACGTAAATTGGAACCAGAATTACTTTAACTTGCTTACTAGGTACAACAAAGACGCACAGATATTTAAGACCGAAAGGTAATAGAGACTGATGTCTTAAAACACACCCACATATTAAATAAGCTCTCACGCGTATCACGAAATTTTCAAAGAATATTTCCACGCAAAACGTTGTTCTCGTGAATCTCATAGGAAAATACATTCCACCAGATGACTTACAATTTCACAAAATATATCCTTTCAAAATATATTCATGTATTCTTTTGTTGTCTTTACAAATTTAGAATATTTCGTTCAAATGCTATTCCTTAAAATTAGAATTTATTTTCATGAAGTCGTCTCCTGGGCTCAGGCAATATTTTCGGAAGTCCCAGTCCAGAGATCCTTATATTGAAATTATTACAATTATCAAAAAAATTGTTTACATGACTGTGATTGCAAAACAAATTTGGTCACACAAAATGTAGGACTTTATTATAATGAAGTAAAAATATAAATTCACAATTATCAACAGTTTATAACTTACCATATGTCAAATAAAATAAACAGTACAACTCCTCTCACAAGTCTGTCACCTTTTCGTGGTCCTACTATGTATGCACTGGGCAAATGGAACTAGACATTTGAAAGTTGGGATAAAGGAAATATCTTCAAATTAAATAACGCCACTAATACAATAAAGAAAGAATGATATTTCATCATCATTTCACCATTTAAAAAAAATGATTTTCAACTTACGATATCAGTCCATGTACAATCTTTTCACCATAGTTCGTAACATAAAGCACACAATTAAACAACGTAGTTTATTAATTAGATTGTAAAAACTTTCAGTCCACATATGTAGGAGAAACAAAAAGAATGGCGGAAACTGGAATTAAACATATTAATAAAATGTCAAATTAACGCAAGACTATGCTTTCGGTTTTATCAAAACCTATTTTAGACAATGACCACCAGATGAATTTGGACCATTTTCGTATTTTGGATATAGAAAACAATTATCAATGTAGACTGTTAGAAATGTTACTTATTAAAAATTATCCTAACACCATTATTGTTAATATTATTAATATTATTTTAAGTAATTTTCCAATATGGTTGCTTAACTTGTATCGCTTATTTATAATTATCAATTATTATTCTTCCTCTAATAATATCATTATAATGTATATATCTCTGTATTTACTGTTATTCTGTTTTATCTGCATAAAGAGGGTCCACATAAGGTCCGAAACATGTGTAATTTAATTAATTTATAAATTTCAATTATTTTAATTGACATTTATTATTAATGGCTGTTTTTTTCATAAAATAGACACTGAGGATGATTCGTCATTGTCTAGGTACTATTATGGTCCGATTATTAAAAACTGAGGATAAAAAGTAGTATTTAATTCTATCCCCCTCACTAGCTACATCTCATTGCCAATGTCAGAGTTGTAATAAAACTAGTACGTATGTATTAATTCGCGTCCATTTTTAAAGCGACCGATTAATAACTTCCTATTTCATGCTGAGTTCTCGTTTTACATGTTGGTTTCCTTCCTGAACCGGATATATTTTCAATAAATAGTTCTCGGAATTCTCACACGTTTTGCATATTTATATTTAGACGCAACGTTTCGACTACTGAAAGCACTGTCGTCATCTTCTAGACGAAGTGCCGGAACCATTCAATTTAGAGCATATTGGAAAAATACTTAAAAACTATCGATTAATAAGATATTGAGTTGTAAATAGCAAATGAATCAGTATCTGTTTAACAATAATGGTGTTAGGATAATTTTTAATGGGTAACATTTCTAACAGTCTACATTGAATGAAATGGAATGGTTCCGGCACTTCGCCTAGAAGATGACGACAGTGATTTCAGTCGTAGAAACGTTGCGTCTAAATATAAATATGCTAAACTCGTGTGAATTCCGAGAACTATTTATTGAACAACTTCACCGGGAAAGACTTTAATCTTTGATCGGAAATATTTTCTTTTCAACTCTTTGTTACCAACAATGAATGAAGAAATATCCAAAATTACCTATCAAATTAGTGACCAGTATTATGAATAAAGACGTTTAATAAGATTTAAATAATGGGACTTGAAAGAAAGATTCAACTAACGTAGTATTAGTATTATAATTAAATAGTTTCGTATGAGAAAAGACTAGTATGCCTAATAACTTAAGAATAACAGAAATGTCCTATGGAAGTAAATAAATGTAAACCAGTTAAAAAACGAACTTGTCGTGTGATGTATACAGTTTGTGCAATAAATGGATATATAAAAAACTGATTGCAGACAAATATTTCTTGTAGTGGAATACTCGGATATCTGTACTTATTAAAATGACTGAGCAATATTTTTCAACTCAAAATCATATTGCTTAACGTATCGTTTCTGCGTAGTTCAATGACGAATTCTTGGTGACTTTTAAATTTATTTCACTATTAATTCACCAGGAGCTTTTTTGTCGACCAGCAAAGTTTGTAGCAGAACCTACCTGGGGAAATATAGTATTACTCTCGTTAATTTTAGCTTCGAAATTTCGGTATATTATTTACTAGATCTGGGTGTCGTTTGACTTTCCGCGAACCCATCACAAGTATTCTCGTTTATCGAGTACGAAAAAGCAATAGGTTCTTCCTAAGATTAATTTTTTCTGGTTAAATAAAAATTACAGGTCAAGGGTCTGTTTGCATTTCGCCATACCTGCTGGATTAGTTAACACTGTTAGCGTTTGAAGAGCAGAGGTCGGCCATTTTTTCTCTCAGGCCGTAAGAGGTCTAGCGGGGCGATAGTGTTCTGCCAATAGGAGATTGCGAGGTATCTGAGTCCGATAACACGTAAACACAAGAAGCTGGCTACAGCGACGGCTTAGTCCGACGTGCAAGCCGTTCAGCTGTCGAGGGTGAGTGCATCATCCACTCACAGATTTAAACGAGAAAGGTTTCCTCTAGAGAACATTTTACGAGTGATGACGCTTTCCTTAAAAATACGTCTCCGTACCGAAAGAGAGCATTTTGCAGGGAAAGGTCAACCAACCAAATCAAAATTAAAAATTTAGATTCAGAGATTTTTTAATATCGACAGCCGACAAAAATAAATAACGTCGTCTGAATTATCCATTAATTATACGATAATTTATTATATATCTTTCAAGTGTATACAAGATATTTTGTACACATAACTATTAAAATAGAAAGTGCAGGTTCGAATTTCATTCGAAGTATTCCAATTTTGGTTTCTTTCCAAATTCAAGATCACCTTTCTTTCGTATTCCTCTAAAGTCTACAAAGAAAAGCTAGAATAACAGTGAAGAGGATTGGTCAAAGTGGACGCCTACTTCCGTCTCCTTGGCTGCGGTCATTCACAGACGCCAATACACACTTCGGGACAATTATACAATATATTTAAAGAATTATTTAAATTCAACATAAGATTAAATATACTATTTTAAAACGCTGAATATAAAAATGAAGTAAGAAATAAATGCCCGTTATGAAATTAAATTCAAAAATATGTTTGAAGTTTTTTGCAAAAATACGAGAGAAAACAAATGTGCCCCAAGTAATAATAAATGACATATAATATGTTTTTCAGTTACGTCCGTATTGTATTAATTGAAGCAAGTGACAGCTAAAACAGAATCAGCTGTGCCATATTGAACGTGATTTCATGCCAATTCATTATTATTGTCGTCGTGTCGATGACATATCGCCATAACGAAATGGATAAAATCTTGAATATCTGTAACAATTATCATCTGTCTATAAAATTTATTCTATACAATGAAGAAAAGATCTACAATTAATTTATTGCCTATTTCAGTCACTCACACCAATGCCAACATTTATAAAAATTGCTACCGAAAGCCGGCACATTCTGGTTGAGTATTACATTTATATTTTGTTGTTTACAATCTAGCCAATATTTCACCACAACAATAGAAAAATAATCAAACTTATTTTAACGACAAATTATTCTCCCCATGATGAACGCAAATACGTATGCAAAAGATATTGACTGCATACCCAATATAAATCCAACAAAAGTATTAACTTGGTACATTAATCTGCCAATTTGTAAAACATAATATAAAAGTTCCCACAAGACATTTAACATAGCCTATTTCGGACAACAACCACAGTATCAATCGAGACATTTTCCATATTTTAGATATGGATAGTAATTATAAATCAACATTAGTTTATCTTTGTCATTTAATTACTTCTAATATATGATTATGTTGATTTTTGAAATGTTATATATATATACAATATATATGTAATATACAATGAATATACAATGAAATAATTGAAATTGATTTTTCCCCACGTTGAGATCGTCATAAATGTAATAAACAATGAAAGTCATCAATTATTAAATGATTGGATTGTCCACACGTTAAGGCATCAAAATGTGGTTACTCAAAAATGAAGATAATTATCTAATGAAAGGGGCATGAATTAATAACATTTATTCTATTTACTTAAAAAATTAGTTTATTATACACAACTATTTTACCTTACAAAACAAATTACTTGCTGAATTTTACAACAATTTTATATAAAATGTCATTTTCTCTTACCTAAGGATCTTTATTCGGCCTTTTAAATAAAGAACAATTAATTTTACAATTCAACTAATGACAAATATTTAAATAAACTTTCGAAATGTAATCAAATATAACGAAATGAAATCTAAATATGACGATATTCTACCTTTTATTAACGTTTACAATATGAATTTTAAAGGTTTCCTTTACTCACTGTTTGTACCACTACCAGGGCAATTGTATCACTGAATTTACTTATGGTTCACTTTGATAAATTCCTGCCAATTGAGCACCGGACACAATGGTTCAAGAACTTTCGTCCCATTTATATCTGTCGACTTTACTTTAAAAGTCCTTCAATATCGTAGGTTAAATACGACCGATATCAGCCGTTACCAACTTTGCTCGACCGCTACTTGGTTACTCGCGAGGACATACTTTGCTAAATTTCTCGGTCGGTGTTCAAAACCAGACTGCTAAATTTTAGTTCCTTCCGTATTCAGCAAGGTCTCATGGCTGACTGCTGCTCCATCAACTCACGCGCACTAAAACCAACAATGTCTCGGCCTGATTTCTCGTCCATTATTGTATCTCTGCGTGTTCGTCAGTAACAATTCAGTTTAATAATCTCTAATTATTAATTTTTTTAATTTCCCTTTTATCATTATAATATATTTACCTTGATATGCCTCATGAGACACCACATCAGGACCAAAACATGTTGTATTAAAGTTTATTTAGAAATATGCCCGTTTTTTTACTATCCATTTCATCGACAACTTTAATACATCACATATTATGCAATATAAATACAAATAAATATAAATACATTAAGATGATATTTTGCATTTCTTCCTATCCGGGTACGATTGAGTACACACTATATACGAGGGCTATTTTTAAAGTAAGTACCCATATTTATTTAGAAAAAGAACCGAACAGAATTTTCCAGATATTTAATTATCCATCATTACGTTACCACTCACACTACATCTCAACCTAGTTACAGCCGTTATTTAGGCACTTATCGTAACGGAAAACCCATTTTTATATTCCTTCGTCATACAGAGATGCCCCCTATGATGCAATCTAAGTGACCGCAGGAACCAATATACACAGTTTGTTGGAACTCAAGACGTACAGTGAAATAATTCCGCAGTTATGTAAGCATAACCACGGATTTTCCCTTCATTATACTTATTTAAATGGAATGCATTTGACGTATTAATTACCAGGAAATATCCTGTGATAAAGTTTAATATTTAACTTTGCATTTAATGCGATGGGTGGCACATTAATAAAGAAAGAAAAAAGGTTTGAATTTAATATTATGATAATTTTGTTATTTGAAACAGCAAATAATAAGTAGTAATTAATAATTTTTTTATCAATTATTTTACCAAGTCATAACAGTATACGTTGATGAATATATTTCACGCTTAATTCGATAAACCAATGAGAATTTGATACTTCACATTATTTTTAAGTTTTTTTTTCTGTAGGATTTCAATTATAATATCTAGTCCCCTGTTTCACTTCCGGTGAATGTTGTTATGCATGTTAATAAATTTTAATTTTCTTCCGAAATGTTAATATATGAAATAAATAACAAATACTTCCTTATTTTCTTGCAATGAATTTTCCTATCTACAGATATTTAATTTTTTACTTGCTTAAAATGTTTTATAAACATTATTAATCATATTCTTATAATTTATTACCGAATCCGAAATTCGTCTGTCGTTTCTTGCTTCCTAAATTCTCAGATCATTAAGTAATACGAGAAATCAATCCTAATTTAAACACGCTAAATAATATTTGAATTGTGTAAAAATTATTTCAATGTGGCGCGAGACCGCGGTTTATGTGCCTGTAATATATTCTAATTTTCACTGCCATCGAAATGTAAAGGTGTAGTGTAGGTCACTTTTATTAGTTCTAATGAGTATGAATTATTTTAAAACTATCGTAATAAATGTTTAATTCAAACTATCCATGCATTTTTGTACGTTTGTCTACTGTGAATGCATTATTAAATTTAAATCTAGAACTAATATTCGGCTATAAATTTATAATACCAACAAGTCGTCTGCTTTTTATGACAATGATTATTACTCACCGTTCATTATGCTAATACATTAGCTAAAGGAAGGGACTGGTAAGTAATTAATTTGCACTTTAAACAAGTTTTTAAACTAATGAAAAATAATTTCTTAACATTTAATATTAAAATTACTAGTAGTGATTTTAATAGATATTTATAAATTGACTGCCTTGGAGCACAGTGTAAGAAGATATATTTAAAAATTCACGGGTGACCAGAAACTGCTACGATTGGGCAGTTGTTGCTGAAATTGTCTTCTGTCTGTCTGTCTGTCAGGATGGATGTATGGATGGATACTGGGCTCATCTCTTTCACTTCATCGGTGTTGGTCTGTTGCGCTCACACATCATCACGTACTGCTTATTGATTGAGCACACATACCGACCAATTCTTACTCCTCTCTGCCATCAACAGATATCCACAACTATCATTCCATTTTATACTGGAACCATGACCTGACTGCCATTACGGTAACAATTCTCATGCCTGACTTGAAAGCTGCTCCAGAACTTCACGAAAACTCTCCCGTCCAAATCTCTCTCCTCCTATTTACTAGTTCCATAGCTGCTTGAAGAAGGAACCTCCCACCTAAGCCAACGGGCCTAATTCTTAATTTTCTTGGAAAGTTCAGCTTTGCTTATTTTATTAATTTCCTGCAATTTTCAACGTGACTCATTAATTCTGCTGCCTGGCAGCCTTCGTTACACTTTTTTTTTAGTTGCAAATGGGTCACCGCCCAACTAAACACCTTTGATTACCGTCTCTGCTATTACAATATCTATTAGTCACCTCACTTGTCCACTGTCATCTTGGATAAGTCCCTCAGACTTGGTGTAATACGTCTGATATACGAGAAAGTATTACATGGATAGCCGTAATTATTGTCCTATCTTGACCATTCTCCACTCCTATTCACTGCCAATTTGTTACGCGTTATGAAACCTTGTTGTCTGTCCCTTAGAGCTATCACATGCGCATCATGTCTATTTACAGAAAATTACTTTCAAATATTTATTGCACATTTAATTATAAGAATGAGAATCTGGAGAAGTGAAAAACTGTTAGTGGAGGAAAAACGGAGCACTATGCGCATTCATTGAGGCAACAAAAACCCCAAGACTGGATAGCCAATAAATTTCTTTTCCGAAGTAAACGGCAAACTATCTTAGAAATAGTGTTCTGGAGTGCTATAAACATAAAACACGCAGGTACGAGACTCAACGGCTGTTAACTAAAAAGAATTAACCGAATACCGTCGTTTTGGCTGGACATATAAATATATAACAGAATTTAATGAGGTCATACTCTCAGAATAAATTAATCAAAAGTTATATTAACAAATTCATAAGTTTAAAATACAGATTAAAGGTAAACAAATTTTCTACTCTATATTTTGGACCTCTTGAGGTGTTATATACTTGGACCCATCACTACACTCCTGAGACCAATAAAGAATCAAAACAATGGACAAAAGCTGGTGATAGTGCACCGAAAAAGGTGAAGACCGTTTTGACAGTTGGAAAGGAGACGGCCACTGCCTTTTGGGATTCTCAGGGTATACAATATTCATAGGAGTCTGGAAAGGGGCGCACCCATAACTGTGCTCTATTATGCTGCTCTGTTGGATCACTTGAAACGGGTGCCAATGCGCCAGCGCACACAGCAGCGCTCTCAATGGCGAAAGTGTACGAGATGGAATTCGAATATGTTTCTCATTCACCCTATTCGCCAGACTTAGTATCAAATGACTTCTTGTTCCAGAACTTGAAAATTTGGTTTGGTTGGAAGAATATTTAATCAAATGAAGAAGTGATCGAGGCCGTGACGGAGTATTTTGTAGAGTTTGCCGAAACCTATTTTTGTGATGGTTTGAAAAATTTGGAAACTCACTGGGCCAAGTGTATAGCCAAGGAATGAGACTATGTTGAGAAATAGAGTAATTTTTCTAAAAAAAAATATTTTTGCTACATTTTTACCAGACTTAACAAAGAAGTCGTATTTAAATAAACATGTTCTAATTTATTCCAAATACGTACCTGTAGGCCCTGGAAGTTGTTTAAGAATGTTTATTGAACTATAATATTCCTTTCTGATTTGAAATGAATAAGAAAGCAAGTTTGCAATAAACATGATTATAATATCTGAACAGTATACTAGAAATAGCTAAATGAAGTGTGCATGTCGGCGGCTTTATGAGCTATTATCGATATCGCCGCCGCCAGACCGAGACGAGAATTACAAGCTTCCCGCTCAGAGCCGCCTTCTTGTGCCGATAACAGCTATAATTGTGGGGAGATATTTCATAATCCTGCCCCTTCCGGCCCGACATCATGTTTCCTGAAGATTATATTTTCTCGCTTATTTCCTCACGAAGAGGAAGTGCTTTTCCGCACCCCCTCCTCACACACATCTGCTTTTTTCATCATAAAGCGTTGATTTAGGCTATCGCCCTTTATAAAATAACACTAATCAAAAATCATATTTTCGTATATAAATCACTCGAGTAATTTCCGCCGCTGGCACTTTATATCATTTAATGAATTTGAATTAGAACATTGTCTGGACATAATTTGGAGTCTTTTAGTCACGTGGAATTTACTCACATATTTATATTTTTCAATTCATCGTATACACCTAACTGTAATATAATTTCATTTGGGTACTTTTTAGGCTATTGTAAACAGAGAAATGAAGGTATTGAGGGGGAAAAATGTTCATTTAAAACGTCTCAAACCAAAATATATTAATCGTCGAACATAGAACTAAAAATTGGTATCACATTATATTAGTATTATTGTGGAGTTTCTATTGTTTGACTTTATTTATAAAAATACCTTTAGTTTAATTACTAATGTATGTCTTGGATCTATAGCGTTTGTTTACACACATTTGAGTGTATAAACCCACCGTCACTTGAGTTCCACTTAATAACAATGGATGAATTTTTCAGCCCTCGAGTTTTATTAATTTAAAATATCTTTTAAAAAATAAAACGGTCCTTGATGAGAGATTCTGTAAAAAGCAATTTATATAGAAATATTATGTATTCAGTCAATCAGTATGTCTATTATTATAATTCATTTTAAACTTATTTTATATCATGTGTCTAAGTCAATAATTAAGTACAAACACGTGTGATGGGAATCTTCTACCGGTTTGAGTTTCCTGAACTTTTAGGCAGTGAGGTGTTAATTTTGGGGACTGTATAAGGACAGATTTATTTCTCACATACACATTATTGCTGATATTAATTTATACATATATTTTATAGTCTCATAACTTTCTCATTATATACGAGGGTGAATCAAATATAAACAAGACTTATTTTTTAAATATTTATTTTGATTTTAAACGCACAAACAATCATAGTTTATTTTTCTACATAATCTCCTGATTTATAAACACATTTTTCCCAGCGTATAGGTAATTTTTTAATTCCTTTCACGCAAAAAGAGTCAGGTCGTGTTTGTAGCCAATTGCGCACATATGCTTCAACCTCATTATCGCTGTGGAATTTTTTCCCTCCCAAAGCTTCCTTGAGAGGACCAAAGACATGGAAGTCGCAGGGAGACAGGTCTGAACTGTATGGAGGGTGTTCCAGTGTCTCCCAACCCAGTTGCTCCAATTTTTGTACGGTCAGGGCTGCTGTATGGGGGCGAGCATTGTCATGGAGGAGAATCACTTTTCTCATCGGAAGGTCTCGTCTTTTGCGGCTATATGCTAGTCTGACCTCAGTCAAAATTTGGCAGTAGTATGCCGCATTAATTGTTCTGCGCTCATGCAAAAAATCAAGGTGCAGCAGGCCACCCTGGTGAAAAAAACGGTAGCCAAAACCTTGCCAGCCGATAATCGTGACTTGGCTTTCACTGGTCCGGTTTCTCCTTTCTTCCTCCACTCCATACTCGCTTGTTTCGACTCAGGGGTGTAGTGATGCACCCACGTTTCATCACAGGTGACAATGTGAGAAAGAAATGGGTCTCCTTCTTCCCGAAATCGTGCTCACACACTTGAAAACGATTCAGTTTCTGGTCAACCGTGAGAAGGCGAGGAACCCACCTGGCACACACCTTGCGATACGCTAGCTCCTCTGAGAGTATAGAGTAAGTGCTCCCATAACTTATTCCAACCTCAATTGCAATATCCGAAGTTGTTAGACGCCTATCACCTTCAACAAGTTGACGATGTTGCGGTCATGGCTCTCATTTTCAACACGTTCACGGCCCTCCACGAACTGTTTATGCCAAGCAAACACTCTAGCTCGCGACAGCGTCTCTTCCCCGAACTGTGCAGTCAATCTTCTCAAGATTTCGGCCGGTTTTACACCTTCTGCAGCTAAAAACTTGATAACAGTACGTTGCGCAATAGAGGAAGGTACCTCCTGCTCGGACATCGTAACGATGGACACTGAGCGAGTCTATGATGATGACTCACGTGCTTCCCCCACTCCTGACAAACCAACCTAACAGCCAATAACAGCGGAACGTTCTTCCATCACTATTGCGCGCGCAGGTCCAAAAGTCTCGTTTATATTTGATTCACCCTCCTATATACCGGATAATCCGAAGTTTCATGAATGGTATACTCACTTTCTGCCCAATACATTTCTCATGCCAAATATAACTTAAATTAATATTACCTGACCTTGTATTTCAAGTCACAACTTTATATTAAATACTATACTGCAAAGTGCAGAAGGGATTCTCAATACAGTCCAGGTAGAGCCATTGGGGGTCATAATACTTGATAATTATTTTTTTTGTTTTAAAATATTATTTATTTCTCAAGGGATGTAATTGATAGATAATAATATACACTTTAAAATAGATTTTCATTTGGCGGTGTAATCCAAAGCCTAATGTGCTGTCACAGTCGTATATTCGCCGAATGCACCGTTCAATGAATTTGGAATATAAAATAGAAGTGGCTATACCCATTTTAAGATTTGAGATGATATTCTTAAAAATATGTCAACATCACCTAACTATTATAAAATTAATAACTAAAAAATAATACCCGGGAACCCGGCGTTGCTCGGGTTGTCACAACTAACCAGAATGACATCCATAACCCCGGATTCTAATACTATCTCGATTACATTCACGTTATTTTTGTATAACGCACCCTCCAACCCCACCTCTAATGGTGCTCCCCTCCAATACAGAAAGAGGTAGAAATTACACAAACGACATCGGGAGAAAAATTTCAATCACATTGACCCCCAAAAAATTATTTGACGCAAATATCGGCCGTTTAACATGTTCGAAAATTTCCACATCCCGCCCCTGGGGGTTAAACAACAAGTTGAATGTTATAATTAAACCATGCGATATCCATAACCCAGAATTTTACTCCAACCACAATTTTTTTCTTTATTTTTAAGTAATGCCGCTCCATCCCCACCGCTAAGGGTGCTCCTCTCTCGTGTCGAAAGGGGTTGAACTTATGAGGCAACATAATATTATGATATCTGATATCATACACATTAAATTAAACAATAATACCATAACATACAAAGTGACAGAAACTCTTTAAATATTATATATTACTCCGCTATATCTATTTAACTTTTTTGGTGAACAAATATTCTTTTATGTATCAAAATTTTTCCATATTAAAGATACGTTTCGCACCTGACAACTCTTATCAATTAGTAGAAGTTCTGATATACTTTTTTCTATATTTTGATTAATTTATATTAAAATGTTTTGTAAAACGTTGATAGATAGATAGAAACATATACAAAATAATATACAATATATTGTGGCACGATTAACCGTGTATAATTTTATATTAATTTTTCTGATTTTCCGTCTGTTTTTAATAATGTTGAATAAAATGCGTTTACAACCAATGATAAATAACTATTAATTAAAGAAATTCTGATTAAAATAACGTTTCGGCACTTATTTGTGTCTTATTCACCTTTTTTAAATTTATTTTATTTTAAGTCGCATCAACTTCTACGCATTAGCGACTACTTAATACACTTATTTATTTTACTTTAATTATTATAGGTTCTTTATATTTCACAGTAAAGATTAATCATTTTCAGGTATTTAATTATTAGTCTTTGGTATTCTGTTGAGTGAAGCACTTCACTGATGTTTTTATTGTCCAGTAGCTGTTTTCTTTCTTGATCGTATTTTGAACATTCACTTATTATATGTTTAATAACTATTGGGGACTTGCATAGCTCACAATAAGGTGGAGGGCTATTGTTGATTATGTGGAGGTGAGTCATCTTTGAATGTTCAGTTCTGATTCTTGATATTACTACCTGGTCCCTTCGGGTGGCTGTGGGGTCGATTTTTATTGCTTGAAATTCTTTGATTTTTTGGTGGATATTGCTAGCTTTAATTCCTCTCCATTTGTTGTTCCACTGTTGTTGGAATTTACTTTGGGCACTTTTCCACACATCTTTATAGGTGTTTGTTGGTCTTGGGGGTGGCTCTGTGCGTGGATGTGTGGCAAGCTTGGCCTTCAGATCCCATGGATTCCTTGACGAGCTGGAATCCACACTAAAATCACTGTTTTGCCATTTTTATGAATTTTGTGGTATATTTCTTGGATTAACATTGGTAATTCAGATGATGTATCTTTTTTAGTGACTTATTGAATAGCATTCAGTGAATCGGTAAGAATTGTATGTTTTTTGTTGTTGGATGAATCAATATGTTCCATGGCCATAAGTATGGCGTAGATTTCAGCCGTGTTCCATCAGTAAATATTTGGTTACGTCCAGGCTATTGGTCACATAATGTGGTAAATTTATTTTTCCATTCTTCGGGTACTAACTGTTTTCTTTTGTATTGGATCAGGTTTGTGTCTGCTATAATAGGGCATAATGTCCATGGAGGAATTCTGCAGTAATTCAGGTTTTGACACGACTGTAGAAAGATTAGTAAAAACTCAAATTATAAATTCAAGTCGAGTGAACGTTTATAATTTCAAGTTTCACTTTACAGTCGTCACATACTGAAGAAGGTACAAATAGGTACCGAAACGTTATTATAAACTGTTTTTTTAAAAAATAAACTACATTTATCAAATGTATAATTTTTTCTGGAAGGCAATCCACTGAACTGTCACTGCTTTGCCTTTGTATCGTAGTGAAATAAGATAACCTATGTTATAAATGGGCGAGTTTTCTGTATATTGGCGTGGGCGTCCGCCGGAAGCCTTTATTTCCTTAGGAAAGTGTCGCAGTGTAGTTTGCTCGCACTCGTCACAGCCTTTACAGCCGTTACAGCTGTCACAGGTACACTCATCACGTTACTACCCAGGTGGAGGTGTGACATTCGCACCCTACATTTTCTGTTTACTTACTTATTTACCAATTATTTGGGGGACATTCAAAACGCGACACCGTAATGCAGATTTTTGCTGAACATTTAATCGTTTCAGTTTTGACACAATTATGACTTACGACACAAATACGATGAGCCAAATCTAATAATTAAATATTTCTACATTTAGAGAAACTATGCATTTATGAGGACTTTGAGCACCGAATGAATTTATTTAAGTCAGTTCTGGGAAACGTCAATCATGCACAATTAATTCAAATAGTGGTTTAATAATATTTATTTCTGTCTGAACTTTGGTGACTGTTGCTGTTATTACATAAGTAAGAATTAATTCGTTCGTTCAACAATCAGTTTCGTATTTTCGATTAAATAATTACTTGCAAATGATTTACGTGAATCGGAAACCAATAGGAAGTGTTTTCTATAATTTTATTACCTATCATAACTCGATTTTAGTTCTCTATCTTCTTTTGCAGTAACTGACTGTACGTAGGTATTTAAATAATAGACAATATACAAATAAAATATTCAGTGTTAGTTTTTGTAATATATTATTTTACTGTAGCATTTTCAAGAAGCTTTCAGTAACCGATCAATAATTATCGACGAATTATAAAGAAGAAATTATGCATACATTCTAATAAGCTATTTCGTGTTAAATACGTGGAATAAAAACGTTATTATATAACGTTTATAAATAATGTTGTCATACATACAGCTACTTTTATGAATAAATAAGCATAAATTTTCTTAAATCAATAAATTAAATTTTATTTGTAAATTGCCGAAAGTATGGTTGACATTCAATTAAATATTTTATTGTTTTACATTGTACGCAATTTTTTTCAGTGATGCCACTACTCCACCGAAATATAATATAATATTTGCTAACGTTATTCTCTACCATTGAAATATTGATACCAACCAAAATATTTTAAATATCGCGATTTTGAAGCTGTTGTTTAAAATAATAGATGGAAAAGGACATTTTTGACAGCTCATAAATAGATAAAAAAAATAATACAAGAAGAGAATAAATGCTTTCAAACAAAGCTCAGTCATATATACCATTAAATGATCGGACCGGCGGTCAGTCGACTGGGATAGCTCAGATGGTAGAGCACACGCGTGCCAAACGGGAGACCAGGGTTGTATCCCCGGTGCGGTAGTGATTTTTCCATCCTGATCCTTTAATCGAAAGTCGTATGGAGAGCTAAATACGTACATATGAGCAATTGGAAATGAATATTTCAGACCATCCATATATGACAGCGGGGTTTCAAAAGATAATCGCTCTATAAAAGACGTGACTGTGTGAGGACTTGGTCTTATCAGTAATATTTCTCAGATAGTTTTTGAAACTATATAATCTTTAATTTTTTTCTGGCCTGAAAATGTTCTTAACTGGTTATCCGAGTTATTTATTTATTTTCTTAGACTATGGAGCATTTCTATCTTGACCCTTTTTAGCAGCAATTAATGATTCATAGGTATGTTTCATAAATTTATCAGTAAACACAATTCTTGATATGAATCCTGGAAAAAATTTACGTTTTACTATTAAGTAATAATATAAACAGGACGAATGCATTCACAATATTAATGAAATTTTTCTGACAATAAATTTGAGATGCAGGAGTTTTGTTGAGAATTTACCTGGCGCTGGAAAAGTTGCACACCAACCGAAAAGTGTTTGCGAACACAGTAAGGTCAGAATACCTCCGAGCACGTGTTTACACGTGTATTAAAACTGAGAGGATGGTCTAAGTCTGCGAAATTATAGGCGACAGAGTGGAATTTGGTGGACATAAACGAACAATCACAAAGTGATAATGGGGGTGTTAGAACGGTACACAGAAACCGTCATGGAGCTGGATAAAGTAGTTAACGTCTGTATTTAGCGGAAGAAAGTGTAAGTAATAGTATAAATGGAGAGTGTACTTTATTTCATTTTTAGAGTATTGAAACGAGAACCATGCTGTTTTGTACATGCCGGGTATTGTGATCAACCTGTTCGTCTTCATGCCTCCGTCGACAAGCAGAAAGACCGGCATCAAACTTTCTAGAATAAGATCAACGTAGTATGATAGTTCGTATTTTATGCAAACCTTCGAATATTAATCCCGTTTTGATGAGTTCCTTTAAATATACAACACTGAGGAAATAAAGGATTAGAATTTAAATTATCGAGGTAATTTTTAAATATATGATTTTGTGCTAACGTTATGTTTAAGTGTTTACTTCAATTTATTTATTATTATTAAATAAACCTTAATTTAATCAATATATGTGTGTTTGTGTATGTGCCTGAACTTACGAGACCCAAATTTCAGTATTTGCAAGCTATAGTAAAATATTATAATAGCATCATAACTAAAATATTACATTTAAGAGTAGTAGGATAAATTACTCACTTCTAAAATCTTTTAGTTTCACATTAATCGAAATTCTTTAAGGATAATATTTACTGAAACAGAAGATAATCTATCGCTTATCGTTGGTTTTGCAACAATTCCGATAAATGCCAAAAGTTAGATATATTCAGCGAATAGTTTATTGTATGAGAGGTTTAATCACCCCTCTGGCGCCAGAACATGCAATCGGTTTATCTCCACGAGAAGTTTCACAGGTTCCGAAATCAGAAGATGTGGACCTTTAATCCCTCCACGATAGCAAACGTTAGCGTCAACTCTGCGAAAACAACTGAGTGCGCAATCGGGAATTTTCCCACCGCAGATACGGTGTAACGTATATCTGCGCTCATCCGCCCAAGTCAACGCCGTCAACAAAATACCTACCAATAAATGCTTTTTATAATCAAGAGTTATTGTGTATGACGTAAGAGAGATAGTGTGGGTTGTAGAATACAATTCCAGTTCCGTCATAGATTGCTTCAGTTTGTTTCAAGCTACCATAATGCTATGCAATTATAATAAGAACCCCATCTGGACATTGAGATTTAGGTTTTCTTTGTTTTACAATTTTTCGTACCAATGCTCGATCGAAGAGTAAACTCATCTCATCTCTATTTTGCAATGTACCACTGTGATCAAAAAGTAAGGTGAAATTGTCATTTACAACACCCGGGTATTAGGAAGACAGGTAATTTTTTTCCTAGGTTGTTAGGACTGTCTATAATATTTGCCAAGCGTCTGTTTGTTAAAAGATTTAAGTATCTCCGAGTTACACGTGTTATTGTAAACAACCAAAAGTGAACTTTTCGATTTTTGCAATGGGTGATTTTGTTGAGCTAAGAACTTGCATCAATTTTTGTTTACGGAACGAATATTCTTGTGCGGACACGTTGAAGGCCTTTGGTGATCAAACTTTGGCACCGTGGTACAACGAGTTCAAAGGCGAACCGCGCTCTAGACGACCATCAACGTCTACCGACGAGGGCCACGTCCAAAGTATCGAAGATTTGGTGCTTGAAAATCGTCGATGGACAATTAGAGATCTCGCTGATGGTGTTGTAATATCATTTGGCTCAGCACAAACAATTTTGAAGAATGTTTTGTGTCTCAAACACGTCAAGTATCGATTAGTGCCAAATCGCTAAATTATTTGGATAAAAAGCGTCGCGTTGATGTGTGTGAAACTTTATTTTCTGACTATCAGGACCACTTGAAATGCATCATTACTGGACCCGAGACTTGGATTTCTGCATTCGACCCTGAAACCACCGACTAATCCAGCGAATATCGTGCAAAAGGTGAAGCAAGACCGAAAAGACCACGGCAAAGTCGATCGAAAATCAAGGTCATGTTGACAGTTTTCTTTGATTATCGTGGTGTGGTGCACTATGAATTCCTTCAGCCGGGCCAAACTGTCAACAAAGAATATTATTTCTGCGTTATGCGTCGTTTGCGTGAAGCTATTTGTCGGAAACGGCCGGAATTATGGGCTAACAACTCTATGTTCCTTCATCACGATAATCCACCATATACTGCATTGGTTCTTCGCGACTTTTTTGCCAAAAACTCGACTCATATCGTTCCGCAACCACCGTATTCGCCTGATTTGGCTCCGTGCGACTTCTGGCTATTCAGCAAACTCAAAAGGCCAATGCGGGGACGCCGTTTTGACACGATTGAGGAGATAAAATCCGAATCGAAGAAGGTCTTGAAGGCTATACCGAAAAAAGACTATTCCGACTGTTTCGAGGACTGGAAAAAGCGTTGGAAAAAGTGCGTTTTATCGGACGGGGATTACTTTGAAGGGGATGAAATTGATTAGGAAGAATAAATAAAGAGTTTATATTTTATAAAAAAATTCACCTTATTTTTTGTTCACAGTGGTACATGACCACTGAGTTTATTCAGTAGTACCAAATTTAACCCAAAACAGGTTCTATATATTACTTGTGTATTATCGTTCTCACGTGTTTAGTACAGTTACAATAACAATATGTATTTAGGCTGGCTTTACACTAGCAATAAATTGCAGTCGCTGTTTGCTGCAAATATTTGCAGGTCATTTTCAGTGGTGGGAGCAAGCGAATGCAGGAACGTGGGCGCCAGTCTTTGCAGTTTTTCCGTGTAAATAGTTGCAGATAGCCTTTACAACGGAGAGGTGCAAGTAGCATCTCGTGACTTGTGACGTCACATTTCTGTTTTCAATATGGCGATCGGAGTACAGCTGTGCTTTGTGCCCCCGTTGTGCTGTGTCATATTACTGTAATAAATAAAAATAAGAGAAATATTTTTCTGCAAAATTCAAGAATTATAATAAGTAGCATGGCAGAACTGGAACGTGCCGATGCTGCAGTTGTTTTGAATTATCGACAGAAGAAACTGGATATTTAATTCATGATTATATTGTAACTGCGTAATCAGACATTTTTCATTTGTTCTTAAAAACACGAGAAACGGTGCTGTGGGGGTGAGAAACCCCTAGCATAAATGTGAAAAGAATTATAATTAAAATACGTGATCATCAAGTGTTAAATTACAGCGCGCCAAGAGACCATGACGTCACGAGTGAGAGAGAGACGTTACTACGCGGCGATACTGCACAAGAAATGAAGTAGTTCCTTTTTTCGTAATGAAATAAAGCAGAAATATTTTGAATCAATAAAAACTATAATTATACCCAACAATACCACATCGAATGATAATAAAAATCAATATGATAAATTGTACAATCTGAGAACCAATATTTTTTTTATGTAACGGGATCAGAGATCAAGATATTTTCCAATAATATCTTGCATTGGAGGAGACATAGAATTATGTTAAAACAATACTAATATTTGTTAATCATTTGAATCTAATAGATTTGATTTTAAATGTGCTGAAACTGATTAATTACTTCGAGTGAGATTCTCAAAAATATTATTTATGCTACGTATCATTTTAATTTCACAAATTTGATTGTAAATGTGTAAAGACTAAGCGAATAATTTCAAGCGAGGACCGTCGAGAATTAACGACATTGCACAAAATAGATAATTTTCAAATTAAGTGTTGGCGTATTTCGTTATTTTTGTATTTATTTTATCCAAAGAACCTTGTTTGATACCGAAGACTTTGCAGCACCCAATATGGCGACTTTTTGTTTACAATCAGCTGTGCCTTACGTAAAATAATTTATTTATTGATGTTGTTTTAGCAACTAAAATTTCGTCCAACACGTAATAATAATAATTAGACAGAATAGTTCTCAGCGTTGAACTTCAAAGAATACAGTCATTACGATTCTCAATCGGTTTTCTAAAAGTTACAAAAATATTTAGTAAAACGTTATAACTAAATAATTTAATTAATAAAGCTACGAAAATGTATAGCCATAAAAATCTTATATAAATGTCATTTTTTTATTCGGTAGGCTTCTATTGGAGAGTTGGCGAATTTCGTTATTTTTTTGCATTTATTTTATACGTTGCAACCAACGTCAGACAGCAAAACCCACCAAAGAGTGTTTTGACTCCTTCATAAAGGTTATGGTTATATACCATAAAGAGACCAGAGTATTTTTTACGCACTTAAGGTACCGTGAATATTATATTTAGAAAAAAACAGCACACCCGATAGGACGGCTGCAATTTTTCAAACATGTAAAAACGACCGATATTTGCGTCGAATAAACTTTCTTTGGAATCAATGAGGTAGAGAGTGTTTCGCCTGATGTTGATTCTCTACAATTCCAACCTCTTATGGCATAGCAAGGGAGAAAGCAGCCTTAGAGATGGGAGTGTAGGTACGTTAATTAAAATTTTTTTCAAAATTAACCGAGAGTGGAGTCAAATTGGGTGTTATGGATTTTTGACAACCCGGGGAAAATTGTATGTATTTATGTATGTGTGTGTATTGTTTGTATATAAGTTCCGCATACAAAGTCACACCCATGCAGCAAATTTCACCAAATTAAGTACTGGTGTTCATTGCGAACAAGAAACACTGTGGGGTGAGTCACGCTTAACATTCTAAAACGGCAGATATTTGAGTCGGACAAATATTTTTCGGGGTCAAAGAAATTCTACGCAAATTATCTGTGTAAAATATTACATCACCGGAAAGCAGCGCCCTTAGGGGCGGGTTTGTAGGGGCGTTACAAGAAAATTACGCGAATACAACCAAGATTGGAGTCAAATCCAGAGTTATGAATGTCACTATGTTTAATTATTCCATTAAATTTGACATTTCACCCCCAGGGGCGGAGGTGGCATTTTTAAACATGCAAAAACTGATGATATTTGCGTTGAATAAATAAATTTTATAATTAATTAGATTTTTCGTATTTCTACCGATGTTGTTTGTGTATAAATTTCAATCCCGTTCGGCATGGGATGGGACCACGCTTATGGTTGGGGGTGGAGGGGCGTTTCATAAAATTAACGATAAAACAACCGAGATTCGACTCAAATACGAGTTATGGATGTCGCTGAGATTATTTATAACAACATTGTAAATGCGCGGGGTTGAGCGGGGTGGAGATGAGCAAGGGCGAAGGTGTACAGGGGTAGAAATTTTCAAACATGTTAACGGGCCGATTTTTGAGTCGAATAAATATTTTTGAGGATCAATAAGATTTATAAAATTTTTCTACATGTTCTCTGTGAATAATGTCAACCCCTTTCGGCATGTGGGGGAGCAAGCTTAGGGGTACAGGCGCAGGTGCGTTACTTAAAAATAACGCAACCGAAATTGTAGTCAAATCGAAGGTTATGAATATAAAACAACTCGGGGAACGCCGGGCACCCAGCTAGTTATAAATAAAATTGGAAAATTAATCTGACTTGTATTAATTATTTGTAACTTAACGATAATTTTTTCCAAACTTTCTTTTTAGGGTAACAGGCTACATGAGGGTAATCCACATAGTGGCAACTCTCCTTTAATAGCATAGGAAGGGATTTGAAAGGGGGGATGTGGAAGGGTAGAAGGTAGCCAAGGGTTAAGTAGGGCCCCCGGGCTATAGTTTAAGGATCCTACCCGGCATTCGCCTAAAAGTAATGCAGGGAAACCCCTAGAAAAACCTGCATCATGTAGGTCGGGCCTTGGGTACTTGTCCCACGCCCTTCCGATAATGGAGAAGAGTTTGCTGTGGGGACGCAGCATTCCCTTCTCCGTACCTCAACCAGTTTAGGAGGCAGCTGGCCGACTGTTCCAATGGGAACAGGGAACAACTCTTACCGTATGCCCAAGGTCTGTGACCCCGGAACATACACCTCTCAAAACAGACCGAGGTGGCTTGGCTTGTGGGAACCTTAGTTCAAAAACGGAGAGAGGAAAAGGCATCCCCAAAGGTAGCCCTCCCTGTCTGTCCTACAAGGTTCTGCCTGCGAGAGAACATCCATCGCAGGTATAGCGTATCCAATCTTTTTCGAAACTTAAAACTGCATTGTTTCAGTAAATCTACTCTGTAACCCACGTGAAAGTTTTAATAATTCTAAATGCCAATATCTACAGGTATTAGTTTAATTTTTAAGTATATAAATGTAATTATTAAAAATGAGCACTCTCAATGCGAAAATATCAGTAAAGACTCGACGAGTTCTTCCCATTCCTTCAAAGAATATCCGGAGTATCAAATTACATAATTTGTTAACAAAGGTTAATGCACTTAGTGTTAGTTGCTATGTACAATGAAGCACGCTATATTACATAGTTACGTAATAAGGCAATACTTTCAATTTTCTATATAAATAGAAGACAAACTTTTAATTCAAGAATAAGGAACGCTTAACTAAGCACCCGGCCTAACGTGACTTGTAAATTGTAGGTGAGCTGAATTGAGGTCTACGGAGTAATTTCGCACCGGATAGGAAGTCGACAAAGATACATTAGTGGTTACAGTATCCGCCCTGTAAGCGGAAGGTCATGTGTTACATTCCCGGTCCGGTAGACATTTTTCCTCATGCTTAAAGTTAGTAAACAAACAGTTTGAATGATGAAAAATTGTTTTATAATTTGACAGAAAATTTAGGCCTATTTGATCCGCGTGATTTCATTCTCTTTGGGAATGAAGATGCTTATTTCAGATAGTTCCACTTGTTATTTGCGGAATGTCAACAAAATTTGCTACCAAATCTTTGAAAACATGTGTTAATGCAAGAAGAAAATAATAATTTTATCAATAAATAGTTCTCGGAATTCACACGGGTTTTGCATATTTATATTTAGACGCAACGTCGTCATCTTCTTCGCCTAGAAGATGACGACAGCGCTTTCAGTCGTCGAAACGTTGCGTCTAAATATAAATATGCAAAACCCGTGTGAATTCCGAGAACTATTTATTGAACAACTTCACCGGGAAAGACTTCAGTCTTTAATTTTATCAAACTTACTAGCTGAGTGCCCGGCGTTGCCCGAGATGTCCCGATACACTCCAATTTCGGTTGCTTTTGCGCTATTTTTATGTAACGCTCCTCGAGGGTGTAGATTTGTAAGCCGAACATACCCATATGCATACCCACATGTATACACACATACATACCCGTATAAGACAATTTTATATAATATATATAGATAGATAGATAGATATACAAACACTATTTAAAACAATTATTAAATTTGTAGACATATAATTTTTCCATCTGAAATTAAACTATTTGGTGGTTTTAGCAATCTGCAGTTGGTAGCATTGTATAAAATTAATGCAAAACATTACGAAATACGCTGTCTTCAATAAAAAAATATCAATTTTGAACATTTAAGTATTGTTTTTATCATAATTCTATGTATCTTCCAGTGCGTATTGCAAGATATAATTGGGAAACATATTGGTCCCTGATCCCGTTAAATATTCCATGTCAAAAGTCAAAAGTTATTTAAAAGAAAATTAATGCAATGGATTGTATAACCTTTCATAATAAATTATATTTATCACTCGATGTGGTATTGGTAGATTTAATTATACTTATTATTCAATCAAAATATTTTTGCTCAGCTTCATTTCTCAGAAATTGAACATCTATAACGTCGTTCCCAAAAATGGAAAACAAATACTGCTATCCTAACCTCAAATTTTTGTTTCACGACACAAATTGCACGCAATAATTTGTTTACATTTATACAAATTTATAGAAATACGTTGCGTAAAGTATAATTAATTGTACTTTTAATTCCATTTAAATGTTCCTATTTCTGTACATACCTTTGACTGATAATGCATTAATTGAATAACGACCATAAAAACTTTCGGAGTTCCGTACGTCATTTTCAATACTTTTATAGTTACAAACATAGAATTGAGCAGTCGTACGTTAGACAAATCTTATTATCTTCTGAAATATTATACAGGATACAATAGTACGTTATATTATGAAATTTTATAAATCTCGACCGACACACATTTGAATGTATTATAAGGCACCATATTGGCTTTATCAAAGATAGCGGGATAATTAACTATTCCAAATTAACTTTGCGCAAGTAAAGTGTTTCGTATTGTTTTTTATTACTATTCGATGAGTAATACTG
This sequence comes from Zhengitettix transpicula, assembly GCA_037074705.1. NCBI lineage: Eukaryota > Metazoa > Arthropoda > Insecta > Orthoptera > Tetrigidae > Zhengitettix > Zhengitettix transpicula. The sequence goes on along the minus strand of CM073592.1, from coordinate 118,634,504 downwards.
GAAAAAATTTTACTTTCTATTCAATCAAAATATTTCTGCTTTATTTCATTACGAAATACAGAACTATATTTAGGATGCGTCAATGTCTTGAAAACTTATGACGTCATCGTCTCGCGCAGTAATTTAACACTAATTCGTAACTTATTTCAATTATAATTATTTCCACGTTTATTCTAGGGGTTTCTCACCCCCACAGTACCGGTTCTCGATTTTGGCAGAATATATATACCAATTTTTGTTGAATTCTGTCCACGCGATAAAATTTGTATAAAGAACAACGTAAATACATACATACATATATACATATATACATACAAATATACATCCTTTTTTATTATATAGACTAGCTAGGTGCCCGGCGTTGCTCGTGTACTTATTTATATAAACTCAAAAAAGTATTTAATTGAATACTTAAATATATTCCTTGAGTATTTCAGGATATAATCGTCACTCAGTCTTCATACATTACGAAATATTACATTGATGAAATTGTTAGCTAGACTCACAACTAATACAGCGCGAAAATTAACTTACATTTTCCCCAAGGATGGTAAAGTAATTCATATTCTTCTTTATTATCATTCGATGGAATATTGCTGTATAAAATTATACTTTTTATTTAAATAAAATATTTCTGCTTTAGTTCATTCCTAATAAAGGAAATATTTCCTTTGTTCGTTGCGTAGTAACGTCTCTCTCTCGCGTGACGTCATTGTCTCTTGGCGCGCAGTAATTTAATATTTAATGATCACATTTTTTAATTATAATTCTTTCCACCTTTATGCTATGGGTTTGTCACCCCCACAGTACCGGTTCTCGATTTTGGCAGAATACGTATACCAATTTTTGTTGCATTCTGTCCACGCGATAAAATTTGTATAAAGAACAACGTTAATACATACATACATACAAATATACATCCTTTTTTATTATATAGATAGATTAATTTTTAAAGTAGGAATTGTAACAATAATATAACAAAAACCGGATGTTGTTAAAAAAACAATTAAAATAAAATACAATACCAAATCAAACTCTTTAATTTAACAACATAAAAAACCTTAAACTTAATCTCTTCGAGCAGTATATTTTATAGATTTTTGTATGATCTCCTAAGCAAGAATTGGTAGCTTCGAGGTAAATTTGACATGGCTTACAAATTATTTTCCTTTCGTCAAGGTCGCGTCGTCAGCGATTCCCCCCCCCCCCCCATTCTCCCCTTCAGATTTCGCGTTCTAGTGTCTCAAATCCAGACCAAATGTAACTGGAAGGAACCTTTCAGACGTAGTGTCGCCTCAACTGCAAAATTAAATTCGAGACAGCAAGCATTTTTCACGCGCCAACTTTAGGCACTAGAAGTCAATCTCGTTTTTAAGCAAAATTCCTCTCTCACACTCGACTGCCTTCAACACACTACCATCATCATCTGTCCAGTCTTTCTTAGTGGCAGGACTCGCCCCACTTACAACCGCAATATGAACATTGCAAATCTGGCGACGACATGTCTGGGTTTTACGACCCTTGTAAGTCATCGACGACGACTTATGTCGCTTTGCCTCGGCACCGCCAAATTCCCGGTCAGCAGGTCGAAACACTTTCTTAAACTCGTAATAATTACAGTTATATACATGCATAGAATAATAATATTTAATAGCCCTGTGTTTTATCACATTTTGTCAATTACATACAACTGAAGAGGTCACTGAACATAGGGAGGAAACGTTTTGTAATATTGTTATAAATTACATTTAAATTATTGGATTCTGACGTTTCGCCATGATACATTAATTACATGTGATTAATACAAGTCAGATTAATTTTCAAATTTTATTTATAAAAAACTGAAATACATGAAAATACAGAATCAGTGACGCAAATATAATTGCGGCGTTTCTGAAATTCGTTTCAATTAGAAAGACTTCTGGACAATGGCTACACAACTACAGATTATTCGGTTTGAACTAAATGTAACACTAGGAACATTTGTGTGTAAACGTATATCATACTGGATCAACTTAATGTATAAACTATTCAGTATTGAGAATTTAATAATAAAAAAAATATTCGTAACTCTACATAACTTGTCCCACCCATGATTGATTCCTTAGACTAATATTTTCGCGAAACACTTATCGGATGCTTTCAATTCTTATAAAAGTATAAAGGGGACAGAAGAAGGATGATTTAAATTAAATTGCGTGAATCAATTGGACAAGTAAGGTGAAAGTTGTTGCAAAAACCTAAATAGGTATTTCCCGCAGTCTAAAAAACCGCTGTTTTGTTAATTGAAGGCTACAATTGATACGGTAAGAGTTGTCCGCTATTCCTATTGGAATAGTCGGCCAGCTGCCTCCTAAACTGGCCAAGGCATGGCGAGGGGTAAGCTGCGACCCCACAGCAAACCCCTCTCCCGCCATCGGAAGGGCGTGGGACAAGTACCAAATGCCCGACCTACGTGATGCAGGTTTTTATAGGGTTTGTCCTGCATTACTTTTAGGCGAATGCCGGGTAGGATCCGTAAACTATAGCCCGGGGGCTCTAGATAACCCTTGGCTACCTTCCTACACCCTTCCGCATCCCCCCTTTCAAATCCATTTCCCATGCTATAAGAGGGGAGTTGCCACTATGTGGATTACCCTATAAGTAGCCTGTCTACACCCAAAAAAATTCAAATATTTGTGATTTTTTACTTTGCGGACCAAAGCCTGCGAGGCTTTCTCGTATATGAACCTTTTTGGACAGACGGAGAGCGCCATCTTTGGGGATGCATTTCATCTCTCCGTTTCTGAACAAGCCGTGGCACCTCGGCCTGTTTTGAGATGTTTATGTTCCGGGGTCACTGACCATGGGCATACGGTAAGAGTATTTCTTTGTTTCCATTGTAACAGTCGGCTAACTGCCTCCTAAACTGAACGAGGCACGGAGAAGAGAATGCTGCATCCCCACAGAAAACCCCTCTGCCGCCATTTGGACAAGTACCAAATGCCCGACCTACCTGATGAAGGTTTTCCAGGGATTTGTCCTGCATCACTTTTAGGCGAATGTCGGGTTGGATCCTAGTTAGCCCTTGTTGACTAAATTCCTCTACACTTTCGAAACCCCCGTTTCAAATCTCTTCCTATGCTATTAAAGGGGAGTTGCCACCATGTGGATTACCCTCATGTAGCCTGTTACTCTTAAAAAAAAGAATTGCTTTTCGTTATTTAAACCAGGTGGAAAGTTCAGTGGTCAGTAAAGAAAGGAAACCGTATAATAATATATTTAATTCATTGTTGCGTTCATAAATTCACATTAATATACATCTCCATCAAGTCCTAAAATAAGGCCACGAAAATTGTGATCTAGTGAATTTTAGGTTTATCCGGGCTCTGGCTACAGCGGATGGGGAAGACTCCTAAAGCACTTGAATACTCAGCGGGAGACCCGTGTTCGATTCCCAGTTCGATCGATTTTTTTTCCATCCTGATACTTTAAATAAATTCAACTTATGCAGTCAAAATCATGTCGAATTATACTGATACAAAACTACAAAAATATTGTATAAGGCATACTTTATCCACACATTTACGGCTTCCGGATTTATATTTCCATTTATAGTTCCATAAACAACTAACGTGTGATTAGGGTAACATGGAAAGTTTATTACTGGAGAAACATATTCACATTCTCATGCAAATTTATTATACATAAGAGGTAGGTGTAATACAAAATATGATGAATTTAGCACCAACTCAGTTATACATTTGTTTAATACAAGATTTCAATAAAAACAACCTAATTAATTTAAACAATGAAGAAACATTCTAGTAGTGTCGAAATGTGAACTTAAAGAGTTTCTATTTAGCTACATAACTTATTCAATACCAAAATTAAAAATATTAGCTAGTGCTTTGCCAATTATTATTCCAGCGAGTTTACCAGGAAATAAAAAACTTACCAAATTTTATTGCTCATCCTTTGCATTTGTAAAATAAATTTGAAATCATTCTTAAATTTGAAAAGAGCGTGAGGTCTTTCAACGTTATTGTTGTGTGTTTTAAGATAAGTTTGTAATCATATTTTTGGCGAACAATGATACTCGAATAATAATGCCAAAAGCTTTTCTTATTAATTTAACGAACTTCAGAATCATGATACGATTGTATATCGTACCATTTCCAATTATTCAAGATTAATAGTTAATGTTAAAATCATTTCAATGATTAAAAAATAGCAAACTATTGGGTATTTATTTAAATTAACCTGGATTCCACATTAACCTTTTGGTAAACATTTCATTTAAGCAGCATCAATAGAACCATTGTTAGGAACATTTACATAACTGCATTACCTTCCTCGACCTCTCCCTTAGGTATCTAATATCATATAAACCAGGATGATGACAGACGGTATTAAGAAATTCTCCTACTACATTAAATAAAAGTATCTAAAAACTCACGACGAATTAAAACAAAAAAATACACGCATACTTTATAAAGTCTAACAATACTCATAGGGGTACAAGTACATCTTATCCGGCAAGTTTAATGCCATAATTAAACTCAGCGACATCCACAACCCCGGATTTGACTCCAATCACGGTTATTTTTACTTTATTTTTATGTAAAGTCTCCCCACGAAAGGGGTTGCAATTAAACACAAACAAAATCTTGAGAAGCTGTATCACTCTCATTGACCCAAAAAATATTTATTCGGCGCAAATTTCGACCTCTCAGCATGTTTGCCAATTCGAAACCCTGTCTATCTCCGCCTCTGGCTGGTTAACCGGCTAGTTGCATGTCATAATTAAACTCAGCGGCATCCATAACCTCTGATTCTACCCCAATATCGGTTGTTTTGGCGTTATTTTTATGTAGATCTCCTCCACCCCCGCGCCTAAAGGTTTTCCCTTCCCATGACGAAAGTGTTTGAAATTATACACAGAAAATATCGGGAGAAAACTATTAATCTCATTTAAATATTTATCCGACGCTAATATCGTTTGTTTCAGTATTTCAGTATTTAAAAATTTCCACTCCCGTAAACCCCACAGAATTTTTTTCCTGTTTGCAATAAACAAGTGTACTAAATTTGGTCTAATTTTTATTGTTATTATTATTATTATTATTAGAAGTAAATTTCCAAAATTATTCATCAGCTCTAACAACAAATTCTTACATCTAACACATTAAAACTATTCTTAAGCAATATATATATATATATATATATGTATATTTAGAAAATGTAACTTCAATACAGCATTGTAAATCACGAAACTTAACAGTGTTTCATTAATATAATTTATAAATTTTAAAAAAATATGTAAATATTTATGCTTATTCCTGACGTTTTCATCATAGACCATTTACTACTACTATTTTTTAACATATTTATACTTATATATATATATATATATGTGTGTGTGTGTGTGTGTGTGTGCAATTAACTTTAAAATTTCATTTTAAGGTGATACTTATAGGCCCAATGCCATGTATATATGAGTGTTTCCTCGTCTCTGAAGCTCTTATTCTTATGGAGATCAATAAATAATAAGGTTTAATAATACGTGAAATAATTTTTATTGCTTTATTATTTATTAACTGACTCTGTATCCAAATTGACATTTTAGCTCATTCCTGTAGAACGTGCTTATACTAAATTGGTAATTAATATCTGTTGACAAAATGTCAGAATATTCATGAAAAACTTTATTGAGTTAATAAAAATTAGATCATTTACTTTCGTTTGTACAGTATTTGTTGTTTTAGATGATTTTTTACCGACCAATGAAAATAGTTGCCCGTCACTAATTCTTTGAACGGTGTACGTATTAGTTATGATGCTGTAAATGCTACCACTAATTTATCATTTCTGTATTTCACATTTTATATATTAAACCATATTTTAAAGTAGCCGTTAGTTGTAATAATTTTCCTACTTATTTAAAATCACTTTTTTTTTGCGTTTCCTGAATTATAGATTTATTTTAATTGTTGCAACAAATAATATCAGTAAAATTTCGTAACCATAGTTCAAGGTTATCACAGAGAATTACACTTATTGCGTTTTTGTTAGAGCATTATTTCGAAAATTAGATGTTTAATTTGTTCTTCCTTCTCATTCTGAGAGCATTCTGGCACATAATGAGCACCTCTGCTCACTTTGGTATGAGTATTGATTATTAAGATAACTTTCGTTGAATACAGATAAGTAATTACAGGAAAGTTCCCCAAGTGTTTGCACTGTCCCACATCACTGACCCTGCCACCAATGTACACAAATGCAGACTGATTCCTCCTCCACTTCTAGAGTAATGGCACCGATAAGCCAAGATATGCAACAAGTTTTCTGATTGGTCAAGAGTTTACTATTGATAACGCTTCGTGAGAAGGATTCTGAAACACCGACAACGTCGGACAAGATAGAAGTCACGAATTTGTGTCTGGTTTCACAGTTTGAGGTAGGGCAGTTATCAGCAGTTACGACAAGAGACTGCGGCCAGTTCTCTCTCAACACGGGAATTCTCATGTAAGAAAACACAAGTGCAACGTGTGATTTCATGTGGCTGTTTCCAAATAATGATTCCATTTTTCATTATAATAATTAGTGCGGGTTGAGTTAAATTTAGTGTCAATCGTTTGCAATATACACGTGTGTAATTGTCGGGATACGCTTTGTTCGTGCAATGGCCACCGTAAATGTCCTCTTGTGCCTGCAGAGGTGAAAAGTTGTGTTAGGTCTTCTTCACATTAGCAGTAACCACAAAACTAAAAAATTTAATTTTTCTTACTAATTTAAAGTCATTGTTAAGTAAAAGGAATTAATAAAATTAAAATCCAAATGCATTTCTAGTGATAGCAAAATTGATGTCGCTTACGTTTTTTTGGGAGTATGAACTAATTTTAATTCATAAATTAAGTATATTGACGGCAGTTACAAAAAAATAGAAATTTGTGGTAAATTATATTTTATTAATAATTAATTTACACATTGTAGACTTTTAGAATTATCTGTTCCATTTTCCAGCGGTTTTTTAATGTACTGTGTGTTTTAATTTATTCAGCTAAGCTCCGATATTGTTGACGTTTTTTTTCTTTCCTTCTCTAATTCATATATTAGAGTTAACATTGTCAGTGTCATAAAACCTATTTAATGTGGTCTAGATATATCTGAGATTAGAATACTATGGAATTAAGTCCATAAAATTCTCTTCGATTATTTTGGTACATGTATTTTCTTCCCCCTTCGTATTTTCTGTCAGTTTGTATTATGTCCCTAATTACATAATTATCATACGAGTAGGAAAATGTACTTGGATTTACTATAGGTCTGTTAGAAACAAAATTGTTGTGTCATTAGTGATAATGATAGTAAATAGATATATTAGTCAAGGAAAACATATTTTATAATGTAAAAATTGAACTATTTTGTATCTAAAAAGTAATTCTAATTCACTTACTTATTTTCAATCTGCCAATTAAAACAGATGGCAGATTCGTTACTATTAACGTCATGTCAACAATATTTGAATGGTTTAGAATTTGTTTAGAGACAATAACCAATATTATAATCAACGAAAGATATTAGCATTTGTCTGACCTTCCAACTGTCAACATTTATATTACACTGCTGTACTGAAATATTCATTGATTTAATAACTTTACCTGAATATTTAATCTCGAGTCAATGTTCGACGTTGGTTTAGTTGCAACGTGTTAAACTTCTTTTTGCTTCACGTTGTTGACAATTTTAAATCTCTTCTTAAAACCAAAAAAAAATGATTATGCTATAACTTTTATTATTTATTCAGCTTAATTTAGTTAAAAATGGATTAATAATGTGACACATTCTTTTAATATGTATAGACTATTTTAATTAAGTTTTGTACTTGTTATGAAACTTAAAATATATTATTAAAATACAGTAAATTTTATAATATTAATTCCGTCTCTTATGATTTAAAGAAAATCTGAAATCACCGTTTTGTCCTGTTTCAGAACGATCCAGTGAAAACATTGAAAAAATTGCAGCATGGTTAGCTGCAACAGACTTGTCTGTGATTCCAGGATTTGACCAGAAAAAAGCTATCAGTATTTTTCTCGATTTACTCAACCCACATTTACCGGCATTACCTGCCGCAGAGATGACAATGAGTGACCGGACAGATAATGAGAGGAAATTAGAAGAAGATGCTATGCTAGAAAACGTCAAGATGAGGTATCTGAGTGAATATTCAGCTGCGCAAAGATCGAAAATATCCGAGATCAACAGGCGGGAAAAGAAGAGAGTGTCACCTACTTTGGCGAAAAATGCTCAATTATTAGATACCCAGGAAGACTTGCGTGTTGACGTTTCCAGATCTCCAACATGTTGTACCCTTCCTCATCCGAAAATATCTTCAACCGTGGAACAGAATGATGATCGGGGCAACACTGATATTTACAAGCGGAAATTGACAAACATCTGTTCGTATTATGAGACTAATGAGTGGCTCAGAGTCAACTACCCCCACTTCAATAGACAATGCCTCCATTCACTTTCCCATTCAACAGAGGACTTGTCCGCCTTTTCGACGGAGAATGACGCCATTGTTGTAGCCGAAGACAGTGAAGAAGAGTTCATAGATGTGGTTACATGTGACCCTGATCAAAATCAAGTCGACGGATCCAGGGACGAAGACAAATATTCGACATCCTTAATCACTAATCAAGGTGATAAAAGTGCACCAACTTCAAATGAAAGCCAATTCACTTCCAATATCAGAATATCATCCCATGACAGTGGTTTTATCTCGGATGAAGATACGCGACTCAGACTCAAGGTTCAATCAGCACACTATCCTAGCAGAGAAGACAAATACTTCGGATCCACACAGGGGGTGAAACAGGTTCACGTTTCAGAGCAGTCGTGGGCCATGGCACCTTACGGAACAAAGTATAAAAGCGGTGATGGTTCACCAAAGAACTCTCTTGATGATTCCGAGGATGTAGAAAGACAGACTCAGTCCTTGGAAAGAGGACCATCTCATTCTGCTTCTCCACCTTCATCATCTACAGAAATACCTGCCACAGTAAGGCAATCAACTTCACCTCAGCTCAGGCCTACCGACGACCTTGACTATAGTGACAGTATGGTAAACCAAACAGAAAGTGATTCGCCGAAATCGATAGCAAACGGAGCGTCACCTTTGACCACACACTCCAACCCATCAGGTGAAGATGTAGACTCCGACGTGTCTGAGAGGTGCAGGCAAGGCTCCGCGTGTTCAGACCAAAGTGAAAACAGCAGACAGTCTCCTTATCTAGTAACAAATAGCGACTCTTCGTCATACGCAGCTTCTAGAAGAATGCTTTTACAGTTCGGTCCAAAGCTACAGAGTATAGCTAGAATTATACCTAGCGAGAGATCGGCTTTCACGAAGAGTGACTATTACATGAATCGGTGGTACCGTAATGTTGAAACAAAAATCAGGAAGGATCACTCGGGTGCTTGGGAGGTCGTAGGAAAGTCACCTGACCGGAAAATATCGAGTCCGGATAAACTGAATAAAGTTAATTTGAGTTGTTCGCGGGATAGACTGGAAGACAAGCCTAAATATGTGCCGTACAGAATACCCGCTGTTTCCCGTCCAATGACGAATTTGAATAGAATTAGTACAAATCAAGTTCCGGAAGGTTATGTTTACCATAACGATTCCGATTTACGAAATGTAAGTCGCTTCCAACAGTCGTGTTTCTCATCGAATAATCGTATTGGAACGGTCAACGGGGTTAGAATCCTAAATCAAGTTGATTACCAACTCTCCGGTTCCAGTATGAGCACGAATGTAAGGAAGAATTATACCGCGTTTCCCGGTCTCAAGCGCCACTACGTCCACTCACCTAGCCCTGGAGAATCGGAAGCGGTGGACCGGAGGTACTCTAACCAGAGGGTGCAGCTGGTTATGCCATCGCGGGGTAAGGAAGAGGAGCTGCCACACATGAGCGGAAGTCGCGCCTGGGAGAGCATCTACCGTAGCGGGGAAGAAGCGCGGCCTGGCAGCGAGGGCGAATGTGAGGGTGAGGACGAAGACTCTGAGGATGCGGACGACGCGGCGCTGCGACTGCGAGTGTCGGTGCTGCTGTGGGCGTTGCTGGGTGAAGCGCGGCTCCGGGAGCTGGGCTGGCCCGCAGAGCCTGAGCGTCGTGTGCTGTGGAGGGCCGTCGACGTGTGCTGCTCCGTGGCGGGCGCCAAGAGTGCGGCTGCCGTGCCCTTGCCCCAGGACCACGACTGCGGCGACGACATGGCCTGCTTTCGCGACCACGCGCACCGCTTCCTCGAGGTCTGTGCGCCCACAAGGGATCTCTGGAAGCGATTCGGATGGGCGTCACTCACCGTCGATGCGGTCATCGCCAAAATATACAGGGAAGGTGAGTTATGGGCAAGTTGCCCGCTAAGTATTAGCAAAATTAAACATCTTAACTGCTTTGTGGGACAGAAGCAGCTCCACTTTAGTCGCTATTCTTCTTAACAGAAGGCCTTGGGGCAAAATATGAATCATAAAACCCAATAGAAAAAGGAAGTTTTTATCAGATAAAACTAAAACGAAAGAAATTTGATAGTCCCAAATTCCGATTTCTGCAGCATAAAGGATAAAATTTGTAGTAACGACCGATTAGTAATTTTATATATATATTACTTCGTTTAATATATACGCGATAACCTTCTTTTATGTTTATGTCGAACACAATTTTTGTATTGTAATTTATACTACCTAGACACGGTCTTCAGATTAAGAGCTATAGACCACGAACCAAAGCGTATTTAAGTGTAATATTTTGGCAATTTTTATTTGAAAAATCAGGCTATCTTCTGAAATTTAATGGCATTTAACTTGGAATGAGGCAGTGGTAGATATATTCCTGTCACATCTGAGTATTCAGGTGATAATATAAGTTATTCTTGTACCAGATACGTTCTACTTGAATAATTTAAGTTATTTTTGATTATAATATGAAGGAGTCGATCGTAAAAGCTAAGTTTCTGGGAACCAATCGCGATCGGTGCAGTTTACACGAGCAAGCGTAGTGAGAATATGTTTCTTGTCTAACGAATCGAATTAATTCTGTTTGGTCCTCATTACGCTTTTGATCGTTGTAAGTAATTTTGATGTAATACTTTCTTCGCGTTTTCAAGAAAAAATAACGCTACAATCTTTCGAAATTAGTTTTTTCTGATTCTAAAAGTAAGATTCACAACCTAAATACCATGTTTTTGTTTTTCATTAGCTTCTGAAATAAAAGTAGTAAAAAAATTTAATTCCGTCGAAACACTGATTATCCAGGTTTATTATATTAAAATTACCTTGAGTTACGTATAGGATATGACTGATACGCATTTACCGATTATATTTATGACTAATATTTGTCATTTATTCTTAAACTTCAACAGAGAGTGTTTATCTATTTTACGATGCGATATTATTGTGGTAATCGTTTTAAGAGATAAAAATTGTCATCTACAAAAATAGAAACATTATCTCAAACGATCTGAAGTGTCTGATACAAAATAATGTCGTGACAAAAATAATTTTATTCATAACCAAAGATTATTATATAGTTAGGGTTTATTCTAGGCATATTTAACCAAATATTCTGTGTTATTTGCTATTGTAATATTAAAATGACGACGTTGTCGAAGCGAAACCTTTTAATATTTTTCATATATTGCAATAAAATATTTTTTAATTACTCATCTCTTTTGTGAATTTATCATTGCAAAATTTGTGAGTTTATTATGATGGTTATAAAATAATTTTTATTAGTTTACCATTTAAATTTTAATCTGTAAATTGAATAAGTAGTTATTACAATTTTGTTTTTAAGATCTGTCCATCAGGGTTTCATAAGGAGATTAAATGTACTGTATGAGGCCTTGCACAATCTGTACAAACTTTCTGTGTATATATTTTCAAATCCTTATCTGTCACGTTGCACGACGAGGGTTATGGACTAACTAATACGTCACGACTCGACCGAAAATACTAGTTGTTTTCAAACCAGACGTTATGTAACGATCATCGAAGACTAAACACTATCTACCCCAAGCGCCAAGTAAAATTCAAACTAACTTTTAGGCTGTAACCGATTAAAAAGTTTTTATAAGCTTGTGCGACACAACTAACATCTGCCCAGGAACTGCTCTCATATTTAAACTAGCGATAACTTCCAACTCTAGACTATTGTATATTTTCTCTCAGCTATTAAAATCTCTACTAACTTCCCCCGCGATAACTAAGAATCACTTTTCAATAGCTATCAACTGCCTCCTTCCCACGATAGCTAACAATAACCATTCTCCAAGATAACTAACAACTTCATCTCCACGATAAATAATAACTAACTTTTCCATATATAAAGATGTTTTCCAGTTATTTATTTTAACCAGTGGAAATAAACGACGCTGTCTACCCAGTGTCACTAAACGTTTAACAATACCGATACAGTAATCTTTTTTTTCCATCGTTAAACGATCAAGTAAAAAGACCTGAAACATTTTTTTTCTGCCACTTGAAAAAATAAGTCACAGTCTTATTTGAGTAGTTAATTCGTAACCGATTCTAAGACGTGTCCTTCACTCCATTAGTGTGTAAATATTCTAAAAAATCTTCTTGACATATTCTTCTAATAAGTAAAATATATTTTACGTTTGTGTATGTGTGTTCCACCATACAAATCAACAAGCGTGGAGCAAATTTGAAAAAATTTCGTAAAACCAACACTGTGGGAATAGGACATGACTTACCTCCAGGGACGGGGGAGGACAGGAATAAATATTTTTCGGGGTCAATGAGATTGGTAATGTTTCTCCGGATGTTTTTTGTGTTTAATTTCTAACCCCTTTCGGCTTGGGAGGGGAGCACCATTAGGAATGGAATGGAGGGTCGTTACGTAACATAACAAGAGAACAATCGAGATTGGAGTCAAATCTGGGGTTATGCATGTCGCTGATTTAATTTTGACAACCAGGGCAACGCCTCACACCAAGTTTGTGTCAAATAATTTCACGTGACATATTGTATATTTACGTATACTGAAAAATGTTTCCACGAGCATAAATATTTCTTCATAACGCCTCTCATACGTTCTAGATACGGTTTATGAAATATACTTCGCCTATTAATTCTTTTGGAAACGACTGCGAACAACCTTCTATCACAATGTATGACATATGTCCGTTTCATCTCAGTAACATTTTAGATTACCGTCATGTGTTATCAGTTTTATTGTGAATCCAGGGTTATCGACCAACTTGTCGCCCTCTGTGTGCAAAACTCTGTTTTTGGCACTTCGCTTGCTGCTCCCTCGCACAACAATAATACATTTAGCCAGTGCCGGTGCTACAGCATATAAATAAAGTTAGAGGTAAACTTTTGTATCTTAATTTTAACAACATTAATAAAACAAAATGAATGCCTCGTTTCACACTCGGTAACCCCTCTCCTGCTAATGCAGCCAGCGAGCTATCTCTGTGCTGAACACAGACAATCTGACCGGACTAATAAATGAGCATGCTGAGTATTCCTTTTGACCGCCTGCAGTACCTGTAAAACTCATATGAACTGCCTCCTTTCTCTGATCAGCGGGAGTTAGCGTATGCAATTGTGCTAATGTGCGGGTATTGTTCTTAAGTATGTAAAAAGAAAAAATACATTCGCGTTTTAAATATTTGTCAGCTTGGTTCTAATAATTAGGTTTTAATAATTAGGAACAATTGCATATTATATAGGCGGAATTAGAAATGTAGCATATTACGCGTTGGCTCCTATTCCGCGGAATATTGGTAACACTATCGCTGTTGAAATATTACATATTTATCCTCGTAAAAATTATTATTGTTGCTTGGGGTGATTTGAAAAATCATGGGCAGGTCCTTCCTGCATTGAGAAATTTACTTACACCTTCCATATGTCTTTATTTTGATACGTACCATCGGTTGGCGCAGAGTTTAACGACACGAAGACAACGGCATTGAGGCAGACCAGTAACTACATTTCATTAATTTTAATTTAAAAATTTAAGAGGATTATAATATGAAATTGTATTGGGATCATTTATCCCGATGACTAAATGATGGCCTTAAATTTAGCTCTGTTTAAATACTGACATGAAAACGCTAAATTGTTTTTAGGTATAAACCACAATAGACCTAAGTTAAACATAACATTCAGCATGAATTAGTGGCTTCATCGGAATAATATGAGAGTCTTTATGCAGGTAAACCATGAATGCGGTGCAATATCATAATATTGCAGCATAACTTACAAATCTTACAGTTATTTATTTTCTTAGGCTGGGGCTGTTCCTTATTTTGTATAATTCTGAAGAAACAGAAATACACCCAGGTATCGCTGTTAAATTCCTTACTAATTTCCTACAAAAAAGTGAATAAGAAAGTGTGTTCTAACCCAAAATATTATTGCCATAGTATACCGTTTGGTTACCTGACCAACAAAATCCTTAACGGTTGAAGATTATTTAATCATCGTTTGTCTATGCTATGAGAACATAGTATTGGTTGTGTATAAGTTTCTAGAATGGTTCTAGTTAGTTGTTAGTAAGGCTGCTGACTCGGTCATCTGTTAATATGTCCAGTAAAGTGGAAGAATTTTAAGGATTTGATCACGGTACGTTAGAGTTAACGTCATCTTAAATATGACAAGTAAATATTATTTGTTTTAAATAAGTAGATGAAAATTGGAAAACAATTATCGATGTACGAGGCATGTTCAGAAAGGAACTGTACTAAATATATATAATTTTTTTATAAAGAGTGTATTTGAAAAAAATTTACAGAACATTGTTAAGACACTTCTTAACTATTTTTTAACTTAATCGCCATCCCGTATCAATGCATGTGGTGAGCAGTGGCACAAGCTTCTTTATGCCCTCCTCGATGAACTCTCCCGCCTGCTCCTTCCCTAACTTCAGAACGTCTTTCTACACCTGCTCGTTAGTTAAAAATTTAATTCCACCCATGGGTGCCTTCAGGGAGGTGAAAAGATGATAATCTGAAGGCGTCAAGTCAGGGGGATACGGGGGATGGTTTAAAACATCCCAACCAAATGAGCCGAAGTGCGCCTTGGTGGCTGAGACTAGGCGTTGTCGTGCAATAAGCACGCTCCTCTCGGTAGCATTACCTCCTTTTATTTTAAATGCTACTTTTGAGTTGTTTTACGGTCGCACAATATTGTTGTGAATGATGGTCTCCCCCTGAGACAGAAATTAGACAAAAATTTTGTATTTTCGGCAAAAAAAACAGTGAGGCCATGATTTCTTTGCTTTGAATTTTTGGCAAATGGCGAATTGGTGTTACGTTACCTTGTTTTTTTTTTTAGGGCAACAGGCTACATGAGTGTGATCGACATTGGGCAACTCCCCTTTAATAGCATAGGAAGGGATTTGAAAGGGAGGATGCGGAAGGGTAGAGGAAGGTAGCCAAACTATCGTGTTCTGCGATGCTCACTCTGTCAGGAGATCCCCCCCTGTACCACTTAGTGTTACCAACCCTCATAAAACAAAAAAATCAGACCGTTATAGTGACAGTACATTTATTTTCTGAACATGCCTCGTAGGTTAGAGAAAAAATATTGACAATCAACAGGGATTTACTAGATACGGCTTTCGTTCTGCAAGCGATAAGTGGTTAATATGATTTATCTTAGGTCTTCACACTTTTGAACCTGCAGCTATTTATCAGGAGGAAACATTTTCCTTGTTAGATACAGGTTCACTTTAGAATAAGGAAACTGTACGGTTACAATCGTCAGCTGTTATGTTTGCCGTATGATAACAAGGTTACAGATAAATAACACTGAGTGAAAAACTGTTATTTTAATCATTTACTAATTATTTGGTAAGAAATAACGTAAATTACTTATGTATCTTTTGTCAGCGTCATTTATTACGTTGAGTTTTGCAGAAACTTTTAAAATGATTCTTATTTTGATCTTTTCTTACAATTGTTTGTATTGATTGCTTTAGTCATTATAGCGGATTATTTGTATAACCATGGTTATTTTTATTGTTGCTTTTAGTTATTATGGCGGATTATTTGTATATCCATGACCATTTTTATTCCTTACTACATTTACGGACTGGTTTAGTGCTGAAAAATCTGCAGCACACGGAAGAGTTGCAAAGGAACTTGACCTTTAGTGCATGATTTTTAAATTTTTTAAGATGTATTTCTGTGAATACAATACGGAAAAAATAACCAAACAAATAAGTCAATTTACGCCATGATGTTGCACATATATATAATTAGGTCTGATTAATCAATATTTCAAATTATTTAGATAATTATTATTATCATAATGCAATTAGAATACCCGGAGACTTATGCTTAAATTTTCTTTCTTGAAAATATAACAATAAAAACTCCACAAAAATAAATATTCTGAAGTTGACCGGAGGGTAGAAAAATCTGACTCTCAGAAAGCTAGGACAGGACATGTCTACGGATGCCAAAAATACACATTTCCCTAAGGGCATGTTGTTCCATATCTTCATCACAAATTAGCTCACTTAGAAACCAACAGACGCCTCTGGGATGGTACTAAATATTATGTTGCATATGTGCTACACTATGCTATAAAGGATTAAAGACGAACAAAATTCCAATGAAACTTTGAGACATTGCTGACTGAGCTTTTACTTTCGCCTCTACTCGATTAACTACGTCGAAAGAAATCCATGACGATACAGCTCCATTAGAAAATGTCTTAACGTGATGTTTCCGCTGCCGTCGTCGTGACGTGCATCTGATGAGGACGTAACTGTTGTGTGCAGACTTGTCTCCGTGTCTCTCCCGACGTGAAACTCCACTGCCCCCTGCGGTCCTGGACGCCGTGGAACGTCTGGAAGCGATGGAGCGTCGCCCCCGCCAGCAACAGCAGCCCTCACGACCCTTGTCCCGCCCCCGACACGTCGCCCCCAGGCCGCCCTCGCAGCTCCCCGCCAGGAAGAAGAGGGGTCGACCCGCAAAGGTGCCTCTCAAAGCAGACGCTGGTGAGTTCTTTCTCAGATCAGGCTGAATACGCACAATTGCAGCCAATGTAAATCATTAAAATTAATCATTATTTTTCCAAAATATAACCCAGGCCACTGCTGCGTCGAGATAATTTTCGATGACGACCATTATAAATCATATGACAAATCCTGACTCTTCAGAGCTTGTTTTAACGAGCCCTAATTAATTGTGATTTTTTTTTTCAACAACTTTATATAATTTTTATTTAAATAACCTGGGAAGATACTTCTGAAAGCTTGTTTGGTAATCTTTGGAAATTAGGACGGCGAGAAGAAGGTTCTGGCAAAGAATTACAATGGCTAAAATAGCGGTACGCTCTATTGTTACACTTTTGGCGTTTCGTACAAACACCAGATCGTAGAAAATATTTTTAGCGGTGATTATCTCGACTGCAGTTGCCTGAACTCTTCAGATGCCATGGATGTAGCTTGTATGTGAAGAATGAAATCTAAAAATAAAATAGACCGTATGCTTGTGTGTATGGTGGTGGAAGAGGTTTACATAAAAATATAAGGCAATTCCGGGCATATAGGAATCGCTGAGTTAATTCACGCATTAATTATATCATGATCATTAACCGACTTATAATTATCGGGAGTATTTTTAACCCTCTTAAGTTACCTGGAGTATTTTTATTTCCTCAGGGTACTAGGTATGTTTTTGGTCTGTACTTCGTTAAAGGTTTTATTTTTTAAGGTTTTTATAGACTTAATTGAATTTGTGAGTATTTTCACTCTTTTAATTCGGAGTGATATTTAGTCACTCTTATTTTATTGTGTAGTAGGTGAATTCTCCAGTTGTTAAAGTACCGCCAGTCATCATCCTGTTTTATGAAAGGTAGCTGCAGAAAAGTTAGGTCGGGGAAATGCACGTACATGGATAAATGTTCCAAACATTTAAGCTATTTAAGCTGGTTAAATGAAACATTAGAAATTAGACTCGAATAAATTACTTCTTCGGGCCAATTTAAATAAATATCCGGGTAACGCCGGGAACTCAGCTAGTAAGATAAAAAACAATGCATCCTTCAAAATCGGTTCGTGAATCTGGGACTTGAAATCCCCTTGCTTTAATAGACAAAGTCAACTAAATACATATAATTAATAACTTTGATACAGTCTTGAGAAATAATGTTACAAAACGACACAAAAAAATCCGTTCCCCTACCATACATAAATCTCAACATATTTATATATAAAACTTTCCTTGCCAACTGTTGGGAATAAACCCCAAGTTTTTTATATGACACGGAACAATACCAGAAGAAGTTGTATTATTATGAAACATGAAATATCCGTATTTCTCTCAGCTATTAGCTAATCGCTTTTCCTATTGGAATAGTCGGCCAGCTGCCTCCTTAACTTGTAGAGGCACGGTGAAGGGAATGCTGCGTCCCCACAGCAAACCCATCCATCGCCATCGGAAGGGCGTGGGACAAGTACCAAATGCGCTACCTACCTGATGCAGGTTTTCTAGGGTTTGTCCTGCATCACTTTTAGGTGAATGCCGAGTAGGACCCTTAAACCATAGCCTGGGGGACCTGATTAACCCTTTGCTACCTATCTATACCCTTCCGAATCCCCAATTTCCCATGGTATTAAAAGGGAGTTGCCACCACGTGGATTTCCCCCATGTAGCCTGTTACTCTAAAATCATATAAATAATTAAAAATTAAATTTCCTCGTAATATATGTTTAATACGAGGCCGTATTCCAGTTCCATCAAATGATTTACTATAGTCATGTAAACAACATAAGATAAATATGAACAACATCTGTTTTCGATACGTGCAAGACAGCGAAGATAAAATCTTTATCTAAGTAAAAACAAAATAATGGATATCCGACGATGAACCTTCGAATACTTATATTCCCAATTTTTGCGTAGTACTTTCTCGTCCAACTGGGTACCAAACAAATTAAGAAATTTCTCATATTACGCCAAGCATGTGAGTGCTATTAGAATATAAACTTATTTGGGCGCAGTGTTTAACTTGCAATTGATCTTAAATTTGCGAATCAAATATTCAAACAACAAAATAATTTATTTTAGGAAAAGTGTTTCCACACATGAAGGGTCGTAAGTCAGGTTTTTTAATCTCAACCAAAGTATAAGGACGCATTTAGAAGACCTACGGCTTTCTTTAAATTCTCAGTAAACGCATATTCACTGAAATCAATTTAAAAATTTCCAACTTTTGCTTTTCCTCTTTAGTTTTATGAAAATTTTTATCATTACTATTTCCCTGTTGTTTCATACCGCATAATTTTCAATTTTGCACACATTATTATAAATGAAATTGGACCTTTTTAAAATTATGCAAAAATTTGCCGATTAAACATATATATTTGAATATTAGTTATTATTTTATTTATGACATTTAATTATCTGAACAAAATAGCCAAAAGACAGAAAAAATAACTGTTTTCTATGTTACTAACACAAAACAACGTTTCGTCCCGTCTTTGGGATTTCGTCGGGTAAGAAATTATATAATGTTATAGTGATGTCAAATTTGGAAAAAGGATTATTATAATAATATCAATTTTCCATACATGGATAAGTATGTTAAAATATTTTGTCGTGTTAGTTACTGACCGGTAGTTTGTTGGAATATTGCATAAATAATACAAAATTGTCATTTGGCTGAAAAAATGTTATGATATATTTATACAAGTGCAGAGTATTGCTTTTATTATAATAAAAATAATTAAATTTTCATATCAATAAGATATTTATTAATTTTTCGTCTGATGTCCCAATAACTGGATGAAACTATGAGTTTTGAGACTGATATTTAATTTTCTCACATATTGCATATTTTATTTAATTTTTTCGGTAGTTATATTGTTATGGACACGGATATACAACAAATTAATTTATTAAGTTGGATATGAAAACCAAATAAATGGATTTTAATCTTTTTTATCGCTTTCTTTGCTTGAACACTTTTAGAAAATAGTAGTTAATTATGTATGATATCAACAACCATGGAATTTAATTCAGTTAGAAATAAGAATAATTTGATATGAAATGTTCATTCGATTTATGCGCAACTTCGGTTATATATGATTATCAACAAATTGTGTTTGTCCTTCGACATGGACAGTGAAGTTGTTTGTTGTCTGTGCCAAATTCCAGAGCAGAATGAAGACTCGATACGCGTCCCTGAGACAAATCAATCACACGTGCGTCCTTGTTCGGTGGCTCACAGGGAACGACCTCGACAAAGTACGACTTATTTTCCACATTTATCTGCCACGTGTGTTTCTTCCCAATCTTATCACGACCCACACGCCAGAGAATGTCTACCTGAACGATCAGACACTCTCAATCGAAACGGTGACGTCATACCTAACTTAGCCAATGGAATCCAAGTACATCCATTTCAAAGTACATGTCTGCAGCCCAGCATCTACATGCATCTTACCACGCGAAAGGCCGGGTATTTTGTTGTTTTCTTTCTACTCAAATAGGTTGTGGCCAGCAGTGAGAAACCAAGTTTTCCAATTCGAAATGCCTCGGGGAAAACTTTATGTGGCCTAAACACCACGAACTTTTGTACCACTTTTAATTTTTTCGCCAATAGCAATTCTCAATGTATTTTTTTAAACCATAATGCGTTGGAAAGAGAATTAAATTCTCTAAAACTCTCATTCATGACAAATGAATATACGATCTACCGTCTTGGAGATATCAGCAGTAGAAATACGTCAAACTGAATTATTTTCGAAAAAGACGAAAAATAACATACATTTGACAAACGATTGTTATCACTTTATTTTATACTCTACAATATATTACTGAACATTGTTTTCAATAGAATGCTTCATGCTTTAATTATTAGCGAGAAACTAAAACGTTGTGCAAAATTTCGAGTTTATTGGGCCACAGAAACTTTTCCCGAGGTCTTTCGAATTGGAAAACCACAAACTACACAAGAAATAAAATAAAATACCCAACCATTTGTTTGCGAAGGCCTTTTTCTTGGACATATAAAGTTTTATCCGACTTCTGTAGCTCATAATTATCATATTTTATTATAAGATTTCTAAGCATTTGCCTCTATAAGATATTTATTCTTCCCTTTTTTTTTCGTACCACATATTTATTTGTCCGTAAATGTTAACAGGAGCAGAAATTAACTCGTAATTCCCGATGATATATGATTTTCATCTCATGAAATCTGTTCCAGTCAAACTGAATTCGAAACCAGTATTTCTTTACTTGTCTAATATGTTTTCCCAGTTTATTGAAGTGCAATGATTGGCACATGATTGATTAATGTTAATTTATGCGCTTAATATCGTAAAATTGAACGGTTACAACTTTGAGTATTTTGGTCTTCCTGGTGCGCGATATAAATAAATTATGATTTAATCTATTCTTATCTAATGCACGTGTAACGTAATGTATTAAAATAAATACTTATTTTGGACCAGCTGTAACCGGTTCATTATCTGGCAGATAATGTATGTTTCTTGACTATACATTGGAAATGCGTAGTACAATCTAGTCCCCCATTACTTGTAGAGAATTCTAAACCATTGCTCTCAATCAGACCCAGAAGTGTTTTATTTTTAATTTTAACCCTACACTTCATCTGAGTTCTTCCAACGTACGCTTCTCTCTCTCTCTCTCTCGCAAAGTAAAAATACAATTGACATTTAGCTCGTTTAATCTCTCATAATACGAGGTAAAAATCATATGGGCCAGAATAGCAGCTACATGAAAGCCGCAGAAAAACTGAGGCAGTCTCCACAACTCAACAATTTTAAGTAATAATTTTGGAATAGAATAATGTATAAAATGCCACAACTTCAAAGTTTGATAAATGCAAAAAGTAAGGATGCCAGTCATATTAATGGAGGATTAAAAATATGTCCTACTTAAATGATGACTTGGAAACAAAACAAAAATGTCTCATAACTATTGTACAGGGTGTTTAAAAAATATAGGGCATAATTTCAAGTATGTACCGGTGTGTAGACAATAAAACAAGTTCAGTACAACATGTGCTCCGAAATGTGCTACAATATTCACCGTAACGTTTTTATTTCCATAGAATATGTTCAAACTGTCCAGTCTCTTGTTTCAGCACAGGCCTCACATCGACGTGTCATGGCCCTGGGATCACGATCCAAAATCCCAGGAGTATTGCGTATTTTCTCACTACCTGCCACAATTCCGAAGGGATTCCATGTCAGGCACGGGAAACGCCAATGAATTTAAATGCCCCCCACAAGTAGAAATCGATAGGGTTGAAATAAGGTGAGCGTGGAGGCCAAGCAATTGAGTCACTTCCACCTGGAGCTATCCATCGAGCAGCAAACGTTCGATCCAAGTGACGGGGAACCGTACGACGAGCGCCATCATGCAATAAGTAAGCTTGTTCACGACTGATCAGTGGAGTGTCTTCATATGGTGTTTTCCAGAAGAAAAATGTTACGGTGAATATCTGTGTTTTGAAGGCCATAACTCGGAAACTAAGCATTTACGGACAGATATTGGAATGAACATTTTTGTTGTGTGCATATGCAGAGTACATACCTGAAATTTTACCCTATATTCTTAAAACACCCTGTGTATATCTGAAATAAATATTACTTTTTTATTATTATATAAAATGTCTGTGATACAGTTAATACTAAAATTATAACAATGTTTCTACAGCCTAATTTTATCCCCAATAATTTGATAACATCTTGGAAGTATGATTTTACACTTCAGTTCCATCTTACAGTTTAGTCAGGTTGGTCATTATTCGAAGAAAATTTCGTTTATACCAGTCCTGTCAATACCTCCACCCTAAACGGAGGTGATTATTCGAAGAGGTATTTCTCCCTTAATTAACTTGAGCGCCGAGTTCGTAAATGGTCGCTTTTGTTGCAGGGCGCGTGGAAAGGGTAATGTTGTGGCGATTCCTGTTGAACTTGTTGGAGGACCCACGAAACGAACCCTGCATCCACTGGGTCCAGAGGGATCAGGGCATTTTCCGGATCATCAACACCGACTGGCTGGCGCGTCTTTGGGGGCGTCGACATGGCAATCCTCGCATGACATACGAGAAGATGGCACGCGCCATGAGGTAAACAAATTTCACGTTTTGCGCCTAAGATCAGTGTTACCACTCAGGAAGATCTATTCGGTAAAAGTAATTTTTTGTGGAGAAGCAATCTTTTATAATCGTTCTTAATTTTGAGGCTGACAGAAATTTGGGTTTACACGTTTTCCAGATATTTTTTACTTTAAAATTCCATCAGAAAGTAGAATGGTCATTTCTACAGACCCTATCAGACTTTTCGTTAGCCTCTCTATCCCTCTCAGTGGCTTATGAGAAAATCAAAAGAATAACAACATTACATTATGAAGGGATAAATATTCACTGTGATAACAGTCTATTGTTAACAATGTGATGGGAACATGCAGTCAAAACTGAAGAAGTTGGTAGTCGTTCTGTCTTGTAAATTGGGCTCCTTTACAAAATCTTAAAAATGAGAATGATAAGGTCATGATGAGGTCAATGAACCAGTCACCACAGAAAATGATCTCCAATTTTTATTTAAGCAATTAAGTTAATTTTCTTCTTGAAGCGAACAGATTTTCTCTGTTCTAGCGGTACGTATCAAGTTGATTTAAGTTCGTATACTCCAGTCACACGTTTTTCATCCTGATAACGTATTTTAATAGCCTTTTACTGTTGCACAGCAGCGTCTTCCTATTGAAAATTAAAACATTTTAGAATACACGATACATACATACACCATGGCGTTACAGCCCTTGTTGGGCTACAGCCTGCCTCACTATCGTACTCTCATGCTTTTCTCCTCCATCCTCCTTCATATCTTCCTCTACATTCTCCACCCATTTCTTTCTAGGTCTGCCTACACACCTTCTTCCTCCTGGTTTTCCTTTCCCTATTCTTTGTAGTAGGGTTACCTCCTCACTCCTTTCCACATTCCCTGCCCAAGTCTTGCACTCCTTATGGAGCTCACAATTTGGGGGTTCATATAGTTCTTTGTTAGCTATGATTCTCCATTCCTCGTGTTCATACTTTGGCCCATAAATTCTTCTTAGGATTTTTCTTTCCCATGCTGCTATTCTGAATTCGTCGCACCTCAGCATACACCATGTTTCTGATGCTTTAATTACAGTATTATAAATCTTTACCTTTCCCTTTTAAATTAAAACATTTTACAATACACGATAGATGTTTGCAATTTTCCGTGCCATTCATAAGGTGCTTTTATGATCCACATAGAAAAAAATCACAGATAAAAATAATACCTATATTATGAAATCAGGGATTGATTTATATAGGTATATTAAAAGTATTAATATTAGAAGTCTCCTAAAAAGTGTCCGATAATGAGTGAAAATAACAAATAGTTAAAGACCAAAACTCATACTGTTCGAGGTGGAACGTGAAATTTTATCAAACCATAAGCGGCCAAAAATGTTGATTCTAAATTAGTGATTTCTACAATTATTTTCTCTATAATTAAACACTGAAATAAGTGCGTAAATGTGCAAATGGGCGGTATGTGCAAATTGGCGGTATGATCTAGATCTTCACATTCATATTTAGACTTCTACGAGCTCCAAAAAATGACCAGTAAAATGTTTCGATGAGTCCAATAAACAAGGTCGGGTCCTGTTTATCCTAGACTTCACGGGCATTATCAGTTGTTGACTCGCTACAACACCAAGTGTCTCAATAAATAATGATATATATTTAATAGCATTTACGATAAAAACAAGCTGTCCCTACTCTTGGCATCTTGTTTTCTTTTCTATATTTGGAATCGCAAGTGTGTATGTGTTAGTACATGAACTGTCACATGGGACAAAGCAGGATCACGAGGACGAGGGTACGAATCGCCGAACCCCTTTAAGATGTCGCAGTTTCGTCATCGTTGTTTACAACTTCGAACAGCAATCTTGAAGAGTTTCGAAAGCTCTGGAAACACACAGAGATAAGCGGCTATTAGATCCTCTTATGTAGCAGACTATCTCTCGCGGATGCGATAGGCAGCAAGGAAATGGAGGGCGTATCAATCCAGTTCGTGGAGAGCTTCATGATTTCTGCTTCGGCTTATCAGTACCTTGGATTATTGATGATATGTGGCACGCGTCCACTGCGTGATTGTGATCACGGTTAATTGGAAGCTTCCTTTCAAAGTTTGCTTTAGGCGGACAGTGAAATGACTTCAGGAATATTATTAACCTAGAGATACATTCATGCTACGCAAAAGCAACAGAAATGGCAAAGACTAAAAGGTTACAAAGACCCCGGATGACAGCGGAAAAGTAGTCAATACCATGGTGTCGTAAAACGAACGCTTCATGTAAAGTTGTAAATACATGTTAATCGTTCATCACCAAGCCGAATATGGAATAAGCTGAGTTTCCGGTTGGTAATTATTTGGAAATACGGGAGTTTTTTCAAGACAGGTGTAGATCTCGCATCGTGATTTAGAACCTTGAGTACAGAACGGAAAACTCAATCCAAGTCTCTTTTGAGACACAATAAAACGAGTTAAAATTAAATATTATTAAACGTTAACACTACAGAACTATTCCTTACTTATGGCAACAGCCCACACAATTGAAATGTCACGTTCTAGATACCATGAACGACGATTTGTGTGGATGAGGTGACAGATTTAAGTATTGACCATTCGTGAATTTTGAAGTTTAACTGCTGGAAAATCGTGGTAGTCGGGGATTCGAAAATTCGAATCGAAAATTTTATTTTTAATATTATCCACATATTTCATAACCATCCCGTAGTATCTGAAATGTCAAATTTTAGTACTTCAACAACAGTGATTTGCTCAGCTAAAATCCACTCTCTCTTAAGAAAAGGGAAGAATGGATATTCAGCAAACCGGTTTATATTAGTTCTACATTGTTGCCCAAGAAACAGTAAATATTTTTCTTCTCCAACTTCTGAAACTCGGTTTACATCTCAGCCTGAGAAATAAATTATTAGATG
Organism: Zhengitettix transpicula; assembly: GCA_037074705.1. Classification (NCBI taxonomy): domain Eukaryota; kingdom Metazoa; phylum Arthropoda; class Insecta; order Orthoptera; family Tetrigidae; genus Zhengitettix; species Zhengitettix transpicula. Next base: position 118,608,457 of record CM073592.1, on the reverse strand, counting down.
AGGATAAGGATTACGACAAGATTTTGTTCAGGAATAGTCTAGAGGAAAAGGCAAGGATTAACAGGAACTTACTTGATACTGCAGTATTTAAAATAAAATGGAATCAATATTTTATTTTGCTGTCGAAGATTAAATAATATTAATCAATAACTTAAATGAATTATAGAGGAATGATATTCATGCACCCTAAGGAAAATTCAAAGTAAAGATCAGGATATAAACAGCTTAAATTATACCAAAGTAGATAATTGTCCGGTCGTGTAACAAAGTGGAACACTGAAAACTAACAAAATATCGTCCATACTACTAATAATACGTGTGTAACATGTGAGCAATAAAATCAAAATGATACGACGTATGGTTTTTAGAAATCAAATCAAGGATTAAAATGTTAAGTACTATTAAATGTATGAAATCATGTTATTGGTACATACAACAACAGGAAATAGATAAAGCATAAGGAACGTAGGTTTTCCTGGTGTAACTACTGGATAAAGTTTTCTCGGGATTCCAACGGTATCTTCAGGTGAAGAAAGATGGCGGTGCAAGCCATCGAAACGTTGTGGAAATTAAACGACGCTACCCAGTTGGAATCCCGAGAAAACTTTATCCAGCAGATAAAAACATATTTGGAAAATAAGAAAATATTAACAGTAATTAACGATAATTTAATCTTCATAATTTGATATGCGAGAAAGGTTTCTGTTCACTATAAACCACTGTTAAGTACGCTAGAACACTTTACGGATACGCCAAATTAAAGTTTGTGATAAAAAATCATCTTCTAGTAAACACTCGAGACTGAACGCTGATAATAAACAAGGTCGACTGTGACACGACATACGAGTAGAAGAGTAGAGTAGATAGTGAGACATGCCAAAGGTATCCACTAAGATAAACTAGTCTATATGGAAAGATATTATGAAATGTTAGAAAATGCGACTTATCTTCTGTAGTGAATCACATTTCTTTGTTTGCTATATTATTCTGGAAATATATTAATTATGATCCATACTGGTACAAGTACACTGAGAAGAGAGAGGTCACGTTTATTTATTACTACTGACATTCAGTCCTACTCCCGAATACTTGAACATTAAACGAGAATTAATCTCCCTTAAGTATTAAAAATGTTGACCGCTTGCTTATTTTTCCCAACTCACCTATTAAATACATTACATTGGGCTCCTAAGGAAGTCTTCTGAATGTCCCCATTCCCCTTACACATGACAATAGCATCTCTTACACGCCACACTACAGATCACATTGGTTTTAGCCGATTTCCCATCTACTGTTCTTCTAACGTGTCGTGACCACTATTGCACTGTATTTAGGTCTATTCTGCTCATTCGTTTGGCATTTATCAGGTCATTGGCACGACTTTTAAGAAAACAAATACTCTTTCAGGTTAAAATTAATTGTTTTAATCGTAAATAATTAAATATTAATTTTTTTTAATTTAATGGTGAAATGGCCAGCCAAACGCCAGACCCGGCATTGTATGATTTCTAAGTTTTACAAAGGTAGAAAAGTTGCTACCAAAAATATGTTTATCCAAGTGCATTAGACGTGATTTTCTAAGTTCAAATCACGTAATTATGATATTTTTCATTAGTATTGATTAGGAAAAACAACAACTTTAGACCATAACATGTTAAGGGCGTCAGAAAATCGAGGAACTGTCACACTCTTAACCAACCTTGGTCGAGATACCAAGAACACTTGTAGCGGATTGGTAAAGTAAACAGTGTTTGGGTCCCGCATAAGAAAACAAAGCTAACGTGCAACTTACTGCTTCAGCGGAACAATACAGAAGCTTGATCGCAGGAGATGAAAACTGGGTCCTCTATAATAATCCAAATTCCGATCGCTACAACATTTTCTAAGTGGCAAAAATATAAAAATTTGGATGATGTCCAAAATGCCACCTCCAGATACTGGAGAATTTTATCGATCCAGCATTGAAAATTGGCACACTAGATGGCAAAAGGTGGTTTATAACAAGGGTGATTACACCATTTAGAAAAATATAAACTTGTTAAAACTTTATCTGTTTGAATTTAATGTAAAATACATTACTTTTTTGGGGAGTAACAGGCTACATGTGGGTAATCCACATGGTGGCAACTCCCGTTTAATAGCATAGGAAGGTACTTGAAAGGGGGGATGCAGAAGGGTAGAGAAAGGCTTCCAAGGGTTAACTAGAGCCCCCGGGCTATAGTTTAAGGATCCTACCCGGCAATTCACCTAAAAGTGATGCAGGGAAGACCCTAGAAAAACCTGCATTAGGTAGGTCCGGCATTTATTACTTGTCCCACGCCCTTCCGAGGTCGCAGCTTACCTCTCGCCATGCCTTGGCCAGTTGAGGAGGCAGCTGGCCGACTATTCCAATAGGAATAGCAGACAACTCTTACCGTATGCCAAAGGTCTCTGACCCCGGAACATACACTCTCAAAACAGGCCGAGGTGCCTCGGCATGTGAGAACCTTAGCTCAAAAAACCAGAGAGATGTGAAGGCATCCGCAAAGGTAGCCTCCGCCAGAGCTCTCTGGGAAGGTTCACCTGCGAGAGAATTATCTCGCAGGCTTACTTCCCTCATTACATTACTTTTTTTTAGAGTAACAGGCTACATGAGGGTAATCCACATAGTGGAAACTCCCCTTTAATAGCATAGAAAGGGATTTGAAAGGGGGGGCAGTGGAAGGGTAGAGGAAGGTATCCAAGGGTTAACTAGGGCCCCCAGGCTATGGTTTAATGATCCTACCCGGCAATACGCCTAAAAGTGATTCAGGGAAAACCCTAGAAAAACCTGCATCAGGTAGGTCGGTCATTGGGTACTTGTCCCACGCCCTTCCGATAGCGGGAGAGGAATTTTCTGTGGGGACGCAGCATTCCCTTCTCCGTGCCTCGACCAGTTTAAAAGGTAGCTGGCCGAATGTTCCAATGGGAACAGCGAACAACTCTTACCGTATGCCCAAGGTCTGTGACCCCGGAACATACATCTCTCAGAACAGGCCGTGGTGCCTGGGCGTACTTTCCGGTCAACCTAATACTATCTGTTCACTTTAATTGTACTGCAAGCGCAAACCATAAAATCTGTTGCAAAATTGGATGTTATTTCAAACACAACGATGTAAATATAGAAAAATATCTTAAATATTAATTATAAGTTCTTAGCTAAATAAAGTAACTTTATCGTGCCGAACTGCTTCTTTGCTTGAATATGCTTGCATAAATAATTAACTTCTTTTCTGGTGTTGATTGTTTCAGAACTTACTACCGGTCCAAGGTCCTACAGCCTGTTCCTCGATCGCCGAATCTGCCCAGGAAGCTGGTTTACAAGTTCAATCCTGCCGTTGTTAGCAAAGTCACTGGCAACAGCAGCAACAAAGTCATTCCCATCAGGAAATAAGAAGAATGAACATTCGGTGTAGTTCTCCTCGCCTAAAGTGACAATAATCTATTAACTATTCACGAAAACATTCCATGCTTGATCACCACATGTGTTCAGATATGAAAGCATATTTAAAGCAATATCCCGAGATTATGTTAATACCAATGACAAAGACTTCAACTGTATAGTTTGTGTATGTGACTGTGACCATCATTTTATATATAAAAATTGGTTTTGAACAGTGTTTTTATATTAAAACCAATTATAACGGTTCCCGTGTTTCAGCCTAGTCAGAAATACTGTTTTCTTCAATTAACTACTTGTGTCAGAAATAGTATATTTTTAGGGATTTATTGAGTAAGTTTACAACGTTAAATCCCATATTGATACTAAGTAAAGACATGACAAATAAAATATTAATGATGGAATACAATTACTATGTGTAATTAAAACCTGAACCTCCTCCTGTTATAAAAATTGAGTTATTTGATAAGAAAATTGATATATAAAGGAGCAAAGCTAATTGATTTGATTACATATTAACGTCATTTGAATTTCCTATAATGAACAATAACACCATCTGGTTTTAGGACATCCTTGTGGAGAATCGCTCAAATCTTGTAATATAGAAAACCAACAAATTCTGCCACCTGCCATTTAATTAGAGCCTCAAATGTTTGTTCCGAGGATCACTTATTAAAACAATATACGAAGGAGAGTCAAATGAAACCTTATTTATTTTTTAAATTTTATACAACAAACCTGTATCACTTTTCGTCATAGTCTCCTCCACGCTGAATTCATGTCTACCAAATGCGAAGGGCCTGAATTCCCGTAGTAAAACAATTCTTTTTGGAGTTTGTGCAACCACTCGTGCACCGCCTGGCGCATCTCGTCAGCGGAATGAAATTTCGTCCCAGAAAGTGCTTCTTTTAGGGGTCCAAACATATGAAAATCACTTGGGGCACGGTCGAGCGAGTATGGTGCACACTATCCAAATTGCTTGAGAAGATCATACTGAAAAGAATCAGAGTAGACAGCAGTAATCAAGACTGGATCCCGGATCATCAATTTGGTTTCCGACAGTCGCATTCAACAATTCAACAATGCCATAGAATTGTGGACGTAGTTAACAAAGTTATGGAGAACCAGCAGTACTGCACAGCAATATTCTTAGATGTAAGCCAGGCCTTTGATAAGGTTTGGCATTCAGGTCTACATGTTAATATTAAAAGGACTCTGCCTGACCAATACTTCAACTTATTAAAAATCATACCTTGACCAAAGAGAATTTGCTACTGACGTAAATGGAGAAAGTTCAAACCGTTATCGCATTCTATCCGGGGTGCCACAGGGCAGCATCCTTGACCCCCTATTATACGTCTTATACACTTCCGACTTGCCAACCTCAATGGACGTAAGCACAAGTACCTTTGCTGATGATACAGCAATACTGTCAGCACTCACAGACCCTGATTCCGCATCACAGAAACTTCAAAAACATCTACTAACAATAGAGACCTGGCTAAAAAGATGGAAAATAAAAGTAAATGCATCGAAACCATCCCATATAACATTTACCCTTAAAAGGAACATTGTCCTATAGTAAACCTCAATCAGGAAGACATTCCAAAAGCAGAATCAGTCAAATATCTTGGTCTTCACTTAGACACCAAGCTGAAATGGAGGGATCACATCAATAAAAAGAAAAAGCAAATAGAAATAAAAACTAAATTATTAAACTGGCTGATTGGACGAAAATCAAAATTATCAGTAGAAAACAAATTACTTATTTACAAAACAGTGATAAAACCTATATGGACGTACCGAATAGAGCTCTGGGGATGTGCAGCCATTATGCTATTATACAACGAGTTGGTATGTATCCAACTTCAGCTTATATACTGACCTCAATACACGATATGTAGCAGACGTCTTCAAAGATAAAAATCGTAAACACCATAATAAACTTCAAACCCATCCCAATCGACTACTAGAGCCGTTACTACAACCAACTGACTACCGAAGACTGAAGAGATGCTGGCCAATAGACTGCAATAGAAACTGAGGTGGCGTTGTTGGACCCTCACCTCTCCACGACATCGTACAAGATACTTTTATTAAATTGTACATGTTATCAAATTAGCTTAAAGATCATATGTAATCTGATTGCTAATAAAAATCTATTTAAAAAAAGTCTGCTACTGTCGCAACCGTCGCACGAGCCGTATGGGACCACGCATTGTCTTGTTGCAGAAGAACACCTGTCGATAGCAATCCACGTTGTTATGTTCTAATGGCAGGCTAAAGTTGATTTTTGAGGGCGTCTGGGTATGTGTTACCTCCTTCGCGGTTTGTAATTCTCCAGAGAGGACTCATTTTTTGTCCCAAAAGTCACGACACGATGTGCCCGGCTCGGGCGAGGAGCATCGACTGCAGACGTCACGCCATTTGCGACCTTCCTACATCATTCATACACTTGCTGCTGTGATAAACAGGTATCCCCATAATGGACCATCATTCTTCGATAAATGTCTGTAGGTTTCACAGATTTACTTTGCAAAAATCTAATATCCTAACTATTTTAGTCCCTGGTGCACGTTGCTAGTGGGGCATCCATCTTTATAGTGTTCCTGCGTCGGTGTTTGTGAATCTGCACTGTGCTGCTACCTAATTATTTAAAACACGTGTACCAAAGTACAGACCACTTTCTATTTTCTATTAAACTTTCAGGTTTTCATTTGATTCTAACTCGTATTAAGAAGAATAAATTCATAATTAAATAACGATTTTGATCCCACTACAGACAAGGAAAGAAAAGCGACAACAAACAAACACGTTTATAAAAAGTCCTCTCTTCCACTATAATAATGCCATATCAAAATTTTCCGCAGAATCTCTAATCGATACGACAAAACTAACTGTTTCTATTAGAAATAATGTCCTCTATTTTATCACAGATACTAACTTGCCGCAAATTATGTTATTTATTCTGAGCCCCATAGCTTTGAATTTTTTTAAAAAATCCATCTACCACTGTGAACAAAAAATAAGGTGAATTTATTTATAAAATATAAATTATTTATTTATTCTTCCAAATCAATTTCATCCCCTTCAAAGTAATCCCCGTCCGATAAAACGCACTTTTTCCAACGCTTTTTCCAGTCCTCGAAATAGTCTGAATAGTCTTTTTCCGGTATAGCCTTCAAGACCTTCTTCGACTCGGTTTTTATCTCCTCAATCGTGTCAAAACGGCGTCCCCGCACTGACCATTTGAGTTTGCTGAATAGCCAGAAGTCGCACAAAGCCAAATCAGGCGAATACGGTGGTTGCGGAACGATATGAGTCGAGTTTTTGGCAAAAAAGTCGCGAAGATCCAATGCAGTATGACATGGTGCATTATCGTGATGAAGGAACCAAGAGTTGTTCGCCCATAATTCCGGCAGTTTCAGACGAATAGCTTCGCGCAAACGACGCATAACGCTCAAATAATATTCTTTGTTGACAGTTTGGCCCGACGGAAGGAATTCATAGTGCACCACACCACGATAATCAAAGAAAACTGTCAACATGACCTTGATTTTCGATCGACTTTGCCGTGGACTTGCTTCACCTTTTTGCACGATATTCGCTGAATTCGTCGGTGGTTTCAGGGTCGTATGCGTAAATCCAAGTCTCGTCTCCAGTAATGATGCATTTCAAGTGGTCCTGATAGTCAGACAGCAAAGTTTCACACACATCAACGCGACGTTTTGTTTCCAAAAAATTGAGCGATTTTGGCACCAATCGAGACTTGACGCGTTTGAGACACAAAACATTCTTCAAAATGGTTTGGGCTGAGCTAAATGATATTCCAACACTATCAGCGAGATCTCTAATTGTCCATCGACGTTTTTCAAGCACCAAATCTTTGATTTTCCGGACGTGGCCCTCGTCGGTAGACGTTGATGGTCGTCCAGAGCGCGGGTCGTCTTCAACGCGGTCTCGGCCGCCTTTAAACTCGTTGTACCACTTGTAAACGTTTTTTTGTGCCATACTTTGATCACCAAAGACCTTCCGCAACATTTTCAACGTGTCCGCACAAGAATATTTGTTCTGCAAACAAAATTTGATGCAAGTTCTTTGCTCAATAAAATAACCTTTTGCAAAAAACTAAAAATTCACTTTTGGTTGTTTACAAAAACTCGTGTAACTCGGAGATAATTAAACCTTTTAACAAACAGACGCTTGGCAAATATTATAGACAGTCCTACCAACATAGGGAAAAAAATTTACGTGCCTTCCCAATACCCGGGAGTTTTAAATGACAATTTCACCTTACTTTTTGATCACAGTGGTATATTAAACTCTTCAAAACTGTTGCACAACCCAACATGAATACCGCATAAGTTTTCTTTTCTATTTTCATTCCATTTCCGGAAAGTATTTCAGGTGTTGTCTAATTCAATCGAACCCACCCAACTATCGCTGAGGTTCTTCTCCTAATTACGAAACTCTTCAAGTAGGATTATCGTCACTTTTTTCCCTTAGTTCTTCGAACTTCATTCCATGTCATTCGGTATTAAAGATAATTATGACCTCAGATGCGGATGAAAACTGTGGGAGCCGGTGGAACCTTCCTGGAGAGACGGAAAAGTCTACCTTACAGGATGCCTTCCGCTGTCTAGTTTTTAAATAAGGAATCCCAGGGTCTCGGCCAATGTGTACAGTCGGCGTTGCCATTTGCCCAAGGTCTGACACTTTTCCCGAGGTGTGCTTGTACATGCTCTGCAAGTCTCGTTAGTAAACGTAGAGATTGTCTCGTTAGGGCTAAACAGAATTTAGTAAATCTAAGCTCTCATGAATGTACGGACTCTTAACATTCAGATTCACAGCACGATTCTCTTCCTGGTGACTGTTCTAAACGGAGTATCTTTCCCTACCCTACATCTGAACAATTTATTTCTTTGTCACTGCCAAGTTCTTTGAAAAACCAGAACGTATTTGGTTTCCTTTCTAGTTACTTGTTTTTTCTCCTGTTTACTTCGCTTCTTACTTTGGTTTTTCTCTCTTTTGTCTTTCCACTTCCATACTCAGACAATTGAATACCCGAAAATGATAATACCTCAACATTGCCAAACAATTACAAATCCACTTTAAGTCTCGTTAGACTGTCCACTTCTCCTACTTCCCACAATTCTGTCACTATAGCAACCTTTCATGCACATGCTGATTGTATGTGTATACTTGCCGACACCCAGATAATTATTTACATTAGTCCGAAAAAGTATTTAATTTGTCACTAATCTCTTATTCAACGCGTAATTTAGCTGACATAAAGAGCTACAATTTTTTCAACATTTACCTTTTCAAGCCAACCTTACTTATGCCGACGGAATGTTTATTTCATCATAAGTGGTATGATGACTCAATTCTTTTTAATCGAGTCAAAAAATCTAGTGTTACCTTAAATAAAGGTGCGTTTACACGTGACAGCAACTCGCAGCCGGAACTCTCGAGAGTTACTCTCAGAGCCCTTTACAAGGGAGAGTGAAATTCGGCAGAGTTCACTCTCCGAGAGCAACTCGGGGTGCCAACTCTCGAGAGTCCGCTCAGACCGTTTACACGCACGCTCGCAGTCAGTTCTGCGAGTGATTTTAAGACCGGAAGCCCTTGGCTACATTCTTTCTCTAGGAGAGATACGAAGGGGCTACCTTTGGGGATACCTTTTCCACTCCATTTGTGAACTAAGGTTCCCACAAGCCGAGGTACCTCGGCCTGTTTTGAGAGGTGTATGTTCCGGGGTCACATACCTTGGGCATACGGTAAAAGTTGTCCGCTATTCCCATTGGAATAGTCGGCCAGCTGCCTCTTAAACTGGTCGAGGCACGGAGAAGGGAATACTGTGTCCCCACAGCAAACTCCTCTCCCGCTATCGGAAGGGCGTGGGACAAGTACCCAATGCCCGACATACCTGATGCAGGTTTTTCTAGGGTTTTCCCTGCATTTCTTTAGGCGGTAGGATCATTAAAATATAGCCCGGGGGCCCTAGTTAACCCTTGGCTACCTTCCTCTACCCTTCCACGTCCCCCCTTTCAAATCCCTTCCTATGCTACTAAAGGGAGTTGCTTACCCTCTAAAACAAAACGAAAAAGAGAAGTATTCCGCCGATTCCTATTTTTTGTTATTTTTAAATAATTTTTTAATGTAAATATTTTTATTGCTATTAATTAATTAATGATGAAATACGTAATTATATTGGAACTAGCTGAGTGCCCAGTTTTGTCCGGGTATTTATTTTAATTAGCCCGGAGTAGTACTTGATTCGACACTAACATCTTGTTAAACATTTCATTTAAACAGCATCAATAGCGTCAGTTATTGAAACATTTACCTATTTATGGTCCCCTCCACGACTTCAAATAAACCAGTATGATGACTGACGATATTCAGGAATTCCCCTACTACATAAAATAATTGTCTAAAAAATTGCGACGAATTAAAACGGTAAAAAATCATTCTTAACGTAATAACGTCTAAAAAATAATCCTGGTACATTAAGTGGGTAAAAATACAAACTTTGACTAAACAGAGATCAAAAACATAAGTAGTACCCTATTAAAATGAAAAAATACACCCCTAAGTTGAGACTCAACAATACTCGGAATTTTTTTTCGTCAACCACGTCCAATTCCACGACGAGGAACATAAAATTTTTAGTAGCCCCCATGGCTAATGTGACAATGAAACACAGAGATTCCTATAACTCCGGAATCAACACTAATATCGGTCTTTTTGCCATTCCTTTTTACGTAAATCTCTTCCACCACAGCCCGTACGATAACGGTGTTTTCCTCCCTTGCCTTTTGGATTGTAATTGGACACTTAAAAATTCTAGACTGACACTATCTAATAAAGTGACCCCGACAACGTTTAATTCGACGCTAATAATTCCGTTAGGAATGTTTTTAAATTCCTCCTCCTCCTCCAACCCAATCCCTAGGTGTGTTTTAAGCCCTTAGTGTTTGTTCCTGGATCGTAAGTAACATGTGTATACAGTTTGGTTGAAATTGGTCTACGGATTTAAGATTGTATTCGGAAATTTGTATTATCCCCCTTCCACCACCTCTCCTAGGCTCTGGATTAGTTAATGTCAGAACTAAAGTCATTGACATCCATAACCCATAAACTCCGCCATCGTCATCAGGTTAACCTGATGACGATGGCGGAGCTTGCTGTCGAAACGTTGTTATTCAACAAACAATTGGCCCGGGTTGAGACCGAAGAATTTTATCAACTTGACATTAATATTTAACTTAATCTCATTGTAACTAGTTTATAATTTAAAATAACCATATGATCGAAAAATACAAGTAAATTCTATTATTTGACGCTTTATTTGACTCTAAATTGCAATTCGTATCTTTCAGATACCGATACGTATTATGAGAAGTCTGATATTTACACGCCATATGCAATTATATAGCTCGCCATTTATTCGATTGAAATCACGTTGCAGTGTATGCGTTTGCATTTTACACTCCAAGTATAGGCTGAGAGACTCTGTGGAATACAAAAATTTGCAAGTCCAGCAGAATAAAAATTACAATTGATATATCTAAATATTATATCTTAAAATTAGAACAATTTTTAAAAAAATTTCAGGATAAATTTATATGGAAAATTAAATTAGACTGCTGTAGATAAGTAAAACGACGTGAATTTACTTCCTTGTGATTCTCACCACAATATCAGACGAAATTAAAGTACATTCAAATACATTATCAGCGTTTTATCAGTGAATGTATTTTTATTTTGCAAAGATTGCGTTTAAGTAGAAGCAGATATGAGCAAAACAGGCAGTTGATCACGTTGATTGGCATGTGTTTCACGTGGCACCCAATGTGTTTTCTTCACAGGCTATTAATGTAAACTAATTTAGGATTGGGTGATCATCATACAACTCAGAAATTAAAGTATAGTTATATGGGTTATAACGCAGGTATTTACGCATTTATACTTACAATGGTGACGGCCTTAGTTGGATGATGAACTTTCTAGCAACGTTTCATACCCACCAATGTGATCCAGCGTGATTGTTGACAGTTTACTGAACCTAAGATTCCAGAAATTATAAAGAGATACTTTACTGCTGTTCTTAAAAACTCATTTGTGGTGCAAAATATATACCTAGCTGCCTCACCACACACAAAGAAATGTGTTCCAAAAACAGAAATAAGTTATGTTTCCCGATGACGGGCAAAGCCACGCATTCTTCTCATCTATTTGCGCTCGTGCATAAACAGTCGCTAGAATCTGATTCACCTCACATCCAGCTGAAACTGGATCTTCCAGAAGCCATTAATGTTCGCCGGATAGGCTGGCAAAAGCATTCATCTAACACAAAAATATATTGTGGTCTTCAATTTCTAATATTTATTATTACTTATTATAGTATTTAATTTGCGCAGGACAAAAAAAGGAAATAAAAGCAATATACAAATTACGTGCAAAAAAATGTTTATTTAAAACATTGTTTAAAAAATTAAATTATGAATTAAATACAAATTTATAGATGTGGCATAATTTTCCATAGCATTTATAATGACAAACACATGGAAACTGTGTCCACACTCTTAAATCTACAGGGGTATTGTGGTTAATTTCGTTTGCAAAATCGGATTGAAACGAAATCCACTGAGCAGGTCACAAGATGTTTTATTGGTAAATGAGACAGCTTATAGGTGCTACTAGGCAATGGTGGGCATGCGCCGGTCCTCTGCGTAGAACCGTAGATTATGCCCAGGGATGTCTGAGTAGCCGCTCTGGATCGCCGTTCTCCAGCGTAGGAAACCTCCGTTCTGCGCTGTATTGGGTACTAGATACTGTCTATTGAAATGCTCGAATAATACTTCCGGCTAAGCAAATCACTTTTTGTTTTCAAGTTTGTAAAAGTTTTATGTCCGCTCAGTACGGTCAACAAGTAGCTACTGCCCACGACTCCTGTCCTAACATCTCCACATCTGCCAAACAGATGTCCTCTTCCACTCACCTGTCGTTAGTCACGCCCATGCGACCCTCTGTGACGTTTCTCGTCACGCCCAAGTGTTTCAAGCTACGCGACAAAAATATTTAATTTTAAAAACTAGTTAAAACTGTGGACAAGTATAACAAAATAAAACATAGTTAAACAGGCATGTGCATAGGTGTACATTACAATATATTCTTAAAAATAAATTGCTATGCTTGCAATAATGAAAATCGATGGATTTCTCGTTAAAAGAATTTGTTATTTATATCGTTTACTGTAATGCAACATACAAAAACCTGCAAAACTATATAACCTTGTTTACAATTTGCTGACTTTAAACTTTTTGAAATTAATGCACTGTTAAATGTCCCCAAGCTTTATTATATTCTCTTTTAATTTTTATTTAATTTAAGAACATTTGCTAATGTAGTGGTAGGTTTTATTAAATGATGAAGTAAAGGGATATTTTACAGAATTTAATAATCATTTAACTGAACATGAGAAAATAAAATAAAATAAATACAAATTATGTGTGTTCAGCTAGCCGGGAAAAACAATCGCATTGATCTCTGGCCGTGATCATTTGGCACCCTCGATCTCTCCGGGTCCTCTGAATGATGCAAGTTTGGGGCTGTCCGTCCGTCCCTGGCGACGATTCGTCCAGGAGTCTCTCTACACTTTCTTTACAGCCCCCTTGCTGGATGTGAAATCGATGTTGTCGATCATCTTTGGATCGATCTTTCCTGAACCAAGAAATGTGATTGGTTCAGGCAGTCACGTGTTAATTCAAATTCTGGGGTTTTTGGTGAGACTTTTCCCACGGTGCGACAGTCCAGGTAACTTCCGAGGGTCAACAGCCTACGTGCCTAAAACCAGACTTTAGGGATTATCTCTCCGTCACGACGGTGTCTGGTCAAATTCCAACTTGCCAAGCTCTCAACCCTTGCTAATATCTAATTATATTAAAATGAAATATATATCAATAATAAAACTATCGCGCTACACTATCATTTTAGTAAAATAATAATATCAGAATGAATGTTAGCAAATATTGCCATTATATATTTCAACTGGATAATTATAAATTAGACCGTCATAGATGAATTATTGTTTCAACATATAATATTAAAACTAAGCTTTTCTGTAGCGCATTGACAAGGATGTGAACTAAAACTAATCAACAACTAATATAAAATTTTATTTCGGACTAGTCATAGATTAAATGTGTCATTATATTCATATCAGTGTAATGTATTGTAATGCCAATTAAAGAGGCCATTAATTGTTTTAATATAATTGGATTGTTAGCGGCATGAGTCTTGAAAGCAACAATCACGGCTCTTTGTCTGCGATGATAGTTGAAAACCCGCGCGCTCGTACGGAAGGCAGTCCGGCAAAGGTTACGGGAGAGCGAGGATGCTGATCTAAAAGCTTGAATAGCGAGGTCCAAGAAGTCCAACTGCGAGATCTATTAGTTTACATAAAACGCGAGTAAACAGTTTGACGGAGAGACTCAAATAATAATCGCAAAGTTGGAAGCAAAAAGTTTTGCTTCACACAGACTGAACTAAATTTCGTATAGAAATATTAAGGAGACCTGTGTCCGAGGGCTGACTGAGAGGCGGCATCCAAAGTTCCAGGTGGCACAGAAGGAGAACATCGACCAAGTGTATTGAAAATTTAATGTGTTGACTCAGTGAATAATGGCCTTTTTCGTGAGTGTTGTCCTCAAGCTCCAAGAATCAGATCTGGTACCAGAAAGACATTCGTGAGTACAAATCAATTATTTTAAAATCTGTAAACGAGGATTAATTGTAGAAGTCAGATTTCGTTCGTTTTTCTTTTCATTTAGTTTCTTTCATTTCGTTTATTTTCATATTGTATTAAGTTAGCTTCAATGAGTTAGAATTGTTAATGTTAGTTTATTAAATTGGATTGTTCTTACTATCAAACCCAGTAATGAACCTGAGATAAAGAGAATTTCGACGTATTTCATTGTAAAATATAAAGATGTATTTTTCCTAGAACGCCGCGAATTGCAAAATAGAAATAAATTATTTGTTTGTTAACTTGATGAAATTTGGCGTATAAAGTAAGGATTACAATTTGTACTTTTAAAGAATAAATTTTTAAATCTTAATAATTTGTTAATTAATTCTTTTAATTAAGACTACCTTTTTAATTATTACATAAATTGGCTTCCACAATGTGGGGCTAATTTAATTCATTTACTCCCTTACTAATTATTACATAAATTGGCTTCCACAACGTGCAGCTAATTTAATTCATTTTCTCCCTTATTAATTATTACTGTATCTTACTATATTAATATAAAATATAATTGTACCATATTTTATTTTGTCTGTTACTTGGCTCCTTTAACTAATTGTACCATAAATAAATCTATATTTATTAATATTAAATAAAAGTCACATGAATATTCGAAAATATTGATTACTTTATTCAAAAGCTTTCCAAAATCTTCATATTCGTCGTAAAATGCCGCATAAACTAAACCTGATGTTGCAGAATTAACAAAGACATACTTTACCGCTATTGTGCTAAGATTAACAACGACCACAAAATCACTGCCTTGCCCCACATACATGTTAAATGTGTTTCATTAACACATTTAACAGATAAAAACATAGGATGAATATAATGAAACAGTCGAAAACTTCCAATAAAATAAATAAATATTTCACGCACTTTATGTGGTTTGTATTAAATATTTATCATCTAATTTTAAATATTATAAGTGAATCAAAGGAAGTAATTCTCCTGGCTTGTCAATGTAATAAATGAATATGTTTCATAAAAGTTTCTGGAAATTTTACATTTAAAACACTCGTAAAATATAATAAACGGATCTATGTATTATAAATTCTATACTTTGTAGAATTCTAAGTACAAATATTTATCACAAGAGAAATATTTTGATAATAACTGTTGTTTCACGTATTCCTTTATCTTAATATTATCTCGCAAAAATATTATTATTCCAATAGATTATATTTGGCTTGTCAGTTAATATACTGCATGTTTAGTTTCTGCAGATAACACGGCGTTTGTTATTTTGTATTTGTTCAAGCAGTTATTAAAGGTTGGTATTTCGCGTGTTTCTGACTCGTGATGATATTTTTGATTGTATTGTTAGTTTCCGTATCTTGACGTTTATGAAACGGTTACTTCACTTTCTCATAGAATTCAATATTCTTCCTAAATTGGAGGTTAACAGGAAGGTTTATGTCAACTATAGTTTTAGGAAAATTATTTAAAACCGATAAAACATAAGAAAAAAAAATTATATTTCAAAGTTTTATTAAATAGCATTAAGTATTTATTTAACACAGTAATAACAGAAAATATAAATAAAAATGAATAAATACAGAAATTAAATTTTTATTCATAAAAAGCGCTCTGGTTATTTAATTAAATTCCTATTCTGCAGAGATTCGTGGGCTGGGCAATGAACTGCGCATATTCGGCAAATTCGAATTACTGTCCTCCCACTCGGTACTTTACTTACTATTGACCTCGTAGTATGTTCTGAAATCGGGAGGGTTGAGTGGGGGGGGGGGTCATGTGGCTACTGCACGACATGTGGGCTCTGACTTGTCCTGTTGCTCGAAATGATTTCGAGTTTTCTCCCCTCGAAACATCGCTTCTCCGTTTCACCTCTCCAACTGCTCTCTATTTTCTCAGAAATTGCTCTCTCCCTAAACAAAGAATCATTCTTGGAAGTAGGAAGCATCTGGCTGGCTGACCCCAGTTCGGCAGAACATACGTGAGCCTAGTTCAGCAGAAGTATACCCGGAAGCACAACTTTCAGCTCCGGCGAATAATGGAACCTGCCCCAGCAACCACTCAAACTATGGGTCTTTGTATTATAAAACAATTTTAAAATTGGCTCCATGACACATATTTCGGCAAGATACAGCTTAGTTGTTTTTCATCTCATTGCTCTCAAATATGATTCAAATCCACGCGGTTATCGCGTCTTAGAATAAATAAATTACACTTATACCGACACCATGTTATCAAGCACAAGCGTTCAACTATCGGCGTGTGAAGCCAATAGAGGCCGGAATCCCCCTAGTAAACTATATTAATGAAACTGAAATAGCGAAGTGCATGCAGTTAATTGTCTGGTGTGTTCATCTGTCAGTAACAAAGGTATAAATCAGAGATGAGGAAGAAGAAGCATTTACTTTATTATTATTATTATTATTAGTATTAAGCTACTATTGGGTATTTGCCCGGTGGTAACTGTATCTACAAAAATAACATAAAACAAAAATTACATATATACAACATATAAGCTTATATGGGTAACATCAACCAACTGTCTTTGTAAAGTTTATTATTATTTACCTGGAAAAAAAAGAAACTCGTTCCACTCCCCTTATTTCTTTTCACTGCACTTCACAGTTTTATTTGATATTTATTCTGACACTAGCTGGGTACCCGGCGTTGCCCGAGGTGTCGTTATCCATAACCCCCGATTTGACTCTAATCTAAGTAGCTTTTGCGTTATTTTATGACACAACTCGAACCCTATCCCCAAATATGTTCACCTCCCATTCCGAAAGAAGTTGAACTCATTGACCCTGAAATAGATTCATTGAACGAATATATCGTCGTTTTAACATGTTTGAAAATTTCCAGCCCCGCTACAGTAGGTTAAACAAAGAAAAATTTCCACGCAAAAATCGGTCAGTAACATCGTTTGAAAATTTCTACCCCCGTTCAGACCCCCTCCCACCCACACCGCGCGTTATTCAGTTTGTCACAATGAAACTCATCGACATCCATAACTACAAAATTTTGGTCTATTCGCGTTATTTTCATGTAACGAAACACCAAACGCTACCCCAAAGCGTGCTCCCCTTCCATGGCGATAGAGATTGAAATTATTCACAGAGAATATCGACCTTAATATAATGAATTTAAATTATACCGAAAAATATATATTGGACGCAAATATGGGCCGATTAACATGTTTGAAAATTTTTATCTCTCTTCAGTCCCACTCGTGGGGGTTAAACTGCAAGTTGAATGTCATAATTAATCTCAGCGGCATCCATAACCTCATATTCGATTCCTATATCGGTTCTGTGTGTTATTTTTATGTAATGAAACCTACCCTTCATGGTTCTTTCCTCTCGAGTCGATAAGGGTTGTAATTATACACAGAATATATTAAAAAATATTATTAGTGTCATTAACACCGCTAAATATTTATTTGACGTAACTATCGATAGGTTAACATTTTTTAATATTATACCCCCACCCACGTCCGCCCAGCCCCACTCACCCTCGCTCGCCTCTACGCGTTAACCAGGTTGTCATACATAAATTCAGCAACATCCATAACCTCGATTTTTCTCGAATCTCGGTTGTTTTCGCGTTATTTTCTTGTAACACCCCTCCACACCTACCCGTGCTCGCCTTACAAACTGAAAGTTGTTAAAATTATACAAAAATAAAGTTGTAGAAATAATATCAATCAAATTTATGCTAAAAATAATTATTAAAGCAAGTACGGAACTCGATTACATGTTTCAAAATTTCCACCCTGACCACCCCGTCCCTTGGCGTTAAATGGCGAATTTAATGTCATAATTATACTCAGCGGCAGCAATAACCCTGGATTCGACTCTAATCTCGATTGTTTTTGTAATGCCACTCCACCACCAACCCTAAGGGCAGCTCCCCTCCAAATCTTGAAAGGGGTTGAAATTATACACGGATACCATATAGAGAAATTTTATTAATCTCATTGATCCCGAAATATATCTATTCGACGCAATAAACGGCCTAAAAACATTATTTACAATTTCTACCCCCGCCCAACTCCTCTCACCACAGTCAACCCTCGAGCGTTGCCGAAATTGTCGTAAATAAACTAAACGTCAGGCATTACCTTTGATTTGACTTGAATCTCGGTTGTTTTAGCGTTATTTTCTGTGAAACTCCCCTCCACCACCAACCGTAAGCGTTCAGCCCCTCCTGCTGCAAGTGGTTGAAATTTTACACACATAACATGAGTATACTATCAAACTAATTAACCCTAAATACATTTATTCAACGCTAACATCGGCCGTAATTTCATGTTTTTAAATTTCAACCCCCGTCCCCCTCCACCCCTCGAGGTTAAATGGTCAATTGAATGTCAAAATTAAACTCACCGACATCCATTACCCTGGATTTGACACCTATCTCGGTTGTATACGCGTTATTTTCTACTAACACTCGTAAGAGTGCTCCTTTCCTATAGTAAAAAAGGGTTGAAATTATACGTATATAACATCTGTAGAAACAATATGAGTCTCTTTGACCCCAAAAAATTTTTATCCGCCTAAAATATCTGCAATATTAGCAAGTTTGAATATTTCCACCCCCAACCGTAAGGGTGCTCCTTTCTCATGCCGAAGGGGGTGAAGTTATACACAAACAGCATCCAGAAAAACACTAACAAATCCAATGACACCGACAAATAATTACTCAACGCA
Organism: Zhengitettix transpicula; assembly: GCA_037074705.1. Lineage (NCBI taxonomy): Eukaryota > Metazoa > Arthropoda > Insecta > Orthoptera > Tetrigidae > Zhengitettix > Zhengitettix transpicula. The sequence continues at coordinate 118,589,538 of CM073592.1, read as the reverse complement.
AATATTGACTGTTTTAACCTGTTGTTTTTATTTACAATTTACAACCCCGCTACCCTCGCCAAGTCTTAACCCCACAGTTTTTCCCGATTTTTAAGAATATGTCTACCCAGGATTATTGCAATTTATCCACAAGTTTAATTGTTTATAAATAATGTACAAACATACATGATTTTTTCTTACATAGGCAACTGAGTGCAGGGTTTTTATTTATATTTGCCCTGGTAGAGAAATTAATTCTATATGGTTAATGGTTAACACGTGATGTAACTGGCATAAGACCATCAGATATTAACCCCTTTATGGATAAAACCCAACATATGCCAGTAGCACATAACTGTCGTTTTAAATATTATTAAACAGAATAAGGGGGTTTATCTAAAAAAATGTGAAAATTCATGAATCTGTCTCTATTTCCTATCCAAATGACTTAATATTTTTGACTATGACATATCTCAGAAAACAAAATTATCACCATTTGGTTCTATATGTATAGTTAATTATGTTTTTACTCTTCAGTATGGATTTATCAGCTTTAATAATTAGAACTGACTTACCTAACTAACATCACAGATATTAATCTCAATCAGATGAACTTTTGACGTAGTGCACATTAATTTAGATTCCATATTTGGGAAGAGCTAGTTAAATTTACATATGTAATATTTTTCCATTTATGAGCTATTATGTAATATATATATATATATATATATATATATATATATATATATATATATCTGTGTGTGTGTGTGTGTGTTTTTATTTATACAAATTTGGGAATTGTTTTAAATAATGTGTATGAATATGTTATATGAGAAACATCAAGGCAAAATCAGCTGTAAGCCCTATTTATTAAAAATGATAATGACCCTACCTAAAATATATATATATATATATATACATATTCAATATTATTATTCACTGTCAGCTACTTAGAGAAGGAAAAATACATCAAATTTAACAATGAACATATACATACAATAGACAACAATGCCATGATATGCACAGCAATTATGCAAAAAACTACAATTATATGAAGAGTGTATTAAATTTTGGTAAAAAGCTCTATATTATAAGCTTTCCATTGAATTTAGATATTTTGATTTTAATATATTCAAAAATAACTCAAAAAATAAAATATGTTATCACAATTATTCCCAATTTAGATATTTATAATAAAATAGTATATAAATTAGCTGATTTATTATCACTGAGAAAGAATTTAATCAGAAAAAATTTGTGTTAACCTAACCTGAAAATTTTGTTTAACGACACAAATTGCACGCAATAATTTGTTTACATTTATACAAATTTATAGAAATACGTTGCGTAAAGTATAATTAATTGTACTTTTAATTCAATTTAAATGTTCCTATTTCTGTACATACCTTTGACTGATGGTGCATTAATTGAATAACGACCATAAAAACTTTCGGAGTTTCGTACGTCATTTTCAATACTTTTATAGTTACAAACATATAATTCAGCAGTCGTACCTCAGACAAATCTTATTATCTTCTGAAATATTATACAGGATACAATAGTACGTTATATTATGAAATTTTATAAATCTCGACCGACACACATTTGAATGTATTATAAGGCGCCATATTGGCTTTATCAAAGATAGCGAGATAATTAACTATTGCAAATTAACTTTGCGCAAGTAAAGTGTTTCGTATTGTTTTTCATTACTATTCGATGGAGTAATACTGGAAAAAATTTTACTTTTTATTCAATCAAAATATTTCTGCTTTATTTCATTACGAAATACAGAACTATATTTAGGATGCGTCAATGTCTTGAAAACTTATGACGTCATCGTCTCGCGCAGTAATTTAACACTAATTCGTAACTTATTTCAATTATAATTATTTCCACGTTTATTCTAGGGGTTTCTCACCCCCACAGTACCGGTTCTCGATTTTGGCAGAATATATATACCAATTTTTGTTAAATTCTGTCCACGCGATAAAATTTGTATTCAAAACAACGTAAATACATACATGCATAGGTACAATTATACACGCTATTTTATTATATAGATCATGAATTTGATATTTTTTTTGTATTATTTCGTAAGGTCCAATTCTCAGTTCGTCTAATTTCTTTCTTTTCAGCTTGTTGCCATGTTCTATATATACTAGATCTCCTGCGTTGAACTGGTGGTTAATTATATTTTTGTCAAATATATTTTTGTTATATTCATGTGATTTTCTTGTTCTTTTCAGAGCTTGTTCTTTATCTCTTATCCAATTTTCTTTATTGTTTCTTGTTTTTAATTCTTCGGGTAAAATGCTGGTATCTGTGCCATCTAATAAATACTTAGGTGTAAAACCAGTTACCGTATGCTCTGTTTTATTGTATTTATCAATACATTCTCTGGCGATCGTTGTTCAAGCTCCTTTCTTTCCTTTTTCATTTATCTTGCATCTTGTCTTATTGACTAGAGTTTGATTTAATCTCTCGTTCAGACCATTGGAGAAGGGCGCATTGACCGACGTAAAAATTAGTCTAACATCATTTTCTACCAGGAATCCTTGAATTCTCTTGAGTTTATTACCGGATATTGATCTGCAAGTATAGTTCCAATTTTGTCCGTTTCCAGCACTTTATTTATCAACTTAATGAAGTCAGTTGCACTTTGAGTTTTCGATGTTGAAATAAACGCATATCTCGTAAAATGGTCCACTAGTAGGTGGAGATATCTTTTTGTTGATCTTTGTCCTCCGAAGCCTCCAATGGTGTCAATTGACATTATTTCGAATGGTTCTGTTGCTGGTCCCAATTGTGACATCAGCCCATATTTTTGTTGCCCTCTGGATTTGTTCTTAATACATATTTCACAGTTTTTACACATTTTTTTTATATTTGCAGTTATATTTTTAGCTGTATAATAGGGGCACACCCTATTCATCATTTGTTTAATCCCTATATGGCACCATTCAGTGTGTATTTCTTTAATTAATTCTAAGCTTAACTTTTCAGATAAAAGTATCTTTTCTTTATTTCTAACTTTTTTATAGAATATTCCATCTTTTTCTATTAATTTTGTTTTGGTTTTTTGCAATGTTTTATTTTTTTCTTGATCTGTTTTTATTTCTTGTATTTTTATTAGATTGACTATTTCTAGTATTTCTTCTGTATTTTCAAGTGGTTCTAGTACTGGATTTCTACTGAGACTATCCGCTTCGGCATTATCTTTTCCCGGAATATATTTAATTTCAAAATTGTATTGTGACAAGTAATAAGTCAACTCACCCAGTTTCGTCATCCGTTCTAGCTTTTATATTCATGTTTTCTAATGGTTTATGGTCTGAAAATACTGTGAATTTCCTTCCAATTAGTTAGTGTTGCCAATACATTATTGCTTCCTTGATTGCTAAGCATTCTAAATAAATTGATTTTTTTCTTTTTTGTGAATTATTCAATTTTTTTGAAACATATGCTACTGGCTTTTCTTTACTATTATTTTGTATCTGTTTAAATACTATCACCAACGCCTGCCAGTGATGCATCTGCATAAATTCTTATTGGTAAATCCTTATCAAATATTTCCAACACAGGTTGAGAACATAGAAACATTTTTACATCCGTAAAAATCTTTCGCACTCTTCAGACCATATAAATTTCTCATTTTTCCGTAATAGTTTGTGTAACGGGTCCAGCAATATTGAACTTTTCTGTATATACTCGTGATAGAAGTTGATTTTTCCAAGAAAGTGTCTAATGTTCTTTTGGGTTTTCGGAGTGGGAAAATTTTGTATTGAAATTAGGTTATCTTTCACTGGTCTTACTGTATTGTGTTCTATTATATGTCCAAGGTATTTTACTGATTCTGCTGCAAATGTACACTTTTTAATTTTTAGTCTAAAACCTTCATTTACTATTGCTTTTATTTCTTTTTCTATATGTTCCAATTGTTCTTTGAATGATTCTGAGAAAATTAAAATGTCGTCTGTGTAATTTTCTGAAAAGTCTTTTAAATTGTGTTTTCCCAAGATATTGGATAAAATTCTCTGGAAAATAGCTGGTGATGTTTTTAATCCGAATGGTAGACATGCCCATTGGAAATGTCCTTCTTGTGTAACGAATCCTGTTTTCTGTCTGTCTTCAATGCGTAGTGGAATTGACCAAAAAGCGGAATTTATATCTAGTGCGGTGAAGTATTTACAGTTCCTTGTTTTTATTATTAGATCCTCTATTAATGGGAATGGTTGAGCTTGTGGTACAATTATTTTGTTTAATTCGCGAAAATCTATACACAATTTTGATCGTCTGTTTTCATCTCTCTTGAATGCTAGAGTTACTGGTTCTGCAAACGGGCTATAAGATTCTTCAATTAACTTATTTTCGAGTAATTTTGCCACTTGATTTTCTATTTCTTTTTTATCCTATACGGCCTACATCTATACGGCCTCTTACTACAATATTTATCAACTAATAAGTCTATTCGAGATTCGTAGTCTGTAACGGTGCCTACATCATATTTATTTTTTGCAAATACTGTGCTATACTTTTCTGTTAGTTTTTCAATCTTTATTTTTTTTATACTGTCCAAGTGATCTAAATTCATCCTGAACTCGTCTTCGTTCACATTTTAACTTCTTCTATTTCTTCATTTTTATCCAATGTATTTATTTCTTCTTTTTGGGATATTTGTAAATTTTCATCCTGAATTAGTTTGAATTTCTTTATTATGTCTAAACCGATAAGAAAATCTTCAAAATCGTCTCTTTCTACAATAAACACATCAATGTATTCTTCTTTCTCAAAAATTTTTACTTTTATGGTTACTAAACCTTTTGTTTGTGTCACACCATTGACTGTTTTTAAAAATATTTTATTTACATCTTCTGTCTTTTTCTTTATCTTAACTAATTTTGAATTTATTAGAGAGACTTGGGATCCTGGATCATATGTTCCATTTACTTCTAGCTTCTCCTCTAGTAATATTTTTATTTTAATCAATGGTGTGATTACTCTTTTTTTTGTTCTGTATTTAGATCTACTTCTATCACTGAATTGCTTCCAATTACTCCAACTCCATTCTTATTTTTCTTTTTAAACCAGCATGTGTCCTCTGGATGATACCTAATACCTTTGTTCAATTTTTCACAGTTTTTACATGGCTTCATCTCTTCAAATTTCTTCTTATTGTCTTGTCTTTCCTCTTTCTTTTTTATGAAGGTATTTTTACTCACTAGATTTTCACACTTTCTAATTTCATGTAGCAGTCCGGTTGAATTTACACAATTGTCTCTGTCTATTTTATTTCTAACAATTTCAGGTAGTCCTGCTGCTACAAGCCTCATTAGAGTCTTTGTACCAATATCATTGTCCATATCAAGCAATAGCTTCTCTTTCCTCATTGTATATTCCATTAGTGAACCTTCTTTATATTTATAGGATATAGCATACATTCCTGAACTCCATCCTTTGTCTGCAAATGACTCTAAAAATTTCTCTGTCCATGCAGACCATCCAGCTTCCATTGTCAATGTTGTTAGTGTTTCTGAGTGCCAGTCTAAACATGATTTGTCCATAAATAATCTTAATATCTCAATCTTCGTATTATCTTCACTGATTTCAAATCTTCTACATTCTCTCTCAAATATCTCCAACGATTGCTTTGCGTTTGAGTGTTTACATACAAATATTTCTATCATAAACCTCTCTGCAATGCTTTTAAGATTTAATTGAATTTCTTTCTTCTGTCTGGCTTCTGCTATTCTTCCTTCCACTATCTGTTCTAGATACAAATCCTTAAACATTAAATTTCCATCTTGATCAAAATAAATTTTCTTCATTTCCTCTGTGCATGTAATCCATATTATTCTTTCTTGGCCTCTTTGATTGAAGCTTTTTTTCACTCTTTTATAGTTCTCTGGTTTTTTTTAATTCAATATGTTCACTTACCGATTTTTCAGCATCTGGCAGCACATACTTCAAATTGCTCTCTGTTGTAATAGAGGTTATGGTAATGATATTTGTCTTTTTATCCATTCCTGATGCCACATATTGAATGCAAATAGCAGGTTTTTTTCCATTATAAACAAAAATTGTCGTTTTATAAACAATTGTTGTGAATAGTGATACAGTAAACAAAAATATGTTTCTCTGTAAAGAAAGAACAATAATTTTTTATTGTCTATGTACAACAATTAATTACATTATTTACAATTACATTATTTACAAGCCTACCTGTAAAGAAACGACAATTAAAGTTTACTATTATCAGTTCTTTACGAATTTAATTGAAAATCTATCTTGTTTATAATTCTTCTTCGTAAGTTCTTTTAATAGCCGTCAGATAGAGTGACGATTCCGGAACAACTGAAGAACAAACAGCGCGCGGAGCACGAGGAGCGCTGCATCATTAAAACTGAAGAATGTATACTTTCTTTATATATATAAATATATATATATATATATATATATATATATATATTGTTTAAATTTTGTAATATTTGTTTCACTGCACAGACTAGAGGTGGATGCCGGCTATTATTAAAATCTGTTTACTGACTCAGACTGGAGATTTTGGGGCGGCTCTTATAAAAAAATTATGATTGACGGCGGATAAATGCTCATAAAAGGGAGAACAATAATTGAAGATCTTTGGCGGCTTTTAGATATAATGTCTGACTGACGTCGGGACAAGACTCAAAAGGAATGAGGGACTGCGGTTTGGTTGACATTCAATTACAAGACCAGGGATTGTTTATCTAACAATATTTTGAGTAACTCTTGGCGTGGGTAAGCCGGATGTGATTTTGAGTGTGGGAAAGTATAATCGTGAGAAATATGAATATTCTGGAGAGGGATTTTGGATAACATAGTCAGTCGTAAGCCAGAGAGCGGATGTGGTGGTTGTGGTGTCATGAGCAACCGGAGGTCGGTGCTCGAAGGTGAAGTTCAATTGGAAGCCGGAGAGCAAATAGGATGGATGTGGTGACAGAAAGTATATATAGAGTTTAGTTAGTTGGAAGGCGGAGCCTGAGGGAGGCAAATGTTTTAGAGTCGAAAAGCGTAGAGCGATCGGGGTGGATAAGGTATCTGGAGCGTCTGAAGTTCTGTGCTCGAAGGTGGATATCTCGATGTTGAAAGTGGGAGGTAGTTGATACTATGTTGAAAAGAGTATTCTTAAAATGAAAGTATTGAAATCGGTTGTGATGCACGTTGAAAGATCCGGAACATTCTAAATAAATTGAACATTTGGAGTTGGCAATCAAACCGGCCAAACTGACTGGTAGCCGCACGCGTAACATCTGTACGAAGAGTTGGAAATCTTCAATCTGGAATACGGATACAAACAGGATAAAGTGTTGTGTTGTGAAAAGTGTCAGTGAAACAACTGTGTAGATTCTATGCACAGAATTGGCAAATGTATTTTAAAAGTGAAATATGTTCCTGGACCCAAAATTAAACTTGTAAGTAGATTTTAAAAATAGATACTTATTGTAAACTGAGCAGTAAAAGGTGAGCTGTCAGATTTCGTTGTTTTAGTAACTTCATTTGAATTGTATTTTTTATATTCCTTAAATTCTTCACATTGTAAATAGAATAATCGTTTCTTTCAATCAAGCCCAGTAGAGACCCTGAGATATTTTTAGTTTCATTTCATTGTAAAATTTGATTTAAATGTAATATAAAGAAATAAAATTGAGATTGAAATTTGTATTGTAGAGTAAATAAATTTGTTTGGTTTTGTTGAATTATAATAATTTGTTTAATTTAAAATGCTATCAAATTAATTATATTTGTACAACTATTTTAGCCTTATAGTTGTTAAGAACATATGGCAACAACTGGAAGCAATTTAATCATTTGTCGTTTATCTATATTTTAGTGCGACAAAGTTTTCACATTTATTTTATTTAACTTAATAGTTTTGGTTATTACAAATTGGCTTATTCCTTATTTTTAAAGTCATTACTAGTTGATTATTACAAAATGGTTCCACAACGTGGAACAAATTAATTTATTTAAATTTCATTACAAGGTGATTATTACAATATATATGAATGACCATTATTAAATCGTACACCACCGTGATAATCGTTTTTGGATATATTTCTAAATTTTCTGGTACTTTGTTTCCTTATAATATAGTAAACATAATTGGTCTACAAGTCGGAGAAGAATTTGACAATTTCCGGTCATAAGAGCGAAAGCAACGCGCTAAGGCGAATATGTTGAGTGACAGAGTTTTTTTTCCAGAGACGGAGAAGCTGTCATGGGGACGCACGAGGCGTGACGGAAGAATGTCGTCCCTGATTCTCAGGCTGGGAGCTGAGGCGAAACCGCTGGACCCAGCATCCGGACTGAGGCGTGAGAAAGCCGGGACCAATAGAGCCTAGTGGCTATTTCGTGGTGTCGCACCGACTCCGCATACAAATCGCCCGTTCCGGCCCGTAGGAATTCTCTACGGAATACTTGTTTTTCTTTTCCCAGAAGCCGTGTGCCAGGGCTGCAAGTTCCTTCAGAAAAGGGTGGGAAAGCAGTAAAGACAGGTGACGGGCGTCTAGTGAATCACAAATCTCCCTCCCGACCCGGAACCCGGAAAGATGGCACGTGAAACAACACACTGCAGGTTTTCTGTACCACGTGGACTTATGTGGTTCAAATCTATCAAATCCATAGCTATGATTAACAGTTTCAGTCCTGGGATGATTAAAAATGTTATCTTACCCTACAGCCAAAGACTACTCACAAAAATCCTTCTCATATGGAGAAATATACGCAGTCAGATTTTACGAGACCAATTTCAGAGACGTTCAGAATCCCTTATATATATTTATAAAAATGACCTAAAGGCATTTGATGAATTTACTCATATTTTAATACAAAAATAAGAGATTGAAACGATTTGTTTTCAAAAGAAATCCCAAAATTCCATCACAATATTAAAAAAAATAAAGTCAGGCTCCAAAAATTAGTTTAATTTAGATTATTAAACATTTAAAATTGAAAGTATGTTATTTAAATTTGAGATCTTTCTCTCAGGACCTGTACTGGGTTTGATAATGAACACAACAAATTGATTTAAAATCTTATTAACAAAACAGTTACAATTTACCTAAACAATATGTCGATAGAATGAAAGAAATTTAAAAGTAAAGAACTTAACACTGATTGACAATTTAAAGAGAACGAAATCTGACTTTATTCTTTAATCAGCGTTTAAAATTAATCATTAGTTTTGGTTTTGTTACTTACATACTGTCCTGCTGATACCAGCATTCTTTTTGGTTTCGGAAGTACACTATTGCAAAATTTTACACTGACTCTAAATATCGACTCTTAGATTTTACACTATTGAAGTCAAAATTGATAGGCTCCCAGGAACTCGGATGATCCTCCTAAATGTCAGCTATCTGATGTCTGCTTGCCTTACAGGAATCCTGTGATTCGTAGATTTATTAGTATTTTACTGATTTGGACTTAAACTGTAACGTATCTCCTTGAAGATTTATTTTAACTGTTTATTCTTTCGGATCGAACTAACTTTTCTTTAGCTCCTTGCTGTAGACTGTAGTCTGTAGACTGTCAACTTTACTATTCCGCTCTTTGCTGCTCACCACAAAAACTTCATCCGTCCACAGCAATCTTTCATCATAAACTCTATTCTATCTGGCTGTAGACGTAAAAAAACTGACTTTCTTTCCTGGCTGGCTATAGACGTAAACTGCTAGACTTTCATGCGCGCAAATGCCATTTTGACTTTTCAACAAAAGCGGCTGAACTCGCTTTTCCATTGTTGCTTTGTTCGATCAGGCCGCTATAATGGATTTATCAAACAATTCAAATTTTATGTCAACACAATTAATGGCCTAATTAATTGGCATTACAATATATATATATATATATATATATATATATATATATATATATTAGTATTAGACATGTACAATTATTGAAATCGGGAACAGCGATACGTAAATATACAAATTTCTGTGAACCACACAGAAGTAAATTATTGGATTTTAACATTCGTTTAACTGCGTGCAGTGAAGCATAAATGGATCACAAATGAATCCAGAATCTACCTTCACCTGATCTGAAAAATCACTTCTTCATAGTCGTGCCAATAAAGAAGAAATGTGCCATAACTATATCTTCGCTTTGGAACCACTACAACTAGGTCTCAGAAATATTTAAATCACAAAAGCGAGCAGCCAGAAGTATAGTCGCTGCGGATTAGAAGGCAAATTATAACTCTTTTTTTCCGAAAACTGTATTTTAACCTTTCATTTGACTTAAATTGTCGAAATATTTAAGTTCGTATGGCGCAAAAAACTGTAGATTTGCAAGAAATACAAATCATCTCCATAAAAATAGTCATGGTTCGTTACCTCAACGAAAAGAAAAACTCATTTTACAAACAATAAAAAAATATTATTCAAGCGTTGTAAATATTTGTCGAGACCATTTTAACAAATCACTTCGTAGAAAAGAAGTAAATGCTTTTAATAATTTTGAGAGAAATTCTTTGATAGCCTTTTCCCTTTTTAAGTAGTTGTGGTGTTTCGTTTCTTGTTTTCCGTCCACAGCATAAATAGAAGAAAGAATTTGCTTTTTAGGGTGACGTAACTTTGAAAAGGTTGAGGAGCAGTCTTAAACTGTATGGTGTTGTGTACGACGAGATTTGCATAGCAATTATTTAATGATTATTTTTGTGGTGGAACAGTTGGTCCTGAAATATAAATTGAATATTTTGTTGTTGGTATCTATTACTGTGATGTACGAAATTTATTAAGACAATTAATGGAAAATTATTTATATATTTTTGTAGGAATTCTTCGACGTTCGCATTTTGTCATTGAACGACTAATGGAAAAGGATGAACTGATGTAAAGTCTTAGAAATACGTCGTTGATTAAAACCACTCTTCACTCGTTAGAATCCGGTAAGTGCAAACGATTAATCTAATACCTTGCACATGTTCTAATCTACGAACGGGAGCTTAAGTGTTGATATTCCTAAACGAGTGACAAGGAAGCAACTCGCTGATCTACAAATATCCAGTCAAGAATTCGAATGCAGCGGAGTTTTCGCAGTGTGTCGGAGATGTCAAAAAATAATTCATCTCGGTCGACGCATTCACAGACTGTATTGAAGATAACAACATGGGCATACGTGTTCGGGATTGTGGCGAGGTGCACGTCCCGTCGTGATTGGCATGCGAGAAGCCCAGGTTCGAGGCCAGGTTTCCCACGGGGCTCTCGTGCATTCCCACGCCTGTGCGCGTCCTAAGCACTTCGCTCACTCCTACCAAATACCCCAACAAAACATACTGAGGATTACTTTTAAATATATAAATTAATGACATTTTTTATGCAGTTACCATTGTGTTTTCCGTAACAACCTAGTCGTGGTCAAGAGCATACATAACCTGTGCGGCATGACACATTCACTATTTTATTCCATTTAAATCGTGATTGTTTTCAAATGTCTGTGATGATACCCTCCTTGGGAGGGACCACTAGCGCACAAAGTATTTTTTAAACATTTTAATGGAAATATTCGTTATTTATATTAAATTACTGCACTCTTTGAATCATACCTCAACAATCGGAAACAGTAGGTAGCTTTAAAAAACAAATCTGGTGAGGTGCACTCTGTCAGGCATTGCTTGTGGCGTGCCTCAGGGCTGAATATTAGGTCCACTGCTTTTTCTTTTGTATATTAATGATTTTCCAGAATATATGGAACCTATAAAATCTGTCTTATACGCAGATGACACTAATTTGTTAATTACGGACAGTTATTTAAATAATCTCAATGCGAAGATTGAGACTGCATCTAGAAACATAAATACTTGGTTCGCCGGCAATAAATTAACACTCAATGTACACAAAACTAAGTTAGTTCGTTTTACAATAGAAACCAACAACATCGTAACGGATAAGTTCTCAGATCATGCGACTTTCTTCCGCTTGCAGGTCGACAGTAAATTAAAATGGAACTTGCACATTGATCGCCTTGTGCGCAAACTTAGTTCTGTTTGTTACTCATTGAGACTGTTGATGCAACAAGTTGATACACAAACTGCTTCACTAGTCTATTTTGCCTACTTTCATTCACATATGTGTTACGGTTTTGCCAACGGGGGCAATTGTTCTCGTAGTGTGAATGTTTTCAAACTGCAAAAACGAGCCATTAGAATTATATCAGGTTCAGATACTAGAGAAATCTGCAGGCCGCTGTTCAAAAGACTTCATATTCTGACTCTACCTAGCGCTTACATATTAGAAGTACTAAAATTTGTTAAACGCAAATGAACCTTTTTGCAAGTAACGGGGACAATCATGGCTACGACACAGGTCTCTAGAGTTCATTATTCCGGTATCGCACTATTTAACATCCTTCCTGAACATGTAAACAACATCAACAACTACAACTCATTCGTCAAGGAGTGTAAAACTTTTCTTGTAAATGGAACTTATTACTCCGTACACGAATTTTTGAATCGGTCTCACATTCATTGAACTGCCTTACCTACAAAAATGGCGAATATGCTATAAATATACAAATAGTTTGTCCAGTTTTCCCCTTTTGGTTCTGTTTTCCTGCCTCTGCTTTCTGTTTTAGTAAATATCCATGATGACATCCCTCCGTACCTAGCGACAGGAGATGAATACCAGGAAGTGATGTGTTCTGTGCGTGTTTCCTAAAGATAGTGTGTATGATTGTAGTGACTAGACAAATGTGAACAGATATGATTTTTTTATGTGTGTGGAACCTATTAATATTAATTCTGTTTATATGTAATTTATCTACTGTACATTTGTGACGAATCGTATTTCCTCTTAAGAGGGCTAATGGTAAATAAATCTATCTATCTATCTATCTGCATATTCGTAATTGGCTATTAAAGGCTGTGAAATTTGAAGGGTCACGACGATTTAGAGAAATTGTGTGACTCCTGCAAAGAGCAAACAGGAGAAATTCAGTTATGGTGTCTGGGCACAAACGAAGCGATATTTGGTTCTGCCGTACATTGTTACTAGACACTCGGTCTACGGCTTCCAGAAAAAAAATGGCCTATCAAGGTTTGTCACGCAAGACAACAGGAGTATAAGTTCAGCTAAACAAAAGGTTACATGCCTAAACAACATGTAAAGTATATTATATTGTTATACCAGCTGAGTGTCTGGCTTTTCCGGAATAATGAATTGATTCAACACTAACCTTTTGCTAAACATTTCATTTAACCACCATCATTAGCGTCAGTGTTAGGAACATTTACCATTTCTGCTCCCCTCCCCGACCTAACCCCTCAACATCTAACTTCAAATAAACCAGGATGACGACTGACGGTACTTAAATAACGCAGGAATTCTCCTACCATATAAAATAAGTGTGTCTCAAAATCATTCCAGATTATAAGTGAAAAATACTTGATAACTTAATAAAGTCTAAAAATACTCCCGGTACCTTAAAATAATAAAACGAATACAAGCTTTACCTGCACAGAGACCAAAATATAGCTTGTTCATTAAGAAAATCAAAAATACACTAGGTACCTTAAGAGGGTCAAAACTACTCCTGGAAACTTTAATTCATCCACGTCCACCTTACGACGAGGAACATAAAATTTCAGTAACCACCATGGTTAATACGAGAATAAAACTCAACGATTTCTATAACCCAGGAATCGACACCAATCTCGGTCTTTTTTGCATTACTTTTCATGTAAACCCCTTGCACTGTTTCCAGATCAGCTACGTTGGCTGAATTTTGTCAGAAGAGTATTAATAAAATAGTTGAAATGGAAGCAACGAAGCAATCAAAGTGGATGTAGGAAATATTTTTCATCAAAAGAGACTAACTACAACTACCACAAGAGCATCTCTGATAACCGATATGAATTTGTTTCTCTTTACAAAGCATGCGACTTCCTTTGCAATGTCTCGGCGATACTTAACTTCGATTCGTACACGTACATAGGTTATTACACATTATGTTTAGTTAGTAGACATTCGTAAGCGCCCTAGTGTTTTTTATGGTACAGTTAACTTCTTATCTTGGCGGTATTTTAGTTGTGTTAATAATGATTAAGTATTCCATTGAAAATGATATGGTAACATACAGTAGGTTATCGCTTATTAAATTGCACTGAATTCTTATTCGTAAAGTTTAATTTTAATTAGCTAAAAACTTTAAACAGTAATTAGTAGAGGAGGTCTGGTCTAGTGGGCGTCTTTGTTGAAGATCTGGACGAATCGTGGTTGTAATTTATCTATGGTTGGATTGTTATGCGCTGTTGAGTTTTCAATGAAGGAATCAAAGGATTTTTTATAACGTCTCTGACTGTAGATATGCTGAAGTCACTATGCGGTATGTTGTATTTGAAGTAGCAAGGACATCCTGAAATCATTCTAAGAGGTTTCTTTTGGATTACTTGAATTTTGTTTTGCTGCTTCTCCCCAAATGGAAGAAGCATATTTCCAGATGGGCTTCATTAGGGGGGTATAAATTTCTTTCTAGGGATGTTGGGGATTATGTGTTTGATAATGCGATAATCTATTATTGAGCTAATGCGTTGTGCCCAGGTTAATTTGGAGTCTACCGTTATATGTGTGAGCTGATTTATTCCGTATCAGCGAGTTGTCAAGGTAGACATTGTTTTCGAACTGAATTTTTTTTTAGTGAAGATGGGATGATGGTTGATTTTCTGACATTTACGATTATGTGCAATTTCTTAGCCCATACATGGTTTGAAATTAATGAATTTTGAAGATTAAGTCTAGCTGTTTCAAAGTCGGGAGCTTGGCTCAAGATGGTTATGTCGTCTGCAAAAAGAGCTGTTATACTATTGTAGAGTTGATGGATATCTTGGGTGTAGAGAACACTCATTTGGGGAACACATGAAAGGATAGGATTTGGTTTGGTTATATAGTTGTTATATTTGACAGAAAGGTAATTGGTAATGTGTCATAAGTAAGCGTCTGTTACGCGGGTTTTAGTTTGAAGAGGAGAGTAATATGATGTGCCGTGTCGAAGGCTTCCGAGTCTAGGAATGCTGTTAGACATACGTTTTTGAATGTTGGGGATTAAGTGAGATAATTGGACCTTTAGTTTTGTTGGGGGCTTTCTCTAAATTTTAGAATTAAAGGGTAAATTTTTAATATTATAACATTTGATGGGCGCCACCTGCAACAAATGATTCTCTCGCAGGAATGAAATAAAATATTTAATTAATGAAAAAAAACAGAATTTATTTTAAACAAAACTTACATACTCGCTCACACATTATCAACAAAGGAAGATTTCCAGCCTAGCCAGGGATGCATATACCCCCCTTTCTCAAGATAAATCGTGGTTAATATTTGTAGCAAACCGGCGCGCTACCTGGAAACATCGAATGCGGCTTACCAGATCCGCAGCTCGGACAGGATCGACTCTCGTTGGCGAATGTAGCTGCAGCAGCAGACGGCCGGGACCCTACGTGCACACCCAAATTGCACATCACCGACTCTCCCCGCTGATGGTCCTAGACTTTCTCTGCTGATGGTCACATACTCTTCTTCTTGATGGTCACAGACCGCTCTCTCTGATGGTCCTGACCGATCTACTGATGTTCACCGACTGCTCTCCTTGATGGTCACAGACCGCTCTCCCTGATGGTCCAGACCGATCTACTTATGTTCACCGACTGCTCTCCTTGATGGTCACAGACCGCTCTCTTGATGGACACAGTTCGCTCACCTTCATAATCACAGACCGCTCTCTCTGTTGGTTCAAACCGATCTCCTTGAGGGTCACAGACTGCTCTACTTGAGGTCACAGCTTGTTCTCCTCCTTATGTTCGCCATCTGATCTTCGTCTCGAGAGATGTCCCTCTCGGTCCCCCAAAATCTGTATCTCCTCATTGGTCCTCATCTACACGTGACCAATATTTCATTCTATTTTAGGACCATATCTTCCCGGTCGTCTACCCTTTTCTTGGCCGACCATGGCCTTCTTTGCGGGACCTGCGGATTTTCCTAATCCGTCCCGCCATTGTCTTCTGTCGGCTGCTCGGCACCGGCAAGCCACGTTTCCATGCTTCCAGACAGAAATTTAGACAAATCTTAAAAAAAAATGCTTGATGTATAAGTTGAATACTAAAAGCGAACCATAGTTTTGATTATAAGTTTTTCGAAGAGTTTGGATATGGTAGGGAGAATGAATGTCACGGTATGCTTCCAGTTTAGTGTATAGTGGGCGGATTTGATAATGGAATTGATGATTTGAGTTATTTGAGTTATTGCTTCGAGCGGGAGTGCTTTGAGTTCGTAAATTGTTATTTGATCATGACCTAGTGCTGCTTTATTTTTTAGTTTCCGGATGACATAACGGATGTTGCTTATGGTTAAAAGTTTTGGGAGTAGGGATAGTTGCAGCGGTTGGTCAAGGACTTGATGAAGTACGATTTCGAAAGCTTGGTCGTGGGTAGGGTAAGGAGTAAACTGCTTAATGAGAAGATCGGCGAAAAGGTCCGCTTTTTGTTGCGGAGAGTAGTACCAGGAGTTATTTAACTGAATTGGAGGAGTGCCGATTTTTTTAGCAGTTTAGTTTTGAGTCAGAGTGAGGAGTCCTTGGCATTGAGGAACTGTATTTAATGAATGTATGAAAGGTTGTTTGCGTTTTTTAGCGTATATTGTAGTAACTTGGTAGCTGCATTATACTACGATTTTATATTCCTGTTTTTGCTTAGTATCCATCTTTAACGTAGTGATTTTTTGATTTTTTAAAAGTTCTCGTATGAGGTCTTCGTCAATTCTTGTTTGTTGTTTCTTGTGCTGTCGAGGTGATGAAGCTGCTGCAAACGCAGTTGATATTGTTGATGATAATCTAGCTATGGCTAAAACAAATACTTGTACGTAAGATAGAAGCACCTCATATCAACCAATGTTCGATCTGAACTCGGCAGTAAAAGGTGGTTTTTGACGGTCAACGTGGTTTTCGGGAAGAGTTCTCTTGCGAAAGACTAATCATTAGTTTAATTCCGAATTTATCTGACGAAGTAGACGGTGGAGATAGGATAGACTTTGCCAAAGACTTTCATGTAGTGCCTATTATAAATTAAACAAAACAGGTATAGATCGAAGATAAGGACATTATTAAAGCACATTCGTAAAAAGTAATAATTTGAGAACAAACTTCTGATCGAGGGATTGTAACGTCTGGAGTTCCTCAAGGCTGAGTAATCGGACCATTACTTTTTCTAATATAAATCTACCAAACAACTTAAATTCGGGAGTCAGAATTTTCGTGGACGACTACATCATCTATAGAAGGATAAAGAAAGGTCGAGATACATTACTGTTACCAGGAAGACTTAGATAAGGTTTATAGTTGCGCTGAAGAAAATAAAATGGAAATTAATGCCAAGAAAAGCAGCTCAATCTCGTTTACAAGGTAATTGCTGATAAATGAGACGAAATACAGCGCAAGGGTGATGAGCTGCAAAAAGTTTGGAATATTCTTCAACATTGGGTGGGTGGACCATGTAACATTTTCGACCCAAAAATTGTGGGATTCCTCACATTTGATAATGAGGTATCTAAAAAAGGGGAGCTCAAAATCTAAGGACGCGGAAATTTAACTTTAGCGAGACCAATTTTGGAATACAGGTTTTTGGGGAGCCTATCGAAAAAATGAAATAGAATAATTGTAAAAAGTTCAGAAAAGAGCAGAATATTTTTTAAGAGTACGACATGACATTGTAACAAAGAATGGGAACAATTAGGTTGGGTGTTTTTATCTAAAAGGAGGGGTAGAGCGAGGCTGTTCAAAGCTGTGGGACAAGATCAGTTGGAGTCAGTTCCAAAACCCAAAAACCCAGTTATATCGCTAGGTGAGACCATCAATTTAAAATAAATTTCCGGAAACAAAAACACACGTGGGAAAAGTTTCATTTCTAAGTAGGACGATCAGCAAGTGGAGTAATTACTTGTGGTACTCTTTGGGGAAAGAAAGAAAATTTAGTAAACAAAATTCGGTAGAGTAGTGTTTTTATGGATAATTATTTAAAATAATAATCCAATTTAAAGTGAAGCGTGGTGTTCAACCATAATTATTCCAGAGAGTTTTTTCAACTTTCTATACTTTGTTTATTTTTTTCTCAGGCTACAAACATTCTAAGGATAACGTCTTATTATTGTTAGTCTAAGCTACATAATTATCATGTATCTGTCGCCTGGCTATTTGCCCATACATACATTTTATTTATGACATGTGTATTAATCTGTTGAATAAGAAAGATAGCCAATTCAGACAAGATAAATACCACACAACGTTTCTGGGATCCTTGTCCCTTTCATTACCTTTACCTTGTCGGGAGATTGATTTTACGAGTTTCTCTCTCGTACACAAACATCCATTGCCTCGCCGGGAATTAATCTGTTTTGTTTGAATTTCGTAATACGCCAAACATATTGTCGTAAGATGTTCATTCCATCACAAGTTTGGCGTCGATTAATTTACTGCATATGAAACTTGGGTACGCTATTATAGCACATAACTACAAATCAGTGGGCTACAAAGTGGGAATCGGTTCCAAAGGAAATAAAAAACTGTTTTTTCGGATAGTCGTGGAGTTATTTTAATCAATTATTTTATATATTATACATAATTACTTGACACGCTTAAGGCAGAAATTGCGGAGAAACGACCACATTTGTATAAAAAATTTATTGACCAAGACAATGCGCCGTTCATTTGCTTGACAACTCTCGTTCTTCACCAAGGGACTTTTTTTTGGTTCCCTAAGCTAAATTTTGCGGTCAGAGGTCTGATATTTTCGTCGAATGAGGAGACCATTAGCTTCGTAAACAATTATTTTGCAGAGAAAGACACCGAGTGTCGGTGGGAGAAGTGTGGAGACTTACAAAGAGACAGTGTAGAAAAATGGCATGTGAAGAAAAAATGTCCGAAACTTATCAGACCACACTCGAAAATCCAATCTTATCTGGGAGGTCACCTAAAACGAAGGATCAGATCTTCCCCTATCCATCAGGCCGTGCATCTCGATCAATGGGGTTGAAATGTGCTGGAGACGTAAGCCACGGGTCTCGTCTTCCTACAACTGTCACGGTTAGTCCCTGACGTCGTGGTAGTGGGGCAAAATGTCCGTTCATTAATATGCGTGTTTGATGTAGTGGAACACGAAACGAACTTTCACTTTATATCATATATAGCTGTAGTCTGACGATGGTATGGCAGCAGCATCCCCGCACGCCGGCCGACCATTAGAGCGCAGTTAATTGGTTATTCGTGGTGTGAAAGCAGGCACAGGTGCACGATGTCCATACATTATGCAGGGCGACAGCTGCCCAAGGACACGCTCCTGCTAAATTTCAAGTCAGCCAGCCAAGGCCAGCTCACTTGGTCAAAGAGAGCCGCGAGACCGCTGTACTAACCTTATTAGCAATAAAACTGAACGGCAATTTACGGCGCAAAGTGAATCTATTATTCGCCGAGCCACCGCAGGTCTTCCTAGAACGCGAGTAGATGGCGTTTGCTTCGCCCTCCTCCAGCTTTGTCCTTCGACCGTGGGAACTGTAGCTAAGATGCTGACACGACTTGGCATGGAAACTCTCGTTTCTCTGCCAACAAGTTATAACGCGTGTCAACGAACACCTACAAATATTATTACGTTTTCCAGCCGCAGTTAGTTATCGTAGTTATCTGCCGCTAGTTGGCAGCAGCGCGGATCGAAATCAAAGTTATTTTTATCTGCAAAGAGCATTGTTAAGCAGAAACTTCATGGAGGATCTCTGAGAGGCATTGAATGGAATTAATGGCGGTGATTGAGAAGCAATAAGAGAGCCATGTCATTTTTAGAGCTAACAGAGAAGTGGTAAACCAGTCGTGGTTAGGAAATTGAAGAATATGGAGACTTCGTAGTGTGCAGCTCATTCTCAGTTACGAGACGGAAGTAGCCGACGAACTTTATATGTCGTATGCATTTCAACATCCGTCGTTTATCTTGCATAATGGTTTTTACCTGCAAATCTAATCCCTGTCGTTAGTCCCTTTATCCCCTGGAGTGACGTCACGCCATATTTCGCCAGTTTCATCTGAGAATCTTTGCAACGTTTATGTTCAATATACTCGCAAATATTCCTAAAAAAATAATCATCAGAAATTATAAGCTACATAGAATTTTGGGCAAATTCCGTTATTATATTCACGACTTTCGCTACAAACGAAAATTAATACCCAGTTCGAAAGAGTGCTTTCATTAGATTAGACACATTTACATTTACAAATTCAATTACCTGGGATATAAACTATAAAATAAAACTTAAAATTTCTTTTTCATTCTTACATGATAAACATATAACTCAAATTATGATGAGTTCCATATGACTGAGCTGTTCATAATAATTAATGTAATGTGTAAAAGGCCCGAGCCAACCTAATCATTTAATTGAATATATTATTGTTTCTTTATTTAATTACATTTCTGTATAAATATATATTATTGTAGAATAGCTAATAAATGTTAATGTTTTAAATTTCAAACGGTCTAGATAAAAATTCTGAAACCACACCTCTAAGTAAATAAATAAGAAAATCTTTTATCCAATTCCCAAAGATAATTCTCTGTAATTTCCTTTGCTTCAACCTACTTCCTCTAAGTAAATAAATAAGAAAATCTTTTATCCAATTCCCAAAGATAATTCTCTGTAATTTCCTTTGCTTCAACCTTCTTCCTCTAAGTAAATAAATATGAAAGTCTTTTATCCAATTCCCAAAGATAATTCTCTGTAATTTCCTTTGCTTCAACCTTCTTCCTCTAAGTAAATAAATAAGAAAATCTTTTATCCAATTCCCAAAGATAATTCTCTGTAATTTCCTTTGCTTCAACCTACTTCCTCTAAGTAAATAAATAAGAAAATCTTTTATCCAATTCCCAAAGATAATTCTCTGTAATTTCCTTTGCTTCAACCTTCTTCCTCTAAGTAAATAAATATGAAAGTCTTTTATCCAATTCCCAAAGATAATTCTCTGTAATTTCCTTTGCTTCAACCTTCTTCCTCTAAGTAAATAAATAAGAAAATCTTTTATCCAATTCCCAAAGATAGTTCTCTGTAATTTCCTTTGCTTCAACCTTCTTCCTCTAAGTAAATAAATAAGAAAATCTTTTATCCAATTCCCAAAGATAATTCTCTGTAATTTCCTTTGCTTCAACCTTCTTCCTCTAAGTAAATAAATAAGAAAATCTTTTATCCAATTCCCAAAGATAATTCTCTGTAATTTCCTTTGCTTCAACCTTCTTCCTCTAAGTAAATAAATAAGAAAATCTTTTATCCAATTCCCAAAGATAATTCTCTGTAATTTCCTTTGCTTCAACCTTCTCCCTCTAAGTAAATAAATAAGAAAATCTTTTATCCAATTCCCAAAGATAATTCTCTGTAATTTCCTTTGCTTCAACCTACTTCCTCTAAGTAAATAAATAAGAAAATCTTTTATCCAATTCCCAAAGATAATTCTCTGTAATTTCCTTTGCTTCAACCTTCTTCCTCTAAGTAAATAAATATGAAAGTCTTTTATCCAATTCCCAAAGATAATTCTCTGTAATTTCCTTTGCTTCAACCTTCTTCCTCTAAGTAAATAAATAAGAAAATCTTTTATCCAATTCCCAAAGATAGTTCTCTGTAATTTCCTTTGCTTCAACCTTCTTCCTCTAAGTAAATAAATAAGAAAATCTTTTATCCAATTCCCAAAGATAATTCTCTGTAATTTCCTTTGCTTCAACCTTCTTCCTCTAAGTAAATAAATAAGAAAATCTTTTATCCAATTCCCAAAGATAATTCTCTGTAATTTCCTTTGCTTCAACCTTCTTCCTCTAAGTAAATAAATAAGAAAATCTTTTATCCAATTCCCAAAGATAATTCTCTGTAATTTCCTTTGCTTCAACCTTCTTCCTCTAAGTAAATAAATATGAAAGTCTTTTATCCAATTCCCAAAGATAATTCTCTGTAATTTCCTTTGCTTCAACCTTCTTCCTCTAAGTAAATAAATAAGAAAATCTTTTATCCAATTCCCAAAGATAATTCTCTGTAATTTCCTTTGCTTCAACCTTCTTCCTCTAAGTAAATAAATAAGAAAATCTTTTATCCAATTCCCAAAGATAATTCTCTGTAATTTCCTTTGCTTCAACCTTCTCCCTCTAAGTAAATAAATAAGAAAATCTTTTATCCAATTCCCAAAGATAATTCTCTGTAATTTCCTTTGCTTCAACCTTCTTCCTCTAAGTAAATAAATAAGAAAATCTTTTATCCAATTCCCAAAGATAATTCTCTGTAATTTCCTTTGCTTCAACCTTCTTCCTCTAAGTATATAAATAAGAAAATCTTTTATCCAATTCCCAAAGGTAATTCTCTGTAATTTCCTTTGCTTCAACCTTCTTCCGTCAAATCTATCAGGTGAAATATTTGTCGGAATAATTATCCATTCTTTTCAAGATGCATCGCAATGCCTGCAACTAAAAAATGTTAGATGTTAGATGAAGATGATAATGTTAACACATATTTACCATATATTTACCAATCAACCATTTCATTAAAATGGAAACAGATCTCAAAATCATAATAAGATACGAATTTGTTTCTCGTTATAATGAAGCAAAAAAAATTATTTTTGAAACCTTCCTCTATGTCCTTCCTTGGCTATGCACTTGGCCAAGCGAGTTTCCAATTTTTTCAAACCATCACAAAAATAGGTTATGTCAAACTCAGCAAAATACTCCGTCACGGCCTTGATCACTTAATCATTTGATTAAACTTTCTTTCCACAAAGCCAAATTTTCAAGTTCGGGAACAAGAAGAGTCACTTGGTGCTAGGTGAATAAGGTGAATGAGAAATGCCAACTCGTACAATTTCTCCATTGAGACTCTGGCAGCACTTTCTTGCGCGCCAAACTTGGTCGTTTCTCAATCAGCGTCCGTTTCAAACAATCCAACGGAGCAGCACAATAGAGCCCAGTTATGGTTGTGCCTTTTTCCAAGAAATCTATGAATATTATACCCTGAGAATCCCAAAAGACAGTGGCCATCACCTTTCCTGCTGACAATACGGTCTTCGTCTTTTTCGGTGCACTTTCACCATCTTTTGTCCGTTGTTTTGATTGTTGTTTGGTCTCTGGATTGTAGTGATGGATCCAAGTTTCATCGACGACTACGAATCTGCGCAATAGGTTTTGTGGTTTCCGCCTAAATATTACTAGATTCTGCGTTGAAATGTTTTTCCGAATTCATTTTTGGTCCTATGTCAACAGACGCGGCAGCCATTGCGCCCAAAGTTTTTTCATGGAGGATGAAATGCACTCGTTCAGTTGAGAAGCCTACGATATCAGTTACCTCATGTATTATTAGTCTGCGGTCTTCCATTACGATATTGTGAACTTTTTCGATGTTTTCCTGAGTGGTACCCTCAATTGGGCGGCCGGAACGAGATTCATCTTCTGTGCTTCTGCAACCTCGTTTGTGGCCTTTAATCCAGAAGTAAATGGTTTTCAATGTTGGCACAGATTCCGCATGAGCTTCATCAAATTCTGGTTTGATTTGTGCAGCTGTACACCAACCCTTCCAATCAAACAGTTTAATGACAGCGCGAAACACGTTTCTTTACATTGTCTCCGCTTGACTACACATCTAACACTACAGAAGGCTGCCAACAAACTACAACTGGCATATGTTTAAAAGTTTTTGGAATGTGTTTGAAAGGATCATGTTTACCAACAATGGCGCGAAAGTGAAAATTTTTCCGCTCTTTCATAAAAATTTAGCAGATTTATCGAACAAACTTCGCATGTGAGCCAAAGGCGCTGGATTATATCTTTGGATATATTAATGTCTTTGAACATTTTCTTTTACTCCAAAGTGGTCGTGTATTATTAATGTATATTAGGTTCCTCCTCCTGTAACCTATTTATAAATTAAACATGGACATTTTGTTACAGCAAAACATTTAATCTTTGTTCTTTCAGAAACAAAGTAATCTCCTCGTCTGTTTTTGTCTCCCCATTCTACATTCTCTTCTTGTTTCTTCGCCTTTATTTACTTCTATTTGTACACCTGTAAAATTGTATTTTCTCTTATATTTTCTCTATAAATGACTATCTTTCTCTATTTTCAATAATTTCTATAACCTTCAAATTCAATTGAAGGAAATACTTAAAATTTTGCATGGCGATAATTTCTTGCCACTGCTAGAAACTTTTCAATAGTATTTAATATATATCAATATTAAAAGCACAAACAGCTCTCTCCCAAGATTATTAATGAACAAAGAATACCATTAAATTTGTAGCTCGCCGTAATAAATTATAAGAAGAAAACAAGTTATGACAGAAAAAAGTTTGATAAAGCATTGTTGAGTTGTTTATATAAACTAACAAAGGCCGACTCAAAATTACTTTACCACGTGTGTATTGTATTCGCAACAGATGACGAGCAAATAAATAAAAAGCAAGTACAGTATACTTGGAAGTCGGCAGTGTATTGTCATGCGGCCTAGTATATCTATCAGGCGAGCTTCGAAAAAGTGAAATGTCGCGCCATATTTCGCCAGTTTCATCTACGGAAACTTGCAACGATTACGTTCAATATATTCGAAAATACTCAACAAAAATAATCATGAGAAATTTCAAGCAGCAGAAGTTTGTGCAAAATCGCTTCTTATTTTCATGACTTTGACTAGAAACGAAATATTATAGTTAGTTTGAAAGAGAGTTTCCATATAGTTAGACAAATTTACTTCCATTACCTGGGATATTATAAAAAATAAGATAAACATTTAAATCTCTTTATCATTCGTACATGAGAAGCATATAATTCAAATGAAATAGACTACAGATTCATTACGCAACGAAGCAAAACATTTATTTACCAACTAGCTGAGTGCCCGAGAAGGAACTGTATGGACACTAACCTGTAAATAAACATTTCATTTGACCAGCATCAATAGCGATCTTTTTTTAATTACTTTTTATGTCAAACCCTTCCCCTACTGTAGCGGTACATCCCTCCGTTATCTTTTGGAGTTGAAATTAGACACTCAAAAATTTTATTATGACACTATCCAATTCATCGACCAGGCAAACGTCTTAGGAACATTAGCCCATTCACGTTCCCCTCGCCGACCAAATCCCTCGACATCTAACTTCAAATAAACCAGGATTACGACTGACGGTACTTTAAGAACTCTGAAATTCTCCTACTACATAAAATAAGAGTGTCTAGAATATCACGACAAATTAAAAGTGCGAAAAATACTAGCTAACTTAATAAAGTCTAAATAATACTCCTGGTACCTTAAAGGAGTAACTAAATAGAAACCAAAAACATAACTAGTAACCTACGAAAATAAAATAAAATACACCCGGTAACTTCAGAGGGTGAAAAATACTCCGAGTAAGTTTTCATCAATCTCGCTCACCTCCACGACGACTTACATAAAATTTCATTAGCCACAATGCTTAATGCGAGAATTAAACTCAGCGATTCCCATAATCCCGGAATTGACACCTATCTCGGTCTTTTTTGCATATTTTTTTTTATGTCAAACCTTTCCCTTACTGTAGCGGTACATCCCTCCGTTACCTTATGAAGTTGAAATTCGACACTCAAAAATTTTATTATGACTATGCAATTCATCGACCATTTACGCTAATAATGGCCATTTACGATTGTTTTTTTTAAAAAAAAATACACGCACTCCACCCTTACCCGTACAGGTGATAGGTTTGTCTTAAGCCCTTGGTGTTTGCTCCTGGATCATAAGCAACATGTGAACAAAGCTTGGTAGAACTTGCTCTACGCGTTTAATATTTTTTAATGTGTAACATTTCTAAAACTTTTCTCGATTTATATTTTCTATTGCTAACTATAACATGGAAACTTTTCAATTGGTAGTAATATGCTTAGAAATTATCAATTAAGATCCATACATAGCAATGAATAATAAAGATAGCCAAGTCAGACATAAAAATGATAATATAAATACCACACGTTTCTGGGATCCTTGTTGCTTTCATCAGGTGCGAGAAAGTGCCTAGATCGACACAACTACACTTTTCAGTTGACAAAACACGGATTTTAAAATAAGATCATTTAACCGACTTTACAACCGCTGAGGACGTCCTATTAAATTAGGGATGAAGCTGTGATAATTTAAATGGGTAAATGTTCCAAACAGTGGTGCTGTTGAAGACCATAATGTTTATCAATAATTAGTCTCGAATCAATTCCTTCTCCGAGGTAATTTAGCTAAACTCCCGTGCAACGTTAGGCACTCACCTCGTTTCAGCATAAATAAACTTTCCAAAGTGAGTGGAATTTTCCTTTTAGTTGAAACGTCCGCATAATTCTCTCATGCTTTACCTCTGAATCAAAGAGAAAACTCAGAAAAAATTATATCTGGCTATGAATTGTAAATTATAATTTTAATCGTCTTAAATAAGTCTTTTCTCTGAAAATGTACGCGAGGTTTTACTGTGTAGGCCTATACAGAACGATAATAACATATTCAGCGTATTAGAGAGGAAAAGTTTCCAACAAATTTAACTATATGATGTTCTTCATGAAAACAGAAATGTTGAATTGACATGATTAGAATTTTACTTGAAAAATTATTGTATCTTTTAAACAGTCCATTTACTGCAGCGCACCAACTTCTGCGCCATCTACCGAGAACGTCGGAAATTTCTTGCACAATGCTGGACAGTTCCCTTAGAATAAAATAAAAAAAGTTTATCTGAATTTTTTAGCACATTTGTAAATGTTTTCAGGAAATTGCTAACACACACTGGTGATGAAAATATAGTAAAAAAATAATTAGACCTGAATTTTCTATACATCAAAATAATATTTTAATTTTTCAATTTAGTATTATCCTTCCAACATAACTAATAATTTTATGAATAACTATCTGAATGCCCGGCGTTTCCCAGGTTGTCATAATTAAACTCAGAGACATCCATAACACTGGATACGACTCCAATTTCGGTTGGTTCACTTTTTTTCGTGTAACACCGCTCAGACCACGCCATAGGGTGCTCCCCTCCAATACAGTAGAAATTAGAAACAAGCAACATCGGAAGAAACACTATCAATCTCATTGACGCCGTAAAATATTTATCCGACGTAAATATCAGCCGTATTAGCGTGTATGAAAATTACCACCCACCTCTCGTGAGGTGCAAAACGTTTCTTATCCCTACAGTGTTTGTTTCCGGTTCTAACACTAGTAAAAAAATCTCCACAAGTGTACATTTCTATGCAGAACATACACACATTGTTTTCCTTTTTCAACCTTCTCTTTGAGGTAAAAAAACAACTTAACTGGATAGTTGAATATTAAAATGAAACTCAGCAACATCCATAACCCGGCTTCGACTCCAATCTCGGTTGTTTTTGCGTTATTTTCGTGTAACGCCCCTCAACACCAACTCTAAAGCTACTCCCATTCTATGCCGAAAGGGGTTGAAATTAAACACAAACAACATCGAGAGACATACTATCAATCTTATTGACATATATTTATTTTACGCAAATATTAGTCATTTAATGTGTTTTAAAATTTCCAGCCCCGCCCCTAGGAGGGCGGGAGTCGTGTCATTTTTCCACAGTGTTTTTTCGAAAATTATTTAAATGAGAGTACTACTGAAACCTCCAAATCCTGGTTTTCCCGTACTTAATTATTAAGAAAGAAAGAGATAGTTTAAAATTTACATTCTCCAAGGTTCAATTCCAGAGTTGCACGGGTATTTATATAAATTAACCCCGAGTAAGAATTGATTCCATACTAACGTCTTGGTAAACATTTCTTTTTATCAGCATCAATAGTGCCATTGTTTGGAACATTTACCCATTTACATACCCATCCCCGACATCTAACTTCAAATAAAGAAAATTATGACTAAACGGTATTTGCGAATTCTCCTAATACATAAAATAAAAGTGTTTAAAAAATCTCGAAGAATTAAAGCAGCAAAAAATACTTCCAAACTATCTAAGTCTAAGAATACTCCCGGTACCTCAAACAAGTAAATAAAAACAACCTTTAACTGAATAAAGACCAAAATATAGCTGGTATCATAAGAAAATAAAAAATTAGTACGGTGACTATATGGGTCAAAACTATTCCGGGTAACCTTTTGTCAATCGCGTTCACCTCAACGTGGACTAACAAAAAATTGCATTAACCACAATGGTTAATGTGGGAATTAAACTCAGTGATTCCTATAACTTCGGATTTGACACTATTCTCGGGAATTTTTGCATTACTTTTTATGTAAAACTCTTCCGCCACCACCCACAGAGTAAGAATGTTTCCCTCCCTTGCCTTTTTGAGTTAAAATTATTCACTTAAAAATTATATAATGAAATTATAAAATGAAGCGACACCGAAATAGTTTTATTTGAGGCTAATAATGACTGTTTACGAATGTTTTTAAATTCGAACCCTTCCGTCCCTACTCCAATAGGTGGTAGGTGTATCGTAACCGCCCAATTAATTTTACAAATTACTACTGACAAATGTTTTTTAATAAACTCTTGAAATGTAATCGAATACAAATTAATGAAATCGAAATCTTATCGAAATGAAATCGAAATCTGACGATAAGAATTTTTTATTAACGTTAACAATTTCAATTTTACATGTTTCTTTTTTACTCGCTGTTTGTGCCGGTACCAGGGCAATTGTAAAGATTCTGCACCGCACTTTCACCTCGAACACTTATGAACAGGCCATAGAACACTGAATTTATTTATTATTGTTTGCAAAAACTTAAAACTGTTGATCTCTGCCAATTATTTGGAACTTGCGACGGAAACTGGAGACTTCTACCACAAAATCATCAGCCTCTGCTTGGAGACTGCTAACACAACTCAATGCTCTCGCTTCTGATTTCCAGCTCAATTTATTTTAGTTCCGTCCTCGACTGGAAACCTTCGCCTACTGCTAAATTTAATTATACTGTACTCCACAATGTCTCGTAGCTGACTGCCAAATTTTAATTTCTTCTGTACTCAGCAAGGTCTCATGGCTGACTAACTGCTTACGCGCGCTATTGTCTAACAATGTCTTGCCCTGTTCAATATTACCGACCATTATTGTATCTCTGTGTGTTCGCCAGCAACAATTCAGTTCAATAGTTTCTAATTACTAATTATTTTAATTGCCCTTTTATATATATATATATATGTATGTATATATAAATCTATATAAAGGTTTCAACCTTTTCAGATGTTGTGTGGGTTGTCATCTTCATCGAACAGATGCTTCGATATCGTGACAGGATAGTGCACACCTAAACAAACTTGCAAACACTATTTTATGTATACGGATACAACTAATGAGAGCGTCGTTCCGGACGTTGGTCATTGCTTTTAGCACTGTTGACTGAAATATTTTCAGGATATTGATGCTTGAGTTGCAGACTGTGCCCCATAATTGTGCCCTGTGAGTCCACACTGGATCGATAATGGTTTTGTACAGGAGGACCTAGTTTCATATTGAAAGTTGAAATTACCTTCCTCGCAGTCAGTACATGTCGTTGGATATCAAGTTGTTTTCTATTTTTCTTTATATGATTTTTCCATGTCAATTGATATCTGCTTGTGGTATTTTTTGACCATTTAAACCTGTGATAAATGCGTCGTAAATGTCACGACACTTTTAATTTAACCTGCATGAATAGCGTCAGTGTTTGGAAAGTTCGCCCATTTGCATTCCCCTACATAGCCCCTACGCAACTAACTTCAAATAAACTATGATGATGACTGACGGTACTTAAACAGCTCGGGATTTCTGATACTACATAAAATAAGATTGTCTAAAATCACAGAGAATTTAAAGCGTGAAAAATAGTCACTTCCTAATAAAGGCTAAAAATACACCTGGTACCTTAAAAGAGGAAAGAAATACAACGTCTAACTAAATATATACAAAAATTATACCTGGTACCCTAATACACTCAAAAACTTAAGAGGGTCAATTATTCACCGGATAACTATTTGTCAACTATGTCCACTTTGACGTCGAGGACCATGAAACTTCCTAAACCACCATAGCTAATTCGATAATTGAATTTAGCTATCCCTATAACCCCGTAATCGATACCAGTGTTGGTCTTTTTTGCATAATTTTTATGTAAAATTCTTCCTCAACCACCCATACGGTAAGGGTGTTTTCCTCCCTTGCCTTTTAATAACAAATTCAACGACCCATTTACGTTTTATTGCACGCTAATAATGGCCGTTTACGATTTTTTAAAAATGCCATTCCATCCATCCCCATGTTGAAATTGCTTCACTCGTTTAAGATAGTACGCGGAAATTTGTTTCAGTCCCTCTAGATCCTAGGGGCTGAACTACAACTTAACTGGCGTAGGGAATGTCAGAATTAAACTCATTGACTTCATAAACCTGGATTTGAAACCAATGTCGGTTGCATAGCGCTAGTGTTATTGTAACGCCCCTTCACCCCTACCTTAGTGGCACTGCTTTTCTATGCTATAAGGGGTTGAAATTATACACTACAAACATCTGGAGCGAAACCATTAATATCATCGACCCCAAAAACTAATCATTCAGGCTTTAAACTAATTATCTATATTGGGCGCCATTTTAAACATGGCGTTATTTTGAATACTTCAGTTGAGGGGGCAAGTTTAGCTCTAAAAGAGGGGGGAGGAATGATGCTAAGGCTTCGAGAGACCGACAGAAACCTTCTCGAGTTGCGAACAGCTCACAAAAGTTTAATCTCAATCGGATGAATAGTAGAGGATCGTATACGGGGCACACAGAAGACAAACAAAGACACTTTCATTTATATATAGATATAGATTTACCTAATATTTCACACCTTGGATTTCATCGTTATGTTCTTTTATATAATTGGTACCGCTTCGTAAGGTTTCTAAATTGTAAGTACAATTTTACATATTTTGTTAATAACTCTTTATTAAATAAATAAACAGCCAATTTTAAGTCCAAAAAATGGAAGAATGACTTAAATTAACAACGTTTCATCGCTTATTTTGCGACCTCATCATGTGAAAAAAAAAAATTCCCCTCAGCAGTCAGAATAGAATGAATGACCTGTCAATTAACTTGAACCTGATGAGGACGCAAAATAAGCTAAGAAACGTTGTTAATATAATTTATAAATTCATTTTTTTACTTATAAAGGCTGATTATTTATTTATTAGTTTTCTCAATAGTCAGAGTATATATTTATATATGTAACTATTTATTATTCATTGTGATCATGAAAGTTAATGATTAAATATAATTGTAATTGTTTAGTTTATCTATGTACAGAAAAAAATGTAATTATTTTTTCCTTTTCATATCTGTCATTACGTATTAACTTTTGATTGTTCATAATTTCATTTATTATTCTATATTGGCCGTATAAATTTCTTTTTCACGTAAGCGTTCATTGAGTGCAATTATAGTGACTCGTCCCATTCATTAACGTCACCCATTCGTTCAACTCCTATCCTCCTATCCTCAAAAGCGTTGCTACACTTTTGTGCGAAATTTTTCGGTTATATTTATGACTTTATATTAATCTCTTCCCAGAAAATCACTAAATTTGTCAACGTCTATTTTAGTATCCTTGCGGCTAACCGTAAAATTTGAATGGTTGACTCATTCTTCGTGTCCGACGCTCAAATTGTCAGAGATTTTCTTTGTATGTGTATTTCCAAGAACCGTGTTACAATGTCTTACAATCACTTATTTCATTCAGCGTCCTACATTAATGCATCCTGTTTTTAATCTTTGTATTTTCTATTAGTACTACAGTTAAATCTTACTACGTGCTTAAGATACACCAGTCAAGACTTAGGTTTTTATTTATGTAATGGAAATTATAAAATTTCTGGTAATTAACACTGTTGATTTAGATACAACTTGTAATTATAATGTGAAGTATTAAATATGATATTAAATCAGTGGGATTTATGTGGGTTACTGAAACAGATCAGTTTAGATACAGTTTTACAAATCTATTTTCTAATAAATAAAATTTCATGTATGCATACATACATATAATATATATATATATATATATATATATATATGTATGTATGTATGTATGTATTATACATTGTAGTGACAACCAATATATGTAATGAAAGAAATTTATAAATTGTTTAATATTTGTACTGTCAGCGTAATATTGTGGCCCAGGGATTGTAGGCAACAGTCAGCGTTGCATAAGAATGTGAAGTGTTTCAGACGGTATTATCGTCGGCAATGTGTCATATTTAAAGCTGTGGAGGAAAGTGCAGTCTGCGAGACGAGCTGACTAGAGAATGTTGGTCAGAGTCTCCGATACGGTCGGATCAGAAAAAAGATTTTATACGTGACAGTCAGACAGTGAGGGCTGTTTGTTAGGATGGCTTAAAAACCATTTTAATGAGTCTGCAAGTAAAAGTCGATCAATAAAAAACAGTAATAAATTTTTTTGGCTCTAGAGATTGAAGGAGACAAGTGTAAATTGTAGGAAAAATTGTACTGGCTGTTTTTGAACTGATATAATTGGTACAATTTATAGAGTTTGAATGTAACTGATATTTGGAAAGTTTAATTTAAACTTAGGTTTAGTATAATGCGTGGTACTATGGCCTGTTTAATTAGAGCAATTTAAATAATTTGTGAAAAGATAAAATAATTGGTGAAGTGAATTATTAGTATGATGCTAGACTGCTGCGATGTCTGGTATGTACCAAAATTTATTGTAAACCTAGTATAATAATACTTACCGTAAGATTTTTTGATATTTATTGCATTATGTAATATTCAAGGAAATTCATTTCAATACATTGCAATATTTTTTCTAAATTTGGTTACCTCATTGCGGGTTACTATTACTGTTAGAGGCCCGATAAGCGCCCCTGAATGTTAAAGAATCTCATTATAGCCGTGGTATTAATGTATAAATTTTGTGTATAAAAACTAATTAAATTTAAATTGTAATAAAAGTTTCTGTATTTAAAATTTGATTGGTTAATAGTTTTTTCATTTAATAAATATTAATAGATCCTTTTAATCAATAGTTAAATAAATTATATTCTCATAAATAGATTACCATATTAATTGGCGCTCCAACGTGGTGGCCCGATTTCACTTAATAAGTATAGTGTAATTCGCATGAAACCTGACGGTAACATTGTAGCAATATTGATGCAAGTAGTTAGAAAATTTGTGAATGCAAGATTATGCTATTTTTTGTGCGTGTGAAGATAACTATTGCTTTATTAGTGAAAAACATAAATATATGTGCATTTGAAGTTAGAGATTTTTTTTAGAAATAAGAATATGGAAGATATAAGGGTAGAAATTAATAAAATTAGCTTAACATGTGAAAATAATATAGAAAGGATAGAAATAAATCTAAATAATAATATGACAGACTTGAGCACAATTTGGAGAATGTAAAATACGGAGACTGATGTGAAATTGTTGACATGTATTGCAGAAATAAAATCTGAATGTATAGAAGCATTATGTAAGAACCTTTTAAACACCGACGAGAAACAATTAATTTATCAGAGAAAGTAGATATATTTGAGGATAAATGTGATGAAAATATTAGTGAGATTTAAGCATTAGATTTTGAAGATGTTGATAACTAGAAACAAGAAGTATTGGCAAAAATAGAGACAGAATAAAATTATTTAGAACTTATATATCAAGAAAATACTGTGTATATGCTTATGGCACCGTGGGCATAATTAACTCTCTTAAGTTAGTGCGTACATGATTGGCTGTATTAGGACACCCAGTATATATGTTTTGAAGAGCGATTTTATAATATTTACGTAGGTACGATAATTCAATTTTTGACTAATATATTAATGGGGAATTAAATACTTCCTATAACAAATATACGGACAACACTGGGCACCCTAGTACTCCAATAAATAAAATTGACTGTTTGTGTGTACGTGTGTGTGTATGATCTACAACCAATAAAGAACATTAAACTAAATAATGTACACGTGTTCCTTTTGAACTAGAAACAAACACTGTGGGGGGTAAGAAACGTCAAACATGTTAAAATGGCCGGTATGGCACCAAATAGATATTTTACGGTGTCAATGAGATTGATAGTATTTCTCTGGATGTTGTTTGTGTATAATTACTATCCTTTTCGGCATGGGAGGGCTTATAAGGGCGAACAGAAAAAATAACCCGAAAACAATCGAGATTGTTGTCGAATCCGGGGTTATGGAAGTCGCTGAGTTTAATTATTACATAAACAATTTTCTGCGTACAATCTTAAACACTTGGTGTGAATTATTACAAATTTTGATCAGATAATACTTACGATACGAATCAAAGACTGGTTCGGTAAAACACCCCTTTGACCTATAGAGGTGGGGTGGCAATTTAATAACATTCTAAATTACAGGGAGTATTTTTGACTCCTTAAGAACCGGGATATTTTTGAGGTACCGGGGGAGTGGAAGTTCTGATGAATTTATCATTCCCTCTTGCATAGATTAATACACTTCTTTTTCTAATGGATTGATGTAGAATTAAATACTTTTTCGTTCGTACATATATCATTTTCCGAGCTACCCAACTAGTTATAAATAAAAGTTGAATAGAATTCTTCGACTTCAAGACCACAAGTTATCAGAACGCGTCACACACGATAGTGACGATTCCTGCGCGGAAGTGAGTGACGATGTGAATGTTCTCTCTTCACATTCTGAATTATAACTGATTTGTATGCCGGTCTCTCTGTGTGTGAAAGTATATATATGTATATGTGATTCCTGCTCCAATACTTAGAATATATATTGTTGTATTTATCGCCTTTTTAAAAATTATTTTCCCCTTTCAATATGGTGAGCTCAATAAACTCGCCTTTTACGAAAAAAAATTGTATCAACCATAATATATCGAAATGAAACCATTTAAACCGTTGAAACAAACGAAGTGTTTTTATAGTAATAGATCCTCATATTTTTTTCCTTTATAAATAAAATCATGTTAATTGGACGCATGAAGAATGGTACATAGCTAATTCTCTAAATTCCTTCGAATAACTTTAATATAGGCCACGTTTATGTTTTATGAATTATGGGATCCGAAACCGATGTCATCTAAATTATGGTCTGTCTGGCACGCTTATTTTCTTCGTCAAAATGGAAGAAGAAAAAATGGAGGAGTGCTGATCCAAAAAATTTTTAGCCTTTGTTTTAAAATTTGGAGAAAGGTAAAAAAACATGTAAAATCCATTAAGTGATATTGAACAGTTTATAATATTTATTAACTATGAAAACCTTTAATACATTCTCCACTTTATTTCAAAACTTTAGAAAGCTATCGACAATATATGTCATATTCGTTCTGTAGTTTTTAATACAAATCAGGACACAAATGAGCTCAGATCATTCCACAGGCGAACCACGATTATCAATCTAATTTTAAAATATATCAATAATTTGGGTATATTATATAGTTATGAGTTTAATTCTAGTTCATTTATTAAAAATAAAATTAACGAGGTTAATTACTATTATAATATTAATATTATATAATATAACATAATATTAAAAGCTTTCTGAAGTTTAACAATAAATCGGAGACTGTATTAGAGGCTTTCTTTATTAGCTTGCAGGATGGCGGCGTTGCCCGGGTTGTCATAAAACCCCCGGATTCGACTCCAATCTGGTTTGTTTTCCAGTTATTTTTATGTAACAACCCCCACCCATCCCCCAACCCCTGAGGGTGCTCCCGTCCAACACAGTATGGGGTACAAATTATACACAAAACAACAACCGGAGAAACACTATCAATCTCATTGACCGCGTAAAATGTTTATCCGGCGAAAATGTCTGCCATTTTAGCCTGTTTGAAAATATCCACCCCCGCACCTGGGGAAGGGGTAGTAGTCGTGTCTTAACACGACAGTGTTTCCAGTTTGAAAGTAACACGAGTACACAATTTTGTCAAATTTTCTTCCGGGTGGAGATTTGTATGCGGAACATACAAATATACATACATACACACACACACACACACACACTGTCAATTTACTATTAGTATAAAATAAAACTAGATAAAATCCTAAAAGAGCAAAATCTAACACTTTTTGATTACTTTAACCGTAGCGAAAATTAGAGGTGGTTGCTGCACCAGAAAATTTTTAGATATGTTTTAAAATTGTATAAAAGGTTAAAAAAGTATAAAAAGAAAATTTGATAAAATCCTAAAAGAGCAATTAAAAGTTTTTTGGGGGGTAACAGGCTGCATGAGGTTAATCCGCATGGTGGCAACTACCCTTTAATAACATAGGATGGGATTTGAAAGGGGGGATGCGGAAGGGTAGAGGAAGGTAGCCAAGGGTTAACTAGGGCCGCCGGGCTATGGTTTAAGGATACTACCCGACAATTCGCCTAAAAGTGATGCAGGGAAAACCCTAGAAAAACCTGCATCAGGTAGGTCGGGCATTTGGTACTTGTCCAACGCCCTTCCGATAGCGGGAGAGGAGTTTTCTGTGTGGTTCTCCGTGCCTCGACCAGTTTAGGAGGCAGCTGGCCGACTATTCCAATGGGAGTAGCGGACAACTCTTACCGTATGCCCAAGGTCTGTGACCCCGGAACATACACCTATCAGAACAGGCCGAGGTGCCTCGGTTTGTGGAAAGCTTAATTCAAAAACGGAGAGGAAAAGGCATCCCCAAAGGTAGCCCCTTCGTATCTCTCCTACAAGGTTCTAGGTGATGTATAAAAAGAAAATTTGATAAAATCCTAAAAGAACAATATCTAACTTTTTACTAGTTTTAAACATAAATCGTTACAGTTCAAGCTTAATCTAATAATTTAAAAATTAGATCCATTCTTCTTGTTTTAATTAGCGCGAAATGGTTAAAAATTTTGTCCTTAATCTGAATGACAACAGGACGACACGGCAGGTACAACAGGTGCTCTCTCCACCTTGGGGACTGGCGTGGAGTTTAACTGTTGTGCGCATGCGCAAATAAATATATGAAAGGCATCATCGCTAGCACTGTGAAACGCAAAGTTCCATAAAAAATAATTGTATATTTTTCACAAACCGGGTGGTGACTACTGACATTAAACTTAATGGTTTAATATTGCAAAAGTATAAAGAAAGAATTAAAGAAAAAATTACGGATTATATTAAATGTTAGCGATAATATAAGGTGGAAATTAGGGCTGCCGCAGTTCCTCGGAACCTATACGCGAGTCTAAAATGAAGAAACCTAATTTAATTAAACTTTCTTTCCTGTTGTACAGAGTCCTGAGAAGTGGTATAGTACTGCCATCCGACATCTGCTGACAAAATATTGGTCCTTCGTTAACGTTTATTTTGTTTGCTTTTAACGAAGAAATGGTGGAACTAACATCGTTGAGATTTTATATATTTGTTATTTAGAGGATTAAGAAGCTTGTAAGAAATATTAAAGTGCCATATTGCGACTTATTGGCGAACGTTCTACAACCTGATTGTAACTTCTTGAACAGGAGTTTTGTTATCTTTACAAAAAAAAAATAGATTGCACAGTTCCTCTACATAAATCTGTAAATAACTTCGAGACTATCTTAAATTGTCATCCAGCATTTTAAAACTTAAAATTAAATAATGCAAACTACTATTAATTTATTTGCGAATGTATTCGGTAAAAAATATTGTTAAAATTGTGTAAAAGATAATACTATAGATACAAATTACGCAAGAAAAACAATTAAATAGATAAATTTGGTCGCCGAACAATGAAAAACGCGTTAAGCAAGAAAGGAAGATCCAAGGCCTAACTTATTAATAATAATATGTCATATTCCGTAGTTCTTGCAGGCATATAGAAGCCAAGCTTCAAGGATATGAACGTGTCTGAGAGTACATTTTTTGTTTATTTTGTAGTTTTGTCAGCATTTCCCACAGACTCTGCTGTTAACAATCCTTGGCAACAGTGTTGGCAGTATTTGCTGTCAAATTTTGTTGCTCAACATTTGTTGGTGGCAAAAGATGTTGACAACTTTTGGTGTGAACGCGCCTTAATTAGAGAAATTAGAGTCAAATTGCATAAAATGTGTTTTGTTACAGTTAATTGATAAGCCATTTACAGGCAACCAGTTTAAAACATGATTAAATTATATTAATTGCCTCTTCTATATGTCAGTTAATTTTTTTACTAATATACTGTTGACGTCTGCAAAATGTATAGATTTGGAAGAAAAAACTACTATTATTGGAAGATTATTTATATATATATATATATATATATATATATAAGGAACAGTAAAGTCCAGAAAACTTAACCCCGTAGAGCTCTAATCTTATTAAAATGAAAAATATACGTCTGTTGTGAAAATTAATAAGATGAAATAGCCGAATGCAGCCAAAATAAGTGATGAGAATGGAAGTATTGTAAATGGATACAGCGACATCAAGAAAATTAAGAGAACGGTTTATAATTCAAGTTCATGGGTGAAATTTAAGGTGGGGTAATAATTATATGAAGTATTGACTATAAGGTTGATTAGAGAGGACTTAACAATACAAAAAATATCATCTACATTTCTGATGTATCAAAGAGGTTACACATTCTAAGAATGCCCCTCGACAAAACACCAATGTCATCGGATCGTCACCGAAATATTGGAGAGCCTTGAGACGAAAAAAGGTATGCGCGTCTGAATTCCTAGACATAAAGCAAGCATTCGACAAGGTCTGGCAGAAAATATCAAACTACACTTCCCAAGCGAAATCTATATAACGCTAAAATCCTACTTCAACGAAAGATTCTTGATCGTGTAAAGGAGTGTATAAGTACATGATATCTAAGCTATGTAAAGGAAAGTCCACTAATCTCAGAAAGTTTAAAGAAGAGGAATACCTGAAGATGACGTCCACCCAGAATATGGAGGCTAGATTATATTCGAAGGTGATGGCCACGGAGCATAAACCGGACAAAATGCATGCCATAACTCAGGACGCTGTTGCAAGTTTAAATGCAGATGAGTACCTAATAGGTTTAGCTAATATTATTGACCCCATCAGAATAAAGTACATCTCTAAAATAGCCAATTCCAGAATATGCGCATTTCTAACATCTAAGGAGGATGTCGAAAACCTAATAAAAGTTCATAAATCAATAACAATAAAGGGTGAGATGGTAACCTTTAATGCAAAAATACTGGCGTGTAATCTTGTCAAATGTATGCCCAGTTATCCCTAACGAGATTATTGTGCTAGAACTAGAAAACCTAAATATAATTCCAGACTCTAAAATATCGGATATTAGGATAAGTACTGGTGACCGAAGATTTTCTGACATTAAAAGTTTCAGAAGACAATTTTTCATTAGCCCGGATAAGCTAAATTCCCTTCCGGATGCGATAATGCTGCAATATGAAGCCACTAGCTATAAGGATCTAGCAGCGGAGAACGAAAACTGCTATCATTGTAAAAGTCCCGGCCATATCGCGATAAATTGTCCTAATAGAGATGCAATACTGCAGAATAATCAGACTGCAAATGAAAATTATGACAAAATTCAGTGTAAGAACCCGGCGCCCGCAATTCAAATATTTAACCCTAAAAAAACGGACATGGATAATTCCCAACTAACTGCATCTACGAACTCGACGACCCAAGCTGATAAGAAAGACGACAGTAATCCTGAACATAAGACAAGCACTAATCCACCCAAGAAAACAAAACAAATCATTCACGATCATAAATATAAGGCGCTTAGTCAATCATTAGGTCCACTAAAAATATTATATGAAGAAGAAAGCAGTGCTTCACCTATCCCTTTGGAACAGTTAAAGACTCTTATACTAAATGCTGTGGACTCAAAGAACCCAAGAACTATTATTAGAGATTACCAAATATCCTCTACATCATTCATAAATGTATTGGATTCTTTGTACCTCCACTTAAATGATAAAACGGCAAAAAGTAGAATAAAAATGCTCGTAAATTTAGTCAAGAAACAAGAGAGTGATACATATTGATAAGCAGACGCCTCTTCCTAATGAAAATAAACTACAACTACAGTACAGTGGAATTATACTATTATTATGAAAAATAATTAACAAATGTGAATTGTAAATGTAAGAAACCCACATTTTTAAATGTATAATTAATTTTTCGAACTGTTAAATTGTATATATAGTATTGGAATCAATGTGAATCGCAGCATACTTACGTAAACAAACACTATTTGTAATTTATTTATGGGTCGCCAATGACCAAGTTGTTAACGCGACCATTATAAACTTTTGATACAAAAAAAAGATTCTTCCACCTCAGGCTAAGAAATGAAATATCTGGCTTCCACCAAACTACGTCAGTAGTATCCCAAGGCAGTGTTTTTGGACCACTGCTATACCTGATATACACCTCTCTGATTCACCAACAGAAAATACTATAAC
This sequence comes from Zhengitettix transpicula, assembly GCA_037074705.1. Taxonomy (NCBI): domain Eukaryota; kingdom Metazoa; phylum Arthropoda; class Insecta; order Orthoptera; family Tetrigidae; genus Zhengitettix; species Zhengitettix transpicula. The sequence goes on along the minus strand of CM073592.1, from coordinate 118,549,100 downwards.
GGCTACCTTCGCCATCTCTTGGCAATCGGAGAAACACCACAGATGTGGAGCATCTGCAACAACATCTTGATGCAGTCCAAGAATTTACAAATAAATGGTGAATAACGGTCAGCAGTGAAAAATCTACACAAATAACATTCACAAGCAAACGATTCAATAATACCCAGATACCTATGACGTCAGAAATAAAACATCTGGGGGTGCACCTTGAAGAAAAACTTACCTGGATCACACACATTAAAGGCAATAGGAAACAACTAGACTTAAAAGAAAACAATTGTATTGGTTAATTGGAAGACGGTTCTAACTATCATTATTCAAACAATATACTGTTATACAAAATAATATTGATGCACCACGAGATCCAACTGTGGGGATGGGCAAAGGCATCTCACACCAAGATACTGTAGAAGATGGCGGATGCACCGTGGTACGTCAGTAACCGTACAATCCACAGCGAACTAAAAATATGTAATTTACCACCGGAATTCAAAGTGTTGCTTGCTTAAGAACACAACCTCAAGTTAGAAGATGACGGAAACAGCATTGTAAAACATCTGGCAAACCAAGAAGACTCAAGTGGAATTGGCCACAGGAACTCGTCTAATCAAAACTGACGTATTATCCGGGAAAATAGCGATGACTAGATCCCATCATGACATGTACGAAGATATGTAATTTACTTATTACTCAATTGTAAATATGAGTAGATTTTTAAATATGCAATAAATAATTTTTTAAAAAAATAAGTAGAAAAAGACAAGAATTCTCTATATCTCTGCTGACTATCTCAGGAAAAAAAGGAGGAAGGGGGCTTCCCATGCGAGAACCTTTGTATTCATGATAGTGAACTTGATTAAACTTAAAATCAGTGGAGCTGAGGATTGCATTTAAAATATTTAAAATTTCATTAAGTGAATTGACTGAAATTGGATCATCTGGTTTTGAAACGGTTAATGAGAATAGAGTTGAACATGGAAATGACATCAAGAGAAATTAAAGTGTGTTCATGAGGGACGGGAAGGTGTTTGATGTTATCAATAAATTGATAATAATTTTTTTTCAGAATAGTAATTTCCTTCTTAGAAAACATGTCATGGATATAGGAAGAAATATTATGTAAGGGTCTGCCTTTTATAGAAGCAATAATAATTCTGACAGATAGGCCAGGTATGTAAGCTCTGGCAATGTTAGCTGAGGTGATGAATAAGGAAGGTGGAAGGTTCAATAAATTCATTTTTGTTTCCACCTCTTAAAAGTTTTGAATTTGCCAATAACTGTATTGATGCATGTTGGTTAGCAAATTTTGTAAAAGTTAGTATCAGAAATACGGTGTTAGTATATTGATTACGGTCTAGAGCTACAGTCACATGTGTAAAAATTATGTTGGTATAAGAATTGTTTGGTTGTATGAAGGTTATAAGATTGCTGTGAAAAACTGTAAAGTGTTTTATAATTTGTTTGTGGTATTTATATAATCACTGCCTTTGTCTGTATTTGGATATTTATCTTATTATTCTAATCTTATTAATTCCCCTGTAATATTAACAGATTTTACCTGAGAAAGGATAGATTACTGACATTGACATTGTTATTTTGTAGGTAATATTTAAGCCAAGAAAATGAAGTTCCAATAATTCCATAATATTTTTAATTCAATGATTTTAACAGTTCTAAAATTGTATAGATTGCTTTTTCGGTTGAAAAGCATTCCGTAAATAATAAAATTGTGAGTGATTGATTAATGCTTTTAGATTAATTATTACTGTATTATATACTACTTTTAGGAAGACTTTTGGAAGTACTGGAAACAGCAATGGCTGCTTTATCCCCCTGTTGTCTGAGAAAATTCCAGTAAGTAACAAATGTAACAAAGTACAGGACTAATACTGTTTGTAACTTGCTGTAACACCATCAGGCCCTGTTATTAAAAAAAATATCTTTTTTATTTCAGTTTCTAATGTCATAGTCAAGTTAAGACTGTTTGGACTGGAAAGTATTATTTTAGAATTTCCATGGCACTTGCTACTCATTTGCTTTTATTTACTCCAACTTAATAGTTAGGAAATCATTATTAGATTCATAAGAACATTCAACTGTTTCAAACTCACTTAACTGTAACTGTGTTTCATCTTAGTTTTCTTTACTTGATTCATTTTAATTATTCTCCATATATATTATTACTAAAACTGTTAATTGTTTTCCAATAATGCGTACTTATTGCATCTTTATTATATTGCTTAATATTTTACAGCATCTGCTGATACAGTGATTATCCCTTCCTATCAAATAAAGTTCACTTTTATTTTACATGATACTTTTAGTACAGAAATTGTCATAATTGTATGGATTCTCCCACAGATCAGATGAGCGGAGAGTGGGTACATGCGAAATGGAGTATATTTGTCGGTGATCTTTGTCCCTGAGACGTGGCAACGCGGAGCAGTGAGAGTTTTCCCACGGCCCTGGAGAATGACGTCATCAGGAAGATGCTCATCGCGCCCTAGGCGGCCGGCTTGGGAATTGTCATGTTTTACTGCTGCTTTATGACCGGCGGCACAGGAATGCCGCGGACTAATACCTCATCTGCGCTATCTATTCCGTTAATTTTCATCTCCTAACAATAAAATATTTTCTGCCTGCTACTTCATGATGATTTATGGTTAATTAGATCAGATAAACTAAGTTATACGCAAAGTAACAATTATGTCAGACTTGATTACGTCGTTACTAAAGAAATTATTACCGGAGAAGTTACTAGGAATAAACCAGGGATTTTAGTTGCCATTAAGAAGGGAAAGCTTTGATATACGATCTCGAGAAGCGTTGTAATAGCTTCATTTCTTGAGTCCCTGCCACACGAAACTGGACAATGAAACACTATTGACTGGAACACAGGAAAGCCTCGGCTTGCATATACTTTAGATTTATTACATCATTTCTGGTTCTGACCTAATCGCAATTAAGACAAAATATTTCCAATTTACCACCAATTGAACAATTTTCAACCACATATTAAAAACAAAACATGTCTACATGGTCGCGTAAGAATTTTATAGTCCTTCAAGAAAACTTTGGATGTATTTCTTTTTCAAAATATGTATGTACATTAGTTATAGATGCGGAAGGAGTCGGCAAGATCGATTTTAAGTACTTAGTAAATAATATGTAGCGATATGTTAATATACACATAGCTACGGGTAATTCGAATTAGTTGAACACATCTGATGCGTGTTCCATCATTCTTTCTTCGGCCGTAGTACTTTGGACATCATTGGACTGTCTGCTTTGTTCCCCTCAGTTGGCCAGCCTCTACAGACAACAGAAACTGCTACATACGGCATTCTTAATTATGTAATTAATCTACTACGGTCTCTAACTTCTTCCTTTTCCATCCTTAACATCATCTGTACCTTCCATCACTAAACCTTGATACCTTAACATTTACCGTAACAACTTGACTCGACTTATTATTATTTTTTTAAACATTCTTGATAATTACTTTATCACTGCAATTTAAGTTCGGCAATTTTCAATAGCAGGACATTTGAAAATATTTCAGTCTAGTTCTTTCAATCCAATTGTCCATACAGGTAAAGTTTTATCGGATGCACCTTTCCTGGATCCTCGGATAGTAGGCAAGTAGAAGCGGACTCGGAAGTTAATTCAGTTTCTTATCTCAGTATATTAATACAACATGTTGACATATTCAAAATTGCGTATTTTCATTGTCTTATGTGATGAGTCATCGCAATTGTTAGAGGAAACTGCTTCAAGACCACTGAAATAATGAAGTTGCAGAAAACTTTCTAGCACGGTTTATAGACCTAGTTGTAAATTTTCTTCAAAAGTTTTAAATACTAACGTTAGATAGTGTATACAATCATTACATTTTAAAGTTTGTAAAACGGAACGTAAATCTGTTTCAATAGAATGGCGAATTTCACGAATATGAAACTATAAATCAACCAGCTCTAAGAAAGGGCAAGCATTGCCTTGTTTTCCACCACAGAAGTAGTGACTGAGTTTTTTCCAGAGTTACTGAAAGGTTTTACTCGATGGTTGTGTCCCATTTGCGAGAGAAATAGCAGTTAGCGAGGGTCGGCCTAGGATTAGGAAAGGACGTATTCACGCCTAGTGGACGTTTGTTTATCAAACTTAGATTTATTTTATTTTTTAAAATATTTAATATATTGTAATGATTTAGACTTTATTACTATATATATAAAAAAACTTTTTTACATAAAAATACAAAAATACATTTAAAAAATTGATTGGGCGCCAGCAAATATATATATATAATCTGCAAAAAATAACAATAATTAGCTCCGGCTTCGTTATGAAATCCTCCTTCTCTACAGGGTAATGTGGGCGGCTCGGTAGCTATTCATGAACAGAGCTTAGTTCCGTATTCTGTAAAAAATCTAACTTTTGAAGGCACTTTACAGAATGGTAACCCTTACTTTAACTTGTGGCGTTAGCCGACTTGCAGCGGATCACTGGTCTTGTAGCTGCCCACGACCCCTCTTTTCCGTCTCCCATAATGGACGTTTCTCCAAAACTTTTGTTCCTTACAGCTCGCCAAATTTTTCACCCTCTCGCCTCTCTCACTCCACTTTCAGTCCTCTCTCACTTCTCTGTCTGTCTCTGTATGTCTCCTTTCACCCGGGTGCGGAGTATATATTCTTACTCCGCCCCCCCCCCCCAAACGATGCAAAACAAAGGGACGCGTACCCTCGGCTTCTTAGGGCCTCTCGGGCACACGTGCACGTTTAATTGATTCCTTCTAAGGCCCGCGGACAAAGGGCAGCCACTTACCGACGTTATTCACTACAATATATCAATTATACGCAGCTTTATAAGAAAACTCATACTATAACGTACTGTTCGCGGGTCTGAACCAATCAGCATAGAGACAAATTTTCTGGGTCGCAGAGACAGACAAACCAATCCGACGATGTGGTCATCATTGAGGAATCAATAAAATTGTCTGTCGGGAAATATTTTCCTCACGTTGATGATGGCGTGCAAGATAGACAGTTTATTTTCTTTAACACATAAGGTAAAAGAGTCTTTAAAAATACAAAAGGCTTTTTTTGTGGACGGGACTTTTAAAAGCCGTATCAAACAATTTGCACAAATATATTGTAATACCTAGTTAAGAAGGCCATTATTTTGTTTAAATTTCATAATATTTGTTTCGCGGCATAGACTATAGTTGAACGGCCATGATTTAAAATCTGTTTACTAACTCAGGCTGGGGATCTTGGGTGGTTCGTATAAAAAATTATGATTGACAGCGGATAAAGGCTCATAAAAAGGGAGAACTATTTTTAATTGGGGGTCTTTAGCGACTCTTAGATCTAATGTCTGACGGACATCGGAACAAGACCCCAAAGGAACGATGACAACAGTTTTTTGATGACATCCAATTATAAGATAAGGAAATGTTTATCTCACAATATTGAGTAGCTCTCTTAGCGTGAGAAATCTGGATGAGGTCCGAACGTGGGAAATTAAAACTGTGGGGAAAAAGGAATATTCTGAAGAGGGGGAAGGTGATAGGAAAGTTAGTTGGGTCCCAGAGTGCAAGGAAGGAGGATGAGTTAGTTGGAAGCCAGAGAGCGAACAAGGTAGACGTGTTTGCAGAGAGCAGAGTTTTGGTCATCGATAAGGCATAAAGTGGGCGGTTTTGGCAGTAAATAAAGCCAAAGTTAAGAAGGATTTAGAAGTTGGTGCTAGAATTGAATAATGTTTGTGTAAGAGATTTTAGAGGAGAAAGACATAGAAGTTGATGTCATAGCTGGAAGGAGAAAGGAGTGTTAGGTTGAACACCAGATTTTAACTCTGCCTTGGTGAAGGTTGAGAGATCCAGAACATTTTAATAAGACAAAACGTATTGGAATTGTCAATCATACTAGACAAATTGAATGGTGGCCGCGGGCGAAACATCCATACGAGTAGTCGGAATTCTGTAGTCTGGAGTTTGGATACTGAAAGGATAGTGTTGTGTTGTGAAACGTGTGTCAGTAAAATGTCTGTGTAAATTTTATGCACACAGTGGCCATTATTAAAGTGAAGTGTGTTCCCGAACCCAAAAACATAAAACTGGTAAGTAGCGATTTAAAATAAATAATTTTGTAAACCGTAAATTAAAGGTGAAAGGTCAGATTTCGTTTCTAGTAACTTCAATAAATTGAATTTGTATATTCTGTAAAATTCTTTCAAGTGTAATTGGATTTTTGTTCTTTCTATAAGGCCTAGTGGAGACCCTGAGATTTTGAGTTTCATTCTTTGTAAAAAAAAATAAAATAAAGGTATAAATTTTCTTAAATGCCACAAAAGTTAAAATTAATTGTTAGTAAAATTTGATCTAAATGTGGCGAAATAAAGTAGAGATTTAAAGTGTATTTTGTGTGTAAAATTTGTTTTGTTAAATTTAAATATTTTCTTTAACTTAAATTTCCTTTCATTAAATATTTAAAAGTTGGTTATTACAATATACTATTCATGCTACTTTATGCAGCCCACAGTGAGAAACCCACGTTGCACCAGTTGTGTTTGCCTTTCTCCCAGTAGGCAACTTACATTTGTTTCAATTAGACCCGAATGGAGTAAACTTTTACCTCCGATTTTGAGGCATATACTAACTATCTCTGCAATAAATTTCCTTTGGCCAGGGTGCGTGGATGTTATTTCTATTTCACGGTTTGAGAAAAGTATAGGACGATAAGGACAACGAAGAAGTTAGACTGAACGTCCGAATATGTATAGCACTAGATTCTCTGTCCGATGATGTAGAAGAAGGCTGGATATAACAGCCCCAGAAGAAGAAAAACCCAATCATTTTTTTTTATTTCTTCGTAGAACTGTGAATAGGCAATCCATGAGTGAAACTGCTACGGTAGACGCTACAGAACTAATACCTCGGTTGAAGCATGGCGGCATATACTGAATTGCCTAGTTGGAAGACCAAGCCCGATCATAGTCGACGTAATTAATATTTTGAAATGTGAAGCGTAAATAGCTACCCAAAATATGTTAAGAATGAAATTGAATTAAGAAGTGAGATAGAAGAAGAAATACAGACAAAAATGTTTCTAGAAATACTACGTCGTATGACGAAGAATGTGACATTTAAATTTTTTTAAGAACAATACCTTATGTATATTAATTATAATTAATAAAACAGAGTGTTTGTATGTTTGTATATATATATATATATATATATATTGTAATAAACAAAAAATATAATTAATTAATTAACTGGCCCCACGTTGTGGAAGAAAAAATGTAATAAACAAAGAAAAGTGAATTTAAAAAAAATTATAATTAATTATTAAAAACAAATTTATTCTTCAAGGTTACAAATTTTATATTTTATAAACAAATCTAAATACTCTTTTTCTCAGGGTCTTTACTGGGTTTGATAGTAAGAAACAAATCAAGAATTTACAATTTAAACAATTTTGACACGCACTGAATATGAAATGAAAAGAAACGAAATCTTTACCTTTAATTACTGTTTACAAAACATTTACTATTTTAGTGCGTACTTACAACTGTTCTTTTGAACCACATTTAATGATTTCAAAGCTTGTGAACACACTTCACTAAAAGGCCATTATGTGCATAAAATTGCACATTCACTTTCACAAACACACAAACTTCAATCCTTTCAGAACTCCAGACTCCTGACTCCTCGCCTATGGACAACCGTTGTTTCGCCCGCAGCCACCAGTCAATCGGTCGCTATTTCCGCAAACACCCAAGATGTTTTAACAGGAAAACCAGTCAGTGTTACAGTGTTCATAACAATGGATAGATTATGAGATATTTTTGTCTATCATCGGCCCAACGGCACGTCGACGTCTCCTATTACACTATGCTGACCAACTCTTTCTCCACCAGAATCTGGTGATCAGCTTTAAGACATCCTTCTCCCTCGAGATCTGGCACCCAACTAACTATTCGCTTCTCTGGAGCGGCTCTACCTTCCGTGCATTCTCTTCCAGTTCCCACGAATCTCGGCAACAAAGAGCCCACCTTCACTCAAAATATTATAAACAATATAATAAAGAATTCATGGTCTCCCTAATTTAACATCAATAAAAGCACACCGTTGCTCCGTTCTTTGAAATGTGTGTCGCTGTCAATCAATATTATAAACCAAACAATCCATGGTCTCCGTAGCTCAATATCAATAAGAGACCACCATCACTCCATTCTTTGAGATCGATGCCACTAAACAAAACATTGTAAACCAAACCATTCATGGTCTACCTAATTTAATATCAATAAAAGACCATCGTCACTCCGTCCTTTGATATCGGCGTCGCCAAACAAAACATTGTAATTTAAACAATTAATGGCCTTCTTAATTAGTATTACAATATATATGTGTATATATATATATATATATATTATAATTAAAAATATGTAATTATTTAATAAACAAAATTTTACGATTCTCATTATGGGCGGCGTAAATATAAGAATGGCTACAAGAATATGGAGCCTATAATTTTTACTTGCTAAAGTTTCATTGTTGCCTCAGGAAGCACTGGGACGAACAGAACTTGAGATATTGGCATATTTATGCAATTATCAAAGTTTTGAAAAACAACGTTATTAACAATTAAGAGCAGGAAGTGCTTTGTGTCCGAAAACTACAACCTTCATTAAAATCAGTGAAATATGGCCTGTTTGTGATGTGTTTAACAAAACTCGAGTGAGGTCGGGCCCAGACGAACAGCTAAGGGTAAAGTAACAAAAATAAATTTATTAATTGTAAGCCTAATGTGTAAATATCATTATCGTCATATTTCGTATTTCAATAATTATTGAAGTTAAGAGTTTTTCGCAATGTAAGTTTTTGATTGTCATTTTATAACATTCTTTATTGGAGGCCCGATAGTCGGCCCTGAAATTAAGCAGTGTCACTTTGCCAACTTGTAAAAAACTTTTCCATTGTGATAAGAATTTTTTTTTTATTAAATTAACTTTGTTTTACATTTTAAATTCTTGTTTTTCATTTAAAATCCTATCATTTCAATTTTTAAATTTTTCATTTACACTCTAAAATAATAATGTAAAAATTACTTTTTTGGTTTTCCAACGAGGGAAAAAACATTTAAAAAATAATTACTTAAATTGTGATTATTACAATATATATATATATATATATATATATGTGTGTGTGTGTGTGTGTTCCGCCTAAACCCGTGGAGCAAATTTCGTACACGTGTTTCTTGCGACCAGAAAACAAACACTGTCGGGTTGAGCCACGTCGACCACACCCATTAGTGGGGGTGGACGGGGATGGAAATTTTCAAATATGTTAAAACGGCCGATATTTAAATCGTATGATTTTTTATAGGTGATAGAGATTGATAACGTTTCTACCGCTGTTATCTGTGTAAATTTTAAACCCTTACAGCATACGAAAAGAGCTCCCTTTGAGGTGGGGGAGAACGGTGTTACAAGAAAATAACGTGAATACAACCGATATTGGAGTCAAAGTCAGGGTTGTGGATACCGCTGAGTTCATATTTATGACATTAAACTCGTCATTTAACCCCAATGGGCCTGGGTACACGGGCGTTTAAATTTTGAAACATGCAAACACGGTCGATAAATCCGTTGAATTAATTATATTTACAGTATTTATACTGATGTTGATTTTTTAAGTCCTTTCGTCAAGGAAGTAAAGCACGCTTAGGAGTGCAGTGAAGGTGCGTCACATACAAATAACGCAAAAACAACCAAATTTCGAGTCAAATCGGGGTTATGGATGTCGCTGAGTTGGTTTATATCAACCTGGGCATAAGCCTGGGTTGTGCATGGGTGGGAAGGGCATTGCGGAGGGGGGCGGGAATCGAAATTTTCAAACGTATTAACCGGCTTGTTTTTGCGTCTGATAAATATTTTTTGGGCTCAGTCTGATTCATAATAATTATAGCGATGTTTTCTGTGTCTAATTTCAACCTCTTTCGGGATATTTATGTCAAGTTAAATAAATCGATGTTTGATAGAGAAAAGTCCACTAGGTAAATAATGAGGCGTGAGTACGGCCTTTCCTAATCTGTAGGTTCCAGGTTTCCCGCAAATGGGACGACACCTTCTTGATCGTTCCCCTAATAGTTGCAATTGTGTAGACAGAAGAAATGTTGAATTTGTTGATTTGTAAAATATTCCATTCCTGTATTTGCATACTTTCCGTTTAGTTTCTTCTGCTCTTTTCTCTGTTTGTTTCACGTACAGACTGCAGTTTCTATGGAATATCAGAGTTTTCCATGTTTAGCTAATCGTTTGTGTTTGTCCTTTCTAGTGTGTTCTTTTGTACTCTTCACATATATTGATGAGTAATAATAGTTAGTTGTATAAATAGAATAAAGTCAGCAAGTTTTGTAATGTTTCCTAAAACCAATGCCGGTGAGTAAGACTAACAGGTTAGGTCTCCTTTGCTTCGTCCATCCCTTCTACATATTCCTTTATTTAAAACCTTTCTCTATTCCCGTGACATCTAAAAATATTTTTCCTAATTTTTTTATTTTTCTACTAATCCTACGTTTCCTCGTATGACGATGATCTCATAATACCTTTGACTACAAGAGATCGAGAATTAATATTTACGCGGTTATTAATAACCAGTTCAATCAAACGTCAAACGGCTAGTAATCTCACATCAGTCCACCACCATCATTATGAGTAACATATTCATAGTGTAAAAAAATTAATTACGATTTTATTGTCTTGTGTTTGTCGTCTCGGTTCTATGAATAGAAATGAGGAAGATGTTGACGAACAGAAATTCCGAGCACGTCAGGTCTACGTTTGTCCAGCGTCGCTTCAAACGTCACCGACTCAAATGAATCATCGATTTTATTCAATTATAACTCAATTAGTGACCTTGAAACATAAATGTCTCCGGAAGTCCCGAGGTTAGTGTCAGTTCCTGTTCTTATCTCGTAAAAACATATGAGGAGAAGTTGCCATCAGCACGACACCACAAAGAAAACACGGGGAAAACAGGCCAAGGCTGAAACTTGATGCTGGAAAAGATTTCCAGTACTTCAGAGAACGCGTACCTTGACATCAACAGATTATATAGAACGCAACAAACCTAAAGATATTTCCAACATTGATTTTGAATTAATGCAGAATAATAGACATATTTTCTATTTCCACGACAATGCTGTTTCCAAATATCACATTATTAACTAAGTTCCCACAATTGAATCAATGCCACGACCCCTGAAATATTAAATTTGAGTCTCATTCTCGGCTCAATCAGAAGTTCCTGACAAGTCATTTATCAGCTCACTGTTTTGATCGCGCGGATCGAGTTATTTAAATTTACGAGACGATTGTCTACAATACCGTCTGAAATCCACATTCTTAAGCAACGCTGAATGTTGCCTACAAATCATGGCCACAATATTATATATATATAAAATAAATGTTTGATTGAATCAATGCCACGACCCCTGAAATATTAAATTTGAGTCTCATTCTCGGCTCAATCAGAAGTTCCTGACAAATCATTTATCAGCTCACTGTTTTGATCGCGCGGATCGAGTTATTTAAATTTACGAGACGATTGTCTACAATACCGTCTGAAATCCACATTCTTAAGCAACGCTGAATGTTGCCTACAAATCATGGCCACAATATTATATATATATAAAATAAATGTTTGTCCCGTATGGCGATGAAACTTCTGTGAGTTGTTCGTACGTTCTTTCCTTTTCTCCTTTTAAAATTCCTCCATATTTAACGGTGTGCAATACGGCGACTGTTTTACTATCAGCTAGGCCTCAGGCCCGCTAAACAGGGCGATTTTTATCGCGGAAATAATTTATCGCAGGAGCCGTAACCACAGTAGTCCATTGAAGTGGCATTGGGCGGTTAATAATCGCGCGAGTAAAATTGTCTTGGACGACAGCTTGATCAGTCCTCTGGCGCCCGACGACAAATTTACCGCCACCTTGAACTACTCGGTCACGTAACCAAATACATGTTTGCACACAGGGCCGTTTTACTACCACTGGAGTTATTTTCATTCTTCATTTGAATTTTCGTATGGAAAGGTTGTTTTTTGCCATCCTCTCTTGTGTGTCCTTTTTTGAAATATTTCGAATATGAATTATTTGTATGACATCATAGATAATTAAATACTTATTTCATTAATTCATGGATAAAACCCTGAACTTATTTTGTGTCATCCTACCTCAACTCTTCAAACCTCCTCTCTTCTTTCATTAATGGGATGAACCCAAATTAGTCGATTTTTCTTCTCATTTTAATTCGACGACGAAATAACAGTAATGCTATAATCTTCTCTCTGTTCATTTCGAACTATATTGTTCACAGCAGTCTCTACTGAGAATCGTACAACCGATTTCTTTTAGCGTTTATGGTAATTTAACTGCTGAGATAAAAATCGCCGTGTGAGTAACGGACATAACACAAGTGAATTTATTTATTATTATTGACTTAGCAACAAGAATGGCGTCAAATATAATTTTTAATACAGTATTTTTGTCTCCCAAAAGATAGCGAGTATTATTCTTTTATTTTATAGTCCCACAATGTACCGGGACTAATTTTGTCATTAGTCAGGTTACAGAAATATTTTATTTCCTTAAGGTGCCAGAGATTTTTTATTGTTTTAACATACCGGGAGTTTTATTACACACTTAGGTATCAGGAGTATTCCTGACTTACTTATTTTTTACTCCCTCAAGGTATCTGGAGAATATGTGAGACCCTTCAGGTACCGGGAGTAATGTTGACTCAATTTTGGTAACGGAAATATTTTTGTTTCGCTTAAGATATCGAGAATATTTTTGACTTTATTAACTTACTTTTTATTTATTTAACGTTCCGGGATTATATTTCACTCATGTTAAGGTAATGGTAGTTTTAATGATTACCTTAACACACCGAGATTTTTGACTCTTAATGAATATTCATAACTTTGTTTTTATACCGGGACTATTATGTGCATCCTTAAGGGTGCCCTAGGCGATCAATAATATTGTATAATACATTGATGGAACGACACACACGTTCAAATATTGCCCAATAATTTACTTTAGCCAACATGTGGAATAATGAAGCAATTTGTGTTGCAATAGCTTTACTTTGTGACGTAAAAACGTTATAATTATTTATTTTTAAAATTCTATTACTATAATTATTGGTTTTAATATTCCACAAAGCTGGTAAACTCTGATATAGATCTATACATTCTAAAATAAATTTCATTTCTTCGTGTTTTGTTTGTTTATTGTAACCGTCTGTCTCATAAAGTAAATTGTAAAATTTTAATGAGCACCTCCTCTCTGTAGTACGATATTCACTGCGTGGCAGAACTGAAACCATTATTGCGCAATACAACCTACAGACGATACCATATATACATATTGCGCAATAATAATAATCTAACACTTGTTGATTTACTCTATATATTGTGCAATCTTTCAATATCATCTACAGAAGGTCAATAATATTGTGCAATATATATATATATATATAATTTTTAGGGTAACAGGCTACATGAGGGTAATCCACATGGTGGAAACTCCCCTTTAATAGCATAGGAAGGGATTTGAAAGGGGGATGCGGAAGGGTAGAGGAAGGTAGCCAAGGGTTAACTAGGGCCCCCGAGCTATAGTTTAAGGCTCCTACCCGGCATTCGCTTAAAAGTAATTCAGGGAAAACCCTAGAAAAATCTGCATCAGGTAGGTCGGGCATTGTCCCACGCCCTTCCGATAGCGGGAGAAGAGTTTGCTGTGGGGACGCAGCATTCCCTTCTCCATGCCTCGACCAGTTTAGGAGGCAGCTGGCCGACTAGTCCAATGGGAACAGCGAACAACTCTTACCGTATGCACAAGGTCTGTGACCTCTCAAAACAGGCCGAGATGCCTCGGCTTGTGGGAACCTTAGTTCAAAAATGGAGAGAGTATTGTGCAATATTAATTATTGAGCAATATATTGACGATAATTTATAGCATGTGTAGGGGCGCTTAATGTACGGGAAGTATTTTTTTACCTCTCTTAATTTTCAGATGTTTCGTTTACTCTTTTAAGATATCTTTAGTATTTTTACTGCTTGACGTTCCGTGGCGTATCGTGTCTCCCTTAAGATACAGTGATTTCGTTTTAATCCCTTACGATACCCGAAGCATTTTCACCTCCCTTAAGATACCGTCAGTATTTTTGACTCTCTTATGGTAACCTGGTGTATTTTCCACTCCATAAGGTAAATGACTATGTTCACTTCTTTGGGGGTACCTCGTGTATTCTGCGAGGAATTATAACTCCATTAAAGAACTGGGAATATTTTTCCTCTCTTAATTCACCGAGAATTTTTGGACTCTTTTTAGGTACCGTGCTTATGCAATGTACCAGGAGAATTTTTGACTCGGTTAAGTTATCTTCAGTTATCGCTAAAGGCCGGTGTGTTCCCATCAAGGCGTACGTAGGAAAGAAAGTGACGGTCTCTATGCAAGAGATGAATGTCCAATTAATTTATTTTCCCGAATAATATAAATAATTACCCGGCCACCGTAATATGTCCACTCCCTCTTCTTTTTCATGGGTCTCTTTTACTTGTTTCTTCTTCCTTTTGTCGTTTCACCATCTCTCTCTTTGAAGAAAACAGTTTTTTCAATGCAGAGAGACCAGTGACTTTGTTGGGAGGAGATTTTTGCAGTGAAACGGCCATCCCTGTCAGAACTTCAAATCAGCAGTACGAAATGAACAACTCAGAAGAACAAGACTAATTAATTAACTAATTCTGTGTTTCCAGATATTCACCTTTAACGTGGAAGTAAGTAACGTTATTTGTTTGTGACATTCTTTCCACGAGTAATCTTTTCTCAAATTATTATTATTGTCAAACTAAAATTGATTGCTTAAATTAATAATCTAAGCGAAAAATCATGTAAAATTTTTGAAAAAATAAAATGTCAGAACGATATCATTATTTATAATTACACTGGCTGATTCAATAAAACTACGTATAGGCTGTAGGATTATCGTTTTCTCTGAAATTATGTATTTACGATTTTTATTCACTGGAATTTCAATTATTTTTGAATGCTTAGACAAAATTTTTATGCAATTATATACTTCATTTTTTGTAAAAATTATTTAACGTGTAAATATTATCAAATCAACACGTGGTCTTTTATTTAGATAGCGAGGCAGAAAATGAGGATTTTCAATATGAATAATATGTGGTATGTACGGTAAATTATTTCTTAAAACATATTAAAAAATTATTTAATAATAATTGCAAATAAACCAACCAAAAACAAGTATTGGGATTATTTATTTCACAAATACAAGTTATAAGTCACAAGTCAGGAGCTTTCGACATATCAGTTAGAGTCATCTGTGGGATTAAGACCAATCAATATTATTACGTCGAAGTTACCAAAATAAAAACAATTCCAAGCTGTCTAAATTAAAAACATTATATATCATTTACCACAACAGTGCACTAACATTTTGTGCTCTGTCAACACTGCTTACGTGTATAACCAAAGGGACCGAACACCTGGGCCAATCCAGACCATCATCACTGAATTTTTTTTTCCACCCGTTTAGTTACAACTTTGTACATATATCTTTTAATTTCATTAAATTTACATTACAGAAAATTATTCTTTATTATAATGATTTTATTTATTATAATTATGTATTATTATTTATATTTATTTATTATGTCAAAGTAATATCTATTGCCAACTGCATTAAAAACATATTTAGAAGAATTAATTCATACATTTTATTCAAATGCCTACATCATACTATATCGAGTCATTTTACATATATATTTAATATATTAGGGGAACCCATATATATATTAAACAGGCTATTAATTGTTTTTAATAATTAAATTGTTTGCGTTACGAATGCGTAAAGGCGATAATCAAGGCGGTTTTTTTCATTGTTTAACAATGGAAACTGAAAAACCGCGCGCTTGGAGAACACTCAATCTGCCGGAAATACAAGACAGAACGGCCACATAAAGTAAAAACACCGTAAAAGTTTGCTAACCTAAAAGCATGAATAGTGTTATCTAGGAGGTCCAACGGCGAGATATGATAGTTTACATAAAACGCGAGTAAGCAGTTTGGCGGAGAGAGACATAAAATCGCAATTTGGAAGCAGAAGTTTTTGCTGCCCAAATTGAACTAATTCGACAATTAGTCGACAGACTTTGAGGAAATCTACATCCGGCAACCGGCTGAGGGTGGACAAATCCAGATTCCCGGATATCAGAGACACGAGAGGGCATCGACCACGTGTATTCAAATTCTAAAGTGTAGGATCAGTGAGTAATTAATGGCCTGTTTTAGTGTTAAATTCAAGCAAGAAGAATCCAAACTGGTTCCAGAAGTATTTTCGTGAGTACAAGACAATTATTAATATTTGTAAACGATAATTAAAGGGTATAGTCAGATTTCGTTCGCGTTTTTCTTTTCATTCGTGTTCTTTGGTTTCTAGTATTCTAATTTTGTATTCCGTTAACGTCAATGAATTGAATTGTTAATGTTTTAATTGGAGTGTTCTTATTTTCAAACCCAGTTATGACCCTGAGATAAGAGATTCGACGTATTTGATTGTAATGATATAAGAACTGTATTTTCATAAAATGCCACGTATTAATAAATGAAAAATTAAAGTATTTGTTGTCAACTGGATGAAATTCGGCCTGAAAATAGATCCTATACAATGTAAATTTATCAACAATATTTTTTTTAATTTAAATCTTAAATTAATTTTGTTAACTATGTCAGGATTTAAGACCACCTTTTTAATCATTACATATTTGACGTCTTCAACGTGTTGCTACCTATCATTCAAATTCTAATTAAATTTTTTGTTTATTAATTTCTTTTAATTAAAGATTTTGTTTGTTTATTACAATATATAAAACAATTTTATAGAATTACTGCCTATCTTATATTGATCACAATTTTTTACCTTTTGTCTAATACAAAATATGTTACCATTACATTATCTAAAACAATTATTATCCCTTATCTTTCACATAGCCGGCCTGCTAGTGGTGTAGTGGCCAGCGTCATTGCCTCGCATCACAGAGGTTCCGGGTTCGAATGCCGGCGTGGACATGGATGTTTGTGGTCGTCCTGGTCAAGAAAACTGGGGTTAAGGCTGTGGGAAAATCGACACTGTGACCAGGTGTCACTCCTAAATCCAGAATGTGTCGTGTAAAATGACAGTCTGGCATCCGTCTCGGTAGGCCAAGGCCCTTCGGGGCTGTCGAGCCATGGAGTATCTTTCACATAACTATAAGGCCAATTATATATCACGTACAAGTACCACATAGAAAAAACTGGAACCTATATGTTTAACCATTCAACTATATTTAATTCCCATACTATTTCATCTCATTATTCTTCTAATGCATAACAATTTATATATCTATACATTTCTATATCAAATTCAACCACCAAAAAACCATATAATAATACAAACAAAATAACGAAAGGATCCACATATTGTACATAAAATTTAATTAATCATTAACTACTATTATTATTATTCAGTACATCAGCCAATATTTAGGAGTGACACGTGGTCAGGATGTCGATTCTTCCTCCCACTTAACCGCAGTTTTCGTGATGAGGACGAGCACAAACATCCGTTCCCATGCCCGAATTCGAATCCGGGACCTCTGTAACGCGAGGCAATGACATCTCCACAGCAGTTTTGACCTTTGGCCTTAAGCCATTTTCATCTTCGCTATCAAAATTCATAAAATATAATTTATAAGGCAATAACTAAAATTCGAGTATTACAAGTTTAATTATTTTAAAAATAAATTAATATCCATGAAATCGAAAACTAAGTGGTCGGGATGATTATTATGACTCTCAATTTCATAAATAATTACTTTAATTTATCCTCAATTTTGTTTGATATAAATTGTTTTGAATTTAATAACACCAAATTAATTTGATTCACAAATTAATGATGCCAAACTATTAACCATTCACCCACAAAATAGAAATATCTCAGGGTTGAATACTAAACAAATTAGAATGAAACAGTACTATTGAAATTATTTTAGAAATATAATAAAAGACAACCGCGGGATTGTGGAACTGAAGGAAACGAGAGGCCGGACGCTTTAGCAAAGAAGGCGGCCGTACAACGGACACACTATATAGATTCTTCAATATGCACAAGTAAGAATATCAGGCAAGATTGCATCAACAGGATGGGGGAAAAAATGGCAAAAAAGCGGAAAGTGGAAAATAACATATTCCATCAAGAAATTAGTAATTACACAGAACTGGAATGTCCTTCAGACATTCACAGAAGACGGTAAATAATTATAAATAGATTAAGGACTTTACACATAAATCTCACCTATCGCCTTCTACTTCGCAGATTTCCCCAATCAGCAAGCAATACTCTACTAACCATCCAGCCCGTCATCTTTAAATGTATGAATTACGAAAAAATCAGAAGAGAGAAAACTTAATAAAAGTATATACACATATTTGTGTGTATGTTCCGGATAAAAATCTACACCCATGGAGCAACTTTTACCAAATTTTGTACATATATTATTTTAAAGCCGGAAACAAATACTGTGGGGATAGACACAACTACCTCCTCCAGGCGCGGGGGTGGACATTTTAAAACATGCTAAAACTGTCGATATATGCGTCGAATAAATATTTTCCTGCGTCAATGAGATTGACAGTGTTTCTCCCGATGTTGTTAGTGCATAATTTCAACCCCTTTTGGCATAGGAGGGGAGCACGATTTGATTCTAATCTGGGGTTATGTACTCCACTGAGTTTATTTACAACAGCGACATCCATAACCCCTGATTTGACTCCAATCTCGGTTGCATTTGCGATATTTGCACTACTCCACCCCTAAACGAATCTCCCCTCCCAAGCCCGAAATGCGATTAAATCTTACACAGAGATTTTATTTTATGAATCTCAAAAAATATTAATTCAACGCAGAAATTGGCCGGTTAACATGTTTGAAAATTTCTACCCCCGAACACCTCCGCCAAGGTCCTCCTCCCACCCCCGCACTTTTCCTAGGTTGCCATAAATAAACCCAGAGACATCCAATACCGATTTGAATTGAATCTCGATTGTTATAGTGGTATTCTTACGTTATGCCCTTCCACCACCACCCTTAAGGGTGCTCTCGTCCCAACCCTTAAGTGGTTGAAATTTTACAACAATTACAGAAATTTTATGAATCTCATTGATATCAAAAACAATTTATTCGACGAAAAAATTCGGTTTACGTGTTTAAAAGTTATACCCCCGCCCATCCGTGGACGTTGTTTAGGTTGTCATAATTAAACTCAGCGAGACCGTAACCCTTATTTGACTCGAATCTCGGTTGTTTTTGAGTTATTTTTATGTAACGCCCGTCTACTCCCACCCCTAAGCGTGCTACCCTCTAATGTGTAAAGGGGTTGAAATTGAACACACACAGCGTCAGTAGAAAAAATACAAACTTCATTGATCGCGACAATTGTTTATTTCACGCATATATCGACGATTTAAATTTTTGCAAAATTCCACACCCCGTCCCTGTGTGTTAAATGGTAAGTTGAATGTCATAATTAAACTCCCCCTTTAATAGCATGGGACGGGATTTGAAAGTGGAGATGCGGAAGGGTCCCCTTATCATCACATACCTACCGAACATATAGGTTTTTGAGTCCATATTTTACACCCTTTCTCACCGCCAATGGAGGCTGAACTCAAACTTAGCCACAAAAACTATGAATAGGACACAAACTTCTAACATTTACGATTTTTTAAAAGGACCCCTTCTAAGTCCTTCCCTGACATTGAAGGGTATTTAGGCCACAAGTGACATCAAAAGTTTGACGGTTCATTGCAGCGACCATGAGAATAGTAGATTCAATATTAATATGTTCCTCTTTGGACAATTTTCTTTTACCCTTTCTTATCGCAGTCCGTGAATTTTGAGCTGATTAGTCAAGTTATCCGGTATGGTGAATTCCACTATTTATATTAATGACCACCAAAATTATTAATTCAACACATAGAATAAATAATTCTTGATATTTTTAATATTTTATGTTTAACCTCGCCCCCTGCACTCAAGATTATGGTGGATGATATTGAACTTCAATAGCGCCGGTATTGTTACCAATTAACTTAGATACCCCAAAAAACTGATTCAATATGTACCTCGGCCATTTTTTGACATTTTAAAATTAAACCATCCCTGTCGCATCCCCCTTTTTTAACAGCTTGACCTTATTTTCCTGAAATGGCGCGGCAACCAGTGCTGGACCACTCGACCGACATGGTTAAGTAATTATAAAAAGGTTTATTTTTCCGGATAGCCAAATGCAGGGTTTACAGTAGTGTAATATAGGTTCAAAACAGATGTTCTACACTGAAAAATCTGATTATAATAACAGATTACCGTGATGCGTAGTCCAGATGTCATCGCTCGTCGCCGAGGCTGGTAACTGCTTCTCGACACTGACTGAATCCAATTCGAACATTTAAATATATGAGGTTGGTCGCAGTGGCGGCTCGTGAGTTTTTGAAGTTATGTGCTACATCACCACAGCAACCAGTTTTTACGAGTATAACTATGTAATATAATAATACTACAACAGTTTTGAAGCTACCCTTAATATACAACATCTCTAATACCGTCTACATAGTTTCCAATAGTATCTAATGTTTAAAATCGGAATAATTTAACACCAAATTGACCCGCATTTCTAACACGAAAGTATTGTTTCCTTTCCATATATTTTAAAATAAATTTTAATTTATGGAACAAGCCACGAATGATGGCAGGACTGTTGTATGCAGGGACGTGCGATAGATTTTCGCGCTATGATGCCCCTTTTTTCTTTAAAATAGCCTTTGGTGGTGATTTTTTGAAATAGGAATATTATTTTTGTTTTGAAAATATAAACTACTTTAACTAATATTTTTAATTACTGAATGGTTTTAATTTATTTAGATTTCGTTGCTTATGCGACCGCTTCCTTGCGTCCCTGTGCTGTTTCCTTCGTAGCACAATAATGAGGGAGTTTGCCAAGATTTGCGTGTGTTACAGGCGGGAGAAACGCAATACTGCGCACGCGCATTTGGTGTTCCATACATAAATCGGAGCTACAATCGCTAGAGCACTCAGATGGCCAGCTGGCTGCATCTGAGCCATCTATAGCGGGATCCAGTACGTTGCAAAGGGTACAGTTTAATGTCTTTGATATCGTAACACTGTTTAAATACAATTATCATGAAATACAAATTAAGAAAAATTAATTTATGTGATGTAGCACATATGCACCAGCCACCACTGGTTGGTCGGTTATTCCGGGATTCTGACTGTTTCATTCCAATTTTAACAACAGAGTCATTTATTCTCCTTCGTTTCTGTGCTGACCCGAATTCTCACAAAAAAAAGTTATTTTCAGATGAAGCGATATATTATTCCCTTTCAGTACTAATTTACTCCCTTGATAGAGCCGAGGAGATAGAATATCAGTAAAGTAAAATCAACATGAAGCTTTTCCTAATATTTGGCCACCCTTCAAATATTCTATTATTTACAACTTACCGTAAAAACAATAACAATTTGCCTGAAGGGCTTCATCCTATCTGGTAAACGGAGTATTCTTTCATTCCCACACCACTACCTCACTTTCTCTTGATAGTTAAGTATCAGTGATCACCACTTCACCACTCACCTGCAACTTCAGTCTAAAGAGCGTGGCCCGCATCTCTGCTTGGAGATCAGTGCATGGAGTTTACCTTGAATGGGGTATGAAGTGGTCTGCAGCTATACGTGATTCCGGTGTGGTGGACCCGCTCGTTGACGTGTTTACCTCCCAGCGTGCCCCCTGGCGTACGAAACTGTAGACGTGGTGTGTAGCTCCTCCGTTCAATTTGTCCCCTTTGCTGGTTTTCAAGTCCTGTGTCTCAGAGTACCAAACATTACAGGGTTGCATATTGTTACAGTGGATTACCTCAGTATTCTACAACACGATAAAACTAATGAACCACGGCGTCCGCTATGCCATAATCTTAAATCAGTTAACTACTTATGTACAAATAATATAATGAAATGAATAGAACTATCCGTAAGTTAATATATGCATGCTTTGCTGCTCAAATACAATCTAAGACATACGTATTATAATACTTTACTATGAACTACAGCCTAATTTTGAACAACCGTTTCCTTTCTCTCAAAGCTCGGCAGGAGGTTGGTTATGTTAAAAAACTCTTTGACTTCCGGGTTGCCATCCTTTAGTTGTACTTTATATACGGCTTTCCCGAGTCGTTCTCGTACACAATATGGACCTCTAAACACTGGAATTAGTTTTCCAGAAATTTTCTTTTCTTCGTCCGATTGACGTAGCGTTCTAACCATTTACCTGTATCTTTTTTTGCCTGGGTTTCTGCTGGCGTGAACGTCGTTCTGATCAACGTTCCATTGCTACTTTGACCCTCCATCGTTTCTGTGTTCACCCGAATTCTCACAATAAATCTAATTGTTTCCTGATTTTCCCACTCTTCGCTGAGGGGCAAATCAACTCACCGCTGTCATTGAGGAGGTAGGTGATCAGCTCGGACAACATAATCGGTATTATATATATATATTATAATAAATAAAGGGCAATTAAGAGTTAATAATTATAAACTGTTGAACTGGAATTGTTACCGGCAAGCTTACACAAAGACACAATAATGGATGAGAATATGAACAGGCAAGGTATTGTTTAGACGTGGCGCGCGGAGTTGGTGAAGTGGACAGTCGGCGGTCAAAAACGACAGAGAGTGGACGTGTTATTCGAGACAATTTAAGATATTTAAAAAGTAAAGTTAAAAATCACTTGGAAATCAGGAGTGACCGCAAGTGGTCGTGTGTGGAAATAGTCTAGAGGATTTAAAATATTAAAAAGCAGTAAGAAACGACCGCAATTGTTCGTAACTTAAATCAACGAGACAATTATTAAAAAGTAAAGTCGGACAGCGTTAATGCAGATAGTGACTCAGAAAGGTTTCTGAGTGTTACGCCAAATTATCTTGAGAACCGACGAGGAGGAATTCTACGAGGTGCCGCCAATATTGAAAGTCCAACAGTTATAAAGTGTAATTTCAATGTAAAAATGGCCTGTTCGTTATTTTTTTAAAGTGCGAGTGTGTTGCTGAAAGAATCCAAATCCCCAGGTACCAGAACAAAACAGTGAGTTATAAACCACTTAAATTAAATTGTAAACGTTATATTAAAGGTAAAATTTCGTCAATTTCGATTTTTTTATTAAATATTTGTCAATATTAAGTTGTAAATTGATTGTTTGAAAAGGGAGTAAATTATTCTTTATTTAAAGGCCCAGAAATAACCTGAGATCAAGAGAAAATTTATTTGATTGTATTAAATAAAATGTAAAAGGTCGGAGAGTAATTATTTTTATAATTTTGAATTATTTCGAATAATAAAAAAACAATTGTTTAGTCAGTTTCAATAAATGTTCTCATTCATGCACCTTCATTACATAATTTTGCATTATAATATTAATTTCATTTTAAAATTATTTTCATTCCGATGATTACATTTTTAGTGTGCCAACGTGTGCTGAAATTTTAATATTTGTTCCATTTAATTTGGTATCTTTATTGATTATTACATTTATGGCAGATCAACGTCATTTAATTAATTTTTTCATTATTGTGTATTACATTTGTCACCAACGTGGGGCTTTCTAATCAGTTAATTAATTTTTGTTTATTGTTTACGAAAATATATATATATTGTGGTAATTAAAAGGAAATCATTAATTGATAAACAAAAAAATTGGACTCGCATTGTTAGCGGTAGAAAACACACAAGTTGAACACAAGAATGTGGCAACAATGCCATAGGTTGGCTCGCTAGACGGAGTGTGTGCACCAGTCGTTGTGAAAGTATGCTGTAAACAGACCAGAAGTAAAATATCCAGAAAGTACCTGGATACTTGTAGTACAACAGCTAAAACAATTAGAACTTTTTTTTTATGTTGCAGTCTGCGACATAAATACGTAATTATTCAACGCTAAAGATTTAGATCGCAGAGTCTAAACTATTATATTCGTGATTTAGACCATTTTCTTCGATTTTGGGAGCCAGTTAACTGCATCCTGCAGTTAATAAACTACGGAACGAGCGTATTTCCTAACTGAACAGTGACTAAAAGTGTTATTATAATCAGTGTTATAAAAATGGCCTGGCTATAAGTGCAATAAATGTGTGTGTATGAACGAGCCAAATTGCCGTGAGTACTAGAGACCGTATGTTAAAATTTCACTTAATTCATATTTGTAAACCCATAAGTAAATGTAATTACCGTCAGATTTCAGATTTAGAATTTCAGTCAGAAATTAAAGTCATATTTTATGTTTATTTTTCTGCATTGTAAATAATCTATGGATGAAGTAAGTCCATGAAAACTTGATAAAATTAAATTGTTAACAAGTATTTTTATTAAAGGCCCAGTAAACGACACTGATTATTATCAAATATTAATAATAATGTAAATTGAAGTAATTTTCTTAATAACTGTTGTAAATTCATTTGATAATTAATTTAATTAATTTACTTGTTTGATTTTATTAATTTAATTTAATTGTTTGTACTTTAATAAATTAATTTGTTTTGTATATTTTAAAAAATTGATGAATAATATAACATACTATCATTTTAATATTTAAATTACTAAAAATTTGACGCATTAACGTGGCGATTTAACTTTCATTAATTGGTGATTACTATAAATTAGCGTCATCAACGCGTGGCACATTTTTACTTGGTTTTATTTAATTTTCTTTCATTTCTGATCATCACAAATTGGCACTTCAACGTGAGGCAAACTGTCATTTTATCATTTTAATAGTTAAAATCATTACAAATTCAAACCTCAACGTGGGGCATTGTTTTTATTTAATTTGTATGTTAAGATTTAATGTTGATAAACACCACAATATATATATATATATATATATATATATATATATATATATTGTAATACCCCACTCATCGATAATTATGATTATAGGAATTATATTAAACACGTTTTAAATTTTATCAACAAAACAATTTTATTCATATAGAATACATTTTAATAAATCAGACTTTGTACCCCAGGGTCTTTACTGGGTTGATAAGGAAACGGAACACAAAATTTACAATTAAACAATGCAGTTAAAATAAATGAAAAACGAAATGAAACGAAATCTGACTCTTTACCCTTATTTAACTATTTACATCATGAATACAGAAAAATAAACTTACAATCTCTCTGGTCCGTGCAATTTGGATCTCTCGCATACCAGCACACTCTCTCTTTATATAGGCATTAAGAGCCTCAGGTTGTGCTAACACTCTGCTTTCACAGCAGGTTCTTGATGACGTTACCCTCATGACGAATTCCTCCAAACAACAAACTCTGCTGGCAGACAGATTACCACGACGCAACTCTTACCGACTGCTGATGACTGCTGACTGATGATTCCTCTCGGCCACATAAATTGGCCTCCACCAACACCTGAATGCAATCTCTCTGACTTATAACATTTGTTTCGGCCACTTTAATTTGGCCCTGCGTCCGCCCTGCGGACCTCCACCAACGCTCTCTCCCCACTGTCTGACGTCTCCTGTCCAACTGGTCTCTTGAGGTCTCCTGTCCTACTGCTTTTATCTGCTTTTCACCTCTCCAGAATATTCCCTTGTTTTCACAGTTTTTGAGTTTCCACGTTCGCCAAACAACACCATCTGTTGCCTTTCTCACGCTCCGAAAGCCACTCAATACAATTAAAATAACTATTTCCTTTTAATATATATTTATGTCCATAAAACTTCTGTCATGATGCATTTAGGATTCCATCGTACAGATGTCGGTCACAACCATTAGCCCTAAGAGCCGCTAAACACCCAATTATAGTCCTCCCCTTCTCTAAAAGCCACTTATCCATCATTTTATTATTAACTTTTTTTTCTACTAACCACTAAAGAACCTCAGTGTGAGTTGGTAAACAAATCTGATGAAATCAGAACAAAATGCATGTCCTTCTTTACTGGGTATTACAATATATATATATATATATATATATATATATATATATATATATTGTAATAATCACGAAATATGGGCTTTAATTTGCCCCATGTTGTGATATCCATTTTGTAATAATCACTAATGATATGTTTTTTTAAATGAAAGATTAATAAAATTTACAAACAAAATATTTATTGTAGAAATAACTCAAACAATTACAAATTTATAATATTGAGTTTCTCATGGTCTTCACTGAGTTTGATAATGGACGAATCAATAATATTTATAATCTTATCATCAACAAATCACAATTAAAAGAGAATAAATTTACTCGTCAATTAAACTAGTACGAAATTTAATTGTGAACGAAATTAAAAGTAAAAAGATTGACTCTGATTAACAATTTTAATCAAAAAGAAGTGAACGGTATCTGACGTCTATCTTTCAATTTCGTTTACATAATTAATTGTTTTGTAAATTGTTACTCACGTCTGCCCAGAATTCCAGCGTACCTTTAATTTTAGAAAACACTATTGCGGGTTTTACACTGCTTCTAAACTCACAGATCTACAGCAAATTTTTTAAGCCAAAATTTTATATGTCGTCAGGAACTCGGATGATCCTCCTTTCGTCATCTATGGGTTTACCGCTCGCCTTAGGTGAATTCTGCGATTTGTCGGTTGGGTAGTCTTTATTGTTCCGGACTTAAACCGAAAAATTTTGCTATTTCTGGCCGGCTATGGACACCAAAATCTGCTTTTTCTTAGCAGGTTTCGACGTTATACTTTTATGAATGTTTTACTTTGTCCTGCTAATTGCCAACCCCGTTGAATTCTCCTTCCAAAACTGTTATACCTCGACGAGGTCTTTCCGTGAACTCTATCTCATCATATCTCCATGCGAACTGTACTGGACTCGCAATTTGAGCGCGCATACGCCATTTTGACGGACCTTCCGACAAAGGAACAGAGCCGGGTTTTCTATCGTTATTTCAAAAGTTCCTGCCGCTACAAAGGATTTCTCAAACAATTTAGATTTTCAATTTCACAATTAATGTCTTAATTAATTGGCATTACAATATATATAAATATATATATATATATATATATATTAGTATATTCATGTGTATTGATTTTATAATGACCAATAATACGCACTATCGCATAAGAACACTAAAATTCTTTCCTTCAACTGACAAAATGATGGTATACAAATATCTTCACTTCAAGTTAAAAATTGTTTTCACAAATCTGTTGTCTGTAATTATATTGAATATTATAATTCACTGATTTCTGTCATGAAGTGTTTCCAGCTTCCAAACATATTAGTTTGCGTTAGCAGAACTAGATTAAAAATGGCTTGTATTTCAGGGGCCTTAACGGTAGGTTCTGGCACCGCGACGTCATGGGGTTTATTTCTCGGTAAAGTGAACAAAGGAAACAGCCTGGCATTGACTTCTAAGTCTATTTTTGACAGAAAATAAACCTTGCTCAATTGTCAGCGCATGGGTTTTCAACGACTGACAAAACCAATCTTCCTATAATGAGTCCATGTATGCAATTAACTTTTAAATTATCTTGTGATGCGCTATAATATATATATATATATAACCTGATTACCCTTGCGGGATGTCAGAATAGAAAAAAATGTGTGGGTTCAGCTCCGAAGCAGGCTGCCCTTCCTGAACTTGGTCTCCATAAGTCATGTAGCCTCTGATTGAAATAATCACGAGGTTACAATATATGCATTCCCGGTGCCAACACTATCTCTTCACTTTCGAGTCTCAACCATCATCGTCCTCTAATATCGACTACCTTTATTTTTATACCTTCTCCAACTTTTAACGGGGTTCACATTTCTCTTCTCAGGGCAATGTTCAAACGCGTGCTCCAGGAAACCTAAATTTTGCTTTGATCGCGGGTCTTGTTCTTCATAATACTCCTGGTTCTGCCTCAGACAATGCTTTCACTTTACAATGTTATGAACTACGCCGTTCTTTGACGTGCTAATACAAAGTGTCCACCAAGGGAAGAAGAATTTACTTTCGTCAACAAAGCACGACGCCGGCAAAAAGAATTATTGGGATGTAATTTTTTTGGTCTCGACCACGCAGGGGCTGGTCAATGGTTTCGTTTGTGGACAGTTGCAAGTGGACGGCAGAAGAATCTGTTTGGCGAAAACTAACTGCAGGATGAGAATGTGTTTGGCAAGGTGCGTGTTTGCTTATTAGTTGATGAAGCCTTCAAGATATGATGCAGACAAAATATGCTGTTATGCTCATCTTGATGGTACTTATTGCAGATTACAGTTCTTCGGATCAAATAATCTCTGATTGTGGGGACTTTGTAAGGAGACTACAGAGGAAGCTGTTTGGCTAAAACTGTTTGGACGAGTATGGCAAAGGCAGGAGTTCAAATGAGGACTTGTAGGAAATGAAAGAAGAAGGGACACCGTTCGCCGTTTTACGTAAGCAATTCCCGCGGTTGCTTGTTAAGACTTTTCTAAAACAATTTCAATGTCATTTTCATGCTAATTTGTTTCGTATTGGACCCTGCGATATTTCTTGTTTTACAGTACGCACTCTGTATATGTGGATGAATTGTTTAATAATTTAGCAACATTAATTTTGAGTTACAAGTAATTTATTTTAGGGTAACAGGCTACATGGTAGCTTTAATAGCATAAAAAGGGATCTGAAAGGGGGAATGCAGAAGGGTAGAGGAAGGTAGCCAAGGGTTAACTAGGGCCCCCGGGCTATAGTTTAAGGATCCTACTCTGCATTCGCCTAAAAGTAATGCAGGGAAAACCCTAGAAAAACCTGCACTAGGTAGGTCGGGTATTAGGTACTTGTCCCACGCCCTTCCGATAGCGGATGAAAAGAGTTTGCTTAATTCTATTTAAAAAATTAATAATATATTGAAGTAATATATACAACCGAGAGTCGCAATAAAAAGCCTTACCACAGTATATTAGAAGCTTAGATGCAATATTGCTATTATGGTTTTCTGAGTCGGATGAAAACAAATATATTGAAGTAATTAATAAAAGTTGAGTTATTATTTCGTTTCTTCAATTCGTTATGGACAACAAACAATCCATGTGCCATTCAGGACTTCAGATGAAGCGAGAATTAGTAACCCATGGACGTAATCTATCCCTTATTGTTCCGTCGTCATATTGTAAGACTTATAGGTAGAGCGTTCCCACGAGTACCAACAAAATCTTAATGAACTACGGTAACATACTAGGTTTAAAATAGTCATTTCATCTTATTATAACTCGTACTATATTACAATATTAATCAACAACAAAAGGAATCAAATTCCTCTTCTGTGTCTTGCTTAAATTCACAGTCAACGAGGTGACTTCGAAGCATGATGAATCCGAATTCAAATATCTATTATTAGGCATATATAAGTTCCCTAAGTCCTCTACGCACATAGTTCTAATACACTTCCGTACAAATTAGTTAAAGGGAAGTGGATTGACTTTTAAGGAGGACTCCAGTTGTTCTATCAGATGTATTATACTCCTGCGTACAAGGTTGAATCCTGTTCATGAGAGTAAACCAAGCTCCCACACATACTCGCTTAAGTTCCTGGGTTATTTTCGCATGCTGGCTGTGAAACTAAATGCGAAAAAAAGTCAGCTGTTGGGAGCGGGTCATACCAGGAACCGGTTTCTTCACTTCCTGGGGACAACGGACTCGGGTCAGCGGACAAATTACATCGAGCAACCTGTTGCACGACCTGCACTACACACATACACTTAGTTCCTATAGAAGCCCAAGTGGCATGCCAAGTAATTATCAAAAGAGTGAATGAGCTCAAAGTATCTAATAAAAATTTATATGCAAATCCTTAAAGAAATAATACATTAAAATTTTCTGAAATCTAGGATATAATTTAATATCAAAACATATTTTTTCAAAATTTAAAGCTAAGTGATGTTTTAATTGCTAAAAGTGGTTTTAAATATGGTAAAAAAATATTAAGTCAAACAGCTGTACTGCAATTATAGTGTAACGCGTGCCTACAAACACAACCCGTTGTTTTTATATTACTACGCTTCCAGCCACAGTTAGTTGTGGTGATCTGCCGTTGGTTCGCGACAGCGGTGAGGCTAAATCAAGTTGTGTATCAAAGAGGGTTGTTGAGCGAGAGTAATCGGGGGTACGAAATTTTGTTTTAGTTCTGAATATTAAAGAAAGAACAAAGAAATAGTGTTAAAAGTCCTTTTCCATGTATGTTATCAATATATTTATTTCGTTAATTTAATATTTGGTGCTACAAACACAAGGATTGTGAAACAATAGAGTAGTCGTGTCTGAGTAATTAGACCATTTTAGAGACGACGCGGCGAGCAGCCTTTCCGAACCCGACAGCTTTGAGTTGTCGTATGTATTTTCCACTGTAGTTGCTGTACTTATCCCCTGATTAGTAATAGAAGAAAAACCGAGGCGAGGTAAGGGTAATTTAATTTAAGTAAATTTTTACAGCAGTTCGTAAATACCATACAATCTCGTTCCGTCCTGATTGAATAATATCAATAGGAGAAACAAATAACTATTTTCATTCTAACACTTATTCACAAATATTGTATTATCTACTTAATTATTGCTAGTTAATATTGTATTTTTCCACTTTTGAGGAACATGTGCAAAAGTTGAAGTGTTTCTTTCTACTTCAATTTTATTTCATATTGTTCTTATTTTAGATTACATATCACTTATGTAGTGTTTTTGAGAAAAGGAATCATCTTGCTGGATCTATCAGACAATAGTATTTCTTTTTGTGCTTGTGGTCATACTATAATTAGACGTATTCCAAGTGGTAGCTGATAATACAAGAAGTTTAAGAAGATGATGTGAAAATGTCAAATTAATTAACTCATTTGAATTGGAAAGTGAAAGAGAGAGGAGCAACTGACTTAAATCGACACACTGAGGATAAATAATAATTCAAAATTTCTAGTGCCTGAACCTCCTACTTAATAACAAGTGCAAGTTTAAGTTTTGCAGATGAGCTGATCCAAGCACCCGCTTCCCCATGTATACACAACGACCTTTGCCGAGAAAATTCCCTTTAAAGCGTTCATTGCATAATCTTGAAATCAGTGTTACTACTTTCAGAGAAAGAATTGAGTTTGACTCCCTCACCTGGGTTTTATCACCCCTGTAAACAGAGCGAGTCAGACCCATACAGCATGGCTTTAGTATCGGACCCGGTCACCCCCCATCACTCTTGGGGTTCAGTTAACCAGGCCGAAATTCAAGCACCACCGCGAGGAAAATGTGTGCAATCCACTGCCACGTCCAGTCCACCCAGAGTGTGAGCCGAGCTGCGCCCCTGACCGCAGCAGAACTTGAGCTCACACCAACTACCAGATTTTTCGCTGAAGATTCTGGTCTACGACGCACACTGGCCTGGAATAAATCGATAACAAGAAGTCCCATACCCATTATAAAACTCCCCTGGATCACGTTTCGGTAGATTTACGCTTTCAGGGTAGTGAGGTACTGTAATCGCCTACACGCTCCCTCGGATCCTTTTAATGGACGAATGCCGGCCCGGGCGCCACTGTATGTGCAGAAATGATTTATTTTAATTATACAAACGACAATCGTCTCATTAATTTACTTTCGCGATCCGCGCGATCCGAACCAGGGAGCCGATAAACGATTTGCCAGGACTCGTGAGTACTTCAGTCGAGCATGAGACTCTCAATAACTATATCTCAGGGGTCCTGGCTTTGATCAATTACGTGGGGTTGGAATCAATCAACGAAAACAAAGTATAAACATTAAATTCAATTTAATGTACAAATGGGGTTAATACAAATACTCAGCCACAACTCCTCAATCGCTAAATATTGCCTTTTCACACACTTACATTCATAAACTTAAATCTAACCTGTCTCCATAAATTTACTATTTTTGGCCAAATTTATCAAATTTAATGCGGCCTGTAAAACACTGCCGGTCATTGGACCCACAAATCTTAATTCGCAGTACTTTCACACGATGCAGGGAAAGGGAGGGAAGTTTGCTTACTGTGCTGCGGCGCGTTGTTTTCTGGTGATATCCAGGTTTAGGTTCAGGTGCCTGGCCGGTCGGCTGACCAAATCCTCGCACGCAGAGAAGCGGCTAAAACACATAAGCGCGTCCACCTACACTTCCTCCGCAATTCACGGTTCTCTCCTCCAAAAACCTCCTCAGAAAAACATCTCTTACGCGTCCGTCCCTCACAGTTCACCAAAACTGACCATGCCCGCTCTCCTGCCTTCCAGGACGCGACTTGCTTCCACTACACTACTCCGGTCAAAGAAGCCGGCTTTGTTTGCCGACGAGCCAAATGTTAGGTAACAACTGTTCTGTCTCCTGGCCCACAGCTTCTCCTTCACCGTCCAGGACCCCACTGCCTCCAAAACCGCCACAGCTGTGTCCAGCCACGGTCACCTTTGACCGAGCACATTCACCCTTACGGTCAGAAAATGACCTGACATGGCGTCCCTCACAAACCCACTTCCTTTCGCTGTAAACTTGGTCCCAATGACCAACATTCCCACACCAAGACAACTAGTATTACTGTTTAAAATCATTTATTACAGTACCTCACTCGACCGGCCTGACCAGCCCCTCTTCAGCGAATCACCCAGTGGTGCCCGACATTGAAACATCTCCATACACAAAACAGCAGACAGCGGTGGCGGTAAATCCCCGACCACTTGTTATCTCTACAGCTACATAGGTTGGAGTTTCACTGAAATTGATACCCTAAAGCTAGGTATGTTGCGCTCCCATCCAACGGAGAACTGCAGCTAGATAGTTTCGTCATCGGACAACTCGGGTGGTCACTCTCAATACAGCCCGACGACTAGACGTCCGCCTTGAATCGTACTCAGTTACTAGTGATTAATTTAAGGAAATAATGACTGTAGTTTCCTTTCAAAATACATAATCCATCATTGTTTTCTTTCTTGTTCTCTAAATATTTTTTTAGGGCAACAGGCTACATGAGGGTAATCCACGTTGGGCAACTCCCCTTTAATAGCATAGGAAGGGATTTGAAAGGAAGGATGCGGAAGGGTAGAAGAAGATAGCCAAGGGTAACTAGGGCCCCCGGGCTATATTTTAAGGATCCTACCCGGCATTCGCCTAAAGAAATGCAGGGAAAACCCTAGAAAACCTGCATCAGGTAGGTCGGGCATTGGGTACTTGTCCCACGCCCTTCCGATAGCGGGAGAGGAGTTTGCTGTGGGGACGCAGCATTCCCTTCTCCGTGCCTCGACCAGTTTAGAAGCAGCTGGCCGACTATTCCAATGGGAAAAGCGGACAACTCTTATCGTATGCCCAAGGTCTGTGACCCCGGAACATACACCTCTCAGAACAGGCCGAGGTGCCTCGGCTCGTGGGAACCTTACTTCAAAAACGGAGAGGAAAAGGCATCCAAAAAGGTAGCCCCTTCGTATCTCTCCTACAAGGTTCTGCCTGCGAGAGAACATCCCTCGCAGGTTACCTGCGAGAGAATCCTCTCGCAGGCTTCCTTGTTCTATAAATATTATTTGTATGTAATTATTAATGATTAGCAGCTGAATGCGGAAGTTGTATTACGTAGACTTACTAAAAGAAAATTAATTAATTTTCATTTTTTCCGTACGATACGCGTTTAATAATTTAAGAATCATTTCTACTATTCACTGTCTAATTAATACTTACATAAATTAGAATTGGGAAAATGCGGAGTGGTAGTCACCGAAACAGAATAATCATAGAACACTCAACATATTAATTTCGAAACATTTTTACATGTTCGTGCACACAATTGTGGCTTTTGTAAATTCAAGTATATAGGCCTATATCTGGTATTCTGTGATCTTATCATACGACTTGTAGTACGTCAGAGAAAATGATGTTTTCACTTTTCATCGTAAAATAACGTTGATTTATTTAATATGTTTAAAAAGTTTTGAAATATATTTAATTATTTTGACTCGGTATTGAAAGATTTCTAAAAGAAAACAACTCACAGATTATTTGTATATCAAGTCTTTGAGAAATATTTTGAAGCAGCGATATAAAGCCGAAATCGGGACGCTATTTCCGTGTAGTGATGATAGTTTTACGCCGATATATGTGAGAAGTATAGTCTATGCTGTTATCATTTAACTTGATTCAAAGAGCAGATAATTATGGTGACTACCATAATCAGCTGCTTTTTGAATCAACTTTAATGATAAGAATTTAAAACTTTTTAAGGAAGGGGTTCATAAATTAAAATTGATCACTGCAAAATTTAAAGACCGAATAATCGAATAAATATTGTTTCTTTGTTTAGGTTTCCAACGCTGCGAGGATGACTCGTAAAAGAATGACGTCAGGTAATGGCTTGGATAATTCACATGTTCCAGCAGACTCGTGATCTGGACAGGAACTGCGGATCAATTTAGAAAGCAATGACCTTCGAGCTCGATCTACAGTGACACTTATCATTTTGGAACGTCAATTTATATGACACAAATGATACGTAACGGTATTGTGAAATGAGCTTTCATGAATTATGGATTCAATTTAGTTACAATTTTGATAGGTGAAAATATTTCTGAAAAATTATACGCACAAAGATATAAATGCGCGTCCAGAATATTTTTGACACGTTTTCCCTTTATCCGATTCAATAAAACTTGGAACGACCGTTTTCCTCATCGAAATATTTAATCTGCATTTGTCTTCAATAATGAATATCATATAAGAAGATTATTATACAACAGCAGTTAAGCTCCTGTAGAATACGAGTAATTCGTTTGTAGTCGTGTGATTCTGCCTAAAGTACAAGTAAAATACCACTCCATCCGTATGCCTCCGCTATTCCTATTGGAATAGTCGGCCAGCTGCCTCCTAAATTGGTCAAGGCACGGCGAGGGGAAAGCTGCGACCCCACAGCTAACCCCTCTCCCGCCATCAGAAGGGCGTGGGACAAGTACCCAATGCCCGACCTACCTGATGCAGGTTTTTCTAGGGTTTGTCCTGCATTTCTTTTAGGCCAATGCCGGGTAGGATCCTTAAACCATAGCCCGGGGGCCCTAGTTACCCTTGGCTACCTTCTTCTACCCTTCCGCATCCCCCCTTTCAAATCCCTTCCTATGCTATTAAAGGGGAGTTGCCCAACGTGGATTACCCTCATGTAGCCTGTTGCCCTAAAAAAAATATTTATAGAACAAGAAAGAAAACAACGATGGATTATGTATTTTGAAAGGAAACTACTGTGAAGTTTTCATTATTTCCTTAAAGTAATTCGAAGTTCAACATTTTGAGTCACATAAGAAATATACAATGTATAATTTCCTTGTAAAATGATGATATGGCATTTAAAATGTTGTGGGCATTTCTTTTTCTTATTCTTTAAATGTATTTATGGTTAAACCCTGAATTTCATAATAGTATATTGAATTAAGTATATGGTCTAGTCGTTTTATGTCGTTTCTGCGCATGTTGATATTCGTTTGACATCATTGTGTACTTAAAGTCGTGTCAAATATGTTTTAAGGTTACAGTGACTTATTTACTCGTAAATACGTAATTTAAAAAATATATTTATGGTGAAATGTCCAGCCAAATTCCAGAAGAGGTACATATCCGACATTGTATGCTTCTTGTGGTTTACAAGGATACTAACGCAACAGTTGCTACCAAAAACATTTGACATCCTAGTGCAAGACGTTCGTAAATGCCAAAGGTGTTTTTTTTTAAGTTACCAACCGTCAGGAGCACGGGTGGAAATATTCAATATATATTTTTATAGTTCAAAGAGACTGATAATGTTTCTACCAATGTAATCGGTGTATAATTTCAATCCCTTACTGCATGGGAAAGGAGCACCATTCAGGATAGGGGTGGAGGGGCGTTACAAGAAAATAACGCTAATACAAACGAGATTTGAGTCAAATCCAGGGTTATGGATGACACTGACTTTAATTATGACACTCAACTTGCCATTTAAGTCCCAGGGGAGGGGGTGCACGGGGTGGAGATTTTTAAACATGACAACTCATCCTACATTTGCGTTGATGAAATATTTTTCAGAACAAATTTCACCAAGTTTCGTACAGGTGTTTTTTGCGACCAGGAAACAAAAACTGTCTGGGTAAGACACGTCTAAAAAATTAAATACAATATTAAGAATATCTTAATAAAATACGTATTTTCAGGAAAATTTTACATTGGAAATCATTTTATAATTTTTAATAACCGTCATTGCTTTTTGCTTACAATGGTTCACAAAATTAAATATCTGTTTCACTGAATTTATAAAAAAGTTATTAGTTACATCTGGACCAAATGAGTGACAATAATTCGTAACATTATTATTACAAATAGGACTGATGATTTTCGAGGCAGGTTTGTACTTATTAGTAGAGTTGTAAATATATATTCATAGTACTTACGTTTAACTAGCCTTATGGCTGAGGAATAACCAAAGTTTTATTTTGTTGTGGATGGCTCTAAGTGCAGAATAATTCGTATTGGTAATGGATGCCCACTCCATAAGGGGATAAATATGTGGGACAGATATAGTGGAAATTGGCTGATCTTACAACATTTGAAAATTGGTAAGAAAATGCGGGTTTCAAATTAACATCAATATTAAAATCACCACACCTTATTATATAAAATTAGGTTTTTCATCAAAATAAGATAAGTTTTTTTACGTTTTCTAGGAAAGTGCTTTTTTTTCACCATAGTGGTGAACTATAACCATCGTTCGACGTTTAGGTAACACAATGGCAGCAACCTCAAAATCTACCTCGCAACATAATTGGCTGACGTACATAATTTCGTAGTGACTTCTTGCACAGATATAATTTTGAAAGTTCACTATTGGACGAGGTACACCAGTGTTCACAAACACAGAAAACCTGCAACCGATTGTCGTTTACAATTATTTCTAGTTCACCAATTTTATTGGCTGTAGATTGAGCATTCAAACAAACTATAGATAAATTGCTAACGGTCGAAAGTTCCTTTACTGGACATTACAACCAATTTTGCGGTTTTTATATACATTTATTTACTAATTTCCGTGCAATTTAAAACTTTTTATTCTATATATAAATATTCAAGATTTTTATGTTGATTATGTTGCTGTTGTTGAACATGTTTTATTTTGTTTTCCAATGATTAGGTCTAACACAAATGTATATTATACTCAAATTAAATGGTATTTATAATTAATTTTTAATATGATTTAAATATAATTCTCTCTTATTCTAAATATATATTTCCTTATTTTTCTTGTGTTTGTTTTAAATTTTGCAACATTAAAGCGTTTCTTTAACTGTAAGTAATGGAATTTTTTGGTTTCATTTTGGTAATGGACGTTGTGGAACGACCTAAATCCTTCATTCTATTGTTAATTAAGAAATGTGAGTTCGTTATGAACATATTTCATTTTAATGTAAGTTTGGATATTTAATAATTACGTTACATAATTTTCATAACTTTTATATATATCGGGAAGTTAACCTTAAATTGTTACAGTTCTCCTCTTTTACTTATGAATATCTGAAGAATGACGGATTTATGTGGTTAATTTTTGCTTAAATTTTATAGTAAGTGTTAGGTTTTAATATTATACGTATTTTTTGTTAATCAAGTAATTTAATTCATTTCCTGACTTAATTGACCATAAATCATTATTTAATAGACTTTGTATATCTTTTACATGATTTCTATAAATTAGTGTAGTAGGTTAGTACTTGCGTTCTTCGTACGGAATGCATTTCCTCAGAACATAAATAACTGAAAATTAATCAATTTTAAGAAATATCATAGTGCACGTACACAATTCGAATATGAATATTCCATATTTTGTTAACTGTTCTCATTCACTTCCGATTTACGAGCTTCACCCTTCAATTTTCCATAGCTCCCCTGTAAATTGGAACAATTTAGTCTACTACTACAACTCATTGTAGGTGTAACTTCGTTGTCATTCATGGAAGGTGTACGGGAAAAGAACGTGATCCGTGTTCTTTCACGTCTAAGGAAAGATTACTCAGCAAAGCAATAAATTTATCCTGCAAGTCAGGTTTAGTACGTACCTGCTTGGGTGAACAAAAATACTAGTCTTTCTGTAAAAGTAAGAGACACTTAACAACCTGTTTGGATTGTTTGAAAAATATGTCATCACGTTTGTAAAGGGTGCCAAATAATGCCATGATACTGGTGAAAATAGTAATTATATTTCCAAACATTCGTAAAATATACACAGTCAAAACTATTCGAGAAATTAAGAATAATTTTTCCACTTATATTAAAAAAATTTAAAAAAATAATCGTTTAAAATATAAGTGAAAATTGCAAAATTTCCAATAACACAATATTAATAGTAATTATTACAAACTTAATGCGATACTCAGTAATTCAGAAAACATTTATTTAGTGATTTATTTTCATGGAAGAAATATAAATAACTATTTAAATAAATGTTTTCTGATATAATGGCTACTTAATTTATTTTTTAATCATAGTTGAGATCCACATAATCAAGATTAGAATATTTTTGTATGTCAGTTGTTGCTCTCGAGTCATTAAATGCCTGGTTCAGTGCTAACAAATTGGTTTTGAACTTAGAGAAAACTGAACTTGGTATCAACAATGTTGAATTAGCGAACCAAACAACTCATTATCCACCATTTATCGGTGTTCAAGTTGACGGAAAGCTACGATGGATTGAACATATCAGGTTAATTTCGTTTATTAATGCAACAAGTAGATGCTTTAACGGGAAAAACGATATATAACAAGCTGATGTGTTACATAAAAACAACCCAAAATAAACGAAACTGCTGTAAAATCCAGTCATTGGGTTTAATTCTGACATTTACCTTACTGGGTTAAGAAGTAGTTCAGCCCCTAGGAGTTCAGGTGGAAATAAGCGGAACAAATTTCCGATTACAATTTTAAATCCGTAGATCAAGTTCAACCAAACTTAATTCACATGTTACTTTCGATCCGGGAACAGACACTGAGGGGTTAAGGCACATCTACCGCCTTTAGCGGGAATGGGTTAGAACGTCGTTTTTGGTGTCGCTTAATTTTAAAGTGTCATTCTAGAATTTCAACTCATAAAGTCAAGGGAGGGAAGCATCCTTACCGTACGGGTTATGGTGGAAGGGATTTACATAAAAAGTAATACGAAAAAGACCGATATTAGTGTCAAATCCGTGGTTATAGGAGTCTCTGATTTTAATTCTTGCAATAACCATGGTGGTTAATGAAATTTTATGTTCCTCGTCGTAGAAATTTACGTGGTTGACAAAAAGTTACCCCGAGTAGTTTTGACCCTCTTACGTTACCGGGTAAATTTTTTATTGTCTTAGGGAACCAGCAATATTTTGGTCTATTTTTAGTTTAAGGTTGTATTTCTTACACCTTTACGGTACCGAGAGTGTTTATAGACTTTATTAAGTTTGCGAGTATCTTTTTCTAGTTTTATTTCGTCGTGATTTTTTAGGCTCATTTCTTTTATGTAGTAGGACAGTTCCAAAATACACTCAGTAATCATCCTGGTATATTTTAAGTGAGATGCCTGCGGGTTAGGTCGGGGTGGGTACCGGAAATAGGTAAATGTTCCAACAATTAACGGTA
This sequence comes from Zhengitettix transpicula, assembly GCA_037074705.1. NCBI lineage: Eukaryota > Metazoa > Arthropoda > Insecta > Orthoptera > Tetrigidae > Zhengitettix > Zhengitettix transpicula. The sequence continues at coordinate 118,509,333 of CM073592.1, read as the reverse complement.
TTGATTCTAGTTAAATGAAATGTTTGCCAAGAGTTTAGTGCCGAATCAAGTTCTACGCTGGGTTAATTTAAATAAATAACCGAGCAATGCCGGTATTAAGCTGGTAATAATATAAATAAACATTGTTTGTATGTCCAACTAAAATTTCACAAATGTTTTATGCATAGCCCGGGGGGCCTACTTAACCCTTGGCTACCTTCCTCTACCCTTCCTCATCCCTCCTTTCAAATCCCTTCCTATGCTTTTAAAGGGGAGTTGCCACCATGTGGATTACCTTCATGTAGCCTTTTACCCAAAAAAAAGTCAAACCGCGTCTATTTGCAAGTCTAGACGGAATACTATAACAGATAAGCTACAACTAATAATCACAAGAATAGTTAATACTCTTAATATTTCTTCATTTCCTTCGTTGAGCTGTGGGTCACATTCAATAAAAGATTCTTGGCTGAAACCCATTTTTAAAAAAGTGTCTGTTTCTTGTGGACTTAGGCCGCAGCGGTCCCCAACCTTTTTGCACTTACGAGCATATATTATGATTCCGGTGAGGCACAATTGATTTTTTTCAAGGTATATTTATAGTTGTATATTGGCAATAAGACACAAAATGTGCAAAAACAGTGTTTCATTAAAAAAATACAACTTAAACATAAAAATCGTAGCTTATATTCTTATGTAAAATAAATTGGCAATGTTTATTAACATTGATGGCGCGACGATCGTTACTTCACACAAGTTTACATAATGGCACATTGGGTCTTTGCTGCCAACATAAACGTCTAACCAAAAATCAAAATGAAAAATTTTACTCAAATACTTTTCCAAAAGGTGAAAACATCGTATATGAAAAATAAAGAGTAAAATAATATACGAAAATCAAAAAATAAACAGCGAAAAGGGTGTCAAAACACAACTGTGAAAAGAACTTGATTACAAAGAAATAGATATGGAACTAATCATTCATTATCTAATTTAATTCAAAAACATAGAATGATGTGGATAAAATTAACGCACATCACCAGTAACTAAATAATTACTAAATACTAATGTAAAAATTCTTTGTATAAAGTAGAAATCTCAAGTCAATGTGATCTTTGACATTGTATTCTATTGGAGATGTCTTCCTAATTATGAGAGTATGGCGATATTGCCGTAAGCAATCATTAAGATTAGTCGAGATTAGTCGAGATCTGTATTTTGATTTTATAATATTCATTGTTGAAAACAATGATTCACTCAAATACGTGGAACCGAAAAACTATTTTATTTTGTATGATTCTCTTTTCAATAATAGAATTTCATTTTTGTCAACTATATTCCAGAAGTTCTTATCTGATGTGTTGGATTGTAGGATGTCGTTCTGCAGATCCAAAATTTCTAGCTCCAGTTCTTCTGCCTTAACTTGAACAAGCTCTGCAATGTGTGCAGCCATTTTCGTTACATTAGCTAAGGATTGACAATAAAGGTGACCATTGGCTCGATGGTGGTAAACTGCTGAAATCTCTTTCCAAAATGATTTTAAAGTGACTGACATCAAATGATGACGAGTCAATTTCAACGTCGGCTATCTTTTTTTTCATAGTTGGGAATTGTACGCTTTGGGCTTGAGATAATTTTTTATTTCTTCAAGTAAGTTGACCGGTTTAGGAGGCAGCTGGCCGACTATTCCCATAGGAATAGCGGACAACTCTTACCGTATGCCCAAGGTCTGCGACCCCGGAACATACGGGTGGTCTGAAAAGCTTCCTACCTCAACGTGAAGATGGCAGCACTAGTAAATAAAAGCCAGTGAATTTCGTGGTTCATCTGTTGACAGTTACTCACCAAAGTTTCAGCCATTTTGGACGCGCAGTTGATATGTAACAGTCGTTTGAGTGACTTGATGTGAGTGTTTTTGTGAAAATGGAGAGAATCGAGTATCCAGCTGTTATTAAATATTTGTTTTTGGAAGGCAATACGCCTACACAAATCAAATATGATTTGGATTCAGTGTATGGGGACACTGCACCATCATTTACCACAGTGAAATTTTGGGCAGCCGAATTTAAACGTGGCCGTAACTGCTTGGGAGACGATGAACGTTGGGAACGTCCAAAAACTGAAACTACCGACGAAAACATCGCCAAAGTTCACCAAATGGTGCTACAAAACCGCCGAATTAAAGTGAGAGAGATAGCAGAGGTCATGAACATGTCAAAAGAACGTGTTTGTCAACATTTAAGCACGAGAAAGCTGTTGGGTGCTGCGTTTGCTCACGTTAGACCAAAAAGGTGTTCGAATGAGCATTCCCAACGCTCTTTTGGCGAAGTTTAGGCGCAATAAATCCGAGTTTTGGCGCCGATTAATTACTGTAGATGAAACTTGGATACATCATTATGCGCCCGAAACAAAAATACAGTCCAAACAGTGGACTGCAAAGGGGGAACCGGCGCCGAAAAAAGCAAAACTTATTTTCGGCTGGGAAAGTGATGGCGACTGTTTTTTGGGATAGTCATGGAGTTATTTTAATCTATTATCTTCAAAAAGAAAAAACTATTACAGGAGCATCATTACTTGACAAGCAGAAGGCAGAACTTGCGGAAAAAGAAAATCCTGTTTCACCAAGACAACGCACCGTCTCACACCTCAGCGGTTGCCATGGCGAAAATCCACGAATTACGGTTTGAACTGCTTGACCATCCGCCTTACTCACCAGATCTTCTACTTGTTCCCTCATCTAAACATTGCGCTCGGAGGACAGAGATTTTCGTCAAATGAAGAGGCAATCACCTTCGTGAACACTTATTTTGCATAGAAAAACGCCGAGTAGTTGTTGGACGGGTTACAGAGATGGGAGCATCGCTGGGAAAAGTGTGTAGAGTTACAAGGAGACCTTGTTGAAAAATAAAAATAAATAATTCAAAAAAAATATCTTCTATAATTGTTGGGTCGAAAACTTTTCAGACCACCCTCGTACACCTCTCAAAACAGGCCGAAGTGCCTCGCCATGTGGGATCCTTAGTTCAAAAAATCAGAGAGATGTGAAGGCATCCGTGCTAACTGTGCTGTGTCTGTTATATCTGTAGACTCTTCAAACTGTATTGAGAAGTAGTCACATATTTCCAAATCACTCTTTAATTGAGTTTGCATGTCCTTTGAAATGTCATGTATTCTTCTTTTGACGGTATTATCTGACAACTGACAAAATCTCACGTTTGTTGGAGAATCCTTCAAATTAACATTCGGCGGCAGTCAGAAATGCTGCTTTTAACAATTCACCATCCTAGAAAGGTTTTTCCTTCTTTGCGAGCATGTGACATATTTTCAAAGAAACAGTGGCATTTCTAGATTTAAAGATTGTTGGGCAGACAGATTAAATTTTAGTTGAGCTATTTTCTTCTTTCTTAATTCAGATTGAAGTGGATAATTGGTATTAAAAGTGACATGGTTTGTCTTGAAGTGACGTTCCACATTGTGTTTTTTTGCCACTGCAACGCTACAGCTGCACAACAAGCAAACATATTCATCTTTAACATTGACGAAACAATACGATTCCTGTTAAAATTATACGTTCGCTTTCTTTTACTTGAACCACTCATTTTGGTGTTAAAATAACAAAGTACTTAATAACAACGAAGTAGAAGGCACCAAATATGAGCATGTAACTAGGAATAAACGATGAACTAGATACGTTGAACGTACGTTTACCTTACACAACACAAACTGTCATCCACCGCTACCCCCACTACTCATATCGAGTACGAAACGTAAAAGCCGTACAACCGCACAGCGGCTTTTATGAGCAGCGGGCACATCTAAAACGGTTTGCTTAGGGCAAGTCGTGCGTCAATCCCGTTGGAACAGTTATACTTGAAAATACCCAGAGCCTTGTACCAGGAACTTGTCTGACGCAGAACTGTCATTCCCGAGTTGAAGTGACGCTTCCGAAAGGAGAACAGGAAAATGACTTTTCATTTCGAGTCTCTCAATTATCGTTAGTATAGTGAGCACAACCTACCTGCCAATTACGGAAGCCACGTTCTCATTAAACGTTAATGCTGTTAGTCCAGCAGTATGTTATCGAAGTATATTAAATCCCAGAACTGAATAATTAAATAATTAACTTATAGTCAAGACACGAAAATAACCTTTTCGGGACATAATTAAAAACAACATAAGTGTAAAATTTATTGAAATTACGTAATTTCAAATAAATATGTCGTGAATGGTTCATGAATGTTTCATACGTCATTTGAGTAAAAATGAAGCTTAAGAACGACTCACAATTTTTTTTTGCAAAAAATCGACTCCCAAGTGGAAACTTGTAGAACACACTCTTAGATGTCTGCTTACCATTTACGATTATTTTTGTGAGATTTTACTTTTCTGATCTATACTTCTTTTTTTTTGGTGTAGACAGGCTATGTATAGGGTAATCCACATAGTGGCAATTCCCATCTTGTATCATAGGAAAGGGATTTGAAAGGGGGAATGCGGAAGGGTGGAGGAAGGTAGTCAAGGGTTAACTAGGCCCCCGGGCTATTGTTTAAGGATCCTACCCAGCATTAGCCTAAAAGTAATGCAGGACAAACCCTATAAAAACCTGCATCAGGTAGGTCGGGCATTTGGTACTTGTTCCACGCCCTTCCGATGGCGGGAGAGGGGTTTGCTGTGGGGTCGCAGCTTATCCCTCGCCGTGCCTTGGCCAGTTTAAGAGGCAGCTTGCTGAATATTCCAATAGGAACAGCGGACAACTCTTACCGTATGCCCAAGGTCTGCGACCCCGGAACATACACCTCTCAAAACAGACCGAGGTACCTCGGCATGTGGGAACCTTAGTTCAAAATACCAGAGAGTATACAAGTTACTACCAACAAAGAAGTAGAAGTTATTAAATGTTCAAAATTCTTAGAGTGAAGCGTGAAAATTGAATATTAAATTAAACTGCAAAATTCACGTAAATGCGCTTGCCGATGCTGTTAGGATGATATGATCTGAAAATATCTTAAAATTACTTTACTCTGCTTATTTTCACTAATTATTAACAAAAGGTAGAATTATAGGGAACAATTCTTCACGGAAAGAGAATTTTTTTATTCTTCAGAAAAGGTTATTTGTTCAATAATATCATGCAGGGAAATATTCAAAATATTGATAATTGTTTATATTCTAGGCGAGTAAATTAATCACATATACTGTTTCTGATAAGTGATAATCAAGTATTCTCATTTTCACAATTTCAATATAAGAAATAAAAAACTACTAATAGAATCCTAGTAGATCACGTTAAATTACACGTCCTAATTGCATTAATATATTTATCGAGATCGCGACAACATTAAACAGTCAATATACTAATCCAAAATTCAAAAAATATCTAACCAAGTATTTTCTTAGCCACTCCTTCTATTCGATTAATGAATTTTTATAACTAGATTTATATTAAAATATAACTCCCGTTAAAAAAATTTACTCAGTTTGTAACTTACTAGCTGGGTGCAGGCGTTGAATTAAACTCAACGACATCCATAACTCCGGACTTGACTCCAATCGCGGTTGATTTCGCCCCTCCACCGCCATACCTAAAGGTTCTGCCCTAGCAAGGCCGAAATTATACACAGAAATATGTCAAGAAACGAATAAAATATCGCCGTTTTAACTTGTTTTAATTTTTGTACCCCCGTCCCTGGGGGTTAAACGAAAACTTGATTGTCAGAATTAAAATCAGCGACACCCATAACGACGGAGGTGACTCAAACTTGGTTGTTTTCGAGTTCTTTTTTGTAACGCCCCTCCACACCTACCCCTAAGGTTGCTCCCCTCCACTACAGAAAAGGGTAGAAATTATACGCAAAAAAACATGTGGAGAAACACTATCAAGTCTCATTGAACCCGTAAAATATTTATTCAACGCAAATATCGCCTTTTTGAGCATGTTTGAAAATGGGGCTGGTAGACATGTCTTACCCCCACAGTGTGTTAGTTTACGGTTCGAAAGGAACACGTGTACGAAATACGGTTTAATTTGCTCCATGGGGTACGTTTGTATGCGGAACATATATACACAACTTTCAATATAATTATTAGATAATGGTAGGGTATTAATATAACTTATGTACCCTTCATTACTCATGACTCACACTTGGAGCCAAGATTCTCGATAGGGTCTACGGAATAATACGTAATACGAATTCATATTTATTAGATTCATGCAAATTCTCTTCTTAAGTTATTTTAATCTGAAAATAAATTATTACTCACTCCAAGAATGGTATAAAAATGTTTTCTTTATTTCGTGAACAACCAGAATATTAATAATTTATAAAAACAGTAAATTATGTAACATCTGTACTAAAATGTAACTATTGAACTAAAAATAAGAAGCGAACACAGTGCTATATTACTTGTATCATTAGTATTCTAACATGCTTAAGTTGAGAAAATACTGAAACAGAGATGTTAACAGGAATCGTAATTTAGATAGATGATGATTGAACAGGATTACAACAATAATACAGGTAAATGAAATCAATTTGCTAGATTCTGAATAGTATGAGAGAATTAAGGAAGCCTTTCGCAATAATTATTTGAACAAAATACATGTAGGTTTTTCAATAGCGTCAAATACCTGTATATATTATCGTAAGACGACATTGTTTAGTATGATTATAGGAGATTATATTACATTTTTAGGGCAACAGGCTACATGAGGGTAATCCACGTTGGGCAACTCCCCTTTAATAGCATAGGAAGGGATTTGAAAGGGGGGATGCGGAAGGGTGGAGGAAGGTAGCCAAGGGTTAACTAGGGCCCCCCGGGCTATAGTTTAAGGATCCTACCCACCATTCGCCTAAAAGTAATGCAGGACAAACTTTATAAAAACCTGCATCAGGTAGGTCGAGCATTTGGTACTTGTCCCACGCCCTTCCGATGGCAGGTGAGGGGTTGCTGTAGGGTCGCAGCCTTTCCCTCGCCATGCCTTGGCCAGTTTAGGAGGCAGCTGGCCGACTATTCCAATAGGAATAGCGGACAACTCTTACCGTATGCCCAAGGTCTGCGACCCCGGAACATACACCTCTCAAAACAGACCGAGGTGTCTCGGCACGTGGGAACCTTAGTTAAAAAAAACCAGAGAGATGTAAGGGCATCCCCAAAGGTAGCCTCCGTCAGAGCTCTCTGGGAAGGTTCACCTCGCAGGCTTCCTTTATATTACATTCTATTCGGATGTCGTATTTAAATAAAAATCAATGCCGTTTGAACTGATAAAAAAACGATATTTCATTTTATCCTGAGTTTTGAGTAAATTGGGCACAAAGTTGTGAACACTTAATATTTTTGGAGGATATTCACAAATTGTAGTTTCTTAAAATATTTACCGGGTGTTTAAGCTTAAATCTGCTGCTATTTAGTAAGAAATATTAAAACAAATTATCAAATACCAGCCCTAGCTAGTTACACATTTTTCTCCATCTCTTGGGAAATTTGTGGATATCACACCCAAAAAATTTTCTTTCTTTCGAGGCAAAGCACTTATCAAGATATTTTCGGACGTCTTCCTAAGAATCGAAGTGATGAGGAGCGAGTGCGTGGCCCGCCGAAGAAAACAGGTGGTAAATAAGCGGCATGGGGTAGCACTCAACTGCGTCCAGGTACTTGTTGACGTGAGCGTTGTCGTGGAGTAAAAGCAGTATGTCATGCCTTTGCTGATAATCCGGCTTTTTTTTTCACGCAGAACACGTGTAATTTGAGCAGTGATTGGTGGTAGCGGTGGGCATTGACAGTTTCACCAGGTTTCAACAGATCATAGTAGATGATACCCTGCTGATCCCACCAAACCAAAGACATATATAAACAACATAGGCTGGACAAGTCGCCGCCATATTTGAAGCAAATTGAAAATTCAGCCGCCATGTTTTATAAGGGCTGGTGGGCGTTCTCCTATGGTTTGCTAGCCTTTACTATGCCGCACAAATGACCTTAAACAACATATTTTTTAAGGTTTAAGTAAATATAACTCATTTAGGACATTGAAAAATTTATTGACCTTTAAATAATATCAGTTTTGTAAAAAATTGCCTAATATTGCGTCCTATGTCATCTACTGCTTTTTCTTTACACATATTCTGCAATGAAAGTAATAATGTTTTAATAATTTGAGTAGTGAGTTTCCTCACCGAATTCGGCCGAATCTATTAAATGGTCGAATTCACAAAATAAAAATTGTTTATGTCCTAACATCCGGAATACCTCCACACACAATTTTAATAGCAAATTCTTCTTTCCTATGTGTGTTTCATTATTTCTCAATACTTGTTCAGCAAGTGTAAATAATTTCACAACGTCTTTAGACGGGTTGATTGACTTGTCTTTAAAGTCTTTTATTTTAATCAATCCCGTTTTTCTTTCAGAGCGAGGAGCAAGGAGAACCTCTAAACAACCTAAACACACATGTATCTGTCTTCAGAATGAGAAGAGCTTATACAACTATAAGCACTTATCCCGCCTCATATTTATTACCCATCGTTTTGTTAGCTATATAAAAAAGGGGGACTAGATTACTTGCAGTACAGAGAAATACTTTAATAAAAATAAATCTGACATAAATTTGATAAATACGACCTAAGAATAAGTTAAATTAGAAATGAAAAATGCAGATACGTCGGAAAAATAATACGGAAGGTAGTCAAATACAGACGAAATAGTCCAGAGCGACACAACAGCACATCCGAAGCTTGTGAAATTTCGAGTGCAGTTGTGTCGCTCTAGGCTCTTCTTAGCACCTGAAGAAAGGACAAGGATCCCAGAAACGTTGTGTGGTATTTATATTATCACTTATTTTGTCTTCATTTGGCTATATTTCTTATTATTATTATTCTGATACCTAAAATACGATACTTCAACTACGATTATTACAATTGTAGGCTGAACAGACGCTTGGCATTATTAATATTAACAAAACAATGTATTTTAACACAAAAAGTTCAAAACTTTCACCCTCAACAGCGTAAACACAACTAAGAATTTCGGTGAAGTAGACCTACTAAAAAATGGCGGTCAGTGTTGTTTGTTGTTGCCACCCAGAGCGCTGCAACACTGATATAACCACTCTATTATGTTTATATATCTCTTTACACCAAACGCTCAGAATTATCTTGCGGACGATGTTGATGGTTGGCTTTGGCGTCTTGCGTTTATGATTCTCTAAATACATCCACTTTTCATCGCCAGTCACAGTCCGCTGCATGAACGACTTTCTTTTTTGTCTGACGAGCAAGATTTCTCGTGTGTTTCGGCGTCCCTCCATCTAACTATCGTTCAATTCATGCGGCACCAATTCTCTTTGATAAAGAGACTTCACAGGGCTAGTATCAGAGTGAATCGCGTTAGTGTCTTTGTAGCTAGAACCAAAAAATGCAGTTTTTACTTTTTCATCAAAAAAATTATATATCGCACTAAAAGTTCTTACAGGTAGCTCTTGAGTCTTTCCCATGGCATGTAGATGCATGGAAATAGCTAGTTGAGTAACACCCAATTGTTCATAAAGCATTTATTGCGATTGGGTATCGTCCCCGTCCAAAAGAGCCTGCAATTGTTGGTCCTCAACCTTCCTGTCAACGCTTCTTGTCGCTCAGGTCAAAATTGCCGTCTTTGAACTAACGAAACCAATCTCTACACGTTTTTTCCTGTAACGCACTGTCGCCATACAAGCATGTGATGCGATTCGGCAGCCGATTCCTTCAAATTGAAGCACAAAAGTAGAGCTTCCCGAATATTCTGGTTTTTTTTACAAAAAACTGAACATTATTACCGAAGGAAAAATGTATGTTGTAGTATGAAATTTCTGTTGACGTCCACTGCCTATTGTTGACAGATGTCAAATTCATAAAAGATATGTCGTTTCCATAGTAGGTTAATATGATCACTGGGGCCATCTATTGGCAAACTGCGGATTTGCGATTATACAGCTGGTATAATTCATCGTAAACTTGAGCAACCATCAAGTTAATCAGGTTTAAAATTAAAAGAATCTTAACAACCTGTTTAAACGACACTTATCATCCATACCTACACTTAGTTATTAATTGATGCCAACAATATTTTATCGTATAGTACTGTATACTATAATATAGTAAGGACTATATCTTACCTTAGTATTAAAGAAATTGTAATTCTTCGGGAAATTGTTTCTGGTCAAAAACTTTCTGTAAGGTTTTTAGTTGCCTTTCAGACCGAATTTCCTATGCATCTTCGTATAATAATTTATCCGACAGTGTCTCCTTATTCCTTTCAACTCCATTCTTTCCCACTTATCTGCACAGCCTCTTTGCCACATACTTTTTTTTATATATTCAAGGCCTTTATCCGAGTTCTACTAAGTAAGATTGTGACACACAGAACCGGCCATACACGCGAATTGAAGCGAGTGATTTAATGAAGGTAGTTTTCAAGGAAATGCGTATCATCCAAGTACATATTCTTTGTGTGTCTTCTATTCTGGTCACCGTTTTGCGTCATTCTTTACTGAGTTGCTACTTTTGGTATTTCTGTTATTCCGACTGGGCTGACAAAGGAAGCATTTGTGGTTTCTGACGTCAGTGGAAGGCCTGTGTCGTAAATATCTGTCCTCCCGTGGCAGATTCTCAAGACTACACACTTTAGTTAGAAAAGCAATCTTCTAGAAACACTTCTCGGAATTCTAACCGAGAATAATGTTGTATCGCTGTAACATTTCGATGACTTGATCGGTCATAATTTTCTGGCAAAGCCAAAGTGGAGATGTATTTACACGGAAGAGACGAATATCGTCGCTGTCATATTTATGTAATGTTTAGTTGGCATTGGCGTCGTCACGTCACTTCGCCAGAAGATGATGACAGCGCGACTCATCAATCCGTTGCTGTAATATAACTGCAATATCCACTCGGTTAGAACCCCGAGAACTATTTCTCCAACTGAATGAAAAGCAATTTTAAAGAAACATCGAAGGAGGATATTCGATACTGTGAAAATTGGTTTATTTAGCTTTCTTCAACACCACACGGAAAATATTTTTTTACAAACTTCCAGAGACTAATTCCATATTTCGGAGACGTTTATATTTACATAAAATATCTGTCATTAAAGATTGAAATCTTTCCCGGTGCAATTGTTCGATAAACAGTTCTCGGTTTTCACTCGGGTGTAGCACATTTAAACGCGACGTTTCGACGACTAAAATCTCCGTCTTCATCTTCTAGGAAAAGTACCGGAACAATTTTTTTTAGGTGTAGGCAGGCTATGTATAGGGTAATCCACATAGTTACAACTCAAGGAAGGGATTTGAAAGGGGGGATGCGGAAGAGTAGAGGAAGGTAGCCAAGGGTTAACTAGAGCCCCCGGGCTATGGTTTAAGGATCCTACCCGGCAATTCGCCTAAAAGGGATGTAGGGAAAACCCTAAAAAACCTGCATCAGGTAGGTCGGGCATTTGGTACTTGTCCCACGCCCTTCCAATGGCGGGAGAGGGGTTAGCTGTGGACCGCAGCTTTCCCCTCGCCGTGCCTTGACCAGTTTAGGAGGCAGCTGGCCGACTATTCCAATAGGAATAGCGGACAACTCTTACCGTATGCCCAAGGTCTGCGACCCCGGAACATACACCTCTCAAATCCCTTTCCTATGCTATAAGAGGGGAGTTGCCACTATGTGGATTACCCTATATATTGATGAGTAGAAAAAACTAAAAACGGTCTCCAAGTTTATAAGTTTATTAAATAAATAGTCTGAAGCTTTCAACTATTTGTTATAATCATCCTGAATGAACAATAAAAATGTTACCACTTACATAAAAACATCAAGTTACGAATACTTTGCCACATCTTCAGCATAACATACCTTCTTGTCTTAAAATTAAAAACACATTAACTTTAAAAAATATTAGTACCTATAGGTATATATGTACTTCGTCACTACTATAAAACTATGGTGTTTATTCATCCCAATTATGGATGAGTAATATTAAAAAATGGCATAATACTAAATTCAACTTGAATAACAAACCTACCAAGGAGCATATTATAGAAGAAGAGACTACTGTGGTTGAAAACAGAGAAAGACTTGTAGACACTGGGAATTTTAAAGATCCTACGCAAATTAATATTAAAGCTTATTTTAAACCAGTATCGATAAATAATACTGACGTTGTTAATACCACAGATAATTACAAATTACCAAAAATAACGACGACTGCTCCAGTAAACTTTGACAGAAAAAACCAACGTATTACAGCTTTACGTATATAGAAAAATTGACCTTTAAAATTATAGATACCTTTAAGAAAAATGATATTAATTATGTTAAATAAATTGTTCAACCAGATAACCATACACAAAACATACTAACTCAGATTAAGGACAAGACAGAGGAACAGTATAAGACAAATCTCGTATACAGCATCCCATGTCTTAATTGCCCAATAACATATATAGGTTATACCACAACTAACATCAAAACTAGAATGTATCACCATAAACAAACATTAAAACCCACAGCCAAAAGCAACACAGCCACACAAAATTGATTAACCACGAATTCGATTTTAATAATATTGAAATAATACATAATATTCATAAAGTTAAACTTAGAATAGCAGAAGCAATTTATTTTACTCTTAACAGAAACAATATTGTTAATAATTGAAACGAAGGTTTAGAAATAGAAAAACAATATGCAGAGTTAATGTGATTTTAATTATAAGACAAGAAGGTATGTTATGCTGAAGGTGGCAATGTATTCGTAACTTGATGTTTTATGTAAGTGGTAACGTTTATTGAGGATGATTATAACAAAGAGTTGAAAGCTTCCGACTATTTATTTAATAAAGTTATAAACTTGGAGACTGTTTTTGGTTTTTTTCTACTCAACAACGTCTACGTCAACAGTCCTTTCTACTAAAAACCTATACATAGCCTGTCTACACCCAAAAAAAAATAGTTCCGGCTCTTCGCCTAGAAGATGATGACAGAGATTTTAGTCGTCGAAACGTCGCGTTTAAATATGCTATACCAGAGTGAAAACCGAGAACTGTTTATCAGATATCTGTCATTGTTTTACTCGATCAACCACGTCAAAGATAGATTGTGCAAAACTCCTATGTGAATGCTGTCATAAGAAAAGCAATACATTAAAATTACTCGGACACAAGACATTGGATGGTGACACTCTACAAGGGCTTCTGTTAATACCTTTTTTTAGAGTAACAGGCTATATGAAAGTAATCCACATGGAGCAACTCCCGTTTAATAGCATAGGAAGGTATTGAAATAGGGGATGCGGAAGGGTAGAGGAAGGTAGCAAATGGTAAACTAGGACCTCCGGGTTGTAGTTTAAGGATCCTACCCGGCATTCGCCTAAAAATGATGCAGGACAAACTCTAAAAACCCTGTAGGTACCATTTTGTACTTGTCCCACGATGCTGTGGGGACGCTGAATTCCCTTCTCCGTACTTCGACCAGTTTAGGAGGCAGCTGGCCGACTATTGTAAAGGGAATAACAGACAACTTTTACCGTATGCCCAAGGTCTGCGACCCCGAAACATACACCTCTCAAAACAGGCCGAGGTGCCTCGGCGTGTGGGAACCTTAGTTCAAAATTTGAGACAGAAGTCCGATAGAAGACTTAAAGTAGCATTTCATTCGGTTGTTAAAGAGAGAGAGGAAGAAGCTCAGAGTCTGAAAGTGCTGGGTAATTGTATGCAGTGGACCAATAAATTCTTCGACATTATGCTCCTCCTTATGCCCAAGGTCTGCGACCCCAGAACATACACCTCTCAAAACAGGCCGAGGAGCCTCGGCTTGTGGGGAACCTTCAAAAACGGAGAGAGGAAAAGGCATCCCCAAAGGTAGCCCCTTCCTGTCTCCCCTACAAGGTTCAGCCTGCGTGAGAACATCCCTTGCAGACACTCATTTCACATATTTAAATGTTAAACGTAGCTTGAAACATCATCATGCTGGCGGTTTGCCTGTGAGAAATTTGGAAACTGGGAGAATTCGCGACATCCAATGTTTTGCTAATTTCTGACGAGAAAAGCTGATATATGGTCTTCTTGTCAAATTGAGCCTGTTACTCTTAAACTAATAACCACATTATATTTAGTTAACAAATCTGTGAAAGAAGCAATGTCTGGTTTCCACCAGAAGTAAATTTTCTTTTAAAATTGAAACTGTATCGTCCAAAAACTCTAAAGTGAAAATATCTTTAGACAGCCAGCATACTGCAGTGTAAAGTAATTAAAATAACCTAGTATTCAACGCGTTACTTCCAATTTTGTTCACAGTGTTAGTGACATATAGAAGACATTGATGGAATCTACCACTCAGATTTTTAGCAACTAAATGTGGACAATGGTTGGCACCGTTGTATCTCATTTTATTGACAAAAATTCTTTTTAATTTATAATAATTGTACAGCCTGCTACATCGGTCATAAGAAACCTTCTAACCAGAATCAAAGAACATTTTGGAAATTAAAACAACCTTTGGATAAACAATCTGTTTTAACAAAACATGTATACTTGAGTAATCTCAGGATTCATCGGAATAATATAAAAACACTGTACTGTAATTTTGTGAATTATTACATTTAAAGAAAGCCAAAATTTTTGTGACGACCTGCTATGCAGGGATCTATTTTCGGGGAACCTCATTTACATCTCGGGAACCCCCAATTTTTGTTTTCGCTCACATGGCCCCTTTGCTGTTCGTAATGTGCCCCTAGTGGATAAATAGACCACTTTGCGAATCAGTGCTGTAAGGTAAAGTAGAAGTCATATATAATACGGAAATATGGCTATCACAGTTATTAAATACGGTTGTAGTAAGACTAGGATATGAAGAGTTTGTTACAAGATAGGAAAAGATGGAAGCCGCATGACTGATGACAAAAAAAGAACAGCGGGGACACTTGCCTTATGGCTAAGGTCTTTGATCCCGGAACACAAGAATCGGATGAGGTGCCCAGTTTCTCGAGTCGGTGAGAATCGGCCATTTTTTCATTTCGTCCGCTGATCATCTGTGTGTTTGAATGGCGAGGGAATTGCAACTTTCACAGGACATCATCAGAAGCCACTTACAGATGCATACCTCAACGCTCCTAGGACAGGAGTACATTATATATTGCTGGATAAGTACGCGAGATTACGGTGGGATTTTGTTGTAAAATGCTGTAATGGACAGTAAATTATTTGGCATCTGCCTACGGCGTGAGAATTCCCGGTACCTCTTGGGGCCGTTCAACCAAGGTTTAAACAGGTTCGAGCAGTGGCTGCAACTCCACCAGCCGATTACCAAACGAGTGCTTCGGAAACAAATTCATCAGACACAATGCAGTATGACATATTCAGCCGGAAGTAATGAGATGGTTCACTGATCCGCACTGCGGTGAAAACAGACACAGGTTGTGATTGTCTATTTTGGACATTTGGATAGTTATGAACAGGATAGAAATGTAGAATAGTAACCGGTGTTAAATTTACACAGAATTCTTCCAATTTCAGTAAGATCTCATTGAATACAAAGCCGTGTCTCAAACACTGGACAAAAAAATCAACAGTTAAATGAAAATATGTCCAGAGAGTAAAAATTACATGATCAGAAGTTTATGCAGTATTTACTTTAGCTGAAGAAATCTTATTAAACAGATAGATATATTTCAATAGTATTTGATAACACGGAATATTATAAATACATTTGGTTTTTAATTACAGATTTAATTAAATGATTTAGACAGTTATATAAACATTGTAAAATGAAAAAATGTACGTCTGATTGAAAATAATGAATAAGAAAGATAGCCAAAATAGAGAAAAAAGTGATAATATAAATACCACACAACGTTTTTGGGATCCTTGTTCTTTTCGTCAGAGCCTAGAGCGACCCAACTGCACTTGTCAGTTGAGCTTTTGAGTTTTGTCAACTGACAAGTGCAGTTGTGTCGCTCTAGGCTTTTCTTTGCACCTGATGAAATGAACAAGGATCCCAGAAACGTTGTGTGGTATTTATATTATCACTTTCTTTTGTCTGAATTGGCTATCTTTCTTATTCATTATATATACTGTAATAAATAAAAAGAAAGGTTAATTACTTAGATTGCCCCACGTTGTGGAAGCCAAAAATGTAATGATTAACCAAAGGAAATTAATTAATTAACAAAAAAAAAATTATTAAATTATTTAAACAATTAATTTTCAGTTTTAACAAATTGATTATTCGTTCTGGAACAGTTTATTTTATTTTAACAGAAAAGATCGGAGAAATAATTAATTTAAACTTTATGATACCATTTATTTTATTTAATAGAAATCTATAAAATTTTCTCTGATGTTAAATACATTTAAAGTTTCAAAGTTTAGAAATTTGATAACTCTTCTCTCAGGGTCGTTTTCCTGGGCTTGATAAGTCAAGAACAATCATAGAATTTATAAATTAAGAAATTAACCATCAAAACCAAAACAAGACGAACGAAATTTGACGAATACCTTTAACTATCGTTTACAAACTTAATTAACTTGGTTTCTACTTACAAAAATGTTCGGCTGGTACCAGATTTAGTTCCCTCGGCTCGGGCACACAATTTACACTAAAAATGCCATGAATCACTGACTCTACACTTGATTGTCAAACACACGGTTGTAGTTATTGAATTTTCCTCCGGAAACTGGATCTACTGCATCTCCGGATCATCAGCCAGACATATTGTTACACATTGTCTTTATGTGGAAAATTTTGATCTCAGTACGCGTAGGAATCTTAATGTGGCGCTAAATATTTGATTATTCTTTGCAGTTTTTACAAAGTATCTCGCTGTCCAAACGTTATACTTGGATTTAAAAACTTGTAACTTTCTCCAAAGGGAATTGCCCTAAGTGGATTACCCTCATGTAGCCTATTGCCCTAAAAAAAACGGTTGAATTTTGTAAGTAAGCCTGCGAGAGGATTTCTCGCAGGTGAACCTTCCCAGAGAGCTCTGGCGGGGGCTACCTTTGGGGATGCTCTCACATCTCTCTGGTTTTTTTGAACTAAGGTTCCCACATGCCGAGGCACCTCGGTCTGTTTTGAGAGGTGTATGTTCCGGGGTCGCAGACCTTGGGCATACGGCAAGAGTTGTCCGCTATTCCTATTGGAATAGTCGGCCAGCTGCCTCCTAAACTGGTTGAGGCGCGGGGGGCTACCTTTGGGGATGCTCTCACATCTCTCTGGTTTTTTTGAACTAAGGTTCCCACATGCCGAGGCACCTCGGTCTGTTTTGAGAGGTGTATGTTCCGGGGTCGCAGACCTTGGGCATACGGCAAGAGTTGTCCGCTATTCCTATTGGAATAGTCGGCCAGCTGCCTCCTAAACTGGTTGAGGCGCGGAGAAGGGAATGCTGCGTCCCCACAGCAAACTCCTCTCCCGCTATCGGAATGGCGTGGGACAAGTACCCAATGCCCGACCAACCCGATGCAGGTTTTTCTAAGGTTTTCCCTGCATTCCTTTAGGCGAATGCCGGGTAGGATCCTTAAAATATAGCCCGGGGGCCCTAGTTAACCCTTGGCTACCTTCCTCTAGCCTTCCGCATCCCCCCTTTCAAATCCCTTCCTATGCTATTAAAGGGGAGTTGCCCAATGTGGATTACCCTCATGTAGCCTGTTGCCCTAAAAAAATGAAAAAAATAAAAAAAATAAAAAAAATCGGTTGAATTTTGTATTCCGCCCCGCTGTTAGTTCTCTCCAATTTTGCCTTCCGCTCCCTACTACAATATCAGTCAGACGGTCTCCAGAAAGCGATCGCAGCCCGCAAACAAAGACCGCCTACATTGTTGTCTTTTGAAGTTGGTACCGCTAAACAATCCGATTATTAAAATCATTACTAGCCTCTAATTAGTATTACAATACATTCTACAATTATTTTTAAAGAAACAGGCTACTTAATGGCAGATCATGATGTGGCCCATATCTTTGAGAGCATAAGAATTGGTAGCAAGGGGGGATGCGGATGGGACAGCAACGTTGCCAAAGGTTAACTAGGGACCCTACCCGACGTTCGTCTAAATGTGGTGTCGAAATAATGGCAGGTAGGTCTGACTCTCGCTATTTCCGTGACACAAAATGTTGCGTAGCTCAAAGTCTTGCCCATCGTTTTAAAACTTTAATCAGTACTTTGTGGCATACGCACGCCCATTCATACTTCCTGAGAAACCAGTCTGAATACCGACGTCACTGCATTTACAACCATAATTTTACAAACTTCTCCAACGAAATGGACCAAATTGACATTTCGTCGTGGAACGCCTTTTATTGTTATTTACAACTTCTCGTTTTTTGTAAAATGAAAAAAAACTTATATGTATTGTAAGTTGCATGCATTTACATAAAATTGAAGCAGTTGTATTTGTACATAATTTTGATTGAATGTCAGTTTCTTACAGATACGTGTTGTAAAAATTTCTGATATTTGGAAAATCCCTGTTAAACAAAAATGGTAAAATTGAGTTCTTACAATTAGAGTATTATTAGAGATGTTCGCCAGTAAACTTCTTATCTAAAAATAAATCAAATCAAATCAACTAATCAATTTATGACGTTTAGAATTAAATTTTGTACGGACATATCAAGGATAAAAAAAGTTTTATCATTCCACGAAGTTCTTTGTCATTGTGTTACCGGAAATCAGCTGATTTCTTGTATTCAAGTGGACGCTAAACAGAGAGTGAATGAAACAATAAGTAATTTTATAGAGATAAAAAATTATATTAGAACATCCAGCATTTCTCTTATAGATTTGTGTGAGTTTTTAGTGGTATCATAGTTGATAAAAAAAAGGCACATTGTTTTATTTGATTTATTCCATTCATCATCGTATGTGGAAATAGGATACGTGATTACATAAAATTACAATATAATTATTGGTTGCTACAATTAATAACAATTTGAAGGTAACATAAACATAACAAAAAAATGGGTACTGAAATTCCCTGTCCAAAATAATTAAAAATACTATACAGTAATAATAATAAATTATTTAACGTTACTGAGGGTATAATATAATATTTACAGAATGCCAACAAATTCAATACGCACTATTTAAAAATAATATATTTAGAAAATTAACTATCATGAAATATGGAATTATACATAACACAATAATAAACGCAAAACATGTCACATGCACACTACGAAGAACCACAAAGACAAACGACGAAAAATTCAATACACGGATTAGAACGACGTAGAAACTCCAGAGCGTACATGAAGAAGAAAAAAACCACAGAGTTAGCAAGTTATGAAGTAACAGTTAAGAGCAACACATTCATCACTTTTGCGCGGAGGGGATCGTTCATTATTCAATTATATTTATCAGAAAAAATAATAAAATACACAACGATCGTTCGACATTAGTTCATGTCCCTCCCTCCATTTTAATCACTATGATTCATGAATTCCAGGACTCACACCTCGCGGTAAATAACAATCAAGTGTCTTCTAATTTTAATCGGCCTATAAAAGTGAATATTCTTTATATTTTACTAGCTGGGTGCCCGGCAATGCTCGAGATGTCATTTACCCATAACCCCCGATATGACTCCAATTTCGTTTGCTTTTGCGCTATTTTTATGTAAGCTCCTCGAACCCTATCCCTAAATGTGCTCACCTCCCATGCCAATCTGGGATTTATTGACGTTATTTTCTCGTAACGCCCCTCCAACCCACCATATTTCACGTGTGTCAAGAAGTAGAAATATTACCAATGCCTTTGCCCCCGACAAAATATTTATTCGCTACAAAAATTGACTGTTTAACATGTTTAAAAAAATTTACAACTCTGCCAACCTTTCCTTGGGGGAGTTAAACGGTTAAAGGTGCTCTAGTGATCAACCCGAAAGGGGTTGAAGTTATACTCAGGGAACATGCAGAGCAATTTTATGAATCTCATTGATCCCAAAAAATATTTATTCGTTGCAAAAATCGGTAGATTATCATGTTTGACAATTTAAACCCCCGACCACCCCCGTCGCTGGAAGGTTATTGCTAGTTTAATGTCATAATTAAACTCAGCGTTATCCATAACTTTGGTTTTATCTCGGTTGTATTTGCGTTATTTTCCTGTAAATCATCTTCACACCAAACCCTAAGGGTCCCTTTTCCCAGGGTGTAGGGGATGAAAATTCAGATAACATCGGTAGAAACACTATCAATATCTTTGACCCCTAAATATATTTATCCGACTCAATATCGGCTGTTTTAGTATGATTAAATATTTCCACCCGGCCAACCCCACTCCTGGTCGCAAAGAACACGTGTACGAAATTTGGTGAAATTTGCTCCACCGGTGTAGATTTGTATAAGGAACATACAAATATACAAACAAACAAACATACAAACAAACACTCTGCTTTATTTATTAGAAGAAAAAGAAGATTATATCAAAATTCGAGTCCTTCCCTAAGAATTCCCACAGAATAATACTCAGTATTCTATAAATTCGCAAAGTATCATCGTATTTAATGGTAATCATTTTAGGAAATCTATTCCAGATATTAAACCAATCTACGAGACATGCTCAGAAAGTAAGTGTACTGTGACCATAATGCGCTGTGATTTTTGGATTTTTGAGGATTGACAACACATTGTGGTAAAAGGGGATGTCCTGACAGAGCAGGAACACGGTAGTACGCAAAATCACATTTTGGTGTCCAGTTGCGTGAAACATGTCGGTCAGAAATCGCGCCATGTGCGAGCCACGTGCTGTGATCCTCTTCCTGGAATTGGAAGGTGAGGATTTTCTGATCTCTATTGTAACTGGAGATGAAACGAGGGTGGCCTGAGTCAAAAAGACAGTCGTCACAGTGGCGTCATACCAATTCCCCATCTGCAAAAAAAATCAAAACCATAATTTCAGGCAAGAACATCAGTGTTTTGGGATAGAAAAGGCTTGATTTTTTTGCCTCAGGGGCAGACCATCAATGTTTAACGATAATGTGACACCCTAAAACAACTCCAAAGGAAGTTTTAAATCAAAAGGAGGGGGATGCAAACGAGAGGAGTGTGCTTGTTGCACAAGGTCCGTCCTCACACAGCCTTAGCCATCAAGGCATTCTTGGACACATTTACCTGACTTGGCGACCTCAGATTACCATATTTTCACCTCCCTGAAGGCTCCCTGAGAGCTGGAATTAAATTTTCAACTGACGATCAGGAACAGAAAGAGGTTCTGAAGTGGGGGAAGGAGCTGGTGGGAGAGTTATTCGAGGAGGGCATATAGAAGCTTGTGCCATGACTATCCCACATGTGCTGAACGAGATGAGGACTATGTAGGAAAATATTCAACAGTATGTTGAGCTTTTGATGCGATTGCGAATAAATCAATATAAAAAAATGTGTTGCAATGAAAAAATTTACGCCTGATTGAAAATTAACATTAAGAAAGATAGCCAAATACGGACAAAAGAAGTGATAATATAAATACCACACAACGTTTCTGGAATCCTTGTTCGTTACTTCAGGACCTAAGAATAGCCTTGAGCGACACAACTGGAATCATCAGTTGACAAAACTCAAAATATCACTTATTTTGTTTGTATTGGGCTGTCTTTCTTATTATGTATCAACAATTACCTGTAATTTTTTCAAATACACTTTTGAAAAAAAATAGTCTACTTCCTTTCTAAACATGCCTCGTATTATCGTGTTTGTACTGAATTTAATAAACTGAACTTTAAAAGTAATTAAATTAATTTATTCATTATAGGAATTAAAGAATCCAACCAATGCCTTCATAGACCTAGGAAAAAGTGCAACTACGGCATACCGAATTCCGGTTAACAAATGTCACGGTCGCAATTAGGAAACAGAATTACCTCATCCTTTAATACTATGATTGACTTTTAAATTGAAGCCTCTCGGTTTCTTTTCATCCCTTTATGAACAAGAGCTGAGTAATAGTTAATAGACCTCAAATCAAAAGCAAAAGAAATGCAACAATTGTAAAAGCATGCCAATTAGAATTTTATTTTCAGATCGGATGGCGTAAAAGCGTACAATTCTTGGAATAGACTGAATTACGCAGGCATATACATAAAACAAGTCGTAGAAACATGAATTTTAGTGTTTCTATGATTCGTTCCAAACTCAAGGTCTGTGAGGGTTCTTCTCTCGCAGGCAGTACCTGCGAGGGATGTTCTCTCGCAGGCATAACCTTGTAGGATATAGAGGAAGGGGCTACCTTTGGGAATGCCTTTTTCTCTCTCCGTTTTTTGAACTAAGGTTCCCACAAGCCGAGACACCTCGGCCTGTGTTTCAGAGGTGTATGTTCTGGGGTCGCAGACCTTGGGCATACGGTAAGACTTGTTCTCTGTTCCCATTGGAACAGTCGGCCAGCTGTCTCCTAAACTGGTCGAGGTACGAAGAAGGGAATACTGCGACTCTACAGAAAACTCTTCTCCCGCTATCGGAAGGGACAAGTACCAAATGACCGACCCACCTGATGCAGGTTTTCTAGGGTTTTCCCTGCATCACTTTTAGGCGAATTGCCGGGTAGGATCCTTAAACCATAGCTCGGGGGCCCTAGTTACCCTTGGCTACCTTCCTCTACACTTCCACATCCTCCCTTTCAAATCCTTTCCTGTGCTATTAAAGGGGAGTTGCCACCATGTGGATTACCCTCATGTAGCCTGTTACCCTAAACAAATATGGTTCGTTCCGCGAGAGGAAACCTGCGAGAGAGTTCTGTCGTACGTGAACCTTCCCAGAGAGCTCAGGCGGAGGCTACCTTTGAGGATGCCTTCACATCTCTCTGCTTTTTGAACTAAGGTTCCCACATGACGAGGCACCTCGGCCTGTTTTGAGAAGTGTATGTTCCGGGGTCGCAGACCTTGGGCATACGGTAAGAGTTGTCGGACATTCCTATTGGAATAGTCGGCCAGCTGCCCCCTAAACCGGTCAAGGCACGGCGAGGATAAAGCTGCAACCCCACAACTAACCCCTCTCCCGCCATCGGAAGGGCGTGGGACAAGTACCAAATGCCCGACCTACCTGATTCTGGTTTTTATAGGGATTTCCCTGCATCACTTTTAGGCGTATTGATGGGTAGGATCCCTAAATCATAGCCGGGGCCCTAGTTAACCCTTGGCTACCCTCTTGTAGCCTGTTACCCTAAAAGAAATGATTCGTTCCAACTGTGCTCAAATAGACTGATCTCCTCCAAAACATCTGAATTTTTCATTTACGTTAAATAAAATTCAGAACCTGATAATGCCAACAATCGATTGTTGTACGATTCCTCGCTAAACTGTGAACCTCACTCATCTTTCCTGACAAGCTAAGGACAATATTGACATATTTTAAAGATACAAATTGAGAATAAATTAACTTCTGATATTCCAAAATTTAGGAGAAATATGTAGTAATGTGTGTCAGAACTGTAGACAGTTACGAATAGTGATATAAAGTGGATAAAAATAGACTAGTAGCTAACGGTTTCCGACTGAAAACTGTCCCCAAATCAGGCAAATAATTTTTTAACTGTCAGTTTCGTAGTGACGATGCAGCGTGCAGATAGAGGGGATTTAGGTAGATTCGGAATTTAGTAATCCATTGTATGTTTATTAATTAATATCAGCAATAGCTGCATTTCTAGCGGGTTTCCACGAGTATTCTAAACGCAGTCAAGCAAATTGTGATTGTCAGGAAAGATGAGTGAGGTTCAGATTACTTCCTAGATATACAAGTATTTGGCAACCGCGTGATTTAAGGAACATTTTTACTTGAAATGTACATGTGGAGTAATCGCGGTGTAAGGTACGACACAACGGATACTTCAGGGGTAAAAGCTTGTTTGTTTTACCCATTCCAAACATACATGATAATCACTCAGTTTGGAATTTACTTTAGTCTGAAAGTTAAGATTTTTAATACACATTTACACTTTGTTTACCAGTCAACAATTAATTTAAATTCCTTTAAAGAAAACAACTTAGATGCGACGACCTGCAAATGTCGCACGTTCACTACGATTGCCGTTACCGACTTTTTCTTTAAAGTTCTTAGGCCATAAACACTTTATTACACAAATCACGATACCGATTTTTATCCTCTTGTATCTGGAACCAAGTAGACAGACAGGATGGTTCAAAAGCAGTTACGTCAAACTGTTCGTTCACCAATACTCAACATAGCCATGTTATGTAAAATAAAACAATTTGAAATTAATGAATGATAAGCATCAATAAATCACCTAATACTATGCAGAGATTACTAGAATATCATATATCAGTTATGATAATTATATCCCACGCTTAACATCCAAAGTCGTCATCTTTAATTCATAAAATCAGTTTAAATATATTACTTACGTAATGTAGGACATTATAACAAATTCCGTTTGAGTCTTAAACGAATCAGTTTCTATCTTTATTTTCAGGCTCGAATGAAAGAAAATCCTGTGTTTAATTACAAATATTAGAAAAATTAAATATAAAAATTAAGAAATTGATTCAAAATATAAAGTAAAATCCATTAAATAACTTTTTTTTCAAAGCAGACGCTTAAATGAAATAAAATTCTTTGCTGAAGTACAAATATTTAAATAATTGAATCTAAAAAATTAAGGGAAATATTCAATGTAGAAATTAATTTATATTAATGTATTTTCGTCTTAATTTTCAAATGTGAGGTTGAAATGACGAGAATTTACAAATAATTGAATAATTAAATTTGAAAAATTAAAGGATACATTCCATACTATCCGTGTGTCCGGCGTTGAATAGGTTGTCAGCGATATCCATAGCCCCGGATTCGACTACAATCTCGGTTTTGAGGTTTCCGGCAAAAGTAGTTTGTCAAATAGGTAATGTCGTGTATAAAGCAAAATAACATAACAAAGTAATTAGCACTGACTGCAAAACTGAGACGTGTGCCGAATATTGCCACATTTAAAAAACGACCACTTCTAAGTTGGACATACTTGCGGGTTGTGTTTAACAATCATAGCTCAAGAGTTCAATCTTAATGGCTGTTGCATCAATCCTCTTTTCCATGACATTATGAAACAGCAGTTTCCCATAAATCAAAATGAATCAGTACATTGTCGAATCCCATGGATTCATTATGTTTATTTGGTGAAAAATGAGTTTGTTATGATTGTGCTGTTAAATAACAGAAGTTTCAACTTTCTGACGTGAATAGTTCGTGAGAAATGATTTATTTAAGAACTTGAGGGAGATTTTACAACAGACGTTGAGGGAACTGTGAGAAAGGGGATGTCTTAAAGACTGACGGCGTCGATGTAACTTCAGTAAGGAAAAGGCAAATATATTAAACGAGTACTTCGGGAAAGAAGTTTCGGAACTTGGATCTGAATCTTTGGGAGTCCCACAGGAATCAGTCATTGCTCCATTATTGTTTACCATTTGGTATAAATTCTAAGGTCAGACTTTTTGCAGATGATTGTGCAATCTGTAGGGTAACACGTGGTAAACAAGACGTAGGTGTCCTCCAAAATGACTTAGATATACCAAGTACATGGGCTACGTGAAATAAAATTAAAATTAAGCATGGAAAAGTAAGGCGATCAGTTTCAATAAAATGCGCCCGCAATATGCTTTGTAATATAAAATAGATGGGGAAACAGTGGCCCAGGAGACAAACTGTAATTATATAGACATTTATTTTAACAGTAAGCTCGGGTGTGAGAAGCATGTAAATTATGCTACAAGGAAAGTATGGAATACTTTGCACTTTCTACTAACATCTCTAAAAAAAGGAAATGCGTATGTCATTAGTACGCCAACAAATGTAATATGGTGCAGAATTATGGGATTCGTATGGGAAAAATCATATAGAATCTCTCTAGAGAATGTAGGGTAGTGTAGTGAAGTGAAGTGATAGTGATCCGTTAATAAAAAAATTAAATAAACTAAAGTAAAATGGTAACATAGTTATAAAGTTAGTTAATCTCTTTTCAGGTATATATTTCCACTGTTCAGTTTCTCAGGCCAGAACAACATTAATTCTTTCATATATATAGACTTTTGAAATTGATCTTTAATTAATATAATTATATATACAATTATATTTATTTTATTTAATTTGTAATGAAATTGTAATTTCATTCATCTGCTACCGGGAAAACTGCCCATTTGTAGATGAAATAAATACGTACATAGTTTATACTTTAGTCAGCTTAATTAGCACTGTCTCGTCGCACTTTCCTACACTAAAAATTGATTTATAAACTTTTATAAAATCGCTCCAAATGATTAAAATAACCGGAATACTTCCAAGTTTTTATAATTCAATAAGAGTAAAATCATTATCTATATTGTACAATATCTGCAGATATTCAACCAATCGAAATTATTCATTTAAATGTATCAATGGATTTCTACGTTGTATTTTTCAATTTGAAATATAGATTGACTTTCCTTAAATGACGTTAATAAACCTGTTCCGTGTCTGGTTAGATTGGTCACGAAAAATTTTCTTTTCATATTTATGGAAGTGTCGGTGCATTAAATTTACATATGATATTGAAAAATAAATAAATCACGGGAGGAAAAAAACAATATTTCCTATTTGCCTTCAATGTAGTATCATCATATTGTTTCGTGTTTTTCTTTCTTCTATGTCTGTAAACAGCTTGTAATAATCAAATTAATACAAAATTATCAAAATATTATTTTATCCTTAGGACTGATGAATTATCTTGGAATGGACAAAAACGAACAGCTGTCTTTAGGTAGAAAAAGGGTCCTTTGCCTGTAAAGAGCAGCAATATGTCACGTGACATGTGCACGATCACGCTCGGGTATCAACGCACAGGTCGAATTCGTAAGAATTAATGACAAATTTAATATATTTTTTAACGGAAGTTCAACTAAATTTCAATACTCCCAGACATACATTTTTCTTATTACACTCTGTATATGTCTCAAAGATACATTCACAAGATACCACAAGTTTCTTAACTCATTTTATTAATAATAATAAAAAGATAGCCAAATACAGACAAAATAAGTGATAATATAAATACCACTCAACGTTTCTGTGATATGTGGTATTTATATTATCATTTATTTTGATATTGAAAAATGAATAAATCACGGGGGGAAAAAAACAATATTTCCTATTTGCCTTCAATGTAGTATCATCATATTGTTTTGTATTTTTCTTTCTTCTATGTCTGTAAACAGCTTGTAATAATCAAATTAATACAAAATTATCAAAATATTATTTTATCCTTAGGACTGATGAATTATCTTGGAATGGACAAAAATATCTTACTTATTATTAAGTTTCATTCAGACGTAATTATTTACATTTATTTTAATAATAACTAATGTTGCTAGACTTTAAAATCTCTTTAAATACTTTTGACATATCAGTATATTTATATGCGTGTAATATTTAATTTGGGAATTTTTATAAATCCAGTTAAAACTAAAACTATAATTATTCTTGACTTATTTTAATAAAGTATTGAATGAATTCATAGAAATATGTCCATTGCTTCGGTGTATGTCTAGTTTTAAATGTCGGTAGTTGACATTTGAGAGGTATAAATATGCTAATATACATTTGCAAATAATTTTTTTATGTAAATGCAAAGGGTTTTGTCAAATATTGGTTATTGACGGCTTAAGGGTGGAAATTATCAGAAAATAAATCATCATACAAACGCAATGTTATGAAAATCTGATTCGTAGTCCAGACATGCACATATATTTTGGAGCCATAATATCAAATTGTAAATAAGCGACATTTTATGTAAACACACTGAAAATCTTATGGTAAAATCGAATTTATTGTAATATTTTACAATAAACTGTAGTTATAGTATATTATAAATATATAATATATAGTATATTATAAATATATAAT
Source organism: Zhengitettix transpicula (assembly GCA_037074705.1). Lineage (NCBI taxonomy): Eukaryota > Metazoa > Arthropoda > Insecta > Orthoptera > Tetrigidae > Zhengitettix > Zhengitettix transpicula. The sequence continues at coordinate 118,481,472 of CM073592.1, read as the reverse complement.
ATATAGTATATTATAAATATATAATATATAGTATATTATAAATAGCTGAGTCTGATTCGAACACTTTAAAGTAAATATTTGTATAAAAATCTATTTACTGCCGATAGGTCCCAACTGAATTAACTCATAAATTGGTCATTTATAATAGCAAAAACAGACTGCTTAAAAATTATAATTTAATTAATCAAGGTTCATGTTTCGATCCTAATGTGGACACACCACATGCTTGTGGATAAGAAATGTTAGAAGAAATAACGGTCTAAAGATTATTCATTATTCAGTCTACTCGTTACTGTCCACAGAGATGCGTTTTCATTCATGTTGCCACGGAAATGTTCCTACAATTAAGGGGTACTATATTTCAGTATAATCGCTTTTCTCAATTTTACTGTTACTGAATTATTAAATTATCTAACTGAAATGACAAAGAAATTGAATTATATAGACCAAATTTTAGTGAATGAAATTAGAAGAATTATGAATCACGAATCAAAATATTATAAGTATTATCTAACAAATCAGAGACATTCAGTGATTGTACATTATGTTCAGTACCAAACATCTCCGAAATTATGTCAATAATTTATAAAGTCTGGTTTTAGTTATTTTATTTATTCAATTTAAACTTTACAAACGTAAAGAAATGACTGTTAACCCTCACTTTCATATTCATTATTTCTCTGCAGGGTTTGTAAATGTCCTTGTGTAAGCTACTGCATAGTGAATCTATCCTTGGCTTATACGATCGGAAGTTCCAGCTTAGGATCTTATTAGGTTTGTCGCGGCTAATTCGTTAAGCTCCAAGAATAATATCTGTTTGAATTAATCAGGATATTGGAAAAACATCAGACAATAATTCTTGTTCTGGCAAAACGACGATATCGTATTAAATTAACCTCTTTCTAAGACCTCATACGGCTAAGTCAACGGTTCTGTTTAAGGAGCAGCCTGACAGCCTTTCTATGGACTCCGCTTAAGTCCCACTAAGGTATTCATCGTATGTTTCGAAATACAACCCCCAAAAACACATACTCAAATTTTATGTCAAGTACTCTGTTTACATTATCCATTCTGTAACGTTTTCTAGACGCTCTGATAAAGTTATACTCCAAACAAATTGATTAATACCATAGAAACTCACTCATAATAAAAGGTATGCAGATTTTCTTTCAAATCATCCCTACAGTAAAAAAAATTAGTTTAGCCATTGTATTATTTCAAAGTGACTTTGCATTGACTTGAATCAAAATATCCTCAACACTGAGCTTCCCAGAATTAGCTTCCGCACACCATCAACGAATCTCTAAGAAAGCATCGTATTAATGAAGCTATGTAACCCACCGTTAGCTGATATATATACAATAGCAGTAATATAATTTTAAAAATTGTACAAATATAAAATTTATTTTATAGATAATGGCCGGTTCGTATGTGGCGTATTAAGAACATTCCCAGACGGATTTTGTTATTATGGATGTTGTTGACGGTCAGTTGGAGACGCAATAGCCAAATTGATCGCTCGTTGACGCGTGGGAAAATAAAATTGTCTCATAGCTGCAACAAGAAAACGAGGAGCTGATAACCAGATTTTGAGGGAGAAGGATGTTTTAAAGTATATCGCCAGATTCCGGTGGAGAAGGTTGTAAAAGTTGAGAACCAGAGCATAGAGCATTTAAAAGTAGGAAGATTAGATTTATTAGCTGAACTTCACTTCACTAATAGCACTAAAATGTTTTCCAAAAATAACACTGCACCGCACAAATAACACTCCCATCTTCTTGTACTGATGAGCCTTCAAAGTGTTGGCGCCTCTGGAAGAATTTATCTGGCAGCTCTTCTCAGTGGCTGGAAATCTCGTTCGGACGACATCAAATTAACAATTGTGAAGTATCACTTAGACATACAGACAATAAAGATTTAGTATTCCATCAATTAACCAGTACCTTCTAGGGAAGTAACGTGAATTTGGCTCAGGCCGATTTACAAATTCGTTAACAGAGTAAGAAGCGCCGTTAATCAGCAGAGTTTTGCATTTCTTAAGAAATACGCTGTAACTGCCGACGCTTTTTATTTCAAGAGGAAGACAATTAAATAGCTTTATTCATGAATAATGTACACTTTATTCATAAAGTGAGAGATGATGTTTGTCTGTCCGTAATGTTGCGCGGTTTCTGGTATTTCATTCATGGAATTCCCCGTTGGTAACAAACATACTTTCATTACGTTTTACGAAGTTTATAGTTTCCAAAATGTATGCACTGGGTAACGTTAAAATTTCAAGAGCTTTGAAGAGAGGTCTACAACTTTGTCTAATTTTTGCCACATAATAGCACGTTTCTGTAGTTTAAATACTTCCGCAAAGCGAGGAGAAAGTCCCCCAGCTCGTAATTCCAGAGCACATATTGGAATGGAAATATGCGTAATATACCGATTTTGCAGTTAAAATATATATTTGTTGCATTAATAATCGAAGAGAATAACAGACTGAACTAAGTTTACTTGATAGTACGTTAATATGTTCATTCCATCGTAACTTTCCGTCAACTTGAACAGCAAGAAATGTTGCATAATCAGTCGCTAATTTAGTGTTGTTGCTACCGGACGAAAAAAGAACAACTTCAGTTTTCTGTAAATTGAGAACCAATTTGTTTGCACTGAATTAGACATTTAATGACTTCAGGGCACTTTTGACTTTTTTTTCAAGTGTTTATTCGTCGTTACCGGTTATTATTAAGTTCGTGTCATCGGCATAAAGAACTGATTTCATAGGTTTGATGCAATCTGGAAGGTCATTTATGTACAAAAGAAAAATCAGAGGTCCACGAATCGACCCCTGCAGGACCCCGCAAGTTATTTCTTTGCAATTATAGACATAAATATTGCAATCATTATTGTCTATGGCGACCATTTACTTTCGATTAGTAAGATTTGAAAAGTAAGGTAGCATTTCCCCTAATTACGTAAAACACAAGTTTATCTATTAAAATTTAGTGATTCAACCATGTCGAATGCTTTGGAGAGATCTGCAAATATCCCTGTTACTTTTAATTTGTCTTCCAGAGAGTCCTGGATTGATTGTACGAAATCGATCATATCGCTGTTAGTGAATGTTAGAAAGCCATGTTGTTCTGGTTTTTCTAAGAAATTTACAACTCGCAAATGTATCGTTTTATTCTAGTATTTTAGAGAAAATTGGAAGGAGGGAAATAGGTCGGTAATTCGAGATATCAGTACGTGTATCATTTTTAAATAGTGTAATTACTTCAGCTAATTTTAGAAAAATCTGGAAGAGTTTGAATACGGATAAGTGTCCGTATGGTTGTATTAAGAATTGGGCAGTACAAAGGGAATATGAAATTGCTCCTCAACGTGGGGTAAATTCAATAATTTCAGGGAATTTAGGTATCGTATGCATCACATTCCCAAGTTAACAAAAATATTATTTCCCGCAAAAATTTCGTAACAATATCAGTTTAACAAAGACTCTTATCGATAAATCCCTCATTATTTACTCCATTTTCAATTACACTGTATAGTATTGACTTTGGGCTCACTTGTGGAAGTGAAACGTGCAAGAAAGTCTGGATCCGTATTGAAAGAAAACAACCAGAATTAAGTCAAATTAATAGAATTGACAAAATATAAGTCATGAGACCGTGGTTGGAACTTAGAGATCCCGTTTTTAGTCTGAAAATATATCTGTAATATCCACATAAACACTTTCTGCAGAGTGAAAGTTCATAGAAACTGTACACGTCAAATCATCCGGCGTCATTTCTCAACCACGTCTAAATCTGACAGAAATTTGGAATTGCGTATTATTTGAAGAAAAAGATGCCTTAAAGTCGTTACAATCAATCCAAAATAAATTAAGTGACCCTCCTAGTTTTATTATCCGATGCGAAAGTCTCTCTAATAGGCTGCGTTTATATGATATTTTGAAGAAATGGTTGGATTATTGTGCCCAGAGATGATTCTGAAATTGTTTCTTTGAATACAAACAGAGCATTTACTCTTAGAAACGTTGGATTATTTATTTTATACAATAAAATCCCCAATCAACAGTATTCCATGCATTTCAACAGCATTTGCAAATTTCAAACATAAGAAAAGAAGATTTGGATTAGGGTTCCATTTTTTATATAAAATCCACCTGCACATAATGTACACTAAATCTCAACAAAAGTTATAAGTAAGCAATATAACATTACTTAGAATGAAGTGACGAGTGTGCGTTACATCGACAATTGATCAAACTTTTCACTACCAAACTATCGCCACTTGCAGTATCCAAAATATTTCCACGATCATCCATTTGAGTGATATGTCGGTTAAAGTAATTCAATAAGAAGTTCTCCTTGCAGTTACACGAATCGATTTACTATTCTTAAAGTAATATTTAGTTAACCTAATGATACTAACCTTATTACTTTTTATATAACTCGAGCGGATGTTCTCCAAATTCTGTAATGCGTAGCTTGTATGCATCCGGGCAAAGCAAGGCAAGGCGAACGATCATAGTCCTGACTTGGCTAGATCCAGCTTTGGTTAAATTCACTGTTGAGTCACTTACCTAAGCCATAAATTGCAACAACACAAAAACTGTCACCCGCTTAATTTCCTGGTCTCCACTGTAGTGTATATACTTGTCAAGATTTCAGTTAACACACCAACTAGTTATCATTACATGCCGAGATAATTATACATCACATAATTATCTGCAATGTTAACAGACTTCTCATTAGTTATCAGAAATACCTTCCATTTGTTAACACTTTATGTAGATACATTATTGAGATTAACTTGAAAAATAAGAAAAAAAAATTGTGGAATATAGAGTAACGAACCTGAATGGTGTTCAATGTCTTTGACTCCATTTTCTTGGAGATTCATGTATTGAAACAAAATTATTTTTACGCGACACATTATACGCGAAGAACTAATTGAATAACCCCAATATTCTAATGTTTTTGAATTATTTCAAACGCGGCTTAAAAGGCTCACAAATTTATTTCGTTTCGTTACCACATGTCCATATTTAGCAGGAAAGCCAAATGCTGCATTTGTTCGTACAGGACCTTCAAAAGGATGGAATCAGACAAAATAACGAAAATAGTAAACTACACCAAATTTCTGAAGGCTCAACGGAAATGTTTTCGTTATACTTTCAACCAGTAGGGTGCCCGGGTTGTCATTAAACTCAGCGACATCCATAACTCTGGATTTTACTCTAAATCTCGGTTATTTTAATGTGACGTCCCCTACCCCATTCCTAAATGTGCGCCCCATTCATGTAGAAAGGGTTGTAATTATAAACATAAATATCTGGAGAAACGCTATCTGTCTCATTCACACAGAAAATTTTTGTTTCGTCGAAAATATCGACCGTTTTAACATGTTTGAAAATGTCCACCCCGCCCCTGGGGGTTAAACGGCACGTTGAATGTCATAATTTAAATGTTTCCTCATTTTTAATGTGTAATAAATTCAGTTATAACAGTATTAGGCTACATGAGGATAATGCACGTTAAGAGAAGCTATTTTAATGGGGGATGCAGAAGGGTAGCGGAAGGTAGCCAAGGGTTAAGTAGGACCCCCGGGCTGATGTTTAAGGATCCTACGCGACATTCGCCTGAACATGATGTAGCACAAACCCTAGAAAACCTGCATCAAGTAGAAGGGCTCTTGGTACTTTTACCACGCCCTTCCGATGGTGGGGTTGGGTATTTGCTGTGGGGACACAGCTTTCCCCTCTCCGTGCGTTGACCAGTTTAGGAGGCAGCTGGCCGACTGTTCCATTGGCAAAAGAGAACAACTCTTACCGCATGCCGCAAAGCCCGTAACCTACATTCCTCGAAAGAGATGGAGGGGCGTCGGTTCAAAACTGAGAGAGAAGAAGGCAGCCCTGTCTGTCTCTTCAGAAAGGATGCCCAGCGAGAGCTAAGAACAGTTCCAACAAAGTCCTTGAACAGTTTACGTTTATAGAAATGCACTGATTTTAACGCCCCCACAAGTTTTTTTTAACTTTAAGTGTATGCATTGGTTACTATCATGCCAGCCATTTATCTAAATTATAAGTTATACATAAATTAATCAATCATGTGGTATTAAAGATATTTGGAATAAATTTGACCGTGTTCCTTTCAATGAAATGGACTCACTTTTATACATAATTTACCATTTCATTTGGTTACTCAATCTTTTCATTAGAATTTTGACTACTTTTTAAATATACCGCGCTGAAGAGGTTCCAAAAATATTAAGAATATACGTCGTGTTTTAAGTGGCCTGTAAACGAGCAACTTTTTATGGTAATACTGGCCGGGCAATATTGCTTAAATCCAGCAACGTCAAGCACAACAAAGTGCGAAATTGAACAAACAGATACTCTGAATAAATACATCTAAGAGTCTCTTGTCGCCAAGAATCGAAGGGTGATTGACAATCTTGTACAAGGGTGGTCTGAAAAGTTTCCGACCTCAACGTGAAGATGGCAGCACTAATAAATAAACGCTAGTTGTTGACAGTTGACAGTTACAAAATTTTTAGTCATTTTGGACGTGCAGTTATGTAACAGTCGTTTGAGTGAGTTGATGTGAGTGTTTTTGTGAAAATGGAGAAAATCGAGTATCGAGCTGTTATTAAATATTTGTTTTTGGAAGGCAATACGCCAACACAAATCAAAGATGCGATGGATTCTGTGTATGGGGACACTGCACCATCATTTACCACAGTGAAATTTTGGGCAGCTGAATTTAAACGTGGCCGTAAGAGCTTGGGAGACGAGGAACGTTGGGGACGTCCAAAAACTGCAACTACCGACGAATACATCGCCAAAATTCATCAAATGGTGTTACATGACCGCCGAATTAAAGTGAGAGAGGTATCAGAGGTCATGAACATGTTTGTCACATATTAAATCAACATTTAGGCATGAGAAAGCTATCCGCGCGTTGGGTGCCGCGTTTGCTCACGTCAGACCAAAAACGTGTTCGAATGAACATTTCCAACGCTCTGTTGGCGAAGTTAATTACTGTAGATGAAACTTGGATAAATTATTATACGCCCGAAACAAAAATACAGTCCAAACAGTGGACTGCAAAGGGATGAACCGGCTCCAAGAAAAGCAAAAACTGTTTTTCGGCTGGGAAAGTGATGGCGACTGTTTTTTGGGATAGTCATGGAGTTATTTTAATCGATTATCTTTAAAAAGGAAAAACCATTACAGGAGCATTACAAAAAGAAAATATTTTCGACAAATGAGGAGGCAATCACCTTCGTGAACACTTATTTTGCAGAGAAAAACACCGAGTACTTTTTGGACGGGTTACAGAAATGGGAGCATCGCTGGGAGAAGTGTGTAGAGTTACAAGGAGAGTATGTTGAAAAATAAAATAAAATAATTCAAAAAATATATACCTTCTATCATTGTTGGGTCGGAAACTTTTCAGACCACCTTCGTAGTAATCGATATTGCTTTCTTCATCACAGAGTACTTTTTCTCAATCAAGAGCCCAATCTTAAAAGCAACAATACATACATATGGCCCGGCACAATTTCAGTATAGCCGGACAATGTTGCCAGCATTTTAAGTACTGGCCGGCGTGTTGCCGGTGATATCGGCCGTCTGTCGAAAATACGAAAACATTGCCGGGCCACAATAGTTCCCAGTCTTCACCTGGAGGTCTCTGTAGTCAAAAAGCTGTGTTATCAATTAATATTACACTTTGTTCTCTGTGAAAAATTATTCAGTATTCCACTTATGAATTGGACAAACGAGAAAACTATTGAATTTATTAATGAAGTTCGCTCAAATCCATCATTATGGTACGTGAAGTCGGTGGACTATAGACAGAGATCGCCAAGAGAAGAAAGATGGTTGGAAAGCAATAGCCAACAAATTTGGCTTCAGTTATGACTACGCGATTAATAAAAATAATTAGAAAATTTCTAATTTTTAAAATTAATATTTATGAAATAAAGAGGCCCAGCCTATACATACTTTAATAAATTAATTAAATCCTTCAATTAAACCTACGCTTCTACGATGTGCGAAATTGAACAATTGGATACCTTTCTTATAGTCCTCAGTATTGCTTTCCTCATCAGCGTGTCCCTTTTCTCAATCAAGGGGCCCAATTTTTTAAGCAAATATTCAAAGTCACCCTTCGGCATTCTGTTGAAGTTTTTAAATGAGTAATTATCAAGAATTAATTCTATTATTAAATTGTAAAGTGCTTCTCGTTTTTTTAAATTAGGTAGAAACCAGGTTCTTCTATAATTACTTGAAATTTTTAATCAAATTAATGCTGTGCCAAGTAGTACTAACTTTTCGGCCATTATTATTGTGTACGAGGGAAATCCTAAGTCTACACTGCAGCAGAAATATAAAAATGTGTGGCTGCCAAAACATTGCCGGGCCATAGTTTCCTAAAATATTGCCGGCAATGTGAAATTTTTGTTGCTCGTTTACGAGCACCTTTGCTTTAAATTTTAATTCAAACCGCAATTTATTAAATTTTTAATGTAAGTTTTAATTAATTATATGAATAAATTCAATCGGAATGGTTTTGACTTTATTTCGTTATTTTATACTTTATAAAGTATCAAATCTTATTCAACTTCCTTCTCTTCCTTTTTTTTGTGTCCACGTCAATTTGTCTTCGTTAATTCATGTTTCACAGTAAGTGAATTGAATACGCTTCCCTGAAACAGACCTGACGTAATTTTACTAGAACAGAGAGTCTGAGGTTACGACCTTTTAGAACGTGATGGAAAACATGCTTAATAGTTTTCCCCTGTTTACAAAGCTGTTAGTTATCGTCTGGTCATTGCAACAGGGCATCAAGCCCTTGATCGGAGAGCTAATTGGGAAGTTGATGACGTCAGCGGGGGTTCGGGGAATACGCAGGTAAACAGCAACCCCCCCATTAGTGGGTCAGCGTAGGAGCGCTGGAGGGGGCCGGGAGACAGGCTATATATGCCAGCCACGAGAGTCCGCGACATCGCAGACATGCACCGCTCCAAGGACTCAGTGCTGCCTCTCCTGCTCCTGGTGGCCGTGGTCCACGCGGCGCCCTCGACGCTGGTCACCACGGCGGTGCCCGAGGCGCACACCCCCGCCACCGCCATCGCCAACGCCAGCACCACCGAGGTCAGTGCAAGTGTGAGAACACCAACCAATCAAGGAGACAGTTCTGTAAAATATGTTGTCGGGATGTAGGACCACTTTTGTATCGGCGTGTTTGCAAAGTTTCACGCGTGAACTCCGCAACTTAAGTCGAAAATGCACGGAGTTCACATGCGAAATGCAACGAAACCGCCGCTGAATATCGATATTTTGTCTGTCACTAATATAGCTGGTACCCCTGTCATTTCACTACAATCTGTAATTCAGTCTATCGGGCCGACCTGTTTGTTATTATGAATGAGAAGTGAAGTGAGTTTCATTTTAAAGCCAATATGTTGATTAGAAACGTACTTTTTGTAATTATTAATATAAGCTGTGCATAGAAATATCAGATAAATAGTAATGAGATTTGTATCCTTTACAAGAAACCAGAAAATCCAGACAAAAATAAGATTTTTGAACTTCTACAAGAAATTAAAAAGTTAATAATTAGATAAGTAGACACTAACAGACAAACTTAATAAATGCCACACTACGTTTTATGTAATTCTTATTGCTTTCGTCAGGGTATTCAAGAAACGCAAGGGCCGTAAGAACGATACACGCAAGCACAAACCAGGTGACGAACTCAAGACTTTTTATCAGTTCGACACCTGCTTCGAGCTCTTGCGTTTCTTGGATCACCTGACGAAAGCAACGAGGGTTGCATAAACAATGTGTGCTATTTATTTTGCACTTATTTCTGTCTGTTCTTTCGGCTACTTATTTATCTGCTTATTAAACTTTTAACACAGACGTTTCTAATTTTCTTTTTCAAATTAAAAACCTGTAAAAGGTCAATAAAAAATTAAGCTCCAGTTCAACCAATTCTTTTAAAAAATATTTGGACAATTACCACTGCAGTTGCTGTCGTCGTAAATAGTAAACGTGAACCATCGACGTAAGGATGAATTATTCTAACCCTCTGTCTCCGCCCGCGCATCAATGAAGTTTGGCTTGTTACAAGTATAAAACAGTTGTAATTGTAGAAAACATAAAGTTCTTAAAAGCTGACTGCAAATCTGCGAGTGGACAGAGCACGATTCCCATTACACAGACTTATATTAATATTTACAACACGTGTTTCGTAACCACAGTGTATGTATAAATTAATATTTCGTACTTCACTTATTCTATCATATTGATAATATTTTTGAAATTTAAAGTTGTTACGTTTAGACATACCTGTAGGTCTTTGTCAAAGGCAAAATGTAGTGACACAGATCTAAATACATTATCCACATTTCTAGTCTATCAAGGTAATTTTTTTTTAATAATTTAAGTCAGGCGTTAAAAAAATATTATGTATTTGGTTATAATTAACGAAGGCTGTACGGGATTTTCTACTTCCTTCAGTTCTCTCATTATTGATATTTTTTTCAGCAGGCTAATTTTATTTGCCTATGTTGTTGAAATGTCTCAAAAAAAATTTTAATCAATTTGAAAGTACACAAGTTTTTATTACTACAAATAATTATTATATAATATCTAAAAGCAATTCCGTAAAAATGTCGCATTATCACTTACTTTGTCAGCCGTAGTGTTGTATTTAATGAAATAAATATTCTAACGAATTTAATAGATATTTCTAAAGCAAAAAGATTGCGAATCGACAAAAAAAATGCCAATATCCAATAAAAAAAACATTAGGTTCAAAATGTTCAGAAACGCATAGTAAATATGCCTAATTTATTTGAATTTTAATAATGTTGAAGTTGTTTCGAGAGACACTTAATTTCGAGTGCTTGTTATACACGAAAATTTATACTTTAGACGCGGAAGATGTGAGTCTGTCTCGGAAAGACGGTTGCGCGGAATTCTCAGAAAGGTGACTCACTGCACTGTTCAGGTGATCCTGCTCAAGGACAACACAGGATATTCGTAACTCGTGTTTACGGTGAATTTGTCCCCGATTAATTAAGTGTATTCCACGACGGAACAAAAGAATATTACTTACATAGTTACGGTTTTTAATTTAAATCGAATGGTCTAAGAGACAATGAATTAAGGACATTGAAATAATCCTGAATTTTTGCTCGTTGTTTGCGACTAGTCTTTGGCACTCTTCTATTAAATATATACTTATTCTGAAAATGTAAATGATCTGTATTATGTTAGATGAATAATGAAGTAGCCAATAAACGGATAAAGTTAAGTGGAAAAAATAAATGCAACAGAATGTTTTTGAAATCCTTGTTGCGTTTGTCAGGTGATGAGAAATGGTAACAAGTCGACAAGCGGCATAATCCTGGTGACAAACTCAAAACTGAAGTTATGATTTTTATCACTTGGAGTAATGGTTTGTGTGGTATTTATTTTATCGCTTAATTTTTTCTGTTTATTAGCTACTTGATTGTCTATTTATTGACAATTATTATGGTTATTATGGTTGAGGTCCTCAATCCGCTGGAGGACATCATTCACTTTAATACGTCCCTATTTTTAGGACTTCCGGATAAAAATCTGATAATTTAATACTGAATTACGATAAACTCTGTTGTTCTACGGTTACTTAGCAATTGTCTAAAATTATCTCGTAAAATACAAACCTCGTTTTCTGCATTTTAAAAGTTGTCGGATAGTTTATTACTACCGCCGGAGTATCTGAAATGAGCACTTGGTGGTAGACAATTATGGTAGATAAATGAATCAAACTAAATCGGTATGAAGGATGGAATGTTGAACGATCTTCGGTGACTACCTCGCATCACAGAGGTCCCGGGTTCGAATCCCGCCGATGGCGTGGATGTTTGTGTGCGTGAGAGAAACTTTGCCAAATCAGATCCTCTTAATTAGTCGCCAATAACCTGAGATTTTGATGCGACTGTAAATGAATCAATAATAATAACAGTGGTTCTGCATTGTAAGTTTCGCCGCGGACGTAACTTTGTTGTTGGGCTTCGTGTGGATTTCACTTTAAAAACCTCAGTTTAAAAACTTTCTTCTCTGCTGGTGCGGTCAATTATTAAAGCCGGTAATTGAATGGCGAGACGAATGGTCCAACCACGAAGACTCGTGCATCTCTTCCGCACATGCACCTGCATTTAGTCGCTCAAGGCCTCTTCCGTGTTGCTTCTTCTCGCGAAACCTGTTACTAGACAGCTGACCCGTGCCCTTTCCGCTGTTACGCTTCGAAAATAAATACTACCTCGTGTTAACTCGCCGAAAATACCAGCATATCTTTATTTTTCTGAGCCGAGTTTCAGAAACAGTATGAACGCATTCATTAATCAGGCAGCAACGTTATCAATTTAATTATTTCGCCAAGATGGTATACGTGATGCTTTATACTGATCAATAAATATACAGAGTGTTTAAAAAGTATAGGGTATAATTTCAGGTATATATTTCCCATATGTAGACAATAAAAATTCAGTAGAAAATGTGTCCGGAAATGCTTGGTTTCAAAACGGTGATATTCATCGTAACGTTTTCTTCCCACTGGAAGTTGCCTCTACAGAAGATGTTCAAAATTCCACGTGTATTGAGTATTTTCTCACAATTCTTGCATGATGGCGCTCCTGCACACTTCAGTCGTGCGGCTCGTCGATACTTCGATCGATGTATAGGTAGAGGTGGCCCAATTTCTTGGCCTCCACGCTCACCTCATTTGAACTCTATCGATATCTACTTATGGGGCCACTTAAAATCATTGGTGTATTCGTCTCCGGTGTCTTACATGGAATCCCTTCGAGATCGAACTGGGGTAGGTCGTGATAAAATACGCAACACTCCTGGAATTTGGTATCGTGTTCACAGGGCCACGACACATCGATGCTGTATTCAAGCAGGAGGTGGTCATTTTGAACATCATCTGAAAACTACCTGAACTACAGTGAATGTCACTGTTTTGAAGGGTGTAACTCGGAAACGAAGCATTTACGGACACATGTGGAAATGATTTTTTTTATTCTGTACATATACCTTAAATTTCGCCCTCAATTTTTGAAACTCTTTATATATAAACTCCCTGAAATTCACGGTGAAATTGTATACATTTTACTACCAATCTGCGAAAGAATACTGTGTGGTTGTACATCCTTATGGGTAGAAATGTAAGGGTGTGACATAAAATAATAATAAAATGATCGATAATGGAGTGTAAGATCTTTGAGATTACTACTGACACACACGACGAATAATGTCCAATCGATATGGGATGGAGGTGATAGGGGTTCCACAAAATAAAATACACACAATGGCAGGCTGGTACCGAATTACTATTATTTAGGGTCACTAAGATGACTCGTCACAGACCACACCTATTAAGTGGAAATGTAGTCCCCGTCAGCGTAAATAGCGTTAGTAGTTAAAAAATAAATATTTGAAACTGGTCCGTACTAGAGTCGAATCTATTGTTTTCGGTGTCTCTGATATGAAGGTACGGTCTCGATACCGGTCAAATACGAACGGAATTGACGAGGTAGAAAATCGTTAATTATGGAAAAGTCGAAATTTCCGGGAAATTTTTAGTTGCTAAGACGATGCGAGAATATATCCAAAGTTACTTAAGTCACACTTCAGCACCAATTGGTTGTGAGGGAAGTTGTTTATAATAAAACGTTCAAAATAACAGAATTTATTATCGACAACGGTGTCGGTGCCGACTACATTTGAGTCACAGTTTAGTTAAATAGAACCTTCTAGGACGATTTGGGTAAATAATATGCGGGAAAATGTGTGACAGGGTGGACAGGGGAGGAAATTTTCAAACATGCTAAAACGTCCAATATTTGCGCCAAATATATTCTGGGTCAACGAGATTAATAGTGTTTCTCCCGATGTTTGTTTATAATTGAATCCAATTTTGGCACTGAAGGGGAGCACACTTAGAGGTGGGGGTGAAGTTACAAAGAAATCAACTCGAAAAAAACAGAGATTGGTGTGAAATCCGAGGTATGGATGTCGCGGAGTTTAATTATTACAACCTGGACAACGCCATGCACTCGTCTAGTCTTAAAGTAAAAATGATCTCACTCAATACCTCATCTCTAAAATTCGAATAAAACCGACAAAAATTACCTACAAAATAAGAAAAGGTTCCCAGCCAGGGTATCTCCGTAAAACAGCAACGTTTCGACGGCTAGTACTGATAACTTATTTCAGGCTTGAAGACGATTGCCTTCGGAACTGAGATAAGCCGAGTGGAAACCCGATAATTTTTTTCTTATTTTTATTCGTAGGGAAAGCCTTCGACCTTTAATTACCTATGAATGACACATAATTTACATTAATTCCCAAATATAATTCATATTTATAAGTGACAGACGAAGATCAAATCTTCATCTATTCATTAAACAAAAAAAATAAATTTTACTAATTTAGTGTAAATACTTGTTCTATCTGTAATCGTGATTGTTTTCTGAAGTGTACTGCAAGAAACTCACCAGTTATCCAACCCAATCGACTCTTGTACTAAAGTCTGAATCGCGCCCTTCATGTGATGTGTTGTCACCAGGGCTGTCGAGCTCGTAAAATGATCGTAAATAATATTTTATTTGCATTAAGATGTGATGTATGGAGAAATTATCCCAGTAGCTGTGTCCAAAAAAGAATAGGCCTCCGCCAGCAAAAGCTTGGGGTTTTTCTTCTCCAAACTTCTATATGTAATGGTCATTAGTAAAAAAAACAAGTTTTTCATTTCGAAAGGCCTCTGGTAAAGTTACTGTGGCCTAAAAACCACGAAATTTTGAACCTCTTTTCAGATTTTCGCTAATAGAAAAAGCATGAAGCATTCTGTTGAAAATATTGTAAAGTGATATATTGTAGAGCATAAAATTCTTCTTCCAATGGTGTTTCGGTCCAACGAAATAGTAGGAATCGTTCCTCAAATTGATATTTTACGACATTTTCTAAGTGTAATAAATCTGTTTATTTGCAAAGAAGAAATATTAGCGCTCAGAACTGCGAAGTTGAGCCCGAGCACTTTTGCTGTTCTTTCTTCCCTCAAAAGAATAGGTGCTCTTTGCAACGCTGGACTGTTTCTACCTCTTAGGAAAAACAATACTCGTAAGCATTTTAATATGCTCAGACAAGTTTCACCATGACGTAGGAAATTGTCAAGTCCCATCCACAGCGCAACCGGTCCTGCGGTACACAGCCACCGAAATGGGTGTATTTTAGGCCAATCGCAATAGATAAAACCCTCATTGGAAATAAAATTAAATTCCCTAAAACCTTTCTTCTATGACAAATTGTTGTACTGTAAGAGTTGTTCTCTGTTCCCATTCGAGCAGTCGGCCAACTGCCTCCTAAACTGGTCGAGGTACGGAGGAGGGAATGCTGCGTCCCAACAGCAAACTCTTCTCCCGCTATTGGAAGGGCGTGGGACAAGTACCCAAAGCCCGACCTACCTGATGCAGGTTTTTCTAGGGTTTTCCCTGCATTATTTTTAGGCGAATACCGGATAGGATCCTTAAACTATAGCCCGGGGCCCCTAGTTAACCCTTGGCTACCTTCCTCTACCCTTCCGCATCCCCCTTTCAAATCCCTTCCTGTGCTATTAAAGGGGAGTTGCCACCATGTGGATAACCCTCATGTAGCCTGTTACCCTTAAAAAAATCTTTTCGAAACTGACGCAAATTTCATGAACAATTCCTACCATTTCGTTCTACCGAATTTCTTAGTAGAATACATCATTCGATGCAGAATTTTATGCTGTACAATTTAGTACTGAACATTATTTTGAAGAGGTTTCATGCTTTTCCTTTAGCAAAAAAACTGAAACGAAGTGCAAAATTTCGTGATTTTTTTGTTTTAGGTCACAGAAGGTTTTTCCGAAGACTTTTGAATTGGAAAACATGGGTTTTCACTAATTGTCACAATATACAAGTTGGGGGGAAAAAAAATAGCCGAACCTTTGCGGAGTGAGATGTATATAGCTACTGGGCTAAGTGTCCAGCTGTAGTCATCGCCAAATTGTACCATGTCCGGGCAACCTGTGTTCTCGTCGAGTTCGTCAGAACTACGGAATACGGACTATGATAGAAAGTGATAGCGGTCGGTTGTTGAACTGAGGAGTGTAGGCACGCGGAGGGTTAATAGACTTTGGCAAGGCCTCGGTCGTATCGGCTCTGAGCGTATTGGCCCGACCCGGGGTTCCCACGGAATTCCATTGCCAAAAAGCCACCACCACCACCACCACCACTGGGCTGCGCGGTCAGGAATGCCAGGCCAGCCACGGCCGGTTCCCACGTCCTTGGGGCCGCCATCGCCATTAGCGCATCGTTTTATATAGCAGGTACACAGCGAGTCATACGCAGCAGCTCTGCCTCATTCTTCCCTGCTCTCTCGGATAGCTTAGCTTGTCGCTTCATTCATGACGTATTGTTCTAAAATGGCAATTGCATTACGTAACATTATTTCGTATACTTCGTTTACCTGCAAAGTTATTTCTGTAACTTGTTACGACCTGGCTAAACATACTTCTCGCTATTTTGTTCGCTTTCTTACCTCTATTCAGCTTCGAAGATAAAACCTTACTTTAAATAATGTATGTATATTACGAACTGCGATCGGGATCGTTCCCACTGGCAGTCTAAAACAAATATATAAACGAAAGTAATACAAATAAAACAACTATGAAAGAAGAAGAAAAAATAACAATAAAAAAAATATGTCTCAGAAATTTGTCCTGAAAATTGGTTCACTTCCCTTCGCTAAAGAATAGTATAGACCTAAACTTATTTAAATTGCATAAAATAGTATTTCACTTCACTATTTTATTTATATTATTCTTAAACATTCTTATTGGAATATACTCCTCAAACACTGCTGCAGGTAAATTGTTCCAATCGCTTATCGATCTGTTTAGGAACGATAATTTACCTACGTCTGTTTTTTTTTGCGGTATTTTTTTGATTTTATTTCATGTAGTTCCGTTAAGTGTGCTTACAGCCATCAAACTGAAACCGTAAGCTTCTCATTGAAAGATTTTCTGTGTCCTATTTCTACTATTTACAATAATATAAGCTTTAATAGAAAAATTAATTTAAAAAATTTTAAGTTTAATGAGCTATAATATATCGGTATTTACAGTGTTTGAGGCATTGCTATAATAAAAAATACCGATTCATGATTCCACTACATTTTAATACAATGAATTATTTCATTTGTAACATTAAATTTCAGTTAGTTTAAATTGTACGAAAACCCTATTTTGTCAGCTAAATTTTAAAAATTCAGATTGTCACTTTTTCCCATTTTGAGCTGGAAGCTTATGGTTTTTAGCTTTCCTGCTCGTTTAGGATTCACGGTAGACGACGCTAATATTTATTAATAAGAAAGATAGCCAAATACAGACAAAAAAAATGTTAGAGTTTTGTCAACCGACTAGTGCAGTTGTGTCGCTCTAGGGTCTAGATTTTTTTTTTCTGCACCTGAAGAAAGGTCCAAGGTTTCCACAAACGTTGTGTGGTACTTATCACTTTTTTTTTGTCTGTATTTCGCTATCTTTCTTAATATTTCATTCATTCTTGGTGATCACATCGATTTTTATTAAAGGTGTTTATAAATATACATGCAGAGCACATATTTTACGAAGATATCTTAGAGTTTCCTGGCTCCTTGGATTGGAAACTAACCGTGAAGAACCAATACCAGTCAAGACTGGACGACTGTGATTAGATAGTATAATAACAATCTATGCTTGTATTAGAATTTGTTTGTTAATAGACCCATATTTTTCGAAGTCTGAGTATATGGAAGATTGGAGGTTATAAATAAATTTACATACTATTGTGAGGCTTTTTCGTTCCGGGAATTCTTGAGCTTTTGACACCTACTTTGTTTAGAGCACATAAGAGCTCTCTATTCTTCTTTTTCGCACTTCTATGCGTTTCCGACAGTTTTCCTACTTTTTCTATCTCAACACCGTGTTTTAATTTTTGGGTCTTTTATTATCTTGTTTGAATTATCCTTCTGTGATCTGCAAATCCAAACCGAGGTCACGTTTCACGTTCGAAATTAAAATATTTATAATAATTAAATATCTATTCTAACATTTTTCTACGCATGTAACTGTCATACTAAATATCAAACCCAATTATTATTTAATTTTATGTAATTAAACAACCAGCATTTACAACCGTAGTGTATAAACGTGGAGACTTTCTTTCATACCACTTCAAACTTCTTTCTCGAAACTTTTTAAGTATATACAACACTTTGGTTTGATATTGTATATAAATTAAGTTGTGCGAGGTGTCCACAACGCCGTTGAAATATTCCAGGTGCGCAAGTGCTGTTTGCATTCTCCTGGGCCGCCCGCAGACGACTGGAGTACGAGTACTATTCAGCGCGTGTCTGCGTTGTCCGTATTGTTTAATTATTCATTTGCAAAGTGCATTCGCCGAGACATGTTGGCATGCCGTTTTGCCAGGAAGCTTCTGCCATTCAACTAGAACTTCAGGCACGCCTTTACACTCAACCTAATTCACTTTTTAAGTATGAGGACATTGACTTTCTATATTTTTCTACATTTTCAATCCGTTTGAAATAGATGATATAGCCATATTTTTGGATTGCGGTCAGTATTTCAATTGATCAGAATTATACATTGACAAACAATAATATACGAGGGTGGTCTGAAAAGTTTCCGACCCAACAATGATAGAAGATATTTTTTTTTGAATTTTTATTTTATTTTTCAACATAGTCTCCTTGTAACTCTCTACACTTCTCCCAGCGATGCTCCCATTTCTGTAACCCGTCCAAAAACTACTTGGCGTTTTTCTCTGCAAAATAAGTGTTCACGAAGGTGATTGCCTCTTCATTTGACGAAAATCTCTGTCCTCCGAGCGCAATGTTTAGATGAGGGAACAAGAAGAAGATCTGGTGAATAAGGCGGATGGTCAAGCAGTTCAAACCGTAATTCGTAGATTTTCGCCATGGCAACCGCTGGGGTGTGAGACGGTGCGTTGTCTTTAAAGGTTCCTAGTCGGCATTCGCCTAAAAGTGATGCAGGGCAAGCCCTAGAAAACGTGTGTCAGGTAGGACGGGCAGCAGCTACTTGTCCCACGCCTTCCAATTCTGTGGGAACGCAGCATTCCCTTCTCCATGCCTTGAACACTTTAGGAGGCAGCTGGCCGACTGTTCCAATGGGAGCAATAACAACTCTTACCGCATGCCCAAGGTCTGCAACCCCGGAACTTACATTTCTCGAAAGAGCGTCGGGTTGTTGGAGGGATCCTTAGTTCATAAGCAGAAAGAAGAAGGCACCCACGCGTAGAAGGTTCCATCTCCGAGTGGTGAGAACAGCTTCCACAGGTAAAACGAACGGTGATTTTTTAGGAGTAATTTAGGGTATACCATATGGTGACAATTCCCCTTGAATAGCTCATGGCGGGAGTGGGGCAAATTTTCCAATGGGAAGAAACTCTTTGCCGAATTTTGAGCCATATGTTACAACTTGCATCCTGAATCTGTGATTTGTATCGGTGATCGTTACTTGTTTCTTTAAGCTTCAAACTATCTTGTTATAAATTGTGCTTATTTAGAATGAGAAGCCCGAGTATAAGTTAATTTAAACTTTTAATTAAATAGGCTAAGAACTAAATCGCTAAATAGAATGATTAATAAAATTCTATTGTGTGCAAAATTTCATTTCTAAGGACTTGCAGCAACATATCTTCCATAATGTTCCCGACACGTTTGCTGCCTTCCCTTTCGATCTTCTACCATAATGTTAAATAATCCTAGAGTGCTCATACATTTTTGTTAATTCTCAAATTTTTTCATGAAACAGTAGACAGTAATACAATTCACGAATAATTAAGAATTATTTTAGATTAGACTCTTTGTCTAAGTCGCTGAAATATGTTAAAAATTGCACCACATTCTACGAAATTAAGTGTAATATCGCAGTATTTGAAATACGATTAAAACTCGTTGACTGCAATTGTTTTCTCTGGCCTTTTGTATTGTCCCTATCCGTTTCATATCCTATAATAACTCTAATTTTTAATGGATTTTATTTTACAACTAACTTCGTTTTAAATATAATCTTCGTACGATAATCTTCATTAAAAATTCCTTTCTAGTTTCATTTTGTCCGAATAATGGTGAATATATATATTTTAATTTTAATTTAGGATTAATACAAAACTCGATTCTTATTTTATGGCCCGTTGTGAAAAGCCTATATTAGAGCAATGTCTCCCGCAGACTGAGTTCATAGTAAGTGGACGTTGATCTGAGCTCATTGCATGCAGGTCCAGTGGCTGCGACACGTGATCTGCGTGATCTGGCCTCCAGTCCACAGCTTCTGCATTACACTTGCTAAAGGCTTGCCGGCCAGACGTTCCATTTGCATCGGCTTTACATAATTGTGCGGCTCACGTTGATAATATCAAGCATAGACAATCGTGGATGGAATGCCACTTCCTGGCGCTGTAAATGCCGTACATCTGTCAGCAAGTGACGCTACGTTCGATGCACATTCTGCGAAGATTCTTTCGCGCTGGCCATCTCAGATTTGTTCACTGATTTTGTAAATTTCTCACTTTCTAATCAGGTGGAAAATTGTTCTAGTGCATTTTTTTAAGGCGCGCCCTATATTGATACACTTTAAAAACTTTACAGAATTTTTTTACAATCGAAACACATTCTTAAATTCCAAAATAAAATGCCATGTATACTGATTAATACCATGTGTGGTAAGATGAGGATCTAATCCCATTTTATTGTCTCGTGCACCTACCTCTTCATATATTCTGCGAGACATGATCAGAAAGGAACTGAACTAGATTATTTTGGATTAGACTCTTTGTCTAAGTCGCTAAAATCTGTTAATATTTAGTATTCGAAATAAAAATAGCAGATATTGTTGCTACACTTATTGACTATTTCTCCACATAATCGCCATCTCGTCCAATGCATGTGGTGAGCCTTGAAACGAGATTCTTTATGTCCCGAAAAATTCTCCCACTTCAGAACGTCTTTCTGCACCTGAGCGTCAGTTGAAAATTTAACTCCACCCATGTGTGCCTTCAGGGAGGTGAAACTGAGGGCGCCAAGTCAGGGGAGTACCGGGGGGGGGGAGTTCAAATCATCCCATGTGTCCAAGAAAATGCCTTTGTGGCTAAGGCTGTGTGAGGACGGGCGTTGTCATGCAACAAGCACACTCCTATCGTCAGCATTCCCCTTTTTTTGTTTTGAATGCTCCTTTTGAGTTTTTTTAGGGTCTCTCAATATCGTTGTGCATTGATGGCACAAAAATTATGCCTTTTCTGTTACAAAACACTGATTATTTCGCCAGAAGGGGACTTGGTATGACGCCACTGTGAAGACTGAGGTGTGTAATGAGCCACCCACGTTTCATCTCCAGTTACAATAGAGCTCAGAAAATCGTCACTTTCCGCGAGTAGGAAGTGGATCACAGCACGAGCGGGATTTATTGCAGACATCTTTCACGCAACTGAAAACTACAAAGTCAGTTTGCGTACTACCGTGTTCGCTCTGTCCGGAGATCACCCTCTACCACTCTGTGTTGCCAACCCTAAAAAAATTACAGTACACTTGCGTTGGGAACATGCCTCGTACATCACGCATCATTTAGTATGATGTATATGCAGTTATCCTTGTCTATGAATCATTACTCGTCTCTGTATACTTGCCAAATTCGCTCTCTTTGTGTGCTATCACGCCTCAACTTCTCAGAATATTTCCGCCTTGGCCAATACATTATTTCTATCAGAAATTTTCCTTATTTATAGTCGCCACAATTGCTAAGGTCATTAACGACGTTGTAAACTGCTGTATTTGACTCTGTGGGGAAACTAATTACTGGTAGTTTCTGAAAATAGAGACGTAGACACAACATTCATGCGCCGGCATTCAAACCCGGGACCTCTGTGAGGCGAGACAGCGACGCCGGCAACTACAATATGCCCTTCCATATAATAATACCCCTTAAATATATATTACAAACACCTTCTAGGAGTTTCACAAAAGTTTTTTCTTGAACAGTATTTAGTAATTTTAGGATATATTATATTTCTGTGTTTATTGAGAAAATCCTTTGTCATATTGTTTTCTCAAACCAAATCTAACACCTTCCACGGCACTGTAACAGATTTTATGTGCTTTATAATTAAGAAAAGGTGGATGTAAATTAACTCCGATGAGAAATTAAGGATTAACTATAGCATAAAATACATTTGTCTATTTTTGCATTTCAAACAGAAATACGTGGCTCGAAAATTAAAGTTGATAACATATTTAAATTAAACTACTGTCCTTATTTCATCATTTGACACACAACGACACTGCAAAAATAATTTGAATAACAGAAGAAGAAGGTGTTGATAGGCTACATATAGGGTAAACCGCATAGTGGACACTTCCCTCTTATAGCATAGGAAAGGGATTAAAGGGGGGATGCGGAAAGGTAGAGCAAGGTAGCCAAGGGTTAACTAGAGACCCCAGGCTATGTTTTAAGGATCCTATCCAGCAATTCGCCTAAGAGTTATGCAGGGAAAACCCTAGAAAAACCTGCATCAGGTAGGTCGGGCATTTGGGACTTGTCCCACGCCCTTCCGAGGACGGAAGAGGGGTTTTCTGTGGGGTCGCAGGTTTCCCCTCACCGTGCCTTGACCAGTGTAGGAGGCAGCTATCCGACTATTCCAATAGGAATAGCGGACAACTCTTACCGTATGCTCAGTCTGCGACCCAGGAACATACACCTCAGCATGTTGTTCAAAAATCCAGAGAGATAAGCATATTAAATTTAAGAGATTTTACTTTTAATTCGCCTGCCATTTACTTTTTTTTGTCGCTACAACTATAAAATCACTGTGGCAGAGATTTTTTTATGAGGTGCGCCCACTGCTGTCGTTTATTGGGAAACAAGCGATTGACCTCGATAAATATTTTTTTCGGCGCAAAAATATCGGCCATTTTAGCATGTTTGAAAATTTACACCCCAATCCACTCCCACCCCTGGGGCTGATAGTCGCGTGTTAACCCCCACAGTGTTTGTTTCCGGTTGGAAAAGAAAAACTTGTACAAATTTTCTCCACGGTGTAGATTTGTATGCAGAAAATACTCGCACACACATTCATACACACAAAGAGTCAATTTTATTGATTAAATTTAGTAGCAACTATTTGATAGATCGGTCTTTCGCTACGTGCAAAAGGATAATATTGTATAATATACAAGAGACCAACAAGTGAAACAGCGGAGCAGTATCGTTACGCTTCTAAATCATTTCTTGACTATT
The DNA here is from genome assembly GCA_037074705.1 of Zhengitettix transpicula. Lineage (NCBI taxonomy): Eukaryota > Metazoa > Arthropoda > Insecta > Orthoptera > Tetrigidae > Zhengitettix > Zhengitettix transpicula. Next base: position 118,458,082 of record CM073592.1, on the reverse strand, counting down.
AGTTCTATTGTCCATGGTTGTTTCTAAAACCGAACTGCTGGATTGGTTTTATCCTTAGTAGAAGATTTTTTTCTGAACCTTTGTATACATGAAGGCTTATTGGCATGAATTAAATTTGTTATCTGTTTTTTTTTACCGGGTTTGGGAATCATAACTATTCCTGAGACTTTTCAGAAGAATCTTATTGCTTCATTAATTAACTGCGTAGTAATTGCTTGTAATTTTTCCGGTAATAGAGTCTAAATCTGGAATTGAAGCTTAACGTTTATTCCATTTCTGTGGGATAATTCATCTCTCGTTTCCATCCATTCCTCCTGTTCTTTCTCTTAATTCTTGTGTCATACAATTTAATTATTTGAGCAAAAATTTATGACTTTTAGAAAACATTTTATTAAAACTGACGAATTTTGGTGGGTATGCCGTAAATGGCCATGACACAAACGTTCATTGTAATAGAAGAGGGTGCAGTGCAATTTTACAAAATTTATTAAACTGATGAATGTAATGAATACATAGTATTGGAAAGTGTGTTGAACAGTTTTGTGATGGAACAGCGGCAGTAAGTACATGCGTGCAGATTTCTCTGACCTTCCAGCCGTAGTAGAAAGTGGTTTGCAGCACGCGCATCCTACGTCCACCATCCCTTCTTGCCACAATAATTTCCTCATTCGACTTTCCCTGACCCTCTGCTAACACTTTCAGCACAAACATGACTATTTCCCCAAACAAACTTAGCTTCCTACGAAATTATTTCTGCTGAGGATGAGGATATTGCAAATTAACTATTAAAAATTCAGTTGTATTGGAGATGTCGTAGTTTTTTTTACTGACACTAATAATTCGTTTAAACGTCTAGAGCTATCAATGTACACAAAATTAGAGAAAACAGATATGACAAAGTTTTGCCGCATTTAAATTAAAATTAGTTTTATAAATTCATAACGATTACTGAAAACAACAAGCTGGAAACGGTGTATTGAAAAATATTGTATGAAAACAAATAGCGCTATAATTATTTTCATTAATACCAAGAGACAACTTCTGATCTTGCCTCTGTAGAAATTCTTCGCAAAATCTGTTTCGATCTACACGTGAAATCAATCCAATTTTCAAATATTTCTTAATGGGACATTAAAATTTACTATTATAAGCTATGCTAAAAATCTGGGAAATCGTCGTTGTACTAAAACTATATTGTAGATAAACCTTGAATTTATCGTAGCTTAAGACCTTCAGTGTTAAAAAATATGCAAGTCATTTTAAAATAAGTTAATAAGCGATTGGAACAAATTTTCTGCAGCAATGTTTGAAGAAGATCTTTCAGCAATAAAGGTACAGGAGTAGATTAATGAAATAGTGAAGTGGATAATTTATTTTTATTTTTTTCTTTAAAATAAATAATTATTTAGAGTGCGGTGATTATTTTTTAGTGACGACACTGACATGGATTCCAGAAAAGTTCCGTGGTTTTTAACATTGACGTTTTACATTTTAACTTCATAAATTTTTTTTTATGTTAACTGTTTATGAAACTGACACCGTGCACAACCCCATTCGCAGTAAATAATGTACGTACGGATACATAATATTCTATTCTTACCAAAGTTAAGATTATGTCTCTCACTATGATCTGATTTGAGAACGAAAAACATGTCTTAAATTACTGGGCATCGCCATGACTTGCAGTTCAAGTATTAGATACAATTTTTATTGTAAGATAAGTGAGGTTCATACCGACATGATCCAGCGATAAAATGTCGCGAGAGGAGATTCAGTCGGTAATCATAAGTTTGTCGTCGAGCGTAGATGAAGTTATTGCGAGCTATTGGTAGTAGAAAAGAATTGAAAAGTGGATAAAACAGTGGGTGCATCCGTATAATTTAATTAATGTGAAATATAGTTGACCCGTATTTACAAGAGATCTGTTTTTTAATGAATAATTCCATAAGCACTGACGTGATTCTACCTCCTGAATAAAAGAAATCATGAAGCCACTCTTTGAATTTTCCATCTTCACCTTTCGCAAAGTCATACGACACTGAAGGTTTACACGAGCTTGTCGTGTCTCTTAATAATCGTGCTTTCAACAGATGTCGCAATCGTACAGATGTGAACTAATTTTGTCGTTCCTTCGCGTTTCTTATGGGCCTGAGCATTGCGTATATTACAAAACAATTACCGAATATCGTTTAAGATGTGGTGTATCTTATCGCTCTTGTGTGAACTCTGCCTAAGAGTTATAAGAATGGCATCGGACATATCAGCTATAGGATATACACTAAATCATGCTCGTGTACTTGTCGTTTCGTATTTATCCCGGTACTTTGACACACGACATAGAAAATAATATTGATTTGAACCGAAAAGCGTCCGTCTTTCGAGTTGTGCGAGAAAAGGTAGATGATGTCGCTCTCGGAAGGAAGGCAAAGGTTTCCTTGACATTTTTCAACTCGTTCGGTCTTTGACTGAATAAGAACTACGAATGGAAATACAGCAATAGAGGACGTTGACAATCTACAAACCTAAAATTAGATATATCTCCCTTTTATCTTTCCTACTTTCAGCCTACGATTCATCACCTGTTGACCCTGGCCTGTGATGGCGGCTGTTACCAGTTGCGGCGTGCCAATTAAGCTAATTGCCACGGATTCTAATGAAACTATCCTCAGATTCTCACGCTCACTGCACCACAGCCTGCTACTTGCTACTGAAAACAACGCGCTCATGGTGGTAAAATATTTGTAGCTTCTACGATAAACTTTTTTATACGTGATACGGGATTTAAATCGTAGCACAAATATTAGACGCGTTCCATGAGACAGAAAGCAGAATTTTCTTGTTTGTACTTCCATTCGATAACAACACTTGTTTAAATATGCTACCATTCCCGTAATCTTCATTATGGTAAATCGCCTTTGATTGCACAGGAAGGGATTTGAAAGGGGGGATGCGGAAGGGAAGATCAAGATAGTCCCCGGGCTATACTTTAAGGATACTACCCGACATTCGCCTAAAAGTGATATTGGACAAATCCTGGCACTTTGTGTCTGTCAACGCCCTTCTGATGACGTTAGTGGGCTTCGCTGTGCGGACGCAGCATTCCCTCCTCCATGCCTCAACGAGTTTAGGAGGCAGCTGGCCGAATTTTCTCATAGGAAAAGAGAACAACTCTTACCGTATGCCCAACGTCAGTGACCCTGGAACATAAACGTGTCAAAACTGACAGAGGTGGCTCGGCTTGAGTGATCCTTAGTTTAAAAACAGAGAAAGAAATGGCGTCCCCGAAGGTAGCCTCCTCCGTCTCTCCTAGGTTAATTATTTTTCTCAGGTCTAGTAAGAGAACACTGAAAGGTATCTTTTCAGTTTCAAGTCTGTACGGCTTCAGTTTTCGGTAAAAGATGGAGTGCGAAGATTTGACTCATTGTGTCCAGAAGATGTAAAATTTATTATGTTTCTCTTCTAAAATAAAAAGCTTGTCGGTATGAAACCCACTACAGATTAAGTGATCATTTTCAAGTAGTGGATTTTAACATGGTAAATCTTTCTCATGTTTGATCACGCTCGTTTGTAACAATGAATTATCTTTTATACGTCGTAATTAAGAATCCCATATACAAATCATTTCGATTAAATATCGTCGTGTGGATGCAACAACGTATATGGGAATAGCGAAACAGAGCGTTCTTCTAGCGTACTATAATGGCTTAATGAAAATATTTCACAGGAGTATTTAGAAAAGTTGGTTGATCTTAGGTTTTTCAAACAAATACACTTATCTCTCAGTCCTGCGTTATGCCGCACAACTCATTCCCGAAAATAATGAAACCCAGAAATTCACATCAACGTTCTCCTCGATCAGCGAGCAGGTTCAGACCGAGAATCGATACAGCGACTCCAGGATGTACAAACCGATAGCTGATAACTCAAACAAGCGGAACCCAGATCACTTAATTTCCTTCCGAGCAGAAAATTTACAGAACCTGGGACTAAAAATCCAGATGCTAATATTTCTATCGCTGCTATAGGCACAATGAAATGAGTTCATCTTCTCTAAATCCACAGTTCAATTTTAATTGCAGACCAAAATCTCTTGTTCGGTGGCTCAGATCCAATTCCTAATTGACATCTTAGTCAACGGACTTAGTGTGTCCAATTTCACCGCCTGCTCCAGCTGCAATCAACCAATAAAAAAAAACTCGTTTTGTCGGATAAATCTCAGCCTATGTACTGGATAAGCAGTTAGCGGATATAAAAGACGCCTATTACCGTCTTGAGCGCTCTTCGGTGTTCTGCCCCTGAGAGAACTACATGAAGCAGGTTCTAGTCGACCCTACTCTGATCAAGGAATCACTTCCATGTCATAACTACACTGTGGTAGCTATAAAAATCTTTCCAATTAATATTCTTAGCCTCTCCACCGTCGAAGCAAGTCGTTTGAAGAAATCCCTTTCCCTCTCAACTCTGAGCGCAAAACACTTGTGGAACCGTTACAGTTTCATGTCTCAAATTTGGCCACACCCACACCACAATTGTAAGTTCAACTAAATAGCTCTCAGATAATTTTGCTAGCTCCAAAACTGTTTTTGGGTCTAAAGTTGGCTTTACACTTGCAATAAATTGTTTCAATTCACTAATTGTAATGAGAAATTCCAAGTTTAAAGCACTTACAAATCATTGTGCCTGTTCTTGCATGAATAGTTAACCATTTCTATATCTTTGCTACTTGTGACGAAGTAGGCCTATCATGGGAGACGGAGTTGATCGGCGCCAAAGGTATGCGATTTTAAAAAATGTTTTCCCTATGTTCATTTATTTGGTTCATCTACAATCATTTTATTTTATTTTATAGTTATTTGAAATTACGCGAAATATCTTTACTTCATAATTAAATAAATTAGTCAATGAATCAGACATTCATTAAAGTATGGGCCTAACCGTTAATTATTAATAATACGTTTCATGAATCTTCTCCCGTATAAAATTTAATACGTCTGTGTTAAAAGTATACAATACATTTTATTAAAAATTATACGATTGTATATTTGCTTCATAATAAATTAAATAAATGTGTGGAAAAGTGCTCAAAGTAAACCCCAACACCAGTGGAACAACAGGTGGAGAGGAATTAAAGCTATAAATATCCACCAAAAAATCAAAGGATTTCAAGCAATTAAAATCGACCCCACAGTCGCCCGAAAAGACCAGGTAGTAATATAAAGAATCAGAACTGAACATTCAAAGATGACACACCTCCACATAATCAACAATAGCCCTGCACCTAATTGTGAGCTATGCAAGTCCCCAATAGTTATTAAACATATAATAAGTGAATGTTCAAAATACGATCAAGAAAGAAAACTGCTACTGGACAGTAAAAACATCAGTGAGGCGCTTCACTCAACAGAATACCAAAGACTAATAATTAAATACCTGAAAATGATTAATCTTTACTGTGAAATATAAAGAACCTGTAATAATTAAGTAAAGTATGTAAAGTAAATAAGTGTATTAAGTCGTCGCTAATGACCTAGAAGTTGATGCGACTCAAAATAAAATAAATTTAAAAAAAATGGCCAATGAATCAAACAAGCATTAACGTATAATTCTTAACAATGTTCATAATTCTTGAATCTACTACCGTATAAAATTTTTTACCCCACTGACGAGCTAAATAAATATATACAACGAAATGGTTAAACAGCTGTCCTCTGAAAACAGAAATTTGTCGTCACATGTCACGAGACACTACTTGTACATCTCCAGTGTAAATGTTATCTGCCACTATTTGCACGAATAAAATGCAATGACTCGCGTTCAAGTTCTTGCACTTACCATAGTAAATGGCCTGCAAAGAAATTTCAGGAACCCCTGACTGTAATATCTTGCTAATTTAAAGTCGGCAATATATTGCTTACGTTATGTGCTCTGTTTCGACATGCTAAAATTTATTACCCACTGGACACTGAACAGTTGTTCAGCGTTGCTCCTTGAAAAATACATCGCCTGTCCATCAGATAAATATTTTAATAATAATTTCCTCAGCCTGTTACGTAACCTTGAATACACGCGACTACGTATTTTTGATAGTTTTGTGTGTTTGCAGGCTCCTGTTCCAAAACCGGAGGTGTACAGCTTCCGTGTGGAGTCGCACATTCAGTACCGTTACGCGAAGACTGTCATCAGCAGCCGCCTGGCAAACCCTGCTAACAAGGCTCAGGAGGTCGTCTTCAGCACCGTCCTCCCAGAGACGGCCTTCATCTCCGGCTTCAACATGTGAGTTTGAGTGTCACAGTCTCCGTTTGTGATTAGGTTGGCAACGTAGATCAACTCCTTTAATATTATACCATATATATCACAAAAGGACTTTTCAAAGTTTCAGAGATCACTAACCAGGCACACTGTTGTGAATTAATGAGCCTTGCCAACATTGCCTTCAAGTGAAACAATAAATCTATTGAAAGCTTCATTAGTATCACTGAACAAACTAAACTAATCTATTAAAATTAATTGGCAATTAAATTGGAAGGTGCTGCACTGTAATACAATAATTATAATGCATTTTTTGCAGTTATAGTTATTCCAACCATGATATGATATGATAAGAGAGAACTTTCTTCTTAACTTCAACATATAATACTTACTGAATGACATATGTCTACGTACAGGAACATGATGTAAGAATTTCAAATATGTTGGCGCCACTTTCAACAAATCCTAACTTCAAAAAATTCGTATCTGGTAGGGGGTGAATATAATAGGCCTAAGAGATTTTCCCAATATATTTGATGTCTTTAATTCCATTAGTCCTCGTATTAGGAAATAGGATACGTCAATACATAAAATTAATATATAATAATTGGATGCTACAATTATAAATAATTAGAACTTAATATAAAAATACGAAAATTAGGGACACAAATTTCCCTGTCCAACATAAGTAACATATATTAATAATGACAGAAATAATAATTCTTTAAGGTTACTAAGGGTATAATATTTACATTTCTAATAAAAAATTCAATACGTACTAGTGAATAATTAATGATTCCATAATTAACTATCATAAAATATAGAATTACATATCACACAAGAATAAACACAAAACTTAACACACGCACACTGTAAGGAAACACAAACGACGGACAAGTCACTTCACGAAACACAGCGACGAGGAATCTGCAAACTACAGGCCGTACATGAAACAAACGAAAGAGCATAAAAGACCAACAGAGACTAAGAAAGTTATGAAATAAGTAGTTATAGTCAGCAACACATTGAACACTTTTGCAGTTTTTGATAAAGAAACTCCTGTACTGAGAATTCAGTAGAATATTTTTACACTGAATTCCAAAACTTTCGTAGTTGTTAATGTTCTTTACATCTGGAGGAAACTATTGTATTAAACTATCCCTGAATGGTGAATACTTCCCTGTTCTTTTTGTTTACATGAGGGTAATCCGCATGGTGGCAACTCCCCTTTAATAGCATACGAAGGGATTTACAAGGGGGGATGCGGAAAGGTGGAGGAAGGTAGCCAAGCGTTAACTAGGGCACTTGGGCTATAGTTTAAGGATCCTACCCGGCATTCGCCTTAAGGTGATGCAGGAAAAACCCTAGAAAAATCTGCATCAGGTAGGTCGGGCATTTGGTACTTGTCTCACGCCCCTCCGATAGCGGGAGAATAGTTTCGTGTTCTCCGTACCTCGACCAGTTTAGGAGGCAGCTGGCCGAATGTTCCAATGGGAACAGAGAACAAGTCTTACCGTAGAGAGCAAAGATCTTTGACCTGAGCGATTTCTAGTGTCATAATCGTGAGACTCGCCATTCGTTCGAAAAAGATTCATGTTCCATTTAACAAACTTAAAAAATTAAATTTGCTCAAGAAATTATGTAATTTACAAGACGAAGAAATATTATTTTAAGACTAATAGTAAAGTTCAAGAGGTTGAGGTCGATGTTTTTTGCTTCGTTCAGGTTCAAGTATATGTGACTGAATCAAACGAAATTACGCTGAGAGAATTTAAACTAAAACTCTCTTACGGTGGATCTTGAAAGAAATTTTATATTTGCTTTCTAATATTTGGACGAATTTAACAGCAACGAAAAAGACATCACAAAATAATCTATAAGATAAATTAACATAGGTAGTGGATTCCTTATGAGCCCGGATTCTGGGTTCAGGATTTGTAACAGATCGTTTAACTTACCTCGTCCATACAGGAGTGGAGACTCTTCTTACAATATATTTTAAGCAATTTAATGATATTTCCTGATATGTTAAAATATAGCGTCCCTTAAACATTAATTTAATGAATATGATCTCAAAATTAATGTACTCGTATCTTAAATATTTTTCAGAAATCTTGAATTTCTCCACAAAAGACTCTAATAATTCCTTCTTGTGCTATCAAAGGGAAGAGGCTACAACGTGTTCGATCCTGTTAGTAGGAAACGTACACATGGCGAAACCAACAAGTTTTGCAGAGAGTGGAATTTATGATATCACTTAGATAATGTAGTAGCTAATAAACAGACAAATTAGTTGTTAATTTTCTTCTAATACAGACGTTTTTATATTTTAAGAAATAAACGTTTGAGTGGCATATCACGATACACTCATTTATTAACAGCGTGATGGAAATTGTGTTTGAGAAGATATCTGTTCGTGATTGTAACTGTTAAAAAATAGTGTTTTTCATATTGTAATACCAGTTTTTGCCTGTTTTACAGTGAAACGGGAGGCAAGGTGTATGAAGCTTATGTGAAAGAGAAAGAAGAGGCGAAGAAGGAATATAACCAGGCCGTAGCAAGTGGATTCACCGCCGCTCACGTTGCAGTCAGGTGAGTTCATGCTATTTACTTCAATTTACTTTTCTTTACAGAAATGATTCGTAGAAATTCCTTATACATTTATTTTTATTACTGAGAAATTTTTAACCATCTGAAATACTATACTTGGTACGCAATTTCTTCAGATCATGATCTCGGCACGTGTTTTACTTCCCTGACGTCACTTGTTTATTTTTAACGTAACAGATATTGTTACTTAGTCTTAGAAATAATCTATATTTTGGCAGCTGTATTTCTCTGATCCTCTGTTCCTATAATGCTTCTAATCCTCTAATCCTCTCATCCGCTCCTTTGCTTGTCCTTGTAACTGTCACGTCCGCTTCTTAATGGAAAGTATATTTATGCTGCAGCGCACGCGATTCCAACACGTTTACGATTTCTGTTAACGTGGAGGCTGGAGCGAAGGTGACGTTCAACCTAACGTACGAGGAGCTGCTAACTCGTCGTCTTTCCGCCTACAACCACGTCATCAACCTCCACCCAGGACAGGTAACACTAGATTTAGAACATTGTTATACCTTCACGAGTGAACTTTGAAAATAATTACAAATAAGTCTTCAACAATATCGACTCTGATTTTTCAGACCACTAAACTTTTCAAATGTTCACTATCCATCAATATAGAATACATGTTACGTTAAAATCAACATTACTAACCCGATAAAAAAAGGACGTCCAGTTTTGGATTTAAAAGTGCTCTTTCATCAACTTTCGTTGTTGTACGTTGTCAAATCTTGATATACATTCATTGATGCGTCAGAACATTGTCACCACCTGCTTACTACCATTTTGGTTCACATTTGAAACGCAAAATAGCAGCGATTCGGCGTGAGGTGAACTATAAAAGTCCATGTTAGGTTTTCGGAGATATCTGGGACCAGTTGTCTACGCGAGTCCGCACTGCAACACGAGCCTACAAGTTTAAATAACCAGTGAAGTGAACATTTAAATGTGCAGTGTAGTATAAAACTGTCAGACAATCAGTTTAATATATAACCTGCTGGCTTCGGCCAAAGCATATTAACTTACAGCGGAACAACGTGTGACCAAATGCAGTCAACTCATGCAATGGAAGACACACCTGAGCAACAGATCAATTTGCAGCCCCTACACAAATGCAGATACAATCCTGGCCTTAATAAATGCAGAATGGCGACACAGAATCCCCTACAACATCTATCAACCAACAAAATGTATGTACGCCAGAGAAACGACGGCCACAAACGCAAGAGCTACCATGGCCGCAACAAATGCAGTGTGGCGGCATCGATTCTCCACTATCAACAGCGGAAATGCATGCACTGGAGAGTGGCAAACAATGCGAAAAAGGAGAATAAATGAATATAGTCATTTAGGTAGCAATCCGCAAGAATCAAACGAAAGAATGATTTCATATTATAACAGATTATCTTCTCTAATTAATGAAGCCCAAAACTAAACACCTGGAGAAGAAAAAAATTTATCTATCCCACCTGTTTTTATACAAGCCATTACAAATGTACCTAAATTTATTGAAAACTCTCAGACAACAAGTAAGTGTAGAAGATTTTACTTATAAAATGTACAATAATGAAGTGAAAGTAATGCCAAAATCAATGGATGCGTACCGATCGATAACGAAAAAACGCAGCATATCGTACTTACAAACTGAAACAGCACAGAGCTTGTACTTGTATATCTACATCCAACAACTGACTAGGAAGAAGTTATATCAGAATAAAAAAAAACTTGGGCATATAGTCCGTAATTTGCACAACGTGAGGCACAGATAAACGAAACGCTCTCTCTCGCTCTTCTTGTAGACCTTGAACCTAACCCAAATAATAAAGACATATAAAATAGAAAAACTTGTAAATGCCATCATGAAATTTGAACCTCCCTACAAAAACAAAACGGTTTTATAGTGCCAAAGGTGTCAAGAGTACGGACACACACATGAACATACTGCAGAGAAAATCCCAAATGTGTGAAATGTGGTGAAGAACATTTAACCGAAGAATGCATTAAGAATAGAACCACACTAACAATCTTTGCTTTATGTACTGATAATGATCCAGCCAACTCAAGAAATATACGAAAAAAGAAATCAACAAAAAAGTTACACAAATAATAGCTAAAGAGAACCACCGATTCAGATTTTGTTCCCCTTCCAAATCGCTATTTTCAAAACAATCTTTCCCACCTTCCTAAATTACAATTCGCTAGAAACCAGAACCAAGACTCTAAAAATTACCAAAATAGCCAACCAGCATGGAACATAAAGAATTATTCTAACAAAAGGACATGGAGACCTTATTTACGACATTTATAAACCCTTCCACATTTTGAAAACATTCTAGAACAAAAATCTGAGCAAATAGGAATCTTCCTCAACTTAATTACTGCATTAATATCCAATATACATTAAAATGGCATAGGATGGTTCGTATGAAACAAAAATCTATACAAAGACTTGGAAATCTCGACTATAAGAGATGTTATCACCGAACGAAGTAACAGGCATCAAAACAGATTGAGCAACCATCCGAATCGACAATCAGTGAACATGCTGGTCAATAGTGAATATGTGTACAGTGACTCATACCTTGTATATCATTTACTAATTGTTCCAAGTGAACAGATTGTAAATTAGCAAATAAAAAAAGTTGTCTACGCACAAGTCACGCAATTCCCTTAAATTATGGGCCGATGGTTTGTTGACTCAGCATAGGCATCCTAGATGTGTTCCATCGGATTAAGTTCAGACGAATTTGGTGGCCACTGTGGTGTTACATGGTTTTTGCCTTGTGAAATGTACAGTTATCCTGCAGAGAGCTGCTATCAAGTATTAATGGATGTTCAACTATGTTGCACTGAAAGGGGGCCCCAAAACAGCACCTGCACCAGCATTGAACTGTGCCATCAGATCTGCCACAGCTCGTGGCCTATCCAGCTTTAGAATGCCTTCTGTATTCTTTGATGAGTCATGGGTATCCAATAAGTCGCTTGTTCTTGGTTTAACCGTCCTTCAACCATAGATTATAACGGCAGTAACACGCGAACATCCGACCAGCTTCGCCTTTTCCGAGGTGTACGTTCCCAGGCACCAGGCCATGACGATCTACACTTGGTAAACGTTGTGTCTAGATTGCCCTCCATTTTTGGCAATTATCGGTAAAAAAGACTCCTCATTCATTGTGTCATGTGCACGCAACGTCCGCAGGAGGCATTGTCTCGCGGTTGGCAGTGGTCATACTGTTTTGGCTTATCAGTATACATTTTTTTTAGTAATAGTTTCGACTTACCACTAGCATACGAGTAATATAAAGCTGTCAGTTCCGCAAAAACTGAAGAATAGACCATGCGATGCGTGTGGCAAGTATTCTTCATTCCTGGAATGAAGAAATGCTCTTAATATCCATTCAGACTTTGGAATAGTCACTTGTATGATTGTATTATAGCAAGAAAACTCTGATCTCAGGCACCTGTGGATTTACGTTGCAGAGATTAGCTGTCCGCACCAAATACATACTGCCTATTCCTGTTTCCTGTTGTCCGCTGTAGTTGGAGATCCCGGATTTTCCCTTACTGAATCCAGCAGCTTGATGGAGCGTCTCGGTCCTTGTTCTCCAATATTCGGCGGATGACCTCGTACAACCAGTTGATGGGCAGGTGTATTTACAATATCCTTTTCCCCTACTCGGATAAGCATACACTTCGGGATCCTATCTCCAAACGTTATCCCCGTCTTTCTGCCAACTCTTTCCACGTCCTTCCAACCACTCTCCACAAAGTTCTTCTTCCAACTGTTTCCACGTCTTTCCAACCACTCTCCTCAACGTCTTTATTCCAACTGTCCTAAAGCGTCACGGGCTTTTGTTGTTCTTAGCCGCATGGGATTTTCCCATGGGCCAATGTACAATATTTCGTTATTAAAATAGCCACGTGCGGCTACCTGAGACGCGACAGGTCGGCGTCTCGAGTTGGGGAAACAAAAGGGTCCACCAAACTACAGCAAACAACATTTCCGAAAATAAAACTAAATTAAATTAAAATACGCGCGTTACCTTTTCACTTATTCACTCGTGGTCACATACATGCACAATATTAAAAAAAACATAAACAAAATAAAATAATTTATACCTCTAATACGTACAATCGAAAAGTCCCACGTTGGGCGCCAAAATGTAATGAATTATTTTATTCGGCTGGGTATTTTATCATAATATGATATGATGAAATATTTATGAACATCGTATATTTTCAAACAAAATTTTTGATGTGACATTTTGCTTCAATTATGAATTGTAAACTAAAGTTAATGCAAATAAATGACGAATCTACTTTGCTTTTAGGTTGTACGCGATCTGCAAGTAGATGTTTACATCAATGAAAACAGAAACATCACTAGTCTGAGGGTTCCTGAACTTAGTTCTGGCAATGAAGTGGAACCGGACGAGACTGCTAAAGGTAAAAATATCTATTCTCTATTTTTTTTTTGGACTAATTTGTCGAATGTGACTAGACAGACGTATTCAAATTCTATTATCATACTACCATAAAAACCGACAGGATATTAATCGTTTTTTCACTATTTAATTAATAAGTAACAGGTCTCGTGATAATAGGCTATGACACAAGAAATAGTTTCTCCTGTAACCTCGTTTCTTTTATAATCTACATAATTACGCGAAAAAATCTTATGTATTTAAAAATTAGCATTTATTTATGGTAAAAATGATTCAAATCGCACTATCAAGGGAAGTGTTTCGTGAAAGCGGAAATCTTAGGGAAATTGTATTACTGGCAGAAGCGTCTCTTCAATTAATTTATCGCTAAGACTCTCTGCCCCTTCAAGTTTAAGCATTGAACTAACTGACGATACTTTAACATGGCAGAAAGTCTGATCTAGAAGCTTTTATTTGCAACTTAAATAATCAGGATGGTTGCTCGGGCACTGCAGACGCCGGAACTTATTTAATTCAAACTTCATATTAACTACATTGACGGCTAGCTCTTGTGTACTCATAATGGTTATTAAAATTAAGAAAAATAATTCCTCTTGAATATATGCTGAATCATATAATAATTATAAATAAAAATAAATGTTTTAACTGTATGAATTGCTACCCTCGAATGCAGCCAGCTGGCTATCTCCGTGCTACTCATGGTCCAGCACGGGATCACTCTCTGAAATTGAGAAACGTGCATGCGCAGTATTCCGTCTTATCTCCCTGTACTACCCGTAAAGCTCTACACTCCTTTCGGTACTATAGATTAGTGAGCACATGCAAGGCTTTTTACTAAAATTAACTTTATTTAAAATATGTATAAAATAAAAATAATTTCGTTGTGGAAATGTGTGTCAACTTTGTGTTCCGCTTTTAAAAATTGCTCTATTCTAAACTATGTAGACGGGGTTAGAAATGTATATGTTACGGGTCGGGTTATTTGCCACTGAATACTGGAAAAACAATCATTGTAGTAGCATTATTAATATTTTACAATACTATCAACGTAAAATTTGGTGGTTGGGGTGATGTAACACACAACTTAAGCTCACAAGCCACTACTGACTAGGTGCATACGTCAACGACAAACTTAGGCTACTACTGACTCTCTACCTTATAAAAGAAGCTGCGTGTACAGAATACAATTTACTGCCCCGATCTAAACAAAAAAGTAGAGTACATCTGTTTGTTTTGTTTACCGTTTACTCTTTCTGAGCTCTGGTTTACAGTTAAAGAACTTTGTTTGTGTCACTAGCCAATCCGTTGGTGTCGTTGGAGCGAACGACGCCAACGTCGGCGCATATCCACTACGCCCCGACGGAGGCACAGCAAAAGAAGGCCGGCAATGAGGAAGGCCTCAGTGGCCAGCTAATCGTGCAGTACGACGTCGAAAGGGATCCGCAGGCTGGCGAGGTGTTGGTGAGTACGCCGCTTCATCGTCAATAAACTACACACACAAAAAATTCAAAATGGTGTTCAGTAATAATAATATAGAACGACATCTAAATGAAAACGAATGACTCCTATGGTTTCTTGTTGGGGGGGGGGGGAGGCTAATAGTGTAAATCTACGTTAAATACTTTATTTGTTGTATTATTAGTTGTTGATATGGACAGATTACCACAGGATATATTGTGTCAATCAATCTTATGACAGAACTTAGTTGATCCAATTTCATTCATTATTTACGAACGGTGGACTCCGTATTTCCCTACTGATCCTGTCATGTAACTTTAAGTTCAGTGTTCACTTTTTCTTGGAAGCATCGATTAACCTGTGTATCCTCTGCACATTTTTTTTCACTGCCAACGTAATTTTGTCACTACAGTTGAAATGATACGAAGTTTATCCTTGCACACATCCCTAGCTTTCAAATTATTTTGTTCATATTTCTATCAATTCATAAAATTCTTCATCTTGAGTAACCATTAGACCAATTTCATTGGATTAAGTAATCTTATTTCAATTTAAATCGATAAACCAATGTAAATTCTTCCATATTCGTACGAGTTGAACTGAAAATATGTAAAGGAAAAGGATAATGTAAATTTTAATTGTTATTTTCAGGTGTACGAAGGATATTTCGTCCATTTCTTTGCTCCTAAGGAGCTGCCTGCTCTGAGGAAGCATGCTATATTCGTTCTGGATGTGTCGGGATCCATGGAGGGCCGCAAGATCCTTCAGCTAAAGGACGCAATGACGACAATCCTGGGAGAGCTACAGGAAGGAGATTTTTTCAACATCATTGAGTTCTCTTATTCAGTGACGGTATGTACTTTCGTATCATTTAATTATCCAGCTCTGATTTATTGAGGTCTAGACTTCAGTACTTTAAGGTTTAAACAAGTGGTTATTTTCACGAAGTATTCCATACACAAACGTAGAGGAACTAAATTATGCAAAATATAACTTTCAAATAACTAAAATAACTTTCTTTATGGAAGTACACCAGCAGAGTTGAGTAAACTTTTATCTGAGCAATAAAGATCACGTTATGACAAAGATAAATCAGACATCGTAAAGTGAGGTACGAAAACTACCATGAATAGTCTCTCTATTCGTTTATAGCTTTGCTTTTTAACACCATTATATTTTAAGACTTTGTCATAATTTACTTTTATACGGTTACTCTTACTTTTACGATACATAATATCAGCTGGAATAAAATTTTGTAACGGTAAATAAATGGTGTCAAAGTGGGAAATAATATACGGCTATGACCAGAGGAAACCCATAAAAAACTGTTAAACCATAAAAGTTATACTGTTTACCTTAATCTTAATTTGCTACGGAATATAAATATGTGAAAGCTTCTGTAATTTTCTTCATCCTTCGAAGAGGATTTTTCATATAAACGAAATTATCTGCGTCAGTAGTATCCTCCATTTACTCAAAGATTCGTTTCCTCTGAAAAAATAACGAATTCTCAAGATTAGATTGGCAAATATCCAGACATTTTTAAATTATACTTCCATAACTTATCAACATAGATTGCATCATTAGGGAATTGTTTCCATACTTTTTGAAAGATTAGATTCATTAGTTCTATTTGTCCTCCGCCGACGTAATAAGACAAATATAAAACGATAAAAATTAGAGAAATCAATAAGAAAAATAGTAAGCACATGAATAAGAACGCGGATAATTGTAAAGATAAATTGCTACAAAAGTAAGAAAGATTAAATGTATCATTAAGGTAATATGTTATTACATGTAATATAAACGGCACTTCATAGAAACAAATTTCAACTTAACATTAAACATATCTCCAAAATCTTGACGTCTTCGTAATAATTAGCTCCTCTTTAGGCACTTTTAAAGAATCTTAAAATTCTCTTGTTAAGAACGACACGGCCTATTGCTTCTGCAGATTCCTTAACACGTTCACTGTGTATGTGACCATATTTCTTACATTCTGTGATGAGGTTGGATATTGAGAGACTCAATTTAATAAATAATTACTTTAAGTAATTTATTGTTAACTTTTGATTGATGTAATTTATTTGAATTTAAAAACAAAATACATTTGATTCACAAATTAATTATGCCAAATTATTAACAATTCACTGGCATATGCAAAATGTGCACTGTAAAATAAGAAATATGTCAGGGTGGAATGCGAAAAAACTAGTATGAAAATGACGATTTAAATGTTTTTAAAGGGAAGTATAAAAGTCAACCGCGTGTATTTGCTTACATATAGTTCTGCCGGTCTCATCGGATATAGCGAGCGGCGTTTCTTTTTCTCTTGCCTTCTACCAATCATCCTCATTCAGAGAATATTTTACGTCCTCGTCCTTAATCGTTCAGTCAATTTTAGCCACTCGACTTTCTCTGCAAGCTCGTTTCAATTAATTCATCGCCTTCAGAGCTTATTTGACCTGAAGCTCTGCAATCCTCAACCATCTGGATGATTCACAACAGCACATTTTTTCTACATCCAGACGGACCTTTTCAAACTGCTTCCTTGCTGTCCTAATCCCAACCGCTGACCCTTTCACTTCCTCTGCCCAGTTACCACCCACTGCGTGGTGGAGACAAAAAAAAACTGTTTCTCCCGCTTCCAGACATCGCTTTGTTTACGAAAGCAAATTCTTGTTCCCTTGTTGCGCACTTTGTATCTGGTGTTATTGCCAATATGGAAAATTTTATCCTCCAAATTATAAATGAAACACGATTACGTCACAATTCTATTCAATATGTCTGTGTTAATCCGTTAGGTGTGGAACCTGGACAACACTAACGACAGCACCGTGTACTCGCCTTACAACATGTACGACGACAGTGGCCGGGTTCCGAACCCCGCAGCCACGCCCGCCTTCCCTGCCACTCCGGAATACATCGCCAAAGCCAAGGACATAATCTCCAAGATGAATGCCGGAGGAGGTAAGAGACTGAAATAGTTGCCTTTAAAATTAAATGGCAGTCTACACCAACAATCTTTGCATTTGAGAAAATTATTTACGTAACTCAAACCGCGTTTTTCACTTATTCTATCTCATAATTCTTCATTGTCTTCTGTTAATTTAGTGGTGAATATATCGGCACTGTGCCATGAAGTAGAATTTTTTTCTCGGTTATTATTCAATTTGCTTAATCCACCAATGCCAACGCTACTGTGTAAACGTTTTTGGTTTAAAATCGAAAAATGTGCAAGTTTTATGAAATTGTCGTTACTTTGCTTATTTATTTGTTGGATATAAAACTAAAAACGTGCAAAACTTCAGGCCTGAAATCGAATAAAATTCCCGGTTACATTCAAGGCTATAGCGATATAAACTTCAAATTTTCCGGTCGTCTCATGAATAGAAGCTGCAAGGAATTACGATCTCGACCGGACCCGTAATTGAACCCATGACCTGCTCTGTGGTTGATCCCTTGTGAGCTTTCTGTATCCGTTGTACATGCATGAACGGAGGCACACCAAAAAATTATTTCAACCACATTTATCACGGCATATTCTTCAGTGTTCAGCCAGACATTTATTATTTTCCACCTTGAGTGAACTATTTTTTCACGTGGTGACATTATTTCCTTAGGGTGAAACCATTCCTTTATTTATCTTGACTAATTCGTTTTAGACAGTCTTGCGATTCGCACACAACCAATACGGATATATTAGAGTATCAATGACGTCTTATAATTATAATGAAAAATTTCAATGTTCGTAGGAATCCTAAGTCTTCAAAGATCAGCAATTTCCTGAAGGTGAAAAAAGTCGGGAGTTATTTTTAAAGCGGATTATTTGGTGCTAACTAAATATTTATTATAAGCAATTTCCAAATTAAGCTCCATTTATGAGTCAGATTATTATAATGTAAATTATGTTCAGAAATGCATTTTTCTTTGAATATGAACAGACTCATTTATATTTAATATTCACAATTTATAATATTAATTTGAAACTTTAAAACATTAATATACATTCAACTCCTGATGTTCATATTAAAAAAATACTATGACCTAGATTGCAGACTACAATTACTGATAATATTTTTGAAAATTAACAGTTATTTGTAGATTTTGATAAAGACCTACAGGCAGGTTGAAATGTAACTATTTTGTGTCTCAAAAATATCCGTATTTCTAGTTTGTAATCTAGGTTAACGTTTCTTAAAAATAATATTTATTCTGAAATCGAACTGAACATTACTGATATATCAATCTAATAAATCTATCTAATTACCAGCTGGTTAATGTTTCCTTTTTAAGTTTGGTTAACTTCGTCCTAATTTAGAAACGCGTATCCTGACCAGGTATCAACCATTAGAGGTATTGCCTTACCTTTTCCAATCTTGCCAGCTTACTTCTCACATTCTTGTTACCGTACTTCCCCACCTGAATTCATTAATTTATCGCCCTCAAAGAGTAAATAGCCAACTTTGCATTTATCAAACTCTTCTGTTTATGGCTTTATAAATCCCTTGTCTTTCTCAGTTGTTGTGCCGTCTTTGTTTGATGCTACTCTCTTTCGACAGATCTGTTATTTGCGTTGTCCAGGTACTGCTAAATATCTAGAAGCGGTCTTACTTTAACTATGTATACCCTATAATACTATAGTATGCATAAAGACATCACTTTTTCACATCGCCTATAATTTAAATGTCCGAATGATACAAGAGGTAACCGTTACTTACTTTTAACTGATCGTATTAGGACAAATCTCCAAATACAGTATCTTCCTTTCGGTGGCACATTATAACGTACTAACAACCGTAGAACCAGGTCCTAAATTATTATAAGGATACCGTATTTAAATGGGTATTTATTAGTCTGTGTCTGTGTGTAGGCACAAACATCGACGACGCCCTGAAGACTGCCATCGAAGTTGCACATAAGGGACTGCAGAACATCACGGTTAACGGAACACGGCCAGAGCCCATCGTGGTCTTCTTGACCGACGGAGAACCCACAGTTGGAGAGTCACGCCCCAGCAAGATCTACGCCACGGTGAGCGAGCGAAACGAACACCCCTCCGCCGCCATCTTCTCTCTGGCGTTCGGCAACGACGCTGACCTGCCGTTCCTGCGACGTCTCTCATTACGCAACGCGGGCTTCGCACGAAAGATCTATGAAGCTGCTGACGCCGCACTTCAGCTAAAACATTTCTACAAACAAATAGCTTCGCCGTTGCTCGCCAACGTCAAGTTCACCTACCCCAAGGAACAGGTATGTATCATCTAACTAACTAGCAATGGCTCGTATTACTTCATCCAACTGCAATTAATCTTCCTCGTATTTCCTCGGATTGGATGTAGTAAGAGCCGTGCTGTGCTATTACAGAGAGGCGGCCGCATCAGTAGTTGTCATTTCAATTTTCAGATTGAAGAAAATTCAACAACAAAAGTCCTATTCCCTACTTTATTCCGTGGATCCGAGCTTGTGGTTGCTGGGAAATTGACAGAGTCTGGTGCTCTCTCAAGTGTTTCTGTGGAAGGTGAAGGAAGCTCGGGGCTCACAGTTTTTCCAGAGTTAAATTACTGGATAGTTAACACTTCAAGTCTTCCCGAAAATGGAAAGAATGCCCCATCCTTGGAGAGACTTTGGGCCTACCTTACAGTGCAGCAATTATTAGAAGATATTGCTGTTGCTGGTGATACAGACAACACTAATAATTATTGGCCACAACCAGAATTAGATGATAAGAAAAATGGAAGTGCTGAAAATAATAAGACATCAGAAACAAAGAGAAAGGCTCTGGAACTGGCTCTGAAGGTATAACTTTCTTTATATATATTTTTTTATCTCAATGATCCTTTATCTGACAATTAAAGTGTTCTTAAATAGAGTATATTTCTTTGTAGTATTCCCATTAATATTCTTAAGTGTAATGTAAAATAATTAATTGATTTTCGAGTAATCAATTTTTGACTTATAAGAAAATTTTATTTACAGTATTCATTTGTGACAAAACTCACATCTTTGGTTGTAGTAAAACCAAATGAAACTTCATTGGAGGGATTGAAACCTGGTAGGTACTTTCTCATTATGGCCAATAAAAAAATTTGATAATTTATTAACATTTTGCAAGTAGATTAAAAAGAAATCTATTTTGAATTATTAATTTGGAGGAAAATAAAACTGTTTTCAATTATATTTATATATTGAAATATTAATATTTTATATGAATTATAATAAATGAAAAATGTGATGCAGTTACAATAAATTGTTTTAAACTAATTTTTATATATGTTATTAATTAAAAATTGATAAACTGTTAAAGATGCTAGTTAAAATTTATTATCTTTCCTTTTCCAGGATCTTCTCAACTGGATAGACCAGTTTATCTTGGTAAGCAAATACTTACTTTCTAATTTTACACTTTACACTCTGTCTACTTTTGTACCTTTATAAATTCAATGTCTAATACATTCTTTGTTTGTAGCTAATAAAGTAAGCATAGGGTCAATGCCATTATCTTTAGGAGTACCATATGCTACAAATGCTCATTTTGGTCCAGCTGTTCCAATTGCTGCAAATGCTGGATTTATTGGATTTGCTGGTGGTAGTGCAGCAATGGCTGGACTTCCAGGACCGCCACCACTCTACGCAGAAAGTGAAGCTTTGGATACTTCTTCTTTGCAATTATCAACAACAGTTCCCTCTCATAGACCAGGTAAGGATTTCATTAAAAAGACAATTAAAATGTTGCTTTTATGATGGTTTGTGTTGTGTTGTATTTTACCTGTATCCAATAAATATTGTCTGAGGCTGAATACTTTTTATTTCTATATATTGGCCTTTAGTTTTATCTGCTGAAAGCCATGAGTAAACAATTTATTATTGATCATGTCCTGATTACTGGTGTGCACTGCCTTTTCTATGTCATGTTGGAAGCAACCAAGGAGTTTTCATATCATGTGATATCCACTTAAAACATCAGTATAACCAGGATATTTTGAAGTAGTTCTCAAATTATTATTTCACAAATACTTATTAGCAAATTCTTTTGGCATTGCTCAATACAATGAAATATTAAGAAAATTGAGGAGCCTACTATAAATTAAAATACTTTGGCAGTGACCAAATAAATTGTAAGGAAAATTATGGTATAGATAGTGCTTAATAAATTAGTGGCCCAGTAATTCACAATATGATACATAAACATAAATATTGTATGCAATAACTACATCTATAAATATTGGTTTTTCAGTTATTTTCATATTTGTGTTATACAAACATTATTATTTCACTTTCAATTTTTGTAGTTTTTTTTTACACAATTGTATGTTTCAGGTCCAACAGTTCAACTTGTATCCCTGAAGGATTTGTCTTGGTTACCCAATGTCAGTCTTAGCAATAATTCAATTTCTTTATTATTTAATGGAACTGAAACCAAAATACTGAAGTTGGATCTAACAGAGGTAGTTTATATATAATAATTCCCCTTCTTAACAGTATTTGTAGCGAGTAACATTTATCTGATACATTTTAAAAGTCCATCAGACTTATTATTCATGAGAATAAAGGATCCTAAATTCAAAACTAATCATCTTCAACGTTAATGTGTTTAATACATAGTAGTTTAATACTTTGTTTAAAAATATGTAATTAAATTGAGGTGATTTAAAATAAAACTACAAGTCAATTTAGAGTTTATTGATGACAGAAGATGCTGTAGACAAAAGTTTTAACAGTGCTCATAATATTGGTAATAATTTGGTAACTGTTAAATGTTTATATTTTGGAGAGCTAACAAGATATCCCAACTTTGAACATATAGGAATGAAATAAACTGCTTCAACAAAAAGTCTTATAAAAGTTATAAGTTTTATATATATATATATATATATATATATATATATATATATATATATATATATATATATTAGAATTGATATGTCATTGTCAAAAATAATTGTGATATTGGTATGGAAAGGAAAGAGAGAGAGGTTGTGGCTTACCTGAAAGTGAAGTGCTTTTCAGAGGCTCTTAGACTCCTTCATCAGGAAGAAGTGTTACACCATTCTGTGCACCGGCCGGCTGCAGACTATATATTACATAACACTCAAAGAAAATGAGACTAGGTCAAATTTAATAATTCAATTAGATAGGAAAGAGAAACAGCAAAGTCAACTTACCAGAAATCAATAGTTGGTCCAGTCGGGCTGAGGAAAAATAATATAACAAATTTTCAAGGGCCTGAGCCCCTTTCATCAGGATATATATATATATATATATAAATTAGAGTAAACTATGGTTATATATTTTACAGCTTCTATTTTGTAAATTAAATATTGGCTCTATTTAGCATAAATTAATAATAAATATCTCCAGCAATTGATCACACCTTATATTGTATGTCTTACAGGAAAATAAACCTTATCAACAGTGCGTAGGGCCTGATCAAACTGCTGTTAGTCATTGTCGTCACCTCAAACATTGTTCGCTTAACATTTTTGCAGCTGATATTGAACAATATGCACACAGCTCCTACTTCTGCCAAATATCAGAGTAAGTATAATTCATACTATTAATGTGTATTTGTAATGAGAATTTAAATCCTTGGATTACTTTGGTTGATCTTATAGTTAAGTTGACTTAAGGTATAAAAATGTCTCTTTTGAATTAACTTTTGGAAAATATATGAAATAGTACGTGAAAAAATTTTTTTTTCATTTTTTCAATGTTTCATTTTATATGCATAATTGTTGATCATGTGCATCACGACTATTGTCAAGATGATGATACAAAATACAAATCTTAAGGTAATTTTGTGTTAATTTTTCCTCAGGTTTGCTGGTGTTTGCTGCCCTGACTATCTTCAGGCTGTTGGTGATACATCTACACCAACTGGAGAATTGATAAATTCTACTCCATAAGTTCCTAGTTATGTTTACTCTCTAAATGTACTTATGAGGTGCTAAGAGATTTAGTTAATATTTAACAAAATGAGAGCTGTGAAGAATATGGTTCTTGTTCAACAAAGTAAATGAACCTAATAATTGGCCATCATTATGGCTCTTTTTATTTTGGGTCTAAATTCAGAGATAAGAGTGTAAAACGTGGGCATTATTATTATTGATTTTCACTCTAATTTTGCTCCATCATTGAAGTTAAAAAAATTTTTATTGAATTTAATTTTGAACAATATTGTAGCTGCTTCTGATTAGTGTAAATAAATATTTTTTTATATTCAGTGCATTATTACACATAATTCTAATCCCATATTTTTCTCTACTCTATATGAAATTTGATCATGTTTGAATGACCACATATATATTTAAATAAATTTTGAAATATAAAATGAATATACTGTCAATATGTTTCAAACATAAGTAAGACCTAATCATCGGTTTTTTGGGCTGTTTGAGATTAATATCCAAGCGTTTAGGAGAGTTTTACTCTCGTACTTAAAATATTAATTACATTTTCAAGACTGGAACTACACTGGCAATCCTTTTTTTGTGTGTGTGTGAAACAGGCGTTTTCAGTGTAATCCATGTTTTCAGTTCCCTATAATAGCATAGGAAGGGATAAAGTGGGAGGAGGCTGTTGTTTAAGGATCCTACCAGACTGAAGGTTATGTGTTCACATAAAAGCAAAATTTTCACCTAAAAGTGATGTAGGGAAAGACCTAGAGAATATATATTGTAATAACCACAACGGGTATACATAAAAAAATATATTTGCTTTTGATTTCAACACACAAATTTATTAAACTTCATCAGAAATTACAATTGAATTTAATATTTTACTATTATAATAAGAACTCTTGCTCTCATGGGTCTCTACTGGGTTTGACAACGGACAGAATCATACTATTAAAAAGACCCAACATTTATGTTTTAAATTAAACAAAAGTATCTACTAAATTTATTAATGAACTTAACCTATAGATTGCTTCTAACTTTATTATCAAAAGAAGAGAACGACATCTGACCGTTATCCTTTAATAATGTTTACATCTGTTAATAATATACATTCCAACTTACGGTTTCTCAGGTTTACTTCGACTCGTTCATTAGACACACACTTTATAGCCTTGACATTCACTCACTGTCTCTAACACAATATCACTGGTTCGCCGATATCTGGTTCTCCATATCCAGTGAAATATCCCAGGTGTTCGTCGTGACACTCCTTGACGTCGGTTGCCGTATCCAGGTCGCTTACCATCGAAGACAGGTCAAATTCTCATACTCATACAGATAGAGCTTCTGTATGTTAAAAATGTTTATAGTTGTTATAGTTTTGCTGACTGATGCTGACTATTTCTGTCTCAAACTCCAACCACGAAGCATTCAGCACGCTGGCTCCACTCTGACTGCTCTGACTATGCTACACGTTCGATGCCCACAGCATCTCTCTCTTACGCTGACTGTCTCTCGTTCCTCTCCCACGCTAACTGTCGATGTTCACAGAACTCCTCTCCTACGCTGACTGCCACTCGTTCCTCTCCCACGCTAACTGTCTTCACAATAGGTTATTTGCCCTATATATACCACTAGCCTCCTCTTGATGCAAAATTCCGTCGCAACGGCGCGATGACAGAATCCCATTACCGAAATTTGCGTCCTTGCCGCAGGAGTCCTTTCGCCGGCTGCTATCTTTTGTCCGAAACCCGACAATCGCGACAGGTCCAATTTGTCTTTGGACCTCTCCCCTCACAAGTGCGCGATACTAATTTCTCCAGATCCTAAGTCAACAAGTGCCTGGACCCTTATACCCACTGACTCCTTGCAGCTGCAGTTATTTCGCCCCCGCAATTACTCAGGACTCGTCGGCCTCACCCGACTCGCACAATATCCTTTCTTACAAGTCCCAAGCAAATACGCCACTTGTCAGGTCATTCATCAGAGACAATAGCCTGCTCAAACATAACCACTTTGGGACCATCTGCTCGCCCACGTTCTGCGTTACGGATTCGCCACAGATCCCCAAATCAATAAGTTACTGGACCCGCAATCACTCTTTAGACCTAATTGCCGCACTGTCACACCGCCCCTACAAATTACGGCTTCCTCACCGCCGCCCACCAGCACTCATCCTAGATAAATGTCTTACCGCTCCGTCTTGTCACCTCGTGGCAGGACCCGCAAACACTTTTCCCTCGCATTCTCTTTACGACATGTGCGCTGTTTTTAAACCAATGCATTATATTACGCATTACATTACAATGCATCCCCTTAATGCATTACAATATATATTATTTATATGTCACACACAATTTGTTTGGCTTTGCGATGTACCACCAAGCCAGATATCTAACTAAAGACACTGAGCTTCCTCCTGGGTAAGTGTTTTTGAGAGCGACAACCTACATGGAGGTAATCCACAAGGTGGCAACTCCACTTTAATAGCATATGAAGGGATTTGAAAGGGAGAGAAAGATAGCCAAGGGATAACTAGTGCCCTTGGTAGTAGTTCAATGATAGCAACTGATGCAAAGAGCACATAATCTGAAGAAGAAGGCGGTGCCAGAAATCAAAACGTTGTGGAAAACAAACGTTGCATCGTTACCTGGTTGGAATCCCGAAAACTCTTCATCCGAACTAAACTGTCATCGGATATTTATTACATGCTCCTTTAGTTAATAAATCTACCGCTTTCTCCTATCTTAGATTTTCCAGAATCGGGTGGTATATTGTATACAGCATTCTTTTTTCATTATGAAATATGAAATACTTCAAAAATAAATAAAACATTCCACACAAAAATAAAACAAACATTAAGTCAATTAATATTATTGAGCTTTCAGCACTTTCTGCCATTATCATCTGAAAAGATAATAATATGAACTGCACTGTTATCTCAGTCTTTGTAGTTATATTTAGGGCTTTAGAGCGAAGCTGAAGCAGGTAAACGAATGTTTATTCGGAGCAGAAGCGGACCCAGAGTACAGAAATTTGTACTGCTCCGCTGTTTCGATATATATTTTTTAGATTTTATATATTCGAAGATAATGTGGAGGGCTCTCTTATATTTTATATTTAAATGGGTAAATTTTAATATTATAACATGTGTTGGGCGCCACTTGCAAAGAAATTATTCTCTCGCAGGAATGAAATTAAATATTTAATTAATGAAAAAAAAACAAGAATTTATTTTAAGCAGAACCTTGTAGGAGAGATACGAAGGGGCTACCTTTGGGGATGTCTTTTCCTCTCCGTTTTTGAACTAAGGTTCCCACACGCCGAGGCATCTCGGCCTGTTATGAGAGATGTATGTTCCGGGTTCACAGACCTTGGGCATACGGTAAGAGTTGTCCTCTATTCCCATTGGGAATATTCGGCCAGCTGCCTCCTAAACTGGTTCAGGCACGGAGAAGGGAATGCTGCGTCCCCACAGCAAACTCCTCTCCCGCTATCGGAAGGGCGTGGGACAAGTACCCAATGCCCGACCTACCTGATGCAGGTTTTTCTAGGGTTTTCCCTGCATTACTTTTAGACGAATGCTGGGTAGAATCCTTAACATATAGTCCAGGTGCCCTAGTTAACCCTTGGCTACCTTCCTCTACCCTTCCGCATCTTCCCTTTCAAATCCCTTCCTATGCTATTAAAGGGAGTTGCCCAACGTGGATTACCCTCATGTAGCCTCTTGCCTCCCCCCCCCCTCAAAAAAAAACTTTCATGTTCGCTCACACATTATCAATACAGAAAGACTTCCAGCCTAGCCAGGGATGCATATACCTTACTCACCCTTCCTTCTCAGGATAAACCGTGGTTATTATTTGTAGCAAATCGGCGCGCTACCGGGAAACATGGAATGCGGCTTACCAGATCCGCAGCTCGGACAGGGTTGACTCTCGTTGGCGAATGTAGCTGCAGCAGCAGACGACCGGGACCCTACGTGCACACCCAAATATTGCACATCACCGACTCTCCCCGCTGATTGTCCTAGACTCTCTCTCTCTGATGGTCACAGACTGTTCTTCTTGATGGTCACAGACTGTTCTTCTTGATGGTCACAGACCGCTCCCCTGATGGTCCAGACCGATCTACTGATGTTCACCGACTGCTCTACTTGATGGTCACAGACCGCTCTCTCTGATGGTCGCCGACCGATCTCCGTCTCGAGAGATTTCCCTCTCGGTCCCCAAAAATCCCTATCACCTCATTGGTCCTCATCTACACGGGACCCATACTTCATTCTATTTTAGGACGTCTACCCTTTTCTAGGCCGACCATGGCCTTGTTTGCGGGACCTGCGGAATTTCCTAATCCGTCCCGCCATTGTCTTCTGTCGGCTGCTCGGCACCGGCAAGCCACGTTTCCATGCTTCCAGGCAGAAATTTAGACAAATCTTAAAAAAATACTTGATGTACAAGTTGAATACTAAAAGCGCACCATAATTAAAATCGCTATGGGTAGTAATACTTTCCCCCAGGTACTTTTGATGGTTTGTATGAGTATAATACCACTCACTACGTTCACATTAAATAACAAAGAACTGCTAGAGAAATAACTCAGAAGCTTGATGTAGCGACGAGGTAGGAAGCTGTTAGTCATGTAGTATAAAGCACAGAAGAGTCTGCTCGCTTCAACCTAAGACAAACTTTAACAGGACAATTACGCTATTTAAAGCTAGATTCTGCAAACCGCAGAAATATAAATTTTTTCAACATCATTGTACAATTTTGGGAGAAGGATAACCAGAAAAAAAACTGATATTGTCAATACTGAAGAAAGACATAACTCTATACGTGTGAAAAATCAAATTAAAGAAACTTTAAACAAATCTTAAATCGATTAAAATCGGGTACTAATTATTTGTGTAGATAATGCAGCGAACATGACAGGCGCGGTAATAAACTTGGCGAATCAACGGGCAACTACTACTTGATTTGGCTTTAATGTTTAATGCTCACAGCCAACCTGTAATACAATAAATATAGATTCCGTAATAATTTTGAAAAAGTATTTTATAGAATAGGAAATAAACTTCGAATTTGCACTATGCATAATAAAGATGAGAACGTAATAGACAAACCTATTGAGGAAGACTGAACGCCCCACATCATTGCATTGCAAAGGGAATGTATTAAAAGCCATTGATCATTATCCGGATCAGTGTGCAGAGTCCTTTTAAGTGTACCAACTTTCTTTCCGTAACAACCCTCCCCCAGGAATCATTAATTGCTATAAATTCTTCCCGATTCCCTCTATCTCTAGATCATACTTAAAACAATGCTCCACTCTTCGTTTCGTCCGATAAAACTTTCCCTAAATGATTTTCCTGAAACTTCTCGTTGTCTTCCAGGAGCCCCATCAATAGATAGTGTAGGTGGTATTCAGCGCCCTTAAAGTGTCCCCTGTCCATCATTCCGGAGAATAGAACCTTTTCCTCTGTCCTGCGAACGGAAGTTGCCACAGGTCACCTCCGTTCCTAGTCTAATCCCGACCTACGACACGCGCGGAGTCCACTCCTTCCTGGCCCAGTGATCAAAAGCGACTATCGTATAAGTTCGTGAATAAATGTCTAACATCTACTTATGTGTCTGAGTTCGTAATCTGCCGTACCCACACGCCCGAACTCCCAACACATAACTAGTTGTATCCCAAATTGGTGACCCCGCACGAAAAGGACCACGCAGGCCCTCTCCAACAAAGGACATAATGGACACCCCCGACAACTCGACGTCTCTGGCGTCTAGGCTGCCACCTATCTTGCCGGAGAACCCGGAGCTTTAGTTTGCACAAGCCGAACTCCAGTTCCAGAACTCCAACATCACAAGGGACGACACGAAATTAAATTACGTCGAGGCGCACCTTGAATCTAGATGGTCAACAGAGGTCCAAGATATTATAATCAGCCCACCAGCCAAATACCACTACGTTACACTCGGGGAAGAAAAAGTACGACGTCTTTTATTGTCGGAAGAAAAGCGCATGTGGCATCTCTTCACGGTAGCAGACATGGGATATAGGACGCCATCACAATTCCTACGCTACCTAGGAACCCTCGCTGGACCCATGCAGGTGCCGGAGAACGTCCTGCGAACGTTGTGGCTCCAACGACTCTCGCGGTCCGCCCAGGCTAATCTACACCAACTTGCTATGCTATTGGACGCTATTGCGGAACTGACAAAATTGTAGACGTCTCGCCACCCCCGCTACCAGGTCCAGCCCATACCGTGTTCGACGCCGTTACTTCAGATCCAAGTGACGTCACGGCGCAGCTCGTGTATATATATATATATATATTGTAATAAACAAATAAGAGACTCCTCCCATCTTTGTCCACCGTTGTGGTAGCCAAAATGTAATAACCACATAGTAGGGTCGAAATAAAAAGAATAATTTTTATAAACAACAAATAAATTTATTAACACAAGAAGAATTTACAATTGAATTTATATTCTACTATTATAATAAGAAACTCTTGCTCTCATGGGTCTCTACTGGGTTTGACAACGGACAGAATCGAACTATTAAAAAGACCCAACATTTAAGTTTTAAATTAAACAAAAGTATTTACTAAATTTATTAATGAACTTAACCTATAGATTGCTTCTAACTTTATTATCAAAAGAAGAGAACGGCATCTGACTGTTATCCTTTAATAACGTTTACATCTGTTAATATTATGCATTCAAATTTACGGTTTCTCAGGTTTACTTCGACTCGTTCTTAAGACACTCACTTTATAGCCTTGACATTCACTCACTGACTCTAACACAATATCACTGGTTCGCCGTGACACTCCTTGACGACGTTGGCTGCATCCAGGTCGCCTACCATCGAAGACAGGTCCAATTCTCCTCCTCATACAGATAGAGCTTCTGTATTTTAAAAATGTTTATAGCTGTTATGGTTTTTCTGACTGACTAACTGTCTCTTCGATGCGTCCTCCGCCTCTCTCCCACGCTGTGTCTGTCTCCTCTCCCACGTTAACTCCAACTGTCCAACTGTCTAACTGTCCAACTCTTCGCTGCGTCCTCCACCTCGCTCCCACGCTAACTGCCAACTGACCCTTCGATGCGTCCTCCACCTCGCTCCCACGCTAACTGTCTAACAATAGGTTATTTCCCCTATATATACCCCTAGCCTCCTTGTTTTTCTCTTGTTGCGAAGTTTCGTTGCAACGGCGCGGTGACAGAATCCCATTACTGAAATTTACGTCCCGGCCACTGGATTCCTTCCGCCTTCCTGAACCCGACAATCGTGACAGGTCCAATTTGTCTTTGGACCTCTCCGCTCACAAGTGCGCGATACTAATTTCTCCAGATCCTAAGTCAACAAGTGCCTGGACCCTCATCATCCCAAGTAATTGCGCCATTCGACACGCTTGCAGCTGCTGTATTTCGCCCCCGCAATTACTCAGGACTTGTCGGCTGCTCTCTTTTGTCCGACTCGCACAAGATCTTTTCTTGCAAGTCCCTAGCAACTAACGCCACTTGTCAGGTCATTCGTCAGAGACAATAGCCTGCTCTAACATAGCTACTTTGGGAACATCTGCTCGCCCACGTTCTGCGTTACTAATTCTTCACGCCGTTTCCCAAATCAATAAGCTACTGGACCCGCAATCACTCTTTGACCTAATTGCCGCACCGTCACACTCTCTCTACAAATTACGCCTTCCTCTCTGCCGCTCACCAGCACTCATCCTAGATAAATGTCTTACCGCTCCGTCTTGTCACCTCGTGACAGGACGCGCGGTTACTTTTCCGTCGCATTCTCTTTACGACATGTGCGCTGTTTTTAATCCAATGCATTATATTAAATGCATTACAATATATATATATATATATATATATAAAATGTTAGGAACTAATTTGGTGAGGATATTGACCTACACCTCATGCCAATGGACTAGCGGCACTTGAATACTTCTTGTCCCGCAGGCCACAAAATTCTTTCCCCACCACCAATTTTTTGGTTTCCCTCACACAGTTTGTCCTCACCAGAAATTACTTTTCCTTCAATGACAACATATAGCATCAAATAAGTGGCACAGCTATGGGCACCCAGATGGCCACCTCCTATGCCAACCTGTTCATGGGATGCCTAGAACAAGCCCACCTAAATTCCTCCCCTTTGAAACCCCTGGCGTGTTTCAGGTTCATAGATGGCATCTTAATGCTATGGACCCACGGACCAGACTCCCTATCAGAATTTCTCCACACCCTGAAATTCAAACACCCTGTAAAGCTCACTTGGAACCACTCCCCAACCAAAGTGACTTTCCTAGACGTTTACGTACACCTGAGTTCTGGCACGATCAACACATCAGTCCACATAAAACCCACAAACACACTCCTATATCTGCACTTAAGAAGTTGCCACCCACACCACAAAAAATTCTCCCTCCCATACAGTCTAGCCCTCAGGGGAGTACGTATTTGCTCCACGTGGAATAGTCTGACCTCTTACACCAACCAGATCCTCAACGCCTTCATCAATAGAAACTATCCCAGCGACCACCTCTAAAAACAGATAACCTGTGCCCTATCAAACCTCCAAACACCCACACCCACTCTGGATCGACACAAAAAAAGTAGTTCAACACTCACTACAACCTACTTCCCTGGACTACAAAAAATCAATTCCATTCTCCGCCTAGCATATACTGGACTGCAATCCAACCCTGAACTAAAAACCATCCTCCCCACTATACTCCCCACCTGTCCAATTTTCTCCTTGAGATAGGAAGATAATTTGTCTCGTTGTATACTCCATGCGTCGCAGTGGAATACTGTACGTTCCACGTCGTCCTTCGGATTCTCGCAGTAATTGCATTTTTCGTCTTCGGTATTTTTGAATCTATATAAATATGACTTGAAACAGCCGTGTCCGGTTAGCACCTGGGTGAGGAAGAATGATACTTCCCCGTGTTTCCTCCTGACCCATGGTGAAACATTTGGTATTAATCTGTGTCCATCTTCCGGTTATTTCCCCGTCCCAGGCTATTTGCCACCTTTCTATGAGTCTATGGTCTTCGGGTCCATTTGAAGCTCATTTGTCTCACGGTATATTTCTTTTCTTTCCACTGCTAACATTTCCATCGCTGTTACACTAGCTAAGACCAGTACAGCACTTTTTGGAACCGTTTTGTACGCCCTTGTTATTCTTAGTGCCCCTTTCCTTTGTACTGACTCCAGTTTATTGTTTAAGTGGCCGTTTTTCACTGTGTTCGTCCACACTGGTGATCCGTACAGCATATGTGAGAGTATGATACTCATCAACAATTTTCTTTTAGATTCCTTTGGCCCATTTACATTAGGCATAATACTTGCCAATGATGTTGCTGTTCTTTGTGCTTTGTCGGCTGTACTTTTAATGTGTGACGAAAAGGTCAACTTGTTATCTAGTTCCACCTCAAGGTAGCAGATGCTTTGTTTGCACTTAATCCTTTCTGTTCCAATTTGGAAGGATGTAATTTTGAATGACCTCCTGTCTGTTACTATCATTGCTTACGTCTTGTTCACGGCCATTTCTAATCCTTTTTCTGTCAGGCATTTTTTAATTCTTCCTAGAGTGTCGTTTACTTTAATTTCCAGTACTTCCGTAGTGTCTGCCAAGGCACCGACGAACCCCACTATGAACACTGATTCTGGAAGCTTCGTGTTTAGGAGCCCATCATACATGGTATTCCATAGCATTGATCCTATCTTCGATCCCTGTGGTGCCCCGCAAGTCATTTGGTGCTCCAAGATGTCTCTGTCTGTTTTGAAATATATTCTCCTGTTATCGAAATAATTTATGATTAGCTTCGTGAGATATTCTGGAACTTCTTTTTCTCTCAATGCCTTTATCATGTGCGCCCACTGTGCTGTATTAAACGCGTACTTCACATCAATTGTAACAAGTGCTTGACTTTTCCGGCTGTCTCTACTACGAGCTGGATTGCGTCGGTAGTAGATCGCCTCTTCCTGAAACCGTATTGCCGTCTGAAATTCTTTTCGTTCTTTCGAGGAACGGTTGAATACTCTGCAGAATTAATCCCTCAAGGGCTTTCCCCATAGTGTCCATAAGACAAATTGGCCGGTAGGAGGATGGGCAACCCAGCGGCTTGTTCCCTTTTCTAAGGATTAGTTGTTGGTTTTTCCACCTATTGGGAAAAACTTTCTCTTTCAGGCAGGTGTGGAAAATAGTATTTGTGGGTATGTTTCCATCGTTAACTTTAGAACCTCATTCGGGATACCATCGGGGCCCGGTGCCTTCTTCTTTCTTAATGATTTACCGACTTTTTGTAGCTCGCCTACTGTGAACGGGTCGCTTTCTTCTGTCTCTCTGTCCTCAATGTGCGTTTCCTCTCCCTTGGGAAATAGCGATTTTATTATTTCTAGGACCCAGGACTTGTTATTTAAGCCCGGGATGGCCTGCTTTATTTTTAGCTTCCCAGAGAAATCTTAAACGCTCTCCCCCATGTATCTGAGTTGACTTCTTCTATATAAGATTTGTACTGCACCGACTTTTGCTATTTCTAATAGCTATTTTTAGTGCCTCCCGTTGTAGTTTATACTCGTTTAAGAGTTCTTGCGACCGTGTAAATCTGCGTCTGGCTTCTAGACACCTTTTCCGGGTTTCAGCAATATCTTGTGTCCACCAGTATATTGATCTGTTTTTCATCCTTTCTGCGCGTTTTCTCCGCGGCATTGAGCTGTCACAGGCCTTTTTTATAATTTGGATTGTTTCTCTAATTGATTGTTCAGTGGAGCTATATTTTTTCGTCCAATTAATCTGGTCTAAGATCTTTTGTTCTTCCAAAAATTCCCGTAGCTTACTCTCACTGAATTTATTAGTGTTACAGCGAATCTCTGACACTTTTCAGGTCTTTTCGCTTACTAGCTTCTCTCTCACTAGAAACTCTATGTATCTGTGGTCGCTCAGAGAAATGTCTTCGAGTACCTTCCATCTCTGAACCCGTCTAGCTACTGTGGCAATGTCAGCGTCAAGTCAATGACGGAACTCGAGTTTTCCCTCTGAAAGGTTACGGCTCCGCCTTGGTTGAACACTATCATATCATTTCTGGCCATGAGGTCTGTAACCAGTGAGGCTCTTTTGTCTCAGTTTTTTGACTCCCATTCCGGAGATTTGGCGTTAAAATCCCCGCCTACGATTTTTTCCATTTGTGAGTTGGCAACACTGTCTTCTAGTTCACTTTCAACGTTGTCGAGGTTTTCGTTTGGGGAGAAATAATAACTATATAATCGTTTGTGCTTTATCTCTTTCCACACGAAACCCTTGCAGTCCTCCATGACCCTCTCGATTCCCAGACTGTTGTTATTTACTAGGATCGCCGCTTTGCCTGAGGTGTCCTGGAGCCACTTGTCTGTTTCGCGCTTGCGATATGGTTCACTAATAAGCGCTATGTCCACGTCTCGTTCCTGCATAGTCTGCATTAACAGGTCTTGGGCCTGTTTACCCCTCCCCAGATTGATTTTCAGGATTTTTAACGCCATAGTAGCTGTCTGGAACGTTCTCTTTGGAATGCGACGCAATGCTTGCTGCCTGGAAAGTGATTACAATCGATTTCTCCAATCTTCTTGCAAGCTCCACACTCCGGGTCGTTCTCGCAACTTCTCGATTTGTGTCCGTTTTGTCCGCATCTGAAGCAAGCGTCCCTCTTGTCGGTGTTTGGTTATATGTCCATATCCGTTCTTTCTCTGATGACGCACATCACCCAAGCTATTTTTATTTTCTTTTTTAAGGAGCTCTGTCGCTGCACTCGTTGTCGTGGTTACGATTGCGGTCATTGTGCCTGCATAAGCTGGTCGGAGGACACAATTTATTTCTGATTGATTTTCTATTGCTGTAGAAACAGCCTCCAACACCTCTGTTTCTGTGGCGAAATCCGGAATGTTCTTTATCATTATCGTAGTCTTTTTGGTCAGAGCAAAAATCTTTGCCTTGTCCTGGAACTGTTTTTTTTTTAGGTCCTGGAGAGATGCGTTTTCACTTCATTCGAATATGTAGTCTCCGGTCTTTGATTTTCTAATGGATTTGAAATCCTCTCCGTCCTTCTTTGGATGGACTTTTTCTCTCAATTCTATTTGGATGTCTGTATAAGGAGTGTTTTCCTCTGCAACTATTCTAATGACGTTTCCCATCTTTCTGCGGCGCGGGGCGTTGGCCAGTGGCTTCTCCTGTTGTGTGCTATTGAGCTCTTTTATTCCGTACTTTTTTCAAGCGCCTTCTTTCTCATTTAGTGGTTGGCTTTCCTGCTGCTCTTGGATTGTTTCTACTGCGCCTTCCTTTCTTCCCATAGTCGAAGTTTTTAGACATTTCTTGGCCATTTGAAGATTTCTTACTGATTATTATCCTTTCAGTCTGCGCGGACTTGTCCGACTTCTCCTTCTCTTGGCCTTGGCAGGAATTTTCTCCGAGTGTAGATGACAGTTGAGCCACTATACCACATTGTTCCTGTAGCATGTCAAATAGAGCCATCCCTTCTTTTAAGGCTGTCCTTACTGGCTTCTGGATATTTCTCGCCTCTGCGACTATTCCATGCGTCTTGTGACGTGTTGCCCGGTTCCGAAATAGTCCTTTTGGTCGCGGTCACAGCGTCGGCCAATGCATTTAAGTTGTTTTGCCTTTCACAGTCTTTTTCCTTGTTAACCAAATTTGAGCATTCTGCCATAGGTGAAACTGAATTGATTTTGTTAAGATTTGGGAATATGTAATATTTATTTATGACTGTCAACTTTATCAAATTCTGGTTTTAAATATGCATCAATGTGTATCAAATAAAGGATTTATTACAATTACAGCATGGAATTTGGAAACCTATGTTGGTGTTATAAAACAAATTAATTTTATCTTTTAATTTCAAAAGTATGTTCTATATATAATTTTGAGGTTACATTAGGTTGCCTGTTGGGTAATATGGACAGCTGATGATGTGGTTCCATAGCACAAGTATTATTTGTAGTTTTAAGTTAAAATTTTTTTTTACAAATATACAAGAATATTTAAGGTATGATTAATATGGCCAATTGTTTGAAAGTTATGTATAACCATTGTTTATGTGAATTATATATGGTGTTATATTATATACAATAGACAGTGCATCGGGTTTCATTTTCCTTCTGTCTTCAACAAATAAAACAGTCATTCCTAAACAAAATATTTTATTAGTTATTGGAGTGATGGTATCAGTTTATCACAGTTAAGATGATTTTTTAACCCATTGAAATGGATTCTTATTTGTAAAAAAATTAATTGTTGGCATTACAAATGGCATTACCCCATTTAATACCCACTGCTAGTATCTTATTAATAATTAGTGGTTCAGTTTTATGACAAAAGCATTTAATTAGCTATATTTGATATGTCTGATACATGTAAATAATAAAGGATATGATGTTTTTTTTAAAAATGAAAACAATGGAAGCTGCTTTATAAGTATGAAGTTTGTGTTTATCTCCATCAAAATAGGGTACAATGTTTATGACAACAAAGTTCATTCAATTATAATGATACTACTATTTTGTATTGCTTAAGTTTTATTAAGTATGTGAATTCAAAATTACTAATACTGTTAGATATATAAATACTCATGTAATAGAGAATTCAGACAATCATTTTTAACCAAATGCATGAAAATTTTTAATGTAGAACATAATTTTATTATGTTAATATACATATTTCTTCACAGTATTGAGTATTTAAAAGGTTACTGCTAATGGAATGATATAGTAAATTAATCTCTCATGGTTTTTAAATATGAATTGTGTCAATACTTAACAATCATAAACAAACTGAAGACTTACATATGTGACAATGAATAAAATACAACTCTTGACAACAAAAATTATCTACGTCGCAATTTTTTTAAACAAAATAGTTAAATACAAGTAATAGAAACTTCTGGGTAACATAACCAATGAAATTTGTGTAATAAAATATTTCTGTTCATTATAATATGTATGACAATTTAAATTTGATTGTCCTTTTCATTTGTCGAAACCATCTCCACAACAGTCTCAATTGACCAGGTACCCTGATAGCCTTTGATGGATTCATGTGAGTAATTTTTCTAATAATTTCTTCATTTATTACCCATTTTACGCTTGAGTTCTTCAGCAATAGCATCAAGGAAATCTTCAGTATGTAAATACATCCCTTCTTTCACATTCTTCATGCCATGTATACAAATTGCAAGATCCTTTGTCATCTTACCGCTGTCAATACAATCAATGCAAGCAGTTTCCAAACTCTGACTGAATCTAAACACAGGACTCAAAGTTATTTTTAAGTTATCACAAATTACAGTATAATAATTAGAACCATATTAAAAACCATATTATATAATCACAAAAACATATGGTTGCTAGTTTAAATTTTCCTGAGTTCATGATCACTTAAGTTCTCTAAAAAAGGTTACATAAGAATCTTACAAATTAACCAAATTCACAGATCCTTTTACTTTTTCAATCCATCAAAAAATTCTTGTCTCAGCCAACATATTTTCTTTTTTATTTGAATTGGTAGCTAAAAATGAAATAGTAGAACACTATAAAGAATTGTATTGAACTTATTACATTCTCTTCAATATTCAGCTCCGTCATTTTTTATATTTATTTTGGAATTTAATGGCAATGCTAGACTTCAGAGGGAAAAATTTTTGTTTTCTGACTGATTTCAAGAAGCTAATTAATAATGGTGGAACAATAATTCCTGCTAATTGCCTGCGGGATATGATATGAGACAGACTGCGATAAGTTATATGCACCTGAAGCTGAGACAACTTTTTTTTTTTAAACTGATAAGGGTTGTAAAATCTCCAGCATATACCATGAACTGTTTACCAAATGGTGTAATCTGTTCAAATCTTTGTTCAATCACTTATTCCTCTATTTACCATATAACTTTGTAAAATTCTCATCTAAAAATTTATTATTTTTGCATACACTGCCTACATCATACAGTCTAAATCACCTCTCTGTTACACACAATTCACCTACTTCTTTATCAAATAAGAGTAATGAACAATAAATATGAGTTATAATCTAATTTAATTAGCCATTTTATAATTATTTTCTTTTATGTCATTAACCTTTTATGTCTACTCAGCAAACGAAAAACTCTATAGCTCACAAATATGAAAGGTCTCCTATCAATTCAATTTTTTTAACAGTCGGTGGTGCTACCAATGTTACTATTGTATTAGATATCATATTTATACATGTACTTTGCAAGTAGTTGAATTTTTCCAGTAAAAATTTATCTAAATAATATTCCGAATTATACATATGTTATTGTCTTTAATACTAATTTCAGAGCAATTAGACGTCCATTTTAAAAATTTAATTAGAAGGATAGTAATTGTCTGTACATTTCAATAGTTATTGCAGAGAATGTACAGAAGATCATTAACACTGTTTAAAAAACTGAAAATAATCCTGGCAATTTCACACATTCAATTCAATTGTTTTAAGTTTGCTACACATCTTATTTTCATGTTCCTTTGCTGAATTTCTGTTTAGAATTCTAGAAGTGAAAACAAAAATAACAGTATTTAATCAAACTAATAGCATCTGTAGGTGTTAATCTAGAGGTGTTAAGTACATCTTTTAATATTTATATTGAATCTATGTTGTAATTTGAGGAATATTAAATTAAGTAACTGTGTGTTATAGTACAAAATAAATAGCAGCTTTTTTCACACCCACTCCAAAGGTCATTTTAGGCACAAAGGCTTGACCAGTCAATGGAGGACAGGCTTTTGTATCACAAAGGACTTTCATGGTATGGGGATGGAAGGGTTGAAGACTGAGATATTACCCTTGTCACTTAAAGTAACTACCAAGTGACAATTGAAAATATTATGCTGAACAATTAGGGTATTTGGAAGCCTGACTATCACGAGAATTGAGAACATGTGTCTGAAGATAAGTATATGGTTAAGTTGTTATTGGAGAATATTTTCATTGATGACCAGGTTGGTTGAGGCCATATGATTCGTCAGTTCTTGGGCGCCTGGTTATTTTATCAAGTGAATAACCAAACTTTGATGAGTTTAATAATTTATTGATCGAGAAAACAGCGAAACAATTGGTGTGGTCGAATACAGCAAGCAGGAAGTGTTTCATGTGGAAATAATAATCACAAATAAATTCTATGAAAAACATGGCCTATATGTAAAAAAGTTTTAAGCAATAATCGAGTGTGCACAAGCCCATTCTTTTTTGTTCCACAAAACTATAAGGTAAGTCAAACAATTCATTATATGTAAACCCAACAGTAAATGATATTTTATTGATAGATTTCTGATTTCAATATTTCACTGATTGTTTAAAGTACGAATTTTCTCACTTTGTAAATTTTGATTGTTTGTCATAAATATTTTTTACAGTCGGCCATGGCTTATTATCAAGTTATTACCAATATGTAATATAATTTCAATGATTATAATAATTTGCTGTTAATAAATTAATTTTGTTATATATTTTAAACTCTGATCTTTTTAATTAAAACTCAATCATTTAATTTGCTTATTTTAATTATCATTCAATAGTAATTACTACATTTGACGCCTTCAACGTGTGGCATGTTTTAACTTAGAATAATTTCAATCATTTTTGTTAAATACTACAAATTGATGATTCAACGTGAGGCTAATTTAAATCATTAATAATGAATTACTACAAATTGGCACCTCAACATGGAGGCTTGTTTTAATTTAAATTGTTTATTTATTATGAATATATATATATATATATATATATATATATATATATATATATACAATATTAATAAATTTTACAATATGTTGATGTCCAATAATGAATAACACATTTTATGTTCATGTTTGGAAATTTATAAAAAAAATATATTATATGATTATTTTTTTACAATACCTTTCTAGTTCTGGTGTATTGTCCAGCTTTGCTCTGTGAGCCAACCCACGAGTCCAAGCAAAAATTGAAGCTACAGGATTTGTAGAGGTGGGCTGACCTTTCTGATGAAGTCTGCAGGTGAAATAAATATGGCTTAGTTGTAGAATGTGAAAACTATTATGTAATGTTAACAACTCATTCCTGTACAAATAATTATGTGAAACATGAAATTGGAAGGCAAATGAAATCATATATGTGCTTATATTCAAATAACTATTTATATCATAATGTGTTAAGGGGGGATTTTTTACAGAATATGCTGAAATTTACTTATTTAATTATTATTGAACCTGTTTTAGTGGAGCATTGTAAAATTAAATACTATCATTAATAATTTATATTTTAATAACACACATACAAAATAAACATTATATTATAAAACAATGAGACTTTATCTCAGGGTTGGGGGCTGAAAATACAATAGTTTTGCTTTGATGGGTTCAACATCAAATTACTTTACCACTTAAGGTAAGTACCTTGTGAAGTAGCCCCAGACCAACACTGCAATTTCTTGTATGATGTTCTGCCTTTCCCAAAAGAAGGTCACAAGTTGGCTACAAGTTCCATTTGATAGCTGGGCTTGTACAAAGCAAATTTCTCTGATGACTCTCAAATCTAAAACTGCATTACTCCAAGACTTCATTATAACTTCTCCAAAAACTGTTACTTGAACCAGATGAAAAACTATCCCAAAATTTCTCAGTAAGAACTGAACTCTGAAACTACACTGAACTCATCTTCTAAAAAGTAAAAACTAACTGTCATTTTTCCAAAAACCAACTGTCCTCCTGCTTGCTTTACAAACTCCCTCAACACCTCAGTTTTTCAAAATTCCTCCAATAAGATATTGGAATATTGTGATTTTAGCCAATTAAAATCCACACAAGTCTGAATATGTTTGTTAGACTCTCCTCCTCTGGGGTTCACAAAGCAAATTTCAAGTGCCTGGGAACACACGTACAGAATGGTACCAATTTGGTGGTACGTCTTGTCTTATCATGCTAAAATCTTGTGACCAGAGATTTGCCCTGTGAGATGCACCTTACCTAACCCTCACAAAGTAAGCCTGCTGAGGCTGTCTTCCTATCTGTCACTTACCTGAGTTGTGAGCATTGACCTTGGCCAGACTGAAGCTGAGAATATAAAGTGCTCATGATTTTTATTTAAAACAAAATATATAATTAAAAAATTAATAAGCCTAATTATTTTACTCTGCTCATGTACACTAAAATATATTTGTAATATACAGGTATATTCTTTTATTCAGATTCATACATAGGCCTACTCAACATGTGTAATATTCTTAAATTATCATAAATAATACTCTATGGAAGAGCTCTTTTTATTTAGCTAATGGCATGGGAGAAGCACTAAGTGATATTTTCCTTTGATTGTGTAAATGGTAGTTTGTGAGGCATTGTGGAGGGTAAGAAAATAATGAAGGACGCTGCATACATGACATATCTTCCTACAACCAGAAGAGATAGTGAATGATAATACCACAGTCAAGACCCTTGACTGAGCGGGGAAAATTTCAACAAGGATACTTTTTTTTCAGTGTTTGATTGATGTTAAGAGGTGTAATGGAGTCAATATTAATTTACTTTTTTTTGTTTGTGTGGTTGTCGGGCAAGTCCCGTTGTTTTGTTGAGCTGAAAGTGGCACCAGCTGGTTCGTAAAATTTATACACCACAGATAATTATTACTTAGAAAGAAAGGAATTTACTACATTGTCATGTTCTAGCATTGTTGAGATGGCTGGACAATGAATGTTGTTTATCTGAGAGCTGATATCATTGTAATTATATTTAATAAGATTGTTCTTTTAGTTTTAATAAATATTTAAATAGTACCAAAATACAAATTCGAAATTACTTAATAAAATTAGCTATCAGTATTAGCTAAAGTAGTCTGAAGCTGAGCACCATTGTATTTCTGCCTCAAGAGAGACAGGAGTACAGCTGAAAGTTGAGAGTAAATGTGTTTTGCTTGGTGAAGTTAGTTGGAAGCCATCAACTTGGAACAGCAGCGAGTGTAGAGCCGCTACCTGAGGATCACTACAGGATTACCCCCTTCATTGCAGATTTCATGTTATTTAGTAAGTCAGTACCAAACTTTACATAATTTTCCAATTATGTCATCATTACCAGCCCATTAACCCAGATAAGAAAGAATCTTATTAATAGCTGGAACATTCCTTATTTATTAGAAATCTCTCTGTTATTCTTAATTGTTGAGTTCCATCACAGAGGCATTTAAGTTCCTATTGTTGTAACTGTTTGTACTGTTCCAGACGGAAGAAATAAGATTCCCACACAAATCTCGGGTAAATGGAAGAT
Source organism: Zhengitettix transpicula (assembly GCA_037074705.1). Lineage (NCBI taxonomy): Eukaryota > Metazoa > Arthropoda > Insecta > Orthoptera > Tetrigidae > Zhengitettix > Zhengitettix transpicula. The sequence goes on along the minus strand of CM073592.1, from coordinate 118,415,117 downwards.
GTAAGAGTGTTCAGTGTGGTAGCTGAAGTGGTCAGTGTGAACCAAGGTGGTTAGAAAACCCAAATTAAGTGTGATTTACCCATGGAAGGTGATGCTAGCGTTGAGTCTTTCATTAATTCCATTAAAAATAAATTTATGTACAAAAAAAGGTTTGAGTCGGCTGTATACTGTAAATCAGTTGCCCAACAGGAGATTATTCTATTATCAGGCTATGTACTTGTAATCAACATTTCTTTAGAAACGCACTATTTCAGACGGAAGCCGTTGTTTGTCCAGTTGGCGAACTCTGATTGTGGTCTAGGACCCTTTACAATGAAAAGAACATCCTATTGTCAACAAAGAGCCTAAAGAGGGCTGACGGCTCCAAGGGATGCCAAATTTATTAGGCATGGATAAGTGCAGTCCTGAAGTTTAAAATATATTGAGCTGGCAGGAATATAGAATTAAAAACATATGCTGGAGGAGTTTCGGTGACTTCAAGAAAGCAAAATCAGTAGTTAGTAGTCAGCCACGAGCTTGAGCAGTTGGTGACCAGGCTCAACTCAGAAATATGACAAATCCTGGAAATTTGTAGGGCTTACAGGATCCATTGCCAACACAGATGCACTTGGAGGTCCCAACATGAGCATTGGGCATTTTCACTGTCACCAGTCTGCACCAGTTATAACATCATGGCACGGTATCATTTAAATAAAATCTTTAGAAGATGACGGCAGTGCATTTGGTCGTCAAAACATTGTGTTATAATCGCTGTGTTACCCAGGTGGAAACCCGAGAACTTTTTCTTCAACAAATACACTGGGAAAGCCTTCGATCTTTGATCATTTAAATACATTATCGTAATGGCAGCTTTCTCATTTTTTACTTTTAATTAATATATTCAAATTCATAATATAATTAATTTTCCCATGTAGAGGTTCACTCTATGGAATCCTTGTCAGAGTGAGTCAACATATCATTTCTTTAAATTAGACTCAATTTTCTTGTATAAATTCTTTTTTTTAGACTCAAAAATTTTGGTAAACAATTATAATGAGTAAAGTAATCTTTTTATTTTTTAAAAAAACATCCAACATTGAACTCTGAAGTAAAAGTATTATATACTATTAAATATGCATTACCTGTAATGTCTGGTAACTGTTCCATGTGCAGCTTCAGCCTCTATAGTCTTGCCATCTGGGCACATGAGAACTGAAGTCATTAATCCCAGTGATCCTAAAAACAATAAACATTGTATATCGTATAATTGAGTAAACAATGCTGTGAAGTTGAAAATTTACAATATAACAATCTTGAAAATGACAGATAATAATGTTATTATATGACAGAAAAAATATTCAACAGAAAAAATGCAACCAAAATACTGCATCAATTAAATAGCTTAATAAATTTTGTTTTTGCCAATACCTTTTAGGAAAATATTTATTCTGTTTACCAATTTTATCAGCAGATATATTCAAAACAGAGGGACTGTAGTTAATAATTTGTCTCCTTACTAGGCACTACTGAGCTCAATACAACATTTCATTATTCCTTGCCACCTGTATCAATCTATTCCACATATCTTTCTTTCTAGCATTATCCTTCGAAACAACATCTTTGGCAACACTTTCTCACTTACTCTCTCTATGCAAATTTTTCACATAAAATAGAAAGTATAAGCTATTCCAAAAGTGAGAATCTTTCCAAACACTAGAAAATGGCAATAATGAGCCAAGACAAACTATAACAGAATTGTTGGCTTTGTTATCAATAAAATGAGCATTCGAAGACAATATTTGCAAAAGAGAACATTCCAGGATAGTCCCGAAACAGTAGGTCCACCAAAACAAATTTCTTGTAACTGGTTACCAAAAGAGAGTGAATGAGTTGGTACACCGTCTGGATGAAACAAGAGGTCAGAAATGGATGGAAACTGAAGAAACCTTAATTTTCAAACATTCAGAAGACAAGTGTAGGATCTACTAGAAAATTGGGTATCGTAAACCCAATGAAAAGAAAAACTGTCAGTCCAAATACTGTTGCATTGCATATAGTTGCTATGTCCCAAAGACCAAAAGATAAAGCACATAATCAATTGAAATAAAATGGCAACTGAAATCAGAAGACACTGAAACTGAATTTAATCACTCTTTTACCTGCAAAGAAATCTAAAAAAAATAGTGATGTTACACAAAGAAGAGAGACTAAATTTGACAACAAACATTCTGAATTTCTCAGTAACTGTCACAAGTACGCAAGACTGGATAACCCAAATATTTACTGGCATTACACAAACTGGGAATATCCTCCACAAATTTAAATAGTTGAAGGTTAAAGCCATACTATCCGATACACTCAATAGCTACAGATCAATCACCCTATTGTCTGTTACTTACAAGCTGTGGAAATGACTTGTTTGAAGTTATCCCAGTGGAAGAGGTGGGTTAAACAAAGACCAAGTTCTGTGACTTACCACTTACATTTAGGCAGGTTGTGAAAGAAAATTTAAATCCTCAATTGAATTTATTGACTTATCAGCAGCCTATGATACTGTCTGGAAAGACTGTGTGATATACAAGTTTCTATAGAAGATCCCATGCAGATAAATATCTGACTAATAGTAATGATTGAACACTCTGTGTAATCTGGGATTCAACATCAGCTATTCCAAGACTCTAAAGAATGTTTTGCCATATGTTCCTCCAGTTTAGCTTGTAAAAATGCTGTGGATATACCCAAAACAGTATCCAAAAAGTTTGGTTGCAATAATGATTGGATACTTGCAACAATACAATAGGATATTTAGAAGAAATCTTAACTAAGGATGTAGAAATGGTTCACAAACCAAACTGCTAAATGCTGCCAAAACCGAAGTCTCCTGCTTTGAGATGGCTATAAGAGAGGTAACTATACATAAAACTGCTGAGAAATTAAAATTAAGAAACAATATCATTAAAAAATACTCTGCTACACATTATGGAGACCTTTAGCCTCATGTCCAATTCTCAGTTATGGGTCTTGTTTTCTTGAATGCTGAATACTGCACCCCAGTCTACTTGAATAATGCACATATACAAAAAGTATATGCACAACTGAACAACAACATGAAAATTATTATGGACATCAACAGATGAACTCTGATACGGTGGATGCCAGTTGCGAGTAATATTCCATTCTCTCAATTTTGCCAAATGAATGCTCTCACATGTGATTCAAAAAGCACAACAGACTACCACCCAGGAAATCTTTAACAAAAATAGTGGAGCAGAAAGAGTTCAATATCATTAAAGGTGTGGACTCATGAGTGGTCAGCACAACAAAGTGCCATCCATGCATTAATCATAAACCACTGACTTTTGACTTACCATGCAAAACATGGTCCACTCTAAAAAGAATTAGAACTCAACGTAGCAAACTTTCATACACTCTGAACAAGTGACATAAACTCCCATCACCACTCGGTGACTGTGGACAAAATCAAACTATTAAGAATATAACAGAAGAATTCCCTACAAGATTATACCTGCAGGCATTCTGGTTGTGACATGAGTCAATTATACATTTGTAATTTTTCCTTTCTATTTGTTGACGTACAATAACAAAATAATCACTTCTATTTCATTATTACTTCGTATTTTCCATCTTTCTCTTATAGGTCCTTACAACTTTATGTTCATATAATAACATATCGATAAGCATAAATACATTAACTACTTGTATTCAAAACACCTGGCATTTATTTTCATGAAACTAGGTGTAGTTCAAAATTTAGAGACCACAAACTGTTCAAAACAGAATGCATTTGTAAAGACTTTTGGTTAGTGAATTTCCCATATATCTTCACATGAATAAAGTTATTTAAATTCATGAAACTCTGTTTCTTAACTACATATTAAAGCTGATTACTTGAATTATTTTTACTGTGAAGAGATGAGTAAATGATGAATAATAAAATTAAGGTTCCTTCTATTTCTCTTGGCTTCTTAAAAGTATATGCTGCATAAGGTTCCAAATTTTTTATACAAATATTTTCCCTTCTCACATTTCCTTGCAATGAAATCATAACAATGTCTTCATATAAGAGATTAACTGGATAATTAAAAATAATTTACCATATCCTTGAGCCACAACATCTGATTGAACATCACCATCATAGTTCTTGCAGGACCAAACAAAGCCACCGCTTGATTTGATAGCCTGGGCTACCATATCATCAATAAGTCTATGCTCATACCAAATCTTAGCTTTCTCAAAATCTGCCTTGTAATGTCTGTAATAAAAGAACATAACTACTGATGCCTTTGACAGAAATCAACACAATACATTCATTCCATCTTATTCAAATTGCAAAGTTTAATGTCATACACTATTAATACAAACAAAATATATCAATAGTAATTCAATTGCAATTAGGTGAAATAGCCAATTACAGACAAAATTAAGTGATGATATAAATACTACACAATCTTTCTGGGACCCTTGTGCCTTTCATCAGGTGGCTGGAAAAACACAAGAGCCTAGAGTCACACAGACATATTATATTCTCATTTCAGTAATTCAACTGATTGCTTAGTAATAGCTGTGCCCCAAAATATATACTCACACATTACACAACATTATAATTTTCAGCACACAGAATTTAAACATTTCATATGTATCAGTATAATGAATTTCATAAATGAATACTGAAAAAATACTCTTATTAGAGCCAACCTTGTACCAACTTCAATCAATACTGAAGGACTTATTCTAAATAAATCCATTTTTACTATCTCATATATTCTAAATAAATCCATTTTTACTATCTCATATATTCTAAATAAATCCATTTTTACTATCTCATATATTCTAAATAAATCCATTTTTACTATCTCATATATTCTAAATAAATCCATTTTTACTATCTCATATATGCAATAAGAGGAACTGTGACTTTTAATCCTACAGGAACCCTAGATGACCTTTAAGTCACAGACAAAATATAACAGGAATGAAACTAATAATTTTTTTTTACCTTTTTAAAATTTGAATCAAAGCACAAGCCAGCAGCAAGTCATGCATCAGAATTTCTGATCCCAAAATTATGGGCCACCGTGTCAGTAAGACGATGTGTACATGCCAAAATAGAAGTCGAAGAGACAAGGAGGGTCACTTGAGAAAATTTCACCCAAAGGACGTTAACCATGAAATATTCTGAAGTACACCACCCTCCTCAACTCCACTTCATGAAGTAAAATATTATAAATTGAATGGCAGAGGTGATTTGGTTTCCATCCCTGTGGTGGGGAAAGAAATTGTAGAGCTCAGGAAGGCAGTATCAGATCAAATTTTTGAAAGAAAGGTTGGTTAGTGAAGACAGAGAGGAGCAGAGTATTTTATCAGATCTCAGAGAAAAATAACAGAGAGGAAGGTTAGCATTCTAACATGATTAGTTCGTCATAGAAGCCAGAACTTAGAAATAATTGCGCGAGTTCCATGCACAGTCTATCGTCACAGTCTACAAAGAACTGTTCAAGTAAAATGCATGAGTTAAGTAAGGAGCCTAGAGAGAGGGGGAGGGAAGGGGAGAGGGAGAGAGATAGGGGAGAGAGAAATAACACTGTTAACTGATTTTGAAATTTAGAAATCAAATAAATTAACTGTTTTTTATTAAATAATCTATTCCATATAACCCACACAAATAAGTATGTTACACTTTGTTCCTTTCTTCAAAAGCTTTTGAGTTTGTCAACTGTATTATGCAGTTGTGTCACTCTTGGCTCTTGTGATTTTTTGGCATCCAAAGAAAGGAACAGAATTTCCAGAAACATTGTATGCTATTTATAACATCACTTCATTTTGTCTGTCATTTGATTATTACATTTTATTAACAAAATCTTTAATTACAACACAATGACATGTTTCTTACACATTTGTATCCTCCCCTTTCCTTTTTAAGTTTTAAGATGGTTATTTTCTCCTGAGGAAATATTTATAACATCATGACAAAACTTTCAATAAGAAACAACCAACCTGAACAGGGTACAAATATTTACAAAAATATTGTGTTGTCAATTAAAGATTTTATAATTATTAATGGTTAATGGTTGTTAAGTATAACTGATCAAGAAATGAAACTAGCTATATTAAGATCCCATGCTCAGTATAGGAGTGCTATCTTCATAAGACCCAACCTCACGGTTTGCTCAGCTGTGATGATGCACTAAGATGACATCAAAGATGATAAAATAATGACAGTTGAATCACGCACAGATATGTCTGTCTACAAGCAACTTGGGCACATTTTACATTTTAAGAACCAAAAAATCAGGGAATCAATTTTTTAATGGAAGTCATGTGCAGAAGACAGAAAAGGTATGATTCATAAATGATTCAAACACAACAAACTACCACAAGGTATTATCATATAAGATCACATTGCCCACCAGCTATAACTTAACATGAAAATTGCTAATGGAAGATTTAGGATCACTAACACAAAAGACACTAGCAATGAACAGTATGCCATTCACAATAGAGGAAGAGAAAACTGCAATATATCAAATGGAAACAAAGTGTCTGGCCAGGATGAGCTGAGGACTGATCAAATCAGACACTTTGAGGCAGTAACCATATGATGAATAACAAATTGAATGAACAATGGCAATGATACCACGCACATACCCTATAGTCAGCGCTAGAAAAATGTAATATCAAGGTGAAGTAGGTAACCGCCCCACTTCTCTGCCCTCGTCTAGTGAAAGTTCAATAGCCAATGACATACATTTGCTGTGCTTGCCTGTTTTTGAACACATGGTGACATAGTCAGAAGAATCTGTGACCGTGGTATTACATTTTCAGTCTGGAAGAAAGCACGAGTTGCAGCCTTGTTAAAATCAGGTAAGAAGCCCGCAGATGCACAGAAACTCTGCCCTCTCACTTCTGTGCTACCTGTTTAAGGCCGCTGTAAAAAATTATACAGAACAGATACACCTGTAGACGACGCTGGCATATCAGATCAGCCTTGTTAAAATCAGGTAAGAAGCCCGCAGATGCACAGAAACTCTGCCCTCTCACTTCTGTGCTACCTGTTTAAGGCTGCTGTAAAAAATTATACAGAACAGATACACCTGTAGACGACGCTGGCATATCAGATCAGTGAGGGGCAGAATTCAATAACTGATTTGACATCTGAATTGTGAAAGAAAAATATTTCAAGATAAAATTAAAAAAAATGATATGATTCATTTAAAAATATTAATACCATTTATGCCTATCAAGGATACAGCACACCAATCACTTTCAGGTTGTGGAGTGGTCTTGGGTGCAGTTCATGAGGGTTTGCAGTTGCTGCATAACATAAATTTGGTTTTTTTACTGCACCTTTGAGGTGAAAATGTGCTTTGTTGTTCGCCCACAGAAACACGCTAGGGGTACAGCTGTTAGGATTGCATTGCAAGCATTATCTGTCCACCACATTGTGACTACTGAAAACTGTGTAGTTACCCCAACCTAACATAACATCTACCACCTCTCTACCTGCTCTGGAGCAACTACAGTGAATTTGTGTAGTTCAGAACAATCATGCACTGGACTGATCCTAAACCATCCAGCACATTGAAGATGGATATGAAAGGATTCAGATTGTTCAATCCTAATTGTTTAATTCTAACAGATTAGATCAACCTATTGATTAAGTATTATGGTCTTACCTAATTTGTACATTGAACCCAACAAAATAAGTGCTTCTAAATCACCAATCCAAAATATCTGTCTGTGAAGTTTGATTCCTACAAGAAGTATTTTCCTGGACACCAAACAGAAGGTCAGCACCAGGAATAATATAATCTTCAAACTGACAAATACAGGAAATGATCAGTCACAAGAGTTCCACATATCAACCATGGACTTAACCAGTCCGCAGACAAGTAGAAAACAGTGGCAGTATGAATAATTCTCCCTATATGTTGACATCGCCATAAATGATACAGACAACTTCAGACTATCTGAGGCCTACTCCACAAGAGAAGATGTGTCCTCACATTGGGATATCTCCCCCTTGCAAATGATAAGAAATAGCAACAGCAGAGGCTGAGTGGAAGAAACAGAACATGAATCAGTTTCGGCCTCTGTATGGGCACCAACAAAAGTCAAGATTATACTAATGGAAGAGCTTCCTAAATACTTAGAACTCAATATTAGACATATAAAAGAAAATAAGTAAATAATGAACTAAAATGATATGCACGCTTCGCAGTTTTCTCTAGTTGCATCAAAAACATATAGATAGCCTTCTTCAGTTGACCTTTAAATGCAGTTTCCGTTAATAAGTAAGATATCATTTCTTGAACATATTAAAATTTCTTTCTTTAACCATGTAGTTACATAAAAATGTTCAACTCATAGGATAAGACAATCTATCTCAAACATATCCAGGTGAGTGTACTTACTTTTCATATATTTCCTGGAAGATGTCCTTAAATCGGCCATCATATTGCTTAAGTATAGTATTTTTTGTAGACAAGTAGAGAGGCCACTTTTTCTGAAGAGCTACTTGAAAACTTGAATGAGCAAAAGAAATAATTGACTCATCTGTGTTATACATTGCCATTGCCACACCAGGGCCTTTAAAATCATAGACTTCATATTTTTCTTGCTCACCAGTTGGTGTTGTATGAACAATTTCCAGCTAAAATAAAAATTAAATTAAAAATAAAACAAAAGATCAAATGAAAAAGAATGTGAGACAGTGGTATTTGTGACTGTTTTAGTTGTATACACAACTGAGAAATTAATGTTTTATTATCTCATTTATTTTACACACAATTATCAAATATTAATCTAATTGAAATAACTGTGAAAAGGAGAAAAGTTTTATTTCCACATTCATACCTTGCCTGGTTTCTTTATAACAATATCTTTGGCTTTGTACTGATCTCCAAAGGCATGCCTTCCAATAATGATGGCCTCTTTCCAGCCAGGAACAACACGAGGAATGGTTTTGCATATAATAGGCTCTCGAAAAACTGTACCTCCGAGAATATTACGAATTGTACCATTAGGACTTAACCACATTTTCTTCAACTTGAATTCTGAAATTTGAATTATTGTCATTTATATGATTTATTAACACAATTAATAAAACTATTTGATCAAATGTTAACCTTCAACTCGAGCCTCATCTGGTGTTATAGTTGCACATTTAATTCCCACATTGTGTTTTAAAATAGCATTAGCAGCATCTATTGTCACTTGATCATTTGTAGAATCTCTGTAGGGAAGGCCTAAATCGTAATACAGAATTTCAACCTATAAAAAATTGTAAACTTGCATTAATATGGAAAAAATGTAAGTCTAAATATGTACGTCTTCTAACTTAATGTAAAATAACTTACTTTGACATAAGGTAAAATGAGTGTTTCCTTAATTTTTGACCAAATTATTCTTGTCATTTCATCACCATCCATGTCCACTACAGGATTTTTTGCTTCAATTCTTTTACCACTGGCATCTAAAAAGAAAAACATGTTTCTTCAGTCACAGTCATCTTTAAAAAAATTAGGAAGCAAAGTACTAACCACAATATTATTGTGATATTTTGAAATTATACAGGCTATGTATAGGGTATTACACATAGTGGTGACTCCCCTATTATAGATTAGGAAAAGGAATGAAAGGGGGGATGCTGAAAGATAGAGCAAGGTAGCCAAGGGTTAACTAGGGCCCCCAGGTTATGGTTTAAGGATCCTACCCGGCAATTTGCCTAAAAGTTATGCAGAGAAAACTCTTGAAAAACCTGCATCAGCATTTGGTACTTGTCCCACGCCCTTCCGTTGGCGCTAACCACAATATTATCACGATATTTTGAAATTATATCAATAATTTTTTTTAGGGTAACTGGCTACATGAGGGTAATCCACATGGTGGCAACTCCCCTTTAATAGCATAGGAAGGGATTTGAAAGGGGTGAGTGAGCAGGGAGGAAGAGAAGGAAATAAATTGATATTAATTTATTTTTAAGAACTGGTGTGTCTAATCTTATCTGACACATAGTGGGAAAAGATTGTAGATCTGACATGGTTATAAAAGTTTATAATTGTTCATATTCTAACTTAATTTACTTTATCTATAAAATTATATAAGCAGAGATTATTGCTTTCCCAAACGTTTCAACATTTTCCTCAACCTTAATTATCTTCAGTAGAAAGCTGATTTGTACCTAATATCTGCAAAGACAGGACAAATGTATACAATATCCCACACATTTCAAAACAGGAAACAAATTGCATCTTTATGGACCTCATATCACACTTAATCAATTAAAATCAGAGATTGTGATTAAAAAAACAACACATTTATATTCAAAATAAATTATCTTGTTGAGCATTCAAAAAGTATGTAGAGCAGCTGATTAGGTCGTTTATTTCAACAAAATATAAATCTATTTCAAAGAAAAAGTTGCCATAATTTTGTAATGGTTTCCATGATTTAATTTTGAAATTGAGATCTTTGTAAAGAAGTTTAAAACGAAATAAAAAGGGCAAACGAAATGATTGAAATTGCTTTAATTTGTTTTCCGTTTAATGAGGTGATGTTGATACAGCAGAAGGAAGCAGGGAGCTGTAAGCGGAAACGAACAAGCACGTGGTTAGTATGCAAGGTCTGCTCTACTCCACAGCAGAACAATTTCCCACGCTCAGTACAGAGCTAACAGCTAACATATCGTCAACAGATTTCTACAGCATAAGTAGATGACGAATCTGTCCGCGGGAACGATATCTATCTGTATATAAATGCAAAGTCTGAAATATCAATTCAGAGGATGTTACTAACACAAATTTCATGAGGTTAAATACCACAGATAATCTAGCTCAATTTTATTGAGGAAAAAAGGTAATTCTAGACAATTCGGCCATGGTAGAAATTCGGTTGACGAGCACACTCAGCATAAATAGTAGCTCAACGGAGGCAGATAGAATAATATGAATGGCAGATATTCACAATGTTAAGGTTGAACGGAAATACTAAATCTCTCGAATGTTAGATATCGGCTGCATACGCTGATATTAAAGCTTAGAGCAAATAGTTAAACTAGTACCAATAATTGGGGGCGCCGACTGGCTGATTGTTCTAGTCACATTCACATGATTACCTCTGAAAGATCGTAATCCAATAAATATCTGTTTCATGATTTTGTAGCTCAGAGTCCTATACAAAAAAATATATCTTAATGGTTGGTTTAAGTCAACTAAGAAAGTTCCTGGACAAGACAGAAAACGTTGATTTGATTTTACCTCACGTTACTGATACCACCAATACTCATTGAGCCACATAACGCGATTAGCCGCTACATTAATCATAATAGTTGAAATCTAAGTAATTTGAATAACTCACCGTCCAGTACAAGAACGGTTAACCCAATAATGTTCGTCAAACTTATTTTAATTTAGGAGGAACCTTATCTTCTTGCTTCTTCTGTATGCTGTAATGTCTCCAATGTTCATTGTAGTAGGGCCTATTCTTCTTTCGGAAAAATTGAGTTCACTTTCGTTCAGTTCGCTTCTGTTATCACGTGTTTTTTCGTACAGTATCTTATTAAAGTTATAATAAAAAAGATCTGAACTTTAAAGCCGCTGAAACATAATTTATGACCCAACTTTCTACATTCCAGATTGAATAACCAGTGTTTCTTATTTCAATTCTGATAATTTTTCCAAAATGAAAAATGGCGTTGAAAATAACTTTTCACGTGAAACGAACGCCATATAAATATTAAATATTAAAAGGGATGATCGAAGATTAAAAGCTTTCACGAAGCAGTTGCTGTAGAAAAGGCTCTCGGGTTTCCGCACGGGAAAAACAGACATAAAGACTCGACAATTCGACTACCAACGGTTCTGCCATTTTCCAAGAGACGGTATGTATGATAAAACTTCTCCAGGAAACACGTTAGAACAACTAGTAGAGCAGATAATGAAGTTAGACTCCACGTCTTCAGCATATACAATATTCAGAGGTAGGCCTATACTTCAGTCTGAAACATTCGTTCCTTTCTATTTGTCACTTGCATCTTATGAAATGAAACGCTTTACTAAAGTTCAATGGTTTAGACTATAACAGTACAACTTATGCAATTTTCTGAAACAGCTGTCTTTAGGTTTCATCACTGATCGACTTGGTTTACGTTTTTTGTATTACGTCCACGAGATGTAAACACTAGAGGACAAAAAATAAAATCAAAGATGATTTGGTAGTGTTAACAAACTCGTATAAAGTGTGCTTATTTCATAATCCATCAATGCGTTAGAATATTGTAAAATACACAGGATTGAGGAGAGTAAACTGCGTTCAATGAAAATGAATCTTGCATCCGTAAACGACGGACAAGTGTAAGTTCGGCGTAGAAGCGAGTAATATAGTTTTTATATTACGTAGCCGCCTGGATCAAGTCAGCGAAGTTTTTCAATTTTCATATCTTTGGTACGAATAGGAATCGATTTGATTGAAGCATTCAATAGATACTTAACAGATGAGGAGAAAAAGGACCTGAGAAAAATTCACACACAACTTTCATATTGAAAACGTACAGAGCAGAATGTCGTCTGATGGATGTCATTTCCTGGATCTTAATACAGGCTAATTGGGCAAAATATGAGTTGGCACTGTGGGAAGATACTTATCTATATATATTTATATGTCTGTCTGTCTGGTCCTTATGCGTTCCTAAACCATTCATTCGATCGCGATAAAACTTTGGTTAGTTGTGACTACGAACGCATAGGTTTCTGTCGGCCTTACGAAGCGTCAGAAAACTCCCAACGGGTGAACGGGGATGAAATTTTAAACATGCTAAAATGGCCGTCGTATAATTAGTTTTCTGGGTCTATGAGATTAATGTTTTCACTCCAAATGTTTTAAGTGTATAATTTCAACCCCTTACAGCATGGGAAGTCAGCACCACTAAGGAAGCAGGTGGAGGGAGCGTTACATAAAAAATAACGCGAAACAACCGAGATTGGGAGTTTAATTCTGACACTATGACAGTTAAGTTGTACTTCAGCCTCTAGGTGTGGGGGTTGAGGAGAAACTGAGTGAAAGGCCGTTACATAAAAGTAATGAGTAATTAACTGAGGCTGGTGTTGAATTCAGGCTTATGGAAGCCACTAATTTTAAACCTGACATTTACCACACTGGTTAAGATTTAGTTCAACCCCAAGGAGTGGGGGTGTAAGGGGGGCGAAACAAATTTCCGTGTACAATATTAAACGCATACGAAACTTTGTTCACATGTTACTTACGATCCAGGAACAAACACCGAAGGACTAAGACACACCTGCCATCTCTAGGGACGAGGGTGGAGGCGGAAGTATTTGAAAACCTTCCTACACGGTCATTATCAACGTCAAATAAAACGTTTTGATAGTGTTATCCTCAAATTTTTAAGTGTCTAATTTCAATTCTAAAAGGCAAGGAAGGGAAGCACCCTTACCGTAATGGTGGTAAAAGGGGTTTACATAAAAATTAATGCAAAAAAGACCGATATTGGTGTCTATTCCCAGGTTAAAGGAGTGGCTGATATTAATTCTCGCATTTTTTCTTCTTCTTTAAGATGCCGGGAGTATTTTTAGAGTATATTAAGTTAGCGAGTATTTTTTTCTGTTTTAATTCGGCGTGATATTTTAGACACTCTTATTTTATGCAGTTTTTCTAATTGAAACACATTTTTCTAGTAAAGTTTTAAGTTATTTTCTTACAACATAACACCTTTTGGTCAGAACATGATTTATAGACGGTTTCATTGAGAATAAGATGGTTTTTGTTTGAATTTGTTATCTTAAACAAAAAAAGTTTTTTAACTTATCGCTAACCTCTGAAAACGCCAAAAAATGACCGACCCTCGAAACAAAATGCTCATTAAAATCCAAAGAAGTAATAATAAATTGCAAAAAAAAAGAGCGTATTGTACTCCTAGATACATATATAAACAGAAAATGTACTATCGCAAATAAAGTAAAATATGTCCCGAGTTTTTAAGTACCATCAGTCATCACCGTGGTTTGTTGAAGTTAGATGCCCAGGGGTGAGGTCGGGGAGGGGAACGTAAATGAGTAAATGTTCCAAACACTAACGGTTTTGATGCTAGTTAAATGAAAATTTATTCAGAGGCTAGTGTCGAATTATTTCCTTCTCCGGGCTAATTTAAATAAATACCCGGGCAACGCCGGGCAGTCAGCTGGAATGGTGTTTTCATACAAGGGTTCAGTGACGGCTTGTGCATATGTACCACAGCACATAAATAAATTAAAGGAAAATGTTTTTTCTTGATTTAAAGAGTGATTCCTGCTTTGCACGCACTCGCCTCTCACCCGCTAATGCAAATCTGGCTATCTCTGTCCACAGCACAAAATGTCTGGAATGTGAAATGCTCATGCGTAGTATTCCGTTTAACACCCCTGCTGCCCCCCGTAAAGTACAATATTTCTGAGCTCTCTCAGTTATACGTTTAGCACATACAATACTGCCCCATCAAGCGTGGTTTGTTCCTAAAATTAACTTTATTTATCATTTAACGGTAATTTCAAACGCCTGTCAACTGTGTGATAGATTTTTCAGTTTTTAATAATGAGAAACTATTTTGTATTATGTAAACGGAATTAGAAATGTATCATATTACGGGTAGGTTTACTTTCCGCAGAGTTTTGGTATTATCGCTGCTGTGTCATTAGTATTTTACATGATTAGTCTTGCAAATATTGTAATTGTTGTTTGGGGTAATGCGGCACATAACTTAAAAACCTCAGGAGCCTCCACCACAAGAGTCGTTTCAATCTATACCCCGAAAATATTTGACATTCTCGATGTCTTCAAGCCTGAATCGTCGGCGAGCTCTCAATCCAATGAATTAATAAACTGGAGCCGTCGTCGACCTATAGGACGTTGATCTCTGGGTCATGCTTGGGCGGGTCTGTACATGGACCTCAGGTCCGTTACGATCTGCTGGCGACTATCAGCTGTTCTGCAGAGGTCCAACTGCATACGAGGTGCGACACATAACAATTACCAAGGTTATTAAATAATCCACCAAGGAGAGGCTGTAAAACTGAGTTTCAATGAAGAATTTGTGTACATAGTCGTAATTTGGATTATACTGTCTTATCCAAAATTTCCAAATACAGACCAATATCCTCAGGCGACGTCATGAATCAGTCCTGAATGTGTGTCTATGGTAGAGAGGTGTGTGGTTGTCCTGTACTGTCTAAACTACTTTTAGTATACGGGTCAATACATATGAAACAGGTTTTGCTGACATATTTTACTTTATTTGTGATAGTACATTTTCTGTTTATGTATGTATCTAGGAGTACAAGACGCTCTTATTTTACAATTTTATTATTACTACTTTAGATTTTAGTGACCATTTTGTTTAGAGGGTCGGTCGTTTTTGGCGTTTTCAGAGGATAGCGATAAGTTAAATAACTTTTATTTATTAATATATCAACTTCAAACAAAAACCATCTTATTCTCAATGAAACCATCTATAAATCATGTTCTGACCAAAAAGTGTTATGTTGTAAGGAAATAACTTAAAACTTAACTAGCAAAATGTGTTTCAATTAGAACAAAATGGAGAATTTAGGATTTCTTTTCCCAAAGAACGGATAACAACACAACTTTAAAGATTCTTCCCCTTAAAAATATAATAGAGGACAAGACTTAAAAAATAAACACCTTTTAAATGCCGCCTTTGATTTTTACAGTCCTTCAAATGTCGCAATTTGTGCAAAATTGCAGAGTTTACAAACAGGTCTATCTCATAAAGCACTGAATCATTAAATCTGAAAATTTCACAAAATACCCTTCTATTTCCTAGTAATAAACACACAAAATTTCTTAATTGTGTTTTAATCAAAAGTATTTTTTTAATTAAGGAAAAATGCAAAAATACACAGTACGACATACATTGATGCAGATGCCTTAGTGTTAAAACACACAGCAGAAAATGGAAAAGAAGATTAGTAAACAGAGTAATACTCTCGTACTGAAATTTCTTGCTTAAAATTAATAAACATTTTGGCTTGTTTAAACAAGTAAAATTATTTGACAATTTTTGTTACAATAATGTAGTCTGTTTATGAAACAAAAATTAGTAAGTGTTAAAAGAAAGAAAAGGTGACATTGCTGAATTATTCAGGTAGCCAACTAGTTATTTCTTTACTACGTTAGGTAAATTTTTCTTTAAGTTTGTCATACACCCAGTACACTCACTGCTAGAAGTGAGAGGAACATCAGTTAATTTTTCATTAAATGATTCCTCTAATTTACTTTTAACAACTTCAAAATTTTTTCCTCTTTTTTCCCCCAAATCGAGAACCCGCAGGGACTTCATTATTTTTGTGGCTTAAGGAACCTCCAAGAAAACTATATTTTTAAGGGGAAGAAACATTAAAGTTGTGTTGTTAACCTTCCTTTCGAAAAATAAATTCCTAAATGCTTGCATTTTTTAAAATTGAAAAACATTTTTCTAGTTAAGTTTTAAGTTATTTCCTTACAATATAACATAGTTTTGGTCCTAACATGATTTATATATGGTTTCATTGAGAATACGATGGTTTTTATTTAAAGTTGATATCTTAATAAACAAAAAAGTTATTTAACTTATCGCTAACCTTTGAAAACGGCCGACCCTCGTAGACAAAATGTTCACTAAATTCCAAAAATAGTAATAACAATATTGAAAAAAAAAACATCGTTTTGAACTCCCAGATACATAAACAGAAAATCCGCGTGTAAAAATAAAATATGTCTGTAACAAATGATTTTTTGATTGGTTGATTTGACAAGGATTGTTCATATTTTGGCTGGTCCAACCCGTCCCTAAGGCGACCTTTAGACAGTGCGTTGGACAAAACTGATATCCTGAATGATTTTCAGAAGACGAAGGAATTGTTTTTCGTAAACAGAAGAACATATAGATTTTTTACTTCGAATGAAGTTGGGTAACTAAATGTAGAACACAAATATAAATCCAATATTCATTTTTGTGCAAAAAGTATGGACGATTTACTAATCCACAATAACTAAATAATAATAATAAAAGTAAACTTCGTATGCGACTTTGATATGGAGGACACCTGAATCTAAGAATATACGCACTTGAACAAAAATTATCCCTTACAATTAGCAATTCATATTAAAAGAACTCCCGGGTTCTAACAAAGTTCAACTCTTAGAAATGAATGCCCAGGTGTGTTGTATCTGGTATAAAGTGTGATTTTAGACACGGTAAATTCATCTAAATTTTATGTGCTATTAAGGTAGTGACATGTTTTGAATTTGTTTTTGCTGAGACGCTATTTGTTCTGGTATTTGAATCCAGCAACAATAAAAATATATTCGCCGTTGTTTCCCGCCCCAGGTATGGGATTTCCGTAAACAAGAAAGCATTGAATTTTCAAGGGAGATAATTAAGAGGTATCGAGACGAACGACAGTTGAGATCAGTTGTGGAATTAAGAGTACTTTTGTGGATTTGGAGGGACATCGGCATGGTCCCTTCACACTTTCCACCTTAAAAAAATAATACACAATAATTCCACAAATTAAAACCCTTACTGAACCCGAAATCTCCTTTATCCCTCACAACAACCAAAACTCCTTTACACATCCCTCATATATCCCATCTGGTTGTATGCCTGTTACATCTGGGGTTCGGACGCTACCACCCACATAAATAAAATTAAAATATCCCAAAATAAAATACTCCGCTTTATAACTAACTGTCCTTGGTACGTTACTAACTCTAGAATCCACAATGACTCAAATATTCCCTCAACCCCCAAAAAACATAATTCAAACCGCCCTAATCCAACGTAATAGAAATCTCCACCACTTCAATCCTATTATCTCTAATACAGAATCCCACACTCCTCCACCTAAACCCGTCAGAAGGCTAAAAAGAAAACGACAAATTGACCTGGCAACCACCGTAATGTGGTGAACACAAATATTAAAATTTAAATGTATTATGCCCCACGTTGGGCGCCAATTTGGAATAAATTCTCAGTTAAGACGGCAATTTGTAGTACTTACAAATATTAAAATGATTGGATGTTTTAGTAAAAATGAAAGATTTTAAAATAGTCAAACAAATCAATTTATTAACACACAATTTAAATTTTACACATGCTATCAAATGAATTTTTACAGTTAGAAATTAATGTTTTACAATGAAATTTAATCTTTTTCAGGGTCGATTACTGGGCCTTTAATAAAACAAATACTTCTTAAACAATTTTTTTTACAATGCAATAAAGAAAACACATACAATAACCAAATTCGAAGTTTGAAATCTGACGATTATACCTTTACTTAAAAGTTTACAAATATGAATACTGTGAAATATTAACTTATAATCTCTGGTAATCCATTAAATTTGGCTCACTCGCCCATAAAGAGCAGCAAGTTGTGCACGCACTTTACACTGAACAATTTCGTCAGTACAACTAATGGAGATTGTTCACGTAACAGCAGACTATTACCACTCGACTTTCTTTTCACGACGACCTACGATGACTTCTCGACGACGACTTAGATTTATCTTGGCCACCTAACTTGGCCCAATGTCCATTAAGACCACCACCGACCAACTATCCTGACAGACTCCTGCTCACGACGAATTCCTATTTATTTTGGCAACCTATCTGGGCCCGATGGCTACGAGAACCACCACCGACGAACGCTGCTAACAGATTGCTTTCCTTTCTTCTTATGACGCCTTATATCTCTTTATTTTGCGCACTTCACCATGAAGCTCTGTGCACTTCTCCCCACACCCTCGTCTAATTTGCTATCTGTCTCTCAATTACCCTATCATTACGTCGTTCCTGGGTACGACCCGTGTGCAAACCAACTACGACTCACGACGGCCTTTTGCACACTACCCCACAGAGTTTGGGTGCAATTCTGCACACCGCTTCACAGAGCCGGGCGTACACAAACTTAACTCACACTCTTTTAATTTGTCATCTGCCAATCAATTATATCATCATTATATCCTTAGGTACAACCTGAGTGCCTTCTGCCGTTGACCATGCGAGTCCAAATATTTGTTCATTAATTAATTATTTATTTTTAATTACCACAATATATATAAATTTATAACTTCCTCTTCAACTACTCACTCAAGAAGCAACTACATTTCTTCAAGTTAATTTTAACATGTTAACGTCATCTATGTATCAAAATTGTAAAATCTTCGGATTAAAAATTATTCTGTATATTTAAAACAGACAGTAGAACGGCCGAAAACGAGGGTTAAGTTCACGTAATGTACTAGTGTGCATTGTCTGAACGTTTTTTAATTTTTATTATGACGACGTTTCGGTACATTTCAGGGATGTTCCTACAGAGGGGGTATTTACAATTGATTAGATTTATAGTATGATTGTACAAAGTAAACAAAGGCAAGCTAATGTACACAAAAAAAAAGAAATAACAAACAACTTACCAAATTAACACAATAAACTAGGTCAACTAAACGAAACAAGTTATAATATTCACAGTTTATGAACGGGGGTCCGAGGCACACTATTCACTTAACGCTAAGCAAGATTTTAGCAAGACTTAATGACAGGTTTGTCATTTGTTGAGGGTTTGACCTGACATGCGGAGGTTTAGCAATACCAGTCCTGTGACGTTGGGGGGGTTACCCTGTGTTCGTCGATAAATAACTTAGGAGTAAATAAATAGAAACAAAAATTTACAGAAAAACAACTTATGGGTACAATTTATATTAACAAAACAGAATTAACAGTTTAGAAAAATAAGGAGTTTAAAACACTGCTTAACTTAATTGTATCGTTGTGCGAACTGAAAGTGTCTTTGCTACTTTTTATGTGTATCATTTCTGATAGGTTACGTTTGTATAAATTTGGTTCAACATACAACACCTCAACATTATTCCAATTAAAATCGTGATTTTTCTCCAACCAATGGTTTGTTACTACATTGTGGTTGGCCGTTTTATAATAATTCTTATGCTGTTTTAGATTGGTTCCTAATGCACGTTTGATCTGACCAATATAGGATTTACCACAGTTAAGTTCGCTACAATTAATTTTATAAACGACATTGTGTTTAGAATATTTGTTAATTGTGTCTTTACACGTTGTTTCCGATGAAGCACTGTCGAAATAGACGTTAGCAAACATGTGATGCGATTCTTCGGCTGTTTTCTTTAAATTGAAGTTTTGTTTGGGATAAACTAGACATGATTTACCACAGGAAAAATGTATGCTGTTGTATGAAATGGCTGATGATGTGCACTAACTATTGTTGTCAGAAACTCATAAAAAAGAAGTGTGCCCATAGTAGCTTAATATGATCACTAAGGACATCAATGAGGAAACAACGGATTAAAGCTTATACACCCAGTATATCCGCATTAAAATTAGGCGTGTTATAAAATCTACCTCATTAAAAATTAAAAATTATAGGGCCAGACCGTTAAAACCTTGACGTACGTGTTCTATTCTAGACTAATTTTGGTTTGATGTTACAACTTTTATATCTTTTTGAACTTTGAAACCACCCTTATTTTACATCCAATCAATTCATTGGTCGTTGCATACAAGTACAGAAACTCTCAAATATTGTGACTTGAACATATTTATATTTTCTATTCTGGAAGAAAGTTTTATTTAGAAGTTCTTTACTTCCTTTGTGTGTGTGTGTTTACAGTTATCTTTCATAATTATTTCACTCCATAGAGCTGCAGTGTTTCACTTCTTGTAATATTATTGTGGGGCGGAAATTATATTCTGTATTTTGTTAACCCCACTCGTTATACAGGATTAAATAAAATCTTGCATGACGTGTCACTGTGACATCTTAAGATCACTATCTGCTAAGAGATACAATACAGAACCAAAAGTATAAATTCTGCAATGGTAAGCTCCTAAAAGCCTAATTGATGGATACGATACAAGTAAAAAAAAGCACAGAATTGTCTGTGTCGTGGTTGTGGTCGCGGATTTCTTTGAGGTGTTGACGTCTGTCTGAGGAGAAAGAAATAAAAAATAAGAAAGATAGCCAATTCAAACAAAAAGGGTAATGTAAATACCACACAACGTTTCTGGGATCCTTGTTCCTTTAGTGAGGTGCGAAGAAGAGCCTAGAGCGACACAACTGCACTTGTCAGTTGACAAAACTAAAAGTGACAAAAACGCAACGGCAATGGGAGAGCCGAAGGGTTAGCGTAACAATAAGGGAGCAATGACAATGGAGCAACAGAAGGTTTAGCGTAACAATAAAGGAACATTCCAATTATTGAGTTTCATAGTGTCTGTTTGTACATTAATAGCTGTGATGTTTCATTTAATGTGAAGCATCTCTGATATGAGTCTGGAATTGTACCTGGTGTCAATGTCTAAAATCTTAACATTTTGCCAATCAAGTGTATGTTTGGAATTGATAATATGTTTAGATACTACATTAAGGGAACGTTTTGTTTGCTCTATGTAGTAGGAAATACAATTAAAGCAAGAGATTTTGTAAACAACACAATGTTTGCTGTAGGTCTCAAGTGGGATCTTTGTGGCTTTAAATCAAGTATGAAAGGGTATTAGTGGATCTATAAATGATGGATATTTGATGTTCTTTGAATATTTGGACAAATTTGAGATGAAGAAATTTGTAATAAGAGAGTACGAGAAAAAATTTGGCATGAGGTGTTTGGGACGAGTGACAGTAGGATGTTGGATTTTGTTCAGTTTGCTGTTTATGTGTTTAATAATAAAATTATTAAAGGGTCTCATTGGAGATTAAAATGATACGGACAATATTTAAGTTGTGTTTAGTGGATATGTGTAATGTATCTAGTTTATTCCAGTAAAGGATAAAAGGTTTCTTGCAGAATGAAATAAGACGCCTGTCACTTTCACCCCGTGCTTGCAAATTTGGCGAAAATCTCACATTTCCTCAGTCAGTTGCTAAGTGCCGAGTGAATGACATTTCCTTAACGAACAGAGAACCAACATTTGGCAAACTAAAATGTATTAATTACAGTCAGTGTGAAAAATGGCTTGTTATAAAGTGTAATGTGTGTGTAAGTGAATGAACGAGCCAAATTATCCTGATTACCAAAAACTGTAAGTTACAATTTTACTAAATTCATATTTGTAAACCATTAAGTAAAGGTAATTATTGTCAGATAACAGATTTTGAGTATCTTTTAGAATCTAAATTTAACATTTTATGTGTTTTGTTTGCATTGTAAATAATACATTGATGAAGTAAACTCATAATAGCTTAATAATAATTTAATTGTTAACTAATATTGTCTTTATTAAAGGCCCAGTAAAGACCCTGAGGAAGAGTAAATTAGGATTGTAAAATATTAATTAATAATATAAAATTAGAAGTTAATTTTGATAACTGTTGTAAAATTTCATTCGATAACTTTTGTAAATTTAATTATTGGTGCATTAATAAAATTAATTTTGTTTGTTTATTGTTTTAAGAAATCTTTATTATTAAATCATCCTCTCATTTTAAAATTTAAATTGATGCATTAACGTGGTGATTTAACCTCTAATTCATTAGTGACTACCACAAATCGGTACCTCAACGTGGACTGTCATTTTATCATTCTTTTAATAGTTAAAATTATTACAATATATTGTGGTAATTACGAATATGTAATTATTTAATAAATAAAATTTTACTATTTTAATTATCGGCGGCGTAAATATGAGACCATTGCATTATAGCTCAAGGATTGTCTACAATAATATGGAGCCTATGATGCTTGCTTGCTAGAGTTGCATTGTTGCCGCAGGCAGCATTGATACGTACGGAACTTGAGAGATTCAGAGTTGCTCGGAGGATTAAGGAAGGTGTGTTTTGAGGAGTCCGTATTCACAGTTCCTGGGACCACGTCTGAGTAAGTATGATTTTGAAGATGAGAAATGTTTTATTAAAAGTCCCCGGTTTTGGAATTACAAGTCGCCAGTTTGGAATTATATTTCGTCTATTGCCATGTTCGAGTAATTATCAAAGTTTTAGAGAACAAAGCTATCAACTGTGATTGTTCAAACAAAGCTAGCAACAGTTAGGATCCGATAGTGATTTGTGTTTGCAAACTAAAATATCTTTAAATTCAGTGAAATTTGGCCTTTTTAAAACCAACAACAAGTGAGATCAAGCCCAGATGACCAGACAAGGGTAAAGTAAATAAAAAGAATTTTGTAAACCTTGTAGTGTAAATATAATTATTATCAGATTCCAAATTTCGATCACTTCATTTAAAATAATAATAATTTAAGTCAGGAATATTTTGCCTTGTAACTATCTTTATTGGAGGCCCGATAGGCGGCCCTGAAAATTAAGCCGTGGCAGAACAATATCAATTTGTAAAATTTCAACTAAGATAAAAATTTGTTTTATTAAATTAGTTTTCTTATATTTTAAATTGTTTTCATTTCTATCCTTTCAAAATTAACTTTTATATTGTTTATTACAATATATATATATATATATAATTCATAACTTCCTCTTCAACTACTCACTCAAAAAGCAACTACATTTCTTCAAGTTAATTTTAACATATTAACGTCATCAATGTATCACAATTGTAAAATATTTGGATTAAAAAATTTTCTGTATATTAAAAAATAGGAAGTAATGCAATTTTCTCAAGATATTTTCAACATGTTAATGTCAACGATGTAAACTCGTGTGGTTATAAAATTTTCTGTATATTAAAAAATTTAATTTAAGGAAAAAAAGCATTCTTTTTGGATCATTCATTTTAACAATGGATACCTGTTAGAACACATCAAACACTGATTACGACCCGCTAATTTATTTTATCTCCAGACTATCACTGTCAAGAAGCATGTGTTATTACGTATATAGTATTATAGCCGGTTTACAAATCCGAAGTCCTTTTTCCCTTCTAGAGAATATTCAACCCAGCAAAAGACGGCATGAAGTAGACAGACAGCGCATTTCACAAGGTAACAAATTTTGTGATAATAATCAATCACCTAAATTGATTCAAACATATACACGCATCTTCTTCCGTTTAAACTGATTCCAATTACCAAGGAAATTAAGCGCAATCAAACATCCGTGGCAGGATCTTCGCCAACCCGCCCAGGCTGTTAAAAGGAATAATATATTGTAGACATTACCAATGTGTAATCTAAGGTTTATTAAATAATTTTTCTTTAAGATTATTGTTTGCGTGACTTTGAGGCCAGAGCATTGTAAAGAACAGTCAGTGTGGCGCAATGCAGAGACTGGAAAGGCTGCTAGTTTATTATAGTCGAAAATGCGTATGTAATACAGAACAACGGTGGAAATAACAGTGTGTTTCTGGAGCCTGACCAGAGTAGTCATGACGAACCTGAGTGCTTTGGGTGCTTGACCAGAGTGGTCTTGGAGCAAAAGAAAACATGATAAAGTTGATTAACGAGTCTGGTTTGGAGTGCAAACCATAATGGTTTGCAGCTTGTCTTGGGACTTCACCAATCTAAAAAAAATAGGAAGACGTAAAATTCGTGAACAGTTGTTTTATTCCACCGGTGGCGGTGATGTGAAAGAATATAATAATCAGTGGCTGGCCTGTTGATTAAATATTTTCTTTAAAACTGTGAAGTGCATAATTCATACAGTACCAGAGCACCTCTAAATAAACTGGTATGTAGAAACTTTATATTGTAAGCTTGTATATACATATAAATTACCGTCAGAGTTCTCTAGATTTCTTAGATTTTTTATATGTTATTGTAGATTTAATTAGTATTTTTTATGAACTCTTTGGTGCTAATTGCAAATCACTATAATTTATTAAAGGCTCTGTAAGCGGCCCTAAAGTTTTGAGTCTCATTAAAAACTGTGGTAATTTTTTAAAAATACTACACATAAATTGAAGTAAATCGAAATTTGTAATAAATTTTTTATGTTTAAAAAATTTCTATAAATTATCTTTTCCTTTTTCGAATTCCACAAAATTGGTCGCAACGTATTAATTTTTATTATTTTGTACATAACTTGACATTCCAACGCTGAGAATTTTATTATTTCATGAATTTGTATACTACATAATTTGGTCCCAATGTGTTGGCTGTAACTTTCATTAATTTGTATACCACAATATATTTAAGGATTATACAGTCTTATCTTCCATTTAACAATTTACAAGGAGAAAGCATACGAGTTAAAGCAGGAGCTAATGAAAAGCTACCCTGTCTTGAACCTAGCTCACTTCCTGCTTTCTCCAGCGTCATACAGAGCAACCGGGAGACTGCGTAGGTGAAATCGGCTGATGAATTAAAATTAACTGCACCATGTCCCACTTACGAGTGTTATATATGCAACGTGGTTTCCAAGAGAGCTGAAGGTTGACAAGGTTTGGTAACTATTTTGGCCAAGCATCCATCTTATCGAGCGCGCTGCATCAACTCTCCAGAGTCTATGGTACTCCAGCTTCTATTCTCAGCACCTACTCTCGTGCAGAACACAGCTACGTTGCATAATCATGTAGCTTCACGTTCACAGAAGATTCATGTGAGGCAACCTGATTCAATGGAAAATACGAGTTGTTTGTGCTCGTTTGATTAGCCAGTCAGTTATCTAAATTTACTAGTGTAGCAGTTATTTGTCTACTTTTAGTGCAAAGGAACATATTGTTTTGTGTAATACAAAAATCAGAATTTTCTGCTTTTAAATGTTGACATCTGTAAATATACCACTCGGAATCATTATTTTTTTTTTAATTTTTTAAGGCAACAGGCTACATGAGGGTGATCCACATTGGGCAACTCCCCTTTAATAGCATAGGAAGGGATTAGAAAGGGGGGATGCGGAAGGGTAGAGGAAGGTAGCCAAGGGTTACTAGGGTCCCCGGGCTATGGTTTAAGGATCCTACCCGGCATTCACCTAAAGAAATGCAGGGAAAACCCTACAAAAACCTGCATCGGGTAGGTCGGGCATTGGGTACTTGTCCCACGCCCTTCCGATAGCGGGAGAGGAGTTTGCTGTGGGGACGCAGCATTAATTTGTCTTACCTACTCTAATGGACGTCATTCACATTTTAGCTGCGGCTGTAATTTCTATATCATAATCCTGGGTGCCATGTTATATGCATAAATTAATATATTTCTCATGTCACATTTTTCAAAGATTAGGCTAGGAAACAGAGTTATTTTACTTCACCTTTAATATAACTATTTAACAAATAAAACTCTCTCTCTCCATATATATATATATATATATATATATATATATATATATATATAGTAATACTAATTAGAGGCAATTAGAGATTTAATAATTGGAATTTTGTAGTAAATTGTTATCGGCGAAAATATAAACACAACAACGGGTAAAACATGTACAGGGGAGCCTTTGTCGGCGGCGAGCGTTTTAAAACTCCGGTTTCACGACCGCAGTTGCGGGCAGAAATTCACCAAGTAAAGTGGCGGACAGAAATTCATCGAGTAAAAGTTGCGGGCATAAATTCACCAAGTAAAGTGGCGGACAGAAATTCATCGAGTAAAAGTTGCGGGCATAAATTCACCAAGTAAAGTGAGGGACAGAAATTCATCGAGTAAAAGTCGCAGGCAGATATTCATCGAATAAAGAGTGGCAGGCAAGATTTTATTAAGAGTGGTGTGGCATATAGAATTACATTGAGTAAAGTTTGGACATATAATTCAATAAGTAAAGCCACAGTAAAAATTCAACAAGTAAAGACTTGTAAATTTCATCGAGAAGGAGTCGATAACAATCTGATTGACTATTAATTAGAACGAGAAATACAATATTTGCTGGAGAGAGAGAGAGCGACTTAACGCAGAGGACAATAGGTGAAGTACGGAGTAGTCGTTCCAGTTGATAGATACAAAAGTTTTGGACAGTGTTTTTGAAAAAAAATTAAATTCTGTGAAATTATGGCATGTTATGTGTGAATTGTGTATAGTGCATCAAAAAAGCCCAAACGAATGCTGGTACCAGCAAAGACACTAAGTAGAGAGAGAAATTTTATAAAAGTTTTGTAAACGTTAAATAAGGATCAAATCGTCAGGAAGGAAGCCTGTTAGAACTGTTCTCTCTCAGGCAGAACCTTTCTGGCCCGCGGAGAGGGCTACCATTGGTGATCCATTTTCGACTCTCCATTTTTGAACTAAGGTTCCCACAAGCCGAGACACCTCGACTTGTTTCGAACTCTACGGTAAGAGTTGTTCGCTATTCCCATTGAAATAGTCGGCCAGCTGCCTCCTAAACTGGAGAAGAGCACGGAGAAGGGAATGCTGCGTCCGCACAGAAAACCTCTTTCCCATCATTTCTCCAAGAAATGCATAACTGATCCAACCTCGCTAAAAATGGAAGAAAAACCAATCCAATTTGCCAAGAATCTAAAGACATTGGGCATCTTCTTTGACCCAAAACTCTCCTTCGAAAACCACATTCACTGAAAACAACGTTCAAACATACTTAAAGCAATAGTGTTTAAATCTGGGGGGAGACAAAAATATCCTCTTACATACAGAACACTAATCAGGACCAAGATAGACTACGCCAACATTATCTAAGAAAATACCAACAAGAAAGTACTAAAATAAACTCGAAATCATCCACAGCAAAGGACTGAGGATCGCAACTGGAAGCTGCCATACTTCTCCTATCAGTAGCATACCCATAGAGGCACAGAACCCGAACTTAAGCCACAGAAGAGACTCCCCAGAAAATACCCTTAAAACATATCCAACAACCCCTTCACCAGAAACGACATTATACCCTCAATCGAAACCCCACTCACGGGACCTCCGAAATTCACTTCTTTCTACGCAAGAATCAAGAAAAAATATCAGCTACTAAAACTTGAAATACCAAAAATGAAAGTTCTCCGATATAGTTCCCTCCCACCTCGGTTCTCCAACCAGCATCTCAGCCAAGAAGAATGGGGACACAAATTTTTACAACTATGCCGTGAACCGAAACAAATATTTTTCGGTCAACAAAACTTAGTGTTTTCAGTTGTCAGCGGGAGACTGCTAGTCGCTGAGAGATATGATGACGTTGGTCGGCTGATAAATGTTATCTGTCAACTGTATTTTACAAAAATGGTATATTACCTTTTTATGTAAAAGTAATTATTTTTTTACTTCGGTGCGGGGAATATCTTTGGTTTATTCGATTGTTAAAAAGAGGAGTTATTGGTGAAAACTCCGTTGTAAAGAGTTTGAATTAATAAAGTTATTTTAAAGGAACGCTGCATGTTTAAACAAATTATTCACCTTAGAATTTTGCCATCGCTCAAATATATATTATTTGAAGTTGATTTAGTTCAGCCGCAATTGTAACGACTGTTCGAAGAGCAGCTCTGGAGCAGGCAGCGCTACCCTCTGCGACAACCACTCCATAACGACGTACCTCAACCCATCTGCCTGCATACTAACCCTCCCATACACATGGCAATGATTCTCATATCATCGTCAACCAAAAATAAAGTACGTGAACTTCGCCGATTCCCTCGTCACCATAAAATCCAACTGCAAGAAAGACGCCATAAACGCATTAACTACGGAAATTCAAGAAATCCATCAGAAACAATAGGAAAATAAATTTCAGACGCCAGGATCCCTATTCAAGGAATACATGGTAATGAAATAATCGACCAGGAAGCGAAATTGGCTGCCAAATCCCCGAAATCATTTCCTAAAAATCTCCATCATCCTCACTGACAGCTGGAAACTAACCCAAAGCAAACTATCTCGACAATGGAATCGGTCCTGGACTCAACTCAAAGTAACCATAATTCACAGGTCAATCCACAAATTTCGTGCCAACTTCAATCCGAAAACAACCAGAAGAAAACAAGTTATCATAACTAAATCAGAACCAAACACTCAAAACTAACCCATGATCACTTAATTACGACTAGTCTGTGCGTACCTGTGATCAGTGAAACACCTCGATCACTATAGTCCACATCATTGAGTCCTGCATCAAATATACCGACGAGAGAACAAATACTGGAACAATATCCTGGAAATACACCCTCAACTCGATTACCCACTCCGCGCCATACCCAGAAAGAATCACCTACATGTATCCCCAGCAAATGTCACCTCCACTTTCCCTTGTACTTATATTATTTAAAGGCATTCTGCGCAACTGCAGCTAATGTCGTAGCCGCTAATGCGACATAAAACAAAAATAAATTTAAAAAACACTTGTCTGAATATGATGACCCAAGAGTGTGACGGTCGTTGCAATGGTTGGTACAACTGATCCCCATGAGAGCCTAAAATTCTAGAGGATTATCAAAGAAATAGAATGAGGCGGGGCGAAAGTTTTTAAAAACCCTATCATAGCTCGACGAAAGGGGAGTTTTTTGGTTTAAGTAGATAGGAGAATTTGAGTTAAAGAAAGCAGTTGTAAAGTCCGTCATGAATACAGTTGGAGTCACAGGAAGATGTCTGAGTTGGTCAGCCAGATTCCATGAGATTTATTGAGTTTTCTAGCAGAGAGATGATTTTCAGCCGTGAATCGCGGAGCTGTCGACGAAAGGTGATTTATTATTCAGATAAACCTACCCATCTAGTTAAAATATTAATATACTAATAAACATAGCGTCCAACTCTGGGACGTATAAGATTATTAACCAGCCTAAAAAGAATAGTTAAACGTTACAAATATAGTCTTTCTTCACATGTATAAATTGTTCCAGAATATTAAATAAAGAAATGTTTGAGGAACAATCGAAAAAAGTTAAAATAAAAAAAGAGCACAATAGTCATTCCAACGTTTGTTATATATCTGAACAATTCTGCTTAATTACTCTCAACCTCTATGAGTTATATGGATATATGAAGCATTAAGGAGAATGTATAGCTTAAAGAGTTATTTATAAGTGATTTATTACATTTTCTTAGTAAAACTTTGCGTTAACCTCAATAACGACAGCTATTATTGTTTTCGGCTTTCCAATGTCGTGCAATATCAGGAGAGTGAAAGGCACAATTAACTTCAAATGAATTTTTAAGATACAGCTGAAAAATAAAATTATATTTGCAAAAGATAGGGTGGAAAAAAATTTCTTGCTAAAAATAACAAACATCTACGTAATAGTTAATAAAAAATGTAGATGAAATATTATTATTTGAAACTATTGGGATCAAGTATTATAAGACGTCAAATTTTAATGCAACTTTGTATTTTGAAACTAAATGTATTTGTGATTAGATCGTTTGTACAGCTATGAAATAAGTTATGAACATAATCAACCGTTCCTTTTTTATTTTTTGGTACAAGCACTTAAGAGTTACAACAAGTAGTTATATATATATATATATATATATATATATATAATACTGGTTTGTGTACGAAGAAGAGTTAAACTCTTAGAGCAGAGGACAATGATAAATCAATAAATTCTGAGCATCTGGAAGTCCTTCGGCAAAATTTTCTAACCGTTTGACGCAGTTATGGAGAGGGAATGACGATAACACCAAAACAGATAAGAAGAATATAACTATTTCTCTGTAAAATTTCCACATGCAAACCACGACAAGTTTTCTTCCCACAGCTAAGCCAAGAGTTTAAGATCTCTTGTCTATCGGAAAAGTTGGTAAATAGTATAATTATTATTTTCATAATTGTAAATATCAATGTTATGTAATTAAACGGTATTATGCATTATAATTTCAGGCACCGAAACTTGAATAAAATAAAATATTCCCTGTAAAATTAAAAAACAAAACCACGTGGCGTAACAATTTAATTGTTATAGATCGGAGGTTTTCCTGGTGTAGTTGCTGAAAGAATAAGTCCTCGGGGTTTCCACACGGTTACAACATTACAACGCGTTTTAATCAATGTTGTAGCCAGAGAACTTTTTCTACAATTTAACAGTTACATTATATCTGTTCAACTTATAACATTATGGCATCCCAAGGGCAGTATAATGTTACAATATATGTAAAACAAATTAGGATAGGAAAGAGAGACATCCAAATCCGTTATTTAATTTGAACTTCGTCAGATTTTCCAAGTGTTGTTATATGTAAGTCTCTGCAACTCATGAACTTTGTCTCTATGTTGGGGGTTCTACTGATCAGTTCACTCCGTCAATAAATTCTAGATTATTTTGTATCATTTTTCTTGTAATGCTACATAGAATTGGTATATACTAAATATTTTAAAATAAAATGTCAAATTAAATATAAAAAATTGTTTGATAGACAGAAATTCATTAGGTAAATGATGAAGCCTTTCCTGATCCCAGGCGGACCCTCGGATCGATTTTTAAGCGGCCGCAAACGAGAATGACTGCGTCTGAGAGTGAACGTAATCGAAACTTCGCGAATACAATTGTTTACTCTGTTAGAAACCCGAGAAGACTTTATTCATTCTATACACCGAGAAAGACTACATTTATATATATATATATATATATATATATATATATATATATATATATATATATATATTGTAATGATAAAAAGGCAATTAAGAATTAGAAACTATTGAACTGAATTGTTGCCGGCGAACACACACAGATACAATAATGGTCGATAATATTGAACAGGCCTAGACAATAGCGCACGTAAGTTGATGGAGTAGTTAGTCAGCCACGAGACATTGCTGAGTACGGAAGGAATAAAAATTTGTCAGTCAGATACGAGACATTGTGGAGTACAATATAATTAAATTTAGCGGTTGACGAAGGATTTCAGTCGAGGACGGAACTAAAATAAATTGAGTTGGAAATCATAAGCGAGAGCTTTGAGTTGTGTTAGCAGTCTGCAAGCAGAGGCTGAGTATTTTGTGGTAGAAGTCTTCAGTTTCCATCGAAAGTTTCAAATAATTGGCAGAGATCAACAGTTTTAAGTGTTTGCAAACTTTAATACATAAATTCAGTATTATATGGCCTGTTCATAAGTGTTCGAGGTGAAAGTGCGTTGCAGAATCTTTACAATTGCCCTGGTACCGGTACAAACAGTGAGTAAAAAAGAAACATTCAAATTAAAATTGTAAACGTTAATAAAAGGTAGAATATCGTCAGATTTCGATTTCATTTCGTTTTATTTCGAGAGCTTATTAAAAAAATATTTGTCAGTAGTAAATTGTAAAATTAACTGTTCTTTTTTTAAAAGGCCCAATAAAGACCCTGAGGTAAGAGAAAAGGACATTTTGTATAAAATTATTGTTCAGCAAGTAATTTGTTTTGAAAGGTAAAATAGTTGTGTATAATAAACTAATTGTTTAATTAAATTAAATAAATGTTATTATATCATGCTCGTTTTATTAGATAATTTTCAATTATTAGTTCAATTCAATTAATTATCTTCAGTATTGAGTAGCCACATTTTAATGCCTTAACATGTGGACAATCAAATCATTTCAATTATTATATATTTTTGCTTATTATAATATATAAATGCACAAAATTTAGACTTGTATTGTTGGCGGCGTAAAAACACACAAGTTATATACAAGAATATGTGGCAGTAATGCATGCTTGTGGATTGTCGAAGTTCGTTTAGTCGTGGTATTATTGTAAAGAATTAATATGTAATGTGATTTAAAATAATTTATTTGTATATTTTAAATCAAGATTATTATTAAAACATCCGATCATTTTAATTGTTAATTATTACAAATTGACGCCTCAACGTGGCGATTTAATTATCTTTCATTTGTAAATTACTATAAATTGACGCCTTAACGTAGGGCACATTTTAACCTGCTTTTTATTAAATTGTTCATTTATTTTAAATTTATATATATATATATATATATATATATATTTTAGAAGCTTTTATCCAAAACCTCCGCTATGAATCTTTGCAATGCTTAATACTTTTTTAAAACTATGAAAATATCTTTGGAATTGTTCGGTTGGTACAGCCTATTCCAGAGTATAGTGGAATGCAAGCGTGATGTATAATTCAGGAGAATTACGATTAAATTGAATTTCAATAGTTCTAATATGAGAGACTGTGTCCTCTAAGTGTTGCATATCGATAAATCATACGGAGAAGGTGGATTCTTTTGATCATAATAGATCGTTTTCTTATTTTATTATTGTAGATGGTAGATTATTTACTTGTATTTGAGTAGAGTGTAGTATTTATTTTTTAACTACTTTTTGGAAGGATATAGTAATTCCTGCATTTTTATTCCAATTATGAATAGCAAACTACGTGAACACGATTATTTTCTATGAAACCGATTTTGCTTATATAATGTGTGTCTTATTCTTGATGGTATATATATCGAAAAACAATCCATCTGATCGAAACTGTGCAGATATGGACGTAATTAATCGTAAAAACGTGACTCGAGGAACTTCGCTGTAGAGCGATTGACTGAAAAAGTCAAAATGTTAAAAGTCGTTATTTTTCGGCTGAAGGTCCGTTGAAGACGGGATCATAACTGACCTTTATCTGTCCCGGGAAAGTTGAAGGACTAGAAGAGAGAAACGGAAGGGCTGAAAGGGCCCAAACAAGAGCCTAACCGGTATTTGCTTGAAAATGTTTCAAAACCTGTATATGATAGATCATGCATAATTAATACGATGCGTCTGAAATCCTCGCGTCGTTGTTTTCTCTCAGGTTTTCAGCTCCTTGAGTTATGGTACAATTGTGTTTTAAAAAATCTGCAAAACAGATTTTTTTTTTACTACTCCTCCATCTTTCACTCTGATAATTTCCTATATTACAGCCACTGAAATTCCCGATAGTCCTTTATTAAATTGCACAGCTCAACAAAAGCCAAAACAAGTTTCAGCTTACAACGTAAGCTATTTATACAACCGAATCGCTGTATATTGAATCCGAACCGGTCGCTTTAAAATTCCGCCCATACAAAATGGTGCGTATAGACTTCAAGATGAGACTTTATAGTATTGTGTCGCTTGTGAGTCTTTCAAACGTGTTCCTTGAATTATTTTGCCCCCCATTGTGGCGTTCCTTCCATGTGGAAAGTGCGACCCTTTAAAGCGAAATTCAGCAGCCCTTCTATGACCCTAACCTGTTGGGCTCGACCTTGCATTCCAAGGGGCTGAATAGGGGCAAAACCTGCTGTCGTCTAAAAAACCCAACTATAGTGTATCATATTATCAGTATTAATTACTTTATTGAAAAAGACATTATACGGTTGCACAATTTGACTGAGATAAAATGAAATCAATGAAAGTGGATTTAATAAAAAGTAGTCCTAGAAAACAAAACATTCAGCAGCAGAAATTTGATATAGAACCAGACTATTGGAAGGAAGTCGATGCATGGAAGAGTTTCTCGCTTTGATGCTTGTGCTCAACTCTCCTGAAACAAATGCACTTTATTCTTGTTCATACTATTTTGTTGATTTTCTCACTTCTGAACTTTAACTTCAATTATTTTTTTTGCAACAGTATCGCTTTAATCTTTAATTTGTTACTTCATACCTCCTTGCCCCCCCCCCCTCCTCCTCTCTCACACGCAATTATATATCACAACACTTGGGGGGAAATGTGACAAGTTCAAATTAAATAACGGATTTGGATGTCTCTCTTTACTATCCAAAACCAATCCGACGATATGTCTATCAGTGAGGAATTAATGTAAATGTCTGACGGAAGCGGTTTTCCTCTCGTTAATAATGGCATGCCAAATATAATATTAATATTGGCTCGTAGCAAAGGAAAGGCGTTAAAAACAAAAAAGTCTTTGAAAAGCTACTGCAAACAATTTGCACAAATATAAACGATCCATGCAGATTTATGTAGCACAAAATGTGAAATCAACGTTTTAAGGGTTGTGTTTGTCTTTCTTCTATATAATAAGACGGAAATTTACATTTGTCTCAAGTGTCACTGCGGAAATAGAGTCCTGAGACTTAGCTAAACACTATCTCTGTATTAAATGTGCATTTCTTTTGCGTGGATGTTGTTTCATTCCACGCAATGCGTTTGGAGAAAATTCAGGAATGGAAAAATTGATTAAAGGCAACGAAGAAGTTATACTGAACGTCCGAATGTTTCTCGCACTAGCTTTTTCTAAAGTTTGAACATGTACAAGAAGGTTGGGTATATAAGCCTCAAAAGAAGAAAACCCTGGCGATTTCTCTAATTATTTTAGAATTACTGTAGAACAAATAATTGCGTTTAAGAATGGAGCCATAAATTGAATAACCAGGTTGCAAGACCACACCATTAAAGACCACTTCATTAACATTTTGTAGCTGCAAAATACAATCACAAATTGTTTTTCAGGGTTACTACGATTTATGACAGCAGAAGTTTGGTAAAATATAATAAAAAAATAAATCGAAGTTTGATTAGACACAAGTCCACTAGGTAAATAATAAGGCGTGAATACAGACAAAAAAAAACTCATTCAAAACTCCATACTCGTTCCTACCTCTTACATTTGGATTCTAATACAAATAACAAATCCAAATTCAATATGTCAATTTCAGTATTTCAAAATTTAGGATGTTAAATAGTCAAAATGACAATTTTTAATTTCTTTTTCCTAAGCACGACTAGGTAAAGTTCCATTAAAATTTTTATAAAATTCTGTTAAGCCGTTCATCTGAATATTGGACTACTTTTAATTGTAGAAATTAAAATAATTAGTGTAATACTAAAATTACAACTGTTCATCGTTTCATTATAAATCTCATAAAAATTATCCGTTACATTTTCTTGATAGATCGCATACTTTTTGAGAAATATGCGTTTGAGACATATGCAAATTCAAAATAAATTACCTACAGAATATTGAGCATTAAACGTGTTGTGTGTTCCATTTGTGTGTTTTTTAAAATTATTTGAAAAAAAACCTAAGATTATTTGTTGGTTAAATGTAGGTATAGTACATACGAATTTTAAATAAGTACATAATTTACACGGTACGATGGTAATTCAGTTAATTCTGCAATTAACCTAAATTTTGCAAAATTTTTATTCTAGTATCTTAATTTGTGTGGAAAACACGTGACTACGTTCCCTGATCGGGACTGACTAGATATCAATATTTCAAACAGTCTACGAAACCAGTACTTTGCGTAGTTTTTATTATGATTATCTGGAAGAACAGATACTGACGTCAAAAGAAGCAAAAAAAATACATCATATACTGTGCCTGGAAAATCTGAAAGTTCGAAAATATAGTGCAAGCAAATCTAGTTTCAGCATCGTAAAAATTAGTAAAATTTTCTTGTATCATACATGTCCAAAGAGAATACACATTACGTAACTTGAACATATAATACAATTAGAGTACAGCTCTCAAAATTTATTGTAGTCTACATGTTTACAGGTGATGGTTTTATTATAGTCTGTTACAAATATTTGAGGAACAAGTTTACTGACGTTTAACACTGTTTACAGAATCGAAAGAGTTACTATGTTAATATTTTGGTAGCCGATAAGAACTTCACAAGTTAGGAAGCATTAGGTTCTAAACTAGTTTGTTCTAAACTACAAGCGCCGAAAAATCTCTGTTTCGCAAATACAGCTACCACTGTGAACAAAAAGTAAGGTGAATTTATTTATAAAATATAAATTCTTTATTTATTCTTCCAAATCAATTTCATCCCCTTCAAAGTAATCTCCGTCCTATAAACGCGCTTTTTCCAGTCCTCGAAACAGTCGGAATAGTCTTTATCCGGTATAGCCTTCAAGACCTTCTTCGATTCGGTTTTTATCTCCTCACTCGTGTCAAAACGGCGTCCCCGCATTCGCCTTTTGAGTTTACTGAATAGCCAGAAGTCGCACGGAGCCAAATCAGGCGAATACGGTGGTTGCGGAACGATATGACTCGAGTTTTTGGCAAAAAAGTCGCGAAGAACCAATGCAGTATGACATGGTGCATTATCGTGATGACGGAACCAAGAGTTGTTCGCCCATAATTCCGGCCGTTTCAGACGAATAGCTTCACGCAAACGACGCATAACGCTCAAATAATATTATTTGTTGTCAGTTTGGCCCGGCGGAAGAAATTCATAGTGCACCACACCACAATAATCAAAGAAAACTGTCAACATGACCTTGATTTTCGATCGACTTTGCCGTGGTCTTTTCGGTCTTGTTTCACCTTTTGCACGATATTCGCTGGATTGGTCGGTGGTTTCAGGGTCGTATGCGTAAATCCAAGTCTCTTCTCCAGTAATGATGCATTTCAAGTGGTCCTGATAGTCAGACAGCAAAGTTTCACACACATCAACGCGACGCTTTTTTTCCCAAAAAATTGAGCGATTTTGGCACCAATCGAGACTTGACGCGTTCGAGACACAAAACATTCTTCAAAATGATATTCCAACACTATCAGCGAGATCTCTAATTGTCCATCGACGATTTTCAAGCACCAAATCTTTGATTCGTTGGACGCGGCCTTCGTCGGTAGACGTTGATGGTCGTCCAGAGCGCGGTTCGTCTTCAAAGCGTTCTCGGCCGCCTTTGAACTCGTTGTACCACTTATAAACGTTTTTTTGTGCCATAGTTTGATCACCAAAGGTCTTCCGCAACATTTTCAACGTGTCCACATAAGAATATTCGTTCCGCAAACAAAATTTGATGCAAGTTCTTCGCTCAACAAAAGGTTTAATTGCAAAAATCGAAAAATTCACTTTTGGTTGTTTACAAAAACACGTGTAACTCGGAGATAATTAAACCTTTTAACAAACAGACGCATGGCAAATATTATAGACAGTACTACCAACCTATGAAAAATAAATTACCTGCCTTCCTAATACCCGGTAGTTTTAATTGACAATTTCACCTTACTTTTTGATCACAGTGGTACATGCTAGTTTTTCAAACTATGTCGGCGGAGATCAATTCAACGGAAAAGATGGAATGTGCATCCCCAGACTAACAATTATAGATACAGGTGTACTGTTTTTAACAAATATAAAAAATTAAAATGGTTGATTATAACGCTTGATTGAACACTAACTTGTAACAGATAAAAACACGATTATTTTACTAAGGCCATGTAATGAGGCACAGTTATGGCTGGAAACAATTTTTGAGGCCAATCCAAGGGAAACCGAACCCAAATTTTCCACTTCTGGGATATCACTGAAGCCGATACGATTCAAGGCTAGCGTCAATTAATTTCATACAATCAAATGACCGTTGTTACGTGTTTCAGTTGCAGGTACACATCTATTTATGATTGGTAATAATGCTCAATCGGTGGATATAACCAGGAATAAATTCCGGGACCGCCGAAATGTAATTGTAAATTGTATCCTCCAGATTGTATTTTTTAAAAAATAACCGTCCTTGTGTATGATTTGAAAATATATTTGTTTGCATCAAGTTTCATCGATTCAGGTAAAATCATTGAATTCTTAGAGATATGGCTACACCAATCCATCCAAGCCGCCGTTTATAATTATAAAATTAGCTGTCTCCGTGTTGTGTTTACAATAATATATAATTGAAAAGTAAACTTAAAAAAGCAGGAAGCAAAAAAGACAACCGGAATGAGATTAGTTAAATAACGCATGCAGTGGTAAATTGTAGCACGTGTTACACAAAGTCGACTTTTTTTATACTTTAAGAACTTTTTTACAGTATGTCTGAACTTGTAGCTATTCTTCTGACTCCAAGATTAACCCAACTCCCCTACTTCTCAGTCAATTACAGCAGTTGCTACGTAGGAATGAAGACAGCGGAAATTAAAGAGAACTAGCGCATTTTAAGGACAACGAACGTTGCGCCGTTCCAGGACAAGCTCCGTTTCATCAAAATATTACGTTCTATTAATATGGACTTATATACGGGAAGGATTTTTAAATACAGGTTAACTGTTTGACAAAATTCTCGATGAGGCGAAACATCTTAAACACGACGTCTCCATCTTTTTTTTTATTTATTTATTAAAGTTAACTTTTAGTCCGGAGAAATTCAGTTGTGATACTAATAATAACAGTATTTACAATTGTAAAATTAAACAAATAACAAGGTATTTACAATTTGTAAATATTTCACGTGTAAACTTGTGGTCATGGATGTGACCCTTGTCATTCCAAGTTAGACGAGAGAAGCAGATTAACTTGTTTACCGCATATTAACATATAAGCCGGCATGATGTTAGCGATCAATCTGGTCATTGGGGAAACTACATGTTTGAAGCGTTAAGGAAGTTATGGGGGAAGATGGGAAGAGCGGATATTTAGGGAGTATTTTCTGCCAGTTGGTAGGAGGGGCTAGAGTTACGTAATTCCGAAGTGATTTAGGGGGAGGAAGATGACAATTGCGATTTTACGTTTTAGTCTGCGATTTTGTGAAGGAGGGGGTGGGTTACTGTAGAAAAGCTCAATGGTGGGATTTGGGTGGTTGATGGAGCTATTTATTAGGGACTCGGTAGATTAAATGAATTATGGCAGGGATTAGGGGAATTTCAAGGTCTTTGTGGATAACTGAGTTGCGAAGGTACCAGGGGGAATTTGAGATTAAACGGAGAATTTTGTTTTGTATTTTGTTGGAGTGGGAATAGGCAGTGGATCCCCATGTGGCACATGAGTACGACCATATGGGACGGATTAAGGATAGATAGAGGAGTCTTTTGGTGCTAAGGGATATGGGAGATTTTCTGTTGATAAGAGGGAAGAATTGTTTTATTTTGTTGTTAATTCTGGAGGTAATGTGGGCTATGTGAGGTTTCCGTGATAATTTGGAATCAAGGATAAGGCCTAGGTATGGTGTAGTTTGTTGTATAGGTATTTTGGTGCCAATGAGAAAGAAGGAGTGGTTGAGGGAATGTTTGGTTTTAAGGGTGAA
The DNA here is from genome assembly GCA_037074705.1 of Zhengitettix transpicula. NCBI lineage: Eukaryota > Metazoa > Arthropoda > Insecta > Orthoptera > Tetrigidae > Zhengitettix > Zhengitettix transpicula. The sequence continues at coordinate 118,375,364 of CM073592.1, read as the reverse complement.
GGGAATGATAGGGATTTGGTAGGGTTTATGCCGATTCTCCATTTTTTAGCCCAGCTTTCAATATCATTGAGGGCGATTTGTAGTTTTCTGGAGCCCGAGTCTAGAGAGGATGTTTGGAGGAGTATGGGAAGTTTATCTGCAAATAGTATTTTTAGTAGATGGGTTTTGAGGTATGTCGTGAAAATAGAGGTTGAAGAGGAAAGGGCCTAGGATGCTGCCTTGGGGGACGCCAGAGGAAATAGGGAAGGAATTTGAAAGGGTATTGTTAAATTTGACAGAGAAGGAGCGGTTAGTAGAAAGTTAGTACGGATTCTTCTGAAGAGGGAATCATTAAGTGGATCTTTGATTTTGGAAAGTAGTAATTGGTGATGTACCTTATCCACAGCTTTTTCTGCATCTAGGAAGGCAGCAATGTACGAGTTATTGGTGTCGAAGGAATTGTTGATGTAGGATGTCACTGAGTAGAGTTGATGTGTGTAAGAGTGTTTGGGCCTAAAGCCGTATTGAGCAGAAGGAATGAGGTGTGTTAATTCTTTGCTAAGGAGGGAAAGAAGGAGTTTATCGAACAACTTAGATAAAGGGAGGGGGGGTAGACTGATGGGTCTATAACTATTGGGACAGGATTTGGGTTTGTTTGGCTTTGGGATCATGATTATATGTGCGTGCTTCCAGACTGTTGGTTAATATGTTGTACGGATCATTGCATTGAAAATGATTGTTATTAAGGTTGAAGCTTTTTTAGGGAGGTATTTCAGGTGGAGGGGAGTGATAAGGTCGTGACCGACGGAGTGTTTATTTTTTAATTTGTTTATGGTAGAGCGGATTAGGGGAGGAGTGAATAGTTTAGGTAGAGTTGACAGTTGAAGAGGTTGGAGGAGAGTGCTATTTATCTTGTTATTGTGGTAAAAGTTGATTGTTGGGTTTGGAGAGAATTGGGATGTGAGAATGTTTGCGAATAGGTTAGCTTTATGGGCTGGTGAGGTATACCATTGGTTTTGATGTTTTAGAGGAGGGATATCACAATCCGTAAACACTTCTGCTAATTCATGCTGAGATTGTGCCGTTACCCTTGTGGAACTAAGAAAACACCAAATTTCGACACGAAGCTAGAAATAACAAATGTATCAGACGTGAGAAATTAAAGTTTTGTTTTCAACGACTCTGCCACAACTATTGTGCACATACGAGTCTATGCTTGGAGTTTTACGACCTTTAACACGTAATGACATCAATATAAACAGCACTAAATTTTATGGAATTGTAATTAATTTGAATTTTCTTTAGAAGCACGGAACTAAAAATTTTTTGTTATCAACACATCGTTAAAATTAAATAAGGCAATATTTTAGTAACATATGTTGAAAAAACTGAATGAAGGAATTTTAATAATCATACAAAAATTTTCTTAGCATTGCAAAAATAATTTTAGGATTATTTAATTGTATAAAAGAAGAACATTTACTTAAAAATGAAGTAATTTAGTTACTAAAAGGTTGGATAATTTTTTAAGACTGCTCCTGCGGAAAGCGCTCAATTAATAAACACAAATAAAAACTGCAATGCGGTCTGATTTATAAATGTCGGTGTCCCTTCGTAATCTTACCACTGCCTTATACTGACTGAAAATTGTCTTTCGTAATCGCAATGCAGTGCAAATTTAGTAACACCACTTTTCTTTTCGGTTAGTTTATGTAACAATATATAACTTTGCCGTGCAACTTACCACGGGCTTGCGCATTCGCTCGTTAGAGAATAAGGTGGAAGAAGATCGGTGCATTTCGAGTCAAAGTAGAAGGTACAGAACCGAAGAAAAGACCATAAAACATTGAGGACCTCAGAGTATTGATCTCTTAAATAAGTCCCCAACTCTTGTCTCCAACTGGCACAAATGCATACTAATAATTTAATTCAAACCACAAATAATTTTTAAATTTCGTAACAATGAAGATTAAGGAAGAGAAGACATATCGGTTATATGAACACAGCAGAAATGTTTACGTAATGGAATCGAATCCAGCCTGGAAGGAACGCAGTTGTCGGGACTCCAGCTATCGATCTCATCACTGGACAAAAGGGTGCATCATATCAAGGGCGCATCTAGACCATACAAAGGACTTCAGAATTTTATGCAACACTGCAAAACAACCCTGTTCAATAAGGAACACATATTTTACAATTTTTTTATTATCTAATCGAGAGAAAAACATTCCAGCCAAGGTACTTTTACTCAAGTTTGATCTGTTAACCGAAGTGGAAAAATTGTACACAACAAACAAATCTCGTATTGATTTTTGAACTTTGGTTTCGATAACGCGACAACTACTACACTACTGACTCCGTATCTTTATATACATCAAGAGTCACTTCGTACATAGCAAAAGAAAAAAATTACTTCTTTATTGGCAGTTATATTTTCCTTTCTTTTACGTTTCCAGTTTTATAGTATAGTAAAAGCAGTTGACCCACATTCTGTACGTGCTTTAGCATTTAGAGCGCCAAAATGCTAGTTGTGCAACAGCGTGCGTATCCAACGCACTTTTTTCGAGTGATAAGGTTAAATGAGGGTTATTCGCTTTGATCACTCTCCCCTTTAATAGCATAGGAAGGTATGGAAAAACGGGAATGCAGAAAGTAGATCAAGGTAGCCCCGGGTTGTATTTTAAGGATACTACCCGGCATTCGCCTAGAAGTAATGCAGGAAAAGTTGTAGATAAACCTGCATCATGTATGTCGGGGTCTTCGTGCTTGTCCTACAACCCTCCGATAAACGGAGTTGGGACTGATGTGGGGGTGCAGCATTTCCGACATCATGCCTCGACCAGATTTGATTGGAGCAAAAGGGTCAGAAAATAACTCTTACCGTACGCCCAACGTCTGCGACCTCAGAACATACATACCCCAAATTCAGTCTAGGTGTCACGGCTTATGGAAACCTCATTTTAAAATCCCTGGCTTTAAGTAAGAAATAATAGGATAATTTCTCCCACTCATGATAGGAATAATTTGAATTTAATGTCGCTAGCTGCCAGCCTGTCTACGTTTGTCCTGCATTTCTTTAGACGAATGCCGGGTAGGATCCTTAAAACATAGCCCGGGGGTCCTAGTTAACCCTTGGCTACCTTCCTCTACCCTTCCACATCCACCCCTTTCAAATCACTTCCTATGCTATTAATGGGGAGTTGCCACCAAGTGGATTACCCTCATGTAGCCTGTTACCTAAAAAAAAAAGTCTGTCTACACCCAAAAAAAATCCTATACTGGTCAAGGAAGCCTGCGAGAGAATTCTCTTGCAGACTATTCCTATTGGAATAGTCGACCAGCTGCCTCCTAAACCGGTTAAAGCACGGAGAGGGGAAAGCTGCGACCCCACAGCGAACCCCTCTCCCGCCATCGGAAGGGCGTGGGACAACCAAATGCCCGACCTACCTGATGCAGGTTTTTCTAGGGTTTTCCCTGCATCACTTTTAACCACCTTAAACCATAGCCCAGGGGCTCTAATTAACCCTTGGCTACCTTGCTCTACCTTTACGCATACCTCCTTTCACTTTTCCTATGCTATAAGTGGGGAGTTGCCACTATGTGGATTACCCTATACATTGCCTGTCTACACCTTTTTTTTTTTTTAAGAAAAAAAAAAGTAACCTTCCTCAAGCAAGCATGTGAGAGCATTCTCTCGCAGGTGAACCTTACCAGAGAGCTCTGTAGGAGGCTACTTTTGGGGATGCCTTCTCCTCTCTCTGGTTTTTTGAACTAAATTTCCCATAAGCCGAAGCACCTAGATGTGTTTTGAGGGGTCGCAAACGTTGGGCATACGGTAAGAGTTGTCCACTATACCTATCGGAATAGTCGGCCAGCTGCCGCCTAAACTGGTCGAGGCTCGGAGAAGGAAATGCTGCGTCCCCACAGAAAATCCCTTTCCTATCATAGGAAGGGCGTGGGACAAGTACCTACTGCCCGACCTACCTGATGCAGGTTTTCTAGGGTTTCCCTGCATCACATTTAGGCAAATTGCAGGGTAGGGTCCTTAAACTATAGCTCGGGGGCAATAGTTAAACCTGGGCTACCTTGTCCTACCTTTCCGCATCCCCCCTTTCAGTCCCTTTCCTATGCTATAAGAGGGAAGTTGCCACCATGTGGATTACCATCATGTAGCCTGTCTACACCGACCTCTTCTTCTTCTACCTTCCTCTACACTGCGCGTCCTCCCTTTCAAATCTCTTCCTATGCTATTAAAGGGGAGTTGCCTTCACGTGGACTATCCTAATGCAGCCTGTTACTCTAAAAAAATCCTCAATCAAAGAAATATACTAACTATAAATAACGCGATCTCTATGACACATATAAATTTCTTGTTTTAAACTGAACATGTATTATTGCAAGATACTATCCGAAATTGTTACCGTAAACAATGAATTTAAATGAATTTATATATATTGTAAAGAACTGCGTTCACAAGTGAAGCACCTTGTGGAGATTGTTGCCCGCGGGCAATTGGGAAGACAAATAGCTTCCTCAAAAGGCATCCACGGAAAAGAATATTTGAACACGTGCGTGCTGAACAGAGAGGGTAGTCAGTTTGTGCGTTTTTGAGAGGGGCAATTCATTTTTTTTCAATCATGTGGGCCGCAGCAAGGGATACTTATACTCCGTACCCAAAACAAGAGGACTAAAAGTTTTGAAGCTGTTGGTAATCGTGAAAGAAATTCCTTCGATGCCTGGAGGTTGCGTGTTCGGACCTGTGATCTACGGAACCTTCGAGATGACTGACTACGAATGCTGTTGAACCTGTCACTGTAAGATACGGATCACTATAGTTACTTATATGATATACTTTAATTCCCACGTAAAGTTGCTCAGTAGCTCTGTGTTTGTATAACCACTCAAACCTCCACAAAATCCTGGCGAAAAAGTGTCTCATAAATTATATCTATATAATAAAATAGCGTGTATATTTGTATGTTTGTATTATTTACGGGGATCTTAATACAAATTTTATCGCGTAGACAGAATGCAACAAAAATTGGTATATGTATTCTGCCAAAATCGAGAACCGGTACTGTGGGGTGAAAAACCTCTAAAATAACCATGGAAAGAATTATAGTTGAAATAAGTTACGACACTTCGAATAATTGTTAGTTAAATATTACTGCGCGCGCAGCAATCGTGACGTCAAAGCTCACGCACCGGCACTGCACAACACGGGAAATAGTTCCGTTTTTCGTAATGAAATAAAGCTGAAATATTTTGATTGAACAAAAAGTATAATTTTATTCCAAATAACTCCATCGAATGATAATAAAAAACAGTACGAAATACTTTACCATCCTTGCGCATAGTTAATTTGTAAAAAATAATTATCGTCTCCATTTCTAATAACGCTAATATGGCCCTTTATAATACATTCAAATATATGTCGTCGGAGATTTATAAAATTTCATTATATAACGTACTATTGTATCCCGTACAATATTTCAGAAGATAAGAAGATTTGTCTAAGGTACGTCTGACTGACAATTATATGTTGCAATATTCACGGAGAATTCTATCTGTAAAGAATAACGATGGTATGTTTGTTGCTATTATGCAATAAAATTCTATGTATCTTATAGCTATTAAATTAATGCACTATCGAACAGGGAACATTTACATGGAAATAAAAGTGCAATTAATGTACTTTGTGCAACGTATTTGTATAAATGTAAACAAATTATTGCGTGCAATTTGTGTCGTGAAACAAAAATTTGAGGTTAGGATAGCAATATTTGTTTTCCATTTTTGGGAACGACGTTATAGATGTACAATTTCCGAGAATGAAGTAAAGCAGGAATATTTTGATTGAATAATAAGTATAATTAAATCTACCAATACCACAGCGAGTGATAAATAAAATTCATTATGAAAGGTTATACAATCCATGGCATTAATTTTCTTTTAAATAACTTGACTTTTGACGTGGAATATTTAACGGGATCAGGGACCAATATGTTGCCCAATTATACCTTGCAATACGCACTGGAAGATACATAGAATTATGATAAAAACAATACTTAAATGTTAAAATTGATATTTTTCTATTGAAGACAGCGTATTTCGTACTGTTTTGCATGAATTTTTACAATGCTACCAACTGCAGATTGCACCAAATAGTTTATTTTCAGATGGAAAAATTATATATCTACAAATTTAGTAATTGTTTTAAATAGTGTATATATATAATTATATTATATAAAATTGCCTTATGCGGGTATGTATGTGTGTATACATGTGAGTATGAATATGGGTATTTTCCGCTTACAAATCTACACCCTCCAAGCAATTTCACCAAATTTCGTACACGTGTTCTTTGCGAGAGGGAAACAAACACTGTGCGGGTATATCACGCCTACCACCCTCAGGAGCCGGGTTGAACGGTGGTGGAAATCTTCAAACATGCTAAAATGAAATGTCCGATATTTGAGTTGCATAAATATTTTTCAGGGTTAATTAGATTTAAAGTAATTCTATCCAAGTTGTGTGTATAAAAATTGAACTTCTCTTTCGGCATGAGGGCGGTGCGTGGTAAGGGGTGGGGGTAGAGGGGACTTACAAGAAAAAAACGATATTAGAGTCAAATCGAAGGTAATGGATGTCGCTGAATTTATATATTACATTATGGACAACGCGCGAGGGGTGGGCTGAGGTGGGAAGAGTTGGGCTGGTGTTCGAATTCTTAAAAACATGTTGACCGGTCGTTATTAAGTATATTTCGGGATCAATTAGATTAATAAAATTTCTCTACATTTTCTCCGTGTATAATTTCAACACCTTTCGGGATTGGGATTGGGTGGAGTGGTTACACTATAATGATGCAAAAACAATCGAAATTGGAGTCTAACTCACGGTCATGGATGTCAATGAGTTTAATTATTACATTCAACTAATCGTTTAACTCCCCCAAGGAAGGGTTGGCGGGGGTGTAAATTTTAAAACATGTTTAACGGTCCATTTTTGTAAGGAACGAATATTTAACGAGGTCAATGTCACTGATAATATTTCTACCGATTTTGTTTTTAATTTCAACCCCTCGAGGCACGTTCAAGATCAGGGTTTGAGGGACGTTACAAGAAAATAGCGTGAATAAATCCCAGATTGGTGTCAAATTCATGTTATGGATGTCACTGAGTCTATGACAACCTGGGCGAATCAACATAATTCGGGATCATGAGCATTCATAAAATTTCATTACATGTTATCTGTGTATAATTTCAATTTCTTTACGCATGGGAGTGGTGCACCCTGGGTAACACGACTGGTTTGGGAGGTGGTGGCCGGGGGTAGAAATTTTCAGACAATGTAATCGGGCGATCTTTGCGTGAAATAAATAGTTTTTGACTATCGCACATTTGTGTGGGTGGTCATCTTCTAACATGTAAAAACGGCTGATATATTTGGTCTATGACTTCAACCCCCTTTGACATGGGTGTGAACACATTTAGGGATAGGTTTCGAGGAGCGTTACATAAAAATAGCGCAAAAGCAACCGAAATTGGAGTCAAATTGGGGGTTATGGTTAAGAAGGCCATGAATTGTTTGGTTTATAATATTGATTGACAGCGGCATTGATATCAAAGAACGGAGCGACGGCGGGCTCTTATTGATGATAAATTAGGGAAGGATTGTTTGGTTTATAATATTTTGAGTGACGGCGGGCTCTTTGTTGCCGAGAGCGTGGGAACTGGAAGAGAACGCACGGAAGGTGGAGCCACTCCAGAGAAGCGAATAGTTAGTTGGGTGCCAGATCTCGAGGGAGAAGGATTTGGACGGAGAGAAGTTAGTTGGGTACCATATCTCGAGGGAGAAGAATGTCTTAAAGCAGATCGCCAGATTCTGTAGGAGAAAGAATTGGTCAGCAGAGTTAATAGGAGACGTCGACGTGTCGTTGGGCCTATGATAGACAAAAATATCTCATGATCTATCCATTGTTATGAACACTAACACTGACTGGTTTCCCTGTTAAAACATCTTGGGTGTTTGTGGAAATAGCGACTGATTGATTGGTGGCTGCGGGTGAAACAACGGTTGTCCATAGGCGAGGAGTCTGGAGTTTTTAAAATTTTCGTGTTTGTGAAAGTAAATGTGCAATTTTATGCACATAATGGCCTTTTAGTGAAGTGTATTCCAAAGCTTTGAAATCCTTAAGTCTGGTTCCAAAAGGACAGTTGTAAGTACGAACTAAAATAATAAATGTTTTGTAAACAGTAATTAAAGGTATAGTCAGATTTCGTTTCTTTTCATTTCATATTCAGTGCGTTTCAAATTGTTTAAATTGTAAATTCTTTAATTGTAATCTTGATTTGTTTCTACTTTCAAACCTAGTTAAGACCTTGAGAAAAAGAGTATTTAGATTTGTTTGTAAAATATAAAATTTATAACCTTGAAGAATAAATTTGTTTTTAATAATTAATAATAACTTTTTTAAAATTAAATATATTTTTTTGTATATTACATTTTGGTTCTCCAACGTGGGGCAATTCAGATTATTAATTTTTTTAATTAACTATATTTTTTATTACAATATAAATAAATGAATGTATCTTTGTTTTCCCGTATTCGTTCCTATACTATTCATCCGATTCCGAAGGTTTTAGTCGGCCTCTCGAAGCGTTAGAGATTTTTCTCCCTACCCCCCCCCCTAAAGGTGGATATTTGAAAACGTGCAAAAACGGCAGACATTTGTGTTGAGTAAGAATTATCCTTGGTCAATTTCAATGATAGTGTTTTCCCAAATGTTGAGGGTGGAGGAGCTTTTCATAAAAGTATCGCGAAAACAGTATAGATTGCTGTCTATTCCGGGGTTATGGAAGTCGCTGAGTTCAATTCTGACAATTAACATGCCGGTTAAGTTGTAGTTCATCTCCTAGGAGAAGGGGTGATTGTTGAAAGAAAGAAGTTCGCGTACAATCTTAATCGCGTAAAGATAAGTTTTGTGCACATGTTACTTACGATCGAGGAACGAACCATGGATAGGTAAAAGGCGCCAAGCACTCATAAGGGTGGGGATGAACTCCCAGGAGTGAGGGTAGACGATGTTGAAACAAAGTTTTGTCTTAAACGAGTGGATCATTTTCTACTATTTTTTTTATGTTACTAACGATAGAAGAACTAACACTGCAAGGGCAAAGCACGTGTAGCAGTTGTGAGTGAGGCGGCAGTGTGTTGAAGGAGTATTTATGAATAAGTATTTTTGACTCTCTCAAGCAACCACAACTATTTTCGCATATCTTAATGTACCGGAATATATTTAGACTTTTTAATGTTGTGCTTATTTATGGTACCAGTAAATTTATTGACTCCATTAAGCTAGAGGGAGTTATCATACCAGTTATCCCGTCGTCATATGTACGGTAGGCTTGAAAAGATAAATCTTAAGAAAAAGTGTCGCTATTTATGTCGCTTAAATTACGTGTTGACCAAGAGATTAGTATAAAATTAAATACCTTTCCGGGCTAATATAAATAAATAACCGGACAATACCAGGCACTCAGTTAGTGTGTATATATATCTTCTAATAAATAAAATAGTATTTGTATGTTCCTCATACGAAACTACACCCGTGGAGCCAATTTGATTAAATTTCGTTCACGTGTTACTTTCGAACTGGAAACAAACGCTGACGGTAAGACACGTCAACCACCCCCAAGGACGGGGGTGTGGAAATTTTTAAACGAGCTCATACGGCCGATATTTGCACCGGATAAATATTTTTCGAAGTCAATGAGATTGATAATATATCTACCGATGTTTTCAGTGCATAATTTCAACCCCAATCGAAAATAGAGCTTTCTCAGACATTTTTTTTTCGTGTGTTGTCTTGGCAATAGAGTTATAAGCCAAATGTTGCCGTCCAAAAGTCTATGTGGAACCCGGCTATGTCGTTATCGCACAGTGGCAACCTTGTAGAGGAGGTTTATTTTATGAAGAAAAATTGCTCAGTTGATTGTCAGAGTTCGTCTGTGGAGGTCGCCGAGCAGAGAGGTCCCCCCATGGGAGGGGACAATGTGGGCCGTGATCGGACAGAATTATTGAAGTATTGAAAGTAAAGTGGTATTGAAGTTGTGAGATAGTACTGTATTAAAAATTATTATCCTGTCAATCGTAGTTAAATAAGAATATCGTAATTGCGCAAAGTTGTCGGAATTTTATATAAATGAATAAATTCTTTATATTTTGTATTAATTGAATTTCAGTTTAATCATTTCGAAACCTGTCATTAAATATTAAATATTGCAATAAAATTGGATTTTACATTAAGTTCCAGTAAATAATTAAAGAATTGAAGTTGAATATTACATTAATTGGCTCTGAAACATTGTAAATTAATTTAATTTAAAAAACAGTCTTTTGTGTATATTACATTATATAAGGGATTCTGAAACCAATAAAACCTATTCATGCTAGGTATGTTTAGAACTAATTTTCAGTTCACATCATCAATTACTCGTGAATACGAAAATACACAGTCGTTTCTTTTACGATGAGTCCATAGTGTATAACGTTTCAATCAAACGAAGAATATTTAGTCAATCAGAAAATTCGTATGATCCTGATTTTTATGACTATACCATCACCAGAATTTTCAAAACCTGACTAGTAGTATTTCGGCTATGCAACTCTAAAGCCCCAATTTTTATTTTCGGATGCGGTTAAGTATAATAGCTTTTTTGGTTTACAACGGAACATGAATAATGAAAATCGGTATTATACGACGGTGGTCTGAAAAGTTTCCGACCTCAACGTGAAGATAGCAGCACTACTAAATAAGAGCTAGAAAATTTCGTTGTTCATCTGTTGACAGTTACTCACCAAAATTTCATCCATTTAGGACGCGCAGTTGTTATGTAACAGTCGTTTGAGTGAGTTGATTTGAGTGTTTTTGTGAAAATTGAGAATATCAAGTATCGAGCTGTTATTAGATATTTGTTTTTGAAAGGCAATACGTCTACACAAATCAAATATGAGTTGTATTCTGTGTATGGGGACACTGCACCATCATTTACCACACTGAAAGTTTGGGCAGCTGAATTTAAACGTGGCCGTAAGAGCTTGGGAGACGATGAACGTTGGGGACGTCCAAAAACTGCAACTACCGACGAAAACATCGCCAAAGTTCACCAAATGGTGCTACACGACCGCAGAATTAAAGTGAGAGAAATAGCAGAGGTCATGAAATATTAAATCAACATTTAGGCATGAGAAAGCTGCCCGCGCGTTGGGTTCCGCGTTTGCTCACGTTAGACCAAAAACGTGTTCGAATGAACATTTCCAACGCTCTGTTGGCGAAGTTAATACTGTAGATGAAACCTGGATACATCATTATACGCCCGAAACAAAAATACAGTCCAAACAGTGGACTGCAAAGGGGGAACCGGCTCCAAAAAATGCAAAAACTGTTTTTTCGACTGGGAAAGTGATGGCGACTGTTTTTTGAGATAGTCATGGAGTTATTTTAATCGATTATCTTCAAAAAGGAAAAACCATTACAGCAGCATCATTATTTGGCAAGCTGAAGGCACAACTTGCGGAAAAACGGCCACTTTTGCAGAAAAAGAAAATCCTGTTTCACCAAGACAACGCACCGTCTCACACCGCAGCGGTTGCCATGGCGAAAATCCACGAATTACGGTTTGAACTGCTTAACCATCCGCCTTACTCACCAGATCTAGCCCCAAGCGACTTCTTGTTCCCTCATCTAAAAATTGCGCTCGGAGGACAGAGATTTTCGTGAAATGAAGAGGCAATCACCTGCGTGAACACTTATTTTGCAGAGAAAAACGCCGAGTTCTTTTTGGACGGGTTACAGTGATGGGAGCATCGCTGGGAGAAGTGTGGAGAGTTACAAGGAGACTATGTTGAAAAATAAAATTCAAAATAATATCTTCTATCATTGTTGGGTCGGAAACTTTTCAGACCACCCTCGTACTTGTACCGATCAATTACTGGAGAATAATGTTCGAAAAATCCAAAAATGAATACTAGATTTTAGAAGACAAGCTAATAGTTTTCACGCGAGAGGAAACGGAACGCTGACGAAAGAACTTCACGGAAAGCAGAGTAGCACACTGCTCTCACTATCATTGATATTAATGACTACTTAACACCACACAGCCTGCGCCAAAGAACACGACACAGTGTCCCTTCACTTGGAGTCAAATACAAGACTTATCAGTTTTTAAGTGTTATCTCGGAGATTATTAGGCAAACATAATCACATACTATCGCAGGAAATCAAAATTTGGAATCTTTCATAATAAAACCACAAGCAGATTGAATGGATAATTCACGAGAAATATACGTTTTAATGCATATCAATAATGTAATAATGGTAACCTGATTCGAGTATAAGTTTAATGACAAATAGGTTGTTAGAAACAATATTAATATTAGTTAATAATGTGCCAAAATAAATACCTGGAACAAAGAAGAATGATGCTTAAAAGTGTATACTAGTATTAATTACATTCATTGGGGCAACTTATAATGGAGAACAGTATATTCCATCTCAAAGCAATTACAGCGTTGATATTATAGGCTCCGACAGACGACGAAAACCTTTCCTAATATCCATAATAAATTTAACGATAAAAGTAACACAAGTCTGTGGACGTTTCCGTTAGCATATGTGGCAAACGGTAGCCATTTTCATTTCTGAGATCATTTTATAAATCAGTATTTTGCTTCAAAAATATTTGGGAGATATTTTACACGATAGTAATCGCACAATAGTAATCGCAACCGCCGTTTTTTATTCAAAAACAAACTATCCTGTATAGCCTCATTAATTGATGTCCAAAAAGCATTTGACAAATTCACCAACCTTAACTTTTAGCCGAAACAAAAACAATACTAAACGATAGTCACTACAAAATGCTCCTTAACTACTTCACAAACTTTTCTTTCTCGGTCAGAATTAACAATACCCACTTCCGTTCTCACCTTATAACTGCGAGCGTTCCACGAGGCAACATCATCGGCCCCTTCTTATTCAACATCTACTCCCACGACATCCCCATTCACCCCGAAACAAAACCATCATCATCGGCCACGACATCACCACACTCTTCCAAAGCATCCCAACCAGTCTCCTCCACTCCAAACCGCTCTTAACAACCTTGCCACGTGGCTAGACAAATGGAGAGTCAGTATCAACCGCACCAAATCTGTTACCATATACTTAAAAAAACACCCCCCTTCCCCTTCAACAAATTCCTTTAGTATTCAACAACTCCCTCATCCCCACAAAATACAACAACACACTCCAGAAAATCCGAAACCATCAAAACAAGATCCTCCGCACAATCACCAACTCTCCCTGGCTTCTTCGCAACACAGTCATCCATCAAAATATTAAAATCCCAATCATCGCTACCAAGTCAATCTCGTCCACGATCAATCAACCCAATCCCACAATAGAACAATTCTACACCAGCTCCAGTCGACACCTTAAAGCAAACGCCCATAGATAACATCCTCCCCCGTGATCACTCAGCAGCACCTATCATATACTCCACCACCACCTTCCTGGGATAACATCTACAATCCCACCCCAATTTTCCCCAAACATATCAAAACCAACACTACAGCCAACCAAAACAAATCACAACTTCCACCTCAACCCTTTCAGAACTACACCAGCAAGGAACATAACGGCAGTAATGCCAACGGACCTTCGAACTGTTTCAAGTGTCCATGTTATATTTTTCTTCACTCATTTTCTTTAAATCAAACGTAAAATCTACGGATTAAGTTTTTAAGAATATAAAAAAAAGATAGTAAATGCAACGTTGGTTCTGTCCTTGTTTGCATACAATTTCCTCAAACACGCCAACTTATTGTACTCCTGTAACATCAGCAATACAACTTCTTCATACTTAAACGGAAAATACATATTTTTTAAAACTATTTAGAAATAATTAGAAACTTAAAATCTAGTAACTTTCTATTTAAAGAAAACTGCCGTCAACAATGAAACTATTATGCAATATTTTATTCGGTATATAAACGTGGTTAGTATTTTGCAAAACAATCTGCAGCTACTTCAATCTTGCAGTTGTGTTCCATAAGCTCTTTGAAGAGGAACTGGATACGCCAACAAATACAAAATAATATAAATTATGATTATAATACATAAATGTCGTAACTAATTTTCCGTTAGCAAATAAATATGTAGAAACCACCCAACTTAATAGATATAATTAAGGATGAACTGTCCGGAAGAATAAAAATCACACAACATACAAAAACTCAAAACAACAAAGTTATTCATAAATGAATTATTAATTTCAATTTCAATTGGCCCTTCAAAGTTGTATTCTTGGAGGCACCGCGAGCTGTTCTGTATTGACGACGAAATCAGGAGAATTAAAAAGTGTCCAACTTACAATTAAACGAGCTTGCTGTGGGACCCTTGTATTGCTAGGGTCGCTTTCATCACACCCCACAAGGCAGAGTATACACTTAATCATATACAGGTGTTAATAATAAGAGGTTACTTTTAATAACTACCTACAATTTTATCATTTTATAGATATTAGCATTCGAAATTATATATATACCGATTCATATTCAGTTCCTCCAAAATCATGAGAAAATGATATAATTGATAAATATATAGTATAATTGCGATAGTTAACTTAAATTAAACATCTTTAAAGAAAATTTGTGTTATCATTTAATAACCAAATCCCAGGGAAATCAAGAAAGTAATAATAACAAAAATATACTCTCCAACGATACAAATATAAAACAACTGAAATTATTCGTTAGGTATATATATTTTTAATAATCTAGCTTTTCGTTCAGTTAAAAAGTTAGTAGAAATGCTGAACTTAATACTTTTGACATTCTGCTGATAGTTAATCGGAATTATTTACAAGTTTAGTTAAACATAAAAAAATTTTTTTTCTAAAATTATATTGCTGTTTCGATCCTTCCTTTTATCGGCGCCTTTGAAGGGCCAATTGAAATTGAAATTAATAACTCATTTCTGAATAACTTTGTTGATTTGAGTTTTTGTATGTCGTGTGATTTTTATTATTCCGGACAGTTCATCCTTAATTATATCTATTAAGTTGGGTGATTTCTACATATATATTTGCTGACGGAAAATTAGTTAGGACATTTATGTATTATAATCATAATTTATATTATTTTGTATTTGTTGGCCGTATCCAGTTCCTCTTCAAAAATCTTTTGGAAAAAAATTAACAAGAAGACGGTCATGTTGCCACGGGTCACACTAATACCTTTTATAATTTATAATTTAGTATTTGCGTCTTCTGTTGAGGTGAATTATTCATTTCTTAATTTTCTAATGCTAGTGAAAAATGCGCCTTATACTTTTGTATTTGCATCGGGGATATGCTGTCGCAACAGGTAGATTCACCTGTTGAACGTCGTCTTCCAATTTGAACTCGTTGGACGAAGGTCATGGAAGCGTCAAGGACGTTCACGTTCAGAGGCACATAAAAGAGGGGTTACGGTGGATCCCATTGATATGCTTCAAAAGACGTGAATAGAAGGGTCCGTAAGGTAGGGGCTTATTCAAGGTAAGCTATAGAAAAAGGGGAGGATTTGACCTAGGCTAAAATTCCAAGATTCGTCAAGAATCTAGACTGATATCAAATAATAACGTATTCGAATCTCAATCGATAAATTGTTTAAATTCTAAAGGAAAAGTAAATTGTATAATCATTATCTCTCACTTCACAATTCTTCCTTAATATAATGTAAATATCTCTCACTCTCTCTCTCTCTCTCTCTCTCTCTCTCTCTCTCTCTCTATATATATATATATATATATATATATATATATATATATATATAAATGAATTTCAGACTGTGTGTCCCCTATGTGCTTCTAAACCATTCATCCCATTGCTATAAAAGTTCGGCGAGTTGTTGTGCGCACCCACGCGACAGTTGTCGGGTTTTCGAAGCGTTAGGAAACTCCCAACGGTTAAAAGGAGGTGAAATTTAAAAACATGCTAAAACGGCTGATATTAGCGTCAATTAATTACTTTTCGGGATCGATTAACATTTTCTATCCATATGTTTTTAGTGTATAATTTCAATCCCTGAAAGCACCAATGAGAGAGAGGGAGGATGGGCGTTACATAAAATAAACGTGAACAACCGACATTGGTGACAAATCCAGGGTTATAGATGTAAATGAATTTAATTCTGACATTCACCATGTCAGTTACGTTATAGTTCAGTCACTAGGCGTGGGGTGGGCGAATGGCCGTTATATAAAAGCAATGAGTAAACAACGGAGACTGGGGTTATGGAAGTCACCGAGATTAATTCTGGCATTTACCATACTGGTTAAGATGTAGTTCACCCCTCGGAGTGGGGGTGGAAGGGGGTGAAACAAATTTATGTGCACAATCTTAAACGCATAAAGAAATGTTGTATCAAACTTTATACACGTTACTTACGATCCAGGAACAAACAAGGGGTTAAGACCTCTATGGGTTCAATGGAGGGGTGGAATTTAAAAACATTCCTAAAAACGGCCATTCTAAACGTCGAATAAAACGTTTCAGAGATTGCTTAATTTGATAGTGTCATCTAGACTTTTTAAGTGTCTAATTTAAACCCCGAAAGACGAAGGAGGAAAGTACTTCTATGGTGCGGGTGGTGGTGGAAGGGGTTTAACTAAAAAAATAATGTAATAAAGACCGATATTAGTGTCGATTCCGGGATTATAGGAGTCGCCGACTTTAAATCTCGCATTAATCATGGTGGTTGATGAAATTTTATGTTCCTCTTCGTGGAGGTAGACACGGTAGAGAAAAGGTTATCCGGAGTAGTTTTGACCCTCTTCAGTTACCGGGGAAGTTTTTTTATTTTCTTAGGGTACAAGCTATATAATTTAATTTAGTTAATGGTTGCATTTATTTACTCCTTTAAGGTACCGGGTGTAGTTTTAGACTTTATTAAGTTAGCGAATACTTTTTACTGTTTAAAACACTTTTATTATATATAGTAGGAGAATTTCGGAATAAAGTAATAGTCCGCGTTTATTTAGTTAAATGTCGAGGAGTGAGGTCGGGGAGGGGAATGTAAATGTTCCTAACACTGGCGCTATTGCTTGTGGTTAAATGAAATGTTTACAAAGAGGTTAGTGACGAATCAATTCCTAGTCCGGGTTAATTTAAATACATACTCAGCTAGTTCCTTCATAAATTGAAATTAACGAAATATTTTTAAATTAAGTGTATGTTCAAGGAAACAGTCGATTCTTGTATCTTGTACTGCACGATTACCATTTTAGAAAATTTAGTCAATTATAAATGTACGAACTCGTCGTTGACGTCTAACTACATGAAGTAGCAATGATATTTCTAAAGAAAATGTTATTAATGAACAGACCATGTACTGCAGTGGTTCGTACTTCCTTTCTTTGAGAGTGGTGTAACTGTTGCATACATCAGGATTAAACTATGCTCATCTAGTTTTATTCTCCATTGTTTTCAGTACATATAGAAAAATAGAGACTTTAAATATGATATTTCGACGTTACACCGGCGTACAAGGTTTTTTACAGTAGCAATTGGCCAATGCTCTTAAATTATATGAATAGATCACAGATGAGTAGTAGTACTATAATTGTGATATTGACGTTAAAGAGAGCTATACCAGGACAGTACGTAAAGCTTGGGTTGTCGTCCAACAAAGGGAGTGAAGTGATTCATCTCCCTCCCGGTGTGGGGGAACAATCCTGAAAAGCGTAGCTGCCAGTTGCTACTGTGCGAAACCTTGAACGCTGGTACATGACAAAATATCCTGTGCAAAGTCTCAGCATTCTTAGCGTAAGTATTACTGAGGCAAAACAAAAAGAATTGGAACATGGGAACTGAAAACAATGGAGAATAAAACTTGAAGAGCATAACATAATCCTGATAGTATGCAACAGTTACGCCACTATTTAACAAAGGAAGTACAGAAGACTTCAGTAATTACCTTACGAAATCCCCTTCTGTCAGTAGTCTAAAGTATGCGAAAAAGTTTTCTACGGTTGTTGATCCCTTAAATAAATATAATTGACTGACGGACAGAATTGACGGAAAATATTCAACTAACTTGCTATCTTGAACGAAAGCATTAAAATGAAAAAAATTATGTCGGATTGAAAATAATGAATAAGAAAGATAGCTAATTCAGACAAAAAAGTGATATTATAAATACCACACAACGTTGTGTGGTATTTATATTATCACTAAAACATTAACCCTTAATAAATCATAAGAAAAAATTATACCGATTAGGAACTTTCTGCAACCTTTCAGATTTAGGTTGTATAAATCATAAAATCTCACTAAAAAAATGAAAAATTCATGTCTAGCCGACAGAACACATTCTCAGGACAAATTTTTCACTCCCTACTGGGGACAAAGTCTCACTTTAGGACCGTTATTATCTTATATCTACTTTTAGTAAATATTAATATGTAAAATACCTTACAAATAATGACCAATAAAATACTAACCAATCTGCTTAATTGATTTTCAATTAACGACATCTGTGAATTGCGAAAAAAAATCATGTGGTTTCAAATCAACGATGTTACACTGAATTCAGCAAATTTAGCGACAGATAATTAGGTAATAATTGAAGTGGAATGCACAAAATTCTTATGTTTATCTGTAAAAAAAAATTACGTTGGAAAGATCAGATTGATATTGTAAAGAAACTACCCTCTGCCACCTTTGCTGTTCGAATTGTCAAGTTACAATGATCTTACTGAAAGGAAGTTACGTTACTTTGCATAATTTTCAGGAGTAATATTGTAGAGAATAAGAAAATTTTTAATATTCACAAAACGTTTGTTAAAATATTGCGCGAAATTTTGTGAAAAACATTTTTCAGGGTGCTCTTCAAAATATGGTAATACTTAAGTTTCCTTCCCCATATATATAAAATAATTTATGCTTCTCTTGCGCAATAACCACCATCTATTCACAGCCAACTCTGATATGAATAGTTTTAATACAAAAAATAACCTAACTTGTACTATTACAAGCAAGGGAAAACGTATAGCAATGACACAAAAGGGAGCACATTATAATGCTATTATTATTTTAATAGAGTCTCAATTTCCAGTAAAGAATTGGAAAAAGAATACAGACAAATTCAATCATGAACTAAGTACATTAGTCGACTAAACCCCACTCTCACAATATTTTCCCAACAAAATTTCTGAAATGAAGTTTTAGCTCCTCCGAATATTATCCCAAAATTCTATTTCAGATAGCGGAGTTTGGAACGCGGAACCTACAATATATTCAACATATAATTCCATCGAAAATTAAAACTCACGATGGAATTGAAAAAAGGCTGCGTAATACAATTTTTAGACTTCCTAGGAAAGGAATCCGGCCATAATATGAGTACATCTGTACTCTGTACAAAATAGCCATACCCGGGAATCCCTTAATTTCTACTTCAACTATCTTAACAGTATACAACTAGTAATAACCAAATCCTAATTCCATACAGGATCTGCAGAAATCCAATTCTCTGGCAAAAAAAATTTCAACGTGTAAAGCAATCTAGAAATCATCTCAGTTTCGAAATAAAATTTTTAAAATGAACTACTTCCAAATATATTGTAATAACCGAATTGAATATATTTAACAAATTTAATTAGCTTTACTTTGAAAGGCCAAATAATATAATACCCAACTTACAGCTTTAAAAATTATTTACTTTAATTTACTTTGAAGAGCAATTTAATGCAATATTGAATTTTGAAGTATTTAAAGAAATTTAGATTTAATTTTACTTTACAGTTTATGATCATTTGATGAAACATTTTCTTTGAACAAGTTAAATCTAATTCATGAAATTATGAAAATACTAAAATTTTTGTAGAAATTCTTAACATTTAATGAAAGTTTTGAAATGATGAAACAGAAAATTGAATAGAATAATATTTAAAGACTTTATTTAAAAACCTTACTGAGTTTTACACACCTTTACCATGGTTATTAATGTGAATTTTTACTCTTATCTCAGGGCGTTTTGTCGGGCCTCGTAAAAGTATAGAATCGGGCCTAGTATACAAAGTATACAAAAATGAAATATAAAATTTACAGAAAAAGGTTTAGAGTTGAATGTTCAGAAATATCAATTTATAAAATATTCCCCAAAATACAGACACAACAATGAAATCAAATTTGAAGTTACAACACTTATGCAAAGTTTACAATGCAGTTTACAAACACCAAACATACCATTTTGCAATCCTCAGTATCCAATTTACAAAACCAAAATTTTAAAAAATGAAATTTTTCGCACAATCAGTTTCATAACACACGCAACTCAATCCTTTTAGCGCATCAGACAATAGTATCTCGCCACAGGACCCAAGAAGTTTCGCTCGCAGTCTCCAGTCAGTCAGTCAATATTACTGCCAACGTCCAAGATATAACCGGCCTGTTTTGAGAGGTGTATGTTCTGGGGTTACAGACCTTGGGCATACGGTAACAGTTGTTCGCTGCCATTGGAACAGTCGGCCCGGCCAGCTGCCTCCTAAACTGGTCGAGGCACGGAGAAGGGAATGGTGTGTCCCCACAGAAACTCCTCTCCCGCTATCGGAAGGGCGTGGGACAGGTACCCAATGTACGACCTACCTGATGCAGGTTTTCTAGGGTTTGTCCTGCATTACTTTTAGGCGAATGCCGGGTAGGATCCATAAACTATAGCCCGAGGGCCCTAGTTAGCCCTTGGCTACCTTCCTCTACCCTTCCGCATCCCCCCTTTCAAATCCCTTACTATGCTATTAAAGGGGAATTGCAACCATGTGGATTACCCTCATGTAGCCTGTTACGTTAAATATATATATGGTATAAACAACCATGGATACCGGTCAGTGTGTATCCCAATGATATAAAAATCACAAAAGAGTTCGACTTTAGTCAAAAGTCAATTATAATGTTCAAATAGCGCAACCAACAACAATAGCAGAGTTCAATTCTTATCCGCCGCTGAACTCTCAACATCGAACTATTATTCATCACATATTAAAAATCAAAAACGACATTCTCCCTCGACCTCTCCCAATGAACACCTCAGAAAAACGTTTTGACTGACCAACTACGTTGCAGCTGTGAGACTTTACAAATTATAAATATGTCACACGACGGCGTCTCAAACTGACCGTCCAAACGTACATGATCACAAGAAGCCATCTAAATCAAACATTCTCACGCCACAAAGACTGTTCAAACATACTTTCAACTACATGGCCATTATCTAATGCAACAAACTTTATAATTGAGTAATTTTAAAACTTATATAAACCAACATTGGTGTATTACAATATATATCCGTAAACTTTCCGAATAAATCCGCCGAATTGCGGATTTCAAAATTTCCTTTTCCTCCCCGAAGACGGTACCGCGGAACACTCTAGAACGAAGCCGGATAGATAATCCATCCCATGAGTATATAGAACTACTTGCGTAGGAGAAACGTGAAGAAAGGATTCGCTCCGTATGAACAAACACGGCGTACACCTAAAAAAAGCGGAAAATAGGAAATGTATTGTAATACTAATTACAGGCCATTAATTGTTTTAATTTTTAGCGGTAAATTTCTTGAAAGCAACAATCACGGCTCTTTGTCGGCGATAGTTGTTGGAAACCGCGCGCTCGTACGGAAGTCAGTCCGGCGAACGTTTCGAGAGAGAGAGAGAGGAGGCTGACCTAAAAAGTACGAATAGCGTGGTCCAGGAAGTTCAACTGCGAGATCTATTAAACTCTATAAAACACAAATAAATAGTTCTTGACGGAGAAACTCATGATATAAAATCGCAAAGTGGAAGCAAAACGTTTGCACTACACAGATGCGAAATAACATTTCGCATAAGGGCATCGAGGAGACATACGTCCGAGGGCTGACCGAGGGAGCGGCTGATCCCAAAATTCCAAGTGGAAGAACAACGAGAACTACAACCGTGTTTATTAAAAAAATGATGTGTAGAATCAGTGAATGAAGGCCTTTTTTTAGTGAGTTGTGCCCTCAAGCTCCAAGAATCAGGTCTGGTACCAGAAAGACATTCGTGAGTACAAAAACAATTATTTAAAGTCTGTAAACGAGGATTAAAGGTATAAGTCAGATTTCGTTATCTTGTTTAGTTTTCGTTTTCTTTATTGTGTTTAGAATTTATATTCCATTCATTTCAATTTTGATTTGTTAGTTAGTTAATTAAATTTGATTGTTCTTACTATCATGCCGAGTAAAGACCCTGAGAGAAAGAGTAATTGATGAAATTGTTGTAAACTTATAAAGTTGTATTTTCCTAGAAAGCCACAAATAAAAAAATAATTTAAAATTTGGTTTGTAAATTTGAGGAAATTAAATGTGCAAAGTGAGGTTGACAATTTGTATCTTTGAAGAATAAAATTTGTTTATCTAATTAATTAATTTTTTTAATTAAAGTTTCCAGTTGATCATTACAGTATATTAGGAGAAACAACGGCCAAAGCGTGGTGTGTTCCAGAAAAACCACCACTTAACGAAAATTCAAAAAAGCTTTTATTAAATAGAATTAACAAATTTCGCAGCTTAGTTTAACAATCTACGATATCTGATACTGAGTTTTTTTTCGCTTAAGTCAGGTTATTTCCCTCTACGCAGCCCGTGACTCCCAATAGCCAGGATAACTAGTTATCTTCTCCAACCCGCTGATCCATTATAGTAGCACGAAATTGCGATTATTTTTAGCGTTGCAATCACTACCCTGCCAGTAGGTTGATATAACCCGTAAAGTGATACCACCCACTGAAACATAACGACTACGAAGAAGGATATTTACGATAAAAGAACTGACTATCCGGAAATCTTTTAACATGATCGATTGCTAACTTAGTTTGAAAATCTTCAAACTTTATAAAATCTATTTTGTTATACGATTTCTATGCATTCAATAAGATACATTTAAAATAATAATAAAGTGTTCGTGGGTACCAGGTGCTTTAGAAGTCGAGGATCAAAGATAGAGGAATTGAATATTTATAGGCTAAGTAATTAAAATATTTACAAAGGTTATTTTGAGTTTAATATATTGCATGATTGTATAAATTTGGGGCTGATTCATAAATAAAATACAATAAGTTACGTATTAAGGATCACATTTTAATTAATCAAATATATATTATTCATTTCTTTATTAGTGTCCATGGCTCATCCAAATATAAAAATGAAGTAATGGTTTTATGATAACTAAAATGACAATTTTTTTAGGGCTGCATGACGGTGATTCCCGTGATGGCATCTTCCCTTCATACCATAGTAAGGTATTTGAAAGGGGAAATGCGGAAGCAAATTCGAGATTAGATTTGTCTATTTTTGATTACTCGGCAATGACAGCGCAATGTATATTGCATGTAGTAGGAAAATTGGCGGCTTGTGATTAGTGCTAGGCCATTAACATGGTTGGCTGTGACGTTACGATCCCTTTTCCCTACAAGACTGCCGTAAAAAATATTTTAATCTTTTCAAATGACATATTATAATAGAATAAGTGGCATTATTTGTAGTTTCATTTCTACCAAAAACCATTCCCAAGATGGATTTTCTAAATTAAATATTAATTAATCGATGACTATTTTCAATATCCGATGATTCAGACAGTACTTAATACTCTAGTTAGACGCGTTCAATGTACTTTAACTACTAGCATAAAAATTAATGTAAACGAATCTCTACGACAGACTGGAAACTCCTGTTCTGGGGCATATTTACCGGAACATTTAGGTGATTAAACAATTAAGATTCAGGGCCGGTAATTGTAGAAAGAATTATAAATAGTGTGTCTCTTTAGTGCCAACTCGATAGTCACAAATACGATTGTTGAGGAATGAGAGATAAAGAATTTTGAAAAGTGAATCTGAATAAGGCTCAGGATATGCAGAATTAGGCGAACCTTGTTTGCTAATGTACACTGGTTGACAATTTACTATCCTCGGATAAACGGTTGTCTGAATTCAGGTTGAAGAAAACCCACGGATATTAGCGCAACGCGACCAAAAAAGTCAGCAAATGTAACGTATCCAACGAATTGAAGACTTAAAGCCGTTTTAATATGACAAGAATATTACTTGCAACAACGAATCATTTCTTACTGAAAAATCTACCTTTCATTTATCTCATTATATCATTTTCTACACTCATGTCTTCGTACCACAAAACTAAGTACATCGACTTTCCGATTTATTAATCCAATAAACTGTAATGACTATCCTCTCACCTACCTCCTATCATAAACTCGGCTCATATTCCTAAAGGCATTTTCGAAATTAACAACTACCGCCACGGCAATGAAATCTAGAGAAGTTTGAACGACCTTGCCCAGACTTACGTCACACTGACGTTTCGGGTGAACCCTAAGCAGGTGCCGATGTCTGCAGTTTACACACGCGGTCAGCCGAGGTCGTCGAGTCCAGATTTAGCCCTTCACAGATTCTCCAGCACAAGGTCACCAATTCTCAGAAGCGCCAAAACCAAGCAGATAATTTTTTTAATCGTAATTCCAGAAGCTTCAACGACGCCAAAGATGAATTATACAAATTCAATAAGGAAGCAGTTTCAGGCGCATATCAATGTTACGTTTGAAAAAAGTTACAAAATTCAAGAAAAGTAAAGGATTTATTTTAGAATTTTCTAATTATAATTGATACTGTTCAGTTACAATCTAAAGGCAGCGAGATGTTGGCTCAGTCAAAAATTCGGGAATTTTTATTAATAAATTATTTACGAAATTCTAATGAGAAAATCTAGTAACAATAAATTGGATGAATTAGCATTGCTGTCGTTGTAATGCCCCTGTACCACCAAGCAAATGGCCGTCCTCTTCCAATTCAGAACTCATGGCGAATTGACGATACTCTGACATTTATTTACATAGGTCATTTGCTTCTATCAGCGTCGTTCTGTGACTAATTTTTTTCTTTAGACTTGTTAATAATTTACTTTATAATGTGACTTCAATTTATCTCACGGTTCCAAACTTGTCATTCTCGCAGAAGTTCTTTCAATGATTTATGCCCAGTGTTCTTGTGGCATTGCTATGTTAATGAAACCAAATTGACTGCAATTATTTGAGGAATTTTTCCAGTATAGGACAGATCCACCAGTAATTTCATAACAAAGTCTTTGGCTCTCCGACTGCAGTATTTTATGGAAATTGGAACAAATACAGATAAGCCCATTTGAACCTCCGAAAACGTATTTTCATGATTGTGATGCAAAGACGGGTTTTATTCGCCATTTGGACCGGCATTACACACTTATTCAAATTCTTAGTTCGGCCAATTACAAAAATTAAATTGAAATATTTCTAACGCCAGAAATTACGTTTCCCATTATTTGCTTTGAAAAACTTAATACGTTATTCGTTACAAAGTACCACCAGCAGTTGCTGCCCAAAAGGTTAGCGAGATTTCTGTGAATTTCTTGAAGGTCACACTGACTTAGAGATATAATCCAATACACTATTCGTTACAAAGCTCCACCAAAAAGTTACCGGGATTTCTGTGAAGATAATGAAGGCTGTCTAGTGCGATAAAACGCTGTTGAGAACAATTGTGTCAAGGATAAATTATGTTGGGTGGTCTCGTTTAGTTTTTATCAGCATTTTTACGTTAATGTGTGGTACGATTCTTGCGAAATTCAAGATGTTATACATCAGACAACAGCATGCTGGAATAAATTTTTCTTTCGACTTTGGAAAACAACCACAGAAACTAATCCAATGTAGAAGCAATTATTTGGAGACTATATTTTAGGCCAATTTAGTAGAGGTTTAAATGTTTTAAGCGCATTGTTCAATGTTTCCATTGGAATCTTCGGCCAGCTGCCTACTAAACTTGTCGAGGCATGGAGAAGATAATGCTGCGTTCCCACAGGAAACCCCTCTCCCGCCATAGGAAGGGCGTGGAACAAGCACCAAGTGCCCGAACAACCTGATGTAGGTTTTCTAAGGTTTGTCCTGCATCACTTTTAGGTGAATGCCGAGTAGGTTCCTTAAACCGTAGCCCGGGGGCCCTAGTTAATCCTTGGATACTGATTCCGCATCCACCCTTTCGAATCCCTTCCTATTCTATTAAAGACTTGCCACCACGCTGATGATCCGTATTAAAGACAGCTGTCAACCAGCACAAAACCTACAAACGTGTCTGGAGATCGCGATGCACTTCTAGACGATCTGATGCAGATCTCTTCTTCGTTGTCAGTTGGTTCTATTGTGATGTCCTGAGAGAGCTGGAACAGAACATGAGAAGAAAACTTGCAGCACTGGAGATTGCTTCTTCGTCACAGGCGCGAGGCCAAACACGTAGTTCGTTATTCAGGACCTTCTGACGTAACGCAAAGTGACGGTTGTACCTCGCCGCTATATTCACCAGACCTCTACCCCATGTGAATATTTCCTATTCCATAAGATGAAAATCAACTTAAAGGGCAGAAGATTTGACACAGCTGATCGAGTCTAGCGGAATCGCTGATGGTCACGCTCACGAAACTTTCAACTGATGGAATACCTGCTGGGAACAGTGAAAACTCTAGCAAATGAACTATTTTGAAGCTGACGACGCTGAATGGAACCCAGGCATAATGTATTCCGGGAACCTTTGGGTTAGCACCACTTTTGACAAACAATGGATGTCGTGAACGGTTTTTAGATTATTGAGACTGTAATCTAACATTATCTACCTTGTGAAGTTTGTTGACACAAGTGTGGTTCAATGTCATCACTATCAAGTAGCATTACTACAGACGACACAATTAATAAATTATACCCTACAGTATTTTGTGCCACCCACAACGATATAGTTAAGCACGGTAACGTTGCGTGCAAGTTCCTACTGAAAGATGATGAAAATTTTATGATTTACTTTCCTGAAAACATTACAGACTCTGGAAATTACTCGATGAATTTTAATTAAGAATCCAGTGCTATTATTATCTTTTTTTAAGAGTAACAGGCTACACCTGGATAATTAGCGTGGTGGCAAGTCTTTAATAGAATAGGAAGGGATTTGAAATGGGGGATGTGGGCTACGGTTTAAGGATCCTATTCGGCATTCACCGAAAAGTGATGCAGTACAACCTACATTAGGTTGTTCGGGCACTTGGTACTTATTCCACGCCCTTCCCATGGCGGAAGATTGGTTTCCTGTGGGAACGCAGCATTATCTTCTCCATGCCTCGACCAGTTTAGTATGCAGCTGGCCGACTGTTCCAATGGAAATATTGAACAACTCTTACTGTATGCCAAACGTCTGCGACCCCGGAACATACATCTCTCAAAACAGGCCGAGGTTCCTTGTGGGAACCTTAGTTCGAAAGCAGAAAGAGAAGTAGGCATCCTCAAAGGTAGCCCTCTCCACCTCTCCGGAAAGGTTCTACCTGCGCTTTAAAATAGCTCCCACATGCTTTTTTTCTTAAATTTACCACCAGCAAATTTGAAACTAAGGCAACACACACTAAACTGTAATATATTTCTAATTATTTTCAGGCTTTTATAAGACATAACAGTACTAAAGCGGAAAGACGAAATCAAAATTATGTATAATGTGACCACGAAGTACAAGTACAATGACCCTTGAGAAGAAAATGAACACACACTAATATTGCAGCTGAGGGAAGACAATTTCCTGCGTGGATGTGAGAAGGCTGGATAGTTGGGGAATGGAGGCACCAAGGACACTACAAAGCCATCTGTTGTGCTCGAAATTGCGTGTCGGTAAATATGTTACCCAACACCATTTGTACACTTGCTAAGTAGATTTGCGAGGAGTTGGTAGGTAACCGCAAATAAGCACTCCATCGCCTCAAAATGGGAAGCGACACATCAAAAAGGGAATAATTGTTTACTACTGTGATTCGAAAACAGGCTCCGTGTCGAAACAGTTGCTGATGGAGGCGGGTTTTATCTCTGTTCGCGATGTGCCACTTGTTTGAGCAGTTGGGGGGACCTTTTTAGGAGTAAACACGCCAGTAGCGGAAACCTACCAGCCAGCAATCAAAAGAAGCCTGACAAAGACCTTCACTCGACACCAACGTTTCTCATGGAAAATAGCAACTAACTTATCACAACGTGTAATTCAGAGATAAGCAGTTTCCATCCCTCTCATGACATTTATGACAACTACCGCGACTATCAGTTATGTATATTTCTCAAATAATACAGCGCATATTGACTATATATTTCAGGATGTACAGGCAGAGAAAAACTATAATAATAACTTTATGGCACTAACATGTCATTACAGAAGAAGTATCACGTTTAGGGGGTTCTTAGATTACGTCCAGTATGTTAACATACGAGGGTGGTCTGAAAAGTTTCCGACCTCAACGTGAAGACAACAGTAAGTACTAATACATAAAAGCTAGTGAATTTCGTTGTTCATCTGTTGACAGTTACTCACCAAAGTTTCAGCCATTTTGGACGCGCAGTTGTTATGTAACAGTCGTTTGAGTGAGTTGATTTGAGTGTTTTTGTGAAAATTGAGAATATCGAGTATCGAGCTGTTGTTAAATATTTGCTTTTGAAAGGCAATACGCCTACACAAATCAAAGATGAGTTGGATTCTGTGTATGGAGACACTGCACCATTATTTAATTTACCACAGTGAAATTTTGGGCAGCTGAATTTAAACGTGGTCGTAAGAGCTTGGGAGACGATGAACGTTGGGGACGTCCAAAAACTGCAACGACCGACGAAAACATCGCCAAAGTTCACCAAATGGTGCTACACAACCGCCGAATTAAAGTGAGAGAGATAGCAGAGGTCATGAACATGTCAAAAGAACGTGTTTGTCACATATTAAATCAACATTTAGGCATGAGAAAGCTGTCCGCGCGTTAAGTGCCGTGTTTGCTCACGTTACACCAAAAACGTGTTCGAATGAACATTTCCAACGCTCTGTTGGCGAAGTTTAGGCACCGATTAATTACTGTAGATGAAACTTGGATACATCATTATACGCCCGAAATAAAAATACAGTCCAAACAGTGGACTGCAAAGGGGAACCGGCTCCAAAAAAAGCAAAAACTGTTTTTTCGGCTGGGAAAGTGATGGCGACTGTTTTTTGCGATAGTCATGGAGTTATTTTAATCGATTATCTTCAAAAAGGAAAAACCATTACAGGAGCATCATTACTTGACAAGCTGAAGTCAGAACTTGCGGAAAAAGAAAATCCTGTTTCACCAAGTAAACGCACCGTCTCAAACCTCAGCGGTTGCCATGGCGAAAATCCACGAATTACGGTTTGAAGTGCTTGACCATCCGCCTCACTCACCAGATCTTCTTCTTGTTCCCTCATCTAAAAATTGCGCTCGGAGGACAGAGATTTTCGTCAAATGAAGAGCCAATCAACTTCGTGAACACTTATTTTGCAGAGAAAAACGCCGAGGCATTTTGGACGGGTTACAGAAATGGGAGCATCGCTGGGAGAAGTGTGTAGAGTTACAAGGAGAGTATGTTGAAAAATAAAATAAAAATACAAAACAAATATCTTCTATCATTGTTGGGTCGGAAACTTTTCAGACCACCCTCGTAATTATACACTTTATTTTTTTAAAAAAATTAAACAAACACCACCAAAATGGGGACGCCTTATTTTGCTGAGTGTCGTAAATGTTTGAAAGTAGTCTAGCTCAAAAACCTACAAGGCAGTCAAATTACATGCACGCTAACGAGAAAGAAAGAAAGAAAAATATCTCGGTGAGATATCAAAGCTTGAACCCAGTCGACAAAGAATGCAGCAGTTCGACCACTAATAAGATCACAAAAAAGTGTATGTCTTTTTGTATTGTCTTCAATGTAATCAAATAAAGTGTCAATATATAAGGCACGTCCAATACGTTTACGGCACCGAATGAAACTAAGCCCAATTTAATTTATCTTAATAGGCAAAATCCCATATTTCGTAGTGAAATGAGGATAAAAGTTGAAGTTTTTATCGCTATCGAAATGGGTTAATGAAATTGGGACACGTGGCCC
Source organism: Zhengitettix transpicula (assembly GCA_037074705.1). Lineage (NCBI taxonomy): Eukaryota > Metazoa > Arthropoda > Insecta > Orthoptera > Tetrigidae > Zhengitettix > Zhengitettix transpicula. The sequence continues at coordinate 118,345,312 of CM073592.1, read as the reverse complement.
AGATAACGTATTTGCTCGCCATATTCTATTATCAAATTTGTCTACATTCTTTATCAATACTGAATTTCCATCGTTCATCATCCGAAGTCACTCGCAGAGTAATTAAGAAGTACTTTTCATCTTATCGCCTGATAAACGTTGTTATGAACTACTTCATAACTGGGCAGTGCCAAGGTTTCAGAAATCGAAAAGTTGGTCCTTACTCAACAATCGACGAAAACTAGTTGAAAACGTGTAAAAATATAAGAATTACGTCGAGAAATATACTAGGTACTATTGTTAATTTGAAACATTTTTGGGATGTTTCTTTCTCGTCTAGAATGGGAGGGTTGTTAAATTACAAAATTTTCAACTCAATTATTTTAATGTGAAAATAAAAAAATTCCTATTCATCAATTGTTTTAATGCATTTTAAATTCTGAAAATTTGTTTAACTACTTCATTATCGCCATTGTCGTACTTTTGATAAGTATATATATAACCTTATCATGTTGTATGCCTAATGTCCTTACCAACTGCGTTTTTTAATTATTATTATTTTGATAAAACTTATAGACCAGAGACTTTAGAGTTAAGTACGATTTTTTTTGTTTATCTATTCTTAAAAATTTAATCCGTAGTTTTGACATTAGAGTTAATGAAAATGAATAAAAAAAATATAACATGCACTCTTGAAACAGTTGGAAGGTTCGTTGGCATTCCTGCCGTTATGTTCCTTGTTGGTGTAGTTCTGAAAGGGTTGAGGTGGAAGTTGTGATGTGTTTTGGTTGGCTGTAGAGTTGGTTTGATGTGTTGGGGTAGGATTGTAGATGTTATCCCAGGAAGGTGGTTGTAGAGTATATGATAGGAGCTGCTGAGTGCTCACCGGGGATGATGTTATCTATGGGGAGTTTGCTTTAAGGTGTCGGGCTGGAGCTGGTGTAGAATTGTTCTATGGAGGGATTGACTTGATTGACCGCGGACGAGGTTGACTTGGTAGCGATGGTGGGGATTTTAGATGGATGTCTGAGTTGCGAAGAAACCAGAGGAGTTGGTGATTGTGCGGAGGATCTTGTGTTGTTGGCTTTGGATTTTCTGGAGTGGGTTTTCACAGTGGAACCCCAAATGAGGCAGGAGTAGGTCCAAATAGGTTGAAGGAGTTGGTGTTTATGGATGAATTGGAGTTTCTATTGAGTATAGTGATTTGAATTTGTTTTTCATTTTTTTGCGTGAGATGGTTGATGTGCGCTTGCCAGGAGTTTGGTGTCGAGAATCAGTCACAATAATTTGTATGTTATGTTTCAGTTTATTTCCTTACAACTTAACACTTTTTTGGTCAGGACATGATTTATATATGGTTTCATTTAGTATGGACCGAAGTTGGTTTTTATTTCAAGTTGATATCTTCATCAACAAAAAAAGTTATTTAACTTATTGCTTAGCTCTGAAAACGCCAAAAACGGCCAACCCTCATAAACAGAATGGCCGCCATAAACCAATGTAGTAAGAAAAAAGTAGTAAAAAAATTGTTCTGTACTCCCATATGTATATTTAAACAGAAACTGTACTATCATAAATAAAATATGTCAGAATGACCCATTGGTTGATTTCATATGGATTGGGCCGCTAGAGAATTCAGAAAAATTATGAAGATAACATGGAAATAAAAAGCTTTAAAGCAAGTGTTTAGTTTTCGTATCGATGTAAATAAGGAAAATAGTTTTTATAACTGAGCTGATAAAATGGTGGTTAGCGGAAATGCAGATAATTTCTGCTAATTTCCGGGAAATGGTATTTTTGGCCCATCACAAAAAGGAATTTTAACGAAGAATGTGCATATAAGAACCAGGGGTTCGAATCCCGGTATTGATATGTTTGAACAGGATTGTTAAGACAATTAGGATCTCAGTGAACGTTATTCGAAAGTGATGAAAATTGAGAATAGAGTAACAGTTCAGTTAGAACGAACTAGCGTTACGAAGATCTCAGAAGATGATTTGTTGAGTTTTGAACTCGATTTGATGCAACCGTTTTGATGCAATTAACAATACCTGAAAGTGCAATTCCCAATTATATCAACAATTTGACTGTATAGAATCAACGCCAATTTCTGTCTGCATTTTAACTCACAAACGTCATTTTCTGAAACCAGAGCGATTGCTACAGCGACTATATTCGCTTGTAACTTTGATAGATACCTTTAGAAATTGTAATGACGGGATATTTAAACAATAAACTAATCATGAAATTCCAAAATAAGTTTGGATTTCATTTCACATGTATCGTTTTACCAGGTACGTAACAAATGTTTGCATCGCGCTCGATTCACCTGGGTTAAATTCCGGCAAAGATTTTAAGTCTTCAGCGAAATCAACTCAGAAAGATGAATAAATAATTGCCTGCATATTTGTTTCTGATCTTTTGAATTTTGTACTCGATTTTTTAATCTGGACGCCCTAGCGAGTGTGTTTCGCCGAGGAAGCACTTGTTATCGCTTCTAGATAACCATAGTGTAACAAACCGGGTAATTCGCAGACATTTCAGTCCATCTTATGTCCAAGCTTCTATAACAACACAAATTTATCATGTTTGTACATACCTGAAGTTAACGGAGAAATGAATAAGAAAGATAGGCAATTCAGACAAAAAAAAAGCAATACAAATACTACACAACGTTTCTGAGATCCTTGTGCTTTTCGTAAGGTGCGAAGAAGAGCCTAGAGCGACACAACTACACTTGTCAGTTGATAAACTCAAAAGCGACGAAAACGCAACGACAATGGGAGAGCCGAGGGGTTAGCGTAACAATAAGGGAGCAACGACAATGGGAAAACAGAAGCTTCAGCGTAATAATAAGGGATCATAGCAATTATTGAGTTTCACTGTGTCTGTTTGTACATTAATAACTGATGTTTTCTTTAATTTGAAGCACCTCAGAAATGAGTCTGGAATTGTACCTGGTGTCAATGTCTAAAATCTTAGCATTTTGCCAATCAAGTGTATGTTTAGAATTGATTATATGTTTAGATACTGCAGATTGTTGATGAATGGGACGTTTGATATTAGATATATGTTCCTTGATATGTGTATTAAAGGAACGTTTTGTTTGCCCTATGTAGCAGGAATTACAATTAGAGCAAAAGATTTTGTAAACAACACAATGTGGGTCCTTATGGTATTTAATCAAGTAGGAAAGAGTATTAGTGATTCTAAAAATGATGGATATTTGATATTCCTTGAATATTTGGATAAATTTGTGATGTAGAAATTTGTAGTAAGGGAGTACGAGAAAAAATTTGGCTTGGGGACGATTGACAGTAGGATATCGGATTTTAATCAGTCTGCTGTTTATGTGATTAATAATAAAAAAAAACAATGGCCTGCATAAAGTGATGGCTCCTTCTTCTCTCTGCTTTTGAATTAAACCGAGACAGACGTTGGGCGAGAGTTGTCTTCTGTTCCCATTGGAGCAGTCAGCCACCTACCTCCGAATCTGGTCAAAGCATGGAGTCGGAAATGCAGTGCGCCCACAGCACATTCACTTACGTCATCCTATGGGCGTGGAATAAGTACTCAAAGTTCTATCTATAATATTAAAGTTCCTTCTTTTCTAGAAGACGATAGCATTGAACGTCATCGAAACGTCGCTAATACAATTGTTTACTCGGTTAGAAGCTCAAGAAGCCTTTATTCATTCTTTCCACCGTGAAAGACTACATTCTAGATGCAAGTTTGTCTATCGTTTTCCCTGCATCACACTTGGGCTTATCCCTTCCTATGCCATTAAAGGGAATAGGCCACAACAGGGATGACCCTTCTTAAAACCTTATTTGGCATTACAGCCTCTACTATAGAACAAAACAGAGTAGCATATTAATTTAATGTGTTTATTTCAGGGTCAGTTTAATATATAAGTGAACTTATAACAAAGCTTTCTAGGCTTACATACAAAATCCGTAGATTTTCAACAGCATAGGTAACAGCCTTAAAGTTATGGAAGTGACAGTAATAAGAAGTCTTTTAGCGAATATATTATTTTTGTTAGATACAATGTATTATTTGGAGATTGAAAATATCGCTCAATTGACCCCATATTCTGATTAATGTAGCGACAAAAGCCCAAAGTTCCTGGATCGTATCCCGTTGGCAACGTTGGGCCAAGGCATCTATCCCAAAAAAAGGCTACGATAAGGGAGGACACATCGATAACATTTATGTATACGTACGCAATATAAGTAACTGAACGATTTGGAAGGAATTAAGCTACTTTATATAGAAAAAACGCAGCTGACTTAAGTAAAAAATAAATAACGTAATAACGATGAACCTCTGAAAAATTATAGTCGTTTCAGTTTACTGCGTTCACACTTATTTGAGCGTAACATGAAACCAAAGAGGAAAACAAAACTGCAACAGTCCGCAACTTCCATCAGGACGTTGAAAGAGACAATTTATGGTGAGAGGAATAAATGAATTAGGTTAAGGGTTAGGGTCCGGACGCCAGAAAGAAAATAATTCGAACTTCGATTACGTCACCGTGGTGACATGTGGGTTGGGGGAGTTCAGGAAAATGCTTGACCAAGTCAGAACACTTGCCTTCCGCCAAACTGAGGGAATCGCCCTTTGGTGCGTGAATTCACACATCTGCCGTGTATGTCGGTAATGGTTTTTCAAGCACGAATATTAATCTAGAAACAATGACGAAACAGCTCTTGATTTATATAATGAGAAACCGTGCTTCAGTTTGTCTTTAATATGATTAAGAACATGAAATTCAATAAACTTGAGATTAAGTTTCTCACTAAAGTTTGTGTTGTAATTCTCGTCAACCCACGTTACGTGATAGCAAACGGGCCGCTTGTTAAACTGTAAGCTCCTGTAGTCCAAATTAGCGCAGATCTGCATTGCTGCCTATAAAGGTCCCCTTGCCAATACCTACTTTCGGCACGTCGCCAAACCTGCTTAATATCGAAATAAAAATAAACAAAATAATTTTATTCACTCAAGTAACCGTAATTTTTTAAAAAAGAAACGTATTAGCTTCCACGTGTACAGCTTATGTAATTGATAAAACTGCGCTTAAAATTAGCTGACTATGTGCGGTATGTGCATGTAGTTTCGTTGACATTAGAAATTAATAAAGTCGAATATCGGTTCTTTGGGATGTTTAGAAAACTTATAATCTTAGGTCATTGTTTCCCAGTCAGTTGCCACGCATGCTCTATAGCGCCGGGCGCTTCATGCATTTAAGAGAGGAAACTTTCAGGGAAGGAAACACGATTGAAAATTGCAAAATATTTGTACCGCGTTGGCGTAAAGAAACATTATGGGCTTTCGCGACACGTCGCGTGCCTAACCTATAAATGCCAAGTCTAATTGCTATATACTTACAATTTCGTTTATTGACCAACAACGTAGGAACTGCCGCATAGTTGTTCTGAGCTGCCGAGATGCGCCCCAGAGCCTTGGCGAATTTCGTAAGTGTAGTAGACATGGTAGAGCACTTAAGTCTGCGCGGTGCTCGGAGCTTGCGGCGGTTATCGACTGTACCGTGTGACGTGCGCGAGCCCTGTAGGCCGATGGCGGCAACTCCGCGCGGAAATGCTGCCAACCTCGGAAATCGACGCTACTGCACGGCAAGTATAGCGCGAAAGGATAGCAACTTCACAAATGAAATTCATACGACTATTCGTGATAATGAAGCCAAATCGTCTGTTAACCAGAAGAAAACTATCATGTAGACTACAAATTATCTCATCCTAACTACCTCTGAAATATTCTGTAACCCCGAATTCATGTACTGTGGACACAATTTAATGCCGATCAGCTGTTGTTATAGCTTGGCTTCTGTATTTGATTTGATTTGGCTGTATAAAGCTGGCCGCTTGTCTGTGAACCGGAAGGAAGATTGTTGGCAGCACTGGCGAATCTGGCTGCTCTTCTGTTTTATTTCTCCTTTCAGTCCCTTGTGGACAAGTGGTGCGTGGTGGCTGTGAAGTCAGTGATGTTAACAGCTTGCTGGTATGTTTGAGTAGAATTCTCCGCTGTTACGTCGTATACAGACTTTTCACCGTTAACTAGAAGACGCTGGTAATTATAGCCGTATTTATTAAAACAATCCATAAAATTAAACTTCTTGCGTGTTACACGTTAAATTTGCCGGCAACGGATATAACAATAATAATATTCTGCTATTTGCCGCTGTGTGACAGTAATGATAAATATAATTGGAAGGATGTATTCAGTAATTTTGCTTCAGAAATCTGATGCAGCGTTATCGTGCGTAGTGCTTGTAAATTTTCCGTTGACGCGTAAAACATAAAACTGTTGGAACAAATCATTCAAAACTGTAGGTTTCTCGTAACGTTTGGCAAACATCGTGTTGATATATTGCATGCTTTATCACGTATAATAATGTTACTCAAATTTTTGTTCGTATTTTCTTACCTTGGTATTTCTAAAACGGAGTTAAATCGTTTTCCATCGTTCAAAATTTACACAGAACATTTCGGTACTGTTAACTATCACAATAATCGCTTCCAGACTGTATTATACGAGTCTTTTGACTTGGTTTAGTAACGAAGTTTAACAACAAAATATATTTTGGTTTTCTATTTTCAGATGAGATCTGATAGTTAACGAATAACACAATAATTTCGTGGACCATTGCTTAAACTTCGCATACTTCGGGATTTATTGAATGTCCTATCGGCCTTTCACGTGGAAAGAAATCCTACCTCAACTCACAGCAGCCGGTCCAGGTGCCGTAATAATCGAAGTCCCTCGCGCAGCTCAAAAATTGAATTAGTAATTAATTCATACACAATTGAGGTGTACAAAATAAAATCCTACCTCAACTCACAGCAGCCGGTCCAGGTGCCGTAATAATCAAAGTCCCTCGCGCAGCTCAAAAATGGAATTAGTAATTAATTCATACACAATTGAGAAGTACAAAATATTACGAGGGGGTTATAAATGTTGACGTTATTATTCTGTAAGCAAATTACCAAATATATTAACTACGGATACCGTTATACGTATCCAAATTAAATATCGCAAGAAAATGACATTTAATGCTGGATCTCTAAAGTTACCATTCGTGTTTGTTTTTCGAAACGTCTAAATTAATTTGTTGTATATTTTACCCTTAGTTAACTGGGATTCTTAAAATTAATACGGAAACAGCGGTTGTATAGTCATCTGTTGAATATAAAATGTGATATTGTAAAAATATTTATAGATTCGCTACTTCATTTCAATATTATTTTTATATAAATTGCGAAACATGGTCGAAACTCTTTTACGTCGATATTGTGGAGTTCAATATTAAATTACAGAAATATATAACGTGTGAGTAAAAATATACTAATTAGATAAATATCCAAATAACAGACAAGAATAAGTGCAAAAACGTTGTGTGGTAAATATTTAGCACTTATTTTGGTGTGTTATTTGGCTATTTATTTATATATTTCATTTAATTTTAAATAACGTTGTGTGTTTGGTAAAACTTTATAGTACTTAGAATAGAAGGTATTAAGTTTTGTCTTGACGTTATCATTAACAATTTTAAATTAATTACATAAATAATATGTTGCTGTATGATACGTTGCAATAAGTACTCCAATGCAAGCAAGTTGAACGTAAAAGAGGGGGGAGGGGAGGGGGGGGCACGAAGCCTGACGTCCAGCATAGTTTGCAGGGGTTTGAATGTTAGAGAAGAACTTCATTAAAATTGCCATCCTAAATTTAAAATGGTTGGATCCATTCTTGCTGTTAAGCTGTAGTTATTACAAAAAAGAAACTTTCGGTGTAGAACAGTAATGAAAAATACTAGGATGAGCAGCATTTTTCACGAAAAAAATGAAAAACTTATTGACTTGTCAATTGAGTTCGAAGCATGAATATTTTTAGCATTAATTAGAGTCACGAAGAAGTATTCTTATTGAAAATGGTTATAATGAACTAATATGCCACGCGTATGATGTACACGTCCACGTTTCCTGCCGTACCAGTCCACAGATGTCTTGTGAGCGAGACGCTTTCAGAGTCACACCAGGCTGAAAGTTAAAATAAATTTAAATATAGTTTGGATATTCTTATATGACAATACCTTCCGACAGTACCTTCAAAGTGATCCGTACGCTTCAAACTTCACGGATCTCGACAACGCATTTACGTGTGTTCTAGAACGTGTCAACGAGAAACGTCCAAATTTCGATAAAACTATTATTACAGTCGCCGGTTTCTTCTCAATTTCCAGGAAATTTACTAAACTTTACAACGATTGAGAATTATGCTAGTTCCTTAACGACTAATCCGATTCATGCCACCACTTTTAATTCCAAGGATCAGTAAATCTCATATAGCATTAATTATTATGTTTTCGGTAGATTTTTTTTTATGTATATAGTTTTCGTGATTGTTCTGGGAATTAAAGATTTCCGTTTAATATATAAAGACCTAATCTTAAATTTTACACGCAATCTTCCAGAAATAACGGATCGAATAGAAATGTTCGTTTTTGATCATATCGGACAATAGAATCACACAGACAAGAAAAATCATATTTTTGCTGGTTTCTCACGAAACAAACAAACACTTTTTCAGGAGTATTTTAAATTGAGACAATACCTCAAAAGTTCGAACAAGTGAACGAAACAATGTATTTTAAAAAAAAAACATATTAAAAATTGAAAACAGTTAGCGATGTTGCACATTTTGTTTCATGTTCGGAATGGTCAATTTTGTATTATTTTCACCTAATTCTATCCCAAAGGTGGTCACAAGTGAAAACACAAACATTGAAGCTTTCAAACGTTTTAGATTCAACTCTTAGGAGTCGTGATATTGATATACCAGAACTTAATCAACCGTATATATTTAACGTTTTCAGGCAAGTAGGGATTCCCTGGATTAGCAGGAGGTATAAATACAAGGTTATGATTGAGGAATTTTCTAAACGATTCCACTCCATGCCCAAACCTCAGAAAACGTCAGTGGTTGTTATAAAAATAATACTTTCAAATAAATTAACTGATATTAGATTGCTAAAAACCTTTTATTAACCAGTCATCGATAAAATATTAGTCATTATTTTATTACAAATTACCCTTTCGGTTGAATTCACCTCCAATGAAACGAAAATATATAAAGTACGATGGAATACAGGATATTTTGAAATACAGTTTCATTCTTTTTTTATATTCTTTTTTTTAGAGGAACAGGCTACGTGAGGGAAACTCCACTTTAATAGCATAAGAAGGGATTTGAAAGGGTAGAGGAAGGTTGTCAACGGTTAACTAGGGCCCCCGGGCTATGGTTTAAGGATTTTACTCGGCATACGCCTAAAAGTGATACAGGACAAACCCTAAAAAACCTGCATCAAGTAGGTCGGGCACTTAATACTTGTCCCACGGTCTTCCTATGGTGGGAGAGAGGTTTTCTGTGGGGACGCAGCATTCCCTTCTCCGTGCATCGACCAGTTTAGGAGGCAGCTGGCCGACTGTTCAATTTGGAACATGACCTCTACTCATAATCACAACTACGACACATTGCCGTCGGCGTCTAATTATAAGTAAGGTTATTTAATTGTAGTATTTGTAGGGTCAATTATGTTTCACTTTTATAAGGAGTGTAACTGAAAACATCAAATTTTTTTAGGGAAGATGGGTTTTATGAATTTAAATGTTTTATTAAATCTGTGAATAAATCCAGTAAATATGTACGTAGTGCGAAAGATGTTGTGTATTTAAAGATATTGACTTTATTTAAAAAAATATTTTTTTAAATGTGATAAAATCTTGTATTTATAGATATTGACTTTGTTTAAAAAACAATTTTATTAAGTGTGAAAAAATCTTTAGGGGGCATACAGGAACAGTTTTGACAGAAGGATTTGCTTCTGTAAAAGCAATATGAACAAATCCTCAAAAGCTAACACTTATCTGTAAATACATGTTAAAGACGTCGGACATGTGTTAAATCAGAATGGTGTAGAAATAATACGTAGAGAAAGAAATAGTTATTCAAGACGAATTGTGGTTAGGTGTATATATATCTATATATATTTACCAGAATATAGGTGATGTGCTGAATGGTCAGAATGAAGTTGGCATCATTGGGGTAATACATTCTGATATTTAAACCGTTTAAAATTCTAACAGACAAATTAAATTAATTTCCAAATTTGATCTGAATTGTAATTCATTGCAAATAGGTGGCTTGTATAAATTCAGGTTTGTCAATTCGACCGTGGTTGAGCATCACTAGTAATCCCGCTGGTGGGGGATTGTTGAATATAATTGTTGTCCACACACCTAGCAAAGACTCCTAGTTGTATTCACGAATTTATGTACATATGTGATGTTAACAACTGAATGGGACTTCTTTTAAAAATGTTCTGTGATACATCGTACTCTAATTTCTTTTAATTCCAGATGAATATGTTCTGAATGGATGAAAGCTTCTGTTTCATGCTAAATTTGAAATTTGGAACAAAATATTGACAAATATATTGGTGAGTAGTTAATAACAGGTTTTTAACTAAGTAAAAGAATAATTTTTTTAAGACGAGTGTTTTCCAATCTAATTGTTGACTTGTTAGAATTCGCAGCATAAAAGAGAAGAATCCTTGGCACAAGAAAACAAGTTGTTGTCATGTTAAGAGAGGAGTTGCACAAGTGTCTAAATGGCGTCAAGTAACGTTATGCGTCACGCATGCCAAATACAGTAGACTACTATCACAAGTTTCGTCAACGTATTTGACACTTAGACCAAGAGAATTGACATCACGGTGTAGTCTGTACTCATTTAAGTACATAACATTGATAATAATGTCCGAAAGATGGCGGACGTTAACAGCACTTTTGGGGACTATCTCTGAAACTGCTCGTTCACACACATCGCTGGGTATTGCCTAAAACGTCTTCAATAATCCGCTCCAATAGTCCTACTAGGGTGCTAGGGAAGTTTTTAAAAACCTTTCCCTTGACATATCCACAAATAAAGTAATCACAAATCATCAAATTTGGTGACCAGACCAGAACTGGGGATAAATTTGTCTCTAAACGGTCAGTGAATTTCGAGCTGTTAGTGATGTAGCTCAATCCTGTTGAAACATTACATCCGTCAATCCCTCCTCAACAATTGCATTCATTCTAGGCTGCAGAACATTTCACCTCGTTCAGCCTCGACGCGAATGAAGAAAGCTGAGTCGAGTCATCAGCATTTTTTGGTAATGTGGGACCAATTATTGGCACATTAATGTTTTGAACATTAAAATCGTATCCTCCTCAAACTGCAGTCTGACATCCCCGAGGCAACAGCATGCATTCGAGCAAAACGTCGTGGGTATTGTTCTCAGCATGTGCACATTTTCAGGAGTTGTGATAGTCCTGGGTCAGTCATGTGACGTATTCTTAATGTGCAACTAGATTCCTCCTGCTACAATATCCTGGAACGAATCCTGATCCTCATTAGGAACAAAATTGTTACGCTGGAATGTTGAACCGTCAGCGAAACGCTCTTTGTGTCGCGACCGCTGATCGATTTTTTACAAATACGATAAAGCCAAGATGTGCTTCGGTGGTTACTGAATCGGTGTATTTACCCCTCTTCATGTTGTATTCTGCCGCACCCTGCAGAACATTCAGTATCAAATCAGTGTGAATTTTAATTATTTGGGCCTCAAATAATCTATATCAGTGTATTCACCCGATAATCTGTAAAAAAAAATCTGTATTTCAAATAATGCCGTATTCCATTAGCAATCAATATATGTGTATATTATAAAAGTATACTTTATTTAGAAATGCAAATTATATGACGAATTTTTATTGAATTTTTAACTAATAATTGAATATTACTACATTTGAAAAATTAATATTTCAAAAGTTCTTTTATTTTTAATTTAGTATATTTCCATCCGCATACCGTAACTAACTTAACCATGGCTTGAGGCTTTTTTTTAAAACTGTTCCTTATTTTACGTTGATAAATTATCAACACGTAAGTTTTCTTTTTATATTATTTTGTGTACGATTCAATGAATAATAACGTCGAAAAGTAGGAAGTTAAATATGGAAAATAGCGTATGTAATGAACAGTGGTATTTTGACAACTTCTTCACCAACAACTTTAATAAAGCATTATTCTTAATCGGCAAAGAAAGTGAAAAAACGTTTAAATAATTTAATTTGCGCCGTCACTACGGCACTAAAAATAAAGATGCAATTAATTAGAATTACAATTGAGACAAAATAAAATAATTATTTGATAAATCATAGCAAGCCCAACAAAGTATATTTTTTAAATGCAATGAATAAGGTTCGTTAGTTTCATTTTTATTATCATCACATTAAAAAATGTTAATAAAATCACTACTAATAAATTTTTTTTTCGTGGACTGTGCGGTTCACATAGAGATTTTTGTTTTGAAAGTCCTAAAAAGGTTGCCGTTTGCTATTACATAGATAATGAAGTATATTTTCTTGTGAGGTTCACTGAGATAAGAAAGTTTCGCCGCGTTCCACGTTCTCATGAAAAAGAATACCGCAATAAGTAAATGTATTTACCTTGAAATGTTTATATAATTAGTCTCTACAAATAAGCAGCATTCGTTCAGCACACTGCTATAAATTATACTTCCTTTATATATCGTTACCCGTTCTTCATATTGGTATGAAAACATTGTGCTTTTTGCTCAAATACTGTTGATAGTGCGCTAGTTATAACTAAGTGATGTACTACTAACATAACCCGTAAAAAGTAAACTCGGTTGACACAATTTTACGTTTCAACTTAAGTAAACGATGAATAACAATTCTAGATAGCCTCAATTTTATTTCCCACTTCATGGACATATCGTTCAGCAGTTTTTTTGGTAAGAGAAAAATAAATCTGGTACAAGCAGCACAAATCAGGTTTTGGAACGTTCACCTTTTACTCTCGAGATGACGGAAGACATTCAAGCCCCTGCAAATCATCTTACAGCTCTATATAAACATACAAATATGCGAGACTTGACAATGTTCCAACAAGACATCGTGATAGACATCCGAATGGAATTGTGGTTACATCGGTTTCAAATTAATATTATTTTATTTATATAGATTTCAATTAACGACTGGCCAGACTTTTCAATAGTGTTATTCAACATAAGCCTTTAATATATTTTAATGAATAAGTGGTAATATTTTTCAGCATGAAAACTATTGAATTGCTCAATGAATGAATCGTGCCTCAATTATACAGGCGACTCGTATCTTCTTACTGTTATTTTATTATTATTTCAATGTAAGTACCGTACGTCAAGTTCTCTGACCCAGTATATAATTTGTAACATTCACGATTCGTCTCAATTATTATAAACTATCTGGGCGCCGGGCGTTGCTCAGTGACATACATAACCTCGGATTTGACTCCAATCTGAGTTGTTCTTGCATTAATTTTACGTAACTCCCGTCCATCCCCGTCACTAAAAGTGCTCCCCTCCAATGCCGAATGGTGTTGAAATTACACACGAAAATATCTGGAAAAACGCTGTTTTTCATTGATCCCGAAAAATTTTCTTTCGACAAAGTCGCCGTTTTAAGGTGAAAATTTCTAACTCCATCCACCCCCGCCCCTGGGGTTAAAAGGCAAGTTGAATGTCATAATTAAACTCAGCGATATCCATAACCACAGATTCGACGCCCATATCGGCTATTTACGCGTTATTTTTGTGAAACGCCCCTCCACCCTCCAATACAGAAAGGGGTAGAACTTATATACAAAAAATCATCGGAAGAAATACTATCAATCTCATTGGCCCCCTTTAAAATATTTAATCGACGCATATAGGCCGCTTTAGCATGTTTGAAAATTTCCACCACCACTCCTGGGGGCGATAGTCGTGTAACCCCAAAATGTTTTGTTTACGGCTAAAGGAACAAATTTTTCCGGAGGTGTAGATGATTGGTATACGAAACATATACACATTTTTCCCTGCCCCTCCCCCCCCCCCCATTCATAGGGGTAGAAGAACCACTTAACCGGCAAGTTGAATTTTTATGCTCAGCGACATCCATATCCCTGGATTTTACCCCAAACTCGGTTGTTTTTGCTTTATTTTTATGTAACGCCTATCCACCTCGTCTTTAAACGTGCTCCCCTCCCTTGCCGAAAGGGATTGAAATTATAAGCAGATAATTTGCGGTATGCTGGAATTATTTTTAGGTTTCCAACCAGGTGGCGTTTACGAAGCACGGCGTTTCGTCGACTAGCACTGTCGACATCTAGAAGAAAACATACAGAAATTAATTTGCAGTATATCACGATATTTAAAAGGACACTCGTAAATCGTCCCATGGCTGATGTCTGACTAGTATTCTAACTGCATGTTTTAGTAATGCAAATATTTCATCACCGAACAAAGTGCTTTTCTTATCACTTAAGAATTAAATGTCCGAAGTAACCTAGTTTTCAGGTTTTAAGTATGTTATTGTTATAGCTGAGTTCTATTGCTGGTCTTTCAATACCACTTAAATTAATATACGTTTCGCTCCAACCCAGGATTGGAACGAGTTCTGGATGGGGCAAAATGAACTTAACACAAAATGTGGCTTCAATAATAATTTTAAAAAACATATAAATCTTCATCAATCCTCGCAGAAATACAGCTAAACGATACGGGACATATAGTTTTGGAAGCTAATATCAATATCACATCCCAGATGCAGTTGATCTTATCGATTGTAAGGGTATCAGGCTCTATAACAATCTGTAATCATGTCGCTCGCATATCTGTCATTGATGTTCTGAACAGTTACAAGTATCAAACCACTTCATTGACATTTATTTCCGTTAACTTCCTCAAGTATCATTTTTTTTATTTTTAAAAACTTCGTGCATAGATATTACATTAGAGGTGTTAAAAATAAGTTTGTTTATTTATTCTCAAAAATTAATCCGTAGATTATTATACATTTGAGTTGATTAAAATGAGTAAAAGTATAACAGGGTCACTTGAAAAAGGCGGAAGTTCCATTGACCTTCCTGCCCTTATGTTCCATCTTGGTGTAGTTCTGAAGGGGTTGGGGTGTATCTTGGGATATGTATGTATGCAACAATTGGACAGTGTGCCCGGAGGTAGATGCATGAAATTACAATTTAATTACAAATTAAATAAGGGAAGGTACAATAAGGCAAAATAGTGTAAATTAATATAATTATTATAAAATATAAGCTAAGTTTAGGGACATTATTTCAACTATAAATACATGTGTATATCATTATGTGAATTAAAGGTTAATTATGAAAAAGTTAAAGTTCTACTCGCCTGAAAAGAAAAAAATGGAAAGATATCTCAAAATAGGGGTTACCTAACTATTTAACTAGCTAAGGAGACAAGGAATGTTTCCATTTTTTTATTTATAACGGAGCACTATCACTTCACTTCACTACACTCCATATATTTACTAGAGAGTTCAGATTAAGTTTAAATTTTCTTTCCGTTAAAGGACCAAAAACTCTTGTAGGTAAATTGTTCCAGTTAATTATTGTCCTAATTAAAAATGAGTATTTTCCAACATCTGTTTTTTTCTGAACATGTGATCAGTCCTTCCGTATCGAGTCGGTTCTCGCATTCTATCTCAAATTCCCTGACATGGTTTTGGACCTGCAAAGGCTTTAAAGAAAACGTGTAGCCTGGCTCTTTCCCTTTACGTTTGTAGATTATCCCACCCTAGCAGCTTTACTTTTTCGCTCCCATGCCCAGGGCCTCCCTCTGAATTTCGCGGCTCTTTTCTGAACCTTTTCTAAGGATTCTATCTGATTTTTCCTATACGGATCCCAGCATGCTGCACCATATTCCATTAGTGGGCGTACTATTGATAGATTCGCCATTTCCTTGGATTTTGCAATTCCCTTTTTGAGAGATCTCATTACAAAGTGCGACGTACTCCATGCTTTCCTTGTAGCATAGTTTACCCGCTCCTCCCACCCCAGCTTACTGTTCAAATAAATGCCTAGTTATTTACAGTTTGTCTCCTGGGCCACTGTTTCTTCTTCTGTTTTATATTCCAAGGCGCATTGAAGGCCCATTTTAGTGAAACTTATCGCTTTACTTTTGCCTTTGCTAATCTTCATTTTATTTCGCTTAGCTCATGTATATAGTATATGTAAGTCACCTACCTTTTGTTTACTACTTATTTTCCTGTAGATTATACAGTGATATGCAAAATGTGGAACCTTGAGTTGATACCAATTAGTATAATCGTTGATGAATATTAAAAACTAATGGGCCAATGACCGATCCCTGTGCGACGAGTCCCCATGATACAGATCAGAGTTCCGAAGTATCTTTAACATTTTGTTGCCTGTTTTTTTAAAATTATTGCGCTTAGAGAACTACTCATTCGTGAAGTTCGTGAGGAACTTCATCGACAGCTTTTGCAAAGTCAATAACAATACCGTCTATTCTATCCGAATTATCAAATCCGTCTGCTAAATCATGAAATAGATTGATTGCCTGACTTTCTGAATTGAATCCCGATCGAAGTCCTTGTTGGTTTTGCAAGAACCACCCTTCATATTGAAGTGTATCCCGAATATACACAGTTATTAGGTGTTCCATGATTTTGCATACTACTGAAGTTAGACTAATAGGTATTGTAATATAGAAAATAATATCAATAATTAAAAGGATTTTGCATCACGTTGAGGTCGCCATTAAATGTAATAAACAATGAAGATAATTAATTAAATTGAACTAATCATTGAAAATTATCTAATGAAAGGAGCATGAATTAATAACATTTATTCAATTTACTTAAACAATTAGTTTATTATGCACAAATATTTACCTCACAAAAATAAATTACTTGCTGAACTTTACAACAATTTTATACAAAAAATTTCCTTTTCTCTTACCTCAGGGTCTTTATTGGGCATTTTAAATCAAGAACAATTAATTTTACAATTCACTACTGACAAATATTTTTATTAAACTCTCGAAATGTAATCAAATAAAACGAAATAAAACCGAAATGAAATCGAAATCCGACGATATTCTACATTTATTAAGGTTTACAATATGAAATTTAAATGTTTCCTTTACTCACTGTTTGTACCGGTACCAGGGCAATTTTAGAGATTTTGCAACACACTTTCACCTCGAACACTTTAACAGGCCATGTTTCCACTGAATTTACTTTGATTCACTTTGCTAAATTCCGGCCGATTGACCACCGGACACATTTGTTCAAAAACTTTCGTCCCATTTATATCTATGGACTTTACTTTAAAAGTTCTTCAATATCGTAGGTTAAATACGACCAATATCAGCCGTTACCAAGCATCAACTTTGCTCCACCGCTACTTGGTTACTCGTGACAACATACTTTGCTAAATTCCTCGGTCGGTGTTCAAAACCAGACTGCTAAATTTTAGTTCCTTCCGTATTCAGCAAGGTCTCATGGCTGACTGCTACTCCATCGGCTTACGCGCACTAAAACCAACAATGTCTTGGCCTGATTTCTCGTCCATTATTGTATCTCTGTGTGTTCACCGGTAACAATTCAGTTCAATAATCTCTACTTATTAATTCTTTTAATTGCCCTTTTATCATTACAGTATATAATGTCGTATGTCCGTTTTATTTCCCAATTTGAATATAGGCACAATAATCCCCGTTTTCCAACATGTTGGTAGTGTGGAGTTATTAATAGTTATGTGAAATAGCCTCATTAAGTATGGAATAATTGCCTCGCCACCAAGTTTAATTATTTTCGTGTGTTTTGGTTGGCTGTAGAGTTGGTTTGATATGTAGAGGAATCTTGGGGTAGGACTGTAGATGTTATTGAGGAAAGGTGGCTGTGCAAAGGCAGGTAGGTGTCAGGAGCTGGCTGAGTGCCACGGGTTATCTGGAGAGTTTGTCTGACCACGTGGCGAGGTTTGGAGTGGGTGGAGACCTGTTGGTGAGGGAATCGGTTTGGAAGATTATGGTGATGTCGTCGGCGAAGAAGATGGTTGTGTTCATGTCCTAAGCCAATTCATTCTATCTATTTACTCGTCGTTTCTTTTTGCGGGGCACTTTTCGACAAGAAATTGTCTTGGGTTTAAGATTTTTCTGGAGAATGCTAACGACAGTCACTGTATGTAAATTATTAAATCCGTAGTTTATTGAACATCGAGTCTATTTGATATGGGGGAGGAAGATGGTTCTCGAGAAGCGGTACCATACCAGCTCAGAATGGCGATTTGTTTCGTCCTCACTATGTAGGATAATTGTTGTGATAACAACAACAATTAACATTACCATCATCACAGATTTTGAAAAGTTGCTCACTTATGTTGGACAAAGTTTATTTGTGCGAGTTAGCAGATGTTAACGTAACCATCGTTATCAGCCTACGCTTTTATCGTCAGATGTCATTCTTACTATTATGTAATATTTGGATCCCAGAAGTACTTCATTCTCAGATTTTATATCGTGGTATTTAGATAGTGGCAATTCACTGCTTCTGCGTTTATGACCTCGCTCGTCTCGAAATATTATCCACCTGAATATTTTAATGTGTGTTCCTTTTTATTTTCTTCATATAATATCTGAAAGTTTTTGTTAAAGAGATGTAAGAAGATCCACTTAATGAGCTCTTTGAGAAAAGAAACCAATCAAGTAGTGCATCAACTCGTTGCGAATGCTATGGCTAAAAATAGATATATCATTTGATACCTAATAATAAAAATATATTTGCTGCGTATAAGACAGCGAGTTCTGAAAAGGACCATCTGCTTATTCCCCGTGATTACCTCACGCATTTCCTCGCTCTTCTATTATTTTAGATGCAAGTGTTAAGTATCTAAATAGTCTAAATTCTCATCACTGTAGTTCTAAGCACTTTGCGCGTAACCACTGCAATGAATGGCTAGGTCGTTGGGTCAACGCACGGCCTCTCCGAGGTTTGCTGCGATCTCACATGACTCACCGCAGAGGCAAAGGCCATGTATTTGTATTTGTAGTGCGTGTCTGCGATAAAAACAATAAATGGACGGCAGCCAGTGAAACCTAGCTTGCCAGTCTTCTCCTTGCAATGCTTTTATTAATTAACTTCACATCAGTGACGTATCATAGAAGTTTCCCTAAAATTATATTTCGTCTTACTTCCAACAGTTGATAATAAGAATGATAGCCAAATTCAGACAACAGAAGTGATAATATAAATACCACCCAACGTTTCTGGAAGCCTTGTTCCTTTCTTCAGGTGTCTCTATGCTCTTGCGTTTTTCTGCACCTGAAGAAAGGAAGAAGGTTTCCAGAAACCCTTGTGTGGTCTTTATATTATCACGTATTTTGTCTGAATTTGGCTATCATTCTTATTATTAATTTTCAATCAGACTTGTCGTTCCAACAGATGATATTCAGAAAACAGTTCCACATGTTCCTCTCCATAGTTCTATTCTTTCCGGGAATACGTTATTTTCTTTCATTAAAACATGTCATGAAACTATCCGGATAAGTTCGGTTATGTACAATCCCTTAGACTTTTTAATCAAAACTTCATAAAGATGACTGATCTTATATTCGCGTAATTCTATCTGTGAACGAATTCGTGATAGCGCGATATATCGACTACCTTCAATTTCAAATTTAGCAGACTGCTCATAATAATCTTAGAACTTCGGTCATGATAGGAGCAATGTAGCAACGCGCAAACATTAAGTTTTGTTGTAAATTGGGTAAAATTGCCACAGACACTTTTGAAATGATACAGACTGTGTATAGGAGTAAAGTAATGAGTTATAAAAACGTTTCAAGTGGTATGCACGGTGATGATACACGTCCAGGAACATAATCGACTGTACGAGTCGAATAAAAGTTTCAATAATTGGCTTAAATTTTTGGAAATGATCGCCGAGCATCTACCAGGTTAATTGAGGAGCTCACTGGAATTCCTAAAACAACTGTGAATCACATTAAAAGTGAAAATCTCACTCCGTGACGATCAAAACGATTGCAGAATGTAACATTGCAAAGACATGAACAGATCGGCCGCTACGGACCCAGCTATTAATGCAAAGTAAAATAATAAGAAAGATAGGCAAATACTGCATAAGAAGTGATTATATAAATACCACACAAAGTTTCTGGAAGCCGTGTTCCTTTCTGCCGGTGCTAAGAAAACTAAAAAGTACAAGAGCCTAGAGCGACACAACTGCACTAGGCAGTTGACACAACTCAAAATGTTGAGTGGTATTTATATCATCACTTCTTTACTCCGTATTTGGCTTTCTTATTATTTTTATATATTTTTTTTTTCAAAACAGACGTAAATTTTTAATACCGTGTCAAAACACTGCTTACTGTTTGATGTCATTCAAAATAGGTTATCCATAAATAATTCGCTCCGGAAAGTCCATTGGTGAATGCAGATTACTACTTCGGTGTTTTAATTCGTTTATGGGCGCGGATCATTCCGGTTCTATTTTCAATACTGGATTTAAAGGAACACGGTGTCTGTTGCACGGCAATGCACAAAAGCAATCGCGGAAGTAGCGTAACAATTTGCCAAAATTTTAGAATTGACATCTACGTAATAATTTTATTTAATTTAAAGATCAGGAATGAAAAATCTCAGGCGGACCGGGAATCGAAGCCGGGCCTGCGGCTTAGTACGCGGGCGCTTTACCATCTAAGTCTAAGCCATCCGAGTCGACTCCTAGTCCGGTACATATCTGGCCATTACAGCATCAGATCACAATCTTAGTGGCCGAACATTAGGACTCGATGAAGATCGATATTTAACGTGAATTTATAAATAAACAAATACACTGCCTTGTGTCAGAAAATTATGTTTATTAACCAAACATTAAATAAAAGATATTTCGTCATTTTATAGGACCTTTAGTCAGGTTAAATAATTTTGTATATAAATGATACAAAACAATTTAGAGGCAAGGTTTTGCTGCGTTGACTGTTTCAATCGAAAACAAAGGACGAAACGTCGCGCTTTTGAGTTTTGTGAACTGACGAGTGCAGTTGTGTTTCTCTAGGCTCTTCTTCACGCCTGAGGAAAGGGTCAAGGTTCCCAGAAACGTTTGTGATATTTATATTATCACTTTTTTGCCTGAATTGGCTATCTTATTGATTCTTTTCAATCAGACGTCAATTTTTTCATTTATTTAATGTTCTGTTAATAAACATAATTTTAGACATAAGACCAAGTATTTATTTGTTTATATTATTTGGCATTTCAGGATTTTTTCATCATTATTTTAATGGGATTCAATTCAGAAAAAAACACAAGCAGCTTCCATCCTGATACTTTAATTCAATTCTATATCACTGAGCTTTGGTTAAAGCTTCTTCTGTTCTTCCTGATTTTTTTTTTTAATTTCAATAAATAATTCTTAAATTTTGTTTGTGAATCAAAAAAATCTCCAAAACATCACTCCTAACTTCAGTTGTTTTATAAATTTTTACAACTTTTAGTCAAGATACTTTAGAGTTTTGAAAATTGTCCTAGAGTATTTACATTGTAAATAATTAACCTGTATACATGTAGTCTTGAAAATGTACAGTGACTAACTTCGGTTAATATCGGGAGTCGATATAAGTTTAAGATTAATCAACTTCCGTGTATTAGTTTTATATAGATGTTAATTAAGATAAGGGTACAATATTATAATTTGGACTTGACTAAACATGACTGTAACAATTTAGTTTTAAAAAATATAAGCTTTCGGACTATGTTCCTTAAAAACTTGGGCCTGTTTATCGTTAATAACTTATTCGGAATTTCCGAATGAGTTTGAGATCAGTCTGCTATCAGTAATTGCGATAGATCGACGGACTGATGAGGTCTTTGTTATCCCGGAACAAAATACAAATCTTTAGGAGGAGACTGTGTGAAGTTTACACAGGTATAAAAAACATATTTTTTTTCGAGGTGCATCATATATTTTAAAGGTCTCAGATTCTAAAAATGACTTTCATAAAATCCCATCAGGTAAAAAAAAACAAATTTTAGATATAAACACTTATTTGTTACAATGAACTAAATATATATTTTACAATTAATCAAAAAATTGATTCTCATATTTATACACAATTTTAGGTCTACTCTCTTGTGAAACCGTTTCTTCTTCTTACTGATTCTTCTCCGAACTCGTTTCGGATTTCCTTCTCAGGTTTCTTTAGTTAGCATCCAACAGTCTCTCGATATCACAGACATCCAGGTGAAATGTTTTACTGTAGGCTTCCAACTTTCCAATGGGGGATACAGAAATGAACTTTTAAGCTCATCTTTCATCCTTGAGCTTGATACACTGCCAGCATACGTTGTACAATGGTTTTGTAGTAAGGGTCCTTATTGTTTCCCAAAAATTTCTAAGAGTCCCACGCCTTTTGCCCCATTTCTCTCATTGAGTCTAAAGAGATGGAATCAGATCAAAGTTTTTTTTTATGTCGGGGCCAGTGAAACATTCCGCTTTTTACTTGGCTTCAGACAGTTTTGGAACTTGGAACACCGATGCCTGAAACAATTCCCATCTCTTGACAAACTGCTTTATGAACCCCAACTTAACGTTTTTCTCGCCAGGGGTGAAACTGTCCAGTCAGTTTTTGTCCAGTGTAGCTGTGTGGCTCTACTATCCCATAAACTAAGAAAGCAAGGATTTTCCCTGCTGACCCAACAACATGGTTAGTGTTTTGAAATCCCCACAAACCATCCCTTCATATTTGATTTTCTCAAGAATTTCAGCTTGTTGAAACAACCTTACCAGTAATATTATTCATTATCAACTTGTTGTAACTTGTTTCGACACTATCATGCGACCTTCTTCCTGACGCTGATCCTACTTTACCCACTACTCTCTTCAACCATTAATTATTATTTTCATTTATTGCCAAGTCCAGCTATAATCGATAGAATTTGTGTGAAATGTCTTGAGTTTTAAGGTCAATTTTTTATTAAAAATTTCAAGTTAATTTCTAATTTTACGCTAAAAACAAAGATACCCTTGAGTGTGATCAAAAAAATTGACGAGATGGAATTTTACCAAGTTAAAATCTATTAGAAAATGTAAAAAAATCCTATGCAGTTTTTTTCTTTTAGATCGGTGTAATTGAACATCAATTCAGTGATTTTAACATTTTGTATCGTATTCTTATCTAGATGAATTGCCTCACGTTGGTGAAGTCAATTTATGTAGTATACTACAAATAATTAATTAATTAAATGGTTAATTTGCCTCTCGTTGGCACGCCAAAATGTAACATTTAAAATCAATGGTTAATTAATAGATTAATTATTTTTTTAAAATTTAAAATGAAAGGTTGTTAAATAGTTTACTAAATTTTAAACAGCAGAAAACAATTAATTTATTAAAAGTAAAATAACAAAATTTCTTGTTGTTATTTATTTACATTCGTGTTCTTACCATTTTACAAATTTTATCTACTCTCATCTCAGGGTCGTTTATTTGGGCCTTTTAACTAAAGAACCAACCTTTTTACATTCAAATTAACAATCAAATTTTACAACATTAGAGTTAAACAATAAAATGAACGTGAATCCGAAATCTGACGATTTGATCCTTATTTAACGTTTACAAAACTTTTATAAAATTTCTCTCTCCACTTACAGTGTCTTTGCTGGTACCAGGCATTCGTTTGGGCTCTGATGCACTATACACTATTCACATATAACAGGCCATAATTTCACAGAATTTAATTTTGTTTGAAAAACACTGGCCAAAACTTTTGTATCAATCAACTAGAACGATTACACCATAAAACACCTGTGGTCCTCTGCATTAAGTCTCTCTCTCTCCAGAAAATATTGTATTTCTCGTTCTGATTAATGGTCAATCAGATTGATATCGACTCCTTCTCGGTAAAATTTGCAACAGTCTTTACTTGTTGAATTTTTTACTGTGGCTTTACTTATTGAATTATATGGCCAAACTTTACTCCATGAAATTCTATTTGCCACAACACTTTTAATAAAACCTTGCCTGCGGCTCTTTAATGGATGAAAATCTGCCCGCAAACCTTACTCGATGAATTTCTGTCCGCGATTGCCTCCTGTAAAACCCCGCAGTTCGGCACGACGAAGCCCGCCTGTACATTGTTGCGTTTATATTCTCGCCGATAACAATCCACCACCAATTTCCAATTATCAATTCTCTAATTGCCTCTAATTAGTATTACTATATATATATATATATATATATTAATTGTTATACTTCAACCATTAAATTTTTAAAATTTGGCATCATGAAGATGGTTATGGTTTAAGGAAAAACCTTCTTCAACTATTAAAATTGATGTAATGCTTGAAAAAAAGTAAAAGTACAATGGGTCTCTTATTACACCTGGGGTGTAATTATTACAGCGTGATTGTGTCTTTCAAACCCGGCCTATTTTATAATCTAAAAACTGTTATTGATTGCATTTATCTGCAGAGCGTACCACGAAGTTCGTAGTAGATTCGCATCACACTCTTTTCTACATGCTTCGTAAGGATGACTTGAATTTTATCAACACACCTTAGCTCGTTTCAAGAATAGCATCAAGATACTACGAAATTTGTTCTCCAAATGGAAATTTTTGTTTTCCAGTTATGCGATCGCGTCATGACTCCAATCCCTTTTGAATCAATCCACTTCCAAACCAGCGTTTTTTTATATCTGTACTATTCTAATCGTTGATTTCTTGCTACTATCTTTAGCTTCTATCGTACCACTATATTTAGAGAGGGAAAGAGGCCTAGCCTTCTACGTGATAGGCCAAGATTTAGCCACTTCCCCCGCACAAAATCCAACGTCATTGGCGTAATCCCAAAATATCAAGCGATTGCAATGTGGAATATGGAACGAGTAACTTCCAACGATAACCGTAATGCGTTCATGTTTGTAATTGTTGCCTTAAGGCAAAGTCGGTCACCAGTTTATGATGCCAATTGTTTACTTCTACTTTATCGCACTTTTGATAAGAAGTGAAAGTATTGTGACTTGTTAGAAAATTATACATAAAATAATAATTATTATTTAAATGTAGATGATATTTTCATATCGGATAAGTGATTCTTATATGTACTTTATGTTGCTCTTTATCTCACACTAATAATAATTGAATAACCTCCTACTGCGTTTGAAGTGACTAGCGGTAGAACAGATAATAGAGCTATACTTGAACCACAAAATGACTACTATCTCCAAGAATACCACCACTCAGACGAGTCCACATCCATACAGTTTCATTTAATCTACTCACTAGTCCTACAATAAACAATACTGGCTACTGTCATATACACTCGAAATTCATATTTTATCCATTACATTACACAATATTCAATTTTAAAACGATTCCATTTATGAATGTAACGAGTACAAAATCAATTTTCACAGTTCTTGAGCTACAATTGAAATCATGAAGTTATTTATGGAGTGCAAACATCTTTCAATAAACGGAGAGTAGGTTTGCTTCGTGTCAATTCGCCATGGTGTTTGTATACTTTATCAATCTTGTTCTATTCTGAACCGTATTTACGTAGGCTGCGCAAATATCTGCTTCCCACATGTGGCACAACATTTCCATTACGACGTAATGTTTATCAGTTTTGTTAAGTTCTGAGCGACTCAAAGATTGAGTGGTTGTATGGAAAAAAAATGTTTAGTACTGCCTGAATTGATTTTTTAGAGTTACAAGCTACATGATTTTTTTAGTAACAGACTACATACGCGCAATCCAAGTAGTGACAACTCCCCTTTAATAACATACGAAGGGATTTAAAAGCTGGGATGCGGAAGGGTAGAGGAAGGTAGCCAAGGGTTAACTAGGGCCCCTGGACTATCGTTTAAGGAACCTACCCTCCATTCCACTAAAAGTGATGCAGGGCAAACCCTAGAAAAACCTGCATCAGGTAGGTCGGGAATTTGGTACTTGTCCAACGCCCTTCCGATGGTGGGAGAGGGGTTTTCTGTGGGGTCGCAGCTTTCCTCTCGCCATGCCTTGACCGGTTTAGGAGGCAGCTGGCCGACTATTCCAATAGGAATACCGGAAATACACAGGAAAGATGACTGATCTTATATTCGCGTAACTACTAATTCCATCTGTGAACGAATTCGTGATAGCGCGATATATCGACTACCTTCCATTTTAAATTTAGCAGCGCTGGCATCACAGACTGCTCATAATAATCTTAGAACTTCGGTCATGATAGGAGCAACGCGCAAACATTAAGTTTTGTTGGGTAAAATTGTCACAGACACATTTGAAATGATACAGACTGTGTATATATTCTTGGAATATCAAAAATTTATCCAAATATTCAAAGAATATCAAATATCCATCATTTACAGATCCACTAATACTCTTTCCTACTTGATGAAAAATCAAGGATCCACTTGACACCTACAGCAAACATTGTGTTGTTTACAAAAATCTCTTGCTTTAATTGTAATTCCTGCTACATAGGGCAAACAAAACGTTCTCTTAATACACGTGTCAAGGAACATACGATATCTAATATTAAACATGCCATTGATAAACAATCTGCAGTATCCAAACATATCATCAATACTAAACATTCATTTGATTGGTAAAATGCTAAGATTTTAGACATTGACACCAGGTACAATTCCAGACTCATTTCAGAGATGCTTCACATGAAATCCAACAACACAGCTATTAATGTAGAAACAGACACAGTGAAACTCAATAATTGCTATGATCCCTTATTATTACGCTGAAGCTTCTGTTTTCCCATTGTCGTTGCTCCCTTATTGTTACACTAACCCTTCGGCTCTCCCATTGTCGTTGCTTTTTCATCGTTTTTGAGTTATGTCAATTTACATGTGAAGTTGTGTCGCTCTAGGTTCTTCTTCGCAGGAACAATAATCCCAGAAACGTTGTGTTGTATTTATAGCATCACTTTTTTGTCTGAATTGGCTATCTTTATTATTGATTATTTTCTATCCGACTTATTTTTTTTTTATTTCTACGACTTTGTGCATAATTTCAACCCCTTTCGGTATGGAAGGGGAGGACGGGTAGGGGTGGGGGTGGATGTGGAGGGGTCTTTCAAGAAAATAACGCGAAAATAACCGTGTTTCTAGACAAATCGAGGTTATGAATGTCGCTTAATTTATTCAGGACAACTTGGGTAACGCGCGGAGGTGCGGTTAGAAAAGTTCAAGTAATGTAACTGGCCGATTTTTGCTTGAAATAAGTACTTTTTGTTTATCCCACAGTAGTGGGGCTGGAAATTTTCGAACATGGTCAATCGGCGATATATTCGTGGAAAGAAACTATTTCAGGGTCCATGAGGTCAACCCCCTTCGGGTTTATTTAGTGATAGGGGTCGAGTTCTGTTACATAAAAATAACGCATAATCTACCTAGAACCGAGTTAAGTCCGGGATTAAATAAAACAAGCGGTTGACTTGCGAAAATAAATAAAAAGGTAAAACCTTTTTCGTGTACACCTAAAATATGAATTGTACTGGTACCTAGTTTGTAAATAAGATAACAAGCGATATGTTTATGCAGTATAAAATATAACTAGCTATTTCCAGAAAAAGAAAAAAACTTGCTTTTTAGAGATAATATAAAAAAAACGAATTTGAATGCACAACAATTAAGTCGAATTTTCATGTTCCCGATTAATGATCATGTTCTTTAAAAAGTACGCGAGTTAGCCGCTCAGACAATTTGTTATTCCCGTGTTGGTAAACTTACAAATCACAAGACGAATTGTAATTCTATTCATTAATTATACATATACTGTCTGTAAAACGATGCTGGGGGGAACAGTGGACAACTTTCCCATGTGTGCTGCGAGTTTAGCTCCGGTAAGTAGATAAATGAAATTTTCTCCGTGGTTTGGGAGAAAACCAGTGGGCTGTTTAATGAACTGCTAATTTTCCCTCAGCAATTTCTGGTGCAACATGAACTAGACAGCCTATCAAATATTCTGATTCCTTCAGCAATGTGTCCTGTAGTTCGTATTCTCGAAAATCCAACCAGTAAAAGAAACATGGAGACCTGAAGAAGTAGGCGAAGACGAAAACTAAGCTTAAATGGAATATAAAATAAATGCTCCAAATGTTGTGTGTCATCAGTCTGAATTAAATGTTATAATTTGTTATTTAATTTGCTTGTGAGAAAGGAACAGTGGAATGCATAGAGCAGATACCACGACGTAACGGGGCATAACAAGATTTTGTCCTACGTTCTTTAAAACTGAAAAAAATAGCAAAATAAATTTAATAAAGAAATACTAAGTAGGTCAAAATTAGAATAAATAATATCCAATGTATAGACAAATGTATAATTTTATTAATTCCACAATCTATTACCGAATTAAAAATATTTCGATAGTTTTCCGTACATAATCAATGTAATTGGTTGCATAATGTAATTATGTTTGTCATTTAATAGAAACAAAAATAATGTTTTTCTGCTTTTGGAATGGAATGAAATCATTTTCTCTCGTCAACAACAAATAATGAATTTTTTTTAAAAGTACATGAGTACAGTGTGGCAACTCCCCTTTAATAGCATAGGAAGGGATGCGAAAGGGTAAAGGACAACTACGCTTTTCCTGTCTAGCTAAGATTTGTTTTTCGGGAGGAGTAGAATTTGAGGCGGACTCAGTTAACCTTGTTGACACAATTATTCGGGGGATTCTTCCAGCTTATTTTTGTGCTCCTGAAGCAGTGTATATAAATACGCACTCTAAGCGAACAAATTAGTTATAATTTTGGGGACGAATCGGGCAGTTCTGTCATGATGAAAGTAGGAGAAATGAATGTGATCAGTAACTGAACGATGAGAAAAAGTGAAAAAGTTGTTTCTGTTAACTATTAAAATTTGCCGTGATTAATTTCGAACTACAAAGTTGGGTTTTTTTAAAAAAAATGTTGACAGGCTACATGAGGGTAATCCACATGGTGACAACTCCCCTCTTATAGGAAAGGGATTTGAAAGGGGGGATGTGCTAAGGTAGAGCAAGGTAGCCAAGGGTTAGCTAGGGCCCCCGGGCTATGGTTTAAGGATCCTACCCGGCAATTCGCTTCAAAGTGATGCAGGGCAAACCCTAGAGAAACCTGAATCAGGTAGGTCGGGCATTGTCTACTTGTCCCACGCCCTTCCGATAGTGGGAGAGGGGTTAGCTGCTGGGTCTCAGTTTTCCTCTCCCCGTTCCTTGACCGGTTTAGGAGGCAGCTGACCGACTATTCCAATAGGAGCGGCCAACTATTACCGTATGCCCAAGGTCTGCGACCCCGGAACATACACCTCTCAAAACAGGCCGAGGTGCCTCGGCTTGTGGGAACCTTAGTTCAAAAACGGAGAGGAAAGGGCATACCCAAAGGTAGCCCCTTCGTATCTCTCCTAAAAGGTTCTGCCTGCGAGAGAAAATCCCTCGCAGGTTACCTGCGAGAGAATCCGCCGGGTAGGATCCTTAAACCATAGCCCGGGGGCCCTAGTAACCCTTGGCTACCTTCCTCTACCCTTCCGCATCCCCCTTTCTAATCCCTTCCTATGCTATTAAAGGGGAGTTGCCCAATGTGGATCACCCTCATGTAGCCTGTTGCCCTAAAAAAAAAAGAAGTCTGTTATTTGACTGTTTGTATAATCTAGATACAGATTGAAACAAACGCGGTAAACGTATTCTTAAAAACACGGGGAACAGTATTGCGAGGGTGAGAACCCCGTAACATAAAGGTCGAAAGATTTGTAGTTGAAGTAATTTGCGAATATGAGTTAAATATTACTGCGTGCGCAGGGACGGTCACAGCACACGTTCACGCGCGACAGAGGAGTTACTGCTCAATAAAAAAAAGTTCGAGATATTAATGAAATAAATAGGGAATATTTTGATTCAATAATAAGAATAATTATATCCTGGTTACCTCTAATAATGAAGGACGGATACGAAAGGTTATACGATCCAAGGAACTAATTTTTGTTTTCTTGAAATAAGCTTTTTTAATGACTTGCCTTTTAAACACTTGACATGAAACAATTTAATTATTTAACAGGTCTACGGACGAAGTTTCGACTTTAGCCCAATTATATATTGCAATACGCACTAGAGGAGACATGTAATGAGTATATTAAAGTATTCGTTCAGAAATATGGACAAATTTTTGTTGATTGTATCATTGTAAACACAGGTATCAATGGTACCAACAGCATATTAGAAAATCCCGCTAAGTTTTAAGTTATCTTGACTATTGTACCCCGTAAAGGTACCAGGAGGATTTTTTACACACTTTAGGAATTTGGATTATTCTTGACAGAAAAAAAAACTGTCCACCATTAGGGTTGCGGTGGGCGGGGGTTGGATTTTTGAAACACACTAAAACGTCGATATTTGCGTCAAATAAATATTTTTCGTCGTCATTTAGATTCATAGTGTTTCTCCCGATGTTGTTTTTGTAAAATTTTAACCTTTCTGGAAGGGACCCATATAAAGGTGGAGGGGCGTTACATACAAATAACGAGAAAACAACACAACCGAGTGTAGCGCGATAGTTTTATAATTGATATATATATATTATTTCAATGTAATTATATATTAGCAAGGGTTGAGAGCTTGGAAAGTTGTAATTTGACCAGGATAGATAATCCCTTCGGTCTGGACTTAGGCACGTAGGCTGTTGACCCTCGGAAGTTACCTGGACTGTCGCACCGTGGGAAAAGTCTCCAAAAATCCCAGAAATTGAATTAACACGTGACTGCCTGAACCAATCACATTTCTTGGTTCAGGAAAGATCGATCCAAAGATGATCGAGACCATCGATATTTCACATCCAGCGTGGGGGCTGTAAAGAAAGCGTAGAGAGACTCCTCGACGAACTGTCGCCAGGGACGGACGTACAGCCCCAAACTTGCAGTTTTCCAGAGGACTCCGAGAGATCGAGGGTGCCACATGATCACGGCCAGAGATCAACGCGAGGTAACTGCCAAGTGTCTCAATCCTTGACGCGCCTGGGGGAATTACCGTAACCCATGATTTAACTTGGGATTAAGGGATCCGATTGTTTTGCCCGGCTAGCTGAACACCCATAATTTGTATTTTTTTTTCATGTTCAGTTAAATAATTAATAAATTATGGAAAATATCCCTTTACTTAACATTTAATAAACCTACCACTACACGACATAGGTGTTGAATCCGGTGTTATGCAAGTCGCCGAATTTAATAATGGTATTCAACATGCCGGTTAAGTTGTACTTCAACCCCCTACTAGTGGGGATGGAAGGGGACAACAAAGTTCCTCGTATAATCTTAAACAAGTGGAGCAATTTTGTACACATGTGCCTTTTAAACCGGAAACAAACAGTGGGGGTTAGACACTACTATTACCCCAACGGGCGAGGGTGTAAAGGGACGGAAATTTTAAAGGTGTATAAAAGGACTATATTTGTATGGAATAAATATTTTTCTGGGTCAGAGAGATTGACAATGTTCTTCCGATGATATTTTTGACTCTCTCAATGCATCAAGAGTATTTTTGACGCTCTTAAGGTACTAAGTATTTTTTATTATTTGGCATTATTGATGTAAATATAATTCTATCTGAATTAAATACCTTCTTGATTAATATGTTGAATTAAATTATTTTTCGGGCTTACATAATAATACCCGACAACGCCGAGTACCCGTCATAAATAAATGTAGAGGTAAAACTGTATGTACCACTATATCAAGAAAAAAAATTAATAAATACAATTACTGGAGATCAGTTATATGTGGAATTAACTTCCACTTTTAAATATTCACGCCGTATTAAAAACTGTCAAACAGAGAGAAAGAGTACATGAAAGTTTTGAAAAAGGCCTCCAGAGGAGCGGACGGGACAGTCACGAAATAGTATTTGGAGAGTTTGGAAATAGTTTTTGGAGTAAAACAGCTCAGAGCTCAGTGTCGGCAAAGCTTTTGAAACAATATTTCAGAGAGTGTTGAAATTTCCACAACAAATTTTACTACCAGATGCATCCTACGGGTTCTCCTTTATATCCGATTCTAGCAAAGTTAGTTATGAGGGACTAAAAAATTATTGTCTTAGAAAACTTTATTTCAAATCTATTTCTCATCTCAGGTATGTTGATGATATTTTTTGTATTAAATTGTTTATAATTTGGTTGACAAAGCTGTATTATAAACTGTTTTCAATGGATACAATCCACACTTACAATTCACTTAAGGTCTCTAAAAACAGAATGCGTGCTGTTCGCGGACGAAATGAGCGCAGTCCGCCGCGGACTAGAGCCAGAGCAAATTCTTTCTTCATCAAGTGATAATCATGCCCAGCAGTTCTTCCGACAAAGAAGAATTGCTTCTTTTGTTATCTGAGAGTTTAGCAACAACACGAAACTATTAATATCTCAACACTGCCAGCAAATTGGAAAACGGAGATTATTGTGCCTATATTCAAATGGAGAAATAAAACGGACATACGAAATAACAGACCTATTAGTCTAATTTCAGTAGTATGAAAAATCATGGAGCACCTAATGTACTTGAATCTGAAGGGTGGTTCATGGATTTCAATCGAGATTCTCTTGTGAAATTCATGCAATCAATGTATTTCAAGATGTAGCAGACAAAGTTGATAATGGGGGGTAGAATGGACGGTATTGTTATTAGCTAGCAATACACGAACTAATTTTTCAACTGACCGCGGATAAATGGGACAAAATCCACGTGGTCGGCCTGTTTGATAGTGGAGTTTTCATTATTTTTATTTTATTAAAATTAACTCTTAGTCCGGAGACTTTACAGTTCTGATAATTTGTATCTATATACCTCAATGTCTTTCTGAATAACTGAGTTGCGAAGGTACCAGGGAATTTAAGATTAAACGGAGAATTTTGTTTGTTTTTTGGTTTGTATTTTGTTGTAGTGGGAATAGGCAGTGGATCCCCATTTGGCACATGAGTAATACCATATGGGGCGGATAAAGGATATGTATAGAGAGAGGGAGAGGGAGAAAGAGAGAGAGAGGAGTCTTTTAGTGCTAAGGGATATGGGAGATTTTCTGTTGATAAGAAGGAAGAGTTGTTTTATTTTGTTGTTGATTCTGGATGTAATGAGGGCTATGTGAGGTTTCCATGATAATTTCGAATCGAGTACAAGGCCTAGGTATGGTGTAGTTTGTTGTATAGGTATTTTGGTGCCGCTCAGAAAGAAGAAGTGGTTGAGGGTAAAGAGAAAGATAGTGGATTTGGTAGGGTTTATTTTGATTCTCCGTTTTTTAACCCAGCTTTCAATATCATTGTGGGCGATTTGTAATTTTCTGGAGCCCGAGTCTAGAGAGGATGTTTGGAGGAGTATGGCAAGGTCATCTGCAAAAAGTATTTTTAGTAGATGGGTTTTGAGGTATGTCGTGAAAATAGAGGTTGAAGGGGAAAGGGCCTAGGATGCTGCCTTGCGGGACGCCAGAGGAAATAGGGAAGGAATTTGAAAGGGTATTGTTAAATTTGACAGAGAAGGAGCGGTTAGTAGAAAGTTAGTACGGATTCTTCTGAAGAGGGAATCATTAAGTGGATCTTTGATTTTGGAAAGTAGTAATTGGTGGTGTACTTTATCAAAAGCTTTTTCTGCATGTAGAAAGGCACGAGTTATTGGTGTCGAAGAAATTGTTGATGTAGGATGTCCCTGAGTAGAGTTGACGTGTGCAAGAGTGTTTGGGCCTAAAGCCGCATTGAGCAGAAGGAATGAGGTGGGCTAATTCTTTGCCAAGGAGGGGAAGAAGGATTTTATCGAACAATTTTGATAAATGGGGGGGGGGAGACTGATGGGTCTATAACTATTGGGACAGGATTTGGGTTTTGTTTGGCTTTGGGATAATTATATGTACGTGCTTCCAGGCTGTTGGTTAATATGTTGTGCGGATGATTGCATTGAAAATGATTGTTATTAAGGTTGAAGCTTTTTTAGGGAAGTATTTCAGGTGGCGGGGCCTGATAAGGTCGGGACCGGCGGAGTGTTTTTTTTTTATTTGTTTAGGGTAGAGCGGATTTGGGAAGGAGTGAATAGTTTAGGTAGAGGTGACAGTTGAACAGGTTGGAGGTATATAGATACATATAGACACTTTACATTCAATGTTCGAGGGGGTTGTTTTTCGAGTTAAATGCACATTATTCAGTTTCGACTGGCATTTTTTATAATTTTCATTATTTTTACAGTCTATTTCACTCATTTTGCCACCAGTCAGATATGAGGAGGTTAATGCCAGAGTGGTCTATCCTACATTTTTGGCAAAAAAAATGTAACTAGGGTTTAGGGAAGTCTTTGTCCATCATCTCAATGTCAGAGTGGTCTGAGTGTAGTTTATTCAACACTCAAGAAATGGCAGCAGTAATAATTCTGGAATAGACGTATACATGAATGAGATACAAAAAGTAAAAACGCCTTTAGAAGTGAATAATCCACTCCGGCACTCCTTCTTTAAGAACACACAAAAATATAATTATGAAATTGAAATTATTTTTTTCAAAATTTTAGAAATAAATTCAACTGTAATAGAAATCAAATATAATCAAAATATATTTATCATTAAATGTACATTAATATCTAACGACAATCTTTGGTCACATTTTTACCATTTGACTGAAATTTGTTAAAGGTGCACCCAGTAATTCTATAAGATGTTAATTGGTCAACTGCGAACGATGTTTCGACTTCAAGAACTTCAACTCAAAGCAATATGTTGTACCAAAAGTCGAAAATAGACGAAAAACAGCTTTCTTTAAGTTTGAATATTTTGATTCAGACACAAGTTTCTAAAATTCAATCTTAGAAGGACCTTTTCATCTCTAATAACTGCAATTCCCCAGCCGCTTTTTCACTAAGTATTATTTTATAAATTCGAAGTCCTTCTTCAATAATGTCACAAATAAATGAGTACACAAAATATGCAAATGTAGATTTCAAAATCTTCAAACCAATGTTTGAAATTTGCTTGTAATTCTTTCAATTTTTCTTTGTATTAACCTAACTATTCCCGTTTAGTATTAATTACATTTGCTTTTACTCGTAGAAAATGAATAAGTATCCTGTTCTGAAATACTAACAGTTGAGTATTTTAACCGTATTTGACCACCGTTGATCTAATCGGTTAACCTATGTTGCATACTACACAGATCCTGCTTGTTACCGTGTCACAAAGTACTGCAAAGATTTTATTTTTTGAGACAAGTAGTAGCTCCAAGATATGGTTTTTGCTGAGAACAAAACTGGGCAATTGATAGATTCCAATTTAAAATTACTCAGTAAAGCCAAACTCATAATTCAGTTGTATGATGACGTAACAGGTTGATTATAAAATTGAAATTTAAAAGTCAGCTTTAAAAGAAAATTATGTTCATTATTCCTACGTGCAAAGAGCTGAAAAACTGTCGTAAAGCAAGGTTTGTATTTACTGTTGTCCAGTGCGAGTCACCTGGAATTGTTTCCGAAAGAATTTTGATTTACAGCACCGTTCACCTTTATTAAGGCTGAAAAATGTCTGAAAATGGAATGAATAGAGATACAGTCAAATTCTTTATTCAGAGCAAAATATTTTGAAGCGTTGATACCTTCTTTCATTTAAAGGTCTTCCTGAGAAGTTCAAAAACTTCAGGATGTTTTCCATACTAATGATGGGTAAATTTGCGGACTGTTATTTTCCTTCATGAAATCGACTAAAACTTCTCAGAAAGAAAGACTGATGGGCACTTGCCATCTCTGATTAAACTCGGGATTACACAGACATTCCATATAAAAAACTAGTCAGCAAGGAAGTGTGAAATCTCAGGATAAAACTCTATAATTTAATTCTCGTTCATTGGTGAATAAAATTTTTAAAGTTGAAAGTCCATTTTGAAGTGTCATAGTGTATATTCAGTGTGTCCTTGGCCCAAACATAGAGTCACACCTGTTTTCAGATCATTTCTGCCTTAATGGTAGAATGGTGAAGGACTTGGACACAATTTCATCAAATATTTCAGACAAAATCCAAGACTGGTGTACAGCAAGCTTACTGTGTCTGAACAGGGAAATAAAATCCAAAATTTGAAACTCAGTTCAGCTCTGCGTGTCCGAAAAACGGAGCATGGCTCAGTCGATTTTCTGGGTTTTACAATAGATGCAAATCTAAACTCGGATCAACATATCCAAAATATTGGGTCAAATATAAGTTGAGGTATTTTTGTTTGGAGACGCCTAAAATTCGGGCTTTGTTTAATTTACCCAAGTCCACTGTCTTCTGTCCACGAGGGTGGTCGGAAAAGTTTCCGACCCAACAATGATAGAAAATATATTTTTGTATTTTTAATTTAATTTTCAACATAGTCTCCTTGTAACTCTCCACACTTCTCCCAGCGATGCTCCCATCTCTGTAACCCGTCCAAAAAGTACTCGGCGTTTTTCTCTGCAAAATAAGTGTTCACGAAGGTGATTGCCTCTTCATTTGTCGAAAATCTCTGTCCTCCGAGCGCAATGTTTAGATGTAAGGCGGATGGTCAAGCAGTTCAAACCGTAATTCGTGGATTTTCGCCATGGCAACCGCTGAGGTGTGAGACGCTGCGTTGTCTTGGTGAAACAGGATTTTCTTTTACGCAAGTTCTGCCTTCAGCTTGTAAGTAATGATACTCCTGTAATGGTTTTTCGTTTTTGAAGATAATCGATTAAAATAACTCCATGAGTATCCCAAAAAACAGTCCCCGTCACTTTTCCCGCCGAAGAAACAGTTTTTGCTTTTTTTTGGAGCCGGTTCCCTCTTTGCAGTCCACTGTTTGGACTGTATTTTTGTTTCGGGCGTATACTGATGTATCCAAGTTTCATCTACAGTAATTACCTTCGTTGGAAATGTTCATTCGAACACGTTTTTGGTCTAACGTGAGCAAACGCGGCACCCAACGCGCGGACAGCTTTCTCATGCCTAAATGTTGATTTAATATCTGCCAAACACGTTCTTTCGATATGTTCATGACCTCTGCTATCTCTCTCACTTTAATTCGGCGGTAGTGTACCACCGTTTGGTGAACTTTGGCGATGTTTTCGTCGGTAGTTGTAGTTTTTGGACGTCCCCAACGTTCATCGTCTCCCAAGCTGTTACGGCCACATTTAAATTCAGCTGCCCAAAATTTCACTGTGGTAAATGATGGTGTAGTGTCCCCATATACAGAATCTTACTCATCTTTGATTTGTGTAGGCGTATTGCCGTTCAAAAACAAATATTTAATAACAGCTCGTTACTCGATTTTCTCCATTTTCACAAAAAGACTCACATCAACTCACTCAAACGGCTGTTACATAACAACTGCGCGTCCAAAATGGCTGAAACTGTGGTGAGTATCTGTCAATAGATGAACAACGAAATTCACTAGGGCTGCCATCTTCACATTGAGGTCGGAAACTTTTCAGACCACCCTCATAACTCTATTTTGTGGAGGCACCAATCTTCTTCATAAAGACTGTTTCGATTACAAAAAAGTATATATCAGGCTCTTACCTGAGCCACTGCAGGACACACTTTGCAAAACTTGGTATGATGACTGTACCTGCCTTGGTTGTTAAGCTGTGCTTACTATATATTAAGGAAAATCAAGCGAGTTATGATCCCTTAGGTGATTCTCATGAATACTTCACTAGGAATAGAGACAATGTAGGTCTATATTTCTATATTGAATATGAAAAATATCTAATAATAATTTGATTGAATGAATTAAATTACATGTATAATTGAAGAGGGCGGCCGTCATCATTCCTCACATGTGGCAATGTGGCCCTCGGTAGGTTCTGAGTTTGACATGCCTGCTTGAAGTAACGTGTGTCTGTCTATACGTCTTGCTTCTATTACTATTATGATTCAGCCGCCTCGTGATACAGTGTTCAGTACAATTGAGATTACGATCGAAATTCCAATACTAACCTGGTGTTCATGTAAAGACTAACAATTAATTTTGTGGCATCGACTCCAATGCTCGGCTACGAAAGATACTACGATGAATAAAAATGTCTGAAAACAGTTCCAAAGTAC
This sequence comes from Zhengitettix transpicula, assembly GCA_037074705.1. Taxonomy (NCBI): domain Eukaryota; kingdom Metazoa; phylum Arthropoda; class Insecta; order Orthoptera; family Tetrigidae; genus Zhengitettix; species Zhengitettix transpicula. The sequence goes on along the minus strand of CM073592.1, from coordinate 118,307,313 downwards.
TCAGAATCGAAACAATGACGTGGGTTAAATATGAAATGAAAACTATGACGTTTCAGAAACTGTTGTACGATAAATGTCCGACTGAAACGCAACAATTGTAGTGTAGTTTATTAATTCTTTATGAATTATTTTACAATATTAATTTATGTTCAACTCCATAAAAGTGTTAGCACTATTTTGTATTAATTTAGCTAGTCGTCTCTGTCCTGAATATTCAAGTATACGTGGGAGAAGTTTGAAAGTCTTGGATCCTGATAGAAAATGTCTGTGAAAGCAACGAAATCGTAGTAGGCGGACATTATTTCCACTACGAGATTATTGCTGTATATTTCTCACACTGACCATTGATTTCGTCGTCACTATGTTTCTACATTCCACACTCCCATTGTCCGTCATGTGAAGCTGTCGGTGCATTCAGCCGAACCATTCTCGACCACCATATCATTGTTGTAATGGTTCCGTTTTACAGTAAGCACATTTTTTGTCTATCTTTTGGTGTTCCCGCGGTTTGTATTAATACCAAATTTCTCCATCACCTATCTGTAACCACCACATACGTGACATGTTCAGAAAGTCACGTACGTGACATGTTCAGAAAGTAAATGTACTGTGACCATAACGGGCTGTGATTTTTTGTTTTTTGAGGGTTGGCAACACTGAGTGGTAGAGGGGGATCTTCTGACAAAGCGAACATCGCTGGAACACTGTAGAACGTAAACTCGCATTGTAGTGTCCAGTTGCGTGAAAGATGTCGATAAGAAATCCCGCCATGTGCGAGCCACGTGCTGGGATCCGCTTCCTACTTATGGAAGGAAGAACACCTATCGAATTCTTTTCGCAAATCAAAACGGTTTGCGGCGAATGTGTTAAAGTGGTGCAGGGAGTTCAGTGATGGCAGAACAAATGTTCATGACGAACAAAGGAGTGGAAGACCTTCCATTTTTACTGCAGATGTTGGTGCAAAAAATTGAATAATTCGTGAAAACCACCGATTGACAGTGGATAAAATGTCTGCGATATTTACTCAACACTCCAGAACTCTCTTATACGAGACACTAACAGAAACGCTGGGATACCGGAAACTGTGTGTAATATGGTCCCAAAACAGCTGACACAGCAGCACAAGAAAACTCGCAAGTTTCTTGAGCGGCTTGAATTGGAAGGTGAGGATTTTGAGTGGCTCATTTCACGCCTGAGTCAAAAAGACAGTCGCCGCAGTGGCGTCACACCAATTTCCCATTTGCCAAAAAATTCAAAATCACAATTTCAAGCAAGACAATCATGGCCTCAGTGTTTTAGGACCAAAACGGCATAATTTTGGTCGAATTTCTGTCTCAGCGGGAGACCATCAATGTACAGCGATATTATACTAAAAACAGGAGGATTCAAAACAAAAGGGGGTGAATGCTGACGAGAGGAGTGTGCTTGTTGCACGAAAACGCCCGTCCTCACACAGCCTTAGCCACAAATTGTCTTGAACTCATTTGGTGGGTATGTTTTGAACCACCCCTGACTTTGCGTCTTCAGATTATCATATTTTCAACTTCTTGAAGGCTCACATAGGTAGAATTAAATTTTTAACTGCCGAACAGGTGCAGAAAGAGGTTCTGGAGCTAGCGAGAGAGTTCTTCGAGGAGGGCATAAAGAAGCTAGTGCCATGGCTCACCATATGCATTGAACAGGATTGCGATTCTGTGGCAAAATAGTCAAAAAGTGTATGAAAAATATCCTGAAATTTTTTCAAATACACCTTTTCCAAAAAAGTATAAAAATAAAGTACACTAACTTTCCAAACATGCTTCGTACTACAGACGAGTAATCAAATTTCCTAAGAGAGACATAACAATTGGGGAAATTCTTAAGAAGACTAATTCTAAGCAATAAATATTTACTGTATGTGAAGGTACAATATTTGTTATTATTGAGATTAATCGGGTATTCCATTGCCTTGGAGTAGAAAAAATTGAGCAAGAGGAACGAAAATGAAAGGAATGAAAATCCGAGAAACAGTAAAAAAGGAAAAGAAAGAGGCAGGTCAAAGAGATGACAAGAATGATCGTCTAAAAGATCAGAAAGATGTTGTAGAGATAGAAATTTCAAGTCCAGTACAATATTTGTGTGGGGGTTGGGCAGAAAAATTTCATAACGTGTTCTAGAAGTGCTTAATTACTGGTGAAAGTGACATGATCTTAAGAGAGTCCAGTATAACTGTCTGTCGTGCAGTTTGTGTTGTGAAGGATGTAGAGTATTTGAAGCTAGTAGAAAGATTGATGACAGCGAACACGATATGGTTACCAGCGGGTTTACGGGAGCTCTTCTGTAAGCTATGTGGTTATTTACAGGCGTCCTCGTTCTTTTTTTCTCGACCCAGTACAATGGTAATGCTGTGTTCAACTTGTGTACGTAAAACATTCGGTGGCGAAGCGATATCATATAATCGAATCGTACATTAACTCTAATCCCAGATTAATTTTAATAGGAAATTTCAATTTAGATTCGAAGCGGGAAACAGACAGCGTGTCGTTTTGACAATTGGTCCCAACACCTGAAACATCTTCTCAAAAAACAATCACACAATTATATTCAACGCCATAATACGAACTACCTACTTCCCCTCACAATGGAAACACGCAACACTAATTATGATTTCTAAACCCAACAAAAACAAATCCCTCTCAGAATACTACCGTCCTATTAGCCTCCTATCCACCCTTTGCAAACTTTTTGAAAAATTACTTCTACGAGACCTCGCCAAACAACACGCCCACGTAATCCCCAACTTCCCATACGGATTCCCCCCAAAGCACTCCTGCATCCCACAACTTTGTCAACAACGCATTCGAAAACAAACTATCAATGCAACTGTATAGCATCATTCATTGAAGTCCAAAAAACTTTTGTCAAAATTCACCATCCCTACCTTGTAGTCAAAAACATACTTAACGATACCCACTACAAATTCTCCTTGACTACCTCGCAAACCTTTCCTTCCCGGTCATAATTAACAATACCCTCTCCCATCCTCACCTTATAACTACTGGCGTTCCACAAGGCAGCATCCTTGCTCCCTTCTTATTCAACATCTACTCTCACGACATCCCCTTTCACCCCGAAATCTTCTTCGCCACATAAGAGGACACTTATTAAAAAAACGTTCCCTAAAACGAGTTAGTAGATAGAGTTACTGCTCACAGTTCGCGTCTTGAGTCGTTTCGTGAGCGAGTTGCTTGAGTCGTAGGGGTCTTGAGGGAATCTGTAGACTTGAGCCGTTGAAGAACTCTTGTAGAATGAGTTACAAGCTGAGTCGTTGATTTAAAGAAAGATTCGACTTTGACTCTGAATTAGAGAATTAATAAATAAAGAATAGCACTCGTAATAAATTTTGAAGTGATAGGCTTTTTTCCTTTAACAGACAGTATGGTAAAGTCTTAATCATTACGAAAATAATAAAGATAGAAACTTAATTTTCATTTTTTGATTATTACCACTTCTCTACCTCCATAGCTCACATTATTCCCAGCGTTTTTTGTACTTTTGTTGTAGATAGGTCTGTTCAACCTCTTTTTTTTTATGTTCTCAAATCACTAACCTACTGGCATATAAACATTAACAGCTTTAATTTAAACGATTATGCACAATGAATATGCAGAATAAATTTTGTCGAGATATATAGGTTGCAGTGTAGATAACATTGTAAATTATTCTACGCATTGCTTGCGTTGAATGTTTCGTTTCCAATAAATCCCGGAAGGTCGGTTAGGACGACGTCAATGCCCTAAATCATTTATTAATACTTGTTCTCAAGGACTGTGAAGTCGCTGGTTTTTACCAAATGCACAATTGGAAAATTTACTTCGGGAAGCATAACGGAAAAAAGTAGTCTGCTCACTTCCCAAAAACTTTCCCAAATGCTTTATCGAAATAGCAATATTAACTCTAAAACAATTCTTGAGATATATTTATTTTATATTTCATAATTAAGTTAGTTAATTATGATTCCATATTTTGTTTCTTAGTTTTTGTGTGTATTGCTTCCCCCATCCCCCTCATGACTCTAGTTATTAATGCTCAACTTTGAGAATAGAATCGGATGGGATTCGGAGTGCTGAAGAGTCGTTTAAAAGAATCGACTCGTAGCTAAGAGTGAATCGACTCAACAAAAGGAATCAACCTGCCCATCGCCATTTCTATACACTCGCCGCCGTAATGAATACTGCCTCGCATACTGACTTTTAGTTAAACTGACGACTTTTATTTAATTACTCCAAATAATGAAGTGCAGCATTTCGTAGCAGCACCGACAGTTGATATTAAGATTTTGTCAAATTCTAACGACTATTTATGAACTTCCTAATAATTGACGTGTTCTACTCAGGGTGTTTGACTTGCGATTCTGCCTTAACCGTTTCCCCGCGTCTTTTACTTCTAATAAGTTCAAGGATGTGATGCGGAAGTGTTGTATGTCAAAGGCGATTTGCGGGATGTAGAGGATAATGGCTGTGGAGAAGACGTTTGTGAAAGAGGTGGCACTATTGTCGATATCTGTGGTGATATTTATTGTAGTCTAAGAAATAATTGATCATTTCTGTGAAGGGATGTAGGTGACAGATAAGTATGAATGGTAACTTATCAAACACGTAAAAAATTTAGTTTTCATTAAGGGGATAAGTTCAAAACATAATCGTAAATTCCACGCTCTCTGAACATTTCAATCATTTACGTTTGCGCTTAAAAGCTACTACTATTATCCTAACAGGATTTGTGTCAAAGTGATTCGGCGCTAAAAAACAGTTTTCTAGTTTTTTTGGTTATATTTATCTGACAATAGTTGAATAAATAACGCTGAAGATCCAAACTATGAACGAAGTGTCGTGATTTTTGTAATTTAGGATTTAATTAATTTGTGAACTATTAAATTGTTTATGACGTATTGACCATTTTATTTATTTAGTTATGTTTCTAGTAATGTCAACCATATTTGATGTTATACAAATATTTCTACAAGTATTTTTTGCCAGTGTAGATGGTTGATGAAGTTCTCTCGGGATTCCAAACGGGTAAGTTCGTCAAAAACACGCTGCAAATCGATGACTGTCCACGTTTATTTGTAGTGCACAACTGATGAGGTCCACGGAAGAAATGATTGGTTGTAGTAATTTTTGTTAAGATACTTATGAACAAGTAATCTTGGTTTGAATTTTTCCTTAAGTGACTCTTTGACCAGTGTATGTTATTAAAAGGCAAATTTTAAGTTATAAAATATAGAACGTCTATGTTAAAAGTATACTAATTACATAAAATAGCCAAATAACAGACAAAATTACTTCTAAATTAAATACCGTACAACGTTTCTGCAATCCTTGAGACTTTCGTCAGGTGATTGACAAAACCCGCACAAACCAAGTGACGAACCCTGACGAAGGTAACAAGAATTTCAGAAACGTTGTGTGGTATTAAATTTAGCACTTATTTTTGTCTGTGAGTTGGCTATTTATTCATAGAATTAGAAAAAAACGCATTTTTGTAAAGAGAACTGTCACATATTGTCGCGAGCACGGTGTAATTAAGGCAGAATCACAAGACAGGTACCCTGAGTAGAACAAGTAAAATATTAGGAAGTTCATAAATTGACCGTTTTATTTATTTAGTTTTGGATTTTGTTTAATATTTTCAAGTACGAGTACTTGTGCGGGTTCGTCCGTGTTTGTGAATTATTTCCTTTACCGGTCTTTCGGAACATCTAATTTCTCTGGATACAGCTAGGCATCTCTTTGAGGTCACCGGGGGCGACAAACTGCTCCGCCTTCCCCTGGTCATTCAACGGGGGCCTACCTACGAGTAGACAGCGGTTAGACGCCGGGGTTATTTTCGAACACAAAGACTTTTGCCAAATGTATGGCACAGCACTTACAAATCTGCGTACTTCTATAATTCGTTTCGGTGAATCAAATAACTGAGGGCGCCCATCCACGGTTCTCAATAATGAGGTTTGGCTTGCAGCGACATAATTTTGGCACGATTCATAAGAATGAGTGGGCCAATTTTTTTTGTACTAAAGCTGTCTGCGACGGCTATTCTCTCGCAGGCAGTACCTGCGAGGGATGTTCTCTCGCAGGCAGAACATTGTAGGAGAGACAGGAAGGGGCTACCTTTGGGGATGCCTTTTCCTCTATCCGTTTTTGAACTAAGGTTCCCACAAGCCGAGGCACATCGGCCTGTTTTGAGAGTTGTATGTTCCGTGGTCACAGACCTTTAGCATACGGTAAGAGTTGTTCGCTGTTCCCATTGGAACAGTCGACCAGCTGCCTCCTAAACTGGTCGAGGTACGGAGAAGGGAATGCTGCGTCCCCACAGCAAACTTTCCCCGCCATAGGAAGGGCTTGGGACAAGTACCCAATGCCCGACCTATCTGATGCAGGTTTTTCTAGGGTTTTCCCTCCATTATTTTTAGGTGAATGCCGGGTAGGATCCTTAAACTATAGCCCGGGGGCCCTAGTTAACCCTTGGCTACCTTCCTCTACCCTTCCGCATCACCCCTTTCAAATCCCTTCCTATGCTGTTAAAGGGGAGTTGCCACCATGTGGATTACCCTCATGTAGCCTGTTAGCCTAAAAAAAATTTTTTTTTTTTGTAGTTTCACCGCTGCAACGTGACAATTCACTGCGATGTGATTTTATATATCGGACTAGAGCTGTTAATAATCTACTTCCTCATTAATCCCGTGATCAGCTACAAAGTCAAGCGCGGTTATATTTAGTCATTTTATGTATCCAATTTGTTTCGTGCAAAATCCACTTTTTCAATTTGATTACTGTTTTAAACTTCTTTGCCGTCATTTTTTGTCCATTGTACCCAACTATCAGTCTTATTATTCGTTACATGGGCACGGATGTTCAATGCTGTGATACAATTTACTGTATTCAGAAGTTTCAACGTTAAGATGACCACCCTGAAATCGTTCAAGTGTAGTTTGGATCGCCCTCGGCTTTATCGTGAAGGCAGTAGGTTAGACTTACCTTTTGAGGCAGCAATTTTGTATCAAACTTTTTCCGTATAAACGTGTAAGACGAACGTTTACCCTTTGATTTTTACACTAGGGCGCCGACCTTTCTATCCGCTCTTATATAACGACTATTTAACCAAACCAAATCCTATCCTTTCAGGTGTTCCCCAAGGGAATGTTCTCGTATACACTCGCTACACCCACGAGATCCCTCAACTCTGCAATAGATTAACAACTTATTTTGCAGTCGACATAGTCATCTTGAACCAAGAACCCAACTTTGAAACATGGAGACTTAATCTTCAAAATTCATTAATTTTAAACAATGTATGGGCTGAGAAAAGTCAGCAAATCAACAATCATCCCATTCTTACTAAAAAAAAATATTCCAGTTCGAAAATAATCTCTAGACTCCAAATTAACCTGGGAACAACGCATTAGCTCAATAATAGATTATCGCATTATCAAACACATAATCCCCAACATCCCTAGAAACAAAAAAGATAATTTATACCCCCCTAATGAAGCCCATCTGGCAATATGCTTCTTCCATTTGAGGTGTAGCAGTAAAAACAAACCTGAACAAAATTCAAGTAATCCAAAATAAATTCCCGTAGAAATATTTCAGGATTTCCTTGATACTTCAAAAACGACATACCGCATAGTGACCTCAGCATACCCACAGTCAGAGACGTAATAATAAAAAATTCTTTTAATTCCCTCATTAAAAACAACAGCGCATACCATAGCTAAAATTACAACCTCGATTTCTTCAGAGCCTCAACGAAGACGTCCACCAGACTTCCTCTACTAATTACTGTTTAAATTTTAAAGCTAATTAAACTTACACTGCATGTTACCATGTTAAGGTCAATTAAATATTTAATCATTATTAACGCAACTAAACTATCGCCAAGATAAGAAGTTAACTGTACAATAAAAAAAGCACTAGGGCGCTTAAGAAATTCTACTAACTATACATAATGTCTATGTACGTGTACTATTCAAAGTTGAGTATCACCGAGAAATTGCAGCAGAATTCGCATGCTTTGTAAGAGAAACAAATTCATATCGGGTATCAGAGATCCTCTTGTGGTCGTTGTAGTTAGTCTTATTTGATGAAAAATATTTCCTACATCCACTTAGATTGCTTCTTTGCTTCCATTTCAACTATTTTATTGATTCTCTTCTAACAAATTTCAGGCAACGAAGCAGATCTGGAAACATCAGAAATTGTGCTCAAGGTTGCTCCAAAATTGAATACCATAGTATTACTGTAAACCGTATAGTCTTGTGTTGCAATAAAATATATTTTAAACACTTAAGAAGACATCTCGAAATTAATTTAGCGTGCAAATCACACACACAAACAGGGAAATTGGGAGGATCATCTTCAGGGAAAGTGAGAATTATCTCCGATCGCTCGTATCAACGCTAGGAACATGATACAAATGTTATATTTATATAGTACACCCATGATAACTTAAGGTTTTCCTAGTATAAATGTTTAATTACATCCGAGAGAACTTCAAACAAGTGTTTCTACATGATAAATCTGATTTCAAGTGAAATAATTCCAACTTTGGATCTCGAGCGGCTGGATTTAATACCGAAATACACAGATTGCCGTGGTAATGGTCCACGTGATTACAAATCTTTAGACTGAAAGGTTGTCTAAGGAAACTGAAGTTTCAGTCTTTGACACAACATCAACGATATAAAAGTTGACATCAAGTGATTAGTGTTTGTTTTTGCGTAAATAATTTGCTCGCCTCATTGTGAGTGCCAATACGTCATTTGGTTACAACTCTCACAGTTTCATAGAAGAGGAGAAATTCTTCATGGAATATTAAAAACAATAAAGGAAGGAGGAGTTCATACATTTCTGACAGGAACAATTACGGAAATGAAATTTTGTAAACCTCCTCAACAGCCAGTTTTATAAATGATTGAAGATAGTCGTAAAGCTCGAAGGTCAACCACTTGTGTATTTGTGTATTTTGACAACATAAACATTTAGATAAACGTATAATAATTTACGCTAAACCTTTCCTGAGTCTGTCGTTGAACCAGGCTATATTTTCATCGTAATATAAGCTCAGTCTTACAAAAAACCTTGAAAAGTGTGTCACATTGCGTAATTAAAAGTATTAGATCAGAGTGAAGTTAAGATAAGCGAGGAAGATAGGTCACCTCATAAAATTTACAACTCGTAAAACATTTAGTAGTAATCTGCCTTAATTCTTATTCAAATTTATTGTAAAAACTAGTTACAATATGATTATATTTCTGCATTCAAAATATTCAAATTTAGTATACGCTTTGTCTAAATTTGAAGTGAACGACTTCGTTTGTGGGAATGTTAAAATTAAAAAAATGAGAGCCTCTACGCGTCTGAAAAATAAAATTCTTTGTATGCCTCACTCTCATGTGTCCACTGAGGAAGCGATCTACAAAACAAAAGGTCTCGGGGATCCAATATCGGAGAAGGAAAATGATTTATAATAACTAATCTTTGTTACAAATATCCGCTTTCAATAAGTTAATATCGCAATCATGCTTACTCCATAAGAGTAGCCAACCCACAACGGACCATTGGCATAAAAATAGTCCAATCGACCCCAACAATGGAAATCTATATGTATTTACCCCCAGATTGTCCAGAAGTTTCCATAATTATGACCTTGGTTGGGCACCATGAAAAAAGTAAGTTAGATTGAAATGCTGATGCTTCCAGACAACTTGACGATGGTTAGTATCTATAACTACAAAATTTTAAGACATTCAGCTCTTCCACATCCTCACCTCTAAACCCGCGGACATCACCAAATCCAAAATTGTCTGTACGGCATGTCTAGGATCGTCAGGGAAGGCTCAAATCCATCTAAACCTCTTTCTTGACCGCATTCTGGCCATAATTTCTTTCAGGCACAGATCATTGTTCCGATTGTCCATCCTTATTTATGAGAATAATGCAGTCAATAATGTCGAAATGTTTTTTTCCAGAAGTCTCTGTTTCTATCATCTCAAAGCATTTTTCAAACAGTTCTTTCGAATAAAGGTATATAAAATTGGAAATTACATTCTGGGCCATGGGCTGGTGTTGTAAATGTGCTACAGCGCCACAAGAAACCATTTTTACGAGGATAACTATGTAAAATAATAATAAAGGAGAACTGAGGTCCGTCTCGTCACAATTAAATATTTGGTGGGGGATGAATCCTTCAGAAAAAAAATTTAACCACAGACTTGTCCAAACTCGCAATGCTGTGTATGTCAGTGCGCATTTTAAACTTTTCGAACTAGGTTCCCACAAACCGAGGCATCTCGGCCTGTTTTGAGAGGTGTATGTTCCGGGGTCACAGACCTTGGGTATACGGTAAGAATTGTTCGCTGCTCCAATTGGAACAGTCGACCTGGTGCCTCCTAAATTGGTCGAGGTACGGAGAAGGGAATGCTACGTCCCCACAGCAAACTCTTCTCCCGCTATCGGAAGGGCGTGGGACAAGTACCCAATGCCCGACCTACCTGATGTAGGTTCTTCTAGGGTTTTCCCTGCATTACTTTTAGGCGAATGCCGCGTAGGATCCTTAAACTATAGCCTGGGGGGCCCTAGTTAACCCTTGGCTACCTTCCTCTACCCTTCCGCATCCCCCCTTTCAAATCCCTTCCTATGCTATTAAAGCACCATGTGGATTACCCTCATGTAGCCTCTTTTTGGGTGTAGACAGGCTATGGAAATTTTCTTTGGTCCCATGGTGAAGCTAAAAGTAAGGGGCCAACTTATTGTTTATAAATTAATTGCGATACGTATATTTTTAAACCGATAATCGCAAAATAAACTCAGTTTAACGAACGTTGAATAAGCAGTACATAATTGCTTATAAAGTATTCAATCGCAATCAGATAAAAAAAAACTCAATACAACATTGAGAAACAATTTGTTCAATTAAACGAGCGAGGTAATGTTCACAAAATGATAGTAAAATGTGGCAAGACAGCAACAATAAGTATGACAATTGAGTCGGTATGTGTTGAAAAATAAATCTACGAAAACCGAAACCAAAGATAACTGAACTCAAAGAAAACCGAGGTTTCACTGTAGTTGTATTAAAACCACGTGTCACAGGAAAACCACACCCTGAGAAAATGTTCTATTTCGTGGATCGATATTAAGTTGATTATTCAGAAAAATAAATTTTTCTATTTTTATTTTCCTGCCACCCAATCTTCGACGACTGAGGTAAGTCGGAAAGTAAAAGGAGATTTCTTTTCAATATATATATATTGAAGTATTCAAAAAGTGGCTTTTAATTATTTAATTTACTACGTTTCAGAACCAATTAATGTAATATTTAACTTGAATATTTAATTACGTTTGAAAAACAATTTAATGTAATATTGACTTTTGAAATATTAAAATAAATTTAACTTTACTTTACAATATATACAAAGTCCAAGAAATTTTATATTTATAAAATTTGAATAGAAATTCTTTATATATAGTGACACGCTTAGAAATGATCAAACTGAAATTTAATTAATATAAACAAATAATTATAAAAAATGAATTTTACTTAAGTTTTACATAAAATTTTGCCACGACTATTTACTTGAAATGCGACTCTTATTTTTACCACAGGGCGTTTCACCGGGCCTCTGAACCGTATAGAATTAAAATGAAATATAAAATTTACAAGAAAAGCTTGGAATCAAATTTACAAAAGACCAACTTAGAAATATCCCCAAAATACAAACAAAATGAAATGAAATTTGATGGTACCAATAATTATTCAAAGTTTACAAGATATTTATTTATTACCAAATTTTAAAATAAACATGTTTTTATTTAACTTCAATATCATTTGCACAGAATTTACAAAAACACAAACATTAAACAAATAAATATTTTTAATTTTGAAAATTGGCCATTTAATTGCAATTCACCTCCACAACACAATCCTTACGAGCGCCAGACTACAAAATTCCGCTCGTTGCCTCAAGTCAGTTCACCAATACTCCAGATATTATATCAGGCAAACCGCTGAATATAATAGTGATCAAAACTATGCATAGATCACCGGGTAGTACGTATCTGGTCACCAGCTAGTTACAATGTTCCAAATATTTTATCAAACTTCAATAGTCCTAGTAGGACTCCGACAATCTTGACCAATTGCGACATTCTTCTTTAACAACTTTACTTACAAAGACCACATTTTATTTATTTTTCGTTAAACTTTAACATCTTTAATATTGCTTGGCCAACTTAAGCATACGTCGCCCTGCCCACTGGGCACACCAACTTCTCTTTACGACCTCCGCAGACGAACTATCACAACGAACTAAATCTTTTTACTGTCAAATTCACCCCCTCCCACTCGCATTAAAACTACCTAGTGGTGAGAACTTGGCACAGTACGGGTTTTTATACCAGTTGACTTATGTGCCGTTGCTAAGCCATAACACAAACACAAAACGACTGGTAAAGCTATTTCTTGGCGTTCTCACGGTTTACTAAATGCTCCAAATATTCGTTCAATATCATGGCCACAATCTTTCTCAACAATTGAAGTATTTTAAAATTTATATTTCAATGTATCATATATATGGAATCAAAGTTACAAGTTCTATTAGTCAGGTATTTGAGTTATCCGATGTTGTAATAGATTTTATAAGTAAAGAATGTATCCTAGACTGTTTTGTGAAATTTTGTTTTTGCCGCCATAGTCCGCTGATTTGAATCCAATTGACCATTTTTGGTTTATGTATTGTAATGATTAAAAAATGATAGATAAATAAATCAACTGATTGCCCCACGTTGGTGAAGCCAATTTGTAATGATTAAAATATATATATATATATTAAACAAATTATTTGCCACACGTTGGTGACGCCAAAAATGTAATAAACAGTTAAGAATTAATTAATTAAACACTTTATTGCAAAATATTAATTAATTATTTTAATTCCATAGTTGGTTTTTAAATCATTTATATTCAATTTTATTTAAAGTGAAGGATTGCAAAATAATTACGAAATTGTTTAGAAACTTTTATTCAGTTGAAATTTACAACATTTTTATATGAGATTATTTACATTTAAAGTTTTTCAATTTTATAGATTTTACAACTCTTTTCTCAGGGGAATTTATCTGGGCCTTCTAAGTAAAGAAATAACTTTTATATTTACGTTAAACAATCAAATTCCTTTACAGCCTAAGAAGTTAAACAATCAAATAAAACGTGAAATCGAAATCTGACGATTATATCTTTAATTATCGTTTACAAAACTTGATCAAATTTGTTCGTACTTACACAACATCTGCTGGTACCAGGCTTAACTCTCTTGGGCTCGAGCTCACATCACAATTCACATTAAAAGGCCATGAAATCACTTAATTTACATGGATTAAAGAACACTGTCGTAACTCTGGATCTCCTCTGGAAACGGAAAGCTGCAAACTTCTTCTGGATTATTGGTTGGACAAATTGTTCCGAATTATTTCTCTCTGGAATTGGTGGCGGTCACAGTACTTATAGATTTTTATTTCGGCATGGTTTATTTTGTTGCTGCTTGTAACTTTTTCGTTGAAATTTTACTGTCCAAAACTTCTTACTCCAATTTAACTTTTAATTTTTCCGGATGAATTTGAACCTGCCACCCTGCTCGCTGTCTGGCTTTCAACTTCCGACTCTCAACACCCGACTGTTCCTTTAGAAAGCGCTCGCGGCCAAACAAAGCTCGCCTATACATTGTCGCCTTTGAAATTGTACCCCGCTAACAATCCACCACAAATATACAATTATCAAAATCATTAATGGCCTCTAATTAGTATTACAATATATAATGCATCCGACAGCTTACAATAAAGAATTTTAACCAATATCAAGATGAATCAGAGAAAATTCTATGACTACAAAAAATGTAACATAGGCGAAGGATTCCAAATTTATCACTGAGAGACAACGTAGGACAAAACTAAATGATGACAAGTGTGTCATCATGGGTCTGGATAATATAACGCTCTATTCCCTGGAGAATGTAAACCAACAATTGTGCCCTTTGAGTTTCCATTTCACGAATGCACGGTTATTGAATTTCTTATTACAAATAAATTCCTACTGTTAAGGATCAAACCATCTGCTCAACAAATGTGTTTGTGCAAACAAACCTTGTATTTTGTGGTGTTCTCGAGAGATGTTCGACACAGACAAATGTGTTATTCGTTTATTGATGGAGAAGAAGAAAGTCTTGCAAAGTTTAGTTTAACTTCAGCTGCTGATTACAAAACCCTTCGTTTGGTGAGTTGCTAGAAAAGATTTCACCTCCACTTAAAAAAGAATCACAGTCATGACACAAGCAATGTCCCCATTAATTTTGGTGCTTACCGCAGCCGTATCTGCTTTCGAGTCGACTTCATTCATTTATTTCACTAGCTTCTCGTACGCCACATTCTTCTTATTTCTGTGTTTTTTCTAGTCATTCAAACATAATTAACTTCCCAGTTTAGACATGGGAAAAGTGTTCGTAATAGATGTGATTGGAGAGTAAAGATGTTTGTTGGTTCAATTATCCACCATCGAATTTTTAAAGTCGGCGAACGACCGAGTATCTACTTAAAGGGTTAATACAGACACCCGATGTTGGCGTGAGGTTGGCTTTGTGTCGTTTGCGCCGCGCGTGTCTCACGCTTCCATTGACACGCATGCAGTTGACGCACACAGTTGTTACGTCAATTTATGCCAAAATAATGCAGAGCAACGCAACCGTGAGCGGCGCCGAGTTTCGCGGGGGTGGGCTATTTCGGTCAGCGTAGGAATCCTCGGTATCGTGTCAATTTGTAAAAATGCCTAAGATACCCGGCTAAGGAGCGCAGTATTTTTAGTAGGTCGTGTCTGCGTAATATAACTTAGAATCTAAATGTGTCCTTCCTACTGCGTACTCGATCGTTTAATACAAAATGTTCCGCGATTCTGCCGCCCGTAGTCTTAGGGCGCCAAAGCAGTAAAAGTGACTACCAGAATAAGAAAAATAATAATAGCGAAGTGTCAACATTCACCCTTATTTGTTCTATATGTATCAAATCGAATTAAATGTAAAAAAAAACCATAGATATTCACGGTGCATAATTCCCAGATTGGATTCTCAAGTTTCCAACATCATCAGAAGACTTAAACGCACCCTGTTTTTTTTAATTTTATTTTCAATTTCTCCTCTTATTGCACTACTTCTCAACCACCGTTTTAATTTTCAGACTTCTTATGACTTTAAAAAAATTCATATGTATTCTATTGCACGTTTTAATAATTCTTAACAGAAAAAGGAAATTAACAAATAAAAGTATTGTGCATATACTCATAAATATTAATATATCTAACTTTATTCGGTTACTGAAATATTTTAAAACGTCCGTGTTGAAAGTAAAATAATAAGGTAAATAAGTAGTCAAATAACACACACACACACCATATATATATATTGTAATAAACAAAATAAAAGTTAATTTTATATATTTTGCCCCACGTTAAAGCTCCAGTTTTGTAATAAACAAATTCAAAGTGAAAAATGAAAGGATTGAAATGAAAACAACAATTTAAAATATAACAACACTAATTTTTATCTTGGTTGAAATTTTACAAATTGATATTGTTGTGCCACGGCTTAATTTACAGGACCGCCTATCGGGCCTCCAATAAAGATAGTTACATAAATGACAATCGATTCTTACAAGGCAAAATATTCCTGGCTTAAACTATTATTATTTTAAATAAAATGATCGAAATTTGAAATCTGACGATAATTATATTTACACTACAAGGTTTACAAAATTCTTTTTATTTTCTTTACCCTTGTCTTGTCATATGAGTTCGATCTCACTTGTTTTTTAAAAACACATTACAAAAGGCCATATTTCACTGAATTTAAAGGTATTTTAGTTTGCAAACACAAATCACTTTCTGATCGTAACTGTTGCTAACTTTGTTTGAACAATCACAGTTGATAGCCTTGTTCTCTAAAACTTTGATAATTACTCGAACATGGCAATAGACGAAATATAATTCCAAACTGGCGAATTGCAATTCCAAAACCCGGGACTTTTAATACAACATTTCTCATCTTCAAAATCACACTTTCTCAGACGTGGTCCCAGGAACTCTGAATACGGACTACTCACACCTTCTGGGAACTCGATCAACCGCACCTCCGGTCTACAGTCGGACGTATTATTTCTCTATGCCTTTATGCGGAAAAATGTTATTTCGGTACTCGTATGCATCTGAACGTGGCGCTAAATTGTTTGTTTCAGCTTTGCGGTTTTTATAACGTCTCTCCGTCCAGACCTTTTTACTTGAATTTTTAAAACAAAAAAGTCTTTCAGTTGAAATTTTAAGCTTGGGTCACGCTGTTCGTACTCTTAAATATAGCTCCCTCTCTCGACCATATTATCCGCCAGACTGCATTCAGCCAGTCCTAGCAGCTTGCAACAAAGAGCCTGCCGTCATTGTGGTCTTTAAGAATTTGTACCGCTAAACAAACCAATTATTTAAACAATTAATGGTCTCCTTAATTAGTATTACAATACATTGTAATAATTAAAACAAATCATTAATAATAAACAAATATTTGGACTCACGTGGTCAACGGCAGAAGGCACGCAGGTTAGACAGAAGGAAATAATGATGGAATAATTGAGCGACATGGCAAATTAAAGGAGGGTGAGTTAAATGTGTGTACGCCCGGCTCTGTGGTGTCGTGTGCAGATTTGCACACGAAATCTGAGTGCAACCGAACTCTGGGGGAAGAAGCGAATGTGCACCCGAACTCTGTCTAGGTACGCTAGAACTCTGTGGTGCCGAGTGCAAAAGTCCAGCCCGAGGCGTAGTTTGGACTCGAATTATCAGCGGCAGAAGGGACACGAGTGGTACACAACGACGAAGTAATGGAGGATAATTGGGAGACAGATGGCAAATTAGACGAGGGTGTGGGGAGAAGTGCACACGGTTTCGTTGTAAAGTGCGCAGAAAGAGGAGATATAAGGCGTCGTAAGAGGAGGATCAACAGTCGGTAGGAGTTTTGTTGTGTAAATAAGTTAATCTATTAACAGCGATTGTCGGTAGAGTTCTTCGTGAAAGCCAGTCTGTCATAAGAGTTCGTTGGTGGACATTGGACCGAGTTGGGTGGCCGAAATAAATAAGTAAATTGTTTGGAGGAATTCGTCGTGTATCGTCATGAGAGTAAGGTCATCGTGGAGAGGTGGCTGTGGAAGTGTAAAGTGTGAGCACAACTTGGTGCTCTTTATGGCCTGTATAAAGTGAGTGAGTGTTAGTATGCGAGTGATCCAAATTGCATGGATTACCAGAGATATTGTAACTTCATTTTTCACAGTATTCATAGTTGTAAACTTTTAAGTAAAAGTATAATCGTCAGATTTCAGAATTCAAATTTGGTTATTGTATGTGTTTTTCTTTACTGCATTGTAAAAGTTGTTTAACAAGTATTCGTTTTATTAAAGGCCCGGTAAACGACCCTGAGAAAGATAAAATTTCATTATATAACATTAATTACTAACTGTTGTAAAATTTCATTGTATTATTAGTGAAAATGTTAAATGTGCGTTTAATAAATAATAATTGTTTGTTTAAATTGCTTGTGTCACGTATTATTTTAATATAAGACCGATTATTACAAATTGACGCTCCGAAGTGGGGCTAAACTGTTGGTATAAAAAAGTAAATGTTACAAATTGGCGTCCTCAACGTGTGGCCCATTTTAACCTGGGTTTTAATTAAAAGGTAAATAATTGGTGATTACTACAATATATAAATTGTAATATACACCAATATTGGTCATAATATAAGTTTTAAAACGGTTCAAATATAAAATTTATAAGATAGTTGAAAGAATATTTTAACAGTGTCGGCGTGTAACGTGAGAACGTGGAGTTTAGAGCATTCCCAGATGGTAATTTGTGATTATAAGTGTGTTTAACGGTCACTTGAAGACGCAACAGCGAAATTAATGCACCTGAAGTAAAAAAGTTAGCCTGTATCTAGAAGTAGATCAGTAAAGCTCATCAGGAGATGTGAACGAACTGTAAGCCCAAAAGAGATGAACAAGTAGAAATTATAAAATATTGAACGAAGTGACAAGTATTATTGAACTGCGAAACAACTATAAGTAAGCCGACATTCTGTGGTATAGGAGTCTTCGTGACTGCCTTACATCACAGAGGTCTCGGGTTAGAATCTCGGCAAGGGCATGGATGTGAGAGAAAACTCGACGAGGAAAATTGAGTTCCCATACTGAGTCGCTAATAACCAGAGCTGTTTATGTGGCTGTAAATAAATCAATATAAAACACATATATATATATATATATATATATATATATATATATGTTTTATATTGATTTATATTATTTCTACGGAGAGATATTTAGAGAATTCAGCGGCAGATAATAATTAAACTCTTCAAATTTGATGGTGTTAGATCTGGAACATTTAACGGATTGGTGTCCACGGGCGAGCTATAACTGGATCTAATTATTTTTTTATCACTGTAAAACTGGCCAGGGTTCATAACATCTTGGAGGTTTGGCAATCATACTGATTGACTGGTGGCTGCGGGCAAAACATGTTGGGTCCGTAGGATGATCCTATTCTCTGGAGTTTGAAAGAATTGCGTTCGGTGTGCTTGTGAAAGTGTTTGTGCATTTGTATGCACACTATGGCATATATTTTCAAAAGTTGAAAGTTGCCTTGTTGCGCTAAACTTTGAAATCATCGAAATTGGTATGTAGAGTATTATTCTTAAATTTAGTAGAATTTATACTTTGTAAACATTGCATAATTTCTGTAGCGTCATATTTAAATTTTGTGTTAGTATTTTTGTGGACGGTATAAGTTAATATTTCTGTAATTTCAATGCACAAATAGTCTTGAAATTTTATATTACAAAGAGTAAATGGCAAATCAAAATATTTGTGCAGGATTTATATGCAAAATTTATTATATGTTTTAAATAAGTTCTTTAAATATTATACTAATCAAATTTCTGTTTCATCATTTCAAACTTATCATTAAATGTTAAGAATTTCTAAAAAAAATTAATAACTACAAAATTTTATTAAGTGAATTTAAATTATATATATATATATTATAATATACTCAACTAATACGTTAATTAAATGAAAATTTGAAGAATTTGCCTCTCGTTGAAGCTATTAATGTAATAATTAACTGGAAGGCGTTAATTAAATAAAAGAATTAATAATATTTACAAACAATATTTATTTATTTTGTGGCAATAATTTAAAACAATTACAAATTTAAAATATTAGATCTCAGGGTCTTCACTGGGTTTGATAATGAACACATTAATTTTGTTTAAAAATCTTATTAACAAACAAATCACAATTAAAAGAAAAGAAATTTACTTGACAATTAAACTAGAACGAAATTTAAAATGACAACTAAATCTGGCTTCTATCTTTTAATTACGTTTACATAATTAATTTGTAATTTGTTACTCACATCTGTCCAGTTGGTTCCAGCATACCTTTCGTTATCGAAACACACTATTGCGAAATTTTACACTGATTCTAGGATTCACAGATTTTACACTGATTCTAGTCAAAATTGATAGGATGTCAGGAACTCGGATGATCCTCCCTTTTGTTGTCAGCTACCTGTTGACTGCTTGCCTTAGGTGAATTCCGTGGTTTGTAGATTTGCTAGTCTTTACTACTTTGAACTCAAACTGAAATTTTACTATTTCTGGCCGGCTATGGACACAAAACTGCTTTTACTTAGCAAGTTTCGACGTTATGCTTTCGTGAATGTTTTACTTTGTCCTCAGAAATGTCCAAATTCTGATCACCAACTCCGTTAAATTCCAATCACCAACTAACAGTTATACATCGACGATGTCTTTCCGCGAACTGAACTCTCGTCTTGCGTTTTAGCGCGCATACGCCATTTTAGGACCTTCCGACAAAGGAACAGAGCTGGTTAACATTGTCGCTATAGAAGCTCCTGTCGCAATAATAGATTTCTCAAACAATTTAAATTTTTATGTTCAAACAATTAATGTCCTAATTAATTGGCATTACATTATATATATATATATATATATATATATATATATATATATATAGTTTGTGCCGTGTGTCGTCCTTACGGCTCTTCCTTTACTTGAATCACCTGACGAATGCAACAAGGGTTGTTTGTTTGGTTACTTATTTATCTCAATATTTATTCGGTTATTACCTATTTAGTAATTTTTAATAAAGGTAATAAACGGCCACCAAACAATTTATTAAAGTATTCCGCACTTGTTGACAATCGTTACTCGCTTGAAAAAGAAGGTTTTTTTTATTTTAATATACATAAATTTTATAATATGAAGATTTTATAATTGTTTCACATCGTTGACAAACATGTTGAAATTATCTTGAGGAAATTTAGTTACTTCCTAAACAGAGTAGTAAGGAAGTATTTTATTATTATTATTTTATGGTTGAGAGGTCAATTTTCCGTTTTCTTTTTAGTTTTCTGAGTGGTTTACGTGTTGGTTGGTGGGATTCTGTAGTAGAAATAATTAGATAGATGTGGTGGACATTTCTTTTACTTTGGCTTAGTGTGGTTATAATTATGGTTTTTTGGGTTGAGGGAATATTTAGGTCGTTGTGGATTATAATGGTAGTAACGTACCAAGGACAGTTAGTTATAAAGCGGAATATTTGGTTTGGGATATTTGTATCTTATTTATGTGGGTGGTAGCGGCCAAACCGCAGATGTAACAGCCATAGGACCAGAGGAGATGAAGGATGTGTAAAGGAGTTTTTGTTGTTGAGAGGGATAAAGGAGATTTCGTGTCGAGTTGTGGTTCTAATTTGTGGAATTGTTGGAGTATTATGTTTTTAAGGTGGGAAGTGTGAAGGGACCCTGTTAGTTTATGGGAAGATTTAGTAGGGATGGTGGAGTTGTTGATAGTGACTGATAGATCGTAGCCTTTTCTTTTCAGGGAAAAGGGAACGGTTACAGATTTGGAAGGATTGATGACTATGCGCCAGTCGTTGGCCCAGATTTAAATAAGGTTTAAGGAAGTTTGAAGGTGGTTTGTTGCGGTTTGGAAGTCATGTGAGTGCGAAGTGATAGCGATATCGTCTGCGAAAATTGAGGTGGTAGTAGAGGGGATACTAGGAATATCGTGGGTGTAGGTCGGGTTTGATTTTAAACAGGAGTGAAGTTTAGTGAACTTTATCGAAGGCTTTTTCGGAATCTAGGAAAGTCGCTACACAAATCTTTTTTTCTTCAAAGGAGTTGATGATCGTTTATGTCAGGATGTTGATCAGTTGGGGACAGGAGTGATTGTTGCGAAAGCCAAATTGTTGGTTGGGTATAAGGTGGGAAAGTTGGTTTTTAAGTCTGGGCAGGAGGAGTTTTTCGAAGACTTTAGAAAGTATAGGGAGAAGGCTGATTGGTCTATAGTTGGTGGGATTGGATTTTAGCTTGTCGGGTTTGTTAATCAGTATTATTGTAGCTAATTTCCAGTTATTGGGACTTTTTGAGGTTATTAGTATTGCGTTATATATGTTTGTTAGTAGGACAAGGGCTTTTTTGGGAAGATGTTTGAGGTGGTTTGAGTTGATTAGGTCGTTTCCGGGAGCTGTTTTGTTTTTTAACTTCGAAATTGTTTTCACTATTTCATTCAAGGTGAATAGGGGTGGAGGATTTAGCTCTTTTTTGGCGGTTGACAGTGAGTTGTGAATAAGACTGTCAAGTGTAGGATTGGAAGACGGAAAAGGTTTAAACTGAGTAGAAAGAAGTTTACCAAAAAGGTTGGCTTTTTGCTGCGGCGAGGAAAACCAAATGGAGTTGTGAAGTAATGGCGGAATACAGGATTTTTCTTTGAGAATGTATTTGGCTTTTTTCCAGAGGGAGCAGTCTGAGGTGTTAGGTTGGGACATTTTTTGGATATATAAATGATTATTGATATCTTTGAGTTTATTTTTTATTTTTTTGGAAATTAGGTTGAGGGTTGTTTTATAACAAGGGTATTTTGTTTCCATCCATCTATTTCGGATGAATTTTTTGAAGGAAAGGAGGGAATTCAGTTCAATATTATTGGCTTGGGAATAGGGTGGCTTTGGGGGAAGGGTTAAGGATGATTCCTTTATAGCCGATCTAATTATGGAGGTTAAAATAGAAACAGCAGCGTTGATTTCTGTTTCGCTTTTTAGTTAATTAGGGATTTGAAGTCTGTTGTGGATTAAGTCTTCATAAAGGTTCCAATTAATTCTATTGTTTATTGTATGGGAAAAGAATAGTGAATTATATTTTATGGATAAGGATGCTACGACAGGAAGGTGATCAGAGGATAGCTTGTTTAAGATGTGAATATTTGAGAGGAGATGTCTAGACTTCTTACAGATGAAGAAGTCCAGTACATATGGGGAGGCGTTATTAGTCGGATAATGGGTGGGTTCATTAGTAAAGAAGGGAGTTAATTGTTTGTTAGTGATGTAGTTATTAAGGATAATACCTCTTGGTGAGGAAATTCTAGAACCAACCATCATGTGTTTGGAATTGAAGTCGCCTCCAATTATGAAAGGAGAAGGAAGTGAACTGAAACAGTGGCTATATAGGTTGTATCTATTTTTTAATTAGGGGAGGAATAGTAGGCTACTAGGGTAATTCCTTTGTTGTTTGGAAGTCAGACAGTTATTGCAGTTAGTTGTTGTTCGATGAAAGAGTTAGTTGGGATGGGATAATGGGGAATAGTCTTTCTGATTACGATAGCAGACCCTCCTTTTCGAGTATTAGGGGGATGGTCAGATCTGTAGGTAATATAATTAGGAAGGAAGAAATTGAGTGAAGAAGTCATTTTTGTTTCGGAGATTAAGAGAATGTCAATATTATACTGTATAACGAAATAAGACAGTTCGTGGAATTTATTGTTTAGGCTGCAGGCGTTGGCAGTTGGGACAAGAGGGTGGGGTCGATTTGGAGAGAGGGCATGTGTTAGAAGAATGGGTTTCTTGGCATCGGATGCATTTGGGGGGATGATTGCAATAATTGCGAGTATGACCGAAGTCTTGACAGTTATGACACTGAGCTATATATCTTTTAGGTTTGGGGGGTTCGACCTGGATTTTTGAGAAGTATAGTGATTTTACGTTATAGATAGTTGGTTTGATTGGATTAGGGGAAAGGTCTACAAAAAATAGAGAAAGATTGGCTTTAGTAACTGGATGGATTACTGGGGTTATTGACACTGGACTGTAACCTAGGACAATGAGTTCATCTTTAATACTATTCTTATCTGATGAGTGGTGAAGTCCTCTTACTACTACTCTAAAGTTTTTTTCACTTTTTATTTGATAGGTATGAAACGTAGCTAGTTTTTCGGTTAGGTATTTAGAGCTAGATCTAAAATCTTCAGGTGTTTGCAGATTAAGTTTAATTTTTTTTCCTCTGCATGGTAGGAGAATGAGGAGGAGCATATTGATTTTAAGTTTTTTATGAGTAGGTTTATATCGTTGGTGTTGGTGATGAATATAGGAGGAGGTTTAACTTTTGGAATTTGGTGAGTTGGAATGGGAGGTTCTTGATCTTTTGTTTCCATGTCCTGTAGTAGTACGAATCTATTAGGTGAGGAAAATGGAGAAAGGGATTCACTAAAGTCACTGTTGTGCAGAGATACTTGTTTGGGGAGGAAATGGAGCTTGGGATGTTATATGTGCACTTTTTTCACTATTGTTAATATTAGTGGCTGGAGGAAACATTTTACGACGTTTGTGAATGGGGGATTGTAGAACGGGTGAAGCGGGTATGTCTTGGTCACTATGTGTCGTTGGAGATGAGGTTATGTATGGTTGGATCACTGTTGATTTCACACGGTTGAGCACATGATTGTAGTTTAACACTTATCACTTTTAGAGTTGGTTGATCTTGTGAGTAGAAGGTCTCGAAGTTTTCACTGTTGTGTGGGGGTGGATCCGGGTCCTCCTCCCTCATGTAGCTGGTGGTGAGAAGTGATGATGTTGATTCTCGATGGATTTGATGATTTATTCGAATTGTATCTACGAGTTGCCGGTTTTGAACTCTTTCTGCGAGTCGTAGACGATCGGAGCGTAACGTTTATTTACTTCCGTCCGCATATAACTGCGGCTCGTGAGCGAATGACAAGTATGGGTAAATTGTGCTTCGGGTCTCTCAACGTATACACGAAGATGCTGCAAACGCGGTTTGGCGTATGGATTTGTTCATTGCCGCCACCAAGAAAAACTACTTCTTTCGTCTGTCTTCTATCCACATGTAGTTTTCATAATTTTTAATTTTATACTGGGTGACAGTAAGTTTAAGGGCTGTCTGTCTACGCATGAGCAGAACCAGTTAGGGCGACGACATCTGACTGTACAGTCTGTTTTATGCTACTGACTAGCTGAGTGTCGCATTGCCCAAGTATTTATTTAAATTAGCCCGGAATAGGAATTGATTCGTCACTAAAATCTTGCTAAATGTTTCATTTAACCAACATCAAAAGCGCCAGTGTTTGGAATATTTACCTATTTACGGTCCCCTGCCCGACCTAATCCTTCGGCAGCTAACTTCAAATAATGAGGATGATGACGGTACTTTAACAACTCGGGAATTCTCCCACTAAGTAAAATAAATGTCTAAAAATCACTACGAATTAAAACTGAAAAAAAAACTCGTCACTTTATTAAGTCTAAAACTATTCCCGGTACCTGAAAGGAATAAAGAAATATAACCTTTAACTAAATAGAGACCAAAATATAGCTGGTAACCCTAAGAAAATAAAAACTACTCCGTGTAACCTTTTGTCAACCATGTCTATGGATTTGATCCCAATCTCGGTTGTTTCGCGTTATTTTTATGTAACTCTCCTCCATCCCCTCCAAAAGCCAACAGAAACCTTCACAGCCATGCACACATCATCTCACAAAAGTTTCATTGCAATCACATAAATGGTTTAGGAGCAAATAGGGAACACACAGACTGACATTCATTTTTATATATATAGATATGAAGGAAATCAAATAGTTGTTGTTCAAAATTTTGTTTTATTTATCTATTCTTGGAGTTTTGTTTATAAGGTTCAAGAATAAGTTATAATATATGAGGAAACGAAAGTTTGGTAAAATAAATTCGAATAATTCTACTACCTTTCTTTTTAACACCCTAATGTTACAGAAATCCTGCACAGCAATAATTTGTTAAAACAAGGGTATGAGACAGTTTTTAAATTATCTATTAACTGGCAATAACACTGCACATCACAAGGTCCATCAGCCTATTAACCTAATTAAATTGTTTTTCTACACTTTCTAACCTATTACTTTGCCATTGATATTCCTAGATGTAATCACAATTTTAAACTATTCAACATGGCCAACTACAATAGTTTACATGAAATAAACCCTAAACCTATTAGATAACCATCAAATTTCACCAGCCCACAAAAACTCGCTGCCTATTCATACCACAATGCTAAAAAGAGTCAAAAATAGGAATGCCATAAGCAAAGTTCAGGCTCTGATTATTAGCTTTCATTTATGTGGACTAAATAAAGATTATTACTGATGCCTTAACATGACCCAAATGAATAACAAGTGAAGATATGTTGGGTATGAAATGACTCTAAAAGTCCTCCATCAAAAATGTAACTACATTTAAAAAAAACTATTCTCAGACAAATTATTGAAATGTCTCATAACACATATCCCACACAATTAAAAGCCTGAAACAGTATCTTCAACATTTACACAGGGAAATTCTACATTAATAATAACATTTAATTTAGGCAAGATTGCTTACAAAATCACTATGATTGATAGATTGCAAAATCGTTAACTGTAGGTAGTTGATCAGTGGCAAGTTTTTATTTATCTAACCCAAGATATTATACCAGAAATTCACATAAAAATATATGAATGAACTCAAATATACAATTTTGGACATGCTTGACAACTTTTAATTATTAACTAATGTCCCAGATTGCCATACTTCCCATTTTCTTAACCATAATTAATAATAAAGTACTTACTTATTTCAGGTGATTGAAAATGGTACAGGGTGTATTACGACTTGTAAATCAGCAAGGCTGCCACAGCCTTGCAATGGTGCCCCTGTGCAATGGTATTACCCACCACGCGGGCAGTACATGGAAGCGTCTCTTCTCTAGTACAAGTAAGCTGTTGGAGAAAGTAGCCACCCCACCACCTCCAGTAAAAGGAATTCCATATAAAAAAATAACTATCGGTGTACCAAAAGAGATTTGGCAAAATGAAAAGAGGTATGCATAATAATATTTTTAAATTGATTCACCTTTCTAATTTACAGATATAAGTTTGTTTTCCCAAAGTATCCTCTATTTTAAAAAGTATTAATTTTTAGAGTTGCCTTAACACCTGCAGTATCTGCTGCACTTGTTAAAAAGGGATTCTCAGTTCAAGTTGAAGAAGGTGCTGGAATTGAAGCAAAATTCCGAAATGAGGATTATGTTAAATCTGGTGCAAAGTTAGTTGATAAAACAGCAGCATTTTCATCAGGTAATTGGGTGTAAATATTAACAGTTAATATGTTGAAATTGTCTTAACCATTTCACTTCTAATTGAATTATACAATATTATATTATATCTACTCATGTGAGTGAGACACATTTAATAGTTTGATGAAGTTTCAAGAAGAATGAAAAATTGTTCTATTCAAATAAAATAAAAATGATAAGACTGTGGAATTTGTTAAATTGAAAGTGCAGCATTCCAATGGCAGTTTGACAAATTAATAAATTTGTTTGCATGAAATTTTCTCAAGCAGAGATTAAACAGATCCACAAATTTATTGTAATTTTTGTCCTCATTAAAATTATATCTCGCAAGAATTTTCTTTAGGATTTGAATATTTATATATCAATAATCATAATGAATATAAGGTTAACAAACATGCATTATTTAAATACAATTTAGACTTATTTTTACACAAATATTACCCATTATGTATATTACATCTTTTATTATTTTTTTTCTTTGACTTACATCAGTTACTAAATAGATATTTGTTGGTGACTGTAAAATATGGGCCATTTTTAATAGATGCCATAAAATTGGACCATATTTAATCATACACAGGCTGCAGTCTTGAACCTAGTCTCACATTGAAATGTTGTTAATAAAGTTTATATTATTTCAGTAGGGTAATTTAAAATACAATAATTTTTTTCTCATTATTGATAAAAATTGGTTATTCTTTCCTTTCAGATATAATTTTGAAAGTCAGGCAACCCTTGGAAAGTGAAGTAGCCAACTTCAGAAAAGGAACAACTTTAGTATCATTTATATATCCTGGCCAAAATAAGTCTTTAGTTAATGCACTGGCTGCAAGGAATATCAATGTATTTGGTAATTTTATTATTCCGCATATTCTTGATTCCCAAGAATAATTTAAACAACTTTGTGCAACAGAAATTTCTATTTTATAGCTATGGACTGCATTCCTAGGATATCAAGAGCTCAAGTCTTTGATGCATTAAGCTCTATGGCAAACATAGCTGGCTACAGGGCAGTGATTGAAGCTGCAAATAATTTTGGTCGCTTCTTTACTGGTAATTTGTCATATTGGACTGTTATATTTCAAAATATAAAGTAATCAATAAGTATGTTGGTTCTACATGTATATAAAGTTTTGTTTTGTTATGTTATACAATGTGAACACTTTGCTTTCTAAATGTTTTTCCATTTAAGATACAAATTGGTTTTCAGGTCAGATCACTGCAGCAGGAAAGGTACCTCCAGCCAAAATACTTGTCATTGGAGGTGGAGTTGCAGGGCTGGCAGCAATTGGTCAAGCCAAAAATATGGGAGCGATTGTGAGAGCATTTGATACTAGGGCTGCAGTAAAAGAGCAAGTTGAATCTATGGGAGCTGAATTTTTGGAAATTACTATCAAGGTTTGTTATACAACTATGTTTCATTTACTTGTTAGTATTTGATATTTCTTCTTTAATTCATCTCATCATCCAAATTGAAAATTTCTTGCTCTCAAAAATTAATAATAATTTTTATTATTATTTCCATATATTTCATATAAACTTTTCAACAAGACAACTTAATAATGTATTGTTTGGCAGTGGTCTTATGTATAATGGTCTATTTTTATAATTCTCATAAGAAAACCACCAACCAACATGGCCATTGGTTCCTTGATCATACATATGTATGTACGTGCATGCATACATGTATATAACGATGTGATGTCAAAAAAATTAATATAACTGGTACGGAAAAGAACTAAAGGAAGTGGGTTAATTACATGAAATTGAAGTTATGTTTCACTATTCAGGAAAGGAGGAAGATCTTCACATTTTTGGAGGTGTTAGTCCTTTTTTAAGAGATTTCTAACTAGTGAGGGTGATGGTTTCTCTCCATTGTACAAGGACTGTCTCATTTGTTTCTTTGCTAGTTCCATTCCCATTGTCAACCACACAGATTGCCTCACTACCTATCTGGACTACTAGCTCCAGAAGCTTAGCAACTTCAACAATCACTATGTCATCTACATAGTTGACAATCTTGATTTCCAGTGGGATATCAAGACATTGTACACCATTGCACATTATGTACATTATATTCCATGGATGGGTCCGGTCACTATGTACTTCTCCACTTTGATGTTTGTATTCTAAATAAAGGTTCCGTGAGAAAGAGAGTTAGACACTACCCTCCTGATGTAGCCTGGCACCTGCAGACTTCACAGCACTGCTAGAATATATCTCAATCTCGTTGAGTTAAAGGCAGTTCTGATATTCAAATTGACTACTGTCTAGTAATTTTTTGTGCTTATTCTCTACCTATTCCCACCAAAAAATTAGAATTTTTGTTTTTGTAAGTTTTACAGTGTTACAGTCAGGGATGTACTCCGTGGACTGCTGTGGCCAAATTATTTTTAATTTTAATATGTATAATTTTATAAAATAAAATTTATAGTTTTAATATTTGCTCCAATGCTCACTCTACTCATTTAAATCAGCCATGTTTTGTTTTGAAAAAAATTAGGACACAAAATTAATCTCGTAAAAACTCATCATATCAATACAACCATTTTTAAATTGATTTTTTAATTGACCTTTTTTAGACAATGTCTTCATGTCTGCTAATTTTTTGCTCAATGACAAAATTTTCACACTATTATCACTTTTCCACCCAAAGTTGTATTATTATTTTTTCACTTATTCTCTATTGTTTTTTCCCCACTTCTATTCACTTTCTGTTGGCTCCTTCATTCAGCTGTTAACACCGTATCATCTCTCAGCCTCTTTCCTATGTCTAGGCCTCCCTTGATTAGATTTTTGTGTCCCTACAACACCTCCATTTCTCTCCAACTCATTGAAAAAACTTGGAAACACCTTGTTCCTAGGTACTTGCTCAAGATGTATATGTTCGCCACTATAGTTACTTTGCACATTTCCCTGTAGTGATGATCTCCTCATATCAACCACTTTCTATGTATCCAGAAAACAATGTGATTGATTTCTCTAATAACAATCCTTTATTCAAAAGCCCCAGTTGGTTCACCAAAAAATGTAAAGATAGTGCAGTTATATCAAGAACTCATTATTAATTATCTCCAGCTCAGGTTGGTGATAACATGAAATATATTTCCAAATCCACCTCGAATTCAGTTCAGTATGGGCACTAGGCACAGGCACGGATACAATCGAAGTGTTTTAGGTTTACATTGTTACAACCCTGCCACCAAACCAAAGCGAAAACAATGGAATCAACCACACCTGATTTCACTTTATATATATATAATTGCAATATTGGTACGGAAATGAAAGAGAGATAGCTTGTGGCTTACTTGAAAGTGAAGTGCTGTGTCGCCAAAAGGAACTGAAGTTTGTTCTTCAAATTTTCGAAGGCTCTCAGCCTCCTTCAGGAAGGAGTGTTACACCATTCCATGCACCTGCTGGTTGCAGACTGTCTTCAGCTGGCCAGTGCATGAAATGGTATAACACTTCTTCCTGAAGAAGGAGGCTGACAGCCTCCAAAAATTTGAAGAACTTCATTTGGTCCCTTGTGGCCACACCATGCTTCAATTTCAGGTAAGCCACAAACTATCTATATTTCCTTTGCATTTGAATTGTTTTATATAATATATAATAAATAGATAAGATATCCAAATGACTGACAAAATTAAGTCAAAATGAATACCACATGTTTATAGAAACTTTGTTCTTTTATATAATATCTTAAATTTTCTGTCATTTGGCTATTTTATCTAAATATTATATTTTAAAATAAACGTATTATATTTTCATTTAGAATAGCTTTATAGTTCAATTATTTTATGTTAGATGGTACCTATAAAGTTTCATGCATAATTAAATCTTATTACATAGTTTTAGTAGATGTTGCATGAGTATTGTTTAAAAGTGATATTCGAGCAGCTATAAAATACTATATTGTAAAATGTTAACCATAATTAACTATAAAGGAGGTAGTTTTGAATGGTAAAGTAGTGGGCACTTGATTTCAAATATGCTTGAATCCTTCAAAAAAAGTTATAGTAACTCATAATGCAGTATTGATTTTTGTCTCATTTTCCAAATATATCAATAGATTATGTCCATAACACTTAACATCAACATTTTGGAGTGAAAAATCTATCAGCAGAATGAGTGACACATTTGACACCTGCTCATGTTTTCAGTTTTTGCACATTAAAGTCATATAATGTGTTTCAAATTTCATTTATATGTACCATATTCATCAAATCTAAATGAATGTCTTGCTGGATGAATATTTGCATTGAATAGAAAAGTCTAAGCTGAGACAAAGTCTATTATTCAGTGTCTGTGAAATTGTTTTATGGTAGTGATGGTAGATATTGAAAAATTAATAGAAAATGATAACTAATCTTTTATTACACAGGTATTTTAACTTTTTTCCCCTTCAGGCCTTTGGCAATTCAATCATATGATTTAAATTATAATCTCTGCTCATGAAAAGTACTTGTTTTAGTTGTGTACATTATTAATAATGTAACTTTGACCAATTTTTCAGGAAGAAGGAGAAGCTGCTGGTGGCTATGGACGGGAGATGTCAAAGGAATTCATAGAGGCAGAGCATGCACTCTTTGCAAAGCAAGCTCAAGAAGTTGATGTCATTATAACAACTGCTTTAATTCCTGGGAAGAAAGCTCCAATTCTTTTATTAAAAGTAATTTTAATTAGCATCAATTTTAGACAGTGATTTTGTGATAAAATTAATTATAAAATTGATTTGCCTGTGATTGTATGTTCTGCACACATTCTAAAACATGGAACATTTTCACATATGACTTACAATGTGGGAAGAAATACTGAAGGGGTAAGACACATGAGGAGGTGGAAGATGACATGTAAAAATGACAATCTATTTGATTAATAGTGACACTCAATTCAGTTTAAACCTATTTTAAAACCCCTATCTTTGAGAAAGAGCATCCAATTCCAATCCGTATTAGTGGGTGGGGGGGGGGGGGACAAAACTGGTTATTAATAAAGTGTCCAAAGTTTTCAAATTGGTGTCAAATATATACTTATATACTGAGATGACTCTTCAAGGAACCTAAGAAGAATTCAGCTTCCATGTGCTTGAAATCTGATGGAGCATAAGAAAAAAAACACCTGGTACTTTAAGGAAGTCAGAATTACTCCCAATACTTTGAGAGAATAAAGAATATTCCGAATGTGTTAGAGACACAAAAATACTCTTGCTACTCTAAAAGTGTCAAAAATACTCCTGGAACCTTTTGTGAGTGAAAAATATTTTCATTAGATGAAGAAAATCAGAAATATTCCTTTTGGCCTAAGAAGCACAAAATTACTTCCGTTACCCAGTGTGTGTCAAAGGTCCTCTCAGTATTGCAAGAATGTGAAAAATATTCTAAGGATCTTTAAAGATTAAAAAATAACCTGGTACTTTAAGAGTCAAAAATACTCCCTGTAATTTAGAATCTCTTAAAAATGCTACCTTTCTACCCCCACCTCATCCACCCTTGCCCCTATGGGTGGTAGTCATGTCTTACCCACAGAGTGTTTGTTTCCAGTTCAAAAATTAACAGGTGTACAAAATTTAGTCTAATTTATGTATATATATATATATATATATATATATATATATATATGGAAGAGACACCCTGAAATCAATTGTTGGTCCAGTTGGGCTGAGGAATAAAATTAAAATGTTCGAGAGCTTAAGCACCTTTGTCAGGAAGGTCTGAACTGTGTGCTGGCTGGGCACAAATTGATGAATTCAAACTAAGATGCACTTGCAAACTTGGATAGCAACAATCAACACCCAACAAAGTCCTCTCTCTAAAATGTGCTGGAAGGAGAGTTCCCAAAGATGGAGTTAAGCATCTGATGACCCTATAACCCCAAAGGCTTTAAGGAGATTCAGTGTGAAGCATTGGTCGAAATTGTTGGAGTTGTGACTTAGAGAATGAGAATGTATTGGGTTTTGGGTAGTTTTACAGTACTGCTCCAGCGGTTAGCAATGTGTCCAGAGAGGGACTGTTTTGGTTGGCCGATATAGAAAGCAGGCAGAGTTTGCAATTAATTTGGTAGATGATGTGTGCTGAGAGGAAGGTAATGTTTTATTTGAATTTGTAGGTGGCTATTTGTGGATGAGTTTGGGGGATTGTAGTGGGTTGGGTAGATGAGGCAGAGATGGGACTACAAGGTTGAATAACCATGTTAGATAGGGAAGTTTTACTGTGGGGCCTGTAATGGTGGATGAGGATATTGCAAAGGTTGGGAGAGTGCCTAAGGCAGGTGGAGAGTATTGTGGGAAGGATGTTTTTAAGATCTGGATTGGATTGCAGCTCAGTGTGGTCCAGAAAAAGAATGGAGTAGAGATTTTGTAGTCCAGGAGAGCAGTTTATGGTTAGGAGTGGAATACATTTCTTGAGTTGATCTAGGATTGATTTTGATAGTTGGACAGTTCACAGTTATTTCTGGAGTAGGTCACTAGGGTATTTTTTGTTTATGAAAGGCTTGATGATTCGGTTAGTGCAGGTTGCAAGAATGATCGAAGTAGAGTAAATTTGAGCTCCTATATGAGAGGGAGTGTATGGTATGTTCAGAGTGAAAACTGGTGAAGTAGAGATATTGTAAGGTTTTGGTGGATTTAATGTCGATTGATGCAGTGATTATGCCAGAATTGTGGTGTATATCAGCATCGATGGTGGGGAGTAGTTCCAGGTACACTTAATGGGCAATTGGTATATAAGTTTTCAAGAAACTCCGAAAGGGCATTTGGCCCATGGGTTTATAGTATGAAAATATAATCTATGAACTGGAACCAAGTTAAGTGTTTCAGTAAAGAGGAATTTATGTGTTGCTGTTCTAGCTGTCCCATGAAGAGGTTGACATAAGAAGGGGGTCCATAACAGTACCACTTATTTGGTGGTAGATGTTGTTTTGAAAAGAGAAGTAATTCTTGGTGAGGATAAAAAGGGTGAGGAAAATCAGAAAGTTAAAGGTGGGTAAAGAATTTGGTGGCCTGCATGACAAGAAATATTCGAGTGCCAACAGGTCACTAGCATGGGGAATATTGGTGTACACGGTGACAACTGTATGGTAAGCAGGAGGATAAGTGGGAGTTCATGAAGATGCATTATTTAAATAAGAAGGTAGTTTTTCCACTACATGTTATAGGGATTCATCCAATAAAGTGGAAATCCTTTGGATGGGGAGTTGTAGCCAGAAACAATTGGGCGGACCAGGACCCCAGGTTTGTGGATTTTGAGGGCCAGATAAAAGGTGGGTGTCCTAGGATTTTTTGAAGTGAGGTGCTCGATAGAATTGGGTGATAATTTTTTAAGATTGCCGCGTGTTCAAACAAACATAAGTTATAGAACGATGTGGAGGGCTCGGCATTGACTATAGGTAAAGTTGAGTTGTTTGGGAATGGAGTTGGGAAAGGATTGTTAAGCAACATGGGAGACAAGAATGTTTGTGAAGGTTTGAAGCAGATGGTTATGTGGAATTAGCTTTTAAAGAAAAAGTGACAAGCTGGTATGCAGTTCAGACCTTAATTCCTAATGCAGGAGGCTCAAGTTGATTTGAAATGTTATTTTCTGTACAGTCAAACTGGACCAATCAGGTAAGTCAATTATGCTGTCCATCTTTTCTATCAAAATATGTTATTTAATGTGATCTTGTGACATTTGCCTCAAGTGCTATATATATGATATTACTAAGGATGTGACATTGTCAAAAATAATTTCAATATTGGTATGGAAAGGAAAGAGAGATATTATCACTTATTTTGTCTGTATTTGGCTATCTTTCTTATTATTAATTTTCATTCAGACATAAATGTTTTTATTTGAAGGATATGACATTATAAAAGATAATTGCAATCTTGGTATGGAATGGAAAGAGAGATAGTTTGTGGCTTACCTTAAATTGAAGTATGGTGTAGCCACAAGGAACCACAGCTGGCAGGAATATGGAATGGTGTAACACTCCTTCCTGAAGAAGGAGGCTAAGATATGCTGAAAATTTGAAGAATTTCCTTCGGTTCTCTGTGGCTACACTGTACACTTCAATTTTAGGTAAGCCACAAACTATCTTTCTTTCCTTTCCATATCAAGATCGCAATTATATATATATATATTTTCGGAGGCTCTCAGCAGTCCGCAGCCGGCCGGTGCACGGAATTGTGTCACACTCCTTCCTGAAGAAGGAGGCAGAGAGCCTCCGAAAATTTGAAGAACAACCTTCAGTTCCTTTTGGCGACACAGCACTTCACTTTCTATGGCTCTGCCATCTTTCTGAAGTGAAGAATATGAGAAACCCAAGAACTACGTATCCAAATTTGAGACATGTTATCCTCCAGTCCTTCTCCTGAAAAAAGGAGAATAATATCTCTGAACATTTGAACTATTGATTCTTGACTGACACAGGGATTGATCTTCATTCTCAGAGAAGCTATGCTGAACCCTTTCTCTTTCCTATTCATGTCAACTAGATATACCAAACATTTTTCTGATTTGTCTGACTGTGCAAATTTTCAGGAACATGTTGAAGCAATGAAACCTGGTAGTGTAATTGTAGACCTCGCTGCAGAAAATGGTGGAAATGTGGAAACAACAAGACCGGGTGAAGTTTATACCTACAAGGACGTCATTCACGTAGGACTAACTGATCTATCCAGTAGGCTTCCCACACAAAGTTCAACCCTATATGCCAACAATATTTCAAAGTTTCTGCTGTCTGTGGGAACAAAAGATAATTTTGATATAAACTTGGAAGATGAAGTGGTTAGAGGAAGTATAATACTCCATGAAGGGAAACTGCTCTGGCCACCTCCACCTCCTTCACAACCTACAGCTCCGGCCACACCTGCTCCTAAAATAATCAAAGAAACTGCAGTGGTTGCTGAACCAAACTATTTTATGAATACTTTCAAGGATGCCGCTTTGTACACAGGAGGTGTGTTAAAAATTTTATTTGTATTTGCTTATAAATATGGTTGTTGCAGCAGAAATGTTTTACTAGTTTAGGTTTTTACTGATAATAAGTAAAACTTTGATATGATTATTTACCTACTTCAAGCATATATCATTTCAGATTGTTCTATAAAGTAATTTTATTTGTATGGATTGTATTTGTTTCACATAACAATGTATTCACACAATTTTTTAAACAAAATTTTCATGCCTCATGATTTTAATTGAGGTAGTTAAACACAAATTAGTTATTAAATAATAAGTAGAAATACCAACATTTGTGAGTTAAATAGATGTTCCAATTAATTGACTTAAATTGTAGCAACAGTAATGACCTATTTATTAAAAAGTTTTCAACATAAATGTATAATATGAAATGCAAAACTTATTAAAATAATAAGAAAAACAAATGTAATATATTAAGAATTAAAATTTAACTTAATAGAAAGAGAGGATTGTCATATTACTTCATAGTTACCATGAGTTTAGATTTCTATATACATTTAATTGGCCGTTATTAAATTTCATTTGCTCTGCTAATTTCTTCTATATCTTCATAGGCGCTGGTAGCAGGGTGCTCTAGCACCCCCTGCTGTCTAAATAAAATACACAGAAAAGATTAAGAAAATTTTTTATTACGTAAATGTTTGAATAAAACCTTAAGACGTCTAGGTTGGTGAGCATGTACAGGCCGCTGAGTCTTGCGTCTGCCATCGTTGACAAAATCCACTTCTTGAGACACATTGCATCATAACATAGGCCTACAAATGTATGTTCAATGTTAGATGTTGTCACTGGAATAGTTAGACCAATTTTGATTGGCATGCATACCACTGGATAAAATGGTGTGGCTTGAGCAATTCAACAAGGAATTCATTTAAGACCTCTTCATCTGTCTTCAACATATCATACCTAGTGGTAACTTTGGCAATAAAATTGTATATAAAACCTCCGTAAAGGTTCTGTATATCTTCTTCCGTGGCTAAAACTGAAGATTTGGCTAATTTTCTCATCCTTTCTATTCATTTTTACTTCTTGTAATTAGTTGAACACAGGTTTGAGTTTGATGAGAAGTCTGCTGTCATCGCGCGGCAGGCAGGACTTGCAGTAATGATGCAACACATTAAAAAAAAAAACGTGCAATTTTAACTTGACATTAACTTAATTGGCATAACATAAATATCTAATTTTATACACCTACCTATAATTATAAAGATGCACTATTATAATGATATTTTATTAGTTAATAGTGTAGTGTGTCGATACAGATGCACCTCTCTGAAAATAATCCTGGCGGCACCCATTTATATCTTGCTTCTTTTCCCTTGTGTTCTTTATACAGATCAAAAAATAATAATCAAAAAGCATCAAATTTATTCTCAAAGAATTATTTAAATTAGAAAATTAAATGTAACTCATTTTCAAATATTGAAAAAATTTGATAGTGTGGAGTGACTTCCAGGTATGGGTGGTCTTATGGGTCTTGGCATTGTGTCTCCCAACCCTGCATTTACCACCATGATGACAACATTTGGCCTAGCTGGTATTGTTGGATATCACACTGTCTGGGGTGTTACCCCAGCTCTACATTCACCCCTGATGTCTGTGACAAATGCTATCTCAGGTATTACAGCTGTAGGAGGCATGCTGCTTATGGGAGGCGGTCTCTACCCACAATCAACAGTGCAGGTGGGTGTAATTTTAGTTAAAAAGTTTTTACAGTGCTAAATGTAATTTAATCAAACAAATTGGATAGATGTTGTCGAGTCTCTGTCTTAAGTATTTATTACATTAGAAAATTAATAGTAGTCCAGTACAAAATAAGTAAAACTCTTAGCTTGTATATATTAATTACATTTTGCCATACTTCATAGTTGACAATTGTGGACTCAGGTCCACTCTTTTATTTCTTTTTTTTTTACTCCACCTTCTAGAATTTTCTGTTCCTATAATATTACTTTATAAATACTGTATAAAGTTGAAGAAGTGGTTGTTAAGTTCAGTTCGAGTTTGTGTAAAGTGCTTCATCTGAAACAACATTCTGGTGGAGGAACCTGGTACAGTCAGCTTTTTAAACATAGTTGCTGCAATCAGGCCTAGACAAAGCTGACAGATATATGGTCCAAATTCAGAATTTGCACCATACTTCAAACCATCAAGTGGGAAACTGATGTCAGAAGAAATAAGTATGCTGACTTAAACTGCATTTCAGCTGCACATCACAAATCCTTCACATTCACTGGAGAGGAAACATAATACCTGTGAAACTGGTGAAAAATATATCTAGTCATCATAATTAATAAATGGGATTTCATGGTATGCCTGGCCAATGCATTCTTATATCTGGATGTAACTGTGAGGCAATAGTTACACAATAATGAAGACAAACTAGTTAGATGAGAAATTTTCCAGGAAGAAATTAACAAAGATTTGTTGATACTAAGTAGCATATGTGACAGGCTACTGATGTTTAAAAGTGAAGGCATTTCCAGTGAAGGTGGTTTATGTAGTAATCTTGGGTTTCCAAACTTCTTGAATACATACAACATTTCAATTGCTGTCACCACTATAATCATTGACTCACGAGCCGCAGTTGTATACGGACGGAAGTAAATAAACGCTATGCTCTGCTCGTCTACGACTCGCAGTAAGAGTTGAAAACCGGCAACTCGTAGTTAAAATTCGAAGAAATCATCAAATCCATCTGTCAAGAATCAACATCATCACTTCTCACCACCAGTTACATGAGGGAGGAGGACCCAGATCCACCCCACACAACAGTGCAAACTTTGAAACATTCAACTCTCAAGCTCAACCAACTCCAAAAGTGATGTGTTAATCAACAGTCATGTGCTCAACCATGTGAAAACAACAGTGATCCTACCATAACCTCATCTCCAACGACACATAGTGACCAAGACATATCCGCTTCACCCATTCTACAATCCTCCATTCACAAACGTCGTAAAATGTTTCCTCCAGCCACTAATAATAACAATAGTGAAAAAAGTGCACGTATAACATCCCACTGTCCATTTACTACCCAAACAAGTATCTCAGCGCATCAGGGTGGAAAAAGATACGGTTCAGCAAAACATTCAACCACCATAAGCAACAACAGTGACTTTAGTGAATCCCTTTCTCCATTTTCCTCACCTAATAGATTCGTACTACTACAGGACATGGAAACAAAAGATCAAGAACCTCCCATTCCAACTCACCAAATTCCAAAAGTTAAACCTCCTCCTATATTCATCACCAACACCAACGATATAAACCTACTCATAAAAAACTTAAAATCAATATGCTCCTCCTCATTCTCCTACCATGCAGAGGAAAAAAAATTAAACTTAATCTGCAAACACCTGAAGATTTTAGATCTCGCTCTAAATACCTAACCGAAAAACTAGCTACGTTTCATACCTATCAACAAAAAGGGAAAAAAACTTTAGAGTATTAGTAAGAGGACTTCACCACTCATCAGATAAGAATAGTATTAAAGATGAACTCATTGCCCTAGGTTACAGTCCAGTGTCAATAACCCCAGTAATCCATCCAGTTACTAAAGCCAATCTTTCTCTATTTTTTGTAGACCTTTCCCCTAATCCAATCAACCCAACTATCTATAACGTAAAATCACTATATTTCTCAAAAATCCAGGTCGAACCCCCCAAACCTAAAAGATATATAGCTCAGTGTCATAACTGTCAAGACTTCGGTCATACTCGCAATTATTGCAATCATCCCCCCAAATGCATCTGATGCCAAGAAACCCATTCTTCTAACACATGCCCTCTCCCCAAATCGACCCCACCCTCTTGTCCCAACTGCCAACGCCTGCAGCCTAAACAATAAATTCCACGAACTGTCTTATTTCGTTATACAGTATAATATTGACATTCTCTTAAACTCCGAAACAAAAATGTCTCCTTGACTCAATTTCTTCCTTCCTAATTACATTACCTACAGATCTGACTATCCCTTGAATACTCGAAAAGGAGGATCTGCTATCGTAATCAGAAAGACTATTCCCCATTATCCCATCCCAACTAACTCTTTCATCGAACAACAACTAACTGCAATAACTGTCTGACTTCCAAACAACAAAGGAATTACCCTAGTTGCCTACTATTCCTCCCCTAATTATAAAATAGATAACAACCTATATAGCCACTGTTTCAGTTCACTTCCTTCTCCTTTCATAATTGGAGGCGACTTCAATTCCAAACACATGATGTTTGGTTCTAGAATTTCCTCACCAAGAGGTATTATCCTTAATAACTACTAACAAACAATTAACTCCCTTCTTTACTAATGAACCCACCCATTATCCGACTAATAACGCCTCCCCATATGTACTGGTTTTCTTCATCTGTAAGAAGTCTAGACATCTCCTCTCAAATATTCACATCTTAAACAAGCTATCCTCTGATCACCTTCCTGTCATAGCATCCTTATCTATAAAATATAATTCACTATTCTTTCCCCATACAATAAACAATAGAATTAATTGGAACCTTTATGAAGACTTAATCCACAACAGACTTCAAATCCCTAATTAACTAAAAAGCGAAACAGAAATCAACGCTGCTGTTTCTATTTTAACCTCCATAATTAGA
Source organism: Zhengitettix transpicula (assembly GCA_037074705.1). Classification (NCBI taxonomy): domain Eukaryota; kingdom Metazoa; phylum Arthropoda; class Insecta; order Orthoptera; family Tetrigidae; genus Zhengitettix; species Zhengitettix transpicula. Next base: position 118,267,160 of record CM073592.1, on the reverse strand, counting down.
TCGGCTATAAAGGAATCATCCTTAACCCTTCCCCCAAAGCCACCCTATTCCCAAGCCAATAATATTGAACTGAATTCCCTCCTTTCCTTCAAAAAATTCATCCGAAATAGATGGATAGAAACAAAATGCCCCTGTTATAAAACAACCCTTAATCTAATTTCCAAAAAAAAAAAAAAAAAAATAAACTCAAAGATATCAATAACCATATATATTCCCAAAAAATCTCCCAACCTAACACCTCAGACTGCTCCCTTTGGAAAAAAGCCAAATACATTCTCAAAGAAAAACCCTGTATTCCGCCATTACTTCACAACTCCATTTGGTTTTCCTCTCCGCAGCAAAAAGCCAACCTTTTTGGTAAACTTCTTTCTAATCAGTTTAAACCTTTTCTGTCTTCCAATCCTACACTTGACACTCTTATCTACAACTCACTATCAACCGCCAAAAAAGAGCTAAATCCTCCACCCCTATTCACCTTGAACGATGTAGTGAAAACAATTTCGAAGTTAGAAAGCAAAACAGCTCCAGGAAACGACCTAATCAACTCAAACCACCTCAATCATCTTCCCAAAAAAGCCCTTGTCCTACTAACAAACATATATAATGCAATACTAATAACCTCAAAAATTCCCAATAACTGGAATTTATTTACATTAATAATGATTAACAAACCCAACAAGCTACACTGATGTCAAACAGAAGAACTGTCTGTGATGTCATACTCCCATTTTGTCCATCCACAACAATGCCAAACAAGAACCAATGGGCAATAAATAATTCTTGGTATTCACACAGGTTTTGCATATTTATATTTAAACGCAACGTTTCGACAATTAAAAGCTGTGTCACCATCTTCTAGTCGTCGAAACGTTGCATTTAAATATAAATACACAAAACCTGTGTGAATACCGAGAACTATTTATTGAACAACTACACCAGGAAAAACTTGAATCTTTGAAGAACCAATGGGATTCATGCTATATAATTCATTCATGGTCATGAGCATAAGGTGGAAATGCAATCTTCCCTTTCAATCCTGACAACATAAATAGCTGTAAAATTTGGTCAACATCTGAAAAGAGTCAAACAAACTCAACTACTTGCTGAAATGAATACTTTACTACCTCAAGAGAAAGCATCAACCAGTTTGATTTATAATTAGCCTTGCATTAACTCATTTGAACCTTGATATAAAAAAATTAATATAATAGTATATCCTCTGTGCAGTATGCTCAGATACAGAAGATATTAATTATGTATGTTAATTTCTAGACAACATACACAATAAATAATCAATTGGCTGAGCAATTGAACAATAAGTCACAATTTAGTTCTGTCTGATTTAATAGTTGAGGTACTTGAGTATAGAGACATCCAAAATACATTATATGTAATAATGCAAAGACCAGAACCTCAAATTAAGTATATTTTAGGGAAGTTGAACTACTTAGTACATTTTTGCATTATTATTATTATTTTTCTTTCCTTATATAATATGTAATACTACATATTTGATCATGTTATTCTAATTGAGAAACTTTATATATATTTTCATATTTTGTAAGTTAATTAGAAACTTTATGTATATAATAGATTTAAAAGTTATGACATGAATAATTTTTGCTTTCAGGGACTGGCAGCTGCTGCAGCTTTTGTGTCCTTTGTAAATGTTTATGGTGGTTTCTTGGTTACAAAAAGAATGTTGGATATGTTCAAAAGGTATGACTCAAATGAATATATTCATCCAACATTTCAATTGAATATTAAATTAATTTAATATTATTTTTATCTATACAGACCAGGAGATCCTCCTGAGCATAACTACTTGTATGCAATTCCTGCGGGAGCATTCTTAGGACTGTATGGATTAGGCGCAGCTCAAGGATATCCTGAAGTCCATCAAATGGCATACCTCATTTCATCTTTGTGTTGTGTTGGGGCCCTTGCAGGTCTCAGCTCTCAAAAAACATCTCGGTTGGGCAACAATCTGGGAATTGTGAGTTTTTCCTATTCAAATTTATAATATTTCTTTGTTTGGTCACTATAAATATGCAATCAAAACACTAAACCATTTCCTGGTTTTCATCTCCTACAAAGAAATGTCATTGTGTCTGGCGTTGCCCAGTCATTTATTTATATAAGCTGGAAAATGAATTTAATTCCCCATTAATCTATTAGTCAAGAAGCGAATTATGCAGAGAGAATGTTAATTTCATCAGAGCCCATCAGTGCCTTTAGAGAAGCATAAATACTCCCAATACCAAATATTATCAAAAATACTCTTCAAAAAATATACTCCATCCCCTGAATCAGACAAAAATGCATGTGCTACCTTAAGAGAGTTAACCATACCACCAGTGCTCTTTATGGAGTTAATTTTTTTTCACGTAAGTCAAGAATGTAAAAATTATTCCCAGTATCATTGGGAGAAAAAAGCCTTGGAATAATCAAAATTATTTGCCATACTTTAATAGAGTAAAAATTGAGTTAAAATTACATTCCAATCTTTAAGAGAGTTAAAAACACTCCAGGTAGGGTAAGAGAATCTAAAATACTAATTTAAGAAAGACAAAAATAGTTCATTTACGTTAAGAGAGTCAAAAATAATCTCCGTACCCTGATAGAGTAAAAATTCCCTCGGTACCTTAAGGGAATCAGACATACTCCCTGTACCTTAAGAGGGTAAAAATTAGTCCTGATACTGTGTGTGAGAGTGTCACAAAATACTCATGCTATACTGAAAGTGTGAAAAATACTCCCTGTAATATAGAATGTATTTAAAATGCCATCCCCTCTACCCCAACCTCTATAGGTGGCAGGGGCGATTTACAGATACACTTTTTGTTTCATAAAGTAAGTATTATCTGTACAAAATATGACTATATGTTTTTAAGTTTGTACACAGAAAATTGTTTTTCCCTTCCACCCCCCTTTTCCTAACTGGCATTGAGAATATCATAATTAAACTTAAGAAACATTCATAACCTGTTTTTGACTCCAATTTTGGTTGTTTTTATGATATTTTCTTTTAATGCCCCAAAACCCAAAGGGTTCTCCCTTCCTATGCCTAATGGGGTTGATATTAAACAAAGAAAACATTGGTATAAATATTTTCAATCTCTTTGACACCAAAAAATATTCTCTAATGCAAATATTTGCTGTTTTAGCATAATTGAAAATTTCCACCCCTGCACCTAAGGGGTGGTAGACGTGTCTTACCCCCACAGCTTGTTTCCTGGTCACAAGAAGCAGGTGTACCAAATTTGGTATGTTAAAATTCATCCAATTTGCAGATAGGTGTGAGTGGTGGCATTGCAGCAACTTTAGGCCAGATGGCTCCTACAACAGATGTGCTCACGCAAATGGCAGCAGCCATGGCAGTGGGAGGAGGCATTGGCACAGTAATAGCTAAGAAGATTGAAATCACTGATTTACCACAATTGGTTGCTGCCTTTCACAGGTATTATGTTCATTATAAGTTTATTTTTAACATCCACTTGTTCATATGAATCCTAGCTAAAGGTATTCTACTTCAGATTACTTTACCATAAAAAATAACTAACAGATAGATGCATTTTACTAATTTAAAGTAAAGCCCTCTTTATCAGCTCCCTTAAAACTTTCAGACCTATTTCCAACACAGATCTGATTCTAACTGACATTAGATGACAGACACAAATGCTGAAAGTGGAACCTCACAACATTATTTTTTTCCTATATTACATATACGTCAAGTATTATTTTGTAGTAGTCCATGTCTATCTTTCTTATTTACTATTTGGCCTCAAATACTTCACACATGTATATTCTTATCCATAATTTCCTGTTATATTCAACTCCTACAAATATGCATGTGTCAAATGATTGTTACTAGTAAATAAAACTTATTTATTGGTATTCATACATTGTGCAACAAAGCATACCATTATTGTTTCATGTAAAGTGGTTGTCTTTGATAAATTCAAAGTGCCAAATTAAACAGTATCTGTTATTATATAATTTTAGTTCGAGATTGTATGTTTTTTTTAGTTATACACCTGGAACACTGTATAAAGATGGTATTTATAAATTAGGCATGCTAAAGAAATAGTACCTTTAGAATTGAAAATTAATTTCAGTGATTATTATTAAAATCTTAACTGTTTTATTTGCCAGTCTTGTGGGTTTAGCAGCAGTCCTGACCTGTTTTGCCACATATCTTCACGACTTCCCAAACTTTGCAACAGATCCATCAGCAAATGTAATCAAAACAGCTATATTCCTTGGCACATATATAGGTGGAGTGACATTCACGTAAGTATTAAGTTTGATTTCAAATACAGTTTTAAAAATCTTTTCGTTATTTAGTTTACACTTATTGTAAAAGGATTACTACTTCAAGCAACTTCAAACATGTTTTTCTTAATGTACACAACAAATTAGGTATCAAAAAAGTATTTTATTTTATTACATATAAAAAAGCAACTAAGGATAATTTGGCATTGTCACATTTATTAATTAATATTGACAGAGAGTGGCTGACTTATCTTAAATTGAAAGTTAATGTTGCTACACCACATATAAAGGAGCATGTCAAGGACCCAAGACTTCCTCAGAACAGATAAGGAGTACCAGCCACATAGTCTGTGCAGTGACTCCACATAGGTTACGAAGGAACATATCAAATTTTCAGTGTTAAATTCTGTATAGTCTGCTGGCATGACACACAGTTTACTGATTGTATATACTACTTCCTATACAACATAGAAACATCAGGTCTGAATTTATGGTCAGCCCACAGCTATGTTAGTCTCTTTCATGTTCATTTTAATTATATATACAGCTTCTGCACTATATAAATTAGTAGACTCTCAATTCTGTCTAACTTTGGAACTTTATTTGAAATGTATAATGTTAACAACAATACAATACTAAATTGTTTCAGCGATATCATTTACTCGCTGCCGTGTGTAACCTCTGTGAATCGTTATACAAACTCTGTTGCCAACATGCGAATTCCGCTACAGCACTCCCTGCTCACTAATAACGTCAGAAATGCATTGAAAAGGACCATAATAGGAATAATACAATGCGCTCTGGATCTTATCTTCTCTGACGAACACGAATTTTGCGTTGGCAAGATCAGGATGAACTAAAGTTTCAAACGGAAGATGATTTTCAGTAAAATATTCGCTTGGTAGACACAGTGTAGTACTATACAATAATTCCGCTGGACAGCAAATCAAATCTTCCTTCAGAGCCATGCGTAAACCCAACAATACCAGTGGAAGTACATGTAACCAATCTTGTGGCACGTGACACATTAGAGCTGCCTTTAATGTTCGATGCCAACATTTGAGAAGCTTCTGGATGATAAGGTGAAGTGTGCTTTCTGCCACAACCCACTAAATTGGCCAGGGCGTTAAATATGATTGATTCGAATTGTGTTCCTTGATCTGTAGTAACAAACACAGGTGCTCCAAATCTAAACACCCAGCCAGAAAAAAATGTCTCGGCAACAGATTCAGCTGTGATGTCAGTTACAGGAACAGCTTCAGGCCAACGCATAAAACGATCAATTATTGTAAGTAGCGAAAATTTTTAACTGGAGAAAACGGTCCAATGATATCTAGGTGTACATGTGAGAATCGTTCGTCTGGTACATGAAAAGTACCAGGAGGCACTCTTGTATGTCGACTAACTTTGTTTTGGCATGTCAGACACGTTCGAGTCCATCTGGCGATATCGTACATCATTTCAGGCCAAACGTACTTACGTTGAATTATTTTCACTACGCGACCACTGGAATGTATAAGTTGGTATAGGGGATCAAATACTCTCTTGCACAATATTTGAGGAACGAAAGGGCGTATACTGGCCGTTGGAGTATCGCACCACACTTCACGATCTGAGTCTCCTAAAAGTAAGGGTTTTATCAATAAAGATGTTTTTCCTCTTCGCAAATCATTAAATTCGGCGTCATCCATTTGGCATTCCCCAATCTCTTCAGAACTAACGCAACGAGGAAGTTGTATGCTCTCGACGCGTGCAACAACATTGTCTGAAACAGAAACATGCACTATATTCTTGGTAAATTGACTTTAAACACTTAATTGTCGAATGCGTCGGGGTGAATCTGCTCTTCCTTTTGGTGAAATACATACACCAACGGTTTGCGGTCAGTCCTTATAATTACCTCCTGACCTTCAATTAAATCACAAAAATGTTTGATTCCTGAGAAGATAGCTTGAAGTTCCCGATCGTAATCGGAGTATTTTCGTTGAGCTGTTGTGAATTTCTTGCCTAAAAATCTGAGCGGTTGCCAGTATTCCTCGTATACTTGTTGCAAAACCGCACCTATAGCATAATCGGAGGCGTCGGTAAGCAACGACAAAGCTACATTAGAAATCGCCTCGCAAAGTAGTTGTTTAGAGACATCAAATTTCTTTTGTCCACTCAATAAGGGTATTATCCTGTTGTTGTTTTTTAGCTACGATCAAGCAGTTAGTGAGAGGGCTTAAAACGTGGACGGCATGACGCTGATTGCGCCTATAAAAATTTATCATCCCCAAATATCTACGTAATACCTTTACAGTTGAAGGTTTGGGGAAATTGGTAAAAAATGAAACCTTGGAAGATAAAGGTTTAATTCCAGCAGGATGCACTTCGTATCCGAAGACACATTTTGCGGGATTAATAGTCAACCCGTATTCACGAAAACGTTGAAAGACTATACGCAGATGCTTAGTGTGTTCCGCATTATCCTTAGAAGCAATTAATATGTGTATATCATTGATGTGCGGGATTGGGTATCTATCAGGTGTTGATACAGCATTGAGCCTGCGATAATCACCACATACTCGACACGTAGCGTCTTTCTTTAGCACCATGTGTAACGGACTAGTCACAAGGACTGTACGACGGTCGACAAATTCCCTGATTTATCATGTGATGAAATATTACCTTTAGCGTCGCGTAGTTTATCAGGTGGTAAACGTCGAGCTCTTTGAAAAACCGGTGGGCCTGTTGTAGGAACGTGGTGACGCACTAACTGTTGCATTACCTTACGTTTGGCATGCATTGCTGTCAGTTCTGGAAATGTATACAGGTTACCATTTTTTTTAGGGCAACAGGCTACATGAGGGTAATCCACTTTGGGCAACTCCCCTTTAATAGCATAGGAAGGGATCTGAAAGGGGGGATGCGGAAGGATAGAGGACGGTAGCCAAGGGTTAACTAGGGCCCCCGGGCTATATTTTAAGGATCCTACCCGGCATTCGCCTAAAGAAATGCAGGGAAAACCCTAGAAGAACCTACATCAGGTAGGTCGGGCATTGGGTAATTGTCCCACGCCCTTCCGATAGCGGAAGAGGAGTTTGCTGTGGACACAGCATTCCCTTCTCCGTGCCTCGGCCAGTTTAGGAGGCAGCTTGCCGACTGTTCCAATGGGAATATCAGACAACTCTTACCGTATGCCCAAGGTCTGTGACCCCGGAACATACACCTCTCAGAACAGGCCGAGGTGCCTCGGCTTGTGGGAACCTTAGTTCAAAAACGGAGTGGAAAAGGCATCCCCAAAGGTAGCCCCTTCGTATCTCTCCTACAAGGTTCTGCCTGCGAGAGAACATCCTTCGCAGGTTACCTGCGAGAGAATCCTCTCGCAGGCCTTGCCCTCCTGCGGTATATGCACGGGTTACCATTTGCAGACAAGATACTTATGGAATCGCCGGAAAACAATGACAAACGAGCTGGAACGGATTTTAATGAATAATTTATCAAATAATTTTTGTTCTCGAATATCGACGAGCAGATTGTAATAACGTAATAAATCTGCACCTATTATAGGACGAGAAACATCCGCTATTAGGAAACGCCTAGATAGAGGCCGCATCAGTCCAAGATTGATAGATATGATAGCTCCGTTAGCGGCATAGAGAACAAGGTGGCGTCCTGCGCTCTATGAGCGAACATGCGACGCGGAGTACAGATAACAGATATATCAGCGCCAGTATCTACAAGAAAATTTAAATTATTCTCTACATCGTGAATGGTTAAGCGGTTTTTTACTGAATATTCGTCTCCTACCGCTTGTACTGAAGGTCTAGTTTTCCACCTTATTCCACGTGCAAGGTGGTATGAATTTTAGTGCTGCAGGCCCATATTTAACAGGATACCAGCAGTAAACACGAGAAATAGATTCGTCAACTGATTTCTGTGGAGATTTAGGGCGTTTCTGGGAATCACGGGACCGTCATCGCCTTCGATTCCCTGATTGTAATTGTATCTGATGAGTCAAGGCAACTACTGTGTCTCTAAGTTCACGCACTTCTGTCACTTAAGTGTTATAGATTTCCTCAGAGAGGCGGTAATGCGGCTCGTGACGATGTAGGACATAAATTTGTTTGCTCCTGAGAAATAAAATCTATTTGTGGTTGAATTACCTCTTATACACGATCCGCTATATTAGCAAGGGTTTCTAAATCCTGCGATTGATCGATGACCAAAACGCTACGAATGCGATCGGGCAGATGTTCAAAAAACAAAGTTCGTAACACTTGCTCGCTACATTGACCAACGGCCAAGGCCCGCATCCTATGGAGAATCAGAGACGGCCTGCTCCCTGTAGCTGACTGACCACTCAAAAGCCGTCGAAGACGCTTCTCGTCCAATTCTCCATAAGTATCAATTGTTCTACTTTTTAATGCATCATACCTGTTTTCACTAGGCGAATTTTGAATCAAATCACTAACGGAATCCAGAGTGCTTTCATCGAGGTCGAATAATACGTAATTAAATTTTGTTTCATCAGACGTTACTCTGCGTAGGTTGAAAGCAGCTCTGACAACGGTAAACCACTTAGCAGGATTCACGCTGCATTAGTTGGTTGAATCGGAAGAGGATGTACATCGCAAGACATGTTTTTTTTATATAGCAGTTATTGGTACTGCCTGTTTAATCTATATAAGCTGAGACCATTTTTAGCTGTATCTAGCAACCAAACTAATAATATCAGTCAAGATGGAGCATGACGACGAAATAGCTGTTGTAATTTATTGTTATATATTGTTGGAAGAAGACATAAACACCCAATTAACACTTAGGAGAGTTGTAAACAATTTTCTTAATAAAATATGAGCAGACAGAAACAGATCTTTTCATTCACAAGGATGAGCTCAAAAAGTTTTAATTTTCTTTTTGGTTTGATTGGTGAAAAAAGCAAGACACTAGTTTTCGGAAGAGTTTAACTCCCTCAGAGAGGAAGCTCCATTCTCTAAAAAAGATATATACCTTCCACTTCAATCCTTGCTGCAGTCTCTTCTCCACAAGTATATTACCAGCACTTTTGTTCTGGTTTAGATAGTTATCAAGAAATGAAAAAATAATATGTCTCTTTAAATTGTAATGATTATATGAAATGGCCAATTGACAGGGAAAAATGATGATGTAATTACATGACAACTTTTCTGGATACTTTGCTCCTTTCGTCAGGTGATTGAAAAACACAAGTCAGGAGTGACACAACCGCACAATTAAGCTGACAAACTCTAAAGTTATCATTTAGATTTTTCGGGTCTTCCATTGTGTGGGAGTAGAAAGGTGAAAAAAGGCAAAGGAAAGAAAATAACTTCATGGAAACAAGAAAAATATAAAGAAAGAGGCAGGTTAAATAGATGACGTGAAAGATCGTCTAGGAGTTCAGAAATGATATAGAGATTTACTCCAACGTCCTAGAGTGACAGCTGCCCCAGTATATAGTCAGATTCAAAAGACTTCGTTTTTCAATCACCTGATGAAAGAAAGAAAGTTTCCATAATTGTATGGTATTTATATCATCATTTCTGTCTGTCATTTGGCTATTTCATCTAATCATTAGTTATCAAGAAAACTCATAGCGTCGCAATTTCTTCTTACACTTGATCTATAATATTTTTATTTGAATGCTCCTTGAAATTATGGTTGTAGATAGTTGGTTTGCTTGAACACAAGCTATCAGTCTATCTATATCGAATTCCATTCTTGCCTTGCTTTATCCTGAGCATCTAATTTTGATTACGTAATTTTATAAAAACCCAAGCTATGCTTTATTACAAAGGTAACTTAATACACACTACAACCTTTCTGGTTGGTGTCTTTAAATTTTGTTTTAAATAAATTAGGTTATAAATCAACTGCACAGAATTTATGAAAATTGAAATTATGATTAAATTCACATGTATTATAGGCTAATTATGATTTCGAAGTTTCTCTGGGTTGCACATTGTTTTTGTGCTCATTAATTCAAATGTTGATTTGTCTTATTTCTTCACCAAAGGCTTCTAATTTTTGTTCATGTTCTGAAAATGTATCATAATTGTAGGTAACTATGCAAATAGATGTAAAATAAAACATGTTTATGAACCGGAGGGTTGGCACCGAGTTCAGAAATGGTCTCGTTTATTTTCATTACATTTTTAATATTCAATAATCGTTAGAAACCCCATTGCTCAAAGCAGAGATCAGTTACCCTCAACATTGTAAAAAAAGCTGCCTAATCATGAACATCTGTTCTCTAAATTTAACTCAATTTGAATTCCTATCTAAATATATTATATATATATATACATATATATGTATAATTGCAATTGCAATATTGGTATGGGAAGGAATGAGAGATAGGTGTGGCTTACCTGAAAGTAAAGTGCGGTGTCGCCATAAGGAACTGAAGGTTGTTCTTCAAATTTATCTCTCTCTCCTTTCCATACCAATATTGCAATTATTTTTGACAATGTCATATCCTTACTAATATCATATATATATATATATATATATATATATATATATATATATATATATACATATATTATTTAGATAGGAAAGGTAGAACAGAACTGCTGACTTACCTAAAGTTAACAGTTAGCATAAACAGGCTGGGAAGAAATAATATGTCAAATTTACGAGGGTCTGAGTCCCCTTCTTCAGGACAGTAAGCCTGAATGTCGTGTCCACCAGCTGCACAGTGTTGAATTCAAATCCTGACATTCTAGATATTAAACAACAATTATACATACCCAACAATGCCAATAACTCTCTCTCTCTCTTAAGAAAAGGTCATGACAATTTAAAAATAACAGAATAATGCAATTAGTTTTAGCCTTGTCTTAATAATGATTTCTTATCTTAATGTTTTAATATCTGCAGTGGTTCTTTGGTGGCATATGGCAAGCTCCAAGGTTTGCTGAACTCTGCTCCTCTGCTCCTTCCAGGAAGACATGTATTAAACAGCAGCTTATTTGCAGCCAACTTGGGAGCTATGGCTCTCTACTTTGCTGATCCCTCTATGAGTACAGGACTGGCTACTCTTGCAGCTACAACAGGTCTTTCAGCAACAATGGGAGTCACACTCACTGCAGCTATTGGAGGTGCATATATTACTATAAATTATTTTAAATTGACATTAAAAATTAGTTTAGCATTATACAACCACTCCATAAATTAAATATAATAATCTAAATGAGATATTATTAAAAATTCTGCCTATTGGCAGGTTCTTGGCCTTTGTCTGTAATTTTCCTCCACCTTGCCCTCTCATGAGCTTCTCCCTCTATCATCAAATATCTTATTGTTTCAAAATGTGTATCAACTTTACTGTTCATCTTCCATCCATGCATCCTTAATTGCAGTAAACAATTTCTCCTTATGATGATCCAGTTTTCCTTTCTTTTAAAAACTGTAGTAAATTTGGATCTGGTCTAATTTACACTTCTTAGAATCTCTTCATTTTTTTACTATTTCTTTCCACTTTATTTTTTCATTTCTTCTCCAACATCACATTTCAAAACTTTCCAGATATTTCTTCTCCCTTTTTCATAATGTACAGTATATGTTTCAGATCCATACAAAGGCTTGTTTCATGATATCACTTTACCAGGTTCTTTCATAATTCTAGATTTCATTTGCATGTTTGTGAAGCTCTTTTCTGGTGAATGTTGCCTGGGCTACAAATATATTCAAGGGCTCTAGTTTCTTTAATATATTCACCATTTTGGGCTATTCTATATTTCCATTCCATACTTCCTGCCTGTTGTTACCGCTCTCCACCTTCTCCACCACCAATGCAGGCCATCTGCATATTTTATTGTGCTAATTGATCTTCCAATGAATTATATATCTTCTAAATATATTTTAACTACATTGTCTTAGTATATGTAGTAATAGAGAGATTGTTTTTTAGTTAAAAATTTCAGATTTGTATTTTGGAGTTGATCTGAAGAATGGATAAATAGGACCTTTTCAAATATGGGCAGATATAATTTTCAATCTCATTTGAAATCATAAAGGAGCTTGCATAAATTTAAGAGACATAATATATATTTCAAAACTTAAAAATATTACCTTAGTTCAGTCTTGAATTAAATTTGAAACAAAAGAGAAAAAATTTATATATCTGTTTTATTAGCATAGTTTTTAAATTATATTCAGACATGTGTGCAGGATTGATTAATTTATATAGAAAAAAGTAATGTTAATATAAATTATTTTCACATTTGCATACATCTGTATGAGTTAAGGTAAAAATGTGTTGATTGCACAAAGTAATCATGCTGAAATATTTTAGTACTGTACTGTGAGCTTATTTTAAGGAATGTATGTCCTGTTTCATTCTTATTTAAAATTTAACAAATAAGTGTCATAAATCTAGTTGAAACACTTTAATTGCTTTTTTATTTTCTCAATATTTAACAAACACAATTCCAGGTGCTGATATGCCAGTAGTGATCACAGTGCTTAATAGCTACTCTGGATGGGCCCTATGTGCAGAGGGTTTTATGCTTAATAACAATCTGATGACTATAGTTGGAGCATTAATTGGTTCTTCTGGTGCAATTTTGTCTTATATTATGTGTAAAGTAAGTATTCTATAGGAATTTAAACTTTTAGTTGCATAGAAAAATAATAACTTATAAATAATAGACTTATGCATAAAACTCTTTTCGTTGTTCTTCGTGTTAGCAAAATACTAATAAATACAAAACAAAGAATTCACATGATGGTGTCAAGTTATATTTAAAGAAGAATTTTGAAAATTCATGGATCAAAAGTTTCCGATTATTGAAAGATAATTTCACAGTTATTATCAGATGGGGGAACTAATTAGTAATTCAATGTAAAAATTGTTTGAATTAATTTAAAACAGCATCTGGAAGGACTTCAAATGTCTTGTAATGGAGACAAATTTAAATTCATTTTTGTATTGCATTAAGTTTATTATTCTTGTTCAATTTTTTTTTTTTTTGAGGTGTAGACAGGCTATGTATAGGAAAGTAATATTATTGGTTTGAAAATTTTTCAAATAAATAAAGGTTAGTAACTGCAGCTGATTTTATGTTGATTGTCTTCATCTGTGGAATAAACTACTACATTAAATGGCGCCCGAACAAAAGGATTTGAATTGTGTTGTGAGCAAATGAATATTTTTTATTTTTATGTGTGGGGCGAAATTTAATTACTTTAAACGGTGTATGTTGAGATTGATGTGTTGTTGGCTTGTTCAAATCATGTTTCGTGTTTTGAGATTAGACTTATTTACGATATGGTTGTGAAGCTATAGAAATGATGAATTTGAACAGAAGAAGAGATGACTCTTTAGTGGAGAGAGATTTTACTCATAAAATTGCATTTAGCTCTCCGAATATAATTGAACATTCTGAGATTGGATTAGTTGGAGAAGATAAGATAAAGAAGCAAGAGAAGATGAGTGGAAAAAGTGATATTATCCTTCAAAGATTATATGAAATGATGGCAAGATATGCAGAATGTAAAAGAGAAATTGTGATAAATGAGCAATCCAAGGGTAGGTAATATGGGAGGATATATAAAAAATTATAGGAGAGAAAAGTAGAAAGTATATGTGATAATCAGTAGCATGAACTTGGAAGAGCTAACCATCGGAAAACAAAATTAATGAAGATTTTATATATTATGAAATTCCTGAACTACTCGACAGTTTTGAAATTTCACATTGCTCTTACAGAAAGTGCCAAGAACGTAAAAATAATTCTGCCAAGGAATGCAATGAATATTCAAACTATTCAGGGAATCAAAATACCATAGTGAATAGGAAAGACCTGAATATTAATTTTTTGAACAACAAAGGATTATTATCTTTAAATGAAGAGGCATATAAATGTGACAAGATTAAGATGAATATGAAAACTGGAATTAGTAATATTAAGTCTCCAACTTTCACAGTTAAATAGGGTTCAGAAACTGAAAAATCTTCATTTGAAAGCAGAAACATAAAAATTGAATTTATTAAAACTCACACAATTAAACCACTGAAGATTTTAACAATAAATTTTTAATTGGCATTCCAGGGAAATAATAAATCTGATCCTTTTCAAATATATGAACTTGAAGCAGCCTACAATTCACATAAATGGACTAACTTTTTGGGTTTCATGAGAATAAGAATTCAGTTGTTCAGATTAACGAACTGAAAAACATGACTGATGGAAAAACAATTGAAAATGTTTTAAATGGATCCACCAAATCACATATACCTGAGGGTGTAGATGAAAATAATGAGCAGAAGAGTGTAAGCAAGAAAAAAAACTGTTTGTTATGTTGTTTTCATCCAATTGGAAGTTAAGAGAAACTTCTTGCATGTGTATCTGACAATGAAACATTTAACAATGATTGTGTTAGCAAATCCCTTCCTATGCTATTAAAGGGGAGTTGCCCAATGTGGATCACCCTCATGTAGCCTGTTGTCCTAAAAAAAAAAAAAAAAAAAAAAAAAGCAATGATCATTATATTGTCCGAAAATTAGAAGATCATTTACATAAATTTGATTCAGGTGTATTGATAATAGACTTTTTTCTGATTCTCAAACACTTAATTCATGGCAAGATCTTATAACAAAGATATACTGATAGTAAATGATTAGCAATCTTATAAAAAAATCAACATATCAACATCCAATAGAAATTACTAATCTTACAATATCAGAAAATATAAATATATTTGACAATTATATTAAGAATAATTATGAAAAACTTGGTGCATGAGAAATGGATGCTTTTAACTATATTAATGATACCAATGAGTATAAAAATTATGTGAGGATTTCAGAAAATGCATTAATTCTACAGGATACAGTTATATGTGTGTAAATATTTAAAACCTGTGTCCAGTATTAGTAACAAATGGTGATGAAAGTGATAATATATAAAGAATGATCAATGATGAAGAATTTCAATAGGCTAATTTTGAATGTAACATATTATTGAATAATTTAAGAGATCAAATGAATGCTATTCAGAAACTTGAAATTAAGTAATATTGTTCAGATATTTGCAAGTAAATTTTAAATAATGTATTTTATGATCATTATGATTGTAACAATTACAACAAACAATTAAATAAATGCTGAGAATGTATCCAATTACTTTAAAGATATTGTTGATGATGCCAATAAGAACATTATAAATTATATTAAAGAATTTGAGCATGAATTAAAAACATGATCAACATGATGAAGTATTCAAGACAGTGAAGTGGAAGATGGAAAGATGCATTTGTGAAAAATCATGCCAGATTTATAAACATTTGGTGGGTGACTGGAAGTTAAAGGAAGAAGAAGAGTTGGGAGACAGATCATGTGATACGACAACACAGGAGATTTAATGAAGTTCAATATAGGAATATAATGAGTGAACTGATGGACTTGATGAACAGGAGTATAAAAAAACAAACTTTTAATTGTACATAGTAGGTATTTGTGGTAAATTGGTAAAAAGTTTTTTCTTTTGATGTTTTAGATAATTTTCAGCATAACTCACGTGATGCTAAAAACTTCTCTGAGAGGCCCTGTAATGGAGACAAATTTAAATTCATTTTTGTATTGCATTAAGTTCATTATTCTTGTCTGTTTAAAGATATGTTATGTTGGGATGGAGAATCTGTGAAATGACTGTGAGAGAGACTATCTTTGGCATTGTTATTAAAGAAGCACGTAATTTTTTTAATAAAAAAAGTAATATTATTGGTTTTGAAATTGTGCAAATAAATAAATGTTAGTAACTGCAGGTGATTTTATGTTGATTATCTTCATCTGTGGAATAAATTACTACAGTCTGTCAAGAATTTCATGTTTGCCATTTGTGAAAAATATTCTATTACCACCCAACACATTTTTTATTACAGTCACAATTTAATTTTGGAGAACTTTCACATCATGGGCACGGAGAATAAGTACAAGTCTAGACTAGTATCAGAAATGCTATACATAAATTAAATATATAAATGTAAAATTTGATACTGAATCCTTGAGCAATATTTCAATTTATGATTAATTCTACTCTGTTTTTGATTAACCTGTTAATTTTAATATACTCTGTTTTTGATTAACCTGTTAATTTTAATTATTCACATAACATAATTTACATTTTGATATCTCATATTTCTTTTAAGATGGCCTTATGGTATCTTCTTTATTCTTCATCTGTGGAAAAAGTCCTATAAATATATATTTTTTAAAAAAATCAATATTTCATTATTCCTAAACTTCAGGAACTGAGAAACTAGTACATGCAGATTTCATATTTCATAACAAAGTCTAGTTTAAAAACAAATTTTGGAATTGCCCCCCTCTCACTTTTAATGCATGAAAGCAGTAATTTGTGATGAGGAGAGGTCAGTGCCTTTGTCATAAATTGCAGTAGTCTGCATTCTTATATATTTACAATTGTCAATTTAAAAAAAATCCTAATTCTTATTACAATATAGCTGCTTTTGCTTTAATTTTACTTCATTCCTTATTTTATTATATGCTAATTTATTAATATTAAAATTGACTGGTGAAATATAGTTTTGAAAATAAAAAATAAAATCAATAATAATAAAAATAGTCAAATACAGACAATAAATACCAACTGAAACCTTGTTGGAAGGTGACATTAATGTGTTACATTATGCTTGACCTATTGTACAATGCTGAATAAATATTATTAAAAAAATTTACACATAGGCAATGAACCGATCATTACCAAATGTTATTCTCGGAGGGTATGGAACATCATCTACTGGTACAGGAAAGCCCAAAGAAATCACAGGTGTCCACACAGAAGTTAATGTTGAAAGTGCAACTGAAATGATACAGAATGCTAAGAATATCATTATAACACCAGGTACATATTTAAATACTCCATACTATTTTTAATATTGTTATATCATTTTGATTTCATGGTATATTTTCTGGGAATTTTAGGATATGGACTTTGTGTGGCCAAGGCTCAATATCCAATAGCAGAAATGGTTACACTTCTCAAAAAGAAGGGCAAAAATGTTAGATTTGGCATCCATCCAGTTGCTGGTATAATATATTCATTATTATTAGATTAAAATATTGTTTGTAGGAACTAAAAACCAATTTGCACCAAAAGTTCAAAATTTATTTTTAATATCACAATGTTTATTAGTAGAATAAATATGTTATTTAGCAGCAATTTTGTATCTTGTATTAAACTAAGTATACAAATTATATTATATAAAAAAATAAGTATAGATTTCAAAGAACAACTCTCTTCATTTAAATAATTTAGTTTCTCTTAACATATTGAAATAAAAGCATTATCTAATATTTGTCACAATCTATTTTAGGACGAATGCCTGGGCAATTAAATGTACTTCTAGCAGAAGCTGGTGTTCCATATGATGATGTTTTGGAAATGGAAGAAATAAATGATGACTTTTCAAATACAGACCTTGTTCTTGTCATAGGAGCTAATGATACAGTTAACAGTGCTGCTGAAGATGATCCAAATTCAATTATTGCTGGAATGCCGGTGCTTAGAGTCTGGAAAGCCGAGCAGGTTTGTTAAAATATTTTGACACATTAATTTAAGTTCCTACCTTTGAAATTAAATTAAGGGAATAAGTTGCATTTACATATGTACAAGAGCACTGTTTTTGTTTTGTGTTGATAAAAGCAATAAAACCATTATTCTGATATTAACCACTCTATGAAAATCTACAAGTTTGTACAACCAAATACCAATTTTGAAAACTACAGCTATCTCAGAATTCCTGGTCTTCTGAAGTGCTTTGTTAAGAAAATATTAGAAAAACTTTTAGGTGAGGGTGAAAAGTGTGTGAAAAATGCTCGTGGCATAAAAGAATATGCTCAAAGAGATACGTCAAATAACGAAGAGCAACAAAAGAGTAAGCACTTTGATAAAATTTTAAATCAGGACTAAAGTATAAGCAAGGGCTTAGAGCAAGCAACACAACTTGAAAACCCAACCATAAAACAAAACATCTTATGTAACTCCTGATCGTCAATCATTTTATATTTTCTAATTAGATTAAGTATTTCTTCCTGTACAATATATGGAACCCCACACAATGCAAATAATACATTACAGACTCCATCTTATCCCCTGAAAAGGTGTATGCATAACACATACTAACTAACTTGAATATCATCTGTTACTGCATAATTCAAAGAAGATTAGTAATTTTAATTTTGAATAAGCTGATTGTCTGGAATTTCCCAGGTACAGTGTAACCTCATTACCAAATCTTGCTCATATTGTAAAACACTGCTAAAGTGAAACAATTATGTCCATAGAAATCAATGTAAAATAGAACAATGCATTCCACTCCAAAAATAATACTCAAACAAATTTTATTATATGTAATTAAGTTTTTTTACATCACTGTACATCCTTTTTTTTACAGTATAGTTGCCTAGAGATAATTGTTTTTTGCCTATACTTCAGAATTTGGCAAAAATGATACACAGCATTTCATTACATAAATTTGCAGCACACATAGCTACCGACTTATTAGGCTGATGCTTCTCAACATATAATGCAACAATTTCTCACGATTTCAGCATCTGTCTTATTTCACTTGGAAGATTGTTGCTCTTTTGAGGCTGTTATCTCCTCCTCTGACAAAATCTCCTCAACTTCTTGCTGTGAGACAGAATGCAGCTCAATAAGCTCTTCAGTAGTCAGCTTCTGCCTTTTCTCTTCTACTAGATCAATGATATTTCTGTCCACCACTTGACTATAATCGTGACCAGATAGAATCTTGTTGATTAAAGACTTCACAGGCACTTCCTCAAACTCTTCAGTCAGGTTCAACAGTGCTATCAAGCCGAAGCATCTTCCATGTAGAAATAAAGGTATTCTTGGTGTCATGCTTTGTGAATCATCTTGAGGCAGGCAACAATGTGAAACTCCTCCTTCAAAAACTCTCTGAGAGTGAGATTGGTTCCTTCTGTAACCTCAAAACAATGTTCAAAGAAGGCTTTAGTGTAGAGTTTTTTAAAATGCTGATCCACAAGCTGCAGTAAAGGAGTGATGTTGGTATGAAGGAACTCATTCTTGATTAATTTAAATTCGTCAAGGATTTAGGTATGTATGATGTGCAAGAGAAAGTAACACGCAAGGTATGGAGTGGAAAATTCATCTCAAGCAAATATTTTTTAGTTTGACCAAATACCGCACTGATCTAATCTGCAGAAAGGTGACATGTCACTCAAGCATTGCTGTTGGACCTCCACAAGACACTCAGTCTGCTGTTCTGGACTTACACTTCTTAAATAATCTAGGAATGTCCGAATGGTAAACGAGCATCAGTTTAATTTTCAAATCACTTGCATCAAACAACTGTGTGAAACAGTCTTTCATTCATTTAGTCATTGTTAAGCACTATAGTAGCCACAAGAAGAGTTTGCCTCTGGGATCTGCGTGAAGTGTTCAGCTGATTTTTGTCGAGGCTGTTCCTGCACATTCTGGAAACATTTTCCTTTGACATTTCCCAGTAATTAATTTGGTGAAGAAATTAAAATGTATGTTAACTATTCATATTGATAAATATACAGAGCACATTATTAATCAAAAAATGCTAATTTATCACATTGTTCTTAAACACATGTGACTGTCTATCTGAAGTTGTTAGTCTTCAAAATATTACATTTCGAGATGTAAACTATCTGGTTATATTCTTGAAAATGTACTTCTTAATTAAATTTTGATTGATTTGCCATTTTGGTCTCATTATTTCTCACAGCTCCACATTACTGGTGTGCTAGTTTATTTGTATTCAGTGACAATAGAAGACAATTACCAAAATCGTACACAATTGAAGCATGACTTTATACCATTGTTCCATATTAATCGACAAACTATTAAATTTTATTAAAATGCAATTAAGAACCATAGATTCTCATTTACATTTCTGAAGCAGCTATTTTTATTGTTTAGTTCATAAAACAAAAGTAAGTAGGAGTAAACAGATTTTTATTAAATGCAACATCATCATTCTTCCGAGAAACCTCGTCACCTATTTTTTAACAGAGCCTGAAATATTATTAAACTGTATTAAACTGTTATATATATATATATATATATATATATATGGTGTGTGTGAATATAAAGGATTTTAATTAAGTGACAAAGTCACATTTGATAATTGGATAGTGGTGAAAGATAGAAATATAGGACAAAGGTTGGGAATAAGCTCAAAGGAAGCATATGTTCAAGGCATAGAGAGGAAAGGAAGAAGAAGGAAAGACTGAAAATTTTTGGCAGAGCTGGGAATTGAACTTGGGGACTTTTTCTTTGTATGCAAATGTTTTAACACTGAGCTACTGTGCCTTTCCCCAGCCCTAACAAATATAGCCAGTCTTATTAGGTGTAGAGGGTGGAATGGATAGAGCAGAGGGAGTGAATTGTTTGGAACGTCCATTAAGGAATAATTAAATTTTCACAGCGTTTTTTTGCCTGAATGCTTCATTTATTGAAACTGGTACCATTTCGTCATAAGTAGAAATAGAACCATATGCAATTAAAACAACACGTATGTTTTCAGAAATGTTGCTAGAACAACAGTTCGGCTCTGCATTGAAGTCACATGTGTTACTGGGCTGTGAAAACTCAAGTTGCGTCTACTATACCCATTGGTTGATCAGTTGATCAACAATCACCCAGCCAAAATTACAACAAAATACAGAAAATTATCCCAATGTGCATTTTGTTATGCCACAATATATGTAGTAGTACCTAGTCTCTCCTAATGTCACAGTTGCTCAGTTTCTCCAACTTGGTTATTGTATTTTAATCAAAGTTTACTCTTTATAGGGTTCCAGGTAATTTTTATATAAAATTACAATAATTATTTATATACAATTTATTCATGGAACAATGAAATCCTACAATCTACCTGGAGTGGTTATCAAATAATGACTTGTATAGTTTGCCTTAAGTTTGTGTGAACAAATCAGCAAGCAGACCATGATAACATAATATTGATACAGAGAACACGTGCTATTACAATCTTTTTTGAGAGTGAGAGGCTACATGAGGGTAATCCATATGGTGGCAAATCCCCTTTAATAGCATAGGAAGGGTAGAGCGAGGTAGACAAAGTTTAATAACTAGGGCCACTGAACTGTTAGGATCCTACCCAGCATTCACCTAAAATTTAGACAGGGCAAACACTAGAAAATGTGCAATAGGTTCTTGGGATTGGTATTGTCTCACACCCTTCTTATGGCAGGAGAGTGGTTTGCTGTGGAGATGCAGCATTCACTTCTTCGTGCCTCAACCAGTTTATGAGGCAGCTGTCTGACTGTTCCTATAGGAACAACGAAAAACTTAATGTATGCCCAAGGTGTGCGACCCCAGAGCATACACCTCAAAACTGACTGGGATGCCTCAGCTTGAGGAAACCTTAGTTTAAAAAAAAACAGACAGAGGCAAAGGCATTTTTTTTCTAGAACTACACACCCAATAAGAACACATTTGTGCGTTCATTTATTATATTTATCGCTTTGTTGTTCTACTTTTATTTTATTCTTAAAAACTTTTATCTTTCGATTGTACAGTTTTGTTCATAAATTTACAAGTATTTGTACTGGCTTGTGTTGGTGGAGAGTCCATCCCCTGAGTTCTTGATTTTGTGTTCTATAGACAGATTTGGGTGATTTAGGGTATTGGACATGAGTCATGTATTCATATTTTTATATAATTTATTTCTTGTACTGTATTAACATTTACAGTGTAAACATTTAGTGCTATATAATATAAAATTAATTTTACTAAATTTTTCCACTTTAGGTTATCGTGATGAAACGATCCCTTGGAGTTGGCTATGCAGCTGTTGACAACCCTATTTTTTACAATCCCAATACAAGTATGTTACTTGGTGATGCAAAGAAAATGTGTGATGCACTTCTTGGAAAACTTAAAGAAGATTATGAAAAAAGTTAATGTGTACTGATTTTGGAATTAACACTAAAGAAATAAGTTCAAAGACTCATGCTTAGCGAGATTGTGTATCTAATCTTTCTAAGCACATTATGAACAAATAAGTATAACCTCAGTGATGCTGGCATTCAACCATATTATTCATTCCTGGATGAACATTTTTAATTTTGTTGGCATTTACATGTCATATTTAGATACATTTTATACGTGTTTAGTTATGTTTTTCGTAATTGTTTAACATATTTTATTTGGCGAATCCATTTTTTAATATTTATGTTGATAAATTATATTGGTTTAATGTCAAATAATTATCAATAATATTTGGGAAGTGTCTCAATATTTTTACAGCCTAGTACTGAATATTTGAAGTGCAAATGAAGAATAAAAATCATCTTAAACCAAACTGTTAAGTAACATTCAGTTTACATCTGTTATAAATTGGGATTTTTTAAATTTATAGAATCACTAAGATACCTACAATTTGAATAAAACAGAATTATAATGGTTTTGGGAAACAATGTATAATTTCGTTCCTTACAGTCTTCAGTTTGACAATTTTTTTTATCAGGTATTAATTTCAACTTCTGGTAGGTACACAAATTAAAATTATTAAATTAGTGCATCATTACATAATTCCTAAAGGTGATTTTTTTTACCTCTTACCTTGATATAATCATTATCTCCTCTATTTTAAGTTAATATTCCTCATTGATAAAACTTACAGTTTTAGCATTAGCTTACCAAGACACCCATTCTGTGAGGTGCCTTCAAATTGAACAAGGTTTATTATTAATTTTTTCTGTATGAATGTGTATTATGTTTAAGAATTTTAACTAGATCATAGAACATTAAGGTATGACTTTCCCTACATCTGTAGAACTGAAAAGCAATTAAAAATTTATAGTATATTTTGATTACACAGAATATAAATGATTACACAGAATATAAATGTAGCATCACATAGTTATGAACAAAGTTTTTTAAACATTTCTAGTGAAAACATTTTTTCATATTGTAAATTCTATTCAGTTAATAATAATTCCATCTGAACAAACATCATCTTCATGAATAAGAAAGATAGCCAATTCAGACAAAAAAAAGCGATAATATAAATACCACACAACGTGTCTGGGATCCTTGTCACTTTCATCAGGTGCGAAGAAGAGCCTAGAGCAACACAACTTCACTTTCCAGTTGACAAAACTCAAAGTTTGTCAACTGACAAGTGCAGTTGTGTCACTCTAGGCTCTTCTTCACACCTGACCAAAGGCACAAGGATCCCAGAAACATTGTGTGGTATTTATATTATCACTTTTTTGTCTGAATTGGCTATCTTTCTTATTCATTATTTTCATTCAGATGTAATTTTTTTCATTTTAAACATCATCTTCATTAAACTCATTGAAATGTATACACATATTTGGCAAATATATTTATTTTTATTCAAGTTCATAGCTTCAAATAAGCTTGCTATTAAATTATTGACTCAAATTTATTTGTATTAAGTAGAAGTAAGTTTGTAAGTATATTATAAATTGTATGTTGTCATTTGTAAATATTCATAAAAATATATCAAGCTTGATTTATTTTATTTCAAAGTAAAGATAATCATGCTACTTGAGTAAAAAATGTTTTTGTGGGGGAAATGTACAAATTTAGAATGAGTGTGTGATACTATTAGAATTACATTTTTTACATAGTTTTTATACTGTCATGTCAGACCAAAAGTATATTTCATGAGTTTAATTGTTGGGTACATTTCTTATTCTTTTACTTTTTGATAATAATTGTTAAGATGTTTCCACATTCCCTTGGCTGAAACTTCATATGAATACATATTTTTCATTTCTTCGGTGTTTTCATTATATTTTACTCAGTTAATTCTAAAGTATATAATAATTTAAAAATGTATCATACAAATTTTTAATTTCACTGTATTTAAAGGTTCTGTTCAAAAATTGAATACTGTTCATCACATTGATAACATCATAATTTAGTTTTTTAAAACTTACTTGACGGATTGTAATTATTAGTTTTCCAACATATTCACAATATACTAAAATTAAATTTGTCTCAGGGATAGTTTTCTATCATTTCTAAAATCTTCATTGTAATAATCATAAAATAAAATTTGTGAATATTTGTACTATTCTTTCTGAGATTATTACAAGATATTTTTGCAACATGACCATTGAGTTCAATTTCAATTTGAATATTTCAAGGTGTATGTTTTCAACAGGTAACAAATTAATTCAGTAAAATATCACAGTTTGAAGTGATCTAACAATCAAACGTGGTTTTCAGTGGAAAGTATGATAGTTAATTTATACAGAAAATGATTTGAAATTTGGGTACAAAATGATAATTCAGTACCACTTTATTTAAAGTATTACAGGATTCAGTAGCATACAACTATACTATACTTATTATCACATTCAACAGCTTTAAATTTGCTCAATGAAGAGAGGAGAATGATTATGGGCAAAAATTGAGCCACAGAGGCCCAGTAACCAGCGAATTAATTCTGCAGTGTCGAACAGTTTCCAACAGTTATAAACCAGCCATAAATATGAATAGCTTGTGTAAGATATTACCACAATAATATTATCTATTCAGAAATGTTTGCCGCTATTCCATTGCCTAAATTCTTAGAGCTGATGATAGTCAAGCATTAAATAAAGTAATAATATAAATGAGAAAGGAAAAACCAATGTTTTAAATGGTAAAACTGTTGAATTTTGGGGAAGAGAGAACATCAGCCGGAGAATAAGATGAGAGCCCAATAACCGTCACACACATAGAACTATAACTGAAGAGAAATAGTGAATAGTGTGAAATACAATACACAATCCACTCACCTTGTGTGTGTGTGTGTGTGTGAGTGTTCACCTGAGCTCACTTTAACAAGAACATTTGTTATGGCAACTTGTTAATGTTAAAACTATACTGTAAACATTGACGCGTGGAAATATACTGTGTTCAGTATGTTGTATACCAAAAAACTCATCCATAAAAATTAAGAGATGATGAATAGACCTTGCCACAATCTGTATATCTCATTCATAAGAATATAATTGAAGATTTTAAAATGATAGTAGTGCAGCTCCAGCTTGAACATGAATAGTACCTGGTATAACCATCTTAAATATTAGCGTTTTGGAAATCCAATTAATTTGGAATAGATTATATGTTTGGAGACTACAGATTGTTTATCGTTGGGAAGATTGATTTTTATGGGTATTAAGTGAACATTTTGTTTGCCCTATGTAGCAGAAATTACAATTAGAGCAAGAGATTTTGTGAACTAAACTAGTCGATCCTTGTTTGTTTGTTTTTTATCAAGAAGGAAAGTGTATTAGTAGTTCTGTAAATGATGGGTATTTGATATTGCACAGAAATTAATGTATGTTAAAAATAATAATACTAAAAATAACTTTTTTACGGACAAAATTTATATAGAGAAACAAAAATTAGAAAATTTAAGTGACAGGCTGCTAGCCTGTTACACAGTCCCACTGATAGTCCGTGCTCTACATGCAGAGTAAGTTCTATGAAGATTTACACAGTTGACCAAGGTGGAGGAGCCATCTGTGTGGCCCCTACATTTCGCAGACGGTCTGTGTCACTTAATACCACATAGATAAATTCCAACCTGCACACTTGAGCATTATCTGTGTGTGGACATTTTCAGTTGATCTCTAATTGCAGAGCTGATTGCATTCTTCTAATATAGTGATTGGCACAATGTCTAGTGAAGTGATTCACACACAACATTTAATTTGGGAAATTGAAAAAAGAAAGCACCTGTGGGATGCATCTCTTGAAAAAATTAAGACTTGCATCTGAAAGCATGATAAGATATCAGCTCTAACAGTTTTCTCTTTTTAATAATGCATGTGGAGACAATATTTAGTTGAAGAGAGCTAATCTCTAATCAACAGAGACTGGTGAAGAACCACAATAGTGCACCATCTGCGTAGAACATACTCGGGGTCTGTGCAAGTTCATCATCCAGACAAAACCGGAGTGGAGATCATCCATCTTACATTGTTGCATTTAACTTCATTTTACCTTTGCTTTTGAGTTTGCCGCCTGGTTTGTGCTGTGTCTTTCTTACAGTTCCTGTATTTCTAGAATCACCAGATGAAATCAACCGATTGCAAAAACTTTTTGTGGTATTTATTTATCACTTATTTTTGTCTGTTATTTGGGAACTTATTATTTAATTACTATGCTTGTAACACAGACTTTTATATTTTATCTTCAATTATTGAATTATGTTCAATTATTGAAAACAACTATAATGATTAGTCTTTTTAAAAAAGGAGCTTGAAAAATTATTGTAAACAATAATTAAATACATTTATTCTTTTATTATTATATACATTTTGTTCTAGCAGTAAATAACTTTTAGTACAAAAATCTTTATATTGAATCTTTTCAATAAATATTTCAAAACTTCAATTAAAAATTATTTCTATATGCATTAGCATGAAGAAGCACTGTCATTAATATTTTATGTCACTAAACAGATTTAGTGAACAGAAAAAATGATTGTGTATAGATAAACTTTTAGTTTTTATTCTGAAAGTGTAGAAAAATAACAAATATTAAAAACATATCAAAAACACTGAATAAAAATATCCACAAGTGTAAATACATTTAAGAACACCCCCTCAAATGAGAACATAAGGAGGTAGCATTTAAGGGCACTCAAAACATACAGTTCTGGCATCATAATAATACTGAATGCAGCAAATCTGGCAAGAAAACTGTTTTACAGTCACCGAATATTTCTCAAGGCTCAGGGATACCCAAAATCCACCCAATTTGCTGATAATGTCTGGACAAAACCACTGTGAATACATACATACATACATACATACATACATACATATATATATATATATATATATATATATATATATATATATTGGTATGGAAAGGATAGAGAGATAGGTTGTGGCTTACCTGAAAGTGAAGTGCGGTGTCGCCATGAGCAACTGAAGGTTGTTCTTCAAATTTTCGGAGGCTCTCAGCCTCCTTCTTCAGGAAGGAGTGTTACACCATTCCGTGCACCGGCCGGCTGCGGACTGCAGTCCACATTGCTGTTGGACAATGTCACATTCTCACTATTACAATATATATATATATATATATATATATATATATATATATATATATATATATATATATATATAATATTAGTAAGGATATGACATTGTCAAAAATAATTGCAATATTGGTATGGAAAGGAAAGAGAGAGAGGTTGTTGCTTACCTGAAAGTGAAGTGTGGTGTCGCCATAAGGAACTGAAGGCTGAGATCCCCCCAAAAATTTGAAGAAAAACCTTCAGTTTCTTATGGCGACACTGCACTTCACTTTCAGATTATCCACAACCTATCTCTCTTTCCTTTCCACACCAATATTGCAATTATATATATACATACACACACACATACATTCAGTAGTAAGAAACTTTAATTTGGTGACAACATCACTTGGGATCATGGATAGGAAAGAAAGATAGAAATAAATTGGAGAAAGATTGGAATACGTTTTATGTGAAAGCATATGCTTTTGGATATGTTTGGACTAGACATAGTAAAGAATACTCTCAGAGTACATCGGAGTTTATATTAATCTAATCGTTCAAGTGTGGCTCTATGGAAAGCTCCAAACTTACCAAATGCTTATTCCAAATTGAGATACCATCAATTTTTCATTTTGTATCTCTTAAATCATAGTACTAACGGGCTTTAAATTTTAGATAAGCTCATTTTCAAATTTCCACTAAGGTAACTGCTCCATTTGTTGTTTTTAATTGTTTAGATGTACCACAGATTTTATGTTTTGAATAGTCCTCCTGATTTTATGTACTAAGGACATGTATTTCCACATAGTGTTCTTAAATGTATTTCAATCACTGTACTTCTAATAATATATGTAATTACATATTACACAAAAAATAAATAACCTGTTCTTGAAGACTTCAGCTCAAACTGTATTATTGTAAAATGCAACCACTTTCTGTTTTTGGATCCTTTGTAGACTGATGTATTTGTGCTTCTTTAACTGGAGGTAAAGGACCCTCTACTTTAACTGCTGCATTCTAAAGTTGAAAAGTGATTATATGAACACAAAACAAAGGAAAATTATTTCATATCAATATAAAACAATTTAAATCTGTCATTCAATAGTATTTTAAATTATTTAAGAATGAATTTTCTCCATGTCCAATGATTGAAATTACCAATATATTTTAGCAATTAATTACTACTGTGATGTGTATATCATTATGGTGGCTCTGCACTAATTAAAAATTACACTTTTTATATATTATCACCGCAACAAATAGTCTGCCCATTCTTTTATGGTCCTCCACAAAAATTATTTGTACTTCACTGATATTCTGTGACTAAAACATCAATTCCCAACATCCCACAATTTATGAATCAAAAATAAGTGAGTTTCTCAAAAGAGAAACTTGGAATGATGAAGCATATTTAAGGCTACATCCCACAAATATGTACTGCCTATCAATGTCTAAGATACAAACAAAATTTGATATACTTTCATTAAAACTGTGAAAATGTGATCAGAGAAGCTAAATATAGAAGAAAAGAGGAAATACTTTAAAATATGACCTAAAACATATTTATCAACCCAAGGCAAGTCTGCACTAATTCTATGTCTGTAGCAGATTAATAATTTATTGCTACAACTTCATTCAATTATTCTTGACTAAAAAATGAGTGTTTCCATAATCCAAACATGAAAATTTACCTTATTGTTCATCATCTGACCGCTTCTTTTATCTTCTTTCATTTTTAATTAATTTCCCTCTTAAGTATTGGAAATGATTAATAACAGTTTTACTTATAAAGACCAAATCTGACAAAATAAGTATCTACAAAAATTAAATTCCACAAGTTCACTGACTCATATTTTTTATGTTCACTGTTAATATATATTAAAATTGCTTACAGAATTTGCTGGATCATTTGCTGATGAATTTCTGTAGTCATCAAAAGCTGCATAAGAAGCTGGATTCCATAATGGTGAAACAGGAGGCATAACAAATTCCTCTGGGCTAGCCAATCCATATGTGGCCTTATTTTCCAATGGAGGAGGATCTGCTGGAACCTTTTGATGATAGCTAAAGCAATAAATAATACATTCATAAACTGTGTTAGGAAGTGACATTGTCAAAATAATTTGCATGGAAAGCTACGAGAGATGGTGGGTCAGTTACATGAAATTGAGGGCTTCTGTTTCCATGTTACAAAGGAAAAAGTTTTTCTAAATTTCTGTCTTTTTCCTGTCCATTTTTAAAATTATTATTATTATTTATTTTTGTTTTGAGTGGTATACTAAACAAGGGTCCACGTGACTCCCCTCCCCTAATCACATAGGAAAGGATTGCAACAGAAATATAGCCAAGGGATAAGGCTGTAGCTAAGGATCGAACCCAGTATTCACCTAAGTTGATGCAAGGAAAACCCAAGAGAAACTGGCATGAGGTATGTTGAGTTCTCAGTACTTGACCTGTTGTTCCCTTCCAATAATGGGAGATTAGGGTAGGCTGTATAGAAGCAACTTTCCTGCCTCCATTCCTCTACCAGGTTTGGGATGAGACTAATTGTCGACTACTCTCACGGAACAGCAAAGTACTATTAGCGTATGCTCAACATCACCTACCATGAAGCAAATACTCATCAAAGTCAGCCTAGGTGTCACAGATTATAGGAGCCATAATTTGCAATCACTGATTTCAAGCCAGAAACAGGGAAATACCTAACAATGAAGTTATCCCATTTAAGCATCTTCCTCTCAAAATATAAAATATATAATGTGAGTCTGTGTGTTCCTTATAAGGTCCTGTACCATTCATCTGATTATGATGAAACTTTGGTGAGTTGTTGTGTGAATGCCCGCAATGGTTTCTGTCACCCTTTTGGAAGAGTTTGGCAACTCCCAAGGGATGAATGGGGCTGCAATTTTAAAACATGCTAAAATGGCTGATATTAGAATAGAATAATAAGTTTTTGGGGTTGATGAGTTTAATAGTTTCTCTCTAGATGTTTTTAGTGTATAATTTGAAGCACTTACAGCAGGGGACAAAAATGCAATATAAAAGTGAATTTTTTTAATAATAAATTGTATTAGACATATAACCCTATACCATCCCTCATAAAATTGTTTTATTGACTGCCAACAAGGACGAAGTTAGTACAATTTCCAACCAACTGTACAGTGGGGCAGTCAAATTGTGTTCTCTCAGATAAAGGGTGCACTCTATTATCTGTGACAGACTCACTGACTGTCTTCTACAGGCACTCCTGTCAACCTTCTAGATGCTCTCACTGTCACACTCCTTTTTGTAATGAAAATTATTGCTATGAAATATATACAATTAGTTCCAATTTCTAACAGTTCTGCTGCACAATACCTATCTGCACCATCTTTCTTGTGGTACTGCAATTAAGGCTGTTGTTAATGCAAAGTGGAAAATGGGATGAACTTTATAATAAATTAAATGCAGAGAGTAATGACAAATATGTGTAGCAACAGCTGATTACTGATATTAAATTTATAAACAACATTGGTAGTGAAAAACTTAATAATATGATCTTTGTGTCCTTTGATGAAACCAGAAAATGAAGATTTAGGATAAAAATTACAGAAAATTGTTGAATTTTAAATAATTGTATTAGATGAAATGATAACACAATGAATTTATTGTACATATTTTTCCTTATAACATTTTTCTGGTTAAGTCCTAAATTAATTTTAGATAATCTAATAGTTAAATACTTAGAAATAAATTAAGTAGGATAGAGGTTGGGAAGTAAAATATTTTTGACATAGTTAAGGTTTTCAAAATGATGGACAGGATGGGATAATAATATAGCTTGGTCAACCAAATTATAAACAATAGCATGCTTCTGTGTAATCGACATACTGTAGGATGTGGAAAAAAATGTTTGTATAGGTGTAATGTTACAGATAAAGTGATCAACAATTTGATTTGATATTATATGTAGACAATCATTTAAATGTTTTCTGGTTAGCATTCAATGGAATCCAGGGGGAGGTAATGTGGATTGTATATGCAATATAACACATAGGTTTATTTTTTATTATGCAGAAAAAATTGTAACTTCTTAGAATGATTGAGAAATAATTGTAAATATTTTATATACCTATGTCACCAATAGTGTTGAGCCTTATGTTTCGATTGATTTAATTGATTTTTTACATTGTGGTTTTATTTTCTTTGTCAGATGGTACCACAAATATACAGCTGATGTTATTTCATGTCATGAATAGGAAAGATAGCCAATTCAGACAAAAAAGTGATAATATAAATACCACACAATGTTTCTGGGATCCTTCTCCCTTTCCTCAGGTGCGAAGAAGAGCCTAGAGTGGCACAACTGCATTTGTCAGTTGACAACACTCATAAGTGACAAAAACGCAACAATAATGGAAGAGCCGAAGGGTTAACATAACAATAAGAGAGCAACAACAATGGGAAAACAGAAGGTTTGGCATAATAATAAGGGATCGTAGTAATTATTGAGTTTAATAGTGGCAGTTTGTACATTAATAGCTGTGATGTTTGATTAAATGTGAAGCATATCTGAAATGAGTCTGGAATTGTAC
Organism: Zhengitettix transpicula; assembly: GCA_037074705.1. Lineage (NCBI taxonomy): Eukaryota > Metazoa > Arthropoda > Insecta > Orthoptera > Tetrigidae > Zhengitettix > Zhengitettix transpicula. The sequence goes on along the minus strand of CM073592.1, from coordinate 118,235,253 downwards.
CTAGTGTCAATGTCTAAAATCTTAGCATTTTGCCAATCAAATGCATGTTTAGAATTGATTATATGTTTGGATACTACAGATTGTTTATCAATGGGAATATATTTAATATCAAACTTCCCATTGATAACTGCTTTGTATATTGTAATGAAGTGAATTCAGTTTTTTTAAAACAAGTAGCGCATGTTAACAATCAAAGAAGCAAAAGTCGGTGAACAGGAATGTGGATTCCAATTGTCAGATGGTTTGTGGAGCTCAGCAGAGACACTATCCCAGACATGGTTGCTGAACAGCTGGTGTGATCTAACACGTACGCAAGTAAATGGTTAGAGAAATGTTAAATAAGATGTGCTGATATTGATTCGGAATAGTTCAGTCTACAATCTGGAAATATTTACAGCCTCCCATTTAACTCCCTGAGATAAAAATGTTTTAAAATTGCAACAAACTGAGCTCAACACTTGTAAAAAAAATGCTATTAATTTATTATTAAATTTTGTATTAATGAATGTTTTGAAATTTTAAGTAATTATGAAAATGAAACCATTGTTAGTGAACATTACAATATATTATATATATATATATATATATATATAGATAGATAGATAGATAGGTAGATAGATAGATAGTCTGCAGGTGACACCGCATTTTACTTTCAGGTAAGCCACAACCTATCTCTCTCCTTACCACACCAATATTGCAATTATATATATATATTCCCTCTACTCTATCCATTCCTCCACTAAAAAACTACTAATTGTCCACAATAAGACTGTCTATATTTGCCTGGTCAGGAACTTGACCCGGTGGCCGAGATGGTTAAGGTGTCTGCGTAGTAAGCAGAATACGTGGGTTCAAGTCCCGCCTGGGTCAAATATTTTCAGTCTTTCCTTCTTCTTCCATCCTTCTCTCTGCTTTGAACATATGCTTTTCTAAGTGCGTAATTCTTCGCCCGAGCATATGAATACACATAAAGCGCAATCCTCCTATTTCTCCTATTTATTTCTATCCTTCCTCACTATCCAAGTTTGAATGTGACTTTGTCACCAAATTAGTTCCAATTCCTTAATGGATTCTCCTAATATTGTGTATATATATATATATATATATATATATATATATATATATATATATATATATATACGTGTGTGTGCGTGTGTGTATGGCAAAATTGATGTTTGATATATATATTAGCAATTGGTAAGGAAAGGAAAGAGAAGGAAAAGCTTAGCAACACCATTCAGGACAAGCGGAACAATTTTCTTCAAATTTTCAGAGGTATCAGCCTCCTTCAGGAGAATAATGGCATATTCCACATGCTATCAACCGACATAACATTTCATTTTAAGAATTTCGATAGGACCAAAGAATTGTAATGAATGTTTATCAACACATAACTTACTGATTATCCTATAACTACAATTGACTTTAAGGTAAATTTTTTAATAATTATAGTCAATTATAATTCTAAGTGAAATGTGAGGACATCAACTATGAATTTTTGAAGAATGGTATATCAATATCTAATATGGATCATTTTAACAATTTAACCATTCAAATTTCTTATTAGTGTAGAAAAATGGCTTAAATGTATTTGAAATGTTGCAATTGGATAAAATGAGAATAGCATTAATATAGGGATAAAATATATTGTGAGAAAAGAAAACTTGACTTACATAAATCCATTTTCACGTTGACACTTTTCCAGAGTTCTCTTTAAATATGGTTCAACTTTCCGAAAAAACATATGGGTCTCTGGTCGTGCAATAGGTGCTGGTCCTTTTGTTTTGTTGTATATTTTGCATAATTCAAGTGCATTTTGATAACCTGTATGAATTAATTGATACTGAAGCAAACAAAGTTATAAAGTAAATTATATTATATAATATATATATATATATATATATATATATATATATATTGTAACATGTTAATTTGATATTGTTGGATTATTGCCTGAGTCGGCGTCCTCTTGATGCGCCGTATATTGGTATGTGGATGGAGAGTGCTAAGATTTGTAAAAATAGTTCCGTGTAGGACTCGTCGGGGGATAGAGCTGAAAACATTGGAGTGCAAAAGTATTGTAAATGAAGTTTGTTTTCAAGGATTAATGACCACTTCCTGTACCTCCGATGTTTCCCTATTCCAGTGTGGTCCAATGTCTCGCAGGCGGCTCTCGCTCAGCAGCGGCGTATGATGATCCTGCGGCCGCTCTTTTGCATCCCCACGTTCATTATCTCGTCAATTGTCAGCCACGTATTCCAATCTTCCTCCAACCGTGGCTTGCACCGAAAAATATTTGCCAAAAACTCCACTTCTCTTCACTTCAACGAAGTCCTTCCAAAGTTAATCATCAACTCCTCTTTCCAAGATTTCACATCCAACCAGTCTTTCCAAAAGTTCATCACCGCCCCTTCTCTCTCCAGACTTCTATCCTCCTTGTCCGTTTCAAAGTCCAAGCCCCACTCCCCAGGCTCAGTCTGAACACCTGTTTTCACTTCCGGGGTTCACCTCCCTACTCCCAGGGCACCGTTGCGACACGTCCTCTCTACCTGTAGCGGTCAGCTCCTTTTGTCCCCAAATACCAATGAGCCATTGACCTCACCCAGGCCTTCTTAGGGTGTTCAAAAACAAAACAGGGCTGTCGGCCCGTTGGAGGCATGCGCCAAAAAGTATGCGCTACAGTCTTCTGGCAAAGCTTCCAAGATTTCAAATCGGAGCCTTTAAATCATTGTACCAGAAATTTGTACGACCCTTATTGATTTGTTGTCTAACTACATGTAGCTAAGTCAAGAGAAAATATTGAACACATGTTGCAAGTTGTGGCCAAATCCTAATAAATGTGATAGAACTACCGTTATCATGTGTTCGATCGTTTTTCCCCTTTTCCTGCACCCACATTACATTCTGACTGCTTATAGCAAATTTTAACCTAGTGGCAGAAAGTAGAACTATTAATTTTTGCAGCATTATCGCCGAGCACACCCTTTATTGAACATACCTACGATTTTTCAGCTTCCTGCGATGTATACAGAGCTCCCATTCTCATTCATTTATTTTTCAACTTCCTTTCCTTTTCTTTACTTTACTTTTTACCTTCCACTCCAATGTGTATATTTGTGAGTGCGAGTGTATGTACGTGTGTATGTATTTTTCTGTTATTTGTTCATTGCTATAATAAATAAACAACCAGAAAATATGTCAGAATAATTTACTAATTAATTAAACAAAAAATTCGTTTAAATACAACGTTGTGGCCAACATTTTGGGACTTATTTAGGTAATCAGGTAATATATCTAAATAGCAAAATTTAAGTGTTGAATTAGAAATGTAAATTGACCAGTCAGTGGCTGTAAATTCATATTTCTTCTAAGTTATCATATATGTGTGTGTGTGTGTGTGTCTATATATATATATATGCAAAACTGGAAGTCTGTATAATTTATATTTTAATGGTATTTAGTTCAAATCTGTACATTTTTATTACTTTTTAACTATGTTTTGATCAATTATATTTCTAATATATCATATAAATATTTAGGTATATTATTACTAGAATAATCCCAAAATTGAGGAAAAAATTCAGACAAAAGGGTTGTATTGCTTATTTATTTATTGACACTTTATCAATGGTTGGATCTTCTGTGTGTTAGTTCACTCTTTAAAGCCAAACTCACAAAAAAGGTTGAAGCAGAATAAAGTACTATGATACAATACTAGCATCCAAAATTGTAGCAATGTTAAAGTGAATGGAAAAAAGAAAGTAAATAGTCTACAACATCATCAATGCAGATAAAAAAAAGTTTTTTAAAATACAATAAATAATAATATTTTTTTTCAATAGTGTCTTTTACATAACCTATACCCTTCTAAAATAATACTATTCAGAGATCAGATTGTTTTGGTATTCCACAAAAAGGAAGTAATTTAGACCAAATAAAAGCAAAAAAGTGGCATGAGCTAAGAAAAAAATATACAGAGAGGAATTATAGACTGACATTTTCACATGGTAAACTGTCTACTACATGGAACATAGGTTCATCATACAGATATGGACCTACTCAATTCAGGCATCATCAGGAATACTGATGTCTTAACTTTCTGCTCCTGAGTGGTATTTTAAGGAAAATGAAAGTGTCCTACATGATAATGTTATCTCGTGAAAATACTAGTTATTGCAAACATAGGTAAACATACTTACATGAATGACTTTCTTGTAAAGCTCTGATCGCTTCTCCACATTTATCCTGGGACAGTAAGTTTTCTCCACAATAACTATAAGCCTACATGGACAAGATATACTTTTAATTAGTCACAGCATACCAAAACAATACACATAATTTGTACATTATTTTAGTGATTTATAAACAAATTATAAATTAATATATACAAAAAGTCACTCCAAAACTAATGCACAACATTTATTTGTCGATATTTCCAACTACCTTGTTCTCACAGCACAAAAATTCGATAACAGCATGCTGTACTTGATGAATGCCAAGTGCAGCAGCCATCTTGAAGACACACTGTGACAGCAACCTCAAAGGAGCAGTTGAAATAAATTTGAACAAGACTAGGAAGTTTTTATCTATATACTCTATAAATTGCAAATATTTTGAATGATAAATAAATTTATAATAAATATAGTGTGGAGTTTCCCTGGTAAATAAATGTGATTTATAAAGAAAGTAAAATTAATGTGACATTGTCAAATTAATTAACTCATTGGGACAGGAAAGAGGGATACACAGTGGCTGAATTCCCTTAACTCAACAGTTGGAGTCTGATAAATTATGAATTGCAACTATGTATGATGTCAGTTGGAAATATCACAAAGGTGTGCAAGTACTTTCTCAGATAGCAGCAATATTCGATCCATTAGGCCTACCCTGCGACAACTACTTTCCAGAACATCTTCAGAATCAGTGATCAAGTATGTGAGAGGAACCATTGAAGTAAGAATTCCTTACAGAATCCTGTCAGGAGATAAATTAGAGAAATTATGGATTCCACAATGCAGCAGAATAAGCATACAGAGCTTCCCACAAGAGTCCAAAAGTTGAATGACTCATAGTCAAATTTCAATGCCTCATGACTCTTTCATAGGTTGGCCTCTATAGATCTACATTGCTGAATCCATTTTTTTAAGTCTGAACCAAGCTGATAACAGGGAGTTGAGTTCCTGCTGGATTTTGATTGTGTCCTTGGGTTGTACTGGTTCCTGATAAGCCATTGCCCACATAATGGAATATGTGCAGCCTGTGGATAGGCCTCTAGACTGCTTTACATTAAAGCCTGAAGATAAATTGTTGCCAGATATGGTGCACAATCTGTACCATAAGTCACAGTGTGACGTCAATACTCCCAGCACAGTTTCCTTGGGATCATGCCTCCAAATACATGTATTGCAAATCTATTTCAGCACTGTGGGTATTGATCATTCCATACATTTTTTCAGCTGTAAAATATTCCTTACATGTACTAAATTGTAAAAATATTGATTGCTGGATTACTTCATACATAATAATAATAATATAATGAGGCATATAGGTATATAGTAAACCATGCCATTTGTCAGTTCTTTCATATGTATGCTTTCATTAACTTTCATATATTCCCCTCATGGTAGTGTCAGTCTCATCACTGCAGATTGATGAGACAAGCCAAGTGAGTCCCTTGGTAACTTTATTGGTAAGTATACCTCAAACCTATCCAAGTCATCCTGTGCTGTTCTCGCAGTGAAGTATTCCTCACTCATGTGCCTTCGCAGAACCACTTCAAACTTTTATCAATTCTACCTTCCATTGACAAGTATGGAAGCTGTGTGTCTGCTGTTGCCTGTTGTGTTGTAGGAGACTGAACAGTCACAATTCAGCCAAGGCCAGTGCTTGTAAAATAGGACTTCCACATCAATATTAATTTGGCCAACTCTGATAAGTTGGAAGAATATCTCAGTGCCTAACAGCACCTCAATCAACCCAGTACGGGCAAGGTGTCATCAGCAAGTTGAAACCCTCCTTGTATTATCAAGTCATTGACATCCACCATTTCTTGGAACGCCTCAGTGATCTCTGGGAGAACAAAACATGCTAATGTTTGATTAAAAGCAATGATATGTGACTCAACAATGATTTGTGTTTTATGATGGGTCACTATCTGAGCAAAATTGATACCTTGCATGAGCATTAGAGTCACAAGACAGTCTAACAAGTTTTTTCACTAACCTGTTGGTAAAAAAAACTGCTTCAGCACAACACAAGTGGGTGAACATACCTACCTTGAATAAAGCCTACTAACCTTGACTACAAATGTTTTATTTGTTGTTGTTGATTATATATGCTGTGTTCCATCTCAATGAGAATGTATGTAAATCTAGGAATTTCTGATCCTTATTCTGAGAATGGTGAAGAAGCATGTGATGAGATTTGACACACATTGTTCACTTTATTATAGTTGGACACCTCTTCCGTCACTGACCTGGTCACACAAACCTTCAGCCAGTGTTTTCTTGAATTGCCAGGTATTTTTAGAATGAATGTTTATCTGAACAATTCATACAAATTGAAGTATTCATATCAGTAAATGCCTTTTTCACAATTATCTCGTCTCCCCTTTCAGATATGCTCTTGACGCTTGCATTGCTTCCGGAGCCTGACAGTAGCTCTCACAGAATGTGTGTAGTTCTTCAAAATGTTGCAAAGTAGTACCTCCCCAGCAGGTTTCCCAGTCACATCTTGTACTGGTATCAACCATGTCAAGTAAAAGGTGCATTATCAGGTGTTTGTCCAGTGGGACAGCAACATATAACACTATAATTGTTCCTCACTTTATTAGATTTCTAAGGTTTGTCACAGATACTTTACAAGCAGTATGCAAATTGAGTAATGTCTAGATGTGGCACCCTGTGATTAGTCATTACACATGGACTATCATACCTACCCTTTATACAGTGCCAAGCTGTTTGAAAATTGGCATCACAGATTATTATGTTTTGTACTATACTCCATGGGTCCCATAAAAGTGAGAACACTAAATAAGACACAACATTTAGACATACTATAATGAGGAAGAGGAGCTAAGGCCTTTCAAAATTAGACATTATTACTTCCGAGCATGGTGACGCCAACTTTCAATTTAAGGTAAATAAGCCACTCTCTATGATTCTTTCCTATCCAAATGAATTTGACAATGTCACATTAATCCTGACAAAAAAAAAGTTGAAGGCCCCAGCAACTGAGTAAATAAAGCAGTCAGTCACACCCTGAACCATATAAATTTAGCAGCAAGTACCTTCTACTTCAGTTAGATGTGAAGGCCTCGATATCTGATTCTCTGGAATCAGCTGAATCTAGTAGGTTTATTTCATTAAGGAGTGTTTGGACTTTTGTTCTGAGCTCTCATTCTGAAACCTTTCCCTGAAGATGAACAGAGTTTATACTGTTTGAAATATAGGATCATTCTTCCCTCCTTCATCCACCCTCTCATTATGTCTTCTATTATAGACAAAAGAACACCCAACAAATTCTTCACTAAGTATTCTATTCAATGTGGTGACACCAGTTCTCAATTTATAGTAAGTAGACAAGTTTATCTCTTTCTTGCCCATATCAACTTCTCTTATAACGTCACATCATAATTGTTTATTATCATTAATGCATTAATCAAATTTATAACATTCAATCATATAAATAAATTGGCATGCTGCTGTATTAATACATTCTAGATTAAGGGGTACTTAAATATGAAATAAGCCTTACTTACATAAGATTGATAAAATGCTGCCTTTATTTTCAAATAAAACATCCACTGTTTTGCAACTTCAACAGATGTCAAAAATGTTGCTGCATCATGAAACAATCTAGAAGTTTCATTGGCCAAGGCAGAGATCAAACTTGGATTGTGTTTCAGTTCCACTGCTCGAGCAACAGTCACTGAGTAATAAAGAAAAAAATAATTACTTTTACAAAGAAAACAAATAAAGAATATTTTCCTACTACTGTCAATCACAAATGTTTATTCAGTACTATTTGAGTGCAACATGTTGGTTGCAGGGTATAAGGGAATTAATTCGGCAAAAATACCTTCTTTTTTCTAGCAAAGCACAACAGCCTGATATGGGCCTGGCCTGCCTTTGAGATCTAACATTGCAGTTAGTAAGGGACCATGGTTAAGCTCTGTAAGTTGTTATTGGCTCTACTTAAGTAACTTGATTTGCATTTTTGGAAGTAGTAAGGTACATTTTAGCAAACATTCCTTTGTTACCTTGCATCATTCTTGCATCACCCCAAGATATGTGAAGTCACCAACTTCTTCAAAATTGTTGTATCCATTTATTCTCATGCCTAATAGTTTTAATTTAATTTCAGATGTTCAAATACTCAAATATTTTGTCTTTTCATGATTTATTCTAAGTTTTATGATTTTACTATAGGTTTCAAGTCTTTCAAGCATTTACTGTACTATGTAAAGCAAGGTTAAAGAGTGTGACAGAATTTGCCTTGTTTAACACTTGACATTATTCTAAATGCCTTCCTTTACATTAAAATTTGAACACATCTAATCAATTTGTTTGGCATTCATCTTTAGTTAGAACTCTTAACAACTGATTCAAATTAATGCTACAAAGGCATAATAAAATATTATTGGTTTATCAACTGGGTCAATTATTTATTAAAACACATTTCAGTGAAATTCGTCTCTGCCCAGTCGTCAGATTACACAAACTTAGTATTAATCAAAATTTTGTGGGGAATGAGTTACCACATTATTTACACTATTAAGAAAAAAAATATTAATGTTGATTTATTTACCAAGAAAAACACTTTAACTGTCCTTAATCACTTGGCATTCACTGTATTGTCCACATTCCACTATAATTTTCAGAATTCATACTCAGTTCTTGCACCTCGAACTCCTTTTCAATTATAAACCTACAAATACTTAATATTTAATCAAACTTTTGTGAGGAACAATTCACCATGACATAATACCTTTAGAGAATCTAAAAAATCTCAGAGCATTACCTTATGGGATTGAAGATTACTCCTGGTACCTGAAGAGTAGAAAAATATTCCTGATTCCTAAGCTAGGTAACTTCAAGTAACAAAAGAAATATTAAAAAAGATATTGTCAATATATTAAATTCATCCAAAATACTCCCAAAACCTTATAGTCCCTTAAAGTAAAAAATAAGACATCACCTTAACACACTCCAAAAATAAGACCTTAAGGTAGTAAAAACCTTAAAGGAGTCAAAAATTATCCCTGAACATGAAGTGTACTTCTCATTCCGGCTACAATACTGAGACTGGTACTATTAATTTTAGTGACTAGAAAATTTTTCATTAACATTAATATAAGCTGTTTTCACATGTTTTTAAAATTCTGCTGCCTCACTTCCAGTCCTAATGGATGTTAGGTGTGTATAACTACCATAGTGACTGTTCCCCGATTGAAAGTAACATGTACCAAATTTTGTTGAAATTTCTCCATACACTTAAAAGGTTAATGGGAACTTTTTGTGACCCCTTTCAACCCCCACTGCAAGGACTATAACATTTCATTAACCAGCATAAAGTGAAAAACGTTATGGCGACACCGCACTTCACTTTCAGGTAAGCCATAACCTATCTCTCTTTCCTTTCCATACCAATATTGCAATTATTGTTGTGATAATATTAAAGTTTGAGTCAACAATTAGAGATTATTTAGAAAATTTGAAAAATTAGTTTCTCTTCGACATAGACAGTGATTAGTAAAATCTATCTTATTTTTTAAAATAGGATAGGACAAAGTGAGAGAAGGGGGATATAATGTGTCAATATTCTATTAAAACATTAAATATTATTTTTATAATTATATAGTTTTTGGTAATCAACATGGATTCAATCTTCCATGGACCCAGGTTGAAACATCAGATTCACGAGGAAAAACATTTTCTAAAATATTTTTAGTTTTACCTTCTTGGGCCTCAGCTGTGCACTGTGTAGAATAAGCTCCAAGAACCCTTGGATCAAGATCTTCACCACCTTTAAACCCTCCAGGCAACTGTGTAAGAAACTGGTTTTGAATGAAATGAAAAATACCAGCTGCCTTTCTTAAACTCTTGTGAACATCTTTGGCTTCTTCCATTGAAATACTAAATAAATAGAAAAGTTTGCATCATATTCTACAACTGTTTACATTACCCAAAAAAATAATAGAAGTGGAAAACTAGTACCACTTTATAAAAGCTAAGTGATTATTTAAATTAAATAAAATCTTGTCTTCATTTATTCCGTGTCTTTTAATAAAAAAAACAGCTGTTTATATTTTAAGAAGCTTTTGACCATAAGGTCATCAGCAGCTATATAATTACATCTTAAAATAAAATTGAAGTATTTTTTTATTAAAGGACACAGAATAAACAAAGACAAGATTTGGTTTTACTTACATAACAATTTTAGTATATTAATTACTGCTATAAAACCATTATAATAATATTAGAGGATGTTGAGTCCAGAAATATGCATAGACTGAGAGATGTGTTGAAAGGAAAGTTCCCAAAGATGGAGCTCAACATCCGCTCAGTTGAAATGGTTGGTGTTATTTGGACATGAGCTGATATTGGTAATTGGGTTTTGGACAGTTTGACAGTGCTGTTGTGGTAAGCAATGTGTTCAGGGAGGGGTTGTTAGGTTTGCAATATAGAAAGCAGGACAGAGTTTGCAATTAATTTGATTGATGATGTGAGAGGAGTGGTAGGTAATCTTTTGTTTGACTTTGTAGGATGTTTTTGGAGGATTGTAGCGGGTGGGACGATAGGACAGGTATGGCTCCTGTTCCTACCGCAAGACTGGCAACCCAGCTTAAGTAAGGGAGTTTTAAGGTGGGGTCTACAAGGGTGGACAAGGATAGGATATTGTGGAAATTTGGAGGGTGCACTATATTTCTTGTGTTGATCAAGGATGGGTTTTGATAGTTGGACAAAATTGTGCATGGGATATTTGTTCCTGGAGAAGGTCACTAGATTATTTTATGTTTATGAAAGCATTGAGAAGCTGGTTAGTGTAGGTGGAGAGACTGTTCCAACTAGAGCAAATTCGAGCTCTTCTAAGGGCTAAACTATATCGGAGGGAGTGTTTGGTATGTTCAGAGTAATATTCAAGTGTTTACAGGCCATTAGCATTGTGGGGAGGGGGGGATATTAGTGTACCGAGTAGGGTATCAGGTGGAAGTGGTTTTGGGAGTTCACAAAGGCCACAAAGAAAATGATTGGGGTCTTTAATAAAAGAAGGTAGTTTTTCCACTATAGGTTGGAGGGATTCATCCACCCAAATGGGAATAATTTTGGTGGGGGAATTGTAGCCAGCGACAAATTGGTGGACCAAGATTTATAAGAGCAGGTAGAAGGTGGGTGTTCTAGTTTTTTATGGAGTGAGGATCTCAATAGTATAGGGAGACACTTTTTTAAGTGGTTCATGTGTTCATACAGACTTGTCTATATCAGAATTTATAGAAGGATTAGGGTGAGTAGAGACAAGTTTACAAGTTTTGTCATCACCCAGCTGATGATGTGTCTCAACTGTGTAGCCCTCTACATTCATTACGATGGTAGTGGAGCCCTTGTCAGCTGGGAGAATGACAATATGCACATCGTGTTGAAGGTTGTGGAGGGCCTGGAATTTGCCATAGGTTAGGTGGGTTGCTTGGGAAAGGAGTTGAAAAAGGATGGAGAAGTAACAGGGAAGACAAAAATACTTGTGATCGTTTGAAGCAGGTGGTTGGGTGATAGTTTAGAAGGTTCTTTAAATTTCCAATAGTGTTAAATGGTTCTGGGTTAATTTTGTATTCATCACATATTAATTTGGTGAGTAAGAGTAATGCATACATATGTAGTTTATGACAAATATGCAGATCATAGCCAGATACAGGAAATTTGTCAGTTAACCCATTCTGTGAAGGCCAACCTCCAAACAGCAGTTAAGGAACCCAACATGGGATTAAACTTCATCCCAGCCCATAGCTTCACGCTTAAAAAATTTCAAAAATTCAGAAGCAGGGGCTGAAACTTTCTTGTGGCAAGTGGGACACTTGAGTCAGCCAAACCAAACAAACATTTATATTGAAGAGGAAAAAACAACATTCCCCAAAATTTGAGAACCGTTTTTTTTATGAGTATTCCCATGGAAAGACCTTAAAACATTAAGATTGAACAACCAGATTCATCCAATCAAAAAACCATGGTATGATTGTAAAGCACAAATGTGATTGGCTTAATTTTTAAAATGGAAAATATTCTGGCGACCCAGAGGCAAATTGAGGACAATTGGTGGCTTGAGCTAAACAGATACACAGACAAGTAGAGAGAGAATTTGGAAGTAGAGTCATGGTGGAGAACTGATGCTAATAGATATATATTAAATTGTTAGTTCAAATTTCTCAGAATTCATTAAAACGTGTGTGTGTCATCATCATTGAAACTTTTCGTAATATATGAACATCCAACTTTGAGAACTCAAATATTAATAATAATAAATAATAATTGATAAATAATACAACAATATTCAGGATCCATCTACTTGCTGTACAGCAACACACACCCGAAAAGTACAAAAACCCCTGTACTAAAAGCAGAGCAAACCTCACAAAGTGAAGTGTTGTGAATAATAGTGCCACAGTACAGGGAAGTCAAAGTGACATAAAGTATTTCACTCACCAAAAGCTCACTCGAGAGCCCACAAGGTATTGTTCAGCCATAACTTACCTTGGTACAATTAAATCTATTTCTTATTAAATTGTTTGTTGTCAATTATATTTTATATTTTGAGTTCAATTTTTGTCAATATTTGAGTTTGTTTTTATCTGAATTGTTTGTGAGTAATTATAATTTTGTTAATTTGGTCAAAAATACCCAGGTGTTGAACATTAAAGGAAATAGATCAACCATAATTGTATTTCTTAATTTAATTTATGCTACATTCCAAAAATAAGTAATTATTAAAGTATTGACTGCAAATCTGACACTTCTGTCTGCTAAGTCACTTATTACAATTTGGAGAACCCCATCCTGATCCCTTTAAATTGACTACCAACTGGCCAATGACCGAGTACTATTATTTTTCACTTCTGATGGCCTTATGGTGGAGCAAAGAAGGTGTAGTATACATTAGTACATGACAGGTACATCACAATAAATAAACAATTATTAGAAAAGAAAATAGAGAAAGGGTGTGTCTTATCTTAAATTAAAGCCTGCCATCGCCAATCAGTACAGGAGGAAGTTCTTCAAATTTTCGGAGGCATTAATTTTCATCTTCTCCGTTAAACATTACAACATAAAAACGTAGGAGAAAACAGGATTTTTCACAATACCATGGTGTTTCAGACTCTTTCTCAACCTTATCACATAATTTTCATTGATTCTATATTTGTAACATAACCTGTGTGCCAAAAGGCAGCCATGATCCATGTACTATGTTCCTCCTGAAGAAGGAGGTTAATATTTATTTTGAAAATGTCACATTCTAGTCACATTATAGTACTATACTAAGTAAAAAAATAGAAATTCATTGATTATGAGACAATATTGTCTATAGCTTACATATTAGCTTATTTCTATTTGTTATAATAAATTAATTAATTAATAATTATGCACAGCATTCATATTGTGAAATGCTGTAAGTTCTAAAAAAAATAAGATATCATTACCATGAAAATTGTTTCAAATTATTTGTATAATTATCTTTATCACAAATAAAGTACAAAAGAGATGGAATGTTTCCAAAAAAAGAAATACTCACTCATCTTTAGCTGCAAACATAGAGGCATGTTTCATATACCAAATAGCTACATTATAGCTCATATTAGCTGCTTCAAAGTATGAATCTTGCAGAACTCTGGAGTAAAAGGGTAAAATAGGTTATTCAAATACACAATTATGTTATTCAAATTAATTTGCAAATTACAGTAAATTTCTTTATACATACTGTGGGACATTTCCTAAAAGACTCTGTGTCCATTTAAATAAAATAGCATGGCGCATTTTACTTTGAGCACCATTATGGGCTCTGTCTGGCGACGTTAAAAACCCAATAAACAGAGACATATATGAATTGAATAATGAGTCAATTTCAGATGGTGAATGGTTTGCATCAGGTAATATCTGTAGAAGTCTCATACGACATTGTCTCAGGTCACTGAAGAAAGAAAGAAAGAAAAAAAACAAAAACCAAATTAAGGTATTTATAATAGAATATACAGAATATATTCAAATATCAAAGATTTTCATTATTCATATATTTTTATTTTAGCCTAAAACATTGTTTTTACAGTGCTTTAAGCTAGAATCTTTAACAATAATGATGAAAAAGGTACAGAAATACTTTAGAAAACTATTAAACTTCACAACATATTCAAAAACTTTCATCATCTCCATTAAAAAGGAAAAACATAGTAAAAAAAACAGGACTTTTTAGGCTCATTTTCAACCTGTCAGGTTTGTATTTACCCTATATTTGTAAAGATTCATCCAGTCATTCATTCTATTCATAGCAGTGAATAACATAAATTACTATTATTTCACAATTTCCATGGCACACCTCATTGAATTTTTCTGTTCACACATTTTTTAAAAAAATATTATTTTGCATTCTTCCTTTGCTTAAAATATAAATCTTAACAGACTTTCTGATAACATAGCAACTTAAGCACAAATATCTTTAGATAATCTTTCCTTGTGTATATTATGAATCTGTTTCAAAACTAAAATTGTAATAGATAAAATGTTCCTAGTTGGACACTAGGGAATCAATAATAGCACTTAGACTTATTCTAAAAAAGAGTCAAAAGAAAGGGCACGATACTGTCATTACATTTATCGATGTAAAACAGCTTTCAACAAGGTGAACTGAAAAATACCACGGAGAATTCTGTAGGACATTGGAATAAAGCCAAGGACAAATTTCAACCTATACAAAGACAAGATAGCAGTGATGACATACAGAGAAAATCAAGAAGCTTGTATTGAGCAACTTGTTAAACTCTGTCCCCATCTTGCTCAATGGCCTAAACATGGTGAATTCAAGGAAATAAGAGAAAAGCAGGAGGATAAAGAAGGAGATATTATTCATGGAATGAAAGAAGACATTATGCTTTGCAGACAACTTCAGTGTTGGCTGAAGATGAAGATCAACTGGAAGCTGCTCCAGAGAAGTTGAATGACACGTGAAGCACTCTTTCAATATGAAAACAAATTATCTGACACTACAGGGTAGAAGATTACTTGTTGAATGGCGAGAAGCTGGAGATGGTAGACTGCTTCATCTATGTAGATGGCTGAATGAACATTGATGGCAGGTCAAAAGTAGATATTGTCAGCCACTTCAACAAGAAGAGAAACTCTACTTCTAATGGCATACACCTCAGGGAATATCTGGCAAAAACATTCATCTGGAATGTTTTCCTGTATAACAGCAAAAGCTGGACATTTGAGGAAGCAGAAAAAGGTGGGTAATAGCATTTGTGTTTCTACAGGAAACTTCTTAAAATCCCCTGGATGGATAGTGACAAAGAGGTTCTGCAAAGAGTAGATGAAAAATCATCTTACTTCTGAAATTTGTTACATAAGAGGGCAGGTCACCTGCTCTAGAACAAATACCTACTAAACAAAATAATAGAGGGAATGACTGAGCATGTCAGACCGAGACTATCATTCATAAACAAGGTAATGAAAGACATTGTGCTCAAAATAATGGATCAAGACAGGATGGCATGGACAGTTGTTGCCGACCAACCTGCAGGTTGGACAGATTTTGTTGATAAAACAACTTGGCTTAATTAATTAATTAATTCATGGAAATAATTTTATAAATTTCTTGATATAGAAAAATACACCGCTTACCATGGAAAACATTCCTGAAATTTTCCAAAGTCAAATCAAGACTCAGTCCTCTCAAACTGTTACATCAGTGATGCATGTATATAAAATATTATCTATATTGTAATAAGTAATTTTGGGGGGAGTTCTCCACTGGGATGGCATCTCACATGTACTTCTTTCTACATATAATTTACTTATTGCTCAACAGAGCAGATTTTAATTATAAATTGAAGATTTAAAAAATTATTTTTTGAGAAATTATTTAAAAGATTTGTAAAATATTAACATTGATTTAGGATAGAATTCAGAACTGATTTAATCAAATTCATTATATTATTAAAGCAAACAAAGAACACATGTATAACGTGGGATCTTTCCCAATTGCATGTAACAATGTACATACATCAGTGCAACAACAAAAATTGAGGCCAAATCTGCCCTTGATTTATTTTGATATATAAATTTACCAGTTCTTTATTAAATAATTTTTTTACAACAATCTCAATTCAGCAACCTACTCTTACATAACAGTTTTCAAATCAACTTCACTGCCAATTATAGATAGAAGCTAATCAACCCAGAGTAAAAAGCAGTTAAATGATTGCTTTAACTATTGAACTAATCATGTTTAAAACTCTCATCTTTAGAAATAACATGGTTGCATTCAATGAGGATTTTCCCTATGGTTTATCATCTATCAAATGTTTCAGTCATTGACATTCCACAATATTTTGTTTCCGTACAATATAATAATAACTGAACAGTAAATCATTAATTTTATGTCAAATAATATTGTATGCACAATTTCTGAAACTATAAAGAATATCTTACCTGCATATTTTAATTGCTTCTAAATCTTGTCCTATTAATTTTAGGTCAAAATTAGTTTGTGTCGTTGCTTTAAATATATTTCTATGAAACCAGTGAGACATTGTGATACAATTATGTAAACACTTCTCTTCATTTAATAAACTGTCATCCTTTGACAGGTATATATGTACATGAACTTAAAAGTTGAAATATTTCCAATGACAGTAAATAATCCTCGGGGATGTTAATATAAAAATGTTTATTTTTTCAAGTAATGAGCGTAAAATGCTTAAATATAAATATTATAAATGCTTCTGATTGACAAATAAATATTTTGTCAACACATAAATAGTGAATTTGTTGGCTAACCTGACATGACTAAAAAAAATGAAAAATATCCAAAGCGTACATAACTTAATACGACGATAGATACACCCAAGTTGTTTAATAACGATTTTCGCAATTACGGACCTAGGAATGTTAAGGAATTTTATGAAGGATATCGATACAAAACTTTAAATAATATATCCATTTTTGATAAAGGAATAATATTATATAGAGTTTAAATAAAATTTATTAAAAATAATTAATAAATTATGTATGAGTTCTCCTGTAGTAGAGGTAACATTGGAAGACTAATTCCCCTGTGTGTAGGTGACGTCTCACGCAATATCAAATTGAAAAATTTAATTATTTCCAGAAATTACGTATATATATATATATATATATATATATTATAATAGTGTTCAGATTTTCAGAATACTTCCCCATCAAAAGCATGATTTTAATACCGATAATACATTAAATTGAGAGTTGTTAATATTTAATCAAAAGAATTACCTTCAACTCTCTATTTGCGTGTGGTTATGGTATTATAACTATGAGTTGAAATCAATATAGAATTTCTTTATATTATAATTTTTAATTTAAGCAATAAAAGAGTAAATGGTTTGCCAGATATTTGAAGGTTAGGATGATGCCTTTATATGAAATTCAACATAACATTTTAATTGTCGGGCGTTGACAAGTTTTAAACTAACAAGATATTTCTTCTGGCTGCCAATACAGACGTATCAATTTCTGCAGCATGAATAATTAATTGCTGTACTAGCGGTTTTCTGTCTCGAAAAGTCGATGTATTTAGTATATATGAACACTAGAATGCATGTGGAAAATATTTCGCCTTTTATTAACTATGGGTTTTTTAGGTCCCGGTGCAAGTCAAATACTTGCAAATAGGTTTACTCAATCTTTAAATGACAAAGTCTTATAGGGAGGTCAAAACGCCCCTTAATTTTTCAATTTCTTATTATATTATTTGTCTGTAGTCATGGTCAAAGCGTTTTCTATTGATAACACTACAAAGTGATCAATATTTGTATCAATGGATCAGTGTTAAATTAAATCAATTAACTATTTTCCAACTTCAGAAATTTATCAATTAAATTATTTTCAACATATTACATTCTTGTTATATGAATTTCTAAAATGTTCTCAACTTTGTAAATATACGGTTTCATGAAAATAATTATTATAAAGTTTGTGATTGTTGCAATTCTGAAACCTTTTCCAGAACATGTAGCATTGTTATCACGTGACCTTAGTATGTTATCTGTGAGCTGTAAAGATTTTCGCTGCTGTAGTATGTCACACCAGACGAAACATGGCTTCCAACATGTGGCTTAAACCATTTTTAATTTGTTTATATTTGGGTCCGTACTTCTTTAATGTTGTAAATGCTAAACAAAATGTTATAGAACTAAACGAAGACAATTGGGAGAGAATGATGACAAAGGAGTGGATGGTAGAATTGTAAGTAAACTAAATTTTTGGATGCGGCTTTTAGTTTTCATCCTCAAGTTTTGACACTCCTTGTTAGAAACAGAATTTGCATTTCACCTTAATGTATTTTTCAAGATATTTCGTGAAATTTAATTGCATATTAAATCAAGAAAGTGTGAAGACTGAAGCTAGAAAAATACATTTCGGTTCAGAAAGTGATGGTCTTCATTGTATTACTTATAAAAATTTCGAAAATATGCCTAAAGTAGCTGGCTTGTTACTGCTTTGACAGATAGCACCATTATAGCTATTGTACGTTTTTGTTCGCCTATTTGTAGCTCGATTTCAGTCAGATGTATTGTACTTTCGTTTTAATCATTTTATTATTTGATTTCTGAATTTGTCATGTTGTCTTCAATACATTATGTTTTAACTTTCAAGTTTTCTGTTTCCGATCTTGCATGTTTCAAAAGAAGTTGCCCATTACTTTCTTTTATATATTCTGTCTTAATTATACCTGTAATTTTAAACCTGTTCATACCAGTTTTCAAAAGTGTTGGGAATTCATCCAGTTTATTTATAATCTTGATTTCTGTGGTTGCATTCAGATGTGTACTGTAAACCAGTTTTAATAATTTCGGTTATTACAGGCAAGGCAGCAAAACCTTGTGTCAAATTTTTTGAATGATTTATATATGATATTACTGACTTTGTAGAGGTTCTAAAACAAGTACGAATTGTTGGTATATTTAATTTTTTGTTCATAAACAATTTTCTGACTCATGTCAGTTTATTTCTTATAAACAAGTTTTGTTATGTGACATAGGAATAAAAGTAGTAGTAGTAGTAGTAGTAGATTCAGAATTAAATTTATTAATTGTTATGAAACTTGTAAATTTATATTTTAGAAGTAATTAAATGTTTACTATTTTAATGGATTGTAATTAAGTATAAGATGGCCAAAATATTTCTTTTTAAATTACATTAATTCCTTCACGGGTAATCTACCTTCAAGTATTCTTCAGGAATTAATTTTGACTGCATTTAATACTCAATTGTAATATATTCATCCTTTTCAAGTATGTCAATTGATTCTTATGTAACAGGAACTGAATATTTTATATTTGTTTCATTTACATTTTATTTTCAGCTATAGAATTACACACTTCATCAGTTTGTTATCAAATCAGTATGGTATAGTTATATTGATCCAAAATTGGTCATATACGTAGCTACTGCATCAAAAATTTGAACATTGTTCCTACCAAAGGCAATGATAAAAAAATTAATGTTAAAGTTTAGAATGGCTCTCGCACAAATTGCAGTTGATTTAATTGAATCGGTTTATTGTGTAGATTTCTAAAGTTTTTGCTCAAGGTACAAATTGCAGTTAAGTAAAATTGGTTTCACTATATTTATGGAAACATTACTCTTTCCTGGTTGGTATCATACCAAAATCAAAAAGGTAGTTCTTGGTAAAGTTGAACGTTTATTAAAATACGTAATGCTAGGTTAATTGTCACAGTTACATTATTCCATGTTAAAGAAATCTGTACATGCTTATAAGCGGATTTGATTGAATTAATAAAATTTTAACATCCTTGGTATGTTTTGATAATTGCATATATATTTGTTGAGATTGGCAAAACTGTCATTTAGGAACCTTAAGTAAACTTTGTTTTGTTTTTGTTCTAAATATTTGCATTTTGCAGACCTTCAATTCTGAAAATGTTAACCTGAGGTCATATTTTCAAGAGTATATTTTTTACATTAAACTTTATATCATTAAACAATAATTACTTAAGTGAGTTTCTGTTCCACAACCGTCGGAGAGACTGGCAATGTGTTGGCATTCATTAATTTTATGTAGTTTGCAATATATATTGAGTTTTGATAAGAACCTCATTTCAGCTAAGTAGATTAAGAAGTAGCCTGTTATCAGACAAAATTAAGTGATTGAATACCACACAACATTTCGGCAATCCTTGTTACTTTCGTCAGGCAATTGAAAAATGCAAGAGGAACACCATCAAACCATGTTTGCCTTTGAGTTCGTCAACTGGTTTGTGCCTTTGTGATTATGAATCACCTGACAAATGCACCAAGGATTTCAGAAATGTTGTGTGGTATTTATTTAACTCTTAATTGGCTACTTCTTCAGCTAGTTATTCTATATCTCACAAACATTTTTATATTTTCAAGAATCTTAATTGTTCATTCATAGATGTTCTAATGTTTTGGTTCATTCAGATGAAATGTGTATTTCAAAATAAGTACAGTTAACTGAATATTAACAATGTTTAATTTAGTTATGCTCCTTGGTGCCCTGCCTGCAAAGCTCTGCAACCAGTATGGGAAGATTTTTCTTCATGGAGTGAGGACTTGGATATTGAAGTTGGCCAAGTAGATGTAACTGCATCCCCTGGTTTAAGTGGTAGATTCATGGTAACAGCTTTGCCTACAATTTTCCAGTAAGTAAAACACAAACCAAAATAAAAAGAAAAGCCTAGCTGGAAAGTATTATTCCATTCAGCATAGAGGATATATTTGGTTTAGCTCTTTAAGAATGTTTAGTAGTTACACTTTTTTAGGTGCCATTCTAGTTTAATTTCAGCACAGTATGTTCATATATATATATATATATATATATATATATATATATATATATATATATATATAAAAATATATAAATATATATATATAAATATGTAGTTTCACATTTAAATATGAAAGAGAGGCGGTGAAGTAGACTAAACTGAAATAAATAGTTGTTCCAGTCAATCTGAGGAAAAGAATTAAAATTTTCAAGTGCCTGAGCCCCCTTTGTCAGGAAGGAAGGTCTGAAATGTGTGCTTGGCCATTCTTCTGGACTTAGAATTTCTATCTTTCCTCACTATCCAATTATTAAATGTAACTTTGACACTTATTAATTAAAATCCTTAACATTTGTAATTGTTCATTATTGGATCCTCCAAACTCTTTACTCCCTCTGCTCTATCCATCCCACCCTTTGCACCTAATATGACATGCTATATTCACGGGGGAAAGGCACGGTAGCCCAGTTGGTAGAGCATTTGCGTACAAAGCCCTGCCGAATATTTTCAGTCTTCTGTCCTTTTCCTCTCTACGCCTTGAACACATGCTTCCTTTGAGTGTATTAATACGCCTAAAGCAGATGCTTTCTTAAGATTGTATTTCCTATATATATGATATTAGTAAGTCAAAAATAATTGCAATATTGGTATGGAAAGGAAAGAGAGATAGGTTGTGGCTTACCTGAAAGTGAAGTGTGGTGTAGCCATAAGAAACTGAAGGTTGTTCTTCAAATTTTCGGAGGCTCTCAGCCTCCTCCTTCAGGCAGGAGTGTCACACCATTCCATACACGCAGTCTGCAACTGGCCAGCCACGTTTTATTTAAAATGCTCTAGATTTTTTCCAAATTTTGTGTTGTGATAAGTTGAAGCAGAACAACTGCGCCTGCGATGTATCAGAAGTCAGACCGAGAATATAACTTACCTCTGTCTTCACTCTTTTGTTTAAGTAATTGGTATGATTTCACAACTTAGTTAACATAATTGTCTGGGAAATGTTTATAGTATTTTACAAAATGTTCACTATTTACAAGTTTCTCAAGTCCAAAGACTGGAAACGATATTGAGCCTCTTGTGTGATACGATTGCATATTTCTTAGCATTGTTCACTATTGATGAATTTCTTTGCCGTTTGGCAGGAGTCAAGTGAGTGCCTAATATTGTTGATTCCTTGAACCATTGTTACTACATTATTTTTATGGTAATTATATCAGCATTTCTAGCGTGCAACTCATTGTACAAAATGACTGTATGGCATAACTTCATGGAAGAAACAAAGCAAATAACAAAATTCAGTCAAAGTCCACAAGCTCCATGAATAGCACTATTTGTTGAAAGAGTTGCTTCTAGTTCTAGAAAACAGTCAATGATTTACAACTTAGTTTGTTTTCATAAATTTCTTAAACTGTTCTTGATTTCAAATTCCATCTGGTTGCTGAACCAGTGGAATCCATTTGGCAACAATTGCTTCTATAGTAGTGACTCTTTGCAGAGATCTAGAAAAATATTTTGGAAAGGCTGAGAGTGAGCTGAAAAATATCCGTGCAGCTTGATTTTGAAACACAGCATTAGATTTAGTTGATTCACAGAACAATAATGAGCATTTGGGTACAAATGCTTTATTTTAGCCTGGACGTCACCCAACTTGCCACTCATAACAGTCGCTCTATTTTTATGTTTGAGCAATATCTTTTAAAATAATATCCAACTTATTCAATGTGCATTCTGATAGGACATGCACATTTTATCCCCATGATTATACTGCATACCTGATCGCTAAAATTAACCGAGTATGTTCCGAAACATTGGTTCTCATCTGACATAATAGCCACATATTCATATTTACTTATTCTGTCAGAATTTCTTCACAACAAACCTTGAGCATACATTCCAATAGTTCTGAATTGTTTTCGAAGTTCCCTTGAAAATACTATTAGTTTTCATGTGTTCCATTACAGCACTATCAATGCTACCAACAAAATCTAAGAACACATCAGGATTAATCGAATCTTCAGATTCTCGATGCCCTCGCAATGTGCTTTCAAATGTGCCACAAAATTTTATACAGTCAATTCTAGATAATGTGTGTCTATTTTTTTCTACTTAATAATACTGTCTTGATAAGCTCTACTTAACTTTGTTACGATGTTAATGGAACCAAGCATGGAAATATCTAAGACATTAATAATGTGTGTCTTATTTTCACTGTGGACCTTAATTAATGATGACCAAGATCTTTACACCTGTCTTACTGAATGCGTACTTATTACCAAAAGGAAGACAGGTAAAGCAAACCACAAATCCAGTTACAGTCATACATTTTCCTATAAAGTGTTTTGTATCTTCTTGATTCCCCCCCCCCCCCCGTTTTTATTTATGTTTTATGTTGACATTAGGCATAGGCCTGTCCATTTCTTTAATTTTTAATTTCTCTTAAGTTTCTTGACGAAAATGATATTTTCAATAAATTGTCAATATCATTCATCTTTAAAATTGCAGTATCAGCACTCACCTCAAATAAAATAACACTAATTAATACAACACTAATGAAAGAAGAGACAGAGCAATGGAAAAATATGTAAATCGTGTCAACTAGTAACTCCAACAATAACGACAGTGGTACCAATACTCTGAGGCAAATGATCCTACCCGTAATATGTTACATTTCTAATTCTGATACATAATTTCCATAGTGTATAATTTTTAGAAACTGAATAATTTAGAACCAAGTTAACACATTTTTAACACGAAAGTATTTTTTCTTTGTACTTATTTAAATAAATTAAATTTTAGGACCTATCCACCCACAATTTTGAAGAATGATCGAAGTATTCGAAATGATCTCACTTTAATGTTTCTTTTCTTTAAACTAACAAAGTGCACGAATACTATATTTTTTTTGAGAATACAAACCACCTTAAAATATATTTTTAAATACTGAATGGTTGAAATTTATTTTGATTTCTAATTAGGTTGATAAGTAGCCAAATGACAGACAAAAATAACTACTAAATTAAGTACAAACAACGTTTCTACAATGTTGCTTTCGTCAGATGATTAAAAAACACAAAAGCTGTTGGAACTAAAATTTTCTGAGTTCATGAACTGGTTTGTGCAGTTCTATGTACTTAATTTAGTACCTATTTTTGTCTGTTATTTGACTACTTATCCAACTATTATCATTTTTCAACACGTGTTATATTTTATTTTTATTTAATTAATTATGTTGCCTGATGTGGCAGTCTCTGTTTCCTTGTACTCTTGACATTGTAGCACATAATGTAAGCAGTTTGTTGAGTTTTATAGGTAGTGCAGGGGGGTGAAAAGGTAAATTGTGCATGCCCAGTTGTCACTAATGCTCCATATTCTTTGCTCTTGATCAGATAGCACTTGCTTGCTTCTTTAGAAGGAGCGATGCACCACAAAGTGGTGAGTACAGTCTTTGATATTGAAGCATAGGTTTACAGTGTTAAAACACTGTTATTATGAAGGTTCTTAAAATTGATATAAATTAATTCTTACTAAATTAATTTATGTGCTATAGGACGTATGCACGAGCCGCCACTGCACCAAATTGTTATTTCTAGGATGTGTACCAAGATTACCCACCTTCATCCCCACACCTCTGCTCCCAATGCAACACCAGTAAACATATTAATGAATGCAGCAAATTTAATTACGAATGGAACCTAATATTAGAAAGCATTGAGATTGACTACTCCCCTTAATGTCATAAAGACATTAATTTTAATATTAAAAAAAGTCTATTGTGATAACTAATGTAAACCAATGTATAGTTGCCCTTGATTTTTTGTTGATACAACTTTTAATATAATAATAATAATAAAGAATAAGATAAAGAAAGCCGGCATGTATTACCCTCATGTATTCTGTTATTTTAAAAAAATGCAATAAATACATTATAAGAAACTTGTTAATATTTAATTAAAAAAGGTTTTTTAGCACTACCACATTTCATGACAAATTTTTCATTGTTCCGTGCTCTTATAATCTGTAAAGTTTCTACTTGAGTAATCATTTTTGCCAAAGAAAGAGGTGCTTCTTTAGTGCTGATTAAAATATTTTTAAGAGATATTTAAATAAATTATTTTATTCATTATAATTAATTTTAATATTTGATATAATTTGACAATTACCATTTGAGAAATAAACAGAAAACTGCCAAATGTGTATTAATCCACAAAAAACATTGTTTCATCAACAAGTTTGAACTTTTATCAGGTAATATACAGTTTTGATTATAAGCTTAATTTGTTTTACTCTTTTATATATCATCTAGTCTTCTGAGATTTTCTCCTCCATATAACATACTCAGACTTTAAAACCCTATTTAATTTTACACTAATATACAATAGGATTTCAGATATCCCCCATTATCATTATCTGTACTGTTTATTTATCTTCTTTTACTCATAAAATTCTATTACACCTTCCAGTACAATTTTTCCTTCTTGTGGAAATATTTTCTTAGTCTCCTTGTTCTGCTGTGACTGAAATACTATTTTCCATTTTGCAAAATGCAATCATTCTAATATTTATTAATATCCTTTTTGCGCTCTTATGTTATTGCCAATATTATACCTTTATTAAAATATTTTTATTACATTTGGATGAAAATAATTCACTTTATATTCTTCAAATAATTAACTACTCTTCCTTAGAACATATTAAATATTTCCCTAACATTTGTATAATGTGTGGTCAATGATGGTCTTTTTTCTGGAATTTTAGTGTATTGAATGGAGAATTTCGTCAGTATAGAGGAGCAAGAGAGAAAGAAGCCTTCATTTCTTTTGTTGAAGATAAGAAATGGAAATCAATTGATGCAATACCTGGCTGGAAAAGTCCAGGTTCCATCCAAATGTCTGTTGTGTCTTATTTCTTCAAACTGTCTCAATTACTGAGGGTAAGTGGAATCACTTAATATGAACCAAGGTAAAATTTGGCCCATTTTATGAAACATATGGTTTGTAATTTTTATAACTGATATTTTTATAATTGAGTAAAATATTTGGAGTTTTAATAAAATTGATTGTACTTTGTGTGTTCATGGTTAATAAAGTAGATGCCTCATTATAAAACAATATCTTTATGTAGTTATTAATATTTCACCCATATATTTTTATCAATTTTCTCTCTTTTACTTAATTCTTTTAGACTATTCACAATATCCTGATGGAAGATTATGGATTACCAACTTGGGGACCTTATATTATTTTTGCTATGGCAACTATTGTCATTGGTGCATTGTTGGGTTTGGTACGTTCATTAATAATTGCTAATTCTTATAAGAATTGACTACATAAAACTTATGTCATTTATTAATATAATGAAAATTTTTTAAATTTTAGATATTAGTCTGCATTATTGATTTTATCTATCCTCCGAAACCATTAGTTCTGAGTGCATCTGAATCAGCTAAGGGAGCTGTTAAAACAGGTGGTGACAAATTTAGTGGTGATGAAATGGTAAGATTTAAATACTGTAGTAGTTGTGTCAATGAAAGTAAATAAATGTCCAAATCCTTAGTGGTTTATTCAATGCATTTAATTATTATCATTTAAAACAATATTGTAGTTATTCTTTTATTATCAGCACATAATATTCATTTGACAACAGTAGTAACTTAAACTTTTAATTGCAGTTACAGTTTTTTGATAAAATGAATGATAAATTAAAAAACCTTAATTAGTTCTCAGATAATAAATAATTCAATTAAATTTAATAATAAATAATAATAAACAGCTTTCGGCTTTATCCTAAGCTATATACATGTGTTATTTTTGTAAAAATTACAAAGTATTTACAACATATCATACCACACTTTCCCCAGTCTGTGGCATTCTACTAGCAAAGTAGTCCTTGTCAGATTTAACGTGAGAATAATACCATGCACTCAGGAAAGTTATTTTTATACAAAAAACAGATGAAAATGTCTTAGGAAAAAGCCAGAAGCTATTTGAGGACTAATCAAGGTTATTTTGCCTTTTTTTATACATGGGGCATAATGCATTCTCATAGACACATCTTTTAATATTGTAGATTTAATTTTTTCAGACTGACAAACTTGTATAAAATAGTATCTAGGATATGCTAATTTTTACATTAATTTCTTTTAAATACATTTTTATCAAATAATTAAGTCATCCATAATTCATTTTTTCAATTATAAATGAATAAATGGTCATATTTAAAAATTTAACTGAGACAATCTGTATTGTTTACAGGATGATGGAGATGGTTCTATGTTTGTTCAAGATGATCTAGTAGATGAAATTGCTGCAGAGAGTGAGTCTGAGTCAGAACCAAAAGAAGAAAGTGGAAGCCCCAGTGTAAGAAAACGTAAACTACGAAAGGCTGATTAAGGATAGGGAGAAATAATATTAAATAAACTGTAAACAAGGCTTAGCAGTTCACCAGATGGAATGTTTTGTAACATGTCAAAGCATATTGTTACCAATTAACTGATGCGAAAATATGCTTACTATCTTAATTGTGGACGTGTAAAATAATTAAAACACAGGATTGTGTGTGTGAACAGTTGAGTAAAATATATATATCTATATTTTTCAATATAGTATTGAAATGAACTGAATTGCCTATTCTAAAAATGTTATGTATAATTACATATACACTGTTTGCTGGCACTGTGTGTGTGAAAGAGAAAGTATTCTTTTACGTATCAGGAAAAGGATTGTTGAATGAGGTTGAGTTGAAATATTCGCAAATGTTTGTAATGTAGGTATGTTTTCTAAAGCTTACTTTCAGAGTTTCTTTTTAAACATTTCTTTTTTTGACCACTGTGTTGTGATAATCACATTCTCTCTCTTTATAACTGTAAAAAATAATGAAAATATAAAGTGTTGTCTTTAATGCTGATTTTGCATAATGTTTGATATGGGTGATATATGGCCATGATGACTATTGTAGAACCTTATTTTTATCTTCCTAACCAAAAATGTGAACTAAAGTATTAAAAGAATATTTACTGGCTAAGAAATTATCTTGTAATAATTTCACTTATACTATGAATATTGGGGTTGTGTACTTAATGACTGCTAAAAGTAAGAAGACAAATACTTCCTAATCAATATTTATCTTAAAAGATTTGGGAAACCTGCATTTATTATTTTTGTTAAAAATTCTTCAAGAGTTTTAAATTTGCTATTTATTGATTTATATTAATGTTATTTGTTATAATTGTTTGCAGTTTTATATTTGATCTAATGATAATAAATTTAATTTATTTAACCTTATTTATATGTAAGTACAGATAAAAAATGCTGATAAGTCTGCCTTGAATTTTATTGGAAAATTATGCTCTGAAAAACATCCATTGTGGAGCAATAATATTCCAAAGATGTCTAATTACTTCAAAGCTTGATAAATTACTGTGGCCTAAAATTGAATATCCTTAACAAGTTCAAGCCCTTCCTTTAATACTCCTTATTTACATAATGATATTTGATGTGGATGCTGTCATGACCAAACAGTTTGTTGTTCACCCTAGTGATCATTTAAATAAATGTGTTTGGTTGCTATAGTGATTGGTTTTTAAATATGTTTTAAACTTCAATGGAAATTCTGTGATTTTGTTTTAATTATGCTTAACTGTTTCAATACCAAATGTTATACAGAAGAGTTTAGGTACATTTTTGTATATATATTATATTGTATTATTTTCATTGTGTGAAAATGAGAGTCTTCAGGTACATTGAAATCAATTATTTTGAAATGATTTAATCTTATTTTAATACAATATTTTTCACTTATAAATATATACTTTCCAATGTTTGCTTGGATATTTTATATATTTTTTCATTATATCGATTCCATTCTACCTTAAACTATACTATTCGGATCAAGAAAAGCATTTTATTGAAAAGCCAGTAAAGAAGACGTGACACAGTCAAGTTAATTGCTATATCGGAAGAAAGTTATTAGCTTACTTTAAATTGAGTAATGATGTCACCACATTGGATGGGAAACTGCTCAAATGGCCATCACATTAACTGTGTTGATCCTAAAGAAATAGGCTAACACCTCTGAAAATTTGAAGAACTTCCTCCTACCCTAAATAGTGATATATTTCAGGTGAGCCACATATTTTCTCTCTTTCCTTTCCATATCATCTTGAAGGACTGGAGAGTGGCTGACTTATCTTAAATTACTAGTAGAGTAAGTAGTAATGCACGTCAAATTTTCAAGTGCCCAAGAAAACTTACTCAGAACAGGACTGCACGTCCTACAGATCTGCACAGTGTCAAATTGAAACTGGCAAGCAGCTGTTGAACAGTAGCAATTGACACCCAACCACTTTTCCTTTAAAGGAACGCTCACAATAATGGAAAATTGGTGAGAAATGATTCAACAACAGAAACTTTGATATTAGAGGTGGAAGGTAAAGTGACTGATTGAGGAAAGGTTGCCCTTAAGAGGATATTGAGTTCAGGACTTCCCGGTCTATAGGATAGTTCACAAGTGTCGACGTGAAACATTGGTCCAAATTTTTGGTGTGGGGTTTTGGGAATTGTTTTATACAATTTGACTGTTGTGGTGATTAGCAATGCATTTGGGAATGAGTTGTTTAGTTTGGCTGATGAAGAAAGCAGGTAATGTTTTCTTTGATTTTGTATCTAATTATCTTATAAGGATTTTTGTAGGTTGACTGAACCTGTTCCTACCCAAAGCTGGCAACCCAGCTTATATTGGGGAGTTGGACCTATAAGGGTGGAAAAGACAGATGAGGTTGGGAGTTTGTCCAAACGACACTGGATAAGGTGTGGGATATTTGCTTTTGTATGAGGTCTATTTTTATATATTTTCTATTTATGAAGACATTGAGTTTGGTGTAGGTGGCCAGACTTCGGGACTAATTAAAACTCTCCTAAGGATTTATTATTAAGGTAAGTCGGCTACTCTCAATTTCTCTTGTCCAGATGAATTAATTAATTTGATGTCACATTATCCTTAGTTGCTTATATATATTTATTGGTGGGATGTTTGATTTGTGTGGGAATTTGGTGATGTAATTTCATGTATTTTGACGACCAACTGACACAGCGTCTAGAGTGACGTCAGTTTGGCATGCTTCCGTGGCCTGGATGTAGAACGGTAGTCTACTTGCCCATATATTCCGAAGACAATCAGAGGACGTCTGGTGTTAAACGTCGAAGAAACTGAGAATTTATGGTCGGAAAATTCTTTCTGAGTTACTATTTTACTTGCTACCACATGTAACGCTGATAGTCGGCGCCCAAGTTCTTTCAACCTTGATTAAGGTTTAGGGCAACAGGCTACATGAGGGTGATCCACATTGGGCAACTCCCCTTTAATAGCATAGGAAGGGATTTGACTTCACTTCTGCATCGTCACTGCGAGACAATGCAATTAAATTTTGTCCTTTCATTTGTAGTGTCTGCAAGTTCGAATTGTGCTTCTGCTTGGGTAAACCTAGAATCGTTCGATCTGGCCAGAAAAACGGTAACTATACGGGCATGCGGAATAAGTTGTGTGGTGTACGTTAGGAGAAAATATGAAGGTGCACGTCCACACTTGGAGAATTGGTTGAATGGTTTATTAAAAAAAAAATAGCGTTGAAAACACACACACAAAATGTAATTGCGTCGCAATATGGAGATGTCGATAGTCACCGCAAGTCTATCGTATGAAGATCTCTCTCTCTCACCGTGAGTTTCGTTGGCAGCAGATTTCCACTCTTCTTGCCTATCCGCTTTTCGTAATATGAAGTACAATTCATATGACTATGTAGTGGCTCTTCCGCCTTTAAGGGCAGTTTCCTGTCCCAAGGGCAAGAGGGTGGCCTAGGCCTCTACCCGCTCTCCAAGATCGTTGACAATTGTAGAAGTGGACCACTTATACCAAAGATATAGCCCGTGAATGGGAACCATGTTAATGGTTTCAAAGTAGTCCTGTTCCAGCTATCCCATAAGCAAGTTGGGATTGGAGGGTGATATCCAAGTGCCACTTATCTGATGGTATATTTTATCGTTGAAAGAAAGATAACTCCTACTGACGACCACAAGAACGTTTGTGACGGGTAAGGATTTGGTCAGTAAGACGAAATTCTCAAGTTCAATCAGACTTTTAGTGTTGTGTAAAGGGAAACTACGTCTTTGGTAACAAATAAGGCATGAGGTGGAAGTGGTTTGGGGAGTTCCTGAGACAGCCGACGAGGAAATGGTTTGTAACCTGGATGAAGGATTCAGCCACCAAAGCGACAATCCTTTCTGTGTGGGAGTTGGAGTGAGCAACAAGTGCCGCGAGTGGCTTGATACCATAATTGAGCGAGGTTTTGAATGCAGTGTGTAGGTGTATATGTGTGTATTGTAATAAGTGATTTTAATCAGTAATACTAGTTGCCTTGTCATGGGAATGTTGGAGATAACATTTTTCACACGGCCGGTCTTTGGGACCAAGTTTACGTCAACAGGAAGTGGGTTTGCGAGGGACGCCTTGTCAGGTCATTTTCTGACCGTAGTGGTGAACGTGCTAGGATAAAGGTGACCGTGGCTGGTCACAGCAGTGGCGGATTAAAGGGAGTCGGGTCCTGGACGGCGAAAGGGAAGCTGTGGGCCAGGAGACGGGACAGTTGTTACCCAATATTCGGCTTGTCGGCAAGCAGAGCCGGCGTCTTTGACCGGAGTAGTGTGGTGGAGAGGAGTCGCGTCCTGGAAGACAGGAGAGCGGGCGTCGTTGGTTCCGGGTGAACTATAAGGGACGAACACGTCGGAGATTTTGGTGCGGAGGTTCTTGGAGGAGAAAACCGTGAATTGCGGAGCAAGTGTAGGCCGTCGCGCCTGTGTGTTTTAGCCGCTTCTCTGCGTACGAGGATTTGGTCTGCCGACCGGCCAGGCACCTGAACCTGAACCGGGACATCGTCAGAAGACAACGCGTCGCAGCACAGTAAGCAAATTCCCATCCCTTTCCCTGAATCGTGTGAAATTACTGTGAATTGAGAGTTTTGGTCCAATGACCGGCTGTGTACTTAAAGGACATATTAAATTTGGCCAAAATAGTAAATTTGCGGAGACTTGTTAGATGTAAGTTTATCAATAAGAGTGGCAACATTTGGCGATTGAGGAGTCGTGCCGGGTATTTGTATTAACCCCAATTTGTCCATTAAACTGAATTTTATGTTTACATTTTGTTTTCATTCAGTGAATCCTTCCTTACTTAATTGATCAAAGCCAGGACCCCTGAGATACAGTTATTGAGAGTCTCATGCTCGACTCAAGTACTCACGAGTCCTGGCAAATCGTTTATCGGCTCCCTGGTGTGGATCGCGCGGATCGCGAATGTTAATTAATGAGACGATTGTCGTTTACATAATTTAAAATAAAACTTTCTGCACATGCAGTGGCGCCCGGGTCGGCATTCGTCCATTATAAGGATCCGAGGGAGCGGGTAGGCGATTACAGTATGTATGTACGCATGGATGGATATTTGTAAATATGTAACTAATATGTATGTATGAATGAGATTTAAAGATATATATAATAGAGAAATGATAAGTAGACACCAGGCATGTTTTGTTGGCATCACTGCTGAGCTGTGTGCATTGAGTGCATTGACAAATCAGTTATAGTCAGACGTTCAACAATAGCGTCACGTGCACATGTATACTGAATACTGGGAAATATAATTTGGTTGATAGTAAATTAAATTGTGTATTTTATTAAAACACCAAAGAACCACCTATATATATTGGTGACCGACGACGTGATTGCAGCAGTTACAGCCAGGATTCAAACGGATTCTAATGGAGCACGTGAACGAAAAATTGCGATTGAAGATTCATCGCAAACCGCCCCGTTGAAGTATACGGATGTGGTGAGTGTGAAAATTCCCCCATTCTGGGTAGTGAAACCGGAAATTTGGTTTTATCAAGTCGAAGGTCAATTTCTTATAAATAATATTGTTCGCGAAGAGACAAAATTTAACTACTTGATAGCACAGCTCGAAACCAAATTTATAGAGCATGTATGGGACATTATTCAATCGGAAAGACTAAATATACAGCAGCTAAAGAAAGACTTCTAAATACGTTCCGAGAAAGCGAAGATACGCGCATTAAGCGTTTGCTGACATCGTTCGAAATCGGAGACGAGAAACCTAGCCAATTCTTACGTAGAATGCAGACCTTAGCGGGATCAGAGGATACGGAAAAAGTTCTGAAAACCTTGTGGTTACAGAAATTGCCTGATCATGTTAGAAGTATTTTAATAATAAGCGACGAAAACCTCGAAAGATTGGCAATAATGGCCGATAAGATTGTTGAGATGAACCGACCATCGCACATTTATGCGGCTTCGGGAAGTAAGGAAACGGACCTAAATCATAGAATTGCGGAATTGGAGAAACGCACAGAAACTTTAATTCTAGACAACCAAAAACGTCATAGAAGCCGAAGTAGAAGTACGAATAATTATCGGTATCATCGGAATTATAACCCGAAAGGAAAACATTGTTTCTACCATTTTAAATTTAGGGATGAATGTCAACTTAATAAATGTAAACAAGCTTTCTCATGGAATGCGGAAACCTCCAGCCAGCAGTAGAGATTGCTGCTGCAACGGCTGCTGAGAATTCCCCAGGTAGCCGCAGTTTTCGACTGTTTGTTAAGGACAGAAAAACTGGACTTAAATTTCTGATGGACAGTGGAACTGACGTTTCAGTTATTCCATGCTCAGATGTAGCTAAACCGAGTAATACGTCATATATATTGTACGCTGCGAATAATTCAGAAATTTGACAAGCCTGCGAGAGGATTCTCTCGCAGGTAACCTGCGAGGGATGATCTCTCGCAGGCAGAACCTTGTAGGAGAGATACGAAGGGGCTACCTTTGGGGATGCCTTTTCCTCTCCGTTTTTGAACTAAGGTTCCCACGAGCCGAGGCACCTCGGCCTGTTCTGAGAGGTGTATGTTCCGGGGTCACAGACCTTGGGCATACTGTAAGAGTTGTCCACTATTCCCATTGGAATAGTCGGCCAGCTGCCTCCTAAACTGGTCGAGGCACGGAGAACAGAATGCTGCGTCCCCACAGCAAACTCCTCTCCCGCTATCGGAAGGGCGTGGGACAAGTACCCAATGCCCGAACTACCTGATGCAGGTTTTTCTAGGGTTTTCCCTGCATTTCTTTAGGCGATTACAGGGTAGGATCCTTTAAATATAGCCCGGGGGCCCTAGTAACCCTTGGCTACCTTCCTCTACCTTTCCGCATCCTCCCTTTCAAATCCCTTCCTCTGCTATTGAAGGGGAGTTGCCCAATGTGGACCACCCTCATGTAGCCGGTTGCCCTAAAAAAAAAATTCAGAAATTCAACAAGGAAACCTGCGAGAGAATTCTCTCGCAGGTGAACTTCCCAGAGAGCTCTGGCGGAGGCTACCTTTGGGGATGCCTTCACATCTCTCTGGTTTTTGAACTAAGGTTCCCACTTTCCGAGGCACCTCGGCCTGTTTTGAGAGCTGTATGTTCCGGGGTCGCAGACCTTGGGCATACGGTAAGAGTTGTCCGCTATTCCTATTGGAATAGTCGGCCAGCTGCCTCCTAATCTGGTCAAGGCACGGAGAGGGGAATGCTGCGACCCCACAGCTAACCCCTCTCCCGCCATCGGAAGGGCGTGGGACAAGTACCAAATGCCCGACCTACCTGATGCAGGTTTTTCTAGGGTTATCCGTGCATCAGTTTTAGGCGAATTGCCGGGTAGGATCCTTAAACCATAGCCCGTGGGCCCTAGTTTACCCTTGGCTACCTTCCTCTACTCTTCCGCATCCTCTCTTTCAGATCCCTTCCTATGCTATTAAAGGGGAGTTGCCACTATGTGGATTACCCTCATGTAGCCTGTTACCCTAAAAAAAATAATTCAGAAATTCCTACGTATGGATTCCAAATTATGACTTGGGCTTACGTAGACAATGTCAATAGCCATTCATTGTCGCAAAAGTCGGAAGAGGAACTTTAGGGGCAGATTTTCTAAATAAATACGATTTAGCTATCGATATCAAACGAAGAAAATTGGTTGATGGAGTGACACAGCTTTACGTTAATGGTGAAGCCTCTGCCATGAATACCAATCTAAATATCCGAGTATTACAACACCGACATTAATTCCAAATCGTGTAAAACATGACGTTAAACATCATATTGTGACCAAAGGACAGCCAGTTTATTCTAAAGCAAGATCTCTGGATCCCAAGAAATTTGCAGAAGCGTAGAAAGAATTCCAATATATGCTGGAGAAAGATATAGTTCGTCTTCCGTCATCGCCGTGGGGTAGTCCACTTCATATTGTGCCAAAGAAGGATGGTTCTTTCAGAGCTTGTGGTAATTATGGACAGTTAAACGATAAAACTATTCCGGATCGATATCCAGTTCCTAGAATAGAAGATTTCCACCGAATCCTTCCAGGAAAGAATTTTTTTTCTAAAATTGATTTGTTCAAAGCGTATTACCAGATTCCAATAGCAGAAGAAGACAAAGCGAAAACTGCTGTAATAACACCATTTGGTTTATACGAATTTAATGTAATGAGTTTTGAATTGCGTAACGCACCACTTCAACGCTTCATAAATCAAGTTCTCCAAGGATTAGATTTTACTTTTCTGTACTTATACGATATATTGATAGCTTTTTCGTCGTTGGAAGAACATCGAACGCACCTTGCCTTGGTTTTCGAGAGATTTCAAAATTTTGGTCTTCGTATTAACCTATCCAAGTCCATATTAGGCTAAGAAAAGATTGAATATTTAGGTTACTATATCACGGAAGAAGGATCGAAACCACTGATGGAGAAGGTGAAGGCTATCCACATTCTTACTCAACTCTGACTTGCCAACACTACCTGGTCCATAATATTACGCTGACAATACAAATATTAAAGAAATTACAAAAAATCCTTTCATTATACACACTGGTGGTCACCACAAAATATATTGTAATAATTAAAAATGACGTTATTTAAATGAAATAATCAACAAGAATTTAAAACATAAAATTATTTATTTCCACTTTGTTGCTTTAACTCACAAACAATTACAATTTAAAATTTTAGATCTCAGGGTCTCTACTGGGTTTGATAATGGACACAACACGTTGTTTTAAAAAAACTAATCAACACACAGTTTATAATTCACCCAGGCAATATGTCGATAGGAAGAAATTAACTCTGAATAGCAATTAAAATAGAACTAAATCTGACTTCTATCCTTTAATTATGTTTACATAAATCATTATTTTTGTATTTTGTTACTTACATCTGTCCAGCTGGTTCCAGCATTCCTTTTTTGCTTTCGGGAGTACACTATTGCAAAATTTTTACACTGATTCTAATATCGGCTCAAAGATTTTACACTCTTTAAGTCAACCTTGATAGGATCCCAGGAACTCGGATGATCCTCCTTTTTGTCAGCTATCTGGTGACCGCTTGCCTTATATGAATCCTGTGATTCATAGATTTCCTAGTCTTTTTACCGCTTGGGACTTAAACTGCAACTTTACTATTCCTGGCTGGCTACAGACGTACACTGCTTTTACTTAGCAATATTTACGATTTAAATGCTTCCGTGAATGTTTTTACTTTGTCTTAAACTCACAACTTTGTTTAATAATACATTAAACAACAGCTAGTCTCTGCTCTAGAATCATTTGTTCCGTCCTCCGAAATGTCTCGTCACCAATTGAACTATCGTAGTCTCGAGTTTTAGCGCGCATACGCCATTTTTGACCTTCCAACAAAGTAACAGAGCTCGGCTCCATTGTCGCTTTGGAAGCTCCTGCCGCTACAATTAAATTTTATGTCCAAACAATTAATGTCCTAATTAATTGGCATTACAATATACTTAGTTATTTACATCGCCTAATGTCAGTTTTTTACGCAGACGATACTAATTTGTCATTACGGACAAAGATCCGGAAAAATTAAAGGTAAAAGTCGGCACTGTCATGGACCACCTAAATTGGAGTATTGTATGATTGTATATTGGGGTCTGAGGTACTTCTGACTGTCTCAAGATATCTTGACTCGATTAAAGTACAGTGATTCAACATAACGGTTATGATGAAATTAGAATTCAGTCGGCATTAGTAAGTTAGGGATCGTGAAATATGAATTACCAAACATTTGATGCTCTCTATTTCGGCTAAATCACGTCTTGGCTAAATGCCGAAATAAATGCATTTCCGGACAATCATAAATAAATACCCGAGGCAACGCCGGGCACCCAGATACTATGTAATGAAATGACAATCAAGAAACTGTTGTTGTATTGTGATGTATTACTATAGTAATAAAGGTATCCAAATACAGACAAAATAAGTAATGATATAAATACCTCACAGCGTTTCTGGAAACCTCGTTCCTTTCCTCATGTGCCAAGCAAACTAAATAACACAAGAGCAATGAACAAGTCAGTTGACAAAATTATAAAAACGTCTTTGAGTTGTCTATATTTCTTACTAGTAATTTTCAAAGTACGTAATTTTTCCATTTGTTGTATTATTACTTATCATTAAATGATATAATTCAAATGAGCCTCTATTTTTTTTATTAAACCATTGTATGTAAACGATATTTCATTTTTTTTCCGCCCGGCGTTGCTCGCGAACATGGAAAGTCCCCTGGACAAAGGTTAGAATTTTACTGCAGGTGCAGAGCTCTGGGTTAAAAACAAAGGAGACTGCATGAAATGGAAAATATGCACAAATTTCCCCCAGGTGGGACCTGCACGCTGGCGTCTTCCACGAAATCTGGACCATCGGTAGTGGTGGCTTTGGCGGGAAGGAAATGATCTTTCTGGTTTTGTGGTTAACGTCACGTGGAGGGATCAAGGTTGGAGATTGGTCCATCGCTGTCAAAAATCCACGGGGACCCAATATGTGGAGGGGGATTGGATAGAAGATTTTGGTTAGTTGCTGTGCAGACAATGAAGAGGTAGTTGTGGAATATCCGTTGGAAGAGAGTTAGTTGTTGGACAGTCGTTGGAGAGGAGACTAGTCTCGCCACAGTCGGGAGACAAGTGCGAGTGTGAAGTGAGCCACCACCACGAACCCACTGTACGCACAACAGCAAGACGCCGTGCCAGCGCGAGTAAACACCCAAGGAGCCACAGCAACCAACCGCCCGGTGCCGTTCTTTTCCAGCACAGACCACGCCAGGAGTGAAGTACCTATCTAGATGTGTCTTTGTGAGACTCGGATGACTTTGAGTGCCACATATAGATCCCCCTGTTTACCTGTGTCCTCTGTGATAGATAGCCTCAGTTTCATATTCCTATCCTTTTTATTTTGCTTGCGGAAAATTTTAATTTATGCCGGAGAAGATGAATAATAACTTTTTTATATACCTAATCCCATCATTAATAAATTATATTAACCACCTGGGTTGCAGGCGTTGCCCGGGTTGTCATAATTAAACTCAGTGACATACATAACCCCAGACTGGTCTTGAATCTCGATTGTTTTTACGTTATTTTTATGTAACGTCTCTCCACCCCACTCCTAAGAAACAACATTAGGATAAATACTATCAATGTCATTGACTCCTAAAAACATTTACTAGACTCAAATATCGGCTGTTTAACATGTTTGAAAAATCCCACCCCCGCTCTTGAGAGTGGTAGTTGTGTCTTACCCCACAGTGTTGGTTTCCGATTCTAAAGGAACGCGTATACAAAATTTGGTCAATTTTGCTCCACGGGTGTAGATTAGTATGCTGAACAAACACACATTGTTTTCCCCTTCCACCCCCTAAAACTAAATCGGCAAGTTGAATGTCATAATTAAAGTCAGCGACATCCGCAACCATGAATTCGACTCCAGTCTCGGCTGCTTTTGCTTTATTTTTATGTAACACCCCGACCCCTAAGGGTGCTTCCCTTCTACGCGAAATGAGTTGAAATTATACACAGAAAACATCGGTATAAGTACTATTAATTTGATTGACCCCGAAAATTATTTATCCGACTCAAATTTTAACACGTTTGAAAATTTCCACCCAGTGTCCAAACCCGCAACTTGGGGTTAAACAGCAAGATTAATGTCATAAATAAACTCAGCGACATCCAAAATCCCGGATTTGACTCCAATCTAGATTAAATTCGCGTTATTTTCTTGTAAGGCCCCTCCATCCCCTCCCATACGGGAGCTCCTTTTCAATGCTCAGCGTATTGTTACTATACACAGGAAACATCGATTGTATTTAATAGAAAAACATAGTAGATAGATTAATCCCTGTGTACTTCATTTTAAGTCCGTCTATTTCTTTTCACGCAAATGGGGTGTTACAGGGGATGCCAACTGCTCCAAATATGGGGACGATTGCAATCATTTATAAACAGAAAGGCGAAAAATAGATGTCAACCTAGAATAATATATTATTAATTAGGCATCTTTAGATAATTTATTATATTATACTGTTCCATTCCTATTAATAAGAATTTTTTTTATTATTATTCTCCCATCTGACCAAATATTACCGAATTTTTCTGTAGATACGTATGTCACACCCTGCAATACATATATAAATAATGTTTACGTTGTTCTGAACGAAATATTTCAACTTAAATTTCAATGTAAATAACATTGAATAATATTAATATAAAGTCTATGGCAAGTGAAACTATAGGTGTAAAACATCGTATATCTGATACAAAATAGGGTTGTTATAATTAATTAACAAAACAATTTAGATTATCTAAAAGTTTATTCAAAACATTTCCAATAATAAGTTAAAACTGGCTCAGCGCATGAGTAGTTCTAAAGTCAGCGTGTGGTGGTCCATTAACCTCTGGCCCGCAATACACTATATATTGCCATTTTGTAATATAACATTTTGTCCGTCACAACGTCTCTCTTTGACCTACTCCGTGTGACTGCCGGATTCTCGTGTTTTTCTTCTTCGGTGGGGTCCGATCCCGAAACAAGTGACTGTCACCATTTGAGCAATTGTGATTTATGGCCCAACAACTGCCATCTTCCGGCTCTCGAATTCCTCAGCCACGCAAATTGCAGACAGCCAAGTTTTAGACGAAAACAAAAGTAACTCATCAATGTTATTCAATTAACAACCATTACAATATGGGTAAAATCCGTGTCTATTTATCTACGATGAGAACAATGAAAAATTGTAATAAAACATAAAGACGGTCCCTGGGTTAAAAATATATTTTATCGGTCCCTTTCAGCCTTAATTGTCCATATTCATCCTTAATAGCAAAACGATAAATATAATATCAGAAAATAATTATTAGCATAATAAAACTAAAATCAAAATAAAATTATTCTACATTCATGTGTACCAAAAACACATACTGTAACGGGTATTTTGCTTTATTTTAATTGATGACCATTAATTGAATAAATTTTAAGGGATATGGGCGCCAGTGAATAAATTGTTCAATTGAACTATTTTGTTCACTGAGGAATGTAATTTTAACAACAAAATAATTACATAATTATATATGAAAACTTTTGCTCAGTCTCGGAACATGAGAATTGGCAAAAATAATCTACCGCATCAGGGTGGTATTACGTGTTTTTGGCACATAGCAGACAACGCGATTTGCCTACTTAATTGATTGCAACGTCAGGAAGGCCGTTCTTCCCTTCCCAGGAATTCTGGTGACGATGGCGTCGGTGGCTGACCGATGAATTGGTCGTGTCCTGCTGACAGCGTAGTGTAATTACCCAGGTCCTTTCTTCTTCGTTTTCTTCTATGGATCACTCATCCAACCTCTCACTAGACTCCCCTCGGACCGTTTCTCGTCGATGTTCCTCACGATCATTGTCTGGAGGGGGGTTATGAGCGACACAGAGTTGTCGCGCCGCCATTAAGTCAAAGAAATTCCCTAAGAGCTTTTACGGCCTGTCTGACAAAATTTCCGCTAATGTTTAAAAGGAAACCCTCCCCAAAATCGTATTAAGTTAAAAAAAAAAATCCGCTAATAAAATGAATGAAACAAAATATAGCTCACGCGTTACAATACATATTAAAATTTATAAAGTGTTGATCAGTGCTGCATAATTAGATGTTACTAATTCTTTTTAGACTGACAGGCTACGTGACGATAATCCACATCGTGGTATCTCCCCTTTAATAGCATAGGAAGGGGTAGAGGAATGCGGGAAGTAGCCAATGGTTGTGTAGGCCCCCCTGGACAGTAATTTAAGGAACCTACCCGGAATTCGCCTAAAAGTGATGCAGGTCAAATCTTGAAAACCTGGATCAGGTTAGTCGGTTACTTGGCACTCTGGAGTTAGCCTCCACAGAACTACAACCTATCATCTCCCCGCCAATGAACTTCTATACTAGCATCGCTGGCGTCTAATCCTAATGTACTGGTATCCAAGTTTCTGCACACAGGTCTTCGTGGAATCTGGAGATCTCCAGTCTTTCAATTATTTTTTAGATGATTGGCACAGTCTGACGTTTCGAACAGTAGAATAAAACTCTTGAGCCAGAGACGAGAGACTTCGATCGTCGTCTCTCTGGACTGAATGTGGTAGGTATACTCCCTTAACG
This sequence comes from Zhengitettix transpicula, assembly GCA_037074705.1. Taxonomy (NCBI): domain Eukaryota; kingdom Metazoa; phylum Arthropoda; class Insecta; order Orthoptera; family Tetrigidae; genus Zhengitettix; species Zhengitettix transpicula. The sequence continues at coordinate 118,193,652 of CM073592.1, read as the reverse complement.
AGTGATCGGACTCGTGTCTCTGGCCTGATCTGAATTTAATTATTCATCGTAGAATACGAATAGTTTTTTTTATTACAGTGTAACTGCTTCCAAGCCGTGGACCTTTAACAAAATATTAACCAACCACCACCACCACATTTAAATATACAATAGGAGGCTCGAAAATATTATAATCATATAAACTGTAATAGTTGGGTAACGAAATCCGTATAATCGTACGGACACGAGGCAAAGACCGGTGGTAGTTTATAAGAAGTGTTTGATATTTTACACATCACACATTATATGCATAATGACCTTGAAAGAATTGATCAAATTACGTTAGGTCTTTTATTGTTTGCGAGAGCGAAATCCAGTTGCACGTTGTGACTGACGAAGCTTTGGCATCATCATCAAAGAGTTCCGTTAATTACAAAGAATGGTTTTCTTGCAAAATCGTGGCACTTCTCTTTCACGGTGATCAACTAGAAACGTTAACAACACATAGATACGAATGCTGCGTCTATATTATTATTACGTACAGTAAAATTTATCCCAAAGTAAATGACGTAATCTTAGAGAAGTAGCCAAGTCACAGACAATAACATAAACTCCAAAATCGCAGAGCCGTAAGAACGACACCCAGTTGAAACCAGAAAACTAACTCAAAGGCAAAACTAAAATCTACTAGGATGTAAAGATAAAGAAGTTAGCCTAACAATAAGGGGCCATTGCTGCAGCTGTGCTACTTAGTATCGTTTGTATATTGATGTTAGATTTAATGGGAAGCATTTCCGATGTAAATTTCTGGAATAGTACTTAGTTTCTTCATACAAAACCTGAGCATTTTGCCAATCAAATGATACAGGTATTTAGTAACATTTTATTTTGCCCATGTAGTAGGAATTACAGAGCAAGAGATTTTGTAAACAGCACCATGTTTGGTATAGGCGTCAAGTTGAATATTATAGATTTTTTTATCAAGAATGAAAGTTTATAAGATTGTTTGTAATAATTTGTGAAACACACTGTTCCATTTATCATTTACACATAGAGTAAACTTTATTTTGGACGTTTTTTTTGAGAGGTGTATGTTCCGGAGTTTCAAACCTTGGACATACGGTAACAGTTGTCTGATATTCCTATTGGAACAGTCGGCCAGCTGCCTCCTAAACTGGTCGAGGCACGGAGAAGACAATGCTGAGTCCCCACAGTAAACACCTCTCTCGCCATCGGAAGGGCGTGGGACAAGTACTGTGGAGTTTGCCTCCACAGAACTACAAGCTACCGTCTGCCCGCCAATGAACTTCTCTACTAGCATCGCTGACGTCTAATCCCTAGCTGTAGGCGAGAGGCAAAGAGAGGAAGATATTCGAACGCCCGGAGTAAACACGATAGTCAAATAAACTTAATTAATTGTATTGTTGATTAAAAGAAAAAAGAATTCGGCTCTAGCTTTCTCGCAGTTCATTTTTAGTATTCAAGCAGTTCAGCTCAAGAATTTGTTCAGTACACACGTATCAGACCGTTGTTCGTAAAACATTCGCTATAATTGCATGAACGAAGTAACAAATGACGAAATATTTTCTCGCCTGATTCGCCAAATGCAGTGATAATTCTGTTTTTAATAGTAACATACTTATCTGTGTTCGGGGGCCGTTCGATGACGTCACTGAAGGACGTCCAATGTTGTCTCGTGGAAGCTAATCAGCACATGGTTGTACTTAGCGGCGTCGTAAGTAATCCGCTTCACGACCAATGCAGCCTCCACGACCAGGAACCATCGAGCCGGGTTGTTTTTCCAAAAAGCAGGAATTCGTATGGAGTCGCCCGAGTTGATAGTAGAGATGTCTTGTGAATAAGTCGCTTCGCCATCAGTTGAGGGTGCTTCTTAGTTTTGCAACATCTCGCAGCCAAAGAAATCTTGCAGACCGTGTTGAATCACGTCCAGTGAACGAAAATATTCTAAGCCTTGTCGTGTAGAATCACGTCGGGGTCACCATTTTCTCTCCCTATGTGGCGGGTTTTGGTTGATTGATTGTGACTCCGTGTGTTGTGGCCGCCAAACGGGAAGAAAATAAATTAATGCGTGATAAAACTGGATGTGTATAATAACGCTTGTGAAGCGAAAAATATTTTATTTATACTTCTGGCAATTATAGCGAATGTTTTACGAACAACGTTCTGATACGTGTGTACTGAACGAATGCTTGAGCTGAACTGCTTCAATACTAAAAATGAATCTGCGACAAAGCTACAGCCGAACTCTTTTTTCTTTTAATCAACAATACAATTAATTAAGTTTATTTGACTATCTTGTTTACTGCAGGCGTTCGAATATCTTCTTCCTCTTTCCCTCTCCGCTACGGCTGGGGATTAGACTAGTAGAGAAGTTCTGTGGAGGCTAATTCCGATGGCGGGAGAGGTGTTTGCTGTGGGGAGGCAGCATTCCCTTCTCCGTGCCTCGACCAGTTTAGGAGGCAGCTGGCCGACTGTTCCAATAGGAATATCACACAACTGTTACCGTCTGTCCAAGGTTTGCGACTCCGAAACATACACCTCTCTTAAAAAAACAGTCCAAACATAAAATTTACTCTATGTGTAAATGATAAATGGAACACTGTGTTTCAATTATCACAAATCATTACAAACAATCTTATAAACTTTCCTTCTTGATAAAAAAAATCTATAAGGTTCGAGTTGACGGCTATAGTAAACATTGTGCTGTTTACAAAATCTCTTGCTCTGTAATTGCTGCTATATAGGGCAAAATAAAATGTTGCTAAATACCTGTATCGAAGAACATATGACTTATATCAAACTACACATTGATTAACATCTAATTAATTGAAAAAATTCATTTGATTCGCAAAATGCTCAGGTTTTGTATGAAGAAACTAAGTACTATTCCAGAAATTTATATCGGAAATGCTTCCTATTAAACCTAACATCAATGCACAAAAGATACTAAGTAGCACAGCTGCAGCAATGGCCCCTTATTGTTAGGCTAACTTCTTTATCTTTACGTTCAAGTAGAATTTAGTTTTGCCTTTGAGTTAGTTTTCTGGTTTCAACTGGGTGTCGTTCTTGCGGCTCTGCGATTTTGGTATTTATGTTATTGTCTGTGATTTGACTACTTCTCTAAGATTACGTCATTTACTTTGGGATAAATTTTACTGTACGTAATAATAATATAGACGCAGCATTCGTATCTATGTGTTGTTAGCGTTTCTAGTTGATCACCGTGAAACAGAAGCGCCACGATTTGGCAAGACAACCATTCTTTGGAAGTAACGGAACACCTTGATGATGATGCCAAAGCAGCTTCGTCAGGCACAACGTGTAATTGGATTTCGCTCTCGCAAACAATAAAAGACCTAACGTAATTTGATCAATTCTTTGAAGGTTATAAACTACCACCGGTCTTTGCCCCGTGTACGTACGATCACACGGATTTCAAATTGGCGTCATTACGCGAGTATTACATTTTATATGATTATTTTATTTTCGAACATTGTTTGACCTATTGTATGTTTGAATGTGGTATTTTGTTAAAGGTCCACGGCTTGGAAGCAATTACACTGTAGTAAAAAAAAACTATTCGTATTCAACATGAAGAATTATATTTAGAGCAGGTAGGACACACGATTCCGATCACTCCTTATGGGAGTATACCTACCAAAATCAGTCCAGAGAGACGACGATCAAGGTCTCTCGTCTCTGACTCAAGGTTTTTTTTTCTGTTCGAAACGTCAGACTTTCCCAATCGTCTAAAAATAATTGAAAGACTGGCGATATCCAGATTCCACGAAGACCTGTGTTCAGAAACTTGGATACGAGTACATCAGTTCAGGTTCCCTCAAAAACATTCAACAGTGCAACAAGTTCACCAAACTATAATTGAAGTATTTGTAAATAAATAAAATTGTAGTGGTGTTTTCCTTGACATCAGCCAAGCTTTTTATGAAGTCTGGCTTCCAGGTTTAATTTACAAAATAAAGGGTACTGTTCCACCAGCATACTTCAACCTCCTCAAATCATATCTGAACGAGAAAAAATTCCAAACTGGAATGAAGAAAAAACCGACTTATTTTGGGATCAAATCTGGAGTACCTCAAAGCAGTGTCATTGAACCACTGTTGTTTGTCAGACACAATATATAATAATAGGAAACAACGTGCAGATTCAGCAAACACAAACAGAAGATACTTAGGGTTACACTTAGATACCAAAGTGGCTTGGAAAAATCATAGGATAACAAATAAGAGAAAAAAAAATTGAGATCAAAACTGTGGCTGATAAGAAGAAAATCATGGCTCTCTCTCTCCCCTCCGCCTCTCCCCCTCTCCCCCCTTCATCTCTCCCCCTCTCTATATATATTGCACATTTTATTTAAATTTTTCTTTTAATTATTAGCGGCGTAACTTTGTGACTAGAGCATTATAAAGAACATTGTTTGGCGCAATAAAGCAGAGACTATAGAGGTTGCTACGGCGATTGTTGTCAGAAAAGCAGATATAAGACGCCCAGAACTTTAGTAATACAGTCAAACCTTCCCAGAGAGCTCCGGGGGAGGCTACCTTTGGGGATGCCTTCACATCTCTCTGGTCTTTTGAACTAAGGTTTCCACATGCCGAGGCACTCGGTCTGTTTTGAGATGTGTACGTTCCGGAGTCGCAGACCTTGGGCATACGGTAAGAGTTGTCTGCTATTCCTATTGGAATAATCGGCCAGCTGCCTCCTAAACTGGTCAAGGCACGGAGAGGGGAAAGTTGCGACCCCACAGCTAACCCCTCTGCCGCCATCGGAAGGGCGTGGGACAAGTATCAAATGCCCGACCTACCTGATGCAGGTTTTTCTAGGGTTTTCCCTGCATCACTTTTAGGCGAATTGCCGGGTAGGATCCTTCAACCCTAGCCCGGGGACCCTAGTTAACCCTTGGCTGCCTTCCTCTACCCTTCCGCATCTCCCCTTTCAGAACCCTTGCTATGGTATTAAAGGGTAGTTGCCACCATGTGGATTACCCTCATGTAGCCTGCTACCCTAAAAAAATAATAATATAGTCAGAGTGTTGTTGGAGGGCCTGCTGAGTGTAGTCATGGTAGAGTGTTTTGAGAATCTGACTGTTCTGGTCACGACTAGGCTGCTATTTTAGATTATATAAAATCTTTATTAATAAATTTTACGCGGTTGATCACCAGATTCAGATTTTTCGATGTCGACGTTTCCGCGGTCATTCTCTACCGCTGTCTTCAGACTATCATTTATTAATTCATTAACATATAAAATTTGTATTTCCATTGTTGTCTTAAATTTCAATAATACTCGTAACAGCTGTGTCGATAACAGTCATTTCGGCAGCCACGTGTGGGAAAACCACAGAAATTTGTTAACCTCAATTTTCAAAAAATAAATTGAAAGTAGAAATCTTAAAATTATATTTATACATTAATTGTATTGAAAATTATGATATGTATGTGAGACTTTATTTAACTTTTTTTTAAAGATAATTGAATAGTAACTATTCACCTGAAGAAGATCCAAACAAGGAAGAAACGTGTTTGATAAATGTTGTTTTAAATATAATTATAATTTTTTTGGACTAAAAGGCTCTTGTTTTTAAAATAATTACACTACAAATACAGTAGTTAGTGGCTGATCCGATTATACTATAATTACCAATCTCCACTTCTACTTTTATCATATTTGATTTTATTTATACACTAGCTGGGTGCCCGAGATGTCAGTTATCCATAACCCCCGACTTGACTCGAATCTAGGTAGCACTGGCGTTATTTTTATGTACCGCAACTCGACCCCTATCCGAAAATTTGATCTCCTCCGAAGGGAATTGAACTTATTTACCATGAAATAGTTTCATTAGACGAATATATCGCCGTTTGAACATGTTTGAAAATTTCCACCCCCCGCTATCGAGAGTTAAACAAAAATATTTATTGCACGCTAAAATCGGCTGGTTACATTGTTTAAAATTTCTACACCCGTACAGGTCCACTCCCACCGCCATGCGTTACGCAGCGACATCCATAACCCCAGTACTGACTCGAATATCGGTCTATTCCCATTATTTTCATGTAACGCTCAACTAAATTCCACCCCTAAGATTTCTCACCTCTCATGCCAATAGGGGTTATAATTGTACACAGAATATATTAAAAAGTATTATGAAGGTCATTGATCCCGCAAAATATTTATTCACCGGAAATAACGACTGGTTAGTATTTTTGAATTTTTCTATCCTACCCAACTCCAACCAAACCTTTCGCGGTGCCTAGTTTGTAAAAATAAACTGAGCGACATCCAATAACTTCGATTTGCTTTGAATCTCGGTTATATTTGCGTTATTTTCTGGAAACACCCTTCCATCCCCAGGACTAAGCGTCCTGCCTTCTCATGCCGAAAGGTGTTGAAATTATACACAAACATCATCGGTAGAAATACTGTCAATTTCATTGACCTATGACAAATATTTATTCCACACAAACATCAACTTTACACCCCCGCCAACCTCTCGTTGGGGAAGTTAAACGGTAAGTCTAATGTCATAATTTAATTAATTGACAACCATAACTCTGGTTACGACTCCAATCTCGATTATTTTTGGGTAATTTTTATTTTCATCCACAACCCCTACCCCTAAGGGGACCTCCCCTCCCAATGCTGTAAGAAGTTGAAATAACACGCGAATAACATGTAGAGAAATATTATGAATCTCATAGTATATTTATTCATAATATATTTATTCGACGCAAAATTCTGCCAGTTAACTTATTTTAAAACTTCTACCCTCCGACCACTTCTATCCAAACCCTCCCACCCCAGCCCACCCCCACACGTTACCCAGATTGTCATAAATGAACTCAGCGACACCCATTACCTTTTATTTGACTCGAATCTCGGTTGTTTACGCGTTATTTTCTTGTAACCCCCACCACCCCACCCATAAGCATGCTTTCCCCTCATAACGCAAGGGGTTAAAATTTTACACACACAACATCGGTAGAAATACTATAAACCTAATTAACCCTGAAAAATATTTATTCCATGCAAATATCGACCGTTTAACATGTTTGAAAAATTTCAACCCCGTCGACGTTTGGGTTTTAATAGCCTATAGAATGTCATTATTAGACTCAGCGACATCCTTAACTCTGGATTTGACTCTAAGTTCGGTTGCATTCGCGTTATTTTTTTGTAATGCCCATCCACCCCCACCCTAAAGATGCTCCTTTCCCATGCTGTATGAGGTTGAAATTATACTCTGATAACATCGGTAGAAACACTATTAATATCTTTGACCACTAAAAATATTTATTTGACTCAAATATCAGTTGTCTAAAAATGTTAGAATATTTCAACTTCCACCCCTTATCGTGCACCCCTCTCACACTGAAAGGGGTTGAAATTTATAAACAACATCGGTAGAAATACTATCAACGTCAATGGCCCTGTCATTTATTTATTCCTCGATAATATCAACGAATTAACATGTTTGAAAAATTCCACTTAGTCCATCCCCAGCCCTGCGGATTAAACGGACAATTAAATGTCATAATCAAAGTCAGTGATTGCTTATCAGGTTTGAAAATTTCAATCCCCATCCACCCCCGCTTTGGTGAGTTAAACTGTAAGTTGAATGTCATAATTAAACACAGTGGCAAACATAACCCCGGATTTGATTACAAACTCGAATATGTTTGCTTTATTTTTATGTAATGCCATTCCACCCCAACACTTAAGGGTGCTCCCCTCCCATGCCTAAAGGGGTTGTAATTATACACAATTAACATCAGTAGAAATACAATCAATATAATTAACCCAGAAAAATATTTATTCAACGCAAATATCTGCCGTGTTTGCATGTTCCAATAATTCCACCCCATCCACCCCCACCCTCTGGGGGTTAAATGCCAAGTTTAATGTCATAATCAAACTCAGTGACATCGATAACCTTGGATTTGACTCCAATCTCGGTTGTATTCGCGTTATTTTCCTCTAACGGATCTCCACCCCCCAACGCTAAGGGTGCTCCTTTTCCATGCTGTTAGGGGTTGAAATTATACTGAGATAAGATCGTTAGAAACACTATGAACCTCTTTAATACCGAAAAATATTTATCCGGCTCTAATAACGGCCGTTTTAGCATGTATGAAATTTTCCACCCCCGTCTACCCCCGCTCCTGGGGGTTGTAGACGTGTCTCACCCGCCCAGTGTTCGTCTCCTGGTCACAAAAAATATGTGTACGAAATTTGGTGAAATTTGCTTAACGGGTGTAGATTTCTATAAGGAACATACATACATACATACACACACACATACATACATACACACATACATACATACAAACATTTATGGAGAGGCGGAAGATGCTACCTTCTGAGATGCCTTCTTCACTTCAAGGAAGCCTGCGAGAGAATTCTCTCGCAGGTGAACCTTCCCAGAAAACTTTGGAGGAGGCTACCTTTGGGGATGCCTTCACATCTCTCTGGTTTTTCCATATATTTAATATTAACCTCTTTCGGGATTTGGAGTGGATCACCCTTAAGGGAGGGGGTGGAGTTGTATTTATATTAACGTAACGCAAACACAATCGACATTGGACTCGAATCCAGGGTTATGGTTGTTGTTTGAGTCGGATAAATACTTTTAGGGGTCAAAGATATTGATAGTGTTTCTACCGATGTTATCTGAATATAATTTTCATCCTCTACACCCTGGGGAAAGGGCACCCTTAGGGTTAGGGGTGGAGAATACAAATCTACACCGGTGGAGCAAATTTCACCAAATTTCGTACACGTGTTCTTTGCAATCAGGAAACAAACACTGTCGGGGTGAGACGCGCATACCACCCCCAGAAGCGGGGGTGGACTGGGGTGGAAATTTTTAAACATGCTAAAACAGTCGATATTTTAGTCGGATAAATATTTTTAGTGTTTCCACTGATGATATCTGAATATAATTTTCATCTTCTACATCCTTAGGAAATAGCACCCTTAGCGTTTGAGGTGTAGAATACAAATCTATACCGGTGGAGGAAATTTCACCAAATTTCGTACACGTGTCCTTTGCGACCAGGAAACAAACACTGTCGGGGTGAGACGCGTCTACCACCCCCTGAAGCGGGGGTGGACGGTGGTGGAAATACTTAAACATGCAAAAACAGCTGATATTAGATTTGGATAAGTATTTTTAGGGGTCAAAGATATTGATAGTGTTTCTACCGATGTTATCTGAATATAATTTTCATCCCTTACACCCTGGGAAAAGGGCACCCTTATGGTTTGGGGTGGAGATGCTTTACAAGAAAATAACGCGAATACAACCGAGATTGGAGTCAAATCGAAGGTTATGGATTTCACTGAGTTTAGTTATGACATTCAAGTTGGCATTTATCCCTCAGATGCAGGGGTAGCGGGGTGGAAATTTTGGAACATACAAACACGGCAGATATTTGCGTTGAATCAATATTTTTCAGGGCTAATTATATTGATTGTAGTTCTACTGATGTTTTTTGTGTATAATTTCAACCCCTTTCGCCATGCGAGGGGAGCACATGTAGGGATAGGGTTCGAGGAGCGTTACATAAAAATAGCGCAAAAGCAACCGAAATTGGAGTCATATCGGGGGTTACAGATAAATGACATTTCGGGCAACGCTTGCCACCCAGCTAGTTGAATAATAAAAGGACCTGACTCACGTAGTAAGTCAGGTTGATAAATTTTTTATTCAATCAAATAATTAAGTTAATTGTGAAAAATTAGGGTTGATAGATTTCATATTCAAAGAAATAATGATAATTCGTGTATTTATCTTTCTTTAATTTGAATTTAAATTGTAGATGATTTTTTGAAACCCGATAGTGCGTTAAAATGAGAATTAAATTCTCTACATCTCCATTCTATGAGAAACTATTGTATGAACGACCATTTTGGAGATATGAATATTACCTTCATAGTGGTTAGGTTTTAATGGATTATTGACAATAAATAATAATACTTATGGTAATTAAGTAAAATTACTCTTCGTTCCATTGGAAAAACGTGACGAGGGATCCTCAAGCGCCTTCATAACGTTTAAAACAGAATACAGATTGAAGAATGTGGCAAGGCGTGTCAGAAATGTGTGCGAGCGCGGATCACGTGACAGCGCGTGACGACCCGTGACATCGCAGTGACGTCACGTACAGTGATAAAAGTGTGTATCTGGTCCATAAGACAATATTGGCAGACCGCACACTTTTGGGATTTTACGTTAAATCACGTGACAGTACGTGACGTGATGGCAGTGGGTCTCCACCTTGACCTTCATGTAGCATGATACACTAAACAAACAAAAAACGCAGCCTATAACTGTTCCACCACATACGATATGAAACTATAAGTTTGTTTGGTACGAAGGCGAGCCGTTGTGTGAATCTGGTCACATGGGCTTGAGATGTTTGACCCCGTTGGCGTTCCGGTGAATTGTTGCGCCCGCTGCCATCGCGGCGCTAGTGTCTGGCTGTCGGCTCTAGCTGTCGCAGTCGCAGTCGGCGGCCGACCTTGGCGCCCACAACACCGCCGAGTATAACGGAGCGACGGCCGAGCGAGTATGTGAGCAGCCTTGCGTCGCAGTGTGAGTCACCCGCAGTCCTCAACAAATACAACCTCTTAGTCTAGTTTCATTACAGTTATTATGTCCGAAGAATCCGTCTGTTTGCCTGACAAAGTTTACGAAAGTCGACTTCAGTTCCAGGAAAGGATTAATACCTCAGAGCAACACGTGGTTCATTGTGTGTGTATTCACGTTGTTGACAATTGACTTGAAATATTTGGTGAAGAAATATCGGAAGTTCCATATATATATATATATATATATATATATATATATATCTCGACTTTTCTTTTCTAAATAATATAACTGCCGTATTGTTTCCACGGTACATGACGCCTGGGGTACAACATTTCTAGATAAGGATAACATTTTTTATAAATAAACAACAGCCAATTTGAAGTCAGAAAAAACGATATTTATTTATGGAAAATTTAACTACGTTTCTCGCTAACTTTGCGAACTGTTCAGGTTGAAATTTAACAAAATTTAGATGCTTAGGTCATTCTCCCTTGTCTGCCGTAGCCGAAATATTTCTCTAAATTTCGTTAAACTTCAACCTGAAGAGGTCGCAAAGTTAGCGACGAAACGTAGTTAATTTTTCCAGAAATAAATATATTTTTTCTGACTTCAAATTGACAGTTGTTTATTTATAACTTGACTCAGTAGTCAGAATATATATAATTTTTTATTGTCTTTCGTTTTTGAAACGGGCGCCAACCGTACTATTTGGAAAAGTCGTGTCAAACACTGAGATTAACTGACTCAGTCCAAATAATCAGTTTGTTTGAGAAATTGTCATAATGTGATACATGCACGTTCCTATTAATTAGTGTAGAATGTCAGTGCTTTAGGTAATAATCGTCTACATGACGCTTCACTAATGTTTTCCATTCTTTTTTCGAAATTTTCGTCCTCACTACCTCTGTACATATTTGTGCATTATGGGAAGACATGAAAATCGGTTGCACTTGTTCTTTCTTTACGGTTGACGTGTTTTGGAATTTTAATAGCGCAAGGCTGTAAATGAATAATAACAAAGATAGCCAATTTCAGACAAAAGCGTTGTCTCTTTCTCTGCTCTTGCTATATTCTGCACCTGAAGAAAGGAACAAGGCTTCCAGAAACGTTGTGTGGTATTTATATTAGTACTTCTTTTTTCTGAATTGGACTATCTTTCTTATTATTAATTTTCAATCAGACGTAATTATTTTTTCATATTAATGCTGCAAATTGTTGAGCGTAAGAATTCCCCAGTGCCACTGCAGTTTCCAGGCCTACATACTTGTTGAGTGTCAGCATTACTGTGTTGATGAACATGGTTTTGCTTTAAATCTCTTCGATTGTGAAGAGTCTCGTAACAATGTACCTGAAGACAATGGCAGCCTCTGCCGTACAGCCGTCGTACCTTAACTGATCGAAACCCGTCAGTTATTTATTGTATCTTGAATTATTGTTTACGTTTAATTTCAGTAGATTCTTCGTGATATTGGACTTCATTTTGCGTTTCGTTTCGTGTGGCCAGTGTGCTTAAATTATAAAATCGCTGGTCGTTGGCGGATCGATGGTGGTTGGAAGGCTACTGTGATTTGATTGTTTTCTCGAGCTGGCCAAGCACGTGATGAGAGCCAGTCTGGAAGCGAACCAAGTTATTCTTGGTCCCGTCGGCCGAGCTGTCGGAGGCATTTGTTTGTGTCGCTGAAGGAGGTGACCTCTTCGTGAAAGGCTGCTTTCTCTCGCGGCACTTCGGGTCGCTCTTGTTGCCGAAACATTACGTCATTTCCGGTTACAGGTCTGTTCTCGGTGATGTGCTGGCTAGACTTCGCTAACACTCGTTGACGTGTTCAAGACCGGTAAACACTGACGGAAGTTAGCATATTTCTTTCTTAAAGGATATAATATTATCCGATTTGGGAAAAGGTAACTAAGAATGGTCTTGCATTATTTCTTAATGTTTTATAAATCTGTACAGATCCTTGCATAGGCAGATGATTTAGATATTATCGGGAGAACACTAAGAGCCATGAAAGAAGCTTTCATCGGCCTGGAAGAAGATGCCTTGTAGATATCGGCATATAAACATTCAAAATTGTTAATGGATTTATGTGTTTGGGATCTGAGGTCAACTGCAAAAATAGCAATAGTGCTGAGATCTAGAGACGTATTTTATCTGCAAATAAATCATTCTACGGACAGATTTGGCTGGGCAGGTCATATAATTTGGATGTAGAACAAAACGTCTATTAAAAAAAATCTTGAGTCTAAACCAGAAGTGACAAGATACGTTGGATGATCTAAACTAAAGTGTGAAGATGTAGTGAACCAGAATATTAGAACGTTGGGAGTAAAGGATTGACGGACTGCGGCCATGAATAGTAAGGAATGGCAGGTGCTTCTGAAGACGTCCGAGTTGTTGAGCCAATGATGATATTTTTGATACTAAAACATTATTAGTCATATATTATGCTGTTGACAACTACTGGAGGAAGGTGGGCTAAGAGTGATAAAGAAAAGGCTGAAGTGTTTGCGAACCATCTTGTAGAGATATTTTGTCCTCACAGTAATGATCCAGATATTGAAATTGATGAGTTTCTAAGTACTCCATTGCCATAAATCGAGAAAATAGCACCAGCCACACCGAAGGAACTAAAAAATATGATACAGCACATGAACGATAGAAAAGCACCTGGAATGGATCTCATCACCGTAAAAATGCTGAAAGAATTACCTGGTAAATGTCTTTTGATTATTACATATTTAATTAACGCAGTATTTAGAATAAATTATTGGCCAGAGAAACTAAAGTTAGCAGAGATAATTTTAGGTAACAAACCTGGTAAAGATCCTAAAAATGTTATTTCTTACCGACCCATTAGTCTGCTCTCATCAGTCTCAAAACTTCTGGAAAAATTATTGCTTTCAAGAATTGATCCCGACTTCACAGCTAATGACTGGATTCCACATAATCAGTTTGGCTTTCAACAGAGTCATTCTACAACTCAGCAGTGCCAACGAGTAACAAATTACATTAATAGAGCCTTCGAAAATAAAGAATATTGTCCAGCAATAGACATAAGTCAGGCATTTGATAAGGTATGGCATAGGGGTTTACTATACAAAATTAAAACAACTTGCCTATGTTCTATAAATTGTTGGAATCATTCTTAACCAACCGAAAATTCCGTACAAGAGTGAAACAAGACGTCTCATCTATACATTCACTTAATGCAGGAGTTCCCCAGGGCAGTGTCTCAGGCCCCCTGTTGTATTTGTTGTTCACCTCTGATCTCCCAACGGTCAAAAATATTGTCCTAGGAACGTTTGTAGATGATACTGTGATTCTAACCTCACATTCGGATATAAACCAGGCTTCATCACTCATTCAAAAATATATGAACTTACTTCAAGTATGGCTTCAGAAATGGAGAATAAAAATAAATGTAAAAAGTCGTCGCATGTGACGTTTACATTATGTAAAAAACATTGCCCACCGATCTTTATAAACAACACACAGATACCTAAATCATTCTCTGTTAAATATTTGGATTTACATCTCGATAGCAAACTCAATTGGAAAATCCACGTAACCAAGAAAAGAAAACAAATGGATATTAAACAAAAAGAAATGTACTGGTTACTAGGACGCAAATCACACCTCACCATAGAAAATAAACTACTACTATATAAAACCATAATTATACCAATATGGACCTACGGGACAGAATTATGGGGATGTGCCAGTAAGTCAAATACTGCAATAATCCAAAGATTCGAGTATAAAATATTGAGAGCCATCGTTAACGCCCCCTGGTACATAACAAATGAACAAATACACAATGACTTAAAAATACCAACTGTTATGGAAACTGCCCATCAAAAGAGTGTTAGTCACCACGAAAAGCTTAAATCACATTCAAATCCATTATTACAACCATTACTAGAAAATGATGTAACAAGAAGACTGAAAAGAAAATGGCCAGCACATCTCTAGACAAGATTTAGAAGTTCTCTCCGCTGGAGGGGATCTCATCATGCCATAATGTATAATATGTAAATAACATGTCAAAGCTACCACATTAGCTTATAGATTAAAATGTAATATGATTGCTGATAAATATAATATTATATATATATATATATATAATATATATATATATATATATATTATGCTGATAATTCCCACGTCACTCAGGCGCAGAAAACCGAGAGGGACTTCTCTTTGAGTAGATCCATGTCTGCATAAGTATCTTCTGCCTCTCTGTCTATTTCTCTCTCTCTTCCTCTCTCTCTGCTTTTCTTTCTCTGTCGCTCTCTTTCTCTCTCAACAGGAATGTTTACTATTCGAAAATTGGTCTACATGTCGTTATTATATTTTTCGTAGAATATTTCTTCCCTCCTTCGCCTAAAGCGATCAATATCATTGTTTTTATTGTTACTAATTTTCAATTCCAAAAGTAAAATTTCGCTTGTTGTCGTCATAAAGGACGACGAAAATGCAAATTTCGAAGAAGTTTATAAATGTTCTAAATACATTGACATTTCGAAAGTATGGAAATCTATATCTACAAGTAAGGAAAGCTACAGAAAATGTTGGGGCAGTAATTGATGGAATATGCTTGAAGGTTTTTTGTTTGTAATTGCAGCCGGTTTTCACCGATGACGCTGAAAAATTCTTGTTTAAAATTAGTTGAATTTAGTTCTTCGTGAATGTTTTTCTTCGTGGTTCTTGTAAAGATTTATTTTACTTAGTGATGTGACAGCTAAAATGTGTCTAGTGATATGCTCAAAACTCTTTGTCTGTCGCTGTAATTATTACTTAGTGTTAAATATTTAGTTACACGGTGTAATTAATTGGAATAATTTGTTGTAGTTCATTTCAGACTAATAAAACCTGTGTATTGTATTCCGAATGTTATTATTTATGTACTTACGTAAATTCAGTGAAGAATCATATTTCCTCATAAGAGTATAAATACTATCAAAATAACTGTTTTGTGATTTGTAATAATTATATCTCATTCTTTTAATTTCCATTCCGTTTATATTGCATTACATGGGTGACAATTTATCTTTATATATTTAGTATTTGAATTTTACATTAATAATTCATCAAGTCATTTTTATCGGTTTTTATATTAAATTGGGTGTAGTACGCAAATTGCTTAAATTTGTTCAATCGCTCATCTTTCAGGTGTAATTCCACGATTTCATTGTTTGCTGAGAATTTTGTTGGTTATTTGGCTGCTACTTTATCTAATAAAGTTGTACAGTAAATAACACCCAACGTTTCTGTAATCCTTGTTGCTTCGTCAGGTGATTTGAAAACGGAACACCCGCAAGAACGTCACGACTAGTTATGGCATTCGTTTAAGATCGAATATAACTTTCAAGGCTACGGCACTAAATTTTATCAGTTTGTTATCTGGTTAAAAACGAAATGGGACGGTCCCGGTACTTCGCCTAGAAGATGACAAGGCTTGTGGTCGTCGAAACGTCGCGTTTTAATCGCTGGTGGCACCCGACCGAAATCCGAGGACTCTTTCTGATGGTTTAAAATTATTTTCGGGTGACCTTTTGTAACCGCGAAAATATAGGCTATCGATGTATTCTATGCAGACAGTTTCAATTTCACACGTGGCTCAAATATTCTGTAGAAAATATGAACCAGAGTGAGATCCTACAAACTTGTGATAGGTTCAACTGTCATGAAAAATATATGTAACGGAATTCAACCAGCCGAAACGATTAAGTATTT
This sequence comes from Zhengitettix transpicula, assembly GCA_037074705.1. Lineage (NCBI taxonomy): Eukaryota > Metazoa > Arthropoda > Insecta > Orthoptera > Tetrigidae > Zhengitettix > Zhengitettix transpicula. The sequence goes on along the minus strand of CM073592.1, from coordinate 118,177,306 downwards.
TTACTTACCAACCACAGTGATATCGTGCTGGATTTACTCGTAATTGTATGTATGTTTATACTGGACTGATATTTGGGCTTTCAGACCGACATTATTCAATTTATAAACACAATTCAAGTGTAGTCTAACGCTAAAACATTCATAATTTTTGGCGATTCTGGTACATACCAATTATTATTATTATGTGAGTATTTTAGAAGTGTTGAATTGGCCTATAAACCTGTTTTGGTATAATGAGGCCTATTGATTTAGGAATTTCATGACGCACGAGACAAGCTGATTATATAGAAGTGACCACAAGATACCGCAGCTTCAGTAATTGTGCCTAAATAATGTTTATGTTTCATCTGCCTACATAACAAGTATGTTTGGTTTGAAAATTACTGCATAAATAATTCTGAGACTTGTTGAGCTGCCCAAACCTGTATATAAGAAATTATTTAAGCCTGAACAGAAAAACGTTTTCATTTAATGTCTACGACAGTGGTAAGGTATAAATTTCTTTCTCTGCTAAAATTGTACGTCAATGAATTAATTTGTTTTAAATTAAATATAATAATACAACTAACAAAATATATTAGTAAGCTAAACTATTATTAACTGCCTTTGAAAAGTTATTTTTACCTGAAAAAAAGAAACAGGAACCCCCCTAATTTCACTTCACTGCACTTCATTACTTTTATTATTCTTTCTTTATATAAATTACTTTACCGCTTACTTAAGCTGAGCAGATAAAAATTAATAAATGTAATAAGTTAAATACCTGTAGTTTCCTTATTCGTCTAAATTGATCAGCGCTATTCGGAAAAGTCGTCAGTATTTCCACAGGCAATGAATACCAGTCACGAATTAATCTATTTACAAATGAATATTTGCCAACGTTTGTGCGTTGCTCTTTTTCTATAAGTTGGAAAGGGTGATCATATTTAGAAATATAAGTGGGTTGCAAGAGATGATTTTTTATTTCTTTCCAGGCCGGTTGACCCGAATAAGCTTTGTATTTTGCTTAGTCCTCACGATGATTGTTCGCGAATCGACCCCAAACATCTTTTCAGCCCGTTTTAGAATCTTGTGCAACGCTAGTGTTTGTTCTTTTCTAAATGCTTCGCAACATGTTGCACCATATTATAAAATTCGCCTGACCAGTGATCTGTTAGCAGATATCGTGGTTTTTCTCGTATTTTTTTTTAGGGTAACAGGCTACTTGAGGGTAATCCACATAGTGGCAACTCCCCTTTAATAGCATAGGAAGGGTAGATTTGAAAGGGGGGATGCGGAAGGGTAGAGAAAGGTAGCCAAGGGTTAACTAGGGCCCCCGGGCTATAGTTTAAGGATCCTACCCGGCAATTCACTTAAAAGTGATGCAGGGAAAACACTAGAAAAACCTGCGTCAGGTAGGTCGGGCACAGGTACTTGTCCCACGCCCTTCCGATGGCGGGAGAGGGGTTAGCTGTGGGGCCGCAGCTTTCTCCTCACCGTGCCTTGACCGGTTTAGAAGGCAGCTGGCCGACTATTCCAACAGGAATAGCGGACAACTCTTACCGTACACCCAAGGTCTGTGACCCCGGAACATACATCTCTGAAAACAGGCCGAGGTGCCTCGGCATGTGGGAACCTTCGTTCAAAAAGCAGAGAGATGTGAAGGAATCCCCAAAGGTAGCCTCCGCCAGAGCTCTCTGGCTTTTCTCTCGCAGGCTTCCTATTCTTCTCGTACTTTTTCTCAAGACCCTTGTAGCCTGTTGCCCTAAAAAAAATCAAAAGAAAAAAAAAGAAAAGTGTAGCGAAAATGAGGTCTACGAGGGCTATTCTCTCGCAGGCAGTATATGCGAGGGATATTCTCTCGCAGGCAGAACCTTTTAGGAGAGACACGAAGGGGCTACCTCTCCGTTTTTGAACTAAGGTTCCCACAAGCCGAGGCACCTCGGCCTGTAATGAGAGGTGTATGTTCCGGGGTCACAGACCTTGGGCATACGGTAAGAGTTGTTCTCTGTTCCCATGGGAACAGTCGGCCAGCTGCCTCCTAAACTGGTCGAGGTAAGGAGAAGGGAATGCTGCGTCCCCACAGCAAACTCTTCTCCCGCTATCGGAAGAGCGTGGGACAAGTACCCAATGCCCGACCTACCTGATGCAGGTTTTTCTAGGGTTTTCCCTGCATTAATTTTAGGCGAATGCCGGGTAGGATCCTTAAACTATAGCCCGGGGGCCCTAGTAACCCTTGGATACCTTCCTCTACATTTCCGCATCCCCCCTTCAGATCCCTTCCTACGCTATTAAAGTGGAGTTGCCACCATGTGGATTACCCTCATGTAGCCTGTTACCCTAAAAAAAAGTGTAGCGCCCTCCACCACCTGCGACCACGATGAATTGATTCTTACCAATTTAGATCTTTCCTAATTGTTATTCCAAGGTATTTACACTTGTTGGATTCCGTTACTACTTCATTCTCCATTTTATACCTAACTGGAGGAACATTTTTCTGTTTCTGTTTACTCTTCGTTGAGTTTACTTGCATTTTATTTCTAACTTACCATTCGTAAATTTTGTCCAGGTCAGCCTAAAGAGTCCGAGCATCCTCCACGTTTACGATTTCTCTACAAACCATGCAATCGTGGGCAAACAGTTTAATATGTGATTTTATAGCCTCTGTTAGATCATTTATGAATGCTACGAACTTGAGTGGACCGATCACACACCCCTGAGAGAACCGGACAATTTGTCATTTACGCGAACTCTGACAGTACGTATATGAGGGGTATTATTCATAAATATGTTTCCCAACAAACTGTTGAATTAGTTATATTAACATAACTCAATGTTCAAATTTAGATGAAACTATGTTAATAAATTATTTCCTCCAGCTCAGCCGAAGACTCCTTAATAGCTGAATATTGCATTATATGAACCCGTACACGGTCACTCAAATCATTGTCTATTCTTCTTTAAACTTATATTAAGTTAATTTTTAAACTTTTAGCAAGTTATTTGAAGAAGAGTTCGGATAATTTTAAAGAGTTACGAGTTTAAGGACAGAATAAATGATTTTAATCAAAGCTCCGCTTTAAGAACTAAAGTTTCTGTGATCATCAGTTCCATACAACGGATACAGAAAGCTCGCAGGAGTCAAGGATGAGTCAGTGGTTAGAGCGTCTGTGTACTGAGCGGATGTCCTCTGGTCCACTTCAGAGTTTACCATCCAATTCCGTTAATACAATTAAACACCGCACGGGGGATATAATTACAAGCAAGTCGAAGCTATGGAAAGGTAGGGCTTACTCTGCGTGAATGCAGCTGGTCACACGTTCATCTGTGGAACCCGTCGCCGGTTCTTGGACACTTCTACGGTAACAGATCCATGGTCATACAATGACTGAAATAAAAACCAGGTCGCTTTGTAACCAGCTGTTTTTCCAAAAACAATCCACCTCAGAGATCCAGAATAAAAAATCCATTACATACGCTTATACTGAAAAATAGAAAGAACCATTCACGGGGTCTGTATTAATTTCGGAAATCCAAGTGTCGCATCGGCTGTCCCAGGAATATATACAGAAAAACGTGAAACGTTTGACCTGCATTGCAACAGGCAAAAGCGTCCGACACCAACACGTTGAACTCCAGCTTAAATAGATACATAGATTTATTCACCATTAGCCCTCTTAAGAGGAAATAGGATTCGTCACAAATGTACAGTAGATAAATTACATATAAACAGAATTAATATTAATAGGTTACACACATAAAAAAAATTTATATCTGTTCACATTTTTCTAGTCCCTACAATCATACACTATCTTTAGGAAACACGCGCACGACACTAATCACTTCCTGGTAATCATCTCCTGTCGCTAGGTACGGAGGGATGTCGTCATGGATATTTACTAAAACAGAAAGCAGAGGCAGGAAAACAGAACCAGAAGGGGAAAACTGTACAAACTATTTACCAATTTATAGCATATTCGGCAATTTTGTAGGCAAGGCAGTTAAAGGAATGTGAGACCGATTCAAAAATTCGTGTACGGAGTAATAAGTTCCATTTACAAGAAAAGTTTTTCACTCCTTGACGAATGAGTTGTAGTTGTTGATGTTCTTTACATGTTCAGGAAGGCTGTTAAATACTGCGATACCGGAATAATGAACGCTACTCGTAGAGACCGAGGCTGTGCTTGTCAGACCTGAGGACTGAACGGTTACTTGTGTCGTACCATGATTGTCCCCGCTACTTGCAAAAGGTTCATGTTGCGTTTAACAAAGTTTAGTATTTCTAATATGTAAGCGCTAGGTAGAGTCAGAATATGAAGTCTTTGAACAGAGGTCTGCAGCTTTCTCTAGCATCTGAACCTGATATAATTCTAATGGCTCGTTTTTGCAGTTTGAAAACATCCACACTACGAGAACAATTGCCCCAGTTGGCAATACCGTAACACATATGAGAATGAAAGTAGGCAAAATAGACTAGTGAAGCAGTTTTGGTATCAAATTGTTGCATCAACAGTCTCAATGAGTAACAAACAGAACTAAGTTTGCGCACGAGGCGATCAATGTGCAAGTTCCATTTTAATTTACTGTCGACCTGTAAGCCGAGGAAAGTCGCATGATCTGAGAACTTATTCGTTACGATGTTGTTGGTTTCTGTTGTAAAACGAACTAACTTAGTTTTCTGTACATTGAGCGTTAATTTATTGACGGCGAACCAAGTATTTAGGTTTCTAGATGCAGTCTCAAATCTTCCCATTGAGATTATTTCAATCAATGTCCGTAATTAACAAATTAGTGTCATCTGCGTATAATACAGATTTTATAGGTTCCATATATTCTGGAAGATCATTAATATACAAAAGAAAAAGCAATGGACCTAATATTGAGGCACGCCACAAGCAATGCCTGACAAGTGCACCTCACCAGCTTTGTTTCTTACTGCCACCTTCTGCTTCCGATTGTTGAGGTATGATTCAAAGAGTGCCAAAGCGTTGCCTCTAATCCCATAATATTCTAATTTTTGGAGAAGTATACCGTGATCTACACGATCAAATGCCCTCGAAGATCAGCAAGAATTCCGGCTACTTTCAGTTTTTCATCAAGGGAATTTTGTATACTTTGAATGAACTCGTACATAGCAGTGCTCGTGGATTTTTGTTTGAGGAAGCCGTGTTGAGCAGGAGTAATTACTTTATACTTCGTCAAAAATTCATATAACTTTTTGTGTAGAATATTTTCTAGTATTTTTTGAAAATATCGGAAGTAGGGAAGGTCGTGATTTGATCCGTCGGTGGGCGAACCCTTTTTGAAGATCGGAATAACTTTAGCAGCTTTAAGGGAGTCGGGAAAAATGCCGGTAGAAAGACACGCGTTGAATAAGATTTGAAGGGGAGTAGCTATGACGTCGGCACAGTAGTTCACGACTTTGCTTGAGATGCCACATATATCCGCAGATTGGGTACATTTTAACTTTCTTATTACGTTTATTATTTCGATATTGGTAACCGGTGGAAGGAAAATGGAATTCTCAACACTCGGTACGGCGTTTTGTAGCAGTTTATAAAAAGCACGACCTTCTGATGGCTTATTGTTAGAAAATTGATCCGACACATGAACAAAATATTAATTAAATATACCCGTAGCGTCTCTGTTGGTGACAGTTTTTACCGTTGTCGACAAGCTTTTTATATCTGTCGCGTTATAATTCACTTTACCTGAGATATTTTTAATCACCTCCCATTGTTTCTTTTATTTGGTTATTTGAGTTTGCTATATACTCCGATGTATGTAATTTTTAAGCGGCTACAAGAACTTTTCTGTTGATACGTCTATAAGATCGAAAGAAAGTCAAGAATTGTGGCGAAGGATTAATATTTTTAAATTTATTCATTTGGCAGAGCCTTTTGCGAGAAACTAGTATGCCTTTAGTTATCCAATTTTTTACTTGGGTATTGGGGTCTATTCTTTAATTTAAGTGGAGCTGTCTCGTTGATGACTAATAAGAAATAATTTAGACAAGTTTCGAACATATCATTAGCATTCTTAGTTTTATTAACATCAAAAATAAAATCCCATTGTACGGCCTCTAGTCTATTTGCGATAATTCTGAGTTTATCGGAGTTAAGGTTTCTAGTAAGTAGTACTGAGTCTTTAGGGCTAGGTTTGCAGATTATTTCACTCTTCATGTTCATTAATATACCCTTGTGATAGGATAAACCTGTTTCTATTACATTAAAATTGTAAGAATCTATGTGAAGGTTACACAACATATAGTCAATGCAAGTTTCTGAAAAGGCAACTCTAGTGGGATCTAAGTTAGTGACGGAAATGCCGTAGGATTTAAGCAAGGTCTCAAGGTCCCGTATAATTAATTCTACAATTTTATGTATACATTATTATAAGGGCGTTTCGATATCGCTGTGGTGATGTGAGAGTATATTCGTCGAATTTCCAGCAGGAATGTCAGGTACGTGTCTAAATTCTCGCACGTCACTTTATTTGAAGTGGTCGCTTCATTGGTTGTCATCAGCTCCGTAACGGACTTACAATTTTTCTTCTCTATGTCCATCTGTAAACGAAATTAGAATCTTCGCTGTTGCACAATTATTATTTGTTTGGTATGGTTTTAATTTTCTACATTTTGAGATAGCTACGTTTCCGATATTGTAGTGAAACAGCAGGAGAATTCTTTAATTTGGCCACTGACTCTTTCGTGTGCCGTTCTGTTTCCTTGTCTTTGTTTTTCGTCTTCTTCGTGTATTTTGGTGTGTCGGCTTTGAGTAAGATGACGTAATGCCGCAGTCTCCGACGTGCCACTTGTAAATTAGTCACGCACTTTATATAACTTTATTTTTTTACCTAAGTCTGTTTAACTGCTTAGTAACCTTCATATTGTAAAATTTAATCGTCTATTAATTAACGGTTAGTAATATGCATATAGTCGTTGAATTTTTTTTTCAATATTTTCAAAGTTCACCACCAGGTATTCACTAATTGTATTTACATTAGATGCCATTTCACTTGTATTTGAAAGAATTTCGTCAGAAACAAAGTACAAGAAATTGCATTCCGGGTCTCGGTGAAGGTAGAAGCAAAGTTTTATCCGGAAATGGATTGAAAGATAACTACAATAACCAATTCACACCGATTAGGTATATCAATGTTAAGTAAGTTTCTTTTAGTGGTAAACGGTTCAGTACACAAATGTTTTCCCAATGTGCATGTATGTTCAATAATACTAAAAACAACCATCGTACAGACAAACTTAAAATGGAGAACAAAATCTAAGAAAATTTAAATTTAAAAATGCCAGATGTTTCGACGAACATTGTCGTCTTTTTATAACGGCGAAAAAAGCCAATCCGCGTTGAAACGTTCGGCGTTTTTAATTTAAATTTTCTTAGTTTTTCTTCTCAAGTTTCAGTTTTCTATGTCTAAGTTGACACCGTCCTCATATGACGTGTCGTTCGCTTTTGTTAAATCGACCGTCAAAAGAGTAAATTAATTTTTATTTGTTCAGTGAATAGGTTTGCAAATGGCGTTTTAATCCCGTGACTATTCCGTGCTTTTACGGCCAGGTATTATGTACAGTCTGCTTCTATTAGACACTCCATCGCCGTTGTCTTAACCTTCAGCGGAGACGTCATTTCCTTCTCGGTCCTGGTGTTGGTTATTCGTGGTCTATCCTCGTGCCCAAATTTTTATTTCGCTGACTTGTTTCAGTCGAACCAGAACTGTGATTTTAATTATGTTTCTAGACTATTGTTGTTAAATATTATCCAATGTTAATTGTTTTGTCTAACAATTAATATTAGGTTTTCGTCCAGTTAGTGTACATTGAGCTATTTGAGTTTCAAGTGAAATTGAAACCTCAATTGAAGATGAGAAATGACAAACGAATGATATGAAGTGAGAACTCGTACAGTATCAGATAACTGTTCAGGGCGGAGCGTTCAAAGCATTATCAGAGTCTGTAGACTCCACGCCCGTTAAAAATAAGGCGATTTTTAATAAAGAGATAATTAATCACTGCCCCCGTGAATGAGAGCTAGTACTCTGGGCAGTAAATAATTTTGACGACAAAATTGTCGCGGAAGTCAGCTTCAGCAGTCGCTCGGTGCATCTAGCGACTGTGCCACTTGCAACTTGTGGCCTACGTAACCCAATGCATGTTTGCACACAAGGGCGATTTTCTACGCTGCGGTTATTTTAATCCTTGATTTGAATGTTCGTATGGAAAGGTTGATTTTTGCCATCCTATCTTTTGTGTCTTTTTTTTTTTTCATATTTCGAATATGAATAATTTGGGTAACATCATAGATAATGAAATACTTATTTCATTAATTTTAGAAAGACCTGTGTTATGGAATAAAACGCTGAACATATTTCGCGTCATCCTGTCTCCACTCTTCAAACAGCGTGTATAAGCTCCAGCATCCTCTCTTCTTTCATTAACCCAAATTAGTCCACTTCTTCTTCTCGTTTTCATTCGACGTCGAAACAACAGTAATTCTAGAATCTGCTCTGTCCATTTCGAACTACACTGTTCATAGCACTCTCAACTGAGAATTGTACGATGGAAAATTTACCCCCGCGATAATAATCGCTGTGTAAGTCTCCCGACTTCTTTGAATCGACGATAATTTTACTTCCGCGATAAAAAACGCCGTGTGTGTAACGGACCTTACAATTAGCTTTTGTCTTCAGATTCTTCCTCGTAAGCAACGAAATCCTAAATTACAATATTCAAACTACTCTGGATTTGAAATTTTTAAAGATTACTCGGGTATTCCATTCTCTTGGAGTAGAAAGGTGAGCAAGAAACTAACTAGTGTGGCGTGCAATTTTACACGAATATCTGACTAGTCCAAATTGTACAATTAAAATTCATTTAATAATTTAACCGTGCCTTGGAATACGTATATTTATTATTTTACTAGACGACGCCAGTCCGGCGGACAAAGAAAACGGGACCCCAGAACACACAATGGAGATAAGACGATCGGGGAAACCCAGGCTCGTTTTAGAAAAGAGCAGGTGTGCGGATGAAGACATGGATTTCTCAAGAGAGCGGAACGTTAGGTACACCAATGAAGGGGAAATATGCCGATAAATTTGGCGGGAAGAAAGCTGATAGAGGGACTCTCCAAATTGGCCAGTTTGGGCCACGTGCGTGAGACTAAGTGGAGGAAAACGGTCCATGGAGGATAACGCCTTAGGACCCAAAGAGGAGGTGGGGAATCGAGAAAGAAAAGAAAAGGAAGTGGTTTTCGAGACACGAGCAGGAAGAATCCTGGAACAGTATAATTTTTGCGAAAGTTATTGCAGTTACCACTCGGAGCAGAAGATGCATAGTCGACACTACACTGGCAGTACTTGATCGCCCATCACGATCGGGGTCTGTAGCTAGCTAAAGTTGAAAGGAGAGCCGGGGTCCAGATTTCACGTCATCCAACGCTTCGTCGAGGTCAGCCGCCATCATCTATCTATGCACCCGGCAACTTCCTGCAATAGCGATTAGCAGCCAACCATGAACCATTGCCGACGGACAGAACCAGATGCGTGTAACACATCAGGGTAAGAGAATTCTTTCCGTATATGTCTTAGACGCTTCGTTACAGTGAAATCGTTGGCACATTTTGCTTCTTACAAGCAGCCTGTGTCACTGTGTCTCAGAATTTAATTAATCTAGAGAGTCTTTAAAGACGTTTGTAAGGAAAGCAGAACTAAATTTTAACCTCGTATTAAATTAAAGGAATAAAAGAAAAGAATTAGTTTAGGATGTGTCTATCAGTACTTAATATAATTTTAATCTTAAAATAATAAAGAATTTCATTTGCTTAATCAGTAATTAATGCTCATTTCTATATTGACATTAAATTTCTTTCATATCAGTAACAGACGTTGTTACACCAAATACACATTTAAACGGTAGAGGAATCATCGGCAAACAGACGCCAATAAAGACGCACTTTTTAAATAATACAGGGTAATAAAGCCTGTAAAGATACGGGATAAGATAGAGGTGATCACAAATTTAAAATCAAAACGAGACCGTAAAAAAAACTATCATAGGGAAATTCTGTTTCCTAAACAGATTGATAACAATTTATCTGCAGCAGTGTTTGAGGAGAATCTCCCAATAAGAATGTTTAAGAATAATATAAATAAATTAGTGAAGTGAAGTCAAATATATTTTTTATGTAATTTAAATAAGTTTTGGTCTATATTATTCTTTAGTGAAGTGAAGTGTGGGGGAGTGAACTAATTTCTGAGACTTATTTTAATATATCAAAATTGTTTTATTTGTAATACATTATATATTTATTTTACACTGCTTATCCCAATCGCAGTTCGTAATATACATACATACATATTATTTAAGTTCAATTGCTTCTAACACACCAAAGAAATATATTGTAACACGGGAAAGTAGCCCCGAATTATTTTTATAAGTAATATTGTTGGTATGGCCAGACGGCATTGTTGGCGAGTCTAATAGTCCGGGCTGCGGCGTGATGATTGAAAGTCGAGGGCAGAGCTCCGGGTAGATTGATCTGAAGCGTCGCACGTAAAAATTCATTTTATGTTAATGGAGCTTTCAAAAGTAATGTTAAAGTAAGTAAAGTTATTTACGAGTATATTAATTTCATCGAGCATATTAAATGTAGTAGGAATTAAAGCCACGTATTTTGCACTCGAGCGTGTAAAATTAGTCTCGCCTGAATTAGAGCAGAATCAACGCAAACAAGTGATACTAGTGATAATGTGACGTGATTTGGGCCAAAAAAGCAGATTAATATAATTTGATCAATTGTTTCTAGCAGTACTACGCAAAAATGGAAGCCACGTGTTCCAGATCATCAAAGGAGGACGACACAGAAAAGCAAATATAAATTTTCAATTACAATATTTGATTTATGCCACAGTAACTGCCAATTGTTCGTCACACGAGAAACCTGGGTTTATGCGTAACTAAAATCTTACATAAATATTAATTGTAAAAAATCTCGTTAACTGTAATTAAAACTTATTTAATGATAATCAATGTAATCATTAATGACGCCCACCCTGTACAAATTAAGACGTTACATAATCAACGTGAGCCCTCTCAATTAATACGTAACAGTATATATATATATATATATATATATATATATATATATATATTGTTGATTTATTATTATTAAGTGTTCTTCCTCCTTGAAGGTATGTAAATTTCCTTCTCCACCTTGCCCTGTCCTGACCTATTACATCACCCATTAGCTTCCTCTTTCTCCCTTCAGCTACACTCATCTTCTTCCACGGCCACGAGCCCCATCTATGTGTCCTCCTTAGGATGTGTCTGATTCAGTTTGCCTTTCTATTAAAAACTGTACTGAAGTTGGAGCTTCTCATTTACTTTTCTTAGAATTCTGTCCACTTTATTTTTTAAGTACTTCTCAAACACCCCCATTTAAAGCCTTCCAAATATTTTTTCTACCTCTTGTTTAATGTCCCTGCACCAGTTGTAGCAAGCACTTTACTATCTTCCGCAATTCTGGATTCTATTTCAAGTCATATTCGTCAGTACCGCTATATTCTTGATGCATGCTACCTTCGCCATTGCTACACGTAACCTGCTTTATTTGTGTTGTAGCCATCATATATTAAAATACTTCCAAGATATTTGAACTAATCGACTTTTTCTACTTGTGTTTTCTCAGCAACGTATGTAAAGACTCTGGTTTCTTTGATATTTTCATCATTTCGGACTTTTTTTTTATATTTATCTTCGTCAACCCTGTTATCACTAGTCTCTCCAACATGTCTTGTAGTGTTTCTTTCTTTCTTTGCTAAAATTACCAATTTATCTACATATTTAATTGCGGTAATTTATCTTCCTTATGAGTATTTCCAGAAACTTTTTACAAGTTACTCTGTCTAACGCCCTTTTCCGGTAAAAAAAAATAGACAATTCATACGGCATTCCTGTTCGCTCTTCCTTTTTTGAAACATTGCTGATCTTCTCCAGTTACTTCTTCTACCTTATGTTCTAGTATTCTGTCGAGTACGCGTGTCAAAATTTTCCCCTGTATGTGAGATAAAGCTGATAGTTCTATGACCACTACATTTCTTGGTTTTCTGTTTCTTTTTCAGTGGTATCATAGTAAGGTCAAGTCCTTTGGACACTTTCCAGATTTTAATTTCGGCTTCTTTAAGTCCCATTCATTCTACAAACCAACTTGTGCCTTCATTTCCCGTGACTTTTTTCTCTATTCATGTTCTTTGCAGTTCTGTCTACTTGACTCCTCAATTCAAAACTCCTTTCTCATTTCATTTACCAATTTCATCCTCCATTTCAACTTCAGTTATATAGCAGATATATTTATTCAGATGATACAAATTACCCGGAGTCATGTTTATTATACATTCGCTTTAGTATTATTATTTCCAATGGCGGGGAATTATATTTACTTTTGGTTGGAGTCTTTTGGGTATAGAACTCAACTTTATTCATTGTGTAAAACAATGCTGTTGAAGCTAACAAATAAAATAATCTAAGATGTAACAATATTAAAAATCCGATTAAATCAACATGAAATGCGTTAATTTGGAAAATTTCAATTCTAAAGATGTTTAAATAATATAAAGAACTGCACGATATATTGCGTAAAGTCGGGTGTCTTGTCGGACTTCTGGGAAAATGAGTCCAAAGTCTTCAGGAATAAAATTGTATAACTGCCATCCAGCCGATATGAAAAAGCAAGATACACATCTGCTACAGAAAGCTTACTAAACCTACTCCATTAACCAGGTTTTTTTCAGTCACGTAAGTTATTTAGATACCGTACTCTGTAATTTTCTAGTCACGTCTGGTAGCTAAAAATGTAATTTTAGGAATGCTAACGTTGTGTTTCTGCACACGACGTCAAATAGGTGACGCACGGTGAGGCGTTTCTTGGATCTGGGCGGCCAGAAATCCATTTCGTAGAATTACTCGGAAGTAGAAAAAGGACGGTGCATTGTATAGCGAAATAACTCACGTAGCATTATGCTCGCTGCCAGTTCAAACTTGTTCGTTTTTCTGAAATGCATGGATTGTGATCGAAAGTGAATTCTTTTTACTTTGCGTTCTACGTGAAAGTTCATTGTTATGGATCGTAAACAGAGCGGTTATGGAGTATTTTTTTTATATAAATTTAATGGAATAAACCTATTTTTGTTCTTCCCAGAATTCGAAATATGCATTCATCCTGTTATTGTGTTCTTGGGTTTTATTTAGCATCTGAAGAGACGGAACAAAGTTTCCAGAAAGGTTGTGTGCTATTTATATCAACACTTCATTTTGTCTGTCATTCGGCTGTTTTATTTGATTGAAACAAAATTAACGTCTGGAAGACAATAACACAAGAAAACAACGATCCGTATAACAGACATAAAGATAAATTAATTTTGAACAATAAAATTTGAAGAAAAAAATCGGTCAACTGTTGTGATCAGGTACTTGCCCTACTGTAGTCCTAAATGACAAACCAATACCGCAGGTTTAGTAACATCGTTAAGTAACAGCGGATGCACCTAGATTGGCGCCTTACATGGAGGAAACATATTGTAATAAAGTGAATTCGATTTGATTATCGGTTTCGTGTATTTTTAGTATTGTTAAATCTACAAGAATGAAGGAAGTTATTTTCAAACACTTTTTTTGTAATTTTGAACTATTATCTACGTATTTAATCCTTCAGGATATTTAAATTGAGCAATTAGCCATTGATTTATTCTGTTTATCACTGAAAACTCTTTATTTTGCATAAGTCCTATTTAATACTGTTAAATTTGCGTTTTAATTATTGTAATAAAAAAATTCTAGTTAATAATCGGAAGCGACAGTCAAGGGAATCAGACCGGAAATTCTAATTATCGAGTACGAAGTTAATCTCGAGAAAAGCGCCATCCAGAGAGAGTTCCTAAACAGCTGTAGAGATCTGACCTAGCCGTATGTCGGTTCGAGAACAGAGGACAGTAAAAGTAAGAGTGTGCCAATTTACATTATATGTAGTGTGAGGTCAAATCACGATGTTTTTATTGCTGTGGAGTTCAACCTGCAACTTCTGGAGATATTTACAGCACCCTGATCAAAAAGTGTTTTCATTTCTTCCTACTTTTAAACTGACCCAGAACCTTCTACAGTTTTGTTTGTAATTAACCTCACAATTTTGAGCAATAATAACATCTGTATTTTTAAATGTTGTGTTAATAAATGTGTTGTTTGGAAATTATGAATTTAAAGAACCCGAGCCAATTAATTTATAATAATTAATGCAATAAAAATTACATCGTAGTAAATTTTACAGTATATTATCAAAACGCAAACAATTGAGGTGTGCAATTCAAGAAAATGTATTGAATCATGGGGCGGAAGTCACACCTTTCACTGGAAAGTAAAATATTACTTCATAAAACAACTATGCGTCCAATTTTGTCATATGGGATGCAACTAACAGATCCAACATCGACATTATAAAGCAGTTCCAATCAAAAGTACTGCGATGCTGGGTACCTGCCCCATGGTTTGTATCGAACGATGTAATCCGACAAGATTTCGGACTACCCACGGTTACTGTAGAGATACATAACACCAGAGTGTGCTACCATGACAGACCAAGTGTTCACCCAAACAAACTAATAAAACATCTATTAAACTCGGGCGACGAAGAGCCTAGGCTCAAGAAATTCAAGGCTCTTGATTTAAAACAAAAAGATTTACGTGAAGTACAGCAACGTTAAACGTATAGTTTTAATGTTGAAAAATTTTCAATGGAAACTTTGAATACAAGATATAAATTAACAAACATTATTTAATAAGCCATCATAAATACAATTTAAATAAGAAGTATCGAGTTTAACATTTACAGAAAACATTTTGTCCTGAATGTATAACATTTCTAAAATTAACATTTAAAAAAAATTAGTTTCCTTATTTAGAATAATAGTATTATCAAAATTGAAAGAATGATTATGATCCAAACAATATTTTGTAATCGAAGAATGTTTAGAAGGGGGGAATTTTACGTTGGTTTCATGTCCCTTTGCTATGCGCTTGGCCCAATGAGTTACCAATTTTTACAACTTGTCACAAAAATAAGTTTTGTCAAATTCTGCAAAATACTTCCTCACGGCCTCGATCATTTCTTTATTTGATGAAAGTTTCTCCCACACCAAGCCAAATTTTCAAGTTCGGGAAAAAGAAGAAGTCACTTTGTGCTAGGTCTAGTGAATAGGGTGAATGAGAAACCAATCCGAATCCCAACTCGTACACTTTCTCCATTGCGACCGCTGCTGTGTGCGCTGGTGCATTGTCCTGGTGAAACAGGACTTTCATGAGCGCGAATCTGGGTTGTTTCGCAATCAGCACCCATTTCAAACGATCCAACAGAGCAGCAATATAGTCCAGTTAATATTGTGCCCTTTTCCAAGAAATCTATTAATATTATACCTTGAGAATCCCAAAAGACAGTTACCATCACCTTTCCAGCTGACTAAACGGTCTTCACGTTTTTCGGTGCACTTTCACCTGCTTTTTTCCATTGTGTTGGTTGTTTTTTGTTCTGTGAAGTGTAGTGATGAATCCAAGTTTTATCTAAAGCTACGAATCTGCCCAAAAAATCTTGTGGTTTACGCCTAAACATTCTGCGTTGAAATGTTTTTGCCGAATTCGTTTTTGGTCCTGCGTCAACAGTCGCGGCACCCATCGCGCACAAACCTTTTTCCTGGCCAGTTTTTCATGGAGGATGAAATTCACTCGTTCAGTTGAGAAGCCTACGGCATCAGTCACCTCACGCACATACAAAATGTTAATCTAAATAAATAAACTTCTTGTTCACATTTCACTGTTAGTCATTGTCCTTTTTTTAGAGTAACAAGTAATTAAAATCATTATTTTGATTGCTCAGAAAAGAAGCAATCGGGTTGTAATAAATCTATTAAGAGACGCATCAGTCAGCATTTCGTGGTAAATAATGCCGCGGACATGACGCTTTCTTATTGGTGATCGGTCATTGTCTACTTGGCATTGACGTCAATTCCATTACACAAAAGGTTGTCTGTCTATCAATATTCACCCTCTTTAAATAGGTTAACTTCCGAAGCTGTTAAGAGACTGCAGGTGCGCTACATGACACGATTTTAATAAATATGCTGTAACTTTCGTGTAACCGAATGCAGTGAGAAACTGTGCATAATTATTCGTTAATCCATTTTAGTGGATGCCTATTAAATAGCTTTTGCCGCAAAACTGCAAAACATTTCTCGAAAGATCACTTATGTTGAAAAATAATTGACTGCTGTGGATAAAACATTCTCCGTTTTCTAGCCGGATTGAATATTTATTAATACACAACGTCTCTGTGGCGTGATCTGTCATCGTCGTCAGGTGATTTACGGATACTTGTGTTTAAGTCAAGAATCATTTGCCTTAAATCACCAAGAAGCTGTATATACCGTATATTATAATCACCCGCTCCCTCGGACACTTTATTTTACGATTGCTGGCCCGGGAGTCACTGCATACGTAGAATTTAATTTACCTTTGAAGTGGCAGTCGTCTTAATAAAATTTAACTACGCGATCCGCGCGATTCAAACCAATGAACTGATAAGCGACTTGCCAGGACTCGTGAGTAATTTCGTCGAGCATGATACCCTGATAATACTATATCTCTGATTGATCAATCATAAGGGGAATTAATTAATAAACACTAAACATTGACATTTAATTCCAGTTTTATTTACACTATGGGTTTATAAAATTTGTGCCCACTCAGCCACGACTTCTCAATAGTATATGTTGCTACTTGGTTTCTGACTATCATTCCTGTTACAGTAACTTTCCTATGCTATAAAAGGGGACTGGCTGCTATGTGGATTATCCTCCACCTTCTTCTTGTATACAAAAATTCCGGTACTTTATTACCATTTGGTCAGCAAATTATTCATATAAGCCCGTCCTTGAGGAGGACTTCCAGTCATTGGACCAACCTCAAGTTTCTCAAGCACGTTAAGATGCAAACATTGTAGTCACGTGACGTGCCGTCCATAAAGTTGAAGCGTGACTGCAGCCACAATCGCACACTGCTGTCACGTCACGCGATTCACGGCCAGCAAACAGTATGCTTTGACAAGTGACAGCAGTGCGTAGCTCAGAGCACTTTTTCTTCAATATACCAGTCAACATCTGTGTACCTATCAGCCGTACATTACCCCTCTCTTCCAAGAAAAGTAAATCTAATTCTGTTACGGAAATACCGAGTATTGTTTCCGTTTGGAGCAGCCTGCAAGTCTAAAACTAGAGACAGTAACATAAAATATAAAATATTATACAGGTTCTGTTTTGTTTATAAGAATAATACTGTACGGTCCTGTTGAAGATGGTCTTACATTACAACAATATATTGTAATACCAATTAAACAGGCTATTAATGGTTTTTAATATAATTTAATTGTTGGCGGTACGGGTGCTTAAAGACGACAATCAAGGCGGGTTTTTCTTTGTTAACAATCGAGACAGGAAACCGCGCGCGTAGAGAACTCAGTGTGCGTCGAGAACTGGGACATAGCAGTTCGGTCCACATAGAGAAATAGAAACAGTAAAAGTCTGCTGATCCAGAATTATGAATAGGGCTATCTAGGAAGTCCAACAGCGAGATACAATACTTTACATAAAACGCAAGTAAACAGTTTTGACGGAGAGACTAATAAAATCGCAGTTTGGAAGCAGAAGTTTTGCTTCACAAACTGAACTAATTTTTGCATAGAGAGACTTTGAGGATATCTACGTCCGGCAACTGGCTGAGGGTGAGCTAATCCAGGTTCCAGGATAGCATAGATCCAGAGCAACTACAGTGTGTTCAAAATCTAATGAGTAGAATCAGTGTATAATAGCCTGTTTAGTGGGTGTTGACTTCAAGATACGAGAGTCCGAACTGGTACCAGAAGCGTTGTCGTGAGTACAAAACAATTATTAATGACTGTAAACGATAATTAAAGGGTATAGTCAGATTTCGTTCGCGTTTTTCTTTTCATTCGTTTTCTTTTACTTTTGCATTTAATATTGTATTCCGTTAACTTCAATGAGTTTGGATTCTTAATATTTTAGTTCATTGTATTTGTTATTCCTATAAAACCCAGTGGTGACCCAGAGATAAAGAGAAATTCGACGTCGTTGATTGTAAAAGTATAAAGCTGTATTTTCATAGAACGCCACGAATTAATACAATAAAATTGAAATATTTTTTTGTTAAATTGACGGAATTCGGCGTTACAAAGCAGGGCATGTAATGTGTAATTATCAACAATAAATTTTAAATACATAATAATCTTGTTAATAATTCCTATTAATTAAGACCACCTTTTTAATCATTACATAAATGGTTTCCACAACGTGGGGCAAATTAGTTTATTTAAGTCTTTTCTTTTTAATCATTACAATATATATTTACAGTCGTCTGTGTGATTCTAAAAATGATATAATAATTTAAGTGCGTGTACCCAAAATGACTTATTTGACAAAGTGACTTTTTTGGCGACATTGAATAACAATAAAAGGACCTGACTCAGATAGTAAGTCAGGTTGATAAATTTTTTATTCAATCAAATAATTAAATTAAATGTGAAAAAGTAGGGTTGATAGATTTCAAATTCAAATAAATAATGATAATTCGTGTATTTATCTTTCTGTAATTTGAATTTAAGTTGTAGATGATTTTTTGAAACCCGATAGTGCGTTAAAATGAGAATTTAATTCTCTACAACTTCCATTCTATGAGAAACTATTGTATGAACGACCATTTTGGAAAAATAATGAGTTATACCTTCGTAGTGGTTAGATTGTAATGGGTTATTAACAATAAATAATAATACTTAAGGTAATTAAGTAAAATAATTCTTTTTTCTATTGGGAAAAAGTGACTAGGGATCCTCAAGCGCCTTTCATAACGTTTGAAACAGAATACAGATTGAAAAATGTTACACGGCGTAGTATCAGAAATGTGTGCCAGTGCAGATGACGTGACAGCGCGTGACATCGCAGTGATGACGTACCGTGATAGAAGTGTGTCAAATGACGTTACAGAAGTGACTTGATGGCAGTGGGTCTCCACCTTTAGTAGCTAGTCACACGGAAGATATATATTGGTAGGCTTATTATTTGTAGATCTCTGCGCGACGTTCCAGTAGATGGATGGTCCCAGGTTCAGGTTCAGGTGTCTGTTGTAGGTTATCTCAATCCTCGCAGTCAAGAGAAACGGCTAAAACTCATTGGTGCATTACCGCGTACACTTCAAATTCCACTCTTTCACCAAACCAAAGACGCATGCCTCTGTCTTTACTTCTTTCTCCTCTTCGCGGTCATTCAAAACCTTCCTCACCTCCTAAACAAGTTCCTGTCTCATTCGCAATCTTTGTCCCAAAGAGCTTGGTAACAATTTCATGCCGTGGCCGGAAAACCGTTATTGGAAGACTGTATCTTCATCGTGCCTGTGCGATCCTAATTTCAGTTCCCACCTTCAGAATTAGTCGATTACATTGGTTTTCGAAGCCAGCCTTCAGTGTGTTCAGAACCCGAATTAATTCAGCTAGAATGTCTTTTGGAATAGTTTTAAACGTCGTCCTTTCGTCAAGATTTCGATTTTAGGAGAAAGTTAAACGTTGCACGGCAGCCGACCGTCTTTTTGGGGATTCGGGAAATTTTCCGCACGGATTACACTGCACTGTTTCGCAACCTTTTTTTTACCATGCCTCATCTAAGTCTTTCTAATGCCCCCTATATAGCATATTGTAATAATTAAAAGGTAGTAAATTAATTAAATTAGCCCCACGTTGTGGAAGCCAATTTATATAATAATTAAAAGGTGGTCTTAATTAAAAGAATTAATTAACAAAATTATTAAGATTTAAAAATTTATTCTTTAAAAGTACAAATGGTAATCCCTACTTTATACGCCGAATTTCATCAAGTTAACAAACAAATATTTTATTTCAATTTTGCAATTCGTGTCGTTCTAGGAAAAATACAACTTTATATTTTACAATCAAATACGTCGAAATTCTCTTTATCTCAGGGTCATTACTGGGTTTGATAGTAAGAACAACTAACACTAACAATTCAAACTCATTGAAGCTAACTTTATAAAATAATAAAATAAACGAAAGGAAAGAAACTAAATGAAAAGAAAAACGAACGAAATCTGACTTCTACCTTTAATCCTCGTTTAAAGATTTTAAATAATTGTTTTGTACTCACGAATGTCTTTCTGGTATCGGATTTGATTCTTGGAGCTTGAGGACAACACTCACTAAAAAGGTCATTCTTCACTGATTCTACACATTAAATTTTCAATGTCGATGTTCGATGTTCTCTGCCAACAGGAACTTTGGAACAACCGCCCCTCAGTCAGCCCTCGGACATAGGTCTCCTTGGTGCCTCTATGCGAAATTTAGTTCAGTCTGTGTGAAGCAAAACCTTTTGCTTCCAACTTTGCGATTATTATTTGAGTCTCTCCGTCAAAACTGTTTACTCGCGTTTTATGTAAACTAATAGATCTTGCAGGTGGACTTCTTGGACCTCGCTATTCATACTTTTAGATAAGCATCCTCGGTCTCCCGTAACCTTTGCCGGACTGGCGTTCCGTACGAGCGCGCGGTTTTTCAACTATCCTCGACAAAGAGCCGTGATTGTTGCTTTCAAGACTTGTGCCGCTAACAATCCATTATATTAAAACTATTAATGGCCTCTTTAATTGGTATTACAATATACATATTTTCTGTATTCAAAATCAAAATTAAGGACAAAAGACCTGGGGTTTAGGAAGAAATTACTAGGACATTTCTAAGAAATAAAAACTAATATTCTAAAATCTAATAGACAACTAAAAACTTCAAGTACAAAATAATTTATATGAATATTTTTCTCTATAATATTTTAATTTTTAGTAATCTTTATTTAATTTTTTTTAAAATTTAACTTTGAAAGACTCCCCGTTTTGTGACATCCAGTCGATTTCTTTTCTTTAGTAGCAAATCATTTACGTCACTAAATCCACATTCAGCCAAATATGAAGATGTAAACGGTCATTATAGCTCTCTTGCAAAGAAGTTGGGTATTTAATTTCTGTTTTATCACAAATGAATGCCGACGCTCCTTTTATATTGAATAAAAATTTAACGAAATCATCATTATACATTTCTGAGAGTTCTTCTAGGTACTGAATTGAAACATCAGACACTGTATCATCCAGTTTGTTCTAAATCAGAAAAGCTTTCTTTTAAGTCAGCGGCCACAATTGGTAGATTATCGATAATAAGTACAGCCCTATCAGTTACTTCACATTTTTGGGAAATTAACTATTGATAATTTTTTTGTAAATTTAGTTTTATCGTAAGTAATAAATATTTGTGTATTAGAATATGTGCAAATTTATTTGAGAGCGTGAAGTTTATTTTTATACAAATTCGAGTTTCGGGGAGTTATTTTATTATCTACTGAGAGAAATATACATACACGAAAAAATACATTCGTATCATTCAGTAACACGGTTCTTCATTAATAAAATTATGACCATAAACAAAGTAATTATTTATTTTAATCGGTGATTCGAGCTTTTTCATTTAAGAGCGGAGTTGGCGCTAGTCAACAAAACCACATATGCAACGCATAGCCAATATAGTACATACTATTCCTTCAATATACACAGTATACAATACTGTCAGAGCAAATTGTAGTATATATTAGGTCTACTTCAAACTTTCACGTTTGGCTTTATAGAAAGCACGACACTTAACAAATGACTAATTTCAAATTGATATATCAACCATTTTTCCATTAGTATAAGTTACATCATAGTTGGCGGTTGATTTTTAAACTACGACCTCATTATTGAATTGTCCCCATGTGGTACCCACTTTGTGAAAAACTGGTCTAGAAGCTCGTTTTTATGGTGCCCAGCCTTTTATTCACATGCCAAGTCACATATCCGACCAACCGGATTACTAACAGTATAAATATTCTTTGACGCTGTTTTCCCAGATTTTAACGAAGCTAGTAGTTCAAATGCTTGCCGACTTCCACAGATTCATGGCTAGCTTTGAAACGGAATTTATTTTGCTTAGCTTAAAGCTTGTTCTTCGAAACACTACTTTACCGTTGTACGGATTTTAAGTTGCAATTTTCCAGAGACGTAGCAACATATGATTAAAACTCTTTGCTCCTTAACAAGATATTTCAACGCCGAGGCACCTCGGCCTGTTTTGAGAGGTGTATGTTCTAGGGACGCAGACCTTGGGCATACGGTAAGAGTTGTTCACTGTTCCCATTGGAATAGTCGGCCAGCTGCCTCCTAAACTGGTTGAGGTACGGAGAAGGGAATGCTGCGACCCCACAGCAAACTCTTCTCTCGCTATCGGAAGGGCATGGGAAAAGTACCCAATGCCCGACCTACCTGATGCAGGTTATTCTAGAGTTTTCCCTGCATTACTTTTAGGCGAATTGCCGGGTAGGATCCTTAAACTATAGCCCCCGGGGCCCTAGGAACCCTTGGCTACCTTCCTATACCCTTCCGCATCCCCCCTTTTAAATCCCTTCCTATTCTATTAAAGGGGAGTTGCCACCCATGTGGATTACATTTTCTGGAGTTCGTGTCTGTGTGTCAGCAATAATACTATAAATAAGCGATACGTCAGCTATAAATGGCAGCACAATTTTATTTATAACATAGAGATATTGTGGAGAGGTCTGTTTGTTGCCCCAATTAATTATTTTTCAATTTTTATTGTTTAGGCCGCCGCCATGAGAAGGTGCACTGCGGCGTGCGTCGTGATGATGGCTGTGCTGTTCACGGCGTACTTTCTAATGCCAGCTGAGCCTCCGGTGTCGGTGCCGATGTTGGTGCCGACGCCAACAGCGAGGACAAGTGAGCTACGCGTCCCCTCCGTGGAACAGGACTCTGACCCGGAGCCATCTGCAAGATCCAAGGTAGACATGCTCATGGCCACCGGCGACTCTCGCCTGCGCTGCCTGAGTGGAGTGGTCACCGTGGAGCCGGGTGGTCGCTTGGGCAATCAGGTGTTCGAGATGGCGTCCGCGTGGGCTATGGCCCGATCCTTTGGGCTCCGCGTCGCTGTGCCCGCGGAAATCCTCGCGTCACTGGCTACGGTCTACAACAACCTTTCCGTCACGACGCTGGAGGACGAAGTATCGTGGGGCCCGTGTGTTGGGTCCATTACTTTGCCTTTTATATTCAGTGCAGCTGAGAAGCTCGTGTCTCCGTTCGACAAATTCGTCACCTGGGCCAAGGAAAACGACCAGCCGGTGGTACTAACGTAAGACCAGCGTCTATTAATTTAATTTATTTTGGTCAAGTCCGATTATGTATTTCCTTTGTACCAGCATTCGCCAACATTTTACACCTACATATCGGCGAATGGAGCGGAAATATTTATCCCAGACAGGATTACCTTGCCCATAACATGTAAACAACTAGATTAAACTTTCGGATGCATTCTCATTAATTCAGATCAAAGTAATATTCTCAATTTAAACAAATTTAAGTATGAAAGGTATTCGCTGAGGAAGTAAGTCTCTAGGCTCTGGCTGCATGAACACGTCCATGCGCTTTTGTATTAAATAAGTGAAACCATGTCAAATATAAAACAAAATGAATATACGATGCATATTCAGATAGTAAATGTACTGTGACCATAATGGGCTTTTGAAGGTTTGGAACACAGTGGTAAAGGGAGATCTCCTGACAGAGTGAGCATCGCAGGAACACGGTAGTACGTAAACTCACGTTTCCTAATCTCGGAAGGTGAGACTTTTCTGTTCTCTATTCTGACTGGAGATGAAACGTGGGTGGCTTATTACGCGCCTGAGTCAGAAAGATAGTCGCCACAGAGGCGTCACACCAATTCTCAATCTTCCAAAAAGTTAAAAAACCACAATTTCGGACAAAACTCATGGTCTCAGTCTTTTGGGGCCGAAAGGACATAATTTTGGTCGAATTTCTGCCTCAGTGGGAGACCCTCAATGCATAACGATATTGTGAGACCCTCAAAAACCTGTAAAGGAGCATTAAAAACAAAAGGAGGGGAGTGGAATACTGACGAGAGGAGTGTGCTTGTTGTTCGACAACGATCGTCCTTAGCCACCAAGTTACTTTTGGACTCATTAAGTGAGGATGTTTTGAACCACCTACCGTATTCCCATAACTTGGCGCATTCAGATTATCATCTTTTCACCCTCCCCTGAACGCACACATAGGTGGAACTAAATTTTCAACCGACGACCTGGTGAGAAAGAGGTTCTGAAGTGGGGGAAGGAGCTGGCGGGAGAGTTCTTCGAGGAGGACATAAAGAAGCTTTTGCCACGGCTTACCACGTGCATTGAACGGGATAGCGATTATGTGCAAAACTAGTCAGCAAGTGTATCAACAATATTAATTATAATTATTTATAATTACCAAAAGTGTCCTTTTTTTCAAAGACACTATTTCTACAAATAATATAAAAAACTAGTACACTTACTTTCTGAACATGCCTCGTATTAACCAATAAGTTATAACTTTAATTGTTTGTTAAGTTGAATGATTACATTAACATTGAAAATATTCACACATTATAGAAACAGTGAATTCATACAAAATAGAAATACTACGTTTCGCTCCTAATATTGTGCTTCATCAGGTGCTACATAATATTAATTAGAAAGATGAGACCAAATATAATAAATATGTTGACCATAAAACGCTCTTCGTTTATGTCATATTTGGAGTTTTAAATTTTAAGAAAGCATATTTCAACTTAAGTAGATTACTAACATAAAATTGTGTACAATAAATTTCAACATACATCTGGATCCTAACAAGTACCAATTAGAAAATTCGTATACAAATATCCGTGCCAGTTGATTACAGGGAATTTCTTGAAACAATGTCACGTTGTTACAGTTTAAAATTGATATTGGACTTGTTAAATTATTAATATCATTTATTACAAATATAATTGTTCCTCTGTAACGTAAAACCTATAACATTCCACACGAGTAAGAATATAAATAAAGTGAAGCCCGTAGTTATTACCAGACATTGATTGCATAACACTTTGAGGTCGTTGATCCAGAATTGTGGTTTCTTGTCGCTCAGTGTTGTGTTTTATTGTTAATATCGTATGTATGAGTATCCGAACGTTACAAAAAATACGTTTGAAAGTGGTTTTAGTGGAAGAAAAAACTGACTCAACGCTCACAAAACGATCGACGATGTTTTTAATGTCATCCGTTCCGTTTCTGTTTGAATTGTAATACATTCTGCAGTCAGGGAAGGATTTAAACTGATGAGATTGGGTTCGATTTCTGCTGCTACAATGGTGACACAACACGCACTTCAGCAAGAGTCGTTGATGGGTGATAAAAGGTCAGGTTAGATTTATTTGTGGTCCATAAATCAAATGCTGCTTATCGGTGTGCTTAGTAGCTTTAACGACAGTTGTATTGCAGATGGGGCAAAATATTTACTGTAGTTTATTTCAACGAATTATATTTTGCGATCATACGAAAGTATTGATTAAATTTTCTCGTTTTTGTTAATACGTAAAAATTTCAACACCTTTCTAAGTGGGAGGGGAGCAGCCTTAGGAGTGGGGGTAGAGTGGCGTTAAATAAAAGACTCGGATTCGAGGCTGGCATTCAAGATGACGGTTAAGTTGTAGTTCAGCCCCTAGGGGTGGGGGTAGAAGGTGTTGAGAGAAGTTCCGAGCACAATCTTAAAACCACGCAGCAATTTCTACCAAACCATGTCCACATGTTACTTACGGTCGATCAAACTTTGGATGGGTTAAACACCCATATCACATATTAGGGTGTGGGGGCGGGCAATTATTTTTCTCTTTTAACGTACAGGGACTATTTTTGATTCTTAACATGACATTAATGTCGAATTAAATACTTTCTCCGGGCTAATATAAATCAATACCCTGGCGACGCCGGTCACTCAGTAGTAAGTGAATAAAATATTCTATGATTGAAGAGTGTGATTGAGCTGAAGGGCTAGCATTGTACATAAAATCTGTAAAATGAATTGTGTTATTCCATGATTGTTTGACAATACTTTTATTCATTAATGAAGCTGCTGTTCACTTCACATTTAAGGCTGAACCCCTCAGGTGCGCGATACTTGAGCTGTCTGAGTAACCAAGGAAACAGACGCACGTAGGATGTGCAGCAGTGTTCAAGCACACCCCGAGAATATATATTTCAGATAGCATTTATTATGTACATTCAATTTTAACTGGGTCTAGTAGAAAATCCCGACACAGACTTGTCCGATGCACGTTTTCCAAATAACAATTGTGATCGCTAACCCGCTCCCTCGGATCCTTTTAATGGACGAATGCCGGCCCGGGCGCCACTGCATGTGCAGAAATGATTTATTTAAATTATAAAACGACAATCGTCTCATTAGTTTACATTCGCGATCCGCGCGATCCAAACCAGGGAGCCGAAAAACGATTTGCCAGGACTCGTGAGTACTTGAGTCGAGCATGAGACTCTCATTAAACTGTATCTCAGGGGTTCTGGCTTTGATCAATTACGTGGGGAAAGAATCAATTAATGAAACAAAATATAAACATTAAATTTAATTTAATGCTCAAAATGCGGTTAATACAAATACTCGGCCACGACTCCTCAATCGCTAAATGTTGCATTTTCATACACTTTCATTCATAAACTTAAATCTAACAACAGTTCAGAAATTCACTATTTTGACCAAATTTATCAAATTTAATACGTTCTTTAAGAACACTGCCGGTCATTGGACCCACAAATGTAAATTCGCACTACTTTCACACGATGCAGGGAAAGGGAGGGAAGTTTGCTTACTGTGCTGCGACGAGTTGTTTTCCGATGACGTCCAGGTTGAGGTTCAGGTGCCTGCCGGTCGGCTGACCAAATCTTCGCACGCAGAGGCGCGTCCACCTTCACTTGCTCCACAATTCACGATTCTCTCCTCCAAGAACCTCCTCACCAAAATCTCCTACGCGTCCGTCCCTCACAGTTCACCAAAAGCTGACCACGTCCTCTCTCCTGCCTTGCAGGACGCAACTCGTCTCCACCACACTACTCCGGTCGAAGAAGCCGGCTTTGTCTGTTTACGAGACGAATGTTGGGTAACAAATGTTCCGTCTGCTGGCCCACAGCTTCTCCTATCCGTCCAGGACACAACTCTCTCAAAACTGCCACAGCTGTGTCCTGCCACGGTCACCATTGTGCGAGCACATTCACCCTTATGGTCCGAAAATGACCTGACGAGGCGTCCCTCGCAAACCCACTTCCTGGCGCCGTCGTCTTTGTCCCAATGACCGGCCGTCTGAAAAATTTTATGTCCAACACGCCCACACCAAGACAACTAGTATTAATGTTTAAAATCACTGATTACACAATATGCCTATTGACATTTGACCGACCGTACATTATCCCGATCCGCGTTTTCCCGACAGGTCATTTTCCCGAAAGGTGAGTTTTTTTACGAAATAAGCATAATATTCATATTAATGGTACTTATCTGGTTATACATGATTATTATTCTAAATTAAGTTATTCATTAATGCGTGAAACAATTTCAACCAAACTTAGTACACGTATCGCTTAAGATGCAGGAACCAACCCCGTGAATTTAAAATAACTGTCACCCCTATGGAGGGGTGTATTGTAAGACCGAATAAATAGTTTACGGGGTGACTCAGATTCATAATGCCACTCACGATGCTTTTAGTATCGAATTTCATCCCCTAACAGCATAAAGACATTTACGAGGTGGGGTGAAAGGGGGTGACAAAAATTGTGAGAACTACCAAGATTGGTGTTGAATCTAGTGTTTTAGACATCGCTGGGTTTAAATATGGCATCTCAGTAGGGTTGAGATAAAGTTCCGCCACTATTGGTGGTGGTGTGTGTGTTTGTGTGTGTGTGTGTGGGGGTTATTATAGTAATTTGATGTCACTTGATATTGATGTCGAAGCCGGTGTTATGGTAGTCGCCGAGCTTATTTATGGCATCCCAGCAGGATTAAGTTTAAAAACCCTGGCGACATATGATGATAATTAGGGGGGAAAGTAAATTCATAATACGGAATTTAGTGGTATATTTGATAAAAAAATTATCCTCAAATCTTAAATTCCTGAATCAATTTAAAAGAAGCTTTGTATTCCTGTAACTTATGTTCCCGAATCAAACACTGTTGGGGTGAGACATACCGTGCAAGCGGAGGTGTAACGGGTGGAACTGAGATGTACTTCAAAAATGGAATACCAGCGACATTAGCTTCGAATAAATGGTTAGGATTCGGTCATGTTAATACTTTTACTATCGATGTAATTAAAGTTTTAACTTCTTTAAAATGTAGCGGGATTGGGAAGTGGATGCGTATAACATTTTATATGTATGGGATTGCTGTGTATTATTTACAGGTTCTTAAAAGTGCTGCACGTATTTTTTACCCTTAACGTATGTGAATATTCTGGGACTCATGTTGCCGGCATGTAAGTGACTCACAGCTCCGTGAATGTCCTTTTCTTGATATCCAGACATTATCAAGAAAGCGAGAAGATTCCTAAAGGACCGTAATATTTATTTTAAATTATGAAATTATGAAATTGAAGACATATAATCCTACTTTTTTAAAAATTTATTAAAATAAACTCTTAGTCCGGAGACTTTACGGTTGTGATAATTTAACATAATAAAAATGTTTACAATTTGCAAATATTTAACAAGTAAACTTGGGGTCTTGGATATGACCCTTGTCATCCCAAGTTAGAGACGAGAAAAACCGTCTAACTTGTTTACAACATATTAACGAAGGTTAGCCGGCATGATGTTTGGGATCGATCTGATCGTCAGGGAAACTTCGTGTTATGAAAATCGTTAAGGAGGTTATGGGGAAGACGGGAATAACGGTTATTTATGAAGTTTGTAGTACCAGTTAGTAGGTGGAGGGTTACAGTTAGGTAATTCCGGAGTGATTTAGGGGTGGATGGTATCAGTTTACGTTTTAGTCTGCGGTTTTGTGCAAGAATGGGGGGGGGGGGGGCGGGGGTTACTGTACAATAGCTCAATGGTTGGATATGGATGGTAGATGGAGCTATTTATTAGAGACTTGGTGGATTTATGAATTATGGCAGGAATTATGGGAATTTCAAGGTCTTTGTGGATAACTGAGTTCGAAGGTTCCAGGGGGAATTTGAGATTAAACGGAGAATTTTGTTTGGTTTGGTTTGTATTTTGTTGTAGTGGGAATAGGCCGTGGATCCCCATATGGCTCATGAGTACGACCATATGGGGCGGATAAAGGTTAGATAGAGGAGTCTTTTGGTCCTAAGGGATATGGCAGATTTTCTCTTGATAAAAGGGGAAAACTTGTTTTTTTTGTTGTTGATGATTCTAGAAATAATGAGGGCTATGTGAGGTTTCCATGATAATTTGTTGGATAGGTATTTTGTTGACGTTCAGAAATAAGGAGTGATTAATGGAATGTTTGGTTTTAAGGGTAAAGGGAACGATTGTGGATTTAGTAGGGTTTATACTGATTCTCCTTTTTTTGACTCAGCTTTCAATATCATTTAAGGTGACTTGTAGTTCAAGAATCCTACATAAACTCTATAACTAAACAGCTTATTTACCGTGAGCATTGCAACACTAATATGGTGCCTGGATGTATCTGCAAATCATTTAGAATAATAATCATGTATAACATAAAGTAAAATAGTAAGTGTCAGCCGAAGGTTTTCCCGGTGTAAATAGTGGATGAAATTTCATTCACTAAAATAGTAGGTGTTCTACAATATTAATATCCCATATATATATATATATATTGTAATAATTAAAAAAAAGCGTTTTTCAAAATAAAATAAAAGATTGTTAAGTGAAACAACACAAATTTATTAACAATTTTAAAATACAATAATATTTGGGATCTCAGTGTCTTTATCTGGGTTTGATAAATGGGTGAATTTTATACAATCAATTACATTTAGCTTTTTAGGTAAATTAATTCGTCTGAACATCGACGAAATTTGTTGCGGACGAAAATAAGACTAAAGATTGAATTTAAATTAAAGAACTAAATAATTAACGAAGTGAATAATTAAAGAACGATCTGACATATCTTTTAAAAGTGGTTTACAATCAATTTTAAAGTTTTCTACTTACGGCCGCCCAGGTCTCATTTTTGGTTTTTCGTGCACACGATTTGGGGATATCACTGATTCTAGTATTCACAGGCTTTAAATTTTAACACATCCGGCGTAGTTTCTCGAAGCTTTGCTGCAACCTGGATTTGCAGATCTCGTGTAGTTTTAGTGGTATTTTGTCTATGGTTCTCCGGGTTGAATTTCCGCTCTGCCACCAATTACGACTTTAATTTCAATCTCTCCTTCCCTACTGAAGATTGTTTTAATATTTTAGAGAATGTTTGTCACTGCTATCAGACTGTTCTATTTGCGTCTGCTCGCCGTTCATTGCCTGACTGAAGATTGCTTTCGAACTGTTCTATGTCCGCTGCCCAACTGCAAAACTTTTTTATAATATGAATTTTCTGAATTGATGTCTGCCTGCAACTGTGTCCGCCGTCCGACTGAACTTCCTCGTCTCGTAGATTTTTGAGCGCGTACACTCTCTTAACTCCAACAATACATTCTTTGTCTCGCGTTGCCGCCTTGTTGCGGCGTCCGCTTTATATCCAATAATAAGTCCTCTATTTTCTTTCCAATTATAACAATGTCTTAATTTCTAATTACTACTATATATATATATATATATATATATATATATATATATATTATGCTTAATTTCTTATAAACTCACACTTCGCGAAAATGACCATTCGGAAAAACGTGAATCGAGATAATGTCCTTTGGGGCAAGTGGCCGTCGGGGAAACGTGCATCGGGCAACTGTTTGTCGATCAAACGGCCGGATGTTATTTTAACCATTGAATTGCTATCAAATTGCGTGGCCCTAGAAATTGCCCTAAGTTACCAAAATTTCTGAAAAAGCTTATCCATTTGGATCGCAAGAACTTCCTCTGACAACACAAACAGTATTTACAACTTCCACTGGAAGAATTAAAAATAATAAACAATCAACAGATATAAAAATGAATGTAAGTCTGAGTGACCACTATGCGTTCCTAAATCATTCATCCGATAGCGATGAAACTTTGGTGAGTTGTGCGTACCACCGTCAATGTTTCTGTGGGTCTCTCGAAGCGTTAGGAAACTTCCCAGGGATTAACGGGGCTAAATATATATTAGCGTCGAACAATTAATTTTCGGTGTCGACGAGATTAATGGTTTCTATGCAGGTGTTTTAGTGTATAATTTCAACCCATTACAGCAAGGCAAGGTATGTCAGCACAGCTTGAGGGGGTTACATAAAAATAACGCAAAACAACCGAACCGAGATTGGTGTCAAATCCAGGGTTATGGAACTCAATGATTTTAATTCTGATATTCAGTATGTCAGTTAAGCTGTAGTTCAGCCACTAGGTGTGGGGGAGGAAGCGGGTGAAAGTAACGAGTAAACAATTTAGACTGGTGTTGAATCCGGGGTCATGGAAGTCACTGAGTTTAATTCTATCATTTACAATTCAGCCCGTATGAGTGGGAAAGAAAGGGTGTGAAACAAAATTCTGCGTAAAATCTTAAACGCGTAGAGCAATTTTCAACATGTTACTTACTATCCAGGAACAAACACTGATGGACGCCTCTAGAAGTAGGGGTTGAATTTAAAAACATTTTTAAACGTCCGTTATTAGCGTCGAAGAAAACATTTTCGGGGTCGCTGAATTTCATAGTTATTCTAGAAGTTTTAAGTGTTTAATTTGAACTCCAAAAGACAAGGAAGGGAAGCAACATTACCGTACGGTTGATAGTGGAAGGCTTTTACATAAAAAATAATGCTATAAACACTGACGTTTGTGTCGATTCCGGGGTCATAGGAGTCGCCGAGTTTAATTCTGGAATTAGCCATGGTTTTAAGGAAATTTTATGCTCCTCGACGTGAAAATGGACGTGGTTGATTAAAAACTACTCCGAGTATATTTGACCCTCTTAAGTTATCGGGAGTATTTTAGATTTTCTTTGGGTACCAGTTAACGGTCTCGATTTAGTTAAGGTTTTATATTTTTATCCCTTTAAGGTACCTGCAGTAAGTATTTTGCACTCTTTTAATACCGTGTGATATTTTAAACACTCTTACTTTAGTAGTAGAATTCTCGAGTTGTTAAAAGTACCGTCAGTCAAAATCCGGGTTTATTTGAAATTAGATGCCGAGGGGTTAGGTGGGGGTGGTGATAGTAAATGAGTAAATGCTCCGAACAGTGACGCTATTGATGCTTGTTAAATGAAACGTTTACCAAGAGGTTAGTGACGAGTAAATTCCGTCTCCGGGCTCATTTAAATAAATACCCGGGCAACGCCGGATACTCAGCTATTAGGTGGTAAATGAATTCCTCTCAACGATTCTGCAAATCTTATGAAAGGAATATATTTGCAGAAACGTAGTGTGGTATTTATTTATTACCTAAGTTTAGTTGTTTATTGGCAAATTCGTTATCTATTTGTTAATTTTAAACTGATTCAGAGACGAGCGCATATATAGTTTCTCGGTTAATTTTTTCAATGTAGATGTCTCGGGTTTCAACCCGGGTTATATCCTGTGTGTAACACAACGTTCCGATAGCTGGCTCCGACATAATACAGAGACGTTTTAATATTTTACTCTAGGGGAAGTTTGTGCAACACTAAGAGTACTGATTAAAAGGAGATTGATTAGTGCTACATAAATATAATTGTGCTAAAGAAAATTTCTATCCATTTCGAAAGTAGGGTTTTCAATTTATAATTATCAATTTCAAAAAGGAAACAATGGAAATAGAATAATTTGAATTGCTTCACTTTTGCCGCACTCCATGTTCTTTCCTTTTAAACTACTTAAATCTTAAACTGACACAGATAAACTTTCCAAATTTATTGTCGTTCTACCGTTGCTTAAATTCTTGAATGCTTTACATCTGTAATGAAATGCATGCTTTCGTCCAACTGCTTGAAAAGCACTTTCTTGTAGGACATTTCTTTCGTTATAAACCTGTATCTATACAGCTATAGCACTTTTCACAAATATAATTTGACTTTATAGAAAAATAAAGTAATGAATGGATTTTAAGAGAAATATGTACGTGTTGATTTAATTACGCCTTTTAGGATCAAATAAAATTTGCTCACCACGGGACTCCAGTCTCTTACATTCAAATGGACATTACAGGTTTTCTTTGTTTTGGGTCCCTGTTTACACGCTGGAAATATAAATTCTTTGGTATTATTTAGGACAATGAAATTAAAATTTATGTCGATCAAGATAACTCGCTAATATTTCTATATCACTGTAGTATTGGATGCTTATGGTGGCTTTCTTATCCACAACGAAGTTATTTGCATTGACACCGTCACAAATGTTGACTCAGTCGTCTCAAGGCAGAAACGACAACCAACGGCTGCAATTAAGCTTTATACACAGAAAAATATTTCTTTCCTCAATATGAAAAATAATATATTGTATTACTAATTATAGGCCAGTAATTGTTTAAATAATTGGATTGTTTAGCGGTACCAATTTCAAAGACAACAATTTGTCGGCGGTCTTTGTATGCGGGCTGCAAGCGCTTTCTGAGGCCAGTCTGTCTGAAATCGTAGTAAGGAGCGGATCATTGAGAGAGCGTGGCCCAAGTTTAAAATTCAACCTTTTTTTTCTTTTTTTTTAGGGCAATAGGCTACATGAGGGTAATTGACGTTGGGCAACTCCCCTTTAATAGCATAGGAAGGGATTTGAAAGGGGGGATGCGGAAGGGTAGAGGAAGTTAGCCAAGGGTTAACTAGGGCACCCGGGCTATGGTTTAAGGATCCTACCCGGCATTCGCCTAAAGAAATGCAGGAAGAACCCTTGAATAACCTGCATCAGGTAGGTTGGGCATTGGGTACTTGTCCCGCGCCCTTTCGATAGAGGGAGAGGAGTTTGCTGTGGGGACGCAGCATTCCCTTCTCCGTGCCTCGACCAGTTTAGGAGGCAGCTGGCCAACTATTCCAATGGGAATAGCGGACAATTCTTACCGTATGCCCAAGGTCTGAGACCCCGGAACATACACCTCTCATTACAGGCCGAGGTGCCTCGGCTTGTGGGAACCTTAGTTCAAAAACGGAGAGGAAAAGGCATTCCCAAAGGTAGCCCCTTCGTATCTCTCCTAAAACGTTCTGCCTGCGAGAGAACATCCTTCGCAGGTTACCTGCGAGCTCTCGCAGGCTTCGAGTTATCCCTAAAACCAGAGAGCGAGGGAGTTATAAGTTTTGAAATCCAAGTATAAAGTCTGGACAGAGAGATACATTGTAAAAAAACCGCAAAGCAGAATCAAATATTTAGCGCCAAATTCAGATTCATACGCGTACCGAAATCAACATTTTCCACATATAGACATTGAGTAAAAATATGTATCGCTGATGACACGGAGGTGAATCAGATCGAGTTCCCGGATGAAAATCCAATAACTACGACCGTGTGTTTGACCATCAAGTGTAGAATCTGTGATTCATGTCCTTTTAGTGTTAAAAAAAATAGTGTCCCGAAGCCCCGAAACTAAGTCTGGTACCAGCAGGACATTTTTTAAGTACAAGCCAAATTAATTAAGTTTGTAAACGATAGTTAAAGGTATTCGTCAGATTTCGTTCGCCTCATTTTTGGTTTTGGATTGTTAATTACTTAATTTATAAATTCTTTGATTGTTCTTTACTTATCAAGCCCAAGTAAACGACCCTGAGAGCAGTGTTATCAAATTGCTAAACTTTGAGATTTAAATGTATTTAACCACCGAGCAAATGTCGTAAATTTATATTTATATAAATCAAATTGTCTTATAAAGATGTTGTTTTATTTAGAAGGCCCAAAAGATTATAAATAAAATATTTGTTTCTTAAATTTAATTTCGGCGTGCCAACGTAGGGCAAAGTAACATTAAGTAAATAATCTTTTGTTAAAATTTTATTAATTATAAGTTTCAATTTATTCAGAACATTTTGGCTTCCACAACGTGGGGCAATTCATTCATTTAATCATTAATAATTATTACAATATATTAGCAATGATCTGTTAATATGAGTTTGTAGTATTATAGATTCGTCCCTATATTTTTAATTCAAATTGACATTTTCTCAATTATTCTCTTCGCTTTACTACTGCATTCGCGACTTTTAAATCTTCTCTTTATAAGTGCAACAAATAATTTGAAATAAGGTGTATTATAATTTTATTTTGGCAAATATGACTGCTATATTTTCTGTTGTTTACCTCGTCTTGAATTTGCTTGACAAATTGGTTTAATCTTGAATACCGTCACAATTTATATCCCTTTATCTTCCTGATGCATATATTTTTGTGTTCTTCCATCATAATACTTAACCTAACCACTATTTGTTACTCTTTAAGTTCAATACACTATTATTTTCGGTAATTCCTAATACACGAGGCATGTTCAGAAAGTAAGTGTACTGTGACCATAATGGGCTGTGGTTTTTGTTTTTTGAGGGTTGGCCACACTGAGTGATAGAGGGGTATCTCTTGACAGAGCGAGCATCGCAGGAACACGGTAGTACGTAAACTCACGTAGTGTCGCGTTGCGTGAAAGATGTCGGTAAAAATCCCGCCACGGGTTGTGATCCGCTTCATACTCGTGGAAGATGAGGATTTTCTTAGCTCTATTATGACTGGAGATGAAACGTGGATTTGACAAAAAATTCAAAACCACAATTAAGGGCAAAAATCATGGCCTCAAACTTTTGGGACCAAAAAGGCATAATTTTGGTCGAATTTCTGCCTCAGGGGGAGACCATCAATGCACAACGATATTGTGAGACACTAAAAAAACTTAAAAGGGGCATTCAAAACAAAAGGAGTGGAATTCTGACGAGTGGAATGTGCTTGTTGCACGACAACGCCCGTCCTCATGCAGCGTTACCAAGGTATTCTTGGACACATTTGGCTGGGATGATTTGAACCATCCCCGTATTCCCCTGGCAGTTTACCATCTTTGTACCTCCCTGAAGGCACACGTGGAGTTAAATTTTCAACTGACGAGCACGTGCAGAATGACGTTCTGAAGTGGGAGAGTTTTTCGAGGAGGGCATAAAGAAGCTCGTTCCATGGCTCACCACATGCATTGGACGGGATGGAGACTCTGTGTAAAAATAGAGAACAAATGTATAAACAATATCCTTTTTTAAAAATACACTATTTCTAAATAAATATAAATATCTACTTCAATTCCTTTCTGAACTCGTATAGACCTTAATGCTTTATTTCTCACTGTAACGAATATTTGGAAAGCCATAAGAAATCTTTATTTTTAAATAATTAAATTCTTGATAAACGAATGCATCCATGCTGCTTATTCATATATTAAACTGACAAATTTATTGACTAGACTTTGCTATGTCGCGGTAACTTAAATTTTGGGGATACAACTAATATATTCTGCAAACTCTACAATTACTTTCTTCCCATCATGGTGCCTTGTAATCCTAATTTCAGAAATACTTTGTGAATTAACGAATTTTGTGGCGTTCAAAAGAAATGAATTCACTTTGGCTATTATTTGTGAGACCTTGTAGAAGTTCAGAGAAGCAATGAATAAATGTGTTGTTACAATATTGAGATGTCCGTGTGCTTCCAGGAAATACGTCGTCCTACTATCTGTTATCGTGCCTGAGTTGGAAGGTCTCAAGAAAGAGTTCGTTGTCCGACCAGATATTTACCAGCTTGCACAAGTGACTCTGCACGATTTTCGACAGCATATGGAGACGAAATTTGGCAGCGTGGAGGTAAATATTTCCTCTCTTTTTAGTCAACCACCTAAGTCGCCTCCTACGCTTGATAAAATATTAGATCATCGTACTCACGGAAAGATTATCCTTATATTCCTAGTAAGTGACTTACTCTCTTATTTATATCATAATGCACTTTCTATTAAAGTTCGATGTCGCTAATTTTCCCCTTTTTCCATAGACTTCATTAACAATTTTCTCCGTTATTACATTACAATACTCTTCTGCAGATCTACACGTCAATTGCTTTCAGTCATTTCTTTTCGGGCTTCTTAACCGTCCATTTAAATTGCGACATAAACTATACTAAAAACTTCTTATATAATCTATGGAAATAAAAATACTTTTGTCTGTTCATTGCTTATAATATAAAGATATTAGAATATTGTAATAAATAAATAAATAAGTGAATTATAGGTTGGGGTTATTGGTTGATTAATACTTTTAATTAAAAACGTGAATATAATTTAATAAATGTGTAGTGGTAGGTTTATTAAATGATAAAGTAATGCGATATTTTCCAGAATTTATTAATTATTTAACTTAACATGAAAAAAAAATTACAAATTATAGGTGTTCAGCTAGCCGGGCAAAACATTCTGATCCCTTAATCCAAAGTTAAACGATGGTTTACGGTAATTCTCCCAGGCGCGTCAAGGATTGAGACACTTGGCAGTTACCTCGCGTTGATCTCTGGCCGTGATCATGTGGCACCCTCGATCTCTCAGAGTCCCCTGGAAAACTGCAAGTTTGGGGCTGTACGTCCGTCCCTGGCGACACTTCGTCGAGGAGTCCTTCTATACTTTCTTTACAGCCCCTTCGCTGGATGTGAAATATCGATGTACTCGACCAATTTTCGATCGATCTAACCTGAACCAAGAAATGATATTGGTTCAGGTTTAATTTCTGGGATTTTTGGTGAGACGTTTCCCACGGTGCGGCAGTCCAAGTAACTTCCGAGGGTCCGCATACTACGTGCCTAAGTCCAGACCTTAGGGATTATCTATCCGCCACGGCGGCGCCTGGTCAAATTCCAACTTGCCAAGCTCTCAACCCTTGCTAATATGTAATTACATTAAAATAATATATATATATATACAATTATAAAACTATCGCCCTACAAATGAATACAATTAACTTATAACTGAGACATATTTCTACAGATTGTGGTGGGTGCATAAGTACGTGATTATAACTATAAAATTAATTAAAGGTCGATACGTCCACCTTTCAGTGTTACTGTGAATTTTCCAAATACTATTTGGGCACTATTTCTTTATTTTAATATATTAATGCATTCATGCTTCAGCTGATGACAAACAAAGGTCAGATGAATTCCTGTTTGTCTCTCCCGCCGATTATTTCTCTTTCCAGAAGTAAACGGTAGAACCGATGTTGATGAAACTTTACAACGACGTTATGCAGCCTCGTTAAAATCTTAAGAGGAAAATAAAAATACCAACCTACATTTTGTGACTAATTGGCGAAAGTTGTCATACCTAATTTTAAATGTTTGTGCAGAAATTTTGGTGGCTTTGCAGAAAAATGGTTGAAGATAACTTTGAGGCTATCTTAAATGCTCACGCCTTTTAAAGAAAGTTTAATCTGAAGATTAGGTCTGCCTAATTTATTTTTCTCATTAAGGGGAAGTCGGAAAGAGTAGGCGACAAAATATCCGTAAAATAATCATATAGAAATAACCAAAAGTACTAAATTATAAATAAGTTGATACTTAACAATAAGTTATGAATAACACATTAAAAGTAATGAGAAACCCAAGACCTATCCGAGAAAAAAATCATTGTACGAAAAACTAACGCAAACGTTAAGAACCGTGCACTTGTTTCTGTATGACGGATGGGAAACACATACATATATAGGATGGTCGGAAAAAATATTTTAATGGTGTTGCAAGGTAGGTTGTACT
The DNA here is from genome assembly GCA_037074705.1 of Zhengitettix transpicula. NCBI lineage: Eukaryota > Metazoa > Arthropoda > Insecta > Orthoptera > Tetrigidae > Zhengitettix > Zhengitettix transpicula. The sequence goes on along the minus strand of CM073592.1, from coordinate 118,138,451 downwards.
GAGAAATAATATTTAGAAAAAAATTGTATGCGTTGCGCCGTTTCCGATTTAATTAGCCCTGAAGTTAGCCAATCAGGTCGCTGCGCGGGCAATTTCAAATTGCTAAACAGTTTGCTGAGCATGTAAAGTGTGTAATTCAACACTTATAAATGTGCCAGTATATCACTTAATCGCTTCAGCAATCCATTAGCCCCGCTATCACTACATCTTAGTTTTCAGTTAACCTACTGTAAATGACTTTTCTTGTCGCTTTGAATCGTTGCCGTAATCCTCGATATTGAAGGGTTCAAACTTCGACACAGTATGTTTTCATGATGCTGTACTGTTAGGTGACTTTCGTGGGAGTGCACGTGCGCCGCACTGACTACAGGAGCCACTTGCAGACCAAGTACAACAACGTGACCCTGGCCGGAGTGTCTTACTACAGGCATGCGGTACAGAGCATGCGCGACGCCCTCGAAGACGCTGGAGCCGACGCCATCGCCTTGGTCGTGGTCAGTGATGATCCCAGTTGGTGTGAGAAGAGGCTCATCCCGGCCCTGGAGAAGGACCTCAAGGTCAGTAAATGCACGCGGACGAAATAAAACTAAAAACTTTATAAATAAGGTTTTATTAAAATACTCGCTAAGTACTAGGCGATGCCAGAGTATTTATTTAAATAATCCCGGTGAAGGAATTGATTCGATTCTAACCTCGTGGTAAAATTTCATTAATCCGGCATCAATAGGACCAGTGTCTGTAACATTTACCCATTTACATTCCTCTCCCCGACCTAACACCTCGGCATCTAACTTGAAATAAAGCAGAATGATGATTTATGGTACTTAAAAACTTGGGAATTCTCCTAATACACAAAATAAAAGTGTCTAAAAATCATGCTAAATTAAAAGTGAATAATAATCGATAACTTAATAAAGTCTACGACGGTTCTTCTATGAATCTGGGAAATTTTACACTATTGCAACATTGTTCGTAAACATTATACTATCAATTTATTGCTAAAAGTTTTAAACGTATGTCAGTCGTACTTTATTTTTGGCATCATTTGATTTGATTTTTTTTATTCCTTCAGTCCGCGAATGAGGAAATAGAACACGGCGTTACATAAGTCTGTAGTGTTAGATGTGTAGTCAGACGGAGAAAATTGAAAAAAAGGCGAATTTCGCGTTGTCATTAAACACTTTCATTTGAAGGATTTGATAGCTGCACAAATCAAACAGCGAATTGGATGAAGTTCATGCATGTGCACTTAAAAACATTTACTTATGGATTAATGAATTAAACTAGGTCGCAGAAGCACAGAAGATGAAAATAGATCCAGCCGTCCAATTTAGGTCACCTCACATAAAAACATCAAAAGAGTTCACCATATGGTAATGGAAGATCGCAGACTAAAAGTGCGTGAGGTAGCTGATGCGTACGCTTCTGGTCAACGGGACCAGTGCATTTCACTCTCCATTAAAAACTGGCCATGAAAAAGCTATCGCGCGATGGGTGCCGCGTCTATTGGCATAATATTAATAGATTTCTTGGAAAAGGGCACAACCATAACTCAGCTATATTATGCTGCTCTGTTGGATAGTTTTAAACGGGTGCTGATTGAGAAACGACCAATATTGGCGCGTAAGAAAGTGCTGATTCACCAGGACTTAGGGGCCAACGCACACAGCAGCAATCTCAATGTCGGAAGTGTACGAGTTGGGATTCGGATTGGTTTCTCACCTACCCTCTTCACGAGACCTAGCTCCAAGTGACTCCTTTTTGTTCCCTCAACTTCAAAATTTGATTTGGCAGGAAGAAATTTTACATCAAATGAAGAAGTGATCGAGACCATGACGGAGTATTTTGTAGAGTTTATCCAATCTTTTTTTTGAAGGGTTGAAAAAATTAGAAACACGATGGGTCACATGTTGAGAAATAAAGTAACTTTCTAAAAAAAAATTCTATATTTTTACGAGACTTATCAAACAATCTTCGAAAAATACCCCTGGTACCTTAAAGGAGTGTAAAAATGCAGCCTTTAACTACACGGAGACCAAAATATAGCTGGTGCCCTAAGAAAAAAATCCGGTAACTTAAGAGGGTGAAAACTAATCCGGGTAACTTTATGTCAACCAGGTCTACCTTCCGTAATTGGAACATAAAATTTAATTAATCACCATGGTTAATGTGTAAATTTAACTCAGCGACTCCTATAACCCCGGAATCGACTATTAACGGTCTATTTTGCATTTCTTTTTATGTAAAAAATCTTTCACCACAACCCTTACGGTAAAGCTGCTTCTCTCCCTTGCCTTTTGGAGTTACCCCTAGAGGTGGTACGTGTGCCTTAAACCCTCAGTGTTTGTCCATGGACTGTAAGTTACAATGTATAAAGTTTCGTAGCAATTGCTCTAAGCATTTATGATTGTAAACGGAAGTTTGTTTCACCCCCTTCCATCCCTACTGCCTACTGCTGAAGGCTGAACTACAGTGTCGTATATGTCGCAATTAAACTCAGTGACTTCCATAACCCCAGATTCAACACTAATCTCCGATGTTTACGTATTACTTTTATGTAACGGCCTTTCACCCACATCCGCCCCAACACCCAGGGGCTGAAGTACAACTTAACTGACTTAAATGCCAAAATGGGTTGAAATTATACACTAAAACTATTTGGAGAGAAAGTATTAATCACATAGACCCCAAAAAGTAATTAATCGACGCTCATATAGACCGTTTTAGCATATTTTGTCATTTCACCCCCGTTCACCCCTTGGGAGTTGCCTAACGCTTCGATTGACCTCCTCATAACCGTGTGAATATTACAATGCATTCACCATAAATTCTGCACATTCCCATCACATGTCAAGTGATGTGTATCTATATTTGGAACTCATCGGGAGAAAATCACAAGTCACAGGCGCTTGTAATAGATTCTCTGAACATAATTTTGAATAAGCTCCGTGGCTGCTAATTCTAAAACACAGAAACTGACTCGTATCCGAATGAAAAGTTTCTTAACTTTTACCGTTAGTGTTTATCTATTGTTGACGAAATATTGACAATTAAATTATAAATAAGAAAAACTACTAAAACGAAGCATATGGATAACAACAGGTATTAAAATATCACGTGAGAATCTCTGCCGTCTACAGAAGTTACGTGAAATATATTCAGACACTGAATTTAACAATTACTACCGGATTTAGAAACGTATTTATGAAAACGTTATTATTGCACCAAAGAGACTAGATCCATCAAAATACATTCCGATAACAAAATAAAAGTGATTTGGAATGTTAAGTTTCCGAAAAATCCCAAAGTCGTTCTGAAATAAATCTTTCTAAAAGCGGAAATATAATTTCAAGTGAAGAAGAATTTAACAGACAGACAGACCTTCATTTATATATATATATATATATATATATATATATATATATATAGCAGTATTGAATTTAAATACACTATACTCAATTATTTATATATAGCAGTATTGAATTTAAATACACTATACTCAATTATTTATGTTTATATATATATATATATATATATATATATATATATATACTAATATTTCAGAATTATCTATTTTTCTTTTATTTTTTATGGTAGGTAGTAAAGTAGAACCGTAATATTGAAGTAAATCTATATACACATTGTGATGCTTTTTCGTTATTATTCGTATTGCTTTTACTAAGTTTCACGTTAAGGACACATTTGTAACACTTTGTAATGAGATATATGAAAATTATTTATTAAGAAGTTCGAAAGTTGAAATAATTTGTGACAAATTATTCCGATTGCTTTTACTTAATTGTTCTTGAAAAGGTTGGGCGCCATTAATTAATCGTTTGTTTCATAAGTGATTTACGAAAGCACATTCAAAGAATGAAATTGTAATATTTAATTAGCAATTCTTCATACTAGGGCATCGTAGTGAGAATAATATTGGCAATTATTTGATGAAATACAGACAAAATTAAGTGATGATATAAATACGACACAAACGTTTCTGGGATCCTTGAACATTTCGTCAGGTGATTGGAAGAAACACGAGAGAGCTTTCAGCTACAGAATCGCACATCACAGTTCACAAAACGGAATATAAACTAGGGTAGTCCCATAAGTACCCGACACAACATTAAGAAAATCATAAATAAGCGGCTGACAATGTTTAATAGTTTGGATAGTCTGTTAAATGTGAGAAAAAAGTGTTTGACTTTCTCAACAGACGACTGATACTAAACAAACTGGAATAAATGATTGGGAAAGAACATTACCTGACGATAATAATCTCAAACATCTTGCACGAGAACCAAGTAGAAATAGATGACAGCATATCAGTAACACAGACAAACGGGGTACTACAAGGAGACCCCCTAAGCCCGTTATTGTTTAATATTGCGACTGCAGATATAGCCGAATTACTATCAATAGAAAACACGCGTGTCTATGTGTATGCAGATGACATGGTCATCACAGAAACCTCCAGACAACATCTACACGAGGCCTTTAACAATCTAACGAACTGGGCTCAAGAAAATGAACTAGAAATAAACCTTCCAAAGACAGCGGCAATGATATTCAGGAAAGGTGGCAGACACTTTATACCTCGGCAACAGACCAATAAGCTTCAAGTACCTTGGGATAACCTTACATTCACACTACACGTGAAAGAAAAAGTAATCGCAGCTATCAGAGCAATGTGGACGGTAGAACTCTCCATAGACACGGCCATCTCCCTCTACAAAGCAAAAGTCACCCCAATAGTCACATATGGTTTGGAATTAATATGGAAGAAACTAAATAGAAAGAACCTGAAAGATATTGAAATGATAAAAGCAACTTTACTGTGTGTCTCAAAATATACGCCATCACGACTTGCATATGAACTCACAAGGGAACCTACGCTATACATCAGGGTTAACTCTACCATCTACACCTACATATCAACATGTGATCCAAGAACTAAAGGAAAAGAAGAACCAGATATGGGACGATTTCTACAGTACCACCGCCATGATGACAAACGAATGGAGGAGAGCATCATACGAACTACGACACACAGTAACCCGCTGGTCCGTGCACGGGTTTCACCACAAGATTTGTAAATCAAAAACCTTTCAACCAGATGTGAATTATGTGAAATGGTGTGTGACAGATATCACGCATATTGGTGTTCCAGAAGATCTATCTCAATGACAGAATTTTGTAAAGAGTGACTCAAATTACTTTACACATTGTGTGAAATTCCTATATTATTATTAAATGTGAGAACAATCCGCCTCTTCAAAATAGCCATCAACCGCAGACACAACTTCTAAATTGTTGGCAAATATTTTACTACCGAGCCACTTTTTTAAGTTTGGAAAGAGAAAATAATCCGAGTGAGCTAATAAATCTGGAGAATAAGATGTGTGACGAAACAATTCCATCTTTAAATAATTTATTTGGTAATGAATGGTTGTGATGAAACAAGACTTTCGTGTTTTTTTATTTCAAACGTTGCTATTAGTTCGCATAACACTAAACGGTGGACCCATGAAGCTACGGAAACACTCGGTTTTACTCCTGTGAAACATCGCCAAATACTCGATTGAAACTTTTTCACGGCGTGGTTTTCGTTCCATTGCAAGGAAACGCGGCACCCATTTGCGCACAATTTTCAGTCAATTCGCCATGTACAGCACTTTTGGAAATGACTACCTCGCAGAGCTCCCACAATTTCAGTCGACGGTAATCCATTACCATTTTGTGGATTTTCGTCGCCATTTATGAAGTGGTCACTTCATTTGGTTGACCGTACAACTCGTACAGCCTTGTTTAAACCCTGACACGTAATATTTTATTGTTGTAAATGAAGGAACAAATTCCCCCAGAGTAGAATCTAACTCGACTTTGATATTGTTCGATTGAGACCTTTCAATTGAAACTACTTGATCACATAACTATGGAGAATTATTTTCATGTTTAAAAATTGACTGAGAGCGTTCACTATTGGTGGCTGTGAAACACTAATGTAGCGTGTTGAATCTTCAAACTTAACCTATTTTTAATTTCTTTATACATTCATCATCTATCCCTTCTGGTTCTATGGCTGTTACATCTAGGGTTCGGCCGCTACCACCCACATTAATAAAATCCAAAGATCCCAAAATCCTCCGGATTTTAAGTAACTGGTACGTTACTTACGCTGGGATCCATAATGACCTGAATAAATAATAACCCAAAAAACCATAATTAAAACCGCCCTAAACCAACGTAATATAAAACTCCACCACTTCAATCTACTCAGTCAGGAAGGAACTAAAGTTCTTCAAGTTATTTTTAACACGAAAAAATTGACGTCTGATAGAAAATAATGTATAAGAAAGATAGCCAATACAGACAAAAAAAAGGGTAATATAAATACTACACAACGTTTCTGGGAACCTTGTTTCTTTCGTCAGGTGCTAAGAAGAGCCTAGAGAAAGACAACTCCACTGATCAGTTGACAACACTCAAAACGTCAACAATGGATAACAAATGTAAAATCTTAGGGCTAAATAATTGTCTGTATCTAATTAATAAAGAAGACAATCGTTTGTAAAAATTATTTGTAATTGTTATCTCTGATCAGAATGCTGTCTGTGATCCTGCAGATCCGCGTTACTATCCCGTAGTCACATCAATAACGCAACGAGGCGATAAATCTCTCTGTATATAAAAATGAATGTGTCTGTCTGTGCCCCCCCCCCCCCTATGCGATCATAAATCATTCTTCCAATTGCGCTAAAACTTCGGTGAGTTGACGTGCGCACCCCTGCACCGGTTTCTGTCGGCCTTTCGAAGCGTTAGGCAACTCTTAAGGGTTGAAATGGGCGACATTTAAAAACATGATAAAGAGCGAATTAACTACTTTTCGGGGTCTATGTGATTAATACTTTATATCCAGATGTATTTAGTGTATAACTTCAACATTTTGAAACACGAATAACGTGGGGAGATACATAAAAATAATGCGAAACAACCAAGATTTGTGTCAAATCGAAGTCAGTGAGTTTAATTCTGACATTCACTACGTCAGTTAAGTTGTAGTTCAACCCCTAGATGCGGCGTGGCAAGGGAGGGAAGCACCCTTATCGCAAGGGTGGTGTTGGAAGGGGTTTACACAAAAAGTAATTAAACAAAGACCGATATTAGTGTCGATTCCGAAGTTATAGGAGTCGCTGAGTTTATTTCTCGCATTAACCTAGGTGATTAATGAAATTTTATGTTCCACTTTGTGGAAGTAGACTGCATTGACGAAAATTTACCCAGAGTAGTTTTGACCCTCTTAAGTTACTGGGTAATTTTTTTATTTTCTTAGAGTACCAGATATATATATATATATATATATATGTATATATTGTAATAATTAAATAAAAAGGCGTTTTTCAAAATAAAAAAGATTGTTAAGGGAAAACTATTAAACAAAATTTATTATAAAAATTAAACACACATAAAATTACACAATAATATTTGGGATCTCAGGGTCTTAAACTGGGTTTGATAAATGGGTGAATTTTATACAATCAAATTACATTTAGCTTTTATGGAAGTTAATGCGTCTGAAACATAGACGAACTTGGTTGTGGATAAAATAACACTACAGATTGAATTTAAATGTAATAATTAAATAATTATTATTAAAGAACTAAATAATTAAAGAACGATCTGACATATCTTTTAAAAGTGGTTTACAATATGATTTTAAAGTTTTTCTACTTACGGCCGCCCAGGTCTCGTTTTAGGTTTTTCGTGCACAAGATTTCGGGATATCACTGATTCTAGTATTCACAGACTCTAAATGTCAACAATTCTAATTGGCGTAGTTTCTCGATGCTTTGCTGCAACCTGGATTTGCAGATCTCGTGTAGTTTTAGTTGGATTTGGTCTATGGCCAGCAAGTTGAATTTCCGCTCTGCCACCGATTACGACGTTAATTTCAATCTCTCCTCTCTTACTGAAGATTGTTTTACTTTTTCAATATTTTAGAGCATGTTTGTAACTGCTATCAAACTGTTCTATTTGCGGCTGCACATTCCTGACTCTATTACTTTTGTACAAAACTTTGCTGGTCCTTATTCCTCGCCGTTCATTGCCTGACTCAAGATTGCTTTCGAACTGTTTGCTGTCCGCTGCCCAACTCTATTACTTTTGTACAAAAACTTTGCTGGTCGTTATGCCTCGCCGTTCTTTGCCTGACCCAAGATTTCTTTCGAACTGTTTGCTGTCCGCTGTCCAACTGAACTTCCTCGTCTCGTAGATTTTGAGCGCGTAGAACCTCAACCGATTGACAACAATACATTCTTTGCGTTGCCGCCTTGTTGCGGTGTTCGCTTTATCCACTAATAATGAGTCCTCTACAATCCAACTTTCCAATTATAACAATGTCTTAATTACTAATTACTACAATATATATATATAGTTAAAGATAGTATTTCTTTACTCCTTTAAGGTACTGGGAGTAGTTTTAAACTTTATTAACTAAGGGAGTTTTATTTAATGTTTTATTTCGTCGTTATTTTTAGACACTTTTATTTTATGTAGTAGAATTCCCGAATACCGTCAGTTATCATCCTGGTTTATTTGAAGCGAGATGCCTACGGATTAGGTTGAGGGAGGGGAATGTTATTGGTAAATGTTCCAGAAACTGCCGCTATTGATGATGGTTAAATGAAATGTTTAGTGTCGAATTAATTCCTTCTCCGGGCTAATTTAATTAAATAGCCGGACATCAACTAATTACGTAAAAAGATACGTTGGCTTTTTCGCATTAACCTCGCATAGTTCAGAAAGTGATTTTGTCTGTTTTGATATAATGTCACTCTGAGTCGTTAAGTTATCGGTAATAATACAATTAAGAATCAAGAAATTCACAATGATCTGATTGACACGTAATGATATGTATTGACCTGTGCGCAGAAGGGGATACCTAGCAATGTGTTCTTGGGGGCCCGAGGGGGAGCCAAGAGCCCCGCTCATGATCTGACGGTGCTGTCGTCCTGCAACCACTCCATCATCAGCTACGGCACGTTCGGCCTCTGGAGTGCCCTCATGGCCGGCGGTCGCATAATAGCCTACAAACTAGGTGGCGAGAACATTCCACGACTGCCCACCCTGCGGGCGAGATACATTCTGCCCAATTTCAGTGTCATGGAGTGACGGAAGATCGACAGTCTTACCTTCAATTGGTGCTACAACATAGGACGTTACAGTTCCTCTATGCCTTAATGTCTTCCTGCAGTAAAACTGTACGATTGAATTACTTAAAAAAACGCTCATTACTGCATCCTATAACCCTTTGGTTTTGTGCGTTTGCTCGGTTCTTCAAGAAGAAAGGGATTCATGTAAGGATTACACTTCACCTATTTTCATATGTTCTGTTTCCAATATTACACCATTTTCTGTAATGGTGATCTATTAAGTTTTTTGTTTCATTGAGATCCTTCTCATTCATCTATCTTCTCTCACTAGTCATTTACATGTGTACATTCTGAAGATCTTTGCTAATTTATAAAGTCTATACAGAAATTATAATTTACTATCACATAATTCTATTTGTTCATGAGAATCAATGATGAATTGAGATAATATATAATAACTCTTTAATTGAACTAATACAATGTTTAGTTACATTTTATCTTTATATATTACCAAAATAAATTGTTGGATATCAAGGATGAAATTTATATTGATGAACATTTAATTTTTATAAGTTTCCATTAAACACACAGAAAATAATTATTTCCGCCTGAAGAATTATAAGTTTCTTATATTATTTCCAGCCATTAGATGGCCACAATAGGCCTAAAACAGCAATGAGTGTCCTACTTATAAATGTTTGTATTCTATTATGTATATACATATTACAGTTTTTGTAACACCTGTTACTTGACGGTGTTATCTCACTCTTCATACTGGTTTATTGTTATAGTCTTATAACATATAGTGACTTAAACATGGCAACTGGGTACTCTCAATACAAACTAATGCTGAATAAATTTTGTGGAAATTAGTTCTGTTTTCATTTATTGAATGACAAATTAGTTAGTGCCATTAAATATACTAACCATTAGTTTAGAAGCTTGATGAGAGACAATATCTGATATAGAATATTATTATTCAATCATTAGGAAGAGTTGACTATTAAGTTTAGGCTGGTATGTTTAGAGTTTAAGTTGAATGAGGAGCCTTTGAAGCTTCATGAAAGCGTTATATATCACTTAATAGCTGTATCAATTTCAGTCATTAAAGAAGAAGCCAGGTTTTCCTTGTAAAAAATTATAAATGGAATTGGCAGTTTTTCCAGTGTTATCCATTTAAAGACAACATGAGTTTAATTTATATGTGCAAGGTCACATATCAATCACAAATAATTATAATTAATGTATTATTTGCACTATATCTGTAGTGTTGACAATGAAATTTACTTGCGGGTGTACCCTTTGAATCTCTATTTGAAGTCTGACAGTTTGGGTCTTCTTTATTATGAATTTAAAATTAAAAAGTAACCCAAAATTGCTACAGTACAATTTTACCCAAGTTTGTAAACACAATATTACTTTTGCTTGATATATGCTTTTCTGAAAACCATAAGTAATCTCATTTGTAGTGTGATGTGGATTTTATACTTCCTCTAAACTGAGTAGCTATTGCTGTCTAAATTGCTTCAATCTGGTCAATCAAAGAGAAACTGACAATTATCTTATTGGATTGTTGTAGGTGACGACCTAATATCAATGATTGAAAAATTGACATTTGAAGTGCAGAAATAAAATTTAGTATCCCTTCTGGATAAAACCGTACAGTCTTCTTATTTGAAATCTCATAAATATATTTGTCACCAAGTCTGATATTGTTTATTCACAGTAAAGTTCCTCCAGGTCACATATGATGCCCAAAATCTGCTGTATTGTTTTGTCACATAAGATTCCTTTCTCTATGCATCCATTATGTTTGACTGTTACAACATTATAACTTTAATGTTAAAGCACATCCTAATTCAAAGTATCTCCTTTTTCATTTCTATCTTTGTAATAAAGAATTTTATGGATTAAAGACTGGCAGCTCAACATATTAATATATGTTGTTGAATGTTTCAGATGATTTGCTTTTGGTCTGTCGAAATGACAATGTAGGTTCCGTCATTTTCTCAAAGTTTCTTTGGGGATTTGCTTCAGTCATGTATCACTAAACAGTACCATTTTACACAAGCATATATTTATAATAAAATAATTCTAAGACAATAATAAATAATATTTTTGGTATCAGTTTTTCAACATTTGCAATGTTTATATATTGTGATAATATATTCACATAATGCACAGTTTATATTATGCAGTCTGTTTAATAAATTAATCAAGCTTCATTTTCCATGTCTGTAAAGTAGAATAGTTGTAGCATTATGATCTCACAGTTTTGTTGAAAAGTGATGTGCATAGATGAACAGCTGGAATTAGCACAATGATTTTTGTGAAAAATAAACCTTTCTACTGAGATGAGTTGGAATGTAATTTTAAAATTAAAGCTTTTTGTTATTAGAAAGTCTACTGAAACTTAAAATTGAGACCAATTCTTAAAATATATTTTTTTGTATGTGTGTTCCAGTTTTTTTAGTTTGTTATTGCACTTTTTCATAGAGTATATTATAAAATGTTTTGTAGATTAATTGTTGTATGCTCTAATGTTTATAATTGTTCCTTTGTTAATTATGAGCACTTATGTACAGTTTGGTACTTATTCATATATTTTAATTTATAATTTTTTATTCTATGATTACAGAATGTTTTATATTTTGTTTCTCATAAATGCCTGTTATTTTAATTCGATATTCTTTAAACAGTGCCCCTGATTTGAGCACAGCCAAGTAGCAAAACACTTGCAAAAAAATTTTTTTTAACACACTCTACGAGCCTTAAAATGTACTTTACTATAAAATAAATATATTTGTTTTTCTGAAGTTTTTTGAAGATTTGAATTTCCTAGCTGTGTTTAGTTGTAGCTAGCAGAGATTTGTACCGTATAAATAGGACGGAGGAGACATTAACTTTCGGCAAGCAAAAAAACCATTTTGCATGTGGCTCAGAACAGATGTCTCGTGAAAGTTCATCTCCTTCCATACAACGTAAATAAATCATATCCTGTTCCCACTGCTCGTAGTGTTCCCGGTGACATCACATGGAGAAAACAAAAAGCCTTGAAGACTATACATTTGCTCAATGATTTCAATTTTTATCGATTGAAGTGTTGCGAGTAGGAAATCTTTTATCGTCCATGTAGTCTTATTTTACTACACTCGAATTGGGACAATAATAATATCACGAACCCTCGGGTACTATAATTAAGGTCTCTCCATGAACAACAAATTTAGTTTAGTTGCTGTAAACTCTTAAAAGAGAATACATTAATGTTGTTTGTGAAGAAATACGTTTAAATCGATCCTTTTCTCAACAATAAGGCTTTCTTTCTTTGTATTTTGCGTTTTTATATAATATATGGCGGTATATTAATATATGTAGTAAATAATATTTTGCAGACTAATACGAGGTGTTCTGAAAAGTTTCCGACCTTCACACGACGATGGCAGAAGTGTTAACAAAAGGGAATGTGTTTGCGCATGTCTTCAAAGGTACTCACCAAAATTTTAGCCATTTTGTACGCGCAGTTGTCGTTTGTCAATCGTCGTAGTGTTTTTTTTTCTTGGTAAAAATCTAGTATCGATCTGTCCTTATTAAATATTAGTTTTTGAACGGCAATACGTCTACGCAAATCAAAGTCAAGTTGGACGCTGTGTACGGGGGGACTCTGCACCGTCATTTACGAACGTGAAATTTTGGCCGTACCAGCTGACGAAGAACGTTCTGGACGTCCCAAAACTGGAACCACTGTTGATAACCAAATGGTGCTAGACAACCGTCGAATTAAAGTGATAGAGATAATAGCACACGCTCTGAATATTTCCAAAGAACGTGTTTGTCACATATTGAATCAAGATTTAGAGGCATGAGAATGCTGTCCGCGCGTTGATCGATTGAACATTACCAACGGCGCAGTTTAGCCGCCTATTAATTACTGTAGACGAAACTTGGATACTCCAGAAACGAAAATACAGGCAAAAAAGTGGACTACGAAGTGGGAATCGGCGCCAAAAAAAAACCCTGTTATTTTCGAATGGGAAAATGATAGTGACTTTTTTTGAGATAATCATGAAGTTATTTTAATCGATTATTAGAAAAAGGAAAAACCATTACAGGAGCATACAAAAAAGTATGGCCACTGTCGCCTGGCGGCTTGTTGCCTCCCCTCCAAACTCTCACACTCATTTCGTCAGCCTCCCAGTCAACATTTTCCTTTTTCTTTTAAATTGAAGGAAAAAAATGGTCTATTTGCATTCGCTGTGTGTTATTTGGCTAGGAATACCGTGACAAGAAAAAGCAAACTGGGTACATCCCGTAAACCAAGGATTTTTCTTTTAGTCCGGAGACTTTACAGTTGTGATAATAATAATAACAGTATTTACAATTGTAAAAATTAAACAAATAACAAGGTATTTACAATTTGCAAATACTTCACGTGTAAACTTGTGGTCTTGGATGTGACCCTTGTCATTCCAAGTTAAAGACGATAGAAACAGATTAATTTCTTTACCACATATTAGCATATAACCGGCATGATGTTAGCGATCAATCTGGTCATTGGGGAAACTACATGTTTGAAGCTTTAAGGATGTTATGGGGGAAGATGGGAAGAACGGATATTTAGGGAGTATGTAGTGCCATTTGGTAGGAGGGGCTAGAGTTAGGTAATTCCGGAGTGATTTAGGGGGAGGATGATGTCTATTGGGAGTTTATGTTTTAGTCTGCGATTTTGTGAAGGAGGGGGTGGGTTACTGTAGAATAGCTCAATGAAGGATGTTAACAAAAAGGTGCATTACCTTTGTTATTCAAACAGCTTATGGACGACTACAAAATTTTTCAATTATTGATTGGGGACGCGGAATTTTCGTTGAAAAACAGTATACTTCGACCATACGGTGGGGAAATTTATCACTGATTAAAAGATACTTCAACTATTGACCGTCGAGTGCACGCAAGTTAATTGAATGTTCATTTGGTATTATGATTATTAAATGGAGAATTTTTCACAGACCACCAAATGTCAACAATGATATGAGCGTAAATTACATTGTAAAATCATGCGTAATTCGTCATAACTTTGTCCGTGTAAACTACACTCACCAAGAGTAATAATGAAGTTAACCCTATATATTCTGGCGGCTCGGGGACTATCATGATTCGTGATTATTTTGCGTAATACTTTGTTGGAGCAGGTAATTTACCGTGACAATCGTCTAATATTTTATAAGTGTTAATAAGACCACGAATTGAGGAATACAAGCCAATAGAGATATTTACAGATAATTCAAACTAACAAATATTTAATATACGGCGACTATTTAATATAATTAATTTTGTTCATTTGAATATTTAATATTTATGTCATTTGAATCATCAGTAAAAATCTTCATTCTTTTACATCATTTTACGAAACTTTTAAATTACTTAACGTCGTACGTAATTAATAAATTTATATTAACTTAGCAGTCTTATTTGTCTTATGAGCTTCCCAGTTATACACTTCTTCACCACACATCAAAGACATCACTCTCCATGGGTTTTCTCTCTTTATTTTATCTGAATAATTAGTATCATTATTATCCCATAAAGCGGGACATAATTGAACAAATTTTATCTAATTATTATATTTTAAAATGAAAAATTTTACGTCTGACTGAAAATAATGAATAAGTAGCCAATTCAGATAAAAAAGTGATAATATATAATACCACACAAACTTGTCACCTGACGGAAGGGACAAAGATCCCAGAATTGTGTGGTATTTATATTATCACTTTTTTGTCTGAATTGGCTATCTTTCTTATTCATTATTATATTTTAAAATAGACGTATTATATTTTCATTTCACAGAATTACTTATACAACGTGTTAAAAAAATAGATCAACCATGAACACGTTCGAAGGATGAATGTCCAGATAGTTTTATTTATTTTAACCATTATCGACTCAACTAACACACTGACATTATCGGAAATATTTATATAATTTATATATATATTTAAAAAAATATTTTATAAAATGGCAAGAAATAACAGTAGAACACGATTGAACAACAAGCATGAGGATACACAAAGACAGCGAGAATTGGATACACAGAATCGCTGTGTGAACGTGCTCTTTGTCGGCAATGGTCCGTCAGTCGTCTCAATTCTTTTAAGACTCGAGACGGGCGAAGGTCACAGACGACTTACGTCGTGAATCGCCGTGTGAACGGACCGCCTCGCGCCCGTGACCAGTTTCACTGCTTCAGACGTGAATTGCAGACACGGAATCGCCGTGTAGAAGGGGTCTAAGCTAAAAGTTTAGTCAAATGAAGAGGCCATCACCTTTGTAAACATTTATTTTGCAGAGAACTGTGTGGACGGGGCAAAGATATTGGAGCAGCGCTAGAAGTGTGGAGACTTACAAGGAGACTGAATAAAAATTAATTTTAGGAAAAAAATATCCTGTATCTTTATTACGTCATAACTTTTCAGATCACTATGGTATCGAGTAAATGCACGAACTTTTTGTAGATATTTTTTTAAAAAATAAAGCTAGGTACCCTGGTTATTTCTCTTCACCTATTCTGTCTTTATCACATATAAATTACACGTTTGGAAATCGTCGAGTATTATTTGGTTATATCTAACGTAACAGTACTAAATGATATTAGCTCCAGTCCGAAAAAAAAATATTTTGCAGTCTAAAATGTGCCGTCGTTGTATTTTCAGCTCCCTTCACAGTCACCTCCGCCTTACCACTTTACTAGCACAACTATTCGAAACTATAAAAAACTATTACGTGCCTCGATCAATCAATTACAAATGTGATATACTGTGATTAACAATGCTCTATTAACACAAACTGAAAAGACGCAAATGATTTGAAAAACGTATCTACTGCACTTCTACCATAACCGTCCCTTCTCAACCAAATATTAGTAAAAGGCGTATAAATATTTTTCATCTATATACCAGGTGTATATGTTTCAATCCGCTGTATTTTAGTCATAAATACACATGTTTTTTCACACAAAGCAAAAAAATATTCGAAATTTTGGCCCCCGCTAGCTACGCATTTTTTTGCCAGCTCTCGGGCAATTTGTGAAAACCACGTCAAAAAAAAATCCATCTCTTTCGACGCAAACCACTCTTCAAGCCATTTTCGGACGTCCTCGTAAGACGCTCGACGAGGGGGTGGCCTGTCGAAGAAAACAGGTGGTAGTCGGAAGGGGCCAGATCTAGTAAATAAGCGGGGTAGCACCTCTCAGTTGAGTGCTTCCAAGTAAGTTTGGAGCATTGTTGATGTGTGCGATGGTGCGTTGTCGTGTGTAGGAAAATCATGTATTTGCTGAGAATCCGGCCTTTTTTCTTGTAGAGCACCGTGCAGGTTGATCAGCTGTTGGTCGTAGCGGTGGGCATCGACAGTTTCACCTGGTTTCAATAGCGGACGAACTATGCTGATCCCACCAAATACACAGCATCGTCTTTCGCCCGCCCGAAGCGATTTGGTCTTGGGGACGATGTTGATGGTTGGCCGGGATGAAACCACTTTTTTGCGTTTAGGATTCTCGAAATATATCAAATTTTCATTGCCAGTCTGAATCCGACGAAGGACCGACTTTCTTTTGCCAGCAAGATTTCGCATGTGTTTCGGCGTCGTTCCGTCTACCTATAGTTCAATTCATGCGGCACCCATTTTCAGATCCATTGAACTTTTCCCATGGCACGTAGGCACATGTAAATGGCTGGTTGAGTAACACTCAACTGCTCGGCAATACTTTTTTGCGCTTGGGTATCGTCCTCGTCCAAAAGAACCTGCGATTGATGGTCCCCTTCCTGGGCAGATTTTCACGCTTCTTGTCGCTCAGGTTAAAACTATCGTATTTGAGCCGACGAAACTAATTTCTGTAATTTGTTTCCGATACATCACTGTCATCATATACATTTGATGCGATGTTATTTCTTCCCTCATATGCTCTTTTTTTGGCAGAAAACTAGATATGATTACTAAAGGAGGAAATGTATGCAGTTGTATAAAGTTCCTGATGATGTGCACTGACTATTGTTAACGTATGACAAACACAAAAAATGCTGTGGCCATATTAGCACTATATATATATATATATATATATTGTAATGCTAATTAATTAGGCCATTAATTGTTTGGACGTAAAATTTGAATTGTTTGAGAAATCCATTATAGCTGTCTGATCGAACAAAGCAACAATGAGAGAAGCGAGCTCACTTTGCTTTGTCGAACAGTCAAAAATGGCGTATGCGCGCTAAAACACGGGAGAACTAGGAGTCAGTTTGCAGAAAAACATCGTGAGGAGCAGAACAAGTAATATAAGTGTTAGTTAGCGGAGAAAGATTGTTAGGAGCTGATGGCGGAAAGACATTATGAGGAGCAGAACAAGAAATATAATTTGAGCAGAGACTAGACATCGTCAATGTATAACTAGTTAAAGTTGTAAATTAATACGAAGAAAACATTCACGCCGTAAGTATTGCACGTTAATAATTGAAAAGTAAGAGCAGTTTAAGACCAAAGCGGTAAAAGACTAAAAAAACTACGAATCATAGGATTCGTATAAGGCAAGCAGTTATCAGATAGCTGAAATTCAGGAGGATCATCCGAGTTCCTGTGAGCCTATCAATTTTGACTTCAATAGTGAAAAATCTGTGAGTCGGTGTTTAGAATTCGTGTATAATTTTGCAATGTGTACTTCCGAAACCAAAAAGAATGCTGGTACCAGCTGGACAGATGTAAGTAACAAAACCAAAACTAATGATTAATTGTAAACGCTAATTAGAGGATAAGATTTCATTCTCTTTTAATTGTCAATCAGAGTTAATTTCTTTACTTTAAATTTCTTTTTATCGACATATTGTTTAGGTAAATTGTAAACTGTTTGTTAATAAGATTTTTTAAATCAATTTGTTGTGTCCATTATCAAACCCAGTAGAGACCCTGAGAGAGAGAAAGATCTCAAATTTTGTTGTAATTATCTTTATTGCCACAAAATAAATATTTTGTTTGTTAATTTTTGATTATTATTTGATTTAATTAACTCCTTCCATTTAATTATTACCTAAATGGCGCTTCACGTGAGGTAAATTCTTTAAATTAAATAAAGGCTCTCTTTTGTTTATATATATATTGTAACGGTACGTCACTCTGCTACGGCCCCACGTTGGGCGCCAAATGTAACGGTACGTCACTCGCTCGACTAAAACAGCGGTCAAAGCGAATTTTATAAAGGATGAGGTTGGGGATCACCGAGGAAAACCGTGGAGGGACGTGACCAGATTCGACGGTGGCAAATGAAATTCGTAAACCCAGGGTACTTTACAGCTTATAATTTCAAAACAAATCAAATACAATCCACTCAAGAAGATTCAGAACAGTTCACTAGCCTCGAGTCTAATACACAAGAAAAATCGGTCGACCATCCACACGTTAAACAGGTACTTAACGTTCGTCCTCGTTCAACCCTGGGGTGGCGCGTTGAAGTCTGGCCTGGCTTGTCAATTCGCTGGTCGCAGACGTCTGGGATGACCGAGTCGACTGGACTCCACACGACCGAGGACGACTGCGGGCGGGCGGCGGAGTGTTGGGCGAACAACCTCGTTGACGGCGATGCACGAAGGTGGTTCCTTCCAGGTCGTAGAAGAAGACTGTATTCGCTCCGGGCTCTCTCACTAGAAGAAGACTGTGTTCGATCCGGGTTCTCCCACTAGAAGAAGACTGTGTTCGCTCGTCAACCCGCTAGAAGAAGACTGTGTTCGATCCGGGCTCTCGCACTAGAAGCAAACTATTCGATCCGGGCTCTCTCACTAGAAGAAGACTGTGTTCGATCCGGGCTCTCTCACTAGAAGAAGACTGTGTTCGATCCGGGCTCTCTCACTAGAAGAAGACTGTAGTCGCTCCGGGCTCTCTCACTAGAAGAAGACTGTGTTCGATCCGGGCTCTCCCACTAGAAGAAGACTGTGTTCGATCCGGGCTCTCCCACTAGAAGAACAAAATTTTGGGGTCCACTCGCCAGCTAGCCTCGGGCCCCCGGCTGATTGGTCGAAGATCGGCCAATCCTCGCGACCTTCCGGTCGCCGCTTCACCAGGCGGAAGTTGTACCTTGGCCACATGGGTCCGTATCGGGCACAAACCACGGGCCCTATTATCCCTTTTATCAAAACACACGCGCACCACCCAGCGTCTGTTCAACACAACTGACAAAACAAAGGAAAAATTTAAAAAAGAAATAAATTTGTATAGTGCAGCAGTGACTGAACCGTCTGTTCTGTCACAATATATATTGTAATAATTAAATATTAATATTAATGGATGGGCGCTTTTAAATGAACAACTATTAACTTTAAAGAACAAACAAAATTTATTGTGCCAAATTTAAAATCAATTATATTTTACACAAAATATTTGGGATCTCAGGGTCTTGATCTGGGTTTGATAAATGGCAGAATTTAAATAATCAAAATTACATTTACTTTATATGTGGGAATCAATGCGTCCGAACATAGACGAAATCTGTTGTGGAAGAAATAATACTAAAGATTGAATTTAACAATTTCAATTTTATCAAGAATTAAGAATCTCATTTTATCGATAATTAAATAATTAAAGAACGATCTGACTTTTATCTTTTAAACACGGTTTACAAATTATTTTAAAGTTTTTCTCTACTTACGGCTGCCCAGGTCTCATTTTTAGTTTTTCGTGCACAATTTTGGGGACATCACTGATTCTAAGTTCTCACAGACTCTAATTGGCGTTGTTTTTTAGTTGGTTTAACACAAATTGGTTGGTTCTCGATGCTTTACTGCAACCTGGATTTGTAGATCTCGTGGCTTTAGTTGACAATGGACTTCATTGGTTTGTCTGAATATTGCTTTACTTTTTAATAACTGAAAGCATGTTTGTGACTGGGCCACAATCTTTCGTTCTGACTGCCAACTGTAAAACTTTCAATGAGTTCATTTCGTCCGTTCTATTCGCTATCTGCTGACCGACTGTACTGTTCAAATTTGTATGCCTTGGAATTTTGGTCTTTTCTCCTCGCTGCTTACTGCCCGACTGTAAATTAGAATTTTGGTCTTTTCTCCTTGCTGCTTACTACCCGACTGACTATCTTCGTCTCGTAGATTTTGAGCGCGTAAACTCTCTCAACAATGTTTTCTGTGCCTTGCCGGATTGTTGCGGCGTCCGCTCTATATCCACTAATAATGAGTCCTCTACAATCCAACTTTCCAATTAGAACAATGTCTTAATTACCAATTACTACAATATATATATATATATATATATATTGTAATACTAATTAGAGGCCATTAATTGTTTTAATATAATTGGATTGTTAGTGGTACATTTCTTGAAAGCAACAATCACGGCTCTTTGTCGGCGATAGTTGTTGGAAACCGCTCGCTCGTATGGAAGTCAGTCCGGCGAACGTTTCGAGAGAGAGAGGAGGCTGACCTAAAAAGTACGAATAGCGTGGTCCAGGAAGTTCAACTGCGACATCTATACAACTCTGTTAAACACAAGTAAATAGTTCTTGACGGAGAGACTCATGATATACAATCGCAAAGTGGAAGCAAAAGGTTTGCACCACAGAGATGCGAAATAACATTTCGCATAAAGGCATCGAGGAGACATACGTCTGAGGGCTGACTAAGGGAGCAGATGATCCCAAAATTCCAGGTGGAATAACAACGAGAACTACGACCGTGTTTATTAAAAATGATGTGTAGAATCAGTGAATAACGGCCTTTTTAATGAGTTGTGTCCTCAAGCTCCAAGAATCAGATCTGGTACCAGAAAGACATTCGTGAGTACAAAAACAATTATTTAAAGTCTGTAAACGAGGATTAAAGGTATATGTCAGATTTCGTTATCTTGTTTAGTTTTCTTTATTGTGTTTAGAATTTATATTCCGTTCATTTCAATTTTTATTTGTTAATTAATTTACTAAATTTGTTTGTTCTTACTATCAAGCCCAGTAACGATCCTGAGAGAAAGAGTAATTATTTGTAATTGTTGTAAAATTATAAAGTTGTGTTTTCCTACAAAGCCACAAATAAAAAAATATAAAATTTGGTTTGTAAATTTGAGGAAATTAAATGTGCAAAGTGAGGCTGATAATTTGTATCTTTAAAGAATATAATTTTTTTTTTTCTAATTAATATTTTTTTAGATTTAAAGTCTTCCAGTTAATCATTACAATATATATATATATATTGTAGCAATAGTTAATTAGGCCATTAATTGTTTGGTTATAATTTGAATTAAGGCGGTATGAGCTACCAAAGCTCTGTTGCTTTTTTGAAGAGCCGAAATGGCGATTGCGCGCGCGAAACTAAAGTTAGTCTTCAGTCTACGGTCAGCCACGAGAGAAGAGACATTAAAACAAATCTTCACCGAGATACATAGCAGTTCGATACAAATCGATAAATAAAACAGTAAAAAAATCTGCAAATGGCGAGTTCCTGTAAGCAAGCAGATAGTTGGACAGAGAGATTTTCTGAGAGGATCATCCGAGGTTCCTGAGAACTGAGTACGTGCATTTCGACAGCGTATGTGTTAAATCTGTGAGGATATTAGAATCAGTGTAAAATTTTTCATTTAAAGTGTAGTGTTGAAGCTACCAAAGAATGCTGGTACCAGTCGGACATTATGTGAGTAACCAAAACTTTGATAATAATATTTGTATACGATAACTAAAAGGGTAGAGTCAGATTTCGTTCAAGTTTAATTTCTTTACATTTAGCTTTCTTTCATTTATCGACATATTGTTTTTAGGTAAATTTTAAACTGAATTGTTAATCAGTTTATTAAATCACTTTTCTGTTAATTATCAAACCCAGTGGAGACCCTGAGAGAAGAGATCTTAATTTGATTGAAATTGTTTTAACTTTTGGAAGCCGCAAGTGAATAAAATAATAAATTATTTTGTTTGTTAATTTTTCATAATCTTTTAATTTAATTAACCTTTTTATTTTTATTATTACATTAAATATATCTCTACCGCCATCTATGAGCAAACAGCGGATTTAACACACAACTGGTATGTAAAAAATAAATGTATCCGCATGCGTTCCTATATCGTTCATCCGATTGCGATGAAACTTGTATGAGTTGTGCGTACGCCCTCGAACGTTTTCTGTCGGCCTCTGGAAGAGTTAGCCTCTTCCTTCCCCCATTTTAAGCCTCAAAATGTCTCCCCTCAATATATAGAAAAGGTGCATTAGGCTTAAACAACTGGCCATATCCGCAGTAGCGAAGTGTGCATTGATGTTCGTTTATAAAATCTAATTTAATTACACCAAGATCTTGAATCAAACTATCAGCATATTATTAGAAGCGATAGAAATAATAACGAATTACGATTTGATAAACAGGGATTCAGCCTTCGTGTTAAGTAGTAGGTTGAACCCTGCATTAGCTTGTATTACTCATAAGGCAAGGATTCGCAAGGACGAAGGGAAGCCTCGTGACTCATCGCACACTCGCGTTGAGTCAAGTCACGCAACCTGACAAACTTGGTGTTCGAAAGGATTCTATAGACCCTATAGATGGCTCATACCCGTACAGTCACTTCGCCAGAAGATGACAGAGCACTATGTGATTCTACTCGAGAACTGTTTATACAAATATATTCAACTCACTTCAGTTAGTATTCTTTACTCCCTTAAATCTCTCAAGAAACAAGGATTATTTACCAGAAGTATTTTACTTCCATCATCTTCTACCTTATATATTGTATTGGCAGTACTCTTCACTTACTTATTGAACCAGGAGTAATTTTGACTCCCACAAGGTATCGGGAGTAGTTTGACTCCCCCATGGTACCGAAAAAAATTTTGTTTCACTTAAGATATCGACAGTACTTTCTTATTCATTTAACGTACCGAGATTATATTTAACTCCCTTAAGGTACCTGAAGTTTTTTAACTACTTTAAGGTATTGGAAGTTTTAATAACTACCTTAAGATACCGGGATTTTTTGATTTAATGGATTTGGAATATTCATGACTTCCTTATTGTACTTGGAATATTCTTTGCTTTCTTTTACGCACCAGGAATTTTTTCTCTCTCTCGATATTCATAAATTCTTTTACTCTTTTAAGAGTATTTTTACTCATTTTCGGTACAAGATGTATTAATAATGACTCATTTAAGATACAGGGCGTAATTTTTAATCCCTGAAGAAACCGTAAAGATCCCGGGTTATTTTCAATTCCATTTATGTACGTGGACTACTTTCACTTCTTTAAGGTACCACGTGTATTCTTGACTCCCTGCGAGTACCCGGAGAGTTTTTGACTCCTTTCGCTCTACGCCATTTAAAGCACGTGTTAACCAAAATATTACTGTCGAATTAATTCATTTTCAGACTTTTATAAATAAATATCCGGGCAACGCCGGGTTTCCAGCTATTAAGGTATAAATATAACAATGTGATAGTAAATAATCATGATTTAAATAATATGTATTAAAATTATCTTTAAAATGTATATTTAATTAAAATGTACTGGAAAAACTGTTTATTAACTTTTTATTATTTCGTAATAGATTCTTTTTCATGTGAATCGTAGTATTGTAAAATTTACAATTTTTATCCCAATAAATATGAATTTTACAATAATGATACGATGAATTCAGAACTAATATTTTCTGGTGTTCCATTGCCTGACGTGGAGTAGCAGGTTATAAGTGAAGGGATTGCGTGAAAACTTTGATAATATATTGTAGTTTAATTCATTAACTATAATAAAGAGTGATGTACCTTCATTGTTAGCGTATCAATTTCGAGAATTAACTATAATAATACTTCCTTCCCAGTTTTCCCTGATCATACAAAGAACATGCTTATTCAGACGCTGAAAGTCGAGATAACGTCAATTTGGGATTGAGGTGTACTGTGGGGGTTTCCGAATCTCAATATTATGCTTTGAACTTATTTGCTACTACCCCGAAATCTAACAAGGGTTTATGCTACTACAATTATTTATTCTCCGTCAGATATGTCCATTGGACCGTTTTTGAAAGTTAGACCAAACGTTCTGTGGTGTGATCGTGTCCCTCGTTTATAATTGTTGGAGGATACAATTTTGCATCTTGACATTAACACCAGATACAAAGCGGCACCGGCAACTGAAATTCTGGGGAAGATCGTTTTTTGTCTCGCCCACGCAGCGGGTGGTCACTGGTCAGAGGAACTGAAAAGGTCAGTGATGTGCAGTTGTTGTGGACAGCAAGGAATCTGTTTGTAAAAACCGACTGGACACTGGTAGAGAGGATGTAGTTTTGCTAAGTCCGCCTGGATGCGGACAAAATATGCTGTTATGCTCATACAGGTGGTTGAGGGTTGCAGAGCTTCAGATCAAATAAGCTCTAAAGGCGACGAATTGGAAGGCGTGCGGCTAGAATTGACTGGACGATTAATGAAGAGGACGTAAAATATGCTCAGAATGATGATTTTCTGTAGGAGACAAGAAAAAAGGAGACGCCATTTCCGGTTACTCCGGCTGAACTACACGTAAGAAAATTTTATTACATTTCTTTAAAAACATTTCAATTGTCATTTCCATTCCAGTTTGTTTCACATTCCAACTTGATATATTTTTTCATTTTACAGTGAGAACTTTGTATAAGTGGATGAATTGTGTAATTTTTTGTATCATTAATTTTTTAATCAAGTTAATTTTGTGTTATTAAATTCAAATAAATTTATTTAAATCAAAAGTTACTAATAAATTACAGATTTTTATTTTGAGAGTCTCAATAACCAACCATACCACATATTTGGAGGTAAGCTGAATTAAGGTCTCACACGCTCTGAATTAATGCCCCTCCCCCCTCTCCCATTACAAACTACTACTTGATTGAATTACAACTCTATGTGCTATCATATATTTCTCCAAATCAGTGTATAGAATACCAGAAAATATTCTGAATGATGACTAATACTAGTTATCTTCTCTTGAAGCCTTATGAGGCAGGAAAAGCAAAAGTTATAGACGATTAAATTGAATGCACCATATCACTGATCATGAAATGAGAACCCACGTGGGCAGGAAGTCGGCAATACGCATCGCCATGGTCTTGGCCGTGGCGTTAGGGTTGTTGGGGTTGCGGATGTCGTAGACGATGGTCCTTCCACCAGCCATGAGAGCCGTCCAAATGCCGTAGGTGCCGTAGCCGATGATGGAATGATGGCACGACGACAACAGCGCCAGGTCGTGGCCTGGATGGATATGACCTCGCGATGCCATGAACACACTGCTCGGAGGACTCGCACCCTGCAAAGACAAACGAAAAAGTCATCTCGAGTTGTGTGCCATGAAATCACTCGTAGCTTAGTCACTGCATGACATAGTTCAAGATAAAGGCGCTTTCTGGGAGACAGAAAAACGTTTTATACTCCGTGATTCTCAAGAGGGTTTCATCTGTGAAACACCTTTTTCATATTTAATCTAAGAATTTCCGTTAATCAGATTCAACCGACCCTATCCAATTAATAGAGACGTGCCAAAGAGCTCTCAATATCGTAAAAATGCAACTTACTGGTTAGGATTAGTGACCTATCACTAATTACATCTTTCGTCTATTCTCGGTAACATCAATATACTACAAGTATGTGTGACCAGAATAACAATATGGAATACTTATAATTAATAGCACAGGTGGGCAATCAATACCTTACTGTAAAAATTTTCATTTACACCAATACATAATCCTGTGGATTATAAGCGTGAAGAATACAAGTAACTACGTTGAAGCGGATAAAAAAACCCTGGCACATTGTCGTG
The DNA here is from genome assembly GCA_037074705.1 of Zhengitettix transpicula. NCBI lineage: Eukaryota > Metazoa > Arthropoda > Insecta > Orthoptera > Tetrigidae > Zhengitettix > Zhengitettix transpicula. The sequence goes on along the minus strand of CM073592.1, from coordinate 118,112,497 downwards.
TGAGAAATTGTTGATATGAAGTTGTGTAGAACTGAAAGACAGCAACAACGCTAATACGTCACAGAGGAATACAAGAAAATAATTCAACTGTTTAAACTTCTGGCCATGAATTTCGCATTTGATTTTTAGTCTCTATTTCCTTCTTGAAATGACTTAAGAGTTGTATAAGCTTAAATCCGCTGTTTTCTTATAGATGGCGTTAGTTATCATATTAAACTACTCTTTTCATGAGTGTCATCTGTCAAAAGTAGTGCATATTATCTGCAATTTTATACGACAACATACATTTTTACTTTCGTAATCACGTCTAGTTTTATGCCAAAAAAAACATATGCAGAGAACTCTGCTTTTCAGCTTAAATTTGAAGAAATCGACTGTCGAATCGCGCCAAATCCTTCTGGAGGTCTTTATCGACAGTTCTTTTATGGAAACAACGTGCAAAGATTGGTTTCGTCGCTTCAAAGACGGCAATTTTGACCTGAGCGACGAGAAGCGAGAAAATCGGCAGAGGAAGATTAAGGATTATGAATTGCAGGCTCTTTTGGACGAGGACGATACCCAATCGCAAACAATGTTCCTCAACCAGCCACTTCTATGCGCCTGCGTGCCAAGGGAAAAACGATCCGAAAATTGGTGCCGCGTGAATTGAACGGTAGGTTGATGGAGCGATGCCGAATTATCACTAATTGATCTTGCTGGCCAGACAAAAAAGATAGTCGTTCCTGCGTCGGATAGTGACTGGAGATGCGAAGTGGATATATTTCGAGAATCCAAAACACTTGAAATCGTGGGTTGATCCCGGCCAACCATCAACATCGTCCGCAAACCCAAATTGCTTCTGACGGAAGTCGATGCTGTGCGTCTGGTGGGATCAGCAGGATGTCGTCTAGTATCCTATATGAGCACGGGAGTGTGACTGTGACGGGTCGGTGTCAGCCATGGCTTTCACTAGTAACTGAGTCCACTCAAGGCGGTCGTCTAGTCTTCGGGCTAAGGTGTTGAGGATGGCCAGCCTCAGTTATCCGACGACGAAACCGCCTGGTTGTAATTCTCTGCTGGGTGGGAGCGCAACCTACCTGGCTTAAGGAGATAGCCACTAGCTTTTCTGCTCCGACGGTTGAATGGCTGGTTTAGGACCGGCTGTGACGCCGAAGGGAAGAAAACTACAAAGCCAGGCATTTTGAGAACCTAATGGCCAGCGTCCTCGCGCTGGTGATGGGGTTGTTCAAATGCCTGGAACTGCAAGCTCTACCCGGTGGTGGCCCCCGAGTCGTGTATGTCCCTCCTCCTCGGGGATAACGCGACTTAACAGAACCATGCACGATACGACAGACCAGAGCCATCAGTGAAAAAGTCTGGTAGTCGGGGTGAGCTGTAAGCCCAGCTGCCGTCTTGTCTAGGGATGGCAGCTCAAGCTCACGGAATGAGGTTGGACTCGACGTGGCAGTGGGTTGCGTATGTAAATCCCATGAGGTGGTGCTAGCAAGCCGGTCTGGGGAACTGAAACCCAATAGTGGGGGGGGGGGGGGGCGACCAGGTCTGGTATTTGAAGCCTCAAGCCCTTGGGGAAGGCACGTGGGCCTGAGGGTGTGATACTTGTAGAAAGCCTCTTTCCTTGCAACGGGGAAGAAAAACTCAGGTATGGGAACCACACCCCTCCTTCAAATTTTGAAGAATACTGCGAACCATAACTAAAGCTGCAGTCACTCGCTATAAGTTCATTCGCCCTGTAAAACCTGCCCAGGTATACACGGGGTAGCGGTACGTCTTCGGATGTATTTTGCGCTAAACGTTTACGCACACACACACACTACGAACGGTTGAAACTTCGTGAAACTGTCAATGCCCACCGCTACCACCAACAAACTGATCATATTGCACCGTGCTCTGTGTGAAAAAAGGCCAGAATCTCAGCAAAGACATGGCAAGTTGATTTCCTCCACGACAACGCACCATCGCACACGTCAACAGTGGTCCTTTACTACTTCTAGGCGCTACCCCAAGCCGCTTATTCACAAGACTACCACCTGTTTTTGTGTTGCTGAGCAATACGTAGATTGTATGGGTACATCCATAGTGCACCGCCACCCGCTTCTCGCTTTATCGCGGCAGACTAGCGGGGAACAAATGCAGGGAGGAATGTACGCTCGTGGCCATAGTGCGCCTGTTTCAACCTGCTTTTACCCGCATTTACCGGAATTCATTATTGTTTCTTTTCTCGCTTTACCCGCACGATCAGCTTGCCATAGAATTTCCGACGCAGATGTTCTTCTTTTGCTTTCTTTATATAAATATTAATTTAAAAGGCGCGATGGAAGTGGATAAATATATCTTAATTTCTTAAGTGTTTTTAAAAATTGAAATGAAAAAATTTACGTCTGATTGAAAATTGATAATAAAAAATATAGTCAAATTCAGACAAAATAAATGATAATATAAATACCACACAACGTTTCTCGGATCCTTGTCCCTTTTAAAAATGAGTTATATGAGACGAACGCAATATAGTGGACAAAGCGTGGCAGACGATACCTATCGAAATGGATGTAGAAGACAGTAATTGAGAAATTAACAAAACTTATAATTATTTGTTGAACATATGCATAAAATTATGGCTACCACAATTTATAACTACACCCAAAATCTTTTTCTTTATTTAGGTACTTACTGCCCAACATGGTAGTCATGCAACACAATAGATTCTCTCGGGATAGCTCTGAGACGTGCACTATGACCATCTACTACAATCGAGCAGGTTCACGAAGCGGTAGGGTCTGCCGCGGAATAAAGCCTGGCAAGCGAGGAGCGAGAGGCTGTGCACTATGGACGTATCCTAACGGAGACTTCTGAAAATGCCTCGATGGATGGTTTGCCTCGAAAGAGATATTTTTTTTGGTGTGTTATCTACAAAATTCCCGAGACATGGAAAAATTGTGGAGCTGGCGAGAACCGGTACTGTGATTGATTTTTTTTTTGCTTTCTATGATAAAAGCATGTGTTTTTCTGACTAAAAAACAGCGGATTATAGTTGATACACCTGGTACATATTTATTTATTTACTCTTTCGCTGTGAATGGACAAGTTTATGGTCGGAGTTACAGCTATAAGATGCAGAACAATTGTTATAATATGAACAAAAGGAAGGAAGGAAGAAAAAAAAAGCCTGCGAGAGAATTCTCTCGCAGGTAACCTGCGAGGGATGTTCTCTCGCAGGCAGAACCTTTTAGGAGAGATATTAAATGGCTACCTTTAAAGTATGCCTTTTCCTCTCCGGTTTCGAACTAAGGTTCCCACAAGCCGAGACACCTTGGCCTGTTTTGAGAGGTGTATTTTCCGGGGTCACAGACCTTGGGCATTCGGTAAGAGTTGTTCGCTATTCCCATTGGAATAGTCGGCCAGTTGCCTCCTAAACTGGTCGAGGCACGGAAAAGGGAATGCTGCGTCCCCACAGCAAACTCCTCTCCCGCTATCGGAAGGGCGTGGGTCAAGTACCCAATGCCCGACCTACCCGATGCAGGTTTTTCTAAGGTTTTCCCTGCATTTCTTTAGGCGAATGCCTAAAATATAGCCCGGGGGCCCTAGTAGCCCTTGGCTACCTTCCTCTACCCTTCCGCATCCCCCATTTCAAACCCCTTCCTATTCTTTTAAAGGGGAGTTGCCCAATGTGGATCACCCTCATGTAGCCTGTTGCCCTAAAAAAAATATAAAAAATAAAAAGAAGCTATGTACTGTCCTTGAATTAAATACCACACTACGTAAACTTTCAGTCAACTAGTGTTCCATCTTATAAAGAGAAGAAAGTTAATCATTCACAGTCTCTTTAGCTTAATTGATTCTCTTGGTGTTGTACTACAGTTACCTAGTTTCAGGCGATAATCGAACTTGTAATGAAATAAATGGCCTTTTGAAAAATTAAATAACATTAATATAGTTTATAACTGATTTATTTACTTATAAAATTCGGCATGAGAGTTTATAAAAGTATTGAAGTATATTTATTTAATCCAGCTTGAGACTAAAGGAATGTTGCGGAGGAGCGATTGTTAAATAATTTTGATGCAAAGTATATTCTTTAATTTTCTCTCACTTACACTTGTGGTTTTCGCTCTTGTAGCAAGACGAACTCCGCTGTAGTGTACAGATGAATGTGTGTATTTCGACACGCATCAATAAAGATAGTGCACGTGATTTGCTGACAACTGCTGCGTAGCTCAGTAGATGCTGAAAACGATTCGAGACGCCACGCTGGTTGTTTCCGGCCTAAAGAATGTTCTAGTCCTAACTTGTGTTACAAATCCGGATTATATTCATGATATATAGAATATATATGGATCTACAGATTGTGAACAGCTACCCGACCGCCGAATAAGTATAGATTTACGAATATATTAATATAAATCAACTAGCTATTTATTTAAATTAACCCGGAATAGGAATTGATTCGACATTAACCTCTTGACAAACATTTCATTTAACCTGCATCAATAGCGTCAGTGTTTGGAACATTTACCCATTAACGTTCCCCTCCCCGACCCTAGGCGTCGAATTTCAAATAAACTATGATGACTGACGGTAGTTTAAAAACTCAAGAATTCTCGTACTACGTAAAATACGAGTGTCTAAAAATCACACCGAATTAAAACAGTTAAAAATACTCGCTAACTTCATAAAGTCTGAAAGTAGTCCTGCTACCTCTAAGTAGTAAAAAAATTAAACTTTCAACTGAATACAGGCCTGATTCTGTGATTCTGGAGTCAGCAGACAAGTGTACGGCGATCAGCAAACACGCCACTATGGTTATAAAGGAGCTACGCAAAGTTGAAAAGGTAAATAGTCCATAATAGTAGGAAGAGCCACAGCTAAGAACACTTCCTACGAAGTAATACGTAACTGCAGTTCCGTTGGACGCAATAATTGGTCGTCGATGGAAACGGAGGTGCTTTTTAGTGAGTAAGAATCACACACTATCGTGTAGTACGGACTGCTACCTGTGTCTTTTTAAATATTTTTCACCTACCCTCGTTAATTATATATATATATATATATATATATATATATATATATATATATAATGGGTCAATAAGAAATTTTTATTATTCATTATTGGTAGCGTAACTCTGAGGTATTGTGACTTGCGGTACTGTCGACGAGAATGCGGAACCGATAATGCTTGCTATCAAGGAAAGGCATTGTCGAAAAGGGATAAATAGACGTGCAGAACTTTGGCGGAAGAGAGTGTGTTTTGGGAGGCAGATGATGGTGTGTTAGTAGTCGCCAGTTCTCAGTTACACCTTTGCCAAGACCCAGTGGTTTTTCGGATCTTGAGAAAACACAATTTCTCAGTTGTGGTTGCTAGTCACCAGTTATAAACTATCAGTTTTAAGTTTCCTGTTGCCAAGTCCCAGTGGTTTTTCGGATATTGAAAGCACAGAATCCAAAGCGTAATAATCAGATATTTGGAGAGAGCAGAGAGTGAACTGTAAACAGCGATTGGTCAGGGAGTGATGATTAATCTATAAACAATTATATAGTCAGAAACAGAAAGACGTCGGCAGTGTTTTAATGTGTTCTCAAACAATAATAAAATAGCATCAGTGCAAATGGCCTGTCAGTGAAAAGTGTAAAAAATAAAATTTCTCAGAAGACCAGACATTGGTATATAATACAAACAAAATTTCTCATCTGTAAACTTTATATGTAAATATCTACCGTTAGATTTCAATCAGATTTCGATAACTTAATTAAAATTATATATAACTTTCAAGTTAGGAATAATTGTTTTATTGTAAATTTAAATTTATTGGAGGCCCGATAAGCGGCCCTGAAATTGATTTCTCACAAAAACGAAGGCATATTAATAAATTGTAAATTTCAACGAAGACAAAACTTTGTTAATAAATTAAATTGTTATCTTTAAAACATTTGTTCAATTTCAACTTCCTTTATCTTCATTTCAATATTATTTATTTTGATTACTACATAATTTGGCGCCACAACGTTCTATTGTAATTTTATTATCTTCATTATAATTTGTTTATTTTGATTACTACATAATATGGCTCCTAACATGGCTTATTTTAATTTAATTTCTTATTTAATATATATATATATATAAATATTGTAGCAATTAAAAATATATAATTAATAAATAAATTTCATCTTTCATTACTGGCGGCGTAACTCTGAGTCCATGACATTGTGACTAACTCTATTGTTTGGCGAGAATGCGGAGCCGATAATGCTCGCTACAAAGTGATAGTCGAAAAGGCATAAATAGACGTGCAGAAGTTTAGCGAAGCAGGGAGAGAGAGAGAGGGAGAGAGAGAGAGAGAGAGAGAGAGAGAGAGAGAGAGAGAGAGAGAGCAGAGTATGTTTTGGAAAGCTGCAGAGTATGTTTTGGAAGGAAGCGGAGTGTGATTTGGGAGTCTGATGTCTGTATTAAGAGTTGCCGGAGCAGAGTTGTAGTATAACGTAGCAGATTGTGAAGCATGTAGCGAGTAAACAGTAAACAGCGATTGGTTAGCGAGCGGTGTGTGATCGTCAAATAATTATATATTTAAAATCAGAAAGATATTGACATAGTTTTTAAGTGTTTGCAATTAATAATAAATCTATTGTTTGGCAATCAATCAGTGCAAATTGCCTGTTAATGAAAAGTGGAGTAAGTAAAAACAAAATTAATTAAAAATAAAATCATGTGTGTATAAGCCCCAGAAGACCAGACAATGGGATGTAAATCAAACAAATCTTTAACTTCTTTGTGTCAGCTACGTAATTTTATAAATTGACTATTTACCCAAATCAATGAACGTGTCTATTTTTCAATTTGTTTTGTATTCAAAATAAAGATAAGTAGATATATACTATTTATTGTGAAAACCCCGAAAACCTTCAAGGACTCTACCGACCAAGTGATCACAATATATATATATATATATATATATATATATATATATATATATATTGTTGGAAACTGCGCGTTCATACGGGGAGCAGTCTGGAGAAAGTTTTGAGAGAGAGAGGAGGCTAATTGAGCGGTACGACGAACATTACGGGAGAATGAGGATGCTGATCTAAGAGTACGAACAGCGTGGTCCAGGAAGTTCAACTGCGAGACCTATAGATTCTATAAAACATGAGTAAATAGTTCTTGACGGAGAGACTCATTTTATAAAATTCGCAAAGTGGAAGCAAAAGGTTTGCAACACACAGACCGAAATAACATTTCGCATAAAGGTATCGAGGAGACACAAGACCGAGGGAGCGGCTGACCCCAAATTCCAGGTGGAATAAAACGAGAACTACCGTGTGTATTAATAATGAGGTGTAGAATCAGTGAATAATGGCCTTTTTAGTGAGTTGTGCCCTCAAGTTCCAAGAATAAGATCTGGTTTTATAATCACTACATTTTGGCCCAACAACGTGGGGCAATTTATTTAATTTTAATTAATTGAATATAATCATTACAATATATATATATATATGGTCATTGTTGGACACTGAGAACAATAATTTCTGGTAATTACCTTCAGAAAATATTATTCGCTGAATTTTATATTTCAATAGTCTATCTGCAACTTGGAGAATGGCTCCAGAAGTAATTTGGGATAAAATGTATTTATTTCTCAGCGTAGTTTCCTTTTAGGTTTTCTGCCCTATTTAAATTGAGGACCGTCAACCGCAGACTCCATTTCTTCATTGTTGGTTCGCATAATAATTTAACATTGAGTCATTTTTTTCAAGTTTGGAAAGAGAGAAAAAATCCGAAATATGGCGAATAAGGTGCGTGAGGAAGGAATTCCAACTTTAACTCTGCGATTTTCGCCAACGCGACAATGGATGTGTGAACTGGTGAAACAAAACTTTATTTTTCTTGATTTCATCATTCAAACGCTACAATAAACCGCATGATGCGTGCTTTGATTATTTTTCCATTTCGAATATAATCAATGAAAAATATTCCACGCCATGACTATGCCAGTAAATGGATGCCAGTAAATGGACCTTCTTTGGTGTCCATTACCCCTTTCAATCCATTGTTTTGACTGTTCCTTCGTCTCAGGTGTGAAATTTTGGCCCAATGTTTCATCAATGATTTAGAATTGACGCAAACACTCGGCTTTATTGCTATGAAACATCACCAAGCGGTCGACTGAAACATCCTCACGACGCTATTTTTGTTACATTGTAAGTAAATATCCAATTTTTTAGTCATTATGTGAAGCCCAGCACTGTTTGAATTGCCTACTTTGTCTGCTAGTTCGCACACTTTCAGTCGACGGTCATCCAATACTATCTTGTGGATTTTCGTCACATAATGTCACATATGAAAGTACTACATCACATAATGACAACCAATATTTATAACTTCACTAACGTTATTCAACCAATCACGAGCATTCGGTTAATTGACACCTGACAAAATTCACGTGCCTCTTTGCACATCACCTATGCACAGATGTGCTCTTCCAGGTACTTAGCCACGTTAACTCTGCGTGCCCCTAGGATCTAGATAGTGTCACATCTGAGTGGTTGCACGCCAAACACTTGCTCCTTCCCTGACGCACAGCTCGCCAATTTTCTCTTCGTATGAATGTTCTCGCCGTGAGACTACTATCACGTCAGTATACACCCACGCCTGTTTTTTGACCTACATAAATGAGAATATGAGCCCTTAACATGGAGTTAACTAGCACAAAGCAAGATATATACGAGGCGTCCGGAAAGTAATTACAGTTTGATAGAAAAAACCTCATAAAAACATTTTATTCAAAGCAATATTTATATTAATATGAAAGAGAATTTCGTAAACTATTTTTCTACGTAGTTGCCACCATTGTTCAGACATTTTTCGTAGAGGGAAACCAACTTTTGTATGCCCTCTTCATAGAAAGATGCCGCCAACGTTGACAGCCACGGTTGAACACAATTTTTTACTGTTCCCGTTTGGTTCCCAAAATGCTTACGGATGTCCACAAAGCGAAGCGACTTTGACCTGTCTTATACGATACGGTGATGAGGGAGATGAATTCTTAAACAGTTTTGTGACCGGTGATGAGACTTGGGGTTGTTATGATACTCCGGAATCGAAACCACATTCGATGTATTGGAGGCACTCAGAATTTCCCCCCCCCTCCCCCCAAAAAATAAAAGCCTGATTTTGGAGGAAGGCGCTTTAACACCTATGACGACTAAAAAAATGGTGTTCAACACTGGCTGTCTTCATTGGTGGTATCTTTGTATGAAGAGGGCATACAAAAGTTGATTTCCAGCCGTGTCTCAACTATGGTGGCAATTACGTGCAAAAATAATTTAATAAATGCCCTTTCATGTAAAAATAAATTTTGTTTTGAAAAAAATGTTTTTATGTTTTTTTTTCTTGTATGTTATCGAAAGGATCATACTGATGTAGAATTGTTTCTATCTCGTCAGGATAAAATTGATGTTCTTTCCTTGACGGAGCACTGGCAAAATGAAGACGAAGCTAATTGTTTTGTCCTAGAGGGTTATGCTAGGGTGTCAAATTTCAGTCGAAAAATAATGAAAAATGGGGGGTCGTGTATTTTCATTAAAAACGAGCTAGTAGAAAAGTGCAAAGATAGGCCAGACATTCGTAATCTCAGCCGTGGATGTGTTTTCTTGTGCAGTGCAGTTGAACTAACAACCGTTAATAATTCTAAAAATGTCATATTTTTATCAATTTATCGTCAACCGGGAAGCGATTGTGCAAGTTTTATTTCGCTTCTAGACCGTCTATTAAGGAAAATCAACGCGGAAAATAATACTGTTATTATTGTATAAGGCGACTTCAACGTTGATTACCTGCGCGAGTCCAGTAATAAACGCGACCTTGGGACCATGCTTAAATCCTACGGCATTTCCGTCACTAGAGTTGCCTTTTCAGAAACTTGCATTGACTATTTGTTGTGTAACCTTCACATAGATTCTTACAATGTTAATATAATAGAAACAGGTTTATCCGATCACAAGGGTATGTTTATGAACATAAAGAGTGAAATAATCTGCAAACCTAGCCCTAAAGACTCAGTACTACTTACTAGAAACCTTAACTCTGCAAGACTCAGAATTATCGCAAATAGACTAGAGACCGTACAATGGGATTTTATTTTTGATGTTAATAAAACTAAGAATGCTAATGACATGTTCGAAACTTTTCTAAATTATTTCTTATTAGTCATCAACGAGACAGCTCCACTTAAATTAAAGAATAGACCCAATATAAAAGTAAAAAATTGGATAACTAAAGGCATACTAGTTTCTCGCGAAAGGCTCTGCCAAATGAATAAATTTAAAAATATTAATTCATCGCCACAATTCTTGACTTTCTTACGATCTTATAGACGTATCTACAGGAAAGTGCTTGGAGCTGCTAAAAAATTACATACATCGGAGTATATAGCAAACTCAAATAACAAAATAAAAGAAACTTGGGAGGTGATTAAAAATATCTCAGGTAAGGTCAATTATAACGTGACAGATATAAAGCTTGTCGACAACGGTAAAACTTTCACCAACAGAGACGCTGCGGGTATATTTAATTCATATTTTGTTCATATGTCGGATCAATTTTCTAACAATAAGCCATCAGAAGGTCGTGCTTTTTATAAACTGCTACAAAACGCTGTACCGAGTGTTCGGAATTCCATTTTCCTTCAACCGGTTACCAATATCGAAATAATAAATGTAATAAGAAAGCTAAAATGTACCCAATCTGCGGATATATGTGGCATCTCAAGCAAAGTCGTGAACTACTGTGCCGACGTCATAGCTACTCCCCTTCAAATCATATTCAACGCGTGTCTTTCTACCGGCATTTTTCCCGACTCCCTTAAAGCTGCTAAAGTTATTCCGATCTTCAAAAAGGGTTCGCCACCGACGCATCAAATTACAGACCAATTTCTGTACTTCCGATATTTTCAAAAATACTAGAAAAAATTTTACACAAAAAGTTACTTGAATTCTTGACGAAGTATAAAGTAATTACTCCTGCTCAACACGGCTTCCTCAAACAAAAATCCATGAGCACTGCTATGTACGAGTTCATTCAGAGTATACAAAATTCCCTCGATGAAAAACTGAAAGTAGCCGGAATTTTTGCTGATCTCTCGAAGGCATTTGATCTTGTAGATCCCGGGGGCCCTAGTAACCCTTGGCTACCTTCCTCTACCCTTCCGCATCCCCCCTTTCTAATCCCTTCCTATGCTATTAAAGGGGAGTTGCCCAATGTGGATCACCCTCATGTAGCCTGTTGCCCTAAAAAAAAAAAGAATATTATGGGATCAGAGGTAACGCTTTGGCACTCTTTAAATCTTATCTCAACAATCGGAAACAGAAGGTAGCCTTAAGAAACAAAGCTGGTGAGGTGCACTTGTCAGGCATTGCTTGTGGCGTGCCTCTGGGCTCAATATTAGGTCCCCTGCTTTTTCTTTTGTATATTAACGATCTTCCAGAATATATGGACCCTATAAATCTGTCTTATACGCAGATGACACTAATTTGTTAATTACGGACATTGATTTAAATAATCTCAATGCGAAGATTGAGACTGCATCTAGAGACCTAAATACTTGGTTCGCCGCCAATAAATTATCGCTCAATGTACAGAAAACTAAGTTAGTTCGTTTTACAACAGAAACCAACAACATCGTAACGGATAAGTTCTCAGATCATGCGACTTTCCTCGGCTTGCAGGTCGACAGTAAATTAAAATGGAACTTGCACATTGATCGCCTCGTGCGCAAACTTAGTTCTGTTTGTTACTCATTGAGACTATTGATGCAACAAGTTGATACCAAAACTGCTTCACTAGTCTATTTTGCCTACTTTCATTCTCATATGTGTTACGGTATTGCCAACTGGGGCAGTTGTTCTCGTAGTGTGGATGTTTTCAAACTGAAAAAACGATCCATTACAATTATATCAGGATCAGATGCTAGAGAAAGCTGCAGGCCGCTGTTCAAAAGACTTCATATTCTGACTCTACCTAGCGCTTACATATTAGAAATACTAAAATTTGTTAAACGCAACATGAACCTTTTGCAAGTAGCGAGGACAATCATGGTACGACACAAGTAACCGTTCAGTCCTCAGGTCTGACAAGCACAGCCTCAGTCGCTACGAGTAGCGTTCATTATTCCGGTATCGCAGTATTTAACAACCTTCCTGATCATGTAAAGAACATCAACAAATACAACTCATTCGTCAAGGAGTGTAAAACTTTCCTTGTAAATGGAACTTATTACTCCGTACACGAATTTTTGAATCGGTCTCACATTCGTTGAACTGCCTTGCCTACAAAATTGCCGAATATGCTGTAATATGTAATTAGTTTGTCCAGGTTTCCCCTTTTGGTTCTGTTTTCCTGCCTCTGCTTTCTGTTTTAGAAAATATCTATGACGACATCCCTCCGTACCTAGCGACAGGTGATTAATACCAGGAAGTGATTAGTGTCGTGTGCGTGTTTCCTAAAGATAGTGTGTGTGTATGATTGTAGTGACTAGACTAATGTAAACAGATATGAATTTTTGTGTGTGTTTTTGTGTATTATAAGTTTATATGTAATTTATCTACTGTACATTTGTGACGAATCCTATTTCCTCTTTAGAGGGCTAATGGTGAATAAATCTTTCTATCTATAAACGTCGCGATTTTTCGACGATCTTACCCAGCGGGAATCCCGAGAGAATTTCATCCACAAGCCTTGTATTGTTTATTATTTCAGATTAATTAAAATTTGGGCCTTTAACTTCTGTTTTTTAAGTTTCTATCTGAAAATTAAATTTTTAATCAATTTTCATGTTGTTCTATTAGAACATTATTTTCATGCAATTGTGACAAAGCTAAAGATATAGGCTAAAATATTCCAAATAAATTTGTGGAGGCGGTCCAGTCTGCAGGGGAGACGACGAACCGGGCCGAGACAATGGCTAACACACACTAGTAAATTTCTTGTAAGATATCGGGCAGATTTTAGAAATCCTTAATGTAGGGCAACCGACGTGTATATTACAAACGAAATAAATGAAGACGCACGCCTGGTTTCCCTCTTCAACAGCCGATATCTGCGACAAACTCATGCGTTGATCTGGAGGTATGTCTCTCGTCAATAGGTGGGATAGAGAGAATGGAAACTGGTGCTATGTAGAACAGGAAGATAGCGAAAAATACTCCTCTGGTTGGTTTACGTCGATAGCTAAACTTCAATAATTATAGAGAATAGTGTATGCAAAAGATTTAAAATATTCAACACAGCAAATTAAGAAGGTGATGAAGAAAAAGGTCATGCTTGCCCGAAAGGAAATGCATTTTTATCATTGTTGTTAACTTAAAAGAAGTAAAATGACAAAATTGTTGTATATATTAGGATGGTTCAATACCTAATGCCTCCTTTTTTTCTCCTTTAATACGTTAGTTACGTCAAAATTTTGAATTTGGCACGATTCCTCAAACATTCTTCTCCAATCCACTGCAGAAACAACTTCCTAAGCAACTGGTGTCAGCACTGCAAAATGGCTGATATTGACTTAGGTATTGGACAGCTTTCTGTGATTGGATTCTTAAATGCGGATGGTGAAACGCCCAATTATATTTCAAACAAGGCTGAAAAATGTGTAAATTCTGAAGAAACAGTTGATGTCAGCACTGTTCGGTAATGGATTCGTCGCTGTAACAACCTGAAAGGAGCAAGACCACGCTTTCTAGTGCAGTGGAATACATGCCCTTGTTATAAGGTAGACAAAAACTGTTGAAAAGGACAGATAAAAGTAAAATTTAGTCATTAATGTTGTTGGTTTATGCTGTGTAAATTGCATTTAATTGTCTTGACAAATAGGAGGCGTTACTTATTTACTCACCCTCGTACCTAGGATTTTTTTACCAGGATGTAGTGAACGTTAAAAATATTATTATCAGGTACAGATAAAGGTTTAACTGAAATGAAGTTTGAGAATATAGAAGAACAAGATGGTATCAAAATAGTGAACAAGCATTATAAATTTATAGTTCTCAGCATAGTGATCTTGAGTACGGATGTATGTGTTGAGAATGAGTAGTTAGTAGAAATCTTGCAGTTGCTTTCGGAAAGGTTTTGGCATTGAAGCCACCAACACAGTTTATAGCGCATCATTGATTTATTCTGATGTTTTAGTCAGTTTGTTTAATCGCTTGAGCAACCATGTTTTTGCTGATTCTTACAACATCAGCGGAAAATACCGTTTGGTGCCAGTCCGGCTGGGGATTATAACTGTACCTCCATTACTTTTTCCGTACCGAAAACTGCAGGTGCAGAGTGACTTCTAGCTGATGAAATTTACAATGTCAGATTGTCTAGGACCTGTGAACAAATGAAAAAGACCATTGGGAAGATAGTTGAACACACAGGTCGCTAGAAGTGGCCGCCTGGAGAGCATTCTGACTGGAGATGTGGTAGTGAGCAGTTGCTCTTGTTTTCGGATTGTGCAAGAATTGATCAACGAGACTCCGCCAGAGGCACCAAGTCCATCACCATCTGCGAGGGAAGTCGCTGTGTGGCTGAGACCCTAGTCTGGTAACCAATATCGTCACTTATTATAGTTGCATAATTAAATCCGTTTTCTCGAGCCTAGTTTGCCACAACAATACCTGGGTTTTCATGACTTGCTAGTCGGGGCAAAATTTTATAATTGTACGTTTTTATTAGTTTCAATAAATTAATTTTGTATAGAATGGGTTGTTGATTTCCCTACAGTACTTCCTCGTACTGCAGGTAAGCCTTTCCAAGAATTGGACCGCTGGAGACCTGCTACGGTGCGGTTGCAGGGAGCGTGCCACGAGTTTATTAATCTTTTAACTGTTGTACTTTACAGGATAAGAGGTTCTAGAATTGTTCCTGTTTAAAAGTAAATATTAGTAATAATTGACTGATTAATGTATTACAATGTACTGAAAATTACGGTACTGCTATTTGGCCAATTGAGTCTGACTCATAAACGAAGAACGGACGCTGTATGGTGGATTAACATGTTTATCGGGTGGCTTCCGTCGCTTGCATCAATCCAAACCTAATTGAAACTTAATCGAAAATTTTGAACACTGCGTATTAAAAAGTCTACATTTTTATATAATTTCTGTTTGTTGAGAGAGTACCATAGTGCCGTACATTGGCTGATGAGATTTATCTAGCGGTTGTCATACTTCATTATCCATGAGATTTCTGATGGTGTGGTTCGTGAAAGCCTGGTGGATCTTATGAACGGTTTCCAGTTATTTTTATGATTTTAATGTTAATCAAATGGATCGTCTTTTATCTAGAACTGACTGCCGGTCCGTCAGGCGTCAAAACCCGAAGGTCAATTTTCGTACCGTGGTTCTACAGGATCAATACTCCGTCACCATACCTCAGTGTGATTATTTGGTTTCAAACGAGTCATCGCCTTCGATTAACAACAAAGAATTCGTTCTACGTGGTAATGCTTCCAACAAGAAAGCTTCTTTAAATGAGAATAGACTAAGTATAAAAAACTGATATTTTGGAACAATTGTATTCCAATGAATCTGATTGTGCATGTACATGTACGTAAGTCGTACCTCGGCGTCCATCTTGAGGAGGGGGACGAGCGTGGTCTCGCACCACTCGGGGTCGTCGCTGGCCACGACGAAGGCGAGAGCTGTGTCTGTGTTGCTGCTGTTGAAGTACGACCGCATGAGGGCAGCTGCGCGCCGGTAGTATTCCACCCCCGCAGTCGACACCACCGCGAATTTTGAACGCAAGTACTGATTGTAGTCCGTACGTCGCACGTGGACTCCTACCAGAACCACCTGCGTTTAGAGAAGAAAACTATCTCATGTAACAACAGTTCTATTTCGTACTTTCACAGTCACTTGTGTTAGGTGCACTTAAGAGAAGAAAATATTCTATACAATTATTATAATCATAAAAATGATAAAAAATATCTTAAATTTATAATAATATAACTATCAAGGTGAAATATTTATTTAAAGTAATTAATATAGTAATATTGATACGGAGGGATATACTTAAATTTATTTATAATAATTTAATTTAATTGGGCGCCAGTGAATGATCTAAAGTTTCTGTTCGAACTATAATTTATTCACGAAGGAAAGAAATAGAAAAAAAATTAAATCCATATACAAGATAATTTAACTTTCTTTACTACTATTATATTTATCAAATACGAACATGAAACGGAGCGAATATAATTCCCTCACTCAGGGCACCTTTGCAGCAGAGACAAGCTACATCAGAGTATACATACTTTGTTTTTGTGCGTGAACTCGTGCGGCTCCTAAGTCTTCCATACTACGGCTCCTCCTATTCAAATTTCCTAATTTGACTTGGTCTTCCGGCCTTTCTTCTCGAGTGCAGGTGGATCCACGCGGAGTCTTGATGTTTGCGGACACAAACTTACCATGACTGTTCCTCGTCCATCTGTCGACGCTGATGCTGGTCACGATTTCTTACGATTCCTGCTTAGCTGCTTGTTCTATCTTATTTTTAATTAGTCGCATCAACAGATTATTAGCAACTCATTATGGGAATTCATTTTTCCTTGTCGGGGGACTGATTCTAAGAGAGATTGTCTCACGCACACAAACATCCGTGCCCTCGCCGGGATTCGAACACGGGGCCTCTGTGATGCGAGTCAGCCACGCTGACCCCTACACCACAGAAAGTCGGCTGTTCTATCTTCTTCTTCTGCTGACTACCAAAAAACTGATCAATTTCTCCAATCGCTTTAACATATTCTGTATTGTCATGGCATGGGAACAGCTAGCAAATTACGCCAATTCTTGGATATTCCAAAACTCGAGGTACAGGTTTGAAAAAGTAATTTGTAAGTATGGTAACTCCAACTGGGTTGTACTAATCCCTCCGGTTTATGGCGGCGTCCGATTTGATTAACGTTTTCCGCTCGGTTGGGAAGCTGCTTCTACGACCGGCAAAAAACCCCACCCAGAAACGAAGAACTTTCGAAAGCAAATTCAGCTGGTCAAAGATCGAAGATATTCGCGGTGTAACTGTTGCATAAAAAGTTCTTGGTTCGCACTCGGGTGCCAACAGCGATTAATTTGCGACGTTTCGACGACCGCAAGCGCTGGCATCATCTTCTAGGCGAAGTGCCGGGACCATCACATTTCGTGTTATACCACTGTGAACAAAAAGTAGGGTGAATTTATTTATAAAATATAATTTCTTTATTTATTCTTCCAAATCAATTTCATCCCCTTCAAAGTAATCCCCGTCCGATAAAACGCATTTTTTCCAACGCTTTTTCCAGTCCTCGAAACAGTCGGAATAGTATTTTTCCGGTATAGCCTTCAAGACCTTCTGCGATTCGGTTTTTATCGCCTCAATCGTGTCAAAACGGCGTCCCCGCATTGGCCTTTTGAGTTTGCTGAATAGACAGAAGTCGCACGGAGCCAAATCAGGCGAATACGGTGGTTGCGGAACGAAAAGAGTCGAGTCTTTGGTAAAAAAAAGTCGCGAAGAACCAATGCAGTATGACATGGTGCATTATCGTGATGAAGGAACCAGGATTCCGGCCGTTTCAGACGAATAGCTTCACGCAAACGACGCATAACGCTCAAATAATATTCTTTGTTGACAGTTTGGCCCGGCGGAAGGAATTCATAGTGCACCACACCACGATAATAAAACTCTCAACATGACCTTGATTCACCTTTAGCACGATATTCGCTGGATTGGTCGGTGGTTTCAGGGTCGTATGCATAAATCCAAGTCTCGTCTCCAGTAATGATGCATTTCAAGTAGTCCTGATAGTCAGACAGCAAAGTTTCACACACATCAACGCGACGCTTTTGGCACCAATCGAGACTTGACGCGTTTGAGACAAAACATTCTTCAAAATGGTTTGGGCTGAGCCAAATGATATTTCAACACTATCAGCGAGATCTCTAATTGTTCATCGACGATT
Source organism: Zhengitettix transpicula (assembly GCA_037074705.1). Lineage (NCBI taxonomy): Eukaryota > Metazoa > Arthropoda > Insecta > Orthoptera > Tetrigidae > Zhengitettix > Zhengitettix transpicula. Next base: position 118,094,540 of record CM073592.1, on the reverse strand, counting down.
TTCAAGCACCAAATCTTTGATTTTTTGGACATGGCCCTCGTCGGTAGACGTTGATGGTCGTCCAGAGCGCGGTTCGTCTTCAACGCGTTCTCGGCCCTCTTTAAACTCGTTGTACCACTTATAAACGCTTTTTTGTGCCATAGTTTGATCACCGAAGGTCTTCCGCAACATTTTCAACGTGTCCACACAAGAATATTCGTTCCGCAAACAAAATTTGATGCAAGTTCTTTGCTCAACAAAATCACCCATTACAAATATCGAAAAATTCTCTTTTGGTTGTTTACAAAAACACGTGTAACTCGGAGATAGTTAAACCTTTTAACAAACAGACGCTTGGCAAATATTATAGATAGTACTAACAACCTAGGAAAAAAAATTTACCTGCCTTCCTAATACCCGGGAATTTTAAATGACAATTTCACCTTACTTTTTGATCACAGTGGTATATACCCTCCGCTGCGAGAGCAAATGTATCCGTCAACAGTCCGCCTTAGCCGTGTCAGACCAGAGACCGGCGACTCTCCGAGGTACCCTACCCACGGCGACCCCGGCCACAGTAGAGTCCGGACCCTCGTCTTATCATTGTCAAAGCTTGCTCTGTTGAAACCCGGTGTCCCGGTTGAGCAGGTTGTCATGTGTCCTAATATGTATGGCCTCTTTGATGATGCTGTTCCAGAAACCATTGACACGGTCCAAGATTTTGGTTTTACTGAACTTTATGTCTTGGCCGTTTTCTATGGCATGTTCTACCACTGCTGACTTATTTGGCTGCCTGAGTTTGAAATGCCTTTGGTATCTATCCATTACCGTGCGAATAGTTTGGCCGATGTACTTTTTGCCACATTCACACGGTATGCTGTAGACCCCAGGAGTACGAAGTCCTGTACTGTCGCAGTTGAATCGCAGTTGGCACCCAAGTGAGAACCGAGAACCGAGAACTTTTTATACAAATTTTACTGGCTTTAAAATTCCAAATATAAGAAATAATTGAATAAATATTTACTCGTTATTGTTAAACAAATAAAACAATATTTTAATGCCAATTAATTAGGCCATTAATTGGTTTTAATAAAATTATTTGTAGCGGCAGGAGCTTCCAAAACAACAATGGAGTCGAGCTCTGTTGCTTTGTTGGAACGTCAAAAATGTCGTATGCGCGCTAAAACTGGAGAGCACGAAGAGTTAGTTGGTGGCGGGACATTACAGAGGACGAAACGAATAATACTAGAGCAGAGACTAGCCATCGTTAATGTACTATAAAACAAAGTTGTGAATTAAGACAAAGTAAAAACATTCACGGAAGTATTACCCCGTAAATATCGCTAAGTTAGCAGTTTTTACGTCTATCAGCAGCCAGGAAAGGAGTGCAGTTTTACGTCTGTAGCAGCCCAGAAAGGAAGTCAGTTTAAGTCCAAAGCGAATCATAGGATTCGTATAAGGCAAGCAGATATCAGATAGCTGACAAAAAAGAGAATCATCCGAGTTCCTGGGAGCCCATAAATTTTGTCTTCAATAGTGTAAAATCAGTGAATCTTAGAATCAGTGTAAAATTTTTCAAAAATGTATTTCCGAAACCAAAAGGAATGATGGTACCAGCTGGACACTACGTAAGTAACAAAACCAAAACTAATGATTAATTGTAAACGTAATTAAAGGATAGAGTCAGATTTCGTTCTCTTTTAATTGTCAATCGAAGTTAATTTACTTTATTTTTAATTTATTTCTATCGACGTATTGTTTAGGTAAATGTGAACTGTTTGATAATAAGATTTTAAAATCAATTTGTTGTGTCCATTATCAAACCCAGTGAAGGCCCTGAGAAATTAATATTTTAAATTGTAATTGTTTTGAGTTATTGCCACAAAATAAATAAATATTTTGTTCGTTAATTGATTATCTTTTCATTTAATAAAAAAACCCTTCCATTTAATGATTACATATTGGCGTTCAACGTGCGGGAAAATATTTAAATTAATTAACGCCTTATTTTTAATTATTACAAATAAAACAATATATACGTCTCATAAAATCTATGTTCAGTTGTTAGTTCATCTATGTGAGCAAGAAAAACATGTGTAAGCCTATTGCGTGTGTGTGATTGAGAGAAATATAGCTTTCTCTTACTTCAAATTCTACAACCAGATGTCAACTTAATTCCCCTTTTGTTTCAGATAGTCATTTTCTATAATATATCAGTAGCTTCCCAATTTATGCATACTTTTAGGATTCGGAAAATATCCTATTGAACGTTTGTTCTTTACCAATGTCCATCGCTCCTATTGTAGTAGAATGTATATAATACTGATGCATACGTATTTCTCGACGTTGACTTTGAAATATATTTTCTTGGGTACCTAGCCTAGTAAGTGTGTTTAGTGAGGACAAAGATTCTGCGACGAAATCCTCTGCCACCATATTTTTCGAAGTGGAATTTTAAAAAGACAAATATCCTAACAGCAATAGAGTACTGGAACTGTCTACGGAGAGAGGCTATTGAAATAATGGTGGCGAGTGACCAGATAAGTGGCACGATGCTAATCGAAGACGCGTCCAACACGGCAGGGACAATCCCACACGACACATTGCGGACCGTATACGTCAACAGTGACGGACACGTGATGATTATTGCCAGGTAACATCTCCTCTTTGGAACTTGACTCCGCCGGAAGGCTGTTCGGGTAAAAATTAATTAAAAAATTTACGTCTGATTGAAAATAATGAATAAGAAAGTTAGCCATTTCAGACAAAAAAGTGATAATATAAATACCACACAACGTTTCTGGGATCCTTGTCCCTTTCCTGAGGTGCGAAAGAGAGCCTTTTGAGTTTTGTCAACTGACAAGTGCAGTTGTGTCGCTCTAGGCTTGGCTTGAGGGAACCTTAGTTTAAATAACCAGAGAGATGAAAAAGCATCCCCAAGGGTTTTTTTTTAGGGCAGCAGGCTACATGAGGGTAATCCACGTTGGGCAACTCCCCATTAATAGCATAGGAAGGGATTTGAAAGGGGGGATGCAGAAGGGTAGAGGAAGATAGCCAAGGGTTAACTAGGGCCCCCGGGCTATATTTTAAGGATCCTACCTGGCATTCGCCTAAAGAAATTCAGGGAATACCCTAGAAAAACCTGCATCAGGTAGGTCGGGCATTGGGTACTTGTCCCACGCCCTTCCGATAGCGGGAGAGGAGTTTGCTGTGGGGACGCAGCATTCCCGTATGCTCAAGGTCTGTGATCCCGGAAAATACACCTCTCAAAACAGACCGAGGTGCCTCGGCTTGTGGGAACCTTAGTTCAAAAACGGAGAGGAAAAGGCATCCCCAAAGGTAGCCCCTTCGTATCTCTCCTACAAGGTTTTGCCTGCGAGAGAACATCCCTCGCAGGTTACCTGCGAGAGAATCCTCTCGAAGGCTTTCTTTTCCGCCATCCCCAAGGGTAAAGTGGCTGGTTTTATATTCGCGTAACTACACATTACATCTATGAAAGAATGCCTTTATTAACTAGAGTGGTATATCGAATCGTAATAACGGACTCTTTTACATTTTGTTTTGAAATTAGGTTGCGAACTTGCGATCATTAATTTAAAATGTTAGAAACAGTTGTCATTACCCAAAAAATGTTAGAAAACCGCCGATATTGGAGTGAAATTCGGGGTTACGCATGTCGCTGACTTTAATAATAACATTTAACTTGCCGTTCAACTTAGGAGGCTAAAATTTTCATCGAATAAATATAATTCGGGGTAAATGAGATTGATAATATTTCCTCCGATGATATTTGTGTATAATTTCACCATATTTTGGCATGCGAGGGGTGTACCCGTGAGGGTAGGGGTGGAGGGGCTTTACATAAATATAAGCAACCGAGATTGGAGTAATATAAGGTATTATGGATGTCGATGAGTTTAATTATGAAAACCTGGGCAACGCCGGTCACCCAGCTAGTCTCTCTGTATATAAAAATAGATGTCTACGTTTGTGTGTGTGTCCCCTGGGCGCTCGTAAACCATTCATCCGATTGGGATGAAACTTTGGTGAGTTGTTGTGCGAAGTTTTCTGTCTCGTTTTCGAAGCGTTAAGAAACTTCCAGTGGGTGAACGTGAATTAATTTTCGGGGTATATTTGATTAATACTTTCAATCCAGATGTTTTCAGTGTATAATTTCAATCCCTTAAAGCACCAATTACATGAAAATAACGTGAAATAACCGAGATTGGTGTCAAATCCAGGGTTATAGAATTCAATGAGTTTAATTCTGATATTCAGTATGTCAGTTAAGTTATTGAAGTCACTGAATTTAGTTCGGACATTTACAATACTGGTTAAGATGTAGTTCAGCCTCTCAAAATGGGGGTTGAAAGGGGTGAAATTAATTTCCGTTTGCAATCTTAAATTCCTAGACCAATTTATAACTCATGTTACTTACGATCCAGGAACAAACACTGAGGGATTACGACACCTACCGCCTCTAGGGATGTGGGTGGAATTTAAAAACATCCTAAATGACCATAAACGTCGAATAAAACGTTTTTGGGGTATCTTAATTTCATAGTCTCATTATAGAACTATTAAGTTTCTAATTTCAACTCCAAAAAGCAACGGGGGAAGCACCCAAACCGTACGGATGGTGATGGAAGGAGATTATATAAAAAGTAATGCAAAAAAGACCGATATAATTGTCGAATCTGGGGTTATGGGAGTCGTTGAGTTTAATTTTCACATTAATCATGACGGTTGATGAAATTTTCTGTTCCTCAACATGGAGGAGGACGCGGTTGAGAAAAGGTTAGCCGGAGTAGATGTAGCCTCGTAAGATACCGGCTAAACTTTATATTTTCTTAGAATACCCTATATATTTTTGTTTCTTTCAGTTAACGGTTGTGTTTATTTACTCATTTAAGGTAACTGGAATAGTTTTAGACTTATTAAGTTAGCGTGTATTTTTTACTGTTTTAATTCGTCGTGATTAATATTAGCGCTTTTCACCTTTGATTTTATTGATTTATTTCATGAGTCTTCGTGTGAGGAAATTGGATACGTCATTACATAAAATTATCATTATAATTATTGAATGCTTCAGTTGAAGGGACAGGAAACTCCAGAAGGATTTTTGGGTCTTTTATAAAAATGATGCTCTGATATTAGATTGTCAATGAGCTAAAATTGAGCACTCCCTAATTGTTTCACAAGTTTGAAGGTCTTTACTAAATAGGCTATCGTCACTGTTAAAGATTGCGTGGTGAGGTTACTGGTGAATAATAGGGGAAATTGTCGGTTCAGTGACAACCTGGGAGAGTGAACACGGGATATACACTTGACTGCTGCCGCAGAGTACGGTAGGGTTGCCAACCGTAAAGTGTTTGGAGAAAGCGTCTTGCAAACTACGTTGGATATAGCCGCACCAATATTTCAGTAAAATGTGTTATTTAATATTTTTCGTTATCTCAATCATTTCACACCAACAGTCCACTAAACAGAATCGTGTTGTGACTATTTTTATTGTTACTGACGACACAGTATTGTTGGAAAACTAATAATGAGCAGAAAAATGACAAACTAATGTCAACGAAACTTTATTTTGAGTTGCACCGTTGAAATTTGTAGACAAATTGTCATGAGTCGGGAAAACATTAGTTTCCTATCTTCGTAAAGAGAAATTTCCAAGGAAGATCTGAGACTATAATTATTTCTATCATATCCTTATGAGTCGCGCTTGACGATTAAGAAATGTCTTTCCCTGTTGACGTGCTCTTGCCAATTCTGGGGAAACTGAACAAAATGTAATTACAGAGCAAAATTTATGTATATATATATATACATCCGATGGTGAAATGGTATTGCACAATATTTTTATAATCTCTATATATATTTAGAGACTATGCTAACACCCCCAATACGAATTGTTACTAAATTTGGAATTAGCGGGAATGATTACTTAGCTGTTGGCAATTATTTCTCATTATTAATTAACGTCACATAAAGTTATTGAGATATGTTCGTGTAAATAAAAAACCACCTTTCGAAGAGTATTTTACGAAGTGTTGCGATTCGTTGCGACCTGAATTTGTCCTGAATCGGAAATCATAAAATGACTACAAAACTACACGGTCTTTTGATACATTCCAGAATTTTCGGAGAAATATTGTCTGCGCCTCGTCATAGTTTTCCTCTCGACCCAAAGAAACACTAAAGAAGCAAATTAAATCTGTGCATTCAAATATACTTTTATTTCTAAGTACTTCTTCAATAGATCACTTGTTGTTGTGATACATCATGACGTTGGTCTGTAGGAAAGTGATATTCTGGATGTACGAGTACTTTGATTTCATTACTTAATCTCGCATTTTCTCCCAAATATATCCTCTTTCCTTTACTTTTCCCCATAACTAGTTTTTCATAGCTTCACGGCTATTCCGACATCTATCTACTGTTTCAACTCTGAGGTTTTATTTTAGGTTTTACTTATGTCATGATATTAAATAAAAGAATTAATAAAATTTAATACATAAAATTATTTATTTTCACTTTGTGGCTTCTAACTCAAAAACAATTACAATTTAAAATACTAATTTCTCAGGGCCGTCACTGGGTTTGATAATGGACACAACAAATTGATTTAAAAATCTTATTAACGAACAGTTCACATTTACCTAAACAATACGTCAATAGAAAGAATTTAAAGAAAAGAAATTAACTTTGATTGATAATTAAAAGAAAACAAAATATGACTCTATCCTTTAATTACGTTTACAATTAATCATTAGTTCGGTTTTGTTACTTACATCTGTCCAGCTGGTACCAGCTGTATCAAATGTCGATTCACAGATTTTACACTATTGGAGTCAAAATTGATCCTCCTTTTTGTCAGCTATCTGATGTATGCTTGGCTTACCGGAACCCTATGATTCGTAGATTTATTAGTCTTTTACTGAATTGGACGTAAACTGCAACGTATCTCCTTGAAGATTTATTTTAACTGTTTATTCTTTCGGAGCGAACTAACTTTTCTTTAGCTCCTGGCTGTAGACTTAAACTGCTCTTTCTTTTCAATTATTTACGCTGCAATACTTCCGGCGTGAATGTTTTCTTCGTATTAATTTACAACTTTAACTAGTTATACATTGACGATGTCTAGTCTCTGTTCAAATTATATTTCTTGTTCTGCTCCTCATAATGTCTTTCCGCCATCAGTTCCTAACAATCTTTCTCCGCAAACTAACAGTTATATTACTTGTTCTGCTCCTCACGATGTTTTTCCGCAAACTGAACTCCTAGTTTTCCCCGAGTTTTAGCGCGCATACGCCATTTTTAACTTTCCGACAAAGCAACAGAGCTCGACTTTGGAAGCTCCTGCCGCTACAATTATTTTTTTATTAAAACCAATTAATGGCCTAATTAATTGGCATTACAATATATTGCTGTAATTAAAGACATGTAATTATTTAGTAAACCAAATTTTACGATTTTCATTGTCGGCGGCGTAAATATAAGGATTGTGTACAACAATATGGAGCCTATAATGCTTGCTTGCTTAAGTTGCATTGTCGAGAAGGCATGGCTAGACGCGTGGAAAGTCAGTGTGTTTTGGATGTAAATGAGAGTTGCTTGAATCAGGAAAGCGAACCTGATTCAAAGTTCCTGTGACTATATTCAAGCAAGTGTATAGAGGCAGCAGAGACATAATATATTAAAGTCCCGGGTTTATGAATTACGAGTCAACGATCTGAAGTATTTGTCCATTGGCATATTTATGCAAGTATCAAAGATTTAAAAACAACGTTATCAACTGTAAAGACCAGAAAGTGTTGTGTCTGAAAATTACAACCACATTAAATTCGGTGAAATATGGCCTGTCCGTGAAGTGTTTAACAATAATCGAGTGAGTCGAGCCCTCGACGAACAGCTAATGGTTATGTATACTAAAAATAAAATTTATTAATTGTAAACCTAATGTAAATAATAATTATTGTCAGATTTCATATTTCAATAATTGTTTAAGTTAAGAATTTTTCACATTGTAAGTTTTTTAATTATTTTGTAACATTCTTTATTGGAGGCCCGATAGTCGGCCCTGAAATTAAGCCGTGACACTTTACCAACCTGTAACAAAATTTTCAATTGTGATAAGAAATTGTTTTTAATAAATTAACTTTGTTTTATATTTTGAATTCTGATTTTTCATTTAAAATCATATCATTTCAACTTTTAATTTGTTTATTTAACATCTAATTAAATTGTATTATTAGAAATGAGCTCCACTGTGGGCTTTTTTAAATTGATCAATAAATCATTTATTTGTGTTTACTACATTAAGGCACATCAATGTGGGGTTTGTTTTAATTTAATTAATCAAATGTAGTGGGTACTACAATATATATATATATATATATATATATATATATATATATATATATAAATATATAAATATATATATATATATATATATATATTCAAAATGAATTGAACCCCTGGAGTATAATAATAATTAAAGAGTCTATTACATATATTAGCACCCAAATGTGGAATTTTAATAGCGGTGTATGTATATGTAAGTGGAGGAAGTGTTACGAGTTAGAAGAGGTTGTGGAAATGGCGGAGTTTATTGATCAGAAGAATATAACAATGAGCGAGTGTTTCAAAATATTACTTAACATAAAGGAGCGTGTAGAGAAGAAAATGAATGAAAGTTTGAAAAAGCAAGAAGAAAATGTCAGAGAAGAGAATAGATGAGTTGGAAAAAAGAGAAAAAGTTAGAAGAAAATCAAAATTTATCATTATATGTAGTTAGTTCAGGAGCTTTGTGTGAAAGGAAAGAATCTTAAGAAAACAAAATTAATGAAGCAAGTAAGAATTATGAAATGCCAGAATTGTTTGACAGTTTGGAAATTCCACATTTACTTACATAAAGTACCAAGAACTTAAAAATAATTGTGCCAAGGAATACAATAAATTTAAATTGGCATTGCAGGGATATAATAAATTTGAGACATTTCAACTCTATGAACTTAAAGCAGTCTACAATTCCCATTATTGGACCAACATTGCCAAGATGCATGAGAACAAGAATTCAATTTTTCATAATAAGGAATTGAACGTAACTGATGGAATAACAATTGAAACTGTTTTAAATAGATCCACAAAGTCAAATATATCTGAGAGTGTGGATGGAAATAAGAGTGAGAAGAAGGAAAAACCTGGTTGTTGTGCTGTTTCCCCTAAATTGGAAGTTGAAGAAAAACTTAATGAACTTGTATCTAAAAATGAGTGTGTTAGCATTAATGATCACCATATTGTCCGAAAATTAGAAGCTCATTTACATAATTTTGATCCAGGTTGATTGTCTCAGTTTTCTTTCTAATTCTCAAACAATAAATTATAACAAAGATATCATGCTAGTAAATGATGATCGATCTCATAATAAAAATCAATATATCAACGGCCAATAGAAATTACTACTCTCACAAGAATATCAGAATATACAAATGTAATTGACAATTATATTAGGAATATTTATGGAAAACTTGGTGCATGAAAATTGGATAATTTTAACTATATTAATGATATCAATGGTGATAAAAATTATGTGAGGATATCAGAAAATGCATTCATTCTACAGTATACAGTTATATAAAAATGTGTGTGAATATTTGAAACATGTGCTCAGTGTTAGTAACAAATGGTAATGAAAGTAATTACATAAGTACAATTATCAATTATGAATATTTTCAGAAGGAGAATTTTGAGTGTAACATATTAATGGTTAAATTAAGAGATCAAATGAATGCTGTACACAGATTTGAAATTAAGTATTATGGCTCAGATATGTGCAAGGAAAGTCTGTGTTATGTCTAATGATAATTATGATGATAACTATGACAACAAACTGTTAAATAATTAATGGCCATTACAGATGTGATATTGATCAAGCAATTACAGAAAACTAATGAAATAATTGCTGCAAATGTATCCAATTAGGTGTATGATGTTGTGGGTAATGCAAAGATAAAATTATAAATGGTATTAAATAATATGGAATTAAAAAACAAATGTTACACAATGCTCTTGATCAACATGATAAATAAAGTATTCCAGCGAGTGAATTACAAGATGGAAAGCTGCGTTTGTGATAGACCATGCAAGATTTATAATCATTTGGTGGGTGACTGGCAATTAAATGAAACTGCAAGGATGAAGAACAGTTGGGAGACAGATCAAATGATATGATACAACAGGAGGATTAGTAAAATGCTGCTGTGAAATTTGGATTTGAAGTTTGTGTGAAATTTATATCTAAAAAGAAGGTGGAACATGAAAAGTGTTGGAAAAGAAGTTCATAGGAGTAGGGAAATAGGCATTGTGTTCAAATTGCATTGTTTGGACTATCTGGGACCACACAGTTAAAGGGCAGGGGAAGTCGAGACTTACTAAAAAAGAGGGGGAATAATGTAATAAACTTATTATATCTTTGGGTTTGTTTTAAGAGTTGGTTTATATTCAAATGAATTGAACCACTGAAGTATAATAATAATTACAGAGTTGATTATAATACAATGTTGCCATAATACAATGCTTGTTACAAAAATAAACTTTATTTATAATATGTAAGAAGGAAAAATATTTAGTGTTAGATATGTGTGTACATTTGGTGATAAATTATTCCACTTTTAATAAATAGACACGTTTTTTAACTAGGTAGTAAGAATTAAAATGTATCATATTACAAGTCAGGTCTGAGTATTGGTAAAACTGATGTGGTATATTATTTTACATACCTATCTTCATAAAAAATTATGCTTTGGGTGCTATAATCTCATAAGACACCACTGTTCTGGACTATTATTGGTTATGAAATAAAATAGATTTCAATATGCAAGGCATCTACAAGTGATTCTACTTGTCGCACATTTTGCGAACTCCATTATATGATTGCACCCTATTATTTTAAAGATATGTACTATAAATAGCTGGAAAAATAGTAACTTAAAAAGTTATGTAACTACTAATAAAACTGCGATTTGTGAGTCTTTTATTGGACATTATATGAACTAATCGGTTGTCACGATAGACTGAACATTTAAGACAGTTTACAATGAGGCACAGTATGACTGTGAAAATAATTTTCTCTCCAAGTTATACACGAAAGCAAAATCACCATTGTCTTTAAATCCAAGTGTGTTGAAACTTAAATGACTAATATTAATGGTAAATATATTGCATACTAACTGCATATGGAAAACAGAAAAACTAAAACCGGCAGCACAGATTCTATTAATCATATTTAGAGAAATTGGAACATAAATATGATTAATTATTGATTAAAATATATTCAAACAGTTACATTTTTTTAGATTTCAAAGCTACCTGAGGGTAATCAACATAGTGGCAACTCATCTTCAATATATTTGAAAGGGGGGATGCAGAATGGTAGAGGAAGTTAGGCTAACTAGGGCCCTAGGCCATGGTTTAAGGATCCTACCCGGCATTCGCCTAAAAGTGATGCAGGACTAACCATATAAAACCAGCATCAGGTAGGTCGGGCATTTGGTACTCGGCCCACGCCCTTCCGATACCGGGAGAGGAGTTTGTTGTGGGGACGCAGCATTCTTCTCCGTGCCTCGATCAGTTTTGAAGACAACTGCCGGACTGATTCAATGGGAAGACCGAACATCTCTTACCGTATGCCCAAGGTTTGCGATCCCGATACATACACCTCTCAAAACTGACCGAGGTATCCCGGATTGTGGGAACCTTGGTTCAACCAGAAACGTTCTGCTTGCGAGAGAACCGATCTCACAGGCATCATACCTTCGGTGCAAACAAGCACATTTGTTGTTGAACGTATAAATCAATATGTAAATGGATCATGCTTACGAGAATGATTTCGCTCAGTTTTTGTCCGGTTCTGTTTCATTGCTTCCTTATTTGTAGCATGAAAGGAGGCAGTTTGGGAGAGCTTTACGGGTGGTTCAGGGCGATGAAAAGGTATACTGCAAATGTGTCTTTGTCGATCATTTTCAGTGTTTGACCGATTTCGATGTAAGTATTTTCATTGTTGTATACAGCCGAATTAGGAAATCTTGAAACAAAATGGTGGGCTTTCCACGACCTGAATTTAACTGCTCGATCGGGAATTTCGATCATTTTACACTAAATCGGATGAAAAAATTTTTGACTTAAACAGTAAATATCTTATTTTGTCAACCACCATTTGAAAATATTAAAACATAAATTCAAGGTGGTAGCTAAAATGGTTAAATCCTTTTTTTTTTACTGATTTTAGTTGAAGAGATGAAATGAAAATCACAACTTTAAAGCAAACAATACTAGAACAATACTGATGAAAGGTATTTTCCGGTATGCTCCCTTAACTGCAGAAGTGGTTCGACAATGACCACTCTTCATGTGAGACGAATATAATATAAACCCACAAGTTGAGTAATGAGGCACAGGATGGTATACTTAGAGATTTTGGTTAGAGTAACTATTGGATGTGTAATTGTGCTGTTTTCAAAAGGTGTCAAGAAAATTCTACCGGTTGTGGTAAAGGGCAACACGGGCGGACGTGATCTACATTTCCGTCGATAGTTGTTTCCTGTGGTCAACCATTGAGTGTTTATCTATATCACGTTAACATGTGGGTCCGTTTTTGGAGCTGGAGTTTTGATGATAATTAACGAGGGGCCCCTGAAAGGAAACAACAATCTCATATGCACACCTCATTCTCTTGAGATAGTGGAGTTCCAGGAACGCCTTATCACTAATAGGTTCCTTGAGTTGAATTACTGACGCATTCAGAAATCTTTCAGTTTTTCCATTGCGCCATTACCGTGACCAAGCAGGGGAGGTAAACACGTTGGTCATTGCCGTGATACAGAGTGAGGAGAGGATGTTCTTAACCAGGACGGCACTGTTCGTTACCCGGAAAAGTTCCAGGACTCTGGAGTATCTGCTCATGAGCTCCTTTGCAACGTTGGCTCTCATAACTCATATGACGGTATGCGATTAAAGGTGCGTCACTAGCAGATTGGCTGTGGTACGGCCGATTATATCATAGAGACCGTTCTGTAAATTCATATTTCAAGCGTCACTAACTAATGTTTTTTTGCTTATTACCCCAATACCACCCAATTTCTGCCGATACGATATGGACAGATTTGGCATAATGTTCTGACATTCGCTGTGTCAATTAAGTTGTAGTTCAGCTCCTAGGTGTGGGGGTGGAAGTGGGTGAAAGGCCATGACATACAAGTAATAAGTAAACAACTGAGAACAGTGTTGAATCTGCGATTATGGAAGTCACTGAGTTTAATTCTGACAACTGGTTAAGGTGTAGTTCAGTTTGGAGGTGGAAGGGGGCGAAACAAATTTCCGCGAAAATCTTATACGCGTAGAGCAATCCCACCAAACTTTATACACATGTTACTTTATGATCCAGGATCAAACACGGAGGGGTTAAGACACACCTACCATCTCTAGGGGCAAAGTGGAAGAGGTAGAATTTAAAAACATTCCTAAACGGCCATTATTAGCGGCGAATGAAACGTTTTCGGCGTCTCTTGATTTGATAGTCTTCTTCTAGAATTTTTAAGTGTCTAATTTCAACTGCAAAAGGCAATGAATGGAAGCACTCTTACCGCACGGGTGGTGGAGGAAGGGATTTTTAAGAAAAAAGACCAAGATTAGTGTCGATCCCGGGGTTATACAAGTCGCTGAGTTTAATTCTGGCATAAGCGTTAGAGGTTAATTAAATTTTATGTAGGTGGACGTGGTTGACAAAAAGTTTTCCCTGACCCCAAATAAAATTTATTCGATACAAATATCAACATTTTATACATGTTTTGAAATTTTCTACCCCTTCCACCCTCGTCCTCTCATATGGTAGACGTGTTTTACTCCCACAGTGTTTGGTTTAAAACCGGATTAAAAGGAACATGGGTACAAAATTTGCTCCAAGTGTTTAAGATTATACGCGGAACTTTGTTTTTCCCTTCCACCCTACTCTTACGAGTTGAAACACAACTTAACCGGTAAGTTGAATGATATAATTAAACTCAGCCATATCCATAACCCGGATTCAACTCGAATCTCGGTTATATTCGTCAAACGCCGCTTGTAAGGGTGCTGACTACCATGCGGAAAGGGGTGAAATTATAAACGAACAACATCGGGGCAAACACTATCAATTTCATTCACCGCGAAAAGTAATTATTCGACACAAATATCGCCCATTTTCGCATGTTTTAAAATTTCCATCCCCACCCACTCCGCCCTGTGATGGACAGAATTTTTCTGTCAAGTATACGCCCGATACCTTAAATGTGTAAAAAATTCTCCCGGTACCTTTATGCGGTCGAGTACTCCAGTTTACTGAAGGGAGTCTAAATGCTGTTTGGTGCATTTTGCCTTATGCCGTTGGCATCATTGTCCTTACAATGTTACACAGCTTTTTTTACCGTGATTTGTTTATGGTGGACTTTAAACACATTTATGATTAGTAGCACAGAAATTGTACACTTATAACGTTCTTCTCAAAAAGTAATATAAATTTGATGATTGATTAAATTTAATAAAACATTAAATTTATGTAATTGTTATCTACATTCACATGGTCGCCATATTGCAGTCACTTATTATGGCACGAAATTTAACATACATTTTTCGTAAGGATGGTAAAGTATTTCATATTAATTTAATTATCATTTGATGGGGTATTGGTGAATAAAATTATACTTTTCATTCAATGAAAATATTTCTGCTTTATTCCATTACGGAAAAAGTAACTATTTCCTTTGTTCGTCGCGTAGTAACGCCTCTTTCTCACGTTAAGTCATGGTCTCTTGGTACGCATTAATTAAACACAAAATTATCACGTTTTTTAATTATATTTCTTTCCACATTTATCCTCGGGGGGTTTCTTACCCCCACAGTAACGTTTCTCGAGTTTTGAAGAATATTTGTACCAATTTTTGTTGCGATCTGTCCTTCGTTTAAATTTGTATTGAAATTAACGTAAATACATACAAATATACATCCTTTTTTATTATATAGATCTCAATTTAGTTAAAGGTTTTATTTTTCCTTTAAGGAAACGGAAGCTTTTTTAGACTTTATTAAATTAGCGAATATTTTTTACTGTTTTAATTCTTCTTGATTTTTTAGACACTTATTTCATGTAGTAGGAGAATTCTCGCGTTGTTAAAGTACCGACAGTCATCATCCTGGTTTATTTGGAGTTAGACGCCAAGGGGTTAAGTCGGGGAGGGAAACTGACGCTACTGATGCTAGATAAATGAAATGTTTACCAATTCATCATCAGGGTTTATTTAAATAAATACCCGGACCACGCCGGTCACTCATTTTGTCAATTGATAAAGTATCCAAACTAATATTTCTTGATTCACCCATGAGACGCTTCGAACTATATATAAAATTGAGAAAATAGACAGAAATCTGAATTATGTGTTTTGTAACATTCTGTATTTTTACTAAAGTAAATATTATATATTAGAGATTGAGGAACACATCGTGAGTATGATCAATGAAGAAATAAGTATCCTATAAAACGAATTACTATTTGAGAATACTCACTTGTCTCCTAAAAGATTTACATACTTTGCATATTACCGTGTACGGTATAGAGATTTCGTTACGTGGTAAATTCTTTCTGCAGGTGCTAAATTTTATCTTAGGAACAGAACGCTGCAAACAGTTCAATACAACAGCGATACGGTTTCTAGTTATATCGACCGCGATAGGCAATATCACGACATCGATGATAAAATAAATTATATCCACGTTGTGATTATCCATATTCCCGCTATTTTTCATTTCATTTGCATAACTATGACGATTAGAAGCTCTTCTGACGGATTTAGTTACAATTGACACATTTAGTGTCTTTACAAAAACAAATAGTATTTTCCGTTTAAATTACAATTGGCATTTAAAGACAATATTCTAATATACTTCTCGGGTCGAAATTAGGTTTTCTTCTAGACGACTAAAACGTTGTACCGGTTGGTTGAGTTAAATTATTTTCAATTCATATATTGGCCTCTTAAAAACTCACAAATCGCTTTATTTATTTTATTTATTAGGATGTGACGTGGATAGCGGTCATCTGACACAGGCCACGAAAATTTAATTCGGCCGCGAAAAAAGTCGTACAGGAAGAGAAAAACTGGATTTGTCAGAGAGAAAAAACGAAGTTTTTCTGTTGACATGGCAACAGGATAAGTAGAGAATATGATACATGACTCACTACGCGGTTTATGTGTAAATGGCACTGAGTGTTACAAGAATTTCAATATTAAACATTACATTTCGTAACGAAATAAAAATTCTATTTTCATGTATATTGTAAGTACTATATAGAACTCAGTTACATGCAAAAAGTATCTACAAGGATTGTGTTTCTCCCGTTTTTTTGTGTATAATTTCAACCCCATTCGCCATGTGAAAGGAGCACCTTTAGGGGTGGGGGTGGTGGAAGTTACGAAAAGATACCTCATAATCAACCGAGATTATAGACAAATCCGGGGCTATGGATGTCGCAGAGTTCAAACATTCAAGTTGCCATTTCACCCCACATAGTTCCTGGAGGTGGAACGGGTGGAATTTTTCAAACATGTCTAACGGCCGAATAAATATTTTAATGAGATTTATAGTGTTTCACCCGATGTTGTTTATGTATAATTTCAACTCATTTCGAGGGAAGCACCCTTCGGGGTGGGGGTGGATGGGAGTTACACAAAATAACGTGAAAACAACCTAGTTTGGAGTCGAATCCAGAGTTCTGGATGTCGCTTAGCCGGAGACGAACACTGTGGAGTAAGTACCCCAAGACGTGCCGATATTTGCGTCGAATTAATATTTTACTGTATGAATGAGATTGATAGTGTTTCTCTCAATTTTGTTTGTGGATAATTTCTACCCCTTTCTGAATTGCAGGGGATCATCCTTATGGGTGGAGGTGGAGGACCGTCAGACAAAATTATCGTGAAAACAACATAGATTGGAGCATTTCCGGGTTACTGTAATACGAATTATACAGGCTATTAATTGTTTTTAATATAATTTAATTGTTGGCGGCACGGGTTCTTGCTTAAAGACGACAATCGCAGCGGCTTTTTCTTTGTTAACAATGGAGACTGGAGACCGCGCGCTTAGAGAACTCAGTCTGCGTCGAGCCTGGGTCGAGAAATGATACATAAAAGAGTCTGCAAGAGATAAAACACAGTAAAGTTTGATAATCTAAAAGCATGAATAGGGCTATCCAGGAAGTCCAACGGCGAGATATAATGAAACGAGATATAACAAAACGCATGTAAACAATTGTAACGGAGAGACTCATAAAATCTCAATTTAGAAACAGAAGTTTTGCTTCACAAACCGAACTAATTTTCGCATAGAGAGACTTAAAGGAGAGCTATGTCCGAGGGCTGACTGAGGGGCGGCCAATCCAGGTTCCAGGGTAGCGGAGATCCAGAGCAACTACCGTGTGTTCAAAATCTAATGAGTAGAATCAGTGTATAATGGCCTGTTTAGTGTGTGTTGCCTTTAAGCTACAAGAGTCCGAACAGGTACCAGACGCACTGTCGTGAGTACAGAACAATTTTTAATGACTGTAAACGATAATTAAAGGGTATAGTCAGATTTCGTTCGCGTTTTTCTTTTAATTCGTTTTCTTTTAGTTTTGTATTTAATATTGTATTCCGTTAACTTGAATGAGTTTGGATTGTTAATATTTTAGTTCATTGTATTTGTTCTTCCTATCAAACCCAGTGGTGACCCTGAGATAAAGAGAAATTCGACGTCGTTGATTGTAAAAATATAAAGCTGTATTTTCATAGAACGCCACGAATTAATAGAATAAAATTGAAATATTTGTTTGTTAAATTGATGGCAGGGCTTATAATGTGTAATTATCAACAATAAATTTTTAAATACATAATAATTTTGTTAATTATTCTTATTAATTAAGACCACCTTTTTAATCATTACAATACAGAAATGGCAGACTCAAGTTATTGGAACATTTTGCTCTGATTTACTAGATTCGTGCTCTGCAGTGTTCGGCGTCGTATCTGGTGGCATTTATTGGCTACACACTTTATCTCTCATGCCCGCTGTACACAGTTTCCACGGTCTACCTCGCCCAACATCCTAGGCCTGACGTCACAGTAGGAAGACTTTGCATTGCACAGACGTGGAATTTATCTTTACTTCAAACAGGTGACGTTGCTTTACCTCGCCTCACTTTTGTCAACGCTTGGATCTGATGCGGTTTCTTGGGCGAGAGGCGAGAGGCAAGGCACCACGAGTGTTCCTCGTACACGTTCGGCCTTGCTCAACGGTTT
The DNA here is from genome assembly GCA_037074705.1 of Zhengitettix transpicula. Classification (NCBI taxonomy): domain Eukaryota; kingdom Metazoa; phylum Arthropoda; class Insecta; order Orthoptera; family Tetrigidae; genus Zhengitettix; species Zhengitettix transpicula. The sequence goes on along the minus strand of CM073592.1, from coordinate 118,076,190 downwards.
ATATGTAACTTTTTCATTATGAACCTAATTAATTTCGTGAAATTCTAGTTTCTGAAATTAAGAGTGTGGCTAGAATAAAATTTTCATAATGGAGTGGAGCAATGAATTTAATATTGAATTTTTGGAATCATACCAATATGAGGCATTCGGAGCAAAGATTAACTAAAACATGAAGAATAATACCAGTCTTGTATAAATAGATAAATAGGCCCTACTATTATACTATTCACTCAGAAAATTGATATTAACAAAAAATTAAATATATGACGTCGTTATTTCCTCTTTTTAGGGCCTCTTCAAGTTTAATATGTTTGTATAGAAACCACGCAAAAATTTTAGAGGCAAGATGTTGCTGCCTTGTCTCTAATTTTTTTTGCGTGATTTACATAGAAAATTATCATGCCGACCACTGCGGTCAGCGTCACTGCGTCGCATCGCAGATGTCCCGGGTTCGAATAATAGTGACGGCATGGATGTTTCAATTCCGATAAACTCCCAAAATATTAGTGACCCGACAGTGAAAAACAAGACAGTGTAAAAAAGTCGCTGATGACATAGCCGTTGATGCGACTATAAATAGAATTAACAAAATATATTAAAGCTGAAGAGGTCCTAAAAAGGGGACGAAACATCGTCGTATATTTATTTTATGTTTGCGGACGTAGTCACAAGAATCGGTGACCTTCGTATTACAGTCTATAACAATAAAATATTGTAATACCAATTAAAACGGGCATTAATTGTTTTAATTTAATTGGATTGTTAGAGTCACGAGTCTTGAGAGCGACAATCACCGTACTTTGTCGGCGATGATAGTTGAAAAACAGCGCGCTCGTACGGAAGGCAGTCCGGCAAAGGTTACGGGAGAGCGATGATGCTGATCTAAAAGCATGAATAGAGAGGTCCAAGAAGTCCAACTGCGAGATGTATTAGTTTACATAAAACGCAAGTAAACAGTTTGACGGAGAGACTCAATTAATCGCAAAGTTGGAAGCCAAAGGTTTTGCTTCAGACTGACTGAACTAAATTTCGCATAGAGGCACCAAGCAGACCTATGTCCGAGGGCTGACTGAGGGACGGCTGATCCAAAGTTCCAGGTGGCAGAGAACGAGAACATCGACCGTGTGTATTTAAAATTTAATGTGTAGAATCAGTGAATAATGGCATTTTTAGTGAGTGTTGTCCTCAAGTTCCAAGAATCAGATCTGGTACCAGAAAGACATTCGTGAGTGCAAAACAATTGTTTAACATGTGTAAACGAGGATTAAAGGTAGAAGTCAGATTTCGTTCGTTTTTCTTTTCATTTAGTTTCTTTCATTTCGTTTATTTTCAAATTGTATTAAGTTAGCGTCAATGAGTTTGAATTGTTAATGTTAGTTTATTAAATTGGATTGTTCTTACTATCAAACCCAGTAATGACCCTCAGATAAAGAGAATTTCGACGTATTTGATTGTAGAATATAAAGTTGTATTTTTCCTAGAACGCCACGAAGTTCAAAATTGAAATAAAATATTTGTTTGTTACTTGATGAAATTCAGTGTATAAACGAATAAATTTTTAAATCTTAATAATTTGTTAATTAATTGTTTTAATTAAGACCACCTTTTAATTATTACATGAATTGGCTTCCTCAACGTGGGGCTAATTTAATTCATGTATCCCTTAATAATTATTACAATATATATAATACAAAACAAACTAAGAAGAATGGCACTTGTTAATTACTGTATACATCATTTAACGGAACTATATGTTTATTTCAATACGTTTACAAATGCATTAATACCTCTTTCATTCCGAATTCCTCTTCCATCTTCTCGTGGACATTAGTCAACATTTCCTGCGTCGATTGCACGAATTCTTCTCGGAGAGTAAATTCTTTTCTTAGGTCACTGAACACTGGAATGATATTCTCGGCTAGTACCAGATACTTTCTGTGGAGATAAATAACAGTAATACTCTCAAATAAAACGAAATCATAAAAGAGATTGTTGATGTTATTTTAATGTAGCGCGATAGTTTTATTATTGATATATTTTTTTCATTTTAATATAATTAGATATTAACAAGGGTTGAGAGCTTGGAAAGTTGGAATTTGACCAGGTGCCGCCGAGGCGGATAGATAATATCTTAGGTCTGGACTTAGGCACGTAGAATGTTGACCCTCAGAAGTTACCTGGACTGTACCACCGTGGGAAACGTCTCTCCAAAAATCCCAGAAATTGAATTACACGTGACTGCCTGAACCAATCACATTTCTTGGTTCAGAAAAGATCGATCCAAAGATGATCGAGACCATTGATATTTCACATCCAGTGAAGGGGCTGTAAAGAAAGTGTAGAGAGACTCCTCGACGAACCGTCGCCAGGGACGGACGTAACCCCAAACTTGCAGTTTTCCAGAGGAGTCGGAGAGATCGAGGGTGCCACATGATCACGGCCAGAGATCAACGCGACGTAACTGCCAAGTGTCTGAATCCTTGACGCGCCTGGGGGAATTACCGTAAACCATGGTTTAACTTGGGATTAAGGGATCCGATTGTTTTTCCCGGCTACCTGAACACGCATAATTTGTATTTTTTTTTCATGTTCAGTTAAATAATTAATAAATTCTGGAATATATCGCTTTAGTTTATCATTTAATAAACCTACCACTACATACAATTACATTACTTGTAATATATCAGTTAGACTCTCTTAAAACATGTGGTTCCCAACGTACATATGGTGTCATATTTATAGTGGCATATTTAGAATCAATCTAAAATAGTCCGTGTCCGATAAACATTGCATTCTTTTCTTTTCTTTCCAAGAGTATGGAGAGTTGTGTAAGTCGCACTGTTTACTAATAGATACTCCTAGTTTTATTGAAATATCCGCAGTTTGTATTTTTCTTTGGGTCCTCTGACGAAATATTAGACTATTATACATATAGGTCTATATATAATCATTTTTGGACATAAAAGGTGCATAAAAGATTTCTGGTAATTTTCTTCAGAAAATATTATTGGTTGAATTGTACATTTACAGTAGACTTCGAGGATAATTCTACAAGCTCCCGACCTGATTTGAAATCATAAAAAATTGGGGGAAAAAATATATTTATTTCTCAACGTAGTCTCCTTTTATCTCGATACACTTGTTCAATTGAATTAGCTTGGATGCCCTGTTTAAAGAGAGACCGATCAACGGCAGACTCTACTTCTTCATTGTTGGCGAATATTTTACCAACCAGGTACTGCCTGCGAGAGAATAGCCCTCGCAGCCAGGCAAACTACTCGGTATAAATTTTTTTTTTAAGGTAACAGGCTACATGCGGGTAATCCACATGGTGACAACTACCTTTTAATAGCATAGGAAGCGATCTGAAAGAGGGGGATGCAGAAGGGTAGAGGAAGGTAGCCAAGGGTGGGCACCCGGGCTACTCATGTAAAGTTTCACTTTTTATTCAACGTAAAACATAACATGACTTCTGAATTTCATAATTTACGTAATAAACGCAACGAATTGCAACAGTTTGAAAACAGATTCAACACAACACACACAAGGAAGTCACATTACGGAGCATATACGAGGGTGTTCAATAAATCTGGTCAATTATTATGAAAGAGCGGGAAATTTTTCCCTTTCACGCCATAGTCTGTAAACATGATACTGTCAAAGATATTCCTAAAAGTTTTAAAAATATTCCATCGTAGTTTATTGTTCGCAGCCTTCTGTAGTGTTAGATGTGTAGTCATGCGGAGACAATAGGGCAAAAGATTTTCACGCTGTAATTAAAAACTTTCATTTGAAGGGTTGGACAGCTGCACAAATCAAAACCGAATTGGATCAAGTTCATGCGGACTCTGCACCAGCATTGAAGACCATTTACTTCCGGATTAATGAGTTTAAACGAGGTCGCAGAAGGACAGAAGATGAAACTCGCTCCGGCCGCCCAGTTGCGGTCACCACTTAGGGAAACATCGAAAAAGTTCACAATATCGTAATGGAAGATCGCAGACTGAAAGTGCGTGAAATAGCTGACGCTATAGGTTTATTATTTGGAAAAGTGAATTTAATTATTCATGAAAAACGGGTAATGAAAAAGCTTTGTGCGCGATGGGTGCCGCGACTGTTGACGTTGCACAAAAAACGGATTCGGAAAATATTTCAACGCTTAATCTGGCAATTTTAGGAGTAACCCCACAAGACATTATATTTTGCAGAGTTCGAAAAAATCTATTTTTGTGATGGGCTGAAAAATATTGGAAACTCGCTGGGCCATAGAAGGAGACTATATTGAGAAATACGGATAGTTTTCTAAAAAAAACTCTTTGTGATACATTTTTACCAAACTTATCAGCAACCCACGTAGACATACAGAATGAAGCGCTAGCACAAGAATTACCCTTGCTCGAGTCTTTGGCGATCGCCTTCACATTGCAGTTACTTTGTTGGAATGCATGTAATCGAGTCTCAAAGAAGAGGAAAAAATTAGTTCTTTACTCGAAATACCGAATTTGAATATCGGGTATCGAAGTCGGAAAATTAGATACCTTTTGGTATCGATACTATCGTTCGATCTCTGGATAGCTTTAATAGACTCGGAGTTTCGAAACTGGTTGATAAGTTTTTAAAGTTGGAGTTTAATTATCAAGGTTTTGTAATAAAATATGAGACTTTTTTTAATATATGATGGATAATTAGAAAAATTACAAAATGAATGGACAATGTTCCTCGACAAAGAACTTGCAGATTTTCACTGATAAAGTTAATTTGGCCAATCTCGTTGTAAATGGACCTTTATAATCTCTATTAGATAATATTAAAGCATCTGAGTATGTATTAACGTGAGTACTTCGTAGCTATATCCAACGATTGCAGAGTTTCAGTCGCACTCTCCAGAGGGTGCTATTGGAATAGTCGGCCAGCTGCCTCCTAAACTGGTCGAGGCACGGAGAAGGGAATGCTGCGTCCCCACAGCAAACTCCTCTCCCGCTATCGGAAGGGCGTGGGACAAGTACCCAATGCCCGACCTACCTGATGCAGGTTTTTCTAGGGTTTTCCCTGCATAAATTTTAGGCGAATGCCGGGTAGGATGCTTAAACTATAGCCTGGGGCCCTAGTTAACCTTTGGCTACCTTCCTCTACCCTTCCGCATCCCCCCTTTTCAAATGCCTTCCTATGCTATTAAAGGGGAGTTGGCACCATGTGGATTACTCTCGTGTAGCCTGTTACCCTAAAAAAACAAAAAAAAATTCTAATCTGATTGCAAACTAAAATTGAAACTTCATACTTACTCAATATCTTCCCTACTTCCCAAATTCTCTCTAATTTCTCAAAAAATAAGTTACTACAAGCTAAAAGTAACTAACTCTCAATAACCCAACTTCTTCAGCAAATACGAAAAACTAATTTTGCACTCACTTTTTCAAACACAACTCCTGCTTGTTCTGCAATCTCGCTTCACATCTCGGCTTCGCGAAATTCCACCCAGAATATTTTTGATTCTTCTGATCTTAACCAATGGGAATCAGATTTGTTACCTCATAAATGTCATTATTTTAATAAGCCACATCCTTTCCGGGATTCAAATAGACAATTTCTGGGGACCTGGGAACACACCTCCGCGACGGTGCCAACCTGGTGGAGCGTCATGTATGAACGTGTTAAAATATTGGAACCAAAGACACAGTAAGTCGATTTAAATTTCGCCAGATGAATTGGTTATTTAGCCGGAACTCTAAACTCTAAACAGAAAACAAAGTGCATTTTGAAACCAATATGACCACATGTAATTCAACTATGGGGTTGCACCAAGGTTTCAAACTCAAAAATTATACAACGCCTTCAATCTAAAATTCTCCGTACGATCTTAAACGCGCCATGGTTTGTGAGCAATAAAACAATGCATGACCACCTAGCTATGCATACAGTCGAAGAAGAAATCCACAGATTCAGCACTAATAATCTCGAAAATATCCCAGACCACACTAATGAGGAGGTCAGACATCTAACCAATGAACTTACTATAGCGCGTTATTTAGGATAAGCGTCTTTTAATTGATTATACTGATATTTCAGTCAGTTTGTTTTAATTCGTGAGCAACCATGTTTAGCCAACATCAGCAGTAAGTACCGTTTGGTGCCAGTCAGGCTGGGGATTGTAACTGTACCTCCATCGGGGAGTTTTCCCGTCAGCAAACAGCAGGTGCAGAGGGTCTCGCTGTTGAAATTCTCTATGTCGGTTTGCCTAAGACCTGTGATTGGTCAATAACAAATTAAATGGACCAATAGATAAACAGTTGGTCTCACAGGTCGAAAAAGTGGATGCCTGTTCAGGCATTCTGACTGGAGAGGTTGCAGTGAGCGGTTGCTCTTGGTTTTTCATGAATTTAACAGCGAGACTCCACCAAATCGATGACCAGCTGCGAGGGACGTCGCTGTGTTGCTGAGACCCCAGTCAGGTAACCAAAATCGCATGTTTCATGGTTGCGTAGAACACTTGTTATAAAATTCGTTTCCCGGGCCACAACATACCTGAGTTTTCATAACTGGCTAGTCGGGGGCAAAATTTTATAATTGTACATATTTATATCTTTAGTAAATTAGCTAAGTATGGAAAGCGCTGTTGTTTTCCAAAAGTTACTTCCTCCTACCGAAGGTAAGCCGTTCTAGGAATCGGACCGTCGGAGACATTCTACGGCTGGTAGCGAACGGAGTGCCACATTACAGTACATCGTAATTGAAGAGAAAACATCCAAGAGGCCTACGAACTTAATTACATTGCACAATATATTGTATCGTGCATTAAAGAATTTAATTCGGTGTGGTCACTGGACTACTTCTTCCTTCATGAAAGTTCAAATATCTAATTTACTGAATGTTTTAATAGAACAGATCGTAAATTTCCAAATTCAAACAATAAATTTTTGTAGGATATTGGTATTTTGGGCGTGAACCGCAGCACGCGGTTGAATAAGAAGTGTACCTGAGTACGACGGGCTGCCTGGAAAGACGCGCTCTCCGGACATACTTGCTCATGGGCAAGTAGTTGTTGCGGGCTGCGTGTTGCAGAACCTTGTCGGCTGTGAGGTTGGACCCCGCACAGGCACCCTGAGTGACTTCGTCCTCCAGAATGCTGGCACTGAGGTCCTTGAAGACGGCGGCTGCGTATTTCATGAGAGAACGAGGTACGGTGACCCGCAGCTGGAAAGTGTGGCCCACGGCCCATGCTGACGCGTACTCGAACAGCTGATTGGCCAGACGGCCCCCCGATGTCACTGTCACGAAGTTCTCCAGACATATAAGCTCATCGCTCGCATTCGGCAGCGGCTGCAGGGGCGGCTCCGGCCTCGAGGGCCGTGGCTGTGGACGCAGGGCCAACGGCGATGACGACGGTGGCGCAGCAGGAGGAGGTGATAGCGGCACCTTGATCAAACCCACAAAGAATAACGTTACCGCCCCAGAAACCAGAATCGCGATTACCAGCGGCTTCAGGAGTCGCAACATCTTGACAAAATATGCCAAGCGAGCTCGTAAAACATACTCTACGTAAAGAAAGATAGTCATGTTTCTTTTGTCTTATCCTAACCACATTAACTGTGTGATAACAACTGCATGGGGCGTATTTTTCCGCTCGAAGATTAGAATAATGTGAAGGCAGAAAAGGAAGATTTGTTACTGTAAATTTATTATTTTTATTAAGTATTTTCCTTTGGAATAAGAAAAATCATGGTCCCACTGACACCCACAAGATACAATTAGTGCAATAATCGCAATGCCGTAACAAGGGTTCCTGTGGCAAGTGTCTAAGTCCCCGTAACCCAGTAATGACAAAAAATTAATGTAATAAGTTACATTTTACTAAATTGAATATATTAGATACTATTAACAGTCAAAATGATAATTGGTGATTATACTAATGTATCTAAAATATTTTATATAATCTAGATAATTTTTTAGAATTTAAAAAGACGTATTTTATATACTTCTCATCAAAATGACTTGCCTGTATATACGAAAACGTATTTGTCAAGGTATTTGTAAGAATAAATAATCTAAATATGAACAACTTTTTATTAACATTCAATGAAGGCAAAACAAAAGAAATACAAAACATTGGATATGTTAAAATAATATATTATTCAGCACGTTTTAAGAAGTCTATTTTCTCGCTTTTTCATTTACAAACACATCTATTATCTACTCATATTAATCTTTTGGTAACATAAAAAAGGAAACCTGCGAGAGAATTCTCTCGCAGGTGAACCTTCCCAGATAGCTGTGGCGGAGGCTACCTTTGGGGATGCCTTCACATCTCTCTGGTTTATTTGAACTAAGGTTCCCACATGCCGAGGCACGTCGGCCAGTTTGAGAGGTGTATGTTCCGGGTCGCAGACCTTGGTAAGAGTTGTCCCCTATTCCTATTGGAATAGTCGGCCAGCTGCCTCCTACACCGGCCAAGGCACGGCGAGGGGAAAGCTGTGACCCCACAGCAAACCCCTGTCCCGCCATCGGAAGGGCGTGGGACAAGTACCAAATGCCCGACCTACCCGATCCAGGTTTTCTAGGGTTTTTCCTGCATTACTTTTAGGCGAATTGCCGGGTAGGATCCTTAAACCATAGCCCGGTGGCCCTAGTTAACCCTTGGCTACCTTCCTGTACCCTTACGCATCCCCCCTTTCAAATCCCTTCCTATTCTATTAAAGGGGAGTTGCCATTATGTGGATTACTCTCATGTAGCCTGTTACCTAAAAAAAATAATTGGCAACATATTTCTGAATTGATATTTTAGGCATGTTTTTGTTAATCGCTCTTGTCAAATAGAAGAACGAAGGTACGATTTTACAATTTTTAATTTGCTAAACAAACGTTATGACTTATATTCGCGGACCGTTGTGATACAATAACACAGGGTGCGGCATAAGATCTCCCCGATTTAGGAAGCCCATAGGTAATGTGGCGATAGATAGCTGTGTCCTTGCCGTTTATTCTTGACATAATGGCTCTTGTTGTTGAGCAGTTTATTGTAAATGGCGGTTCGCGCTCGTTCGTCCTTCCAGATAAAAAGACTATTGTCAATTGGGTGTGAACAGGAACTGCGTTAACAAGGAAATCTGCTGGCCAACCCAGAAAGAGCAATCTCCATGGCGTTCTTCGTGGAAAAAAAGTCCTCGCGAACTTAATCAACGACCACTCCACAGTCCTATGAATGCTGTGCCGTTTTTCAGTTTGGTATGTGGGGTCCGGAATTTTTTGGAGGTTCATGTTATTGTAACGGCGACCTCTAACTGGTATTGTGGAATGCTACAGAAATGTTTCCGGCCTAAATGGGACGATCTCTTCAATGAGCATGGGTATGAACTTGTGTGGTTTCAACAAGATGGTGCAACATCCCACACATCTCGTCGTTCACTTGGCATTCTGAGGGAAATATTTCCTGGGCATGTTATCTCCTTATGGTGGACGCCAGATTTGACACCTTGCGATTTCTTTCTCTGAGTCTATATCAAAGCCGAAAACTCGATCAATATATCAACAGTAAAGGCCGCAAATTACGTGATTTTATTATTAAAACTCAGCAATTAAAAACTGCATTATATGTGCTATACATGAATAAAACAATAATGTTTGTACCTTACTTGGATTGGTTTTTATTAGATTCCCAAATCGGGGAATTCTTTATGCCGCACCCTGCATATATATATATATATATATATATATATATATATACATATATTGTAATATAAAATAAAAGCCTTTATTTATTTTATTTTAATGAATTTAAAGAGTTATTAGAAAAAATTACCTCACGTTAAGCGTCAAAATGTTATAATCAAATGGATGGCTTTTTATTAAATAAAAGAATTTATAAAATTTACAAACAATATTTATTTATTTTGTGGCAATAATTTAAAACAATTATAAATTTAAAATATTAGATCTCAGGGTCTTCACTGGGTTTGATAATGGACACATTAATTATGTTTAAAAATCTTATTAACAAACAAATCACAATTAAAAGAACAGAAATTTACTTGACAACTAAACTAGAATGAAATTTAAAATGAGAACGAAATTCAGAAGTAAAGAGAGTAGAACGAATTAACAATTTAAATGGAGAACGAAATCTGACTTCTATCTTTCAATTACGTTTACATAATTAAATATTTTGTATTTTGTTACTCACATTTGTCCAGCATTCTAGCATACCTTTCGTTTTCGAAATTCACTATTGCGGGATTTTACACTGATTCTAAACTCACAGATTTTACACTGATTCTAAACTCACAGATTTTACACTGATTCTTGCCTTGTCACCTATCTGTTGTCAGCTTTGTAGATTTGCCAGTCTTTACTGCTTTGAACTCAAACTGAAATTTTACTATTTCTGGCCGGCTATGGACACAAAACTGCTTTTACTTAGCAAGTTTCGACGTTATGCTATCGTGAATGTTTTACTTTGTCCTCAGAAATGTTCAGGCACCAACCAACTCTGTTAAATTCTGATTACCAACTCTCTTAAATTCTCCTTACCAACTAACAGTTATACATCGACGATGTCTTTCCGCGAACTGAACTCTCGTCTTGCGTTTTAGCGCGCATACGCCATTTTCGGACCTTGCGACAAAGGAACAGAGTTCGCCTATATTGTCGCTATGTTCTGGAAACTCCGCCGCTACAAAGGATTTCTCAAACAATTTAAATTTTTATGTTCAAACAATTAATGTCCTAATTAATTGGCATTACAATATATATAATAATTAAAGGCAATTAAATAATAATTAATTAAACAATTGAAATAAATTGTTATCGGCGAGAACACAAACACAACAATGGGTAAGAACATATACAGACGGGCCTTTGTCGTTGGCGAGCATGTAAGCTACGGGGCACAGCAGTCGCACACAGAATTTCGTCAAGTAAAGTTGGATACAAAAACTCGTGAAGTAAAGTGAACCACTGAACAATGAAATAGGGAGAAAGGTTGAAAATTGGCTAAATAGTACAGAAGATCGAGAAACCAAAGAGAAATTGAGTCTGGCTGTGGCTTGGAACTTTGGAGAAGGAGTGAACAACGTTCTGATTTGCTCTTAATCAGAACTAGAGTGACAATCTTGGCCGGAGGGAGAGAGAGTGTCCAAGTAAAGGTCAGCAGTATTTTACGGAACAATTGTATCTGGTAGACGATACCAAAGCTTTGAAAGTGACTTTGAAAAATTTAAAATTCAGTGAAACAATGGCCTGTTACATGTGAATAGTGTAAAGTGTATCATAGAATCCAAACAATTGCCTGATACTGGTACAAACTGTAAGTAGTGCGAAACATTATAAAATTTATTGCTATGTAAACGTTAAATAAGGATAGACCGTCAGATTTCGGTTTAAATTTCATTTTGTTGCCTTAATTCTAATCAAGTTTTGAATGTTGTAAATTTTGTTTGTTAATTTTGGATAGTACGAAAAGGTATTGTTATTTGTTTAAAAGGCCCAATTAACGACCCTGAGACAAGAGTAAAGGAGCTTGTATAATAGTAAAACATGAATGTAAAATAATCACAAGAAAATTTGTTATTATTAATTGAAATAAATAAATTGTTTCTGAGATTTAAACTCTGTGATCATTTTAACATCCTTTCGTTAAATTAATTTAATAATAAATTCAACCGCTTAATTAATTAAAATTTTGTTTATTACATTTTTGGCGCATCAACGTGGGCTAATTAATATGTAAAATCTTTTGATTATTACAATATATAACAAGTATAACAAGTAAAAAATGAAAAAAATTACGTCTGATTGAAAATAATATATAAGAAAGTTAGCCAATTCAGTCAAAAAAGTGATCATATAAATACCACACAACGTTTCTGGGATCCTTGTGCCTTTCCTCAGGTGTGAAGAAAACCCTAGAGCGACACAACTGCACTTGTTAATTGACAAAACTCAAAAGCGACAAAAACGCAACAACGATGGGAGAGCCGAAGGGTTGGCGTAATAATAAGGGATCATAGCAATTATTGAGTTTCATAGTGTCTGTACATTAATATATGTGATGTTTGATTTAATGTGAAGCATCTCTGAAATGAGTCTGGAATTGTACCTGGTGTCAATGTCTAAAATCTTAGCATTTTGCCAATCAAATGTACTTTTACAATTGATGATGTGTTTGGAGACTACTGATTGTTTATCATTGGGAAGATTGATATTAGATATATGTTGCTTGATACGTGTGTTAAGGGAACGTTTTGTTTTATACTTGTTTTTATTGTTTAAGTCACATAATTTTATATCATATATTTTTCCTGGTGTATATTATAGAACGTTCTTCAACATTCAAAGTAAAATTCTGGACCTTCTAAGAACAAGGAAAGACAAAACAGACCTTAGAACTCCAGGCGTCTACCAAATCCCGTATACTTAACTATATTGGTCAGACTATTAAAACCATAGAGAGGAGGGTAAAATAGCATGAAAGAAATTTCCGCTCGTAAACAGCGCTCTAAGTGCGATCGCGGAACATTCCCTACACACGGGACGAAACGATTCCAAGACACAAAAGTCTTACACATATGTGTAAATTTCTGGAACAGTGTTTTAATAGGGGCAATAGCAATTAAAACCTACAATTGTAACCTCGTGATCCGGTACTAGGGATTCAAGCTTAGTAAAGCCTGGGATTCTGTATTGGCTTAAGTTAGGCGCAAGGATAAACAAAATCTCGGTCTAATAATTACGCCATAGAAACGTCGTGACTTAAGCTTACTTCAACCCGGGTGGAAACCCAAGAATTTATCCATCAATTTTATATTTGATACTTGACATAAAAATTTGAATCTAAATGTAAGTTTCATTTTGAATTATTCTATTATTACGTGACGAATTCCCAAAGTTGGGACGAAACGTTGCATTTCATGAGATGTAATTCTCGAATTAAATAGTAGACATTTTTTCTGAATTTATTGGCTAATTTGTTTCTATTCCATTTTATTTCATTATATGTTTTCAAATCACTTCTCAATTTTTATTACATCTGGAGTGAAGCGTAGCACCGAATACGACGATATTATTATTGGAATCTGTATGATACGCAAACAGGGCTATACCCAAGGTAGCTGGAATATTTGCTGATCTTTCAACGACATTTGATTTGGTAAATCATAACCCTCTATTAAGTACCTTATATTACACAGTTAGAGGAAATGCTATTTTACTTTCAAAGTCATACGTAACTAACCGCAGACAAATGATTTCAGAAGAAAATAGAGGCGGTAAAATCTACTTATATAATTTGAGGTCTTCTACTGTTCATTCTTTATATTAACGTTCTCCCAGTCTTTATTCATCTTCTGAAATTGATCTTATCTTGTATGCCGACGATACAAACGCAATTAATTGCTATTGACAACGTTTGAAGTTGATAACGCATTGAATTGCTTTCATATATGGTTTAGTGCCAATACGTTGATCCTGAATACACATAAAACAACTAATGTTTATTTTACATCCAACAAAAGGAGTGTGTAAGTTGATAAATATCCGTCTTATGCATCCTCGTTTGATTTCCAATCAGAAATGAGCTAACTGGGGTAATTCCACTCAAAACACCGTAGTTTTCAAGCAGCAAAAGCGAAATGTAAGAATAATAACTGGGAAAGTTTTTTGCGCTTGTTGCAGGCTGATTGAAATATTTACAGTTGCATATAGAAATTTTAAAGTTTGTAAAGAGTAATGTATGTTCATAATGAAGCACATCATGATTCCGATACGAGAAAACGATCAGTACTTCGCTTGTATGAAGCTAGTATTATTACTCAGAAATTAAGCTATGTAATAACTTTCCTACATATCGACAACTATCACTCTTTCATCTGAAACTTAAAAATACTTTTTTTAAAAGTGTCTATTATCTGCACAAGAATTTATAAATCGCTCGGTAACTTCCTAGGTCTTTTCCTTCAAATATTCTGGATACGATTATATTTACAACCAGACGTCAATGTACATAAAAAAGAAAGTATTAACGCTAAACATATTAAACAACGAAATGAATCAAGGAATCGACAAAACAAACATGGTTGACATAATGTATAATTTCAAGTCATAGCATTTTTATAATTTCTTATAATGGTGGATGTCCTGGTAGACAAATGGATTAAAGAACGTCACTTTTCTCCACATTTCTTCGTAAACAGATTCATTGCCTAAAAGGCCGTCGAAAGGATTGTTAATCATTATCAATAAAGAGTTGCGAGGATTGAGAAGGTGGTCAGATCCAAAATATAGAAAACACAAGACAACACAGAGGGCGTCTGATCGCTGGTATTTTATTTGGCAGGGAGCAGGAAGGAAGCGAGCTATTGTCAATATGTATTTGAAATTTGATGAAAATGGTGAGGCAACATTATTATTTAGATTTTACGGGTATTCCATTGTCTGGGAGTAGAAAGAAAATGAAAAGGAAAGAAAGACAGAAAGAAAGAGGCAGTGTGCAAGAAACAAGTTAGGTTAACGAGATTACGTGAAAGATCGTCTAGAAGTTCAGAAAAAGATGTAGAGATTTAGTCCAACGTTTGGAACAGTACGAAAAAACTCCGTTCATCATCAGGGAGAGAATAACCCTCAGATACGTTTTTTTGTCTCTTTGCTACTGTTTTTTCTGATCTTCTAGACGTAATCTCTTTAACCTAACTTGTTTCTTGCACTTTTTCTTTCTGTTTTTCTTGTTTTCTTTTATTTTTTTTTCACTTTCCTGTATTTTTCTTAGTCACGTTTCTACTCCCAGAAAAATGGAATACCCGAAAAATATAGCTTTGGGCGGGAACCGTTAAATCGGAATTATTGTGCAGGTGATGGCCTGCGATTTCCAATGAGAAAAATTGAAATCTATACGGTAGTGGGACAGAAATATATTACAAAAGTAGGGAGGTAGGGGCAGAAAGGATGGACAGAGACAATTAGATAGGAGAAATGTCATTGTTAGTCAAGACAGAAAATTTTCGAGAAACATAAGAGGACTGGTTTAAGCTATACTAAAATCTCATACAAATAGGTTGCCTAATGCTCACCTGGGAGACAACAGAATATTATTCACATGATTGATTTAACCATATTATTAATTTAGGCTATTTTAATGTTATTTCATTTCCATATCAAGATCGTACTAATAATCCGGATAGAAAATAATAAATTTAATAATACTTAAATATAGGGGTATTTATCTGATATTATGTATAGATAAATTTGTTAATAAGGTCAGAAAATTTGGATTTTTAAGACTGTTAAACTAGAGAATTACATCACATTAAAATATATATAAAAAAATTAATATAACGTTCAGTTCGAAGTTTGGGTTCCAAAGTTATGACAAAATTTCGAGCACGGGTGTAAAAACCGCACGTTAGAAATTCGTTAATCTAAATTTTCATGTAATTAATTATAACTGATTTTAATTGTAATTGTACTCCAGAAGATGTCGTAATAAGGAATGAAACGTTGCGTTTGTTAAATATCATGCTTTAAATTTGATAATAAATAACTGTAGTGGTAGGTTATTTAAATGATAAAGTAAAGGGATAATTTCTAAAATTTATTAATTATTATACTGAACATGGAAAAATAAAATACAAAATACAGTGTTCAGTTAGTCGGGAAAAACAATCTGATCCCTTCATCCCAAGTTAAACCATGGTTTACGGTAATTCCACCAGGCGCGTCAAGGATTGAGACCCTTGCAGTTACCTACCACGCGTTGATCTCTGGCCGTGATCATGTGGCACCCTCGATCTCTCCGAGTCCTCAGGAAAACTTAAAGTTTAGGGCTGTACGTCCGTCTCTGGCGACGGTTCGTCGATGAGTCTCTCTACACTTTCTTTACAGTCCCCTCGCTGAATGTGAAAATCGATGGTCTCGATCATATTTGGATTGATCTTTCCTGAACCAAGAAATGTGATTGGTTCAGACAGTCACGTGTTAATTCACTTTCTGGGATTTTGGGAGAGACGTTTCCCACGGTGCGACAGTCCAGGTAACTTCCGCGGGTCAACTTCCTACGAGCCTAAGTCCAGACCTTAGGGATTATCTATCCGCCTCGGCGGCGCCTGGTCAAATTCCAACTTGCCAAGCTCTCAACCCTTGCTAATATCTAATTATATTAAAATGAAAAATATATAAATCAATAATAAAACTATCGCGCTACATAACATTTAGGACTAAATTATTTCTTCTTGTTCTTTGCCTTGTATTGGAACATTGTGATTACTTTAAAAATATTTCTTATACGTAAATTTCTTTCTCTAGTAGTCGCCTACTACTCTCACGTGTATAGCTGTTTCTAGCATTTTTGAGAATACGAAAAGTAGTGAAATTGGCCGGTAATTTGATTTTCTGGTTGGATGGAACACAACACGAGTTAAAATTTTCGCATCCAATCCAAATAAAATTGTAACATTATTGAAATTTCTCATTACAATGCGATACAAGGAAGTTTCTGACAATTATTTTCATTATCATATTAAAATACATCCCGGAAACCATCTCTCTGATTTGTATTCGTAGACTCAGGGTTTTGATACAGACTTAGTTTTGAACTTATTGACAATGTACGAAGAAAGGTATTTGGGCGATTTCATTGACAATATGTCGAATTATGTAGTTTGAGGTCATGGAAAATTTTGAATAGCAATAAAAAGAGAGTCTATGTTTAGAGCAGTAATAAACTCTGTTCGTTTCATTTATTAAAAATAATTAGAAATACGGAACAGTTCTGTAGATTTAGACATACTAAATTCGGTTTACTCTAGAGAGTTGGGTGTCTCAAGTTTTGCTGCTCGATGAATAACAATGAGACTAATTAGAAGAAACGAGACTATAGATTCTGGAGCTGAAATCGCTAGAGAATGTGTTATAACATTTTCCAATTTGAGCTCTTTAGCGGACATTCTGAATGAGCAACGGATGAAAAGTTTTTTATAACCTTAAACAATATAAGCGCGAACCGAGGACGTTGCGGTTAGCTTTGCAAATATGTACACGTTGATGTGATGGTGTACGTTTAGCTGGTGTTATTCTGTGAGTTATCTCCCCGGGAATGGCGTCTCGTGTCACGTCGTGCACGATGTTGAAGGTGTCACTTTTGACCTCAGCTCTACTTGCGATTTATCTGTGGGCTACGGCGACGAAGATAACGATTCTCGCTACTGCAGACCCCCGATTACGCTGTTTGTCGGGTGTGGTGAGCGTACAACCCGGCGGACGTTTGGCCAACCGAATTCTGGAGTACGCGTCGGCATGGTCCTTGGCG
The DNA here is from genome assembly GCA_037074705.1 of Zhengitettix transpicula. Taxonomy (NCBI): domain Eukaryota; kingdom Metazoa; phylum Arthropoda; class Insecta; order Orthoptera; family Tetrigidae; genus Zhengitettix; species Zhengitettix transpicula. The sequence goes on along the minus strand of CM073592.1, from coordinate 118,058,903 downwards.
CGTCTGTACGGGTTACGCGTCGCGGTGCCGACGGACATCCTGCGATCCGTTGGAGGAGTTTACTCTGACCTGTCCGCCACGGCGTTGGAGGATGAGGTGGCGAGAGGACGCTGCGCACACAAGAACTTGACGGCGGAACTCGTGATGCGGAGGCCCACAGCCGTCGAGCTTAGCCCCGTCGACGACTACGTCCACTGGGCCAGGGAATACCAACAGCCCATAGTTCTCAGGTGGGTGCAGACATCTCGCGAAACGGAGACTTTATAAACGCAGTCCTCACTCTAGTCATCGCAAGAGCTTGCGATAAATACGAGGGTTGTTCGATAAGGCTGGTAATTTTTTTTATTAAAGAACGGGATATTTTTCAATTTCGCGCCATTGTTGGTAATCATGATCCTTTCAAAAGTTTCAAGCATATGCTAGTCGTAGTCGTAAGGCACAGAGAGGGAAACGATGCGACCCCGCAGCACACCCCTCTCCCGCCATCGGAAGGGCCTGGGACAAGTACTTACTGCCCGATCTATCTGATGCAGGTTTTTCTAGAGTTTTCCCTGCTTCGTATATAGGCGAATTGCCAGGTAAGAGCCTTAAACTACACGCCGGGGGCCCAAGTTAACCCTTGGCTGCCTTACTCTACCTTTCCGCACACCCCCTTTCAGTCCCTTTCCTATGCTTGCTATAAGAGGGGAGTTGCCACTATGTGGATTACGCTATACATAGCCTGTCTACTCCTTCTTCTTTCTTAAAGCGCGTAAATGGTCTTCTCGAGTTTTACTATTAAAGTTATTATAATGATAAAAGGGCAATTAAAATAATTAATAATTAGAGATTATTGAAATAAATTGTTATCGGCGAACACACAGATACAAAAATGGTTGAGAATACTGAACAGGCAGGACATTGTTGTTGGAGTGCGTGTAGGCTATGGAGCAGTTAGTCAGCCACGAAACCTTGCCGAATGCAGAAGAAGTTGAAATTTTGTTAGTTAGCCACGAAACCTTGATGTATGTAGAAGGAGTTGAAATTTGTTGGTCAGCCACAGGACATTGTGGGATTAGGCGTAATTGAGTCTGGCAGTTGGTGGAGCATATTAGTAGACGAGAGAACAAATAAAGGTCGGTAATTCGAGACGAGAGCGCCGATCCATATTTGGCTAGAGACAATCGTGGAGCTCAAAGTAAAGTCGGCGGCCATCGGTGAGACGAAGGTTTCGGAACAATTGTGTCCGGTGGTCAATACCAGAGTATTGCAAAGTGAAGTAAAGTATATTAAGTGACACATGGCGTATTAAAATGTTAAAGGTGAAAAGTGTGTTATAAAATCTCGACAATTGCCCTGGTACCGGTACAGCAGTAAGTAAAGAGAAACATTTAAAAAATCATATTTGTAAACGTTAAATAAAGATAGTATATTGTCAGATTTCGATTTCATTTCGTTATTTCGTTTTATTTTGATTAAATTTTGAGAGTTTATAAAATTAATTGTTTAATTGAATTGTGAAAATTTAAATTGTTCTTTATTTAAAAAGGCCCAATAAAGACCCTGAGATAAGAGGAAAGGACATTGTGAAGAAAAAAACTGATGTAAAGTTTCAACAAGTAATTTGTTTTATAAAATAAATAGTTGTGCATAATAAACCAATTGTTTAAGTGAACTGAATCAATGTAATTATTTTCATGCTCCTTTCATTCAACAATTTAAATGATTAGCCCAATTTAAATAATTAATTCATTTTGAATATTACATTTACGACTTCAACGTGAGGCAAAATCTTTTCAATAATTATTAATTCATTGTATATTACATTATATACATTTACGGCTGAATCCAACAATTATACATAACAATGCTAACAGATTGCAATAAAAATCAACGAACTCACGTAAAGTTTCACTTTTTATTCAACGTAAAATATAACATGACTTCGGATTTTCATAATTTAAGTAATAAATGCAACGAATTGCATCAGTTTGCAAACAGTACCAAGAGCCGGGCCAATGTGACGTAAGTTTGCTAGGTTATGGAATCATCACTTTTAGGCGAATGAAGGGTAAGATCCTTAACCATACCCGTAAACCCTTGGCTATTTTTCTCTCCCTTCCGCATCAAATCCCTTAGTATCCTATTAAAGAGGACGGGCCACCACGTGCATGTCTCGTGTTGTCACTCTCAAAAACTAAATAACGTTCGTTTCCCATTGCGTGCTTCCTAAGTCTGCATGGTTAGGGTATATCTGTGCATATTGTTTGCTGCAAAGTTTAAAAGTCCCATCAACAACGAGTAAATCCACTGCACTTCATCCAGAATTCACTTTAAGAATTTTATAACAACGCTTATATTTTTGGTTGACCGCATATGACTCTGATTTTTCAGCGACCGCAGATGATATTCAACCGCTCAAATAACTTCCTCATTATCAAATAATTTAACCCATATTTCATGTTGTAGCGTCCGTTATTTATATTTCTTCATTAATCTCTTATTTGCCTGGTTCATTCCAGCCGACTTCTTGATGTCTGTGCCCACCATCCAAATCTCGTTCCTATTGGATGCTTATGGTCTCATAGTTTCCCAGTTGATTACGTTTCGTTTCCATGTGACTTGCTTCTTGTTTGTTCGACTAAATTCGAAACTTTATTACAATTTCTGAGTTAATACTAAAGTGATCTCTTCTCGTATTTCCCAATTCGGATCGTTCCACAGTCATTTGAGCTAACTGCAAATTTTATATAATGGTGCAATTTTTTTACTACACATTTCAGAGACGTACATCATTGCTGAGAGTGAAATAGGTGAAATACCTGCCATTGTAATTCCTACAGCATTTCAATGACGACATTATCAGTTATGTAATTGTTTAGAATGGATAGAGAAATAAAAATCAACTTTTCGAATTGTCTTCTGGGAAAAGCGTAAGAACCAGAGCTGTGGTAGAATAGTAGAATACTACAGGGATAAATTCACTAAACCGGGACTCGTGGCACAAGTCCTTTACTATTGCACATAAGTTTTTTTTCGTTCTTGTTTCTAATGATTCTGGATGAAATCTGAACAAATTGTTTTTAGACCATCGTCAAAAAGTTAGAATTTTTATTGGATCACATAAATTATTACAAATATGTCACATTGGTTATGATTTATTTCTGAAATTGCACTTTAATGTACTAGTATGGTTAAAATTAATTTCTGTTTTCTATACGTACGTAGATTTATTCTGCGTTAGGATTCGTCACAGTTTTCTTACATAAGTAATTACATAAATAATAAATGATTACATTGTATAACTAAATATGGAATAACTACAGCGACAGAAATTCACCAATGCACTATACACATTTTGTCTGTCACATCACGATATATAGTTGTTTTTTTTAGGGAAACAGGCTACATGAGGGTAATCCACGTTGGGCAACTCCCCTTTAATAGTATAGGAAGGGATTTGAAAGGAGGGATGCGGAAGGGTAGAGGAAGGTAGCCAAGGGTTAACTAGGGTCCTCGGGCTATATTTTAAGGATCCTAACCGGCATTCTCCTAAAGAAATGCAGGGAAAACCCTAGAAAAACCTGCATCAGGTAGGTCGGGCATTGGGTACTTGTCCAACGCCCTTCCGATAGCGGGAGAGGATTTTGCTGTGGGGACGCAGCATCCCCTTCTCCGTGCCTCGACCAGTTTAGGAGGCAGCTGGCCGACTATTCCAATGGGAATAGCGGACAACTCTTACCGTATGCCCAAGGTCTGAAATCCCGGAACATACACCTCTCAGAACAGGCCGAGGTGTCTCGGCTTGTGGGAACCTTAGTTCAAAAACGGAGAGGAAAAGGCATCCCCTAAGGTAGCCCCTTAGTATCTCTCCTACAAGGTTCTGCCTGCGAGAGAACATCCCTTGCTGGTATTGCCTGCGAGAGAATAGTCCTCACGGGCTATATATTCGTACGATATATAGTCAATGCCACAACACTAAATGGTTTAATTTCCTGTATACAGCTACGAGGAGATGTATTTTTGCTAAAAACAGAAAACAAAGGCAGGAAAACGAAACAAAAGAGGGAAAATATATAAAAGGTAGCAGTTCGCTTCCAGCCATGGTAGGGTAAACAGTATCTAAAACGCTTCCAGTGCCCGAGTGTGTTTACATCAGTAGCCGGTGGTTGATACGCGGCTGGCCCGGCGGATTCCGGCTAGCTATTATCGTGTAAAGGAGTGTATAAGTAGATGATATCTAAGCTATATTAAGGAAAGTCCACTACTCCCAGAAAGTGTAAAGAAGAGGAGTACCTGAAGATGACGTCCACACAGAATATGGAGGCTGGATTGTATTCTAAGGTGATGGCCACGGAGCATAAACCGGATAAAATGCATGCCATAACTCTGGACGCTGAAGCAAGTTTAAATACAGATGAGTACCTAATAGGTTTAGCTAATATTATTGACCCCATCAGAATTAAGTACATCTCTAAAACAGCCAATTCCAGGATATGCGCATTTCTAACATCTAAGGGGGATGTCGAAAACCTAATAAAAGTTCATAAATCAATAACAATAAAGGGTGAGATGGTAAATATAAGACCTTTAATGCAAAAATACTGCCGTGTAATCTTGTCAAATGTATGCCCAGTTATCCCTAACGAGATTATTGTGCTAGAACTAGAAAAGCTATATATAATTCCAGACTCTAAAATATCAGATATTAGAATAAGTACTGGTAATTGAAGATTTTCTCACATTAAAAGCTTCAGACGACAATTCTTCATTAAGCCGGATAAGCTAAATTCCCTTCCAGATTCGATAATGGTGCAATATGAAGCCACTAGCTACAGGGTGTATCTAGCAGCGAAGAACGAGAACTGCTATCATTGTAAAAGTCCCGGCCATATCGCGATAAATTGTCCTAATAGAGATGGAATACTGCAGAATAATCTGACTGCAAATGAAAATTATGACAAAATTCAGTGTAAGAACCCGGCACCCGCAATTCAAATAATTAACCCTCAAAAAACCGGACACGGATAATTCCCAACTAACTGCATCTACGAGCTCGACGAGCCAAGCTGATAAGAAAGACGACAGTAATCCTGAACATAAGACAAGCACTAATACACCCAAGAAAACAAAACAATACATTTAGTATCATAAATATAAGGCGCTTAGTCAATCATTAGGTCCACTAAAAATATTATATGAAGAAGAAAGCAGTGCTCCACCTATCCCTTTGGAACAGTTAAAGACTCTTATACTAAATTCTGTTGACTCAAAGAACCCAAGAACCATTATTAGAGATTACCAAATATCCTCTACATCATTCACAAATGTATTGGACTCTTTTTACCCACACTTATATGATAAAACGGCAAAAAGTAGAATTAAAAGGCTCATAAATTTAGTCAAGAAACAAGAGAGTGATACATATTCAGAAGCAGACGCCTCTTCCTAATAAAAACAAACTATAACTACAGTACAGTGGAATCTGCTTCTGCCGCAGCTTCAAATAAGTTAATATAATTAATTGTCCTATTATTATGATAAATGATTAACAAATGCGAATTGTAAAATGTAAATGTAAGAAATCCACATTTGAAATGTATAATTAATTTTTCAAACTCTTCAATTGTATGTTTAGTATTGGAATCAATGTGAATCGCAACATACTAACGTAAACAAGCACTATTTGTAATTTATTTATGGGTCGCCAATGACCAAGTTGTTAACGCGACCATTATAAAACTTTAATTTTTTTAAAAAATGGTTGCCGTGGGGAAAGATAATCCAGTCAACAATTCGAATTTAATGCCTTTAATTGTAATTTTCAGGAAATGGGTTGTGCTTTTGGAAACAATTGTTCAAGTATTGCCTCAGCTACAGGAAGAATTCACTTTGAGAGAAGAGTTTGTGCGATCATCGAGCAGGATTATTGCCTCTGTGCATGAACACATGATCAACCAATTTGCAAATAAAAAGGTATGCTTTTGTTACAGAAAATACAGCGGATCTAGTCTTAAGTTACACATATGCAACAAAACTACTGTAGGACGATGATTCTCGAAGCATGCGGCTGTCGTATACCTCTAGGTTTATATTTTCTTCCGACATTCTGTTATGACTGACTTACCATTTTTTATCAAAATAGAAAAGATAATTTGTCGTAAACTTTACATTTCATGTGTTTAGTTTCATGTATTTCATTCGATTTATTTGGTTAGCCTAGGGGAATAATATAGGTACCATATGTGGAAGAGTGGCATCACTTTCAGGTCCAGTGCGATTATTCACAGACGTTGGCCACATTGCTGCAAAAATTCGAATGCATTTTCCACCCCACTCTCTAATATCGAGATCATAGTCACACGGAAGTGGTCTGAGAAGTTTCCAACCTCAACGTGAAGATAGCAGCACTAGTAAATAAAATATGGAGACAACCGATCGTTTGGCGGACATTCGAAATTCCGCGCTTACGGATGATGCGTGGCCCGATCGGCAATCAGCGATATTTGTAATTAATACCGCTGGTTGCTAACAACAAGCAGAGATGGAGAAGAGCTTTTGATCGGAGACGACGCGGTTCAGCCACGAGTTAGTGTGTACTGTATTTTATCACCGGAATTTATTATTGATTGAATAAACGTCAAATTTTATAAAAGTTGGAATTAATTCGTATTCGTATTTAGCATTTTATGTGGGTGTACATCCATACTTATTTAATATACAGAAATCATGTCCCCACATAATTGGTGACCCCGACGTGATATCGTACAGCTTTCCAACGTCTAATTAAATTTCTAACGCTAATCTGGAATAATTGGTGACAACCCGATGACCCAAGAAGGTACTCCTCGTGCACGAATTATGGCCCAATTCCCTACCAGATCGCCGGCGGAAGTCGAAGACGATGAATACCTAGCGTCGTCAACCCCGTCTCCAGCTACGCCTGATGCTTCTCACGTCCATGTCGTCGAATCAGTAAGGATTCCACCTTTCTGGCGTTCCAACCCTCGCCGATGGTTCCTCGTCCTTGAGGCCGCATTTTCTCTACGCAAGATTTCATCCGACACTTCGAGATACCATTTTGTGCTAGTGAATCTGGACGAGACTACTTTGGACGCCGTCAGCGACCTTGTGGACGATCCGCCATCAACGGATAAGTATGTTGCCATTAAAAACCGTATAATCAATGCTTTTGGTGATTCACCGGAGAAGCGGTTGCGTTGTTTGTTGCGCGGACATGCGATAGCGGAGGAGAGACCATCTCTCATATTACAACAGATCCGTAACCTGGCCGGTGGACAGTGTACCGACCAGATATTGCGTACTCTGTTCTCAAAATATCTTCCCGATCACATCCGAGGCATTTTGGCTGCCAGCGAGTCACAGAGTCTTGATTCGTAGGCTGCCTTAGCGGATCGCGTATTCGATGTTATGAAACCGCATATTGACGTGGTCTCCAGTAAAGCCACAACCAAAGAAGCTACAGCTTCCACGATTTCCACTGATTCACCTATAGCTATGGAGGTGCGGGAATTGCGACAGATGATATTAGCTCTGTCGTGCCGTGACCGGCGAAGTCGTTCTGTGTGTCGAAATCGCGGCGCGAACCGTGGTCGATCGCAATCCCGGCAACGCGTAGTTTTGGAGGAAACCGACCTTTGCTGGTATCATCGCCGATTTGGTGCCAAGGCTCTGAAGTGCACGTCCCCGTGTAAGTGGCTCGAAGCCCAACAAAAAAACTGAATTGCTCGTCCTCAGTTTCGGCGGTGGGGGACAATAGCAATTGTGAAAACCGCTTGAGCATTTTAGACTCCGCTTCTTAATAGACACAGGAGCAGATGTTTCGGTCCTACCACGTAGGATGGCTAAATCAAATGCTTTTGAAACCGATGTGACTCTACATGCAGCCAACGGTGCGAAAATCCGAACGTTTGGTAAACAATTACTCCACTTGAACCTGGGTTTGAGACGCGTGATTACTTGGACATTTTTGATAGCCGATGTGTCGCAGCCTATCATAGGCGCCGACTTGCTACACCATTTCAATCTCGTCGTGGATTTACGCGACAAGCGCCTTCTCGATAAAGTCACCTTGCTATCCACGGCTACGTCTCTGTCCCGTCTACGAACACCCACGGTAAGCACGATCGCCTCCAGCGGTTCGAGGTTCGAGGCGGTACTTCGCAAGTTTCCGGGTATAACTTCTCCCACATTCCCGTCGCAGACTAGGAAACACGAGGTGTATCACCACTTACTGACAGTGGGCCCGCCGATGTTCCAGCCTGCACGCCGTCTATCGCCAGAAAATTGTGCGACGCCAAACGAGAATTCCAGCGCATGATGGAACAAGGAATCTGTCGTCCATCTTCCAGCCCATGTGCTAGTCCGCAACACATGCAACGCAAGAAAGACGGAAGTTGGAGACCGTGTGGCGATTATCGTCGTCTCAACGCCGTCACGACTCCAGATCGTTATCCGATTCCTCATCTCCACGACTTTGCTTACCGTCTGCATGGATGTACTACCTTTTCCACATTGGATTTAGCTCGAGCTTACCACCAAATCCCTATGGCGCCGGAGGACATCCCCAAGACCGCTGTCATAACTCCATTTGGATTATATGAATTCACTGTTATGACATTCGGCCTTCGAAACGTCGCCGAGACATTTCAACGCTATATTGACTCAGCGTTGCGAAACCTCGATTTCGTGTACTCTTATATTGACGATATTCTTGTTGCGTCTAATTCAGCCGAAGAACACGAACAACATCTTAATACAGTTTTCCAATGGTTGAGCGACTTTGGTCTGTCACTAAACACCGCTAAGTGTGTTTTGGGGGCAAATACTGTCACATTTTTAGGTTACCAAGTCAGCGCTGACGGTCTCCAACCGACGGCTGACAGGATCAGAGCAATAACTAATTTTCCGCTGCCTAAGTCAATTGCTGATCTCCGGCGTTTCTTAGGCATGCTGAATTTCTATCGCCGAAGTTTACCGCATGCTGTCAACGTTTTGTTACCAGTGTCTACAGGGGGCCACCAAGAAAAGACAAGCGACCAGTTGTTTGGACGCGAGAATTAGAGTCAGCGTTCGACAACGCTAAGCAGTTTCTCGCTTCTGCTACGTTATTGCATTTTCCAGATTATAATGCACAAATCGCCTTAAACACAGACGCTTCGCAGACCGCTGTTGGCGCAGTTTTGGAGCAAAGGCAAGGCGATAATTGGGTGCCTTTAGGTTTCTTTTCGAAGAAGCTGTCCCCGGCTCAATGCACCTACGACAGGGAACTTTTAGCCATCTAACAAGCCCTCAAATACTTTCGTTTCTTCGTGGAAGGTCGGCAATTGGTTATTAAGACGGACCATAAGCCATTGACCTTTGCATTCAAACAACCGTCGGATAAATCTTCTCCTCGCCAGCGCCGTCAACTAGATTTCATTGGTCAATTTACCACCGACATCCGGCACATTGAAGGATTTGCAAATACAGTTGCCGACGCACTTTCTCGCGTCGCCGTTTTGAATGCCTCCGCTGTCCTCTCTACGAGTGAGCTGGCCAATTATCAAAAAAATGATGAGGAACTGGAGCGGTTACGTCGAGATGCGACTTCACTTCAACTTCGCCCGCTGCGACTCGATGACTCAGACGTTGTCGTATGGTGCGATACGTCTACGGGTGATATTCGACCGTTCGTTCCGTCTGCACTTAGACGTAGAGTATTTGACCTAAACCACGGCCTATCACACCCGAGCGGCCGTGCAACTCGCCGTCTGATACAGCGAAAATATGTATGGCCTGGAATGTCAAAGGATATCGCACATTGGGCACGACAACGTTCAAAAGTTCAACGTCACACCAAGGCACCTATTGGTCATTTTCCTTTACCATCTTCAAGATTCGACCATATCCATGTTGATATCGTTGGTCCGTTACCGTCTGTACGTGGATTTTCATACATCCTATCGATGATTGATCGATTTAATCGGTGGCCTGAGGCTATTCCGCTGCTCAACATTACGGCAGAGAGCGTCAACGATGCCTTTTATAGTGGCTGGATATTTCGTTTCGGAGCTCCTTCCGTCACTACTGACCGGGGTTCCCAGTTTGAGTCCGTCCTCTTTCGCGCTCTTACGAATTCAGTAGGATGTGTTCGACAGAGGACTACTGCTTACCACCCAGAAGCTAACGGTATAGTGGAGCGGTGGCATCGATCGCTGAAATCTTCTTCGATGTGTCACAGCCCACGTGATTGGCTGGATGTATTGCCCACCGTTTTGTTAGGATTAAGGACGGCGCTTAAGGAAGACATTGGTAGTTGCCCTGCTGAATGGCTGTATGGCACTACTCTCCGCCTACCGAGGGAATTTTTTCTGCAAGAGGATCTACCTTCTAACCCTCAGATTTTCCTGGAAAAGTTCCGCACACACATGCGGCTCTTCCGGCCGTCACCTGCTTCTCACCACAGACGAGACGCCGTCTTCGTTCACCGGGACTTATACCACTCTGACCACGTGTTCGTTCGTGCAGACAATGTTCGGCGATCCCTGGAATGCCCATACAGTGGACCTCATCGCGTGATCGAACACTTATCAGACTTCGATTTTGTTTTGGACATAAACTGGAAGCAAACGACTGTCCATGTGAATCGGTTGAAACCCGCTTTTGTGGTGGCTAGCGGTTCTTCGACGGATCCTGTTTGTCCTGCTTCTACTTCCGACACGCGTTCTCCTGCATCTAGTTTCAGTGGTCAAGGGGTTCTGAAAACGTATCCCGGACCACGCACGAAACGAGTTACTTTTGTGGCTGGTAAATAATTTTTTTAAAAAATGCTTCTTATCTACAACGTTATGGCAATTGTGTTTTGGTAATCAAAGGAATTGACTCTAAATAAGAGTAATAGATTAGAGGATTTACGGTGCTAGGTAAACAAATCCCATGCCAGTGTAAGGCAAAATTTTCTGCTTGATGAGAAGAGTTGTTGGAATAGGAGTTCCGGAGGTACCACTGATGTTTATTACCATTATAGGTGAGTTTATATTTATTTTGGTTGATGATTTCCCCGGTTCAACACTAATGTTACAGCTAGCTGACTCTAATCTATAGTGATAAGCTCGTAGTGGCAGTGTCATAATTCGTATCAACATTTTTCCAGGATAAGGTATTAGTAAATCAATATGATATTTCCCAACTTTGGAAACTCCCACAGCTGTTAATGAATGACAATCCTTCATTCTCAAGCGCTTATATGTAATCCATGACATCACAATAGCTATATAGATAATAATGTTTAATAAGAAGTTCCCAAGGGATAAGGCTGCACTTAGATGACCTTCCCAAGCTTCACATGGGTCAATCATGAATATTAGACAACAAAGGAGAAGTTTGTTGTTTCCGGAAACTGGCCTGATTCTTCTCATACATCTCCATATAATTAAGCACATGACAATAATAATAAATGTTATAATGATAAGAGTATAAGTGCTACTCCATGATGATTCCCATTTGATTATTGGAACTGGACCCACAGGGAGATCAAATGGATTGTCATCATCAATAAATGTGGTGTTGAACAAAAATTATGAGTAATTTGTAACACTCATATTGTTGATCTTCATGCGAAGACTGAGCAAGCCATGTGTAGTCGAAGAAATCATTTGCTTAAGAAGAATTGTATGACAAGGTAAAACCTCGACGACATGTATTTGTTCACTCTTTTCTGAGCATATGTCAATAGGATGTGACAGTAACCGTCTTCCCTCTGTTCTTATCCAACAGTTGCATGGAATAGATATCCAGAGGACAGTTCTATATTCCCTCTTAATGACCTTCTTCTTCCCATTGTAGCACGACATCGACATGTTTCGAATACTTCCAAAATAAATCCAAGTTGTTGAATTCTTTTGGATCCATAAGATTTGAGGAGCTCTATCACAATTCTCCGACCACTCAGACTCAATCTCTCCAACAGAATGGGAACCTAGGATTAAATCAATACACTTGTTCTTTGTCATCATCTCAATAGGAATGGGTTCCTTCAGACAGTGAAGAATTAATCCTTGAACACGATGATTTTTTTAAGCTCAACAGGCTCCTCTCCTGGACTCACTAGATAAGATCTTTTTTTAATTCCAAGGTAGCAGACTTTCCATTCTTATTATAAGGTATTCTTAATACTTCTTTAATTACACCTCTCTGTCCACTCCGTCTTATAGGAATGGCTATTTGTTATTAAGATTCCATCACTGAACATTAGACAACCCATAAGTGGGAGAAAGTAGAGATTTATAATATCCTTTTCCTGGAGTGACATCTCAAAATTTTGATTTGAGAGATCCTTCGATGCTTCCACCAGCAGACTTCTTAACAAATCAGTAGAAAGATAACTTTCTGAGAGATATCCTCCTTGACAAGACAAATTAATATCCTCATACAGTTGAGTTAACTTATTGAAAGATATTACCATCATTGTTGTACTAGCTGACAAGTCTATTAAGGAGTAAAAGTCCTTGTAACTCTTTTCAACCATGAGAGTTAGATTATTAGACCTGTCTTCCAAGTTCTTTACAGCCCAGTTTAAGTTGTTAAAGTCCCTGGTTGTAGAAACGAATTTTTGTTGGGTCTTGTTCAAACTTTCTCTGAGCTTATCAACAGAGCTGGTCAAACTCTGACTCTGAGCCTGTAGGCCTTCCACATAAAAACTATGGACAGTTCCAAATATTCGGGATTGTAGCCAACCCACGTATGCAAAAGGGTTATATCTTTGAACATTTCTTTTCCATCTGGACTCCGTTATCTCTACCTCAGATAGGGTTACTGAATTAGCAATAGAACGACTTTGTCTTTAGAAAGTTCCAGGATTGAACTTTTCAATTGAGTTGTTTTTATAGAAGTTGGAATTAATTCGTATTCGTATTTATCATTTTATGTGGGTGTACATCCATACTTATTTAATATACAGAAATCGTTTCCCCACAAAAAGCTATTGAATTTCGTTGTTCATTTGTTGACAGTTACTCACCAAAGTTTCAGCCATTTTGGACGCGCAGTTGTTATGTAACAGTCGTTTGAGTGAGTTGATGTGAGTGTTTTTGTGAAAATGGAGAAAATCGACTATCGAGCTGTTATTAAATATTTGCTTTTGAAAGGCAATACGCCTACACAAATCAAAGATGAGTTGGATTCTGTGTATGGGGACACTGCACCATCATTTACCACAGTGAAATTTTGGGCAGCTGAATTTAAACGTGGCCGTAAGAGTTTGGGAGACGATGAACGTTGGGGACGTCCAAAAACTGCAACTACCAACGAAAACCTCGCCAAAGTTCACCACATGGGGCTACACGACCGTCGAATTAATGTGAGAGAGATAGCAGAGATCATGAATATGTCAAAAGAACGTGTTTGTCACATATTAAATCAACATTTAGGCATGAGAAGATTGTCGCGCGTTGGGTGCCGCGTTTGCTCACGTTAGACCAAAAACGTGTTCGAATGAACATTTCCAACGCTCTGTTGGCGAAGTTTAGGCGCAATAAATCCGAGTTTTGGCGCCGATTAATTACTGTAGTTCAAACTTGGATACATCATTATACGCCCGAAACAAAAATACAGTCTAAACAGTGAACTGCAAAGGGGGAACCGGCTCCAAAAAAACTGTTTTTTTCGGCTGGGAAAGTGATGGCGACTGTTTTTTGGGATAGTCATGGAGTTATTTCAATCGATTATCTTCAAAAAAGAAAAACCATTACAGGAGCATCATTACTTGACAAGCTGAAGGCAGAAATTGCGGAAAACGAAAATCCTGTTTCACCAATACAACGCACCGTCTCACACCTCAGCGGTTGCCATGGCGAAACTCCACGAATTACGGTTTGAACTGCTTGACGATCCGCCTTACTCACCAGATCTTCTTGTTCCCTCATCTAAAAATTGCGTTCGGAGGACAGATTTTCGTCAAATGAAGAGTCAATCACCATCGTGAACAATTATTTTGCAGAGGAAATCGCCGGGTACTTTTCGGACGGGTGACAGAGATGGGAGCATCCCTGGGAGAAGTGTATAGAGTTACAAGGAAACTATGTTGAAAAACAAATAATAAAAAAATTTTAAAAAAATATCTTCTATCTTTGTTGAGTCGGAAACTTTTCAGACCACCCTCGTATATATATATATATATATATATATATATATATATATATATATATATATATATTGTAGTAATTGGTAATTAAGGCATTGTTCTAATTGAAAAGTTGAATTGTAGAGGACTCATTATTGGTGGATATAGCGGACGCCGCAACAAACCGGCAATGCAAGGAAAGTATTGTTGATCGGTCGAGAAGGTTTTACGCGCTCAAAATTTACGAGACGAACGAATAGTTGGGCAGCGGACAGCAAGGCGAACAGAGTAAAAGAACGAACAGTTTGGCAGCGGACAGCAAGTAGAACAGAGTAAAAGAACGAACAGTTGGGCAGCGGACAGCAAGTAGAACAGAGTAAAAGAACGAACAGTTGGGCAGCGGACAGCAAGTAGAACAGAGTAAAAGAACGAACAGTTGGGCAGTAAACGGCGAGATGTACAGATTAAAATTCTAATTCACGAAAACCTGAACAATCTTTGTCAGTCAGCAGTGAAGACTGAAAGGTCTAATTTAAAGAACGAGAAAGTGTTCCAGTAACCAGTACGCTGTTATATCAAAAATGCAGAAACTGAACTAGCGTTCAGTCAACAGACAAACCCAATGAGGTGCATTTTCAACAAAAATCCACGAGATCTACAAATCCAGGTTGCAGTAAATCATCGAGAATCGACAAAGTTATTTTAAACCAACTAACGAACTACGCTAATTAGAGTCTGTGAACATTTAGAGTCTGTGAGTATTTTGAATCAGTGATATCCCCAAAATTGTGCACGAAAAGTTAAAATGAGACCTGGGCTGCCGTAAGTAGAAAGAAAACTTTAAAATCATTGTAAACCACGTTTAAAAGATAAACGTAAGATCCTTCTTTAATTATCGATAAAATGAGATCTTTAATTATTCAGATCATTCTTTATTTCTTGATAAAAATTGAAATTGTTTAAATTCAATCTTTGGTATTATTTCTTCAGCAACAAATTTCGTCTATGTTCAGATGCATTGATTCCCATATAAAGCAAATGTAATTTTTGTGATTTTGATTATATAAATTCTGCCATTATCAAACCCAGTTCAAGACCCTGAGATCCCAAATATTTTGTGATTCGAATACTTTTTTTAAAATTGTTAATAAATCTTGTTTAATAGTTTTCACGTAATAGTTCTTTTCATTTAAAAACGCCACATAATTCATATAATGAATTATTGTCAAAACTACTACGAAAAATTGTCGCATGTGATTTTGGTCAGCTTGCAAATAATTGACAAGTATTTCATTCGCCAATTTACCACAATTGTAGAAAAAATTGTATTAGCAACCTGAGTTTTACGCAATTTTGTCTGTGTGACAGACAGTTACCAGTTCGACGATACATTAGCATGTTCCATAGAAGAAGAAGGTACACCACTCGTAGGTACTGGATCCAGTGCTAATGCTAAGAACTTCCCAAAAATCTTTTCAGGTTATTTCACCTCACCAGCAGGATGTGTTTCATGGGAATATAATTATATCTAAAATTGGACCATCTGCTGTACAATAGCATGTAACTTTACTACATGTTTATGTAAAATGATTTGTAATAAACTCTATTGCACTAAACAAGTAACTTACCCTGGTCATTGTTTTTTCATCGTTCGGCAATTTGTCCTAGTTTGCAATTACAATTGCGGCCAATTCACTCCGTAATTTACATTTTAAATCCCTATCGCTTATACAGTCGGCAGCGGTCAGTCAGCCCTTGGACAATGGAGGGAGAAACCCAAGCTACGCATATGTTCACAGTGTGGCCGGCTCCATAAGTAAACACGGGTTGCGTTTTAAACGCAGCAAAAATAAAACGGTGGCAGTTGCGAATAATCACAGATCGCATTGTGTGGCCGGTATAGCCAGACAAATGTCTTCCGCTTCCAAATAGCTCGCGTTACGTTATAAAATTTTTATATTTTCATTAATTTTATTTAAATTGTTCAAAGTAAATATTTCTTTAAATAATCATAAATTGTAAAGTAAACTAAAATTTAAATTTCTTCAAATATTTTAAAATTTAGTATTACATTGAATTGTTTTTCACAATAAATTAAAAACTAAAAAGTTGTGTATTAAATTAAATAATTTAAAATCTTCTATTTGCATATTACAATATTGTAATATTTTGTAAATTGTTTTTAAAATTATTCAATTTTAAGATTTTGTTGCGTAAACCGTGAGACCATTCAAAATTGAAATTTCCTAGACGTTTTTTGTTCGTGGTTTGTCTTGGCGACAGTGTCATAACTCAAAAGTCGTATGTGGAACCGGGCTGTTTCGTGTTACAACAGTGGAGGGACTTAATTTAATGTAGAAAAAATTATCAAATCGTCGTTAGTCAGTTTGTCGTGAGAGGTCGCGTTCGCCCACCAGTATTATTGTATTTATTAAAGAGTAAAATTGTATTGGTGTTATTGAGAAAGTAAAGAATGAAAATATGTCCATCTGCGGTCGTTAAAGTAGAAAATATCCATAGGGTGAGGTCGTCCGGAGTTATACTGGGGTTTGCAAGTTTTATGAAAATATTATGTATGGCTGGCGACCAGGGACGAACTATCCGGTAATCTATGTGTCGTTTTGATCATTATTATACTGACAGGTTCCCATAGTAAAAAACATCTTTGGAGAGTATGTTGCTGAACTGACTTGAGTATTCTGTAGTATGGCGCTGTAAAAGGAAGTTATTGGTGTGGGTGGTGAGAGTGAATGTTATTTAAACGAAAAATATTCAAAATTAAAATTGTTTATGTTTTGTAAATTCTGTGTAAATGAATTGTAAGATCTATGAAAACTAGTACGTAAATTTCTTGTAAACATTTAATAATCATTCGTACCGTCAAATTTTATTTAATTTTGTTTGCATTTTGGGGATATTTTAAGTTAGTATTTTGTAAATTTGATGCAAAACGTTTCTTGTAAATTTGATATATCATTTTAATTCTGTACTGTTCCGAGGCCAGGTACAGAACTTTGAGATGAAAATATTAGTCTCATTCAAATATATACGCTTGGCAAAATTGTATGTTAAATTATGTATAATTCATGATTTTGTTTTAAGAAATTTTTAATATTTTACATTAATTAAATTACAGTTCCATAATTTCTAAAACTGTCACTGGTTATTAACATTTTCTATTTCTATCAAAATATGGTAAATTGAAAATTTCATTTATTTGGTTTGATTCTTATCTACTTCTTATAAATAAAGCAGAATGTTTACATATATATTGTAATGATTAATAAGATTGTATTTAATTTGGCCTACGTTCAATCGCCAAAATGTAATGCATAAATAAGATTAAATGAATGAATTGTCCCACGTTGTGGAAGTCAAAAATGTAATGATTAAATATTCGATCTAATTAACTAAATTATTTAACAAAAAATTATTTACTGTTAATGTTACAATTAATTTGCCCTACCTTGGCACGCCGAAATTTAATTTAACAAACAAATATTTTATTTATAATTTGTTGGGCCTTCTAAATAAAACAAAACCTTTATAAGACAATTTAATTTATTGAATATAAATTTTCGACATTTGCTCTGTGGTTAAATACATTTAAATCCCAAAGTTTAGCAATTTGATAACACTGCTCTCAGGGTTGTTTATCTGGGCTTGATAAGTAAAGAACAATCAAAGAAATTTTAAATTAAGTAATTGACAATCCAAAACCAAAAATGAGACGAACAAAATCTGACGAATACCTTTAACTATCGTTTACAAACTTAATTAATTTGGTTTCTACTTGCAAAATGTCCTGCCTGTACCAGACTTAGTTTCGGGGCTTGGGGGACACAATTTTCATTAAAAGGCCATGAATTACAGATTCTACACTTGATGGTCAAACACACGATCGTAGTTATTGGATTTTCCTCCGTGTACTCGATCTGCTTCACCTTCGGGTCATCAGGCAGACATATTGTTACTCAATGTCTTTATGTGGAAAATGTTGATTTCGGTACGCGTAGGAATCTGAATGTGGCGCTAAATATTTGATTCTGCTTTGCGGCCTTTTTACAATGTATCTCTCTGTCCAGACTTTATACTTGGATTTCAAAACTTATAACTCTTTCGGTTGAATTTTAAACTTGGCCCACGCTGTTCGTTCTCTCAATGTTACGACTTCTCCCTCCTCCAATTTCAGACAGACTGGCCACAGAAAGCGCTCGCAGCCCGCAAACAAAACCGCTGACACATTGTTGTCTTTGAAATTGGTACCGCTAAACAATCCAATTATTTAAAGTGCGAGTCGGGTGGTCCTGAGTAATAGCTGCAGCTGCAATGAGAGACAGGGGATGATGAGGGTCCAGTAGCCTATTGATTTGGGAAACGGCGAGAAGAATTAGTAACGCAGAAAGTGGGCGAGCAGATGGTGTCACAAAGGGGCTATGTTAGAGCAGGCTACTGTCTCTAACGAATGACCTGACAAGGACTTGGGACTTTCAAGAAAAGATTTTGTGCGAGGCGGACAAAAGAGAGGAAGCCGTAAGTTAGTAGACGGAGGGTGACAATGCGATAATTGGGTCTAAGGAAGGCGGAAGGACCCCAGTGGCCGGAACGAAAATTAGAGTAATGGGTTTCTGTCACTGCGCCGTTGCGACGCAAGTAAAAACAAGGGAGAAAGGGGGCATATATAGGGGAATCGCCTATTGTGGTGACGGTTGGTGTTAGCGTGGGAGAGAAGACGGAGAAAGCAGCGAAGAGTTGGAC
This sequence comes from Zhengitettix transpicula, assembly GCA_037074705.1. Lineage (NCBI taxonomy): Eukaryota > Metazoa > Arthropoda > Insecta > Orthoptera > Tetrigidae > Zhengitettix > Zhengitettix transpicula. Next base: position 118,040,044 of record CM073592.1, on the reverse strand, counting down.
AGTTGTTATTTAGCAAGGGAGAAAGACGGAGAAAGCAGCGAAGAGTTGAACAGTTGTTATTTAGCAAGTGAGAAAGACGGAGGAAGCAGCGAAGAGTTGAACAGTTGTTATTTAGAGTCAGTGAGTGAATAGTATAAAGTGAGTGTCTAAGGAACGAGTCGAGGTGGACCTAAGAAACAGTAAGTTCGAATGTACCATATTAAGTAATGTAAACGTCATTAAAGGATACTAGTCAGATTTCGTTCCCTTCTTCGATAATAAAATTTATAAGGAAGCTATAGGTTTAGTTTATTAATAAATTTGGTAGATACTTGTGTTTGATTTTAAATCGTAAATGTTGGGTTTCTTTTTAATGGTTTGATTCTGACCGTTGTCAAACCCAGTAGACACCCAGGAGAGCAAGAGTTCTCATATCTTAATGTTAAAATAGTAAATTCATTTGTAAATTTTTTTCATGTTTAATAAATCTATTTTTTGTTGTTTATAAAAATTATTCTTTTTATTTCGACCCATTTATGTGGTCATTACATATTGGCTACCACGACGGTGGACGAAGATAGGAGTATTATCTGTTTATTACAATATATATATATATTGTAATAAACCATATTTGCAAATTAAATGGCCCCACATTGATGTACCATAAATGTAATAAACAAAAATAATAACAATTATTAAAGTGATTTTGCCTCACGTTGAGGTAACCATTAAATGTAATAAACAATGTAATTGAAAATCATCTAATGAAAGGAGCATGAAATAATAACATTTATTATTATTTAATTAAACAATTAGTTTATTATGCACACCTATTTTACCTTACAAAACAAATTACTTGCTGATCTTTAAAACAATTTTATACAAAATCTTACCTCAGGGTCTTTATTGGGCCTTTTAAATAAAGAACAATTAATTTTACAATTTACTACTGACAAATATTTTTAATAAACTCTCGAAATGTAATCAAATAAAACCGAAATGAAATCGAAATCTGACGATATTCTACTTTTTATTAACATTTACAAATTTTAAATGTTTCCTTTTTACTCACTGTACCAGATACCGGTACCAGGGCAATTGTAGAGATTTTGCAACACACTTTCACCTCGAACACTTTAGCAGGCCATGTATCACTGAATTTACTTATGGTTCACTTTGCTAAAATCCAGCCAATTGACCACCGGACACAATTGTTCAACAGCTTTCGTCCTATTTATATTTGTCGACTTTACTGTAAAAGTTCTTCAACATCGTAGGTTAATTACGACCAATATCAGCTGTTACCAAGCTTTGCTCGACCGCTAATTGGTTATTCGCGAGAACATACTTTGCAATTATTATCCTCGGCCGGTGTTCAAAACCAGACAGCTAAATTTTAGTTTCCTTCCGTATTCAGCAAGGTCTCATGTCTGACTGCTGCTCCATCAACGTACGCGCACTATGTCCAACAATATAATGTAATGCATTGAGGGAATGCATTGTTTCAAAACAGCGCACATTTTTGTAAAGAGAATGCAAGTGAAAAGTAATTGCGGGTCCTGTCACGATGTGACAAGACGGAGCGGCAAGACATTTATCTCTGATTAGTGCTCTTGGCCGGCAGAGGAAATCGTAATTTGTAAGGACGGGTCCTGTCACGGTGGGACAGAGCGACGAGACATTTGTTTGGATGACGGATCTGGGAGCAGAACAGGAAGCTGCAATTTGTTCTAGAGAGCGCTGGTCAAAAGGACGGATGAGACGACAGGTCCAAAGTAATTGCGGGTCCGGTCACTTGTTGATTTGGGATCTGGAGAAGTTAGAATCGCGCACATGTGAGGGGAGGGTGCAAAGACAAATTAGACCTGTCTCGATTGTCGGTTTTCGGACAAGACAGAGCAGCTGGCGAAAGGACTGCAAGTGCAGGAAGTAAATCTCGGAGTAATGGAGAGATGTCAAGTGGCGTATTTACTTGGGATATTGAGGGTGCAATGTAATTGCGGGTCCTGTCTCGATGTGACATGACGAAGGGGCTAGCAGCTGGCTAAGGAAACTGCAGCGGCAGAAAGTAAATCTGAGTAATGGAGAAGCTGTCAGTAAAATCCGACGTGGTCGTGGGACAGAGCGGAAGACAAGGATGCTAGTAGTATATAAGGGTGAAATAACGTATTGTGAGCAGTCATAGTGGAGCCAGCGTGCTGTGTGCATCGTGAGTTGAGTTTGAGTCAGAGTTGGTCAGCGTTAGTCAGCAAAATTATTCAACTATAAACATTTTTACATACAGAAGTTCAATCTGTATTAGTGTCAAAATTTGACCAGTCTTCAATGGTAGGAGACCAGGATACAACATCCAGCGTCGAGTAGTGTCACCACGAGCAACTGGGATATCTTCGCCGGGTATGGAGAACCAGCTATCATCGAACCAGTAATATGTGTTAGAGTCAGTGTGTGTAAACGTCCAATCTATAAAGTGCGTGTTTAATGAACGAGCCAAAGGTTCCTGAGAAATTGTGAGTTGAAATTTATGGTATTAACATGTGTAAACGTAATTAAAGGATATAGTCAGATAACGTTCTCTTCTTTTGATAATAAAATAAACTCTTGTAAATTTAGAAGCAATCTGTAGAATAAGTTCGGTAATAAGTTTCGTCGATACTTCTGTTTAATTTAAAGTTAAATGTTGGGTTCTTTTAATATTTGAATTCTGTCCGTTATCAAACCCAGTATAGACCCATAAGAGAAAGAGATCTTTTTAAAATATTAAATGTATAATTGTAAATTCAGATAATTGAAAATAAAATTTGTTTGTTGTTCATAAACATTATTTTTTTATTTTGACGCCATTATTTTGTTTATTACAATATATATATCATTATATATATGTATATCATTATATATATATATATCACTATATATATATATCATTACAATATATATATATATATCTATGTGTGTGTGTGTTTGTATGTTCCTTATGCAAATCTACATCGGCAGAGAAAATTTCACCAAATTTTGTACACGTGTTCTTTGCGACCAGGAAACGAACACTGTCGGGGTGAGACGCGTCCAATAAATATTTTTTTGTGTCATTTAAATTCATCATATTTTGGTAGATATTCTCTGAGAATAATTTCAATCCCTATCGCGATAGAAGGGGAGCACGCTTTGGAGCAAGGGTTTGGTTATGCGTTACTTGAAAATAACGCAAATAGACCAAAATTAGAGTCAATTCTGAGGTTGTGCATGACGGTGAGTTTCATTGTGACAAACTGGAAACCGCACGAGGGTGGAGGTGGGGATAGAAATTTTCAAAAGATGTAATTGGCCGATTTTTGCGTGGATTTTTTTTTGTTTAACCCACAGTAGAGGGTCGCAAATTTCCAAACATGTTCAAATGGCGATGTATTCGTTGAAGAAACTATTTCAGGGTCAATGAGTTCAACCCCCTTCAGAATGGGATAGGGGTCGAATTGTGTTTCATAAAATAACGCTAAAACTACATAGATTGGAGTCAAATCGGGGGTTATCGATAAAGGACATCTCGAGCAACGCCGGCACCCAGCTAGTTGTAAAATAAAGTAAAATTTAAATTTCTTTCAATTTATCAAGAGGTCATTTAGACATTAAATAGCATTTCAAAGGAAAATTCAGTAAATAATTAACGAACTCACGTTGAATATTACATTAATTGGCTCTTAAACCTAATAAATAAAATAATTTAAAAAGCAACATTGCGTTTATATAAATATATATATATAAATTCTTTAAATATTAAATCAATTAACTTTCTAGTTCTATCATTTCAAATCTTTCACTAAATATTACTTTTTCTATTAAAATTTTAATCACTTCAAAATTTCTGTAAGTGTAGTTACATTGTTCAAATTAAATATTCCATTCAATTATTATAAACTAGAAAGTAAAGAAAAATTAAATTTATTTCATTACTTCAAAATTAAGTATTACTTGCCAGCATATTGATTTACATTCCTTTTCTTCTCTGCCATTCAATAAATAAAAATTGATGAATCATTACATAAATTAATTTTATTTCATTAAAAAGGTCACCTTTATCGGCATTCATGTTCGGCGAACAGACTACCAAGCCTATTTACATTATAAGTTTGGAGCTAAGAAGTTTGCTGAGGAAGCATACTTTAAAAAAGCTGTTGAGCATATGCGATCACATATAGCTACAGAAGAAGCGAGTGCTGCCTTCATAGTAGCCAGTGATGATCCTCGTTGGTGTTTAAAGACCCTCATACCAGCATTGCAAGATGATCTGCAGGTATACAATCTTTATTAAATATGAAAATGCATTTATTCTTAATACCTAAACATATAACTCAAATTATCATATCTTGCTGTTTTTCACATAGTTTGGAGTTTACAGTATCATAATTTATACATACATGTGTGCTATTACAGCATAAACAGTGACCAAACTAGAAAAACTATATCAATACAAAACTATGATAAAACCCATAGTTATGTATAGGACTAAGACCTGGCCTTAGTCAAAATGTTTGGATACTAAGACACCTATGGACCAGAGGATAATGATGGTTAAAGAATAACTGCACGAGATATACAAAGACTTGGATATAGTATCAGAAATAAGAATAAGAAGACAACAATGAACAAGATTGGAATGGGCAATAGTAGGTTAATATTATGCAAGTTCCTAATGGCAAATTTGGGTGTAAGACTAAAAATGATATGGTTGTTCAGAGAGACTTGTTTCGCTTTGATTTATGCTGTGTAATAGCTGTCCATGCTTTGAATTTGACACTATTCAGCTAGCCAGCACAATGTTCAGCCATACTGCCCTGGCAAAGAGGGTTTAGACCAAGTGTCAATTTAAAGGAAGTCTATCCCTCTTTCCTATACAAAAAAATAACTAGCAGAGTGCCCCCAGAATTGCCCTGCTATTTATTTAAATAAATCATTCAACACAAATCTCTTGGTAAACATTTCATTTAACCAGCATCAGTGTTTGGAACATTTACCCATTTATGTTCCCCTCCCTGATCTCGGCATATTCTACATTTTCGGAGAACGAACGTGAGGACGGCGACCGAGAGGCGAGGTTGCGCGTGGACGGGGACTTGCCAGATGTGTACAGCAACGCCATCTCGTGGTCGACGGGCAAGTGTTGTGACACCTGCCCGGCCCCAACCGTCAAGCGCGGTCTCGTGCTGCTGGAGCGCCTGACGTGGGACAATTCGTGGTCTGACACAGTCCGGTACCTGTCGTCCGTCGTGTACACGACGAACTCGGACTGCCTGTCGTCGTCGTTCACGTTCCTCCTGCATTTTTTGCAGTGTTTCGGCATCTAACTTCAAATAAACCGGATGACAACTGATAATATTTTAACAACTCAGGAATTCTCCTGCTACAAATACCTTTAATGACACAATTGACCAAAATATGGTTGGTACCTCAAGAAAATAAAATAGACCCAGTACCTTAAGACAGTCATAACTATTCCAGGTACCTTTTTTTGTCAACCACACCCACCTCCATGATGAGGAACGTAAAATTTCATTAACCACCATAGTTTACATGAGAATTAAGCTCAGTGACTCCTATAACTCAGGAACTGACAACAATCTTGGTCATTTTTTATGTAAACCCCTTCCTCAACCATCTGTATAGGAACTTCCCTCCACTACATTGTTTCCCGAAATTTTTTTACATTGCCCCACATAACTATTTCTAATGCACCCCCTTTACCTATTTAACATATACATATTTTTTATATTAAAATATACATTTATTTCTTAAATAAACCTAATTTCAACTTGTGACTCACAGTTCTTCCGCAGTAATAATTCTGTGCATAAAAAAGTAATAATTTTTTTTAATCTGAGACAAGAGCAAAACCAATTCTTCATTCAAGTTTTTGTACAAAATTAATTTTGTATTTCATTTGACACACAGAGTTGGCACTAGACTACAGTAGATAAACCACTTAGCAATCGTACAACAACCACTCCACTGCCTTGTGGAGTTTTAATTAGACACTTAAAAATTCCAGAATAACGCTCTCAAATTCAGTGACTCAAAAAATGTTTTATTTGACAGTAATTGGCCATTTAGGAATGTTTTTAAAACCATTACCACCCCTAGAGGTGGTAGGTACATCTTAATCCCTTGGCGTTTATTCCTGGATAGTAGGTAAAATGTGAACAAAGTTTGTTAGAAATTGTTCTATATTCTTATGAATGTACACAGAAATTTGTTTCGCCCACCTTCCACCATTACTCCTAGAGGTTGAACAGTCTTAACCAGTATGGTAAATGTCAGTGTTTAAGTCAGTAACTTCCATAACCCCAGATTCACCACCAATCTGTTGTGTAACCTCTTCCACAACCCCTCCTAGGGACTGAACTACAACTTAGGGCAAATGTAAGAATTAAACTCAGCAACTTCCTTAACCCCAGATTCAATGTCTTTTTCAGTAGTTTACTCATTACTTTTATATAACAGCCATTCACCCACCCCCACAACTAGGGACTGAGCTACAGATTAACTGACATAGTGAATGTAAAAATTAAACTCATTTCTTCTATAACTCTGGATTTAACACCAATCTCTGTTGTTTCATGTTAGTTTTATACAATGTGCACCCATCCCTTTTCCTTAATGGTTCTGACTTCCCATGCTGTAAGGGTTTGAAATTATACACTAAAAACATGTGGAGAGAACGTATTACTCTCATAGACCCCAAAAACTAATTATTTGACGCTAAAAATGGCATTTTAGCATGTTTTAAATTTTACCCCTATGTAGTTTCCTGACACTTTGAAAGGCCAACAGAAACAGGCTGAGAGCCTCCAAAAATTTGAAGAACATCCTTCGGTTCCATGTGGCTACACCATGCTTCATTTTCAGATAAACCACAAGCTCTCTCTCTTTCCTTTCCCTACCAATATCAGAATTTTATATATATATAATTTGTATGTAAAGGAGAGTGAGTTATTATGTGTCTTACCTAAAATTGAAGCACAGTGTAGCCTCATGGGACTGAAGGATGTTCTTCAAATTTTCTGAGACTCTCAGCCTCCTCCTTCAAGAAAGAGTTTTACACCATTCCTTGCACAAGCTGCAGACTGTGGAGTTCTCACCACTGTGCAGCTAGCAGTAGCCCATAAACAATAGACCCACCAGGCCACTAACTTTCTCTCTCAAGGGTAGGTCGTGGCATAGGAAAGGTTCTGATGGCATTTTGTACATATATACAAATATGGACAAATGTAAATTTATAAGCTTCCTCATACATACTTACATGTAAGTAGGGGTGGCAGGTAGAAATGGCACTATTTAAAGCATGTCAAGTCCAGGGCTTTTCCTGGACTGTAAGGCATGACATATTGGAAATATAGTTCCCACAGATAGAGTTCAGCCTCTGATGAATCAGGGGGGTAGGGCTTTAAGGATTGTGTGTGTAAAGCATTGGTCAAAATTGTTTGTGTTGTGGCTTTGGGTGTGAACAGCTACTGGGAATTGAATTTTGGAAAGTTTGACATGTGGTGGTTGGATATTTGTTCAGGTAGCGGTCTTTTCGTTTGGCCTATATAAAATGCAGGGCAGAGTCTACAGTTAATTTATTGTGTGGGAGGGGAGGCAGGTGATGGTTTATTTGATTTAGTATATCTTTATGTGATTCTGGAAGATTGTGGTGGGCTCCAAGATAGGACAGGCACACCATCTGTTCAGACTACTACAAGGTTTGCAACCTCGCATGGGTGGACAAGTAAATTGTGGAGGATGGATGGGTGTCTGAAAGCAACCTGGGCAGGTGGGGAGTATGGTTTTTAGGTCAGGGTTAGATTTCAGTCCTGTGTACGCTAGGTGAAGAATGGAATTGAATTTTTGTAGTCCAAGGAAGTAGTTTGTTGAGGGGGGTAGACTGCTTTTCTTGTTTTGGCCCAGAATTGGTGTGGGTGTTTGGAGATTTATTAGGCCATGGGCTATCTGTTTTTGGAGAAGCTTGGATAATTTCTGAAGGCATTGAAGATTTGTTCAGTGTAAGACGCCAGATTATTCCAGGCGCAGCAAAAGCGTGCTCCCACGAGGGCTAGACTGTATGGAACAAAGCATTTTGGGTGGAAACTTGTTAAGTGCAGGAATTGGAGCAAGTTCATGGGTTTTATGTGGACATGTGTGTTGATTGTGCCAGAACATCAACATGTTGGGGAGTAGTTCCAAGTGAACTTTATGTGGTATTTTGTATGTATATAACACATAAGGAAAGTAATATTACAAAGTCAAATTAAATAACTCATTTAGATAGGAAAATGAGATAGCAAAGGCAACACAGCAGTCAGGCCATAGACTTAAAATATTTCAAATTTTCGAGGACCTGCGCCCCCTTCGTCAAGAGAGGTCTTAACTGTGCTGGCACAAATTAGATATTGGAGCAGAATACAGTCCCTAGTTTCAAAAATTCACTGTAGGGGATCCAGACCAGGTAGAAGGGTTATGTTAGGGGAATAGGCAGCTGGGAAACATTTATTGCAAAACTTGGCATGAACGACAGGTAAAAAGTTCTCTACATCTCACTATAGGCCTTCTTCTTCTTAAAAAATAGGTACCAATTATTACCTCTGGAGCTATTGTGTGGACAAGCAACAAATTGCAGTTTCTCCTTAGCAGTGCAAAATTTTTATTATTGGGCAACTTCAAACCCTCATGAACTGCACCCAAGACCAGTTCACAGCCCAAAACTGACAGTTTTATGTGTTAAGTCTGCTGCTCTCTCTTTCCTATCCAATTTGACAATGTAACAATATCTTTACTTGCTCTCTCTATAAGTAAAGAACTTAAGGAATATGTGAGATCAAATTATGCAACACATTTGGATAAGAAAGGCAGGCAACGTAGTTGACTTACCTTAACTCAACTGTAGGTCCAGTCAGGCTGTGCAGAAATAGAAGTTCAAATTTTTTAGGACATGAATATGTTAGAATTGTGAGCTGGCTCACATTCAGTTCAGACCTACTTTCCTGATTAATGGGGCTCAGGTCCTCAAAATCTTAACTGTTATTTCTGCAGACCCCAACTGTTGATTTCAGGTGAATAAACTACAGTCTCTTTTTCCCATTTAAATGTATTACATATATAACAATTTTGTTGACTATGTCACATCATCTTTAGATGCTTTCATACTGCCTTATTGGAAGCTCCTTACTCTTCAATTACACTTTTGTTGTTAAATACTGCTGATCTTTCATTATTTACTCACAACTTTCGATCCTCTCAAGTTACCTATTTGACTTCCACTGAAATATAATCTCTCTCTCTCTCAAAATTCAAGCTTCAATCTTCCAAACACGATTTATCAATATCCCCTCTCCTTGCACATCTTTCTCAGCAATTCGCCAAAGATGAACTCGGCAACTGAACTCTCGAGAATGTGAGTGCAAAGCCATGGGTTTGGAAAAATTACAATCCCATGTTGTATTATGTAACTGCTGTTTGGAAGTTAGTCTTTCTCCAAACACTGTTCAGCTGTGACTAGCATTTCCTTCCCAAACTAGGCATACATGCATAACACCAACTCTAAAACTTACAAAAGTAGATATGTGACTAATACACACATTTTCCAGACTGTGCAATTGACCTGGACCATGTGTAGTACAATATCCTTCAGGAAGAAGCTTGGACCTCTAAATAATGTTTCATCATCTCCAGCATGGTGACACCAGCCCTTAATTATTCCACTATTTTGAAATGACTCGGGACTTTGCAAGGAGTTGGTTGACTCAAATAGTAACATGAAGAAAATGACTTTTCAGTAAATATTTTTAAAATGAATCAATATTTTGAACCATTGTGGAATCAAAATATGGTTTTTGACACAGGAATCAAAGTAGTATCACTTACCTTCGACACAATTTCATCATCTCATGTCTCAAACAAATAGACTTCAATATGAAACATGAAGAAAATATACAAACATAGCCACAAAAATTATAAATACCTTTCTATAAATGTGTAAATTATATTAAAGGAAGAAAAATAAATGTGTTATTTCCAAGCCTATTATTAACACAGAAATTAACAGCAGGAGGCAGATATTTAGTGACAATATGATCTAAGAATCAAGTTCATCATAGTTTACAAGTACTATTGTCTCACTGTTCTCTCTTCTCTTTATAAAGGAATCAAAGAATTGGCTTACAACTGACTAACATTTTTTAACTTTCGAACTTCTTATCATCCAAAAACTGGGTTTTCACACTAGTGAATGGGCAACTAATTTCAATATTTGAATCTCATATGTGGACAGTGCAATGGCATATTTTCAAAATGTTATTCAAGTTATACAAAAAAAAAAAGATCATTACATTAGTACTATTGATAAAAAGATTTACAGAAAATAAGTTATACTGCTGTATGTGGAAACAAATAACTTATTTTTTCTTATAAAAAAAGATCTGTACATTACATTTCATTCATAGAATTACATAAATTTATTTTCTGTACAATATCAATTCTAATATTTAACATTAAAAGATAATTCATTTATTAGAATTTAGGGAAAACTAAGTTGCACTAAGTTGTCATTCATTTCAAAGTTTTTAAAGAAATATATATATATATATCGCTGTCTCTCTTTCCTATCAAAATGTGTTATTTAATTTGACCTTCTCACATTTTCCTTAAGTCTTTATATATATATATATAATAGGACAGAGGGGTCAACTTAACTTACCTGACATCAGTAGTTGTTCCAGTCTGGCATAGGTGGCCCGCCAGACACTTATATATATAACTTACCTGAAAGTGAAGTGTGATAACCTTCGGTTCCTTATGGCTACATCACACTTCACTTTCAGGTAAACCACAACCTATCTCTATTTCCTTTTCATACCAATATTGCAATTATTTTTGACAATGTCATATCCTTACTAATATTATATATATAATTGAAAGAGAGATAGGTTGAGGCTTTCCTGAAAGTGAAGTGTGGTGTCGCCATAAGGAACTGAAGGTTGTTCTTCAAATTTATGAGGCTCTCAGCCCCCTTCTTCAGGAAGGAGTGTTGCACCAGCCAGCTGCCGGCATCGGGAATGGTGTAACACTCCAACTCAAATATCCAACCAATGCAAAAAATTCATAATTATTTTTTACATGTTACTTATAATTATTTACTAACTAAATTCAAGAAATTATCTTTCCTCCAGATTGGACTTCCTCCAAGTAAGGTATTCTTGGTCTCTGGTAGGAAAAAGCAACACCCTGGCTATGACCTCGCAGTACTTTCCTCATGTAACCACTCCATAATTGCATATGGAACATATGGGATATGGGCAGCCTTAATGGCAGGCGGGAGAACCATTATTTATGATATGGGTAAGACCAATCCAGAAGTAACAAACAAGACAGTGGCAATGAAGTTTGCTGATTTATTGCCTAACTGGGTAGCAATACCTTAATAGTAGTAAAGTATTTATGTTCAAATATGTATGCATATCTGTATAAAATCATTGTCGCATAAGAGAAAACTACATTTTCAACAAGTTAAAAATAAGAGAATAAAAATAAATCTTTTATGAATTAAGAGTTCACAAACAAACACTAATTGTATTCAAACTGAAAAAAAAAAAAAAAAAAAACTATTCAAAAAATTTTCCCTCCATTTCCAAAAAGCTTCCCTTACTACAGCAAAAAGCCAAATAGTGGTTTAATGGACATTGCACAAAAGGTAAATACAATCTGATTAGTAAAAGATAAGACATTTTAGAAGCAAAACTAAAATTAATTCTATATAGACAAATAAAATTTTTTAAAAAAATTGATTATGTGCAATTAATAACAAATCAAACCTGGTTCAATTGACAATTTCCTTTATTATTAGTCAATCACAGCAAATATGAAACAGGAAAGAAATTTGATTCAATAAAAAGTGTCATGGAATGAAAAAGGTTTTTAAAAAATTTAATCTTATTTTTCTAAGTTTTTGGTTCAGATAATAGCTGAAATATATATATATATAAACACATTAGGATACGATAAAAAAACAGCATAGCCGATTTACATGAAATCATCAGTTGGTCCAGTGCAGAAAATAAAATTTCAAATTTTGAAGGACCAGAGCCACCTTCATTATATTTCCTATCCATATATTTATTATAAATTGTATATAAAGCAACTAATGCCTATGTGACATTGTCAAAACTATTAATATGGACAGGAAAGGGAGATACTCACAGGCTTGTCTTAAATTGAGCATAATAGCAATTAAGAGAATTTCAATGACGTAAACCTCATTTCCCAAAATACTAGCATAAAGCCCTAATGTTCCTTTATTTAAAGTCCAGTGCTCTCTCTGTCCTTATTAATTAATAACAATATTTTGAATAATGACATTATTTAAGCATATCTTAAGTTAATATTTTGTTCAATTAATATTTCTTGATATAATAATTCTTAATGTAAAGCATAGACTCCTCCAAATTTAAAATTTTATATGCTTCACTTTCATTCAGTATGTATTATACTATAACATTAATATTGGTGCCTTACTGCAATGATTATATACAGGAGGAATAAGACTGCAGTAAATACTCAAGACTTCAAAGATTGTGGTAAGTAGCTTACCTGTAAATTTTATTAAATATTCTGATATAATCCATATATTTTTTTTAATATGTCAAGCTGAAATATAACCTTGAATAATTTTAGTGGCAAATATGAAATGTAATTATTAACAGTTATGCTTCCTAATATAATAATTTTTTGAAATCATGTGGTCTAATTGCAACTATATTATTATTTTAAAAAATATACCACCACACAAAAAATTTCCTTCTCCATTACAAAACAAGAATTTAAAACAGGTCCTGATAATAAGCAGTTCTTATGCTCATAAGCAGGATTTGATCATTTTCCCAAAAGCAGGACATTCTTGTTCTGTTACTTTATTAAATAAACCATGTGTTCCGTAAATTCTACATGAACACCAAACAAAATTGAAGAGAAAATGCAATTGATTATGCATCATTTGCTAGAAATTAGTAACTAGTAAACTTGTTAATTAAGACATTAGTCAAATAAATACAACATTTGTGTGTGTTCTAATATACTGAAAGAATAAAAGTTTGCACATGCAACAATTGTAAGTAGAGCAGTCAAGGCAAACTTCTAGCTAGAAAGAATTAACTACTAGCTACTCAATAAACTCAAGAGGAAAATGGAGGGAACCATAAATAAATATTAGCATAAAATTGTATATTTAACAGTTAATAAAAATAAACGAAGGTTCTAATAGTGTTACATTGTAATTGTAACAATACTAAGAGTATATATGTCGTTGTTATCAAAGTTACAAAATATTTCTGGTGCTGCCATGAAACCAATTTGGCAGAACAATTTTTGTTGTAAATTTGAAATCTATTTCATGGGCTTTACGAAAAAATGTATGCTTTTCAACGTTCCGTGAAAGATGGAAAATTAAAGTAATAGAATTTAACTTAAATCACACTTCGAAAAAAAATTTGGTTCCAAAATTTGACTTTATTAAAATATTTTACAAATTATTCTAAATTTCAAAAAAGTTGCTTAAGAAAAAAATCGATCCTCATGTCGAAGAAACTCAATTTTTGTAAATCATAACTGTTACACTGATTTTGTGTCAATCAGGAATAGAAATCTCTGGTTAATCTGTACAGCACAAACCCGCCTCCTTCGTTACCATATATGGTAATATCCCTCACAACTTGTATTTGATTGGCTCATACCAGCATGGATAAAGTCATATCAAAACTGCTAATGGATATTACAAGCATTTATCTTAATATTAGCCAAACGTTTGACGGTCGTATGGGTTAATGTCCAAATAAAAGATAAGTCTATACACAAAACCGGTTTCTCGCTGTAGTGTGCAAACGAATTATAGGTTCTCGTCAATTTAATGTCAGAGGAAACCGCATTGCGCCATAGTACCGAGAAGGTGGGCGTCAAACAAATAGTTCGTCCTCTTATGTGTGTCTTTTCAACAGATATTTCTAATACGGAACTAGAGGAATAACTTTCCCTTTTGCAGATAATGATAGATTTAATCTCACAATTACTCATCTTTCAATATAAATAAGTACATATTAAGCTCTTAAACGTATGCTGCTGAGTCATAAGCGTTCACTGGAAGACAGCGCCAGCGTGAGACTGAGCAGAACCCGTAAGCCGGCCAATAGGAGTTCTCTATTTAGCGCATTGATACTTTCAGACAATCCAATCCAGCCATCGGTGAAACACCCTTTTCTTCTGTGTAGTGTAGCATCCGTTAGTGGTGGTGTTTGTGCTGGAAATTAAATTTGAAGTGGATTTTGCTCAGGGGAAATGGTAAGCTATTCCTTTATTTCACTGAATGTGAAGTTCGTAGATTCGATAAAGTTAGTCTAATTTCTCTAAGTAACACGCCATTGATTCATTTCTTAATGCCGGTTCTCGCTGCCGGTGCCGCCATATTCATCGAATATAAGACAAATTGTTAAAATTTCAGCAACGCCCTTATTGTCATTTAGCCTCGCAAATTCCAAATTGTATGAAACCATTGTCTCGTATTAAAGATAGCCAATATCGTCGAAATTAATGTAAATGACATTTATTGTTCGATCACAATGTCTACTAAAAATTTATGATGAAAGTGAAAGTTTTCAGAAATTTTTTTTACATAAAATAACGTATTTTAGTTGTTGCATTTGTTATTCGCATGTTTAAATATATTTCAACTAAAAATTAATGGACATGCTCCCCGGCTTTTTAATCTTTAGTTTTCTTATTCTTCTGTAAACGTGAACGAGAATAGAACAGAATATTTTCTTACAAATGTTTTATTTATTTCACAACCTTTATTATAGGATAATTGTTGGATTTAAGTCGTATCTCTATTCCATGTACCACTTTTCTATGTAACTCGTAGGATGCTTAGTGACTATCTTAGTAATTACCATATTTAAGATTTGTAATTTCATGGATTGAATTTGTAAAACTCGCAAATGTGTATGGTGTATGGTTTGTTGCCCTTATTCTCTTTGAGCTCAAGTGACTACTAGAGAAAGTTAGTTTGGCAATTTCTTTTCTTCCGGATTGGTGTTAACTTTCCTGTTGCATCGTTCATTACTCTGTAATATTAAAATGGCATAGCGGTGGTCAGTACTTGAATAAGTAATTACTAGACAAACTACAGAATTTAATATTTTAATTGGATTCACAAATCGAACTTTTTATAATGATTTTAACTAATACAATAAAGCTGTAAAGTATTTTATATATATTTGCATGTGTAGCAGCAGCTTGTTGATTTGTTGTTGAACATTGATTCTTATTTAGCCGTTACATAGACCTTGTGGGATATAATCTATTGGTAGGTTATTCGAAAACTGTCAGGAGCTTTAATTTTTGTATGCATTCTTAGAAATTGATAATGTAGTTCTTCACTTATCGATACAAGTTTTTAAATAGTTTATTACTTTATGTTTAAGGGAATGTTGCGATTGTTAGGTTTTGATTTGATATTTTGAAATCTCTTTAAATACCTTCTTACTCACAAGCACACTGAAATTTAATATCATTAACCTTTCGTGTGAGCAATTACAATTTACTTCATTTTTCAAATTATTGTGCAGTTTTTGTGAACGACATTAACGTATCAGGACAGAATTGACAATAGAGACTGACGTGATATGTATAGATATGAATGTTTCATTTAGTATATTTCTGGATAGCAGATGTAAGCAGTTCGAGTAATTGAATAAATAATAAAATTGTTGATTAACTAATTAAGATTAAACTACATTAACTTTAAAAATGTTAAATCTCTGTACCACGAGTTTTGTTCGTAATTTTTCCTCCATGCCGTGGTATAATTATTTATTCGCGGAGGCTGAAAGATGAATAATTATTTCAATACAGCATGTGACTCAGAACTTCGGCAGTAAATGGGAACACGTGGCGATTTAACGCTGACTGGCCGCTCTAGTTGCGGATGAGGTTGATTTAACGTTACAATTTTCCATTAAAATAGATTTGGAATAACGTGGCTACTTATTTTTTGTCACGAACCGTGCATTATATTTAGTTTCTGACAAAGCTTCAAATGGCTAGTTACTGTCTCACTGGTTCGTTCGAGGCTTCAGGGTCAACCTTAGGAAGGGCAAACCAGGATTCCGCTGCGTAGGTCAGTGTCTTTACTAGACAGACCCTAACGTGAAATTTTTCGTTCAGCTGCGTTGCTCAGTTTTGGGTTACACATGAAATTTTCATTCCTAAGAAGTACAAAGCCTTCGCAATGGCCGACATTCCTTCTCTAAGTTGTCTAATAGCGCGCTCGGTTATCTACTGGAGAACGTCGGGTAGTGATAATATTTTTGATACTCGTGATCTGACTTGGGGTACGCGTGAAGGCTACAGCGTGGGGTCGCTTCTGCAAATAGACGGCAGGCAGCTCCATGTCTGTCGGGGGCGTTGACTCGGGGCGAGCGCTTCGTTTCGTTTGGTTTCGTGTCTCCTGCCGCCTGCAGTGCGACACGCGCGGTACCGCCGCCCCGCGCCGAGGGGGATCGACCGAAATAGTCGCCAGCCCGCACTATTATTGGCCGGCGCCGCAGTAATATTAGTTGCTTACCCAAAACTTATGTTTCGCCTCGTATGTTGTATGTGTTTAGCGTATCTTATGCGGGTACTGTTTATTTAACAACACAGTTTCAAGGTTCACCTGCTGAATTTGTTTTTTGAGAGACCGAAAATTAGAATGTTTTGCAGATTAAAATCATCCTAAGATATCGGAACACACATGCAATTACGTGTTGATGCTTCGTACTGTTCCGTCACAAAACCATGCTGAACGTTTCTAATTAAATATAATGTAAGTCAAATGTTCAGGTTCTACAATGTTAAAACCTTGCGTTGAGACATGTTGAATATAGTGTTGTGTGAAAAATTAATTTCGACTTATTCTACCCCTTAACATGTATTTTCATAGTTCTTTCGTATAAGGCGAGATGTGGGAAATATTTTCAATCCTCCGTCTTTGTATGGATTGTAGAATATAATCAACTCATTCAAAACAGCTTCTGTTTAGTTAGCAGGTGGTTGTGGCAGTCATCTGTCCAGGCCAGCTCTCTGACGCTTCGAACAACATTGAATCATGCCGGTAACTTGCTGGGCATGCAGCATGGTACCTCTTTCAATCCTTAGATTCCCAATGTGCTCCGATTGCCCTTACAAAATTTGCCACCTTGAAATTTTTTCTACTTTGTGTTGGTAGAGTGTTTGTATTGTCTATTGGTCACTCTCTTTCCTGCACCTTTATCTCCGAAATAACGTCTGTAGTGAATCATATGCCGTGCAGTTGTCGAAACCGCTAGTTATAGTCCCAAATCTAATCGCCTCGGTGATTTTTAAATTTCACAAAATCTAATATTAATTAGCAACGCTGATGCCGTCTAGTGATGCGATGTGGCAACGCGGCCTAATGTGGTCTGGGTTGACTGACTCACGTCCCCGTGACGCAGCACTACGCTACTTGACTTACAGGAGGGACGCTTGTCTGCTCCACTTTTCATATTTATAATACGCTGTCACTTATCTTCCTTGGACTGCTATCACGTTTCGGAAATAGTACGTCACCTGCTTGATTACGCATAGTTCTTTTATCTTATGATTTCATTACTTCTACGTATAACTCGTCCCGTGTGGTGGGAGTACGATTGTAGGGGGGAAATATGGTAGGGGAAATAAGTGAAAGGTGGGATATACACACTTGCTGAGCGTTTGACTATATTTGGTATTGCCTTCACAGTTTGAGTAAGTAGTGGGGAACCTTGTGTACGTCAGTGGGCCGCGCCGTAAAAGTTTTGAATTTTTATCTTATGACCTGGATTTTGAAGCCTTGGGTTAAAGCCCCCTGAAGAAGTATTAAAAATTAATTAAATATTTGGCAATTCTATAAAATTCTATCATCGTTGTAATTGTATTTACTACTCATTTCAATTTGAGGTGTACCTTAGTATATTAGAAGATTATTTGTAATATGCCTACATGTAAGTTGGGTTAAATGTGATATTTTAACAGCGTGCCTTTGTAGAAAATTGTCAGTCTGCTTCCTTTATAAAAAAAATCACTATCAACAACAGCATATTCTTAATTCATATTTGTCATAATTATATTCCTAGTTTACCTTTTCATGGGTTAGTGCTCAATCTACTGTGAACTAACATTCAGTGATTCAAATAAATATTTGACCTGAACAATATTGTTGCACCAAATGTAATAAATTTACTAAAATTTTGTCAGTCTCTCCCAAATTGATTTGTGAGATAGCCTAGTAATGAAGGCATTTATGGCTTCATGGTTATATAAAACATGGTTGTTTTTATGTTCTTGGTTTATTAGGTCTTGTGATTTAGATTTGGTCAAGTTTGCATGAAAGTCAATGCCATGTTTAAACAAGACCATTCTAGACTAGACCTATGGGGATAACCTCTACACCCATAATGAAATCAAATGTGCTAACATTCTTACAGTACAGGAATAAATTTAATTTTTTTTGCACTCAATTTTGATCTCAATTTCCAATCCAGTCTGAATTCATGAGTAGCTTTATTTATTTACTCTCACTTCTGTATTTCAGGCATCAGGTGTAACAGTATCGGATATATGTAAAACTACATACGAAGAAATAAAGAAGGACAAGAAACACCGCTATGTAGTCTTCTATATAAGAGATGAAAAGCAAATTGATGTAGAAGTCATAGGTAAGTTTTGGATCTTCTGCATTAAGTTCTTTCTCCAAATTTGGATACTTTTTTTTAATAACATGCATCAACATGTTTTGAAATATTTGAGTTACTTGCAGGATTATTTTAAGTTTTTGTTTATTTACTAGGTGAGCGAAATGCTGCATATGATCAATTCCTAGAAGATTTACAGAAGGGTGGAACTGGAGAGTGTCGATATGGTCTCTTTGATTTTGAATATACGCACCAGTGCCAGGGAACCTCTGAGGTATTGTTATCCTGTATTTAAATTATGTTCTCTTCGGTATTAGTTTAATAGTTGAGCTGATATTTAAGTAAACGGTCTATATTAAAGTTGATCACTTTTTAATAAACTAGTTTTTATAGGTTTCTTAAATGCCTAAAAATTTCAAAATTGCTAACTGTATATTAGGCATAGAGCGTGGTTTGTTGTAATTGGTCACTAGGAATTTAATTGTAGGTCAAGATGCTGGAAATAGATTTGACATACTATACAACCTACTTCTGAGCCGTACATTTATTGGATCAGTTAATTTTATACTAAAAGTTTATACCAGTTGGGATTTTCCTTAGGATTGTTTCACAGGTTACCTGATAAGAGATTTATTTTAATCACTGTGTAGGACACTTATTTTAATAATTTAGTACTGTAGGTATTTTCTCAGTTTGAAATGCACACATGATTTATACAATATGGGACTTTAAAATTTCAGGCTTCAAAGAAGCAGAAGTTGTTTTTAATGTCCTGGTGTCCCGACACTGCTAAGGTTAAGAAGAAGATGTTGTATTCCTCCAGCTTTGATGCATTGAAGAAGTCCCTTGTTGGTGTTCAAAAGTACATACAAGTGAGTGTATAGTATTCTTATTCAGTAGTTCACCATTATTTTTAGAGAGATTAGGCTAGAAATGTATAATTATCTAATTTTGTATTTACTGAATATATTAAATTCTTACTTGCAAACTTCAAAGTCAAATGAGTTACTTGTATACCTTTTTTTAAAAAACTTTTGTTGTGTGTCACATGAATTATATTATTCAGCTTTTGTTTCATTGCAATTAGTATTATTGTTTCAAACTTAGTAATATATATAGTATATATAGTAATATATAGTAAAGTTGAAATTGTGTATTTAATGTTTAATAAACATTACTAATTTATTTTAATGTTTCACAGGCCACAGATCTGTCAGAAGCTTCTCAAGAAGCTGTTGAAGAAAAACTACGTGCTACGGATAGACAGTAAACCAGTATCTGAGAAAGGCTCCACAAGACCGCTTTGCCCGTGATGGACCTAAATGAGTCCAACAACTGTCTAGTCTCGTTGGCTCATGAGCAAAATGTTTACTTGTAATGGAGTTTTAAACTTTGGTATTGTATAACTGAGTGATGAAACATAAAAAATATGACATTTGGGAGGGGGGAGGGGGGGTTACTTGAATGTAAAGCCTCAAGGCTATGTAACATGTTCATAAGCAGTTTGTCATTGTCTTGGGTATATCAAAGTAAACCTTCTTAATGTAATGGTGACTTTCATTGTAATTTATTGTTACCATTATACTCAAACTTCAAAACTTTGTATTCTGTAGGACCTTTTTTATGTCAAATGCTGAGTCTGCATTAAATTTATTTGTAATGAACATTGGGGACATGTTTATTATATTAAAGTTCCTGGAAATGAGATATTGTGATGACCTTATCCAATAGACCTCCAAGAATTTATTTATTTCAATTCTTTCCGTGCTATATATATTTTAATCTATAGTCTTTTATGGTTTTCTTGTTTTATTTGTATAAACTACTTTATTATTTAAAGACACTGTAAAGTATTTGTTACATTTTCTAAGTCTGTAATGACTAGCAAAATTCACATCAACTCAGCATTGTTTTAAACACATTGTAATAAATTGTGAGCATTTTAATTAAATCTGGTAATAGCTGACAGTATTATGTGAAAGTTGAAAATGCTTCTCATTTAAATACATTGTTAACTTATGGTTTGAAATGTGCAGTTCGAGTTTGTATAGTAAATACCTTCAGGCAGAATTAGTAATTTAGTCTTGTTTTTTATCTAGTAGTTTCTTACTCAATTGTCAGCTTCCTTGTGAATATTTGGTTTCTAACCTAGTAAAAATAAAACAAATTGCAGGTGATTTGACTTCGTAATTGTAAATCTATTTATTATATAATTTTTAAAATCCGATTTTTGGTCTTTGTTTTGGGCTTATTTTGTTAATTGATCAAGCTTGTTTTGTGGTTCAAGTCATTTTAATATAGCTGTACTTTTGGAATGAGAAATACAAAAATTAAGACTGATTATTTATATTACATAATTCCTTGTAGCGGTTTTTAAGTGTACCCAGCTTTCTTGAAACAATTGAGGAAATCTGTTGCAGACTTATTTAATCTGATATTTAAATATTAGGATTTTGTTTTTAATTTGAACTCCTTCAAAAAATTTTAATTCATTCCTACTTTTATTTTCAATTGAGTTACTTAATAACACAAGGTACCTGTTATGGGTTGCGTTTCCCAGCATTAAGGTTTTAATTTCATATTGAAAGACGTAGGAGACACTTAATATCTGAAATGCTGTATTTGCAAGTACATTCATTATCCAAAATCAAACCCAATGTAAGAATTTATTTTTTGGTCTTGGAATTAATTTTTGTTAATGTTATATTTGAGCATTTAGTTTTTGAATTTTTTTTAACTTTTATTATATAGCTGCTAGTTATATGTATGTTTTAGCAATGGACAAGATTTGATTCTGTTAGAGGTATATATAAGCAAATGTATGGTTCAGAAGTAGGTTTATATATAATTGTGATATTGGTATGGAAAGGAAAGAGCTTGTGGCTTACTTCACTTAGGGGTCAGCTGCAAGCTATTAACTTTCCATACCAATATTGCAATTATTTTTGACAATATCATATCCTTACTAATATATATATATATATATATATAAAATTAAGGGGGAGCACTTTACTTCCCGAGGGCAGGTGGAAAGAATCTTGTTACAGATTTAGTAGACATAACTGATGAAATTGTAGTTGAGTAGTTCATGGCCATTAGCAGTACTAAGTCACTCCAATTTTCAGGGGGTTGGGTGGATGAATCTGAATAGCAAAGCTTGTTCAGATATTGTTCTCATGAATGTACCACAAAATTGTGGGGCAAATTTTCCTGCTAAAATAAGAGTATCCTGTTGCCAATTTTCAAAGGGATTATTTCAGCTAGGTCTGTATCAACAATGTGGGGTAGCCTAAGTTTTTCAATTTGTTTTAAGTTACATCCCTTATGGGAACTAATTTCAAGAATAAGGGGTACTTAATGTGTTGAATTCTTATCTGAATAGTTCCAACAAAATTTTCAATACAGGATTGCAACTAAATCATTCAAGAAAGGTTTTTTTTGTGTGGTTGTTCACCATACCTGATAATGGTGTTTCAATCTTGTGCATTAGAATCATTCAGGGGCAGTTGGCACATTTATTAATATATCTAACTACAGAATGTTTCGGATCTGCGGTATGCATAAATGTTCTTAGATATGGGACAATTTAATATGTAAACATAAAGAAAACATATTTTCACTCAAAAATAGACAGGCCTTTAACATATATAAAATTATAAGTTGTTTCTAAAACTTGACACACTAATAGAAACGGTTCTTTAGACATTTTGGTGCAGTTAAAGGATTAAGTATAATGTGATATATTCATTCATTTGGATGGTAAAGGTACAGTGACATCTTAAATCAACAATTTGTGTAGCCTGACTGGGAAGTAATAATTTCTGTAGGTTTTTCCAGTGAATATGCTCCTGAAATTGTTTCTGGGTTTCCAACCAGATGGCGTTCACTGAGCATGACAATTCATCAACTAGATTATGACAAAACTTGTGATTAGTAAATGCCACCTGTTGGAAACCCAAGAACAATGCCAATGAGAAATTGTGTTAAATTTGTGAGGGCTTGTGCCCACTTCTTCAGGACAGGACTTAATATTGTGATTGGTTGCTTTGTCATTAGCCCTCTATAAAATTTTGTTATTTATTCCCAGGCTAGCTATGTCAACTGCTGATTTAATACAAAGCAGCTTTCCTATGTCCATCTTTCCTAACCAAGTGAGGTAATATATATGACATTGTGTATTATGTATTTTATTACTGGGTTTAAAATGTTGTTTTTAAGTAATTAATGGTAAACTATAGAAGAGTAGATTTATACACTGGCAAGTCTTGTGATGCTCATTTCTATTATTTGGGGGTTGCAAGATCTGTGTGGCTGCAGATTATATAAATGCTATTTTAAATACTTCCACACTTTGTGGAGTATTTCCCTAAAATGTTATGTAACTCAATATAATTGAGTGAAAAGAAGTGTAATATGTTCTCATTAGTGTTGGTTTGCTTGTAATTGTGTGAAGGTTTGTGAGCATAAAATGTGCTGACGCTGAATTGTTTCGCAGGTTTTTTTATTTGATTACTTCACTTTAAGTTTGGTTTATAACAGAACATCGCTGAAAATTTGTTTCTTCTGAACATTTTATTAGCTAATAATTTTGCTTGATCTTTATTTTATTAGTTGAATTCTGTACTAGATTTAAATTCATAATTAAAATATAAAAATGTCTAAGATGAAAATTAACAAAAAGATTGGAAGTAGATAAAATGGACAAAATTTATGATTAAAAAATACCACACTATTACTGCAATACAACTGTTGTCAGGTGAAGAAAAATTATAAGAACAACACACTGAATAAATTGGGTTGTGAACTCAAATTTGACAAATATGGGAAACCTTTTCATGAGGACCGGCAAACCAACACTTGTGAGCATATTTTCTTTGTTTACATTCCCCTTCGAGTTCATCCCTAGGTTTGTGTGTCATGTTCGTATGGTTATTATGATTTTCCTTCACCTGACTAAAGCGAGGAGGATTGTCGAAACCTTGTGTGGTACTTTTTCCTTCTTTACTGACTACTTCATTATATTTTTTGCTAATTTCATATAGCTTTACTGATTTTAATTAAAAGGTTGTTTACAATGAAAAAGAATTTCCGAATTTTAAAACTTTATAAAAAAAATTGTTTAACGTACGGTAATAATTCTTGTGTGGAATTGTAGTAAAATAATGTACATTTTTCCTCTACTTACTAGATGGTTTTGCTAGTCCTCTCAAGTATCGTAATTTTCAGTCTGAATTCGTGACCCCGAGAGATGTGAACCGTGCAACAGTTAGCATGATTTGTCTTGTATGCAGAATTTAAATCCGTTGTAAGAGTGCAACAAAAATGGCTTACGTTACATCCTGGAGAAAATGCTCCAGCAAAAGGTGTCTAGGGTAACCAAGCACTGGTGAAGATAATGTCAAATGCCTAAGTTTATCATTGGGTTTTCTGAAAACTGCCATTCAAAACTCCCTCCATAAATCTTCCAACCAATACCTGTAAAACACTAAACTGACGAAGAAGAAATTACAGGTTTTTGGATTGTCCATTCCAACAGTCCGTGTCTATCAAAGCCATTTTAAGAAATCGCGTACGATTTAATTACAAGCCAGATTCTAAAAGAACTCGCTGTTGGCATTTATATTTAATGCGATACCAAGAACAACAACTTTCCTGGTACAATGAAATGTTGCTAAATTTATTTTAATCCAAAAGCTTGGCAAACAATCCAACTTAGGAAAGTCATACAGAACGATAAGTTATCAATATCTTCGAAAAACTGGTACTCCTAAGACTAATGCCAATTCACTGCTAGCAAAATCAGATATCGAACTATCAATTTGGTTTGATCAGGTTTATAGAGCAGTAGAAATTATTTACGCCACCTTTGAAGCCAAAGTGCTGTATTTCTAGATTTTTGACAAAGTCTAGCACCTAGGAATGCTATCTGTACTCGTGGCTCTACAGTCCATTAAGGACCTTGGCCTCTAAAATTATATTTCTCCAATCTTCCCTGTCCTCAGCCCGCCTGCCTCCGACTGTCCATAAATCTTTCCCAGTCGTACATTGCGTTCATATTTCTTTTCCAAAATCATTCTCATTGTAAATATATGATCCATCATCGATCTTCTAGGTCTAAAACCAGCTTGGTATCTCCCTATAGTTCTTTCTGCTCTACTATTAACTCCCTTTGTTATAGCTGTTGCTAGGATTTTGTACAACCACACTCGGTATGGATATTCCTCGGTAATTCCTACATTGCAACATGATCCTTTCTTGTGTATCAGACATATATTAGCTAATGTCCATTCTTCTGGCATTTTACCATCTTCCGAAAGCTTTATAATCTCATGCAATCTCCTCATTAGTACTTCTCCATGTTTTACCATCTCTGTTGTTATAAGGTCACACTCCATGGGGCTTTATTATTCTTCAATTGTTTTATAATTTCTCTTATTTCTTTGGCTGTTGGTGGTTCCATGTCATCTGCATCCTCCTCATTATTTTCTTCCCACTCTATCTCTTTCTAAATTTTCCCTCCTACCACTATATCTTAATCGTTCCCTTTCATTTACTGGTCTGACTGAGAGTAATGATTCAAAATGTTTTGCCCATTCTTTTCCAACAATCAGTCTACCTGCCTCATCCTTAAGTATATTCACTCTAGGTTGATATTCCTTTTTAACTTGTTCCTCCACTTGGAAGAATTTTCTCCCTAGTTTGTTTTCAAAGTTTTTCTGTATTTCATCTACTCTCTTTTTCTTCTATTCTTTTTTTGTTTCTTATCAATGTCTTTACTATTCTCAGTTTTTCTTTAAAAACTGCTATATTATTTTGAGTGGGTCTCTGTAACATTCTTTGTCGGGCTAAATTTCTCTCCTCCAGAACCTCCTTCACCTTTTCATCATACCATTTATTTCTACTATGTTTTCTTCACACTCCAAGTACTTGTGCAGTTTCCTTTATTGCTAGCTTTGTATTAATGTTGTAGTTGGTCCCTATACTCTTTCTCTTTATTCTCATCCTTTAGCATTTCTACATTATAGTATTTATACTAGTTCAGTTCTGTCTCTAGTCTTTCTTGGAACTTGATCCTCACCAATATGTGATCTGTGTCACAGTCTGCTCCACGCTGGCCTCTTACGTCCATTAAATTGAAAGTGTGTCGTGCATCTA
Source organism: Zhengitettix transpicula (assembly GCA_037074705.1). NCBI lineage: Eukaryota > Metazoa > Arthropoda > Insecta > Orthoptera > Tetrigidae > Zhengitettix > Zhengitettix transpicula. Next base: position 118,014,167 of record CM073592.1, on the reverse strand, counting down.
TCAGCACATGATCTAACTGATTTTTGTCTGTCCATCCAGAGATATCCACATTGCCTTATGTGGAAAACACGTGCTCTTAATCACAAGTTCCTTGTTCAAGGCAAAATCAACCATCTTCCACCCGTTTTCAGTGGTTTTTTGGTGTTTACTGTGCCATCCTGCCACAGGATGGTTTTCTTTCTCCTTGCCTACTTTGGCGTTGGAATCCCCTTAGACAACTTTAACGTCATACTTGGGTAACCTGTCATATACTTGTTCCATTTTTCATAGAAAAGCTCTTTTTCCCCTTCTTTGGCCTCCTCTGTTGGGTCATGAACACTATTTAATGAGGTGTTGGCAAATCTTCCTTTCAATCTCAAATGGCATAGCCTGGAGTTTATTGCTTCATATTCGATCATATTGTGACTGACCAATTTCTTGACCATAAAGCCTGTTCCTATTCTGTTTTTTCTTCGCCACTATTAATCAGCATATAATATCATATGTCCTCCACTTCTATTGTCTTCTATCTTATCTCTTGTAATGCTACAATATCTATCTTATATTTAAGTAGTTCGTCCTCCAATTTCCTGCTAACCCCAGCCTGAAAAATACTTCTCATATTCCACGTTCCAATGTATCCATATCGTTGCCATTTAGCGCGCTTTAGTCGTCGTAAGTTTGGGACCGTCCTGTTCTTTCGATTTGGTTTCTGAAAAATTCGAATTTTTTATGGTGGTGGGGGTTGTTAGCCCGACGCACCCTGGAGGGCCAGGGTATCCCATTTATCTCATATTACGATCATATCTACAAAACAGACTCATGCAAATTAAATACGACGAAGAACTTACCAATCTCTTCACAATAGGCTCTGGAATACCCCGGAGGAGTGTTTGGGACCAGTACTATACACATCAGACCTGCGCGGGAGTCTCAACTTCAACGTTTTCTGACGATACTGTGCTCTTGACTACGATGATCCAGAAAGGGCTTTCACCAATATAATACAAAAATGGCGAATTATAATCAATTGAACCAAGTCCGTACACGTCACCTTCACTAAGAGAAGAGACACTTGTACACCCATCCATGGAACAGTAACACACCAATCTGACAATGCAAGTTGCCTAGGTTCCACCTTGACATGGAGGACTCAACTTGAAGTACAGCTGGCACTATTGATTGCTGGGCAGACAACAAACTTTTCATCTACAAAGTAATGATCAAGCCGATATGGCTTTACGGAATTCAGCTCTGGGAAACCGCTTCATCCACTAATGCAGGTATAATTGCAAGATTCCAATCAATAAATCTTCGAACCATCCTCAACGCACCGTACTACATAAGCATCGCAGCTATCAACACAGAACTCAAAATTCGTTCTGTGAAAAAATAAACAGTGAAACGTAATTAAAATTACCTCAACTTAATATAAAAAAAGTGAAAGTGTCTTAAAGGGCGTCCTCTTCCTTCATTACAACGCGCGACCTCATACGGCCCAGAAGACCACCACGTTATTGAAGCAGTTTCTCTGTGATATCATCAACCACCCTCCCTACAGCCCGAACCTCGCTCCAAGCTACCTTACCTTTTTCCTCACTTAAAGGATCGCTAGGAGGCTGACCATTCGCTTCAGACGAAGAGGTTGAACACTTCGTGACAACGTGGCTGAACACACTAGTACAGGATTTTAACGAGGAGTGAATATTCAAACTCATCCCTCATGGCGACAAGTTCCTAAATCGATATGCAGCTTATGTCAAAATATAACCTACCGTATGTACTATCACGTTGCTGTATAGACTGTATGAAATAAAATGTAAACGTTTCACTACAGGCTTTGTAACCTTAGTTTGGATAGTTATGATGGATTGTTAGCGGTACCAATCTTCAAAGACAACAATGTGTCGGCGAGCTTTGTCGTGAGCCGCGAGCAGTTTCTGGATGGCAGTCGGTCTGGTGTTGTAGTCGGGAGAGGAAGTAAATTTTTGAGAGCAGACAACAAACAGCGTGGCCAGCGTATAAATCCAACTGAGAAGGTTACCAGTTTTAGAATTCGAGTATAAAGTTTGGACAGCGAGATACTTGATAATACTGCAAAGAGTAACCTAATAATCCGCGCCACATAAAACATTTTCTACGAGTACCGAGACTATCTTCCACATAAAGACAATTTTGCAACAATCTGTCAAACTAAGAATCCGGAGGAAAAAGCAGTTCCCAGAGGAGAAATTCCAAAACTACGCCCGTGTTTTGTACAATCAGGTGTAGAGTCAGTGATTCATGGCCTTTTTAGTGTAAATTGTGAGCCCGAGCCCAGGAGATCTTAGTCTGGTACCAGCCAAATATTGACGGCGGTACAGAACACAGCAACAATGTAGCCAGGTATTGTTTCCTTTGTCGGAAGAGGTCTGCGCGCTCAAAATTGCGAGACGGTAATTCAGTTGGCTGGAAGGTTTGGTCAAGTACAGGTCGTACTGAAATATACGAGATATTCTTTTGAAAAGTAAAGATAAGTAGAAGCAGACAGACACAACAGAAATTGGTCAAGTTGAAATAGACGAGACCAGTTCAAATATTCAACGAAAACTTGCAACGAAATAACGATTATCAACCAACAGAGGTGACTGGGCCATGAACGTTTTTCTCATAGGCAAAACATTTACGCAAGCAGAACTATAAAAACCTGCTAAGCTGGGAAGCCGTGAGTAACTCAACCGAGGGAGGGAGAGACGAAGAAGAGGTTCCTGGTTCCTTATTTAAAACTAAAAATATTAATTAAAATCTGTGAGTTTGAGTAGAAGCTGTGCAAAAACCCGCCATAGTGCTTCGTAAGTCAAAAGTATCCTGGAATGCTGCCGTGAGTACCAATATAAAATAATTAATTATGTAAACCGGATTAAAAGAAAGACGTCAGATTTCGTTGTCTTTCTTTGATAAAATTTGTTAAGTAGAATCCATCTTTGTAGTTTAATTTCTTCGACAAGTAAATTTCGTCTTTGTTAATTGACGAGTAAATCTTTTTATTGAAATTTGTGTTGAAACGATTTTTAAATAAATGATTAGCCATTAAAGTTTATAATTTTTAATTTTAAAAAAAGCCGCATCATTTTTGTATATTACATAATGGCGCCCAACGTGTGGCACGATTTTTGAAAATGGGGCAGAATCATAATTAAAGAACGAAATCTGACTAACCGAGGTATGGTGCGAGATAGTATTTTTTGGATAGGATGTGCATGCAATTTTTGGAAATGAATTTTACGCATGTGAAAGTTAGAGGGTTATTGGAAAGAAAGAAAAATGATGAATGGTGCATTTGAATTAAAGATTATAGATTAGTTTAGGTTTTTTTAGTAGTTAGTTAGGTTAGATTTAATTTAGGGAAAATGGGTTATAGAGTTAAAAATTCCCAGAAACAAGTGGGAGGAGATAGTGGTAGTATGATGATATTAGAATACTTAAAGAAAAATTTAGCACAGTTTAGAGCAGATATAAAGAAGGACATAGCTGATTTGAGTGCAAACGGGGAGGAGATAAAGAAAGATATAGCAGAAAATAACAAAAACATAGTAGAGTTAAAAGCAGAAATAAATGAATCAAAAGTAGAATGTAAGATGAACTATGAGAGGTTAGCAGCAGAATTAAGAGAATGGAGACAAGAAAATAAGGAGGGAAATGATAAAACTATTGAGAATATGAAAGTGGGCAGTGCAGAGATAAAATCTGATTGTGTAGAAAGAGTAAACAAGAATGATGTAAACATGGAAACAGAAACTTGTGAAGTAGCAAATAAAGTTATGAGGTTATGGGAGGAGAAATGTGATGAAAATATAGATGAAATAGAAGTGATAGCTATTGAAAATATTGGAAAGAATTTAATTTTGTTGGGGCATGAAGCTGATGATGAAAAAGGAGAGATTAATGGGTTAAGTACTGAAGGTGTTGATGAGCAGGAAGATGAAATAGTGGGAGAAATAGGTGAGATAGGGGCAAATGTTAATGAAATAGAAAATTATGAAAGAATAGAAGAATTACAGGGAGGAAGTGAGAATCAAAATATAACAGAAATGTTTGTTTACAAAGATGAAGTGGGAACAGCTGATGGGAGCATTGCAATGAAAACATTGAGAAATATGGAAATAAAATTAATGATGATAAAACAGACCGGATTTAAAAACTTACAGTATTGAATGTTATTTAAACATAGAATTTGGAAACAAGACTTTAACATTGGTGAATGCAGGGCAAAGCATTTTTGAATTTAGAGATACAAGATAGATGTTTAAGATAATTTTGATTATAAATTAAATTAAGGTAATCAATAATTTTAAATGAATTTAAATTTTTTTTTGATTGCATTAGTAGTTTTAATTAAAAAAATTGTTTGTTTTCAAAGTTTATAATTTTTCATTTAAAAAAGAGCCACATCATTTTTGTATATTACAATATATATTGTAATAAACAAATAAGAGACTCCTTCTATCTTTGTCCACCGTTGTGGTAGCCAAAATGTAATAACCACATAAAGGCATATAAATAAAATGGATAATTTTTATGAACAACAAATAAATTTATTAACATGAAAAGAATTTACAAATGAATTTATATTCTACCATTATAATATGAAACTCTTGCTCTCCTGGGTCTCTACTGGGTTTGACAACGGACAGAATCAAACTATTAAAAAGGCCCAGCATTTATGTTTTTAAATTATACAAAAGTACCTACTAAATTTATTTATAAACTTAACCTATAGCTTGCTTCTAACTTTATTATCAAAGAAGGGAACGAGATCTGACTGGTATCCTTTAATAACGTTTACATTAGTTAATATTGTACATTCCAACTTACTGATTCTCAGGTCTTCTTCGACTCGTTCTTTAGACACACACTTTATAGCCCTGACATTCACTCACTGACTCTAACACAATATCACTGGTTCGCTGATATCTGGTTCTCCATATACAGCGAAATATTCCAGGGGTTCGTTGTGTCACTCCTTGATGTCTTTGCTGCATGCAGGTCGCCTACCATCGAAGACAGGTCAAATTCTCGTACTCATACAGATAGAGCTTCTGTATGTTAAAAATGTTCATAGCTGTTTTAGTTTTGCTGACTGTCTCTATCTCCTCTCCCACGCTAATTGTCTCTATCTAACTGTCTAACTGTCCAACTCTTCGCTGCGTCCTCCGTCTTTCTCCCGTGCTAACTGCCAACTGTCTCCTGTCCAACTCTTCGCTGCGTCCTCCGTCTCCTCTCCCACGCTAACTCCAACTGTCTCTTCTCCCACGCTAATTCCAACTGTCCGTACAATAGGTGATTTCCCATATATATACTCCTAGCCCCCCTTGTTTTTCACTTGTTGCTTAGTTTCGTTGCAACGGCGCGGTGACAGAATCCCATTACTCTAGTTTTTGTTCCGGCCACTGGGGTCCTTCCACCTTCCGAACCCCGATAATCGTGACAGGTCCAATTTGTCTTTGGACCTCTCCGCTCACAAGTGCGCGATACTAATTTCTCCAAATCCTAGGTCAACAAGTGCCTGGACCCTCATCATCCCAAGTAATTGCGATATTCGACACGCTCGCAGCTGCTGTACCTCGGTCCCGCAATCACTCATGACTTGTCGGCTGCTCTCTTTTGTCCGACTCGCACAAAACCTTTTCTTGCAAGTCCCAAGTACTTGTCAGGTCATTCGTTAGAGACAAAAGTCTGCTCTAACATAGCCCCTTTTGGAACATCTGCTCGCCCACGTTCTGCCCTACGAATTCTTCTCGCCGTTTCCTAAATCAATAGGCTACTGGAGTCCTTCCGCCCTCCTTAGACCTAATTGTCGCATTGTCACACTCTGTCTATAAATCACGGCTTCCTCTCTGCCGCTCACCAGCACTCATCGCAAACAAATGTCTTACCGCTCCGTCTTGTCACCTCGTGACAGGACCCGCGGTCCCTTTTCCCTCGCATTCTCTTCACAACACGTGCGCTGCCTTCAATCCAATGCATTATATTATATGCATTAATATATGTATATTGTAATGCCAATTAATTAGGACATTAATTGGTTTTAATAAAATTTAATTGTAGCGGCAGGAGCTTCCAAAGCGACAATGCAGCCGAGCTCTGTTACTTTGTCGGAAAGTAAAAAATGGCGTATGCGCGCTAAAACTCGAGACTACGATAGTTCAGTTGGTGACGGGACATTTCGGAGGACGGAACAAATGGTACTAGAGCAGAGACTAGCCGTCGTTTAATGTATCATTAAACAAAGTTGTGAATTTAAGACACAGTAAAAACATACACGGAAATATTATCCCGTAAATATCGCTAAGTTTTTACGTCTATCAGCAGTCAGGAAAGGAGTGCAGTTTTTACGTCTGTAGCCAGCCAGGAATAGTAAAGTTGCAGTTTTAAGTCCCAAGCGGTAAAAAGACTAGCAAATCTATCAATCACAGGATTCATATAAGGCAAGCGGTCACCAGATAGCTGAAAAAAAAGGAGGATCATCCGAGTTCCTGAGAGCCTATCAAGGTTGACTTAAAGAGTGTAAAATCTGTGAGCCGATATTAGAATCAGTGTAAAAAAATTTGCAATAGTGTAGTCCCGAAAACAAAGAAAAATCTGGAACCAGCTGGACAGATGTGAGTAACAAAGTACAAAAATAATGATTTATGTAAACGTAATTAAAGGATAGAAGTCAGATTTCGTTCTATTTAATTGTCAATCAGAGTTAATTTCTTTTCTTTTAATTTCTTCCTATCGACATATTATCTAGGTGAATTATAAACTGTGTGTTAATTAGTTTTTTTAAAACAACTTGTTGTGTCCATTATCAAACCCAGTGAAGGCCCTGAGAAATTAATATTTTAAATTGTAATTGTTTTTGAGTTATTGCCACAAAATAAATAAATATTTTGTTTGTTAATTGATTATAATTTCATTCAATTAATTCCATTAATTGATTATTACATTTCGGCTACCACAACGTGGGACAAATTTCATTTCATTAACGTCATCTTGTTAATTATTTCATATTGGCTTCCACAACGTGGGACAAATTAAATTAATTAAAGGCTTTCTTTTGATTATTACAATATATTGTAGTAATTAGTAATTAATTCATTGTTCTAATTGGAAAGTTGGATTGTAGAGGACTCATTATTAGAGGATATAGAGCGGACGCCGCAACAATTCGGCGAAGCAAAGGAAACATTGTTGAGAATTTTACGCGCTCAAAATCTACGAGACGAGGAAGTTCAGTTGGGCAGCGGACAGCAAACAGTTCGAAAGCAATCTTGAGTCAGGCAAGGAACGGCGAGGCAGAAGGACCAGCAAAGTTTTTGTACAAAAGTAATAGAGTCAGGAATGTGCAGCCGCAAATAGAACAGTTTGATAGCAGTTACAAACATGCTCTAAAATATTGAAAAAGTAAAACAATCTTCAGTAGGGGAGGAGAGATTGAAATTAACGTCGTAATCGGTGGCAGAGCGGAAATTCAACTTGCTGGCCATAGACCAAATCCAATTAAAACTACACGAGATCTGCAAATCCAGGTTGCAGCAAAGCATCGAGAAACTACGCCAATTAGAATTGTTGACATTTAGAGTCTGTGAATACTAGAATCAGTGATATCCCGAAATCTTGTGCACGAAAAACCTAAAACGAGACCTGGGCGGCCGTAAGTAGAAAAACTTTAAAATCATATTGTAAACCACTTTTAAAAGATATGTCAGATCGTTCTTTAAGTTTTAATTATTTAATTATTACATTTATTTTCAATCTGTAGTGTTATTTTATCCACAACAAAGTTCGTCTATGTTTCAGACGCATTAACTTCCATAAAAGCTAAATGTAATTTGATTGTATAAATTCACCCATTTATCAAACCCAGATAAAGACCCTGAGATCCCAAATATTATTGTGTAATTTTATATGTGTTTAATTTTTATAATAAATTTTGTTTAATAGTTTTCCCTTAACAATCTTTTTTATTTTGAAAAACGCCTTTTTATTTAATTATTACAATACATACAGTCCGTCTCGCAGAAAATGTGTCTTATGTAAAATAAAATACGAGACGTTGTTTATTTGTATTTTGCATGACTATTATTCAAAATAGTCTCCTTGTAAGTCAATAAACAATGGAAACTATAACAATTTTTTTTGGAAACTAGTGCAAAGCTCAATCTTTGAAATTGCCTTCTAAACCATGGTCGTAGCTTTCTTGATGTTTGAAATTGCCATTCCTATCATTGCCATTTTCAATTTTGGAAATAACCAGAAGACCCGCGGAGGTAAATCATGCGAATGTGGTGGGTGTTCGAGCATCGTGATACGTTTTTGAGTCAAGAAATCGCGTACGATGTTGTTTTTATGCGCCGGTGCTTTGTCGTGCAACAAACACTGTGTTCCTTGATTCCAGTGTTCAGGTCGAACTCGAACGATCCCCGTCTATAAATGAATTAAAACACCCAAGTAATAATATGCATTTACCATTTTACTTTCTGGAGCGAATTGTTTATGAACAATTCTTTTTTAATCAAAGCAACAGTGAGCAGTGTCTTGACATGGCTTTTCTGCATGTGCACTTTCTTCAGACTCGGGGATTCTGGATCTTTCCATTCCGAGCTTTGGCGCTTTGTAAATGGCTGGTATTGAAAACACCATGTTTCATCACCTGTTACGATGCAAGTCTGGGTCCTTCGCTGCCGATCTTTTCATGACTCTGCCATCGTTTTGATCGTTACAGAGTGAGTGAGACACAAAGCGACGTTATCTATTTTTGTCCCAGATTTTCAGTTTGAATGCGATCGACGGTTGTTTTAGGAATTCCAGTGAGCTGCTCAATTAATCTGGTAGATGCACGACGATAATTTCGAAGAATGTAGACACTCAATGTAACGTTAATGTTTTTATTATTTGTTAGATTAGGCCAAACATTACGCACACTGATGGAAATGAGTCCGATACATTAATTGAACCTCACTGTAATTTATAAATATTTACAATCACATTCGCAATACAACTAGTACCATGAACACGATGTACCCAACTATTTAACGAAAAACATGATTCAGATCGAGTGTCTTTAGTCGGTAGTATATTCTTAATTTGATAAATATTGTAATAATTATAATGGCCGAATTTAACTTTAAACAATAAACAAAATTTATTATGCCAAATTTAAAACAATTATTCAAAATATAATTGGGATCTCAGGGTCTTGAACTGGGTTTGATAATGGCAGAATTTAAACAATCAAAGAACACAAAATTTACATTTACTTTATAAGGAAATCGATGCGTCTAAACATAGACGAAATTTATGAATGAAGAAATTTATACTACGAGGGTGAATCAAACATAAACAAGACTTATTTTTTTAAAATATTTATTTTGATTTTAAACGCACAAACAATCTTAGTTTATTTTTCTACATAATCTCCTGATTTATAAACACATTTTTCCCAGCGTATAGGTAATTTTTTAATTCCTTCCAAGTAAAAAGAGTCAGGTCGTGTTTGTAGCCAATTGCGCACATATGCTTCAACCTCATTATCGCTGTGGAATTTTTGCCCTCCCAAAGCTTCCTTGAGAGGACCAAAGACATGGAAGTCGCAACAAGACAAGTCTGGACTGTATGGAGGGTGTTCCAGTGTTTCCCAACTCAGTTGCTCCAATTTTTGTACGGTCAGGGCTGCTGTATGGGGGCGAGCATTGTCATGGAGGAGAATCACTTTTCTCATCGGAAGGTCTCGTCTTTTGCGGCGATATGCAAGTCTGACCTCAGTCAAAATTTGGCAGTAGTATGCCGCATTAATTGTTCTGCGTTCATGCAAAAAATCAAGGTGCAGCAGGCCACGATGGTAAAAAAAACGGTAACCAAAACCTTGCCAGCCGATAATCGTGACTTTGCTTTCACTGGTCCGGTTTCTCCTTTCTTCCTCCACTCCATACTCGCTTGTTTCGACTCAGGGGTGTAGTGATGCACCCACGTTTCATCACAGGTGACAATGTGAGAAAGAAATGGGTCTCCTTCTTCCCGAAATCGTGCAAGAAGACGCTCACACACTTGAAAACGATTCAGTTTCTGGTCAACTGTGAGAAGGCGAGGAACCCACCTGGCACACACCTTACGATACCCTAGCTCCTATGAGAGTATAGAGTAAGTGCTCCCATAACTTATTCCAACCTCAATTGCAATATCCGAAGTTGTTAGACGCCTATCACCTTCAACAAGTTGACGAACACTGTCGATGTTGCCCGCTGTAATGATGGTGCGGGGTCTGCGGTCATGGCTCTCATTTTCAACACGTTCACGGCCCTCCACGAACTGTTTATGCCAAGCAAACACTCTAGCTCGCGACAGCGTCTCTTCCCCGAACTGTGCAGTCAATCTTCTCAAGATTTCGGCCGGTTTTACACCTTCTGCAGCTAAAAACTTGATAACAATACGTTGCGCAATAGAGGGAGGTACCTCCTGCTCGGACATCGTAACGATGGACACTGAGCGAGTCTATGATGATGAGTCACGTGCTTCCCCCACTCCTTACAAACCAACCTAACAGCCAATAACAGCGGAACGTTCTTCCATCACTATTGCGCGCGCAGGTCCAAAAGTCTCGTTTATATTTGATTCACCCTCGTAAAAGATTGAGTTTAAACAATTTCATTTTTTCAAGAATTAAAGAACGATCTGACGTTTATCTTTTAAAACGGTTTACAAGAATTTTAAGGTTTTCTTTCTACTTACGGCAGCCCAGGATTCACATTAAATTTTCGTAGCACAATGGTGGGATTTACACTGATTCGAATTGCTCACAGACTCTAATTAACATAGTTTGTCGGTTGGTTTAAAATGAATTGGTTGATTCTCGATGATTTATTGCAACCTGGATTTGTGGATCTCGTGAGTCATGTTGAAAATGCAACTCACTGGTTTTGTCTGTTGACTGAAGATTGCTTTCCTTTTAGCAATTCGATGTAATAGCGTACTTATTACTGGAACACATTCTCTCGTTCCTTAAATTAGACCTTTTAGTCCTCGCTACTGACTGACAAAACTGTTCAAACTTTCGTGAATTAGACTTTTAATTCACGCCTCTTGCTTCTAACTCCCAACAGTAAAACTTTTGTAAATTAGACTTTGCTGATCTTTACACCTCGCCGTTTACTGCCCAACCGTTCAACCTTTTTGATCTGTTCTCCTCTCCGCTCATTGCCCTACTGTAACTTCGTCTCGTAATTTTGAGCGCGTAGCTCATCTCCCCACCATTCAACAATACTCTCCTTTCATTGTCGATCTGTTCTGGCGTCGGTTACCGCTATCAATAATGTGTCCTCTACAATTTAATTTTTCAATTAAAACAATGCCTTAATTACCAATTATTACAATATATAACAGTCTCCCGCACTAATTTTGCAACTTAATTTGAAATAATTTAGGAGCGGTATCTTGTGTAAAGTTTATGTACAAGTCCTACTATTTAATTTATGTTTGATTATTTATTATATTTTTCACTTCTTGGGATGTCCCACTTGGTAGCCTTTCATCCAAACCGGTTCTCGTGGTTGTCTTTTGGACTTCCTGACGGGTCCCATGGAATTTGGTCCGGATAAACTGCATGAAATCGAACTTCCTGGAGAATCTCGAGTAACTGAAGTATTTGCCTGCTTTTCCCGTAGTGATGAACTCTGACTATTTTGGTATTTTGACTGGGTTCTATGATATTCTGCGCTGTAGGTGAAGGTATAGAAGGAGCTTGTTACTTGCCATTAGTCCTGCGAAATCAATGTGTACTCGCTAAAAGTTATCTGTTGGCTTTAACCCATGTATGATAAACTTCCTTAGGTTCTCTCTGAGTGATGGCGCACCCAATGCATTTTTTAATGTATGCTTCAATATTTTTTTATCGATGTTATGCCAGTAAACGTATTTGCGAGCTAGTTGTTTCATTTTTAGTGACACTTATATGTGTCTCGTGTAGATAATCGAGAACTGACTGTGGAAGAGCTGACGGAATAACCACACGCTGGTCTCTGGAAATCAATCAATTTAGCAGATGAAAATTTCCTTAGGTATTTTTTTCCATTGAGGAGTTTTACTTAAAGCTGTGCTAGCTTCTTGTCTGCATTCGTATCTCCAAGATTACGGGAGCTGTCTAGGACGTTGGAACTAACGGACGTTAGAGTTTCTGCGCAAATGTGACGTATGTCTTCTATGATATTTTCGTCGTTTGGAACAGATCTCGACAAATAGTCAACATTTTCTAACTCCCGAGACGCTTTTTGCTTGATCTCATAACAAAATTCAGAGAGAAATTATGCATAACGTAACAATTTAGCAGAAGTGATTGACGGAAGATGCTTGTTTGGATGAAACTACGTTATATTGTCGATATGAAGTGCGCGTAGGCTACGGAGCAGCAGTCAGCCACAAAAACTTGATGTATGCAGAAGGAGTTAAAATTTGTTGGTCAGCCTCAGGACATTGTGAAATACAGACTAATTGATTTTGGCAGTTGGTGGAGCCTATTAGTAGAGGAGAGAACAAAGTTTGATTTGGAGCTCAAAGTAAAGTCGGCGGAGTTTGGCAAAGTGAATCAAAGTAAATTCAGTGATACATGGCCTGTTAAAGTGTTCGAGGTGAAAAGTGTGTTATAAAATCTCGACAATTGCCCTGGTACCGGTACAACAGTAAGTAAAGAGAAACATTTAAAAATTCATATTGGTAAACGTTAAATAAAGATAGTATATTGTCAGATTTAGATTTCATTTTCGTTTATTTCGTTTTATTTTGATTAAATTTTGAGAGTTTATAAAATTATTTGTTTATAGTGAATTGTAAAAAAAAATTAATTCTTCTGTATTTAAAAAGGCCCAATAAATACCCTGAGATAAGAGGAATAGACATTTTGTATAAAAATTGATGTAAAATTTCAACAAGTAATTTGTTTTATAAAATAAATAGTTGTGAAAATAAACCAATTGTTTACGTGAATTGAATCAATGTAATTATTTTCATGCTCCTTTCATTCGATAATTTCAATGATTAGTTCAAGTTAATTAAATATTTAATTTTTTATTACATTTATAAATCATTTTAATTAAATACCACCATTTGTTTATTACATTTATGGCGCCTTAACGTGGGCCAATTTAATTATTGATAATATTTGGTTTATTACATTGATGCCTTAACATGGGCAATTCAGATAAACTTTCGTGTTGTTTATTACAATATATATTGTAATAGCCAGCTAATAAAGACATGAAGTCTGTTCTTATTTTTGTCAGATTTGTTTACAAAGTGAGACTGGGGATCCTTGAGTGGTTGGTACATATTAAAAATAATGATAAAATGACGGATAAGTGGACTTTTAGAGAAGGGAAGGACAAATAATTCGGGCATTTTGGCAGCTCTTAGGGAAAATTGTGTGACCGACGGAACCCTGAAAGGCATCATAACAGATGGACGCGGCAACTATACTAAAAGGAGATGCTTATTGTAATTGATTAAGTGGCTCTCGGAGCGGGAGAAAGCTAACAGATGGTGTTTGTAATGGCGAACATGTAATTTCAAAACAACTGTGAAAACAAGGGAATATTCGGGAGCCCGGATATAAATAAGAGGGCAGTTGGACAGTTTGAGGCTTCATTACTATTTTCAGTTGGAGAGTAGACGGACGTGAGTGGGAGACAGAGGTGGTGCAGGGCGGACGCAGGGCCGAGAGTAATCAGCTGGACATCAGCCGTCAACAGTGGGGAGTTTCATCGTGGAGGTTTGTCTGCCAGCAGAGGTGTTTGAATTCGTCGAGAGGATGACGTCGTCAAGAGGAGGTGACTGTGAAAGCAGAGTGTGAGTGCAGCCTGGGGACTGTTAAGCCAGGTATAAAGTGAGTGTGTGGACCCGAGAGCGTGTAAGTTATTTTTCTGAATTTATAATTGTAAATCTAATAAATAAAGCAGAGAGTTTGTATATTTGTATGTTCTTAATACAAATTTTATTGCGTGGACAGAATTCAACAAAAATTGGTATATATATTCTGCCAAAACCGAGAATCAGCACTGTGGGGGTGAGAAACCCCTAGAATAAACGTGGAAATAATTATAGTTGAAATAAGTTACGAATTAGTGTTAAATTACTGCGCGCCAAGAGACGGTGACGTCATTGGAAAAGCATTGACGCATCATAAAAAATATAGTTCTGTATTTCGTAATGAAATAAAGCAGAAATATTTTGATTGAATAAAAAGTATTACCTTTTTCCAGTAATACTCCATCGAATAGATAAAAAACAATACGAAATACTTTACCATCTTTGCTCAAAGTTAATTTGGAAAAGTTAATTACGCCGCCGTACTTAAAAAAGCCAATATGGCGCCTTATAATACATTCAAATATGTGTCGGCCGATATTTTAAAGTTTCATAATATAACGTACTACTGTATCCTGTATAATATTTCAGAAGATAATAAGATTTGTCTAAGGTACGTCTGCTGAATTATGTGTTTGTAACTATAAAGGTATTCAAAATGACGTACGGAACTCCGAAAGTTTTTATGGTCGTTATTCAATTCATGCACTCTCAATCAAAGGTATTCAGAAATAGGAACATTTTAATTGAATTAAAAGTACAATTAATTATACTTTACGCAACGTATTTCTATAAATTTGTATAAATGTAAACAAATTATTGCGTGCAATTTGTGTCGTGACACAAAAATTTTAGGTTAGGATAGCAGTATTTGTTTTCCATTTTTGAGATCGACGTTCTAGATGTTCAATTTCTGAGAAATGAAGCTGAGCAAAAATATTTTGATTGAATAATAAGTATAATTAAATCTACCAATACCACATCGAGTGATAAATAAAATTCATTATCAAAGGTTATACAATCCATGGCATTAAATTTCTTTTAAATAACTTGACTTTTGACGTGGAATATATAACGGGATCAGGGACCAATATGTTGCCAAATTATATCTTGCAATACGCACTGGAAGATACATAGAATTATGATAAAACCGATACATAAATGTTCAAAATTGATATTTTTCTATTGAAGACAGCGTATTTCGTAACGTTTTGTATTAATTTTAAACAATGCTACCAACTGCAGACAGCTAAAACAACCAAATAGTTTATTTTCATTATATCTTGCAATACGCACGGGAAGATACATAGAATTATGGTAAGAACAATACTTAAATGTTAAAAACTAATATTTTTCTATTAAAGAAAGCGTATTTCGTAATGTTTTGCACTAATTTTAAACAATGCTGCCAACTGCAGATTGCTAAAACCACCAAATAGTTTATTTTCAGATGGAAAAATTATATGTCTACAAATTTAGTAATTGTTTTAAATAGTGTATATATATATACACTATTTAAAACTAGCTTCTATTATATAAAATTGGCTTATGCGGGTATTTATGTGTGTATACATGTGGGCATGTTCCGCTTACAAATCTACACCCTCGAAGCATTTTCACCAAATTTCGTACACGTGTTCTTTGCGTCAGGGAAACAAATATTGTGCGGGTGTAACACGCCTACCACCCCTAGGAGAATGATTGGACGGTGGTGGAAATCTTCAAACATGCTAAAATGTCCGATATTTGCGTTGCATAAATATTTTTCAGGGTTAATTAGATTTATAGTATTTCTACTCATGTGATTTTTATTAATTTTAATCCATTGTGGCACGAGGGTTGAGCACATTAAGGAGTGGCGGTGGAGGGGGTTTCCAAGTAAATAACCCTAAAAATACCGAGATTCGAGTCAACTCAAAGGTAATGGATGTCGCTGAGTTAATTTATGACAATCTGGGCAACGCGCAGTTGTAGGATTGGGTAAGAAGGGTTGGGCGGAGGGTAGAACTTTTAAAATAGCCGAATTTTGTATCAAATAAATATATTTCTGGACCAATGATATTCATAAAATTTCCCTACATGTTCTCCGAGTTTAATTTCAACCCATTTCGGGCTTGGGAGGGATGCGCCCTTAAGGGTAAGGGTGGACGGGCGTTACAAGAAAATAACGCGAATACAACCGAGATTAGAGTCAAATCAATGATTATGGATGGCACTGAGTTTAATTAAGACAATCTATTGGTGTTTTAACCGCCAGGAGCAATGGTGGACGGGGGTTGAAATTTTAAAACATAATAAGCAGTCGATATTTGCGTCGAATAAATATTTTTCTGGTTCAGTGATATTTATAAAATGTCTCTAAATGTTCCATATATTTAATATTAACCTTTTTCGTGGTTTTGGAGGAGCACCCTTAAGGGTGGGGTGGAGTAGATTTATATAAAAATAATGCAAACACAATCGAGATTGGACTCAAATCCAGGGTTATTGTTGTCAGTGAGTTTAATTATGATATTCAAGTTGTTGTTTAGTGTCTCAATTAGGAGTAGATGGGATGGATATATTTAAACATGCTAACACGGCTGATATTTGAGTAGGATAAATATTTTCGGGGAAAAAGTGATTAATAATGTTTGTACCAATGTATGTCAGTAAAATTTCAACCTCTTACGGAATGGGAAAGGAGCACCTTAGGGTTAGGGGTGGAGGGGTATTACAAGAAAATAACGCGAATACAACCGAGATTGGAGTCAAACCAAAGGTAATGGATGTCGCCGTGTTCGATTATGACATTCAATTGGCCTTTTAACCCCGAAGGGTTGGGGTGGACGGGGGTGTAATTTTTCTAACATGTTAAACGGTCGATATTTGCATTAAATAATTAATTGTCGAGGTCAATGACATTTATAATATATCTACCGATGTTGTTTGTAAAATTTAACCTTTTTCGGCATTAGAGGGAAGCACACTTAGGAGAGGAGCTGGAATCATTAAAATATGCTAAAACAGCAGATGTTTAGGCAGATAAAAATTTTTGGGATCAAAGAGATAGATAGTAATTTAATCAATGTTATTTGAGTATGGTTTCAACCCCTTACATCATGGAAAAGGAGCACTCTTAGGGGTGAGGGTGGACGGGCATTATAAATAAATAACGCGAGTAAAACCAATATTACAGTCAAACCCAGGTTTCTGGGTGTCACAAAATGTAATTATGATATTCAATTGCTCACTTAATCCCCAGGGGCGGGAGAGGATGGGGTTGAAAATTTTCAAACATGTTAAAAGGTCTATATTAACGGAAAATATTTTTTTTCAAGGTTAATTAATTTATAGTATTTATACCCATTTTATGTATTACAATTTCAACCTCTTGCGACATGAGGGTGAAGAACGCTTAGGGGAGGGGGGGAGACGTGTGTTACAAGAAAATAACTCGAAAACAACCAACATTCGAATGAATCGAACGTAATTAATGTCGCTGAGTTAATTTATGACAATTTGAGCAACGCGCAGGGTTGGGCTGGACTAGGGTGGGAGGGTTTGGGTGGAGGTGAGTGGAGAATACAAATTTTAAAGGAACTTAAGCGGCTGAATTTTGCAACGATTACATATATTTCTGGAACAATGAGATTATTAAAATATCACTACACGTTCTCTGAGTTTAATTTGAATCCCTTTCGGGATTGAGAGGGAGCTCACATTAGGGGTGGGGGTCAACGGGTGTTAAAAATAAATAACGAGATTAGAGTCAAATACAGGGTTATGAATGTCACTGAGTTTAATTATGACATTTAATTTGTCATTTAACTCCCGAGGAGTGGTGTTTGACGGGAGTGGAAATATTGAAACATGAAATCACGACCGATATTAGAAGTGAATAATATTTTCAGGGTTAATTAGATTTAAAGTGTGTGTGTAAAAATTGAACCCCTCTTTCGACATGAGGGCGATGCATGGGGGTAGAGGGCACCGACAAGAAAAAAACGAGTCAAATCGAAGGATGTCGCTGAATTTATTTATGACACTCTGGACAACGCGTGAGGGGTGGGCTGAGGTGGGAGGAGTTGGGTGAATTTATTTATGACAATCTGGACAACGCGTGAGGGGTGGGCTGAGGTGGGAGGAGTTGGGTGAATTTTTAAAAAAAATGTTGACCGGTCGTTATTAAATATATTTCTGGATCAATTTGATTAATAAAATTTATCTATATTTTCTCCGCGTATAATTTCAACCCCTTTTGGGATTGGGAATGGAGCTTCCGTTAAGGGTGAGGGTGGAGTGTAATTACAATATAATGATGCAAAAACAATCGAAATTGGAGTCTAACTCACGGTCATGGATGTCAATGAGTTTAATTATTACAATCAACTAATCATTTAACTCTCCCCAAGGAAGGGTTGGCGGGGGTGTTAATTTTAAAACATGTTTAACGGTCCATTTTTGAAAGGAATGAATATCTATCGAGGTCAATGTACTGATAATATTTCTACCGATTCTGTTTTTAATTTAAACCTCTTAAGGACGTGAAAGATCACACTTAGGGGTGGGGGTATGAGGGGCGTTACAAGAAAATAAATCCCAGATTGGAGTCAAATTCAAGTTATGGATGTCACTGAGTTTATTTATGACAACCATTGGGAAAGTGACTGGGGGTGGTAAGTTCTGGGCGGGGGTATAAATTTTCAGAAATGTATAATGGCCGATATTTGCGTGAAATAAATATTTTACGCAGGCAATGTCATTGATAGTATTTCTACCGATTTTGATTGAGTATAATTTCAACACCTTACGGCATGGTAGGGAAGTACGCGTAGAGATGGAGGTGTGTTTCATAAAACTAACCTCAAAAAACGAGATTCGAGTCACTTGGCTACGTGGACAATGCACGAGTTTTGGTGGGGGTGTGAGGGGCCTCGCGGAGTTGGGCGCGGGAGGAAATTTTCAAACATTTTAAACGGTCGATATTTGCGTTAAATAATTATTTCCCTGGGTTCATGACTTTGATAGTATTTTTACCTATGTTGTTTGTGTACAATTTCAACCCATGTGAGGGGAGCAAGGTTAGCGGTTGGGGTGGAATTACGTTAAATAAAAATAACGCTAAAACAACCCAGATTCGAATCAATTCAGAAACTATGAATGTCGCCGAGTCTAATTTGGACGGGTTTGGGAGGTGGTGGGCGGGGGTAGAAATTTCCAAACAATGTAATCGGTCGATTTTTGCGTGGAATAAATACTGTTTGATTATCGCACATTTGTGGGGGTGGTCATCTTCTAACATGTATAAACGGCCGATATATTATGTCAATGAGTTCAACCTCCTTCGGCATCGGAGGGTGCACATTTAGGGATAGGGTTCGTGGATCGTTACATAAAAATAGCGCAAAAGCAACCGAAATTGTAAACATATTGGGGATTATAGATAAATGACATCTCGGGCAACGCCGGGCACCCAGCTAGTTGTTAATAAAGGGTAAAAGGTGTCAGATTTCGTTAATTTCGTTTCATTCGTTTATTTCATTTCATTTGTTTCAATCGTTTCAATCAATCATTTCGTTTTTCATTTATTGTAACTGTATTTGTTTAATTGTAACATTTTGTTCCGTTCCTTATCAACCCAGTAAAGACCTTGAGGGTACCGAGTCAAATTATTTAAAATGTATTCAAGTTAAATAAAATTGTTTTGATTTATAAAATTTCATCAGATTTGTGTAATTGTAAATTTGTGTTTTAATAAATGATAATTGTTTGTTTAAATTGGTAGTTATTTTATTTTTGTATTACATAAAATGGCTATCACAGCGTGGGGCAAATTTCATTAATCAAAAATTTATTAGTGTTTATTACAATATATACATATAATGTAACATGGTTGGGTTACATTGTTGGTTGTTAGTCATTGTCGGCGTCTCTTTGCCGCGACAGTATTGTTGAGCTAAAGCGCGGGCTGAGACGGGGCTCTGCAAGACGCCAGTTCCAATCTGGACTCGATGAAGGACGGAGGTCTTAGGGCTAAACATGAAAATTGTAATAAACCACGCCCAGCACATAATTTATTGTCCGTGCTCGACAAATAAAAGAATTAATTATAAAAACGTTGTTTTGGTAATTTCCCCTTAAAAATTAGCTGACGCCCAAAAATATAAATGATCGAAAAACGCAAAGAGGGTAGCGGCATTTGCTACAATATATTTACGATTTCCAAAATTAATGAATACATACGCTATGTATTATTTTTGTAGAGGATACAAGCATACGAAAAGAAAAACAATACAGAGAATTTGAATTCAGCTTTCGCGCCATTGTTGGTAAATATGATCCTTTCAAATATATTCCTAAAAGTTTTAAACATATGCCATCGGAGTTTATTGTTGGCAGCCTTCTGTAGGGTTAGATGTGTAGTCAGGCGGAGACAATTGGAAAAAACGAATTTCGCGTTGTCATTAAACACTTTCATTTGAAGAGTTGGACAGCTTCACAAAACAAAACCGAATTGGATCAAGTTCATGTGGACTCCAGCATTGAAGACTATTTACTTCTGGATTAATAAGTTTAAACGAGGTTGCAGAAGCACAGAAGATGAAATTGGCTCCGGCCGCCCAATTGAGGTCACTACTCAGAAATACATCGAAAAATACATCGGATAAAAGTGCGTGAGGTAGCTCATGCCGTATCATTCTTAACTGAACGAGTGAATTTCATCCTCCATGAAAAAACTTTGGGCTCAATGGCTGCCGCGACTGTTGACATTGGACCAAAAACGGATTTGGAAAACATTTCAACGTAGAATCTAACAATGTTTAGGCGAAACCCACAAGACTTTTGGCGAAGATTCGTAACCTTCAATGAAACTTGGTTCCATCACTACTCTCCAGAGACCAAAAAAAATCAAAACAATGGAGAAAAGCTGGTGAAAGTGACTCGAAAAAGGTGAAGACCGTTTTGTCAGTTGTAAAGGTGTTGGCCACTGTCTTTTGGGATTATCAGTCTATAATATTCATAGATTTCTTGGAAATGGGCACAGCCATAAGTGAGCTTTATTATGCTGCTCTGTTGGATCGTTTGAAACGGGTGCTACTTGATATACGACGTATATTGGCGCGTAAAAAAGTGCTGTTTCACTAGGACAATGCGCCAACGCACACAACCGTAGTCTGGATGGCGAAAGTGTACGAGTTGGGATTCGGATTGGTTTCTCATTCACCCTATTCACCAGACCTAGCACCAAGTGAATTCTTCTTGTTCCCGAACTTAAAAATTTGGTTTGGTGGGAAGAAACTTTCACCAAATAAAGAAGTGGTCGAGACCGTGACGGAGTATTTTTCAGTTTGACAAACGTATTTTTGTGATGGGCTAAAAAAATAAGAAACTTGCTGTATAGCCAAAGAAGGAGTCGATGGTGAGAAATAAAGTAAGTTTTCTAAAAAAATATATATTTTTGTTACATTTTTACCAGACTTATCAAACAACTCGCGTATACACCTTCTGCCACTGTAACAGATGTCTCCACTGGGAACTTCACAGGTAAAGATAAAATCTATCTAGCCCAAGAGCCTGTAATTATGATAATCTGTCAGGCAGAGATATTGATATGCGTACTCTCTTAGGTCAATATATTCACTCGTTGACGGAATTTATAATAAATAATTATGATAAATTCAGTACCAACTCGGATATATATTCATTTAAAGCATGTTGTAATAATATTTTTGTCAGCTTAGGGAAGGAATATAATTTTTTAATTAACTTTCAGATAACATTAAAGAATTATGAAACACTCCAGTTACATTCAAAAAAATTTACACAGCCACTCCTACTCAGTAAATGAGTTTTTGGTAACTTGGAATCTTAATACTCTGGTGTAAGTTTGTCAGTGAACTATTATGCCTAGTACTATTAATTTATTGAAAAATTTAGATGATCTATTATAATAATTATGCTGATTTTATACTGAATGAATAAGAAAGATAGCCAATTCAGACAAAAATACCAATACTTGTGTGGTATTTATATTACCCTTTTTGTCTGAATTGGCTCTTTCTTATTCATCATTCGTTCCGTTCACAACAGCCCAAAAAGATAAATATAATAATGCTCATCCTGTAGGACGTCGCCCGTACCGTCATGTTTCATACGATTGAATCTGTTTCACGAAATTGATACATCGACTAACGAATTAATTTATTATATTATATGTATGCGATTCATTTCTCACAGAATGTCATGACAGTTCAAGAATTTGGCCTTAAATTTTCATCTAAATTTAAACGTTCAAAAAGTTTCTAATTGCAATTATTGTGCAAATGAAATTTTGTTAACTTTCAAAACATTCTTTTCTCGTGGATATAAGAAACTAATTTTTGTTTAATTGTATTTACAATATTTTGATTTGTATATACTATAACTATATTTAACCAACAAATAATGTTATGATAAAAGTTTTGTCAAATAAATTAAATCAAATAATAATAATAATAATAAATATTTTATAGAAACGAAATAAAATATCAATCCAAACATATCCGTTCGTTCTCTGCTCCTTTAGATTTAGTAGCCTAATAGTTAAACATCATTCTAATTTCCGCGCTTTTTGTAAACAAAACCTTGTCGTTATAAGTATGTGAGTAATATAAATACTCTTTTTTTTCATCTCAAAGAATTATAACTTATATTATTCCTTGTTCGGCGAATTTCATTTCGTGAGCATGTTATATATAGAAAAGGTAAAACGGAAATAATTATTACGAGTGCCAAAAGGTATTTGGTAAACACTATATGTGGAGTAAATATGAATTGGTTTTATGATACTATTTCGCCTGTTTTTAATGCAGAAGGAACAATAATAATGGAAAATATCTGACAATATGGCGTATACACATTTTTCGTGCTGTGAAGATATATGCAATTATACATTCAAAGATTTACTGTTGTTACAACAATCGTTTGCAGTGAGTCAGACGAATGAAAATTGGCCCGCTGAAGTACTTAATGTAGAATTTCCAACTAAACCACATAATGCATCGATAAAATTTAGTGACAGTAAAATAGTTTTCTTGACAATACCTTACTTCCTTGTGTTGATAATAGCGCTTCTTGTTTGGGCAAGCCACAAAGATAAGAATGATAAAATGAGGAAGAACATAGTTTTTTTGCCTGACAATATTCCCAACCAGAATTATACATATTTTATCTTTCTTCAGTCAGGATCCACATCAACTTCCAAACTTATCATACAGTTGGAAGGTGAAAACAGATCTAAAACTCATATCTTGCAGAATGATAAACATAATGTTATGGGAGATTGTAAAAGAACATGGTTTCTTTTGAACACAGTTAACAGTTTGGGAGAATTGGTTTGTGTACATGTGTGGTTGGATTATGGTGGATCAATGCCTGGTTGGTTTTGTGATGAAATAGTTGTGCTTGACATACAGACAGGTAAATTTTGGGGGTTTCAGATCTATGAGATGTTTTCACCTTCATTTGGTACAAATTATAGGGCATTTTGTTCTAAAAGTGCCTCTGAGCTGAATTATTCAGGATTACAGAAGAAAATTAAACACATAAAAGAGCTATGGAAAGAGCATCATATTTTAATTAGTTTAGCAAGAAATCAGTCATTAAGTTTTGTTACATGTTTCCAAAAAGTTTGTATTGCTGCTCTCTATTTAATCACATTGTTGTGTCTTCTTGTCCTGACTTTTTACTTTAATCCTTTTGAAGAAAATGTATCGCAGGAACATATTTATTCCTCTGTGTTGTCATTTAACATCTGTTTAGGCATACTTATTTCTTTAATACCATTTATGATTACTTCTCTTGCTTCTTTAGTATTCAGAAGAATTAATCCCATAAGAAAAGAAGGAACAAATACAATAAAAAGTATAATTCAGGTTTTTAGATGCTGTTTACCATCAAGATTTTTGAGCTATAATATTGATACAACTACAGAAAATAAACATTTAATTTTCAATGATGCAAGAAGACATTTGTTAGCAGATTTTGAGCTTTATGCTGCAACTGAAATAACAGAGGGAAAAATGTTCAAACATATTTGGAAAGAAAAGAGCTGTTTACCATTCCATTTTAAGTATGCTGTATATGTTGTTATTACTTCAACAATAACAGGTTTGTCATATATTTCTATGTTGTTTGGTTCAGGTTTTAATTGGATTATAAGTTTTTACTTTTTAATAACATTTGTTATGGCTGTTTTATTTTACATTGTTGTGTTGGAATCTATTAAGATAGTTTTAATTACTTTTTATAACTCTATATTCATTTCTCAAAGAACCAATGTAAAAGAAAAGATTGATTTATCCAAGTTGAAAGAAAAAGCACTGAAAATCTCAAAAATGTTTTCCAAAACTATAAGATCAACAAATTACAAAAGGTATAAACCTATATCTATAAATAAATTGAAAAAGTTGCAGAAAAATTGTATTTTGGAAGCATATACAAAAATTTTGATTTTTGATTTTACATCAAGTATTATAATTTTATACATTCTCTTAATGTTTATGACAGTTATTAATGATGATTTATGTTTTTACACACATACTGAAGACGAGCTTCAATATTTGGAAAAAGAAGAATTGTCGGGTAAATTATGCTATAATAATTGTGTCAACATTTTAAGAATTGAGGGAGTTTGTTCATATAAATATGCCGTATTTCCAGCATTTGACAGTTCTCAATGCATTTTTGGTAGTTTTAGTGAGAATAATAATAATTATTCATATAACATGAACAGGGTAAACTATAAACATGAATCCCTACCTTCTGATGTTGGATTATTCTATAACAATAAAGAAAATCTAGTATTAAAGATAATTGTCATAGATGATTGCTTCTCTGGTTTTTGTTTTGGTCAAATAACTAAAACTTGCATGAAAAGAAATCAATCTGCAGTATTATTGTCATATTTAATTGTATTACTTCCTCTTATTGTCATTTTTACAATATCATGTTTTCATTATATGATATATAAATTTCTACAGCAAAACATGTTTTATAAATGTGTATGTTATTGTTTGAATATGATCATCATTGTATGTATTGGTGTCCTGTTATTTCGTTTTATTCATTTAAACGTTATGATCAGTCTCTTAGACAGAAACAACCAAAATTGTAATAATGCATACAAATTTTTTATGTTTGAATCTAATTTATCTAGTTTATTGTTACTGACTGTAAGTTTATTACTAGTTAAAATTTTATTTGTTTTTTGCAAAAGTCATAGATCAAAGTGTCTGTTGCTTTATATAAGATTTGATATTGGCACCATATTTCAAGTCAGCATTGTGTCTTTATCATTATTAGTAGGATTTTTTGTGATCCTTCAGTTTGTATTAATTTCCCTCACTGAAAATTTATGTGAATTTGGAAATAATGCATTAAATTTGGTGATAAAAATAATTATGAACTTTTCAATATCAAATATATTAAATTTGATTTCAAAATGGAAAAGTTCATTATCTATTATCCATATATTTATAATTATCACATATGTAATTTTTGTGAAGTTTGTTAAAGTTGTTTTTTTATTCATGATTATAAAACTTTTATTTATGATTGAAGTTTCTGTGAAGGATTGGTTAAAGAGAGAATTACTTTCATACAGCTACTATTTTGGAAAAGACATGGATGCCATGACACACAATGATCATTTAGTGCTAATGCAAGCCCTTAATTTCTCTACATTTAATGTAAACAATACCCTAAAATATCTAATTGAAAAGAAAATTAAAAGTAATTATGATTTATTAATAATCATATATGCCATATTATCAATTGTGGTAACAGATGCTAAATATTTAGAACACGGTAATAACAATATCAATACAGCAACTAAATTAGACCCCCCATACCATATTCTCTTAAGAAGTTATAATAAAAACCGGAGAGTAGCTGTTATTAAAACATCTATCCGGATATTGGAATTGGAAAAAAAAATAGATGCTGTTATTGCATTGATGGATACTATTTGTTAATGATTCACTTAATCCTTCATTAAAATACAAAAATAATACTTTTGAATAAAAAATATTTGTAGAAATTTCAGTCTTTAAAGCAAACATTGTGCCTAAAACAATTTGTAGAACATCTAAATAAATGAGATAAAAATATATATTTATATGGTGTGCTTATTTGCTTGTCCATTCTCCAGAATTGACCAGACATAAGAATTATATACTTCCTTACTTACTCCTTGGGTCTAAGGCACTCTGAGAACTTTTAAGATTAAAAGCTTCTTT
Organism: Zhengitettix transpicula; assembly: GCA_037074705.1. Lineage (NCBI taxonomy): Eukaryota > Metazoa > Arthropoda > Insecta > Orthoptera > Tetrigidae > Zhengitettix > Zhengitettix transpicula. The sequence goes on along the minus strand of CM073592.1, from coordinate 117,988,053 downwards.
CGTTTTTCACTTCCTTACTTTCGACTCTCTTAGGACATTTTATAAATTCTCCAACCATCTCCTTTTTGGTCATCCAGCCTGTCTTCTCCCTCCTCATTTACTATCCAATCTTAACCTACTCTTGTCCATTCTAATCATGTACCCCAGCCATTGCAGTCTTCTTATTTTTATATCAGCTTTTATATGCCTTTGTACAATTCTTGAAGTTCATTGTTAATTCTTATCTTTTACTGGTCTGTTGATGGATCTTAATATCTTCCTTTCCCAAATTTTTAAGATGATCATAATCTTTGAAAGAAGTCAGATCTTGTTCCCATACTTAACAATTGATTTTATCGTGGTTTTGCATTGCTTTATGTTAACTGGGTTAGTCTGTGATAACATCTGCTTTAATTTCATTCTCCTAATTTTTGAAAGCTATCAAAGACCCATGATTAATAAGAAAGATAGCCAATTCAGCTATGAGTTGGCAATCTTTCTCATTAATTATTTTCAATCACGTAAATTTTCTCATTTTAAAGACCCATGATATTTAAATCTTCAAAATTCTTATCATTTATGAACAGCTCCTTTCTCATGCCTGTATTTCTTTAAACTTTAATATATTTTGCTTTTTCTAGATTTATAACAAACCCACTTGTATTTGTAACCTGTTGTATTATTTGCATGACTACTTCCTCAATCACTTTACTGACTACCTAATATTACATAATCTGTATAGGTTATAAATTGCCTTGTTGTAGTAAACATTGTTGATATGAATATTTCAAATGATTTTCTTTTAAAATAATGTTAAACAGAACTGTTGATAAGATACCATACTGTTTCACCTTTTTTTTATACCAGAAATGCTTTAGGCATATGTCATTTACATCTCAAGTTGTTCATTGTTAATATAATTGAAATTATTAACTTACTCGGAATATGAAATTCATATAGAATTTTTTTGACTTATTATGTTTTATGTAAGAATATTTGACTCACTGACTCATAATATTGTTTAAAACTGATAAATAATAAATGTATATCAGTGATAAATTCATAAAATTCCACACTGATTATTAATTATTATTAGAATATGGTGTAGTGTGACTGCCTTGCATCATAGAGGTCCTGGGTTTGAATTCCAGCAAGGGCATGTCTGTTTGTGTATGTGAGAGAAGCTCTTCTTTTAGTTCTCCGACAAGGCAAAATGAGTACCCATAAAGAGTCGCTAATGATCTGAGATATTGATACAACATAAATAATTTAATAAAAAATAAATTAACTATTCAGATGAAAACCATTATTATATCTCCATATTTCTTCTCATTGTTTTCTATCAGCACTTTTAATTAAGTCACCAATTATTCCATCCTCACCAGACGTTATATTATTTTTCAACCTGTTTATATTAAATGCCTTTTGTTGGCTGTTACACATTATTCCTGTTTCTTGGCAAAAAGTATCCTCACTTTCTTCTACTTGAACATTGACACTTATTCAGGAGGCCTTGCAAATGTTATTTCCATCTTTTTATATTCCACATTCTTTTCTTCTAAGATTATCATCATTTCCTCTAAACATTGGCTGAAAACCTGCCTTTTTATTTCCTAGATATCATATAGAATTATGGTTGTCTCATTCTGTCTATTCACTTTTTCTAGGATCACAGTTTTTTTCTGCAATAAGCACTCTTCTTCCTTTTGCATAGTTTTTATTTTATTTCTCCTATTATTATATTATTCCACTGTCTATCTTGTTCTTTTGCACAATCATTTTTAGTTTTCTGTTAATTTTTTGTAATAATCTGGTGACATTCCTTATCAAACAAATCATTCTGTACTCTTAATTTTTTCATTTCCAAGTATTGTTTAATTCTTTTTAACCTATTTATTTTCAATTCCTTCCCCTATACATTTATTATTGATATCTTGCCTGTATGCATAATTTATTTCAACATTCTTCAATTATTTATATAATATATTCTCTTTTATTTTTATTATTTAATAATAATCCTTAAATAAAGCATAATAGGCTTAAATCTTGACATTCTGTATCAAAATGTATTGCATACTAGAAAATTATCAGTCACAATATGGACCACTGCAACTTTTGATATCCATTATACTGGAAGTATATATAGTCGCCCACTGGAACCATAGGTGACTTTATCTTGAGGGGTGAAAATTTTATGAACTTCAAAATATGTCCTGCATAGTGACTCTGAGCCTCAGTTTCCTTTCCATACCAGTTATTTATATTATATTATATTATATTATATATATATATATATATATATATATATATATATATATATATACTAATATGTACAGGAATAGAGATGGTCAGCTGGCACAAGTAGTAGTCTTGTCTTAGACATGATGCTTAATATCCAATGTGGCAAAGCAAACTCCAACTGTTACCATTGTATGGTTGGAAGTTGTGTGTTGAGGCACAAACACAAAAAATTAGGCATGAAAATTAAAGCATTGCTTATTCAGAACATCAATGCTTATTTCTAGCATTACTTACAAAAAATGCTCAAAATTGCAACCACCAAGAACATGCTTTGTAGCATCAAAGGAGTGATTGGCAAAAAGTTCCAAAGTAATGATAATGTTATATTGTCATTAATTAACTCATCTGGACAGGAATAATTTATAGTTAGTATAGCCAAGTTAGGAAGACCTAGCCCCTTTTCTCAATATGGTACAATACCTAACTTTGTGCTAAATGTTCGTCACCAAAGCCAAAACAATCTGTGTCAAGGAAATAACACAACAATGGAAAATTTGTGAGAAACAACAGTATAATATTAACATACAGATATCTGTATTACATACACAAATGTGGAATTATAGATGGAAGGTAAAATGTATTGTAAGTGTAAGATTGGCTTTAATGAGGGTCAGTGTGAAGCATTGGTTGAAATTGTCAGTTTGGACACGAGTGGTAATTGTACTTCAGACTGTTTTAACTGGTGGTTAGCAGTGCATTCAGGGGAGGTAATTTTATTTGGCTGAAGTAGATAGGACAGAGTTTGCAATTAATATGCTAGTTTTTCTTGGATTTTGTAGGTACTATTCATGGATGATTTTTGAGGATTTTGGTAAGTTGAAGGATAGTGCTGACATGTCACCTTGTAAAGATAAACCTTTTCTTCATACACGAACTACAGTGGAGAAAATGCAAGCCCTCCTGAGGGCTAGGCTGCATGGGAGTGATCATTTGGTGTTGTCAGGGTGCCAACTGGAGGTATTGTAAGGTATTAGTAGGTTTGATGTGGACTGACATGTTATTTAAGTCAGAACTATGGTATATGTCAAGGGAATTTGTTGGAGAATGTGAAATTTGGATAGGTAGTCTGTTCCACGGTTCCATAGCATGAAGATATCATCTTTTAAACAGAACTAGGTTAAGGGTTTCAATGGGAGGAACAGGTGTCATATCTCCCTTATCCTTCAATTGACTACAATCCTCCTGAATCTCACAAAGAGAGCCAAATACGAAATTAAGCAAAACATCATCTAGGAAGTACAGAGGTTGAAATTGAATACTATGCATGCATATTTCTCATTCAAGAGATAGCCAGCTAGCTACATAAGTGGGAGAACTGAGTCACAATTCAGGCAATTAAAGTCTTCAAAATTAAAGCAAAAATTCACACTGTTAAAACACGATTACAAAAAAATACTTTAGAAAAATTTACAAAATTTATTTATGTATTATTTATTTATGCACATGAGCACATATGCTCCAGTCACCACTGAAATGCAATTTCCCTCACCAGCACACACTAAATTCCCATTTCAAATTGCCAATTGACCCAATGACCAGCGTGCTAACATTTCATATATTTTGAAAATATAACAAAACCTTAAAATACTTTTTCCACATATTACAGTATGCCATATTTATTTATTTATAAATTTTTCAGTACCTTATAGAACTTTTCCTTTGCTGTGACCTTTTCTTGAGAGAGAAACTGTTCAATTGTATGTCTATTATTGGAATCAATATGAATCGCAGCATACTTATTTAAATAATCACTTATTGTAATTTATTTATGGATCGCCAATAACCAAGTTGTTAACGTGGCCATTATAAATCTTTAATTAAAAATAAAATAAAAATAATAATAAACGTTAGTAAACTGGTGGGATGACTATTTTTTTATGGGTAACGCCTCTGAAAATTTGAATTACTTCCTCTTGTCCTGAATGGTGAAGCTTATCTTCAATTTCAGGTTCTCTTTCCTTTCCATACCAATGTCACTATTATTTTTGTCAACGTCATGTCCTGACTAATATATATATATATATATATATATATATATATATATATATATAATAGCAATATTGGTATGTAAAGGAAAGAGAGATAGGTAGTGATTTACCTGAAAGTGAAGAGCGGTGTAGCTGAAGGTTGTTCTTCAAATTTTCAGAGGCTCTCAGCCTCCTTCTTCAGGAAGGAGTGTTACACCATTCTGTGCACTGGCCGGCTGTGGACTGAATAGAATATATATATATATATATATATATATATATATATATATATATATATACATACATATATGTATTCATATGCATATATATATATATATATATATTGTAATAAACTACCGGGGACTTTTTAATTCGCCCCACTTTGTGGTAGCCAAAATGTAATAATTAAATATGACGGGCTTTTAAATGAAAAATTATAGACTTTAAAACAAACAACATTTATTTATCAATTCTTGAAACATTATACAATTTAATAAAAAAAACATATATCTCATTCTCTCATGTGTCTTTACTGGGTTTGATAACGGACAGAACACTTAAATAATTGAAGAGCCCAACATTTATCTTTAAATTAAACAGAAATATTTAATCGTCTAGACATCGACGAAACTTATTAACAAACTTAATCTACCAGATTGATTCTAAATTTAAAAGAGTTTATTTTATTAACACAAAAGAAAAGAACGATATCTGACTGTATCTTTTAATTCCGTTTACACATATTAATCCCATGAAATTTCAACTTATGATTACTCAGGAAAATTGGCTCGTTCATTACACACACACTTTATAGACTGGACGTTTAAACACTGACTCTAACACATATTACTGGTTCGACGATAGCTGATTCTCTGTTTGTGAAGGACATCCCACTTGCTCGTGGTGAAACTACTCAATGCTGGATGCAATGTCCTGGTCTCCTACCATTGAAGACAGTGGTCAAATTTTGATATGACAACAGATTGAACTACTGCATACAAAAATGTTTATCGTTGAATAATTTTGCTATTTCTCTCGCAGGCTGCAAAATTTCTCCATACTCAGTGCTCGCAATACGCCTCCACAACTCTCACTCCCCTCTTGATTCCAAGACTCAACTAACTCCACCTCCTAGCTCCAAAACTCAACTAACTCTGCAAAAATCTTATATTCCCTTTATATATTCCAGTCCCTTCTCTTTCCCTTTGATCCAAAACTACGTCGCAACTGCTCGTTGACAGTTTCTCCATTATACCGAGATTTACATTCTGCAGCTGCTGTTCCTGTTGTAATATCAAAATATCTAGCCACTCTGTCTTGTCCCGACGCCGCCAATCGAGACAGGTCTAATTTGTCTTTGCACTTGTCTTCGTACCCTCGCTCACACGTGCACGTTTCTAAATTTTCCAGACTGCCCAAACTGCACCCTCAATTACTCTGTACTTGTCTTCTCACCCTCCCTCGACCAGCGCTCCCAAGAACTAAATTAACACATTACAGAATGTCTTATCCACTGTCCAGGTCATTATCCAAAACAATGCCTGCCTTAACAGATTTATTTTGTGACAGGCCCCCGCACATGTGCCTTGCCCTGACTTCTCCATCCCGATCCCAAGTCAACAAGTGACCTGTCCAGGCCATTAACCAGAAACAATGCCTTTCCTTAACAGATTTATCTTGCGACAGGCCGCCCTGCATGTGCCTTGCTTCTGACGGCCCAGCCCATCAATCAGCAACCATGCCTTTCCTTCAAGGCATTACAATATATATACATATATGTATATATATGAATATATGTATATATATATGCATGTATATATATATATATATATATATATATATGTATATATATGCATGTATATGTATGTATATATATATATGCATGTATATGTATATATATATATATATATATATATATATATATATATATATATGTATATATATGCATGTATATGTATGTATGTATATATATATATGCATGTATATGTATATATATATATATATATATATATATATATATATATATATATGCATATATATACATGTATATATATATGCATGTATATGTATATATATATATATACATATACATGCATATATATATATATATACATACATATACATGCATATACATGTATATACATGTATATATATGCATATATATATATATATATATATATATATATATATGCATGTATATGTATATATATATGTATATATATATATATATATATATGCATATACATACATATTAATAATGATACTTATTACATATTAATTTGCCCCACGTTGTGGTAGCCAAAAGGTAATGATAAAAAATGATGGGCTTTTAAATGAACAATTATAAACTTTAAAACAAACAAAATTTTATTTAGCAATACTTGAAACAATTATACAATTTTAAAAACATATCTCAATCTCTCAAAGGTCTTAAAAGGGTTTGATATTGGCAGAACATTTAAACATAATCAAAGAACACAAAATTTAGATTTAATTTAGAAAGAAATATTTGTTCGTCTAGACATAGACGAAATTAATTATCGACGAACTTATTCTACAAGATGGATTTTAAATTTAAACAGTTTATTTTATCAACACTTAAGAACGATATCTGACATTATCTTTTAAGTCGGTTTACAAAAATCATTTTACTGTTCTCTTGCTACTTACGGCTGCCCAGGATACTTTCACCTTTCGAACACCGTGGTGGGGTTTTCACAGCTTCTATTAAATTCACAGATTCTACTAAATACTGTTGGTTTGAAAAGGAAGTTTGTGGTATCTCAACGACTTTTACTCTGCTCTGCTTCGATGACGACTGGTTTACTGTAAATTTAACAAGTCCTCTCTTCTATGCTTTGGCTGCAACTTTAAACTGCAATCTTTCGACGACGACTCTTCTTAAACAATGTCTCTCTTACTCACATCCACCAGCTTCGGTGATCGCAGAACAACTACTCCACTTAAACAATGTCTCTCTTAAACACATCCTCCAGCCTTGGTGATCGCAGAACAACTCTCCCGCTTAAACAATGTCTCTCTTAAATCACATCCTCCAGCCTCGATGATCGCAGCACAACTGACCCTCAAGCTTATCTCCTCCCTTATATACTCCCTGTTTCTTACTTTTTCCATTGTTCGAAAACTTTGTCGCAAGTGCCAGTTGACAGATTCTTCCATTATCACACGATTTATATCATGCAGATGCAGTTCCGTAATCAACAAATTGCTAACTACTCCGTCATGTCAAGCGGACAATCGAGACAGGACCCGCAAATACTTGTCTTCTCCACTTCCACACATGTGCACGGTTTCTCAAGACCACACACCCAGCAGTCCCAAGAACGAAGAAAAACTTAAACCTAAGTAAACACGTTACAAAATGGCCCTCCAACAGTCCAGACGTTCAATCACAAACAATGACTCACTTGACAGGCATTACATTATGCCCCAAATTTAGTCTGAGAAAGGCCACACACACGTGCACGGTTTCGAATTCTCAAGACCACACAAACTGCACCCCCAAGATGAAGAAAAACTTAGACCCAAATAAACACGTTCCATAATGACCCTCCAACTGTCCAGACTATCAATCAGAAACAATGCCTCACTTAACAGGCATTACAATATATATATATATATATATATATATATATATATATATATATATAGACACACACACACACATACAATACCTGAAATTTACCAGTTGCCACTCCGACCACACAGTCTAGCCCTCCGGTGTGCATTTGCTCCACTTGGAATAGACTGGCCTACTACACCAACAGACATTTGGCAGATGAGTCATTTCAACAACTAAGAGTTCCAGTATTGTTGACTCTCTTAAGGTACCAGTTTTTTTTTAACTTTATTAAGGTACACATACTATTTTCACTTATTTAATGTTCACATGCAGTCTTGACTCCCCCTGAATACCAGGATGAATTTTAACAGTTAAGTACTGTTTTATTGCATTGGAATTTTTAGATTCTCTTTAGGCACCATGATTATTTTTTGACTTTTGACTAAGTTAAGTTTCCATCAGTTAATTTGAAGATAACCCTCTAACTGTATAGGGTGTGCCCATCAAGGGGTTTATGGTAAAAAAGGTTAAATTATGTGTTGACCAAGATTAAAGCCAAATTAATTCTGTTTCTGGACTAATATAAATAAATACCCAGGCGATTCTGATTACCTAGTTTATATAATATAAGTGACGCCTTATGTAGCAACACCTGATAATTATAATTAATATCTCATGCTGATTATTTGCATCAATAGTTAATTCTTCATATAAGTTTTGAGATTCAGATTTTTATGAATTCTTTACTGAACCAAAGGAATGTCTAAAGAGAAATTAAATTAGAGTAGCTTTAAATAGATTAGTTTTTAGATAACTGTTTATTTCTATGTGGTAGTTTATTCAATGTAAATAAACACAATTTTGTGCCATTCAGAATTATTTTATTATTTTGTATAGAATAAATTTGTTTCCTGTGTTGAAGTCATGAATAGCAGAATTATTAATAAATATTAATATTTTATATATAACTATTTGTAATCACAAACAACAAGAATACCAGTAAGCTTTGGAAATTATTAACATTTTGCTCCAAGATCTTCAAGTAATTAAAAGCTGAAATTTCATTTCTCAGCAAAGGTTAAAATCTCTAGAGACTGCAAATAACTACACTGTAGCACCCGAGTGGAAGACATCAGATATCCCAATAAGTAATAATGACTTCCTTTTCCCAAAGAAAAACTACACTACTAAATTCAGACATCCAGTTATCATTGAGGAAACCCCAACCAGTATTCGTACAAATACCAAAATATGAAATTCTGGTTGACATTTTGATTGAATATGTGAAGTCAACATTATCTAACAAAATATATCGACCTCTTGCCAATCCAAATCTGAATGCCTAAAGAAGAGCAAGCTAAAGCTACTAGCACTCTAAAAAAATGTCTTTCCTGTGTAACCCATACAAATGTAATTCTAGTCAATGTCCCTTATCACCATGACATACCTGACTGGTACTGTGTAAACAAGGAAATTAGTAAAACAAATAGACAGAATAAGAACATCAGCAAACATTTCAAGAATGTTTCTATTATAAACATCAGTGATTGTGACTGTGGCTGGCACACTAAACATGGTCAACATTTTAACAATAGTGGTAAAAGAAAGTTAACTTCAACTAATTCTCAAATAGTTTCTCACAAGTTCAGCAGCACATAAAAGGTAATACACAGTTTTAGACTTTTACATTGAAAAAAACTGTTAAGTGCAACAACAACAATGATTGGTGTACAGATGTTATGACATAAAATTCAAATCAGTGTATTGAAAATGGACTAAGATTAAAATAATCCGTTTAAATGAAATCAAAGTAGAAATAAAGATACTTAATCCAAATAAATCACCAGGGTTTGATCTCATAACGGTTAAGATGCTTCAAGAATTACCAGATGAAGGTCTCAGGTTACTCTTGCACTTGTTTAATGCAATAATAAGGCTAGATTACTGGCCCAAATCCCTAAAAATTGCAAAAATAATTATGATACCAAAACCCGGCAAAGATATAACTGACGTCACTTCCTATTGTCCCATAAGTCTGCTATCAACACTATCCAAATTTCTTGAGAAGATTATATTGAAAAGAATTAAAGTAGACAGCAGTAATCAAGACTGGATTCTGGATCATCAATTTGGTTTCCGACAGTTGCACTCAACAATTCAACAATGTCATAGAATTGTGGACGTAGTTAACAAAGCGATGGAGAACCAGTAGTACTGCACAGCAATATTCTTAGATGTAAGCCAGGCCTTTGATAAGGTTTGGCATTCAGGTCTACAAGTTAAGATTAAAAGGACTCTGTCTGACCAATACTTCAACTTATTAAAATCATACCTTGACTAAAGAGAATTTCTTACGTAAATGGAGAGAGTTCAAACCATTATCCCATTCTCTCCGGGGTGCCATTGGGCAGCATCCTTGGCCCCCTATTATATGTCTTATACACTTCTGCCTTACCAACCTCAAAGGACGTAAACACAAGTTTTTTTTACTGATGATACAGCAATACTGTCAACACACACAGACCCTGGTACCGCATCACAGACTCTTCAGGAACATCTACTAATAATAGAGACCTGGTTAAAAAGATGGACTATAAAAGTAAATGAATCGAAATCATTCCATGTAACATTTTCCCTTGAAAAGGAACATTGCCCTATAGTAAAGCTCAACCAGGAAGAAATTCTAAAAGCAGAAACTGTAAAATATCTTGGTCTTCACTTAGACACCAAGCTGAAATGGAGGGATCATATCAATAAAAAGCAAAAGCAAATAGAATTAAAAACTAAATTATTAAACTGGCTGATTGGACGAAAATCAAAATTATCAGTAGAAAACAAATTACTTATTTACAAAACAGTGACATACGGAATAGAACTTTGGGGATGTGCAGCCAAGTCTCACAACTCTATTATGCAACGAGTACAATCATAAATACTCCGCACTATTACAAATGCTCCCTGGTATGTATCCAACTTCAGCTTACACACTGACCTCAACACCATATGTAGTAGACGTCTTCAAAGATAAAAATCGTAAAAATCATACTAAATGTCAAACCCATCCCACCCACTGACAACAGAAGACTTGAAGAGATGCTGGCCGATTGACTTCAATAGAAACTGAGGTGGCGTTGTTGGAACCTCACCTCTCCACGACATCAGTACAAGACACTCTTATTAAATTGTACATGCTATCAAATTAGCTTAAAGATCGTATGTAATCTGATTACTAATAAAAATGTATATAAAAAAATGTCAGTTGAAATGATCTTTGAGGTCACAGCCTCTCATGTGCTAGATAAAAATACTTAAGTTGTAGCATTATTTAGCCCTAATACTGTGGACAAAGACTTTAATCTTTTTATCATTCATTTAACCTGTAAGGAATAATGTGCATAGCAGGTGAATACGTGATTGAAGATACGAAATGTCAAAAATTGGTAAGAGTAAAAAATTCTGCGTTTGAATTAGGCAGACCATTTCTTTACCGTTCGTTTAATTCAGTATGAAACATCTCTTCATAGTTGTCGGAGCTTAATCTTTTATAAGAAATATTACCTTTTTCTATTTTTCCGTGTAACAGATCCACTTGATTGCGTCACATAATTTCAACAAGCAAACAATAGAAATAAATATTTGTAATCTTATGTAACATTTCATTGATTTCTTAGCTTTACCCAGAGCAATACAACAACAAAGAAGAAACCATAACCGACAAATTACAGGCGGTCGCATTGTTCACATCTGCAATTGGTCCAAGTGGATTGATAATTATTGGCAGGCGAGTGTTTACGTTATGTACGGATCCATTAAGCTTACTTCGAATTAAGTTAAGTTTAGAGAAGAGATATTCATGATTATGCAGCTTTTATGAGGGTAACTGATCTGTACTTTGAGCAGCATGATTTCTAACGATTATTGAATATTAAAAATGCAATAAAAATAAACAAGACCGTTTCTCAACTGCGCCAACGCTCTGGTACGTTAACATAATGTTTTACTTTACAGATATTTGCATAGTTGCCTAGTTTTACATTTTCAAAACATGAACGAAATTTAGAAGCCTTTGGTGAAACAAGAAGACACGACGATTTTGATAAACGAGCACAAAAACAATGTGCAACCCGGAGAAACTTCGAAATCAAATTAGATGATGCTAAACGTGAATTTAATCATAAATTCCGTTTTTTTTAGGTAATATGCTACATGAGGGTAATCCACATGGTGGCAACTCCACTTTAATAGCATAGGAAGGGATTTGAAAGGGGGGATGTGGAAGGGTAGAGGAAGGTAGCCAAGGGTTAAATAGGGTCCCCGGACTATATTTTAAGGATCCTACCCGGCATTCGGCTAAAGAAGTGCAGGACAAACCCTAGAAAAACCTGCATCAGGTAGGTCGGGCATTGGGTACTTATCCCACGCCCTTTCGATAGCGGGAGAGGAGTTTGCTGTGGGGACGCAGCATTACCTTCTCCGTGCCTCGACCAGTTTAGGAGGTAGCTGGCCGACTATTCCAATGGGAATAGTGGACAACTCTTACAGTATGCGCAAGGTCTGTGACCCCGGAATATACACCTCTCAGAACAGGCCGAGGTGTCTCGGTTTGTGGGAACCTTAGTTCAAAAACGGAGAGGAAAAGGCATCCCCAAAGGTAGCCCCTTCGTATCTCTCCTACAAGGTTCTACCTGCGAGAGAATACCTCTCGCAGGTACTGCCTGCGAGAGAATATCCCTCGCAGGCGTGGGGTGATCCGTGAGGTTTTTTTTTTGGGCATCAGGCTACATGAGGGTAATCCACGTTGGGCAACTCCCCTTTAATAGCATAGGAAGGGATTTGAAAGGGGGGATGCGGAAGGGTAGAGGAAGGTAGCCAAGGGTTAACTAGGGCCCCCGGGCTATATTTTAAGGATTCTACCCTGCATTCGCCTAAAGAAATGCAGGGAAAACCCTAGAAAAACCTGCATTAGATAGATCGGGCATTGGGTACTTGTCCCACGCCCTTCCGATAGCGGGAGAGGAGTTTGCTGTGGGGACGCAGCATTCCCTTCTTCGTGCCTCGACCAGTTTAGGAAGCAGCTGGCCGACTATTCCAGTATTAAAACCTAATTTATTTAAAGAAAATGTAAATTCACTTATCAGAAAGGTTGTAGTGTTAACGTTCTGGACCTTTGTAAATCTCCGATTTGTTCCGACAAAACTGAATTGCACCAGCAACTGAGCCTGACACTCTCACCCCAGAACCCTATAAATTTAACGGCAAGTCCCAAACATTCGGTCAGGCTGGAATAACCTGAGTAAAATATATTTCCTTGCGTAAATGTTCTTTGAATAGTTGCCGCAGCAAAGAATCGTGTTGAACTGAGTTCCAGCTTACTCCCAGAAATTAAAAATAGGGAACTAATTTTCCATCGTCATACGTTAGGTTTATTTCTAACGTTGATTTATAACGAATGTAAATATTATTCCTGCGCTAATGTAAAATACTAAAATTTATAAGAAATTTATTTGTGTTTATATGATTTTTTGTCTTATTATATTTGCGTTTAGTGTTCTTGTTATGATATGAGTCCAAGAATTGAGGGTAAAAATGTGAAAGAAGTTGTCAGTTGCGAAACGATAAGTTTAGAGAACGTCAAAGATTACTGAGAATGTACATATCATTATAGCTACGATATAAATTAGTAAAATTCATAGTATTTACAGTTATCCTAGGTTAAGCCATTTATTTTATTTATTTTCTTGTTTGTTTCTTGATACATGTTTTGTTAAGGATTCCAGCTCGAATATCACGTTTCAGTTTATTGAGTACCAATTATGATAATTGAAACCATTAAAATTTGATGTCTTTATTTATTTATCAATGGAGGTATTTTTATTATTGATATAAAAAGAAAACCAATAATCCTTAAATCTTTATTAAAAGATTGACAGAAGCTTTCGGCAATAGTCATTATTTACTTTATTAACAGGATGCGTGATACAATGCATCTGTTCCAATTGGAACATTCATCAGCTGAAATACATTAGAAATAACAACAATTTTAGTAATATAATAAAATAATTAAGTACAAAAATACAATGAGAAATACCTGTATGCGTGAAAAGATAAACTTATTCCAAATTTGGAGCATTCGTCAATGATTCATGAGTTCAGCTCAGGAATCGAGAAAATAATAATTTATAAATAGGATATAATAAAAGAATGTACAAGCATAAAGAGCAGGCAGATGTATATTGAGGGTGTAAAGTTATGTGCAGCAAATGGATATTTTATGTATAAAAGCAAATTTTTAAACGAAAATATGTGTTAACTATGGATGTATGTTTATCTGTAAATATGGCTGGAGTAGTGATTAATCGTGTGATAAAAACAGCATTATATAATAGTGGAATTGCATCAAAAATATTAGTAAAATATGTAGACGATATGTTGACTATAGTTAAACATGATGATGCAGTACGTGGATTAAATAATATTCACACAAAACTTGCGTTTACTATTGAGAATGAATTAAACAATCAGATAAACTTTCTGGATATGACAGTAGTGAGGGATGGACAATCATTGTTTACATTCTGGTATAGGAAAGAATTATCATGTAATGTCAATTAAATTATAGATCTAGACATCCTTTAAAATATATTTTTAATGTAGCTTATGGTTTAATCTATAGAATGTTAAAATGCACAGATAGAAGTTTTATCAAGCAGATTTAAACGAAACTATTCTCGCTATTATTCGACAATTGGTATCCAATAAAATTGATTGAAATATAGCCCGCCTTCCGCATCCCCCCTTTCAAATCCCTTCTTATGCTATTAAAGGGGAGTTTCCACCATGTGGATCACCCTCATGTAGCCTGTTACCTTAAAAAAAGAGGGCTGTATGTTACGGGAAAGTGAAATTGAGTACTGAACGAATGAGGGAAAGAGAAATAGGGATAAGAACAATAAGGAGAAACATTTAGGGTTAATTAAATGTACGGAGTTACGTAGGTATTTTCAAGTTTAAAAACGGGAGAATAAAGAAATAAACGGTAGTAATTTAGATATTACAATGCAGGAGTTTTAAAATATGTTAACTACAGAAGTATTATGTATATTAAAGGTTTAACTAAAGCTATTAATCACGGTTTGAATGAGTATAGATTGGTATATAGTCCTGCTAATAAAGTGGAATAACTAATAATGAATATGAAGGATAGGATTGATTTAATGCAAGAAAAGAATATTTGAAGTGGCGGGGTAGAAATTTAAAACAATATAACCATGTGATTTTTGCGTGGAATAAATATTTTTTGTTTAACACACAGTAGGTGGGCATTTTAGAACAAGTTCAAACGGCGATATATTCGTCGAATGAAACGGTCAATGATTTCAAACCCCTTCGGAATGGAAGGCGAACTCATTTAGTGATAGGGGTCGAGTTGCGTTACATAAAAATAACAAAAAGCTACCAAGATTAGCGTCAAATCGGGGGTTATGGATAAATGACATCTCGGGCAACGCGGGGCACCCAGATAGTTAAAAAATAATTTCCAACTATGCAGCGTATTACATTTTTATTTAGACTAATCGCAGTACATAAAACATATTTTATTTAATACAATTATAGTACATAAGATATTGTCCTTAAAAACTTTCAACGTCACAGTCTTCGTTATAATTTTTCCTGTTTAATAAACGTTTTTCTTCTTTCTTCTCACTCCTACTAAATATAATTCCATTCTTAAAATTGTTTTGGGAATATATTTCCGCTTCAAAATGCAAAATATTAATGAGGTCGACTATCCTCGGGCTTGGTCTTCAAACTTGGCAATTCAGTTTATGATTCCATCCTTCAACGGAGTTATTAGTTCTGTGGCGTCTACCATATCAGTTCCGCTAATGAATTGTGTAACCACTGAACTACGAAGTAATAGGTCTTCTTCTTCTGCGGCTTGTATATCCAGCCTTCTTCTAGAAAAGCTATTGCTATACACATTCGGACGTTCAGTCTAACTTTATATAATTTCGTCATTCCGACGTCCTGAACGTTTCTCCAAACGCACCGCGTAAAACGTAACATTACAATTTGGAATAGTAAATAAATATTACAGAGTTGAATTATTTCTGAAATTAGTTGGCTATTTGATCCCCTTTAATCGCGACACCCCTATACTATCCCTTATAAATTTGGTCTACCGACGAGTCAAGCGGACAATAATTGTAACCGTACCTTGTTGCTGCTGGATTCAAGGAGGGTATCAACTGTAATCCTAAATACATCAATACCGGTATGTCGACACACTGAACCATAATCGAGTGATGACATCTGGAGACAGTCACAAATACCAAAGAGAGCCCAATATACTCCCAGCAAAATAAAAGCACCTAAAACACTCTCCTTTATAGTTTACTCTCGATACCATAAGAAGACAGAAGTAGTCCCCGTACTCTCCGAAAGTCAAAAATAGTTCACTTACTTTAAAAAAGTACTTCCGGTACACTACTGCCGAGACTTTGAGAGCCAGTCTCACAGCCAAAAACACTCTGTCACCATAAGAGAATCAAAATTACTACCTTACGAAACTGTAAAAAAATACCGTCAAATTTACTTCCAGTACCTTAAGAGTGTTAAAAACACGACCGGTAGGCTGACATTAAAAAATACTCACGCTACCTTAAGAAAGACAGAAAATTGATTTGATTTATTTTATTCCATTCGTCCTTATATGAGGAAATAGGATACGTCAACATATAAAATTACAATATAATAATTGGATGCTACAATTACAAGTTAACATCAAAATACTAAAATTCGGGAACACAAATTTCCCTGTCAAACATAAGTAAAATATATTAATAATAACAAAAATAATAATTCAGTAAGTATACTGTAATAATTAACAATGATGATTAATTAAATGGAATTTATTTAATGAATTTACCTCACGTGAAGCGCCAAAATGTAATAATCTAATGGAAAGCGTTATTTAATTTAAATGAAATAATCAACAAGAATTTAAAACAAAATGATTTATTTCCACTTTGTTGCTTTAACTCACAAACAATTACAATTTAAAATTTTAGATCTCAGGGTCTCTACTGGGTTTGATAATGGACACAACAAGTTGATTTAAAAAAACTAATTAACACACAGTTAATAATTCACCCAGACAATATGTCGATAGGAAGAAATTAAAAGAAAAGAAATTAACTCTGATTGACGATTAAAATAGAACGAAATCTGACTTCTATCCTTGAATTATGTTTACATAAATCATTATTTTTGTATTTTGTTACTTACATCTGTCCAGCTGGTTCCAGCATTCCTTTTGTTTTCGGGAGTACACTATTGCAAAAATTTTACACTGATTCTAATATCGGCTCACAGATTTTACACTTTTGAAGTCAACCTTGATAGGCTCCCAGGAACTCGGATGATCCTCCCTTTTGTCAGCTATCTGGTGACTGCTTGCCTTATTTGAATCCTTTGATTCATAGATTTGCTAGTCTTTTTACCGCTTGGGACTTAACTGCAACTTTACTATTCCCGGCTGGGTACAGACGTAAAAACTGCACTCCTTTCCTGGCTGCTGATAAAAACTGCTAACTTAGCGATATTTGCGGGATAATGTTTTTACTTTGTCTTAAATTCACAACTTTGTTTAATGATACATTAAACGACGGCTAGTCTCTGCTCTAGTATCATTTGTTTCGTCCTCCGAAATGTCCCGTCACCAACTGAACTATCGTAGTCTCGAGTTTTAGCGCGCATACGCCATTTTTGACTTTCCGACAAAGGAACAGAGCTCGGCTCCATTGTCGCTTTGGAAGCTCCTGCCGCTAAAATTAAATTTTATTAAAACTAATTAATGTCCTAATTAATTGGCATTACAATACTAAGGGTATAATATAATATTATGGTTCTAAAAAAATCAATACATACTAGTAAATAAATAATGATTCGAGAATTAACTATCATAAAATAAATAATTACACATCACACAAGAATAAACACAAAACTTGACACACGCACACTAGGAGGAAACACAAATGACGGACTTTACGATAAGAGCGACGAGGAATCTGCAAACTCCAGGCCGTACATGAAACAAACAAACAAAAGAGCAGAAACGACCAACAGAAACTAAGCAAGTTATGAAATAAGTAGTTATTATTAGCAACAGATTCAACGCTTTTGCAGTTTTTTAAAAAATTAATTATTAGGGAAACGATCAAGAAACTCCTGTACTGAGTAAAACACTGGCGCCTTTAAGTAGAAGATTTTTACATTGAATCCCAAAACTCTCGTGATTATTATTGTTCTTAACATCTGGAGGAAGACTATTGTATACAACTATCCCTGAGTGGTGAATACTTCTCTGGTAGAGAGCAAAGATCTTAGACCAGAGCGATTTCCAGTCTCATAATCGTGGGACTCGCCATTCGTTTGAAAAAGATTCATGTTCCGTTTAACAAACTTCAAAATTTCGAGAATAAACGCGCTGAGTTAATATTCGCAGACTTTTGAAAAACGATTTATAACTGTATTTATTATCCGTATTATAAAGTATTCTGATAGCACGCTTTTGCAACTTGAATATTTCAATGTTCCTGGCGCAATTGCCCCAATTTGCAATGCCGTAACACATGAGGGAATGAAAATACGCAAAGTACACCATTTTCTTTGTGTTGATGTCAACATGTTGCATTAAGTTTCTGAGACAATAACAAGCCGAACTGAGTTTCCCAGCAAGCAGATCTGTATGGTGAGTCTACTTTAAATAACTATCAATCTGAAGACGCAGAAAAGGCGCCTCAGCCGAGAACTTGTCTACGAGGTTGTTAATACCATCCGCTGACAACTGGACGATCTTGGTTTTAGCTAGATTTAGTGATAATTTCTTGATAAAATGAAAAAAATTACGTCTGATTAAATTTAATGAATAAGAAAGGTAGCCAATTCAGACCAAAAATTGATAATATAAGTACCACACAATGTTTCTGGGATCCTTGTGCCTTTCGTCAGGTGCGAAGATGATTAAACCATACAAATATTTCCATTACGTTAAGAGAGTCAAAAAGAGTCACCGTTTCGTAATATGGCAGTACTCCCTATACTATAAGGGATTCAGAAATAATTTCAGTACTTTTGGGACTGAAAAATAATCCCGGTTCCTTAAGAAAATACTTTCGCTACTCTAAAAGAATAAAAATATCTTTACCGTGACAAAATTACACTCGATATCTTATGCAGGTCAAAAATATTTTTATCATATGATGAGACATTCCTTTAGGCCTAAGGACAAAATTACATCTGTTACCTTGCGAGTGTCAAAAGTACTCACGGTACCGTAAGAACGTGATAAACATACCCAGCCTAAAATAGACCTGGTACCTCAAGAGAGTCAAAAATATCCTGGTACTTTAAGATTCAAAAATACTCCCTGTAATTTAGAATGTCTTTAAAGTGACACCCCATCCACCCCCACCGCTACAGGTGAAAGGTTTGTTTTACCGATCCAGTGTTTTCTCCTTTCACCCCCACTCCTAGGGGCACAGAACTGCAACTTAACCGGCAAGTTGAATGTCACAATGAAACTCGGTTGTTTTCGCGTTATTTTTATGTAATGCTCAATCTCATTGACCCCGAAAACTATTGTTTCGACGCAAATATCAACCGTTTTAGCATTTTGGAAAATTTCTGCGTCCTCCCCTGAGGGTGGTAGTCGTGTCTTACCCCGACAGGGTTCGTTTCCGGTTGTGCATACAATTCGGTAGAATTATCTCAGCGCGTGTAGATTTGTATGTGGAACATACATACAAGCCCACAAACGGTGAATTTTATTTATTACAAGCTGGGTGCCCGGCGTTGCCCGAGATGTCATTTATCTATAATCCCCGATATGACTCCAATTTCGGTTGCTTTTGCGCTATTTTTATGTAAATGGAGAGCCCTATCCCTAAATGTGCTCACCTCCCATGCCGAAGGGGGTTGAAGTCATTGACCAAATATATCGGCCGTTTTTACATGTTAGAAGATGATCACCCCCAAAAATATGCGATAATCAAAAAGTATTTATTCCACGCAAAAATCGGCCGATTACATTGTCTGAAAATTTCTACCCAATGCCACCACCTCCCAAACCCGTCGCGTTACCCAGGTTGTCACGATTAGACTCAGCGACATTCATAGTCTCTGAATTGATTCGAATCTTGGTTGTTTTTGCGTTTTTTTAATTTAACGTATCTCCACCCCACCCCTAAGCTTGCTCCCCTCACAGGGGTTGAAATTAACCATAAACAACATCGGTATGAATACTATCAAAGTCATTAACCCCAGGAAGTAATTATTTATCGCAAATATCGACCGTTTAATATGTTTGAAAATTTCCACCCCTTACCACTCCTGCTTCGGGGATTTAAACGGCAAGCTTAATGTCGTAATTAAACTCAATGACAACTATAGCCCCGGATCTCAATGGTTTCTGCTTTCTTTTTATGTAATGCCACTTCACGCCCACTCTTAAGGGTACACCCATCCAAAGCCCGAAAGGGGTTGAAATTATACACAGAGAACATGTATAGAAATTTTATGAATCTCATTGATGCCGAAATATATTTATTCGAAGCAAAAATTCGCCGGTTAACATGTTTGAAAAAAATGTCCCACACCCAACTCCGCGAAGCCCCTCACATCCCCACACACCACCGCCAACCACCGTGCATTTCCCATGTTGTCATAAATACATTCACCTATATTTGGAATCTGGGAATTATTCACGTTATTATCTAGTAACGTCCCTCCACCCCCCCCTAATTGTGATATTTCACGTGTGTCAAAGGGTTGATATTAAAAGCAAAATCGGTAGAAATCTTATCAATGACATTGTGCCCAACAGATATTTATTCGCTCCAAAAATTGACCGTTTAACATGTTTAAAATTATTTACACCCCTACCAACCCTTCCTTGGGGGCAGTTAAACGGTTAGTTGAATGTAATAATTTAACTCATTAACATCCATGGCCGTGGATTCGACTACAATGTCGATTGTTTTTGCATCATTATAATGTAGTTCCACGCCACCCCCACCCTTAAGGGGAGCCCCATTCCCAATTCAGAAAGATGTTGAAGTTAAACACGGGCAATATGTAGAGAAATTTTATTAATCTAATTGATCCCGAAATATATTTAATCTCCCGTATACCTCCGCCCAACATATCCCAACCCAACCGACACCCGCGCGTTTCCCAGATTGTCATAAATAAATTCTGCGACATTCATTACCTTCGATTTGACTCGAATCTCGGTTGTTTTCGCGTTATTTTCTTGTAAATCCCCTCCACCCCCACCCCTATCATGCGTACAAATAACATCGGTAGAAATACTATGAACGTTAATGACCCTGGCATTTAGTTATTCCTTGCTAATATCGATGATTTAACATATTTGAAAAATTCCACCCCGTCCATTCCCGCACCCAGAGGATTAAATGGGTAATTGAATATCATCTCAGATAAAATCCGTTGAAACACACTCTCTTTGATTCCTAATATATTTATCTACCTAAATATCGACTGTTTTAGCATGTTTGATGTTTCCACCCCCTCCCCTAAGTGTGCTTCCCTCAAGAGGAACCACAAAAGGGTTATATTTTAAATCAACATCGGTATATATATTATCAATTTCATTGACCTTGGCAATTAATTATTTAATATAAATATCGACCGTGTAACATGCTATAAAAATTCTACCTCCGTCCACCCCATCCACTCCCGCTCTTGGAGGTTAAATGGCCAATTGAATGCTATAATTGAAATAGGTGACATCCACAATCTTGGATTGCACTACAATCTCGGTTGTATTTTATTGTAGCGTTCCTCCACCCTACCCCTAAAAGTGCTCTACTGATAAGCCCGAAAGGGGTTGAAGTTATACTCACAGAACAATAGAGAAATTTTTTGAATCTCATTGATCCCTAAAAATATTTAGTCTTTGCAAAAGTCGGTAGATTAACATGTTCGTCAATTTCCACCCCCAACCGCCCTCGTACCTGGGATGTTCATTGTTACTTTAATGTCATAATTAAACTCATCGTTATCCATAATTTTGGTTTTAACTCCAGTCTCGGTTGTATTCGAATTATTTTCTTGTAACATTCCTCCACCCCCAACCCTAGAGTTTTTCTTTCCCATGCCGTAAAATGTTGAAATTTTACTGACATACATTGTTACAACCACAATTAATCACTTTCACCCAGAAAATATTTATCCGACTCAAATATTGGCCGGGTTAGCATGTTTTTTTTAGACTTCCACCCCCAACCACCCCCGTTTGGGGGACTTAAACGGTAACTTGAATATCATTATTAAACTCACTAACAACCACAACCCTGGATTTGAGTCCAATCCCGATTGGATTTGAGTTATTATTATATTAATAAACCCCCCCACCCTTAAGAGTGCTCCACTCCAAATCACGAAAGAGGTTATATAAAATATATGGAACATGTAGATAAATATAATAAATCTCAGTGAACCAGAAAAATATTTATTCGATGCAAACATCGATTGCTTAACATGTTTGAAAATTTCAACCCCCGTCCATCCCCGCTTGGGGAAGTTAAATTGTAACTTAAATGTCATAATTAAACACAGTGACAAATATAACCCCGGATTCGACTCGATACTCGATTGTGTTTGCGTAATTTCATGTAATGCCACTCCACCCCAACCCTTAAGGGTGCACTACTCCCATGCCTAAAAGACGCTGAAATTATACACAGATAACATGTAGTGAAATTTTATGAATGCTACTGATCCCGAATTATATTGATTCGACGCAAAAATCGACCGATTACCAGGTTAGAAAATTTATTTCCCAGCCCACCCCCTCTCATCACCGCCAATTACCACCCACCCCTGTGAGTTTCTCAGTTTGTTATAAATAGTCTCAGCGACATCCATACCCCGATTTGACTCGAACCTCGGTTGATTTGGCGTTAATTATATGAAACGTCCCTCCACCCAGAGATAAGGGTGCTCCCCTCGCATGCCGAAACGGGTTGAAATTATACACAAAAAACATCAGTAGAAATACAATCAATATAATTAACCCTGAAAAATATTGATTCAACGCAAATATCAGCATTGTTTGCATGTTCCAAAATTTTCACCCTGCTGCCCTTCATCTGATGGATTAATGCCAAGTTGAATATCATAACTAAACTCAGTGACATCCATAACCTTTGATTTGACTCCAATCTCTGTAGTATTTACATTATTTTCTTGTAAAGCATCTCCATCCCAAACCATAAGGGTGCCCTTTTCTCAGGGTGTAGACGATGAAAATTATATTCAGATAACATCGGTAGAAACACTATCAATATCTGTGACCTCTAAAAATATTTATCCGATTGAAATATCGACTGTTTTAACATGTTTAAATATTTCCACCTCCGTCAACCCCCGCTTCTGGGGGTGGTTGACGCGTCTCACCCCGACAGTCGGTAGAAACACTATCAATATCTGTGACTCCTTAAAATATTTATCCGACCGAAATATCGACTGTTTTAGCATGTTTAAATATTTCCACCCCGTCCACCCCCGCTTATGGGGGTGGTATACGCGTCTCAACCCGACAGTCTTGTTTGCTGGTCGCAAAGAACACGTGTACGCAATTTGGTGAAATTTGCTGCAGCGGTGTAGATTTGTATAAGGAACATACAAATATATATACAAACAAACGCTCTGCTTTATTTATTAGAAAAGAAGAAGATTATTGCGTTTCATCGAGATTATACATTGATTAGTTTGAAATTCACTTAAATTCGTATGGCGTTTTTGCACTTCTTAATGTCTTATGAAATTATATTTTGAAGTAACTGCGTAGGTATTCATAAAGTCTTTCAATCCCAAAAATATGCAATTAGGAAAATGTATCAGGTGAATTTTTTGACTTCATGTGGAGAGCTATTGAGCAAATGAGATGTATTGTCAATTCATTAACTTATTGATGGTATTTGTAATAAATAATTATTATAAATTTAGGACCAACTCTGATATGCATTTACTACGTAAAATTTTTTTTATAAAAGTCTTTGTGAGATGAAATATTTACGAAAATTTTACGAAAATAATAAAAAGAGAAATAGCCATAATAAAAATGGGAGGATTATACTGGTATATAAATTTTTAAACAACTTTCTTGATAGCATTAAAGAAGTATATCACTCCAGTTGGATTCAGAAGTTACCTTCAAAAATTTCAACTCAGTTACTTTTACCCTGTAAATGAGTTTTGGAAAAAAACTTGCATTCATACATAAAACAATGGGGCAAATAGAATGAACTATTAGTAGTCTTTATTATTGAATTATTTAAATTATTTAAAAGTGAAAATAATAATTATTGTGATTTTATACTGTCAAAATTTAATTTTAATCATTTGAAACATAAAAAGATTAATATAAATTTTTCTTATGCTGGTTCAATACAATGTAAAATGTTTGGCTCTTTCCTGTTCCTTGAAACTTTACTTCTCATGAGTATCTATGGAAATTAATCAATTGTTTTCTATATATTGAAACCTCTACTATAGTGTATTATCCCAACATACATTTTCCTGTACATTATTGAGAACAAAATAACAGCAAATATGCTAGTAGATTTGGATGAAACATACGTGACGCTTAATAATACACTTTGAGAAACACACGTAAATTTCATAATGGATAATAATTACCAATAATACGGTGATTGTGAAGGTCTCCCTCCATTTAGTGGGCGGATTGTGGCAAATACTATTTTAAGTATTTGCTGCCAGTTTGTTTGTAAAGCTCGACAAATTAGATGATCCACCTGTGGGTTCCTCAACAGATTAAATAAAAAAGGAAAGCTTCCTCGGATGAGTAAGGACAAACAACGAGGCCTTATTATCGGTATCTGTTGACACACAAATTATAGGTTATGGCAGGCCTCGCCGCCCCCCCCGCCTATGGCCACTGGCAGAGCGCCGCGCTGTTGCCACAACTCCACCGTCCGGCGGCTCACTGGACAACACTATTTCGAAAAATAAAAGGATTCATTTATCTTGTTAAACTGTTGATTTTATTACGTGTTGGATACAACATTACGTTTTAAATAAACACATTGTTGAGCGACTTAAGTCATCAGGAATTTCATCAAACCCCGAGAGAAAAAATTTATCTAGTGAAGATGGAAACCAATTGCGATGAAAATTCATATACAGATAAATACTTATCAGAGAATCGGTTACACTGACTATGTAACATCATCCAACGACAACTTATGATCCGAAGAATACAGAGAATGGGGACGACTTCTTGTCGATATATATTATTTATATTACACTAGCTCAGTGCCGGCGTTACCCAGGTATTTATTGAAATTAACCCGGAATTGTTTCGACAGTAACCTTCTGGTAAACATTTTATTTAACCAGCATCAATAGCGCCTGTGTTTGGAACATTTACTCATTGACATTCCCCTCCCCGGCCAAACACATGGCATCTAATTTCAAATAAACCAGAATGTTTGAAGACAGTAATCGGGAATTCTCCTATTCCATAATATAAAAGTGTCTAAAAATCGCAACGAATTAAAACCGTAAAAATACTCACTAACTCAATAAAGCCTAAAAATACTCCTGATAACTTAATGAAGTAAAACAATTAAATCTATAACTAAGTAGAGACCAAAAATATAACTGCTACCCTAAGAAAATAAAAAAATATATCCCCTAAGAGGATAAAAAATACTCCGAATAACTCCTTGTCAACTACGTACACCTCCGACTGGAGAAACATAAAATTACTTTAACCACCATGGTTAATGCGAGAATTAATATCAGCGACTCCTATAACCACGGAATCGATAATAATATCGGTATTTTTTGCATTACTTTTATGGAAATGCCTTCCAACACTATCCATACGGTAAGAGTGCTTCCATCCCTTGTGTTTTGGAGTTGAAATGAGACACTTAAAATTTTTTAATGACGCTTTCAAATTCAGCGACCCCGAAAACGTTTTAATCGACACTAACAATGGCCGTTTACGAATTTTTAAAATTCCACCCCTCTTCCCTCACGCCCTAGAGGCAGTAGGTGTGTCTTAACCCCTCAGTATTTGCTCCTAGATCGTAAGAAACATGTGTGTAAAGTTTGGTAGAAATTGGTTTAGGGATTTAAAATTGTAATCGGAAATCTGAAGAGCACCCTTCCAACTCCACTCCTGGGCATTGAACTACACCTTAATATGGCAAATTTTAGCAAAAAATCATTGACATCTATAACCGTCGATTTGACAGCAATCTCGGTTGTTTCGCGTTCTTTACCTTAGTGGTTTTGCTTCCCTTGCTGTATAGGGTTGAAATTATCACTAAAACAGCTGAAGATGAAACTATTAATATCATCGACACCGAAAACTAAATTTTCAACGCTACATAAAGCTTATAAGGAAAAATTACATGAAACACAATTATGGTATGAACCAATTTAAAAATTAATTTGGTTTATTGTCCTTTGAACAATTTTTTTTGTGTACATTTGTCTTAGCTGTCTTCCTCTTTCATTCATAGCTTTAGTTTTGCACAAATGATGCAATCTACAATTTAAATAATGTTTTAAAAACTTCTGTATTGAAATTGAATATTGAGACTCTTCTGCAAATTCAAAGGTAATCATTAAGTGGCCAAGGTCACAAAATAGTCATTCTATTCTCCAACATTCTGAAAACATCTGCATACAATCTTAATAAAAAATTCTTCTTCGACATTAACATTACGATATTCCTTAACACCTTCTGCCAATTTGAGTAGTTTTATCACATCTTTAGAAGGATTGTATAGGCTGTATTTAAAATCTTCCGAGCGAGGATCAAGAAGAACGTCCAAACAACGTAAATACTTCACTTTTCTACTCACTTGCCTAACAACACTTCCACAAATGTATTCTTCTCAGAATAAAATGTCAACCTGGGTCGTAATCGTGATCAAAATTGGCATTAGCATGAGATTTGAAGACAGCTTGCAGTAGGTATCACAAGTGTCTCCACATATCCGCCACTACTTTTAGCTTTATTTGATGGTTCTATCTGTGTAATTAAACACTTCTCTGAATTGCAAAGCGTTAGGGTTATTTCTGTTTCAACTTATAAATAAAAATAGTCAATTTGAATAAATATATTTTTTCTGACTTCAAAGTGGCTGATGTTTATTTATAAGATGTCGTAAATAATCAGAATATATATATATATTGTAATAAACAAAAGAAGCCTTTAATTTGCCCCACGTTGTGGTAGCCAAATGTAATAATCAAATGGATGGCTTTTTTAAATCGAAAGATCGAAATTAACAAACAAAATATTTATTTATTTTGTGGCAATAACTCAAAAACAATTACAATTCAAAATATTAATTTCTGAGGGCCTTCACTGGGTTTGATAATGGACACAACAAATTGATTTTAAAATCTTATTAACAAACAGTTCACATTAACATAAACAATACGTCGATAGAAATAAATTAAGAAGAAAAGAAATAAACTTTGATTGGCAATTCAAAGAGAACGAAATATGACTCTGTCCTTTAATTATGTTTACAATTAATCGTTAGTTTTGGTTTTGTTACTTACTTAGTGTCCAGCTGGTTCCAGCATTCTTTTTCTTTTCGGAAATACACTACTGCAAAATTATTTACACTGATTCTAAGATTCACAGATTTTACACTATTGAAGTCAAAATTGATAGGCTTCCAGGAACTCGGATGATCCTCTTTTTTGTCAGCTACCTTTTGTCTGATTGCCTTATACGAATCCTATGATTCGTAGATTAGTTAGTCTCTTACCGTTTTGGACTTAAACTGACTTCCTTTCCTGGCTGCTAATAGACGTAAAAACTGCTAACTTAGCGATATTTACGGGGTAATACTTCCGTGAATGTTTTTACTTTGTCTTAAATTCACAACTTTGTTTTATAATACATTTACGATGGATAGTCTGTGCTCTAGTATTATTCGTTCCGTCCTCTGAAATGTCCCGTCACCAACTAACTCTTAGTGCTCTCCAGTTTTAGCGCGCATACGCCATTTTTGACTTTCCGACAAAGCAACAGAGCTCGGCTCCATTGTCACTTTGGAAGTTTCTGCCGCTACAATTAAATTTTATTAAAACCAATTAATGGCCTAATTAATTGGCATTACAATATATTATTCCTGTGTCAATATTTTTATATGATAATATATATGAAATACAATGTATTTCTAAATAGCTTCATTATATCAGCTGCTACAAAGAAATTAAAAACGATTTTTTTCATTATTTGACGGATAGGGAACCAACATCGTGAATTTATTACACCAAACTTATCCACGACTGGCCTGTTAGCTGCAGCACACTACTACAACTATTCATATTCCCGTCTCCTCCAGTTCACTGTTGTAGTATATTAAATTTGGCATTTTCTGACAAGCTATTCAGTATATAATATCCAACAGGAAGTTTCCGACTCCTGTTAAGAGCAGTTATCATAAACGCTAATGTCTGTCTTGCTACCTGACTGACATCATTGTCTTCACATCCAACATGCCCCCAAGTGTTTTAATTATCACTTGATAATTTGTTAAAAAATATATTTTACCACATATTTTAAAATTTTCACTATCAGTAGCATAACACAAATCGGGTTATTGGTGAAGCTGACCGTCTAAAAAATGGCGGTCAGTATTGTTTGTTGCTGCCACCGTGAGCGCTGTAACGCTGAGATAGTCTCTCTACGATGTTTATATACCTCTTTCATTAGATACCTTTTATAAACTGCATTTAACACCATACAGTATGAAAAATCTGCCATTGAAACCGGACCATGCATTTAAAATTTTATTCAATTATCTGTTAGTGACACTCTACATTAGGGTAATCCACATTGTGGCAACTCTCGTTTAATAGCATAGGAAGGGATTTGAAAGTGGGGGGGATACGGAAGGGTAGATGAAGGTAGCCAAGGGTTAACTAGGGCCCCCAGGCATTCGCCTAAAAGTGATGCAGGACAAACTCTATAAAACTTGCATCAGGTAGGTCGGGCATTGGGTATTGTCCCACGCCATTCCGATGGCTGGATAGGGGTTTGCTGTGGGAACGCAGCATTCCAATCTCCGTTCCTCGACAAGTTTGGAAGGCAATTGGCCGACTGTTCCAATGGGGACCACTTTTACCGTATGTGAACGCGGAACATACACCTCTCATACCAGGCCGTGGTGTCTCGGATTGTGGGAATCTTAGTTCATAAACGGAGAGAGGAAAAAGCATACTTCACTTGCGATAAGAGCCTTTTTTGTTTCTGTTCTATAAGAACTGAGTTAGGTTAAATTACCTTGGATTCGGAATGCGACAGTAGGAATTGAGTTTGTAAAAACTGTAGAAACAGTCAGAAATTTTGTTTCCTTTGGATTAAGACAGTCTATTTGATGAGAACCATAAATTTAAGTGGTTAATGGCAGAGTCGACTTTCTGACTTTAAAGGATGTAAATAACTATATAAAAAGTTATGGTCCCAAAATGGAGCTCTGCAGAACGCCACATTCCCATTCTGACAAATACATATTTAACTGTCAGCATATTCAAAGTCGACATTTTCCTTCTCTTTTCTGGTTCATTTAACACAACATAAATATTGTGTGCAACATTTTAATCTGTAATGAGTGCCCTTTGAATTTTTTTTAATTAACACATCAACATTCGATTGAACAAAATCCAATACCCTACTGTTACTCGTCCCCAATCACCTCAATACATTTTTTTTGCACTCCGTTAATACAAATTTCTACATCACAAATTCGTCGAAATTTTTAAAGAATATGAAATATCTATCATTTACAGATCTACTAATACTCTTTCCTTCTTAATTAAAAACCAGAAGGACCCACTTGACACCTACAGCAAACATTGTTCTAATTGTAGTTCCTACTACATAGGGCAAACAAAACGTTTCCTTATCAAGGAATTTCCCAACGATAAACAATCTGTAGTCTCCAAACATATTATCAATTCGAAACATACATTTGATTGGCAAAATGCTGAGATTTCACCAGGTACATTCCAGACTTACATGAGATATGCTTCACATTAAATCTAGCATCAAAGCAATTAATGTACTGTAGCGCGATAGTTTTATAATTGGTATGGTAATGATCAACTGAAATACTTAAATTAAAAAAAATAATTAATTAGAAAAAACAAATTTTATTATTCAAAGATACAAATTATCAGTCTCAGTCTGCACTTTTAATTTCCTCAAATTTACAAACCAAATTTTATCTTATTTTTTTTATTTGTGGCTTTCTAGGAAAATACATTATAATTTTACAACAATTTCATCTAATTACTCTTTCTCTCAGGGTCTTTACTGGGCTTGATAGTAAGAACAAACTAATTTAATAAACTAATTAACAAATAATAATCGAAATGAACGGAATATAAATTATAAACACAATAAAGAAAACGAAAACTCAACAAGATAACGAAATCTGACTTATACCTTTAATCCTCGTTTACAGACTTTAAATAATTGTTTTTGTACTCACGAATGTCTTTCTGGTACCAGATCTGATTCTTGGAGCTTGAGGGCACAACTCACTAAAAATGCCGTTATTCACTGATTCTACACATCATTTTTAATAAAGTTCTCGTTGTTATTCCACCTGGATTTTTGGGATCAGCCGCTCCCTCGGTCAGCCCTCGAACGTATGTCTCCTGATGGCTTTATGCGAAATGTTATTTCGCATCTGTGTGGTGCAAACCTTTTGTTTGCGATTTTATATCATGAGTCTCTTCGTCAAGAACTATTTACTTGTGTTTTATAGAGTTTAATAGATCTCGCAGTTGAACTTCCTGGACCACGCTATTCGTACTTTTTAGGTCAGCCTCCTCTCGCTCTCGAAACGTTCGCCGGACTGACTTACGTACGAGCGCGCGGTTTCCAACAACTATTGCCGTCAAAGAACCGTGATTGTTACTTTCAAGAAATGTACCGCTAACAATCCAATTATATTAAAACAATTAATGTCCTCTAATTAGTATTACAGTATATATATATAACTTGACCAGGCGCCGCCGTGGCGGATAGATAATCCGTTCGGTCTGAACTTACACACGTAGAATGTGTTCACCCTCGGAAGTTACCTGGACTGTCGCACCGTGGGAAACGTCTCTTCAAAAATCCCAGAAATTGAATTAATACGTGACTGCCTGAACCAATCACATTTCTTGGTTCAGGGAAGATCGATCGAAAATTGGTGGAGAACATCGATTTTTCACATCCAGCGAAGGGGCTGTAAAGTAAGTGTAGAAAGACTCGTCGACCAACCGTCGCCATGGACGGACGTTCTGCCCCAAACTTGCAGTTTTCCAGAGGACTCGGAGAGCATGATGGTGCCACATGATCACGGCCAGAGATCAACGCGTGGTAGGTAACTGCAAGGGTCTCAATCTTTGACGCGCCTGGGGTAATTACCGTAAACCATGGTTTAACTTGGGATTAAGGGATCCGATTGTTTTGGCCGGATAACTGAACACGCATAATTTGTATTTATTTTATTTATTTCATAATCAATTAAATAATTAATAAATTATGGAAAATATTCCTTTATTTTATCATTTAATAAACCTACCACTACAGTACAAACAGACACTTTGAAATTCAAAAATTGCTACTATCCCTTCTTGATGCGCTTTCACATTGTAGTTGCGTTTTCTTCGCTTTTGAGTTTTGTCAACTTACTAGTGCAGTTGTGTCTCTCTAGGCTCTTACATAGTTTCTGCACCCGAAGAAAGGAACAAGGCTTCTAGAAACATTGTGTGGTATTTATATTATCACTTTTTTGGTATTTGGCTACCTTTCTTATTAACAATATAATGTAGGTGATAAAACAATTGATGAACTTATACCAAAAATTTTATAATTTATTTATATTGTAACGACGTTTCGATACCTATTTGTATCTTCTTCAGGAGTTTTCCAAATTAATGTAATAAAGTAGCAGAAAAACAATTACCAAGTTATTAAATTCACACAGTTTTTACTGTGTTTAAATTCACAGAGTTTCACTGTTAACAGTTTTTTATGGTAGTTTATTATATTAATTTGGGACATATCTGAAGAAGATACAAATAGGTATCGAAATGACGTTACAATATAAATAAAAAATAAGAAGTGTCTCTAAACTTTTGTATGTCTTGTTATGAGAGGTGATTAATGAAGAACACCTAATGTTTTCGTGGAGTTGCTCCAGACACCTACGAAACATAAGATTAAAGAACAGTGTTATCTTTTTTTTTCACACTGATTATTAATGACGAGGTGAGAGTATTCCGCCTTTAGTATGGCGAAGCTCGGGTCCATAAACTCTGGTTGGCGTCTACCGCTGTGGCGTATAACAAATGTTACCTCGGATTCAAGGATTCCATAAATCTTGCTCGCGTTTCCGACTCCACTTAACATTCCCGCCCCATGGAGGATTCGCTTCCTGCTGGCGATGTCCCGAGTTCGTGAGCGGAATACCCAAGTCTGGATTTAAGTAGATAAAGAACATTGTACCCTATCATTAACTCTAACGATAGCAGATCGTATCAGATGAACATGATGACTATTAAGCTTTAAAGGTCTAAAAATATACCACATGTTACTTAATCATACTTAAACCAATTTAATAATCAGTGAAAGCGTTTTGAAAACAAATTATTGAGAACAAATTCATTCTTTAAGAAATCTGTGAGAATGCCGAGTCAATATTGTTTTTTTATGTTCACACTCTCTACATAATGAACTTACAACTTCAACGTGTCTTCTACTGCTAAGATTCGCTGTGATTAGTCTTACCAAAGGAAATCACGTTAAAATTGAAAAATGTAATAACGTCCAAATTAGAATTATGAAACATATATTTTTAAAACCATGGGCCATTCAATAAAATTGCAGAAAATTTTGTTTTTGAATATTACAAGAATATAAACAACACTTATTTATGTTTCAACGTAATCCCCCTCAACTTCTCTGCACTTATGACAGCGTTGGACAAACTTCTCAATTTTACAACAATTGTTGGCGGCATGTGCGTAAACATATGCACTACTGACTGGACTTCCCGAAGCGAGTCCATTTTAATTTGTCACCCATCCATACTCTCATACAAAACGCATACATTAAAAGTGTATTTGAGCAACAATTATTTCGGATTAAATATAAAGGTACGGGATTGGAAACTCAGTTCAGCTTGATTCATGATTGAATTTGTTTAAGGTGTTGCTAATTTTAGAATGGCAATTGTAATTTTGAATATTTCTGCTGCTGCAAATCAAGGATTGTAACTCTAATTTATAAATAAATAATATAAAAAATATTCATGAAACGAAATGATAACGAATGATATAATATATATTGTAATATACAAGTTTTAATTAAATGAAAAGTTTAAACAATTAACAAACAAAAAATTTTGAATTATTTTGTGGCAATAAAGTTAATTACAACAAAATTTGAGATCTTTCTCTCTCTCAAGGCCTCTAATGGGTTTTATAATGGACACAACAAAATGATTTAAAAATCTTATTAACAAACAGTTCACAATTTACCTAAACAATATGTCGATAGCAAGAAATTAAAAGTAAAGAAATTAACTCTGATTGACAGTTAAAAGAGAACGAAATCTGACTTTATCCTTTAATTAAAGTTTACAATTAATCATTAGTTTTGGTGTTGTTACGTACGTAGTGTCCAGCTGGTACCAGCATTCTTTTTGGTTTCGGAAGTACACTAGTGCAAACTTTTACACTGATTCTACATATTGGCTCACAGATTTTACACTACTGAAGTCAAAATTGATAGGTTCCCAGGAACTCGGATGATCCTCCTTTTTGTCTGATGTCTGCTTGCCTTAGCGGAATCCTATGATTCGTAGATTTATTAGTCTTTTACTGAATTGGACGTAAACTGCAACGTATCTCCTTGACGATTTATTTTAACTGTTTATTCTTTCGGAACGAACTAACTTTTCTTTAGCTCCTGGCTGTAGACGTAAACAAAACTGACTTCCTTTACTGGCTGGCTACAGACGTAAAACTCTCTTAGACTTTCATGGCTGGCTGTATACGTAAACTGCTTTTGCATTGCGATATTTACGAGGTAATACTTCCGTGAATGTTTTTATTTTGTCTTAAATTCACAACTTTGTTTAATAATACATTAACGATGGCTAGTCTCTGCTCTAGTATTATTTGTTCCGTCTTCTGAAATGTTCCGCCACCAACTCACTCCTAGTGCTCTCGAGTTTTAGCGCGCATACGCCATTTTTGACTTTACGACCAAGCAAGTGAGCTCGTTTTTCCATTGTCGCTTTGTTCGATCAGACCGCTATAATGGATTTCTCAAACAATTCAAATTTTATGTCCAAACGATTAATGGCCTAATTAATTTGCATTACAATATATATATATATATTGTAGTAATTGGTAATTAAGGCATTGTTATAATTGAAAAGTTGAATTGTAGAGCACTCATTATTAGTGGATATAGAGCGGACGCCGCAACAAACCGGCAATGCAAAGAAAGCATTGTTGGTCGGTCGAGAGTTTTTTTTACGCGCTCAAAATTTACGAGACGAACAGTTCAGTCGGGCAGCAGACAGCGAATAGATCAGACGAAAAGTTTTACAGTCGGCAGTCAGAACGAAAGAATGTGGTCCAGTCACAAACATGCTTTCAAATATTAAAAAGTAAAGCAATATTCAGTCGGGAAGGAGACAGAGCAACTAGTGTTTATTCGGTGGTCGAGCGTAGATTCATCATCCTGGCCATAGACAAACCAATGAAGTCCATTTTCAACTAAAGTCACGAGATCTACAAATCCAGGTTGCAGTAAAGCATCGAGAACCAACCAATTTGTGTTAAACCAACTAACAAACAACGCCAATTAGAGCCTGTGAACATTTAGAGTCTGTGAGTACTTAGAATCAGTGATGTCCCCAAAATTGTGCACGAAAAGCTAAAAAGAGACCTGGGCGGCCGTAAGTAGAGAAAAACTTTAAAATCATTTGTAAACCGTGTTTAAAAGATAAAAGTCAGATCTTCTTTAATTATTTAATTATCGATAAAATGAGATCGTTAATTCTTGATAAAATTAAAATTGTTTAAATTCAATCTTTAGTATTATTTCTTCCGCAACAAATTTCGTCTATGTTCAGACGCATTGATGTCCATAAAAAGTAAATGTAATTTTGATTATATAAATTCTGCCATTTATCAAACCCAGTTCAAGACCCTGAGATCCCAAATATTTTGTGTATTTTATACTGGTTTTAAAATTGTTAATAAATCTTGTTTAATAGTTTTCACTTAAGTTCTTTCATTTAGAAACGCCACATTCACACTTATATTATATTTAATTATTACAATATATAATCATAAAAAACTTGTAAATATTTGCAGTGTCAGTCAGAAATCGCGACACCAGACCTCATTTTCAGGTAAGACTAATTATTTGTCGCTAAATCAGTCCTTATCAATAATTTTGACAATGTATACCGAATATATATTTATACGCAACGTCCATTGTAAGCAATTTCGTGGCTCAGTGCATATAGTGTCGACATCCGAAGCAGAAGATTTGAGGTCGATTCCGGGTTGGACTAAATATTTTTCACCTTCTTCATGAGCAATATTTTATTTTTCAATTGTCGTATTCATCACAAATTAACTGAAAATAATTTTTTTTATTTATTGCTGCAATATATACAATTAAAACGCACCATTATATTTGGATAATTTATAATTCTCATGTATATTACAGTTCGTAGCTATGTGGGTTTGTAAAGTGGGATAATTTCATTAGGAAGATAAATGGATATAATCTGTTCTGCAGTTGTTTTAACATATAATTCAAAGCATGCACATTACTTGTAATTTTTTTCTAAAATTTACGGAATTTTTTTTTAAATGGCTTCCATTGTTACGCAATCTTTGTTCATTAAATAATCTAATTATTAAATAATTTTTTTGCGGAAATGTATAGTTTCCGAGATAGACAAAAAATTGTACGTAATTACGAATGTAAAATGTGATTCAAATTTCGACCATCATTAAACAATTTACATGTTGAATTATTAAGTTGTTTTTTTGGAAACGTATAGTTTTTGAGAAATACTTATATTCGTGTGTAGAAATGATTTTAAATTGCTGCGATTGAAATGTCTTCTATCGTTAAGCAATCTTTGACCATTTACAACTCGAATTGCTACATCATTTTTTCCCCTCAAATGTATACTTTGGGAGATACAGCTAATTAAGTATTAGCAGGTGTGACGTCACAGTAAAACGTCACTACACTGGAGGAGGCTCGTAAAGTCTCAACTAGGAATGACATCTGTTGATAAGATCTTGAACTACAGGCGTAATGTTTGATTATTTATGTAAATATACAAAATCTGAATTTGTATAAATATTTCATAATTATATGTATTATTTTATTTAATAAACATTTATGTAACAACTTATGATAATTTCTTATACTCAAATGATTATTAAAAGTAAGCATTTATTCGTTTTAAAAGTGCATAAGGAAGGAAAAATTGGGTCTTTATCCATTCAGTCTTCACGTGGTCCTCGCGGAAATATGCTGTAATTTTATAGTTTCGTGCTTAAGAAATATTGTTTTTTCCCTATAGTGAGTGCATTAAAGTTGTAGAACTTGTACAATTAGTGGGAGATAAAAATTAACTAGTTGATAAATTGCAGTCATGGAAATTGATTCCAGGAGAACGAATTTTTTTAATTAAAAGTTTATAATGGTCGCGTTAACAACTTGGTCATTGGTGACCCATAAATAAATTACAAATAGTGCTTGTTTACGTAAGTATGCTGCGATTCACATTGATTCCAATACTAAACATACAATTGAACAGTTTGACAAATTAATTATTCATTTCAAATGTGGGTTTCTTACATTTACATTTTACAATTCGCATTTGCAAATTATTTATCATAATAATAGGATAATTAATTATATTAACTTACTTGAAGCTGCGACTGTTGCAGATTCCACTGTACTGTAGTTACAGTTTGTTTTTATTAGGAAGAGGCGTCTGCTTCCGAATATGAATCAGTCTCTTGTTTCTTGACTAAATTTATGAGCCTTTTTATTCTACTTTTTGCCGTTTTATCATTTAAGTGTGGGTACAAAGAGTCCAATACATTTATGAATAATGTAGAGGATATTTGGTAATCTCTAATAATGGTTCTTGTGTTCTTTGAGTCCACAGCATTTAGTATAAGAGTCTTTAACTGTTCCAAAGGGATAGGTGGAGCACTGCTTTCTTCTTCATATAATTTTTTTAGTGGACCTAATGATTGACTAAGCGCCTTATATTTATGATCCTGAACGTTTTGTTTGGTATTCCCGTGTGTATTAGTCTTATGAGAACGAAATTATAAGTGCTCGAAATGTGTTGAAAGTTTCAAACTTGGAAAGAATGAGAAATATATTCATGGGTGGATGGATTTGGTTTTATGGAAATGAAGTATTTCAAAAGAGAAACCCATGTGGAAATAAAGTGGATGTTAGAAAAGGGACAATTTTTGAAAGATCACAATTGACCAGGTTTGAAATATAGAGTTCGTAAATCTGTGGGTGGGTAATGTGCCGCTGACAGCGAACCGAATCAAATCGGCGTGAATTATTCTACTTGCGTAGATTGTTCGTTATTTTTCAGGGAGGTCGTAGCGTGTCACTCCTTAATTATCGTAGTACAGAAACTGTTTCAACATAATACTGACAATAGTACTCTTCATAAGGTAAGTGACGTCATCAGTTCTATTTCCAGGATTAGTGTCTTAAGGGGAATTATGCTGAAGTTGGCAGCCCATCATTGGGGGGAACGCATAGAGGTTGGCACCAGTGTCGGTCTGTGACGTCACTATGACGCTCTCTCGTTGATGAATTTTAGTATTTTTTAAATTCATATATCTTACGAATTACTCGTTTTCATACAATTTTTTATTTTCCAGTCTTAAAACTGCCATTTTTGACAAAAAAAATTCCCCCTCCCCCATTTACATACCCTACATTCCTCCCGGTTTTTGTATATCTATATCTAAACAGCCTATATTGCAGCTTGCATTGAAACAATTACGTCTAAATTAAATTAGAAATTTTTCATTGCACATTTATCTAATTTTACAATAAATTCAGAAGGCACTAGTGATGAGTGGGATATTTTTAAGAAATAATTTAATGGTATATGATAGACAGGTATTCTGAAATTATTTTTAAGTTCAACGATGTTGTATTTAAGCTACTTTCTTGTAAACACAATATTTGAAATGAAAACTTTACGTCTGACTGAAAATTAATAATAAATGAATCACCTACTTCACAATGAAGCTTATAAATTATAACGCTTTAGAATTTTGTCAACTGACTAGTGCAGTTGTGTCGCTCTAGGCTCTTTTTAGTACATGAAGAAAGGGACAAGGATTCCAGAAACGTTGTGTGGTATTTATTATCACTTCTTTTGCCTGTATTTGGCTATCTTTCTTATTACAATAATATATGTTTATGTGGAATATAGGTGTGCTTATAAATCAACTGTATTATGAAATAACATTCTTCTGAAATGTCAATGTACAGTAAAGGATTCTTGGGAAATACATTCAAGGCATTTTGTAGACACTTAAGTTTCTCAATAACATCGATAGTCTCTGTGACATTGGCATCATTCAGAAAATGAAGGTCCTTCAGGTATGTCACTTTCATCACTAACTGATTTACCCTCATCACAGCCTAATTATTTCCTTAATAAAGTCAAAGTTGAAGTAATGTTCAATGTGGAGATAAATTTTGTAGAAAACTTATACAAGTGCAGTTGTTTTCTGCACAACCTTGCTTCTATGATTTTTTTCTGTTACAACAGGTTTTCATTATTCACTTCTTTTCACTGATTATGAAATGACAAGATATGTATTGTTTTTAGTTATACAGTTGATACATACAGAAACTGAATGCTAATTGTTCTCATGCTACATGTATTTTATTTGAAAGCCAATCATGTACCCGCTTTTATAAGTCATATCATAAAATTATTCCATTTGAGTAGTTTCCTCTATCACATTGTCATGATTGGATGTGCAGATCTTAGACAGCCAGAGCTGAAGTGAGTTTCTAGATCATAATCTTCAGCAAAATTGATCGGGTTGACAATCAAATTTACACAATGAAACTCCATCCACCATTGATAATATCCATCTAAAGCCCATTTTGTACTGAATGTAGTTTCCCATATCCTTATCAATCTATCATATGAGTTAATGCTTATGGATAAAAGTCCTCTGTGCGTTTCTCATCTAAAAAAGGGAAACATGCCAAGCTGACATATTCATTTTTTTCAGGTTATATTTGTATAAATAATATTGATTGAATCTTCCAATTAGCTGATAATTTTTGGAAACCTATATATTGTAATGCCAATTAATTAGGCCATTAATTGGTTTTAATAAAATTTAATTGTAGCAACAATGGAGCCAGGCTCTGTTACTTTGTCGGAAAGTCAAAATGGCGTATGCGCGCTAAAACTGGAGAGCGCTAAGAGTTAGTTAGTGGCGGGACATTACAGAGAACGGAACGAATAATACTAGAGCAGAGACTAGCCGTGGTTTAATGTATTATTATTAAACAAAGTTGTGAGTTGAAGACAAAGTAAAAACATTCACGGAAGCATTACATCGAAACTTGCTAAGTAAACGCAGTTTTACGTTTGTAGTCAGCCAGGAAAGGAAGTCAGCAGTTTACGTCCATAGCCAGCCTGCAATAGTAAAGTTGCAGTTTTAAGTCCCAAGCGGTAAAAAGACTAGCAAATCTATGAATCACAGGAGGACAAAAAGGAGGATCATCCGAGTTCCTGGGAGCCTATCAAGGTTGACTTAAGAGTGTAAAATCTGTGAGCCGATACTAGAATCACTGTAATTTTTTTTTGCAATAGTATACTTCCGAAAACAAAAGGGATGCTGGAACCAGCTGGACAGATCTGAGTAAAAAATTACAAAATAATGATTTAGGTAAACGTAATTAAAAGATAGATGTCAGATTTCGTTCTATTTTAATTGTCAAGTTAATTTCTTTTCTTTTTAATTTATTTCTATCAACGTATTGTTTAGGTAAATGTGATTTGTTTGTTAATAAGATTTTTAAATCAAATTGTTGTGTTCATTATAAAACCCAGTGAAGACCCTGAGAAATTAATATTTTAAATTGTAATTGTTTGTGAGTTATTGCAACAAAATAAAATAAATATTTTGTTTGTTAATTTCGATCTTTTCATTTAATAAAAGCCTTCCATTTAATTATTACATTTTGACGCTTTACGTGGGTAAAATTCATTCAATTAAAAATAAATTAAACGACCTATTTATTTATTTCATGATGTAATAAAGAAATATTGCACACCTATTTTTTGACATTCTAATTTAAAAAAGAATAATAGGAGAACATAGTACATAATAATAATATTTTTAAGTAAAGTAATATCTTAATGTAAATCGGTAAATTCTTATTTCAAGGTAAAATAAATTATAAAACGTGATTTCACAGAAAAATACATTTTAATGGTTCTTATATCTTTCTGGTTTCTACGATAAAGTTTCATCCACTTTTTTCACATTTCGGAACAGTATTATAGAGGTATTCGTAAATACTGGTAACGCACTCCATTTATAAGACATTTCTAAAAGATAAACGCGATGAACTAGTCAAAGTCAGTTGAAGAAGCATGTGACGTCACAGGAACCGTTTTGGCGCTCTTTTTTCCATTTAAACTTAGTCGTCAAATTCCGTCGTAATTTTAGCTTTATAAAGTAAAAAAGCTGATACTGTTAACATAAAATGACATAATAAACAATCTAAGATGATTTTCCAAAATTAGTCTATTGTCCTTTAAAGCGCGTTCTTGGTTAATGACCAACTATCAGGCATTTCCAATGCACCATATTTAGTGGGAAGCCTATTATGTGGTCTATTTCAAGCATCTTCAGTGAAAATGCGATGGATTTATTTTCCCGTTTGGCTTGGTGCACTCAGTTCAAAGTTCTATCATGCTTGATCTATCGTTTATGTTCAACCTCGTTTGAAACCACAGTAAACGTCTCTAGCGTCTTTAATTAAAATGTTTAATCACTGAACAGAGTTGTTTATAAAAATTGATGATGCATTGGAAACGTTAAACTAAGCGCTACTTCTGAAACTTGATTGGACGAAAGCTAAAAGTTTAGGTTGGTGCCATCTCGCGGTTATTTCCCTTGGTTGTTAACCCCACCATAGTTTCATGAAGAACGTGTTTCATCTACAAACTCTCGCAAAGAATAAAAGGCTGACCAATTAATCGACGCTGCTCTAAACATATACCATACTCGTAGTTTGTAGTAGGCAGCAACGAATCTATTATCTAATATCTTCATCCAATATCTTGCAATATAATAATTTTCAGATATACCCAAATAATTTTTTTTTCAGTAAATCATACTGCAAGTTTTCCTGTTAAAAGAAACTATACTTATCGTACATACGAAGGTAGGTAATTAAGTACAAACAGAAATTAAGATATGTTGCTGACTATCTAAACCAGTCAGTTTACCGGAAATACGAGCTTATAATTCTCTGTTCTCATATTTTCAGCCTTACACAGTACATATTTTTATTTTTATTACCGGTCGGAGCAAATCGTCCGTTTTACTTTCAAACACTGATAGAAATTAGTTTCGGGCAGTGATTAAACTCATTCCCTTCAAAAGCTTACAAAATCAAAATCGAATCCAAGTTAATGTATTATTTTCTGCAGTTTTTATAATCTACTAGCTGAGTTGACGGCGTTGCCCGGGTATTTATTTAAATTAGTCCGGATTATGAATTGATTCGACATTAGCCTCTTGGTAAACATTTCATTTAACCAGTATCAATAGCACGGAATATTTACCGATTTAAGGGCCCCTCCCAGACCTAACCCATCGGCAACTAACTTCAAATAAACCAGGATGATGACAGACGATATTCGGGAATTCTCCTCCTACATAAAATAAAAGTGTCTAAAAATCACGACAACTTAAAACAGTAAAAAATACTCATTAACTTAATGAAGTCTAAAACTACTCCAGCTACCTTAAAGGACTAAAGAAATACAACCATTAGCTAAATAGAGACCAAAATATAGCTGGTACCTTAATAAAATAAAAAAAATTACCCGGTAACTTAAGAGAGTCAAAACTACTCCGGGTAACTTTTTGTCAACCACGTCCACCATCACAAAGTGGTACATAATCACCTTGGCTAATGGGAGAATTATACTCAGCGATTCATACAACACTGGAATCGGTCTTTTGTACTATTTTTTTTATGTACACCTACCACCACCACCCGTACGGTATGGGTGCTCCCCTCGCTTGCTTTTTCGGGTTGAAATTAGACACTTAAAAATTCTAGAATGATACTATCAAATTAATTGACCACAAAAACGTTTTATTCGGCGCTAATAGGCCGATCTGTTTAGGAACGTTTTTAAATTACATATCCTCCACCCCCCCTCAGTGTTTGTGCCTGGGTCATAAGTAACATGTGGTCTACGCATTTAAGATTGTATACAGAAATTGGTTTCACCCCTTCCTCCACCACTCCTTAACTACTAACTGACACTAACTGACATAATGAATGTCACAATTAAACTCATGGATTTGACATCTATCTCGGTTGTTTCACCTTATTTTTATGTAATTCCTCTCTACCATCTTCCTTATTGGTGCTTTAAGGGGTTGAAGTTACACTAAATACATCTGGTTAGAAAGTAACATTCACACAGACCCCGAATAGTAATAAATCGACGATAATATCGGCCGTTTTAGAATATTTTTGAATGCCATCCCCGTTTACCCCTTGAGAGTTGCCTAACGCTTCGAAAGGCCGACAGATGTGGTGTTACGTACAATAGCTCGCCAAAGTTTCATCGGAATCGGCTGAATTATTTAGAAGCGCATAGGGGACTCACAGATATTCATTTTTTTATATATTTATATTATTATAATCGTTTGAATTAGTTTAATCGATGTCGAATGAACGTCGTTCTGGATGCCAGAAATGATTAACTAAATCCGCGTTACGGTGTTGAGTGGTCCACGAATCAAATGGCGGGTAAATTTTTGAGGCGTCGGATGTTTACCGTGGATGAGTGGTTTCAATTTTACACGGAAAATTATGTTTCAATGAAAGATCGGCAAGATTGGTGTATCGCAGTGGCCAAGTAAGTGGCCATTTTGGTATTTATAGTCGTGACAGGTTTTTTCCGTCACAAACATATAATATTTAATGATCCATAATTATCCATGGCAGTGGCGGCTCGTGAGTTTTTTAAGTTATCTGCTACATCACCCCAAGCAACAATTCCTACGAGGATAATGTTTAAACATTAATTAATTAACAGATCGACATGTGTGATAGTGTTACCAATATTCTGACCTCGCACGTAATATGCTACATTTTTAATTCTGTCTACATAATTTCCAATAGTGTTTAATTATTAAAGTAGAATAATTTAGCATTTATAACCCGAAAGTTTTTTTCCTCAGTAAATATTTTGAATACAGTTAATTTTCGGAACCAGCCACTGAGCAGTGTGGTATGCAAGGTCGTGCGGTATATTTTCGCATTATGGTGTTTCTTATATGTTTTTTTAAAAAAATAACTTTAGATTGTGTTGTTTTTATTTTACCAAAAATGTATTATTATTGTTTTTAAAATATACTATTAAGTAAGATTTATAATTAATGAATAGTTTTAATTTATTTCAATTTCGTTGCTTATGCCTGATGCGGCTGCCTCTCTGTCATTCCACGGCATGGATCTGGAGTGCTCTCAGATTTGTAGCACGAGAATGGGTGAGTTTGTCGATCTTTACGAGTGGCGCAGGGAGCTGATAAGGTAAACTGCGCATGCGCAGTTGTCAATAACGCGCCAGAACCTGTGCTATCGCTGGAATAGCACTGGCTGTCTATCTGGTTGCTTTAGGAGCGATGCACCACAAGGCGGGGAGTTTAAATTCTTCTATATCGAAGCATAGATTCGCAGTTAAAACGCAATTATTATGGAGGTTCTTAAAAAAGAAAAAAAATAATTTATAAGGTGTTGCACATACACACCAGCCGCTACTGCTCCATGGACGAAACTGCAGCTTGTATGATCAAAGATTGAAGCCTTTCCCGGAGCAGTTGTTCAATATATTGTTCTCGGAGTTCAACCGGGTTTTGCAAAATTGTAGAACGCAACGTTTCGACGACTAAAAGCTCTGTCGTCATCTTCTAGGCGAAGTGTCGGAACCATTTTTTTTTTAGGGCAACAGGCTACATGAGGGTGATCCACATTGGGCAACTACC
The DNA here is from genome assembly GCA_037074705.1 of Zhengitettix transpicula. Lineage (NCBI taxonomy): Eukaryota > Metazoa > Arthropoda > Insecta > Orthoptera > Tetrigidae > Zhengitettix > Zhengitettix transpicula. The sequence continues at coordinate 117,943,770 of CM073592.1, read as the reverse complement.
CTTTAATAGCATTGGAAGGAATTAGAAAGGGGGGATGCGGAAGGGTAGAGGAAGGTAGCCAAGGGTTAAACTAGGGCCCCCGGGCTATGGTTTAAGGATCCTACCCGGCATTCGCCTAAAGAAATGCAGGGAAATCCCTAGAAAAACCTGCATCGGGTAGGTCGGGCATTGGGTACTTGTCCCACGCCCTTCCGATAGCGGGAGAGGAGTTTGCTGTGGGGACGCAGCATTCCCTTCTCCGTGCCTCGACTAGTTTAGGAGGCAGCTGGCCGACTATTCCAATAGGAATAGCGGACAACTCTTGCCGTATGCCCAAGGTCTGTGACCCCGGAACATACACCTCTCAAAACAGACCGAGGTGCCTCGGCATGTGGGAACCTTAGTTCAAAAAAACCAGAGAGATGTGAGAGCATCCCCAAAGGTAGCCCCCGCCAGAGCTCTCTGGGAAGGTTCACCGGCGAGAAATCCTCTCGCAGGCTTACTTCAGGAAGGTAGCCATTCTATTGCATATTATATATATCCTCCACTGAATCATCACGCTGTGAGAGCCAATCCGCGCTCAGTCAACAGTCCGCCTCCGCCATTTCAGCATCAGTCAAAAGGCCGGCCACTCGCCGAGGTACATTACCCTCAACAACCCCAGCCACAATAGAGCTCCGGACCCCTCGTCTTAACAATGTTATAGCTGGGTCCCAAGTCTTGCTCAATTAAAACCCGGTGTCCCGGTTTAGCAGGTTGTCTTGTGTCCTAATATGTATAGCCTCTTTGATTATGCTGCTCCAGAAACCATTGACACGATCCAAGATTTTGGTTTCATTGAACTTTATGTCATGGGCGGATTCTATGGCATGTTCTGCAACCGAACATGCTCTTTCCCCGGCGATTGCCAATTATTACATGGAACACTTTGAGGATAAGGCTCTGGATAGTGCTCCATTACGTCCGAAACATTTCTTTAGATATGTTGATGACACTTTTGTCGTATGGCAGCATGGAGCGGAGAAACTGCAGATGTTTCTTGAACACCTCAACAGTCTGCATTCTAACATCAAATTTACAATGGAGGTGGAGAAGAATGGGTGCCTCCCCTTCCTAGATGTTCTAATCCGGAGGAAACAAGATGGTGGACTTGGCCATTCCGTTTATCGGAAATCCACACATACAGATCGGTATTTACATGCCAGCAGCTTCCACCATCCGTCACAGAAGAGTGGAGTTCTCTCAACCTTGGTCCATAGGGCCAGGGTGGTATCCGACAAAGACAATCTAGCTGGTGAATTAGAACATCTTACAACCGTTTTCCGCCAGAACGGATACAATCCCGGCCAGATAAAGAGGACACTTACGCTCCGAAGGGAGAAAACAGCAGAGGAAAAGGAAATTGCAGTCAACCATGCTTACATTCCTTTCGCCGGTAACATCAGCAACCGTATAGGACGGCTACTGGCCAAGCATAACATTGAGACGGTCTTCTATCCACAAAAGAAAATTAAAGAAATGCTTGGCACGGTTAAAGACCGTATAGGACTTCGTACACCTGGGGTCTACAGCATACCGTGCGAATGTGGCAAGAAATACATCGGCCAAACTATTCGCACGGTAATGGACAGATGCACAGAACATCAAAAACATCTGAAACTAAAAACCAAATAAATCTGCGGTTGCAGAACATGCCATAGAATCCGGCCATGACATAAAGTTCAATGAAACCAAAATCTTGGATCGTGTCAATGGTTTCTGGAGCAGCATAATCAAAGAGGCCATACATATTAGGACACAAGACAACCTGCTAAACCGGGACACCGGGTTTCAATTGAGCAAGACTTGGGACCCAGCTATAACATTGTTAAGACGAGGGGTCCGGAGCTCTATTGTGGCTGGTGTTGCTGAGGGTAATGTACCTCGGCGAGCTGCCTCCTAAACAGGCCAAGGCATGGCGAGGGGTAAGCTGCGTCCCCACAGAAAACTCCTCTCCCGTCATCGGAAGGGCGTGGGACAAGTACCAAATGCCCGACCTACCCGATGCAGGTTTTTTATAGGGTTTGTCCTGCATTACTTTTAGGCGAATGCCGGGTAGGATCCTTAAAATATAGCCCGGGAACCCTAGTAACCCTTGGCTACCTTCCTACACCCTACCGTATCCCCCCTTTCAAATCCCTTTCCTATGCTATAAGAGGGGAGTTGCCACTATGTGGATTACCCTATACATAGCCTATCTACACCCAAAAAAAAAATGGTTCCGACACTTCGCCTAGAAGATGACGACAGAGCTTTTAGCCGTCGAAACGCTGCGTTCTACAATTATGCAAAACCCGGTTGAACTCCGAGAACAATATATTGATCTGCAGCTTGTAGATTGGAGGGAGGGGGTGCACGCGGAAATATCCACATACACTGCTTAGAAAAAGTCGAATGATAATGAATATGAGTCGTTTTTGGATCATTTGTGTCTAGAAATAAAGAGAATCCTCTAGATTTGGTCAAGAAGATGCACGGATGCACATTTGTGAACTTTCGACAGAGAAAATTGTCTACCACAATACAAAATTCTGTTTCTACTCGCAAAACAAATCAATCAGACAAAAAATATTCGGGACCCATTTAAAGCGTATCAGTACAAAACATCCTTTGTAAAATTTGTACATTGTATTGATTTTAAAAAATAAAGTTTTACTCACTTTCTGTTTGTAATTGTTGTGCTACTACATTCATTCGTTTGTCCAAAACATATGAATTGTGGTGATTTTAGTCAAATTTGTCCCAAAATGAGGGCCTCTTGAAATCTTCGCTTATTAATGCGTCGCTCTCGTTAATGCAGCCAGCTGGTCATACCTGTGCTATCGTCGCGATTTCTGTCTTGACTGAGAAATGAGCATACGCATTGCAGTACCTTTTCATCCCCCCCCCCTCCCTGCGTGACCCGTAAAGCTCAACAAACTGCCTCTTTTTTGTGCTACAAATTAGGCAGCACAGCGCCGTGTCGCATCAAGTGGCATAAACAACAAAATAAAAATAAATCAGTCGCTAATTCAGTGTTGTTGTTACCGGATGAAAACTGAACAACTATAGTTTTCTGTTAGTTGAGAACCAATTTTTTTGCACTGAAGCAGACATTTAATGACTTTTGACTATTTTAATAAAGTTTTTTGCCGTCGCTACCGGTTATTATTAAGTTCGTGTCGTCTGCATAAAGAACTGATTTTATAGGTTTGATGCAATCTGGAAAGTCATTTATGTACAAAAGAAAAAGCAGAGGTCTAAGAATTGACCCCTGCAGGACCCCACAGGTTATTTATTTCCGATCTATAGACATAAATATTGCCGTCATTCTTTTCTATGGCGACTTTTTGCCTTTAGTCTGGCGCCAACTCCGCATGTTAATTGAAATAAGAACTTAATTTCGTAACAAAGGCTAAAATGGGTGATAGGCTTTGCGATCTAATATTAAAATAAATTATTAATTTATGTAGCGGTCCCTACTGATTTTAAAATACAAACGCAAAATGCAATTGCAAAAAGGATAAATATTTATCTCGAGTTAAAAAGTTGGACGCCATTAGGTAAAAGTTACCACACATCAATAAAAGAATACATAAAAGAAAATTTATTTATTTGATGAATAATTTAAGAAAAATCAAACTATATACATATAAATAATGAATTGAATAATAAATATTACCCGCTTGCTTGAACATGAACTCTACCTCAGGTTTCCCGTGTTTAATTAGAGCTTGAAAATACCCGTAACTTTAAAACGCAAAAACTCCAGAAAAGAAACCCCAACGGCTTACCGTTGAGAGTTGCAGCGGTGTTGGAATCACCCTCCAAGTGTTGGCCGGTTCTCAAGCTGGCGACCCTCCTCAGAAAATGCGACCATCGACCTCCGCAGTCAAACATAAAATGTCTTTCTCTGAAACCTCGTTAAATCCCCTCTATTTTCACAAAACTACCCTCTTATTGGCAGAAATATTCCTAATTTGTAACAAGCTTCCTTATTGGCTACAGTTACGTGTCTTCGTATCGTCACAATCCTAGGAATTTCCTGGAACCGTCAGCAAGCTACCTCTTTCTTTGCAAGCGATTTATGATCAGGAAAATCCCTTCCTGGAGTTTTGCTACATTTAAAATGTATTCCCAGATTTTCAGTTAAAACAAATTATTTAAATAATATGCGCCAAAATATTGAATTAAGAAAAGCGCGCTATATTTGTTTATGCAGAGAACTGTTACTATAGGAGAACCGTGATACACAAGTTGAAATTAGGCTTCTTTAGGAAATAATTCAATATTTCAATATAAAATATATGTTATGTAGGGGGGGCATTAGAAATTCTTAGGTGGGTCATAGTAAAAATAAGGTTTGGAATTATTGTCGTCTCCACACTGTTCCCCAGTTATGTCCTTTCGCACATTATTTTCCATTTCCTGACCTGACAAATACGTAACTCGATTCCAAAATAACGTGAATCCAAGTTTGAGCCAGTTACATCTAATACATTTACCAGTAGAGACGTATCAAGCTGGTCTGAAGTTAATTTTAAGACATATTTCATAGTAATAATGTTCTGTATGCTATCAGAAATTATGTCGAGACAGACGTTTCCTTAAATATTGAAATACACATCGGAATCTTTGCCATTAAATTGTAAGTTTATATACACAAAATCCTAAGTTTCAGAAACAAGTTTGAGACGATTTTTTATTATTATTATCATTGATTTATTAACAGTTGCATCGACATTTCAGTTCGCTAGTGCCTCATTGTGGGTGCTCATTTTGCCATGTCGGCGGACTGATTTGCCGAGAGTTTCTCTCACGCACACAAACATTCATGTCCTCGCCTGGATTCGAATCCGGTGTGAGGCAGTCACGCTGACCCCTACACCGCAGGAGGTCGGCTGAGACGATTGATGTTATGGAAAACTAGAATTGATCGCCTGAGGAGGCATTACACAATGAAAACATCCTACTTGATGCAAGTTTTTCCTGTATTTTAGACAAATACTGAATAGGTCACCAAAATGTAGTCGAGGCGCCCTAGCAATCCCAAACTACTACTCCCCCCCCTCCGTCGCACATCCATCTTTCGAACCCTTCACAGTTCTACACAACACCAAAACATTTGATGGAGCAGCCATAACATTAATTCACATCCTCACAAAATTGTAGGTCATCAATTAAATTTTTTCACTTATCCTTTGCCGAAGAGGGCTCTCAAGCTTATAACTGCTCCGAGTATTCCACTGGGATTAAATACATTGCTACCTACCTACATAACGAATTTAAACGCGTCGTGCTGAAAATATCAGAAGCGTTGAAATGGATTTGGTAGGGACGTAATGTGAAAATATATAGTGAAACTGGATTAAATTAAAGGAATTAACATTGTTTAATGGAATTTATCAAATTGAATATGTTCAGTATGAAATTTCTTGCAGCTGGATTTTTTTTATTTATTAAAATTAAAATTTACTTCTCCGTGCAGGTTTTTCTAAGGTTTCCCCTGCATTTCTTTAGGCGAATGCCGGGTAGGATCCTTAAAATATAGCCCGGGGACCTAGTTAACCCTTGGCTACCTTCCTCTACCCTTCCGCATCCCCCCTTTCAAATCCCTTCCTATTCTATTAAAGGGGAGTTGCCCAAAGTGGATTACCCTCATGTAGCCTGTTGCCCCCCCCCCCAAAAAAAAAGTTTTTGAACTAAGGTTCCCACAAGCCGAGGCACCTCGGCCTGTTTTGAGAGGTGTATGTTCCGGGGTCGCAGACCTTGGGCATACGGTAAGAGTTGTCCGGTATTCCTATTGGAATAGTCGGCCAGCTGCCTCCTAAACCGGCCAAGGCACGGCGAGGTAAAGATGCGACCCCACAGTTAACCCCTCTCCCGCCATCGGAAGGGCGTGGGACAAGTACCAAATGCCCGACCTACCTGATGCAGGTTTTTCTAGGGTTTTCCCTGCATCACTTTTAGGTGAATTGCCGGGTAGGATCCTTAAACCATAGCCCGGGGGACCTAGTTAACCCTTGGCTACCTTCCTCTATCTTTTCGCATCCCCCCTTTCAGGTCCCTTCCTATGCTTTTAAAGGGGAGTTGCCACCATGTGGATTACCCTCATGTAGCCTGTTACCCTAAAAAAATGTCCGGTGACTTTACAGTTGTGATAATAATATAATAAGAGTATTTACAATTGTAAAAATTAAACAAATAAAACATAAGGTATTTAGAAAGTGTAAATATTTCACATGTAAACTTGTGGACTTGGATGTGACCCTTGTCATTTCAAGGTAGAGACGAGAGAAACCGATTAACTTGTTTACCACATGTTAACATATTAGCCGGCATGATGTTAGGGATCGGTCTGGTCATTGCGGAAACTTCATGTTTGAAAAGCGTTATGGAGGTTATGGGGATGATGGGAAGAACGGATATTTAGGGAGTATGTAGTGACAGTTGGTAGGAGGGGCTAGAGTTAGGTAATTCCGGAGCGATTTAGGGGGAGGATGATGTCAATTGGGAGTTTACGTTTTAGTCTGCGATTTTGTGAAGGAGGGGGTGGGTTACTGTAGAATAGCTCAATAGTGGGATTTGGATGGTTGAAGGAGCTATTTATTAGGGACTTGGTAGATTTATTAATTATGGCAGGAATTAGGTGAATTTCAATGTCTTTGTGGATAACTGAGTTTCGAATGTACCAGGGGTAATTTGAGATAAAACGGAGAATTTTGTTTTGTTTGGTTTGTATTTTATTGGAGTGGGAATAGGCAGTGGATCCCCATATGGCACATGAGTACGACCATATGGGGCGTATTAAGGATAGATAGAGGAGTCTTTTGTGCTAAGGGATGGATGAATTTAAATTAATTAGCCATAGAATATTTGGAAATAAGTACACAGAGGGAATGCAACCTACAAGATCATAAGATGAAAAGTCCATTTTAACAGGTGTGACAGAGTGCTGATATACTGGTTACCGATAGGTATTATTATCTGTAAGACTCATAGCAACTTCCGCAGACAGCAGTGGTTCACTGAGATTGAGTGTCGTGCAAGGGAACCACGATCCCATTGTCACCATGGAGCACTTCCATCTGATGCACGAAGCCCACTAGCGAACCGCTAGCCTTTTATGAGAACTGCTGGAAATTGCGCTGAAAAATGGACTGCGAAGCAATTTCACGCTTCACTTCATGCAACCGCCGTGTCGCCCTCTGGGAAAACGTAGCTGACGCCACAGAAAGGAAGAAAGAGAAACAGAAACGAATAAAAAAAACTCGATAAAAACAATTTGGCCTGAGCATTGTCTTCGCAGTATAAACATCGCATCGCGCGTCCGGCCAGATATAATCGCGCAGTTAGCTGAGGAATGCGACGTTTCCCCCCCTGAGAGAAACCTGAGCTTCCACACGCCCGCCCTTCCATTGTTAGACTTCACATTTTAATAATCGCACAATCTATCATATGTTTACATTGCGCCGTACCTGTGTCGGAATTTAATAGGTTCTGTGTACGTCATGCTGCTAGGAGGTGATCAATAAAGATAAAGGGTAAACACAGTCTGTCCAGAAACAATGAAATGCTGTCGAGTTGAAAGGTTGTTCCCGCCCACGGGAGTGCAGCTCTGCCAACCCGCCCAACCTATAAATATGAAACGACTGTAATAGTTCGCTGCCCTGCGATAATCGAACACATGTCATAGACATTGTAAATAACACACGTCTGCAAGTAAAAAACTGCAAAGGATTAGTATCTTCATTTGCGCCCAATTTCTTTTCGCAATCTTTCCATATGTAATGTATGTATTCTTTCGGATGCCAGATTTCTTTTAATTTTTTAAAGCACTTCATTTTTATTTCATTTCTGTATTAATCTTCACTAACTTTGACTGCTTTCTTTACTAGGTTCCTCATAGCATTTTCTTTGTATCTGAAAGGATGATTTGATTAATGATTTAGAATGGTCTCTTTATTGACTTTATTAATTGGTTTAATCACAGTGTATGTCAAAATTTCTAGAGGATTGATACAATTGAACGTGGCTTGCGGACGAAAGAATAGCTTTTATGTTAGTGATAGGTTAATGGTTAATCACTCCTACAAAATTACTGAATTTTAAGTTAATCGTGAATTTTACGCTAAATACACTTGAATGTAACAAAAAAATTACGTTATGGAATTTTTAAAGTATTTTTTTTTCGTGTTTACGAAGTTGAAAACTATTAGATACGAAGGGGCTGCATTTGGGTATGAATTTTCCTCTCCGTTTTTGAACTAAGGTTCACACAAGCCGAGGCACCTCGGCCTGTTTTGAGAGATGTATGTTCCGGGGTCGCAGACCTTGGGCATACGGTAAGAGTTGTTCGCTATTCCCATTGGAATAGTCGGCCAGCTGCCTCCTAAACTGGGCGAGGCACGGAGAAGGGAATGCTGCGTCCCCACAGCAAACTCCTCTCCCGCTATCGGAAGGGCGTGGGACAAGTACCCAATGCCCGACCTACCCGATGCAGGTTTTTCTAGGGTTTTCCCTGCATTTCTTTATGCGAATGCCGTGTAGGATCCTTAAACCATAGTCCGGGGGCCCTAGCTACCTTCCTCTACCCTTCCGCATCCCCAATTTCAAATCCCTTCCTATGCTATTAAAGGGGAGTTGCCCAATGTGGATCACCCTCATGTAGCCTGTTGCCCTAAAAAAAAATACATCGCCGCGATTTTATTTATTGGTTTATCTATTCAGCCTGGAAGAAGTGGGCTTAAAAATGAAAAACGTTAAATCAACACACGAAATTCACAGACGAACTGCATATCAAGTTGCGGTTATTTGGAACCGATTAATTTTTAAAGAACGTGTTGCAAAGCTTTATTTATAACAAGAAAAGAGAGAGATACTCGATTTGTCAAATCTACAATGTTCATCATTTTCAGAACGTGAATTGTCTGAGATTTCAAAACCACCTGAATCTTTCAAAAATTTAGCTTAACAAACTGCAAAGAGAAATATTTGAATGTGACGGGCACGTGAAAAACCTGTCACTGCACTTCCTACTATTGATTGAAGACTACCGCACATAAATTATTCCGAATTACGATATTATCTACAGAAATGAATAGGTTTTTGGATTCTCGTGCTGATTCCATGCCTTATCTTTCGTAATGTAAAAGATTTTATTACAACTGGAACATTGCTCTCTCCCACATTTCCTCCAATAAATCTATTTGGTTTTTCTTATAAGGATCCGAATCAGCCATCCCGTATTCCATCATTGGCATAACTACAGTTAGCCATGAATTTTTTAAAAACAATTACTCATAATTAAAATATTTGAATCCTATGCTTTTCTGTTCACAAAACTCGCTTGTTCGTCCCATTGTATACGGTTCCTAACATAAACCATTAGTAGAGCTTCGTGCTAGAAATCACTTCCTCACGCAAACTTTATTCTGGCTATTACTCATCTGTCCTTACAACTGTAATTTAAGTTTTTCCTGATTAGAAAAACGTCATTCAAATACTACCGCGGAATTTCATGTATTGTAATGTACGATATAGACTTGTTTTTATTACCATAAATTTTCTTCTTTGTGATATTTTATTATTACTTGAAAACGACTGTAAACTTGAAACTTTTCTTTGGTTAGTGTGAGATTGTTTCTTTATTTGGTTATGTGGTAATTTTAAACTCTCAAATATATAAGATTATTATTAGTTTAATTTACAATTTATAATAATATCTCAGAGTGGCTCCGTGGGACATTTTGCTATTATTAATGGCATGTATGAGGATGGTCTGAAAAGTTTCCGATCCAACAATGATAGAAGATATTTTTTTTTTAATTATTAATGTTATTTTTCAACATAGTCTACTTGTAACTCTACACACTTCTCCCAGCGATGCTCCCATCTCTGTAACACGTCCACAAAGTACTCGGCGTTTTTCTCTGCAAAATAAGTGTTCAGGAAGGTGATTGCCTCTTCATTTGACATATATCTCTGTCCACCGAGCGCAATTTTTTGATGAGGGAACAAGAAGAAGATCTGGTGAGTAAGGCGGATGGTCAAGCAGTTCAAACCGTAATTCGTGGATTTTCGCCATGGCAACCGCTGAGGTGTGAGACGCTGCGTTGTCTTGGTGAAACAAGATTTTCTTTTTCTGCAAATGTGGCCGTTTTTCCTCAGCTTGTCAAGTAATGATGCTCCTGTAATGTTTTTTCCTTTTTGAAGATAATTGATTAAAATAACTCCATGACTATCCCAAAAAACAGTCGCCGTCACTTTCTCAACCGAAAAAACAGTTTTTGCTTTTTTTGGAGCCGGTTCCCTCTTTGCAGTCCACTGTTTGGACTGTATTTTTGTTTCTGGTGTATAATTATGTATCCAAGTTTCATCTACAGTAATTAATCGGCGCCTAAACTTCGCCAACAGAACGTTGGAAATGTTCATTCGAACACGTTTTTGGTTTAACGTGAGCAAACGCGGCACCCAACGCGCGGATAGCTTTCTCACGCCTAAATGTTGATATAATATGTGACAAACACGTTCTTTTGACACGTTCATGACCTCTGCTATCTCTCTGAATTCGGCGGTCGTGTAGCACCGTTTGGTGAACTTTGGCGATGTTTTCGTCGGTATTTGCAGTTTTTGGACGTCCCCAACATTCATCGTCTCCCAAGCTCTTACGACCACGTTTAAATTCAGCTGCCCAAAATTTCACTGTGGTAAAGGATGGTGCAGTGGGACACATAGAATTCAACTCATCTTTGATTTGCGTAGGCGAATTGCCTTTCAGAAACAAATATTTAATAACTCGATTTTCTCCATTTTCACAAAAACACTCACATCAACTCACTCAATCGACTGTTACATAACAACTGCGCGTCCAAAATGGCTGAAACTTTGGTGAGTAACTGTCAACAGATGAACAACGAAATTCACTAGTGCTGCCATCTTAACGTTGAGGTCGAAAACTTTTCAGACTACTCTCGTATTCACAAGTTTCTATGGATATTATATTTCTAAATATTTACGTTATTTGTTAGAAGCTTACTCTCGTTTGCGTTCCATTCCTGATTGCCCTTGTTTGTAATGGATGGCTCGATGTGTGGACAACTTAAATTTTCCTCGCTACGATAAATAAATAATTCTCTACTCTCAAAATAAACTTTCAATATTTTCCTCGTCGAGATATGGAACTTCCTCGGTTCTCCTCTTGACGTAACGTAACAAATCAACGTCTCTTATTGTCTCAATATCATCTTAACTGTGAATTATCAACATCACTTTCTTACCTTAGCCTTAAAAACTGAAACGAACAATTTAACTGAACTGAATTTTTTCCTCTGCGAGTTCTTTATGTATTCCTTCTCAACTCTCTCACTCGGTATTTTAATCACTGCTGACCATGTAACTATTTAAGCTATCTCACCTTTCGATGCACCACGCAGTCGACAATGAACATTTTGCGTCGCAGACCCCAACAATGCTGTCTTTCCAAAAGTAATAAATATCCATTATGGATGGGAAATTAGGTCATGATCTTGGGTGGGGTCCGAACTTTACATTTTTCGAACAAAGTGAGGATTTAAACACTGTGCGTTACCGTTGGCACATTCAACTTAAAGTTTGTCAGTCCCCTTCCATCAGACGCTCTCTTCTGTAGTTGGTCGGTGTACATGTGACCTTAAATATTTGGTTTATGATAATCAAGTCGGTGACAATCGTTGGCTTTGTCATTATTTTACTTCCCCGAAATGTAATTTTCGGTCATGAGCAGTGGCTGCTCGTGCGTGTGTGCTCATGTGCTACAGCACATAAATTAATTTAGTAAGAATTCATTTTTCTCAATTTTAAGAACCTTAATAAGAATTGTGTTTTAACAGTGCGAATCTATGCTTCCATATCGAAGAATTTAAACTCCTCGCCTACTGGCGCATCGGTCCTAAAGCAACGAGCTAGACAGCCAGTGCTATCCCAACGACAGCACAGGATCTGGAACTTTACTGACAAATGCGCAGTTTACCTTTTCGCCCCACTGCGCCACCAGTACAGCTCAACAAATTCACTCATTTTCGTGCTACAAATCTGCCGCCCAATGACAAAAATTAGCAACGAAATCGAAATAAATTAGAACATTCACTAATTATAAATCTTATTTTATAATAGTTCATATTTTCAAAACAAAATAATATTCGTATATTTTTGGTGAAATAAAAAATCACAGTCGAAGGTTATTTTAAAGAATACAACATTTAAGAAGCATCAAAATGCGAAAATCTACCGCATGACCCTGCATACAACACCGTTAAATGGATTGCTCCAAAAATTAATTTTATTAAAAATATTTACTAAGGAGTAATTATTCTACGTTTAAAATTTAGACACTATTGGAAATAATGTACACATAATTATAAGTGTAGTATATTACGTGTGGGGTCAGAGTACTGGTAACACTATACCTCATGAAGTTTCTTCGAAGATGTAGCACATAACTTCAAAAACTCACTTATGAGATATGTATATCGTTTACGCAGCAATGCGTCTTCTTTGAACGCAGTTTACTTTGTTTACTAAAATAGTGTCCAATCAGATATTCACGACAGTGTGTATATACTCTTCCATCATAGTAATCTCGTCGAAAAGATACAAGGGCTAGATGACTGTCACCACGTGGGCAAGTTATCCGGATAAAACTGACTTTGTTTCTCTGAAAGGCGGGTCTATTTTCATGAATGTTTGCATTAAGTTTCGTTAGAATAGTATTCCCCAGCTTTGCCTTATAATCGATCTAAACAATTCCTTTCGCATACCAGAAAACCGACACCATGACTTTCTCGACCCTGGAGAACCAGCATCCACTGCATAGACTTGTTTGGCTTCTGCTGTTGTAATGATGATCCATTCTTGGTCCATTGTCAAACAAAGCGACAAAAAATACTTGCTTTTCGTAAAAACGAGTTAATCAGCGCTTCCTACACTGCAAAAAAAATGGTTACAGAAACAGACATCATGGAGATTCATTTTGCCCAAATGGATAGAGTAATATTTGACTGCTAATAGGCTGATATTGAGAGCCATGTCGGAAACGCATGGTCAAGATAGAGTGAAGAGGGCTAATGTTGACTGCTGGCCCGAAATTCAATTCGAAAAATACATTTAAAATATTTTTAATAACGGGTCTAATTGCATTTTCGCGATCAACACATTACGATTCTCAGGCAATGCTATTCGTAAGTACGAGTTTATTTACAATTTTTAATTATATGTTTCAGTTTTTATATGGGTTATTGATGTACTGTCATACTGAATAATTCAACAAATCTATGTCGTATCAAATAGGACCAAAATATTAAAACCCGCCAAACAGAAATAGGTCGATGGTTCCCTGTACACGACCTGGTATGAGAGTTGTATGTTCCGGGTTAAAAAATAAAATAATGTATACTCTGCTTTGTCGATTCTCCCTTGCCCCTGTCATCTTATTTCTTGCAATGCAAATACATCAAACTTAAATTTTAATATTTCATTTGATACTTCATTCATTTTCCCTGGTTGTAACAAAGTTCGCACAATCCATGTTGCAAGAGATAAATCATTAATCCGTGATGATTGCCGAGGTCGAGCTCCATGGTATCCGTCCGTTATCCGAGGCTGATGATTTGGTTTCGCAACATTTTTTTTTTACGATATGGGGTTGTTATACTCCACGCCCTACCCCCAACAGGTAGGATCTGGGTGTCTTATTTAGTCAGGGTCATCACCTATGACCTGTCCGGCAAGGGAGGCCTTACCAGAATGCCGGGTAGGATCCTTAAACTATAGCCCGAGGGCTCTAGTTAACCCTTGTCTGCCTTGCTCTACCTTTCCGTATCCCCCCCTTTCACTCCTTTTCCTATGCTATAAGAGGGGAGTTGCCACTATGTGGATTACCCTATACATAACCTGTCTACACCTTCTTCTTCTTTCTTGACAATATGTAAATACGTGTGAGAAATTCAATTGCGTTTAACACTTTCAAATATTATTAGTGTTTAATGTGCTCTTACGTTCCAGTTCAATAGTTAGCGAAGCTAGAATGTTGTCTTTTACTCCTTGATTAAGTTATACATTTAAATGTATTTTATAGTATTGAGACGCATTTGTAAAGTCGACAGGGAAAAAGGTATTTCATTCCGCCTACGTACCTGGTATTATTAGTGTATGATAACGTTTGGCATTCCAATTGACTACTGTACAGGATGTAATCAACAAATCATGTTTTACGCTTCAGTCATAATTTTTCTCAGATTAGAGTATACAATTCAATAATTGTCTTTCGTAGCGTAACATGGAGTGGAGACTCAGAATTTCGTGTACATTTTTTGTTTTATTTTGTTCAGCCCGTCACTTTCATAACTCTCCCGGGAAATTGTCGACTTTACATAAACACGCCTGTAAGGCAACCGTGGCTTGCTTGCAATACAATAGAACATAAACAGCGTGGTCAGATGAGATCCCCACGCAAGTACCACCCACATGTCCGAGAACCGCGTGACACACGCGTGGTTCTACAGAACTCTCGTAGAACCACGTACTCGACTTCAATTGCTGACATAATATTAGATAATACTCTTGGACAGATATCGGATTTTCTATAGATCATGACATGTAACTCACACAAGAAATTTAAGGTGTCTGTGTACTGGGGTATGGGAGCGGGCGACGTGTCTATATGCAGAATATAAAAATCTCACGAATGTGGGCTACTATTACGAATTGTTATATAATTAATCTCGCAAAATAACGAATTGCATTTTACTAACACCAGTAACAATAACCTAAATTATAAGAATAATACGTAATTTAAACTGTTCTCATACTACAGCAATTTACTTGTAATTTAATTGCAGATCCACTACATCTTATAAACTCGTTTTTTTTTTATTTGAGTATTCTCGGAATCTCTCAAAGCAGAAACGATTGCAGGGTTACCTGATAGGAAAATCTAAGAATGCTTCTATGTACGATTTTGTACAATTCATCCGAAGTTTGCTCGACAATAAAAGACAGGTGATCGTCCGATTCCTTCCTGGCCATTTAGAGGTAAACAACTGGAAACGACCCGATTTTCTCCCGAGTAGATACTGGAGTAAAATCAAGCGGAATGTATTTTCATTGCATTCTTTATTTATCTTCTCCCACGATATCCCACAACATCCCGCCACTAGCTTAATCTTCTTCGCAGACGACATTGCCATCGCCTACCAAACATCCTCTCTCACCTCCACTATCCAACCTCTTAAGTCAGCACTCACTCACCTAGAGCAGTGGTCCAAACAATGGCGAATCAGCATAAATCCCACCAAATCAGTAATCGTCCCATTCACACTATCCAAAAATCCTCCTCCGCACATCCCCCTCTATCTAAAGAACGCCGAAATACTCACAAAATACAGAAACCATCTTCCGTAGGACTCATCTTCGATTGAAAGCTCTCATGGACACCGCACATTAATCACCTCCTCTCCAAAATCAACCTTAAATTCAGAACTCTATATTCCCTCCTAAACAGAAAATCCCCACTCACCCTCAGCACAAAACGCCTAGTATATCTCTCCATAATACACACCTGGTCCTACGCCTAATCCATATGGAGAACAACAGCCAAAACCCATTCTGCCAAAATCCAAACAAAACAATCCTTTGCACCAATACTAACTCTCCCTGGTACCTCAGAAATTCCACCATCCACCACGGCATTAAACTTTCCAAAGTTAACTCCTTAATCACCAAATCCGTAACCTCACTAATGAAAAATACCTTCAGCCATCCTACCACCACAATTCAGCAATACCATAGCAACCCTCACCCACCATCACACTCACGTCGCCATATCGACCTCATCCTTCCCCCCGAATACTCAGGCACCTCCTAACCCACTCCATCTTCACACCCGCAGACCCCACCCACACATTCCATCCAACCCATCAAACTAAACATCATACCCCCACAATGTATGCCCCTCAAACACTCAAATTAAGATACAACTGGGAAAAAAATTGCAAAATTTAGATTAATTGCTGGATAAACTTATTACCATGTTCACATGTAAATTATGTACATATTTAAACTTGTATATACTATAACTGTATGTAACCAACAAATAATATTAGGATAAAAGTTTTGGCCAATAAAAAAAATAAAAAAATGGGTATGCTTTATTTATAAAAAACACAAAAAATATATAATAAGAACAATTTAATTTAGGACAGTTTAGGAAAATTTATTTCTCTACGTCACAGATTGAACAAACTCCATCCTAGATATTTCACCAGTCCTTTACTTTTGCATTTGCTGTTGTATATACTTAGTTTTAGCACTCATTATTACTTTTGTAGTGACTGCAGATGATTTAATTGTGGTGTTGGTAGCAGCTTGCATAATTAAGTATAACTTGAACGAATATAATGTCAGAATTAACACTCATTGACATCTTTAACCCTGGATTTGACACCAATTTCGGTTGTTACGCGTTATTTTTATGTAACGCCTATCCATCACCTCCCTTATTTGTGCTTTAAAGGGTTGAAATTATACACTGAATACATATGGATAGAAACTAATTGTAACATAGACTCCGAAAAATAATTAACCGACGCTAAAATCGGCCATTTTAGCATTTTTTTAAATGTCACCCCCGTTCACCCCTTGTGACTTTGTCAACGCTTCGAAAAGCCAACAGGAACCTTCCTGGGGGTGCGCACAACAGCTCACCAAAGTTTCAGCGCAATTGGATGAATTATTTAGGAGCGCATAGAGGACAGACGGACATTCATTTTTATATTGTAATGATTAAAAAACGGGGATGAATTAAATTTGACCTAGTTGTTGGGCCATTTATGTAATGATTGAAAAGGTGATCTTAATTAATTGGAATAATTAACAAAATTATTATGTATTTAAAAATTTGTTGTTGATAATTACACATTATAAGCCCTGCTTTACACGCCGAACTCCATCAATTTAACAAACAAATATTTCAATTTTATTTTATTAATTCGTGGCATTCTATAAAAATACAGCTTTAGATTTTTGCAATCAACTACGTCGAATTTCTCTTTATCTCAGGGTTGATAATAAGAACAAATACAATCTAATTAACTAAAACATTAACAATCCAAACACATTAAGGTTAACGGAATACAATATTAAATACAAGAAATAAAAGAAAACGAATGAAAAGAAAAACGCGAACCAAATCTGACTATACCCTTTAATTATGGTTTACAGTCATTAATAATTGTTTTGTACTCAGGACAGTGCTTCTGGTACCAGTTCGGACTCTTGTAGCTTGAAGTCAACACACACTAAACAGGCCATTATACACTGATTCTACTCATTAGATTTTGAAGTCGCGTTCGTTTTCTTGATCTCTGCTATCCTGGAACCTGGAAGGCGCCCCTCAGTCAGCCCTCGGACGTAGATCTCCTTGAAGTCTCTCAATTCGAAAATTAGTTCAGTTTGTGAAGCAAAAGTTCTGCTTCTAAATTGCAATTTTATGAGTCTCTCCGTAAAAACTGTTTACTTGTGTTTTATGTAAACTATTATATCTCACCGTTGGACTTCCTGGATAGCCCTATTCATGCTTTTAGATTAACAAACTTTACTGTGTTGTATCTCTTGCAGACTCTTTTATGTATCCTTTCTCTACCCAGGCTCAACGCAGACTCCCCGCAGACTGAGTTCTCCAGTTTCCATTCTTAACAAAGAAAGACCCGCTGCGATTGTCGTCTTTAAGCACCCGTACCGCCAACAATTAAATTATATTAAAACAATTCATCGCCTGTTTAATTGGTATTGCAATATATAGAGAGATAAATTGCGCAAATCTGTTATAGTAATGTCTCACGTAACCCACATCACTTCAACTATACAGAAAGTAAGTGGTAATTATGTAAACGTCTTACTTCTATTTGTACTGATAAAGAAATAATACAATTCTTCTGTAAGGGAAATTTTGACTTTGTGGAATGTAGCATAAAGCTTTAAAGAGACTACTAAAGAGTAGTCTAAATTTGATATATAATAGCTTGTGGATTTTACTTCATAGTTCGTATTGAATTCTAATTCCTGTCCGATCAGTTTCTCCCGTACAGTAATATACATTTATTATTCATTTGTTCCGTCGCCAGTTCATGAATCCGATAGCTTTTTGCAACGACACAACCGCTGAAAACTTTAAGCATTTCTGGGTTGACTACTTTGTTTTTTGGGAACGAATTTAAGTGCTGGTGAACACGGCACGGACAAGAGGGCTCGTTTCCTTCTGAACTGTCACTTTTTGTTGGCCGACGCGGACAATTAACCACGCCACAATCGTAGGGAGGGTTTTACCATTCCAGCCAATCCTCAGCAAGTGATCTCAATCAGTCTCTGAACACGGACTGGTATCATATGTCGTATATGCAAAGCTTGGCATCTTCAGTACTAAAACAAGAAGAATAATCAATTGAGAATAATCAATATTAATTGCAATTAAAATTGTCTCTTATGTATTATATGGAAAAATACGTTCAGTGAATTTATTGTTTTACCTTTCTGCGGTATGTTATACACCGATCTAAGACAGTTATTTAAAAAACTACAATTTTCTGTAAATTTTAAGTCTAAATCTTCCTTTTCTGGTTTCATCAAAGGACACAAAAATCCTATTAATAAGTCTTCCACTACCAATGTTGTTTATAAAATTAATTGTTCAAATTGTCAAATTCTAATAACGGCCAAACAAAAAGAATTTTAAATACAAGAATTAAGAGCATATCGATATACAAATTTAAAAATTAAAATTAAAAAAGTATCTGAAGTAGCAAAGCACTATGCAATAAATTTAGAACATGTAAGGAGTAATAAGGTTTATCAGTACAATGAAGTTTAAGTTTTTATAATCGACATCACTTTAAATTTGGATATTAATCGAAATTTAACTGCATAAAATAATCTGATGAAAATTAGGGCCGTTTGAACATGTTCGAAAATTTTCCATTCCCGTCCACGCCCGCCCCTAAGGGTTTCTTGTCGTGCCTTACCGTCACAGTGTTAGTTTCCGCTTCGAAAAGAACACATGATAAAAATTTGGTTAAATTGACTCCACAGGTTATATTTGTATGCGGAACGTACACACAAATATACATGCATATGTACACACCCACAAAGAGTCTAATTTATCTATTAGAAGATAAAATACTGTTCATTACTGATAGTAGAAAAGTGCCAATATTTCGAAACTGAATTCATCTTCATATAATATCGGGAAATTATTTAAAAGGTTTTTCTTGATTTATACTGTCTAAAACCAATAAGAATTAATTAATATTAGTTTTTTTTAGTGATGAAAGGTTAGTTAGAAATTAAAGATTTACACTTACTCGAAAACATTACGTTAAATCAACGTAATATACAAATTACCTATAAATATTCAAATGTTGCTAGTTATTTGATTCGTCTTAATATTGGTATATTGACGAATTAGGTTAGCAGACGTTTCAGGTGTCGTCCGCGACGCTGCTCCCCAGATAGTTTACCCTTGAAACTGGTCCCAGCGCTTCTAATCCCACGCATGTGGGCAACAGTCTCGCTGCTTCCAGAAGTCAGCTGTGGTAGATGTATGCGTGAGCAACATCGAACTGTTACTAGTCTCAGTTGAAGGAGCATTCCCTTAAACATTAGTACTCTTCGGAGGACTCCGGAATGGCGTGGCATGAAAGGAAGTGCGGGTGAACGGTGGAATAGTCGCTTGAGTTGTCGCGTCCATGAGGGGGTAACATCAGAGACGATTCCCATGCAGACCACACGGCGTTCACTCCTAAAACTGAACCCACTGCTTCTAATCCCACCCATGTAGGCCACAGCTTCAGTGTTCAGGTTACATGTTTGGGAGAAGTTGCGACCTCTAAGCATGACTATTGTCAGTTACAGGAATTCCTGTTAACAATAGTACTACGGGGAAGGGGAGCCCCACAGTCCCATTGCTATCGGCGCCCCCTCCTCGGTGTTGGTTTCGTAGTGGCAGTGGGACTTGAGATCGAGAATAGGGATCTCTTATAATTATGCGGCCATTGGGAACCTAACACTACCCCACCGCCTGAGCTATACTGCATCTGCCATTTTAATGCGCCCTCTGGTATAATACAGGGGATTAGTCCGCGAATGAGCTTCCTACATCCGAGGGTAAAATGGATTCAGAAGAAGTGATTTTTCAATGTGGGCAAGCAATTAGTGACGAATTGTTAGAACAAGTATTTGATGTATCTGAGAATACTGGGACGGAATTAGAAAATCAAGGGGGCGAGAACAATCATAGAAATTTTTAGTGTTTAGTGTTAGCTAGATTTAATTTAAAAATAATTAATTATAAAATAAATATGGAAGGTGATAGTGGAAAGAGAATATGGGAATATTTGGAAGAACTAAATAAAAATATAGAAGGATTCAGAGAAGATATTAATAAAAAGCTTCAGGATTCTAATAAAATTATAGCAGATACAAATAAAAAGATAGCAGATTTGAGCATAAGAAGTGATAAAAATATAGCAGAGTTAAGAGCAGGTAGTAATAAAATTAGGGAAGATATGAATAAAAATATAGCATATATGAATAAAAAGATGTCAGATTTAATAGGAGATAATGATAGAAAAATTTCAGAATGAAAGACAGGTTTAAGAGATGAAAAAATGGAGAAAGGAAAATAATGAGGGTAATGATAAAATTCGTAAAATTATTAACATGGGCATTGCAGAGATAAAATCTGGTTCTATAGAATTAAATAAGAAAGTTGTTAACATTGAAGTAGAAACATGTGAAGTATCAAATAAAGTGGGGTTATTGGAGGATAAATGTGACGAAAATATTAATGAAATGGAAGTTATAGTTATTGAAAATGTTTATAAGAATTTACAATTAATGGGGCATACAGTTAATGATAATGCTAGAGCGATTAAAGAGTTAGATATTGCTGATGTTGATAAACAGAAAGATGAAATATTGGGAGAGATAGAGGAAAAGGGTAATGAAATAGAAAATAATTATGAGGGAACAGTAGAAATATTGCAGGGAGAAAGTATAAACCAAGAAAATACATTAATGTTTGATTATAAAGAAAGTGAAATTGGGACAGCTGATGGAGTTATTACAAAAGAACCATTAATGAATCTGGATATGAAACTTATAATGATTAAACAATTAGGATTTGGAAATTCAAAACAATTTATTGGAAATTTAGAATGTTATGTTAATCTAAGACATATTCATAAGTCTTTAAGATTAAATACACATGGAATAGGAAATACTGTAAATAGAACATATTTGATTGAAGATGAACATGAGATAAGAGAAAAAAAATATTGGGAGAATGTGCATCAATCAAAATATAAATTTAGGGATACTGGATAAATTCAAAATTAATTTTTTCTCTTGATTAAAGATCAATAAATTTATGTTTAAATTTTATTTTTAATTAGTTATTTAAAATCATTATTTAATTTTGGGAGAAATAAGGAACTGATTACAGTTTAAATTTAGTGGAATAAAAAATTATAATAATAAGTTTACTAGCTATTTTGAACTATTGAGTCAAAAAGGGACATGGCAGACTGAAGTTTTAGAAACATTTTATTTTATTTAGGCTTCATTTGACATGTTCAAGTTACAAGAATACTTGAATAGGGGCAATAAATTCCATTATATTACGTAAATTTATTTTAAGTTTATTAGAATAATATTAATATTTGTAATTTTGAGAATTTTGAGTTATGAAGAGGTGGTGCTATTTAATTTGATTTACTTTGTTTTAATGTATTTGGCTGCCACAATTATTTAGATAATTGAATGTGGGAGAAATAAATGTTAAAATTTTATAAATGTATTTGGATCCTAAATGAACATATAATTATGACCGTAAAGAATATTTAAAAGTTAATGATAGTTTATTTTGACAGGATAACATATTGCATCAATTTGAAACAATGAATTGTTAATCTTTACACATAGGTAAAATTTTATATTAAAAAATTTATTAAGAAATCTGACGATGTAACAGTAAAAGTAATTTGTATTGGTAAAATTGCGTTTTCATAATGTATTAACATTCTTTAAAATAAATTTGGGGCATAATGTGGTAATTAAAAGGAAATAATTAATTAATAAACACAAATTTGGACCCGCATTGTTAGCGGCATAAAACACATAAGAATGTGGAAAGAATGCAATGTTTGTGAGTATTGTAGAGGTTGGTTCGCTAGACGCGCAGAGCAGAGTCTGTGGGGAGCCGAGCTCCAGTAAGTCTTGGAAATATAGCAGTGGACAGACGAAAAGGATAAAATCCAGAAAGTGTCTGGATACATGTAACAGCTAAAACAGATAAAACATTTTACAAGTTGCAGTCTGTGAGATTACTACGTAATATTCAACGCTAAATATTTAAGAGTGTTGAGTCTAAATTACTATATTCTCGATTCAGACCATTTCTTCAACTTTGGAAGCCCAGGTAACTGCATCCAGCAGTTAACAATCTCCGGAACGAGCTAATAGGATTTCTTAAACGGACAGTGAACCAACTATTGCAAAACTAAAAGTGTTGATTAGAGTCAGTGTATAAAATGGCTTGTCTATAAAGTGCAATAAGTGTGTGTGTACGAACGAGACAATTTTCTTGAGTACCAGAGACACTAAGGTAAAGTTCCACAGAATTACTATCTGTAAAATCATAAGTAAATATATTATCGTCAGATTTCGAATTTCGTTCAGAATTTAAAGTTAACATTTTATGTTTTTTCATTGTAATAATCTATTGATGAATTAAGTCCATGATAGCTCCATAAAATTTAATTGTTAACAAGTATTTCTTTATTAAAGACGACCCTGAGAAATAGTCATTTTATTTTTAAAGGATTAATTGATAATGTATATTGAAATTTATATGCCTAAATAACTTTTGTAAATTATAATTGTTTGCAATTAATAAATGTTAATTGTCTATTTTAATGGATTTTGCATTCTTTATTGGTCGTAAAATACTACAAATTGACCTTCAACGTGAGGCTTTGCATTTAATTTTAACTTTCTTTCATTTGTGATTACTACAAATTGACGCCTTAACGTGTGCCTTATTTTCCTTTGATTTTATGTAAATACTGCAATATATATGTAAAAGAACTTAAAATAAAACATTATATACCTTATTAAGTTTTTCTGTATCGTAATAATAAGAAAGATAGCCAAATACAGAGAAAAGAAGTGATAATATAAATACCACACAACGTTTCTGGAAACCTTCAGGTGTATAAAAAACGTAAGAGCCTAGAGAGATACAACTGCACAAGTCAGTTTTAAATACTCACAAGCCTTTTTCATCATCTGAGGAAAGCAATAAGGTTTTCTTATTATTAATACCCAATCTGGCGTAAATTTTTTATTTTGTTTCGTATTTAATATAAACAGTATTATGTTGATTTTAATATCATAATGTTGATCTGTGCCTAAAATAGAGGTGTTATTAAACCGAAAAAATGATTAAATGTCATACAATGTTTATAGAACTACGTTTACAATATGAAATTAGATTATAAAAACTTGAACTTCATAGTACTGATAAACATTATTTCTCCTTACTGTACTAAATTTATTCCATAGTGCTTTGCTACTTCACATACTTTTTTAATTTTAATTTTTAAATTTTTATATCGATATGCTCTTTAATTCTTGTATTTAAAATTCTTTTTGTTTGGCCATTGTTAGAATTTGACAATTTGAACAATTAATTTTATAAACTTTACCTATTTCCAATGTTATAGAATTATTTATTCAAATTAACTTGCAATTTTTGAATATAAAATATATAAAAGGTTAACTTTAAAATTTTTTTAGTGTTCATGTCGGTTCTGAATCGGGACGGTATTCACTAATTATGGTATCTAAATTTAAATCGATAAAATGATTAAATAGTTCAATTTGGCTAGGTGTTTGTTTCTCACGGAAACCTCAAACACGACTCTTTAAAGCGTGAAGCCGTGAGTTCCAGATGTAGGAGTGTTCATTCAATGCCAGACTCCAGCTGCATCTGACAATATTAACAATTAGCTGGCTGCCTGTTGTTGCCCGTGTTATTAAACTAACTTCGGATTTGCCAACAATCTTGGTTGTTTTTACGTTATTTTTATGGAGATTTCCACCTCCGTTATGGTAGTCGTGTCACCCCACAGTGTTTGTTTCCGGTTCGAAAGAAGTATACGAAATTTGGTCAAATGTTCTTCGCGGGTGTAGATTTGTATGCGGAACATACACACTAACACATAAATATACACACACAAGCAAACATTCTATTTCATTTATTAGAATATTACAACCAAATTCCTCCTTGCGGTTTAATCCTATTCGTCTAGAAAAGTACGACATTGAAGATGTAGTACGGAATTTCTAGGACTCTGAAAAGCAGAAAATTGAATGTTTAAAATTATGTCTATAATCTAATAAACTTAGCTCAGGAACTTATGCAGCCAGAATCGTATGTAATTATGCTGATATAAAACATGCAGCATATTTTAATGGTATTAACGGTGTTGTTCTTATGATAATTCTGCTTGGAAATACGAGATATTTTTCCTTCAAAAGCGAGTTAAAAATAATTTGTAAGGTTAAATCACTTGTGTCATGTATAAAACTATTAAAAAAATATGTTTTCTTACGCTCTCGTGTCAAATTTATTCAGTGTTGACATTTTATATAAAAAAAATACGATAAATTTAGTAGATAGATAGATAGATTTATTTACCACTAGCTGGGTGCCCGGCGTTGCCCGAGATGTCATTTATCTATAACCATTTTTGGTTACTTTTGCGCTATTTTTATGTAAAGCTCCTCGAACCCTATCCCTAAATGTGCTCACCTCCCATGCCGAAGGGGGATGAAGTCATTGACTAAATATATCGGCCGTTTTTACATGTTAGAAGATGACCACCCCCACAAATATGCGATAATGAAAAAGAATGTATTCCACGCAAAAATCGGCCGATTACATTGTCTGAAAATTTATTCCCTCGCCCAACACCTCCCAAACCCGTCGCGTTACCCAGGTTGTCACAATTAGATTCAGCGACATTCATAGTCTCGGAATTGATT
This sequence comes from Zhengitettix transpicula, assembly GCA_037074705.1. NCBI lineage: Eukaryota > Metazoa > Arthropoda > Insecta > Orthoptera > Tetrigidae > Zhengitettix > Zhengitettix transpicula. The sequence continues at coordinate 117,918,636 of CM073592.1, read as the reverse complement.
CGAATCTCGGTTGTTTTTGCGGGATTTTATTTAACGTACCTCCACCCCACCCCTAAGCTTGCTCCCCTCACAGGAGTTAAATTATACACAAACAACATCGGTATATATACGATCAAAGTAATTAACCCCAGGAAATAATTATCGCAAATATCGACCGTTTAACATGTTTGAAATTTTTCACCCCCGACCACTCCCGCTTCGGGGACTTAAACGGTCAAGTTTAATGTCATAATTAAACTCAGTGAAAATCCTGATAGTTTCTGGTTTATTTTTATCTAATGCTACTTCCACGCCAACCCTTAAGGGTGCACCCTTCCGAGTCCGAAAGGGGTTGAAATTACATACAGAGAACATGTAGGGAAATTTTATTAACCTAATTCATCCCGAAATATATTTAATTGACGAAAAAAAAGCCGGTCAACTCATCCCAACCCAGCCGATACCCGCGCGTTGTCCAGATTGTCATAAATAAATTCAGTAACATCCATTACCTTCGATTTGACTCGAATCTCGGTTGTTTTCCCGTTATTTTCAAGGAAATTAATTAAAGTCAGTGACAATCCCGATAGCTTCTGGTTTCTTTTCATGTAATGCTACTTCACGCCCATCCTTAAGGGTGCACCCTTATGAGTCCGAAAGGGGTTGAAATTATACACAGAGAACATGTAGGGAAATTTTATTACTGTAATTCATCCCGATATATATTTAATTGACGCAAAAAACAGCCGGTCAACTCATCCCAACCCAGCCGATACCCGCGCGTTGTCCAGATTGTCATAAATAAATTCAGCGACATCCATTACCTTCGATTTGACTCGAATCTCGGTTGTTTTCCCGTTATTTTCAAGGAAATTCCCACCAGCCCCACCCTTATCATGCCTACAAACAACATCGGTAGAAATACTATCAACGTCAATGGTCCCGGCATTTATTTATTCCACGCTAATATCGAAGATTTAACATGTTAGAAAATTTCCATCCCATCCACTCCCGCCCATTGGGGCTAAATGGCCAATTTGATGCTATAATTGAACTGGACGACATCCATAACCTTGGATTTGACTCCAATCTCGGTTGTTATCGCGTTATTTTATTGCAGCGTTCCTCCACCCAACACCTAAAAGTGCTCTACTGATAATCCCGACCCCGCTTCTGAGGGTGGTAGACGCGTCTCAGCCCAACAGTCGGTAGAAACACTATCAATATCTGTGACCCCTAAAAATATTTATCCGACTGAAATATCGACTGTTTTAGCATGTTTAAATATTTCCACCCCCGCTTCTGGGAGTGTTTGTTTCCTGGTCGCAAAGATCACGTGTACGAAATTTGGTGAAATTTTCTCCAGCGGTGTAGATTTGTATAACGAACATACAAATATACAAACATACAAATATACAAACATACAAACATACATGCATACATACACTGATTTTTACTTATAAAATTAAACGTCGTTATTAATGTAAACAACATCGGTTAAAATAGTATGAACAACACCACACCTAAATCTGCTACTTTCCCGTGGTGGAAAGGGTTTAATTTTTACTCATATCACATCGGTAGAAACACTATCAATCTAGTTTACCCATAAACACATAACATTTTGGCAGTTTTAGAATAATAGACAATTCTCACCCCCAGCCCTAAGCAAGCTCACCCCTAATGTCTAAAGGGATTTATATTTTCAACAACATCCGTTGAAATAGTATTCACGTAATTCTCCTCCAAGAACGCGCAAGAACTGACTATTTATCTCCCCTTCCAACCCCCACCCTTTCGGGTTAAATGGGCAATTAAAAATATTTATCCGAAGTAAACTCACTGACATCCATAACCTTCGATTTGACTCCAAACTCGGTTGTATTCGCGTTATTTTTCTGTAAAGCAACTCCACCCCAAACCCTAAGGGTACCCTTTTCCCAGGGCGTAGGAGATGAATATTATATTCAGATAACATCGGTAGAAACACAATCAATATCTTTGACCCCAAAAATATTTATCCAAATCTAATACCTGCTGTTTCAGCATGTTTAAGTATTTGAACCCCCGTCCACCCCCGCTTTAGGGGGTGGTAGGCGCGTCTCACCCCGACTGTGTTGTTTTCCTGGTCGCAAAGAACACGTGTACGAGATTTGGTGAAATTTGATCCACCGGTATAGATTTGTATTCTCCACCCCAAACCCTAAGGGTGCCCTTTTCCCAGGGTGTAGGGGATGAAAATTATATTCAGAAAACATCGGTAGAAACACCATAAATATCTTGGACCCCTAAAAATTATTATCCGACTAAAATATCGGCTGTTTTAGCATGTTTAAATATTTCAACCCCCGTGCACCCCCGCTTCTGGGGGTGGTAGACATGTCTCACCCCGACAGTGTTTGTTTCCTGGTCGTAAAGAACACGTGTACGAAATTTGGTGAAATTTGCTCTACCGGTGTAGATTTGTATAACGAACATACAAATATACAAACAAACATACAAACAAACATACAAACAAACATACAAACATACATACACTCTTTTTTATTTATAAGATTAGCCCTCTAAAGAAGAAATAGGATTCGTCACAAATGTACAGTAGATAAATTACATATAAACATATAATACACAAAAACACACACAAAAATTCATATCTTTTCACATTTGTCTAGTCACCACAATCATACGCACAATCTTTAAGAAACATGCACACAACACTTATCACTTCCTGGTATTCATCTCCTGTCGCTATGTACGGAGGGATGTCGTCATGGATATTTACTAAAACAGAAAGCAGAGGCAGAAAAACAGAACCAAAAGGGGAAAACTGGACAAACTATTTACATATTTATAGCATATTCGGCAATTTTGTAGGGAAGACAGTTCAACGAATGTGAGACCGATTCAAAAATTCGTGTACGGAGTAATAAGTTCCACTTACAAGAAAGGTTTTACACTCCTTGACGAATGAGTTGTAGTTGTTGATGTTGTTTACATGTTCAGGAAGGCAGTTAAATAAAATAGTGCGATACCGGAATAATGAACGCTAGACTCGTAGAGACTGAGGCTGTGCTTGTCAGACTTGAGAACTGAACGGTTTCTTGTGCCGTAGCCATGATTGCCCTCACTCACGTCTATTGAATACAGAAAACAAAATAAATTTGCATTCAAATTTTTATTATTTATCAACGGCACAAACAGCAGTGGGGTATGCAGTAGTAAAATTAATTAACAAGCTTCCAGTCAAAATTAAGGAATTAATAGATGAGCCAGTTTTTTTAAAAAATAAGAGTTTATCACTAAAGGAATCGACAAGCTGAATAGAAAGCTACCAGCCCAGCATGTGCAACTAATAGATTTTTATCTAATTGAGCAATTCTTTAGAGTCAGATAAGAAGCGGAATACTCATGCTTCAAAGAGATTAATGTAGGAGTGCAACAGGGCAGCTTCTTGAGGTCACTATTGTATCTACTTTACACATGTCACAACCCCAAACTGTTGACGTAACCATACCTACGTTACCTGACAATACTGGAGTGTCAAAAGTAGAAGAAGAAACTAAAAAGTTACAGAAAGCTACTGATAAGATCCAACGGTGGATCCAGAAATGGAAGATCAATTTTCTTGTTTCATGAAATCCGTCAACTTGAACTTGACGTATCGGAAACTGAAAGCAATACCTTCAGTGAGCATAAATGACGTTCTTGTATCAACGTGTATTCAACACTAAAAAATACCTAGGCATGGCCTTGGAGACTAGGCTCAAATGGAATAGAATGTGGAGAACTTCGCGTAAGAATGCGATGTCCTGGGAACATATTCTAAAATCTCAATCTATTCTTCTAATGAATAAAGCAGGAGTGTATGTGTTTTCTTTACACAAAACTACACCGCCTGGAGCAAATTTCACCAAATTTCGTACACATGTTTCTTGTGATCAGGAAACAAACACAGTTGGGGTAAGACGCGTCTACCACCCCTAGGAGCGGCGGTGGACGGATGTGGAACTATTCAAACATGCTAAAACGGCCGATATTTAAGTCTGATAAATGTTTTTAGCGGTCAAAGAAATTGATAGCGTTTCTACTGATGTTATCCACGTGTAATTTCAACCTCTTACAGCATTGGAAAGGAGCACCCTTAGGGGTTGGGGTGGAAGGGCGTTAAAGAAAATAACGCGAAGACAACCGAGATTGGAGTAAAATCCTGGGTTATGGAAGTCGCTGAGTTTATGACAACCTGAGCAACGCGCTGGGTGGAGGTGGAAATTTTCAAAAATGTTAACCGGTCTATATTTGCATTGTTTCAGGGTTAATTTGATTGTTAGTATTTCTACGAATGTTGTTTGTGTATAATTTCAACCCCTTTCGGCTTGGGAACGGAGCACCCTTAAGGGTGGGGTGGAGAGAATTACATAAATATAACACAAAAACAATTGGAGTCGAATCCGTGGTTATGGTTATCACTGAATTTAATTATGACATTCAACTTGCCGTTTAACTCACCCAAGCGGGGGTGAGCAGAGGTGGAAATATTCAAAATTTCTAAGACGGCCGATATTTTATTCGGATAAATATCTTTCTGGGTCAAGGTAACCACTGAAAAAACAGCAGAAGTTAGTAATGCTAGTACGCGAATCGGATAATCGTGGCTGTCCTGAATGTTGGTATGAGAGTAGCAGCCTAGCCGCTATACTGTATGTTGTAACGTCCGTCTCTTTCCTTTATATTAAAATTAATCTAAAGTAGATTTCATTTAACCCCTCGCCGTGGCAGGCACGTGGAAAGTCCCATGGACAAAGGAAGGGGTACAATTTTCCTGCAGGTGAGCATTTCTCAAGTCATAAGCCAATGGAAACGGCCGGCAATGGTAAATGCACCATTTTCCTGCAGGTACAGCAAGCGTCTTACGAGAAACTGGACCCGCGATGGTGGTGGCTTTGAAGGGAAGGAGAGGATCATCCAGGTTGGTAGGAGACAAAGATTTTTCTATCACCGACAAGATCTTCTGAACCCCAATATGTAGTGGAGATGGAAAAGGGAGAGATTTTTGGTCGGTCGTGGAGAAGTCGTTGCGGAAGTGCCGGAGAGAGATTTTTAGACAGTCGTTGAGGAATGGCCGGAGAGAGAGATAGTCGTTGAGTTGTTGGAAAATGGAGATTTTTGCACAGTCGTTGAGGAGGATCCGGAGGGAGAGACAGAAGTCGAAATTTTGAAAAGAGAAATATTTAGACATTTGCTGAGGAGAAGCCAGAGAGGGAGACTAGAGCGGGTGTGTAGCCAGCAGACGATGACGTGGCAGTAAGCCACCAGATCCTACGAACATCCGGGATCTACCAGCCGTGCCTTTCCACAGCGCAGTCCATGCCAGGGGTGAAGTACCATACCAGTATGTGTCTATGCAAGACTCTTGTGACTGCGTGCCACACCTTCATCCTACACATTACCTGTGACCCCTGAGAGAAATAGATTCATATTTACCTTTAATTTTTTTTTCTAATTTAACGCAGGAGAAGATCCACCATAATTTTGTAAATAACCAAACACTAGTTGTAAATAAATTATATTACTAATTAAATCCTTGTCAATTTAATTTTAAGTTTAAATCCCGTCCATTTATTGTAAGGAAAATAAACGTATTAGAATGTTAATTGTACAATTCGTCAATTTTTAATTAGTATAAAAATTAAATATTTTTATTCCTTGCTACATCTCGTGTTCTTGTAAAAATGTATGCTGTTTTGCAAAAATATTAAAGCCTTATTTTTTTATGGCTCACACAAAATACATACGTTTTTTACTAAGCCATTTATGTATTGTATTTTCATTTTGGAACTTTTCTTGTAACGTTAGTTTTGTTAATGTTGCTTAAACATTTTTTTAATACAACCCCTTCAAAAATTAAAGAAAATGTAAATTTTAATTGTTGAGGTTTTCAATTGGCCCTACTGGTGGCTATTAAATAATATTAAAGTTTAAAATTACGTTAACAATATATATTCATATATTTAATAAATATCATTTTTTAATTAATTAACAATTAATTTTCCCCACGTTGAGGTGTCAAAATGTAATAAGCAATAAATATCAAATTTAATCGGCCCACTTTGAGGGTGCCAAAATGTAATAAACAACAAATAATTAAAAGAAATCAATGGTTGGCCACACGTTAATGACGCCAATTTGTAATGAATTGAATATTAACAAAATTTAAGCAATTGATTAATAGATGAATTTTATTTTATTAAATTTATAAAAATGAGAAGAATGCTAAATGATCTACCAAATTTTAACTTAACAAAACAATTAATTTATTCAAAGTAAAATTACAAAATTTCTTGACGTGAATATTTACATTTGTGTTCTTGCTAATTTACAGATTTTAACAACTCTCATCTCAGGGTCGTTTATTTGGGCCTTATAAATAAAGAACCAATCCTTTTACATTTTAATTAACAATAAATTTTTTTACATCATTAGAGTTAAACAATAAAATAAACGTGAAACCGAAATCTGACGATTTGATTGTTATTTAACGTTTACATCACTTTTATTAATTTTTTTTCTACTTACAGTCTCTTTGCTGGTACCAGGCATTCGTTTTGGGCTCTGATGCACTATACACTTTTCACATCTAACAGGCCATAATTTCACAGAATTTAAATTCATTTCAAAACACTATCCAAATCTTTGGTATCTATCAACTGGAACGATTACTCCGTACAACACCTGTGGGGTCTCTCTCTCCAGCAAATATGGTATTTCTCGTTCGAACTATTGGTCAGCAAAATTGTTATCAACTCCATCTCGATGAAATTTGCGAACAGTTGTTTTTACTATTTCAATTTCTACTGACGGCAACTTTTATTCGGTGAATTTCTGCCCACATCTTTACTTCATGAATTCCTGCCCGCCACTTTTACTTGATGAAATTCTGCCCGCGACTTTTCTTGATGAATTTCTGCCCGCGACTTTACTTAAGTAGCCACTGCTGCAGTTAGACTGGAGTTTTAGAATGCCTGCCACCGACAAAGGCCCGCCTGTACATTGTTGCTTTTGATATTCTCGCCGATAACAATCCACCACACATTTCCAATTATAAAATCCCTAATTGCCTCTAATTAGTAGTACAATATATATTGTAATCAGCAGGTAGGCTTTAATTAAATGAAATAATAAACAAAATTTAAAACATAAAATAAAATTTATAATCACTTTGTGGCTTCAAACTCAAAACAATTACAATTAAAAAAAATCTCAGGGCCTTTACTGGGTTTGATAATGAACACAAAAAATGATTTAAAATCTTATTAACAAAACAGTTCACAATTTACCTAAACAATATGTCGATAGAATGAAAGAAATTAAAAGTAAAGAAATTAACTTTGATGAAAATTAAAAGGGAACGAAATCTGACTTTATCCTTTAATTAGCGTTTACAATATTATTCAAAATTATGTTACTTACGGACCGTCGGTATTGTACCAGAACAATCAATTTTACCTCGTTCGGACACTTTTACACTCTTTAATTATTTAATATCAGGCCTTGGTTTTCACTGATTCTACACTTCACTTTAATATTTGGCAAGATTGGGTTTATTCCGTTGACTGCTCCGCTCCACAATAATTTACAAATGTTCTCCTGGATTAATTTCTCCACGAATATTTTGGAAAGTTCTATTCTGACGAAAACTGCTCTTACTTTCCAATATTTACGCTGCAATACTTCCGTGAATGTTTTCTTTGTATTAATTCACAACTTTAACTAGTTATACATTAACGATGTCTAGTCTCTGCTCAAGTTTTATTACTTGTTCTGCTCCTCGTAATGTTTCTCCGCCAACTCAACTATCCTAGTGCTCTCGAGTTTGAGCGCATTTCCATTTCGGCATTTTCTCAAAGCAACAGAGCTCAGCGCTATTGTTGCTCTGCTCGCCTTACCGCTATAATAGATTTATCAAACTATTCAAATTTTATGTCCAAACAATTCATGGCCTAATTAACTATTGCTACAATATATATATATATATATATATATATATATATATATATATATATTCTGTTACAATTAAACTCTTCAACGTAGTCTGCCGTAATATAATAAAAATATTTACATCGTGTTCACTACAAATTGAAATAATATCAAATAAAGGTACGTACTTTTAATAAATGCTGTATTCTGACAATTATTTGTTTTTTTTAATATAATGTAATGCAATTACGAATAACTACTACCTAAAGTCGATCCCTATTTTAATCAGTATGTTTTAATACTCATTTACTAGTCCAATCGTGTACAGTTTTACTCCATCGGGAAGGAATTAAATCACATTTTGAATACAAATAGCCGTTTCTCAAAAAATTCTGGAATTTCAAACTCATCCATTTTCTGTATGCAAAATTCTAATAAAAACTTGTTATCTTTGTTTTCATAATAATTGGGCAATCTCGTCATGCTTCGTTGAAATGAGTTTCGGTTGGAGTGGACTCCATCAGTTCGAGTACCTTCACACGGAAAGGTTCTGTTGTTCTGTCACCAGACGAAACTTCATTGTGCTAAGAACGACCTCCAACTCACGAATTCGTTTCCCAAAGATCAAGAGAGCAAAACATTGCAACAGTGACGGCATTTGTCACGCTTCCTTACTTAGCGGCAATAAATTAGATTCTGCCTTCGATTCAGACCTGATACTCGAATCGAATGAGAATTTCCTGACTTTTTTCTGTCTCGCCTCTCTGTGTGAATGGAAGTGATTGACACTTCTAAAGAAGGACTTTCTCTTTTTTCTCCCAGTTCGTGTAATCCTAGTACGTTTCTCTGACTGTAAGGACCGCGGCGAAACAAGTTTTCTTGGTTTCTCATTTACTGGCGAAGGACAAACTCGTTACTGCTTGAACCTTCCCGCAAAAGCCATAATTCACTGAATAAGAATAACATTCAATTATACGATACATCCTTCTCTGTTAGATATGCTGACAGTTTCTATCGCGTTATAATTAACAGGATGTTCCCTGCAGGATATTCATCTCTCCCATTGTCAAGTTGCTTATTAAGCACTACGTTGTAATGCTGTGAATAATGATACAACTAAGCTTAAAATATGTAAGGATATTTTTAAAACAACTGGTGTTGTTTTTATTCATACAGCAGAGCGACCTTACAACATGTATAGTTAATTGAAAGATTCTTGAAGCACGAAAAACATTTATCTTATTATTTGAATAGAATAAATTTAGTAAGATTGATTTAAATTAATTTACTATAATTTATCCGTCACATCAGGTTTCAATGAGTTACATAAGTGCTTTCTTCATAATTCGAAAAGTCAAAATATTAAAATATTATATTTATTTTTATTGACGATTTTAATGTATTTTATTGTGTTTATCATATTTTGGCCTAAATTAATTTAATTTTTAGCAAATTTACTACCTTCACACCTATTTATGGAAAAATCGTTTTACTATATATTTTATTCGTATCTCTTTCCATCACTCATTTCTTTTAATTTTGAGGTTACACAACTTATTTATTAATTTTTGGGGTAAAAATTACTACTGACATTAATGAATTTGGACTTTTACGGTGTAAATTGCTGAATGATGAATTCTTCACGGAAAGCAACGGTTGAGAATGACCGCATAAACGTCGAATATATCTATGAATCTGAACCTGGTGCTTAACCGCGAAGAATTCGTCTACTAATGAATGTTTTAAACTACTTTTTTCTATATTTTATGAATATTTAATCTAATGTGAAAAAATAAAAATAAATTTACTTGTGTGACTGATTAACACCTGTGGTTCCGAATATATTAAAGTGAAATAAATTTGTTTTTTATCGTGGGATACATTACTTCGGCTTTCCTGATCAAAAATGTGACTCGGATCTGATAGTCACAGGAGCCATAAATACGTTTTCAACCGTATTTCTTCAAGTGCTTTGATATAACCATTAATTGATCACGACCGAATTATTTCGCTTCTCGCTGTTTTTAAACAATCAACTGTCAACTAAATCCCGAATTTGTGCGCCGTATTTTGAACTAAGGTTCCCACGAGCCGAGGCACCTCGGCCTGTTTTAAGAGGTGTATGTTCCGGAGTCACAGTAAGGGTCACGGCAAGAGTTGTCATCTGTTCCCATTGGAACAGTCGGCCAGCTGCCTCCTCCTAAACCGGTCGAGGCACGGAGAAGGTAATTCTGCGTCCCCACAGCAAACCCCTCTCCCGCTATCGGAAGGGCGTGGGACAAGTACCCAATGCCTGCCCTACCTGATGCAGGTTTTCTAGGGTCTGTCCTGCATTACTTTTAGGCGTATGCAGGGTAGGATCCTTAAACTATAGCCCGGGGGTTCTAGTTAACCCTTGGCTACCTTCGTCTATCATTCCGCATCCCCCCATTCAAATTCCTTCCTATGCTATTAAAGGGGAGTTGCCACCATGTGGATTACCGTATACAATGCTAGTCTACACCTCAAAACAAATTGTAGTGAGCCTTTTTGGTAGTGTTGCATATTGCTAGGAAATAGAAACAACTTCTTGTATTTAAAATTGTGAATTTCTATTTATCTCTACTTATTAAATCATGTGTGACCTTGTTTCTCAACTATAATTTTTTTATTATTCGTCAGTACCACATGTTGAAACAGTTCAAGGAATCTTCCGTACTTTTGTCGTTCTTTAAAAAAATTTGATCTGTATAGATCAATACGTCAAAGACAACCACATTTTTACGAATTGCTATATTTTTTCTGAAAAGCCTTCACCGTCATGACTGTTCTCGCTGTGTTCTGTTCATTGAATTTAGCGTAATTGATTAGAGAATTTCTTAGATTCGTGATGTGTCTGATAAACTCTAACTCTTGGCTGTCGATGTGTTATTAAGAGCCGTTTCCATGCTTGATATTCTCGTAACATTTGATTTGTTATTATTTATCTCCATTCATAACTCTCTTCCTGTTTGCTGAATGTCTGTTCATCATTTCTTGACACCACATCGTCCGCATATTTCGCGGTGTTTATTTTCGTTCCTGCCATCCCTAAATCTTCCGTGTATTCCAAAGAATTCTTTCCCAGGCAATGTGCATACAGATTAAACAAGATTTATTCCTCAGAGTACATTTATATTTTTTCCGTGAGTCAGAGGTACTTTGACTTTCCCGTCCTTTTTACAGGTCTTCTTTCCTTCCACCAAAATTGGTTTAGAATAACCATAAATATATTCTAGTTAGTGTCCGACAGCTGATCTGTAGGGATGTATTGTGTACATTACAGTTCTCGCCGAGATTCGAAGCCTAAACGCCTCGAGTCAAACACAGCCCAACGAGACAGATACAAAAGCGCACATTAGTTAGTGTTAAAGTGATACAAGAAACTTCTTCACCTATTAGCAAATAATTTATGTACGGAATACAAATAACAATATTACCTATCAGGAATTGTCCTGGACTAAGTAATGTGACGAACAATTAACAATTGCATTGTAACGCGTGTATTTGGGTTTAGTTTTCTCTTTGTCTCGAAAGTGTTGTTTGGAGAATTCGAAATCGTGCACGTGCGTGGGGGTGGAGGAGATAAATATTTCCATCCAAGTAATTTTCGTGTCCTGTCTCGATTGTTGCTCTCAACATGACAGAATAGTTGGCCATTGTTGACTACGAAACTGCAGCTGCGTGCTATAACTCTTGTAACAATGGAAGAATCAGTGAAACTGACATTTCGACGAAGTTTTCTAATAATGAAAAAAAGTAAAACAAATGGAGGCTATAATGGAGGGAACGGAGATAAGCTTTTGAAACTGGACACTTGTTCTGCGTTCACCGCAGCTGGTGGATGTGATTATGAGACCCTCCGTATTGCGTTACGTGTATACGTTTTAAGTGTCACCGATCTACAAATCCCATGAGTTCTGCTATAAACTTTTCCAAGTTGTTGTCTCTGATATAGTCCAAGGCAGAATCGTCGTGAGAAAGGGGCCAATTTGTTAGTGAAAAGTTCATCCAAGCCACACAATTTAGTACGACGGCTTGCCAGCAATCAATCCCGGAGGCCGACGCCTTAGCCAGTGGTCAAACCCTGAGTCGACGCCTTGCAATGGTCATCACTGCACTTAACCCGTTCTGCCGGCTGTGAGATACGGAGACGTCGGTACGAGAGCTACAGCAAGCAACACAACACAGAATACCAGTACGTATTTGCTACGGGCAGCAGATCTCTTCTACGTAAAAACCACAGGTGCCTGAGATAACAGTTTTTCATGCTTAACTGTAATAAACTTATATAAAAATTTCTTTAATGGTCAATAATTTTTTGATTTAACGTAAAAACCCAGCCCACAAGAAAATAATTCTTTACAGCATCATCACGTCAATGCACAGTTAAACGTGACAAAAATTAACACGTCTACTTCTAATATTTTTCTGTAATCTATATCAAATCAACTATCGAAAAATAGGTTGTAATAAATACACGAGGGTTGTTTGATAAGTTTGGTAAAATGTTAAACAAGAAAATTTATTTTAACAAACTCACTTTATTTCTCAACGCAGTCTCCTTCCTTGGCCCAGCGAGTTTCAAATTTTTTCAAACCATCACAAAAATAGATTTTGTGTAAAACTCCGTCACAGCCTCGATCTCTTCATCATTTTATGAAAACTTTTTCCCGCCTAGCCAAATTTTCAAGTTCGAGAACGAGAAGAAGTGCTATGTGAATAAGGGGATGAGAAACCAATTCGAATCACAACTCGTACACTTTCGTCATTGAGACAGCTGCTGTGTGCGCTGGCGCATTGTCTTGGTGAAACGGGACTTTCTCAATCAGCACCCGTTTCAAACGACCAAACAGAGCAGCATAATAGAGCCTTGTTATGGTTGTGCCCTTTTCCAAGAAGTCTATTAATATTATACCCTGAGAATCTCAAAAGACAGTAGCAATCATCTTCCCAGCTGACAAAACGGTCTTCGCCTTTTTCGGTGCACTTTCACCAGCTTTTGTCCATTGTTTTGATTTTTTTTATCTCTGGAGTGTAGGGATGGATCCAAATTTCATCTACGATTTTGAATCTGCGTAGGTTACGCCTAAACATTTCTAGATTCTGCGTTGTAATATTTTTTTCCGAATCCGTTTTTCGTCCAATGTCAACAGTGGCAGCACCCATCCCGCCAAAGCTTTATCACGGCCAGTTTTTCATGGAGGATGAAATGCACTCGTTCAGTTGAGAAGCCGACGGCATCAGCTACCACACGCAATTTTAGTTACGATATTGTGAACTTATCCGATGTTTCCCTTCCTGGTGACCTCAATTGTGCTGCCGGAGCGAGTTTCATCTTCTGTGCTTCTGCGACTACGTTTAAGCCTATTAATCCAGAAGTAAATGGTCTTCAATGATGGCGCAGAGTCTGCATGAACTTCATCCATTCGGGTTTTATTTGTGCAGCTGTTCAACCCTTCAAATGAAAGAGTTTCGTGACAGCGCGAAATTCGTTTTTTTCCCTATTGTCTTCGCCTGACGACACATATAACACTACAGAAGGCTGCCAACAATAAAACACGACTGGCATATGTTTAAAACTTTTAGGAATATGTTTGAAAGAATCATATTTGCCAACAATGCCGGAAAACTGAAAAATTTCCCGATCTTTCATAAAAATAGCAGACTTATCGAACAAATCCCGTAGAGTTACTTAAATTTGTTAGTGACCACCATTTGAGTTAGTCATTGAGCTGTTAACTTAAAAAGTTTCAATAGTGTTTGCCAGCAAAGAATTTGGAAGGACAGGTGTTTTGATGTATTCGTAATCCTGTGCCCATTAGCGGAGACATGGGACGCCATAGCTAGGCTGTCAGATGCTTATCTGAAACATACAGCCTGATGAATTCGTAGGCTGGCCATCCGAAGCTCTTAAGATGCTGAGCAGCTTTACAGAAAATGTTAATACATGAACCAATTCGCCCATTTTGTCTTTTAAGTTTTTCGTTTTAGATGGGAAAGGATAATACTGTCCGGAGTCTTTAAACTTTTTATCACTCTAAAGTGTAAGAAATTCATATAATTTTAATATAAATTTCATTTGTCATTTTATAGTCGTCATGATCGTCTTAATTTACTTTAGGTTGGTATTGAGAGTTGTGTGAAGAACAAGAGTTAAAATTATAACTAACGTCAAAACGAATCATTTAGTAACGAATTTATCTTCAAATAATGACTTGAATAAAGGTTGAAGTTAAACGTTTGTTTCGAATTAGCGACGCTAACGAAAGAAAAATTATTGTTCATAATGGTTATAAAGGCCTTAATAAAATTGACGTCTAGCGTACATATTATTACATATAAAACAAACTTGTGTGATAACATGTATCTATTAAGTGCCTTTCATTAACTAACATTGTACTCTTACAACTGTAACCTGTATTTCCATAAGTTAATATTTATTTCCAAAAAATATATTGTAATAACCACACCGTCCATTTAGAGACATAATTTTTATAAAACTCCCTGCGTACTATATCTTGCATACTTGAAAATTGTTGCATATTCCTAATAAATCCATCCATAAGTAATTCCAATATTTAGGGCGTGGTACAGTAATTTATACATTTAAATTATTTTCTTACATTTCCTTCAACTTCCATAATTTTTACCCGTGTGTATTTCACTTTGTAATGTCAATTACACTGAGTCCAAAATTTTTCAGTATTTATATTCGGAATAGGGAATTTGTATATATTTGTATCAGTTACTTAATTACTAGCTGGGTGTCCGGCGTTGTCCCACAAAAATTTTCCTTCGGCGAATATCGGCCGTTTTAACATGTTTTAAAATTTCCACCCCCGCCCCGGGGGTGGTAGACGTGTCCTACCTCCAGAGTTTGTTTCAGGTTCGAAAGGAATACGTGTATGATATTTGGTGAAATTTGCTCCACGGGTGTAGATTTGTATGCGGGACATATACACACACAAACAGTCGTATTTATTTATTTATTAGAAGAAGAAGATAAATTTCCTTGTTTAGAAATCTAAATATTAATCTATGTAAAGAGCGATGTATATTATTTCAAATAATGTCTGTAAAATTGTTGACTGATATACAGCGTGTCCCGTTCAAACCTGCCTCATTTCAAAGGATCACGGAAATTAAATTACAGTAGACATGATAATGAAATCGTACCATAGGATCTCAAAGAAATTATTTAATAATTATCAGTAGCACGAAAATTATGGAGTATGTATTCAATTTCCTGCTATGTTCTTCATAACAATACGCATCAGTATATTCGGTACGGTTTGTCGTCCGGTATCACAACGTGTAGTAAGTACAACTTCCTTTGTATGCTTACAAAGTGCAAATTCTGACATATATGATGCCGAACGACAACCATTTTCTACGGATATGCTACAGCGTTTTGTTACAAAGAACATGGAAAGTAATTTAATTCAATCTCGATTATTATCTCCTCGATAATTTATCGCAGTAGTCCAATGAACATTGGGCGGTAAGTAATCTCTGAGATAATATTGTCGTGGACGACGGCTTAAGAAGTCGCTCGACGCCTATAGCATCCAGCGATAAAATTATCGCCACTTGCAACTAGTGGTCTACGTAACGCAATGCATGTTTGCTCGGCATTCATCAAATTTCACTACTTATTCTCTGTGTATAATTTCAACCTGTTTCACCTGGTACACCACTTGGAGTTGGAGTGGCTTTACGTAAAAATAACGTAAACACAATCGAGATTGGAGTCGAAACCAAGGTTATGGTTGTCAGTGAGTTTAATTAAGATTTTCAAGTTGCCATTTAACTCCTCCAAGTGGGGGTTTGGAGTGGAAATTTGCAAACATGGTAAATTGCCGATATGAGTCGCATAAGTATTTTCGGGGTCAGAGTGATTAATAGAGTTTCTACCAATGTATGTGTGTAAAATTTCAACCTTTTATGGCATGGGAAAGGAGAACCATTACGGTGGGGGTGGAAAATCGTTTCAAGAAAATAACGCGAATATAAGCGATATTGGTGTCAAATCCGGGGTTATGGGTGACGTTGAGTTTAATTATGAGATTAAACTTGCCATTAAGCTCCCAGGAACGGGGGTGGTCCGGGTTGGAAGTTGTAAAACATGTTAATCTATCTATTCTTTACGACGAATAAATATATTTCGGGATCAATGAGATTCATAAAAATTTCTCTACGTGTTCTCTGCGTATAATTTAAAACCTTTCGGGTTTTAGGAGTAGAGTATCCTTAGGGGTGGTGGTGTACGGGTGTTCCAACAATATAAGGCTAATACAGCCCAGACTGGAGTAAAAACCAGGCTTATGAATGTCTCTGAGTTTAATAATTATATTTAACTTGCCATTTAACCACCGGGGGCGGGGGTTGACAAGGTTTTCAATTTTGAAACATATCGAACGGACTAAATTTGCGTGGAACTAATATTTGTTGGGGTCAATGACATTGATAGTACTCAAACCCTATAAGATTGGTAGGGGTAGGGGTGGACGGAGTTACAAGAAAATAATGCGAAAATAACAGAGATTCGAGTCAAATCGTGTTTATGGATGTCGCTGAATTTATTTATGACAATTTGGCCAACTCGCCGGCGTGGGTTGAAATGAGATGAGTTAAGTGGATGTGGGTTGGAGTCGAAATGTTCAAACATTTTAACCGGCCGATATTTCCGTGGAATAAATATTTTTTGGAGTTTCATAATATTTCTCTAGATGTTATCTGTGTATAATATCACGGGCTTGGGAGGGGAGCATCCTTAAGGATGGGAGCGGAGTGGCATTTCATTAAAATAACGAAAAAACAATCGAATTGGAGTCAAATCAGGGTTATGGTTGTCATTCAGTTTAATTATCACATTAAATTGGCGGGGGTGATCGGGGATGGAAATTATTCAAACATGTTAATCGTCTAATATTTTTCGCAGTCAATTCAATCTTATAAATAAAAAAGAGTGTATGTATGTTTGTTTGTATGTTTGTTTGTATGTTTGTTTGTATGTTTGTTTGTATGTTTGTTTGTATGTTTGTTTGTTTGTTTGTATGTTTGTATATTTGTATGTTCGTTATACAAATCTACACCGGTAGAGCAAATTTCACCAAATTTCGTACACGTGTTCTTTACAACCAGGAAACAAACACTGTCGGGGTGAGACGCGCCTACCACCCCCAGAAGCGGGGGTGGACGGGGGTGGAAATATTTGAACATGCTAAACCAGTCGATATTTCAGTCGGATAAATATTTTTAGGGGTCAAAGATATTTATAGTCTTTCCACTGATGATATCTGAATATAATTTTCAACCGCTACACCCTGGGGAAAGAGCACCCCTAGCGTTTGGGGTGGAGAATACAAATCTACACCGCTGGAGCAAATTTCACCAAATTTCGTACACGTGTTCTTTACGACCAGGAAACAAACACTGTCGGGGTGAGACGCGCCTACCACCCCCAGAAGCGGGGGTGGACGGGGGTGGAAATATTTGAACATGCTAAACCAGTCGATATTTCAGTCGGATAAATATTTTTAGGGGTCAAAGATATTTATAGTCTTTCCACTGATGATATCTGAATATAATTTTCAAACTCTACACCCTGGGGAAAGAGCACCCCTAGCGTTTGGGGTGGAGAATACAAATCTACACCGCTGGAGCAAATTTCACCAAATTTCGTACACGTGTTCTTTACGACCAGGAAACAAACACTGTCGGGGTGAGACGCGCCTACCACCCCCAGAAGCGGGGGTGGACGGGGGTGGAAATATTTGAACATGCTAAACCAGTCGATATTTCAGTCGGATAAATATTTTTAGGGGTCAAAGATATTTATAGTCTTTCCACTGATGATATCTGAATATAATTTTCAAACTCTACACCCTGGGGAAAGAGCACCCCTAGCGTTTGGGGTGGAGAATACAAATATACACCGCTGGAGCAAATTTCACCAAATTTCGTACACGGGTTCATTGCTACCGGGAAAACAACACTGTCGGGGTGAGACGCGTCTACCAACCCCAGAAGCGGGGGTGGACGGGGGTTGAAATACTTAAACATGCTAAAACAGCAGGTATTACATTTGGATAAATATTTTCGGGGTCAGAGATATTGATTGTGTTTCTACCGATGTTATCTGAATATAATATTCATCTCCTACGCCCTGGGAAAAGGGCACCCTTAGGGTTTGGGGTGGAGTTGCTTTACAGAAAAATAACGCGAATACAACCGAGTTTGGAGTCAAATCGAAAGGTTATGGATGTCAGTGAGTTTACTTCGGATAAATATTTTTAATTGCCCATTTAACCCGAAAGGGTGGGGGTTGGAAGGGGAGATAAATAGTCAGTTCTTGCGCGTTCTTGGAGGAGAATTACGTGAATAGTATTTCAACGGATGTTGTTAAAAAGATAAATCCCTTTAGACATTAGTGGTGAGCTTGGTTAGGGCTGGGGGTGAGTATTGTCTATTATTCTAAAACTGCCAAAATGTTATGTGTTTATGGGTAAACTAGATTTATAGTGTTTCTACCGATGTGATATGAGTAAAAATTCAACCCTTTCCACCACGGGAAAGTAGCAGATTTAGGGGTGGTGTTGTTCATACTATTTTATCGATGTTGTTTCCATTAATAACGACGTTTAATTTTATAAATAAAAATGAGTGTATGTATGTATGTATGTTTGTATGTTTGTATATTTGTATGTTTGTATATTTGTATGTTTGTATATTTGTATATTTGTATGTTCGTTATACAAATCTACACAGCTGGAGAAAATTTCACCAAATTTTGTACACGTGTTCTTTGCGACCAGGAAACAAACACTGTCGGGGTGAGACGCGTCTACCACCTCCAGAAGCGGGGGCGGACGGGGGTTGAAATATTTAAACACGCTAAAACAGTCGTTATTTCCGTCGGATAAATATTTTTAGGGGTCACAGATATTGATAGTGTTTCTACCGACTGTTGGGCTGAGACGCGTCTACCACCCCCAGAAGCGGGTCGGGATTATCAGTAGAGCACTTTTAGGTGTTGGGTGGAGGAACGCTGCAATAAAATAACGCGAATACAACCAAGATTGGAGTCAAATCCAAGGATATGGATTTCGTCCAGTTCAATTATAGCATCAAATTGGCCATTTAGCCCCAATCGGCGGCAGTGGATGGGATGGAAATTTTCTAACATGTTAAATCATCGATATTAGCGTGGAATTAATAAATGCCGGGACCATTGACGTTGATAGTATTTCTACCGATGTTGTTTGTAGGCATGATAGGGGTGGGGCTGGAGGGGATTTCCTTGAAAATAACGGGAAAACAACCGAGATTCGAGTCAAATCGAAGGTAATGGATGTCCCTGGATTTATTTATGACAATCTGGACAACGCGCGGGTATCGGCTGGGTTGGGATGAGTTGACCAGCTGTTTTTTGCGTCGATTAAATATATTTCGGGATGAATTACATTAATACAATTTCCCTACATGTTCTCTGTGTATAATTTCAACCCCTTTCGGACTCATAAGGGTGCACATTTAAGGGTGGGCGTGAAGTAGCATTACATAAAAAGAAACCAGAAACTATCGGGATTGTCACTGAGTTTAATTAATTTCCTTGAAAATAACGGGAAAACAACCGAGATTCGAGTCAAATCGAAGGTAATGGATGTCCCTGAATTTATTTATGACAATCTGGACAACGCGCGGGTATCGGCTGGGTTGGGATGAGTTGACTGGCTGTTTTTTGCGTCAATTAAATATATTTCGGGATGAATTAGATTAATAAAATTTCCCTACATGTTCTCTATGAATAATTTCAATCCCTTTCGGACTCATAAGGGTGGGCGTGAAGTAGCATTACATAAAAAGAAACCAGAAACTATCGGGATTGTCACTGAGTTTAATTAATTTCCTTGAAAATAACGGGAAAACAACCGAGATTCGAGTCAAATCGAAGGAAATGGATGTCGCTGAATTTATTTATGACAATCTGGACAACGCGCGGGTATCGGCTGGGTTGGGATGAGTTGACCGGCTGTTTTTTGCGTCGATTAAATATATATCGGGATGAATTACAGTAATAAAATTTCCCTACATGTTCTCTGTGTATAATTTCAACCCCTTTCGGACTCATAACGGTGCACCCTTAAGGGTGGGCGTGAAGTAGCATTACATAAAAAGAAACCAGAAGCTATCGGGATTGTCACTGAGCTATTAATTTCCTTGAAAATAATTGGAAAACAACCGAGATTCGAGTCAAATCGAAGGTAATGGATGTTGCTGAATTTATTTATGACAATCTGGACAACGCGCGGGTATCGGCTGGGTTGGGATGAGTTGACCGGCTTTTTTTTCGTCAATTAAATATATTTCGGGATGAATTAGATTAATAAAATTTCCCTACATGTTCTCTGTGTGTAATTTCAACCCCTTTCGGACTAGGAAGGGTGCACCCTTAAGGGTTTGCGTGGAAGTAGCATTAGATAAAAATAAACCAGAAACTATCAGGATTTTCACTGAGTTTAATTATGACATTAAACTTGACCGTTTAAGTCCCCGAAGCGGGAGTGGTCGGGGGTGAAAAATTTCAAACATGTTAAACGGTCGATATTTGCGATAATTATTTCCTGGGGTTAATTACTTTGATAGTATTTATACCGATGTTGTTTGTGTATAATTTAACCCCTGTGAGGGGAGCAAGCTTAGGGGTGGGGTGGAGGTACGTTAAATAAAATCCCGCAGAAACAACCGAGAATCGAATCAATTCCGAGACTATGAATGTCGCTGAATCTAATTGTGACAACCTGGGTAACGCGACGGGTTTGGGAGTTGTTGGGCGAGGGAATAAATTGTCAGACAATGTAATCGGCCGATTTTTACGTGGAATACATTCTTTTTCATTATCGCATATTTGTGGGGGTGGTCATCTTCTAACATGTAAAAACGGCCGATATATTTAGTCAATGACTTCATCCCCCTTCGGCATGGGAGGTGAGCACATTTAGGGATAGGGTTCGAGGAGCTTTACATAAAAATAGCGCAAATTGGAGTCTTATGGATGGTTATAGATAAATGACATCTCGGGCAACGCCGGGCACCCAGCTAGTACTGAATAATTGTCTTTATGTTGTTTGTGTATAATTTTAACCCCTTTCGGGCTTGGGAGGGGAAGCATCCTTAAGGGTGGGGGTGATGTGACATTACATAAAATTATGCAAAACATTTGAGATTCGAGCCGATTCCAAGGTTTTGTATATCACTGAGTTTAATTATTTCATTAACTTGCCGTTTAACTCCTCCAATTGAGGGTGGTATTTTTCAAACATGTTAATCGACTAATATTGACGTCGCAATAATATTTTTCGGCGTCAATTAAATCATAATCTTTCTGTAGATGTTCTCTGTGTATAATTTAAATCACTATAATATTCAACTTTTTGTTTAACCCACAGTAGAGGGAGAACGCGGAGTGGAAATTCTGTAAAATGTTGAAACGGACGATATGATTTACGAAAGAAACTTTTTCGGGGTCAATGAGTTCCACCCCTTTCGGCGTGAGAGGTGAGAGAGGAGACGAAATGCGTTACATAAAAATAACTTAAAAGCGAGATTGGAGTCAAATTGGGGGTTATGGATATATGACTTCCCGGGCAACGCCGGATACCCAGGTTGTTTTAAAATAAAATGAAGATTGGAGTCATATTTTAAAAGTTATTTTGAATGCTATTATGTATTTCGTAAAAAATAAAGATGGTTTGGGAGAAACTTGTGAAAAAATAGTCCTCCCGAATGTGCAAATTTCATGAACTTGATAGAATTAGTCACTACGATCCTATTACTGTGCAATATATTGAAACTCATAAGAAAAATTAAGTTATTCATTTCTCTCCTACACTAAAAACATATAATTAATATAGTCAATATATTATTTCAAATATTCAAATATATGGACGAAGTTTTCTCGGGATTTCAACCGGGTAGCGTCGTTTAATATCCACAACGTTTGGATGGCTTGCACCGCCATCTTGTTGTGGATATTAAACGACGCTACCCGGTTGGAATCCCGAGAAAACTACACCGGGAAAACCTACGTTCCTTAACAAAATATATATTTCAATTTTATTTGGCAGCGCACCAGTTTTTATTTAAATGGACACGCTTTAAAAATCAGATTTTTTAAAATGACATTAACCAGACCTAGCATTGTAATATAATAATGACTTCGATGATCCAGAATTCGTATGTGTAATTAAGAGTTTCAAATATCTAGCCGTGGAAATTTGGGGGATATGGACGCTTTTCAAATATCACGGAAAAAATTAACAAATCTCATTTCAAAACACTTATCCACTTATAGAAATAGCAATAAGGATTTTCATAACAATTCCTGTATCAACAACAATTTCCTGCGAACGTCCCTTTAGCAAATTGAAAATTATAAAATCTCACCTTCGTTCTTCTATTGGACAAGAGCGATTAACAAACATGTCTATAAGATCAAATGAAAAAGATTATTACGATATAAAAGACGTTTTTGCAAAATGAAATGCGATAAAAGTTACTTTATAAAATATTATGAACTATTTCATGTTATTGTATTATTTGAGCATATACATATGTTTCGTATTTCTATAATTTTGTCGTCAATGAATATTAATAAAAATTTGTTCTTAATTGGGTTATAGATTATTTATTCAATACAATACCTTTGCAAACACATTATATATATTGTAATAACCAGCTCAGAAGGACAGGAATTCTGTTCTTATTTTTGTCAGATTTGTTTACGAACTCAGACTGGGGATCCTTGAGTGGTTGGTACATTTAAAAAAATAAGGATAAAATGACGGATAAGTGACTTTTAGAGAGGGGAAGGACTAATAATTGGGGCGTTTTTGCAGCTCTTAGGGCTAATTGGTTGTGGACGACGGAATCCTAATGGCATAAAATGACAGAAGGTTGTTTGGACGATGTAATTATATTAAAAGGAAACGTTTAGTTTAATTGGTTGAGTGGCTCTCGGAGCGGGAGAACGGCAACAGATGGTGTTTGTTTGGCGAAAGTGGAAATGAAAAAAAACCTGTGAAAACAAGGGAAGATTCTGGACCCGGATATAAATAAGAGGGCAGTTGGACAGTTTAGGAGCTCATTATCATTTCGTGTTGGAGAGGAGACGGACTTGTCAGCGGGGAGAGATCGTTGGTGCAGGTCCACAAGGCGGACGCAGGGCCGAGAGTAATCAGCTGGACATCAGTCGTCAACAGTTGGGAGTTTCATCGTGGAGATCTGTCTGAAAGCAGAGTTGTTTGAATTCGTCGTGAGGATGACGTCGTCAAGAGGAGGTGGCTGTGATAGCAGAGTGTGAGCGCAGCTTGGTGCCTTTTATGCCTATATGAGGTGAGTGTGTGGACCAGAGACCTTGTAAGTTTATTTTTCTGAATTAAAAATTGTAAATTGTTAAGAAAGGGTAAAAAGTCAGATTTCGTTTCAATCAATCATTTTATTCGTTTCAATCGTTTTATTTGTTTCACGCGTTTTATTAATTTCAATTATTTCGTTTCAATCATTTCGTTTTTCATATATTGTAACTGTATTTGTTTAATTGTAACATTTTGTTGTTTCCTTATCAACCCAGTAAAGACCTTGAGGGTACAGAGTCCAATTAAATTTATCAAATGTAATCTAGGTAAATAAAATTGTTTTGATTTATAAAATTTCATCAGATTTGTGAAATTGTAAATTGTGTTTTAATAAATGATAATTGTTGGTTTAAAATGGTACCGGTAGTTTTATTTTATGTATGTACTAGCTGGGTGCCCGGCGTTGCCCGAGATGTCATTTATCTATAACCATCCATAAGACTCCAATTTTGGTTACTTTTGCGCTATTTTTATGTAAAGCTCCTCGAACCCTATCCCTAAATGTGTTCACCTCCCCGCCCATGCCGAAGGGGGATGAAGTCATTGACTAAATATATCGCCAGTTTTTACATGTTAGAAGATGACCACCCCCACAAATATGCGATAATGAAAAACAATGTATTCCACGCAAAAATCGGCCGATTACATTGTCTGAAAATTTATTCCCCCGCCCAACACCTCCCAAACCCGTCGCGTTTCCCAGGTTGTCACAATTAGATTCAGCGACATTCATAGTCTCTGAATTGATTCGAATCTCGATTGTTTTTGCGGGATTTTATTTAACGTACCTCCACCCCACCCCTAAGCTTGCTCCCCTCACAGGGGTTAAATTATACACAAACAACATCGGTATAAATACTTTCAAAGTAATTAACCCCAGGAAATAATTATCGACCGTTTAACATGTTTGAAATTTTTCACCCCCGACCACTCCCGCTTCGGGGACTTAAACGGTCAAGTTTAATGTCATAATTAAAATCAGTGACAATCCCGATAGTTTCTGGTTTCTTTTTATGTAATGCTACTTCACGCCCACCCTTAAGGGTGCACCCTTATGAGTCCGAAAGGGGTTGAAATTATTCACAGAGAACATGTAGGGAAATTTTATTAATGTAATTCATCCCGAAATATATTTAATCGACGCAAAAAACAGCCGGTCAACTCATCCCAACCCAGCCGATACCCGCGCGTTGTCCAGATTGTCATAAATAAATTCAGGGACATCCATTACCTTCGATTTGACTCGAATCTCGGTTGTTTTCCCGTTATTTTTAAGGAAATTAATGAAACTCAGTGACAATCCCGACAGTTTCTGGTTTCTTTTTATGTAATGCTACTTCACGCCCATCCTTAAATGTACACCCTTATGAGTCCGAAAGGGGTTGAAATTATACACAGAGAACATGTACGGAAATTTTATTAATGTAATTCATCCCGAAATATATTTAATCGACGCAAAACACAGCCGGTCAATTCATCCCAACCCAGCCGATACCCGCGCGTTGTCCAGATTGTCATAAATAAATTCAGGGACATCCATTACCTTCGATTTGACTCGAATCTCGGTTGTTTTCCCGTTGTTTTCAAGGAAATCCCCTCCAGCCCCACCCCTATCATGCCTACAAACAACATCGGTAGAAATACTATCAACGTCAATGGTCCCGGCATTTATTTATTCCACGCTAATATCGATGATTTAATATGTTAGAAAATTTCCATCCCATCCACTCCCGCCTCTCGGGGCTAAATGGGAAATTTGATGCTATAATTGAACTGGACAACATCCATAACCTTGGATTTTACTCCAATCTCGGTTGTATTCGCGTTATTTTATTGCAGCTTTCCTCCACCCAACACCTAAAAATGCTCTACTGATAATCCCGACCCGCTTCTGGGGATGGTAGACGCGTCTCACCCCAACAGTCGGTAGAAACACTATCAATATCTGTGACCCCTAAAAATATTTATCCGACTGAAATATCGACTGTTTTAGCATGTTTAAATATTTCAACCCCCGTCCGCCGCCGATTCTGGAGGTGGTAGACGCGTCTCACCCCGACAGTGTTTGTTTCCTGGTCGCAAAGAACACGTGTACGAAATTTGGTGAAATTTGATCCACCGGTATAGATTTGTATTCTCCACCCCAAACGCTAGGGGTGCTCTTTCCCCAGGGTGTAGAGGTTGAAAATTATATTCAGATATCATCAGTGGAAACACTATAAATATCTTTGACCCCTAAACATATTTGTCCGACTGAAATATCGACTGTTTTAGCATGTTTAAATATTTCCACCCCCGTCCACCCCCGTCCACCCCCGCTTCTGGGGGTGGTAGACGCGTCTCACCCCGACAGTGTTTGTTTCCTGGTCGCAAAGAACACGTGTACGAAATTTGGTGAAATTTTCTCCAGCGGTGTAGATTTGTATAACGAACATACAAATATACAAACATACAAATATACAAACATACAAATATACAAACATACAAATATACAAACATACAAACATACATACATACATACACTCATTTTTATTTATAAAATTAAACGTCGTTATTAATGGAAACAACATCGGTTAAAATAGTATGAACAACACCACCCCTTAATCTGCTACTTTCCCGTGGTGGAAAGGGTTGAATTTTTACTCATATCACATCGGTAGACACACTATAAATCTAGTTTACCCATAAACACATAACATTTTGGCAGTTTTAGAATAATAGACAATTCTCACCCCCAGCCCTAACCAAGCTCACCAGTAATGTCTCAAGGGATTTATCTTTATAACAACATCTGTTGAAATACTATTCACGTATTTCTCCTCCAAGAACGCGCAAGAACTGACTATTTATCTTCCCTTCCAACACCCACCCTTTCGGGTTAAATCGGCAATTAAAAATATTTATCCGAAGTAAACTCACTGACATCCATAACCTTCGATTTGACTCCAAACTCGGTTGTATTCGCGTTATTTTTCTGTAAAGCAACTCCACCCCAAACCCTAAGGGTGCCCTTTTCCCAGGGCGTAGGAGATGAATATTATATTCAGATAACATCGGTAGAAACACAATCAATATCTTTGACCCCGAAAATATTTATCCAAATCTAATACCTGCAGTTTCAGCATGTTTAAGTATTTCAACCCCCGTCCACCCCCGCTTCTAGGGTTGGTAGACGCGTCTCACCCCGACAGTGTTGTTTTCCTGGTCGCAAAGAACCCGTGTACGGAATGTGGTGAAATTTGCTCTACCGATGTAGATTTGTATAACTAACATACAAATATAAAAAAAAAAACATAAGATATAAAAGCTTTTTAAAAGAGTATAAAAAGCAATGGTTCTGAAACACTTTTATTTTTGACTAAACGTCGTTATTAATGGAAACAACATCGATTAAAATAGTATGAACAACACCACCCCTAAATCTGCTACTTTCCCGTGGTGGAAAGGGTTGAATTTTTACTCATATCACATCGGTAGAAACACTATCAATCTAGTTTACCCATAAACACATAATATTTTGGCAGTTTTAGAATAATAGACAATTCTCACCCCCAGCCCTAAGCAAGCTCACCACTAATGTCTAAAGGGATTTATATTTTCAACAACACCCGTTGAAATAGTATTCACGTAATTCTCCTCCAAGAACGCGCAAGAACTGACTATTTATCTTCCCTTCCAACCCCCACCCTTTCGGGTTAAATGGGCAATTAAAAATATTTATCCGAAGTAAACTCACTGACATCCATAACCTTCGATTTGACTCCAAACTCGGTTGTATTCGCGTTATTTTTCTGTAAAGCAACTCCACCCCAAACCCTAAGGGTGTCCTTTTCCCAGGGCGTAGGAGATGAATATTATATTCAGATAACATCGGTAGAAACACAATCAATATCTTTGACCCCGAAAATATTTATCCAAATCTAATACCTGCTGTTTTAGCATGTTTAAGTATTTCAACCCCCGTCCACCCCCGCTTCTGGGGTTGGTAGACGCGTCTCACCCCGACGGTGTTTGTTTCCTGGTCGTAAAGAACACGTGTACGAAATTTGGTGAAATTTGCTCCAGCGGTGTATATTTGTACTCTCCACCCCAAACGCTAGGGGTGCTCTTTCCCCAGGGTGTAGAGGTTGAAAATTATATTCAGATATCATTAGTGGAAAGACTATAAATACCTTTGACCCCTAAAAATATTTATCCGACTGAAATATCGACTGTTTTAGCATGTTCAAATATTTCCACCCCCGTCCACCCCCGCTTCTGGGGGTGGTAGGCGCGTCTCACCCCGACAGTGTTGTTTTCCTGGTCGCAAAGAACACGTGTACGAAATTTGGTGAAATTTGATCCACCGGTATAGATTTGTATTCTCCACCCCAAACTCTAAGGGTGCCCTTTTCCCAGGGTGTAGGGGATGAAAATTATATTCAGAAAACATCGGTAGAAACACCATCAATATCTTGGACCCCTAAAAATTATTATCCGACTAAAATATCGGCTTTTTTAGCATGTTTAAATATTTCAACCCCCGTGCACCCCCGCTTCTGGGGGTGGTAGACATGTCTCACCCCGACAGTGTTTGTTTCCTGGTCGTAAAGAACACGTGTACGAAATTTGGTGAAATTTGCTCTAACGGTGTAGATTTGTATAACGAACATACAAATATACAAACATACAAACAAACAAACAAACATACAAACAAACATACAAACAAACATACAAACATACATACACTCTTTTTTATTTATAAGATTACAATATGTATATATATATATATATATATATATATGGATATTTATCTTTGGGAACATGTTTCACGTGAAATTATTGCAGAGATAAATCGTGAAACTGACTATGTATATATATGTATGTATATACAGGCATTTCATTCTTATGAGGTTAACAGTATTTAATATATTGCATTTAATAATTTTTTTTTTCATTATTTGGTTACGGGGAGGAACAAGTTAAACACAGGCGCTTCATATTCTTGCTAAGGCATTGAACGTTTCTGTAGACTCACAGAATCTTCAAAACCACATGTTTCGGCTATCCATATCAAATAAATAATTCCATAATTAATTCTGTGCTTGTCCCCGTATCATTTGTATTTTCTTTTCAAATGAATCAAATGGGCGTCTTTCTTCATTATTAAACCCATTTTTGTACGGGCTAGAGGTATGTGATGAGTGGTTATTAAGGATTACATCTTTAAATAAATTCATTGCTGTATTAATAAAAACTTCATACTATTATATTCATTAAACCTGAGATGAGGAAACAAGACCAGTTAGTGTATGTCCCAAACATTTTGTAATAAACAGAGAAATTGAAAAATACTTCTTATGAAGGTGGAAGGCTAACTTAAGTATTTTTAATGCGAAACAATAATTTACTCAACACTGTACAGCAGTAAATATTAACCCTCGCGGAAGAGAATAGTAAACAGACTACGAAGCGCAACACATTTTTAAGGAATACTCACCATACAATGCACAATAAATTTCCTCGTTATGTTCTTGCAGACGGGAAACTCTTCGTCTCGTTGCACGCCCACATGATAAAGAGGAGCAACGCCAGTACATTTTATGTACATCGTAATATTGATATAATAAGTGCCAGAGAAAACGTAGCACTCATTCATGCAATAGGCACAGAGAAAAGAGAACAGAAAATAATTATGTATATATTGACTATCGAGACAACTTATAAATATCAAGTCACAATTTTCGGCCACAGCAGGCAATGTTCTCACCATCAAAATTTTGTAAAATTTCAACTTGAAGAGGTCGCAAAGTTAGCGACGAACGTAGTTTAATTATCCCGAAATAACTATCGTTTTTCTGACTTTTTTTTTAGGGCAACAGGCTACATGAGGGTAATCCACGTTGGGCAACTCCCCTTTAATAGCATAGGAAGGGATTTGAAAGGGGGGATGCGGAAGGGTAGAGGAAGGTAGCCAAGGGTTAACTAGGGCCCCCGGGCTTTATTTTAAGGATTCTACCCGGAATTCGCCTAAAGAAATGCAGGGAAAACCCTAGAAAAACCTGCATCAGGTAGGTCGGGCATTGGGTACTTGTCCCACGCCCTTCCGATAGCGTGAGAGGAGTTTGCTGTGGGGTCGCAGCTTTCCCTTCTCCGTGCCTCGACCAGTTTAGGAGGCAGCTGGCCGATTATTCCAATGGGAATAGCGGACAACTCTTACCGTATGCCCAAGGTCTGTGACCCCGGAACATACACCTCTCAGAAAAAGCTGAGGAGCCTCGGCTTGTGCGAACCTTAGTTCAAAACGGAGAGGATCTTCTGACTTTATATTGACTGTTGTTTATTTATAGAAATAGAAAATAATCACACGTAGTGTATGGAATAATAAAATATCAGTCAACGATCCTGAGTATCAAAATTTAGCAAAACTTCTTACTAGAAGAGGTCGTAAATAACGACGAAACATTGTAAAATTTCTATTAAATATATTTTTATTACGTTACACGGTTGTTGTTTATTTATAAATGAATACTGCAGGAGTGGGCAACCTTTGTTGTAGGGGCCGTATAGAAGAATGTATGGTGGGCCACCGACCAAAACAAAAACAATTGATAGTAATAGCATTTATTTAAAAAAGAAAAGATAAAGATATGTAAGTATTCATAGTGTATTGCTGGTATTTCATATAATAAAATAATAGTGTTACAACTCTAACTAAAGCGAAACTTGGGATTGCCTTTCTTATGTAAGAAGTTCAATATTTGCTGAAGGCTATGTTCAAGGCTTTCCAAATTAGTATCGATAATTATTTATTTGTTTTTTACATTCGTTTAATTCATTTGAGGAAAAAATTGCTCACAATAATAAGTACTGCCCAAGAGAGCAATCATTTTACACATAAAAATTAATTAGATTTGGATATTTATCTTTGGGAACATGTTTCACGTGAAATTATTGCAGAGATAAATCGTGAAACTGACTCGAAGTGCGAGCAAATCTATTATTTCAAAATTTTGGTTAACTGCACGAATAATATGCAACAGAGAAATTTAGCGGCGGGCCAGACAAATCTTGCACGAGGGTTGTCAACCGTTGGCATAGAGTAATAATTAGGTGTCAAAATTTTAAATACATAGTTAAGGTTACGAGTATGATGTGATACATCACAAAGCTTTGTCAACAAAATTAAAAACCATAGCCTTTTTTTCTTAATTGCATGATTAGATAAAAAAATTTAAAACTCTACTTGAGTGAGCAGATTTATAAAACTAATTAAATGTTAAACGATGATTTTGACGGAAAAAAGACACTTCTAAAAATTTCAGACGACAATCAATTTCGAACTTAAACGTCAATTGAATATTTCGCTTTACATTTGTATCATGACTTCATTTTGTTTGTCATTTGGCTATAACGTACCTCGAATTAACGTAGTATCGTAAAAAATCGTAAAAGTAACTTCTGAATTGTAAACCGGTGGGTTTGAATCTCATGTCATGGTATTATTATATCATATCTAATATTTGATTAACAGATTGTAAATTAAATGGATTAAAATTTTTTTTTCCTATTTCATTTCATTATTATAATAGGCTGGTGTTTTTGACATGTATGAGTTGTTGTGATAACGACTCGGGGTTGATATGACGGGGAGGGGAGGGGAGGGGAGTGTGCGCGCGCAGCAGTGAGGCGGAGGCGTAGGAGAGATCGCTGGCTCTGGCCCAGTGTCGCTGTAGCCGCCATGGCGCGGAAGTGCGCGGTCGCGTTGCAGCTGCTGCTCGCGGTGACGACGTCTGCGCTGGCGTGCGAGCCCATCCTCGTCAACGTGTGCCGGTCCATGGGCTACAACCACACGGAACTGTCCACCATCCAGCAGAAGGAGGCCGAGTACCTGCTGCAGACGTACAACCCCCTGGTGCAGTACGGCTGCTCGGCTCAGCTGCAGTTGTTCCTGTGCTCCGTGTACGTGCCCATGTGCACAGAGAAGGTGAACGCGGCCATCGGACCGTGCCGAGGCCTCTGCCACACAGTGCGACGCCGCTGTCTGCCCGTGCTGCAGGGCTTCGGCTTCCCCTGGCCAGCCACGCTCAACTGCTCGCTCTTCCCCGCGCACAACAACCACGAGAATATGTGCATGGAGGGTCCTGGCGAGGACGACCACACCGCCTCCGCCCCCGCCACGGGACCTACCGTGGGCGTCACCACCACCCCCGCCGCGACATTTGACGGCTGCGTACAGGTAAAGTCTCAATTACTCTACAATCTCTAAAGACTCCTATTTATTATACAGATTATTAACACTAAACCTACCGACAGTTCTTGTATAGCAATTCCTACCTGACAGGTAATTAAAAATTAATCAATTTTATTATTCAACGCAGATAATGGTTGATTTATTGCTAAGTGTATATAAAATGAAGAATTTTCATGAAACTTCGTCATAAACATCATAATTTCAGTACAGTCGTTTGTGCTCATTGTTTTTGAAAAAATAAGGAGATCCCCAATTCCACATATTAAGAGATCCATATTTTTTGCCCTCATATGCGCCTCATGCATTTAGCAAAGCTGTAAACGATTCTGGTTTCGTAGCATTTAGCTCCCACTTAGTCAAAAAATACTTTTTCTTCTCTAAATGTGACGCATTATACGGCGATCAATGATAAACTGCCGTCTTTATTTGTCTTTTCATTATATGTCGTTTACCATAGCCTTTTTGCCCTGACATATTATGCAGTTGTGTCCTGCCAGGTTTTGGGACTACCGTCTATCTCTTCCCAAACTGTTCCATTGACCGCAGTTTCGATATGTCTCACTTTCGGATGTCAAGAAAAATCTATTTCTTTTCTGCCCTGAACACTTATTTATAATATTCTCCTCTTCATTAACGCTCTCTGACTCTAATTCACTTGTTGTAAGTAGCTGTAATCTGTTTCCATGTTGTTGTTTTTCTGTTCCAGAAATTACTTGTTCAGCACATACTGAACACTCTTCTTCTATGTCCGTTATTTTCTATGTACTTTGTAATTTTGAAATGCCTCGACATTTTTAGTGCAAATATCCACCACAAGTATATTACACTATGTAAGGAATAAAAAAATTTACATCCAAGTTTTGATACTTTAGATCTTCTCTTTCAATTAAACAATCGTAATAACATTGCGTACAAAATGCTTTAGAACTGCCCAACTGAAGATTGTACTGAGTACTATTGTTGTTTACTGTTTTCAAATGCAACCGACTTTGTGATAACCTTTAGTTTTTACAGATTATATAAATTTATAATAGTAAATATAATATTTTCTCCAACGACCGCGTAAAGTAGAACACACAATAAATTATTCTTGGAAAAGAGAAAAAAACCAAAAGTAAATACTGAAGAATATATTGTATGCATATTTTCAGAAAAGGCATATTGTTTGATACCGATATTATAACGTTTAAATATGTGTAAATTCTACAAAAGTTTGAAAACGGTCAATTTGGTAGGTTTAGTGTTAATCAATTTGGAAAGTAACACTGGGATAAAGAAGGAAGATCTGCATGGTTCTCATTAGAAAATAAAATACCCGAAAATTACCAACTAAACTCACAGTTGTAACTGGCCGACAAAAAAAAACGGGAGAAAAATATTCAAAACGATCTCGTAAGATTTACACAAAGCGATGTGAAAGTGGGAACGACATAATTCGTTCGGCTGTAAAACCTGCCTCATTATTATTGAAGAAGGTGTATTGAATAATCCCTTACACGTGTCAATATGTTGCTTTCTACAACTAATGCCGATTTATACGATAACTTCTCTTAGGGTGATTCTGAATCTATTATTCTAATTGATTTGGTTGTAGCGCTCAAGAAAACAAAGAGAAGTGTGGTTGGACAAGAGTTACAGTCATGGACAACTCCCAGAGATTTACAGAATTTTTTTCCGAATTAATGATTAATAATTCCGAATTCAGCTGTATGGGTTTCACCACTAATAAAAAGCAAACTCTAATACAGGCAATATATCTCTTACACGGACAAAAATATTGACATCATATAAATAATATTGACAGGGCTTCAGTAAAAATATATTTTAATTTTTTTGCAATATATTTCGGACTACATTGCTGTTACAATATCTTTCTCGGGCCATCTATAAATTGAACAAAATCCATATTGACCATGGATATTAATTCGAATAACGTCATAAAAAACTTGTTTGTGATAAGAACAAGTCGCCTATAATATATATATATTTATTTATATATATATATATATATATATATATATTGTAATAAAAACAGATTAACAAGTAATTTACCCCACTTTGGTGAAGCCATTTCTGTAATAAACACCTTGTTAGGGTTAATTAATGAATCAATTAACGAAAATTTATTTATATTTAAAATTTTATTGTTGATAAATTTACATTGTATAAGATCTATTTTGCACGCCGAATTACATCCAGTTAACAACAAATACTTTAATTTTTCATTTATTAATTAGTGGCGTTTATGAAAATACAATTCTTATATCATTACAATCAAATACGTCGGATCTCTATATCTCAGGTTCACTACTGGGTTTGATAGTTAGAACAAAAGCAATCTATAAACTGACAATTAACAATTCAAATATAAAAAGTTAACCTAAAACAATATGAAGATAAGTGAAGCAGAAAAAAACTAAAAGAAACGAAAACTGAATGAAATCTGACTATACCGTTTTAATTATCGTTTACAAATTTGTATAAAAGTTTTGTTACAAACGGAATGTCTGTCTGGTACCAGATCTCTCTTTTGTATCTTGAAAACTACCACACAAAAAAGCCATTTTTACACAGACTCTATACTTCATTGAAATTTTTAATACACACGATTGAAATACTCGTCCTCTGCTATCTGGAACCTCGGATGAGCCACCCCCTTTTGGTCAGCCTTGAAATACTCGTCCTCTGCTATCTCGGATGAGCCGCCCCCTTTGGTCAGCTGGTGGAAGCCGGTCTCCTCTATGCGAAAATTGTTCAATCAGCGTGAAGCAACCATTTGCTTCACCGTGTGCAAATTATTATGTAAATCTATCCGTAAAATATTTGCTTGCTTTCATGTAAAAATACTGGATCTCGCCATTGATACTTTATATCTGCAGACTTTACTGTTTGTTGCTCTAGGTGAACTGAACTGTATTATTTCTCCCCGTCGACTTTTAACTGTTTCATCTCTCGTACGCAGATTTTAGACTCCTTCCCCTTTCATCGCCGATTCCAGACTGCCGTTCTCCAAGCGCATACTCATTTCTCTAAGCGCGCGGTTTTTCAGTTTCCATTGTAAACAAAGGAAAAACCCGCCTTGATTGTCGCCTTTATGCATCTGTACCGCTAACAATTTAATTATTAAAACAATTAATGGCTTGTTTAATTGGTATTACAATACATATGTTATATATATAATGCCAGGAAATACTGCATCCAGAAATGATGTATTGTTATTCAATCGCAACTTTTTCGAAAGTTGCGTGTAATATTCAGGTCCACAGAACACGAAAATACGACTTTGACTCCATGTCGGGAGAAGTATTCACTGAGGAAAAACTTTATCCGGAAATTAATGTTATCTTGTAAGAAAGGCGATGATTCTCTTAAATCTAGACACGTAATATTGCTGTATATCAAAGTAAAATTGCTGAAGTTTGTTTTGATGGTGTCTCTCCAGGAAACTCAAACAATCGTCGGATTTTAATTGACAAAAAAAATTAGATTTTTCGCAATTTTCGTTCACTGAATTGTGGCAAAACACCGTCGTTCATCACTCAGTAAATATCACATATATTGGCAAACATGGCTGCATGTCCAATATAATACTATATTCTAGTTATTTATAAATAAACTATTTTATTTCGTACAATCAATCGAAAGCTGACAATTGTACTGACGAAATGCCACAGAAACATTCCATTTCCTACTACCTAAAAATTGACGCATCTACGCTACGTCCCAGATTATTAGAGAACAGATACTCCAACACAGTTAGCGGTATGTTCATGTAAGCGACCCTTAAAAACAGTGAAACTGATCTTTATAATTTATTATTATTAGTCCACTTTTTGAAATCTGAAATCGGACAATAAATTCGCTTTATGTAAATTAACGTCTGATTGAAAGTTAATAATAAGAAAGATAGCCAAATACAGACTTCTGTACCTGAAGAAAGGAACAAGGCTTCCAGAAGCGTTGTGGTGGTATTTACATTATCACTACTTTTGTCTGTATTTGGCTATCTTTCGTATTATTAAATTCGCTTTATGGTTGTTTTGATTGGCTTTCAGGGACCATTCCTGTGAATGTACACCTATTATTCTTAACTTAATTAATTATTACATTTTTATAATTACAAAACTTAAGTTGAACATTGCCGGCATCTTTTTAAACGTATTAATCGTTCAGTAGGGTTCATTAAATTGTTCACTAATTTGTTTGGGTGTGCTTCCACTGTCACGGTATTTCAGACTGAATTAGGATATTTCTTCTTTAACTGTCGGTATTGATGTTTTTTGGATAATTATATTAGCGGCGTACCACGGGCTATCTTTATAAATTAAGTTTGAATATGCTACTGATATTTTCGACAATAAATTACATTCGCAAATGGGAATACAAACGCGAGAAAATTGATTTACTCTTTGGAAGTCGGTATATCAAATTTTTGGAATACGCTAACAAGGACGCCGATTATGATATGTTTAGATATGATATTAAAAATAAAAAATTATGTACGTCATACTTAAAATAAAAATTATTTTGTTGTTTTTATATTCACGATAATATTTCAATAATGATATAATAGAATTTTTATACGTTTCGGAGCAGATAGTATATTTTTACAATATTTTTCAGCGTCTTCGCAAGACTTATTATAGGATCGATACTGTAATAAACTTATTACATTCGTAAAATTTTGATGATAATAATAAGTTGGGCGATAATGACCTTTGTGTGATTGAGTATGTATGTCTTTGGTGTTGTTTTGAGTATTTGTTTAGCGTAATAAATGATTTAAAAACATTGTGCATATTTTTCAAATTCAGATCTCACTCTCATTCAAGTGAACCTATACCTGGCGACAGAAATTTGCAGTTAATATTAAGAGCCTGTTACAATACATTAATTTGAAATTATCGGCGCATTTTTTATTCTGAATTATAATTTGCAGTTGAATATTTTTTCCAGCACATGCGTTGTATATAAAAAGTTTCCTTCTATGGACTACGTTCGAGTTCCAATTGACACTGAATTCTGTTGAATCCTCCTGGTGTGTCATTTGTAAGTTAGTATTTCGAAGAAATTCTATTTTTGTTGTAATAGGAAAGCTAAGTCTATTATATCAGGGCTTATACACACACACTCGGCCATATAAATCAAGAAAATTACTAACGGGAGAGCATTTTTATAGCCCACCCCGCCTCTTGTTTACATTAACAAGCGGTTACCTGGAAAAAGATTGTCGGATCTGGAGGGAAGCAGAACCTGTTCGGTCTGGGCGGGAGGCGGGAGGCGAATTCCTGCGGGATTGGCTTTGTTTTCCCCTGCCCGCTACGCTCCGCTTCAGTGTGTTCAGCCTTGCAAAAATGCAATGCCGGTATCAAACACTTTCTTCGACCAAAGCGCCACCGAGCTCCCCTTACTTTGTTTTCACACCGTGATCTCAGATCAGCTATTTCGAATTGGTTCGGCTTCACTCAGACTCTATAATAAGCTAATCAGCGTATTATAATGACTAGATCCAAGCAAAGCTAATAGGGGACACAAACAAAAGTAGCAAAATCGTCGATTAACATTTTGGAGACACCTTATTTCGAATAATATATGTATAAATTCCACAGCATTGAAATTTCACAGTATTATTCAATAATTTATCTCTTCTCACATTTCTTTGATGCAGTCGTGATTTTCAATTAAAATGCATCCACATAATATACGGAATCATATTTACCTTCGCTGCTTAAGCTCTAACTCGGCATTTGCCAGATGACAATTGCTCCATCACAGCCATATAGTCTAACATTAAAATATTCTATGTTAAAATAAAACTTAATTTTCAGGCTGTTATTTTGTTTTAACGAAACTTCGTTTCATCTCCATGTGTGGGGGTAACAGGCTACACGAGGGTAATCCACGTGGTGGCAACTCTCCTTTAATAGCATAGGAAGGGATTAGAAAGGGGGGCTGTGGAAGGGTAGAGAAAGGTAGCCAAGGGTTAACTAGGGCCCCCGGGCTATAATTTAAGGATCCTACCTGGCAGGACAAACCCTAGAAAACCTGAATCGGGTAGGTCAGGCGCTTGCTACTTGTCCCACGCAGTTTGCAGTGGGGACGCAGCATTCCCTTCTCCATGCCTTGACCAGTTTAGGAGGCACCTAGCCGACTGTTCCAATGAGAACAGCGAACAATTCTTACCGTATACCTCAAGGTCTGTGACCCCGGAACATACACCTCTCAAAACAGGCTGAGGTGCCACGGCATGTGGGAACCTTAGTTCAAAAAAACAGAGAGAGGAGAAAGCATCCCCAAAGGTAGACTCCTCCAGAGCTCAAAGTTCACGAGACAGCATTCATAAAATTAATTCCTTCAAATACCTGCCTAGTTGTTTCAATAAATTATAAGAAAAAGAGAGTATTCTGTTCTGTAAAAAATATATGTATTTAGAGTACTATTGTAGCTATGAATTCACTTTTGTTTTCCTAAATCGATAAGGAGAATAATGAAACAAATTACCTACAGGATCCGTTCAAGCGCTCCCTATTTACATTTCGGGACCTTACAACAACATATCTTAAAGCCAAATAATACACAAGTGGATCGATTATAATAAATTAACGCTTAGTAACAATTCCGTCCTCTATCCTTGCTTTCTTTACTTTAATGAACAACTATTACGTTTATTTTGTTTAATTTATTACTAGCTCGTTGCCCGGGTTGTCATGAACTCAGCGACATCCATAACCCCGGATTTGACTCCATTACCGGTTGTTTTGTATTACTTTTATATAAAATAATAAAGGTGGTCCCCTTTAATGCCGGGGTTTAAATTATACACAAAATATCTATTTCTTTCACTCCGAAAAATTTCATTAGGCGAAAAAATCGGCCTTCTAACATATTTGAAAATCTCTACGCCCGTCCACCGTCGCCCCACGGTGTTCAACGGTAAGTTGAATGGCAATGAAACTGAACAGCATGCATAACCCCAGATTCGACTCCAATATCGGTTTCTTTTGCGTTCTTTTTATATAACGCGTCTCTACCCCACCTCTAAGGATGTTCCACTCCAGTACTAAAAGGAGAAAAATTGATAGCGCAAGTTAAAGGAATGAGAGTTATTCCAGGGATAAAATCTGTTTCACCCACCCCCTTTCCTATTAAGATAGGTGTTTCAGTTGCATTTTCGTATATTTTATTTACGTACGGCTTCCTAGAAGGTTCAACAGACTAAATTCAAACTTTAATACTATCGGGAGTCACCAATCGACTTGGCACTAATCTTGGCTATTGTGGTATTTTTATTATTAACTCATTTCACCACCACACCTCCTACACACAAAGCGGATGGAGACCGAACGCTTAACTTAATGGGATCATAAGTGAATTTGATACCAATCCCGTCTATTTTGGATATTTAAATATTAACCCCTTTCATTAGGCCGAAAATTCTCCACATGTTTCACAGTATATACACTACACACAAGCATTCATACAACAAATATATATTTATATAGACACATAGATATAGATACAAAAAATAAATATATGAACTTTGCAACTGCTACCTGAGTTGTAAATTAATCTGCATATGCCTATATCAAAATAAACTACCTCTGAAATTAATAAGAACTTCATATTTGATGACTTTACTAGAATATAATGCTAAATATTGTAAAAGTGGATAGATTCTTGATTACGGTATCAACGACTGGAGTACGAATGAGATTATCGTCGTTACTTTCCCCTAGACCAGTAATTACGAAATCATGCGCGCATCGATTTACTACAATGAATAATTACGTTATATTCCAAAATATACAAATCAATTATTTTCCACCTACGGATGTATTAAAATTAT
This sequence comes from Zhengitettix transpicula, assembly GCA_037074705.1. NCBI lineage: Eukaryota > Metazoa > Arthropoda > Insecta > Orthoptera > Tetrigidae > Zhengitettix > Zhengitettix transpicula. Next base: position 117,879,164 of record CM073592.1, on the reverse strand, counting down.
TTATTTGAAATTTAGCCATGAGTGCTCGCAATATAAATATAATATACAAGGTAAAAAATATAAATGATGCCATTGAATAGTTACGTATAAGTAACAAGAAAGCTGAAGTAAAAATGAAAATTGTTACGTATTATTAATTAATTAATTATTAATTAAATTTCCAGATACGTGATTCGATTTAATTTTTCATAGTAAGATTTCTATAACAATTTACCACTAATTTCGTGAAAATAATATGACAGTTCCACGATTTATAAAGAGTTTGTCTGGATTCGCTAATTAAGCTGTCCATCCGTCAATTAAGAAGTGTTTAGGCGCCTTTCAAAGAATGCGTCACGTCCATTAAAATTCAATCTGTCGGACGCTATTTGGGTTTGTTTGCGTCCATGCCATGTGTGTGTATAAATAACTGCACACACTCGCCAATCTCGAAATGTTAATTACTTTCTCTGCAGCGGGAAACCTGTAGTCAAGTGGCTTTACTGCAGCGCAAGTAATTGAATATCAATTTATCGCGCTAGAAAATGTTCTACAAACATCCTGTTTGCGTTTTGCATTTCTCCTAGTAAATGAGAATTTATTCAATTATACTTCGGAAGGAAACTTAATTTCAGACGTTTAATTTAGTTTCCGTTATTTATTACTAGCTGGATGTCATTTATCCATAACCCCCGACTTGACTTCAATCTAGGTAGCTTTTGCGTTAGTTATGCAGTACTCATTGACCCTGAAATAGTTTCATTCGACGAATATATCGCCGTTTGAACATGTTCGAAAATTTCCATTCCAGTTATGGGTTAAACAAAAAGTATTTAGTCCATGCAAAAATCGGCCGGTTACATAGTTTGAAAATTACTACCCCCGCCACCACCGCGCATTACCCAGTTTGTCACCATGAAACTCAATGACATCCATAACCCCAGAATTGACTCGAATCTCGAGTCTGTTCGCGTTATTTTCATGCAACGCTCCGACAAACCCCACCCCTAAGCGAGATCTCCCCTCCTATGCCGAGAAGGGTTAAAATTATAGTCAGATAACATCGGTAGAAATATTAACAGTCTAATTAATCCCGACAATAATTTATTCCACGAAAATATCGACTGTTTATCATGTTTGAAAATTTCCACCTCCGTCCACCCCTACCCCTATGTGTGCTTCCCTCTTATGCCGAAAGGGGTTGAAATTTTATACACACAACATTGGTATAAATACTGTCAATGTAATTAATCCTTGGAAATATTTATTCAACGTTAATATCCGCCGTGATTGCATGTTTCAAATTTTCCACCCCCGCTCCTGGGGGTTAATTGGCCAATTGAATGTCAGAATTACACTCAGCGAAATCCATAACCCTGGATTTGACTCCAATCTCGGTTGTATTCACATACAAACACATTGCTTTATTTAATAGATTGCCGAATGTTTCGAGTTTACCTGCTAAGCGAATTGTAAACTGAAAATTTTGTCGCTAACATTTTCTATAATCATCAACCAAAATATATTCATTACAATTGCTAAAAAATATTGTTTTTCTTAATTAACAATTTACAAACTCAATTACTGTGAAGCATATTGAGCACAGTTGTTTCTAAATGTGATTCAACAGGTGCTAGATTTTTAGCGGCACAAAATTTCATTTCTTAATTATATACAGGAAACATAAAACTGCAAGTAGTCCTTTCGTGTTGCAAGAAAAAGAACTATGCTCGCAAACACCTGCATTGCGTTTCCGCAAGCCGCGCCAGTTCAAAATAGCCAGATATACGTAAATTTTAAATTAATTCAAAAGAAATTATATTCTCCTGTAGAAATTGATCCACTCTTGTGAACTCGTGTATTGCCGTATAATATATATAATATAATATATAATATATATATAATATAAGAAGAAATTAAAGATGTGCCAAAATAGAAGTTTTCTATGCAAAATTCGAGTATCGTATAGTTTGTACACCTTGCGTTTTAGTAATAAATTTACTAAGACTGATATTCTTGTTAATTTCTTAATTATATAGCTCCGTATATTTTATCTGTAACATTAAAATAAAAAGGTAAATAATAATGAAAAAACTCTGACGTTAACAATAATATAAATAAATACACTGCCGTATTTGATGTTTTGTTAATAAACAATTATCTGACAGACCTTGTATTTGTTTATTTTTAAAAATGTAAATAAACTCGTATTTATGTGTTAAATAACACAAGAAATTGACAATTGTACAACATATAGAAAAGAAGAATTAATTTTGAATGACATAATTTGAAAAAATTTGGAGACGTTTCGATCAATTGTTGTAATTCCTGTCAGTACTATTGCCAGACTGAAGAGAATATAAAATTAGTTGAAGTAATTGCCCAATTTGTTATATTGGCCAGACGAAACTATCTTTATTAACTAATTAGGGAACATAAAACCAATGTAAAATTACCACATTATAATCCGTCTCCGATTATATACCATTGTTGTTAACCATTAATCAATTTTGAAAATACTATTTCGCTAGAAAAGGAAACTAATTTTAATAAAATTTTAACATCAGAAATGTTACCACTTATTACCAACAAATTTTCTTTGAATATTAAAAAGGACATTTCTAATTTTAACTGCATTTATGATAGCTTTTTAAATAATCTTTGTTAATTTAAATCTTGTATTCATATTCTTTGTAAAGTGTTGTAAGTTTGTCTATATTTCTTTTGTCTTGAAATAGTATTCACAATGATGGCAACACTTGATCGAAACGCCTACAATTTTTTTTCAAATTATAATTTCGATTTAAGATGATAGTGTGTCCAGGTTTCGTTAATTTTTCAATATTCTGTTTAGAAGTTATGATTTTACTTCCTCAACTGTTTATGAAGACTAATCATTTAAGCTAGAGAATAATAACAAAAGATTACTCTACATATATAACGACAGAGTAATTGAATAATTAGTGACCGAAATCCGACTGCTGAATATAAAAATCCACTAAACTTACTTTTTCTTTTTAAACGTTCAGTGAATCGATCGTATGATACGGAATATTTCACATTTCAGAGGAAAATAGGATATTAACTGTCTTTGCTACAATAAAAAAAACTTCCGAATCGCAGTTAGAAGAATCTGAAAGTGATGACGGCACTTTTTTTTTACAGGGTGAGATAGGATACGTTCGATTTCAAGTAGATTAAAATATGGAACCACGAAACCAAAAGGAGCAGCATCAACTCATACCATCTAATTGAATGTCGTGTATTTTTAATGATGGTGCAGTATAAGGTCCGGCCGTTATTCATAACTTATATATTAATCAAAAGTAACGTAAATTAAATTATTTCAGATCTCGTGAAATCCTCGTAACAAAATCTGGTGTGAGTTAAGTCGAATTGGCAGAACTATTAAAGTAATTCGTAGACCGATATGCAACGTGAAGGATCTTTCAAGGTCGCTCCACTGGATGAAAGAAAGAGTAAGGTAAACCTTGTGTGCTCCTTAAGGCTCGAATCAAGTCCCCCTGCCCCCTCCTTATCGAATTATTTACGGTGTGGCCCGGGGGCCTTTGTGTTTGTTAAATTGGCATTACAGCGTGACGTTCTGGCGTGGCCAGAATTGACACTTAATAAAGAGTACAGTGGCGGGCCTAATTCCTCCCTCGTGACTTTGGACTTTTCGTCAATGGAGCCAACATTCCCCCGCGGATTGGAAGCAGCCTGGAGCTAGGATTAATCCTCCAACAGCCTGGGTTTTGTTCCCCTTTTTCGGTATTATCTGTCACCGTCTCATAGGTCTCGAGGGTATTGTAAACTCAATCATGACAGTGCGACTCTACCTTTATTTACAAGGCACTGTCAGAGAAGGTTTTCTTTCCCAGTATATTCATTCAGGCGAATAATCTCGAAATGAAAATTTCACAGACTTTAAGATCAGAAATTACTCATACAATAAAATGTTAATTTTTTATAAATATAATTAATGTAACATTGCCGTGTCAGAATTTATTAATTAAAATTTACATATAATACACAAAATTTCCTCCCTATCATAAGTTGCATATAAGTAACAAATATGAATTAAATGTATATAATCCATTTAACAGAATTTTTTGACTACTTCCAACAACATCCAGTGCCGAAAAAAATTCAATTCATATTTTGTTAATTATATGTAACTGAAGAGGCCCAGATCATAGGGAGGAAACGTTTTGTACATTATAGGAACATTTTAATTAATAAATTCTAACTTATGGCCATGTTTAATTAATCATGTTAATAATTTTCATATTTTATTTATGATGTTAATTTTTTATCCTGCCAAAGGATAAACACATTAAACAGTTCGACGTATCTAATGCTCCTTAGCTTACAAAACATAGTCCTTGTTAGCGCCTTTTGTGAGAATTTTCTTCTAACTGTCTATTTTCTATATCATTTATAAATTTTGGATAAATTGAAGAAACATTTTCAAGTATTTCTGCATCACGGCACAAACATTGTAAATTCATATTGCTTTGAAAAATAGTGTATAGATGCTCTGTAGCCGATATACAATTTTTGAGGGAAATTGCTAAGATAATCTGATCATATAGAATTATTTGAGTGTAGTATTCTGTCTAGATGTTGAGTAAAGTTTGCGGACTCTGAATTTGTTAGGTTTAGTTTCAGTACTCGATTGAGTAGGCCCAACAGTCGTTATTTACCAATTTTTCCTATCTGTCCATGTCCAGGTCCCAATATTACAAATTTTGCTGCTTTCATGAAGATTATGTATGTGTTTTTCCCTGTAAGGGTGCCAATGTTATGTACATACAGAATCGAGTGAGAGACCAGCCATTTTCGTGTATTAAATACATTAAACATTTTATGAGAGTGTTTTTGGAATATTACCGAATAAAATACAAGTAGTATAGTTTCAAAATAAAGCTATCCGTTTTATAACTTTAATTCATACTACGAAAAAGCATTAGATATTAAACGAAAAATTCAAAGCGTATGGAAGTTTCTTACTATTCAGTTTTAAATAATATTCGTCAGTGTACGATAGTCACTTATTCTGGAACAAGAATTTAATCGACGGCGATTTCAGAAAACTTTCAAATTTGAGCATTTTGTGAATCATGCTGTAATAGTTTCGTAGATGACAGGGTTAAGAGAATTTTTTTTATAGGTTCATCGATTAACTGTCGATTCAAATATTTCTGATGAATAATGCAAGGGGATGATATATACATAAATTTCTATTTTATTTTGTTATTCGAATTATTATTTTATCGCGTGAAAGCATTTGCTTTGTTTGTAAGGGTTAGAATACGATCGTGTTTCACAGATCCCGGTCCTGACAACCTAAAGAAAAGTCATAAGGTATTCGACCAGCATGGAGTGGCAATTTCCGTCTGATAGATGATGATGGTCGTCACCTGGCGTGTTGTAATAACATGTGCTCAGCGGAAAAGGCCGGAAACTGCATCCAGTAGAGATCAAAGGTCCAGCGGAAGCTGAGAGCCCTGACAGCGATCGCCTCTCTATTCATAACAATCCACAATTTCCTTTCTGTCAAGAAAGGGAGAAAAAAATTATCCCATTTCCCTCTTCAAATTATAAAACGCGACAGGTGGCAAATTCATGGTATGTAATAAGTACGCTATATTTCAGCAGATGTCGTTCAGATAAAAACTTCAAATATGTTTATAGTGGGTAACATAGGTTAATATCCTATTTCGACTAGGTGCCGATTTTATGAATTTATCTAGTTCAAGGGCTGTTTAAGATGTCTACAATTTTTCAAGGGGATTTGTTTTGATTGTATTCAAAGATTCTATTTTAAGACTACCTAAAACGACATATAATGTATTATTGTCAGTAGGCCGCTTGACCATTTGTCAATATGCATTTCAAAATATTTTTCTTTCTTTCAGAATATAATCTATATAGGCTTATAGGTATGGTTATTATATAATTCGTTGATACATTTGTAAAATAAATACGTATATGAAAATGCCGAATAATGAAATTAGATATTTCACTTCAAAATCTGAAAACGAATACACATTACTGTTAATAGCGCAAAACCTACTTTTACCTGTCTGGGTAACGTATCAATCGAATAGCTTATGAAAAATATAGTACGTTACTTGAGGAAATGGTAAGATTTATTCCATACGAAAAATAATAACTTTTAAGTGTTCTAAGGCACCGTAACGACGTAGGCAGTATTAATTATACTAAATAACATTTTTATTTTCGACTGTTTTTTAATATTATAATTTAACGAAATAAACGACCTTTTCAAACAATTTAAAAAATTTTATTTAACACTTAAACGTTTTTGTACTTTCATCACGTTTCAATAAAGTTATCATGTCACTACAGTAACAATTTTGTTTCATGCAATATTTCAAATAACAGATTAGCAGAATATATATTTTTTTGTTATTCATCTGTTATAATATTTAAATTGATATCAGAAATTTTCAACATTCTATAAAGTTAATAATAAATGGTACCAATTAGAAAGTAAATATAAAATATTAATAGTTAATAATACATGATATATAATATTAAAAGTAAATATAATAAATTAATAGTATTAAAGTTTACATATTCCAACTGGATATATTATATTATCATTAGATGTAACATCACTATTCAAAATTATTCCCAATGACCGTGTTATTAATAGTATAAAATAACTGGAGCAAAAAAATTATAATGGCCGTAAAATCCCTTGGAATGAAATGAATATTGCAATTAACATGATTTTATTTTTAACCATCTTTCAGTTCGATAATAAATGTTACCAGCAAATAGAAGGATTTCCCATTTTTTTGGAGAGGGGTGGGGGGTGAACTGAAATCATAACGTTGTTACATAAACGTTACATAAATAAAACCATGCATCTGATTGGGATAATGTGCAAATTTTAGCCATTGAACAAAATTTATTAAACGTAATTGATCAGAAATGATGTATATTAAAACAATTTAACACACTGAATTCATATAATGACATTTTAAAATTAAGTAATATTTACAATCCCTGTTTTTTTTATTTTTGATGTAATTTTATAAAAATTTAGGATTAACATGTAATTTTAATTTGAAACAAAATTTGGTGCAAATTTAACTTTATAATTGCAATATTTATTACTAAATTTAAAAAATGTTGTAAATATATTTTAATATAAATATTATAATGGACGTACAAGCAGAAATATATAAACTGTTTATCTGCGATTGAAATATTGTATGAAACAAAATTGTTATTTTAGTAACAGAAGTTTATTAAAATCTCATGAATATTGTAAATTGTCTGAAAAGGTCGTTAATTTATTTGATTTATAATATTAGTTATGCTGTTACTAGATTTTTGTTTTCATTACACACATTATTTTAATTATGTTTTATTATTCAAAATTTAGTAATATAATCAGTACAGACCCATTCTATGTGTCCTCAATTTTCCGTTAATGGCTATTTTCCTATTTTAAATTCACTTCTAGCATTTGCACCTTGTGGCTTCCACAGGCCAACAGTTATATTCATTATAAATTGTTTGTAATTATTGACGATATTACTAAAGAAAGTACTTAATATAAAAAGTGCTGTTAACTTCGTATAATTGTGCTTTCTACTCTTCCGAGAAATGCAACTAAACTGCAGCAAAACTTTAATCGACGTAATTATCCTAAGTACTCGTATACATTAATTTGAAAACTCCGTGCAAACGACTTTAAAATTGTTGCTCCATGGCCGTTTGAGTTTTACCGAGTAATTAAAAGGTCTATCAAAGCACAAATTGGTATTTTAGTCATAAAGTTTTGGAACCCACACAGCTCGTTCTACCCAACGTTCGTCAACGAATAATCACACTGATTAACTGAAATTTGGTGTATATTTCTTCAGCGAATCCACAATAAAAAATAACCTGAAACAAAGAGGAAAGATACCAGCTTCCTGTAGAATTTTTAATTAACTGTACGTCGTTTTTATATCTGCCTTGTTTGTATTTACGAAAATACACAGTTGACCACGCAGATTGTTTCGTGCTAGCAAGGATGTATCAATGATGACAAGATTTTCAAAAAACCCAGAATTTAATAGTGATTTAACATGTTCCTTATCGTTAAAATAAATAAAATTTATTTAAAAAATTTTCGGCCTCATTTCATTTTCAAGTGTATCAAAATAAAACAATTCTCTGGAATTTATTATATACCCTGTGATAAAAGCAATTAAGAAAGACACCCGGGACGTACCTGTATGTTTGTCCTAAAACCACACCAAGAACGTCGTGTCAATCTTAATATGAGTATTTAAATAAAACCAAGTTGAATCCTCATAATTTCCATATGCAAGTAAGTTTTACTTTTAAAGTAGTCCAAAAGTATTTCCTACCTATCATCCCACATCACTTTTTTTACATTTTCGGAAGCATAGGTAATGTTATGTTGAAAGTTTAATCACAATGTATATAATAGATTCTAAAGGATTGTTTTACAGTTGAGGCCGAAAGTTTTTGAAATAAATTTAATGTATTTTAACGATAACGAACTTGGTAAATCCCTCCTAAACTTATCACAATTTCTATATACATAATATCTGATGATTAAATTAAAATGATTCGACCATGGTTACAAAATATAATATAATTAGAAAATGAAATACTTATGTTGTAAGGTTTCGAATGTAGGTCTTTGTGAGACAGGGGTTGACTACAAAATGAAACATAGAGAATAAATTTTAACTGCAAAGAGCTAAATACTTACCTATTTCATTTTCTAATTATTATCTATCGTTATGAAGCCCGGTGTTAATCATTATAATACTACCTATGTTTTTTCTCGAATCACTACAAGATATTTGGAAGCAAGTGGTGTTATATGTAGTTTTTTTTTATAATCGAATAATCACGGTTCGAAGCCATATAACCTTCGAATAGTAATATATCTCTGAGAGCTGGAACGTGAAGACTGCAAATGATTTTTTTTAATGCTAAATTATGACTACTGAAGTTGTCGATTTCGAGTTAAACGAACCATCGTCTCCAATAGCGAAAATGTCCGTAAACGCTCTGAAAGATTCGAGGAAATACAACTTCATGCCCACGTGATGAGATACAGAGACAATCGATGATAAGCCTCAATAATATATACACAAGTTGATTGGGGTATGTTTAAAATATAAGTGACAATAATTGCTGAAGGAGCGTGGCAACGAAAATTGAGGAACATGTCGGATTATATGAAAACTTATTATGTCGGATTAGAGAAAATGCTTATGTGAAACCATTATACGATTGTCTGCCAGGCACAAGGATCTCTGCGTAGCTTAAACGTGACTTTTCTATAGCTATATGAGATAATCATATATATACAACACAGAATATAACAGGTATTGGGAAAAGATAATATCGACTTTAGTAAACGAAACCAAACCATTTATCAATTACAGAAAATATATACATTCAGTCGATTGCAAGAAAAAGGATTTGAAGGGTAAATTGGACTATTCTGGCTTGTATAAAGTGAACACTGTAGAATACGCAGACGACTTGGTGATGTTGGCAAGGAAACGAGTTACGTTACAATGAATGATGAGAATATTTGTGCAAACGGGTAGAGAATATAGAATGAAAATAGGAATTTAAAAATAAAGGGTCCTGATATGAACCGAAGAAAAGTCTCTTTCAAGCTCAGCCGACAACGAAGAATTAGAGAATTTCTGTCACTTTGTGTTGTTAGGAAGCTTGACAACAAATGAGGCTTATTGCAGAGAAATTTAGAAAGGTTTTTCGTACAAAAGACTATTGAGAAAAAGCAAACTGAAAGTTGGTAGTTTATTTTTTGAAACTATTGCCCAAATGCGGATCAAATACATTGAAACTCTGACAAATGGAAAGAAAATATCTACAATGGTTGTGCTGGAGAAGATTGGAAGAGAAAGGATAACGACTGGAGAGATTCTAAGAAGAGTATGTGAAAATAGAACGAACTAGATCGGGAGACGTGGCTGCGTTATAAATGTGAAGAATTGCATGCGACTGTACTGCCTCCTTAAATTATATCTGAAACGAATTTCCCCGGAGAGTAAAGAAGGTGTTTCGCGTGCGTGCTTGGTGCCGTCCCAATAAGAAGATGGGATTGAGTTATGAACGCAGTGACGGCATAATGGCGGCGAGGCAATTTAATAGCGCGGTGTTGGTCCGGTAAATTGATTGCGGTGCCGGCCTGTCACGCGATCCTCACGCCAAAACTCAAACTACGGCCACGTGCTAACCTGTCACTTACCGACAACTAAGACTATCTTATTCGAAGAGAGGGATTTTTCGGCTTCCATATCGCAGTTATCTACATATGTGTTATATATAGAAAATACCATTCCTTATGGTCTCTTTTCGTTAGTCGCTTTTGGTAGCTGATGAATACTTAATATTTGTTATCTGTTCAAATTTGTGTTTGCCTTTCTCACTTATTAAAGTTTGAATTTGTTAATGTCTTAGTTTTTTTTTACATTAATAAACTGGATTCTAATACTAAAGTCATTATGATTGAATTCATGTATCAGTATGGAATTATGTCGACCGGACCTGGAATCGAACCGGGACCTCCCGCTTACCGGGCTGACGTTCTACTAACTAATCTCTGTCGACTCCATATCCGTTGTGAAATACCGCCATCTACTAGACCTAATGCAGGCTAAACCACAATTTTTTAAACAAAATTTTAGGACCTCAAAAGACAAACGGATTTGACTTAGAGCCAGCTCTTTTATTATTCATGATACTTAATTGGTTCGCGACAAAAGAGTCCCAACTGCGAATCATTTTACCGACTAAATGTTAAATGGTAATAAAATCCAAGAAATCGAGTGTCACTAATATTTTAACAAACTAAAATATCGATGGATTCTGGGTGTACAAGTCGATAATAGTTCTTTCTGAAGAGACGGAGAGGTCTAGCTTTGTGGAGTTCTTCTCCTCTCTCCGTTTTTGAAGTAAGGTTCCCACAAACCGATGCACTTCGGCCTGTTTTGAGAGGTGTATATTCCGTGGCCACAGACCTTGGGCATACAGTAAGAGTTGTTCGCTTTTTCCATTGGAACAGTCGGCCAACTGCCCCCTAAGCTGATCCTGGCTCGGAGAAGGGAATTCTGCGTCCCCACAGAAAACCCCATCCCCGCCATCGTAAGGTCGTGAGAAAAGTACCCAATGCCCGACCTAGGTAATGCGGGTTTTCTTGGGTTTGTCCTGCATCACGTTTAGGCGAATGCCGGGTAGGATCCTTTATAGTCCAGGGACCTTAGTTAACCCTTGGCTACCTTCCTCTACCCTTCCGCATCCCCCCTTTCAGATCCCTTCCTATGCTATTAAAGGGGAGTTCCCATCATGTAGATTATCCTCATGTAGACTGTTACTCTAAAAAATAGTTTTATTATTGAAGGAGCAACGTATCTATTGAATAAAAATGAGTGTATGTGTGTATGTTCCGCATACAAATGAACAACCGGCGAGCAAATTTCACTGTTCTTTGCGACCAGGAAACAAACACTGTCGGGGTAAAACACGTCTACAATCCCCAGAAGCGGGAGTGGAAAATTTCATTTATGCTAAAACGGCCGCAATTAGAGTCGGATAAATATTTTTCGGTGTCAAAGAGGTTGATAGAGTTTCTACCGATGTATTTTTTTGTATAATTACAACCCCTTACAGTATGGGAAAGGAGCACCCTTAGGGGTGGGCCTCCGCTAGAGGAAAATAATACGAAAACAACCGATATTTGGTCAAATCCAAGGTTATGGATTTCACTAAGTTTAATTATGATATTCAATCTTCCATTTAACCCACAGGGGTGGGAGTGCACGGGGTGGAAATTTTGGAACATGCAAACATGGCCGATATTTGTGATGAATAAATATTTTTCACAGTTAATTATATTGATTGCATTTCTACCAATGTTGCTTTTGTATAATTTATACCTCTTTCGGCATGGAAAGGGTGCGGCCGGAGAAGCATTTCATAACATTAACGCTAAAACAGCCGACATTTGAGTCAAATCGTGGTAGTGGTAGTAGCAGAGATTATTTATGACAACGTGGACAACTCACGGGGCTGGAAGATGCTGGTGGCGGTGGACGGGGGCGGGTGCAGAAATTTTAAACCTGCTGGCAGCTGATTTTTGCTTCAAATAAATATTTTTCTGGAACAATGAGAGTCATAAAATTTTGCTGTATGTTCTCCGTGTATAATGTCAATCACTTCAGTGCCTCGGAGGCGTGTACCCTGGGGGTGAAAGGGTGGGGGTGGAGCGCCAATACATAAAAATATCGCAAAAACTATCGAGAATCGAATCCGGGATTACGGAAGACACCGAGTTTAATTATGGTATTCAACTTGTCGGGGTGGAGACTTTTAAACATGTAAAGCGGGGGATATTTGCGTGGAATAAATATTTGTCGGAGTCATTGACATTTATAGTTTTCATACAGATGGTCTTTGTGTATAATTTCAACCCCTATCGGCATGGAAGGTGCGTTACATAAAAGTAACACAAAATCAACCGATATTGGAATCAAATCGGTGGTTACTGATGTATGACAAACCGGGCAACGCCGAGCACCCAGATAGTTAGATATAAATTTGTTAATAAGGTAAAACTAATGTTCCAATATAATTAATATAATATTGATATTGTTGTAGTTTTTAAATGAGTACAGTCCTCTGATCTCTCTGTGACAGACGTGCTTGCTTTAATGCAAGTTTCGGTGAAGCAGAACAACGGAGAGTGTGGAATTCAGTGGTGTGGTTATAGCATCCATCGTCTCCAACATGCATGAAGACGGACAATTCAGAACATTTTTATCTTAGGGACCAGAGTCTGAACGAACGTTCGGAATCAACTCAAAACAAGCAGTTGGTTGCGTAACTAAAGTCGATATTGCGACTTCCATTAAATATAATTTTTTTATTCTTTAATAGTACTATAATATTTCATTTCATTTCATTATACAAGTAGCGCCACAAACTAATGTAAACAAATGTTGAGGTATGTGCCGAAATTAGGAGTATGGTTTTCACTCGCCCACTATGTTGAGTTCCAAATGCCATAAGATTAAAAAAAACTCAAAATTAATAATAATTTGCTTTGTTTTTTCAATGGAAACTAACGATCTGAATGACCTAATTTGATAAGCGTGACAATAAATCGTATATATTGCTCGTTGTACGTAAGGGTTACGTGAAACAATATGGTGCTTATTCGGGGGACAAGTAAATAAATAATGTTGAAGATTATGTATTTTAATTTAGAAACGTTCTTGTTGTGTATTTTTAGTAATAATTGGAATATTCAGTTATTTACTGAATCTACACAGCTTACATAATTTGATTGCATTTTGTGTCGCGATGTTAATCTTTACTGTATTAATTTTAGGTTTCAGAGTTAGTTTAAACGTGTAAAAATTAATTAACATATGATAATAATTGAAAGACTGAAGTTAAAGGATTTTAATTTCTTGACGGCTTGAGTGGAGACCGGTCGTACTCCTGGTGCAGTTGAGAGTGAGCGTGTGCCTTGTTGCAGGGCGTGAATCGCTGCCAGCCGGCGCGGGCGTGCGACGCCGAGGCTCCGTGGACGTCCACGGACAAGCGCCTGGCCGAGGCGTGGGCGACGGGCTGGGCGGCGCTGGGCTTCGCGGCGTCGCTGCTGGCCGTGGCGTCGCTCGCCGTGGACGCCCGTCGCGCACGCTACCCGGCGCGGCCGCTGGCGTTCGTGGCGCTGTCACACGGACTCGCCGCCGTCGGGTGGGCCGTCAGGGCGACGGCGGGGCGCGGCGCCGTCGCGTGTAACGGCGCCGGCCTGCTGCTTTGGCGCGACGGTCTGGCCAACGCCAATTGCGCCGTCGTCTTCCTGCTGCTCTACTACTTCGGCACCGCCGCCTCCGTCTGGTAAGTGTCACGCCGAGTGATACCTCAATCGAATCACCCTGCCTCTGCCGGCCGGAGCGTGGGTGTTCGAGTAGACTAGGCCAACTCTCATATTCACTTCACACTTAGCACGTAACTTAATCGAGAACGGCGTCTCGTTTCTCAGGAAGAAACTGAAAGTAAAATCATACGATATTCCAGAAAATGTTAAAACAGACGCGGCAGCAACGATTATGAACTTACGAGCAATTGTCAAAGTGGTTGCTAAAGTAAACTTCTTTATTCTGCCAAAATGTAACTTATAAGTTTTGTGTGATCGTGGACATTGACTCCAACGCTGGACCAACTAAACGTAAAACTCGACTGTAAACAAATATGCTAATATCCTATAATAATTTTATAACTATAAACGAAAGTTCTACATAAGTATCTTTCAAAATTCGGTTAACGCTATTCATTCCGTCCACTTTGTTGCTTAATTACATTCAATGGCATCCTGGTGCAGTCATAGAAAATATCTTTGTACCACAGACTTCAATTAATAATACATCTATTTCAATTTTTTTAAATAATATTCAATTCTTTCATTTTTAAGGAGATACTATTATGTAGGTCCAATGTTTTTCACTTATTTGTCAAATATGTAGGTTGCAACTTCCCCCAAGCCATGATAAATACCAGTAATAAAATCTTCAACTTTTCCTGTGGGTCACAGGTTTCAACAAATAACTCATACTCGATTAGTTCGGAAGGTATAGCAGGAGTTAGGAAGGCCGGTGACACAGATTGAGGGATGGAAGGAAAGACCGACTTTACCATGCGTTGAATAAAAACACTCAACAAAGATCTAAAGTGATCAAGCTCTCGTCGTTCACTGAAACTCTTTCTCTCGGGGAAGGGCTGTACCTACGAAGAAGGACACTAAACTGTGCCGCTGACTATTCAACATGGCATTTATCATCAAGTTTCATAAATCAGAAACATTGTGTTTGATAAAACACAGTTGTACGGGATTTCCTGTTAATGCTTCATGTGGTATAGTACTTTAAAAAAGTTTTCGGGAAAACGTAAATAGAGTTAAAATAACGATGCTAATATTAACAGTTGCGTTTTGAGACTAATGTAAAATATCTGAATGTTATGGGTATTGGTACTTTCACTCAGTCTGTGCGTGCTTCTGATCTCTTCTTCCTCTCACACAATTGCAGCGCTCCTTCGTCCTTCAGCTCTCACACATTTCTTCATTGACGCCTGCAATTCTCGACGATGTCCTTAATCCCGAAGTATCCAATCTAGTTCGTTAGACTCAACTACAAGTCATTCTGGTCCTCGGCCATGGAGACACTACAATTACTTGGTACTCACCACAGCTCTTTCTTGATTCATTTATTATTGCGGGATTAGTTTGAATTAATTTTGTGTAAATTGGCTTGCCGAAAAGAAATTGAAACTACAGCGACGTAGTGGTAACTCCGAAAATGGCGTTGTAAATACAATTTATTATTTTATAGAAAACGAACTACCTTCAGACTTTGGAAATATTTTACAGCATCCTCAACGGAAAAGGAACCACTCTGGAACCCTGTCCTAGAACAGTTTCGGCTCTTTATTAGTTTCCAATTAGAACAGCAATTTCCATTATTTAATGAAGAAATTCCTCTGCGAGGCTATTCTTCCGTAACTCCAGTACGATCTCCCTTGCCCTACATATCTCTCCCGTACTTTCCTTTGCGCAACAAACACACTTATGCGAACTCCATCACCAGATATTTTCATTGTTTCACATTTTATGAAGTGTTTCAGGTGCTATGCTATAGAACGAATAGTATAAGAAGTAGTCGCAGTTACAGGTTTGTGATCCGTGAATATGTTTTTGAGTTCCGGAACCCTTATGTTTCCTCATCGGAACGATCGGGACAAAAAGGCGTAATTGTAAGTCAAACAAGCCATGGGCGATCTGTGGTTAAAGCGGAGGCTCCTAAAAACTGCCTCGAGCGGTTACACAACCTGATCGCCATTTCGTCCATAAAGATGTTAACTTGAGCGCCTTCACACCGTGTCAATTATGGCCGCTCCAGTCTTCCCGACTGATGAACTATCTCACGAAAATCAGCTAAACCTTGATTAAAATTAGTGGAGACAACATCGGGGAAGGCGCTCAGGAATAACATACGTTGTTAAAATTTATTGCAAACAAGATTCTTTTCCCAGAGAAATGTTTTGAAAACAACAATATTAAATATAGAAGGGGGGGGGGGGGGGGAGCCACAAGTTATAAACTTGTGAAGGGGAAATGATTTTGAGAACTTGTTTAGGAATGATGGAAGACAGTTAACGTTAATGGTTATTTCCTTACAGAATCTGTGCCGTCATATTGACTTGCCAACCTTAATGGTAATTTTGATTGTTTATACTAAAAATTTTTACATCAATCGGCTATTATCACGAAATATTGAAGTATTAAATTTCCCGTTTGTTTAGGGTAACAAGCTACATGAGGGTAATCCACATGGTGGCAACTCCCATTTAATAGCATAGGAAGGGATTTGAAAGGGGGACGAGGAAGGGTATAGGAAGGTAGCCAATGGTTAACTAGGACCCCGGGCTATGGTTTAAGGATCCTACCCGGCAATTCGCCTAAAAGTGATGCAGGGAAAACCCTAGAAAACCTGCATCAGGTAGTTCGGGCAAAGGGCACTTGTCCCTCGCCCTTCAAATGGCAGGAGAGGAGTTTGCTGAGGGGACGAAGCATTGCCTTCTCCAGTTTAGGAGGCAGCTGGCCGACTGTTCCAGTAGAAACAGAGAGCAACTCTTACCGTACGCCCAAGGTCTCTGACCTCGGAACATACTCCTCTCAAAACAGGCCGAGGTGCCTCGGCTTGTGGGAACCTTAGTTCAAAGACGGAGAGAGGAAAAGGCATTCCCAAAGGTAGCCCCTTCGTGTCTCTCTCCTACAAGGTTGGTTCTGCCTGCGAGAGAACATCCCTCGCAGGTACTGCCTGCGAGAGAATAGCCCTCGCAGACGCGGTTACGAGGTGTCATAATGCGTTTATGTAGAAGATATTGCGGACATTCAAATGAGAGAAGCAGCTTTGACATATATTATTCCACATGATAAGGCCGGTGTTTCGATAGGAAACTTAATTAATTTTTGATTACATAAGAAGCGCAAGTTTAAACTTAACAAGTTAGAACGTCCATAACACTTATCTTCAATTTCCCCTTTATGAACACAATTGAATTGTTTTGTTGTTCCATTCTATTTCATTCTCCAGAGACCATAAAATATGACTATCGTAAGACGTAACGGTTATATTTTCCCTTTATTATCATTAAATAATAGTTGTTGGTAAAGTAAATGAAGCGGAAGCGCATATACATTAGTGTGAAATAAAATTGATTCTGGAAAATGTTTTCGATTAATTCTTTCGCTACATTTACTTTATTTTTTAAGCCTGGTATTTTTCTTTAAAAACTCAATCTATGTTATGATTATATTTAAGAATTCAATTCGATTCCTTTACGAAATTTGTGATAATTTTCGACCTCTATTGATAAGAACTACTCATCGTCACCTGATCACTTTCAAAACTTTGTATCCCGTATTTTTCAGTTTGGTTTTCCGTCTCCGTTTAGCAAGTTATGTTATTGAGTTTTTTATTTTATTCTATAACATTTTAGTGCATGGTAATTTTTCAACTGTCCCAGCGGTTCTCAGAGCATCGTAAAACCAGTCAGTGGCGGCACGCGTAGAGGCACTGTGGAACTGCAGAACCCCCCATTTCCACTTGATATTATTGCTATCATTTAATATAGGTCATTTTTTTCTTTAAAATCTTTCTTTTTAAATGTACAATACAAAATTCTTAACCTTATTGTCAGAAGCATCCCCCAGTTTATGAAAAAGATACAAAAAATCTTTGTATGGAACTAGGCGCTTCACAGGGCTAGTGGTGAGGTTTTTGACTGTTGTGCGCATGCGCACATAGAAGCTCAACACGAGGCTCCAAGGAGCAGAGGTGACTGTCATTCCCGCAGTGCCGATAAACCCTTTAGTGCATAGTGTAGGATACATGCAACATAACTTCAGTATAATTCCATAATCCTTTGTTGGTTTCTAAAGGAGCTAATTTGTGATGCAGATATAAAACAACATGCACTTACGGAAATGTGAAAATTTTGGCATCCGCTGACAGATTAAAACGTGTCTGTCCTAGCTTTTTGTGAATCAACCTCTTAAGCCAGATTTTTCTACCCGCAGGTCAATTTCAGATTATTTAATTTCTGTGTTTTTATGCTTTTTTTTTCAATAAAGAAAATTTAAGCGTCAATCTCAGGGAATTCTAATTGCACTGAAATAATAATTATCCAATTCATGTGGATTATTGGTAAATCACACCTAATCATATATTTATTGAATATGTGCAACGTTATGAGCCAAATTGACCTTGGTCACGTTTAATATTTTTTTGGTTATTTTTTCCGTGTTGTATTCTCAAAAGTACATCTTAAAAAGTTTAATTTTAAAAATAAAAAAACATCATGATGGAGAAAATTATCGATCTTTTCGTGCAAATCAAAAAAAATATTTTTAAATGAACAGATTGAGCTTTAACTGTAATAATTTAGGTTAAAGTAAGAAAAAATTTGGTTTTGTTCTTTTAGGATTTTATCAAATTTTCTTTTTATACTTGTTACGTTTTATACAATTTCCTGGAACAGCACCCTCAATAATTTTAGCTACGAACCGTCACTGAATCTAGTAAAATTTTATAGCTACCGTTGTTCCCATTAAATTTTTATTATCGACGCCGTCGTTATTTTTGGCAGTAACATTATTTCTTTTGGGTAAAAAGTGAAGTCGTAGAACGAGTGTGGATGGAGATTTCACCATTTAAAGTTGCATAGTATTGGTGAAGTTTTGAAACCTTGGACACCGGGCCTCATTTCAATGGTTTAATTAATCTTTAGCGGATTCTTCTTATCCATAAGGTTGGAGTTATAGCGATCTGACGCCGACGAAGACTTGCTGTTCGGTTGAGTCACACGGCGACGAGCTTGTTATGCACGTGGAGTGTCGCTTGGCCTGATAAATGACGGGCTGTTGGTTTATTTGGCCTGGCAGGTCTGATGCCTGTGCAAGGCGCCGCTCCCAAGGTGTCTGCTGAAACTCGAGCGCCGGTCTTGGATTTCTGGTAACCCTAGCCACATCTGCGGCACCGCATCCAACACCACCAGCTCCTCTGTCGCAGACAGCTTTACGTCAACCACGGTAAACCAAAGCCAAGTCTACCTTAACCACAGTAAAGAAATAAAGGTAGAAATTCGAAGTCTCGTTCCGTAACACCCTCGTCGGTTAGTTAAGCTTTGTACAATGAATACTTTAGGAAGAAAACCGCAGTATTTATCAGTAACTTACGATACACTTATACAAAGTAACGGTATTTTTTTTTGATTTTATAACTTTTCACCAATACCAGACAACATTTTAATCTATTTACGACAACGTTTCGGTTCGTGTTTGTACCTTCATCAGGTCTTTCCTGCGCAGAAATTGTTCAAAATAAATTTTTATTATCATAAATTATTAAAAATAAAAATATTGTCTGGTATTGGTCCAAAAACTGCATTAATTATTTCATATAAACAGACGTAAAAATACAATCTTTATAACTTTTTATTGTTGTTAATTTATCAACAAGATTCTAAATTTCCTGACCTGGGATCCTGTAAAAAACATTTTTGTATGTTTTTAAAATCCCTGATTTAACCCATTTGTGTGAAAGTATAGCGCAAGAAGTCGCTTCGATTACAAAAAAATGCAATAAAAGTAAGAATGTTGTGCTGAAGTCCGCTATAACCTGTAAGCATGAGTGTTTTTGTAGGAGAGTCATGTCAGACAACGCCATCTGCGCCAAGAGGCAAGTGATCTACCGTTTGTTCAGACCAGTTTAAGAGATTGTAATTTGATACGGATCATTTCTTGCTCACTGTCAACACAGCATTCAGAGGCTGGCGTGAGTCGTGCTCGGCGTGATAACTCACTCAACATCGAAACGCGTGGTTTCAAATAGGATTTCGTACATGTCAATTATGAACACATTCGTTTTCCACTGGACCACTCTTATTTTGGATATTAAGTTCATTCAAATGAGCTATGTCAATGTCAATTTAATTCTTCTTCCAAAGCAGACAGCTTAAGAAATCACTGCATGAGCCATTTACGAACCAAAATTTTGTTACAATTGTTTACACTAGGTATTTTATTTTTAGAGCCGAATTTGACGCTACATCCCAGGAATTTTTTTATTAGTAGGCCTAATGCATTATTTTGCTTTAAATCACTGATTACCAAAGTGGTCTATAGCGACCAGGAAGGGTCGATTCCGACCTGCAAAGGGTCCACGTGAGGGAAAACTTAAGTTGGGGATCCACGAGATTGGATCCCACCTAAGCTAGTCGTGACCGAAATTTACATAACAGATATACTACCCATGTACTGTGTTTTTATATAATTCCAAAGACTCCTGTGATTATTCATGTATGCATGTTTTGTTAAAAGTGGTTGTTTATCCAAAGGTTGTTTTAAATTTGCAAGATGTTCTTTAATTGTAGTTCGAAGCATATACGCTTCGTTTGACCTATATAGCAGGCTGTACAATACAAACACTCATATTTTATAAATTCAAAATAAATTAGATCCATCGACCAGGTGGAAGTTGTCAGAATTAAGCTAATGAAGGAAAATATTGGACGGCGCGGATTTTCTCAGTTTCAGAATTTGTCACAAAACTTCCAGGATGATGACGTATAACATTTAAATATGCTTCACGCATACTTTGAAATTAGGTTTGTGGATAATCGATCCATTCGGTGACATTGAAGAAACAACTGTATTACAAGAACAACTGATAGCAATAATTTAAGGTACAGTTCAGATAGGGATATCAGCAATGTTGGCTTTAGACAGACATACCTCTTACATATCCTGCATTATGGCTATCGCGAGAACGTTCTTGAGAAAAAAAATATCTGAAATCACCGATCGGGGAGATTTAAGGTTAAAGCTAAATATAGAAAATTTGTTGTTAAAACATCAGACTGTCCAATTAAAACCATTTATTTTTTGTGTAGTTATTTTACTAGATTTACAACGTTTGAGGTAATAAATGTATAACACATCATTTTTTTAATTTTTCTACTCTACATGCAAACCTATCAAAGTTAGAAGCACAGGGTTAATTGTCAGAAACAGAATTGAAGTTGACGAATTTGTAACAATTCAATATTAGAATGACCGGGGTCCACCCAAAACAGAAAATATTAGCAAGTGGTCTAAGAGACAAAAAAGTTTGTGACTGGCTGCTTTAAATGGATCCAATCCTGCTCATGGAAAGTCTGGGTCGCCGTTCATGATAAAGGGGGGGGGGGATGATGAGGAACACGTTTTCTTGTTGAATGGCGTTAATTGATTTATTGTGTTTTACATAACACTCCAAAGTATGTTAGTATCTGTTGACTCTGGAAGTTGAAATTTAGTAACTTTGACATACCTAATTCCGTCAAGGATTGAACCCCGTTTTTTTGCGATCCAATCAAGATAAATAACCTAGAATGACGTAGATGCTGGGAAAAGTTTTACACACGAAACAGCTCCTATGTAGTTGCCAGTCATGGATTGATGTAATAATCTGCTACTCGGGACTGCCAAATACGGAGTTTTTCTGGCCAGGCCAAAGTCGCGGTTTAGTGCCGTGGTCTTCGATGGGGGCCGAAAACGCGAGTCTCGGCCTTTCAGAGGCTCACTCACTAACAGACCACGTTCCGTCAATTTTTTTTTGTATAATTCCGTCAACGGTCGAGCACAACCGATTTTTTATATTCATCCGCGGGCCTGGATAGAAAGACCACGGCTACGGGCCACGGCTTTCAGTGTTTCAGAGAGCTCTTATGCTGCTCAAGTAAACTTTAATATTGTTTCTAAATTTAATTTAGGTGTATTATAAAAATAGTTTTGCTCTATATTATAAACAGTTACCGAATTTGAAATGATGGGGAGGAGGCGCTCTTGATCCCTTGTGAAATCCTGATTACTTCAATTCAACTTAACTGTCGCCTCTTTCGGCTTGTAGCTTGAGAAAGTTTTCTCGCTTTATTCTTGAATTGAAAATTCTAAAGCCTTGATCAATTTACGTATAAAATTCCTTCATTTTGAGCTCCTGGAATTAATCCATGTAAGATTTGTAATTTGTACGTAAATTGTACGTGAGCCTGCATTAAGTCTAATGGATGGAGGAATGTCGCACCTTATGGAATCGACAGGGATTATCTCAGATGGTAGAGCGTCCGCCCGGAAAGCTGGATGATCCGGGTTCGATTCCTAGTCCGGTCGACATTTTTCCATCCTGATATTTTAATTAAAGTTAACCTTGACCTTACGGCTTATAGCGAGTGAAAGCTTTCACTTTATATTTTGGAAATAAAAATATATTGTTAGCACCGTACCATATGGCTCATCAACTCTTGTAACACTTCTTTCAGAAGCCTCTACCTTTTTCATTTACTTTCGTTAACTAGACCTTGGTTCTGTAATTTACTTTCTATAAAATCAATTTTAATTTCCCGGTATTCACCACGATACACAACCAACAATTTCCTCATATTCTTTATTTGTATAATATTCGTGATTAAAGTTTCATATTGAAGGAATTCTTTATACTTTAACTATGATATTGACGGGAGGGGTGAGTTTAAAATTTATAAAAATATATGTATAATTGGTTTTTAAATACAATTCAATTAATAAAAACAATTTATGACCTTATACGGACACTGTTTATTTTTTATATTATGACGACGTTTCTATACATTTTTGTATCTTCTTCAGGTATTGACCTACAGAGGAGGTATTTACAATTGATCAGATTTATAGTATAACTGTACAAAGTAAACAAGGGCCAACTAAAGTACATACAAAATAAAGCAACTTACCAAATTAACACAATAATACTAGCACAACTAAAACCCTCAAAACTACAGCTCGCCATTCAGTCTTGCTTTAATCTTGTTAGCGTCAAGTGAATAGTCTTCCTCGGATCCCCTTTCAAAACTGTGTAACTTTAATAACTTGTTTCGTTTAGTTGTGCTAGTTTTATTGTGTTAATTGGTAAGTTGCTTGTTTTGTTTGTGTGTGTACTTTAGTTTGCCTTTGTTTACTTTGTACAGTTATACTATAAATCTAATCAATTGTAAATACCTCCTCTGTAGGTCAATACCTGAAGAAGATACAAAAAGGTATCGAAACCTAGTCATAATATAAAAATAAAGTGTCTGTATAAGGTTATCAATTGATTTTATTAATTCAAAACAGATGTTAAATTAAAACTTATAATTTAATTACTTAACGGTTTAACAATACCAACAGGATTCTCTTAATGATATCTAAGTAATTTCAATTCACTGACTCATGAATTTAAATTGTAGATAATTCACTTTTAACTATCAACATTTAAGACTCAGGGGTTATCAAATAACATATCAACATGAGAAATAAAAAAAGGAATGACTGAAATAAATTAAAATTTCTTAAAGTGTAAAAAACTCAGGGTGATTTCACGTGACGCAGAACGTTATTAAAACGTAAGGAAAAAGGGGCGCATGTTTGGATATATACATGCGACAGAAATCTCAATTGTTTACGTCGCAGTCAGAAACACACCTGTTTGTTTTGCATCCGGGTATAAGATTCCACAGGTAGGTAGACTGGTTGAGCCACCAGAAAATCAGCTTCCTCCTTCACCCGTCGACGTAATCTTCTGGAGGCTTCAGAGAGAAGAACTCTTGATCTTTGCATGTCATCTGATTACTCTGGTTTGCAAATGAGCTAACCACAGTTCTCGGCATCAGCGAAGTTTAACTATCTTCTTCTCCTCTACTGTCGGTCGGACGTTTTACTTCAAGTCAAGTCAGAACTTTTCATTTCTCTCCTATCCTCTTTTACTCTGCACAGGCTACCATCCACTCCAATACATATATCAGAATTATACATTTCACTGCGACTCTTCCTGCCTTCAAGACTTCGTTCTTATCGAATAGGTATATCAGATATTTCTTTTTTTGTCGCTAGACTTTTTCCGTTTCGCACCACAGGGGTGGGGGAAACCTTTTCGCGTTTTTGCTCAGACAATCTTCGTTGGTCTTAAAATCTCGCGGGCCTACTCTCGTCTCTTGGAGGGGTTGACTTTTCTGGAATTTCTGTGAGATCGTTGGCTTTTGAGCCAGAGGATCTTCGACACCTCCGTCACCTAGGCGCCAAATTTAATGGCCACAATATACCAGCTCGGCTCTGGCTATATATATGCATTTTATTCAAATTATCATTTAAAAATCTTCAATTCATTGGGTGGGGGGGGGCGTTCTTTTGCGCTACAATACATACAAATTAATTTTTTACACTTTCTTTTTTGAAGGCTATATTTTCTACACTCTAAACCGTGATGAACAGAAATAATTTACACACGACAAAACGAAGAAAATCTCTAGTTGATAACAAATACCTGTTAAAGAACTCCGTAAGGGAAGAGAGGGTAAAGTCACTGTCCATAAGTGTGCAGGGTTGCCTGCCTCACCCCCACTGACGTACAGGCCAACCTGGTTCGTAAACGGGTGACGTCGCACGAAGCGATTGATGGATGGAAACATCCAGAGATGGCAACGTGCGAGTTGTACACAAATTGGGAACGACAATACCCAGTCCCCGTTAATATCTAGCGCGCAATGAAGGCAGTTAACATGTCGACACTGGAACTCGTAAAAGAAGATTAACAACCCGGTGAATACAATTCGTGTATGAAGTGTTGCTTTTAATGAGTTAGTGTGTTAGTGCAACACGCAAGAATTCTATGGCCGATTAAAATTCCGTCCAGAAGGACCGGAAGGAATACGATATAACCAGTTCCGCGGAGTTCGCCCCTTTTTTCACTTTGTTTGTCGTCTTTTTTAGATTTGGAGCCGGTGCCAGCGGAATGTGGAGAGGACAGAAAATCTTTACCGAGCGTACCGAAACGCGGCAATTTTACGCCAGTCAACAATGTTAGGAACTTGGCGCAAACGTTCCATACTTTAGCAGACACGCGCACAACAAAATAGCAACACGCGTAGTTAAAATATTCCGGGCCGCCGAGGGACGGACACATTGTTAACGTCTTTTATTATGTATTCTGTGATGCCGTCCTATAAACATAAATCATGCCGATAATTGCTGGTATATTTAACTCGATAAATCGGCCCTCGAAACAAGGTGGGTAATTTTAAAAAAGGAGCCAGTAAAAAATGCTGCTGTTGACACAGCTAATAAGCGCGCCATTATCGTCGTGGCGGACTCGCGCAGAAAGTGGCCTGCCGAGGTTTCAATTCGGTCGGTCTTAAATGAAGAAAGCTTCTAATTGGCCGGCATGATAGATGCTAATCAGCGACTCGCGAGAGCAGAAAGTCAAACAACGGCCGGCCGTAATAACAAGATGGCCCCCGGCCGAGGAACAGACCAGTCCACGCCGTGCCGCGCCGTTGCCAAGCCTACCAATTTATTACCTGTGCTTAGCAAACATCAAAATACATTACACATCAAGCATGTACTTAGTTGTGGACACAAATACTCGGCAACATCTCCGCGTAACAAGTGTACGGTTTCCAAATTCTGGAAATGTTTACATTTAGCATCCAGTGTAGAAAAACGATGGTAATTTCATTTAATTATTTGTGTTGTAGACAGTCGTTTGAAAGGTAGATTCAAAAATTTGGGGAATATGAAACCGCGATTACACCGGAATTATCAACAATGTTGCCAACTTTTAGAAGAATTCTAGAGAAATTGATGGCAACATTAGTTGCTCAACACTGTTGGTGTCAAAAAATGTTGTTAATATTTGGTGTTGACAACAGTTTTTTTCGTGTCGTCAAAATTTCCGACAGGCTGTGTTGACAACATTTATTGGCAACAATGTGGGCGGGATTTCTTTACACCAAATGCTGGCAAAAAATGGTGTAATCGCGTCTTAAGATACGGATAATTAGTTGTCATCAACTTTACAAATATTTCTTTTTTACTTGAAAAATAAAGAGAGCTTAGCTAAGCACCACGGTTAAGGCCCTGTTAAGCTATTTATTTTAATAATGAGGAAAAATTCCCGGCCCGGGTATCAAACACAGCACATTACCTCATTAAAAAAATTTCTTTTCTATAATCTTGCTTATTTCTCAATTTTTTCATCAGTCTCTCAAATGTCAGGGATACTTCTCTAATTTTACTAATGATTTTAATACCATAATAACCCGCAAGTAACTGAGATTAATGGCATATACCTTACTATAACGATTGAAACTCCCAACTTTATGAGTTAGTCTGAAAATATTTATAAATGTATTTTTCACTACGTCTTACGTCCAAAGACCTGATTTATTTAACTTTGCAATATAAATGTTTCTACTTGTGTTGACAGCGTTTTGATGATATTTGAATTTACGACCGGTGTAGCCTTTTCAATACTGTGTTTTACTCATGCGTCGACTTTTATTGATTTGTATTACAATTAACTATTCCGACGTCGGCGATCAGTGGAATACGTTACGCATCTGAAATCACTATATGCTAACGATTCCAAAATTTTTTAGAAATTTACCTAGCAAAAAGTAAAGTAGAAAGTAACATGTTTCAGTTGGAGGAAGTGGAACAACTTCAAGTCGATGCCGATCCGAATCAGAGGTCGCTTTCAAGCTTTCAATACGTCGAGAGATATAGCAAGTCGTACGAAATGGGAAGTAGGAGAAGGGAGATTGATTTGAAGGCCAATATAAAAATTACAAAGGAGGTACACGATCACACCACAAAAATAACAAAATAATGACGAATATATGAACTCAACTTAAATATTTTTCTTCAAAGGCAACATTAACACTAAAATCAATACAATTAGAAAAATGTCCATAATTTGGCACATAATAAAATAAGAGACGATAATTAATTTTTGTAATAAAAACCTAAATTCGGTTATACTTGCCATGGAAGACAGAACATGCATTTTAATTTTATTCAAAATTATTTTGTATCATATTATATAGTTTTTGCAACTTACTATTTGAAGATGTTGACACTATACCAATGGAACAAGTATTTACTTTCAATTTAAGCACGACGCCGGGAAACAGATTCTTGTGAGGGACAGTATTTTTTTGTCTCAACCACGCAGGGGGTGGTTAGAGGTTTGAAAAGAGTCAGTGCAGATGTGGCAGTTGCACGGAGACGGCAGAGGACGCTGTTTGTCTAAAATTAACTGCTGGATGGGAGAGAGGACACTGAATTTGGTCAAGTGCGTCTGTAGTGTTGGAAAATGTTGTGATGAAGCCTTCAATATATGATGTTGGCAAAATATGCAGTTATGCTCACTCAGATGGTTCATATTGAGGATTGCAGAGCTTAAGGTCAAATAATGTGGCCAGATAGCAAGGCGACTACAGAGGAAGCTGTTTGGATAAAACTGACTGGATGATTGAGGAAGAGTAGATAGAAAATGGCATTAAAATATCTTACTTCGCTCCGTAGACATGTAATAAATCGCAATAAAATAAATTAAATCGATTTAGAATTCTCAGTTGGTGTAAGATTAGTTCAGTATATAGACAATGAAGGAGTACTGCTACAGTCTATATAACTTCAATGTGTTGCTGAAGGTTAACTTCACGCCGACAACCTGAACCGTTCTGTCAAATCGAAAATCAATCGACATTATGGTGTTCCATATAATTTGTGTTTGTTTATTCCTGAGATGTTTCATTGTGAGAGAGGTGTTGTGGGGGAGCAAGCACTCCACTTCACGAAGCTAGATCCTATCTACAACGCGGCGGTCGTGGGCCAATTATCAGCCGACGAAAACGAGAGCTAAAAATAGACTGACACCGAATCTGGAGAAGCGGTGTCTTGCTGTGCCACCAGAGTCCATTACCACTGTGATTTCAAGTGGAACTCGTCGGCACATCTTCCGTAACGTCGTTATTCCAGAACTATCTTAATCAAGTATGACAACGTTGTATTTACAAATCGTAAATAGTTTTGTTATCATAAAGTCGTGTAACAATATAAACTTGTTTATCACAGTTCTCATGACCTTCATAAATATGCAGCGCCTCTGGTCCTAATACTTCAGTTATGAAAATAGATTCCCATTGTCAGCGTTCAAATTTAAAGATCTCTAACCCATGAGAATTAACGCTGATTAGAATTTAGATTACCTCAGGAACACTCCAACAAATCTACCCTGTGATCGCCAACATTTCGTCGACATCAGCATACATTTTAATCACTCTTATGACACTTTACGATATTCAAATTACGATCACAGATTACGCAAAATGGATCCTACCAACGGATACTAATCTGAATCGGTAAAACACAGGCTCAGAAAGAAATTCTTCCTGCCAATTTGAAATATTCCGGACTGATTATTTTCGAATAATAAGTACTGTTTCCGTGTATTTATATATGTGAAAAACTTTTACTAAACGTATACCTGAAATATAGAAAATATATCTCTGGTGATCAGTCTATTAGGTTTTTGCACAGTCGTCTCTCAGCTCAGGCACTAGATTTGTTGAGTCGGTTGGCAACTATGAAGTGTCTGAACTACGATGGGGAACAGATAATTGTGGTATTCCTGGTCGGGGTTCTCAGTGAATGAAGCTGCTGGACGTCCATTTGCCTTGAGTGACGTGTCGCGCCCTGGTGGTTCGTGCCTGGAATATGCAATCACGTCGTCTCGACCGGCCTTGTGGAGTTCGCCATTCCACAGCCACCAGATCATCCATCTTCCGATCTCCCTCCTCGAAACGTTGGGCAAATGCTCGTTGAGTGGCATTTCGAATTTTCCATTACTTTGAGTTGCGATTTTAAAGTTAACGGAAATTTAAATATTGTGTTACTGGTACAGAAAGAAATCCAAAGGGCGGTGATAAGACCCGAAAAGAAAAATTGCACGAAAAACTAGCTTTCGGGATTCTGAGTTATAATAATTTTTAATAAAGAAAAAATAAAATATAAAAGACATTCATATTCAAATTTCAATGCATTGAAAATAATTTTAATTGCGAATTCCTAGATAGTAGTCACTGAGATAAGGCTTCACGACAAATAATTACCATTTTGAAAGTTTTTTGTCAAGTGTATCACTTGCCTCCTCATTACCTTCTTATAAATAAAATAGTCTGTTAAAATGAAATATTTATGTCTGGTTGAAAATAATGAATAAGAAAGTTAGCAAATTCAGACAAAAAAGTGATATAACTTTCTTATTCAGTAAAATAGACTGTTATTGTAAATGAGTGTTCCGCATACAAATCTACACCCTTCGAGCAAATTTGACCAAATTTAGAAAACGTGTTTCTTACGAAAGAAATGAACACTGTAGGAGTAAGAAACGTCTACCACCCCCAGGGGCAGGGGTGGAAATTTTCAAACATCCTCAAACGGCCTATATTTTTCTGATTCAATAAGTTTGATAGTGGTTTTCTCGTTTTTTGTGTTTAATTTCAGCGTCTTTCGACTTGGGAGGGAGCACCTTTAGGGGTGGGGTGGAGGGGCGTTACATAAAAATAACGCGAAAACAACCGAGATTGAAGTCAAATCCGGGGTTATGGATGTCCATGAGTTTAATTATGACATTGCCGTTGAGCCCGCGGGGGTGGAAATTTACAAACATGTTAAAACGGCCGATATTTTCTTCCAAAGAAAATTTTTAGGTGTCACTAAGATAGACAGCGTCGCTCCGAATATTTTTGTGTATAATTTCAACCCCTTTCGGCATAGCAGGGGAGCCCCTATAGAGATGGGGCGTAACATAAAAATAAAGCTAATACAACTGAAATTGGAGTCGAATTCGTTGTTAGGGATGTCGCTGAGTTTAATTATGACAACCCGGAACAACGATGGGCACCCAGATAGTAATGAATATTTCCCTCCATTTTTCAGATTTAATTATGCAAATATTTGTAATTTAGCCTAATATATTACTTCATTTTAACCTCCCCTTTTAAGATAATAAGAAACCATTAAATACGCAATACTTTCTACATTGAATATATCTCCTATATTTAATATTAAATTATTTAAATATCAGTAATATTTTACCGGTACTTTTTAAAAACTAATAAGAAAAATTTCAACTACTGATATGACCGTAGTTAATATTTAAGTTTTTATCAATCGAATCTAATAATGTAATTCTCTAAGAACAATTGAACGTAAGAATACTGAGAGTAATTGTAATTAAACGAGGAGGGTTAATTGAAAATGCGGCATAATCTACGAAAATTCATATTATTTGTTAAGGGTTCTTTTTTGATTAGCTTTTATTTTTATAAGAACAATGTTCGGTACCTTACAAGAGAAGTATTTCATGAGTCCATGTTGGGAAAAGTGACTGTAATGGTCGCTAGATGGATCACAACTGAGGAATTTGACGATGATCTGCTTCCCGGTAATGAGATAGAAAACTTTTCATGATCAATTAACTGTACGAGATGTCTAACTCTTTCTCGTGTAAGTGCTCTCTAATAATACATTATTTCACCCCAAGTCTTACTGCAACTTAATATAAACCGTGTCACATGTAGTCTATATGATGAGATTAGTAACTATTGTAGTGAGTTCGAATCTGAAAACGTCCAGGAATACTTAATTACAGAATCGAGGCTGACGGACAAGTTAATCCGTCACGTGCCTCAGACACCTTGTATCGGAGCTGCGGCATCTTCACTGATTGAAACGTCCTATGAATAACAACAAAACGGAACTTGAATACCTCATTATAAATTCTTATCACGGACAAAAAATTCTATTTTAATTATCTCTTTGAAATTTTTGACACGGAATAAAGCATTTGTCATTTATAAATAAACAACAGCTTAAATTCCCTTTACTGAAGGTTTTTCCCTGAGTTACAATATCTTGATTCAAATGATATTTTAAGAGGAATTAGTTTCTCGCCACCGTACCATCTGTTTCAACTTCTTTACTTTTAAGACGAAACAACGGTTGACGTAGTCTACAGGTTCTACACAACCCTTAACCGACAAAGCCAAATTTTTGTTTCGTTTTACCAAATTTTCCGTTAATTTCTGGAGTTTGCTGTGAGTTGTGCTGAAAATTAATGTTCGACTATTCTTTCTGCGGTGGAATGATTGGCAGGAGGTAGAATTATTTCCTTGTAGAACTTTCAATCATCGTGTCTTAGGACAGTAGGCCTTTTTCTGAACCCAAGCCCGATATGAAGTTGATTGGGTTCGAATCCCCTTCGATCAACCTGATTTAGTTTTTCCTTGGATATCCTTAAATTAATCAAGTAAATGATGGGATGAGGTGCACTAAAAGTCTCTACAGGTTAGTGCAATTGACATTTATTTTATTTGATCCGTGAATTAATCTCTTGACCCTGTGGTATACTAAGCTAATGTTCGCAATGTCCGATTAATATTTCCACAGGTACTTCATCCGACGATACTGTTCATTACATTTCCGCCTTACAGTCCACAGTCACTGTGCAGCGTTCGTTGAGAACGGCCTCGCGTGCTTTGTGCGTGTTGGCGTGTCCATTTTCGCAGGAAGAATTATTGTCCTGTGGGCGCCGAAGCGGCGGGCGTCCTGCAGCGTGCATTCCGGAGGAAACACTCTGAAGCGGTGCCATACTCGGTTATCTTCCTCATCCCTTTCTTAGGGGCACCTTCACATCCCGACGTACGATTGAAAACGTGCAACATTCCACGAAATGTAATGTAGCGAGCATGAGCTAAGTCATTCAGGGCCTCTATGGAATTCATGTTTATGTTCGTTTATGGTAAACCTATAGATATTTTATTCGAAAATACATCCTTCATATACAGTCTTATATTGCATTAATAACAATATCGCACTCCAAGACTCATTGCAATTATTGGATTATATTAAACGACTTGCTGACTACCCGG
Source organism: Zhengitettix transpicula (assembly GCA_037074705.1). Lineage (NCBI taxonomy): Eukaryota > Metazoa > Arthropoda > Insecta > Orthoptera > Tetrigidae > Zhengitettix > Zhengitettix transpicula. The sequence continues at coordinate 117,847,250 of CM073592.1, read as the reverse complement.
CGTTGCCCGGGTATTAATTTTAATTATCTTGGAAAAGGAAATGATGTGACTCTCAAGGTAAACATTTCCCCAGCATCAATGTTTGGAACATTTACATTCCCCTCCCCGACCTAATCCCACGGCATATAACTTCAAAGAAACCAAGATGATGACTGACGGTACTTTAACAACTCGGGAACTCTCCTAATACATAAAAAAGCAGTGTCTAAAAATCAAGCCGAATGGAAAGAGTGAAAAATAATCACTAACTTAATTAAGTCTAAATATACTGCTGATACCTAAAAAAGAGTAAAAATATTAGAACCTTTAACTAAATATGGACCTAAAAGATAACTGCTGCTCTAAGAAAATAAAAAAATACACCCGGTAACATAAGAGGGTCAAAAATACCGGGAATAAATTTTAGTCAACCACGTTCACCACTACCATCATGGTTAATGCAAGAATTAAACTCAGCGATTCCTATAACCCCTGAATCAACACCAATCTCGGTAATTTTTGCATTATATATTATGTAAACCACTTCACCAACACCCCTTGCCTTTTGGAGTAGACGTTGGACACTTGAAACGTCTAGAATAACACTATGAAATTCAAAAGTGTTATTCGATGCTAATAACGGCCGTTTAGGATTGTTTTTAAAATTCCACCACCCCCACCCCACCCCTAAAGGTGGTAGTTGTGTCTTAACCAGTCAGTGTTTGTTTCTGGATTGTAAGTAACATGTGTACTAAGTTTGATAGAAATTGCTCTACACGTTTAAGTTTGTATGCGGATATTTGTTCACTGAGGGTACTTTAACGACTCGGGAGCTTTCTTAATATATAAAATAAAAAACTCAGGCATAATTAAGTGAAAAATACTCGCTAGCTTAAAATAAAAAAAATGCCTGTAACGTTAAAAGAGTAAACAAATACAACATTTAATTAAATAAAGACATAAAATCTACGTTATACCACAAGAAAATAAAAAAAACATCCGGTATTAGGAGGGCCAAAAATACTCTGGGTAAAATTTTGTCAACGACGTCCTCCTCCACGTTGAGGAACATAACACTTCCTTAACCACCATCGTGCAAGCATTTGACACCAATCGCGGCCTTTTTTGCATTATTTTTTTAAGTAAAATGCACCTAGTTAAGGACGTTTCCCTCCCATGCCTTTTGGAGTTGAAATTAAACACTTTAAAGTTCTACATGAACAGTATCAAATTTAGCGCCTCAAAAACGTTTTATTTGAGACTAATAATGATCGTTTACGAATGTTTTTTAAATACCACCCCTTCTACCCCATACCTAGAGGTGGCAGGTGTGACTTAATCCACCGGTGTTTCTTCCTGGATAGTAAGTAACACGTGTATAAAGTTTGGACACACAGTCACACGTTGATTTTTTTTTATGGATAGGTAATAATGCGTATTTTATTTCACTAATACACTCGAGGTGTACTTCATTCAATATGATATATTATAACAAAATAAAAATTAACTGAATCTTATTTCAGTTCCAAAGATTGATTTATTTTACTCTTGACGAGAATGATATCATATTTTAACAAATTAAAATCTTTTACATTAACCTCATCACTTTTTTTGGTTAGTACAAAAATACTTGCTCACTGCAAACCAAACTTGAAGCAATCTGCCCAAACATTGACTGGAAATTTCCGTAAAAACAGGATTGTATTGACACAGTAGAGAATACTTTATACTTTTACGATTTACAATATTACTAATTCTACCAAATAAAATATTCCAAATAAAAAGCCCGTTATTACACAATGGACGGCAATAACACAGTTTCAACTTTTCATACAATGAAAAATAAATACTTCCTATAGGTTTCAAAATTATTCATTGGCATTTCTTTACGTAAGGAATTTCGACTATTTTTAAGAAAATAGCGTTTCTATCTTAGTGTGCATAAAAATGAAAAGATTTCGCAGCAAATATTAAAATCTTCATTAAATTTACGTATTTTGCGGAAATGTTTCTAACTGATGTTGGGGGCTTCCAAGTCTTGCCGGAAAAATGTTGCTAGTACCACAATACTGGGTCTCTGCACAGCAGTCGTTTAGATGTGCGCTCAGGATCAGGCTCGAGCCCAGGATACAGAACAGTACACCCCACTACGAAATCGATCACTACAAAAATAATATTTCGTTGTGGGGTCATTCAGATTAACAGTATTTCTGCCGATTTTGTTTGTGTATAATTTCAACCTCTTTCGGAATAGGAGTGGAGCACCGTTAGGGGTGGGGGTGGAAGGGAGTTACACAAAAATAAAGTAAAAACAACTGATATTGGAGTCAAATCCGGGGTTATGGATGAGTTTAGTTATGGTATTAAACTTTTCGTTTAACCCCCAGGGGTGAGGGTGGACGGGGACTAGAAATTTTCACACAGAGAAAATTTTTCGGGGTCAATGAGATAGCGTTAGTCCTGTTATTTTTGTGTATGATTTCAACCCATTTCGGCATGGGAGGGGAGCTGCTTTTGGGATGGGGTGGTGGGACGTAACACAAAAATAACGCAAAAACAATCGAGATTGGAGTTGAATCCAGGGTTATGGATGTCACTAAGTTTAATTATGACAACCCGAGCAACGCGTCACCCAGCTAGTAGTAGATCTCTCTTATTAAACCCGTATGTGGGTTTATCAGCTTTTCACAAATGCTGTAGTGGAAGCTAAAGTAAGAAGGATTAAGTAAGTCCTAGTATTCCTGATAGAATTAGTATGAATAATCAACTTGCTTCGACGACATTAAATAATAAATGAACCAATCAACTGCATAGTGTTATTGCTTTTGATGGCGGTGAATAAGCATCGTCTTAACGAACTAGCCACAGAAAGAAATTCTGAATAACACTTTTCATTTTCCGCCGTAAATCTGTGATATTTGAGGAGATGGTTAGCAGACCAAATACCTCGTCACTCAGCCACGTGGAAATTGAGCAGACGAGCCGCGTGCTCCAGTTTAGGTTGTCCCTGGTGAAAGATGGCACGGATCCAGCTATGTGAAACCACGCGTAAAATGTTCACAGACCATCAATTAGGAATTCTCGTGTGCGTGGGAGCCTTCGCGCCTCGAAATAGCCTAGAAGACGACTGCGTGTCATTACTTCAAGGACCGCGAAATCCAGTTTTCCGACCACGGGATTTATACCATCGTAACATAATGTCTGCAACAGATTAATCTATTCTGGTATGTCAGCAAAGTCTGAAATTATTTAAACCGGTTAAAATACATAAATTTAATATATTTCTATCATAAACGTTATAACGTAAACTTGTATCACTTGTGATGGGATCACGTCTACTAGATTTCAACGGACATAAAAGAAAAATGTCTTATTTTTAGACAAAAGGAACCTGTATATTTGGCCATGAGACACTTGACAGGGAGCCACATTTTTCAGGTTGTTGACTGCACTTCAAAGCCGGAAACTTTTCTCTGGTATTCGAGAATTATTGGCACCTTCCAACATTGAAATTTTAAAAATCCTCTGATTCAACCAAAATACTTCGGCTGACGAAATTATGATGATTCGGACACAGATCTTAAATATTTTCCCATGTTGACATATCACAGGGCTCACCATGTTTCGGATTAATGATTATTAGTTTCGGAGACCATAACATAGAAATACATATTTTCATCAACGTTGAATATATCCATTGGAGGGGTATGACGTCACTGGTGCTACTAAACTCGTCATGTTCCATACATACGTATATATTTTAGATCATTGCCAATTATTTTCACTTATTGTCAGCTCCCAATCAAACATTTGGTGCGAGTTCCCGCTAACTTCAATTTCTAATCCCGAAATCTGCCGTATTGTTATTGTCGTTTCTTCCAATTGCACTTATGTCTCCTAATTTATGTGGAGATAAGCATGTGATTCTTACATGTGACGGTCGTTATGTTTTTATATTGCATGGAATAAAAAAGCAACAATAATTTGTCACAACATATTTAATTAATTTATTTTCTCTCTAACCTGCCCATACATCCGAAGAAAATCGAAACTAAGCCAATATTTTTAAATGATAACAAAAATTATTTATTTGACAAATTTGGTCTTCGTTGAATGTATATTTTACATTGTTAAGTAAATGCCTCAGCTTTTATGAGAATCTAACTTTTAGGGTCGCTTATAGGGATTCTAATAAAAACAGTAAAAAAAATTCACAATAACAAAATTTCATACCAATAACAAAACTATTAGAAATCTCAAAAGTTATATAAATCTGGCGGTTAACGACAATTACGTAAAAGTTTTTCTACATACCATTTAGAGCTGATCTGGTTTGAGCACAAGTGATTATTTAGTTTTTATAGAACACTATAAATTTCATAGGCACTGATTTTATTCTCGACTCACTTTCCAACACTTTGCATCATTTTCGGCGCCTTTCTACTTCACTGAACTCGTATTGTTTACACTCAGTTTGCTGTGAAGATCTTTAAATATAGAAGGTGATGATGTTTAGGCTATACTTTACTGAATTCCGCCACCTTGACTGACATGAGACATTTACAGTATTCTCAGGACTTGTCTTTAGTTGATGTGAGACTTCCCAAAACGAATATCTCATTGATATGGCTTGCACTTTTCAAGGTTTAAGTCGACTATCTGAGACCAAGTCTGCCAGCCACGAGCTCCGAACTTAAGACGAAACATCTAAACTATGTGCTTATGTGCTCCAGTCGCTACGAGCTCCCAACGGGGACTAAAACTTTTAACTGCGACGCTACAAAACAACAAACACCGCCGACCAAGTTGTCATGTTACTATACATATACATATATATACATTCTAAATTGCATATTACCTGTTTACCTGAAGAAGTCCCAAAATTTTGGACGAAAACTCTATTGAACTGATTTTTTGGTTTAATTAATAAATAAATATTTTTACATATTGACTGAATTGTTTATTTATCAAATGATAATTGACATTATTAAATATTTTAATATATATATATATTAAAATATATATTTCAGTAATTAAAATCCTTATAAACTGTACATAGTCGATATTCTTTTTATTGTGTTATTATGCATAAATTAATATATTGTAATGCCTGTTAAGTGTGGCATTGTTTCTGATTAATAGTCTGGACTGTTGGAGGGGCATTTTGTAACGTGTTTATTTAGGTTTAAGTTTTCTTCGTTCTTGGAAGCGCTCGTTGTGTGGTCTTGAGAATTCGAAACCATGCACGTGCGTGTGGCCTTTCTCAAACTAAATTTGGGGCATAATGTAATGCCTGTTAAGTGAGGCATTGTTTCTGATTGATAGTCTGGACTGTTGGAGGGGCATTATGTAACGTGTTTATTTAGGTTTAAGTCTTTCTTCGTCTTGGGACTGCTGGGTGTGTGGTCTTGAGAAACCGTGAACGTGTGTGTGGGGGTGGAAAAGACAACCAGAGTGATTGCGGGTCCTGTCTCGATAGTTGGCTTGACATGACGGAGTAGTTAGCCATTTGTTGACTACAGAACTACAGCTGCATGATATAAATCGTGTGATAATGGAAGAATCGGTCAACTGGCATTTGCGACGAAGTTTTCGAACAATGGAAAAAGTAAGAGTCAGGGAGGATATAAGGGAGGAGATAAGCTTTAGAGAGTTGAGTTGTGCTGCGATCACCGAAGCTGGTGGATGTGTTTAAGAGAGACATTGTTTAAGCGGAGTAGTTGTGCTGCGATCACCGAGGCTGGAGGATGTGTTTAAGAGAGACATTGTTGAAGCGGAGGAGATGTTCAGCGCTCACCGAAGCTGGTGGATGTGAGTAAGAGAGACATTGTTTAAGAAGAGTCGTCGTCGAAAGATTGAAGTTTAAAGTCGCAGCCAAAGCATAGGAGAGAGGACTTGTTAAATTTACAGTAAACCAGTCGTCGTCGAAGGAGAGCAGAGTAAAGTCGTCGAGATACCACAAACTTCCTTTTTCAATTCAACAGTATTTAGTAGAATCTGTAAATTTAACAGAAGCTGTGAAAACCCCACCACGGTGTTCGAAAGGTGAAAGTATCCTGGGCAGCAGTAAGTAGCAAGAGAAAAGTAAAATGATTTTTGTAAACCGACTTAAAAGATAATGTCAGATATCGTTCTTTATTGTTGATAAAATAAACTGTTTAAATTTAAAATCCATCTTGTAGTATAAGTTCGTCGATAATTAATTTCGTCTATGTCTAGACGAATAAATATTTCTTTTTTTAAATTAAATCTAAATTTGGTGTTCTTTGATTATGTTTAAATGTTCTGCCGTTATCAAACCCAGTTAAGACCTTTGAGAGATTGAGATATGTTTTTAAACTTGTATAATTGTTTCAAGTATTGTTAAATAAAATTTTGTTTGTTTAAAGTTTATAATTGTTCATTTAAAAGCCCATCATTTATGATAATTACATTTTGCTACCACAACATGAGGCAAATTTAAAACTATCATATTTGATCATTACATTTTGGCACCACAAGTCGGGAAAATTAATACATAATTTATGATTATTACAATATATATATATATATATATATATTGTAATAATTTAAAAAGACTACATATGGTTGTGGCTAAATAAAAATATTTATTTGAACAATTAATCAAATAATATTTAGCACAATAATATTTAGAATCTCAGGGTCTTTACTGGGTTTGATAAATGGGTGACTTGAATTTACAATAATTTATAATTACATTTAGCCTTTATTGAAGTTAATTCGTCTAAACCTCGACGAATTTTGTTGCGGATGAAAATAAGATTACAGATTGAATTTTAAATTAACTAACAAAACAATTAAAGAAATGAATAATTAAAGAAAAGAAATAATTGAAGAACGATCTGACGTATCTTAAAAAAATGGTTTACAAATAAATTTTAGAGTTTTTTTACTTACGACCGACCAGGTCTCAATTTTGGGGTTTTCTGTGCACACGTTTTTGGGGATATCACTGAATTTAAATTGGTTCCAAAACACTGTCGAAACTTTAGGTTCTCTCAGCTGGAAACGGCTACTCCTTCCGAATTAATGGTCAGTCAGATTAATACCAACTTTCTCTCGATGACATTGGTGACGGTCTCTTTACTTATTGAGTATTTACTGCGGCATGACTTATTAGGTTACTGTTTGTGGCAGACAAAACCACTGAGTGAAAACCTTTTACTTGGTTTCACCCTGCAGCGTCTCTAGATGGATATCTGCCCGCATCTGACTTCCAACTTTTCCGTTTCGCTTCTCCTCGTTGACTCTTCGTCTCGTAGATTTTTGAATGCGTACGTCTCAACAATGGTTCTTTTGTCTCGCCGCCTGTGTCGCGGTGTATGCTTTATATACTCTAATAATGAGTCCTTTACTTTGCAATTATAACAATGGATTAATTACTAATTACTACAATATATATATTGAAAAATATATTTCAGTAATTAAAATCCTTATGAACTTACATAGTCGATTTTATTTTTATTGTGTTATTATGCATGAATTAAAATCTACTTAGTAGCATATTCATTTCAATTATATTACTATAACATTTTCCTGTCACATTCGGTTAGATACGAAGAGAATATTTCCGGCACACTTATTGTTAGTCTGCTATTCATAAATTACGGATGATTACACGATCGCTCTTAAAACCAGACTCTGTCACATCTTGATGTAATGATAAATTATGCTAATGTATGCGAACGAGGAGTGATCGTTGGCCCTAACTTTCCTTACAACTAAGCATCGTTTGTTTGAGTATCGTCCATAATATCTCCGTAAAGCATGCGTAAGCATACACCACAAGGGCAAAGGGCTTTCTCAAAAACAAACTCAACGAATTTTCCGCTTACCTTTGTTAGGGTGCATAGTTTCGGACCATCCGTCGTACGAGCTTCTAAATGGCTAACGATTCGGAAACTTAAAGACAGTAATTTCGTTAGCATACAGCGGTTGCAAGTAAAATGAGCCATTCAAAGCCATCTGATGGTATTTGCATAAGTAGGAGAACCTGCACCGCCTCCACTACAGCCTGAAATCGGCAAAGCCTGCAGCCTATGCAATTAAACTGTTGCTGACTATTCTCTTCAACGTTATTTAGACTTTTCGTACGTCACTAGTGCGCGTCAAATTTCTTGGCGGCCCTGTTTAGTGTCTCCACTCCCCTACCTCAATATGCGCCATACGCACTCGCTGCTGATGCGTGCTGTAGTAACGCTCATCTCAACAAACGAACATTTCGCTTCATTACGCAGATAATTACCTCTTTATTCTTCCTTACTATTTTCCTTCCATTACGTAAGCACCGTATTATTCCAGTTACAATGTAAGCGTGTGTTTCAGCTCTGAAATGACATTTTCGTATATAGAACGAATGATTACAATATAAAAAAATATTTTCTGTAATTATTTGAAAGCCTCTACTTCATAGAGGTTGTTTAACGCGAGTGAAGCCAATTGTTGTGTATTTTGCAAGCAGGTACTGGGACTTGGTAGTTATCTTCTGCATAAAATATTGAAAATAATGAGAGTAACTGTTACTGTTATATACTCATTTGAATAGAATTTTTAATATTCTCTGGCAATGCGTTTTTGTCTTTAGGACCACTTTTATATTTCCTAGTTTTATTATTTTTACAAAAATATATAAAATAAAGTCACAAATTTTATATTTCAGAACATTAAAAAGTTTCCACCTTCTTTGAAGTTAAATCATAATTATTATCACTATGAAAATCGTAATTTGGTCGTAGCGATAGTGTTTACAGCGACCTTCTCAAAAACGCGATATTCGCAGATAAGAAACGAGTCTCGCCTCCACCGCATCCTTCTTCCTATACACTACCTCGTTACTCTTTCTATTAGTTTTTAAGCGCAGTTAGTGTTTTTCTTCTTCAATCAAACGATTGTTTGATTATCTTAGAAATGAACTTTCCGAATAATGTAGTGACGGAGAATATTCACTAATAGAACACACGTATTTTTGTTTATAATAAAGCAAAAACACACGCGAGCGTAGACGCGGACAACATGAGTTTAACTGTTGATACTCGAAATCGCATGCATAGTATACGGGTAGATATTATATTATTCTGAAAATATAATACTGTCTACATCAGACGAAAATTACCAAATATATAATGTAGCAGTAAGGAAACAGACAAAACTAAATGATAAAATAAATACCACACGATTCTGCAGACCTTTTTTATTTCGCCAGGCGTTGATACATCGTACGTCGCCTGGTTTGTGCTTCGTGTCGTTCTTAATGCTCCTACGATTTTTTAACATTGACGAATGCAACAAGACCTACAGAAACGTGTGGTATTTATTTTATCATTTAGTTTTGTCTGTTTCGTTACTGCTACATTATATATTTGGTAATTTTCGTCTGATGTAGACAGTATTATATTTTCAGAATAATATAATATCTACCCGTATACTATGCATGCGATTTCTAGTATCAACAGTTAAACTCATGTTGTCCGCGTCTACGCTCGCGTGTGTTTTTGCTTTATTATAAACAAAAATACGTGTGTTCTATTAGTGAATATTCTCCGTCACTACATTATTCGGAAAGTTCATTTCTAAGATAATCAAACAATCGTTTGATTGAAGAAGAAAAACACTAACTGCGCTTCAAAACTAATAGAAAGAGTAACGAGGTAGTGTATTGGAAGAAGGATGCGGTGGAGGCGAGACTCGTTTCTTATCTGCGAATATCGCGTTTTTGAGAAGGTCGCTGTGAACACTATCGCTACGACCACGGCCCCGCCTCAGTCCGTACGCAACTAGTGTTCAAGTCCCACATATAATTTTATATAATAGTTTTGCTCTAGTTTAAAAAAAAATATCCCTAACACACGAGGAAACATTTTAACAACGAACGTAGAGCAATATCACTGCAAAAGAAAATTCGTCCCGAAACAGGTTTCGGAGTCCCATGAAAGTTGCATACAGTCGAACCTTTTGCACCAGTCTGAAATATGGTCGATCGGGTTTTGCGTTTTTATTAGTAATTCATGTTGCAGGCTGTTTATCTCAGAGAGTTCACCGATTTGTTGTCCTTGTGACTTGGCAAGGACGAGAGTTGGTTGTTGGCGTGGCAGTCGTAAGCCCGTAATTTAGCAGGCTTCACACCACGACACGGGATTTAACTTTAGTGCCGTGTATAAACAGCTACAGGTTCCGTGATAATCTCCGCTACCATCTCGCAACACGTCTTCTCAAAATCTTCCAACATAATTTCAACTATTCGGTGAACGCAACTGTGTTATAAGCCAACCAACAAATCAGCGACTTTATATATAGATATATATATATATATCGGTAGGTTCTCACACTTGGTCTGTTAATTTCCTTCTCCTTACCCTGTCCTTATCTTCTTGTTTCACCACCCAGAGTACATCATTTTAGTGAAATGGGCTATAAGTACAAATACGTTAATGAGCACTTTCGAATGACTTAATGGATACTATTCACCGTACTTAGGTCCACAAAAGATACATTGCTCACTTCGCTCCATTTTTCCTCTGTTCTGTTCAAATTATTTTTTATTAATAATGATATACCACTGTGAACAAAAAGTAAGGTGAATTTATTTATAAAATATAAATTCTTTATTTATTCTTCCAAATCGATGTCATCCCCTTCAAAGTAATCCCCGCCCGATAAAACGCACTTTTTCCAACGCTTTTTCCAGTCCTCGAGACAGTCAGAATAGTATTTTTCTGGTATAGCCTTCAAGACCTTCTTCGATTCGGTGTTTATCTTCTCAATCGTGTCAAAACGGCGTCACCGCATTGGCCTTTTGAGTTTGTTGAATAGCCAGAAGTAGCACGGAGCCAAATAAGGCGAATACGGTGGTTGCGAAACGTTATGAGTCGAGTTTTGGGCAAAAAAAATTCGCGAAGAACCAATTCAGTATGACATGGTGCATTATCGTGATGAAGGAACCAATAGTTGTTCGCCCATAATTCCGGCCGTTTCAGACGAATAGCTTCACGCAAACGACGCATAACGTTCAAATAGTATTCTTTGTTGACAGTTTGGCCCGGCGGAAGAAATTCATAGTGCACCACACCACGATAATCAAATAAAACTGTCAACATGACCTTGATTTTCGATCGACTTTGCCGTGGTCTTTTCGGTCTTGCTTCACCTTTTGCACGATATTCGCTGGATTGGTCGGTGGTTGTATGCGTAAATCCTAGTCTCGTCTCCAGTAATGATGCATTTCAAGTGGTCCTGATAGTCAGACAGCAAAGTTTCACAGACATCAACGCGACGCTTTTGGCACCAATCGAGACTTGACGCATTTGAGACGCAAAACATTCTTCAAAATGGTTTGCGCTGAGCCAAATGATATTCCAACACTATCAGCGAGACCTCTTATTGTCCATCGACGATTTTCAAGCACCAAATCTTTGATTTTTTGGACGTGGCTCTCGTCGGTAGACGTTGATGATCGTCCAGAGCGCGGTTCGTCTTCAACGCGTTCTCGGCCCCTGTTTGAACTCGTTGTACCACTTGTAAACGTTTTTATGTACCATAGTTTGATCACCAAAGGCCTTCCGCAACATTTTAAACTTGTTCGCACAAGAATATTCGTTCCGCAAACAAAATCTGATGCAAGTTCTTTGCTCAACAAAATCACCCATTGCAAAAATCGAAAAAATCACTTTTTGATGTTAACAAAAACACGTGTAACTCGGAGATAATTAAACCTTTTAACAAACAGACGCTTGGCAAATATTATAGACGGTCCTACCAACCTAGGAAAAAAAATTACCTGCCTTCATAATACCCGGGAGTTTTAAATGACAATTTCACCTTACTTTTGATCACAGTGGTATATAAATATGTATTGTGACTATTGAGAAAACTAATTAATAATTAAACATCAGCCAATTTTAAGTCAGAAAGAAAGTATTTATTAAATTAACACCGTTTCATCGGTTAATTTTTGACTCATCAGGTTCAAGTTAAAAAAAATTGATGGACTGGTCATTCTATGCTGACTGCCGTTTAATATCATTCGAGGACCTGAAGGTTTAATTATGCCATTTATTCGGACGATAAATTGTACTCGTAAAATTTTTTCATTCATTGGATGTGATCGTGTTTATTATTACACAGGGCTCCAGTGTCTGAGCATATTAATTTTGGGAGCTATTCTCACTGTCTTTTTAAGATAATGTAAAGGGAATGGTATTTGCTTACACGATTTATACAAGGCTTTAGAAAACTCAAAAATTGTTCTATAAATATTACATTACTGTACCAATACTAATTTTGTAAGTTGTGGTCTTGCCAGGTTCAGATAAGTGTTGTTATACTGAATATCGATTCGTTGCAAAACGTTATTTTAACAATTTTAAGCCTACACGTCCAGTAAAATAAACCGTTGGCTAAAGTGCTTCAGAAAGAGAATGAAATTATTCTTAAAGTCTGCATCAGCCCACGGAAACAATTTCCTGTTCAGTTTCAAAATCCGTCAACAAAATATATCTATCTCTAATATCATGTATGTATGCACGTGTAGAATCTAAAAGGCGCATAGAAATTTCAATCATCTTTGTACACAAGTTACTTACTATCGGGGTCAAACACTGTGGGGAAAATGCCATAAAAAATAATTAGAAAATATTCGAAATTGGTGTCGAGCCCCAGGTTATACGAGTCGTTGTGTTTCATTGTGACTTTCAACATTCCGGTTAAGCTCCTAGATTTGATCATGGAAGGGGGTGACACAAAAATATGAGAAAAAAGGAAGATTGTTGTCGAATCCACAGTTTTGGAGCTCATTGAGCATTCAATATGCTTGTATTTCAATTTCAGTCGCTACAACATGAGATACGGATGGGAAGGGGTTAATATAAAATGTCTGTAATATATCGTACATGCTTAAACTCAGAGATCAAAATAAAATAACTTGGATTTTGAGCTAAGGTACGGAAATGATCAGACTGAATAGCATTAGTTCGGAGAAAACCCTTGGATGTCTCTTGTTTAGCGTCGCCAAGACTTCTAGGATAGGCAATTAGGAAAGTCGATAACGTGGGGTTCTTGGTATCTATAGTACCGTCCTGAGATAAGAACAAAATGCTATGAAGTTAAAGATATAGTTTAATATAGAAAAATCAAGACTGAGCAGAGCTCCCAGGAGGCCTAACAACTCCAAAGACGGCGGTGGCAAGACTAATTAAAAAGTGGCTCCTGAATTGAGAGAAAAACCCTTTCCTATGTGACGAACCATTTATTAGAAGGCGAGGAACGAATCAAAAGCTCCAGATCAGCCCACGTGATCTGTAGTGCGACCATCTCAAAAGCGGTTACCACAGGGTTTCTACAGCGTTTACAGTAAAATTCTGTTAACGTAGTGTTTCCATTCCATAATCACACATCCTTCGGGGCCCTAGTGAATATTTCTCACGGATGTGCGGTATACATCGAAATAATAAAGTAAATTAGTAAGTGTGTATTACATGTCCAAATGGTCCGAGATTTGTGTTGAGTCCGGAGATTTCGGGTTCGGCATCATGCCGTCTGGGGGAGGGGGAAGGTGTGAAGGTATAAATAGTCCGAAATTGTCCTTATTACTGACTAATCTATAGTTTTCGATTCGATGTCGTGGATAGAAACTGACGCTTATGATACCGGTTAAATCACGTGTTGAACAAGATTAGTGTCGCATTCAGTCCTTTCCCTGGCAACACCGTTCACTCGGCTAATAGCTTATAAACCTTTATTAAATTCCGGAATAAGTGTTTTCATAACTATGAACAAACATGCGTAAGAAATTTGTAAATGTGGCTAAATATCCTACATTTATTAGAAGGCGAGGAACGAATCTAAAGCTCCAGATCAACCCACGTGATCTGTAGTGCGACCCCCTCACAAGCGATTACCACAGGGTTTCCACAGCGTTTGCAGTGAAATTCGAACCGACTGAAAAATCTGTTAACGTAGTGTTTCCATCCCCTAATCACACATCCTCCGGGGCCCTAGTGAATATTTCTCACGGACGTGTTGAACAAGATTAGTGTCGCATTCAGTCCTTTCCCTGGCAACACCGTTCACTCGACTAATAGCTTATAAACCTTATTTAAATTCCGGAATAAGTGTTTTCATAACTATGAACAAACATGCGTAAGAAATTTGTAAATGTGGCTAAATATCCCACAGACTCAGTAGATTAGTTTTACTGCCCACCATTTCAGTATGACGTCAACTACTTTGCTCAGTGAAACCTACTTACAAATATCTCTTCCTATATAGAATGGGAAAAATGATTACATTATCTGATCATTACATTAGTGTGATTTGCATTAGCGAATGTTATTTCTTTTTAGAAAAACTGGAAGGGAGCGACTGTATTGATCTACGGGAGTGGTAAGCTTAGATGTATTTGTATAATCCTCAGTTATGTAAACACGGAATAATTTAGACAGAATTCATTCTCAACGCATGAATTTTGTTGTGTGCAGCAAGGGCGTTAAGTACCACCGATAACGTTCATTGTCAAAGCAATTTGGTAAAAAAGTAATTTATAAATGTTATTGTCAATTTTTCATGAAAACCACGTTGACTGAGATTCATTAACGTCAGACGGTATGTACATATTTTTAACTGTTCATAACTTGTAATGTTCCGGTTCAGTTGACGAATAACGTTGTCTGGGTTGTTCGAAAATGTTTCTCTTACTCTAGTTGTATTCTTCTGATACGGACTAACAATCGTTCTTCTGTATCATTTGTTAAAGAAGTCAGAAAAGGAAAATACAATTTCGTAACGTAAAGCAGTGTTCACATCGGAATTGGCAACATTGTTGCCAAGTTTCAGAATTCTAGAGCATTTTTTGACAACAATTTTTCCACGTTCTCAATATTTCGCACACCCTCCGGTAACAACGCTGGCGGGTCTTGTTGCTCAATATCGTTGGTGACAAAAAAAAGATGACATTTAGTGTAAATGTGCCGTAAGATCTAACTACACTTTTTTCTTTAATACAGTGTCTGCTTTCAAGAAAATATGTAATTTAGGGAAAACCTGTCTGTAGAAAAAACTAGACAGCACTTAGATGGCTTACTGTAGTTACTGCTGTCGAAGAAAAAAGCGTTTGGGAAATGTCTAACGATGTTGTTCTGTGGTTATCCTTGCGGAAACTGCCACACACTTTTACATAAAAAGAACGGTCTGCGGTATCCGGTGCCGTACTTGTAATTATTTCGAAGAAGTTGTCTACAAATCCGTGCTGGTTGCGGCGGCGGAGTGATGAAGGCGGAGTGATCAAGGAGGAGTGATCAAGGCTCCGGGAAGGAAAGGAACAGCTCGCTCGTTAACCGCGAGGGGCAAAAAACCCTCACAGTAATTATCATAATTTTATGAAGTTCCCTCGACTTCTAATGCAAATACAGCTGTAATTTGAAGCTTTAATTAAGTTAAATGGCCCCATGACTGCGTATCATAATGTGAGCAAATTTGGCAACCCTGCGTCGTCGTAACAGGACGTTTGGGAGAGCGACATTTCACAACGTCCTTGTCATTATTGGCCATTAATTCAAATTTTACATCGCGTTGTCGACTTTTGAATTCCGACCAGGTTATTAAATTGGTGGCTTTTAATTATAAACCGTCTCAGATATAATTAGAACATAATCATTGAAAATTTTATGTCGAACAGTACCAGGACTTGTGTACACCGTACACCTTGGTACGAAATAACGTTTTTTTACGGTTACCTCGTAGTCACAACGTTGCCGGAAAAAAAAGAAATTTAACAACCAAAAAGTACTGTAATAATTAATGTAACAAATGATTTTTCGAAAGGATTTACATGATCAGATATAAACAATTCTTTAAATAACTTAACAGATTGGTGAATCTCACTCTGTAAGGACTTGTATTATTACTATATTTATTTGTTAGGGACTTTTGGCCATATTACATTCATAATTATTCATAAATAAGGATCTTATCTTGATCAAAATTAATATTTCAGAAAGTTTTAAATAAATATCTGAATCATTAACCAAATCTGACATTCTCATTATGGGATTGTTTAAGGTATAATATGCTCTATAATCAGAAACATATATTCCCATCTAGAGTTTCTAGAAGAAAGTCTACATTTCAATTTATCAATTAAATCAATACCATCAATATCATTCTTAACTAATTTAAAAATAAATTTTAAATCTTAAGAGCAACGTTCAGATAATAAATTAATATCAATTTCATCTCTTGTATTGATTCAATTATTGGCCTCCAAATATTCGGTTAACTAGAGATTTATGTAACACAGACTACTGGATGTCGAACGATCACTTTGTAAAAAAATCATTCAATATGATGTAATAGTTATAATCCTTACATCTAAAATTGTATTAAAAACAATAACTAAATATCTCTTTTTATGACACATTGTTAGAAATAAATAAATTTTAAAAAAATTACCTCGATCTGAGGGCCAGCGTTGCCCGGGTATTTAATAACCCCGCAAAAGTATTTAATTCTACATTATTCTATTACTCAAGAAGTGATTTAACCTATCTATGCAGAGGGAATGCTAATTTCATAAATACTCCCACTACCAAATATTAAAAATGTTTTTTCGTAATTTTTATGTAACGTCCCTACTCCCCCACCCCAAAGGGTGCTCCCCTCGCAAGCTGAAAGGGGTTAAAATTTGACACAAATAAGATGGGAAGAAACATCATCAATCTCATTGATAGTATTTTAAAATTTCCACCCCCGTCAAGAATACTCCCGAAAGCTAAGTAAGCAAAAAATAGTTCAGGTACATCTATGAGGTCGAATACTCCAGATAACGTAAAGGACCCAAGATACTCTTTGGTGAATTTTATTATCTACCGTTGGTAACATTGTTAACCGCATTTACAATGTTAAATCAACAAACATACTACCGTATTTCTTTATGATTACTTTAATTTACTCTTTCTGTCGTTTCCAGTGCTTATTGCAACACATAATTGAGGAAAAGTCTAATCTTGGTACGTGGTTCGTGTAAAATAGACCATGTCAGCATTTAAAAAGCGTATCTCAAGAAAACGAAAATTAGTACCACGGATTGTATAACCTTCCGTATTGTCATGTGTTATTAGTAGATGTAACCAGGATATAATTATACATTTTATTCAATCAAAATATTCCTTGTTTATTTCATTATTAACACTAACTTTATTTTTATTGAGCAGTAACATCTCTCTCGTGTGTGAACGTGTACTGGGGCGTAACGTTCTGTTCAGGCGCAGTAATTTAACACGAAATTATCTCAGTTTTTAATTATAATTCTTTCCAGCTTTATGCTAGAGGCTTCTCACTGTCACAGTACTTTTTCTCGTGTTCTTAAAAATGTGTGTACCATGTTTTGTTGCAATCGGTCATTTCCTTTAAATATGTATATAGATTATTTTATTATATAGCTTGTAATAATCAAATGGAAGGCTTTATTTATTTAATTTGAATTGAAATAAATTTACCTCACGTGAAGCGTAGTGTAGTAATCAATTAATGAAAGTGTTTTTAAAATGAAAAGATAATCAATTACCAAACAAAAGATTGATTTATTTTGTGGCAATAACTCAAAAACAATTACAATTTAAAATATTAATTTCTCAGGGCCTTCACTGGGTTTGATAATGGACGCAACAAGTTGTTTTAAAAAAACTAATTAACACACAGTTTATAATTCACCCAGACAATATGTCGATAGGAAGAAATTAAAACAAAAGAAATTAACTCTGATTGACAATTAAAATAGAACGAAATCTGACTTATATCCTTTAATTACGTTTACATAAATCATTATTTTTGTAATTTGTTACTCACATCTGTCCAGCTGGTTCCAACATTCCTTTTTGTTTTCGGGAGTACACTATTGCAAAATTTTTACACTGATTCTAATATCGGCTCACAGATTTTACACTCTCTAAGTAAACCTTGGTAGGCTCCCAGGAACTCGGATGATCCTCCTTTTTGTCAGCTGTCTGGTAACCGCTTGCCTTATATGAATCCTGTGATTCATAGATTTGCTAGTCTTTTCACCTCTTGGGACTTAAATTGCAACTTTACTATTCCTGGCTGGCTACAGACGTAAAAACTGCACTCGTTTCCTGGATGCTGATAGACGTAAAAACTCCTAACTTAGCGATATTTACGGGATAATACTTCCGTGAATGTTTTTACTTTGTCTTCAACTCTCAACTTTGTTTAACAATACATTAAACGACGGCTAGTCTCTGCTCTAGTATCATTTGTTCCGTCCTCCGAAATGTCCCGTCACCAACTGAACTATCGTCGTGCTCTCGAGTTTTAGCGCGCATACGCCATTTTGACTTTCCGACAAAGTAACAGAGCTCGGCTCCATTGTCGCTTTGGAAACTCCTGCCGCTACAATTACATTTTATTAAAACCAATTAATGGCCTAATTAATTGGCATTACAAGCTATATTAAAAACTTGGTTCTTGCCAAAGATATACCAAAGATCATT
This sequence comes from Zhengitettix transpicula, assembly GCA_037074705.1. NCBI lineage: Eukaryota > Metazoa > Arthropoda > Insecta > Orthoptera > Tetrigidae > Zhengitettix > Zhengitettix transpicula. Next base: position 117,828,753 of record CM073592.1, on the reverse strand, counting down.
TTGAAAATATTAGTTGACTCCATTTTCACATATGTTTGTAAAGTTCATGCTTTCCGGATTTACGGATTAGGACCGGACCAAGAATCGAACAAGGTCCTCCGGAACGTGCGCGGTCGCTCTAAACAATGAGCTATCATTGTCTATTTCCAGACACATGTGAGCTAACTCTATCCGTAGTATAGACATGGACACAAGCTCGCCTACAATGTACTTGACCACGTTGTTCGCGGCCTAATTTTAGATGAGATATTTTGTGTAAATTAATTGTTCTCTTCTTGAGTCATGCTTGCCTTACAAAGATGATTACAACACTTTTTTCAGTTTAATATTGCTCTAATTTTAGATCTTATAGAATTTTCAGGTTATGAAACTATAAGGCAGATTTTCGATGTAATACATGTGTAATGATTTCCGTTTATTTTTTTTTTGTGGATTGTTGGATGTAATCCGTATATCAGAGAGATGCAGATAAAGATTAAATTTTCAAGGCCTGAAACTTGAAACTAATCGGGTAAAGGCAGAACGGTGGTGAAAATCTCAGCTCTCCAGATTGAAGAAACAGATGGCGTGAAGGATGGAGGGATGTCTTAAGTTACTTTCAGGGCCGAGGTGACATCGGAGGTAGTACATGCTTTACTGTAAAATTATCTGGAGAGCACTTCAAAGGGCATATCCTATTACCAGCAAAGTTGTCGGAATATTTGTGAAAAGCACGAGTTTTCAGGTGTTTCTTGGGGTTCAGCCTCACCTTTTCCATATTTCATTGAGCTGAGTTGGTGACTGACTGTCGTGTAAGGAGTGACACTTTTAAGGCTCGCCAAATACCTGTGGTTTGAGAACAGGTCCTGGACTCGCTTTCCCTTCGCTAGTGTCTGTTCTTGCTGTCAATACACTCTACGTGTAGCGTGTGAACGATTTAAGTTTGGCGAATCTAGGCAAAACAGTGATTTCATGGCTAAACTAGGTTCACGTTCATAGAAGCATCACCAGAACTATCAGACATCAATATATATCCAATAAATATCTTAAACATCGGAGAGCAAGGTCCACGTTAACATTTCTGCTTCTGCCGAATGAAATCGAAGATTGTGATTTATTTAATGTATTCCTGGCTTGAATATTTGATTCTCATTGATAGATAACATCAAAAGTGTCAATATTGAATAACGTTTTGAAGACCTCTGTGTATTTATATTTCACTTAACAATAATTTCATATCCGCGCTTGTCACACTCCATTCTTGTGGTCGTTCTTTTCTATTAAATTCTTTCTTCTTCAACAAATATTGAAACAGTATTTTAGCTATAATTTGTCACGGGATCTTGACAAGATGAACATCTCATTGTGTGTAATTTTATTAGGTTTATAATGCTATATCGGTGCGAGTACAAAATGTCCCCCATTTTCACATTTGTAATACGTAGAATCCAGATATATCAGACACGATTCAGTTATTGTAAGGCCAAAGACGAGGGAAAAGAGAAAAGCAAAGTTAGTGGCCGTGTTGGAGTGTTTCCCAGAAACGACGCTTCCTAGAAGAATCGCACAAAGCGGACATCGGCGCCTGACAGTGCGGATAATTCGTTGTTTCTAACCAGTAGACGTGCGCCAAGATGGGAAAATTCATTTCTTGTGCAAATACTGGCTGGGTCGCTAACGAACCTCATTGGCCAAATTGATGAATCACCGCCGGTTATTACTTGTTAAACGTCCCGTCGGCGGCGGACTCAGTTCCGCAGTGGGCAAATTGATTTGCTCCTTTCTCCTCCCGCCTCTGTAGAACTTGACGAAAGACCTCCTGCGGACGTACTTAAGTAAGCAAATTGAATTGACGCCAGCAGCTGACTCTCTTCGGAGAATCACTGCCGCTTCATGGACCAACACCGTCGGGGAGAATACAACTCGTCCGCGGAACGCTTCATTACCGCTCCTTCATCAACGCGGAGGACGTTTCCGGCGGTCTGTCAGCTCCGGTGGGGTGGGGAAGTCCCCCAGATGTCGGATCCCATCATTTTGTCATCTTGACTCTTGTCATTTTATCGCAGTTATTTGTGTGCTTAGAGTCCTCCTCCACGAATGCCTAACAAATCGTTACCCGAGAAACTCACATTACCTCGCTTTCTAGAATCCACCAAAAAATACAATTACGTTTGAACCTAAAAATACACAAACTACTGTAGTGGTAGGTTTATTAAATGATGAAGTAAAGGGATATTTTACATAATTTAATAATTATTAAACGGAGCATGAGAAAAATAAAATAAATACAAATTGTGTGTTCAGCTATCCGGGCAAAACAATCGGATCCCTTAAATCCCAAGTTAAACCATGGTTTACGGTAATTTCCCCAGGCGCGTCAAAGATTGAGACACTTGGCAGTTACCTCGCGTTGATCTCTGGCCGTGATCATGTGGCACCCTCGATCTCTCCGAGTCCTCTGGAAAACTACAAGTTTGGGGCTGTACGTCCGTCCCTGGCGACGGTTGGTCGACGAGTCTTTCTACACTTACTTTACAGCCCCTTCGCTGGATGTGAAAAATCGATGTTCTCCACCAATTTTCGATCGATCTTCCCTGAACCAAGAAATGTAATTGGTTCTGGCAGTCACGTGCTAATTCAATTTTTGGGATTTTTGCATAGACGTTTCCCACGGTGCGACATTCCAGGTAACTTCCGAGGGTCAACACACTACGTGCCTAAGTCTAGACCGAAGGGATTATCTATCCGGCACGACGGCGCCTGATCAAATTCCAAGTTGCCAAGCCTCAACCCTTGCTAATATCTAATTATATGAAAATGAAATATATATATATCAATAATAAAACTATCGCGCTACACTACACTTATCATTTATAACATAAAAATGACTTAAAATAACAACAGTGCGGAAATGAGGCTCTTCGTTAAGTGCGGCCCCCAATAAAAATAAATTATTAGCTGCGTGACAGCGTTGCCCGGGTATTTATTCATATTAGCCCGAAAAACTATTTAATTCTACATTAATCTATTAGTCAAGAAGTCGTTTACCCTTCCAATGCAGAACCTCCGCCCCCAAGTATATCTTTAGAGAAACATAATACACTCGATATAATAAAAGAAACACTCTTAGTACCATAGTAGCGTCAAAAATATTCCCGGTGCCTGGGATGAGTGTGAAATAGTGCTGGCAACTCAACCTCAAAATTTTTAACAACTTACCAATCCTAGCTTAAACAACCACATTGGCCATACACTTTAAATAAATGGTACTTTCATGTCAATCTAAATATTTACATAAATTAACCATCCGTATTCTATTGAATTCTATTTGAACTTACAATTCATCAATGGGAGTTTGAACAACTTTATACACTGAAAAAAGTGATACTATAAATACCACACAATGTTTCTGGGATTTTAGTTCCTTTCGTCAGCTGCGAAGAAGAGCCTAGAGCGACACAACAGCACTCGTCAGTTGACAAAACACAAAAGCGACGAAAACTCAATTATTGAGTTTCATGGTGTCTGTAAATTTATAGCTGTGACTGACAAATGCAGTTGTTTCCGCTCTAGGCTCTTCTTCTGAGTGCGTTTACCTTTTAACTTACCATCATGTAGCATGAGTTGTGCATATCTGCTGTTTTGGGTTTATGTTTCATGTCAAAATTTTAAAGCTTTGTCTAAAATTTGGATATCCTGTCCTGCTTGTTGAGAATCTTGTCACAGTATGTGCCTTTAAATTCAAAGTTAATGTTAGTAGTCGTGGCTGACATACAAGAAATACAAGATTGAAGAGTTCCTCCCTGATATTTTTCCGTAGTTTTTGTGCACATCTGTCGGGCCCGCGATCATTATTGTTGAGAAGAAACCGGTTTCGTGTCGTGAAATAAACGTATGCGGCTATGCAAACAGACATAAGAAGTTTGGTAAATTTTTTAGTGTTCCCTGTGCTCTCCCGGAGGTAGAGGTAGGTTTTATGGAGTCCTCCACCCGCAGGTGGCGCGTCTGCACGTAAATCATCCTGCTTCATAAATTGTGTGCAACAGCTGGCAACACCGCGTTTCATAAGTTACGCCGTGCAATAAGCCCCGTGACGTGACCCACGGACTCCACAATCCAAACAGCATTCATCACGTGCATCTCAGTGATTCATGGCCTCCAATTAATGCACACGTAACCCGCAATCATCTGTTCAGTAAATCAACTCTTTGATTACACCTAACGGCCCCGGCCGTCCGGTAGGAGAAGGAGAACCAATTAAATTATGGAGCTGGCTAATTGGGGGCTCGCTCCTAAGACAATCGCCCAACCACTTCGGCGATAACCCGAGGTGACGTCCTTCCAGCTGGGATTCCGAGTTCGAAACCTCTTCCAGCGGCCGTGGTTTCATTCTCTTCAAATGTCGTGTTAGAGTGGAAAAGATTAGAGTTAAAAAGCGAGAGAAATGGCGAAAGGCCACTAAATCAAATCATCTTCCCGATTTGTTTAAAAATTAATTATTTAAGTAAATGGGTTCATAATCTATCTTCTTCTAATAAACAAACTGGATTGTTTGTTTTTGTGTGTGTGAGTGTATGTTCCGCAAACAAATCTACAGCCGTAGCCAAATTTCGTACACGTCTTCCTTTTGAACCGGAAACAAACACTTTGGGGGTAATACACGTCTACCACTCCCAGCGGAGGCAGTAGAAATTTTTGAACATGTTTAAACAGCCGATATATGCGCCGGATAAATATTTTTATGGGTCAATGATATCCATAGTGTTTCTACTGACGTTCTTTGTTTTGTTTCCTTTTCGGCATGGGAGGGTAACAATTTTTGGGGTGGGGTGGAGGGGCGTTACATAAAAATAACGTGAAAAACAATCGAGATTGAAGTAGAATTCGGGGTCGATGAGTTTAATTATGATATTCAACTTGCGTTTACCCCCCGCCCACCCCAGGGACGTATGGAAAAAATGCTTAAACGACCGATATATTCGTTGAAAGAAACGCTTTCGGGGTTAATGAGATAGCGTTTCTACAGATATATTTGTGTATATTTTCAACCCCTTTCGGCATGGGATGGGAATACCCTTAGGGGTGGGGGTGGAGTGACGTTATCTAAGAATAACGCGAAAACAGCCGAGATTGAAGGTTAATCCGGGGTTATGGATGTCGCTGAATGAAATTCTGACAACCCGAGCACCCAGGTAGTTTCAAAATAAAGTGAGGGATGTAAAAATGTGGTAAAATTTTACATTTTTAAATACTACGCCAGAGAGCTGGGGCAATTGGCGTGTAGGGATGTTTGGAGGGATTCCTATTCAGGAAAATAAATTTATAGAAAATTTAAGCAGAAGAAAAAATAAACCGACTATTTCCAAAAAAGTACATTTCAAAATGAAAATACAAATTAAATTGATTTGAAGTATTGAACAGGAATTAAAATATTCCTAGAAGCGACGGTGGATGAGTGAAATGTTTCTTTTCAAGGAAAATAAAATTATATTAAAAATCATTTTTGTAATTTTTGTTTATTAGATATAATTTAGATTTTATTTTATTTTCGTTATCAAGAAAATATTTTTAATGACGTTATTATCCTTACACCAAACGGTCTTAATCAGTCACCAATTTAAAGAAAAGGAAAAATTTTCTTTAAATTCCTCCAAAATTATTTAATTTTTATTTGAAGCTTTCGGTAATTTGCCATTGCCATCCATTACAATAATAAAACACATGCATAAGAACATTTTCAATGTATTTAATCATATAGCCATTTATTTGATAAACATTTTTCTACTATCACTGAGGTCCGCAATAGTAATATTATATATTGTGTATATGTAGCTGGTTGATGTTTTAAATTCATTGATTACAGAATAAATGTTTCTTAAGGGAATTGGTTATATTATTGTATAGATAGATATTGATCAATATTTTATTATCGTAATATGGCAAATCGCCGAAAACTGAAGGCAGATTCGAAATTATCAATTTGTATAAATTTTGTATAAACCTTCTAAATTGCCGAATGATTATAAACAATTTAGGTAAATATATAGTCATTTATTTTAAGTAGATAAAATAGCCAAGTATCAGACAAAATCATATGATATCACACAAGGTTTCTAAGATCCTTGTACCTTTCGTCAAGTGATTAAAAACACAAGAGCCGTGAATGCACAACCTCACAATTCGGGTGGTTTCGTAATCACGGCTCTTGCTTTTTTAAATCACATGACGAAGGGAATAAGGATTGCAGAAAACTTTTGTAGCATTTTAAACCTTTATTTTTTTTAAGATGGTTGATGTTTTAAATTCATTGATTAACAATGTATGCATGTAGTAAATCTATTACGTGTATCCTGTTTCTGACTTGCGTATATACACACCTACAAAAAATTCACTCGATGTTTTTATTCAACATTGTATGTCACACATGGAGGACAGTTGTAATGAAACGTGCCTCAAAAACTGCAGAGAAAACTCTTCCATCTTTAATGGTTTGAAATTTCCAGGAATTCATTGGAACTAATTTGCGTTTCGTGCTACTACAACTACTACTTTATTAGTAGACTAGCTGAGTGCCCGGCGTTGCCCGTGTCTTATTTATATAAACCCGAAAAAGAATTTAATTCTATATTAATCTTTAGTCAAGAAGACACAACCTAAATCTAACTATTCCTAGTTCCGTACACAATTTCGACCAATAGTGCTTTAATTGAACAGCTATAAAATACATTGAATTTTATTGCATCAATCTCAACAAACATACCTCCGAATTTCTTTACCAATACATAAATATACTGCATTAATTTAATAGCTATAAGATACATAGAATTTAATTGCATAATAGCAACAAACATACCATCGTTATTCTTTAGAAATATAATTCTCCGCGAACAAATAATTGTCAGTAAGTCTTCAGACAGTACTTCTTGAGTATTGCAGGATATAATTGTCCATCAGTATTCGCACATTACGAAGGATTGAAGTGATCAAATTGATAGCTACATTCCAAATGTAAAGAAATGGTGGCCATATTGCACTCACTAAATTAACTAACATTTTCCGCAACGATTGTAAAGTATTTTGTATTGTTTTTTATTATCACTCGATAGAGTATTACTGGATAGAATTATACTTTTATTCAATGAAAATATTTCTGCTTCATTTCATTACGGAAAAATCGAACTATTTCCTTTGTTCGACGCGTAGTAACGTCTCTCTCTGTCGCGTGATGTCATGATATATTGGCGCGCAGTAATTTATCACTTAATGATCACTTTTTAAAATTATAATTCTTTTCACATTTATGCTAGTGGTTTGTCACCCCCACAGTACCGGTTCTCGATTTTGGCAGAATACGTATACCAATTTTTGTTGCATTCTGTCCACGCGATAAAATTTGTATAAAGAAAAACGTAAATACATACATACATACATACATATATACATACATACAAATATACATCCTTTTTTATTATATAGATAGATTGGTAAACATATAGCAAGGGACAACTGATAATTAAAAGTAGTAATTTTAATATGTTACGAACTATTATGCTTCTTTTCTGATTGTTTTCTTCGTGAGACTGTTGCAAATAACCGTTACAAATACAGTTTTTCAAATTCTTTCTATTAGTTTTCCTTCAGAACGCTGTAATTTACGAGACTCGTGTGACGACGGAGAAACCGTAATCTAATCGAGTTCTCCGACGAATAGAATTTTTTTCAAAAGCAGACGCTATAATATGCTGGTCGTCATTTTTATTAATTACCGCAAATATAAGCAGATTATCTTCGAGCCTAATTGTACTAACCGCATCTAACTAAGAAAAAAAATTAAAATCGATGCAAAAAAAAGCTGAACGAGGTAAGCAAGAGTTGTATCTTTATTGGTAGTTTGAGTGGAGCTCATTAACAGTGAGATAGATCTATCAAGATAACAGGGCGGTCTTTCCAGTTCTAATAAGCACATAGTCCCGCGTATTTGCGTACTACGGAGCTCATTGCCCAGTAGCTAATAGGCCACTTGTATGCCGAGCATATGAAGATCTTTAATCGGGATAATAGCGGGGAGAGATGTCCTTTAATGAGCTTCGAGGCTGCCCTGGCTTTCGCAGTTTATCTCAAGAACGCTCCAGGTGAAGGCAGCCAATCTTCTATACTCACAAACTGTGTGGATACGACATTACGTCACGCGACTAGGATTAAGTAAAGTATGAAAAGAGTTTTCTTCTTTCCTGTTCTGGCCGTCGATTTAATTGACAATTTCTATAATTCAACGGCTTGAGATAAATAAATCAAAATTTATTAACAGTATTAATGACTATTAGTATTAAAAACTACAAAGGCCAATTACATACAGAAATATAACGTTTGATAACAGAAGACACTTTTATAATATTCTCCGAATATTTTCCTTGGCTTCAAATAACAGGTGTCATTTGCGGTGATAAATGTAGTAGATGATTACTATAAAAGCGTTCTATGCATTAGATAGGGCTTAAAAATAAAATTAGTTCAGCTAAACAAGAGAAATTGGGAAATAACAGACTAAAATTTGAATTAAAATAACCCTACGACGTTTCCTCTACCTTAGATTGTCTTACTTGAAAAGGTCTGCCAATAGGCAGAGGAAATTTAAATTCAAATTTTCTTCTGTTATTGCCCACATGTTAACCTGAAGTAATTTTTTGATTTAAGCCCTATCTAATACGCTTCTATAGTAATCATCAACAACATTCATCACGTTCAACTTACCCATTATTGGAAGCCAATGAAAATATTCACAGAATACTAGAAAAGTGTCTTCTGTTAATAATCGTTAAATGTACAGGAAGTTATATAAGCCTTTAACTAATTTATTGTTGTAAAAAATAGCTAAAGAAACCTCCGGGCCCATTTCCGACAATCGGAGTATTCGTTCTGTTATTTCAACGAGTGGAATACACGTGAAATCTTTATTAAATACGTCTATAAAATGATTCCTGATGAGTTTTCTGTTCAAACAAGTTACGAAATATTTTCAACGTCGCTTGGTCACAGGAACGGTTAGAGTTAAATTTCTTGTTTGGCGCAAGATGATGTGCTGTAGCAATGAATCTGTATGTGCATTATTTCCTATGGCTCTCCTTTATCAAGCAAAACGAAACCGTGTTATGTAACATTCTTTCATAGTTCTACAACAAGAATGGGGGTCTTAGAATTTGTTTTTTGATAGATATTACAATACAAATGTACATTAATGAAGACGATTTGAGATAAAAGAAATGTCCTATCGAGTAAAGGTCATTTAAAAACATATTAGCGGATATACAGCAGCTGCAAAATCCTACTTTCCGGAGATAAAAACTGGATATTAACAGTCGTGTACAGTCTGCGGTATAAACACGTAAAAATATTACTATAAAAGAATTCTAGAAAATAATATAAACATATATAAACTAAATACGCCACCCATTAATGTTGCAACAGTTCAGGCAATTTGGTAATGATGTCAATATCACACGACCTATACAATTTTTCAGTTTTTGGCTCCGACAGGAGTTTTTTTTTGTAACAAATCCCTCTGCCATTATTAAGATATACTAAATCAGCTAATAAAAGGAAAAATAGCCAAATGACAGACTAAATGAAGCGATGATATAAATACCACACAAGTTCCATCCACAAAACATGAATATTGTCCATAACATTTTAATTTATGAAATTGAACAAAATCCAACGTCCTACTGCCACCCCGTCCCCAATCACCTCAAACCAATTTTTATGTACGTCCTTATTACAAATTTCTGCATCATGTCTTGGTCCAAATAAGTATCAAATATCAATCATTTACAGATCTACTACTATTTTTTCCTTCCTGATTAAAAACCACAAGGACCCACTTGACACCTACAGAAAACATTGTGTAGTTTGCAAAATCTCTTGGTCTTCTTGAAATTCCTGCTACATACGACAAACGAAACGTTCATTTAAAACCAATATTAAAGAATATAATAATCTAATATCAAACTTCCCAAACAGATCATCAATTCGAAACATTCATTTGATTGGCCCAGATTTTAGACGTTGAAACCAGGTACCGTTCCAGAATTGTATCATACATGCTTCATATTCAACATGACAGCAATTACCGTACAAATGGATACTATCAAACCTTCTGCTTTCCCACTGTCGTTGCGTTTTGCTTTGCTTTTTGAGTTTATTAAGTGTATTCTCTGGTTATTTCGCTTTTGGCTCTGTTGTGTGGTATTTTTAAACACCTGGAGAAAGGAAGAAAATTTCCAGAAACGTTGCGCGGTATTTATATCATCATTTTGTCTGGCATTTGTCCATTTTTCTTATTATTACGATTCAAAACAGATGTATTCTATTTTTATTTCGAAATCAGTTATTACCATTGATGAGGTAAAGGTGTAATATTTTGCCGCGAGAATTACTCGTAGCTTATCTTTGGTCGTTTGAGAAATAAACAGATGTTTTCGAAACATATAAGTCTTACTGTACATCAGATAACGAAAAAAAAAATTGCGGTAAATTACTTGCACAACTGTGGGACGTTTAACAGGAATAAAGGAGTTTATAACAGAAAATACGAACACATTTGGTGTTAGATACAAACCAAATAGAAGATTTTTTTTTATCTTAAGATTATTTATTATTACATAAAGTATTACAGTATATACAATTAAAATTCTGTACATAATTAACCTGGTAACTTGGCACTAAAGTTAATCCAGCAATTAACATAATTTTGCAAATTTTTTTCTTGTAGTTTAATTTGTGTGTCTGAGGGGCATACATTGTTGGGTTATGAGGGTTCGCTGGTGATGTTGAATTTGATGGGATGGATGGAATGGGTGGGTGCGGTCTGCGGGTATGAGGATGGGGTGGGTTAGGAGGTGCCAGAGTGTTCTGGGGGAAGGATGAGGTCGATAGCCCGTTTCTCTTGAGGCGACGTGCTTGTGGGGGTGGGGGAGGGTTGCTATGGAATTGCTGGATCGTGGTGTTAGGATGGTTGAAGGTGCTTTTGATTAATGAGTTTACGGATTTGGTGATTATTGAGTTGACTTGGGGAAGTTTAATGTTGAGGTGGATGATGGAATTTCTGAGGTACCAGGGAGAGTTAGTGATGGTGCGAAGGATTATGTTTTGCTTGGTTTGGATTTCGGCTGAATGTGTTTTGGCTGTTGCTCCCCATATGGATGAGGCGTAGGACCAGGTGGGTTGAATTATGGAGAGATATACTAGGCGTTTTGTGCTGAGCGTAAGTAGGAATTTTCTGTTGAGGAGAGGATATAAAGTTCTGAATTTAAGGTTAATTTTAGAGAGGAGGTGTTTAATGTGGGGTTTCCAAGAGAGTTTTGAATCGAAGAGGAGTCCTAGGTAGGTGGTTTCTGTTTTTGTGGGTATTTCGGCGTTGTTTAGATAGAGGGGAATGTGCGGAGGAGGATTTTTGGATAGTGTGAATGTGACGGTTACTGATTTGGTGGGATTTATGCTGATTCGCCATTGTTTGGACCAGTGTTCTAGGTGGCTGAGCGCTGACTGAAGAGGTTGGATATTGGAGGTGAGTGAGGAGGTTTGGTAGGAGATGCCAAGTTCGTCTGCGAAGAAGATTGTGCTAGTGGTGGAATGTTGTGGTATATCGTGGGAGTAGATGTTGTATAGGAAGTCCTTGGGGGACTCCTGCGGCGATGGGGTGGGATTGGGAGATGTGGTTATTTCTTTTGATGGAGAAGGTTCTGTTGGAGAGGTAGTTGAGGAGTATTCTATAATGGGTGTCATTTAAGTAATCTTTGATTTTTGAGAGATGAATTTTGTCGAACGCTTTTTCTGTGTCAATAAAAGTGGTGATACAGGATTTGCGTTGTTCGAAGGAGTTGTTTATGAGGTTGAAGAGGAAGTATAATTGATGGCAGCAGGAATGCTTTAGGCGAAAACCGTAGTGTGTCAGGAACTAGGAAGGAGAGTTGGTTGATTAAATGAGGGAGAAGTAATTTTTCAAATAGTTTGGAAATTGTAGGAAGGTGACTTATTGGTCAGTAATTTTCAGGGTGGGATTTTGGTTTGTTTTAGATGGCGGTTGGTGATGTGGTCATGTCCTGAGGAGGCTTTGTTTTTTAGTTTTTTTATTGCCGATTTGATTTGGGAAGAGGTGAGAAGTTTAGGGAGGGGGGATACTTGTAGGGGCTGGTGGAGTTTTGTTACTATGGTGTGATTGTGATTGGTGTAAAAGGAGTAGTTTGGGGAAAACTGTTAGTCAATATTTGGGCGAATATGTTCGCTTTTTGTGAGGAGGGTGGTGTGCCATTGGTTGTCTTTTTTAAGTGGGGGGATGTCAGTTTTCTTTTTTGTCAGATATTTAGTTTTTTGCCATAGTGATTTGTCAGCTGCGTTGAAGGTAGCTGTAATGTTTGGAGTCGCTGGTATCTTTTATTAGTTTTTGTAGTTGTCTGGTGGCGTCATTGTATTGGCGTTTGACTATGGGGTTTTTGGTATTGTACCATTGTTTTCGCAAAGCTTTTTTCTCTTGGTGTAGGTTTTAAATTTGGTTCTGGTGTGGTTTTTTTGGTGGGGTTTTGATGCTTTTTGGTGGAAGGCTATAGCGGCAGAAGTTTGGATGATAGATTGTAAATGATTTAGGGCTAAGTCTATCTCTGACGGCGTCTTCAGTTGGATATTGAGGATTGTTAGATTTTCTAAATAGAAGATTGATGTAAATATAAATTAAATTTAGTGGATTTCCTGAAAAACACCAAGATTATGCACAGCACAATCATTGAATTTTAGTTGTTGAGTTACTATAACTGTTTACAGTAAGTCCCTGTACTCGTAAAATGCTTCAGGCAGACTGTTCCAGACTGCTTTTGTAATCGACGGATTGTCACCCCAACACCCCAAGAATCTCTCTCTCACTTTATTTGAACGCTAAATTTAACCAATTTTTCTCCCATCTCATGAACCTTTTCACGTCAGTCAATGTGTTTCTTTCTGTACAAATGAATATTATCTGTATATGTATTTAACCATTGTGAAAGTGTGTAATGAATGATACAATGTTATTTTTCAAGTTATATAATCTTAAGTGCGGTGACGGTTCCTCTCATTACCGAGCTTGACCATTTTCTCTGACTAAAGGATTCTCCAGGAAGTACCGATTGCCTTTCTGCTCTTCCTTCGTGCACCTCAGAATCTGTAACGTCCAATTACGACGACTTTGACAGCCACGAATTCTCCTCCCCTATGCAAACCAAGACGAAGAGACTCGGTCACGTAATCTCCTGTAATCACGACGAGCAGGGTCGATTCCAATTAGCATGGACACTGTTCAAACAAAAGCGGCCTTGGCTCCGTCACGCCTGCACACTCAACGTTGTTGCTGACCCTTAGCCACGGACAATGCACGCAAACATCACCTCGATCTTTATCAGGTGCACACTCTAGACTATCATGTGGCACAATAACAATGTGGTCGGATTCGAAAAACGTCGTCCCGATATATTACATTATATCGCCATTTATATACGAAAACCCGTCTTATGAAGCGTTTTCTGGTGTCACAGTACTACCATTATTTTTTTTAAAAAAAATTGTGCACTCTACTGTACATTGGCAAGTGTATTTCGCACTTGTTGACAGCTTAGACAACAACTTCAGAATCGCCAGCATTCAGTCATCATAGTGGAATTATTGTATTTTATATAAATATTTATAATGGTTTTCCATGTATCCTCATCGAGATGGTCGTAGCGTTTTTCACAAGCGAAAGGGGGAAATCAAAATAACAATAAAACAAATGCATATTTCATTCCTGTTTCCCGTATTTTTCTCGAAATTCGCCAACAATAGTGCTTACTTTATCTCAGTTATGATTTGCGAGGAAATTTCCACGACCTTTTATAAGGTTCCCCGATTTTGAAGTTAATTGGCAATAAAGTGAAAAATATCTGACATTTATAATAATATAAATAAATAATTTTACGGCTTTGGGTCAGAAAATTATCTTTATCAACAAAAAATTGAATTCTCGACGTTTCGTTCTGTTTTAAAAAAATTGTAATTGATCGTAAAAAAAACTCTGTAAAAATAATGTTTTTATAAATAAACCAGCTGGGTGCCTGGCGTTGCGCGCGTTGTAATAATTAAACACAGCGACATCCATAACCCCGGATTTCACTACAAAGTCAGTGGTTTTCGCATTATTTTTTGTAACGTCACTCCACGCCCGTCTCTAAAAGCGCTCCCACCCATGACGAATGGAGTTGAAGTTATACGCAAACAACATCGGAAGAAACGCTAATAATCTCATTGAGCTCGTAAAATATTTATTCGACGAAAATATCGGCCGTTTTAGTATATTTGAAAATTTCCAATCGTGTCTTACCCCCCACAGATTTGGTGTCCGGTTCGAACACGTGTATGAAAGTTGGTGAAATCTCCACCGGTGTAGAAATAAGTGGAACATACACAAAAATATACACATAGTCTATTTTATTTATTACAAAGAATAGATATAACGGCATGGAGTCAGAAACATAGAATTATAAACAAAAAATTAAATAAACGACACTTAGTCCTCTTTACGACTTCTTTAGGTTTAATCTATAATTTAGAAATTTTGTAATAGATGTTACAAAACTTTGTAAATTATTATGTTATTAATTTCTAAATGGCAGATTAAACCTGAAGAGGTCCTAAACGAGGACGAAACGTCGTTTATCTAATTTTTTGTTAATAAACATACTTTTCTGACTCATTTATATATGTTAATTGTCAACATTTAAAGGCTCTTTATGCAGTCGATTATAGTCTTAACTGTTCTTAAGAATTAAACTGCGGTTTCTCGTGAAGGTTTCACTGAAATTCGCATCTTTATCACATACAATGGAAAACTCGACTTGCTTTTTCCACAGAGATCACAAACGACCGCACCACATTTCAACGACTATTTAATGCTTTCCTTGTAAATATTATCATACTGAAAGATAATAATTTCTAAACCTTTCATAATACGTTATTTTCTCCACATTCCCACAGATTATTTTTACATAAATTTCTGTTTCTTAGCAGATATTTTTTTCTATGTTAGTCACATTCAACCAAAAATTGAAATTAAATCGTAAGTAAAATTTCATAGTATTTACTAACTTATTATTTTTGTAATAATTTCATTATTTGATTCAGAGTTTTGATAAACATATTTTATTTTCAATATGTAACACAATACTGTAGTTTGTAAAAGAAAAATAAATGTAACATTTTTAATCTCTATAACTTAATATCGCGCGTGTCTCACAGTAAAAATACGTGCTAAATACGAATGTAATAATTTTTTTCAGTTATTTTAAGCTTGCGTCGGTACGTCAGTTATAATTTTGCTAGTATTCGCTCCTTCTCTAAAAATTAATTTATGTCGTCTGCGTTCTATCAATTCCTTACCAGAATAATTAATATATATCTTTTCGGATTACTTTTTATTTAAAAAATTGTATGGATTTTGTTTTGATTAACTTTTTTTTTCGTTAGACACTGAAATAAATTGCGGAATGTGAAGCCACCTTTAGGGTCATTGGTGATTTGCACCGTTGGTAGTTTTGGCGATGTGAATAATTTATTGCCACGGTTGAGTAGATCCGTCGGTAGTAACAAATAATATACATTATAAATTATACAATTTGAGCAAATAATGTACAATTAAACCGAAAGAAACTGAAATAGAAAAATTATTTCACGGAAAATAAGCTGTAGTTTAAACAAATACCGTTTAATTTGCTTCAAAATTTCGCCATTTTTTACTGCTGTTCTTTGCTCTTTTTCCAGTGCACTACCGGCTGTTGATTGATTACTATTCGCCTTAACTCAATGCATGTGGTGTTGATCTATTTCCGAATATATTTCTGTTGACGCTGCCTGTCACGTGATGCTGTACGAACTTGCTAATCTCGTCCGTCATTACATTTTGTCTGGAGATTGTTCAATTTCGTTACTGTTACTGAGTGGAGGAGAGCCCCCGGGCGTGGCTGACGTTTTCTAACAAAGGCTGACTGGCTGTTTGTTTTCCAGGCCCCATGATGTATCACGGCAATTACCCCGTCACCTGCCCACGTGGAAAAACGACTGACGTTTCGTTAAAGTGATAACTTTGGAATTGACTCTGTGAATTAATTATGAAAACATTAGAACTGTGACAGGTAATATTTCAAGCAGCCTATGTGGCGGACCTTCCACAAGCCACGGAGGAATGTGCTGGAGACATTAAGTCAAACATTTTGGAATTGAAAGACATGGCCCCTAGTTGTAATGCCAAGTGTCCGGACTTAATGCAACATAAACACTTAGACATTCAACAGCGCTTCTAGCGGCTGAATGAATGGCTTTATGAATATTTATGAAAAAAAAAGGGCACGTCGCCACGGCTGCGTTGCATAATTTGCGTGATGGCGTTTGTGTTCTAGACTTAAGCTATTAGAACAACTAATCTGCAAACACTTCTTTCTTCGAAGCTCGTACCAATTATGCACAATGAAAGTCGTTATAAATATTTAAGTTATGTGTTCTGACACATGAAAATTGCTTCGTGGATATACTGCCTGCCACATGCTGGTTTTTTAATTTTTCTCCTAATATTTTCGGCCTTGTTAAATATACTTCCACAGGTAAAAGGAGAAAATTATAATTCTATTCATTACTTTTTTACAAATATATAAAGTTATCGCATTGCGTTACCAATAAATCATATTTATTAATTGAATGTAACATAGACTAGCGCTAACATCACACACACACACACACACACATACATACATACATACATATATTGTAATATACAACAATAAGGCTTTAATTAAAAGAAATAATCAACAAGAATTTAAAACATAAAATTATTTATTTATTTTCACTTTGTAAATTTAACTCAAAAACAATTACAATTTAAAATATTAATTTCTCAGGGCCTTCACTGTGTTTGATAATGGACACAACAAATTGATTTAAAAATCTTATTAACAAACAGTTCACAATTTACCTAAACAATACGTCGATAGAAAGAAATTAAAAGTAATGAAATTAACTCTGATTGACAATTAAAAGAGAACGAAATCTGACTCTATCCTTTAATTACGTTTACAATTAATCATTAGTTTTGGTTTTGTTGCTTACATCTGTCCAGCTGGTACCAGCATTCTTTTTGGTTTCGGAAGTACACTATTGCAAAATTATACACTGATTCTAAAAGTCGACTCACAGATTTTACACTATTGAAGTCAAAATTGATAGGCTCACAGGAACTCGGATGATCCTCCTTTTTGTCAGCTATCTGATGTCTGCTTGGCTTATACGAATCCTATGATTCGTAGATTTGTTAGTCTTTTACCGCTTTGGACTTAAACTGACTTCCTTTCCTGGCTGGCTACAGGCGTAAAACTGCACTCATTTCCTGGCTGCTGATAGACGTAAAACTGCTAACTTAGCGATATTTACGGGATAATACTTCCGTGAATGTTTTTACTTTGTCTTAAATTCACAACTTTGTTTAATTATACTTTAACGATGGCTAGTCTCTGCTCTAGTATTATTCGTTCCGTCCTCTGAAATGTCCCGCCACCAACTGAAACATTCCTAGTGCACTCGAGTTTTAGCGCGCATACGCCATTTTTGACTTTTCGACAAAGGCGGCTAGCTTCTCCATTGTCGCTTTGTTCGATCAGACCGCTTAATGGATTTATCAAACAATTCAAATTTTATGTCCAAACAATTAATGTCCTAATTAATTGGCATTACAATATATAAAATGAGAAGATTTTTAAATTATTTCATGTAATACACAACTTATAGGTTTTATTTACCTTAATTTATTTTGAAGAGCAATTCAACTGAATTTTGTATTATTTTAATAAATCCAAAAATTACTTTACTGTTATTGATTCTTTAAAGAAATATTTACTTTAAATTTAAATCAAATTTTAATAGCAATTTTTAACATTTAGTGTAAGGTTTGAAATTAAGAAGAGAGATTTGATTAATATAATATTTAAGGAATTTATTTAGAACAAAAAATTTATTTTACATATAAATTCACAGCTATTCATTTAAATGTAACTCTTATTTTTATCCCAGGGCGTTTTATCGGGCCTCATGAAACGTATAGAACTGAAATGAAGTTTCAAATTTACAGAATTAAATTTGAGTTGATATTAGAAAATGTTACGCTTTAAAATATTCCCCGAAATAATAACAGAAATTATATAAGGTTTATTTTAATTTTATTAAATTTAAAGTAAACTTAAATACCAATTTTGTTTAATTTTCAATTTCACTTGGACAGAATTTACAAAACATAGGTCATTTTGTGCAACTAATTGCACAATCAATTTCATAAATATGCTCTAATTAATTCCTTTAGAGTTGCAGACTACAGGATTTTGCTCGTCGCCTCGAGTCAATTCGCTAATATTCGAGGTGTTTTGCCCGAGAAGTCCGTCAGTATTATAGTGATCAAAATAATGCATAGATCCCGAGAGATTTTGTAGGAGAGGAAAAATTAACTTCACGCTCTCATATAAATATGCATATATTCTAATACACAAATATTTATTACCCATGCTAAAACTAAATTTGCAATAAAAAACGAACAGTTTAGATGTCTGCAAAAAATGTGAAGTGACTGATACGGCTGTACTTATTATTGTAGATCATCTGAAAATTCTATCCGCTTATTTAAAAGAAAGCTTTTCCGATTTAAAACGGAAGTTATTTTCCAACCTGGATAATGCGCCCAATGATGTTTCAATATAGAATCTAGAAGAACTCTTATAAATGCTAAATGGTGTGCTAAATAAAACGTTATTCAATATGAAAGGAGTGACGCTGTTTTATTCTTCATGTTTAGCCGAATATGGATTTAGTATCGTAAATTATTTAGTACTAAAGAAAAGAAATCGACTGTATGACACCAAACGGGGAGACTTGACACTGATGCTGACTAAATTATCTCTGCAGCAAGCACAAGGGTCTTACGAATCCAGAAGTGACCTTACATCAAATGGTGAAATTATTAAATAATTAGTAAAATTTAAATTATTATAGAAAAGTCTATAAATCATTTTGTACTTCAATTTTAATTGTCTGTTATTTGTTTTGAAAATTTACTTATGGTTTTTTTCGTAGTAATCTACTGATATCTTCCTAACCTCAAGTTTTTTGTCCAGAATAAGTTGTAATTGTGCTTCTTTAAGGAATAGTTCAATGATTTGAATTTAAAAAAATATAAAATGTTACATGGGGGCATTAGAAAGTCTTGGGTGGAGTGTGGTAAAAAATATTATAATTGATTTGTGAATTCATTTTCAATTACAGTCATAAATTATATGTAAACGAATGTCGATATTACTATTATTTATATTTGGGGAGTATTGTCGTATTGACACTCTTATATTTTCTGTAATTGCAAAACAATGAAAGGAGGTTAATATTGCCTTATTTATGCTTCTATTATATTAATTTAATTGATTTCAATAAAACCTTGTTATTTAGTCACATCTTTCTTTAGCGCGAAAGTTGGATTTACAAGTATACTGATAAAAATCATGATTTTAATTTGAATATTAATGACAGTGTTAGGTTTGTGTTGTCTACTTTAAAACGTAGAAAAAAATATTGCAATGAAAGTGAATTGAATAAGGGAGCAGGCCGGAAGGTTCATTATATATAGTGATATAATTGTAGAATGTCTCAGCAGGGGTTGAGCAATGGCGTTGCGGAACACCGTAGTAGCCCAGCGCTACACTGATATCAGAGTTCCTAGAAAACAAAGCGATAGCGTATCTGGGACAGTTGGATCGCAGCTCGTCAGGGTCATAAGAACTATTTCTCTGCGAGACAATAATTGTGTTCAATGAGGAGCGAAAATCGAAGTCATATCCAGCCTTTAATTCACGTCTCACTTATCTTGGAATGACAATAAATTATTTTCAAACTTGAGATCTGAAATAGTTAGAAATACATCTTAAATAAATATTGAAAATCAATTCGAATTTTACATTTGCACCAGGGATGGCCAAACGTGACGGATTGTATGTGGTTACAAGCGGCGCATAGCTCCTCGCGTCTGTATGCAGTTTAGAAATTTAAAATACTGTTTCTAATTATTTAGAACTCGAAAATGAAGTACTTGATGAAAGAACCCTATTATTTCAGCACTGACTGATTTGGCATTTGTAGTTGACAATACTAGCCATGTCAATTATCTATATTTAAAACTACCAGGCATGAATTTATTTCCTAGCTTAGTGAATAGCACCAGTTCATTTGAAATTAAATTTTTACTGTTCTTTTCTCAGTTAGAAAATGAGAATTTACCTCAATTTCCATGCTTGAAAGAGCAGAGTGAATGTGCTGAGAAGAATAGTAAGTCATCATGATTTTGCTAAAGAGGAAAACTGAATTCTCGCTTATGTAAATCCGTTTTCTTTTCACTTAGCAAACAAAACATAATGCAGTTGCCTAGTACCATGAAATGAGACTAATTTATGTTTTTTTTAAATAAAAATTTTTTTAAAACGCTTCTGGCGTTCAATATAATGTCAACCTTTTTTCAGAACTATCAAAATTTTCAAAATCTTAACTAAGTCGTTTTTGAACGACATACAGATGTTAACAAGTATTTTCATCAATGAAATTGATTAAAGCAAATCAAAGTCGCGAATAAGTGATTCAAATTTGAAGAATTCTCTGTTGCTCTCAGTAACAAATTTAACACCAAACATTAAAAGACTAGCGAAATCATGAATAGGAGGATCACAACAACGAAGAACCTTGTAGGAGAGATACGAAGGGGCTACCTTTAGGGATGCCTTTTCCTCTCCGTTTTTGAACTAAGGTTCCCACAAGCCGAGGCACCTCGGCCTGTTCTGAGAGGTGTATGTTCCGGGGTCACAGACCTTGGGCATACGGTAAGAGTTGTCCGCTATTCCTATTGGAATAGTCGGCCAGCTGCCTCCTAAACTGGTCGAGGCACGGAGAAGGGAATGCTGTGTCCCCACAGCAAACTCCTCTCCTGCTATCTGAAGGGCGTGGGACAAGTACCCAATGCCCGACCTACGTGATGCAGGTTTTTCTAGGGTTTGTCATGCATTTCTTTTAGGCGAATGCCGGGTAGGATCCTTAAACCATAGCCCGGGGGCCCTAGTTACCCTTGGCTACCTTCCTCTACCCTTCCGCATCCCCCCTTTCAAATCCCTTTCCTATGCTATAAAAGGGGAGTTGCCACTATGTGGATCACCCTATACATAGCCTATCTACACCCAAAAAAAAAGGAATAGGAGTCTGCGAGGGAAATCTCTCGCAGGCAATACCTGCGAGGGATGTTCTCTCGCAGGCAGAACCTTGTAGGAGAGATACGAAGGGGCTACCTTTGGGGATCCCTTTTTCCTCTCTCCGTTTTTGAACTAAGGTTCCCACGAGCAGAGGGACCTCGGCCTGTTTTGAGAGTTGTATGTTCCGAGATCACAGACCTTGGGCGTACGGTAAGAGTTGCTCTCTGTTTCTATTGGAACAGTCGGCCAGCTGCCTCCTAAACTGGTCGAGGCAAGGAGAAGGCAATGCTTCGTCCCCACAGCAAACTCCTCTCCTGCCATTTGAAGGGCGTGGGACAAGTGCCCTTTGCCCGAACTACCTGATGCAGGTTTTCTAGGGTTTGTCCTGCATTACTTTTAGGCGAATGCCGGGTAGGATCCTTAAACTACAGCCCGGGGGCCCTATTTAACCCTTGTATAACTTCCTCTACCCTTCCAAATCCGTTTCTATGCTATTAAAGGGGAGTTGCCACCATGTGGATTACCCTCATGCAGCCAAAAAAAAATACCGCTACCATGAAGCGATCAACCTCTTATTTCTTATAATCCTGACTATTGTAGATGAGTACTTCATCAAAGTGGAGTAAATTAATTAATTTATTGGCGTAATTAAGTTTTTCCTTCCGCCCCTAATAATCCTTCTTTCTATTTCCCAACCCGAAATCATGAACCTAAGACGGTGTAAAAACATCTCCAGTTATATGGCGCATCTGAACTCGTCTGTCAAAAAATGACCCTGTATGCTGAAGGTTGGCCACCCCTTGCCACACACCATCAAATTGTTTCCGCAAATTTTTTGTTTGGGGCGTCGTCGTTTTCTTGTAAGCATCCAACGATAGTAATAATAGGTCCTACAACTTATACTCGTGAAATGCATTAAGTTAAATCGTGACCAGCTTTCGATTGGGTCAGATTTACGTTGGTAACCGTGCCACGTGATGTCTTTGGACATGTAATTGCGCTGCGCCGGTAGCAGTTTGCTTAGGCGGGTGGGAATGTTGATGAGTCACCTTGTAGAATTTGATTGTACAGCACTCAAACGCGCGACATTCCGGCGTTGTGACGCTGGACAAGGAGATGAGTGGGGGTTTTGTGTGTCCAAGGCGACTGTTGGCCCTCCTGGAAAAAACAAAGGCGCCAGACGCCAGGTACGCGGACGACGTGGCGTTGTCATAAACTTCGCTCCACCAATCAACGGAACTACTCGTTAAATGACTTCCTGTAGAAACATACACTTTATGATTTTTATATAATTATCAATGAAAGGATTTTTATTGTTGATATAAGAAGAAACCCAATCATTCTTAAATCTTTATACTTTATTAAAGGATTGGCAGAAGCTGTCGGCAATAGCCATTAGTACAAATCGATTGTTTTATTTTACTCGATTTCATTCACGAATGTTCCACATTTGGAATAAGTTTTATTATATTACGCATACTGTGCATTCTTGTTATTTCTAATGTATTTCAGCTGATTTCTGCTCCAATTGGAACAGATGTATTGTATTACTCAGTTGATAATGGCTATTGCCGAAAGCTTCAGGCAATCTCTTAATAAAGTATAAAGATTTAAGGATAATTGGTTTCTTCCTTATATACATACTTCATTATTTAAACTACTTGCATATTATTTCACATATATTAATTTGGCGCAATATTTTTCCAAACGATTAAAACAAATTTTATTTCTCTATTTCAACAATTTTATCCCTCTGGGCACCGTTAATAGAAAACTACTATATTATTTCGTAAAAAAAAATGTAACCCCAGAAATATAAGTTTAACCGGTTCCCAGCTGACCAACGGTCGCATTTCGTTTTTATAATTTTTCTTAAAACAGTCTTCTTATTCAAAGTGCAGTCTCCTTGAAGGACGTTTCAGTTCGCATTCATTCTGCTGTAACCCAAGAGTGAAGTGAATTATCGCGTTATATCAGCTATTGACTTGGACAGAGTACTTAGTGATAACAAGAAGGTCTGAAAATAAATTTAGAATACAGAGAAAAATATAAACGGAATGATAACTGCAGATCAGATGTGACAGACGGAAGGGGCAGTTACATGAGTTGACGATTGGGAAGAAATTGTTTGATATAATATATTGTAATAATCAACAAATGTTGTTGTTAATTAATTAAACTATTTTGATTTAAAGATCTTTAAAGACTTTACCTCACGTTAAGTGTCATTTATGTAATAATTAAATGAAAGGCGTTATTTAAATGAAATAATCAACAATAAATTAAAACATATAATTATTTATTTCCACTTTGTTTCTTTAACTCACAAACAATTACAATTTAAAATTTTAGATCTCAGGGTCTCTACCGGGTTTGACAAAGAACAAATCAAGTTGTTTTAAAAAAAACTAATCAGCACACAGTTTATAATTCACCCAGAAAATTTGTCAATAGAAAGAAATTAAAAGAAAGGAAATTAACTCTGATTGAAAATTAAAATAGAACGAAATCTGACTTATATCCTTTAATTACGTTTACATAAATCATTATTTTTGCAATTTGTTACTCACACCTGTCCAGCTGGTTCCAACATTCCTTTTTGTTTTCGGGAGTACACTATTGCAAAATTTTTACACTGATTCTAATATCGGCTCACAGATTTTACACTCTTTAAGTCAACCTTGATAGGCTCCCAGGAACTCGGATGATCCTCTTTTTGTCAGCTATCTGGTGACCGCTTGCCGTATATGAATCCTGTGATTCATAGATTTGCTAGTCTTTTTACCGCTTGGGACTTAAACTGCAACTTTACTATTCCTGGCTGGCTACAGACGTAAAAACTGCACTCCTTTCCTGGCTGCTGATAGACGTAAAAACTGCTAAGTTCGCGATATTTACGGGATAATACTTCCGTGAATGTTTTTTACTTTGTCTTAAATTCACCACTTTGTTTAATGATACATTAAACGACGGCTAATCTCTGCTTCAGTATCATTTGTTCCGTCCTCCGAAATGTCCGTCACCAACAGAACTATCGTAGTCTCGAGTTTTAGCGAGCATACGCCATTTTTGACCTTCCGACAAAGCAACAGAGCTCGGCTCCATTGTCGCTTTGGAAGCTCCTGCCGCTACAATTAAATTTTATGTCCAAACAATTAATGTCCTAATTAATTGGCATTTAAATATATAATAATTAGAGGCAATTATAATTAATAATTGGAAATTTGTAGTAAATTTTTATCGGCGAGAATATAAACACAACAATGTACAGGCGGGCCTTTGTCGACAAGCGTTTTAAAACTCTGGGCTCACGGCGGCAGTCGCGGGCAGTTCTTCATCAAGTAAACAGTGGCAGGCTTCATTAAGAGTGGTGTGGCACACAGAATTTCATCAAATAAAGTTTGGACACAGAATTCGATCAAGTAAAGGTCGCAGGAAAGTTTTCAATAAGTAAAGCCACCGTTAGAAAAGCAACAAGTAAAGACGGTTACAAAATTTCATCGAGAAGGAGTTGATAACATTCTGATTGACCATTAGTCAGAACGAGAACTACAATATTTGCTGGAGAGAGAGAGAGAGAGAGATACTTAATGCAAAGGTCTACAGTATTGTACGGAGTAATTGTTCCAGTTGATAGATACAAAGTTTGGACAGTGATTTTGAAACAAATTAAATTCTGTTAAATTATGGCCTGTTACATGTGAATAGTGCATCGGAACCCAAACGAATTCCTGGTACCAGTAAAGAAACTGTAAGTAGAGAGAGAAATTTTATAAAAGTTATTTGTAAACGTTAAATAAGGATCAAATCGTCAGATTTCGGATTCACGTTCATTTTGTTGTTTAATTCTAATGTTGTAAAGTTTTAATGTCAATTTTAATGTAAGAAAGGTTTGTTCTTTATTTAAAAGGCCCAAATAAACGACCCTGAGATCAGAGTATATGAGCTTGTAAAATAGAAAGGGCGCGAATGTAAATCAATCACGACAAGAAAATTTGGTTATTTTACTTTAAATAAATTAATTTGTTTTCTGAGGTTTAAATTTTGTAAATTATTTAACATCCTTACGTTTTAAATTTTATTAAAATAAATTCATCCATTAATTAACCTTTGATTTACTTAATTTCTTCTAATTATTACATTTTGGCGTGCCAACGAGAGGCAAATTAATTGCTTAATTCATTTAATTTTTTTTTTTTTGGTCATCAACGTGTGGCCAACCACTTAATCATTTAATCCTTTTAATTATTACAATATATATAAGATAAAGAGCAGTTTGGTGGCTAGGGTTGTGACAGGACGGGCATTGTTGTGAAACAAGCACATTCCTCTCATCAGTATTACCCTGCTTTTATTTTGAATGCTCGTTTTGTGTTTTTGGAGGGTCTCACAATATCGTTTTGCATTGATGGTCTCCACCAGAGGCAGAATTTCGACCGACAATTTTGCCTTTTCGGTCCCAAAACACTGAGACCATGATTTTTTTCCCCGAAATTGTGGTTTTGAGTTTTTTGGCACAGTGGCGACTGTATTTTTTACTTTGGCGTGTAATGCGTTTAATCTCCAGACACAATAGAGCTCAGGAAATCCTTCAGCTTGCAATTCATGGAAGCGCATCACAGCACGTGTCTTGCACTTGGCGAGATTTCTTACCGACAGGTTTCACGAAACTGGACAGTACAACGTGAGTTTACGTACTACCGTGTTCTCGCGATGCTCGCTCCGTCAGGAGATCCCCCTCATCCACTCAGTAACAGCGCGTTTTGAACACAGTACCATTACTTTGTGAACATGTCTCGTATATTAAAAACTTTCTTAAACGAACTTATAAAAAAGTACACTGTCTCTAGATCGAACAGCAGTTTCCTGTGTCAGGGGACATTGGAGCGCATGGGATTGTCGCTTGAATGGTTTTTCTGCACATCAGGTTCTTTAGCGACTTCTTTCAATGTTGCTCGCCTCCTGGAACGATTTTCGGGACTGGTAACGACACTTACGAGTTATAAACGTATAATCAAAACTTGTATTAGGACCATATTGTTCCCCTTAAAAAAATTTCACGTGAGTTAAGTTGTGGAGTGTCCTGGCTCGACCAGGTTCAGATCTGCTCAGCACTGAATTGCTTTGTCTAATTAATCCCGTGGTTATCATTTCGCAACCCATAGCCGTCGTCAATCGAATGAGTGTGCTATCAACACAAATCGCCGCTTTTTTAGTCTCAAATTATAAAAATTGTCGTGATTTCCGAAAAAAAAGGTGTCTGCAGAAGATGGTTGCGAGAAAGGATCCCGCACGCAAGTTTCCCCCGAAATTAACCATAAAAAAACATACACGTTTACCTTGTCGGCGCATTATCTCCTGAGGGTGCCTGACGGCGAGAAATGTTTTGGAAAGTGCGTCCTGACACGTGTCAATAAACAACGACAGCATCGCATTTGCATAATGCTAACGAAGTCAGCGAGGCAGCCAAGCAGCCAGCTTTATAGCGGCCGTGATTAACTGGGAAGCGAGTCTTCCCCGCTCGCACCTGCCTCCCGCCCATATAATTTTATTCCTGTGACAAGGTAATTTATTTGGTTAGAGTCGCTTGTCAAGACGCCGGAGACAGGCTTTTTAGTCCCGGCAGTCTGAGTAAACACGGGGGGGTTGAAGGAAGCCTGCGAGAGGATTTCTCGCAGGTGAACCTTCCCAGAGAGCTCTGGCGGGGGCTACCTTTGGGGATGCTCTCACATCTCTCTGGTTTTTTTGAACTAAGGTTCCCACATGCCGAGGCACCTCGGTCTGTTTTGAGAGGTGTATGTTCCGGGGTCGCAGACCTTGGGCATACGGCAAGAGTTGTCCGCTATTCCTATTGGAATAGTCGGCCAGCTGCCTCCTAAACAGGCCAAGGCATGGCGAGGGGTAAGCTGCGTCCCCACAGCAAACTCCTCTCTCGCTATCGGAAGGGCGTGGGACAAGTACCCAATGCCCGACCTACCCGATGCAGGTTTTTCTAAGGTTTTCCCTGCATTCCTTTAGGCGAATGCCGGGTAGGATCCTTAAAACATAGCCCGGGGGCCCTAGTTAACCCTTGGCTACCTTCCTCTACCCTTCCGCATCCCCCCTTTCTAATCCCTTCCTATGCTATTAAAGGGGAGTTGCCCAATGTGGATCACCCTCATGTAGCCTGTTGCCCTAAAAAAATAAAAAAAAAAAAAAAAAAAAAAGTAAACACGGGAAGGAAAACACGCCACGCCACACCGTGACAGCACCCGAACGCTGCTAATGCACAGACATCCGGTCCAGGCCTTCCTCTCCTCCCTGCTCCTACGTCTTTATCTCTACCATAAAATATGCCGTTGACGCTGTGTTGTTGGCAGAAATATTACGTTTCGCAAATAAGAGATTGTAAAGTCTCTTGCGGTGACAGAAACCTGAAAAGACCAGACAAAACTCGCCTTGTGTATCCCATTACCGAGAAAGCAATTAAGTTAATGTTTTGGACACATCAAAACACTAAGAACTTTAGCAGTTGAATTATATCGATTTTCGATTAGTATTTAATGTTACTCGTAATTATTTTTTTTAGGGTAACAGGCTACATGAAGGTCATCCACATGGTGGCAACTCCCCTTTAATAGCATAGGAAGGGATTTCAAAGGGGGGATGCGGAAGGGTAGAGGAAGGTAGCAAGGGTTAACTAGGGCCCCCGGGCTATATTTTAAGGATCCTACCTGGCATTCGCCTAAAAGTAATGCAGGAAAACCCCTAGAAAAACCTGCATCAGGTAGGTCGGGCATTGGGTACCCTTCCGATGGCGCGAGAAGAGTTTGCTGTGGGGTCGCAGCATTACCTTCTCCGTACCTCGACCAGTTTAGGAGGCAGCTGGCCGACTGTTCCAATGGGAACAGCGAACAACTCTTACCGTATGCCCAAGGTCTGCGATCCCAGAACATACACCTCTCAAAACAGGCCGAGGTGCCTCGGCTTGTGGGAACGTTAGTTCAAAAACGGAGAGAGGAAAAGGCATCCCCATAGGTAGCCCCTTCCTGTCTCTCCTACAAGGTTCTGCCTGCGAGAGAACATCCCTCGCAGGTACTGCCTGCGAGAGAATAGCCCTCGCAGACGTACGTTTAATTATTGTTTAGATATAGGTGTCGCATTTAAGTTCGGTAAAGTAGCAACCACGTGGGAGAAGAGTACTCAATACACAGATAGTTCGCGACCATGGATGCTGCTTTGTGCTAATAATTATGCTAACGAATGGACTATTGGGGGTCAGCAATTGCGACTGCAGGGGTGAAGCTCACTGGCAGGCTGAGGCAGGTAGTGCGATCAACATTTATAGACGCTGGAAAAGAAGTATGTTTCGTCTCCACTAGGCTTAAAGTAGGACGAGAAGATATTCAGGAAGGTTGACACGAATAATTACACGGAGTTTGGACTGGTTACGGAGGGAGGAGGGTAGAAGAATAGAGACTGAGTGAACCAGCAGGACCAAGAGCCGTGCTGAGTATCAGTTGTTCCGACAGCGTCAACAACAATTTTCCGTATCAGTTATCCAAATTTCTCAGTGATTTGAGACTCTCCAGCGGCCAGAAAATCTACTCAGGCAGCAAATATAAAATAAGGTGTACTGTCAGACAGAGCGCAGTTTTTCAGAATAGTTTCGGAGTGGCTGAAAGCTCGTCAAGTCATCGCAATTGCGTGATATCGCAGATCACGTGACATCGTAGTGACGTGATGTACCGTGATAGAAGTGTGTCTGGTCATAAGATTATTCTCGGTAGTGGGAATAATCCTGCTGACTATAGAACTCTGGTAGAGAGGTCTTTCTGCGGTTGCGGCACGTGGGAAGGTAGGGAGGAAGAGAGGGCGCGTGGTTCTCCTGGGGTCTTTCTGAGAAGCTACGTTCCTGTCTTGCCAGGAGATGGTGGACACTGACTCAATGCGGTCTCCCAGTCTCTTGGGGTGTGGAAGGTGCTGGCGGTCCCAGCATCAACCATTCTCCAGGCGGACTTGTCACCGCTTCTAAGTTATCCGATGAATAAACCGCCTGGCCGTAATTCTTCTCATAGCAATAGCCTGTTGCTATGTGAGGGAGATAGCCCTAACTTGAGAGCCACTCTGGGGAACTGGGGTGTGCCGATAAGTTTCAAAGCCCTTCGGGCAAGTGCATCTCCACCCTGCGGGGCGACCCTGAGCACTCGTGCTAACAATGTACACGGCCGACCAAGACCGTCCTTTGGGGCAGTTTGGTACCTCGGGGTGCGTGGGTCCCTGGTATATCCTCCAGGGTCCCAAAAGCCCAGCCGGGTGTGTTACCGGACGTCCCAGCCCAAACAATTTTTATTTATTTATTAAAGTTAACTTTTAGTCCGGAGACTTTACAGTTGTGATAATAATAATAACAGTATTTACAATTGTAAAAATTAAACAAATAGCAAGGTATTTACAATTTGTAAATATTTCACATGTAAACTTGTGGTCTTGGATGTGACCCTTGTCATTCCAAGTTAGAGACGAGAGAAGCAGATTAACTTGTTTACCGTATATTAACATATAAGCCGGCATGATGTTTGCGATCAATCTGGTCATTGGGTTTGAAGCGTTAAGGATGTTATGGGGGAAGGTGGGACGAACGGATGTTTAGGGAGTATGTAGTCCCAGTTGGTAGGAGGAGCTAGAGTTAGGTAATTGCGGAGTGATTTAGGGGGAGGATGATGTCAATTGGGAGTTTACGTTTTACTCTGCCATTTTGTGGGTTACTGTAGAATAGCTCAATGGTGGGATTTGGATGGTTGATGGAGGTATTTATTAGTGACTAGGTAGATTTATGAAATATGGGAGGGATTAGTGGAATTTCAAGGTCTTTGTGGATAACTGAGTTGCGAAGGTACCAGGGGGAATTTTATATTAAACGGAGAATTTTGTTTTGTTTGTTTTGTATTTTGTTAGAGTGGGAATAGGCGGTGGATCCCCATATGGCACATGAGTACGACCATATGGGGCGGATTAAGGATAGCTACAGGAGTCTTTTGGTGCTAAGGGATATGGGAGATTTTCTGTTCATATGGCATATGTCTGTATTGATTCTAATACCATGAAATCTTACGTCTAAACAGAACATCACACTCGGAGTTTGAATTTCGGCTGTAACCTTTAAAATTTACTTACTTACTGCACCCTCACTTTGAAATCCCTACCTATTCTATTAAAGGGGAGTTGGTACCACGTGGATTGTATTACCAACACATCGAGGTTTCCTGTCACAGCGGTGAAGTCTTGATGTTGTCGTCAACCCTCCGTTTTGTTTGATAGTATTTTATTTTTTCGCCCTGTTATATGACATTATTATTAATACTAATTTTAATCAGTATATTAATAAATTTTCTGTATACTCTAGAAATTCAGTTTTGGTAACATAACTTTTCATCGGGTTTTTTTAATCGAATTTAGATCTCTCTAATGTGAGTAGCTACCTCATTCGCCGAAACGATTTTAAAACCCATTAATAATTTTATTCGTAAGCACAAACTAGGAGCATAATTCAAAATTAATGAGAAAGGAATGATTATTTCTTCTTAAAGTAGCTTTGTTAACATGTGGCGTCTACCTTTTATGTGTTCATGACGTAGCGCGATAGTATTATTATTGATATATATATATATATATATATATATATATATATATTTCATTTTAATATAATTAGATATTAGCAAGGGTTGGGAGCTTGTCAAGTTGTAATTTGACCAGGCGGCGCCGGGGCGGATAGATAATCCGTAATGTCTGGGCTTAGGCACGCAGTGTGTTGACCCTCGGAAGTTACCTGGACTGTCGCACCGTGGGAAACGTCTCTCCAAAAATCCCAGAAATTGAATTAACACGTGGCTGCCTGAACCAATCACATTTCTTGGTTCAGGAAAGATCGATCGAAAATTGATGGAGAACCTCGATTTTTCACATCCAGCGAAGGGGCTGTAAAGCAAGTGTAGAAAGACTCCTCGACGAACCGTCGCCAGGGACGGACGTACAGCCCCAAACTTGCAGTTTTCCAGAGGACTCGAAGAGATCGAGGGTGCCACATGATCACGGCCAGAGATCAACGCGAGGTAACTGTCAAGTGTCTTAATCCTTGACGCGCCTGAGGACAACCACTACAATGAGCTGTAAACGTCATTGTAAATCTTTTTCACAAAACATCTATTAACTTTTTTCAGGTAGTTATACGCTTCCATTTGGCAAAAGAACACGATTCTGTTCGATAAAATTAATTTAGAGACGCTTCCTAAAATAAAAGTAATTAGTAAAGTGAAAAATTACGTCTAATTGAAAATAATGAATAAGAGGTTTATTCTATGAAAATGGTTGATTTGGGTACGACGTCAAACTTTTTGTTACTGGAAATAGAAAAGTGCACAACAACATTTAAAAACAATCATATATTATTATTAAGTTACTTCGTGTTGTTAAAGGTAGCTAGGAGCAAGGGACATTCTCTAACTGTGGTTCGCATGGGCGATTATAACGTAAGTTCTACAATGTAATATATAGCTGTCATATGTTAAAGGATGTAGTTACTTACTCCTGTTGATGTGGAGGTTCTGGACAGGTGATGGAAAGTGTTTCATCTTCGTCCAGGTTATACTCATAACTTGACTGATAGCTCCCTTCAAACACTAAAATTTTCGATTGTACTAACTTATTTTTATAAGAACTTCAACTGACGTCTCTTAATTCAGCAGTGAATTCTATTATATAATGTCTATACCTATAAAAACTCCTATTCCGGTTTCCGGAAATTCAATAACCTTTTGAATCGTGGATGCAACCAAAATTTACAAGATATGCAGACTCCAGAAAACTTCAAGTAAAATATACACTCTTCAAAATATGTTTTTCTGTCATTTGGTGTTTATGCAAAATAGCGCCTACCGCCAGTTGGTCTCCCTTAACCCGCCATTACAACGGCTCTCAAACAATCCGTACACGTCCATATGCGACATTCACCTAAATGTTTATTGATTCCCGATACTTTTTCTTTTAGCAACATTCTTTACAGTTAATAATAATACTTAATACGCCATGCGTATGCGTGGTAATGTTTTGATGACCGTTAGATGCTACAGTGGCAATTATTACTTATCGCTGGTAAATACTAGCCCTGTTTCGACACAGCGTCACGTCCTGCGGACAGTTCATAAATTATCTTTGCAGACATGGCGCTTGGCCCCGCAGTCTAGGGTCACTTTATCTCTCCGTATTGTTAAACTCTGCCTGCAGCGGAACAATTCCAAGATGATACTCCGTACTACTCATATAGACGCGTATAACACACAAACTCAATGAAGAAAACAATTATTCTGTTAAAAATTCTTACCAATTTATTGATAAAAACAAGCACCTCACCGACCCGCATGACCACTCTTGATGTCGTTTCCCAACGAGTTAGTCATAAACAGTTTCAAGAACAGGTGACCCATTTTCAGTCAATATACTAAAATTGCACTTCATGAAATTTTAAGCATTAATCCTCAATTCCACTTATTTCAAGTTAAATCAGGTTCACTATCATCAAATTAAAGGTTCTCTCATGGGAAGCCCCTTAGTCCACAGTCATAAGAGATTTAGAAAATTATTGTCTTTCTCTACTTCCTGTCCAACCTCTTTGCTACATCAGACATGTAGATGACACTTTTTTGGATTGTTATTACCTTTCAAATCAACCTTATAGTCAATACTTTCAATAAATATCATCCCAACTTACAATTCACCCATTAACTTGATTGTAAACATTCTTATTTTCCTTGATGTCACCGTATCCATTCACAATACTTCCATTCTCACCAACAGGTTCAGAAAACCTACATACTCTGAACGTGTTCTCAATTATCTTTCAGATCATCCTCTAAACCAAAAGAGAGCTATGGTATACAATCATGTAGACAGAGCTTTATTACTTTATAACTCCTAGTTCCATCAACACAACTTAAATATTGTCCAAAACATCTCCAAATTTTATTATTAAACACATAAACAGCAGATTGAACAAAATCCAATATCCTACTGTCACTCGTCCCCAAACATCTCAAGCCAAATTGTTTCTCGCACTCCCTCATTACAAATTTCTACATCACAAATTTATCCAAATATTCAAAGAATATCAAATATCCATCATCTACAGATCCACTAATACTCTTTCCTACATCATTAAAAATCACGATGACCCACTCGACACCTACAGCAAACATTGTCTTGTTTACAAAATCTCTTGCTCTAATTGTAATTCCTGCTTCATCGGGCAAACAAAACGTTCCCTTAATACACGTATCAAGGAACATATGTCTAATATCAAACTTCACATTGATAAACAATGTGTAGTATCCAAACATATCGTCAATTCTAAACATACATTTGATTGGCAAAATGCTAAGATTTTAGACATTGACACCAGGTACAATTCCAGACTCATTTCAGAGATGCTTCACATTAAATCCAACATGGCAGCTATTAATGTACAAACAGACACTATGAAACTCAATAATTGCTATGATTCCTTATTATTACGCTGAACCTTCTGTTTTCCCATTGTCGTTGCTCCCTTATTGCTACGCTAACCCTTCGGCTCTCCCACTGTCGTTGCGTTTTCGTCGCTTTTGAGTTTTGTCAACTGACAAGTGCAGTTGTGTCGCTCTAGGCTCTTCTTCGCACCTGACGAAAGGGACAAGGATCCCAGAAACGTTGTGTGGTATTTATATTATCACTTTTTTGTCTGAATTGGCTATCTTTCTTATTAATAACAGAATTTAATTTTGAGCAATAAAATTTAAAAGTTACGATTATCTGTTGTCAATACTATCGCCAGACATTAATTTCCGCCTAATATAAATAAAATATGTATGCAGTAATTAAAATAAAATAAATCATGTAGTAATAGGGCTCATCACAAACTAAAATGTGCATCTTATTCAAGCAACAAGATCGAAAAAACATCTAAAGGTTTCATGTAAAATCTGTATTCCATTTGCTAACTCGAGCATAATCCATTATCTGATTTACTACACTTGATTTTTACTTTCTCGTAATTATTATTATTAATAGTATACTAATATGGTTTCATTGGAAGTAAATAATTCGATTTTCTGTTTTAATAACCTCCCTAGTCTCTTTATAATATAATAGAAACTTGATTGTCTGTTTGACTATATACTAATTTTAACAATTTTCTAAAAGGTGGTGTATGTTATTTTATTTAATACTCCTGGAAACTGTTTATTAAAACCAAGCTTGAAACTGCTCGTATGCGTGGCAGTGTTTTGATGACCCGTAGATGTTACAGTGGCAATAAGTTTCTTATCACTGGAAAATGTTTGCCCTGTTTCGACATGGCGTCACGTCTTGCGGACAGTTCATAAAGCATCTTTGCAGACATCGCAGTTAAACTCGGCCTGCAGCGAAAAACAATTCCAAGATGATATTCCGTACTACTCTCCCTTCAAACATATTTCTAAAGTATAATAAATAATTTATCTGTGGTTAAGTAGTCGGATATTGAAAACCTACTGTAAAATACCTTCATGTACCCTGATACTGTAAAAAAAAAGACATATTCAGCTCTATTATTCTAGAACAACTTATTATAATAAGTCTTCTCTAATAAGAACATAACTTAATCAGTGAATCTTATTGTTAATATGCGAACCCCTTAAGGTTTTGTTTCAATTGTGTAGTGTATAGACACTTTTTCGTTAATTTCTCCCAACAAAACTGAATTAATACGAATTGACTAATCCATAAAACTCTTTCGAATAGAAACTTCCGTCAAAGCCACATACTAAAACTGTATTATCGTTCAGGTTAGGTTATCGAATTCACGTCCAAAAAAGAAATAACCGCTTTTCACTAAATAGATATATATATATATATTGTAATGCCAATTAAACACGCCATTAATTGTTTGTAATATAATTAAATTGTTAGCGGTACGAATGCGTAGAGGTGACAATTGTAGGCGGGTTTTTCCTTTGTTCAACAATGGAGACCGCGCGCGGAGGAAACTCAGTATGCACTTGCAGAACGCCAGTCTGGAATCGGCGATTGAAAGGTGAAGGAGTCAAAATTCTGCGTACGAGAGATGAAACTGTTAAAAGTCGACGGGGAGATATAATACAATTCAGTTCGCCTAGAGCAACAAACAGTAAAGTTTGCAGTTATAAAGTACGAATGGCGAGATCCTGTATTTTTACATGAAAGTAAGCAAACATTTTTACGGAGAGATTTACACAATTACTTGCACACGGTGAAGCAAATGGTTGCTTCACGCTGATTGAACAGTTTTCGCTTAGAGGAGACCGAAATCCACTAGTTGACCAAAGAGAGCGGCTCATCCGAGGTTCCAGATAGCAGAGGACGAGTATTTTAATCGTTTGTATAAAAATTTTCAATGAAGTGTAGCGTCTGTGTAAAAATGGCTTTCTAGTGTGGTAGTTTTCAAGCTACAAGAGAGATGTGGTACCAGACAGACGTTCCGTGAGTAACAAAACATTTATACAAATTTGTAAACGATAATTAAAAAGGTTTAGTCCGATTTCGTTCATTTTTCATTTTGTTCAGTTTTCTTTTCACTTATTTTCATATTGTTTTAGGTTAACTTTTTATATTTGAATTGTTAATTGTCAGTTTATACATTGATTTTGTTCTAATTATCAAACCCAGTTATGACCCTGAGATAAGAGATTCGAAGTATTTGATTGTAATGATATAAGAACTGTATGTTCATAAATGCCACGAATTATTAAATGAAAATTAAAGTATTTGTTTTTAACTGGATGGAATTCGGCGTGAAAAATAGGTCTTGTACATTGTAAATTTATCAACAATAATAAATTTCTTTTAAAGGTTAGTAAATGTTGTTAATTATTCCTATGATTTAAGACCATCTTCTAATCATAATAGATTCGACATCTTCAACGTGTGGCTAATTATTCAAATTTTAATTATTTTTTTGTTAATTGGTTCAAGTAATTAAAGCCTTCCAGTTGATTATAACATAAATGGCTTCACCAAAGTGAGGCAAATTAATCGTTAACCAGTTGTTTATTACAATATATATTTGCATAGAATATCGAGAAAGGGAATAACCGCATCCGACAATATAAATATTACCTTTCAACGTGTCATGTGGATTGGTATAGAACAGCGTTTCATTTCCTCAACTATTATCTAGGTTTATTCAGCTTTATTCACATGATGCTATTTACGTCTATTTAACGTATCTAAGTTTTCTCACTTCCATTTATCATATTCACACGGAATTCTCAAATTGGATCCTCACCACATTTTCGGGATCAAGAATCGTCCACATAATGAAATGAAATCCAGCTTTTCCCACAATACATAAGAGAATGCTGAAGTAATTGGATTTTCTTTTTGAAATTGTTTCCCCCCCCCCCCATCCCGGGGGCACAAATGTTTGTAGTGAGTGACTTCCTGTTGACGGAGTGTCGGAGTCGATCCATCGACTGATAGGAACAGCGTTTCTGGGAATAGTTGTATCGTGAGATTGCGTTGTTCCCGGCTTTGTGTCCTCGTTCACCCATTGTGTTCCCGCAGGAAGCCAGGCTTTGTGCCCAGGTCCGTTGGTGTTAAGCAGTGGCTAATTTGTCTCTTGTTCCAATCCGGCACAAAGGACGTGTCAGGCCCCGCGTCATGTACGAATGTTTTCGTCCAATTGTCTGGGAACGAGCTTTCATGATTTTTAAAGTCTCCTTACGCACAAAAAACAACTTACGATGGTTATACAAACGTTATTTAATCAGAAGCAGAAAAAACACCTTCCCTTAGTTTTCCAAATGTCTATGTTCTTGATGTCCTTTATTGATGTTTCTGTACTTACTGAGAATTCAAATTTCATCAATATTCTGATCTAAGAATTTACAATACAATTTACTCTGCATAAACTTTATTCGTGGGCAGAAAAAGTAATTATTTTATAAAACTTCAAGTAGTCAATGACAAATGGTTTTTTTTGTAATAATAATGATAATTTTCTGGTATTCAACAAGTAGTATTAAATTGTTATTATTCAACAGTATTTTATGGTTTATGAAATAAGCAAAATACAGTAAACTTTCCTTTCGACGAATAGAAGTAATGAATATAAAATGATAATTTAAATTTATAAATTGCTCGTTTTCCTATATATTACAGTATGAATAAATGTCTGTTTCTTTTTTACGTAGGTTACTCGAGGGTGTTAAATTCTGAGGCCACTCAGGTACCCATGTTTACAAGATATACTTGAATGTATATTTAAATTTGATATATATTAATATAATAAATTTAATATATATGACTTCGCGTGACGCAGGAAATTTCCAAAATAGTAATCTGTATCAGCTATGTCGGGAACTTGTTCCTTGTCTCATGCGTTTTCGATAACATGAGGTTCAACTTAAGTGCTAAAATCTGTAAAAACAGACCTCGACCTTCGAGATAATTAATTTAAATATTTGAGTTTGGATTCAGATAATCAAAAAGAGCATAGTCGTTTTTTTAACCTTTATCTGAGAATATCCGCGTGATGTCAACTCCCCTTTAATAGCATAGATAGGGATTTGAAAGGGGGGATGCGGAATGTAGCCAAGGGTTAACTAGGGCCGCCGGGCTATGGTTAAGGTTCCTACTCGGCATTCGCCAAAAAGTGATGCAGGACAAACTCTAGAAAACCCGCATGAGGTAGGTCGGGCATTAGGTACTTGTCCCACGCCCTTACAATGGCGGGGATGGGGCTTTCTGTGGCGACGCAGCATTCCCTTCTCCGAGCCAGGATCAGCTTAGGGGGCAGTTGGCCGACTGTTCCAATGGGAACAGAGAAAAACTCTTACCGAATGCCAAAGATCTGTGACCCCGTGACATACTCCTCTCAAAACAGACCGAGGTGCCTCGGCTTGTGGGAACCTTAGTTCAAAAACGGAGAGAGGAAAGGGCATCCCCAAAGGTAGCCCTCTCCGTCTCTCCTAAAAGGTACGGCCGGGCACATCAAATTATATCGATTTTCGATTAGTATTTAATGTTACTCGTGATTATTTTTTTTTAGGGTAAGAGGCTACATGAGGGTAATCCACATGGTGGAAACTCCTCTTTAATAGCATAGGAAGGGATTTAAAAGGGGGGATGCGGAAGGGTAGAGAAAGGTAGCCAAGGGTTAACTAGGGGCCCCGGGCTATAGTTGAAGGATCCTACCCGGCATTCGCCTAAAAGTAATGCAGGACAAACTCTAGAAAACATGCATCGTTGCTCAGAAACGGAATAATTGGTTTGTGATTTCTTGTCTGAAAGAGAGAGAGAAATAATTAATGCATGTTTAAATGTACTCTTTGACCTGCTGCTGTATTCTCGTTTATTACTATTGTATGCGATGCCGTCCTTTCTGTTATACAACAGGTTATCCATCTCGCAGTATTATCCCTCATAAAGCGGTTAACTAAAAAAAAATATATCTATGGGATAATTATTTTGGTCTAAGATATGAGTAAGCTGGACTGCAAATATTTTCCAGCTTAATTTTGTTCATTGAAGTTTGAATTTAAGTATAAATAATTCCTTTAGCCCTTGGTATCTTACTCACCCTTCCGCATTCCTATGCTATTAAAAGGTAGAGACCCTCACAGCCGGCCTCGTAAAACAAAATTCATTGTAGTTGGGAGCGACGATCTGTTTTTGTGTTAGTCGAGCAATGGCGACAGGAAGTTCAAAACCATCCGAGCCTAACTCCATTTCACGCATTCGAACTGCGGAAATAACGCCCAGTCTCTCACAATGTACGTGGAACAGGAGTTCAATTTCCAAAAATTTAATAGAAATTCCGTTCTACCAAAATACTGAATATGCGCTTCGATTCAGTTTCTACCTTTAGAGTTTCCACATTTTTTCAATGATATTTAAATAAACATGAACGTAGAGGTAAAAATGGACTAAGCTTACGTTCCACAAATGAAGACAAAAGCAACAACACACGCGAGACTTGTTAATAATACGTCTGATTTCAATAAATCTTATCAAGAAACCTTTCCCGTTGCGAGGCTCATCGTCAAGTTTTGTCTTCGTTTCTTTGTTTCCCCTGTAAATGTCGAATTGTAAGTTGATGAGCTCAATGAATAAATACACTGATCTTAATGAACGAGATAAGAAATATTTTCAGAGACCTAATCTCACTTAATTATCTGATTTATCGAAATCGGCCTCTAGATTTTTTTTAGGGTAACAGGCTACATGAGGGTAATTCACATGGTGGCAACTCCCCTTTAATAGCATAGGAAGGGATTTGAAAGGGGGGATGCGGAAGGGTAGACGAAGGTAGCCAAGGGTTAACTAGGGCCCCCGGGCTATGGTTTAAGGATCCTATCAGGCAATTCGCCTAAAAGTAATACAGGACAAACCCTAGAAAACCTGCATCAGGTAGTTCGGGCATTTGGTACTTGTCCCACGCCATTCCGATGGCGGTAGAGGGGTTAGCTGTTGGGTCGCAGCTTTCCCCTCGCCGTGCCTTGTCCAGTTTAGAAAGCAGCTGGCCGACTATTCCAATAGGAATAGCGGACGAATCTTACCGTATGCCAAAGGTCTGCGACCCCAGAACATACACCTCTCAAAACAGGCCGAGGTGCCTCGGCATGTGGGAGCCTTAGTTCAAAAACCAAAGAAAGATGTGAAGGCATCCCCAAAGGTAGCCTCCTCCAGAGCTCTCTGGGAAGGTTCACCTGCCAGAGAATCCTCTCACAGGCTTTCTTCCCGGTCTATAGATTTTTTTTTAGGGTAACAGGCTACTAGAGGGTAATCCACATGGCGGCAACTCCCCTTTAATAGCATAGGAAGGGATTTGAAAGGGGGATGCGGAAGGTTAGAGGAAGGTAGCCAAGGGTTTACTAGGACCCCGGGCTATAGTTTAAGGGTCCTACCCGGCATTCGCCTAAAAGTAATGGAGGGAGAACACTAGAAAAACCTGCATCCGGTAGGTCGGGCATTGGGTACTTGTCCCACGCCCTTCCGATAGCGGGAGAGAGTAGAACAATTCGACAGTATATATATTAAGTCAGTTACTTCCAAGTTGCGAGTAGAATGAAGTGAAAGTTTGGACGAAACAAAATCCGGCCCGGAAGAAAAAGGAATAGATTTTCTGTTCCAGCTGATATTAGCGTTTTTATGTGGGAAAGTGACAGCCATTATCGTGATCTCTGGCAGCAGCTCCAACACCCCCGACACCTTCCTCCCCTGCCAGCTGCGATATTTATCTTGATGAATGGGAGGGACGATGTCAGAACTAAAGAGCATCTTCGGTCTCCTGGAATGACAACATCCGCTGGGTTTCTCCTCTATTCCTAACGATAAAAAAAACTATCTCGACAATGATTCACATGTTACGGTCAGGCAGATTTAATTTCCGTGAATATTACGTTTTCAGATATTTTTATTTTTATTGGATATTTCCGTTTCTCTTTAAATGATGAATTTGGCCAACTACAGAGGAAATGCCAGAGGAAACCTTTTGTTTTAATTATTTTATGTATTCTGTCTGTACTAGGCTAAATTTATCAATTCATCAATCAATTAAACAGACACGAAAACTATAAGCATGCATGCCTGGTCTATTTGAGCAGAATTAATTTTGTCTGATTTGATACCAATTTTTAAAAGGTTCGTAAGATTTTAGTGCATCTCATGAGTTCTGCCGTGATCGAGGGAACGTTCTGCTTTTAATTTTTTCTTTATTCTGTTCATACAAGGCCATATTTATCAATTCACTCGTTTTTATCGTTATGCTGACCTGTGAGAAAAGTTAGTGCTGAACTTTCGAGATAGGCGTCAGGATCGATAAGGTTGTAGTGTATCCTGATTGTCGTCGGGCTGATCTTACTCAGCCAGGAGGATATATTCAGTGATATTGTGACGGTCTCGGGTTGATCCAAGAAATGAATCCTTGGTGCGTACTGATACTTGGATGGCGGGTACGTAAGCAAGCTTATGGTACATTCCAAATTTTGTGTGGATTTTTAACTGAAGGTGCTGTCAACCGGGAAAATAAGAAGAAATGTAAGGGCATTAGATGAAAACTTGAGTAACTATTTCCCTGAAATTTTTTAAAAAAACATGTAGAGATAGTAATGCAACTCTTCGTCTCCAACTCGTGCAATCACGTAAAACTCAATTGCTGGAAAAGGACGTGTATCATGTTAAATCTCTGAGTAATTAACAAATAAAAATAATATTATCATTTCCCTTTATTTCAGTCTTGAGAGTTTGTCAGACTACAGATGTAGAAATTTTGTAAGACCACGGATTTTGACCATCAGTCGCATCTCTATTTAAGCAGGAATATTCCATTTTTTTTAATTCATGGATGTCCGTGGCGATTATTACCATCAATCGTTAGTTTTTTTTGTCCCAGTAGGATAATATTAAGATACTGGCAACAATTAACAAAATAATAAAAAAGAACAAATAATTTGGCCACTAAAGTCAAATAATCGTCTAGACATTGAGCTCGGCACAGGTAAACTCCATAAGATAATATTTGTTACAGGAACAGAGTTTTTGATCTGAATAATAAAATCTCCTTATTCGTAAAAAAAAATCTGCGTTTGGAAGTTGATGTATTTAGGGTCAGAGTTGCTGTTGGAAGCAGATTGTCTCGAGGGAAGAGTCGTGCGTTGTATATTTAGCGTTAATTGCCACCGCAGGACTGGTTGGCCAGCAGCGGAAGGGATTGATTCGCCACGCTGTCGCCCCCACAAAAAGAAACAGCCATTAAATTGGCGTTAAATGTGGCGGCGCCTTATAGCCAGCACACGCCACGCTCTACACCCAACAGCCATCTGGTGCCCGCTGCAATTAACGCCATTACCCTCAATCCCAACATCAGAATCTATCAACAACTCTGAAGAAGAAATCCTCTCTATTACAAGTTCCCACGTTGACACGGAAAAAATAAATCGATGGCGATCTTCTTCAATAACGTTATAACATCCATGGTTCTGGCGCAGACTATTTCACGATTATCCCCCACCAACATCCTTCGCGTCCCTGTTCATTTGTGGATAGGCGGAATCTACCATAGACGTCAAGGTAGAGCCACGTAGAACATTGTGGTGACATCAGAGATGTCAAGAAATCAACTCTTTCTGGATGCTGATCCATTATACTAACAGCGAGTCTATATATGCATTATGTGCCCAAGAAACCCTGAAATTGAATGAGTAATATTTATAAAAATGAAATTCGAACAGTATTATCACAAAATATATATTTCGAGTAATAATTCTGCCTCGGTCATCAATTTATTTGAAAAATATCTCTTAACTTTGTATAAACTTCCCATCTGTTTAATTACGCTTATCTTCTTCTTTCTTTAATAAATAAAATAGACGACGTGTATTTGTGTGTATGTTCCACAAAGAAATCTACACCCGCGGAGCACAAAACACCTGTTCCTTTCCAATTGGAAACAGCCCCAGGGGCGAGGGAGGAGAAACATGCTCAAACGGCCGATATTTGCGTCGCTTAAATATTTACGGGTCTAATCAGATTGATGTTTCTTCCGATGTTTTTTGTGTATCATTTCAACCCCTTTCGTCATGGGAGGGGAGCACCGTTATGGGTAGGAGTGGAGGGGAGTTACATAAAAATAACGCGAAAACAACCAAAATTGGAGTCAAATACGTGGTTATTGATGTCGCTGAGTTTAATTATAGCATTCAACTTGTCGCTTGAGTTTTACTTCTACCCCAATCTGGATATGTTTCACATACAAGTCTACACCCGCGGAGAGAAATTTACCAAAATTTTTCCACGTGTTCCTTTTGAACCGGAAACAAACCCTGTGAGGATAATTCACAACTACTTCCCCTAGAGACGCGGGTTGGGAATTTTCAAACATGTTAAGGCGGCCGATATTTTCGTCGAAAGAAAATGTTTCGGCGTCAATGAGATAGCGTTTCTCTAGATATTTTGTTTTCTGTGTATAATTTAAACCCCTTTTGGCATTGGAGGGGAGCACCGATAGGGGTGGGGGTGGAGGAGCGTTACATAGAAATAACGCAAAAATAACCGAGATTGGAAATCCGGGGTTTTGCATGTCGATGAGTTTAATTATGACAACCCTGGAAACGTCGGGCACCCAGCTAAACACTAGATAAAAAAAATGGCACAATCTTTATAGGAAGTGCTTCCTTCTCTGTTATCTTCCCAGAAATTTCCATCTAATTAATTTAAATTATTTCTTATAAATATCTTATTGTTATTTCGGTTCATCTTTATTTAAAATTTAGGACGATGGATGTGATAAATTAGTGTTATGGATGAGCAAATTTCACTTTTGTCAATCCAATATTTTTATAACCTATACACGAATTTATTGGGTGATTATATTCTCTGAAGTTAGCATAATTACAACCGTTCGTGTTTCTTGATTTTAAACAACGAATAGTCCTATTTTCATGTTATAATTTATAGTATGACTGATATTTTTATAATACATTTATTTTATGGAATTAAGTAACCGTATTTATAATACTGAAATTCTTCTGTATAATTTTGAACAGTTGATTGAAATTGTTAAATAATATGAGTATTACCTAAATATTCAAAAATAGTGGAGATATTTTATTTTTAAGTACTTTATTCTAACTTTTGATCACGTTTCACTGTACTGTAAGTATAGGCCATGCATTTAAAGCTAAATCAATTAAAATAAATACAACCAAAACTTGTAGCTGCCCTAGTTATTTCTGTGCCCTGGATTACGTACTTTATTTTCATATCATTATACATATTTGCGTATGTCGGCCAGACTATTTCATTTTCCTAAGAAATTCACACCAATATGTTTTTCATTGAAGTTTCAAAAGAAGGTCTGCGGTTAAAGTGAGGAAATGCGTTGGGTAAAAAAAAAAATATATAAATTAGTGATTTCTTATACATGCGTACAAATTGCTGTGTCTTATTCCAGTACGTTATAGGTATATTTTACGAGTTTTCCCATACAGGATTGTAATGGTTTACAGGCACAAAAGTTTGGGAGAAAATTTTGTAATGAATAATTCTGCAAGTTGGGGTGCCAATTTTCATAATGTTATTTTGAGAGTTCTACTAATGGACGCCAATTTTATTACATTCCCCCCCCCCCCCAAAAAAAAAAAAAATATTTTTTATATATCAATGTAACGTATTACTGATCTTTGCAATTTTTTTATAATTTCTGTAGAATCTAAAGTTAATGTGACCTGTAGCGTCAAATACAATTAAACTGATTTGTCTTAACTGCATTTTCTCTTGAATATACAGCTGCTTCCGATCCAAACCAAAATAGATTATCGCAGATAATTGAAAAGGCAAAAGATGTATTTCAAATCTAAGAACTCGATTGTAGAAGACGACTTTTAATGAGAAATGGATAATTTGGTTAAGGGTGAAAAGTTACCGTTGGGTTGCTGTTGGGACTGGTGGAGCCAAATTGAATACCCGTTTCTCATAACCGTATGCAAGTTACTCGCGGCAGGTGACACCACATTCTCAAACGAAATATTTCTGCTGAATCAGTAATTTGTGTTATTATTACATAGTCAGAAATGTTTGCACTTGGTACGTTCACTGCATGCTTATGCGACACGTGTGACCGATAGCTTCTTTGCAGAACTGTTTGTTGAACGTGGAGGTGGGCAGGTAGGGGGAC
Source organism: Zhengitettix transpicula (assembly GCA_037074705.1). Taxonomy (NCBI): domain Eukaryota; kingdom Metazoa; phylum Arthropoda; class Insecta; order Orthoptera; family Tetrigidae; genus Zhengitettix; species Zhengitettix transpicula. The sequence continues at coordinate 117,783,762 of CM073592.1, read as the reverse complement.
CAACATGACTGAGCTGTTGAGGATAATTGGAGTGCAACGTTTCGTCGAGTCACCTCGTGTTTGCTGTGCCTCCACAGGTGTGTTCCCTGCTTTGTCTACCAAATTGCTCACCTCAGTTATACGTTAATTCAGGAAACTGTCAAATCATTTTTAACAAAGAATATGTTCAGTTATAAGTGAATGCAACCTTGGTAAAATGAAAGGTTTGAGTTTTTTTTTTGATTTATCAAAGTTAACTTTTAGTCCGGAGACTTTACAGTTGTGATAATAATAATAACAGTATTTACAATTGTAAAAATTAAACAAATAACAAGGTATTTACAATTTGTAAATATTTCACATGTAAACTTGTGATCTTGGATGTGACCCTTGTAATTTCAAGTTAGAGACGAAACAGATTAACTTGTTTTCCACATATTAACATATAACGGCATGATGTTATAGAGTATGTAGTGCCAGTTGGTAGGAGGGGCTAGAGTTAGGTAATTCCGGAGTGATTTAGAGGAAGGATGTTGTGAATTGGGAGTTTACATTTTAGTCTGCGATTTTGTGAAGGAAGGGATTGGTAGAATAGCTCAATGGTGGAATTTGGATGGTTGGTGGAGCTATTTATTAATGACTTGGTTGATTTATGAATTATGGCAGGGATTAGGGGAATTTCAAGGTCTTTGTGAAGGTACCAGAGGGAATTTGAAATTAAACGGAGAATTTTTTTTGTTTGGTTTGTTTGTATTTTGTTAGAGTGGGAATAGGCAGTGGATCCCCATGTGACACATGAGTACGACCATATGGGGCGGATTAAGGATAGATAGAGGAGTCTTTTGGTGATAAGGGATATGGGAGATTTTCTGTTGATAAGAGGGAAGAGTTGTTTTATTTTGTTGTTGATTCTGGAGGTAATGTGGGCTATGTGAGGTTTCCATGATAATTTGGAATCAAGGATAAGGCCTAGGTATGGTGTAGTTTGTTGGATAGGTATTTTGGTGCCATTGAGAAAGAAGGAGTGGTTGAGGGAATGTTTGGTTTTAAGGGTGAAGGGAATGATAGTGGTAGGGTTTATGCTGATTCTCCATTTTTTTAGCCCCGCTTTTAATATCATTGAGAGCGATTTGTAGTTTTCTGGAGCCCGAGTCTTGAGAGAATGTTTGGAGGAGTATGGCAAGGTCATCTGCAAAAAGTACTGTTTTAGTAGATAGGTTTTGAGGTATGTCGTGAAAATAGAGGTTGAAGAGGAAAGGGCCTAGGATGCTGCCTTGGGGGACGCCAGAGGAAATAGGGAAGGAATTTGAAAGGGTATTGTTAAATTTGACAGAGAAGGAACGGTTAGTAGAAAGTTAGTAAGGATTCTGAAGAGAGAATCATTAAGTGGTTCTTTGATTTTGGAAAGTAGTGATCGATGGTGTACCTATCAAAAGATTTTTCTGCATCTAGAAAGGCAACAATGCACGAGTTATTGGTGTCGAAGGAATTGTTGATGTAGGATGTCACTGAGTAGAGTTGATGGGTGCAAGAGTGTTTGGGCCTAAAGCCGTATTGAGAAGAAGGAATGAGATGTGTTAATTCTTTGCAAAGGAGGGGAAGAAGGAGTTTTTCGAACAGTTTGGATAAAGAGGGGAGGAGACAGATATATCTATAACTATTGTGACAGGATTTAGGTTTGTTTGGCTTTGGGATAATTATTATATGTGCGTGCTTCCAGGCTGTTGGGTAATATGTTGTACGGATCATTATATTGAAAATGATTGTTATTCAGGTTGAAGCTTTTTTAGTGAGGTATTTCTCAGGTGGAGGGGAGTGATAAGGTCGTGACCGGCGGAGTGTTTATTTTTTAATTTGTTTATAGTCAGTGTTCGTTGTCACATTGTTCGAGGAGACATCGACGTCAGCCTCCTGAGAAGAGTCTCATTAAAAATGGGTAAAGTGGGTAAAAATGGTAAAAGCCACTAATGTATTTTCCGGCTAATTATGAATATAAAGCAACTGTTTCCACAATGAAGGCAGCATAGAATATTTCCCAGCATCTTATTACCTTAGATGTTCTAATTTCCATTCAGAAAATTGCTTTAATTTCTTTTTTAATGTATGTTAAATTTTAAAAGTTATCTTATTCTTCATGGTGTTGAGAATACCAGTATTGGTGTATTGAGTATAATTGTAATGAAGCGGAGACGGTAGGCGTGAGAGAAAGTTGATACCGAGAGCGAAAGTTGGTGACACTTTATTTGGCAGGCTGCTGTAACGTGTAGGATGTGTTTACGATCCTACCAACTCGGGAGTTAACCCGTCCTCAGCTTTAGTGCTTTTCCTTGTAGTCTTACTATTGGAAGTCATGCCTGAAGCTGACGACGACAGGAATGAATTAAGGGCAAAATATTTCTATTCCGAGGTTGCCGGTGAGCGGATCTGCGACTCGTTATAAATATACACATTTCAGACGCACATAAACTACGTCGATGAGAAATTTCTTTCAGATCTATGTCAATATCAGAAACGCAAATTATTATCTCCGGGTTATAAATAATTTGCTTGATATTAATGCTTTTCCGAGTGGTATCTAGGTTTTGGACTGATGCACAGACAATATGTATATTATTTGCTGCGATTGGGATTTTCAGAGGGAAAATAATAATAAAAATTCACTTCACGAATCTAATTACATACCTCTTTATGGTTATGACATGTAATTTAGATTTTTCATATATAAATGAATTGGCCAGAGAGAGTAAATATAGAACCTTGTTTCTTGAATAGCTCTCTGCAAGTAGTCATTTGTTTTCCTAAATTTCATAACAGGTACATACATGAATTCAAAAGTCGCACTTACTACTGAATAATGTATGGGAGAATAAAGAGTTCACTAGATATACAAAGCAGCTTTATCAAGTTACTAGCTGGGTGCCCGGCATTTCCCGGGTTGTCAAATTAAACTCGGCCGCATCCATAACCTCTGATTTTATTCCAATCTCGGTTATTTCTGCGTTAAATTTATGTAATTCCCCTCCATCCCCATCCTTAAAGGTGCTCACCTCCCTTGCCGAAAGGGGTTGAATTATACACAAAAATATCTGGAGAGTCTTTCCCATTGACCACGAAAATTTATTTCGATAAAAATATCGGCCGTTTTAACGTGTTTTAAAATTTCTACCCGCATCTATCCCCGCCCTTCGGGGTTAAACGGCAAGTTGAATGTAATAATTAAATTCAGATACATCCGGTTTCGACGCCAATATCGGTTGATTTGCGTTATTTCTTTTGTAACCCTCCACCCCAATCCTTAATAGTGCTCCCGTTCAATATAGAAAGGGATAGAAATTATACACAAACAACATCGGTAGAAATACTATCAATCTAATCAATCCCGAAAAATAAATATCCGACGCAAATATCGGCCGTTTGAGCAGGGTCCACCTCCGCCTCTGTGGACGGTAACGTGTCTTGCTCCTACGGTGTTTGTTACCCGTTTGAATGGTTGACGTATACGAAATTTGGTAAAATTTGCTTCACGGTTGTTGATTTTTATGCGGAACATACACTCAAACACGTACAGTCTATTTAATTTATTAGAAAATTAGATGTTTAATCGGACTAACTAATCGTGCAACGAGGAATTCGTGTATTTCGCGGCTTGATAACTCTCAAGACAAAAAAAAAAGAATTATTATTACTGTTCTCTAATGGAAACGTGGGGAAAGTCATACCCCTGTATTTGTGTTTATGGCCAGGAAACAGGTACTAAAAGTAAAGTAGATAGGGTGGAATACATAAAAAGAAGTTCAAAGAGAACTGCTAGGCCGTAAGTACTTTGAAAGTAATTGTAGCCTAAAAACCTCGACGGGGAATCGATCTTAGATGTTACACAAGGACAAATTATCTTATTTTCAAAGTTCTAAACCAAACAAGAAGAGTGTCCGTTTGCAATGAGTATTCTGTAGGGTACCTGGAGAGAGTCCAGCATCCCAAACGAAAATTTAGGAACTTTATTTTGTGAGTTACATATAAAATATTCAGAAAAGAAATCAACTTTGCTAGTAGTAAATAAAAAAATGAATTTGATTATCAGGTTGATGGTTTTTGTATGTTGCAGGTGGGTGGTGCTCGCGCTGGCGTGGTTCCTGGTGGCTGGAGGCGGCTGGGCCCACGAGCGCGTGCAGCAGCAGTCCTCGCTCTTCCACCTGGCAGGTTGGGGTCTCCCTGCCGCCAACACCGTCGTCGTGCTCGTCCTAAGGCACGTCGACGCCGACGAACTCACAGGTGATAAACTTTCTCATACACACTAATGAATAGAGTAACTCTCAGTTATAGAATGTTAAATTAAAATACTTGACACTGAAAATTTATATAAATGGATTGGTCTTATAAGAAGATTATCACCAACTCCGCAAAGTGCTATAGGTATCAACTCCAAAATTGAAGTCAGCTCTACGCCACCCCACGTGAAGAACAATAAAGCAAAGCAATAATAAGTTATTTATAAAGCAAGTTCTAAAATTTGCATCACCATCGGATGGGGTTGGGTTGGACAAATATCACCTTTTTGTTCCGTGTCCGGTAGAAGACTCGCTTCAATCACTGCTAAATCATGTGCTTGACTGTATCAGATCAGATCTCCTCAGGACCACCAGCCAACTACATGCCATACCTATAATTCCGGACCAATGTCGGCTGTTCCACAGTATCTTAAGCTTTTTACATGCAGTCGTCTCTCCTACATTACCAGAAGTCCAATCTAAGCCTCTAACTGATAATTAGACACTCGGACCAATGTGGAATAAATTCTCTGTTAATAGCCAGATCCAACTCATTGCTTCTTCAACAATAGGAAGCTCGTTATACTGAGCCCAACAATATTTAATTCGGGAATTTTGTGGGGTTGTTGTCCTTCCGGTCCAACTTTCTCAGGAATTCTGATAATTCGTTACCCGAGTCCTGTCGCACGTTCGTCTCTGATCCCCAGACTCGGAGACGTCAAGCCTTGGTGCTATCCGTTGTTTCCTTCAATTAACTTTACTAATTAAATCTTTCATTAAATTGGTACTTTCGCGCTAAAAATTCTGGACTGCCTTGGAATAAATTTTATGTCTTGTTCTCTGCAAAAATGAAAGGACCTCCACGTTTCATTATCTCCTTTTTCAATTACTAATTATGCGTCGTTTTTTTGTCATGCAAACGTTTTTAGTCTTTTATTGTTGTCTCATCGCAGCAACAGCAAATCTGATCACATATCTACCATTTAAAACAGGTCAGACTTTTCGATCCTTTATCAGAACCGATAATTAAAATTAGTATTTTATGAGGAAAACTTAATAAATACAGTGCTTTAAAATTTATATGAAGAATCTATGGTGACTGCGAAAGATTACGTCACGATTACATATATAATGTAATGATCATCTGAAATGATTAAATGAATTAAATTTGCCCCACGTTATTGGGCCAAAATGTAATGATCAACTGAAATGCTTTAATTAAACTAATTAATTAATTAAAAAAACAAATTTTATTCTTCAAAGATACAAATTATCAGCCTCACTTTGCACATTTAATTTCCTCAAATTTACAAACCAAATTTTATATTATTTTTTATTTTATTTGTGGCGTTGTAGGAAAACACAACTTTATAATTTTACAACAATTACATCTAATTACTCTTTCTCGCAGAATCATTACTGGGCTTGATAGTAAGAACAAACAAATTTAATAAACTAATTAACAAATCAAAATTGAAATGAACGGAATATAAATTATAAACACAATAAAGAAACGAAAACTAAACAAGATAACGAAATCTGACTTATACCTTTAATCCTCGTTTACAGACTTTAAATAATTGTTTTTGTACTCACGAATGTCTTTCTGGTACCAGATCTGATTCTTGGAGCTTGAGAACAACACTCACTAAAAATGCCGTTATTCACGGATTCTACACATCATTTTTTAATAAACAGGGTCGTAGTTCTCGTTGTTATTCCACCTGGAATTTTGGGATCAGCCGCTCCTTCGGTCAGCCCTCGGACGTATGTCTCCTCGACGCCTTATGCGAAATGTTATTTCGCATCTGTGTGGTGCAAACCTTTTGCTTGCGATTTTATATAATGAGTCTCTCCGTCAATAACTATTTCCTTGTGTTTTATAGATTTTAATAGATCTCGCAGTTGAACTTCCTGGACCGCGCTATTCGCATTTTTTAGGTCAGCCTCCTCTCTCTCTCTCTCTCGAAACGTTTTCCGGACTGACTTCCGTACGAGCGCGCGGTTTCCAACAACTATCGCCGACAAAGAGCCGTGATTGTTGCTTTCAGGAAATGTACCGCTAACAATCCAATTACATTAAAACAATTAATGGCCTCTAATTAGTATTACAATATATATATATATATATATATATATATATATATATATGTATATATATATGTATATATATATTATTCAAATTTCATTAATACGGCAATTTAGGATAAAAACTAGGTATAAGCAACTCAAACAAAAATGATGAAAAATTTTCATACATCTTCAATAATGCGTAAATGAGCCAAAACTGTTTTTAATTAATTGTGTTCACGAGAGAAAAGCCAATTTTTATCGCATAATTATTAACTCTAAAAATATATTACTTTATTATGTTCACTTCAAATGTAATATGTACAAGGCACACCTTTAATACACTTGGCTCCCGTATTGTGTCAAAAGTAGCCGTGTAAGTTCAAACCAAAAAATTGATTTTTATGGGAAGTGAAAAGGTTATTGTTTTAAAAAAGAATTATTATTAACCAATTTTATCCTAAGAGCAATCACCATCAACAAATTAAAGAAAAGAAGATGACGATTTTTGTATATTCAGGGAATGATTTATCAGTATGCAGTTCCAGCATCAACAATTGTAGCTAGAGTACCATTAAAGAGTTCTACTGAATTTATATGATAATATCAATCTAAATAGTTCTCACAACAAAATATGCTGCACCACGATAATGCAATGTTTCATGACCATTTCGCAACAGAACAGAACGTGAAGGGAAAAGCTCAAACCCGTATAAGCCGGATTTAGCGTATCGTCTCGAATGCGTTAGAAGCAGTGGAGAAGGCTGTGGAGGAAACTGATCAATTAAGATTTTATGGCGTTCCAGAATGTTGAAAAATCGTTGGTACAAGTAATTTAAATGCAATGGGCAATACTTTAATCGTGATCATTAAATTTTGAAGGATGAGCAAAGGTATATAGTTAAAACGTTATGTTCAATTCTTTATTCAACCGCAATATCGATAGAATTAATTCTAGTTAAATAAGATAGCCAAATGACAGAGAAAATTAAGTGATATAATTAAAATAATAAATATAGTTGGTGTGTTGAAATTGTCTGTCATTTTGCTATTTTATCTAACTAATATATAATATTTATATTAAAATAAAAAAATTACGTCTGATTGAAAATAATGAATAATAAAGATAGCCAATTCAGACAAAAAAGTGAAAATATAAATAATATAATATAATAAAACGTTGTGTGGTATTTATATTGTCACTTTTTTGTCTGAATTGTCTATCTTTCTTATTCATTAATATTTATATATTATAACTATTATATATATAGGCGTATTATATTTTCATTTGAATTAATTCTAGAGTTAATTGCATAGTATCCTCGAAAATTAAAAGCATATAATATCAATATATCGAAGTCTTCTAAGATTAAAAAATGTGATATAAGCAATAGCGTGGGTTTCAGGACTATATTGAGGTACGCAGTAAACAGAATCTGCGCGTACATAAGAATGAATTAAAATGCGTATGCAGAAATTCTCAACGATGAATATAAAATATGTTAAAAATAACTGCTGTATTTTAATGTTAGTTTGAAAACAACTATGGGTTAAATAATTGTTCCTGCCATGTTTATCTGAAACACGATAAAGCAATTAATAAAAAACACGAAACCACTTTATGTGTTTTTCTCATATTTGCGTTTCGTATGGTGGTGGCAACTGTTAGGTTGGCAATGGAAGTGGATTCTGTGTCTGTCTGACGAAACCGGTACCGCGGCTCCTCTGTGGTCTTTTGCGCATCAGCATACCATTTTGGGATCGGACGAGCACAATTCGGAAGTTGAGGCCGTGTCGTATGTTCTATTCCAGGCACCTTGTTGTTGGCCTGTATTTTTATTGGGGAGGCGGGCGGATGCTGGGGAAACAAAGGCGGCTATTTGTTTCTCTTCTGAGTCCAGCCGCGCCTCCGGGAATAGAAACTGGGATGCAGTACAACAAAGCCAAGTAAACGATAACCAGATCCAAATACACGTCGAAAACCGAACTACGGAATACTAAATATAACTCTTGCAGTATCCAAAATAATTATTTGCTTAAAGTATTTTTGAAGTCCGTTTAATTGACGCATTAAGTGCATTACCACTTTACGTTCGGTCAACCTAAGTTCATCTTTTCGATTCTCATGTCCACTTCCAGATTCACGCATTCTTGCCAATTATAGCCAACGGTATCTAATGAACAGTTCGTGTATAGTTTATTTTGTATAGAAGATTTGCCGGTTTTATTTTGGTAGCACACTGGTGGTTTTTACTGCGACATCTCGAAGTTCATTAACAATTGTATTCAAATTTACTGTGTTAATTTATACATACACACACACACACGCACACACACACACACACATATACATACATATATATATATATATATATATATATATATATATATTGTAATAATTAACAATGAGACGTTAATTATTTAAACTGAATTAAAAGATTTTTTTAAAAGTTTACCTCACGTTAAGCGTCAAAATGTAATAATTAACTAGAAGGCTTTTTATTAAATGAAAAGATCTAAATTAAAAAACAAAAATATTTATTTATTTTGTGGCAATAACTCAAAAACAATTACAAATTTAAAATATTACATCTCAGGGTCTTCACTGGGTTTGATAATGGACACTACAATTTAATTTAAAAATCTTATTAAAAAACAGTTTGCATTTACCTAAACAATAAGTCGATAGAAATAAACTGAAAATAAAATAAATAAACTTGACAATTAAAGTAGAACGAAATTAAAAGTAAAGAGATTAACTCTGATTAAAAATTAGAAAGAGACCTAATCTGACTTCTATCTTTTAATTGCGTTTACATAAATCATTATTTTGTATTTTGTTACTCACATCTGTCCCGTTGGTTCCAGCATTCTTTTTGGTTTCGAAAATACACTATTGCGAGATTTTACACTGATTCTAAGATTCACAGATTTTACACTGATTCTATTCAAAATTGATAGGATGTCCGGAACTCGGATGATCCTCCTTTTTGTCAGCTATCTGTTGACTGCTTGCCTTATATGAATTCTGTGGTTTGTAGATTTGCTAGTCTTTTACCGCTTTGGACTTAAACTGCAACTTTACTATTTCTGGCTGGCTATGGACGTAAGCTGCTGCCTTCTTTTCCTGGCTGAAAACAAACGTAAAACTGCTTTTACTTAGCAAGTTTCGATGTAATGCTTCCGTGAATGTTTTACTTTGTTTTATACTTACTACTTTGTCTAATAATAATACATTAAACGACGGCGTCTCTGCTCTAGTATCACTTGTTTCGTCCTCCGAAATGTCCCAGCACCAACTCTGTTAAATTCTAGTCACCAACTAAACTATCGTCTCGAGTTTTAGCGCGTATACGCCATTTTCGACAAAGGCGGCTAGCTTCATTGTTTCTTTGGAAGCTCCTGCCCCTATAATGGATTTCTCAAATAACTCAAATTTTTATGTCCAAACAATTAATGTCCTAATTAATTGGCATTACAATATATATATATATATATATATATATATATATATATATATATATATATATAAATAAAGAGAGAGAGAAAGAGAGGCCTATATTGTGTCCATTTATTTGAGAGAATTGTTTGGTTAACTGGTTAAGTTCATTTTATCCCATTTTATAGTAACGCTAATGTAAACAATCTTTACAATAAACGTCCAAAATATAGTGAGACCCTTCTTCTTAACCCTTTACAGTTCTACGAACTATACTCTGTTCATGGAGAACCGTCAACAACCCAGGCCATTGGAAGACTGTACATGCCATTCTGTGACGTCTTAATTTGTATAGGCTGGGCGCCATTAATTATATCATTGATTATTATTAAAAATAAAAGTTTTAATTACAGTTATAGGAGATTCGTTTAGAATTAATACAATTAATACTTACGATAGATTTTATTTAAGCATGAGATCCTAATCCAGAAGAACTTGAAATATTTAATCGAATAATATTGTCTGCTATATTTGGCCCTAATCATTTCACTTTTTCACTATTACCACTTGTTTTCGTTGATTCTGTACTAATGGAGGCGTGACTTACTTAATACGCTCGAAGATAGAATACGTGGCTTTAATTTTTACCACATTTAATATGCTCGATGAAATGAATATTGTCGAATCTAACTTTATATACTTTAACATTACTTTTATAAGCTCTATTAATATAAAATGAATTTTCACGTGCTACACTTATGAGCAATCTACACGGAGCTCTGACCATTCTCGACTTTCTATCAGTACGCCGCAGCCAAGACTACTCGCCAACAATGCCGTCTGGCCGGACCAACAATGGAACAAACTGCATTACAATTTTACTTATACAAATAATTCGGGTCTTTTTTCATCCTTCACTATTTTCACATAACCTTTCATATCTTATTTTATTGTAATTTTCCTTAATACACAGTGTTGTAACATGCCTATGATCTTCTTTAATCGATAATTTGACGATTAAGCGGACATACTTTTGAATTAATTCTTTCTTTTTTGGCGATTCCTACTCAAAAACTGTACTTTCTAGTTTGAACATTGGTTATATATTAGTATTTTCCATATTTCTTTATTCCTTGATAGCCTGTTTCCTGAATTTGTCCTTATTTTTATTTACTGAAAGAATATCTGGAAGATATTCCAAAGAAGTCTGCAATCGCCACGTCAAAAAAGCTATATATTGCATATGGAAAGGTTACCTAAGCAGTAAACAACAGATCATTTTCGAAACGAAGAGTACTAAAGGAAAGTGTTTTCCTTGAGACGACGCAGAATACATTGACTGACAGCAGATGACAGCAAGAATGGTGATAAGCAAAGGTGCTGCCACAGGATGATCACCAAATACAGCTCTGACAGTTTGTCTTACTTTATTGACACAATATGTTATCAGAGTTCCCCTATACGAGTTGAAGGCTCGTTCCAACAATGTTTGTGACAGTTGACACAGCCTCGTGTTTGTGCTCAAATCAAGGCGTTCATTACTAAAGCTGTCGCTGTTGGCTGAATGTTTGCTCAGATTAACTTATAACGGCGGGAGTGTAGGCCCAAATATATGACTGATAGATAAGGTGGGGAGCGAGGTGTGAAAAGTGATGTTTGTTCAGTAACGGTGGCTTGGCTTATACCAGATAAGAGCCCATAGCTTCTGTCACAGCTGCTTCTACTTCAGGAAGGCAAAATATTCTAAAAAGTACGAAATCATATCTCAAGACGAAACAGCGCTTTTTTTCCCCATTAATATTAGTTTATATTATATATATATATATATATATATATATATATATATATTGTAATAATCAAAGTTTACCTTTTTAATTTGCCCCACGTTGTTGTAGCCAAAATGTAATAATCAAACGGGTGACAAAATAAAATTAATTTTTATTTACAACAAACAATTTATTTATCAAAATTTATCAATTTACACAATTTAAAATTTGTAAAAATTTCTCTCAAAGGAACTTTACTGGGTTTGATAACGGACAGAACATTTAACTTAATCAAAGAACCAAACATTTATCTTTAAATTAAAAAGAATTATTTAATCGTCTATACATAGACGAAATTAATGATCGACGAACTTACTCTACAAGATTGATTCTAAATTTAAAGAGTTTATTTTATTAACATAAAAGAAAAGAACGATATCTGACTGTATCTTTTAATTCGGTTTTCACATATTAATACCATGAAATTTCAACTTACGATTACTCAGGAAAATTTGGCTCGTTCATACACACACACTTTATAGACTGGACGTTTAAACACTGACTCTAACACACACTGTTGGTTTGATGAAAGCTGGTTCTCCGTTCGTGAAGGACATCTCACTTGCTCGTGGTGAAAACTACTCGACGCTGGAAGCAGTGTCCTGGTCTCCTACCATCGAAGACAGTGGTCTAATTTTGATATTACAACAGATTAGACTTCAGCATAGAAAAATGTTTATCGTTGAATATTTTGCTATTTCTCTCGCAGGCTGCAAAATTTCTCCATTCTCGGTGCTCGCCGTACGCCTCCACAACTCTAACTCCAACACTCAACTCACTTTTTCAAAAGCCGCTCTCGCTTATATATCACAGTCCCTTCCTTTTTCCTTTGTTCCAAAACTACGTCGCAACTGCCCGATGACAGTTTCCTCCATTATCCCGAGATTTATATTATGCAGCTGCAGTTCCTTACTTAGCAAGTAGCTCGCTACTCTGTCTTGTCCCAAAGCCGACCATCGAGACAAGTCTAATTTGTCTTTGCACCCTCAATTACTTTGAACTTGTCTTCTCACCCCCGCACGCACGTGCGCTGTTCTAAATTCTCCAGACCGCCCAAACTGCCGCTCAATCCTAAGTAAGCAACATTACAAACTGTTCTTTGAACTGTCCAGGCCATTAATCAGAAACAATGCCTGCCTTAACAGAATTATCTTGCGACAGGCCACCCGCATGTGCCTTGCTCTGACTCCTCAATACCAATCCTAAGTACACAACATTACAACTTCCTCTGACGGCCAAGACCATTAATCTGAAACAATGCCTTTCCTTCAAGGCATTACAATATATATATATATATATATATATATATATATATATATATATATATATATTGTAATAAACCATTAGAAGGTCGATTAATTTGCACCACGTTGTGGTAGCCATTTATGTAATGATCATCCTACTCGTTCTTAATTAAAAGAATTAATAAATTATCAAACGAAAGGTTAATTAAAAGAAAAGATTATCAAAATTAACAAATAAAATAATTTGTTATTTTATTCACTTGTGGCTCCCAAAATTAAAACAAATACAATAAAAGTAAGATCTCTTCTCTCAGGGTCACAACTGGGTTTGATAATTAACAGAAAAGTGATTTATAAACTGATTAACATAAAAATTCACATAAAATAATATGACGATAAATGGAATGAAAGACTGCTAAATGTAAAAAAAACTGTAAGAAATCTTACTATTATCTTTCTAATTATCGTTTACAAGTTTATATAGGTTTTTTTACTCGCGTATTGTCCGTCTGGTACCAGCTCTTTCTTTTGTAGCTTCAACACTACACTGAAAATGCAAATTTTTACACTGATTCTAACTTCCTTGCAGATTTTACACACACACGGCCGAAGTGCACGTCCTCAGCTATCAGGAACCTCGGTTGTTGTCTCCCCTTTCTGGTCAGCTAGCCTTTGCCGAATCCCTCAATGTGAAGATTGTTCAATTTGTGAAGCAATCTCCTGCTTCCATATAGGAACTCATGACTTTAACTACTTTCTTCTCGTCGCAGATTTTAGGCTTTTTCTTTCTTCTTGCTCGACCCAGGCTCAGTGCAGAACCTTACTGTTTTTATTTCTCTTTGTGGACCGAACTGCCACGTATCTCGGCGAAGACTTTTTTTACTGTTTCATCCTCTCTCTAACCAGGCTCCGTACTGACTGAATTTTCCCCGCGCGCGCATTCTCCATTTCGGCCTTCAACAAAGGAAAAGAACTCGCCGCCATTGTTGTCTTTGATACCTCATACCGCTACAATTCAATTTATTCGCTACAATTCAAATTGTACCTAATCAATTTAATGGGCTAATTAATTATTGCTACAATATATATTGTAATAATTAAAGGGACATTAAGAGTTAATAATTATAAACTATTGAACTGAATTGTTCCCGGCAAACACACAAAGATACAATAATGGACGAGAATATTGAACAGGCAAGGTATTTTTTGGACTTGGCGCGCGTAAGTTGATGGAGTGGGCAGTCATCCACGAGACATTGCTGAGTACGGAAGAAATTAAAATTTAGCAGTCTGCAATCAGAGGCGAGAGAAATTAGCTGTATTAGGAATAGTTGATTATTACATAAATAACGCCTTAACGTCTGGCCAATCAATTCATTTTATTTGGTATTATTTAGCGTATTACATAAATGGCGACCTTAACGTTTGGCAAAATCATTTAAAAAATTATTATTATTGATTATTACATAAATGGCGACCTCAACGTGGGTCAAAAACATTTTAAATTGCATGTATTATTATGTATTACAATATATATACATATATGCAAATATTGAATATTTTCAAAACTAAGGTTTATTGGATAAGTAACGAGCTCTAATGACTAAACGTTTATTTGAAGTTTCGTCTTTCCCTAAGTCTCATTTCAGCTCAATTTCAACCGCTATCGACTATTTTAAAATGTTGGTTAAATCTTTATTTCCCCCTTTTCCGGACGGTGAATCGAGAATTGTGGCACTTTATGATGAATTAGTCTTCCTGCATATGAGTATGTGGGTTCTGCTCTTAGCTCTCGCAGGTGAAGCATCCCGGAGAGCTGCAGGGGGCTACCTTTATGGATGCAGTCTCCTCTCTCTGCTTTTTGAATTAAATTTCCCACCTTTTTCGGTTTTGAGAGGTGTATGTTCCGGGGTCGCAGACCTTTGGCATATGGTAAGAGTTGTTATTGGAACAGTCGGCTAGCTACCTCCTTAACTGGTCGAGGCATGGAGAAGGGAAAGCTGCGTCCCTGCAGCAAACCCCACTCCGCCATCGAAAGTACTTGGAACAAGTACCAAATGCCGGGCCTACCAGATGCAGGTTTTTCTAGGGCTTCCTTGCATCACTTTTAAGCGAATTTCCGGGTAGGAACCTTAAAACTACAGTCCCGGAGCGCTAATTAACCCTCGCCTACCTTGCTATACCTATCCGCATCCCCCCTTTCTGTCCTTTTGCTATGCTATAAGAGAATGTCTACTTCTTCATCATCTTTTTCTGTTCACGGAGTACAGATACGTCGATTTTTCGGAAAGTAAGGCCTGATTTATTATAAAGCATAAACCATCACAGATTTTTTCAAAAAACTTTTTTTATTTAACTTCTTACATGTTTCTATTTTTTTCTATATAGTTTCCATATTTATTTAAATATTTGTCATAACGTTATACAAGATATTGTCTGCCGTCTCTGAGGATACCCAGTCTTTAATTGCTTCTTTCACCTCGTCATCTCTGACTGTCATGTGAGAAACTAACGTCTCGTCCCATATGACAATCTTCTCTAAACGTTTGTCACTTTCCCTAGGAGAAAGAAGCAGTTAAAGACTGGTTATCCTCAGAGACGGCAGACAATGACAATAGCTTGTATAACGTTATGACAAATGTTTCAACAAATAAGGAAATTATGTAAAAAAAATAGTGAAACATGTAAAGAATTAAATGAAAAAAGATTTTTGAAAAATGACAAATGTTTAATCAAATATGGAAATTATGTAAAAAAAATAGTGAAACATGTAAGGAATTAAATGAAAAAAGTATTTTGAATAAGTATGTGGTGGTTTATGTTTTATAAGAAATCGGACCTTACTTTCAAAATAACCCTCGTATATTGCACGCTTCTGACTTTAAAAAACCTCAATTTACGTCTAACACACTATACATCAAGTTTTAAATTATCTCACACTTCAGCAGTTGCTCTCCGTATAATTTGTTTTGAATCATTCTCTTCACCACACTTCATACAAACTCGTAGTACTGTAACTAAATATAATTTTTTATGTTTTGAAATACTCGAAATATGAAATTTTGTTACTGATTATGCCAGGAAGTCATGGCTACAATAAATCTGTGACTTTCCCATAATCGTAAAGCGTATTAAATTTTTTTTAATAATCCTGTTGATTAAGTTTTTCTTTCGTAAATATTTGTTGTAAACCCTACCAAATCCACGATCATTCTCTTCACCCTTAAAACCAAACATTCCCTCAACCACTCCTTTCTCAATGGCACCAAAATACCTATCCAACAAACTATACCATACCTAGACCTTACCCTTGATTCCAAATTATGATGGAAACCTCACATAGCCCAACATTACCTCCAGAATCAACAACAAAATAAAACAATTCTTCCCTTTCATCAACAGAAAATCTCCCATATCCCTTAGCACCAAAAGTCTCCTGTAGCTATCCTTAATCCGCCCCATATGGTCGTACTCATGTGCCATATGGGGATCCACCGCCTATTCCCACTCTAACAAAATACAAAACAAACAAAAAAAAATTCTCCGTTTAATATCAAATTCCCCCTGGTACCTTCGCAACTCAGTTATCCACAAAGACCTTGAAATTCCCCTAATCCCTTCCATAATTCATAAATCTACCAAGTCCTTAATAAATAGCTCTATCAACCATCCATATCCCACCATTGAGCTATTCTACAGTAACCCACAAAATGGCAGAGTAAAACGTAAACTCCCAATTGACATCATCCTCCCCCTAAATCACTCCGCAATTACCTAACTCTAGCTCCTCCTACCAACTGGAACTACATACTCCCTAAACATCCGTTCGTCCCACCTTCCCCCATAACATCCTTAACGCTTCAAACCCAATGACCAGATTGATCGCAAACATCATGCCGGCTTATATGTTAATATACGGTAATCAAGTTAATCTGCTTCTCTCGTCTCTAACTTGGAATAACAAGGGTCACATCCATCACCACAAGTTTACATGTGAAATATTTACAAATTGTAAATACCTTGTTATTTGTTTAATTTTTACAATTGTAAATACTGTTATTATTATTATCATGACTGTAAAGTCTCCGGACTAAAAGTTAACTTTAATAAATTTAAAAGAAAATTGAAAATAAAACTGAATAACTTTTGTCACTACTATATACGGAAATCAATTGTATTGCAATATTTTTCGGAGATCGTATCAAGTTGGCAAACACATGTATTCCTCTCTTCTGGTCTCGACAGATTTGTAAATCGTGCTTTTACGAGGTGGTTTTTACATCTGTTTATATTACCGAGTGTTTTGCAGTTGTCGCTATTAATAGTTCTGTATCATTACCAAGTCGTTGTTATCAGATTCGTATGTTGTTCGACCTCTGCCCGGAAAGTTTTGAGAATGTGGTTAGTTTAGTAGAGCGGACTCTAATACTACAGCCACCCTTGGGACAAACTCGCCGCTACCTAATAATTTCGGTGTTCCGTGACATCATTCGTAGTCGAGCGAAAAAACCTGCTCATTACTCACAGATTACTCTCGTAAGAACTGCTCGACTACGCTCATTTTAAACCGATTTATTCGGCTCGGAAATGAAAGGGGCCGCTCTTCAAACATCTCATCGTCTTTCTACAGAACAAAAACAACAACCAACCACCCGAACAATGTGCACGACAGCGATAATAGCCACAATAAGACTCAGGGCAGCATATAGCTACGTTTTATGAATACTGATAGAGAAATGACATCCTAATCGCTGGGAAGAAGCTCATCAACATCTGATTTGAATTATTCGTGATTTTGAAGCTTTTAAAACAATTCCACATATAGTTGCTCTTCATGTATTATTATATGCAGCGGTTCGTCTTCACATCTAGTTACAAGTATGAGGATAAAATAAATCAGGGCCGGCCTGCTGTGGTGTAGTGGCCAGCGTCTCTGCCTCGCATCACATTGACGTTTGTGGCCTTCCTTGTCACGAAAACTGGGGTTAAGTCTGTTGAAGAATCTACACTCTCACCAGGTGTCACTCCTAAATCCAGAATGCGTAATGTAAGATGACAGTCTGGCGGCCGTCTCGCTAAGCCAAGGCACATCGTTTTTTTTATTTAGTCAAATGTTGTACTGAATATTTACCATTACCATTAGATACATAGCATAAATGAGCTTATGATTGTTTTACAATTTTATTTTTATTTTCAAAACTTATGTAAGCTTGTGAAGGAATGGGAAAGACCCGATTTCTTCCCGGTTTATTCCGGTCACTTACAGGCATATAAATGCCACAGCCAGATTCCGTCCTATCTGAAACCTCTGCGAGTCCCGATTCCTCCCCGTCGTATTGGTAAGACCTTCACGTCTCCATAACCACAGCACCAACAATCACAAAAAAACAATTAATGATATTCCTTACACCCTATTCAATTAATCAAAGTGTTCAACGATTACTAGCCTAAAATCAACGTTTTCCGGACTGGTTCTCAATTTTTACTGAAATCATTCTTTATTCCAAAAACAGCTTTATAATTTAGTTAATACGGGAATTCGTTTATAGCACCTAAAATTCCGCAAAAATAATTTAAATTAAACTTTAAAGTTTTTTAATGGCGAATTCTTTTTTCAGTGGTATTTATCAACAAATATATCAAATCTAGACTTAACAAAATTAAATTATCTTATCAATTAGCTACCAGAATAACTTTAATTTTTTTATAATTCATCCTTTTTTAAAGAGCATACAATTTCAACTGTCCTGATTATAATACAGTTTATGACTAATTTCTTCCAACCTTTTGGGCTGAATTTACAACCAACAGATGTGATAGTTGTCGCAGTAAGTTCGATGAACATTTTTATTCACCCCATCCATTAATTGGTTTAAGTGTTACTTAAGATACAAGCTGCCACCAACACTAAAATTAAATCCTCTGCGATGACTACAAAAGTAAGAATAAATGCTAAAACTAAGTATATGCAGCAGAAAATGGAAAAGTATAGGACTGGTGAAATATCTAGGATGGAGTTTGTTCAGTGTCCTACAGAAAGATTTTTTTTTATAAACTTATTAATTAAATTGTTCTAATTACATTTTACTGTATTTTTAATACATAAAAACATGAAAATTTCACACATTCCACTTGATTTTACTGTAGTATCTGTCCGGGAAGGAATCGACTCGTTTCAAGTTGTTTAACTCTGGGAAAGAATCGGACTATGCCCGTCCAAATCTCCTGCTATTCCTATTGGAATAGTCGACCATCTACTTCCTAAACTGGTCAGCCATGGAGAAGGGAATGCTGCGTCCCCACAGTACAAGTACCAAGTACCCGATCTACCTGATGCAGGTTACTCTAGGAATTTTCCTACATCACTTTTAGGCGAATTTCCGTGTAGGATCCTTAAAAATACAGCCCGGAGGTCCTAGTTAATACTTGGCTACCTTGCTCCATCTTTCCGCATCCCCGTTTCAGTCCCTGTCCTATGCTATAAGAGGGGAGTGGCCACTATTCAAACGTAATCGATTCATAGTTTGGAACGACCTGATTCACTCCAGACTTAAGAGTGTCAGACGAGTTAAGAGAAAGTTGGAATAAAATTAATGAGTGCGAAATTTTCATAGTCACTTGTAATTATCAAGCCCTTTTTTTCAATCAAAATGAAAATAAATAGCTTAGAAGCAAATACTTCACACTTTGTAAGTAACATATTGAAACAAAGACTAGGACAACACGTAATAACCCTCCAGCGAAAATAAAAGAGTAATTTTATGACCACTGAAAGAGCCATGAACGGTAAACAGTTGGCAGAATTAAAGTTTGTGTAATATGGGAATGTCCTATTCACACATATAGCTTTTCCCACCCACACAATTAATTACGTGTCTTGCCTGCACCCACATAACGACTTGTTTTCTTGATAATTGTTTATTACGAAATCAGAACCATCTCCCGTGATCCATCTCATATCAGTTTCCTCACGTATATCTCCAATATTCCAGAATTACAGTTGGAGAAAAATTGGGTTCGGTTTTGTATGTACCTCTTACGTTACGTCGTTTGGGGAAGGGCGGGTCAGGTGGTTCACTATTTGTGATTTAGGCCTATTTTATATATTGTAATAAACACATAAGGAAGTTAAATTCAATCGGTGTAAAAAACAAAAGATTAATTAACAAAATTTAATTATTTGTTATACAATTAATTTGCCCTACGTTGAGGCGACATTTTATGTAATAAACAAATCAAAATTACACAATCAAATTTTTATATAAATTAAAATTAAAACAATTAAACAAACGTATTATTGAAATCTGACGACTTTACCTTTAATTATCGTTTACAAAACTTGATCAAATTTGTTTGTACTTACCAAACATCTGCTGGTACCAGGCTTAACTCTCTTGGGCTAGGGTTCACCTCACAATTCACACTAAAAGGCCATGGAATCACTGGATTTACACTTGATTAACAAAAACACGGTCGTAACTTTCGAATCTCTCCTCTGGGAACTGGAAACCGTTGCTCCTTCCGGATTATTGCTTGGACAGATTGTTACAAAATTGTCTCTCTGTGAAATTGATGACGGTCACGGTACTTATAAAAATATTATTGTGGCGCGATTTATTAGGTTACTGCTTGTAACATTACAATGAGTTTTATGTCCAAACTTTATACTCAAATTTAAGACTTGTAACCTTTCCGGCTAGATGTATATGCCTGCCACGCTGTTCGTTGTCCGCCTCTCAATTTCCGACTCTAACACCCGACTGTTCTGACTTCCGACTCAGTTTCAGAAAGCGCTCGCGGCCAAACAAAGCTCGCCTATACATTGTCGCCTTTTAAATAGGAGCCGTTAACAATCCACCTTAACTATCCAATTATTAAAATCATTAATGGCCTCTAATTTGTATTACAATATGTATCAATTACTGTATTGGAAGGTATGTTTTGTGGGTTGTATTCTAGACACGTGCCTTTCAGATACACAAACCGGGTCGAGCCTGAAGTTCTTTAGAAACATTTCTATTTAATATTTGAGCAATATATTAGCTTAACTTCAAGGATTAATCAAATATATGGTTAACTTTATTCTAATTCCGTTTTGTATATTTATATTTTTACTTGAACTTTGAGCCGAGCTCCTTGTGAATTTTACTGATGTGTACAGAGATTTAAATAAGGAATGCTACAGTTCTAACTTTGCGTTTTCTTTTTGGAGAAATGATGCATTAAACAAATCTATTGATTCTGCAAAGTTAATCATTTATATTATTTAGTAACAATATACGTAGAGTAGTTTAGACTAGCTGCAAACCAAAATGATTTATTTAAGTTTACAATGTTTTTGAAGTGAGGACACGATGTATAGAAAATAACGAATGGTGAGATGTATTGATTTGTTTGGAATTTTTCGGTCGTGCGAACGTACTTCATGCCTCATTATTACTAAAGAAACACATGAATCGTGTGAAAAGTAATTGCAATGATGTTGATGAGAGGAGACGGTGTTTGGGAAAGCTGTTGAAGGTGTGTTGGATTGAAAGCGCGGGGAGAAACCCGAGCCGTCATACCTGCTGCTGTCATCACGCCACCTGTAGCTCTTGAAAGGGCTGACAAGACCCCACAAAGTTGTTTATTAACTGGAAGTGGCAACCATTGTCTCCAGGTGACAGCCTTCCATTCAAGCGCATTCCGGAATTTCAGTAAATCCCATCCTGTCTTGTCCAAACAAGTCACTTCTCATAAATCTCAGGAATAGTCAACCTTTGTTCCAGAGTTTCTCGTCCTTTGCAAGTGGCAGTCCGGCTGCTGTGTGTACTAGGTCTGGAAATGTAAAACCGGTTTTTCAAAAATAGAAAATACACATTTATTGTGTGAAAAATCACTTCGTAATAAGTAACGCGCTGATCAGCAAGTGCATGTCCCATCTCATCGATGCAAATAAGTAACAACCGGATGGAGTCAAGTCTGGTGCGTAAAGCTTGCCAACTAAACGTCTCAATCGTTCTCATGACCGTTTTTGCTGTATGATACGGTGCATTGTCATGAAACAAAATCACCTGGTCTTTTTTCACCCAATGCTGGGTTCAAATCCGTAAATACAAATGTTGTATGAGCGTGCAGTATTAACGGTTTCACCGGGTTTTAGCAGCTCATAATAGTTAACACCCTTCTGATCCCACCAAACACAGCGATTTGCCTTTCCATTCGATATCGCTGGTTTCCTTGGAGTTATCCGTGATCTTTTACGCTTAGGGTTATCGAAATATATCCATTTTTCAATGTTAGTCACAATTCTTTGGAGAAATGATTTTTTTGTACCTGGAGAGCAGCATTTCTCAAGTGGTTTTTCGGTATTCCTGCCGTCTTTCATTCAGTTCATGTGGAACCCATTTTCCCACATTGACAACCAGAGCCGTCTATGAAAAAATCCCGGTTTCATATTTACAGACCTGGTATTAGTTACATTCTTTTTATTAACTCCTTTTTCTTATAATCTGCCGTATACGGACAATAAGTAATTAGCATGACAATTGAATAAATACTATACAACAATAACTTGGAGGAAGTGCTTCCTGTGAAGCCACTCCTTTAGTCAGATAGCTAATGGTAATAGAATAAATTACTGCTGGTTGAACCTGTAGAGTAGATCATTCGGTTTGAATCGTTTTAATCGATTCTTTTCTCTGTTATTACTAAACACTTTTTTTGCGAGCACATTTGAATGGACTTCAGTTTTAGCACTATAGTTCACACTAAACCGTTGAATTTCACTCTTGAAGGACGGTATATGTAGACTTCATCGTTTGGTACGTACCAAGGGACGTTCACTATTGATCGTAGTATTTTGTTCTGCAAGCGCTGAAGTATTTAAGTTACTTGCTGTGCCCCACAGCTGCATCCCGGATGTCCAAATCGGTTTCAGGATTAATTTGTATAATAGTAACTTGTTTTCAGTTGTTAAGTAAGATTTTCTTCCAACCACCCAGTCCATTTGTCTCAGCTTTATTCCCAATTGTTTTCGTTTTCGTAAAAATGTGTTTTCTCCGTGTAAGACGTCTGTCGATATGCATGCCCAAATATTTGGTATGTTGTGCTTGGGACAAATGTTGCTGGTTTAGTATGAGGGGGTGGGGGGACAGGTATCTCTGTTTAATGTAGACGGTATGTGAGTGGATTTGGATTCATAGGCTTTGATTTTCCACTTGTTTAGCCAGCTTTGTAGTATAGTTAAGTGTTCTGATGCAACTGTTGAATTGTGAGCAGTGCAGTATCATCTGCGTATGTAGCAATTGTTGTATAGTTCGTTGTTGGCAGATAAGCTGTGTAAAGGAGATAGAAAAGTACATTTTTCTCTCAAAAGTCTCGTTGATTGTGCTAATTATACGATGTACCTGTTCAAAGCAGGTTTCTGGTCTACGTTTTCTTATGTCGATTCCATTAAAAATTCCGAAATCCAATAAATCTGGGATTTTCCTCGGATCAGTCGGCCAATATGTTGGTTTTCTCAGTGTCTAATTTCTTCCCCTAACCGCATGAGGACAGCTCTAGGGATGAAGTGAAACGGGGTGATAAAAAATTGTAATAACCACCAAGAATATGGTGTAGTTATGGGTTTTCTTATGACATTAGAGAAGGGTTAAGTTAAAGTTTAACTTCGTGGGGTGGGCGTTGTAGGGTGTGATAATAATTTAATATCAGCCGATATTGGTGTCGAATCCGGAGTTATGAGTGTCGCTGAACATAATTATGATATTCAAAAAAAGTTGAGCTCCTACGAGTCGGGGTGGAAGGGTGTAATACAAAATTCTGCGTTCAGTCTTAAAACGTGCAGCAAATTCTGCCATAATTTGGACACATGATACTTATGATCCAACAACAATGGGTGCTTTGATTAAACAACCCAAGCAGCAATAGTGGTGGGTGTGGTAAAAACATAAATCAGCTCCACCAATTAATGAATAACTCAATGTGCAATAATAATTATGTCACATAATAGGTGTTCTATAGTACCAATATTATGTTTTATTTCGTAAAAACTCATCTTTCGGAAAAATTACCCATCGGGAAAATGACCTGTCGGGAAAACGTCAATCGGGATAATAATCTGTCGGGCAAACGTCATTGGGGCTATTGTTGTCGAGCAAAACGTTCAGCGATTATTATCACGGCGGCAAATTTTCCGTCGTACTATTCTTAGTTGAGAGTGCTGTGAACAGTGTAGTTGGAAATGGACAGAGAGCAGATTCTAGCATTACTGTTATTTCGTCGTCGAATGAAAATTAGAAGAAAAAATCGAATAATTCGAGTTCATCCAATTAATGAAAGAAGAGAGAAGATGGAGCTTTATACACGCTGTTTGAAGAGTTGAGGCAGGATGACGCAAAATATTCTCAGTGTTTTATCCCATAACACAGGTTTTCCTTGAATTAATGTAAAAAGTATTTAATTATCTATGATGTCACCCAAATTATTCATTTTCGAAATATGCAAAAAAAAAGGACACGAAAGATAGGATGGCAAAAAACATCCTTTCCATACGAAAATTCAAATCAAGAATGAAAATAACTCCAGCGGTAGAAATACGATCCTGTGGGAAAGTATGCATTGGGTTACGTAGGCCACTAGTTCAAATTTGCGATAAATTTATCGCTGAGCACTAGAGGCACTGAGCGACTGCTCAAGCTGTCCCCCGCGACTATTTACCGGCCAGTTTGCAAGCTCCCATTCAGCCCGGTCTTCGGCGACAGCGATTACTTATCTCCGCGATTAAGATCGCCGTGTGTGTAACGGGCCACGTGTATCGTAGTTTTGTACTAGACCGAATAATAAGACTGTAATTTATATATTTATACGTTAACGCTTAGAGCATTACATCAGATCGCGAGACATTATTACATATACGTGAAAAAGGAAATTATTATGTTTTTTAAGTGTATCATGTAATTTTTATGCTCGGTAATCTGTATTTAACGTGAATTTAGGAATGAATTGTTGCGGCTTTACAGTAATAAGAAAAATTCAAGTTAAAGTACGGATGTTATTATACCAAAAAACTGACATGCATTGCTAAAACAAGAGAAGACTAACGGTTAAATTACCTTCTAGGTCGTTATTAAAATAACTTATTTTAAATTCCTTCCGAACTAGAGCAAGGTTTCATTGTATTACGTATCATCTGGATGAAACTTTCTCTTTAACATTATTTGAGCTTTTACTTTGAAGAGTCACTTAGCCGACTTATCAGTCCACAACTCTTTACTATTTTTAATCACAAATTCTTAAAAACTATTTATATTATGTAAATTACTATTTATTTACATCGATTGCATTTGATTCGTGTGAATACATAATTAATAATAATTACATAATTAAAAACACGCATGTGGCAGATGCGAAGGTCCTGATTGCCGACTCTCTGAAATATACTGAATGAAGTAGTTTTATTTCTTTAAGATTTGATTTTACTGGTGATCCCAGCGCAGATTTCTCATATTTTCCCCCGAAGTCAACCAAAAACTTTTAATGTTCGCTACGACAGGCTTGTAGACAATGGCGAACTGGAGCAACAACAGCCACCCTAAATCGGAGTTTCCCAACGTGGATCCCAAATGGGGACAATTTCAAATTGAGCTAGTCTAGAGTTTGAAAACCGCTAGGTATAATTTAATTTAACTTGTACAGCAGGAAAAAAATATTGGTGTCTCAATTTGAAGTAAGTTTTGTGCTTTCTATTGAAAGTTTGGAGTAATATGAATTACAATTTTCTGTGAGAGTATTGTTTACTATGTCCAGGGAAGTGCTATGCGCATGCGCAAAGTGCTTGCCTGCTGTAGTCTAGCGGCAACTCCGTAAGTGCGATAATTGAAATAAGAACTTTATTTCATATTAAAGCTCGAATGTGCGTCGTAATTTTACATTTGGATAGGTTTAATCTCAGATTAAAATACATAATTACTTTGTTTATGCACAGAATGAAGAACCATGATAATGATATATATATTCTGACTATTGAGACAACTTATGAATAAACAACAGCCATTTTGAAGTCAGAAAAAATATATTAATTTATAGAAAATTAAAAACTTCGAAACCAAACCAAACAATTAATATACATCAATTATAACAGTAAAAATTTACAGATTAAAAATGATAAAAAAATGTAGTTTCATAGTTTTACCTTGCATTGCTTGCTTGAAACATATATTAATTGGACTGTTAAAAAAGTAGTGTGTCAACATTATTTTTTAAGTCTCATAACTATTTAAACATAATAAATAATATTTCGAACAAAATTGACATTTTAGACTAGAACAATGTAATTTACAAAATTAATTGTCAAAATTGGTCAAACCAAGGGCTCATGAAAAACTAGAAAAAGAACATAAAAATGATATAAATAGTAATATTCAAAATTATTCTGTTTTGTCAAAACAATTACTTAAAGAATCATAAATTAGATTGGTGTAATGTATCTGTTTTGGATGAAGAAACGAACTACTTCTCGAGATTAATGAGTGAAATGTTATATATCACATCATATAAAAATACGATCAATATACAAAGTGATACTAACAAATACTGACACTTTGCTTTTGTATTATTTAATTTATATATTGTATAATTTTAAATTCTTCATTGTTTCCTTTGTAAATCGCACTCAACGATGTAACTGAGTTTTTACTGGTCGTTCTCGATTTAAATTGTGTATTTCGGCCACGGCAGTCAAGGGCGAACGACCTGACTAGCAAAATTTCTTAAGTCCAACAAAATTGATATTGTTTGTTTTCTGCCAAATTTTTATTAAATAATGTAGGGCCAGTTGGTAATTGTGGTGTTAGCGTTACGTGATTCCAGATTGATTTAGGTGGGGAGTGAGGGGGAGTGATGTCAATGGGGAGTTTGCGTTTGAGTCTGTGATTTTGTGGTGGGTTGCTGTAGAAAAGATCAATGGTTGTATTTGGGTGGATGATGAAGCTATTTATTAGCGACTTGGTGGATTAATGAATTATGGTAGAAATTAGGAGGTTTCAAGGTATTTGTGGATAACTGAGTTACCAGGAAAATTTGATATTAATCGGAGAATTTTGTTTAGTTTATTTTGGATTTAATTGGAGTGGGAAACCGCCATATAACACATGAGTATGACTACATGGGGCGGATCAGTTATTTAATTCTGCAGGTGATGTGGGTTACAAGTGAACTGATATATGAAAATAAAAAAAAGTGAAATGCAGTGAAAAGGAATCAGGGAGGTTCCTGTTGTTTTTTCAGGTAAATAATAATGATAATAAATCTATATATTTGTATATTGTAATGCCAATTAAACATGCCATTAATTGTTTTTAATATAATTAAATTGTTAGCGGTACGAATGCGAAAAGGGGACAATGAAGGCGAGATTTTCCTTTGTTTAACAATGGAGACCGCGCTTAGCGAACTGAGTATGCGCTTGGAGAAAGACCAGTTGGCGGCGAAACATTGCAAGAGACAAATCAAATAAAAGTTGAGCAGACACTAGACGTCGTTAATGTATTACCAGTTAAAGTTGTGAATTAATACAAAGTAAAACATTCACGGAAGTATTGCATCGTAAATATTGGACAGTAATAGCAGTTTTGTCAGAATAGAACTTTCCAAAATCTCCGTGGAGGAATTGTTCCAGGAGAACATTGGTAAATTATTGTGGAGCGGAGCAGACAACGAAATACAGCCAATCTTGCCAAATTTTAAAGTTAAGTGTAGAATCAGTGAAAACCAAGGCCTGATATTAAAATTAAATTTTGTAAAAGGTGTCTGAACGAGGTAAAATTGATTGTTCTGGTACCAAACAGACGGTCCGTAAGTAACAATACTTTTATACAAATTTGTAAACGTTAATTAAAAGGATAGAGTCAGATTTCGTTCAGCTTTCTTTTCACTTATTTTCATATTGTTTTAGGTTAACTTTTTATATTTGAATTGCTAATTGACAGTTTATACATTTATTTTGTTCTAATTATCAAACCCAGTAGTGGCTAATTTGATTGTAATTATATAAGAACTGTATGTTCAAAAATGCCGCGAATTAATAAATGAAAAATAAAGTTTTTGTTTAAATGGATGAAATTCGGCATGAAAATAGGTTTTGTAAATTGTAAAATTTATCAACAATAATAAGTTCCTGTTAAGCTTAGTAAATGTTTTTAATTATACATATAATTTAATTAAATGTAATTGATCATTACATAATTGGCTTCACCAACGTGGGGCAAATTAATCGATCATCCCAGGTGTTTATTACATAAATGGCGCCCAACGTGGGGCAAATTAAAGCTGTCCAGTTGTTCCTAACAATAAATATTAATTTTGTCTGATGTTAGTTTTGTAGATATAGCTGCCACCGGACAAATGCCCAATAGTAGCTAAATAATAATAAACATGAGGTTTCCGTGATAATTTGGAATCGAGAATAAGACCTAGGTTTGGGTTAGTTTTATGGCTATAAATTTTGGTGCCGTTCAGAAAGAAGGAGAGGCTGAGAGAATGTTTGGTTTTAAGTGACGCGAAATAATTATTGTTTGACGGAGAATTTGTTAGACTTTCAATGCACCGTCAAATATCTTACGAATAAACTAAATCATTGTCATATTTTAAAAGCTGCATGTGGGACATTACTGTTTAATTGCTTAAATGGGTTTCCTGACCATGAAAATTAGTTTCTGACGGGCACATTGTGCTGGTCAACCACAGTATTAATATACATACAGTGGGCGGCTCGTAACGTTTTCAAGTTATGTGCTGCATCACCTCAAGAAAACATTTTTACAACGATAACTATGTAAAATATTAGTAGTATAACAGCGACATTCCTAATTCTGTCTACATAATTGCCTTTAGTGTCTAATATTTAAAAAGCGGAATAATTTAGCACAAAATTGACACGAATTTCTAACACGAAAGTATTTTTCCTTTGAACATATTTTTGATAAAGTTAATTTTTGGAACAAGTAACTGAACAGTGTTGTATGTAGATATTCGCACTATGCTGCTCCTTAAATGTTATTTTCTTTAATAACCTTATATTGTAATTTTTTAAATATTACCAAAAAAGGAGTAATATTAGTTTGGTTTTCAAAACATAAAGTACTTTAAAATAAGGTTTATAATTACTGAATAGTTCAGTTTTATTTAGATTTCGTAGCTTATGTCTCCTGATGCGTCTGTATCCCGCACGGCACGGCTCTGTTTGGGGCCCCAAGTGCTGTAAGACTTCTAGCACAAGAATTAGTCAGTTTGTGAAGCTTTACAGGAGACGCGGGGGTGAGAAAAGGTGTACTGCGTATGCGCATTTCTCATTCAAGCCAAGAAACCTGTGTTGTCGTGGCGATTGGGCTGAATGTCCAGCTAGCTGCTTTAGCAGGAGCTAAGACACCGCAAAGCGGGGAGTTTAAAGTCTTCGATATCGAAGCATAGATCCGCAGTGTTAAAACATTATGAAAGTTCTTAATATTAAGAAATAATATTTGCTCCTGAATTAATATGAGGTGTATCACGTGAGCCACTGTTAATATATATGCTTATTTCTCGTTGTCAGGTGCCTGCTTCGTCGGAAACCAAAGTAGCCGTTCGCTGATGCTGTTCGTGCTGGCGCCGCAGTTCGTGCAGCTGTGCACCGGCTGCGGGCTGCTGCTGGCTGGCTGGTGGGGCTGGAGGCGGCGTCGGCAGCCCCCGCAGGCCGACCTAGGACGCCTGGGCGCCGTCGCTAGCGTGTGCGCCGCCGCCGCCGCCGTGTCGCTCATGGCGGTGCTCGTCGAGTACAACGCGAGGCTGGTAGACGCACGGCCCCCGATGTGGGCCCCGCTCGTGCGCCTCGCCGCCGCCCACGTGGGCGCCGTCGCCGCCGCCGTCTGGGTGTGTTCGTCGAGGACGCTGCGCGCGTGGCGCCGCCTGGGACCGTGCAAACAGCCGCCTGTCAAGTGCCACCCCGTGCACTACTACCACGCGCCGCCCCTGCAGCAGCTGCACAGAGCGCCGCCGCCCTCGCAGCCGGCGCTGCCTCCGTTCCCTTACAAGTCGCGGAAGCACCGCAAGCACGGCAGCGAAACCACCGTCTGACATCTAATGCCGGATATGTACACCATTTCCTATAAAAACATCGTGGCTACGTTTACTTCCTCTAAAGTAGCGCGTATAATGAGACTTTCTTGAAACAGAATCTCAGTTAACCAATGCGCTTTGCAAGTGGCCCAGTATAACGATGTGTCAATGTTGTTACAGAACTATTTTATTTATAAAATGAAATGAGACTATTTTTACAATCTCAGAGGGGAAATGTGAATATAATATTTAATTGAAAACTCTACGATTTTCGTGTAGAGTAGAGACAGAAATATTTTCGACTCAGGTTCAAAAAATTATATGTTGTTAAGAAATACAGTTTACATACTATCATGACCAAGAAATATTGCAATCTATGTGTCCATGCGTATAATTTCACGCTAGAAGCCTTTAGACGATATAGACATTTGTTAACTTCAAAATTGTGATACTTTTAGATACTGTACGTATCACAACCGAGTTGTTATAAAAATATGAATCTCATGTTCCTCGGAGATTGTGATTTGTGATAAACTGATCGTAGGAAGATGCGAACGAAAGGTCGCCACTCTCTTTCACATAAAAGTTTGTAAATATGCGTGATTAACTTACTAATGTATTTCCCACATTTAGTGTTAAGTATTTTTGCAGTGAAACAGTGCTGTAACATGAGATATAAGAAATAAAATGCGCTAAAGATATTTTTTCTTGTGCATAGAAACACGTGTGATATGTTTATTTACCTCAATGCCTGTAGATTCAGCTCGATTAAGTACGTACCAAATATCCTTAATGTACCTAAATTGAGTATCTAGTTATTTTATTTTAGGATTTTATACTCTGTTATAAATGACAATGATTCCCATGTGAACCTAATACTGTTGTAGACTAAATAAATAGTGACACGAAATGTTATTTGATTTGTATTTTTGTTACGTGTAATAAATTTATTATCATAGTTACTGAGAAAGAGAGAATTCAAGTGAGAAAATTCAAGTAATTTGTTGCTGCTATACAGTATAATTTTATACTGAATATTCATGTATTTTTAATGTTCAATAAATTTTTTACTATTAATTTCCTTTTTGTTTGTGTACAAACCTTTCGTTTATGACCTCTGATATACTAATTAGGCGTAATTTTAAGAAATCAGAAATTAAAAAGGGTTAGACAAAATTCAGAAGCTAATTGTTGTCGTCTTTCCTTCTTGCTCGCCTCAATGTAATGTTAAGCCAGGCGTCTATTACTGCCCCAAGGTATCACAGGGAAACCTGGAACTTAAATGGAGCAGTTACCAATTGTGAGGGTAATAGACTCCAGCCGGCCTGCTGTGGTGTAGTGGCAAGCGTCATTGCCTCGCATCACAGAGGTACCGGGTTCGAATCCTGGCATGGACATGGATGTTTGTGGTCGTTCTGGTAAAGAAAACTGGGGTTAAGGCTGTGGGAGAATCGACACTGACCAGGTGTCACTCCTAAATCCAGAATGTGTCATGTAAGATGACAGTCTGGCAGCAGTCTCGGTAGGGCCTTCTTCGAGGCTGTCGAGCCAAAGAGTTAGAGTTAATAGACTCCGTCTTTTTCCTGTTGGTAACCAGCACAGTTTGTGATCCGCCAGCTCCAGTCCAGCCCGATGCGAGCCAGTTTCTGATTTTGGCCACGGCTTGGTTGGCCGAAATCGTGACGTCAACCAGTTTTACGATGACCACCACTGCCACATCGTCTGCGAAGACCACGGTCTTCACCCCGCGGTAAATGGCAGTATTAGTACTCCATCGTACATGGTTTGTTCCACAGTATCGGTCCGAGGACGTAGCCCAGAGGGACTCCCCCTGTGACGCAGTTCATCCTCGGTCCCGAGTCTGTGTCATACACCAGAGACTTCTCGCTCAAATAGTTTCCTACTTTCCTCCTTAGGTACTCCGGGAACTCCATTCTGTGAAGTGCGTCCAGGATACGGCTCCAGATCGCCGTGTTGAAGGCGTTCCTGACTTCTAACGCCACAATGGTAGAGTACATTTTGCTCCCTCTCATCCGTTGATTGCAGGTTATGGCTTCCCGCGCTCTCCCGACCACGACCTCTATGGCATCTGTCGTGCACCTCTCTTTCCGGAATCCGTTTTGGTCGACTGATAATCCTCTGCATCCTTCGCTGAATGCCTCCATTCTTCGGCAAATTATACTCTCCAGCACTTTACCAATTGTGCTCAACAGTGAAATAGG
Organism: Zhengitettix transpicula; assembly: GCA_037074705.1. Taxonomy (NCBI): domain Eukaryota; kingdom Metazoa; phylum Arthropoda; class Insecta; order Orthoptera; family Tetrigidae; genus Zhengitettix; species Zhengitettix transpicula. The sequence goes on along the minus strand of CM073592.1, from coordinate 117,751,641 downwards.
ACGGTAGGATGCTGTGTCAGAAGGCGGCTTGCTTCCTTTCGGTATAAGTACGAGCCGCTGCTGCTTCCAGATCGTTGTAAAAATGTCCTCGCGGAGGCACGCCTCGAATAACGTGGAGAATATTTCCACTTTCAAAGCTACGTTTGGAATGCCATTTGGGCCAGGGTCTTTATGGTCACCTATCCTGTTACGTACTTCCATCACCTCTTCTGCTAAGACCGGCGGTATGTAGTCCTTACCGACGACAGGGTCACACGTGTGGGCGGTGTCCTGCTGCTGCGGGAAGAGTGCTCCCAGCAGGACGGGGCCGCCCCGGTCGGGCTCTTCACCCTGCTCATGACAGTCTTGTACGCTCTGCCCCACGGGTCGTTGTCCACCTCGTCGCACAACTTCTTCCAGCTTGCCCGCCTTGATTTTACCGAGACAACGGCGCTCTTTGGTGTGCTTTAGCCTCAATGTTTCATATGTTACATGACCTCTGGCTCCTTGCGCCTGTCTTCTACAGCGGTTACATGTCCTGCGTAATTCAGAAATCTTTTTGTACCACCAATACAACCGGACGCTGGTGATTCGCCCCCTGCTCCACGTTATCGCAGGCTTCCGAGAGCTGTGACCTCACCTCCCATGCCATGTTTTCCGGGCGCCCCGTTGTCAAAGAAACATCTTGAAGAATTCTCTGTCTATACTCCTGCTATTCCACATCCTTTTCTGAAATTTGAACCTCTTCTTTTCGGGTTCGATGATTTCGTAGGTGATGGCTTGGTAATCACTGTGGGTGTAGTGATGCCAATGTCTCTGTGGCGAACGTCAAGTCTATGACTGATGACCTTACGACCCAGGCATATGTTCGGGTCGCTCCGTGGTTTAGGAGAAACAGATCCATCGATACGAAGACCTTCAGAACAGCTTCCTCTCTTCTGTTTCTGTGTGTTCCGCATACAAATCTACGTCCGTGTAGCAAATTTCATCAAATTTGGTACACGTATTCCTTGCGACCAGGAAACCAACACTTTGGGAATAACACACTTCTACAACCCCCATGGGCGGGGGAGGGGGTTGGAAATTTTTAAACATGCTCAATCGGGCCGATATTTGCGTCGGATAAATATTTTTCGAATTCAAAGAGATTTATATTATTTCTACCGATTATTTTTTGAAGAATTTGTATAATGCCGTTTTGGCATTGGAGGGGAGCACCTGTAGGAGTGGTGTTGGAGGGGCGTTAAAAGAAAATAACACGAATACATCAGAGTTTGGAGTCAAATCCGGGGTTACGGATGTCGCTGAGTTTAACTATAACATTCTAATTTCCGTTGGGAGGAGGTGGACGGTGGTACAAATTTTTAAAAAATGCAAATACGGGCGATATTTGTGTTGAATAATATTTTTCGGAGTTAATGATTGAGGTTGATAGGTTAACGATATCTCCAGATAGTGTTTGTGTATAATTTCAACCTCTTTCAGCAAAGGAGGGGGATCGAGGGATGTATAAAAATAACGCAAAAACATCCAAGATTCGAGTCAAAGAATGTGGAGTTTTCAGATGGTATTATTGTCAACAATGTGTAATGTTGAAAGCGGTGAAGAAAACCACAGTCAGTCTGCGCTACAAACTAAACGGAGAAGGTTGGTTTGGAGTCGCTAATAAGCGATGACCGAGGTCGGTCAGAGTCCAATGAGTCCTGATCCACATTGGTTAGCTAGAATGAACGAAATAAATGAATAATTATTGATTGGAAAGTGTAATTTCCAATTTCCTTGCTGTCAACAATTTTTACTCTTTGCCGAAATATTTGAAGATCAACAGAGGTATTACTGTGGTTTTAGGCATTCAGCCGCATAGTCTGACTTAGGTTGTGTAGAAAGTGTGATACCATGGCCAGTTTAATTAAAGTCCTAGAAATAAGTTATGAAAACATAGAATAATTGGTGAAGTGTATAAGTGTTATACGTGAGCTACTCCAATGTCTGGTAAGGTCCAAAATTCTAAACCTGGTATAATATTTCGGACCGTCAGATGTCTTATGTTAATAATATCCAATTAAATTAAATTCAATACTTTGTAATATTTTGTTTTCTAAATTTAGTTATATCATTGAGGGTTACCAATACTGTTAGAGGCCCAAAAAAATATAATTAAATATAAATTGTAATAAATGTTTCTGTATTAAAAATTAAATTGGTTAATAGTCCAAATCATCGATAGTTAAATAAATTCGATTCTCATAAATTTGAAAATCACATCGTGGTTTTTGTCTTCTATTAATTTTAATTAATTTAATGAATTTGAAGAATTTGAGCCCCACGTTGTGGAAGCCAAAATGTAATTATCAAATGGAATGCGTTAATTAAATAAAATAATTAATAAAATTTACAAACAATATTTATTTATTTTGTGGCAATAATTTAAAAACAATTACAAATTTTAATTTCTCGGGGTCTTCACTGGGTTTGATACTGGACACAACAATTTGATTTAAAAATCTTATTAACGAACAAATCACATTTACCTAAACAATACGTCGATAGAAATAAACTAAAAAGAAAAGAAATTACCTTGACAATTAAAATAGAGCGAAATTTAAAAGTAAAGAAATTGACTCTGATTAACAATTTAAATAGAACGAAATCTGACTTCTATCTTTTAATTACGTTTACATAAATCATTATTTTGTATTGTGTTACTCACATCTGTCCAGTTGATTCCAGCATTCCTTTTGGTTTCGAAAATACACTATTGCGAGATTTTACACTGATTCTAAGATTCACATATTTTGCACTGATTCTAGTCAAAATTGATAGGATGTCAGGAACTCGGATGATCCTCCTTTTTGCCAGCTATCTGTTGACTGCTTGCCTTAGGTGAATTCTGCTTGCCTTATATGAATTCTGTGGTTTGTAGATTTACTTGTCTTTTACCGCTTTGGACTTAAACTGCAACTTTACTATTTCTGGCTGGCTATGGACTGCTGACTTCCTTTCTAATAATAATACATTAAACGACGGCTAGTCTCTACTCTAGTATCACTTGTTCCGTCCTCCGAAATGTTCCGGCACCAACCAACTCTGTTAAATTCTAGTCAACAACTGAACTATAGTCTTGAGTTTTAGCGCGTTTACACCATTTTCGACTTCTCGACAAAGGAACAGAGCTGGGCTTCATTATCGCTTTCGAAGCTCCTGCCGCTATAATGTGTTTCTCAAACAATTTAAATTTTTATGTTCAAACAATTAATGTCCTAATTAATTGGCATTACAATATATAGTAATAATTGAGATTTCAAAAATTTATTTCTTCCAAATTACAAAAGTTTGAAACATAATATCAACATCCCTGGACAGAGAAAAGTTCAATTTTTTATGTACTCAATATGAGAACCATATATCCAATATCAAATGGTGGCTCATTTCTTGTCACACACGAATCAGCTGGTCTCTAGTTATCGAATTCACAGCTTCAACAATTCGATGTCGGAGATCTTGGAGAGTGTCAAGCATTGGAGGGACAAAAACATGGTCTTTTACGTAACTACAGAGATAAAAATGACAGGGAGTCTGGTGACCTGGGACGCCACACCGGAGTTGAGGTTGACCTTCTGCTCCTCCTCTTACAATCCTACGTCCTGGAATGATGTTATTCAGGCAACGTCGGACGTGGCTGGAGCAGTGAGGCGGGACACCCTCTTGCATGAAGATGAAGTCATCTGAATCATCTTCAAGTTGGGGAAATAACCAGTTTCGAAGCATGTCTACATACGTGAGTCCTGTCACAGTTTCATCCATGAAGAAGAAAGGGCAATAAACTTTGTTCACAGAAGACGTTAACCTTCAGTGAATCTCTTTCATGTTGAATATCTGCCCAATTCTAACATACCTTTACCGGACAGATGAAAAGTGGATTCATCGGAAAAGAGAGAGAGAATGAGGTTGGGTGAGGCGGGACGGCGAGAAAGAGGGAGGGTGTATCAGGTGGATAGGGAGACGGGGACACAGAGATAGATTAGTGCTTAATAATTAGTTTTCGGGGTCGATGAGATTCATATTTTCACTCCATATGTATAATTTCAACCCCATACAGCATGGGGAATCAGAATAACTATGGGAACGGATGGATGGACGTTACATAAAATTAATGAGTAAATAACCGAGTCTGCTGATGAATCTGGGATTATAAAAGTCAATGAGTATAATTCTAACATTTACTATGTCAGTAGTTAAGTTGTAGTTGATCCCTTGGGTGTGTGTGAGTGGAGGAGGGAGGGAGGAAGTGGGTGAAAGACTGTTACAGATAGATAAATTTATTCTAAGTTAGAGGAAATAGAATTCGTCACGAATTTTACATAAGTAAGTACACAGATAATAAATAAGTTTCGTAATATATTACATTTATTATATATTGTAATGCATTTAATATAATGCATTGGATTAAAAACAGCGCACGTGTCGTAAAGAGAATGCGAGGGAAATGTAACCGCGGGTCCTGTCACGAGGTGACAAGACGGAGCGGTAAGACATTTATCTAGGATGAGTGCTGGTGAGCGGCAGAGAGGAAGCCGTAATTTGTAGAGACAGTGTGACGGTGCGGCAATTAGGTCTAAAGAGTGATTGCGGGTCCAGTAACTTATTGATTTGGGGAACGGCGTGAAGAATTCGTAACGCAGAACGTGGGCGAGCAGATGGCCCCAAAGTGGTTATGTTAGAGCAGGCTATTGTCTCTGACGAATGACCTGACAAGTGGCGTATGTGCTTGGGACTTGCAATAAAAGATCTTGTGCGAGTCGGACAAAGGAGAGACAGTGGGTGTAAGGGTCCAGGCACTTGTTGACTTAGGATCTGGAGAAATTAGTATCGCGCACTTGTGAGCGGAGAGGTCCAAAGACAAATTGGACCTGTCGCGATTGTCGGGTTGCAGACAAAAGAGAGCAGCGGGCGGAAGGACTCCAGCGGCCGAGACGTAAATTTCAGTAATGGGATTCTGTCACCGCGCCGTTGCGACGAAAAACAAGGAGGCTAGGGGTATATATAGGGGAAATAACCTATTGTGCGACAGTTTGCGTGGGAGAGAGGTGGAGGACGCATCGAAGAGACAGTTAACAGTTAGCGTGGGAGAGGAACGAGAGACGGTCAGCGAGAGTCAGCGTAGGAGAGGGGTTCGGTGAACCTCGACAGTTAGTCAGTCAGCGACAGTCAGCAAAACCATAACAGCTATAAACATTTTTAAAATACAGAAGCTCTATCTGTATGAGTAGGAGAATTTGACCTGTCTTCGATGGTAGGCGACCTGGATGCAGCGAACGACGTCAAGGAGTGTCACGGCGAACCAGTGATATTGTGTTAGAGTCAGTGAGTGAATGTCAAGGCTATAAAGTGAGTGTCTTAAAAACGAGTCGAAGTAAACCTGAGAAACCGTAAGTTGGAATGCATAACATTAACAGATGTAAACGTTATTAAAGGATAACAGTCAGATGTCGTTCTCTTCTTTTGATAACAAAGTTAGAAGCAATCTATAGGTTAAGTTCATTAATAAATTTAGTAAATACTTTTGTTTAATTTAAAACTTAAATGTTGGGTCTTTTTAATAGTTCGATTCTGTCCGTTGTCAAACCCAGTAGAGACCCATGAGAGCAAGAGTTTTCTTATTATAATGGTAAAATATTAAATTCAATTGTAATTTCCTTCTTGTGTTAATAAAATTTATTTGTTGTTTATAAAAATTATTCTTTTTATTTCGACGCTATTATGTGGTTATTACAATATATATAATAAATGAAGCACAAATAAAAAATCGTAATTACTTATACAATGTAACTACATTCTTAACAGTAACAATTCATACAGATGCAGAAATTCACGAAAAATGTTCACATCACTAAGGCACTATTCACATTTAACCAGTCATATCACTTTTACACATCTTATTAAGGATGCACAAGCACAACGCTTAATCACTTCCAAGTATTTGTCTCCTGTCGACACGTACGAAGGGATGTCATCGAGGATTTTTACTAGAATAGAAAACAGAGGCAGGAAAACAGAACCAAACTGCCTCGCACTATTTTATACATACAAACGTACGTAGTGCATATTCAGCAATTTTGTAGACAGAGCATTTCAGCGAATTTGAGAGCAATGCAAAAATTCCTGTACGGAGTACAGTTCCATTTACAAGAATAGTTTTACACTGCTTGGCAAATGGCTTTCCCTAGCACCCACAACTGTTATAATTCTAATAGCTTGTTTCCGCAGTTTGAACATTTCCGTACTACAAGAATCTTAACACATATGCCAATGAAAATAACTAAAGTAAACTAGTGTAGCTGTTTTCGTATCAACTTGTTGCGTCAATAGTGTGGTGTTAAATAATACTTAATTAGTGAATGAATCGACAAAAAATGCCAACACAATATTAAAACAAAATAATCTCAATTTACAATTTTAGTTACGCCTTCAGATAACCAATACCCCGATAAATTCAACATACACAAATAATAAATATATTTTATAAACAGAACAAGATACTCTCGTATTCTGAGGGTATTATCAGAGTTCACACCGAATTCACCACTTGTTTTTCTTTTTGTTTAACGACACCCAGATACTACAGCACTCAAGGTTTCTGGGTTGATCTCAGGAGATTTCGCCTGTGCTGTTGGTCAAGTTTCCAACTAGGCTCAACTGACGTCACTCTGACGTCATCAGCTGGCGTATCATCTACCCCAATACACATAAGCGGGGGTAAACATACAATGAACATAGAAGAATTAAAACAAATTTTATACAAGCAAAAATCAATATTTTAATACGTATAATAATATCCGAACATAAAAACATAAATTCTTTTAAACAAATGACCTGACAATCACTTATTTTCAATTATCTCTCATGGCCCTTTTAACATAATATAATCAACATACAGACCATTTTACTTTTCTCGAACTACATATCGACATTAAAACTCTTCACTCATCGTCCATGATTTAATTGCGTTTCCTCTCCCGCAGCTAACAATACACCAGAGGTAAAGATGCAGCGATAATTCTCCAATATCTCTTACAATATAATCTTTCTTCGCATATTATAATGAACTATGGTCCCACTTAGTATTATCGCAACCAACTGAACAGTATCCAAGTACATGATGTTAATGCTACTTAATTATTTTTAATTTTATGAAACAAATCAAAAATGATAAAATTCCGGGTTGCACGCCAAAGGTAATTTCTCGATCAGACATGATCTTCTTTGACCCCTCGATTACCTTTACGAAATAAACTACTTTACACTTTTAACCAACTTGTGACTGGCGGAAAATGGTATATCACAATAGTCTCAAAGAGTATCAAACGGAACTAAGTTTTCTAGCAAAACGATCAATATGTAAGTTCCACTTTGTCAATGTGTAAGTTCCACTTTGTCGACCTGCAAACCTAGTAAAGTCTCATGATCTTAGAATGGCGTTGTTTGTGGTGGCCACAAGGGCTGTTCTAAACTCAAGTTCCGAGCCTTTGTTTCTTTTGAAACAGTTAAAAAAAAATTCCTAATTGTAGTGTTCAGGCCCAGGCGTGCCCTAATATAAACCTATTACATTAATCCTAATTATACTATTACCTAAAATCTAGTTGTTCTATTCCTAAATTCGCTATCGGTAGTTGAAATTAATCTAATATTATCATATGGAGATATCTTAGTCCTATCGATAAAAAAATTCTTCCTATCTGCTAAATGTTTTTTAATTGTATCCAATCCTAGCATATTATGGATATCTAACATCCTAGTAAATCTTGGTGCACTAGTAATTACCTTAATGCACCTATTTTGCACTGCCTGAGCCTGATCGATGTTGGATTTGGCTGCTACATCCCACACCTCACTACCGTACATAAGTACAGGACGTACCATTGTCCTGTAAAGCATGAGCTTAGTTTTTAGGCTAAGACCGCGGCTTTTAAACAACGGGAACAAGGTTCTTATTGCTAAATAGCATTTCGCTTTGGTCTGTTTGATATGCTCCCCAAAGGTCAGCCGTAGTCCTAAGTACTTTACAGGCTTTGTCCATTGGACTTTGGTTCCCCCTGCCATTATATCTACAATGGTGAATTCTCTCTTACGCGTGAATATTATACCCTGGGTCTTTTCCCCATTGATTCGCATTCTCCAGCGGTTCGCCCAGGATTGAAAGCCTTATACAGACCGTTGGAGTTTCTTTGCTACATAATTTTGGTTATTCCCGGAGGCGAAGTAGGTTGCACCATCCGCATACAACGCTAATTCGGTTTCCGGACTCTTTGGGACGTCATTAATGTAGATATTGAACAGAGTAGGGCCAAGGGACCCCACTCTGTATGTTCCTAGTAGGAGTGGCCTGTCCGTCCCAGTAGACATAGAATTGTCTATTACTCATATAAGAGTGTAACAAGTGTCATGTAGTGTGTTTTTTTTTGGTTTTTTTTCCCCCGAGGGATACTGTGGAAATCTTCGAAAGACGAGGAGGAGGGTGCGCACTCCTCAACAGTGCCGGATTTTTACCGGCTAAAACCACAAACCCTTTGCTCCTGGCATGTATCCACCCTGGACCTACTTGCGTATTACTTCAGGGTGGTGTCTTTTGCACCATGTTCTCCGATTATTAATGTAATATTAATGTCTCGTAAGTTTTGCGTTAGCGTCCATTATTTCCTTTGCGTAATCCTCTATACGCTTCCAACAGTCCTCCGATTTTAGAAGGAGCTTACCCAGGTTATCCGGTCTTATTTCTTCCTTGAGATAGGAATTTAATTTGTCTCGTTGTATACTCCATGCGTCGCAGTGGAATACTGTATGTTCCACGTCATCCTTCGGATTCTCGCAGTAATTGCATTTTTCGTCTTCGGCCTTTTTAACTCTATATAAATATGATTTGAAACAGCCGTGTCCGGTTAGCACCTGGGTGAGGAAGAATGATACTTCCCCGTGTTTCCTATTGACCCATGGTTTTAATCTGTGCGTCCATCTGCCTGTCTCTTCCGAGTCCCACAAGCGTTGCCAGCGCTCCATGAGTTTCTCCCGAGCCGTCTTGGAATCTGCTTTCGTATCCTTTATTTCGCGGTGTACTTCTTGCCGTTCCCTAACTAATAACTCGATCGGTGGTACGCTGGCTATCACTAGAACTGCACTTTTTGAGATTGTTTTATATGCCGATGTTATTCTGAGTGCAGTTTTTCTTTGGACAGATTCAAGCTTTTGTTTACCTGATCTGTTCATTTTCATAGCTTCGGCTTAATGATTAACGCAATCAGGTCTTCTGCCGTCCCCTTTTCCCTTAATGCTTCTAATATGTGTCTCCATTGAGCGCTGTTAAAAGCGTTTTTTATGTCTATTGCTATAAGGGCACAGTAGCCTTTCATTCCTTCTAATCCTTCTTTTGCCTTCCGGGCTGTTTCTACAACCAGCTGTATGGTGTCAGTTGTTGATATTTTCTTTCTGAAGCCGTACTGTCGTTCGGAGATCTTATTTTCACTTTCGAGCCACGGTTGGATCCTCTCCAGGATTAAGCCTTCCAGGACCTTCCCCATATTGTCCACGAGACAAATTGGCCTGTAGGACGATGGACTATCCAGCGGCTTGTTTCCCTTCCTTAGGAGAATTAAGTTTTGCTTCTTCCACTCCTGCAGAAAAATTTTCTCTTTCAGGCAAAGATTGTACGCCTTCAGCAGAAGCTGTGGGTACACCTCAATCGTCACTTTCAGTATCTCATTCGGGATACCATCGGGGCCCGGTGCCTTCTTTTTCCTTAATGATTTACCGATTTTTTGTAGCTCGTCAGTGTCATGTAGTCCGGGCACCCTAATTGGTCCATCATGCCATAACCTATTATACCTGTGATGTGGGTTCTGTTATGAAATCCCTCGTAGGCATGATGTGCCAACCTAACTGCTTGATGGATTGTGCTATGACCATCCTTGAAGCCAAACTATAAGAACAGAGTTTTGCTCAAGAAAGTCATTGAGGCGCGATAAAATTATCTTCTCCAATGTTTTCGACAGAGTTGAGAGAAGCGATATGGGACGATAGTTTTGGGGGAAGAGAGGGTTCTTTCCGGTTTTTTTAATACAATGACTTTCGCTGTTTTCCAGGACGTGGGGAAGTAATTTAGCTTCAGGCAGCTGTTAAATATTTTAGTGATGTAGATTCCTGAAGGGTGGGAGGCATTTTAGGGACTTTGGGGATATCCTATCATGGCCCGGTGCCTTTTTTGACTTCGTACACTTGTTGCCTTTCCATTTATAGGCAACCTCATAGCGATATCAGTATTTTCCTATCCTCATTGGAATGAGGAAAACAAGTATGTTGTTTTTCCCAGCGACTACAATATAGATTATTTTAGGGATACAGGGGAAAAGCGGCAGCTTGAGTCATTGTTGCATTCCTACGGCCTTTCCGTTACTAGTAGGAGCCTACTACAGTCTCCAATATTTCAACTTGCATTGATTACATTATATGTAACTTCGAAAAACAGGCTTACCGCGTGGATGTTCTCGACACCGGACACTCTGACCACAAAGGTCAGCTAATGCACTTAAATCAAGACTTATTTCTGACAATTAAATATTATCATCGGGTCATTAACACCAGAAAACTTTGCCCTGTGATGATCTATATAATAAAAAAGGATGTATATCTGTATATATGTATGTATTTACGTTAATTTCTATATAAATTTAAACGCGTGGACAGATTGCAACAAAAATTGGTACACATATTCATCAAAACACGAGAAACGATACTGTGGGGCTGAGAAACCCCTAGTATAAAGGTGGAAAGAATTATAATTAAAAAATGTGATCATTTTGGGTTAAATTACTGTGCGCCAAGAGACCATGACGTCACGCAAGAAAGAGAGAGAGAGACGTTAATACGCGACGAACAAAGGAAATAGTTCCTTTTCCGTAATAATAAGCAGAAATATTTTCATTGAATAAAAAGTATAATTTTATCCATCAGTACTCCATAAAATGATAATAAAAAACAGTACGAAATTCTTTACGATTCTTGTGGAAAATGTAAGTTAATTTTCGTTCCATATTAGTGACTCCTATATGGCGACCTTTTGTTTACATTCTGAATCTAACAATTCATCAATTTAATCTTTCGTAAAGCCTGAAGACAGAGGGACAATTAATTCCTGCAATACTCATTAAGTATTCTATTCGTAAAGAAATTCGGAGGTACGTTTGTTGGGATTGACGCAATAAAATTCAATGTATTTTATAGCTGTTCAATTAATGCACTATAGTTCGAAAGTATGTACGGAACTAGGAACATTTCGATTTAGCTTAAATCTCTTCTTGACTAAAGATTAATATAGAATTAAATACTTTTTCGAGTTTATATAAATAAGTACACGGGCAACACCGGGCACCCAGCTAGGTTGAAATAAATCAGACTCCGTTCCTTCGCTCTAAAATCCTTATGAATTTATAAGAGTGATTTTCTTTCCCCCGTACGTCCTTGTATTTATGAGTGTTAAATCTTCTATGAGAATATCAGCCAGCAGCATGTCGGAGGAAGGACTCTTGGAATAATTCTTCCTTCATTTACGACATCAAGAAACGAGGTTTCGTGCGAAAGGAGAAGAGTATTTGGTGGAGTTGGATATGTGTGGGTAGGCAAAGGAGATGGAAATTGTCCTGTGCTTCCTGCCTAGCATAGAATAAATTAAATGCAAAGTCGTGGACTGATATTTTTTAGTAGAACGGACGATACATATTCCAAAAAAAATTTTGGAACAATTTATTTCTGTTATTAATGAAGTTTCTCCATTAAAATAATCGTTAAAGGAAATAATCTAGCAAACCACTGGGTTACTAAAGGAATTCAAATCTCACGAGAAAAACTTTGTTTTTTGTGATACATTTGCGAGTTCTAAATTTCTTAGAAACATAAAATCATCTCACAGGACAACATGGCTTCCTCAAAAATAAATCTACTAACAGCGCTATGAACGATTTAGTACAATCAATCCAGGACTCTCTGGAAAACAAATCAAAAGTAACAGGGATATTTGCAGATTTCCCCAAAGCATTCGACATGGTTGATCACAAAATTTTACTACATAAACTTGAGTGTTACGGAATTAGGGGAAATGCTTCCTTACTTTTCAAATCCTACCTTAGTAATTGAAAGCAAAAAGTCGCCGAAGACAACAATAACGGCAATATTTGTCTCTGATTGGAAAGAAATAAGTTGCGGGGTCCCGAGGGGTCGATTCTTGGACCTGTGCCTTTAATTTTGTACATAAACGACCTTCCAGATTGCATCAAACGTAGAAAATGAGTTCTTTATACCGATGGCACGAACTTAATAATAACGGCTAGCGAGGACAAAACACTTGAAAAAAAAGTCGGAAGTGCCCTGAAGTCATTAAATGACTGGTTCAGTGCTAACAAATTTGTTCTCAACTTACAGAAAACTTAACTTGTTCAGTTACGATGGAATGAACATATTAAGGTACTCTCACGTTATTGTCTTCGATTATTAATGCAAGAAGTCGATACTTTAACTGCAAAAACGGTATATTACGCATGTGCTATGGAATTACGAGCTGGGGGACTTTCTTCTCGCTCTGCGGAAATATTTAAACTACAGAAACCTGCGATCCGATTATTATGTGGCAAAAATTACAGATAAATTTGTAGACCTGTCTTCAAAGCTCTTAGAATTTTAACGTTACCCAGTGCAGACATTTTGGAAACTCGTAAAACGTATTCAAAGTCTGTTTGTTACCAACGGGGAATTCCATGAATGTAATACCAGAAACCGCGCGACATTACGGACAGACAAACATCATTTCTCACTTTTTGAAGAAAGTGTACATTATTCAGGAATAAAGCTATTTAATTGCCTTCCTCTTAGCATCAAAAGCGTAAGCAGTTACAGCGTATTTATTAAGAAATGTAAAACTGTGCTGATTAACGGCGCTTCTTACTCTGTTAACGAATTTGTAAATCGGCCTGATCCAAACTCACATTAGTACCCTAGAAGATACTGGTTAATTGATGGAATACTAATATAAATCCTTATTTCTGTATGTCCAAGTGATACTTCACAATTGTTTATTTGATGTCGTCCGCACGAGATTTCCAGCCACTGAGAAGAGCTGCCAGATAAATTCTTCAACGCTTTGAAGCTCAACAGTACAAGAATATGGGAGTGTTACTTGTGCAGTGCAGAGTTATTTTTGGAAAACTTTTAGTGCTATTAGTGAAGTGAAGTTCAGCTTACAATTATTTTTTATTATTTAAGATTTCTTAATGTTCTGTAGTCCTAACTTATTCTCCTTTATTTACTTATGTAGTATTCCTTATATTCTCCCTGAACCTATTTCATGTAATTTTAAATATGTACACTTTAAATTCTTCATACTACTATTTAGGTATAGTCTTAAACATCTAGAGTATTTATAGATTTGTAAATAATATCAATTTGACTTGTACTATTTTCTCAGTAGAGGACTAATGGAACTAATAAAATCTAATCTAACTTATCAGTTACGGTGTTATTATTTCCTGTTGTAAAACGAACGAACTTATTTTTCTGTACGTTTAGTTTTAACTTATTGCCGGTAAACCAAATATTAGGTTTCTAGATTCAGTCTCAATCTTCAAATTGAGTTTCTTTACATTAGTGTCGGTAATTAACAAATTACTGTCATCTGTGTATAGGGCTCTCATATATTCTGAAACATGATTGATATGCAAAAGACGAATATTTTCTCCCGTTATGTTTTACCACAGTGAACAAAAAGTAAGGTGAATTTATTTATAAAATATAAATTCTTTATTTATTCTTCTAAATCAATTTCATCCCCTTCAAAGTAATCCTCGTCCGATAAAACGCACTTTTTCCAACGCTTTTTCCAGTCCTCGAAACAGTCGGAATAGTCTTGTTCCGGTATAGCCTTAAAGACCTTCTTCGATTCGGTTTTTATCTCCGCAATCGTGTCAAAACGGCGACCCCGCATTGGCCTTTTGAGTTTGCTGATTAGCCAGAAGTCGCACGGAGCCAAATCATGCGAATACGGTGGTGGAACGATATGAGTCGCGTTTTTGGCGAAAAAGTCGCGAAGAACCAATGCAGTATGACATGGTGCATTATCGTGATGAAGGAACCAAGAGTTGTTCCATCATAATTCCGGCCATTTCAGACGAATACCTTCACCCAAACGACGCATAACGCTCAAATAATATTTTTGTTGACAGTTTGGCCCGGTGGAAGGAATTCATAGTGCACCACACCACGATAATCAAAGAAAACTGTCAGCATGACCTTGATTTTCGGTCTTGCGTCACCTTTTGCACGATATTCGCTGGATTGGTCGGTGGTTTCAGGGTCGTATGCGTAAATCCAAGTCTCGTCTCCAGTAATGATGCATTTCAAGTGGTCCTGATAGTCAGACAGCAAAGTTTCACACACATCAATGCGACGCTTTTTTTCCAAAAAATTGAGCGATTTTGGCACCAATCGAGACTTGACGCGTTGGAGACACAAAAAATTCTTCAAAATGGTTTGGGCTGAGCCAAATGATATTCCAACACTATCAGCGAGATCTCTAATTGTCCATCGACGATTTTCAAGCACCAAATCTTTGATTTTTTGGACGTGGCCCTCGTCGGTAGACGTTGATGGTCGTCCAGAGCGCGGTTCGTCTTCAACGCATTCTCGGCCCTCTTTGAACTCGTTGAACCACTTATAAACGTTTTTTTGTGCCATAGTTTGATCACCAAAGGCCTTCTGCAACATTTTAAACGTGTCCGCACAAGAATATTCGTTCCGCAAACAAAATTTGATGCAAGTTCTTTGCTCAACAAAATGTTTAATTGCAAAAATCGAAAAATTCACTTTTGGTTGTTTACAAAAACACGTGTAACTCCGAGATAATTAAACCTTTTAACAAACAGACGCTTGGAAAATATTATAGACAGTCCTACCAACCTAGGAAAAAAATTTACCTGCCTTCCTAACACCCGGGAGTTTTAAATGACAATTTCACCTTACTTTTTGATCACAGTGGTATATCGACGTGGCATAATCCGGGTATTGGGGTTATTTAATATATAATGTCCGGTATTCATAAACCTGGTCAAAATAAGAAAACCAAAAAAAAGTACACAGTATCAAAGAAAGAATTTATTCCTTATTTGTTCATCATCAAAAAATTAAAAAATTCAGAAGCTTCCGGTCAGCTGACCATAATCAACTGGAAAAGGTTGATAAAAACAATAACAATTTTGTAGGTACATTCAAGTCTAACAATCTGCACTAATAATATTATACCTGTATACAAAACACCAATTAATCGATTAGTCATTCGGTAAAAATACTGTGGATTTTTTATTGGAATTTCCTATATGACTAGTGCAAAGATATATTATTACAGTCTTTTGCTGGTGATATTAAATAAAAACTATTATATTTAAATCTTCGTGATTGACGGCACGTATGAAACATCACAGTAATTGATTCGCTGAAACGGAACCGGACACGAAACTTAACGCCCGTCAGTTTGCCGTGGCAGTTCGTTCAGAGGAAACATAAATTTACTGGCATCGTCTTACGTGCAATGATTAATGTATGCAGACATGTGTGCTCGCCGGAATACCAACAATGCAACGTCATGCCACAAAGGACAGGAAGGGAATGCTATAAAAATCGCCAATACACGATGCACCACTTAGGCGATAATGCGCAATAAGAGTGTCAAAACCTTAAAAGGCAACCTTGGTTTAAAACAACGACACTGTGCTGTAGCAGCCGTGATCATTAGTGTTTGTCAGATGTCATGCAAAGATACATAACGGATGGAAATCATAAAATTGTATTTTCGTAATGTTAGTTGTGTCCGTTGTGGCCTATACTGACAACTATTTATGTGTTGCACAAAAAGTTTCCTGGAACGGATATTCCACGGATTACTGAAGATAATTGTCCGCCCAGCTTGCACTATTTCCCTCCATGGACTTCTCATGCGGTTATGACAAATATATGAACACGAACGACCCGCGATCTTCAATAGAACATAACACACACAATTACCACTCGAAGCGTGCGAAAGAATGGCTGGATAAACTGGAAGAGTTCTTTAGCTAGCTTACAATCATAATTTGAGAGTCTCACACCATTTTCTTGAATATTAAGAGTCCAAGAAAGGGGAATTATAGTTTCCATATATTTACTGAAGTACTAGAATTGTTATATTCCATAGTATAATCAGGAATGAAGCCCCGAATTATCTGTATAAGTAATATTGTAAATGTAGAGTATGTTCAATTGTTGATCCGGCCAGACTGCTTTGTTGGCGGGTTGTCTTGGCTGCCGCGTGATGAAAGACTGTCGAGAGCAGTCGCAGCTCCGATCAGATTGAGTGTCGCACGTAAAAAGTTGTTTTATATCAATAGTTTTGAAAAAAGCAATTAAAAGTTAACGAGTGTGTTATTTCCAGTTATCATATTAAATGTGGTACGAATTAAACCCACGTGTTCTATATTCTAACTTGTTAATTGAGTCACGCCTCAATTAGAGAAAATCGGCGCAAACAAGTGATAATAGTAAGCAAGTAAAGTGATGAGGGCCAAAAGCGAAATACCTCAATTTTTGGTTCATAACACTTTTTATTTGGTATGATCGAAAATTAATGACACGCCATAATTAACGAGAAGAAAGCTGCTCCCCTCAGACGTTTTCAATAATTCCTCGCTGATAACGACATCGTCCGATTGGTTTGGCAGCCTCTAGTGATAAGTTCAGACCCCCCGGTCAGTAAATTATCGATTATGTGGTACTATTTTCCTTTTAATGCTGCGTAAAAGTGGTATGTACTAAATATTTTAAAATAAAATGTCAAATAAAATAAATAAAAGTTTGATAGAAGTCCACTAGGTAAATAATCCTAATCCTCAGGCCCAGACAGTGGGAAGTCCAGATCCTATTTTGACCGCAAATGAGACACAATCATTTGTAATTTCTGCAAATGCCAATGTATGACTGTCATGTGTTGCTGGAAAATCGGTTGAGGTGAAGCATGAAGGTCCTGCAGGGCTTCCAATGGACGGACTTTTACTGTTGAACATGAAGACTTGCCCTGCAACAGCATTATTTTCTTACTTGACACTTTTTCGCCTATTCGTTTCAATGTTTTTCAATCCGTTAAACGTTTTAGTTTTATATTTATTGCTTTTAGCCTTCCATTGATACCTCTCAAACCTGAGTTAGGCTTTAGTAATTGTTTCCGACATTCTTTTACGTCGTTCCAATATAGATTTATTTATGATTTTCTAGTATTTTTATCAACATCTTAGACAGACCATACAAGCTCAAGTAAATTATTATTAGCATAATATGAACCAGAATTCCACCGACGGGCTTTCGGAGGTTGTTCACGGATACCCTCTGAAAAGTTTGGTATAAGGGACCCACGGTCTCCGGCTGCTCGTTACACAGTAACAATGTAATAATGTTTTATTCGGTTTCTTACCGCAATCACCCTTGTTTATGTGTAAATACCTTCACAACAGTGAAGGACTACTAGTGCAAGTCAAATTTCTTGAGACGAAGTCAATCTCTGCCGTTCCCTCCTATTCAGAATATCCTTTCTCTAGGAATTTATCGTTTGTTTACCATTACGTAGTTCTTCTTCCAGCGGTCACACAATTTTAGTTTATTTCAAACTAGCTGGGTGCTCGACATTGCCCGAGATGTCATTTATCCATAACCAATCCATGTAGCTTTTGCGTTATTTTTATTCCTATCCCTAAATATGTTCAACTCCCATTA
The DNA here is from genome assembly GCA_037074705.1 of Zhengitettix transpicula. Lineage (NCBI taxonomy): Eukaryota > Metazoa > Arthropoda > Insecta > Orthoptera > Tetrigidae > Zhengitettix > Zhengitettix transpicula. Next base: position 117,733,833 of record CM073592.1, on the reverse strand, counting down.
CGAAACGGGTTGAACTCATTGACTCTGAAATAGTTTCATTCGACGAATGTTTGAAAATTTCAACCCCCGCTGCTGTGTGTTAAAAAATATACCACGTGAAAATCGTCCGTTTACATCGTTTGAAAATTTCTACCCCCGTTCAGAACCCCCCCCCCCCCCCACACCTCCGCGCGTTTTGAGTAGTGAGAGAAATCAGGGAGGTCGTATTGGGATTGATGGGAAGAGGATTTGTCAGGATGTGCCTGAGTGTTGACAGGGTAGTATGAGGTTTATTGGAAGTTTGCGTTTAACGACGGTTTGAGGGCGACGGGAGGAGGGAAGGGTTATGGCTATGAATGTATTCTATGGTCGGATTTGGGTGATTTATGGTACTATTGATTAGGGAGGATGTGGATTTGTTGATTATTGTGTTGATGGTAGGGATTTGGATGTCTTTGCGGATTGTGGAGTTTCTGAAGCGAAGGATTTTGTTTTGGGTAATTTGGAGTCTGTTTTCTTTATTATTATTCTTAAAAACTTTTATTTTCAATTATACAGTTAATCTTACAAGTATTTACAACAATTATTGTAAATAATTTACATGTTTACATGACCACTGACTTTCCAGCCCTTGTGTTCGTTATCGTTTTTAGTTCTGATACGTTTGAGGTGGATGAAGGAGATGGGTGTTTTGTTATTAGTGCGAAAGTTTGGAGTGTTGAGTAGCGAGTGACGTCAGGGAGGTTGTATTGGGATTGATGGGAAGAGAATTTGTCAGGATTTGCCTGAGTGTTGACGGTTTGCGTTTCAGACGACGGTTTGAGGGAGAGGGGGTTGATGTTTATGAATGTATTCTATGGTCGGATTTGGGTGATGTATGGTACTATTGATTAGGGAGGATATGGATTTGTTGATGGTAGGGATTTGGATGTCTTTGCGGATTGTGGAGTTTCTGGAGCGAAGGATTTTGTTTTTGGTAATTTGGAGCTTTTGTGAGTGGGTTTTGGCGGTGGAGCCCCAGATAGGGGAGGCGTAGGACGAGATGGGTTGGATGAGGGAGAGACAGATTAGTACTGATTGAGACTGGGGAGTTTTTGTATAGTGTATAGTGTTTTGAATTTATTGTTAATTTTGGGGATGAGGATATTAATATGAGCTTGCCGGGATAGTTTTGGATCTAGGGTGAGTCCTAAGTATGTTACTTTTCTTAAAGGAGTCTTTAATATGTAATAAGCAGAACGTACAACACACAACACAACAATCCTCGTAGAATCTGGTCTCTCAGTGTACAGTAAAGCTCGTTTCAAATACAGAACTGTTCCATTATAGGTATTGTTCAAAATTTCGACCACCATGATAACGACTGAGCGTATAGTTCCAGTAACGTTATTAGTATTAACTGAATTTACCAATATTTTACTTAGATCCATGCAGGTGTGTGTGGCTAAGGGAACAACGTTAGTTTAGTTGTTTTGTGAATTTCTTTCGGATTCATACGTGTAATCTAAACGAGCCACTGGAGATGTTTTCTCCGGAAGTGTCTGTGAACACGTGGGAGCGCGTTGTTTGTGTAAAGCTGGCACGTTGGGGAGACTAGACGCATTAATCTGCTGGCGGAATGTTTGCTTTCTCCTGTATGCAGGGCTGCCGTGTTTACAGCCGCTCACTGACGACATAATCACCCTGGACCAGTAAACAAACAGCCGGGAAATCCTACAGTCCAGCTCTCCCTAAAGTCAACTCGGAAATCGTGAGGTCACTCGACTAAGTAAATGTAAAAATGTGCTAGCAGACATGGATATTGCAAGATACTTTGATCTAGTTCTTCAACCATATGAAATATTTTCAAACGTTTCGATTCAACATCTCATTAATTATATGATATACTGAGCCATATAGTTTTGTTAAGATTTTCGACCAACTCGAACAATTATAATTGGAGGTTGTGTTTATGGCCGTTCAACACACCATGAATGACAGAAAAAACTAATTTGGAAGTTACGTCAATTCGAATCCAACATATAACATTATTTATGGAATTTACAACAAAACCACCAAAAAATGATACAATATATTTGTTTGAAGTACCGAGCTTATTTGATACGAACAATCTATATAATAAAAAAGCGTGTATATTTGTATGTATGTAAGTATGTATGTATTGACGTTAATTTCTATACAAATTTTAACGCGTGAACAGAATGCAACAGAAATTTGGACACATATGCTTCAAAACACGAGAAACGGTACTGTGGGGGTGAGAAACCCCTAGCATGAATAGGGAAAGAATTATAATTATAAAACGTGATCATATAGTGTTAAATAACTGTGCGACGTCACAGCACACGCGAGAGTGAGTTGTTAATACGCGACGAAATGCACAATAAAGGAAATAGTTCCTCGTTTCGTAATGAAATAAAGCAGAAATATTTTTATTGAGTAAAAAGTATAATTATATCCAGCTGTACTCCATCGATCCATATAATAAAGAAGGATGTATGTTTGTATGTATGTATTTACGTTAATCTCTATACAAATTTTAACGCGTGGACAAAATGCAACAAAAATTGGTACACATATTCTTGAAAACACGATAACCGATACTGTGGGGGTGAGAAACTCTTAGCATAAAGGTGGAAAGAATTGTAGTTAAAATATTGTTACGAATTTGCCCGTATGAGTTAATGTTATAATTTCGTGTTAAATTACTGCACGCCAAGAGACCGTGCGGTCACAACTTACGTTGGCGCATGAGACAAACGATACATTCATGCGTCATGAAAATATAGTTCCTTTTTTCGTAATGAAATAAAGCAGAAATATTTTGATTGAAAAAAAGTATAATTTTTTCAGTAATACTCCATCGCATGATAATATAAAACAATACGAAATACTTTTCCTTCCTTGTGCAAATTTAATTGAAAAAAAAATTAACGTCGCCATCTTTAATAACTCCAATACGGCGACTACTTGTTTACATTCTGCGTTTCAAATGTACGTCAGCGGAGATTTATTAAATTTCATTGTATAATACTGGTCATAAAGTACTATTGTATCCTGTAAAATATGTCAGGATATAATAAGAGTTTGTATAAGGTACGATTGGTGAGTTATGTATATATATATATATATATATATATATATAAATATCAAAGTATTCATCATGACGTACGGAACCCCCAATAAAATTTTATGTTATCATCGTCATTCAATTAATGTACTGTCTATCAAAAGTATGTGCAGAAATAGGAACATTTAGATTGAATTAAACATTCAATTAATTACTCTTTATGTAACGCATTTCTATAAATTGGTATAAATGTAAAAAAATATTGCGCGTAATCTGTGTCGTGAAACAAAATTTTCAGGTTAGGATAACAGAATTTCTTTAATTATATTGTTTGTGACTAATAATAAATCATGTAATTTATATTCCATGTTTATGAACTACGTTATAAGTGTACAATTTCTGAGAAATGAAGTAAAGCAAAAATATTTTGAATAAATAAAAAGGATAATTATATCCATCAATACCACATCGAGTGATAAATAAAAATGATTATGAATGGTTATAAAATCCATGGAAATAATTTTCTTTTAAATAATTTGACTTTTAACGGGACATGTTTAACGGTATCACGGATCAAGATTTTTCCCAATTATATCTTGCAATACCTTTTGGAGAAGACATAGAATGATGATAAAAACAATCATTAATATTTGTTAATCATTATAATTTAATAGAGGTTATTTTAAATGTTCTAAAACTGACAAATTACTTCGAGTGAGATTCTTGAAAAATTTTGGTTATGTGTGAATATCATTATAATTTTACGTATTTTACTGTAAATGTATTTAGTTTAAGGGAATAACTTCAAGTGAGAACTGTTGAGAATTAACGACATTGCACAAAATTAATATTTTTCTAATAAAGTGGTGGAGTGTTTCGTAATTTTTTGCATTTATTTTCTACAATTCTACTAATATCAGATTGCTAAATCCGCCAAAGAGTTTATTTTCACACGGAAAAATTATATATCTACAAATTTAGGAAGTGTTTTAACCTTTAAGCCTGGTGGGCACCACTCATATTTTAAACACGCACAGTTTGTATTTTAATGGTTACATGACTTTCCTTCTATCAAATAATAAATAAAATTAGTTTTACTTACCACGGTAATGCATAACATGAATTTATCTTGTGCTTTGTACGCCAGGGGTATGACAAGCCCCACGCGACTACTAGTGCAAGTCAAATTTCTTGAGACGAAGTTAATCTCTGCCGTTCCCTTGTCTCCTATTCAGAATATCCTTTCTCTAGAAATTTATCGTTTGTTTACCATTACGTAGTTCTTCTACCAGCGGTCACACAATTTTAGTTTATTTCAAACTAGCTGGGTGCTCGGCATTGCCCGAGATGTCATTTATCCATAACCAATCCATGTAACTTTTGCGTTATTTTTATTCCTATCCCTAAATGTGTTCAACTCCCATTACGAAACGGGTTGAACTCATTGACTCTGAAATAGTTTCATTCGACGAATGTTTGAAAATTTCAACCCCCGCTGCTGTGGGTTAAAAAATATAACACGTGAAAATCGTCCGTTTACATCGTTTGAAAATTTCTACCCCCGTTCAGAACCCCTCCCCCCCCCCCACGTCCGCGCGTTGTCCAGTTTGTCACAATGAAACTCATCGACATCCATAACACCAGAATTGACTCGAATTTTGGTGTATTCGCGTTATTTTCATGTAACGCTCCACGAAACCCCACCCCTAAGCGTGCTCCCCTCCCACGGCGATAGGGATTGAAATTATTCACAGAAAATTTCTACCAAAATATTATGAATTGAAATGACAACGAAAAATATTTATTGGACGCTAATGTCGGCCGATCAACATGTTTGAAAACTTCTACCTCCGTTCAGCCCCACCCGTGGGGGTTAAACTGCAAGTTGAATGTCATAATTAATCTCAGAGGCATCCATAACCACGGAATAGCATCCTATCTCGGTTTTGGTGTTATTTTTATGTAATGCAATTCCACCCTACCCTTCACGGTTCTCTCCTCCCAAGCCGACAGGGGTTGGTATTTATACACAGATATAATTAAAAATATGATTAGTGTCATTAACCCTGTAAAATATTTATTTGACGCAAATATTGACAGGTTAACATTTTTGAACATTTCTACCACCGCCCACGTCCGCCCAGCTCCACCCAGCCTCGTCCGCTTCTACACGTTACGCAGGTTGTCATAAATAAATTCAGCGACATCCATAACCCCGATTTGTCTCGAATCTCGGTTGCTTTCGCGTTCTTTTCTTGCAATTCCCCTCCACCCCTTCCTTTACCCGTGCACCCCTCCCATACCGAAAGGGGTTGAATTTATACACAAACAAAGTCGAAGAAATAGCATCAATATAATTAATGCTAAAAATAATTGTTAAAATAAAATATCGACCTCTATTGCATGTTTCAAAACGCAAATATCGGCTGTGATTTCATGTTTCAAAATTTCCAACTCCGTCCACCTCCACCCCTGGGGGTTAAATGGCCATAGTTAAACTCAGCGAATCCATAACCCTTGACATGATTCTAATCTCGGTTGTATTCTCGTTATTTTCTTGTAATTCCCCTCCACCCCCACCTCTAAGGGTGCTCCTTTCCCACGGTAAAAGAGGTTAAAATTATACTCAGATGACATCGGTAGAAACATTATCAATCTCTTTGACCTCTAAAAATATTTATCCGACTCAAATATAGACTGTTTTAGCATGTTTTAATATTTCCACCCCCGTGCACCTCCTCTCCTGCTGATGGTTGACGTGTTTCACTATGACAGTGTTTGTTTCCTGGTCGCAAAGAATACATGTTCGAAATTTGGTGAAATTTTCTCCACCTGTGTATGTTTGTATAAGGCAAATACAAACAAACACACAAACAAACGCTCTGTTTTATTTGTTAGACAAATCACCGAAATTGCAGGTTCTATTGCAAAAAAACTTCTCTCCTATACTGAAATTGAATGACTTGTAAATGATGCATGGGATAGGAGCACCCTTGGGGTGGAGGTGGAAGGGCGTTACAAGAAAATAAGGCAAATACAACCGAGATTTGATTCTAATGCAGGGTTATGGATGTCGCTGAGTTTAATTATAGCATTCAACTTGCCACTTGAAAACTTGCCCAGGGGCGGGGGTGGACGGCGGAGGAATTTTTATACATGCAAACACGGCCGATATTTGCGTTGAATTAATATTTTTTTGGTTAATTAGATTGACAGTATTTATACTGATGTTGTTTACGTATGATTTTAACCTTTTTCGCAATGGTAGGGGTGAGGTGGAGGGCGTTACTAGAAAATAACGCGAAAACATCAGAGACTCGTATCAAATCGGGCTTATGGATGTCACTGACATTATTTAGGGTAATCTGGGCAATGCACGGGGATTGGATGGTTGGGCGGTGTTGGGGGAGGGAGTATAACATTTGAAACATATTTAAACGACCAGTATTTGAATAAGATAAATATTTTTATAGGTCAATGAGATTCGTAATACTTCTAAAGATGTTCTCTGTCTATAATTACAACCGCTATAGGCTTGGGAGATGAGCACTGTTAAGGGTGGAGGTGAAGATGCATTACATAAAAATAACGCAAAAAGAACCGATATTGGACTCGAATCCGGGGTTATAGATGTCGCTGAGTTTAATTATGATATTCATTTATAGTGGACGGTCGTGGAAATTTTGAAACATGCAATCACGGCGAATATTTGCATTGAATAAAATTTTCAAAATTAATTACATTGATGGTAAATATAGTTGGTGAATCATTTCAACCCTTTTTGGCATGGGAGGAGAGCACGCTTAGGGATGGGGGTGGTGGAGCTTATAATAAAATTAACGTGAAAACAATCGATATTCGAGTTGAGGCGTCTCAATATTTATATGCCAACATGGGACTCGCGCGGGGGGGGGGGGGTGGCATAGTGGAGGTGGGTGAGTCTAAAATTTTCGAACTTGTTAGCCGGTCGGTTATTCCGTCGAAAAAATAGATTTCGGGACCAATGAGATTCATAAAATCTCTCAATATGTTCTCTATGCATAATTTCAACCCTTTGAGGGCTTGGGATAGCAGCATCCTTATGGGTGGGGATGGAGTGGCATTACATAAAAATAACGCTTAAACAATCCAGATTGGAGTCGAATCCGGGGTTATGAATGTCACAGAGTTTAATAATATTCAACTGGATGTTTAACTCCCCCAAGGTTGGGGGTGGAAACTTTCAAACATGTGAAACGGTCAATATTTGGGTAAAATTTAAATATAAATTTAAAAGAAATATTCAAAATATAAATTAATTAAACGAAATTAACTTAATTTAGAAAACGATACAGCATCACGAAATTTAATAATAATTGAAATAGAGTTGCTTAAAATAATATATAATCTATTAAATATTCTGATTTTTAAAATTTATTTAGTTCCAATAAATTATTTAGGAAAAAAACTAATTTTTAATGATTTTAGGAACTTCCAATTTCAAATTTAATTATCTTTTAAATTGAATTAAACTTTAAACACTTATTACGTTTTGAAATAAATTTAAATTTAACAAAGTTTGAATTTTAATTTCCAAGTTGCATTTAATCTCAATTGCATTAAATTAAGGTCTTGATTTAATAAAAAAGAAAGTTTAAATTTTTAATTTCTCAGTTCAGCAAAACTCTTTAAATTTAAAAATTGTTTTAAATCACAACGTTTGAATGTACTCGTCGATTTGCGTTAGCGATCAGTATATTCAAGGAAGGGTGGGGGCTAAGATGGTCGCTTGCTGACATATGCCTAACTATCGTACCGATCGCACAAATCGACCTCCGAACTACGTTCAATTTAATCGAAAATAACTCCGACTTTCACAGTGTAAATTGTTGATTCTATTACTCTTAATGGCGCACAATAAATAATCACATTATTTGTCGTAACGTTTGCTTATGAGTTTTCGTTTGCGTCACAATTTCTCATCGTAAACTCTCCAATAAATCGGAAAATTCGATGTTTATTACCATTTAAGAATTTCTCGAACCAATCAGATGTGCAAATTTGAATTCAAATTTCTCAGGCTTCTACATGATTGGTTTCTGACGATAAAAATAGTCAAATCGAGGCTCAACGATCTCGACTGACTTGGCAATATTGTGAAACACTTTACGTCCTTAAAAATCCAATACATTCCTGTTACTATTTTAAACAATATCACAGATTTCTTTAAACAAATTATCGCGGATTTTCGAAAAAAATTTACTGTTTATGTTAGAATTAATTTACGTCACCAACATACTCCAATTTAGTCAAATTAATTACTTTCCACATTTAAGTACTAAAAACTTTTTAGATTCACATTAAATAATTGACATAACTAAATTAGTATAATCATTAACATAATCACAAAATTATCTACAAACATAAATTAAAATTTTCCACTATACTCTACTGTAAATAAAAATTAATTCAATTATCCATAATAGGTATTCAATTCTTCTCAAATATTAAAATGTTGTTTTTAGATTGTTTGTTAATCTGCTTATTCTATCACAATATATTTCTGTTCCCTAATTTATATAGATAAACATATCAATTTTATGTTTTTCAAATTATGAATTCATTTTTCTACATATTTTATAGTTTTATTTTCTTCGTTTTATGAGTTTTATTTATTTGTGTATTTAATTAATGCATTGTAACACGGGAAAGTAGACCCGAATTATTTGTATATTAAATATATTGTAAATTCAGAGTTTGTTCAATTGTTGGTCCAGCCAGACAGCGTTTTTTGGCGAGTAGTCTTGGTTGCGGCGTGATAAAAAAAAATGTCGAGAACTACAAGTATATTAATTTCGTTGAGCATATTAAATGTGGTAGGAATTAAATCCACGTGTTCTGTCTTCGAACCTGTTAAGTGAGTCACGTCTCAGTTAGAGTAGCTGAATTTCACATGCAGGAAGCCATGGAAATAATCCCCGCGTCTACTCAACAAATCCATCTATACATCGACTGCCTAAACGGAAGACCCCTGGACCAGACCTGATAACCAACGAAATATTGAAAAACTTATCAAAGAAAGCTGTAGCCTATTTAACCTCAATTTGTAATGGTTGTATAAGACATGGATACGTTCCTCTGGCATGGAGAACAGCAGACGTATTACCAATCTACAAAACTAGCAAGAACATACATGACCCTGATAGCTACAGACCTACTGTACACTTCAGCTAAGCTACTAGTGAAGGTGATCCTCACTAGCCTGCAAGAATACGTACACGAACATGAAGTTATACCATCTCATCAGTTTGGGTTCAGACAGTCACAATCGACTACTCACCAACTCATCAGAATAACAGAGACGATTGAAAAGGGATTTGAAGAGATGAAATATACTGCAGCAGTCTTTCTAGATCTGGAAAGAACCTTCGACAAGGTTTGGCTGGAAGGACTCTTGTATAAAATGATAAAATTAAACATTTCGGATTACATAATAAAAACTATAGAATCCTTCCTGACCGACAGGACGTTCAGAGTAAGGATCAACGCATCACTATCTAGCATAAAAACAACAAAAGCAGGAGTTTCCCAAGGTAGCCTATTGGGACCAACGTACACGATGTTCCTACAGTGAACGACTCAACGACACCGCGATACTAGCACAGAGCGCCAAAATAGAAACTACAGTTCAACACCTTCAAAATGCAGTAAATGTAACGTGTGATTGGTATAAAAAAATGGAAAATAAAAATCAACACTACTAAATGCCAAGCAAAGATGTTCACACTGAAGCGCTACACTCAACTACCGACACTCCGACTGCACAATAATCAAATACCATGGAATCCAAAGGACTCAGGGATAAAGTATCTAGGGGTCCACCTAGATGCAAAACTCAACTGGAGATACCAGATTCATAAAAAACTAAATGAATGCTACTTAAGACTCTCTCTGCTCTACCCCCTGATCAAACGAAAATCTCATCTTCGAGTTGAATCCTCGCTCCTAATTTATAAACCGATTCTCCGACCCATTCTTACATACGCCTGTCCAGCTTGGAGCAACGCACCTACAAGTTCGCTCAAGAAACTTCAAACCATGCAGAATAAATTGTAATTAACAGCCCGTGGTACATACGAAACAGTCAAATCCACCAAGAATGAAAGGTTCCACTACATCCACACCCTAAGCAGTAACTTTTTCAAAAATATAGTGAAGTGTAAAAGTGCAAAGAAATTAAATCTAGGACAAAAAAACACCCATAAAAGACTCAAACGAAAGCTTCCACAAGACTTACACAAATAATTATCAACCTGTAAATACTTGAACCAAATGTAATCAGCCAGACGTGTGAAATATTCACATAATCCTCTCTCCAAATACTGTTAGCCACATGATCTCTTATTATATCATAGCAGTGTATTGCATTTTACTTGCAGACCCTGCTAAATAAAGTTAAAAAAAATAAGAATCGACGCACACAAGTTTTAATAGTGAGAAAGTGAACTGAATAGGGCCAAAAAGCAGAGCAATATAATTTGATTAAATATTTCAAGTGCTTCTAGCAGTGCCACGCAAAACGGAAGCCACGTGTTCCAGATCGTCAAAGGACAACGACACAGATAAGAAAATACAAACATTCAGTTACAATATTTGATTTATGCCTCAGCAACTGCCAATTCTTCTTCCCACGGGTAGCCCGGGCTTAGGATCTCATGCTTAACTAATAACTTCAATAAGAATTAATTGTAAACAAATCGCTTACAAATGTAATTAAAAGTTTTATTTTTTAATGATAATTAATGTTATCAGTTTTGGAGCCCACCCTGTACAAAATAAGACGTCACATGTCAAAAGACGCAAGGGCTCAAATAAGTCGTCACGCTATATATCTTGGATGTTTCGTCAGTGTATGACTAATTGAATCAATTTATCGAATCAAATAAAAAATTGTATGATAAAACAGCAGAAAGTTAATCACATGTCTGACAAATAGGGTTAAATAATAAAATCCGTCAATAATCAAGTAATATGATTACGAATATCATGTGTAATAAGGGGGAAAACTTAAATAGAATCCTTGTTTGGTATGACGTCATTTGAACACTGTTAATAATCCAAACATACTTTCTAAAAGAATGAGTGAGACTAGTATAATCCAAATTTTGTAAGTGGGCCAGTCACCGAGAATTAATTGAAAAGTTTTTCTTATTTATTTAAGGGTGAGATATTACAATTTTTATCTAAAAGTTTGAAAATTTAACATTTCTTTAGTTATTTTCAATTATATATACACAGAAATATAATTAAATAAAGAAACAAAAATCAATTATATTATTTAATGTGGCTCCGGATCTTTACACTTTATGTGCCGGTTACATGGACCTTCTCTATCACGGGATAATGGGCCTAACTACAGGGCATTAGAGTGGCAGGCAAAAGCCATTACGCAAGATAGACGATGGATGTTGAAATGCATACGACAGAGTTCGTCGGATACTAGCGTCTCGTAGCTCCGAGATGCACACCGCGACGTCTCGCTGTCCAAATCCGATGTCCACACAACTCGGAGGCCATTGTCCGTTCACAGCTCTGAGTTGAACCTGCACGAATTGCCACATCAATCACGGATCTCTTAATGCTTCACAAATCACCAAAGACATATATAACAACATAGACTGAACAAGTCACCGCCATATTTGAAGCAACTTTAAAATTCAGCCGCCATGTTTTATAAGGGCTGGTGGGCGTTCTCCTATCGTCTGCTAGCCTTTACTATGCCGCACAAATTACCTAAAACTAAATCTCTACAAACAACATATTTTTTAAGGTTTAAGTAAATATAACACATTTAGGGCATTGATAAACTTATAGACCTTTAAATAATATCAGTTTTGTATACAATTGCCTAATATTGCGTCCTCTTTCATCCATTGCTTTTTCTTTACACATTTGACGAATTCTTGAATGAAAGTAATGTTTTAGTAAAACCTTTATTAAAATTGAGTAGTGAGTTTCCTCACAAAATTAGGCCGAATCTATTAAATGGTCGAATTAACAAAATAAAATTTGTTTATGTCCCAACATCCGGAATACCTCCACACACAATTTTAATAGCAAATTCTTCTTTCCTATGTGAGTTTCATTATTCCTCAATACTTTTTCAGCAAGTGTAAATAATTTCACAACGTCTTTAGACGGGTTGATTAACTTGTCTTTAAAGTCTTTTATTTTAATCTTTCAGAGCGAGGAGCAAGGAGAACCTCTAAACAACCTAAACACCTCATATCTATTACCCATCGTTTTGTTAGCTTCAAAGGAAATCTATATAAAAAAAGGGGACTAGATTACTTGCAGTACAGAGAAATACTTTAATAAAAATAAATATGACTCTCATTATAGATGATCATGCAGAATACATAAAATTGAGAAATACGACCTAAGAATAAGTTAAGTTAGAAATGAAAATTCCTGATACGTCGGAAAAATAATAAGGAAGGTAGTCAAATACAGACGAAATAGTCCAGAGCGACACAACAGCACCTCCAAAGCTTTTGTTTTTTTTGTCAAATGACGAGTGCAGTTGTGTCGCTCTAGGCTCTTCTTAGCGCCTGAAGAAAGGACAAGGATCCCAGAAACGTTGTGTGGTATTTATATTATCCCTTATTTTGTTTGCATTTGGCTATCGTTCTTATTATTCTTATGCTGATACCTGAAATACGATACTTCATGTGTTTTCGAACTACGGTTATTACAATTGTAGGCTGAACACACGCTTGGCATGATTAATATTAACAAAACAATATATTTTAACATAAAAACTTCAAAACTTTCACCAACAACAGCGCAATAAAGACAACTAAGAATTTCGGTGAAGTAGACCTACTAAAAAATGGCGGTCGTGTTGTTTGTTGCTGCCACCCAGAGCGCTGTAACGCTGATATAGCCACTCTATTATGTTTATATAACTCTTTGCAAATCACCGCCCAATTAATTCCCTTCAGAGATGCTCCACGAAGGTTCTTTCAACAATCCTCTTTGCTTTTGATCGCCGTTGCTGCCAACCAACGGCAGTCTACAATAACTACCCCTGGAAACGTAATAATATTTGTAGGCGTGCGTTGACACGCGTTACATAATGAACCATACGTAATATTTTTATTTATTTTATAAAAAAAAATTAAATAAATTCAATCATTAATTTAAATAGCCGACTATTTGACATTATATATTTTTATTATTCGGCTAAGACAAGTTTTTAAAATATTTTCTTAGTTAAACATTCAATATTATTTTCATGTCATTCTGTTATATTCAAATTATGATTATTGTTTATTAAAAATTTTCCCTACCATCAGAACCATCATAAAGTTTAAAATAATAATTGAAAGACAATACGGATCATTTTATGTCCCAACAAAAGTAATTTGAAAGTAAATTTATAAAACATTACAATTTATAATAATTGAAAGACAATACGGATCATTTTATGTTCCAACAAAAGTAATTTGAAAGTAAATTTATAAAACATTACAATTTTTGATGCCAAACGTAAGTTTAAATGATCATATTAAGACATTATTCCAGGGAATAAAGCTCTTATTATGTGTATATATAATATAAGCCAATCATACATATAGAAATGATTGCAGAGGATAAAACTGCTTTTATAATATGAGCAAATCATGCATATCTCTTAACGCAACTATTTGCGTCGCTGGCGACGTCTATCAAATATGTCTACAGCCGGAAGGATCAAACGCTTGAATGAGGTCACTGGACATAAGAGCGGCTCCATTACTTTTATCCTACAGCTAGTAAATTACGCGGCGAAAGTTTTAAAGATAGCTCTCAATGGGACATCCATCCAGCTCATCAACCGGAACATTAATAGATCAAACTTTCGTCACCGTGACACACAACTTACAATAGAAGAACAAACCTTACTAATGATGCATTAAATATTTTTACATTAGGCGTTGTATTTATTTACTGATTCAATTAGTCCTCTGCTGACGAAATGCAACAAGACAATGTAGTTAGTATTGTAATGAATAAATTGAAAGATATAATTAATAAAAATTTTAACAAAAGATTATTTAATTAATGTTACAATTAATTTGCACTACCTTGGCACGCCGAAATTTAATTTAACAAGCAAATATTTTATTTATAATTTGTTGGGCCTTCTAAATAAAACAAAACCTTTATAAGACAATTTACTTTATTGAATATAAATTTACGACATTTGCTCTGTGGTTAAATACATTTAAAATCTCAAAGTTTAGCAATTTGATAACACTGTTCTCAGGGTCGTTTACTTGGGCTTGATAAGTAAAGAACAATCAAATAATTTATAAATTAAGTAATTAACAATCCAAAACCAAAAATGAGACGAACGAAATCTGACTTAATTTCTTGTGAACTTACGTTGGTTGGCAGCAACGGCGATCAAAAGCAAAGAGGATTGTTGAAAGAACCTTCGTGGAGCATCTCTAAAGGGAATTAAATTAAATTAAACTATCGTTTACAAACTTAATTAATTTGGTTTCTACTTACGAAATGTCCTGCTGGTACCAGACTTAGTTTCGGGGTTCGGCCAATACAATTTACACTAAAAAGGCCATGAATCACAGATACTACACTTGATGGTCAAACACACGGTCGTAGTAATTGGATTTTCCTCCGGGAACTGGATCTGCTGCACCTCCAGATCATCAGCCAGACATATTGTAACTCAATGTCTTTACGTTGAAAATGTTGATCTCAGTACGCGTAGGAATCTCAATGTGGCGCTAAATATTTGATTATGCTTTGCGGTTTTTACAAAGTATCTCTCTGTCCAGACTTTATACTTGGATTTTAAAACTGATAACTCTCTCGGTTGAATTTTAAACTTGGGCACGCTGTCCGCCACTCTCAAAATTTTGAAATCTTCTCCCTCCTACGATTTCAGACAGACTGCTTTCAGACAGCCCCGCGGTTCACAACAAAGCTGGCCCACCCATTGTCGTCTTTTGAAGAATTGGTGCCGCTAACAATCCAATTATTTAAATAATTACTGGCCTCTAATTAGTATTACAGTATGTACATATATAATAACTACTTATAAAAAACTAACATAAAATGTAGTATGTAAATTATAAATATGGTGTGTAGATTAAAATAATTACGAATACATAAAAACTTATAGGAAATTAATAACTTTAATAATAGGATGTATGAAGAAGAAAATATAATAAATGAAACTGGAAAATTTACGAGGCACCTTCAGAAAGTGTACTGTGACCATAGGCTGAGATTTTTTGTTTTTGATGGTTGGCAGCACTGAGTGATTGAAGGGAATCTTCTGACAGTGCGATCATAGCAAGAACACGGTAGAATGTAAACTCACATTGTCGAGTCCACTTTCTTGAAATATGTCAGTAAGAAATCCAGCCTCGTGCTGTTATCCGCTTCCTACCCGCGGTTTCGTGAATCAAAACTGTTTACACGCTTGAATCAAAAAGACAGTCGTCACAGTGGCGTCAAACCAATTCCCCATCTCCAAAAAATTTAAACCACAATTTCGGTAAAAAAAAATTGCTCCAAGCTTCACATACATACAGTCAGTTGTCTTCAGTCATTCTACGAATATGGAGCGTGATAAGTTATTCCCTTGCATAGCCTGGTATAGATGTTTTAAAAACGAAAAACATTAATGATGCAATGGGTTTGTCCAATGATTATGAAAAGAGTCATGTTGGGGGCATTCTATGTTCACATTGAGGAGTTGAGAAAATTAGAAAACAATTTTTTTAATCGTTTTCGTATGGGTATTGAAAATTTCGACGATCTTCTTACACGGATAGGAAAATCCATTCAAAGCCACAACACATGAGTCAGGGAATGTATGACACCCCCTATACAAATGTTGAAAATCACAACCGCAAAAAAATCGAAAGTTATATTAATCTGATATTGATTTATTATAATAAAATATATTTGCGAAACGTCAGACGTAAAAGAAAACATACGATAGAAATTAAACCACCACAATTCATTTCATCCCTACTTTCGGACTTTTCAGATGGATTCTAAAATTTTAAGAAAAATAAATATCTAGATCCGACTGTTTAATGACGCTCAATGTCAATCCAAACAGAGCTTTAATTATCGCGTCTCTAGAGCTCTAAAGTTTGCAGAATGTGTAAAAAAAATGCAGGATTTTTCATACTATAAACTTACAACCCTAATTGATATTGTAAAGGTTTGTAAAGTTTTACATAACTTTGTTCTTGAAAGGGACGGCTACTTTGGCTATAACTGGGTTTAGAAGTACGAGAAGTGGACGAGTATGTGGAGGAATTTCAGAATATAACGTAAGAAACGCGATGAAGATTATTTCTTAACTCCGACGGAAACAAAAAAATGGCATTTAATATATTGGGAAACAAAACTGGCAAAATGTGTGCTTAATAAATATATTTTTTGTTACTACCAGAATTTCCAAGCTGTTACAATTAGTTTTTACAAAATCAATATACGTATTGTATTGTACTCTCCATATTCCGTTTTTTGTTTATCATCCATATTTTCGTATCCATTTCTTAATTCTCTGCAAACTTCTAGCTAAGAATTTCTATTCTGTAATCTGTATTTATGTTTTTCTCTACTTTTGTCCCACAAAACGAGTCGATCATGAATTAAATGATTATAAGTAGTTGTACATCCTCCTTGGTGATAATGGAAAAAAATATAAGTACAAATATTTCACTTAAAGAATGCATATGATGAACCAGGAAAAATGTAGACTAGACGAATCGGGCCGGGTAGATGGGTAAAGTAATCACCCTCTTGGCTGACGCACTTGGACGACAGCCGGGACTCTGCAGTAGGAGAACCTGGACGACTGTCGGCTGCAGGGTGAACGACAACGACACCGTGCAGGCCTGGTGTGAAACGGCTCATAAGTTTTTTAACTTTTCTGTAGTGAATCTGATGTCGTTAGTCGATTGTCGGGTAAATATGAAACGAGCCTTAGCCACCAAGGCGCTCTTGGACTCATTTGGTTGGGATATTGGTAACCAACCTCCGTATTCCGCCTTCATATTATCATCGTTTTACCTCCTTGAAGGTACGCATGAGTGGAATTAAATGTTCAACTGACGAACAGCTGCTGAAAGAGGTTTTGAAGTGGGTGAAGGAGCTAGCGGGAGAGTTCTTCGAGGAGAGCATAAAGAAGCTTATGCCACGGCTCACCACATGAATTCAACGGGATAACGATTATTGATAAGAAAGAAAGCCAATTCAAACAAAATAAGTAATAATATAAATACCACACAACGTTTCTGGGATCCTTGTGTTGAAAAAATGGTTAACAAGAGTTTTAACAATATCCTGTAATTTTTCTCAATTACAACTGGGGACTTGAGTCCGAGAACTTTTGCCATTCTTTATTCGTTGCATAAGAATATAGATACTCTTTAAAAATCTTGGACTATTTCTCCCTTTATCCTTTTCTACATTTTAATATTCTATGCAAAAGACAAGTTTCACCCTGACGTAGGTAATGGTCACTCCCACCCTCAGCGCCAAAATATGCACCGGCGGTATACAGCCAGCAAAATGGGTGTATTTTCGGTAATTCTCTACGGAATTTTAAAACCAGGTCATTCAATGGAAAGAGAATTAAATTCTCTAAAACTTTTCTCCGGTGACAATTAAGTGTACTGGCGACCATTGCGGAGATATCAGCACTATAAATATGACAAACTGCATTCTTTTCAAAATAAAGGAAAATGTAAATTTGACGAACGATTTTTACCACTTCGTTCGACCGAAATCCGTAATCAGTTATATCATTGTATCAAGAATTTAATGCTCTACAATTTATTACTCAACATTATTTTCAATAGAATACTTCATGATTGTTCTGTTAGCGAAAAACTGAAAAGAGGTGCAAAATTTCATGGTTTTTAGGGCACAGAAACTTTTCCTAAGGACTTACGAATTACAAAACTTGGTTTTCCAATAATGACCACAAATATAAAAGTTGGGGGGGGGGGGGAAATACCCTACTTTTTCGTGGTAGGATGGGCTATCTGTCGTTTACGAATTTTTAAAAATTCTTCCCCAGTCCACTCCTACCCCTAAGAAACTATAGATGCATTACCCCACAGTGTTTGCTCCTGTATTATAAGTAACATGTGTACCAATTTTCTTGAAATTTTTTAAAAAATAATTGAGTCAGAAGATAGTGTTGTTGTTAATTTTACGTATTATTTGTGATAACGATCTTTCATGCCAACGCCTAGGGATGCTTCGCTCCCTTGTCGATAGTAGAATTTTTACATAAACAACATCGGAAATAACTCTATCTCACTGACCCCGAAAAGTATTTATTCAACGCAAATATCAGCTGTCCGCTGACCTCGCGGATGTACTAAGTTTAGTCGATATTGTTTCACGCGTTTTACTTTGTACATCGCTTCGTATATTTAATTTATTAGACGATAATAAATGTCTTAGATACTCTGTAAATTCTCTGAAATTTGAAATCACAGCTCACTCAAATCAATATAAATCTATTGAAAATAAATAAATAAATAAAACAAATTATACTATTCACCAATTTCTTCTTTTGAAAAGTTTCCTCAAATATTTTTGTTGCCGGCCTGCTGTGGTGTAGGGAACAGCGTCATTGCCTCACATCACAGAGGTCCCGGCTTGAATGCTGCGTTTGTGTCTCCACTATCATCAACTGAGAACCTCTCGCTGGAGATTTTCCTGTCAACGACAGTAAAAAAAACGCCTGCACATTGACGTATAGAATATTCAATTCTGATTTTCAGTTAAAAATATAGGGGGGAAAAGTTTTTTAAAAAATAAAATATATTGTAATAAACAAATGAAAGTATTTAATTAAAATGGTTTGTAAACGTAATAAACAATTAAATATTTAATTAACTTGAACTAATAATTGAAATTATTGAATGAAAGGAGCATGAAAATAATTACTTTTATTCAATTCACTTAAACAATTTGTTTATTATGCACAACTATTTACCTTATAAAACAAATTGCTTGTTGAACTTTACATCAATTTTTATACAAAAATTTCCTTTTCTCTAACCTCAGGGTTTTTATTGGGCCTTTTAAATAAAGGACAATTAAAATTTTTACAATTTACTACTAACAAATATTTTTATAAACTCTCTAAATTTAATCAAAATAAAACGAAATTATATCGAAATCTGACGATATTCTACCTTTTATTAACGTTTACAATATGAATTTTTATAATGTTTCTTTTTTTACTCCCTGTTGTACCGGTACCAGGGTAATTGTAGAGATTTTGCAGCACTTTAACAGGTCGTGTATCACTGAATTTACTTTGCTTCACTTTGCTAAACTCCGCCCAATTGACCACCGGACACAATTCTTCCGAAACCTTCGTCCCACCTATATCCGCCGACTTACTTTCAGAGTTCCTCGATATCACAGGCAAAATGTGGATTGACGCTCTCGTCTCAAGTCCCCGACCGAATTAATTTTTGTTCTGTCCTCTACTGATATCCTTCACCAACTGCCAAACTCAATTACTCTGTATTCCACAATGTCCTGTGGCTGACCAACAAAATTTCAATTCCTTCCGCATTCAGCAAGATTTCGTGGCTGACTGCTGCTCTGTCGTCTTACGCGCACTAAAACCAACAATGTCCTGCCTGTTCAGTATTCTCGACCATTATTTTTTAAAAAATTATTTTATTTTAAGTCGCATCAACTTCTAGGTCATTAGCGACTACTTATTTATTTTATTACAGGATCTTTATATTTCACAGTTAAGGTTAATCATTTTCAGGTATTTAATTATTAGTCTTTTGTATTCTGTTGAGTGAAGCACTTCACTGATGTTTTTACTGTCCAGTAGCTGTTTTCTTTCTTGATCGTATTTTGAACATTCACTTATTATATGTTTAATAACTATTGGGGACTTGCATAGCTCACAATTAGGTGCAGGGCTATTGTTGATTATGTGGAGGTGTGTCATCTTTGAATGTCCAGTTCTGATTCTTGATATTACTACCTGGTCTCTTCGGGTGGCTGTGGGGTTGATTTTTATTGCTTGAAATTCTTTGATTTTTTGGTGGATATTGCTAGCTTTAATTCCTCTCCATTTGTTGTTCCACTGGTGGTGGAGATTACTTTGGGCACTTTTCCACACATCTTTATAGGTGTATGTTGGCCTTGGGGGTGGCTCTGTGCGTGGATGTGTGGCAAGCTTGGCCTTCAGGTCCCATGGATACCTTGATGAGCTGGAATCCATACTACAATGACTGTTTTGCCATTTTTATGAATTTTGTGGTATATTTCTTGGATTAACATTGGTAATTCAGATGATGTATCTTTTTTAGTGATTTCTTGAATAGCAGTCAGTGAATCGGTAAGAATTATATGTTTTTTGTTGTTGGATAACTCAATATGTTCCATGGCCATAAGTATGGCGTAGATTTCAGCCGTGGTAATGGAGGATATTGGGTTGAGTGTTGTGATGGATGTTGAGCTCCACCATTATTGTATCTGTGTGTTCGCCGATAACAATTTAGTTCAATAATCTCTAAGTATTAATTCTTTTAATTGCCCTTTTATCATTACAATATATAATTTTGTAGCCTAACTTTGACTTTAAGCTTATGATCCACTCTGGAAATATTAATCAGCTTTTACAGTTTATGCCGGATGTCTCTGGTCGTTTGTTGAATTTCAGTAGAACGCAAAGCCTACTTTTCTGTATTCTACTATCTAATGTTTCCCAGCTTAATGCATTTGCTTTACCTTTTCCGTGCCACGTTACCCCGTATTACAAAATCTGCAGTTCTTCTCTGAAGATTTTTTCCAACCAATACGGATCCCAAAACTTATATCACACTCGAGTTTTTTTATATGCCGCTGTGCTCTTTTAATATTTGAATACGAAATGCAGGTATTTCTACAATTTACATGCTCATCCCACCCTACATTTGAGTTCAAAAGACTTCGTGCCAACCTACGGCAAATCATTTGTAAAACTAAAACTAAAACACCTGTTAAAATAATCTTTGGCAATTAAAGGTTTTTTTAATCGTAATAAATTTTGCTATTAATATCATTTAATTAACCTTTCTATTTTGCGCATAACAATATGTATGTTACTAAACATCTTTTATTTTTTTTTAAAAAAAAACGAAACGTATTTCCGTCGTAGGCTATAAACATCTCAGCAGCTGGTAAATAAAACAAGAATTGTAGGCGGACTAAAGTGTGCGCCCAAACAAAATGTAGCCTCCGCAGAGCGATATACGGGACCACAGCGACAAGAAATACAAGGTGCTGAAGTGACAAATGGCTAGTCAAGAACAAACTTGCTGAGTAATTGTTCCAGGAGCACGTAGCAGGATTTCGTTGACAGTAACGGGACTGAAGCTACACAAATAAATGTTGTCCGGTAGAATGCGTTCGTGGACTGCTTCTAGCAACAAACTTACGGAAATTAAAGTCAGATTTCAGTGAAGCACGCTACATACAATTTACCAGTAATAGTGAAGTTCAAAGTAAGCATGCGGAAAATGAACATTTTTATAATTTCTTAAATAGGCTATCATTGGTCAAGCAATAAAAATATATATATATTTTCTACGTTTCAATTCTATCGTATATGGCGAATTCATTAAATAAAGTGTAATACGGTCATTGAAAAAATTAAAATTCCTAGGAGTAGTAGAGGTTTTAAAATGAAAATTATACGTCTGTTTTAAAAATTAATACAAAGACAAAATAGCCAAATACAGACAAAAGAAGTGATGATATATCAACGTTTCGGGAATTCTTGTTCCTTTCTTCAGATGCTAAGAAAACTAAAACTTCACTGTTCAATTGTGTCGCTCTAGGCTCTTGTGTTTTAAGTTTTCTTAGCATCTGAAGAGAAGAACAAGGTTTCCAGAAACGTTGTGTGGTATTTATAGCACTTCTTTTGTTCATTCTCCTCTAGTTTTTTTTTAAAAAAAATAACTTTGGTGAATCCGAAATCTTCAAAATGGAATTTGCATAAATTGGAGATTATTAGCAAACAATAACTGTAAAGGCTTGAAATAATTATGCATAGACACTGTTTACGAGTATTTTAATTCTCTTTATTACAGTTTAAGTCTGATTATGATGAGACTTATTCTATTTTAGCGTCAATCACAGGATCATTTACGTGGTAATCTTTTAACGCCTTTAACTAAATTATGAAATAATTATGGGTGACGAAATTCGGATTGTAATTGTGAATTCGGGCGTAACTCGTTTCCTTCCAAGAACTACCTGCGGGCCGTAATGATCGCCCGATTCCTTCCCAGGTCGTTCAGAGGTAAACAACTAGAAACGATTCGATTCCTTCCCGACCAGATACTAGAGTATTTTCACCATGAATTTTTATTTTAATGCCATGTTTTATTTATTAAAAATACAATAAAATATAATCAGAACAATTCAATTAATAACAGTTTAGAAATATATTTTTTTCATGTACCTTAATGTGATTATTGGATGTGGCAAATGAAGAAAAATATATCAAAATTTCTGCAAAAAAAAAGCTTGAACAAATCACGCAATCAAAGGAATTAAAAAGATGCATAAGAAAGATAGCCAATTCATACAAAAAAAAGATCATATAAATACCACACAATGTTTCTGGGATCCTTGTTCCTTTCGTCAGGTGCGAAGAAGAGCCTAGAGCGACACAACTGCACTTGTCATTTGACAAAACTCAAAAGCGAGGAAAACGCAATGGGAGAGTCGAAGGGTTAGCGTAACAATAAACGATCGTAGCAATTATTGAGATTCATAGTGTCTGTTTGTACATTATTAGCTGTGATATTTGATTTAATGTGAAGCATCTCTGAAATGAGTTTGGAATTAACTACAGACTACAGATTGTTTATCAATGAGAAGTTTGATATTAGATATATGTTCTTTGATACGTGTATTAAGGGAACGTTTTGTTTGCCCTATGTAGCAGGAATTACAATTAGTGCAAGTGATTTTGTAAACAACACAATGTTTGCTGTAGGTGTGAAGTGGGTCCTTGTGGTTTTTAATCAAGTGGGAAAGAGTATTAGTGGATCTGTAAATGATGGATATTTGATATTCCTCGAATATTTGGATAAATTTGTGATGTAGAAATTTGTAATGAGGGAGTACGAGAAAAAATTTGTCTTGAGGTGTTTGGGGACGATAGACAGTAGGATGTTGGATTTTGTTCAGTCTGCTGTTTATGTGTTTAATAATAAAATTTTGAGATTAAAATGTTTCGGACAATATTTAAATTGTGTTGATGGAACTTGGAGTTATAAAGTAATATAGCTCTGTCTACAAGATCTTTTGGTTTGGAGGATGATCTGAAAGATAATTGAGAACACGTCCAGAGTATGTAGGTTTTGTGTATTTTTGATAAAATCCACTGTAACAAGAAAAAAATTAAAGTTAAATTTAAATCATTTTTGAAGATTTTTATGGGGCATAAATGAATTCCTTTATCATTTAAATTATAAACCAATTCCCGTTTTTGGAATAAATGATGACCTCAGTAAAATTGAGAACCACTGAGGAAAAAGTTGATTTTAGCTAATAATCATTGAAGACTTTAATTACATAGAGTTTTGAGAATATTATTAATTATTTTTTTTTGTGATTGTTAGTTAGTGCTAAGATTATGGAGATTAAAATGTTTCAGACAATATTTAAATTGTGTTGATGGAACATGGAGTTATAAAGTAATTTAGCTCTGTATACCATAGCTCTTACCACTACGACGGGAAGAAATCGGGACTCGCCATGGTTTCAGGCGGGAAGGAATTGGGCCGTGTCTTTTATATACCTGAAAGTGACCACAATAAACCGGGAAGGAATCGGGTCTCAACCCCGTCGTACAACCATCTACCTTCTCTGAATTGACGAGACCCGATTCCTTCTGGTCTTATTGGTAAGACCTGCACACCTCCATGACTTTAGCACCAAGGATCTCTTGCTAATAAATGAGTTGAGTCGTAAAAAAAGTTTTCTACATGTTACGTAAAATAATGCATAAATAAATGTACATTTCTTTTCATGTACTATTTTTTCTGATTTCTACCACTGTGTAATGGAAGCTCTTAGTGCGGTCGAGACATGCAAATTTTACTTAACCCAGAGCTGGTGGAGGAAGGTTCAAGTCCTAGGACTAGAAGGTGGTGTGTTTTCACATGATCTGTTCGGCCTATCAAACTTGAAGCCACAATAACTTGAAGAATGTTTTACTAAAAATTTTATACCCGTACAGCCACAATTGGAAAAACTTAACCTCTTCTTATTTCGTGGAAAATTACATCGACGAAATTTCCCAATTTCCTCCGATGTTCGGACAATCAACGCATGTGAAAGTTTTCACAACTAAGTTGAAAAACAATTTTATTCACCACATACCGATATCTATAAAAACGTTCCAGTTTTATTTATGAAGCATGCTGCCACCACATCATCTACAGTCACTACAAAAATAAGTATAAATGCTAAAACTAAGTATGTGCAACAGCAAATGCAAATGTAAAGGACTGGGGAAATATCTAGGATGGAGTTTGTTCAATCTGTGTCATACAGAAATACGAGGCTTGTTTGATAAGTCTGATAAAAATGTAACACAAAGAAATTTCATTTAGAAAACTTACTTTATTTCTCGACGCAGTTTTCTTCCTTGGCTATACACTTGACCCAGTGAGTTTCTAATTTTTTCAACCCATCACAAAAATGGGTTTTGTAAAACTCTGCTAAATACTCCGTCACGGTCACGATCACTTCTTTATTTTATGGAAATTTCTTCCTTCTTCTTCTTTTATTGGCACTATAACCCAATGTGAGTTTTGGCCTTATTAACCATTTTCTTCCATTCCGCCCTCTCCTGTGTCAGTCTCCGCCATCCTCTTACTTTCATGGTTTGTATATCCTTCTCAATGTCATCTACCCATCTTGTCCGGGGTCTGCCTCTTTTCCTCCTCCCAATTGGCTTCCAGTCCATAATCCGTCTAGGTGTTCTGCTTTCATCATCCTAAGTACGTGTCCCATCCAGGCCAACCTTCTGCTCTTGATAAACCTAACAATGTCCTCGTTATTCATGAGCTGCTCTAGTTCTCTGTTTGTTGGAAATTTCTTCCTGCCAAGCCAAATTTTCAAGTTCGCGAACAAGAAGACGTCACTTGATGCTAGGTGAATAGGGTGGATGAGAAACCAATTCGAATCCCAACTCGTACACTTTCGCCATTGAGACTGCTGCTGTGTGCGCTGACGCATTGTACGGATGAAACCGCATTTTCTTGTTCGCCAATCTTTGCTGGGTTCAAACGATCCTACAGAGCAGCATAATAGAGCCCAGTTATGGTTGTGCCCCTTTCCAAGAAATCTATGAATATTATACCCACAGGACCCTAAAAGACAGTGGCCATCACATTCCCCAGCTGACAAAACAGTCTTCGTCTTTTTCAGTGCACTTTCACCAGCTTTTGTCCAAAATAAAAGCAACTTGGAAGGTGATTAAAAATATCTCAGGTAAATTCAATCATAACACGACAGATATAAAGCTTGTCGACGACGGTAAAACTGTCACCAACAGAGACGCTGCGAGTATTTTTAATTCATATTTTGTTCATGTGTCGGATCAATTTTCAAACAATAAGTCACCAGAAGGTCTTGATTTTTATAAACTGCCACAAAACGCTGTTCAGAATTCCATTTTCCTTCAACTGGTTACCAATATCTAAATAATAAACGTAATAAGAAAATTAAAATGTTTCCAATCGGCGGATATATATAGCATAACAATCACTGTGCCGACGTCGTGGCTACTCCCCTTCAAATCGTATTCTACGAGTGTCTTTCTACAGGCATTTTTCTCGACTCACTTAAAGCTGCAAGAAGGGTTCTCCTAACGACCCTTCAAATTACAGACCAACTTCCCTTCTTCCGATATTTTCAAAAATTCTAGAAAAAATTATACAGAATAAGCTACTGTAATTCTTGACTAAGTATAAAGTAAATACTCCCGCCCAACATGGCAAACAAAAGTCCACGAGCTCATTCAAAGTATTCAAAATTCCCCGGATGAAAAACTCAAAGTATCCGGAATTTTTTCCGATCTTTTGTAGTCATTCGATCTCGTAGATCACAGCATACTGCTTAAGAAATTAGAATATTATGGGATCAGAGACAATGCTTTAGCACTCTTTGAATCTTAACTCAACAATCGAAAAAAAGAAGGTAGCCTTACGAAACAAAGCTGGTGAGGTGCACTTGTCACGCATTGCTTGAGGCGTGTCTCAATGTTAGGTGCATTGCTTTTTCTTTTGTATAGTAATCATCTTCCAGAATATACGGAACCTATAAAACCTGTCATACGCAGAGGGCACTCTTTGATAAATTACGGACATTGATTTAAATAATCTCAATTGAGATTACATCTAGAAACTTAAATACTTGGTCCGCCGCCAATAAATTAACGCTCAACGTACAGAAAAGTAAGTTAGTTAGTTTTACAACAGAAACCAAAACATCGTAACGGATAAGTTCTCAGATCATGCGACTTTTCTTGGCTTGCAGGTCGACAGTAAATTAAAATGGAACTTGCACATTGATCGCCTTGTGCGCAAACTTAGTTCTGTTTGTTACTCATTGAGACTATTGATGCAACAAGTTGATACCAAAACTGCTTCACTAGTCTATTTTGCCTACTTTCGTTCACAACTGGAACAATTGTTCTCATAGTGTGGTTGTTTTCAAACTGGAAAAACGAACCATTAGAATTATAACTTAACGAAGGAAAAGACATTCCTCTTACACTCCGGAGAAGAATAAGCACAATAAGTACACAATAAAGTCCCTGCAGGCAAATTCCATGATTGTGAGAGCACAATCTAGTCGACCCAACCTGAATTACATTTACAACTTCAAACGTCCCCTTCCTTTTCATAATGCATCAGCCAAACTATTTCGCAGTCTCCAGTTCACCATCCCCAACATAGACCACAATACTACATCTAATCTACCTCCATGGAAGTTTATCGACCTACCTCATTGACCTTGATTCCCAAGAAGATGTTACAGCTCACCTCGATGCGCTTATAAAGAAGTGTGGAATCCTTACATTGGTTCACACAGATGCCTCAAAAACGGAAGTAGGCACTACCTGTGCGGTGATTCTTCCCAACTTCACCAGGAAAATAGCCATCCATAATTCAGCTTCTAGCACCACCGCTGAAACCTTCGCCATAGCAATGACAGTTGAATACTGCCTGGAATCTTCAATCAACAGAATTACGATCCGAACAATCACTAAAGCACTTACGAGATCCTAAACTAAGGAATGGCACCATCAACGCCATCAGAGCCAACCTACATCTCTGCAGTTCGCGAGGGAAATTCGTGCAGCTTGTCTGGATCCCGGGAACGAGGAGGCGGACGCAATGGCGGCCATGGCACATGAAGCCCCAACCTGGACAGCCTCGGACATTCTAAATGAATGTACATGAAAAGTGGAGGGTAGCTGGCAGGACACGAAGAGAGGAGACAATAACGGCTTCTTCCATCAGTACCTGCAAACATCAGCAGATCTGTGCCACCTTAGAAACATCTCAAGAAAACAACAAATAATAGTCTCCAGAATTAGAACTTTGCTCACCCAACTCACTCACGAATATCTTTTTTCCAGAACAGATCAGCCCACCTGTGATGTCTGTGATCAAGCCCTCACCATCCAGCATATTCTTTTTGAATGCACAAAATATGAGGATATACGCAGGAGGACCTCAGCCGAGTTCTCTGGAGAAGACTTCTGCATACACACCACAGCGATCAAGAGCCTCCTGGAGTTCGACTCCGGCGCGAAACTGACATCCGCTATTTGAAACGTTGTTCACAATTGGAAATATTCTAACCTACTGTAACTTAATTATGTAAACACTTTTAGAGCGTCGCCAATAACCAACAGGTTGACGCGACCATAAATCAATTTAAAAAAATTATAACAGGCTCAGATGCTAGAGAAAGCTGCAGACCGCTGTTCAAAAGACTTCATATTCTGACTCTAGCGCTTACATATTAGAAATACTAAAAATTGATCCTTTTCGCAGGTAACGCTGACAATCATGGAGGAACCGTTCAGTTCTCAGCCTCAGTCTCTACGAATCTAGCGTTCATTATTCCGGTATCGCACTATTTAACATCCTTCCTGAACATGTAAAGAACATCAACAACTACAACTCATTCGTCAAGGAGTGTAAAACTTATCTTGTAGATAGAACTTATTACTCCGTACCCGAGTTTTTGAATCGGTCTCACATTTGCTGAACTGCCTTGCCTACAAAATTGCCGTCTAGGTAACAAATATGTAAATAGTGTGCCCAGTTCTCCCATTTTGGTTCTGTTTTCCTGCCTCTGCTTTCTGTTTTAGTAAATATCTATGACGACATCCGTCCGTACTACCAACAGGAGATGAATACCAGAAAGTGAAAAGTGTCGTGTGCGTGTATCTTAAAGAAAGTGTGTATAAATGTGGTGACAGGCCAAATGTGAACAATGCCCTATTGAATTTTTTGTGTAATTTTATATTATCATTTATGTATTATTTGTCTATTGCATTTACTAACTTATTTATTATCTATGTACTTATGTAACATTTGTGACGAATCCTATTTTCTCATAAGAGGGCTAATGGAGAATAAATATATCTATCAATCTACCTACCTTCCTATCTATCTATTGTTTGATTATTTTTTGGTCTCTGGAGTGTAGTGATGGATCCAAGTTTCATCGACGGTTACGAATCAGCGCAAGAAGTATTGTGGGTTGCGCCTAAACAGTGCTAAATTCTACGTTGATATGTTTTTCCAAATCCGTTTTTGGTTCAAAGCTTTTTCATGGCCAGTTTTTCATAGAGGATGAAATGCACTCGTTCAGTTGAGAAGCCTACAGCATCAGCTACCTCACGTAATTTTAGTCTGCGATCTTCCCTTAGGATATTGTGAACTTTTTCGATGTTTCCCTGACTGGTGACCTCAATTGGGTTGCCGGAGCGAGTTTCATCATCTGTGCTTCTGCGACCTCGTTTAAATTCATTATTCCAGAAGTAAATGGTCTTCAATAGACGGTGTCAGAGTCCGCATGAACTTGATCCAATTCGGTTTCGATTTGTGCAGCTGTCCAACCCTTCAAATCAAAGTGTTTAATGACAGCGAAAATTCATTTTTCCAACTGCCTCCGCCTGACTACACATCTAATACTACAGAAGGCTGCCAACAATAACCTACGATGGCATAACTTTTAGGAATATCTTTGAAAGGACCATGTTTACCAACAATGGCGCGAAAGTGAAAATTTTCCCGCTCTCTCAGAAAAATTGATCAACCCTCGTATATATCTAAACAGTCATTGATTTAATTGTTCTTATCATATCTTAGTAGTTTTAATAAATAAAACATGGCATAAAAATTAAAATTCACGATGAAAATAGATTCCACTTGAGTGGATACTCTAGTATCTGGTCGGGAAGGAATCGGGTAGTTTCCAGTTGTTTACCTCTGAACGACCTGGGGAAGGAATCGGGTGTCCATTACGGCCCACAGGAAGTTCTGGGAAGGAATCGGGAAATTTTCTATATAATAATCACAATCACTCGTCAGAATTTTCTGACGTGTATTAATGTGGCGAAGACCAACTATTCCATAACTATTCGAATTGCGCTGTTTAGAAATTTATTCGCTACAGCCATGATGGAATGATTGTTGCAGGCGCCATAAAATCCATCAAAGCACACGTTTTGGTCCTAGATTTTTTTTAAGTGGTGTAGACAGGCTATGTATAGAGTAATCCACATAGTGGCAACTCCCCTCTTATAGCATAGAAAAGGGATTTGAAAGGGGGGATGCGGAAGGGTATAGGAAGGTAGCCAAGGGTAGCTAAAATATCAACCGACTGAATTTTGTATTTTGGTATTCAAAGTGTTTGGAGCGGCATGGTAATTACGCAGAAAAATAATTTAAAAAGAAAAATATTTCTAATCATTAATTACTACATGTGTCATGTTTTCAATAATTTTCATTATATTACTAACTAGCTGGGTGGCCGGCGTTGCCCACGCATTATTTATATAAACTTGAAAAAGTATTTAATTCTATATTAATCTTTAGTCAAGAAGTGATTTAATCTAAATCTAAATTTCCTAGTTCCGTACATATTTTCGACCGATAGTGCATTAACTGAACAGCAATAAAATACATTGAATTTTATTGCATCAATCCCAACAAACATACCTAATAATTTAAATATACTCCAATGCAGGATATAATTGTCCCTCAGTCTTCCGACATTACGAAAGATTAACTTGATGAAATTGTAAGCTGGATTCACAATGTAAACAAATGGTCAATTGGAGTCACTAATATGGTGCGAAAATTAACTTACATTTTCCGCAAGGATCGTAAAGAATGTTGTATTGTTCTTTATTATCATTCGATATACTTTTTATTCAATAAAAATATTGCTGGCTTATTTCATTACGGAAAAACGAACTAATTCCTTTATTCGTCGCGGTATCTTGATGCGCAGTAATTTAACACAAACTGATCACATTTTGCAATTATAATTCTATCTACCTTTGTGCTAGGGGTTTCTACAGTACCGTTTCTCGTCTTTTTAAGAATATGTGTACCAATTTTTGATGCAATCTGTCCACGCGTTTAAATTTTTGTATAAATTAACGTAAATACAAACATTCATCCTTTTTTATTCTATTGATAGTCCCGTTCTTTTGGTGCGTACGGTACGCACTTTGCATGTAAATCACCACGTAACCTTATAGCGTATGCACCCCACGACTTAAAAAAATCTTTCGCATCGAATTTTCATATTCTATTTGAAGTGTAAGCAGTGGAATTGAATGACCCTTGGTGAAGCAGATTTTAGCGATTGATATTCAGGCCGTAAGGTGTCTTCTCTTGCCTGATGTATGAACGCAGTCACGACCCAGGGGAAAACAAGCCCATAAATCCCGGATATAACACGGCGTGTTGTCCTTTCTCTGTCACACGACGGACTTTTTTCCCCCTTTTATTTGATGTTGCTACCTCTAGAGGGCGCGTCTCAGATTTACGGGCCCGGTCAGCGGGATACAACGTCGCATTTGCTTGTACAATCTCTTATATTTACGATTATGTCTGTCCTGAGACAGGTCGAGAGAGCTAGTGTAGTCTGCCTACATCGAAACGCTCGTGGTACTATCTCACCAACGACACAAAATTCATCGCATCGATAGCCAATTCATTTTGCAATGCCACATGAAGAATCAGAGATGACCTACAAACTATCAATCGCATTAAACTTACAGGAATTTTGAAAACGCTAAAAGATCTAGGCAATTTTCTACGGGTTTGCAGTTTGAATTATATCAATCTAGGCAATATTATTAAATTCTTTATTATCCTATATCGCAGAACGTATTATCTTTTCAATTTCAGTGATTAAATAATATAGACACCTATAACTTTTCCGCTGCTTTGTTGAGGGCACACATGCAAATAAATAATGGCTTTTTGTTTCGTTTTCTAAAAGGAGTACGTAGAAAGTGCTGGAGTTTTACCCTGATTGTAAGATGCAAAGAAAGGTACAGATTTTTTTATACAGCCGTTGATTAGTAGATAACTTATATATGGACTAGTTCTTCAATTGTCAGTCATGTGTGTTATGGGAGCATGGGGAGAGTCTGTGATGGTCGAATTCAGCGAAGTATGGGCTGAATATTATCAGTTTTTCTATTAAAGATTTTCCACAGCAAACTGAGTGTGACAATACGTACGACAGCAAAGTAGCGAGGCGCCGAAAGTGTTGGAAAGTGAGACGATAATAAAATCAGTGCTATGGCCTGTCAGTGAAAATAGTGTTCTATAAAAAAAATAATCACGTGTGCACAAAACCATAGCAGCTCTAAATAAATGGTATGTAAAAAAACCTTTCTTCTGTAAACCGACCTATTTCTATAACTATGCCAGATTTATATAAATTGATCAGATTTCTAAAGTTTTTGTTTTTGGTATAAAATTTTGTTATTGTAAATTTAAAATCATTTTTGTTTTTGTAACTTGGTAAAAATTGCCAATCACTGTCTTTATTAGAGGCCCTATAAGCGGACTCGAAATTTAGAATCTCATAAGAGCTGAGGCACTTACTTAAAAATATAAAATGTAAATTCAATGAAAATCAAATTTGTCAAATAAATAATCTTTGTCATCTTTTAAAAATATTGGTTTAATTTCTACTTCCTTCCTTTGTTTCTTTAATAAAATGGTGTATACTACAATATATATATATTGTAATGAGTAAATGAATGTGGTTAATTAACAATTGGATTGCCCCACTTTGTGGAAGGCAAAATGCAATGTTTATACTAATATTAATTAAACAAAATTTTAATTATTATTTAAACAATTAATTTACAGTATTATTAAATTGAAAGTTCATTATGAAACAATTTATTTTATTTTTAAAGAAAATGAAGGATCGAGAAATAATTACTACTTTAAACTTTACAATACCATTTATTTTATTCAATAGAAATTTATAGCATTTTCTATTAGGTTAAATACATTTAAAGTTTTCAATGTTTAGAGATTTGATAACTCTTCTTTTAGGGTCGTTTACCTTGGCTTTATAAGTAAAGAACAACCTTTGTATTTACGTTACACAATCATAGAATTTATAAATTAAGAAATTAACAATCAGAACCAAAACGAGAAGAAAGAAATCTGACGAATACTTTTAACTATAGTTTACAAAAACAAACTAAATTAAATTGGTTTCTACTTCCAAAAATATTCGGCTGGTACCAGACTTAGGTTCCTGGGCTTGGGCTCACAATTTACGCTAATAGGCCATAAGATCACTGACTCTACACTTGATTGTCCAAAACACGGTCGTAGTTATCGAATTTTCCTCCGGGAACTGGAACTGCTGCACCTCCGGATCATTACTTAGACATATTGTTACACATTGTTTTTATGTGGAAACTGATGAAGGTCTCAGTTCACGTCGAAATCTTAATGTGGCGCTAATTATTTTACTCTTTATTATACTCTTTGCATTTTTACTAAGTCTCTCGCTGTCCTATCTTTATACTTGAATTCTAAAAAACTTGTAACTTTCTCAGTTGGATTTGTTCTAACAGACCTGCGGGAGAATTCTCTCGCAGGTAACCTGGGTAGGATATTCTCTCGCAGGTCGAACCTTTTAGGAGAGATACGAAGGGGCTACCTTTGGGGATGCCTTTTCCTCTCCATTTTTGAACTAAGGTTCCCACAAGCCGAGGCAACTCGGCCTGTTTTGAGAGGGGTATGTTCCGGGGTCACAGACCTTGGGCATACGGTAAGAGTTGTCCTCTATTCCCATTGGAATAGTCGGCCAGCTGCCTCCTAAACTGGTCGAGGCACGGAGAAGGGGATGCTGCGTCCCCACAGCAAACTCCTCTCCCGCTGTCGGAAGGGCGTGGGACAAGTACACAATGCCCGACCTACCCGATGCAGGTTTTTCTAGGGTTTTCCCTGCATTTCTTTAGGCGAATGCCGGGTAGGATCCTTAAAATATATCCCGGGGGCCCTAGTTAACCCTTGGCTACCTTCCTCTACCCTTCCACATCCCCCCTTTCAAATCCCTTCCTATGCTATTAAAGGGGAGTTGCCCAATGTGGATCATCCTCATGTAACCTGTTGCCCTAAAAAAAAATCAGTTGGATTTATACTCGGGCCACGCTGTTCGTTCTCCGCTCCCAACTTGTGATTCCCTCACGCGACCACAACACCAGACCATGTGCTCCAAACTGCTCACAACATAGCTAGCCTAGACATTGTCGTCTTTTGAAGAATTAGTACCGCTAAAAATCAAATTATTAAAATCATTACTGGCCTATAATTAGTATTACAATATATATATATATATATTGTAGTAATTAAAAGGAAATCATTAATGAGTAATTAATAATTGTTAGCGGCAGAAAACACAAAAGTTGCACACAAGAATGGGAAATAATTCCACATGTTTGGGGTATTGTAGGCTGTTGGTTTGCTAGAAGCGTTGTGTGCGCCAGTCGTCGTCGAAATATAGCCTTGTAAAATCATCGTGGAAACATTTCTGTGGACGGACAAAAGTAAAATATTCAGAAAGTGACCAGATACATGTGGTAGGACAACTAACAAAGTTATAACAGTTTTGTTACAAGTTGCGGTCTGCGAGATAAATATTTAAATATTCAACGATAAACATTTTGAGTGCAGAGTCTAATTTATTCTATTCTCAAACTAGACCATTGTCTTCGATTGTGGGAGACCAGGCCACTGCATCCAGCGTCTAATAATCTTCAGAACGCGTGAATAATATTTCCTTAACGAACGGAGAAACAACTTTTGTCAAACCAACCGTGTTTATTAGAATCAGTGATAAAAATGGCCTGTATATAAAGTGTGTGTGTGTGTGTCTGTGTGTTTGTGTGTGTGTACGAACGAGCCAAATTGCCCTGATTACCAGTGACAGTAAGTTACAATTTCACTAAATTCATATTTGTAAACATTTAGTAAAGGTAATTATCGTCAGAGTTCAGATTTCGAATGTCGTTTAGAATTTAAAGTTAATATTTTATGGGTTTTTTTGTTTGCTTTGTAAATAATATTCATTGATGAAGTATGTCCATAATAGCTTCATAAAAATTTAAGTGTTAACAAATAGTTCTTTTATTAAAGGCCCATTAAACGACCCTGAGAAAGAGTAAATTTATTGTAAAATATTAGTTAATAATGTAAAAATTGAAAGTTGTTTTTTAATAACTGCTGTAAATTCATTTGATAATTTTGTAAAATTTAATTGTTTGTGCGTTAATAAATTAATTTGTTTCTCTATTTTAAAATCTTGTTTATTATTAAAATATCCTTTCATTTTAATATTTATATTGACGCATTAATGTGGTGATATAACTTTCATTAATTGGTTATTAGGCCTACTAAAAATTAGCGTCATCAACGGGAGGCACGTTTTAACTTTGTTTTCATTTAATTGTCTTTTCATTCGTGTTCACCATAATATATACAGAGGAAAGCATATATTATATCTCTCAAAGGACGTTCAAAACTATTTTTTGTTGCGCACATTATAAATCTTGGTTGTATCACCAGCATATTATTCGTAGGTGAATATTATAAAATCAAGTTACAGAGAGCTAAAATGAAATATTTCACTATGACCATATTTTGTCAATGAAATAGTCCTTTTTATTTTGTATCGTATTTCTGCCGTCCATAAGCTGTATTTCCTGAAAGCGGCAGACGGAGGCCTAATACCGCGTTTGTCATACAGACCGTGAAGGCGACGACGCATAACGCTTTGAAAGTTTACCTGACAGATGGGCCTCAGTACGGTGACATTCACGTGTACCGTCGCTCCTCGAAAAGGCCTTGACATTTC
The DNA here is from genome assembly GCA_037074705.1 of Zhengitettix transpicula. Taxonomy (NCBI): domain Eukaryota; kingdom Metazoa; phylum Arthropoda; class Insecta; order Orthoptera; family Tetrigidae; genus Zhengitettix; species Zhengitettix transpicula. Next base: position 117,698,282 of record CM073592.1, on the reverse strand, counting down.
CACACTGCTTCGAAACCAACGAATTGGGGAAGTTGTGTTATGGAGTTTCCACTTAACGCCTCCAAGTTATCGTTCGCATAAAACCCCATATAGGAATCGTATCCAGTGAAACGGCGTACTTCAATTGGATTGCTTAATTTGATAACCTAGGAAAAGGACGCATTTACTTCTTTTCTGAGGCTAGGTTAGTCTCTAAATAATAATATGAATCTGGGGAGCAATTAAATGTGTCAGGTGGGACAGTTACGATGGTTGTTTGGTGGCTGGTTTGTTGCCACAGCCAGGTATCCAAAGGAAACCACGTGGCCTACACGTAAAATAAATCTCCTTGCGACTTCTCAGGTGACAAGCGCTGTTGCCGTCCCTTCATAGCCGCAGACTCACACGCGTAGGCCTACTTTAAATATTAGTCTTACAAAGTTTCAATTGATCCAATTAGAATTCAATTTATTTCACCTCATATCTCTAAGGTTTAAGCAATTAACGTTGATTAGGGTATTTCTTTATTTTTCAGTTGAAGATCATTGACAAAAATAACACTTTACATACTCGTACCTAACACATATATTTATAATTATATATATATATATATATATATATATATTGTAATGCCAATTAATTAGGACATTAATTGTTTGGACATAAAATTTAATTGTAGCGGCAAAGCGACAATGGAGCTAGGCTCTGTTACTTTGTCGGAAAGTCAAAATGGCGTATGCGCGCTAAAACTGGAGTGCACTAAAAATTAGTTGGTGACGGGACATTTCGGAGGACGGAACAAATGAGTCTAGAGCAGAGACTAGCCGTTTTTTAATGTATTATTAAACAAAGTTGTGAGTTGAAGACAAAGTAAAAACATTCATGGAAGCATTTAAATCGTAAATATTGCTAAGTAAAAGCAGTGTACGTCTGTAGCCAGCCAGGAATAGTAAAGTTGCAGTGTAAAATCTGTGAGCCGATATTAGAATCAGAGTAAAAAATTTTGCAATAGTGTACTTCCGAAAACAAAAAGGAATGCTCGAACCAGCTGGACAGATGTGAGTAACAAAATACAAAATAATTAAAGGATTGAAGTCAGATTTCGTTCTATTTTAATTGTCAATCAGAGTTAATTTCTTTTCTTTTAATCTCTTCCTATCGACATATTGTCTGGGTGAATTATAAACTGTGTGTTAATTAGTTTTTTTTAAAAAACAATCTGTTGTGTTCATTATCAAACCCAGTGAAGGCCCTGAGATCTAAAATTTTAAATTGTAATTGTTTTTGAGTTATTGCCACGAAATAAATAAATCTTTTGTTTGTTAATTTCGATCTTTTCATTTAATAAAAAAAGTCTGCTATTTAATTATTACATTTTGGCTTCCACAACGTGGGGCTCGAATTCTTCAAAAATCATATTTAATTAACGACCTACTATTTGTTTATTACAATACTTTACTTTCATACAATACTAAGTAAAATATACAGGACCTCGGCCTGTTTTGAGAGGTGTATGTTCCGAGGTCACAGACCTTGGACATACGGTAAGAGTTGTTCGTAGTTCCCATTGGAACAGTCGGCCAGCTGCCTCCTAAACTGGTCGAGGTACGGAGAAGGGAATGCTGCGTCTCCACAACAAACTCTTACCCCGCTATCGGAAGGGCGTGGGACAAGTACCCAATGCCCGACCTACCTGATGCTGGTTTTTCTAGAGTTTGTCCTGCATTACTTTTAGGCGAATGCCAGGTAGGATCCTTAAATATAGCCCGGGGGCCCTATGTAACCCTTGGCTACCTTCCTCTACCATTCCGCATCCCACCTTTCAAATCCCTTCCTATGCTATTAAAGGGGAGTTGCCACCATGCGGATTACCCTCATGTAGCCTGTTACCCTAAAAATAGTTATTATAAATTTATCTCGGCAGTTTTTACAAATATTAAATGAGGGCGTATGCACGGATCTCAAAATAAGCACAGAATGAATTTAACAAAATACTAAAACATAAAATATCCCCAAATTAAATCTGTAAATGTACATAATATTGCACATACTTTTATACACTTTCACACCCTTTAACAAATATCCAATTAAATATTTACCGAACTTCAGACATTAGATAATCCAGTCTACGGATCCCTAGATGTTTCGCCCGCACACACCAGTCGAGGTCATAGTATATATGAAAATTATAAGCAGACCACTCGATGTTTCGCCCGTAGACACCAGTTAAGGCTACAGTGATCACAATTATTAACGGAGCACCAGATATTTTTCCCGTATACAACAGTAATTATAAATATTCAAAACACAGCAACCAATATTAATGGCAGATTCTATTAACTCCTTTCTCCCAACTTCATCGACGAAATCGTACACGTGTTTAACCAAAGAATACTCTTCAACTCTGCTTCCGGCCAGACTCTAAAACGTCTTCCCAGGTATAGACCTAATGGTCAACCTAACTTTTACTGCTGAAATGTTATCCCCTCCACTCGGTCAAAGTGATGTGACTTTTAAATTTTAATTTCTCACTGACAAACTGGCATCTTTATTTTACTGGCAGACGCGTCCAAGCAATGAGAATTTGGACTGAGTTACGCAGCGAAGTAGAACGAGAGGTTTTGCATTATGACGACCCGACAGTGGGTCTTGAACAAATAAATCGTCTCTAGATTCATCTTATTAAGTCTTCTGTAACCGAAGCAGGAGCAGAATCGACAGGTTCCATCCGGCTTCTTCACAGTGACATCGGGTGCTGGATAATTCCTCGGCCAAGCATTTTATCGAACTCTTTTTCAAACAGGCGACGTTCTGCTGGTGATACTCGTTACGCCCTTATGGGTGAATGGCTTCCTGTACTAATTCGATGTTTTGTCTTCGCGGTAGTTGACTCGCATCTTGTTTCTGCGTTGAAGCATTTCGAATATTTCTGGAGTAATTCAAGAAATTTTGTTGGTATTTACGTGGTTAGTTCCAGTGCCAGTAGGTTATGAAAGTCGAATCCATTCGCTTATTGCTTGTGTGGCGAGACTGTGGCTTTTCTTCGATGAGGTTATTCCCGTGTTGTTGTTGTTGTTGTGTTTTGTTTTTTTTTGTTGCTAGGCTCTTGCTATGGACATATGTTTGGAAAGAAGCTGAGGTTCATTCTGGTCGTTTACTACCCAAAAATCTCCAGCACCAATCTTAAATGAAAAGATTTGACGCTGGAATTACGACAGGTGAAAATTTCCTATTGGCATCAACGAGAAAATCTATCTCACGATGTAATTTAGAGCATGAGACGGAAATTCTGATAGCGCTCGACACAGGAATGGCCACGGTTTCTTAGCTTCTTAATCTTCGACAGTGGCTTGTGATTTGGCTAGCAAAAGTACTGAACGTCCACAGTCGATAACTGCTTCAGAATTGTTCAAAAAGTCCCATCCGAGGATGTCATCGTAGCTACACTACTGCAAGACGATCATTTCGAAAGGCTGAATGCGGTTATTAATGTCGGATGTTGCATCTACCGGCTGCTTGCACATACTTGCCGTCTTCTACTATTAAAACAGTACCCGTGGCATCGCCGATCCTTCTGTCGTCGAAACGTTTCAGAGATAACTAAGACCGATGCGCCAGTTTTCCAGGTTGTCGGCTAGGTGACCGGCTGGAGCATCTGAACGGCGACGGAGATCTCGACCCACGTGATCGAAAAGGTCGTCTTCTGGCTTTTATGTCGTCAACACTTTTCTCCTCTCTTTGCAGTACCTGACGAAATGTACAGGTCTACCACAGTGGGAACAGGCACGTTTTCCAGACGTCAGTTTATGATTTATCAAATACTTTAACGACTTAAACTGGATTGTTGGATTTTAAAATAAATGTAATTAGGAGGCAGATAAAAGTTAATCTCTGCCTTTAATATGAACTTTGAAACATTTAATTGGCTGGTGCACACGAGTAAACCATCTTGTGATCAGTCTATAACTAGCAACAGCTTCAATGGAAAAAACTTCTTGAGCGTTCTCGATCCTAATAGTGATTGGTGGCTGCGGGTGAAATATCATGTATCCGTAGGTGGTCTTCTATAATCTGTAGCTCTAAAAGGATTGAATTGAGTGTTTGTGAAATGTATGTGCAATTTCACCCACACTACGGCCTATTTAGGTTTCTTAAATGATAGGTGTTGGAACTGAAATCTGGATCAAACAATATGGTATGTTAAACGTTTATTCAAAATTAATAAAATACTTTGTAAACTTTGAACAACTGTTGTAGCGGCAAATTTCATTTCATTATGTGTTTGTATTTTGGGGGATATTTTATAAGTTAATATTTCTGTAAATTAAACTCAAAACTTTTTCTTTAATTTCATGTTGCATCTTGTAAACAACAAATCAATACTTTTCATGAGGCCTGATAAAACGCCATGAGATAAGAGTAAAAATTCATGCTAATAGCCGTGGCAAAAATCTGTGTAAAGTTAATGTACAAAATTTATTATGTGTTTCAAATAAATGCTTTAAATATTGTACTAATAAAATTTCTGTTTCATCATTTCCATCCTTTCAATAAATATTAATAATTGTTATTCAAATTTGATAACCTGAAAATTTAATAATTGAATTTAAATTGTGCAAATTAAATATTTCATTAAATGATCATAAATTGAAAATTAAAGTAAAATTAAAATTTATTTAACTACTTCAAAATTAAATATTACATAAAATTATGGCACAAAGTAAATTAAAGTACATAATTTAAAAATCTTCAATTTTGTTATTACAGTTTATGTAATAAGAAAATTGAAGATATTAACCAAATTTAATTTGCCTCATGTTGAAGGGCCATATATATATTGTAGTAATTAAAAGGAAATAATTAATTAAGGAACAAAATTTGGACTCGCATTGTTGGCGGCATAAAAACACACAAGTCGTATAGAAGAATGTGGCAAGAATGCAATGCTTGCGAGGATTGTAGAAGGTGGTTCGCTAGACGCGGTTTGTGCTCCAGTGTTCTCGAGAGTATAGCAGTAGACAGACGAGAAAGGACAAAAATCCAGAAAGTGTCTGGATATATGTAACTTAGCAGTTAAAACATTTTAAAACGGTCTACAGGTTGCAGTCTGTGAGCAGATAACTACGTCGATCCAACGCTAAGTATTTAGACTTCCGAGTCTCATTCATATTCTCAAGCTAGACCATTTTCTTCAATTTTGGGAGCCCAGGTAACTGCATACAGCAGTTAACAAACTTTGGAGCGTGTTAATACGATTCGTTAAAAGGAACAGCGAACCAAGCATTGCAAATCATTTTGGCAAGCAAATGTGTTGATTATTAGAGTCAGTATATAAAAATGGCCTGTCTATAAGTGTTAATAAGTGTGTGTGTGCACGAGCCAATTTCCTTGAATACCAGAAACATATGGTAAAAGTTCACAAATTACTAACTGTTAACCTGTAAAAATGGTATTATCGTCAGAGTTCCGATTTCGTTCAGATTTTAAATTTCATATATTCTTTTTTAAAGGCCCAGTAATAGACCCTGAGAAATAGTCATTTTTATTGTAAATTGTAAATTGAAATTTATTTGGCTTCATAACTTTTGTAAAAATTTAATTGTTTGTTCGTAATAAATTTTAATTGTTTGTTTTACGTTGCATATTATTGAACGCCCAATTACTACATAATTGTTTGCTCCAACGTACCGTTTATTTAAATGTATAAATTACTATAAATTGGCGTCATCAACGTGTGGCTTTCTTTGTAAATTGAATAATTGTATTTTAATCGATTACCACAATATATATTGTAACATGATTGTTGCGAGGTACGGTCGAGGGCCCTTGGCGGGGGAGACTGCAGTGTGTATGCACGTGCAGGAAAGGCGATGTTGTTTTAGGCGCCAGCCAAGGGGACAAATGTAGGGTCAGTTCCAAGCTGGACTCGACCAAGGATGGACGTGCTACCACTAAATACAAAGTTTGATAAACCACGCCTTGAAGGTAACTTATGTCTCATGTTCGTTTAAATAAAAGTAATGAAGTATTAAAAAGTTGTTTTGGCGATTTTCTCCCAAAAATTACCTGGCACCCAAACAGTATGAATAATCAACGGAAAAACGCAAAGTGGGTAGCGGAGCGGCTACGATATATATATATTTTTTATAAAAATACCTACAACAATACTGAATATAATTACTTAAATAAATAAAATCAGTTCACACAACATTTTGTCCATAATTTTGGGACTTCTTGAGACAAACAGGTAATGAGTAATTTGAAAAACAAAACATTGTGTGAAGCGATTTCAATTGTTTGATTAATTACATATATTGTAATGGCCACCAATATATGTACTGAAAGGATTTTATAAATTATTTATTATTTGTATTGTCAGCAGAATATTGCGGCCCGGGTATTGCAGGCAACAGTCAGCATTGCGTAAGAATGTGGAGTGTTTCAGACGGTATTATTTTCGGCTGTGTAATATTGGATGTTTTGAAGAAATGTACAGTCTCCTGCACGAGCTGACCCGGAAATGTTAGTTTCAGTGTCTGTGCGTGGCAGTCAGACAGTGAGAAGTGATTATTATGATTGCTTGTAGACCCTGCTATTAAGTCTGCATGTTAAAGTCGACGAGTAAAAGACAGATTATCAAAGTTGTTGGTGTTAGAGATTGAATGAGACAAATGCAAGATTTGCAGGAAAAGTTGTACTGGCTGTCGTTGGACTGATTTCAATGGTACAGTTTATTGAGAGTTGAACTGATATTTGGAAAGTGTAATTCCATTTTCCTTGCTGTAAATATTATCACTATTCGTCGAAGTATTGGAAATCAACAAATGATCGGCTGTGGTGTGGTAGGCATTTAATCGCGTATGCTGACTTAAGTTGTATAGAAAATGTAATACTACGGCCTGTTTAATTACTCATTTAAATAATTTGCGATCTAAAAGCAAGAGTTAAAATAATTTTTGAAGTGAAAGATTTATGTACAAAAATGACCCAAATTGTATAACCCAAATTGACAAATGTTTGAGATACATTTTCAATGTCCTGTCAGCCACAACACACAAATTATTAATTACTTTATCCATCACATTACATGTACTTACAATTTTTTTCATTTCCTGCCATTCGTCTATAGATTACAAACTTTATGCATACATTTCTCAATCACACACACATTTTTTCTGTGTGGAGTGACAAAGATTATTTATTTTAAAAAAAAAGTTTTATTTTTCGAATTCATTCTATAATACTTTTCCCTAAATTTTTCAAACTTAATTTTATTTTTAATAAATTACTTCTAGTTACATTTTTTGAAATTTTTCCTTAATCTACGTCCACTATTTTTTTCTAAATCAATAGTTTTCACAATTTCCTGGCAACTCACAGCAAATATTTGTTTTTTCGATCAGATCATTTATATCCGTCTCCTCTTTTTTTTACAAAGTTTTGAATACACACTTAATTTGTCATAATTACTTTTTCTTTTATTTCTATATATAAACCGTTTTAATTTTACTCTTCTAGGTTGTCCCCAACTTCTAGCACTTTTTGAATAGAACTTAAATTTATCCTGCATACCTGCCAGTTTTTTTTCCAAATTTTGGATTTTATCATTGTCCGTCCTAGAAAAATCACACCTTCTCCCCTTACTGTCCACCATTTTCTCAATCTTTACTCTACTCTATTATCTAGTAATTCAATGTCATTAATTCTACTATTTACAATTTTATCATTCCCTACCATTTCCTCCTTGAAATCATTAGTAAGTTTCTGCAATTTACTATTGTTCATCAGCTGTTGCTGTAACAATTTATCTTTACATACTGCATTTAATTTATTAATACCTCCTCCACTTTTCCATCATTATTTGACCTGCACAAGTTTTACTTTCTTTGCTTCGTACTCTTAGCATAACATCATATCTTAATTCATCCAATTTTACATTAAAATACTCCCTTAATATGACAAATTTTTTTATCAAATTTAATACTTCGGTTATTCATATCATTCCTTATTGCATCAAATTATATAAATGTATTTTATTAGTCACCCCTTAATGCATCAAAGTTTTTATTAAATACAACCCTTAGTGCATCAATTTTTACACCTATTAAATTTAACATTTGCTCCATCATTTACTGCCTTATATTCAGATTGTATTCCATTAATTACATCAATTTCTTGTTCCGCCATTTTCATAAAAATATAAATGACTCCACACAAATATCAAAAAAAAAAAATTAAGTAAATTGTCACCAACCTGTTTTTTCTCTGTTCGCTTCTTACCTGAAGCAGTTCACTAACACTATACCTCACTTATCTTCAGACGACGAAGAACCAAGGTTTCTTATCCTCACGTATCAGATCTCGCCCACGTGTAATCCAGAATCTCGTTCTATGAAGTCGATGATCTTGATAACCGGGACACCATCAATTTATTTGTCCGTAGCCGCGCAAGTGTAATAATCATCGTCTTTATATAATGTTCAGGCCCCAGTTGGTTCGGAACAATGTAATACAACGGCCTCTTTCGTCCTTTAGTCGCCTTCCCCAAATTTATAGGGCGCCAGATAATTTTTGTTTAATAAGAAACTTATCAAAGTTAACAATAACTTTTATTGTATCGAGTGAAATACATATATCTGCAAGGCGTGGGTTATTTATCGACGACAAAACAACAGTTATGCTCGCGCGCCCCAATTGTTGAGAATTCAACATTACACAAAAATATCTAACAACACAAAATAGCGCCTCTATCAAGGGACACTCCCGTTGATATGTTACAATATGCATACTTTCAAAACTGCACATTCCTTGTTTACCTTTAGGAAGTCCCAAAATTGTGGATGAAAAATTGTGTTAACCGTTTTTTTTGTTTAAATCATTAATTAATTTTTCTGGCATATTGGCTGAATTCTTTATTTATTTATCAATTGATAAATGTTTTTACAAAATATTCATAAATACACAGGTATAATACCAGACTATCCAAAAAAAAATTTCGTTAAAAGTAGAAACACTACATATTTAAGGATTAATTATTTTTACTATGGACAGATATACGGTAAGTGGTCTCCAGTAATAACTCAAAAAATGATAAAGTTTCAAACAAAATCTAAAGCACCAAATATGTAACACCGAAACTGGGTTATTGAATTTAGAGAAAATTGTTTGCAGATATGTAAAACAGATAGAGGGAGTAACTACTTACGTTTCAGAATGTTTTTATTTACAGACATTGATTTTAATAGACTGTTTTGAGCAAAACTTTGGAAGCACCTAACTGAGTGTCCTTACAATATAAATATCACCTTCCCACCTATAGCACCTTCCCCATGTTACATAAATTAGAGTTTTTTTGCATTCAATTTATAAAAGTAATTTAGATTACATAATCTATGGTAGCATCAATATAACCTTCTGAATTGACAAGTACAGAAAATATTAATTAGAAGATCTTAGCACTAAATACATTTTAAACCCATTAGCAAATTTCTCTGCTCATTATCAAAGTTCAATAACCAGTGCAACAAACAATATTTTTGTGGACAGTGCAAAATGAAAATTTAAGTATTGTACAAATAGTTAATGGGTTTCTAGATCATGATCCTCAATCATAAACAATAGGTAATATGTGTGTAAAAATCCTTTAAATAAAAGAGTAAAAAAATAAGAACATTAAACAACATAACTTTGCAAAATTTTGTAAACACTTACAGAGAAGAGGTGTGTAATGACACAAATGAAAAATTCAGTGTTTTTCTAAAATATTAATTTTATATTTTGAAACAAAACATAACAAGGTAAGTCATGAATGTAACAAACAGGCAAATTAGTCACAACTAATAAGAAACATAAAATTAAAACAATGTTTCAACCTCAATCTAGGACTTCGTCAGGTGTACAATGGAGTAAATAATTTCCTTACATTGCCAAATTCTTCTATAAATATTAGCCAAATATTGATGTTACTATGATAAATTATTAATTCATTATTTCTAACTAATTTTTCTGTGTTCATACATTTATACACTAATAATAAGGTAAATTAAACTTCTAAGATAATTAAGTGAATTACAAAAGCAATTAAGATTTCAACCAGATATAAGTGAGAGTTATTTTTAAATGTAAGACATATTCTAGGTATAGGTCTACATGTAAGGTACCATTACAAATGTTATTGTAAAACGGTAACTAGGGTACTAAAAGTGTGCATTTTTCATAAGAGTTGAAAAATTAAAATATTAAACTTCTCTATTAAATGTAAAATAATTAGATAAATAACTAGCCAAAAACAGACAAAATAAAACTCAACTTGAGTTTGTCACCTGGTTTGTGCAGTGTCATTCTTATTGCTCTTGCATTTCTTGAATCACGTGAAAAAATGTTGAAAAATCTGAAAACAAAGACAAAAGATTTTGGAAAGTAATAAAGACTGACACTTTTGGAAATCAAACACAGATAAACATTTCTTTTGATAATCCAGTACTTAATCTTGTAGAAAATTAAAATAAATTTAAGAATCAGTATGTTAGGTATTAGCTGGAAGTAACACTAAATCATTGACATAGTTGAAAAAAATATAACTGAAAGTGTAATAGAATTACTACTAACTCAGAAAAAATATAAAATAATATATAATAATAAATAAAAATACAAAGGTCATCATAAAAAATTTTATTGTATAAATTAAGACATTTTACTTAAGATTTGGACTTCAACACTAATAAAAAATCAGGAACCTTTGAAACTAAATATTAAATTAACTGTATTATTAACCAGAACATCCACTTATAGACTGGTATCACAATGGATATCTTCCACTACTTTGACAAACATCTAATTCATAAGTTTGTTAAAAATTGAGATTCCAGTACATTTTGTAGTTACAAAGACTTACAATTCTTATGCAAATCATTTTTATTTCTTGTATCAAATTATACTAAATTATGATAATTATTTATTACAAATATCACCAATGATTAAATGAATTGACCTGAAAGACTTCCAAATTTCCTACAAAGTAACTGTTCAAAAATAAATTAATAATACTATTTCTACAAGGGGTCAAATAATTATTTCCGGATGAGAAGAAATAAAAATATTACAGACAGAGATCCGTAAATAATTGGCTCAATATTTTTTAACAAGCTACCAAACTCAATAAAAAAATTGGAATGCCAATCATTTGAATAGAAACTGAAAGAAACCTAGAAAAGTCACTTTATAGTTTGGATAATCTTTAAATTTGCTTCATAACTAGACTAATATGTAAATAGCGTAAACTATTATAATCGTTATTTGTCTACACATTCATTTACTATTGTAAAATTAACTGTAAGGAAATTGATGTTTTCACATGCTGTATATACAATCAATAGGAATAAATAGCATTGTTATTATTAAACTCAGTACAGTCAGTTTTTCTTCACCTTTATTGCTCTTTCATGTAGTGTTGCATTGTGTGGGGAAAAGTAGTTAGGTATAAATATTATGCACACTAAGCAGTTGTATTCATTTTAATTAATTTGAAGAGATACGCTAGGGCAATATTTTCATTTTCAATTTGCTAATGTGGAGAGATGCATGAGGGCAGTCAATTTCATGTTCAACTTGTTGATCTGGAAAGAGCAAGATATTTAAGTTCATTTTCTATTAATGTTGTGAAATGCACAAGTGGAATAATCAACAATAGGGTAGAGATTAATGAACATAATATTTTCCAATGAATCTATGTGGTGATGATAATTGTAGGACCTTCAAGTGGCATATTGTAGTAACTCATGTGGACAGATTGATAATGGCTAAGCAAGCTGAAAACTTATAATAAACAAATAAATTTGTGACTACAATGGTGGTTATTCATTTGGACAGGAAAGAGGGACAGAGGCATCTGACTTACCTTAAATCAACAGTTGGTATAGCCAAACTCGGAAGAAATAATATGTCAAAGGTTCTAGCCTCTTTCTTCATGACAGAAGGACTTAACATAATGTTGGCTGGCCATTAACTCATCCAAGTAAATGTAAAGTGACATTGTCAAAATAGTTTAATTGGATAGGAACCTTAAATCGAAAGTTGAAGTCGCCAGATTGGAAACCAGTTACATGAAAAATTTCTAAGGGACTGAGCCCCCTTCATTAGGAGAGTAGGTCTGAAAGTCTTGCCGGTCTGTTGTGGTGGTATAGTGGACAGCCTCATAGCCTCACATCACAGAGGCCCTGGGTTCAAATCCTGGCAAGGAAATGAATATTGTACGTTTCCATCATTATGAGAGAACCTCTGAATGGAGACTTTAATGCCAACATAAGTAAAAGAGCACCACTGTTCATAAGTCAGCACATTGACTTGTAGAATATTAAATTCTTATTGTCAAGTAATAATAAATTTAAAAAACCCTAACAGTTAAGTTCTAATCATTACACTATTATTTACACCTTGCCAAACCATTCTGTTTTTAATATTTGCTTAGTGTTGGTCAAGTATTCTATTCTCTGGTTTTAAGAGAAAATATATTTAAATAGGAAGATGAGAAGAGTAATTAGAGTGAAGTATAAAAGTGATATCAAGGAGTAAGGAGTTGAAACGAAAGAGATGTTTCAAACAGCAAAATATCTGTTTGTCTTCATGTAATAATGAGCATCAGTTCTGAGCATAGGTACTTGAGTCCGCAACCCTCTATTATGGACCTACTTAGCTTGGCTCAACCTAGGGAAACATATGTTTATGTTCTGCATCTGAGTGATTGCATGGAAAGTTACTATAGGGCTTCTATAATTGTACAGTGGGTTTGAGAAAGGAACTGGAATTAGCTTTCAATCTTTCTTTCAGTTTGTCCTATGTATGAGGTTTCATGTTTGCATGGGATGGAATATATAACTGTTTTTTTTTAAAAAAAAATGCTTAAGATTTCATAATCTGCTTGTGTGGAAAAACTTGATGTTGTGTTGTTTATTGGCAGTTTTTTATGAATACATTTATATTTATAACAGTTTTATTCCATGTAGTTTTTCCCAAAACTGTTTCATTGAGTACTTTACATAGTGCTCTGTGAATCATAAGATGTGGCTATCCATAGTTTTATGATGTAAAGATCGTTGGAGTTGAAATTCAGGTGTAGGTGGATTTTCTACAAATGGATGTGGACTGTTTATTACTGTATGCATTTACCAGGACAGATAAAACATGTATTTGGTTGTATTTTTTTTTATGTATAGTGTGAATTTTAATTTTTAATTGAAGTTGTTGATTTTTTGGAACAATTTTGGTATGTTTTCAGTCCAAACTTCCATATTTATAATATGTCATGCAACATATCTGACATTGAGTTTTGGAATAAGAATTGTCATTTGAAGGAGACCCACAGCACAAGCAGGGTTGCCTTGTGGACAGCAATTTTGTTTTAAGTTACATAGTCTATCTTGCCCATAATTAGTGATTTTTTGGTGTCATCACCCTGGGGTGCATTGGCTTTAGTGAGACAAGCCGAAACCAACTATTGGCAGTTAGTAACTAACTGAGGGCTTCTGGGATGATTTGGGAGCAGTAGGCTGAAATACCAAACTTCCTTTTTTATATTTTTTGATGATTTGATTGTATAATTTACTAGGGCTTAGACTTAATTTGGGGAAATATATATTGGCGCCATGTTTAAGTCTTGCCCCAAACAAGTGTACTACCAGCTTAATGTCATTGATGTGGAACTTTTTGTCAAAATTCTGTCAATTATAAATTGTATAAATGGGTATAGTGATTGAATATTTATTTTTTATGTTGTGTTTTTTTGGTTAGGTTAAGTATTTTATCTAAATTACAGATGATTATAAATGTGAACCCAGACCAATGTCACATGTATTGCCTTTCTATGTTTAGCATACTGACATTACTAGGCACGTAGTGTGTGTGTGGAAATTTTACGTAAATCCAATTTCGCTTTGGGGTTATGTTATCATGGCATACCTTATTGTTGGCCCAGATGACTACGCTCGATTAACCTTGTTACGAGACATTTTGGAGGTATTACTCATAAAGTGGTAACAGTAAGCTATGTATGATGCATTTGTTCCTATCCCAGAAAGTTCTTCTAATGACTTACCGTGAGGGATGTGGTGATCCATTTTACGCATACAGAATTCTGGGGGATTCTCTGTTCTAAATAAAACCTTTCAGCTTCTTTCCTTCCTGTAGAATCCTAAGGGTTTGTATAAGGCAGATTAGTCTTCTCATTCACATGTATTGTCCTATGGGTCATTCCATGCCAAATGACCAAATCGCCTTTTGGGTACCACCTAGGATTTTGATGAAATTTGGTAATAGTGTTGAATAAAGCTTCAAGTGATGTTGTGCAAAATCTAAGATTCACTAGTAGTATAGAGGAGGCGCCAGGGCCTTCTGAAAAAAGTTACCTATGCAATTCAACCGTACGCACGAATAGATTCTGAAGTTTGAAGTACTACTGTTGTGGAACTGTAGCAGCCAGCTTCCTGAAAAATGGCAATCAGAGTCACCATTTTTTGCTCTACACAAAGGGTGCTGTTCAAATGTTTAAAAAGTTTTAGTTTTATTGCTGTTATCTCACAAAGTTGCTCAAAACAACCGTCACGTCAATATGAGGCCGATTTTTCGGGCTTATAACTTTAAAACAAGACGTTCTACAAACTTTGGTAAGCTAACTAAACCGATTACTGATTTTAAGCTGCCAAAGTATCAGATATTAAGCTCACTTAGTTGTCAAGATATACGTAATTAAATATGAGTTTCAAATTTGACGCGTCGAATTTTGTGCATTTTCACACACAAATAGCAAAAAACCTTTTGCCACAATCAAGCTCTTTTTGTTACCATTGGAAAGAGCATACTTTTTTTTGTTAAAGTCATATTATTCCTCGTTGGAGACTCATCATTTAAGGCCAGAAAAATTACTTAGAAATTTGCACTCATTTAAATAACATGATATACTGCACGAATGCGATGAAAGCAAATCATTTGTACTGGTTCATTCAAACTATTGGTGTTTATGATGCTTAATGTCAATTTATTGTTTTGCAATATGAATATTGTTTGTACGCTAATTGGCATACTGAAAACCTTAAAGGCATGACAGGGACTGAACATGTACGAAGATGCTCAACTCACCAGTCCAGATACTAAAGATCGAGACATCTATAGAAGCAAAATAGACAAGTGGGTAGTCAAGCCAGAAAAAAAAAAAGAGAGAAAGAAAGCTATGAGCGAGAAAATGAAAATCTCGTGAGCGAACCGCAGGAAGAACCGTAGAGGCTTCACGTGATCCATATAGGGTCTACTACGTGAATTATAATAAAACCCAAGCCAATTTGATATGTAATGAAGCCTTAGCGGCTTTAAAAGAGTACAATTTAAAAAGACAGACCGCCAAACATTTTCAAAATATGGTATAACAGGTTTAAAGTACGAAATTAGGGATGAAATGAATAATGGAGGTTGAAATTTTATTGTATGTTTTCTTTGACGTCTGACGTTTCACAAATATATTTTATTATATTAAATAAATATCAGATAAATATAACTTTTGTTTTTTTAGCGATTGTGATTTTCAACATTTGTATAGGGGGTGTCATACATTCCCTGAATCATGTGTTGTGGCTTTGAATGGATTTTCCTAGTCGTGTAAGAAGATCGTCGAAATTTTCAATACCCATACGAAAATAATTAAACAACTTATTTTCAAATTTTCTCAACTCCTCCAAGTGAACATAGAATCCCCTCAACATGTCTCTTTTCATAATCATTGGACAAACCCATTGCATCATTATCTTTTTTCGTTTTTAAAAACATCTATACCAGACTATGCAAGGGAATAACTTATCACGCTCCATATTCGTAGAATGAGAAACGGATGTATGTCGGATAAAATGTAGTTTAAACTGTTGTCGAGTAAGTGTGAAACTAGTCTTAGGTGCGTTTACACGTGAGAGCAACTCGCAGACGGAGCTCTCGAGAGTTACTCTCAGAGCTCTTTACACGGGAGAGTGAAATTCGGACCAGTTCACTCTCCAAAAGCAACTCGCGGTGCCAACTCTCGATAGTCCTCTCAGATCGTTTACACGCACGCTCGCAGTCAGTTCTGCGACTGATTTTAAGCCATCCCGCATCCCCCCTTTTCAAATCCCTTCCTATGCTACTAAAGCAGAGTTGCCACCATGTGGATTACCCTCGAGTTGCCTGTTACTCTAAAATAAACACGAAAGAGAGAAGTAGCAGGAGATTTTTTAATTTTTTTTTATATCTTCAGTTCCACTTCCGCACTTTTCATTTTTAAATTTTTAAGCTCCTGAGAACCCTGCAATTAAAATGAAATCATGATTATTATACAGGATTGATAATGTATGTAGGTATTGATTGAATCGAAAAATATTTTCTTGGTCACAAAAATCTAGTGTTTCTGTGAGCAGCGACTGCGAGGTGCGATGACGTCATTGGACAGCAGATACAATGTTATCTCTGAACGATATTTAATTAAGATTGGGTTTGTATGAAATAAATAATCCAGTTTTTTTCACCAATACCAGACAATATTTTTATTTATTTACGACGACGTATCGGTAAGTGCCTGTATCTTCATCAGGTCTTTCCTGCGGAGAAATTGTACAACACAAATTTGTATTATCAAGAAGTCAATGATCAATATATTGTTCTCGGAGTTCAACCGGGTTTTGCATAATTGTAACGTTTCGACGACTAAAAGCTCTGTCGTCATCTTCTAGGCGAAGTGTCGGAACTTCTTCTTCTTCTTCTTCTTCTTCTTCTTCTCCTTCTTTTTTTTTTTTTTTTGGGTGCAGATAGGCTATGTATAGGGTAATCCACATAGTTTACACGTGAGAGCAACTCGCAGACGGAGCTCTCGAGAGTTACTCTCAGAGCTCTTTACACGGGAGAGTGAAATTCGGACCAGTTCACTCTCCAAAAGCAACTCGCGGTGCCAACTCTCGATAGTCCTCTCAGATCGTTTACACGCACGCTCGCAGTCAGTTCTGCTACTGATTTTAAGCCATCCCGCATCCCCCCTTTTCAAATCCCTTCCTATGCTACTAAAGCAGAGTTGCCACCATGTGGATTACCCTCGAGTTGCCTGTTACTCTAAAATAAACACGAAAGAGAGAAGTAGCAGGAGATTTTTTAATTTTTTTTTTTATATCTTCAGTTCCATTTCCGCACTTTTCATTTTTAAATTTTTAATCTCCTGAGAACCCTGCAATTAAAATGAAATCATGATTATTATACTGGATTGATAATGTATGTAGGTATTGATTGAATCGAAAAATATTTTCTTGGTCACAAAAATCTAGTGTTTCTGTGAGCAGCGACTGCGACGTGCGATGACGTCATTGGACAGCAGATACAATGTTATCTCTGAACGATATTTAATTAAGATTGGGTTTGTATGAAATAAATAATCCAGTTTTTTCACCAATACCAGACAATATTTTTATTTATTTACGACGACGTATCGGTAAGTGCCTGTATCTTCATCAGGTCTTTCCTGCGGAGAAATTGTACAACACAAATTTGTATTATCAAGAAGTCAATGATCAATATATTGTTCTCGGAGTTCAACCGGGTTTTTCATAATTGTAGAACGCAACGTTTCGACGACTAAAAGCTCTGTCGTCATCTTCTAGGCGAAGTGTCGGAACTTCTTCTTCTTCTTCTTCTTTTTTATTTTGGGTGTAGATAGGCTATGTATAGGGTAATCCACATAGTGGCAACTCCCCTCTTATAGCATAGGAAAGGGATTTGAAAGGGGGGATGCGGTAGGGTATAGGAAGGTAGCCAAGGGTTACTAGGGCCCCCGGGCTATTTTTTAAGGATCCTACCTGGCATTCGCCTAAAAGTAATGCAGGACAAACCCTAAAAAACCTGCATCGGGTAGGTCGGGCATTTGGTACTTGTCCCACGCCCTTCCGATGACGGGAGAGGGGTTTGCTGTGGGGACGCAGCTTACCCCTCGCCATGCCTTGGCCTGTTTAGGAGGCAGCTCGCCGAGGTACATTACCCTCAGCAACCCCAGCCACAATAGAGCTCCGGACCCCTCGTCTTAACAATGTTATAGCTGGGTCCCAAGTCTTGCTCAATTGAAACCCGGTGTCCCGGTTTAGCAGGTTGTCTTGTGTCCTAATATGTATGGCCTCTTTGATTATGCTGCTCCAGAAACCATTGACACGATCCAAGATTTTGGCTTCATTGAACTTTATGTCATGGCCGGATTCTATGGCATGTTCTGCAACCGCTGACTTATTTGGTTGTTTTAGTTTCAGATGTCTTTGATGTTCTGTGCATCTGTCCATTACCGTGCGAATAGTTTGGCCGATGTACTTCTTGCCACATTCGCACGGTATGCTGTAGACCCCAGGTGTACGAAGTCCTATACGGTCTTTAACCGAGCCAAGCATTTCTTTAATTTTCTTTTGTGGATATAAGACCGTCTCAATGTTATGCTTGGCCAGTAGCCGTCCTATACG
This sequence comes from Zhengitettix transpicula, assembly GCA_037074705.1. Taxonomy (NCBI): domain Eukaryota; kingdom Metazoa; phylum Arthropoda; class Insecta; order Orthoptera; family Tetrigidae; genus Zhengitettix; species Zhengitettix transpicula. The sequence goes on along the minus strand of CM073592.1, from coordinate 117,679,809 downwards.
GTTGCTGATGTTACCGGCGAAAGGAATGTAAGCATGATTGACTGCAATTTCCTTTTCCTCTGCTGTTTTCTCCCTTCGGAGCGCAAGTGCCCTCTTTATCTGGCCGGGATTGTATCCGTTCTGGCGGAAAACGGTTTTAAGATGTTCTAATTCACCAGCTAGATTGTCTTTGTCGGATACCACCCTGGCCCTGTGGACCAAGGTTGAGAGAACTCCACTCTTCTGTGACGGATGGTGGAAGCTGCTGGCATGTAAATACCGATCTGTATGTGTGGCTTTACGATAAACGGAATGGCCAAGTCCACCATCTTGTTTCCTCCGGATTAGAACATCTAGGAAAGGGAGGCTCCCATTCTTCTCCACCTCCATTGTAAATTTGATGTTAGAATGCAGACTGTTAGGTGTTCAAGAAACATCTGCAGTTTCTCCGCTCCATGCTGCCATACGACAAAAGTGTCATCAACATATCTAAAGAAATGTTTCGGACGTAATGATAGGCTCTGTTCAGATATGAACAGGTTTTCGATGGAGTAGCCATGTGGTCACCTCTTTCCCCGGCGATTGCCAATTATTACATGGAACACTTTGAGGATAAGGCTCTGGATAGTGCGAGGGATTTTCTCTCGCAGGCAGAACCTTTTAGGAGAGATACGAAGGGGCTGCCTTTGGGTATGCCTTTTCCTCTCCGTTTTTGAACTAAGGTTCCCACAAGCCGAGGCACCTCGGCCTGTTTTGAGAGGTGTATGTTCCGGGGTCGCAGACCTTGGGCATACGGTAAGAGTTGTTCGCTATTCCCATTGGAATAGTCGGCCAGCTGCCTCCTAAACTGGTCGAGGCACGGAGAAGGGAATGCTGCGTCCCCACAGCAAACTCCTCTCCCGCTATCGGAAGGGCGTGGGACAAGTACCCATTGCCCGACCTACCAAATGCAGGTTTTTCTAGGGTTTTCCCTGCATTTCTTTAGGCGAATGCCGGGTAGGATCCTTAAACCATAGCCCGGGGGCCCTAGTAACCCTTGGCTACCTTCCTCTACCCTTCCGCATCCCCCCTTTCTAATCCCTTCCTATGCTATTGAAGGGGAGTTGCCCAATGTGGATCACCCTCATGTAGCCTGTTGCCCTAAAAAAAAAAAGAAAAAAATGGTTCCGACACTTCGCCTAGAAGATGACGACAGAGCTTTTAGTCGTCGAAACGTTACGTTCTACAATTATGCAAAACCCGGTTGAACTCCGAGAACAATATATTGAACAACTGCACCGGGAAAGGCTTCAATCTTTGAAGAAGTCAATGAATTTATAAAAGTGGTTTAGCAAAAAATATTATACTATTAATACAAAGAAACTAAGAAACACTCACCTAAATATGCTAAATGTAAGAACTATTTTCACATGCTATTGAAAAAGCACAAAGTTTAGAAGTTTTTCCGAGGCACTTATTGACGAACTACACACAACTGCGGTCGCAGCAGACTGTAGTGTGTAGTTTGTGAATAAGTGCCTCGGAAAAACTTCAATGGTATGTGAAAATAGTTTTATTTAGCATATTTTCTTACTATTCTGAAGACGTCCCAATCAGAGACCAGTGTGTTAGTGAAATATTATTTAAATTTGATAATAAATTTCTCTGACTAATAGGCTGGTGTTTTTAACATTTATTTAAAACAGAATTCGGATTATTAAAGGTTTGACAAGCGGGTTAATTTTTGGAATGGCGTCAGATCTAATAATGTTAGCTGAAGTAATGAATAAGGAGTTAAGTGTAACAGTTTCAATAAATGGCTACTGTTACATCTGTTTTATTATAGGTTTTGATTACTATTGATACAATTGGATTTGCAAACCTTGTAAGAAACCGTGTTAGGTCATTACGGTCTAAAATAACATTGACAGAACCTTTGTCTGCACAAGTAAAAATAATGTTGGGATGAGATTTCAAGAATTGTTCGGTAATATGTAATTACTTAAAAAAAATACTGTCTAACATAGACAGATGTTTGTTGGTTGGTTTCTTGAAATTTTAAATCAAAGTTTGAGTGATACAACTTTTGGTTTAATTGTGTTACTTGATTAGGAATATTGGGTAATATTAGTAATGATTCAAATTTTTGCACATCTAGTATTTACGAACAACGGCAATTTTTCTCGATATGTTAATTTACATACGGTATTATTTATCACAATTCACATGGTTTGCATAAACTTTATATTTCCTATAATGTTTTGTATTTCATTTGAACACATGTGGCGACTAATATATCTCTGGTCAGCGAAGTGCCATTAAACCCGTTGTGTTGGTTTCGAATGATCCCATTCATGTCCATTCAGTGTTAACATGTCTACCGGGCCTGTTGAGATGAAAACCATGTGCAGGCTATGTGCCAAAAGGAGTAAGCATTGTGTTAATATATATAGCAGTGTTGGGCTTAAACACTTAATTGCAAAGAAAATTCGACTATGTCTGCCAATTATGGTAAGTATATCAAATTTTACTTTACACTATTTTATGCTTCCCGTTATTATCATTACAGACTGTGTTGGATTGTTTCTATTTGACTGACATAAATTATATTTTACTTTTGATAGATTAAACAAAATGATGTCTTACCTCAAACTATATGCCTAAGTTGCTTGAATAAATTAGAGACTTCTTATGAATTATATTCTGGGTGTATTTCTGCTCAATCTACTATTATGAAGCTAATTGAGGCAAATAGCGATCGTCCTTTTCCAAACGCATTAGCACAGGTATACTAATAGCATATATTTACTGGAATGATTATGTATTTTTAAGTAGAAATATTGCTATCTAATTCATGTAGAAATATGTGAATGTGATAACTGCTTCAGCTGATATCTAGTTTTTATTTGGTTTTGTCAAAATAATTATGTTGTTTCAAACACCAAAAGCAATTGCAGCTTTAATGTTTTGTAATTGTTATGATTGTTTTGTTGTTCTAAGTCACTTGAAAAAAAAGATTGTATATATGATATTTACTCAGTGTGGTAGGATCCGTATCAATTCAGGCATTTTTAAAAAAAATCTTAAATTCATACTCTCTGCTGTTGTTGAAATTAACATAAATTAAATTGAGGACAAAGTAATAACCTCATCTTTTTTATACCAAAAAATTTCTAACCTAAGTTACAGACCACTAAAGATGGCTCCTTGGGTACCTTTTATGAAATGCTAATTTTGGTAAAATATTAAAATGGCTATATATGGAACAGATATTAGTTTCTTTTTGTTTTATTTGAAAGATAATACCTTACTGATTAAAATAATAACCTCCATTTGTACACATGTCTACAATTTATTGTGCTGCAGCCCTTTCAATTATTTTTTTGAAAAATACCAATTCCAAAAATTTTGATTCTTTTACTGTTGAACAGTACCATTCAGTACTGCGGTCACTGAAAAGGAGAACTTCCACTTAACTGAAAATAATAATATTGGCTTATTTGCCATTAAATTTTAATTCTGCATTAAAGATAAGTTTTCAAACATATTAAAGCTTTCAATGAGGAAGTTCTAAAAAACAGGTACAGGTTCCAAAGTGCACCACTTCTGTGTAGTTGACTTAGAACTGTATTAACAATACAAGAACAACTTAGGACTAAAAGGCTTCCTTTCTTGTTCGAAGACATTACATTATTCAAAGAGGTTACACTTCACTTTTCTTAATTATTATTGTATTATTAACACTTCCCACAAAGCACCATACACACAATCTATAGAAACATACAATAAAAGTTTTAAACAAATGTGATAAACTGCTCTCTTCGTTTATCCTATGACAACTGAGCTGTTAATTGTCTCCATTTTAGATGCTAGGCCAAATACACAGAATTATCTCGATAGCTCCAGAATTTATTGGAACGTTCTGCGACATTCTGGAATTACCTTGTAAGGATTGATTATTTTCTATTTAATTTACTTATATTAAATTCAGAATAAAAATGCAATGTCAACTAGGCCAAGATTTTCATGTTCAGTATATGATACTGTGGTAACACAAAGTGGATAATATGGCAAAAGCAACTAAATATCTTAAACAGTTTTAATATTTCGCCAAAATTAACACTTCAGAAATGGTACCTGAAGTGCCATCTTTGTGTGGCCTGTATCTTGATTTAGGAAATTTTTTTTGGACCAACCAAAAAATGTGTTTTTTACTTTGTCCTGAATTATCATATGTCAAATTCAGCTACATCTAACACTGTGCCTGAATGGTTATGGATTTGGCTGTACATAAAATTTCCAATGTTAGATTGAAGTAGATTTTAGAGTAGAAACAATATATCTAAAAGTAGAACAAATATTGACATTTATACAATTAAATATTATTGGTCTTAAAAAATGTTCAATTATTAATTATTGTATACTTTGAAAAAAATAATACCCCTTCTAAGTGCTATGAATCTATAATTTATTTGTTCAACCGTATCTTGTATTTTTGTTTTAAATTGAATAATTTATTTACAGTTAAGAAATGCAGTTTATTCACTTTCATCGCCTAATACTTCAGCAAGTTTCCATATTTCTTTGAAAGATTTTTTGAAGGAGGAACCAGCTGATATATATCCTGAAACTAAAGAAATGGAGGTAGTTTCTGATATGCCACATAAATCAGAAAATGAAGTTATCAATGAGACAAATGAAGCTCGTGGAAGATCTTCTGATACTGGGAGGCCTAGAATTAAAATGAGAAAACTAGATACTGACATTTCAACAGACCGTGAAATTCTATCTGTGGATAGGGAAAGAGAGCAGCAAAAGTCAATTGGCATAGCGTTGGAGAATAATAATTTAAGCTCTGCTTCTATTTTGCAACCTGTTGAGGACAATGAAGTTTCTGCTTGTAACCCTGCTGCAGCAATGAATATATCCATGGTTGGAAATTCTGTACAAACTGATTCATCATCTTCAAAACTTCCAAAAATAACAAATTTACATTCACTGGCTACAACACAAACACAAACACCAATAATGACTTCAGAGTCTGGTGGATACCAGATGGCAACACATTCAATGAATGATACGCAGGCCCCTCAAAATGTATATTTAACATCTATTTCTGATAGTACTGCTAATCCATGTAGTCAAATGATTGCTACTCCCATTTCTTCAACTTATGTAGCTTCTCATACCCTAGTTCCAAGTCCTATCATAACTTCTACTTACATTACATCTCCACATGTCAATACACATCAAATCACACAAACAATAACACCTAATTATTTAATAACACAACAACCTATAAATTCAGGTACCACAACTTCAAATGCACTTGTTTATGTGAATACATTAAATCCTGGAACCAATTCACTAGCACAAAACACCTCACAGCATATCAATTTTTCAGTATCTCCTGCAGTGTCAAATAACAAATTGCTCACACAGGACCTACCAAATATATCATCTTCCACACAGAATTTAGATGTTCCTGTCAATTATAACAAATTTGCTTCAAACACTACAGCTGATAAAACTTTAACCACTGCAACTCCCAGAAACTTTGTTTCCCAAAGCCCTGTAATTAAAAATGTTAAAAGTGTGTCCCTGAAAACTTACAAGAGAGTCAAGCGGGTAACAAATATCCCTAGTACTCAAACTGTTTCACAAATTGCTGCTACTATCTCATCACCATTAACAATTAATAATGGAAATATACCTCAAGAGAAAGAATTAAATTCTGGAACCAAATGCATGTCTAATGAAATTTTGCAAAATTTGCTGCTTTTATCCTCTAACTCTGAAACATGCAATCAGAACAATAAAAATGGGAATGTTGGTAACCAGATAACCAGTACAAGTAATAGTAGTTTTATTTCAAAATTAAACTCGCATGTGAGTATCCATGTATCCAATAATTCATTGACAAAGGATTGTTCAGCTAACAATAATTCAGGTAATAAGTTAAGAAATGGAATAGCAACTAATACACTACCTGTATGGGTGCCTCACAGTAGTTCAAATAATGCAGGTCCCCAACCTCCCATTTTTTCTGAGCAAAGAACTACTGTTGCTACTAGAAGATCAGCTAACAAACTACAACCCCATACAATTTCGTCTTCAAGAAGTTCTGTAGATGATAATAGTTTGTTCACAGATACAAATTCCCAAGCAATGAATGACCCATCAGTGGAACAACAAACGGCTGTTGCCAATAGGGTTTACACACACAATTTAAGGTAACATATATTCTTAAAATTAATCATAATTTTGCAAAGTTTTATCCCATATCTTTAATTTTTTAATTATTTTATCAGTTCTAATTTTAATTATCCATCAAGTGTCTTTTACTTTGTACTTGCAATGATGTGTAACTGAAATAAGTTTAATTAGTAATAAAATTTACTTCTAAAGGTTATATTTTGGTAAAGCATTGTACTATATTGTATGAATTTGTAGGGGGCAGAATTCTTAATTCAAATTTTAACACAGCAAACTTTAAACTAAAATTTAATTATTTGGAAAATCAATTATTTATTTAGGACCATACTAGGAGTATTATTTTATATTTCAACTCAAATTTTTTTATAGAGATTTATGGATTTGGCCTGTCACTTACACCTTGACTATAAATTTAGAGCAAGCTCCAAATCTTCCTCAGCCAGATGTGAAGGCCTTGGTAGCCATCTATCTGGAATAGACTAATCTACAAGGATTTTTTACTTGGTTACACTATTTGTTTACTTTATAAATATGAATGTTTGTTACTTTTCTATCAATGTGTATAGTTTATTACCTACTGAAAATTTATTCCATCACATGGATACATTCAATTAATAGTTGTGATTATTTCTATTTTAGGCCAACGCAACATTCTGCAGAATCATCAGTATTACAAAATTGTTTAACTACCTCACCTGAAAACATTAATAAAAGCTCCCTGTGTCTAGCAAGTGCTAGCATATCTCAAGATAATGCAACATCTTTACTACCTGCAAGTGCAGTGCCCAATAATGGTACAGGAAAAGCATGCCCAACAGCTCATTTGAATTCAGTTTCTGCAGAGAGGAATGAATCAGTAGGGGAAGTAAGAGAAGCAAATATGTTGAGTTCTGCAAGACCTTCAGAGCAGGAAGTTTGTTCAAATGCAGTAGTGGGTTCTAGTACAGATTCACATGGCTCTAGGTCAGAGAAAGAAGGATCATCATTAAAAAAAGAAAAGTGTCCCCACTGTAACAAATATTTTGAATCTCATATATTAATTCACCACGAAGTACTCCACTATAGGAAAAGGTTTTTCTGTTGTATAGATTGTGGGAAAAATTTTCAAACTGAAATGGGTTTGGAACAGCATAGGTGTCATGTTGAATAATATGTACATAAATCATGTTGAAATACACATTTTGTTTATTATTCCACTGCGAATATTAAAATTTTCTTTTATTTAAAATTAAGCTTTTAAGTTAAACTTGTTCTACATTTTTACTTAATTTTTTGTTCCGAGAGATTGTACATGCTTTAATATATAGAAAAAGTTTTTTGCTTTTAAATGCTATATATTTCAGGTTTTCTTTTTTTGTCAAAAGAATTGATTAAATGATTTGATTTTCTCTAAGGATTAAAAAGCACTTTTGTCAATGTTAATATGGATGAGTTAAAGTTGTAATATTGTTCAATAAGTAGAAGTATTGAATTTGATTAAAAACTTCTCAAATTTAATGCAGTCTCCTAATTGTGGGATTATCCCTATAGTTAAGCATGTTACTGCAACATAGAAATTGAATTATATTGTTATATTCTGAAATAAGAATATATAGAAAAATTCTTCATTGTTTTTAAATGATACATATTTTGTCAAAAGAATTGATTAAAGTACCTGATTTTCTATGAGAAGGTTTTAATTAATTTGCTAATTATCCTTAAAACACGGGTAAAAATCTTGTGACTGCAACACAGAAAATTTTTTTTTTTTTCTGAAAGAAGTGTACATACTTTAATATATATTTTTTTTGTGAAAAGAATTTATTAAAGGATCTGATTTTCTCAAAGAATTAAAAACATTCTTGCCAATGATTGTAAGGATCTGATTTGGATACATTTTGTATTCATTCTGTATAAGGTTGAGTTAAAGGTGTAATATTATTCAATAAGTAGAAGTATTAAATTTGATTAAAAACTTCTCAAATTTAATGCAGTCTTCTAATTGTGGGATTATCCCTATAGTTAAGCATGTTACTGCAACATAGAAATTGAATTATATTTTTTTGTTCTGAAATAAGAATATATAGAAAAATTCTTCATTGTTTTTAAATGATACATTTTTTGTCAAAAGAATTTATTAAAGTACCTGGTTTTCTATGAGAAGTTTTTAATTAATTTCCTAATCGTGGGAGTTATTGTTGTGGTTAAATAAACATCTCTAAAAAACCTTGTTACTGCACCACTCAAAATGATTTTTTTTGTTTCCAAAGAAGACTATAGATAAATAAGCTGCATTGTTTGTAAATGACGTATACTTTTTGTTTTATTTTATTGTAAAAAGAATTTATTAAAATATCGGATTTTCTCTAAACATTAAACATTCTTGTCAATGTTGAAAAGGAGTAGTTAAAAGTTGTAATATTGCTCAATAAGTGGAATTATTCAATTTGTACTACTTTAGAGAAGTTTTTAATTTATCAATTTCTTAATTATGGAATTATCTTTTGAGTTTGAACATTCATAAAAATCTTGTCACTGCAACACAGTAAATGAATTAGTTTTTTGTTTTGAAAGAAGTGTACATACTTTATTATATAGAAAAATAACTCATTGTTTTTAAGTTGTATATATATTTTTTTTCTGAAAAGAATTTGATGTAATATTATTTTAATAAATAGTCGTATGGAATTTAATTAAACTTCTCAAAAGTAATACAATCAATTTCCTAATTGTGGGAATTATCATTGAAGTGTATACATTTTTATTTTATTATATTTTTATACTGCCGAAATATAAGTTAAATATATAGTACAAAAACTTTTATTGTGATTTAGTGTTATAATTCTTTTGTCTCCTCCATTTGTCAGTCGCATTTAGTAATTGATCTAAACATTCTTGTCTATGGTTGTAAGGATGAGTAAAAGGTGTATTGCTCAATATGCAGAAGTATAGTATTTGATTAAATCTTATCAAGATATACAATCTATTTGCCAAATTGTAGGAATTATTTTTTTAGTTAAAAATGCCAAAAATATTTGCTACTGCAATACTGAAAATGAATTAAGGTGTATCAGTTAAAAGATTTCAGCTAATATTGGCTGTATGTCAGAGGCTGCTATTCAAATGTCTCCCATCGTTGAGTAGTTATTGATCACATACAAGTAATGTTGTTAAATAATAGGCTGAATTACAAATAAGCAGGTGTGATGTTATCAATTTGCATGCTGAGACACAAATGATCAGCATTTTCCAAGGACAATGAGGCACCAGTGATCAGCACTTTCCAATGATGTTTCATTGTCATTATTGATATGGACTGTAAAGTGAGAAAGAATTAGTCTTGCACAAGGGTTGGTGTCATGCTCTCAGGCAGGATAAAATTTCCAAAATTTTGGAGTTAAGTGATTTTACTAAATTAGATAGAAAAATTGACTTTTGTATAATACAGTTCACTATAATGTTTGAGTTAATTTGTGAAATTTCTTTTCACTTCTGAATATTTGGATTTGAATTGTGTAGAATGTAAAGGGAAATGAAGTTGTGGAGAACAGATTTTGATTTATTTACGTCACAATGGGAAAAAGTTTAGTACCTACAACAGATAATTAATTGTGCTTCTAAGGTATTTGTGAGACAGAGCTTTGCTTTTTCGAAAGTAATGCCAAAGGGTAATTAAAACAAAAAAGATGAACATATTAAGTTTTCTACCTGTGAATTGAGCTAATGGAATGTGGTAGGAAATAAGGAAATTACAGTTTGGCTTTTCTTTGTTACTTGACTGCGTCAGGCTCGGAACACAATTTGTGAATGTGTGTTAGTTGTATCTCTGCTAAGGTCTTGTACTCCCTATAACCTGGACTTCCTGAACAATATTATTCAAAGTCAAGCCCATTATTAATGTACAATAAATTTTATAATTTATCAGTAGAATGGTATGTATAAGTCACCAACTTTTCATTTAAATATGTTTATTGACATAGGAAACTGAACTTAACAGACACTGTCCATGCTTTATAATGAATAGTAATAGTCTTTGAAGTGATTTATTTATTTACTTGCCTGCTAATTTACAATTACAACAATATTGCTGTAGTAAGTAAATTGTATACAGGGTGTGTAATTATCCATCAATTGTTCCCTAGCATACCTTTGTTAGTTTTAGTTTGTGTTGTGCATCTATGGCTTTAGGTCTGTTGGCCACATTCTTCAAAGTCTTCAGATTGATTATTTCTGTTACCAGTTCATTATAGTGTTTGATACATTTGAAGCAGAGTTCAGAGTCTCTTAAGTTCCTCAGTATGAATGGTATGTTCAGATCATTGTGCAGGGTGTAGTTCAACACCAACCAAGGTGCATTAGTGATGGAGTGTAATATTTTAGATTTGATTCTTGTGGCATACCTTAGGGTTCAAATTTTGTCCTTTGCTTTTCATTTTGTATATTAATAATCCTCTGGAAATATAACCCTCTAAAATATAAACAGATGACACATGTATGATTACAGACAAGGATTTAAAAAATCTCACCCTGAAGATTGAGAGTGCAACTAAAATCCTAAATATTTGGTTTGCTGTCAATAAATTAATGCTTAACATACAGAAAATAAAATCATCAAAGCTGATAAATTCTTCCTAGGTTTGCAAGTGGTCAATAAGTTAAAGTGGAACCTACATGTCGTTAGTCTTGTTGCCAGACTTAGTTCTGTTTGCTGCTCATGATTTTTGATTCACCAAGTTGATATCAGACCATTTTGAATAGTTTGATTTTCTATTTTTCATTCACATTTGTTATGGCATTGCCAATTTGGGAAACTGTTCTTGTAGTTTTTAAATTGCTGTTAGAATTATATCAGATTTGGATGCCTCTGACTACTTATCATGTTAGAAAAAATAAAATTAGTGTAAAACAATATGTAATTTTTCGTAACTGACAGTGGCAAGCATGTCATGTCACTAGAGATGGTTCAGTTCTCAGATAAGATAACCACAACTTTAAGGATGCGAACATAACGAGCAGAGAGGGGACCAGGAAATAAACGAGTTCCACAACGCACTCTCTAACCACAGTGTACTCGCGTAAAGGCTGCAAGTTTGTTGACAATTAGTGACTCGTAACTGAAAAATATTTTAATTACATATTCATCTACAGTTTTAAAAACATGAAAAATTTATTCATTAAACGTATAATGCTTGATATTGCGAATATTTTGATTATTGTAATAATTTTATTCAAAATTAGAATGTTAGTATCATTTGAATTCTGAGATGACTGGCAGATGATAAAGGACGAAAATGAAAGAGCGAATTAGCGTATCTACTGAGGCTAAAGTTCTAAACTAAAAATACAACCTGTTGCCACGAATTTTAAATAGACCCTTTCACGCCAAAAACGAAACAGTTGACAAAAATGCCAGGTTACTGTATAAGAAATACAAAAAAGTTACATAAACATACAGAAAATAATTACATGAAAAGTTTGACAAATATTTAATTTAACTAGATAATATATTATTTTACTTGCTAAGTAATATTTAATAACTCTTATATAATGGCGGTTTATTAAGAAATGACGTTCCCTTGAGTACTGGGTCATCCTCGGACATTTTTTTAGATTTGTTCTCACCCTAACTTAGTCTGTAATTCTGTTAGGATTTTAATAATTTTTTACTTTAATACTTTACATGGGCCTGGCAGTTATTTGTCTTTATCATCATGTTATTTTTTAATGTATTGTATAAATTACAAATGTGTGATTGATTAATAAATTGTTTTCGATAATTATTGGAGGCGGCATTGTGAATGACTTGCGTGGCTAGACCTGCGGAACTTTAGTGTGTAAGGAAGCACAGCAGAGGTAACGATTACTAGAAATTATGTGTTTTTGTCAGAGGCAAGTCGACAGTTTTAGCCAGTTCGAGTTGTTGGTCGCCAGTTCCCAGTTGCCATTGGACTTCGAGAGAGCGGAAAGCAACCAATTACTTGAATATTTTCAACAGTGTGTGTTGGAGGTACGGATACACGAGGCAGAAAATGTCTAATTATTCAGCAAGCAAACAATTAAATATTCGGAGAAGAGGGAGGACCCCAAGAGTTTGTTAAAGTGATTAAAAAATATGAGTAAAATCGGTATAATGGCCAGTCTAGTTAAAGTGTTGTGAATAGAGAAATTTAAGCGAGTCATCTGCCCAAGCTTGAGCAGCCAAAAAATAGGATGGTATGTAAAATAAACAAAAGTTCCATTTGTAAACCTATTAAGTAAATATCTACCGTCAGATATCAATAACTTTTTAATTGAATAATAATTTTCTTATTGTAACATAAAATTATTTGTTTTCTTGTACTACCTTAATTAGAGACCTGATAGGCGGCCCTGAAATAGAGTTCTCACAATAGCCGAAAAATTAATAAAATTTGTATAATTAATGTAGTTAAGATTTATAAAATAAATAATTCTTTGTTACCCTTTAAAAGGAATGTTTAATTTCTTTTTCATTCCTTGTTAATTAATAACCAATTTCGTTAATCCTACATTACTTTGGCGCCACAAAGTGTTGGCATTTTATTTTAAAGAATTTATTTGACTTTTATATAATTTGTCTTATTTTCATTTAGCTATAAATATCATATTACAATATATATTGTAATAATCAAACTGGTGTCTAAATAAAAAGATTAATATTTATAAACAACAAACAATTTAATTTTAATTTTTGAACACTTATACAAATATAAAAAGGATCTCATTCTCTCAAAAGGTCTGGGTTTGATAACGGCAGAACATTTAAACATAATCAAAGAAACAAAATTTATCTTTAAATTAAAAAAGAAATATTTATTTGTCTAGACATAGACGAAATTAATTATCGACGAACTTATTCTACAAGATTGATTCTAAATTTAAAGAGTTTATTTTATCAACACAAAAGAAAAAAACGATATCTGACTTTATCTTTTAATTCGGTTTACATATATGAATACCATGAAATTTTAACTTACGATTTCTCAGGCAAATTTGGCTCGTTCGTACACACACACCTTATATACTGGCCGCTTTAAACACTGATTCTAATAAACACGGTTGGTTTGACAAAAGTTGGTTCTCCGTTCGTTAAGGAAATATTATTTGCTCGTTCTGAAGATTATTAGACGCCGGATGCAGTGTCCTGGTCTCCTACAATCGAAGACAGTGGTCTAATTTGAGAATAGAATAGATTAGACTTCAGCATACAAATTGTTTATCGATGAATATTTGGTTGGCTATTTCTCTCGCAGACTGCAACTTATAACACATTCTCCTCCCTTAAACGATGTCTCTCTTAATCTCATCCTCCATCCTCGGTGATCGCAGCACCACTCCTTATCATATCCTCCAATCTCGGTGATTGCAGTACGACTAACTCATATCCTCCAGTCTCGGTGATTGCAGTACGACTAACTATCATATCCTCCAGTCTCGTTGATCGCAGTACGACTAACTATCATATCCTCCAGTCTCGGTGATCGCAGTACGACTAAGTCTCAAAAGCTTATCTTTCCCTTATATACTCCCAGCCTTTTCCTTTGTCCATTGTTCGAAAACTTCGTCGCAAATGCCAGATGACAGATTCTTCCATTATCCCGAGATTTATATTATGCAACTGCAGTTCTGTAGTCAGCAAATAGATAACTACTCTGTCATGTCAAAATACGACAATCGAGACAGGACCCTCAATTACTTTGGACTTGTCTTTTCCACCCCCACACGCACGTGCACGGTTTCGAAATGTCAAGACCACCCAAACTGCACCCTCAAGACCTAAATAAACACGTTACAAAATGCCCCTCCAACAGTCAGACTATCCATCACAAACAATGCCTCACTTAACAGGCATTACAATATATATATATATTGTAATACTAATTAAGGAGGCCATTATTTGTTGATTTATAATAATTTGTTTGGCGGCGCCGATCTCAAAGAACGACAATGATGGCGGGCTCTTATTGATATTAAATTAGAGAGACCATGGATTGTTGATTTTAAAATATTTTGATTGACGGCGGGCTTCTTTGTCGCCGAGATTTGTTGGGAACTGCGAGCGTTGTACGGAGTTCAGTTGGTGGCACTCTGGCGAAGATAGTTAGTTGGTTGGTGATCGTCGAGGAGAGAGGCAGCCTTTGGGGCGATAGGAAACATCGGACAAGGAATATTGAAGAGTTGAAAATAAAAGTTATAAAGCATTGTAAAGAGTCTATCTGCATAGTTAGACTTAGAAAGAAACATTATTGGGCGACGTTTGTATGATTTGGCAGCCGATAAACTTGATTTCTGCTAATTTTGTTAGTTTTGTATTTGAACATTTAATAGACTCGTGCTGACTGGCATAATATCTTGTAATTTGTGCATTATTTGGATCACGACAACGGTTGACCGGAGTTGCAGATCGTCGGGTTCCTGGAGGAGTGATCCACGATGGACAACCATGTGTTTTGTTCAAGTGTAGAGTCTGTGAATAATGGCCTTTTTAGTGAAGTGTGTTCCCACGCTCCGAAAACATTAAGTCTGGTACCAGAAAAAGAGTTGTAAGTACAAATCAAAATAATAAATGTTTGTAAACGGTAATTAAGGGTATAGTCAGATTTCGTTTCTTTTCATTTCGTATTCCGTTTGTTTCAATTTTTTGAATTGTTAATTTTAATTTAATCTTCATTGTTTCTTGCTTATCAAACCCAGTAAAGACCCTGAGAAGAAAGGTTATTTAGATTTATTTGTTTGTAAAATATAAAAGTTTGTATTTTCCTTTAATGCCACCAAAATTATCAAAAATAAATAATTGGTTGTAAAATTGGTTGAATGTGGCGTAACAAAATAGGGCTAATAAATTGTACTTTAAATAAATAAATTTGTTATAATAATTAATAATTTTTTAATTAAAGCCCATATTGTTAATTATTACATTTATGATGACCTCAAAGTGGGGCAATTTAGATTATTAATTTTTTTAAAGTAACTTTTCTTTTGATTATTACATAAATTGGCTTCAACAACGTAATTTATTAGTTCCCGTTGATAATTACATTTTGGCGCCCAACGTGGGACAATTTAATAAAATAATTAGTTCCCTTTGATCATTATAATTTATACGTTGTGGCGCCAAATTATGTAGTAATCAAAATTAATCATTATTGAAATATGCTACCACATTGGTGCAATTTAATGTATTAATCACTTTTTATTATGAAAAACAGATGAAAGGACGGTGAAATTGAATAAAAGTTTTAAAGAGATAATTTATTTAAAAAATATAGTCTTCGTTAATTAACAATTTATTAATATTTTGCCTCGGCTTTTGTGAAAACTCAATTTCTGGCTTCTAATAAAGATGGTACAAAAAATAAAATTTAATTTACAATAAAACACAACTATTCCTACTTTGAAAGTTATATAATTTTAAATAAATTACCGAAATCTGATTGAAATCTGACGGTAGATATTTACATATCAAGTTTACAGATGAAAAATTTTGTTGATATTACTTACCATTGTCTGGTCATCTGGGGCTTGTGCACATGTAATTTAATTTTTTATACTTTTCACTAACAGGCCATTTGCATTGATTCTACTTTATTGTTTGCGAACACTAAAACACTGTCGACGTCTTTCTGTTTCTGACTATATAATTGTTTGTAGATTAACCATCACTCACTGACCAATCGCTGTTTACAGTTCACTCTCTGCCTATCCAAATATCTGATTATTACGCCTTGGATTCTGTGCTCTCAATATCCTAAAAACCACTGGGACTTGGCAACGGACAACTTGCAACTGAGAACTGGCGACTACTAACACACCATCATCACCTCACAAAACACACTTCATTATCCTCCGAGTAACTCTTACATTCTCCCTGTATACTAGTAACTACTGAACTCTGCTAAAGTTATGCGTGTCTATTTATGCCTTTACGAAAATGCCTTTGGTAGCAAGCATTATCGGCTCCGCATTCTCGTCAACAATACCGTAAGTCACAATCAATGGCCTCAGAGTCACACCGCCAATAATGAAATAAACGAATTCATTAATTAATTACATATTTGTAATTGATACAATATATTGTCATGAACAACTAGACAGCTTTAATTAAATAAATCAATTAACAACATTTATTAAGTTTTAAAAGAATTTATTACTGTTGATAAGTTTTACAATTTACAAAACCTATTTTTCATGCCGAAATTCATCCATTTAAAACAAATACTTTAATTTTCAATTGTTAATTCGTCGAATCTCTTATCTCAGGGCCATAACTGGGTTTGATAATTAGAACAAAATCAATGTATAAACTGACAATTAGCAATTCAAAATAAAAAAAATTAACCTAAAAAAATATGAAAATAAGTGGAAAAGAAAGCTGAACGAATTGAACTCTGAACGAAATCTGACTCTACCCTTTTAATTATCGTTTACAAATTTATATCAAAGTTTTGGTTACTCACGGACCGTCTGTTTGGTACCAGAACAATCAATTTTACCTAGTTCAGACACTTTAATTTTAATATCAGGCCTTCGTTTTCACTGATTCTCCAATTCACTTTAAAATTTGGCAAGATTGTCTGTATTTCGTTCACTGCTCCGCTCCACAATAATTTACCAATGTTCTCCCGGAACAATTCCTCCACGAAGATTTTGGAAAGTTCTATTCTGACGGAACTGCTATTACTTTCCAATATTTACGCTGCGATACTTCAGTGAATGTTTTACTTCGTATTAATTCACGACTTTAACTGGTAATACATTAACGACGTCTAGTCTCTGCTCAAGTTTTATTTGTTCTGTCCCTTGCAAAGTTTCGCCGCCAACTGGTCTTTCTCCAAGCGCATACTCAGTTCGCTAAGCGCGGTCTCCATTGTCAAAGGAAAATCCCGCCTTCATTGTCGCCTTTACGCATTCGTACCGCTAACAGTTTAATTATATTAAAAACAATTAATGGCCTGTTTAATTGGCATTACAATATATATATATATATATATATATATATATATATTAGATTGTTATTAGTTTGTTTCAAATAATTAAGGGAATCAGTCTTTTCCAAAACCAAATATACTCTTCTTGAAAACTCAAAAAATCAAACCACAAAACATCTTACTCTTTTTCATAGCAACCCCATGTAAAACCTCTATAGAACTAAACAGTTCCTGAAGTCTCATCCCAACATACTCTTTACACACGCTGGCAAAGGTTCTGTCACTGTAGCTCTTGACCATAATGAATACACAAAAACTGTTAACCAAATTCTTTCTGACACTGCCTCTTATAAAATTTGTAAACCCTCCTGCATCAATACAGTTATTGACAAACTAAGAACTATTCTCAAGAGGTGGAAGCAAAAAGATTTTATTAAACCATCCACATTTTATTCCTTATTCATCACCTCAGCCAACATTTGCAGAGCTTATGCCCTTCCTAAAATACACAAACCTGACCTATCTTTTAGAATTATTATTGCTTCTACTGGCAGTCCCCTACAAAACATTTCCTCCTACATTCATAACATGTTTTCTAAAGCCTTCAATGAAGAAAATCATTACTCTGTTAACAATTCTTACCAATCTATTGATAAAATCAAGCACCTTACCGTTCCTCATGACCACTCTTTAATTTCTCTTGATGTTGTTTCCCTATTCAATTCTATTCCCAATGATTTAGTCATTAACAGTTTCAAAAACAGATGGTCCATTTTCAGTCAATATACTAAAATTCCACTTCATGACATTTTATTTATAAATCTAGTCCTCAACTCCACTTATTTCAAGTTTAATCAGGTTCACTAACATCAAATCAAAGGTTCTCCCATGGGAAGCCCCCTGAGTTCTTTTTTTGCTGAGATGGTCATGAGAGACTTAGAAAATTCCTGTCTTTCTCTACTTCCTGTCCAATCTCTTTGTTACTTCAGATATGTAGATGGCATTTTTTTATTGTTAATACCTCTCAAATCAACCTAACATTCAATACTTTCAATTCACCCATGAACTTGAATCTAACCATTCTCTTAATTTCCTTGATGCCCCTGTATCCATTCACAATACTTCAATTCTCACCAATTGGTTCAGAAAACCTACATACTTTGGACATCTTCTCAATTATCTTTCTGATCATCCTCCAAACCAAAAGAGAGCTATGGAATACAATCTTGTAGACAGAGCTATATTACTTTATAACTCCAAGTTCCATCAACACAATTTAAATATTGTCGGAAACATTTTAATCTCCAAATTTTATTATTACACACAATAAACAGCAGACTGAACAAAATCCAACATCCTACTGTCAATCGTCCCCAAACACCTCAAGCCAAATGTTTTTTCGTACTCCCTTATTACAAATTTCTACATAACAAATTTGTCCAAATATTCAAAGACTATCAAATATCTATCATCTACAGATCCACTAATACCCTTTCATACCTGATGAAAAACCACAAGGACCCACTTGACATCTACAGCAAACATTGTGTTGTTTACAAAATCACTTGTAATTCCTGCTACATAGGGCAAACAAAACGTTCCCTTAATACACATATCAAGGAACATTTATCTAATATCAAACTTCACATTTATAAACAATCTGTAGTATCCAAACATATAAACAGTTCTAAACATACATTTGATTGGCAAAATGCTAAGATTTTAGACACTGACACCAGGTACAATTCCAGACTCATTTCAGAGATGCTTCACATTATATCCAACATCACATCTATTAATGTACGAACAGACACTATGAAACTCAATAATTGCTATGATCCATTATTATTACGCTAATCCTTCTGTTCCCATTATCGTTGCTCCCTTATTGTTACGCTAACCCTTCGGCTCTCCTATTGTCGTTGCGTTTTTGTCGCTTTTGAGTTTTGTCAACTGACCATTGGAGTTGTGTTTCTCTAGGCTCTTCTTAGCACCTGACGAAAGGGAAAGGATCCCAGAAACGTGTGGTATTTATATTACGCTTTTTTTTGTCTGAATTGGCTATCTTTCTTATTCCAATATATTTCTAATAACTTTTTTATGAAGAATTAAAAACCTGTCCCTGTACTTAGAAGCAAGTACATCACCAAATTTCTGTTCCATAACATGGAAGTAGACATTGCCATAGTATATGTTAATTAAGTGTCGTGTGAGGATGGATGACGGTCGTTTCATTGCATATGTATTTATGTTCATTTTATGCATAAATATCTATAAACTTGATGGGCGAAACTAATTTTACTTCGTTTTCGTCACATTTTATTTTATATTCTTCTTCTGCTGTATTATGTTTTAAACTTAGGTGTAAACTGTTTCCTTCCAGACAGAATAATGGACATATTTGTTGAGATGTGAATAAGTCTGGTCACACTGCACTTTTAAAAAATAAGCGAGATTAATTTTTCAATCTTGCATTTTTTTAATGGCAAATAATCACGAACAAACAAGATCTCAAGGTATCTAGGGAGCAAGTAAGCGGAGGTCGGGGGTTTTCAACCTCTATGTGCGAGGGAGAAGGAAATATGCAGACCATTTCTGACCTGTGGATAGATCGGAGATTGAATTTTCAAGTCGCCGACTAGGTTGGTGTAAAATCAATAAGTCTTGATTTCTTGTGGGCAGGACCTAATGTTGAAGCGTCTGTGGCTAGGTTTACAACCACGTTGTTAGTATAGTGAGCGTTTTACATCGATCATTCGAAATTAATACACGTTACACTCAATTATTTTTTTACTTTTTAGTTTTTTATTGTAAACTCTTTTTATTGACAATAATAAAATAATGTCCACCATTTAGAATAACGATATTTGGATTTAATATTTTGAGTGCTTACAAAGCCATGCCGGAATTGTGGAAAGTAAAATCCGATATATTCAAGGACTAGATTATGGAAAGGAATGCTTGGGCCAAATTGCTGGTTATAATTTCAAGAAGTCGACAAAAATGCAAATGTCGTCACATTAAAAAACGTGTAAACAACATTAGAAGTTACTATAGAAGAGAGTTAAAAAATGTGAAGACAACGTAAGGTCTGGAGCTGGCTCAGATGATGGATATGTGTCCACTTTGTGGTATTTCGAAGAATTGGAGAAACCCAAATTCGAGGAGTATCCACTATTGATTAAGAATAACTCGAGGGAGAAGAGGTATGGATTACTAACTTGCTTAATAATATATAAGTCGTTTTGGTTCTAAAGAGAATTAAGTGTAACTCAACTCCTAAATACTCATAGTCTTTTTTGAGTTTATATAAGTGTAGCTACAAATTTTTTATTAATTTTTTTTCAGTAATATATAATTTTTGAGCTTTAACTAGTACGTGTTTAAAATAAATACACCTGATTAGGTTAAAAAATTCTGAAATTCCAAGTTGTGTAGATTTTCTTAACAGAATTAATATGTTACGCATAAGTCAGAACATTTAAAGGTAAATAATTGTCAAGTTCAATGATTACACTGATGCCTTAAATTATTTCAGGAATCAGTGGACAGTTCATCATTAGTGAGCCCCAAATAACTTAAACGGAAGAACTCCTTACGGCAAATAACTTCAGAAAGAAATTAATTGCTACGAGATGTATTCAGTCATCTAAAATCTAAAGAAGAGAAAGGCAATGCAACCATCTTCGGGGAAAGATGGGCTGCATCATATCACAAACTGTCAAAAATGCAACAAATCTTTGCGAAAAAGGCAATAGAAGATAAGTTTGGCGACCTCTTGTGGTGTAGGGGGTCAGTGTGACTGCCTCACATCACAGAGGTCCCGGGTTCTAATCCCGGCGAGGGCGTGGATGTTTCTGTGCGTGAGAGAAACTCTCGGCAAATCAGTCCCCCGACAAGTAAAAATGAATTCCCATACTGAATCCCTACTAACCAGATCTGTTGATGCGACTGTAAATAAATCAATAATAATAATAATGCCAATTAATTAGGACATTAATTGTTTGGACATAAAATTTAATTGTAGCGGCAGGAGCTTCCAAAGCGACAATGGAGCCGAGCTCTGTTACTTTGCCGGAAGGTTAAAAAATGGCGTATGCGCACTACGATAGTTCAGTTGGTGACAGGACATTTCGGAGGACGGAACAAATGAGTCTAGAGCTTAGACTAGCCGTTGTTTAATGTATTATTAAACAAAGTTGTGAGTATAAGAAAAAGTAAAAACATTCACGGAAGCATTTAAATCATAAATATCAATAAGTTAGCAGTTTTTACGTCTATCAGCAGCCAGGAAAGGAGTGCAGTTTTTATGGCTGTAGCCAGCCAGGAATAGTAAAGTTGCAGTAATAGTAAAGCGTTAAAAAGACTAGCAAATCTATGAATCACAGGATTCATATAAGGCAAGCGGTCACCAGATAGCTGACAAAAAGGAGGATCATCCGAGTTCCAGGGAGCCTACCAAGGTTGACTTAAAGAGTGTAAAATCTGTGAGCCGATATTAGAATCAGTGTAAAAATTTTGCAATAGTGTACTCCCGAAAAAAATGCTGGAACAAGCTGGACATATGTGAGAAACAAATTACAAAAATAATGATTTATGTAAACGCAATTAAAGGATAAAAGTCAGATTTCGTTCTATTTTAATTGTCAATCAGAGTTAATTTCTTTTCTTTTAATTTCTTCCTATTGACATATTGTCTGGTTGAATTATAAACTGTGTGTTAATTAGTTTTTTTACAAAACAACTTGTTTTGTCCATTATCAAACCCAGTAGAGACCCTGAGATCTAAAATTTTAAATTGTAATTGTTTGTGAGTTAAAGCAACAAAGTGGAAATAAATAATTATATGTTTTAAATTCTTGTTGATTATTTCATTTAATTAATTCCATTTGATTATTACATTTTGGCTACCACAACGTGGGGCAAATTCATTTAATTCTTTAATTTAATTAAAGGCATTTTGTTAATTATTACAATATATATTAATTTTAGGGCAGTGAAGAGTTGCTCGACATCAATACGGTCAATACTTTGACTCCTACTGCCACCTCTTCAAACCCACAAACTTCTTCACCACATACAACAAGAGCTTCGACTCCTTCACCTGTATCCTATAATCGACGTACGGTGTTATTGAAATTTAATACAGTCAATGGTCTACCTACTTCCACACCTACCCAAACGTCAACTCCGCGAACCCTTCAAACTCCTTTCAGTTCCCTAATTTCAATACATCAGGAAACATGTATGTTCTTCCCAAAGAGTCAAGTTGTTGCAATCAGTATGAACTCAAACAGCTCAAGACAATGAATTGAAACCTTATGTTATAGAAAATTTCAAAATAAAATAAACAATACTTAAATAATTGTTTTACATTATATTATGAACATTTATATAAAATAGACAATTGTTTTTAAATAGTTTGTAAAATAAAATTTCAATATGATGAGATCTAAAATAACAATTTCGTGCCTACATAATTACTTTTTTCATTCTTTCCTACGTAGTTTGCCAGGGAACTACTCCAACTCCATTAAAATATTCACAAAAATTGTTTCTGGTCTCTTTGGCAATGGATGTGGAATCGCTTGATCGAATAGGTTCAAAGTGTAGTCAACTGTTCGAAATAAGCCCTCCAGCTTCCCAGCTCCATTTTCGCAGTGCTTGTGTTTTCCAAATCTACACTTCCACGTAGGTAAGCAGAAGGGTTTTTCATCCTTAAATAATTGTGCAGGTGGCAAGCTGCTAACGTCTTTTTGGGAGCCAAATTTATTTTATTTAAGAGAACTCAAAATCTTCAGTAAAGTATGCCAAAAGTGTTTTCTACAACACTTATTTCTCGAGATAGCCTATAATTAAATATATTCTAGTCACGGAGAACGCATCATTGCCAACAAATGGCATTTCTCAAAGCCATTGTATGTAACATTTTTTTTTAAATTTGTCATAAACGGTACTGTTGGAAGCACCAGAAATGCAGGGAAAACCCTAGAAAAACCTGCATCAGGTAGGTCGGGCATTGGGTACTTGTCCCACGCCCTTCCGATAGCGGGAGAGGAGTTTGCTGACAATTTCTGACTTGGCATCCTAGGGTTGAAGTATCCCTTCCCGTATTCATCGCAACTCCGTTTTATTGTCCACGGCTATTGTTTAAATGGCTCATTTTTACACAGAGACCTGGCTCACTCTGAGTCTCAGTTTACCGCATCCTTATGAATAAATAATTTTTTTCTGGTTTTTATAACTGTACAAGAATATGTAATTAACCCATCGTCTAGTTACGAATCACTAATTGCTAACAAACTTGGGGACTTTAACGAGAAAACATCGTGGCTGGAGCGTTGTGAACCAACATGTATTGTCAAACAGCGTAAAACTTTCCTTACAAATTGTACTTATTACACGATACACGAATTTTTTACTACTGTTTCCAAACAGGTAAATAGCTGAATACGGGCTACGTAGGATTATGTGTAAAAAACTTCATGTACAGTTTTATTTCTATTGTTTGTTTTCATGTGTATACTCTTAACAAACTCCATGACGGCACGCTTCGTAGCTTTCGTCAGGAGATTAATACCAGGAAATGATGTGATGTGATAGTGCATATATATATATTAATGTGACAGGAGTATCTGTCCAGTGCATTTGTGATATAAATATTTTTAGTAAATTTCTTTCCGTATAATTAGGACTATACGTTAAATTTTCAGTTATTCAGTGTAAGTAATTAGGATATTTTATGTTGTAGTTCATTTCACATATCTATGTAATGTATTTTCAAACTTATTTATTATTATGTAATTATTTCGTAAAATATGTAACGTATTTTATTTACACTAACAACTAAGCCGAACCACGTATTGTATTAAAGATAATATTTTTGTTCGTTATTTGTGTAAGAATGGCTCAAGAAAGTTCTGGGAATTGAAACACCTTTCGCAACTCTTTCTCTGTCAGTAGTCGTCAGTTATTAATTACTAAACTCTTTCTCGGAAAATTTATGAAAATATCATGAAGGTATCGTTCTGGTCATAGAGTTACACAACGACTTTTCGGCAGCTGGCATTGTTTTTTTTAGGGCAACAGGCTACATGAGGGTGATCCACATTGGGCAACTCCCCTTTAATAGCATAGGAAGGGATTTGAAAGGGGGGATGCGGAAGGGTAGAGGAAGGTAGCCAAGGGTTACTAGGGCCCCCGGGCTATATTTTAAGGATCCTACCCGGCATTCGCCTA
This sequence comes from Zhengitettix transpicula, assembly GCA_037074705.1. NCBI lineage: Eukaryota > Metazoa > Arthropoda > Insecta > Orthoptera > Tetrigidae > Zhengitettix > Zhengitettix transpicula. The sequence goes on along the minus strand of CM073592.1, from coordinate 117,655,471 downwards.
AAGAAATGCAGGGAAAACCCTAGAAAAACCTGCATCGGGTAGGTCGGGCATTAGGTACTTGTCCCACGCCCTTCCGATAGCGGGAGAGGAGTTTGCTGTGGGGACGCAGCATTCCCTTCTCCGTGCCTCGACCAGTTTAGGAGGCAGCTGGCCGACTATTCCAATGGGAATAGCGAACAACTTTTACCGTATGCCCAAGGTCTGTGACCCCGGAACATACACCTCTCAAAACAGGCCGAGGTACCTCAGCTTGTGGGAACCTTAGTTCAAAAACGGTGAGGAAAAGGCATACCCAAAGGTAGCGCCTTCGTATCTCTCCTAAAAGGTTCTGCCTGCGAGAGAACATCCCTCGCAGGTATTGCCTGCGAGAGAATACCCCTCGCAGGATTCGGTAGCTGGCATTGTCATTACCTTCACTTTATATTTAAGTTACGTTTTCTATTGTCTAGGAGAAAGAAACCGTCCGGAATTTCTATCAGTAAAAAACCCTGATCGTCGCCATGGAAATAGATTTGGAACGAGAGCTGTAGAAAAGAAAATCCAAAATTACTCACTGTAAAGAAGTCAAGAATTTTCCCAGTCAAAAATATTCCCCTCTCCCGCCATCGGAAGGTCAGTACATACTGACCGACCTACCTGATGCAGGTTTTCTAGGTTTTTTCCTGCTTTACTTTTAGGCGAATGTCGGGTAGGATCCTTAAACTACAGCTCAGGGGCCTTAGTTAACCCTTGGAAACCTTAGTCAACCCCCGTACCCCCCCCCCCCCCGCCTTTGAAATCCCTTCCTATGCTATTAAAAGGGAGTTGCCACCGCGTGGATTACCCTCATGTAGCCTGTTACAATGTTAATAAAGTCCAAAACTACTGCCTATATATTTAAAAAGATTAAAAAAATACTTCCGGTATCGAAAACTTTCCATATAATTTTAGGGAGTATCAATTACGACCGTTACCTTTATTTATTGAATACATAAATATTCCCGATACCTTAAGTGATTCAAAAAGTATCCCAGATACCTTCTAGGAGTATAAATACGTTCGTGTCCTTAAGAGTCCAAAATACTCACGCTACCATACGTGAGTCACATATACTCTTAAGTACTTTAAGGAATTCACAAATACACCCATGGCGTTAGTCGTTGAAATTAGACACTAACATAGACATTAACACTATCAACCTCAGTGACTTAAAAACTTTTTAGTCGAGACTAATATGTTCAATATATTGTTCTCGGAATTCCACTATAATTATGCAAAACCCGGTTGAACTCCGAGAACAATATATTGAACAACTGCACCGGGAAAGGCTTCAATCTTTGAGACTAATATGTTTTATATGTTTACAAAATGACACCACCTTTATTTCCCAACTATACCACCATAGTGATATATGTAGTGTTCTCGGGTTTCCAACCGGGTAAACTCGTTGAGGTCGTACAAAGTTACAGTGCCTTCATTTACAGGTATGACTTCAGGGTTATCTGCTTTGATGGCTCTCCCCTTCAGTAGCATATGAAGGTACATTAAAGGGGCGATGTGAAAGGCAGAGCAAGGTAGCCAAGTGTTGACTAGTGTCCCTGGGCTGTATTTTAAGGATCCTACCCGGCAGTCGCCTAAAAGTGATCCAGGAAAAACCCTACAGAGACGTGCATGTTGTAGGTCTGGCATTTGGTCCTTGTCCCACGCCCTTCCGATATCGAGAGCTGCGTCTTCTGTTGAGACGTATGTCCAATGACTGCTAGCCCGGAACATACACCTCTCAAATCCAGGACAAGGTTTCACGGCTTAAGGGAACCTTATTTTATAATCCCTGCCCAAATGCAGGGAAGAGGAATAATCCCGAACAGGAAGTTATCCCATCCGGAACTACAGAAGCTGGCTTACCCAGTAGCAGCAAGCCGGAAGTTGCGCGTGTTGCCGAGATAGTGTTGGTGGTCCATCATATATGCAGGGGACTGGGTGTCTGTTTGGGGGACAGGGAGATATTGTCCTTGCTGGGAGGTTAGACTCGCGACCCCGACCCTTGGATTCGTCGCGTGGGCTACCTCCGTTTGGCCCCAGTCAAAAACACTTAGTTGGAAACCCGTGTCTGGATTTAACAGCCTTGCTCCACTTCTGATCTCTTCTGCTTTTAGGATCACCCTGTTCCAATTGTTGTTGGCACAGTCCTGGGATGCAATTTTATGGCGCGTCATTAACCAGTGTTCGGCTATTGTCGATTTTGACGTTTCCTTAAGTCGAATCCATCTTTCGTGTTCTAATTTTGTGTATGTAATTCTAACCATTTTTGGTGCAGGTTTTCTTCATATGGTCAATTTTTCTGCACAAACTGGTACTGTTCGACATGACACGATCTGTGCACTAATGTGTTTCGCATCGCGAATTTCTGTGCCGGATGGTGGTGGCTGCTTGTTGTGTGCGTGGATTTTCTACACACACTGTGCCCCAATTTTCCTCCGGGTCTTCTTGTGATTAATATATCTAGAAATGGCAAAGACACATGTTTTCGCACCTCCATAGTGTGGTGTATGCTGTTGAGGTGAGCCACGAAATCGAGGAGTGTTTTCACACTGTGAGCCAGATTATAAAATTTTCGTCCACGTACCAGAAAAAAACAACTCGGTTTCAGTGCAGTACATTCCAGAGCAATCTCTTCGAAATATTCCATATAGAAACTAGCGATTACAGACGATAACGGTGAGCATGTTTCAACCACATCAATTTATTCGTAATAATTCCCTTGTGTATGAAATGAAAAATTTACGACTGTTCGTAAATTAATAATAAGAAGGTTAGCCAAAGACAAACAAAAGAAGTGATAATATAATTACCACACAACATTTCTGGGACCCTTGTTGTTGTGTTTGTTTCTGTAATCCCCGTGTTGACACTGAGTTTCGCAGTATTGATACGTGATCTATTAAAAATGAATAATTTTCCGTAACTTGTTTTCCCATGTGGCCAGGGTACGTCATTTCGTAATCACACCTACAAACTTCTAAAGTCCTCACGAGAGGTCCCTAATAATTAAAGAGATTAAAAGTCCAAACTTGAAACAGGTTTATTTGAAAGTATCAAATAATTACACCCTCTGCAGTACATTTTATTTTCTCACTCTTAATTGCGACGGAAGGAGTCTCTAGAGTGAGTACAGAGCACTTTTCTCGTTTAACATTTTCGCTTCATCTAATGATTTAACTTTACGTAATTATAAATCATTATACTTTGAAAATATGAATTTGTGTTTCAAATGAAGTAAAATTATTTTTATACATGCACTTTGCACCCCAGTGATAAATTATCAATGAAATTAATCCACGGGAGACTAAAATCATTATTTACTTTTATTAAATATACGGACAAACAAACATGTCTAATTTTATATTTCGTTGTAATACATTGAATCACAAATCGCTTAATATTCTGTAAGTCTATATCATTATGAAATTTTAATTTTAATGAATTTAATGACTGTACACAATGAATATAAGCAACATATAATTTATAATTGAAGTTCTGAAGAAAACCCACGGGCCTTACTTTTAAAATAGAAGGTATATGATTTTATTTATGATTTATGTAAGGATTGCCCATATTCAACTTAAAGCATTGTAATACTTATTACTTCAGGGTTCAATGTTAGGTGGGGTTCTTATATAAGAAGATTAATTTACTTATATAATTATTTACTAACAAAATTGAGTCATTAAAATGTAATGTATACAAGAAAAATGAGCAAAATTAAAAAGAGTGAGACGTGGACTCTCTCAGACACGGATCTCGTAAGGTGAATCTCAACATGGCAAAATTAATGATATTAATAAATTGGATTTATTAATTAAAAGTATAATGGGAGGAACCTGGCATTACGATTCTGTATTTGATCCATTCCAACGATACCGTACCGTGATATTATAACTGATGCTGGCTGGTGGCGACGTGAGAACGTCCGATGCTGGTGTTGGGACCCCCAAGCGCATCTTGGTGTCGGTGATGAATTGTGTGAGCCCCAAAAATTTACAGGATTTATTGGATTTTTCTAAGTTGAGTCTGGCTACCAACTGCTGATTTTGCTCTCTCGAAGTCACCAAAACTCCTCCGGAATATGTTTATAATTTTCTATGCCCGTCAGCTCAATATATTTAAGCTTCGGGATCTCCATTATTCACGCCTAATAAGTTTGCTGTCCCTTGGAGCTGTCAGCCCTCTTTGTCGCGTAGAGTATCCTTTGACATAGAAAAGGATCCGAGAGTCTGCCATCTGAACAAACAACGGCTTCCGTCCGAAATAGCGCGCTTTTAAAGAAGTGATCCCTTATATATTCCACCCTTTCGAAGTCAAAACCATTAAAATTATATAATTGATTAGTTATATGATTTGATCCCCGAAATTTCTGAGAATTCAAAATGCCTCCTTAAAGGATAAAATTATGTTACCTAATCATTTTTATTATTTCATCCTTCATAGTCAACGGAATACGGACTAAAATATTAAGTAATTGATTATAAGCCATGTAACAAAATTAATACAACAATCTATATTGTAATACTAATTAGAGGCCATTAGTGATTTGATAATTGGAAATTTGTTGTGGATTGTTATCGGCGAAAATATAAAACAACAATGGGTACACATGTACAGTCGAGCCTTTGTCGGCAGCAGGCATTCTAAAACTTGAGTCTAACGGCGGCAGTTGCGGGCAGATATTCATCGAGAAAAGTCACGGGCAGAAATTTGATGAAGTAAAGGTTGCGGACAGTAATTCATCGAGTAAAAGTGGCAGGAAAGTAATTTAATAAGTCAAGCCACAGTAAAATTCAAATAGTAAAACTGTTCGCGAATTTCATCGAGAAAGAGTTTGATAGCAATCTGGCTGACCAATAGTTAGAACGAGAAATACCATATTTGCCGGCGAGAAAGAGACTTAATGCGTAGGATCACAGGAGCTGTACGGAGTAATCGTTCCAGTTGAGAGATACCGAAGTTTGCACAGGGTTTTGTAATCAATTTAAATTCAGTTTAATTATGGCCTGTTAAATGTGAAAATTGCATCTGAACCCAAAACGAAAGCCTGGTACCAGCAAAGACTGTAAGTAGAAGGAAATTTAATAAAGGTTTTGTAAACGTTAAATATATCTTTCTATTTATTACAATATATATAATATGTATATAAAAATGAATGCCTGTGGCTCCCCTATGCGTTCCTAAACCATTCAACCGATTTCAATGGAACTTTGGTGAGTTGTTGTGCGCACCCCCGCAAAGGTTTCTGTCGGCCTTTCGAAGCGTAAGGAAACTCTCAAGGGGTGAACTGGGGTGAAATTTAAAAACATGATAAAACGGCCGATATTAGCTTCGATTAATTACTTTTCGGGGTCGATGTGATTAATAGTTTCTATCCAGATTTATTTAGTGCATAATTGTAACTCCTTAAAGCACCAGTAATCCTGGAATTATTCTAGGAACTTTAAATAAAAATAACGCGAAACAACCGAGATTGGTGTCAAATCCAGCGTTATAGAAGTCAATGAGTTTAGTTATACATTCAATATGTCAGTTAAGATGCAGTTCAGCACCCAGCTTGGGGGAAGAATTTTTAAACATGTCAAAATGGTCGTTTTTAGCATCTAATATTTAGTTTTCGGGGTCTATGAGATTAATAGCTTCTTCTTCTGATGTTTCAGTGTAATATACAGCATATACTTTATTAAGTAAGCGATCACACTTTCTATCTGGAATAATTTTTTTACTATCCGGGAGTATTTTAGACTCCCTTAAAGCATCGTGATTTTTTGTGACTCCTTTAAGATACTGTGTGTATGTTCGTTTCCCGTAATAGAAACCGGGAATATTATTGAGGCCATTAATGCCGACCACGCACTATGCAGCTTGGCTACGCAGCCAGTAAGACATGTGGCGGCTTATTGGAACTCGCCCACGAGGCAGCCACTAGAACGGGTAGGGATTACACGGCATCTTGAAGAAGACCATTTGAGATTATGGTCTCCACTCACTTGTTACAGCAACCAGACATATTGTAAATAATTATTTTTGTGGGCTGGGTTTTTACGTTAAATCAAAATAGATATTTGACCAATAAAGAAATTTTATATAAGTTTATTAAAGTTAAACATGAAAACTCTTATCTCAGGAACCTGTGGTTTTTACATAGAAGAGATCTGCTGCCCGTACCAAATGCGTATTGCTATTCTGTGTTGTGTTGCCTGCTGTAGCTCTCGTACCGACGTCTCCGTGTCTCACAGCCGGAAGAACGGGTTAAGAGCAGTGTTGACTCATGGTTTGATTGCTGTTTAAGGCGTCGACCTCCGGGATTGAATGCTGGCAAGCCGTCGTACTAAATTGTGTGGTGCTATTCTGTGAACTCTTCACTAACAAATTGTGGCCCCTTTTTCACGACGATTCTGCCTCGAACTATATCAGAGACAACAACTTTACGGAGCCTCTCTTAATCACATCCACCAGCTTCGGTGAGCGCAGAACAACTGTCCAGTTTCAAAAGCTTATCTCCGTCCCCTCCATTATATCCTCCCATTCTTTTACTTTTTTCATTGTTAGAAAACTTCGTCGAAATGCCAGTTGGCTGATTCTTCCACTGTCACAAGATTTATAGCACGCAGCTGCAGTTCCGTAGTCAACAATGACTAACTATTCTGTCATGTTGAGGCCAACAATCGAGACAGGACACGAAATTACTTGGATGGAGATATTTACCTCCTCCACCCCCACGCACGTGCACAGTTTCGAATTCTCAAGACCACAGCAAACAACACTTCCGAGACAAAGAAGAACTTAAACCTAAATACACGCGTTACAATATTCCCAAACCAAAAATTAGTGATTCGAAAGACAATCTGTGATGTATCTTCAGAAGAGTATAGTGATCGTAATGTGAAGAGGAGATGGGAGGAAATCTAAAAATATAATTTGTGAGGAGAATTCTACAGTTTTCAAATTCTAAAATAATTTAAATAAGTCCTTTTGAGTGCCGCTAATAATTATGGATGAATCGAAATACGTCTTTCGCTTTGCGGTTCTTTTGAGACAAAAGGTAAATAATTATAATATTTTCCACGTCTCATCTCGCTTGACTCAACAGTCACGACCATAGGGCCACTGGCTGCTCAATATTTCGGTTGCGGCACCGGGTGTAATTTGACTCACTTAAGGTTCGTAGAACACCTTTTATACAGGCACCATAATAAATTCATAAAACTCACATCCAATACCTTCTGATTCTCTCAACTTTAACTGGGAATGTCACTGTACATTTTCAAGACCACATATAAACAGATTAATTACTCCCTTAAGGTACCGGGAGGATTCTTGACTTATTTAATGAAAACCCGGAATATTACTATCTTCATTAATGTACCGGGTGTATTTTTTAATTAATGTGCACCGGGAGTATGCTGGAAGTAATCTTGACTCTGTTAATGTGTCGCGAGTATTTTCCTTTTTTCATTCGCTGTTATGTTTTAGACTCTCTTAAAATAACATTCACATTTTCGGTAGGAGGATAATTCTTAATTAAGTTTGAGTTTGTCCTTGTTGGCTTAGATCTGGGAGGGATACGAAAATGGGTAAATCTTCCAAAAAGTTACGCTTTCGGTGATGATTACATTAAATGTTTACCAAGATATTAATGTCGAATTCATTTCTTCCCAGGCTAATATAAATATACAACCTAGGGCACTCAGCTAATATGTAATAAAAATGAGAGTTTAAAATGTTACTCTTTAAAATGATAACTAGCCATGAACTTTAACTTCTATGTTCGAAAAGATTTAATAAAATATTTTCCTTGAATAATTAGTGTTACTTATATAATAATCATACAATATATCAATATATAACAATTACAGGTTATGAGAACAGTGTTAATTGACATTTACTAAGTTCCTATTAAAAATAATTTATTTTGCACTGCAATGTACACTATTTATATATATAAAAATAATATTTATAATAAACATTAAATTTTATTCTATATTAATAAAATAATATTGTGTTACTAACTGATTATGATTACATTTTCAGCTTGAACTGTAATGAAAAATTTATTTTTCAAGATGAGAAATGAAATAGATGTGACAGATAAACATGAAATTGGTTCTCCTTTTTGGGCAACAGTAATTCTTTTAAAAATTGCTGGCATTTGGCCACTTGCCTCCGGAGTTATGAGATATTTGTATCCAATATATAGGGCAATTGCATTCACAGCTCTTTTGTGGATGATTGTTGGTGAGTTGGGAGCCGTAATTCATAATTGGGGAGATCTAAATAGGGTGACTTTACTTGTTGGATTATTCTCTGGGGCTACATCTGGTTTAGCTAAAGCAATAATATTCAACTACAGGTTTTCTAAGATCAACTCTCTAATAAAGGATATGAACCTTCTGATAAAAGAACAGAAACAAACCAAATGTAATTATGTATTGAAATTGCTTAACCAGTCACAATCCTATGCACAGAAGATTGGTATTATTTTCACCGCATTTGTTGTACTGGTGACGATAGTCTGGGACACATTGCCATTGATATTAACATATTTTGACCAATCCGGAGAACATAATCTTCCAGTTAATACATGGTTTCCATATAATACAACAGCATTGCATGGTGATAAATTGACTTACATCTTTCAAGTTGTATCGCTACATGTGGTGGGATGTTCAATTATAAGTGTAGATATTCTTTTCTACACATTAATAATATTTATGACAGCACAGCTTCAAATACTGTGTTTTAATCTTTCTCGCCTGAATATATATATTAATGAACAAAATGTAAAAAATACTTACCAAGAAGGAAATAAATTCTTGAATATTCACTACTTTGGTCTAAGTGACTGCATCAAACACCATCAAGAAATAATTAGGTAATTTATTTCATGTTGTGATTAAATGCCTACAGAAATCAAATCATAATTGAAGTTCTGATATTGTCGTAGGTTAACCATGGTCACAGAGGATGTAATGAATACTATGGTTCTGCCTCAGTTTCTTGCAGACTTATTGATGCTTTGTTTTTCGCTATTTCAATCCCTGGAGGTAAATTATTCCTTTTAGCTTGCTACAAGATACTGCATCAGTTATTTAAATAAAACAATAAAACGTGTACTTGACAATTATTCTATAAAATCAAATAATTAAAATTTATACTAATTTTAATGTACAAAACAGTTGGTTTATAATTTAGATTCAGTACAGAAATCACAATTCCTTATCAATACATTAGTATAAAATAGATATTTAGCATGCCAACATCTTCGTAACTTTTCAGAAGAAATAAAATTTAATCTATAATCAGATTTTTATTTTCAGACTACAAGCATGCACACATTATTAACAAATTTCCTATTGGCTGTAGGAGTGGTATATCATGTATTTCTATTCTGTTGGTATGCTGAGAAGCTCACTGAGGAGGTAAGAAGAGCTTACTTATGGTTTATATCAATTTTGGGTTGATCAACATTGGGAACATTATTCAAGTTTTAATTATTCTTAAAAATATTTAATTGCAGGGTCTTTGTCGAAGTAACAAAACATAGTATTGAAAAACTGGTGACATTTCTGACCGTGATTTTTTTCGTGTTTTGTGAACATATTATGACACTTTTTTTGTCTTTGTCAATAACTTATGTTTAAAATTTATACTCATTCTCTATGTTCGCGACGAAAATACTGTAACCAATTATTGGTGACCTGAAATTAGAACACAACACTGGTGCATCGCCATGGATGAGTTACGTTTCCAGTTCACAGACCGTCAGCGACGGAAACGAGAACTGGAGGAAATTATTTAACGGTTGCACTGTGCCTCTAACATTTCTCCTGATACTTGGCCTGAGACGCAATCTCCTCGCGACAACCTCGAGCTGCACAAGACCCTCATCATGCTCAATGTCAGCGGCGATTGCGTCGCCGTGCTGACCGGAGACGCCTTCCCCATCCTAAGGACTACTGTCTTATCATGGCGGGGAGGTTTTTCGTTCCACAATTGCCATGACAGCTATGTGGGAGCTTAGGCTCGTGGTAGGGTCAGCCAAGTCTATCTGGATTGGTAGGGACAGACAAAAATTAGTACTTTTAAAGCCCTTTCATACAGATCCGACTGGGAAAAGTGTACCCTGTAGTATGGAAAATGGAAATATCGGCTATATTGAGAAACGAAGGTAGGAACTAAAATATCAGAAGGGGCTAACACGTAAGCTATGCGCGAGTGTAGTGGGAACACCACTTTGGTGGGAGAACGAATCCAGTCATCCCGGGAAACCGGGTGTCCCGATGAAATACTCCTATGCGAAATACCATGAAGGCTTGCCTCACCTAACATGAAGTACGCACCTCGGGGCCGACATGAAAACCGCATTACACGATAAAAGGTATTGGGACGGTGCATCGTTGGAGCTTAAAAACACACGATGGACCGAAGTAAGAAGCAGGGTGGGCTATGCAAGCCCCGGGAGCCTGTCAGGCGCGAGCTCATGGAAACCCAAGTACGGGGTTACCTGAACCAGGGTATGCACCGAAGGGGCCTTGGGGGAGCGCCTCGCGAGTCAAACCGCGCGCTACCCCATGGCCACGGCGGATCTCGGGCAAGCTGATTCACGCGGAAGGAGTTAAATATTGGTACATGACTCGCAGACTGGGATTAGGCACGGAGCGGACTAAGAATTGGGCAACGGAAAGTCACGCAGGCAACCAGGTGTTGCTCGCGCTGGGTCAGCTCGGAGTAATCGCCTCTGGGTGAGATTTACGGGGAGCAGATCTACCATCGTTTGGCGGGGATGAACCCAGGGTCTTATTAAGCCAAGCTTAATTAGTTTATTCTGTGGCGCTGGCGGAAGACATTGTTGTTCCAGTTTTCATCTCGAGCCAATGTACGCTTTGCATTAAACGATATTACCTTTGTATTTCTAACCATAATTAAATCAAATAATAAAGATTGAGGCTAAGGTGGCCCACGAATAATGTATATACAGGCTATATATAGGGTAGTCTACATTGTGGCCATTCCCTTCTGAAAGCATAGGAAAGGGACTGAAAGGGGGATCGGATAGTTAGAAGAAGGTAACCAAAGGTTAACTAGGGCCCCCGGGCTAGAGTTTAAGGTTCATACCCGCCTAAAAGTGTTGCAGAGAAAGCCCTAGAATAACCAGCGTCAAGTATGTTGGGCACTTGGTAGTTGTCCTTTCCGATGGCGGGATAGGGGTTTGCTGTGAGGACGCAGCATTCATTTGTCCATATCTCGGCCAATTTAGGGGGCAGCTGGCCGTCTGTTCCAATAGGAATAGTGGACCACTCTTACGGTATGCACAAGGTTTGCGACCCCGGAACATACACCTCTCAAAACTGACCGAGGTGCCTCGGCTTGTGGGACCTTAGTTCAAAAAACCAGAGATGAGAAGTTATCCCCAAAGGGGTATCCCCCTCCAGGTCTCCGGGAAGTTCAGCTGCGAGAGAACAGTTCTCAGAAGCTTCGTGAACGTATACCACAATACCTTTTACAACTTATCACGATGAAGAGTCTAGTTCGAAAGAGAACAAATGCGATATAACGATGTGGAAGTCGCAACCCGTTCAAACGACGTAAAAAGGGGCGTAAGAAGAAAACAAAAGAGCACACAAGTGTATTTCCGTATTTGGACATGCTGAAAAGTCCGTTAAGTGAGAAAGTTTTCACGGCGAGCGACAGGAAGGCGTGTGTAGTCCGGGTAGGCAAAGCACGCGGGAAAGTAGATCTCTTTATGGAAAGAAAATCCACCTTCATGGGTTTACTTAAAAAGTCAGCGGTACGCGTGAAAGCCTCAAAGACAGGCCCGATCCAGCATGCATAATTAGTTCGTGTGTGGTTTTCATTTCCCCGAAGGACTTCAAGGGAAAAATCTCGGTTGACGTCCGAAAGCAGATTACTAAGTTTCTTCAACGGGCTGACAAGATTATGATTTTCAGCGTGAGGGAAACAAAAAATGAATCCAATGGAATTGGATGGAATATTGTAAACGATTCCCTATTCGAGTCTTCCACGCGTGCAAGCTCCACTTGTTCGTTTTTGATGTAGTCTAGCATTTGGCTGTAGTATACGTCCTTCAATTTCTCATTGGTATCCAGTCTTTTCTTTAAATAGCTAATCCACTAAGTTTGAAGCTCGAGATTTCTGAAGAATAGTTAAATCCTTGATATTTGGCAACTTTGCTTGTTAGGGTGATATTGCCATTGTCTCTAGAGTACAGAAGCGTCTAATGTCACCATCTGAGTGCGAAGAGGTTTCCCCTAAATTGATACAGTTCATAGCAATTGAGTGTACCTGTGTCGCCTTAGTATCCAGCCAAATAGTGAAGGAACTAACACGGTTGAAGTTGAAATACGTATCGGTGAGCTTCCTTAGCCACATTCCAATAATGATCTATAATGATTTATATGGGGATATCCTTCTGCGACTCCGTCCTTGGGCCAGCGAGTTGTAGTTTACGAACATGAGCCATGGATCCAATACCATGTGGGGCAAGAGGTTGAGGTGTGAAAGCATAAGTGCTCTCGTAGGCACTAATAGTAACCGTGGAATGTGTCCACGCTCCCTTTACGTTAAATTTGACAATTCTGCGTTGGCTTGAGTGTGTATCAGACTCTAAAGCACGGACATCTAATCCTCGTTGTTCGATAGCGTCGATTAAGCTACTGGCAAGGAAACTGGATTGACTGCCTCCGTCTAGTACTCATAGAGTAAGTGTACACAATCCTGTTGGTCCAGTGATCCACACTTGAGCTGTCTGTAGTGTGAAGTAGCGGAGTGCGATCTCAATTTTCCCCACTAAAGTCAAATTTGTATGAGCTGCATGTATATTTTTCCTTTCCTCTTCGTCACATATTAATCTGTGATGTGACCTTTCGCACTTAATGCACTGAACTTTATCCTTTTTCTCACGGTTCGATGTGATGTGCCCGCGGTTAAGACCTAGACTACACATCAATTTGGTTTTCGAAATCGACATTCGAAAGTTCAGCAAGCTCATAGGTTACAGAAATTATGCAATCTTTGGAAAACGAGACATTCTGCTCCGCTGCCTTTATACATATCAAACATGTTTTTGATATAGTATAGCATTTATGTATACTATACAAAATCAAATCAGACTTCCCAAGTCAAATTTATATTCTACTAAAATCCGACCTGAGTGATAGAAACTTCCAAGTCAGAATAAACAATTCATTCTCGAACTATTATAATATATCTGCCGGAGTTCTACAAGGTAGCGTATCTTCTACCTAGTATTCACCTCTGATGTTCCAACCACTGTCAACAAGGAGATCGCAACCTTCACCGACGATTTAGCTATATTATCTATCAGAAATGAATTTTTAGTGGCATCTGAAAATCATCTGGACCTCTTCGGGAACTTGTTCAGAAAGTGAAGGATTTCCGTAAATAACGACAAATCCACCCAAGTCACGTTTGCCAATAACCGAAATGTATGTGCACAAGTCTCAATTAACGACACACTTATACCAGCTCAATGTAAAGACAAATACTTAGAAATGTACTTCGACCAGAGACTCACCTGAAAGAGTCAAATAAAGACCAAAAGAAAACATCTAGACCTTAAAGTCAAAGAAATGATCTGGCTAATTGGGAAGAAATCACAGTTATAACTATAAAATAAACTTATCCTGTATAAAGCCGTTTTGAAGTCAATTTGGAATTACAGCATTCAACTATGGGGTTGCAACACTAAAATCCTGCAGCCTTGCCAGTCGACGACGCTCCGCATGAACACATGCTCCGTGGTACGTGAAGAAGAATCCAATCCTCCACGAAGATCTGAGGATTTCATATGTAACTAGCGAAATTAGAAGATTAGCAACTGCCTACTCTCGAGGGTCACGAAAACGAACTCGTACAAAAGATAGCCCAAGAACCAGTCGCACTAAGACGATTAAACCGACAATGGCCAAATGACATTATTCCTTGGTCCAACCAGGCCTAACGCCTTTATTTGGGCGTACACCAATGTATGACTTCCCTCTCGAATCATATCTATGTCAGAATTTATGCAATATAAAAGTAGACTGAAAATATGCAAAAAAATTTTTAATAATTTGAAGACTTGCATACTTAGAAAATCTACCGCAGTGCCCGTGTTATAGGTTTAGGCTATCATTCAGAGTTGATAATGAAAATGTTCTATATTTTTATAATATATAATGTTGTAAGCATATTTTTAATTTGTGTTTTCGAAACAACTTTAATGTTGGTTCACAGAGCGAGAAAGTTACCCTTGCTGCATATGATGCTAATTGGATCAATGCTTCTAAAGAGTTCAAGCATTCTCTGCTCATTATAATGACAGAATCACAGAAACCATTGACATTGACCTGTGGAAAATTTTATCCGATCCGTAAAGCAACAATTCTTTCTGTAAGTACAAAATAGTCGGAATTTGTTTATTGTGCAAACATCTATTATCGTGATAAAATGTTAGTCCAGTTTTATGTACTCCTAAAATATTGTTCTAAGTTTATGTAGGAAAATTATGTATGTTTTACACTAGTTTATTCTTTAGTGTTATATAAAATAACCGGACGATCTTACCGAAAGAAGGTACAACAGACAAAATGTCTTGAATTTTGTTTTAATACCAAATATTTGCGATATATTAAGTACAAAAGAATACTGACTTTCAAACAATGCTAATGCGCTTTGATTTAAGTTTTTAATAATTTTTAAGTTGATAAATATTAACGTCTATATTTTAAATACTAGATGGATGCTCGGCGTTGCCCGGGTTAAACTCGGTGACATCCATAACGCCGGATATGGCTGCAAACTTGTTTTCGCGTTATTTTTGTGTAACGCCCCTCCGCAATACCCGTAAGGATACTGGCTTCCAACAGAAATGGGTAAAAATTATACAAAAACAACATCGGGAGAAGTACTATCACCGCACCTAAGAGTGTTACTCGTGTATTACCCCCAGAGTGTTTGTTTACGGTTTTTCAAATAAATATGTGTATAAAATTTATGCCCAATATACCACATGGATGTAGATTCGAATACGGAACACACATACGCACACACAAACCTACAAAATAACACACTATTTTATTTATTAGTTTGGTTTTTATTGTGTGACTTTCAATCCAACCATCAGTGCCGTTAAAATGAAAGGTGGGACAAAAATACTATAGTGCGTTCTACTGCTTTCAGTGAGCTAGCTGCACACGAAGTCCGATTGCGACCAAGTGTAATGTGACACAGGTGACAAGTGACTTCTTATTTTAATCGTACTGTGGTATCAAATACCAGACCAATAAAAAATTATAACTAAATACTTATTTGTCAATTTATGGACGTCAATACTATCAATTTTCAAACTGTAATGCATTATTTTGGGTCATACAATTGTTTATAATAATATATCTGCTATAATTGAATTCAGTGCGAAAGCGTTTTAGGGGCAACAGTTTGAGACTATTGAAACGGATAAGCGGAAAATCCAGGCAGGAAAAGGGATTGAAGGAAGTTATTTAGAACAGAAGTACAAGTAAACAGGTTCACTGAACGCGAAAAATTGCCGTAGGTTCACATACTTGATATTCACTCTGTCATTCTATGAGTCAATGTGCGGGATTATTATGTTTTCTGGCCACTCCCCTCGTAAAAATATTGAAAAGGGACTGAAAGGGGGAGGGGGGATGCGGAAGGTAGAGCAAGATAGATAAGTGTTAACTAGGAACCCTGGGCTGTAGAGTGAAGGATCCTACCCAGAAATTTGAATAAAAGTGATGCAGGGAAAACCCAATAAAAAGCTGGTACGTCGGGAATTTCGTACTTGTCCCACGTCAATCCGATGGCGGTAGAAGTTTTTCTGTGGGGACGCAGCATTTCGATCTCCATGACTCGACCAGTTTAGGAGGCAGCTGGCCGGCTGTTGTAATAGGAACAGAGAACAACTTTTACCGTGAGTCCAGGGGTCTGCGACCCCGGAACAAACACATTTCTAAATTAACTAAGCGAGTGTAGAAAACACTACTTCAAGAAAACGAATGAAATTGGCCCGTGAAACTGCAGGTGAAGTCGGGACGTTTGACAACAAACCTTAACGAGCGTATACTGACATCTTCTGAAGTATATTACAGTGCAATTTATTTTTTACTTAAGTATCTTATACCTAATACAATAAAGTCGTCACGTGTTTCGAGATTTACGCGTCTCAGCGACCAAACGATCGCTGAGGAGCCGAAATGCGGACAAACAATAACATTCGCGCGCCAGTCCCGATTGTTGAGATTCTAGCCCCCAAAGAAGAACTTAATAATACACAAAATGCTTAACAACGTATATAAATTACACATCTATCAACGAACACCCCCGTTGATTTGTTACTATATATATGTAATATTCAAATAATGATGGGCTTTTAAATGAACAAATATACAATTTTAAAACAAACATTATTTTATTTAGCAATACTTGAAACAATTATACAATTTTAAAAACATATCTCTTTCTCTCAAAGGTCTTAACTGGGTTTGATAACGGCAGAACAATTAAACATAATCAAAGAACACAAAATTTAGATTTAATTTAAAAAGAAATATTTATTCGTCTAGACATAGACGAAATTAATTATCGACGAACTTATACTACAAGATGGATTTAAAATTTAAACAGTTTAATTTATCAACACTAAAGAACGATATATGACATTATCTTTTAAGTCGGTTTACAAAAATCATTTTACTTTTCTCTTGCTACTTACGGCTGCCCAGGATACTTTCACCATTCGAACACAGTGGTGGGGTTTTCACAGCTTCTATTAAATTCACTGATTCTACTAAATACTGTTGGTTTGAAAAATAAAGTTTGTGGTATCTCGACGACTTTACTTTGCTCTCCTTCGACGACGACTGGTTTACTGTAAATTTAACAAGTCCTCTCTCCTATGCTTTGGCTGCGACTTTAAACTACAATCTTTCGACGACGACTCTTCTTAAACAATGTCTCTCTTACTCACATCCACCAGCTTCGGTGAGCGCTGAACACCTACTCCGCTTAAACAATGTCTCTCCTAATCACATCCTCCAGCCTCGGTGAGCGCTGAACACCTACTCCGCTTAAACAATGTCTCTCCTAATCACATCCTCCAGCCTCTGTGATCGCAGAACAACTCCCCTCTCAAAAGCTTATCTCTCCCTTATTTTCCGGTCTTTTACTTTTTCCATTGTTCGAAAACTTCGTCGCAAATGCCAGTTGACAGATTCTTCCGTTATCACACGATTTATATCATGCAGCTGTAGTTCCGTAGTCAACAAATGGCTAACTACTCTGTCATGTCAAAGCCGACAATCGAGACAGGACCCGCAATTACTTGTCTTCTCCACCCCCACACGCACGTGCACGGTTTCTCAAGACCACACAACCAGCACTTCCAAGAACGAATAAAAAATTAAACCTAAATAAACACGTTACAAAATGCCCCTCCAACAGTCCAGACTATCAATTAGAAACAATGCCTCACTTAACAGGCATTACAATATATATATATATATATATATATATATAAATATATATATAAATATATATATATATATATATATATGTAATAATCAACAATTAAAGCGTTTAATTTATTGCCCCACTTTGTGGGGACAAAATGTAACAATCAAAATGATAGGCCTTATTTAAATGAAAAAGATAATCAATTTTTAACAAACAAAATTTATTTATTAATTTGTGGCTTCTAAAATTTACAAACAATTACAATAAATTGAAAATCTCTTAATCTCTCAGGGTCTTTACTGGGTTTGATGATTTACAGTGAAAATTATTGAATGATCTTATTAACAATACAGTTTAAAATTTACTTCAAAATAATCTGCTGATAAATGAAAGAAAAGCGACAAAGAAAAGCGAACGAAATCTGACCTTACCCTTTTAGTTAGCGTTTACAGATTTTATTAAAGTTCTGGTTACTTACGTATTGTTCGGCTGGTACCAGCGTTATTTTAGCGCGTCAAAAGTACATTATATTGCAAAATTGTTACACAGATTCTAAGTTTTTCTCACAGATTCTACACTTATGAAGTTGAAATGCTATTACTATGCTCCCAGGAACTCGGATGATCCTCTTAATTAGTCTGCTATCTGACGTCGTTTTCCCTCAGCACGAAAATGTTCAAGATCTTTATAATGAAGCAAACCCTTGCTTCCGTTGGCTAATTGTTAGCACATCTACTCGGTCCAACTAACTGCTTGCTTACAGAAATCTTATGAGTTGCAGATTTTTAGCCTTTTACCGCTTTATTTATCGGTTTGGATTGAAAACTTCTAAGTAGCTCGGTGGAGATTTACTTTTACAAAGTCTCTCCTTTCGTGGCTGACCGTAGACGTTGACTTTACTCTTTCGCTCCTCGCCGTAGACTTAGACTAACTTTTACAATGTCTCTCCTCTCGTGGTAGACTGAAGACTGCACATACTTTTGCGCGCGTAATCGCCATTCCGAACCCTCAATAATAGGAACAGAGCTCGCCACTCATTGTTGCTTTGCTCGCTCATCGCTATAATTCAAACTGTTCGCTAACAATTCAAATTATTTAAAAACAATTAATGGCTTAATTAATTGGAATTACAATATATATATATATATATATATATATAGTAATACCAATTAAAAAGGCCATTAATCGTTTTAATTAAATTGGATTGTTAGCGGTACGTTGTTGAAAAACCGCGCGCTCGTGGGAAAGCAGTCTGCGGCGAGACGCGACACAGAAAAGTTTGCGGCGAGACGCGGAACAGATAAGTTTGAGGCTAGAAGCGAAACATTTTGGCGCGGCAGAGGTCACAGTAAAGCGAGGATGCGGATTTAAAATATGAATAGCGCAGTCCAAGAAGTCCAACTGTGAGTTCTACTGTTTACATAAAACGCGAGTAAACAGTTTTAACGGAGAGACTCAAATAATAATCGCAAATATTGAAGCAAAGGATTTTGCTTCACACAAATTGAACTAAATTTCGTATAGAGGCACCAAGGAGACCTAGGTCCGAGGGTTGACTGAGGGGCGGCAAATTCAAAGTTCCAGGTGGCAGAGAACGAGAACACCGACCGAGTGTAGTAAAATTTTATGGTGTAGAATCAGTGAATGGCCTTTTTAGTGAGTGTTGTCCTCAAGTTCCAAAAATCAGATCTGGTACCAGAAATACAATTCGTGAGAACAAATCAATTAGTTTAAAATCTGTAAACGAGGATTAAAGGTAGAAGTCAGATTTCGTTCGTTTTTCATTTCGTTCATTTTCTTTTCATTTAGTTTCTTTCATTTCGTTTATTTTCATATTGTATTAAGTTAGCTTCAATGAGTTTGAATTGTTAATGTTAGTTTATTAAATTGGATTGTTCGGTGTATCTAACCCAGTAATGACCCTGAGATAAAGAGATTTCGACGTATTTGATTGTAAAATATAAAGTTGTATTTTTCCTAGTATGCCACGAATTGCAAAATTTAAATAAAATATTGTTTATTAACTTGATAAAATTTGGCGTAAAAGGTAGGGATTACAATTAGTACTGTCAAAGATTAAATTTAAAATCTGAATAATTGTGTTAATTAATTCTTTTAATTAATACCACCTTTTAATTATTACATAATTGGCTTCCTGTACGTGGGGCTAATTTGATTCATTTATCCATATTTAATTGCCACATGAAATGGCCCAACAACGTGGGGCAAAATTAATTTATTTAAATCTTCTATATTTAATTACTACAATATATATATATATATATATATATATATATATATTAAATTGACTTATATTATATGTAAGAAAATTTATGTCGTATATAATTAAAAAGTCCAACAATTATAATATTAAATTATAATATCATTGTTATTCAAAACATAATAATCTGGTTCTATTTCAGATTGTCAATGCAGCTTACTCGTATTATGCAATTCTCAGCCGAATAAACGCAGATAAAGAATAGAACCTTTCCGTAGTTAATGAATTTGGAACTGGTTAAGTAGATATTGCAAATTTTTGTTGCCAGGGAAAAATGTCTTTTGAAACAAAATTAAAAGTCATTATATTCTTGTCTATTATTTCATGTATTAATGTAACTGTTTACATGCTTTATGAGTGTTAGAATTCATTTGTAAGGTGTTAGTCAATTAATGTTACCAAACTACGTCAATAAATGCTGTATTAAGGAAGTTTGTTGTTGAAAATATAAAATCCTCTGTACTAGCTTAAGATAAATACCACGCAACGTTTCTGCAATCCTTGTCGCTTTCTTCAGGTGTGAAAATAGTAAGTTTTATGAACATCACGTGGCGACATAAACAGAAACCTGGCTTCGCAGAACTACTTGCTTGCTTTTCCTTTTTCTGCGACATTAAAATAACATCAAGAAAATTTTATGGCCACATTCAAGTTTAATAAATTTGGCTTACCAGATTCTTTAACTACTATGCTCCTAATTCTATAGGATAGCTACTCTGGAGTCTAAAACTAATTACATAAGAACTTTGCATCTAACGTAGCTTATATTTTGGGCAACACTTCATTAAATTATAGATTGTTTCCTATCGTTTTTATTTTGTCGGTGTGTAGAATTGATACATATTAAATATTTTAAAATAAAAAATAAGATAAAATGAACGAAAGTCCAGTAGGTGAGTAATGGAATCGACCTTTTCTAATGCCTTGGACATGCGAGCTTTGGATACTTGAGTTTCGTTATTTCTATGCGCGACGAAATTTGGTCACAATTTCAGTATTTATTGAGTAATATATGATTTTTTCAACTTTTAACCTGTGGTGGACTTTCGTAAAATTTAGGGAGTAAATAAATTGTTATTAATATTACGTTCTTTTATTTGGCGCCACCTGCAAAGCAAATATTTTCACTATCAGGAATTAAATTAAATTAACGATTTAAGTTTTTTTAAAAAATGAATTTATTATCAAAAAGGTATCTGTCCACTCATTAACATGGATTGTTAATCACCAGCTTACTCAGGAACGCATGTACTCCCTCTCTCAAGATTAACCGTGGTTTAATTTTTTGTTGCAATGCTAAGATTCGTCAATTCTTGGTCGCCAGGTTATTTTATCAAGTGAATCACCATATTCTGATAATTTAATTTGAACGGTTAGACTGCTGCAAAAATGAAAACCGAATTGGATGAAGTTCATGCGGACTCTGCACCAGCATTGAAGACCAACTGCTTCTGGATTAATGAGTTTAAACGAGGACACAGAAGCACAGATGATGAAACTCGCTCCGGCTGCCCAAATGAGGTCACCACTCAAGAAATCATCGAATAAGTTCACAATATCGTAATAGAAAATCACAGACTAAAAGTACGTTCAGTACTCAGCTGAATAAGTGAATTTCATACTTCATAATAAACTGGACATGAAACATCTTTTGCGCGATGGGTGCCGCGACTGTTGACATTGAACCAAAATTGGATTGGGAAAAACTTTTAAACGCTGAATCTGGCAATGTTTAGGCGTAGTTCACAAGACTTTTTGCGCAGATTCGTAACCGTCGATGAAAGTTGGATCCATCACTACACCGCAGAGACCAAAAAACAAACAAAACAATTGACAAAAGCTGGTGAAAGTGAACCCAAAAATCGAATACCGTTTTGTCAGCTGCAAAGGGGGTTTCTCAGGGTATACTATTCATAGATTTCTTGGAAAAAGGTACAGTAATAATTAGGGTCTATTATGCTGCTCTGTTGGATCATTTGAAACGGGAGTTGGTTGAAAAACGACCAAGATTGGCGCGTAAAAAAGTACTGTTTTACTAGGACAATGCACCAACGAACACAGCAACAGTCTCAATGGCGAAAGTGTACGAGTTGGGATTCCAATTGATTTCTCATCAACCCTATTCACCAGACCTAACATCAAGTGACTTCTTCGTATTCCCCAACTTGAAAATTTGGCTTGGTGGGAAAAATGTTCATCAAATGAAAAAGTGACCGAGGTTGCGACGGAGTATTTTGACAAAAACCTATTTTTATGATTTGTTTAAAACTTTAAAACTTGCTGGGCCAAGTGTGTAGGAAGAAGACTTTGTTGAAAAATGAAGTAATTTTTTTAATAATGGTTACGTTGTTATCAGACTTATCAAACAACCCTCGTATGTCTGAGAATAGAAAATGATAATGTGAAGATGTTAGCGAGTAAATACTATTGCACTGTGAATAATACGATAAAGAAAATAAACATTCCAACTGAGCCAACGAAACTAATGTAAAAACAAGGGGTTGGTTCATCTCCTAGCAAAAAATTTAAAAGTGGTTTGCATTTCAACCATTTTTAGTTTTCTTTTCGAGTAAAATTTTGAACTAAAGGTACATTGTACGCAACCAGTTATTTCTAAAAAAATATCATTGATATATTCCCTTCTCCATCACATTGGCTTTTCTTCTACGTTTCAAAGCTTATATCAAATATGCAGCTGTCGCGACTGTTTGTAAAGACACGGAGCACCTCACGGAATGCCTGAATGGAATCATTTCAGACGCATACTACAAGCATCTACGACAAACTGTATACGATGCGGGAAAACAAATTCAATATTCTACATTCTTAATTTTGTGGCACAAATGGAAACAGGTAACAATAGAAAACATGTAGCGTTCCTCATCTCTCTCTATACAAAAATGAATGTCTGTCCGTGTGCCCCCTATGCACTCCATCCATACATCCGATTGCGATGAAACTTTGATGAAGAAGTTGTGCGCATCCTGGCGAAGATTTCTGTCTTTGTTTCGAAGCGTTAGGAAACTCCCAAGGGGTGAACGGGGGTGAAACATGCTATGTCGAATAATAACTTTCCGGGGTTGATGTGATGAATAGTTTCTATACAGATATTTTAGTGTATAATTTAAATCCCTTATTGCATCACAAGTCAGCACCACAAAGGGAAGTGGTGGAGGGGCGTTACATAAAAATAAGGCAAAAGAACCGAGAATGGTGTCAAATCCAGGGTTACAGAAGTAAACAGGTTACATTCTGACATTTACAATACTGGTTAAGATGTAGTTCAGCCCCTAGGAGTGGGGACCGAACGGGGTGAAACAAATTTCCGTTTACAATCTTAAACGACTAAATAAATTTCTGCCAAACTTTATACATATATTAGTTACGATCCAGGAATAAACATTGAGGGGTTAAGACACACCTTCTCCTCTAGGGGTGGGGTGGCCATTTTAAGCGTCGATTAAAACGTTACCGTGGTCGCTTAACTTGATACTGTCATTCTAGAATTCTTAAGCGTCTAATTTAAACTTGAAAGGCAAGGGAGATAAGCACTACTATGGTGGTGGAAAAGGTTTACATAAAAAATAATGCAAAAAAGACCGATATTAGTATCGATTCCTGGGTTATAGGAGTCGCTGAGTTTAATTCTCGCGTTACTCATGATGGTCGATTAAATTTTATGTTCCTCTTCGTGGAGGTGCCCCCCCCCCCCCCGCTGTAGAGATATGGTTACCCGGAGTAGTTTTGACCCTCTTAAGTTACCGGGTAAATTTTTATTCTCTTGGAGTATAATGTCATATTTTGGTCTCTATTTAGATAAGGTTATATTTCTTTACTCCTTTAAGGTAATGGGAGTAGTTTTTTTACTCTTTTAATTCATCGTGATTTTTAGACACTTTTTTTCTAAGTATTAGAAGAGTTCTTGAATAACTCCAGTCATCGTTATTTGAAGTTAAGTGCCGAGGGGTTAGGTAGGGGACGGGACCGTAAACGGGTAAATGTTTCAAACACTGGCGTTATTGGTGCTGGTTAAATAAAATGTTTACCAAGAGGTTAGTGTCGAATCAATTCCTACTCCGGCTAAATTTAAAAAAATACCAGGGCAACGCCGTGCACTCAGCTAGTTATTTTTATAATTGTTTTTTTGTCGAACCATGTGCTGTGGTCATTAGCGACTTTCTACACATAATAAATTGTTATTCAGGTTGGGGAACCCCGAAATTTAACTACAATGTTCTCAGATGGACGGCCGTTACTCTGCAGAAGTGGATGATTTAATTATTTAAACTCTGGAACAACTTTACAACAGGTTGAAGGAAAATACTAATGCCATCTCAAGCTTGTTCGTAAAAACCTCCACATTAACAATGTAGGTGTACCGTTGATATGAGAAACAAATATGTCCGTGACATTTGAGTAGTGTGTCCCAAACTGAGGAAAGTGGAGAGAAGCTGATCGATTTATTCACAGAAAAAGAAATTATTCATACAGTAATTAAGAGAAGTCCTCACGAGGCCATGTATTGATTCTCACCAAAAAAAATCGAACTTATTAGTTAACTGTAAGATTCTATAGAAACAATTCAATAACTACTTTATTCAGTAATGAATAGCAATCAACGATATCATGCTACTAAAGAAGGCACTGAACAATTTCTAGAAGTTGAAAATTTCTGAGATAAACTTTATTAATTACTAAAATGTCACGAGCTCTTCATTGAGCTTCTACGTAATGTAAATTGTATTTACTAATGAAATAATGTATATTTTACTTAGTATTGTATGAAAGTAAAGTATTGTAATAAACAAATAGTAGGTCGTTAATTAAATATGATTTTTGAAGAATTCGAGCCCCACGTTGTGGAAGCCAAAATGTAATAATTAAATGGAAGGCTTTTTTTATTAAATGAAAAGATCGAAATAAACAAACAAAAGATTTATTTATTTTGTGGCAATAACTCAAAAACAATTACAATTTAAAATATTAATTTCTCAGGGCCTTCGCTGGGTTTGATAATGGACACAAAAAGTTGATTTAAAAATTTTATTAACAAACAAATCACATTTACCTAAACAATACGTCAATAGAAATAAATTAAAAAGAAAATAAATTAGCTTTGATTGACAATTAAAAGAGAACGAAATATGACTATCCTTTTATTACGTTTACAATTAATCGTTAGTTTTGGTTTTGTTACTTACGTAATGTCCAGAAATCTTTTTGGTATCGGAAGTACACTATGGGAAACTTTTACACTGATTCTAAGATTCACAGATTTTACACTATTGAAGTCAAAATTGATAGGCTCCCAGGAACTCGGATGATCCTCTTTTTTGTCAGCTATCTGATGTCTGCTTGCCTTATACGAATCCTATGATTCGTAGATTTGTTAAGTCTTTTTCCGCTTTGGACTTAAACTGCACTTTACTATTCCGGCTGGCTACAGACGTAAAACTGCACTCATTTCCTGGCTGCTGATAGACGTAAAAACTGCTAACTTAGCGATATTTACGGGGTAATACTTCCGTGAATGTTTTTACTTTGTCTTAAATTCACAACTTTGTTTAATAATACTATAACGATGGCTAGTCTCTGCTCTAGTATTATTCGTTCCGTCCTCTGAAATGTCCCGCCACCAACTAACTCTTAATGCTTTCCAGTTTTAGCGCGCATACGCCATTTTTGACTTTCCGACAAAGCAACAGAGCTCGACTCCATTGTCGCTTTGGAAGCTCCTGCCGCTACAATTAAATTTTATCTAAACCAATTAATAGCCTAATTAATTGGCATTACAGTATATTTAATGTAATAGATTCATAGTTTTAATGTACATATTTTTACCTGTACAAGTTTACGCATGCTTATTATGTACGTAGTACTAGTGGCAAAAAATGAAGAAATCAAATTGAAATAATGTAATGAGGAACTATAAAATGCTGATTCTTGAAACAAATTAGACTAACCGAATAACCCTTATTTGCTAATATTTATAGGAAAACAGGATACATAGTTGTGTACAAAACCACGATCAATTAATTGTGGTTAATTTATTTTATGAACAGGTAGGCCCTACTCACAGATACGAAAACAACCCCGAGGCGGCAATCCTTTGTAGAGCGTGTCTGGATAGTCTCAAGATTTCAGCACGCTCACACAAGATGTTTTAACAGATTGACGCCATCTAGACTGTCTTCCCACACCCCTGATTTTGGCCATTCCCGGAGGGAGTGTGGTTGATTAAGAAATTGAGATTTGTGGGAGCACACATCTAATTTCTATTGGGTAAAAACTGTAGATCCTAAGACTCTGTGGGGGAAAATTTCTAACAACTGAGATGTAAAGTGAGCTGACAGAGCAAACGGATGTTAGAGTTAGATTATAGGATTGGGAAGATACATTTTAGTTATGAGAAGCTGCAAGCGGTAATATACCGGGCAAATAGCCATCAAGTCGGTTCATTAAAGCCATACGTCCATCGTATTTTGGCCCACCCTGTTTGAAATTTTCTCTGTTTCTTGTTTTGTTTATTTTGTAAATTAGCCGCTGGAATTTAAATTGATAATGAGAGCAGTAAGTTAATATTATTTTTTTAAGAAAATACAAATGATTAATTATTGTGATTTATTTCACCCCTGAAGCGCAATTAAATAAATTAAATATCTTTAAAATAAATATTTCAAACACCCCGATCAAGATAAAATATTACAGTATATTTTATTGTCGCTATTCAGATCTAATCGTGTGTATAGATTTCAACAAAACTTTATACACATTTTCTTAAAACACGGAGAAAAGCACTATGGGGTAAGAAATTTGTAACTTAAATATGGAAAGAATTGTAGTTGAAATAGTTTGCGGATTTGAGATTCTGAGATTTACTGCGCGCGTATGTATTTGCAAAAGATTACTGTACGGGCAGGTACAGTGACGTCAAAACTTCGGTTCTCGCGCGTTTAGGTTTTGGATTTTAGTGCACAATAAAAAAAGTGCACGTTACGCATTGAACTGAAAGATAAATCGAAACATTGAATGATAAAAATACCAGTGATTAAATATATGTGGCATTTGCAAGAATCCAGTAGACATGGAGTAATAATAATAAAAAATACGAAATATTTTTGTTCCGTGGCTCTCCACTCTACTAAATACCTACTGTTCCCACAGACTGACATTCACCATGCGCTTAACTCTGTTATATAATAAACCCTTTCAAATACCTTTACTATGCAATAAGAGGGGAGGGGAGTTGCCACTATGTGGATTACCCTATACATAGCCTGTCTACACCCAAAAATGCCGAGTCACTCCGCTATTCCTATTGAAATAGTCGGCCAACTGCCTCCTAAACCGGTCAAGGCACGGCGAGGGAAAGCTGCGACACCACAGCAAACTCCTCTCCCGCCATCGGAAGGGCGTGTGACAAGTACCAAATGCCCGACCTACCTGATGCAGGTTTTTTAGGGTTTTCCCTGCATCACTTTTAGGCCATTTGCCGGGTAGGATCCTTAAACCATAGCCTGGGGGCCCTAGTTAACCCTTGGCTTCCTTCCTCTACCCTTCCGCATCCCCCCTTTCAAATCCCTTCCTATGCTATTAAAGGGGAGTTGCCACAACGTGGATTACCCTCATACAGCTGTTACCCTAAAAAAAATTAATGACGTTTGAAGCATTTTTCTAGGATGATTTGAATTTTGGTATTCGAATGAAAAATGAGAAATAATGGTTTAACACACAAATGCCATTTTTATGTAGTTTCAAGTTATAATTACAATAGTTAGTTGTGTGAAAAGAGTTCAAATTTTTACGGTTTATATTGCTTCTTTGAAATAATTTAGGTGTCGAATTTATTTTTGACAAACTAACCAATAAGTCAATTTTCTATTTCTTCTTTCTTGTGGAGTCTATGCAATTCTCTTCGATATGTTTAAAAAGAACCTGTGAAGAAATTATTTTGGATTCAAGTAGACTGATGTCATTCTGAACACATTGATGATAAAAGTAATTTGTTATTTTTAGCTTGACTTTATTATTTGTATGAAACATAAAGCACAAATCATCAAACTTATTTTGTTAAAGATGGCCGTTGTTTTGCAGAAGTTTTGTCTAGAGCCTGCAAATTTCTTACTATTAATAATATAATTATTATTTTTAGGGAAATTTAGAGAAAAGAACGTTCGACACATCAACACTGAAACATATGTAACTATAGATACCATATTAGATCTGTTGTGTGCTTAAATAGGGGATAAAACCGTTTTTGGGCTGCAATATCATTAATATCCGTTATGTGTGTATGTTCCGCATTTAAATATATGGAGAAAATTTCGCCAAATTTCGTACACGTATTCCTTGCGACCAAGAAACAAACACAACAACCACCACCCCCAGCTGCGGGTGTGGACGGCGGTGGGAATTTTCAAACATACTCAAAAAACCAACATTTGTGTGGGATAAATATTTTTCGGGATCAAATTTTGGAATAGAAGGGAAGCACTCTTAGGCGGTGGCGGGGCGTAACATGAAAAGATTGCGGAAAACAATCAAGATTAGAGTCAAATCCGGCGTTATGGATGTCGCTGAGTTTAATTGTATCATTCAACTTTCCAGTTAAGTTGTACTTCAACTAATAGGCGTGGGGCTTGAAGGTGAAAACAAAGTTCCGCGTACAATCTTAAACACGTGGAGCAATTTCGACGAAAGTTTGTGGTATATTTTTGTCTCTCTTAAGATACCGGGAGTAATTTTTGCTCTCAATGGTACCGGGCGTATTTCGTACACACTTATGGCACATGTAGAAATTTTGACTAACTTAGGGCACTACTCTCTTAGGGTAGTGCGTGTAATTTTTTTACGCTTTTAGATGAGCGAGAGTATTTTTAAGTATCTTAAGGTGCCAAGACTATTAGAGACTCTTTCAATGCATCTGGAGTATTTTTGATGCCCTGAAGGTTTGACTTTTTTATATTTGGAATCGAGATTACTTATAGTTCTTTAAAGGCATGGGGGAGGGGTTAACAAAATTAGCACCCGATCTGCGTAGTTAGGTTGAATAACTTGTTGACTAATAGATTAATGAAGAATAAGAAAGATCGTCAATACAGACAAAAAAGTTTAATATAAATACCACACAACGTTGTCTGTAAAATTTTTTCATTTCAGATTCATGAAGAATTTTCTGGCTTATTTAAATAAATACCCGGGCAACGCCGTCAACCAGCTAATATATAAACGAAAATAAACAAGAACTAATTTGTTATATAAAACTACTACTTAAAAATATTGTTCTTAATGATATTCGACGAAGAAAGTAAGAACAATTGAACAGTGGGTAATTGAATGTTTTCATTTATGGAATGTGGTTACCTGGCAGTCGTTGCCTCACAGCCAAATTCATTCCATTAGAACGATCACTTCCGTTTTTGATAGATATAAAAATCAAATGTCATCCTGAATTTCTGCGATTAAAAAAATCTATATTATTTAATATTAATGAAAGTTAAATAACCGTTTATATTGTCCTGTATCAGAACAATCAACAAATGTTTCCGCCTACTTACAAATCAGTTTACGAACTTAGATTTACTCTATTATAACTCAATCTGTATTTTAATCTATCGAGAGTAGTCGTCAACTTTGGCAATGTAGTGACGCAAAGCAAATGGAAGTCACGGAGATTAGAAAGCAAAAAGATAAGATGGCAGACCCCTCCTTGTTGTATCAGTGTGCCGATAGCCGTGCTAGAAGAGTCTCCAATTAATATTAATATAGCCAGGTAAATGTAACCTACTTCCGTCTATAAAGTGCCAATGTTAATATTAATCATGCGTAGTATACATATTTAAAAAAATTCGCATATATAAACCATTGTTCCTTGCCGGTTGCAGATAAAAATTTCTAAATTGCAAAAATCCGTTATATGGAATTACTATTGTCATTTTACAATTTTATTTTATGTTAACAGTGATAAAAATTTATATTAATTATGTGTTTGCAAGAGAGAATTAATAAACGTCTTTTGAGGAAAGATATATTTTATTATAGCAGAGCCGTGGTTTTATATACATATCTGTGTGTGTGTGTGTTTGTATGTCAGGAATAGAGAAATTGGCACACAAAAACAAATGAATACGTCAACGAATATTTCTATATAATTAATGCTTTTATTGCACCGAACCACGTGTTATTTACCGGTTTTGGATATGTGGAATTATTATTAGCGTCGAATAAAACGTTTCCGTGGTCGCTTAATTTGATAGTGTCATTCTAGAATATTTGAGAGTGTAATTTCAACTCCAAAACGCAAGGGAGTGAAGCACTCCTGTTAAGCCGCTGGTGGTAGAAGGGATTTACGTTAAAAATAATGCAAAAAAGACCGATATTAGTGTGATTCCGGTGTTGTAGGAGTTGCTGTGTTTAAATCTCACATTAATCATGGTGGTTCATGTAATTTTATGTTCCTCTTCGTGGAGATGGACACGGTTGAGAAAAGGTTACCCTGAGTAGTGAAATTTTTGATTTTCGTAGGGTAGGAGCTATATTTTGGTCTCTATTTAGTTAATGGTTATATTTATTTTCTCCTTTACGGTACCGGATTACTTTTAGACTTTATTAAGTTAGCGAGTATTTTTTATTGTTTTAATTCGTAGTATATTTTTAGACACTTTTATTTTATGTAGTAGGAGTGTTTCCGGATAATATCAGTCATCGTCGTGGTTTATTTTTTGGAATTAGATGTCGAGGGTTTAGATCGGTGAGGGGACCGTGGGTAAATGTTCCAAACACTGGCGCTATTGATGTTTGTTAAATTAAATGTTTACCAAGAGGTTAGTGCCTTATCAATTCCTGCTCTGGGTTAAGTTAAATAAATACCCGGGCAACGACTAAAAGAGTTATAAAATACTCCCGGTACCTTAAGAGAATTACAATTATTCTGACAGTCAACATGACGGGTTAGGTTGTAGTTCAGGTCCCAAGAGTGGTGAAGGAATGGGTGGAAAAAGATCCGATTGCAATATTAAACACGTGGAGAAATTTCTACCAATCTTTGAAATATGTTACTTGCAATCCAAGAACCAACACTGTTCGGGTAAAAAAACCGGAGCACCTGTATTTTTGTGTTGGAAAAGTTTGATAGTGACATTCCTGAAGCTGCCATTGTCTAATTTCAACCCGTAATTACTATTAATGGAATCACCCGAAGGTGTGGGGGTTGATGTATTTCTGACTTTCTCAATGGGCCGGTAGTATATTTGACTCTCTTATGGTTTTTTTCACTCCCTCGCGATTTTTTGACTCGATTAAGGTACAGTTTGTCATCATACCGGTTATGATAAAAAGACAATTCCGTCACTATAGATAGAGTATGGAAGAAATGTAATTCTTAAGAGGATGACGCTGTAGTTGCCGGTTAATGTCGAATTAAATACTTTTCCGGTCTTATATAAATAAATACCTGGGAAACGCCGGGTACCCAGCTAGTATATAATATAAGGTACTCTACAATCGTTAAACCATGGTAACGATGTCTTCTTAGTTTGTTATGCGTAAAGTATATATCGTAGTCTTGGCTATTAAAAAAACTACATTTTATCAATGAAGAATAACCTGTCCCTGTATCTGTGTATAAGCTTTCGTATAATTATTCTGTTTATGACTTGGATTTTTTTTGCATTTACGCTGTAAGTCCAAAAATAGGATATAGGCTATCTGGTGTAATATAATGCTGGTGGAGGTATAATTTATGATTAATAAAATTTGATTATTTTTAAAATGTAATTTATTTTTAATTAAGGGTATGCAAACATTTCGGCAGGGTCCTTTTGAATTGCATGCAGGTAATTAAAATTAACTCACTCTTGAGTTTAAAATTGAGATAATTCAATATTGAAATAAATTTCTAATACGTTAAATAATCAAACATCAAGGCGATTTTATGAGGCCCTGAACATAAACCCCCCAAAAAAATTGGTTGTATGTGAAGGCATATACGTGCGGCATAAATCTCAATTATTTCTGTCGCATTCAGAAACACACCTGTTCGTCTTCTGTAGTCGGCTTCCTCAGGCAAGTGGACGTGTTGGCTAACCAGAAATCTTCACAAGAAACCTCTGTGCAGATTCTTCCTTTACATTTCCACGTCGGATAACAATTCTCAGCATCAGCTATATTTACCTTTCTTCATATTCTCCTCTTCCGTCGGTCTGGCCCTTTTCCTTCTCCAAGCTGTACATGCGAACTCTACATTACATTTGAAGCTGTAGATCTGAACTCTTACGATTCACTGCAAGTTGTAGCTATTAATATATCTTTCGAACTGACCTACATTTCACTCTCTTCTCAGACTCCCTTTCTCTTCAATTTATTGATATGAACGGTCATCTTTGCTCGCTTGTCCATCTCCCAGTTCAACTATCTTAGTTCCCCACTAGAGGGTGGAAACCTCTTCACATGTTTATTTTCGGCCAATCTCCGTCGATTTTACACATTCACAAACTTATTGTCGCCTGCTGGAGGGGTTGGCCTTCGGGGATTTTGGTGAGATCTTTAACTCGTGAGGCAGGTTGCTCCCTTAATTCGCTGCCTCTGTCTGAAGGCACAATTTCTCCGGGACGCCCCATCACACCGGCGTTAACTTTTATGGCCGTAATTTCCAGCAAGCCACAGCTCGGCTCTCGTTACACAAGCATGTTTACTCAAATACTAAAAATTAATCTTGAATTAATTTGGGGGTGTTCTTCTGCGCTACACTGGGAAATGACGAGAAATAAGCTAGTAAAATAAAACCATGCAATGCTGCTAAAAGACTGTCAGCAGTGTATTTTTTGCAGACATTTGTTATTAGTCTATAACATGTTTCTTAAGTTTGTTATCGAGGCGATAGCATCAATAGCTTAATGTATAAATTGTGGTGTAATGATCTTGCAACGTGTAGTTTGCAATTAATAGGGTAACTTTCTTTATTGTAGTGGTCTTCTATCCGATCTTATGCCAAATTTTCTTCTGTATACATAACACATTTGATTAAAAAAGACGGATCGAACTCTGCGTTGTCAACTTCCATGCGAAGACATAAGCAGTTATTAATAGTTATTCGTTTGATTTGCAGTTATGCGCACTGTTCTGTTGGTGGTTACGACCACTCTTTGGTTCGCTGCCTCCACGGAGTCGTGCATTGCCGAAATCGACCTGGACTGTGAAGACGACCCGTCGCCAACCTGGGAGGAACGGGTTGAGTCGTGCATAAGGAGAGGACGTGCAGTTCCCTTCCTTTCTGAAAGATCTCGATTCCCGGAGAACGTCGTCAAGTACACGACGTTCGACAGGCGATTCCTGCCGAGTGAACTCCAAGAAAGTCCTCAGCGGGTTGGTGATGCTGATCTGTGTCCTGGTCACCCACAGTTTTTCTCAGTTCTTCAAATTTATTGCGATGGCTCGCTACAGTACGAGACTGCGAGGGGATCTTCTCAAACGTGTACTGTGAAATTACGGAAAGAAAATAGAACAAATAGACACTGCTATCATCAGGTGGAAACCAGAACATCATGGAGGTGTGAAAGCGATGTAAGTGAGATTTTTCTGTCATATTTTAGTAGTTTATTGTTGCATACCGTCATAAAATAAATTGTTATCGTAACATTTTTTCCTAGAGAAATAAATAGTGAGATGAATGACTACTGGAAAAATTGGAACTATCGATCTCTAGAAGTCACAGCCATAAAATTAGACGGGTGATAGTTTTGCGGTGTTGTCGTTTAATGACACCTAAATGTGACTGAATTTACTCCCTATAGGAATAGTAACTAACGCTCCACGTAAAACTTGCATCTTTCAGAGCGGTATTAACTTGGACCACTTTTCCAGTAACACCTACATTTAGCAACGAGATATATTTTCTAATCCGTCGTTTCTCGTGGCCGATATTTTAGTGAAGCTGATGCTGTTCAATGTCATATACAATAAGAAAATGTTTGTAAGGCAGTAAAAAACATTTTCCACAAGTATACGACTTTTGCACGGAAGTGAAGACTAACGTACTACAATTTAAATATTACTTCTTGAACTATGAATGGATTCATTCATAGAAAACATAACTGAACCTTCTTGCCAAAAGTCTGTAATTGCTATACTAACAGAAAATGCTTCATAGTTTATCGCTCTCCAGTAAACTTCGAGGAACCTTTCCTTTCCTTACCCACAACGGAAGAACAATTTAGAATTATTTCCTTTTCGACTGTACTAAATGAACTATATAAAATCTTTAACCTATTCTCAAACAAGATTTTGAATACTCTCTATACCTTAAGAACAACGTGGGAGTGTAAATTATTCATAATTGAGGATTAAATATAAGTTCTACTCATAAAAGCAAGTTTACCGCTCATTTAATTTTAACTGTCAGTTTTTCTAACATGAGAAACATTTATATATATATATATATTGTAATAAACAAATTAAATATCAAATTAAATGAATTGATTGGCCACACGTTAAGGCGTCATAAATGTAATATGCTCAATAATAATTAACAAAAATTGAAGAAATTAATATGATGAAAAACTAGCATGAATAAAGCATTTATTACAACTGATCCAACAATAATTTATTATATATACTTTATATTTATATATACTTTACATTTACAAAACAATTGCTCGCCGATCTTAACAACAAGTTATTATAAATAACTGAAATTTTCTCCTTATCTCAGGGTCTTTACTGGGCCTTTTAAATAAAGAAAATTTATTTTCCTTTTAAACAATTAATTTTACAATTTAATATTGACAAATATTTTAATAAAATAGAAATGAAATCGAAATAAAATCCAAATCTGACGATATTCTACCTTTTATTAACGTTTACAATTTTAATTTAAATGTTTCATTTTTTTTACTCACTGTTTGTACTGGTACCAGGGCAATTGTAAAGATTCTGCAACACTCTTTCACCTCGTACACTATTACGAACAGGCCATGTTACACAGAATTTACACTTTTCGTCGTTTTTATTGATGTCTGCCTCTACTCCACTTATTAATGTTTTACTTCTTCTCAACTATTCCTAATGCAGCTAATTTCTCTCGCCTCTGATTTCAGACTGCCAAATTTTAATTTATTCTGTACTCGGCAATGTCTCGTGGCTGACTGCTAAATTTTAATTTCTGTACTCCACAATGTCTCTCGTAGCTGACTGCCCACTCCATCAACTTACGCGCGCCAAACAATACCTTGCCTTTCTAATATTCTCGACCATTATTCTATTTTTCTGTCTTTGCCGGTAACAATTCAGTTCAATAGTTTATAATTATTAACTCTTAATTACCCTTTAATCATTTCAATATAAATATATTGTAATAATTAAAAAGGAGTGCGTTAATTAGATGAAAAATTATTCAACTTTACAAACAAACAAATTTATTTTCAATGTTTAAACACAATTACACAATTTAAAAATTATCTCAGGGTCTCTACTGGATTTGATAATGGCGAATCATTTTATTTCTCAACTTAAACACAAATTCCAATTTAAAAGAGAAAAGATTTACTCATGAATTAACAATGACGAAATTTACTTGTCAACGAAATTAAACTAAAAAGATGGTTTCTAATTAACAAATTTTATTAAAAGGAGGGAACGAAATCTGACGTCTATATTTTAATCAGATTTACATACTTGGTTGATTGTAAATTGTACTCACGGCTGCCCAGCATTCCGGGATACCTTTGATTTACGAAACACTATGACGGGTTTTTGCACTTCTTTTAAACTCACAGATTCTAAATTTAATATTTTTATATAAAAAATCAGGAACCAGGATAATCTTCCTTTCGTCTCTCTCTCTATTGACTTCTGCTACTTCTGCTCGGCTATGTGCTCCAAAAACTGTTTGTGTTTAGCAGGTTTCGTAGTTCTGCTCAAGTGAATATTTCATCTTGAGCAAAATGTTCAGGGACCAATCAAAGCTGTTGATTGGTAATTCTCGATGTTTCTCTGCAAATTTCCTTTGAATATTTGAAATTGTCTTGTCTATTTCAACTCGGCCAATCTCTGTCGTGCCTGACTGTCCACTGCTTCTACTTAACTTTACTTTTTAAAAGAATATCTCGTCTATTTTAATACGACCTGTACTTTACCAAACCTTCCAGCCAACTGAACAACCGTCTCGCAGTTTTTAGCGCGCATACCTCTTCCGACAAAGCAAACCGTGCTTGGCTACATTGTTGCTGTGTTCTGTACCGCCGTCAAGAATAGATTTCTCAAACAATTTATTTTTTAATTTCTCAATTAATGTCTTAATTAATTGGCATTACAATATATATATATATTGTAAATACCGTACCTCTTCAACATAAGAACGTATGATAAATACTTCGTACGACCTTTCGTTCTATCTGATAAAGATACCTGCATCAGCCTGTTCAGTCGATAGAGCATATGTTATAGGTTTGTTGGCGTTGACACACACGAAACAAAAACAATATACCATAAATTTTCAATTTAAACAATTTGATACATTCACAAAACAAAACATGAAATTTAATTTTGTTTGCGCACCATCAAAAAGCTGCGACAGACGCTGATGCCAACCGCACCCATCAACACTATTATTCACAGTTCAAAAAAATACAATATTAGTGGTTTTTATTTTACGAGGTTGGCTTTAAATGTAAATGGCGGCTGAATGGTGGCAAAGGCCGACAAATAATAAAAAGCAAAAACAAATAGTCCATCCAATTGAATTAATCATTCAAATAATTATTTTTATGATCTGGCGCTGGTTAATGTTTTCCCAGGACCACTTCACTTTATTAATAGATTCTCGTGTTTGAAAGTCACCACTCGGTACCTCAATACATCCGTAATTCGTCCTCTCTATGATGATCCGGAAGATCTGTTGGTTGATCCAATCAGCTTCCGTG
Source organism: Zhengitettix transpicula (assembly GCA_037074705.1). NCBI lineage: Eukaryota > Metazoa > Arthropoda > Insecta > Orthoptera > Tetrigidae > Zhengitettix > Zhengitettix transpicula. The sequence continues at coordinate 117,618,751 of CM073592.1, read as the reverse complement.
ATGGGGACAATGGAGAGGACCTGAGTGTCCGCGGTCACTCTTGCTGATGTCCTCCTGGAAACTTGAATGATGGGACACTTTGTAGCTTCATCTCAATGTTGTGCCGTTTTATTTTTGAATGATGTTTAAATATACTTTTTTAAAAAAATCAAATGATTCTGTTGGCATCGTGCTTATCCATAAATTTCTTGAAGGTCACCAAAAAGCACGTTCAAGCGTTCCAGAATTTGAAAACAGAAGAAAAAACCTATATTTTTTTATAAGAAGACAGGATGGCAATTTTCAATGAATAATTTGTTTCAGACTCCAATATAAACCTGTCGCTAATTTATTAGTAAAAAATATACAATTGATTACGTTTATTCAAATAAATAAAATAAAGTACTTAATTTTTTTTCATGGTTGAATAAAATTTGATACATTTTATAATTTATTTTCTGTATTGTTGTCTGAGAAGCGTTGAGAACTCAACATGCAACAATGTCACGTCACGTATTGTTGAACAAAAATTAGAGAATAAACGCTATCTTCAGCGGAAACTCTGAAACGTTTGCAAAATCAGCGAATAATTAAAATGAAATAATTAATTAATGAACAGAATTTGGACTCACATTGTCTGTGGCATAAAAACACACAAGTCGTATACAAGAATGTGGCAAGAATACAATGCTTGCTGGTATTGTAGTTGTTGGTTCGCTAGACGCGGAGTGTAGGCCAGTCTTCTCGGGAATATAGCAGTGGACAGACGAGAAAGATAATATCCAGAAAGTGCCTGAATATATGTAACACAACAGTTAAAGCATTTAAAACATTTGACATGTTACAGTCTGTTTAGCAGATAACTACGAAAATTCAAATTAGAGTGCTGAGTCTAAATAATTATATTCTCAAGTTAAACCACTTTCTTCAATTTTGGTAACCCAGGTAACTGAATCCAGCAGTTAACAATCTTCGGAACGGGCTAATAAGATTTGTTAAACGAACAGCGAACCAACCATTGCAAATCATTTTGTCAAACTAAAAGTGTTGATTATTAGAGTTAGTGTATACAAATGGCCTGTCTTTAAAATGTAATTTGTGTGTGTGTGTGTATGAACGAGGCAATTTCCTTGAAAACCAGAAACATTAAGGTAAAAGTTCACAAAATTACTATCTGTAAACTCGTAAGTAAAGATTTTATAGTCAGATTTACGATTTCGTTCAGAATTAAAATTCATATTTTATGTTTTGCTTTGTAGTAATCTATTGATGAATTAATACCATGAAAGCTTGATAAAATTTATTTGTTTAAAAAGTATTTATTTATTAAAGGCCCAGTATTTGACCCTGAGAAATAGTCATTTTTTATTGTAAAATATTAATTATATTGTAAAATATTAATTATACACACATACACACACACACACATATATATATATTGTAATAAACAAACGATTACTTATTAATTTTCCCCACGTTGTGGTAGCCAAATTGTAATATACAAACGGATGTCTAAATAAAAAAATTATATCTTAACAAACAAATAAGATTTATTTTAATTTTTGAACACTTATACAATTAAACAAATATAAAAAGGATCTCATTGTCTCAAAGGTCTTAACTGGGTTTGATAACGGCAGAACATTTAAACATAATCAAAGAAACAAAAATTTACATTTAATTTAAAAGGAAATATTTATTCGTCTAGACATAGACGAAATTAATTATCGATGAACTTATTCTACAAGATTGATTTTAAATTTAAAGAGTTTATTTTATCAACACAAAAGAAAAGAACGATATCTGACTTTATCTTTTAATTCGGTTTACATATATGAATACCATGAAATTTTAACTTACGATTACTCAGGAAAATTTGGCTCGTTCGTACACACACACTTTATATACTGGCCGTTTTAAACACTGATTCTAATAAACACTGTTTGTTTGACAAAAGTTGGTTCTCCGTTCGTTAAGAAAATATTATTTGCTCGTTCTGAAGATTATTAGACGCCGGATGCAGTGTCCTGGTCTACAATCGAAGACAATGGTCTAATTTTGAGATTAGAATAGATTAGACTTCAGCATACAAAATGTTTATCGATGAATATTTGGCTATTTCTCTCGCAGACCGCAACTTATAACACATTCTCCTCCCTTAAACGATGTCTCTATTAGTCATAGTCTCCAGCTGCGGTGATCGCCGAACAACCAACTAACAAATCCTCCATTCTCGGTGATCTCAGTACGACTAACCATCACGTCCACCAGCTTCTGTGATCGCCTCACGACTAACTCCTCAAAAGCATATCTCCTCCCTTATATCCTACCAGTCTCTTCCTTTGTCCATTGTTCCAAAACTTCGTCGCAAATGCCAGTTGACAGATTCTTCCATTATCCCGAGATTTATATTATGCAGTTCCGTAGTCAGCAAATTGCTAACTACTTCGAGACAGGACCCGTAATTACTTTGGGTAGGACTCATTTGTCTTCTCACCCCCACACGCACGTGCACGGTTCCAAATTCTCCAGACCACACACCCAGTATTCTCAAGACGAAGAAATACTCCGTCCTAAATAAACACGTTACAAAAACTGCCCCTCCAACAGTCCATACCATCAATCAGACACAATGCCTCACTTAACAAGCATTACATTGTACCCCAGATTTAGTTTGACAAAAGCCACACAGACGTGCACGTTTCCGAATTCTCAAGACCAGCGTTTCCAAGAACCTAAATAAATACGTTACAAAAATTGCCCCTCCAACAGTCCAGACTATCCATCCGAAACAATTCCTCACTTAACAGGCATTACAATATATATATATATATATATATATATATATATATATATATATATATATATATATATATTGTAATAAACTGATTAAAAAGGCGTCTAAATAAAAAGATTTATTTAAAGAATTAAACAAAATTTATTAATGAAGTTATATAATATAAAATTACACAATAATATTTAAAATCTCAGGGTCTTTACTGGGTTTGATAAATGGGTGAATTGAATTTAAATTAACTAACAAAACAATTAAAGAAATGACATAATTGAAGAAAAGAAAATAATTGAAGAACGACGATCTGACGTATCTTAAAGAAATGGTTTACAAATAATTTAGAGTTTTTTTACTTACGGCCGACCAGGTCTCAATTTTGGGGTTTTCTGTGCACACGTTTTTGGGGATATCACTGAATTTAAATTGGTTACAAAACACTTGTCGAAACTTGATGTGCTCGCAGCTGGAAACGGCTACTCCTTCCGAATTAATGGTCAGTCAGCTTCCTCTCGGTGAAATTGGTGACGGTCTTTTTTTACTTATTGAGTTTTTTACTGCGGCAGGAAATTAGGTTACTGCTTGTGGCTTTACTTATTGAGAAACTTTCCTGCGACCTTTACTTGATCGAATTATATGTCCAAACTTTACTCGATGAAATTCTGTGTGCCACACCACTCTTAATAAGGTTTTGGCTGCCACTCTTTACTTGATGAACAAAAATCACGTCTCTGTGTATGCCGTCCAACCAACTAAACTCGTCTCTCCTCGTTGACTCAAACTGTACTCTTTCGCTCCTCGCCGTAGACTGTGTCTGTTCGTCTCGTAGAATTTCGAATGCGTACGTCTTAACAATGGTTCTTTTGTCTCGCCGCCCGCTTTGTCGCGGTGCATGCTTTATATAGTCTAATAATGAGTTCTTTACTTTGCAATTATTACAATGGATTAATTACTAATTACTACAATATATATATATATTGTGGTAAACAGAAATGATAGAATGATAAAAATGAACACAATGCCTCACGTTCAGGCGCCAATTTGTGGTATTTCACTTTGATACCCAATTAAATCCAACAATGCCCCACGTTGTGAAGCCAATTTGTGGTGATCACAAATTATATTAAGTTAAATAAACTCAATTACCCACGTTGGTGAAACCAATTTATGGTGAACACTAATAATAAACAATTAAAATGACAGCCCACGTTAATGAATCAATTTAAATAATTTAACTTTTAAATGAAAGGATATTTAATAAAGAAGATTTTTTTTATTGAACAAGCTAATTTATTACTTTTACAAATATTTAAATTTACAAATAGTTATCCATTGAATTTTTACAATAGTTATCACGTACAATCAAAGTTTTACTCTCTCTCTCTCTCTCTCAGGGTCTTCACTGGCCCTTTAAATAAAGAAATAGTAATTTTTAACAATCAAATTTCTATGAAGCTATTATCGACTTCAAAGTATTATTCACAATGCCAATATAAAATATTAACGATATTCTAAAACCCGAAATATAATGATTTATCTTTAATTAATGGTTTACAATAATAATTTAGTAAATATGTGACAATTCTCTGGTACCAGGGCAATTTTTAACTCGTTCAGAAACACTTACACACACTTTACATTCTAAAACAGGCCATTGTTTTCACTGACTCTACTCATCACTGTTGGTTTAGCAAGTGTTGGCTATATCTCGATGACAACGTTACTCCACAATAATTTACCAACGTTATATTGCAATATTTCGATGACTGCCCCACTCTGCTTTAATTCAACAACTTTATTTTGCAATACTTTGACGACGTCTGGTCTCCTTCTATATCAACCGCTATCTGCCGTATTTCATCGACGACGACTTTATTCTGCAATATTCGTGTAGGTTTACAGTCAACATTAATACCTAAGAACTTCGTGTACTTAACAAAATTGATCTCTTTTCGATAACATGTTAATTTATTTTCATTTATTGTACTATACTTTTTATTATTGAAGTATAGAATATTTGTCTTATCTGTATTCACTTGTAGGTTATTCAGTTTGAGGTAATGAGTTATGTAATTTATATTAGATTGAGTTTTATTTAGTAGTATTTGCATATCATTCTGCCAATTCAAAATTGTTGTGTCATCGGCATAGGTAACCAACATACCTGGCAGTGATTTATTTAATATTTTATATTATTAGCTTGAAATGGGATTTCTGTATACTGGTGCCTGACCTTTAAGTCTGAGGTGAGATTTAGAGGAGTGCCACGCACACCATACGCTTCCAGCTTTTTGCAGAGAATAAGTAAAGTCTTAGATCTGTTAAGAAAGCTAAATCACAGAGCCATTTTTCGTTTTTAAGTATCTCGGTTAAAGTTTTTAATTTCTTTGGAGAATATAGATATGTTAACCGTGATCGACTTTTAAAGCCCTCGCGATCGACAGTTTGAGCACCCCTGCTCTACGTGCTATCCGTATTGTCATTACACCCTTGGACAGTGCTTCTTTGAAGAGTGGCTTACGACTTGACTTCTAATCTATCAGGAAGACTAAGTAAATCACTTCCAGTGGTGGAGCCACTGTATTTAACTATTGGTACGCGAAGAAGCGACTTTACAAAGAGGAACGCTTGCATATTGTAGACAGACAATCCATCTATCGATTACTACAAATACTTACAACCCTTTTTCTTCAATATTTATCCTGGAACCATCTTCTATGGTTACCGTTAAATCATCCAAAGAGGCCACTGCAATCAGGACTTCTGGCGTTTCTCTATGTAAATATTTCATAGGGTAGGTACATAGATCGAGCCCTGCTGGCAGTTTCGTTCATTTGTTCCTCTTCCTTTCCCTCGGAGGTACTAGGTACTAAGTTCGATGGACATTCGACGAAGGCAGTCCAATGTTATACTAATTCGCTTAAGCTGGTCTATTTACATTTTTATCAGGGTTTCTACCAGCACTGGCCACCACATATTGTCAAGGAACCCGCGAAATTCACCAGAATTGCCATTCGATACTTCGAGCAGATTCTTGCACGCAATCCACCATGGGCGATCTCTTTTAACGGAAGCCGAACAGCAGATCGTTAATTACTCCAGAATCGTCAACCTCCTACGCACGATACCCTGATGTCATTAAGAACAATGGTCTATAGGATTTTAGATCGACTTGGTCGTTCCCTTATTCTTTATAGTTGTATACATTTTCGCAACCTTCCACATGTCTGGGAACTTTCAGTCCTCAGGCACGTGTTAAAGATTTGCGTTAGTGGCTGAGATGGTGTATTAATAGTCTCTATAAGGACTTCGTTCCTTACTCGATCTGAACCTGCTGCCTTTCCCATTTTCAAACGTTTTATGGCAGTTTTTACTTCTGCCTCGATGATGATAGCATCTGGAGTATCCTCATTCTTCCACGTGCTCTAGCTCTCTATCGCGACTTTGTTATACAAAGTTTCTTCCTCCGCATCGTCGGCAGGAACCAGTGTGTGGAGGGTCGTATCTGCCGTATCCCGCCAGCCCACCGCAGTAGCCCAGTCGTTCTTGCGAACTGTCGATCTTAAGTTTGTTCCTCGATACCATGTACGGGAGGCTCCAGACATCTTCTGTAATACAGTTTCCAACGAGAAGCTGCCAGCTTTCGCTCCTTGCTGCCCTGAATGCTGCTTTGTGTGCTGCCAGTCGCGCCTTATACTCTGCCTTCATCCTTTCTCGGGATAGACGATGGCGCAGTTAGCCTTTCTCATTCTTCCGGACACTGGATGACGTTTCCATCTCCCAGTGCACCTTGGGTATTCTGTTGAATCTCACGGTGAGGTTATCATTGCCGACTCCCAGGAGATTGTGTCCCAAAATGACTCCCTTGAAGTCCTCTGCCTTGAGGGACGCATCGACGTCAGAGGGTTCGGCTTGCGTAGTCCCTCGACCTTGAAGCCCTTTAACTTTCAATGCTCCATCAATTTTTCAGATTCTCCTTTTGAGTATACCATCCCCCGGTGGAATTGCACTTCAGCGACCTCACAGAAACAATTTTGACTCTCGATAGCATCATAAAATACTTGCGGACGTCAGCCTTTCAATTTCTTCGGTAAAATAAACACCACTGAATAACTTATATTGCAGGCTCAGTCTGGCCTGACCCTACGGAATGACCGCTGTACTTGCGAGCGAAACGTTTGAGCTTAGGTGACAGGATTTGAGTTAGGCCTCGGGCACGATAGAAGCGGTGAGCGGTGAGCGCCTGGGAGCAGGTAGACTGAGCGACTCCCCTCAGTTTTATGTCCCAATAGAATTTAGAGGGGTTCGGGGGTCCGCTGCCTACAATAAGAATCTGCTGTAGGGCGACACCACCTGCCTCGCAGTGGTCGACGCTCATCGCTGACCCCGGAAATTAAATTTTCTCTCACCTCCCAACGTCAAAGCACTTCTACAATGCTTATATGTTTAAACACAGGAAATATCATCATGTCCGTCAAGAAATCATTTCGCTGCGTAACTGCTAAATATTTCGTTGAGCACCATAATTTTATCGACTTGAACCCGTGTCCAAGCGATTATGATCCTCCTGTTCTAGTCAGGCGGGAGTTGAAGGAAACCTGAGTGTCCTCGTCTCGCTGGTCCAACTCCGGGCAGACCGTGATCTCAGTGGCTGAAGCTTGAGTATAGCACGGAATATCCCCTGTTTCTTGGCGTATGTTACCTGGGCGACGTTGATTTCGTTGCCCGTTGTCGCCTTGATTATCTTCCTTTGTCACTCCAGGAAACGTCATGGTTGAAATCGATAATCAAGTTGTTTGATTTCGTTCCTCTGTTGTAAGATTCACCAATAAATGTGATAATTATTTATGTTATGTCCAGGTTTTCCGTACGTACATGACGAAACTATTAAGTTCTTATAACAAAACTCAATCTTTTTTCTCTTGTATAAAATTATATTTCTGTTTTATTACAATCTGTAAAACGATGACTCATACAGCTTTCTTTCTCAATAAAAAAATTAATTTTCTTTAAGAGAGGTTAATGACACTTTTTTCACAAATTTCCATTTGACATTTAATTACCTATATTAGTGTTAATATTTGGTATTGTATGTTGTAGAAGACTTTTAGCTGTGTGTCTTGCAGAAGCCCGAGCGCGATGAACATTGAAGTAATACCAACGATGACGTTAACCTGGTAAGCGCCACTAACATTATTCTTAACATATTTACTTCTATAATTTGCATGTTATCAATTTTTTTACTGTGTATATTGTAATATTCAATTAGAAATCGTTAATTAAATAAAAGAATTAATTAAATTTACAAACAATATTTTTATTGTGGCAATAATTTAAAAACAATTACAAATTTAAAATATTAGATCTCAGGGTCTTCACTGGGTTTGGTAATGGACACATCAATTATGTTTAAAAATCTTATCAACAAACAAATCACAATACGTCGACTAAAAGAAAAGAAATTAACTTGACAATTAAAATAGAACGAAATTAAAAAGTAAAAAGATTAACTCTGATTAACAATTTAAACTAGAACGAAATCTGACTTCTATCTTTTAATTACGTTTACATAAATAATTATTTTGTAATTTGTTACTCACATCTGTCCAGTTGATTCCAGCATACCATTCGTTTACTAAATACACTATTGCGGGATTTTTTACACTGATTCTAAGATTCACCGATTTTACACTGATTCTAGCCAAAATTTATAGGATGTCAGGAACTCGGATGAACCTCCCTTTTGTTGACTGCTTGCCTTAGGTGAATTCCGTGGTTTGTAGATTTGCTAGTCTTTACTGCTCTGAAATTTTACTGTTTCTTGCTGGCTATGGACGTAAAACTGCTTTTACTTAGCAAGCTTCGATGTAATGCTTTTGTGAATGTTTTACTTTATCCTCAACTAGTTATACAATAAACAACGGCTAGCCTCTGCTCAAGTATCACTTGTTCCGTCCTCCGAAATGCCCAGGCACCAACCAACTGTGTTAAATTCTGATCACCAACTCTGTTGAATTCTCGTCACCAACTAACAGTTATACATCGACGATGTCTTCCCGCGAACTGCTCTCGTCTTGCGTTTTAGCGCGCATACGCCATTTTCGGACCTTCCGACAATGGAACAGAGCCGGAATACATTGTCGCTATAGAAGCTCCTGCCGCAATAATAGATTACTCAAACAATTTAAAATTTTATGTTCAAACAATTTAAAATTTTATGTTCAAACAATTAATGTCCTAATTAATTGGCATTACAATATATATATAATCATTTACATTTTTGCACTGATAATGTAATGTACACTAACTTCAATCAAGAGGCTCACAGAAAATTCCAATCGTCTCACAAATGTCATAAAAAAGTTCATTCGAAATTTTGCCGCCGTATTATTTCAGAGAGCTAATGTCAGAAAACTGTTTTGTTTTAATTTAAGCTGCCACAAAACAACGTTGCACACACAAAACATCCGTTAAAAACTGAGAAAGTAGTGACGAAGTACCGAAATATGTGATTGATGTTGATAGTTGTGTCAGCATGCAAAAACTCTTTTCAACGACGAATTAGTTAATGGATGACAGTATTTGGAATTAATTGTAGTAAGAACAACACAATAATATTATTACACACATGCCATGTTTATATTCCCTCAATCTTCAGCGGCCATTACTGAATGAACACGCAACACACATTATTGCCCATCTTACTACTATTACTGTCCTCCCATCACAACGTGTCTTAATGAGTAATATTTTTCATACAGTTTTCAAATAGAATATTCACTTACCTAAATTGTTATTATTTTAAATATATACACTATAAATATCCGGACAATACCGATTTTAACATAATAAATGCAGCTTAAAACAATTTAAAATTTAATAAATTAATTTATTTGTATACTTTAAATTCTGAACTTTTAATTAAAACATCCGATCATTTAATTTTAATTTGCTTATCATTTATCTTTAAAATCTACAAATTCTTGCTTCAACGTGTGACACGATAAATCATTTTAATTGAAATACTACAAAATAATGAAAGGTTTCTATTAAAACTAAATCTGTAGACGTCGTTTTATTAAACATTTTTTAAATTGTTAAGTGAAATATGGTCAAAGACATATATCACGATGTAAATAGTTTGAAATAAAGAAATGAGTTCCGTTAAGAAGTGTTTGATTAAAAAACACAAGAATGCCGCTCACCATTGGCGAGACATACCTAAGATTACTGATTTTAGACGCTCATCATATTCAGCTTCAAAGTTACTGACTTCAATGTAATTATAAATGTATGAACGTAGCCAAATTAGTCAGAAATAATTTAACAAAAAACACAAAAATTAAAATAACGTTTCGTTCTCATACAAGGACTTCATCATATGTACAGTGAAGTAAATATAAACATGCAAGTAAATATTATATTTAAAAAAGTGTTCATAATTTTTTTTTATAAAATGATATAAAATACATTGAATTTACAATTTTCATCTATTGCAAAATTCTTATATAAATATTAGCCAAGTATTGATGTTATATAAATAAATTTTACCTTGATTTTTGGAAGGCTCTGGCAAACTAGCAGATGTTATCAATAATTATGAGTGAAAAATGGTAATGTCAATATAATTTGCTTTTATTTTATCTATGATTAAATTAATACAGTCATTGTTATTTATCTGAAATCCTTGTTTAAACCATTTTAATTTTGAGTTCTACTTATTTCTCATTTAATAATTTCTATTATCATCAAATCAGTGATCCCCTATTGCAAATCCTTTACCACATTTTTCGGTGAAATAGTAATGAGAGATTTGGAAGTCATGAGTATCTTCTTATTAGATTTTAAACCATCAAAATTCACATTAAAAATTTAATAAATATTTTCAATAATTGTCACCCTACATTAAATTTCACTTTTGATATTGAGAAGGGCGAGTCTCCTAATTTTCTGAATGTCTTGTTCATAGTTTCAAACAATAAGTTAATTATCAATTGTTATTATAAATCCATGTATTCAGAAGTGTCCTTAACTCATGTCTCATCACTCTTTTTCCCATAAAAATAACAATTGTTTACAATCGGGTAGATAATGCAGTCAAATTATCTCTTCAGTAATACCATAAAGATAATCGTGACAAAATTGTTAATATCATTCTTCTAAATTTATATCAAAATTAGATTGATTAAAATTAAGTACGTAATTATTGTTAAAAAATTTTAGTCGAAGAATTTGCTTCTTCAGTAGAACATTATTTAGGTACCCCAAAGAAGAATTGATGAAACATATAAAGATGAATTAGCATTAAGAATATTTCTTACTCTACCAGTTACAGTTCAGTTGCATCTGAAAGAGGTTAAAAATTATAAAGAGGTACTTAAAATTTATCATTTCTTGATTAGTAAATTTTGTCCTAGGTATTACTCCAGTTATAATCCACGGAATACTGAAAACTCATTGCAAGCCATGGTTTGATCGCGTATTTTATAATTCGTATATTATAAATGATAATTATTTGTATTAATTCCATGCTCACAAGTGTGTTTGATTTTAGGTTGTACTCCAATAACCAAGGATCAAGTCATCGACAATACCAACAACACCTCCGTGAATTACGACAAACAACTAATATGACAACTGAGTGCGTATATAAAAATGTTTTTAATGAGTATTTTGTTTTAAAAAATACTAATTCTCTAATAACCCAAAACTTCTCGTTGTGCAACAAATTACATCAAACTATTTGTGTATAGTTAATTATTTATGACATTACACATTTAAATTTTTGACCATCAAATAATGCTCCAACGTGAACGGTTGAGTACAATAATACTTTTCAATTATAGTAAATTTAATCATTTTATGATCTCATTAAGTGCCAAATTTTTTGTCTGAAATTGCACAAAATGTGTTTTTCTTTTCACAATTAATTGATTAGCTGAAAATTAGTGCAGTAAATGAATGAATGCATCATTGGCTACTTTACCTAATGTCTCGTGTTTTATCACTTTTTAAAATAAACAGCTAACAGAAAATCTTCTGAAAAATGAACCATAGTTTTTGGTTATCTACAAATGAATTGTAGATCAAACGGAGAAAGGATATTAGACTAAATTCACAACTGAATAACACAAAGTTATGAAAAAAATTTAAAGATTGATTTATAAATTGGAAGAGTCGTGAATTAAAAGATTATAAATATTACTTAAATGTCGGTTTTAACATTAAGTGAATGAAAATTATGTAAAATAAGTAGTATCTTAGAAACTTATATTGATAATCTTATAATTAGTATTTATAATTGCAATATGGAAATTTTCCCAATTTATTATGTGGTTGGAGTCCAAAATATTCTTCGAAATAACTGACAATAAGACCCTGCGAAAGTTTGATATTATGTCTATGTTCAGTGATTTCAACGGTGATGGCTCTTTTAGTTTGCACCATGCGCATAAATGAAAAATTTTTGCAACTCAACATCATGTAGTTTGATTTTTTCAATCTGATCTTTTAAATTTTATAATATTTTATATAGATTTGGTGATTGGCTGAACATTATGACACCTAAAAAATGTGTAAAAGTGTACTATAATGAATAATTAATTTAGAATTTTAAAAGTCTTATCGGCTATTTTATTTATTCAATTTAAACTATACAGACGTAAATAATTAGCTTAATTTATAAAAAAAATCAAAATATTCTTTTGATTACAGGATACCAAGGGCGCGTGTTGAGGTCACTAATGGGGATCTGTTGATGAACAAATCCGTTTTTTGTTATTTTCTTGATCCATTAAAGAAATCAGAACATAACTTTTATTCTCCTGTCAAAGTACTTCACTCCAAAAATAGTACATATATTACAGAAACAAATGGTCATTTTTTATGGTGCGAAGGCGTCGATATTTGGACTGGGCGAGTTGTAAGATCTCGCATTTGCCTGGATTACGATTTTGATTGTAGAATGTGGCTTGACGATCGAAAAGGTTTGTAATACGTAAGTAAAATATAAGGACAATATTTAGTATAATAATCGTAGATTCAATTAATAAATGTACGAATAAAAATAATATATAAAATAGCTTATATTATTCGAGAAAGCTTTCACAATCTCAAGCCATAGAGGCCATGAAATTAAATTGAATTAAAGTAACAGGAGGGAAAAATCTCCACCGGATCAGGAATCTAACCCAGGACCTCCGCTTACAGCGCGGAAGCTGTACCAACTGACCTACCCGTGTCGACTCCCGATCCGGTGCGAAATTCCTCCATCCATTAGACATACAGGCTCACCTACAATTTGTTTATGCTAAATAAATATTCTTACATGGCCACAAATATATGATGTTCCGGGTTCGATCCGGTAGAGATATTTCCATTCTGATACTTTATCTGTAAAAATTTATTTAATAAATTATAAGCAAGTACCAACTAATTTACATATGCATTGGATTTTGAGTTAATTAACACCGAGTTGAAGTTAAGCTTTCTGTTCTGTGTCTTGCTTTTGCAGACCTCTTCTTTCAAATTACTGAAGAATGACATAATGATTCAGTTTTAAGATGCGCTGCGTAGACGACGTTTTATTATAACATGTAACGGACTCATTACGTATTGAGTTATTTCGGTGACTATATATTTTTATTTAGCTTAGCTTAGCATTATAAAGAGCGTAAGTTTTCCCGACGTATATTCTGTATAAAGAGTTCTCGGGTTTCCGGTCGGGTAAAGCGATTTAAACACAACGTTTCTATGGCTGACACCGCCATCTTCATCAGGTGAACTATTGTCGAGATTCGGGAAGTGTGTGTTATATACTAACTTAGTATTTGTTGGGAAAAAATGTTGCTAAATCAAGAAACATTTATTTAAACTAAGGTCTCTTTCACACTGTGATTCTGTGTAACCAATTCACGTCGATTCAAAAAAGTATCGCCAAAGTCGCTTGGCGGGTTGTTGCTTCCCCTCCCGTCACCACTATTCCACACTCTCCCGCGCTTTTCGCTTGTATTTCACTTTGTTAGCCTCTCAGTCAACATTTTCCTTTTTCGATTAAATTAAAGTAAAAAAATGGTCTATTTGGAGGCATTAGCTGTGTGGTATTTGGTTAGGAATGCCGAGAAAAGAAAAAGGAAACTGTTGATACATCTGGTAAACCAAAGACGTGAACAAAAATATTAAATATAGGCCACTATTTAAATCTCATTAGTTTGTTAATTTATATTGACTTTAAATATTGAATATTTATGTTATTTGAATCGTCTGTAACCTTTTACATCATTTTACGTAATTTTAAATTTCTCAACGTAGTACGCATTTAATCAATTTATTACTTAGTAGACTAATTTTTATTATGAACTTCCCAGTTATGAACTTCATCACAATACAGTAAAGACATCACCGCTCTTCATACGTTTTCTCGCTCCATTTGACCTGAACAATCAGATCAGTATGACTATTATCCCATAAAGGGGGACGTTATTGAACTAATTTTTTCTAATTGTTATATTTTAATGCAGAAGTATTATATTCATTTCAATGGTTTGCTTATATGACGTGTCAATTTTTAATAGATTTGATAGATCAACACGTTCGAAGGACGAAGTTTTATTTATTTTAAACACTGACAACAACATTATCGTAACTATATAATTTTTTAGTCGAAATGAACAATAAAACAAGAATGAACAATGCGAGAATCGTATACACAGAATCGCCGTGTGAACTTACAATTTGTCGTCAATGGTTCTTAAAAGAATCGAGGCGGCCAGCGAATGACTTCCTGAATTGCAGACGTATCGGCGTATCATCCGTGTGAACGGCGTGCCCTGCGCCTGTGGTCCGTCTGTCGTCTTAATATGTGAATCACAGACACGGATTAGCCGTGTGAAAGGGGTCTAATGCTGGAAACTTTAGAGGAAAGGTTGTTTGTGGACCTTTGCAAGTCTAATGGTCTTACGAAACACCTCAGTCGCTTAAAGGCCGATAGGCGCTATTGTGTGTAATTTTGGGTTTTACAATATGTTTAGTAATGATTAAGTGGACTGTGTAGTGGTAAAAAATAATGGAATATGTACTTTTAACTATTTTTTATTTTGTCCCCGTCCCTGGTTTCAAACCTCTGTCCCCGGCCTTGACGCATATTCTCGACTTTGTCCCCGAAAACCAGTCTTGAATATATTAGGACGGATATTTAGGTTCCGTGTAACATTCTTAATTTTAAATCAATTAATTTTATCTGATTAATTATTGAAA
Source organism: Zhengitettix transpicula (assembly GCA_037074705.1). Classification (NCBI taxonomy): domain Eukaryota; kingdom Metazoa; phylum Arthropoda; class Insecta; order Orthoptera; family Tetrigidae; genus Zhengitettix; species Zhengitettix transpicula. The sequence goes on along the minus strand of CM073592.1, from coordinate 117,603,726 downwards.
CTAAATAAAGCAGGGTGTTTTTTTGTTTGTATGTTACTTATACAAATCTACACAGTTGGAGCAAAGTTCACCAAATTTCGTACACATGTTCTTTGCGATCAGGAAACAAACACTGTCGGGGTGAGACACGCCTACCATCCTCAAGAGCGGGGGTGCAAAAATTGAAACATGCTAAAATAGTCGGATAAATATTTTTAGGGTCAAAGAGATTGATAGTGTTTCTACCGACGTTATCTGATTATAATTTCAATCCCTTGCAGCATTGAAAAGTAGCACTCTTATTGGTGGGGATGAACAGGTGTTACAAGAAAATAACGCGAATACAACCGAGATTGGAGTGAAATCCAGGGTTATGGATTTCGCTGAGTTTAATTATGAGATTCAATTGCCATTTAACCCCCAGAGGCGGGGGTGGACGCAGGTGGAATTTTCAACCATGTAAATATTAGCGTGGAATAAAAAATTGTCAGGGTCAATGACGTTGATAGTATTTCTACCGATTTTGTTTGTAAAATTTCAACCCCCTTCGGCATGAGAAGGTAGCACGCTTATGGGTAGGGGTGTTAAGTAAAAATAACGCAAAAAATACAAGATTCGAGTCAAATCAGGGTTGTCGATTTCGCTGAATTTATTTATGACAACGTGGGTAACACACGGGGGTTGGTGGTGGTGTGCGGGGGTTTCAGGGGCCGGCGGAGTTGGGCTGGGGTAGAAATTTTCTAACATGTTAAACTGTCGATATTTGCGTGGAATAATTATTTTCCGGGGTCAATGACTTTGATAGTATTTCTACTGGAGTGTGTATAATTTCAACTCCTGTGAGGGGAATAAGCTTAGGGGTGGTGTGGAGGTACGTTACATAAAAATAACGCAAAAACAAGCGAGATTGGAGTAAAATCGGCGGTTATGTATATATGACAACCCGGGCATCGCCGAGCACCCAGCTAATTATAAATGAACAACAGCCTTTTAGAAGTAAGTAAAATATATTTAATAAAAATTACACTACGCATCGTCGCTAATTTGCGACCTCTTCAGGTATGACGTTTTTACAAAATTTTCATATAATTTCTGGTGTCGTCTGAAAAGTAAAGTAGCATTCCAATTTTAATTGAAACTAGCTTGGGGTCAATAAATTCAGCGACGTCCATAATCCTGGATTTGACTCCAATCTCGGTTGTTTTTCTTTATTTTTATGTAACGCCCAACCAGCGTCACCGCATTCCAGAAGTGGTTAAAATTATACATAAAAATATCTGGAGAAACACTATCTATCTCATTGACCTCGAAATTTTTCTTAAACAAAAATATCGACCGTTTAAACAAGTTTGAAAATTTCCAACCCGTTTCACCCCCGATCCTGCGGGTTAAAAGGCAAGTTGAATAACATAATGAAACTCAGTGAGATCCATAATCACGGATCCTACTTCAATCTTGGCTGTTTTAGCCTTATTTTTTTTTGTAACGCCACTCCACCTCGGATCGGTCCTATTCCGGAAGGAAAATCATAAACCAAAAACATCGGAAAAAACACTATAAATCTCAAGGACCCCCAAAATTATTTATGCGACGCAAATATCGGGCGTTTGAACTTTGAAGATTTCCACCCCTGCCCTTGGGGGCAGTGTCGTACCCAAACAGTGTTTGTTTCCGGTTCAAGGTACACGTGTACTAAATTTGGTCAAATCTGCTTCACGGTTGTAGATTTGTATGCAGAGCATTCATACATTCACACAGTCTATTTTATTTATTAATTTTAATATTTATTAATGGATGCCAGGTGTTGCGCGGGTATTTGTTTATGTAAGCCCGAAAAAGTATTTCATTGCACATTAATCTATTAGTCAAGATGTGAAATGTCGTATCAATGCGGAGGGAATGCTAATTTGATCGGAACCCATCAGTGCCTTTAGCGAAGCATAAATACCAAATATTATCAAAACTATTCTTCAACAATATCCTCGGTACTCTAATACAGTAAAACATGCACGCACTACCTCAAGAGAGTTAATTATACCCTTGGTGTTCTAAGCAAGTGAGATTTTTTTCATTTTACTCAATAATGTAAAAAAATACTCGCGGTACCATTAGAGTAAAAAACACTCCCGGTATCTGAAGGTAGTCAGAAGTACTACCAGTACCTTAAGAGAGTGGAAAAAAGGCCTAATACCTACCTCAAGGGACTCCAAAATACCCACGGCACTCTGAAAGTTTCAAAAATACTCCCTGTAATTTAGAATGTTTTTAAAATACCACTCCTTCTACCCCCACCGCCTTCCCGACTATACATTTTTTACATTGTCGTTGAAAATTTCTGTCTCTCACTCTCGACATCTGTGCCGCCGTCTATCAACTATGCAACTTGGGTCTAATCACAGTTGCCGAGCTATTGTTTGGACATTGTTGGCAGACAGTACCGCAAGAATGAAAGTGTTATGCAACAGAACTGTTAGACTTCTTTCACACTATCCGTTTTCCTCCAGGATTCCTCTGTCTGCGAAACGGACGGAGACATTCTTTTAGTCGACTGAAGAAGCTTATGGCCCCTTTCACACTGTCCGGCGACGGGAAAAAAACGAACGGGGACGAGTGTATCGCTCGAAGCTGTCACTGCGTCACTGGGAACAACAATGACGTCCTTGTGTCAAGTTGTGCAAACGGGTATCAAACATTTTCCCCGTCGTTGTATGTATTATTCACACCACGAGAGAGACTCATATGCTACCAGTGGGAAACTACAGCGTACTCGATATGCCAGCTATGAAACAAAGTCGTTGGATTTTCGACATTACACGTATACGCGCACTCAGACTACTGTAGCTGTACGTGTGTTTACTCCTAGCAATGCAAGATATCACGGACTTATTTTTTTAAATTACTAATTAAGTAAGAGTTCCATATCCTTTGAATAAAATTATTAAAAATCCTAGTTGCTAAAAATTATGAAATTTAAAATTAAATAAACGCCATGTATCAAGCCTGATGCAAAAACGAAAACGTATTACCAAATTAAGTAAACTATTATGCATTTTTTCAGTCTTACTTGCAAACCATCCTATCTTCTTAAATTGCACAGACTTGCTTAATATAAACTCTTATCATTCAATCTAGAGAAAGAGGATCTAAGCGCGATGTTCAATATGTGGTTGTTATATATAATAAACCTTTAATTAAAAAAAAATCTGGACTCTCCCTTCCATTCTTTTTTTCCACACTCCCTGGCATTTGAGTCCTTTAGATAAGAGTTCATAATCACTATTGTTGTTGAATTAGGATATTCACTTATGCAGAACGTTTTCACTATATTTACAGTTAAGAAAGCACTAGAAACATTGGCGAACAAATCTCGTGGCATTACAAACGTGACGGATGCGCAGAACGCGCTGGATCTGATTCTACGATCTGCGCGCACTCTACAGAGTAAGTCCGTGGGCCGAGCCCTGAAGGGCTTCGAGACGTTCGCCTCCGCGGTTGCCCTGGGTGGGAGGCGTGAGCTGAGAATCGACAACTCGAGCCTGTTCTCGACGCTGGTCGTCGCCTCCGCCGCAGGGGTCGCAGCTTCGTCGTCGGCCGTGAACAGCCTCTCTCGGGGCTCCGACGCGGTGGCCATCGCAGGAGACGCGGATGTCGCCGTCGCTGTTGTGCTGTCTCCACGAGCTGGAAACAGGCGCGTGGCTTTCACCAAGTTCATGGGGAAGGCTATCCGAGTCTTCGAGCAAAGCGGACATACGGTGAACAGCGACGTCGTCAGCATCACCGTGGAAGGCGAAGGCATCGACTACGTAGATGTCGTGCTACGGCGCCGGAGACGAGACAAGTTCGGAAAGTGCGCTATCTGGAATCTAGACACGAACCGTTGGGATACGAGTTACTGCGAGATGTTAATCATTGGTGAGGTAAGGAAAATTCTCTTTCTCTACCTTATTGAAATCGCTGCGTGGTTCTCAATTATAAAATTAAATAAATTCCATGTTGGATAAATTCGTGGGTTTCAATTGAGAAAGATTGTGACGTCGTGGTTTAAGTTTACTTTAACCCGGGTGGAAACCCAAGAACTGTATACACCGGGAAAATCTTTAATAAATTCCATCTTTTAGTTTTACGCCGTCTTTTACATGAAGTTGAAGAAATTCGTTAAGTATCGTATACTCATAAATATGAATAAATATCCTGAGAATAAAATGCATAATCTTCATCTACGAACAGAATTTCTTTATTGTTGCTATCTTATTTTACTTTATCACATTTGTATTTCTTCACTTTCTTTATACGTTCTAACCTCCTTTCATTCTTCTCACTCCGTGCATTTATACTCTTTCATAGATTACTCTCCCATCATTTTCCTCATCGGATTTCTTAAATTCGATATAAAAGCAATAGAAAACACGAAAAACAAATGGCTATTGCCTAATAACTGAACATAACAAATTTGAATTAACCAGAGTGTATAGAGACCGTAAGTCGTGATTAAGGAGTGCGTTTCCTCATCAAGGAAATCTATCTGCCAAACGACACACGGTGCATATCTCCTGCCCAACGTGGCGTCACCGGCACCCACTTTAAAGGCAAACATGCAAACATCTGTCGTATACGAGGCTTAGTCGATAAGTAATGCTACCTAATTTTGTCTCTTTTATTTGTCAAGACAATTAAATGCAATTTACGCTGCAAATACCCACAACATTGATGATAATTTTTTCACTTTTCAATAATCTCCGTCCTTTTCCGCAGTTTTAAGAAGTGCACGTGCTGTTGAGTCACAGCAGTAACCAGCCTACCGCTTCGCTTTTCATCAGACAACAGTGTTTGTCCTTCAGTAATGAATACAGCGACAAATCCATGGCATCCACTGTTGCATCCCCGTACACATTTTTCAGCCTTTCGTGGATGCGAATGGGCGTTTCACCTTCCGCATTTAAGAATTCAATCACCGAACGCTGTCTAATACGTACATCTATTTTGCATTTGCAAGAAGGTGCAGTGGTGCCACCAGCTGACTTAGGAAGTTGTTACTGCCTTGGATTGAGGAAAAATGATTAAGATATCGCGCTAAATTCAAAATTTTCACATAACTTTTGAGGTGTAGATAGGCTATGTATAGAGTAATCCACATAGTGGCAACTCCCCTCTTATAGCATAGGAAAGGGATTTGAAAGGGGGGATGCGGTAGGGTAGATATATAAGCTTTGATTTTAACAAACAAATTTTATTAACACAAGAGAATTTACAATTGAATTTTATATTTTACCATTATAATAAGAAACTCTTGCTCTCATGGGTCTCTATACTAGGTTTGACAACGGACAGAATCGAACTATTAAAAAGACCCAACATTTAAGTTTTAAATTAAACAAAAGTATTTACTAAATTTATTAATGAACTTAACCTATAGATTGCTTCTAACTTTATTATCAAAAGAAGAGAACGACATCTGACTGTTATCCTTAAATAACGTTTACATCTGTTAATATTATGCATTCCAACTTACTGTTTCTCAGGTTTACTTCGACTCGTTCTTAAGACACTCACTTTATAGCCTTGACATTCACTCACTGACTAACACAATATCACTGGTTCGCCGTGACACTCCTTGACGTCGTTTGCTGCATCCAGGTCGCCTACCATCGAAGACAGGTCAAATTCTCGTACTCATACAGATAGAGCTTCTGTATTTTAAAAATGTTTATAGCTGTTATGGTTTTGCTGACTGATGCTGACTGTCGCTGACTGACTAACTGTCGAGGCTCACCGAACCCCTCTCCTACGCTGACTCTCGCTAACCGTCTCTCGTTCCTCTCCCACGCTAACTGTGTCTGTCTCCTCTCCCACGCTAACCCCAACTGTCTACACAATAGGTTATTTCCCCTATATATACCACCAGCCTCCTTGTTTTTATCTTGATGCAAAGTTTCGTCGCAACGGCGCTGTGACAGAAACCCATTACTGAAATTTACGTCCCGGCCACTGGATTCCTTCCGCCTTCCGAAACCCGACAATCGCGACAGGTCCAATTTGTCTTTGGACCTCTCCGCTCACAACTGCGCGATACTAATTTCTCCAGATCCTAAGTCAACAAGTGCCTGGACCCTCATCATCCCAAGTAATTGCGCCATTCGACATGCTTGCAGCTGCAGTATTTCGCCCCCGCAATTACTCAGGACTTGTCGGCCTCACCCGGCTCGCACAAAATCTTTTCTTCCAAGTCCCAAGCGACTACGCCACTTGTCAGGTCATTCGTCAGAGACAATAGCCTGCTCTAACATAGCCACTTTGGGGCCATCTGCCCACGTTCTGCGTTACGAATTCTTCACGCCGTTCCCCAAATCAATAAGTTACTGGACCCGCAATCACTCTTTAGACCTAATTGCCGCACCATCACACTGTCTCTACAAATTACGGCTTCCTCTCTGCCGCTCACCAGCACTCATCCTAGATAAATGTCTTACCGCTCCGTCTTGTCACCTCGTGACAGGACCCGCGGTTACTTTTCCCACGCATTCTCTTTACGACATGTGCGCTGTTTTTAATCCAATGCATTATATTAAATGCATTACAATATATATATATATATATATATATATATATATATATATTGTAATACCGCAAATAAAACTACCAATTTAAACAAACAATTATTATTTATTATTACCCAATTTACAATTACACAAATAATCTAATGAAATTTTATAAAATAAAATAAAAAAATTCTATTTATCTTGACTACATTTTAATACATTTGACTCGGTTCCCCAGGGTCTTTACTGGGTTGGTAAGGAAACGGAACACAGAATTTACAATTAAACAAATACAGTTAAAATAAATGAAAAACGAAATGAAATGATTGAAACGATTGAAATGATTGAAACTAAATCTGACTTTTTACCCTTATTTAACAATTTACAATTATGAATACAGGAAAATAAACTTACAAGCTCTGTGGTCCATGAAATTTGTATCTCTCGCATACCGGCACACACTCATTTCATACAGGCTTAAAAGGCACCAGGTTGCGCTCACACTCTGCTTTCACCGCCACATCTTCTTGATGACGTTACCCTCACGACGAATTCAACCAACTCTGCTGGCAAACAGATTTTCGTGACGAACTCCTACCGACTTTTGATGACTGATGTCCAACTCTTGGCCACCTAACTTGGCCTACCATCCAATGATCTCTCCTTACGTCTGCTGACTCGAACTTCACTCTCCTAGGACTTTCTCGTACAGATTATTCTACTACACTCCATGTCCATCACCTTACAACTCTCACGTCTAACTCGTCTGAGGTCTCCTGTCTGACTGTGCTCCTTTTTCCGTCCAGCTGCCCTCTTATTTATATCCCGGCTCCAGAATATTCCCTTGTTTTCACAGTTGTTTTGAATTTCTATGTTCGACAAACAACACCAGCTGTTGGCTTTCTCCCGCTTCGAGAGCCACTCAATCAATTAAAATAAACATCTCCTTTTAATATAATTGCCTCGTCCACCAAACTTCTGTCATACCCATTAGCCCTAAGAGCCGCAAAATGCCCAATTATAGTCCTCTCCTTCTCTAAGAGCCACTTATCCATCATTTTATCATTATCTTTTATATGTACAAACCACTCAAGGATCCCCAGACTGAGTTGGTAAACAAATCTGATAAAAATAAGAACAGACTTCATGTCTTTCTTAGCTGGGTATTACAATATATATATATATATATGTATATATTACAATATATATATATATATATATAGAGAGAGAGAGAGAGAGAGAGAGAGATACACTGACTGTCCTGAGTATTATGACCCCACACAGTTTTGAGACAAATTAAATGTGATCTCGTTTCAGTCTCTAGAGGGCCGATATAGAAAGTAATCAAGTTGTTTACCACGACAGTAGAACTGGCTTGTATAAGATGAATAACTGCGTGCCCATCGTTGTGGGTATTTATTTACCAGCCTGGTAAATGCGAGAATTAAACTCAGAGACTCCTATAACCCCGGAATCGACACTAACCTCGCTCTTTTTTTGCATTACTTTTTATGTAAACTCCTTCCTCCACCTCCCGTACGGTAAGGGTGCTTCCCTCCCTTGTCTATTGAAGTTGAAATAATACACTTAAAAATTCTAGAACGACACTTTTTTATTCGACGCTGATAATGGCCATTTGGGAATACAAATGTGATGGTGCGGTATTTGAAAGTGCAAACATTTAAGTATTCTTTAATGAATGCAATATAAATTACAATTTGCAGCTCACGTATTTATTACGCATCACCGCTTAGAAAGTCTGATGGCCGTTTGCGCTTCAGTCTTCTTTCGGCTTTACATTTCGCGAGATTAATCCTGTGGCTCTCCGAGATCCTTCCTGTGGGATCTCCATTGATGCGTGAAGTTGGATTGTATGGAGTCAACGATCGACGGTATATTTAGATATCTGTGGATGTTGTTGTTCCTTATATAACACGGTGCATTGGCAATAATTCGTAGTATTATAACTACTCTCAATATTTTAACCCGTGTGGTCGTTTTGTTCTCAGGTGGGTGATGTTTGCCGTTGCAGGCATCTGACTCATTTCGGCGAAATTATAGTGGACGGCGACGTTGACTGGGGTGAAAGCCGAGTGTTGGACGCCATATCGCTGATTGGCTGTTCGCTGTCACTGCTGGGCGTGTCCGGCGTCGCCGCCACAGCCGCCCTATCGGACGAGTGGCGTCGGCGTCCCTCCACCAAGGTGCTGTTGCAGCTCGTGGGCGCCGTTGCCCTGCGCGACGCCACCTTCGTCGCCGTGGCCGTTCACGACGTCCCCGACACGTGGTGCCGTGTAGCGGGCGTGGCGCTGCACTACGCTGTCCTCGCCGCCTCCTTCTGGAGCGTCGCTGCTGCTGTTCTGCAGACCCTGCGTCTCGGGACCATAGCGGGCGTTGCGTCTGTTCCGCACGTCGTATTGGTATGCTCCTTGTGCTCGTGGTTACTGCCGCTGCTTCCCGTCGGCTTAGTGCTTGCCGTCGAAGGGCCTGGCGCCTTCGCGAAACGCGGCGACGCCACGGGTTTCTGTTTCCCTCGCGGGATTTGGTTCTACGCGACCGTGTCTATTCCTGCTGGTTTGGCGGTGCTTGTCAACTCTTGCGTCTTCTGCTATCTCACGTACGTTATCTTCCAGTGTTCACCCGAGGGACGCCGGATCCGAGAAAGTAGCAACGGTTCAACGCTGCTCCGGCGGAAGTTGTTGACTTGCGCTCTTCTTTTCTTCCTCTTTGGCCTGACGTGGGTGTTCGGCTTCCCCGCCCGCTCGTTCGTCGTCGCCTGCATTTTCTGTGCATTGGCATCACCACAGGGCTTCGTCTTGTTCCTCTTCTTCGTATTCGGTGACGCGCAAGCAAGGAAGAAATGGTCGTCTGCTCTCAGTACGAATGACGGTTCGAGTCGAACTTCGAAGAAGAGCATTAGTAATCGCACGTTTAAGAAACGGTCATCTTCCGGTACGTATAACGTCACACCTCTTCCAAATGGAGATCAGGCAGCAGTTGCGTTAAAGTCGTACGAACCGACATCAGAAGAAAACACCACAGAAAGAACGTACCGCTTTTCCGGCAGTTCCCCTCGTGGCACAGAAGTTGAAATCGCTCAAGGTGAAGATTGTGACTTGCCGGAGAGAAGTGACGTGGACGGTGGGTCCGGAATGTATAATTTCCCGCCTATTCGGAAACATAATCCACCTACGGTTGTATTAAAGTCATATGTAATGGTCAAAGAAGCAGACGAAGAAGAGAGAACCTATAATTTCAGGGATGGAGCCCGTAATGGGACAGCTAAAGCGGGAATTATGACAGAGAAACGGAATTGAGAGCAGCCAGACAAGACCTATGAATGAATAACTTATTCACCCACGAGGAAGGGAAAATGATTGACATTTAATTCAAATCTGTGGCGGCTCGTGACTTTTTGAAGTTATATGCTACATTACTCCAAGTAACCATTTTTACGAGAATAACTATGTAAAAAAATATTAATATGACAACAGGGACAATGTTACCAACGCTTTGACCGCCCATTAATATGCTACATTTCTAAATTTTGTCTACATAATTTACCATAGTATCTAATATAAAGCGGAATAATTTAGCACCAAATTAACACGTATTTATATTTTTCCTTCTTACATATTTTTTAATAAAGTTAATTTTTGGAACAAGCCAGTGAGTAGTGTTGTATGCAGGGTCATGCAATAGATATTCGCACTATGATGCCCCTTAAATAATATTTTCTTTAAAAATAACCTTTGATTGTGATTTTTTGAAATATTACCCAAAAAGGAGGAATAGTAGTTTGGTTTTGAAAACATAAAGTTATTGAAAATAAGATTTATAATTACTCAGTAGTTCAATTTTATTTTGATTTTTGTAGCTTATTTCTCCTGATGCATCTGAGTCATTGTGTGGCACGTCTCTGTTTGGGGGCCAAGTGCTGTAAGAATTCTAGCACAAGAATCGGTCAGTTTGTCAAGCTTTGTGGGTGATGTGGGGGTGTGAAAAGGTGTACTGGGCATGTGCATTTCTCATTCAAGTCAAAAATCCTGTGCAGACACATCAATAGCACTGAATGTCCAGCTGGCTGCTTTAGCAGGAGCTAGCGGGGAGTTATCGAAGCATAGATTTGCAGTGTTAAAACATTATGAAGGTTCTTAAAATTAAGAAAAATTATTTCTTTCTAAATTAATTTATGAGCACATATGCATGAGTTGATTTAAATACCAGGCATTGGTACAATACTGAACCACGCAACAATGCACCAAGGATGACGTGAAAGATCTATGCTCTTGTGAGCAATATATTGATAAATGTTGGTTTTTTCAGTGTGATGATCAGTGATGTTATTGCACTAGATATTTTCTACTTAAGTTTTTTATTCATAAAAATTCATTATAAAGTTTTAAACAGAATTGAGGAAATATATGAGACTGCAAAACTTGCAAGTAGTTTTAATTTTTAATTTTAATATTTCAGGCCTATTGTTACCCAATATTAGCTACTTAAGCATTATTACCCATTTCCAATTGTTTGTTTGTATTGATGTAATATTTCATATTATTATAAACACAACCTATTTTGCTTTCAATAAATGTAATGAATCACAATAGAAAACAAGAGCTTCAAAGTATAGGCAGTCATGTTCAACGACTGTACAAGTTACATAAATATGTAGCAAAATAACAGGTGAAACACCTGATGAAAGCAACAAGGATTGGAGAAACATTGTATGGTATTTATATTGTCACTTAATTTTGTATGTTATTTAGTTACTTCTTTATATATTAGTATATTTTTAAAACATACGTTTTATATTTTCTCATTTCAACTATACGATTTCTTATGTTCAAATTTCAACAGTGGAGCTATTATTTAGTTATGTCAATAATTTACAGCCTTACAGACAATGCAAGTTATCTGTTCCATACCTAAACATCAGCTTTCTACTTATTATTTACTCTGTTTGGAAAGTGTGGATTTGAATAACTTTTGACTTTGACTATATATATATATATATATATATATATATATATATATATATATATATATATATTCACTGTCTCTGTGCCACTGGAACAATGCTGATTCCATGCCACATCATATAGCAGCACTTAATGCAGTGCACGGTGGCTTCCCCCAAAAAATCTTGATTTTTAGCATGTAATTATTTTTTGCCTTGTAATTTTATTTATTTATTTGTATCAACACAGGTCATTTGTACATAAAATTGAATTGAATTTGGGGGAGTCATTTATGGTGATGCAATATTTACAAACTGAGTTTATTATACTCCAGATTTAGATCCATAAAGCTGTTCATTGTAAAGAATCCCACACAGTAATTTAAATTGCATTAGTTAAAAAACTAAAGTCAAAATGTTTTTGAATGCAGGTTATTCAAATTATTGTTTCTGATGATGTTAAGAACAATCATTTAGTTGTTTACATCAATAAAAAAATTTCTCAAGTATATGAAGAAGAGATGAGCCCACCTGGCAAGGCAAATCTTCATTGTGTTGTTTCAGTTTAGTAAAGCTTTTTATTTTGTATGTTATGAGAAAGAGTTTTAGTAATAATAGTTTCTATGTTCACCAATGACTAACCTTCTCCCATCTACAATAGGCCTATCTAAGTTTAATGAGCAATATTCAGGGATAATTATTTATAGATACTACACAGACATATGTCCAGTTATGGTACCAACAAGAAATGGTTACTACCAACATGGTAAAGGATAGAAATGCAAGTCAGTTTTTTTTCAAGAAGTGTCCGTATTTCTTGGCAAAAAGTCAATTTACTAGTCAGTATTTTATTCTCTGAAGTTAATTAAACCAATAGCCAACATACATAAATCTGGTGTAGCGTTCACAAAGATATTGCAATCATATAAAATGAGTTGTTTGAAGAGAAGTTTGGCTATAATCTTCCTGGTTTAGTTGCTTATTACTAAATATTTAAAACTTTCTGTTCAACAGTAATTATATACTTTTGCTTTTTAAGAAACTAAGGATAATTTAAATGTACAGTCTATCTATCTGCCTACTTTCATAATGTATCATGCCATACAATTTAGATTTAAAAAACATTAACATTATTGAATTTTATTTTGATAACTTCTTCCAAACTGGCTATTATTATAATTTTTGATTTACAGAGTTGAAAATGCAACTATGCAAACCTAATGTCATTATATTCTACGTTTATCCACAAAAGTTCATGTTCACCCATTATAAAGACATTTAGTACATAAGTACACTACAAGCCTGCTACCTAAATCAATGTCAATTTTTTGCACAAAGCTCATTTCATTATTACCATATATTATCAATACCATTTAGGAGAACATTCAAGAAACAAATGAAATTATTCAAGATTTTATTCTAAATATTTGTACAATTTTTAACTATTTATTGTATCAATGAATTATTACAGTTGTACATTTGATCAAAGAATAACAATAAAATCTATACAAACAATTAAAAGTGAAACATCTTGATTTGCAATTGGAAATTATTTTATAAATTTAAGTCCTAAAATTTCATATCTAATTTACTAATGAATATAATCTGTTGTGATCCTGAAATTATTATCAGTTCCATTTGGTCATAATTCAACATATTTTCCTGATATTTTTAATAAGTGAAATGTACCAAGTTTGCCATTATTAAATATATTTTTGATTCCATAACATACTGTATAGCAGCACTTATTGCAGTGAGGGGTGTTTTTACAAAATACTGATTTTTGACATGTAATATTGTTTTATTGCTTTGTTTTTTTATTAATATATTATTTTTATCTATACAGGCTGTTTATACTTTAATTTTTTAAAATTTGACGGAGTTCTTCATGATGATGCAATTTTTACAAACATGAGTTTATTATACTCTTGATTTGGGTCCATATAGTCCATTTTCAGCCACATTTTCCAAATCACACCTTTGAAATTCATATTCACCAGTTCGCATGCAATTAATTATAATTAATTTATATTTTAATTAAAAATTTTACACCTGAAGAGCTCCTAAAATTTATTGACGAATAATAGTATTCTTATAATGTTTTAAATGCTTTTAATAAATCTCTGAGTAATTGGCTGATGTTATTTCATTCACAGTTTACATAAATCTATAAGGTATTGATTAATTTAAGTCAGAATTATTGTATTTGTTTCATTATATATTTACTTACTATGTTCATTTTAAATAAGAAAAAACAATTTTTTTTGACTATTTGAAATTATTTTTCAATTGCAAATATTGACTTGAATTATACCATAGGTATAAATCACTACTATTAATTGAGTATTAATTGAAATAAGTCAAATTAATTAACTCGACAGAGAGAACTTGACTTACCTCAGATCAACAATTGCTCTAGCGAGGATGTGAAAAAATGAGATTTCAAATTTTTTAGGACCTGAGCCCCATTTTTCAGGACAGTAGGTCTGAATGTTCAGCTGGCCAATGTTCCAAACATATGACAGTTTGACATTCAGACCTACTGTCCTAAAGAAGTGGGCTCAGATCCTTGTAAATTTGAAACCCTATTTTGTCACATTCTGACTGGAGCAACTGTCGATTTAAGATAAGTCAGCTCTTCTCTTATCCAAGAGAATGTGTATACTGCACCATGTGACAGTTGACCAGACAGCCTGCATGAGGTGCAGTACTCTTGTCTTGAAGAAGCAGGCTTACACCTCTGAAAATTTGCAATGTTTCTTTCTGTCCACCTGGCGACATTATTTTGACAAGTCGTATCATCCTGTTGTGGTCTGGTGTCACTATGTTTAACAGGAAGCAGTTGAAATTCTAAACTTAAGCTTTAAATGTCACAAACAAAAGTTTTGAGAAACCAAACATAACACGTTTAATAAATTATTAAATTATTTATAAAAGGAATTTTGTTAAACATTTAAAATATTTCCAATTGCAATCATTGATGACATTTAAATAACTTATAATAGCCTTCTGGCTTTGAAATAAAAACTAGAACAAATTTATATTCTAAATATTGTGAAGTATTTTCAACAAAATATTTTTCAGTTTTCAATTTATAAACCATTAACTTAAATATGTTGAAATATGATCTCTTAATTGCATAATACATTATTTAACATAACAGCATAAGTACAATCTATATTAAACAAAAGTATGGTCCACACACTTCAAATTTGCTGACAGTTTTTGGCACACTAGTATTATGAATTGTATGGCAAACCATGTTACACATTCATGTTCAACATTCAAGCCACACAATGAAAAAACCTTTGAAAATGAGTCATTAGATCAAATTTGGATACTGTCATAATTGATCAAATGTGTCATTTTCAAGTGTTATATTCATGTTATCAAATATGTATATTATAAATATGAACATATCTAAATATTACAAATTTTTAAATACCAACATCATTCCTACATTGCCATATTTTTACTTGTAGGTTACTACTTGTAATTTTCTATCAGCTCCATTTGGTCATAATTCAACAATAATGTGATATTGGATCAAAATAAATGAGATTTTATTTAGATTGGTAATATTATTTTCTTATTAAATTATAATAATATTATTATAATTAATTGAATTATGCTCCATGAATATTTATAATATATGTAAAACAATACCTCCAAGTTTTATTGAAGTCAGTGAGTTTTTATGGTAAGAAATAAGTTTAAATTTGTGGTTGTGGGTGCAACAGAGGTAGTGAAATATTTACAGCACTACAAGGCTGCATTTAATAATTGTGCGCTTTGCAAATCCTCATTCAGTCCAAATTTGTCCAACATATTTTGTCAAACCTATGTATTAAACTTTAACCCTTATTTAAGTTTGTAAAAGAAAAATGATCAGTTTATTAAACAAAACAAAATTAAAAATTTAATGCAGTTGTAATAAAAGTACCTATTTTACTTGGGTTGGTTAATATATTTAATATTTTGACTTACAGCAGTGCAAAATCAAGATTCAGATGAAATAAAGTTTTATAATCCCAGTGATATTTCATCAATAAATAGAAACAGTGATAAATGTTATCTACATGTCACATTAGTGTTGAGTATTCACTGGATTCTACCTCTGGGAGCAAGTTTAATTGTTAGTACTGTGAAATGAATCAGAATAAGGGCAAATATTTCAACATGATTTTTCAAAAATTAATTTCCAATGATCTTTTGGATGTAGATGTTCTGGTAGCCAGGCTTCTGTTGCTTATTGAATGATTCAGAGAATAATAAGTAATTATGCTTCTGATTTTTTGATATTTTTCAGACTGTTAGCTATTGCCAGCTCTGATTTAGCTATTGCAATTGAGATAAATACAGTAATAATATTTGAATGCATTAACATATGCAGAAGATTCAATGAGAAGTAAGGCTTGGTTTTTATGCTAAATGCAGATTCCATGGATTTTTAAATTACAGATACTATTGGTTAACTAATATAATTTTCAGATAATTACTATTTTATTTTTGAGATGTGAAAATGAAAGTATAGCACAAATGATTCATAAACCTTTCCTTCAATTACAATAATTTTCACCAGGAAGCTACAAATTTGTGATGCTGCAAGTTTTACATATTAGTTAGTTGCTTACTATGGAGTCAATATTGTGTTAAGTTGAAACCAGCCTGTGATGTTATTTTAATATATTGTCTCTAAATTTTTTATTTGTAGGAATGTACAGGTTAACAAAAACAATAGAATACCATTAGAACAAGATAATTATACATATTTCAATATTGCTCAAAATAGTTGAAATGCAGTGTATAGCATTAAATTAAAATTTTTAAAATGCAAGATTTTACTGTATTTTGATAACATGGTCCTCATTGTGTTTTTTTATACCTATAATGTTTCTATAAAATGGTGTTTACACGATTCAACATTATCTAATTTTTATAGTTTTTAATTTTCTTTATTACTCATATCTCTGTATAGAATGTATAAACACTTTATTGGTTGAATTATGATCATTAATTTTATTGAACTTTTCTACACAAATTGACTAGTATAAAATCTACAAACAGTATTTTCATCAACATTGGATTCAGATATTTGTAATCTAAGGCCTCATTTGCACTGGGTTTTTTGTCTGGAGGATAAAATCACAGCAGTGTAATGAAGAGATCAAAATTATTCACTAGACCTCTGCACTGCGTTGCTGGAAGAAATAAAATAATAAAACTAAATATTATCTTGTGTTGATGTGAAGTAACACACTCTGGTACAGGTGAAAATGAGTATGTTATTTTTAAAAATAAAATATATGCCATTAATTTATTAAATACTCAAATTAAGAGAAATTATTATTTCTTGTTTACAAATATCTTATAGCTTTTTAGCTTTAGTAGGCAGAGATCATAGGCATTGTATATATATATATAAAATTACTAACCATAAATTAATTAAAAGTATAATGTTACTAAACAAACAAAAGATAACATTTATGACATAGAAATATCAAATGAAAAACTGAATCAGAATTAATAATTTATATACTTAATTGAGCTATATTCAAACCAATTATTTACTTCATATTTAATTGCAAATGCAACATAAAATAACTAAATCAAAGTATAATTTGGTAGTATTTCACAAATTGTATTAATTGACCTCAGCACATTTGGATAAAATTTTGAATTATTCAAATTAAAAGGTAGTATCAAATTGTTCTACATACTCTGCCAAATTCAAGAAATGGTAACAGAACTCAATATTTTATAAAATATAATATACATGTAGTATAAAAAAAATAAATTCTACATTCTATATACATATGAATGGCTACCAAATTTTTTTGTTGTATTGAAGGAACAATTTTAGGCATTACATAATATTGTTTTAAAGATATATTCTTAGGATCTGAAATTGAACCAATATATTTCATTCAATATGTAATCACTCAGAATTTTCACATTTACATTCCCCCAAGACTTACCACCAAGGAACATGATATTTTAAAATTCGGAAGGCCTGTTCTATGAAATATTAAATTAATGATATGGAGTCTTGGGAGCATAGTATAATGTGAAGTGTTTTGGATAGCCAAATAATGGATTAAGTATTATGTTTGTAATTATTTCCAATATTAAATATCTTAATGTACCTTTTAAAAAAACTTGAAAATTTCTATTTGGTAACATCTGATTATTTGCATAAATCTCAGACTCTTTATTTATCTAAATTGTAACATGTGATATTTATTTTTAAAAAGGTAGAACATCACCATTATTACATTCTGCTTATTTGAACCAATTTATTGATTAAATTTCTAAGCATTACGATCAAATATTGATGTAATTAATGCTCATATATTGCCTAAGTCCTCTTATAGACTAAAGTGTGAGATGTATATTAAATTTTTCCTAGAGAGTATTGAATGATAAAAGTAGTGTGCTTTGAATATATCATTGTGGAATTTGGAGATCAGTTTACTTTTAAATGTATTTATTGAACTATGTGATGAATTTAACTATTGTACAGCAAAGTTAGAACAAGTATTCTGGCAAAGAAAATAATGATTAAATTATTTTATACTCAAACTATATAAAATATATAAAAAAACATTAACAATATTTGTTACTATCTAGTCTTAATTTCACTTGAGTAATGCTATCACACAATAGTTAAACAAATATTGTTTTATATAGAGAGAGTAATTTATTATATATTATATTTCAGAGGATTTTATTATTTAGCCAACAATCAACTGCATCCCAAAGTGTTTTTATTAAAATCATATTACATAAAATCCATTAGCAGTGTGGTGGCTTTCAAAGTTGAAAAGTGAATGGTTTTATAATTGTAATTAGAATAATGTATATCTGAGATAAAATTAGAATTGGTTGTTTATGTAGTTGGTCAACAAATTAATATGTCAACAGTTTTGTGCTTTCATAATTATTAGTTTAATTTACAAGAATTTGCTAGAAGGAAATTTTTTATTTTTGAGAAATGTAAATTTATTACTTTTTATTCGATTTAAATATGACTTGGTTCAGCTTATAATATTATTGAATGTATACAGATCAAATATATCAGTGGATTTTATTTAAATAAAATATATAGTTTCTCTGACTAGATGTAAAGAGATATTCTTTATGCAGAAGTCAGGAAAAAAAAACATTTCCCTTCACTAACAATACCAAATACTCATCTGTTACTTCTGAGGCAACCCAAAGGTTGATTATAAAATATTAATTTATTCCTCTATTATATTTCTTTCTCAAACCAATTTTATGATTTAGTTATCAGGTGTGGTGGTTTATTGCTCTGTTAGATTATTAAATTTTGTTCATTTAGGTATGTGGGTACTAAAATCATATTGCATTAAAAAGTAGTACTAATTTAATCAGTTTTATGAGTATAGTGATAAGAAATATAAATTCATGTAATGTTATGAAATAATTAGAATTTACAACATACATTTTGGAATATTGATAAACATAAACATTAATAATCTTGTCTCTCAAGTAAAAAAATGTATGCTAGATTACAAATGGGAATACTTTTGAGGATTTATTGACCAAAGAGTATATAATAAATATAATTAAATTTATAATTGTTGACTTCTTAATATTTGCCGTCATTTCACCAAAATTTAAGTTGACCGAGAAAAATTAGTCAATTTTAAGTGTTGCCACAAAATCTTGTTCTAACTGTTTATTCCATATGAAATTATTCTTGGCTCTACTTTCATCTTTCAGTGGTAATATTAAAAATTCATACAACTTTTGTTGTTATAGCTATAAAGTCAATTAAAAATATGAAGCTATAATACAAAACTTCTCTACAAATAATAGGCACTGTGTATTTTAAGAATAAATTGAAATCAATTAGATATTTAAATACAAGCATATTAATATGTTCGTGTAATTACTTCACTGCCAGAAACAAAAAAATGACACAAACATTTGATAGGCCAACTCTATCAAAATATATTCTTTTCTTTGTTCAACAGTCAAATATTCAGCATCTTACATCCACACACAACTACCCAAAAGCCTAATAAAAGTAACTGTCTTATATGACAACAATATCAGAATTTTGAGATTTAGCCTCTGAAAAAAGGAAACGTTATTTTACACAATAAAGATTTACTATTTTGTTTATTATTTATGTCAATTATAAATTATTGCCAACATTCTTTGTGTAAACTCTAATATATTCTACTATAATGAGTTGGACGTTATTTTTATCTAATCTCAAAAGGTCTATACTAAGACATTGAGTAGACAAGAAACACATAGACTATATTTATTATATGGACATGACTAGTTTTGTAAGAAACTATGTTGATTCCAAATTAATTATTCAAACTGAGGTTGACAAGAATCCAACATTTTATGAGTTTGCAATAAATCAATATAGCCTTATAAGCTACAAAAAAAGTGTTACCTTCACTAAAGCATGTAACAATTGATGACGTCAGTGATGGAGTATGCTAAATAAATTTGTACCAAATTTCTCCTATAGTGAATTTAATATTTTCTGAATGAATGTATGACAAATTGAAGTTGCTTAAAAATATTAAAACTGTTTATAGCTATGATCTAATTCTACAGTTTACTACTTTTTCAAGATCAGAAAGAAAGTAGTTTATATAGTGGAGAAACTTTCTGATTCAGGCAAGGCAGGATCTATATATCTTTAATATGTTTCAAATTTATAGTAAACAGCCACATTATTTATACCATATCGTACTTGATCTTTGTATAGACAAAAAATATTCTGTGTTTGAAAATAGTGGACCTACAAACTGCTGAAATGATATAACAAATTATTTATCATCTTTGTCCAATCTATGTCTTACACTCATCACTTGATTTCATAATCAAATTAATTACATTTATTTTGACTAAAATGAATAAAATAATGTGAACTTTATAATAGCTTCCAGTTGATCAATTAATACAATAAATATATGTCCCTTATATATGTATGTTCTAGTGGATGAATAAAAATTAAACTATGAATATCATATAAACCATTAAAGTAATTATTACTATTAACAAATATTTTCATGTTGATACATAATTATTTTAAAATATCTTTCTGTTATAATAACTCAATGAAACAATTACTATTTACAATATTATATTACATGTATTTTTAAAATCTTACAGGAGTCACTATCAACCAACACACTAAAGTATACCTGTGATACAGAATGAATTATCAGGATTCCATACAGGCACAACCATGATTAAACCGCAACATTTCAATGATTGCAAGCAAGCTCTGTTGTTATCATTGCTTGCAGTCGTCACGTTATAATTGTTGTTGTAGCTGTGTGGAAACCCAATAATTCTTTCGTCGGCATCTACAGCGGTAAACCTTTGGGCTTTGATTATACCCATGATCATTCACAACTGAGAATATAATGAGCTAGCATACAAGTGTATTACATAAACAATTTAAAAAGCAATGCTATTTATGAATGATTGCCATTGTCTTCTTACTTAGGCCATTTAGTGTGAATGATATGTGATTTTTAGATTGATAATATTTTTTTAATAATGGGCCTATTTTCATTAATCAGTACCAAAATTACTTTTATAATCATTTACAGAAATGTATATGAAAACTTGTCAAATATGTGTATCTTTCACTTCTATTTTTATTTTAAAAAAAAAGATCATTTATGTAACATTGAGTATTTCTGAGACTTTTTGGCAATTTAACATCTTGGAGTTATATATTTATCAATCACAGTGTAATGCACATTAAAATCTTTTCACATGTCATTTACTAATAGGCATTGCTTGCATAACTTTTAAGAATTTTCCCCACAGTTAATAGAATAAAATATTATGCTTACAAATTTTAGTCATGTCCATTTAGAAGAGACAGAAGTATTAATATTTTATATATCGAACTAGATATTTAATATATAGACATTCTGACAAGATGGAAGTCAAAAAGAGATACCTTTGCTTCAAAATGTTATTTTCACAAGAAAATTAGGTTTTTATGGAGTTTAACTTGATGATTGTTTTACAAGTTATTAAATTATTTCTGAGAACAGCAGTAGTAAAATTTATCTCCTTATTATGTTTCATGTAGTTAGTTAAGAATAATTATAACATAGGAAACAGAGTAAATATCTAAATTAATATTTTACTTACTTTATTTGTCATTAATGATAAGTTATAATAATAAGGAGATATTGCCAGTTTATATTATAAGAATACTAATAAATGTTAACTAATTTGGTTGGTTCTTTAAATATCAGAAAATTGAAGTTTATGATAAGTATGATATAACAACAGAAATTGTTATATACCACGTTGTAATTGCTTAGATCACAGGTTCTATATCAATTCACTTGATTTTTATTTTAATTTATTTAATATATTTTTAATATTTTTTTCTTTTTATCCCATTAAAATGCATAAGCATTTCATAGATAATTACAACTAATTTTTTTGCAATTATTGACATTACTTAATAATAGGAAACAAGTAAATAGAACTGAGATCTTTTAAGAGCAATTTTCAAATTTTAAATCTTCAACATAAATCTGAGTATATTATACTTTCTTTTCATGCAACATTGATTTCATAAAATAACATATTCAAATCAATGTTAATAAAAAAAATGTTATAATAACATTTTAATAATTGATATTAGCTAATAAAAATATGTTTTTGAAAGATGGACATAATCGTATAATTATAATTATTTCCACTTACACCATGTTTACTTATTAATTTTTTGTTTGAAAGAGAGATTGTTCTTGGAACATAACAAATGAAAAATCTGGAACACATGTGTGCAAACCAAAAGATTTTATAATAATTGAAATACAATCCATTTTACTTATAAAAACACAAAATTAAGTGTACCAGTACATTAATTATATTAAATGAAACTTGATTCAATATTCAGTTTATATACATGTAATAATATCAGATTTTTAAAAATAAGCCAAAAATGCTTTAGTTGATGCTTATATATTTTAAATATATAAATAACATTATATACTATGAAACATTCTAAAATCTATTTGATTAATGAAGTGCAAAGATGAGGAACAAATATTTTCATGTGATGCATATGATTCAGTCTACAAGTACAGTTAAAACTTATCTAACAAACTTCATCAATAAATATGTCTATAACTGTATTATTTTAATAACATTTTCATATGGATACAATTGTTGTTGGGATTGAACCTATCCCATATACCATGAGCACTTAATAAAGGTCTCACAGTACACTACTTAGTAGCTGGTGCTGATAATTCCACATGTTGCAAACCTCAACCAGAAAAATCGCATGTACAAAAGTAAACAACTACAATTAATTTTAGGCTCTAACTCTCTCTATATAAAACAAAGTTATTGGCAGAGCACACAGGTAATATTTAAATTAAACATAACTAAAATGATGTAATTTGTTTGATAATATATCAGAATAATTTGTAAAAAGAATTCCATTTCTTCATTTATTTTACGTCTGAGAATATGCCATAAAGCACAAGTAGTTGATAATCACTAATGGATTTTAAATTAGCCTAATATTTATTATATATGTAGAAACTATATAATCATTATACTAACTTAAAGTTTGTCATCAAGCTTTATTACTTGAGATGCATTATATCCATTCATCTTTGAACTTCATTGACTATAACCTCAAATTGTTTAAAATATATTTTACCATTTAGGTAAATGAGCATTCTACCTCTTCATTAAAAATAATAAACATGTTCTATTATATTTATATACATTTGTGATACAAATAATAATTATGTTTTTCAACAAATTTATATATAAACTAAGTTTTCTATTCTTTCTCTTTCTTTTCTACTTTACCTTCTCTTTTCTCCTTCTTCTTTTCAGCCTTAGCTTCTTTCTTCCTCTCCTTGCTATCAGCTTTTGTTTCCTTTTTGTTTTCTTTCTTGTCTGTTTTTTCTTTTTTGTCAACCTTGACTTCTTTTTTCTCTTCCTTTTTTTCAACTTTCTTTTCCTGTTTGGATTCTTTTTTCTCATTTTTCTTGCTCATCTTCTCCTCTTTCTTCTTGTTTTCTTGTTTTTCTTCATTGTCTCTCTTTTCCTCCTTAATTTTATCCTCTTTTCTTTTGTCAGTTTTTCTCTTTTCTTCCTTATTTGTTGGTTTTAGAGGGGATCGAAAATACACAGATGGTGATGGTTTTAGTAATGGTGTTGTTTCCAGTTGAGTGACAATTTTTTGTGCACATCTGGAAACACAACATTCACACTAATTAATGTCCAATTATTCATAGGTTAATGAATTTGGCTTTAATAATGTTTCAAGTTTGTTTACTAAAATAAAGTGCTTTATACTACTCAATATCTAGAGATACATAAAAATATTTTAAAATTACTAGCCTATACAATATTTTTTTCTCTAAGGAATATTGAAAATAAAAAAAATGTGGTTGCATATACACCTTATTCTGGTTGAAGAAGAGGCTGTGCGCTCTTTCCCAGCACGGAACTCCCTTTGAAACTCTTTAATTGGAGGTAACCTATGATCTGGTTCTCTTACAGGTCTAGCAGGCTCTTTATATTCTTGTAACCTCAACTGAAAAATTTGGATGTGCAATAATATAATACTTATAATACAAGTAGTGGAAAATATTTCATTATTAAAATTTTTGGGAAATGTTCCCTTCAAAACAGCATAATCACAGACACTTGAATTGCACATTTTCTTATTTCAGAAAGTAAAAATAAGAATAGACAAAAAATAGAATATTTTCACTGTTTATTACATATTCAATGGAAGAGAAGATGGTTTGTAAGATAGTTGGAAATCTACCAAAGTAAAGACAAAAAGTCCTTGAAATTCACAGAATATTCCTTAATGGATGCTCCTAATACTTCATTCCCTCTCACTCTATCCATTCCTCCACTAACACAACTATTTGACCACAATAAGACTGTATGTTTGCCTGGTCAGGAACTTGACCCAGTGGCCTTGATGGTTAAAGCGTATGTGTACTGAGCAGAATACGTTGGTTCAAAATGCTTTGAACATATGCTTTTCTATGTATATATATATATATATATATATATATATATATATAGATAGATAGATAGATAGATAGATAGATAGGTTGTGGCTTACCTGTACGTTAAGTGCGGCATTGCCATAAGGAACTGAAGGTTGTAATATTGATATGAAGGTTGTCAGTTCCTTATGGTGACACCGTACTTTACTTCCTTGGTAAGCCACAACCTCTCTCTCTTTCCTTTCCATACCAATATTGCAATTATTTTTGACAATGTCATATCCTTACTAATATCATGTATATATATATATATTATCTCTTTGGTACCCCATGTTTAACATTAATAGTAACAGAAACAATTTTTGTGTACCTGGTTTTGTCATGCATACAGCATATAGGATTGAAGCCACAACCCCTCTGATTCTCTTTGTTTCTAGTTTCTCTAGTAGTATATTATGGCCCAGTACATCAGAAGCTTTGGATTAATCAAGGAAAATTCTTGACACTAGTTCCTTATTGTCAAAGGTTTTTCCAATAGTTTCTATATATATAAATATTGCTGTTTGCATTGACCTAGCTTTTCTAAATCCATGTTGGATTCTGACAAGAAGAGAAAAATTACTGATGAAGCTTATAAGCCTATCATGAAAAATCTTCTCTAATGTTTTGGAAATTCCACAGAGATTGGCCACAGGTCTGTAGTTATTCATGTTGATTCTTGTACCTTTCTTAAATAGTGGTGTGACTTGTACAACTTTGAGTGCATCTGGAAACTTTCCAGTTTCAACTTACACCTCAGGATAGTTTCTGTGTCCAGAGCATGTTTTCTCTTCTTACACAAAATCGTTGCTTATACTTATTTCCTATATATGTTGTTGCTTCAGTGCCCTTCTGTCTGAGACTTCTTTTATTCATCA
Source organism: Zhengitettix transpicula (assembly GCA_037074705.1). Lineage (NCBI taxonomy): Eukaryota > Metazoa > Arthropoda > Insecta > Orthoptera > Tetrigidae > Zhengitettix > Zhengitettix transpicula. The sequence goes on along the minus strand of CM073592.1, from coordinate 117,578,312 downwards.
TTTTGCTTGGAGATAAGGTTGTTTTTAGATTTTGTTTTGTCCCTCATCACTTTGGTTTCACTTGTTTCGCTATTAGGTGTTGATAGTTTAAATAATTCACTAATTTGTTTCATGACAGTCTCTTGCTCATTAAATTTCTGTACTGAAACATATGTTATATTACTAGAAATGTTTTCACAGTTATTACAGAACATTTTCAGGTTTCCACACTTATTGATGATTTCGGCTATATGGTAATGGTTTCATATATCTGTAATAACTCACTTAAATAACTATTATATATTCACTTCTATTCAAAATAAGTTTGATAAGAAATGAGAGGGGGCTATATATGAACAAATACTTGAATGTGACAATGTTGAAGTAAAAATTTATAATCAAACAAATATATATTCCACAGACAAATTTACATGAGATAAGGTGTTATAAAAATATTGCAAATGTTCTCCAGTTTAGTAAATTAAACGTGGCATTTTGCCTACTCACAAAGATGATGTCTTCGGTATGAGTTGATGAAATGTCGTGTTTATGTGAGAACATTTCCAATAGCATATACACTGGGAAAACATATGAAAATTAAACAAAATATATCTTGTAGGATCTCACTTTCATGGACTGAGCCTGCGATCGCCGAAGAGACCCAGTTGGTTGTCTGGGAAAGCTAATACGGCTACCCTTCACAACTTTACTGCTGCCACTACTGGAGGTGGTTGCTGAACTCACGGAAGACACACCTATCGCAAAAGACAAGTAAATAGAGATTATTCAAAGAATGAAAATTATATTGTTAAGTGAGAAGTTAATATTCTTTCTATCACATTACCAAAGAGTATGTATTTTCATATTGTCTCATTTACTATATATTCACACATATAATTAATATTAACTGTAGTGACCACACAAAGACTAAACTAAACTACTCCAGAACTGTCACTGTATTCTTCTTTTCCTCTGATGACAGACACTTCATTGCAGAAGTCTGTCTCTCTCTCTATAAAAAAGGAAAAAAAATGTGCTCCTAAACCATTCATCCGATTGCGATGAAACTTTGGTGAGTTGTTGTACGGACCCCCGGGCAGATTTCTGTCGGTCTTTTGAAGCATTAGGTCTCACCAAGTGGTGAACTGAGGTGAAATTTAAAAACATGCGACAACTCCCGATATTATCATTGATAGTTAATTTTTGGGGTCTATGTGATGAATGCTTTCTATGCAGATGTGTTTAGTGTATAATTTAAACCCCTTAAATCACCGATAAGGGAGGAGTGGAGGAACTTTACATAAAAAAATGCGAAACAACGAATATTGGTGTCAAATCCAGTGTTATAGATTCCAATGAGTTTAATTCTAGCATTTACCATACTGTTAAAATGTAGTTCAACTTCCTAGGAGCGGGGATGGAGGAGTAATTTTAAAACATGCCGTTATCAGCGTCGAATAATTAGTGTTCGGTGTCGATGAGATTAATAGTTTCTTCTTAAGATGTTTTAGAGTAGAATTTCAACCCCGAACAGCATGGGAAGACAGCACCACCAAGGGTGGGGTTGGAGGGGCATTACTTAAAATTAACGCGAAACACAGGGATAGGTGTCAAACCCATGGTTACAGATGTCTCGAGTTTAATTGTGACATTAAATATGCCAGTAAAATTGTAGTTCAGCCCCTAGGTGTGGGGGAGGATAAGCGTGAAATGTCGTTACATAAAAGTAACGTGTTAAGAACTGAGACTGGTGTTGAATTCAGGATAATGGAAGTCACTGCGTTTAATTCGGACATTTACCATACTGGTTAATGTGTAGCTAAGGCACTTGGAGTGGGGGTGGAAAGGGGTCAAACAAATTTAAGTTTACAATCTTAAATTTGTAGAGCAATTTCTACCAAACTTTATAGACATGTGACTTACGATCCAGGAACAAACACTGAGAGCCTCTAGGGGTGGGGGTGGAATTTAAAAGTATTCATAAACAGCTATTATTACCGCCGAATACAACGTTGTTGGAGTCACTTAATTAGATAGTGTCATTCTAGAATTTCTAACTGTCTAATTTCAACTGCAAAAGTCAAGGGAGGGAAGCACCTTTACAGTACGGGTGGAGGTGGAAGGGGTATCGGAAAAAAGACCAATATTAGTGTTGATTCCGGCGTTATATCAGTCCCTGATTTTAATTCTTGCAATTATCTTGGTGGTTAATGAAATTTTAAGTTCCTCCACGTGGAGGTGGCCGTGGTTGGCAAAAGGTTATGCGGAGTAGTTTTAACCCTCTTACGTTGCGGAGTAATTTTTTATTTTCTTAGGCTGCAAGCTATATCTTGGTCTCTATTTAGTTAAAGGTTGTATTTCTTTACTCCTTTAAGGTACAGGCAGTAGTTTTACACTTTATTATTTTAGTGAGTATTTTTTACTGTTTTAATTCGTCGTTATTTTTAGATACTTTATTTTATTAAGTAGGAGAATTCTGCGACACCGGAACATACACCTCTCAAAACAGGCCAAGGTGCCTCGGCATGTGGGAACCTTAGTTCAAAAAACCAGAGAGATGTGAAGGCAACCCCAAAGGGAAGCCTCCGCCAGAGCTGTCTGGGAAGGTTCACCTGCGGACAGAAAAGCTTACGACCTCCTGACGTAACTCAAATGCTACTACTAAGGGAACAGTACGTCAATAGGGACGAAAGAGGATGGCTCGCTGACGAACTTGTTATGGCTGCTATATGGATACCGGAAAAAAGTAAGTAGATTGCTAACGGGACATGGTCTCTTCAACCATTATCTACAAAGAATGTTCAAAGAACAACGAAATTGAAACGTATTTATTAAGATGTCACTAAGCGTTTGAAGATCTGATATGAGGAGTAAAAGCTACACAAATATGTGATAGAGACTTTAGGAGAAGGCGGCTTAATACCTCATGCAGGTTTTTTAGTGAGGTTTAAGTCCCACAGTAACCCAAAGGGCTTGGAGTTATATTCTATGGTACTGGGTGCCCTGAACTGACGGTAACTTTAACCGAGGAGGGTAGTGAAAAGAAGAGTCATCGCTATAACCTCCATGGGGTAACTAGAACCCAAAAGGGTTTTTTATTCTGTCTGACTGGAGTGCTAAATTACAATTCTGTAAGGGAAAAGTGTAGCAAAAGAAGAACGAAATATAACATATGTAACTAAATATATATATATAGATATAATATAATCCTTGCAAAGCTGGTACGGTATATGCATGGGCAAAAAGTACTGACGAAAAGTGAAAAATAACTGGTTCACGACCGACATCGCATTGAAGAACACGGAGCTGAAGAAAGTTTGGAATGGATTCGCAGCGGAAACGTAACTACGTTAGCTGCTACTTCACGTCCATACGAAACCATAGCGAGATTCCAGAGAAACCTGGCGATTTTACAAGATACTATGACGCAGATGAGCGGCGATCTTATCGTGGCAGGTCTGATTGTACTCAACCAAGGCAATGTTTCGACCTTCAGGAAACCAGGAAACGCCGAGACTACACCGGACGTAACATTCGCCTCCGAAGGAATGGCGGTCAAGATTTCTGACAAGTTATTAAGCAATACACGAGTATACTTCCTTCCGGATACTAACCGAGAGCCACAAAATAAGAAAAACACCCATAAAACTACCTCGCTGGAACATAGCAAGCCTGGACGAAGCTTTGTTCACGGACAGAATAAGGATAGGTGCCAACGACGCGATAAAAACGAATCAAGGCTGTCCCACACGAAAAGCGGCGGAGAAGAAAGTAGACATCATGCGTCTCCTCCAGAAAGCGTGTGACCAGTAGATCTCCCGACAAATACCGAGAAACAACAGAAATCAGCATTGGAGTAGGAAGAGATCGCTCAGATTAGAAAAGACTGCGATTGAGATAGAGAGTCAGAGAAAGACCAGAGGCCAACCAACTCTCAGCCGAACATAAGAGGGCGAGGAAATTTCTCAGGAATCTCATAAAAGAGAACAAATGATGATATCGAGGCAAAAGCCATGAAACGGGCGGTAAAAAGCTGCCCATAACCGTTCCTCGGAATGTACAATCATTGTCTAAGTACAGGTGTTTTCTGCACATGGTTGAAAATCGCCAGGCTAGCTTTCATCGAGGAAACCGAGGTGAATTCACCGTCGTTCTACAGCCTCCTTTGCACCCTTCACACCTCAGGCAAAGTCCTAGTCCAAGAATAGAAGCGGAGGTGGAGACGGCGGGAGGACTATCAGAACGACAGAATGACTTCAGGGCAGACCACTCCACAATTAAGGCAGTGCTAACAGTGGTGGATACTGCAGAGAAACCTCAACCATCACTCTCGTATGCTGATTCTTCTGGTGTCTTTGTATGTGAGAAATGCTTTTAATTCAGTAAGATGGTACAACCTGCTGGAAGGGTTACAAGAAACATTCGAAGGCCCATAATATCTCATGCACATTATGTACCTCAAATCCGACGTCTCTTGTACGATACAGACGAATGAAAACGCTGCAAGGAACTTACAGCAGGCATAGCGCAAGGATCGATCCTGGGTCCTGCGCTCTGGAACATCGCGTAAGACAGCCTACTGAAAACGGAGACGCCAGACGACACTTCCTAATAGGATATGCATATTACATGGCAGCTGTAATCGTCGCTCGCAACTTAGAGCTGCCCCAGATAAAGCTAAACCAAGTCATGAGTCGCATAATAAATGGACGGAAGACCACGCCCAAGAGGACACACACTATCGTGCCATTACTGGATGGACAGAAGGAAATAATTAAACATCTGGGCGTCACATTAGCCAACAAACTCAGGTTCTGGCCTCAGAGAGCGGCGGACAAGGCTGCAGTGCAAACTACGGTGGTGAATAGGATGATGGCCAACATCAAAGGCCCCAAAACAAGAAATAGACGGCTGCTAATGTCCACTACATATTCGATTCTCCTGCACGGTGCTGAAATATGGGCACGAGCACTAACAAAGTGAAAAAATCGCAAGAGGATGGCCTCAGTGCAGAGAAGAGGAGCTCTCACAGTCGCTTGCGTGTACGGTACAGTGTCTGAGGCGGCAATTCTCGTGATAACCGGACAAGTGCGAGTCCGGAAGAGGCTCAGAAGAATAAAATGAAGATGAAAGCGAAGGGAGGAAAAGACGACGGGAAGATAGACAGCGAAGTTGATACCGCAGCTGCTCGATTGGATTGACCGACGACACGGCGATATTAGTTTTTATGTAACTCAATTCCTGAGCGGCCATGGGCACTTCCGGAAATACCTTTACTGAAGGGAGAAAGTGCAGTCCTCAAAATGTAGATATTGCCACAGGGACGACGACGTCGTTCTTTGTGTGTGAAGGATGGAAAGATGGAAGGATGGAAAGGCAATAAACAGAAACAGCAGAATGGAAACATACAATAAGTAACATAGTTCCAACAATGTTGATTGATCAGGAAACTTGGACCTAAATTGCAGAATACATAGAAAATATTCCGAGGAGAAAGAAGGCAAAAACTGGAACATGTGTCATTTTAAGACTGGGCTATATACAATATAGTTCGTGCTGATAAACCGGTGTCTCCGTTGATGTCCCCCGACTGGCAGTTCTTCTTAAACCCTCTTTCTTTTCTGACTTTATATTTCTTAACCCAGATTATTCTACTTTGATTCTGATACTCATTCGCATTACTTCTGCAATACTCTGGAAGTTACCATTTCAATTATATCACCTAAATAGATTGTCAAATCACTTCAAAATATTTCAGCTAAATCTATACTACGTCTTCTTTTCCCAGCCGTCTGTAACCCGTTGTTCTAGTTCCCTCTAGGTTTAATCCTAGGGTCTACTGAAACATTTTCTGTCATTGGTAGATTCAAAAAGAAATGCATGTCTGCTGGTAACCTTGACAGTTCTAAGGTAATCTCATTGATTGCCTGTAGGAGAACTTGCCTGAAAGAGAAGAAGATCCCGACGTCATGGAGTAAAGTGACGCCGAGTTGGGCACAGAGCTGGCGACGGAGTACTGCGAGGCCGAGCTGGGTACGACCCAATGGCTAGTGCCGCCGCTCTGCTTCAACCGCAAGATCTTGGCGCGGCAGATCACACACCTGAGGGGCAGCAGCCTCTGGGACACGGCCATTTGGATGGTCTTGACGAAGCACTTCCGGCACACCACTCGGTGGCCACACGGAGAAGTCTGCATCGTCGCTTTGGCGTTCACACATATCACACACTGCAAAGAATTTGCATAATTGTTAGCATTTACTGACACACATAAACAGTCATATTTCTCATTCAATAAATCCCTATTAATATTAGTTTTGTAGTGTACAAAAGTGTGGTAAATAAATTGAGGTTATTTTATTTTTCATGTAATTTAATTTATTTTACGAAGGAAAATATCATGAGCAGTTAATATTGTCGGCTTGAGTCTAGCAAGAGTCAATGCTGGCTTCCCAGGTATTCGCTGAAACGAAACGAAACGGATTAAAATATTCTGAGTGTCTGGCCTAGACTAATCTTTGGCCTCAACATTTTAGCACGCTCAGAGAAGACTCTCCCCTAGACCGTGTCTTCCCGCGGCCCTGGATTTGGCTATTTGCACCCTCATATGGGGTGTAGCCAATTAAAATATTGAGATATATATTCATATTGAATAACAACAGCAGAATCGAAGACCCTGTGGTGGGAAATTTCAGGAAACTGAGGTGTGAAGGGAGCTTGCAGAGCAAGCAGAATTTATACAGGAACTTTCACACTTCACGATGATAGTACTCTGAAATTTAACACAGTTAAACAACATTGTAAACAGACTCCTTCTCCTCCATACCACAAGTAAGTTTGGATATATGTATTTGTCTACTTCCTGAATGTACGTAGTGCGTTTCCGTCTACTCGCCACTACAATTATTTTAATAACTTGGGGATAAAAATAATTAATTTTAAGAAATTATTACATAATGCTTTTAATTAAAAAATGTTTCGAACCAAATTTTCATGGAAATTTATTTTGTCATAATCATATTCCTTTCAATAACCATATTATTGTTATCACACTTTTTTCAACATACATCCTCTTTAATTTTTATATCAAATTTTACTCAAGATGTCCACATAAAGTTTTTCAATTATTCCAACTTAATTACTTTTAATAAGGAACGTAGGTTTTCCCGGTTTAGTTGCTGGATGAAGTTTTCTCGGGATTCCAACCGGGTAGCGTTGTGGATATTAAACGACGCTACCCTGTTGGAATCCCGAGAAAACTTCATCCATTAATTATTTTCGTTAACAGCTTCATGCAAGCTTTGATAAATATACATTCCCTCTATTAAACACCGTTTGAATTACTGTATTGTAAAATTACTATATAGTCCCAATCCCCACCGTTCTTATTCAATTTTATGAGTTCAGAAAATGCAGTCATCGTTTTATTCGATTCCTTAAAATTTTTCTGGTGATAATATACCATATTGCTAATAATACGACAATGAATTGACTGCTGGGAGCACAAGCTCAGAAAAGTTGAAGTTGAACAAGGTTAACAAGGAATATGTGGTATACTCTTTTGTATAATTGTGTTCAATTTTCAAAATTTGGAAAACAATTACATAAACGTACATAAATGATCAAACAAAATATTACAAATAATAAAATGGAAATTAATACAATCAAAATGTTATACAAATTATGATCATCATGATTTTCTTCGAATTGTTCATGTTGGTTTTAATGTTCGTAAATAGGGTCAAGCTCAAAAGACTTTTATAGGAAATTTATATTATTTAACACACATGAAGATGTATTCACACGCATCACAACACTAGATGCACTGCTGTAATTTACATTAAAAACTGATATTGATATTTTAGGAACACAATCATGCTCTGAACTAACATTCAATTCATTAACCCCTGAAAGTGTTACCTGTAAGGTAAATGGTCTACAGTTATTATTTAAAGTTAACCTTCCTTGCAAATACAATTCATAATAGGACGTATTACTGTTACTTATTATTGCTAACGTCTCCTAAACTGGTGCTATATAGAGAAAAGTGTTTCCTTTTAACAGTATCCATGGTGTAGTATTTAATTTATCTAACTTTTTATCACACAAACCATACTCGTTGTGAGTGGAAGGGTGCAAAAGAGTTGAATAGCATTCATTAGCATTTACATATGAGTATAAAAGTAAATTACCAGTACATAACAATTTTCCATCAGTGAACTTTACATTTCATCAATTGCTCATAAGTTACAACTCTGTACATTTGATGCAATTCATCAGTGAATACATACATGTGAGGTGTTGTAGAATATAAAAGCAAATTATTATTGAATTGAAATGGAAAGGAAATTAATATATTGTAATGCCTATTAATTATCTATTAATAATCTAAATTGTTGGAGAAACATTATTGACGGCGGTACCAAACCCATAACAGCAACAATGAAGGAGAGTATTGTTTCTTTGTTGGAAGAGGAAAAATGCGTGCTCAAAATTAGGAGACGGTTGTTGAGTTTTCAGTCGGCTGGAAGGTTGTGCCGAACACAGATCGTTTGAAAATCAACGAGACATTATATTAAAAATTTCAGTCTTGAGTTTGGCTGGAATGTTGTTTGAGCAAAGATTGTTTTAAAATCGACGAGAGATTATATTAAAAATTTCAGTCTGGAGTTGGCTGGGAGCGTTGGTCAAGTTGAAATAGACGAGACCAAACATTTACATTTACGCAAGCAGAACTAGAAACCTGCAGTAAGCTGGGCAAGATGTGAGTGACTCAACCGAGCGAGGGAGAGACGAAGCAGGGGTTCCTGGTTCCTGATTTTGAAATAGAAACATTTAAATTAGAATCTGTGAGTTCAATAGAATCTGTGAAAAAAACCGTCACTATGCTTCGAAAGTTAAAAGTATCCTGGGCAGCCGTAAGTAACAAAAGAAACAATAAATTTTGTAAACCGAATTAAAAGATAAAAGTCAGATATCGTTCCTTTCTTATTGATGAAAAAATTGTTTAAAGTAGAATCCATCTTTTAGTATTAATGTCGTCGACAAGCAAATTTCGTCTATGTTTAGACGAGTAAATATTTTCCTTTTAAATCAAATTTTTGTGTTCTTTATTTATTTTTGTATTATTCACCGTTATCAAACCCAGTTGAGACGCTTGAGAGAATGAGATCTTTTTTATTTTAAATTGTAAAATTATTCAAGAATCAAAATAAATTTGTTTGTTGTTTAAAAATTTAATCTTTTTATTTTAAGCCATTTTTTTTAAATATTACAATACATAACTTATTCTTTGTATCAGAATAATTAAATACATAAACTAATTAATTATTATACATGTATATCTATCTATATGTACGGCACTACGACCCTGGTGAGCCTTGGCTACCTTTATTCACATGTGAGGTGAAATTACATCAATTAACTTTAACCAAAGATAGTACGAGGAACCTTGCCCAAAATGTTGGGTCTCATCATGTCTTGAAAATTAATCAATTGAGGTTTTACAATACCTCCTTTCGCGCCCACAATAGCATCAATAATAAGATTTAAATAAGTTTCTATTTCATAAACTCCCCTTTGAATTATCCTCCCATATCCTGTAATTGTAGCTAAGTTATTAACCTCGATTAATACAATTGAAATATCCTTTCCAGTTTCCTCAATTAGAGAATCCAACTGTTTCCGTAAATTCATATCATTATCTAGGATTCGTCTAAAATTATCATCAAATGATTTCAAAGCTACTTTTACAAGAACAAGTTTTTCATTAAGTAAATTCTTTAAGTTAATCTGTTCTGACTCTAGCTGCCGTATCTGTTTATCATATCCAAAGCATCATTGTGATTCATTATACCGAACAGATTCTTCAGAACAATACCTCCAAAATTGAAAAAAACCGCTTTTCTTTATAACATTACCTGTATGGACTGAGTTTCAATGATCCGCATAGATGTTGTGCCTTGAAATTTAAAAAAATCAGCTTACACAATATATATTACAAGTCAATTACTGCAAAAGTGTTTTAATTTTCTGACATAATGTACGACGTACTTCACAGGCGCTATACTTCTTGATCAAACACAGGGCTATAATAGGCCATAACATGAGGGCTTCTTACAGGTTCTGCGAAACACAGCACGAAACACAGACCTTCCTGACAATAGCATTCATATTTTTCTACTCACAATAAAGCTTGGTTAACGGACGGAAATACCAACCCTACCAGAAATATAATTACCGGAAGTGAACCTAACCTTATATTAAGTTTACTGTGGCTCTAGTTACAACCAAAATCAAGTTATCTAAAATCTTAACACGGGAGACACCGATGGAAAATTCAATGAAACGAGGAATGGATTCACGCAATGTGTTTCAATAAAAAATTAAACTTGCTAACGTTGGTATAGTGGTCGAAGATAACAAAACGTGTTAAGTATCTGGCTGATCCTTGATAGACGACTGACATTTGGCTCTCTCCTTCAGAAATAAAAAATTCGCTGTTTAGTAGCGGAGATGCCAGTCTTAAAATAAGGGAATAGTGACAGCTGCACTAACATACATACGGAAGTGAGGTAGCCAATGAGGAAGCTCAGCAACAAATCGTATAGAAGTGGCGTGTTAAACAACGTCCAAGGTATAATTGGCCGGGAAAAAATTAGGCAAAATTATAAGTTTTCACCACAGGGCGCTTGGATAAAATGGGTAATTAGCTAATCCAATAGTGTGTAGATAGGCTATGTATAGGGCAATCCACGAACTGCCCACTCCCCCTCTTATAGCATAGGAAAGGGACTGAAAGGGGTGCGGAAAGGTAGAACAAGGGTAGTCATGAGTTAACTAGGGCCCCCGAGCTATAGTTTATGTATCCTACCCGGCAATTCGCCTAAAAGTGATACAGATCTAATCCTAGAAAATCCTTGCATCATTTAGTAATTGTCCCACGCCCTTCCGATGGCGTGAGAAGGGTTTTCTGTGGGGACGCAGAATTCCCTTCTCCGTGCCTCGACCAGTTTAGGAGGCAGCTGGCCGACTATTCCATTGGGAATAGCGGTCAACTCTTACCGTATGCCCAAGATCTGTGACCCCGGAACATACACCTCTCAGAACAGGCCGAGGTGCCTCGGCTTGTGGGAACCTTAGTTCAAAAACGGAGAGGAAAAGGTAGCCCCTTCGTACTGCCTGCGAGAGAATAGCCCTCGCAGACCTCTTGGGTAGAAGAAATGAATCCCCACAGGTCACCTCCACATCTCTCTCGAAAGGTTCACCTGCGAGAGAAGCTCGCACTGGCTTCCTTGAATCCTGGGGGAAGAAGAAGAAAGTGTAGACAGGCTATAAATAGTGTCTTATAGACTGAAAGGGGGGATGCGAATTCTTGGAAGTAGTTAGTACGGACTATACATAAAAAGGCAGCGAGTCAGATGTCTCATAAGCGATTGTCCGAGTCGTCATTTTTTACAGTAGTACGAGTGGAAGTAAACAGTGAGCCATAGGAAAAACACAACTGCTTGTCAACTGTGTGAATAGTGCAAATGATCTGTATAAGAGTAAATTTTCGGTTGTCCGCTTTGAGTTGGTAAAAAAATTTATGGGTTGCGTTCATGCTACTGCTTTATGCAGATCACGATGAAGTAACACTCGATTTGCGCAGATATTCTATGTAATACTAGCACTCCCACACTGATAGTGTCTATCAATATTTATAGAAGAGATTGGCAATGAATGGAAATTATTTTCTCCGTTGTGCACCTCATGAAGTTCTAGTTTGAGGACGGAACGTTGTGTTAATTATGTTTTCTTGTTAATAATTAATTTCTGATTAATTTGATTGTGTTCATACACTGATATTCGAAGTAATTATCATTCCACGATTCAATAAGTTGGAAGTGGGGAGGGTGACAAAGCTCTGAACGGCGCTGGCAGAGAAATAAAGATAGTTGATCCATAGTTTGGTACGTATTGTCTGATTGGCGTGCGCTCTAGCGCCTGGGTTATGCAGCACGAAACACAGACAAAGACCTCATTCAGAATTCAAGCGCCGATCCTATCACAACCATTTTACAGATACCCAAAGCGAACCATAAATAACTCATTATGCGTCAGTTAATTGATTATATAATGGCCTTTTAATTGTGGATATCCGTGAGTAATAAATGCAAAATCGAGTTTACATCTTCGCTACTCTCCAAGATTTGCTTCAAGCTAATAATCATTATGTATACCGATCTTTCAATACCAGAGATGTTTCTCATATTTCGAATAAAATTGAGTTCCTTGAGAGCAAGATTACAATATCCGGCATATTATTGATGATAATGCGGAGTGATAAACTTTAAAGTGTCACTACCGTATGTTTTCTAAATATTCCAGAAACCATCGCACATGTGTTGTATTTCTGTAAATATAAATTAATAAAATATTAAAGTATATTTAAAATTTTAACTCGATGAGTTGCTTTGTTTATTTGTGATATAGACATCCGGTTGATTGTTCTACGCTAAACTTTTAGCAACAAAGTCGAGGGTTGGAGATATTAATCTTTATGAAGAACTATGTACGACAAAACTGTAATAAACAGTTATCGCCAATATGAATATTTACCTGTTTAAATTGGAATTATTTTGCATGTAATATTGATTTTTTGTGAAATTTACTAACATTGTAAGCATTTTTCTTATACATTGTTTGTCGACAGTAAAAAACAGCGGTTAATAAGTTTAACGTTGTTGGCTTTATCCGACGACTAAATTCTTACTTTTAATGAAACAGACAATTTATTGGACGATTTTTGGATTCAACAATTTAATATAAACTATGTGATTGGTGAATTTGTGTACAAAATTTGGCTGAAATTACGCCATACGTTTTCAAGAATGTATGCGGAACATACATACACATCCATATTTATTTATTAGACTAGTTCAATATGGTGTTTCCGAACGTAGAAAAATTATATTCGCTACTGTGCATTCCATCTATTTATTAGTATCATATGTTTGCCGATAATACGCCCCTGTATTTCCCTATATGTAATATTTATTCAGTTACAGAAGCAATAAATAAAAAAATTGGAATAATTACTTGTTTAAGTGATTGGGGGTGACTGAAATATTATTAAATTTAAAGAAACTATCATTATTGTCTCAAACCAAAGTTTTCAATAGCAAATTGTGATGTAAAATAACTGGGATTGTAAAATTAAGAAACGAATAATTTTTAAGGCGTTTAAGCAATTTTTATGGTGCACATTTAAAGTACACGATTATTAAAAGTGTTCAGACCTTTACCCGTAAATAGAATCAGTCATAATATGGCAATTATGGGGTTTAAGTTTGACACGCCTATGATTACGATTGACAATAGTTTTTGATGATTATCCTTTTTAATAATAACATTTATTTATTTTGAGAGAAATTTCACTACTACCAAATTTTAGCTACATGAAAATAACTATGTAATTAAAAGTAGTTTTGAAGTTATTAACAGTATCTCAATTCCTAAGTTCATTTGTAGGCGGGCAAATTATCTTCATCTTTTTTAATTACATTATTTTTAATAAAAATTTCTAACCGCCTAGTTGTGTCAAGCTTTAACTTAATTATAACATTTTATGGGTTCCTAAGATACTTATAGCTGAAATACTTATTACAATATGATGGCGTTTATACTACAAAACTAGATCATGGACCTTTACAAATTCCCTAAACATCACCAATACATTTCTCTTGACGTTATCGTAACACTAAATCTTTCATTTTCACAGAAATTCTTAACGCTCTATTTTGTAAAACGTTTAACCGTAACTACAGAAAACTCAGAAAACCAATAACTAAAAAGTTTCAGAATAACCCAACAATATATCATAGTATATGAAAATCCATGATCAAACTTTGATCTAAGATAACTCATAAATTTTTGGAATTGTTATCATATAACTATCATATAACTAGTTCATGATTATTGTCTGGCCCCGGCGTCTATTAAAAATAAATAATGTTTGTAGTTGCTCCGGCGCTGTTATAGAATCTTTGGTAAACTTATTATAGTTAATAAATGTAAGCTTTCCCGGTGTAAATTAATAAATTTTTCGCGGTTATGCACCAGGTTCCGATTTCTCGAGCCATTCGAGAAACTTGAACCTGGTGCTTAACCGCGAAAAATTTATTAATAGTTATTATTGTTCTTTGTTGTTGATGAGTTTGTAAAAGTGATTCTCTGGTTGATTGTTTTTTTTTATTAAAGATGTATACATGCTGTTTTATGAATCTGAAAATAAAAATTTGAAATATTAATCTATCAAATTCACGGCACAGTCTAATGAAGGCGTGACCAACCTTTTGCATACCACGCGCCAATTTTTTTGACAGTAGTGCTCAGATGCGCTATATTAACCGGCCACTTTTTATCCTTTAAAACGTTCATGGATATGGGAGACAAGGATAGAGTCTGCTTCGTTTAAGGGAGGAAAAGGAATAACTTAAATACACAGATAATTTAATTAATTTACGCCAGTTTAATGATGCACCAATCTACAATAGTCGGAAATGATCTTCCTGTACAAAAGGGTGATCGCTTCATGAGTCTTCAAGATAACTCTGGACCACAGTTTCTGGGGCTGAGTGCGAGATCAACTTGGATTTGTCTGTTCTGTCAGCTTGCTGGAATGAGTCCTGGTCCTTACGAATGTTTACTAACCTTTTTATAAGAAATATGTTTATAGACATAATTAACTTTTTATGTATGTAGTACAGGACATAAACATTACTTACTACTAGTGAAACTTTTGAGCCTGCTTGTATTTCTAGTCTCTTAATTTTTGGTGTTAAATTTGTTACTGAAAGCAGTAGAAATTTCTTCAAAGTTGAATCAGTTATTCCATCCTTGTTTTTATCAATTTCATTCATGAGAATATATGTCGTTCCATACATATATAATTTTTTGCAAATTTTCCGAGCATTGAGAAATGTTCACATGAAAGCCAGAATCTAATTACGTCAAAAGCATTTTGATCTGGAAAAGCTCATCAAATTTAATTTTTAAGAATTAATTTGTTTTTAAGTCAATCAATTACATTTGTAGTTATGAAGCATTATGTTTTGTTCACTAAGTGAAAATGGGTTTATAAAGGCGAGAATGCAGTTTTCATTTTTAGTATAATCTTGAAAACGTCTTTCAAATGTCCCTTGTAAAAATCTTGATTTTTTCAATATATTTGATCAAATCGCTCATTTTTTTAGGTGTAGACAGGCTATGTATAGGGTAATCCATATAGTGGCAACTCCCCTCTTATAGCATAGGAAAGGGATTTGAAAGGGAGATGCGGAAGGGTAGAGGAAGGAAGCCAAGGGTTAACTAGGGCCCCCGGGCTATGGTTTAAGGATCCTACCCGGCATTCGCCTAAAAGTAATGCAGGAAAACCCTAGAAAAACCTGCATCAGGTAGGTCGGGCATTTGGTACTTGTCCCACGCCCTTCCGATGGCGGGAGAGGGGTTAGGTGTGGGGTCGCAGCTTTCCCCTCGCCGTGCCTTGACCAATTTAGGAGGCAACTGGCCGACTATTCCAATAGGAATAGCGGACAACTCTTACCGTATGCCCAAGGCCTGCGACCCTGGAACATATACCTCTCAGAACAGGCCGAGGTGCCACGGCATATGGGAAATCTCTCATATTCTCAGCATGGAAATTGACGTAAATCCTCATTTCCTAACTGCGAGATGAACAGTTTTAATTTTCTTTCAAATGAATGGATGCTATTTACTAATATAGGAAATCATTTATTTTTGTTTTTTAGTTTTAAATTTAGATTATTGAAATGGCTAACAATAGCAACTAAAAATGCCAAAACAAATAGCGACTTGTTGTCAGACAATGGAATTCTTTCATCAGATGGTTCATTTCTTTGTTCTAATAAATTATAAACAGCACTTTCAAATTTCCAAAATGCATACAGGCACTAGGATGCATGGGCAACTTGAAACCATCCAATGCGCCATGGATGGTCACCCCTGGTCTAATGAATCACATTTTACTTTCATAACAATATACATAAATTTAATGTTTAATACTTTTAACTTCAGGCTATTTGAACACAGATACTTTTATCAACTAGATTAGTTTGATCTTTACCAAAAAGGAATATAAGCGCATCATTAGCATATAACCTAACATTTACTTATAAATTTTCAAAACAACGATACATACAATTTAAATACAAATAAAAGTGTTTAGAACCTAAAACCTTTCCTGAAGAACCCTAATATTAACAACTAAAGCTCCTGACTCCACTCCTTTTACTACCACCGTCTGCTTTCTGTTTGATAAGTAACTGCGAAGCCACACATGAGACACACCCCTCACTCTAAACCTCCATAACTTATCTAATAACATCATTCTATACGTCTCAAACTCTTGCTTTAACTCTACAAAAATAATTATTTACTAATTTCAAATGTTGATTCTTAATTGGATCATAAATATTCTGAGCGACAGGAAGGTCGAGGACCATCAATTTTTGGCTCATTTTGACAAGGACGGTACCCAATCACAAAAAATGCTTACCAAACAATTGGGTGTTACTCAAGCAGCAATTCCATGCATCTAAATTCCACGGGAAAGCTTCAAAGGATCGGAGAATTGGTGCCACACGAATTGAACGATAGCAACACTGAAAAACACATGCTAAATCTTGCTCGCCAGACTAAAAAGAAGTCGTTCCTGCAGCGGACTGTGACTGTCGATGAAAAGTGGATATATTTAGAGAATCCCAAACGCAAGAAACCGTGGGTTGATCCCGGCCAACCATCAACATCGTCCGCAAGACCAGATGCTGTGCCTTTGGTGGGATAAGCAGGGTATCATCTACTATGAACTGTCAATGCCCACCGCTACCACCAAGAACTAATCAAATTTCACCGAGCTGTGTGTGAAAAATGGCCGAATTAACAGCAAATTCTTGACAGGCTGACTTTCCTCCACGACAACGCACCATCGCACAAGTTAACAACGGCCCGAAACTGCTTGGAGGCACTCAACATGACGCTTTTTCACCAGACCTGGCTCCTTCCGACCACTACCTGTTTTGCCCGCTGAGCAACACTTCGATCCTTACGAACACTTCCGAAATTGCCTTGATGATTGGTCTGTCTTGAAAGAGATGACTTTTTCCACAAATTGCGTGCGAGATGGGGAGAATGTGTAGCTAGCTGATTTAAGCTTATAGTTGGTACTGTTTTAAAAGTACTTGCTAAAATTGATATTGTGGTAATATTTCGAGCTATGAGAAGTCAATCAAGTCCACACTTAACCTCTTGCCAGCAGGCTTATAACTCTGACATTTGTACGGATCGCAAGATGAATGTAGATTATACCTACATAAGCGTTAAGGATGAATAATAATAAAATGCAAATGATTGTTTAATATTACATGTAAATGAAAATGAATTAATTAACACATTTACGTAATTTATAATTTGATGCTCCTTGAGATTCACGTAACAGAGTTTCCGCACCGCACCTGGATTGCCTAGAAAAACAAATTTGCGAACTGAGAGCTATGTTACGTGGAAGTTAAACAGAACGTTAGTAAAAATTAAGTATATGCGCAAATCACGTAATTATTAGATCATGAATTTGTTGTGTCTGAAGCCTAAACCAAAGAAGAATAAAGTAAATGATTAATCAATTGTAACGAACGCATTACAATACATCAGATCCCTAGTAAACGTGATTGGTCAAAATAAACGAAGAAATACGGAAATTACATTGCCTAAGATAAATTATATAAGTTGTTCTAAGTAGCTGAAGTGGAAGTTGGTATGCAAAATAGGATAAGCTGGAACACTAGACAAAACAGCGAAGAATTAAAATGTAACATCTTCATACGGAGGGATTTGTTTTTATGGATTTTAAATAATTTAATTTAATTGGGCGCGAGTGAATGATCTAAAGTTTCTGTTCTAACTAAAGAAAGAAAAAGAAAGAAACAAATGTTAACCCATATACAACATAAATTTATTTACTTTACTACTATGTTAATTATTAAATACGAGCATGAAACGGAGCGAATATATAATCAGGGCACCTTGTTAATGGCGTAGGAGAGACAACAGAGTTTACATTTTTGTGCGTGATCACGTGCGGCTCCTAATTCTCCCATACTACGGCTTCCTCCTATTCCAGGAAATTTGTCCTTCCTTCTCGATTGCTGGTAGATCTACGCGGGGGAGTCTGTGATGTTCGCGGCCACATACTTGACTTGTCCAACCGTCGACGCTGATACTGGTCACGACTTTTTACGATCCTGCTAAGCTGTTTGTCCCGTCTTCTTCGATTACTGGCTACCAGAAAAATCTGCTTGTTCTATCATCTTCTGACTGCTGTCTACCAAAAAAACTGCTCTTCCAACGCTCTGTCGTCACCTAAGGTGGACATGCATTGTCTTTCATTGGTCAGCCGAAAACGATCACGTGATCAATATCAATGTCTCCAATCGCTTTAGCATATTCTCCCGGAGTGTGTGATGTTTCTATTGTCATGACATGGGAGGAGCTAGAAAAGGACGCTAATTTTCGGATATTCCAAAACTCCAGGTGCTGGTTTCAAGATAGAATTTGTAAGTATTGTAACTCTAACTGGGCTGTAATAATCCCTTCAGATAATGGCTTCCTCTGGTTTTTGGCGGCGTCCACTTTGATTTTCCGCTTCGTTGGTAGTTGCTTCTACAACCGGTAGGAAAACCCACCACGAAATAAAGTACTTTCGTAAACTAAGTCTGCTGAATTTTAAAGTCCAAATATAAGAAATAATGGAATAAATATGTACGCGTTATTGTGAAACAAATTTAATAACATAAAATACGCGCAAAAGAAATACTGCAATGTATCCATGAAACATTTTAAGTATTTAACTAATTGATAATTTTAAATCACTTGGTGGAACATTTTTATCATATATTCACTTAATTAGTTTGATGGAGGACCGAATAGATGTCGTACGACTAAGAATTGTATTAATTACGTATACAGCATCTACGAAAATAATGTTTGTAAGTAAGGAGATTAAAACGACTTGTAAAACTGTTCATATGCATAAGGTCCATTCACTCAGCTAAATGCCTCGTATCGTTCAGCTTTAAGAGAGGCGAAGAGCAGGTTGTCTGCACGCTAGAGATTCGAGTAACAGAGTTTCCGCACCACACCTGGCTTTCAATTTGCGCTGATTCCTTAAACTAATTGTTCTCCAGCTCACTGCTTTTCTGACGAAGACTTCTAGTCTTTTTTCTATGGGAGGGGAAAATTAACTTTTAAGAGAGGTAACGGAAACCCAGTTCTGCAACTAAGCAACGAACGTTGCAATTAAATTAAGTAGCGTCTCAAATGAATCTGAGATGCGATGTAGCTACTCAAACAAAGAGCTTCTTTTACCATTAAATTAAATATCTTATGCCAGGCTTCTTTTATGATTAGCTAAGAATTCGTTTCTATCAAATTTTATCCCAACAGACAGCAGGAAAGTAAAATTTATATTTTAGATCAGACTCAAAACGTCTTGGGAACCTGTTGTCTTGATTCCTGAAGATAAACTTAACGCAGGTGTAGGATAATGTGGCTGATTCAACAAGAATTAGAAGAGCACGATAAATGAAGTGTTTCATGTTCTAAGAATCGCAAACGCTTTATGAACCACAAACACGAACGTACTTTAAATGATCTTTCAAAAAGTTTTTAAGAGCTGTGTCTTAAAAATTGATTATTCAAACCTTACACATTTAGACGAACAAAAATGTGTAATGACAATGAGATATGGCCAGAGAAATAAAATATAATTACAGCTTTCGGATAAACAGTTAGGGGTGGCTGGATGAAATCGGCAAGAGTGGACAGTATATTCGAATCAATGATATCTTTTCAATAAGGCGACGAAGTTTGAAGATTATTTGTAAATAAAACTTAAAAGTATGAATATATTGTAATACTAATTAGAAGCCAGTAATGATTTTAATAATTGGATTGTTAGCGGTACTAATTCTTCAAAAGACGACAATGTGTAGGCTAGCTTTGTTGTGAGCCGCGGGACTGTCTGAAAGCAGTTGGTCGGTTGTTGTGGTCGCGTGAGGAAATCAGAATCTGGGAGCGGAGAACGAACAGCGTGGCCAAAGTATAAATTCAACCCAGAAAGTTACAGGTTTTGTTTAAAATCCAAGTATAAAGTTTGGACAGCGAGATACTTTGTAAAAAACTACAAAGAGTAATCAAATATTTAGCGCCACATTAAGATACCTACGCGTACTAAGATCATCATCATTTTCCACATAAAGACAATGTGTAACAATATGTCTGACTAATGATCCGGAGGTGCAGCAGTTCCAGTTCCAGGAGGAAAATTCGATAACTACTACCGTGTTTTGGACAATCAAGTGTAGAGTCAGTGATCTTATGGCCTATTAGCGTAAATTGTGAGCCCAAGCCCAGGAACCTAAGTCTGGAACCAGCCGAACATTTTTGGAAGTAGAAACCAATTTAATTTAGTTTGTTTTTGTAAACTATAGTTAAAAGTATTCGTCAGATTTCGTTCTTCTCGTTTTGGTTCTGATTGTTAATTTCTTAATTTATAAATTCTATGATTGTGTAACGTAAATACAAAGGTTGTTCTTTACTTATCAAGCCCTGAAAGAAGAGTTATCAAATCTCTAAACATTGAAAACTTTAAATGTATTTAACCTAATAGAAAATGCTATAAAATTCTATTGAATAAAATAAATGGTATTGTAAAGTTTAAAGTAGTAATTATTTCTCGATCCTTCATTTTTAAAAATAAAATAAAGTCTTTCAAAACGAACTATCAATTTAATAAAACTGCAAATTAATTGTTTAAATAATAATTAAAATTTGTTTAATTAATATCCGTTTAAAGCATTACATTTTAGCTTCAACAACGTGGGGCAATTCTTTTAATTAATCATTACATTTTGGTGCCTCAACGTGGTCCGATTTAAATTATATCTTATATTTCAATCATTACAATATATTCATTATTACACCCTTGGTCAAAACAACAGTCCAATCACTGGGTCGAAGCGGGCGGAATTTCTCCAATAAAGGCTGAAAAAGTCACCGGTGTTGTTCCCATGTACTACGTAAAACAAGGTAACACACTACTCTATTTACACTCACTTGATTTTACATTGTTTATCTTCTAGTACGATTCATATATTTATGTTTACATAGACTGCTTCCAGTTTTATTCTGCAATAACAATGCAAACCTTGCGTGTTGAATGATGGAGAACCGGAGAACGTAGAGAATTTAATATTAGACGACTGTTGAGACTTGACTTATCAGCTTTCCTTTTCTGTACAGCCTTCCTCGTTGTCTTTCATATTATATTCGTGTCGAATTTAATACCTCAGTATTTTCAATTTAATAAAACTGCAAATTAACCGTTTAAATAATAATTAAAATTTTGTTTAATTAATATCAGTTAAAACATTACATTTTTGGCTCCCACAAAGTGGGGCAATCCAATTGTTAATTAATCACTTTTATTTAATCATTGCATTTTGGCTTCCAGAACGTGTGGCAATCAATTAATTTATTTAATATTAGTCTCGTCATTACAATATATATTTTGCATATATTTATCGGCTATAAAATATTAGCGGCCTGCTATTCAATCTAACGGACTGTTTGTGTGTATGTTCCGCATAGAAACCCACAACCGTGGAGCAAATTTGACAAAATTTCGTACACGTTTTCCTTTAGAACCAAAATCACACACTGTGGGGGTATAACGTCCCCCCAGAGGCCGGGGTGGAATTTGTCAAACATGTTAGACGGCCGATATTTGCGTCGAACAAATATTTTTCGGGTTCAATGAGATTGATTGTGTTTTTCCCTTCCGGCATGGGAAGGGAGCACTCTTAGGGGTCGGGGTGGAGGGACATTACAAAAAAGAACGCGAAAAGAACAAATATTGGAGTCAAATCCGTGGTTACGGATGTCGCAGAGTTTAATTATGACAACTCAGGAAACGCTCTAAGTAATAAAACTATTATGACAGTTCTTGGGGTTAGAAAATATGGAAAATGGAAACTCCTATCGGTAATTTGTAAAGAATGTATTATTTTTATCTCCTTAGACAACTAGTTAGAATTTTGGTAGCGCGAGGTTTTTCTTTAATACGAGTAGTATTTCGTTTCCTTTCCACGAGTTGGCATATTTAACGTATTATTTAATCGATTCCAGGTAAATTATGACGACAAATACATGGGACAGGCGAAATTTTATTGAGACGAAGTGTTTATTTCTGTCTCATACATTATTGCGCCGTAATGTTAAATTATGGGTAATGCAACCATGGCCATAAAATCAGCAAGCGGAGCTAATTATACTTGCATATCACGTGTCCTGCCCGATAGCCGTAAAACTTCCAGCTCTAGGGAATACAGAACGACGAACTTACGATTCACGTACGAAAATAAAACTTTCATAGATATATTTTTTCGCAGAACCAATTGAGTAGAAACATTTTTTTAGTTTAGTAAAAAGTACACATTGCTGATTGTACTTGAAATTGTGGTTAAATTTTATGATGACGTAGGCATATGTATTCAGTGATACTGGGTCTATAAGTAGAAATTTGTAGTAACAATAAGAAAGTATAAATGAAACGAGAAGTGGAAGCAGCAACTGGCACAACTTTTATGAGACGAAGGACTCGTAACTGTTAATTCTCTGCTGCTGTTTAAAATTGGTGAAGTTAAAAGCCAATTTGTAACAACATATAGCTTTATATTTTAAGAAAGACGCTGTTTGGAAGCAAAATTGTATTGTTTAGTATTTACTGGGGGTTTTAAAACAATTCGTAAGTAAAAAATGAGACATACTTAAAAATGAGTATCTATTTATTTATCCATTATATATATATATATATATATATTGTAATAACCAGCTAAGAAGGACATGAATTTTGTTCTTATTTTTATCAGATTTGTTTACCAGCTCAGACTGGGGATCCTTGAGTGGTTTGTACATATAAAAGATAATGATAAAATGATGGTTAAGTGGCTCTTAGAGAAGGGGAGGAATATAATTGAGCAGTTTTGCGGCTCTTAGGGCTAAATGGTTGTGACCGACGGAACCATGAAAGGCATGGTAACAGATGAACGAGGCAATTATATTAAAGGAGATGCTTATTTTAATTGTTTGAGTGGATCTCGGAGCGGGAGAAAGCCAACAGATGGTGTTGTTTGGCGAACATGGAATTTCAAAACAACTGTGAAAACAAGGGAATATCCTGCAGCCGGGATATAAATAAGAGAGCAGATAAAGGCAGAGTCAGTCAGGGAGGAGCATTATGAGGAGTTAGTCAGGAGCAGGAGACCGCTGGGGGAGAGCGTTGGTGCAGGTCCGCAGGGACGGACACAGGGCCAAGGTAAAGTGGCCGAAACAATGTTATGAACAGTTGGGAGTTTGCATTCAGAAGATATCATCGGATGGTAGGCCAAGCTAGGTGGCCGAGAGTAATCAGTTGGAAATCAGTCATCAAACGTCGGTAGGAGTTCGTCGTGGAAATCTGTCTGCCAGCAGAGTTGCCAGCAGGGTAACATCATCAAGAAGAGGTGGCGGTGAAAGCACAGTGTGAGCGCAACCTGGTGCATATTGTGCCGGTATGCGAGAGATCCAAACTGCATGGACCAGAGAGCTTGTAAGTTTATTTTTCTGTATTCATAATTGTAAATTATTAAATAAGGGTAAAAAGTCAGATTTCGTTTCATTCGTTTCAAGCGTTTCAATTTCGTTTTCAGTCATTTCATTTCGTTTTATTTCGTTTTTCATTTATTTTAACTGTTTTGTTTAATTGTAACATTTGTGTTTCCTTATCAACCCAGTAAAGTCCCTGGGGTACCGAGTCTAATTTATCAAATGTATTCAAGATAAATAAAATTGTTTTGATTTTATAAAATTTCATTAGATTTGTGTAATTGTAAATTTGTGTCTTAATAAATAATAATTGTTAGTTTAAAATGGTACCGCTATTTTTATCATTATATTACAATATATATCTAATAAATAAATTAGACTCTGTGCGTGTATGTTCCGCATGAAAATCTACACCCGTGGAGCAAATTTGACCAAGTTTTGTACACGTGTTCCTTTAGAATGAAAATTAAACTCTGTTGGGGTAAAACACGTCTACCACCTCCAGGGACGAGGTTTGAAAATTTTAAGCACGTTAAAACGGCCGATATTTGCGTCGGATGAATTTTTGGGGTCAATGAGATTATAATGTAATTCTTATTTTGTGTATAATTTCAACCACTTTCGGAAAGGGAGGGGAGCACATTTAAGGGTGGAGTGGAGGAGCGTTAGATATAAATAACGCGAAAACAACCGAGATTGGAGTTAAATCCGGGTTTATGGATATCGCTGAGTTTCATTATAACAATCTGGGCAACACCGGGTCTCGAGCTAGTATAAT
Source organism: Zhengitettix transpicula (assembly GCA_037074705.1). NCBI lineage: Eukaryota > Metazoa > Arthropoda > Insecta > Orthoptera > Tetrigidae > Zhengitettix > Zhengitettix transpicula. The sequence goes on along the minus strand of CM073592.1, from coordinate 117,553,858 downwards.
TTAAAACAAAGACATGTTTATAATAAATTTTGATTTATAAACAAACGCTCCGGCCCCTTAGTCCACACAAATTATTAGGTTAGCATTTATACGGACTATCGACTTCCATACATATCATATTTACTAACCGCCTCTCAGAGTGCAATCTGGGGCAGGGTGGACTTCCGTCTCGTTTCGTCCTCTCGAATTCGTTGCAGCTGCATCGCCAGGTTTGCATTGGACTTCCAATAATCGCAATTGTGGTGGCTCAAAAACTATCTTAATCTTAGCGCCGAGTCTAAAACATTCACTTTGAAAGACTGACTAGTCTCACGGAGCGAACCTAACTTTCTCCGCTCGAAATTCGACTGTCCTCTTTCACGGTTTAAAGTAGACTGACCTCCCAAGTCTGATTGAACCTCGCGAGGCTCCAAGCTGACTGATCTCACCCACAGTTCTTCAACAACTTCTTTTCTAGATTCAAACTTTCACAAAAACCTACAATCTCTTTTCATCCCTTCCATATACTCCAACTCCCGTTATTTTTTATCATTTTCCACCAATATATATGTATATATATATGTATATATATTGCAATACTAATTAGAGATTTAATAATTGGAAATTTGTAGTAAATTGTTATCGGCAAGAACATAAACACAACAATGTACAGGCGGTCTTTGTCGTGCCGAACTACGGGGTTTACAGGAGGCAGTCGCGGGCTAATGTCCATCGAGTAGAGAGTGGCAGGCAAGATTTTATTTAAGAGTGGTGTGGCACACAGAATTTCATCGAGTAAAGTTTTGACATAGATTTCGATCAATTTAAGGTCGCTGGAAAGTTATTCAATAAGCAAAGCCACAGTTAGAAGTTCAATGAGTAAAGACTGTTACAAAACTTCATCGACAAAGTCGATAACAATCTGATTGCCCATTAATCAGAACGAGAAATACAATATTTGATGGAGAGAGAGAGAGAGAGAGAGAGAGAGAGAGAGAGAGAGAGAGAGAGAGAGACTTAATGCAGAGGACCACAGGTGTTGTACGGAGTAAACGTTCCAGGTGAAAATACGAAAGTTTCGGACAGTGATTTTGAAACTAATTAAATTTTGTGAAATTATAGCCTGTTGTATGTGTCAAAGAGCCCAAAAAGAATGCTTGGTACCAGTAAAGAAACTGTAAGTAGAGAGAAATTTTATAAACGTTTTGTAAACGTTAAATAAGGATCAAATCGTCAGATTTAGGATTCACGTTCATTTTATTGTTTAATTCTAATGTTGTAAATTTTGATTGTTAATTTGAATGTATAAAAAGGTTGGTTCTTTATTTAAAAGGCCCAAATAGACGCCCCTGAGATGAGAGTAGATAAAATTTGTAAAATAGTAAGAACACGAATGTAAATAAATCACACCAAGAATTTTTTTTATATTACTTTGAATAAATTAATTGTTTTGTGAAGTTTAAATTTGGTAAATTATTTAGCATCCTTTATTTTTAAATTTTAATAAAATAATTAATCTATTAATTAATCATTGATTTTACTTAATTTCTTTCAAACTGTTACATTTGGTGTGCCAACGAGAGGCAAATTAATTGTTTTAATTAATTAATTACTGTTTTTATTACATTTTGGCCTCATCAACGTGTGGTCAACCATTAAATTCTTTTAATTATATATATATATATATATATATATATATTGTAATGAACAACTGGTCGGCTTTAATTAAATGAATCAATTAACAACATTTACTAAGCTTTAAAAGAAATTTATTATTGTTGATAAATTATACAATCGTCAAAATCTATTTTTTGTGCCGAATTTCATCCATTTAAAACAAATACTTTAATTTTCATTTATTAATTCGTGGCATTTTTGAACATACAGTTCTTATATCATTACAATCAAATTCATCGAATCTCTTATCTCAGGTTTGATAATTAGAACAAAATCAATGTATAAACTGACAATTAACAATTCAAATATAAAAAAATTAACCTAAAGCAATATGAAAATAAGTGAAAAGAAAGCTGAACGAAATCTGTCTAAACCTTTTTAATTATCGTTTATAAAATTTGTATAAAAGTATTGTTACTCACGGACCGTCTGTCTGGTACCAGATCTCTCTCTTGTATCTTGAAAACTACCACACTAATAGGCCATTTTTTACACTGATTCTACACTTCATTGAAAGTTTTAATAAACACGATTAAAATACTCGTCCTCTGCTAGCTGAAACCTCGGATGAGCCGCCCCCTTTGGTCTGCTAGTGGTTGTCGGTCCCCTCTATGCGATAATTGTTCAATCAGCGCGAAGCAACCATTTGATTCACCGTGTGCAAATTATTAAATAAATCTCCGTAAAATATTTGCTTGCTTTCATGTAGAAATACAGGATCTTGCCATTCGTACTTTTCGATCATCAGACTTTTACGTTTTTCAGTTTTCCCCACGTGAACTGAACTGTTCCGTTTCTCGCAGTCAACTGCTTCTCCAAGTGGAGAGAGAGTTTAAGCGCGCGCGGTCTCCATTGTTGAACAAAGGAAAAACCCGCCTTCATTGTCGTCTTTACGCATTCGTACCGCTAACAATTTAATTATATTTAAAACAATTAATAGCCTGCTAATATATTGTAATGATCACCAATGTATCTAACGAAATGAATTTATAAATTATTGAATTATTGTATTCGTTGCGTATTATTGTGGCCAGGCTATTGTAAGTAACAGTCAGCGTAGCGTAAAAATGCGGAGATTTGGAATGTTTCCAGTCTTTATTGTTGTCGGCGGCATGTGTGATCTCCAAAGCTTTGACGAAATGTTGAGTCTCCGGTACGAGTTGCAGTCTCCTGGAGAGGCTCAAAAATGTGTATGACGTTGGAAATTGTGTGTGCCACATCTCTCTGTTAGTGGTAAGGATCGAAAATCGAGGTTGATTGTTGACTCTGCTAGTGAAGTCTGCAAGTAAAGTGAAATTATCCAGGTTTTGCTTATGGTCTCTGCTGATGGAAGTCATTTAAAGACCTAATGTAATTTGATGGAAAGTTTGCTTCGAATTTCTTTAGTAAAGACGAGATTTAAGAAGAACAATTCTGAGGTAGTCATTGATAAACCACAGAAAACTGATCGCCTGTGATGTATGAAAGATTTAATTGTGTATGTATTGTTTCGTTTTAATGAGTTTTAAAGAAAAAATTAAATAAATATTAAAAAGCTTAATTTTAGTGACGCAAACAGCACTTCTGCCGTTCTTCTGAGAACACATTAGGATACCTCGGCCTGGACTATCTTGCCACTAAATTTTTCGCTCGTAAATCTCCATATTCTTTGGATTTTTCTATTTTTTAAAAAATTTTAATATTCTTCATTACAAAAAATTTAATTGTTGGGAAATACTTAAACCGTTTTCATTTATATTTAATAAGAAAAAATCAGAATCAATTTGGCAATGAACAAATGGTAAAACAATAGTAATCCGGGCTCAATACGAGTCCTTAAGACAGCTTCTCAAACATAACGTGACTACATAATAGTTAGGTACGACGAAATAATTTTGAAACTAATTCAATGTTATTTAAATCGAATATGAGTTAGAATATAAGAGAAAATTATGTGCACAATGTGAACACAGAACCAAAACTTAGACAAGTAGTAGGAAATAACCGTCTTGAAACTGTTGTAAGCATCCCAATCCCTGTTTTCGACGCATTTGAGAAAGGAACAAGAAACATCTCTAGCAGGATTGTTACTGTCAAAAGTAACATTTCGAGGGATATGAAGTTATGACCTTGTTTTGTCTCCAGTTTATAATTGAAAATCCGCTCAAGAGATGCCAGAAGCTTTTACGTTTCGCTGCTTTTACAAACGTGTTCTTTAAATGTCCAATTAATTATTGTCATGCCTGAAGTGAACAAATGATTCACTAATTACTAGTTATTTCATATCCAGAACTTCACGCAGGATATTATGTCCACGTTAATACGTAATGCCAACTAACTCAACAATATGACAGTTTTCTATCACGATACCATGATATTTGTAAACAATTTTTTTTCGATTGTCCTGTTGTTTCATCACTTTTGCACGACATTGTGTTAAATATATTTGAAATGATTTTGAGAGCTGGAGCTGGACTTCCGTCAGCTCGGTTCGTATCTGGACCTTTCCATTAATGAAAAATAAAATTTTGCCCTGCGTTAAATATACTGCATACGGCGATACGATTAATACTGATCATATTTACATGCTAGTTTTGGAAATACCAAATATAAACTCAGAAAATATTAGCAATGAAAAAACAAGTCTTCTCAACTTGCGTCCATGGAACATTTCTTCTTTCTATTTGCATATAGATGTTTTAATTTGCAGAGTCTGAAGTCAAGTATCGCAGAACTTTTGCGTGATACATTTGAGTTTTCAGCTGGAGAGCGCGGCTGGTAATTATGACGTCAATAAAGACGCCATTTGCATTTCAATTTTTATACCGACCTTTCCTACTGTAAAATCATTTGCTTCAAGGTTACCTCACCAAAGAAACAGGTTGCAGTTGTGAAATTATGTTTCTTTAAGCTTGATGATCTTTGGTTGCTTCGCATCTCTCACAGGATAATAATAAACAGTATTCACGAAAAAGGAACACAATTAGAAAAAATACACATTATCGTTTATACAATTATACAAATAAGACGTCAAAACTGTACTCAGTGCCCCTTAAATTCAATTATTTAATATATTTATAATCTCCTCCTCACACACACACACACACACATATATATATATATATATATATTGTTGTAATGCCAATTAATTAAGCCATTAATTGTTTTTAAATAATTTAAATTGTTAGCGAATAAATGAATTGTAGCAGTATTTGAGCGACTAAAAGCGACAATAGCGCTGAGTTCTGTTTTTTTGTTGAGGAGTCGGAATGGCGATTGAGCGCGCTAAAACTCTGGAGGCACTACGATAGCAGTTGGCGGAGAAACATTGCGAGGAGCAGAAAAAATAATGAAACTTGAGCAGAGACGAGACGTCGTTAATGTATTACCAGTTAAAGTTGTGAATTAATACAAATTAAACATTCACGGAAGTATTGCATCGTAAATATTGGAAGTAATAGCAGTTTTTGTCAGAATAGAACTTTCCAAAATCTTCGTGGAGAAATTGTTCCAGGAAAACATTGGTAAATTATTTTGGAGCGGAGCAGTCAAGGAAATACAGCCAAACTTGCCAAATTTTAAAGTGAAGTGTAGAATCAGTGAAAACCAAGGCCTGATATTAAAAATTAAAGTGTATAAAAGTGTCCGAACGAGGTAAAATTGATTGTTCTGGTACCAGACCGACGGTCCGTAAGTAACATAACTTTGATAAATTTGTAAACTGTAATTAAAAGGATAGTCAGATTTCGTTCATATTTCATATTGTTCATTTTTCATTCAAGTTAATTTCTTTACATTTTAGCTTTCTTTCATTTATCAACATATTATTAAATCATTTTTTCTGTTAATTATCAAACCCAGTTAAGACCCTGAGAAAGAGATCTTAAATTTTGATTGTAATTGTTTGTAATTTTTGGAAGCCACAAATTTATAATAAATTATTTTGTTTGTAAAAATTTTGATTTATCATTCATTTAATTAATCCCTTTTCATTTTGATTATTACATAAATGGCTACCACAACGTGGGACAAATAAATTAAAAGCCCTACTTGTTGATTATTACAAAATATAAAAAATGAATGTCTGTGTGTCCCCTATGCACTCCTAAACCATTTATCCGATTGCAAAGAAACTTTGTGCACTCATGCGAAAGTTACTGTCGGTCTTTCGAAGCGTTAGGGTTTCTTCCAAACGATGAAAGGAGGTGAAATTTAAAAACATGGTAAAACGTCCTATATTAGCGTCGATTAATTACTTTGCGGGGTTTATGTGATTAATAATATCTATCCACACGTTTCTAGTGTATAATTTCACCCTCTTAAAGCACCAATAAGGGAGGGGGTGGAGGGGCGTTACATAAAAATATCGAGATTGGTGTAAAATCCAAGGTTATAGATGTCAATGAGTTTAATTCAGACATTAACCATACTGGTTAAGATATAGTTCAGGTTCTAGGAATGGGGGTGGTAGTGGCCGATAAAAATTTCCGTACCAAAGTTACACACCCGTTACTTACGACACAGGTGAAAACAATGAGGGGATTAAACATATACCGCCTCTAGCAGTGGGGGTGGAGGGGATGGAATTTGAAAATATTCCTAAACGATAATTATTAGCGCCTAATAAAACGTTTCTTGGTCGCTGAATTTGATAGTGTTAGTCTAGAATTTTTATGTGTCTAATTTAAAAACCAAAAGGCAAGGTAGGGAAACACTCTTACCATCCGAGTGGTGTTGGAAGCTGTTTACATAAAAATAATGTAAAAAGAAATGATTGGTGTCGATTCCCAGGTTATAGTTGTACCTGAGATAGTTTTCGCATTAACCATGGTGGTTAATGAAATTTTATGTACCTCGTCATGGAGTTGGACGTAGTTTATAAAAAGTTTTCCGTAGTAGTTTTGACCCTGTTAAAGTATCCGGGTGTATTTTTGATTTTTTTAAGATCCCAGTTATATTTTTGGTCTCTATTTGGTTAAAGGATTTATTTTAAGGTATCAGGTATCAGGAGAATTTGACACTTTATTAAGTTAGCGAATATTTTTCATTATTTTATTTCGGTGCGATATTTTAGAAAATTTTATTTTTTGTAGTAGGCGTTGTTAAAGTACAGTCAGTCCTTATGCATTATTTGAAGGTAGCTGCCTATGTGTTATGTCCGGGAGTGGAACATAAATTAGTTAAATGTTCAAAACACTGACGCTGGTTTAATGATCTGTTTACCAAGTGGTTAGTTTCAAATCATTTCCTTCTCCGAGGTAATTTAAATAAATACGCGGACAAAGTCAGCTAGTTGTCAATAAAATAATTGTATAGACAATCTAGTTTGTATTGAGCCTTTATATTTTATTTTATGTAACTCTATCAGAGAACATCAATCAGATATATACAAAAGTCGAAACTGGGAACGTTGCAACAGTATGTTGACTGTCACTACAGCATAAGATACGAAAGGGTGGTGTTGCAAGTGTTTTTGCAACATGTCCCCCTAGCAGGGTACATTGGAACATGTTGCAATTTATTTTGTATATATTTTTTCGTGTATGTATACTTGTTGTAATTATTATTACAAGGCTCCTTTATGTAGATAAAAGTCCACATTTGTTTGTTGGCATGTCATTATAATAGTAAAATCTTAATTTAATTTAAAATTATAAATGTATCTTTGTTGCAATGTGCCTCACTATCCCTTATCAGACAAAAGTTTCCACAAATATCAAAATTTAAAAAAGTTTTGTATTATATTTTTCTTGTAATATGATCTGATTATATTTCTCGCTCAAGTGAAAAGTCTGGGGTGTATTTATTTAAATATTTGAATAAAAAAATTTTAATACCAATTTTATTTTTCACAATCTTGAACCAAATATGGACATTAAAGTTGAAACAGATGACGTCACATAAAATCCTAAACTCGAAGAAATTCGTAAATTTTAAGTTTTTGGATTGTCATATTCGATTTCACGAGTCCTGCAACAAATTGTTCAAACCACCAAGACTTATGCTATATTTCGTTACCGTATGCACTATATTTTCACATTACTGACGTAATTTAAATGGAAATATTATTATTTCTAAAAATATATTTTTGATTCACAATTATCTGGAAAATTACCGAGCGTAGAATTCCATTTTATATTCTTAGAATTAATAGAATACAATGCGTCGATGGCAGAAAACTGAAATTTTAAGACTTTTGGATCACTGTTGTGTAAGCTAGAATGTCATCGCAAGTGTCTTGTAATGTGATACAGAAGGGAATTCAAATGATCAAGATACCCGTAATTTTTTAAATATTAATTTCACAATATAATGCGACTGAAAGATCGTAGGGCACACTGCATGGGTTTATTCTAAGAATGATGTTACACATTTGATGACGTAGCTGCAAGTGGTAATATTCGATCAACGAAAATGGAAGAGCATGTAACTAGGAGATTTGAAACTGAATATCTTAACTGCTAAATAAGTAATTTTTTTCAGGGTGATAATATTATTAATATAGGATTGTACGTTAAACAGTGTTTAAAAAGAAGTGTCATATGAAACAACGATTTAATCTTGTGAAATAGGGGAAGGGAATTTATCATTTGTGTCTTCCGATATGTCCCAAGTAGTCATATGTCTTATTACCTACGGCAGTGAGCGAAGATATCTGCCTAGCTTCAATATAAGACTCGATGAACGCCCTCGTCTTGACCTCACAGATGCCCTCTTTCATGAAGGACAGGTCGGACCTACGCTCCGTTAACGAATCTATACGCCCCACAAGCGTGACCAGGGCCGGGTAGTTCCCCAACATGGTTCTGAGAAAGCAGTCTCCTTTGGGCACGGGCAAGGTACCCAGAAGCAGCAGATGTCCGTACACAAGCGCGTCCAGCTGGGTTGGAACAGCGCCAAAGAAGTAGTTAGCAGATCCGAGGCGGTCGCTCAGCGAGCGCAGGCAGCGTTCTACGGCGGAGTAGGCGTCGTGCAACGACGACAGTGGTCTGTCCAGCGCCTTCAGCAGGTCCCATGCTGCCTGCTGTTTGCGTCGGTTGACTACTATGTTCAACGGGTATGGGTGATACTGCGAGTAGTAAAGCTCGGTCACTTCGAGACGGGTGCCGGCGTGCATCCAACTGACGAACAGTTCGGCCGGCACTAGAGTATTGCGGATCAGAGACGTATATGCCTGTAACTCGCCCAACTGCGTGTCGGATAAGTTCTTGGTCAGGCGAATGCCGATGGACTCGATGAAGCTGACTATGGGCTCGAACTCGGCTACGAGTACGGGTCCACAGCGTAGCAGAGGTCCTCTGCCAGAAGGGGACATGTATTCCACATTGATGCGCTCGTCCACCACAAAGTTCACTTTGCACATACGGAGGAACGCGTCCGCAGCGACACTCTCCGCGTTTTCGGGAAGCAGCAGCTGTGTCACGTCTTTGGCCTGGTACAACACGCACTCTTCGGACGAAGAGTCGCCAGACGAGTCAGTCCCACACCCCGTCGCCGGAGAAACACGCGTCGTCAGTTTCGTGTGCTTGGACGACAGGAAGGCGATTTTGGTCTGGTCAATGTTTGAATACGTGTTATTTTTCTTGTTTTCGCAAAACTCTGGACTTGGCATTTCGTCCTCGTCATGACTAGAATACTTAAATTCCTCACCGTCGCTGTCAACCATTTCTTCCACGTTGGAATTGATACTGTATTCACCTATGCTGAAATCTGACGCGGTAAGATCTACGTCTTTCTTAAAGGCGATCGTTTTTATGGGTTTGTCCTTCGACGATACCGTTTTCTCGTTTTCATTTGGTTCAGTTTCGAACTTCGAGATTTGGGCCGGTTTCACGGTTGTTTTAGGCTTCGCAGTGGCAGAACTGACGGACTTTTCGACCTGTGTTTGCATACTAACTGCAGTAGGTTTAGATGTGGTAGGAGCCTTTTCGTCCTGTGTTCGTGCTGTTACTACAGAAGGTTTCGACGATGATGGCGCGTTTTCGTTGTGTGTTCGCGTACTTACGGCTGTAGGTTTAGATGTGGTAGGAGCCTTTTCGTCCTGTGTTCGTGCTCTTACTACAGAAGGTTTCGACGATGATGGCGCGTTTTCGTTGTGTGTTCGCGTACTTACGGCTGTAGGTTTAGATGTGGTAGGAGCCTTTTCGTCCTGTGTTCGTGCTCTTACTACAGAAGGTTTCGACGACGATGGCGCGTTTTCGTTGTGTGTTCGCGTACTTACGGCTGTTGGTTTTGAAGTGGATGGAGCGTTTTCAACGGCCTTGGTAACTGGTGCTTGGTTTTCGCTAGACGAGAGTTTTAAGACGGATACAATCTTTTCGGATGGTTCAGTGATTACGACAGGTAATGAGTTCTCGGGCTTCAGTTCAGCTTGCGGCTTTCGTCTCACTCCCATTGAAGGCATCTTGGACGATTGCGCAGGCTGAAAGTACGGCGATTCCTTGAGGTCACCGACGTAGTCACATTTGGTTACTCCAACGAATGTCTGCGGTGTGAAGCTCTCCTGTTGAGAGATGCTGTCACCGAAACTTCTGGGGCCTTGTTTACAGCTTTTATTCAAATATTTGGAGCAACTTGCCTTGGTTTCACTGCCGTTGACGCTGATAACAGGGATGGATAATGCATCGATGTCATCTACCATTTCTTCTTCAGATTTCACAATTCCCGCGGTGGAAGTCATTTTCTGTATTTTGAGCAAATTTAATACTTGAAAATATTGATATGAGAGTCCAATTAGGTAAACTTCTGTGATTTTATGTAAATGTAATATCCTTGATATTGAATATCTTTGATTTGCAGATAGAAACACGTACATATACTGTTATTTTTATTAGAAAATCAATTTATTAGTGTCGAGTAATATAATATATAGTTACAATTTAATTTGAGTGCATCAAGTCAACAATCAAAACTATGCTTGTATAAAAATAGCACCTCGAGAGAATTAAATAAAAAATTGCTTACGATGATCTACGTTCCTGTAAAAAAGAAGAGGCTGTTTGTGTCATATTATAGTTTTATATCTTTGTTTCATGTTTACGTTATTTATGCACGATATAAAACTACAAACTAGCGAGTACCGATATTGTTTATGTATTAATGTTGCGAATAATACATTTGTGACAATATCAGTTTTGGATTAACAGCGTAAAAAATTAATTTGCAATTTTATTACTCTAAATAATTCGTACTGTATTCAGGTAATCATAGATTATCACATTATTTCAGAATAAGTTTTAATCACATTTATTATTAAAATACTTGAAGTACAGTCCTAAATGTTTGGTATGAGGCATTCATTTTAATAGTACTTTAAAATAATACACAGCAAATTTTAATATGTTAAAATTAGTAATGATCCATCTTGAAAACTACACGATGCCAAATAATTTTATCAAAGCCAAAGTTATGAACCAGAATTCTACCTCACTCTTATAATTCATGTTAATGAGTAGTTATTTAGACCGGTGATTTGTTTTATTCAGTCAAAAGATATTTCTACTTTTGACCCATGTAGTTTATGAAGTTATAAGTTAGAAAATAGTGTCGGTTTTGATTTCTGTGGAGGTACTGGAAATATATTTCGAAAGATTAAAATGAAAATTAGAATTACTGTCTATTCATGGTTAATAAATGATACGTTACTAGACGAAAATTGAAATTTTATTGGAATAAACAACGCTATACATCCAAAAAATAAGTCATGATAATTAATCCCAAGATGGAACAATAAAAATTTACTAAATAAGGGAATTTCGAGTACATATGATGGGTAAATTGATTTAGAATCATGATTATATTTTTTTATAGTTTTAATTCCATATATTGGTACTAAGAAGCATGTAATTCGGAAATAATCTATGTTCGTTGCATAAGTTCATTGCACATTCCGTGTCGGAAATAAAAAGAAATCGTTTGACGACATTATTTTTTACCATTTACCATCAGTTAATATATATTCATGTTAAAAATAATAGATTCTAATATTTCATATCGTTTAATTTATCCTCGCTTCTTTAAAACAACGAAAAGAATGTGATTTATGACAGGAGCATCACATATTTAGATAACGGAACTGTTGTACGATTGTTATTGCTCTGTAAGTTTATTTCATTTCGATATTTGCTCTCAAATAAACTAATGATTCGAGAATAGTTAAAAAACTTTTCTGAAATAGAGCTGCGACTTCATAAAGTAATATTACAAACGTCGTTACCTTTTCACTGGTATTAATTAAATTTAATGTGGTATTTTAATAGGAAAGTGTTAATTCTGTTAACTAATTTACTTTCTTGGTACATTTTATCCTAGTAATATGACGTTAGCCTCTGGCCGGTACGACAATACTTTTATTATATGAATTTACTTAATTATGCAGTTCTATTTGCCGAAGATTAGTGATCAAGCATGGTTCTTGTTCGTTCAGTTGCACTTTTAACGTTGCCCGTACAGATATATATTCACTGCTATTTAATATGTTATCAGTACTATTTAATCCATTACATAGACAAAATTTTGAAATGCGAATCATGAAACACTTGCATACCCGTTAAGATTTTTAACAGACCCTTACGTATATTGAGCTGAATGTTTATATATTAATCAATATCTGCAATCCTATGATACTGAAAAAATCATTAAGTTACTGACCGACACATTATAATGAACTTCTCTCTAACCGTTTATCAGTATCACTGGGCCGTTGTAAGCCACCCGGTTAAACTTCACAATTCGCTGTTAATATAGTTTAAAAATTGGAGTGTAGAGTGGGCTGCAAGTTCATCACATCACTTAGGGGAAATATATATTACTAGAGTTTAACTTTAATCAGTATGGTAAAGTCAAAATCAATTTATTTACATATTTACAAATTTAAATATATATTACTAAACTTTTAAATGGCTCAATTTGTGTACATGAACGTGAGATGACGTCACTGATTTTCGTTCGCATACTCAACCATAACCTTCCATTTCACACACATACATGCATATATATATATATATATATATATTAATATATATTTATATAATAAAAATATATATATTAAATATTTGTATATATATATTAAATATTTGTATATATATATTAAATATTTGTATATATATATATATATATATATATATATATATATATATTAAATATTTGTATATATATATATACAAATACTTGATAGACCGATATACCCGAAGACACACGAACATAGTTTTGTATTAAGCTACATATAACGCTTTGTTGCCAACTATCAAACCGACGACGATAAATTTTGGGGTTATAGTGGTTCATCCTACCTCGTCCTCCTGCGAAGTAGCTAATTCGGGTTCATTTTCCTCCAATTTCGTCAAAAGTTTGTCCTGAAAAAATAAAAAATACAGTCATTACCAAATTAAGTTTTAACATGAGATATTCTTTATATATTCGAACAGTTATTATTGAATAAAAGTTACTGGTGATGGCAGTACCTTTTCAATTAATGTATTTTAGCAGTCTTCACCATAAGGAACGTGAATAAGAGAAAGGAATAATCCTCGTCTGAATATTTCAGTTTCTTGGTAATATTATACACACAAGGATGAATTTGAGAAAACAATTTAATTTGTCCCAAAGTGCAGTTAAAATAAGTATATAAAATGTCATAATCACAAAATTCTCTCGTAGGTGAACCTTTCCAGAGAGGTCTGAAGGAACCTTTGGGGATGCATCCCCCCCATGGCGAGGGGTAAGCTGCGTCCCCACAGCAAACTCCTCTCCCGCTATCGGAAGGGCGTGGGACAAGTACCCAATGCCCGACCTACCCGATGCAGGTTTTTCTAAGGTTTTCCCTGCATTCCTTTAGGCGAATGCCGGGTAGGATCCTTAAAATATAGCCCGGGGGCCCTAGTTAACCCTTGGCTACCTTCCTCTACCCTTCCGCATCCCCCCTTTCAAATCCCTTCCTATGCTATTAAAGGGGAGTTGCCCTAAGTGGATTACCCTCATGTAGCCTATTGCCCTAAAAAAAAAAAACATCCCCCCCATTCAAATCCTTTTCTATGCTATTAAAGGGGAGTTGCCACCATGTGGATTACGCTCATGTAGCCTGTTACCCTAAAAAAAAGCATTCACTGAGAAGGAGCTGTCTGCGGGGGCTATTCTCTCGCAGGCAGAACCTTGTAGGAGAGATGAAATGGACTACCTTTGGGGATGCCTTTTCCTCTCTTAGTTTTTGAACTAAGGTTCCCACAAGCCGAGGCACCTCGGCCTGTTTTGAGAAGTGTATGTTCCGGGGTCGCAGACCTTGCGCATACGGTAAGAGTTGTCTGCTATCGGAATAGTCGGCCAACTGCCTCCTAAACTGGTCAAGGCACGGCGAGGGGAAAGCAGCGACCCCACAGCAAACCCCTCTCCCACCATAGGAAGGGCGTGGGACGAGTACCAAATGCCTGACCTACCTGATGCAGGTTTTCTAGGGTTTGCCCTGCATCACTTTTAGGCGAATGCCGGGTAGAATCATTAAACCAATATATCCCGGGGGCCCTAGTTAACCCTTGGCTACCTTCCTCTACCTTTCCGCATCTCCCCTTTCACCCCCCTTTCCTATGCTATTAAAGGGGAGTTGCCACTTTGTGGATTACGCTATACACTGCCTGTCAACACCTACAAAAAATACACTTGTGCACTGCTACAAATGTTTAACAAAAATAGTTTCGAGTGCTTATTTCACTGACTCAATTGAATGGAATTTTAAGATATTCAAATTATATTTTTAAATTCTCTCCGCATTTCAAATTAATATCTTAATTTCTACTTTTAATTAATTAATGTTTCCATATCCTCACGTACCTGAATATTAATAAATTAAATAAATATTCTACTTAATCATGACGTTTTTCAAATGAATAAAAATTGAAATATATTAATTTTCGTTTCACTATCTACGAAATAAGTACAGTTAACTTTGAAGTAAATTATTAATTCAACTCCAGATCATATACACCCAGATTTTTGAAAAGAAATAATAGATAAGAATAAGTTTACCACATTACAACACGAGAATTTTTTTAAAAGAAGCACAAGTGGTTATTTATGAAAAAAAAATTCACTTCCATAAAAATAACTTTCCTTTTGTTTCTAAATTTATTTTTATAGTCGCATCAACTGTCACCATTTTTGTACTCGGTTATATTTGAAATCGAGGTACTACTTTCTTGGAGTTTCTCAGTTATAAAACGCACACATGTACAACATCGAACCTGAACCTCTGTAATGCGAGGCAATGACGCTGCCCACTACACCACATTAGATCGGCAATAATAATTTTATTGCTAATAATTGGTTCAAATATTTAAGTAACCATCATATTCCTAATGAGTTGTTGGAATTATATCTTAAGGAAATAACTTTTGCTTTCCTAGCTTAAATTTTAATAACTTTATCGTCAATTTTTAAAAATTTTTAAAATAATATTAATTTATTTTAAATTTCTTATTTGTTACAATATAATAAAAAGTTTCTTGTGAACTTGGCGTGATTTTTCTGAACCAGTTTTGTAATAGTCTTATTATTACAAAAAATATATCTTGATGTATTTTTACCCAATCTGACAAAGATGCCACCACGGTAGCTTTGAACAGAACTGAATATTATGATAATGTTAATGCCACACTATCAAACAGGTTAGTATATGAAAGTAGTAAAAATAATAAATGCATTACTTTAATCATAGATAAAATAAAATAAATTATAAAAATACTTAAAACGAAAACTGCATAGATACTACTATTTTCTATTCCTTATTTATGACGTCTCTAAAATATTTTCACTAATATCACAAACCTAATTTATCATTCAGAATTATTATTTCTCCTACAAACAGCCCCCTTCACAATACTTAATTTTTTTTTGTATAACCGTTTCAAAGATGGTCTGAGAGATGAAATTCATTTTACTGCCAAAAATTCATTAGTTTTTCAACAATTTAAATAATATTTTTGTACCTCGTGATCATATTTCCGTATCATTATATTTAGTTTCCTTAATTAATTCTTTTCACATTCAATTAATTATACAATCTTTAAAAATAGATGCGATAATTTTTTCCCTTAATTAACAAAAATTACTTTACATGAAATCCTTATCTTAATCAATTTAATTTTGAATTCTATATATTTATCTTTAAAACATGTATATTATCATCATATTATGGAAAAACATATTACTCCTTTTTTCGCTGAAATCTATCTGACAGATTTGGAATTCTTATGTATTTCCTTATTATATTTTAAATAAATATGCTATTTGAGATATGTAAGTTATATAAGTAGCATCATCCCAAATATTCAGTTGAACAATTTACTCAGTGCTTTCAATAATTACTATCTTAAACTTGAATTTTAAAATTGAGTATGAACACTCTCTTAACTTCTTGGATGTTTTGGTTCTAGTTTCAAATAATAAGGTATTTACCACTTGGTATCAAAAATTCGTATATGGCCAAATGTCAAATCACCCCTTTACGCACCAAAAATAAATTATTTATAATCTAGTAGACAAGACAGTCAAATTATCATTTGTAACATAAAGTCAATCTTGACAAAATTATTAATATCCTTATTCTAAATTCTCATCCGTTACAATTTATTCACAAATATATCAGAATTAGATTGATTAATATTAAGTACGTTAATAACATTTTACGAATTAGTAAGCCTAATAATAAAATTTTTATCGTACTGCTTGTTTTTGAAAACATACAATATTATTGACTTGTTTAATAATTATGGCATTCGGATAATTTTTAAACCTTTGAATAATTTAAAATAAAAATATTAAGGACACAATTAACACTTTAGATAAACAATGTTATTTACAAAATTATCTCTTTAGGTTGTAATTCTTGTTATAGGAACCGATGTCTAAAATTTCATAAATATAATTTGAAATTTAACGTCGAAAACTATTCAGTTCTGTCCGATAACATTAATTTTTTTTATAAAAACTTAATTTCGATTGGTGGAATGTAAAGATTTTATATGAAGAATGTATATATATATATATATATATATATATATATATAAATATAATTGATTTATGGTCGCGTCAGCCTGTTGGTTATTGGCGACTCTCTAAAAGTATTTACATAATTAAGTTACAGCAGGTTAGAAAATTTCCAATTGTGAACAACGTTTCAAATTGCGGACGTCAGTTTTGCGTCGGAGACGAACTCCAGGAGGCTCTTGATCGCCGTGGTGTGTATGCAGAAGTCTTCTCCAGAGAACTCGGCTGAGGTCCTACTGCGTATATCCTCATATTTTGTGCATTCAAATATAATATGCTGAATGGTGAGGGTTTGATCACATACATCACAGGTGGTCTGATCTGTTCTGGAAAAAAGATATTCGTGTGTGAGTTGCGTGTGCAAAGTTCTAATTCTGGAAACTATTATTTGTTGTTGAGATGGCACAGATCTCCTGATGTATGCAGGTTCTGATGGAAGAAGCCGATATTTCCTCCTCTCCTCGTGTCCTGCCACCTACCCTCCACTTTTCCTATACATTCATTTATAATGTCCGAGGCTGTCCAGGTTGGGGGCTTCATGTGCCATGGCCCTCAGTGCCTTCACCTCCCGCATGAGCCGGGATCCAGACAAGCTGCACGGAGATGTAGGTTGACTCTGATGGAGTTGATGGTGCCATTCCTTATTTTACGGTCTCGTGAGTGCTTTAGTGATTGCCAATAGTCTGTTAGGACCATAATTCTGTTGATTGAAGGTTCCAGGCAGAATTTAACTGCCATTGCTATGGCGAAGGTTTCCGCGGTGGTGCTAGAACCAGAATTATGGATTGCTATTTTTCTGGTGAAGTTGGGAAGAATCACCGCACAGGTAGTGCCTGCTTCCGTTTTTGAGGCATCTGTGTAAACCAATGTAGGGTTTCCATGCTTCTTTATAAGCTCTTCGAGGTGAGCTGTAGCACTTGCCCTAAGGATCTTCTTGTGAATTAAGGTCAATGAGGTATCTATTTGTAGGTCGATAAACTTCCATTGAGGGAAATTGTGATCCATGTTGGGGATGGTGAACTGGAGACTGCGAAATAGTTTGGCTGATGCATTATGAAAAGGAAGGGGACGTTTGAGGTTGTACACGTAATTCAGGTTGGGTCGACTAGATTGTGCTCTCACATTCATGGAATTTGTCTGCAGGGACTTTATTGTGTACTTAATTGTGCTTATTCTTCTCCGGAATGTAAGAGGAATGTCTTTTCCTTCGTTAAGGAGTCTAACTACCGGGGTGGTTCTCATACACCCTGTAATTAATCTCAAGGCTTCATTCTGTATCAAATCTAGTTTCTTGAGAGCGGATTTGGGGACGGAGCAATAAATATGGGCCCCGTTGTCCAGCTTTGATAAAATGATCGCCTTATAGGTGATTGAAAGCAATTTCGCTTTTGCACCCCAGTTGTGAGCTGCAAGTGCTTTCAGTATGAGGAGTTGCTTTTTTGCCTCAAATTGAAGATTCCTGATATGTTCAATGAAGTTTAATCTAGAATCCCAGGTTAGACCCAGTATCCTGGTGTTATTACAGATTGATGAGCGAAATTTTGCATATTAAGATCTAATGTTTTGGAAATAAAAGTTAAAATTTACAACAAATTTAAGTAAAATTTATTATACTTTATTATTGTCATCTATCTGTTGTATTATGTAATTTTTCATATCCATTGTTATCTTAAAACTCAATAATACTCTTAAATGCTGTGTAAATAACAGTCATTTCGGCCGCAATAATGTAGGGCACAAATAAATTTGTTATTCTAAATTTTTAAAATAATAAATTGTAATACTCTACAAATTGTATTTATATATAATTCAACTAAAATTATCATGTATGTAAGTAAGACTTTGTTTCTTATAATTTTGTAGATAACTGAATTTAATTGTAATTATACACCTGAAGACGTCTCAAACAGGGATGATACGTTGTGTATGTTGAATATTATGTTTTAAACTTTTCTGATTGTTGTTTTTAACACAAGAAATATTTTTATAATTGTTGATTATATCTAAATTCGATTGCATGCTATGAGTAGTGACGCATGACAATAATTTCTGATTGGCTTCTGATATGACCTTCATCAAATTACTCGGAGTGAGTGGAAGTGATGGTTAGTTAAAATACTATTTTAGGCAACAATTACATTTAATCGACAAAATTCAAATGCATCATTTCAATTATTGAAACTTTATAAACTTCCAAATGAAGTAGATACTGACGACTATGAAGCCACTTAAACGCGACAATGAAGGCTGAGCAAGCAAAATCAACTAAACAGTATTCTTCGACATAAAATTTTTACGCATCAGTTACGTTGACTTTTGTGTGTCATCTAAAGCGCACGTTTTGAAGTTCATGTTATGAAACAAGTTTTAATTATATAGCAGATGTTTTTAAAATAGTCATTTTGATTATTTAATTATTAGATTATTAATAGAAAAAAGTGGCGGAATGCACAGTGAAACTTACATCATTTGTGATACGTTACATAACATTAAACACAGAGAAGTTGGTTGCAGCTGCCATAGAAGAGAGGAACGACCTGTAGGAGCGATCCATATTGAATTCTGCAGTGGAAGATTGAGTATTGGCTCATGAATCTGCATATTGAATTCTAGACTGGTGTCAAACATACTCTAGTCAAATACTTATATCTCCATCTTTCGAAGTTTGCCCCAGGCAGGAAGTCAGCAAATTCCACAGGTTTGAAATAAACAATTCAAACCACTGGGTAATACTGAAACGGACACTCACATTAGAAAAAAGGTTAGTTCGAATAAAAATAATTCATACGTTTGGAGAACCGAATTTCGGATAACTAATTGAGTTAGAATATTTCTGGGGATAAACCTGTCCCTGAAAACACTGACAGTTGTGTTGAAATCATAAAGTTCATATAAAACCAATTATTATTTTAACTGCTGTTCGAGAACGTGGTCATTTTTTTTTACATTGATTTACCACTGTGAACAAAAAGTAAGGTGAATTTATTTATAAAATATAAATTCTTTATTTATTCTTTCAAATCAATTTCATCCCCTTCAAAGTAATCCCCGTCCGATAAAACGCACTTTTCCAACGCTTCTTCCAGTCCTCGAAACACTCGGAATAGTCTTTTTCCGGTATAGCCTTCAAGACCTTCTTCGATTCGGTTTTTATCTCCTCAATCGTGTCAAAACGGCGTCCCCGCATTGGCCTTTTGAGTTTGCTGAATAGCCAGAAGTCGCACGGAGCCAAATCAGGTGAATACGGTGGTTGCGAAACGATATGAGTCGAGTTTTTGCCAAAAAAGTCGCGAAGAACCAATGCAGTATGACATGGTGCATTATCGTGATGAAGGAACCAAGAGTTGTTCGCCCATAATTCCGGCCGTTTCAGACGAATAGCTTCACGCAAACGACGCATAACGCTCAAATAATATTCTTTGTTGACAGTTTGGCCCGGCGGAAGGAATTCATAGTGCACAACACCACGATAATCAAAGAAAAATGTCAACATGACCTTGATTTTCGATCGAATTTGCCGTGGTTTTTTCAGTCTTGCTTCACCTTTTGCACGATATTCGCTGGATTGGTCGGTGGTTTCAGGGACGTATGCGTAAATCCAAGTCTCGTCTCCAGTAATGATGCATTTCAAGTGGTCCTGATAGTCAGAAAGCAAAGTTTCACACACATCAACGCGACGCTTTTATTCCAAAAAATTGAGCGATTTTGGCACCAATCGAGACTTGACGCGTTTGAGGCACAAAACATTCTTCAAAATGGTTTGGGCTGAGCCAAATGATATTCCAAAACTATCAGCGGGATCTCTAATTGTCCATCGACGATTTTCAAGCACCAAATCTTTGATTTTTTGGACGTGGTCCTCGTCGGTAGACGTTGATGGTCGTCCAGAGCGCGGTTCGTCTTCAACGCGTTCTCGGCCCCTCTTTGAACTCGTTGTACCAATTATAAACGTTTTTTTGTGCCATATTTTGATCATCAAAGGCCTTCCGCAACGTGTCCGCATAAAAATATTCGTTCCGCAAACAAAATTTGATGCAAGTTCTTTGCTCAACAAAATCACCCATTGCAAAAATCGAAAAATTCACGTTTGGTTGTTTACAAAAACACGTGTAACTCGGAGATAATTAAACCTTTTAACAAACAGACGCTTGGAAAATATTATAGACAGTCCTACCAACCTTGAAAAAAAATTTACCTGCCTTCCTAATACCCGGGGGTTTTAAATGACAATTTCACGTTTCTTTTTGATCACAGTGGTATTTACAGTCGCATCAACAGCTCAAGTTATTAGCGAATAATTAAGGGAACTCATTGTCAGGGACCTGATTTTGACGAGAGTTTCTCACGCATGCAAACATCCATGGCCTCGCCGGGACTCTAACTCGGGACCGTAGGTCGGCTATCATGGTCTTGTGACAGAGTTATGCTCATTTTTTTTATCAGAAAGAGAATATATCTTATGTACGAGGCAATAGCGGCACGTGAGTTTTTTATGTTATGTGCTACATCACTCCAAACAATTTTTACGACGATAACAATCTAAAATAATAATAATAGAACAGCGATAGTGTTACCAGCACTCTGTGGCAAATGTGTAAAACGCTACATTTCTAAATTCGTTTACATAGTGACCATTTTTTAAAAGTTGAATAAGCTGACACGAATTTCTAACACTAAATAAATGGATAGTAGTATTGTAGGACCATGCGATAGATTTGCTCATTATGCAAGAATTCAAAATCCAGCCCTTTAAATGTTTTGTCTTTAAAATAAACTTTTATTGTGATTTTTCCAAAAATATTACGCAACAGTACGAATACTATTTATGTTTTGAAATTATAAACTAATTTAAAATAAGATTTTTAATTACTGAGTGGTTCAAATTTTTATATAATTTCGCTTCTCACGCGTCTTCTAACTGTACCGCCTCTCTGTATAGCACGGCATGGACCTGCGCTCAGCTGAAATGAGCACAGCAAGGCGGCAGTTTGTTCAGATTTTCGGTTGGTGCAGGGGTACTGCGCATGCGCACTTCTCATTCCAGCGCTCGATCGTGTGGAATAATGAGCACAGATAGCCACAGACAGCATATACAAGCATTATAGAGATTATTAAAATTAAGAAAAAAATTATTCTTCCTAAATTTTTATTATGTGCTGTAGTACATGAGCACATACGTACGAGCCGCCATTGGTACGAGGAACAATCCCCTCTAATATAAGGCCGGGCCGTTCGCCTTTTTCAATCTTACAGAATTGTCTTGCCTTACTCGAGGATTAAGCAACCACATGTCAGATGTAAAGCATGAAATGTTTTCAGATACTATGCAAAAACATTCATAACTTTTGCATTATTTCGGCAAGATTGCATTTGAGTACATGAATGATTTTTTTTCCTCAATAATTATTTTATCTCTGATAAACGATTAAGTAAACTGAAAATAATAAGCCAAAATTTGGTGATTAAATTAACTATTTGTGAGTTTTAAAATTTAATTAATAATCGTAAAAGATGAAATTAAAATATTCATCATGTATGGTAAACAAAATATACTTTTAATGGCTTAAGTAATCGGATAAAACTCTTATTTAAATATAAAGGTATTTATTTTCAATTTCAATGGAGTTATATCAAATTATAAAGAAATTGATTACTGCAGGTATTAAAATTTCCAAATTACTTCCAATTTAATTTCTGTTTATTTACTGCAGACTTAGATTCAAAAGATAGTGTGTTGTTATTTATTGTATTCATAATTTTTGAGTCCTTCAACATTAAATTTTTTATTACAAATCTATTGTCTGTAATTATATTGCTTTTTTTAATTCAATGAATTGGGACATGAACTGTTTTTCAGCATCCAAACATATTTGTTTGCTGTTGGAAGAGTTCTCGGGTTTCCAAACAGGTGGCATTGCAGGTACACGAGGTTTAGTCGACAATCCCCGTCGACATCTTACCCGAGAACTCTTCCAACAACAAGTTCAAAGCCTACGAAAGTTAATATTTGTTGGCGTTAGCAGAAGTAAATGAATAATTGCGGACGGCCCGGCTATTAGAGGGGTCTAAGTACGAGGGTTCCCAGCCTCATCTTTGATGGGAGCACTACTTCAAAGATCTTCTCTCAGTATGGTACAAATGTCAATAGACGCCGTATGAAATTTTCAAGAAACTACATCCAGTTAGCTGTGGTACGTGACGTGTGCAGTTAGAAATAAAATAAGTGCAGTGAAAATATTATTCCTAAAATAATATTTATAGTCAAATGGCGGCAAGCGATTCACGTCTGCGAGGGCTATTCTCTTGCAGGTAATACCTGCGAGGGATGTTCTCTCGCAGGCAGAACCTTTTAGGAGAGATACGAAGGGGCTACCTTTGGGTATGCCTTTTCCTCTCCGTTTTTGAACTAAGGTTCCCACAAGCCGAGGCACCTCGGCCTGTTCTGAGAGCTGTATGTTCCGGGGTCACAGACCTTGGGCATACGGTAAGAGTTGTTTGCTATTCCCATTGGAATAGTCGGCCAGCTGCCTCCTAAACTGGTCGAGGCACGGAGATGGGAATGCTGCGTCCCCACAGCAATCTCCTCTCCCGCTATCGGAAGGGCGTGGGACAAGTACACAATGCCCGACCTACCCGATGCAGGTTTTCCAAGGGTTTTCCCTGCATTTCTTTAGACGAATGCCGGGTAGAATCCTTAAAATATAGCCCGGGGGCTCTAGTTAACCCTTGGCTACCTTCCTCTACCCTTCCGCATCCCCCCTTTCCAATCCCTTCCTATGCTATTAAAAGGGAGTTGCCCAATGTGGATTACCCTCATGTAGCCTGTTGCCCTAAAAAAAAATATTTATAGCCGACTGCAGTTCATTCAAGAATCCTAAATATCTTTAGTTTTTATTGATTTGTTTACAGTCGCATCAACAGCTCAGATTATTAGCTACTAATTTTTGAGGATCTTTCGAAGGCATTTGATCTTGTAGATCACAGCATACTCCTCCACAAATTAGAATATTATGGGATCAGAGGCAACGCTTTGGCACTCTTTGAATCATACCTCAACAATCGGAAACAGAAGGTGGCCTTAAAAACAAAGCTGGTGAGGTGCACTTGTCAGGCATTGCTTGTGGCGTACCTCAGGGCTCAATATTAGGTCCACTGCTTTTTCTTTTGTATATTAATGATCTTCCAGAATATATAGAACCTATAAAATCTGTCTTATACGCAGATGACACTAATTTGTTAATTATACGGACATTGATTTAAATAATCTCAATGCGAAGATTGAGACTGCATCTAGAAACCTAAATACTTGGTTCGCCGCCAATAAATTAACACTCACTGTACAGAAAACTAAGTTAGTTCGTTTTACAACAGAAACCAACAACATCGTAACGGATAAGTTCTCAGATCATGCGACTTTCCTCCGCTTGCAGGTCTGTTTGTTACTCATTGAGACTGTTGATGCAACAAGTTGATACTGCTTCACTAGTCTATTTTGCCTACTTTCATTCTCATATGTGTTACGGTATTGCCAACTGGGGCAATTGTTCTCGTAGTGTGGATGTTTTCAAACTGCAAAAACGAGCCATTAGAATTATATCAGGTTCAGATGCTAGAGAAAGCTGCAGGCCGCTGTTCAAAAGACTTCTGACTCTTCCTAGCGCTTACATATTAGAAATACTAAAATTTGAACCTTTTCGCAGGTAACGGTGACAATCATGGAGGAACCGTTCAGTTCTCAGCCTCAGTCTCTACGAATCTAGCGTTCATTATTCCGGTATCGCACTATTTAACATCCTTCCTGAACATGTAAAGAACATCAACAACTACAACTCATTCGTCAAGGAGTGTAAAACTTTTCTTGTCAATGGAACTTATTACTCCGTACACGAATTTTTGAATCGGTCTCACATTCGTTGAACTGCCTTGCCTACAAAATTACCGAATATGCTACAAATATGTAAATAGTTTGTCCAGTTTTCCCCTTTTGGGTTTTGTTTTCCTGCCTCTGCTTTCTGTTTTAGTAAATATCCATGACGACATCCCTCCGTACCTAGCGACAGAGATGAATACCAGGAAGTGATAAGTGTTGTGTGCTTGTTTGTTAAAGATAGTGTGTATGATTGTAGTGACTTGACAAATGTGAAAATATATTAATTTTTTTTTGTGTGTGTGAAATATTAATTCTGTTTATATGTAATTTATCTACTGTACATTTGTGACGAATCCTATTTCCTCATAAGAGGGCTAATGGTGAATAAATCTATCTATCTATTTAAGAAAGGCAACTCATTTTGCTTTGTCGGGGACCTGATTTTGACAAGAGTTTCTCTCACGCACACAGTCATCCATGCCCTCGCCGCGATTCGAACCTGGGACCTCTGTGTTGCTAGTCAGTCACGCTGACCACTCCACCACAGGAGGTCGGCGTAAATATTTATGGTAAGTTCAAATAAGAGTTTTATACACGGTCGGCCGAGTTTAGACGTGGCCGTAAAAGCGTCCAAGATGATCCGAGTGAACGACGTCAGTAAAGTGCATCTATACCTCTAACCTCCGATATTATTTTGGAAGATCGGCTCAGGAGGTACGTGAAATTTTTCCAATACGAATCATTGGTTACATATCACACGAAGAATTGCGCACGAAAAATCTTTGACCAATCTGTTCATATAAAGAGTATGCGAATGACTTTTTCCCAATAGTGCTTGGCGCGATTTATGAAATACAGTAGTGATTTTCTGCATGGATTCACGAGGATCGAAACAACAGTCCATGCAGTAGACAGAATCTGGTTCTTCAGATACGTAGAAGGCGTTTTATGGGAAACGAGAGGAATTATTTTGATCAACTATCTTCAGAAGGTAAAACAGTAACAGTATCAAACGTATGTGACCTTCTAACTAAATATAAATAAAAATTTCTGAAAACAGACCCGGAATGCAGAAAGAAATAATTTTCTATCATGAAAATTCACCTACCCACGAAAGAGTCTTGGCGATGAGAAAATTTAGTTTTTTGCTATGCAGGGGCAACCACCCTGTCCTTCATATTTGGCTTCCTCGAACCAGTTTAGGAGGCAGCTGGCCGACTATTTCTATTGGAATTGTCGGCCAGCTGCCTCCTAAACCGGGCAAGGCACGGAGAGGGAAATGCTGCGACCCCACGGCTAACCCCTCTCCCGCCATCGGAAGGGCGTGGGACAAGCACCAAATTCCCGACCTACCTAAAGCAGGTTTTTCTAGGGTTTTCCCTGCATCACTTTTAGGTGAATTGCCGGGTAGGACCCTTAAACCATAGCCCGGGGGCCCTAGTTAACCCTTGCCTACCTTCCTCTACCCTTCCGCATCCCCCCTTTCAAATACCTTCCTATGCTATTAATGGGGAGTTGCCCAACGTGGATTACCCTCATGTAGCCTGTTACCTAAAAACAAATTAAGCTTCTACCCGCCCAAGGAAACCTGCGAGAGAATTCTCTCGCAGGTGAACCTTCCCAGAGAGCTCTGGTGGAGGCTACCTTTGGGGATGCCTTCACATCTCTCTGGTTTTTGAACTAAGGTTCCCACATGGCGAGGCACCTCGGCCTGTTTTGAGAGGTGTATGTTCCGGGATCACAAACCTTGGGCATACGGTAAGAGTTGTTCGCTGTTCCCATTGGAACAGTCGGCCAGCTGCCTCCTAAACTGGTCGAGGTACGGAGAAGGGAATGCTGCGTCCCCACAGCAAACTCTTCTCCCGCCATCGGAAGGGCGTGGAATAGTACCTGTATCTGATGCAGGTTTTCTAGTGTTTGTCCTGCATTAGTTAACCCTTGGCTCTACCTTCCTCTACCCTTCCGTATCCCCCCTTTCAAATCCCTTCTTATGGGGAGTTGCAACCATGTGGATTACCCTCATGTAGCCTGTTAACCTAAAAAAAGAGTAAGCTTTTATAAACGTTTATAACGTTGTAAAACTGCAGGAAATAATTTTCCCGGCTAACAATAGACAACCAGGCAGCTGGCTGACGGTTCCAGGAAAACCCTATTAACGTAACGATTGACAGACGCGTTTCATCGACCAGTAAGGTTCCTGTAAGAAATTCGTACAATTTTTTTTATATGGGTTAATTTACATTCGCATAGACATTTCAGATCATTAGCGACTCTTTATGGGTACTCATTTTTGACTTGTTGGGGAACTAATTGACGAGAATTTCTTGGGGAATTTTAAGATTATAATGGGGGAGTTATAATTACGTACTTGGCACCTTTTTTATATTGATTTATTTACAGTCGCTTCAGCAGCTCTGGTTATTCGCGAATCAATATGGGAACTTATTTTTTCCTTGTTAAGGGACTTAATTGACAAGAGTTCATCTCACGTTCACATACATCCATGCCCTCGCTGGGATTCGAATCCGGGACCTCTCTGATGCGAGGCAGTCACGCTGACCTCTACACCACAAGCCAATGAGAGGGTAGTTTTTTTGAAAAATATATGTGATGTTAACGAGTTAGAGAAGGTCCAGGAAAGGACACTATGTATAAACTGCGGAGGCCTAGGGTCGCGATTACTGAGATAGGAACAGACGGACTACCACGTGGACAGGAGATTTCAACACGGCTACAACTCCCGAAATAGAGATCTTCTCAACGGTAAGACGTCGGGGTTTCTATTCCGTAGTTTCCGTCTTTACAGGGGTATGTCAACATTTACTATTTTTGTAAGGGAAACAGGCTACTTCAGGGTAATACACAGGGTGGCAACTCCTCTTTAATAGCATAGGAAGGGATTTGAAAGGGGGGATTCGGAAGGATAGACATTCGCCTGAAAGTGATGCGGGACCAACCCTAGTACACCTGCATCAGGTAGGTCGGGAAACTTGTCCCACGCTCTTCCGACGGCGGGATTTGCTGCGGGGACGCAGAATTCCTTTCTCCAAGTCTCGATCGTTTCGGAGGCAGCTGGCTGACTGTTCCAATGGGAACAGCGAACAAATCACACCGTAAGCCCAAGGTCTGTGACATACACCTCTCAAAATAGGGCAAGGTGCCTCGGCTTGTGGGAACTTTAGTTCAAAAACGGAGGGAGGAAAATCCATCCCCAAAGGTAGTCCCCTCCGTCTCTCCTAAAAGGTTCTGCCTACGAGAGAATAACCGGCGCAGACCCTTCATTCTTCGAATTTTACTTTTTTTTAGGGTAACAGGCTACATGAAGGTAATCCACATGGTGGCAAGTACCCTTTAATAGCATAGGAAGGGATTTGAAAGGGGGGATGCGGAAGGGTAGAGGAAGGTAGCCAAGGGTTAACGAGGGCCCGCGGGCTATGGTTTAAAGATCCTACTCCGTAAATCGCCTTAAAGTGATGCAAGGAAAACACCTAGAAAAACCTGCATCAGGTTGGTCGGGCATTTGGTACTTGTCCTTCCGATGGCGGGAGAGGGGTTAGCTGTGAGGTCGCAGCTTTTCCCTCGCCGTGCCTTGACCGGTTTAGGAGGCAGCTGGTCGACTATTCCAATAGCAATAACGGACAACTCTTACCGTTTACGACCCCGGAACATACACCTCTGAAAACAGGTCGAGAAGGAAAAAACTATACATAGGCAAAGAAATAGGATTGACTAATAAATAATACCCGCTGCCTGAACATGAAAACTCCACCTCATATTCCCCGTGTTTTTTCCTTTGGAAAAAATAAATAAATAAATAATAATAAAAAAAAAAACCTTGGTGCCAAGCAAGCCTGCGAGAGGATTTCTCGCAGGTGAACCTTCCCAGAGAGCTCTGGCGGGGGCTACCTTTGGGGATGCTCTCACATCTCTCTGGTTTTTTTTGAACTAAGGTTCCCACATGCCGAGGCACCTCGGTCTGTTTTGAGAGGTGTATGTTCCGGGGTCGCAGACCTTGGGCATACGGCAAGAGTTGTCCGCTATTCCTATTGGAATAGTCG
The DNA here is from genome assembly GCA_037074705.1 of Zhengitettix transpicula. Classification (NCBI taxonomy): domain Eukaryota; kingdom Metazoa; phylum Arthropoda; class Insecta; order Orthoptera; family Tetrigidae; genus Zhengitettix; species Zhengitettix transpicula. The sequence continues at coordinate 117,525,259 of CM073592.1, read as the reverse complement.
GCCAGCTGCCTCCTAAACAGGCCAAGGCATGGCGAGGGGTAAGCTGCGTCCCCACAGCAAACTCCTCTCCCGCTAACGGAAGGACGTGGGACAAGTACCCAATGCCCGACCTACCCGATGCAGGTTTTTCTAAGGTTTTCCCTGCATTCCTTTAGGCGAATGCCGGGAAGGATCCTTAAAATATAGCCCGGGGGCCCTAGTTAACCCTTGGCTACCTTCCTCTACCCTTCCGCATCCCCCCTTTCAAATCCCTTCCTATGCTATTAAAGGGGAGTTGCCCTAAGTGGATTACCCTCATGTAGCCTATTGCCCTAAAAAAAAAAAAATCCTTTGAAAATAAGTAAGCTTGCGAGAGGATTTCTCGCAGGTGAACCGTCCCAGAGAGCTCTGGCGGGGGCTACCTTTGGGGATGCTCTCACATCTCTCTGGTTTTTTTGAACTAAGGTTCCCACATGCCGAGGCACCTCGGTCTGTTTTGAGAGGTGTATGTTCCGGGGTCGCAGACCTTGGGCACACGGCAAGAGTTGTCCGCTATTCCTATTGGAATAGTTGGCCAGCTGCCTCCTAAACTGGTCGAGGCATGGAGAAGGGAATGCTGCGTCCCCACAGCAAACTCCTCTCCCGCTATCGGAAGGGCGTGGGACAAGTACCCAATGCCCGACCTACCCGATGCAGGTTTTTCTAGGGTTTTCCCTTCATTTCTTTAGGCGAATGCCGGGTAGGATCCTTAAACCATAGCCCGGGGGCCCTAGTAACCCTTGTCTACCTTCCTCTACCCTTCCGAATCCCCCCTTTCTAATCCCTTCCTATGCTATTAAAGGGGAGTTGCCCAATGTGGATCACCCTCATGTAGCCTGTTGCCCTAAAAAAAATCCTTTGAAAATAATTCATTAAATAAATTAAATCTCCTTAATACTTTTTTTAATTTGTGGTTATTTTTTCCATAAAATTTTAAGTTCTTTTTAAATTAAATTAAAAAATTCTAATGTATCAATTATAACTAATCGTTATATATTCCATTTCTATTTCAACAGGGGAGCCAGACCATGCATATTAAAATTTATTCAAAATTATTTTATATAATATTAAATATATTTGGAAGCTAATATGTTATTGAAATAAAATTGTGAGTTTGAATTTGTTTGATGTAATTCAAAGTAACAAAATTTTTCAACACATGTATTCTTCGAGTTTTAGTAACAGAATATTCAACAGCTTTAAAGAAATTTGACATAATATTATGTATTTATGTATATATATATGTATATATATATATATATATATATATATATATATATATATATATATATATATATTGTAATGATTAATAAATGAATAATTTATTAAATTTCCCCACGTTGTGGAACCAAAATGTAATGATTATAAGTAAATGATTAATTAAACTGAAATGAATAACAAAATGAATACGATAAAAAACTTTTAATTTGCCAAAGATTATTTCAACAGGTGTTCATTTAGTTTTACAAACGATTTGCCCTAAGTTGACACGCCGAATTCAATAATTTCAATATTTACAAAACAAATATTTTTATTTTATAATTTGTGGCATTCTAGGTACAATACAATATTTTATATTTCACAAACAATCAAATTTAATAACTCTTTTTCTCAGGATCTTTAACTGGGTTTGTAAGTAAGTAAGAACAATCAAAATTATAAATTAAATAATTAAAAATTCAACCAGATTGAAACGAACGGAATACGAAATCTAACAAAATGAAAATAACCGAAATATGACTATACCCTTAATTACCGTTTGCAGAATTTAATTATTTTGGTTTGTACTTCCAAAAGTCCTGCTGGTACCAGACTTAGTTTTGGAGCTTGGGAACACAATTCACAAAAATGACCTTTAATAACTGATTCTACACTTGATCAAGGCACACGGTTGTAGTTATTATATTATTCCTCCGGTCAACAGTCGGACGTATTATTTCAATGCCTTTCTGCGGAAAATGTTATTTCGGAACTCCTATGTATCTGAACGTGGTGCTAAACTTTTGTTTCAGCTTTGCAGGTTTTTTATAACTTGTCTCTCTGTTCAGACCTTTTACTTAGATTTTTAAAACATATAAGTCTCACGGTTGGATTTCTATGCTTGGACCACGCTGTTCGTACTCTTAAATTCTCCTCCCTCTCTCGACCATTATATTCGCCAGACTGCAACCAACTGACCTTCCGTACAATGCGCGCAGTTCACAATAAAGGTATTTTTTCCATTGTCGTCTTTTGAGATCGGTGCCGCTAAACAATTCATCATAATTAAAGTAATTAATAGGCACCTTATTTAGTCTTACAATATATATATATATATATATATATATATAGTAATAAACAAATTAGCGACTTATTAATTAATTAAACAAAATTGAATTGCCCCACGTTGTGGAAGCCAAAAATGTAATAATTAAAAGTATATTAATTAACAAATTATTTAAACACAATTATTTCCATGAATTTAAATCAATAGTTCGTTTATGAAACAATTATTTATTTTATTTTAAAGTGCGGGATTCCGAAATAATTACAACATTCTTTAAACTTTACTATACAATTTACTTTTATTCAGTAGAAAATTATAACATTTTATATGAGATTATTTGCAATTAAAGTTTTCAATTTTTAGAGATTTTATAACTCTTTTCTCAGGGTCATTTATCTGGGCCTGCTACGTAAAGAAACAACCTTTATATTTACGTTAACAATCAAATTCCTTTACAAACTAAGAAGTTAAACAATCAAACAAGAACGAGAAAGCGAAATCTGACGCCTTTACCTTCAATTTTCGTTTACAATAACTTAATTAAATTTTTTTGTACTTACAAAATATTTGGCTCGTACCAGACTTAGCTCTCCTGGGCTAGGGCTCACAATACACACTAACATGCCATGAAATCACTGACTCTACACTTGATTGTACAAAGCACGGTCGTAGCTTTCGAGTTTCTCCTCTGTGAACTGAAACTACTGCTCCCTCCGGATTATTAGTTAGACAGATTGTTACAAAATTGTCTCTATGTGGAACTGATGACGGTCTCGGTACTCGTAAAAATGTGGCGCTAATTATTAGGTTACTCTTTGCAGTTTTACAATGTATTTCACTGTCCAAAACTTAACACTCAAATTCTAAAACTTTTCGCATAGAGAGACTTTGAGGAGATCTACGTCCGGCAACTGGCTGAGGGTGAGCTAATCCAGGTTCCAGAATAGCAGAGATCCAGAGCAACTACCGTGTGTTCAAAATCTAATGAGTAGAATCAGTGTATAATGGCCTGTTTAGTGGGTGTTGACTTCAAGCTGCAAGAGTTCGAACTGGTACCAGTAGCACTGTCGTGAGTATAATACAATTATTGATGACTGTAAACGATAATTAAAGGGTATAGTCAGATTTCGTTCGCGTTTTTCTTTTCATTCGTTTTCTTTTACTTTTGTATTTAATATTGTATTCCGTTAACTTCAATGAGTTTTGATTGTTAATATTTTAGTTCATTGTATTTGTTCTTCCTATCAAACCCAGTGGTGACCCTGAGATAAAGAGAAATTCGACGTCGTTGATAGTAAGCTGTATTAATAAAATAAAAATTGAAATATTTGTTTGTTAAATTCGACGTCGTTGATAGTAAGCTGTATTAATAAAATAAAAATTGAAATATTTGTTTGTTAAATTGACGGAATTCGGCGTGCAACGCAGGGTTTATAACGTGTACTTTCAAGAATTAAATCTTTAAATATTAATTAATTTCTTTATTTAATTCCTATTAGTTAAAGCCATCAACAATATGTTGTAATATTTATACCTTCGTACCCTCAGCTGTTCCGCACTCGACTTGTATATTTTCGAAACTTTGAGGATATACAAACAAGGGTTTTAATAATCACAAATTTAATTGCTATATATTTATCAAAAGAAAAGAATGAATTTAGTTGATGAAATTTATTCTTTGGGCACCAGTGCATTTAATATACAAATTAATAGAATAAAATATGTTTATTCCGGCATATGTAATAAGAAAATGAGTTATGAGCATTAAACTCAGCTGTGCATGAAGTGCTTAATGAAAATCTGTTTCACAGCTTTTGTATAGTTGGGTCGTTTTACGATCCTTATTTTCACCAGTTCTCCTATAGCGAGCTCGTACACATCAAACGGACTCGTACAGAAAATCTAGTCCACCAGAAACCCTTGAAAATACAACTAAATATCTATTATTTCCACTTCTACTAACTGCTCGTCTTCGACCAAATTCGAATACTATTTATATAGTTTATTAAAGATAGTGTCAGCAATGTCAGATCTCAGGAAAATCCAATTACTGAGGGTGTCTCCGATTGTTGTTACTTGTTCTGTCTCTGCTCTTCTGTAAATTCGCCCAATCACAAAATCTATGTTTTCTGAGGCATAAAAGTAAGTCAAATGACCGACTCTCATATTGCATGGATTAGTCGTTGCAAGCAATACAAAAATATCATTATCAACAGTTTTTTTCTGATTGACACCCAACAATATTTTATTAAGCCGTGTAGGGGTTAGCATTACTGCTTCGCATCACAGATGTCCCGCGTTCGAATCCCGGCGAGGGCATGGATGTTGTGTGCGTGTTCCCATACTGAGTAAACCCCACTCGTTAGATCCCCATAAATAAATGTAACATAGTAAAAAGTCGCTAATGACCTTAGCAGTTGATACTACTATAAATGAAATAAAAAATACTTGATTAATCATTATTACAATATTATAAATCTTACAATAGAAGTTGATTATATAAAGACGGATAATAAGACGTACAAAATTCTTAATTCAGTTTTTGGGCGTGTTATACTACTTTTCAGGATATAGTAGTCTAAGTTTAAAGTATCTCATGTTGCCGAACCAACGCGAATTGATATCGCAAATTATACGCCAAATTGATAATATTATTTATTGTCCAAACTAGGTAATTATTATTTTCTTCCGTAGTAGTGCAAGATATTGGATTTAAATTTCCATATTACAATAGAACTTAATGCACAAAGAATGCTAATTTTAATTTGTGTTATTTTTATGTTTCATTGCGGATATTGGATAATGGATGTTACTTTGCATAATGTAGAGTTGAATAATTAAAGCGTAATTTTCCTTCTAACGATGTGTGGAACATAGCCAAAAAGCATTTGTATCACAAATGCAAGTGAATTGCCTCATTATGAACGATTAGGTGTTTGTGATTTACACGTTGGGCACATCCCCGCAGACCATATCAAATTTACAATGCAAGTGAAAACCACTTTTATACTCCAGTTGCCCATGAGAATAAAAAAAGGTGACATTTTTTATTATTTCGGACAGATAGGACGTGCTGTTAATTTTTGAAATGTCTATACTCGTACATTGAGAAGAAAATTGTTATCATTTTTTTAAAACAAAACTATTTCAAATTCAAAAATGTAGACAACTAATGAATTTATGGTCACGTTAATATAGTTCTAATTAATTATTCCGGTCTGGAAAGGGAAAATTATGTATTTGCTATTATTAATGTTTTTGAAGGTATAATTATAAATACGGAAGTAGTGCGCGGGCCTGGTTATTCTTAACTGTCGATATCAAAACTATATTGCTGCGAAATAACAGGAGATACGAGGCATGATCAGAAAATAAGTGTACTGTGATAAATCGGGCTAGTAGTAAGACTGAATGGTAGAGGAGGATCTCCTGACAGAGCGAGTATGGGAGAAACACGTTAGTACGTAAAATCACGTCGCAGTGTCCAGTTGCGAGATAGAAGTTGGTAAAAAATCCTGCCAAGTGCGAGCCACGTTCTGTGATCCGCTTCCTACTCGCGGAAGGAATAACACCTACCGAAATTTTTTCACGAATCAAAACTGTTTACGGCGAAGGCGTTATGGACAGATCGCGTGGGTTTAAGTGGAAAACCTTTCCATTTTGACTGCTGAGTTCATGCAAAAAATTGTTCATGAAGACCAATTGACAGTGGATGAATTGCCAGTGATATATCTACAACTCTCCACAAGCCACTTATACGAGACACAAACAGGAACGTTGGGACAATCATTTTTACCTCGTTCAGACACTTTCACACACTTTACTTTTAAAATCAGGCCTTGTTTTTCACTGATTCTACACTTCACTTTAAGGTTTTGCAAGATTGGTTGTATTTTGTTGCCTGCTCCGCTCCACAATAATTTACCAATGTTCTTCTGGAACAATTCCTCCAAGATTTTGGAAAGTTCTATTCTGACGAAACTGCTATTACTTTCCAATATTTACGATACAATACTTCCGTGAATGTTTTACTTTGTATTAATTCACAACTTTAACTGGTAATACATTAACGACGTCTAGTTTCTGCTCAACTTTTATTTGTTCCGTTCCCTGCAATATTTCGCCGCCAACTGCTCTATACGTTCCCTTAGCGCGCCAAACAGTCCTACAATGCTTTAGACCTGCTATTATGGTCCATTCTTGTGTGTGATTTGTGTCTGTTTGCCGATAACAATTCAAGTCCACAATGTTTTTAATTATTGATTATTAATTGCCTTTTAATTACTACAATATATATAACTTTTCTCCAGTTGAAAATTTCAGTTAGTGATTACTGAACTGGGAACTCCCTCGTGGTATAACCCATTAGTAGGAAGGCATTCAAGGTCGATTTAAATTAGTGTATTTCGGTAAATTGTTTGTAATTTTTATTTTCTAGTTTTACCCTGCTACTGAAGGTTGAATTAGTATAATATAATACCAAGCGAGATAGTGTCACGCCTGATACAATTGTCGGGAACTGTAATCGCGACATCAACATTGGGAGAAAAGTTAGACCACATTTAGACTTTCACCATGGGTCAATAGGAAAAACGGGGAAGTATCCTTCTTGCTCACCGAGGTGTTAACCGGACACGGCTGCTTCAAGTCATATTTATATAGATTCAAAAAGACCGAAGAGGAAAAATGCGATTTCTGCGAGAATCAGGACGACGCGGAGCATACAGTATTCCACTGCGACGCGTGGAGTAGACAACGTCCTATCTCAAGGCGGAAATCAGTCCAGAAAACCTGAACAAACTCCTTCTAAAATTAGAAACGTATAGAAAATTACGCAAAGGAAGTAATGGAAGCCAAGGTAAAACTTAGGAGGGCCTAGTATTATATTAAAAATCGGAGAAGCTAGTGCAAAAGACACCACCCCGAAGTAATACGCAAGTAGTTTCAGGTGGATAAATGTCAGGAGTAAAAGGTTTGTGGTTTTAGCCGGTAAAAATCCGGCACCGTTGAGGAGTGCGCATCGTCCTCCTCGTCTTTCCAAGATTTCCACAGTATCCCTCGTAAAAAAAGACACATTAAGAAGTATCTACAACCACTTTACACGTATATGTGTTTCACATTCTTGTTGTAATGCAGGAGTCCCATTTAGCGAAAGGAAGTAGTGAACTATTGGTCAATATAAATATTGTGAAAAACCTAAACAGTATAGTTGACACGATAATAAAATTGTCTGGCTTGTTCGTATCGTAGGTATAGGAACGACGAGCACTTGGAGGCGCGACTGGAATTTGCTTGGGATTCCTCCATGTAGCCCTCCAGAACATGAGCAATTCAACACATCGAAATTATAATGATTTCTTATCTCTATGATGAAAGAATGAACAGATCTATGTATATGAATTGGTGGTTATTAATTATTGGGAATGTGTGAAACCATAATTATAAATAAAGAATATCTACAGATTACATATTCCAGTAAGCGTTACTATTTGAAATCGACGAGCTTGAAGACTGGCAGGAATACAAGTATGGTAACTCCTTTTATCCTTTCCGAAATACACGGAAAGAACTACTTTTCCTTGAAAAAACCTTCGGAGTTGGTACACAACTCATTCTTTCTCCCTGGATGCTTTGGATGCTCTTTCCTAAAACCCCACTCAAGACGCCATGATCAACAAAATCTACATTCTGCAGCCAATCTCAGGAATACAACCGTGGATCCCGACCCGGGGGGACGAATTGGCTAACAAATTAGCTCAACAAACTCCTAGACTGATATTTATAAGTATTTTGAGAATTGGTGGCAATGCGAAAAGATGATGGTCGTGTAAGATCGCTGTTGACAACTAAAACCTACATTACGCGATCAGTATTATTGAAGATGGTCACTTGAAGAATCTCTCACACGTGCCAATAATATTGGTAAATATTAAATCATGATCTTGATTTCTACCAGGACGGACGATTTATTCAATTATTGATCAATGACTGGCGAGTTGGGTATGACACTCAGGAGGACAAAAATAAAAAGACAAAGTAAATTGTGGATCAAAAGCTCTTTAGATAAGAGTTCGAGTCATGTAAATGGGGAAAAAAGTCCGAGAACTACTGAAATTCCTGATTATTATCGAATGTTTTGATGGTTTGGATGGACAACTGATTCAGAATTTAGTACTTTGGATTCACCACTAATAAAAATATACAGTCGTGAAGGATTTGCACAATTTAACTCTAAAATAAAACATAACTTATTTTCGGGCAGTATTATTGTTCCACACAGATCGATATTTTGAACTGAATCGATTTTGACAGTGTAAGGAGTCTTTAAAGGGTGCAGTTGTTTCATTTGGGACTAGTGACTAATTACGGGCTCTCATTGTGTGGATAATACGGAAATAATTAATAAAATGTTATTTAATACATTATAATCTTATATATATATGTATATATAAAGTAATGATTAATTAATCTGATTAATTAAATTGCCCCACGTTTTGGAAACCAAAACGTAATAATTAACTAAAGAGCTTAATTAAAAAAATTATTATAATTAAAACAAATTTATTTCTTAAAGGTACAATTTATTAGCCCTACTTGGGCACGCTAAATTCAATCAAAATTTACAAACCAATTTTTTATATTATTTGTGGCATTCAAGGAAAAATACAAACTTTTATATTTTACAAACAAACAAATCTAATAACTCTTCTTCTCAGGGTCTTTACTGGGTTTGATAAGTAAGAAACAATCAAGATTATAAATTAAAGAATTAACAATTTAAACAAATTGAAACTAACGGAATACGAAATGAAGAGAAACGAAATCTGACTATACCCTTAATTACCGTTTACAGAAAATTTAATTATTTTGGTTTGTACTTACAACTGCCTTTCTGGTACCAGACTATGATTTCGAAGCTTGGGACACAATTCCCAAAAAGGTCATTAATCACAGACTCTACACTTGAACAAACACACGGTTGTATTTCCTGGATTACTCCTTCAGGAACTCGATTATCTGCAACTGTGGTCAACCGTCAGACGTATTAAATTTCGATGCCTTTTGCGGAAAATATTTAGAGCGAGTATCTATCTGAACAAACAATCCTAAAACTTTTGTTTCAGCTTTTCAGATTTTTGTATAACTTGTCTCGCCGTCCAAATTTTTATACAAATGTAATGATTAACATATAATTTGGACCACGCTGTTCGCACTCTGAATTTCGCTCCCTCTCTCTACCACAAGATTCGCCAGACTGCAATCAACTTTCTTATTCGCCAGACAGCCACCAACTGAACTTCCGTACAATGCGCGCAGTTCACAACAAAGCTAGCCGATAAAGAGCTGCCTCCATTGTCGTTCTTTGAGATCGCTGCAGCTAAACAATTCATTTTAATTTAAACAATTAATGGTCTCCTTAATTAGTATCCAAATATATATATATATATATATATATATATAATATACACCAATGTTAGAAATAAAACAAGTTTCAAAATTTACAATTATTTTTTTTTGCGTAAGATAATGATCATGTAATTGAAAGAATGTTTGAACAGTCTCTGTGAAGCGTGAGAACGTTGGATCCAGAGCATTCCCAGACGGGTATTTGTCATTAGAGATATTTTTGACGGTAATTTGAAGACACAATAGTAAAATGAATGCACGTGTCAGGACTGTGCGAGACCGGACCATTTATTGTTCTCAACCATAGATAGCGTTAGTGCGAGTGAATGGGATGGCCTTTCGGACAGTTAAAAAGTAAGTTGATCAGCAGAGCTAAACCTGGAAGGAGGTGTTAAAACTGAATGGCGGATTTGTGGCTGAAATTATGGCCAAATATATTTGATATCATGGTTTGGAGAATTCGGTGGAAGATAAAATTTAAATCTGCTAATTTTGTGAGTTAGTGTATATGAAACATTTAATAGACTTGTGCCGACTGGCAAAATATCTCGTGATCTGACCATTATTATGATCACTGTAACACCTAACCAGTTTGCCTGGTAAAAACTTCTTGGCGAATACTTGCTAACTGACTGGCGGCTGCGGACGAAACATCGTGGGTCCGTAGGCGGAATCCTATTGTCTGGTGCTCGACAAAGGAGTAAATTGTGTGTGTTTGTGCAAGTGGATGTGCAATTGTATTCACAATATGGCCTATTATTAAAATATAAAAGCTTTCCGTAAACATTTGCTGTAAATTGTTTGGAGTTGAAATAGAAATTCCGATCAATGGAAAATGGTGTGTTGAGTTTCATTTTAAAAATTAGTAAAATACATTGTAAACTTTTCATGATTGCCGTACCGTCAAATTTCAATATGTGTTTGTAGTTTTGTGGATATTTTATAAGCTAACATTTCTGAAAATTCAAATCAAAACATTTTTATTTAAATTCTATATTTCATTTTGTAAAATGCAATTTTATACTTTTAATAGATATTTATGTAAATTTAATATACAAAATTAATTATATGTCTAAAATAAATGGTTAAAATATTATATTACATAAATTTCTGTGTTATTATTTCTAACCTATCACTGAGTTAAGAATTTCAACTAACATTTTAAAAACTTCTAAAATTCTTTTATTAGATTTAAATTGTGCTTTAAATGATCATAAATTGTAAAGTAAATTAAAAATAAAATGTTTTTAAATACTCCAACATTAAATATTGCATTAAATTTCTCCTCAATGTAAATTAAAGTAAATAATTTAAAAAGCTATACGTTGTATATTACATTAATTGACTCTGAAACATGGAGAAAATTAAATTTGTTTAATATCTTTAATTTATATATATATATATATATAAATAAATGGTGACCACCAAGGAGTATAATAAAAGGATTAATTCTAAATCCTTAAATATTTGTATTGTCAGCGTAATATTATGGCCCAGGTATTGTGGGCAACAGTCAGCGTTGAATAAGAATGTGGACTTTTCAGACGTATTATTGTCGGCAATGTTTGAGGTGGTAAGCTTTGTCGAGGGAACAGAACAGTCGGCGATAGAAACAAACAGTAAACTGCAGTCTGCGATATGAACTGAAATAGTAAAGTTGAATCGGCGGTAGGTAGTGATCGAGAGCGGTCAAGAGTTTTTCCATATGGAGTTCAAACTAGACAAAGCTAAGACTCCAAGACTTGGCTGGTAGATCTTGGACGAAAAGGTTGTAGAAGGAACATTGTAGAAGGAAAATCCGGCTGTCAGTTTGACCGGAAACATGGTTTAGTAAAAGTAAAATCATGAAATATGGTTTTGAAAAGTGGTTATAAGTAAATGAGAGATATATATAACTCAGTGGCGATTTAAACTGATCGGTTTACCCTCTAAAACATTCTGTAGTACTTCTTTGTCTGTGGAAATTTTGTTTGTTGTGCTGACGTAGTTGTGAAGAGTGAAATACAATGGCCTGTACAATCTTTTTAAATTATTGGTGAAGTGAAGTAGTGTTTTATGAGAGCTGCTTCGATGATTGGTATGTACGAAAATTTCATTGTAAACCTAATATAAAAATTACGTACCGTCAGATTTCTTAAGATTTCTAGAGATTTTTCCTGTGTTAATATTTCTAATGTAAATTTAATTAAATGATTTTGAACATTTTGTTTTTCTTTAATTCTGTTACAATTGCTGGTTTCTATAACTGATAGAGGCCCGATAAGCGACTCTGAAGATCAATAAAGCTGTGGTATTTATGTAAAAGTTGTGTACAAAATCCAGCTAAATATAAACGTTTTGTATTTAAAATATAATTGTTTAAATTTTTCATTTATATATATATATATATATATATATATATATATATATATATATATATATATATATATATATATATTGTAATAAACAATAATAGGCGTTTTAATTAATTAAAAGAATTTGACGAATTTACCTCACGTGAAGCGCCTTTGAGGTAATAATTAAATGGAAGGCGTTAATTAAACGAAATAATAATAAAAATTAACAAATATAATATTTATTTATTTTGTGGCAATAGAGATAATTACAACAAAATTTGAGATATTTCTCTCTCTCAGGGCCTCTACTGGGTTTGATAATGGACAGAACAAATTGATTTAAAAATCTTATTAACGAACAGTTCACAATTTACCTAAACAATATGTCGATAGAAATAAATTAAAAAGAAAAGAAATTAACTCTGATTGACAATTAAAAGAGAACGAAACCTGACTTTATCCTTTAATTAAAGTTTACAATTAATCATTAGTTTTCGTTTTGTTACTTACGTAGTTGTCCAGCTGGTACCAGCATTCTTTTTGGTTTCGGAAGTACACTATTGCAAGATTATACACGGATTCTAAATATCGACTCACAGATTTTACACTATTGAAGTCAAAATTGATAGGCTCCCAGGAACTCGGATGATCCTCCTGAATGTCAGCTATCTGATGTCTGCTTGCCTTACCGGAATCCTATGATTCGTAGATTTATTAGTCTTTTACTGAATTGGACGTAAACTGCAACGTATCTCCTTGACGATTTATTTTAACTGTTTATTCTTTCGCAGTGAACTAACTTTTCTTTAGCTCCTGGCTGTAGACGTAAAAAAAACTTACTTCCTTTCCTGGCTGGCTACAGACGTAAAACTCTCTTAGACTTTCCTGGCTGGCTGTATACGTAAACTGATTTTACTTAGCGATATTTACGAGGTAATGCTTCCGTGAATGTTTTTACTTCGTCTTAAATTCTCAACTTTGTTTAAAAATACATTACGACGGCTAGTCTCTGCTCTAGTATTATTTGTTCCGTTCTCTGAAATGTCCCACCACCAACTGATTCCTAGTGCTCTCGAGTTTTAGCTCGCATACGCCATTTTTGACTTTTCGACAAAGCAAGTGAGCTCGCTTTTCCATTGTCGCTTTGTTCGATCATACCGCTATAATGGATATCTCAAACAATTCAAACAATGAATGGCCTAATTAATTGGCATTACAATATATATATATAATAATAATATAAATTTCAGAATTGTTCAATTATAGTTTGTTGCGTAAGATTGTAGCTATATTGTTGTCAGATAATTTGGAGAGTCATGGTGCAAACCGTGAGAACGATGGTTTCATAATATGCCCATATTTTTTGTAACATTTTTAATATTTATTCTGACGGCGAAATGTGACCCGGCCGAAAATCTGTGAGAACACAGATTATATCACCACCAGATAGTGTTAGTGTGAATGGAGAGGTGGTGAATTTGATGAAGAAAATTATTCAGTCTGCTGCTAGAGTTTGTGACAGTTCGTCGACAGAGTTGGTCATAGGAATTCGTGTGTGAAGGACAATGTCGTCCGGAGTCGGACAATAATATAGAATTCATTAATGAAGAAATGTTGATTTGAAGCTATATGAAGAGTAAAGTATTGAAATATAGTAGTTTACTCGTCGTCGTCAACGATGGAAATATCTATAGGGCAAAGTTGGCCGGAGTTGTACTAGGACTTGGTACCTGGCTGGTGTATGAGTATTTTTAACATTATTATATTGATTGTAAATAGTATCTTGGTGAGACATCACGCATACGTAAGCAGAATTCCATAGTATGCTGACCTTAAAAGATGTCATTGTGTTTTGAAAGTGTGTTTGCAATTAAATAGCCCATTTTTCAAAATTAAGTGTTCATTGTTAAAGTTTGTGCTTATAGTAAATTCTGTGAAAGTGCACTTGAAGGACAATGAAACTGGTATGTAGAGTTCATTTTATATTTAGTAAATATTTTGTAAACTTTGAATAATTATTAGTAAGTTCAAATTTCAATTAATTTTGTTTGTATTTTGCGGATATTTTTAAGTTTATATTTTGAAATTTAATCTCAATAACTTCTCTTGCAAATTTGATATATCATTTTAATTTTGTACTATTCCGAGGCCCGATAAGGCGTTCTGAGATAGAAATATAAGTCTCATTCGAATAAATAGCCGTGAAAATTTTTTATGTAAACTATGTAATATTTTTTTTGTGTTTCAATAACTTCTTAATGTTATTTAAATTTCACTCTAATTATTTCTATATCTGTCATAAAATAATAAGAACTTCAATTAAATTTGATAAATTGAAAACTTGATTTAAATTGTAAAATAAACATTTAAATTTCTTTAAATATTTCAAATTTGCATTAAGATATTAAAATGCATTTCGTACGTAAATTCAGTAAACAATCAAAGATATATATATATATATATATATATATATATATATATTAATTCCTGTATTTTCCTTGGATATAATATATTTTTTGCTTTACCAACAAATATAAAATATCACGATTAATTATTTAATAACGACGCTTAAAATAAAATGTATGTATTTTGAAAAAAACAAGCATTTAATACGGCAGTAAAGGCGACCAAGAAAGTTGAACTAATTTCTGAGCATTTCGGTATTTTTGTGGAGATTGATTTGTAAAATGCCAGTGTATGGCGGCATCACATATTCAGGCTAAAGAATGACTAAAAATAAGTGTCGTGATTGATAGTCGATTTTGGCGATCTAGCCCTGTAATAGTAGGCAAAAGGGTCCCGGACACAGCAGTGACGTCACGGGATTGGCGTGATGCCAGCATCTGGGCAGGGGCGGCGCTGCACCGCGGCGCGGCGCTGCGGAATCGATACACTTTGTAGCAGAGGGCCTCCATGGTGAACGCGGGTCCCGGACACTAACAAATACGAGCAACGCACTCACCACGACACTGCTGGACACTGTCAAGTTACTTTCTTACACGAATACATCACATTTGTTTACGTAGTATACTCCCTAAACCCACTGCTAATAATTAAAGAAGGTAAGTGGATACATAATTACAAAACAAAATCATAAATGTTCTGCTATACGGATTACAACGGCAACTCTTACTATACCTGAACTTACCACAGACCTAAGGGTAATGGATAATTTGGATTTCAAATTTAGATAAATTATTATTTGATTATGTTCAGGGATAATATTTTCGTCTGTTCAATTGCCATATTTTCAAAAAAGTATATGATGATTTAGATTAAGCCATCTATCGGTAAACGAATCTGGTCTTCAGGGAGGAGATGCGTATTATACTTGGGTCCCAAAAAGTCAAAGTACTCTTAACAAGTAATAGAAAATTTACTCTATTTAATTTGAATTGGAGCAGTAAGATCATTTATGCTTTCAGCAGCATCTTAACCAATCACTTGACTGATTTTCAATTTTAGGCCACCAACCCAGAAGTCAGCAAATTAACATGTAGTGATCCATTAAATTTAACGAGTGGTTTATTTGAAAACCTCAGATATCTGGAAGGTGAGGATGGGATGTGCGAACCGCATGAAAATCGTTGGAAGTTCAGGAAGATAGAGGCTGTGGTATTTTGGGACATGACATAACTTATAAAAGCAAGCTGTTGAACCCACCCAAAGCTACGGGGAGCATGTCCCGAATATTCGGGAAGGCCAAAATTTTGCTTTGGTGGCAATAGATGATAGAGAGGGGAATTTTCGCGGAGAGAGAATCCTTCGCAACTGGAGAGTAGAGTCAGTCTGGAACAAGAATCAAGCGAGTGTCAAACTACAGGTGAATGAAGTCAGTATTGAACGAGAGATGTAACGTCTTAAAACTAACATAAAGTTTGGCCACCCTCATATCTGAAATCAGCCAGTTGTATAATGACAAAGCTCGAACCTGAATGCGGAGATACAGTTTTCGTAAATACCATAAGTAACAATTTATGTTTTCAAATGCGAGCTACCTCTAGATTTCTCTCTGTTAATCAATTATATGCTCGCATATACATTTATTTGTCCGCCCTTAGAGATTTATAATATAAAATAATCTAAATAATAAATACGCTTTGTTTGATTATTGCGGTATATATTTTAATAACATAAAATATTGGGGTATAGAAGATCAAATATTTACTTTAGAGTAACAGGCTACATGAGGGTAATCCACGTGGTAGTAACTCCACTTTAATAGCATAGGACGGGATTTAAAAGGGGGAATGCGGAAGGGTAGAGGAAGGTAGCCAAGGGTTAACTAGGGCCCCTGGGCTATAGTTTAAGGATCCCACCCGGCATTCGCCTAAAAGTTATGCAGGACGAAACCTAGAAAATCTTCATCACGTAGGTCGGGCATTTGGTACTTGTCCCACATCCTTCCGATGGTGGAAGAGGGGTTTGCTGTGGGGACGCAGCATTCCCTTCTCTGTGTCTAGCCCAGTTTAGGGAGGCAGCTGGCCGAATGTACGAATGGGATCTTAGGATAACTCGTACGGTATGCCCAAAGTCTGCTACATACAGCTCTCAAAACAGTTGTTCAACGAACTCGTACATTTACCAGTTAACGAGGCGAGTAAGTGTAAAATAAATAATTCTCTCAGATTAAGTCAATTAATTACAAACATGATTCAAATAGTGACTATGATTTGATCTTCCGCAGCCTTGAAACCCCTAAAACTTTCCATCTTACATCACATTTCTAAGTAAGTAGAAGAACATTTGTTTCTACATTTATAAAAACGGGACAGTAGGCTGTTTACTTTATGTGATACTATCATATTTTATCAAATGGAATCAGTACATAAAAACAACGATGTGATTTAAAAATTTATTATAAATTTTGTAAATCAGCTTCCCATTCTGCCTTATAGGATTCCATCGCTGTAATTTATTGAAACCCTCAAGGAATTCAGATGAATGTAGTTCTCTCATCTTCATAGAGAATAATTTCTGACTAATTTTGAGAAGTTAGAGAATTATAAAGGAAGTAGAACGTTTCGATATTTAAACCAAGTAATGCAGGTAAAGTAACAGATCGAAATTCAAACAGTAAAGAAAAACGCTTCCTTATAAATAAGCCTAAATAGATGAGTGCCGTCAGAGATAGCTGTTTTAGCTGTCATGCATCACTTTTTCATTAATCATTGAGAAGAAATGTTATATATACAAAATGTCTGTTCCTTAAGATTGCCGATTGCGATGAAACTTTAGTGAACTGTTGTTATGCGGGAAGCTGTCAGTCGGTCTTTCGAAGCATAATGAATGAACGGGAGTGAAATTTTGAAACATACTAAAACGGCCGATATTCTGTCTTCGGTGAGATTAATAGACTCTTCTCAAGATGTTTATAGTGTTAAATTTCAACTCTTTACAACATGGGAAGGCAGCACCACTAAGGGTGGGGGTGGAGGGACGTTAATTTAAAAACTCGAAACAACCAAGATTGATGTCAAATTCAGGATTATAGAAGCCAATAACTAATTCTGACTTTCAATTCAATATGCCAGTTAAGTTGTTGTTCAACCCCTAGGTGTGGGTAAACGACCTAGACTGGTGTTGAATCTGGGATTATGTAAGTCACCGAGGAAAATTCTGATATCTACAAGACTAGATAAGATGTACGAGGGTGTGCTAAAAAGTAATACCTACGATTTTTTTTATGTGAAAACTCTGAAAAGCCTTTTAAATGAAACACACTTTATCAACATTCTTCATCTTTATTCTTTATGTCTAACTATTTATTTCTCAACATAGTCATCCTGGCGATGAACACATATCTCCCAACGAGAGACCAGATTGTTGATATCATCAATGCAGACGGAGCTACAGCTTCACCTGATGGGACGGGTATGGATGTGGTGGAATTTGAAATAATAGAAAACGGCCAGAATTAGCGTTGAAAAAAACGTTTTGACAAGTTTTAGAGTGCATAATTTAAACTCCAAAAGGCAAGGAAGGGAAGAACTTGCCGTATGGGTGCTGGTTGAAGGGGTGTCGATTCCGGGTTTATAGAAGTCACCGATTTTAATTCTCAGATTAACCGTGGTGCAGGAAATTTTATGTTACTTGACGTGGGTGACAAAATGCTACCAGGAGTATTCTTGACTCTCTTAAGTTAGCGGTTGTTTTTTGATTTTCGTAGGGTACCAGTTATATTTTTGGTCTCTGTTTAGTTAAAGGTATAATTTTTTTATGACAAGGTAGCAGCAGTATTTTTAAACTTTATTAAGTTAGTGAGTATTTTTCACTCTTTTAATTTTTTGTGACTTTATTATGTTATGTAGTAGGAAAATTAAAGATTCGTTAAAGATCCGTCAGTCATAATCCTGGTTTAGTTGAAGTTAGACGTAAATGGGTAAATGCATTAAATATATTGTAGTAATTAAAAGACAATTAGGAATTAATAATTAAAAACATTTTGGACTTGAATTGTTAGCGGCAAAAACACAGAAATTACACACAATAATGGACAATAATAGGTTTAAAGTATTGTAGGACTGTTGGCGCGCAGAAGGGAACATCGTACAAGTCAGTTGGTGATGAAGGGCAGCAGAAAGCGGTCGTTATAGAAAGAGACGAGACGTCGTTAAAGTATTGAAAAGTAAAGTTGTTAAATAGAAGCAGAGTGCAGCATTCACCCGGATATTGCTGCGCAAAGATTTCGGAGTGTTCCAGTTTATGCCAAATAATTGTGAACAGTCGTCGTGGAGGAATTATTTGAATTACCGCAAATTGGCATAATTGCGGAATAAGTCATCTTAGAGATATAGCCAACACTTGCTAAACCAACAGTTAAGTGTAGAGTCAGTGAAAAGAATGGCCTGTTTTAGAATGTGGAGTGTGTGTTTCTGCAACCCTGGTACCAGAGCAACTGTAAGTCATAAATGCATTAAATTATTATTGTAAACCTTTAATTAAAGATAAAATCGTCATATTTCGGGTTTTTGAAAATCGTAAATATTGTGTATTGGCTTTTTGAATAATATTTTAAAGTGAATAATAGCTTCACAGTAATTTAATTGTTTTTAAAAAAATAAATAAATAACTTTTCTTTATTTAAAGGCCCAGTTAAAGACCCTGAGAGTTAGAGAGTAAAATTTTTGATTGTTCGTGGTAAATTTTGTAAAAACTTGAAATATTAGTGCATCTAATGAATTAATGTGTTTGTTTAGGTAACTAAAATCTTATTTATTAACATCCTTTCATTTAAAAGTCAAAATAATTTAAATTGACGCATCAACGCGGGCTAACTGTTGTATTTAATTGTACTTGAATTAGAGAATACTATAAAATTGGCACCTCAACGTGAGGCTAATCATATATATATATATATATATAATAGTTTAATTTTGTAAATACCACAAATTGACGACCTCAACGTGTGGCATATTTTGATTTTGTTCATGTAATTGCACTTTCATTCTTGAATACCACAATATATATATATATATATATATATATATATATATATATATACATACATATATATATATAATTATGGAATTATGTGAAGCGTGTGTGAAATGTAGTAAACATTGATGAAAACTTTATATGTATTTATTAACAATTAAATAATCAAAAATAAACTAAGGTATCTAAAATTAAGATCACACTATGTTTCTGCAAGCGTTCTATTTTTCCTCAAATGGAAAAGTAAAACACGTTGCACTATTCAGAGCAATAATATTAACTTAAAATAAAAAAGTTATATTAACAATTAATCATAGTTATTGTTGAGTTTCATAGTATGGGATTGTAAAAGAATTGCACTGATGTTAGATTTAAAATAAAACATTTCGGAAATTATTCTAGAATAATTCTGTTGAAGAAATCAAAAACATATTTACAGTTAATAATGTTTGTGGACGACGGGTTGTTTATCAATGGGGAGGTTTACATTATATAAACGTTCTTGATACGGATCCTAGCAGCCAGAAAATGAAAAATCTGATTGGTAAAGTTTGTGATAGTCTGTAACATAAAACCTATTCTAGGAACTCATCGCACTGCTACTGTTTTAACAGCTAACATTTTTTTCTAAATTTCAACCTGGAGTAAATTTTAAAGTTAGTGGCGCATAATGTGGAAGTACTAGACCGCATTTGTAGTTCACGCCGACTGTTCGTCTTTATGAACAGAACAATACTTCTAGAGCACCATACTCAAATGTTATTACCATTCTAAAATGGTATATTTAGTTTATATCTAATTGAGATCAACCATTCTTTAAGCTCCACTAATGGCTTCTGTAAGCAACCTTTATTATATTATAATATCAAAGGCAATGGTTTACAAATGTCAAATACGAATGAAAGCTTGTTTTTCTGCTATTATTCTTCGTGAACTTTGGCTGAATGTGTTCCGACTGTGAACGTGAATTTAAAAATTGCACACTGACCTTTGACAAATGTGCTGTAGGGCGTGCAGTATTTCATGTTGTGACATTTCTGTTACGCTCCCACCTCCTGATAAACTTAGCGTAGTCGTACAACGTTCCAATGTAACAGTTCTATTTACGGCCATTTAAAGGTGTGTCATTTAAGAGATATTGAAGCAATACTGCGCAGTTTTCAGATATGAAAAATATGTGAAAAGAAAACATTTCCTACTGTATTTATATAAATATTATACTGCGGCCTCATTACTTAGATATCATTTAGTGTGTTAATAATTATATTTTGGATGAGGTACTGCTCCTATGTCGTGGGTGTAACAAGGACTCGATTGCCGTAAACGGTTAGACCCCAAAAAGCCGACGCTGCCGAAGTAAAACTGCGTAAGTGTTAGCACGACAGTTTAGTGGACAGATTTGTATTGGAACAGGTGGATGTGAATAGTGAAAGTTCAGTGACGCGACGAGCAGTGATAGATGCATATAATAACACAGATGAGTATCGTAGAATAATAGGGTCATGAAAGGGACAGGCAACACATTCTCTCGCATCGAAGAACCACAGGTTAGGGAACCTGTATATCTCATACGTCTGTAATGAGAATTTAGTTAAAACGCAGTAATTCTGGAATGAAGCCGCTGTTTGTCCAAATGGCGGACTCGGTTGGTGGTCTCGGACTGTTTCGGTGACAAAGGACCCTCTTGGCGACAAAAGACCTTAAGAGGGCTGACAGCTCCAAGGGACACCAACATTAATAGGCCTGAATAATTCTGATCAGGAAGCATCCCTAGTCAGCGGATGGGCTTGGAAAATTAAAAGCATATGTTGGAAAATTTGGAGATTTCGGAAGAGCGAAATTGATAAGTGAGTAGTCAGCCACGAACTTGAGCGGTCAGTGACCAGACTTAGAAAAATCCAGCGATTCCCGAGAAAAATGTGAGGGTGCTCACTATGCATCCGCTGTCTTCAACATGAACTCGGCCGTCCCAGCACAACGGCACAGTTTCGTTTGAATTGTTTAAATCCAAGTATCGTAATTCCAGGACCCTCCACTTTTGCTTTGAATCAGTAAATTAAATTTATTTATATAAATAAGTTCAATTTTGCTATGTTGAGGTTCATCCCACGAAATTCCATGTTCATTGTCATTTCTATTAATTCAATTTTAATGAGGCTTGTTTTTATTAGAATATATATATTGTAATACCAATTAAAGAGGCCATTAATTGTTTTAATATAATTGGATTGTTAGCGGAACGAGTTTTGAAAGCAACAATCACGGCTCTTTGTCGGCGATAGTTGAAAAACCGCGCGCTCGTATAGTAGTTAGTCTGCGTCGAGAAATGAAACGTTAAAGGAGTCCGGCGAACGTTATGGTAGAATGTGGATGCTGATATAAAAGTATGAATAGCGCGGTCCAAGAAGTCCAACTGTGAGATCTATTAGTTTACATAAAACGCGAGTAAACATTTTTGACGGAGAGACTCAAATAATAATCGCAAAGTTGGAAGCAAAACGTTTTGCTTCACACAGACTGAACTAAATTTCGCATAGAGGCATCAAGGAGACCTAGGTCCGAGGGCTGACTGAGGGGCGGCTGATCCAAAGTTCCAGGTGACAGAGAACGAGAACATCGACCGTGTGTATTAAAAATTTAATGTGTAGAATCAGTGAATAATGGACTTTTTAGTGAGTGTTGTCATCAAGCTCCAAGAATCAGATCTGGTACCAGAAAGACATTTGTGAGTACAAAACAATTATTTAAAATCTGTAAACGAGGATTAAAGGTAGAAGTCAGATTTTGTTCGTTTTTTCTTTTCATTTAGTTTCTTTAATTTCGTTTATTTTCATATTGTATTAAGTTAGCTTCAATGAGTTTGAATTGTTAATGTTAGTATATTAAATTGGATAGTTCTATCAAACCCAGTAATGACCCAGAGATAAAGACGTATTTGATTGTAAAATATAAAGTTGTATTTTTCCTAGAACGCCACGAATTACAAAAATGAAATATAATATTTGTTTGTTAACTTGATGAAATTCGGCGTATAAAGTAGGGATTACAATTTGTACCTTTAAAGAATAAA
The DNA here is from genome assembly GCA_037074705.1 of Zhengitettix transpicula. Lineage (NCBI taxonomy): Eukaryota > Metazoa > Arthropoda > Insecta > Orthoptera > Tetrigidae > Zhengitettix > Zhengitettix transpicula. The sequence goes on along the minus strand of CM073592.1, from coordinate 117,502,725 downwards.
TTTTTAAATCTTAATAATTTTGTTAATTAATTCTTTTAATTACGACCACCTTTTAAGTATCACAATATATTAAATCAATTAAATCGTTTAATCTAAGTAACCCCGTGCAACCGATAAACCCTGTAAAGATAAGTATTACAATTAGCGCGCCAACAAACTTGAACCAGTAACGGATATGGAAATTTTCTTTCGAGGACCTGGCAAAGTAATAAACATTCATATTTCTTCGTCACTTAAAGATTTAATTTCAGTAATTAAAAATTGTTTGTAGATATATGTTTTTATTTCGTTACGTTTTTTAAATTTTGTATGTGTTTTTAGATTGGCTCTGCGATATTAAGATATTAACGATTTCACGTTTTTTGTTGTTATTTGTTTGTGGGAAATTTAAAATGGTTAATAATTAGGTAATGAAATTGCCTCAGTGGCAAAATGACGGCCGAATCTCAGTTTTTGGCAAGGCAGGAAATGGATGACATCAGCTATTCATTTTCGGGGTAATCCGAAATAACAGAAAGCGATAAAATTGAGAGCGAAAATTCAGGGGCAAATAAAGAGAAGGACGATGGTGACGTTAAAGATATATTGAGAGAATTTATGAAACAAATGGCTCAGAATACGGCTGAGGACAAGGTTGATAATGCGAGATTATGGGCTGAGAACGTGAGATGAATGGCTGAGAAACAGGAGAATCAGAGTTGGATTAGTGGAAAGGCGTGACAAATTCGAGAAGTTTTTAGAAAATAAATTCAATGAGGTTGAAAGTAAATCGGACGCGGATGTTTATGAAGTATTGAAATCGGTGGCGGGAGAGCGGAAGGAACAGAGAGAAGAAGAAAAGAAAAATGAAATATTAGAAATAGATTCGAAGTACGTTTGGCGACGACGCAAGTTGAAAGAAAAGAAAACATGGGAGGAATGCCCGAGGTATTCGTAAAAATGAAGAAATTAATGATTATATACGCGAAATAGCAAATCGAGATAAGGATGAAATCCCAAATCAATTAGATGGTCAGATGGCCAAGAATTCCGCAGAGCAGGTGGAATCTGACTTAGCTCGGGCATTAGATATGAATGGCGAATTTAAAGTTGGGGCTGAAAGGGTTTAGTTGAAGTTCGTGGAGAAATTACCGGAGTAAGGGAGGAATTGGGTGAATTAATTAATATTCGGGGCAGTCGCAGCATTATTGTCCATGCATTGTGTAAACGCGGAATAAAAAAAATATTTGAACCGAAATCGAGACACAAAATAACACTTTAGTTACTCCGTTTGGGGAACAGGCGTTATTTAAATTACATCGTAATCGTTTTCGTGTTTATGATGAATGTTCTCGTATTCGGCGATCCATGAAAATATAAGTACTTCACTTCTCTTTATATTCTGAAGTTTATTTAACATAAAAAATGTATAACAATCTTTAATTGTTGGTTTAATATAAATTATTAAAAATAATCGTAATTGTTTTTCAAAATCAAATAGAAATCAGTCCGTTATATAATGTGTGTGTTTGTTTTGCATATACTTTGAAGCGCTTGGGGCATACAATTTATTCATGAATATTTGAAACAGCTTATATTTCATAATGCCAATGTTGTAAACAAGCCTATCTTGTAGCGTGCTCCTCCATCGTTTTATTAAAACATAGTATTAAAACCATATTTTATTTTATTTCTACCCCCCGGCGTGGCACACGCTCATGGGAAGCCCCATAGACAAGTACGCCTTGAATTTTCCTACCGGTGCAGGGCTGAGAAAAAGAAAGGAGGCTGCTTGCTGTGGGAATACGCACAATTTTCCTCCATGTGAGGCCTGCACGCCGGCGTCTTCTAGGAAATCTTGACCAGTCATGGTGGAGGCTTCGGCGAAACAAAATGGGTCCTTCAGAGCGGTGGCGGTGAAGGACCAAGGCGGGAGATTGGTCCAGCACTCTCAAAAATCCACGTGGATCGAATTTGTAGAGGGGCATTGTGGAGAAGATTTTGAGATCAGTTAGTGGAGTGACGTTGAAGGAGTGGGTTAGTGATAGGAAATTAGTCTCGCCAAGTACAAGGTGAAGCAGAGCCACCATCACGTTACACGACACATAAGCAGCCCGACGCCGTACCAACACGAGTAAAGAGCCACAGCAACCAGCCGCCCGGCACCGTCATTTTACATCGCAGACCACGCCAGGGCTAAAGTAACTATTCAGATGTGCCTTGACGAGCGTTGATGATGATGTTCAGCATTATAAACTCGGCATAGTCTCGAAACCTCCTTCATTACTCATTCGCACGTGCTGGATATTGATTCAGAAGGGGGAATTTATAACTGGGGTTTCCCGATTTGTACTGAAGCTTGAAGCTATCCTTCGACATAGTAAAAGTCCCTAAATGAACTACAATATGATAATACAACACACAAATCACATATTTTTCAAAAACTTCAAATCTGCACCATGATCAATCAACACCCAACATCAATAGTACAAAAGTAGATGTTTCTAAAATTGCTTTCGGTTGTATATTTTACGTTTTTGGACTGAATGTTGGGCACCAAAATTAAGAAGAAAAAGACTCACCTGTTATTACAGGCTGCTGTCTATGCAGAGCAAAAATTTTAAGGGCATTTAAAAAAACAAAATGTATAAAAACCACCTGTATGTTGTAAACACGTGTATTTTGGTTTAGTTTTGCTTTGTCTCGAAAGTGTTATTTGGTGTGGTTTGGAGAATTCGAAATCGTGCATTGGCGGACGGATGCCGGGAGTTGTTTTCTCTGAAATGTTGGACGAGGTGTGCGTGGGGGTGGAGGAGATAAATATTTCCATCCAAGTAATTTTCGTGTCCTGTCTCGATTGTTGGCCTCAACTCTTGTAACAATGGAAGAATCAGTGAAACTGACATTTCGACGAAGGTTTCTAATAATGAAAAAAGTAAAATAATGGGAGGCTATAATGGAGGGAACGGAGATAAGCTTCTGAAACTAAGGGCAGTTGTTCTGCGCTCACCGCAGCTGGTGGATGTGATTATGAGAGGCTCCTTATTGCGTTACGTGTATACGTTTTAAGATGTTGTCTGTGATATAGTCCGAGGCAGAATCGACGTGAGAAAGGGGCCACAATTTGTTAGTGAAGAGTTCATCGAAGCCACACAATTTAGTACGACGGCTTGCCAGCAATCAATCCCGGAGGCCGACGCCTTAGCCAGTGGTCAACCCCTGAGTCCACGCCTTGCAATGGTCCTGACTAAATCATCACTGCACTTAACCCGTTCTGCCGGCTGTGAGATACGGAGACGTCGGTACGAGAGCTACAGCAGGCAACACAACACAGAATAGCAGTACGTATTTGGTACGGGTAGCAGATCTCTTCTACGTAAAAAACCACAGGTTTATTACAAATTCTTTAATGGTCAATAAATTTTTGATTTAACGTAAAAACCCAGCCCACAAAAAAATAATTCTTTACAATGTACATCAGTAGTAATTAAAAAATTCAAACAATAATATATATACATAAAATAGTTTTTTTTGTTGCAGATTCTGCTTGTTTTGCCCCGTTAGTCTGTGATTGTCTCAATAGTCTGTGATTGAGAAGGTCGCGCCCAAATATGGTTCAACTAAGAAGTTTCAAATATAGGGGAGTAGTTACTCATTATTTAATTAAACTTAAGTGCGCCTCACGTTTCAAAGCTTAACAGACATTCACTAAAATATTATTTACATTAAGACTACCAGAAACACGAAAAGTAAAAGTCTATGGGTTAAATTAAATAGATCAATAGAAGTGTTAATAAATATTTATTTCTTACTTTTACTGACAGTTTTTACGCACTTATGGGTAAAGGTCAGTAAAATAAGCGATGAATTATGTCAAGTTAAGAAGTTTCCATAGAAGACATTTGCGAAGACAAGAATTTCAAACACAATTAAAATTTCTTTAATAAACATTAATAAAAGGCTACATTTAAATAGTTGAGAAGAGTGTTTTACTTTTCTATGTATGTATTTAATTTACAAAATGACATGAAATTACAATAAAATATAATTATTCTAAATTATTCTAAATATTTCAATTATAAATAGGTATGTAAAGAATAATATTAATTGTACTTCTATTTAAAAAATACATTATAAATAAATAAAAGAATAGCATTCTTCTCGACTGAAAAAAAAGGATTATTTCTTAAAATATAGACGGAGACACTACTCATCTTATTGTTTACGGATTGTGAATCTGATTGATTTTTATGAAGCATTAACTCTTTACTTCGTTAACTTAGCACGTCCCGTTAGATCAAGTAAGAGTATCAAAATTTAACCGATATAAATATGAAGCGAAGTTGCATAAAGTATGTGGTAACAACAATTTGATGTAATGGGAAAAGATATTTTTTAAAAAGGAACAAAGCGAAATCTCTTGAGAAGGGAATATCTCAATATATAGTCATTTCCAAATTAATGTATTTGTAAGAGAATTATTACTTGTTTTATTTTATTCCGTTCAAGCCTTTACACATTAATTTACTCTTAACTTATGAATTTTCGTACGTACATCAGTAAGTTGAACAAGAAAAATATCTTCCCATATCAACCAACTATTACTGAAAATGAAACGTAGCTGAAGCTCCGTTCCTCTTTGTTTGGTTAATTTATTTCAAATACGTTCGAAACTGAAACGAGCCATCTCGCCAAATGATTTAATACTAAAGGGCACCTCAGTGAGCACACGAAGTGGTTTTCTAGCCCAGAAGGCGAGGTGCTACGTTTGTCAGACCTTTCGTTTTCCGTTGAGGCCCTTGGGGTACTACTCTCGAGACGAGTTATCGACCAGATTTCCTCTCTGCGAGGGGAAATATGCGGGTGCCACATGTGGGCCTATAATCTCTTCCAGAGCAACACACTGCATTGTTTTAGAGCACACTGCACACAGTGTAAAATAAATATTAAATTAATATAAAATCGGTGGCAACTATATACAGAACAGGAAAATTCTACAAAAGACTAGACAAACCCTAAGATATTTTCAAATTAATACACGACTACAAGAACTTAAATCAAATGAACATAGAAAGCAATTAAATAACGCTGTGAGTATGCACCACGCTAGTTTCATTAAAGTTTATTTCTAACGCTGTGCATGGATTGTGGTCCAATGCTTGTTAAATTCAATAGGCAGGGGCTCGACAATTCAAGAAGAACGTCAACATGACTACCGGCACTTGTTTGTACTGTATTGTTTTGGACTTTTTCGGTTGTGAATCCGTTGTTCGCTCTGCCGGTTACACTCCGGTTGAAAATAGTGACATATACAATGAAAATACAACGTGTCGTTGTTAGTGAACCATTCAGTTTTGTTCCTCCGTCAACTATTGTTCAACCCATTGTTCGCAGAATTTCGGTAATGCAGGTGCTTCCTCAAAATATCGAGTACGAGTCCAGTAGCAGTAGTACATCTTACCGTCAACTTGTATATGTTGAAGCCAATTCTAAACACATCAGAAAAAAAAAAGTTTGTGGGGCCTAAAAACCACGAAATTTTGCACCTCTTTTTCAGTTTTTCGCTAACAGGGAAAGCATGAAGCAATCAATTGAAAATAATGTTTGGTAGTAAATTGTAGAGCATAAAATTCTGCATCGAATGATATATCTGATTCCGAAATCGGTCGAACGAAGTGGTAGAAATCGTTCCTTAAATTATCGACATTTTACGTCATTTTCGAAAATAATGCAGTTTGATATATTTCTAGTGCAGATATCTCCAAAATGGTCGGCAATACACTTATTTGTCACGGAAGTAAAGTTTCATATAATTTAATTCTCATTCCAACGCATCACCTGGTTTTAAAAATACACTGAGAATTGCCGAAAAAACGCCCATTTTGCTGTACAATGCAGCCGGACCGACTGCGTTCATATTGTGCGCTGAGGATAGGAGTGACAGTTTTCTACTTAGTTACCTTAGATAAATATACTAGGCATTAATTGTCTTTACTTTTAGGATTCATCTATTATTGCTCAACGCTACTTATATTAAAATTTAAGCTGAATAGTTTAAGAAAATGTTTTATTCCACTCTAATTATGACCGTTTAGGAATGTTTTCAAATTGCACCCCCTTCCACCCCCACTCCTAGGGTTTGAACTACATCTTAATGTAAAAGTATGGTAAATGCCCATTACCCCAGATTCAACACTAGTCTCTGTTGTTCACATTTATATAACGGACTTTCACTCACTTCCTCCCCCACCCCCATACCTCGAGGCTGGCTACAGATTAACTGACATAGTGAAAGTCAGAATCAAACTCATAGACTTCTATAAGTCTCGAATTTTATATCAATCTCGGCTGTTTCGCGTTATTTTTATGCAAGGCCGCTCCACTCCGTTCCTTAATGGTGCTGCCTTCCTGTGCTGTAAGGGGTTGAAATTTGCACCAATAGGCAACATGTCTATAAAGTTTGGTTGAAATCACTCCACGCGTTTAAGTTTATATATGAAACTTTGTTGAATCCCTTCCACACCGACTCCAAGGTTCAGAACTGCAACCAGCATATTGAATGTAGAATTAGACCCAGCGGCGCCCCTGATTTAACACGAATCATTGTTGATTTCAGATTCTATTTATGTAACGACTATTCACACACATCCTCTCCAACCTGCATTTACTAGAGACTAAGCGACATTTTAACCGGAATAGTGAATGTCATGCTCAGCGGATTCCATAACCCCAGTTACGCTACCAATCTGGGGCGTTTTTGCATTATTTGCCTTTAGGGTTTGAAATTACACAGTTATAAGTTTGAGAACAACTCTATAAATCTAAACGAGCCCAAAAGCTTTTATCTACTCTAATAATGGTCGTTTTCGAATCTTTTCTCTGCACGTAAGAGTGTTTCGGGATCATAAGTAACACCTTGTAGCGCATACATTTTGGCGCATGCCTCCGACGGACCGAGAGCCCTGTTTTGTTTTTGAACACCCCAAGAAGGCCAGGGTGGGGTCAATGGCTCGGTGGTATTTGCGGACAAAGGAGTTGGCCGCTCCAGGTAGAGAGGATTTGTCGGAAAGGAGCCCTGGGGGTAGGGAGCTGAACCCTGGATGTGGAACGAAGTGTCCGTACGGAACCCGGACAGTAGTGATTGGCATAATCGAATGATTTGAATAATCGAGTGATTCTAATAATCGAATTATTCATTCATCGCTCTCTCGCTTAAGCCTTTATAAGTCTCGTCATTCGGTGGTCGTTGTATCATAATCGATATTTCCATGATCCTCAATAATCGAATGATCGATTATGGTCATTCGATTATGTCCATCACTACCGGGCAGTAGGTTTTGGACTTTGAAACGGAGGAGGTGGATAGAAGTCTGGAGAGAGATGGTGGTGATGGTGAACTTTGAAGTGAGGAGAAGTGGAGTTTTTGGGCAAAAAGTTCTCGGTGGAAGCCACGGTCGGAGGAAAATTGAAATACGTGGTTGGGAATTTCCGAGAGAATAATGAACGTGGGGATACGACGGAGCGGCCGCAGGATCATCGGACGCCGCTGCTGAGCAGGAACCGCTCGCGAGTCGTTGGCCTATAGGCCGGAATAGGGAAACGTCGGTGGTATCAACGCATAAATTGTAGCTCCAAGAAAGTCAGTTTTTATTTATAATAAAAATGTCTCTGCTATAAGTCCTAAAATCCTGAGTTAAAATAAAATTATAATTTTTTATTTTTGTTACATATATTAACCCTTTACAGACTATATAGTTTTCCAGATATTGCTCCACGTGTTTAATTTTGAAAGTGAAACTTTGTTGCACCTCCTTCCACCTATATTCATAATGGCTGAGGTACAACTTAATCGGTACGATGAATGTCAAAATTAAACTCAGCGACTTCAGTAACCCCTGATTCGAAACCAATCTCGTTTGTTTTCGGATTACTTTTATCTAACGGCCTTCCACCCCCCACTACTAGTAGTGTCCCCTTCCCATACTGTTGGGGCTAGAAATTTTACACTAAGCATCGCGAGAGGTACTATCAATCTCACTCACCCCGAAAAATATGTAATAGTCGCCAATATCAGCCTATTTAAAAAATCGCACCCTGCTGCTAGGTATGGTAGAACCGTTCCACATCTCGTCAATAAACCAATATATAGAAACATATCCAGCAACATACTTCAGACTGATTTCAAACGACATCAGCAGTGCTGTTACAACAAAGGTGGAACTTATTACTCGAATCCACGAAGCGATTGTCTTTCTTACCACGCAACCACATGTATTGGATAATTTGGGAGTGGCTCAGCGCCGCCGATGTAGTTTGTAACCAGCTTGAAATGTGTTGCTCCTTGTGCTGCTAAATGTTGGGTATATTGTCGAAATGTTGAAAGGATACCCATTATTGTAATCAAATCGTTCTCAAATTTCGACACTCAGCAGCAGAAAATCATTATAGAATTTCAACGACACCATTCAATGAGACAAACAAATAATAGAATATTTTTTTAAAAAAAAAAACACATTAAGAAAGAATGGGGATAAGGTATTTAATGCTCCATTTAGTTATTACCAATAGTTTTCTATAATTATGTTATAAATGTATTAATTGTCTAGGACACAAATAATCAAAAATATGTATTAAAATGCTAAAAGCTAATTGGTTGAATACAACAGAATATTGAAGTGATTCAAATGTAATTCAAGTTACAGAAAATTTTAGAATAATAGACGATTCAAAAATATTACATAATGATCAGATATTAATTGTGCGATGGTTATGTTTACAATAAAATGTCAAATTACATTCAATGATTACAAAAATAGTGAATATTTTCCGTTTCATGTATACTCATTCACTTTGATATAGAGCAAAACAAATTCATTATCTACAGGATTTCTAAATAATTTTGATTGCCTTGTTAATGCAATTAGAATGGAGTTGATCACCGATGACTTGTATTTGTCGCGCCACGATTTACACGTTATAACTTATCTGAAATAATTGGTTCTTCGTTTCGGTTGGCTCGTGAAATGGGGAGATTATTTGGATATAACCTGCAGCGCGCATCTCAATGTAAATTAATCCTTTAATTCTTCCGATAATGTGAAAGTGGATTCCATCAGGCCATTTAGTGGTACCCCAAATATCCGATAGGAGAAGACCGTGGAACGTGGTGACACGAGCTGGGGTTCTTTGTTGCCAATATAAATTACTCCACATTCAACAGCGATTCCGTCACGCTATTATAAATATAAACTAATATTTAATTTTTTTAAAAATCATTCATGTTTCCTTAGAAAACTTTGAATTACAATTTTTTTTCTACTAAGAAAAGCTAATGAATTGTCTGAAGCATTATATGCTTATATAGGTGACTGAAGTTAAGAATTAGTAATTATTAAGGAGTCTCAAACAACTAATCCCATGTTGTGATTAATAATTTAATTAATTAATGATTCAAAAAGACAAATTTAGATAACTTAAAAAAAATTAATATTTACGTCTGATTGAAAAATAATAATAAGAAAGATAACGAAATGCAGACCAAAGAAGCGATAATATAAGTACTACAGAACGTTTCTGGAAGCCTTGTTTGATTTTTTGGAACTCGGCTTCCAGAAACGTTGAGTGGTATTTATATGATCACTTATTTTGGCTATCTTACTTATTACAACTTATAAAAACATCCATTCAATATTTTTATGAAGGATTGATAATTTGAGGAATATTAATTTTGTTAAATAATACTGTTTAAGTTATTTTACGAGTCTGTCTAGTGTTTTGTTGGCTAACGAGAATATTATATACAGAAATTACAGATATCAGGCTTATATATGTATTTCAATAAATAAAAAACTGGCCGTACGTCAGGAAAAGTCAAAAATTGAACATGAAAAGTAAAACATTGTTTATTTACAACGTCATTGATTAGTGCTTCTTTCCAGTAATGTTTGCAATAAATGCTCAATATTGTATTCGTGCCTCAGCGCGTCACTTCGATCCATACATATAGTTACAAAAAATGTATGATTTAGTAAGCTGTACCACCTTTCAAGTTTGTCCCATGACTGTAGAATAACCCAGTTAAATTCTTGAAAATTAATATGAACAAAACAAAAATGTTTGGTACTTTTTCAATTAAATGATAATGAGCAAGGTAGAGAGTGAAGGCTTACCTGCGAATTTATACCAATTACAATTCGCGATCTTCAAGAAGGTCTATGTTTTAGTCAACAACGTTTTGACGGCAAGCTCCACCATCGTTTTCAGGTTGATTGAAAATGCCGCGTAGCCCCCTCCCCTGGAAACTGTTCTGCGTTCTGACAGGTCAAACGCGGTCTCGGGATCACAGTCAAGCTGACGATGATGGCGGAGCTTGCCGTGGAAACGTCGTTGAATAAAACATTGGCCCGGGCTGAAACCAGAAAATTGTATTTGGAATGGCTAAAAGAACGAAAAATTAATCAATTTCTCAAAGAAGTGCCAAAACGATAATAATTTAAGGCAAAATGAGTGAAACGACGTAAGAAAGAGGAAAGAAAATCCGAGAGGGAGAAAGGAAATAGTTGAATATTTATATGTAGCTTTTACTACATTTTTTTAGTTATTCAGACTGTACACTTAATTAATTCTATTAGTACACTCAATAAGAGTGATAGGATTACATTTAATGATGTGAATAGCTAGATTAAGAACATATAGGAGGAATTAATGAATCAAAAGATGAACACGAAACGAATGGCAATACGTCGTTGCAAGGACCTTTAAAATAGTGTTGATCACAAGTCGATTGAGTATGTAGAAAACAGCTGACACCTTTGCTATTGTAAAAAGAATCAGGATTCAATTTTAGAAATCCATAGTTAAAATTTACCCAATTTCGGTGATGGCTTGCCCAGCGGCGCGGATTGATGATTTCCGGCTCTCGACTGAAGACCAAAACGATTGTTTTCATACGTGCAAGGTACTGAGAGCGTGGCAAGTTTGCGAGCTATAAGTGAAGAACAGTTGTTTTCAGTTTTAACATCGTGGTTACATATAATTCGCAAGTTTACTTAATTGTAGTTTGTAATATAATAGTCTACACGTGCCCTCTTATCATAACGTCTCTTCAGCATAGCGGACCTAAGAGGGCGCAGCTGCAAGAACGCTGATGCAGTTAAAGACATCACTTTAGATATAGTGAGTAACGATACGCACCACCACATAAATTTTCACCCCTTCCGCCTAGGCAGCTGTGAAAACGCTGCGTCTAATGAAGTCAGCATTTTAAATGCCTTATGCAGACATGCACACGGCAGCAGAAATATTCCACCCTGTAAGAGTTCTCATTGGAGACTTAAAATCATCTGGGAGGGGGAAAGGAGTCTTCGAATTGTTCAGAGCTTCTTGGAAACGGCAGTCGTGATCCAACCTCCAGACGGGTTGGTGGCTCCTGGTGCTATCCGCCAGTTTGTCTTACTTTATTTTATTTCTAACTATTAAATCTCTTTATTGTTCATCAACTCTTATTTGACTGAAGTGCAGCGAAACACCAACCACTACGCCTAGGTTCAATTAGTTGAACCCGAACCCTCACGTTACCGACTTTCCTATTTCCTGTTCTTAATTCTTCCTTTATCCTCTAGATCGGTAGCCAGATGAGCTAACGGAGGTATAACTCGGTTGGTGAACGATCTATCTGGACTTCCCATTTCCAACTGCTGGAATGCTACATGATCACAGTGGTGGAGTGTTACATGATGGCAGTTTGGGATGTTACAAGTTGAATCCGGAGGGACGTGCGAGATTAGTATTTATTCAGTTGCCGAGGTTTGGTCAGTGGATATCGAGAGATGTTCTAGAGATTTTCTTACTCTGTGAAGCTGTAAATATTCACGAGGACTATTATAAAGACAATGTCTTTAAATCTGGAGACATTCTAGCAACAATTCTATTGGACGATAACGCGAGGACGACAGCGGACAACAACCAGCGGCCCAACCTTTCACCAGCCTTCACCACAGGACACCAACATTGCACGGATGGGTGAAGAGAAACGTTGCGTAACTATTTCACAATTTTCCATTTTTGTACATTTTCTTTTATTTTCACTTTCTGAGAAAAAGGACTCAATTCAAATGCATATACAATATAAATAATAATAATAATAACAGCAATAATATTAATTTAATTAAATAAACCTTGAGCTAGAAAATAGTGTTTTAACGAAAAATTAAATATACCGACTTTTTGTCCTTTTTAGGACTTCTTCTGGGTTTGTCTAAAATTTTGATAATAGTAACACAAGTAAATGATTTTTTTTTAACAATTACAAAATATTTTCGTTAATTTAATTTACTTACAATTTTACGAGGTGAAAACAATGTATTGTTGCCTGTATCTCTTAATAATACTATAAATTTCTAACTTTCAATGCTATAATAAATAAATATTATACATATATATAAAATTCAATTTTTTTTTTCTTTTGAGAGTTATCAACTGACCAGTTCAGTTGTGTTTCTCTAGACTCTTCTCTTCTGACGAAAGGGACAAGGACCCCAGAAACGTTGTGTGGTATTTATATTACACTTTTTTGTCTGTATTGGCTATCTTTCTTATACATTAAATATCAAATTGAACTCTTGTTTTATTTAAATGACTAATTATAACCAAGGTCGACGATTTTCCAACTTTACCGATTGCTTTGATTATATATAGTCACGTACGTTACTTTCCTTCATTCGAAAAATTTACAAACAATGTCCTTGGCAAGTAATTGTTTTATAAGGAATGACGGGGAGTTCGTGAACAATAGAAATTGAATAATTCTTTAGTCCAGAGCAAAATTGTTAAAATTAATCGAAACTGAAATTAATTGTATTAGTCGAAAGTGCTAAAATGTTTCACGGTGAATCCAAAACTTTGAAAAACAGTTTATAAAAATGAAAAATAGATGATGAAGACAAAATTATGTGATATTATATATATATATATATATATATATATATATATTGTAATACCCAGTTAAGAAGGACATAAATTTTGTTCTTATTTCATCAGATTTGTTTACCAACTCAGACTGGGGATTCTTGAGTGGTTTTTATATAAAAAAAAGTTAATAATAAGCGGATTTTAGAGAAGGGGAGGACTATAATGGTTTTGACAGACATCGGGACGGACCCTAAAGGCATAATGTCAGAAGTTTTGTGGAGATCCAATTATATTAAAAGGAAATGTTTATTTTAATTGTATTGAGTGGCTCTCGGAGCGTGAGAAAGCCAACAGTTGGTGTTTGTTTGGCGAACGTGGAAACTAAAAAACTGTGAAAAAAAGGGAATATTCTGGAGAGGGGGAAGCAGATAAAAGTTAGTTGGACTGGAGACCTCAGAGGAGATGGACGTGGAGTGTGGTGTCAGAGTTGGGAGGAGATGGACGTGGAGGCGGTGATAAATATTCGGTCAAATTAAATGGTGGCCGTGACTAAAAATAAAATAAACATTTTAGTCCATGCAATCAGTCAGGAGCCGGGATATATAAAAAAAGATAAAGTGAACGTGTCTGTGAAGCGTTTGTAAAAGTCTGTGCACAGAAGGGCATTGTAGATTAAAGTGCATTCCTGAAAAATCCAAATAAAATTGTAAGTAGACATTCAGTAATACATTCTGTAAATTGTTAAATAAGGGTAATCAGTCAGATTTCGTTTCCATTTTATTTAATTGCATTGTTTAAATTGAATAAAAGTTATTAATTAATGTTCATTTCATTACATAATTTTCACTGATTAGTTCAATTTAATTAATTATTTTAATTTTTGAGTAATCACATTTTGATGCCTTAACGTGGGGACAATCAAATCATTTAATGATTGACAACTTTCATTGTTTATTACAATATATATAACCACGAGGGAATATTTTTAATGAAATTGAACATAAATTTACATAATATCTTAGTAAATAAATTGCTGTGTCGATTAAATTGCAATATCTGAAAGTACCCCAAAACAATTATTTCACTGTGATTCATAAAAAGGTATGATAGGAAATATCAGGATGTGCCCTGTTTCACAATCCTCCAAATGTGATAAAGGATGAAACTCTTAAGTACATAGAGTTTTCAACAACGTTTCGCATGGTTGTAAGGTTCCTTAAGGTGAAGTTCTATTTATGATCGATCGTTTCCCTAAAGGTACCATGCCTGGATTTTATTGGACCTCATCTAAGATACCGCTAATATTGACAGTATCATTGTCGATGCTCTTAGTAACAAATTTCAACCCTAATCGGCATGGGAGGGAAGAACCCTCAGTGGAAATGGCAGGAGGGGGTAAATAAAAACAAATGAAAAAATATGATAGATGAATTATGGTTATGGCAGGATATGAGTTTAATTCTTGCATTCACCATGCCGATTAACTTGAAATTCAGACCTTTGATGTGAGGGGTGCAAGGAGTGACCCAAATTATGCGAAAACGAAGGAAATGGGTGTCTACAATTTTTGTGCAATCGAGTAGAATGCTGGTTTTAACCATGTTGATTAAGTTTATTTTAATCCCTACCGCATGGGGGGGGGGGAGATGAGGAAGGAGCAATTCTTTTGAAACGGACCATTCCAGTGTCAAATCTTTTAGATCCATAATGATCGTCCCGATGCTGGTTAAGTTACAGAACTTCTACTGTCTTAAGGTACCCATGAATCCCATAAGGTACAAAAAACTTTTATTGATTTAGGGTACCAGGAATTTGTTTACTCTTTTAAGATAGTAAGAGTAATTTATATAGATATCAATTGGAAATTGTCAATCACCGTGACGGTTAAGATGAAATGCAGCTCACATAGGAATAATGTGGGAGAAATGGTTCTAAATTGCTCATAACCGTTACCGTTGTATAGTACATGATAACTGTAAACACTGCAGACTTTGAAAGTTATTCATCTTTTGTTTTCAAACAATTTTTAGTTTAAATCTTCTCCCTTTCGTTTTGCTATTAGGAAAATGTCATTTACCACCGAAGAAACATTCGACATGTTGATGACTCTTGGAGAATGTCATCGAAATTGCAGATAAGCAGCCCATGCTTATGAACAGAGATATCCGTTATCAATGTTTTCCAGTGTTTTGTGGTACGTGTAAATACAGGCGGCGTTCCAATTTGTTGAGTAAAATGGCTGCAATTGTGGCGATACGAACCCAAAACCCGGTGTTCAGCGTCTGAGAACTATACCACTCAGAATTCTGTCACAGTAGTCCCACTGTCCTTTACCACCTTTCACTTTTTTGAGGAAGACACCGTTTCCAGTAAGTTTTAATACGCTGCGTTTGCTAAATTCATTCATGAATTAATTATTTTTGTAATCAATATTGCGTTCTCTTTCTCGTGTTGTCTCAAGTATTCTTGGTGAAACATGAACAGAACAACCAAGCGTATGTAACACAACACATCTTAGAGTTTGTGGTAACCCAATTCCATTACCCTCATTGTGATATTCGGTGCGAGTTGCCAAGAAGTTGTTTGGAGCGCATTGCCAACTTATAATAAACTGCATTATCGCTCGCAAGTAACTTGAATAATTAAGCGTATTATGACTGAACAACTGCAAGTTATTTTGTACACAATATTATTCAAAGTTTAATATGACATAACAACTTCAAAAGTTCAATGAACAACCCAAATTGAAAAATGTTGCACATTGCACAATCGAGTATATTAAATATTTATTAGCTTATTACATATCTATTTTTATTGTGATTATTAGACACATCACATACACATAAGAGAGAAGTTTATCATCAAGAACACTCACCATCTGAAACAGTCTGCCAACGCCGGAGTAGTTTTTCGATTCCCAGTATGTAGAAATCGCGTGGTTTTGAGTTGAAATCGACAAATCATGTTGATATCGCCTTTTCACACGGTAAGGAAGTTCCTTGAAGGTTGTTGGATAGACAGCGGAAAAGGTGAAAGTCTGAGAGCGCAAGATCAGGTGAATAATGTGCTTACTGAATGAATTCCCAGCCAACTCCTGTATATTGCATTTTCCAGGTTATCAGTGCGTGGGTCAACGTTATCAAGTTGAAGATTCACTTCACGCAGTCATGTTTGTAGTTTTTCTTGTATTACATCTGCTAGACGTCTCAATTGGTGGCAATAACTGTCGGCAATGATGGTTACATCTCCTGGAAGCAATTCGTGTTAAATTACTGCGCGTCAAGAAATCATGACGTCACAGAACATGAGAGAGAGAGACGTTACTACGCGACGATACTGCACAAAAAAGTAAATAGTTCCTTTTTTCGTAATTTAGTAACGCAGAAATATTTTCATTGAATAAAAAGTATAATTTTAACATGAGAGAGAGACGTTACTACGCGACGATACTGCACAAAAAAGTAAATAGTTCCTTTTTTCGTAATTTAGTAACGCAGAAATATTTTCATTGAATAAAAAGTCTAATTTTATCCAGCAATAGTCTGTCGAATGACAATAAAAATTAATACGAAATACTTTACGATCCTTACGGAAAATGTAAGTTAATTTTCGCGCCTTATTAGTGACTCCAATATGGCGACCTTTGTTTACAATTTGAATGTAACTAAGAATATCTTCAATTTAATATTTCGTAATGTTTGAAGACTGAGGGACAATTATATCCTGAAATTGTCAAGGAGTATAATTAAGAAGAAATTCGAAGGTATGTTTGTTGACATTGATGCAATAAAATTCAAAGTATTTTATTGCACCGGGGATGGAGTGTTGATGAAATTAGCATTCTCTCTGAATAAGTAAATAAAAATTCAGAGGTAAGTAAAATGACTAAAGAATAATGTAGAATTAAATACTTTTTTGGGTTTATATAAATAAGTACACGTGCAACGCCGGACACCAAGCTAGTAATTAAACAAAATCTTCGTCTTCAGAGATTTGGTTTTATTAATTGGTAAACAACTTCTTAAGTTATTAATTAGAACTCAATGGATAGAGAAGGATTGCACGTCACCGGGAGTTGACAAATATAGCACATTGGTTAGAGCGCCCACAGTAGATACAGCGGAGTTCATCTGGCGGGATTTTGTTAATTGGTCTAGAAACTACTCGTAGAAGTGTCTGTTGCTCAGGTAAGATTTTAAAAGAGGAAGTATTTATATGATAAATTCTAGAACTTAAACAAGAATCCTACGTGTCAGACCTTATCAAAGGCCTTGGTTATGTCATGGACAACAATGGACCAATCTTTCTTCTCTTCGAAAGCCTATTTTATTTTTATTACTACTCTGTGAAGTGGAATTGGTGTGCTTCTATAAAGTCTCTTCTACAATTGGTTAAATTCTTCTGAGAAAGAATTTTTTAAAGAATTTATATGTTATTGGTAGTAAGCTGATCGGTCTCTAAGGCGACAGTACTTCAGGAGGGTTTCCTGATTTAGATACGAGTACTATTTGTGTTACCTTACATTGGTCCGGGTAATGGCTCAGTCTTAAGCTGACACTTAAGGTAAAACTTGCATTATACCATAAAAAATACGGTTTGGGACTCAACCCCAGTCATAAGTTTTAGTTCGGACTTAATTAACGATCTTAATTCTTTTTAGTAGACTCCAGATATAATTGTATTTTGTCTTCCTTTACTGGAGTTAGTGAATTGAAGAAGGGTTGTAAATAATCTGTTAGACATGGTGCAAGTGCAATAGTCTTTCCTCGCTCACTTATTGCCCAATTTCTGTCGGGTTTTAGAATTGTACGAAATGTTTCATCTGCCAGTTTTAATTTCGTTGTGGCTTTCTATAAGGAGTAATATTTTGCTTCGGTAGTCAAAAGGTTTGATAGATGATATTAAATGGCCTAATTTTATCTTGAAGAATTGGTTTCAAATTACGTGTAGCTTTGTTGAGTCTATTTTAATCGATTGTGAAACTAGCGCTCCACCAGTTTCTGCGAATATTTCTTTTTCAGCTATTTTTCGTTTACATATCATAGGAAGGGCCGGCCTGCTGTGGCGTAGTGGCCAGCGTCAGTGCCTCGCATCACAGAGGTCCCGGGTTCGAATCCTGGTATGGGCATGGATGTTTGTGGTCTTCCTGGTCAAGAAAACTAGGGTTAAGGCTGTGGGAGAATAGACACTCTGACCAGGTGTCACTCCTAAATCCAGAATGTATCATGTAAGATGACAGTCTGACAGTCGTCTCGGTAGGCCAAGGCCCTTCGGGGCTGTCGAGCCAGAGAGTTAGTATCATAGGAAGGGCTTCACGCACGTCGTTCTATTTCAATAATGGGGTTGAGTCTCAAACCGTATTTTGTATGGAACAATGCAAGTTTTAAATTGTATCATCAATGATCTCATCTGGGGTTTTGAGGGATATGACTAGTTCGATTTTTTTAACTATTTCCTTTAATGGTGGTTATAGCACCCTATTCCTGATGTTTGTAGTCGACGGAAATGAAGCATGTTTATGCTAAAGAATTCGGTGTAGTGCTCTGCTTTTACATTGTCTTTCGGGCTGACTATACAAGGCAGTGATTGTAATTACTCCTGCCCAGTTTTCCACGACCACACTGGTAGCTTTATTGTGCTCATGAATGGTAATGTTTGATAGAATTTTTTATTATTGTACTGTATTGTTGCAGTGTATTTCTGATCCTCCGTGTGCAGCTCCACTAGGGTGCTGTGTGTCAAGCATGATGTATTGTGAAATAACTTTATTCTGTAAATATTTGGGTTTCAGATATTAGTATTATATCCAGTTCGTGATTATTTAGAAACTACCGTCGTATGATGTTATTTCACAAACCATTGACATTAAAATTCTGCAATCTTAAGTATTTGTGCCATTATTTAATTTTAGAGACGGAGGTTGTGAGGAGGTTTAACATTAATTTTATATTTTCAGCTAGTTATATCGACAATTTTTCTAGTTTTTCAATGTGGGATGTTTGTGGAACTATAACGCGCTGAGAAGATTGTTGTCAATTTCACACAATTTGAACAAATGATCTTTCGTTTCAATTTGGAGATATATATGGATGAGAGTTGGTGGCGAAACAGGTCCTCGACTGCATGGTAGTGGAATTTTCTCTGTTTCAGTTCCTAGTAGAGCTGACATCCTTTGCAGATCGCAGGGTGCGCTCATTGATTGGGTTTCTTTATTATACTGCACGTCTTCATTAGTGGCACATTTTACACACCAAGGTTTGTGCATGCTGAACATCTTAGTTGTTGTCATATACATTTATCAATTTGCTTTACTATTTTGGTCTATACCGCACACTCGTGAGCAATTTTTCTTCTTTCTGAACCCGGGAGGATGTGTGCATGTCAGGTTGAGACAATACGTTAAAAATTTTTCAGTCGGTTCGGATTTCAGTGCAAACTCTGTAGAAACCCTGTGGCAACCGGTTTACAAGGGCCCCACTACCGATTACGTGGGCTGATCTGAACTTCCCCCCCCCCCTCCTTATAGCAAGTGGTGATTGGGAGGGGGTTTTCTCTAAATGTCTGGAGCCACTTTTTGAATTAGTTTTGCTACTGAAGTCTTTCGGGTTGTAAGGGCTCCTGGGTGATATATGCTCAGTCTTCCTTTTCTATATTATACTATATCTTAAGTTTCACTTCGCTTTCTGATTTTGTTCATGTTTCTGGACGATACTTGGATACCAAGAACCCTACGTTATCTACTATCCTATTTTCCTATCCTAGAAGACGTCCTCTAGACTGTGAAGAAGAGATGGCGCTGTATTTTCCTCCGACCTCATATTATTCAGTCTCATAATTTCCGTACTATAGCTCAAAATAAAAGTTATTAACATGAACCTTAATTTGATCTTTGAGTTTTGGGAGGTACGATAAATTACAATGTCTACATCTTTAGCAATTTCCGCATTGACGATTTTCCAAATTGGGATGTGGTGGTTCTATTTTTGCTTTTGTATGTTAAATGTCATATATACGTATTTATTAGATTCTCATTGAGCTAATCAACCCAAAAATATTGAGAACAACTGTTTGGCTAATCTGGGCTTCACATTGTATATATTCGGAATTTTATGTCAATGGGTTTCTATTTCACCTTTTTAATTCATTCGTACCAATGAAGTAGTGCTCATTTTTTAATATCATAAGTATGGAATTTTACTTTCAGATCTATTAATATAATTAATCGTTTACTGTAAAAAGCTGCAGCTTCTGGCATGTTCACTCAGTCTCTGCCTATGAATTCTTAGTGTGTACATTTTTTCCGCTGCAACATTCACTTCTTCTGAGTCGATATTTAAAATAACTCCATCGCCCTCTATATAAAAATGAATGTCTGTCACTCTGTGTGTGTCCGCCTCCTAAACTATTCATCTGTTTACGATGAAACTTTGTAGAGCTGTTGTGCGAATGAACGCAACGTTTTCTGTCGGTCTTTCGAATCGTTATGAAACTCTCAAAGAGTAAACAGAGATGAAATTTAAAAACATGCTAAAATAGAAGACATTAGAATCGATTAATTACTTTCTGGGCGCTATGTGATTAATAGTTTCTATCCTGATGTTTTATTGTATACTTTCAACCTCTCAAAGCACCAATAAGGGAGGAGGAGGATGGGAGTTGCGAAACAACCAAGATTGGTGTAAAATCTAGGGTTGTAGAAGTGAGTTCAATTCTGACATTCACTGTGTCAGTTAAGGACTGAGGGTTGGGGAGGAATTTTAAAACATGCTCAAACGGACGATTTTAGTGTCGAATAATTTGTTTTCTGGAGTGACCAGATTAATAGTTTCTTCTTTAGATGTTTTAGTGTATAATTTCAACCCCACTGCACGTGAAGATAGCACTATTAATGGTGGAGGTGGAAGAGCGTTAAATAAAAATAACGCGAAACAACTGAGATAGGTGTCAAATTCAAGTTTATAGACGTAAATGAGTGTAATTCTGACACTCACTATAGCAATTAAGTTGTAGTTCAGCCCCTAGGTGTGGAGGTGGGAGATGATGAGAGTGAAAGGAAGTTACTTAAAAGTAATGAGTAAACAACTCAGACGTCTGTTGAATCAGGGTCTATGGAAGTCATTGAGTTTTATTCTTACATTGACCATACGTTTAAGATATAGTTAAGCCCTTAGGAGTGGGGGTGGAAGGAGGAGAAACAAATTTCCTTTTAAAATATTAAATTCGTAGACCAATTTCTACCAAACTTTATACACTTATTACTTACGATCAAGGAACACTGAGGGGTTGAGACACACCCTGCCTCTAGGGGTGGGGGTGAAATTTCGAAACATTTCTAATCGGCCATTATTAGCTTCGAATAAAACGTTGTCGGGGTAGCTTAACTTGATAGTGTAATTCTAGAATTTTTAAGTGTCCAATTTCAACTCTATTATGAAAGGGTGGTAAGAATCCGTGCGGGTGGTGGTGGAAGGAGTTACATAAAAAGTAATGCAAGAAAAACCTATATTAGTGTCGATTCAGTGGTTATAGGAGTCGCTGAGTTAAATTCCCGCATTAAGCATAGTTGTTAACGAAATTTAAGGTTCCTCTTCGTGGAATTGAAGGTGGTTTACAAAAGGTTACCCGGATTAGTTTTGATCCTCGTAAGTTACCGGGCAATTTTTTTATTTTCCAAGGGTACCAGCTATATTATGGTCTATATTTAATTCAAGCTTATATTTCTTTACTGATTTAATGTACTGAAAGTAGTTTTCGACTTTATTAAGTTAGGGAGTATTTTTTACTGTTTTAAGTTTTATACACTTTTTTCTATAGTAGGTGAATTCCCAAATACTGTCAGTCATCATCCAGGTTTATTTGAAATTAGATGCGGAGGGGTTAGATCTGAGAGGAGACCGTAAATGGGTAAATGTTTCGAACACTGGCGATATTGATGCTGGTTAAATGAAATGTTTACCAAGAAGTTAGTGTCGAATAAATTCCTACTCCAGGCTAATTTAAACAAATACTCGGGCAACGCAGGGTACAGAGTTAGTCTTTAATAAATATTGGTGGTGGGTTAGCCGCTTACTTTTATGCGGGTCTAACTGCTTCCATTGTATTATCTCGTACTGGGAGTGCTTGATACCGATTTGTGATCGTTGCTGTAGGATCTTTTTCTCGATTATACGATAATTGCCGTATTGTGTATTAGGGTTTTCCCCCATGAGGTAACTGTGAATTATTTTGCTGAGTAGAAGTTGATTGTTACCATTTTATAGCAGGTACAGCTCACTGTGACAATTTTAATTACTTGTTGGTAGAATTTAAGTTGTTCATACGGAGTTTTTTTTTTTTGGAGCTGAAGTTGCACCAGGTTGCTCGGAATTTGGCGATACGGCTCCTTATTGAACCTAGGTCTGGGAGTTGATTAGTCCCAGCTATTACGGCATACACTAATATGACTAGAAGTTTAGCTTCTGGTCACTAATATAAATATAAATTGTTACTAATAAAAATATTAATATATTAAGCTGGCAATGTACAATGAGTTTTAAAGTTAATACATATTAATTAATACATTAGGCCATATGGCCTAGGAGCCCTATGACTTGTCTTCACTTGCGCGGATTTCTGCACTTACTATGCTAATGCGAATTAGTAAACACAATATGGAGAATTCCAACACGTCCGCTTAGGCCAAAGGATTATCAGGAACTTCCTAATTAACCCTTTGGTGCATGATTTCTCGTATTGTTTAAACTTAATTTTTAAGATGTATTTTTGTGAGTACAATACGGAAAATATAACAAAATAATATCAAACATGACCCAAGACAATTTCGCTCATGATGTTGCACATGTTCAACATAAATATAATTAGGTTTTATTTGTCAATATTTCACATTATTTGGATAATTATTATTATAGTTCAATTAGAATACATGCACAATAACGCTTAAATTTTCTTTTTTGAAACAAACATTAAAAACAACAGAAAATATATTCTGAAGTTGACCAGTGGGTAGAAAAAACTGACATAAGGGGTTGCGTCACATAAAGTAAGGACACAAATTTCACATTTCCTAAAGTGCATGTTTTTTCATATTTGCATCACAAATTATCTCTCTTAGAAACCAATAGACGCCTCTGGCGTGATACTAAAAGTTATGTTGCATATATGCTACACAAGAGTTAAATGTGTGTGTAATTTAAAATGATAAATTTTCTGTAACTTAATTGCAACAAATAATATTATCTGGGTCCAGTAATTTTACATTAAAATACAATATTGTAATATATGAATTTTTATTCTATTTTAAAATAAATTTCAAATACATTCTCTTCTTATACACTGGGGTAGACACAAATTTTTAAGTAACCTGTAATGTAAACTTCGTTTTCATTTTTATGCGAAACCCCGTTACTGGTAATAATATGATTTTCACCTATCTGTGACTTTGTTTTCCTCGCATCGCTAATTAGAAGACGTCTCTGCAAGGAGAAGCATGCGCGTCACGTCTTGGTGTTTGATGTCTTCTTGTAGTAGTTGCGGCTGCTGCGGTCGATACGACACCTCCCTCTTTGGCCATCGTCGCCGACTTGTCACGTTAATAAGACACGGAGTCGAGACAAAAATTTCTACAGCACGGTACAAAAAAGCTTTGCGGGGCGACGGAATTGCAGAACGTAAAATGGACGCGCCATTTTCTTCGGCCGGCGAGAAAATAAAATAAAATGAAATGGGTACGTTCTATCTCTGCAACACATCAACCGTTTTCAAAAATTAATCTCTTATATAAATTTCTGTATGAATTTCAATCACTGCGTAATTTCGTTAACCTCACGTGAATATAAACTAGTTCTAAAATGTTGTTTCACAATTAAACCATGTGTGATACAGGAAGAAATAATGTAATAATAAACACATGAAAACTAACAAGAGATTCAATGAATATATGAGCCAAACTTTGAATTTCAATATAATGTTTTTATGTGGATAGACATACTTAATTAATTATTTTTAATATTTTTATTTAAATTGTTACTTAAATATGAAATTAATTAATTGTTTGGAAGGAAACAATTAATATTTTATTAACCCACTTAAACAAACATTAACTTCTTGCTCTCATTATCAATTTAAAAACTCAAGGCTATTTCACTAACATAAAAAGAGCAAAAGATTAATAATAATCTGAAATTCAGAGATAATTTCTAACTGGGGTTGGTGGGCAAAAAATACCGTGGTCATATGACTTTAATGAACTGACTGCGATTGCATTTTTTCTGGTACATTACCACGTGCAGATGTGTTCAGGTCAAGACTCCGCAGATGGCAATCCCACGTAATTTCTGGAAAAAAGGGTCACCCAGCTGGTCTACAAGTGTTGTGAGCAGGACAGCTCCATAATTTCCTCAAAAATTCACTCCTCAAACCGCAATCACCATACGAAACATGAAAACTAATTTCTTATTGAATCTCAAATTCTTCACAAGTTCCCAAAATTAAGTGTCTTCCACTCCAAAACTAAAAATTATCTTATAACATCCCTGTTATGTATGATCCCAAACTAACTCATGACATTCCCCAACTAATTTCTGCTCCAAAACATACATATAACATTTCGAACAGACTTTTTATATAATCTCAAAACTACCTCACTTCCGCTTTATCCAAAATTATCTTTCCGTAAACTAAAAACGAACGCTGAAAAATAAAATCTTTCTAACTTTCCCTTGCTGTCCCAGCTTCCTTAGAAATTTTACCCCACAGGCTCTTGGATTCTACAGTTTTTATCCAATAGGAATTATATTTGTGCCCCAACAAATCTCAATTTCTTAATTAGACACATGGCCAAAATCAGGAACGTCGGAAGACACGGCCACAATGGCGTCAATCTGGTCGAACGTCTTGTCTGAACGTGCTTAAATCTTGTCACTAAATAGCCTAGACCAGTCACTCACAATTTTTAATCCGCACAAAGGGTTCCGCGCCGGAGTTGTTTTCGTATCACCGACTACCTGGAAACGACTGTACGATCTGCCAAGACGACCATCACAGGAGTCGCCAAATGAAGTCATCATGAGAGAAATTGTGACAAAATTAATAAAAGAAAAGTATTGGATGATAGTTGATTGAAAGTACGTGAGCTAGTAGATAAGATAGACATTTAAGAAAGTACTGTACATTGCACATTGACTGAAGATTTGGACATGAGTAAGCTGTGAGCAAGATAGGTACCGGGTTTCTTTTACAATATAACAAAAACAGCGTCGTAAGGAAGTTTCAAACGAGTGTTTAGCGATGTTTAAAGGTTATAAAGCCGAGTTTTTGCGTCGATTCACAACCATGGATGAAACGTGGTTCCATTCATTGACTCCTGAGACGAAGGAACAGGCGAAACAATGGACTGAAAGGGGAGAATCGGTACCAAAGAAGGCGACGACAGTTTCCATATGCTAGTAGGATCACGGTGTCACTTTTGTGGGACGTACGTGGACTAATTTCGTAGATTGTCTTAAAAAAGGAAAAACAATAAAAGGCGAGGTTTATGCGAATTGACTGCAGCGTGTAATGAAATCAAGAAAAAACGGCCGTATATGGCATTAAATAAAATGCTGTATCATCACGATAATGCACCAGACCACTCATCAATTATCGCAATGGCCAAGATCGATGAGTTAAAGTTGTAATTGCTTTCTCACGCACCCTATTCGCCAGATGTAGCTCTCTGAGATTTTTTCTCTTTCCTGACATGAAAAATAGTTCCGTGATAAAAAATTTGCTTGCAATGATGAAGTGGGTACTTCTGGGACTACCCACGTAAAACGTACTAAATTTAATATGACAAAGAAAATACTGTTTCAACTACAATGTGCAAGTTCTAAGCTATTATTATTATTGTTATCATTGACGCTACAGACATATTGAGGGTCTTGGCCTATCTGGACGGCTGCCAGACTAACATCTGACATGACACATTCCGGATGTAGCGATTCTCCTTTAACAGTAATCCTAGTTTTCATAACCAAGCCGAACATTCTCTTTCCTGGCCATTATACCACAGCAGGCCGCAACGATATGGAAGATATTAGGAGATGGGAAAAACCGTTGCTTTTAGTGATCGGATCGGAACCATTCTTTTTCATTATTCACCGCTCCTTATATATATATATATATATATATGTATATATATAAATATTGTAATAATTAAAGGGCACTTAATATTTAATAATTATAAACTGTTGAACTGGAATTGTTATCGGCAAAGAGACTCAAAGACACAAGAATGGACGATAATGAAACAGGCAAGGTATTGTTTAGGCATGGCGCGCGGAGTTGGTGAATTGGACAGTCGGCGGTCAGAAACAACAGCAAGTGGTCGTGTTATAAACAGTCGAGACGATTTAAAATATTTAAAAGTAAAGTTAAATAGCAGTCAGCAATTAGAAACGACAGCAAGCGGTCGTAACTTAAATAAACGACACATTTTGAAAAAGTAAAGTTGGACGATATTCACGCAGATTGTGACTCAGAAAGATTTCCGAGTGTTACAGGTTACGACAAACAATCCTAAAGTTCGACGAGGAGGAATTTCTGTATGACAGCGAAATTGGAGTAATTGGTGCCGCCAATATTGTAAATCAAAAGTGAAGTGTAAATTCAGTGTAAGAATGACCTGTTTTATTATTTTTTAAATTAAGAGTGTGTGTCGATGAAAGGATCCAATTGCCCAGATACGAAGGAACACCGTGAGTTATAAATCATTTAAATAATTTTGTAAACGTTAGATTAAAGATAACATCGTCAGATTTCGATTTTTTTCGTAAAATTTTAAAATATTAATATGTTATGAAAAGGGATTAAATATTATTTATTTAAAGTCCAGAAAGGACCCTGAGATCGAAAGAAAATTTATTTGTTTGTATGAAATAAATGTAAAAGGTCGGCGATTCATTTTATAATTTGAATTATTTTAATATAATAAATTAATGAGTGTGTGTAATTGAATAAAATTTTATTATTAATCTTTCATCTAAAATTTAAGTATTTAAACGCGGGCTAACTTTAACATAAGTTCATTTTAATTGTTTATAACCTGATTGTTACATTTTGGCGACCCTCAACGAGAGGCACTGTCAGCTTATTAATTGACGTTTAAATATAATCATATATTTTTGGCTTCACCAACGTGTGGCAAATCATTTAATTAATTTGTTTATCACCACAATATATATATATATATATATATATATATATATATATATATATATATTGTAATAATCAACAATTTTGCCGTTTAATTAAATATGAGTTTTGAAGAATTCGAGCCCCACGTTGTGGTAGCCAAAATGTAATAATCAAATTTTGAGCTTTAGTTATTTAATTTGAATTTAATGAATTTGCGTCTCGTTGAAGCGCCATTATGTAATAATTAAATGGAAGGCTTTTTATTAAATGAAAAGATCGAAATTAACAAACAAAACATTTATTTATTTTGTGGCATCAAAAGATGATTACAAACACAAAATTTGAGATCTCATTCTCTCAGGGCCTTGACTGGGTTTGATAATGGACACAACAAATTGATTTAAAAATCTTATTAACAAACAGTTCACAATTTACCTAAACAATATGTCGATAGAAATAAATTTAAAAGTAAAGAAATTAACTCTGATTGACAATTAAAAGAGAACGAAATCTGACCTTATCCACTAATTAGCGTTTACAATTAATCATTAGTTTTGGTTTTCTTACTTACGTAGTGTCTATCTGGTACCAGCATTCTTTTTGGTTTCGGAAGTACACTATGGCAAACTTTTACACTGATTATAAAATGTCGACTCACAGATTTTACACTATTAAAGCCAAAATTGATAGGCTCACAGGAACTCGGATGATCCTCTTGAATGTCAGCTATCTGATGTCTGCTCGCCTTACCGGAACCCTATGATTCGTAGATTTATTAGTCTTTTACCGCTTTGGACTTCAACTGCTACGTATCTCCTTGAAGATTTATTTTAACTGTTTATTCTTTCGGAGTGAACTAACTTTTCTTTAGCTCCTGGCTGCAGACTCAATCTGCTCTTACTTTCAATTATTTACACTGCAATACTTGCGGCGTGAATGTTTTCTTCGTATTAATTTATAACTTTAACTAGTTATACGTTGACGATGTCTAGTCTCTGCTCAAATTATATTTCTTGTTCTGCTCCTCATAATGTCTTTCCGCCATCAGCTCCTAACAATCTTTCTCCGCTAACAGTTATATTACTTGTTCTGCTCCTCACGATGTTTTTCCGCAAACTGACTCCTAGTTCTCCCGAGTTTTAGCGCGCATACGCCATTTTTGACTTTTCGTCAGAGCAAAGTGAGCTCGCTTCTCTCATTGTTGCTATGTTCGATCAGACCACTATAATGGATTTCTCAGACAATTTAAATTTTATGTCCAAACAATTAATGGCCTAATTAATTGGCATTACAATATATATATTAGTCTAATCACCGCTCCAAATTCGCCGAAATGAATCTTACTTTGTTTACCTCCATTATCACATTATTTTACAGTGAATTTAGCATTATAATTATAAATCAAAATTTATGCACATTTTTCGTAATTATTAATACATAAAGAAATAATTATAAAAATAAAATAATAGTCTATAAGGACATTATTTTTACAATTAAGTAATTTGGAATAGGTTCTATTGGATTTGGGTATTCCCTTAAAGACGAACAAAGATTCTGTGCATCGAGCATAGCTATCCGAGTATTTGTAACCTATTTAAAATATATATACTTGTTTTGCAATTTCTATGCCAATGAATAAAAATTATTATAATGTACAGAAGCCAGTTGAAGAAAAAAGTACTTTTCTACTTAGAAAGTTAGACGGCATTTTTTTTATTTTTTTTTTATTTTAGGGCAACAGGCTACATGAGGGTGATCCACATTGGGCAACTCCCCTTTAATAGCATAGGAAGGGATTTGAAAGGGGGGATGCGGAAGGGTAGTGGAAGGTAGCCAAGGGTTAACTAGGGCCCCCGGGCTATGGTTTAAGGATCCTACCCGGCATTCGCCTAAAGAAATGCAGGGCAAACTGAAATGGGGTTTAAAAACTCTCATAATATTCTTTCAACTGTAGTTTTAATATAGCTTTGTCCAAAAAATTACTTTGTCTGGTACAGACATTGGAACACAGTTCGGGAAATAATTTTCCATCAAAATTAATTTAGTTATGTAACGCGGAAAAGTCGAGGACTGCCTCCTCACCCTTAAAAATTCGCAATTTAAAAATTTCAATTGGTTGCATCTCGATGAATTTTTATTTACTCTCAATATTTTGTTGTTGTGATCTTCTTCATGGCTTCTTTGCTTGTATTAATAATATAATGAGTTTTAGTAATTAAGGACGTGATCCGAAACTACGGCAAGATTATAAGTGAAGTGAATTCGTAATGTTAATAAAAGCAGAGTATGGTGTTTTTTATTGTGAAAGAATGAAGTGGCCTTGAGAGGGTAAAGTGGTAAGTACAGGACAACTGGCGAGTACACGTTGATAACGTTTACGAGCAATAGGAGGGATTAAAGAAGGGATTTTTACAGCAATCAGTTATGTCAAATTTATATTAACTATCTGTTAACTAGATTTTGCTCAAATGTCACTAAATATAATTTTGACAAAGTAAACTCTGCACGATAATTTTCCCATAAAGAATATTTTTGTTTAAGGGTAAAATTTGCATTCTTTGTATTTACGAGTCTTCAATCTTCGTAATTAAATGTTTGATATATTATTTAATGATAAAGACTTTTTGACTCAACCGATTGAAATCGAGAGTGATGGATCCGTTCCGACTATCACGTTCTTTACGTGGGTGATTCTGTTGGGATCAGAAGAGCAACCGCTCTTATCTGTAGAGTAAAAGGTCGCTCACTACGTGCAGGAAACTAGCTCTTTGAATCAGTTCTCTATCAGATCGACCATCTCTAGAAGATATTAAATATATATATATATATATGTGTAGTGGCCAGCGTCATTGCCTCGCATCATAGAGGTCCCGGGTTCGAGTCCCGGCATTGGCGTGGATGTTTGTGGTCGTCCTGATCAAGAAAACTGGGGTTAAGGCTGTGGGAGAATCGACACTCTAACCGGGTGTCGCTACTAAATCCAGAATGTGTCATGTACGATGACAGTCTGGCAGCCGTCTCGGTAGGCCAAGACCCTTCATGGGCTGTCGAGCCAAGGAGTTAATTATAATTAGAAAATAGGGCAAAAAGACATTGAAATAATTTAGCGGTTTAAGTACTAGTTTTTATAAAGATTGTAATTTAAGTATTGAAATTTATGATCACCAACATATTTTACAATCTGTCCATATTTCGATGTATTTTATTTTAGTTTTGTATTATCCATTGATATGCTTGAATGTTTTGGCGTTTGCAATTCGGGTGACTGCGTTGAGGTGTACACGGAGCAGGAAATGAGCGTGGTGCCACGAGGAGAGGAGACAGAGGTGCGCCCAGAAGTCCTCTTTGTTAGTTTGCGTCCCGCCCCGCATCGCTGCATTATTAGGGCGTAAAATTCTCGTAATAATGGGGCCGGCCCGTCGTAGTAAACGGGTCTGAGCTTAATTTACGACGCCAGTAAAGCACGTCTGTAAATGGGCGGTCGGTGGCTCCTAAAGGCAGGAGCTGCAGCAGCATCCCTCGCGTGCGCAAATTACCAGGCCTGGTATCGACAGCACCAAACTTATGCATATTTATGCTCATCAATTATTCAACTCTATTACGATGCTCGGTTTGAAAAGGGAATTATTGGCTCGCCGCGAAGGACCGCTCAGTCATCAATGTCTTTTATATATAAGTCCGCAGGAAAAATTATCTGAATCGAAACAACTTTTGTAAATGTCATTTACCATAAAGTTTGATAATGCTTGCATTAAAAGAAGAATAGATTTGCAAAGAATCTCGCAGTAGACATAATGCATAGAATAATGGCGACAAGTAAGTCCGCGAAATTGGCTGAGAAGAACCACATGAAGAAAGTCTATCTGGAAGGTGGGTAAGCGGCGAAAAGGGCAGTTCCACTCTACAACTAGTAGAAAGAAGAAGTCTTAGAAGGGAGAACATGTAGGAGTGAAGTGTAGTAGGTCATACTGCAACTTGAGAAAGACGTAGTCTGGGACGGGAGGAAGTGAGAGAATTGTAAGCTTCTGATATACCTATTGGAGAGGAAGTAAGTCTGGGAAATGGAAAGGAGTAGGAGAGAAATTTAAAGTTTAAACCAATCACTTGAAGGAAGAAAGACCCGACCGACGGAAGAGGAGAAGATGCAGATAGCTAAACATCGCTGACGCTGAGAAGTATTACGGCGACGAGAGAAGGAGAAAGATGTCTAGACACTTCCTGTGAAGGTTTTCCGGTTTCCCAACACGTCTACCTGCCTGTTGACTGCAAAGACGAACAGGTCTGCGTCGTAAACAATTGAACTTTCGGCCGCACACATCTGCCCACACATTATTGGCATAACATACAACATATGTTTATGTTGAGGTTCTCATAAAATCGCCGTGAGGTTTGCCCATTGAACGCGTTAGTAATTTGTTTCAGTTTTGATTGTAGTTGGTTAAAGTAAATTATTTAAAATTTAAACTCATGAGTGAGTAGATTGAAATTACTTAGATGCTATTAATAGGGTCCTGCAAATTTTGTGAACCCTTAATTAAATTATAATTAAAACCAATTTATTGTATATATTTTTATATAAAATTAAACTACAAGTTTAAATTTAGTTAAATGGGTGGCCCACAGAAGACTGACGAAAAATATCATATTCTGACATAACCTAATTAAAATCTAAATTCATATTTAGGCATAAATTAACCGGAAAGTTTAATGATTGTTATGAAATTCTTTAGTAAATGTTGATTGGGAATGTGTATTAATATTTAAATAAATATTTTTTGTAGAATCTTCCCCTTAAAATAAGATAATTTAGATAAATTTGAAACCTTTATAGCCGCTGGTTGAAAAACAACAATTCTTCACTTTAAGTTAATTTTAGATAAATGTAAAGTATATTGGCAATATATGGTTCCAATTTCTAGTGTCCATCTCATAAAGAATTATTTTTATTAATTATTTTGGCGTTTTTTTTTAAATAAAGCATTCAGAAAACAAATGCAGAAAACAGTCATGGTACGTCCCTGATAACGTTATTATTAGTGATTTCGGAATAGACTGTGTTAATGAAACAATACATAATATTAGTTTACTAATTACATACATAAATAGTCAAATAACGGACAGACTAAGTGATAAATAAATACCACTCAATTTTTATGCAATCCTTGTTGTTATCGTCAGGTGATTCAAAACACGCAAGAGCCGTAACAACGGCACACTGCAAAAACCAGGTTATTTATGCCAGCAAAGATTCGACTATCTATTTCGTAGGCAGATGTACCGATATATATATATATATATATATATATATATATATATATATTATCCCAAGAATTCGAAAGGGACATGATCAAGGAACCGCGGGGTTCGTCGCCATAAAAATGCGAAGGGAATGGCTGAGACCCAGGATTTTTGAACAATAAGAGGCCAAAGGGGAAAAATGAAATCGTGGTTTCCCGGAGAACGTGAACCGCAAACATCAGGGGAAAAAATATAAGTAGGGGTGCACTAAAGAAAGGAGGACCTAGTTGGGATTTTTCTTGGTTCGAATTTTCCTCATCCCGGTTTTCCAGGGATTTCAAAATAAGTTTCCCATAAGCCATGACACATTTTCCGGTTTTCTTGGTTGTATGTATCGGGTTCGCAGACGTTTGGCACATACGGAAAGAGTTGTTAGCAAATCGTGTTGGACCAGTCGGTCAGCTTCCCGTCAAATTCTGCCGAGGCATGGAGTTTGAGTTGCTTCGTGTCCACAGCAGATCCAGCTCTTGTTTTCGGACGGGAGCGAGACAAGCACCAAATTGCTTGTAGGTGAATGCCGAGTAGGATCCTTCTGCATCCCCACTTTTCCAAGCTTTCGTATGCTATTAAAGGGGAGCGGCAATCAAAGCATGTAACCTATCACTCAATCTGAGCATAATTTGAACTCCCTACAGAAATGGAAATGAGCACCGTTAACCTAGGGGAGTTACTAAAAAATAAAGCTAAAACAACCGAGATTCGAGTCAAATCGAAGGTAATGGATGTCGCCAAATTTATTTATAACAATCTGGGAAATGCGCTGGGGTGGAACGTGTTGGGCGGGGGTAGAAATTGTAAAACATGTTATATAGCGAATAAATATATTTCTCCGATCAATGAGATGATTAACATTTCTCTATATGGTCTCCGTGTATCTCCCGGGATCGGGAGGGGAGCTGCCCTTAGGGGCGGGGGTGGTGTTGCATTACATAAAAATAACGAAAAACATACGAGATTGGAGTCGTATGGGTGGCGCTGAGTTTAATTATGACATTCAATTGGCCATTTAACGCCCAAGGTCGGGGATGGAAACATGAAATCGATGTCCATACTTGATTTCTGTAATTATTTTTAGCAATGATTGATAGTATTTCTACACGGTATGGGAGGGGAGCACGAGTAGGTGTCGAGGTGATTTACAAAATAATAACGCGAAAACAACCGAGATTCAAGACAAATCGGGGTTATGGATGTTGCTGAATTAATTTATGACAATCTGGGTAACGCGTAGAGGCGAGTGAGCGTGAGTTGGCCTGGGCGGACGTGGGATGGGGTAGAAATGTTCAAAAATGTTAACCTATCCATCCATATTTGCATCAAATAAATATTTATCGGGGTTAATGACACATAATATTTTTTAATATATTCTGTGTATAATTACAACCCGTATCGACTTGAGAGGAGAGAACCACGAAGGGTAGGATGGAGTTGCATTACATAAAAATAACGCAAAAACCCGATATAGGAATATAATCAAGGGTTATGGATGCCTCTGAGATTAATTATGATATTCAACTTGCAGTTTAACCGTCACGGGAGTGGGGCTGAACAGAGGTAGAAATTTTCAAACATGTTAATCGGCCCACATTTGCGTCCAATAAATATTTTTCGGTGTCATTTAAATTCATAATATTTCGGTAGAAATTTTCTGTGAATAATTTCAATCCCTATCGCCCTGGAAGGGGAGCACGTTTAGGGGTGTGGTTTGGTGTTGCGTTACACGAAAATAACGCGAATAGACCTAAATTCGAATAAATTCCGGGGTTATGGATGTCGATGAGTTTCATTGTGACAAACTGGATAACGCGCAGTGGTGGGATGGGGGGGGGGGGGGGGCTGAACGGGATTAGAAATTTTCAAACGATGTAACCGGTCGATTTTTGCGTGTATTTTTTTAACCCTCTGTAGCGCGGGTGGAAATTTCCAAACATGTTCAAACGACTATTTCAGTGTCAATGCGTTCAACTCCTTTCGGAATGGGAGGTGAAAACATTTAGGGATAGGGGTTGAGTTGTGTTACATAAAAATACCTAGATTGGAGTCAAATCGGGGGTTATGGATAAACGATATCTTGGGCAACGCCGGGCACACAGCTGGTAATAAATAAATAAAGGACGGCAGTGAAGTTGGTAAGAGTGTTGACGGTTGAGTCTGGTTAGTGAGAGAGAGAGAGCCGAAGAAAATTAATTTGAAATTAAACCGAGTTGTTCGAACTAGAGGTTGCAATGTTCCTTAGCCATTGGTTAAGAAATTAAACATGACGTCGTCGAGGAGACCTAACCGCCGTTACGCAGAATTGAGGTGCAGGTAGGAAACACACCCGCCTCGGATATCGAACACCACTCCGTCAGGACCTTGGAACCTGGTGAGAGCCACTCATATTATACATTGACAAACGCAATGAATTTTTTATATATATAATGTCTCCCTGCTACTAGGCCCAAATCCCCGAAGAAAAATAAAGTTTCAACATAAATTGTTAAAAAAGAAACTAATTGCTTGATTGTTTTGTGTGTAAATAAAATTTGAGTGTTGTCAAAATAACAAAAAAAAAGATGATTTATTTATGTGTGGGTAATGTTTGAGGATTCCCCTACATAACATAAAAGTATAATAAATATAAATCCGTGGTAAATATATATGAATCAAGTAAAGATTATCACATATAATACAAGGTGATAATTTTAGCACAGACGTATTATATTTTAATTATATAAATTTAATTTTCGATATAGCGATATAATTAGTGCACATCCAAACAAACAAGCAAATTCCGACGAAGATGAACACACGATGACTCAAAAATTCGGAACTATCACATCAACTTATATAATAGATACATTGTACTATAATATTTTAGGGTGCGTTATATATACTTATATTACTAACGCATTAGCTAAAACTTCATTTATGTTTAAAGAAAGAATTGCCCCTAGCATATTATTCACTATACAACAAGAAAAACTAATGTCTGTAGACAGACTGTAAAGCAATTTTATAATAAAAATTGAAGACCGTGCTTGAACAAGTCTATATTTATAAATATCCGAGAATAATAGCCTCCAAGACGAGCAATGTTTATTGAGAAGACGGATCTGGATGTTTGAGAATGTACGTGATGTTTGCAAACAGATAACTGACTCAGAACGTTTGTGGCCCAGCCTGTAATAAACTGACGACCATTTCCTGAATCAATAAATTTAAACTGTGGACTCCTTTGTCTTCATTTCATTTAGAGTTATGTGGATCATATACGTAATTATTTTTCATTTCTGATGAATTGTCAAGGAGGTATTTCCTTCATGAACTCCCTTCGCCGCTGATCTCTTCTTCTTTTCCAGACAGAGTAGTGTTGTGTAGCGTGAGCCTCCATTTTTTTTTTATTAAAATTAATGTAAATCATATTTCATTTTACCCCTCTGTGTGACACGAGCACGTGGGAAGTCCCATAGATGAAGGACGGGTACAATTTTCTATCAGGTGCATGGCTCATGTCTTAAGACAATGGAAACTGTGACAATGTTGCAGTTAGCGTTTTTGGAGAAAACTGGACCAGCGATGGTGGTTGCTTTGACGGGAAGGAAAGAATTCTTCTGGTTCATGGGAAAGATCACGTGAAGAGACGAAGCGTGGAGATTGGTCCATCACCGACAAAATCCACGAGATCTTAATATGTGGTGGGAGTGGAAAAGGAGAGATTTTGGTTAGTCTTGACACAGTCGTTTCAGAGGAGATATGGAAGTAGTGACTGGACGGGTTGAGTATCAGTTTTGAACAGTCTTGGAACAGTCGTTCCCAAGGAGAGAGGAGAAGATATAAAGTATAATTGTTCGAGAAAAACGAGGAGAGAGACGAGTACGAGTGTGCAGCCAAGCCACCACCACGCCACGCCAGGGGTGAAGTACGATATCAGTATGTGTCTATGGAAGACTCGTGTGCCACAGATCGATTCTACAGATTACAGATTACCTTGAGAAAAATAGTTTCATATTTCCCTTTTTCCTGTTATTATTGAAGCCAGAGAGAGATATTAAATTCAGTCGGAGAAGATTCACAATAAATTTTGTAATATCCGATACCTATTTATAAATAAATATACTACTAATTTAATCCAGGTGAATTTAATTTTAGAATTAGATCGCGTCCATTTCCCTTGCCGTAAGTAAGGTGTTGCAAACATACACCGATTGTGAAGGAGTAAATGGGAACCTGCTTGTAAAATTTTCAAACGTTTAATTTCACAAAAATACCTTAATTATTCCTGTTGTTATGGACAGATACGAACAATGTCCCGTATATTATAAACAAAACCAATGCTAATTCACAGAAATTGCCATAAACATAAAATTGGCCGAGATTATTTACGGATACAATTAATGCTCAAGAAATCCCGGATTCAACAATAATTGCGATCGTTACCGAAATCAGCAACGTGTTAACAAATTTTTTGTTTCGTTCGATATTGCTCATCACACGTTTGTTGAATTATTTCAAGCGAATAGCACTACACGCTACTGAACGAATAATTAAGCATTTAACGTAAGTGCGAGCAGCCTCAAAGGGAGTTTTGAGTTGTAAATACAGCGAACCAAGCCATATATTCTCTTTACACTTATTTGAGACGTATATCATATAAATGGCCATTTAGTTTATTTCATTGTGTGAAAATATAGGGAGACACACGCGGATAATCAAAGTAAATTGAAACAAATCCCACTGGAAAACGAAATAATACCAGCTGTATAAGCTTAAATCCGCTATTTGCTAATAGATGTCGTTAGTGATAATAATAAGCTACAATGGACACGACATTAGTTTTAGGGTTTGTCGTCTGTCAACAATAATCAGTGCACATCACCAACAATTTTATACAACAGGATACATTTTTCCTTAGGTAATCATGTTTAGATTTTTTTCCCAAAAAACTAGCGTATGCGGTAACCTCTGCTTTTCTGCTTCTTTTGAAGAAATCCGCTACCGAATCGCATCAAATGCTTGTGAAGGACTATGGTGAGAATGCTTTACCAACGTGTAGAGACTAGATTTGTCGGTTCAACACGCTCATTTTGACCTGATCGACAAGAAGCGTGAAAATCGACCCAAAAAGGTTCAGAACCATCGATTAGAGGTTCTTTTGGACGAGGACGATAACCAATCGCAAAAAATGCTTGCCGAGCGATTGGGTGTTACTCAACCAGCCATTTCCTTGCGCCTACGTTCCATGAGAAAGGTTTAAAGGATTTGGAAATGGGTGCCGCATGAACTGAACGATATGCAGAAGGAGCGACGCCGAATCACATGCGAAATCTTGCTCGCCAGACAAAAAAGAAAGTCGTTCCTTGCAGAGGATTGCGACTGGCGATGAAAATTGGATATATTTCGAGGATTCTAAACGCAATAAATCGTAGGTTGATCCCGGCCAACCATCTACATTGTCCGCAAACCCAAATCGCTTCGGCCGGAAAACGATATTATGCGTTTCGTGGGATCAAAGGGGTTTCGTCTCCTATGCCCACCGCTACCACCAACACCTGATATGTGGAATAAAAGTAAAGACATGACAATCTGATTTTCCCTCACGACAATGCACAAATCAACAATGATCTGAAACTACTTGGAGGCACTCAATTTGGAGGCGCTACCCCATGCTGGTTATTTACCAAACCTGGCCCCTTCCGACTACCACCCGGCTTCGTCGATGGGCATCGCGATTGCTGAACAGCACTTCTATTCTTACGAAGACGTCCGAGAATGGCTTGATGAGTGGTTTGCATTGAAATAAAATGAATGTTTTTGGCGTGGTATCCACAAATTGCCCGAAAGATGTAAAAATATGTAGCTAGCGAGGGCCGGTTCTTTGAATAATTTTTTTCTATGAAAAAAAAGCACGTGTTTTTTTCTAAATAAAAAACGAATTTAAGGCTGTACACGTGATATATGCATAGAAAACAGCAGGAAATAAAAGTCCAGAAATAGTCAGTGCTGAAGAAATAATACACGAAGGCAGTGAACAGTGTAGGTAACTTAAGAAGGAAGTGGGCACTAGGCGGGAAATTGAGATGATAGGAAATGAAAATAAGGGTGAGGGAGATTATTGAAAATAAGCTCCGTTTTTATTTTATACTAGCTGGTTGCCCGGCGTTGCTCGTGTACTTATTTATTGGTACTTGTCCCACGCCCTTCCGATGGCAGGAGAGGGGTTTGCTGTGGGGTCGCAGCTTACCCCTCGCCATGCCTTGGCCACTTTAGGAGGCAGCTGGCCGACTATTCCAATAGGAATAGCGGACAACTCTTGCCGTATGCCCAAGGTCTGCGACCCCGGAACATACACCTCTCAAAACAGGCCGAAACAAATTATTTAATTGAATACTTAAATATATTCCTTGAGTATTTCAGGATATAATTGTCACTCAGTCTTCATACATTACGAAATATTATATTGATGAAATTGTTAGCTAGACTCACAACTAATATAGCGCGAAAATTAACTTACATTTTCCGATAGGATGGTAAAGTAATTCGTATTCTTCTTTATTATCATTCGATGGAGTATTGCTGTATAAAATTATATTTTTTATTTAAAGAAAATATTTATGCTTTATTTCATTCCTGATAAAGGAGAATTTCCTTTGTTCGTTGCGTAGTAACGTCTTTCTCTCGCGTGACGTCATTGTCTCTTGGCGCGCAGTAATTTAACATTTAATGATAATGGTTTTTAATTATAATTCTTTCCACATATATGCTAGGGGTTTCTCACCCTCACAGTAGCGTTTCTCGTGTTTTGAAGAATATGTATACCAATTTTTGTTGCATTCTGTCCACGCGATAAAATTTGTATAAAGAACAACGTAACTACATACATACATACAAATATACATCCTTTTTTATTATATAGATTTCAGTATTGGTCAATTAATTATTTGTGCATACTTGGGTGTCATTTTCTTTAAGGAGTGATACAGTTACTGGTATTTCCAAAATGATGGTTATGCCTAACACTTATAAATTTTATGCGGATTATGCTTTACGTTATCAATTATTTCATTAGCTTGCAACCTTTTAACTTAAATCATCTTTATTTCTTTTTATTCTTTGCCGAGATCTTTAATGCATAACAATTTCAAGGATAGTAGTGATCATTATTGTATGTTTTATTGTTATTTATTGGAGCTCAAATATTAGAAGTATAGTTCTAGTTTCTACAATTCGTATACCGAAATCGTAATTGACGTGGAATTCACCAAAACCTCAGTGATCAAATTAAGTCGGCGTTTTTGTCCGAGAGTTGTGCGTGAACCTTCCATGATTATTGCAGAATTTCTCTTTTAAAAGAAATTTTGCGCCGAAGCACACAGTAGAATATCATTTATTACACAGAGCTGGGGAAAGGAATATTGTCGATATTGAATAGAAAAGAAAAGCTTATAAATAAAACCCATCAAGATAGGGAGACTATTTCAACTTCGACCTTGGCTGATGCTGCTGGCGGCGCTGATGAAGATTTATTACCGCCATGTCGCACTTCCGTGCTGAAAATGCAGCATATCGACCCAGATCACTCACATCATAGCTTGATATCTGTTAAGCCAGTTATTATTGCCTATTTTGTCTACAGAAAAACGATGTTACCTTAAACGCTGAGAAAAGTAGTAGGCGAGTCGAACAAACGAATACTGGAGCTTTTTAACGTGGTGAATATTTGGTCCGCAATGAAATTTGATTACAATTATCTCTGAAATTAGCAGTTTGTTTTCACAGTATTGCTTGCTTTATATTTCATTTTGATGACGGGTGACTCAAATAGGTTTAGATTTTCAAAGATCGAAGACTAAAGGATTAGATTTGATTTATTGGTTCCATTAACTGAGGCTATAGGACACATTTAACTTTTAATTAAATGCATAAATAAATAATGTGTGTAAGATGACGATAATAATATACAGTTATAAATATAAAAGTGCATAAATATCAGATTTTCATATATAAATGATTAAATATAATGCGAGTATTCAATGTATTAAAGGTTATAATAGTGCTATATGTTACATAAATAGATAAATATACGGCCTTGAGTCAGATAATTATGTTCATTAACAAAATCAATTATGTGACGTTTCGTCGTCTAAATTATATACATGACTTATATACAAAATTATTAAAGCTATCCAAGCAGAAAAGGTTCTAATAGAAGACGAAACGTCGTATAGTTAATTTGTCTTAAGCAAAATAAATTTATGACTCAAGACCGTTTATTTATTTATATTATTATAATTGCCAGATTTAGATTCATCATTATCCGCGCACGGATACAGAAGCCAAGCAACTGTTAGATGGCATACTCAAATATTTCAATTTTTTTAAAAAAAATTATTTGAACTGTTCACGACCTCAGGTGATTACATTTAGTTCAACCATCCTTCACTAGCTGTTCCGCGTCGTGGACAACGCCACGAGTAAAATTACATCGTTGTTGCGTCCACTCGTAGAATGAACTTGCTTCTTCCACTTTTTCGATTGGGACTTTTCTTCCTGAGAAATTTTCGTCCCTATTGTATTTCAAGTTTAAAATTTAGCGTTTATTTTCTTGATAAGCCAGTTTATATGTTTCGTGTTTGTAAATAAATTACTACGATATCGGCAGCCGTTCATTCTGAAGCCGCTGAATTGACTAAGGGTGCGAACATAACTGGAGCGGCGAGGTTCAAGGAAAGTGTGACGTAAACAAAGCTGCTCGTTTCGTGGTCAAAACACAAAGGAGGTTCACATTTTTTTTTAGGGTAACAGGTTACATGAAGGTAATCCACATGCTGGCAACTCCCCTTTAATAGCATAGGAAAGGAATTTGAAAGGGGGGATGCGGTAGGGTAGAGGAAGGTAGCCAAAGGTTAACTAAGACCCCCGGGCTGTGGTTTAAGGATTCTACCCGACAATTCGCCTAAACGTTATGCAGGGAAAACCCTAGAATATGGTAGGTCGGGTATTTGGTACTTGTCCCACGCCCTTCCGATAACGGGAGAGGGGTTAGCTGTGTGGACGCAGCATTCCCTTCTCCGTACCTCGACCAGTTTCCTAGGTAGCTGGCCGACTGTTCCAATGAGAACAGCGAACAACTCTTACCGTATGCCCAAGGTCTGTGACCCCGGAACATACACCTCTCAAAACAGGCCGAGGTGCCTGTCCAAAGTTTACTCGATGGAATTATGTGTGCCACATCACTCTTAATGAAGTCTTGCCTGCCACTCTTTACTGGATGAAAATCTGACCGCGACTGCCTTCGTGAGCCCGGAGTATAAAACGCTCGCCGACAATTGCCCGCCTGTACATTGTTGTGTTTATACTCATTCCGTTGGATTGAAGGCAGCGCACGTGTTGTGAAGAGAATGCGAGGGAAAAGGGACCGCGGGTCCTGTCACGAGGTGACAAGACGGAACGGTAAGACATTTGTTTGCGATGAGTGCTGGTGATCGGCAGAGAGGAAGTCGTAATTTGTAGACAGAGTGTGACGATGCGACAATTAGGTCTAAAGAGGGATTGCGGGTCCAGTAGCCTATTGATTTAGGAAACGGCGTGAAGAATTCGTATGGCAGAACGTGGGCGAGCAGATGTTCCCAAAGGGGCTATGTTAGAGCAGGCTTTTGTCTCTGACGAATGACCTGACAAGTGCTTGGGACTTGCAAGAAAAGATTTTGTGCGAGTCGGACAAAAGAGAGCAGCTGACAAGCCCTGAGTAATTGCGGGGGCGAGATACAGCAGCTGCGAGCGTGTATAATGGTGCAATTGCTTGGGATGATGAGGGTCCAGGCACTTGTTGACCTAGGATTTGGAGAAGTTAGTATCGCGCACTTGTGAG
The DNA here is from genome assembly GCA_037074705.1 of Zhengitettix transpicula. Lineage (NCBI taxonomy): Eukaryota > Metazoa > Arthropoda > Insecta > Orthoptera > Tetrigidae > Zhengitettix > Zhengitettix transpicula. Next base: position 117,460,517 of record CM073592.1, on the reverse strand, counting down.
CGGAGAGGTCCAAAGACAAATTGGACCTGTCACGATTGTCGGGGTTCGGAGGGCGGAAGGACTCCAGTGGCCGGAACGTAAATTAGAGTAATGGGATTCTGTCACCGCGCCGTTGCGACGTAATTTTGCAGCAAGCGAAAAACAAGGGGGCTAGGGGTATATATAGGGGAAATCACCTATTGTACGGACAGTTGGAGTTAACGCATCGAAGAGACAGTTGGCAGTTAGCACGGGAGAGAGACGGAGGACGCAGCGAAGAGTTGGACAGTTAGACAGTTGGCAGTTAGCACGGGAGAAAGACGGAGGACGCAACGAAGAGTTAGACAGTTAGATAGAGACAATTAGCGTGGGAGAGGAAATAGAGACAGTCAGCAAAACTAAAACAGCTATGAACATTTTTAACATACAGAAGCTCTATCTGTATGAGTACGAGAATTTGACCTGTCTTCGATGGTAGGCGACCGGCATGCAGCAAACGACGTCAAGGAGTGGAACAACGAACACCTGGAATATTTCACTGGATATGGAGAACCAGATATCGGCGAACCAGTGATATTGTGCTAGAGTCAGTGAGGGAATGTCAGGGCTATAAAGTGTGTGTCTAAAGAACGAGTCGAAGAAAACCTGAGAAACCGTAAGTTGGAATGTACAATATTAACAGATGTAAACGTTATTAAAGGATACCAGTCAGATCTCGTTCTCTTCTTTTGATAATAAAGTTAGAAGCAAGCTATAGGTTAGGTTTATAAATAAATTTAGTAAATGCTTTTGTTTAATTTAAAAACATAAAGGTTGGGTCTTTTTAATAGTTTGATTCTGTCCGTTGTCAAACCCAGTAGAGACCCAGGAGAGCAAGAGTTTCATATTATAATGGTAAAATGTTAAATTCAATTTCAAATTCTTTTCATGTTAATAAATTTATTTGTTGTTCATAAAAATTAATCCTTTTATTTATATGCCCTTATGTGTTTATTACAATATTGTAGTAATTAGTAATTAATCCATTGTTATAATTGCAAAGTGAAGGACTCATTATTAGAGTATATAAAGCATACACCGCGACACAGGCGGCGAGACAAAAGAACCATTGTTGAGACGTACGCAGTCAAAAATCTACGAGACGAACAGCAGTCAACGGGGAGAAGCAAAAGAGTTTAGTTGCAAGTCGGACGGCGGACAAATATACATCTACAGACGCTGCAGGTTGAAACAAGTAAAAGGTTTCAACTCAGTGGTTTGTCTGCCACAAACAGTAACCTAATAAGTCATTCCGCAGTAAATACTCAATAAGTAAAGAGACCGTCACCGATGTCATCGAGAGGAAGTTGTTAATGATCTGACTGACCATTAATTCGGAAGGAGTAGCCGTTTCCAGCTGCGAGAACCTAAAGTTTCGACAAGTGTTTTGTAACCAATTTAAATTCAGTGATATCCCCAAAAACGTGTGCACAGAAAACCCCAAAATTGAGACCTGGTCGGCCGTAAGTAAAAGAACTCTAAATTTATTTGTAAACCATTTCATTAAGATACGTCAGATCGTTCTTCAATTATTTTCTTTTCTTTAATTATTCATTTCTTTAATTGTTTTGTTAGTAAATATAAAATTATTTTCACCCATTTATCAAACCCAGTAAAGACCCTGAGATTCTAAATATTATTGTGTAATTTTATATTGTATTTAAAACTTTAATAAATTTGATTAATTGTTTCCCGTAAAAAAATCTTATTTTATTTAGCCACAGCCATCGTCAGTCTATTATTTTAAATTATTACAAAATTGGCGCATCAACGTGTGGCACGATTTTTTGATAAATAGGGTAGAATAATAATTAAAGAACGAAATCTGACAAACCTCGGTATTGGTGCAAGAAAGTATTTTAATTTGGATAGGATGTGCATGAAATTTTTGGAAATGAATTTTACGCGTGTGAAAGTTAGAGGGTTATTGAAAAGAAAGAAAAATGATTAAATGTGCATTTAAAGTTAAAGATAGTAGCATAAGTTTAGTTTTTTTTAAGTTAGATTAAAATTTAGAGAAAATGGGCTCTAGAGTTAATAATTCCCTGTCGGTGGGAGGAGATAGTGGATATATGATGATATTAGAACTATTGAAGAAAAATATGGAAGAATATAATAAAAATTTAGCAGAGTTTAGAGCTGAAAATAATAAAAATGTAGCAAATATCAATAAAAGTTTAGCAGAGTTTAGAGCAGATTTGAATGCAAAAGGGGATGAAAATGATAAAAATTTAGCAGAGTTTAGAGCTGAAAATAATAAAAATTTAGCAGAAATGGGTATGAAAAATGATAAAAATTTAGCAGATTTGAGTGAAAAAGGGGATAGAAATTTAGCAGAAATAAATAAAAATTTAGCTGAAATGGGTATCAAAAATGATCAGAAATTGGAACAATTAGCAGATATGAATAAAGAAATAAAGAAAGATGTAGCAGATTTGAGTGAAAAAGGGGAAAATTTGGTTAAAAAGATGGATAAAGTTATGGAGGAGAATAATAAAAGCATAGTAGAATTGAAGGCAGAAATAAGGGAATCTAAAGTGGAATGTAGGAGGAACTGTGAGAGATTAGCAGCAGAATCAAGAGAATGGAGAAATGAAAATAATGAAGGAAATGATAAAACTATTGAGAGTATTAAAGTGGGCAGGGCAGAGATAAAATCTGATGGTGTAGAAAAAGTAAACAAAGATGTAAACATTGAAATTGAAACATGTGAAGTAGCAAATAAAGTGGGGTTATTGGAGGTTAAAGGAGATGAAAATGTTAGTGAATTGGAAGTGATACTTAGTGAAAAGGTGGAAGAAAATAAAGTGAGGTTAAAGGAGGAGAAATATATTGAAAATGTAGATGAAATGGAAGTGGTAGCTAAGGAAGATGCTGAAAGGAATTTAATTTTGTTGGAGCATAAGGTTGATGATGTTGAAGGAGAGATTAAAGGGTTAAATATTGAAGGTGTTGATGAGCAGAAAGATGAAATAGTGGGAGAAATAGGTGAGATAGTAGCAAAAGTAACTGAAATAGAAAATTATGAAAGAATAGAAGAATTAATCAAAATATGATAGAAATGTTTGTTTACAAAGATGAAATGGGAACAGCTTATGGGAGCATTGCAATGAAAACATTGAGAAATATCGAAATAAAATTGATGATGTTAAAACAGATGGGATTTAAGAATTTGAAACAAGTTGTGGGACATATTGAATGTTATTTGAACATAGAATTTGGAAATAAGATTTTAACATTGGTGAATGGAGGGGAGAAAGAACAGCTGATCAAATGTAAACATGGAACAGCTGGAGAATTCTGGCAGAATGCAGGTCAAGGCATATTTGAGTTCAGAGATACTGGATAGATGTAAAGTTTAGAAGGGATTTAAATAATTAGAAGGATTAACATTCTTTGTTAATTACACGTGTGGCTAACGTGGTTACTTCAGCTAACAGAACTATTTTTCCTAGATTTTCAAGATTCTGTTTTTCTTCCATCTTATACCTGAGGGGATAGTCATGTTTAACTATCATAGGTCTAGCACACCTAGGGAACCTTCTTGCTACAAATTGTAGTTTCCTTTCAACAATTTGGTCTTCATCACCTTTAGGTGCTTATTCTGTTTAAAACTAAAGCTATTCCTTGTTTTCTTCAAATTGAATATTGATGATAGGCTAACCAAAGTTGGTAAAGGAAAAAGGCAGATGTTAGAAAGTTGGAAAGAAAGATCATTATGATATGGGTTTCTTATGATTTTCATTGAAATACTGGGGGGGTCAAAATTCTCGCTTAATTCATTTTGTGATAGGGGACCACTAGGATGTGTTTTGCGGATAGGCGAGCGGCATTCGTGACCGAGAACGTTTCTTTATTTTCTTGATAATTTCGTGGCGAGTTGCTACAATGTTTTTGTTTACTAAAGATAGTGATGTTAGAGAAAAAGGGGGCGTGACATTTTTAAGCTGTCACATGAGAGAATTTAAGTCTTGAATGATTGCTCACTCACAGTTGAAATGATTTGAAAATGACGTTGAGAAGTTTAATGTGTAAATAGAGGAGAAGGTGTAAATAAGATGAAATAGTTTAAGATAATTTTAAGAGATAAATTAAATGTTGAAAAGGAGAAAAAGGGGCGTGGCATGTTAAGTTGTCACATGAGTGAATTTAATTTGAGTATTGAAGCAGATGTTGTGATGATGATTGAACATAAGCTAATATGCAGAAAAAAAGGGGGCGTGGAATGTTAAAGCTGTCACGTGGTTGATTTTAAAATTGTGTAGATGTAGAAGATGTGATGTTTCAAGTAATATTTGTTGTGTAAAGAAAAGGGGGCGTGGCACTGTGCTGTTGTCACGTGAGACAGTTGAAAATTGGAGGGGGTAGATGTAAAAAACAGCTGACATCTGGAGAAAGTAGGTCAAAGCTTACTTCAGATTAAGTGACAGCATTGATGTTTAAGATGAATAATTGTAAATTAAATGAATTTAAATTAAGTTAATTCAAGATTATTAAAAAAAAAAAAAAAAAAATTCTTTTATGGCATTAGTTTTAAGGAATGCACAATTAATTTCAAACCGTAATAAATTGTAGGATCTAGACCATTTGGATAATCAAATAAATAATAAGTTGCACCAATATTTGATGGGAATGTGTAAATCTTTTAAATGAATGGTAATTACGTATAAGTATCCGAGCGATCTGACAAATTAGGGCAAAATTGTAAAAGAGAGAAAAGAATAAAATTCAGTTTTCGAAGAGTAAAGTCCAGACATTTCCTTTCTCAAACGGAATTTGGGGCGTAATGTAGTAATTAGTAATTAATCCATTGTTATAATTGCAAAGTGAAGGACTCATTATTAGAGTATATAAAGCATACACCGCGACACAGGCGGCGAGACAAAAGAACCATATATATATATATATATATATATATTACCAGTAGTTTGTTTTTTTAAAAAAGGAGACAATCAGTCTTTCAAATCAAATATAAAACTAATACATTTTCTGAGTAATTAAAAGCCCGGCTCTGTACTTAGAAGCAAGTACATCTCCAAATTTCTGTTCCACAACTAATATGGAAATAGAAATTACCATCACTTTCTACCGAAGGGAAGTAAGCGTTGGTTTCGTCGTGATGTATATGACAACATTTCCGTGCTGCAACTCTCGTGATTTTATCAATTTTCTTAAATATCCTTATATTTACATCCCCCAACACTAAATTGTGAAAGACAGACGGAAAAATAATGGTCCCAAGTACGTATAAGCGCTATTTAGTTTTAAGTGAGCCTCTCGTATCCTGTCAATACTTTTTTAATCTTTTCCACTATATCTATCTTCGTCGTTCCTTCCACAGAAAATTTGAAGGTAACTTCCCTGTATAGTTGCCAATTTTTAAATCCATCTGTTTGAAATAGGTGTTTCTTTCTCATCACTATACTCTTCTTGGTACCGGCCTGCAGAAAATTGCAAAATATTTACCTGGATTAATCTTCAGGCCGCACGATCTCAACACTGAGAAAATATTTTTGAAGTAACTTCCCAGAATCATTTTAGTGGAAGCGAAGTGGGAAAAGTCTGCAAAAGCGCTGGCTTAACTATTCCAAAGTATTCCAACATTTTCATTAAGTGAAGTCAACGCAAAATCCATCAGCATTGAAAGTAATTCCGGAGACATGGAATCTCCTTGCTTTATATTTATATTAAATGAGGTATATTTATTTCATAAAGTTCCTGGCTCTCTTTGTCGTAGCATCCAGGATCGTAGTGTTGATACCCATACATACTGTGGAACGTTATTTGTCTAGTGTTAATATCACTCGTTCTACTTAGCCTTTATGCAAAAACCTTGTGGGACACCCTCGTTAAAACCGATAAAATATTTATGGGCTTGAAATACTCTAGTCCTCTATCCACATTTCCTTTAGAAATTAAAATGGTTTTAGTTTCCAACAGATGTCCAGGTACGAACCCCATCAGCACTAAAATATTTAATAAAATAACTAAAATCGCGCATGAAAGCCTATCCAAATCCTCCATCGTCATTCAATCTGGTCTATGCACTTTACCTGTGGCTAGATATTCAAATGTTATTTGTTTTATCAGATTAATCCCGTCCGGAAAATTGTCAACCTTCGGTAATGGTCCTAATTCTTTATCCTTTTTCTTTATCATTATGTTCTTCCAGATCGTGAAAACATTTTCGTGGTGATTCAGCGTGCTTTCCTCCTTTATATTTGAGGGGGGGGGGGGTCCTGCAGAGAAATGTAAACACTATTTCTGACGTGAAAACTCCAGCGTCGAAGTGTCCCTTCGCTTCAACAAGACAGTTCCTTTTCAATGTTTTTGTCATTTAGTTGTATACGTTTCAACGCTGACTTCTATAAAATATATATTACATTAAACATTAAACATATGTCCACCATCAGTAAGAAAAGGCAGCTGAATTCAACTATCCAGCTTGGAAGACGAGTGCTCAAGCCGATCAGTAACTGCTACGATCGTAGGAAATGTCGGAGAAAGACATCCGAATGAAGATACGCAAGCTTGCAACCGGAAACATGATCGAACATTTCTGAGGAGTGTTTGGATCTTGTTAAACGTAATTCTATCGTTTTTATGACGTTTCATTTCCGATTGTTGAAACATATTGTAATACTAATTAGAGGCCTGTAATGATTTTAATAATTGGATTGTTAGCGGTGCCAATTCTTCAAAGACGACAATGGGTAGGATAGCTTTGTCGTGAGCCGCTGGACTGTCTGAAAGCAGTTGGTCGGTTGTTGTAGTCGCGTGAGGAAATCAGAATCTGGGAGCGGAGAACGAACAGCGTGGCCAGAGTATTAATTCAACCGAGATATTATAAGTTTTTTTAGAATCCAAGTATAAAGTTTGGACAGCGAGATAGTTTGTAAAAACCTGCAAAGAGTAATCAAATATTTAGCGCCACATTAAGATTCCTACGCGTACTGAGATCATCATCATTTTCCACATAAAGACAATGTGTAACAATATGTCTGACTAATGATCCGGAGGTGCAGCAGATTCAGTTTCCGGAGGAAAATTCGATAACTACGACCGTGTGTTTGACAATCAAGTGTAAAGTCAGTGTTTTATGGCCTATTAGCATAAATTTTGAGCCCGAGCCCAGGAATCTAAGTCTGGTACCAGCCGAACATTTTGTAAGTAGAAACCAAGTTGATTAAGTTGGTAAACGATAGTTAAAGGTATTCGTCAGATTTAGTTCGTCTCGTTTTGGTTTTGTTTGTTAATTTCTTAATTTATAAATTCTATGATTGTGTAACGTAAATACAAAAGTTGTTCTTTACTTATCAAGCCCAGGTAAACGACCCTGAAAGAAGAGTTATCAAATTTCTAAACATTGAAACTTTAAATGTATTTAACCTCAGAGAAAATGTTATAAATTTCTATTAAATAATAAATGGTATCGTAAAGTTTAAAGTAGTAATTATTTTTCGATCATTCCTGTTAAAATAAAATAAATTGTTTCAGAACGAACTATCAATTTAATAAAACTGCAAATTAATTGTTTAAATAATAATTAAAATTTGTTTAAAGCATTACATTTTGGCTTCAACAACGTGGGGCAATTCTTTTAATTAATCGTTACATTTTGGTGCCTCAACGTGGTCCGATTTAAATTATATATTATATTTCAATCATTAATATATATTCATTAATACACCCTTGGTCAAGACAACAGTTGAAGCGGGCGGAATTTCTCCAATAAAGGATGAAAAAGTCACCGTCTGGTGTTGTTCCCATGTTCATACGTAAAAGAAGGTAACACACTACTCTTTTTACACTCACTTGATTTTACACTGTTTATCTTCTAGTACGATTTATATAGTTATGTTTACATAGACTGCTTCCAGTTTTATTCTGCAATAACAATGCAAACCTCGCGTGTTGAAGGATGGAGAACCGGAGAACGTAGAGAATTTAATATTAGACGACTGTTGAGACTTGACTCATCAGCTTTCCTTTTCTGTCTTCCTCGTTGTCTTTCATATCATATTCGTGTCGAATTTAATACGTCAGTATTTGGTCAAGTCATGTGGAAAATTAAGTGTTTTATCAGGATTCAGTTTCTAGTTTATTAGATTTAGTGTCTCAGGTTCACATAAAAAATATAAAATACTGAAAGTCGTTAGAATTTAGCGAATACCTACGAAAATATTGCGAATTAAAGTAAGTTACAGGATTAAAGATATAATTTTAATTTTCTGGCATGTAACTAATGTAGTTAGTAGCATATTAAAAACAACTGCTTACCTAGAAGCGTGATAGTGCATATTTACGTTACGAAACCTTCAAAGAAAAGAATCTTCAATTATTTATTCGAAGAGCTTGGACTGTTGAGAGTATTTTGTTTTGAGTTTATAACCTCAAATGGTCGATTCTGGTCTTTTATTCAATTTTCGTTTCATTTCCCCTATTACTAACTGGAACTACAAAATTCAATGTTTAATAATCTTTACATTTTCCATACATCTAAGTCGTAGTGTATTTCATGTTTTATCTGTTGAAGCGTGGTAGACCTTGAAATTATAGCACGTGTCCTACTTCGTCTTTCTTAAATATGAGTTTTGCTATCAAAACATCCGATGTAAACAATCTGTTTCGATTCAAGAATTGGGAAAGCTTAACCAAGCATCAAGGCTATATTAAGTTTTTTTTATTTAAGCATGAGGACAGAAAAATGTCGACCGGGCCGGGAATCGAACCCGTGACAGCCCGCTTACGGGACGGACGCTCTACCACTAAGGCACCGGGTTAGATTCCCGGCCAAGTCGACATTTTTCCTTCCTCATGTGAAAATAAAAACTTAACGTAGCCTAACGGCTTGATGCTTGGTTAAGCTTTCCATATTCTTGAATTGAAACTTTCAAAAACCTGTGATTAACTGACATGATAATGTCCCTTCTTCACTAGGCCATGAATAAATTGTGAATTTTAAATTTATGTGAGCCGAATTTAGGTCTATGGAGGAATTTTGCACAGCCATAGGAGCCGACAGGGATGGCTTCTTAGTGGGTAGAGCGTCGTTCTGGTATGCGGGAGGTCCCGTGTTCGATTCACATTTTTCAAACCTCAGGCTATCTATTTCATTTGTTCAATGATAGATCAGTGGATACAAATAAAATTAGTGGTAAATAATTATATAAAAAATTAATAATTAATATAATTGAACTGTATCTTTTAACAAGTAAATAGTTTTCACATTTTTGCCTTACGTTGCTAACATCCAACATAAATTTATTGATTTATTTGATAACTATGGTGTTGGTGTCGTTATTATTTTTTTTTAAAAAAAGATCGAGGTCAAAATTAATATTCTGGATAAAATTAATATAGTTTTTAAATTTAATTTAATTTGACTGGAATGAAACATATCGGTCAAACCAATAGAACCCTAGGAGCGCTAATTAATGAATATGAAAACATCAAATGTGATTTTCAAAATCTTCTAAATCATAAATTTGGTTCGCAAAATGTTATAACCTTAGATGAAGAAACCACAAGACTGATGAGTGAAACGGTGCCCATTCAATCAAATATTAGTGCATTAAATGTCACAAATGACACTAATAATGTTAACAAAATTAACTATGCCTTATAATATTATTTATTGTAACATACACCAATGTCTATAATAATATCAATTTCAAAATTGTACAAGTATAGAATTTGTTGCGTGAGATTGTGGCCAAATCGTTGTGAGATATTTTGCTGCGAACCGTGATACGGTGGTTTCGTAATATTTCCCAGTTTTTTGTTGTTACATTATTTATATTTATTCTGATGGGCAGCAGCACAAGCGTCAAATGAAATAGTGTTAATGACTGAATGTGGGAACTCAAATTGTTTTATATTCTCACTTCCAGACAGTGCTAGTGTGAACAGAGAAGGAATGAACTTGAGGAAGTAAAAAAGTAGCAGTTCATCGTTGAAGGTTGGAGAGTTGAGTTGGTCGGGACATTTCCACAGAGAAGGTCGGAGGGCAGAAAGGCCACAGTGGAGGACGATGTCGTCCTGGGTAGGACAGTATTACTAAATTATTGAAAATAAAGTAATATTGAAGTTGCTGAGAAATTAATTATTTAAAAAGGTAATATCTGTACGGAAAATTTTTCCACAATCCTAATAGAAGTTATTTGATAAAATATTTCGAGCTTTGGAATGATCTGGTGTTTCAAGACAAACTATTCTGTGTTCTATGTACTGTTTGATCACCATTATACTGACTGGTTCCCATTTTATGTGGAGAAACATCGGATGAGTGTAAATCTGTGGTCTGGCGCCCCTAGAGGATTTAATTTTATGTATTGTGAAAGTACATTTTAAATAAAGGTATTTTTAAAATTTAGAGTTTTTCATGTGTTTTTAAGTTTTGGTATTGTAAATTCTGTGCAAGTGAAATGAAGGCTAATCATAAATGGTATGTAAAGTTCATTTAAAATTTGGTAAATACTTCGTAAATGTTGAATAATTCTTCGTACCGTCAAATTTCAGATTGCATTCCATTTATTGTTTGTCTTTTTTTATGGTAATTTATGGCAATTTATACAATTTAAATTTATAAAAAGGATCTTTACTGGGTTTGATAACGGACAGAACATTTAACTAATTTGATTTGAAAATATTTTCTGGTAGATTTTATATTTCATGCTAATTACATAACTGTTCAGAGGCCCGATGAAGCGCCCTGAGAGAAATTATGAGGATCACATAAATTAAAGAGTTAAGGCAAAATAATGTAATACTTGTGTAAAATAAATTTTCTGTTAAATAAACTCCTTATGTTTCATATGTATATATAAAAATATTAACTAATTTCAGGTTAATGATATTTAAACCTGTTACTAGATTAAGATTCTCTATTAACAATTGTTGAATTCAAACTTTCATTTATTTAGATTAAATTGTAAATAAAATAAAATTTATATATCTTTATATAAAATTGAAATTAAATATTAAAGTAAATTCAGTAATTATTAAATGTAAAAGGGCTGCCACAATATATATATATATATATATATATATATATATATATATATATTGTAATAGTCTAACGGGTACTTTTTAATTTGCCCCACTTTGTGGTAGCCAAAATGTAATAATCAAACGGGTGTCCAATAAAAAGATTATATTTTAAACAACAAACAATTTATTTATCAAAAATTAGCAATTTATACAATTTAAATTTATAAAAAGGATCTTTACTGGGTTTGATAACGGACAGAACATTTAACTAATCAAAGAACATACAATTTATTTTAAATTAAAAGGAAATATTTAATCGTCTATACATAGTCGAAATTAATGATCGACTTACTTATTCTACAAGGTTGATTCTAAATTTAAAAAGTTTATTTTATTAACACAAAAGAAAAGAACGATATCTGACTGTATATTTTAATTCCGTTTACTCATATTAATACCATGAAATTTCAACTTACGATTACTCAGGAAAATTTGGGTAGTTCGTACACACACACTTTATATACTGGACGTTTTAAACACTGACTCTAACACACACTGTTGGTTTGATGAAAGCTTGTTCTCCGTTCGTGAAGGACATCTCACTTGCTCGTGGTGAAAACTACTCGACGCTGGATGCAGTGTCTTGGTCTCCTACCATCGAAGACAGTGGTCAAATTTTGATATTACAACAGATTAGACTTCTGCATACAAATATGTTTATCGTTGAATAATTTTTCTATTTCTCTCGCAAGCTGCAAAATTTCTCCATTCTCGGTGCTCGCCGTACGCCTCTCTAACTCACTTCTCGATGATTGCAGCACGGCTCTCTAACACTAACTCCAAACTCCAACTAACTTCAGTCTCGGTACTCACAGCCCCCTCTCCCACTCTAACTAACTTCCAAAAATCTTATCTTCCCTTTATATATCCCAGTCCCTTCATTTTTTCTTTGTTCAAAAACTACGTCGCAACTGCCCGTTGACCGTTTCCTCCATTATCCCGAGATTTACATTATGCAGCTGCAGTTCCTTAGCTAGCAAATATCTAGCCACTCTGTCTTGTCCCAACGCCGACAATCGAGACAGGTCTAATTTGTCTTTGCACTTATCTTCTCACCCCCACTCACACGTGCGCTGTTCTAAATTCTCCAGACCGCCCAAACTGCACCCTCAATTACTTTAGACTTGTCTTCTCACCCTCACACGACCAGCGCTCCCAAGAACCTAAATAATCACATTACAGAATGTCTTTTCAACTGTCCAGGTCATTATCAGAAACCTGTCCTAAGTAAACATTACAAACTGTCCCTTCGCAGTCCAGACCATTTATCAGAAACAATGCCTGCTTTAACAGATTTATTTTGGGACAGGCCACCCGCACACGTCCATTGCTCCGAATTCTCAAGACCTGTCCTAAGTAAACATTACAAACTGTCCCTTCGCAGTCCAGACCATTTATCAGAAACAATGCCTGCCTTATCAGATTTATTTTGGGACAGGCCACCCGCACACGTCCATTGCTCCGAATTCTCAAGACCTGTCCTAAGTAAACATTACACACTGTCCCTTCGCAGTCCAGACCAAACATTACAAACTGTCCCTTCGCAGTCCAGACCAAACATTACAAACTGTCCCTTCGCAGTCCAGACCATTTATCAGAAACAATGCCTATCCTCCAAGGCATTGCAATATATATATATATATATATATATATATATATATTATATATAATACAAGGATTCCATTTAGATGTAACATATTTGGTTAGTTTCATTTCAGTTAGTTAGACCCACATTTGCACATTATTAAATTTAGCGGTGTACAACCGTCATCGGACGCATTCCACAGCTCTAAATTCTAAACTGTCAAATCTTTGTAATTTATGCTTTAATGGAATTTAATTAAAATTTGTATTACTTATATAAATATGTTGCGGTCAATTTAAATTTCTAATTTGTGATAAAAAATTTACCACTTAGGTATTTTACCAGATGAAGTCTGAACGAAACGTTGTATTCAAACGTTTTTTTTTGTTTAATTCACTAATAAATTTTAGTGAGTTGTATATAAAATTTGGTTGAAATTCATATTCTTTAGGCGCAACTATCGTTTGATTTACGATTATTGAAAATTTTCATTTTCGTCCACCCCCGCCCCTAGGTTTGAAGACGTGTCTTTGTTTTAATTTTGGCTCGAAAGGAACAAGTGAACAAGATTTGGTCGAAATTGCTGCAGGCGTTTTAATTTGTATGCGGAACACACACACACACACACAAAATCAGTCAATTTTATTTAATTATTATTTTCTGACTTTTGGTCTGTATTGCTTATTTATAGAAAACAAATTAAATCAAAGGATCGCGTAGGCGTGACTGCTTTTCCGTGTGAAGTTGTTGGTAAACAGGGGTATTTTTATCTTTGATCTGCAACACGTACGCCCTTTGCCATTATCCAGCTAACAGATCTAGCTCCCGCAGTACTCGTAGGCCCTTTGTCTTCGCATCCGCGTCGATACAATCTGCCGCTCAGGTCGAGGCAATTAAAGTCTTCTTCTGTACCAGACTCGGATCATATTCAGCCCAGTGATTTTTATAAACACTTAACGCCTACATTTAATATATATTTGTTGCGACACGCGAGATTTTTTATCTATTATGTAACGGAATATAATTCAAATGGCTTTGTGTCACACACTAACGTAAATTGCCTCAATAATTCCATAGGTTAGACCCTGTAGTAGCCGGCAGTCAACTAAGTTACAAATGCGTACCAGGGAAGCTGAACGCTTTTGCATATTTTTATTTGAGAGGCATGTTTGTAGGAGCTGGGCAGACGTGATCCAATTGTATGGGGTCAGGAAGTGGGAGCTGACGCAATTGCGACGAGTGCGTGTGTGTACTGTGGACCCCCACAACCCCGGCCTAAAAGGATTCCACGAGGATTAATAGCAGCGGAAACCGTACAGGAGCCATGCTGTGTAAATACGTTCAGCCAAGTTTAGCTTATTCCTAGAGAGCTACATGACTAGTGCCAGAGAAACAAGGTTTCCACACTCAACAAGTCTTCGGGAAAAGAGAAGTCACCAAACTTCAGTTTGCAAATATTAATTAACATGTAATGAATGAAACTGGGATGAAATTATTATGCTTCAGACCCGCATAGAACAAGTACGTCTAAAACCAATTCATGAAGCTCAAACTTTATCTTGAGCATTTTGCAATCTGCTCCGCCTCACAGAATGAGTAATAAGTAACTAATTATTAAACAAAATTTATATTTCTATGTGACGTAGCTATTTAAAAAACAAAATTTAATTTTGTTGGTACCAAGCTACAATTCACTCATACCCTCGCAGACAGAACTTCCCTCTTAGTGTATATAATGATTTTGAAAGATTACCCAATGCCGCATCCCCCCTTTCTAATCCCTTCCTATGCTATTAAAGGGGAGTTGCCCAATGTGGATCACCCTCATGTAGCCTGTTGCCCTAAAAAAAAATTAATTGAAATATTAAGAACTAAGGTTCCCACAAGCCGAGGCACATCGGCCTGTTCTGAGAGGTGTATGTTCCGTTGTCACAGACCTTGGGCATACGACAAGAGTTGTCCGCTATTCCCATTGGAATATTCGGCCAGCTGCCTCCTAAACTGGTCGAGGCACGGATAAGGGAATGCTGCGTCCCCACAGCAAACTCCTCTCCCGCAATCGGAAAAGCGTGGGACAAGTACCCAATGCCCGACCTACCTGATGCAGGTTTTTCTAGGGTTTTACCTACATTTCTTTAGGCGAATGCCGGGCAGGATCCTTAAACCATAGCCCGGGGATCCTAGTTAACCCTTGGCTACCTTCCTCTACCCTTCCGAAACCCCCCTTTCAAATCCCTTCCTATGCTACTAAAGGGGAGTTGCCAAATGTGGGTCACCCTCATGTAGCCTGTTGCCCTAAAAAAAATAATTGAAATCTTGAAAAGCTGTCATCGAGGGATGTTCTCTCGTATGTAGAACCTTTGGGGATGCCTCTTCCTACCTCCTTTTTTCGTTTTTGAACAAGCCGAGGCACCTCGGCCTGTTTTGAGAGGTGTATGTTCCAGGGTCTCAGACTTTGGGCATACGGTAAGAGTTGTTGTTTCTTCCCATTGGAACAGTCGGCCAGCTGCCTCCTAAACTGGCCGAGGCACGGAGAAGGGAATGCTGCGTCCCCACAGCAAACTCCTCTCCCGCTATCGGAAGGGCGTGGGACAAGTACCCAAAGTCCGACCTACCTGATGCAGGTTTTCTAGGGTTTGTCCTGCATTACTTTTAGGCGAATGCTGGGTAGGATCCTTAAACTATAGCCCGGGGGCCCTAGTTAACCCTTGGCTACCTTCCTCTACCCTTCTGCATCCCCCCCTTTTCAAATCCCTTCCTATGCTATTAAAGGGGAGTTGTCACAATGTGGATTACCCTCATGTAGCCTGTCCCCCCCCCCCCGCTAAAAAAATTGAAATCTGAAAATTATTCTATTGGACGACGTTTGACTAAATATATGTTTATATATTAAACACAAGGAAACTTTCTTAACATATTTACATGAAATATTCTGCTCATCTACGAACAAATGAATCAGATAGTCGAATTACAATATTATAGTATACCAACTGGGTGCCCGGCGTTGCTCGGGATTCGACGCAAATATTGGTTGCTTTTGCGTTATACTTATGTAACGCACTTCACCCACTATCCCTACATGTGCTCACCTCACATTCAGAAAGGGGTTGAACTCATTGACCCCGAAAAAGTTTCTTTCGTAAATTATATCGTCCGTTTCAACATTTTACAAAATTTCTATCCACGGGCCCCCGCTAGTGTGGGTTAAACAAAAAGCTGAATGTCATAATTGAATTCAGACAAATCGATACCCCCGGATTTGATTCCAATCGTATTAGCGTTATTTTCATGTAAAGCACCACCAAAACCCACACCTAAGCTTTCTCCCCTACACGCCGACAGGGATTGAAATTATACATAGAGTACATCTAGGGAAAGATTAGGATTTAATTGACGCCGAAAAATATTATTACGACGCTAATATCGGCCGATTAGCATGTATGAAAAATACCACCCTCGTTTTGGGGAGTTAAACGGCAAGTTGAATGTAATAATTCAACTAAATGATAACTCTAATCCCGGATTCAACTCCAAACTCGAATGTGTTGACGTTAGTTTGATGTAATTCCACCCTTAAGTGTGCAACACTCCCATGCCCGAATGAGGTTGAAATTATACACAGAGAACATGGAGTGAAAATCGATGAATGACATTGATCTAGAATCATATTGATTCGACGCAAAAATCGGTCGGTTAGCATGTTTGAAAATTTCTTTCCCCGCCCAACCCCTCGACCCCGTCAAACCCAACCAACCCCCACCCACCCCAGTTCGCTGCCCAGTTTATCATATATAGTCTCAGCGACATCCATAACCCAGATTTGAATCGAATTTCGATTGTTTTTGGGTTAATTTTATGAAACGCCCCTCCACTCCACCCCTCAGGGTGCCGAAAGGGGTTGAAATTATAAACAAACATCAGCAATCAAGCAATATAATTAACTCTAAAAATATTTATTCAACGCAAATATCTGCCGTATTTGCATGTTGCACCCAGTCTAACCCCGCCCATGGGGGTTAAGTGCCAAGTTGAATGTCATAATTAAACTCAGTGACATCCATATCCATGGATTTGACTCCAATCTCGGACTTATTTATCAGACCTCTTCGGGTGTTGTAAAGTCAATTAAATGATCCAATTTCAAAATCCGTGTTTTTAAAAATTCCAACCAAGCAACATTTTTCAAACATGATAATTTATAATACAATTAATTAAAAATTTATTGAACATTACTTAGAATTAATTACATGAAATGTAGTGGACATACATTTCTTAGATGCGATTTTCCCACACATTGCAGGCAAAAATTCTGTTATGTTTACAGTTTTTGAGAGTATTGTTAAGTTTATAAAACAATGGAAAGAAAATTATTTTAAATGCAATAAATGGATTTGAACAATAGGGAATCATAAATTCTATTTAAAATATTAATATAATTTGTTTGCGTTAATGGTAGAATCATTGGTACGAAAATACAACATTTAGTTCATAAATCTGGAATAATATTGTCATCCTTCAGTTTTACATTATGCTAATCGAAATTGTATTATTATTTGTAAATTGTACTATTATATTGAAATTAGATAATTTAATATACTTTACAACACCTGAAGATGTCCTAATAAATGAGGGATGAAACTTTGAGAATGTTTTCTCTATTGTTATATTTCAAAAATTAAATTAATAATAAATTTACAACTAAACAGGTTGATGTTTTCATTTCTTTAAGGACGTCAGATAAATATTAAGATTTGTATCTGAATTGATCACTTCTAAGCATATTTATTAAACGAATCACTACCAGTTTTCATATTATAAATAGAGATAGCAGTTATAAGTCCAGTTAAGTTTTAGAAATGTTATACATTAAACTTTTATTACATTCACTTAATGTTAAAACCAAGACCCAAGATTCTTTACGGAATAAAGTTGCCTTTCCAGAACTGTATACCTGAACGTTCAGCGGTCAGGATTGAAGAATGACCCGGGGGGCGTCGAGGAGGTTGTCCGCTTATGCCACGTGCGAAAATCGCACACCGTCCTGTCGAAGAGAACCTGAATGCCGGTGGGTGCCCATTACCAGGAAATACGAGGGATTACCGCTCGAGACACCAGACTTGTCTGACCTGCAAAGTACTAATGTATCAGTAAATAATCCCATCAAAGTGGGATCATTAAAGCCCATTCTGGCCCACCATCCCCTGACAGACACTTTCTCTGATTTCGTTTGTGTTTGTAAAATCGCCGCGGGTATTTCAAGATGATAATAAGAGCAGGAAGTTAATTTTTTTTGTACATAAAATATAAACGAGTAATTATTGTCAATTTCATTTTGTTTTCACTGATACCAGAGGCATTAACTTATACTATTGCAGATCAGAGTTTTTGAATTGTCAATTGGCACACACTCATTCTCCTTGCAAGTGGGCGTGCGTGGTGGCTGGCTATTAGCTAGGGGCACTTGAGACTCGTTGGACAGCTACAGCCTGTCGACAGGCCGTGTTTCTCGTTGGCGAGATTGCTCGCCCATTAATGGCGCGTCTCGTTTCGCGCCGCTTTGGAACCCTTAGTGTTTTATGTGGCCGTAGCTCAGGCGACGACTGTCATTCAGTCACCGCAGGCGAGAAACACGTATCGATGTGAGATCCCTCACCTGAGCCAACGCATCACTTCAGAGCGGCAGATCGTGGCCGTTTAGGCGCTAGGTCGTAAATTCATTGTTTCTACACTTGGCAATAAATTGAAAGAATGACAAGATTATATTCAGCTGAAACCTGATCCTTAGGTACTCTGCAGACTCGTGCGATCGTGGATTAACTAAGCTCATTCTCTTCTGGAGATCTGACCGTCACGGATTATTATCGATATTCCCATCAAGTCGTCAGTGAAAGTTTGTTAATTCAGAAACGAAGAGTATATGTGTGACACGTGCGAAATGTTCCAAATATTCATTTCCGCAATCGCCGAAATGAAAAATAAAGTGTAATATATTGTAATGATTAAAAAAAAAGATTTAAATAAATTAAGTTGCCCACGTTGTGGAAGCCATTTATGTAATGATTAAAAAGGTAGTCTTAATTAATAGGAATAATTAACAAAATTATTATGTATTTAATTATTTATTGTTGATAATTACACATTATAAGCCCTGCTTTGCACGCCGAATTCCATCAATTTAACAAACAAATATTTCAATTTTATTTTATTAATTCGTGGCGTTCTATGAAAATATATTTTTATAATTTAAGAATCAATTACGTTGAATTTCTCATTATCTCAGGGTCACCACTGGGTTTGATAGGAAGAACAAATACAACGAACTAAAACATTAACAATCCAAACTCATTGAAGTTAACGGAATAAAATATTAAATACGAAAGTAAAAGAAAACGAATGAAAAGAAAAACGCGAACGAAATCTGACTATACCCTTTAATTATCGTTTACAGTCATTAATAATTGTTTTGTACTCACGACAGTGCTACTGGTACCAGTTCGGACTCTTGTATCTTGAAGTCAACACACACTGAACAGGCCATTATACATTGCTTCTACACTTTAGATTTTGAACACACGGTAGTTGCTCTGGACCTCTGCTATCCTGGAACCTGGGTTAGCTCACCCTTAGCCAGTTGCCGGACGAAGATCTCCTCAAAGTCTCTCTATGCGAAAATTATTTCAGTTTGAAGCAAAACTTCTGCTTCCAAACTGCGATTTTATAAGTCTCTCCGTCAAAACTGTTTACTTGCGTTTTATGTAAACTATTATATCTCGCTGTTGGACTTCCTAGATAGCCCTATTAATAATTCTGGATCCGCAGACTTTTACTGTTTCTATTTCTCTATGTGGACCGAACTGCTATGTCCCAGTTCTCGACTAATACTTCACTCAGACTGAGTTCCTCTATGCGCGCAGTCTACAGTCTCCATTGTTAACAAAGAAAGACCCGCTGCGATTGTCGTCTTTAAGCACCCGTACCGCCAATAATTAAATTATATTGAAAACAATGAATAGCCTGTTTAATTGGTATTACAATATAATCTAACTGGTTTAATGATTGAGCAGGGTTTTATAAAGTAATAATTAATTTAATATAATAATTTAATGAGAAAGAGACCACATTAAATATTGAATTAATATAAAAGTGTCAATAATAATAAAAAAACGAAACATGGACTCTTCTCTCTCTCTCTCTCTCTCTCTCTCTCTCAGGATTCTAAGGAATATACAAAAAGGGGTATTAGAATGCTGGTCGGATAGAATTTACGAGCAACTTGTAAACTGTATATTTTTAATTTTTTTATGGAATATTACGTTTACCCAGTGCCTTGGAAATCAGAAAATTTGTTTAATGTAGCCCAACGGAGAGAGATAGATTTATTCGTTACAATGGGTGGAGCCGGTGGCAACATATATTTTATACTGTAATAATACAATGTAACTTAGATACCAAATTACTAAAATTATTTGTAATATTAAAAAAAGAATCAGTTTTTACAGTTATTTTTAAAGTTCCTCTCTGATGATACTTTCCTCTCTGGAAAACATTGCTCTTTCGTTTCTAGTTTACCCAAGTCTGCAGTTTAAATAGTTTATAATTTTATATAAAACTTAGGGTAATAATATTATGGTTTCATCATTGGCTATAATTAATGTTCGGATTTTTAATTATCTGGAAAGTCAAATTTCGTAAAGCCTATAATTGAATTTTGATTACGAGCTTTTTTTCCAATAACTGCTTTTTGTTTATAAGCTTTGTTCACACACATCCTAATTTCAGGCGGCTTGACTATTGTTTTTAAAATTGAAAATCGTTTCTTTATCAATTCCGAACTAAATAAGCACTTCTAAAGCTGTAATGAAATATTTTGTAGACAACAATACTTCTATTGTCTATTTTGTGGACAACAATACTTCTATGATGAACCACTAAAATCGCTTCGAATGTTTCCCATTATTTTTTTAACATTTAAATTATTAATAAAAAAAAATTAAAAATGTGTTAACGTGCAGTGTTCGTCAGTATCCAAATTTTTGGACAGTTGGTTACTATACATTCATGCTGAGTTAAATATTTATCGCTATGAATGTTACACGGAAATAAATTGAACAAATTAAATTAAGATTGGAAAATTAATAACAGGAGCGTTTTAACAGAAATATTTATATATTTAGCTTCTTCAACCCTGCGATATTTATTGTTAAAGATAACTTTTCAGATTTTAATAATCCACAAGAATATTTCAGATACAGCAAATCGGTCGCACGTACAGAGCGCCAAAATTATTGTGGTCGTTGTATTAATAAAAACATAACTAACAATTTTAAATAACGTAATCAAACACTCAAGCTTGGAATCATAATAAAAATCAAAATTTCTAGAATGATTAAATTAAATAAAAATAAAAATTTTAAAATCAAATAACTGTTTAATTTTAAATTTAACAGGAGAATTAATTGAAACTTCAAGATACAAAATACAAAGAAAGAAAATTTAAAGTTAATTAAAGAATAAAATCTAATTAAATTACTTTTAATTAATAATCAACTTCAACAAGGTTCCTTAAATATAAACATCATTCACAAAAATTTCAATATTTCCCCCTTAAACCAACTTATGAAATTTGCAAAAAAATCAAAAGCAATCTCTTATTATATGGGAATTAGCAAGTTATATAAAAGCAAATGAGTTGAATTTTGATCCAATCACCGGGATTATAAATGTCTTTAAATGTATTTTGGTTTCCATAACGTTTTAAATCGTTCTCTTATTCGTCCTATCGTTTGAAGAAAATTTAATAGTACTTATCCCTTCACCACACTTGTCTCCCCGTTTGAATCTCTCGTTATGAGTAGTGGAACGTAGAGGAAATGCACCGTACGTCTCCAGCACGTTGATATCTTACAAGCGTTGAACATATGGGTGCTTACGACTCGTACTCAGATTTCGCACAGCACGAACTTGATTTACGTGACCTGTGCGCCGCAACTGCCCGCAGCGAAATAGCGGAAAATCGGGTCTTTTATATCGTATTTAAGTGTTTGGAAGCCAATGATAGCTGGGCTTCTTAATTCAAGCTGCCCAACAGACCATGCGTTTGTCTTCCTTGTAAGCAGATTTCGACCTGTTGAGTACGCATTTCTGCTACTTAGCATTTTTGTACCATACTTTTCATTCATTAGTCTGTCTATGATCTGGGAAAATTTATGCCAACTTACAATAACATATTAAATAAATTAACCTTAACCTAATTCTTAAAAATGGAATTAAACAAAAAATTTTCAATAATATTTTAATAAAGTAATTCATTAACGAAATAAAACCAATAGATTTATGTGGCGGAATTTAAATGTTCAGCCAATATATACATACATATATATATATCGTAATACATCAAATAAAAAACTACCATAAAATTGAACAAACAATTATTATTTATTAAAACACAATTTTCAATTACTTAAATCTGATGAAATTTTATAAACCAAAACAATTTTATTTACCTAGAATACATTTTAAATAATTGGACTCGGTACCCTCAAGGTCTTTACTGGGTTGATAAGGAAACGGAACAAAATGTTACACTTAACAAATACAGTTACAATAAATGAAAAACGTAAAGATTGAAACGAAAAGAAACGATTGAAACGAAATATTTGAAACAAATGAAACTAAATGATTAAAACTAAATGAAACGATTGAAACGAATGAAACGAAATGAAACGAAATTAACGAAATCTTTGAAACTAAATATGACTTTTTACCCTTTTTTAACAATTTACAATTATGAATTCAGAAAAATAAACTTACAAGCTCTCTGGCCCACACACTCACTTCGTACAGGCTTAAAAGGCACCAGGCTGCGCTCACACTCTGATATCACAGCCACCTCCTCTTGACGACGTCACCCTCACGACGAATTCAAACAACTCTGCTTTCAGACAGACCTCCATGATGAAACTCCCACCAACTGTTGACGACTGATGTCCAGCTGATTACTCTCGGCCACCTAGCTTGGCCTACTATCCGATGATCTCTCCTTAATGCAAACTCCGAACTGTTCATAACATTGTTTCGGCCACTTTAACATGGCCCCGCTTCCGTCACTGCTGACCTGCACCACCGCTTTCTCTCACTAACACGTCCGTCTCCCGTCCACACGAAATGATAAAGAAGCTCTCTACTGTCCAACTGCCCTCTTATTTATATCCCGGCTCCAGAAACTTCCCTTGTTTTCACAGTTTTTTGCATTTCCACTTTCGCCAAGTAAACACCATCTGTTGCCGTTCTTCCGCTCCGAGAGCCACTCAATCAATTAAATTAAACGTTTACTTTTAATATAATTACATCGTCCAACAACCTTCTGTAATTATGCCATTAGGATTCCGTCGTCCAGATGTTGATCACAACCAATTAGCCCTAAGAGCTGCAAAACGCCCCAATTATTAGTCCTTCCTCTCTCTAAAAGTCACTTTTCCATAATTTTATCATTATCTTTTATATGTACAAACCACTCAAGGATCCCCAGTCTGAGTTTGTAAACAAATCTGACAAAAATAAGAACAGAATTCCTGTTCTTCTTTACTGGTTATTACAATATATTGTAATTCCAATTAAACAGGCCATTAATTGTTTTTAAAATAATTAAATTGTTAGCGGTACGAATGCGTAAAGGCAACAATGAAGGCGGGTTTTTCCTTTGTTCGACAATGGAGACCGCGCGCGCTCAGCGAACTCTGTATGCGCTGGGAGAACGCCAGCCTGGAATCGGCAATGATATGAGAAGGAGGCTAAACTCTGAGTACGAGAGGTATAATACAGTTCAGTTCTCTTAGAGCATCAAACAGTAAATTCTACAAATATAAATTGCAAATCGCGAGTTCCTGTATGGAAGCAAGCAAATAGTTCTGCGGAGATATTTCCATAACAACTTGCAAACGGGGAAGAAAAAGGTTGCTTCACGCTGATGGAACAATTTGTGCATTGACGAATCCGGCATCCGCTACCTGACCAGAAAGGGAAGGCTCATCCGAGGTTCCAGATAGCTGAGGACGAGAAATTCAAGCGTCTGTATTAAAATTACAATGAAGTAGAGTCAGTGTAAAAAAAATGGCCTTTTAGTATGGTAGTGTTCAAGATACAAGAGAGAGATCTGATACCAGACAGACGGTCCGTGAGTAACCAAAACTTTGATATAAATTTGTAAACGATAATCAAAAGGGTAGAGTCAGATTTCGTTCAGTTTTCATTCCGTTCAGTTTTCTTTTCACTTATATTCATATTGTTTTAGGTTAACTTTTATATTTGAATTGATAATTGTCAGTTTATACATTGATTTTGTTCTAATTATCAAACCCAGTAGTGACCCTGATTTGATTGTAATGATATAAGAACTGTATGTTCAAAAATGCCATGAATTAATAAATGAAAATTAAAGTATTTGTTTAAATGGATGAAATTCGGCATGAAAATAGGTTTTCTAAATTGTAAAATTTATCAACAATAATAAATTCCTTTTTGAGCTTAATAAATGTTGTTAATTATTCCTATCATTTAATTAAAACTGGCCATAAAATAGCTTCACCAACGTGGGGCAAATTAATTGCTATCTTGTTATTTATTACAATATATATATATATATATATATATATATATATATATATACTGTAAAGATTACTAAGGAATTTATCTTATTCAGTTCAACAATACAGGTGATGGGTCAAAATGTGTCCCGAGGAAGAGGTACAAAAACCTTGAGATGTAAACATAGAAGGCGCAGTAGCATAGCGCCAGCTCAGTCGATCTGCTGGCGATCTAGTTTATATTCAGTAGTGAAGTGTGAGGCAGTATTGGAGAAGGATAGCCCGAGGGAAGTAGGGGAAGTCTCAGTCGAGTGGCTGTTGGTGTTATTTACATTTTGCCTGAGGAAGCTCAGTCAAGTGTCAGGTTTTGGGCCGAGTAAACTAGAGTTGGACATTCCATCCAGGGGCGTCGTTGGTTATTGGTCGCTATTTTTATTCTGATCCTAAGAAATTTTCTGCGTTGTTGTGAATGCAACTTGTATTTTTTGACGGACGTTGTTTTTGCATGCGGATTTAGTATATCGAATCTCACTCGAGGTTTAGATGAACTTGCCAAAGGGTGGTAAAAAGCCACAGGAGATGGTAAACCTGTGGATTGCCGTCTACCAACGATAGCTCTACCAACAAATCCTATCTCCACACCTCCTATGGTGACACTGGGTAATACACCTTGCTGTAGCAAAGTGGACATGGGTGTTTAATTTAAGGTTGTGAGATTATTTATTTAAAGCGAGTTGAGCTACATTTTTCTCGCCGCCTAGCCAATACATTCGGATTGATTCAATCAATTTCCAGATCTTCGAAGTTTGTTCCGAGCATTACGAAATACGACGTTAAAGCATACGTTGAGGTCGCTGGGTCGCTTGAGAACCGCTTTTCACGTTCCAAGGTATTTGTTTAGTTTTAGTTGTGCATAATAATTAAGCGTTATATTTCTATAATAAATATCGTAAAACGTTCTATAGTTTTCTGCATTAATTTTTGTATATTCCTATATTCAATTGGAGGCTCGTAGGCGACCCTGATTGTAAGAACTCAAATAGCCGTGGAAATAATAGTAATTGATTTTGATTACATTTAAGTGCATGTAATTAGAAAATAGTAGGTATAAGAGTTAACCATATATTTTGCCCCTCAAACGAGGAGCATTTTTACTATAAGATATTAGGAATACTACATAATTTGGCACCCCAACATGGACCAAATTTCTCATAAATAAAAGATTACTACAATATATATTGGAAAGATAAGCTCGTATATAACCCCTAGTTTGGTGCCAAAATGTAAAGAAAAATTCCTTTACTTTACGACTTAAGTTCAGTCTACATAATACCTGCCGGAATGGATTTTTGTCATAACAGAAAATAATGGGATGGAACTGGAAACAAATTTGAGAAATTTGGAATCATTAGAAGAAAGGACAAGTGAATGGGAAAATACTGAATTAAGTGTAGAAACAGAAAAACAATATGTGACTAATGAAAAGATGAATGAAGTAATGCTGTAATTTGGATGGATTGTAATGGAATTATGCTGTTAACGGAATATTTGGACAGTAAATGGACAGAAAATAATAAAATGTGGAAGATATGAATAGTAAATTGGCAGATTTGAGGGTAGATACCAGGAAAGATATAGCAGACTTAGGTAAAAATATATTAGATTTAAGCTTAAAATATGATTAGAATTTGCTTAGTTTAGATAAAAATTTAACAAAATGTGAAAACAATATAGAAAGGGTAGACAAAAGTTTACATAAGAATATGGGAGACTTAAGGACAGAATTTGGACAATAGAGAATGGAAAATAAAATATCAGACATTATTGACATCGGTAGTGCAGAAATAAAATCTGAATTTATAGAAGCATTAAGTGAAAATGTTGTAATCACCAAGGTAGGAACAAGGGAATTATCAGAGAAAGTAGATTTATTGGTGGATAAATTTGATGAAAATATTAGTGTTAGACATTGAAGATGTTTATATATAGAAACAAGAAATAATGGGATATAGATTAGAGGAAAAATGAAGTGAGATGGAAAATAATAAAGAGGGGAAAGGTACTGCAGGAGGAAACTGCAAAGGTACATGTAGAAAATGTAACGGGGCAGATGGAGGACATATTATTACAAATATTCAGTTATGGAATATAGATACTCAACTTTAAATGTTTAAAGAAAATGCAAATATTTCACGAGGAAATTTAAGTGGGGGCAATTGGAGGAAATATTAATATCAGTAATTCATTAAGAAACGTAGATTTCCACCTTTTAATATTTAAAGAACGCGGATTAGTTAATTTAAAACAATTTATTGGGAATTTAGGACACTATTTTGGTATAAGATTTATTAATAAGCTTTTAATTATACAAGGAATAGAAAAGATTGTACAATTGAGAAATTTGCATGGGATAATTTAAAGAAGATTTTGTGAAAATGTGCAACAATTAAGATATGAATTTAGAAATACTTTTACCCATAATTATAAGGTAAGTAATTTCGATTTAATTCTGGAATTCAAATATAAAATAATATAATAAATAAATAAAGGAAGGTAAATAAATTTTACGATCAAATAAATTTAAGGTATAATATTGAAAGTTATTGATTAATTATTAAGCTTTATCATAATTTGATAAAATTTTTAAAAAATGACTAATTTTACTGGATACTTTGCTGAGCATGACAAGACATTTGAAGTTTTGTTATTTTCATTTAAAAATGCACATATACTTATGACCGTATATCAAAACTAAAAACTGACTGTTGTTAATATATTTTGCATCAACATGCAGCAGTGAATTGTAAAATAATTATACAATAGTAAACTTCAGAAATATAAAGGTAATATAATACATTTGACGGTATGAAGGTAATTTAGCATTGATGTGGTTAAATAAGTTTTCAGGATCTCTGTTGAAAGCGGGAATTTTGGAAAAGGTA
The DNA here is from genome assembly GCA_037074705.1 of Zhengitettix transpicula. Classification (NCBI taxonomy): domain Eukaryota; kingdom Metazoa; phylum Arthropoda; class Insecta; order Orthoptera; family Tetrigidae; genus Zhengitettix; species Zhengitettix transpicula. The sequence continues at coordinate 117,433,338 of CM073592.1, read as the reverse complement.
GCCGGCAAAAATGCGGCCGACATGTTTTATTCAAAGTGAAGGAACTTACATTGTTTAGCGTGCCCATTATTAGGTGGTGTGTGTTGTACAAAAAATATGTGCGCAGTTAGTCAGTTGGTGAGAGTCGGCTGGTAGATGTTGGATGAGAAAGTTGTAGAACGAATGTTGGAGATGTTTTCGGTGGCCAGTTTGGCCGGAAAATTAGCAAAGTAAAAGTAAATTTATTGAATATGGTTGTTATAAGTTTGAAAGATATATAATTCAGCGGCGATTTAAAACTGACCGGTTTATCTGGTAAAACATTCTGAAGGACCTCATTGTTTACCGTTACGAGAAAGATTTGGTTGGATGCGCTGACGAAAGTGTTGTGTGAAACTTGGTGCACATCATGTCCTGTTAAAATAAGAAAATAATAATTTCACTTACTTGGTTGTTTGTTCAATATGAAAAGTTTTTAATGTTGTGAAGAGAAAAAAATTCAAGTGTTTACAAGGATTATTCACAAAAATTGGTAGCCTATGTAAAACTATCAATTTATAAACTAGTTGTAAACATAGTATAATAGTTATATGCCGTCAAATTTCATATTTCTTGTTCTTTTTGTTTATATTTTGTAAAACTTTTGAAGATAAATGTAAATTTATTTTTGTTGATTGATTATTTTATTAATTAATAACTTTTTATGTTGTCCGATAAGGGCCATAAACGATACACAAGAGTCTCATAAATAAAAGTCTTGAAAAACTTTTTATATACAATAATAAAACAATAAAATTTAGATGTAATACATTTGCATACTTATAACTCATTTTTTAGTCTTAACCTTTCAATAAATTAAGTATATATAAAGAATTGATTAATTTAAATGTAGATTCAAGAAAAATTCAAGTGAAACTGGAAAGGTTACTATAATATATATATTATAATGGATAACATAATATTATTAATTATATGAATTGATTTAAACAATTCCATGAATTAATTCAATAGATCGTTTATCAAACAATTATATTTATTTTTTATTTATAGTGAAGGATTGCAAAATAATTACGATATTCATTGATCTTTACAAGTCAATTTACTTTTATTCAGTTGAAATTTACAATATTTTATATGAGATTGATTACATTCAACGTTTTTCAATGTTTATAGATTGAACAACTCTTTTCTCAGGGCCTTCTAAGTAAAGAAACAACCGTTATATTTACGTTAACAATCAAATTCCTTTATAAACTAAAAAGTTAAACAATCAAACAAAATTAGAAAGCGAAATCTGAGGACTTTAGCTTTAATTATCGTTAACAAAAAGTGATTAAATTTATTTGTACTTACAACACACTGGCTGGTACCAGGCTTAACTCTCTGAGGCTAGGGCTCACCTCACAATTTACAGTAAAAGGCCATGGAATCACTAAATTTACACTTGATTAAACAAAAACACGGTCGTAACTTTCGAGTCTTTCCTCTTGGAACTGGGATCCGCTACTCCTTCTGGATTATTTGTTGGACAGATTGTTACAAAATTGTCTCTCTTTGGAATTGACGATGGTCATTGTACTTATAGAAATTTTTATTGTGGCGCTATTTATTAGGTTACTGCCTGTAACAGTTCGACGAGTTATATGTCTAAACTTTATACTCAAACTTAAAACTTGTAACCTTTCCAGCCAGATCTATATTACTGCCATGCTGTTCGTTGTCCACCTAACAATTTCCGACTTCCACACCCGACTTCAACACCATACCGACTGTTTCCGAAAAACGCTCGCGGCCGAACAAAGCTCGCCTATCCATTGTTGCCTTTGAAAATTGGTACCGCTAACAATCCACCATAACTATCCAATTATTAAAATCATTAATGGCCTCTAATTAGTATTGCAATATTTATATTGTAATAACCAGCTAAGAAGGACATGAATTTTGTTCTTATTTTTATCAGATTTGTTTACCAACTCAGACTGGGAATCCTTGAGTGGGTTGTAAAAAGATAATAATAAAATGACGAATAAGTGGCTCTTAGAGAAGGGGAGGACTATAATTGGGCATTTTGCGGCTCTTAGGGCTATTAGGTATGACAGAAGCTTGGTGGACGATGCAATTATATTAAAAGGAGATGTTTATTTTAATTGATTGAGTGGCTCTCGGAGCGGGAGAAAGACAACAGCTGGTGTTGTTTGGCAAACTAGGAAGTTCAAAACAACTGTGAAAACAAGGGAATATTCTCGAGCCGGGATATAAATAAGAGAGCAGATAAAAGAATCAGGTAGTCATGGAGGAGTATTTCAGTTGGAGAGGAGACGGACGTGTCAGTGGGGAGAGAGCGTTGGTGCAGGTCCGCAGGGCGGACGCAGGGCCAAGAAAGTGGCCGAAACAATGTTATGAACAGTTGGGAGTTTGCATTCAGGAGAGATCATCGGATGGTAGGCCAAGCTAGGTGGCCGAGAGTAATCAGTTGGACATCATTTATCAAAAGTCGGTAGGAGTTCGTCGTGGAAATCTGTCTGCCAACAAAGTTGGTTGAATTCGTCGTGAGGGTAACGTCATCAAGAAGAGGTGGCGGTGATAGCAGAGTGTGAGCGCAACCTGGTGCCTTTTATGCCTATATAAAGAGAGTGTCTGCCGGTATGCGAGAGATCCAAATTGCATGGACCAGAGTGCTTGTAAGTTTATTTTTCTGTATTCATAATTGTAAATTGTTAAATAACGGTAAAAAGTCAGATTTCGTTTCATTCGTTTCAATCATTTCATTTCGTTTTTCATTTATTTTAACTGTATTTGTTTAATTGTAAAATTTGTGTTCCGTTTCCTTACCAACCCAGTAAAGACCCTGGGGTACCGATGTCTAATTTATAAAATGTATTCAAGAAAATTGTTTTGATTTTATAAAATTTCATAAGATTTGTGTAATTGTATATTGTATCTTAATAAATAATAATTGTTTGTTTAAATTGGTAGTTTTATTAGAGGTATTACAATATATATATATATATATATATATATATTTATATATATATATACAGATATATAGACATATGTATATAAAATTTTGCTTTAAACAAGTTTCAGAAAATTGATGTCTCAGAAGTGTTTTGAATATTTGTTGCGTTTCGTAATATTCATCCGTAATAGTTTTATTGGTGGAAACGTCTACAACAGCGTTACAAAATATTTATTTTATCATTGCTACCCTAATATAATTATGATTATAATAAAACGGAAGAATGAAGCTAATATTTTGAACGTTCATAATCAATTTGAGAATCTAGCAGAGAAAGAAAATGGAAATTCGAGATTTACGAATACTCAAAGTTGACCTAATTTTAGTTTTCTTGGACAGTTTATTGTCTCAATTATAGTAAAATCTATTAAATAATCAAACAAAATCAACCTTCAAAATAATATATTAATTATAAAATATTAAATTAAAACTTTCGTAATTAAACTAAACTTCGTTTAGAAACTGACATTATGATGAAGTTATTGTATTTTTTTTGATGGAATGAAATTAATTAATATTTATTAACTTTAAACTTTGAGGATATTTGTCATTACTGCTTGTACGGTGGTTCTGTAGTGCTGTAATGATCTGGCTGCTTATAATGAGAGCTGGTCGTTGACACCTGTGAACGGTCCTTGTTATGAGAAGATCGATGGCACCTGCCCAGATAATCACAGATGGTCCCAATTTGCAATCCGTACACTGTCATTTTCTAAGGCCTATGGCAGAGCCATAAGTGTGTTTAAGAAAGTGTCGTTAATTATATGTAATAATAAAATTTATTCTTGAAAATTGTAATATATATATACATATATATATAAATATTTGTTGTCTTTTACGAACGATTATATTATGAACGTGTGTAATATCGCAATATGATTAAAGTTGTAATAATACAGAGTTGATATATGTTTCACCGAACTTAATGTAATTAGAGTGTCACGCAACAAGTGTTGCTAGGCAAGGATAACAAGAATAGTTTATACCTTTCTGAGTGATTTTATTTTATCTTTATGATTTCATCTCAATTTCTGTTTGTCACGGATAATTTTTTGCACTTTTCGCAATAAAACGGTGGATTTTAATTAATCTTAATATCGATGTTATCTATAGCCGTAATAAGACTTTTAGCAATATCGATCTACCATATGCAATATGGAGAATAAATGGAAAACGGTCACAGATATTATTTTAACTGCTTGTGCAGAGATTCTGGTTGCTAAACAAAAGGTATTCCTCAAAAGTAGTAAATACTTTTGATAATATCTTAATTTGTTATCCACCATTTAAATTTTTTTAAAAAGCCGATGTATAGTTAACAAAATAAAATATGTATTGTGCAGAGAAGGTAACCAGTTGATCTTATAGATAGACAAAATGATTAAGTAAACAAAACGTGATACTGGAACAATGAGTTTTAAGTAACGGGTTAAAGAAAAATAAAGTGGACTCAACAGTTTCTATATCAATAGTATGCGTTGTAGAGAAATGTTTGTATCTAAAGCTTAATCCTACCGTTAAAATATATCTGGCTGCATATATATATATATATATATATATATATTATAATAACCACTAATAAATTTCTGATAATTAAATTTTCCCCACGTTGTGGTAGCCATTTTATGTAATACCTCAAATAAAATAACACTACCAATTTAAACAAACAATTTTTTATTTACCTAGAATACATTTTAAATAATTGTACTCGGTAACCTCAAGGTCTTTACTGGGTTGATAAGGAAACGGAACAAAATGTTACAATTAAACAAATACAGTTACAATAAATGAAAAACGAAATGATTGAAACGAAATAATTGACATGATTGAAACGACTGAAACGAAATCTTTGAAACGAAATGAGACGAAATTAACGAAAGTAACGAAATCTGACACCTTTTACCCTTTATTAGATATTTACAATTACAATTCAGAAAAATAAACTTACACGCTCTCGGGTCCACACACTCACTTTATACCGGCTTAACAGTCCCCAGGCTGCACTCACACTCTGCTTTCACAGTCACCTCCTCTTGACGACGTCATCCTCTCGACGAATTCAAACACCTCTGCTGGCAGACAAACCTCCACGCTGAAGCTCCCAACTGTTGACGACTGATGTCCAGCTGATTACTCTCGGCCCTGCGTCCGCCCTGCGGACTTGCACCAGCGATTTCTCCCAGCTGACAAGTCCGTCTCCTCTCCAACACGAAATGATAATGAAACTCCTTTACTGTCTGTCCAACTGCCCTCTTATTTATATCCGGGCTCCCGAATATTCCCTTGTTTTCACAGTTGTTTTGAAATTACATGTTCGCCAAAATAAACACCATCTGTTAGCTTTCTTCCGCTCCGAGAACCACTTAATCAATTACAATAAGCATCTCCTTTTAGTATAATTGCCTCGTCCATCTGTTATGATGCCTTTCAGGGTTCCGTCGGTCACACAATTTGCCCTAAGAGCTGCCAAAATGCCCCAATTATTTGTCCTTCCCTTCTCTAAAATCCCACTTATCCGTCATTTTATCATTATTTTTAATATGTACCAACCACTCAAGGATCCCCTGTCGCAGTTTGTAAACATCTCTGATAAAAATATGAACAGAAAACATGTCCTTCTTTACTGGTTATTACTATATATATACCGTTGGGGGCCCGTGACGCTTTAAGGAAAGTATATAAGCCGAACAGACACGAATGAGGGATCAGTCTAGTGACGATACTGCAGAACATAGAAAAATCCACTGACTTTGAAAAGGGCAAATTATCACACTACGCCTCGGAACTAGCATCCCGGAACTGTGACGTTGGGCGGCAGTTCGCGTGCTACTGTCGTGAGAATGTGTGAAAGGACGCTGAAACCACGAGTAAGCGATAAGATGTTGGAAGTCCACGCCTCATGAGTACGGGTGCTGGTTCAAGATTGTCGGACCATACCGTTCATCGCAAAGTTGGACATCTCTTCATGACAGATGTCTTTATCTACGGCGGAGGTTTTTTCCTGCAAGATAAGCGATAAATGCCCGTTTCACAAGGCCACAATCGTGATGAAGTGTGTTGAATGGATTATAGTGATCATACGTATGTCTTGACCTCGAAATTCGTCTGATCTCAGTCCGGCGGACACATCTGGGACGCTAGTTCCGCACCCACAAACAGCAGGACCGTAATTTATAGGTATTGAGATGTCTGTGCGTAGAACTATGGGTCCAGAGACTTGTCGAATCCATGCGTCACCGAATAGCTGACGTATTGCGTTTCAAACTACAAGCTATTAAGCAGCTGGTCATAATGTTTTGGTATGTACAATATATATTACAGTTAAATTTAAGGATTAACTTCTTGTACTGAATATAATAACTATGCACTAAATACAATTTTGATTCTGAATCGACATTTATTTTTGTGTTCATTAACAAATTATAAATATTATTGCAGACACGAAGAAACATATTTTTTTTGTTTACTATATCACTAAATAATTCCAACAAACTGGTTGTATTTTAAAATGATTCATTCACAACTTCAAGGAACTCCTTAACTTTATGAAAATATCTTTATTATATATAAACACATACACACTTCATACATAAATTGTGTTTTCTATGGTTTTAATATATAATTATCGAGATTGCAATATGAATTTATTGGATTAAAAATTTTTAGATAAAATTGCCTAAGGCTCAGAATTTCTATTTGAAGTTGTGAATAATGTGTAAGCCCCAAACAAAGAACTTAATTCTAATATTTAATGACAGTAATTCGCCTTTTGGGAGCTTGAGTGGCTCACAGTTTGCATTGTCCGAGAGAGTGGCGATGTTTTGTTATCAGACGGAAACGTAACTGTTACATTGTACTAGAATACTATGGAGGAGACTGACGTCTAGATATCCTGAGAACTGGCGGTCATAAACTCGAGTTTGATATTATCTTCTAGTCCCCTTTATGATATGCAGTTTGCCTCATACATTTATCACTATTACACCAATCGGGTAATTTAAATTCCTAGATTAACTAGGATTCATCGCCGAGTTTACCTGCCATGATTTTTATTTTTACCATTATTTACTGCAGAAAACTAATTTGATAAATATATTTTTTCTTTCTTTCTTTCTTAAGTTGCCATTCACGACCAGTTCTACTATGTGAGAAACAAACCTTACTTCCTTATCAGCGATATATGAGCTATCGAATTATATGCTTGCTAAATGTTCATCAGCGACCACATTATTGTTTTACATACTTGTGGGAAAACATATTGCTATATTTAGTAATGTAATTGTGACAGTTTTATCTTAATTACATTGGAGACACAATACACGATTATTGTACATTAAAATAAATAGGAAATGGTTAAATTTTATGCTGATGACATAGTTTATTTTACGGTTCAGGAACGACGTACAAATTTTCCCAAGTTCTTTCCTTTAGTTACAAAATCTAAAAAGTCTCTTTGGTACTCATCAGATTCCAGCATGAACTCGAAATTTTTATCATAGAGATACTTTAGTTTGATTTTGATGGAAGATATCGAACAAGCACGTGGAACATTCTTAAAGGGGTATCCGGTCAATTTCATGACAAACATCCGATACACGATTTTCCAGCAATATCCAGATTGCCCAACATCTCAATATCAGATTTGTATTGTAAAGTTCGTATATATGCGTTCACTCTATCCAATAAATCTGAATGGCTGTGTATGTACTGATCAGTTATTATTCGCGATATGACCAGTTGTTGCTTTCAAGAACTTTATTGATCCCATATTTTGATGAAAATTACTGGTTCGAATAGTTCTCCGGATGTTGTTACATTTGTTTTCCCTTAATTTTATCAGAGAGTATGCGATATTAAATATACATTACTAAAACCTTCTAGCGTTGCGTTTTGAGTTTTCACTTTTCCAAATGTATTTTGAATTATACTTTTATGTGCTGGGAATCGTCTCAATACCAAATTTTTATCTGTAATTGTGATATCATAGAGCAATTAATGAATGCTGAAGATAATTTCCAGGCTGATATTTCTGTTGCACATATGATGTATTACATTAAACGAATACGAAAATTGCTATAATTAATCTGTTTGATTAATTTCAGAGCTGTCAAAATTCCACAGTTTTCACGGTGAAGTTGATATTTCTTGTGTTACCATTGGACTTCTCTTCCTTGAACATTATAATTCCCAAGGACGCATAGAGTAAAAGTTATTTGTAAACAAGTTCATTAAATTTAGGGTAACAGTTTTGTTCTGATTGTTTCTTATCCTGAAGATAGGTCGGTAGAAATATTCGGATTTTACCAAGGTGTGCGTTTGAAGTGTCTTCTTTTTCCTATTCTGATGTGCTTAGTAATTAGTTCGTAGAGTACTGTCTTGGCTATTGCATACAACAAATCAACAGAATTTGTATTTTCTGATTGTCAGCTGGAAAGCGATATTTTTATAGATAATAGAGGTAAAGCGAGTAGATTGGAAATTGGTTTCCAGATTTGTAAGAGATGTTTTCGGCTACTGCATTGTATAAATTAATCTATTTTCAAAACGAAAGCCACGATATACTCTCTGGATTAGACAGAATTTAGTTGATTTGTTGATTTAAGGAGTGTTCTGACTATTGGGCCCAGTACTTATTAACCATATTTTCCCTCATGGTTTCATCTGCAATTGGAGAATCGAATGACTCATATCTAACATATATATTGTAATAATTAAAAAGGTGGTCTTAATTAAAATAATTAATTAACAAAATTATTAAGATTTAAAAGTTTATTCTTTAAAAGTACAAATTGCAATCGCTAATTTATACGCCGATTTTCAACAAGTTTACAAACAAATATTTTATTTCAATTTTGCAATTCGTGGCGCTCTAGGAAAAATACAACTTTATATTTTACAATCAAATACGTCGAAATTCTCTTTATCTCAGGGTCATTACTGGGTTTGATAGAATAATCCAACATAATAAACTAACATTAACAATTAAAACTCATTGAAGCTAACTTAATACAATATTAAAATAAACGAAATGAAAGAAACTAAATGAAAAGAAAAACGAACGAAATCTGACTTCTATCTTTAATCCTCGTTTACAGATTTTAAATAATTGTTTTGTACTCACGAATGTCTTTCTGGTACCAGATCTGATTCTTGGAGCTTGAGAACAACACTCACTAAAAAGGCCATTATTCACTGATTCTACACATTAAATTTTTAATACACACGGTCGATGTTCTCGTTCTCTGCCACCTGGAACTTTTGATCAGCCGCCCCTCAGTCAGCCCTCGGACTTAGGTCTCCTTGATGCCTCTATGCGAAATTTAGTTCAGTCTCTGTGTTGCAAAACCTTTTGCTTACAAATTTTAACGTTTCAGCTCTCGACGCAGACTGACTTCCTACTCGTGCGCATTTCCCCGGCAACATTAGCCGAAAAAGAGCCGTGATTGTTACTTTCAAAACTCGTGCCGCTAACAATCCAATTATATTAAAACAATTAATGGCCTCATTAATTGGTATTACAATATATATATATATATACATTTATAATCAAATTATAAATTTTAAAATGTCTGTTTCATAAGGTACATTCTCTATCCGAATAAACATAGTAACACTAAACAAATATGGCCAGCATCTTGTATATGAAAACTAATGAATTATCGAATAAAAGTTTGAAAGTGATACTCTAATAAGATACTGTGAATGAATAGTTCATTCTTGAATAGCGGAACTAGTACTAGTTTATCTTTCATTTTGAAAAAAACAAACAAAAAACTAAAAGATTGCATAATGAAGTTAATTAAATACTGAGGTTAGTAGCCAATGTTAAAGTGAATGTTAAAAAGAAAAGCATATTAGCCGGACCGAATTTTATGTTTTAACAATTTGAATGACAGTTTGTCATTATTGCAGTATATTTTTAGTTTATTTATAGGATTATTGATCTGTAATCGTTTATCTATTCTTACCAAAATGTTCTTGTTTAGCGTTAATACTGTACGTTGTTAAATCAAAAACAAATTATGCAGTCTGAATATTATATTTTAACTTTGTTAAATGGTGGATGGCAATTTTAAATAGTTACGTTGTTTATTTACTTCTGTATATTTTAAATTAAATTAAAAATGCAGCCAACAGGTATTTCGGACACAAACCACACAATTAATTGGGACAATGTCCAATTGGTATTTGAAGATAGCAACTATATATCAGGATTAATTTCTCAGATGTTACACCCCAAACATGTGCATTTATTTAGTGTTAAAAACTGCATGAACTTTGTAAGAAATGTTTACAACGTTTTAATCAAGGATTCCTATGGTCTATATAGTTAAATTTATTTTCGTACAATTCAAAACACTAAAATCAGTATTAATGGTTAAACATAAATGCTGTGCTATACAAGTCAATATCTTTGTATTTACCTGCCTCACAAAGGACCACCCATGTGGTTTCATAAAATAAATTATATTCTAAATACTGTATGCTTTGTCTGTTCGTTTATTTCATTTTTAATAGTCTTAAGAGTAAACCCGGTAGACGTTTATATGTAAACTGAACATAATCCTCGTTTAAGCATTTAAAATATAGTATCACCATTTTGTCTAAATGTGCGGGGTGGAAGTTTGATAATAATAAAGAATTTAATAAAATTCAATCCAATGTTTTTAATAAAGGAAACAAAACCATGGTTTCTGAACGACCGTCATTTCGTCTCAAGACAAATATATTATATCGATAAGAACCTTCTCAATGCCCTATATAAAGCTAAAAGAATAATTCATCTAAATCATTCAAAGTGTTTTCTTGTAAATCTAAAAAATTACTCGTTCTTAAGAAAAGCAAAAATTATTTTTTATACCGATTTCCAAATTAATTTTCAACGATAAATGTAATACATACAAATAATACAGCACTAACTTATAGTTAAGCATCAAAATTCTTAGATAATAGTAAATATGAATTTAAATCTTTATATATACAACTGAAAGTAAACGTCATACTACAAAACTGATCTTGGTGAAGAACGAGGAATGATAAATTGATATAATTAATAAGAGGAATAGCCTTTAATGAACGTTAAAAACGACTATAAGGAAATGTATTAAATTTTGTGCTACGATATCTGTTGCCGTGAAAGTTTGTACTCAGTCGGCTTCATCTAGATGCATGTATTCCACAGCACTCGCCGCTAACAGCGGGACTAAGTGAACGACGCATTTGTCTACTTCCTCTTCTACTAAACCAGCTCTGACTGGCGAATTAATTACTACTCTTCTCAGCTTTGCGAAATTTATTTTACATCCATCTGTAATGTAATTTAAGAAAATCAAGGAAACGTTTAAGCGTGTTTATTGGTAATTATTAATTTGAATAAATGAAAATATTTCCAGGGATATTCATATACAATTGATTTGTATTTCGCTATTTGGAGAAAGAACCTGAGATCTTAGTCTCAGGATTATCATTAACTTCAATTAATTCCTCCCCCCCCCCCAAATAGGCGCATCAGGACACATTAAGACATTTGGCAACTACTCGTGCAACTGTCGCTGTACTCACGCCGCTCCGTGGACCAGCCGTCATCTCAAATCCTCTCTATATTTAGAAGAATTTTGACTGTCTCCGCCGACGACACGCTTTAGAGGGTTAATCTGTCGCTGCCGACGGTTTGCAGACGTGTCTCTGCACAGAAACCTTGACTGCAGTAACCGCGATCTTATCTACCTTCCTGGTCGATTTTTCTTAGAAATGATATTCGTACTATGGAATTTTCCTTTTTTGGAGACGTTGCATCCTTCCTATTTTTTTCAACGCTCCACGTAAAATCCAGATGTTTGCCTGGATCGTGCTTCTGCCCAGACTCTAGAAATGATCCTATCTCCTATATATGCCGGCGCCTGGTCGAGCGAGTTCTAACATGCCAAGTTATCAACTCCTGCTAATAACTAATATAATTAAATGTAAAAAAATATATATTCACTAAACTATCGCGCTACATTTAATACAGTATAATGAAATTACTTATGTATTATAATAGTTATATATGTTAATGATGAAAACAGTTAGAATTGCGTTTAAAAGTAGAATAAAAAAACTAAAATATAAATTAAAAATATATAAAAAATTGATCTAGGTTATGTCTGTTCCAGCATAACTCTAAAACGCTTTGAGGAATTGTAAACCGAACTTGGTACTCGTTTCCGTATGAAATATCGGCCCCAATGATAATAATAATTATTTTTTTATGTAATTTAGGAATTGGAAGAGTTCGGGAGCTCTTATTCCAGTGACATCACATCACTTCCCCGCCGCAAGCCACGCTCCTTAGCTTGACATTCACTCACTGACTCTAACACAATATCACTGGTTCGCCGATATCTGGTTCGCCATATCCAGTGAAATATTCCAGGTGTTCGTTGTGCCACTCCTTGACGTCGTTTGCTGCATGCAGGTCGCCTACCATCGAAGACAGGTCAAATTCTCGTACTCATACAGATAGAGCTTCTGTATGTTAAAAATGTTCATAGCTGTTTTAGTTTTGCTGACTGTCTCTATCTCCTCTCCCGTGCTAACTGCCACCTGTCTACTGTCTCTTCGATGCGTCCTCCACCTCGCTCCCTCGCTAACTCTTAACTGTCCAACTGTCTCTATCTCCTCTCCCGTGCTAACTGCTGTCAACTTCGCTGCGTCCTACGTCTCTCTCCCGTGCTAACTGCCAACCCTCCAACTGTCCAACTGTCCAACTCTTCGCTGCGTCCTCCGTCTCTCTCCCTTGCTAACTGCCAACTGTCCGTACAATAGGTGATTTCCTCTCTATATACCCCTAGCCTCCTTGTTTTTCTCTTGCTGCAAAATTACGTCGCAACGGCGCGGTGACAGAATCCCATTACTCTAATTTACGTTCCGGCCACTGGGGTCCTTCCGTCTTTCGAACCCGACAATCGCGACAGGTCCAATTTGTCTTTGGACCTCTCCGCTCACAAGTGCGCGATACTAATTTCTCCAGATCCCAAGTCAACAAGTGCCTGGACCCTCATCATCCCAAGCAATTGCGCCATTAGACACGCTTGCAGCTGTAGTACCTCGTCCCCGCAATTACTCATGACTTTTCGGCTGCTCTCTTTTGTCCGACTCGCACAAAATCTTTTCTTGCAAGTCCCAAGTACTTGTCAGGTCATTCGTTAGAGACAAAAGCCTGCTCTAACATAGCCACTTTGGGAACATCTGCTCGCCCACGTTCTTCCTTACGAATTCTTCACGCCGTTTCCCAAATCAATAGGCTACTGGACCCGCAATCACTCTTTAGACCTAATTGTCGCATCGTCACACTCTGTCTACAAATTACGGCTTCCTCTCTGCCGCTCACCAGCACTCATCCCAGATAAATGTCTTACCGCTCCGTCTTGTCACCTCGTGACAGGACCCGCGGCTACCCCTCCCACGCACTCTCTCCACGACACGTGCGCCGTCTCCAATCCAATGCATTATATTAAATGCATTACAATATATATATATATATATATATATATTATTTTAATGTAATTAGTTATTAGCAAGGGTTGAGAGCTTGGCAAGTTGGAATTGACCTGCCGCCGCCGCCGTGGCGGATAGGTAATCCGTAAGGTCTGGACTTAGGCACGTAGGATGTTGACCTTCGGAAGTTACTTGGACTGTCGCACCGTGAGAAACGTCTCTGCAAAAATCCCAGAAATTGAATTAACCAATCACATTTCTTGGTTCAGGAAAGATCGATCGAGAACCCCGATATTTCACATCCAGCGGAGGGACTGTAAAGAAACGATTGAAGTGACTCCTCGTCGAGCCGTCTCCAGGGACGGACGTACAGCCCCAAACGTGCATCTGCCAGAGGACTCGGAGAGATCGAGGGTGCCACATGATCACGGCCAGAGATCAACGCGAGGTAACTGCCAAGTGTCTCAATCCTTGACGCGCCTTGGGGAATTACCGTAAACCACGGTTTAACTTGGGATTACGGGATCCGATGGTTTTGCCCGGCTAACTGAACACGCATAATTTGTATTTTTAATTTTATTTGCTCATGTTTAGTTAAATAATTAATAAATTCTTTAATTTATCATTTAATAAACCTACCTCTACAACAGATTATACTATTCTCCAATTGTAATAACGACTAGGAATATATGTTTCAGAAGATAGTGAAATGTAATAGAATAGATGGAATATTTCCTATCGCGGACAAAGGTAACTAAGTCTCCTATGATATTATCCTTGCTACGTTTTACATAATTCAGATTAATAAAAGGACATTTAAAAGTTTATAATGCTGGTCACGTTATTTGTGCCTGTTTTTTCTTAGGTATCGCAGCCTGTCCAAAAGTAATTAATAAATTCCGAGTGCAATTTCCGTGCCTTAGCGTGGTCTTGTCTTAGGACCCGGAGACGGTTCCCCAGCCTCTGTCTCCAAAGTTAATTACTCCATCTCCGATGAGTCAGCCGTTGCTAATTACGTATTACTCCATAATTGCACGACACAGCACTTCTTTCCGGATGCAATTATTTAGCAGAAAGCTTTGACAGGGGCGGAAGATCTCCTTAAAGAAATCTCTTTTGTAACGTATTGATACGGAGGGATTTATTTAATTGATTTAGAATAATTTAATTTAATTGGGCGCCAAGTGAAAGATCTAAAGTTTCTGTTCGAACTCTAAATTTATTCACAAAAGAAATATTTCAATCCAGATACAAATTACGAGGGTGGTCTTAAAAGTTTCCGACCCAACAATGATAGAAGATAATTTTTTAAATTTTTATTTTATTTTTCAACATAGTCTCCTTGTAACTCTACAGCGATGCTTCCGTCACTGTAACCCGTCCAAAAAGAACTCGGCGTTTTTCTCTGCAAAATAAGTATTCACGAAGGTGATTTCCTCTTCATTTGACGAAAATCTCTGTCCTACGAGCGCAATTTTTAGATGAGGGAACAAGAAGAAGTCACTTGGGGCTAGATCTGCTGAGTAAGGCGCACGGTCAAGCAGTTCAAACAGTAATTCGTGGATTTTCGCCATGGCAACCGCCATGTGGCCATTTTTAGCTTGTCAAGTAATGATGCTCCTGTAATGGTTTTTCCTTTTTGAAGATAATCGATTAAAATAACTCCATGACTATCCCAAAAAACAGTCTCCATCACTTTCCCATCCAAAAACACAGTTTTTGCTTTTTTTGGAGCCGGTTCCCCCTTTGCATTCCACTGTTTGGACTGTACTTTTGTTTCGGGCGTTTAATGATGTATCCAAGTTTCATCAACAGTAATTAATGGGCTCCAAAACTCGGATTTATTGCGCCTAAACTTCGCCAACAGAGTGTTGGAAATGTTCATTCGAACACGTTTTTGGTCTAACGTGAGCAAACGCGGCACCCAACGCGCGGACAGCTTTCTCATGCCTAAATGTTGAAAAACACGTTCTTTTGACATGTTCATGATCTCTGCTATCTCTCTCACTTTAATTCGGCGGTCGTGTAGCACCGTTTGGTGAACTTTGGCGATGTTTTCGTCGGTAGTTGCAGTTTTTGGCCGTCCCCAACGTTCATCGTCTCCCAAGCTCTTACGGCCACGTTTAAATTCAGATGCCCAAAATTTTACTGTGGTAAATGATGGTGCAGCGTCCCTATACATAGAATCCAACTCATCTTTGATTTGTGTAGGCGTTTTGCCTTTCAAAAAAAATATTTAATAACAGCTCGATTTTCGCTATTTTCACAAAAACACTCACATCAACTCAATCAAACGACTGTTACATAACAACTGCGCGTCAAAAATGGCTGAAAATTTGGTGAGTAACTGTCAACAGATGAACAACGAAATTCACTAGCTTATATTTACTAGTGCTGCCATCTTCACGTTGAGATCGGAAACTTTTCAGACCACCCTCGTAATTTAATTTCCTTTTCTTCTCTTATATTTATCAAATACGCTGCATGAAATGCAGCGAATGTAATTCCCTCACTCACTTTCGTGTTTATCGCGTAGCAGAGACGAGCAACATCAGAGTTTACATACTTTGTTTTTGTGCGTGAACTCGTGCTGCTCGTAATTCTTCCAGACTACGCCTCCCTCCTGTTCCAGGAAATTTGACTTGGTCTTCCGTTCGTCCTTCCTTCTCGAGTGCTGGTGGAGCAACGTGGAGTCTGTGACCATCCGTCGACGTTGATACTGGTCACGACTTATTACTAGTCCTGCTGAGCTGCTTGTTCTATCTTCTTCGACTTCTGGCTACCAAAAAAACTGCTCTTTCAACGCTCTGTCGTCCCGGAGGCTGGCCGCACACTGCTAGCGACGCGACGAGTCATTTTGTCGGACGACGGCTCGAGGAAGAAAATACATGGGCTCCTTAGGCTTGTTTCACACTTATCCGACAACAGTTTAAACTACATTTTATCCGGCCACTGCGCCAAGCTAGCTCTCTTCACATACAGCCGGTTGTCATTCTACGAATATGGCGCGTGATAAGTTATTCGCTTGCATAGTCTGGTATAGATGTTTTTAAAAACGAAAGATTTTTATGATGCAATGGTCCAATAATTATGAAGAGCGAGATGTTGGGAGCATTCTATGTTCACTTTCAGGAGTTGAGAAAATTTGAACAAATGTTTTTTAATTATTTTCTCATGTCTACTGAAAATTTCGACGATCTTCTTACACCGATAGAAAAATCCATTCAAAGCCATAACACATGGTTCAGGGAATGTATGACATCGCCTATACAAATGATGCAAATCAGAATCGCAAAAAATTAAGTTATATTTATCTGATATTGATTTGTGATAAAAAAAAATGTTATTTGCAAAACGTCAGACGTAAAATAAAACATACTGTAACGTGTGTATTTTGGTTTAGTTTTGCTTTGTCTCGGAAGTGTTGTTTGCTGTGGTTGAGAATTCTAAATCGTGCACGTGCGTGGGGCTGGAGGAGATAAATATTTCCATCCAAGTAATTTTCGTGTCCTGTCTCGATTGTTTGCCTCAACATGACAAAATAGTTGGCCATTGTCAACTACGGAACTGCAGCTGCGTGCTATAACTCTTGTAACAATGGAAGAATTAGTGAAACTGACATTTCGACGAAGTTTTCTAATAATGAAAACAGTAAAAGATTGGGAGGCTATAATGGAGGGAACGGAGATAAGCTTTTGAAACTGGACAGTTGTTTGCGCTCACCGCAGCTGTGGATGTGATTATGAGAGGCTCCGTATTGCTTTACGTGTATACGTTTTAAGTGTCACCAATCTACTAATCTCATGAGTTCTGCTGTAAACTTTTCCAAGTTGTTGTCTCTGATATAGTCCGAGGCAGAATCGTCGTGAGAAAGGGGCCACAATTTGTTAGTGAAGAGTTCATCGAAGCCACACAATTTAGTACGACGGCTTGCCAGCAATCAATCCCGGAGGCCGACGCCTTAGAGCGTAGTCAACCCCTGAGTCGACGCCTTGCAATGGTCCTGACTAAAGTCATCACTGCACTTAACCCGTTCTGCCGGCTGTGAGATACGGAGACGTCGGTACGAGAGCTACAGCAAGCAACACAACACAGAATAGCAGTACGTATTTGGTACGGGCAGAGGATCTCTTCTACGTAAAAACCACAGGTGCCTGAGATAAGAATTTTTTCATGCTTAACTGTAATAAACTAATAAAAAATACTTTAAAGGTCAAATATTTTTTTTGATTTAACGTAAAAAACCCAGCCCACAAAGATATTTCTTTACAATACAATAAAAATTCAACCACCACTATTTATTTAGAAATTTTCAGATGGATTCTAAAATTTTAAGAAAAATAAATAATAAATTCGACTGTTTAATGGACGCTCAATGTGAATCCAAACATAGTTTTAATTATCGCGTTTCGAGAGGTCTAATGTTTGTAGAATGTCTAAAATATGGAGGATTTTTCACAGAACTTACATCCTTAATTGATAATGTATAGGCTTGTAAAATTTTACTTAATTTTTTTCTTTTAATGGACGGATACTTTGACTATAGTTGGGTTTAGAAGTACAAGGAGAATTGGATGAGTGTGTGGAGGAATTTCAGAAAATAACGTAGGAAAAGCGCTGATGATTACCTTTTAACTCAAACGGACTCAGTAAAATGGCAGATGTCTTACATTTAATGTATGGGAAAACATAACTGGCAAAATGTGTGCTTAATAAATACTTTTTTTTGGAACAACTAGAATTTCCAAGCTATTAAAATTAGTTTTAACAAAATCAATTTAGATATTGTATTATACTCTCCATATTCCGTTCTTTCTTTATCATCCATATTTTCATATCCATTTCTTAATTTCCTGCAAACTTGTGTAATCTGTATTTATGTATTTCTCTACTTTTGTTCCACAAAACGAGTCGATCATGAATTAAATTTATAAGTAGTTGTACATCCTCCGTGGTGATAATGGAAAAAATATAAGTACAAAGATATTTTGCTTAAAGAACGCATATGATGAACCAGGAAAAATGTAGACTAGACG
Source organism: Zhengitettix transpicula (assembly GCA_037074705.1). Lineage (NCBI taxonomy): Eukaryota > Metazoa > Arthropoda > Insecta > Orthoptera > Tetrigidae > Zhengitettix > Zhengitettix transpicula. The sequence continues at coordinate 117,414,828 of CM073592.1, read as the reverse complement.
AATCGGGCCGGGTAGATGTGAAACGCTCCATAACTTAACCACCCTCTAGGCTGACGCATTTGGACGACGGCCGGGACTCTGCAGTAGGAGAACGTGGACGACTGTCGGCTGCAGGGTGAACGACAACGACACCGTACAGGCCTAGTGTTGGAAGTTTTTAAACCTTTCTGCAGTCAATTTTATGTCGTTTTGCCGATTGTCGGGTAAATGTGAAACGAGCCTTATGCAGGGGTGTAAATCAGGCGGAACTGTCGCGTGTGCTGTCGTATTGTCTGACGACTCATACACCACTGCGCATGCGCCCTGCACATTACGGGAAACATAACCTTGTCTCATTCAATTCTGTATTGGTGTTTAGTGTATTTTGGTCACGAAAACTGAGGTTAAGGCTTTGGAAAAATCGACACTCTGACCAGGTGTCACTCCTAAATCCAGGATGTGTCATGTAAGATGACAGTCTGGCAGCCGTCTCGGTAGGCCAAGGCCCTTCATGGGCTGTCGAGCCGAGGAAGAAGAAGTTTAGTGAATTTATAGCATTATTTTTATTCTATAATTACTCATCTATTAAGTTACCTTTGTAATGAAGCACAGCTATAAAATTATGTAATTGAAATTATATGCTCAGGATAATCTAAGGCAAGAATGGAATTTGATATACACAGGCTGATAGCTTGTGTTCGAGCAAAGCCAACTATCTACAACAATAATTTCAAGGAGCATTCAAATAAAAAATATTATAGACGAACTGTAGGCAGACGCTATGAGTTTTCTTTATAACTAATGATTAGATGAAATAGCCAAATGACAGACAAAAATGATTATATAAATACCACACAAGAATTCTGGAAACATTCTTTGTTTCGTCAGGTGATTGAAATATATACTTTTGAGTCAGATTCTATATACTGGGGCAGCTTTCACTCTAGGACCAGGCCGAATTTAGTAGGTCTGCACCCTAATCAGAGTTCGGACTCTCATGTTGTTCTCTCCCTGATGACGAACGAGTTTTTGTACTGTTCGAAACGTTGGAGTAAATCTCTAAATCATTTTCTGAACTTCTAGACGATCTTCCACGTCATCTGTTTAACCAACCTCTTTCTTTACGTTTTTCTTTTCTTTGAATTATTTTCTTTTATTTACCTTTTTTTAACTTTTTATTGCTCACCTTCCTACTCACAGACAATGGAATACGCGAAAAATCTAAATAATAACTTTTGAGTTTGTCAGCTGTATCGTGCGCTTGTGTCGCTCCTGACTTGTGTTTTTTCAATCACCTGACGAAAGGAGCAAAGTATCCAGAAACTATGTCATGTGTTTAAATCATAATTTTTCCCTGTCAATTGGCCATTTCATATAATCATTACAATTTAAAGAGACGTATTATTTATTAATTTCTTGATAACTATCTAGACCAGAACAACAAAAGTTCTGGTAACATGCTTGTGGAGAAGAGACTGCAGCAGGGATTGAGGTGGAAGGTGTGTATATCTTATTTAGAGAACGGAGCTTCCTCTACGAAAATTAGTATCTTGCATTTTTCAGCAATCAAACCAAAAATAAATTCAAAACTTTGGAGCTCATCCTTGTGAAATTGAAAAATCTGTTTCTGTCAGCTTGTAATTTATAAAGAAAATCGTTTACAAGTCTCTTAAGGTGGACATGCATTGTCTTTCAATGGTGAAGTGAAATTTATCACCTGAACAATTTCTCCAATCGTTTTTTCTGTATTGTCATGAGATGTGTGGAGCTAGAAAAGAGATATTTTAAAACTCCAGGTGCAGGTCTCGAAATAGAATTTGCAAGTATTGGAACTGCAACTGGGCTGTACTAATCCTTCAGATAATAGATTTCTCCGTTGTCCGCTTTGATTAAGTTTTTCCGCTTGGTTTTTCTACGACCGTTAGTGCCTTTAATATTCCAAATATAAGACATAATTGAATAAGTATTTACGCGTTATTGTTAAACAATATTCGCGTCACACTTCTTTTCTTGCGAATGAAATAATTCAAAAATATTATTTCGAAATGAAGCAGCCTTCTCGTCAATTGACGACAAGTATTACACTTATACTTCCTTTTTCATTAATTTTTAGATTACGGCACGTTAGCTCTGTTTATATTATCTAGAATGGTGTTAAGAAAATCGACAAGTGGCGGAACCCCTAAAATAATTTGTCACAAAGTTTTAGTCTGCCTGATAAGTTTGTGAAAACCAGAGATAATTCAACTGAGGATTGATGGTTGTTTGGAGAGAATAATCTCATCACCAACATGAGTCTTTAGATAAGTGACAAGAGTAATTAAAATGGGTCCCGTACAAACATTTCAAAATAAACGCTCACGTCCGTCATTTAAATCTCAGAAAGAAAATGGTTGTATCATATATGATCAACAGTTAATCAAAAATGTTAAAAACGTATCAAACCTTAATTTTTAGCCAGTTATCTAATAAGTGCTGGAGACATTATTTGGTGTGTTTGGGTACTGAACCGATTATTATGACCAACTGACGTATTTAGGAAAATAAGCCAAAACATTGCACTGAAATCCGATGAGTTTTCTTTCTGTAGATATCTTCTGTAGGTATCTTAAAACGTGGGATGATTGTTGGTACTCAAAACCATGGAGCTAGTTCAGTGTAACAGCTGCATTCGTTATATATTCAAGAGCAGTCAATGCTCGGACAAAACAGCCATTTTCAAGCTTGGGGGCAAAAGAAGGGCAGCAGTGCATCAAATTACCGCATATCTTATACACTGTCTGATATACACTACGTCGTATGTGATATGAAAGCCAAGGGTCTGCTCGAATACCTTTTCTGTCTGCAGTCATCAACAGATAACGTATTCAATTCACATAGTAACTCAACGATTGGACAATCGATCTTTGGCTGTGGTCGTATGATTAACATTTCTCATGCAGATTGGAGAGAGAAAATTGGGGGGAAACGGCATGAAAGCGTGAGAACAACCATTCACGCTGGTGGGGGTAGTAATATGTTTTGGCCCCATTTATTCGTATGAAACTACATCTGAATAGCACAAGATATTTACGTTGATATTTATGTTGATAAAATTCATCAAGATGATGGAGTATCCCAATTTGTGATGGCTACATCAAAGAAGACATTTCGCCATTCCACGGTGCTCGTATTGTGCAGGAATGGAACATGCTTTGCGTAAAAGAGCCACTTTTCCATCAAACCTCACACATATGGGCAGTGTTATTCATCAGGTATGGTGTCAGTTACAAGAAGAATCGTCACAATATTGAAGGCAATAGGCAGCAAACCGATCCACTGATTACAATCTGGTCAGTCAGTGTTCACTCACAGAAAGTTATGCACATGAGTGACGAAGTTCAGAAAGAGCCAGTGGGCTTGTAACTCCTTGTAATATGACAGAACAAATGAAACATTTGTTTTCCTTAAACTATTCGAATATCCTGGTGAGTTCTCCAGTGTCAAGATGCATCAGACTAACGGTCTTGAAGATCCTCACTTCACATTGACTTCAATTTTTTTTTCTCATCCTCCCTAATGCCCAGTATTTGCAACACTCTTCAAGTCTCAACTCTCTATGTCATTTGCGGAACAGACCTTTTATGTTGCCTCCTTATACACGTATACTTACATAAAGTAGCTCAACGCCTGTATCGGAAGAGCGTGACTCATTCTTTACCTTTATATAATAAGGTTGACTTGAAAAAATCAAAGAAAGTGCTTAAACAAATCGATTTACAATTTTGTAACATGTACTGGCTGCTAAGAAGGCATTCACAACTCTCAATAGAAAACAAGACCTTCCATTATCAAAACCAGTTTGCATTTGTGGGCCTACATAAGCGTCAACATCCTGAAAATATTTATATCCTAAGATTGATCAACGTGCCATGTCCCGAACAACTTTATCAATAGAGATGTAGGAACATACACTGTGAAACAATACATAAATTTATTGTTAGATATCATGACAGAATTAATGCACACACAGACAAACTTTCAAACTATCTGTTCGACGAAGATAGAAATACCGGAAGGCTCAAAAGGTTGAAACCTTTGAACCTGTCACTTCGACTTATGTAACAGTTATATTGTAACATATTAGTTTAAGATTCGTTACTTACACATAACTTAAAACTTTAGTTTTGTTCAAAGCAGTAGTCAATAGACTGCCTATATCATATTATTAACTATACAAAAAAAGTTACTACATATCAGTAGACAGATTTGTAAAGAAAATGAAAAAGAAATTATAATAGTTTCCGCGTGAATTTTGTCCAAACCAAAATAAAATAATAAACTTTATAAAAACCGTTTGATGGACAATAAATAAACATTTATAAATTTATACATACTCATTATCAGTTATCATTTCATTTGAAATGAATTATGGGGTACAGTCTTGCATTTCAAGCGTCAATATCCTGAAAATATTTCAGTCGAAACTTTGATCAACGCGCCATGGTACGTCCATGATAAATGATCAAATTGTATATATCATATATTTTTTAGAATAAAAGTGACATAAATCTCACCATCGACTATAAAAGCTAATGAAATTGTTTGGCCAGTGTAACATTTACTTAGGAAACAAAACTTTTCATCACCATCAAGAGAATGGGAATATACTGCGTTTTTGTTGATAGAACGCGAACAAGAAAGCTATTATTTATTATTCTTGGCAACATCGTGAACAAAACAGTATTATGTGGAAAAGCGCCAACCGACTTTTGTCGTGTCAGATTTGCGACGTTTTTTGCATGTCGGGCGATTTACATACAATATAGTTGCCCTTTCGAGTTAAATTATGGCCTTCATTGAGATGAAAATAAATGTGTTCGTTCCTCTGTAGTGAAATAATTTCTGTTAGTCACAACTAATAAGGTTTAGTGATGCATCATATCGAAGCAAAATATAAAATATTCCCCAATCTGATGTTTATATCGATGTCGGATTCATTGCATATCTTTACCAATTTTTTATTCACTTCATTTCTGTTTTCGATAGGAAATCAGAAGATTTATTTTACCGCTTATAGCATATCTAACATGTTTTTAGATCTAAATGCGTGTTGCTTCAAAATAACAGAACTTAAAACTCTAACAGATTTTGAAATATTAGTTTACTTGGCACTAATTTCTCTATAATAACATTGGAAATAAAATTCATGCTTTGAGTCGTTCAGCTTGGCGTTTTACTTATTCTGCAGTCTCTGAGACGTTGGATATAGGTCATCCTCCATTAAGCACAACCCAGCAGGAATAATTCCTCTAATGGGAAACCTTTCTCCTTCTCTCAGGAAAACGTGTCGATATATATAGAAAAAACGTTTCTTGCACTTAAAGGACGCCTGAGAGAAGCACTGGGGTATTGATAATGATACGAGAATAATAACTGTGCTCAACTCATAGTAGATCAATGAGAAGTTTAATAGGTACTAGAACTAACAACATTCTCTGACCTAGTCCTACTTTCTCGCTTTACCACTCTCATTTCAAGTAGATCTTCTATAAATTAAGCTGTGGAACATTCAAACATTTTTGCATCTAGTGTCAGTTTTAATTAAAATATAAGTGTGACTCTAAATTAGAATAAGCACAATAAAAGATATCGTGTCACTGTCTTTAATTTATTCTTGCCTGAATTAAAAACATTGTCACTCACTAATATCACTGTATAATTGATTTTTAACTAAATTTATCATTTTACATCACTGCTATATTTATTTTTAAAACCACATATTTGCTGTATATTATATTCGCTTTGAAATGAGTCGGAAACATTACTTCCATGTTCTTCTTTTAATAAATATCTACTCCTAAACATAATCTGTATTTCAGATAAAGTCGTTATTACTTTAGGCTGACAAATAGTTCTAATCTGTTATAATTCTGCTCACATCCGCGCGTTTCTCTCAATGCCTTATGATCCAAGTGTAGTCACATTGACCACACTTGTTAATTGGACTTATAAGGAACCTAATTTCTCCCAAGGTTACTTGATTTGTGTAAGTTTAAAAGAAAATAGCAAATCCTGGCCGTCATTCTCGCTTCTGAAAGTGATTGCCATGTTTGAGTTCCGTTCTCTACGTCGTATTTTATCCAGCGTCGCCTGTATCGTATCCCATTCTTCTGTTGGGATGCAACCAAACTGCTCCATATCTATAACCAAGGATCGATATTCCATTTCCTTTCATCACTTCCAACTTTTCTTCAAAACTCTATAGATAAAATGAATTATCCTATAACTTTTGTACTTAATCCAAGTAACACACAGATATTTACAATTTTTTGTTTAATCCACTTTATTATTTCCGATTTTGGACACTGCAGGAAGCAACATTCCCAATTTTTCGTAAAAACCATCGCTTTTGTGTTTGTCGAATTGGTTCTCATTTTATTCGATACTGACAATTTGTGAATTTTTATTAGTCATGCTGATATTTTTTAGGGTAACATGAGGGTAATCCACGTGGTGGCAACTCCCCTTTAATAGCATAGGAACGGATTTGAAAGGGGGGAAGCGGAAGGGTAGAGGAAGGTAGCCAAGGGTTAACTACAGCTCCCGGGCTATGTTTTAAGGATCCTACCCGGCAATTCGCCTTAAAGTGATGCAGAGAAAACCCTAGAAAAACCTGCATCAGGTAGGTCGGGCATTTGGTAGTTGTCCCACGCCCTTCCGATGAGCGGGAGAGGGGTTAGCTGTGGGGTCGCAGCTTTCCCCTCTCCGTGCCTTGACCGGTTTAGGAGGCAGCTGGCCGACTATTCCAATAGGAATAGCGGACAACTCTTACCGTATGCCCAAGGTGTGCAACACAGGAACATACACCTCTCAAAACTGGACGAGGTACCTCGGCTTGTGGGAACCTTAGTTCGAAAAACCAGAGAGATGTGAAGGCATCCGCCTCCGCCAGAGCTCTCTGGGAAGGTTCACCTGCGAGAGAATTCTCTCGCAGGCTGCCTTATAGGGTACGTTCCTCGCATCATTTTATGTTTCAATAGATAAGTTTTATGTGTGTGAGTTTATTTCATCCATGGCCTCGTTTATGTCCGCTAAGAACACTAAAGAGTCCAATCACACTTATCTGTGGCACCCCAGAAATAATTTTTCCGTTGTAGAAATTTTAGTTAATCCAGGTTTAGGTTTTCCGATCCTTAACCCTCCATTAGTCGCGCAAGGTCCACGGTATCGACGCAATTTAATTTCCTTGCTATCTCCAGAGCCAGATCAGATACGGGGATGAACTTTTATGACATCTCAGAGAAATGTGTTTACAATATTCTGCAAAAGCCAACCGTAGTTCTCGGAAAATGACGTTTGAATAAGTAAATAACGTCAAAGTTCGAAGGCTTTCCCGGTGCCGCAATATTCTTGCCGAGGTTGTCTAGAACATGACGGCAGTGCTTTTGTCCGTCGAAATGTCGTGCTACAATCTCAGTTTGACCCGGGTAGAAACCTGAGAATGTTTTCTTCAAGGAATTACGTATCTTCGGTCCGGCGGATCTACTGCGACCACTCCTGTCTATTTTGTCCTTGGCGCAGTAGTGTGGACTGATAATATCGTTCCGTTTCGTAAAAAAAAACCATCGAAATATGAACTATATTTCCACATTACCTGAATCAAATATTTGTCTTTTGTTACTTAAATTTTTATTAGCGTAAGTGGATAGTATATTTATGGTTCTTTATTAGAACTTTCCGTTTTTCTGTTTGTGAACAACTTTGGAAGTTTATTACCGATATATACAACATGAATAATCCTCAACATGCAGATGAAATTCGTCCTGTTCTTTTATAAGAAGATACAAATATTGTAGCAGACGCCAGAGAGCTCTGGCGGGGGCTACCTTTGGGGATGCTCTCACATCACTTTGTTTTTTTTTTGAACTAAGGTTCCCACATGCCGAGGCACCTCGGTCTGTTTTGAGAGGTGTATGTTCCGGGGTCGCAGACCTTGGGCATACGGCAAGAGTTGTCCGCTATTCCTATTGGAATAGTCGGCCAGCTGCCTCCTAAACTGGCCAAGGCATGGCGAGGGGTAAGCTGCGTCTCCACAGCAAACCCCTCTCCCGTCATCGGAAGGGCGTGGGACAAGTACCAAATGCCCGACCTACCCGATGCAGGTTTTTTTATAGGGTTTGTCCTGCATTACTTTTAGGCGAATGCCGGGTAGGATCCTTAAAATATAGCCCGGGGGCCCTAGTAACCCTTGGCTACCTTCCTACACCCTACCGCATCCCCCCTTTCAAATCCCTTTCCTATGCTATAAGAGGGGAGTTGCCACTATGTGGATTACCCTATACATAGCCTATCTACACCCCAAAAAAAAAAAGTAGCGGACGCCAATATTCAAGAATCGTCAGATGAATCGGAGACTGAAGACATTTTAGGAGTTAGGTTTGATGACTCGGATTTATAAAATACTGCGAGCCATGTTTCAAGGAAACTAAACAACCACGTAAAACACAATATTCTTTTGAAAAGTGTGAAAGCTATTTTTATTTGTATATACATAAAAAAAATGCCAAGAATGCCTTGTCTAAATTTTTTAAAAAAACATTGAAGCACACTCTGATTAAAGTATTTATTTTTCCAAAAATGTAATTATTTAGATTATGGTATTATGTATACAAATATTATTTATGAGCATTTCATCAAAAGTAGAATCTTTAAAAAATCAGTAAAAATTAATAATATAAATAAACAACTGCATTATAAAACAATCCCATTTCAAGCACTCTGAACCTGTTTATTTATCTGCCATCTAACTTATGTTTCGTTTACAAAATTAGAATCTGTATATTTCATGATTATAATTCTAAAGGATGTTATGTTATTTGAAAATGAGAAGTTTTTGATAGTTTTACATCTTTTAAAAATGCTTTGAATAAAATGTTAAGTTTTAATTAAACCAGACTGTAATTGAGTGTATGAATTATTTATATATGGACCTTGCGCGACTAACCGCGTTACATTAGGGGACACGACTAACGGAGGGTTAAGTAATCAACTAATTGTAGTCAATCCTCGTCTATCAATCACGGATAGTTTCGAGGAGGAGATTTTGAGGCAACACACTCTATGCTTCGGAACAATCGATTACTACCGCGCCAGAAAGACGTTCGCAAACAGTCACTAATTGACTCACGGGAATAACCAGGTCGAAATACATACTGCTCGGTTTGATTACAGGGATATTTTGTAGTTAGCATTTCCAGCTGCTGGCGCACGACGGATGTGGACAACTATTTCTTCCCCTCCAATCCTCGCCGATATTTCAAACAAATGTGTCAAAGCCAACCTCCTGTGGCGTAGTGGTCAGCGTGACTGCCTCACATCACAGAGGTCCCGGGTTCGAATCCCGGCGGGGAGGGCATGGATTTTTGTGTGCGTGAGATGAACTCTTGTCAATTCAGTCCCCCAACAAGGAAAAAAATGAGTTCCCATACTGAGTCGCTAATAACCAGAGCTGTTGATGCGGCTGTAAATAAATCAATATAAAAAAATGTGTCAAGTACGTAATTATAACTTCCCCTTATAATCTTACAATTTCCCAAGAAATTTCATCTAATCCAACCGATATATTCTGTAAAATTTCCATTATGTATTCTTTTTGTGGCTTCGATTTTCAAAACAGACTTACTTACAGTTAGATAAAGTCCGAGTCTGGTTTTTATTCCGAATGTTGTAGCAAAATATTCAGTAAAGCTATTTATTGAAACATCTAAGATTATGTTATTATTGTCCTTTATAGGCCGTGTGATTATTCCGCTCCTTTTACTCCTTCTAATCTTATAAATAAAAAAGAGTGTTTGTATGTTTGTTTGTATGTTTGTATGTTCGTTATACAAATCTACACCGGTAGAGCAAATTTCACCAAATTTCGTACACGTGTTCTTTACGACCAGGAAACAAACACTGTCGGGGTGAGACATGTCTACCACCCCCAGAAGCGGGGGTGCACGGGGGTTGAAATATTTAAACATGCTAAAACAGCCGATATTTTAGTCGGATAATAATTTTTAGGGGTCCAAGATATTGATGGTGTTTCTACCGAAACTGTTGGGGTGAGACGCGTCTACCACCCCCAGAAGCGGGTCGGGAATATCAGTAGAGCACTTTTAGGTGTTGGGTGGAGGAACGCTGCAATAAAATAAGGCGAATACAACCGAGATTGGAGTCAAATCCAAGGTTATGGATGTCGCCCAGTTCAATTATAGCATCAAATTGGCCATTTAGCCCCAAGGGGCGGGAGTGGATGGGATGGAAATTTTCTAACATGTTAAATCATCGCTATTAGCGTGGAATAAATAAATGCCGGGACCATTGACGTTGATAGTATTTCTACCGATGTTGTTTGTAGGCATGATAGGTGTGGGGCTGGAGAGGATTTCCTTGAAAATAACGGGAAAACAACCGAGATTCGAGTCAAATCGAAGGTAATGGATGTCCCTGAATTTATTTATGACAATCTGGACATCGCGCGGGTATCGGTTGGGTTGGGATGAGTTGACCGGCTGTTTTTGCATCGATTAAATATATTTCTGGATGAATTAGATTAATAAAATTTCCCTACATGTTCTCTGTGTATAATTTCAACCCCTTTCGGACTCGGAAGGGTGCACCCTTAAGGGTTGGCGTGTAAGTAGAATTAGATAAAAATAAACCAGAAACTATCAGGATTGTCACTGAGTTTAATTATGACATTAAACTTGACCGTTTAAGTCCCCAAAGCGGGGGTGAAAAATTTCAAACATGTTAAACGGTCGATATTTGCGATAATTATTTCCTGGGGTTAATTACTTTGATAGTATTTATACCGATGTTGTTTGTGTATAATTTAACCCCTGTGAGGGGAGCAAGCTTAGGGGTGGGGTGGAGGTACGTTAAATAAAATCCCGCAAAAACAACCGAGATTCGAATCAATTCCGAGACTATGAATGTCGCTGAATCTAATTGTGACAACCCTGGGGGGGTAACGCGACGGGTTTGGGAGGTGTTGGGCGGGGGAATAAATTTTCAGACAATGTAATTTTTGCGTGGAATACATTCTTTTTCATTATCGCATATTTGTGGGGGTGGTCATCTTCTAACATGTAAATACGGCCGATATATTTAGTCAATGACTTCATCCCCCTTCGGCATGGAGGTGAGCACATTTAGGGATAGGGTTCGAGGAGCTTTACATAAAAATAGCGCAAAAGTAACCAAAATTGGAGTCTTGTGGATGGTTATAGATAAATGACATCTCGGGCAACGCCGGGCACCCAGCTAGTGTATTTATAAAACCAACTCCATCCGCAGATTATTTGAATAATTCTCTTGTGTTTAGAAATGCTTAGTTATTTATTTAATCGCGTAAATCTTTTCCTTTTATATTATTTCCCCTTTAAGGTTGTTAAATATTTCCTTGACGTTACGTTTCAGTTTCTTAATATTTGCGTTATTATATTCGGAATTATCATTGAGCTTCAAATATATTATCATTCCATATTTCTTTTACCGTTGGAATAATTTTTTTCTACCTCTCCCAGGAGGCTTTCACGCAGTTTCCGTAAGTGTGATATTACTATCCTAGGTAAACCCTAAAAAAATTACTTCATTGCGTAGTTTTAGTGAAATACTTTCTTTCCCATATTTTTTCCCCTTGGAACTGCATAACACTGGTCGGTCACAGAAATCTAAATTATCCGTTCAAAGTTAATTAATGGGAAATTATGCTAATAATATCTTATGATAATAATATATGAATTTAATCGATATCATTAAATACATTTGTTTGAATTATTTTCGGACCAATATCTTCCATTATCGGCGGATACAGCTGTAAAACTGCCAAATTATCGTACACTATTTGGATTTAGTGGAGGAACATGACCTGCGTGTATATTTCCCTCTCCCAACTATTCGGATTCCTCAGCAATATTTTATTAAATAACAGAGTGAAGGAAGAATTGTCTTCTTCTCTACAATTTACTAGAATTAAATCAAGAATACGAGTAAAAATTAGAATAAGGAAGTTCCTCTGAAGAGTATTTGCACCCCAATCATCAATCATTCAAAAGCACAGTTTCGTGGAGTATATTGCCGCATTATTTCGTCACATTAATAGAAATAAGTAAAATTTAAGAGGTATGTATGAATGTATTTATTGATGTTTGTGTGTATGTTCCGCATACAAATCTACACCCGAGGAGAGAACCTTTCGAACCGGAAACAAACTCTGTGGGGGTGTACAGGAGTGGAAATTTTCAAACATGCACAAACGGCCGATATCTACGTCGGTTAAATATTTTACAGAGTCAATAAGATTGATAATGTTTCTTCCTATATTTTTTGTGTCTAATTTTAACCCGTTTGAGGATGGGCGGTGAGAAATAGGGTCGGAGGTGGAGGGGCGTTACATAAAAATCGCGATTACATCCGAGATTGAAGTCGAATCCAGGGATGCAGAGTAATTATGACCAACAACTTGCAGTTTAACCCCAAGGAGCGAGTGTGGACGGGGGTGGAAAATTTCAAAACATGTTTAAACGGCGAATATTTTTTCGAAAGAAAATTACTCGGGGTCAATGAGATAGAACCTGTATCTCCAAATATTTTGTATATAATTTCAATCCCTTTCGGTCTTGCTAGGGAGTACCTTTAGGGATGGGGTGGATGGGCGTTAGATGTAAATTACGCCGAAACAACCGAGAATGGAGTAAACCGGGGTTAAGGAATTCGCTGAGTTTAATTATGACAACTGTCGTAACGCCCGTCACCCAGATGGTCTGATATAAAAATAAAATAATTGAATTAATTAAGAAATATTAATTTAATAACCACATAATTTAAAATATGAAAAGATTATGTAAACAAATGATGAAATTTTATTATTTATTTCAGAGTTCATGAAAGAAAAATCGTGTGGTGAATCAAAGCGTGGCTTTAATATGCCAAACAAATTAAGATCCTGGAAATTGCAATACTTGATAACACCAATTTGTATAACTAGACCCAGTCTTTCGATGTCGTGGCTGATGGGTTGTTGCGTCAAGCTGATCGTCTCTGGTGTCGATCGGCGGAGCATCATCGGAATCCGCCAGCAGGGTACATCACTGGTAAGCGTTGTTCAGACGAAGGACTGCTCCTTCTCTACTCTGAGTCTTTAAAAAACTCAAGACTTGGACCAAAATGTCTAATATTCTATTATTTTCCAAGTCGCGACTGGCACCTGAAACTTTCTGTACCTAAACTTGGAACGGAATGCCTGATTTTCCTCTATTTTTTCTCCTATTTAAATTATTGAATTTCCGAAATTCCCTTCCGCATTTCAAAAATTGCCAATCAATGCTACTTCTGTTTGAAAAACATTATTTGTCCTCTTAAAAGCTGGTAATCAGTAAAGTTGTTTTCTATTAGCTTAATTTTTTTTCGGACACATGTTCCAGACGTCTCATACTATCATGGCAACTGAATACCATTATTTGGTTCGACCACATATTTTCAGTTGTCACTTGGCAGATGTTTTAAGTGAAAAGGGTGTTCCCTCAGCCTATCGCCTCTCAGCCGCCACAAGAACGTCCTTTGGGGTACAATAACCTTTATCTTTGAATATGCCATGAGGGCGAGAGGCCACCGTGAAGTCGACAGCCCAACGACAACAAGAAGACGATTTATCCTTCAAGATAGCTTCGGGTACTTCAATCGTTACAAATATATGCAATGCAGGCATTACTAGTCCAGTAGCTATATACATACATCTACCCGCGCAAAATATCGGGCCTCGGAAAACGTTTCTGGACTTATAAACCTCTTTTCATTTTTTCGCTAATAGCAAAATCATTGAAAATAATGTTCAGTAATAAATTTTATAGAACAATATATAATGATAGATAATATTCTGCATCCAATAGTATATGCTCTGACTCTTCAGACTGACCGGGACAAAATTTACGAATGGTCAGGTAGAACAAAATGCAAGTAAACTCAACGAAGAGTCTTTACAAAAGCAAAATGTTCCTCGAGTTATGTATAAAATGGGGAATGAAATTGTAACGGAATCCAACACTTGAGAATATCTTGGAATCACGATTAGTAAGCATCTAAATTGGGGAAACCAAGTCAGCGAGGTCACACCTAAAGTGTGGAGGGAGCTTCTTTGTAAATAGGGTTTTGAGGAAAATTGTTGGAATGTTTAGAAACAGGGATTTTGAAATTAGATCATTTAATTGACTTTTCAACAGCTGAAAAGGTCCTAATAAATTATCGATGAAACTTTGAGAATGTTTTTTCTATTATAATGTTTAAAAATTTAAATTAATAATAAGTTTATAACTGAACAGGGAAATATAACTGTTAAAAGATAAATTGATCATTTATAAGCATATTCATTAAACGAATCCATGTTATAGATATAGATAGAAATTATAAATACAGATAAGATTTAGAAATGTTAAACACTTAACTTGTATTACATTCACTTCATGTTAAAATCAAGACTGATAAAGACGCTCGTCTGAAAAATTTATACCTGCTCGTTCAGCGGTCAGGATTGAGGAAAGGACTGTTGTTCGCTCACGGCACGGCTGCTCAAAATACGGCGCCTACTGATCAGGACCATTTTAGATTATGGGGAAACTTGTTGCGTTCTATATAGAAAGGAACACACACTAACGTTGGACAATATTCAAAAAACGGGCTGAAAATATGTTTGGGGATCGATTCGCGAACAATCCTCAGGAGCATTTATAACCACTAAGTAATAGGAAGAAACACGCGAGGATATTCGCAATATATAAAACTTATACAGGCCAACCGGCCTGGAAAAAAATAAAAAAACCATCTCATGGAGCCCACTTATATTCATAAAAATGATTACCCTTTAAAAATTAAAGAAAAAAGTGCAACGCATAGACGTTGGCAAATATTCCTTTGTTAATAGATCAATTCACGATTGGAATTCATTGCTTGCAGAATTTCTGAGGAATTTTCCGATATCGCTGATCAGTTTAGACGTAGGAAAATTCGATAATCATGGGGTATTACATATATTTTATTATAACATTTAGTAATTTTTAACTGGTCAGTGTGTTATAAAAATCCAGATCTAAAAGAAAAGTGAAGTGCTCTGGTTTTTTGAACTAAGGTTCCCACATGCTGAGGCACCTCGGTCTGTTTTGAGAGGTGTATGTTCCGGGGTCGCAGACCTTGGGCACACCGTAAGAGTTGTTCGCTATTCCTATTGGAATAGTCGGCCAGCTGCTTCCTAAACCGGCCAAGGTAAGGCGAGGGGAAAGCTGCGATCCCACAGCTAACCCCTTTCCCGCCATCAGAAGGGCGTGGGACAAGTACCAATTGCCCGACCTACCTGATGCAGGTTTTTCTAGGGATTGTCCTGCATTACTTTTAGGCGAATGCCGGGTAGGATCCTTAAACTATAGCCCGGGGGCCCTAGTTAACCCTTGGCTACCTTCCTCCACCCTTCCGCATCCCCCCTTTCAAATCCCTTTCCTATGCTATAAGAGGGGAGTTGCCACTATGTGGATTACCCTATACATAGCCTGTCTACACCAAAAAAAAATAAGGGACGAAATCAGTGGGGGTTTCTCTTGTTGATTTTTCAGATAAATAATAATAATAAAAAACTTTATAAGACAATTTATTATTTAGGTTACCTATGTAATTGTATATATGTTATTTTTGTATTATGCTATTTATCACTGAGCAAATGCCCAATTTTGGGTCCCGTATGTTCCTTGGGGCTTCCAAGGAGTCTGCCAGTCTGTGATATTGTCGATAGAATATTTCAGGCAGTATATACTGCCATTGATATGGCGAAAGTCTCCACAGAGGTGATTGAAGCTATATTATTTATGTCTACCGTCCAAGTGAAGATGGGGAGGGCGGGTGTGGATTATCGTGCAGGTAGTGCCTACATTGATTTCGGGGCATCAGTGAATATCAGGGTAAGGTTCCCATTATTCGTTATAAGTGCATCGAGGTGAGAGGAAGCGCTTGCCCTGAGGACATTTTCAGGAATCGGATTTAATGAGGTGTCTATTTGTAGATCTGAAAACTTCCATGGAGGAAGAGTAGAGGTAGAATTGCCACGGCTTTCTTTTCTGACACTGGCGGCGTCGGTTGGGATTCGGGACGGTGACGTGACTGTTCCGTGACTGATGAGTGTGAATGGGCCTTAAAAATTATAAGTTAAGGATGTATTTATTTTAAACGTTTAATATTGCAAATGAAGAGTTTCTCTGTCGCAGCAAGAATCTTTAAAAAAAATAATTAAATAAATGGTAGATTGGAAAAATTCAATAAATGTTTTCGGTAACATGCCGAATGGGTGTATTTTTTGAAAACGAAGAAATTTTCTTCCACCATCTTCTGATGAAGTCAAATTTGAAAGTGGAGATGTTTTACCCAAACGGTAAATTGCTTTCCTTATTTATGTCAAATAACTCCGGTTACCTGGCCTGAACCGTCAAGTGCAAGTCACTGATGACGTATATGGTCAGTAATGCGTTGTGTGGACCCGATTGGGCGAGTGTGGGAGTGATCTATTCTTTCTGGGGGCATGTGAGGTCAGGTTTCATGTTCAGCACGTCACACGCCACCCTGACTTCAATCGCCTCCCGACCAAACTTCTTGTGAAGTCAAGGGTGATTGGCAGCGGGCAATACGAAATATCGTGCATAAAAAATATTTCCGGTATTGTTACCTGAATTTTTGTAGTATTGTTCGACCAGAACCGATGAGTGAGAGGGCAATGATTGAGAGTGGTCAAACGAGATGACTATTATATTGTAATAGCAGGGATTAAGTACTGGCAAAGAGGGAATTGGGTTATGAAGCTGGTTGCCATAAAATTAATGGACGTCATTGAGAATCATTCTGTCTGTTCACAAAAATCACGAAAGTTCAGTTTCCCACAGAGATGACATTTCGGGATTGACTGTAGCTGTCTTGGCCGCTTCCGTTCAGTTTGTCTTTACGCATCGTAGAGCGTTCAGGCGAGAGTTTTCGATATCATTTAAACAGGTCAGTCCAATCATTATCATTACCGTTAATCGTCGAGTGTTTAATTACGTGTCATTTTCTGGTCTTAAAATGTTATCTGTAATTCCGTGAATGTTGTCATCTTACAGAAAATCCGACTTATTTGTTGGTTATAGGCCAAAGACTGGTAAAGGTTTCCAGGGTGCTGTAACCTGACAGAAAACCATCTATCTAAAGATAGCTCTGCCAGTAAATCCTATCTCTCACAACCAGTGTGACACTCGGTATTCAGCTTAAGCTGTAGCAAAGAGAGAAGGGTGCTTAAGGTGAAGGTCTCCGAGGGCTATTCTCTCGCAGGCAGAACCTTGTAGGAGAGACACGAAGGGGCTACCTTTGGGGATGCCTTTTCCTCTCCGTTTTTAACTAAGGTTCCCACAAGCCTAGGCACCTCGGCCGGTTTTGAGAGGTGTATGTTCCGGGGTCACAGACTTTGGGCATACGGTAAGAGTTGTCCGCTATTCCCATTGGAATAGTCGGCCAGCTGCCTCCTAAACTGGTCGAGGCACGGAGAAGGGAATGCTGCGTCCCCACAGCAAACACTTCTCCCGCTATCGGAAGAGCGTGGGACAAGTGCCCAATGCCCGACCTACCTGATACAGGTTTTTCTAGGGTTTTCCCTGCATTACTTTTAGGCGAATGCCGGGTAGGATCCTTGATCTATAGCCCGGGGGCCCTAGTTAACCCTTGGCTACCTTCATCTACCATTACGCATCCCCCTTTTCAAACCCCTTCCTATGCTATTAATGGGAAGTTTCCACCATGTGGATTACCCTCATGTAGCCTGTTACCCTAAAAAAAGAAGGGTGCTTTAGTTCTTAGTTTAAGTCATTTTTAAGACAACGTTGAAAGTCGATTCTTTACTTTTACGTCTGAGTCTGGGTTTATTTTATTAAGGAAGGCGATCGATTTCAGTGGCTATCAAAAATAAGTTGCAACACCGTCTTGAGACCAAAAGCTCCGCTGCATTTCTAGAGATAGAAAATTTTTTGAGTCTAAATTTGGTAGTACACGTGGACTCACAGACCACTCAAGTCCGATGAAAGCACTTTCTGGTCACACCGTATCGAAACGGGTGTTAAGTGTTGCGAGACATACTCTCAATCAAGGTAATGTTTCGTCAATCATATATTCATGTGTTTATGCCAAAATTATTGAATTGTAAGTGTACCAAATCAGTCACAATTGTACCAGAGAAGTGATTGTATTGTATGCTTTTATTATCTATAGAACGATTTGGTGTTTAATAAAATAATCATATTTGTTACAAAAATTAAATTTTTAAGGTTTGTGGTTTGCATTACATGGTATTTAATCCCTTCCCAATCCAATCATAACTTCCAAACTATATAAAACACATTGGTATACTTTTAGATTGATTAGACAGTTTTTAAACGATGAACACTATTGAATGTTAAACAAGTTTATTTCTAAAATTGTTGAGTGTAGTGAATGTTGATAAACGTTTGACCTATGGTGGGTAAATTGGAAATTTTCCGTATCTCGAACTAAGTTTGCCAACGAAATAACAATTTCGACGTGAAACTTAGTTTACCTCATGAAGGCTCCCCTCCCGCAGTGGAGCTTTCCGAGGTTTCAGTAATTTAGATTTAAATTTATGCGAACGAGCTGCCGTGAAGGCGTAAAGAGGACTTCCTGAGACACCTGCCCTCGGAATCCAATTCGAGGCTAAACCATCCCCTGGCTAAAATCAAGATTTCAGTCGCGTTTCCCTTATAGGTATGAATACAGAGTGGTAATGTCTTATTTACGTATGTATTAATAATCAGTAAACTGAGGATAGTAAATAGTTATTTCGATAGAATATCAAGCAACCAAAAATAAGTATAAAATCAAATACATAAAACCGATAGGCAAGTTAGGACTGGAATGAGTCATCAATTGTACAGCCTTAGTACGATCGGTACATTAATTTTCTGTTGTAATTTAACAAACATAGCATTATTGAATTTTTTTGGTAGCTGTAGACAGACTATGTATAGGGCAATCCACATAGTGGTAACTCCCCTCTTATAGCGTAGGAAAAGGAGTGAAAGGGGAGATGCGGAAAGGTAGAGGAAGGTAGCCAAGGGTTAACAAGGGCCCCCGGGCTATGGTTTAAGGATCCTACCCGGCAATTCGCCTAAAAGTGATGCAGGGAAAACCATAGAAAAACCTGCATCAGGAAGATCGGGCAATTGGTACTTGACCCACGCCCTTACGATGGCGGGAGAGGGGTCGCAGCTTTCCCCTCGCCGTGCCTTGACCAGTTTAGGAGGCAGCTGCCGACTGTTCCAATGGTAACTGCAGAGATGCTTCGGCATGTGGGAACCTTAGTTAAAAAAAACAGAGAGATCTGAAGGAATTCCCAAAGGTAGCCTCCTCCAGAGTTCTCGTGTGAATTATTTTTTTAAATATTTTTTCTAGGTGTTGACAGGCTATGTATAGGGTAACCCATATAGTGGCAACTCCCCTGTTAAAGCATAAGAAAAGGAGTGAAAGGGGGGATGCGGAAGGGTAGAGAAATGTAGCCAAGTGTTAACTAGGTTTTTTTAGGGCAACAGGCTACATGAGGGTAATCCACGTTGGGCAACTCCTCTTTAATAGTATAGGAAGGGATTTGAAAGGGGGCATGCGGAAGGGTAGAAGAAGATAGCCAAGGGTTACTGGGACCCCGGACTATATTTTAAGGATCCTACCCGGCATTCGCCTAAAGAAATGCAGGACAAACCCTAGAAAAACCTGCATCAGGTAGGTCGGGCATTGGGTACTTGCCCCACGCCCCTCCGATAGCGGGAGAGGAGTTTTCTGTGGGAACGCAGAATTGCCTTTTCCGTGCCTCGACCAGTTTAGGAGGCAGCTGGCCGACTATTCCAATGGGAATAGCGCACAACTCTTACCGTATGCCCAAGGTCTGTGACCCCGGAACATACACCTCTCAAAACCGGCCGAGGTGCCTAGGCTTGTAGGAACCTTAGTTAAAAACGGAGAGGAAAAGGCATCCCCAAAGGTAGCCCCTTCGTATCTCTCCTACAAGGTTATGCCTGCGAGAGAATATCCCTCGCAGGTACTGCCTGCGAGAGAATAGCCCTCGCACCCCGGGCTATGGTTTAAGGATCCTACCCAGCAATTCGCCTATAAGTGATGCAGGGAAAAGCCTAGAAAAACCTGCATCTGGTAGGTCGGGAATTTAGTACTTGGCCCACGCCCTTCCGATGGCAAGAGAGGAGTTTACTGTTTTATTTTTAACAGGCTACAATTGTATTGATATTGTTCCATAAATGAGTATTGATTACTTCAGTTATAAGCAGGAGATTCGATTAAAGGTCACTTCATGTTTTTAGTATTTCACGTGGAATTACTTACTACTTTCTTTTCAAAAATATCAAATAACTCATGTAATATTATGAATTATATTATGCATTATCCTATATATAAAATATGGCGGGAATCAGCTAGAGGCAGAATTAAAGTTTACTGAAACTCATCAAACTTCATCGGTTTTTACGATATACTTGAACAAACTATAATTACTTAATCTAAAACACATATGTAGTTACTGTATTCAAATGTAAATTGTAAATCTCCGATAAATCACTGTCTTTCGCAAATTATTTTACTTAACTATAGCATTCTTTTAAAAATATTTGTAATGTTGCGTATACACAATTATACATATTGCCATGGTTTTTTAATTTTGATTTATGATTTCTATATTATAATGTTAATAATGACAGATGTACAATTAATTGATCTATTTATATTAAAGATTGTAACTATATATATTATATATTTTAATTTTAGGTTTAACCTATAAATTTTTTATTTGGACATCAAAAGATGATTGTGGCGTATGGCTCATTCGTCAAATTAATTAATATTCTATGCCATAAAAAAGTGTTGAATGAATGAAGGTTGGATTGAATTAATGGAATTTAATAGAAGTCCGTCTTAATTAAAATAATTTTTTAAAATAATCTTAAAAGTTGAAAAACTGTACCCGAACGTTAATATATAGACTTTGAATGTGTGTATTCCGCGTACAAATCTACACCCCTGGAGCCAATTTGACCAAATTTCATACGTGTGTTCATTTAGAACCGGGATAAAACACTGTGGGGTTAAGACACGATTATCTTCCTCACGGGTGAGGGTGGACGGGAGTGGAAATATTCAAACATGCTCAAACGGCCAATATCTGCATCGGATAAATATTTTTCGGGGTCTGTGAGATAGATAGTGTTTCTTATGATGCTGTTTGTGTATAATTTCAACCCCTTTCGTCATTGGAAGCGAACATGCTTACGGGTGAGGGTGGCGGGGCGTTACAAAAATAACGCGATAACAACCAAGTCTCGAGTCGAATCCGCGGTTATGGATGTCGCTGAGTTTAATTATGATGTTCAACTTGCCGGTTATGACAACGCCAGGCACCAAGCTCGTTAATAAATAAACACGACAGGGAATGCTTAATCATTACAAGAGAAATAAAATGATTGTTGCTATTAAAAGCAAATATTATCTGTGACACAGTTTACTAACAAACTTACCATTTGTGTAATATTCGCATTTTTTGCGTATTTCATTCGGTTACATAAACGCTCAAAATCATGATCCCTTGCGTACTTACGACTCTCAAAGTTGAATATGGGGGCGAGTACATTAAACAGGGACATCAGCTATCCCTCGGGTGTTATTCATTACGTTTTCATATTAAAGATCGTCCTTTACGCTCGAACAATAGATCTGCATACTTCTCAGATACGAGAGCTTTAGTCCCTGACTTTGGCAATCGTCCAGTATTAGCAGGCCGAAGTAAAATAAGAGGCATCAACAAAGTTTTATTTCAGTAAATAAATCACAAATGGAAAAATAACCATCAATCGGATTACACAACAAACACAACTAGTATAAAAGTTGTTTATTTGTGTCCTTTAGACTATTCTGAAACTCTTAACAGGGGTTACTTTGTAAATCTCTCAATTTCTCAGGTTCCAGCATGCAATTAATTTATAAATTAATTAAAAAAGGACTCATTTATTATCTTTGATAAATTAGAGGAGAGATTTTAAAACAGCTGCCTCGGAAGGGTTTAGTAATTCTCATTTAACGTAGCATTCAGATTAAATATGTCCCTGCGTGCTGGAAGGTAGAGCGGAAGTTATCATGCTGCACAAACCAGGAAAACAACCTACTGATTATTATTAAGATTCTTCGGGTATTTCATTGTGTTGGAGTACATAAGTAAGAAAAAGACAAAGAAAAGTAAAAAAGAAAAGCAAGGAAACAAGAAAAACAGAAAGAAAGAGGCAGGTCAAAGAGATGATGACAAAGATCGTCTATAAGATCAGAAAAAAGATGTAGAGATATACTCCAAGCGAAGAAAACAAGAAGACAAGAAAAACATAAAGAGAGAGGCATTGTGCATGAAACAAGTTAGGTTAAAGAGATGACGTGAAAAATCGTCAGGAAGTTCAGAGAAAGATGTAGAAACTCTAACGTTTCGAACAGTACAGAAAAAACTATGCGCAATATCCGAACGCTCTTTACGGGGCAGAACTATTAAATTAGGCCCGGTCATAGAGTGACAGCTGTCCCAGTATATAGAGTATATATGTCGATACTTATCTACTCCAAGACAAGCCTGTTACCCTAAAAAAAATATGTTATCAGAATTTATATATTTTCCCACACATTCTTAAGAACGAAAGCTCTCCAGCCTTTCCAGTGATGCATGTACGCCCTTCTTTCTCAGGATTAACCGTGGTTAATGTTTGTGGCAAACCGGCGCGGTACCTGGAAGCATGGAATGCGACTTACGAGGTCTGCAGCTCGGACAGGGTCGACTCCCGTAGGAGAATCTCTCTGCAGCAGCAGCAGACGACCGGGACCCCACGTGCACACCAGAGCTGTCCAGCACCAACTCTCTCTGATGGTCGAGAGTGATCTCCCTGTGTTCCTCGACTGCTCTCTCTGAAGCTCCAGATCGATCTCTCATGTGTTCGCCGACTGCTCTCGTCTCGAGATATATCCCTCTCGGTCCTCAAAAATCTCTATCTCCTGGTTGTCTACACGTGTCTACACGTGACCCACTTCAATCTATTTTAGGACCATACCTTCCCGGTCGTCTATCCCTTTCTTGATCGACCATGGCCTTGTTTACGGGACCTGCGGATTTTCCCAATCCGCCCTGCCATTGCCTTCTGTCTGCTGCTCGACTCCGGCAAGCCACGTTTCCATGTTTCCAGGCAGAAATTTAGACAAATGTTACAAAAATAATGGCTATACAAATTTAAAACGAAAGGCGCACCATACCTCTCTGGCATTAACCGCCTCAATTAATTGTTAGTCTTAAAAGACTAGTTTTATTGACAAGCAGACGGTTGCTGATAAAGAAAAAAATTATCTTTACTTCGGAAGGATATCTGATGGTGGATTGGACAAAATTTAAATGGCAATGCGTAGTGATATTTAACTTAAGATTTAAAAGCTGGTAATTATTTGAGATATTTCCAGAATATGCCATAATCTCATTATAATAAGTCTTCTGTGGTGTAGTGGTCAGTGTGACTGCCTCACATCACAGACGTCGATGGTTAGAATCTCGGAGAGGGCATGAATGTTTGTGTGCATGAGAGAACCTTTCGTCCAATCAGTCCCACGACAAGGAAAAAGTCAGTTCCCATAGTGAGTCGTTAATCAACTGTAAAAAAAATCAATATTAAAACAGCTAAGAACCGTAAGCCGTGAAATTTCAGGAGTTAAAATGTGTCTCATTCCGCGAAAACGGAAGCCTTATTGAGTTAACAGCGGCGGCAAATTATGCTCGATCTTCCACCCACTACGACCTTTGAAAGTTCTGCAGAACATTCAGCGGCAGCCATTTGGTCCTGGGATTGTTCCCACGTATCT
Source organism: Zhengitettix transpicula (assembly GCA_037074705.1). NCBI lineage: Eukaryota > Metazoa > Arthropoda > Insecta > Orthoptera > Tetrigidae > Zhengitettix > Zhengitettix transpicula. Next base: position 117,390,873 of record CM073592.1, on the reverse strand, counting down.
AAAATATTAGACAAGTTCAAATGTCATGGATCAGTAGAAACTAGTTCTTCAAATAATACACCTCGCCCACACTTTGCTCAGTTTTCTGGGTTTGATGAAACCTCTGGAGACAATAATATTACTGTATTGAAGAAACATTAAAAAATTGAAATAAAAAATTTATACAATAATAAAGTACGTAGGTAGTTTATATTAGAAAGACATACGGTATTTTCGTTTTTTTAGGGCTACAGGCTACATGAGGGTAATCCACATGGTGGAAACTCCCATTTAATAGCATAGGAAGGGTGGAGGAAGGTAGCCAAGGGTTAACTAGGGCCCCCGGACTATGGTTTAAGGATCCTACCCGGCAAATCGCCTAAAAGTGATGCAGGGAAAACCTGCATCTGGTAGGTCGGGCATTTAGTACTTGTCCCACGCCCTTCCGTCTCCGTGCCTTGACCGGTTTAGCAGCTGGCCGACTATTCCAATAGGAATAGCGGACAACTCTTACCGTATGCCCAAGGTCTGCGACCCCGCAACATACACCTCTCAAAACAGGTATAAATCTTTTTGTAATTATCTCACGTAATCCAAAAACCTGATAAGAGAATGTGTTTATTTTCAAGTGTGATTGGTAAAACAGCAAAACACTATCTTATCAAGAATGTTCATTTGGATTGTCAGACTCTATTCAACCACCAAACCTGTGGATAAACTTTAAAACATTATTGACTTTAGTTATACGTATCTAACGAAGAACAACACATAAATTTACGATAGCAGTAGCACTAAAGTTGCACAGTTAAGAAGTAATGAAATGCTTCGTAAGTACAGTTAATGTTATAATGTAGCATTTGGTTCGAGAATGAGTTTATTTATTTCCGAGCATTTTGAAAACTTAAACATTTGTTCAATTAAAAAATATATCCAACTTTATCTATGATAAAAGTTTCTCAAAAATGTATAATATAAATATAGACGAATTAATACTACTTTCGATATTTAGTACAATCTGACAATTATCTTTTCATAAATAAATAAGCAATACAACCAATATGACAGAAACATTTATGAAACCAAAAATTCGTTTGAATACAACGTTTCGTCCATAGTTTTAGGATGTCAAATAGATTTATTAATATACGTTATTATTTCGGTCTAAACCACGTGAAATTTTTCCACTCTTGGTGCTCGATAGGATTTGCACCTCTCTTATTGCGACACTACGTTAACAGAATTTCAGATTACAATGCAAACGCTGCGGGAAAACTGTGCTAACTGGTTTTGAGGGACCCCACTACAGATAACGTGACTGTTCTGGAGCTTTTGATTGGTTCCCGCATTCTAGCGAGTGGTTCGTCACTTTGGAGGTTTTTTTTTTCGGTCTGTGGAGCCATTTTTTTAATGTCTTTCTACTGTCGTCTTTGAAACTGTGAGTGATATCTGCTCAGTCTTACTTTTCTATATTAAACTATATCTTTATCTTTATAGCGCTTTCTGAATTTTTTCATAACTGTGTACGATACTTAGGTACCAAGAACCCCTTCTTATGGAACTTCATATTTTCCTATCTTCTTAAAAGTCTTCCTCTCCACGTCGAACAAGAGACGCGCTGGATTTTCCTGATCCAATTCAGTCTGATCATTTCCGAACCTTAGCTCAAAGTATAATTTATTGACATTCACCTCATTTCGATCTCTGAGTTTTAGCATGTACGATATATTATAAGGAATTTTTCAGATAATCTGGTATATTACATTTCGGAGTTACAACCGTCATAGGACGCTGCCAATGGCTCTAAATTCAAAACTGTATTTTACCAAATTTCTCGAAGAACTCCCAAAATTCTGGACAAAACGTTCTATTTATACTAGAATTTTATTTAATATTGTAATAATCAAATAATAGGTCGTTTAATTTCATTTTTAATTAAATGAATTTAAAGAATTTGCCTCTCGTTGAAGCTATTTATGTAATAATCAAATGGAAGGCGTTAATTAAATAAAAGAATTAATAAAATTTACGAACAATATTCATTTATTTTGTGGCAATAATTTAAAAACAATTACAAATTTAAAATATTAAATTCTCAGGGCCTTCACTGGGTTTGATAATGGACACAACAATTTGATTTAAAAATCTTATTAACAAACAAATCACATTTACCTAAACAATACAAACAAATCACATTTACCTAAACAATACGTCGATAGAAATAAACTAAAAAGAAAAGAAATTAACTTGACAATTAAATAGAACGAAATCTGACTTCTATCATTTAATTACGTTTACATAAATCATTATTTTGTATTTTGTGACTCACATCTGGCCAGTTGGTTCCACCATTCCTTTTGGTTTCGAAAGTACACTATTGCGAAATTTTACACTGATTCTAAGATTCACAGATTTTACACTGATTCTAGTCAAAATTGATAGGATGTCAGGAACTCGGATGATCCTCTTTTTTTGTCAGCTATCTGTTGACTGCTTGCCTTATATGAATTCTGTGATTTGTAGATTTGCTAGTCTTTTACCGCTTTGGACTTAAACTGCAACTTCACTATTCCTGGCTGACTACAAACGTAAACTGCTTTTACTTAGCAAGTTTCGATGTAATGCTTCCGTGAATGTTTTACTTTGTCTTCAACTCAAAACTTTGTCTAATAATAATACTTTAAACGTCGGCTAGTCTCTGCTCTAGTATCACTTGTTCCGTCCTCCGAAATGTCCCGGCACCAAATGAACTATCGTCTCGAGTTTTAGCACGTATACGCCATTTGTGACTTTTCGACAAAGGCGGCTAACCTCATTGTTGCTTTGGAAGCTCCTGCCGCTATAATGGATTTCTCAAACAACTCAAATTTTTATGTCCAAACAATTTATGTCCTAATTAATTGGCATTACAATATATTTATCTGGTAAATTGGGTGTCTTTCTTATTTATTTATTAAAATACGTTTTTAGTTTCTACATATATTTTTTTTGAATAAACAAATACTTATCACTACGCCCACTAGTGTATTCCAGGAACAATCTTCTTTTTCCACTTACCTAAAACAAAAATGAATTAAGATTTTAGGTGAAACAGACATTTAAAAATTTAATTATTTCATGAATGTCTTTAACGTGAAAGAAGTCAAATAAAGCATGCTTGAGCTTTAATTTTTGACCTTATGATTTTTCTTGTCTGGAAAAGATCTTTACTTAAGTTTAACAAGAATTCGACAGTATAGTTTTCTGGAAATACCCTTGTTCATGAATGTGAGATTTATGAATTTTTATTGCTTGACGAAAAATCTACATCTGAATTCCAAACCTCGTTATTAATATGAAAATGGTAGAAAATATATTATTCAGTATTTTCAAACATTTATCCTATACGCATTTTATATATAAACCGAGTCTTTATATTAAGGCATTTTTTATATAATTTAAATATTTGAAATCCTGGAGTTATAAAGATTGCAATGTGATGGAATCGGGACAGTTATTCGTAAGTAGCGACTTCTCAGAGTGTGGATACAAAATTTGTGAATGATCTATTTACTTCTTACATTAATTTTAATGTAAGTAGGTCAGTAAAGGTCGTTAAATGCATGATTGGACGTGAAAAGTGTCTTAAGATCTAGTTTATATATTTGTCGACAGCAATACTGCGCAGAGAAGTGTCTGATCAAGACTTTAGCGGTCAGGCTGTCGGAAGTCTGTTCAGTTATACACAATTGTTTATAAATTATTTTATGGGAATGAGCTGTACACTGGTCGTCATAACAGTTGTGAGTCCCTACCTGAATGCAACACGCAGCACACATTTAAACCCCGTTTGTTTAATCGATTGTGATTCGTTTAGACAGAAAATAGCTCCTCCTTTTTGATGGCGTCCATGTATTCTACTTTCCTAACAGTTTCTAAAATAGAATATTGTCTGAAAATGTTTAGTTTTACTTCCAAAAAATTATAGACCAAACCCACAGAAATTTGCAATTTTTTAAGTGACGTTTTATGAAGGGCAACACATGTCTCGTTGATACTTTAGCTTCATGGTTTAAGGAAACTCGAAGTTATTCATATGTGACCAGGTTCAAGTATAACCAAGTAATTAATTTTTACGGACTGAAATTATTAAATACTTTAGAATGATTCAGTGTTCCTACTGTACCTAAAACTGACAAAATGAATTTCCTAGATGTTAGCAAAGTAGATACAAATAATTTTTATTATTAACTATCTGGGTGCTGGAGAATTGCCCGGGTTGTCATAATTAAACTCAGCGACATATATAACCCCGGATTCGACTCTAATCTCCGTTGTTGTTTTTTGTTATTTTTATGTTACTCCCCTCCACACCAATTCCTAAATGTGCTCCCCTCCAACACAGAAAAGGGTAGAAATTATACACAAACAACATCGGGAGAAACACTACCAATCTTATTGGCTCGACAGCCCATAAAGTGCCTAGACATACCGTGACGGCTGACAGACTGTCATCTTATTTGACACATTCTTGGTTTAGGAGTGATACCTGGTCAGAGTGTCGATTCTATCGCAGCATTAACCCCAGTTTTCGTGACCAGGACGACCACAAAAATCCATACCCATGCCGGTATTCGAAACCGAGACCTCTGTAATGCGGGGCAATGACGCTGGCCACTACAGTCACAGCAGGCACCAATCTCATTGACCTCGTAAAATATTTATTGGATGCAAATATCGGCCGTTTGAGCATGTTGGAAAATTTCCACCTCGCTACTGGGGTTTGTAGTCAAGTATTACCCTCACAGAGTTTCTATCCGGTTCGAAGTAACACTTGTACAAAATTTGGTCAAACTTACCCCATGGTATGTGGAACATACATACACTCAGTGAATTTTATTCATAAGATCATCTTCAAACACTCATATTACATGTCAAATACATAATTAACTAAATTATTTTATATAAATTATCGTGTTCCGGTAGGAAGTATTTGATTATAAAATACAAGAAAGCTATTGGTCCTATGACCTTGGTTTTACTTTAATGTTTTTCCTGATTATCAGTATTCTAGCTATCTAAGGACGAACAGCAAATCGAGATACTTTTCCAAAATCTTTTAAACTTAAACTAAGTATTATAATTATGAAACAGGAAAATGTAAAATTTATTTTGAGATTGTGAAAGACAATTATCTTGACGTGAACTTGTCAGATACGATGGTTCATGTGGTTCGGCCGGTTAATTATCGGAACACATGGGTTGAGTTATATTTTTATTATGTCGTATGGCAAAGTCGATTTCAAGCAGTCGCATGCGAGGTTCAGTAAAGACCCACACGCGTTGTGAGTCGAGGAGAAACTCAGGCCTCTCAGGGGCAGTGGAAGGGTTTTGACCTGGGAAAACAGACTGTTCACTGCACAAAGGATTGGGCCTAGTTTTGTCCTTAATATTCGAGAGAGGTGAATAATAGCAGCACAAGCTGTATCGGTATGTAGCCTAGAATGGTAGAGTAACTTTTTCTTTATTTTTCTGGGTTGATCTTGCCCATCCCACGACTTAAGTTATTACACAACTATTATCATCCGTCCTCGTCTTTCGTCTTTCTCTATTTTATCTCATCTCTCGTCCACTTTTTTCATCTATCCAATTAAGGGAATAATGGCTTCTTATTTATGGAAAATCTGTGTTTTCAAAATATGAAGTCCGCAATCCGTTCTGCCTCCACTCTGGTGCCTCTTTCACATTCCCATCAGGTGCTTGCGACAGATTCCTTCCCGGTTTATTGCGGTCACTTTCAGGTATCTAAATGACACAGCCCGCTTCCTTCCCCCCTGAAACGCTCAGCGAATAGTCGTATTCGTAATACCTGCACGTCTCCATATCCTCAGCACGAACTATCACAAAAAAATTAAGAATATTTCCAAAACCGTATTCAATTAATCGAAGCGTTCCACGATTACTACAGGTTTAAAATCAACGTTTTCCTGACTCGTTCCCATTTTTTACTGTAGTTATTCTTTATTCGAAAAACGACCTACAATCCGTTAACCTTAATTTAAAACTTAACTTTTAAAAGAGAATTCTTTTTCCAGTGGTTTTTATCAAATCTATTAAATCGAGACTTAGCAAAATTAAATCATTTTGCGAAGAAACTACCAGAACAATAACTTTAGAATTATTTTATTATTCTTTCGTTTTTCAAGAGTATACAATTTAAACTAACAGAATTATTCCAATCATATTTATAATACAGCTTATGACCATTTTCCTTACAGTTTATTTAACTAATTAAAAATTACGTTTCTGGTACTATTTGTACCTTCTTCGGGTTTTTAATTAAGCAAATTGTCTTAAACTGATCTTAAAGTCATTAAATGGCGATTTATTTTAATGTTATTGAAATATTCGCCTACAATTGAGATGAAATTGGGAAATAAATCCGAAAGTTAGGAGAACATTTCGTGACTGTTTTATTGGTTTTTCAACATCATTTAAAAATTACTAAAAACATGAAGTGACCTTTAATCGAATCTCCTGCTTATAACTGAAGAAACCGGTACTCATTTATGGAATAATATCTATACAATTGTAGCCTGTTAAAAATAAAACAGCAAACCCCTCTCCCGCCATCGGAAGGGCGTGGGACAAGTACCAAATGCCCGACCTACCAGATGCAGGTTTTTCTAGGCTTTTCCCTGCATCACTTATAGGCGAATTGTCGGGTAGGATCCTTAAACCATAGCCCGGGGACCCTAGTTAACCTTTGGCTACCTTCCACTACCCTTCCGCATCCCCCCTTTCAAATCCCTTTCATATGCTATACGAAGGGAGTTGCCACTATGTAGCCTGTCTACACTTAGAAAAATTACAAAAAAAAATCACACGAGAACTTTGGAGGAGGCTGCCTTCACATCTCCCTGTTTTTTTTGAACCGAGGAACATCGGCCTGTTTTGAGAGGTGTATGTTCCGGGGTCGCAGACTTTGGGCATACGGTAAGAGTTGTCCGCTATTCCTGCTAGAATAGTCGGCCAGCTGCCTCCTAAACTGGTCAAGACATGGCGAACCCCTCTCCCGCCATCGGAAGGGCATGGTACAAGTACCAATTGCACGATCATCCTGATGCAGATTTTTCTAGGGTTTTCCCTGCATCACGTTTAGGCGAATTGCCGGGTAGGACCCTTAAACCATAGCTCGGGGCAGTATACATTATATTTCTTATAAATCTTGGTGTCCATCGCATTCATTCACGCATATTTCTGGTGATAAAGTAGCCTGATTGTAAATTGTTTTATATCGTGGAAATCCGTGATTGGGTAAATAAAAATTGCAGTGATTCGTCAGTTTCTTGAGTTGAGAACAGAAAATTAAAATTTTGATTGTTCACTTCGCACGTATGTTAATGTAGAACGGGGGCTATTCCTGTGAATTACAACGTGAACTCCCTCTGGTAGCTGGGGGAGTTACGAGACGACGCGACTGGAGGTAATGCAATGGTCCCTCGTCCACCATACATTTAGGGCGCCTATGTGTGTCCACTGTGGTGCAAGTGCTTTAAACGAATTTCGTACCCGTCTAATAAATCCGCGAAGCGCCGTTCCGTAAATCACCGACACCGTCCCCGTATTGCGAGATTAAATTGTTGCACCTCGCTGCTACATACATACTCGTACTCCCGTCGCTGGAGTTTGTCACTTCTCTTTTGACAGGCAGCTTGGTAGAGGTGAAGCTACAGTTGTTCCGTTAAGCGACGCTCGTATTTTACTTTCAAGAGTTTATATTTACACAACACAATTTTAACCGACTATACAACTATAATATTAATGTTCTTTCTTACATTATATTTCAGATAAACATTCATCCGCATATAATTTATTATAATTCTAACGTCATTATTTAAATAGTTCTTAACCCTTAACACCCGCTATAAATACGCGGTTAGTCACGCTAGGTCCAGTAGACCTAAAGTTAACTATTCCGTTGATGATCACTTTTCTGAATCAATTATATTGATTATTTTTACAGACAAATGACTTACGCATTTTAGATATATATATTATAATAACAATTAAAAGGCCATTAATCGTTTTAATTAAATTGAATTGTTATCGGTGAAAATACATCAAAAGGAACAATGCAAGGTCGAGCCATTGTTAGCGAACTCACGCCGAAAGTTCCAGCCCAAAAGCCAGTCTGCGGCGAGACGCTAAACGGAAAAGTCTGCGGCGAGACGCGAAACAGAAAAGTCTGCGGGAAGAAGCGAAACCGATCAGTTCGGCAAAGGATACAGTAAAATGTGGATGCCGATTTTAAAGTATGAATAGCGAGGTCCAAGAAGTCCAACTGCGAGATCTATTATTTTACATAAAACGCGAGTAAACAGCTTTAACGGAGAGACTCAAATAATAATAGCAAATTAGGAAGCAAACGGTTTTGCTTCACACAGACTGAACTAAATTTCGCATAGAGGCATGAAGGAGACCTATGTCCGAGGGCTGACTGAGGGGCGGCTGATCCAAAGTTCCAGGTGGCAGAGAACGAGAACATCGACCGAGTGTATTGAAATTTTATTGTGTAGAATCAGTGAATGGCCTTTTTAGTGAGTTTTGTCATGAAGCTCTTAGAATCAGATCTGGTACCAGAAAGACAATCGTGAGTACAAAACAATTATTTAAAATCTGTAAACGAGGATTAAAGGTAAAAGTCAGATCTCGTTGGTTCTTCCATTTAGTTTCTTTTATTTCGTTTATTTTCATATTGTATTAAGTTAGCTTCAATGAGTTTTAATTGTTAATGTTATTTTATTAAATTGGATTGTTCTATCAAACCCAGTAATGACCCTGAGATAAAGAGAATTTCGACGTATTTGATTGTAAAATATAAAGTTGTATTTTTCCTAGAACGCCGCGAATTGAAAAATTTAAATAAAATATTTGTTTGTTAACTTGATGAAATTCGGCGTATAAAGTAGGGATTACAATTTGTATTTTTAAAGAATAAATTTTTAAATCTGAATAAATTTTGTTAATTCATTCTTTTAATTAAGACCATTCATACTTCGAATTACAGTCTGGTTTAATTAAAACTTAACATTTGATTAGAAATACTTGTTAAAGATAACTACTATCAATAATATTCTAATTTTTTATATTCACAATATCCCTTAGAATCGTAATCATAAAATATTAAGACTCTAATTTTATAAAAAGTTAGAGGCCAGATAGGTACCAATATAATTGTTTAAAAATGCAGTTAGTTATTAATGTGATTATATTTACCGATTTTTGAGAAAATGCTGATGCTAATGCTCATAAATAATATTTTAATAATAATATCATAATCTAAATAATTACATTGTTGGTATAATAAATTCATGAATCAGAACCTGTTTCAATGTTTTTTGAATTATTGACAGGACAGTCTTGGCAAATTATTTTTGTGTGATCAAAGATTGAAGTCTTTCCCGGTGAAGTTGTTCAATAAATAGTTCTCGGAATTCACACTGGTTTTGCATATTTATATTTAGACGCAACGTTTCGACGACTGAAAGCTCTGTCGTCATCTTCTAGTCGAAGTGCCGGAACCTTTTTTTGTGTGTGTGTGTAACAGGCTATATGAGGTAGTCCACATGGTGGCACCTCCCCTTTAATAGCATAGGAAGGGATCTGAAGGGGGGATGCGGAAGGGTAGAAGAAGACAGCCAAGGGTAAACTAGGGCCCCCGGGCTATATGTTAAGGATCCTACCCGGCATTCGCCTAAAAGAAATGCAGGGAAACCCCTAGAAAAACCTGCATCAGGTAGGTCGGGCATTGGGTACTTGTCCCACGCCCTTCCGATAGCGGGAGAAGAGTTTTCTGTGGGGACGCAGTATTCCCTTCTCCGTATCAGTTCATGAAGCAGCTGGCCGACTGTTCCAATGTTTTTTCCATTTCATGTTATATATATTCTCAACCGGATCATTACACTGTGAGAACCAATCAGCGCTCAGTCAACAGTCCGCCTCAGCCATGTCATCATCAGTCTAAAGTCCGGCCACTCGCCGAGGTACATTACCCGCAGCAGCCCCGCCAACAATACAGCTCCGACCCCTCGTCTTAACAATGTTATAGCTGGGTCCCAAGTCTTACTCAATTGAAACCCGGTGCCATGAAACCAAAACCTTGGATCGTGTCCATGGTTTCTGGAGCAGCATATTAGGACACAAGACAACCTGCTAAACCGGGACACCGGGTTTCTATTGAGAAAGACTTGGGACACAGTTAAAATGAAGAAAATCATTGAAAACACAGTTGGGGAATACCAAGCCGGTTTCAGGAAAGGGAAGTCTTCTAGTTACCACAAATTCATCCTAAGGACAATTATGGAAAGATGATATGAGTTTAACACTGATCTGCATATGCTATTTATCGATTACAAACAAGCTTATGAAAAAATTGATAGAAATTCCCTTTTTGAAACATTGGTTAATTTCTATGAACCCAGGAAATTTATTCGATTAATACAGATGACTCTTGCTGGCAAAACCTACCGCATCCCCCCTTTCAAATCCCTTTCCTATGCTATAAGAGGGGAGTTGCCACTATGTGGATTACCCTATACATAGCCTATCTACACAAAAAAAAATAATAAAAAAAAATCGACATGAATAGAAATGAAGCCTGCGGGAGGATTCTCTCGCAGGTAACCTGCGAGGGGTGTTCTCTCGCAGGCAGAACATTATAGGAGAGATACGAAGGGGCTACCATTGGGGATGCCTTTTGCTCTCCGTTTTTGAACTAAGGTTCCCACAAGCCGAGGCACCTCGGCCTGTTCTGAGAGGTGTATGTTCCGGGGTAACAGACCTTGGGCATACGGTAAGAGTTGTCTGCTATTCCCATTGGAATAGTCGGCCAGCTGCCTCCTAAACTGGTTGAGGACGGAGAAGGGAATGATGCGTCCCCACAGCAAACTCCTCTCCCGCCATCGGAAGGGCGTGGGACAAGTACCCAATGCCCGACCTACCTGATGCAGGTTTTTCTAGGGTTTTCCCTGCATTGCTTTTATGCGAATGCCGGGTAGGATCCTTAAACTATAGTCCGGGGACTCTAGTTACCCTTGGCTACCTTCCTTCACCCTTCCGCATCCCTCTTTCAAATCCCTTTCCTATGCTATAAGAGGGGAGTTGCCACTATGTGGATTACCCTATACATAGCCTATCTACACCCAAAAAAAAATTCGACATTAAACAAGGACATTAAACATGGTGACACACTTTCCACTATACTGTTTAATATTGTATTGGAAAGAGCAGTTATAAAAATGGAATTAAACCCTGGCGGGTCAGTTTACAGCATATGCAGATGAAATTGTATTAATCAGCAGATCATCTCAAGAATTACAATTAAGGTTTACCCAATTAGAACAGGAAAGAGCTAAATTAGGGATGGGGTGAATATGAGAAAAACAAAGTATATGATTGTATCTAAGAATGACGATGGATGAGCAAATGTTACTAACATCTCCATAGAGAACTTCAATTTTGATAGGGTTCGGAGTTTTAAATACTTGGGTTCAGTAGTAACAGAAAGTAGTACAATAGGGAAGAAATTAGAGAAAGACTACAAATTGGGAACAGATGTTACTTCCTCTTTTGAAATATCAGCACCTCTCAAAAAAGGGAAAGGTAAAGATTTATAAAACTGTAATTAAACCAGTAGTGACCCTTGCAGCAGAAACCTAATGTATGCTGAGGTGCGACGAATTCAGAATAGCAGCATGGGAAAGAAAAATCTTACGAAGAACTTATGGGAGGAATGGAGTATTAGAACTAACAAAGAACTGAATGAACAATGGTGAGCTTCATAAGGAGTTGCAAGACTCAGATGGGCAGGGCATGTGGAAAGGAGTGAGGAAGGAACCCTACTGCAAAGAATATGGAAAGGAAAACCATGAGGAAGAAGGTGTGTAGGCAGACCTAGGAAGAAATGGGTGGAGAATATAGAGGAAGATACGAAGGAGTTGGACATCAGAGGATGGAGGAGGAAAGCAAGAGATAGAGGGGAGAGAGAGAGAGAGAGAGAGAGAGAGAGAGAGAGAGAGAGAGAGAGTGTTAACGTTCAGCGCACATTGCGTCGTTATAAATAACGGCGCAGCGCTTCCCCGTGTATACCTGGGTAGGTTTTACAGGGAGGATGTACTTACAGCGATCTGCAGCTTAGGTTTAATCTCAGTTTCCTTCAAAAATAGAAGAGTGGTGTGGCCCCCATACCTGAGTTTTTCTTTCCTGTTGCCGGGAGAGAGGCGGCCTGCTACCCCTCCTGGATATTGCGCCCTCAGGACCACGTGCCTTCCCCAAGGGCTCGAGGCTTCAAATGCCAGTCTGGTCCAACCCCCCCCCCCCCCACTGACGGGTTACAGTTACCCAGGCCGGCTTGCTACTTGCTAGCACCACCTCATGGGATTTACATACGCAACCCACTGCCACGTCGAGTCCAACCTCCTTTCGTGAGCTTGAGCTGCCATCCCAAGACAAGACAGCAGCTGGGCTTGCGCTCACCCCGACTACCAGACTTTTTCACTGATGGCTCTGGTCTGCCGTAGCGCGCCTGGCTCTGTTAGAGAGTGGGCTTCGATAGTGAGGCAGGCTCTAGCCCCACAAGGGCTGTAACACCATGGTGTATGTAAGTATGTACTATTGTAATAGTCGGCCGAGCCACGGAGAAGTGAATCCTGCGACCCCACAAATAACCCCCCTACCGCGGTCGGAATGGCGTTGAACGAGTAACAAAAGAGCCCGACCTACCTCATGGAGGTTTTTCTACGGTTTCCCTGTATCACTCTTAAGCGAATGCCGGGTAGGATCCATAAACTATAGCCAGGAGGCCCTAGAATACCCTTGCCTATCTTCCTGTGCCCTTCCGTATCCCCCCTTTTTTCGTTCCTTCCTCACACAGCCTCATCCTCTAAAATAGATTTAATATGGCAATGTTTTAAATGGTAGATGCAGGACTGTCGTGGACTGTCTCCTCAGCCTTAAAGGTCCGCAATTTGAAAAATTTAAATTGTCTGTATCTCCCTGAATTTTTATTCGTTCTCAATATTTTTTTGTTCTGATCTTGTACACGCGTCCTTTGCTTGCGTTAATAATAAGATGAATTTTAGTAATTAAGTACGTGATCCGAATTCAACGTCGTGAAGTGAATTAATAATGTTAAGAATAGAAGAATATTTTTTATGAAGTTATAGTGAAGTGATATTATGAGGTTAGAGTGGGAAGTATAGGATAACTCTTAGCGAGAAGACGTCAATCGCGTTCGGAGGATCACAGTACGAAAATCACATAAGACAAAATTATATAAATTTTCTGTTACCATATTTTGTTCATATTCCATTGAATCGAATTTTTCCAGAGTAAACTCCATTCAGTAATTTAAACATAGAGAAATTTCCATACTTTTTTAATTTTTTTTAACATAAATCTAGGTTTTTTTGTCATTACGAGTTTTAATTGTATATATCATAATATTTTATTTAAAAAAAACTTTTCGACTCATCTGATTCAGTTCGGATCAGCGATCAGCATTTACCACTGCACCAAAATATGCACTAATAATAAATGTTAGATATTGAAGTCTTTCCCGGTGTAGTTGTTCAACAAATAGCTCCGCTAGAAGATGACGACAGAGCTTTTAGTCGTCGAAACGTTTCGTAATTAACTTTATTCCTTTATGAACTGCGGACGTATTTTTGGGAAAATATATTTTACTAATAGCAATGCATCTCTGATTCTCCGTGTTTTTTTTATTGCCTTCTTCATTAACAACAAAAACTGTCCTTGTGGTGTGCTCATTGACGCCACGATTGTTCTGCGTCCAGACCTGGAATCAATACAGATACGAGTAGCAGGGAGCCAGCAGTCCCATGGGACTCGTCTTACTTAAACTACGAATGGAACTTATATTTTAAAGAGTATCTCCTCGTCCGTCAAACAGGTATTTTAACGTAGAGAAATGTGCTAGAGTTTCGGGAGACGTTCCCGTCACTCCTATCGTACACAAAGAAATTTCCTGTCTCCACTTATTTTACGGATATACTATTTCTGTGTATAGACGATGCGTATTTTACGCCCAAAGCACCATTATATCGTTAAAGAAAACTATTTTTATCAACTTTATGTGCAAGATCAAAATAAACTCGTTGCTTTAACGCGAGAACCGTTTTACTACTGCCGCAAGCGGGAGAATATTTTCTTTAGAAAAAGAAACTGTTGTGTGGTAATGAATATTTGTTATTCTGCAAAATTGATTTGCGTGACTCACCACTATTAGCTTTGTGACACATATAAAATATAACAGAAATTCCAACAACAGTTTTACCCACGTATAATAAGCAAAACATAACGCACCTTATAATACAAAGCTACAAATTTCAATAACTTAGTAATTAAAGATTTTAAATTAAATTGCTCCAAACATTTATGACATTTGGAAAATTGAAATATAAGTATAAACTTATTATTGTCGTATGGAATAAAGTTTCTGGGATATATACACGTGTAAATTTATTCAAAAATTAGACAAAATAGTAGAATTTAGATTTAATTAATAGTTAACACGTGAACCAACTTCAAATTTGATTAAAATCAAATTTCTCTATAAATCAATTCGCATTTTAAACACTACTAGCTAAGTGTTTTGCGTTGCTCGGGTATTTATTTAAATTAGCACTCTTGGCAAACATTTCATTTAACCAGCATCAAAACGCAACAGTGTTATAAAATTAATCCATTTACGGTCCCCTCCCCGACCTAACCCCTCGGCATCTAACTTCAAATAAACCATGATGATGACTGACAATATTCCGGAATTCTCCTACTTAATAAAATAAAAGCCTCTAAAAATAATGACGAATTAAAACTGTAAAAAAAACCTCCTTAACTTAATAAACTCTAAGAATACTACAGGTACCAAAAGAAGTAGAGAAGTACAACCTTTAACTAAATGGAGACCAAACTATAGCTTGTAACCTAAGAAAAGAAACAAATATCCCATAACGTAAGACGGTTAAAACTATCCAGCTCCACGTAGAGAAAAATAAAATTTCATTAAACACCATGGTTCATGCGAGAATAAGTCGGCGATTCCTATATCCCCGGAACCGTCAGTAATATCGGTCTTTTTTATTAGTTTTTATGTAAATCCCTTCCACCACCACCCATACGTTAAGGGTGCTTTCCTCCCTTGCCTTTTGTAGTTGAAATTAGACACATAAAATTCTAGAATGACACTATGAAATAAAGTTTTATTCGACGTTAATAATAGCTGATTAGGAATGTTTTTAAATTTTACTTCCTCCACCCCATCTCAAGAAGTGTTAGGTTGTTTCACCCCCTTCCACCCCCACTCCAAGAGGCTAAGCTACACATTAACGAGAATGCTAAATGTCCGAATCAGTGACTTCCATAACCCCATATTCAACATGTCTCCGTTGTTTACTCATAATTTTATGTAACGACTTTCGCCCACATACTTCCCCACTCTGACATAGTGAATGCCATAATTAAACTCATTCACATCTATAACCCTGGATTTGAATATCGGTAGTTTTGTGTTATTTTTTTGTAACCTCCCTATCCACTGCCTTGCTTATTGGGGTTGAAATTATACACTAAGCACATCTGGATAGAATGTGTTAATCACATAGACCCCGAAAAGTAATTAATCGACGACAATATATGCAGTTTTAGCATGTTTTTAAATTTCACCCTCGTTCACCCCTTGGGAGTTGCCTAACGTTTCGAAAGGCCGACATAAACCAGCGCATAGGAGACACACGGAAACCCACATACAGATAGATTTTATATGTATAGAGATGCGTAATACGAAAATAAACTGTTTTCCCATAATTTAAAACGTCTAGAATTCACACATTAATTCTTAATTATGATCTAAACTTTACTTCTAATTTGTAAGTAATCGTTTATATCCATCTATGAAAATTCTGACGAAAGTGTTACAGTGCCGTTTGCGGGCCGAGAGAATCTATAGCTGAATTAAGCCCTTTAGGTGACAGTGTTTTATGTTGTTTGCCTGTGCTGTTGTTTATAAACGTTTATCTCGAATAACAGGGACGACGAAAATGCTGAAGGAGCCCAGCTGTCTCAGGCGTTCAAGGAAAATCGATGTAGGTGAGAAATAGCTTCTGCCACGTGAAATTTATTTTCCCTCCCACCGTGAAAGGATTTTTGTTATGTTAGATCATTGGAAGCACGCTACTGAAACATTGGTAAATATAAAATCACTTTCGCATAATACGAGACGAACAAAAAGTTTCTTATTAAATCTATATTCTATATCATTGGCTACTGTCATATATTGTGTCGTTTAAGTATGCGAGCGATCTTTAATCATCCATCTCGAATATGTAGAGCCTATTGTCCGCTTTGCAATTTAGGTCAAAATCCTCTCACAGCCTCCTGTAAGCCAGTTGGGTCCTCAACCTGCTATGCCTGCGGAGTTGCTCCTGATCCTGCCACTCGCTGTTTGCACACTCCTGTTGTTTGGATATTAACCAGCCATAGATGTCCAGCATCTCTCTGGTTTTTTTGAACTAAGGTTCCCACATGCCGAGGCACCTCGGTCTGTTTTGAGAGGTGTATGTTCCGGGGTCGCAGACCTTGGCAAGAGTTGTCCGCTATTCCTATTGGAATAGTCGGCCAGCTGCCTCCTAAACTGGTCGAGGCACGGAGAAGGGAATGCTGCGTCCCCACAGCAAACTCCTCTCCCGCTATCGGAAGGGCGTGGGACAAGTACCCAATGCCCGACCTACCCGATGTAGGTTTTTCTAGGGTTTTCCCTGCATTTCTTTAGGCGAATGCCGGATAGGATCCTTAAACCATAGCCCGGGGGCCCTAGTTAACCCTTGGCTACCTTCCTCTACCCTTCCGCATCCCCCCTTTCTAATCCCTTCCTATGCTATTAAAGGGGAGTTGCCCAATGTGGATCACCCTCATGTAGCCTGTTGCCCTAAAAAAAAATCCAACCAGAAAGAGTGCTCTGGCGGAGGCTACCTTTGGGGATGCCTTCCCATCTCTCTGGTTTTTTTTAAACTAAGGTTCTCACATGCCGAGGCACCTCGGCCTGTTCTGAGAGGTGTATGTTCGGGGTCACAGACCCTGGGCATACGGTAAGAGTTGTCCGCTATTTCCATTGCAATAGTCGGCCAGCTGCCTACTAAACTGGTCGAGGCACGGAGAAGGGGATGCTGCGTCCCCACAGCAAACTCCTCTCCCGATATCGGAAGGGCGTGGGACAAGTACCCAATACCCGACCTACCTGATGCAGGTTTTTCTAGGGTTTGTCCTGCATTACTTTTAGGCTAATGCCGTGTAGGATCCTTAAAATATAGCCCGGAGACCCTAGTTAACTCTTGGCTACCTTCCTCTACCCTTCCACATCCCCACTTTCAAATCTCTTCTTATGTTTTAAAAGGGGAGTTGCCACCATGTGAATTACCCTCATGTAGCCTGTTACATTAAAAAAAAAGTCCATCTAGAACCACCCGACACAATAACACACATTTGTGAGATGCAGATTTCCAGATCCCAACTCCAATGCCATCAAGGTGACGTTAACGCCTTAGTGGAAAATCTTTTTCGCTATCTGGAGATCCCTTTGTTTTGTTAACATAAAATCTCTTTAGCATTTAACTGACTCCAAAATCAATTACACAAAGACTGGTTGGGATAAAAGCGTTCATAAAATTAATGTAGTCAAAATCAACCCTTGTAGTTTGACTTCCTAGTCAAAATTCAGATCGATAAATTCACCAAGAAGTTGTTCATTCTCACGCTGAGGACTGTCTATAGTTTCCTTGTCGCTTCAGACTTGATTCTTTGAAACAAAGCCCTGCTCTGGGGGCATATTTGCAAGCTTTTGTCGGCGCTGTTTTATTTATCAGCGTGGCCTAGGTATACACAGGTGAGACGCGTGCTTATGCCGACGCCGACGGCATTGT
The DNA here is from genome assembly GCA_037074705.1 of Zhengitettix transpicula. NCBI lineage: Eukaryota > Metazoa > Arthropoda > Insecta > Orthoptera > Tetrigidae > Zhengitettix > Zhengitettix transpicula. The sequence continues at coordinate 117,372,922 of CM073592.1, read as the reverse complement.
CCCGACGCCCTCTCCTGGTGCGCCGAGACAACAGAGACCACTTGACGCTACAGAACAATTCTCGTGTCTCCGCAGAGACGCGGCACGAAAAGAACAGCACTTGGCAATGGTGTTGTTTCTTGGTTAACGTCGACGTGTGCTTTTGGGTAGCAGTCGTATACCAGACATAGGAATCACAGCGACGAGGAACAACACTCGTGGCACCATGGAAGATGGCTGCGACCAACACAATTTTCCACACCAAGAAGTATCACATCACCTTCTGGACTTTTATACAATAACCTTCAACGAAACTGATCTTCGAAGAACTCTTAGTTGGCGCCACGATAATATAATATCAAGGTAAAGTGGGTAACCCGTACTTTACCCCTCGATCAACAGTGTTGCTAGACTGTGTACCTCGCATAGTTACCCACAGTGTCTATAATAAGAATCAATATTTGGCAACGTAGTCCGTTACCTTGATATTGCATTTAATACCTTTAACGATTTTTTAAGTTATGCATATATATATATATATATAGTAATAATTAAAAAATTGAGGCTTTAATTTAAATGAAATAATAAAAAAAATTTAAAACATAAAATTATTTATTTTTACTTTGTGGTTTCTAACTAAAAAAAACAATTACAATTTTAAATACTAATTTCTCAGGGTCTTCACTGGGTTTGATAATGGACACAACAAATTGATTTTAAAATCTTATTAACAAACAGTTCATATTTACCTAAACAATACGTCGATAGAAATTAAAAAGAAAATAAATTAACCTTGATTGGAAATTTAAAGAGAACGAAATCTGACTCTATCCTTTAATTACGTTTACAATTAATCATTAGTTTTGGTTTTGTTACTTACATCTGTCCAGCTGGTACCAGCATTCTGTTTGGTTTCGGAAGTACACTATTGCAAAATTTTACACTGATTCTAAATATCGACTCAAAGAATTTACATTATTGAAGTAAAAATTGATAGGATCCTAGGAACTCTGATCCTCCTGAACGTCAGCTATCTCATGTCTGCTTGGCTTATACGAATCCTATGATTCGTAGATTTGTTAGTCTTTTACCGCTTTGAACTTAAACTGACTTCCTTTCCTGACTGGCTGGCTACAGACGCTCTGGCTGTTGATAGACGTAAAACTGCTAACTTCGCGATATTTACGGGGTAATACTTCTGTGAATGTTTTTACTTTATCTTAAATTCACAAATTTGTTTAATAATACTTTAACGATGGCTAGTCTCTGCTCTAGTATTATTTGTTCCGTCCTCTGAAATGTCCCGCCACCAACTAAACAGTTATATTACTTGTTCTGCTCCTCACGATGTTTTTCCGTGAACTGACCTCCTAGTGCCCCCGAGTTTGAGCGCGCATACACCATTTTTGATTTTTCGACAAAGCAGCTGAGCTTGCTTTTCCATTGTCGCTTTGTTCGATCAGACCGCTATAATGGATTTATCAAACAATTCAAAATTTATGTCCAAACAATTAATGGCCTAATTAATTGGCATTACAATATATATATATATATATATATATATATATATATATATTGTAATAATTTAAAATAAACTAATGGCTGTGGCTAAATAAAAGAATTCATGTGAAAACAATTCATCAATTTTTATTAATGAAGTTAAAACACATATAATATTTGGCACAATAATATTTGGAATCTCAGGGTCTTTACTGGGTTTGATAAATGGGTGAATTGAATTTACAATAATTTATAATTACATTTAGTTTTTATTGAAGTTAATTCGTCTAAACCTCGACGAATTTTGTTGCGCATGACAATAAGATTACAGATTGAATTTAAATTAACTAACTAAACAATTAAAGAAGTGAGTAATTAAAGAAAAGAAATAATTGAAGAACGATCTGACGTATCTTAAAAAAATGGTTTACAAATAAATTTTAGAGTTTTTTTTTACTTACGGCCGACCAGGTCTCAATTTTGGGGCTTTCTGTGCACACGTTTTTGGGGATATCACTGAATTTAAATTGGTTACAAAACACTGTCGAAACTTTAGGTTCTCTCAGCTGGAAACGGCTACTCCTTCCGAATTAATGGTCAGTCAGATTATTACCAACTTTCTCTCGGTGAAATTGGTGACGGTCTCTTTACTTATTGAGTTTTTACTGCGGCATGACTTATTAAGGTACTGTTTGTAGCAGATAAACCACTGAGTGAAAACCTTTTACTTGGTTTCAACCTGCAGCGTCTCTAGATGGATATGTGTCCGCCGTCCGACTTCCAACTAACTTCGTCTCTCTCCTCTGACTCACTGTTCGTCTCGTAGATTTTTGAATGCGTACGTCTTAACAATGGTTCTTTTGTCTCGCCGCCTGTGTCGCGGTGTATGCTTTATATACTCTAATAATGAGTCCTTTACTTTGCAATTATAACAATGGATTAATTACTAATTACTACAATATATTGTAATATATATAAACACAAATTAAAGATTGATAAATAAAACGTTAATGCATCAATTTCAATAATTTAAATTTTAAATGAAAGGATATTCAATAATAAATAAGATGTTTAAATGAACAAACAAATAAATTTACTAATTTCACAAATATTTAAATTAACAAATATTTATCCATGGAATTTAAAATAGTTATCACGTAATTAACTTTTCATATCAAATTTACTCTCTCTCTCTCAGGGTCTTTAGTGGGCCTTTAAATAATGAAAATATTTGTTGACAATTGAATTTTCTATGAAGCTATTCTCGACTTCTATGTATTACTTACAATGCAAATATAAAAATATGTTGACGATATTCGAAAACCCGAAATCTGTCGATAATTATCTTTAATTAATGGTTTACAAATAATAATTTATTGAATATGTGACTTACAATTTCTGGTACGAGGGCAATTTACGGCTCGTTCAAAACACTTTCACACAAATTACACTCTATAACAGGCCATTCTTTAAACTGACTCTAAACATCACTGTTGGTTTGCCAATAGTTGTTTATATCTCGATGAATGCTTGACTGCAATAATTTAACAACTTTATTTTTCAATCTCTCCACGAAGATTTTACACAGCTATATCTCGTCTACAACTTTTCTCTGCTATGCTTTTGCGACGACTCCTTTACTATATCTCGACGACTTTTCTCTGCAATCCAACGACAACTTTGCTATATTTCTGCGTAATCTTTTCGACCACCCACATTAAACTTTCTACGACGACTGGTCTCTGCTCAATTTCTACGAAGACTGGCCTACACGTCCCCTCCAGCGAGCCAATGGCCTACAAAACCTTGAACCTGCTGCATTATTGCCCATTCTTGTGTGTAGCTTGTGTGTTTCTGCCGCTAACAATTCAAGTCCAAATTTTCTAATTATTAGTTACTAATTGCCATTTAATTACCACAATATATTGAAAAGTACAATGTCTTTTAAAATATTTGTAATTGTTATAATTTATTATTTTCTTGTAATCTTATATTGACGTACCATATTTCCGAGGACTAATGGAATGAATAATTAATCTAAATCATTCTAATATCAGTAATATTGATATGAAAAATATTGTAATGTAACCAATTCTTACGCCTTTATTCAGAATACACTCAGATCTGTTGTCTATTGGAAACTACTTTTGTTTTTCTGATAGTCTGGAAAAAGATGTCGAACGCTACCACTATCTTGAATAGAATTAAGAGATATTAATAAAACTAAATTATTTTCAGAGCCTTCGGTAATAAAAAAAACAAGCAAGGTTAAACGATATGCAATTTATAAAATCTCGAATTCTTATTGATATAACTGGATAATATAAAAATACCTTCCGAAATATGATATGATCGTTCTAATTAAATGTAAAAATCGTAGGAAATAATGCAAATGATTATTCGTTTGGTCTAATGGTCTCCATCCTAGCATGGTTTCGCCACTAGTTTCTGATTTTTTTAAAACAGTTACTGTTTTTCACATTAATTTGGAATGAAGATTTTAAAATTGGATAAAAATGGATAATAACATAGTTCCAAAAAGAAATTTACTAAAGCAGAAATAGCGTTCCCTGAATGACAATGAAATAATTATGTTGAACATTTTACCAATAGATACTCGTAAGAATGGCATGTTCTTAGTATAAATGGTGTAGAGCAACCCCTCTGTTAAAAAACCAAAAAATAATTATTGGTTATATGAAAACAACACAATGGTGTAACTACATTAATTTTCATGTGAAATACTTAGGTTGTTCAAGGTTATCTATGTTACCGAGTGGGGATCATTATGGAGGATGGCTGAAGGAAGCAAAGAAGGTAACGAAAGCAGAATAACACAGGTTAGGAGAGAATGTCAAGAAGAGAAACCTGCTGGTTTTGTATGTGGAGTCTCGATAGCAGCCTGTGGAATAAGCTGAATCTGTAGCCCGTTTTATACTAGAAGTCTCCTGGCGTGTCCATGTGAAGGGGAGCACACACGACTTATAGTTCTCGCTGAAAACGGTAGAATATCACCGCTATTGTTTGGCAACGCTGCTTTATTTCAAGCGATGTGATTCGTTAACTCAATGTCGCACCACTCTCGTCACCGGTGTTATAATTTAAAACAGACTATAGTAGGCTTAATTCGTTAAGGAGTGCTCGGACTCTTGTACCCAGCTTCTGTACCCGAAGAACAGTTTTATACTGTTAGAAACGTTGGATTATTTCTTCTATAGACAATGGAAAAGTCGATAATTTCTTCACTAAATATTTCGATATCTTTGTCAACAAACGGACCAAACAAGTAAAAGTAATCATGATCCAAAAAACAACAACATGAAAATGTAAAGACCTTGGAAGGAATTCGTTTACGTAGGTGCTAACAGCAGTTTATGCATATCCTTGTGTAGCGCGATAGTTTTATTATTGATATATATATATACATATATATATATATATATATATATATATATATTTCATTTTAATATAATTAGATATTATCAAGGGTTGAGAGCTTGGCAATAGTTGGAATTTGACCAGGCGCCGCCGTGGCGGATAGATAATCCCTAAGATCTAGAGTTAAGCACGTAGGATGTTGACCATCGGAAGTTACCTGGACTGTCGCATCGTGGGAAACGTCTCTCCAAAAATCCCAGAAATTCATTTAACATTTCTTGGTTCAGGAAAGATCGATCGAAAATTGGTCGAGAACCTCGATATTTCACATCCAGCGAAGGGGCTGTAAAGAAAGTGTAGAGAGACTCCTCGACGAACCGTCGCCAGGGACGGGCGTACAGCCCCAAATGTGCATCATCCAGAGGACTCGGAAAGATCGAGGGTGCCACATGATCACGGCCAGAGATCAACGCTAGGTAACTGCCAAGTGTCAATCCTTGACGCGCCTGGCGGAATTACCGTAAACCATGGTTTAACTTGGGATTAAGGGATCCGATTGTTTTGCCCGGCTAATTTATATTTATACGCATAATTTTTAATTTTATTTGTCCATGTTCAGTTAAATAATTAATAAATTCTGGAAAATATCGCTTTACTTTATCATTTAATAAACCCACCAAAACACTTGTTCATAGTTTGACTACATCTTTGGTCGTTATTTTTGGTAATCTGTATTAGTTCTAATCACAAGGCGGAGGGAAAAATGCTCATGAATTCAATGCAGTACATGGTCTTGATTTTAAAGTAAAAAATGACAGTTAACAGTATAATTTCTCATTAGTCTTAAGATGAAATCATATAAGTTTGAAACTTGCCAACTGTTGATCAAACAAAATTGGTCCCTGCTAAAGTTGTTTACCGGTGGGTGGGCATTGTAAATTAAGAATAAGCAAATCTGCATTTTGTGTGCGCTTAATTGTCTGGGTGATTACGTTAGTCTATCTAAAGAGACACTCAGGTGGCTAGAGCACCCCATTAAGAGCAGCATCCGTTTTATCGAGCAGCACGCCGGGGGCAGGCTTTTATCTGCATCGAGGTCCTCCATCGATAACTCGAAATGGCATCCCGCGACACGCCGTAAATATCCCACAGGGCGGTAATTTAACAGCGTTCTCTTACCACTGGAAACGCTACAGACACCATCTCCCTACAATCTAAAGATTCAAAATATCAATATAAACTTTCACTCGATAGAAATTGTATCAACAAGTTAACGTTTCATATATAACGTGCTAATTATATATAACAAATTATGCAGTCTCACAGAACTTGGTTTGAATATATTGTAATAAACAACAGATTAAGAATAATTTTCCCCACGTTGAAGGTGTCATAAATGTAATAAACACCTTGATAGGGTTAATTAATGAATCAATTAACGAAAATTTATTTATATTCAAAAATTTATTGTTGATAAATTTACATTGTATAAGATCTATTTTTCACGCCGAATTTCATCCAGTTAATAACAAATACTTTAATTTTTTTATTTATTAATTCGTGGCATTTATGAAAATACAGTTCTTATATCATTACAATAAAATACGTGGGATCTCTATATCTTAGGGTCACTACTGGGTTTGATAATTAGAACAATGTATAAACCATGTATAAACTGACAATTAACAATTCAAATATAAAAAGTTAACCTAAAAGAATACGAAGATAAGTGAAACTGAAGAAAACTAAATGAAACGAAATCTGACTATACCTTTTTAATTACCGTTTACAAATTTGTATAAAAGTTTTGTTACTCACGGAATGTCTGTCTGGTACCAGATCTCTCTTGTATCTTGAAAACTGCCACACTAAAAAGCCATTTTTACACAGACTCTACACTTCATTGAAATTTTTTAATACACACGATTGAAATACTCGTCCTCTGCTATCTGGAACCTCGGATGAGCCGCCCCCTTTGGTCAGCTAGTGGGTGCTGGTCTCCTCTATGCGAAAATTGTTCAATCAGCGTGAAACAACCATTTGCTTCACCGTGTGCAAATTATTATGTAAATCTCTCCGTAAAAATATTTGCTTGCTTTCATGTAAAAATACAGGATCTCGCCATTTGTACTTTATATCTGCAGACTTTACTGTTTGTTGCTCTTGGTGAATTGAACTGTATTATATCTCCCCTTCGACTTTTAACTGTTTCATCTCTCGTATGCAGATTTTAGACTCCTTCACCTTTCATCGCCGATTCCAGACTGGCGTTCTCCAAGCGTGCGGTTTTTCAGTTTCCATTGTTAAATAAAGGAAATACCCGCCTTGATTGTCGTCTTTACGCATTCGTACCACTAACAATTTAATTATATTACAACAATTAATGGCTTGTTTAATTGGTATTACAATATATTGTAAACATTTTCTTTAGAAAAGTTTTCTAGTGGATTGGTCACTTCAGAATTTCATTTTCAGCTCCATTTACATGATTTATTTATATTTATTATTATTATTATTTATTTACTTACATGACATACTTCCCTTTGCATATATTTGGTTGATGGAGAAGTTGGAATTGTTTTTAATTGGGATAGAACTTTCACTTTTCATTAAATTACATCCAGAAAATAATCAATACACAACATATTCTCCTCCATTTTCTACAATAGTCTGCCAAAGAATCACCTCTGAATTCCTATCTATATAAATGTGCTGGTTTTGAATTGAATAAGTCAAGCAAACTGCATTATCGGCGGAGTTTCCTCGATTTTAATATGCTTCTTTCGTCATGTTAGCGGTGTAGGAGAACTTGCACCAAGTCTTCTCTGTTGATTTTCTTCAATTGCGGCCGAAAGGCGTGTGAGTTGTTGGTAATACATGTCAACAGTTGTGGGTAGCAATTCGCATGTACTACGTCTTCTTTATTCCACCTTCTGCGAATGAACAGAAACTTCTGCACAGGACGTTGCTTTTTCCTTACTCCTCCATCATTACTTCCTTTCTCGTAACGTTGATATAAAATTAAGATGGAATATAGTGCAGTGTATGACGTTCAAGGAGGAGCAGAAAAGCTTCTATTAGCTTATTTTGATAAAATAATATAATTGTAGAGAAGTGAAATGAAACAGAGGTGCCAAACACTGCCAGTTGTCTGGCAACCATGTCAGCATTATAAGTTCAAAAACAGGGAATTCTACATAACCAGATGGGATTATTTTTATTATTCGCCTTAGTATTAGTAATAATACAATTTAATCCCTTACCCGCTCTCTCGGATCCTTTTAGATACGAATGCCGGCCCGGGCCGCCGCCACTACACATTCAGAAATAATTTATTTTTTCTAACCAAACGACACTCGTCTAAATTTCGCGATCCGCGCGATACAAATCAGGGAACCTATCAACGATTTGACAGGACTCGTACTTGAGTCAAGCATGAGATTCTCAATAACTGTATCACAGTGGTCCCGGCTTTGATTAATTACGTAGGGGGAATTCAATTAATGAAAACAAAATATAAATATTAAATACAATTTAATGCACAATCGTTAAATGTTGCTCTTCGATAAAAAAACAAATAATCAAAGTTCTACTTTGGCCAACCCTCTAACACGTCCTGTACGATGACTGCCGGTCATTGGGCCCAACAAAGTTATAATGATCACACGAAACAAGAGGAAAGGGGGGGGGGGAACTTATCTGCTCTTCGGCGACTCGTTCCTCCCATGTGCAGCTGTCACGGTGGCGTCCTGGCTCCAGTCACGAATCCGTCGTGGTCGGATGTCTGGTCTCCGACTAGTACTCAAGAAAAGTCCGCCCACACTTCTCCACAATCGCTAATTCCGTCAAACTACAGACACGTCCGCGCTCCTACCTTATACTGACTGCCTCTAAATCGCGCGAGTCTTTTTCGCACCTCGAGAGGTTCGTCCTAATATCTCAAACACAGCTGTGCCCGTCCACGGTCACCATTGTCAGAGCACATTAACCCTTATTACGGTCAGAAAATGACCTGTCGAGGCGTCACTCGAAAACACACTTCCTGTCGCTTATAATTTCCAAAATTTCAAAATTATAGTAAGGATAAAATGTTACATATGCGACCTTATTATGCGGATTACTTGATTTAATTTATTATTGAATTACTGTATTTTCGGTATGGTACAGTGTTAAATTAATTAAAAAAATGTGATTGTTTATTAATATAATTAAATTAAATTTGAAGTAAAATAAAATAATTAAATAGTTTATATGTAGATTAAGCAGTATTGGATACTTGTAAGGAATGAAGTAGAATTACTATTTAAACGATTAATTAGATGTAAGTAAAGACGTAAGTTAACAACTAAAACATAAAACACTGAGTGAACCATTTCACTTTAGCGATTCATGGACTTTTTTCGTTAAATTTATGCTTAAACTGTATTACATATTTCAGGTTATACTATACGTACCACATATTTTTCATTTATTTATTGCGACAAAGGAATAATTCTTAATAAGATAAAAAACACTATTGTTTATTAGTTCTTAAATACAGACCTTGTGTATCTCTTAAACTTGTTTCTCAAATATTACTTCAGATCATGTGCAATTATTGCAGTCCCTACATAAAAAGTCCTACGTAATACTGATGTATTATGATGTTAATGCGTCGGTTTCTTACTTCAACCTTCAAGCAGAGGTTCGCGTACAATGGCTAAAAACTATATAAGATAGGATCTAGTGAGAATACATTTTACCAAGCTGATATATATATAGAAAACAATAATTAAGAAAGAAATATGAAACTAAAGGTTATTCGAACCTAAAATCCAACAAAATAAATTCGACTATTTATCAGCGCTTCGGTGGAACATCAACAAGATGTGGTGGAGACAAATCTCCATTACTTATGATATAAATAAATCAGGACACTACAGTCAAAACAATACAATAAATTAAATATCACGTAAAACATTTCCCAATTAAATCGTAAAAGTTCTCGATGTCAATATATAAGACGTATCTTTACTATTCTTGCATCAACGGTGATTCCATGTGGCATTTCTGAACGACTCGTTAACTGTGAAGCATCCAAGACTAACTAGTGGATTCAATTGTTTTATAAATAGACTGTGTGAAGTTCTCATCTCATAAGGTTAAGGAATATATTAGGCTGCCTCCTACAAACGCTTATACAAAAAATTTAATTTAATTATGTATTGCTCCATTCAATATTGTAATAAAATATTTTTTTTGACATATGCAATAATCTACCTTTGCATAATACTTTTTTGAAGTAGGATGTACCAATAAATAATAGTTGGTTGTTTTTTATAAACATAAAATAGCCGAGTTCCCTGCGTTGCGCAGTTATATATTTATATTAGCCTGGAGAAGGAATTAAATCCACATTAACCTATTGGTAAACATTTTAAAAAACATTTATGCATTTCCTTCCCGTACCTTTGCCGACAGGGAACTAACTTCAAATTAATCAGGAATATGATTGACGATACTATAATCGACTCAAGAATTCTCCTGAAACCTTAAATACGGACGGTACCTAAAAATAACTCGATGCATTAAGAGACAGGGTATTGGGTACCATATCGGTGTGACGAGTAGCCCGGGTACCCTTAAGAGAGAGGAAAAACATTTATGGTTCCAATTTAGAGTCCAAAACTACAGCTAGTACCTCAATCGATTCCAAAAAAATAATTTAAAGATACCAAAAATACTCCGGGTACCTTAGGAAAGTAAAAATTACTCCCGATATATTGAAGGAGGAAAAAACTCGCGGAACCTTATCAGTGAATAATAATCCCGGTACCTTAACAAAAATAAAAATACTCCTTCAGAAAGTAAAAAAAAATTCCAGATATCGCACAGGAGTAAAAAATAGAGTCGAAAATATTGACAGCATCAAAAGAAAATCCAAAAATATCCCCATACCTTAAGAGAGTCAATTAACTCTTCCAGTAGCAGTTGAGAATTGAAAAAAAAGTCTAGGTACATTAATATATTAAACAAACACTGTTACATTAATTTAGTCCAAAAATACTCTCGCTACGTTAATGATGACAAGAAGCGGTAACTTATCAAAGGAAAAATTACCCCCGGAACCATAAAGGTGTCTAAAATAGTCCGGGTGCCTGAATGGATTTAAAATACTCACGGCACCTCGAGGAATAAAAACATTCCATGTACCTTAATAAAGTTAAGAATAGATACTGCAAATTAACGGAGTCAAAAATATTTCCGATATCCGAACACAGTCAGAAATATTCGGAGTATCTTGAGGGAGTAAAAACGGTCTACCATTCTGTTAGGGGATGAAATTAGACCATAATAGCTATCAATCTCAGTGACTCGAAAACGTTTTATTAGTCGCAAGTATCGGAAGTTTACCCGTGTGTTTAGAATGAAAAGTTTACGCTGACCTTTAAATGACCACGAGGCCCATAAAGTAACAGCCCGCATTCTTAACGCGAAAATTAATCTGAACGTCTCCTGTAGCCCTTCTACCCACACCCCTACGAGTGTTCTCCTACATTGCCTTTTAAAGTTTAAATTAGACATTTACTATTTCTAGAATGATATTATCAAACTCAGAGGCCCAGAAAACGTTAAATTCGATACCAATGGCCGTTTTTGAATGTTCAACCCATACACCCCCACCCCTAGAGATGCTAGGGGTGTGTTATACCCATAGTGTTGTTCCTGAAGCGTAAGTAACTTGTTTACTAAGTTTAGTGGAAATTAATCCACGCGTATAAGATTGTATGCGGAACTTTGTTTCACCCCTTTCCATCCTCACTCCTAGGGGCTAAACTTAACTGGCTTGTTGAATGTCAGTATTATACGTTGCGAATACATAACTCAGAGTACATAGACGTGTCGGCTGTTTACATATTTTTTTGTAACACCTATCCACCCAAACCCTTATGTCGTAAGAGGTCGAAACTATATTCTAACAACGTTGGGTAAGGAACTAACAATATCTTGGCCCCAAAAAAATTTATTCGGGGCAAATATCGAACGATTTCAATTATTTTTATTATTTCACCCAACTGTGTTTGTTCCCGCGGCCTGTACTCACTTTGTTCGATAAAAATGCTCCACGCGATTAAAATTTGTATCCGGAACACACACACATACATACACATATACAAACTGCCACATAAAATTTATTTATCAGATGAGATTGCTTTAAATTAACTTTAATACTTGTTCACACCATCACGTGAGTTTAGTTTGACGAGCCTCCACCAGGTGTTTCGTGGTCGTGGAATGTGTTACGGCCCAGGTGTGTTTATTGCGTGTTCAGCCTTCGAACAGTTCACTTGCGCCCTCAGTGTGTTTGCTGTTTGTCCGGCTTCAAAGGAGCTCGCTTGCGTCCTCTAGTTGACAGAATCGCTGCTTCCGTCGCGTTAGTGCTTTTACTTCCGAAAACCTGTTGTCAATCTTTCTTTGAGCTTTAGATCTAGCGAAGCCTCATTTTATTGAGCATCAGTATTTGAAATCAGGTGATTCCGTTACCGGCAGCCGTTTATTCTGAAGCGGCTGAACTGAGTAAGCTGTCTTCACGGACCCGGTGTTTTCATAGCCTGCAGTGATCTTGCAATGACTTATTTGTGCATCCACGTGTTGTGACATCAGGACCACGTGAGTGAGGAATTTGTGCGTTGAAATTCCATTGCTAACACAACTTAATATTATTTACAAAAACTCCTGCAACGTCAAAGTCAGCATTTGCAGTTTGAGGCAAATTTCATCCCCACGCTCTCTGCTGCCCGCAGTCCTCCCCTGATTAATTTTGACCCTTTAATTTTTCTCTAAAGAGCATCTTGGCATAACGTGATACTTTTTTCTAAGTAATGCATATCTCATCGGATCGGAGGGGGTTATTCTCCAAGAGTGATGGAACTTTGTTCTCTAAGTTTTGGCTCTATTTTGGAGGCATACAGACTGTTAATACCTTACCATTTTGTTCATGGCGTTTCATGGGTCTGTGACCTCGAGGCATGCTGTAGCTGACAGTTCATACTTGCACCAAATGCCTTAATTTCATTTTATCTTAAATATTTTGTGTCCCACACGTTCTAAATGCATTACCCGAGTTATTAAATATCATAATTATTTCATTTGCACAAAACTACGCGCGTTTCACTACTAAAATAGGTACCGGTAGTTACAGTAATTCTGGAACACTTGGCACAATTGTTTAAACACCGTGTACCTTGTAAAGAAAACTAAATACACTTTATGGACACTTTAAACATGCTAAACAGAAACATTCAAAGCCTTGCGTTTCACAGACGAGTGTTGTTTGAAAAGTCTGGTAATTTTTTATGAAAGAGCAAGAAATTATTCATTTCGCGCCAATGTTAGTAAACATGGTCAGACATTCCTAAAAGTTTCAAACATATACTAGTCGAAATTTATTTTTGGCAGACTTGTAGTTTTAGATTTGTAGTCATGAGGAGACAGTGGAAGGAAACGAATTTTCGGTGTCATGAATCCCTTTCATTTGAAGGGTTGGACAGCTGCAGAAGTCAAAATAGAATTGGATGAAGTTCATGCGAACTCTGCACCAGCATTAAATTCCAATTAATTCTGGATTAATGAGTTTAAACCAGGTCGCAGAAGCACAGGAGATGAAACTCGCTCCCGCCGCCCTATTGAGAGCACCACTCAGGAAAAATCGAAACAGTTCACAACATCGTAATGTAAGATGGCAAACTTAACGTACGTGAGGTAGCTGAAGCCGTAGGCTTCTCAACTGAACGAGTGCATTTCATCCTCCATGAAAAACTGGCAATGATATAGCTTTGAGCGCGATGGATGACGCGACGGTTGATATTGGACCAAAAACTGAAGAAACATTTCAACACAGAATCTAGCAATGTTTAGGCATAACTCACGTGATTCGTGAAGTTTCTGTGATAACTTCGATCCATCACTACAGTCCAGAGACCAAAAACAATCAAAACAATGGACAAAAGCTGGTGAAAGTGCACCGATAAAGGCGAAGACCGTTTAGTAGCTGGAAAGGTGTTGGCCACTGTCTTATGGAATTCTCAGGGTATAATATTCATAGATTTCTTGGAAAAGGGCACAACTATAACTGTTGCTCTGTTGGATCGTTTGAAACGGGTGCTGATAGTGAAACGACCAAGATTTGTGGTGTTTCACCAGGACAATGCGCAAGCGCACACAACAGCATTCTCAATGGCGAAAGAGTACAAGTTGGGATTAGATTGGTTTCTCATCCACCCTATTCACCAGGTCTAGCATCAAGTGAGTTCTTCTCGGTCCCGAACTTGAAAATTTGGCTTGGTGGGAAGAAATTTTCATAAAATGATGAAGTTATCGATGCCGTGAACTATTTTGCATAGTTTGATAAAACCTATTTTTGTGATTGGTTGAAAATACTGGAAACTCGCTGGGCCAAGTGTATAGCCAAGGAAAGAGACTATGATGAGATAAAAAGTTTTCAAAAAAAAAATTCTTTTTGTTACAATTTTACTAGATTTATCAACCCTCATAATTACGTTACAGATCCTGGAATCATATTTGCTTCATAATATTAAACGGGAATTCACGTATACCTCATTTGGAGATTATATTAAAGGAATTTTCTGTAAACTTGAAGTCACAAATCCAAATTTGTTTATTTAACAACCACGATCATCCGTTCTCCTCGAAAGTTTTCTTGTATACGCGAGTTCTGGATGTTTTCCTTTAAGTTATCATAGAAATAAAATTTAAGGTCTTTACAAAATATAAGATCCGTTCATCTTTCTCTTTTATAAAGAAGCATAGAGCATTTCAGTAATCGATCTTTTGAGTCATATATAGGCGATGAACCGAACGCTGTTGGTGTTATGGCGATACTTTTACATTCACGGTTCCTCGGCTGCCGATTTAAGCAAAATAAGCACCACCGCGTAAAGCTGGGATCAGCTGAGCCAGAAACATCGCGGGGATTTTACATCATTTTGTTACCTCTTCTGTACGACTCATCTGGCACTCGAGAGCAGGACACACATTCGCATTCAAATCAAACACACGTACGCCGCGTCGTCTACCAGAGGCAGGAACTTATAGAAACACGACAAAACCGACTTTCTGTCCTACGAGGAAAATAAACACTATGATGAGTTCATCAATTTTGCATTTATTTAGTACACTCAAACATTCAGTTCACTTATGAAATAGAACAAAATCATTGCGTAATTTTTTTTAAGTATATATCACGCGAGGTAAACTGTGTTTTAACTAATTGGTACCTTAAGTCTATATTGTGCTACAAATCTTAAATTTCTTTTGTACCATCCGTCTTACCAGAAAAATGATTTACAACTTACTAGATAAAACTATTTTATACAAAGAAGTTCAACATAACAGTATTATAAAATATGTACTAAATATTATGTCTAACATTAAATAAAATAATTTTATTACTATGCTGGCTGAGCTATTATTTTCCCTACAAATAATAAACTTGGGTTCAGAAATTAGCATACTTCAAAAATAAACTATCACAAGACGCCCAGAAATGAGCACAAAATATTATTTATAAATAATAAAATACAGCTAAAAATAAGAAATTACTTCGATCGCACTGAATTTCGTAACAGCCAAGTGGCCTTGACCGTGACTGACAAATTCTTCATAGGAATTTATGAGATAAGGACATTTAATATGATATAATACTGATCAGGGATGAGGCTCGGGCACAGTTCGAACGAAACTAATCATATTCGGTATTATTTATTAATAACTCGCTGAGTACCGACGGTACCTGGGTACTTATTTAAATTAGCCCGGAGAAGGATTTAATTCCACACTAACCTCTTGGTAAACATTTCATTTAACCACCATCAATACCTCCGGTGTTTGACCACTTTCCTTCTCCTCCCCGACATAACCCTTCGCCATTTAACTTCAAATTAACCAGGATGATTGCTGACGTTATTCGGAAATTCTCCTCCTACATAAAATAAAAGTGACGACGTATTAAAACAGTAAAAAATACTCTATAACTTCACAAAATCTAAAATTACTTCCGATACCTTAAAGGAATAAATAAATACAACGTTTAACTAAATAGAGACAAAAATGTAGATGGTTCTCTAAAAAAAATAAAAAAATTTTCAACCTCCACGAAGTGGAAAATAAAACTTAATTAACCACCATGGTTAATACGAGAATTAAACTCAGCGACTCCTATAACCTAGGAATTGACACTAATATCGATCTTTTCTTCATTATTTTTTATGTAAACGCCTTCCACCACCACCCGTACGTTAATGGTGCTTCCATCTCTTGCCTTTTGGAATTGAAATTAGAAACTTAAAAATTATAGAATGACACTATCAAATAAAGCGACCCCGACAATGTTTTATTCGACGCTAATAATGGCCGTTTATGAATATTTTTAAATTCCACCCCAGCCCTAAGAGAAGTAGGTGTGGTCTTAAGCCCTCAGTGTTTGTTTTTGGATGGTCAGAAACGTGTGTATAAAGTTGTTGCTGCTTTAAGGAGTTGAAATTATTCACTAAATACATCTGGCTAGCAAGTAATTATCACACAGACCCCGAAAAGTAATTAATCAACGCTAATATCGGCCGTTTTAACACTTTGTTTTAAATTTCACCTCCGTTCACCCCTTGGAACTTTTCTAACGGTTCAAAAACCCGACAGAAACCCTGCGCTCAACAACTCGCCAAAGTTTCAGCGCAATCGGATGAATGGTTTAGGAGCGTATAGGAGACATACAGATAGACATTATTATAGATATAGAGTTTATTATTTGTGAACAGGAAACTGGCTTATATCTCTGACTGGTGTTTGATAACGCCAGAATAGAGGTTTACTTTTTCACTTTCCTCACTAAACCGTATTAATATTTTGACTTTAGTTGCGCTTTATGAAACACCATAGGGAATCACAAGTATTACGCCAATTACATTACATATTCCATTGACCATATCGAGATACTGTACAATTTTATATTTTTTACAATATATCCTTTCATTTCTTTTATTATTATAATATCCTATAAATACATTACATTTTTCAATATGTTACATAACATTATTTTAATCTTAATTGAATGTATGGAGTGACTTTTCAAATATTGGTTAGTTCTTTTATGAATTTGATTTTATTATCCTACAACTGTTTAATTCTGTCAGGTAATTTACTACTTGTAGTAATACCATTATAATTCAGTAAATGTGTATTATTTCTGCTATTAAGTGTAAATCAGAGTAAAATAATATACTGACCATCTGAACATTTAACTAATATTGCTCTGAACTATCTGCTTTATTTTTACCCCAATTTCGTTAGATGCTTCAATGACGGTAACAGATATTAGTTTTAGGGAGCGAGAGAAATTAATGGTTGTTGTAACGAAGTTTGCCAGGTGTAATTGATGACTATATTCCTACCGGAGTTTGACGAGTAGTGTTGCCCGAAGGCCACGACGTCTTAATTACTGGTTCCATCACCACTGTTAGTTGAAAGAAGACTATAATTGAACCAGTTATTGGAATGATGGCATCCATCGCCACTATGCTCGTCTCCACCTTGGAATTATCTCTGAACCTGTCGTGAGACAAATAGAGGAAAATTCAGCAAATGAGACATTCGGTAAGTAGTTCCCATTCGGAAAATATCCATGCGGTCGTCACCTGACTGCTTACAAATTGAATTCTGTAATACTCTGTCCTAATTGACTAGGGAGAGTAATTTCTGATAAAATAGATTCAGTGGGAAAGACTGAGAATGTTAAAAGTCTCCTACTTATAATTTTTACCGCCGAACTGCATTTGTACAAAAAATGTCATCATGGACAACGAGACGTATTCCCGTTTATCTGCTGAAATTTCTCTTCAGTTCTGATATCATTTGGTTTCAAAAACACTATTAAAATGAGATTTCAAGAGTCCGTTTCAAGGTAAGAAGATATTTAAGGAAACGATTTGTCCAGGATTCTATGTAATTATTTGCCGCAATTCACAAATCTTGAAAAATCACTTAAAATATTCGCTTCTCAAATACCTGACGGTTTTTCATCTAATTAGCTATGAGATGAAGTCACTTGAGGGACAGATCGATTTTAAAATGGAAGAAGGTTTACTTAACAAGACAGTAGAAATGATGTTTGCATAAACAATGCCATTTAAAAGCCTTTGTATGCTGTATGATTGTTGGCGCTCGCAGCCATGGAACGAGTATCAGCGGAACATGCATTTATTAAATGTTCAAGGGCAGTTGTTAAAGTTTTTGATGATAGGATCAACTGGGAAAATGGCGTGGCCATCATAAAAGCCCCTGTCAGTACTGAGAGTGGCCGGTTCATCTTATCACGTTGACCGTTTATCCCAATGGAAGGAGTTACAACATAGAAGACAGTACAACATGCCTCGATGTTCGTATATTGTAGGAGTGTTATGAGGAAGACGAGGGAGACTTTGGTCCCCACAACCACCAGATTTCAAACTAATTGACAACTTGTGGGAGGAAGTTGAAGGAGTCATCAGGCAGCTTGATTCACAACCATAAAAACTCACAAACCTGCGCTATTCAACAGAAATTTTATCAGCTTCCTCGCATCATCGCCATTAATCATCTGGTGCAGTCTATGCCAAGAATAATCGAATCAAATCTGGCCAGTTAGTGTATAAGTCAGAATTTATTTTGAAAGGGGTGTCTATGAGCACGAACTAGCTTGACCAATCGCTCGAAGAGGAAAATATGTATTCTTAAAAGATATGTCTTTCCGTTTAACAACACAGAGACGTATAGGGAAAGAAAACTTTGATTGTGCTATTTTTAACCTTGTTATCAAATCGATCATGAAAAGGAAAGTTCTGCTAACACCAATAAAAATAATTGAGAATCTTTTTGAAACTGGGTACGACAAAGAAACTGTACAAAGTAAAAGGAAACTAGTTTGTAAAATACCAAGGAAAATACTTACTTAGAGTAAATTAATTAAAGATCTTGATTACATTGAAATTGTCCGTGTAAGGTCAAAGAAGAAGAATGGGAAATAAGTAAAACAATTTTTTAAAAATCAAGGGAAAAACAACTGTCGGAATACTAGCATTGTCAAGCATTAACTTTCAGTCTTTACTTTAATCACTATCCTATTCAAAACTTTCGATTTTTTTTCCCAAGAAAAATAGATCACCCAATTAAAATGTTTACTTATTGTTTCTAACTTTTGGCAACAAATGAACAAATGTCAAATACAGAAATAAACATTCACCGAGTCCATTAGTTTGAAGATAACATGTTATCACTCGTATTAACCTCGAGAAAAACTGACTGGACAGCGTTAAGTCTAATTTCAACGCATGTGTTTTGTTGTATCTTTCTGCAAACTTCGGCCTGCAAAGCAACTTTATATTTTTCCCCGTGAAAAGAACGCGTCAAACAACCAGATACAAATAAAAGAAGACACTCGAGCTAGAAATCTGACAGATGTACTGGCTCCTTGGTAATAGATCAAAACTACTCTCGGAAATAAAAAAAATGGTGCGAGTGGAACAAAATATATTTCAGCAAAGATTGTATTCGGCTTTTTTGTATTTTTCATTGGTTTTGTGTATTTATTTGGTTGATTAATCATTATAATTAGGGGAAACCTTGCTTTGTATTGAAATTATAAAATAAAAAACGTCTGTTTTAAAAGTATGCTAAGGAGATATATAAAAAGCCAAATAACACACAAAATTATGTATTAAATAAATACCATACAACGTTTCTGCAATTCTTGATTCTTTCGTCTGGTGATTCAAAACACTCAAGATCCGTAGAAAAAATCTAGGTGCCGCACTCAAAAGTTTTATACGTATCTGATGATTACTGCAAATAGAAAATATTTATGTAAATAGATGTGATCCAAGCGAACGGCAAGAAAGAGTAAGTGAAATATAAAAAGATCTCGAAAGGTAAATGGTGCGATAACGGTTGATGGAATGATAAAGGAAGAAATGACCAGCAAAAAGAGAAATGAATAACACCTTTTTTTTTATGTAGTGATAATCCTCAGGCGCGTCAAGGATTAAGACACTTGGCAGTTACCTGGCTTTGATCTCTGGCCGTGATCATGTGGCACCCTCGATCGCTCCGTGTCCTCTGTAAACTGCAAGTTTGTGGCTGTACCTCCCTCTCTGGCGACGGTTCGTCGAGGAGTCTCTCTTCTATACTTTCATTACAGCCTCTTCGCTGGATGTGAAATATCGATGTTCTCGACCAATTTTCGATCGATCTTTCCTGAACCAAGAAATGTGATCGGTTCAGGCAGCCACGTGTTAATTCAATTTCTGGGATTTTTGGAGAGACGTTTCCCACGATGCGACAGTCCAGGTAACTTCCGAGGGTCAACACTCTACGTGCCTAAGTCCAGACCTTAGGGATTACCTATCCGCCACGGCGGCGCCTGGTCAAATTCCAACTTGCCAAGCTCTCAACCTTGCTAATATCTATTTATATTATAATGAAAAATATATATATATCAATAATAAAACCATCGCGCTACATCATAATTTATTACAGAACTATGAAGTACGTAATTTAAAATATTGCACAGATTTTAAGATAAGATTTGTCTAATTTTTTCCGTTTATGAGAAAATTTCGTATTATTTTATAACGATAGTCACCAAACAAATTACTAACGTATTATGGATTTGACATGCGATACACAACTGCCAAACTAGCATGCTTAGCGTCTCTCTCAACATGTTTTATGCTCATCGTTAAAAGGATTGTGACACACGCTTTCCCAAAGTAAATTACAGAATTCCTTATTTTTTACTGTAGAATTATTATTTTTTAACGAGATCAGTTAGTGCGGTGGCCGGATAGCAGAGAGTTAATGTAGTAGAAACGGTTCTCTTGTGTGCGACATTTAATTTCGTTTTAGAAAACCATGATACCGGTATTTGCCGTTCTTGTGTTCGCTGCAGCAAGCCTCCTGAAGGATTAAAGGACTGCAGTGGGATGTGGGATGGTATAGTCAGGCTTACCGCAGAACACCGCCGCTATGCGACAGATAAAACATTCACGCATTCCATTTACATGTTCTGCAGAGGGAGGGTCGGCCGGGGTTCGTGAAAGCTATCTATCAAAATTGTTTGTCCTGCAGACGACAAATATTGGACCGGCACATTAACGCCGCTGCAGACTGCACGACAACTCCTATTTACAGGACTGCCAACAGAATAGCCCCAAACTGCAGAACATATTGGACGAACTAACCAAACTCGACCGGCATTAATTTTAGTACGGTATTTTTCAGCAAATGTTTACAGTCCAGTATCGAATTTGTCACGGGAATTTCCGCCGTTACAATACTAATCTGCGTGTGTAACTGCGAGTGCTATAGTCTACGATGTGCAGCGGACTGTCACGATATTAAGCCCTACAGTGGCGTGGGTTTCAACAGCAATTAAGGAGATTGTGGACAAGAATAGTATACGAACATGGCAACGTAGAACTTTTATATTAATAAAAAAGTTTCTTTATAAAATAAATTAACATAACGTACAACAGTGTGACGCTTGGATCACAAGCTTTAATCTATATAAAAAACATTATAAAAATTTATAGCAGCTAATAAATTTTTGTAAGAACCATTTTTTATTAAAGGATCCAAATTTAATCAAAGAGTTATTCAATAATAATTGTTTATTCATACATCGTCC
This sequence comes from Zhengitettix transpicula, assembly GCA_037074705.1. Classification (NCBI taxonomy): domain Eukaryota; kingdom Metazoa; phylum Arthropoda; class Insecta; order Orthoptera; family Tetrigidae; genus Zhengitettix; species Zhengitettix transpicula. The sequence goes on along the minus strand of CM073592.1, from coordinate 117,351,351 downwards.
AATTATTTAATACAGAAGTTGTTCAATAGGCGTTTTTTTAGAATAATTCCATACAACCTTTGAAGAAAAGTTTTTAAACAATTAGAACAATCTCAGTTCATATTTAAATCTTATAAATAAAAAAGAGTGTATGTATGTTTGTATGTTTGTTTGTATGTTTGTTTGTTTGTATGTTCGTTATACAAATCTACACCGGTAGAGCAAATTTCACCAAATTTCGTACACGTGTTCTTTACGACCAGGAAACAAACACTGTCGGGGTGAGACATGTCTACCACCCCCAGAAGCGGGGGTGGACGGGGGTGGAAATATTTAAACATGCTAAAACAGTCGATATTTCAGTCGGATAAATATTTTTAGGGGTCAAAGATATTTATAGTGTTTCCACTGATGATATCTGAATAAAATTTTCAACCTCTACACCCTGGTGAAAGAGCACCCCTAGCGTTTGGGGTGGAGAATACAAATCTATACCGGTGGATCAAATTTCACCAAATTTCGTACACGTGTTCTCTGCGACCAGGAAAACAACACTGTTGGGGTAAGACGCGCCTACCACCCCCAAAAGAGGGGGTGGACGGGGGTGGAAATATTTAAACATGCTAAAACAGTCGATATTTCAGTCGGATAAATATTTTTAGGGGTCAAAGATATTTATAGTCTTTCCACTGATGATATCTGAATATAATTTTCAACCTCTACACCCTGGGGAAAGAGCACCCCTAGCGTTTGGGGTGGAGAATACAAATCTTTACCGCTGGAGCAAATATCACCAACTTTCGTACACGGGTTCTTTGCGACCAGGAAAACAACACTGTCGGGGTGAGACGCGTCTACCAACCCCAGAAGCGGGGGTGGACGGAGGTTGAAATACTTAAACATGCTGAAACTGCAGGTATTAGATTTGGATAAATATTTTCGGGGTCAAAGATATTGATTGTGTTTCTACCGATAATATCTGAATATAATATTCATCTCCTACGCCCTGGGAAAAGGGCACCCTTAGGGTTTGCGGTGGAGTTGCTTTACAGAAAAATAACGCGAATACAACCGAGTTTGGAGTCAAATCGAAGGTTATGGATGTCAGTGAGTTTACTTCGGATAAATATTTTTAATTGCCCATTTAACCCGAAAGGGTGTGGGTTGGAAGGGAAGATAAATAGTCAGTTCTTGCGCGTTCTTGGAGGAGAATTACGTGAATACTATTTCAACGGATGTTGTTGAAAATATAAATCCCTTTAGACATTAGTGGTGAGCTTGCTTAGGGCTGGGGGTGAGAATTGTCTATTATTCTAAAACTGCCAAAATGTTATGTGTTTATGAGTAAACTAAATTGATAGTGTTTCTACCGATGTGATATGAGTAAAAATTCAACCCTTTCCACCACGGGAAAGTAGCAGATTTAGGGGTGGTGTTGTTCATACTATTTTAACCGATGTTGTTTCCATTAATAACGACATTTAATCTTCTTATAAATAAAAATGAGTGTATGTATATTTGTATGTTTGTATATTTGTATGTGTGTATATTTGTATGTTTGTATATTTGTATGTTCGTTATACAAATCTAAACCGCTGGAGAAAATTTCACCAAATTTCGTACACGTGTTCTTTGCGACCAGGAAACAAACACTGTCGGTGTGAGACGCGTCTACCACCCCCAGAAGCGGGGGTGGACTGGAGTGGAAATATTTAAACATGCTAAAACAGTCGATATTTTAGTCGGATAAATATTTTTAGGGGTCACAGATATTGATAGTGTTTCTACTGACTGTTGGGGTGAGACGCGTCTACCACCCCCAGAAGCGGGTCGGGATTATCAGTAGAGCACTTTTAGGTGTTGGGTGGAGGAACGTTGCAATAAAATAAGGCGAATACAACCGAGATTGGAGTCAAATCCAAGGTTATGGATGTCGTCCAGTTCAATTATAGCATCAAATTGGCCATTTAGCCCCAAGGGGCGGGAGTGGATGGGATGGAAATTTTCTAACATGTTAAATCATCGATATTAGCGTGGAATAAATAATTTCCGGGACCATTGACGTTGATAGTATTTCTACCGATGTTGTTTGTAGGCATGATAGGTGTGGGGCTGGAGAATATTTCCTTGAAAATAACGGGAAAACAACCGAGATTCGTGTCAAATCGAAGGTAATGGATGTCCCTGAATTTATTTATGACAATCTGGACAACGCGCGGGTATCGGCTGGGTTGGGATGAGTTGACCGGGTGTTTTTTGCGTCGATTAAATATATTTCGGGATGAATTAGGTTAATAAAATTTCCCTACATGTTCTCTGTGTATAATTTCAACCCCTTTCGGACTCATAAGAGTGGGCGTGAAGTAGCATTACATAAAAAGAAACCAGAAACTATCGGGATTGTCACTGAGTTTAATTAGTTTCCTTGAAAATAACGGGAAAACAACCGAGATTCGAGTCAAATCGAAGGTAATGGATGTTGCTGAATTTATTTATGACAATCTGGACAACGCGCGGGTATAGGCTGGGTTGGGATGAGTTGACCGGGTGTTTTTTGCGTCGATTAAATATATTTCGGGATGAATTAGGTTAATAAAATTTCCCTACATGTTCTCTGTGTATAATTTCAACCCCTTTCGGACTCGGAAGGGTGCACCCTTAAGGGTTGGCGTGGAAGTAGCATTAGATAAAAATAAACCAGAAACTATCAGGATTGTCACCGAGTTTCATTATGACATTAAACTTGACCGTTTAAGTCCCCGAAGCGGGAGTGGTCGGGGGTGAAAAATTTCAAACATGTTAAACGGTCGATATTTGCGATAATTATTTCCTGGGGTTAATTACTTTGATAGTATTTATACCGATGTTGTTTGTGTATAATTTAACCCCTGTGAGGGGAGCAAGCTTAGGGGTGGGGTGGAGGTACGTTAAATAAAATCCCGCAAAAACAACCGAGATTCGAATCAATTCCGAGACTATGAATGTCGCTGAATCTAATTGTGACAACCTGGGTTACGCGACGGGTTTGGGAGGTGTTGGGCGGGGGAATAAATTTTCAGACAATGTAATCGGCCGATTTTTGCGTGCAATACATTCTTTTTCATTATCGCATATTTGTGGGGGTGGTCATCTTCTAACATGTAAAAACGGCCGATATATTTATTTAATGACTTCATCCCCTTCGGCATGGAGGTGAGCACATTTACGGATAGGGTTCGAGGAGCTTTACATAAAAATAGCGCAAAAGTAACCAAAATTGGAGTCTTATGGATGGTTATAGATAAATGACATCTCGGGCAACGCCGGCACCCAGCTAGTTAAATAATAAAATAGCAGCCTATTAGCCGGAAAATTTTTAATTCTTGAATTAAAAACATAATAAATATTAAAAATGACGTTTCTTTGCAAATTGGGAACTCTTCAGGTGGGGTCTAGTACAAAATCCCGACTCACAATTGCCCGATGCACGTTTTCCCGTCAACAGTGTGCAGATTCATGTTTGTCCGACAGCACATTATCCCGATTGACGTTTTCCCGACAGGTCATTTTCCCGAAAAGTGTGTTTTTACTAAATAAAACCTAACAATTATACTGTAGAACACGTAATGTGTTACTTATCATATGATACATGATCATTATTGTAAATTAAGTTATTCATTAAATCGTATGGATTGAGAATGTTTTTAAAATACCCATCCCTGTTTTTCCTTGGGGTGATTCATCAAAACGCTGTTGTTGGATCATAAGTAACATGTGTACGCGTTTTTTTTAAGATTGAAGCTTAAACTTTGTTTGCACCCTTCTACCTCCACTCGTAGTAGCTAAACTTCAACTTGAATGCTATATTACTGGAAGTATAATCAGCGCAACCCATAACTCCGGATTCAACACCAATCTCTGGTGATATCAAATTATTATCATCCTCAACCACACCAACCCCTTAGAAGTTAAACTTTAACTTAAATGTCATAACTAAACCCATGACTAGCATAACACATAATTCGAGATCAATCTTGGTCGTCAAAATTCGAACGCTTTCCCGGTGTATTTGTTGAAGAAAAAGTTCCACCCGGGTGGAAACCCGAGAAATTTTCTTCAATATTGGTCGTATTCGCAATTTCTTATCACCTCCTTTCATCCCACCCCTAGAGCTGTCCTCATGTCGTTAGGGGATGAATTATACATTGAAAACGTCGAGAGTGACGTTATGAATTTAAGAGAACGTGTAAAATATTTAAACGGCAATATATGCGGTTACCGCATCTTTTGCAAATGCTACCCTTTCCAACCTCACCCGTAGGGGTGCTAGGTATATAATTTATAGTGGTACTTCCAATTAATATAAAAAATATTAAGTTGACAAAATTTCAAACGTGCGGTTTGCCCAATCGTTGCGGACGTGCAAAATCTGTTACGAAAACAAGGAAAATTCGTAGTTTTCAACAGATAGATCACAATAAAAGTACAAACAAAATTTATGGTTCTCTGTAATTTAAATAAAATTTATGATTATTTAGTGTCATCTGTTCGTTGCAATAATTTTTCCATTGTTTTCATTAATACTCTTAATAGCTGCACCAATACCAGTCATGTCGACCGCAACGTGCGGGTAAACCACACGTTGGTAATTGTTTCAACTAATTTCTTTTTTAAAAAAATTATATGGAAGTAACACTACATATTATATTCATACATAATTGTATATTTTAAAATTTTGATTTTTATGATGCTGAATTTATTTGTTTAGATAATCATCTATACACATCCTGAAGAGGTTTCGATCAAGAACGGTCGTAGTGTTTAAAATTTATTATGTTTGAAATTGAATAAGTAACTTTTTTCTCACATCTAGGTTGTTATTATGTTATTTAAATTTATTTTCTCTCTCTCTCGTGATCTAATACGTCTTCCCGACGTTCATAGTCACATTTATTATATACCAATAGTTAACATGTTCCTTGCCATGTCTGCAATACGAGTTATCTGAAGAGTAATTATACTTTTTCGTGTAATTAACTACATGTGAAGCAAAAGGAATGTTAAGAGAATGTTAACCTTTGATCCTTTGGTTTCCTCTGTTTTTAATTTGGGAAAAATAACGCAAATAAGTTATTTCTATGACTGATATCACATCAGGTGCGTTGATACCGATTTGATCCATCGTTTCGTCTTGAGGTCACACTCCTAGATTGAGCTTCAGGCCAAAACAATCTATCACAAATTGCTTAAATGAAAAAAATAATAAATAAGTCATGTCGCCCAGATGATATATCCACATTCAAATACTGGAAGTTGGATGGGTGATAATAAAACTACGTATTTAATAAGAATTTTCAACGTATCAATTAATAATTCAGCGTTTCTGGCTGATTGGAAAGCTGGAATTGTAGCGCCATTTTACAAATATGTAAAAACGATGGTTCCCAAACTTTGTTTCCCGACGCCCTTAATGTATCCCATTTTTTCCGCGACGCCCAAAGTCAAAAACATTGGTCTACTGTACGCATTCGACATCTGCTGGCAATGCGGTTAACATGAATTTTCAGATTCTCCTGTGAAATTCATATGATAACTATATGTGTTATCTGATGAATTTATCTTTTATTATCTTCTTGGCTGTACAGCCTATTGGAAGCCTATCAGGGTGGCTGTCAGACTGTTATCATCCATGACACATTCCGGATTGTTTGGAGTCGCACGTGATCAGCGCAGCCATTCTCCTAGCATGAATGGCGTAATCGTTAAGCCTTTGATGTAGTGCCACACGATTTCCTATTGGAGAAACTAAGCAAACCCGATGTAGATAAAAGAGAAGTTAATTTGTTAGCGATTTTCTGACGTAGTTCCTCAAGGTTCAGGAACTGGACCATTAACTCTTAATAATATTTATAAACTATTTGACAAAGAATATAAAATCTGGAGTCAGGGTTTTTTTCGCAAACAACTGCAGACTGTAGATGAATATTAGTGTTCTGCGTAAGGTTGGGCTAAAGAAAATGCATTGGGAATTAATAAGATGGAAAGAAGCTCAGTCTGTTTACAAGATAAATACCGATAAATGAGACGGAATATAGTTTACGCGAGAAAGTAATTCCTAGCTAGGAGCAGGTGAATTATAAGACCAGAGAAGGAAGAATTTCTTACATTTCTAATGACGATTTTTTTAAAAAAAAAGGGGGGGGGGCAAAATAAAAAGAATAACGTAGCTTTAGTGAGACCCATTTTTGGGTATGTTGGAGTCCGTATTGAAGAAATGAAATAGAATCCTTGGAGAAGGTTGTGAAAATGACCGCTTAATGGCCAGATCACGGGAAAGAAACAAAGGAACAATTACGATGGGAGTTATTGTCGGAAAGGAGGGAGAGAGCAAGGCTATATTTGTAATTTAGAGCTTATGGGTGATAAATGCCATGGATTATAACTAGATACAACATCCAAAAGTATAGCTATAACATTACATGGGGCCATAAATTCAAAATAAAACAAAACAAATACCGGAAAATTTTCATTCCTAAATATAACGTTGAACGACTGGAATAATAAACCTGGAGGAGTTTTGTGTAAAATTCTCTTTAAGTATATAAATTTAGGTTAAGACATAAAAACGTTGGAAGTGAAGTGTTGTCTGTCAACCTGTCAAATTATTATTAAAAGCTAATAATGAATATTAAATATTCCATCCTAAGCGGAGAGATTAAGTTAATATATTCCACGCAGTGTTTTTTTCTCAGGGTTTAAACTTTACTATGGGTTCCTATTTTTAATTTCAGACTGAAATAATTTGTGTTTAGGACAATATAATCATGTAACTATAAAATAAAAATATATTTCGATCTGATTATTTGTGAGTAATCGAAGAGAAAGAGGGAGTTACAGAGAAGGGGGACAAGGAATCGTTCGTAACGCTATTATCAACAAACTATCAAATTATAATACGAGTGGTTTTATACCATTTGAAACATTGACGGAAAAGGTAAATTGGAAGAAATAACGGCAATCATAAGAAAATTGAGCTTGCCCGTTCGAAGAGAGGTTTTCATATGCTACGTTTACGAAAATCGAGCCGTTCACCTTGATTGACTAATTTGTCAGGTAATTGCATCCCCGCGTGATTACTCAGCTCAGTGTGTTAAGATAGTATTTATTGCTGGATAAGAATAGGGACGAATTTCGTGGTAATGAGTGAAAGCGTCAGGCAAAATAGATCCAAAGACATGGCGTGATGAGTAAGATGGAAGCGACGTTAATAAGAGACCCTCGCTGACGTTGGCGTGGTTTATCTTGCTTCCGCCTCGCGTGTCAGACCAATAGCCATCAGAATAATGCACAATTACGGCTCCAGTGGAAAGCTTTTGCAGTCTTGATTGCTGTACAATGCTTGGACAATGATTTTTACAATATTCCAAACACTTACATGCACGGCGCAGGAAATGTAACAGAACTATTTCTCGAAACGGCTTAAATACTCGTAAATAACAAATATATATATATATATATATATATATATATATATATATATTAAATTTCACTGTTATTTAAAATTCATCAGCCCACGTTGATGCGCAATAAATGTAATACACAATCTTTATTTAATTAAATGAATGAATTTAAATGATTCTGTCTCACGTTGGCACGCCAAATTATAATAATCAATTTTAAAATTTTTATACAAATTAAATAAATGAATTCCCTCACGTTGGTGAAGCCAAATTATGTAATACGCAAATAAATTAAATTTATTAATTAGCGAATGAATTTATTATTAAATTATTTCAATGAAAGTATGTTGAAATGATCACAGGGTTTAAATCTCAGAAACAATTGATTTCTTCTATTTATAATAACAAATTTTCTTGTTGTAAAATTTTTTACATTAGTTTTTATTATTATACAGCTCCTTTATTCTTGTCTCAGGGTCATTTATTGGGCCTTTTAAATATAGAACAATACCTTTTCCTACTATCCAAAATTAACAAACAAATTTTTATAACATTCAAAACTTGATTAGAATAAGACAACAAAATTAAATTGAAACCGAAATCTGACGATCTATCCTTATTTAACGTTTACATAGCAATAAATTTATAAAGTTTCTCTCTACTTACAGTTTGTACCGGTACCAGGCAATTGTTTTGATTCTATGATACACTTTACACTTCGTACACGTAACAGGCCATTGTTTCACTGAATTAAATTTTTTAAGTCACTTTCCAAAGCTTTGGTATCGTCCATCAGACACAATTGTTCCGTAAAATACTGCAGACCTTTACTTTAAGTCTCTCTCTCTCTCTCCAGCCAAGATTGTCGCTCTAGTTCTGATTACGAGCAAATAAAACGTTGTCCACTCCATCTCCAAAGTTCCACACCACTGCCAGATTCAATTTGTTTTTGGTTTCACGATGTTCTGCACTGTTTAACTAATTTTCAAGCTTTCTCCTTTAATCAATGTTAAGTGGTTCAACTTTACTCCACTAGTTGTTGTATACAACTTTACTTGACGAAATTCTGTGTGCAACTCTACTCGACGTAATTTTGTGACTGACTTTACTTGATGAAATTCTGTGTCCAACTGTACTTGACGAAATTCTGCGACCGACTGCTGTGTCCCGTAGCTTACATGCTCGCCAGCGACAAAGGCCCGCCTGTATGTATTATTACCCGTTGTTGTGTTTGTGTTCTCGCCGATAACAATTTATTTCAACTGTTAAGTTATTAATTTTTTAATTGCCTTTAATTATCATTACAATATATATATATATATATATATATATATATATATATTGTAATGATTGGTACAGTAACGTGAGCTATTTGGAGGCGGAAGTCGTTGTTTGGTCAACTGGGTGGACTTGGAAGGTGACCTGTGTCCCTTTTGGGGAAGTAACGAGACAATAGACCCGCGCAAGCGTTAAGCGGTGCCTAACAGCTTCAAGTGAATGCAAACATTATCGAGTCAAAATCTGGCAGTCGAGAAGCAGCCACAGTAAAGGGCAGTCGGTGGCCAGCCTTAGTCAAGGCAAGTCGGATCTAAACTTACGACCCGACCGATGATGTACTCTGCAGAACCAGCACAAGTCAGCGACACCGTCCATCGTCCCCGTCAAAGCAGACTAAGATCACACATCAGACAACAAATAGTCGCCAGCACGGTATATAATTTTATTTCCAAGTATTTGCCATGTTGCGGTTCACCTCACGAAGTTAATAAGAATCCTGATATAAAGAGGATTTTTTATTATTATTTGATTATTGCCATTTTTTGTTTTAGTTCAATTTTTAATGTTGGTTTTTGCTATAAAATTATTATAATTTAAATAAATTAAATTTTTATTTACGAAACCCCACCTAATTATACGCCCAAAAAGATAAAATATTACAAAATACTGTGTAGCTATTATTCATTAGCTGAAGTAATAGAGCTGAATCCTCCACCCATTGTTTCACTAAATTTTAATTTACATGACAGTAACTCTATTTCTCATAACAATCCGATCTTCGACTGTATGTATTAAATCATGTTCCGTGAATTCTAGACTTCAGTGGTATTGGAACCAGTGAAATATTTACCATACGCAACTTAAGTTAATAAAATTGTAGTATTTACTTTGATTTGCTTTTACAAACTTCGAATGTTTCATGTTCGCCAAACCTGGAAGGAAAAAACCCGACTTACCTTCAAAAGAAAAAAATCAGTTTAGTCGGATAGGGATGCCGTCTTGAGGTCCTGAAGATGTAGTACCCTCATTAGATCTTCTACTTTCAGCCTTTAAATCATAATTACATTTGAGAAACTAAATTGTAACGGGAATTTTCCAGCACCTTATATAAATGGCTTATATTACGTTGTAAATATTCTATAGAACTGTATCTTTCATGATGGCATTGACGATATTTTTCCTACTTCCAATCTCGTCATAATTTCTTCTATAACAGACACTGGGGCACCCAATAACATATTTATCTCAGCACTATAGACAACAAAGTTTAAAAAAACAACTAACATTGTCATCATGAAAGATACAGTTCTATAGAATATTTACAACGTAATATACGTCATTTATACAAGGTGCTGGAAAATTCCCGTTACAATTTAGTTTCTCAAATGTAATTATGATTTAAAGGCTGAAAGTAGAAGATCTAGAGGGTACTACATCTTCAGGACCTCAAGACGGCATAACTATCCGACTCAACTGATATTTTTTCTTTTGCAGGTAAGTCGGGTCTTTTCCTCCCAGGTTTGGCGAACTTGTAACATTAGGCTTTCATGTATTCTATATTATCTTCTAAGATTCAGAGATCTCTGCTTTGGTGATCTGAGGCCAATTCTCTATAAGTATATAAGTCAAATAGTCTAAATAAATGGACTGAACTGTTTGTTCAGTGTCAGATGACTGAGCTTACTGATAACTCCACCACCTCGATGTTTTCCAACTATACTAAAGTCTTGTTGATAATTTCTACTCTTGCATTCATGAAAATGTTTAGGGGATCCGCAACCTAGCTAGTAAGGCAATTTTTGTCTTCTACTTAGCCAAGTTCTGGACATGTCCAATCATTCAGTTCGTAGCTATTTTCATCCGCATACTGGTCTTGTCGTTGTTCTATGTTCATGAAACCTTCATTGTCGACAGTGTTTTACCATCGTCATACTTGGGATGTCGTACATGAAGTCCAAAAATCGGAGTCAGGAGCAAACCTGAGAATCCGCATTGGTTCATTCGCTTAGTATTAGAACAGCATTCTTTCAGGGGCATAATTATTTTAGATAAATAATTATAAATATGAATTAAATATAATAATTACAATAAATTATTTAAATTTTTAATTAGTTAATAATAGTACAATAATAGGCCAAATACATTTAAGCTACGAATAAACTCGCTTACAGTCAACTGTCGGCTGGCCGCTGTCGCTTAGCAATTGAGCGGCGAAGCTTGGAATATTAAACAGAACTGTCTGTTCACCTCATGTACCCGAAATAACAAGCTTGAAATCCAATAAGTGGAATCAAACAAGCATTAAACACTTCATGAAATGATGATGAGCAAACGCAGCCCACGTAGGCTTGATTTTTCTGGATGGATCATGATCACATGCCCGCAACTTTTCATTCTTCTATTTAACACTGAAAATTCTTCCGGGAAAAAGAATAATTTTTTTCTCATTTCAGTTGTAAGCGATGGACATCCTATGGTGTGTGTTTCATTATTATTAATTTTGCACAAAGCATTTTTAAATGATTTCATCACTCCTGTTTTGATAACGTTTACATTTCAGGACTTCGGATCCCTCAGTTTTTTCATTAAATTGTTCTGGAATTAAATATTACACCCCAAATATTGATTTTGTCTAAACTTTGTCCTGCGTCTTTTTCTTTATTACGAGTTTTAGCACGTTATATTAATTTCTATGCATTCGATTTACACTGAGATTTGAACCAGTTGTTCAATTGAGATCCGACCTGCTGTAGTGTAGCGGTCAGCGTCACCACATCACATAGGTAACGGGTTTGTGTGTCGGCATGTGCATAGATGTCATTAAAACGGGGATACATTTGATGGAGATCTCTCCAAAAAAGAAAAACGGAATGGGTCATGGGAAATGATAGTCTGGTGGGTTTTCTGATAACCCAAGGCCCTCAACGGCTGTAGAGCATTATGAAAGAAAGAGCAACCGTGATGAACTAGCACCAGCGAAAAATACTTATATGGCTTGGCACCGAAAGAGGATTCTATAAGAATTCCTATCATCTGACGGTACCAGCCGGTGACAGAGTATGGTAACCTACAGATAATGACGACGTCACATTGTCTTAGGCTGGTGATTACCCCAACAGTTCACTGGAAACATTAAAGGTAAAAAAAAAGAACTCACAAGAAGCTAGAGCTTGAGAACTGAAAGGCATACATTATCAAGCTATCACTGAAGACAGTCGCTCTGGAGCCATCAAAGTACATGGTATTCAAATAAATAGCTCGCCTCCAACTAGTAGCATTGACCGGCTGCTTAGAGGAACTCCCTTACGCACCTGCAGAGAAATTCTAGTCTTGGTAACCATATCTCGTCTCGTCACACGGTTGTGTAGACAATTTCAGATCATCAAAGTTCGAAGACTTTCCCGGTGTATTTGCTGTATAAAGAGTTCTCGGGATTCTCTCGGGTGTCAACAGAAATTAAATCGAGACGTTTCGACGACCGCAATCCATGTCGTCATCTTCTAGGAGAAGTTCCGGGACCAATTTTTTTTAGGGTAACAGGCTACATGAGGGTAATCCACATGATGGAAACTCCCCTTTAATAGCATAGGAAGACATTAATCGGTGCTCAGTCAACAGCCCGCATCATCCGTATCAGTATCAGTCCAGAGACCAGTCACTCGACGACGTACATTACCCGCGGCAGCCCCGGCCACATTACAGCTCCAGAACCCTCGCTTTGTCATTGTTATAGCTGGTTCCGAAACCTTGATTAATTGAAACCCGGTGTCCCGGTTGGGCAGGTTGTTGTGTGTCCTAATAAGTATGGTCTCTTTGATGATGCTGTTCCAGAAACCATTTACACGATCCAACATTCTAGCCCCACTGACATGGCCGGTTTCTATGGCATGTTCTGCCACTGACGACTTATTTGGCTGCCAGAATTGAGTTGCCTTTGGTGTTCTGTTCATCTATCCATTACCGTGCGAATAGTTTGGCCAATGTACTTTTTGTCGCTTTCACATATTATGCTGTAGACCGCAGGAGTACGAAGTCCTATATTATCTTTAACTGAGCCAAACATTTCCTTAATTTTACCCTTTGAATACAGCACCGTGTTAATGTTATACTTGGCCACTAAGCATCCAATTCGGTTGCCGGCGAAAGGAATGTACATTTTCCTTTTCCTCTACTGTTTTCTCTCTTCGGAGCGCAAGTGCCCTCTTTATCTGGCCGGGATTGTATCCGTTCAGGCGGAAAACGGTTTTAAGATGTTCTAATTCACCAGCTAGATTGTCTTTGTCTGATACCACCCTGGCCCTGTGGACCAAGGTTGACAGAACTCCACTCTTCTGTGCCGTATGGTGGAAGCTGCTGGCATGCAAGTACCGATCTGGATGTGTGGCATTCCGATAAACGGAGTGACCAGTCCACCATCTTGTTTCCTGCGGATTAGAACATCTAGGAAGGGAATGCGCCCATTCTTCTCCACTTCCATTGTAAATTTTATGTTAGAGTGTAGACTGTTGAGATGTTCAAGGAACCTCTGAAGTTTCTCCGCCCCGTGCGGCCAAATGACAAAAGTGTCATCGACATATGTAAAGAAATGTTTCGGACGTAGTGGTGCACTATTCAGGGCCTTATCTTCAAAATGCTCCATGTAACAACTGGCGATCGGCGGGGAGAGACGGGAAACCCATGGCTACGCCATCGATATGTTCATAGAATTCTCCATCATACTGGAAGTACGTGGTCGTCAATACGTGTCTAAGTAGATCGGTTATACCCGGGAATAAATACATTTCCAGATTTTTTATTGTATCGTCAATAGGTACACGCTTGAACAACGAAACAGCATCAAATCTAACAAGGTATTCAGAATCCAACTAGATAAAATTTCAGATAATTTTTCTTAAACCTAATTTTTCTTACGGTTTATCTGTATTACAGATGGGTTGCTCCAGCGCGAGTCGTTTCGACTCCCTCCGAGAACCAGATCGACACTCCCTGAGAACTAGGAGGCGAATGACTATTTTTAAAGCTCTTCCTCCGAAGAGTCGTACACAATAAAACAGCTCTCTGTAGCGGCTCAGGAGTGAGAGCGTTTCTAGTCGTATTGTGATTCCAACTCCGTTGTGAGGATAGAGCCGTATGGAGCCATGTGAATCAACAGTTCTTCGCTGTCTCAAAATATCGAAAATTGGGAATGTACAATTTTTCAGATACTGACATATTGATACTACTTTTGATGCAGTAAATTGCCTTTCACTCCTCATTTCGTCCGTGTCCTCCACCCATGGAATTTTTAAAATAATATTTAAGTAACTGAGTTGAAAATCAAGGCAATGACCATTAAAAAAATCGACATCGTTCAATATTAATAACATACCATCAAATAAATGCAATAACATTCGCATACATGTATATATATATATATATATATATATATATTGTAATACCAATTAAGAAGGCAACTAATTTGTTTAAATTTTTATAATATTTGTTTCACTGCACATATTAGAGGAGGATGTCAGCTATTATTAATATCTGTTTACTGACTCAGACTGGAGATTTTGGGACGGCTCTTATAAAATAATTGGAGATATTTGACGGTTTTTTGATATAATATCTGACTGACGTCGGGACAAGTCTCCAAAGGAACGACGGACAGCGGTCTTGTTGACATTCAATTACAAGACCATGGATCGTTTATTTAACAATATTTTGAGTAACTCTCTTAGCTTGGGAAAGCAATATCGTGAGAAATGAGATATTCTGGAGAGGGGATTTGATAAATTAGTGAGTCGAAAAGCGGAGAGCAGACGTGATGGTTGTGGTATCTGGAGCGTCTGAAGGTCTGTGCTCGAAGGTGGATTTTTGATGTGGGAAGTTGGAGCCTAAGGGAGGCAGTTGATACTATGTTGAAAAGAGTATTATTTAAATGCAATAATTGAACTCTGTTGTGGTGCATTTTGAAAGATCCGGAACATTCTAAATAAATTGAACGTTTGGAGTTGGCAATCATACCGACCAAACTGACTGCTGGCCATCTGTACGAGGCGTTAGAAATCTACAACCTGGAATAAGGATACAAAAGGGATAAAGTGCTGTGCTGTGATAAGGGTCAGTGAAGCATCTGTGTAAATTCTATGCACAGAATTGGCCATTTTACTTTAAAAGTGAAACACGTTCCTGAACCAAAAATGCAACTTGTAAGTGGATATTAAAAATAAAGAATTATTGTAAACTGTAAGTTCAAGGTGAGGTGTCAGATTGTTTTCTAGTAACTTCATTAAATTGTATTTTCTATATTCTTTAAATTTTACACATTGTAATTGAATATTCGTTTCTTTCAATCAAGCCCAGTAGAGACCCTGAGATATTTTTAGTTTCATTTCATTGTAAAATTTGATTTAAATGTAATGTAAAGAAATAAAATTGAGATTGAAATTTGTATTGTTGATTAAATAAAATTGTTTTGTTTTATTGAATTTAATAATTTGTTTAATTTAAAATTCCTATCAAATTAATTGATTTTTGTGCTCCAGTGTGGGCAAATTAATTAGCCTTCTAGTTGTTAAGAACATTTGGCAACAACTTGAAGCTATTTTATCATTTTTCGTTTATTTATATTTTAGTGCGACAAAGTTTTCACATCTATTTTATTTACATTCATAGTTTTTGGTTATTACAAATTTGCTTCCACAACGTGGGGCTTATTTCTTAATTTTAAAGCCATTTATAGTTGGTTATTACAAATTGGCGCCCAACGTGGGGCAAATTAATTTATTTAAATCTTCCTATTGGTTATTACAAATTGGTCCATAACGTGGGGCTTATTTCTTATTTTAAAGCCATATTTTTTTGGTTATTACAATATATATATCATCGGGCGACGCGTGGGAATACGAAGGAGGAGAAAGTTGCTTTGAACGAGTCTCAGTGAACGACTCTTCTCAAGGAGCGACAGCCGAAGAGCTCCCATCGTAGACGGACTCCGACCCATCTCTAGCTGAATTCACGATTACTTGAGAAGGGGTGAGGTCAACTTCAATTTTCTGTTGAATAAAAATTATAAAATAAATGTTAACCAGGTAACGTATGCCTTTATTTAAATTCTTCCTCCCTCCGGCAGTGACAGGCGACGAAGCTAGTGGCAGGTAAAATTTTCGATGATATTGTACCAATAGGAGACCTTATCTGGCGACCAACAGTTTCAAATAAAGCACGCCACGTAAATAGCTTCCAATTGGGAATATTTTTTATTTCGCAATCCTCGACGCTTACATTTATCTCTTAATATTATTTAATTTCTCCCGTTTCAAGGTTAAATACTAAACCAATATATTCAAACCATTTGATAAACATAGTTATTTCTTACATTGATTAGCCTTCGTGAGATATAAATTTCTAGTTTTCTATTCATTGCAGTTCGTTCTTTAACTA
This sequence comes from Zhengitettix transpicula, assembly GCA_037074705.1. Classification (NCBI taxonomy): domain Eukaryota; kingdom Metazoa; phylum Arthropoda; class Insecta; order Orthoptera; family Tetrigidae; genus Zhengitettix; species Zhengitettix transpicula. The sequence continues at coordinate 117,335,230 of CM073592.1, read as the reverse complement.
AAACCTTAATCCATTGTCAGTGTTTGTATTTACGAGAAGATACCTGCGGAAGAATTCTCTCGCAGGTAACCTGGGAGAGATATTCTCTCGCAGGTCGAACCTTTTAGGAGAGATACGAAGAGGATACCTTTGGGGATGCCTTTTCCTTTCTGTTTTTAAACTAAGGTTCCCACAAGCCGAGGCACCTCGGCCTGTTCTGAGAGGTGTATGTTCCGGGGTCACAGACCTTGGGCATACGGTAGGAGTTGTCCGCTATTCCCATTGGAATAGTCGGCCAGCTGCCTCCTAAACTGGTCGAGGCACGGAGAAGGGAATGCAGCGTCCCCACAGCAAACTCCTCTCCCGCTATCGGAAGGGCGTGGGACAAGTACACAATGCCTGACCTACCCGATGCAGGCTTTCCTAGGGTTTTCCCTGCATTTCTTTAGGCGAATGCCGGGTAGGATCCTTAAAATATAGCCCGGGAGCCCTAGTTAACCCTTGGCTACCTTCCCCTACCCTTCCACATCCCCGCTTTCAAATCCCTTCCTATGTTATTAAAGGGGAGTTGCCCAATGTGGATCACCCTCATGTAGCCTGTTGCCCTAATATATATATATATATATATATATATATATATATATATATTTACGAGAAGTTATATTTGAATACAAATTATCCGAATTTGAAAGAATGCGATTGAAAGTACTTTTTATGGCTTCTTACAAATTCGTCGATGGTTACATTTAGCACAAATATCTGTGGGTTCTAAACAATCGCATGCATTCTGTCGCAAACGACTAATTCCATCGACCCGACGCTTGAATTGAGATATTTCTACTTCGTTAATACATTGTGGCTGACTTAAACTTCCTCGGACGCTGGTATTCGATACGTGACAAATAAAATTATTTGTTTACAAAAAATTTCTATAATATCAATGTAATTTGGTAGGTATTATAACTGTTTTCTATATCATCAAGTTACAATCCCTTTGGTTGTCATGGGATCAGCTAATTAATTAAAATTATAATTCAATGTTGAGTGACGTGTAGTGTTCAAGAATGATTTTTCCAGTTTATTTTCTTTCTTTCGTTTCTTCATTTTTCTTTTCTTGTTTTCATTCTTTGATTACCTTCTTTATTCTTCTTTTTTCAGTATAAATACTCTATGGACCTTTTATTATTTTTAGTCTAATGTAGTTAATAAGAATTGCCACTAGGCTATTTGCACAATTGCAGATTATTTAATACATATATAAATCTTCATTTTAATTTCTATGTATAAATTAAGGAACTAGGTCTGCATTAACTGCTGCACGTATGCCTCGCCTTGCGGGTTTTTTCGCTTCCTTTCCATTTCTTCAATCGGTTAAGTTTCAGATCCATATAGAACAACACGCTTCACATAGATTGATTCTTATATATGGATCGTCTTCCGGTTCAAAGCTATCTTGACCTATTGTTCTTGTTCCGTATGTCTCTCTTGCTCCTGCCAAACCAGACGTAAAAGTTTATGGCTGGTCTCACTGCAACACATCTCCTTGATCCCCGTCACATTCTGAACGTTTTCTCCATTACATTCACCATGTCGGCACCAGGTATGCTACGTAATGCTAATTTTAATTATGCTCTGACGTTTAGTTCCAAAATCTGATATAATGTATGAAAAAACAATGCCGATACTATACATTAAGTAATTATTATTTACTGATGTGTATTATTTATTTTATCTATTTAAAGTTTACATTATATAATATAGAAATGATATAAAATTCCTTAAGATGAATTTCTTTATAATTATTGTAATGATTTTTAATGTATATTGATGATAAGAGAAAACTGAGCATTTACGTGACGTGCATTCTCTCTTAGATCCAGCATCTTAAAAACAATAGCAGACTAAAGTCACTAGTTATTTAAATTTTAATGTCTTCTTCTTTTATTGGCACTATAATCCAATGTGAGTTTTGGCATTATTAACAATTTTCTTCCATTCCGCCCTCTCCTGTGTCAGTTTCCGCCATCCTCTTACTTTCATGGTTTGTTTATCCTTCTCGATGTCATCTACCCATCTTGTCCGGGGTCTCCCCCTTTTCCTCCTCCCAATTGGCTTCCAGTCCATAATCCGTCTAGGTGTTCTGCTTTCATCCATCCTAAGTACGTGTCCCATCCTGGCCAACCTTCTGCTCTTGATAAACCTAATAATGTCCTCGTTACTCATGAACTGCTCTAGTTCTCTGTTTGTTCAAATTCTCTATTCTCCATTTGTACATACAGGTCCGTATATCCTTCTCAGTATCTTGCATTTAAATGAATTATAATGTATTCATTACATTATTATTAAATTTACACGACCTTTTATATGAGGCGATTACGTTATTGACAACGTTCCTCGTAATTTAAATGACGTCACAGATTACCTGGTCAATGACCGACCAGCAATCAGAAACCGTCATATCAAATATAGATGTAATACATACATTTCTTTTAACATTTATCTAGTCTCATAATTATTATTCGCTTTTCTGTATAGAGAAATCGAATTATGGAAAACGACAAAAGGACAAGGATGTAGAAAGACGGATAGCTTTATTAAGGTTCCAATAAGAGGAGACACGTAGGTCCCAAAGGAGTCAACCAGCTGTCTAGATCTGCTGTGTACATTCAGAAACCCCACCTTCGGTCATTTGAAGGGCATTGGACAAGTTCAAAAAGCCCAACTTACCTGTTGTAGGTTTATAAAAGTTTTTCCCTCCATCACATTTTGTCGAATACGGGATATGATCGTTAAACTATAGCCATGGGGCCTTAGTTAATCCTTGCCTACATCTTTTCCCTTCCGCATCACACTTTCTACCCATTCCTATTCTGTTACCTTAAACAAATATTTATACGAATGTATACTGAATAATTGTAAACGAGAAATTTCGTAACAGGAAAACAATATTTCGAAGCTTAATTGAAAATCCAACGTATTGGTCAAAATCTTGTGTTTAAGGCTGTAATATGAAACACGACGAGTAGATTATTTTATTGATGAATGTCAGAGTGTTTTCTTCTCTCATCAAAATAAATAATTTATTAATCAACATGTATAAAGTAGAATATCAATCGGGCGCGTGCATTATGCAAAATGATTTTTCAATATACAGACGTAAAGGAAATATAATAAACAGAGTTTTGTCAGGTAAGTTAAATAATTAAAATCTTAAGTTGTAGACTCTTGAAAAAATTAATTATTAATCGAAATATAATAAATTTGAAGAGGTGAACACATTAGTGGGTAATTAATATGTTGTTTCGTCTTTATCTCTACTGTTGTTAAGAACACATGTATTTTGAAAATGACTTGAGAAATAACCAGTTATTAACATTAATTAATTCTCTTTTCTAGAATAATTGAAATTCAGTTTATCTCTGGATTATTTATAAAAGCTCTGAACCTTCAAGATTGAACCAATATAAACCTATAAAATCATGCACAGATATTCAGGGCGAAAGGAATACATTTTTGTGGTTTGATGTATTAAATTCAAGTTTCTATTTGTCGTTATTAAATACGTTAGTGGATCTGTACAAACGGTTCGAATATTTTAAGCTCTACGAGATAAACCAGTACTAATTTCTACTATGCATTTCATTTAGGTTCATACTTATGTAACTTAATTTTCGCAGAACCAACCTGTCCTTTATCACAGCCTTTTCCCAATTTTCCGTCTGCAGACTTCCAGATTGATATTCAAGGTTTTCCTTGTCGTCGGTATTGTCGGTTTATGAGCTCTCCAAACACACACAATGTGAAATGTGACAGGTTTCTTTCTGTTTGCTACTTACCAGGGCCACACATGGTGCGTTACGTGAGGTGCTACACTATTTGAAATATAAATGTCGCTCGCTAGAAAAAACTTGATTTCATATCAGAACTCGTAAAATAAAAATCATCGTAGTTGAACGCAAGTGAACAAAGCTTCAGTTTTGTCGTAGTGCGACGGGCAGAGAGAGACTTGGCGACTGTGTGCGAGGCGCATTGCGGCTGCAAAGGATTCCTCTGCAATCGTGCGCAAACCTCGGAAGCGTCTCTTACCGATCAAAATACAATACTTCCTAAAACTCGCTTAACCATCGATACGAAAAGAGACAAAAGAAATATCAGAGTAAGCAGGAAACGAAAAAGTTACATGAATTTCGATACGCCGATGATTCCAAACTTTTTTTCTATTTCTACCCCTTTAAGTAATTTTTAATTCAATATCCCACCTAAATTTGTTATTACAATGGATACAAAATATAATTTATGAAGCTGAAGCTTAAGGAAAATCCAGTAACTAAGAAGTTTGAACTTAATTAGCTAAATGAGGTTACTCCATTCCGAATTCGAGGTCATGAGATTGTAATTGTACAAATTACTTTCTAAATTACCAAATCATGAATACAATTGAACATCTATCATCGATTCCAACATTGACTCCGCCAGATAGTGGTTGCGCGAAAAACTGGCAGACCACAGACGTATAATATAAATTTGTCGTTGACTAGGCCGTCGCCGTCACGTTAAAAACATTTCCTAGCAACTTCATAATAAACAAACACAGTACTTAATGAGTACTGAGGATATTTATTCGCATTACGGCCATGAGGAAAGTTAAATGCTTATTGAATACAGTGAAAAACTCTGATTTTCTGATTTTTTGTTTAAAAAAATCGGTTTAATCTTTAAATAAAATATGATAAAGTTTGTGGAATCCAAAAGCCTAGTTAATTCAGGATATGTAATTATAATTTTAATATAAAATATAATAACAGAAACAATAAATTTTGGAAATATTTATTCCTTAAAATTACGATAAACTGAAGTAACAAAATACCTACACTAGTGTTTCGAGAGATTTCTGTTCAGTAAAAATAATTCCGGGCTAATTTAAGCAAATAAAAAAGCCATGAAGTTATTGTTTTCGGGGGGAAAAATTTATTTATAAACAAACGCTGCCTTTTAAAGTTATAAAGTGATTTAAGATTGAAAAAATGAAACGTTTCGTTGCTATTTGCAACCTCTTCTGGTATATGGAATTTTATAAAAAAGTGATAGTCACAGACTTACTTCGCTGTCTGCTGTGGCCGCAAATAACGACGAAACGTTGTACTATTTCAATTATAAATTATTTTCTGATTCAAAATATAATTAATAAATAGGCATATATATAACTATATTAAAAAATATTTTCTTTGTAACTGACATCAAGTGTACCATAATTACACTAATAAACTGATGAATTATTTCGCAAATCATGATCATTAAATTGAGATTCATAGACAATAATCTTATGGATACAGCCAATGTCAGGAAATAATTTTCCTCCCAATGCAACTATAACTTGGGCTTCCCTTTCTGCAAAGAGCAGCGAACTGCAAGACTGGTGGATCTTGCAGAACTCGGTCGAAACGTAGATTCCGCTGAGGATCAAAGTTTTTTTTGTGCCATGTAAGCAGAGTTAAATTCGTCACTGGCCTGTAGATCGTTATATTGGTAGTAAGATTTATTTTCCTGACTTTGCATTTGCCTGAAGTCCGAAGAACGCTAAAAACCTCACAAACAAAGTTGACCGATCAACCATATATAATGACAAAATCGAAAAAGAAACCGATTAATTTGTAAAAGTAAATTAATATTCAAGTCAAGACCCTCCAAAAAGTCATATGTACTGCAAGAAGCTATAAAATTAATTCTAAAAAATCTGTGTTGAAAGATCTAAGCAAAAATTTCTCAGTTAGTAAAAATAGCTCAGGAAAATAACCTAATTCCAGGAAAATTCATCTATTTCTATAAAGATTTGAAGCAGACACCTCGCCAATAAAACGGCGCCTACGGAAAAGAAATCAACTCACAGAATTAAATATTTTACAGGAAAAGGCTACAAAATTCTTTAGAATTATATAAAGTTGCAATCAGATAACTAAAATATCAAATTAGGAACTAGACCTAGTTTTGAAATATTTATTTAGTAAAGGAGCTGTTACAAATGCAGATATATTTAAATACTGCAATACGGCATAATGTGATTCAAAATAAAATAATATTCAGTTAACTTTTATTACACCAAATAAATGTGTATAAAATTTATTTAAAAGAAAGTGTAACTGGTGCTGAGTTCATGGTAAACGCTCCCAAGTTTTGGTTAATTACACAGCTATCTCGTGAACTGAGGAAGATACGATATAATTCAGTTGATATAATTCTTCTTCTTCTTTTATTGGCACTATAACCCAATGTGAGGTTTGGCCTTATTAACAATTTTCTTCCATTCCGCCCTCTCCTGTGTCTGTCTTCGCCATCCTCTTACTTTCATGGTTTGTATATCCTTCTCGATGTCATCTACCCATCTTGTCCGGGATTTCCCCCTTTTCCTCCTCCCAATTGGCCATAATCCGTCTAGGTGTTTTGCTTTCATCCATCCTAAGTACGTGTCCCATCCAGGCCAACCTTCTGTTCTTGATAAACCTAACAATGTCCTCGTCATTCATGAGCTGCTCTAGTTCTCTGTTTGTTCTAATTCTCCATTCGTACATACAGGTCCGTATATCCTTCTCAGTGTCTTGCGTTCAAATATTCTGAGTAAGTGCTCATAATTATTATTCAGGATCCACGTTTCACAACCGTATGTCACTACAGGTCTTATAAGTGTTTTGTAATTTTTTAACTTCAATTCCCTATTTAACATCTTGGATTTCATAATTTTTCATACATACAATTGCCTTTTTAAAAAGGATTTTGTGTTTTGTAATTATGTTTCCGAGTAATGATTAAATGATTCAGTAATGCGCTATCCATTGTGCTATAAATTGCAATGATGAATGTTTTTAAATCAATAAATAAATTTATTTATTTACTTCAAAATTTCGAAAATTAGTATGGTCTCGGCGGAGAATTATAACAGATCTTATATTGCAAACGACACAAATTATCCGACGATAACAACGACGTCATATCGTCGTAAATAATTAAAGAGAATCACCAAGCAGTTCAAGCCAGAGACTACGTAAGGCGAATATGACCGATTGCTTCCAGAAACGCCGCTTTTTAGCTTCGGAGCAACCAAAGTCATGGTAACCAATCTAGTCACGTTTCATGGTTGTGCGGTCAATTATAGTTTCGTTTTCCTGAGCCTAGTTTTTGTCCACGGTTTATCAGTTATGCTTTCATGTTTGGCTAGTCGGCAAGAGAAGTGCACGATATAGAGTAAGGATTAGGAAATCATGCCAAGTTCCATTTTCGATTAAATAAAGTCGATGAAAAATTATTGAATTATTTTATTTAACAATTTACAGCCTGGATTTCAGTCAAATTTTCTTTCTAGAAGAACGCGCCACAGGATACTTATATTTGAAAATCAGGTCGCATGGTGTTTGGTGGGGGATTAGATCCGGGACACTTTTCAATAACTTACTATTACAGTGTTTGTTATGTTTTATACGGGATTTACTTAGTTATCTTGAAGTTATTTAACTTTTTTAAATAGTTGTTTAACTCTGAAAATATTAAGTTGTTTGTTAGGTTCAATTAATTACAATAATAATTTAAATTTCATTACACATAAATAAGGACATTAACTTCCTGCTCTTATTATCAATTTAAATACCCACGGCTATTTTACAAACAGAAACAAAACCGAACAAAACAAAATGTATAGACAGGGGTTGGTGGACACAAATACGGTGCTCATATGGCTTTAAAGAATAATCTTTTATGGTGTTATTTTCCGGTACATTACCACTTACAGGTCAGTACTTCTCAGGTGGCTCGGGTGAGCACTGCAATTCCTCGTAATTCCTGGAAATGGTCATCCAGCCGGCCTACAGGCTCTCGTCAACATGACAGTGATAGTTTCCACCACTCCATAATTCTCTCTCCGAAAATTAGACAGCTAACTTCCTCTCCATATCCAAACTTCTTCCTAACTTCTCCAAATGTAACTAACTCCTGCTCCAAAACTAACTCATAACATCACCGCTTATGACATCCTCGAACAGACTTCCTTATAACATCACAAACTAACTAACTTCATATTGCTCTGTAAGCTCCCGTCACAACTTGATTTTCCGAAATTTCCCACCACAGAGCCTTGAATTCTGGTGTTTATACCCAACAGGATACATAAATGTCGGTCTTTTAATTATCTATACCCCTCAGGGGTCTACATGGCCGAATTTAAGGGCGTGAGAAGACACGACCGTGTCCATCTGGAAGAGCGTCAAGCTCGAATGTGCTAGAATCTTGTGAACAAAGATTGCCTAGTCCAGGCATGTATAATATTTTAATTCGCACAAAGAGATGCCGTGGTAGTTTTTTTTTAGTTTTTGTGAGTACGTGGGAAGCGAACATTGACTCTCGTCAGACTCAAGCCGAGCATACTAATTCCTCCTGATATTTTCTTTTGTAAAATAAATTAAAATATATAGATAATGAAGTAAAATAACCCCAATTAATTTGTCCCGCTTGTGAACACTACATAATATACTGTTTGGCAGGACGACCTTGTATAAGAGAGAATTGGATATGAATTATTTATAACTCGGATAACCATATTCTGATGTTGAACGGGTCTAGAAAGCTGACACTGCTGTCAGAAGTTTTCTACTGATCGATAGTGAGATGGTTCTTCTAGCTGTCTGATGATGGCTCTGTTTATAAACTCGCGATACCACATTCTGATATTGACCAGGTCTGGAAACCTGTGATGCTTCTGCTGACGTTGCTGTCAGAAGTTTTCTCCTTCTCGATAGTGAGATTATCCTTCTAGCTTTATGTTGATGGCTCTGTTTATAAAGCCAAAAACTTTATTTCTTATGGAAATTCGGGATACACACTCGCTACTCCATGACAACGCTATATGACTTCCTATTGACGAGGCATAGTATGGCTTCCTGTCTTGAACTTCTTGAAGGAAGCATTAATTCGGTTGTCAAGTGAGCCTTATTGTTTCTTACAACTATTAGTGGTCCTGTTCGAACTTGCTGCTGGCCGCATGTAATTGTTTTCAACTGGACGACGGAACTTTCCTTGGTCATCCAATAAATCTTTTGTTTTCTGTCTTTCAGCGTTCCAAATTAACCCGTTTCAGCATCATCAAACTAATTTTGGTGTCAATTCTCTCCGGCCTAACAAAAAATGTACTGAACTACGTGTATCATTCGATCCTAAGAATTGACAAAATCTAAAATTTATTGCGCTGCAGTATGAAGTGTGTAAAATTTCACCCAATATTATATTTTATTGGTTTCAACTTTTATGTATCTACGCAGGAAACGCAAATTCTAAATATTGACGTCATGTATGCGGAGGTAATACGACGTCGTAAAAGCTCCGTGTGAAAGACAGGCCGATGTTTCGAAGTTGACGGTGTGAAAGAGATGTGTGAAAAGTTGATGATAACGCACAGCGAGGGATTCTTGGAGACATATATAGCGCCGAAATTTACGTGACGCCAGAAACTGCTGGGAATACCGATCACCTTCTCTCTGTTAATTCAATACTCTGATACAAACTTAAATTAGTGAATCCTTTCGGTGAAATTATACATTCCGACACTAATAGATAATAGTTAACCAGGAGGTGAGGGTGTAAAGTTAGCAGCCAAGCAAATTGCAGGGAGAAGAGTACATTTGTCGATAAGCGCGTATATATCAGGGTGAGTTGAAGTTCGTTGCCGTGTGGTGATGAGAGGGTTCAGTGAAGCTTCATATGGTTTTTCTCGACATTATTCGTGGAAGAGATCATCTCGCAGGAATACAAATAGGGTTAAAGAGAGTGACGCCATAGAAACGTTTCATACTTCAAGATTTGTATCTCAACTTTTGTAATTTAAATACCACAAAAATGTTTCGATTGTTTGATATGCAAGGTCTGTGCTATTTTTGATAGTGTTCTGTGTGTATTTCAGAAAAATAATGTTATAATGGCAAAACTTTCAGAAAAGTATCCATAATTGACAATGTTAATAGTTAGTTAATACAATTAGAAAAATATAGAACTAAATTTCCTATAGAAATTGTATTAATTAAATTGCTAATAATTAAACCTCTCCTGCTGTTACGACATTAAATTTATATATTTGTTGTGAGATTATCTGTTAACCCTTGGCTACCTTCCTCTACCCTTCCGCATCCCCCCTTTCAAATCCCTTCCTATGCTACTAAAGGGGAGTTGCCCAACGTGGATTACCTTCATGTAGCCTGTTACCCTTTTTTTTGTAGAGAGGCAATGTATAGGGTAATCCACATAGTGGCAACTCCCCTCTTATAGCATAGGAAAGGAATTTGAAAGGGGGTATGTGGAAGGGTAGAGGAAGGTAGCCAAGAGATAACTATGGCCCCCGGGCTATAGTTTAAGGATCCTACTCGGCATTCGCCTAAATAAATGCAGGGAAAACCCTAGAAAAACCAGCAGCAGGTAGGTCGGGCATTGGGTACTTGTCCCACGCCCTTCCGATAGCGGGAGAGGAGTTTGCTGTGGGGACGCAGCATTCCCTTCTCCGTGCCTCGACCAGTTTAGGAGGCAGCTGGCCGACTATTCCAATGGGAATAGCGGAGGGGCGTGGGGCACGTACCCAATGCCCGACCTACCTGATGCATGTTTTTCTAGGGTTTGTCCTGCATTTCTTTAGGCGAATGCCGGGTAGGATCCTTAAAATATAGCCCGGGGGCCCTAGTTAACCCTTGCATACCTTCCTCTACTCTTCCACATTCCCCCTTTTAAATCTCTTTCCTATGCTATAAGAGGGGAGTTGCCACTATGTGGATTACCCTATACATAGCCTGTCTACACCAAAAAAAAAAAAAAAAAAGATGAATATAAATATCAGAAAAGTATCATTGTACTTAAATAATATTTCATTATATCTAAAAAAATTTCTAGTTTTCACTTTAATTATATGATAACATTTTTATTGTAAGCTTTGTTCTTTCATGTTGAAATTATTATATATTTTCCCGAACAAAATGTTAGTTGCGTTAAAATCTTCCCAAAAATTTGGGGGTGTAGTGAAAAATTGTGAGATGGTAATGACAGGAAAAAGAGAAATTTGATGAGATGTGTTGAGTCAACTATTAGAATTGAAGTTACTGTCGTTAAGTAAGTGATCCGTAGATTTAAGTAACAGTGAAAACTGTTACCAAACTAGTTACAATTTCTTGACCTTTCTTCCTGGCTATAATGGCCCCCCCTGGTGTAGAAAACCGACATCAAGATCCATAACACGACATGAAGACTTGTTTCACTTCATGCATCAGCGATATTTATCAATTGTCTAACGCCAGAGTGACCACCTTAGTTCTGTGTCTACATTATAATTTCTTGTTCATTAAAGTAACTCAGTTTGATTTTGAATTCTATTAATGCCAATTAATCTAATTTTGTTAAGCTTTCCAATAAATCCATGAAATTCCATGAGCTTTAAGTTGGTTGTGGCGGTCGCTGGCAGCTCATTTGTGAGAACGGAGCCTCTTAGCGCATTGTCCCGCGGCTCTTGATTGCTCGCTTTGTGTTTCGATCGCATCGAACGCTACCGACGCGGCGAGGCGCGGGTCGAGGTCACTCATTATCCTGCCATTCACGCCAAGACGCCGCCAATCTTACTCAAACACCTCTCATAAACATACAATAACATCATGAGGACGGGAATTTTGTGAACGGTGCCGTTTGACAATGTGCCATGCTATTTCGGATCTTGAATATAGTGTTTCAAAATCAGATCATTTTATTCCTCCTGATTGTATGCATACTCTCAGGACATCCTGAAGCTATGATAACCATTTACAAAGAATTAAGTTAAAGACAATCTGTGGTACAATTTAAATGAGAAAGTTAAAGTTAACGTTCACCGTCAGCTGTCTCACTTCTCTGACGTCACGCCACTCGGATACTTGTGCGCCGAACACAATCAGCTGATTACTTAAACGTGGAATTTGGGATCACAAATCAAGGTTTTGAAACACACTAACTTTTATACGATTCATACACACAAATATTTATTAAGACAAAAACAACAGCTTTCATTAAAGTGGCTTCAATATTTAAAGAAAAACTTTACATGACATTTCTGGACGCCAGCAGTTTGACTGAAAAGATTTTTTTTATAGATCTTTAACATATAAGTCTACAGGAAGATATTACAAATTCTCCGGAGTTAGGTTGATTTTAAAAAATCAGGACACAAATTTTTCATCAATTGAGTCGAGATTTGCTATATTAAAAACAAAGCATTAGAAGTAAAACTGCATATAATGGAGATTTATGAAAATATTTCAAAAAAAAAATTTGTGATTATAAATTTTATAGCTTACAATTTTTGTTGATTTGCCCTTGAAATTAAATGTTCATGAACCACCATATAGATAGGCGTACACGTCGTTCGTGAGTGGCTCCTCTGGATGATTCACAGACTGCTGGATTTTGCTGCGCCCAAGAACAGTGAAGTTGAAATGTATTTCGCCACACATTTCCTGGTTCAGACTCCGTAGCAGCGAACAGGATGGAATAATTTTCCCGTGCGAGTGTGGGGCCGAACCGGCTGCAATACGCTTGTTTTACGTAGTTGTAAGTCCCTCAGTATGCAACCTATGGCTTGGAAATAAATTTTATAATTTTATATTTTAACTTCATAACTTTCAATAATAACTGACTATTTACATGTTTTCAGAACAGAAATCGGCGGTTCGTTGGTCTTGGCGGCTCTCCACCTAAGGTCATAGTCATAGTCCATTGCAGAAGTAAGTTCGTCTCACGCACCCTCTCGAAGATTCTGAGGAATTTTCCAATCAAATAATTTCTAACACATCGCGGCATCTAAAAATTAATCATTAGAATTGTCCGCTTTACACAGCAAAATAATTTAACGTGGGCGCCTAGTCCACAATGTTTCACAGATATTAATGACCACTGATTGTAACAGTCGTCAAACAATTTCTATCCAATAATTTTCAAAAAAGTTACAATAAATCAACTTAAAATGAAAACAATTTTAAATAAATTATCAGTATTTAAAATTAACAATACCTGTTCATTACTATATATATATATATATATATATATATATAAATATATATATATTGTAATACTAATTAAGGAGGCCATTAATTGTTTAAATTACAATGTTTTGTTTGGCGGCACAAATCTCAAAGAACGACAGTGGCTGCGGGCTCTTATTGATATTAAGTTAGGGAGACCATGGATTGTTTGGTTTATAATATTTATTGTCAGCGGCACCGAACTCAAAGAACGGATCGATGGCGGGCTCTTATTGATGTTGAATTAGAGAGACCATGGATTGTTTATTTATAATATTTTGAGTGACGGCGAGCTCTATGTTGCCGAGATTCGTAGGAACTGCGAGCGTGGGAACTGGAAGAGAACGACCGGAATTAGAGCCGCTCCAGAGAAGCGAATAGTTAGTTGGGTTTTTAGATCTCGACGGAGAAGGATGTGGATGGATAGATGAGTTGGGTGCCAGAACTCGAGGGAAAAGGATGTGAACGAAGAGTTGAGTTGGATGCCAGATTTCAAGGGAGAAGGATGTCTTAAAGCAGATAGGCAGATTCTGGAGGAGAAAGAGTTGGTCAGCAGAGTTAATAGGAGACGTCAATGTGTCGTTGAGCCGATGAAAGACAAAAATATCTCATGATCTATCCATTGTTATGAACACTGTAACACTGACTGGTTTCCCTGTTAAAACACGTCTTGGGTGTTTGCGGAAATAGCGACTGATTGACTGGTGGCTGCGGGCGAAACAACGGTTGTCCATAGGCGAGGAGTCTGGAGTTCTGAAAGGATTGAAGTGTGTGTGTTTGTGAAAGTGAATGTGCAATTTTGTGCACATAATGGCCTTTTAGTGAAGTGTGTTCCCAAGCTTTGAAATCATTAAGTCTGGTTCCAAAGGACAGTTGTAAGTACGAACTAAAATAATAAATGTTTTGTAAACAGTAAAATAAAGGTAATAATCAGATTTCGTTTCTTTTCATTTCATATTCAGTGCGTTTCAAATTGTATAAATTGTAAATTCGTTAATTGTAATCTTGATTTGTTTCTTACTATCAAACCCAGTAAAGACCCTGAGAAAAAGAGTAATTAGATGTAATTGTTTGTAAAAAATACAAAAGTTGTATTTTCTTTGAATGCCACAAATTCACAAATTAAAAAAATTAACTATCTTTTTAATTATTACAATACATATATATATATATATATATATATATATATATATATATATATGTGTGTGTGTGTGTGTGTGTGTGTGTGTATGTTTTTGCAACAATTTGGCTTGTCTACTGAAACATGTAAACCTCGTTTTAGGTTGAGAAATCTGTATATTATAAAAAAATTGGACGACGTATCAAGAATCTTTCGATACTACATATACATAAGGTATATAGTATTCGAAAGATATATTTATATACACTCCGGACATCCTTAGGAGTTAATATTTGTACACATTCAGGACATACCGAATGTATTCATTATTTATAATAATAAAAAAAATGTTGTCCGTCAAAAAACAAATACTTACAAACTTATTGGTTTAACTTATTATGATTGTTTATTTACTAAATTTAGATTGTTATTCAAAAAACTAAATATCTCTGTAAATTTTTTATTATTTTGTTAAAAAACACGAATAATATCTTAATACTTAGAATTTCCATAATGTTGTTTACAAAATGAGCTGCAATAAGTGGTCACTTTGTTATATCGGCTAGACCAAACCATCTTTGTTAACTAGATTTAAGGAACATCTAAATAATGTAAAATTACCACCTTATAAACATTCTCCAATTCCAAAACTTGGATCATATTCATTCTTTCAATTTTGTTAGTACTATTATTCTAGATAAGGAAAGTAATTTTAATAAAAGGTTAATATTCGAAATTTTACACATTAAGGCCAACAAATTTTCTTTAAATATTAAACGGGATACTTTTCATTTAAACGGAATCTGTGATTGATTATTAAATAATCTATGTTAAATTATATCTTTGATTCATATTCTATGTAAGGTGCTTTAACTTTGTTCTTTCAGTATGACATTAGTATTGACACAAGGATCACAACAGTTGATCGAAACGTCTACTCACTTCTAAATTACGTTGCTCAAAATTAATTTCTCTTTTATGCCTGTTACACGGGTCGTTATTTTCTTATGTGATTGTCTTACAGATGCTAATTTTTATTCTAATAATACATTTATATAACGGAACTTAATTATTCAGTGATAGTTTCGATCTGTTTCCCATTAACCAAGTCATCTCTCAGTATTGTAGATTTATTTTTTTGTCCATCAAAAAATTGTTAAGAAATCTGTGTAATGGATACAGAAAGCTCACACGTGTTTATTTAACTGGAAATCAACAGATAGAAAAGACCGAGTCACGTGTGAGTTTTCTTTATCCATAATACTAATCTAATCACAATTTACTGAATGACATTTTAGGACTTCAGTGAAGTATGGCTATTGAGTGTAAAATGATCAAAGGTACTCTGAATTACTTTAAGAACAGTAAAAAAAACCAGAAGGCTATGCAATGATCCCGGCGCTGTCGTTATTTTGCCGTCCTAATCAGATAAATCACTTTCATATCCTTTAGAGCAGACCATGATAGAAAGCATTTCTTCCGTTCTTGAATTAAATCAATATGCCTGTGATCAATTTGCACACAATATCCGTTTCACCATTAAAGTTCTAAAATTAGACCGTGAAGAATGTATTCAGATCAATCCAACGGTTAGAGGACGCTAGAATGTGACTGGGAGGCGTCGAGGATAGTTTAGTTGTTAGAGTAGCATCATTTTTCTATCGTGGTCCCTTATTAATATTATTATAATAAATTTATTAATAGAGAAAAATGTGAAATCAAGAATATTTTCAGTTGTCATGAAGAACAACATAATTTGTTGGAAAACTAAAGTTAGTAAGGAAACAGACGTTGATGAAGAATCAAGGATTATATATGATTTTTATATATGATTTTTATAATTTGTTATTGGTCATACATTTTATATAATTAAAAATAGAAAATCACAAACATTAATTTATAATTAGGCCTACAGTAGGAGTAGACGTTGGGTTACCTAGATTTCTTCGGTCACAGGTCTACTACCAACACGAAATAAATTTATATACCTAGCACATTTCTCAATGGACTATACATTTCCGTTGTGAAAATGGCTCCACATTTTTAACAAACTTCTTATATTTTTTTATAAGAATATGTTCTATAATATGTAATTGAAGATATTTCACTAGTATATAAAAAATCCTCCTGAGACCGCAGTGTTCACTCGAGTAATCGGGTTCTTATAGGAGTAGTTGCCCCGTAGAAGTGATCTAATAAATAAAATTGACTGTTTGTGTGTATGTTCCACAAATTTGGACCTAACTTAGTACACGTGTTTATTTAGAGTCGGAAACAAACACTGTGTTGGGGGGTGAGGCTGAAGACTCGACTACCACCCCGAGGGGCGGGGGTGGACTGAGGTAGTTATTTTCAAACATACTCAAACGACCGATATATGCGTCGAATAAATATATATCTGGGTCAGGGAGATTGATAGTGTTTCTCCCGATGATGTTTGTGTATAATTGGTACTCCTTTCTGATTTGGAGGGGAGAACCCGTAGGGGTCGCGGTGGAGGGGAATTACACAAAAATAATGCGAAAACAATCGAGATTGGAGTCGAACCCGGGTGTTACGGATTTCGCTGAGTTTAAGTTATGACAACCCGGGTAACGCCGGCACCCAGACAGTTAAAAATAAAATTAGAAACAATTAATGAAGCCTAACACTTCTTAAAGCATTTCGTACAGCATTACGGCAACAAATAAGTCGAAAATATAAACAAGACATAAATGTTCTGACTTATTAATGTCGGTGCTCTCGCTTCCATGGAATACAATAAATTAGGATGGTATAATTTTCAAAGTATAAATTCATTATTTTGTCATTAAATTATATACTTTTTCTGATCCTATTATTTTTTGGTTTATTTATACAAAGTTTTTCGCAAATTTTCAGACAAAGAACTCCGGTCCGTTATTGATCTGTAGGCGAAGGAATATTTTACTACGCCCGTTCTTTATTCTCTCTGCTTTATTTTAAGACTATGATAATTTTTTTTACATAATTGAAGTTGAGTTTGACTATCCTTTGCTTCACCATGGTGGTCCGTCTTATAAACTCTTCATACAGAGAATGTTTCAAATTAAGTTCTGAATTAGATATGTTTTTTTCTCGATAAACATTCAAACAGCTCTCTATCTAAAGCAGGTCACAAAATGTTGACTATGCAATTGACTACATTATAACTCGTCTATTATAGACTCTTCCATGCCCTTGAAGTGACGTAATGTGTTTACGCAATTCCAGTTCTTGTTCAATGTTACGTCTTAATATTAAAACATGAATTTCAAGTAGCACACCGACAACGTTCTTTATAAAGAATAATTTCCTTATATTTAACTAAATTTATTTAAACAAACTCACTTCCGAATATTTTTCAACAGTTCTAGTATAAGAATATTTTTTAATTAAATTAATTTGCGTAGGCACATACTAAATAAAATCGGGAAGAATTTCCTTCTGAAACAGAACAGAAAATTGCAAACATGTGTGTGCGTATTGCTTTCAATTGGGTGAATTCCATTGTGCCTTGTTGCTACTCTCGTTATGTGATTTTATATTCGCAGAGAAAATCTGCCGTATTTAATTTTTATGGTGCTGAAAAAAAAATTTTCATGCGCTTAGGCTAAGTTTATGAACTGGTAAAAGTTTCCAAAAACAATTCGTTTTGTTCTTTAATGAACATAAAACTATAATTACCTGTACAGTTTTTACGAAAGAGTATATTTTGGTATAAACAAATACGGAGTTAGCGTTTCAGTTGTTACATTAAATGACAGTGAAATGGCAACCCGATTACTCGAGTGAACACTGCGGTGTCAGGAGGATTTTTTATATACTAGTAAACTATTTTTAATTACATATTATAGTACATATTTTTATAAAAAAAATAAGAAGTTTGTTAAAAATGTGGAGCCATTTTCACCACGGAAATTTTTAGTGCATTGTGAAATGTGCTAGGTATATAAATTTATTTCTTGTTGGTAGTGGACCTGTGACCGAAGAAATCAAGGTAACCCCACGGCCACTCCTACTGTAGGCTAATTATAAATTAATGTTTTTGTTTTTCTATTTTTAATTATATAAAATGTATTATATGAGCAATAACAAATGATAAAAAATTAATTTAAAACAACAACGTTTATGCAATTTTCTTCAGATTACCTTAATTGTAAATTTATGTAGTAAAAGAGGAGAAACTTGAAATTGTAAACATCAAGTATGTATTTGAAGAAAGTACAAATAGATACCGAAATACTGTAATTATAAACGATAACTTTTAATACACTATTATTGGTCTAAATTTTACGTAATTTTAAAATTGTGCTATTTTAAGGAACTACTGAAGCTAGAAAAATCTTGGTGATACACAATTCCAAAAATTCCTTTAATATTCAACAGCCTTTCTCTAATGACTATCAGAAAATCCGGTTTTTTTTATCTCAGATGATTAGGAATTTCACTTCACTCCTGAGGTAAACTATCGCTGTAACCTTAATCAATGAGATAAAATTGAAAACTCTACTGAAACGGACTTCATTTAAGTCAAGAGAAAATATTGTAGAAAGCTGAAGATAATTTCATGCGTCGCAGAAGTTTTCCCAATTGGCTGGAGCGCTGAGAGCTGTGCGTGTATCACCAAGGAGTCTACTTGTAAGGAGTCTCAAAAAATTTATGTTGATTAAGTGTTTATAATTTTTTTCGTGCAGACCTAACATTGAAAAATACTATATTTACTCGCATTTAGTTGCAAAATATTCTTGGATTCACAACGCCATAACCCATCAAACTATCAGTTTGTTTTGTATTCCTTAATCCTTATATACTAACATACAAAACCCTAACTGTAATAAACTAATTAAATAATTTTGAGGTGAGAACTACTCATTCCACGGGATTGATGTTAGAATTACCTAAATTACTCTTACAAAGGTATAAATTCAAATTTTGGACATTATTAAGCACGAGACGTCACAAAAAAACCCGCAATATACATTTTATGCAGCGTTGCTCATGAGGCTCTTAGTGTCGCGTGTGAGAGAACGCGTTCATCAGGACGTGATATGTTATTGTTCACATATAATCTGTCAAACACGAGTGAAATGATAGTTAATATAAGTACAAAAATAATATACTAATCAATTTGCCTGAAAATGCTTACATTTACAGTTAATGCATATTGAATATAGGCACAACGTTTCGTCCCGAATCTGGGACTACATCAGGTGTTACATATATATTAAAGAGAAAAAAGAGATAAATAAATCTATAGAACATAAAAATTTCTTTTTTAATTTCATTAAAGTTTAGGTAAAATTCTAAAATTTAGAAATATATATAACTACTTTAGACAACGGAACAACCGATAATTTCTTCACCAAAATGAAGTTCGTGAAAATCAGTCATATTTTAGAAGTTTAACCTTCCGTTAGTCGTGCCTCTAAAGTAACGCGGATAGTCGCACTGAGTACAGGGGCCCTTAAGTTAACTATTACACTGCCGATCACTTTACTGAATCAAATATTTTGAATCTTTTGACAGATATTTAACATAAACAAAATTCAAACGTACAATTATAGTCTGGTTTCATTAAAACTTGCAATTTTATTCAAAATATTTGTTCAATAAAACCTACTATCAAAAAAAGCTCTAGTATTCGAATATCACAATATCCTTTCGAATTATAATCATAAAATTTTAAGACTCTAATTTTGTAAAACTAATATCAGTTATATGCCAGTGAGATAAACAGTTCCAGAGTGTTTCAAATATAATTGTTTAAAAATTCAGTTGGTTATTTATAGGATTTATTTTTATTGATTTTTTAAAGTATCCTTCTTTTCTGAAAAATCTAAATGGTTACAGTTTTAGTTAAATAAGTTCATTAGTCAGGGTGTGTTTTATGATTTTTGAGTATTAGAGAGGGTATTATTGGCAAATTATTTTTGTGTGTATACCAAAACACAGGAACTTTCACACTTTTCACAACAATATTGTATTTTGCATTATTTAGTTTACTTGAAATATGGCCCGCAGCATTTTCTAAGACTAGTTAGTTCTTAATTTTTTTTTTAGGGCAACAGGCTACATGAGGGTAATCCACATTGGGCAACTCCCCTTTAATAGCATAGGAAGGGATTAGAAAGGGGGGATGCGGAAGGGTAGAGGAAGGTAGCCAAGGGTTACTAGGGCCCCCGGGCTATGGTTTAAGGATCCTACCCGGCATTCGCCTAAAGAAATGCAGGGAAAACCTTAGAAAAACCTGCATCGGGTAGGTCGGGCATTGGGTACTTGTCCCACGCCCTTCCGATAGCGGGAGAGGAGTTTGCTGTGGGGACGCAGTATTCCCTTCTCCGTGCCTCGACCAGTTTAGGAGGCAGCTGGCCGACTATTCCAATAGGAATAGCGGACAACTCTTGCCGTATGCCCAAGGTCTGCCACCCCGGAACATACACCTCTCAAAACAGACCGAGGTGCCTCGGCATGTGGGAACCTTAGTTCAAAAAAACCAGAGAGATGTGAGAGCATCCCCAAAGGTAGCCCCCGCCAGAGCTCTCTGGGAAGGTTCACCTGCGAGAAATCCTCTCGCAGGCTTCCCTTAGTTAGTTCTTAAATTTCATGATCCGAGCCATCAGTTTCCGGATCCTTAAAATATAGCCCGGGGGCCATAGTTAACCCTTGGCTACCTTCCTCTACCCTTCCGCATCCCCCCTTTCAAATCCCTTCCTATGCTATTAAAGGGGAGTTGCCCAATGTGGATCACCCTCATGTAGCCTGTTGCCCTAAAAAAAAATAATAATAATAAAAAAAAAGTTTCCGGGATAATTGAGCCTGCGAGAGGATTCTCTCGCAGGTAATCTTTTAGGAGAGATACGAAGGGGATGCTTTTTCCTCTCCATTTATGAACTAAGGTTCCCACAAGCCGAGGCACCTCGGCCTGTTTTGAGAGGTGTATGTTCCGGGGTCACAGATCTTGGGCAAACGGTAAGAGTAGTCCGCTATTCCCATTGGAATAGTCGGCCAGCTGCCTCCTAAACTGGTCGAGGCACGGAGAAGGGAATGCTGCGTCCCCACATCAAACTCCTCTCCCGCTATCGGAAGGGCGTGGGACAAGTACCCAATGCCCGACCTGCATTTCTTTAGGCGAATGCCAGGTAGGATCCTTAAAATATAGCCCGGGGGCCCTTGTAACCCTTGGCTAACTTCCTCTACCCTTCCGCATCCCCCCTTTCAAATCCCTTCCTATTCTATTAAAGGGGAGTTGCCCAACGTGGATTACCCTCATGTAGCCTGTTGCCCTAAAAAAAACAATAAAAAAAGCTATCAGTTTCCGATTCATCTGATGTTTCTTCAATATCGTCGTCTGATACTACATTTGTGTCATAATTATATTCTCTTAAAAGAAGACGACAAATTTCATCTAAATGTTGAGGATTATTCAAGTTGTATATATATTTACTCAGTTTCCACAATTTTTCACAAACAGAAAAACGGAAATTTGTAATATAAACCCTAAAATATAATATACACTTTTGATAATAAATATTTAAATAACAAAAGAGAAATATTTTAATTTAAAACTGAATAATAGTCAATAATTTTTACGAAAAGGAAGTATATTATCACTCCTTACTACTGGGGCAAGGACGAGAAAAATACTGACGGGATTGGTCGCAGTAGGTCTCATGGACCGAAGACATATTGAAACGTCATTTTCTGAGAACTACGGTTGCTTTCGGAGTGTGGCCTTGACAGAATATTGTAAACACATTCCTCTGAGATGTCATAAACGTTCATCCCTGTATCCGACTGCCTCCGGAGGTAACAAAGAAATTAAATAGGTGTCGGTCCGTAGCACGAGTAACGAAGGTTTAATGACAACACTGAAATAATACGTAGAACTGATTTAAAGTTAAAAAGAAATAAAAGTAACGAAATACAGTGGATTTATTGGGTGTAAACAATAGTTTTGGTTAATTATTTGTATAATTTTTTAAAGTATTAGCAGTAATATTTGATGTTGATGTTGATGACATGATTCTTGCGACAGATTTTCTATTTCTTTTCTTCGTCTAAAATCCAAGCAAAATAATGTTTATCGAGATCAAATGTTTCCATACTTAAACATCAGATAAATATAATTTTTAATAGAAATACAGTTTGTGAATAAGTGACGGTGAAATATGAAAATTAGGTATAAAATAGTATTTGTTTATTACGCAATATGTAAGTTATTATCGACCGTAAATAAGAGAATCGGAAGGAAAACCATGAAATATGAACTGAAACGAAGACAATTAAAATGTCGTCTGGCCAATTGGAACGACCGGCAAATACAAATCAGTGTCTTGTACAATTAATTTATTCCATCCACGCAGACATTATCGCACCATAAACACCAACCGAAATTTAATTCGAGTCGATTGGTGAACAGAAATCTGACAACTTATTATGAATTCTAGCTATTCTTTATGTATTGAAATCTTTTATTTCTGTTCGTAGGCATGAAGTATGTAGAGTATTTGTAGTATGAGCCTGGAGTCTGCAGGATCCCGGCATGGCGATCGCGCTGGGACGGTCGATAACTGCCTGTACCCCATTCTCCGAAAGTCTGCTTTGTGAACCCCCTCATTTTGTCTTCGTCCCAGTAGGCGCAGCTAATTGAATCGTGCACAGGGGCTGCGGGCGATGCCTTCAATTAGAATACTCGCTTTGTTCAAATGACAACAATACCTGCCCGCTGCTAATATTTACAATATTTCTTTTGTGACAAAAATGTGTTACGTACCTTAATCAGCCAGAGTTATTAAAAATTATGTTTCATTGTGTTTTGACAAAGAAAATTGTTATTTCTAGAAACCTTTTCTTCCAAAATATATGAAGTAATGAGGATCTTACATGTAAATACGGTGCGAGTGAATGATTGTTGCTGGCAATTACGGTTACATCACTTCTATTAAAAACCACCAATGCACTCGTATGAATAAAAATAACGGCCAAAAAATTTAAAATTAATAGTACTGGAATCCTGTTTGGACATTCCGTAATTGGTTGGAGTTTTGTGCTATAATTACATATAATAAATACGATTTTTTCTGGTAAAATGTAAATCAACGTTTTACCTATGACATCTTCAGGAATTAATACCACCTAACTTCTGCATCACTTTAATAGATAAGACTTTTCTCTGATTGTAGTTGTCTTTGTTTTTTTTATACCACACCGTATGTTATATCTCACAAGGTATGAATTTCGGATGCCAAACTATTTTTAACAAGGCTGTTAAATTATCTCACCGCAAATTGATCAAGGAATACATTTTTAACAACCTAGTTTTATATTCTTATCCCCAGTTTCATCAATAAACATATTATAAGTAGATTAAACTTATTGATACTTAAAAATAATTCAGTCTCATCCACAAATAGTTGTTTTATCATATAGAAAATTTACTGCTGTGTACACAGACGTGATAAATCGGGACTATTTTATTATATACTAGATGGGTGCACGGCGTTGCCCGAGATGTAATTTATCCATAACCCCCGATCTAGGTATCTTTTAGGTTATTTTTATGTAACGCAACTCGACCCCTACGTGTGCTTAGCTCTCATGCCGGAAGGGGTTGAAAAAAAATATCGTTACATATATTATAAACGTCATTGACCTCAACAATTATTTATTCCACGCAAATATCTACCATTTAACCTGTTAGAAAAATTCTACCCCCGTGTAGCCCCACCCATGGGGGTTAAATGGCAAATTGAATGTCATCATTAAACTCAGCTACATGCATAAAACTGGATTTGACTCCAATCTTGATTGTATTAACGTTATTTTCTTGTAATACGCGTCCACCCCCAACCCTAAGTGTCTTCCGTTACGATGATGTTGTAGTCAGATAACATCGGTAGAAACACTATGAATATCTTTGACCCCTAAAAATATTTATCCGACTGAAATATCGATTGTTTTAGCATGTTTAAATATTTCCACCCCTGCTTCTGAGGGTGGTAGACGCGTCTCACCCCAACAGTGTTTGTTTCCTGGTCGCAGAGAACATGTGTACGAAATTTGGTGAAATTTTCTCGACTGGTGTAGATTTGTATGAGGAACATACAAATATATATACAAACAAACATACAAACAAACACTCTGCTTTATTTATTAGATATGTTATTTTACAAAAAGAAAAATAGTGAGCTACCTCTCGGCTTCAACTTGGCTAGGGTAATGCTCGCGACTCAGTTAAGAAATGGTGGTAAACAGTCCAGCCTCCTTTATTGAGGATTAAAATATTGTTAGTGTCTTTTGTCACAAAATTTTAGCAGTTTCGGACAAGACGCTCCGCCAAACTGGCACTGTCTTGGACGTGTGTTCCCAGGCCCTTGAGATTTACAATCTGAACCCCGGAGAGGATGTGGCTAACTAAAATATTCAGAGTTGTGGGGGCACTAATCAGGTTCCAATTGGCTAAGATCACCAGATTCAAGGATCTTGAGGGCGGAAATTCTGCGAACTGAGGTGTGAAAGGAACTTACAGATCAAGCAGGATATAGTTAGTTTGTTTCTGTGAGCAGTTGGGGAGTACAGAATATATAGAGCAGGCAATTTTAGGTTGCGATCAGTTTCAGAAATGTTTATTTTTGAGATGTTGTAATAATCCCAGATTTTGCGCGGTACGAGTCCGGATTCCTTCCGACGATAACCTGTAAGCCATCTTCCGGTAAAGGCGGGACGTCATACGAAAGGTTGCAGACTCCGTCCGAGCTAACTGAGAAAGGTTCTTACTTGCCAGATCTTCAATTTGCGGTAATTTACTGTGACAATAATCCCGTCAAAGTCGGTTTATGAAAGCGATACGACCATCGTTGTTTGATCCTGCTAACCCGTGATAGAAATCGGTGGTAATTTCAAGTTGATGATGAGAGCAGAAAAGTGTGTGTTAATAAAATATAAAGTATTAATTTTTTGTAATTAAGTTTACTCTGCCTTACAATTCAATATTTTCAGAGAGAGTAAAGTAAATCAATTTTAATATCTTAAATATTCACAGTAGTAAACTCCATAAACAGATTAAAAACATTAGAATATAAAATAAATTAATCAATCTCACGGCCAATTATGTTATTAGGACAATATTTAAATAATAAAATAATTTAATTTTTCTTAATAATTTTAAAGATGTGTTCCAAATGTGGATAAACAATGTTATGTACAAAATAGAGTGCCTAGATTATTGAGCTTGGTATATAGGTCAAACAAAGAGGAAGATTCGAACCAAAATTAAAGTAAATTTTGCAAATTTAAAACAACCTTTGGACAAACAACCTGTTTTAACAAATAATGTGTATATAAATAATCACAAAATTGATTGTGTAAATATAAAATTTTTAGATGTATGCAATTATTATCCTCATTTTAGTGAGCTAAATGTGAGGTCCAAAAGATTCAATAAATGTGAAAACTGATATACAAAAATTAAATTGTATATATGATTTATAATTGTGTATACTTGATATCTTGAAAGTTTTATTCTTATGTTTACAAAAATCTGTTACAACTATGTAAGTTTTGTGATGTGTTTGAATTGTATTGTTTTCTGTAATTTCGGCCATAGATGTTGTTGGAAGCAGTCTAAATTATTCTGTTGAATGGATTCAATCCATTCAATTCATATTTTGTTAATTGTGTAAGTAATCATGCTGAACTTAAATTTGTTTGGAATTAAAATTTGGTCTTTTTCATTATTATTTTTAGATGCAACTGAAGTGGTTGTATTATTTGTAAATTTATATAATAAATTTCTGAGTTATGGCTATTCTGCACTAACAATTTTTGTATTTTTGACAGGCTTTCACGAATGTCCTGTAGTCGGTAAATTCGCATTTATTTCGACCACGCCATTTGTCTATTACAGACAAAATTGTGAACCTTTGCGTGACGTATTTTCGTAATATCAACCAGTAATATAAATTTAATGGTGTCTGTTTTATGTGATCACTGCCGAAAATCAATTTTATAATATTATTTGAATTCTCAGAAGAATTTTGTGTTAATAATTCCGTTGGATTTTTTTTATTATTATTAAAAGTTTATAATGGTCGCGTTAACAACTTGGTCATTGGCGACCCATAAATAAATTACAAATAGTGCTTGTTTACGTAAGTATGCTGCGATTCACATTGATTCCAATACTATACATACAATTGAACAGTCTAAAAAATTAATTATACATTTCAAATGTGGGTTACTTACGTTTACATTTTACAATTCACATTTGTTAATTATTTATCAAAATAATAGGATAATTAATTATATTAACTTATTTGAAGCTGCGACTGTTGCAAATTCCACTGTACTGTAGTTATAGTTTGTTTTTATTAGGAAGAGGCGTCTGCTTCTGAATATGTATCACTCTCTTGTTTCTTAAATAAATTTATGAGCCTTTTTATTCTACTTTTTGCCGTTTTATCATTTAAGTGTGGGTAAAAAGAGTCCAATACATTTATGAATGATGTAGAGGATATTTGGTAATCTCTAATAATGGTTCTTGGGTTCTTTGAGTCAGTAGCATTTATTATAAGAGTCTTTAACTGTTCCAAAGGGATAAATGGAGCACTGCTTTCTTCTTCATATAATATTTTTAGTGGTCCTAATGATTGACTAAGCGTCTTATATTTATGACCCTGAATGTTTTGTTTTGTTTTCTTGGGTGTATTAGTGCTTGTCTTATGTTCAGGATTACTGTCGTCTTTGTTATCAGCTTGGCTTGTCGAGCTCGTAGATGCAGTTAGTTGTGAATTATCCATGTCCGTTTTTTGAGGGTTAATTATTTGAATTGCGGGCGCCGGGTTCTTACACTGAATTTTGTCATAATTTTCATTTGCAGTCAGATTATTCTGCACTATTGCATCTCTATTAAGACAATTTATCGCGATATGGCCGGGACTTTTACAATGATAGCAGTTTTCGTTCTCCGCTGCTAGATACACCCTAATAACTAGTGGCTTCATATTGCACCATCATCGAATCCGGAAGGGAATTCAGCTTATCTGGGTTAATGAAGAATTGTCTTCTGAAACTTTTAATGTGAGAGAATCTTCGATCACCAGTACTTATTCTAATATCCGATATTTTAGAGTTTGGAATTATACTTAGCATTTCTAGTTCTAGCACAATAATCTCGTTAGGGATAACTGGGCATACATTTGACAAGATTACACGGCAGTATTTTTGCATTAAAGGTCTTATATTCACCATCTCACCCTTTATTGTTTTTATGAACTTTTATTAGGTTTTCGACATCCTCCTTAGATGTTAGAAATGCGCCTATTCTCGCATTGGCTATTTTAGAGATGTACTTAATTCTGATGGGGTCAATAATATTAGCTAAACCTATTAGGTACTCATCTGTATTTAAACTTGCAACAGCGTCCAGAATTATGGCATGCATTTTATCCGATTTATGCTGCGTGGTCATCACCTTCGAATACAATCTAGCCTCCATATTCTGTGTGGACGTCATCTTCAGGTATTCCTCTTCTTTACACTTTCTGGGAGTAGTGGACTTTCCTTATTATAGCTTAGATATCATGTACTTATACACTCCTTTACACGATAATAGCTAGCCGGGATCCGCCACTCCCGTTGCATGTTGTTTGAAGGAAAATTGTAGCGTACTGTCTACGTATTTATAACGTTCAGAACTCTTAAGAGCACCTAAGTGTTTCAGGAAGATGAAACAGCAGACTTTATAGTTTAGCATGATTATCCTTTTTTCGAAGCCATGTATTTTGTTAGTGTTATCGCAGCATTTTTGTTTGTATATATCTGCGATCATTAATTGCAGTTTCGTGACGCAACGAAGTGCGTAAGTATTCTTAGCTAGATGTTGCAGCAGTGTGAGTCATCTCACGTTAAATACGATTAGACGTGGGAGTATAAAGGATTGAAAAGTTAAAAATAGATCACTGAAAGAATCTTATTTCACACTCTCATCTCACTTTTCAGAATACTCGATAAAGGTTTCTGGACATATGATTAATATCAATTTCAGATAACATCTTGTTAACATTCTTGGTATATCGACAGCACAAACAAATAATCCAATAAATTTAATCAGTTATTTTTATCTTATATGTCCGGTGTAAGTATATTACAATTACATAATGTGTAATGTTGATTTCTGATGTATTAAAAACTTTACGCTTATCATTTCTCTCATATTATTACAATGAGTATTTCTCATGATGACGAACGCTGTGGTATTAAATCGATACAGACGGATCAAAAGGATACAGAGAAAACGGATGGAGTCTATTTCTATTAAATTATGACAGAATTTCAAGGACATTTTACGCCGCTTTAGTTGAGATTCGCTATTCAACCCACTTGCCACTCAAAATAATACAGAATGCGTTATGGTAGTCGTCCTACTCGGACAAGAGTGTAGAGTCCAGCAGAATGAAAGAACCAGCAATTAATGGATGTTTTCAGTTACTGAGATATGTGGAGAATTGTCATATATCATAATTAGGATCTAAATCCGTGATGGTCACGAAGGCAGTACTACACCAGTTACCATAGAGTGACCTTTCCAAGTTTATATATATATATATATATATATATATATATGTATATATATATATATATATATATATGTATATATATATATATATATATATATGTATATATATATATATATATATATATATATATATATATATATGTATATAATAATCCACAAAATGGCCAGTCCCATCTTATCCGACCTCAACGTGAAGATGGCAGCACTAATAAATAAAAAATAGTGGATTTCTTTGTTCATCTATTAACAGTTACTCACCAAAGTTTCAGCCATTTTCGACGCGCAGTTGTTATGTAACAGTCGTTTGAGTGAGTTGATGTGAGTGTTTTTGTGAAAATGGAGAAAAATCGAGTATCGAGCTGTTATTAAATATTTGTTTCTGAAAGGCAATACGCCTACACAAATCAAAGATGAGTTGGATTCTGTGTATGGGGAAACTGCACCGTCATTTACCACAGTAAAATTTTTGGCAGCTAAATTTAAACGTGGCCGTAAGAGTTTGGGAGACGATGAACGTTGGGGACGTCCAAAAACTGCAACTACCGACGAAAACATCGCCAAAGTTCACTAAATGGTGCTACACGACAATTAACGTGAGAGAGATAGGAGAGGTCATGAACATGTCAAAAGAACGTGTTTGTCACATATTAAATCAACATTTAGGCATGAGAAAGCTGTTCGCGCGTTGGGTGCCGCGTTTGCTCACAAAAACCGTGTTCGAATGAGTATTTCCAACGTTCTGTTGGCGAGGTTTAGACGCAATAAATCCGGGTTTGGCGCCGATTAATTACTGTAGATAAAACTTGGATACATCATTATACGCCCGAAACAAAAATATAGTCCAAACAGTGGACTGCAAAGGGGGAACCGGCGCCAAAAATTGCAAAAACTGTTTTTTCGGCTGGGAAAGTGATAGCGACTGTTTTTGGGGATAGTCATGTAGTTATTTTAATTAATTATATTTAAAAAGGAAAAACCATTACAGGAGCATCATTACTTGACAAACTGAAGGCAGAACTTGCGGAAAAAGAAAATCCTGTTTCACCAAGACAACTCACCGTCTCACACCTCAGCGGTTGCCATGGCGAAAATCCAGGAATTACGGTTTGAACTGCTTGACCATCCGCCTTACTCACCAGATCTTCTTCTTGTTCCCTCATCTAAAAATTGCGCTCGGAGGACAGAGATTTTCGTCAAATGAAGTGGCAATCACCTTCGTGAACAATTATATTTACAGAGAAAAACGCCGAGTTCTTTTTTGACGGGTTACAGAGATGGGAGCATCGCTGGGAGAAGTGTGTAGAGTTACAAGGAAACTAGGTTGAAAAATAAAAAATAAAATAAAAATATCTTCTATCATTGTTGGGTCGGAAACTTTTCAGACAACCCTCGTAGTATAGAAAAGGGACTGCAAGGGGCTGATGCGGTAAGATAGCCAAGGGTTAACTAGGGCTGAGAGCTACGTGTTTTAAGGACATAACCCGGAAATTCGCCTAAAATTATATATAGGGAAACACTAGATAAAACTGCATCAGGTATGACGGGCATTGGGTACTTGTGTCACGCCCGTCCGATGGTGGGAGAGGAGTTGGCTGTGGTGACGCATCATTCCCTTCCCCCGTGCTAGAACGCAGCTGGCCGACTGTTTCAATGGGAACAGAGAACAACTCTGACCGTGTGTCCAAAGACATACACGAGTCAAAACAGGCCGAGGTGCCTTGCCTCCCCACGTCCACACTAACGTTGACGAAAATAAATACGCAGTAAGTAACATGGATAATCCTAGAATTAAACTCAGCGACTCGTACTACTCCGTAATCAACACCACTGTCGGTAATTTTTGCATCATTTGTTATCTAAACTTCTTCCACAACCACCATCCGTATGATACCTTTTTGAGTTGAAATTAGAGACTCAAAAGTTCTAGAATAACACTATAAAACGTTTTATTTACGCTAATAATGACCGTTTATGAATATTTTTAAATTGCACCCGATCCAATACCCCCTCTAGAGGTGGTAGGTCTATCACAATCCCTAAGTGTTTGTTGCTGGACCGTAAGTAACTAGTATATAAAGTTTTGTAGAAATTCTTCTATGCGTTTAAGATTGTACACGGAAAATTGTTTCACCCCCTTCCAGCCCCCAGTCCTGGGGGCTGAACTACCGCTTAATCAGTATGATAAATGTCGGAATGAAACTTAGTGAGTACTATAACCACAGATTCAACACCAGTTCCAGTTGTTTACTTATTAGTTAGGGGCTGAACTGCAGCTTAACTGACTGTTTATGTCAGAATTAATCTCACTGACTTCCCTGGATTGGACGCTAATCACAGTTATCTTTCGTTATTTTTATGCAACACTCCTCCACTACTTCTGTTAGTGGTGCTGATTTCCCATGCTCTGTGGGGTTGAAATTATACACTAATAACATCTGGAGGGATACTATTAATCTCATCGACAGTGAAAACTAATTTCTCGACGTAAATATGGGCCGGTTTTATCAAGTTTTCAAAAATTCATCCCCGTTCACGATTTGGGAGTTTCCCAACGTTTCAAAAGGCCAACAGAAACCTTCACGGGCGTACACACAACTCACAGAAGTTTTATCAAATTCGGATAAATGGTTTAGGAACACATAGGGGACACATTCATTTTTATATATGGACTGAGTGCTCGGCGTTTCCCGGTTATTTATTTAAATTATTCCGGAGAAGTAATTGACTCGACACTAACCTTTAGTAAACATTTAATTTAACCAGAATCAATGGAGTCAATGTAGGAATAGGTGAGTAACGAGGCGTGAATACAATTCCGCCAGGCAAGGCAGGCGCTAGTTTGTTTTAAATGAGAAAACTGATGGCGGTTACTTTCTCCAAGTGGTGTGACCTTGAATGAACCAATCGCAAAGCTTGAAATAAAGCAGCATAGCCAAACAATAGCGGTTTCATTCTACTGGTTTCAGTGAACTATATTAGGTCGTATATCGTACGTGGCATCAGTGCCATTTTGACAAATACTTTTACGTATTAGATGTATTTATAACAGTGGGCATACGCTCTTCATATATTACGACTTGTTTAGGAAGTTCATACCGTTATTGTGTAAACACTTTAAACCTGAAACACGTGATCGTGCACGTAGCTTATATCCCTTTTAACGCTTCGCAGAAGCTCAGGTAATAAGGCGAAAGTGAGCACGAAATTGAGAGGAAAATTGATCGATACCTATTAACAGGGGGTAAAATACTTTAAAGGCAAGGAATATTCACCCTCCAGTTTCTAAAACAACCTATATTACTAATAAATTGCAATTACAATAACATTCATTAATTACAACGTTTATTTTGCAAGTGATATAAGAACATATATACAAATTTAAATCTAAAAAATATTTATCATAAATAATAAGAATGCAACGATATAAAAATATTTTGCTGAAGTGCTTATGATAATATAGATACCTTTAGTTAATTACATGTATTATGTAAATCCTGGTTCTCATATTCAGGAAATTCTTCTTCATTGCCACATGTGTGTAAGTTTTTAATAATTTATATGAATATTTCTTATAAAATATATGTTCTACATGAAATAATTAATAATTTGATGTTAGAATGTAATAAAACATTGGCATTGGTAAAGAACTACCAAACAATATACGAAGAAAAATAAACGTAAGAGTTGTCCGCTATTTCTATTGGAATAGTCGGCCAGCTGCCTCCTAAATTGGTCAAGGCACGGCGAGGGGAAAGCTGCTACCCCACAGCTAACCCCTCTCCCGTCATCGGAAGGGCGTGGGACAAGTACCAAATGCCCGACCTACCTGATGCAGGTTTTTGTAGGGTTTTCCCTGCATCACTTTTAAGTGAATTGCCCGGTAGGATCCTTAAACCATAACCCGGGGGCCCTAGTTAACCCTTGGCTACCTTCCTCTACCATTCCGCATCCCCCCCCCTTTCAAATCCCTTCCTATGTTACTCAAAGGAAGTTGCCACCATGTGGATTACACTCATGTAGCCTGTTACCCTAAAAAAAGTGTGGGAGAACTGGAAGGTTACATGAAAATAACGGGAATAAACCGAGATTCGAGGCAATTCTGTGGTTTTGGATGTCGCTTAGTTTCATTGTGACAAATTGAATAACGGGGCCAATTTGCGTGGAATAAATACTTTTTGTTTAACCCACAGGAGCGTGGGTGGAAATTTTCGAAAATGATAAAACAGCGATTTATTTGCCGAATGAGACTGTTTCAGGGTCAATGAGTTCAACCCAATTCGGATGGGAGGTGAGCACATTTAGGTATAGAGGTAGAGATACGTAACATAAAAATAACGCGAAAGCTACTTATATTGGAGTCAAATCGTGGGTTATGGATAAATGACATCCCGGGCAACGCCAACCACTCAGCTAGTCTCAAATATAATAAGTTGTGTTTCGAACCCAGCCTTTAGAGCGCTTTGAAAGAATTTCTTCTGTACATGAATAAAAATATTATGATCAATTTACGCACTATATCCATGCTTCATTGGTATTCTAAAAATTAGGCTGTGAAGAATGTGATTTAATAAATTAGCCATAATTTTTGTACAGAAACGGAATTTACGTAACATCCAAAATGTGTAATATATTGACCAAATCTCTAATATAAATTCCCTTTAACGACTATAATATGTCTTCTTAAACACTTAATAGCACTTTTAAATAAAATTTTAAACAGGCATACTTATCTAAATAAACTGAACATTCCTTATAATTAAGTATTTCATTATGTTTTATACAAGACTGTATCCGAAAACTAAATTCATCTAAATTCCTGTGATGGTGGTATCATTGTCTTCTAGGACTAGAGGCCCTTTTTAGCATATGATTTGTGATGGAGTTCTTTAATATTTTTATGGAGAAGTGAATGGCTCAAACATTCGAATTATTTAACATTATTTGGTTCTGGAGGTGATTGATGCAGAATTCTTTTTTATTGTTTTGATGCGGGGAAAGTAATCCAAACTGCATATTTCGAGTTAAGCCTTGATTTTCAAGGAGGGGAATGGAACGATTATAATATGGTGGGAAATTGTTTTGTTGTAATAGTTGATATTTATGTTTTACATTATGGAGGCTGACTTCCGGGGGGATAGAGATATTTGAATTTAGATTTCCGGTCAAAGCTTATAGGATGATGGAAGGTGGATAGGACATTTGGAATGTTGTATTTTACGAGGGTGGTCTGAAAAGTTTCCAACCACAACGTGAAGATGGCAGCACTAGTAAATAAAAGCTAGTGAATTTCGTTGCTCATCCGTTAACAGTTACTCACCAAAGTTTCGGCCATATTAGGCGCGTAGTTGTTATGTAACAGTCGTTTGAGTGAGTTGATGTGAGTGTTTTTGTGAAAATGGAGAAAATCGAGTATCGAGCTGTTATTAAATATTTGTTTTTGAAAGGCAATACGCCTACTCAAATCAAAGATGAGTTGGATTCTGTGTAAGGGACACTGCACCATCATTTACCACACTGAAAGGGCATTTTGGGCAGCTGAATTTAAACGTGGCCGTAAGAGATACGTCCAAAATCTGCAACAGCCGACGAAAACATCGCCAAAGTTCACCAAATGGTGCTACACGACCGCCGAATGAAAGTGAGCAGAGGTCATGAGAACGTGTTTGTTACATATTAAATCATCATTTAGGCATGAGAAAGCTGTCCGCGCGTTGGGTGCCGCATTTGCTCACGTTAGACCAAAAACGTGTTCGAATGAACATTTCCAACGCTCTGGTGGCGACGTTTAGGCGCAATAAATCCGATTTTTGGCGCCGATTACTTACTGTAGATGAAACTTGGATACATTATCATACGCCCGAAACAAAACTACAGTCCAAACAGTGGACTGCAAAGGGGGAACCGGCGCCAAAAAAAGCAAAACTTTTTTTACGGCTGGGAAAGTGATAGCGACTGTTTTTGGGACAGTTATTTTAATCGATTGTCTTCAAAAAGGAAAAACCATTACAGGAGCATCATTACTTGACAAACTGAAGGCAGAACTTGCGGAAAAAGAAAATCCTGTTTCACCAAGACAACGCACCGTCTCACACCTCAGCGGTTGCCATGGCGAAAATCCAAGAATTACGGTTTGAACTGCTTGACCATCCGCCTTACTCACCAGATCTTCTTCTTGTTCCCTCATCTAAAAATTGCGCTCGGAGGACAGAGATTTTGGTCAAATGAAGAGGCAATCATCTTCGTGAACACTTATTTTTCAGATAAAAACGCCGACTACTTTTTGGACGGTTACAGAGATGGGAAAAATGCTGGGAGAAGTGTGGAGAGTTTAAAGGAGACTATGTTGAAAAATAAAAATAAAATATTCAAAAAGAATATCTTCTATCATTGTTGGGTCGGAAACTTTTCAGACCACCCTCGTATTGATCAGTGGCCGTAGGATGCACGGAGATGGGCGAGACGTTAGCAGACAGGCTGGAAATTTAGAAGGCGACGGTGTGGGTATAGGTTGATGGATGGGTATAGTGAGTCAAGTGAAAGACAGAAACGGACGATTCATTTTTCCCGCGGGTCTTAGAGATTGAAGGTAACGTGGTGTGAAGAGAGTAGAAACGTTGTGGCCGTAGTCTATTACAGGGCGAATGAAGATATGTATGTATTGTTTTAGAGTTACAGGGTCGGTTCTGGAGCGTATGCATAAATTATTGGGTGACGCGTTTTCCAACAGTTGGGCTTGTGGGATTAAGCTGAGTGTTTGGTTTAGGTGAATCCGGAGATTACCTGGTTCCAGAAAACTATACGGATGGAATTTATCTCGGTGAAGGAACAGTATAGTTTCGATGCCAAATTATTACAAGGTAGGTTTTCGTTGGTCACCATTTGAAGAGATATTCGTGTAGGGTTACTTGGTACATGTTGAAGGAGGTAAAAAGGTTATTAGGATTTTTTTTATGTACAGAAGGAGGTATTTTTGGTGAACTTGAGAAGGTTATTATTAACACTAGTGCGGTAGAGGAAGTCATTTATGGTGAAAAGAATTGGAGAAAAGATGGCTCCTTGGGGTAGGTCTGCTGAAGGGATGAATTACGAAATGTGTTCACCATTGAATGAGGCGTACGAATTGGATTGGAATATTTAAGTTCAAGAGTTTGTATATCCACACCTTGTCGTGTGCTTTTCTATGTCTATGAACAAGGCAGCTGTGGATTGGAAGTCATTAAGGGAACGAGTAATTGAATAAATGAATTTGAGGATGGCATCAGAAACGGAATGTTGACTCTGGAAACGAAATGTATGGGTGGGTTAGAACAGTTAGCTTTCGAAAATATATTATACCGTTATTATGTAGATGCGTAACAAGGTTTGAACCAACACTAAAGACAATGCGCCGCCTTGAAACAAAATGGTCGATTAAAAATAAATTGCAATCCAATAGTCAGATAGTAGCAAATAAATTAGTAAAAATGAAAGAGTGACACCTGAAAGGTTAGGGAAATGTTAACAAAATAAGGTGTAAAGAAAGAGACACTGAGTCAGCGTTAGGACGAAGTGGCAATGACTGAGACTCTGAAAGAAGCAGCGGCTCAATTTTGCAGAATATTTGACGAGCTTGGGGAGTTGAGCCGAGCTTCATCGAGGCGTGTCACAGAGCAGGTCAATATTTGTGTTACGGCTCCGGCATTAAACGCATGTGCCCCCTCACAAAACCCCACTGCCCCTTCTTTTGTCAGTTTTAATTCAAGCAGAACTTGTGTTTTCGTCTGTCCGTTGCGCAGGGCTACATCAAGCAAGAGCAGCAGCTATTACAACATCAGCATCAGACTATTATCTGTAATAATGGACTTGATAGACGGCTATTTTACTTACACTTCCTCATTGCAAAACAATTACGCACCATAAATGAAGTGTTACCGGATCGATTACTTGTTCACGTATGGGTTTGTAATCTAATCCCGCAAACAACAAAACACTGATCAAAATCGTTTAAAAGGTTGCACCCCTGAAAGTAAATAACATCTTTATTTAAGCGGAGTAAACATTCATTATTGTCCAAAGATAATATATTTTTGTACTGATTTATTTGCAGCCGCATCAACTTCTCAGGCTATTAGCGACTCATTATGGGTGCTAATTTTTACTTTGTCGGGGGACTAGTTAACGAGTGTCTCTCCAACCAGGAGGAGGATCCTCTACTTCACGCGAAAAGCCACCCGCCGCGCAGCTTTCCAAGAAAATCGACGCATCTATGTACAACCTGCTATTGTCGTCGCCAATTTCTTTGTCCTTA
Source organism: Zhengitettix transpicula (assembly GCA_037074705.1). Lineage (NCBI taxonomy): Eukaryota > Metazoa > Arthropoda > Insecta > Orthoptera > Tetrigidae > Zhengitettix > Zhengitettix transpicula. The sequence continues at coordinate 117,298,208 of CM073592.1, read as the reverse complement.
AGAGTTTCCACGTGCGTATACCACGCAAGGGTATGATGAAATAACACACATCCATGACCTCGCCGGGATTAGAACCGGGGACCAATGTGATGCGAGACAGTCATGCTGACCCCTACAGCACAGGAGGTAGGCAATATAATATACTTTATTTGAAATTGGGGAGTTGACATTTTCATTACTAGAGTGGATCTTCTGTGGCTTAATCTTAATCTCAATATCAGGCTTTAATTATAGTTGTAAACATAAACGAAGGGAAGGGGAAAATCTGAGACGATTCCTCTGAGGCGTCACAAGTACTTTGGAAAATGAGTGTGGCACACGGAATATTACGCGAGTCTTGCGTCTCTGCCGTTGACTGCGCAGTGGAAACGTAGTATGCTTGAACTCCGAATTTATAGAAAAGTTTCTGGCGGTTGGTGTACCCTGGATTTTTGCTGAGCTCTTGTCGTATGATTATGGCTTGGCAACTCTCTCTTTCTCTCTCTCTCTCTCTCTCTCTCTCTCTCTCTCTCTCTCTATCTATCTATCTATCTATCTATCTATCTATCTATCTATCTATCTTTTTTTTTTTTTTGGGATACTGTGGAAATCTTCGAAAGACGAGGAGGGTGCGCACTCCTCAACAGTGCCGGATTTTTACCGGCTAAAACCACAAACCCTTTGCTCCTGACATTTATCCACCCTGGAACTACTTGCGTATCTATCTATCTATCTATCTATCTATCTATCTATCTATCTATCTATCTATCTATCTATCTATCTATCTATCTATCTATCTATCTCTCTCTCTCTCTCTCTCTCTATCTCTCTATCTCAATCTCTCTATCTCAATCTCTCTATTTCAATCTCTCTATCTCAATCTCTATCTCTCTCTATATCGATCTCTCTCTTCTCTAACTCTAACTCTCGCTATCTATCTCTATCTCTATCTCTCTATCTCAATCTCTGTCTGTATGTCTCTCTATCTCTATCTCTCTCTTCTCTAACTCTCTGTATCTCTCTATTTCAATCTCTCTATCTCTCTACCTCTATCTCACTCTCTCTATCTCACTCTCTCTATCTCACTGTCTCTATCTCTCTCTATCTGTATGATTCTCTGTCTTTATCTCTATCTCTCTATATCTCTCTATCTCTATCTCTATCTCTCTCACTTGTTTCCCTAGCTAAGACTTCAACAACTGACTTCTCATATGTTTTCAACAACTCACTCACTAATAACTAACTCCCTGTCTACTCTTCCGTATCTCTCCAACAACTGGCTTTCTTCCGTCACTTCCTCCTATTGGGGTCTCTGAAGTAGTTTCGTCGATAGACCAATCTCCATGCTTGGTCAGATCACATGATCTGGTTTTGCCAACCAGGAGGATCCTCTACTTCACGCGTCGCCCAGCTTTCCAGGAAAATCGACGCATCTATGTACTACTACTATTGTCGTCGCCAAATTTCTCCAAATCCTTAAGAGTTTCCACGTGCCTATACCACGTAAGGGTATGATGAAATAAAAACTAAATTACTTTACCAGTCGAACATAATCTTGTTCTAAAATACAAAAAAAAAGGTAAGAACTCGTAGATTATACATTTTGGTTGATCTTTTAGAAAACTTGATCGCGGTGAAATTAGCGTTTGAGAAAAACTGTATGGTAGGAATTACACAAAATAATAATACACAAAATAATTATTTACTGCCTACATTTATTTATTTTCTAAATGTTTACAGTTTGAGTCTATTTTCTTCATCCTGCAAAGATTTCTCAGAACGGACATGCAATGTGCTGGATACCCATACACCGGAACACATTTTCATTGCGTTTAATATTTTGTCCTCGAACAGACATATTCATTATGGGAACGGAGGTGTAAGGAAAACGAATTATAAAATGTAATGTAAGCCATAAGTATCTATTAATACCTTGATGTTAAATCAGAATAGTTCCCTATGTGTTTCATGCGGAATGTGGATCAAATAGCCAAAATTTTAACATTTTGCGAGTTAATTAAAATTAACATTTAATTCACAATATATTTGTAAAGTGAAATTTTCGCACTCCAATTTATTTTACAGTAACAGCCTACATGACGGTATTCCATACAGTGGCAACTCCCCTGTAATAGCATAGGAAGGGATTTGAAAGGGGGGATGCGGAAGGGTGGTGGACGGTAGCCAAGGGTTAACTGGGCCCCCGGGCTATAGTTTGAGGATCCTACCCGGCATTCGACTAAAAGTAATGCAGGACAAACCCTAGAAAGCCTGAATCAGGTAGGACGGGCATTGGGTACTTGTCCCACGCCCTTCCGACGGCGGGAGAGGAGTTCCCTGTAGGGATGCAGCATTCCCTATTCCCTTCTCCGTTCCTCGGCCAGTTTAGGAGGGAATATTTCAATGAAAATAGCGGACAACTCTTACCGTATGCCCAAGGTCTGGGTTGCCAGAACATACACACCTCAAAATCAGGTCGAGGAGCCTCGGTTTGTAAGAACCTTAGTTCAAAAACTGATAGAGGAAAAGACATACCCAAAGATAGTCCTCTCCGTCTCTCCAGGAAGATTCACCTGAGAGAGAACCTGACAGGCTTTGGTACACAGATGATGTAGAAGAAGAAAGTGTAGACAAATATAGGGTAATCCACATAAAGGCCATTTACCTCATACAATAGGAAAATGATTGAAATGGGATGCGGAAAGCTATAGCAAGGTAGCCAAGGGTTAACTAGGAGTTTAAGGATCCTACCCGGCAATTCGCCTAAAAGTGATGCAGGGAAACCCCTATAAAAACCTGTTACTTGTCCCACACCCTTCCGATGGCAGGAGTGAGGTTTTCTGTGGGGTCGCATCTTTCCGCTTTCCGTGCCTTGACCAGTTTTGGAGGCAGCTGGCCGACTGTTCGAATGGGGACAGCAGACAACTTTTACCGTATGCCCAAGGTCTGCGACTCTGGAACATACATCTCTCAAAACAGGCCGAGGTGTTTCGGCTTGTGGGAGCCTTAGTTCAAATACGGAAAGAGGAAATGGCATCGTCAAAGGTAGCCCTATCCGTCTCTCCTATTTTGATTCAATTTATTTGTAGGTGTAGACAGGCTACGTATAGGGTAATCCACATAGTGGCAACTTCCCTCTTATAGCACACGAAAAGGAGTGAAAGGGGGGATGCGGAAGGGTAGAGCAAGGTAGCCAGGGGTTAACTATGGTTTAAGGATCCTACCCGGAAATTTGCCTCAAAAAGTAGCCAAAGACATTTATCTCCTCATTGCTTAAAAGCTACAATGAGTGTTATATATAATAATGTTAATTACGGGTAATGGAATTAATGAGTCTCGGTCTACTTAGCATATTAAAAGACCGACGAACCCCTCAACCGAGTAAGACCGAAGCTTTTTTTACTGTATAAAATATACAGGGGCATAATGTAACGAATTTAGGATATCCCAGGCACTTAAGTGGTCCTATTCCTGATGGGCAATTGGCTACATCATAAGTTCAAAGGTTTATTTTAATTAAATCACATACCTCTTCATGTAACCCTTATTTTAAAAGAAGCTATCCTTTTTTCGCAAATACTTTAAAATAGAAATTATTGAAAGAGCTATCGGTTTAGTCTGCATTTTACTGTAAACTATGGTAAGAGTATGTAATCGACTTTAAATAAAACGTATAGAAAACACAAAATTTACTGTTTGGGTTCATAATTACGTTTACCATTTCTTAGATTATATTATGTGAAATGCTGTATAAACGTTACCACTACATGAATCTAAATATAGTTATAATCAAAGAAACTTCTTTCCATTTTACTACATAATTATGTTATGTCGCAAGAAATCCGCGTTGAATCATACTTTAGCAAGTTCTCTATATTAAATTAAATTAGTTATTTGTAGGCACGTTTTCTTGTCCGTGGAATTACAAATAGGGGGAATATGCAAGGTGGTTCTAAGGTCTTGGTACAAACTTAGAGTGGCGGAACAGGTTAGTAAAGCATACATTTTGTGTATTAGATTGTATGGTCGGAAGTGAAGAGTCGTGAACAAAAAAATTGAGACAAGAGATGAAAAAATTGCTTATTTACCACTTCATCTCAAAGTGCTTCTTTCCAGCAATTTTTAAAATAAATGATCAAAATTGCAACCACCAACGTCGCAAATACGCGTTTGGTAACGTCGAATGAGTGATTGGCGAACAGTTTAAAAATGATGCCAGCCGCTATAGATAGTCGAGCAACTGAGTCAAGTCTTGGTCCCGATTTTGAGCAGTTATTGTAAAGATTGCAAAGAAAGAAGCTATTTCCGGCGATGTAAATAAACAATATTTATGTCTTCAAGTCTCATTTGTTTTTTGCTCGCAACGTGGCGCTTCCGAACATACATTACAATACAAAACATGTATGTTTTGTTTAAAGTTTGTTCCTTCGACCATGGAATCAGCCTGTACACTCTACCACTGAACAATTATTTTAAGAGTATATTAAAAATATTTTAGGCATTATTAACTGAAATCCGTGGCCTTAATATATCTATATAATAAAAAAGAATGTATATTTGTATGTATGTATGTATGTACGTATGTATTTACGTTGTTATTTATACAAATTTTATCGCGTAGACAGAATTCAACAAAAATTGGTATATATATTCTGCCAAAATCGAGAACCGGTACTGTGGGGGTGAGAAACCCCTAGAATAAACGTGGAAATAATTATAATTGAAATAAGTTACGAATTAGTGTTAAATTACTGCGCGAGACGATGACGTCATAAGTTTTCAAGACATTGACGCATCCTAAATATAGTTCTGTATTTCGTAATGAAATAAAGCAGAAATATTTTGATTGAATAAAAAGTAAAATTTTTTCCAGTATTACTCCATCGAATAGTAATAAAAAACAATACGAAACACTTTACCATCCTTGCGCAATTTGGAATAGTTAATTATCCCGCTATCTTTGATAAAGCCAATATGGCGCCTTATAATACATTCAAATGTGTGTCGGTCGAGATTTATAAAATTTCATAATATAACGTACTATTGTATCCTGTATAATATTTCAGAAGATAATAAGATTTGTCTAAGGTACGACTGCTGAATTATTTGTTTGTAACTATAAAAGTATTGAAAATGACGTACGGAACTCCGAAAGTTTTTATGGTCGTTATTCAATTATTGCACTATCAGTCAAAGGTATGTACAGAAATAGGAACATTTAAATTGAATTAAAAGTACAATTAATTATACTTTACGCAACGTATTTCTATAAAATTGTATAAATGTAAACAAATTATTGCGTGCAATTTGTGTCGTGAAACTAAAATTTGAGGTTAGGATAGCAATATTTGTTTTCCATTTTTGGGAACGACGTTATAGATGTTCAATTTCTGAGAAATGAAGCTGAGCAAAAATATTTTGATTGAATAATAAGTATAATTAAATCTACCAATACCACATCGAGTGATAAATATAATTTATTATGAAAGGTTATACAATCCATGGCATTAATTTTCTTTTAAATAACTTGACTTTTGACGTGGAATATTTAACGGGATCAGGGACCAATATGTTTCCCAATTATATCTTGCAATACGCACTGGAAGATACATAGAATTATTATAAAAACAATACTTAAATGTTAAAAATTGATATTTTTTTTATTGAAGACAGCGTATTTCCTAATGGTTTGCATTAATTTTATACAATGCTACCAACTGCAGATTGCTAAAACCACCAAATAGTTTAATTTCAGATGGAAAAATTATATGTCTACAAATTTAATAATGGTTTTAAATAGTGTATGTATATCTATCTATCTATATATATTATATAAAATTGTCTTATACGGGTATGTATGTGTGTATACATGTGGGTATGCATATGGGTATGCTCCGCTTACAAATCGACACCCTCGAGGAGCGTTACATAAAAATAGCGCAAAAGCAACCGAAATTGGAGTGTATCGGGACATCTCGGGCAACGCCGGGCACCCAGCTAGTACTAATATAATGGCAGATAATGCTAGTCATATGAAAATTTTTGTATCCACCGGAAAAGCAGTTAATTTAATAACAGAAAACCAATGATATATAACGTTACCACAACGGTTGAAGATAAAATTAATTGGATGGGAGCATATGGTCAAAGCTCTTTCCAGGCTATTTTTATCTTACAATTATACAAACTGATTCATAAATCAACAGGGTATATGTATTCGAGATAACATTAACCGATATTGAATCTACCGAAAATTGAAAGTGTTTAAAGCGACGCAAGGATTAAATTTTTTTCCCGTTTGTTGGAAGAAAAAATTCTGCATAATGTTAAAATTTTGTTTTAATATGTAAATACAAATATTTAAATGTCAATTAAACAGGTCAACGCCATTTGTTTTAGTAATTTATTCCAATGACAGACGCTTTCCTGCTTACTTAAGAAATCTTGTAGTATGCTCACTGTAAAAAGGATTTAATGAATAAAGAAGTATCTGAAAAGTCCCTTTCCTGGAATCTTTTATGGTGAGAAATATATCCCCTCTTTAAAGGAGCATGTTTGTAGAGGAATGCTGCTGCAGACACGTGCTAACTCCACGGAGAATCGATGTTCGTGAACAAGGAACCTTTGTACTCAGCAAAGCCAAGGAAATGTACGAAACATTTTAAATTCTTCAAACCATTATTGTGTTATTTAATGTGGACTGATGTCATACGTCAAGGTTTATTTTAAAGAAAATCTCGGAACTGTATTTTAATTTCATTCTCATTACAACTTTTACTGAGGCATTATGCTGTGTTACACTACATCGTTATTTACTCTTTACTGTAAGCTACTCTGTCTTCCAGGTTTAATTCATATCTTATTTCATACACATATACAAAAATATGTATGTAATCTAATCAAAACGTATAGTGACAAAGTTTGCCTCGTATTGCCTACTAAATCTTAAATTCACAACTCGTTTCCATGTAAATTTCAAATAAATGCACAGCTACACTTTACACGTGATTATAGAGTGCTCTGATGTTTTATTAGTCATATCTTCACGAAGCAGTCCAGAAATTTCCCAAGTTAAAATATTTCAAACAGAAGTGATGTATTTTGTTCCTATAGGGCTAAATGCCTTTAGAAATTTAACGAAAACGAATAAATAAACAATACAATAAAATACTGAGAATTACATTTTTACGTGCAATTGATTACCCAGAAGATTACCACACGTTTACAATATGTTGAAACGTCTCAAATTAATTTGAGTATATATAAAAAGTACAATGAAGTATAGTTAGTAGAAGCATACACCTATAATAGATGTTCCGCGCAGAGGATTTATAATATAATCTACGTCATAATTGGACCATAAAAATGCACCAAGACAACGGGTGTGGAGGAAATGAAAATAAAAACTTAAGATCCATAACTTAATATTCCGCTTCCAGAAATTTGTAAACTTCATGAAAGTCAGTATTAAATGGCTTATAATATTGAACGATTATAAAATTAAAACTTAGCGAGCTATCCAGAGATCTGTTTTAATGCTGACGTTTATGAGCGTTAAAGTCAAAACATGTTTTACAGTACAAAATTAGGCAAGCTACGAGTTAAAATGTCATCAGTAGTGGTTTAAACAGATGTAGAAACCGGATAGATAATTGTTTACAGGTTCATGGGAGAATAGGAGAACGCAATATCAGTAATTTTTAAAGAATGTACACAAAGGAAATATTAATTGCATTCACGGAAAACGGTGCAAAAACCAGACCAATACTGCGATTAAATTTCGATAATTAAATTACCAGTAACTTGTAACGAGAATTTTAGGATAATGGAAACGTCAGCTCACATATTTTCAAGAATTTTTTTTTACTCAAAATTGTAGAATTTAGAAAAATTAAAGGGAGTCTATTAACAGAGATGGAGCTTGACAAACGTGACATAAAATACCTAAATACATTTGGTAAATATTGTAAAACGTAGCTAATATTTTTAAAACCTAAACAATTTAGATCCTTCAATACGCAATGCTTGCAGGATGACAAGTATGGAGGCATCATCGTCCGATGTTAATCGTTGGAATTTAGCAATAAGTATCACGCCTTGGTGAAATAAAATATTAATAACGTAATATAATATGTTTTTATACATTATTTTAAATATGTACCACTTGCGACATAGTTTATGTCTGACATCTATTGAGAATCGAAAACAATATTTCCTTGAGAAAATCTCGAGTAATTTCCCACTTTTTTCTTTGTTAAAACCAGATTGAAATACTATAATGAAACTCATCTACATCGATGACGAAAATTGTGATTTTAGGAGGATGACAGTTCACGCACTGCAAAATCCGTGGGAGACTTAGTTAGGCAATCCCGCGACACGTGCTACTCACGATTTTGTGGTTGAGGTGCTGCAACTCGCGCTCGGTGACCTTGCGGCGGTTCTGCTCCTGCTGCTGGCGGCGGTACTGGCTGTACTTGTAGAAGAGATACATCCCCGGCAGCGCCAGCACGACGAAGGGTTTCATGAAGGCCGAGGACGCGAGCCCCCGGGGAGGCATGCTGTGGCCGGCCGCCTGGCTGCACTGCACCGCACTGCACTGCACTGCGCGGCGCCGCGCAGCGACGCTCTCGGTCGATACGCGCAGACGCGTCGCACCGTCCCGCGCCCGGTAAACACTCCTGCGTCCAATAAATATTATAATAACATTCTACACTTATCTTCTATGACTTCGAGACTTGCCTTAGATCAAGCACACACAAAAAAAAAACAAGAATAGCTATCGCATATTATGCAATTTAGATATAATTTCTATTGTTTTGCGGATATTAAGTGCGGTTATGTCTCGAATATACTCAAGACCGTTCAATGGATTTGTAACGGCTAAAGTGCTACCTCCTTTCTAATTAGAATTCTCTTTCTCTCTTTGCCGAATCTGTAAGTCGACAGTTATCATGTAGTCCTTCCCATTACTCTCGGTTCTGATCTTCGTCCTTCATATTCTGGTAACTCCTTCCCCACATCATCCATCATTTAAACTCTTAGTCCTCCCACTTCTCTCTTACCCTGTAATTCACCTTCAATAAAAAAAATCATTGTACAGTCTCTTCTAATGACATACCCGATCCATTTATTTTCATTCCGAATTATTTTCCTACTGCCACAATTCTGTTCGTCATGTGTAAATCGTATATCAAAATTCATAAGATAGCCTGGCGATTTAAATATTTAGCAGACTTTAAAACAAAAATTGCTTTCATTTTTCCCGCATATAAATTATGGAGACCTGGTAACAAGTAAAATCCCTTCCTCGCTCGTCGTCCGATGTTTATCTTTTCCGTCTCCTCACCATCTACTCTCACTGTCACATTCTGACCTTTATATAACTCCATCAGAAGTCCTACGATCTTCCCAGTCAATAACGATATATTTAGCACCTGCAATAATATGTCCAACCTGTGACGGATCTGTTGGACGCCTCACATTCCGAAACATATTAGTAATGTAATGAAATTATATTTTCATATTAACCGCTTATTTCTTATTGATATTTCATCTCCTTTTTAATTAAAAAAATCATTGAGGTTATTGATAAATAAACTATCTTGTCCATTTGGAAGTTCTTTGTAATTGATGGACTTCAGTTGGTTTCATTCGTTGGTTGTTGGGTAGCAACGAAACACGAAACGAGAATCACGTATCCAGATCAAAGGAATTATGTATTAATCAGGGCAAAAATAGTCGGTATTGTAAACCTATATACTAGAAAAGGATGTACGTTTTTATGTATGTATGTATGTATGTATGCATGCATATTTATATGTATTTACGTAAATTTCTATACACATTTAAACGCAGGAACAGATTTGAAGAATATTTGTACCAATATTTGTTGCAAACAGAAGAAACGGTACTGTGGGGGTGACACACCTACCACCTCCAGGAGCGGGGGTGGAAATTTTCACACATTCTAAAACTTTTTTTATTTGAGTCAGATAAATGTTTTTCTGGGTCAGAGAGATTGATAGTGTTTCTACCGATGTCATGGCTGCATAATTTCAACCTCAATGACATGGGAAAGGAGCACGCTGAGGAGTGGGGGTCGAAAGGCGTTACCAGAAAATTACGGGAATACAAACAGGATTGGAGTTAAATCCAGCGTTATGAATGTCTCTGAGTTTAATTATGACATTAAATGTGACATTTAACTCCCAGGTGCGGGGGTGGACGGGGGTATAAATTGTGAAGAATTTTAAACGCTCCGTATTTGCGTCGAATAAATATTTGTCGGGATCAGTGTCATTGATAATATTTCTACCGATGTTGTTTGTGTATAACTTCAACAACCCCTTTCCGTATTGGAGAAGAGCACGTTTAGGGAAGATAGAGGGGTGTTACATAAAAATTACGTAAAACGACTGAAATTCGAGTCAAATCGTGGTTATGAATGTCATTGAAGTTAGTTATGAAAACGTGGGAAACACGCGGTGGTGGAATGGGGTGTAAGGGGCTTGGAGGAGGTGAATAGAAATTTTCAAACATGTTAATCGGCATATATTTTCATCGGATAAATATTTTTGGTATCAATGAGATTCATAAAATTTCTCTACTTTTTATCCGTGTATAATTTCAACCCCTTTCGGGCTTGGGGAGGGGAGCACCATTAAGAGTGGAGGTGGACATAAAGCAAAAATAATCGAGATTGTAGTGGAAAACGGGTTGTAGATGTCACTCAGTTTAATTATGACATTTAACTTGCCATTTAACTCCCAGGTGTGGCGGTGGAAATATTTTAAACATGGAAAAGCGCAGACATTTGCGTTGAATAATTTTTTTAGGGTTACTTAGTTTCATTGTTTCCTACCGCAATTTGTGTATAATTTCAACGCCTTTCGGAGGGGAGCTCGCTTAGGAGCGGGGGTGGTGGAGCGGTACATGAAAATAACGCAAAAACAACAGAGATTCGTGTCAAATCGGGGTTATGGATACCATTGTGTTTATTTATGACAACCTGGACAACATGTGTGGATGTGCAGACGTGGTAGGATGGGATGATAGAAATTTTCAAACATGATGTGTTTATATAATTTTAATCTCTTTCGGCATTGGAGGTGAGCACATTTAGGGTTCGAGGTGCGTTACATAAAAATATCACAAAAGCAACCGAGATTGGAGTCAACTCGGGGATTATGGATATATGACAACCCGGGAAACACTGGGCACCCAGCTAGTTATATAATAATTGTCTCATATTCGTCAGATTTCTAAACATTATTAACTTAATAGAATTAAAGTTCTATTTTTCAGATATTCACATTCTTAATTATTCTTAAAACATTGATTCAATATTATTGGTTCATTTTACGTTTGTTATTTTTAATTATTCTTGTATAATGACGCAAATGAAGTTAATTTTTGTTTATGTATGCAACGTACACGGACTGTGGGGATGTCTGATTATGTACAAGGACGACATCGCATGTTGGATCCTTGCAAGAAGTGTTTAAGTACTAACGTCATATCCAGTGACGTCATCACTACTCAACACCACAACATTAGCCTGCTGCGTCAGTATTTGTTAATTATCCGTGTTTTTCTGACAAAGAGACATTCTTCTAAGTCCCTCGTACTTGATACTGACTTGGACTTGCTTTGATGTGTGTAGAGAAGTTATGCAAGAGTTTATGTCGAGAATTAAATTGCAATTATATCATAAAGTTGGTAAGTTATATAAAATTTGTAGAATAGCAATTTAGTAAGGATGGTCTTGCAATTTAAATAATCATCTCAACTCAGATTTGGGGTTGAAGATTGTATTATAGATACACGTTGTAGCGCGATAGTTTTATGTTTGTGTATATCTATATTTTATTTTAATGTAATTAGATATTAGCAAGGGTTGAGAACTTGACAAGTTGGTATTTGACCAGGCGCCGCCGAGGCGGATAGATAATCACTTCGGTCTGGACTTAGGCACGTAGGCTGTTGACTCTCGGAAGTTACCTGGACTGCCACACCGTGGGAAAAACCTCACAAAAAAAACCGAATTTAAATTAACACGTGACTGCCTGAACCAATCATATTTCTTGGTTCAGGAAGAATCGATCCAAAGATGATCGAGACTATCGATATTTTACATCCAGCGAAGGAGCTGTAAAGAAAGTGTAGAAGGACTCCTCGACGAACCGTCGCCAGGGACGGACGTACAGCCCCAAACTTGCAGTTTTCCAGAGGACTCGAAGAGATCGCGGGTGCCACATGATCACGGCCAGAGATCCACGCGAGGTAACTGCAAGTGTCTCAATCCATGACGCGCCTGAGGATTCATACTACAACGTATCATCAACAACCTAAGCTCCTGATATTGATAAATAAAATTTGTCCTTAAGATACACTTATACAGAGAGATGGATGATTTTGTGACGAGGTTTCTTTGTATTTACTTAGCCAGGGCACTTGACAAGAAAACTCGTCGTACATATAAAATATTTATCCTAGTGTAGAAAGTCCTCCATCACCATATGTAAGATATGACTGGGTAAGCCAGCAACTTTATTCCCGGAAAGAATATGTTCCTGCTTGGGATTTTCCTCTTTCCGACTTTTGCCACGAATTTTATAATAAGGTTCCCATAAGCCGTGACACCTTGTCCGGATTTTAGGATTCCGAGATCCGTATTTTAACGCCCCTTCCATCCCCACCCCTAGGAGTTAAACTTTATGTTAACCCTGCTCAGATGCCATAACTAAACTCAGCTAGTTCCTAAACACTAGAATTGACAGCAATCTTGGAAGTAGTCGGATTTTTTTGTCACCTCCTTTCACTCGACATCATACCAATTCTTATGTCATTACGAGATTAAATTCGACACTGAAAGTTTTAAGAGTGACATTATGAATCTGAGTGACCCGTTAAACTATTTTTGTGGCGACAATATTAGGCCATATTTATTATCACATATTTTGTATTTCGAAAATTCCGCCCCCCCCCTCCCCCCATCTCATACAGGTGATAGAGTTATCTTAAATCCACGGGGTTGATTCCTGTACCTTAAGTGATACTTGTACCAAGTTCGATGGTTCCACGCATTTGTAATGTACCATTGAGAAATTAGAAATAGTATTAGGTAAGCAAGGAATTTGGGGCGAGTGGTCGCAACTGCATGTGAGGCGTCTCAATTGAGAGCGCTTGTTTTGCTGATTCCAAAACTCCACATTCCTCAGCTTTGAAATATGGGTCGTGCTCAGACGTATTTAAAACTTCTTCGCCGTCCTGAAAGTTGGATTTAGCTTCAACTGGAACCCATATCCCGAAGAATCTCTTTCCTATCTTCTATAATATCGTCAATCCTTGACATCTATCCTTCCTGGAGGTGAACATTAATCTACGAGAACTTAAAGATCACCGCAGTTCCAGTGAATTTTATCACCTACATTCCTTGTAATAAGCACAGTGACTAAACTTTGCCATTACTACATCTTGCCAGTGGACTCTATCACCGACGACAGTCACTGGCGCACGACAATTATTATTACACATTAATTAATTACTTAATTTACAATAATAATCACGTATTATATAACTGAGCAAATAATTCTCGAATGAAATAACGGAACTGAATTTACTACGACGCACTTCTTATACAAGGGGGATTATTATGAGCAAATTTATGGGGTTGCAATGGGCTATATTTTGAAGAGATGGCTTTGGAAAGTGCTACGGTCAGAATTAGTAGGATCCAAGCCAAACATAATGTGTGCAAGATCTTTCGCCCGCAAAGGAAAATTAAAGGCCTCCTGTCAATGGTCAAGGACGGCCTTGGACACCAAAGGGGTCTATAATATTCCGTGCGAATGCGGGCTGGAATATATGAGGCGGTTAATTCCAGAGTAGGCTATCTCATTTATGATCCTATTTGAGGATTTTGCTTCACATTTTTGACAATGTCTATCCCAGAATTATTTCTGCTACCATTTCTTGAGCGTTGAATAACCTACACTCGGAGCAATCTGGCATTGAGAGATCCCCAATTTACATAGTTTTTGCCAAAAATGTGGTATAGCCCACTCTGGCATTAGCCATACAGTAGAGATCTAAACTGGAAGAGAGTGTTAAATGGAGACATGAGTTTCCAACTTAGCAAAGGATGAGATCCACTTATGTCTAGTTTGCGACGGCAACACCGTGACCAAGCAGAGATGGTCCACTCAACGGATCCAAGGGCGAGGGTCGCGAGTCGAATCTCCCACTAATGAAAACAGCGACCAAAAATGGGGGAAGAATATACCTTCCAACACAGACACCCGGACTGTCATCACTATCTCGGCACTTCACACATGAACACGATTGTTCAACGATGTACGACTTCAATGAGATTGGAAACCCGAGATGACTACATAAAATACTTTCAATGTAACCGAAACTTTCCTCTCCATTTCACAGTGCATACTGGCGTAAATAAGGCTTTACTTTCATCGAATTAGTTTACAACAGTCAATTAACAAATACGTATAATATTAAATCGTAGATAAATTTAATTGCATACTTATTATTTTATTAGCGGCAGAACTCTTATAAGACTTCCAGAAGTTACTCACACTGTTCTGATGATTAATTGCAAATAAAAGTATAATTTGAATATATTGTAATGAATTATTTTTGTGGGCTGGGTTTTTACGTTAAATCAAAATAAATATTTGACCAATATAGAAATTTTATATAAGTTTATTAAAGTTAAACATGAAAACTCTTATCTCAGGCACCTGTGGTTTTTACATAGAAGAGATCTGCTGCCCGTACCAAATGCGTACTGCTATTCTGTGTTGTGTTGCCTGCTGTAGCTCTCGTACCGACGTACTGGCGTCGACTCAGGGGTTGAATGCTGGCAAGCCGTCGTACTAAATTGTGTGGTGCTATTCTGTGAACTCTTCACTAACAAATTGTGGCCCCTTTCTCACCACGATTCTGCCTCAAACTATATAAGACACAACAATTTTACGGAGCCTCTTTTAATCACATCCACCACCTTCAGTGAGCGCAGAACAACTGTCCTTTTCAAAAGCTTATCTCCTCCCTTATATCCTCCCATTCTTTTACTTTTTTCATTGTTAGAAAACTTCGTCAGTTTTACTGATTCTTCCATTGTCACAAGATTTATAGCACGCAGCTGCAGTTCCGTAGTCAACAATGGCTAACTATTCTGTCATGTGGAGGCCAACAATCGAGACAGAAAACGAAATTACTTGGATGGATATATTTATCTCCTCCACCCCCACGCACGTGCACGGTTTCGAATTCTCAAGACCACAGCAAACAACACTTCCGAGATAAAGAAAAACTTAAACCTAAATACACGCGTTACAATATTAACAATAAAGGAAGATAATTTATTTTCGAGGAACACTACTAGACGAATCCATAAGTAATCTATTTGAATGAGCAATAAGCAATGGGCGAGGAACAACAATGTACTATATTTTTCGTCTATTTCGTATTGTTATTAGGGTCATACAGTATTAATTTCAGTATTCAAGTTGATAATGTATATAGTGAAATTGCACCAGATAAATATTACTGTTAATCTAGATAATTATTTTCTTTATGCTAAACAAAGTCAACAAGGTTATTGGTGGTTCTTAAATTATTCGCTTGCCTAAATAAACCAAAATAATAAACTATATTTCTTCATCTTTAAAAGTTGGTTAAATAAACTTATAGATACAAGAGGAAATTTTCTCAGACATCTAAAGCGCTATATTCTGAAGTATACATAAAATATTACAAGCAGATTTATGGTAAAATAAAGTTGAGTTTATGGTTTTATTTTTTCGAAAAGACTGATGACCTCTATAATTTTCGTATTTTATATCGAGTCATAAATCTTTTACAACAAATGTTTTATTAAAGTGAACGTTTCTTCGTTATGTAAATAGACATGTTTTATTTTAAATTTTTTAGTTTTAATTTATAGTCACGGTATTGGCAGTTTATAAAATACATAATAGTTTACTTCATTAGATACTATCAATAATTTACATCATATTTATCCAATTATTGAAGATTTTATTTCTGCATTTGGATTATTTATCATTTAAGTGCATTTGTCAATAAAGTAGTTCTTTATTTAATAAAAGTTCAAAAATATATAAAAATCCTGCTTGGAGAACATTAAGATTAAGTGGTGAAATAAAGCCAATTACCTCTTATAGAAGAGATTAATGTTTCAGATTTTATACGGCATAAACAGCCTTTTTAAACTGCAATACACAAAAATGCCATTTCTATTAACACGCTTTGCAATCACAAAACCAATATTGAGGCATACATGTGTTACCATCTTTCGTTTCCTTTTCAATGTGAATTATAATCCACAGTGTTAAATTTTTTAGCAAGTCAAACAAATAAATTTAACCGTATTTAACAGTATGAATGATAAATCGTTTTGAAACTGAAACAAAAAATGATAACACATACAGGTATGTCTCAATATGGCTTGAATCAGACGGCTGAAAATTGGTTTTATGATTGGAAAGCGTGTAAATAGAAACGACATTTTTTTATTGCAGTTGAAAATGATTGATTTTACCTAAAGCTCCGGAAAATAAATTGTTGTACAAGACTTTAAGGAAAAAAGTTAATTTCACCAATAAATTAAATAATCCTTTTGTCAAATACAAAATGAAGCATGGGAAACATAAACAAAATAAATATTAAACAGAATAAATAAATAAAGATTAGTTTCGTCGTTCAAAAATTGTATGGATCAATCAGTTAAGGCATTCATGATACACATAGTTAAAAATTATTTCTAGATAAAATGTATTTTCGGCTGTTGTTTATTTCTGTAATAAAATTTTGTTTCCTAAATCTGGCTTAGCATTTATTCGAAACAAAGTTGCCATAATATTGTAGAAAAACAATATTCTCTGTATTATATTGTTTATCTTGATAATAAAGGAAATACCGATATTGGATCTAATTCGAATATGTGCGAATGTTTCTCATACTTTCACGCCGATTTAAATGTAGGTTTTACGCAGGCTGAATTATTACATTATTTATTTTATTGGAATTTAGGGACAAGCCAGCAGAAAAGGGAAGGAAGCTTGCGAGT
Organism: Zhengitettix transpicula; assembly: GCA_037074705.1. Taxonomy (NCBI): domain Eukaryota; kingdom Metazoa; phylum Arthropoda; class Insecta; order Orthoptera; family Tetrigidae; genus Zhengitettix; species Zhengitettix transpicula. The sequence goes on along the minus strand of CM073592.1, from coordinate 117,281,116 downwards.
GATTTCTCTCGCAGTTGAACCTTCCCAGAGAGTTCTGGCGGAGGCAACATTTGGGGATGCCTTCACATCCCTCTGGTTTTTTTGAACTAAGGTTCCACATGCCGAGGCACCTCGGCCTGTTTTGAGAGGTGTATCTTCCGGGGTCACAGACCTTGGGCATACGGTAAGAGTTGTCCGCTATTCCTTTTGGAATAGTCGGTCAGCTGCCTCCTAAACTGGTCGAGGCACAGCGAGGGGAAAGCTGCGACCCCAGAGATAACCCCTCTCCCGCCATCGGAAGGGCGTGGAATAAGTATCCAATGCCCGACATACCTGATGCAGGCTTTTATAGGGTTTCCCTGCATCACTTTTAGGCGAATTGTCGGGTAGGATCCTTAAACCATAGCCCGGGGGCCCTAGTTAACCCTTGGCTACCTTCCTCTACCCTTCCGCATCCCCCCTTTTAAATCCCTTTCATATGCTATAAGAAGGGAGTTGCCACCATGTGGATTACCCTCATGTAGCCTGTTACCCTAAAAAAAGCCAGCAGAACGCCGGACATTGAAATGCCCCATCATAACATTTTGGCTCCGCCGTGTCGGGAAGACAGGAAGCATACATATCAAAATACAAGTTGAAATTCGACGAGAGAAAAACAATCAGGTTTTCACATCGAGATGCGTTTGACGAGAATTATACTACACCAGGCCCACCAGTCATGACCCTTTGATTTGAACGAAATAATGTTTTAATTTGAGTCTTGCAAATAGCACTCTGAGATAATCACTCTACTAATCCAATTTTTATATTATTTATGGGTTTTAGGTCGCTTCCAGCCTGAAGTTATTGGCGACCGCATTGAATATTTATCTAACTGGAATGATTACTTGAGAGCAGTGAAGACAGACAGAGGCTGACAGAGGCAGGAATAATTACTACTGCGTGGTGATATCGTTGTAAGCATCAGATGAGCGGGACGATTCCACTTATCGAAATCGGAGACTCCTTTGATGGCTTCGAGGTTGGTGCAGAGGTCTATTTTGGATGCGTTGTCTATGGTTGCCTTTCTGGTGTGGGCGTACTTGGTGCAGTCAAACAATATATGCACGACGGTGAGGGGAATGGCGCATGTCTCAAAGATTGGTTGAGGTTCCCTGAAAATAAACATATGAGTGCATTAATTTGGTGTTGAGGGTTCTCAACCGGGAAATGATAATTTGTTATCTTCTGATAGCGTTGTTTATATGGTGAAAGTTCCTGGTGAATGTCAGCCTTCCTAGTTAATTGCCAGGTTCTGTTAATTTCTTGTCTGGCTTCTTTGAAGATGTCTTGTGCTGTGCAAACCGGAATTGAGGTTGAGGACTGAGATGAGTTCGTTTCCGCCACTCTCATTGGTATCCATACCAGTAGGAGTTTATTTTGATATTTGTTTTCTTCGTGGATCACTTGCCTAATAAAATTAATTCTTCTATTTCGGATGTTAGGATTTTTTATCTGATCGTTGGCTTCCATGGAATTGGTTGGCATAATAAGGTTGTTAAATTTGGGTTTCTTGGCCATTTTGATTGTCAATTCGATAGCTAGTATTTCTGATGAAGTATCTGAGGCTATTCTATTTTTTTGGTTTTGTGAGTAATCTGAATTTTTTGGCATTTGCTTTTTGTTTTTAAAGCGATTCTGCTGGTAGTCAACTTATTCCTTATGTGAAGAGGTATTTATTTAGCTTAGTTGAGGAGTTCGATGATTTTTATAAACTAGTGATGCTCAGCGCTTTGTTGTGTACGTAGTTCAATTTTCGAATGAAGCGGATTGGTATATGCGGGATCCATAATTAAGTTTGGATAGTAATAGTATTCTGTAGTTGGCTATAGTTATTAATGGTATAAGTCTCTTTCTAGGTTCCGTGAATAGTTGTTTGATGTGTTATGCAAACGTTATTATTGGGTCACATATAATTCCTAGTATTTTTATGTTTTTTTCATAGTTTGTACTTACTCCAGATATTAAGGTTACTTTTCTGTTTCTGGTGAAAAATATAGATTTGACCTTAGTAGGGTTGAAAGAGATCTGATATTTTTGAAATAGTTAGATAGATTACCAAGTAATTTTTGAATGTTGGATGTAGAGTGCTGTATATTACTATTCTTGGTCATGATCACGATATCTTCGGCATGCATTTCGAGATTGTTTTGTTGATATCGCTCAACGCTATTAAGAAGAGTGTAACGCTGACACTTGATCCTTGTTGGAGCCCATTTTCTATGTTTTATTCCTCTGAGAGGGTGTTGTTGGTTTTTACTTTGATAGATCTTCCTGAAATTATATTTTTTATACCGTAGAAGAGGATTCCAATAATTTCCATGTCGTTCTTAAGAACATTCTAACACCAGGTTCGATCATAAGTTTTGTTGATGTCTAGTGTGGTTATAATTACGTGGTGGTCATCGAGTACAACCCGTTTGAAAAACTTGTCAATGGAGGTCAGCATAGTGATTCGGGAGTGATCTTTACAGAAGGCATGTTGGTTTTGGGGTAGTAGACTGTTTAGTTATAGGTACCAGTTGAGGCGGGTGGGTATAATTTTATCTAGGAGTTTTGCTACGTTGGAGATTAAGGATCGGTAGTAGGAGAGATTTGTGTTGTCGGTATTCGGTTTACGTTTGCGGACTATGATTGAAAGTTTCCAGGGATGAGGGATATGATGGGATTTACATAAGTTGTTTAGGATTGTGAGTAGTGATCAGATAGCTGTGTCGGGAAGGTTTTTGATGAGGTTTCGCGGAATCTCGTCGGATCCTGTCGATATTTTATTGGAGCCGTTGATTTCTTCCTTTAGATCGTTGTGGGATATGTCCTCCTTGTTATTGTTCATGCCTTTCCATTCTTGTGGGGGAGGGGGAGTCGTTTCCTTTTGAAAAGAGGGGTGATAAGATGAGTTTGTTGGCAAAGTTAATAGCGAGAGAGTTACCAATATTTAATAACCCTGTACATTTATTTTTAAATTTATTAATAAAATAAATTAGTAAGATTATTATATACAACCTACTCAAACAAATTACGTTACAATTGATCTGGAGAAAGTTCATACAAGGGTGTTCTGAAAAGTTTCCGACCCAATAATGATAGAAGATATTTTTTTTTGAATTTTTTATTTTTATTTTTCAACATAGTCTCCTTGTAACTCTACACACTTCTCCCAGCGATGCTCCCATCACTGTAACCCGTCCAAAAAGTACTCGGCGCTTTTCTCTGCAAAATAATTGTTCACAAAGGTGATTGCCTCTTCATTTGACGAAAATCTCTTTCCTCCGAGCACAATGTTTAGATGAGGGAACACGAAGAAGTCGCTTGGGGAAAGATCTGGTGAGGAAGGCGGATGGTCAAGCAGTTCAAACCGTAATACATGGATTTTCACCATGGCAACATCTGAGGTGTAAGATTTGGTGAAACAGGATTTTCTTTTTCTGCAAATGTGGCCGTTTTTCCACAAGTTCTGCCTTCAGCTTGTCAAGTAATGATGCTCCTGTAATGGTTTTTCCTTTTTGATTATAATCGATTAAAATAAATCCATGACTATCTCAAAAAGCAGTCACTATCACTTTCCCAGCAGAAAAAAACAGTTGCTTTTTTTTTGGAGCCGGTTCCCCCTTTGCAGTCCACTGTTTGGACTGTATTTTTGTTTGGGCGTATAAGGATGTATCCAAGTTTCATCTACAGTAATTAAACGGCACCAAAACTCGGATTTATTGCGCCTAAACTTCGCCAACAGAGCGTTGGAAATGTTCATTCGAACACGTTTTTGGTGTAACGTGAGCAAACGCGGCACCCAACGCGCGGACAGCTTTCTCATGCCTAAATGTTGATTTAATATGTGACAAACACGTTCTTTTGACTCTCTCACTTTAATTCGGCGATCGTGTAGCACCATTTGGTGAACTTTGGCGATGTTTTCGTCGGTAGTTGGAGTTTTTGGACGTCCCCAACGTTCATCGTCTCCCAAGCACTTACGACCACGTTTAAATTCAGCTGCCCAAAATTTCACTGTGGTAAATGATGGTGCAGTGTTACCATACACATAATCCATCTAATTTTTGATTTGTGTAGGCGTATTGCCTTTCAAAAACAAATATTTAATAACAGCTCGATACTCGTTTTTCTCCATTTTCACAAAAACACTCACATCAACTCACTCAAACGACTGTTACATAACAACTGCGCGTCCAAAATAGCTGAAACTTTGGTGAGTAACTGTCAACAGATGAACAACGATATTCACTAGCTTTTATTTACTAGTGCTGCCATCTTGACGTTGAGGTCGGAAATTTTTCAGACCACCCTCGTAATTGCATTTGTATCTGACTATTCTACACTAAAGTAAAAATGCCTGGGGATGCCATATATTATAATCAAATTCAGGTTTCTTAGATTTTCTAAAGATAGGTACATTTGAAGATCTTTTTTCTTTACAAAGTAATAAATATAACTGACAGCTGTATTTAATTTCATACAAAAAATGATATCGCATTCGTTACCTATAGTTAGTTACCTTTCAATAATAAAAACATTCATGTTGAGTAACTGATTTAATCAGAAGAAAGTTGCCCATTTATTCTTATTTTAAGATTACGTTGCCTGCTATGTGCAGATATATAATCCGCAGATACGTATCTAAACGAGTTAAGTTCCTGAATGGAGCCATGATGACTTACAGCAAAATTATGCAGTACATTTGTTACAAGCAGCAAAAATCTTACACTGTAGAATTATTTTATTGATCGGAAATCCAAGTATTAAGTCTGGTGATAGTTTCTAAGATCACAAATGTTTGTATCCGTTATCTTTACTCTTTCATTGTAATGTATTCCGCATATGAGGAATTCAAATGTCGTAGTGCTACCGTATTATAGAAATTATCCTCAGACTGTATTTTAAGCGTCATTCTTTTATAAATCCTTTATGAATGTTTTCGATTGGAAGTCCCTTTTCGTTGCGGGTTATTATCTGTTTTGAGATGTGTGAAAAATATTCTATTACTATTATTTCCCTCAGTTAATACAACATATTTTTGTATTTCCTCTTCAATTTCATTTAAGACTGCTTTGTCATTTACTGTCACGTAGTTATATTTACTAATGCAAAGCCGGATGTAAACTAATAGTACACTATATGTCGGATATTCATCTCGTCGCTACGCCTACAGTAATCTATCTACTAACCAAATCATGATTACTCGTAATTTTCTCGCTCTTCGGGGCACGTAGTTGCAAGATTTATTCATTTTTTATAGATATATATTTATTCTAAAAATAAAGCATTTTAATGTGGAAATTTTTGTTTCATATTATTTCATAAGTACTAAATAATAATACTAATCATTAATTTAACAGAAATTATTATTTATCTTCGAGATGAAGCCTAGTGTTAATTTATGTTATTTTAGAAAAAATTATTTTACTTTATGTCAGAAGCTCACAGTAAAATTAATTTAATATTAACTTACATTATTCTAAATAAATACGTAATGAAGATTTAATATTAAACATATTTAAGACATTAAATGCAATTAAATTGGGCTAAGAAATATTCTGGAGTTTTTCAACAGAAATCAGAACTCTCACTTTTTTCTTTCTTCTTCGTCTTCTCGTTATTCATGGTGATGAGGATTTGGCGTGCTGTGTGGAGTGGAAACTTTGACCTCCATCTCGAAGAAACGAATGCCATTACTGGCAAAGACCAGCCCATAATGTCTCATTACAAGCGCTGATGAATTATTAAATATGTTATTTGTGTATATTAAGAAACAGACTGAAGAATCAGGAATATGTGCTTCTTCTATTATTCTCTATTATTCACTAATGTTTCTTCCTCTTTACACGTGTTTTTAAAATTATGTTTCTTGTACTACAAGATACCAATAATTGCTATAAAATAATTAATTAACACCAGAGTTTGAAGGGGCAATTTAATGCAATACTCTATTGTTGTTATTAATTATTTGTATATTTTACTTGCCATGAATTGGATTTAAATTGTTCAAATTAAATATTACAGTAAATGATTCTCAACTGGAAAGTAATTTTAAAATAATTAAATTTCTAATAGAAATTTTTAACAATTATTGACAGATTCAAAATGATAAAATAGAAATTATATATAATTATTTATACATTATTAATAGAATTTATTTAAGAAAATATAATTTTTACATATTAATTTTTACCAAGGCAGTTTGTTTAAATGAGACTCTTAGCTCAGGGCGCCTTACCAGGTCTCCTCAGAAGTATGGAATTCACTTAACACAATAAAACGAGATTTTTTTAAAAAAATCATTTTAAATTAGAAAATATTACCCAAAATACAAATACACGAAATACAAATATACGAAATGAAATTTGACAGTAAAAAATTTATGTAAAATTTACTAAGAATTTTACTAAAGTCAAAATATAACTCAACATACAATTTTCGATCATTCAAAATTTTTGCACAGTACACTATTACCACAAACTATTTCAGAAAACTTTTTAAATTAGGCCATATTGTGCAAACAATTGCAAATACACTTTCACAAATACACTAAATTCAATCCTCCAGACAATAGGACCCCGTCTACGATGTTTCGCCCGCAGACGCCTGTCAATAAGCCAAAATAATCGTCAGATTCCAATATTTTCTGACCATGAGCACCGGTCAAAGTTACTATGGTAACTACTATTGATCGATAAGAAGATAATTTGATTGTGGATACCTGTCTATTAGAAATTTTCCGGATACTTCAACCGACCACATTGACAGAGTTCAATTCTTATCTGCCGCCGAATCCTCCAAACCAGAACTATATATTTTTACAAGATTCAGATCTGTTCCTTAAAACCTTTTATAAAACATAGTATTCAACTGTTTGGCCATACTTTCGGCCACCACACGAGGCCTTGTGACCATCTCCTTCAAACTCTACCGACAAACTAACTGCACAATATCCATCCTCTCCACTCACATTAATGCCATATATTGGTGAGATTTTGACATAGTTTGATTTCTCATAGTCAAACAGGTGTATTCAATTTAACTGTTGTGTGTCTCTAATTTCAACTTTCTCACGTAACACACCAACTATTTATGGGCCTTTCAAACACAAGACCACTTATCGTACGAAATAAACTTTATAATTATAAACATTTCTGTGTAGTGTTATGTTTATTAAATGATGAAGTTAAGGGATATTTTACAGAATTTAATAATCATTTAACTGAACATGAGAAAAATAAAATAAAATAAATACAAATTATGCGTGTTCAGCTATCCGGGGAAAACAATAGGATCCTTTAAATCCCAAGTTAAACCATGGTTTACGGTAATTCCTCCAGGTGCGTCAAGGATTGAGACACTTGGCAGTTACCTCGCGTTGATCTCTGGTCGTGATCATGTGGCACCCTCGATCTCTCCGAGTCCTCTGGAAAACTCCAAGTTTGAGGCTGTACGTCCGTCTCTGGTGACGGTTCGTCAAGGAGTCTCTCTACACTTACTTTACAGCCCCTTCGCTGGATGTGAAATATCGATGTTCTCGACCAATTTTCGATCGATCTTTCCTGAACCAAGAAATGTAATTAGTTCAGGCAGTCACTTGTTAATTCAATTTCTGGGATTTTTGGAGAGACGTTTCCGACGGTGCGACAGTCCAGGTAACTTCCGAGGGTCAGCAGCCTACGTGCCTAAGCCCAGACCGAAGGGATTATCTATCCGGCACGGCGGCGCCTGGTCAAATTCCAACTTGCCAAGCTCTCAACCCTTGCTAATATCTATTTATATTAAAATGAAAAATATATTCATATCAATAATAAAACTATCGCGCTATATCTGAAAATTATACTATTACAAACATTGGTGTATATTACAATATATTAGAAAATACATAACGTTACGAAAACTTATATATAACGTTGTAGTTATAATTTTTAAGGGTTTTAAGTTAATAATTGCTCCAAATTATTAGTAGAAATTACCATTAAATATAATACATACAATTGTATTGTAGAAAGTAATTATTATATTCCTTACCCTTTGAATGTATACAAATTATGCCAAACTACAGTTAAAATAAAAAATAACCTTAAATATTGACAACATTCAGAAAATATTTATTCAGTTTATTTATATTTCTTATATTTAAAAGTAAGGAAGCAAGTGTTAAGTGTTTTTTGCTTGACAGGATAAATTAAAAAAAAAATTACTCTATAAAAATATTGCAATTTATGTCCATTAAAATTTACTTAAAAATAAATACATAAATAAACGAATATATTTATATAATATTATATTTGACTGATTCGTATTATATTGAAGAGGACAAAAATTAAATATTGTGTCATAATAATATTCAATTTTCTTCAGCAATGCGCTTTGGTTTGCAATTTTCAACAAATAAACATTTTTCCCAAAGCATTCTGCAAAGAACGGAAATTTTGAATTTGGATGTTTTCATCATAAACCTGACATTACACGACATACCGAGAGTTTGGAAAATCATGTGTTCTGAGTCACAAAAGGCCCTACTGTTTGGCTATGGAGGGACAGTTAACATGAAATTATTATCATCTTAAAGTTTTTTTTAAGTAAAGTTATAAGCATTTTTGTGTCTGGTGCTGAATTTTGTCACTCTAAGATCAGTTAACTTTGAAATGTACTACTGAATTTATATGAAATACGTGGAATTAAATTTATTTGGATTTTGGGATGGAGTTACATAAAATTGAACTAAGTACCTTGATGTTCATGCAATGTATAGAACGTTAGTGTATGCGTTATTTTTCAACGTATTTAATTTTATTTACCCTTAAATTCCAATATTTCGGATTGGAATATATTTTCATAAACCGAATTAAGATTTATTTATATCAATTCAAGTTTCTACATTTATTGGGCTTACGAGATTCTTGGGTCTTGACGTTGGCATGAAATTGTGATAGGTAATTTCCTCCACTGGAGCCAATAATATTTATTTTGTAAGGTAATACGAAATCAGGCGAAGGAGTAAACCCTTTTACCGAGATTCGAGGCTTGGTGTCAAATTTCTCTCACAAAAGCACACTGTTAGTGTCTTCGATGCATAAAATGAACTATTTAATATCACTCATATGCATTGTGCTCCAGTTTAAGGTGAAATTTATTCTAGATCGGGAACAAATTGTTTGAATTCTCTTCCACTAAACCAATTTAAAGATGCGAACTGTCAATGTGTGTAAGCGTATGTAATGAATGAAAATGATTGGATTGTTAATGTTTCTCCTAGGAATTATTATTAAAAGATGATCTCAATAATACTAAAATCATACTGAAAATAATTTCAAACGGAATGACGAGGAAATTATAAAGGCTCTGATTTTCACGTCCATGCTATAGTTCTGTTTTCCTTCATCTGTTTCCTATTTTTATCGAAAGCCCATGACGATCCTCGTTCGTAGCTGTTAACAGTATATTAAAACATGGAAAATTTTTACTCTTGTGACAGTGCATCCTTAATTTTTTATGCGACAGTACAAAAACGTCTGTTTAATTTGTGATTGGCCATGTATTTTGATAATTTATGTCGCTGACTTTATTCGCTGTTAAATATTTCGGTAAGTAAGTGTTATCCGCTATTCCTATTGGAATAATCGGCCAGCTGTCTCCTAAACTTGTCCAGGCACGGAGAAGGGAATGCTGCGTCCCCACAGTAAACCCCTCTTCTACCATCGGAAGGGTGAGGGATAAGTACCAAGAGTCCGAACTACCATGATGCAGGTTTTTCTTGTGTTTCCCCTGCATTAATTTTAGGCGAATTACCGGGTAGGTTCATTAAAATTACAGCCCGGGGCAACTAGTTAGCCCTTGGCTACCTTCCTCTGCCGATCCGCAACCAATCTTTTAAACCCTCCAAAACTAATAAATGGTAGTTACCACCACGTGGATTACCCTATGTTTTTTGTTAATTTATGTCGCTGACTTAATTCGGTGTTAAATATTTCGGTATACAGTAAGTGTTATCCGCTATTCCTATCGGAATAATCGGCCCTCTGTCTCCTAAACTTGTCCAGGAACGGAGAAGAGAAAGCTGCGTCCCCACAGTAAACACCCCTTCTACCATAGGAAGGGTGTGGAATGAGTACCAAGAGCCAACCTACCTGATGCAGGTTTTTCTTGCGTTTCCCTTGCATCACTTTTGGGGGAATTGCCGGGTAGGTTCTTTAAAATTACAGCCCGGTGCAACTAGTTAAGCTGGGGGAGAGAGAGCTCTGGCGGAGGCTACCTTTGGGGATTCCTTCACATCTCTGTGCTTTCTGAACTAAGGTTTTCCCACATTCCGAGGCACCTTGGCCTGTTTAGAGAGGTGTATGTTCCGGGGTCGCAGACCTTGGGCATACGGTAAGAGTTATCCGCTATTCCTATTAGAATAGTCGGCCAGCTGTCTCCTAAACCGGTCAAGGTACGGCAAGGGGAAAGCTGCGACCCCACAGATAACCCCTCTCTCGCCATCGGAAGGGCGTGGGACAATTACCAAATGCCCGACCTACCTGATGCAGGTTTTTCTAGGGTTTTCCCTGCATCACGTTTAGGCGAATTGCCGGGTAGGATCCTTAAACCGTAGCCCGGGGGCCCTAGTTAACCCTTGGCTACCTTCCTCTACCCTCCAGCATCCCCCCTTTCAAATCCCTTCCTATGCTATTAAATGGTAGTTGCCACCATGTGGATTACCCTCATGTAGCCTGTTACCCTAAAAAAACTAGTTAGCCTTTGGCTACGTTCCTCTACCGATCCGCATCCAACCTTCTAAACCCCTCCTATACTAATAAAGGGTAGTTACCACCACGTGTATTACCCTCATGTAGCCTGTTACAAAAAAAAAACTAGTCAACCGTTGTCTACTTTGCTCTACACTTTCCACATTTCCCACTTCAGTTTATTTCGTTTGCTATAAGAGTCACTATATATAACCAGTCTACATTTTATTATTTTCATAATTTCTATAATTTATGTAGTTCATTTCACTCTTATAACATCTGTGTAATGCACTTCGAAACTTATTTATTATTGATGTAAAATCTGTGACGAATCCTGCGTTTCCATATTAGAAGACTAACCGAAGGAAATAAAACTATCTATCTATTATCCTAATCCCCTTTTCTTTCCGAAATCATCCTGAGTTATTATAAGTAACTATAGACTCTTAATACTGTATGGAAATACAGAAATGCACATATTGTTCATGTAATAGCGAACCAATCAAGACCGAATTGTTTTTATGGAACTTTGACTCATAATTGCACGGACGTAATACAGGACATTTTTTTTCGAATACGGCTACTTTATGCAGAACAGTCAAGATCGAAGATCAAACCCATGATTTGCAATTTCAAGTCACACCTCATTACGAAGAATTGATGAGTTCAACTTGATCGTAATTAGTATGCTGCGGGCTAAGTCGCCGAAAGGAAATATTTATTTGAGGCTATACGAGGTTATAGGATTAGCGCAGCAACAACTTGGCTAATCGGCCGATGGCTGCTCCAGATGAGCTCCCAATCGAGTTACAAGGCTGTCTGAGCCGCGGAATGGAACTGTTAATCCAGTTAATGTTGGATCCAGGTGCGTCAGCGTCACCAGCGCAGCAGCTGCGAGCTTTCTGCGGTCACCGCTCCATGGAAACTCTTCATGTTAGAAAGGAGTCGTGATTTCTGCTAGGCCGTGAGCCATCTAACTTACATTCACCTGAATTTCATAACATAGATTACTAGCGCACACATACCATCAAACTGAGACCATTTTTCCTGAAATAAGCGATCTGGACAATGACTACTGTGTCACCTCATAAGATGTCCATCTATTTAATGTGATTAATAAAAATAATGTTTAATAATCTTGGGAAATGGATTCTCCGCGTACACGTACGCTATTATAAGCATAACTCCAAACTTTTGTAAGAAATTGTTCGGAATAATTTTACTGTGGATGCTTGCCGCCTGTTTTTATTATGACTATTGCGAATTCAGTTGAATTATAATTCGTTATCAGGATAAAAATTATATATTAGTAGTTACATTGTAATACTAATTAGAGGCCATTAATGATTTTGACAATTGGATATTTATGGTGGATTGTTAGCGGCACCAATTTCAAGGCAACAATACAACTTTTTTTTGTGCTGAACCGCGGGATTTTTACACAGTCGGGTGTTGGAAGTCGGGTGTTGAGAGTCGGAAGTTGAAAACCAGACAGCGAGCAGGGTGGCAGGCACAAATTCATCCGGAAAGATTAAAAGGTAAATTGGAGTAAGAAGTTTTGGACAGAAAATGTCAACGATAAAGTTACAAGCAGTAACCAAATAAATCACGCCGAAATAAAAATCTATAAGTACTGTGACCGCCATTAATTCCAGAGAGAAATAATTCGGAACAATTTGTCCAACCAATAATCCAGAAGGAGTTTGCAGCTTTCCGTTTCCAGAGGAGATCCAGAATTACGACAGCGTTCTTTAATCCATGTAAATTCAGTGATTTTATGGCCTTTAAGTGTGAATTGTGAGGTGAGCCCGAGCCCAAGAGAGTTAAGCCTGGTACCAGCAGATGTTTTGTAAGGACGAACAAATTTGATCAAGTTTTGTAAACGATAATTAAAGGTAAAGTCGTCAGATTTATTTGATTGTTTTACTTCTTAGTTTGTAAAGGAATTTGATTGTTTAACTTAAATATAAAGATTGTTTCTTTACTTCGAAGGCCCAGATAAATGACCCTGAGAAAATAGTTGTAAAATCTATAAAATTGAAAAACTTTAAATGTAAATAATCTCATATAAAAATGTTGTGAATTTCAACTGAATAAAAGAAAATTGTCTTGTAAAGTTCCTAAAGAATTTCGTAATTATTTTGCAATCCTTCACTTTAAATAAAAATGAATATAATAGACTTAAAACCAACTATGGAATTCAAATCATTAATTAATCTTTTGTTGCTATAAAGTGTTTAATTAATTAATCTCTTTTTGTGTTTATTACATTTTTGGCGTCACCAACGTGTGGCAATCAATTGATTTATTTCTCCTACCCTTTTTAAACATTACAATATATATATTTATATCCAAACATACAGAGATGTAAAAGTAAGTGAGCCAAAGTTGTTTTCTATCAAATGTACTGAATTAAAATTTCACCTTATATAAATGGCATAATGTAGTTATAAAACTGTTGCCAATAAAACTGAATCTTTTCATTATATATAGTTTTGAGACATGGCAACATTGTCACAGGTGAAGAGATTAACTCCTGTCTGTCGTCAGGATTAACGTTTCGACTCACATAAAAAGATTCTTCGTTCGTTTTTATTTTTTTATTACCAGCTGGGTGTCTGCCCGGGTTGTCATAAATAAACTCAGCGACATCCATAACCCTGCATTTGACTCCAATATCAGTTGATTTTACTTCATTTTTATGTTCCGCCCCTCAACCCCATCCCTAAAGGTTCTCCCCTCCTATGCCGAATGGGGTTGAAATTATACACTAAAATATCTGGAGAAACAGCTATCTATGTCGTTAACCCAAAAAATTGTCTTTCGACGAAAATATTAACCGTTTTAACATGCTGAAAACGTTCCACCCCCCTGAAGGTTAAACAGCGGAATAAACTGAGCAACATCCATAACCCAGGATTCGACTCCATTCTCATTTTTTTTATTAATTATGTAACTCTTCTCCACTCAGCTCCACCCTGCTCCAAAACAGAAAAAGGTAAAAATTATGCATAAAAAACATAGAAGAGAAACACTTTGATTGTCAATGACTCTTTAAAAAATTTATTCGGCCGTTTTAAGGATGTTTGTAAATTTCCACTCCCGCCTTTGGGCGTGGTAGTCGTGTCTTATCACCAGTGTTTCTTTCCGGTTTTGAAGGAACATGTGTACAAAATGTGGTCAAATGTGCTCCACGGGTGTATATTTGTATGCGGAACATACAGACATAGATTTCTCCTTCTACCCCAACTCATTGGTTTATAAGAACAACTTAACCGGCAAGTTGAATGCTATAATTAAACTCAGCGATATCCATAAGCCCGTTTGATTAATTGCCGTTTTTTATGTACCGCCCCACCACCCCGATCCCTAATGCTGCTTCCTTCCCATATCGATAGGTTTTGCAATTATACACTAAAATATTTGTGCAATCGTTATCTATACATTGATCCCTAAAAATTCTCTTTTGACGAAAATATCGGCCGTTTTAACATTAACGTATTTGAATATTTCCACGCCCGTCTCTATGGGTAGTAGTTGTGTTTTATCCCCAAAGTAATTTTTCCGGTTCGAAAGGAATTCGGCTACAAAATTTGGTTAAATTTTCTCCAGGTGTGTGAAATATACACAAATTGTTTATCGGCACAATGTGCCATCATCATCTGAAAAGTTAAATAAATACATTCAATTATATTAGTTTAAGTCAATTGAACGTGTCATGTCGATTCCAAGATTAATGCAAACCTCGAATTAATATTCAGAAACCTTATTAAAACATTTCATTTGCAGCTAAAAATTATTGAAAACACCCTATAATAATTACAATAGAAAAATTATAAAAGTCTATGACGATTGATATAATATATTTAAATTAAATCCTTCTAGAGATTGTAGAAAATTTAATTTCAACGACCTCGATCCTTCGTTAATTTTAAAAGTTGTAGAGCATTCCAATTTAATTTGTTCGCATTGTGTAGTCACAGATTAGATGATATACGAATACAGAAAACAGCAGAATTCTTTGCGTGGGGGTTCTGTGAAAGGAAATGTCATGGTTCAAAACGTGGTCCATCCGTCCAATTTTCCTACGCGTTTGGCTGGATGGACTTGCGTGGGTGAGAAAGGACAAAAGCCGCTTTGTAACACTAGAAATCTACACGATACTTTTGTACTCTGATACAGTTACGAACTAAATTTTACATTCCGCGAACCATAACATTAAAGATAACAACAATAATGTATTAGTAAATTAATAATAAATTCTGTTAACATTCTGGTATTAAAATTACTGTTTTTTATAATTAAAATAAATAATTCTACGTTCATACTGAACTGAGTATCAACATCAAGGAAATTGGATAATATTCGTAATTATCAACGTAAAGAACATTTTGTATCAGTTAAATTGAACCACCTATTTCAGAAAAATAATTAATTTACTACAAAAAATTTTCTGCGATACTATACATACATTCAAAAAAATATTTTGGTAATAAAATCTCAATCATATTTCACTCTATAAAAAAAAGATTAATGCAACAAGTCAACCACAATACCGTGAAAATGGTTTAATACGCTTATTTTCAGTATGTGCTAAGAAATAAGTAGTTAGGGACAATGCTATTTGATCTCCTAAATAATCAATCTTCAATAAAAATGTTCCCAGGTATTTGTTTAAATTATCCTGGGAAATGAATTTATTCAACAATAACTTCTTTGTAAACATATCATTTAACCATTACCAATAGCGTCATTATTTGTAACATATACCCATTTATGTTCGCCTTCCCGACCTAACTCCTCGGAATCTAATTTCAAATAAACCAATAATCTTTCGAAAAACAGTTCATTTTCACATTTAATCTCTGTACACTGCATCATCTTCCATTCTCACTCCTGTTGTTTGCAATATCAGCAACAGTTTTATATATTTGTAACATGGTCGATAGAGGGATTGCCATTATTCCTTCCTTGGTTCCCTTCTCTGAAATGTTGCTGATATTGCAAACAGCAGGAGCAAGAATATAAAAAGATGCAGTGTACAGAAATCAAATTTGAAAATGAACTGTTTTTTTGAATTGTTATTCAATAAAGTAAATTGAGGACCAAAAATCAGGCAGTAACATATTTTCATATATTTATAACCTGGTCCATTGTGGGATTCTCATTAATATTAACCAGGATGTGACATACGGTAATTTAACAACTCTGGAATGTTCTTACTACACAAAATAATACGTTAGCGAGTATTTTTAGGCACTTTAAGTCCAAAAATACTCCTGTTACCTTTATGGATTATTTTTTTAGGGCTACATGAGGGTAATCCACGTTGGGCAACTCCCCTTTAATAGCATAAGAAGGGATTTGAAAGCGGGATTGCGGAAAGGTAGAGGAAGGTAGCCAAGGGTTACTAGGGCCCCCGGGCTATATTTTAAGGATCCTACCCGGCATTTGCCTAAAGAAATGCAGGGAAAACCCTAGAAAAACCTGCATCATTTAGGTCGGGCATTGGGTACTTGTCCCACGCCCTTCCGATAGCGGGAGAGGAGTTTGCTGTGGGGACGCAGCATTTCCCTTCTCCGTGCCTCGACCAGTTTAGGAGGCAGCTGGCCGACTATTCCAATGGGAATAGCGAGAACTCTTACCGTATGCCCAAGGTCTGTGACCCCGGAACATACACCTCTCAGAACAGGCCGAGGTGCCTCGGCTTGTGGGAACCTTAGTTCAAAAACGGAGAGACCCGTACCTTTATGGAGTAAAAAATACCTATAACTAAATACAGGTCAGAAATATAACTGCTACTAAGAATATCAAAAACACTCTGTAACTTAAGAGGGCCAAAAATACTCCGGGTAACTTTTTGTCAACCACGTCCATTCCACGTCGAGGAACATTTCCTTAACACGCATGGTTAATGCGAGAAGTAAATTCAGCGACACATATAACACCGGAATTGACACTAATCTCTGTCTTTTTTGCATTATTTTTAATGTAAACCCCTTCCACTACCATTCGTACGATAATGCAGCTTCCCTCCCTTGCCTTTTGGAGTTGACATTAGAAACATAAAACATCTACAATGTCACTACCAAATTAAACGACCCCGCACAAATTTTTTTCGACGCTAAAAATGGCCGTTTAGGAATGATTTTAAAATTCCGCCCCGTTCAACGCCACCTCTAGAGACGTAAGTATCTCAACCCCTCCGTGTTTGTTCCAGGATCGTAAGTAACAAGTGTTCATAGTTTGGTGGAAATTGCTCTACGTGTTGAAGATTGTACCCGGAAATTTGTTTCACCCCCACTCCTAGGGGATAAACTACCACGTAACAAATACGGTAAATGTCAGAAATAAACTCAGTGATTTCCATAACCCCAGATTTAATACCGGTATCGGTTTGTTTACATATTACATTTACCATTTCACCATTTCCTCCCCCACCACCACTACTAGGGGCTGAACTACAGCTTAACTGACATACTGAATGTCAGAATTTAACGCATTGACTTCTATAACCCTGGATTTGACACCAATTTCGGTTGTTTCGCGTTATTTTTATGTAACGTCCCTCCAACCCCATTCCTTAGTGGTGCTGACTTCCCACGCTGTAAGGGGTTGATATTATTCACTAAAAACCGTCTGAAGAAAAACTATTAATCTCATCGAGCCATAAAACTAATTATCCGACGCTAATGTCAGCCGTGTTTTATAATTTCACCCCCATTCACCCCTCGCGAGTTGCCTAACGCTTCCGAAAGGCTGACTGAAACCTTCGCGGGGATGCGCACATCGCAAAGAAACATCTTCACTCTACGAGAGCAGTACCGGACAATATATCAGAAAATATAAAGGATTTGAACAATATTATTGTGTTCATGAAAGCCTGTAAAACTCTACTGCTGAAAGGCTCTTATTGTTACTCAATTTATCAATCTTAATTTAACCAATCATAGTCTATTTTGTAGCAATAGAGGTGAATCAGTCATAACATTGTTATACACGCTTTAACAGATCTGCGGACACAATAATGCTCCCGGATGAAGTGTTATGTGTGAATGTTAGTTAATTTGACTAACATTTTGTAGAATTTCTGAGTTATATATTTTTTTCGTATTTTCTTATATGTATAACTTGTAGTATTTGTGGCATTATTATCATTAATAATTTCTATTTGTTTTTTTTTGAACGTGTAATTCGTCACTAAAAGACTAATGGATTCAATCAATAAATGCAAATTTAAATCAATTTTTGGCGTTACCCGAGTTAATGTTTGATAATATTTTAAACCTAAAATAAAAGTTGTTTGGTATTAGCGAAACGTTGGTGCCGTGTCAACATTGTGGTGGCGATTGAGGTATTCCGATTGTTTGGCCAGCCACAGTGATCTTTAATGAAGGAGCAGCAGTGTTCGTGTCAGCTGTGGTTGCGCGTGCACAAAGCGTCGTGGGGGATGTTCAACCAGCGCAAGGGACCCAGATTAAATCTGTTCTCTGTTCGCTGGTTGCGCTTGCCCCAACCGTCGACCACTCATGTCCGCCATAACTCAATTACGGAAACACATTCATTTTTTTCCTAGAAATCACAAAACTGATGGTTTTAAATAATAAAACCAAAAGTAAAATAACGTGCAAATAATTATAATATTTTAAACCTAAAAATACATTACGAATTTATTGTTAATATCTGGGTGCCCAACGTTGCCCCGGTTGTCACTCACTGAGGGTCATTCACAGTCCCGGATTAAACTACCATTTTTGCTGTTTTCGCGTTATTTTTATGTAACGCCCGTTCACCTCCCCCCCCCTCCCAAGGGATGCTCCACTCCAATGCCGAAAGGGGTAAATAAAACATCGGGAGTATCACTATCAATCTCATTGACCCCAAGAAATATTTATCAGCCGCAAATATTGGCCGTTTAAGTAAGTTTGATAATTTCCATCCCCCACCTGTGGGTGTGGTAGACGTATCTTACCTCAACAGCGTTTGTTTCAGGTTCGGAAGGAACACCTGTACGAAATTCGGTCAAATTTGCTTCACGGGTGTAGATTTGTATGCGGAACATACATACACATAAACAAACAGTATGTTTTATTTATTAGATAACGTGACTTTGAAAATTCCATTTATGTTTTCACAGATAATTATTTCCCGTTTTGGTGGATGAAAACTGGAAGTATTAATTGGTATATAGGAATCGGGGGCATAAATTTACAATTTACGCGCCATTACATCTCAAAGCCCATAGATAATTTTTCATTCATTATAATAGAATTACCATGCGATTAGATACTCTTTCCTAGCCTTCTAACTGAAATAGTCTGCTTAGTAATATTTATATTCCATAGTATAGTTCTAAATTAATTATAAATATTGGTACGTTTCTGTAATGATGTCTTTAATTGATTCCCTATTACTTGTAGCAAATCCAAGGTCTTAAAAGTGGTGAAGACTGTTCTTGACATCTGTTCGTTCTTTTTCATATTTGGGGATAAATGTGACAAATTCACGTTAAAGAATGAAACCTTAATAAAAACTTCTAATTTAAAATAAAGTATTAAATACTTAAAAAATATACTGAAATGTGAATGGTTGGGTAATTCTACGTTTCTTTGTTTTCGAGTATTTTATGAGGGTCGATGTTTAATCGCCAACGGCCATATTAAGTGTTAAACAAAGCAGATTTCCCGACAAAGAGTAGTGAAAGTACGAAACAGGAGATTCTCCTTAATAATGTTTCTGGTAACATTAAGACCTTCTTTGGACTATAATTAAAGAGGTTGCTGTTAAACAAGCCTGGACGATAAGTTAGCGTCCTTACGCCTTTCTGCTTCTCAAACTTTAATAACGAAGAGTAATTACGAGAGAAACCATCATAGTCTCATTAACGATACTCATCTTTTTAAAAGGACTTTTATTTAAAAATATTAATTCTTTAACCATTACGCTTAAATAATTAACAAGAAATGAAAGTAATGTAGCTCCAATTATAACACCACACACATTATGTTCAGTACTAAGGCAACTACAAGAATTAAATTATTTGCTTATGGTCGAATTCGTTCACAATTAAAACATTGAGGTTAAAGTAGAAATAACAAAGGCAAATGTTAATATAAATATATATAATATATAATCTTTCTTACAAATAAAGAAGAGTGTTTGTATATATATATTTGTATGTTTGTTCCTTATAGAAATCTACACCGGTGGAGCAAATTTCACCAAATTTCGTACACGTGTTTTTTTGCGACCAAGAAACAAACATTGTCGGGGTGAGACGCGTCTACCACCCCCAGAAGCGGGGGTGGGCGGGGGGTGGAAATATTTAAATATGCTAAAACAGTCGATATTTCATTCAGATAAATATTTTTAGGGGTCACAGATATTGATAGTGTTGCTACCGATGTTATCTGAATATAATTTCCATCCTCTACACCCTGGGGAAGGAGCACCCTTAGAGTTTGTGGTAAAGATGCTTTACAAGAAATTAACGCGAATACAACCGATATTGGAGTCAAATCGAAAGTTATGGATGTCACTGAGTTTAGTTATGACATTCAACTTAACATTAAACCCCCAGAAGCAGGGTTAGCTGGGTGGAAATTTTGGAACATGCAAACCCGGAAGATATTTGCGTTGAATCAATATTTTCACGGTTAATTATATTGATTATATTTCTACTGATGTTTTTTTTATATAATTTCAACCCCTTTTGGCATGCGAGGGGAGCACCCATATATGTGGGGTGGACGGACGTTTCATATAATTAACGCCAAATCAACTGAGGTTCGAGTCAAATCGGGGTTATGGATGTCGCTGAGACTATTTATGACAAACTGAGAAACTCACAGGGGTGGGTGGGAATTAGCGGTGATGCGAGGAGGTGGGTGGGGAAATAAATTTTCTAACATGGTAATCGGCCGATTTTTGCGTCGAATCAATATAATTCGGGATCAATGGCATTCATAAAATTTCACTACATGTTATCTGTGTATAATTTCAACTTCTTTTAGGCATGGGAGTGGTGCATCCTTAAGGGTTTGGAGTGGAGTTGCATTACATGAAATTACGCAAACACATTCGAGTTTCGAGTCGAATCCGGTGTTATATTAGTCATTGTGTTTAATTAGGACATTTAACTTATACTTTAACTTCCCCAAGCGGGGATGGACGGGGGTTGAAATTTTCAAACTATGTAAACGGCCGATTTTTGCGTGGAATAAATACTTTTTTATTATCGCACATTTGTGGGGGTGGTCATATTCTAACATGTAAAAATGACCGATATATTTGGTTAATGAGTTCAACCCCCTTCGGCATGGGTGGTGAGCACATTTAGGGTTAGGGTTCGAGGAGCGTTACAAAAAATAGCGCAAAAGCAACCGAAATTGGAATCATATCGGGGTTTATAGATAAATGACTTGTCGGGCAACGCCGGGCACCCAGCTAGTATATAATATATAAAATCTAACTTAACAATATGTTGAAATTTCTTGCATATATGGCAAAATCAATCAACCTATGTCGTCTATCTGCTTCAAACGTTAGCAGTCTACTGGGATTAGCTTAAATTCAAACTCCATATTTAATATTTTTTTATGTTATTTGTATTGGCTACTTTTAATTGCAAGACTTGTTATAGAATTTGAAATATAACTCATTTTTACTGTAACAAGCAATTATTTTTGTTCTGTTTATAGTCGCTTTGACATTTGTCATTAGGAGAATGGCATTAACAAGGTCAGATAGATGGTAACAACATAATTAAATTAGGTAGAGTAGACTTGTGTCTGCCAGGAACTTGATAATCATGTCCACTTTCTGGTGGGAGGTTAGTCGCCATCCTCCATCCTTCGTTGAGAGACTCTGTGTATGAAGGGCAGAGCTGAAGGATGTGGTTCATCGAGAGATGAGTTCTGTAGAGCAGACATGTTGGTTTCGGGTTTCTGGGAAAAAAAAGGTTGGGCCAATCTTATTCTAGAAATAAACATTTGCGTTCTTGTGGAATCCGTCTTGGGTGAGCATAGTTTCTCTCCTTCTGGTTGACTCCTGTAATCCTTCGCTACAGGATCGTTGATTAGTCTCTTGAGGTTAATACTAAGTAACTCGTTTTTGACCGAGTTGAATAAGTCTTGTCATGCTAATATCTGGTCGACTACACAGTTATCATTCAGTCTCGAAGTTTGTTGAGCCCGTTTGTTAGCCAATTCCTCCCCCCGTATTCCCACATGGGCCTGGATCCATATGAGATGAACTGTTGTGTTTCTGAGATTGGCTACCGAGATGTTTATGTATATTTTGTTGTGGGAGGATTCGACAGAGCCTCCAAAACCCCCAGGGAGTCTAAGTATAGTGAAGTTTCAATTATCCATGTTGGCACAGATCTCTTTGGCCATATAGATGCGTATAATTCCGCTGTTAAAATAGAAGCTGAATTATTTAATTCAGTGGCTTATTTCTCTATGTATGCTGAGGTTTCTTTGTGAGAATTTTTTTTTTTATATGGGCCAAAGGCCCTTAAAGGCCGTGCCCCCTTGAAAGCACGCACGGCCAAGCATGGGGGTCTACCACTTTCTACACCCCCTCTGCACGTGCTGTTAGTAAACTAACTTGGAACACAAGGATTGGGAACTTGTGTTTGATCCGCACCTGAGGGCATAATACCCTTTAATACGGTCATTCACGGAGATAGCTTGTGAGAGAGACAGAATGAAGAGCGTAGGGCTGAGGGAAAATAGTGCCAATAATTCAACCTGAAGGGTCTCCTTACCGGGAAAAAAACCTCAGCGATAGTTAGATGGGTTGAAGGGCACAATGAGCTAGAATACTGCTCTTGTGCGACAGCAACATGCACATGGTTTTGTTGGTAGGAATAAGTTAGTAGTTGGTTGCGGGTATCATGCACGTCGATCCTCTTCTCGTCGAGGAGTCCGGATCTCCGCACACGTCCTGTAAAAACCGTAAGCAAGCGTGGTCAGTTAATCGTTATGAGCCGATCATGGGGGTTCGGGGGGGAGGAGGAGGTGTTTTGGGCGTTTGTGTTTAGTGACGCGGGTGTGGTCATAGTTGCCCAGTCGTCTTATGATAGTGTTGTGTGAGAATTGTGTCTTGCTGTACAGGCGTTCAGCATGTTCTCTGAAAACGTCCATTAATGGCAGAATGTTTAATTCGCGGTGGACGTCTTTAGTTCGTGCCCTCCAAGGTGCCTTGGCGATGATTTTAAGGACCTTGTTTTGTAAAACCTGGAGGTTACGTAGATGTGACTTGGCTGCATAGCCCCACACTGGTCCTGCATACGTCAGGATTGGCCGTATGAGTGTTAAGTATAGAGCGCGGGCTGTGGATGTGTTAAGGGTGCTTGTTCTGTTAAGCAATGGGTAGAGCTGTATCAGTCTAATGGTTGCTTTTCGAACGGTGTTTGTGGTATGGAGTCTCCATGTCAGGGCCGGATCAAATGAGACTCCTAGGTATTTAACCGTGTCTCGGAATTGGATCGGGCGCTTGTGGAGTGTGAGTGGACGACAGTCTTTATGTAGGCGTGCGTGTCGTGCCCTACGTGTAAGTAGGAGTGCCTCGCATTTACCAACGTTAATCTTAATTCGCCATCGTGTTAACCATGGTTCGAGTGCGTTGAGTGCGCGTTGTAATTTACGATTAAGTGCCGATGGTTGCCTCGACTGAGCAAAGATGGCTGTGTCGTCTGCGAATATGGCAACCTGGGTTTCAGGTGTTGTGGGGACATCGTTAATGTAGATGTTATGTAGGACTGGCCCTATGATACTTCCTTGAGGCACTCCTGCATGTATTCCCCTTACTGTGGACTGTGATGTGTTGACATCCACGAAGAATGTCCTACGTGATAGGTAGGAGTGGAGAAACCGTATGAGTGCGAGCGGGAACCTACAGACATTGAGCCGTCTTATCAGGCCGTTGTGCCATATCTTATCGAAAGCCTTTTCCACATCGAGGAAAACGGCTGCCGTAGACCTTGCCAGGTTGTACCCTCTTGTTATGTGTTCAACTACTCGTAGTAGTTGGAGTGTTGATTCCTAAAGCCAAATTGCTCCGGCCTTAGGAGATCGTTTTCTGTGCAGTGTTCTGTGATCCTGCGCAGCATTACCTTCTCGACCACTTTACCTAGCGAGCAAAGTAAAGTTATGGGCCTGTAGTTGGTCGGAAGTGTGTGGTCTTTCCCGGGTTTTCGGAAGGTCAGTACCTTCCCCTGTTTCCAGGTGTCCGGGAAGTGTTGCGTTCGGAAGATGGCATTCGTGATGTCTGTGATCTGCTCGAGTGCTCGGGGGGAGAGCTGTTTGAGCACTCGATTCTGAATGCCATCCGGGCCAGGCGCCTTACTGGGATGTGTTTGCTGTATAGCCCACCGTATTTCACTTATGTTTGTGTGCCGTAGAGGCTCGGCGGCTTCTTGGGCTAACAGCTGTTTCACAACCTGGTCCGTTTCAAGTGTGAATATCGGATCTGAGGGATCGTCATTCGGTTGGAATGTGGCCTCTAGCGTGTCGGCCAGCAGTTCAGCCTTCTCCGAGTCGGAGTAAGCGTGCCCTGCTGGTCCGTGGAGCGTTGGAATTTGGTATGCCTCCCGTGTAAAATGTCTCGCCATCTGCCACGTGGAGCGTGTGGAGGTGTCGAAGCTGGCTAGGAGCTTGTCCCATTCCATGCTTCGGTGTGTTTTTATGTGTTCTCTAATGATGTCTCTAAGTCTGTTCATATGAGTTTTGTATATTTGCAACCTAGTTCGCTGCCAATACCTTCTAAGTCTATTCCTTAGGGTAATTAACTCCTTTATGCTATCAGGGAGCACCGTCCTGTGTTGGTGTGGAGTTACCGTTGGTATAACTTCGGATATCGCGTCCTGTATGGCAGCGGTGAGGGACTGAACAGACTGGTCTATTTCCGCCGCGGTGTGGATGTTGTCCGTGTGGTTCATGTTTCTATCGAGGGTTTCCCGGAATAAATTCCAGTTGGCCTTCCTATAGTTGAACATGACGCGCTTGTCTCTGTGCTGTATAGTGCCTGTGTTGCTAATGAGTACAGGGTAATGGTCTGAAGTCAGGTCCTGTATGACCGTGAGGTCAAGAGTGTCTGTGACGCCCTTGATGAGGGCTATGTCCAGGACATCTGGCTGTGCGTTTCGTCTTTCGGGCACGTAAGTTGCCTCACGTGGTCCTAGGACGATGTAATTATGTGTTTGTGAGTGAGCGTGTAGTGCCCTACCGCTGGGGTTGGTGCGTCTACTGTTCCATAAGGAGTGTTTACTGTTTAGATCCCCAGCTACTATTACCCTTCCCGAGATGTTAAGTAGCCGGTCTATGTCTCTAACATGTATTGGGGGCCTGCTTGGTTTATTGTAGACGGCTACGAGTGTAGTGTATGCTCCATTTAACTGGATAACAGCTGTGGCTTCAAGCTTGTTTAATCGTGGTAGTGGTACAAGCGAATGGGCGATGTCTTGTTTTACTATGATTGCAGTTCATCCGGCTCTGTGACCGTCTTGTCTGTCGGAGCGGTAAACTGCGTGTTGTGTAAAGTGAATCTTATCCGCGGGGATAAGGTGTGTTTCGTTCACTAGCGCGATGCCTACGGCATGTTGCGTCATGAACGCGGCCAGTTCGACCCTTTTGTTTTTCAGGCCGCATGCGTTCCAGAAAAGGATACGCGTGTCCATGTTCTGTCTAGCCATGGAGTTTGGTGAACGCTGGGATGAGGTTGGATAGCTGTCCCTGGACAGCGGAGAGGATGGCGGAGGTGATTTGTGGGAGCATGGTTTCCAGGATTTTGGAAATAAGGGATTTGACTAGAGCAGCCATAGGGTCTTCTGTGGTCTGCCTATTGCTATTGTCCGATGGGACAGCGGCCTGTGTGGGGGCAGGCAAAACAGTGGCAGATGGCTTCTGCTTTGTGTGTGGGGGGGCCTTGGTTGGCTGGTGACGGCTTTCCTTGGCGGGTTTAGTGTTTGCAGAAGGCGCGGCAGATTTTTTGTTTTTGGGCTTGCCGGCCTTCTTGTGTTTTTGGCTCTTAAACAGCCGTGTAGGTGGAACAGCTTGTGTTTTTGATGTTGAGGCTGGCTGTTCCAGTGGTGTTGCGGAGGGTGCCTGCTCTGGGACCGGAGCAGGTGTACTGGGCTGCGCCGAAGGCGCAGGGGCCTGCACGGACTCAGGCAGTGTTGGGGTGTTTGCCACGGCTGCGGCGAAGGACCGTCCGCTGGAGACAACTGTCTGGGGGCGTCGGACAGCGGAGGCTGAGGGGGCGGGTTTAGCAGCCTGGTAAGCTGGCAGAGGAGCTTGGCCTTTTTATCGAGGTATCGGTATATATCTGTTCGTGATTGCCGTATGAGGTTAATAACGTCAATTTTAGACAGCTGTTAATTTGCTCTGACAAATTTTATAAGCTGAATTTCTCCTTCTGGTTTGTGGTGGCATTTCAATAGTTTCGAGCCGAACTAGAACCGAAAGTGTAGATCTGACGCATCTTGTAATAATCCATAACGCTGAATTTTTCAGAAAGTCACGTTTTAATTTAGTACTGTAACGCGTGTATTTTAATTTAATTTTGTTTTATTTTCGGAAATGTTGTTTGCTGTAGTTTGGAGGATTCTTTTGTTTCCAAACCCGAGACGCCGACCTGTCGCGTCACAGCCGCACGTGGCTATTTTAATCTCGAGATAGTGTACATCGTGGAACGGTAAAACTTTGGTTCGGCCCGTGGGAAAATCCCATGCGCCTAGGAACAACAAAAGCCCGTGACGCTAAGGACGGGAAAACGTCCAGCTCCGGGGTAGGAAGAGAGATTTTAGAACAGTTGGAATAAAGACGTTGAGGAGAGTGGTTGGAAAGACGTGGAAACAGTTGGAAGGAGGACGTTGAGAACAGTTGGCGAGCATACGCGGAAAGAGTTGGGAGAAAGAAGGGGATAACGTTTGGTGATATGATCCCTAAGTGTAGGGGAAAAGCATATAGTAAATACACCTGCCCATCAACTGGATGTACGAGGTCATCCGCCGAATATTGGAGAACAAGGACCGAGACCCTCCATCCAGCTGCAGGATTCAGTAAGGGAAAATCCGGGATCTCCAAACTTCAGCGGACAACAGGAAACAAGAATAGGCAGTACGTATTTGGTGCAGGCAGCTAATCTCTGCTACGTAATCCACAGATGCCTGAGATCAGAATTTTCGTGTAATACTAATAAAACAATTTTAAATTGTTAATAATTTTTTGCTTTAATATAAAATACCCATCCCAATAAAATCATTACAATACTTTTGTGATATTGAACAAATTAAAAGTAAGGTTTTTATTTTACAAAGCTTCATGCCACGTTATAAAATAAATGAAATAAAACTGTGACGAAATAAACTGAGCACCGTAAAGAGAAATATTTAATACACTCTTGAATCACCAGTAGTAATTGTGGTCTAATTTGATTAGCAAACAATCTCAGATCAAAACGTACATGAAACTTGTAGCGTAGTTATTTAAAATTTGAATGTGCATCACACGAGAGTTTTGAATGGCAAGGTAATTTGTATTTGGACAGCTTACAGTTTTGATGACACGGTTTTCCTGCCCCACAGCTGCACGCTCTGGTTGACTGGAAATCTAGTCAGGTCTGCGAGGTAAAGACGTTGTCACCCCATTCGGCGAAGACGCTCGCAAGCAAGTCTGACCCACGTCCGCAACAGACCTGTAAGACTCCTTGCTGTGCTACAGGGACATCGGCACGCCCAGGGTCTCGGGCCCCAGGTGTCCCAGAAAGACAAACTCGTCGCAGGAAACAGGGGAAGCCACTACTGCTCGTCGATCGCTTGCGTACTCTGCGTCGTACGCGTGGCTTGATGATCGGCAACCCTACGTTCGGGACTTGAAATAATTTTAATCTATTCTATATAATAAAAAAAGGATGTATATTTGTATGTACGTATATATTTACGTTAATTTCTATACAAATTTAAACGCGTGGACAGATTGCAACAAAAATTGGTACACAAATTCTTCAAAACACGAGAAACGGTACTCTGGGGGGGGGAAGGGGGGGAGAAACCCTTAGCATAAATGTGGAAAGAATTATAATTAAAAAACTTGATCATGTTGAACACTTGAAGTGTTAAAATACTGAGCGACAAAATACCATGACGTCATGTGAGGGAGACGTTACTACGCGACGAGCAAAGGAAATAGTTTCTTTTTGCGTAATGAAATAAAGAAGAAATATTTTCATTGAATAAAAAGTTTAATTTTATTCAGTAACACTTTTTTTCGAAAAATTCAAATTAATTCTCTTGCCATATTAATAAGTCGAGTATGGCTATTATTTGATTACATTATGAATCTAGCTAACAATTTCATCTATAAAATCTTTCGTAATGTCTGATGACTTAGAGACAATTATATCTTACAATAATGAAGGAGTATATTTAAGTATTCTATTCGTAAATAAATTCGGAGGTATGTTTTTTTGGATTGATGCAAATATATTCAATATATTTTATAGCTATTCAATTAATTCAGTATCGCTCGAAAGTATTTAGGGAACTAGGAACAGTTAGATTTAGGTTAAATCGCTTCTTGACTAAATATTAATATAGAATTAAATAATTTTTCGTGTTTATACAAATAAGTGTGCGGGAAACTCCGGGACTTGAAATAATTTCAATAATGAGGTAAAATAGCCAAATATAGATAAAAGAAGTGATTATATAAATATAACACAACATTACTGGAAACTTTTGTTGCTTTCTTCAGGTGCTAAGAAAACAAAAACACAAGAGCCAAGACCGACACAACCGCACAATACAGTTGATGAACTCAAAAGAGAAGAAACTGCAACTACAATGGGAAATCAGAAGGTTTAGCGTAACAACAAGGTATCGTAGCGATTGTAGAATTTCATAGTATCTGTTTGTACGTTAATTACTGTGATTTTGGATTTAATATGAAGCATATCTGATAAGTCTGGAATGGTACCTGGAGTCAGCGTCTAAAATCTTAGCATTTTGTCAATCAAAAAAATGTATCGAATTGATTAAATGTTTGGAGACTAAAGATTTATATCGTTGCGAAGTTTGATATTAGACATAAGTACCTTGATACGTTTCAATTGTCCATGTAGCAGGAATTACAATTAGAACAAGAGATTTTATGAAGTGGGTCCCTGTGGTTTTCAATAAATAAGGAAAAAGTATTAGTAGATCTTTAAATCAAGGATATTTGATATACTTCAATAATTTGGACTAACTTATGATGTAGAAATTTGTAATAAGGGAGTACGATAAAAAATTTGAATTGAGGTGATTGGGGACGAGTAACAGTAGAATTTAATGGGTACTCATTATAAATTAAAATATTACGGACAACAGTAATGTTGTGTTGATGGAACTTGGAGTTAAAAAGTAATATAGCTCTGTCTACAAGATTGTATACCATAGCTTTCTTTTAGTTACCCGGATGATCAGAAAGAAAATTGGGTAAACGCTCTGAATATTTAGGTTTTCTTCATCAATTGGTGAAATGGAAGTATTGGGAATGAATGCATTGACATCAAGGAAATTAAGAGACCGGTCCAATTCAAGTACATGAGTGAATTGTAAGTTGAGATTATAATTATTGAAATTATTGACTATAAGGTTGATTTGAGAGGCCTTAACAATACAGAAAAGTGCCTTTTACATATCTCATGTATCAAAGAATTTGGACAGGAAGTACAGAAATACAAGTATTCTAAATCTCTCATGACAATAAATGACTAAGAACCTTTGGTTTGATGATAGTGAACTTGGAAAAACTTAAAAAGTGGTTTAAGGATTATAGTTAAAATGCATAAAATTTCATTAATTGGAAGTTTAGTCAATTGACTGAAAATGGGCCATCTGGTTTTGAAACTGTTAATGACTAAGTTATTGGGAATAGAGTTGAATAAGGAAAAGACATCAAGCGAAATTAAAAAGTGGTCATGAGGGACGGTACAGAATAGTGGTTTTCTTCATTGAACTAATTTCGTTACTGTAAAGAATTATTTTTGTGGGCTGGGTTTTTACGTTAAATCAAAAAAAGTATTGACCGTTAAAGAAATTTTATATAAGTTTATTACAGTTAAGCATGAAAAAAAACCTCTTATCTCAGGCACCTGTGGTTTTTACATAGAAGAGATCTGCTGCACGTACCAAATACGTACTGCTATTGTGTTGTGTTGCTTGCTGTAGCTGTCGTACCGACGTCTCCGTATCTCACAGCCGGCAGAACGGATTAAGTGCAGTGATGACTTTAGTCAGGACCATTGCAAGGCGTGGACTCAGGGGTTGACCACTGGCTAAGGCGTCGGCCTCCGGGATTGATTGCTGGCAAGTCGTCGTACTAAATTGTGTGGCTTCGATGAACTCTTCACTAACAAATTGTGGCCCTTTCTCACGACGGTTCTGCCTCAGACTATATCAGAGACAAAACCTTGAAAACGTTTACAGCAGAACTCATGAAATTTGTAGATCGATGACACTTAAAACGTATACACGTAAGGCAATACGGACCCTCTCATAATCATATCCGCAGCTGCGGTGAGCGCAAACAACTGTCCAGTTTCAAAAGCTTATCTCCGTTCCCTCCATTATAGCCTCCCATTCTTTTACTTTTTTTCATTATTATAAAACTTCGTTGAAATGTCAGTTTCACTGTTTCTTCCATTGTTACAAGAGTTATAGCACGCAGCTGCTGTTCCGTAGTCAACAATGGCCAACTATTGTCATGTTGAGGCCAACAATCGAGACAGGACACGAAAATTACTTGGATGGAAATATTTATCTCCTCCACCCCCACGCACGTGCACGATTTCGAAAGATAAGACCAGACAAGAATACCGTCTAGACGTTAATAATCCATCTAAAGCGCAAATATATAAATCAATAATTGGACGAAAATTCTTAACTAAATATTGAAAATTAATAAAAAAAAACATATATACATGTATACATTACGGAATATAGATGATCTAAACAGATATGATAATGACAAAGGCGAAAGCTTAAAATAAAGCACATGAACATATTGCCACTGTATAAAGTGTTATTTTTCAGCTTGTATTTATTTTTATTTTAATTAATTTACACATAAAATATTCATCGACGCACTCCACATTCATTTTTAGATTTATTATTAACTAATAAACATTATTTAATTGAATAGATACTTTTCTAACTTTTGCTAAGTGAAGTTTTCAAGTAGAATCGCGTAGTAAACAGAATTTGCGTAATAAGTGAAGGTTATGTGACCCGTTTTTGTGAGCTGTTTATGTTGGCTAAACTGCCTGGAATGAGGGGGTTTGCTTGATTGCCTGTTCTTCGACTTTACCGTGCAGGAAGGCTTCTACAGTTTACAACTGAACTCCGTCAGAGAAAGTTTTAAACATGACAGGACCTCTCCACCTCTCCGCATAGAATTGCAGCGTACAATATTTATTCCCGACAAAGTTACTCGGTATACGATACTTTCTCGATCATTGTTGATCGCAAACAGAGTTCTCAGTGTCAGCTTAAAGCTTCGTAATAGCACAAAATCCTGCCAATTACTGATGAATTTTATTCAAACCTTCAAAAAATATTTGAATTATCAATATATTTTATTTTATTTACTGTTTGTTATGACCGACTTCAGTACTTGAACAAAACACACAAAGCGTATTATTCACCAAAACGCACTGTGAATTCTCTTTCATCTTTTTATATTCAAATGTTATTAATGAATCTATTAAATAAAATTGACTGTATGTTTGTGTATGTTTTCGTGTGTATATGATCAGTATACAAATCTACATGCGTAGAGAAAATTAAACCAAATTTCATACATGTGTTTCTTTCGAACTGGAAACAAACACTGTGGGGGTAAGATTCAACTTCCGTCCTGACGGACAGGGGTGGAAATTTTCAAGCATGCTAAAACGGTATTTGCGTCGAATAAATATTTTACTGCGATAATGAGATTGATAGTGTTTCACCCGATTTTGTTTGGGTATAATTTCAACTCCTTTCTCTATTGGAGAAGAGAACCCTTAGGGCTGGGGGTGGAATGGCGTTAAATAAAAATGACGCGAAAAAAACGAGATTGGAGTCTAATCCGGCGTTATGGATGTCGTTGAGTTCAATTAAGACGTGTGGCAGTT
This sequence comes from Zhengitettix transpicula, assembly GCA_037074705.1. Classification (NCBI taxonomy): domain Eukaryota; kingdom Metazoa; phylum Arthropoda; class Insecta; order Orthoptera; family Tetrigidae; genus Zhengitettix; species Zhengitettix transpicula. The sequence goes on along the minus strand of CM073592.1, from coordinate 117,249,218 downwards.
AATTTGTACTTCTATCCAAATCAGTAGGGGTGGAAAGAGAAACCAGTTTGTGTATGTTCCACGTACAAATCTACAATTCTGGAGAAAATTTTTACCAAATTTTGAACACTTGTTCGTTTCGAACCGGAAACAAACATTGTTGTGGTATGACACAACTTCCACCACTATGGTTGGGGTTAAATTGCAAGGAAATTTCAAATACGCAAAAACACACTATATTTACGTCGAATAAGTATTTTACGGGGTCAATGAGATTTATAAGGTTTCTCCCGATGTTATTTGAGTATAATTTCAACTCCTTTTTGGATTGGAAGAAAGCACCCTTAGGGGTGGAAGTGGAGGTGCGTTACGTAAAAATAACGCTTAAACAACCGAGATTTAAGTCGAATCCATGGTTATTGATGTCTCTGAGGTTAATAATGCCATTCAACTTGTAAGTTGCACTTAAATCCCTAGGAGTGGGGGTTAAAAGGGGAAAACAAAGTTCAGCATACAATATACACGTGGATCAATTTCGATTAAATTTTGTGGTATATTTTTGTCTTGGTAAATATACTGGATGTATTTTTGAAGCTTCTTTTCACTCTCTTAAGGTTTCGAGAGTATTTCAGACTCTCTTCAGAAACCAGGCGTATCTCAATGGTCCCTGGAGTATTTCTGACACTCTTTAGTTAACTTTGCCTCGCTAAAGGCACCGAGACTTTAATTAAATCTCTTAAGGTATATCGTAAATTTTTGACTGTATTAGGGTACCTTGTATATTTTTAAAGTCTCTTAAGGTACTAAGCATATTTTAGACTCTCTCAACGTAACGGGAGTATTTGATGCCCTTAAGGTAATGAGATTTTTTTATATATATTTGTTATCGGGAATATTTATGGTTCTCTAAAAGTATGGGGTGGGGTGTTATGATGAAATTAACATTCTCTCTACGTAGGTAGATTAAATCACGTCTTGACTAATAGATTATAATAGAATTAAATACTATTTGGGCTTATGTATAAAAATACACGGAAAACGCCGGTACCCAGATAATCGAATATAAACTTAGATTGACCTTTATAAAAATAATATTAAACCAATTGTTTCCAACTCTTTTACCTTCCCGTATATTATATGTTACCTGGCATAATAGCTGCAATAAAATCAAATTTCGTGGAGGAATTGTTCCAGGATAACATTGGTAAATTATTGTGGAGCGGAGCAGTCATCAAAATACAGCCAATATTGCCAAATCTTAAAGTGAAGTGTAGAATCAGTGAAAACCAAGGCCTGATATTAAAAGTAAAGTGTGTGAAAGTGGCTGAATGAGGTAAAAATTGAATATCATAGTACCAGAGAGAGAGAGAGAGAGAGAGAGAGAGAGAGAGACTGTAAGTCATAAATCCATTCAATTATTTATTGTAAACCTTTAGTTAAAGAAAAAAAAGGTCAGATTTCAGTTTTTTTAAATATTTGTGTATTGGCATAGTTTCCCTAGAAATTTGATTGTTTATTTAAAGGCCCAGATAAAGACCCTGAGAGAAAGAGTAAATATTTTGGATTGTACGAAATAAATATTGTTAAATTTAATATATATCTATTTTGTAACTTGAATTCTTTTTGCATATAATAAATTAATGTGTTTGTTTAATTAACTAAAAAAAATCTTATGTATTAACATCCTTTTCATTTAAAATTTGAAATAATTTAAATTGACGCACCAACGCGGGCTAACTGTTTTATTTAATTGTATTTTCATTCTTATATACTACATGTTTGACACCTCGAACGTGGGGCACTGTTTCATTTTTAATTGTTTAAATATTTATATATTACATTTTGGCGTCACCAACGTGTAGCTAACTATCATATTATTTGTTTAATAACATTTGATTATATATATTGTAATTAATATCTAAAAAGGATTACCTGGGCTTGAAAAGTAAAGAACAATCATAGAATTTATAAATTAACAAACAAAACCAAAATGTAAACCGAAATCTGACGAATACCTTTAACTATCGTTTAAAAACTTAATTAACTTGGTTTCTACTTACGAAAATGGTCTGCTGGCACCAGACTAAGATTCCTGGGCTCGGGCACACAATTTACACTAAAAAGGCCATGAATCACTGACTCTACACTTGATTGTCAAACACACGGTCGTAGTTATTGAATTTTCCTCCGGGAACTGGATCTGCTGCACCTCCGGATCATCAGCCAGCCATATTGTTACACGTTGTCTTTATGTGAAAAATGTTGATCTCAGTACGCGTAATGTGGCGCTAAATATTTGATTACTTTTTACAGTTTTTTACAAAGTATCTCGCTGTTCAAACTTTATACTTGGATTTAAAAACTTGTAACTTTCACGGTTGAATTTTATACTTAGGCCACGCTGTTCGTTCTCTCCAAATTTTACTTTCTCTCCCGGCTGCAATATCAGGCAGAATGTCGTTCCAAAAAGCGCTTGTAACCCGCGACAAAGCCCGCCGACATATTGTTGTCTTTGAAATTGGAACCGCTAAATAATCCAATTATTAAAATCATTACTGGCCTCTAATTAGTATTACAATATATATATATATATATATATATATATGTATATATATATATATATAAATATATATATATGTGTGTGTGTGTGTGTGTGTGGGTGTGTGTGTGTCTGGGTTTGTACTAAATTCACATTAAAGAGAAGTTTCAGTATAAAAAACCGACTTTCATAAATAAAAGAGAAATCTTAATTCATAAATAAGGAAGATTTTTGTCATATTGCAGAAAACTGCAAGGAAATGAAAAATTTAGTACGTATAAAAATGTGTAAAGTTTTCATAAATTGAGAAAAAGTAATTAAAAAAACATTAAAACAAATTAAAGTAATGAATTTCAAGTGCCGATTCTGTCAACATAACTATTTTTGGAGACTTTCGTCTCTTTCTGTCGTGTGAGGGAACATGAAATCAGTAAGTTCCATAAATATTTACTGATCCGAAAATAACTTTTTCAGCTACCACACATGACTAGCATATTATCAAGTTAATTGTACATGGAATTCAAGTATTTTGATAATAACCCCATAATTTAGTAGGAAGCTCAGTTAAATAGACATTTTATGTATTACTAAGTAAGAATTCTTTACTTCCATGCTTTATGTGATTATAAAATTGGAAAGTCAATTTGAGACTTTGGAAATAGGTCAGTTATATACAAATTTTGCATATTTTGAGATGGCAGGAAATCATCCATTAAACAAATATGGGTTGAGTAAAGGTTTCCAAGGAGTGGGAATAGCCTCTACGCAATGTCTCGTGCGATTGGTGCAGATATATGTATGTTGAATCCAATTTTTAAGGCTATTTATAATTATAATTCTATCTTAATTTATTGTTGTAAAATTTCTGAGTTGTTCAACCGAATACGCTTGAACACCAAAGCACAAAAGTTTAAAGTGTTCATACAATTATATTATTGTAGAGAATATTGAGAGATACATTAACTAAGTATGTATTGAAATGGCCAGGGATGTCTTCGTTTGAAATTCTTACGGTTCAGAAACATTTCTTTCGGTCTCCAGAAATTTATTTAAATATTTCGCACGTTGCAGTTTTTCGGTACTTTCAAATGACCATTTGTAATTGCGACATAATTTTTCAATGGATATTCGTATTCAATTTACGTTGACGCTGTTATTTCTCGTAAGTAATATGGAAATTTAATTTATTGCGAAATAAAGTGTCTCAGTTTTTTAAAAAAAAACTAGTAATTATTATTGTATCCTATACTAAAAATATTATCCCATTGTAAAATTTAGTTTTTCTTTCAGAAATTATATTTAACTGATTAACAGAACCTTTTACATAGATTAGAAATCTGGTGACAGTTATAATATTTGTATGGAAAGAATAGAAGGAAAGCTTTCAATGAAGCTCTGCCAAGTAGCCCATGGAATTTGTATTAAAGGATCGGGACGGAAAAATCTCGACCGGCCGGAAATCGAACCGCTTAGTACGCGGGCCATCCTCCTTCCATTGTATATATAGTGAGAGCAGTCACTTACAATTCACTGGATCGCAATTCTTCACGGCCAATATGATGCAGTAAAGGTGGAATATATGTAAGAGTACGCAGTACGTATAGTAGTGATCAGTGAGACGAAGGAATTCCCTCCATAATACTACAAATAGAATGCAAAACTTCTTCAAAATAACGATGCACATTTCATTATTTAAACATTTTATTTGATAAATCCGTTTGTTATCAGTTGAAACTAAAATTGTTAATTTCACGCTATGTTCATAATTAATATTGGCATAAATGCCTTTTTATCTATTCTGAAGGGGCAAAATCAGTTCTTTTTCTTTGGAAATCCAATTATTGATTTACTGTTGGATCGCAATTTACCTTGCCTTCAAATATTCATTTTGTAGTTCAAATTTGTCAGAATAAATCTAAAGTTCCTAAAATTACTAGCTTAATTTTACTTTTTCCGTAAAATAATGTCTTGAATTTGCACACACTAAAACTTGTCCTGTATCTGACGATCCTTATTCTCCAGACACCTTTAAATAAACATATTTTTCTTGTCTTCGATAGTCGTGCAATATTCGAGTAGAACTAGGAGAATTATTGCAAAACAACCTCCAGAATATTCACAATGGTTTTGCATATTTATATTTAAACGCAACGTTTCGACGACTAAAAGCTCTGTCGTCATCTTCTAGGCGAAGCTTAAATATTTACATATTACACTTTGGCGTCACCAACGTGTGGCTAACTATCATATTAATTGTTTAATAACATTTGATTATTACAATATTTATATATATATATATATATATATATATATATATATATATATTGGAATACCAATTAAACAGGCCATTATATAATTGAATTGTTAGTGGTACGAATGCGTAAAGGCGACAATCAAGGCGGGTTTTTCCTTTGTTTAACAATGGAAACTGAAAAACCGCGCGCTTGGAGAACGGCAGTTTGGAATCGGCCATGAAAGGTGAAGGAGTCAAAAATCTGCGTACGAGAGAGGAAACAGTTAAAAGTCGACGGGGACATATAATACAGTTCAGTTCACCTAGAGCAACAAACAGTAAACTCTGCAGATATAAAATACGAATGGCGAGATCCTGTATTTTTACATGAAAGCAAACAATTAATTTTACGAAGAGATTTACATAATAATTTGCACACGGTGAAGCAAATCGTTGCTTCACGCTGATTGAACAATTTTCTCATAGAGGTGACCGACAACCACTAGCAGACCAAAGGGGGCGGTTCATCCGAGGTTCCAGATAGCAGAGGACGAGTATTTCAATCGTGTGTATTAAAAATTTCAATGAAGTGTAGAGTCTGTGTAAAAATGGCTTTTTAGTGTGGTAGTTTTCAAGATACAAGAGAGAGATCTGGTACCAGACAGACATTTCGTGAGGAACAAAACTTTTATACAAATTTGTAAACGATAATTAAAAAGGTATAGTCAGATTTAGTTCAGTTTTCTTTTCATTTAGTTTTCTTCTGTTTCACTTATCTTCATATTGTTTTAGGTTAACTTTTTATATTTGAATTGTTAATTGTTAGTTTATAGATTGCTTTTGTTCTAATTATCAAACCCCCTAGTGACCTTGAGATATAGAGATCCCACGTATTTGACTGTAATGATATAAGAATTGTATTTTTATAAATGCCACGAATTATTAATGAAAAATTAAAGTATTTGTTGTTAACTGTATGAAATTCGGCGTGCAAAATAGATCTTATACAATGTAAATTTATCAACAATAAATTTTGAAATATAAATAAATTTTCGTTAATTGATTCATTAATTAATCGTCATTCTTGTTTTTATTACAACATATATTGTAATGCCAATTAATTAAGACATTAATTGTGAAATTGAAAATCTAATTTTTTTGAGAAATCCTTTTTGCGGCAAGAGCTTTCAAGCGAGAATGTGGCCAAGCACTGTTCCTTTGTCGGAAGGTTAGTCAAAATGGCGTATGCGCGCTCAAAATTAGAGACGAGAGAACAGTTCGCAGTATGATGTTGAGGAGTTCAGTTCGTAAGAAACATTGAGGCGAAAGTACAGTTTTGCATTAAGATCTTGAGGAGTTCAGATCGCAGGAACAAATTATTAATGAGTTGAATTAAGATATTGAGGAGTTCAGTTCGCAGGAGATATTGAAGGAGCAGTTTGCATTAAAACATTGAGGAGCCGGCCAGATATAGTAAAAGTTTCGGTTTAAGTCCGGAGCAATGAAGACTACCCAATCGACGAATCGCAGAAATCACCTAAGGCGAGCAGTCAACCGATAGATGACGGAAGGATGATCATTCGAGTACCTGACACCATAAAAATATTGATTTAAAATCAGTGTAGAATCTGTGAGTAGAAGCAGTGTAAAACCCCACAATAGTGTTTCCGAAAGTTAAAGGTATGCTGGAATGCTGGGCAGACGTGAGTAACAATTAGTTTTGTAAACGTAATAGCCGTCAGATTTCGTTCTCTTCTTTTGATTAAAATTGTTAATAAGAGTCAATCTTTTTACTTTCAATTTCGTTCACAATTAAATTTTGTTCAAATTTAATTGACAAGTAAATTTCTTTTCATTTTAATTGTAATTTGTTGTTGATAAGATTATAAATATTATTGATTCGTCCATTATCAAACCCAGTAAAGACCCTGAGAAATCCAATATTATAAATTTTGTAATTGTTTGATTTATTGCCACAATAAAAATCTTTTGTTAGTAAATATCATTAATTTTTCATTTAAACGACCATTTATAGTGTTTATTATAATATGTATGTGTATATATATATATATATGTGTGTGTGTGTGTGTACTAAATTCACATTAAAGAGAAGTTCAAATATAAAAAACCGACTTTCAAAAATAAATAAAATCGCCTAGAAGATGACGACAGAGCTTTTAGTCGTCAAAACGTTGCTTTAAAATATAAATATGCAAAACCCGTGTGAATACCGAGAACTATTTACTGAACAACTACACCGGGAAAGACTTCCATCTTTGAACTTCCAGAATGTTAATCTATATTAGGTTGTTATAGGAATTTTCTTGCAACACTTTTAGGCGAATTGCCGGGTACGATCCTTAAAACTACAGCCCGGGAGCCCTCATTAACCATTCGCTACCTTCCTCTGCCTTTCTGCATCGCCTCTTTCACTCCCTTTCTTATGCTACAAGAGGGAAGTGTACACTATGTGGATTACCTTAAGTATAGCCAGTCTACACAAAGTTCTTCCCCTCGTGCAAGTCCAGCGACATATTTACTGCACACAGAGACTATTTAAAATTGAAGACGAGTAAAAATTATATGCATTTTGACGTGTTTCATTACGAGAACGTTTAATACTCGTACAGTACAATTTTAGGAAAGAATCTCAAACTGGTCATATTATTACTCAAGAATTTGTTAATAGAACGAGAGTTATTAAAGTTCTTTGTAAACATCTATATATCAGAAATATAAATCTTGTTCGAAGCCATCGATTACTTTTTATTGTACATTAACTTCATTTCCATTTCACTTAACAGCCAAATAAATACCTCATTCGATCATATTCAGTCCCAGTTGCAATGCAAGAATTTTAATGCTACAATAAATGTGGGTTAACGTAATTGTTTTTTCTTAAAAGAAACATGCCTGTGTTATAAGTTACGTCCGCAAAATTGATTATATTTGTTTATCATGAATTTTTCCGTGATAATTCTCAACAATTCTGAATTTTAAGTTTGGACCTTCGCACGTGTCTGATACGACCTACGTCGTTGTTTACGTACGAAAATAGCCACGTAGTTTGTCAGTGCGAGTGCTGGGTTCGATTTGGTTCCGATCGATATGGCGAGAGCGATGACGTCGCGTAGTGACGTAGCTATGACGTCACGGCGGGAATGCAGCATGGCGATCAATACGGGTACAGGGGTACAGGCCCGGAGAGGCAGCATCTGCAACAAAGACCATCATCGTCCGTTCTGCACTGATGTCGGCTCAAAGATAGTCATAGCAGTAGACCTCATTATCGAAATAATTATTATTCTTACAATATTTATAGCGTTATTATCCATTAAATGTCAAAATACTTGGAGTTAAGACCGAATGAATACATTTAATTAATACTTTACGTTAAAGCCAATGCGAATACATTAGATCTGATAATAGTTTTATAGCCTAAATAATGTATTTTCATAAACTGTTGGTTATTTTTTATATTCAAGATATCACAACTAAGATTTAAATTATGCGCATGTCAACTAGCATATATTCGTCACTACGTTGAATAGAAGATTATAGAAATAAAAAAATATTGCATCGACTATTTATTTAAAAATCTTTGACCTTGATAACAAGGTCAAAGTCATTAAAAATAAACAACTCGTTGAATATATAATAGTATCATCGGCTGTTGTTTTTATACCGACAAATTTGAAAGATTTAAAATATGATCGACATAAATATTTCTCCGAAATGAATTAAAAGGTTTAGCGTCAATAACTCAAAAAATAAAAATTATCACTTGGAAATTTGGTCTCGTTAAATCGTTAAAGCATTGTTTCAATGTCGAGTGTGTTAACAACTTTCCGGAACCAATACTAATTTTACTAAAAGTGGAAACTGGAATGTGAACTGTAATAATTATAAAATAACATGTGCTATTGGTGTATTTATTTGATAAAAGATTCTCGTTTTATCTTCCGGGTCAACTGTTTATTAAATTCATCTTCTCCATTATCAAGTGATGATCATCACATTCCCCTGATGACGTCGGAGATGAATTTCGCTAAAACGTTGTGTTTTAATAAACAATTGACCCGGTTGATAAACCGATAATCTTTCATTAACAAATCATGTTTTTTTTATTTCCTCTTGGAACCTGTTATGGTGTTAACGGCGAGTCTACAAAAGTATTAAAAAGTTAGGTCTTGCATGTCACAGAACTACCCGCACCGTTTGTAACTAACTTATGTATATAGTGTCGAAAGTCGATTGTGTACATCGGAATTCTAAACACAATTAGGTCACAATTTCTTGAAATATTCCGTGCCATCATCAGGTGTTAGCATTTAAATTCTCATATTTAAAGAACGCATATAAATGGGAAGTAGTGAAATCCATTATCACATTATAAAAGTTAAAAATAAAAGATCATTTATTTTTCTTAAACTATTAATATACATTTAAGAATAATATGAACTAATAATAGGGTTTTAAGTGGAATGATAAAGATTTGTTTTTAGGACTACCATAGCTGATCACAAGAATTGTAAGTAATTTGGTGCAATCTTGAATGTTGCTATGCTATGATGAAAAGGTCCTACCGTTTTATAAATTTTGTTATAATGTTCCATTCATAAACTTCACTTTTGTTAGTTAAGAGCAAAATTTAAATCGGAAATTCCAACGCAGTACTGTAGGCGAAGTTTCCATCTTCTTTCCCGACCTAATGAGGCGTAGTTTGGCACGTGCGTCTGCGTGTGGGTCAGCAGGATTTCGCAGTTACGCACAGCCAGCGTAAACATGACACACTTTAGCACGCGCCGCTAATTTGCGGAGATTCCCACTCAGCCTCCAAATATTTGCTCGTGTCAGAAATGTAGAGCGCTAATAGCACTAAATATATTGTGATAGTCGGCTCTGGTGCTCGAGAATCACGTCACGTCGTTCTAAATAAGGATATATTCGCTAGTCTTTACTTGGAGGTGACGATTAAACTGAAACCAGTAGGTGTTCTAAGGTCAGAACAAGCATGGACAGTTTTAGCCGTCTCTCGTCGTGTTTATGAGATGAGCACGTTCTTTTGACGTCACACCAATGGATATTGGAAGAAATGGGCAATATAGTTGTGAATCATTATGAATGTATTAGTCAAAGCACCCGAAATAATAAAGAAAATTTGGAAACCGTAAAAGGGTTTTCCTTAAATATGAGGTAAGATAGAACAGATTAAACAGTTTTCAGGCATAATTCAAACTTACTGTGTATATAGAGAAAAAAGACTGCTCATATTTTTTAAGTTAGCAATACATTTTTATAAAATTTTGAAAATAATGGTCGAAAGAAATACACCGTTAATTCCCTTTCACACGGCGATTCTGTGTCTGCGATTCGCGTATAAAGGCGACAGACGGACCACAGGTGGAAGGTGATTCGCATCGCCGATACGTCTGCGTTTCACGAAGTAAGTCGCTCGGGAACTTCAGTCTCCTCGATTCTTTTGCGAATTAAAGCGGCTGACGAACCATTCACGACAACACGCTCGTTCACACGACGAGTCTGTGTATCCGATTCTCCCTTCCGCTTGTGTATCCACGTGCATGTTGTTAATTTTTATTTTATTTATTTATATTTTGTTTGTTTTTCATTTTTTCAAAAATGTATAAAAATAATATAAATTGTAATAATTTATAAACTATGCTTTTGTTATCTTTTGACAATAATTGAAGATATGAATTATGTGGCGTTTTTAAATTAAAAGAACTATTACGTGAAAACTATTAAACAAGATTTGTTAACAATTTTAAAACAAGTATTCAAATTACAAAATATTTGGGATCTCAGGGTCTTGAACTGGGTTTGATAAATGGCAGAATTTATATAATCAAAATCACAAAAATTACATTTACTTTATGTGGGAATCAATGCGTCTGAACATAGACGAAATTTGTTGCTGAATAAATAATGCTAGAGATTGAATTTAAACAATTTCAATTTTTATCAAGAACTAAAGAGTTATCTGAATAATTAAAGATCTCATTTTTATCGATAATTAAAGAACGATCTGACTTTTATCTTTTAAACGTGGTTTACAATGATTTTAAAGTTTTCTTTCTACTTACGGTCCAGGTCTCATTTTAACTTTTCGTGCACAATTTTGGGGATATCACTGATTCTAAGTACTCACAGACTCTAAATGTTCACAGTCTCTAATTAGTGTAGTTTGTTAGTTGGTTTAAAATAACTTTGTCGATTCTCGATGATTTACTGCAACCTGGATTCGCAGATCTCGTGAGTCATGTTGAAAATGCCACTCACTGGTTTTGTCTGTTGACTGAAGATTGGTTTAGTTTCTGCAATTTGATGTAACAGCGTACATATTACTGGAACACATTCTCTCGTTCTTTAAATTAGACCTTTTTCATTCCCGCTGCTGACTGGCTAAATTGTTCAAATTTCGTGTATTAGAATTTTGTGGTCTTTACACCTCGCCGTTCATTGCCTGACTGTACTACTTTTGTAAAATAGACTTTGCTGGTCTTTATGCCTCGCCGTTCATTGCCTGACTGTTCGTTCTTTTCGTCTGTTCTATTTGCTGTCTGCTGCCCACCTGTTCGTTCGTCTCGTAAATTTTGAGCGCGTGAAACCTTCTCGACCGATCAACAATACTTTCTTTGCATTGCCGGTTTGTTGCGGCGTCCGCTATATCCACCAATAATGAGTCCTCTACAATTCAACTTTTCAATTAGAACAATGCCTTAATTACCAATTACTACAAAATATTTCCGATAATGTAAATGTATTAATTTCTTCACAATAGTTAAAATAATAAACTATGTAAATATGTAAAATAAATTAACTATGTAGATATTCGTCCTTTGAATGCGATGATGCTTTAATATATTTGTTAACGCATTATATAAGTAACGCATCGAAATGAAAATATAATATCTCTGTTTAAAAATATGGTAATTAGAAAAAAATATTTGTAGGATAATACTCATACTGATTATTCAGTTAAAGGAAAAAAGAGAAACCGCATGTGGAGTGGTAATGTCTTTGATATATGGTGATGAAGTCCAGAACTGGGAAGTTTATAAGAAACTGAGACTGATAAGTTAGTAAATTTATTAATTACGTACAACGTTAATTTAATATTTACGATAAATGATGTAAAATAATGCAGATTTTTACAGATGGTATTAAGTACAAACTGAACAAAATTAATTAGATTTTAATAGTAGCCGTATATTAAATATTTTTGTTCATTTCCTTGGTTTACGGGATATACCCAACCTTTCTTTTTCTTTTCTTGGCATTCCTAGCCAAATACTTTCAGCTAATGCCACCAAATAATACATTCTTTACAATAATTTAAAAGAAAAAGGAAAATGTTGGCTCGGAGACTGACGAAATGAGAATGGAAGCGACAATCGCTGGAAAGTGTGAATGAGAGGAGGCAACAAGACACCAAGCGACTGTGGCGTTACTTTTTTGAATCGGCGACGCACATCGGCTACACTGAAGCACCGCGTGAAAGGGCCTAACTTTCAATATTGCTAATTCTCTTCAGCATTGTTACGGGGATTGTTGGACCATCACCTAGTAACTCTGCGACGAGACCACATGTCAGTTATTTTCCAAATACGCGCGATGGCAAAGCCACGTTGTGATAGGACCAAACTATGTTGGCTAGTGTAATGGGGTTACGGACTGAGTAAAGGAAGACCAAGTGCTCCAGCTTACCGCCGCCGACTATTCACTACTAGCTGACCCGGCGAACTTCATACCGCCTCAGAATCACCTTTGAACTTTCCATTGAGTATCGTCGCGTGAATCACATTGTCCATGAGTTTTCTCACCACCAAACGCGTTCCGTTACATAGTTTTGGTTGGTTCAAGTTTCTGAGCATGATGACTACCGAACCAACCTTTAATTGTAAATTGTATGGTGGCAAGGTAGGCAGATCCAATAAGTTTAAAAGTTCAGTTGGATAGTTGGTTGCTTCATCTTCGTTTATTACTCCGTCGATAGATTTTACGGAATACAGTGGACCAACGATTTGATTTTGAATTGTGAAGTTTAAGTGATCCACATATATATTCTTTGCTGCTAGAATTGCTCGTTCACTCGACCATTTGTGATTTTTAAGGTTATCAATTATGTTAGGGAACACTTTTTAATGATCTCGTTCTTCGTCGAGACGAAATTGCGTTCGGCGGGAACGAAATCAATTCGTGCGTTTTGACAGTAACACGGTCATTACTGATAGTCAGAAATTGCTTGGTGAAATATTCGGCAGATGGACCGTTTAACAATGCAACTCCCATGTTTGTCGTCAGCTGAAATTTCTTCACATAGCGCCACAGAGTCGATGATCACTTGATGTTTGTCCGCTGAGCAGCAGTTGAAGAATTTCTATCCATTTCGGATTGCACATAAAGGTGATGAATATATCTGGACGACCGTAATGACGAACATGTCGTTGCATCTTGCTCATATTCATGCATAGGACGTGGGCTGTCAATGTACGTCGCCGGTAGAATAGTCAATCGACAAACATTAACTGCATCTCCTTCGGTGCTGATTGCATCGCGTAAATGAATATCCTCCGAACGCAGTTTGGCTTGGTTCAACCGAATGAAATTGAGGTGTTCCGTTTCGAGTTTGACATACATGTCGACGCAATATTACTGAAGTTATAGACGAAATCGTAGCAAGTAGTAGTCAGCATTTTGACGGATCATCAAATGATATGCGTAATTATTCATTTCTTAATAGTTTCCTCACCTGAAATGAAATCACTGAAATTAGTTATGTTGAAACGAAAATTATGATATTGATACTCACCGCTCAATGGATTTATCATATTGATATTGAAGTGATATCCATCGTCTCCTCGCCAAAACATCAGCGGGTATTGCAATTAATCGTATGGACCGTGTGTTTCCTATATTCGTTGCAGTTTTCCAGTGTTGCAGCATGTAAGCACAATATCGCGCGTTTCCAAGTTTTCACCAACAATCACAGTTGCTACTTCATCTATTGTTGTGCTGTTGAATTGGCGTTCATGTGTGTTCAGCGGGTCATTTATCCGCTCTGATCATGACTTTGTAATCATCATTTGGCATGCGATCCAACGCAGTTTTGAACAACCGAACCAATGCATTATGCTCATGAAGTAGTTGGTGCAGATCTTGAATAATTTCTCTTTTCACCGCCGTATTGATCGTATGACTCCGATAAATTTGTTCCTTCATATTGACCAATTCGAAGGTGAATTTGGCTTTGGATCTGTAAAGTCGAAGGGGACGTCAGAATTACTGATTTACGATCACCAAAAGTAAATGGATATTTACTCTCTCGAGCATAAATTACCTTGAATGTCGGATGGAACCCGCGTTCTTCGATAATGTCTGCTCCAAATGAAGTCATTTGGAAACATCCATTGTATCTTTGAGTATTTGATAGGAAATATTGTGATTGTGATGTTTCAGCACGAAGCAATGAATGCAATGGTTCAGGTTGTGGAGGCAATAAAGGTAATTTCACTTTACCACTGAGACAGCAAAATCCAGCAACCTCTGGACTAATTCGAACGAAAGCATGCGATCTATATAGTCTATTGTGCAATCGTATTGAAACGATACTCGATTCAAATCCACACTTGAATAATTTATTGTTGCCCGTCGAATATTACCATGTTGTTCATCTGTGGCATAAGCGTGACCATTTCTCATTACCAACTGAGTCGTTTGACGTGCTGACTCTCTTTGTTCTTGTAAAAAAAATTTAATTACAATTTAACGTCGCATTAACGTTTTGGTCATTAGCGACTTACATCTGTTAAGTTCTACATTTGTATAACATTTAAATTACTTTAAACAACTCAGTTTTCATCGTAAAGTTTATGAGGTTGTTTATTGCTGCTGATGAGTTGCAAGTCTCCATCATTGGCTATGGTTGATCTTCTTATCTCGCTATATTTGGGGCAGTCAAAGAGGACGTGAGGAATAGTTGTAGGCTGCATACCGGCTGCGGAGATCTGGAAATCAAGAATGAGTGAGTGAAACTAGAGTGCAATGTTCTTGTGTCGCACGAAGTCGGGCCATACTAACGCGACGCTTTTCTCGTTCGTTTTCTTGTTCATTCGCAGTGGATTGATTTGAAATATTTCGAAGTTTAATTGCATTACGGCTTCGTTATGAAAGATTAGAACTTCTGGCTCGCGGAATTGTAAATAACACTGAACATCATAACATTTCACAATATGCACTTCATCAACATCAATCAAACTGAAATAAAAGGACCGCGCATCTGCATCAGCAGTCAAATTAATGCACACAACGCCATCTACTGGCATTACCGGAACCAGAATACAACACCATCACAGAATTTTCTTCATAATTTTTATTTTTCCGACGTTTTAATAATTATTCTTCTTTTCGTGACGGAGACAAATCCAACAAATCAAAATGATTAAAATCTGTTTAGCCGTTCCCGAATTATAAATGGTGTAACTAACCTGAATTTGTTATATATATATATATAATTAAAGGGCAATTAATATTTAATAATTATAAACATTGTGGACTTCAATTGTTATCGGCAAAGAGACACAAAGACACACAAGAATGGACGATAATGGAACAGGCCGAGGCATTGTAGCACGGTTAGCGCGCTGAGGACGTACAGTGGCAGCTGGCAATCAGAAACGACAGAAAGCGGTCGTAATAAAAATAGAGACGTTTTTCAAAAGTAAAGTTGTACAGCATTCACCCAGATAGTGCTGCAGATAGATTGTTGAGTGTTCCAGTTTACGCCAAAAAATTTTAAAAGTCTACGCGGAGGAATTATTGGCGGAATAAGTCGTTCTACGAGGTACCGCCAATCTCGTAAATCCGACAGTGAAGTGAAAGAATGGCCTGTTTTTTTAAAAAAAAAAATTGAGTGTTTGTGTTTCTGAAATGATTAAATTGCCCAGGTACCTGAAAAAAACTGTAAGTTGTACCTCATTTAAATTATTATTGTGAACGTTAAATTAAAGATAAAATCGTCAGATTTCGATTTTTTTCAATATTGGAAATCGTTTTTTTAATTAAATAAAATTTTATTATTAGCATCCTTTCATGTAAAGTTAAAATAATGCAATCAATGCGGGCGTACTGTTATGTTTAATTGTAATTTCATTTATATACCACATTTTTAGCTTCACCAATGTGGGGCATTGTTTAAATTGTTAAATTTTCAATTGCGAATACTACATATTGATGTCCTCAACGTGTGGCATATTTTAAATTAAATTGTGAGTATTACATTTTGGTGTCATCAACGTGTAGCCCATTTTTAACCTTGCATAATTAATTGTTTGTCTTTAAATTGATCATTACATTTTGGCTTCACCAACTTGTGGCTAATCATTTAAGTAATTACTACAATATATATATATATATAAATAGATTAACCTGAATCTGTTCTTCTTTTTATAGTTTACTTACAACCATATGTACATAATTTACTTAATGCAGAAACAAAATTGTTTAGTTTAAACACTAAGAGTTGGAAGGTTGTGCATTTTCTTTGTATTCTTAATATTTTCTGTTATTTATTTTATAGTTGCTCATTTGATTGGTGTATTGTATTATATTATTATATTTTAGTATTATGGGAATTGGAAGTTGCGCATCGGTGAATTTTGTGCTAATTTATAATAATTTTTTTTTGGAAGAGTATTAATTAATAACAGTTTAGAATTCAACTCCCATGAAACAAAACAAACATTATGTACAATTACATAACAAATGTCGTCGATTTTTACGTACTATAAATATTAACTCGCTCAAATTAGAAATATGTGACTGATCTGAGTGCAAACGCCAGTCCCAGAAGGCTTCTTTGTATATGGGTGAAATTATTCTTAGTAAGTCTCTGGTTGTACTCGTCAGTTGGCAAAACTCAAAAAGCTTTTCAGAGTGCAGTTGTGTCACTCTAGGCTCTTCTTAGCACCTAAAGAAAGAGACAAGGATCTCAGAAACGTTTTGTGATATTTATATGATCACTTATTTGGTCTGTTTTTGGCTATTATTCTGATTATTAATTTTTAATTCGGACGTACATTTTTTTCATTTAAATTACATTATTCTTTCCTTTCACACCCAGTGTAAACACGACACACACTGACACGCACAGCTAATCTTCCGGCGATTCCTAGCTTCTTTATTATTGACTATCGCACCCCCTTGGTATCCAATCATTTCAATTCCACGGCTACTGCGAGAACTATTGACGTCATTTACTGCAATCATTCAAATAACTCTCTTTTACATCTATCAATAATTCAGGCGGTCAATATACCATTAAGACATTTGGCGTTATAATGGCGTATCTCAGTCTACGGCTTTCACGGGTAGTCAGACGAGTGAACCAATTTATTCCTACTGGGCAGATTCAAATTGGTTTTCGTTGTTAATCCGTTTGTTTACCTGGATTTACCGCTTGTCCTTTCACCTGCCGGCAGGTGCGAAGATAAGCGAACGCAGAATTTATCGGTGATTTAAAATTTAATTTAAAATGCAGATCACGAAAATTTGATGACCAGAAATCATATATTACGATCCTGAATGGAGCTTTCATATGCGTTTAACAGACGCTACTTCTACATACATTGATTAACGATTTAGAGAGAAGTAGTTAAACACAATATAAAATGTCCTGAAATAGTTTAAGAATATATAATTTTATAATACTGAACGAAGGAATACAGGAGTGTTAACTGGTACCGAGTACTAGACGATGGTAATCGTAACAAGTAATAAACTAGAAACCTAAGACAAGTTGTGTATGAGTACCAATAAAAAATAAGCATTATTACAAATCTTCCAATATGCAGTATATATATATATATTGTAATAATCACCTTTATGTAGGATTTTAAATAAATTAATTTTCCCCACGTTGTGGAACCATTTTGTAATAATCAACTAGAAATGACTTTAAAATAAGAAATAAGCCAATTTGTAATAATCAAAACTATTCATTTAAATAAAATAAATGTGAAAACTTTGTCGCTCTAAAATATAGATAAACGACAAATGATAAAATTGCTTCCAGTTGTTGCCAAATGTTCTTAACAACTAGAAGGCTAAAATAGTTGTACAAATATAATTAATTTGATAGGAATTTTAAATTAAACAAATTATTATAATTCAACAAAACAGAACAAATTTATTTACTCTACAATACAAATTTCAATCTCAATTTTATTTCTTTACATTACATTTAAATCTAATTTTACAAAGAAATGAAACTAAAATTATCTCAAGGTCTCTACTGGGCTTGATTGAAAGAAAACGATTATTCAATTTACAATGTGAAGAATTTAAAGGATATAAAAAATTCAATTTAAATGAAGTTACTAAAACAACGAAATCTGACACCTCACCTTTAACTTACAGTTTACAATAATTACTTATTTTTAAAATCTACTTACAAGTTGCATTTTGGGTTCAGGAACATGTTTTACTTTTAAAATAAATTGCCAATTCTGTGCATAGAACTTACACAGATGTTTCACTGACACTTTTCACAACACTGCACTTTATCCCTTTTGTATCCTTATTCCAGGTTGATTATTTCAAACGCCTCGTACAGATGTTACGCGTGCGGCTACCAGTCAGTTCGGCCCGTATGATTGCCAAATCCAAATGTTCAATTTATTTAGAATGTTCCGGATCTTTCAACGTTCATCACAACAGATTTCAATACTTGCATTGAAAGAATAGTCTTTTCAAAATAGTATCAACCAAAACATCTGCTTTATTCCCGTTCCAACATCAAATCCACCTTTTAGCACAGACCTTCAGATGCTCCAGATACCACAACCACCCTGATCGCTCTCCGCTTTTCGACTCTAAAGCATTTGCCTCCCTCAGGCTCCGCCTTTCAACTAACTAAATTATATATATCCTCTCTGTCACTACATCCATCCTATTTGCTCTTCGGCTTCCAATTGAACTTTACCTTCGAGCACCGACCTCCGGCAGCTCCAGACACCACAACCACCACGTCCGCTCTCTGGCTTACGACTGACTATGTTATCCGAATCCCCTCTCCAGGCTATTCTTATTTCTCACGATTACTTAAAATATTGTTAGATAAACAATCCCTGGTCTTGTAATTGAATGTCAACAAAACCGCTGTCCGTCGTTCCTTTGGAGTCTTGTCCCGACGTCATACAGACATTATATCTAAAAGCCGCTAAAGATCTCCAATTATTGTTCTCCCTTTTATGAGAATTTATCCGCCGTCAATCATAATTTTTTATAAGAGCCGCCCCAAAATCTCCAGTCTGAGTCAGTAAACAGATTTTAATAATAGCCGGTATGCACCTCTAGTCCGTGCAGTGAAACAAATATTACAAATTTAAACAAAATAATGGCCTTCTTAATTTGCCTTCTTAATTGGTATACAATATATAGAAAATATATTCTTCATTGGAAAATATTAATAGCGATATACAATTATTTACAAATTGCAGCATCAGTCTCGTATAATACATTTTAAAAATTATTATGTCGTAGAACTTGACATCTGGTAACATTCTGTAAGCGTAAGAAAGATATATCATTATTCAATTAAGTAATTTTTATTTCAATTCTTCATATAATATAATGTAGTTTTGGAGTACTCAAATGTAAAATATTTGATTTGATTTATTTTACTTTAAAACGAAAAAAAATTACGTCTGATTGAAAATAAAGAATAAGAAAGTTAGCCAATTCAGACAAAAAAGTGATCATATAAATACCACACAACATTTCTGTGATCCTTGTTCCTTTCGTTGTGTGGTATTTATATTATCACTTTTTTGTCTGAATTGGCTAACTTTCTTATTCTTTATTTTATTTCCTTAGTCCTCGTTTGAGGAAATAGGATACGTTATTACATAAAGTTATAATATAAGTATTGGACGCTACAATTATAAATAATTACAACATAAAAATACTAAAATTCGAGGACACAAATTTCTCTGTTCATCATAAGTAAAAGAACTATATAGTAATAATAACAAAAATAATAATTCTTTAACTATGTTAAGGGTATATTATAATATTTACAGTAATCAAAAAACAATTCAATACGCACTAGGAAATCAGTAGTTTTATGAGCAACACATTCAACACTTTTGCAGTGTAACAAAAAAAATTAATTATTAAGTGAACGATCATGATGCTCCTATTCTGAGTAAAACACTGGAGCCTTTCAGTAGAATAGTTTTACATATAATCCCAAAACTCTTGTAGTTATTTTTGTTCTTAACATCTGGAGGAAGACTATTGTATACAACTGTCTCTGAATGATGAATTCCTCTCTGGTAGAGAGCAAAGATCTTAGACCTGAGAGATTTCTAGTCTCATAATCGTGAAACTCGCCATTCCTTTGAAAAAGATTCATGTTCCGCTTAAAAAACTTTAAAATTTCGTGAATAAACAGGCTGGGAAGAGTTAATATTGGCAGACTTTTGAAAAACGGTTTACAACTGGATTTATTATCCATATTAGAAAGTATTCTGATGGCACTCTTTTGCAACTTGAATATTTCAATGTTCCTGGAGCAATTGCCCCACTTTGCAATACCATAACACACAAGGGAAAGAAAATACGCAAAGTACACCATTTTCGTTGTGTCGATGTCAACATGTTGCATTAAGGTTCTGAGTCAATAACAACCCCAGCAAGCAGATCTGTATGGTGAGTCCACTATCAATCTGAGGACCCAGAAAAGGCGCCTCAGCCGAGAACTTCTCTAGAAGGTTGTTACAAGCATCCGCTGACAACTGGACGAACTTGGTTTTATCTAGATTTAGTGATAATTTATTGACTTTAAATCACACGTTTAGTTTGTCCACAGTGATGTTTACGTTTCTAAAAAGATTATCAACATTTTTATCTGCAATCACTACATGTATATTATCCGTGTACAGAATTAATTTAAGAGGATGTACGAATCCTGGAAGATCATTAATATAAATAATGAAAAGTAAAGACCCAAGAATCCAGCCTTGAGGAACACCGCAAGTAATTATTTCCCAATCAGGGAAATGAATATCCTCATCTTTAGTTTCGACCGCAACCTTTCATTTTCGGTTTTTAATTTAGGATAAATTACGAAAGCTTCTTTTGCGTTATGTAGGGAGCCGTGAACCAGTGTTTGAGCTCTACGACAATGTATGGGATACAACTATCAGTTGTAAATTATTTTGGACCAGGACACATTTTACTCTGTTGGAGCTACAGTTTCTCCGATATTCATTTACAAATATTTATCCCGTATAATTTTATACGTTCTCATTACAGCATAATTTTAAAACAAATCTTATCACTCGGCGTCTGATCATAAAAATTGTAAGAACTTCGACCTCGATTACAGCCCATTGACAATGATTTGATAATGAAATTTGTTACGTTTCAACCTGTCTGTATGTCTTTGTCAAACACTGGTTGTAGATAAATTTCAGCTAGAGAGAAAAATTGAGACACAAAAATATAAAAACAAAGCTGACATAACAAATATTCTGAAGTAAAAATTCATAGATAATGTTCAGGCCAATATTATCAAGGTTGATGTTTATGGAATTAAGGTTGCTTTTTATATGAAAAATTTCAGAGATAATTCTGTTTTTATAATCGGATTCATTATCTTTTTCAGAGTCTGACATCAGGCTTAATTCAACGAAATGTTTAGGTTTCGAAATATAAAATTATCTTTTTGTTCTTTTATTCTACTAATCAAAGACCTTTTAGTCAGGCTAATATAAGAAAGGAAACATTGTTTACAATTTTATAAACATTAGCATGGTGATCAAATGTGTTGTTCGGAACTTTAATAAATTTGATTACATTATATTTCGATATAAATAATATCTGTATATATTATATATTTAAACAAATTTATAAATTTGGTAGAGGAAAAATTATTTTTATATAAAATACAGAAATAATGTTAATATGGTAAAACAAAAAGACGATCTAACAATTTTATTATGCAAGTCTGATGTTGATAAATTTGTTGATGAACAAAAGTGAATCGAAGAATATTAATTACATATTTCAGGCTACCATTACGATGAACTTTCATTCAATATAGTAGGCGAACTTAAGCTTGTAAATTATTATAAGTTTATAAGCTTTAAATGCATTATTTTATACCTTTATATTTTATTTAAAACAAAAATTTACGAATGTAACAAATATTTTTAATAAAAACTATTTTTGGATATTAATTCTTTTTAAATAGTTATTAATTATAATTTTGTAATTGATAAACAATTATTTTATTCTAATTTCAGTTATATTTCATCAAGAAGGGAATTTTTCTTTTGGTACCGATTAATGACTCATTTGAATAAGTATTAACCACTTTATTTTTAAATCTTATTCGGAAACATGACATGGGAAGACTAATTTTTTATTATTATTATATTTTTATTAGCAATCAGATTACTAATGATCTTTTAGCTAATTTGCTAACATGTACAATTTAATAATAGGGTCTTGTACTGATGTCGTGGAGAGGTGAGGGTTCAACAACGCCACCTCAGTTTTTATTGTATTCTATTGGCCAGCATCTCTTCAGTCTTCGGTTGTTATTACGTTGTAGTAACGGCTCTAGTAGTCTATTGGGGTGGGATTGAAGTATAGTATGGTGTTTACTATTTTTATCTTTGAAGACGTCTGCTACATATGGTGTATTGAGGTCAGTATGTAAACTGAAGTTGGATACATACCAGGGAGCATTTGTAATAGTGCGGAGGATTTTTGATTGTACTCTTTGCATGATAGCGATGTGAGACTTGGCTGCACATCCCCAGAGCTCTATTCCGTACGTCCATATAGGTTTTATCACTGTTTTCTAAATGAGTAATTTGTTTTCTACTGATAATTTTGATTTTCGTCCAATCAGCCAGTTTAATAATTTATTTTTTATTTCTATTTGCTTTTTCTTTTTCTTGATGTGATCCCTCCATTTCAGCTTGGTGTCTAAGTGAAGACCAAGATATTTGACTGACTCTGCTTTTGGAATTTCTTCCTGATTGAGCTTTACTATAGGACAATGTTCCTTTTTAAGGGTAAATGTTATGTGGGATGATTTCGATGCATTTACTTTTATTTTCCATCTTTTTAGCCAGGTCTCTATTTTTTGTAGTTCGAAGTTTCTGTGATGCGGAATCAGGGTCTGTGTGTGTTGACAGTATTGCTGTATCATCAGCAAAGGTACTTGTGCTTACGTCCATTGAAGTTGGGAAGTCGGAAGTGTATAAGACGTATAATAGGGGGTCAAGGATGCTGCCCTGTGTCCCCTCGGATAGAATGGGATAACGGTTTGAACTTTCTCCATTTACGTAAGTAAGAAATTCTGTTTGGTCAAGGTATGATTTTAATAAGTTGAAGTATTGGTCAGACAGAGTCCTTTTAATCTTAACTTGTAGACCTGAATGCCAAACCTTATCAAAGGCCTGGCTTACATCTAAGGATATTGCTGTGCAGTACTGCTGGTTCTCCATAGCTTTGTTAACTACGTCCACAATTCTATGGCATTGTTGAATGCGACTGTCGGAAACCAAATTGATGATCCGGGATCCAGCCTTGATTACTGCTGTCTACTCTGATTCTTTTCAGTATGATCTTCTCAAGCAATTTGGATAGTGTTGATAGCAGACTTATGGGACGATATGAAGTGACGTCAGTTATACCTTTGCCGGGTTTTGGTATCATAATTATTTTTGCAATTTTTAGGGATTTGATGGGAAGACTTGAGAAAGAATTTTAGAACACAATTTCGTGGAACCCTGTTTCGATAACTTCATTTTAAATATCCTGAATGCGTATATAATGGTTTTTATGCACTTGAAGAATTTAGATAAATAAACTTTATAAACGGCTGATTTTTGTAAGCCCGATGGCAAATATCCAAATTTTTCCTTAATACACCGGTGCACATCTCTCTAATTTATTTTTAAAATTCTCAACGCTTGGAGGGTAAATTTCCAGGCGCTCTGAAGGCAAACTGTTTCAGCTTATATTTACAAATGAGACTTTTCCCACATCTGTTCTTTGCCCTTTAGAAGGAATTTTCATACAGTGTTCATTTCTCCCAAAGTAACCTCGCGTTTATTTCTTCCCAGAATCTCCTTCAAAATGGCGCATAGTCTCCGAGAATTTAATGGGTCCCATTTTGCCCTGTTGCCTTCAGAGTACCCCTTCATTACGATTTTTACAGCTACAATTTGTACCCTCTCAAGAGATATAATTTACAAGAATCCTAAAACTTATCAATATTTCACTGATTCACTTTATGTATAAAATATTATAAACCTTAAAATAAAACAACAAATTGACGGAGTGCTTATTCCACGCAACAATAAATTTTCTATTTATTTCAAAACTAATAATATTTATATTTTATTTATTTCAAAAATTAGCTGATTTTGCGGAGTTGGCCGGGAATATATTTATCCTCAATCTTACATTGGATGTGAAAAAATGTTAATACGACATTTATCGCTTGGTCATTTCGACAAATTTTATTATTAACACATTTTTTTATTTATGTAACAGAATAATTATTGTGATAAATTTGTTGATGAACAAAAGTGAATCGAAGAATATTAATTACATATTTCAGGCTATCATTACGATGAACTTTCATTAAATATAGTAGGCGAACTTAAGCTTGTAAATTATTATAAGTTTATAAGCTTTAAATGCATTATTTTACACCTTTATATTTTATTTCAAACAAAAATTTACGAATGTAACAAATATTTTTAATAAAAACTATTTTTGGATATTAATTCTTTGTAAATAGTTATTAATTATAATTTTGTAATTGATAAACAATTATAAATAATTTAATACAAACACACTTACAAAACATACTTCATAAAATATTTTCAAATAATAAATTTCAAATAACACACACTGTATCGTGACAAAGAGACTTCCCCGAAAAACTAGAAGTGCGAGGGCTGGTAGCTGTGCAAAAGGGGAGACTTGTTATTTTAGGACAGTGGGATGGACAGTTGACTCAGTAGTGTGGACAGTTGGGATCTGGACTCAAAAGATGGAGGTCAGGAAACAAAGTTTAAAATAGAAATAATTAAATAAGAGTAATGAATCGATCGAACAGGACGTCAAGAAGTCCGACAGTTCCTGTCGCCGAGGACACTTCTAGTGACGAGACGACAGGATGCGTGAGAGACTGTATTTAGAATCTTATTTAAATAGTTGTACGCACATCAGTGGTTATACACGGCTTTACTAACTTACTTTACTTTTGTTAATACATAGTTAAAACTATCACATGCGTTTCCTTAAAAAGAATCATATGCTAGCAAAGTAAGTTGTAAGGTGAACCCCAATAAATTTTGTCTCTCACATCAATTAATCTAGCGCAACAGCAAACATAATTGGAATGAAATATTTTGTAATCAATCGACTTAAACTGTTTATCAAGGAGACCACTACCAACTTTATTGATCTAAACAAAATGAAAGGGTCGACCTCCTGTGGTGTAGGGGTCAGCGTAACTGCCTCACATCTCATCGGCCCCGGGTTTGAACCCCAGCGAGGGCATGGAAGTTGTGTGTGTGTTTCCACACCAAGAATCCAACAAAATAAGTTCCCCGACAGTGAAATACTGTAAAATACAAAGTCACTAGCTACCTAAATAATTAATTTTTTTTAGAAAATGTAAGTGGTAATATTTAATCTGCAGTTCTGTCAAGCGTTTGTTGTCTGCACCTGCACTCTGTTGTGCGAGTGTTTAAGCTTCCCAATTGCAAGAGCGCAGCCGACATTGCTGTTTAATTGCTCGGAATGGCCTTTTATTCCACCTCTCTGGCAGGCTTAACACAATTTCCAGTGACCTGTTTATACATCGCACAAAGCACACGCTTAAAATTTACAGGTGCAACCACCAGTCAGGTGCGATCGCAAAGATGTTTGCTCTTCCGGCGGCAGTTGCTGAGTTCAAGATATAAATAACTAGAATCTGGTAGCGTATGGATTAACTCTTACAGTTTTTCCAGGCATTCCTTAAAGTTAACCTACGTATTAGAAAATGATGTACGATCCAACCTGATAGGCTCGTTGTTGGATAATTAAACCCATTTGGATTTTGAGTTTAGAAAGTATCTTGGGAGGACTTTCAGAATAGTATTTTAACTTTCCCTAAATACATTTGTACATTTTTATGTGCCAAGAAGTTTGAGATTTGAAGTGTATTGTATCTTTTTATACTGAATCTAAAATTTGATTCAAAGAGTCCCATATAACATATATTTTATTCCGAAAATAAGTGGCAAACACATGTTCATAAAACTCCTAGTAATAAACATTTTAGCTGAGAAAATAGTTGCACAAAACCCGAGGATAAAGAGCAATACTAAATATTCTTTGTATTGTAATGATTAAAATAAGCTAATTATTAATTGAATTGCCCCACGTTGTGGAACCATTTATGTAATGATTAAAAGGGAAAGATTAATTAAACTGAAATGAATAACAAAATGATTAAGATAAAAAAAACTTTTAATTTGCCAAAGATTATTTCAACAGGTGTTCATTTAGTTTTACAAATGATTTGCCCTAGGTTGGCACGCCGAATTCAATAATTTCAAAATTTACAAAACAAATAATTTTATTTTATAATTTGAGGCGTTCAAGATAAAATATTTTATATTTCACAAACAATCAAATTTAATAACTCTTCATCTCAGGGTCTTTACTGGGTTTGATAAGTAAGAACAATCAAAATTATAAATTAAATAATTAACAATTCAACCAAATTGAAACGAATGAATTACGAAAGCTAACAAAATGAAAAGAACGAAATCTGACTATACCCTTAATTACCGTTTTCAGAATTTAATTATTTTGGTTTTTACTTACAACTGTCCTGCTGGTACCAGACTTAGTTTTCGCAGCTTGGGACACAATTCACTAAAAGGCCATTAATCACTGATTCTACACTTGATCAAAGCACATGGTTGTAGTTCTTATGTTATTCCTCCGGTCAACAGTCAGACGTATTATTTCAATGCATTTCTGCCGAAAATGTTATTTCGGAACGCCTATGTATCTGAACGTGGTGCTAAACTTTTTGTTTCAGCTTTGCAGGTTTTTTTATAACTTGTGTCTCTCAGTTGAATTTCTATGCTTCGACCACGCTGTTCGTACTCTTAAATTCTGCTCCCTCACTCGACCATAAGATTCGCCATACTGCAATCAACTGACCTTCCGTACAATGCTCGCAGTTCACAACAAAGCTAGTCTATGTTTTCCATTGTCGTCTTTGAGATCGGTGCCGCTAAACAATTAATCATAATTAAAGTCATTAATGGCCTCCTTAATTAGTATTACAGTATATTTTAATTTCCTTAACAATTTACAACTTATTATTACAAAATAAAAATATTTTTTGCCAATACGAAAAGTTTTGATATTTATGTTTACACTATTTCATTCGTACGGATTCACGTATTGTTTTTCTTTGAAATAGAAATTAAAAATAATTCATTCCACAAAAGTATAATAAACAAAAAAGTTTTAATTCGGAGAATTGAAGAAGAAATGCTAACAGGAACTAAATTAATTGTACAGTAATATATCGTGCCTGATAAAACTCAGAGATCGAAATAAGGCGGAAAGTTTTAGTTTGAGCTAAGTACGAAAAGTAAGATAGAGCAGAGACCGTCCAGGAGCCCTTAGAACCCCAAAGACGACATTAGCAAGACTAATTCTGTCTGAGAGAAAAAGTAAAGAACCACATGCTAGAAGGCGGGGAACCAATCAAGCCCACGTGGTGTGTAGTGGGGCCCCTCAACACCGGTTACCATAGCGTTTGCTGTGTAATCCGAACCGACTGAAAACCTGTTAAATTGGTGCCTCAATCTGAGATACACACATCCTACCGTGCCCAAAGTGAAGCGAAATTTCTCACAGGTGTGCGCTAGAGACCGAATAAAGCAAATCAATAAATCTATATCACGGTACAATACTTTTTAAGAATGCTAATTAGGTAAATGAATAGCGAAATTAAAGAATAAATGCTAAATTAAATACCTCACGACGTTACTGCAATCCTTAATACTTTCTAAAGGTGATTCAATTTAATAACTAAATGAAACAACTCGATGCAAATAATTTAAAAATATATGCCCTTTTCTGTAGGAGTATTTTAAGTCAAACCTTCATTTGCTACTTAACTGAAAGTGTTCTCAATTACAATATTTTTCGGTTACCTGGTTTTGAAATTATCAGATACCGGATATGTTCCCATGACTAGAAAAATTATAAAGTTGCTTGATCCACCTAAATGTATTTTCAGCTTTACTTTGTCCAAGTAATTTGGCATTGAAGATATAGTAACCATTATAGCGTATAAAGCGCGTCGGTACGTGATAATTTCTCCCTCATGCAACAATACAGCCTAATCGATACGTATTAGCATATTAGAACAGGATAATGGCTCTTGGGCCTTGCAATATGCGTGTATGCAGCACTGGGCATTGATTTTGATTGAATCCGGAAGTGACGTAAAGCCATCACTATTTCCTAAATATTAGTATGACCCTCAAGTCTGTAATTCCTTTCAAAACACTTGGTATCAATTATATTTAAATGCGGCAGAGTGTTAATTTATCTAAGATTGTGGCATCCAAAATATTTAATGCAGACTAAGTGCATTGTAGAAAGGAAGATATGATTCATAAAATCCAATGAATGTAAAATTTAATAATTAATATCTCATATTTGGTAGTAAATATTATTTCGTTACATATTAATCTTTTCAATTATATTTTTTTCCTATATTTTAGAGTTTTAAAATCGGTATGGATACAACTACGATGTTTCCACATTTTAAAAATGTTCGCCATTAAGAAATATTTCACTGGAATAAGAGAAACACTTAAAATGAGTTTTAATGTAATAAATTAATAGGAAAAATTCATGCCGACTTGTAAGAAAATAACAAAAATTAATGAAGGAGGCCTTTGAACAAATATTATATTAATAATTAAAAATTATTATAATTTATGCATGGGAAGTAATTAATTGAAAATAGGTGTGTGGTATGGTTTATTCACTTTAATAGTTATGTTTATCTGACTTCAATGAATTAAATATGATTAAACCAGCCAAATTGCTTAAAAATATATTTTAGTATAACAGAAAGTTATTGCATATTAAAAAATTTATTAGGCACGACATATCCTTTTTGGAATATATAATTATAATTAAATATAATATAATTGTGTTATATATTTCATGTTTATAAAATCTTGTTCTCTCTAGATATTTAGATTCAGACTTTTAAAATTTATAATTGTACCTGATGAGAAAAATTTGTAAATTACCAGAGTACGCAAAGCTTTTGGCGGGAATTTAGTTAGTGAACATTTTGTGCACAAATTTATTATTTTCACAAAATTCTGTGGTATTTATTCATTAGTGTAACGCGCGTTGCGTGAATATTTCGTGGTTCAGCCACGGATGGCTTTGAACTACGCATGGATTGAGTTTTCACCCGGTTGGGAGCCTCCTTTATTCAATTAGTTGTCTCTCCCCTCATTGTTACTTCGGTGGTCTTATTGTCATAAACCCGAAGAGGTTGCGTAGAGCTTTTGTCGACTGGAGCACATTCACGTCTTTCTAGAGCATTTTGCGCGATGCATCGGTTGTGGTGAAAGCAGATTGAACTGCCCCTTTCTCCGTCCCACCGTTTTTGTATTACATGTATGACAGCTATCCACCCTGTAATTTCTGAATTTAGTAAGCATTTCTATAAAAAAAATGCGATAACGACCAAAATTGGTGACCAATCCAGTGCTATGGTAGCCGCTGGGTTTGGTTGCGGCATTCGAACAAGGTTAAGTTAAAGTTTCGCCCCTAGGGGAGGTGGTGTAAGGTAGTGATAAAAATACTGCGATAACGACCGACTTTGGTAGCGACTATTATAACACCGGATTCAACACCAATATTGGCCGTTATCGGAAATTTTGTGACCCTTTTCACCCCAAATCTAGAGCTGCCCTTATTGCGCTAATGGATGAAAACATCAAGAGTGACGTTATGAATCTGAAAGATCCCGTAAACTATTAATTCGTCAATAAAGAATTTAGTCTTTCTCGGTGCAGATAATGAATAAAGTCTTCTCGGGCTTCTAACCGAGTAAACAATTTAATTCACGATGTTTCGATGACGTTCACTGTTATCGTCTTCTTGTAATAGTTTCTGGTTTCTAGAAGACAATGGCAGTGAACGTCTTAATTTATTTATTCGTCACCAATGTAGGCCGTTATCGCATATTTTGCAAATGCCACCCATTCCACCCCCACACATAGGGTGCTAGAGTTATCTTAAAACCATGGGGGATGCTCCTGGATCATAAGTGGTACATGTTCCAAGTTTGGTTGAAAACGTTCTACGCATTAATGAGTAACTTAATTAACAATAATAATCATGTATAAAAAGATAAGTAACATTAAATGTTCTACAATATTAATACTACGTTTTATTTCATAAAACGCACCATTCGGGAAAACGTCCATCGGAAAACGTGCTTCCAGAAAATGTGTGTTACGGTTTGTACTAGACCTACCTGAACACAGACGTGATTGTAAGAGTATATAGTATTCCACCATACTGGCAAACCAAAACTGAGAGTCGGTTTTATTTACTGTTATTATGATATTGTTGTTAAGTGTGCTAGAGTTCGCATCGTTGATACTCGAACATCTTTGGAAAAGCTTCACAATTCAAAATATCTAGACTTGGAGTAGAGGAAGAAAACAGCATAATTAAAATAAATTACTTGACTCCGTATATGCATATATATATGCAGCTGATTCTTCATTAGCAGTATGTTTGCATTGGATATATGTTTCTGGTGGCTTTAGTACTGAGATTATTTATTTCATTGTTGAATTGGACTATTTTCTTGGTTCGGCAGAGTATGGTAATTTATACGATGTAATATAAGCGAGGGAAAATGTAAATAATCGTTTCTAGGCTAACGGTTCAGACTCACTCACGTGGATTCAGCAATTGAAAGACAGATATATCAACTTTTATCGTCTTAATTGTGCATTTTCAACGACAATGACTTTTTTAAAAAAAAAACAATTGTCAATGACGGACTGTTACATAAAACAGTTTCACATAAAATTTAGCTTTTGTGATGTATGATTATTTAACTACACTACATATCATTCTTATCTACGTAAATATCCTACGGCATTTAATTACTGAGTCTAAGTCATTAATTCATAGATTTGTTATTCACTGTAGTATTTTTGAACTCAGCTCTACTTACTTGAAACTCGTGCTCTGTAGTTTAAACTTTCCTTGCAAGTTGCCTGCAGAGTAGACAACCAAATAAGCTCTGTCGTTTGGCTGAGAGTACGTAAATAGGCGCTTGCTAACTAGAACACAAGTTCGCGACAATAATCAGGAAAATATATTATAATAATTATATTCATTTGTATGGTTTAAATTAATAAGAATAATAAAACTTTTAATAACTTATATAAAAATTATACTTTAATTTAATATCACGTTTCAATCATCTTGTGGACACATGACGTTTACAATAAACGTATTAAATTATAGCTATAATTGCTCAAAAATATTAGCTTAATGACATAGATTATAAAAAAAGGTAAAATAACGAAGATAAATGATATAAAGAGAATGGAAGATTACATAACTTGGATTAAACTATTATAAATTTTACTTAATGAATTATATTGAGAGAAATACATTATGTATAACATCTATGAAAATAATATATATTTGTAATAGCTATCTTTATATAAAATTTTGGTAAATATCCTAGTTGAAAGTAAGATTGCTGTCTAAAATGTGTTTAGAAATAACAGATAATTTATCACATGGAAGCTTAATGTTATGATTGTGTTCCCTGGTAATGATGGCTTTTATGTTTCGATATATGTATATGGATGAAGAATCATTCCATTATAATTATTAAATTAAGACATTTTAGTTCTGATATATTTATAACAAGAAATAGGTTGTATCTTAAGGTTGTGAAAACAATTTTGTATGCAACTATTCCGGATAATAAATATTTTTTAAAATTTAAAATTATGTGATAATCTAAATGTTAAATAAATAAATGCCAATATGTCATAAAAATTATTATTTTTATTAAACGAGATAATAAAAAAGATACAAAATATAATCAAAATTTTAATTTTTTTTAAATATTAGTGTTCAGGCAAATCGTATTAGTTCCGTTTCCCACCAAATGACGTTAGATGCGATTTCTGGATTTAACGCAGCTTAGACAGCAGTTCATTTTATCGTAATGCCTCGTAGAGTCAACATCGTTTACGTAGAGAGGCCAGGCGAGTGTTTTCGAGATCATTTGAATAGAGCAGTTCAACCATTAAAGTGTATCGTTAATCGTCGGGCGTTTCATTAAGTGTTATTT
Source organism: Zhengitettix transpicula (assembly GCA_037074705.1). Lineage (NCBI taxonomy): Eukaryota > Metazoa > Arthropoda > Insecta > Orthoptera > Tetrigidae > Zhengitettix > Zhengitettix transpicula. The sequence goes on along the minus strand of CM073592.1, from coordinate 117,216,968 downwards.
TCTGGTCTTCAAGTGTTATCTTGAATGTTATCAACTTACGCAAATACGAATTTTTGTTGTATTCTAGGCCAAAGACTGGTAAAGGTTTCCAGGGTGCTGTAACCTGAGAAAAAAACATCTATCTGAAGATGGCTCTGCCAGTAAATCCTATCTCACAGTCAGTGTGGCCATGATCAATGCAGCTTAAGCTGCAGCAAAAAATAAGACTGCTTTAGTTCTAAGTTTGTGTCCTCTTTAAGACAACGTTGCAAGCCGATCCTCTGTCTGGGGTTTTTATAACCTACCACGTTATTAAGGTAGGTGACCGATCGTTCGCTTCCATAAAAACATAATTTGACCTATGAGTTGCAACGATTAGAAAAATGTTTGATGCGAATATTTCTGAGTAGGATACTTAAACCATAGTCCGGAAGCCCTAGTTAAAGTTGGCTACTTTTCTCCACCAATCAACATTTCCTCTTTAAAATCGCTTCCTATCCTAGTAAAGTTGCGTTGCCACTACGTAGATTACCCTCGTGTAGCCTCTGAAAAAAATGCAACCAGTTTTAGAAAACATTCTAGGGTTAGATTAAACAGTTAGGGGTGATCAAATATACAATTATTGAAAGTTAAGGTAGCCTTGAAACTTGTGTAAGAACATTTTAACCACTGGAGCAAATGCATGAATTCTTTTGAGCAGATAAAGGAAAACCTTTGTTTTTGTAATTGCATTCACGTCACGGGTGTGACGGACTAGAATAATTTAATAATCAAATGTCATTATTGTGTTTTCCGTATGTTTTTTATCGTTAAACTGTTTGGAGACAGTTCCGATTATATTTAACATCAAGTTTTATGAAACAGAAATTTGTAGAACCGGTGTCTGAATTAGATGCAGGGAAATGTGATTGAATCGATTTTATTAACAGGTTTCATTCTTCTGATACGAATCATTCTGACAAGTAATTATTATTTCCTGTGAGACTTTTATTATTGATCAGGAACAAGTCTATTTAGTGCAGAGTAGTGGTTTTGTAAGGCAGTTTTTCTCTCACGAACAACTTCATGCTGTTTCCTCCAGCCCAAGTTTTTATTTATTACTAGTCTCTGCAGTTGCCCGGTTATTTATTAATATTAGACTTGATAAGAAAATATAATTGGACACTAACCTTTTTCACAACCCTTCCACACACTACCGGTGCTGAACACGTGTCAACCGAGTTTGGGAGTGACACTGTTTGTCTTAGTGACTCCGGATAAGCAGGATTCTACAGTATTACGGTCATTTTAGACTATTTCCCCCCGTATCACTCCTCCCATCTATCCCTATGCCCTGGCAGCCGAACTTGAAGTCGTCCAACATGGTGACTGTCATTAACCATCTCAGCGAATGTCAAAAATCCGAATCTGGCACTTGATCTGTAAATTAAAATATTGTTAACAATCCAGTTTGGAGAATAATTATTACTTTCTTGAATTCGCAGTAGAGATTATAGTTTATATATTGTACTTATAATTGTGAATAGCTGTAAATATAATTACTTTAATTTTATTATTATTATTATTATTTTAGGGCAACAGGCTACATGAGGGTAATCCACGTTGGGCAACCCCCCTTTAATAGCATAGGAAGGGATTTGAAAGGGGGAATGCGGAAGGGTAGAGGAAGGAAGCCAAGGGTTAACTAGGGCCCCCGGGCTATATTTTAAGGATCCTACCTGGCATTCGCCTAAAGAAATGCAGGGAAAACCCTAGAAAAACCTGCATCGGGTAGGTTGGGCATTGGGTACTTGTCCCACGCCCTTCCGATAGCGGGAGAGGAGTTTGCTGTGGGGACGCAGCATTCCTTTCTCCGTGCCTCGACCAGTTTAAAAGGCAGCTGGCCGACTATTCCAAGGGTAATAGCGGACAAACTCTTACTGTATAGCCAAGGTCTGTGACCCAGGAACATACACCTCTCAGAACAGGCCGAGGTGCCTCGGCTTGTGGGAACCTTAGCTATCTTTATCTTCTTCTCTTCCGTTGGTCGGGCCTTTTTTATTTCAAGTGATTGATTTGAACTTTAAATTTCTCTTCTACTCCTTTACACTTCCCAGACTTCCTTCCTCTCCAATAGCTATGTCAGAACTTTACATTTTTCTCTATTCCTCTCTTCCCAGACTTCCTCCTTCTCCAAGTTGTATATCGGAACATTTAACTCCTTCCAGACTCCTTCCTTCTTCAAGTTGCAAGTACGAACTGCTCCATTTCACTCCTACACTTCCTTCCTTCCCAGACTTTCGCCTTCTCCAAGTTGTAGATATGAATTGCCTTTTTCGTCACTCGTCCATCTTCCACCTGTCCTGTCCCACCAAAGGGTGGAAACCTCTTCACTTCTTCCTCAGCCAATGTGCGTCGATCTATTAATTTCGCGGGATTACTCTCGCCTGTTGGAGGGGTTGACCTTCGGGAATTTTGGTGAGGTCGTTGAGTCTGAGCCAGGGGTTCTCCCATAGTCTGCTGTCTTTGTCTGGAGGCATGATTTCTTCTGCAGGCCTCCGTTACCCCGGCTCAAACTTTGGTGTTCGAATTTTCTCAGAAAGCTACAACTTGACTCTGGGTACATAGATATTTTTACTCAAAACATAAAAAATCTTCAATTAATTTGCGCCATAACGTCATTTAGGGACTCCTCATCTACTTCCATTCACCGCTGTTTTTTTTAGAATTTCTACAAGTTTGGAACAAACTTTGCTGTCACACGTTTCATACCCAAAGCAAACCTAATATTCGTGGCATGAACCAATAGATATGTCAGCAACAGCGACTTCTCTGACTAATTGGGCGATCGAGCATAATAATTTATCTTACTTTTTCCAATTTTTCATCGAGTGTTTATGTGATGGGGCATACAGGGCGATCGTCATCTTCAACGTCTTAACGCCGATGCTGAGAATTATTACGGTGACGGGGGAAAGAGGAAACTGTCTATGGATTATAGATTTCCTGTGAAGATTTTCTGGTTGTCCAACACGTCTCTCTGCCTACCGACTGCAAATACGAACAGGCGTGTTTCTGTCTGCGACGTAAACAATTGAAATTTCTGCCGCACGTACGACCCTTTTTGCTTATTTTTAGAGTCTAATAAAATCGCCCTGATGTTTGCCCATTTAATGCATTAGTTAATTTGTTTGAAACTTGAATGACTATTGAAATTATTTAGATACAATTAAATGGGTCCTGTTAAATTTTGTAAACCCTTCATTAATTAAATTTAATTAGAAAACAGTCAATTTTATTTACTTTATTAATTTTAAAACCTCCACCCAAAATTAATTTAACAACGATGCAGAAAGTTCGCCTAGAAGATGACGGCAGTGCATTTGGTCGTCGAAACGTCGCGTTACATTCGCTGTTTTACCCGGGTGGAAACCCGAGAACTTTTTCTTCAACAAATACACCGGGGAAGCTTTCGATCTTTGAGAACGATGCAGAACTACTGAAACGTGATGAAACATAGGTTTACGGATATGACGTCGAAACTAAGGCTGAATCGTCCCAGTGGAGGCAGTCTGGATCACTAAGTGCGGTCGAATGTGAAGGTTATGCTCAATTGTGTTCTTCGATTTATTCTATCTCAATGTAAACGATCAATAAGGAGTATTACCTACAATTTCAATGCCGTTCCCGTGAAGCAATCCGAAAAAATCACCATGATTTGTCAAGAAACAATTCATGGCATTTATAACATGATAACGCACCTGCTCACACAACATTAATTCGTAACGTTTTAGCCAGAAACAACACTGTAACGATACACCGGCCTCCATATTTGGCAGACATGGCCCCGTGTGACTTATTACTGTTTCCAAAATTAAATACAATCATTTTACAATGATGGATGTGATTAAAAGCCCATCTCTGACGGGGCTAAACGCTATCCAGAACATCTAGTACCAGAAGATTTTAGGGATTCGGAAGAAATGAATAATATCTCGTCTATTTTGAAGGGATAACATTAATGTAGACGAAAAAATCAATTATTTCCTGAAACGAAAACTTCCCTCGTATATCCAACGACTCTTTATTTTAAATCAATAATAAATTTTTATATTTTGTAGATTTATTATGTTACGTTCCTTTCCGTAGTCGGGACGAAACGTTGTGTGTTTATTTTGTATTTTCACTGTAAATGAAATTTTTAAACTTAACAATACATTAAATTCTTCTTTTCGGACTTATCGGCTGAAATATTATTTTTTAATATTTAAACATCAGATAAATAAGACGTTTCTTTCATCTTGAACGGCTCTTCCGAGACACAGCTTTACACAAATCGTATTCTCGGTAATAGGGAGAAATAAAGTTCCACCTAAGTCGAAATCGTTGATAAACAAAATTGTCAAACCAGGGAGGCGGTTTCAATACCACGCGCTGGACTGGTATTACAGCGAAAATAAGGGGGGAAAATAACAATTCAAACATTATATAATCTATTTTGTGCCTCAATGCCTGTTTCAAGCTGTGTGCTGTGTTGTGGGCAAACACGAGTGTTTGGGGTAAGTAGTCGAGGCCTCTAAGAGGCTGACTCAGGAAAATCACAACGCTGACATCGTCAGCAACTTAAGGCCCTCCTCTCTCATGGGGAACGTCTGTTCAGTGAGTCTAGTCAGCAGTCATCCTTATCAATCAGTGAACAAAGGGTACACTTTACTCATAGTTGAGATTGATGGGTTAGTGACCGCCGAAGCCATTACTACCGACGCGACGCGTTAATTGCAAAAGTTCGTACAGAGTGTAAATTCTTAGGAATAGCCTCAGGGCTTTGTGAAAACACTAACGCCTAAAACAAGTAATTTAGATAATGATTTTGGTGACGCACGATGGCAGCAAGAGTGCATTCGCCCCGGCCGACGGAGTGGGTTCAGAGGCAGTAACAGGGAAAGTGCACTCACCGCGCCATTGTTCCGGCTGGGAACTGCCGCCTGTTTACGCAGTGCCGGGCGAATTTTTCGCCTTGGGACAAAGAGCAGGACATCGCGTCACCCAGGCCGAGACCCGTTATGGTCGCGAAATTACGACGTCGCGTCCGCGCCCTTGTCATTAGCGCGAGGGACTCCTGCACGTAGCGGTAAACACAGAACAATGCTCTGCGACATGCGAGAAACTAACTACACGCCATCTTACCATGAGACGACATACTAATACTTTTTATTCAATGCTGATCTTTCACCGACGAAAACAACATTCGTCTATTAATATGTCCGTACCTATACTTGCTGAATACTCATCTAAATATAAATCGCCAAACTCGCCAAAACCCGCAATTATCATTGCATTTAGAAAGTGCTTGGCGACCACCCTTTCGCCTTTTCAAAATTAAAAACGAAAAAGATTGTTTTTAAAATATTTATTTTTTAATATATATTACAAACCGTCTTCAATTAAATTTTTTTTAAATTTTCGACTCTTCCGCCCTACTTAATACGCACTTTAAATTCTAGAAATTCCTAAATTTAATTTAATGTCAACTTAACGAACAAAATTCCTCCCGTACTATTGGCACTTTTGGATGGTTCTATCTGCGTAATGCATTTGGATTGTTTCGATTTCTCCCACATCTTCGTATGCAAGAAAAGAAGAGTTCTGAATGGTCCTGGCTCATTCTCCTACTTAATATAAATTTGAGAACTGGAGAATCGTTCCACACATACTTCTCTGCCAGTTGCATCGAACTGAGAAGATCTAAAACAATCCCATCCACACCCAACTTCCTCCCTGACAAATTACTAAACTCCCATCGTACAGCTTTAAATTCATAAAATACTGTACAGATCTTTCTATTGTGTTGCATATTGTCACTCTATTACATCTTAACACAGGAGTTTTTGTATCCTTGTTCATAACATTGCAGGAATTCAACAAATCAAATGCTTTATCTACCATTTTTATGAACTTTACCGTGCCCTCACGATTTACTACAGAATTGCTTAGTGTCTGGGCAGCCAATGCTACCTTCATTTTCTGTGTCTCATACTGAATGTGTAGCCTCGTCATTCTATTTGCAACATATAACCGTTCCTAGTCTAGAGCGACACAACAGCACCACCAAAGCTTTTTTTTGTCAAATGACGAGTGCAGTTAGTCACTCTAGGTTCTTCTTAGCACCTGAAGAAGGACAAGGATCCCTGAAACGTTGTGTGGTATTTATGTTATCACTTATTTTGTCTGCATTTGGCTATCTTTCTTCTTATTATTATTATTAGGCTGATACTTAGTTAAAATACGATACTTCATGTGTTTTCAAACTACGATTATTACAATTGTAGGCTGAACACACGCTTGGCATGATTTAGAGTAACAAACAATTTATTTTAACAAAAAAACTTCAAAACTTCCACCATCAGTAGCATAACACAAATCGGGTTTTAGGTGAAGTGGACCGACTAAAAAATGGCGGCCAGTGTTGTTTGTTGCTGCCACCCAGGGCGCTGTAATGCTGATATAGCCACTCTATTATGTTTATATATCTCTTTGGTATTTATATTATCATTTCGTTTTGTCTGTTATTTGGTTATTTATTTATATAGCTATCACACTTCTAACAAAGAGAAGTTTATATTTCAATAAATCAAACAAAGATTTTGTAATACGGGGTAACGTGGCACGGAAAAGGTAAAGCAAATGCATTAAACTGGGAAACTTTAGAAACTGGAATACAGAAAAGTAGGCTTTGCGTTCTACTTCAATTCAACAAACGACCAGAGACATCCGGCATAAGCTGTAAAAGCTGATTAATATTTCCAGAGTGGATCATAAGCTTAAAGTCAAAGTTAGGCTACAAAATTATATATTGTAATGATAAAAGGGCAATTAAAAGAATTAATAATTAGAGATTATTGAACTAAATTGTTACCGGCGAACACGCAGATACAATAATGGTCGAGCTCAACATCCATCACAACACTCAACCCGATATCCTCCATTACCACGGCTGAAATCTACGCCATACTTATGGCCATGGAACATATTGAGTCATCCAACAACAAAAAACATATAATTCTTACCGATTCACTGACTGCTATTCAAGAAATCACTAAAAAAGAGACATCATCAGAATTACCACTGCTAATCCAAGAAATATACCACAAAATTCATAAAAATGGCAAAACAGTGATTGTAGTATGGATTCCAGCTCATCAAGGTATCCATGGGACCTGAAGGCCAAGCTTGCCACACATCCACGATCATAGCCACCCCCAAGTCCAACCTATAAAGATGTGTGGAAAAGTGCCCAAAGTAATCTCCAACACCAGTGGAACAACAAATGGAGAGGAATTAAAGCTAGCAATATCCACCAAAAAATCAAAGAATTTCAAGCAATAAAAATCAACCCCAGAGCCACGCGAAGAGACCAGGTAGTAATATCAAGAATTTGAACTGGACATTCAAAGATGGCACACCACCACATAATCAACAATAGCCCTGCACCTAATTGTGAGCTATGCAAGTCACCAATAGTTATTAAACATATTATAAGTGAATGTTCAAAATACGATCAAGAAAGAAAACAGCTACTGGACAATAAAAACATCAGTGAAGTGCTTCACTCATCAGAATACCAAAGACTAATAATTAAATACCTGAAAATGATTAATATTTACTGTGAAATATAAAGATCCTGTAATAATTAATGTAAAGTATATAAGTGTATTAAGTTGTTGCTAATAACCTAGAAGTTGATGCGACTCAAAATAAAATAAATAATAATAAAAAAATACAACTATGAGATTTGATTACGTAAAGTTCAGCCAGTGTCATCGGGAAATGGCGAGCGGCGTTTCTTCTTCTTCTCCAATAGAAAATCCTCAATCCTGCAGTCAGTTATAGCATCACGGCTTTCTCTGCAGTCTCGTTGCATTTCGTCGCCTTCAGATCTTTTTTTTTTAATTACAGTTTAATGTCGCATTAACCGTTCGGTCATTAGCGTTTTACATCTGTTAAGTTCTATAATATATTGGTAAGTTCTATAATATATTGTATAACAATTAAATTACTTTATACAACTCAGTTTTCATCGTAAAGTCTATGAGGTTGTTTATTGCTGCTGATAAGTTGCAAATCTCCATCATTGGCTATGGTTGATCCTCTTATCTCGCTATATTTGGGGCAGTCAAAGAGGACATGAGGAATTGTTGTGGGCTCCTTGCACGAGCTGCATACCGGCTGCGGATATCTGGAAATCAAGAATGAATGAGTGAAACTGGAACAACAACCTGTTGCCTTCGAGATAGTTCTTTCGGGTGCGATATTTCTCTGATGCTGCTGACATTTCTGAGGATGACTCCGCATTCCTCTGGTTTCACAGGTCTACTCCACTTTTCCTCCAGTTCCTTTTTAGAGCCCTACTCTGCAGTCTCTGCTGGTGCAGACTGGCAGGTTGATGGATCTTCCTTGATGATCAGCTTCAGAACTTATTTGATCTGAAATACTGCAATACTCAACCATCTAGATGAGCACCACAGAATATTTTCTTTGCATCCAGATGCACTTTGCCAATCTCGATCCTACCTCTACGACCGTACAGTCCGTACAGCTTCATCGCTGTCTTCATGTAAACTGCCCAATCTGCGTTGACCCTTTTCAGTTCCTCTCTAAACACCCGTTGAGTGATCATAACAAAACAAATGTCCGTACCGAGAATTTCGCTTACCGGTGCCGCTTTGTTTACTAAAGAATATTCTTGTTCCCTTGATGTTCACTTTGTATCTGTGTTAATGTCAATCCGGAACTTTTCATCCTGCAAATTATAAACGAGCGACACGACCACACCACAATAACGAAAGATTGTTGTGAACTGTAAACTTATGAGATCATCAGCTACCATGATGACGACTATTAGATTGGTGGACTAGGACCTACAGAGCGTGGATTGTAAACGACGTAATGTACTCTTAGAAAATTTTCAAGAAAGAATGGAAAAGTAATTAAATTATTTTATATTGGGATGTAATCTTAATTTCAAAAATGTTGTGAATTAAATGGTGCATTTCTTTAACGTACGAATAAATTACACGGATAGACTTTAAAAATATTTGATATAATCCTGTTCAGTAAGTTTTAAAAACAAAAATTTGAAGATATTTTAGCTTTATAAAACAATGTGAATTAACTTTCAATACAAAATTAATTGTAAATATTAATTTGTAATGGGTGACCATCAAATAGTTTATAATACTAATTTTTCTAGTTCGCTTATATGTTCTTTACTATAGTAGACTGTGAGAAACCCCGGTAGTAATTATCTACAAATGTCTATTTTTATTATTATTATTATTATTAGGGTAACAGGCTACATGAGGGTAATCCACATGGTGGCAACTCCCCTTTAATAGAATAGGAAAGGATTTGAAAGGGGGGATGCGGATTGGTAGAGGAAGGTAGCCAAGGGTTAACTAGGGCCCCCGGGCTATTGTTTAAGGATCCTACCCGGCATTTGCTTAAAAGTAATGCAGGGAAAACCTTAGAAACACCTGTATCAGGTAGGTCGGGCTTTGGGTATTTGTCCCACGCCCTTCCGATAGCGGAAGAAGAGTTTACTGAGGGAACGCAGCATTCCCTTCTCTGTGCCTCGACCAGTTTAGGAGGCAGCTGGCCGACTGTTCCAATGGGAACATCGGACAACTCTTACCGTATGCCCAAGGTTTGTGACCCCGGAATATACTCCTCTCATAACAGGCCGAGGATCATCGGCTTGTGGGAACCTTAGTTCAAAAACGGCGAGAGGAAAAGGTATCTCCAAACGTAGCCCTCCCTGTCTGTCCTACAAGGTTCTGCCTGCAAGAGAACATCCCTCGCAGGTTCTGCCTTCGAGAAAACATCCCTCGCAGGTACTGCCTGCGAGAGACTAGCCCTTGCAGACCTCTTCTCCCACAAACATCTATTAATTTTTTTATTATTATACTGATATCAAGAATAAAAAAACATGAGAGTTTAAGAAATACTTCTATAAGTTGTTGTTGAATTAAAATTAATTTATTGAGTTTCATTTTACAACTTACTAATTGGAATATTTTAGCTATGTAAGGTATTAATGACTAATATATCTGTTTGTGTAATGTGTATGTTTATCGAACTCTATGAACAAACGAAAACTTACATATTGATATATCGAAAGATGCTGTACAGTTAAAAATTGTAGTATAGTTCAGTTCAGATTTTAGTGTGATAACATACTACGTTTTACGAGAAGAACAGTCTGTAATTAACAGTTGGAGGGTGCTGGGAAAGAAAGACTTAATTCTCAAGCTGTTTGTCTTGCTGAATATTCTAACCCAGAGACAAGCCCTTCTCCAGGTATTCTGGACCTCCTCTTTAGCTTCTTTCTCAAGTACACTTCTGGGACATTTTTCCCCTAACTACACGTAATCATGTAAAATAATAAGCAACAGAGAAGCCGTGCAGTCCTGTTACTGTGAGTCGTTATCCTGATTCGCATGGTGTACAGTGACGCAACGTTTTACAGCACGAATATGTTTCCCCCGGTGATGTACACTTTCCTTCGGCAATCAGGTAAAGGAAATAAAACCCCGGTCAAATTCGCTAGTGAGATATACCTTGGACTTGCTATAAAAATGATTCTATATATCTGGGAGGAGAGATAAATAAAGTACCCTTTGCCGTACGAAATGAAAATCATGATATATGAATTATTTACTGAGTTAAATAATTTAATTTGTTTCATATCTTGCCAGGAACACTCTCATAAATAATAGGATATTTAAACATTTGAAAGTAATAATAATGGGCTAATAAATCTCTCAATATATTCTCCAATATTCGTTATAAAATTATTCATAGTCGTGTTTAAATAAATTAAAATTATTACTGTAATAATGAAAGATGGGCTGAGAGTTAATTTTTTCCTAAATTTACAGATATTTTACCTCAATATCAGAGCATAGATTTTCTTATGAATTTTAAAAAATGATTTTGACTTTTCTATAACATCATAGTAAAGTTATTGTGTATTCTTTTGCAAGTTTTGTATAATACTGCAAGTATTGCAGCCGGATACTTACTTTTTTATTTTTTATGGAATCAGGCTACATGAGGGTAATCCACATAGTGGCAAGTCTCCTTTAATAGCATAGGAAGGAATTTGAATGGGGGGATACGGAAGGGTAGAAGAAGGTAGCCAAGGGTTAACTAGGGCCTCGGGCTATAGTTTAAGGATCCTACCCGGCATTCGCCTAAAAGTAATGCAGGACAATCCCTAGATAGCCTGCATCAGGTAGGTTGGGCATTGGGTACTTGTCGCACGCCCTTCCGATAGCGGGACAGGAGTTTGCCGTGGGGACGCAGCATTCCTTTCTCCGTGGCTCGACCAGTTTAGGAGGCAGCTGGCCGACTGTTCCAATGCGAACAGAGACAACTCTTACAGTATGCCCAAGGTCTCAACCCCAGAACATACACCTCTCAAAACAGACCGAGGTGCCTCGGCTTGTGGGAACCTTAGTTCAAAAACGGAGAACGGAAAAGGCATCCCCCAAAGGTAGCCCCTTCCTGTCTCTCCTACAAGGTTCTGCCTGCGAGAGAACATCCCTCGCAGGTACTTCCTGCGAGAGAATAGCCCTCGCAGACGATGCTCCGGATACTTTTTTTTAGGGCAACAGGCTACATGAGCGTAATCCACTTTACGTATCAGTTCCCTGATAAAATAGGTGAGATTTTCAACTGCGAGCCAACATCATATCTTGTGTGTACATATCTGTGTGCTTTGTTTATAAATTCTACGAAACTGTGTGATAAAAAGCAGAATTCTCTTTAAACTGTAAAGTTAACATCGTAGTGTTGACTTTTTAAATGGGGATAAATGTTTGATAAACGTTTGACGTAAGCTTCACTGCCTAAGCGAAGTTATATCGAGCAATGAAGAGATGAGTCTTGTATTTCAAGCACTTACTTTCAGAAATACGTTAAAGATTTTGCCAATCGACATGCACAGAATGTGCCTCAGGAAAATTAGATTGATATTTCTTGCTGGCCTTCAATGTACAACCTGATGCATACATTACGCATCAGACCCGTCCCCTCCTTTTTTTCTCCTGGAGAACCTCTCTTTGCAATTTAGACAAGCTTTTAGTGACGAGTTAAGAAGGGGAATGCCCACGTTCGAAGCGAATGCCGTGTTACATTAGAAAGTTAAGAGTTCTGCCATCGCAGGGTATTAGTATGGAGTCTTGTTAGTTCCATTATTTAATATACGACTGTCGTTCGGAAATTTTTCGCCCTCAGCGTTATTTGTTTTTGTTTTTCAACTAAGTTTCCATTTAAATAAAGGATACACAAACTTTGGTCAATAGCCACCCTAAATTGATAAATTACGCCAGAAGTGGATTCTTTGGCGGGACAGTTATTTTGTCTTTACCACGCAGAGGGTGTTCAGAGAAGCTGAAAAGGGTCAAGACAGGAAATTAAATTTGGAAAGGAGCTTCTGGAGGCAGTTTTGGCTTATGTGACGGAACCTTCAAGATATCATGCAGACAAAATATGCTGCTACGATCATCCAGATGGTTCTTATTGTGGATTACAGATAAAGTAAGCTTTGACGAGAGTGCAGAGGAAGCCGTTTGGCTAAAACAGACTGGACGATTGGGGAAGAGATGTGTAGACAAGAGAAGACGAAATGCCGCTAGCTATTTCCCGATGACAACAGATGAAGTTTACGTAAGCAAATCCTGCGGTTGTCTCTTATTAAATTTCTAAAAAGTTTCAAATGTAATTTGCATGCTACTTTGTTTCGTATTGAACCCTTATATATTTCTTATTTCACCGTGCACACTTATGTGAATGAATTGTTCAAAATTTTCCAACATTAAATTGTAAATCAAATAAATTTTATATTAGTAACATCAGGTAAATTATATTAAACAAAATTAATAATAAATTAAATTAATTTTATATATATATATATATATGCAATTGAGAGTCTCTTTAAAAAAATTTTTAATTCATAGGTTGTGAATCTAGCCTCAACTAAGTTAGAATTAGGAAAAGCAAAATAATAATGGTGACGAATTAATTTGACGTCATTTTAGCGAATATATTTCAATTCCAAAATTTTGCATAAATTGTTTTAAAATTTATTAAAATTCTCCCTATTGGCATTCGGCGCATATATTAAGGCGACATAGTATTCGGCTTTAGATGTATGAATCACGTCGCCCTATGATAATCTATATTATATTTATACATTGTAATAATCAAATATTAGAAGTTTTAATTAATTTAAAGAATTTGCACCACGTTGAGGTAGCCATTATGTAATAATCAAATAGTAGGTCGTTTTTTTATTAAATGAAAAGATCGAAATTAACAAACAACATATTTATTTATTTTGTGGCAACAAAAAATGATTACAAACACAAAATTTGAGATCTCATTCTCTCAGGGCCTTGACTGGGTTTGATAATGGACACAACAAATTGATTTTAAAATCTTATTAACAATCAGTTCACAATATATCGATAGAAAGAAATTAACTTTGATTGACAATTAAAAGAGAACGAAATCTGACTCTATCCTTTAATTACGTTTACAATTAATCATTAGTTTGGTTTTGTTACTTACATCTGTCCAGCTGGTACCAGCATTCCTTTTGGTTTCGGAAGTACACTATTGCAAAATTATACACAGATTTTACACTATTGAAGTCAAAATTGATACGCTCACAGGAAGTCGGATGATCCTCCTGAATGTCAGCTATCTGATGTCTGCTTGCCTTCCTTAGCAGTCTACAGACGTAAACTCTCTTAGACTTTCCTGGCTGGCTGTATACGTAAAAATTGCTCGCTTCCTTCCCTGGCTGGCTATAGACGTAAACTGCTTTTACTTAGCGATATTTACGAGATAATACTTCCGTGAATGTTTATACTTTGTCTTAAATTCACAACTTTGATTAATAATACATTAACGACGGCTAGTCTCTGCTCTAGTATTATTTGTTCCGTCCTCTGAAATGTCCCGCCACCAACTAACAGTTATATTACTTGTTCTTCTCCTCACGATGTAATTTTTACCGCGAACGAACTCCTAGTTCTCTTGAGTTTTAGCGCGCATACGCCATTTTTTACTTTTCGACAAAGCAAAGTGAGCTCGCTTCTCTCATTGTTGCTTTGTTCGATCAGACCGCAATAATGGATTTCTCAAACAATTCAAATTTTATGTCCAAACAATTAATGGCATTTTTTTAGATTGTGCAATTGAATATAATCACTTGTAGCAAATCTGCCGAACATAGTGCATATAGTCGGAAATCGACACGAAATTTGTGGACTCTGAAAAGCAACACATGAAGTGTAGGAGTGTGCACTGTCGTGGTAAAAAAGTTTACTTTTTCTCGACCATATGTGGATGTTTGGTCTGAACGGCTTAAATTGCTCCAATAATACTGATTAATATTCTCCTGTCATAATTTCGTCAATTTCCCGTTGGCCTTTTGAGAACCACTCCACTAGCATCCAAACACAATGGCCATGACTTTTCCACTCTTCTTCGGGACATTTCCCATTTCCTTCGACTCAGGACTGTAAAAATGAATAGCATTGAAGCGTCACAAATACATTAAAAAAAGTGGCATTTCAAAGGATCCAAACAGTATCAAATATTTTCGTTCGAGTTTCTCGCCCATTTGATCGCCACAAACAGCAATTTCGTACGCAAATTTTCTCGAAAAATTTACTTGACACGAAATACAAAGATTCTGGCGTATTCTCGATTCTTGCGAATTTACACGATTTTTTTCTACTGTCGTATCGTCTTGGACGCTCATCGTCCAAAATGAATTTTCAACTGCGTTTGAGTTCAATCATTATACACACTACTTTACCGTCAAAAACTACGGCGAATATTTGTTTAATGTGGAATCTTATTTCAGTTTCCGTCAGTTCGGGTTAAACGTTTTATAACGAAATATTTGGTAACTGCAATAAAATACATTCTATCCGTTTTCACACATGTATTTATGTTAATTATAACAATCAAATTGAAGAAACTTGGTTTAAATATAATATTATGGAATCCAAAAAATAGTATTACAAATATATCTTATTTTTCCTACTACGTAGGCTGAGAACTTACCCAACGGCCAACGTAATCCAACGTTAAAATTTTCAAAAAGAATTTATAAATAAGCACATGAATTCTGCACAAATCTGCAGCATAACTTAAAACTTATTTATTCAATTCGAACTCGTCCACAATTTTTAAACAAATCACACTTCTCCCAGTATTCGTCTTGCAATTACATTTGTAGATGACATTTGCAAATAATGATGACAAATGGCCGAAAGATCCTGCTCTTTTTCTTTTTATTCGTTTATATTTGATGAATAAGATAAAAGAAGTTGAAGACTCAAGTGGTTTTATTGATGAATTTTAATAATAATAGAACCCTAAAGTTGGTAATTGTTTTTAAATTTGCAAAAAGTATTAATGAGTTCAGCCAGAAAAAAAATGGTATAACGAATAAATTGTACTATTTATAAAAAAAAATTCGATGTATTAATATTGATATCATTGTTATATGGATCTGAGTCCCTTGCCGTTATAGGGAAATAACACCTCCTTAGCATTAGTATTTACAAAAACTACGAAGTGTTGTTACTTTCTAAATCAAGGACTTCGAAGCCTCTTAATTTTGAAAAAACTTATTTGAATTCTTGTATAGTTAGGCATTTGTTTTCACTATCCCGTAATTAAAAACAAAAATAATAAATTATTCATCATGTCCCAGTCAGTCTCTCTTTGATTTCCTGGTGGATGTTTCCTTGTATTTCACTGTACCCTGGTGGTAACTACAACGTGAAATGGCGTTGTCCACAGACAGCGGCTCCGTTGTTATAAAAGAGACACCCGCAATCTCTTTATCAACTAACAGGCTGATGTTGCAAATGCGTAATCACGTCTGAACGTTCACGACCAGATCGTCGGCGGCACTCAGCAACAAAAGAAAAAAATCCCAACCACATATAATAATGGCTAGTAATTCAAATTCTGGGGTTTTGTCGTCGAGAACCAGTGTTTCGGTCGCTCTTATTCTAACCACAAGAATATAATAAACAGAACAAGAGACCAAAGTTTGACAATGACAATGACAGGCGTCATTCTATGAAGAAAAGAAATATTTCAACCACGGGTTAACAAGATCTTATATTATTGATATAATTGTCTACGTGGAGAGAACAAACTGATTTATTCTGGCAAATGGACAAATGTTGAAACCTACCACTGTGAACAAAAAGTAAGATGAATTTATTTATAAAATATAAATTCTTTATTTATTCTTCCAAATCAATTTCATCCCCTTCAAAGTAATCCCCGTCCGATAAAACTCACTTTTTCCAACGCTTATTCCAGTCCTCGAAACAGTCGGAATAGTCTTTTTCCGATATAGCCTTCAAGACCTTCTTCGATTCGGTTTGTATCTCCTCAATCGTGTCAAAACGGCGTCCCCGCATTGGCCTTTTGAGTTTGCTGAATAGCCAGAAGTCGCACGGAGCAAAATCAGGCGAATACGCTGGTTGCGGAACGATAAGAGTCGAGTTTTTGGCAAAAAGTCGCGAAGAACCAATGCAGTATGACATGATGCATTATCGCGATGAAGGAACCAAGAGTTGTTCGCCCATAATTCCGGCCGTTTCAGACGAATAGCTTCACGCAAACGACGCATAACGCTCAAATAGTATTCTTTGTTGACAGTTTGGACCGGCGGAAGAAATTCATAGTGCACCACACCACAATAATAAAGAAAACTGTCAACATGACCTTGATTTTCGATCGACTTTGCCGTGGTCTTTTCGGTCTTGTTTCACCTTTTGCACGATATTCGCTGGATTGGTCGGTGGTTTCAGGGTCGTATGCGTAAATCCAAGTCTCGTCTCCAGTAATGATGCATTTTAAATGGTCCTGATAGTCAGACAGCAAAGTTTCACACACACGCTTTTTTTTCCAAAAAAAATTGAGCGATTTTGGCACCAATCGAGACTTGACGCGTTTGAGACACAAAACATTCTTCGAAATGGTTTGGGCTGAGCCAAATGATATTCCAACACTATCAGCGAAATCTAATTGTCCATCGACGATTTTCAAGCACCAAATCTTTGACTTTTTGGACGTGGCCCTCGTCGGTAGACGTTGATGGTCGTCCAGAGCGCGGTTCGTCTTCAACACGTTCTCGGCCCCCTTTAAACTCGTTGTACCACTTATCAACGTTTTTCTGTGCCATAGTTTGATCACCAAAGGCCTTCCGCAACATTTTCAACGTGTCGGCATAAGAATATTCGTTCCGCAAACAAAATTTGATGCAAGTTCTTTGCTCAACAAAATCACCCATTGCAAAATCGAAAAATTCATTTTTGGTTGTTTACAAAAACACGTGTAACTCGGAGCTAATTAAACCTTTTAACAAACAGACGCTTGGCAAATGTTATAGACAGTCCTACCAACCTAGGAAAAAAAATTACCTGCCTTCCTAATACCCGGGAGTTTTAAATGACAAGTTCACCTTACTTTTTGATCACAGTGGTATGTTTCACTTCGAAACTATTTTATAGTATGTCCTTCTTGCACCAGTGTCGAAATATATATCAGACAAAGTTTCTAAATAAAAATAAGTAAGCACCTATTAATGAATTGTATCCTTTGCTTACATATTAATTTTGATATTTAATATGAAATTGTAAAGAGTAAACTTATTGCTGCAGGTTTCTTTACTATACTTCCTGGTGAAGTTCTTATTAATAAATATTTATTAAATTTAATATTATTGTATAAGACTGCTCAAAAAAATGAATTGTAAAAATTATCTGTATTTTTGGAGAAGAATTTGACAAAATCGTGAATCTTGATATGTGTCTGATAGTTAAATAATTCCTAAACAACAAAAGACGTTTGAAATTGGTTCATGAAATATTGCGAAATTGCCGTTTATGGCCTTTGCAACGAATGGTTTGTATTTTACTTATTATTTCCTAATATTAGGTATTATATGTAAAAAAGACACGACGAATACATTTTTAATACACAGTTAAACAATTCATTCGCCCCGGTTCCTGATAATATGACAATTTCTCTCTTTTCTACAATTCACAAGTTTCATTCCAGTATACTACGGAATAAAATATTACTTTGATCATAAATGACAATTATAAAAAGTATGTTTTTAATTAATTATTAAATTGTGACATGTTTTAGTCCTCGTGTCCTCTAGGCAAACTTATCATAAAAACAGAAAGTTGAATATCGTATATTGTGGACGTTAAAAACAATTCATGTACCAATTTAATAATTAATTAATAATTTTTTTTTTCAATTGGCGGTTTTATCATCAAATTTATCTACACTTTACATATTTTTAATAAAATTTTACATTATTAACTTGCAATAAAATCAATGCTATGGTTAAACCACTCCTTCATCCAATTACTAGATGGGTGACAATATTATTTAATCTACCTATGTAGAGGGAGTGCTAATTTAATCTCAACTTCCCCCCCCCTTCCCAGTATCTTAAGAGTGCAAAAATACTCCCGGTGCTCTTTAAGAGAGTCAAAATATTCTTAGTGCCGTTAAGAGAATTAAAAATATTATTCGGTATCCTAATATAGTTAAAAAAAACACGCACTACCTTAAGAGAGTAAATTATACCTCACTGCGCCTTGACCCCGTCCAAATTTCTTCATGTTCCTTAAGAATGTCAGAAATACTCCCTGTACCATTGAGAGTAAAAAAACTCCTGGTATCTTAAGTTATTCTAAATTCTTTCCTATATCTTATGGGCAGCGATTCAAATTTTCTTATGTACCTTGAGAGTGTAAAAACACTCCCAGTATATTCTAATAATAAACTAGACGAATAATTTTTTTGCGGTTAAGCACCAGTTTCTGATTTCTATATAACCTCGGCGTTGACATTTCTGCGGTCATTCTCTATCGCTGTCTTCAGGTAGAGAATGATCGCAGAAACGTCAACGTCGAGTTTATATAGAAATCTGAAAATGGTGATTAACCACGAAGAATTTTTTAAAAATTTACACCGGGAAAGTTTAAATTCATTAAAAAAAGACTGTCTGTTTGTGTGGGTGAGTATGGGTGGGTGTCAGTGTATGTTTGTTTGTATGTATTTTCCGCATACAAATCTACACCCGTAAAGCAAATTGGACCGAATATTGTATACGTGTTCGTTTACAACCGGAAACATACACGGTTAAGATAAGACTCGGCTACCATCCCCATGGGGAGGAGGAGGGGGAATTTAAACATGCTGAAACGGTCGATATTTGCATTCGATAAATATTTTTCGAGATCAATGAGATTAATAGTGTTGCGCTCGATGATATTTGTATATTATTTCAACTTCTTTCGGTATGGTAGGGGAATACAATTAAAGGTGGGGGTGGAGGGGCGAAAAAAGTCTAGATTAAAGTCGAATCCGGGGTTATGGATATTTCTGAGTGTAATTATGAAATTCAACTTATCGTTTAATATCCAGGGGTGTATATTTTAAATCAGATTAAAGCGGCCGATATATTCTTCAAATTAAACTTTTTCGGGGTCACTGAGATAGATAGCGTTTCTCCAGAAATTTTGTGTAAAATTTCAAACCCTTTCGGCATGAAAGAGAACCACTTTTCGGGGTGGGGGTGGAGGACCATTATCTTTCTTCTTTCTAATAAATAAAGCAGAGTGTATGATCGTTTGTACGTATGTTCCGCATACAAATCTACACCCGTGTAGCAAATTTAACCAAATATCGTACACGTGATCTTTCCGACCAGGAAACAAACTCTGTTGGGGTGAGACACGTCTACCACCCCCTTTCACGGGTGTGAAAATTTTCAAACATCTTAAACGGTTGATATTTACGTCGAATAAATATTTGTCGTAGTCAATGACATTAATAGTATTTCTGTCGCTGTTGTTTGTGTATTATTTCAACCCCCTTCGGAATGAGAGAGGAGCACGGTTAGGAGTTGTGGCGGACTGGCGTTACATAAAAATAACGCATAAACAACAGGCATTTGAGTCAAATCCGGGGTTATGGTTGAGTTTAATTAAGATAACCTGGGCAACGCCGGGACACACTATAGTTGAGAATATAAAATACTCCCGGTACCTTAAAAGAATCAAAATTAATTGCCATACGTAAAGTAACTCAAAATCCTTATAATACCGGTATCCTTAAAGATTGAAAATTTCTTTCGGTTCCTTAAGAGAGTAAGAAAACTCCCGGTAGGTTAACAGAATCAAAAATACTCATGGTACTTTAAGTACAAAAATACCTCCATTAAGTTAAGAGAGTGAAAAAGAGTCTTTGTAACATGCCTGGTACCCTAAGGTAGTCAAATATACTCCCAATACCTTCCGAGAGTGAAGAATAATCCCGGTACTTTAACGGATACAAAAATACTCTCGCCATTCTGAAAGTGTCAAAGATTCCAGGTATCTTATAGGAGTCAAATATATTTACATTAGATTAAGAGAATCAGACATATTCCTTTTAGCCTGAGAAGAAAAAAATTACTATGAGAAAGTCAAAAGTACTCTCTTTACAAAAAGAACTTGATATATATTTCCGGTAACCTAATAGTCTGAAATACTCCTTGTAACTTAAGAGATTCCAAAATAATCCGATACTTAAAGAGTAAACAATAACACCTGTAATTTTGAATTCGCTGCACGTTGCACGTGTTTAAGATGGTACCCGGAGTATTGTTTTCCCCTTCCACCCACCTACAGGCAGAAATACAACTTAACCAGCATGTTGAATGTCATAATTAAATTCTGCGGCTGCCATAACCCCGGCTCCGACACTAATCTGGGTTGTTTTAGTGTTATTTTTGCGGTATAATCCTCCGCCTCACTCCCCCCTCCCTCACAGGCCGAATAAGGTTTAAAATGTACACAAACATCAAGGGAAAAATATTCTTTCGATATATATATATATATATATATATCGGTTCTTAGAGCTAATGGTTTTGTCAGACATCTGGAAGGAACCCTAAAGGCATAATGACAGAAGTTTGGTGGACATCCAATTATAGTAAAAGGAAATGTTTATTTTAATTGTATTGAGTGGCTCTCGGAGCGTGAGAAAGCCAACAGTTGGTGTTTGTTTGGCGAACGTGGAAACTCAAAAAACTGGGAAAACAAGGGAATATTCAGGAGAGGGGGCAGCAGATAAAAGGGAGTTAGACAGGAGACCTAGAAAGGAGTTGGACGTGAGAGTTGGAAGGAGATGGACGTGGTGTGTGGCGACAATGTGAACGAGGAAGACATAGGAGTTTAAATGTAGACCGCAAAGGAGGAGGACGTGGAGGCGGCGATAAATATTCGGTCAAATTGAATGGTGGCCGTGCCTAAAAAAATAAACATTTTAGTCAGTAGTCAGGAGCAGGGATAAAAAAAAGGATTAAGTGAACGTGTGTGTGAAGCGTGAGTAAAAGTCTTTGCACAGAAGGGCATTGTAGAGTAAAGAGCATTCCTGTAAACCCCAAATAAAATTGTAAGTAATAAATTCTGTAAATTGTTAAATGAGGGTAATGAGTCAGATTTCGTTTCATTTCGTTTTTCATTTTATTTTAACTGCATTGGTTAAATTGTAAATTTTGTGTTCCGTTTCCTTATCAACCCAGTAAAGACCCTGGGGTACAGAGTCTGATTTATAAAATATAACTAGATAATTCGTGTAATTTAATTGTTGAGGTAAAAGTATATAATAAAATATACAGTGATTTTCTTGAGTTATATTCTAGATTAATAAAATTGTTTTGTTTATATAATTTAATAACTTGTTTTATCTAAATTCCTATAACAATAATTATCGAAAAGTTGGATATTTCAATATATATATATATATATATATATATATTGTAATATTTACATTTTTAAGCAATTTAATATAAACCATGCCTCACGTTGAGGTTCCAATTTGTAATATTTAATTAAATGACAGTTAAAGCCCCACGTTAAGGCGTCAATTTGTAGTGATTTAAGATAAATACAAAGGAAAATTAACAACACGTTGGAGTGCCAATTTGTAGTGATTCTAATTGTACAATTACAATGCAAAATCGAGCGTCCAAAAAAATAATTACCAAAATAATTAAAATGTTTACTATGAAAAACCACACGTTGACGACGCCAATTTTGTAGTAAAACAATTAAAATGATCGGATGTTTTGATTAAAAAATCAAGATTTAAAATATACAAACAAATTAATTTATTAAGCAAATTATTTAAATCACATTACATATTAATACTTTACAATCATACCACGGCTATTTCTTAGGGCCGATCATCGGGGCTTCAATAAAGAATACTTATTAAACAACCAAATTCACAAAGCTATCAAGGCATTAATTCAAACAATCACTAGAACATTACAATACAAAATATGAGATATGAAATATAAAATCTGAACTGGGAAAACGGAAATCTGACGATAATATCATTTACTTGCGGGTTTACAGTTAGTAAGTTGTTCAGTTTTACCTTAATGTTTTCTTGTACCAAGGACATGGGCTCGTACACACACACAATTATTTACACTTTATAGACAGGCCATTATACACTGAATTTAATATGCAACACTTTCAGCTTGCCAAATTGACTCACTACATTTGCTTCGCTGTTTCTTTTATCAAAATTCTACTCTCACACTCAAAAGTTTGTTATCTGCTGGATGCAATAACCTGGGGCTCCCAATAATTGAAGAAAAATGTCTAACTCATGAATGTAAGGTAGACTCAGAACTATTCCACCTCAGGTAAAATAATAGTCTGCGTTGTATTGTTGCAGTTATTCTCTCATAGTCTCAAAAACTGTAGATAGTTCTGGATATTATAGCTGTTAGACTATATACAGCCACACACTTTCTGAATTTATGTCCTTTCTCTACCGTCTCCTACCATACACCCTGGGAGCACTGCTCCCCACAGACTCGAACTCTGAGTCTAGCAAACGAACTTCGACAATCCCAGAAAGCATGCATTATTGGCACATATTCTTGTATACAACTCGTGTGTTTTTACGCCGCCAACAATACGGGTCCAAATTTTGTTCATTAATCAATTATTTCCTTTTAATACCACTATATATATATATATATATATATATATATATATATATATATATATATATATATATAAAGTAAATTTTGATGATTGATTTTTCTCTTTTTCTATTGATAAATTCTGAGCATTTGACAAGTCAAATGAAACATTTCTTTAGTGATAAAAATATTCATAAGGTTGCCAGATTTCAAAAAAGTCAAACGGGAACACCCATCCCCATTATCAACACACAATAAATATTCGACCACTTAGAGAGATTTGGGATCGCTTGTGCTTCCATGTCATTTTTAATTTATATTACATAAGAGAAATAAATTAAAGAAATTTTAACATTAATTAGTCAAAAATAAACGAAAATATAGACATAGGAATCAAAAATTTTAAACATCAATCTGTATATTTTTCATTATATATTTAGTTTTCTGCAAGATTATTTTATTTTTAGGTACATAATCATGCCATTCGCAACTATTTTCTTATTACGATGATTTACAATTGCTTAAACCTGCAAGTCGTTAGCGACTTCCATAAAATAAGTTACATTAATTCGGTATCGTCAAATATAGCGGAGCATTCTAGGAGAGACGGAGGGAGCTACCTTTGGGGATGCCTTTTCCTGTCTCCATTTTAGAACTAAGGTTACCACAAGCCGAGGCACCTCGTCCTATTTTGAGAGATGTATGTTCTGAGGTCCCAGACCTTGGGCATACTGTAAGAGTTGTTCTCTGTTCCCATTTGAACAGTCGGCTAGCTGCCTCCTGGTCGAAGTACGGAGAAGGGAATGCTGCGTCCCCACAGCAAACACCTCTCTCGCCATCGAAAGGGCGTGGGATAAGTACCCAATGCCCGACCTACCTGATGCAGGTTTTTCTTGGGTTTTCCCAGCATCACTTTATGGCGAATGCGGGTAGGATCCTTAAACTATAGCCCGGGGTCCCTAGTTAACCCTTGGCTACCTTCCTCTACCCTTCCGCATCCCCCCTTTCAAATCCCTTCCTATATTATTAAAGGCGATTTGTCACCATGTAGATTACCCTCATGTAGCCTGTTACCCTAATACAAAACAATCAAAAAATACATTATACATATATTGTAGAGATTACAAATATGTAATGAATTTAATAATTTGGTTCTTTTATTATTGGCGGCGTAACTCTGAGGCCATTATAAAAATTGAGCATTGTAAAATAACAGTATTGTTTGGCGACAATGCAAAGACGATGCTACGGTGTATTGTCGAAAAGGCATATATGGACGCTCAGAATTTCATCAGTTGCTCGGATATTCAGAGAGAGTGTGTTTTAGAGCAGAATGTGAACAGTTACTCGGTTATTCAGACAGAGTGTGTGTGTGTGTGTGTGTTTGGAGGTCTGACGAGATGGTCAGAAAACATTAAAATGTAAAGTTACGCAGATATACAGTCCCTAAAACAGTCAAGAGAGCAGAATGTGAACAGTAAAACAATTAGTCAGCGAGTGGTATGTAGTCAACAAACACCCCGATATTCAGCGAAGCAGAAAGGCGCCGAAAATGTTTCAAAGTGTTGAAAAATGAAAAGAGAATAGAATCAGTGCTGTGGCCTGTCAGTGAAATAGTGTTCTAGATAAAAATTAAAAGAAATCACGTGTGAACAAACCAGAGCAGCTCAAACTAAATGGTATGTAAAGAAAAAGAAAATTTTCATCTGTAAACCTTAAAGTAAATATCGTTTACCACCAGATTTCTATAACTTTGCTAGATTTGTAATAGTTTTGTTATTGATATAAATTTTAATTTATTTTTTACTGTATTTATTAGAGGGCCAATAAGCGGATCTGATATTAGGATTTTTCATAAAATTAACTTAAAATGTAAATTCAACTAAAATGAAGTTTATTAAATAAATATTTTTTGTTATCCTTTTAAATATTTGCTAAAATTTCAACTTCCTTCTTTATTGATTTAATTAATATTGTGTATACCACATATATAATTTGTTTGTCCTAACGAAATAATCATTTTGTTAATATGATTATTTTGTTAATATGATTAAAACTGTTTATTACAATATATTACACAAATATTATTGTGCCGTACAGTTATTTTTTACAATACATTGAATAAATTTACCTTCTCTATGAAATCCATCATGGATTGTGTGGTTGCAGATGATATGGATCAGTCAAGCGACTTTGGTTTGATGTTCGCCATGATCTCCCTTCTCTCAGCGCCATACTTCGGGCACTGGAACAGGATGTGCAGCATGGAGGATATCTCATCGCATTCTGGGCATCTGGGGGGGCGGATCTCCCCCCAAAAAAGGGAATGAGTGGGTCGAGTCTGCCTTGTACGTACCCTCTCTAAGACGACTTCTTGTCTTCTTTTCAATTGGTTGGGAACTATGGGGTACTTCATGCTTCCCATTTGCTCGTAAAATATGTCTTCCTGACTAGAATTCCTTTTATGCATCCATTTTATCTCACTCCACCTTTCAGCTGCCACCGCTAGGTCCTAATAGAGGGTATTATTCTTTCGTCTACTTGCCATAGCTTCAACGATGTGAGTTCCTTTTAGTCGCCTATCCAAACTAGCTTCGTTTTGTCCTTCCTGATCTCCCGTCTGTGTATTATGTCTCTAATTTCTTCTACGCTCCTTGTTATGCGCTTATATTCTGAAATTTTATTTAATGGATCCATGAAATCACTTAGAACTGCTAAATTTTGAATTATTTGTTCTTCAGCGAATTTTAATGCTATTTAAATGGCATATACTTCGGCCGTACAAATTAATGCAGTGGAGCTGATTCTACAGTTCCTACTTCCAAGGCTAGACGAGAAGGTAGATCCCCTTCTGCTCTTTGATGCATCCGAGTGTATACATGGTTTGATTTCTTTATGATGTTGTTTATCATTGTGCTCCTTTGGCAACTCTTTGAATCATAGTTTCCAATTAAATGTTGAATACTTCAACTAAGTCTACAGAAATCTATTTCTTTCATTTTTCCTTTGAGTATGAATCCAATTACAATTTGGGCATAGTAATTATCTTTTCAATATATTTGTAATACAACATATTGATTGAACAAATATTTCATTTATTATTTTTCGTATTCAAATATTAAACTGTTTTTTTTTCAATATCTGGGAATTGTTTTATTTAAAGCACATCCAAGAAAACACTAAATATTTTAACGGTATTGTTCATTGTTTCAAGTAGTCTGATGCTTCTTTATTAAATCAATCAATTTGTCCCTTTGAAATGATTACATTTTCATTGTATCGATTTAACTTGGATAGCTGACTTTTTCATTAATATACTCTCAACCGTGAAATGGTAGATTTATTAAATGATGAAGTAAAGGGATATTTTACAGAATTTAATAGTCATTTAACTGAACATGAGAAAAATAAAGTACAATAAATACAAATTATGCTTGTTCAGCTAGCCGGGCAAAACAATCGGATCCCTTAATCCCAAGTTAAACCATGGTTTACGATAATTCCGCCAGGCGCGTCAAGGATTGAGACACTTGGCAGTTACCTCGCGTTGATCTCTGGCCGTGATCATGTGGCACCCCCGATCTCTCGGAATCCTCTGGAAAACTCCAAGTTTGGGGCTGTACGTCCGTCCCTGGCGACGGTTCGTCGAGGAGCCTCTCTACACTTGCTTTACAGCCCCTGTAATATCGATGTTCTCGACCAATTTTCGATCGATCTTTTCTGAACCAAGAAATGTGATTGGTTCATGCAGTCACGTGTTAATTCAATTTCTGGGAATTTTGGAGAGACGTTTCCCACGTTGCGACAGTCCAGGTAACTTCCGAGGGTCAACACTCTACGTGTCTAAGTCCAGACCTTAGATATTATCTATCCGGCACGGCGGCGCCTGGTCAAATTCCAACTTGCCAAGCTCTCAAACCTTACTAATATCTAATTGTATTAAAATGAAATATATATATATATATATCAATAATAAAACTATCGCGCTACAACCGAAATGATTACATCCATAACCTCTAAACTTGACTTTTTTCAACTAATATATACGATGGACGGCAAAGCTTAATAAGTTTACATAATGGAAAAATTTAAAACAGAAAGGTTTGTCCAGGACACTGAGACACCGGTGACAATTCCGATTAATTGGGACGCCTGACAACCGTATATTAACTTCATATCTATGACGAGTGAATTTTTGATGCTGTGATAAACATTGGAACAGTAGCTCAAATATATGGTTTAAGAGAAGAATCACAAGTTGTAAAAAAGTGGCTGTTAAATCTCGCAATTTACCAATGCATTATATCAAACAGAGGACTTTACCGGAATAAATTTCGAATAAACTATCTATTAATTTGGAACAAGTATCAATGTTTCAACGACCAATCGTTATATTCATAAATGATTTAACTTAATCTGTAACCGCACATAATTGTTAATTATAACACAAGTAACAAAGGATAGTTTTATAAAATAGTCTCCCTCCAGATGTTCAGAACAATAATAACTACAAAAGTTTTGGGATTCAATGTAAAAATATTCTACTGAAAGGTGCCAGTGTTTTACTCAGTACAGGAGTTTCTTGATCGTTTCCCTAATAATTATTTTTTTGAAAAACTGCAAAAGTGTTGCTAATAACTACTTATTTCATATCTTGCTTAGTCTCTGTTGGTCTTTTCAGCTCTTTTGTTTGTTTGTTTCATGTACGGCCTGGAGTTTGCAGTTTCCTCGTCGCTCTTTTTCGTGAAGTCCATCATTTATCTTTCCTTCTAGTGTGCGTGTGGCAAGTTTTGTCTTTATTCTTGTGTGATTTATAATTCTATATTTTATGATAGTTAATTCTCGAATCATTAATTAGTACGTATTTAATTTTTTTATTAGAATTATAAATATTTTATTAGGCCTATACCCTTAGTATAGTTAAAGAATTATTATTTGTTATTCTTAATATATTTTACTTTGGTTGGACAGGGAAATTTGTGTCCCCGAATTTTAGTATTTTTATTTTAACTTCTAAGCATTTATAATTGTAGCATCCAATTATTATATAGTAATTTTATGTACTGACGTAACCTATTTCCTCATACGAGAACTAATGGAATAAAATAAATCAAATCAAACCGCAATTCACCTGACGACGACGGCACAACACTCCATCCAAACGTTGTGTATTAAGAATTATTTAACCCGGTTGGAAAACGTTTTATTCAAATCATTACATTAATGATTACATTATTTCGAAACTTATATGTGAAGCACGAAATGCCTGCAAGTAGTGAGTGAGCGTGTTTGTAATCCGTGGCGGAAGCTGCAATTCTAAAGTGACGGGCGTTCTGCAGAGTTCAACGTCTGCGTGACCCTTGCTTTGCCCTGTGCTTAACACACAATGCGCTCAATTCAATCTTCAACTTATAACATAATACACGAATACTGTTCAAAGAAAAGCTTTGTTCCATTGATTGTACTTTGACATTGTGCACGTGCTCGAAAATAGGTCTTGACAGCACACACCTCATTATACCCATGTTGGAAGTACAACAGATTCACGCCACGCCTCCTCTGCGCGTGACGTCATCTTGGAGGCAAGCGTATGGCTTTCCGAACGTGGAGCTCTATTTTCTTTCATTGCACAAATATTATAATTCTTATTACAATCTTGCCATCTGATCACCGTTCTTTTCATTTTTTACGTAATGGGTCATTCCATGCCAAGTGACCAAATCGCCTTTTGGGTACCACCTTGATGAAATTTGGTGATAGTGTTGAATAAAGCTTCAAGAGATGTTGTGCAAAATCTAAGATTCACTAGTAGAATGATATCAGGATCAGATGCTAGAGAAAGCTGCAGGCCGCTGTTCAGAAGACTTCATATTCTGACTACATATTAGAAATACTCAAATTTGAACCATTTTGCAAGTAACGGGGACGATCAGGGCTACGACACAAGCAATCGTTCAGTTCTCAGGTCTGACAAGCACAGCCTCAGTTTCTACGAGTCTTGCGTTCATTATTCTGGTATCGCACTATTTCACAGCCTTCCTGAACATGTAAAGAACATCACAATTACAACTCATTTTCTTGTAAATGGAACTTATTACTCCGTACACGAATTTTTGAATCGGTGTCACATTCGGTGAACTGCCTTGCCTACAAAATTGCCGAATATGCTATAAATATGTAAATAGTTTGTCCAGTTTTCCCCTTTTGGTTCTGTTCTCCTGCCTCTGCATTCTGTTTTAGTAAATATCCATGACGCCATCCCTCCGTTCCTAGCGACAGAAGATGAATACCAGGAACTGTTAAGTGTTGTGTGCGCGTTTCTTAAAGATTCTGTGTATGATTGTGGTGACTAGACAAATGTGAACATTTATGAATTATTTTTAAGTGTGTAACCTATTAATATTTGTTTATATGTAATTTATCTACTGTACATTTGTGACAAATCCAATTTCCTCATTAGAGGGCTAATAGTGAATAAATCTATCTATCTATCCATCTAGTATAGAGGGACTCCAGGGCCTCCTGAAAAAAAACTCACCTGTGCAATTCAACCGAGTGCATGAATAGATTCTGAAGTTTGAAGTACTACTGTTGTGGAACTGTAGCAGCTAGTTTCCTGAAAAATGGCAACTACAGACCACTTTTTATGCTTTTTATTTCGGAGCTAGTAAATCTCCCTTTTTGTACTTGAATTAAAATAATTTTGGGAAATTTGAATACATATCTGAAACATTCCTCGTCTTTTAACAGTGATTTAACAGCCTGCTTCATAAGCCCCAATTTTATATGAAGAGGTAATGTTAAAACGTTTTCAGGAGGAAGCAAGGTTGTATCAATAAAATTATTTGCTCGGGGGATTAAACCGTCTAGGAGTGGCCGGTCAGGTTTTACCCAATGGTGTAGCGTGATAGTTTTATTATTGGTATATATATATATAGATTTTATATTAATTTAATTAGATATTAGCAAGGCTTGAGAGCTTGGCAAGTTGGAATTTGACCAGGTGCCGCCGTGACGGAGAGTAATCCCTAAGGTCTGGTCTTAGGCACGTAGATTGTTGACCCTCGGAAGTTACCTGGACTGTCGCACCGTGGGAAAAGGCTCACCAAAAATTCCAGAAATTGAATTAACATGTGACTGCCTGAACCAATCACATTTCTTGGTTCAGGAAAGATCGATCCAAAGATGATCGAGACCATCGATATTTCACATCCAGCGAAGGGGCTGTAAAGAAAGTGTAGAGAGACTCCTCGACGAACCGTCGCCAGGGACGGACGTACAGCCCCAAACTTCCATCATCAAGAGGACTCGGAGAGATCGAGGGTGCCTTATGATCACGGCCAGAGATCAACGCGAGGTAACTGCCAACTGTCTCAATCCTTGATGCGCCTGGGGAATTACCGTAAACCATAGTTTAACTTGGGATTAAGGGAACCGATTGATTTGCCCGGCTAACTGAACACTACAATGGAAACCTCTAGATCTACTGTCCCGGAAACAAATGAAGCAAAGATTATTTGTATATAACCTGTCTCCTGACGCAACAACATGGTTACTATCTTAAGTCTCCACCAACCATCCAGCATGTTCTTGATAGTTTATCTTTATCAAATTGTTATAGTGTTACTTGAAATACCGAATGTGAAGTGATGCAAATTTATTCCAATTATTCAGCAAGACTGCTTTGAGGCTTGTTTTTGACGATACAATGAATAGGCCTAAATCAACTGAATCATATGCGGCGGGGTGCGAATAGTTTAAGAGGCTTGGGACGAATTAATTACTATTGCGTTACAATATAATATTCGAATAAATTAATATAACGATAATCAACTAGTAAATTAATAATAGTATTTAATATTTGAATATAATATGTGGGCGGTATAACTCTTAATCAAAAGATAAAAATAGCAATACGGAAATAGAAAAAAAAAATTGCTGCTCAGAAAAGAAATGTTCATTTGAATCAATAAATAAACAGGGAAAAATGTCAGAACAATTTATAAAAACAAAAAATAACAAAACTTTTCGTACCTTCTCAGGAGCAAAATAAGGAAATTGGTGAGTTTTTTCCGGGGAATCTGATCGTCATCAACCTGATTGGATTGGAACCCAAGAATAATATTAAAAAAATTGCTATAGATGAATTCTGCAAATATGAATATCTAAAACTTCGAAATAAAATAGAATTTAACTATACCAAATTTTTTTATTTTAAAATTGTGCACATGAGGAAGTTCCGAAAAGGAACGAAACGTAGAATTTATTTTATTTTATTAAATTGTTTCTGACAATTTGGCTGGTTTATTGATTGAATTGATGCTCATTTTGTTATATGACGTTACGAATGAATATATCTATTCAATTGCTATGTTTTTAAAATTTAAGATCCGTTTTGACAGACTTTTTAACAAATATGCCAATTCCGAATTATCGAAATCACTACTTTATACCGCCACATGGAAAAAGTGTCTTCAATAATTTTTATTGTATTTGAATAATTTATTTTCCATTTTAGGTCTAGAGCTGAGTGAGACCGAAAAAGTTGTCTCATTTATAAAGTGCTCATTATCAAACCTGTTCGCTGTTACAACCAGTTTGACAGCGCATTAAAAGGTTTCACAAATGCATTTTTTTGAAACAAAGATGCTGAAATTTCGTAAAACGATATAACTGTTCAATTGATACAAAATTTCAGAATCGGAAGGTAAGAAGGATGTTTCTCTCCACTATGATTTAATCTCTCCATTTATCTGATCGATATCAATTTGTTTATTGTGAATTTCTGTATGACATCTGAATTCGTTAGTATGGGGTGATTACAACGCGTTTACGTGAATAGCTTTATAGTTGTTTCTAGAGTTTCTCTCTCGATACGCGGTTTTAATTGCGAACGATGCTCTCTGACGAGTCTGACGTCAGAACGAACACACTTTCTACATTTCGTTTACAACTGGCGGAGATACTAACCTTATGAGTGCCTCAGACCGAAACGAAACATCGCCACACGGTCACCACATACGAGTAGGTCCGCTTCCTTCTCGAAAAAAAAAAATACCACCAGTTCCTTTTCAGTTACCAACAGTCTTTTTGTCTGAATTGGCTATCTTTCTTATTCATTAGTTAACGTTTAGTATCAGATTTTCCGTGTGATTGAGAATATGATATTCCATTGTCTAAGTGTAGTGGAAGAAACTACCAGCAAAGGGGAGGAAGAACAAGGAAAAGAAGAAGATATACAACAGAGAGAAATAAATCAACAATAAAAGAGAAACAAAAAAAAGTCAGATAGATTCAAGAAACAAGAAAGATAAACAAGAGAGTTGTCATCAAATTTATAAACTTTACATCTGAATTTAATATACGGTCTGTTGTGATTCGATACGAAAATCTAGAAGACCCATATCAAGTCAAAGTTGGGACTATATCCTCACGTTTAGAATTTTATACATTTCGTAATGATATAGCACGCGTCAGCATCGTTTGCGTGTGGCGCAGATTTCTGGTGAAGGCATGCAGCGGAATAAACACGTACGCTACAATTATCTGCGAAGAAAGTCTCTACACTGGGCCGCCAAGAACTCTGACGCGCACTCTATAGCGAACTCAAAGGATCCACAGTTGTAGGTGGACTGTTTTCTTACAGATCAGCAAACTTCTATGACGAATTTCCCAACAATACTCTGACACACACCTGATTTCCCGGATTGTTTAGGAAATAACCAGTTTCATTTCGTGTGTAGGACTCCACCGAAGCATCCTTGCGTCAGCCTTCACCAGACACGGAACTAAACCTCAGTATCACTTCTAGAGTTGGACTTGGCCGGTCGTTTTTCTTAAAAAAAATGTATTTCCTCGTATCACATCGTCAAAAAAGCAGAAAAGTACCAGTTGTCTTTTATTAGCAGCTTAAACAGAAAAAGAAAAGAAAGGAAATGGGCCAAGTTGTCAGAATTAATTATTGTGAAGCAAAATTGTTAAATTAATACATGAAGGAGATTAAAAAAACTATTTACGAACTGACAACAGCTGTTATGAGTACTGACTCGAAAAAATAGTTCCCTCTATTACAAACAAGTGAAACGTTAATGCGCGAATCTATATGAGTGGAGCAATGTCTTATCGCTACTTTACGGTTTGTGAATACTGGAAGGTCATATATCTCTGGAAAGATTTCGTTCCTAAACAATCACTGCCCCCCCCCCCCTCCTCACGGCTTGGGTATGTTTGCTGTAGGGTACTCTGGCATTATTTTAGTAGATTAACTCACTTCTGTTCCACAGACAAATGTTTTTTCTATACAATTCATTGAACTTCGATAGGCCGGTACTGTCAATTTTAATTCTGCGTGATTTTTAGACACACTTATTTTATTTAGTAGGAGAATTCTCAAGAACCGTCGGTCATCATCCTGGTTTATTTGAAGTTAGCTGCTAAATGTTCTCAACGTTGACGCTATTGATGGTGGTTAAAATGCTTAGAGGTTTTCCGGGTGAATTTAAATATAAACCCGGGCTACGCCGCTACTCAGTCGTTCTAATAAATCAAATAAACTGTACGTTTCTATGTGTGTTTATGTATTTTCTGCATTAATTTTCTACACCCGTGGAGTAAATTTGACCAAATTTCGTACACGCGTTCCTTTTGAACCGGAAACAAACTTTGTTAAGGGAAGACTCGCCCATCACCCCCAGAGACGGGGGTGGAAATTTTCAAACATACTAAAATGACTGATATTTGCATCAGATAAATATTTTGGGGGGCCAATGAGATTAATAGTGTTTCTCTCAATGAGTTTTGTGTATAATTTCAACCACTTTCGATATAGGAAGGGAATACAATTAAGGGTTGGGGTGGAGGGGCGTTCCAATTTCGAATTAAATTTTTTCGGGGCACTGAGATAGATAGCGTTTCTCCAGAAATTTTGTGTAAAATTTCAAACCCTTTCTGTACGAAAGAGGACCACATTTAAAGGTGGGGGTGGAGGACCGTTATCTTTCTTCTTTTTAATAAATAAAGCAGTGTTTGTTTGTATGTATATTCCGTATACAAATCTACACCCGTGTAGCAAATTTGGTCAAATTTCGTACACCTGATCTTTACGACCAGGAAACAAATTCTGTCGGGGTGAGACGCCTACCACCTGGGAGTGGACGGAAGTGGAAATTTTCAAACATGTTAAACGGTTGATATTTACGTGGAATAAATATTTGTCGCGGTCAATGACATTGAGAGTATTTCAACCGCTGTTGTTTGTGTATAATTTCAACCCTTTTCGGCATGAGAGGAGAGCACCCTTAGGGATGGTGGCGGAGGGGCGTTAGACAAAAATATTTGCAAAAACAACCGACATTGGAGCCGAAACCGGGGTTATGGATGTCGCTGAGTTTAATTATTAAAACCCCGGCAACGTCGAGTACGATGATAGTGTAAAATAAATTGTCTCTTAAATATAAAATCTATTATTTCCACACAATGCCTTTATTTAACACGTTCACAAAATATTGTCATTGTGGGTGTGTAACATAGTTTACGCAAATTAATTATACACCCGGAAATGAAATTTGAGAATTTTTCATTAAAGAATATGGTGGTGTACTTATTTGATAATCAATGTGGTAAAGTCATTAATAATTTTTTCACGGTTAATCACCAGGTTCAGATTTCTCGAAGTTGATGTTTCTGCGGTCATTCCCTACCGCTCTCCAACGAAAATTTATTAATAATTTACACCGGGAAATCTTACATTCATTAATGGTAAAGGTATAATTCCGTACATTTATAAAGGTCAACAAAGGTAATAGAAAGGTCCTATTTTCTGATATCGCCTTGAATCATCTAACAATTCCAGTAACTACTGAATTATGGATAATTGTCTTTGTAAAATAAAAATAAAATTTATTATAGGAACTATATTTTCATAAAAAAAACTAATAATACGATCGTGATCAATTAAGAAATTTTAGAATCCATAACAGATAACAAAAGTTTTGTTATGAACAGAACAACTAATTTATTTTGTAATAGCTTTGAATGCGTATATTTTTGTATTTGTAAGGAACAAAATACAAATATTATATATTGTTGTAGTAATAAGCATTCTCTGAACCTACATTATGCTTAAAGTTCATATTTATTACAAACTTTCAATATAATTCAAAACAAAATATGACCTAGAAGTTGATGCGACTTAAAATAAATTTTAAAAAAATTCTACCTACTTTCGAAATAAATTGCTGAGGTTTACTCGTTTTGCACTTCGTTGAAACACTAAATTCATCCAGTGATGAACGAGTAAGAGTCCTAGCAATATACATTATAATACTGTCGAGTGTCCCCTAGTTTATAGAAAATTCCACAGACTTTTCAGATTGCGAACGCAACTCAGTGACGTTGGACGACGTCAACTCACAGTATTACACCGACTCTTACGATAATCGTCGGTAGAATAATATTTAACTTCTTTTAGTCAACTGTAACAGATGATATTTTTACTATGGTTTTCTGTTCCGAAAAACAGTGGCGAAGTCCTACGGAGACATCAAACGGCGATGTATTGATAAACGACGTTCTCGGAGCAGATCCTTCAACTCAAAAGGTTAACTTCCATTGGAATAGTCGGCCAGCTGCCTCCTAAACTGGTCGAGGCACGGAGAAGGGAATGCTGCGTCCCCATAGCAAACTCCTCTCCCGCTATCGGAAAGGCGTGGGACAAGTACCCAATGCCTAACCTACCTGATGCAGGTTTTTCTAGGATTTCTCATGCATTTCTTCGGGCGAATGCCGGGTAGGATCCTTAAAATATAGCCCGGGGGCCCTAGTTAACCCTTGGCTACCTTCCTCTACCCTTCCACATCCCCCCTTTCAAATCCCTTTCCTATGCTATTAAAGGGGAGTTGCCACTAAGTGGATTACCCTCATGTAGCCTGTTACCTAAAAAAAAAGCATCTTAGCTCTGTCCATTAACTCAGAGTAATCTACATAACTCATCTTCCGCGAATCAGCTGTATCTACTTTTCTATCGATATTTTTTGTTTATTTTATTGCAGCTCGTTGATGTTTTCGAAGTTCGCGTGACGCATTGTTGAAACTGGAGTAGTTTAGGTAAGGTTTCACCATATCTCGACTTTTAGTAGGGATTTATCATTACAGAATTCCACGAACCAATATCAATTGGTTTTTGCTGTTCAAAATATAAAAGAATACAATCTACAACGAAAAATTTGATGACCGCATGGAATTATTTTGTTTTGACGCAACAACTGTAAATGTTAGCTGGAATTTCAGGGAGTTAATTTTAATTTTTGACTAAATTTGAAACAGAAAGTAGGGAAGACATGCATCGAATTTTTATTACTTTTCAAGATCAATTTTGTAACCCTACTATTTTCCTATATGAGATTCCCGTATCACGAAAGCAAACAACAGTCTCTTACGAAACAACGTGCTAATGTGCTTACACCAGTGTGGTTCTTCCAACTGTAATTTGTGGAAAGTAAAAGTCGTGCGATCTAATTGGCGTGAACGACTCACTGCCTGGAATGTAACATAAATGAAACTTTCGAGTAGTAAGGGATTGCTAGTAACAGTTACGGTATGTGTGGTTTTACCCCCAAGTCACATTAACGGTTTACGTAATTAATTACGTGTCAAAACTACTATTTGTGTTCAGTGCGCTGACGGAACTGTCAACGTCGACAACCTGGATTATATACGTTTCATATAACAACTTGTCACTGTCAGCTCGTCTGCCGTATCCTTACCATAATTTATACTCACATTGTAATAATACAATTAAAAATAGCGTTGAATATTCTTAATTACATTTTATCACAAATTGATTTTAATCGATATGTTAAGTTGAAACTTCGCCGCCAGCTGTTACTCTTCTGACGTCATACCGCTGAGACACTCGTGCGCCGAACACAATCAGCTGTCGTTACGAGAATAAGTGGGATCACAAGTATCAAATAAATCATTTCAGAACATACAATTTATTAACACAACACTAATCAGCTTCTGTGTTTTGATTACACACAATTTTATGAAATTCATAAATTCCTAATTCAATATTACAATTTTACCTAATCACTAAGTAAACAAACGGAATTAAATTGACACTTTTTGATACATTGTGCAAATTTTTAGTCATTCTATTATTATTAAATTCTATTTAATAATAATGCTTGACAGCACTAATATAACTTACATGCAGATATATATATATATATATATATATATATATATATTGTAGTAATTGGTAATAAGGGCATTGTTCTAATTGAAAAGTTGAATTGTAGAGGACTCATTATTGGTGGATATAGCGGACGCCGCAACAAACCGGCAATGCAAGGAAAGTATTGTTGATCGGTCGAGAAGGTTTTACGCGCTCAAAATTTACGAGACGAACGAACAGTTGGGCAGCGGACAGCAAGTAGAACAGAGTAAAAGAACGAACAGTTGGGCAGTAAACGGCGAGATGTACAGATTAAAATTCTAATTTACGAAAACCTGAACAATCTTTGTCAGTCAGCAGTGAAGACTGAAAGGTCTAATTTAAAGAACGAGAAAGTGTTCCAGTAACCAGTACGCTGTTATATCAAAAATGCAGAAACTGAACTAGTGTTCAGTCAACAGACAAAACCAATGAGGTGCATTTTCAACAAAAATCCACGAGATCTACAAATCCAGGTTGCAGTAAATCATCGAGAATCGACAAAGTTATTTTAAAGCAACTAACAAACTACGCTAATTAGAGTCTGTGAACATTTAGAGTCTGTGAGTACTTAGAATCAGTGATATCCCCAAAATTGTGCACGAAAAGTTAAAATGAGACCTGGGATGCCGTAAGTAGAAAGAAAACTTTAAAATCATTGTAAACCACGTTTAAAAGATAAACGTCAGATCGTTCTTTAATTATCGATAAAATGAGATCTTTAATTATTCAGATCATTCTTTATTTCTTGATAAAAATTGAAATTGTTTAAATTCAATCTTTGGTATCATTTTTTTAGCAACAAATTTCGTCTATGTTCATATGCATTGATTCCCATATAAAGCAAATGCAATTTTTGTGATTTTGATTATATAAATTCTGCCATTATCAAACCCAGTTCAAGACCCTGAGATCCCAAATATTTTGTGATTTGAATACTTGTTTTAAAATTGTTAATAAATCTTGTTTAATAGTTTTCACGTAATAGTTCTTTTCATTTAAAAACGCCACATAATTCATATCATGAATTATTGTCAAAAGATGCAAGATAAATTTATAAATTATTACAATAAATATATATATATATATATTGCCTATATATATATATATATATATATATATATATATATATATATATATATATTGGAATACTAATTAGAGATTTAAAAATTGGAAATTTGTAGTGGATTGTTATCGGCGAGAACATTAACACAACAATGTACAGGCGGGCTTTGTTGTGCCGAACTGCGGGGTTTTACACAGGCAGTCGCGGACTGAAATTCTTCGAGTAAGAGTTTCGGACAGATTTTCATCGAGTAAAGTTTGGACATATAATTCAATAAGTAAAGCCACAGTAAAAATTCAACAAGACTGTTGAAAATTTCATCGAGAAGGAGTCGATAACATTTCTTTTAGGGTAACAGGCTACATGAGGGTAATCCACATGGTGATAACAATCTGATTGACCATTAATCAGAACGAGAAATACAATATTTGCTGGAGAGAGAGAGACTTAATGCAGAGGACCACAGGTGTTGTACGGAGTAATCGTTCCAGTTGATAGATACAAAAGTTTTGGACAGTGTTTTTGAAACAAAAATTAAATTCTGTGAAATTATGGCCTGTTATATGTGAATACTGAATAGTGCATCAGAGCCCAAACTTTATCAAAAAGTAACAATTTTATATATTTTTTTATTTTGTGATCAAGTAAAAGTGTAATATTTAATTATGAATAACATTAAACAGCATTAAAACGTAGGATTTTGTGTAGCTACTTTGGGCGCCAGCAGTTTGATTGAAAAGTATTTCATATAAATTAACTATCTTAATTTATCAAATTATTGAATTATTCGGACTTTCAATGTATTATTAAGTTTATCAGATTTCTTTTTTATACAAGACCTTGTGAGCTTACAGGATTATCGGGTTGTCCTTGAAATAGCTGCTGGTGATCCACCTGAGACTGAGAGATTCCTTATTACCCAACTCAGCGAATTTGAACTGGTTTCACGGCAGCGAACAGGATTGAATGATTCGCTCAGTGCGAATAATTGCGAAGGCAGCTCCTAACTGTTGGTCTTACGTGTTTGCAGTTTTCAACAATTTCTACCCCTGGCTTCCAAAGAAATTTTAGATTTTGGAACTTTACTACACAACTTTTACTTGATAACTGAACTATTCAAGCTTCGTCAGAAGCATCTGGCAGTTCATCGTTAAAATGGCGGCTTTCCGCCGAACGTGACTAACTATATGTC
The DNA here is from genome assembly GCA_037074705.1 of Zhengitettix transpicula. Classification (NCBI taxonomy): domain Eukaryota; kingdom Metazoa; phylum Arthropoda; class Insecta; order Orthoptera; family Tetrigidae; genus Zhengitettix; species Zhengitettix transpicula. The sequence continues at coordinate 117,177,424 of CM073592.1, read as the reverse complement.
GTCCATCGCAGAAATGACGTAGTTTCCAGAAGATTCTCCACTATTAACCAATCGCATAATTTCTTACAATTAACTGCTTCGAAATACTATCCAATCAAATTTTCTGTTTCACCCAGCATAAGGAATCCCTTGTAGGTCGATACTTCCAATGCTACATCTAGCGCTGTTGACCGCCGATGTCAACGGTCATCAAGCAATGTCCAAAAGTTAATGGAATCTTCCAATAAATTCGATTTAAAATGCCAATAAATTAAATTAAAATTGGTGGTTATCTAAATTATTCGTATCGGCGATACGTGTTCATTATAACGAATCGATTACCCATGAAAGCTAAATAAAAGTTTCTTTTATTTTTTTAAGAAGTTGTGAGCAATATTAGCGTTATGAAATATACTTTCTTTAACATAATTCATCGCAGTAACGGAAATTAATTTTTTATCTTAAATCTAACTTATTCGTTACTGTACCATTGATAAATACGCGATAGCATATTGTATCGTTCGTAGTAGTATGTTAAATTTTTGGACACTGAAGGCGAGGTTTTATCAAATATAAGGGGCATTTGTTTTTAATATATTCTACGCCAATTAAACAAACTATTCTCAAATTTAACAATTTTAACTCTATAGCCTCCCATATTTATACGTTGTTACTGGGTCTGAACACTAACAGCTCATTGTGATATATAATAAATGAACTTAAAATCGATCCAATTAGAAAAAAACTTATATACATATAAGGTGATGTGTAACAAATCGTCAGGTTTAGAAAAAAGAAAAAAATCTACTTTTTTGTCAACGGTATATATTCTCTAACTCAGTTATATGTAAAATGGTGCCTTAATCGTGCTGCGGTAACTACACAGGGTGATTCTACGGTCATGGTCATTGAAAGGTAGTACAGCTTACTAAAATATAAATATTTTGTGTAGGAAAGTATGGTCGGAAATGACGCGTTGAGGTACTAACAAAAAAATGAGACACAAAACGAAAAACATTGTGCATATACATAATCGAAAAGTGCTTCTTTCCAGCTATGTTTACAATAAATGCTCAAAACTGCGAACTTCCAACAGTAGTGCATGCTTGTTCGCGTCGAAGGAATGGTTGGTGAACAGTTTCAAAGATGCCAGGTATTTCGCGCACGCTTGTAGCCGAAATGAATAGTCGAGCAACGAGGTCCTCAATTGAGTCAATCAGAGTCTCGTAAATAATGGCCTCCACGTGTCCGTTACCCACTCCATTGCTAGACAACCACAGATATCTACTTTTTATGACTGATGGTGGTCGTAATTTAGGGCATTTAGTGTGAACATTTTTTATTTACATCATCGCAATGTGCTTCTTTCCTACTATGTTTTTCTATTTACTTCTCATTTGTTGTGTACTTGCCTCAATGCGTCACTTTCTACTATGAATTCCTGTACAAAAAATATGTTTTTGTATGGTGTATCAACCCTCAAAGTTTTTCCCTTGACTGTAGTCTTTATCTACCTCTAACTGTTTTTTTTATCTGTATGTTACATTGTCTGCGATTTACGTTATTTATCTTAAACTACAGAATTCTTCTTTTATCATACCTCGTCACTCAGATTGTCCAATCACTCTATTCCACAGTTACTGCCCACAATTACTGACATTTTTCTTCTTTCTACCCGTGTCAATACAACTCTGGAGACTCTTTGTGTTTGTCCGTTTATCCGCTTCTAAAATTTTCCGGATATTTATCAATACAGTCGGAAAAATGTACACACCATGAGTTAAAATGAAAGTATTAGTCGCAAAAAAGGAAATGAGCCATAAAAAATCTCGAAATCATATATTTCAAGTGAGATCGAAAATATTTCGAAGAACTTGTAAGCTTCCAAAAAAGAGACAATGGCTGAAATATTAATTTCAAATTGGTTTGGTTTGGAATAAATAAATCAAAATTGGCGATAAATCTCCAATTGAAGAATTTCGTCAATTATTAGGTAGTTTGTTGGTTTCTTTTACGACTGTATGTCGCTTTGACATATTAGTGATTAGCAACAGTACAAAAGGTTACATAGATGGTTACAACATAATTAAATTAGGTTTATTAGACTTGTGTCTGCCAGGAACTTTGATAATATTGTCCAATTTCTGGTTGGAAGTTTGTCGCCACCCTTCACGTCGATGAAGAATTTATTGCGTGATTGTGTATGAAAGGCAGTGCTGAAGGATGTGGTTCAATTTCAGTGATTGCTGTCGAAAGGGTGAGATGCTTTGTACCAGGCGCATTTGTCAGAGAAGTTACTGGAACATACGGTTAAGTTAATACAGCTAAGATTTCCATTATATACGTTGAAGTGAATTGGTTGTCCGATATTGAGGATTGTGGTAAGGTTGATGTCGCATGAGATGGGTTTCTACGATTTTTGAAGTAGTAATCGAATCCTTTTAGACTACTGTTCTGAACTTATTCTCTTGTAGATAGATTATGGATGGGAGGTAACGATTTTTGAGTAGATGTAGACTTTGCAGTCTTGTGAGGAAACCATTTTAAGTTCTGTTGTAATATTGTTGTTGTGCTTTTCACTGGGGTTTACTCTGAGGTTCCAGATTCTGAGCCCTTATGGTATAACTGTCTTCTCATTTTATTTTTAAGTCTGTTAATGCGGATTTTTATTGATCTTTCCGTGATGCATAAATGAACTTTGGTTAATATATATAGTAGGGATTCAATGTCCTTGGTGTAGTCGAAAGGAATATTTGTAGGGTTCTTACTCTCGTTGGTATTTATCAAAACGCTCTTGAATTGCTGGTAATTTAATGAAAATTGATTGGATTTTTTTTCTATGAAGATCTATGCTGATTGAAAGGCTTCATCTATCATTTCTCTATCATTTGATAGAGTGGAGTGTGTTTCGGAATGTTTTGGTACGTTTGATGACACTCTTTTCTTTGCTAATGTGGTTTATTGTGATATCTGAAATTGGTTCGAATTTCAGATCGTTCCGGGTCCTTTGGTAAATTGGATGGTAGCCTCTTCGTTGTAACTATTTCTGATTGGAGTGAGGTTGTCTTATCGACGTCCGTAATGTCATCGTTGTTGACTGCGTTGTTGTTGGATACGAGTTCTTGTATTTTGTTTATGATTGTAGATGGTTGAATTTCTATGGTTGTTTTGCTACTACAATTTGGGCAATTGTTTGCCAGGTGTCTTTCAGTTTTGCAGGTGTAGCATGCTGTGTTCTCCGTGAACAGGAATATGTGGAACTGGGTATCATCGTAATCTATTAGTATTGAATCAGGTAGGTTGTTAAATTCAATTGGATCCATGTAAAATTGCCTGCGGAAGCTCATTATGTGCCTGAGACATGGATTTTGTAGGCCTGCTTTAATGAAAGATATTTTAGACGTAAGAGTAATCTTATGTTTAGCTAATTCCTTTTCTGTTATATTGTGGGGGATTATCAGGCATACGTTAGAAATAATCAATCTTCTGTGTATTGAAAAATGTGGGCGAACATTTAAGTTGTGATCTTTGATTTTTAGCATTTATGTTTGGTTGTAACGTAGTCAACAGCTGATTTGTTTGCTAGGGGTACACAAATACGATTGCTGGATATACGCAACATAAGTCTGATTGTTTTAGGATCAATAAATTTCACTAAGATATTCGTTGAATTGCCTCGATTGCAAATTTCTTGATGGAAACTCTTGTGACGTTGCTGCAGTTGCATACTAACGGGGTTGCTGCACAGATGAAGCCATTTGTTGGGGTTGAATCACTTCTTGTAGCACTGAATTGATTTACTGAACTTGGTATAAATACACTCGATATTTCATGATATTCCGTGTTTCTGGACTTACACCCGATTGCAGCGTAGCTTGTTTACGAACACTCGGGATACTCGACTATACTCTGGAGTATTCTCAGCTCTCGATGTAGTATCAGACTGGATGATCATATTCCTGAGGTGAATACTAAGTAATTCGATTTTCACCGAGTAGAATAAGTCTTGCCATATCTGTTCAACTACGCTGTTGTCATTCAGTCTAGAAGTTTGTTGAGCCACATCGTTCCCTCTGATTCCTTGATCGGCCAGGATCAACATAAAATGAACGGTTGTGTTTCTCAGATTGGCTGAAGAGATGTTTATGTAGATTTTGTTGATAATGGCGTCTTGAGTTGGGGGTTTGTATAGAACATCCAAGGCTTCCAGTTTAGTGAAGTTGCCATTATCCATGTTGGCTCAGATCTCCGTGGCCATTTAGATGGCGTATAATTCCGCTATTAAAATATAAACTGTTTAATTGGTCCTTGTTCGAGGCGTCCGTATAAATCTGTTCGTGATTGCCGTACGAGGGTAATAACGTATCAATTTTCATGTTCCCATCATTACCTGAGCGTGGTTTCTTTCTCCATTTTGACATTCTAATGTTAATATTCAACTCCGGGGTCATCCAGTGGGCTCTGGTTTTGATTTGTGAATCGGTGGTAATATCCTTTAATTTGCTTGTGATAGTTTTTCGTAACTGGGGGTGTAATGGTTCCGTTCAGTTTAAATTCTATCGACGACTGTTAATACGCTCTGGTTTTTAGTGCAAATATTATCAGCTGAGTTTCTCTTCTCGTTTCAAGTGGTATTTCACTATATTCGAGCCTGAATGGAATCGCAGTTGTAGATCTGAGGGATCGTGTAACAATCACTAATAATTTCGAAGCAGAGTTGTATATAATCGCGGCATAGTCAACTTTTGATCTGATTAAGGCTGTAGCGCGATAGTTTTATTATTGATATATATGTGTTTCATTTTAATATAATTAGATATTAGCAAGGGTTGAGAGCTTGGTAAATTGGAATTTGAGCAGGCGCCGCCCAGACGGGGATATAATCCCTTCAGTTTGGAATTGGACACGTATGATGTGGACCCACGGAAGTTACCTGGACTGTCGCACCGTGGGAAACGTTCGCTGAAAATCCCAGAAATTTGAATTAACACGTGACTGCCTGAACCAATGACATTTCTTGGTTCAGGAAAGATCGATCAAAAGATGATCAAGACGATCGATTTTTGACATCCAGCGAGGGGCTTGAAAAAGAAAGGTGGTGACACAGAAGGAAAAACCGTCGCCAGCGACGGCCGTGCAGCCCCAACTTGCAGTTTTCGAGAGGACACTTGCAGTGTCGAGAGGACCCGGAGAGATCGAGGGTGCCACACGATAACGGCCAGACATCAACGAAGGTAACTGCCAAGTATCTCAATCCCTGACGCACCTAGGGGAAATTACCGTAGACCATGTTTAACTGAGATTAAGGGATCAGATTGTTTTGTCAGGCTAACTGAACACTGTATTTTTTATTTTAATTGATAATTATAATAATTAACTAATAAATTCTGTAAACTATCCGATACTTTATCATTTAAAAACCTATCACTACATTACAGGTAATCTTCTGGACTTTTAAGTTAGATCGGTGGTGGTTTGCTGCTGCGTTAAACAGAAGTATTCCGCCTGGAGATAAATTTGTCACTGGTTGTCAATATTCTGAGACTGTGGCTTCGAAAGTTTTTGTTTAGCGAAGCAAAACTTTCCGCTTCTAATGAAGCCCTTTGTCTTTCTTCTGACCGTGGCGAATAAGAGCGACAGTAGAACAGGTTCCCGGCATAAATCTGAATTTCAATTACTTTGCAGATAAGAAGTTAAGAGTAGAGTCTAGACTACTCCAATAAATTATTAGCATGTTGAAATTTCTTATTTGTACAGGAAATCGGTAATCCTGAGACGGCGATCACTAAGATATGATTCCTTAGGATGTGGATGCAGCTATAATTAAACTACTTCGATTTTTATAAAAATTACGCAATACTAGACGAAGGTCAAGACGTAGAATCAACTAAATAGTCCCCCATACACCTCAAGAAATTGTTGTTCTTCGAAGGGTACAGAAAGAGCAATGGTGACCATTACGACTCAAAATATTGGCACGTCTTTTTTTCAAGTCTGTCGGCTCGATTGTTCAACTTTCTAAACTTACAGGTATCGTAATGTTATACACCGAAGCAGATCATTTTCTTTAAATAAATTATCAGTAAGAAATACATTTCAAGAAGTGTACTGAAATAATAAAAGGGTTCCACGGTCAAGAGACCAACTTTTATGGTTGGTTCAGTTTACCGAAACTTACATTTTTAGTATAGGAATGTATGGTCGTAAGTGACGCTTTGACGCACGAGCACCGAAAATGAGACCTGAAAAGAAAATCATTCTTTACCATTATTAGAAAGTCCTTCTTCCGGTCAATGTTTACAATAAATGTTCAAAATTGCGACCACCAACAGTAATAAAAGCTCGATAGCTTTGAAGGAGTGATTGGCGAACAATTCCAAAGATGCCACGTGTTTCGCGCACGCTTGTAGCCGCAATGGATATTCGAGCAACGAGATCCTCAATTGAGTAAACTGGAGTATGGTAGATGATGGTTTTTCAGATGTCCCCCATAAAAAGTAATACTTGCTCGATTTGGCGGATCGGGATAAATAACAAATAATGTATGAGTTTATTTCGGAAATAATTTTTACGTATCGCAAAATGGAAAAAAAAAGTTGAGTATCCAAAGATACTGTGGGGGTAAGACACGACTACCACCCGCAGGGGCGGGGGTGGAAATTTTCACAGAACAGCCGATATTTACGCCGAACAAATATTTTACGAGGTCTATAAAATTGATAGTGTTTCAACCCATTTTGACACGGGTGGGGGGCACCTATAGGGATGCTGTGGAAGGGCGTTACATAAAAATAAAGCAAAAACAACCGAGACTGTAGTCGAATCCGGGGTTATGGACGTTCCCTGAGTTTAATTATGACAATCCAGGCAATAAAACAGCCAAATGACAGACATAATGAAGTTTGCTATAAATACCACACAACGTTTCTGGAAACTCAGAAGCTTTCGAGTTAGTCAACTGTATTGTGCGGTTGTGTCACTCTTGGCTATTGTTTCTTTAGCATCAGAAGAAAGTTTCCAGAAACGATCTCTCGTGTTTATTTTATTAGTTTATTTTGTCCGTCATTTGGCTGTTTTATTATCATATTATTATATTTCAAAACAAAGTATTATATTTTAATTTTATTTTCAACAGATATAGTGCTGTACAGAGAGCGTGCTTTTTTTAGTTTTGTGAAGATGAAACTTTTAATATATATCTTTTTCTACGACGGATTGATTCAGTAAACGATGGTCGGACCTAGTTATTCATTCTCAGTTTATTCATTTCTTATATTATTCACCATGGATTCAAGGAACTTTTGGCTGGCACGCCAAATTCATCATAAGTACTTGAATTGTGTATGCAAATATTGTTGTTTTTTATTATTAAAAATTATTTTTATTATTGAAGTAAGTTAGGAAAATCTCTAGAGAAACAGGAATCGAAAACAAGGCTACTGTTCTGTTCGCAGCAGCTCTAACCGTCTAAGATCCATACGAATCAGCTCCATCTCTTTCGTATATGCCTGTATCTTACTACATTAATTAACTTTCGTTTACCCTCCGTTAGTCTCACTAGGTCCAGGGGACCGATGCAATTTAATTTCTTTGTTATTTCCGAAGCTAGGTCAGATTCAGGGATTAACTTTTATGACATCTCATAGGAATCTGTTTATAATAAGCTACTAATGTATACACCGACAGCAGCCGTAGTTTATCAGAAAATGAATAAGGAAGTTGCGTAAATTCGGCCCTGGGTATCTACTGCGACCACTCCCGTGTGTATTTTTCCCTTCGTTGTTGCAGCCGAGTGACAATATACTTCCTTTTCGTAAAAATCAGTGCGACTATTATTTTTTAGTATAAAATGTGTCTCATAAATGTCAATTATATGTCATAATTGGTGTTGAATTTGTGGTTTTTATTACAACTTTCCGTTTGTGAACAATTGTGGAAAACGAGTAAAAATATATATACAATTTGAATATTCCTCAAGATCAAGATTAAATTCGTCGTCTTCTTTTAGAATAAGATGATTGTGACACAAATGTACCAGACGACCATATTGAAGAATCATCAGGTGAAGCAGAAACTGAAGATATTTTAGGAACTATATCTCATGACTCGGACACTGATCATGAAATTGACGAACTAGATGTAGAAAATACTGCGGGCCATGTTTCAATTAAACTAAAAAACAGTGTAAAACACAAAATTGTTGTGGAAAGTATGAAGGTTTTTTGTGTTTGCCTATACACAAAAAAATAATTTGCCAAGAATGCCCTGCCTAAAATTTTTTAAAAAATGAAACACATACTGATTGATATATTTATTTTTTCAAAGTTTAATTATTTATATTATTATATTATGTAGATACATATTATTTATGAACATTTCGGCAAAAGTAGAATCCTTAAAAAGTCAATAACAATTAATCATATAAATAACTATCTGAATTTTTAAACAATTATATTTCAATTACTCGGGAAATTTTTATCCATATGGCATATTTACATAATTATAATCTCAATATTTTACGATTATAATTCTAAATGATATTGCTAAATTAGAATATTAGAATTTTTTTGATAGTAGATTTTCTTTAACAAATATTTTGAATAAAATGGTAAGTTTTAATTAAACCAGTCTGCAATGGTATGTATATATGTGTGTCTGAAATGCGTATGTTAAATGTCTGTAAAATAAAATTCAAAATAATCGATTCAGAAAACTGATCATCAGGGTATAGTTAACTTTAGGTCGCCTGGACCTAGCGCGACGGACCACGATACTTTAAGGGGCGCGACTAACGGAGAGTTAAGAGTTCAGCATTCTGATTTATAAAATACTAGCTGCGTTGCCCGAATATTTATTTAAATTAGCCCAGAGAAGGAATTAATTCGACACTAACCTCTTGGTAAACATTTCATTTAACCAGTATCAATAGCGCTAGTATACTGTAATAATTTAAATGGAAAGGTTAATTAAATTAAAAGATTATGAAAAATTAACAAACAAAATAATTTATTATTTATTCACTTGTGGCTTCCAAAAATTAAAACAATTACAATCAAATTAGGACCTCTTCTCTAGGGTCGTAACTGGGTTTGATAATTAACAGAAAACTGATTAACAATTCAGTTTAAAATTTACCTAAAAACAATACGTCGATAAATGAAAGAAAGCTAAATGTAAAGAAATTAAACTTGAACGAAATGAAAGATGAACGAAATCTGACTCTACCCTTTTAGTTATCGTTTACAAATATTATTATCAAAGTTTTTGGTTACTCACATAATGTTCGACTGGTACCAGCATTCTTTTGTAGCTTCAACATTACACTATAAATGCAAAATTTTACACTGATTCTAATTTCTTCATAGATTTTACACATACGCTGTTGAAATTCACGTACTCAGTTCTCAGGAACCTCGGATGATCCTCTCCTAATTGATCAGCTATCGGATGTCGGTTTCCCTCAATCCAAAATTGTTCAATTTTGCTAATGAAGCAATCTTTGCTTCACCGTTGGCTAGTTGTTAGAAAATCTCTCTGTCCAACTATCTGCTTGCTTACAGGAACTCACGATTTGCAGATTTTAGACTTTTACTGTTTTATTTATCGATTTGAATCGAACTGCTAAGTATCTCGGTGAAGATTTGTTCTAATGTCTCTCCTATCGTGGCTGACCGTAGACCTAGATTATATTTACTTTTGCGAGCGCAATCGCCATTTCGGCTCTTCAACAAAGCAACAGAGCTCAGCGCTATTGTCGCTTTGGTCGCTCAATACCACTATAATTCATTTATCAAAACAATTAAAATCATCCCTAATCAATTTAATGGCCTAATTACCTATTGCTACATTAAACCAACTCTCCATATATTGAGTGTACAAGGAACTTAATAGCAAATAGATATTGTAATACTCAAACGAAATTAAATTATTATGGTTAATTAAATGGTTGGCCACACGTTGATGCGCCGAAATGTAATAAGCAAATTACAATTAATTGAATCGGCCAACGTTGAGGACCATTTATATAGTAATCAAAAGAAATTAAATTAAATAGATGAATTTATTATTAAATTTAAATGAAAGGATGCGAAATAATTACAGAATTTAAATCTCAGAAAACAAATGATTTATTTAAAGTAATAATAACAAATTTTCTTTCTGTGATTTATTTACATCAGTGTTCTTACTATTTTTACAAACTTATTTACTCTTGTCTTAGGATGGTTAACTGGGCCTTTTAAACAAAGAACAAAACTTTTCCTACTCTCAAAATTAACAAAAAAAATTTCCAACATTCAACTTGATTAGAATTAAAACATTAAATGAACTTGAATCCGAAATCTGACGATTAATCCTTATTTAACGTTTACAGTAAATTTTATAAAGTATCTCTCTCTACTTACAGTTTTATTTACTGGTACCAGGCATTCGTTTGGGCTCTTTGATACACTATTCACATGTAACAGGCCATCGTTTCACAGAATTTAATTTGTTTCAAATCACCGTCCAAAACGTTTGTATCTTTCACGTGGCACAATTACTCCGTACAACACTGTGGACCTCTGCAGTAAGTCCCTCTCTCTCTCCAGCAAATATTGTAATTCTCGTTCTGATTAAGGGTAAATCAGAATGTTATCCACTCCTTCTCGACGAAATTTTATAACTGTCTTTACTAGGTGAAGTTCTACCTGAACCGAGAGAGGCCTGCGAGGGCTATTCTCTCGCAAACAATACCTGCGAGGGATGTTCTCTCGCAGGCAGAACCTTTTAGGACAGATACGAAGGGGCTACCTTTGGGGATGCCTTTTCCTCTCCGTTTTTGAACTAAGGTTCCCACAAGCCGAGGCACCTCGGCCTGTTTTGAGAGGTGTATGTTCCGGGGTCGCAGACCTTGGGCATACGGTAAGAGTTGTTCGCTATTCCCATTGGAATAGTCGGCCAGCTGCCTCCTAAACTGGTCGAGGCACGGAGAAGGGAATGCTGCGTCCGCACAGCAAACTCCTCTCCCGCTATCGGAAGGGCGTTTGACAAGTACCCAATGCCCAACCTACCCGATGCAGATTTTTCTGGGGTTTTCCCTGCATTACTTTTAGGCGAATGCCGGGTAGGATCCTTAAAATATAGCCCGGGGGCCCTAGTAACCCTTGGCTACCTTCCTCCACCCTTCCGCATCCCCCCTTTCAAATCCCTTCCTATGCTATTAAAGGGGAGTTGCCCAAAGTGGATTACCCTCATGTAGCCTGTTGCCCTAAAAAAAAAGTTCTACCTGTGACTTTACTTATTGAAAATTTTGCCTGCGACCTTTACTTGATAGAATTCTGTGTCCAACCTTGACTCGATGAAATTCTGTGTGCAACTCCTGTAAACCCCGTAGCTCACAACGCTCGCCACCGACAAAGGCCCGCCTGTACATGTATTACCTATTGTTGTGTTTATATTCTCGCCGATAACAATTTACTGCAATTGCCCAATTATTAATTCTCTAATTGCCTCTAATTGTTATTACAATATATTATGGTTAGGGCCAACAACACTCTCTCTAAAGAACATGTATTAGAAAATGGCATACCCCAAGAATCAGCGCTAAGTGTAGTGCTTTTCATAGTAGGCATTAATGAGCTGAAATCTACATCCTACCACCAACCAGACACCTTGTATATACAGATGATATTATTTTGCTTAAAAAGAGTTTACAATATAGAAAAGACAACGAAACTTCATGGGCCGCTAAAATAGGTTACAATTTTAGCTGAGACAAAACCAAGAGAAATAAAATTAGACACCGCTACTATTAGAAGGAGAAAATATATAGTTTCACCAGCACGTAAAAATACTTGGAAAAATATGGGATAAGAAATTAACTTTCAAATACCACATAGAAGAACTATGTACTGATATAAAAAGAAGAATTTATATACTCAAATGAATTACCGCAAAAAATTGGGGCGCAGACAGAAGAACCATAAACCTATCTTAATATGCTATTATAAGATTGAAAATCGAGTATGGTATCCTAATTTTTCAAACAGCAAGCAAATACTAAACAAAATAGCCACAATAGAATAATATTTCTTTCAGAACGATTTCAGGCTGCTTGAGAACTACAAAACAGAGAAAAACTGGTATTCGAATCGGGACAACCCAACATAAATGTAGGATGAACCTTACTACTATACGTTATGCACTCAGGGCACAGGAGTCCAGTTGCTCTCTAATTAGGAAGAACGCATCCCCTAAACAGCAGCACCAGGCATTAGGAGCAACTCTTAGGGAATCCCTACACACCCTGATCAACCAACTAGAGCTGAAGATCCCGTCAATGGACAAACCTAATCCTCAACAAAACATCTTAAATGTCAACGAGACCAGTAGAATAAACGTTCAAGACTATTTAAAAATCTGCTATAAAAATAACAGAGTACTGGACAAATTAATTCCTCGAGAAGATTAATACATCAGCATATACAAAAATCACAGCATTCAACGAAGCAAAATTCCCGAAACAGTTAACCGAAAAAAAATAATAATCCTCTCCCGAATAAGATCAGAGCATACCAAATTAATTATATATTTATATATAGAATTATATATTTTCCAGAACAGAGCCACAATGTTCCCAGTGCAACGAGATCCTAACCACGAAGCACATCCTGCAGAGCTGTGAATACTACGCAAGGATGAGAAACAGCATCATAGGCAACCTTCTACCATCTGACCTAGCGACAACGGAGACGACGATCTTAAGCATGCTGAAGTTCATCAACGAAGCTAAATTAAGCAACCTAATTTGAAATATAATCATAGTCTGTTAGTATTAATCTATGTAAACGAAGTGGAGAAGTGACAATTAATGTTAATGCGACAATAAACTTTTAATTAAAAACAATAGCGACAGTGTTTGAAACATTTACCCCGACTTAACCCTTCGGCACCTAACTTCAAATAAACCAGGATGGTGACTACATTAACAACTTGGCAATTGTCCTACAACATAAAATAAAGCTGTCAAAAACGACGAATTAAAAGAGTAAAAAGTACTCGCTAACTTAATGAAGTTGAAAACTACTTACGGTACCTTAATGGAGTAAATAAATACAACCTTTAACTAAATAGAGAAAAAAAATTAACCGATAAATTAAGAGGGTCAAAACTACTCTGGGCTACCTTTTATCAAATGTGTCCACCTTCACGTCGAGGAACAAAAAAATTCATTAACCCAATGGTTAATGCGACAATTAAACTCAGCGACTCCTATAACTCCGGAGTCGACACTAATATCGGTCTTTTTTTCATTACTTTTCATGTAAACCCCTTCCACCACAGTACGGTAAGGGTGCTTCCATACGTTGCCTTTTGGAGTTAAAATTAAACACTTAAAAATTCTAGAATGACACTATCAAATTAAGCGAACCGTTAAATGTTTTATTCTACAATAATAATGACCGTTTCGGAATGTTTTTAAATTCCATTCCCTCCACCCCCACCTCTAGATGCGGTAGGTGTGTCTGAATCCCTCAGTGTTCGTTACTGGATCGTAAGTAACATGTATATTAAGTTTGGTAGAAAGAAATATATATGTATGTATTTTAGATTGTAAACGTAAATTTGTTTCACCGCCTTCAACCCCCACTCCTAGCGGCTGAGTAACACATTAACCAGTATGGAAAAAATCCAAATCAAACTCAGTGACTTACAACATCAGTCTCCGTTGTTTACGCATTACTTTTGTGTAACATTTTTTCACCCACTTCCTCCCCCACCCCCACACGTAGGGGCTGAACTACAACTTAACTAGCACAGTAAATGTATAAGAAAGAAAGTCAATTCAGAGAAAAAAAAGTGATAATACAAATACCACACAACGTTTCTGGGATTCTTGTTCCTTTCGTCAGGTGCTAGAAGAGCCTAGAGCGACACAACTGCACTTGTCAGTTAACGAAACTCAAAAGCGACGAAAACGCACCGGATTGGGAGAGCCGAAGGGTTGGCGTAACAATAAAGGAGCAACGACAATGGGAAAACGGAAGGTTTAGCCTAATAATAAGGAATCATAGCAATTATTGACTTTCACTGTGTCTGTTTGTACATTAATAACTGTGATGTTAGATTTAATGTGAAGCACCTCAGAAATGAGTCTGGAATTGTACCTGGTGTCAATGTCTAAAATCTTAGCATTTTGCCAATCAAATGTATGTATAGAATTGATGATATGTTTGGATACTACAGATTGTTTATCAATGGGAAGTTGATATTAGACATATGTTCCTTGATGCGTGTATTAAGGGAACGTTTTGTTTGCCCTATGTAGCAGGAATTACAATTAGAACACGAGATGATGTAAACAACACAATGTTTACGAAGGTGTCAAGTGGGTCATCGTGATTTTTAATTAAGTAGCAAAGGGTATTAGTGGATCTGTAAATGATGGATATTTGATATTCTTCGTATATTTGTATAAATTTTGTATGTAAAATTTTTTAATAAGGCAGTACGAGAAAAACTTTGGCTTGAGAAAAACCTCAAGGCATTGACATTGACACCGGTACAATTCAAGACTCATTTCTGAGGTGCTTCACATTAAATCCAACATCACAGCTATTAATGTACAAACAGACACTATTAAACTCAATAATTGCTATGACCCCTTAATATTACGCTAAATCTTCTGTTTCCCATTGTCGTTGCTGCCATATTGTTACGCTAATAACCATTCGACTCTCCCATTGTCGTTGCTTTTTCGTCGCTTTTCAGTTTTGTCAACTGACAAGTGCAGTTGTGTCGCTCTTGGCTCCTCTTCGCACCTGACGAAAGGGTCAAGGATCCCAGAAACGTTGTGTGGTATTTATATTCTCACTTTTTTGTCTGAATTGGTTATCTTTCTTATTCATTATTTTCAATCAAACGTAATTTTTTTTCCTTTTGATATAGTGAATGTCATAATTAAACTCTCTTACGTCTATAACCCTGGATTTGACATCAGTCTAAGTTGCTTCGCGTTATTTTTATGTATATCCCCTCCACACCCTCCCGTATTGGTGCTTTAAGGGGTTGAAATTAATTACTACAAATATCTGGAGAGAAACCATTAATCACATAGACCGCGAAAAGTAATTAATCGACGCTTATATCTGCCGTTTTAGCTTGTTTTTAAATTTCATCCTCGTTCACGCCTTGGGAGTTTCCTAACGCTTCGAAAATCCGACAGAAACCTTCGCGCACAACTCACCAATGAATGATTTAGGAGTGCATAAGGGCACACAGACAGACATTCATTTATTTATATTTTCTTAATTTAATCCTCATTATTCGTAAGTTTTTGTAGATAATAGCCTGCACTAGTATTAGCTGCCACCCCCCCCCCCTCCCTGCGGTGTGCGGCCCCTCCCCCTCCCCAGGTCGGGCGCTGCGCTGCGTGCGTGCAGATCGCAGTGTCCGGGCTCAGTGCGCGCCATGACGCTGGTGCAGCCGCGTGTGATCGCGGAAGTGCGCAAAACCTGCGCGCAGTCTCAGCCTCAGCCGGCTCGCATCAGCGGTAAGTCCACGGCAACACGTGACAGCACACTCTTCCTAATATCACCTCATTTATAATTAATTCTATAAAAAAAAATAATACTGCCGAAACCTACACATGTTATTTCACATTCATCACTTCTTTCAATTAAATTATAATGAACTAAGACAAGTATTCGGTACAATCCGATTCAAATGAAGAAATCTCTTTGGATTATGTTTAATATTGGATGTTGTCTCCACACAATCGCCACTTTTATCGGTGATAAAATCCTAGGTGCCATCTCACATATGTCACATAGAGCATAATAAATTTAATTTTCAGTTAAACTTTTAATTTTTTATGAAACTCATTTTCTAAAATAATCACGTGAGGATGTATTAACAGAAATAAAATTTAACAAGAGCTGTTAAATATTATTTTATGGAACCTCAATACAAACATGACACAACTGATCTGATAACAGAATTTCCTTGCTCATATTTCATTTTCATTTCCTTACTTCTCAACTTCTAATGACGCACGTGTCTATTTAATTATGCACTGTTAAGATTAATTAACTATTTTGGTATGCTCTTGAGTTGTTATTCTATGTTGACTTGCACACTATTCCTCAAGTACGTTATTATACGGCATTCTTCGTAATACAACACGCAGTTATTAACCATTTAGTGCATAGTGTAGCATATATACAACATAACTTTCACTATCACCCTTATACTTGTGCTGCAGATATGAAAAAACATGCCTGTCCTAGCTTTCTGACAGTCAACCCCTCAAGCCAGATTTTTCTTCCCTCCGGTCAACTTTAGAATATTTATTTTCTGTAGGTTTTTTATGTTGTTTTTTTAAGAAATAAAATTTAAGCGTCATTCTCAGGATATTCTAATTGCACTAAAATAATAATTATCCAATTAATGTGAATTATTGAGAAATAAGACCTAATAATATTTGCGTTGAATATCTGCTTCAGGAGCCAATTTGACTTTGGTCACGTTTCATATAGTTTGCTTATTTTATCCGTATTGTATTCACAAAAATACATCTTAATAATTTAGTACAAAAAATCATACACTAAAGGATTAATTTACATATAATTTTACATTAATAGTGATATTAGGTCGAAACTACACATTATTATATTTTGTTTTCATGATATTATATGTATTATTTTGATTAAATATTTGCCTTATTTATAAATTTGGAAAGATATTTAACAGGCCCATTTATCCCATTTACATTCGGTCGTAATGACAAGACTAGATTTGTGCGTTTTCACACATCTACTGTTTTGATTACAATATAAATTAATCTTGGGTTTATATTTGTAGACTTGTATATATATATTTATATTTCATCTGTTTCCTTAAATATGTATTCACGAGTTTAATTACCGATAAAGATAGGTCTCTTCCATCTTACCATTATACTCAGCTTTACATATTAAAAATAATCTGTTTTATTATCTAATTGATTAATGCTCTTCGTGGTTTTTGTAACAAAAAACTGTTTCTTCTTTAAGTTACCACGTTTGATAGTTTCAATTAATTAATTAATTATTTTATGGTTTTCTTTGGCAGACTTCTTATCATTCTTTTGTTGTATATTTCCATAATATTCCGTAAATTGTCATTAATTGCACGTAAAATCATAACAGATTGCTGCTTTCATCGAATTCCGTCTCCAACGTATCGCCGCACAATTTCCGAATAAACTTATCTTTGACACCGCTTTCAAAGTATTTCGTGCCTTTTACAATGAAACCTTCCTTGTTTTGACTGACACGCTTCCGAGAAAAGGTTGACTTGGTAATAGGTCAAGAAAATGATACTCATATCATTATCGCAATATAATTCTAAAATTATATGAAATGTTTTACTACCGTATATAATCATTTTACATCTAAAGCAACAAATCTCATTAAAGTGTATATACAGTGTGATTCTATGATCATGGGTGGTGCAGCTTACTAAAATATAGGGTATTTTTGTATGTGACGCGTTGTGGCACGAACACAAACAGTGAGTCAGTTTCGTGGGGCAATTGATTGGACGTGGTTGACCAGTCCGATCTCCGGATTTATCGCCCATCGATTTCTTCTTATGTGCACGTCTCAACACCACCATTTACGAGACTCCAGCTGACTCAATTGACAACCTCGTTTGCTCGACTATCCATTGTGGTTGCAAGCGTGCGCGAAATGCCTGGCACCTTTGGAACTGTTTGCGAATACTCCTTCGACGCTACCAAGTATGTATTACTATTGGTGGTCGCAGTTTTGAGCATTTATTGGAAGCACTGCAGGAATGAAGAACTTTTCTATGATGTAAAGAAACATTGTTTTCCTTTCCAGGTCTCATTAATTGTGTGCATGCCTCAACGCGTCACACCCCACAAAAAAAGTAGTAATGAGATAAAATAACCAATTTACAGACAAAAAGAAGTGATGATATAAATACCGGACAACGTTTCTGGAAACCCGGAATCTTTGTCTCCTTTGAGAGGTTTTTAAAAACGCAAGAGACAGGGAATGACACAGATGCCGCACAATCCAGTTGACAAATTAAAAAGCCTTTTGTGTTTGTCATCACCTGACGAAAGAAACAAAGTTTCCAGAAGCGTCGTGTGAATTTTTATATCATTGTCTGTCATTTGGCTATTTAATCTGATTACTATACTTTAAAACATACGGATTATATTTTCATTACAAAAATTGTCTGCTTTAGTAATCTGTAACATCCCTCAAAGTTTGTCCCATGATCGTAGAATCACCCTGTATACGTCGTTATACATTAAACTAAACAATTAATCAATGCCAAGTACGTAATACGATGTTGAGTAATTGAGATTTGGTAGTAGTCAAGGGGGTCAGCTGAACGTGAAATAAGTTAATGTTGAATGAACTTTGAGGATGATATCGTATGATTAATAAAATCTTTCCTTCGCACACGTAAATTACTGCGAAGAAGACAAGGCGTGGACTATTGTCATATTTATAAAGAGGCACTCCTAATATTGAGACTTTTTATTTTAGGGTAACAGGCTACATGAGGGTAATCCACATAGTGGCAACTCCCCTTTAATAGCATAGGAAGGGATTTGAAAGATGGGATGTGGAAGGGTAGAGGAAGGTAGCCAAGGGTTAACTAGGGCCCCCGGGCTATAGTTTAAGGATCCTACCCGTCATTCGCCTAAAAGTAATGCAGGGAAAACCCTAGAAAAACCTGCATCAGGTAGGTCGGGCATTGGGTACTTTTCCAACGCTCTTCCGATGGCGAGGGTTTGCTGTGGGATCGCAGATTTCCCCTCTCCTTGCCTCGACCAGTTTAGGAGGCAGCTGGCCGACTGTTCCAATGGTAACAGCGAACAACTCTTACCGTATGCCCAAGGTCTGTGACCCCGGAACATACACCTCTCAAAACAGGCTGAGGTGCCTCGGCTTGTGGGAACCTTAGTTCAAAAACGGAGAGAGGAAAAGGCATCCCCATAGGTAGCCCCTTCCTGTCTCTTCTACAAGGTTCTGCCTGCGAGAGAATAGCCCTCACAGACTCTTCCTTATATTGAGACATTGTTCTTTGCTGGACTACAATGCTTTTCGACTCAGGGAGTAGAGTTCTATTATAACTAACGTTCTATGATGTATATTTGTTTGATATTATTTGTTTTGTTTGATCTGTCAATAAGCTGAAGGGTCCGATCAATGTAAAGCGCAATACAAGTCTCACGATTGCACGCAACGGACAGCCAACTCAGTGGTTCCGTGCCATTCCCGTAGATGGTAATAGGCTGGAATATGTTCAGAAAAAATACTTCACTTGCTTCCATTCACCCGCTTAGCAATTGGTGAAATTGTGTTCAAACAACATATCGTAATAATGAACTGAAGTTGTTAAAATCACTGTTAGTAGCAATTTATTGTACACAGGTTAATAATAAACTTTCATTTTATAGCAGAATGATTTCTATTAGAACGAAGTTTCCTTTTGTGGAGGTTACAGAACTATTCCATTTCGTCAGCTTCTCCGCAACAATAATCTTTGATTTATCAGCTGTTTGACTCGTGGGTCGCCTCGGCGTCTACGACGTTCCTTCTTTTGTGGTCCCTCTAATTGAGGACAATATTGCGCGACTTCATTTCCCTCAATGGAAGGCGGTGCTGACTTCTCTCCGTCACGCACTACTTGCGAAATACTGCTCACAACTCTATAACCTATTGTTTCCGCCATGTTCTAATGAAATATTGTCCAGTTACTCGACCACCTCAACGTGAAAATATCGATAATGTAATTGCGATTTTCTCTTGTGTAAACGTACACATTTGTTCATAAATGTCTAGTAATGTCGTCGGTATAATTATTATTATCAAAAGGAGAAATTTTCACCAGTTCGATGTGTATTATTAGTAACTGCCCATAATTTCAGTCCAAACGTTTTCTTCAAATTACTCGCTTCGTTTTTGGTTTCGTTAACCATTACATATCGATTTGCAGTCTGTTCAATTTTGTATAGTTATTTTAATTTTTTTGTTGAATTAAATCTAGCCCCACTCTTAATAACATTCGAACGCAAATGTGCGGTATTCTCATCGAACTACTGTCAATTTTTTGACACTGAGATTTAAATCTTGTGATGTAAGAGTTTATGTAGCAATTTTGCAATTTAGATGAAGCATAAAAACAATATCGAGGATACTACTGCCATAAAGCTGTTCCACATTATTATATAATAGAGACCAACTATAGTTTTCTACGATCTCCAGGATTTGATTTAAACTGAAGAACTGAGCAAGAATGTAAGCTTTGAGGATATAATTAGTATGGAAACTAATGTAGATAAAATTCTCGGGTATCAACCCGGGCCAATTGTTTGTTGAATAACAACGTTTCGACGGCAAGCCCCGCCATCGTCATCAGGTTCTGAACAATTGGCCCGGGTTGAGACCCGAGAATTTTATTATGTACTACAGATTCACCGGAAAAGCCGTCGCTCTCTAATGGAAATTAATGTTTATCCGTTAAATTTCCTTTTTCTCACGTAGTTCGATACTGACACACGATTTGTAAGAATTTTGTAGGGTCTTACTTGTGGGGTAGATTTTATGTATTCAATAATGACGTATTCTATTGATTAAAAATATATATGATCTTCTGGCAAATTTTATAAATAAATAACTGAATTATTTTATAACATTAAATTGTATACATTAATTAATAGAAAAATCTTGACCGGGTCAGGATTCGAACCCAGGACATCCACTCAGAATGCTGAGTGAGCTATTTTTGTCGACTTACAGTCACATACGAGCATTCTATATCCTTTGAATAAACCTGAACACAGGCAAACGTACAGTAAAATATAGTGTAATACATTCTTCACGACCTAATTTTATTACTTCAACGAAGTATGGATATTATGTGTAAATTGATCATACGCACAATTAGTTAATCTAGGAACAGAACAAATGCTTTCAATCAAAGCTCTGCTCTGAAGGTCGAGGTTCGGAGATTTTCCATCCAAATACGTAAATTTAGCTTCATAACCTTCAGAGCTGAGCTTTGTTTAAAAACATTTCTGCTGTTCTCGAATTACACATGAATGAAAATTGTTTATTTTCTGCTACAATTATATAATGTAAAGTAACTTCTTAATATATTGTAATATAATGTATTGTAATAAACAACTGGAAGGCTTTAATTAAATGAATCAATTAACAAAAAATAATTTAAATTTGAATAATTAGCCACACGTTGAAGACGTCGAATATATAATGATTAAAAGGTGGTCTTAAATCATAGGAATAATTAACAACATTTACTAAGCTTTAAAAGAAATTTATTATTGTTGATAAATTTACAATGTATTAGACCTTCTCTTTGCACGCCGAATTTCATCAAGTTAACAACAAATACTTTAATTTTTCTTTATTAATTCGTGGCATTTATGAACATACAGTTCTTATATTATTACAATCAAATACATCAGATCTCTATATCTCAGGGTCACTACTGGGTTTGATAATTATAACAATGTATAAACTGACAATTAACAATTAAAATATAGAAGTTAACCTAAAACAATATGAAGATAAGTGAAACAGAAGAAAACTAAATGAAACGAAAACTGAACGAAATCTGACTATACCTTTTTAATTATCGTTTACAAACTTACATCAAAGTTTTGGTTACTCGCGGAACGTCTGTCTGGTACCAGATCTCTCTTGTAGCTTGAAAACTACCACACTAAAAGCCATTTTTACACAGACTCTACACTTCATTGAAGATTTTTAATACACACGATTAAAATACTCGTCCTCTGCTATCTGGAACCTCGGATGAGCCGCCCCCTTTGGTCAGCTAGTGGATTCCGGTCTCCTCTATGCGAAAACTGTTCAATCAGCGTGACGCAACCATTTGATTCACCGTGTGCAAATTATTATGTAAATCCCTCCGTGCAAATGTTTTCTTTCTTTCATGTAAAAAGTACAGGATATCGCCCTTCGTACGTTTTAACAGTTTCCTCTCTCGTATGCAGATTTTTTACTCCTACACCTCTCAATCGCCGATTCCAGACTTTTTAATCATCAGAATTTTACGTTTTTCAGTTCCCCACGTGAACTGAACTGTTCCGTTTCTCGCAGCAGACTGAGTTTTCTCCGCGCGGTCTCCATTGTTGAACAAAGGAAAAACCCGCCTTCATTGTCGCCTTTACGCATTCGTACCGCTAACAATTTAATTATCTTAAAACAATTAATGGCCTGTTAAATTGGCATTACAGTATATATGTTGACCGTGGTTGATGTACCTGAAATATTAATTGGTATAAATAAACCATTTACCCGCAATTATATATCCAATATTAAAAATATTTAATATTATCTGGATAAGGTTTGCTGAAGACAGCGGAAATTGAGATTACTCTTAAGACCCTTGAAACATGACTGCAGAAAGATAGTGCGAGAGCTCATAATTTAATATATAAGTTAAAAAAAACTCGGGCAGAGGCCGCTAGTACACCTTCCTCCAGTCCCATTGTTCCGTCGGTCCACGAACAGCCTTCAGCTGGTCTCAGGAAGTCCAGGATACACGCCGCTCAAATCTTGCGGTTTCTAAACTCCGGTGCGCCCTCAGAGTTGCTCAGGGATCCTTGCACCGGTTTGAACTTATTCCTCAGTTCTCTCAGTTATCTATGCAGATTAAGCGTCCCTGAACATAGTCACACTTCTTTCCTGGGAACATCTAGTCTCTGGCTCCATCTCCAGCTACAAAAAAACTTTCTCCTACTTGTGCGACATCTTAACTAACGTCTTGACACACCACTTCCCATTCCAAAATACTCTTCTTAACACTTACAGTGGACCGTCGATTTACTTACTGACCGTATCCCGAATTGTTCGTTAGTCGTTACTACTGCAATACATGTATAATTTGTTCCAGTTTCATAAACACGGGACATACTTGCTAAGTGATTATTCTGTTCTGTAACATTAAGAATTATTAAGTTCTGTACTGAAAAGCTCGTTATGACTTTCGTCCAATGGCTGAAGCTAGTCAACGCCATCGTCGTCCAAGCTCAGACTCTTTCCAATGGAAACAATTTCAACAACTGCTTCCCTGTGTTGGTAAAATTGAACTAAATCTTGTCCTAGGACATAACATTGTCAAAGTTTATGAGAGGAAGAAGAAACAGGGCTTTAAGTAGGGGAGAGTTGGCAGATTGCCTAGGAAAAATTTGTTTGTAACCCATAGTCTTCATACCACGAGAGTGTGCTGTTCTTGCAATACATCAATGTCAGCCCTTGTCGTATAGGGGTCGAAAATCATCTCCCATTTGAGTGTCGCTGTTGGGTTCTACTAACCTCTACCGTAATTTAGATTTTTTTCCAGCGTACAGGCACAGTTGCTGTTTGAAAAAGATCTGGTCTATGAATAATAATAATAATAATAAGCTGTATACAGGCTATGTATAGGGTAATCCACATAGTGCCAACTCCCATCTTATAGCATAGGAAAGGGACTGAAAGGGGGATGCGGAAAGGTAGAAGAAGGTTGCCAAGGGTTAACAAGGGACCCAGTCTATGGTTTAAGGATCCTACCCGGCATTTCACCTAAAAGCCACGCAGGGAGACCCCTAGAAAGAACTGCATCAGGTAGGTCGACATTTGGTACTTTTCCAACGCTCTTCCAATGGCGAGAGTTTGCTGTCGGATCGCAGATTTCCCCTCTCCTTGCCTCGACCAGTTTAGGAGGCAGCTGACCGACTATTCCAATAGGAATAGCAAACAACTATTACCGTATGCCCAAGGTCTGTGACCCCGAAACATACACCTCTCAAAACAGGCCGAGGTGCCTCGGCTTGTGGGAACCTTAGTTCAAAAACGGAGAGAAGAAAAGGCATCCTCAAAGGTAGCCCCTTCCTGATTCTCCTACAAGGTTCTGCCTGCGAGAGAACATCCCTCGCACGTACTGCCTGCGAGAGAATAGCCCTCGCAGACAGGTTGTCTTTAAGAGAAAGCATCTTTTATTATTTTTATTATTATTTTTTCAGGGTAACAGGCTACATGAGGGTAATCCACATGGTTGCAACTCCCCTCTTATAGCATAGGAAAGGGACTAAAAAGGGGAGATGCGGAAGGGTAGAGAAAGGTAGCCAAGGGTTAACTAGGGCACCCGGGCTTTAGTTTAAGGATCCTACCCGGCATTCACCTAAAAGTAATGCAGGGAAAACCCTAGAAAAACCTGCACCAGGTAGGTCAGGCATTGGGTACTTGTCCCACGCCCTTCCGATAGCGGGAGAAGAGTTTGCTGTGGGGTCGCAGCATTCCCTAAGAGAAGGCATCCCCAAACGTTGCCTCCTCTAGAGCTCACTGTAAAGGTTCACCTGCGAGAGAATGCTCTGTTTTTGTGGTAACAGGCAACAGAGGGTAATCCACATGGTGGCAACTCCCCTTTTATAGCATAGGAAGGGATTAGAAAGGAATCCAAGGATTAAATAGGAACCCCGGGCTGTAGTTTAAGGATTCAACCCGGCAGTCGCCTAAAAGTGATGCAGGACAAACCGAAGAAAACCTGCATCAGGTATGTCGGCCATTGGGTTCTTGTCCCACGTTCTTCCGATAGCGGGAGAGGTGTTTGCTGTGGGGACGCAGCATGCCCTTCTCCGTTTCTCAACCATTTTAGGAATGGTTTCGAATGTCTACATGGAACTAATATGTATACCTATATAAGAATGACAGGTTTTGGGGTAAATTATTTATAAGCGGCTCGTTCCGATACATGATTCATAAAGCGCACGACATATTAATTTATCAAGTGTGTAACGATTTGAGATACTGGTAATAACTTCAACAAGCTCTGGTGAGGAAGTGTACCTACAGGCATGTGAAGGTTTGGAGGATCATAGTTATAACAGCAGCCACATTGAGGTTGAAGCCGTTATCGTATCCGTGTAATATAATCTTATAATGGACCGCCCTTTAAGAACCTCTGTATTTTAATGATAAAGGACACGTTTTGCAAGGTAAATGCTTGTCCAATACCACAGCCTCGGCCACGTCCTTACCACCCGATACCACTGCGCGGTCAGCTACTAGAATTTCAAGCTAAATATGCGTTGGTTAGATGCTAGGATCTGAAGGAATTCCGAGTGAAAGGAAATACTCATTATTTTGTCCCGCACGAAACCAGTTAAGACGTGATTTTCATAGTTATTATTTGTACTATTAATATTTTTGAATCAAATCTCCAAAAGTATTCAGCAACGGTAACTTACAAAAGCTATCTTTAATAAATTCATTTATTTTCCCCAGTCCATGTTTAGCCAGAAGAGCTGCAATTAGCGCAGTACATGCCCCACTAATGTGTCTGCCTCTTCATTAAATTTCCTAAGAGACTCATTTTATCCGCCATTATTGAAAAAAGCTCACACCGTAATTGTCCCTCCAATTAATTTTCAACTTTATTTTCATATTAACATTATTACGCCGTTCCCTTTTTAGAGTTTTTAAATGGTGTAATTTTGTATATAAAACGTTCTTGTGCTTATAGATCTTAATTTTTCCCTTCGATTGTTTCTGCAACACTTTTTCTATGTCTCTTTCGAAGTTCAATAAATCGTTTGAAGTGGATTTTTTTAATTTGAGAGAAATATTCTACAGTAGGTCAAAGGCCTATGATGATTGCTAGTCGCTATTCTATATCAGAGCATGTCGTACTGAAAAGAAATGCAGTGTGTTTACAATGAAAGTGTGCATGTATTTTTAAGAAATGAGACTTAATTCTCCTTTTTCCTTGCCAGGCGTAGCTAAGGACATTATCGTTATACGGTACGTCATTCAGGTCTCTCACAATGATCTCCGGAATACTCAATGGGCCGGCATTTTACTTAAGCGATAGCCGGTCTTACACAAAGTACAATTATTTATTTTTCAAAACATGAATTCCATAAATATAATGTTTCCTCGGAACGTAAAGGGAAACGTTTTTTTCAACCATGGGTTTCGTAAAAGTTTTTTATATGGATTTATTTTTGTAAATAATTTGTTAGGAAGTAGGCTAGAAAACATCGACAGATCCGGTAATTGAACCCGGGACCAATGCTAAGTACGCAGCTGCTCTAACCATCTGAGCTACCCTGTGTACCTATGCTCCGTGCGAGTCTTCTCTATCTCTTTTGTACCCAACATAATGTAACCTACAATTTTCTATTTCGTGGTCTAAGCTATGACTCATGAAGTCAGAACTGATATGTATATTTAAGCATTCTTGTTCATAAAATAATATAAAGGGCAACCTGTGATCAATTACCGTATGAGTTATTTCTTCACGAGTCCTAGATTTTACGATGAAAGGATTTGAATAGTGAAGTGTAGGTTAGTCTGAGATAAAAGCATGTTTAAAGATTCCGAGAAGACTCGTACAGAGGAGCTGCGGAATCCATTTCCGGTTCTGACGACTGATTTCTATCTTGCTTATTTCATTTTCACTAAGCTCCGAAGCTGATCTCAAGATTAAGTACTATTCCGTAGTATGAAAGACAAGATTAAATGAATTGACAAGTATGTTTTATAAAGAAATTTTATATAAGTTTATTACAGTTAAGCATGAAAAACTCTTATCTCAGGCACCTGTGGTTTTTACATAGAAGAGATCTGCTGCCCGTACCAAATACGTACTGGTATTCTGTGTTGTGTTGCTTGCTGTAGCTCTCGTACCACATACTGGCGTCGACTCAGGGGTTGACCACTGACTAAGGCGTCTGACTCCGGGATTGATTGCTGGCAAGCCGTCGTACTAAATTGTGTGGTGGCTTCGATAAACTCTTCACTAGAAAATTGTGGCCCCTTTCTCACGACGATTCTGCTTCGGACTATATCAGAGACAACAACTTGGAGAAGTTTACAGTAGAACTCATGAGATTTGTAGATCGGTGACACTTAAAATGTATACACGTAACACAATACGGAGCCTCTCATAATCACATCCACCAGCTGCGGTGAGCGCAGAACAACTGCCCCAGTTTCAAAAGCTTATATCCGTTCCCTCCATTATAGCCTCCCATTCTTTTACTTTTTTAGAAAACTTGGTCGAAATGTCAGTTTCACTGATTCTTCCATTGTTACAAGAGTTTAGCACGCGACTGCAGTTCCGTAGTCAACAA
The DNA here is from genome assembly GCA_037074705.1 of Zhengitettix transpicula. NCBI lineage: Eukaryota > Metazoa > Arthropoda > Insecta > Orthoptera > Tetrigidae > Zhengitettix > Zhengitettix transpicula. Next base: position 117,150,279 of record CM073592.1, on the reverse strand, counting down.
TGGCCAACTATTCTGTCATGTTGAGGCCAACAATCGAGACAGGACACGAAAATTACTTGGATGGAAATATTTATCTCCTCCACCCCCACGAACGTGCACGATTTCGAATTCTCCGAACCACAGCAAACAACAGTTCTAAGACAAAGCAAAACTAAACCAAAATACACGCGTTACAGTTTACATAATACTGCATTTTTTTATTATACTTAAAGAACTTTTATCCTAGGATTTTACAGTTGTGTTCAATATACACACAAAGTGTTTACAATAAATAAAATATATAATTAGCATTCTGGCTTGTGCTGGTGGAGAGTCCAGTGACTTTCCAGCCTTTGAGATCATAATTTTATTGTTCTGGGTGATTTGGGGTGGAAGATGAGATGGGTGTTTGATGATTACTGTAAAGATTTGGGGTGTTGGAGAGAGAATGAAACAAGTGTTGATGGGAAGAGGATTTTTTAGAAGGTGCCAGAGTGTTGGCGGGGAAGTATGACGTCTATTGGGAGTTTGCATTTCATGCGGCGGTTTGAGGACGAAGGGGGTTATATTTGCATAAGAATTTATCTATTTTAATAATATTGAGATTGATAGGCGTATAGAAGTACGTTGTTGGGACAGGAAAAGGATGGTAAGTTGATTGGTACAATTTCGTGGAAGTTTCTTACGATCTTTTGCCTAGAGATTGTACGCAAGAAAATATCCTGATTGTTCTTTCTCTATAGTCACCACGCGACTGTTAACAGAAGTCAGTTTCGTGTGTGGCTGAAGACGAATTGGATGTCGCGTGCCGGCAACTTTCCGGGACAACGCGGTAGTTAGAAAGTCCGGAAGGCAACCTAGATGTCATGTTTACAAGCACATTTCCGCTCTTCGCCGAGGTTATTCGAGCGCACAGGACAACCATATGATCAAAGTCCAGAAAATACGTCCTGATGAATAGGAACTATGCGGAACCTCTCTGTGACTCCGTAATTGTTCACTCGAGACACTAGAGTACATTAAATTGAGATCAGGAAGAGAGTACTTCATTTTTTTCACCTGAGTTTTAATTTTTGACTTCAGAAGAAGCCGGGTAGGAAAATACGGAACTCGATCCTTCGCTAATAATTAAGTCTGTCACAGCACGAGACAACGTTTCAGGGAAATGTATGCAAATATTAGTTACATTAACGCTTTTGTGAAGACCTGAGTTACAGTAACTCACTTGTGCATAGTCAAGCTTCAGAATATTTTTTTTTTTGTGTTTTTTCAAGACAGAGAATATAAGCGTCATTCTCAGGGAATTCTAATTGCATGTAGTGGTATCTTTATTAAATGATGAAGTAAAGGGATATTTTACAGAATTTAATAATCATTTAACTGAACATGAGAAAAATAAAATAAAATAAATACAAATTATGCGTGTTCAGCTAGCCGGGCAAAACAATCGGATCCCTTAATCCCAAGTTAAACCATTGTTTACGGTAATTCCCCCTGCGCGTCAAGGATTGAGACACTTGGCATTAACCTCGCGTTGATCTCTGGCCGTGATCATGTGGCACCCTCGATCTCTCGGAATCCTCTGGAAAACTCCAAGTTTGGGGCTGTACGTCCGTCCCTGGCGACGGTTCGTCGAGGAGTCTCTCTACACTTTCTTTACAGCCCCTTCGCTGGATGTGAAATATCAATGGTCTCGATCTTTGGATCGATCTTTCCTGAACCAAGAAATGTGATTGGTTTAAGCAGTCACGTGTTAATTCAATTTCTGGGATTTTTGGAGAGACGTTTCCCACGGTGTGACAGTCCAGATAACTTCCGAGGGTCAACATTCTACGTGCCTAAGACCAGACCTTAGGGATTATCTTTCCGTCACGGCGGCGCCTGGTCAAATTCCAATTTGCCAAGCTTTCAACCCTTCCTAATATCTAATTAAATTAAAATAAAATCTATATATATACCAATAATAAAACTATCGCGCTACATGCACCAAAGTAATAATTATCCAATTAATGCGAATTATTGATAAATCAGGCCTAATTATATTTGTTAAATGTGGGCAACATCTTGGGCCAAATTGACTTTGGTCACGTTTGATATTTTTTTTTGGTATTTTTTCCGTATTGTATTCACAAAAATACATCTTAAAAATCTAGTTCATAAAAATACAAAAAAATCATGCACTTAACTGATAATTATTATTCTTTAATATAAATGAATGTCCATTTGAATACCATCACAATTAATAACAATATTTTTATAACTTTTTTATTTTTTTTGTGCCCTCCAGAAACAGGACACAAAAGCAATCGAATTATTTATCATTAATAGAATTAAACAAATCTTTTTTTTTGTTGCAAAAAACACTTGCTGTATCATTAAGAAATAGTAGTGCAGAAGCGAATAAACAGAAAACTAAGAGGTTCATTAAGTACCGCACTACGTATCTGCATTCCTTGTTGCTTTCGTCAGGTGTTGAAACCAGTAAGATCTTGTAGAGCGCGACATAGCGCAGAGGAGACGACGTTCTCAAAGGGAAAGTTGGCAATAATCTATAAGGTTGCGGAAACGTAGTGCGCTTTTTATTTTATTGCTTAATTTTGCCTGTTTATTGGCTACTTAATTATTTATTTGTTAATTTTCACGTAATGCGTTTCTACATTTTGAACTTGCTCTATCACATATTCACATGCTATTATCCGTTGTTTCTTTCTTATTGTTGTCAGGATTAGGTTCACTAAACAATTACTTGATCCATTATACACAATATTGCCTGTGAATGTTTAACTTATTTGATTATTTTCGGTCAAAGTTTTATTATAATAAAATTATGAATAGCAAGTAATTCTATCAATAAAAGTGAGTACCGTAGTTTGTCTTACTGAAATATATTATATTTATTAAATATAAGTTACACCTTCAGTAAAACTTTTAGATAGAAAGAGAGGAATATTTCGATGTACAGTGCAAGGAGATTTTACATCGATTACTTATTTCTAATTTTTATGGAACAGTTTCAGTAGTATGTAGTAGAAGTACAGAACTGGCCAAAATAAATCGTGTGACGCATTAATCCGAATATTAGGAATAATATCGACAGAAACGCGAATTTTGCAGAAATTTCGTTGAATTAGAATATACGAGAATCACAATACATAAAACCATGTATCTATTTTATCATGATTATGTAATTCTTCCATGCGGAAATACATATACTCCTCGTGCGTACGCACAGATACAATTGATCGAGTTCCATGAGCGGGAAATTACGTTTTTGGTAGTCATATCACGAGACTCAGAGCGAAGCGAATCAACGGAACTGAAATTGCATCGTATTAGCGAAAGCTACAGCTAAATTTGTCGCTATCAATCAAGGCCTTTCATCTGGTTCGTTACCCGCAGATAGCAAAAGGACTCACTGACACACAAAATGCTTTCGGTGTTTATATTCCGTAATTAATCTGGTGCCACAATTTTATTTGCGTATTAAAATATCTACACGTCCCATCTCAGCTCAATAAAATCAAATCTTAAAGTTGATTGGCCTGACATAATAAGTTATTTGACCGATAGATCAAATTTTCACTCAGATTACGTTTTGAATGTTCCAAGGTAATGACAAAATATTAAAATATATTTAGTACAAATGTAGTATTTGTAAATAAATAATATAGTAAAATAGACATTAAACCGTGAAATAATTTAAAGGTCATATAATAATTTCCTCATTTAGTAAAACTCATTACCCTGACCATTTTACAGCAACACATTCATTTAAGTTATGGAAATGAGTTTTCTCAAAATATATGGGGTTTTATAGATATAATTAAATTAGGGATCAGCAAATTATACAAAAACTGCTAAATAAGTTCCAGTAGAAAACATGATGAACCAAATTCATTTTTTTGGCAAACTATAAAACGTAAAGCGAGATATGATAAAGAATGCCAAATTGAGATCTATAACCCATATTCACTAACAAAATATCTTCTTTACTCAATTTATACCATTAGTCTTGTAGTAATATGTTATTATTTAATTTTAATAATTGAATAACTGAACACACAGTACAAACACTGTCAGTAACTCGTCATACGGACATTCTATCCTTTTATCGTGACATCAGATTTCTATCCTAGGTGCGATGTAAGACGCTGAAACTTAAGAAACTAGAAACATGAAATTTGGAATGTCGGTATGTATTACTGTGTATTTAAGGAAATTCTAAAATTCACTCCAAAGTTATTAAACGAAAATTCAACAGGATTTCATTTTAACTGTACAAATTCTCTGTAAAATGTACACAAAACAAGTACCCGACAATGGAAACCGTTTCCAGGGCTGTCTTAGGCGGCGTGGTGCATGTTTTCACATTTCACTGATTGAGAGTGGCAGGTTTCTTGAGGTAATCTACAGGGTAGCAAGTCCCCTTTAATAGCAGAGGAAGGGGTTTGAAAGGGGGGATTCGGAAGGGAGAGCAAGGTAGGCAAGGGCCCAGGGATATAGTTTAAGAATCCTACCTGTAATGGAGAAAACCTGCATGAGGTATGTTGGGTCCTTGGTACTTGTTCCACGCACTTCCTATGACTGGGAAGTGACTGTGTGTGATATATTTTCTATGAGAAACACGCTGGATATATTGCGAAAGGATAATATGGTTTCTCAAATGGAACGTTAGTATTGTTAACGTTTTTGTATTGGATGAACCGAACGTGCTTTAAATTCCACAATTAAAGATAATATTGCCAGTTTCAAACTTTCCGATGGATACTGAACTTCTTCTTTGCTGATCCGTAAGTAACATTTTTTCGTTAGGTTTCTTTTACGTAAACGGGGACCCGGCTAGTAGGGTAAAATCCACAAGAACAACCAGAGCCACGCTGTAGTTATATTATTGTTATTTAATTGACCTGGGTTTCTTTGGCTGGTGAAGGGCAGCGTCTAGGAGTATTCGCCTGCAAAGCGAACAGGCCCGTGCAGCCAGTTCCTGCTTTCACAGTTATTGCGCTGTTATTTATAAACTCGCCCGAGGTCCTGGCCCAATAACACACTCCTTGCACGGCATATGTAAACCACGTTAATAGCTTATCATCAATAGCAATATTTGGATTTAGTTACCCGTTCGTGAACACACAGAAAGACTAGGTTCATTTACGACAGTTTGACCAATGATATTGGTCCAGAAATCCGTAAACCACATTTCGAACCACGGTTTCACAAACATTTGTTTAAACCATGAAAAACAACTTTTACAACATTGAATTTTGCATGATTAAAATTAATAAAAGTAAAAGTCGAAGGGAAGAATTAATTTTTACGTGATTGTCACGAGCGACAGGAATAAAAAATATTTATTGTGGTACAATTGAGTACAGACTTTATAGTTTCGCCGTTGAAAAGTGTACAGTGGAATTAAAAGCATATGTGAAATTCTCACCATAGAAATTATCCATACTGTAATGCCTATTAAGGCATTAATGGTGATTGATAATCTGAATTGTAAGAGAAACATTATTGACGGCGGTACCGAACACTACAAGCGACAATAAAACAGAGTATTGTTGTCTTGGTTGGAAGAAGGAATTTGCGCTCAAAATTACGAGACGAAAGCAGTCAGCTATGGAATTCAGTCGAGGACGGAACTAAAATTAATTGAGTTGGAAATCAGAGGCGAGAGCATTAAGTTGGGTGGACGTTTGGCTGAAAGTCTGCATTTTGGCTCCTCAGCGACCGAGTGGTTGTAATAGAACTTTTCGAAAATTGGAGATTAAATACGTACCGAGAGACGAGGACTAAACACGTACCGAGAGCAAGAATCGAAGGCAGAACTATAAAACCGGCTAAGCTGGGCAGCCGTGAGAAGGAGGCAACCGAGGGAGCGAGAGACGAAGAAGAGGTTCCTGGTTCCTGACTTTGTTCCAGAAATATTTAAATTAGAATCTGTGAGCTAAGTAGAAGCTGTGCAAAACCCATCACCGTGCTTCGTAAATCCAAAGTATCCTAGAAGCAGTGGGCAGCCGTAAGTAACAATAGAAAACAGTTAATGATGTAAACCAAATTAAAAGATAGATGTCAGATATCGTTCCTTTCTTATTGATAAAAAAATTGTAAATTAGAAGCAATCTTTGTAGGTTAATTTCGTCGACAATTAAATTTAGGTTTGTTAATTGACGAGTAAATATTTTCTGTTTTAAATTTAATTTTGTGTTCTTTAATTATTTTGAACGATTCGCCGTTATCAAACCCAGTTGAGACCCTGAGAGAATGAGATATGTTTAATTGTTTAATTTTAATAATAAATTTGTTTGTTGTTAAAATTTAATCTTCATTTAAACGCCACCTATTTTATTATTACAAAATGCTTCCACAACGTGTGGCACGAATAAATTAATTAATTAAATGTTATTAATTTAATTATTATCTAATGGCACCACAACGTGGGACAAATTAAAAACAATTAATTTTGATTATTACAATACCTTCAATATAATGGTTTGCAAAGGCGGTCCGACAAGGTCTAAGGTAGGATAATTCACGAGAGGGCTTGGCCACGAGATCACGATTAAGAAGTTTCGCCAAACTGATTGGAGAAGATATGGATGGAAATTCTCCGTTGTTGGGCAAAACGCAAATAAATACAAGTGAAAAATATCTCTTGAGGTATTTCGGCTTACCTTTGCAACACTTCGTAGAGTGACACTGAGCCCGAGATGAGAGGAGAAAATGTTGTTTCATAGCTTTTACGAGAAACAGTCACAGCTCCCCGGGTTGAGACGCTGACGTCGCCGACGCTAATCAGAACTCGGACCTGAAGACGCTTTGATTATCAGAGCAAACTCAGCCATTTTACTTTCAATTCACTTCTCATAAATTGAAATTCAAATATTGTTTCTTTAGTTGTTTCTAACACCCAATTACCCTGAATTAGAGTTAAATAATTTATTTTGGAATTTAAAACGCTGGCTCCCGCTTTGCTGAATAAATAAAAACATTTTGAATTAAAAATTATTAACATATTGTAATGCCAATTAAACAATAAAAATATAATTAAATTGTTAGCGGTACGAATGCTAAAGGCGACAATAAAGGCGGGTTTTTCCTTTGTTTAACAATGGAGACCGCGCTTAGCGAACTGAGTATGCGCTTGGAGAAAGACGAGTTGGCGGCGAAACATTGCAAGGGACAGAACAAATAAAACTTGAGCAGAGACTAGACGTCGTTAATGTATTACCAGTTAAAGATGTGAATTAATACAAAGTAAAACATTCACGGAAGTATCGCATCGTAAATATTGGAAAGTAATAGCAATTTTGTCAGAATAGAACTTTCCAAAATCTTCGTGGAGGAATTGTTCCAGGAGAACATTGGTAAATTATTGTGCAGCGGAGCAGTCAACTAAATACAGCCAATCTTGCCAAATTTTCAAGTGAAGTGTAGAATCAGTGAAAAGCAAGACCTGATATTAAAACTTAAGTGTGTAAAAGTGTCTGAACGAGGTAAAATTGATTGTTCTGGTACCAGACAGACGGTCCGTAAGTAAAAATACGTTTATACAAATTTGTAAACGATAATTAAAAGGGTAGTCAGATTCGTTCAGCTTTCTTTTCACTTATTTTCATATTGTTTTAGGTTAACTTTTTATATTTGAATTTTTAATTGACAGTTAATACATTGATTTTGTTCTAATTATCAAACCCAGTAGTGACCCTGAGATAAGAGATTCGACGAATTTGATTGTAATGATATAAGAATTGTAAGTTCAAAAATGCCGCGAATTAATAAATGAAAATTAAATTATTTGTTTAAATGGATGAAATTCGGCATGAAAATAGGTTTTGTAAATTGTAATATTTATCAACAATAATAAATTTCATTTAAAACTTAATAAATGTTGTTAATTGATTCATTTGATTAAATCCAGTTGTTCATTACAATATATTTCAAGATGAAACTGTAAATAAGTAATAAGTGTTTTATATAAGTTTATCAAGCAATAAGTTTCTTCAGCCAGAGGAATGGTAAATTCTCAAGCCAAATAATTGTAAAATTATTTTGCTTACAACTATTACTTTGTTTCATAAAATGAAATAAGTTATATTTAAATGGTAAGAATTGTTAGGCTCATATTCTTATCAATATTCGCATTACTATCAATGGCTTCGCCTTAATCTAAAACTGAAGTAATAACTTAAGATCAAGATTTGAATTTATTATCGGTCTATGGCAGCTTGGTTTCGCGGTAGATCAGTAATGAATGATCAACAAGACTTTCACGTGGTGATTGGAGTTTGACCATCGATGTGATCGGCCGTGACGTTACCAACGTACCGCGACATAAGTTGTAAAAACATCTCATAATCTAATTACATGGAAAAAATGAATGTGTTGAATTGGCTATAAGAGGTAACTCATACATAACCTTCTGTGTTTTCAACACACAAACTATTTTAGGACGTACTGGCACGAAAAAAAAAAGTTAAATAAAGTGCGTCGAAACAATCACATACATCATGTTAACACCGTAGGTTACGACCAAGATATATCGAATAATAAGAATAATAATTGAAAAATGTTATCATTTTGTGTTAAATTACTGCGCGCCAATGTACCATGACGTCACGCGAGAGAGAGAGAGAGAGAGAGAGAGAGAGAGGAGACGTTACTACGCGACGAACCTTTTTTCGTAATGAAATTAAACCGAAATATTTTCATTGAATAATAATAATAGTATAATAAAAAGAATACGAAATACTTAACTATCCTTGCGGAAAATGTAAGTTAATTTCCTCGCCATATTAGTGACTCCAATATGGCGACTATTTTTTATCAATTACTCTTTCTTAATATCTGAAGACTGAGTGAGGGACAATTATATCCTGCAATACTCAAGAAGTATATTTAAGTGTTCTATTCGTAAAGAAATTCGTTATTACGTTTGCAAATGCAATAAAATTCAATTTATTTTATAGCCGTTCAAGTAATATGTACTATCGGTCGAAAGTATGTACGGAACTAGGAATAGATAGATTTAGGTTAAGTCAGTTCTTGACTAATGATTAATATATAATGAAATACTTTTTATGGTTTATATAAATAAGTACACGGGCAACGCCGGGCACACAGCTAGTATCGAATAAAACTAAAGTCTGATAAGTCATAAATCTTTCGAGAGTTGTTTATCACAGGATTCTGAGATACTGATCTACATTCTATTATTTACCCGATAATTCTAATACCACCGTCATCAGGTATGTTTTTGAAGCTAAGAAGCGGTAATAGAAAATAATCTGTCTACAGCCATTAAGTTATTTTCTTGTATAGAAAATACATCGGTCATTCAATAAAGAACCGGAATATTTTTTATAGAATCTATTACGGGAATGGAATATAACTTATTTATTTTTCAAGTTCCTGCACTTATGCCAGCGCTGGATAAGCTTCTCAATTCCATGTGCAAAGGTGATTAGTTATGCACTGCTGACTGCACTTCCTCAACATCAGCGAACCTTGAATCACTTCAGTGGGTTAAAAATGTGATAATCTGAGGACGCCACTGGGACACCAGTCCACGCAGCTTTCTCAAAATGGCTGGTTTCAAATTTTCACATATAAGGTTTTGCGAACGTCGTATTGTTTACATTTTTACCTCTCAGCATGTAATGTTCAAGAATTGTTTCCTAATGGTCCCAAAACAAATTCAACATGACCTTACCATCACTTCTTTAAGTTCGCACCTTCTTGGCTTTTGGTGATGAAGAATGTCGCCACTCCATTGAAGGCCGCTTTCGTTCAGGTTCATAAAAATGCACCCAACTTTCATCTCCCATTATTACAGAATGAATAAATGCCGCCCCTTCAGCCTCGTACTTTCACAAAAGCTTCCTGCATCCGTCCGTGCTCCTTTATTTCCTTCCTGATGTCAAATGGTTTGGAACCCACCTCACTCACACTTTCTTGAACATCAGTACATCATGAACAATATGGTGGGCCGATCCGACACTGATACTCATCTTTGTTAAAATATTACTCACCGTAATACGCCTGTTTTCCTGTGCCACTTCTTGAAATCTCGCAATGTTGTTCAGGCAGAGCGTCCTGGGCGTGGCGAATCTTCAACACCTGAACATATCTGTCCACTCGTACACCTGTGTTCGACTCAAACAAGTTTCAATATATTGTAATAATTAAAAGGAGATTAAAATGAGTTAATTAACAAAATTATTAATATTTAAAATTTTTTCTTTGAAAGTACAAATTGTAATCCCTACCTTTTACGCCGAATTTCATCCAGTTAACAAACAATATTTTATTTAAATTTTGCAAATCGTGGCGTTCTAGGAAAAATACAACTTTATATTTTACAATCAAATACGTCGAAATTCTCTTTATCTCAGGGTCATTACTGGGTTTGATTGTAAGAACAATCCAGTTTAATAAACTAACATTAACAATTCAAACTCATTGAAGCTAACTTAATACAATATGAAAATAAACGAAATGAAAGAAACTAAATGAAAAGAAAAACCGAACGAAATCTGACTTCTACATTTAATCCTCGTTTACAGATTTTAAAATAATTGATTTGCACTGTAATTGTCTTTCTGGTACCATACCTGATTCTTGGAGCTTGAGGACAACACTCACTAAAAAAGGCCATTATTCACTGATTCTACACAATAACATTTTAATACACTCGGTCGACGTTCTCGTTCTCTGCCATCTGGAACATTGGATCTGCAGCCCCTCAGTCAGTCCTCGGTCCTAGGTCTCCTTGATGCATCTATGCGAAATTTAATTCAGTGTGTGTGAAGCAAAACCTTTCGCTTTCAACTTTGCGATTATTATATGAGTCTTTCCGTTTACTCGCGTTTTTTGTAAGCTAGTAGATCTCGCAGTTGGACTTATTAGTCTGCGCTATTCATATTTTAAATCAGCATCCTCACTTTACGGTAACCTTTGCCGGACGCAAAGTTTTCTGTCTCGCCTCTCGCCGCAGACTCTTTACTCAATGAATTTCTCTCTGCGACTGGCGTTTGGGCTGGAACTTTCGGCGTGCGTTCGCTAACAATGGCTCGACCTTACATTGTTTTCTTTGATGTATTTTCGCCGATAACAATTCAATTTAATTAAAAGCGATTAATGGCCTTTTTAATTGGTATTACAATATATTGCACTGCCAAACGACAGTTTGAACCCTTCAGCTAACAGAAATCTAATGACACTTTTCTGCTTCACGTTGATGCAAACCTGCAAGGGTGCCGCCATCTTATTTCACTGATTCCCAGCATCCCATTCACCAGGCACGCGTGCTAGGTCCATTTCTGAGGACACCACTAAAAACTTACAAAGAACCACAAACTTTGTCGTAGTTTTGGATTTTTTTATAAAAATTTCCCGTTGATTGAATGTATATTCCAGAGATAGTCCATAAACTACTATAAGAGTCAAGTTGATAGGTCTGAAGGTTTCAACATTTTGAGTCGTCGTGGATTGTCAACTTCGTCGATCAGATATTTTTCAAGTTTGTTTGTGTGCGCACTAATTCTGTCGCGATATCGAACACTAAATTAATGTACGGTTTCACTAACAGTGTCTATTCCGAGATCGCTAATGATAACTTCGTTCGGGACGTAGCATGGCGCGTTGATCAATGTTGAATGGACAGTATTTAAAATTCAGTACCTCGTCAGATTGTGTCACTAAGAATAACTAGCATACACTGGTTTGAGATTCCACCGAGAAGTATGTGAAATATATTCCGACCAAGCCCTGATCGTGAAGTAATTATATAATTCATTTTTAATTGTGTACGTATCTAAGAAGCTTCCAAAATGTTGCCTAAACAACATTTTAAAACAAATTTAAAAAATTACATCTCGCGTTACACTTCTAAATTTTTAACAATATTTAACGTTACTTTTAAGCTTAATACTTAAAACAACATCAATAAAAAGAGCGATAATTTTCCGATGAATCCATTTAGGCCTAATTTTTCTTTACAATATTCATTGTTTTGCTTCACATAAATATTACTTAGTGGCAGTCATTTTTTATTTGAATTTGGGAACTGTTTGTAAATTTCCAGCCTGTACTTGACCAGTTTTCCCTCGTAGACAGAAGACGTGGATGAGTACCCGTATGTTGGCAGCTCGAATTAGGAAGCCCCGAAATAAGATACGAGACGTGGGACCCTCACATCCCCTTTACCGTGCTCCAACTCGCAGCAAAAATCATCTCACAGGAATGGTCGTCCGCAAAAATCAATTTTTTTTACAACTATGTGGAGTTACTCATTTAATACATAAACAATAAAAGGGTTACTCATAGTCAAAATGATACTAAGCAGTTCATCCGTCTGGTGTACTTATTATATTATTATTAATGTTATAACTATTGCACAAAGACTATTTCAAGTATTTATATTCTAAAAGCGATCGGAAAGTGAGCGGGGAAGGCGAGCAACAGAGAGAATCTGAGACAATTTATAAAACGTGATGGGCAATCGAATAATGTGTATAAAGACGGTGTGACGCTTAAATCCCAGTTTTTGTTGTTGCCTATTTGGGCACATAAGAAAATTTGTAACATCCTGTACATACAGATCTTATATTTATCACACATTTAGCACTCTTTATACGTGATGAACCTTAACATAAATAGAATTTGTCTGAAAAAAAATCGTGTATCACAGAAATAAGTACATATTTAATGGGACACTTCGTAAAATGGCAAAATGTCTGGATCTATAGTAACGACGCCATAGGCTTCGGGGAAACCACACTTGTTCAACTATTGGTCATTAAAGGCATGCAGCTAGAGTTGGGTATGTTCTGATTCGTAACGGGAGTTGCTCTTTGACTCCCGCTCCTCGCGAAGAGTCGTTCAAAGAGAGGAGACGAAACGCACCGCTCGTGAGCGAGCTGTGAGCTGGCGCATAGAGGTGGATGGGATGTCGTTCAATGAGCGGAGCGCTGCAGAGAGGCGTTTAACCCTGTATTACTCTTTGGAGCAAGCAGGAAGTCGCTCCTCAGAAGGAAAGCTCATTTGAATCGACCCATCTCTACATGTAGCAGTTGAATTGGAGTCATTCACGTGGAACGTGCATCAGATGCATGACCCCAACGGGGAGGAAAGTTCCACAAATGAAGAGTCATGCCTGTGCTGGTGGTGGTGGTGATCCATGTTGACTTCCTGACGAATGTGTCAAAGTGACCGCAGTACTTAATCTAGAGTCGTCAATACGAGACATGCAACAATATCAGGCCTCACGTTGAACGTGTTGAAAGTTGAACGTGAAAATGAAGATGGAAGTTGGAGGATGAATGCGCACAGCTCTTAAACAACTCTTTTCGAAAGAATAGGAGCCAACTTAATCCTGCATCTGAGGGGTAAATGCAAAGTTGAATGTCATAACTAAACTCAGTGACATCCATAACCTTCGAGTTGACTCTAATCTCGGTTGTATTCGCGTTATTTTCCTGTAAAGCATCTCCACCCCAAACCCTAAGAGTGCCCTTTCCCCAGGGTGTAGAGGATGAAAATTATATTCAGAATAACATCGCTAGAAACACTATCAATATCTTTGGTCCCTAAAAATATTTATCCGACTCAAATATCGACTGTTTTTGCATGCTTAAATATTTCCACCCCCGTCCACCCCCGCTTCTGGGGGTGGTAGACGCGTCTCACCCAAACAGTGTTTGTTTCCTGGTCGCAAATAACACGTGTACGAAATTTGGTGAAATTTGATCAACCGGTGTAGATTTGTATTAGGAACACACAAATATATATACATACAAACAAACATACAAACAGACGCTCTGCTTTATTTATTAGATTACAGTATACATTACATACTGTGATGCAAATAGGTGTGGACAATACTTCAGTCTGTATCAGACATTAAAAAAGAAATGCAAACAACTCAATTATTATGTAGCAGAACGTTAGATGCCTACGTTAATTCCAGAGAGCTGTACACTACCAAGTGTAAATAAGAAATAAACCAATGAGCATAGTGTATTGTATTGATAGAATCTTGGCGGACATTGTCACACTCGGGCATGACGTAGACGTAGTTGAAATTTGGAAGTGACGTTACTCTTGACGGAACTACTAGTGGTTTCCTTAGAATTCAGCGGAGAATACCATTACGCTCTTCCGGCTCCTCACCGGAACTTTATGTCAGCCATAAAAATATATTCTTACGTTTTAAAATAGGTCAATTATTTAAGCTCGTGGCATCATCCTGAATACTGCCACACATCGTTCTATAAAATTGAATTCTTTCATTACGAGTGTGGCATATAATCAGTCCAGTCATATTAATTAGCACAACGTAATTATAATTATTCAACGCTGGGAACTCCTGAGCCTGGAAATCCTTAATAAGTGGGGTTCGATCAACCAAAAGTGTTCATCCCGTCTTCAGTGGCACTACATCACATAGTTTTACGTGTTATGTGGGGATTTTATACTTACTTGTCATATAACATCGCACTTTCAGACGAGGTATTTTTGAATGAATTTTCACGAGGAATCTTTGGACGACGAATCGTAAAGTTCGTTCAGTCGTCTCTGGAAAGCAAACAATTTCTAGTACTCGACCTATCTGTTCGCTGATGCTGAAATCTCATCCTCGAGAGTAATTGTTCAACCTCCCACTCAAAGCTAACACCGAGGCGGAGGAATTCGATTAGACCAAATATCAGGTCATGTTTTAGATATAACAATATCCTTAACCTCATTGAGGTAATTGGTCAATGATTCTTTAATGAAGCACATTTGGAAAAATTCCGCGATATTCAAATCCAATCTGCCATCAGAACTAACATGTTCGACAACGCTACGATCACAAACTTACGCGATAAATTACGAAGCATGATACATGAAAACACTGAAAAATGTACAACAAACAATTTAATCTTCTAGTAAGTAAATTCACTCGGTTAGAAATCCGAAAACATTTTATTCATTCTTTACAACGAGAAAGACTACATTCGTTATTAATTTAGGCGGTGATAAGTCGAAAAAGAGTCAAATACAGACAAAACAAGTGACCTATGCGACCAAGATGACTTTAAAAAATCAATAATCCAATATCAACATTGTTGAGTAAAAATTAATAAACCGTATGTAAACACTGTAGACTTGAGAATAATGACGAATTTTATTTAAATATGTAAACAGAAGGTACGGTTAATAAAACACATTAGAATAATATGTTTAGATATTTTTCTAATATTTAATTAATAATTAATAATTAATTATTAACACAATTTTATGTAACATTAGTGGTCATACATATAATTTTTATTTTCATGTTCATTTACTGTAGTAAACAAAATAAAGGGTCTAGTACAAAATTTCGACACACACTTGCCCCAAGCACGTATTCACATTTACCCGAAAGGACATTTACACGTTAGGTCATTTTCCCGAAAGGTGCGTTTTTACAATATATGAATATTTTACATAATTATTATTGTAAATTAAGTTACTCATAAAAGCGTGGAACAATTACAACCTAACTTGTTACACGTATCACTTAAGATCCAGCAACAAACCCCGTGAATTGAAGATAACTCTAGCACCTATTCGTGGAGGTAGAAAGGAGTTGCATCTTCAAAAATATGCGATAACTGCATATCTTTGTGCCGAATAAATAATTTAAGGGGTCGCTCAGATTCATAATGTAACTCCCGAAGTTTTCAGTGTAAATTTTCTTCCCCTAACGGCATAAACACAGCATTAGGGTTGGTGTGAAGGATTGGAGTCGAATCCGGTGTTATGGTAGTCGATATTTTAGTTATGGGATTCCAGCAGGGTTAGTTTGAAGTTTACCCCTAGGGGTGGGGATGGGACTGCTAATAATAATTTTATTTTAAATGAATTAAGAAATAACTACATTGAGAGTGATAGTGTTAATTTCTGGGAAGACCAAATCCTTTAGACGCTATTGTAGGTAATTTTCCATTTTTTAAGTGCATGATTGGTGGCTCACCCAAACCGTTGTTTGATTCCCGATAAGTTACAAGTGCTGAAAGTTTCGTTTAAATTGATAACACGCGTTTAAAAATGTATGCGTAACTATCATATATACGACTGATTTCGGTTTCATTAAAAACTAGCTGGGTGCCCGGCGTTGCCCGTGTACTTATTTATATAAACCCGAAAAAGTATTAAATTAGTCTTTAGTCAAGAAGTGACAACCTAAATCTAATTGTTCCTAGTTCCGTACATTCTTTCGACCGACAGCTATAAAATACTTTGAATTTTATTGCATCAATCCCCCCCAAAAAAATTGAGTATTGCAGAATATAATTGTCCCACAGCCTTCAGACATTATTAAATATTAAATTTATGAAATTGTTAACTACATTCCTAATGTAAACAAATGTTCGAGTCACTAATATGGCAGGAAAATTAACTTACATTTCCGCAAGGATCGTAAAGTATTTAAAATTGTTTCTTTATTATCATTAGATGAAGTATTGCCGCATATAGTTATACTTTTTATTCAATCAAAATATTTCTGCTTCATTTCACTACTATTTTGTTGTTGTGCAGTACCGTCGCGTAGAAACGACTCTCTCGCGCGTTTGCAGTGACATCACGGTATCTTGCCGCGTAGTAATTTAACACAAAATGTTCAAATTTTTTAATTATAATTATTTCCACCTTAATGGTAGTCGGTTCTCACACCCACAGTACTGTTTCTCGTGTTTTGTAGAATATGTCTACCAATTCTTCATGCATTGTGTCCACGCGTTTAAATCTGTATAGAGTTTAACGTAAATACATACATACAAATATACATCCTTTTTTATTATATAGATTTAAATTATCTACTAATGAAATTCTTTGGCGTAGCAATTTTACAATTTATTGTATTTATCATTATTCTTTATTATATACTAGCTGGGTGCCCGGCGTTGCCCGAGATGTCACTTATCCATAACCCCGGTACACTCCAATTTCGGTTGCTTTTACGCTATTTTTATGTAACGCTCCTCGAACCCTATCCCTAAATGTGCTCACCTCCCATGCCGAAGGGGGTTCAAGTCATTGACCAAATATATCTGCCGTTTTTACATGTTAGAAGATGACCACCCTCACAAATGTGCGATAATCAAAAAGTATTTATTCCACGCAAAAATCGGCCGATTTCATTGTTTTAAAATTTATACCCCCGCCCACAACCTCCCAAACCCGTCCCGTTGCGTTATCCAACTCTAATATCGGCTGTTTTAGCATGTTTAAATATTTCCACCCCCGCTTCTGGAGGGTGGTAGACGCGTCTCACCCCGACAGTGTTTGTTTTCTGGTCGCAAAGAACACGTGTACCAAATTTGGTGAAATTTTCTCCACCGGTGTAGATTTGTATAAGGAACATACAAATATATATATGGTATATATATATATATATATCATATATTGTGATAATTAAATATAATATGGATGTGGCGTTTCTAAATGAAACAAAACTTAAGTGAAAACTTTTAAACAAGATTTATTAACAATTTTAAAACAAGTATAAAATACACAAAATATTTGGGATCTCAGGGTCTTGAACCGGGTTTGATAAATGGCAGAATTTATATAATCAAAATTACATTTACTTTTTATGGAAATCAATGCGTCTGAACATAGACGAAATTTGTTGCGAAAGAAATAATACTGAAGATTGATTTTAACCAATTTTAATTTTATCATGAATTAAGAATCTCATTTTATCGATAATTAAATAATTAAAGAACGATCTGACTTTTATCTTTTAAACACGGTTTACAAATGATTTTAAAGTTTTTCTCTACTTACGGCCGCCCAGGTCTCTTTTTAGCTTTTCGTGCACAATTTTGGGGACATCACTGATTCTAAGTACTCACAGACTCTAAATTTTCACAGGCTCTAATTGGCGTTGTTTGTTAGTTGGTTTAACACAAATTGGTTGGTTCTCGATGCTTTACTGCAACCTGGATTTGTAGATCTCATGACTTTAGTTGAAAATGGACTTCATTGGTTTGTCTATGGCCAGCATGATGAATCTACGCTCGACCACCGAATACACACTAGTTGCTCTGTCTCCTTCCCGACTGAATATTGCTTTACTTTTTAATATTTGAAAGCATGTTTGTGACTGGACCACATTCTTTCGTTCTGACTGCCGACTGTAAAACTTTTCGTCTGATCTATTCGCTGTCTGCTGCCCGACTGTAAAGCTTTCAAACTGCTTGATGTCCGCTGCCCGACTGAATTCTTCGTCTCGTAAATTTTGAGCGCGTAAAACCTTCCCAACCGATCAACAATGTTTTCTTTGCCTTGCCGGTTTGTTGCGGCGTCCGCTCTATATCCACTAATAATGAGTCCTCTACAATTCAACTTTTCAATTAGAACAATGCCTTAATTACCAATTACTACAATATATATGGTATATATATATATATATATATATATATATATACAAACAAACAAACACTCTGCTTTATTTATTAGATTAGATATATTCTTGCCCTGATTATGTTCATCGGCCACCTGGGATTATTAAACTTAAGTGGAATGTCATAACTGAACTTGTCAACTACCATAAAACTTGATTCGTCATTTGACCTGTCGGGAAAACATGCTTCGCTGTGTTTCGGGGAAATGACCAGATCCCCGAAATAAGCATATTAGTCAGAATTAAAACTGAAGCAGAACAGAATATTGAAAAATATGTAAACGTCGAATACAATCAGTCATAATGAACATATTAATAAATGTTTTGTTGTCCAAAGAAAAGTAGTTTAAATTTATGATTTCATCTTTAACGTGATACCCTGACCTTTTCCGCACACAACAGATGCATGAGCTTGAGTGATCACGCCTGCTGTGTGTGTGTTTGATAGAACTTCGTCAACGTGGAAAGATGAGGCGTGTCCTTTTCAGGAAAAGTAATAACTCTCCCTACTCTAAGTGTGATATTTTTACATTCTTCATGCTCCATTATTTTGCCTGCATAACGTTACATTCTTTCGACACAATGAATGGAACCCCCCAGATCAATGAGGCCCCGTCAGCGGT
This sequence comes from Zhengitettix transpicula, assembly GCA_037074705.1. Lineage (NCBI taxonomy): Eukaryota > Metazoa > Arthropoda > Insecta > Orthoptera > Tetrigidae > Zhengitettix > Zhengitettix transpicula. The sequence continues at coordinate 117,131,241 of CM073592.1, read as the reverse complement.
CTGGGGATAGATTACTTCGCATCCATTAAGAAAGCCAGATTGTTTCTCAGAATTATTCATCCACACAAACCGAAGAATGAAATATTTATTACTCTTGTGGCCAATTCGCACTTCTTTATCGAAACATGATCAGTTAAAAAAAAACTTGGACATTGATAAGATGATTTTATTACAGACCTTGACGCTGTTCTACAGTGATATTGGAGTGATCTGATTCGTATGTTATTGATGTCTATTGTTATTGAAATCAGCACTGAATATCAGGACACGTCGCCGAACGCCAAAAAAACCTAAAAATTATGATTAAAGACTGGAAAGAATTCTGTGCCAAATCTATACATATATATATATATATATATATATATATATATATCATTTTCAGTGCCGACGTGAACAATATTCATCGTCCCATGTCTCATGGTTTGGAAACGGCAACGTTGTATTCACACAGGTCATTGTCCTGACTTGTATGTTAAATTACGAGTAGAGCCAGGGGGTTTACCTTCCCATGAGAGAAGCCAAAGAAAAGGCTCTGTGTGCGCGCGTTGCAGATAAAGGAAGGTGGCAGAGATAAGGCGAAGATGCCGAGTCTGCAGACGCTTTCCAGCCTCACACAATTGACTTCGTCTCGTTCAATTAGACCTCTGCCCACAGAAGCGCGGTTTTTGCACTCCTTCATCAAAGTACGGCGCCAATCATGCTGAAGCTCACTTCATTTGAGGCGGCGTGGACTCGTCATGCAGGAAGCTATACTAGCCTCAAATAAGTATGATTGTGTCTAGGAGGCGTTTATACTGAATTTATAAGTCGTAAAACTGGTTTTATGCGGTCTTCAACAATGTTAATCTTGTTCTTATATTGACTTCTTTATTGATTACTCATTCAATTGTTCGGTTTACCACATTTCTTATTATTTTCTCCACTCTACGTCACTTTTTGACTCAGGAAGTTAACTTGCCTGCTTTCTAAGATTTATTCCAACCCACGTAAAAATATTGAGGTTTTTCCATGAAACTTAAATGTGATACTTTTATGTACCATAATTTTTAAATGCTTCCAATATTTTCCTTTTTAGGGTAAAAAATTAAATATTACTTGAAACATTCCCAAAATCTTTGGAGACGAATGTACTAAACATAAACATACATACATGAGGTTATAGGTGAATATATTAAGTATGTTATTTAGAACACTGTTGATAATAAGTAAAAAAATTTGAGGTTAATAATTAGATTGTGGAGGGTGCATAACTTCAGGTATGTATTCCCCATATGTAGACAATAAATAGGACCAGTCTTTTACCTCTAAAAAACCAATTTTGTGATCATTACGGTCCGCATCTGGGAAGGAATCGGGCTATGCCCAAACCCGTGACCCAACAAATGCCGGCATGTGATGCCTAGGGATGAAGTAAAATCAAATATAATTTATTTATATTAAGCGTTTATAAAACCACGCATTTTATAGCAAGAGGGAGACAAGTGGGCAACAATAGTCTAATCTATGGAGATATATATTAAGTATAATAAGTGAAAGTGCAAATAAGGAAGGTTACACACTGAAGTACTGGTTTAAATATCAAACGTATAATAAAAATTAATTACAACATGTGACTGAAAGTGCTTGGTTTCCGAGTTATTGTACTGTTGTATTTTTCTTCTTAGAAAATGACACAATATATTCTGTGAATATTAACAGATGTAAAAATTCTCTTCGTTACATCAATTTAATTTTTAATCCTATATTTTCTGCCTTCCACAAACTATAAAATAAGCCATAATTATAATGATAAATTCAATTGTTCTATTGGTTTCTTCGTAGTAGAATACGTAGTGTTTCCTAACAATTTACACTTCTCGAGTGTATAAAAACGGGTTGGATCGCACTTTATTCAATCATAATAATGTATTACGCTGATCGAAAAATATATCTCAGATTCCAAAACTGTCTTATTTTATTTCAATTTTATACATGCTATACACTTAAATCATCAAAATTGAATTTTATATCGTCTGTTTAATTTCTACATCATAAGTTCAACTGTATTTATGGGTACTTATTTACTTAGCACTATAAGTACACATACCATCAATATTAACATCACAGTTATAAATATAAAGATAGTTAGTTTTTAGGAATTACTTGGATTTACAAATTTCAGATAGTCTTGTGATTCTACGCATATATATTGTAGTAATTGGTAATTAAGGCATTGTTCTAATTGAAAAGTTGAATTGTAGAGGACTCATTATTAGTGGATATAGAGCGGACGCCGCAACAAACCGGCAAGGCAAAGAAAGCATTGTTGATCAGTCGAGAGGGTTTTTACGCGCTCAAAATTTACGAGACGAACAGTACAGTCGGGCAGCAGACAGCGAATAGATCAGACGAAAAGTTTTACAGTCGGCAGTCAGAACGAAAGAATGTGGTCCAGTCACAAACATGCTTTCAAATGTTAAAAAGTAAAGCAATATTCAGTCGGGAAGGAGACAGAGCAACTAGTGTGTATTCGGTGGTCGAGCGTAGATTCATCATGCTGGCCATAGACAAACCAATGAAGTCCATTTTCAACTAAAGTCACGAGATCTACAAATCCAGGTTGCAGTAAAGCATCGAGAACCAACCAATTTGTGTTAAACCAACTAACAAACAACGCCAATTAGAGCCTGTGAACATTTAGAGTCTGTGAGTACTTAGAATCAATGATGTCCGCAAAATTGTGCACGAAAAGCTAAAAAGAGACCTGGGCGGCCGTAAGTAGAGAAAAACTTTAAAATCCATTTGTAAACCGTGTTTAAAAGATAAAGGCAGATCGTTCTTTAATTATTTAATTATCGATAAAATGAGATCCTTAATTCTTGATAAAATTAAAACTGTTTAAATTCAATCTTCAGTATTATTTCTTCCGCAACAAATTTCGTCTATGTTCAGACGCATTGATTTCCATAAAAAGTAAATGTAATTTTGATTATATAAATTCTGCCATTTATCAAACCCAGTTCAATACCCTGAGATCCCAAATATTTTGTGTATTTTATACTTGTTTTAAAATTGTTAATAAATTTTGTTTGTTCTTTAAAGTTATTAGTGTATTTCATTTCAAAAGCTAGTTAATAATTATTACAATATTTTAAAATGCTATTTAGTAGAAGAAAATCCCTTATGATCCAGAAAAATCTTAATACTTAAGGATTCAACAGTATACTATTACTAAAATAATATAAAATTTCAGTTATAGGCCTATTCCTTTTATGAATACAAATACCTCATGAAATCTTCAGTAAACTAAAGGTCATTGATCAGTGTGACGGATTAAAATACTTCAACCGACAATAATTGGTGTTCGAAAATACTATATTTCTGACGTCTGGCTTCAATACAACGTTGTGTGGAGAAACGTAATTGTCCTTTAATATTACAAAATTAATATTAATTTTTATATACACGTCACAAAAATTCAATCGAATATTTTAAATGGTAATTCCTCACAAAACGTTTATTACGTGATTGAGAAACAAATAATTTATATACAATCGCGTGTATATTCATAAAAATAAATGTTTGTGTGCGTATCGGCATAACACGGCAATGCCAGCCAAATTTTGTACTCACATGACGGTACATCTAACATTTATATTTAACGCTATACTAAGAACTGCACACTTTCCGACACAGTGGACAGTCGCGGAAATCATCCTAATACACATGCCCGGCAAACCACCAAACCTCGCCGAGTCATATAGATAGACCTATAAGCTTACTACCTGCTACCTCTAAACTATTTGAAAGACTCAAAAGGCTAATCCGTATCATAGAAAACAAACATCTCATTCCTGATCACTAATTCGGCTTGAGGGCTGCATACTCTACTATAGAACAGGTTCACATTATTAACGCATCCTTCGAGACAAAAAAGTACTGCAGTGCAGTATTTATCGACGTCAGTCAAGCATTCGATAAAGTTTGGCACAAATGGCTACTATATAAGCTAAAGAAGAGACTACCGGACAACCTAATATTAAAATCATATTTACGTGGCAGACTGTTCCAAGTAAATTACGAAGATGCACTAACCGATCTCAACCCCGTAAATTCTGGAGTGCCCCAAGGCAGCGTCCTGGTGCCGATCTTATATCTACTATACACAGCTGACCTACCAACCTGTGAAAGAGCTACAATAGCTACATATGCAGATGATACTGTGATATCAGTCTCAGAGGATGATCCAGTCAGTGCATCCACGCAGCTACAAAATAGCCTCAATACCATCCACGATTGGCGAAAAAGATGGAGCACAAAAATAAACGCAACAAAATCGGTACACGTCACTTGTACCAAACGTCGGGGTATATGCCCACCAATAATGCTCAATGGACAGCCTGTACCACAGACTGACTCAGCAAAATACCCTGGAATGCATCTCGACAAGGGCCTCACATGGAAGACTCACATATGGAAGAAAGTACTACAATTAAACATAAAACTCAGCACACATCTCTGGCTACTGGGTCAAAGATCAAAACTTTCTCTCGGCAACAATCTACTAATATATAAGACCATTTTTAAGCCCGTCTGGATGTATGGCATCCAGCTATGGGGAACAGCATCATCCACTAACATCGAAATAATTCTAGTCAAAAATACTCCGAACTATCACTAACGCACCATACTACGTAACCAATGCAGACATATATAGGTACCTCAAAGCGAATTCAGTGAAAAGTGTAATTGGGAAAAGCGGTGAAAGATACTTAAAAATACTTGAGTTACACCACAACCAACTAGCAACTAATCTACTAGATAGCAGTAAACACAACCGCAGGCTTAAAATAAACTACACTCTGGACCTGCCCTGCCGCTTCTAGTTGAGAACATTAACTGGAAATAACCTAAATAGTAACAACACCCAAACCGCATCTCATGTTCAAAATTAAATCTCAACTATACTTGGCCTTTTTCGTCTTATCTCGCCCAATGGCAACATTCTCCCTCAACGAACGCCACAGACGAACTCTAGAGATAGACTAATTCTTTTACTGACCCTCCACTAGGTCGCAGCTATAAGATTCCGTTATTAATTTTCCCACGCGTCGACGAACGATAAATTTGACTATGTCGCATCCAACTAACCGTCAAAAACATCCATAATATCAAAACAACCGTGTGGGAATGCTCTTAATCCAACGTTCTCACGCCACACACCGACTAGCAAATCATTATTTCAACAAAAAGACCATTATCTTATCAAATGAATTTGTAATTATACAATTTCAAAAATTATATTATTGGCAACATTGGTGTATATTACAATATATACAGGCTTATATATATTTCACCTTAAAGTGGATATAAAATGAATATAAATGCACTGAAATAAAAAGTTTTAATGTCCCCAATATTTTAATCACTATGAAATTTAATATAAAAACAAGGAAGAAACTAGGTAGTCTGAACAGAGAAAAAATTATATTTAATAGTAGTAACGTATCAAGTGTACTGTAGCTAATGCATGTTATCACACAACGCTAGTTCACGCTACTAGGTCAGAAGCTAAAGAACCACAGTGTACAGGACTCCCGAAATAAGTTCCCTGTTGATATTCATGTATTCAGGTCTTCTCGGCGGTAAAGTTCTCGTCTGACAGACAAGTGATCCGAGGAGAGCTCACGTCAGCGCAAGCAACACGAGGGCAACCGAAGAGGACAATCTCTTACGGACATCAAGTGGGATGCCCACCAATACATAACAAAATATTTCGTTTATTCCGTTTTTATGAGTAATAGACTCTAAGTCCTCCAGAATTATTTTTGCCCTTGAACTAATTTCATTCTGTTACTTGCATGAATTTATTTTGATACATTCTAGACCAAATTAGTGTGTTTATTTCTTTCTAGTTTTCATGCACTACACTTACGTAGTTCCTATAATGTGAAGTAGTCATTATTATTCAATTAATTTCACTATTATTTGTATAACACAATTTTGTCCTTATAAGTCTGCGTCAAGGTATTCATTCGGATTTAAAATTTTAGGAACTTCTGAATAATCCTAATTAGCATGTTATACAAAAGATAAAATAAACATATTGAGGGAAAAATATATCAGAAAGTAAACAAAAGTATAGTTTATCATTTAATTACACGAGAAGATACAGGAGTATTTTGTGATCATGAAACAGATGAAATATTACAAAAGAATGTGAAAACATGTGGACTGCCAGAAATCATAATCATCTTCTAAGTGGAAACCGAGAGGTAAAGAATCTCTGCAGAGATTTTAATTAAAATAATTTATATATATATTGTAATGATTATATTACAAAGGATGGCTTTAATTAAAAAAATTAATTAATTAGTAAAACAAATTTATTCTTTAAAGGTACACTTTATCAGCCTTACTTTGGCACGCCAAAGTGAATCAAATTTACAAACCAAATTTTATTTTATTATTTTTTTTATAATTTGTGGCTTTCTAGGAAAATACAAACTTTCCTATTTTATAAACAATTGCATCCAATTTACTCTTCTTCTCAGGGTCTTTTCTGGGCTTGATAGTAAGAACAATCAAATTTAATAAACTGATTAACAAATCAAAATTTAAATGAACGGAATATAAATTCTATACACAATAAGGAAAAACTAAATCTGACTATTCCTTTATCGTTTACAGACATTAAATAGTTGTGTTTGGACTCACGAATGTTTTTCTGGTACCAGATCTTATTCTTGGAGCACAACTTGAGGGCACAACTCACTAAAAAGGCCCATTATTCACTGATTCTACACCTCATTATTAATACACACGGTAGTTGTTCTCGTTTTATTCCACCTGGAATTTGGGGTCAGCCGCTCCGTCGGTCATCCGTCGGACGTGTGTCTTCTCGATGCCTTTATGAGAAATGTTGCAAACCTTTTGCTCCACTTTGCGATTTTTATAAAATGAGTCTCTCCGTCAAGAACTATTTACTCGTGTTTTATAGAACCTACAGGCCTCGCAGTTGAACTTCCTGGACCACGCTGTTCGTACTCTTAGATCAGCATCCTCATTCTCCCGTAATGTTCGTCGTACCACTCAATTAGCCTCCTCTCTCTCTCAAAACTTTCGCCAGACTGCACGTATGAACGCGCGGTTTCCAACAAAGATTGCCGACAAAGCTTTCCGTGATTGTTGCTTTCAAGAAATTGTACCGCTAACAATCCAATTATTTTAAAACAATTAATGGCCTCCTTAATTAGTATTACAATATCCTAACATGAAACGGATAATATAGAGGAAAGGACAGTCAATATGTTATAGGCAACGTAAAAGTTATATCTAGAGAAAACCGAAAAATACTGAGGAAACGCTATTGAAGGAATCGTATAAGTGAAACTAAAACAACTGGCAGTGTTCACTTCACTTTAAAATAGTGTTTTCCCATAACAGCGTGAGAAATATAAAATACGGCACAAGGAAAACGCCACATAATATTTCAATATTCTAAAAAAAATGGTATTTGAGTTTAGAAAATACAACCATTCAAATGCCTTCTTCTGCTTTATTGAACAGATACTTGAGACCCATTGTCCGTCCACATTTTCACACATATCACGTGGTAACTTGGCAATCGGACGCGTGACGTTCCGTTGAAGGTTACTGGATGTTAGTGGCTTATTCTAGTAATCCTACTGTAGCAAATAACCCCACAAGAAGGATCCCCCAAGACAGAAGACAGTTCACTTTAACATACGTTAATTAACCTTTCCAGGAAAATTTGTATAGTCTCGCGCAGTGTGTAACATGTGGCACCGTCCTGTGCGAAGTTAACATTGTTCACGCCAACATTGCACTACGAGCTCTGAAATACGCTTTTATGGTTCCCATGGTTGTTTAATTTTGTGCATTTTTGCTTCATAATTTTGTATCACCAATCAAGTACGGATGTTACAGTACAGTGCAACGTTGCCTACGTAACCGTTTAAAGTTTTGACATAATTATTTACTAGACTGTTTCGATTTACCAATGACAACTAGAAATGTAAGGTCACAAACTGTAAGGAAGTTGAGAAAGACATGCGTTCGTCATATTTGCTACTGCAGGAGTTAACAATGGTTACAAGGAAGAGGAATTCCCATGATAGCGATGGCGCTATTGTGCTGCACTTTCGTTTACAGCCCGACACATCTGTTCGGTTTCCGTTTCCAGACAGGACTTTCACTCTCCAGTGATATCCTCGGTCAGGCTTCCCTAACGCGCAAGCAATGAGCGCGCTAACAGACTTCGTGATTTCACCTTCGGGAAAAGTGCTCGCTGATGATGTCGGAGCCTCGAGGCAATTGCCTGCTTCAGCCATCGTAATAGAAACTTCCCAGCTAGCAGGCAAAGACGGGAGAAAATTTGGCAATACGTTTTTTAATGGAGTTCTGCAAAATTTCACACGTAACATCAACGCTCAAAAACCCATGGCTCTTCCTACATTCATAAAATTCTCTATCAGTTCACTGCTTTTTAAAAAGTGTGTGTCATATTTACATACGCATTAGAGTATACCATTCTTTGCCGGGTAGGGTATATAAGCACTGGCTCTCAGAAAATAAAGTTTGTGGGTTAAAACCAGGTGTTTTCCTCTAAATACTTTTGCTCGGAGAATGGGTATGTTCCATCTATCATTGCTTTGTATGAAAACCCCTTCCACGACCACCAGTAAGTGTAATTTAAGTGCTTTTAAGGTTGAAATTATACACTTGCAAATTGACCCTATTAAATTCAAACGTAAAAGTTTTATTCGACGCTAATAATGACCGTTTACGAATTTTTTGTAATGCCACCCCCTCCATCCACACCCTTAGAGGTGGTAGGTGTGTCTTAATCCCTCGGTGTTTGTTTCTGGATCGTAAGTAACATATGTACAAAGTTTCGTAGAAGTTTGTCTACACGTTTAAGATTTTGCACGTCGATAAATGTTTCTTTCTCTCCATAATTAACACATTAATAAGAAACAGTGAACTATATTTTTTAATAAAAAATTTTATTGAACGGAACACTTGTTTCAATCTAATCTATAAAGTTGACTTAATATTAAAAAATAGTTTTTCTGTTAATTTGTTCAAAATACCAAGTTTAAATACATAAAAATATGCGTTTGTTGTTACTAATAAAAAGATTGACAATGATTACAAACTATATTTACTGACAATAAAGGTCAAAGTTTTATTTAAAACCTAAATTCATCAATATCAAGCGCTTTCAAATTTTGTATAGGCCTACTAATAGAAAATATATATTTTGAAATCTGCACTTTATGCAATATGTTTCTGTGTAACATTGTCTGCTGATTCAAATAATCTAACGGAATTCCTGGTAGGAGATTCCATGTTGAGTTGATAAAATTAGGTCCAGGGTACATCCAATGTTTAGTTATGTCCAAGAGCTAAATTAGTAACTACGTTATGTGGCAAGTCTGTGTAATCCAGGAACGTAATATATATTTTTTAAAAAATTCGGATATAAAAAGATAATTAATGCAAAAACCTAAATCTTTGGAATTTTAAATTAAATAAACGCAGGAAGAAAGCATAAATCTTTTATTTTGTTAATCATAAACCCGAAACAGAAACTAATGCCACTTTTTAATTTATTGATTGTATTTGCGTCAACATTAGAAACTTTCCATATCTGCTACATTAAATTATTACATTTGGTGCATATTATATATACATATTATTCTAAACCTACGATTCATAATCTAATTAGATTTCATCTACAATGTCAGTTTACTTACTAAACTTTAGAAGATTATTTATTACCGCTGCTGTGGTACATATCGCCCTTCTTGTGTATTTCTCAATTGTGTCTTTACTAATCCTGTCGTGCTTTGGACAGTCGTAGAGGACATGCTGGATAAGCAATAATAGGATAACGATGGGATGGATAGCGCCACACAGAAGAATAGAGGGAAACGAAAGGGCTGCCAACAGTGCTAAGATTGAGACAGAAAAAAAACAACAGTCCTAATTACTTACACCGTTTTAAATTTTTAAAGAATCATTTTTTCATGTATTACTATATTTTGTTCTTGAAATGAGGCCTGCTATTTAACTCGCCACTAGGAACGTAGTTCTCTATGGTTCGTGGCACAGAATGTATTTCATTTCAAAGGCCTTAACATGTTTAAATAACTAATCTCTAAGGATTACTTATCTTCGGAAAAATTCGATAAAATGATACCGATATTTGAAAGAGACAGTGTGTATTCCTCTCGTTTTACGTTCAGGACGAACTTTTGGTAATTTCTGAATACTTAAAAGACCATATATACAAACTTCTTAGTATAAAATTAAGCTTTTATCGAATAGAGTTGACTACGTAGTAATTGCGTCATATAAAGGTACTTTATTTTAGTATTTGGACGTCTGTATGTAATAATGACCATTAAACTCGTTCAGCCCAATAATTCAAAATTAATTAACTTGATATATTGTAGTAGTCAGAGATTGCATCAAGTGATTTCTAATATATAATAATGTAGTTTTGAGGATCACACTGACTGACTATTTTAAATACCGTTATGCTGCTTCTCTGCAGTTTAGTAATGACACAGTTGTTGACGCTGCGCTCTATATTATTTTCGTGTTAAATAATGATACAACAATAATTATTTTGAATTTGTATAATTTTAAATAACACTGGAATCGTGTGTGAATATTCAATACAGAAGAAGAATAACAGATCTTTCTATCAATTACTCATTCGTGATACTAAACTAGTACCAGGTGTATAAGCTCAAATTTGTTATTTTTTAATCAGAAATTTTTTTACATAGAAAGCAAAAAAAAATTATTCAAGCTAGCTACACATTTTTCACGTCTCTAGGGAAATTTGTGGATACCACGACAAAAAAATCCTTCTCTTGCGAGGCAAACCACACATCTGAGGTCTTCGTAAGAATCGAAGTGCTGTTCTGCGATTGCGTAGACCATCGACGAAAACAGGTGGCAATCTTGTGAACGAGTGGCATGGCGTAGCAGATGAAATACTGATAAAAATAATTCCGCGTCCATAGTAGCTTAATATGATCACTAACGTCATCCATCAGCAAACAGCGGATTTAAGCTTATACACCTGGTATTATATGGGAAATTTAGGAGTATATATATAGATATTTATCTGACATGTAACACAATAAATAAATTTAATGCTCAAATAGTCAGAAAAGGTCTAATAATTAGCAACCCAATGAATGCAATGGGAACATGAGAGTAAAACGTTAATTTGGATCTTCATCAGTTGAACAATAGTTGAAAAAGGAAGATGAAGCCTTTATAAATAACATAACCATCTCAAGTTTCTTCAGAAATGTTGAATCTTCTAATAAATTTGATTGTGTACACTTCCAAGTTTTTCAATTATTAGATTTAAAACATTATTTAATATTATAAAAAATTATTGCGAAATGTTGTTACTAAATTTTTTTGTTCGTCCATTGTATTTATTCATTCATAACGTCATGAGGAGTTTCATTGCAAAAATAAAATTTCTTTATGTATTTGGTCTTGATTCCCGTTCTTGACTTAGAATAACGATGAACACAACGCAGCTACCAAAATTCACTTCTTATTGCCGTTGTCGAATAACCGTAACTGAAATTTAAAGTTATCTGTTACGATAGAATCGCGTGTTCTTTACCTTTGATTCGATCTAAGACTGATTCTTATTGAGCACGACCCGGCGAAAACTGTTCTCATAAGAAGCCTATTTCGCTGAATTTTTTTTTGTTTCGTAATATTCTATAGTTTTCCCGCCTGTTTGCGAAGCTAGTAACGTAGACGTGAACCTGTGTCTCTCTGTCCTTGGAGACAGACGAGTGGGTGTTGTGATTGTTAGTTTGCACGTGTGAGGACTTAGTGCGTGGTTTGAACCACCAAATTACCAAACGGTCATACATACATCCAAGGTAACTCTTTTTTCAGAGGGATTTCACGAAGCGTATAATCTAAATTAGACCAGAGTTTCTTTCGATAGAAGCTTAGAAAAAGTGAAAAAACCTCAATGTTTGAACCAGGAGCCAGTTGTAGTGACACAAGAAGTTGAAAATACGTTTCAGGTCACAGAAGTTCCCCTTTCTCCGCAGATATCGTGTCAAGAACGTATCGGTTTTCTGTAACATGACGGATATTTACAATTGACTTCAAACTAAAACATATTCGCGTTTTATTGATATTTTAAACAGAAATGTTTTTATTAAAGATAATCTGGAAATTTTGATGAACTGAATAATGAAGTAAGATGTTAAATGCTGTAATCGAAGCCAGGACCACGGCTGTTACGCAGTCGCTCTGTCCACTCACCTACCCTGATCGAGTCACGGCTCAGTATGAATCAGACAACGACCATTATTTCTCTCCAATTATAATATGCAGAAAGAGACGGTAGATACTCGTACGGAGCCGTGGCAGGATCCATGCAGCCCAGTGGTTAGATCCACTGCGTAATAAGCAATAATTCCGTGCTCCAAAACGGACGATTCTGTTATTATTTCCCATCTTACATCATAAGATATTAATGTTTAAAAAATCAACTGCTGACAGTCGTCTGTGCTACTTTAATTGGTTTCACCTTTGTCCTAACCAGTTGTTCCGGTATTTTAATGGAGTCAAAAATACGTGTAAGGGAAACATAATACAGACAAAAAATAGTCCTTGTATCTGACAGGAGTAAAACTGATATAACTAAATGGAGACGAAAAATATACCTGGTACGCTAAGAAAGTAAAAAGTACGCCCGGTGACTCAAAAATACTCCGGGTAACTGTTTGTCATCAGCGTCCACCTTCACGTCGAGGACCATAAAATTTCCTTAAGCACCATGGGTAAAGCAAAAATTCAACTCAGCGACTCCTAAACTCCGGAATCGACCAAGCTCTGTCCTTTTTAATGCATTGCTTTGTATGAAAACCCCTTCCACGACCACCAGTAAGTGTAATTTAAGTGCAAATTAAGTGAAATTAGACACTTGCAAATTGACCCTATTAAATTCAAACGTAAACGTTTTATTCGACGCTAATAATGGCCGTTTACGAATGTTTTGTAATGCCACCCCCTCCATCCACACCCTTAGAGGTGTGTCTTAATCCCTTGGTGTTTGTTCCTGGATCGTAAGTAACATATGTACAAAATTTCGTAGAAGTTTGTCTACACGTTTAAGATTTTGCACGAAAATTTGTTTCCGCGGCATCCACCCCCCACTTCTTGTAGGGTAAAGTCAGAATTAAACTGATCCAACACCAGAGTCAGTTGTTTACTCATGCAACGGCCTTTCGCCAACTTCCTCCACCACCCTGACTCCTGGGGGGGCTTAACTAAAATATTAAATGTTCAACTTATTGACTTGGACTCTGGATTTGACATCAATGTCGATTTAAGTATTTTTATGTAACCCCTTGCTGTAATTATACACTAAAAACACCTAGAGAGAAACTATTAATCTCATCGACCCTGAAAACTAATTTTTCGACGCTAATATCCGCCGTTATAACATGTTTTAAAATTTTACCCCCCTTCACCCCTAGGGAGTTTCCTAAAATCTGAAACATTTAACTAGAAACTTAGAAGAATAGTGAGACCAATATGAACGTTTACTGTAATTTAGACATAATATTAATGTCATATTTTGCAAACAGAAAATTAAAATTGATATTTATCATGAATATTTAATTCATTTGTGCATGGTGTAAATATATTAGTTTCATGAATAAGGAAGTTATCCAATTCAGACAAAAAAGTGATAATAAAATACCACACAACGTTTCTGGGATCCTTGTCACTTTTTTGTCTGATTTGGCTCCTCTTATTCATTATTTTCAATAAGACGTAATTTTTTTCATTTTGCCTTGTTACTAATTCGTATTGAAAAGTATTATAAAATCCATTTTATTATTACATAATTAAATGTAACAGAAGTTAACAATTTCGATTTTTAAACTTTGACTATTCATTTATTTATATAAATGAGTCGCCAAAAACAATGGCTTCATTTTCTGAGGTTATACTGTTTGTAGATAAAACATACATTATAATAAACATGTCACCATAGAAGAATCATTCACGGCATTGGTTTTCAGCTAATGGCTTTTTAATTAATTATGAAATAACATATTTTCTGCAGTTCCGAAAATAATAGAAATAAATAAATACATGTTAAAATTTGTAGTTCCAAATTCTTAGAAAAATATTTATCTATGGATAATAAATTTTAATGAAAAAATTCACATTAAAGGCGTTGCAACAAAATTAAGCCCACCAACACACGGCGTCCATTTTCCGATCCTTTGGACCTTTCCCGTGGCACGTAGGTGCATGGAAATTACTGGTTGAGTAACACACAATTGCTCGGCAAGCATTTTTTGCGATTGGGTATCGTCCTCGTCCAAAGGAGCCTGCAATTGATAATCCTCAACCTTCCTAGACCGATTTTCTTGTCGCTCAGGGCAAGATTGCCATCTTTTGACAAAAAAAAAACCAGACATGATTACCAAAAGAAAAATGTATGTTGTTGTATGAAATAGCTGATGATGAGCACTGACTATTGTTGACAGATGATAAACTAAAAAAAGGCTTAATGCGATCGCTGACGCCAGAGGATTAAAGGATATATACCTGGTGTCATTTACTGTAGCTCACAGTTTTAAATTTTTTTTTCTTCATATATTCTATTTCTTGAAGCTGACGGCTACAATTAAAAGCAGTAAATTTCAAACTTGCATATTATTTAAAAGACTATTCCGCAGTGCGGACCATGCTGTAGTTACATTATTGTTGTCAGATTGCACGTTTTCATTTGTTTCTTTTGTGCATGTTAATTCACGGGATCTAACAAAACTTAGAAATGTGGATAGAAAGAGTTGCAGGTATAGTTTTTTGTGTACTTTACACTGCAACTTCTGCGATCTTATGTATTAGGCGAAGTGAAATGCGGATCTTATTCACGCTTCGGTTTATATCAATGTTTATGAAGGAAATGTCCAATTACGATCGTCCTTGGTCCAGATCGTTCCAATCGCCACAACGCGACGGCCGGCCTGAACCTTGCGCAATTTGTTATGAACTTCCGCAGGTGTGGCTCCTGCATCCAATATTAATAGCACAAGCAGGAAAGAAAAGGATGGAAAATTCCTACGACATGACCACATTTTCAAGGGCTCACACATTAAGACACGTGAGTTGAGCTCCGTACTTCAATACTTGCGTTTATCATCAAAATGAACTTGTTGACGGAATAGTATCTGAGCACTAAACCAGAAAAACGAGAAAAGTAATAAATATGAACGAGTATGCAAACGAACTCTGACGAGAAAATTACGTAATTCATTTTATAAAAGTGAATAAAGTATAAAATAAATTATCCACATTAAACAACAGCGCTCACGAAACTGGCAGTTGATTATGCTCTAAATTACGGTGGATGTGCTTGCGTGAGGAATTAAGTATTAACTTTGTTGAAACTAGTCTTAGTCGTGTAGTTTTGTTAACTGAAATATGGTTACGCAATTAATTAAGTTATTTCTATTCACGAATTCGAATATTGCTTCTTCTGCGTCCGCTATTTTATTTTATCAGAAGATTGTGATATTATTATCACCTTTACACATGTATATTTTTGATAATCGACCATGTCACATTAGAATAACTTCGGAAGTTGGAGAAATACTATAAAAATATAAATTGTTAGAAACGTATTTGGACAAAGGGCCTCATGCAATGCCGTGCAAATTTTGACCATCGTAGGAAACTTAGGTTCAAATATATATATATATTGTAATAATCAAATATGGGGCTTTATTAAATGAAATAATAAACCAAATTTAAAACATAAATATTTATTTTATTTTGAGGCAATAAAGATAATTACAACAAAATTTGAGATCTTTCTCTCTAGGCCTGTACTGGGTTTGATAATGAACACAACAAATTAATTTAAAATCTTATTAACAAAACAATTTACAATTTACCTAAACAATATGGCAATAGAATGAAATAAATTAAAAATTTAATAAATTAACTCTGATTGACAATTAAAACAGAACGAAATCTGACTTTATCCTTTAATTAAAGTTTGCAATTAATCATTAGTTTTGGTTTTGTTACTTACATACTGTCCAGCTGGTACCAGCATTCTTTTTGGTTTCGGAAGTACACTATTGCAAAATTTTACACTGACTTAATATCGACTCACAGATTTTACACTATTGAAGTCAAAATTGATAGGCTCCCAGGAACTCGGATGATTCTCCTGAATGTCAGCTATCTGATGTCTGCTTGCCTTACAGGAATCCTATGATTCGTAGATTTATTAGTCTTATACTGATTTGGACTTAAACTGCAACGTAGCTCCTTGAAGATTTGTTTTAAATGTTTATTCTTTCGGAGCGAACTAACTTTTCTTTAGCTCCTTGCTGTAGACGTAAAAAAAACTGACTTCTTTTCCTGGCTGGTTATAGACGTAAACTGCTCGACTTTCATGCGCGCAAAACACCATTTTGACTTTTCAACAAAAGCGGCTGAGCTTGCTTTTCCATTGTTGCTTTGTTCGATCAGGCCGCTATAATTGATTTATCAATCAATTCAAATTTTATGTCCAAACAATTAATGGCCTAATTAATTGGCATTACAATAAATATATAAACTATTTAAAAAAATAATGCACGTTTGACTGTTTACCTCACATCTGGAGAGGCCTATTCCTTTCTGTAAAATAGTTATTACGTAATGTAACGACATTCCGGGATTATTTTTTACGCTCAAGCCAATAAAGAATAACAATGAATTTTTTATTTTTTACATATATTCAGTGTTCTTCTAATCGAATAATTAAAATTATGTATTGTTTTATTATATTCCCGTCGTTTCCCGGGATGTCATAATTAAACTCAACGACATCCATAACCCTGGATTTGACTCCAACCTCGGTTGTTTTGCGTTAGTTTTATGTAACGCCCCTCCACCCCATTTTTGAAGGTGCTGTCCTCCCATGCCTAAAGGGGTTGAAATTATACACAATTATATCCGGGAAAACAGTATCTGTCTCATTTACCCTGGAAACCTTTCTCTCCACAAATATATCGGCCATTTTAACGTCTTTGAAAATCCCCCCGCCTCCCCGGGGACGTAGTCTTATCTCCACTGTGTTTGTTTTCCGTTATAAACGAATACAGGAACAAAACTTTGTCCAATTTGCTCCATGGGTGTAGATTTGTGAGCGAAACATAGACACATTCTATTCCCATTCCAACTCATAGGGGTAGAAGTACAACGTAACCGGCAAGTTAAATGTTATAATTAAACTCAGCGACATCCAGAACCCCGACTTCGACTCCAGTTTCGGTCGTTTTTGCTTAATTTTCATGTAACGATCCTCCACCCCCACCCCTATGGGAGCTCCCCTCCTACGCGGAAAGGGGTTGCAATTACACACACATACCATCGGATGAAACACTATGAGTCATATTGAGTCCAATAAATATTGAGTCGACACAAATATCGGCTGTTTTAGAATGTTTTAAAATTCACACTGACGCCCCTGGTGTTTACCGGTAACTTGAAGGTCATAATTAAACTCAGCTCTAATCTTGGTTGTTTCCGTAACGCCCGGCCATCCCCACCCAGGGGTTGTAATTATATACAATGAACAACCGCAGAAACATTATAAATCCCATGGTACCCAACAAAATTTATTCGTCGCACCGTTTTAGGATGTTTCAAAAATTTCCAACCCCCACAGTGTTTGTTTCCGATTCGAACAAGTGTACGAAATTTGGTTATATTTGATCCACGGGTGTATATTTATATGCGGATCATACATACGCGCGCACACTGTCAATTTTACTTATTAGATGGTACCAATTATGTTATCTTATAATATTACAGATTGTATTTTATAATTTGATTAATTCTTTGTTATCTTCGTAATTGGACGATTATCTGTAGTCACAAATAAGTAAACATAAATAATATTCTGGCGCTAATTTGAGAAAGCTAGAATTAAAAGTGAAGATATCGTATCATAAGTTTTATCGTTCATTTTTTGCGATTAATTACCATACGTCATTGGTCGAAAATAATTTACGATTTCGGGTATTGAGAATGTAACAAATATTTCGTACATTATTATAACTGCTGTCCCGTGGTAACGTTTCTCAAAACTATTTTTCTACGCCTCTGGTGACAATCTGCCGAACGTGGAAGGCGATGTTTGCTTCCTCGAGAATTTGATACTTGCCTCTGGGGGACTCTTGAGCAGGAATCTTCTGGGATCCATATCGACTGATTTGAAAGACTTTGATGCATACACAGCAGTAAATATTCCCCCAAGGCCTCGCGAATATGGCAGCCACTGGAGAAGGCGGGCTGTAAATTGTAGTTATACAGCATAATCAAAACCGACTGAAAACTTTTACACCCTGTAAATTACGAGGCTCCACTCTTTACACATAAATATATATTCTTCCATTGGGATTCCACTACGCATAATTGAATCTGTTTTTGTAAGTCCAAGGAAACCCCAAAAACCAATTAAGAATCATATATTTTTAATCTTAAATAATTCCATGAAATAATAACTCCTTCACAGTAAGATAGCTGTTTGCGTCTGAGTGATAGCCTTTTGTAGTTATATTTCTGTTAATAGCGTTGGATACTGTATACTAGTATTATAATAAAGATCTTGAAGATTCAATTCTTCATTGCATTTATAAATGGTGCAAGCAATTGAAATGTTACAGTTAAAGTTTTATTGTAATTTTATTATAAATCCCATTGTATAATATTTAATTGTTATACTGTATTTTACGAGATGTAGAGAAGAAATCTTTATACACTATCAATTTTTCGACGATTTTATTTAAATTCGTCAGTCATTTTTACAGAACGTTCGGCCTTATATTTGGCAAAATCATCTGTCACTTCACTCCTTTAAACAATAAAATTATTTTAAGATCTAATTTATACTGCATCCGAACCATAGGATCAATTATATGTTTAAATAACTTTTTTGTTTAAAGGAGAGAAGCGACATGATTTTGCCAAATATGAAGGCCGAAAGCCTCTGTAAAATTGACTGACGGAATTTAAATAAAATCGTCGAAAAATTGATACTGTATAATACAATCAGGGTTTTCTCTAAAACACGATTTCTACCTGAGTTTTTAAAGTTTGCAAATAATGTCTGAATGTCGTTTTCGTAGAACAATTTCCAAAGCGCATTAATCGCACGGTATAAACTATAGACTTAATACTCTACAATTAATACCTGTGTCACTTAATAAAACTTGCGTACTGATTTTTAGTTAGATTTCGATTGTTTGTATCAATGCGAAGAAAGAAAAATTACACAAAAAAGTATAATATGCAAAACAAATTAATATACAAGAATAATAAATATTCATATCAGAATATATATCATAGAAAAATTTTGAACGAGAAAAACATTGAAATCGAAAAGAAACATAACAGAAAATATATCGAATTGTTAACTTGAAGAATAAATAAAATGAATGTTTTAAACTTTATTAAAAATTGTTTATTATTCATTATTTTAATTTTTAACATTTTTAAGTTCAACTTAATACGTTAGTATTATTATAAATATAGTTTAATTATAAACTATCATGTATAATAATAAATTCAAACATATTAACCATATATAATAGTTATATACACACTTTAGGAATCTTCAGAATCCACATGGTGATAATAATCAGGACGGTAACTGTATAATTAATTAAATTGTTAAAGTAAAAATGGTTTTAATCTCTAGTCGTACGAACGAAAAGCAGAACCAAGAGTAATGTACGAGTACATGAAACAAACACACAAATATATATATATATATATATATATATATATATAGCAACGTCACCCTCAGCTGATAGCACTTGCCTGTATACAATCAAATAGTGATAATGATAATAAATATAAACATAAACGCAAGTAGCGCGATATAAAAGCGTAAAAACCAACCGAATATAACAAATTAAACTTGCTATTATTTATCAAATTATTCATAATACCGACCATGCACTAATCAAAATACAATATAATACACTAAATGGAAATAAAATTTCGAATTTAAAATTAATAAGTTCAGGATATTAATTGCAACAATTTATACTTCAGAAATTATGAAACATAAAACGTCAGTGTTAAAAGTATAATAATTAGATAAATAATTAGCCAAATAACACAAAAATAAGTTATAAATCAAAAGCTAAGCAAAAAATTTAACTTTTAGCATTCCTTTTGAGTTTGTCACGTCGTTGTTTCAATCACCTGACAAAAGCAATAAGGATTGCAAAACGATGTGTGGTATTTATTTAGCACTTCTTTTTGTCTGTTATTTGGCCAATTATATATCTAATTAAATTAATCTTTATGCTGATTTAAACGCCTTGGATGTTTAATAAAATTTAATTAAAATTCAAAAATGAGAAATAAATAAAAACCAAAACTTAAATTTTAATCAAATTCAAGCAATTTTAATTTAAAGAAAACTTAAATTTAAAATTCAAAACAAATTTTAATTGAAATTCCAATGTACAAAAATTTTTACTTTAGTTTAATGTTCAAAAATTTTAATTAAGCAACTGTAAATTTAAATTAATAATATTCAGTTAATTTAATTCAGGAAAATATTAAACTTCAACAAGGCAGATAAACCAAAAATTTAACTAACAGAAATATTGCTAAAAGGTACACAATATATTTTAATTATTCTGACTTTTCAAATTCTGCTTCCAAAATTATTTACAAAGTTTACATATTTTAATTTTAATTGATTTTTGTAATCTTAGATTGCAATATTGTATTATATTTCTAAAATTAAACTTTAAACTCTTTATGATTATTTTTTAAATCTATGCAAATTTTAAATATTAAGTTTAAATAATTAACAATTTGTTATAAAACTCAATCATAAAGTTAATTATCTAGATTTAGAAAAAAATAAGTTAAATAGAGAATTATTTTTCTCAGTTCTTACAATACTCTTTACATTCGAAGAATTAATCAATGTGTAACGTTTCAATGTACTTATCATTCACTCGCCGAGCAGCGGCAACAATTAACTGGTTCATGGATAGTGGATGGGTGAGGTGACGACTGGCGTCAAGTTGCGGACAGTTGTCTCAAAACTGGCACGAATTCGTCTCCGTATTTTTCGAAGAGCACTCCGGCTTTCGCAGCGTAAATTATATTAATTTTACACACGTACTATCGATAAAACTCTTTTCTAACTCGTCGTTACATTAAATTAGAACTCATTGCTTTGACTGGTGTGGACTGTGCGTCGCCAATTCACGGCGAAAACTCTTCAAAATGTCTGAAAAGCACTTCTATTCCAAATTTGAATTTAGGGAACCAATCAGACGTGAGAATTAGGGGTTCAAGTTTCCTGGGTTTCCACCTGATTAGTTTATGACAGTGGAAATTACACCCAGCCTAGAAACACAAAAAGTACGTACTGAGGAATTTGGCACTTTAAATGCCAAAAGTCTAGTAAAATAATTTTTATATCTATTTTAAATAAAATTACATATTTCTTAAATGCAAATTATCACCCATTTCCTTTAACTGTTGATATTACTATTAATTTGCGTGGCAAAAATACTTAATTTATTCAAATTAATTAATAGCAAACTGTAAACAACTGATCTTTTTATAATTCACATTAAATAATTAACGTAATTAAGTTAATATCATAATTCTTAACATAATCACATAAATTAAATTGTTCATTTTTCTTTTCATACACGTAATTAAGTTTTAAAAAGGTATCAAAATTGATTACTTAGCTATTTTTAAAGTTTAAAATGCTTTTTTTCTATGTTTATTAGTAAATTCCATTGGTATTTGTGAATGAATCTGCTCGTTCTATCACTGTACATATACTCTGTGACGTGTAAAATAATGTATCAGTATGTGCTTAAAAGAATATTGAATTTCGGTTATCGGACGCCCTTCGAGTCTCGTGGGAGGCTGACCGGCTAAGCCGATTTGTAGCGATATCGAATAAACGAACACGCCCACGCAGCTTGTTTACTCAGCCCACACTCTTGACGGTACGTGCGTGGGCGTTGCGTGGGTTTATCGACACCAATCGCTTATTAAATACATTTTGTCAAGCAGAAAATGCAACATCCAACGTTTGAACTTGTGAGGTACGTTGAGCCCCCACGTCACGAACTAGCACGTGATAACTTTACATGAGCACGTGATGGACAGTCGAGAAGGAAGTTCTTCCAATTTGTCTTCTAACCTACCCACTTTTAGCCAATTTCTGATATATTTCCCCAACGTGTCGTTTTGCTTGCTCAGTAAAGCCATTTCTTTAAAATAGTGAGAATATACTACTCGCATGTTGTCATAATCGTTTTAAGACGAATGAAAGCATTCAAAACAGTTGAAAATTACTTAAGTGTGCGTCAAAACACCAGCCACTTCACAGTTCTTGTGCGGATTTCTCAGATACATTTTATCGTACCATATAAAACTATTATTATCTCTGTAACGCCTGGTGTTAAATTGAAACAACGTTCATTTTAATTACAGACTTACTATTTTTTCATATTTAAGTTGTGTTTCGTTTCCAACTGTTTGTTGGTCTTCGTCAAATATTAGTTGAAGACAAACTAAGGTAGAGCGCAAATTTGAGACACAAATATAAAAATATAACCACAAAGATTCTGCAGTTAAAATTATAGACGTTGTTAATGGATTCAGGGCTGCTATTTATGTGCAACATTTCAGAGATAATTATTTGTATATATATATATATATATATATATATATATATATATATATATATATATATATATTGTAATAATTAAATTAAATTACCTTTTAAAGAATGAAAGATTTTAAACTTTAACAAACAATAGATTTATTTTCAATCATTTAAACACAATTACACAATTTAACATTTATCTCATGGTCATTACTGGGTTTGATAATGGCGAATCATTTTATTTCTAATCTTAAACACAAATTCCAATTCAACAGAGAAAAGATTTTCTCGTCAATTAGGCCGAAATTTACTTGACAACGAAATTTAAACTAAAAGATGGATTCTAATTAACAAATTTTAATCAAAAGAAGAGAACGAAATCTGACGCTATCTTTTAATCAGGTTTACATACTTAGTTGTTTGTAAATTGTACTCACGGCTGCCCAGCATTCCGGGATACCTTTGTTTTACGAAGCACTATGACGGGTTTTTACACTTCTTTGAAAACTCACAGACTCTAAATTTAATATTTTTAGATCACAACTCAGGAACCAGGATTTCTGCTTTCGTCTCTCACTCGGTTGGTTGCTAATTCTGCCCGGCTATTGTTCACAAGAGTGTTTGTGCTTAACAGGTTTCGTAAATATTACAAAAATGGTCTTGTCTATTTCAACACGACCAATTTCCGTCGCGTCTGACTGCCAACTCCAACCTCTCAATATTTATCTGCGACCTGCCTCTGTCCAAGATTTCCTGCTAACTCTTCAATGTTTTAATGCGACCTTTATCTCGCTAAACCTTCCTGCCAACTCTAATACTGCGAACCGAACTCTACCATATCATAATGTGTACTGCCTCTCTTCTTCCAAATGCGAGCGCCGCATACGCCATTTTTGCAGGGCTTCCGACAAAGAAAACAATGCTTGGCTACATTGTTGTTCTGTTCTGTACTGCCGTCAAGAATATGTTTCTCTAACAATTTGCGTGGCTATGCTTATAACTTGGTGATCTATGCTGCTTGCTTTGTGTTCATTTACTCTAGTATTTAAAGACATCTTAGTGTGTCCGATATAACACAGTGCACAATTTTTACAATTAATTTTATAAACTCTTATAAACTTTTATAAACATAAATTTTTATGTTGATAAAATATTTTTGTCGCCTATTTGTGATTTTGCGATGTATAAATAATAGATATATAGTAGTAGTTTTGACCCTCTTCAGATACCTGGTGTGTTTTTTATTTTGTTACGGTACCAGCAATATTTTTTTCTCCGTGTAGTTAAAAGTTGTATTTTTTTTTACTCCGGTAAGGTACCGGGGAGTATTTTTAGACTAATAAGTTAGCGAGTATTTTTCACATATTGTAGGAGAATTCCCTAGCTTTCAAAGTACCGTCAGTCACCATCGTGGTTTATTTAAAGTTAGATGCCGAGGGGTTATGTCGGGGAGGGGAACATAAATGGGTAAATGTTCTAAACACAGACGCTATTGTTGCTGGTTAAATGAAATGTTTACCAAGAAGTTAGTGTCGAATCAATTCCGTTTCCGGGATAATTTAAATAAATTCCCGGGCAACGCAAGACACTCAGCTAGTATTTGATTTATTTGTTGGTGAATTCAGAAATGTATAATATCAATTACACCTTTTACATTATGATTAATTAGATAACAAAACAGCATCATGAACGACATTGTAAATCTTGGCCTTTTTCTGGTAAGACGGATTGTCCGAGTATAATTATCAGTATATTTTATTCTGTAATCAGTGTCAATGATCTATGTCGAGTTTGATTTCAAGCCATTTGTCTGAACTCGTGTCGTGGTACTAGATCAGCTATCTGTAAATGACCAAACATTGATGATATACGAGCATTAAAAATATTCATTCCTTAGTTATAATTTTTAATATTGTAACATTGACAATTTGCTGCTGATCGTGAAATTCAGACTCGAATCCATTATAAAGAAAATTTGATAAATTAAGGTAAACAGAAGGTAATGTAGCATTTTACGTATTATGTATTGTAATGCCAATTAATTAGGCCATTAATTGTTTGGACATAAGATTTGAATTGTTTGATAAATCCATTATAGCGGCCTGATCGAACAAGGAACAATGGAAAAGCAAGCTCAGCCGTTTTTGTTGAAAAGTCAAAATGGCGTTTTACGCGCATGAAAGTAGAGCAGTTTACGTCTACAGCCAGCTAGGATAGAGTTGGTGATGAAAGATTGCTGTGGACGGATGAAGTTTTTCTGGTGAGCAGCAAAGAGCGGAATAGTAAAGTTGACAGTTTAAGTCTACAACAAGGAGCTAAAGAAAAGTTAGTTCGCTCCGAAAGAATAAACAGTTAAAATAAATCTTCAATGAGCTACGTAGCAGTTTAATGTCCAAATCAGTAAAAGACTAACAAATCTACGAATCATAGGATTCCTGTAAGGCAAGCAGACATCAGATAGCTGACATTCAGGAGGATCATCCGAGTTCCTGGGAGCCTATCAATTTTGACTGAAGTGTAAAATCTGTGACATTTAGAATCAGTGTATAATTTTGCAATAGCGTACTTCCGAAACCAAAAAGAATGCTGGTACCAGCTGGACAATATGTAAGTAACAAATCCAAAACTAATGATTAATTGTAAACGTTAATTAAAGGATAAGGTCAGATTTCGTTCTCCTTTAATTGTGAATCAGAGTTAATTTCTTTACTTTTAAATTTCTTTCATTCTATCGACATATTGTTTAGGTAAATTGTAAACTGTTTTATTAATAAGATTTTAAATCAATTTGTTATGTTCATTATCAAACCCAGTACAGGCCCTGAGAGAAAGATCTCAAATTTTGTTGTAATTATCTGTTATTGCCACAAAATAAAATAAAAATATTTTGTTTTTTAATTTTTGATTATTATTTCATTTAATAATGTCTCATATTTGGTTATAACATAAATGGCGCTTCAACGTGAGGCAAATTCTTTAAATTAAAATTAAATAAAATAAAGGCCAATTGTTGATTATTACAGTATGTATTCCCTGTTATCATCCATACTTAACGATAAAGCCTCCTTTTGAATGTATATAACGATGTACATAAATAGGTGGGTGAATGCTTTGAGTCTGCTCAAAATCCCACGTAAGAGACAACTCCAGAAAACCTTTATTTAGGGTAAATTCATTTTATAATAGTTATTTGTGCTTCAGATAAGAAAATGTGCAGTGGTCTGACGTTTATCAGGTTTGAGAAGTTTTGTGTAAGTTGTGTAAGCTAGACAACCACTGCTTGCACGAGCCGATAAGCAGCCAACGTGCTTAATAAGCCAGGGATATTATCAAGCCCGCTATAATTAACTGGAGAGCCGCGTACTTGCCCTGGATGAGAGCGAAACTATATTGAACAACTCGATAAATATGAGAACGTTATGTACGGCCTGTGGGGGTGGCTTTCGAATTTTAAAGTGGTTGTATACAGCATTTAGCCGCGCGTTACTTCTCTTCAGATATCGTTTTAAATAAAGCAAGGTTAAAATGTTTATATTTTCCACATTAATTTTAATATTCCAGGTGTCTATATTAAGTGTTTGTTTCTGTATTAATTTTTAATTAGCCCGTAAGGAGGAATTACGTATCGACATTATCATTGTTCTTGACTCAACGTAAGTACGAATAACATTTACAATATTTTCGCTTTGTGGTCTGTCTAGGAAATAATACGAGTATGTCACTAACCGAAGTTTATGTTTCGCATTTATGTTATTTACGTTTCACGTTCTTACATTATATTCGGTTATGAATTCAAATGTTTATTTATCATACTGAACATTTTAGGCTCCACGGAAGAATATATTTGATTTTTTAGGATATTATAATAGCATTCACACTACCTGGTGATAAATTTGTTTTATCATACTTATAGTGAATATGTAGATTACGTGGTATTGTTGGTGAAGAAGAAAGAACACTGCAAGACAGGCTAGACAGTCTAGGGGTAACAGAAGGAACATATCAAAAGTACGAGGCATGTTCAGAACGTAAGTGTCCTATATTTTTATGAAAAAGTGTATTTGTCAAAAAAATTACAGAAAATTGATGATACACTTGTTAACTATTTTTCCACATAATCGCCATCCCGTTCAATGCATTTGGTCAGCCGTGGCACATGATTCTTTATGCCCTCCTCGAAGAACTCTCCCACCAGCTCCTTCCCCCACTTCATAAACACTTTCTGCTCGTCAGTTGAAAATTTAATTCCATTCATGTGTGCCTTCAGATAATTTGGAGGCGCCAACATCCCAACCAAATAATTACGAGAGCGCCTTGGTGGCCAGTGCTGTGTGAGGACACTATTGTTTCTGGTTAAATGAAGTGTTTACTGAGACGTTAGGGCTGAATAAATTCCTTCTCCGGGCTAATTTAAATAAATACCCAGGCCAGACTAAGACACTCAGTTAGTAAACAAAAAATTTCTCTCAATAAACTTTATTTTGTTTCGCCTCAGTTGAAATAATCTCACATATATATATTTTTTGGGTGTATACAGGCTATGTATAGGGTGATCCACATTGTGGCAACTCCCCTCTAATAGCATAGGAAAGGGATTTTAAAGGGGGGATGCGGAAGGGTGGAGGAAGGTAGCCAAGGGTTAACTAGGGCCCCCGGGCTATATTTTAAGGATCCTACCCGGCATTCGCCTAAAAGTAATGCAGGGAAAACCCTAGAAAAACCTGCATCGGGTAGGTCGGGCATTGGGTACTTGTCCCACGCCCTTCCGATAGCGGGAGAGGAGTTTGCTGTGGGGACGCAGCATTCCCTTCTCCGTGCCTCGACCAGTTTAGGAGGCAGCTGGCCGACTATTTCAATGGGAATAGCGGACAACTCTTACCGTATGTCCAAGGTCTGTGACCCCGGAATATACACCTTTCAGAACAGGCCGAGGTGCCTCAGCTTGTGGGAACCTTAGTTTATAAACGGAGAGGAAAAGGCATCCCCAAAGGTAGCCCCTTCGTATCTCTCCTACAAGGTTCTGCCTGCGAGAGAACATTCCTCGCAGGTATTGCCTGCGAGAGAATAGCCCTCGCAGGCTTCTCTACCGTATCTCACATATATTTGTCTACTCTTATATAACAAACAAAACGTATAAAGGGAAAGAGAGAACTTATATTGTCTATTCCTACATAGGCAAACAAAAACTTCAATCCTTTGATATATGTGAGTAGCTCACATAAAATATACTCTGAAGTTTTTCTAGACTTCGGGTTATTCGTTACACCCAGCCTTAAGTACAAAACATTTTGGACCTATGTTTCTCATTACGAGTAAGTTTCTTCATTTCTGCTTGAAGAAATTTCTCTTTTAATTCACTATAAGAAGGGAACGATAAATATAAACTACATTTATCAATCATATATTGTACATCACAGTAACATGATGTATGTTAACGTACCACCAAAATATTTCTGGAAAATACTTTAAAGTCCAGGTCTGTTTTCTTCATAAATCACACAAAAAAAACTTACTTAAATGCAGGATAATCGCCATATTGCTTCGTCAAATCCATAATCTGTATAAAATTTTTATTGATTCCGTCCTACTACATTTAACAAATCGATTACATAGTGATTACATAGTGATTGTTAATATTTAAAAATATTCCAGAGTATATAGTATAATAGTTTAAATTAGCTTCCTTATATTAAGGTCCTAGTTGAGTACGTAGACCTGACAGGCAGAAAAGTATATTAGATGTGACGTCTCTGCGAAGATTTACGGCGCATGAAAAATCACCAGTTCCAGGGATCTGCTTGTGAATGAAACGTCAGTCGCTTCACATCCATCCTCAAGCTGACACAGCAATCACGGAACCACCGAGATAATTCACTCGGAAGGAAAATGTTTGAATTATTCATAGCCCAGTTAGAAAATTTTTAATGTTTTATGGTATAGATGCGCTTTTAAATTTGAATTTTGTTAAAACTAATATACCCGAATTAAAATTGCTAAGCAGTAGACATATAATGCAAATTCAATGAAGCTTTATACGCTACACTATAAAGAAGGGGTTTTCCATTCATATCTACAGGTATCTAACCTTCCAGGTTGGATTTATTTTTTAAACAATGGATTACTTCTTTTAATACAATAGAAGATTATGGTGACACATGCCCGCCATTATCCCGTTGCCCATTGGAGTTTCTTCTGTTAATTATGTAATAACACAAAATTATTTTTCCCAGGCCAATGCTGAGTTAATTATTTGTCACTCAAAGAATAATATTGGATGACGTTGTGTTTTCTTTATAAATTGCCAATAGCCTTCATAGTCACTCGGTGTATCAGACAAAGGCGAGGCGCTTAAAAGCAGAAGATCGTCTGGTCACGCGATTGTTGGGTCGATGGAATAGGAACACTATAGTAAAACAATCGACACACGCGATTCTTTTAAGCTGTACATAAGACAATTCTCAGTTTTACTCGTAAATACTGAACACCCAAACAATTCGCAATTGACAACTTTAAACTAAAATATTATAATCAAGACATTTGATTTTATAGAATTATCGCTGGTTAACAGCACACACACGAGCAAAAAGAATATATACATATATATTGTAATAAACAACTGGAAGCTTGAATTAAATGAATCAATTCACAAAAAATTAATTAAAATGTGAATATTAGCCACACTTTGTGGACGTCGAATCTATAATGATTTTAAAAAAAATGGTCTTAAATCATAGGAATAATTAACAACATTTACTAAGCTTTAAAATAAATTTGTTATTGTTGATAGATTTTACAATGTACAAAACCTATTTTTCATGCCGAATTTCATCCATTTAAAACAAATACTTTAATTTTCATTTAATAATTCGTGGCATTTATGAACATACAGTTCATATATCATTACAATCAAATTCGTCGAATCTCTTATCTCAGGGCCATAACTGTGTTTGATAATTAGAACAAAATCGATGTATAACCTGACAATTAACAATTCAAATATAAAAAATTTACCTAAAACAGTATGAAAATAAGTGAAAAGATACATGAACGAAATCTGACTATACCATTTTAATTATCGTTTACAAAATTTGTATAAAAGTATTGTTACTCACGTCCGTCTGGTACCAGATCTCTCTCTTGTATCTTGAAAATTACCACACTAAAAAGCCATTTTTACACAGATCCAACACTTAATTGAAAATTTTAATAGACACGATTAAAATACTCGTCCTCTGCTATCTGGAACCTCGGATGAGCCGCCCCCTGTGGTCTGCTAGTGGTTGTCGGTCCCTTCTATGCGATAATTGTTCAATCAGCGTGAAGCAATCATTCTCTTCACCGTGTGCAAATTATTAAATAAATCTCTCCGTAAAATATTTAGTTGCTTTCATGTAGAAATACAGGATCTCGCCATTCGTACTTTATATCTGCAAACTTTAATTTTCGTTGCTCTACGTGAACTGAACTATATATCTCCCCGTCGACTTTTAACAGTTTCATCTCTCGTACGCAGAATTTTGACTCCTTCACCTTTCAATCGCCGATTCCAGACTGGCGCGGTCTCCATTGTTGAACAAAGAAAAAACCCGCCTTCATTGTCGCCTTTACGCATTCGTACCGCTAACAATTTAATTATATTAGAAACAATTAATGGCCTGTTTAATTGGCATTACAATATATATAGTAATACACAACTTATAGATATTTAAATTATTTTATTTGCCCCATAAAATAATAACAAAATTTAATGTAATTTTCTGAATGTAGTGCATTATATTAATTTTTTAATTTACTTTGCGCTTTACTGAGGAAGAGATTTAAGTAATATTTAAATTTATTTAAATACATCAAAATTAAATTTTACTTTACAGTTTATAATCATTTAATGTAATATACACTATGAAAACTTTAAATCGATTGAATGAAGTTTTTAAGTTATTAAAATTTTAGTATAAATTCTTAACTCGTAATGAAAGAATTGAAATAATAAAGTAGAAAAATTGATTAGTATAAGATTTAAAGATTTTATTTAAAACATATTATTAATTTTTTATATACATTTTACACAAATTTGCCACTGCTACAAATATGAATTTTGACTGTTATCTCAGGGCGCTTTGTCGGGCCTCGTGAAAGGTATAGAATTGCGGTTTAATAAAATTTAAAGACAATTTTTAATTGAAATTACAGAAATATTAACTTATAATATCCCCTAAAATACAAACACAAAATGAAATTATATTTGACAGTACCACAATAACGCAAAGCATACATTGTATATTACTAATATTATTACATTTAAAAATCAACACTCAACACACAGTTTTTGATTATTCCAAATTTTGCACAACACATAATCACGTACTATTTAAGAAAACCTTTGAAACTTTGAAATATAGACCATATATGGTGCACAGCCACTTTCACATATTTAAACACCTGAGCATCAACATTCGATTAATCCTTTTGTAGGTCCAGACAAATAGGATTCCTGCTACGGGACACATTATTTCGCTCACAGCCACTAGTCAGTCAGCAATGCTGCGTCCCCACAGCGAACTCCTCTCCCGCTATCGAAAGGCCGTCGGACAAGTACCCAATGCCCGACCTACCTGATGCAGGTTTTTTACGGTTTTCCCTACATTACTTTTAGGCGAATGCCGGGTAGGATCCTTAAAATATAGCCCGGGGGCCCTAGTTAACCCTTGGCTACCTTCTTCTACCCTTCCGCATCCCCCCCCTTTCAAATCCCTTCCTATGCTATTAAAGGGGAGTTGCCCAATGTGGATCACCCTCATGTAGCCTGTTGCCCTAAAAAGAAAGAAAGGGATACCTTTTCCTCTCCGTTTTTGAACTAAGGTTCCCACAAGTCGAGGCACCTCGGCCTGTTCTGAGAGGTGTATGTTCCGGCGTCACAGACCTTTGGCATACGGTAAGAGTTGTCCGCTATTCCCATCGGAATAGTCGGCCAGCTGCCTCCTAAACTGGTCGACGCACGGCGAAGGGAATGCTGCGTCCCCACAGCAAACTCCTCTCCCGCTATCGGAAGGGCGTGGGACAAGTACCCAATGCCCGACCAACCTGATACAGGTTTTTCTAGGGTTTTCCCTGCATTACTTTTAGGCGAATGCTGGGTAGGATCCTTAAACTATAGCCCGGGGGACCCTAGTTAACCCTTGGATACCTTTCTCTACCCTTCCATCATCCCCCCTTTCAAATCCCTCCCTATGCTATTAAAGGGGAGTTACCACCATGTGGATTACCCTCATGTAGCCTGTTACCCAAAAAAAAAGTTTTGACCGCGGAAACCGGCCAGTATTTCATTGATCATTGATCAGTTAATTATGTTTTAAATACAATTGCCAACAAAATTGGCAAGCGTTCAATTCTCACCTGTTCCGAACTCTCTGACGACTTTACTTTGAACTATTACTCATCTCATGTCCAAAACTAAACTTCTACTCTACTTGGCCTACTTCGTCCTACCTCACCCAATGGCGGCATTCTCCCTCTACCATCAACGCAGACAAACTCTACGGAGAGACTTTTACAACCTTCTCCACCACAATCTGGCGATCAATTACTCTTTTATTGACCAAATGTAACTCCCCTCCACTAGGACGCACTTAGCGTTGACGAGCCTTAAATTTGACTATAACGTTTCCAGCTGACCGTCAAAAACATCCAGAATAAGTAAAACCCGCCTGGAAATGCTCTAAATTCAACGTTCTCATGTCATTGGCTGTTCAAACATACTTTATACTACATGTTCATTATCTTATTAAATATATTTTATAATAGTACAATTTTGAAAATTTAATTATTACAATATCCGTATTTATATACATGGCTGAAAAATGTACGGCGTCAGACTATTATAATAGAGTGCAAAATCTGGAAAATGAAGGGGCTTAATGAATTTTTCTGTAGGTTGACGCCTTAAAGTAACGACATAATATCGCTTTATTATGAATTACACAAATTCTTGTATTGTCATTAGTTGTGTTGCTGTTGTTGAAGTTCGTAAAATTTTCTTTTAATACGCTATGGAGAAATATCGAAAATACCTGATTGTGTTGTTTGATATATACTGTGTAATTATTCCTAGTTAATTGCTGATTTAAAAATCTGCTGGTGATGTATTAAGGTGATTTTATAAATAAATAAATAGACGGCCATGAGTCAGAAAACTATAATGTTTACTAACAATAAATTTTAATTTGAAAACGTTTCGTCCAATTTTGGGACCTCATCAGGTTGGAAAATTTAGAGCAGCAGAACATTGCCTCTAAATTTTACCAAAAAATTGTATTCAAAATTATTTTAAAAAGTGGCCAACCTGATGAGATCTCAAAAGAGGGCGAAACGTCGTGGAAGTAACATTTTTTGTTTATCAACATAATAATTTTCGTACCCATTGCCGTCTATTTCTTTATTTATATCTTATAAACAGTCATATATTTTTTCATCATCATTAAGGTGATTTTAGTGTCCTTCTTGCAATCATTGTCTTTTAAATATGCTCAAAACGGTCCTGTGTCGAATATATTTTGGTTACAGTGCAAGAATATTATGAAAGCGTGAGCGAAATGAATCCAAATATAGTACTAGAGAAGTCACGTGACGGTTAGTGGATGTCCGTGTATCTGGTTGAAGTAATTTGTTATTTTTAGCTTGTCTGTTTGAAGGAAGTATAACGTGTTGAAGGAGGCGGAAGGAGATCGACTGTAGTCTGTTAATTCCCATGGTTACCGCAAGTTTATTATTCGTAGGTAAACTATACAGAACACGAATAGAGAAGACGTAAACACTCAAACAATTTCCTTTTCATAGGTGGGT
The DNA here is from genome assembly GCA_037074705.1 of Zhengitettix transpicula. NCBI lineage: Eukaryota > Metazoa > Arthropoda > Insecta > Orthoptera > Tetrigidae > Zhengitettix > Zhengitettix transpicula. Next base: position 117,097,649 of record CM073592.1, on the reverse strand, counting down.
TAGTTCTGTTGGGATGTAACCACGCGTCGTCCTTTTTTTTTCAGACAAAGCACACACATGAACAAGAGTTACGAAACGATTGCAAACGTTTGCGAAAGCATACGAACGTATACATCCACATCGGGCGTACAACAGTTGTTTGCAAACGTCACCGGAGGTCCCAGATATGCATAGGTAAATAAGGAGACGAAAACTTAGAGTTTCATATTTTCTTAGGAGTAACAACAGTGTTCTTATTGTTATATATTCTCCATTAAACCCGACTTTGTTGCTTTATCAATTAAGGATGAACATTTCCGAAGTCAAAGGCTACATTGAGCCGTATAATGCCTTTCAATTCTTAATTGAAAGTTAACCGACAGAGATAGCGTTGAGGGAATTCAAGTTATCGATTATTGACTTGGACTTTTGACAATAGTGATAAAAAATGCGGGGAATGGAAAGTTGTGATGCGGTCGAGTATCATAATTAAACTTGTTGGAGTATTCAGTACTGAGTGGTTTCTGATTAAATAAAAGTTGTATTGTTAAATAAATAACAATTTTATTCTTACGTAATATTACATCTAAGAAATTAAATAGACTATGTGTCTGTGTGTGTGTATGTGTGTTTGTATGTATGTTCCGCATACAAATCTACAACCGTGAAGCAAATTGGACCAAATTTCGTACACGTGTTCCTTTCAAACCGGAAACATAAACTGTGGGGGTGAGACATCGACTACCTACCCCAGGGCCGGGGTTAGAAAATTTAATACATGCTAAAACGATTAATTTTTGCTTAGAATAAATATTTTGCGGGGTCAGTGAGATTGATAGTGTTTCTCGCGTTTGTGTATGTCTATTCTTTCGTCATGGAACACGTTTCCCTTACCAAAATTACGCGAAAACAACCAACACTGGAGCCGAATCCGAGGTTACGGATGTCACCGACTTTAATTACGACTTTCAACTAGTCGTTTAACCACCAGGGACAGGGGTGGAAATTTTGAAACATGTTACAATTCATCGTAAGAAAATTTTAAGGTGTCAATGAGATAGATAGCGATTCTCCATTGGGAGCACCTTTAGGGATGGGGTGAAGGGACGTTACATATAAACAACCAAGTTTAGAGTCAAATTTGGGGTTATGGATGTCTCTAAGTTTAATTATGACAACCCGGACAACTCCGACCATACAAGGAAGTTCAATAAATAAAATAGGCAAAAAAAGACTTTTAAAATTAAAATTTATTTCATCAATGTATCGGTCCTAATGTCGACCGTCATCAGGGTTATTCAATTTCAACTTTATAGATGTAAAGATTAGATTTTATTTGAATGTGATAAATTAAATAATTAATAAATAAAAATTCTCAAATGGGTCCTCCTGATCCCCTTGAGTCATCAGAATAAGAAATAACATATTTTTACGCGGAACAAACGTATTTAATAAAATGTATTCTAAAGTTCTGTTTTGGTAGTTAATGCGCAAGCATTCATGGAAATTAGAACCTATATTTTGACTGATAAATTATATAACCTCTATTAGTCCTCAAATAATATAAAAACGAGGAGGTTTCTGATTTTTCCTAAGCCACATTCATTTATTACATATTATTTACAACATATCGACCCACCCTGTTGTACGTGCCTGACATTCGTCTCATATATAATATCACATTTCTACAAACAAAATCTTATTTGTACATATTCATAAATATACATTGTAATAATCAGATTAAAAATGGCGTCTAAATAAAATAAAAGATTATTAAAGGTGAACAATTAATCAAAATTTATTAACAAATAATATAATATAAAATAATTACACAATATTTAAAATCTCAGGGTCTTTACTGGGTTTGATAAATGGGTGAATTGAATTTAAATTATCTAACAAAACAGTTAAAGAAATGAAATAATTAAAGAAAAGAAAATAATTGAAGAACGATCTGACGTATCTTAATGAAATGGTTTACAAATAAATTTAGAGTTCTTTTACTTACGGCCGACCAGGTCTCAATTTTGGGGTTTTCTGTGCACACGTTTTTGGGGATATCACTGAATTTAAATTGGTTACAAAACACTTGTCGAAACTTGATGTTCTCGCAGCTGGAAACGGCTACTCCTTCCGAATTAATGGTCAGTCAGATTATTACCAACTTCCTCTCGATGACATCGGTGACGGTCTCTTTACTTATTGAGTTTTTTTTACTGCGGCAGGAAATTAGGTTACTGCTTGTGGCTTTACTTATTGAGAAACTTTCCTGCGACCTTTACTTGATCGAATTATATGTCCAAACTTTACTCGATGAAATTCTGTGTGCCACACCACTCTTAATAAGGTTTTGGCTGCCACTCTTTACTTGATGAACATCTGCCCGCGTCTCTGTGTATGCCTTCCAACCAACTAAACTCGTCTCTCCTCGTTGACTCAAACTGTACTCTTTCGCTCCTCGCCGTAGACTGCTGTTCGTCTCGTAGAATTTCGAATGCGTACGTCTTAACAATGGTTCTTTTGTCTCGCCGCCCGCTTTGTCGCGGTGCACGCTTTATATACTCTAATAATGAGTTCTTTACTTTGCAATTATAACAATGGATTAATTACTAATTACTACAACATATATGTAAAAAATTGCAAAATGTAATCAAAAGACAAAATATTGTTAAAAAACGGCCTATTATAGTATATACAAAACGAGTCAATCAAGTTATTAAACAAAAATATTCTGTGCTGAGTGTGTTTTAATTAATGAAGTTAAATTGTTTAATAAATATGAATTTATATTTTACGCAATTTTAGATTATTTTATTGGAATATAATATGGACCCCATTCCAAATTAGTACACTTGTGTTCATGTCTTTGTTGCGTAACCTAACTTAATTAACTGATAACGATAGAAAAAGGAGGATATGCTTGCAAGATCGACCACACTGCACTTGTACGAACGACGATCATCCTTTGACGTGCCAAGTTTCGTGGGAACAAAACGATTGTTCGTGTTTGTGGACAAATTCACAGTCCACATCGCTCAAACACAAACGTTTGCAAACGCTTGCGATTCTTTTTTGCGAGTTTGGTGAGGACGTGGATTAAAATAAATCGTATCTATAGGAAATTCATACTTTGAGACGCGATTCAATTAATGTTGTGTTCGAACTGTACTGTTCTTTTCTCATTGGTGAGCGAAACACGTGTAAAAGTCGTGCCTAAGACCAAAACTCATATATAATGGAGCGCAACTGGAATAAACTGCATGGTACTGGCCGAATGAGTGAGTAAATGAGGTTTTGCCTGATTTATTTCCGGTAATCCTTCCATTGTCTTTCTTTATAGAATAATTAATTAATTGAATTAATAAGGATTTAAAGGACAACAATTCATAAGTATTAATGAAAAAAACACTTATTCCAATTTTCTGGCATTGGGCAACCTAACAAGTGGAACTATTTTAATCAAAGCGACTACGAAGTCAATTAACGCCATGTAAGCATCAAAGTGTTCGGTTTCTGGGTCAGATCCTGCTTAACTGGCAATCTAAGCAATAAAAGTATTTTACCGAGTACATGCACGTGAGTGAATAAAAATTCATTCCAGATATTTATAGCTCCTTTCTTTTCTCCAAGCTTATTGAGCCGCTTGTATGACGCACAGTTCACAGGGCAGGCTGTGCTCTGTATGAACCATTATCTCGACGTGTTTCCCAGGTGTTAGCGAAAGTAGTTGGCCGTGAATCGGAGATCGATCAAACAAATCACTCATGCTTTTTAAGTTTTTTCAGTATAAGTACCGTTAGCCGCGCGTGATAAAATTCAAAAGCACCTAAATTTTAGCAGTTTCAGTTAATATTTCTACAGTTACAGGTTTTTTATTATATGGATTGGCGTCGTATTTATTGTGGGCACATACTTTCCTAAATCCAAATCATTGTAAGGAACATAAAAAAGGAATTCACAACATTTGCACTACAAAATTAGAGTGTTTTTCTCTAACCCAGATCCGCGGAATACATTCGGAAAATTTAACATAATCTAGATAATATGTGAGGTACGTTACAGAACTTGAAAAATAAACCTTATTGATAATGTGGTTTCCTCGGATATCCTCCTCACTTTTAATAAGAAAATATTATTACTTTCTATGTGCAGATTTTTTGAGGAAATGTAAGTAATTTCGTTTAAATATGTATAGTGCCTTATAATTAAGACTATGTTAATGTATCTGTTGATATCATTTATGTGCTATGACCATATCAGTTCCATACTATTATTTTTGTTAGAGTAACAGGCTACATGAGGGTAACTCCCATTGCGGCAACTCTACTTTAATAGCATAGGAAGGGATTTGAAAGGGGGGGGAGGCATTCGGAAGGGTAGAGGAAGGTAGTCAAGGGTTAACTAGGGCCCCCGGGCTATAATTTAAGGATCCTACCCGGCATTCGCCTAATAGCGATACAGGAAAAACCCTAGAAAACATTCATCAGGTAGGTCGGGCATTGGGTACTAATCTCACGCCCTTCCGATAGCGTTCTGTGGGGACGCAGCATTCCCTTCTCGTGCCTCGACCAGTCTAGGAGGCAGCTAGCCGATTGTTCCCATGGGTACAGCGAACAACTCTTACCGTATGCCCAAGGTCTCCGACCCTCCTAAAACAGGTGCCTCGGTTTGTGGGAACCTGAGGTCATAATCGGCGAGAGGAAAAGGCATCCCCAAAGGTAGCCCACTCCGTCTCTCCAGAAAGGCTCAGTCTGTGAGAGAACAGCGCTCACAGGGCTCATTCACGTTCCCATAATATTCTGAAAGTAGGATGTGTTAATACGTTTAACTGAAATACACAACCTCGTGCATTTAGTTGAATCACACTAATACAGCTGAAAAGTCTTTACATCCTGCAAAAACAAAATAATTTTTTTTCTTAAAGAACATAAAGTTTTAGATAATATTAATTAACGTCAGTAATAAGAAGTATTTGCATATAATTGACCATTAAGATAATAATAATTAACGTCTGTAAAACGAAATATTTGCATGTAATTGGCCACTAATAGACAAATAAACACAAAGTTCACGCAACGTATCTTCTACGGCTTGGCATAGCTTCTCAAGCACTGAACGTAACAAAAAAACTATATGAGAGGGAACCCATCAAACAGTTCAAAGAAATGAAGGCAAAGATATCAGGTACACCATAGGTCGTCAGACATTTTACTTAGTACATATTTGTCACTTTTAATATTAAGGATAAATCCAATGCTGATCATACATTTCCGAGAATATTCTGGGAGTTTTAGGTTCGACGTCAAGAATTCTGAAATTACTCCATTTTTTTTACATGAGGTCAATCCACATGGTGAAAACTTCCCTTTAATAGCATAGGGATTTGAAAGGGGGGATGCGGAAGGGTAGAGGAAGGTAGCCAAGGGTTAACTAGGGCCCCCGGGCTATGGTTTAAGGATCCTACCCGGCAATTCGCCTTAAAGTTATGCATCAGGTAGGTCGGGCATTTGGTACTTGTCCCACGCCCTTCCGATGGCGGGAGAAGGGTTAGCTGTGGGGTCGCAGCTTTCCCCTCTCCGTGCCTTGACCGGTTTACGAGGCAGTTGACCGACTATTCCAATAGGAATAGCGGACAACTCTTACCGTATGTCCAAGGTCTGCGACCCCGGAACATACACCTCTCAAAACAGTCCGCGGTGCCTCGGCATGTGGGAACCTTTGTTCTAAAAAAACAGAGAGATATGAATTGGCAATTCCACGAAGGAACAAATAATCATTTCAAGTCATATTAAAAATAAAAAATTGATGGTTCATTTTAAAATATAAAGTTTCTTAAAATAACTTTTTATATATGTGGTCCATGTTAAATGAAAATTCTTTATCTTTGTACTGATGAGAATAGTCGAAAGCTCGTCAAAATTAATATTTAAATATTTTGAAAATTGATTCATTATTTTTCCATTTCAATTTGATTACTGATTGATTGGAGTTACTACTGAAATTAAGTAAGTAGATATGTAGCCACTTCTCCCAAACTTCACATTTAAGAATATAAATTTATCTCAATTCAACTATATACCACATACTTATTCAAAATTAAATTTAATCATTTCAACCTTTAACATTATTTTGTTGGAACTGAAATAATTTTGGAAACAGAGAGAATTTACTTGATGGCATTTTCGATTACGAAATTTTCTACCCTAATAGCAAAGTAATTGGTAGGTAACATGAACTTTCCACAATTAGAAATTGAGATTTATCAACTATCCAAATTTACGGTTAACTGAGGTAATCTTTTGGTTATATATAATTTTATGTTTAAATTCAATATGTAATTTGTGCATATAATGGACTAAATTCCAATAAAATTTACAATTGTTACTTGATTGCTAAGGTCGCATTCTCATCACGAAATAAACAATGGTCAAAGTTATCATCAACTTTTGTACTCTTCCTTTAGAAGACGATTTTTATTTCTCTCTGCTACGGTTCAGCAATAAATAAAATAACAAATATGTTCGAAAAATGTCAGCATTGTAAGATGTTTTGATTACGAGGAGGAAGAAACTTTTCCCGTGTTGAATATGATAAATATATATTTATATATAGGCTATATATAATTAGAGAGGTCAGTAGTAAACTCGTTTGTTCAAATTAGAACTCGCTTTTATAATTGAATGGAAGGCGCTGTAATGGGAACAATTTAACGCTCGAGCTCACACGGCAAGGAGAAAAAAACGAGCCATTTCTTTCCTGAGTCTGTGTTCTATGGCTGAACCTAAGCAACACAGCGTAGAAATCGCATTGGCGTTCTTCATGCATAAGAAATAAAAAGGGTGATTAAAAAAATATATAAATTAAGAACTGGAAAAAATTTTACGTATTCGACATATTTGAGAGCCAATCTACGTGTTACATTATTACATTTTATTTTAGGTAACAGGCTACATGACGGTAATCCACATAATGGCAACTCCCCTTTAATAGCATAGGAAGGGATTTGAAAGGGGGGATGCGGAAGGGTGAGAGGAAGGTAGCCAAGGGTTAGCTAGGGCCCCCGGACTATGGTTTAAGGATCCTACTCGGCAAGTCGCCTAAAAGTGATGCAGGGAAAACCCTAGTAAAACCTGCATCAGGTAGGTTGAGAATTGGGTACTTGTCCCACGCCCTTCCGAAGGCGGGAGAGGGGTTTTCTGTGGGATCGCAGCTTTCCCCTCGCCGTGCCTTGACCGGTTTAGAAGGCAGCTGGCTGACTATTCCAATAGGAATAGCGGACAAGTCTTACCGTATGTCCAAGGTCTGTGACCCCGGAACATACACCTCTCAAAACAGGCCGAGGTGCTTTCTGACCCGTTCGAGTTAAATGATGTATATGAACTCATGGCTGGTGGTTTCAAACTGCGATTTACACCATTCTATTTTTGTGGTAAATCATGTACATCACGTGTTAAGAAGCATGTGCAGTTCTATGCCGGAGGGGAGCAAAGAATTAATAAAACTAATTCAATAATACACTGTATTGGATCTGACGAAGAAATTGCTATACATTTATAAAAATGAATCTATCTAGTCTTCTTCTATCAATAAAATAGACAATAAGTTTGTTTGTTTGTTCCGCAAATAAATCCACACCCGAGGAAAATTCTCGATCAAATTTTGTACAAGTGTCCTTTCGAAACAAACACTATGGGTATAAGAAACAACTACTACCGCTAGGTTACGGATGGACGGGGGTTAAAATTTACTAACGTGTATTTGTGGAAACAAATCTAATATAACGTTCAGTCAGATAAAAGAATTTGCAATGCTTTCATAGTTGCCATTCGATTTAAATGACACGTATGAGTCCATTCCATACGTAATATATTTATTGTAATACCAATTAAAGAGGCCATTAATTGTTTTAATTAAATTGGATTGTTATCGGCGAAAATATATATCAAAACAAACAATGTAAGGTCGAGCCATTGTTAGCGAACGCACGCCGAAAGTTCCAGCCCAAACGCCAGTCTGCGGCGAGACGCGAAACATAAAAGTCTGCGTCGCGAACTAAAAACGTAAAATGTGGATGCTGATTTAAAAGTATGAATAGCGCGGTCAAAGAAGTCTAACTGCGAGATCTATTTAATTTACATAAAACGCGAGTAAACAGTTTTGACGGCGAGACTCAAATAATAATCGCAAAGTTGGAAGCAAAAGGTTTTGCTTCACACAGAATGAACTAAATTTCGCATAGAGGCATCCTTGAGACCTAGGTCCGAGGGCTGACTGAGGGGTGGCTGATCCAAAGTTCCAGGTGGCAGAGAACGAGAACATCGACCGTGTGTATTGAAAATTTAATGTGCAGAATCAGTGAAAAATGGCCTTTTTAGTGAGTGTTGTCCTGAAGCTCCAAGAATCAGATCTGGAACCTGAAAGACATTTGTAAGTCCAAAACCATTATTTAAAATCTGTAAACGAGAATTAAAGGTAGAAGTCAGATTTCGTTCGTTTTTCTTTTCATTTAGTTTCTTTCATTTTGTTTATTTTCATATTGTATTAAGTTAACTTCAATGAGTTTTAATTGTTAATGTTAGCTTATTAAATTGGATTGTTCTTACTATCAAACTAAGTAATGACCCTCAGATAAAGAGAATTTCGACGTATTTGAGTGTAAAATATAAAGTTGTATTTTTCCTAGAGCGCCACGAATTGGAAAATTCAAATAAAATATTTGTTTGTAAACTTGATGAAAATCGGCGTATAAAGTAGCGATTGCAAATTGTACTTTTAAAGAATAAACTTTTAAATCTTAATAATTTTGTTAATTTTTTTTAATTAAGACCACCTTTTTATTTATTACATAAATTGGCTTCCACAACGTGGGGATAATTTAATTCATTTACTCTCTTATTAATTATTACAGTATATTTAATTAAAATGATACGAAATAATAATAAAGTAATCAACTGGATGTTTATTATTCTCAGGTCTTCAGATTATAATCACTTAACAAACTCTCTTCGTTTTGCACATATATTTATTTCATCTTTAGCTAAATCCTTGTAATCAATCCGTACAGTAATTTGGCTGGATATTTATCCGTGAAGCTCGTATTTATTTATATGCTGTAGAATTAGTATATCGATAATTTCGTCGCTACTGAACTATTTTATTTTTCATAAACCTTTACTGATAAAAATTCTAACGGTCGCACATGGAATTCGAAATTTTCCTGGTTTTACGTTACAAAAATTTCATGAGACAAATTCCCTGGACAACAGCTGTTGCCAAACTCGTATGGATACAAGAGAAGGCGGTTGCTATCTCCTCGGAACGGCGCCCCTGAGAACTTTTCGAACAGAGATCCTCTGTGTCTTCTTCGGAATCTCCCGGGACAGTTCCCACTGTATCTTCCATCAACAGCCCGGTCAAATAATGCAGTTGTTCGTCGGTTGAGCAATGTAGTGCTATCTTGGCTACATCCACAACGAGGAAGCGTCTTTTGTTCTCATTCCTATGATATAATCGCAAAGTTAGCAATTCTCCATCTCCTCTTCCAAAATTAATATTGTGTCGTAGGGACGATGTACGAGGCATGTTCAAAAAGGAAGTGTAGTAGATTTTTATGTCGTTTTAGAAAACATGTATTTGAAAAAAAAAATACATAATATTGTTGACTATTTTTCCACATGATCGCCATCAATACCCGTTCAATGCATGTGGTGAATAACTCTCCCTCCAGCTCCTTCCCCCACTTCAAACCTCTTTCTGCACCTGCTCGGCAGTTGAAAATTTAATTCCACTCATGTGTGCCTTCAGGGAGATGAAAAGATGATAATCACAAGGCGCCAAGTCAGGGGAATACGGGGGTGGTTCAAAACATCCTAACCAAAAGAGCTGAAGAACGCGTTGGTGGTTAAGGCTGTGTGAGGACGGGCGTTGTCGTTCAACAAGCACACTCCTCTCGTCAGCATTCCCCTCTTTTTGTTTTGAATCATCCGTTTTTTTAGGGACTCACAATATCGTTGTGCATTGATAGTCGCCCCTAAGGCAGAAATTCGACCAAAATAATGCCGTTTATGTCCCAAGACACTTTAGGTCACGATTTTTGTAGTTTTATTTTTTTTGGCAGGTGGGTAATTGGTGTGACGCCACTGTGGCGACTGCCTTTTTGACTCAGGCGTGTAATGAGCCATCCACGTTTCATCTCCAGTTAGAAGAAGAACTCAGAAAATCCTCACCTTCCACGAGTAGGAAACAACACAGCACGTGGCTCACTCTTGGCGGGATTTCTTACCTACATCTTACACGAAACTGGACACTACAACGGGAGTTTACGTACTACCATGTTTCTGCGTTTATCGCTCGGTCAGGAAATCCACCTCTACCACTCAGTGTTACCAAAAAAATTACAGCCCGCTTTGGTAACAGTAGTCTTACTTTCTGAACATGTCCCGTATACTGTCTATGAATCATTTAATTTAAATAGCACTATCTGTTGTTCACATGAATTATAAATGATAGTATGAGTTTGGTGTTAGTAGTACTAATGATGGGAAAGAATTTAACTAGCGTAATTCTTCTGAACTAATGAGGAAAAGAACCGTATCCACGTACCCATTATTGATTATTAATTTAGCATGACATTGATCTGTCCTGTGCCAAATTTTCCAGATTACATCATTCACAGTGTCAGGCATTCAGAACTATATGATTTGTATGCTGTCATTTCTGCCGTCCCTTTACATTATTGTACAAAATTATCTATTCTACACCGGGTGCTCGAAAATTCCCCTTATAAACGTTTAAGACGTGTGAGTTGGTATGTCATATTTTGAATACAAAACCATGTCCATAAAAGTATTGTTTGACGTCTACACTGGCTCTCTATCCTGGAGCGAGCCTCAATCACGTCGATTTGAAATTGCCTGCGACATGGTTGAGTACACTTTACAGAATGCACAGACTTGGTCCTTCTGTATGACTTATCTTATAAAAATATTTTTATCCACAACGTCCAACACGTACCTTTTTCGCCACAGTTACGCAACGGATCCAGAAAAAGGGACCTTCACCATGAGCAGGACTGACTGTGATTCTGAAAAAAGACGTCACACTCAAGAATGTGAAGAGGCAGTATTGCAACACGTTGAAGAGAACGCGTCAACAAATACACAAGCAATTGACGTACAATGGATGTTGCTCCCAGGACCGTATGTAATGTTATGCGTGAACAACTACACCGATAGCACCTCCAAAGGATACAGTTATTACTGTCAGCCGTTTTTGCATCACGAATTGACGTCGGTCGTCATTTCTGCTATTAACTCCTGTTTTCGTGACACGTTCTCTTCCCAGATGAACGCAATTTCTATCTAGGCAGACAAAATCTTTCGTTCCATACATGTCGAAGGATTTCTACACAGAGTGGGGGTATTCTATCCGGTCATGTGATTGGGACGTACATTCTTCCACCCAAGGTTCCATGTACTTGATCTTCCTAGAAGTATTTAATACAGTGCCAGGGAAAGTCCGTCAAGACATGAGGTTTCAGCAACCCTCACTTTTCACTTGATGTACGGGAATATCTGGACCGATTTACGAGACTCCTGTAGAAACAGGCATTAGCAATAGACTGGAAGATATGGAACGAGTTTACCAGAGCATCATTCGTAGGTACACTGTGTACAACGACGTTGTAGTGGATCAGAATGCTGACCATCCTTCGAAGAAGATGTAATATTTACTTTCTGGGTCTGAGATTATGGGTTGGGTTTCTATTTCGTAAGTAAATAAAAAAGGATTTAATTATTAAAAAATAATAATTACATGATAAAAAAATGGATCCTCCGATTTCGATTCATCAGAACTCGAAATTTCCAAGTCGACCAATCGCTGCTAATTTTATTTTTATGTCATTCGTTGGCCTCAGCCGAGATAGCAACCAATGAAATCTATCGTGCATCCCGCTAAACGGAATTCTTCCAGGTGTCTGAAATTTTGGTGTCCCGTTCTGTGAAACAGATGTTCCAGGTTTCCATTTGTTAAGCCTAATCATTACGGTCGTCACTCGAAGCTGTCAGTCACCCTTTTTAACGTCTTCTTGTTCACAGTCCTTTGTATTGTTGTTCATTTGTCCAAAGAGGTACGCAGGCCACCTTCCGAGTCCAGCATCCCAATCCACATGACCAAACAAAGTCTACCGTCTTGCGAAATAAATCGCTTTACTCTATCAATCATTATAAAGAAAAAACAGATTGTTAATTCTAATTAAACAAAAGCGTTTGTGAAAAATGATTAAGTTTCCTTTTTGTTTATTCGCATTATCACCTAATGAGTTGAATTTTAATCAAAGTGATGTATTGAGTCAAGTCTATCTATGTGACGTAAGGAAAAGTGGTGGCGTTAAAACCCTGCTTTTAAACTGTTGTAACACGGAAACGGTGACGTTTCCGGACATGAGTTCGTTCCTAATCAACACAGGCTGTCGACGGCTTTCCGCCTTTATCACGGTCGAATTTAGCTCTACACAACGTTGCTTGTCTTCTTCAAAATCAGGCTTCAAACCGCGTACAATATGATCATCCCTGTATTAAACATCATTGTTATATATCTTCTTTTTTTTAAGCCAACAGGCTACATGAGGGTAATCCACATTGGGAAACTCCCCTTTAATAGCATAGGAAGGCATTTTAAAGGGGGGATGCGGAAGGGTAGAGGAAGGTAGCCAAAGGTTAACTAGGGCCCCCAGGCTATGGTTTAAGGGTCCTACCCGGCAATTCGCCTAAAAGTGATGCAGGGAAAACCCTAGAAAAACCTGCATCAGGATGCTTGGCCCACGCCCTTCCGATGGCGGGAGAGGGGTTAGCTGTGGGGTCGCAGCATTCCCCTCTCCGTGCCTTGACCAGTTTAGGAGGCAGATGGCCGACTATTCCAATAGGAATAGCGGACAACTCTTACCGTATGCATAAGGTCTGCGACCCCGGTACATACACCCCTCAAAACCGGGGGGCTTTGGCATGTGGGAACCTTAGTTCAAAAACCAGAGAGATGTGAAGGCATCCCCAAAGGTAGCCTCCGCTAGAGCTCTCTGTGGGTTAGGTTTTATAGATCTTCAAATCCGAGATCCTTGAAATAGTTTTGCATTTCATTATCGATTGAAGGATAGAAATGAATCCCTTTAATAAATTAAAGTCAACTTGGCGACGTTTACAAGTTACTTTTTCCGTCATTTGACTAATTCTTTAAGTTAATATGCCCAATTTACATCGCATAATTAGAATATGACATAGAATGCACCTTTAAATTTATATTTATTGGCACATTATTAAAAAAACGCTATAAAAGAAATTAAATTTTCCAATGATGTGTTTGATAATTTAGTAAATATTTCATTTTTTTATATTTTAAAACTGCTGCCTATAATTTGTTGACGTATTTAAAAATCTACTATTAATTTGAATTCTTCGCTAAATTCAATACTATTTGTGTAAATAAACATAATCCATACTTATTATTACTTAAAAGAAAAAATAGCAGTTTATTGTGAAATTCGTTTGTATCTTGTATTCAGCACTTATTAAAATTAGTCAATTCCGTCACAAAGATTGTCTTTGCAGATGGTGCGCAATGAATCCTCGCTTTGTTCAGTCCGCCTTGCCCCTCTTTTTTACCCGAGTCACATTTTTCGAAGGCGTCATCGCATACATCTTTCCATCTGTTCAAATAATGTCGCGTGTTCTCCCAAAAGTCAAGCTGTGGTCAGTTCGTTCAACTCGACTCTGGGTCACGCGAACCGAAGCAACTCATCACTTACGACAGACGGAGAGAGCTACCATTAATAATTACAAGGGATCGACGTTTCCATTGATAAAGTCGTGGAATGTAACTCGGAGCAATTGTGGATTATGACCCGGAGTAACTTTGATCACGAGCATCGTATAAAGGCGCGTTTACAGCAAGTGTTGTCAACATTTTTGTCACCGACAATGTAGAGCACCAAAAGTTTACAACAAATGTTGACTGCAAGACACGACAACACTGTTGCGAAAAAATTGCCCATAGCCCGAGGGAAATGTTAACAACATAAAAAAATTGTTGCTAACAAATGCTCTGGAATTCTTCTAAAAGTTGTTAACGTTTGATGGCAAGTCCGGTAACTCCGGTGTAACCGCGGCTTAAGAAACATGACGGTTCATTTTCAGCAACTGGAAGAAGACGACCATTTCTGTGTATCTCGGAAATGTGTATGAACGTTGGAAATGCGTATTCGTAATAGATGGAACGAGATTTCAACCTTGGCTTCACAAAAAGCAATATCTACTACTTCTTTCTTCCTTCCTTGAAATCTATCTATATAATAAAAAAGGATGTATATTTGTATGTATGTATGTATGTATGTATGTATGTATGTATGTATGTATGTATTTACGTTGTTCTTTATACAAATTTTATCGCGTGGACAGAATTCAACAAAAATTGGTATATATATTCTGCCAAAATCGAGAACCGGTACTGTGGGGGGTGAGAAACCCCTAGAATAAACGTGGAAATAATTATAATTGAAATAAGTTACGAATTAGTGTTAAATTACTGCGCGAGACGATGACGTCATAAGTTTTCAAGACATTGACGCATCATAAAAATATAGTTCTGTATTTCGTAATGAAATAAAGCAGAAATATTTTGATCGAATAAAAAGTAAAATTTTTTCCAGTAATACTCCATCGAATAGTAATAAAAAACAATACCAAATACTTTACCATCCATGCGCAAAGTTAATTTGGAATAGTTAATTATCCCGCTATCTTTGATAAAGCCAATATGGCGCCTTATAATACATTCAAATGTGTGTCGGTCGAGATTTATAAAATTTCATAATATACCGTACTATTGTATCCTGTATAATATTTCAGAAGATAATGAGATTTGTCTAAGGTACGACTGCTGAATTATATGTTTGTAACTATAAAAGTATTGAAAATGACGTACGGAACTCCGAAAGTTTTTATGGTCGTTATTCAATTAATGCACTATCAGTCAGAGGAATGTACAGAAATAGGAACATTTAAATTGAATTAAAAGTACAATTAATTATACTTTACGCAACGTATTTCTATAAATTTGTATAAATGTAAACAAATTATTGCGTGCAATTTGTGTCGTGAAACAAAAATTTGAGGTTAGGATAGCAATATTTGTTTTCCATTTTTGGGAACGACGTTATAGATGTTCAATTTCTGAGAAATGAAGCTGAGCAAAAATATTTTGATTGAATAATAAGTATAATTAAATCTACCAATACCACATCGAGTGATAAATATAATTTATTATGAAAGGTTATACAATCCATGGCATTAATTTTCTTTTAAGTAACTTGACTTTTGACGTGGAATATTTAACGGGATCAGGGACCAATATGTTTCCCAATTATATCTTGCAATACGCACTGGAAGATACATAGAATTATGATAAAAACAATACTTAAATGTTCAAAATTGATATTTTTTTATTGAAGACAGCGTATTTCGTAATGTTTTGCATTAATTTTATACAATGCTACCAACTGCAGATTGCTAAAACCACCAAATAGTTTAATTTCAGATGGAAAAATTATATGTCTACAAATTTAATAATTGCTTTAAATGGTGTATGTATATCTATCTATCTATATATATTATATAAAATTGTCTTATACGGGTATGTTCGAGGAGCGTTACATAAAAATAGCGCAAAAGCAACCGAAATTGGAGTGTATCGGGACATCTCGGGCAACGCCGGGCACCCAGCTAGTGTAATATAATATTCTAACGAGCGTCATGATATAATATTCATAACCAATAGTTTTGTACGTATACGTATATATATATATCAAAGACGACAATGGAAAACATAGACTAGCTTTGTTGTGAACTGCGCGCATTGTACGGTAGTCAGTTGGTTGCAGTCTGGCGAATATAATGGTCGAGAGAGGGAGCAGAATTTAAGAGTGCGAACAGCGTGGTCCAAGCATATAAATTCAACTGAGAGACTTATATGTTTTAAAAATCTAAGTAAAAATATTTGGACGGAGAGACAAGTTATAAAAAAACCTGCAAAGCTGAAACAAAAAGTTTAGCGCCACGTTCAGATACATAGGCGTTCCGAAATAACATTTTCCGCAGAAAGGCATGGAAATAATTCGTCCGACTGTTGACCGGAGGAATAATACAATAACTACAACCGTGTGCTTTGATCAAGTGTAGAGTTAGTGATCAATGGCCGTTTTAGTTAATTGTGTCCCCAAGCTCCAAAACTAAGTCTGGTACCAGCAGGACAGTTGTAAGTACAAAACCAAACTAATTAAATTCTGTAAACGGTAATTAAAAGGGTATAGTCAGATGTCGGTTCTTTTCATTTTGTTAGATTTCGTATTCCGTTCGTTTCAATTTGGTTGAATTGTTAATTATTTAATTTATAATTTTGATTGTTCTTACTCATCAAACCCAGTTAAAGACCCTGAGAAGAAAAGTTATTAAATTTGATTGTTTGTGAAATATAAAGATTGTATTTTACTTTGAACGCCACAAATTATAAAATAAAAATATTTGTTTTGTAAATTTTGAAATTATTGTATTCGGCTTGCCAACCTAAGGCAAATCATTTGTAAAACTAAATGAACACCTGTTGACATAATCTTTCGCAAATTAAAAGTTTTTTTAATCTTAATCAATTTTGTTATTTATTTCAGTTTAATTAATTATTTACTTTTAATCATTACAATATATATATAAAAGTAATTTTAAATATCCGATTTCGTCACAATATATTTATGAAGTGACATACGAACAATTTTTCGACAATTTTCGTCACTTTTTAGGTTATAAAACGTATCTGGTAATTTGAGAGTATTTCTTAAAACATCTCGAGGCATTTATGGTGCCAATGAAAGAAGTTAACCCCCATTGGAATCAAGGAGTATCGATTATAAAGTGAAAATGATTCCAAAAAATCTTATCAAAGTTAAGTAATCGTGGTCGGTGTCTCTGGGACGGATAAGCTAAGATGCATGATAAGTTAAAGTTGAGCCTCTTCAACGTAGTAATTGGCCTACCCTAGATATGACGATGGAAAAGAATGACATAAAAATCTAGGGCGATGTGGAATCCATCGTTTAGGAATTAATTTCAATACTGATATTCAGCATTAGAATTAAACCCCTTCACAATGAGGTGGAGGTAAGAAAGGGTGAGATACTGAGTTGGTAAGTGGCATTCATCGTGAAAATGTAAGCTGAAGTTCAGCCCATCAAGGTATAAATGTGGGGGAGGAGGTGGTAGTGAAAGGCCCAAATATGCCCAAGATTACTTTATCAATAGTTTTCGGTGTAATTGTGATAATCACGGGCGTATTATTCACGCCCTTAAGGCTCCGAGACTATTTTAGACCCCTTAAGGTACCAGGAGAAATTTTGAATCTCTTAAAGTACTTGGAGTATTCTTGACTCCACTAATATACCGGGAGTATTTCTGACTCCTTTATGGTACCGTGAGTATTTTGGACTTTTAGATACCAGATAACGTACCGAATTTTAGGACTATCCAAAGGTTTCTACTCTTTTAAGGTACGGGTAGTTTTTCTGAGATACCGGATGTATTTTTGACTCCCTTAAGGTACATGATGTTATTTGGTCTTTATTTACGTTCCGTAAATCTGATTCTTCTAATGTACTGGGAGTAAATTGGACTTTCTTAAGATTCCGGGAATTTTTTACTCCTTTTGCATTCCCGTTTTTAGGACCCTCTAAAACAACTGAGAGTAATTTGACATTATTAAGAAACATGGATTTTTTTACTGTTTTTAAGTTATCTGAAGTAATTTATTTTCCAGGAACTATTATCGATTCACTTAATGAGCAGTCAGTATGCCGGTTGTTTCAAGTATAGCATTTTCAAAATTATGGTCCAAAAGGACCATGATTGCTATTAAAGCCGAAGTTTTAGAGTTCGATGAGTTGATAAGTAACATTCATCATGCAAGTAAGCTGAAGTTGAGTCCATCTACGTATAAATGTGGGGTATAGTAGTTAGAATGGCGAAAATTGCCCAAATTTTCCCATATTTCTATTAAATCAATAGTTGAGATCATGAGTGACGCTACTGATTGTGGTTGGGCCATTGTTCTGATGTATTCGGTATGCGGTGGGTGAGAAGGTTTAATTATAAAATATTCTAAATGAGCACAGATTAGTGTTGAACTAATTTCGCTTTCGGTCTAAATAAGTACGCGGACAACGACGGACACTTAAGTTAGTATAAAATAAAAAACAACAATGACAAGTGTGCTTACGTTTTGTTTTGACGCGGAATAACAGATCTCTACCATTCCGCCTTCCAACATTGATAGTTAATGAACAACACTAATAATTACATTGAAATATATTTGATTAAAATACCACCGAATTATTTTCTCCGGGTTTATATTTAATAATTGTTGTGACGCAACATTTAAGCAAGACCAAATATTAAACTTGTGATATTATACTCATATATTTCAAAGAGTTGCGAATCTAGATTGTTTTATATCGTTAAATTAATTTACTTGAGTAGTGTCTTGAATATAATTGTTAAAACTACTATTACGCTAAAAAATTGTATCTTAGTTTTATGTTTCCATTTGGAGGATTTATTAACTAAAGTTTTCATAAGGAACTATGCTTAATATTTATTTTCTTATGTTGAAGTTGTGTAAATGATAAAAATTAGGTTTTGTGTGATTATACTCTTTTTGTTCATATTCCTACCGTGTATTCCGTTTATAATCTTTTAATAGAAAGTGTTTTTATTAGTATAGTTTTTTATAACCAAAACTTGTCAACTGTTACGCTTTTAAGTGTGAAATTGTGTTAAGTTTATATTTATCCCGGTATCGGTTTAGTATTCTTCCGGTGAAAGGAAATTGCAGTGAGCTTGAAGCGGTGACTAACTCATGCAGAGTGACTCACGTGTCTCCTTAACTAGCTTTCCGTCTCAGTCCTTTAGAACGAATCAAACAAGATTAACTTGATTCTACAAATAGTGCTTGGATGTCTTCACTTTATCCTGCAGAATTTCTAAGTATGCAGCACGAGAAAGAAAACCTGAAGTAGCAATGGAAGAAATTATTAGCCGAATGATAAGAATAGTATTGTCGGAAAATAAACTTATTATACATCATACATCAAGAATTCCGATTAAAATCTCGAAGGGAAATTATATTAGTAATCTTAGATGTCAATATGAATTATAACGAGTAATTCTGACATGAACTAATGTTATTAAACTGGTCAGAATTAAAACTAGATACTTTTTCCATTTTATTGTCAAACTAGTTTGATGATACAATATAAATTGCTCCCGACACAGTAAAAAATCCATGATTCTTAATAATGTCAAAATTACTCTCAAGTCTTTCAAAGGGGCCTAAAAACCAGTATGAAAAGAGAGTAAAAAATATTGGAATCATAAGAGTCCAATATACTCCCAGTACATTAGAAGAATCATTAAACTCAACAACATCCATAACCCAGGGTTGGACTCCAATATAGGTTGTTCTTGCTTTATTTTTTATGTAACGACTCTCCTCTCCAATGCCTTTCCGAAAGGGGTTAAAATTATGCACAAAAAAAGAAACGCAATCTATCTCATTAACCTTGAAAAATTTTTTTTCGACAAAAATATCGCCAGTTTTAAAGTATTTGAAAATTACCACTTCCGCCCGTAGGGGTTAAACAGTAAGTTGATGTCTAAATTAAACTTAACGACTTCCATAACCCCGAATTCAGTTTTTTGCGTTATTTTTGTGTTATGCCAGTCAACTCCCACCCTTAAGGGTGTTCACCTCCAATACAGAAATTGTGACCAAAAAACATCGATAGAAACAATCTCATTGGTTCCGTAAAATATTTATTCTACGCAAATATCGACCTATTAGTATTTTTTTAAAATTTCACCCCCGCTCTTGGGGGTGGTAGTCGTGTCTTATCACCACAGTCATGTTTTCAATCTAAAGAAACACGACAAAATTTGGTCATATTTGATCCACGGGCATAGATTTGTAAGAGTGGCATACACACATCGTTTTCCTCTTCCACCCCCACTTATAAGGGTAGAAGAACATCTTCACCGGCAAGTTGAATGTTATAACTAAAATCATAACCCCGGATTCGACTCTAATCTTGATTGTTTTTGCTTTATTTTTATGTAACGCCCCTCCACGCCCAACCCTAGGGTGCTCCCGTCCTATGCCGAAAGGGTTTGAAATTATTCACAGTCAACATGGAGGAAGTACTATCCATCTCATTGACCCGAAAAAATATTCTACGAAAATATCGACCGTTTTAGCATGTTTGAAAATTTCCACCTCCGCCCCAGGGAGGGGGGCGGGGCGTTTGTAAGTGTTGAGAACTTTGCAAGTTAGAAATCGTCATCAGTTTGTCCGAGGAAATCCTTGGAGTCAGCAACTTAGTACAGGTTTTCTATGATTTTCCTACATATTAGGCAAATACCAAGTAGGTCAGCTGAGCAACCGTAGCCCAAGGATTCGGTTCCCCTCCCCTTTCTATTTCCTTCTCAACGAAATCCTGTTCTCACCCACCAAATTCAATCCAGCGAGGGGATATGTATTAGCTTCGGCCTGACTTGCCCAATTACTACATCACAAATTGCGATACACAAACATAATTAATTATCTATTAAATTTAAACATAACAATTGCCGAAGATGGCACAAAACCCAAAAATGGCTACGAGAGAGAAATTATAGGATAAAATACATAATTAGTCGTAGTACTCTGGGCAGAAGCACTTAGCGATGGACATCTGGTTTTTACCTGAGATGTGCATCCATGAGGACGCGACGTCTCCAGAAATTTCGTAGAACGAACGTGATTTCTGGGACCAATAATATTTCGTGGTACAGGAATATCGAGATTGTTGTTGACAGCCAATGTGCTGTGCAGAGACATTCTGTCGTCGTCGGCAGAGACTGACTATATTCCTCAACGTGTCGTCGTCTGATAGAGTCAAGGTGGCTGGTCAACGGATATAGCGATGTAACAGTTTCACGAATGGTTACTGCCAGTTTTCGCAATCCATGACGCACATAGGGGCATGGACGTCCATGGTAAACCATGAGATTTCAGAGATCCGATTGCTTCTCCGGCTGGCGGAACCCAAATAATTTGTGCACATCTATGTTACAATTTTCCTTCATTCCAATTAATAGTGGTCAATAAATAATTTGAAAATTTCCTTTAATTTTCATTAACAGTATAAGTCCACTCCACTAAGAGTATTGAATTATTTTAAACTGCCGTATGGAGAATAATTATCGTAAATGCTGTATTAGTCTCCCATTTATGCAAATTTTAATTAAGTAAACGATTATTAAACGTACTTATGTTAATTTGTAAGTTTGTATAACAATTTACTTTTTTAAACCTAATTTATACGTTATACGTATAGCAACATTCAACTTAAGCTTTGCAGAAATTATTTTCCGAGAGAGAGTTGATGTTTCATGGCAGATAAGATAAATAAAATTCGGGGATCAGCCACTCTGATTGTTAATAATGTGGAAATGGAAAACATATTAACATAGGATTGTTAGTCTGTCCATCTCTACGTAATTGACTGAAGATTCGTTATTCTGCCCTTGTATGTCTGATCCTGTAAGGATATAGTGTGCACAAGCCATCTCGCAGGTACAATACAATCGGTGTGTTAGTTACGACGAAAATGACTTTTATGGCCACCATTGTCCATACTTCTGCGGCTTCATAACTCAGGACAATTCTTTCAAGGACCATTAAGAGGCTGAGCTGCCACTTCCCTGTTGTGATGGTCCTTTGTCGTAAGGAGGCAGGACACCGGAACGGATGAGAGTAATTTAGGTGAAGGCGACGAGGAAGCTACCAACCAAGGCCTCATATTTTCCATCGTAAAGCTGAGTGCTAATGTCATCCAAACAGCATACTCATCTTAAGTACCGTTTTAACGGCCGACAGTCACTCGCAACAGATTCTGGTGAACTTGTTGATAAAGGCTTCTTATTTATCCATTCTTTACTCGCAATAATATCAATTCAAGGACGAATGAAGGTATTTAAAACGAATTTATTGTAGTTGTAAATAGCGCCAAGTAACGTCATCGTCCTGTGGCGAGAGGTAGAGTACAATAGGGATGAATCAGTAGAGATTTTTATAAGATAGACTTGTTGAATCTATCACGCCTTTATGCATAACAAAAAACAGTTCATCATTGATGGAACCGTTAGGTTCAATCTTCCTTACTTTCTTCTTTCGAGGCCAATTAAATTTCTTATATAATTCCTTCTAATTTTGTAATTTAATACTGTCACATTCATGCACAAATGTTCATTAAATTTCCGAAAATCCTAAGAATACAATTTATTGCAGTAGTAGGAAATTTGGTTTTAAATACATTGCCATCTGTTTCACTATTACGTTACACAATCCCAACATTTCGACATAAACTTTGCAATTTTAATAATAACACAGCATTTTCACCTACATATATTTAATACAAAAAAATAACTCAATATTTATTTTATACCTAAATCCCAGGTTGGTCGCCACTACAATAGTAATTTGTAATTTATACAAATATTTACCCCAATAATGAAATTCGATTTCTCAAAGCGTCCGGTTGTTCAGCCTATTAATACGAAAATAGAGCTTTTTCTTGAAAGAACCGTTCATAACTGGCTAAATGAAGATATTCACAGAATTATTCAATAGATAGTAATCGATCTTACATTTTTGGAATGTCCTTAACACTCTATCTGCATTCTTCGCCGCACAGATCTCAAGCGAACAGAATGTTGCCGAGAAAATTCCCTCATCTCTCACAACTCCAATGGTTTGACACCTCTTCGCTCAGCAAACGTGTTCGGGCCAAGAATCGATACATACCCACACCAACGCTCAGGGTAACTCACACCAGAGGGATCCAGATCAGTTACCGTCTCCACGAACTCAATTTTCTCCCAAGCAGAAAATTTACGGAGCCTGTGGCTCATTATCCACATATTAATATTTGTAACGGTGCTGTAAGGAGGATGAAAGTAATCAACATTCTCTAAATCCAAAAATTAACTTTATTTCCAGTCTAAAATTCAGCTGTTTGCTTGCTGTCGTCTGCTAATCCGCAGGCTGACTATAATTTAACCTAATGCTACTACAGACACGAACCTTGGCTCAAAGAAATCCGTCAGTCAACGGCTGACCTCGTGAGTCCAATTTCACCGTCTGTTCCTGCTGCAAAGAATAATCAGCCAATAAAAAATCATTTTTAGGGGCATAAATATTTAGCACAATCAAAAGGTCCGATACTTCTAATATACGGATGAGCTAACAATACTAATAATATCGTAATCAGACGTATTTACCGACACCCATCAATACTTACAATTTTAATAATTCCATAATATAACACAATCAATCACTCGAAAATCCATTTCACGATGCGTCATTTACGGTATTGTAATATACAAAATAAACATATTCGATTATTTTAAAGAATTTTTATATATTCGTGCCACATGTTGTGGAAGCTATTTTGTAATACTCAAATTAGAACATTTAATTTAATTTAATGCATTTAGATTTACTCGTGCCACACGTTGTAGAAGCTATTTTGTAATATACAAAAGGAGTGGCTTAACAAATGAATGAAAGATTATTTTACAAACAAAAGAATATATTTATTATCAATACTTGAACAATATACAATTAATTAATATCTCAGGGTCATAACTGGGTTTGATAAAGGCTATATCATTTAAAATAATTAAACAACACAAATTATTTTTTAAAAAAGAAAATATTTACTCGTCAATTAACAAACCAAAATTTAATTAAAAGATTGCTTCTAATTTACAATTTTTTTTATCAATAAGAAAGGAACGATATCTGACATCTATCTTTTAATTTGGTTTACATCATTAACTGTTTTCTATTGTTACTTACGGCTGCCCACTGCTTCTAGGATACTTTGGATTTACTAAGCACGGTGATGGGTTTTGCACAGCTTCTACTTAGCTCACAGATTCTAATTTAAATGTTTCTGGAACAAAGTCAGGAACCAGGAACCTCTTCTTCGCCTCTCGCTCCCTCGGTTGCCTCCTTCTCACGGCTGCCCAGCTTAGCAGGTTTTTGTAGTTCTGCCTCCGATTCTCGCTCTCGGTACGTTTTTAATCTTCCAGTCAAACGTCCACCCAGCTTAATGCTCTCGCCTCTGATTTCCAACTCCTTTAATTTTAGTTCCGTCCTCGACTGAATTCCATAGCCGACTGCCCTCGTCTCGTAATTTTGAGAGCGCTTTCCTTCTTCCAACCAAGACAACAATACTCTGTTTCATTGTCGCTTGTAGTGTTCGGTACCGCCGTCAATAATGTTTCTCTAACAATTCAGATTATCAATCACCATTAATGCCTTAATTAATAGGCATTACAGTATGTTGTATGATTTTTTTCAGTATAGCAATTATTTCCATGTTACAATGAGTTTGGATGAATGGAAACCTAAATCCCGGTCTGAATAAATACTTGATATTTTCTCTGATTCCCTGACAGGATCAGAAAGTTGCAGGAAACCCCAAAATTACATCGTAATTTATTTTTTGAGACCTAAAGTTGCCCAATGTTTGTAAAGATATCTGTGATAAATGATCATTCATCTGTACTGAATGAAAAAAAGAAAAATGCAGAAAGAGATGTATGAAACAGTCACGTTTTAGTTTATTCATTAACCGTAGAAGTCATTTCGTGAGGCAACGGTATGACGCCAAGAATTGTTTGTGAAAGTACCAGCTCATCATTCCACTTCAATGTCCCACGTTAGTGCCTCTTCTTCCTTCAAAGTCATCACTCCAATTAGCCAGAATTGATTATTTATTAGTCGGTCTTCTAAGATGAGATACGTATACGACGTCAGATTACTTCTACCATTCTTGAAATAAATACGTCTGGCATGCAGTTTTTCAAAAGGAAATACAGATACATAATAGGTATGTTGAAATTAAAAGAAAGGACTCTAATTTGACAATTGTACGTTGTGGAAAACCTTCAGGTGGAAGTATTAGCCGAAAAATTGGAGACTTTTGAATACTTTCAGTCAAACATATTCTCAGTTTATACTTCAACATGACATTAATTAACTAATAACTTTTCATTATTGTTCTCTATGTATTTGAAGGAGTACAAAATTTCAAGTAATGGAATTAGTTTGGCATCATCTAAAACCGATGACAGTTAGTTGCCCTGTCCGAGCTTCATACTGTATATTAAATTCAGTAAAATTGTTTTTCAGTCCTTGGAGCAGAAAATATGAAGGTAACCACTGAAAAATGACTTTATAAACACTCGACGTTCAAATTGTGAAACTGAATATTATATTAGCTTCCCGTTGCAAGTGCAAATTCCACACACTGAACTTCAACTTATGACATCTTATAACAGTCGTTGTACAGGCTGTTTCATTAACACTTTTATAAACTTTTGATTGTGTACCTTATTCAAAAATATAAAAAATTGTCATAAAATCTGGTGATTCAAATCCATAGTTTTTAATGTATTACTGAATAAATCTATTCTCCCAGCACACACTACAGGAATTTTATTCAAAACACTTTTGACGTTATGGAACAGCTTCTGTCATGATAGTGCCTCTAACAATGTGGCTAAAATATGCTGGAACCCCAGTTTACATTGACCAATGCATTTTCTAATTTTGGAGGACACATCCTGTTGCAGGTCTCAGTAAACTCTCTGTTGGATGTGGTTTTAGAAAATGATGTTCATTAATACCTTCTAAAAGCTGCTCTCAAACTTTACAAAAGTGTTATTGAAACATTATGTTGCAATGATTGATACAGTAACGTGAGCTTTCTTTCGGAAACCGGAAGACATTTTTCTAGATATGATGTGAGCTTCTGGATACACAGGTGACCTGCATCCCTATTGGAACAAATGAACAAGAAATAGTTCAAAAGGTTGACTGACAGCTTCGAGTGACGAACCGAAACACTTTGAAACCCGAAAACATCTGTTTTGCAGGCGGGACACCAAAATTTCTGTCATCTACGAGAATTCTATTTAGTGCGAAATACGACAGATTTAATTGGTTGCCATCTTGGCTGAGACCAACCAATGATATCCTATCGAAATTAGCAGCGATTGGTGAACTTCAGAATTTCGAGATCTGAGAGTCGAAACCGGAGGACACAAAACTGAAAGGCAGTCGGTGGTGACCTGCCACAGAAAAGGGTAGCCGGGTCTAACACACGATCCGAACACCTCACACCACCAGCAACAAACCATCCCGGTCTCCTTAATACTTTATTTTCCATGTATCGTAATGCCAGAGTCCTTAATTTATTTAATTAAATTCAATTTGCCATGTTGTGGTTCCCCCCAAGATATTCGTCAGAACCCTGAGAGAAAGAGGAAGTCGTTTTTATATTATTTGATTCTTGCCATTTTTATATTAAATTCAGTTTTAGTTTTGTTTTTATCTTTAAATTATTATTTTAAATTAATTAATATTTTATATGGGATCAAATGGAACCCAGCCGTAATCAAACACCCTGTAAGTAAATATTACACTGTATAAATAAATTTAAATTTTTTAAATTTATTCCAGTAATCCTCAACTGAGGAAATATGTGAATCCTAAAATTCATGTAACAAAATTAGTAAATTAAAAGCTCCTCAACGCTCTTAAACGCGTAAAGAAATTTCAACCAATCTTATTAATGATCTAGGAGTAAACACTGAGAGGGTAATACACCCTAGGGGTAAGGAATGAAGAAGTGAATAATAATGATTGCTGACGAATCTCCGTTTTTGTGGGTCGGTGAATTATAAATACGGTTAAGGTGATGTTCATCCGAAATAAGTGTGGGTGGGATGGGTGACGAGAATGGAATAAATCGTCTAAAATGGCCCAAGTTAGTTCTGTGCCGCCTGTATGGTTTAATTACAAAATTAAAAATGGCTCGAGGTTGGTGTCGAAGTAGGAGTTTTAGAATTACCTGAGTTGGAGAGTGACATTCATCATGATGGTTAAGTTGCAGTTCAGCCCCCGTCCGGAGAGGAGGGTGTAGAAAATGCATTAAAAAAGGTCCATAGTTTTCGGTGTCATAGATATGAACGGTGACGTACCCGATGGCGATAAGTTATAAAACACAAGTTCGATGTTTTTTAAGACAATGGTGTGACTTAAGGGAGAAAGTTTTTGCGTAACATAAGTAATCTGCACATCGGAAGGAGATGTAAGTTGTTATGTGGTACAGAAGCGATATTTTAAACCGTAGGACGTTACTCAAGAAGCGAAACGAAGGTGATTGGCCACGCTACGCCACGCCACAGCGGCCGTTCATCGCCAATGTTTTGATATTCGACCTCGTTACGCTTCAGCTCCAAGTAACAATTGTTATATTCCGAGGTATGTAGCCGTTAATTTAAAAAGATGTCATTTATCGATTTCAGTATTTTATAACACGATATTTTCTGTTTAGCGTAGCTCTATTTTGTCTCCCATTACACTTAACACCTGTAAAATTTTATATTTCACTCTTTACACTGAATAACAGGTGTATTATGGAAGTTTATTACCACTAATATCGTCATAATAAACCACTGTCTGTGAAATGGACACTGATTTATCTTGTTTGTATTTGTGGTATTTTCTTATTGTATTGAAATTCTGTACATATAAGTTTGTTGTCAATAGCTGACTATAATAGTCACAAACAACATTAATTCAATGATGGAGATTTGCAACTCATCAACAGCAATAAACCACCTCATAGAATTTACTTTGAAAACTGAGTTTTATGAAGTAATTTAAATGTTATACAAATGTAGAACTTAACAGTAAGTCGCTAATGACTAAAAGGTTAATACGACTATAAATTGTATTTTTTTTTTAAAAAAAAACATTAATTATTTGATACTTGGTACTCGGCGTATTGACCGGGTATTCATTTATATAAACCCGAAATAATATTTAATTCTACATTAGTGTATCATTCAAGACGGTATTTACCCTACTTTTTCTTGCTAAGGGGAATGTAGTGATAAGTAAATAATGTTTTCTCTCTCAATATTAGGCGAGAAGTGCAATAATATTATAGAAGAAGTATTAAACTAATTTGATGAGTAAGGCGTTAGGAACGAAAATAGACCTAAACATTATCTTATCAATAGTTTACTTTGAGGAAAAATCATGGATCAAAAGCAGACCCTAACTCTAAAAACCGTGGAAATGTTTTCTTCCTCCAATTAAGGACTACCATGTGACAGGAAGTATATTTTAAAAACGCAATGGACCCATAACTGTGCAGAAGCATTAGTCCGAAATTAAACTGTGGGTTGGTAGACGTGACAAACTTAAGTAGATCGCGAATCAGAAATAGGACATTATAACAATTACACAGAATAGAATAGAATAAATTAATTTTCCATATGAGAAGCAACGCTTGCAGAGTCATACATATTACATTGTTTTGCACCAATAATTAATAACGTAAAATGAAAAAAGTTACGCCTGATTGAAAATAATGAAAAATAAGAAAGTTAGCCAATTCAGACAAAAAAAAGTGATTATATAAATACTATTATCACTTTTTTGTCGGAATTGGTTAATTTTCTTATTGATTAATTAATAACTTAATTATTTTAAGAATAATTTATAATAACATAACATAGCATACTATTTTTTTCTGTTTCGAATCATTAAAATTATAAATCCATATAATTATCATTTTTACTCTAAAATATTTCAATAATCAAAGATAATCGTTGGGTTTTCACCCGGGTAAAACAGTGATTGTAACGCGACGTTTCGACGACCAAATGCACTACCGTCATCTTCTAGATCTTTGAAAGATAATCCTAATGTAAAACAGTTCATTCTAACTATTTACATCTATGTACTAATATTCCAAGTTTATTAATAATTACAATTATTTTCCAAAAACCCTTTTATCAGTAGAAGTGGCCGAGTAAACTTTTTTTAAGCTCGCTTTTGAAATGGAGTATTTCTTAGTACTTTCAGTACCACAATAGAGTAAGAAATACTCCCGGAACCGTAAGAGAGTCCACAATACTCCTGAGTACGCTAATAAAGTAAAAAAATACTCAGGTCAACTTAAAAGGTAAAAAAACATCCCCGATACCCTAAGTGATTCAAAAATATTCCCGGTTTCGTAATAGAGTCAAAAATACTCGTCGTACTACAAGAGAAAGATTCTCCTGGTACCATAAGAATAACAAATTTCCTCCGGCACCTTAAAATACTCCCGTTACGTTAAGAAAAACAAAAATACTCCCGGCATCTTAGAACAGACAAAAAATAAATTCTCCCAGTACCTTTAGACAACCAAAAATGCTTTAGGCACCTTAAGAGAGTCAAGTTACTTCTGGTGCCTTGCGAAAGTGTAGAATAATACCGGTTCAGTTCAGAGTCAATCCATTTTTAGAAAACCATTTTATAATATTATTAAGTACATGATTATGGCAGCTTCTTCCATCCAGTATCTCTAGTGTTTTTTCTAATATACGTGTATCATCTGCTAAAGTAATATCTTTTGGGTCTGGATTCATTTATTTTGGCAAGACATTTAAATATATTAAAAATAATAGCGTATCTGAAATAGAACCCAATGTAACTCCACAGTATTAAGTAAATGTTTACCCAAATTTAATGTTATTTTGCTTCCTGTTTTATAAATAAGAATTAACGCACGAATGAGACATTTTCTTAATTTCAAAGTATTTCATTTTCTCTTGTACTTTATTGTTATCTACACTGTCAAATGCATTAGAGAAATCATAAAAAGCCTCGTTGGTATCGTTTATTATTAAATTAAATATACTCCCTATTCTAACAAATATAAATATTTACTCCAGCAGGGACTATAGGACGTTTTCTGATTTGCTAAATATAAACTGAGAATTTTTTCATATATTCTAATAAAGTGCTATGGTTAATCATGAAAAGGTTATATATTTCATCGTTCTGTTGGATTTGGAAAAGTCGTTATATTTCAGATTCAAAACAAGCAGATAGTAAGTATATTGGTGTTTTCTATAACAATAGTTCATAGTATCTTAATTATTTGATGTATTGCACTAACCAGGTATTTGGCTAAAAAATTAAGTTCCGGAACAAATGAGAAGCAATTAGCGGCAAATGAATCTCATTAACTGTAAAACAAATGTATAAGCGTGAAACAAATAATTTTTCTGAGTTGCACATTCGATTATATGTATGTCTACTTCCAGTCCCAATGAAATCTGTGGGTTTGTAAAGAGATCAGTCCTTTATAATTGGTCGTGTGAACTGGCTGAAAGCCACTGCTGACAGTTCTAATTAAAGTCGAAGGCATTAACGGTGCTTTCACGGACGATTTGGCTTTTCCCGACCCGACCCTACCCGGCGCTCCGCGACGCGACGCCTCGGCGCTAATTGAGCTCGTCGAGAGGAGGCGCTGCATAATTCACGCGGACAAGTGTTCGAGTACTGCGAGCCCCGCTCTGTCACGTGACAACGACCTCGCTGACAACTATGAATACACCCAGACCGTTATCAGCCACTGTTCAAAACATAAAACCAGTCGCAACTGGAGCACGCATTAAATTCATATAATAGGTAAATGACACACAAACGAAGTATATTAAGCAAAATAATTATTTTTAAACCTTTAAGACAGTAGCGAGGTGCGGTTATATTGTTAAAAAATGAATGAAACGTTTATGGCTATTTATTATTGATTTCAGTTAAGAAATATAATTCCATTGATATGAACAAATTATTTGCGTTCCACTAACCAGAGAAAGAATCAGATCTCTTATCTCAGATACCCTCGTAGGCGCGTCATCCGTGGACCAGCCACTCTCCTCGTCGTTTCAGCTCGAGGATTAACGTCTTCATTCGACGACGACAGTATAATCAATTATCTTCACAGTCTCGATCTTATCGACCTTTCTCGTCGATCTTCCTGAACCACGATAGATCATTGATCCAGGCAAACACGTGTCCTATAAAATTTTAAATTTCTGAAGACGTCTTCTTCTCCCCTTGGGTAAAACCAGGTGACCGCCTGCTACGTGCTTATACACACATTCCAGGGATTACCTGATGGACAAACTGGCGCAATGGCCTAGCGAGTCATAATTTTCTAAGTTATAAAGCCTTGCTAATATCTATAGTAAAGCTTAATGGAATAAATTATATCAAGTAAGTACTAAACTATCGCGCTACAAGACATCATTATTATAATTTTTATGAAACCTTAATAATGAACTTAGTACATAAAATCTTATCAAAATAAATGAAAGATTATTTTATTTTCAACATATGTCACCATTATCAGTTATCCTAAGCAAAGATTTAATTATAACATACTTTTACCTCCGATTTTACTGTTATTATATATTATCTCATGATTCAACTGTTTTCATCAAATTAGTCCCTGTCGTCATCTTGATGTACTTGTTCCACTTACCAAATTCGCCGTCTTCTTGGTCACTTACGGTCTCTAGGATTCCGTTCATTGCTATTGTACTTTTTATCCATTCCACATTTTCTGTAACTTTGGACCTATTTCTCACAACGTCATTCATTAACTAATCTTGTCTTCCGAACGTGGCTCGTTTCATACGCTTATCGGCTTCTGCCCCTAAGAGTGGAACGTCACCTTAAGCTGTATAGTGAATGCGAGAATTAAACACAGTGACACCTATAACAGCGGATTTGACACCAATCGCTGTTGTTTTGACGTTTTTTTATGTAACTCCCATCCATCTCCACCCGCATGGGTACTTCCCTCCCTTATATAACTAACAAATTCAGCGTCCCCGAAGTCTATTCAACCCTATTACTCCCATCCTTAGAGGTACTAGGGATGTTTTACCTCCACAGTGTTTTTGCTCTATTGTAAATAACGTGAGTGGAAAGTTTTGCTGAAATTTCACCACGCGTTTTAATTTATTATGTGAAACATAAACACACTTACGTTTTTTTTATTATAAGCTTAACTTGTGACATAATATAATATATAGAATAAAAGATTTACCTATAACAGTAAATGACTACAGCAGTAAATTTATAATGCCTTCCCTGATATTTATGATTTATGCTTCATATTTATTGAACATCAGGTTAAAGTTATTCTAAGTTTATGTCAGACTCATTTAGTTCCGTATTAATTATTCCAATTCTTTAACACTTACCGAAAGAATACAGTGTTATTTGCAAATCATAGGACATTGAAGTGTTTCCATCAGTTTTATTCCGTGTTGCAATTTCCGATACTCTTCCTGAAGTTTGGTTGTATGCAATTTCAGTGACATGGAGTCTGGCTTCCAAATTGATATTGTACTCGTTTGTCTCTTTCTTGAATTATGTTTGAGTATCCTTCAATTTTCATAGAGAAATAAGAAACAAGCAGGCTGATATAGTTAATTGACCATTCTCTTTTGCTCAGGTTTTTGCTAGTGTTTTGCTGTGTTTGGATCAAGTAATGTTTTATCTAGATTTTAATTAGTTATTTAAAATTTTATTTAAATATTTATTTACTCTTAAATTATTTAATTATGTTGCAGGGACGAAATGAATCACAATAATTAATAATTTATATTTTATGAACAAAATAATATTAACTTTCTGCTTTCATCATCAATTTAAATACCCACGGCTATTTTACAACATAAAAAATAGCAAAAGAATATTAATAAGAAGAAGAATAAATAGACAATTTCTGACAGGGTTAGTGGGCCAGATTACGGTGGTTATATGGCTTTAATGAGGCGACTTTGATGGCATTATTTCCGGTACAGTTCCAACTGCAGATCTGACCAGGTCAAGACTTCGCAGATGACTCGCTCGGACGCTACAATCCCTTGTATTTCCTGGAGAACGAGTCACCCAGCTGGCCTTCAGGTGTTGTCAACAGGACAGATCCATAAGTTCCTCAAAACTCACTCTGCAAACCGTAATCACCACCCGAAATATGAAAACTAATTTCCTCTCGAAACTTAATTTTCTTCATAAGTTCCAAATATTAACTATTTCCACTCCAAAACAAAACAAAAACTATCTGATAACATCCCTGAACTAACTTCAGCTCCAAAACTAAATTATAACATCACGAACAGACTTATAACATCACAAAACTAACTCACTTCCGCTTGCTCGAAAATTCACTCTCGTTAAACTGAAAACCAAGTAGCTGAAAAATAAAATCTAAATTTCCATAAACTAAAGTTAACTTCTTGAAAACTAAAACCTTGCTCGGCCAGCTCCCTTCACACCTCTGTTTTTCTAAATTTCCCCCACAGTGTACTGGTTTCTACTGTTTTTCTCCAATTGGAATTAGATTTCTGCCCCCACAAATCTCAATTTCTTAATCAGCTACTTCACTTGGCCATGATCACATGACCAAAATCAAGAGCGTGGTTAGACACGGTTGCGATGGCGCCAATATGGTCGAGCATCGTGTATGGGCGTGCTAAAATCTTGAGACGAAAGATTAGCCTAGCCAGACACGCACAATATCATAATCACTACAAAGGATTTTTTTCGTGTTCTCTGGGAAGCAAGCATTGACCCTCGCCAGCCTAGGCCTGTTACAGAAACCTATATATACTGCAGGAAGTATTGCAACCAGTAACCGTAGTCTCGTCGCATTTCAGTATTATTATATATCGCCAAACGGTGAAAACCAAGTTTCAGGGTTCTTACCCAGGTTCGTAAATGCGTCTGTTGAATAACAAGTCCATTGATGTTACAATTCTGTTTATGAGGGTATTTAAATAGATTGATCCTACGGATTAGTGATTTTTAATTGGCTATTGGTAACATTAAAGTATTTTATTCATCACGCCTCGACTAGCTGGTTATAAGAATATCCGGCTATCGTGGCAAAACTAGGCCCCGGAAAACGGATTTAAAGAAAAATGCCTACGCAACCATGATAAATGCGGAGAATTAGTTTACCAGACCGTGGGGTCTCAGCTACGTAAAGACGTCCCTCGCAGATAGTCATGTACGTCTCTGCAGAGTTATGGGTAGAGTTTCTCTGCGATTATTGACGTAGATTCCTCTCTGCAGCTTTTTAAATCGACTACCTAGTCCGATTTACCTGAGCGCCCGCTCAAAACCGCATCTCAAGACTGAATGCGTCTCTAGCCTCAACGTCTGGCAACCTGTGGCCAACTGATTTCTCATTGTTTTTGTAAATTGTTGGACGAATCACAGGTCTAAGACGATTGACGTCGTAATTTTCGTCTGTTATGTTGGTGACGTCATCACAAGAGGTTGAGTTCTTTTGCAGATTGTCTGTCGGCATAAACAAACCTTTGGCTTTCCAAACAATGGAGGCTCGGTTATAACCACGGCCAGACTGATATTTTCCGCCAAGTGGTATTTTTGGCTGTTGGTGGAAAGATCAGCGAAAACAATAGTACCTCATGGTTGCTCACGCGAATGAAAAACAGACGTAAATATCGGTGTAAATTATTCAATAATACGCATATACTTACTAAAGCGCTACAGTTTGGCCTGAGAATCTCTCTATTTTGCAAATAGTCGTTTCGTCGTGGCGCGAAACTCGCATATTTCTAGCCTTTAAAGTGTCAGTGTCTCAATAGTTTTAAAAGCTAACCAAACATACACAATCTTTCAGTTCTCTGTTAGGTACTGAGTTGGAAATATAGTTTTCTTTAATGGCGCCTTATGATGCAAATTAGCCATACTGATTCAACGCCTTAAGTACGTACTAAATCATGATAACAAAACGTTGAAGCATGTAGTTGATGTTCGCTCTGTGATTGCAGGCTGGCTGACGTGGCTGGATGACGGCCTTCCTCGGCACGTGGAGGTCCGCGACGGCTGCTTGCTGGTGTTCGCCGCCCCTCACTGCCCCCGGCCTGAGTTACGCCTGCCGCTGCGCCGCCTCCATTTACGACCTTCACCCTCGGCATCTCTGACATTCACCCTCAGCAGCCAGAACGGACAACCCCTAGCTGCTTTCCAGGTAAAAATTTGAATATGTCCTCAACAACGTAGGAGCAATCATAGTTTATGTTAGGCATGTCACTATATTTCGGACGGTAAATTAGACAAGGCTGTCTGTATACAGGAAGCCGACGCACATCGACCTATATCTCAATGCTGAAAGCGCATAAGCGGGCTGTCATCAGGACACTCATACATTGTGCCCGAACTATAGCAGACGCGCACCATCTTCCAGCTGAACTGGAAAGGCTCAGCAGCACTGTTATACACAATGGCTATTCAAGAACTCAGTTTAAAAACAACAAACTGTCCTTTCTCCGCTCTACGAAGGCCAAATTAAGTGGATCTTGGCTAGGAACGCTATAAAAACCGTCTTCAGACCCCTCGCCAAGATAAGAGAAAAACAATTGTCGGCAGGGGTTTACAATATCACATGTAAGGGTGGTCTCCAGTATGTTGGTAAAACGGTTAGAACGGTGGAAGATAGAATCGTAGAACACCAAAGGGTAGTAAGACACCACCAACCAACGATATCGACCTTAGATGAGCACGCCCTTACTACTACAGGACGTAAGGTCAGTTTGATCAAACCAGAATACTGGAGCACTTACTGGAACAGTGTCATCCTGGAGGCAATCAGCATTGACCAGGGACAAACTCCTAAACAAGGACACAGGCTTTCACTTGAGTAAAGCCTGGGCTCCGGTCATACAACGCTTACGAGAGAGGGGGCGGAGGGATGAACGCCACACCGCAGTCCATTCGATACTGGAAGCAAGGAGGGCGGCACCTCTACCACAACCCGCGCGGCATCAAACCACCAATTCTACTATAATTTTAAATTCCTCTATATAAATTAATTTTGCTTCATCTTCGGTTAGCCGATGTTCAGTGAGTAAAAGCATATCGATATTATTTAATTAATGGAGATAAAAGTTTCCACCTCCACTTTTTTAATTCTAAGGTTACACGTGTTATGGATTAATATCGATAGCGTATCTTTATTTTTATTCAGATTGTCCCGTTCACTAAATTTTTTAATCCCGGTTTTTGTCTATTTACAATAAAAGTGCTGAAATGTGTAGTATCTGTGGAAAATATTCATATGAAGACCACGTCTAGTGAAATCAAGCAGAATCAATTTTCTTTTAACTTTTACAAACGTTACAGCTCATTTAAATAGCTAGACAAAGCTAAAATGTGATACACTTACGTTTTAAAATATCACAACTCTCAGGTCCATTTCAATTATATTTTTATATATATTGGTACGTAAAATTTGGACGTGGGACAAGTACCCAATGCCCGACCTACCTGATGCAGGTTTTTCTAGGGTTTTCCCTGCATTTCTTTAGGCGAATGCCGGGTAGGATACTTAAACCATAGCCCGGGGGCCCTAGTAACCCTTGGCTACCTTCCTCTACCCTTCCGCATCCTCCCTTTCAAATCCCTTCCTATGCTATTAAAGGGGAGTTGCCCAATGTGGATCACCCTCATGTAGCCTGTTGCCCTAAAAAAAAATTGACAGTTAAAGATACAATTGGATTTTTTTCAATCTCTATTTTTTATTTTAATAAACGTGAACAAATAAAGCCCCTTTCCAAATTTCATTAAATTTTATTTCAAACCTTTCTTTTGGATAGCGATCTGCTCTTGAATAATAAATTTGTTTAAACATTAAAATTCTACTTAATCACGAGTATTCCACGTATAAACTTCGGCCACGTCTAATTTTAAAGCGTTTAAACTTTATATGTTGCGTTGGCGGTATACTCAAAGCGAAATTTTTCTCCTGCTAATAATATTTGTTCAAGAAATAAAATACTTCATCCGTTTTTTAAAAAAAAAAAAGAAAGTGGCCAATACCTCACCAGAGCTAATTACGATGTACATAACCTAACGCGGATTGCTACGATAAGACGCGGGAATTGTTTTCGAATCGCACAATACAGGTTTGTTTCGGTTTTCACAAAGTTATTCAGGAAAATACTTCCATTAAGATCTCATGGAAGGCAATGAGCAAGTGGCCATGTGCTTCGCCAAACCCAGAATGTGTCGTGTACGTTGTTAATTTCTAGGTCGTTTCGATCGTCAATTGCAGCCGAATAATGAATGGAAGAAATATATAAATAAAGTATTCAGAATTATCTATTTCCATCTAGAATATCGTAATGTTATTGGAAGTCTCATTCAATTCGACTGCCATAAGCACGAATAAAAATAAGCAAAAAAACATGGGCATATTTTTTGTGAACAATTTAAATTATTATTGGTTCTAAATGATTCCGAAAAGTTATCATTTCCAGAGGAAAAAACAATTTCCAAACTAAATTTTGATTCAATTTATATATACGAAGAATGCTACGTATTTATGAGTTACAATTTATAATCTTGCATCATACGTTTATCGAGATTTATAATCTACATCAACGCAAATGGAAATGCTGATATTTTATGAATAATTCTGCGATAACATGAAATAGTTGTACGTGTACTCATACTGCGACAAACTTCTGAGACTTCTCTTCTTTTTATAAAAAAAACCCTGTTTTTAAGTGACTGACTTCAACTGGGTTATCCACTTTGAAGGATGCTCCACTTCAGTAGCACAGAAAAAAATTGAAAGGTTGCCAAAGTGTAAGTAGGGTATCCGAAAAGTAGTTTAAGGATCCTACCTGGCATTCGCCTAAAAGTGATGCAGGGAAAACCCTAGAGAAGCCTGTATGAGGTAGGTTGGGCTCTTGGTGCTTTTCTCACGCCCTTATGATAACGGGAGAGCAGGGTTTGTTGCGAGGACGGAATTTACCCGACTCCATGGATCGACCGGGTTTGGGACAATCGATCGACTGGTCTATTGAGAACAGTGAATAACTCTTGCCGGATGACCAACGTCTGAGACCGAGGACATGCAACCCTCGAAGCCATCCAAGGTGTCACGGCTTATGGGAACCTTGACTTAAATTCTTTTGTTTAGAACCAAGGACAGGAAATCCCAAGGAGGGACTTGACCCTTACAGATTAAGCTAATCTTCCTCTTTATTCTTAGTTCTAAGAAATTGGAAACTCAGGGATATTTTAAAACTATCTAGGTTAAAAAAGATGTAATAAAATAATAATTTCTTTACTTACACTTCATTGAATCCAAATTCAACTCGAACAAAATCATAAAGAATTTTTTTTCTGTAAATTTAACTATATAAAAAGGATTAAATAAATATACAGTACAGCAATTTTGTCAGAAAAAAAAGTATTAAATTAAACAAAAAATTATTTCAGTTCAACATTTCGTCCACATTTTTAGACAACTCCAGATCGATTGTTCGGTTACTATTACCATGGGGCGCAGTCCATGACTCTAATTACATATTTATTCTTCTAATTTAAAACTGAATTTTACCTGGTTATCCAAGAATGTGGACGAAACGTATTGAAATAATGTTTGGTTTTAATTAATTAATACATTTTTCTGCTATGTAACCTGTATTGTTAATTTATTTATTAAATGATAATTATCATGTTATATTAAATATTAATAATGTCGTACCTGATGAGGTTTCCAACTTTAGAGAATACGTATTTTTTTTTGTAATATCATTAGATGGAATTATCGAAATTATCTGTATTAAATAAATATTTTTTTCTGTCTTTATTGGCTAATTTTAAGTAAAAACATCGTATTGAATTAGGAAGTAGCTATAACTTATTATTATATTGACACGGTTTCCAAATAATCCACATATGAACATTCTGCGACATTACTCTGCATGTGTGTTTAAATAATTAAATAATAATCGGTGGCCTGACGGTCTTTCTTCCCCACGGGGCTTTTAGTTTTGTTTGTTTGTTTATTCTTCGTTAATTGCGTAATTTGTATTTCGTTTTGAATAAACTTGCTCATCGTTCTCGAATTTAACTTACAACGTGGCTGTGTTTGGTGGAAGCGCCAGTATTTTTCTGAGTCATGGGTCAAGACCCAAAAAAGAATTTGACAAAATGGCTAAATTCAATATATGGGACGACATTATGTGCCTTACTAACGTGTATTTTTATTTGGACGGTACAGCTAAGCAATGGCACGAGAACAATGAAGACACATTGAAGAAGATTTTCGGCGATACTTTGAGACATAAACGTCTAGCCGAAGGACACCTCAACGGCAGAGCTCAAACAAGAGGTGAATCTACACAGTCCTATATTTAAAGCGTATTGGGACTATGACAAACTGCTGATCCATATATGACAGAAGAAGATAAGGTAGGTCATCTGATGAAAGGCGTTGCCGAATATGTCTACCACGCCCTACTATTAAAGGAGGTCTCGACAACAGCCGAATTTATGAAATGGTGTCAATACATTGAAGCAATGCATAACAACGAATCGAACTAAAGAAGTTTGATCGGCTGCCAAACGTTATACCGAGGCTGGCCAGATTGTCAGCGAAGAAATTAAGAAGGTTTTCGCACACCAAGTCGTCGATCTAAATCCACTTTGATTGGAGAATGACATCCGAGATGAATTTCAGCAGATATAAGCTCCAATCGCGAGAATAACACCATGAAGGCATGTTAAACCAAACCGCAGTTCCACTCCTAAACCCGCTGGAAATTTTAGAACAGAGGAGAAGATCTATTAGGAAAACAGATGAGTGGAGAACAGATGATAACCGGCGAGTTTGTTTCCACTGCGGCCGTCCTCGGCATGTTGTGCGTTATTGTCGAGAAAGAAGACAGATTTTTAAAAACATCAGAGAAAACCAAGACTTATTGGCACCAGCAAACTCCAGGTGGGACACAATGGGGATCAGCCGACCATTTCAACCTATGACAATTCAACGCCGATTTAGGTCTCCATCAGCATATCCAAGGCAAAGTAGAGGCTGGTCACCAACACGACGATCAAGATCCCCGTCTCCGTTTAGTCGATCTGGACGATCACCCAGCCGTGGAAACGTGGAAAATTAGATTTCGCGATCTTCATATGGCTGCAAGCGAAGAAAATCCTCCTTTGACGACCGTCGCCAGAATGTCGGATCACTACGTTGAGGTTATTATAGATAGGACTCCAGGAGCATCTTACTCCGCATGGTCAGAGACGTATAGCTGAAAGTTACGAAAAGTCGTGTTTGTGACTGATAAGAGTACTTACTACCCTCAAGGTAGCCGATGGAAACTACGTTTGGCCAACCGAGAAATATGTGGTACTACTCCGTATAGACCACAATGTTCGTCCCTTTGAATTCGCTGTGCTACAGCATTGCAGTCATAACGTTATATTTGGGTGAGACTTTTTGAAGGCATCCCAAGCCATCATTGATTGTGGACGCTCTGAACATATGCTGGATGATTTGCAAGATACAAATAATGATATTCAACCTGTGGTCTCCTGGTCGTCGTTAGTCCTAAATGAGGTCAATATCCCTGCAGCCTCTAAGAGAAAAGCTACTGTATACAACACCAACATACTGCAAGAAGTAGATCTGGTTGCGGAAGGCACTAAGAAGCTTCTTTTAGGGAAAAACCTACGTCAATTATTTCGTTTGAGGACGCAGTTGGGGACATAAGGGTGGTCAATAGTCAATAGCAGTAAAGAAGCTCGTATCCTTCCTAGAGTAATGTCTTTGGATATAGCCGAACCTTTATTGGAAATGCAGCTGAATGTCATAAATGAAATGGATTCTACGGAGAAACCATGTAAGAACGAATGTAAGCTTGAACTAAATTTGGCCCCAGAACTAAACACAGAACAACGACAAAGGTTACTTGAATTACTTTGTCAATTTTCAGATGCTTTTGAGCACGAATCAACGACCAAGACTAACTCCCCAAAAATAAAACATCTAATTAATACATGGGCATATTACGTCTCACCGTTATCGAGACGAATAATTCAGGGAGAAGTACAGAAAATGATGGAGAAAGGAGTAATTCAACTATCCGAAAGTCCTTGGCCATCGCCTGTGTTGTTAGTAGGAAAGAAAGATGCGTCTATTATAGTCGTTTGAATAAAATTACAAAGAAGGGCGTCTATCCTTTGCCACAGATTAACGATACACCCGACAGTCTGAAATGATGTAAATTTTTCTCCTCCGTGGATCTGTATTCTGGATACTGGCAGATCGAAGTAGATGAAGTCGACCGTGAGAAAATGCCTTTATCACGCCGGAAGAGTTATACTAACTCAAGGTTAGGCCGTTTGGCCAGTGCAATTCTACCGTTACCTTTGAGAGAATGATAATAATCTTCTACGTCACCTAAAGTGGACAATGTGTCTCTGCTACCTGGATGATATCGTATTCCAGGACAATTTCGACGATCATTTACACAGGTTGCAGGTTGTTCTTAACTGTATGGATAAAGCAGGACTCGGGTTGAATACGAAGATATGTTTTTTGAAGCACGTGAAATCAAGATTCTCGGTTATCTTGTCTCAAGCGAAGGAGTCCGCCCTGACCCTGAGAAAGTACGAGCCATATCTTCGTTTCCAATTCCCAGAAGCGTGAACGATGTTAGAAGCTTCTTTGGACTTTGTTTATCGACGATTCATTAAAGATTTCTGCGGCAAGGCAAAACCTTCTTAACAGTTGATGCGAGGGAATTCACTGTTCTCTTGGGGAAATGAATGCATACCGATGCTAGTGGATTTGGTCTCGGCGTAGTTCTCCACCAGACACATAAAGGAAAGGAAAAGGCCATAGCTTATGCTTCGAGAACTCTGCCAAAGGCCGAAAGCAATTACTCAAAAACAAAAAAAAGAATGACTCGCCGTCATTTGGGCGATAAACAAATTTCGCCGTTATCTATATGGAATGGCGTTCACTATTTTCACTGATCACCATTCTCATTGCTGGTTAGCAGGACTGAAGAAACGTTCTGGACGACTTGCCCGCTGAGCCTTGAGGCTGTGGTTTATTTATAAAAATAGAAGAAAACGTAGGGATGCCGACTGTCTCTCGAGGAACCCCATAAATGACGAAAATATCGACGTCGCTGATATAATTACTTGTAGTGGTAGGTTTATTAAATTAAAAGTAAAGGGATATTTTCAAGAATTTATTAATTATTTAACTGAACATGAAAAAAATAAATACAAATTATGTGTGTTCAGCTAGCCGGGCAAAACAATCGGATCCCTGAATCCCAAGTTAAACCATGGTTTACGGTAATTCCCCCAGGCGCGTCAAGGATTGAGACACTTGGCAGTTACCTCGATTTGATTTCTGGCCGTGATCATGTGGCACCCTCGTTCTCTCCGAGTCCTCTGTATGATGCACGTTTGGGGCTGTACGTCCGTCCCTGGCGACGGTTCGTCCAGGAGTCTCTCTACACTTTCTTTATAGCCCCCTCGCTGGATGTGAAATATAGATGGTCTCGATCACCTTTGGATCGATCTTTCTGGAACCAAGAAATGTGATTGGTTCAGGCAGACACGTGTTAATTCAATTTCTGGTATTTTTGGAGAGACGTTTCCCACGGTGTAACAGTCCAGGTAACTTCTGAGGGTCAACAGCCTACGTGCCAAAGTCCAGACCGAAGGGATTATCTATCCGCCCATGCGGCGCCTGGTCAAATTCCAACTTGCCAAGCTCTCAACCCTTGCTAATATTTAATTACATTAAAATAATATATATATATATATATATATATATATATATATATATATATATATATACCAATTATAAAACTATCGCGCTACACACTGCATTCACAAACTTTCTTGAAGAACAAAAGAACGATTTGAAACGGGCGAAAAAAAAATATTGGCACTGAACACCTCAGACGAGGTTAAGGGTGGATTTAAAATTATTGATGAAACTCTTTACAAAAGGAATTATGATCCGTCAGGAAAGAAATGGCTTTTAGATTGGATGTTCTGCGTCACTTTCACGACGCGCCTACTGCTGGACACCTACGCCTCCTGAAGACCTACGAGCGAATACGCAAAAGAATCTATTGGCCCGGCGTGTTTATAGCTGTTACACACTACGTGATGCACTGCAGGGAGTGTCAGCGGAGGAAATCTGTTCCACAAAAGGTCCCCGGTCGGTTCATATCAATTCCACCGACAACAGTTCCATTCTAAGGATAGGCATAGATCTTCCATAAAAGGCAAGAGATGGATTATTGTATGTACCGACTATTTCAACCGCTATGCTGAAGTCGCAAAATTTATTATGCTGAAACATAGTGCTCCCAGAGTTATTATTACTGACAGTGACACCGTTTTTCGATCACAACTGGTGCGTGAGGTTATTAGACTCTGTGAAATCAA
The DNA here is from genome assembly GCA_037074705.1 of Zhengitettix transpicula. Lineage (NCBI taxonomy): Eukaryota > Metazoa > Arthropoda > Insecta > Orthoptera > Tetrigidae > Zhengitettix > Zhengitettix transpicula. The sequence continues at coordinate 117,054,356 of CM073592.1, read as the reverse complement.
ACACAGAAGAACGACGGCTTACCATCCGCCAACTAATGGACGTCTAAATAAAACCTTAGCGGATATGTTATCCATGTATGTCGAAGTGGAGCAAAGAGACTGGGACACTATCCTTCCTTTTGTCACATTTGCACCGCCCAGAATACAACTGGATTCTCGTCGTTCTTTATTCTTCCCATATAATCCCGATAATGTAGGCGATGATACATTGAGCAGCTTTTAACTCGAGAAGAGGAATGTCGCCAGCTTGCTCGACTCGTGTTTGCAGGCACAGGAGAAGGGCCGGCTACGATACGACACAAAACACCGGATAGTAACGCTTCTGCCCGACGAATTGGTATGGGTCTTCGGTCCCATTCGCAAAGTCGTCCTTTCCGAAAAACTATTGAAACGTTACTTTGGGCCATTTAGAGTACTACGAAGACTATCTAATGTTAAGAGGTCGAAGATTTTGAACCCCTATCCAGGCGACGGAAATCAAAAGATCTCGTACATGTTTTGCGCATGAAACCATACCATAACTCCGACGCTCAATTGAATGAAGAAAGTAGTCAAGTTGACATCGATAAATCGAAAAATGGGACTGACGAGAAGAAACTAGTGGCAACTCCAGAATAGACTCCGAAAAAATGGAAAATCCTCTAGGAACACCGGACCGGAAACGAAATCACGGACCAAGAAATGCGCGTGAGGAACACTCAACAGGCTGTTCTTCATGGAGAGGACATAATGACACGGTTTCCAATTAAATCCACAGATGAACATTCGCTGCACGTGTGATTAAAATAAGAATTGGTGGCCGTGACGTTCTTTCTTCCGCACGGGACTCTTAGATTTTTGTTTTGTTTTGTTCGATGTTCTTTGATAATTGCTGTGAGCGTAAGTTGTATTTCGTTTTGAATAAACTTGTTCATCGTTCTCGAATTTAACTTGCTACGTGAAAATATTGAAACAAATTGAAATATTATAATCCGAGTTGCACAAATAGTCTGAATCTACGATATAACAATTGGAAACGGATACGCACGATGATTCTTAACGTACACCGACGTTTAGAAAGGTTTCGGTGATTCCCTGGAACAAGTTGAACATGTGCGCATGAGTTGAAGGGAGAAGATTGATGGGATTATTGTCGTCAGGGTGTAACGTCCCCTTGGACACAACCTGGTATAACGCTACTATCATTATTAAAAATAGGCATAATATTCTTATGAACGGGAGATACAGGCAGTGACAAGATCTTTTATCACATCCTGTACTTATCCGCTCTTAACATTTACGGATGAGTTTATGACGTACAAACATATCCTCAACTGATCATAATATATTTCCTTGCGTCAATTGTTTCAGTACAGTCTTTATACTTCCAAGCTGGCGTAACAAAGGTTCGTTTGAAACTGTACTCCTGTTCAGCCCCAGTACAACACCAGGCCAATGACACATTTTAGCTACAGTTACACTTTCAATTTTACAAGTTCACTACCATGATCTAACTAACCGAACAATTAAAAACAGAAACTGGCAGCTGTTTAACATATTCTATTGAGAATTTTGTACCTAATAATAGTAATTCCTACTCATGTGATACAGTTGCGGAAACCAACGGGGAAGCTAATTTTCCGATTTCTAAAAATAACGCATCTTTTACGGTTTGTTAAAGCGTGCACGTTAAAGACTGCATAACATCATCACACATTTAAACAGCATTCACATCTTTTCAATAAACCTTCGATATTATGCTCATCTAGCTACGTCGATCAGTTTTGCTGATAATTTGCGTTTTCCCCCCGTCATTCAGGTATATTGTAATAATTAAATATAATGTGAAAGTGGCATTTCTAAATGAAAGAACTTAAGTGAAAACTATTAAACAAGATTTATTAACAAAGTTAAAACAAGTATAAAATACACAAAATATTTGGGATCTCAGGGTCTTGAACTGGGTTTGATAAATGGCAGAATTTATATAATCAAAATTACATTTACCTTTTATGAAAATCAATGCGTCTGAACATAGACGAAATTTGTTGCGGAAGAAATAATACTAAAGATTGAATTGAACAATTTCAATTTTATCAAGAATTAACAATCTCATTCTATCGATAATTAAATAATTAAAGAACGATCTGACTTTTATCTTTTAAACACGGTTTACAAATGATTTTAAAGTTTTTCTCTACTTACGGCTGCCCAGGTCTCATTTTTAGTTTTTCGTGCACAATTTTGGGGACATCACTGATTCTAAATTCTCACAGACTCTAAATGTTCACAGGCTCGAATTTGTGTAGTTTGTTAGTTGATTTAACACAAATTGGTTGGTTCTCGATGCTTTACTGCAACTAGTTGCTCTGTCTCCTTCCCGACTGAATATTGCTTTACTTTTTAATATTTGAAAGCATGTATATGACTGGACCACATTCTTTCGTTCTGACCGCCGACTGTAAAACTTTTCGTCTGGTCTATTCGCTGTCTGCTGCCCGACTGTACTGTTCAAATTTTCATGACTTGGAATTTTAGTCTTTTCTCCTCGCTGCCTACGACCCGACTGTACATTTCCTGAATGTTCGTTCGTCTCGCAAGTTTTGAGTGCGTAGACTCTTCTCGAGTCCTCAACAATGTTTTCTTTGCCTTGCCGGATTGTTGCGGCGTCCGCTCTATATCCACTAATAATGAGTCCTCTACAATCCAACTTTCCAATTAGAACAATGTCTTAATTACCAATTACTACAATATATATTGGTTTAATTAAAACAGAAAATAGTTTCCGCCATAGCTGAACTTGAGTTAGAAACAACTCAAACAGACATAAACTTTGAAACCATTCTCTCTATGCAACAAACTGGTTTATAAATTTGCCTACTGAACGGAAAATACTGTCTTCGCAATGGTTGACGGTATTGAGAGTAAATGATTACGTGGTAACACCAAATTTTCGGCGTACATCACTCTCAATCTCAATATATTTGTGTCACGTTGATGACAACCATGATGAAGAATAATAAGAATCTTTATTAAGGCGTTTCTATATCAAAAATTCCTGTGTGACTCGCTCAAAATATCGGAAGGTTCCAGGAAGCTTCGTCACAGTTGTCGTTTATGACAAACAGTCTGTTGGCGCCGGTGGTGGCAACGGTCATCGGGGTTCCAGGATCATCCGTTCCGTCAGCACATACGAGTATTGTCAAGCTCTTTTCCTAGAGTCACCAGTAATTATAACTAGTTATCATAAATGTGATCAACTTCAGCGAACTGGCAACCGATAAATATTTTTCTATAATTGACTTTTAATCTGAGGTTTATTACATACGAGGGTGGTCTGAAAAGTTTCCGACCTCAACGTGAAGATGGCAGCACTAGTAAATAAAAGCTAGTGAATTTCGTTGTTCATCTGTTGACAGTTACTCACCAAATTTTCAGCCGTTTTGGACTCGCAGTTGTTATGTAACAGTCGTTTGAGTGAGTTGATGTGAGTGTTTTAGTGAAAATGGAGATAATCGAGTATCGAGCTGTTATTAAATATTTGTTTTTGAAAGGCAATACGCCTACACAAATCAAAGATGAGATGGATTCTGTGTATGGGGACACTGCACCATCATTTACCACAGTAAAATTTTGGGCAGCTGATTTTAAACGTGGCTGTAAGAGCTTGGGAGACGATGAACGTTGGGGACGTCCAAAAACTGCAACTACCGACGAAAACATCGCCAAAGTTCACCAAATGGTGCTACACGACCGCCGAATTAAAGTGAGAGGGATAGCAGAGGTCATGAACGTGTCAAAAGAACGTGTTTCTCAACATTTAGGCATGAGAAAGCTGTCCGCGCGTTGGGTGCCGCGTTTGCTCACGTTAGGCCACAAACGTGTTCGAATGAATATTTCCAACGCCCTGTTGGCGAAGTTAATTACTGTAGATGAATCTGGGATACATCATTATACGCCCGAAACAAAAATACAGTCCAAACAGTGGACTGCAAAGGGGGAACCGGCTCCAAAAAAAGCAAAAACTGTTTTTTAGGCTGGGAAAGTGATGGCGACTGTTTTTTGGGATAGTCATGGAGTTATTTTAATCAATTATTTTCAAAAAGGAAAAACCATTATAGGAGCATCATTACTTGACAAGCTGAAGGCAGAACTTGCGGAAAAAGAAAATCCTGTTTCACCAAGACAACGCACCTCAGCGGTTGCCATGGCGAAAATCCACGAATTACGGTTTGAACTGCTTGACCATCCGCCTTACTCACCAGATCTTCTTCTTGTTCCCTCATCTAAAAATTGCGTTCGGAGGACAGAGATTTTCGTCTAATGAAGAGGCAATCACCTGCGTGAACACTTATTGTGCAGAGAAAAACGCCGAGTACTTTTTGGACGGGTTACAGAGATGGGAGCATCGCTGTAGAGTTACAAGGAGACTATGTTGAAAAATAAAATTCAAAATTCAAAAAAAATATCTTCTATCATTGTTGGGTCGAAAACTTTTCAGACCACACTCGTACAATTCCAGAACTTATCATAATATTACAGTACGCCTACAAACTGTAAATTATTAAGGAAACATGAATACAAATAATTCAAATTCAACAGCACTGTCATTTACATCTTTTTTAATATTCGGTTATATCAGAAATTTTCCAGTTTTGTACTAAACAAATTCTAAATAATACTAGACACGTTTTGAGAAACTACCAGCGCCATGTTCTTGAGCAATTAAATTGTTACACAGTGAATCAGTCGTGCCACGTTGTCTGTATCTGAAGGTATTTCGCCAAGAATCTTTCTCGCCCCGCACCATTTATTCCCCTAACGATCAAAAATCTGGTAACTTCAAACGCATGTCAAACATAGCGTACGAGTCGTTATTCTTTTTACTATCTACGTCTTTAATGTTATTTTATTGTATTTTTTGTCAAATTAAAAATAACGCGGTGTTTTCATTTTCTATTGGTGATTTGTGATGGCTGACCTAATAGCAGCAGTGTTACACCTGTCTAGAAAAGTATAAAAACCACTTGGAGAACACCAAACTCGTTATCTTTACAAAGAGTACTGCGTAACCGGTTTGTGGTTCAGAACATGTAAAGAATAGCCGAATACCCGACCTTCGTACGATGTTGCGTTCGCACCCTGGTAAAGTCTCGCTTCCTACAAAATATCGGCATACTCTTCAGTATAACATCATATGTATTTAACGTATAAATTAATATAAAATGAATGGCGAATAAGAAAGATAGCCAATTCAGACAAAAAAGTGATTATATAAATACCACACAATGTTTCCGGTGTCCATGTCCGTTTCGTCAGGAGCGAATAAGAGCCTAGAGCGACACAACTGCACTTGTCAGTTGACAAAACTCAAAAGCGACGAAAACGCAACGACAATGGGAGAGCCGAAGGGTTAGCGTAACAATAAGAGAGGAACGACAATGGAAAACACAAGGTTCAGCGTAATAATAAGGGATAATAGCAATTATTGATTTTCGTTGTGTCTGTTTGTACAATAATAGCTGTGATGTTTGATTTAATGTGAAGCATCTCTGAAATGAGTCTGGAATTGTACCTGGTGTCAATGTCTAAAATATTTTTCCAATCAAATGTATGTTTAGAATTGATGATATGTTTGGAGACTACAGATTGTTTATCAATGGGAAGTTTGCTATTAGACATATGTTCCTTGATACGTGTATTAAGGGAACGTTTTGTTTGCCCTATGTAGCAGGAATTACAATTAGAGCAACAACACCATGTTTGCTGTAGGTGTCACGTGGGTCCTTGTGGTTTTTAATTAAGTAGGAATGAGTATTAGTGGATCTGTAAATGAAGGATATTTAATATTCTTTGAATATTTGTATAAATTTGTGATGTAGAAATTAGTAATGAGAGCGTACGAGAAAAAATTTAGCTTGAGGTCTTTGAGGACAATTTAGAGTAGGATATTGAATTTTGATCAAATATCAATTTGTTTAATATTCACTTCTGAAATATATTTTAATGTTTCCCCATTTATAATATCCCGAACATACAACTGTAGTTTTTAGAACGAGTGTTTCAAACAAGCAGCAAAACACAAAACAAGGTTTTAATGATAAATTTATTAATATTGAATAATGATGAATGGAATTATTAATATCGTAAGCAAAATATTCTCCAATTTAACAATAAAATTTCAGTGTGTGAGTGTTGAACGCCAAGCGACCAGCATGTTTAAAATTAATTTCACTAGAGAATTAAAAATATTATATAAGTATGTGTTTGACAATACAATTCAATTATATATACAATATAGACTGCCTCTTCAAGATATTTAAACAAGTTCTTGACACATTGAAGAAATAATTTGTAAAAATTATACAAATTATTATTATCTACTTTTATCGTGTCAAGTAAATCCCACAAAATATTAAATTCTCACACAACACTTTAAAATATACAAGTCAACCAAGAAAACTGAGAACTATGATGTCCTGCTCACACTATTACAGGATCTTAATTAGTATACAATTAGGCATTATTTCTCAAAGTAATATAAAGTTTAAAAATCGGAAGAATCGCAAATAAACGTTTTTACTAAAAACTCATACTGTAGCCTGACGTGAAAACCTAGTTATACATAATTACCAATAACAATAGTCCAATTAATAGTGATTATTAGATTTATTAATAATAATAAAAGTGCGATCATATAAGACGTATATTTTATTAATTACGTTATCCAGATTTCTTTAGTCACAGTTACTAAACATTCTTTCATTATAAATTTTAGCTTGTTATATTTGAATTAAAATACGGACCTGCGAGGGATGTTCTCTCAAAGGCAGAACCTTGTAGGAGAGACAGGAAGGGATGCCTCCTCCTCTCTCCGTTTTTGAACTAAGGTTCCCACAAGCCGAGGCACCTCGGCCTTTTATGAGAGGACACAGACCTTGGGCATACGGTAAGAGTTGTTATCTGTTCCCATTGGAACAGTCGGCCAGCTGCCTCCCAAACTGGTCGAGGTACGGAGAAGGGAATGCTGCGTCCCGCTATCGGAAAGGCGTGGGACAAGTACCCAATGCCCGACCTACCTGATGCAGGTTTTTCTAGGGTTTTCCCTCCATTACTTTTAGGCGAATGCCGGGTAGGATCCTTAAACTATAGCCCGGGGGCCCTAGTTAACCCTTGGCTACTTTCCTCTACCCTTCCTCATCCCCCTTTCAAATCCCTTCCTATGCTATTAAAGGGGAGTTGCCACCATGTGGATTACCCTCATGTAGCCTGTTACCCTAAAATAATTAAAATTGAATTAAAAATAGCAATAATCTTATAAACTTTATAACAACTGAAATTTGGAAAATAATTTTTTGGTTTTTAAGGACGAACAACATTTTCTTTTCACTTCTATCAAATGAGTTGTTTTATCGATAATTAATGTTACAGCAACAGTGATTTCTGAAGTACAATTTAGATTCTCGTCCTGTGTAATTCTGCCATATTCAATTGAACTGTTTGGTTTAAAGCATAGAGAATTTAAGAACTAAATGACTGTTTTGGATCGCTGAGTCAATTCTTTAACGGGTAATGCCTTATCTGAACCAGTAGAGTCTAGGATATTATCCCTCGGCACACAGTGTTAGTTACTGCGTTTTGTTTGCTGTGTAATCTCGACGATGGCGCAGAAGCCAGAGGAAGTGGGAACATCCGCTTCCTTCTGGCGCCTTTGCGAATCTTTGCTCGCGGTATAACGGTTATTTCTAACGCACACTTAGATAAAGAGAGATTATTTTCAAACAAAATAGATTTCATTTAAGTTCTTAAAATGTAACTTGCGCGTAAGGTAAAAGCGTCTTAGACATAGAAAACTTAGAAATCGTCTTTTTTTAAATTATTTGGGAATGAGACTCCTCGGAGCTTTGAAAAAATTTCTGCTGTAATTTAAAAAAGAAAACATCCCGGTAATACAAACACACACACACATCTCTCTCTCTCTCTCTCTCTCTATATATATATATATATATATATATTGTAATAAACAACAGGTTAACGATTAATTTGCCCCACGTTGGTGAAGCCATAAATGTAATAAACACCTTAATAGGGTTAACTAAATGAATTAATTAACACACAAAAATTAATTGAAATTTGAATGATAGTTAGCCAAACGTTGAAGACGTCAAATATATAATGATTAAAAAGGTGGTCTTAAATCATTAAAATAATTAACAAAATTAATTTAAGATTTAAATTTAAAAAAATTTTATTGTTGATAAATTTACATTGTATAAGATCTATTTTGCACGCCGAATTTCATCCAGTTAACAACAAATACTTTAATTTTTCATTTATTAATTCGTGGCATTTTATGAAAATACAGTTCTTATATCATTACAATCAAATACGTTGAATCTCTATATCTCAGGGTCATAACTGGGTTTGATAATAAGAACACTCCAATTAAAACATTAACAATTCAATTCATTGAAGTTAAAGGAATACAAAATTAAAATACTAGAAACAAAAGAAAACGAATGAAAAGAAAAACGCGAACGAAATCTGACTATACCCTTTAATTATCGTTTACAATTATTAATAATTGTCTTGTACTCACGACAATACTTCTGGTACCAGTTTGGATTCTTCTTGCTTGAATTTAACACTCACTAAAACAGGCCACTCATTACTCACTGATTCTACACTTTAGAATTTGAATACACGTGTTCGTTGCCCTCTCGTGTCTCTGCTATCCGGGAATCTGGATTAGTCCACCCTCATCCGGTTGTTGGATGTAGATTTACTCAAAGTCTCTCGTTGCGACAATTAGTTCAATTTGGGCAGCAAAACTTCTGCTTCCAAATTGCGATTTTATGTTTCTCTCCGCCAAACTGCTTACTCACCGTTGGACCTCCTGGATAACACTATTCATGCTTTTAGGTTAGCAAATTTTACTCTGTTATTACTTTATGTGAACCGTTCTGTCTTGTATCTCCGTGCAGACTGCTGTTCTCAAAGCGCGCGGTTTTTCAGTTTCCATTGTTAAACAATAAAAGGAAGTTGCCACCAGGTGGATTAGCCACATGTAGGCTGTTGCTCTAAAAGAAGTCTATCATTTACAATGGCTTACAGGCTGGTTGATACGTAACAGTAATTCTAGTCTGTAATCGAGATCAAATTTTTTTAATATAACATCAGCCGTTAAATATATAATAATTAATATATTATAATTATTTATTAGAATCATGGCCCAAATCTCCTACATCATTCGGAATGTGAGGATAAAAAAGCTGCCTTCAAAACTCACGACGAAGTAGAACGATATTTGAAGCATTCACTCTTTATGAGATTATGTCACGAGACGTTTTCACATAACCAGAGAAAGTGTGATTATATCACTAGCAGGCATAATTTCTCTTAAGATGGGCTGTACGCTTGAAATACGTCTAGCGTCCGTTAAGGAGTTATACTAATTACAGTAACGCGAGCACAAAAGACACACGAACTGGAGAAACTCATCTCAGGGTGCCTTCCGCATTGCATTGTTGTAATCAGACCTTTAAAATACACGCAAACGTGGAATGAAAGTCAAACAGGTACAACATTACATTCATTGTATTGATCAAATGCACAATCTGACGAAGGAGAATGTGTATTATAAATGGCTGTTACGCTGAGTGGTTATCGCCGAGGCTATTATGCCTCACTACTTGTCTTAGACACTCAGCCATTATTTTGAATATTATATTTATACGTCATATTATGCCAAGTCACACCATTAATACGGAAGTATTACCCAAATTGCAATCTAAATATAAAAACGTCTGTTAAAATTAACAAATATATGATGAAGTAGGTAATAAACAGACCAAGTATAAGTGGTAAAATAAATACCACACAAACGCTATTGCAAACTTTGTTGAATAGAGTAAGTTGAACAACAGGTTGGACAATCCAGGTGACGTACACGTCATTGTTAACATTATTTAGAATGAATTCATATGCTCGCATTGAAAAAACATCTATTTTAGAAAAAACTCTAAAATTTTTCCCATGAAACGGATCTTTAATTCCAACAGCAAACAGTAAATGTTTGGCCTTTACAACGTCTATGAATTTATGATACCGAATCTCTGACGTGTGTCATCTGTCTTTTTATGTATCTCATATTTTCTCTATAACTTTAGTTTATCTTCAACCAGTGCTTGTGAGGAACCTAGAGATAGACAGGTCGAAACCTAGCACCACTTAAAAAGTATCAAAAAGTTATCAATACATATTTTAGTTTGCAGTCAAGGTCAATGTTCTTATAACTTAATAACAGACGTTAAATAAAAAATAATCACATTAGCTAATTTTTAGCACAAAAAAACTGGTATAACCAATTCTGAATTGAAATAACGCGTACAAACAACACAGCGCCATTTTTTTTAATTGAAGTTTATAACGGTCGCGTCGACATCGTGGTCATTGGCGACCCGTATGTTATTTACCATAGATTACATAGCTTTACTGTTTACATACATTCTTAACATTAATTGCAATCGGGTTTCTATATTTGTTCACTTATGTTTGCTTCCCCGATAAATTTGATGATGTCGTTGAAGTACAGAGGTCTGCGATGTGGGGTTTTGCGATTGTATTTCTTCTGATGTCGTTGTACCTGCTGCAATAGAAAAGTATAAGGCGAATAGTGGTTGACTGCATTCTTCACAGGTTGCTTGGGTAGATCTGGAAAATAGGAACGCATGAGTACAAACTGAGTGGAGGAATCTTACTCTAGATAGCATAACCTGTTTTTTTCTGTTTATGGTTTTGGGAATTGTTATGTCTTTCTGTTCACTGTGAATTATTCCGTTGATCTTCCTTCTCCTTTTTTCGTTCCACCTGTTTTCGAGTTTTTCTTTACAGAACTTCCACGTTTCCTTGCTGTTGCACTGGCATTCGTTTTCTCCGTTGTGTATGGTTCTTGATGTTACTTTTGCCAACTTGTCAGCCCTGAGGTTTCCAGGAATTCCTCTAACCGCAGGGATCCATGATTTGATTTCTATTCCTTATCTTTGTGATATTGTCTTTAATGAGGTTCAATGTTTTGTTCCTTTTTTTGGGGGGGGGGGGGGTTATGATATCTTTGATTGCTTCGGATGAGTCTGTTAGAATGACGTTGCGTGGCCATGTAGATATCTTGCACTTCAGCCGCCAGGGCCGATGACTGGTTATTTAGTGTTCTAGTGCTGTAGATTGCGCTCGCTACTCCTGCTGTGGACACTGATCTTGGATCTTGATTAATTCATCGTGTTCCTTGACGAAGTTATCTTTTACTTGGTTTAGGAGGGTTAGGTCTACTGGAATGTCTAAGATTTTCCACGGTGGGGTTCTTCCGAATGTGTTTTGTTCAATTTGTGGCAGTGTGACCCTTGCTGTCCTCAGGTGTTTCTCCAGCATTTTATGGAACGGTATTGCTTCTAATACTTCCCCACTGTGGTGGTAATTTAAAGACTCTGTTTGTTGTCTGATTTGGGGGTTAATTGACTCTAGAGATTTTATGGCGTACTTGATTGATAACATTTTTCTTCTGAATGCCAGAGATAATTCTTTTGTCTCTGTCCTTAGTCTCGTTATTTGGGTGGATCTTATGCATCCCGATATGATTCTTAACGCCTCGTTCTGAATTTTGTTTAGTTTCTCTCATGTTGCTTTATTCGCGGACTGGTAAAGCTGGGCTGACTTTGTCCGGTGTGAAGGAAAATCCTATTTACTGAGCCCAGTCCGTAGTGTTGTCTATAGCTGATTGCATCTGTTTTGCAGATTCCTTTGGATCGTAGCCCCTTATGAGTGGGACAATGTCGTCCGCATATATCATTGCTTCTATTGGCCGGTTCATAGCTAACAGGAGTTACGCTTAGGAACGAGCCTTGAGCTATCCCGTTTTCCATCTGAAACTCGTAGACATCTCTTCATTCGTTCTTATTATTATTTTACTATCTTCAATTAGGTTTTTAATGCAGTGAAAAATATCTCCTGTAATGCCGGCTTTGCCTAAGTTGTTTCAATCGTGGTTACTTACATGAAAACGCACCTTAACAACATTTCCATATTGGTGACTTGTTTATGCTAGTACGAACCCAGTATCCAAGGATACATCCAAATGATGCAATGGTCTCGTACGTGGGCAGTCTCAGAAGTTCCTGACCTCAAGTATAGGTTGCGGGTTGTTTTTGGAAAAGACAAAAGTGGTCTAAAGCTTAAGTTTGAAGTTGATACATTGTTAAGCTTTTTTGATAGCCATCAATAGTGAACGCGCTCAGTGAATTTGTAAACATTTAAAAATTTGGTCATCCTTGTGTGGTAGAATACTTTCGTTTGATAGGTCTCAGTCTAACCAATAGTCGAGCTACGTTCTACTGTGCGGAGATCTGCGCCTTCACTCACAAGAATAAATAAAAGATTGGGTATCAGAGTTTAATCGAGGCCGTACGAGCTGCCGAGACGAACATCGCAGTGGTCGACCAAATTATGTGACCACGCCAGAAATACAGAAAATGGTATTCCATGACCGCCTGTTGAAATTTCGTGAGCTAGAAGACAAGGTCGGCATTACAAATCAGTGCTGTACATCGCATATTGACTAAAAAGTCTGACATGAGAAAGCTGAGCGCACGATGGGAGCCGCGTTTACTTACAATGGAATAAAGACTGCCGTAATGATGTTTCAGTCGAGTGTTTGACGATGTTTCACAGAAACGAAGATGAGTCTTTGCGTCGATTTATAACCATGGATGAAAAGTGGGTCCATCCCTTCACACCTGAGGCGAAGGACAGTGCAAACAATGGACTGTAAGGGTAGAATCGACTATAAAGAAAGCGAAGATAGTTTCATCTGCTGTCAGGTTCATGCTGTCATAGAATGTCTTCAAAAAGGAAAAGCAATGATCGGCTAGTTTATTGCAGCGTTTGAGTGATGTAATAAATAAAGAGACTTCCACATTTGACAAAGAAAATCACGACATCCATTATCGTGATCGCCAAAATCAATGTATTAAAATTGGGATTGCTTCTTAACGTACTCCCTCGGATTATGGTTCTCGCTTTAAACAGAGATTCAAAGCTACTGAACTTCGCTTGAAAAAGTGTGACGAGCTAAGATTATCTGCGTTGAAAGATAAAGATAGTTTTCCCAAATTGTTTACTTTCTTTTTTATGTCGGGTACTTTTGGGACGACCATCGTATATACTACGAGTATTCGGTATAATTCTGGCTAGATAGAATTTCTTGATTGGCGCTTACACGATGAAAAATATTTATTGATAGTCAACATTAAAAATAGTCCAATAAATTAGAACTTTCCTATCTCCACGTCATTAATGTAATGTTTCAGACAGCCTCTGTCGCAGCAATGGCTATTAAAATCTAATAGAAAAAAATGTGTAAGGAATCATGAAAAATTATCATTAGGCTCCAAACAAGGCGCTCACTGACGAACAGGAAGTGAAGAACGGAAGTATTAAGTTTCGTGGACTCGAGCCCCAAGATAACCCAATTCCGGCTTCCCTCAAATCGATCGACAAAAGTGTAGTGGGGCAATGAACATGTTTTCCGCTCAAATTTCCTTTCCGACTTTGTATTTCTCATTATTCAGTGCCTTCTCAGGTGCACTTACTATCAAAGAAACACGCAGCTGTTTCTCCTATTCGTTGCTCGTCAAGAAACAATCACTTTTATTTATTGAAGCGTATTTGACAGTGAATCAGGGAAATGTTCTGTAATATAGAATATATTAATTTCTCACAACAACAGTGAACGAAGTTTTATCATGAGGATGACTAAAATCACCAGGTAGGATGGCAGTGGCGGAAGTACAGCAAGATGATTATTAAGCGGACGTGAAGTCCCACGCGATGCGGGAGATGTCCCGGATCTTAGGGTCGTGGGACTTGACTGTGATAACACAAGGTGAGCAAGTGTTTATTGTATCCTTGACAAGTTGTTCCTGTTATGTCCTAACGTCCCATGCAATTGTAGAAAATCATAGGATGGAGGATATCTGAATGTTAGGATCTGTTCTTCTTGTGGTAAGGTTGTTTATTGGGATCTTAATTTTAAAAATAATTACTTTAATTTATTATTTTTTGTTGGATATAATTTATTTGAATTGAATACCCCCAAATTAATGTGATTCTCAAATTAATTATGCCAAATTATCCACATATACAAAGTGCGTACTGTAACTTACAAAATATCTCAGGGTGGAATTCGAAACAAACTAATGTTTTTAAAGAAATGTAATAAAATATAACCGCGGGATTTGCTTACGTAAAGTTCATACAGTGTTATCCGGAAATTCGAGTGGTATTTCTGGTTCTCTTATCTTCTACAGAAAATCCTCATTCAGACCATATTTTACGTCTTCTTCCTCAATCATCCAGTCAATTTTCGCGACACGTTTCTCTTCTGACTCGTAACAATTTGTCCCCTTCAGAACTTATTTCATCTGAAGCTCAACCAATCTAGATGAGTATAACAGCATATTTTCAACCTCCATCCTCTCTCTCCGACCGTCGTTTCCGTTATATAAACAGCTTCCTTGCTGTCTCCAAGAAGCTGCACATCTGCCTTGACCCTTTTCAACTCCTCTCTAACCACCCGCTGTGTAGTCCACACACACAAAAAAAAACTGACCCTCCCCAGAATTCCGCTTCCCGGTGCCGATTTGTTTACGAAAGCAAATTCCTGTTCCTTTGTTGCGCACTTTGTATCTGGTGTTAAGTCCAATATAGAAAATTTTATCCTTAAAAAAATATAAATGAGGTAAGTGTACAATCACATCACACTTTGCTTCCGCTAAATGAATCAAGTCGTCAATCTTTCGTTTCTCATTCTATAAATTTCACAACTCTAAATAATATCAGACGCGTAATTTATTTTTCATCAAGCGTACGGATATCACTTCTAAATGGAGCCTATTACTTCGTAACGGAGTTTCTAAAGAAGCACGAATAGATCTCGAGCGTGTTTTTTGAGGGCTCGAATTCGTTATCCTCGTATATTCATATGCTAAGGTGTTGTTTTCTACTGACACTACAGTTGTCGTTTCTCTTTTCTCTATTTACAAGTATTTAGGACACTGCACCATACGGAAAGAACTAGTGACAATAAAAAAGACTATACGGAATTTTCACAACCTACACATAATTCATATGCACTTAATAATAGGCAATGTTAATAATGCATACTGAGGTAAATAAATATTGTCTAATGAAACGTATTGATGTTGTAAATGACGTGGAACATAAGTCAATTCTTAATAATAAGAAAGATAGCCAAATACAAACAAAATAAGTGATAATGTAACATAATAATATGTAATAATATTTTATATTATCACTTCTTTTGTCTGTATCTTTCTTATTATTAATTTTCAATCAGACGTAATTTTTTTCATAAGTCAATTCTGTTCTAAAATAATTATATATTCTGACTATTTAAGATTCAATTATAAATAAACCACAGCTTTCAGTAAATGATCATTAATAAAGAGTGTAAAACGTTTCGCTACTATTTGCGACCTCTTCAGGTATAGAAATTTTACACTATAAAACAAAGAAAATAGAATAATTAAAATAACATTTTAATGATAGATTTCTCATGTAACCGAAGTTAATTTAAACAAAAACGACCAGATAAAACTCTGTTACATTGTTGAGTGTGGTTTGCAATGGAACAATTTAGAATTAAAAATTATAACAATATATAAATTAAAGAATTACAAAAGCAAAGTGTCATATTGATGGCCGTTTTAATTGATCTATATATGTAAAATTTCACTCAATAATCTTTTCGCGTGAATTAGGTGTCTATCCCCATGGAAGCGGCCACGCTGAACACAATGTCGTTGACCGCAGGTCGCTAACTGCAGCCGTTTAGGAGATGTAGTCGTTTTATGTTTTGTTCAAATTTTGATCTTTTTCTTCCAAATCTGCGTCTTTTCGCGTGATCTTCATCCAAAATTTATCATTGCACCAATCTATTATATAATTATTTAAGTAAATATGCTCTGTCAAAACCGAATAATTTTGAATATGACTTTTTATATTGTTTTTGTGACAATTTAATCTTGTTTTTTTGAACCTTTAGTTTGGCCTACATATGTAGATTTACAGTCAATACAATTAATTTTTTTAAATTGAATTATGCTTATCTACAGCGTCAATTTTGTCTTTAATATTTGTTACTAATATATTTAAGAGATTTTAAAACAATTCGGAAACCATACTTTTCTAACGGTCTACTTCATTTATGTTGTAAGCATACAATTAAACTACATTTTTTATCATTTTTAATCTCTGAATTGTTTCTGTTATAACTGATATTATTCAATCTCACCTTAATATACTTATTTATAAATTTAAGAGAATACAAATTTAGTGAAAGAACATTCTTGACTTTAATTATTTATCTCTATGGTACTTAATATGAGATAATTAATAGCTGTATCTGCCAGACTAAAAAAACCATTGCTTTCTTTTGGAAAAGAGGATGGTAGGACATGTAATTGAGAAGTCTACCAGATTATATGGTTTTTTGTACCCAATTGGTTTTTAATTTTTTTTACTGACAGTTTTCAAAATATCTAAAAAACGAATGGATGTATTGAATTTAGAAAGTAAACATTATTATGGTAAGAAGTAAGGTATTGAGAAAATAATTCCGTTTAATTTTGGGTATAATTCAAAATATGTTATCAACATATCGAAACAACATATTGGTTTGAAGTCTAATTTGGAAAAACATAAAGCTTCTATTATTTCGGCAAAGAAAAGGGATAAAGGATTTCGATAGGGTAACTATTGATTTGATGATAAATTACGTTCTTAAACGTGTAATAAGCACAGTTCAAAATCAGATTAAGTAAACTCATTATTTCAGGTAAAGAAATACACTTTTTTTAATATAGATAAAATGCTATCCCAGCATTATTAGAAACTTTTTATAATTACACTGATGGGTAATGAATTGAAAGAAATATCACATCCAACTTATTTAAAATGTGATAATTTGGAACTATAAAATCATCAGTGAACTGTAACCGTTTTTAACAGTTCAAACCTTTTTTAATAATGTTATACAAAAAAGAAGAAATTTTATTGAGAGGATTATTAATATACTCAACAATTAATTTGAAAGGTAAAATAGGTTTACGTATTTCAGGATTTAGCTCGTGCTAAATTTGCAGATGTTATGAACAAATAATAATATTATCAGTAATACTTTTCTTAAGTTTTAGTCTTTAAATAATTTTTTTTAATTTTTAAATAACTGAATTAGCAATTTTAATCTTATTACAAGGTTCATATAACTGACTATAGCACCTTTATTTGTGACAACTATATTGTTTTTGAATTTGAAGAAATTATGTTAGTGTCTAAGTTTTTTTTTGTTTGATCCATTGTAACATTTTGCATCTAATATTATTTTATTCATATATTGGAAAAATTTGAAAGGTCAAAAAAAAAATTATTAATTTTGAAGTTAGGTAACAAAAATTTATTACTTAAAGATACTAAATTAATTACTTTACTGTTAATACCTTTGTTACTCAAGTTTCTAAATCAATTTTTTTCAGTAGTTTTGTTGTCACTATGACAAGTCGGTGTTTCCATAGCTGATTTGACATTGTTACCATCAATCATTTTAATTTCGTTAGTTTTAGAAAAATATATTTGAAGTCTAATGGTGGTAAATGATTATTTTGACCTTGAATAAAACCCAACAATATTCTTTCACCAAGATATCGTGAATTACAACGAACGAATAGGGTCGAATAATGTATCGAAAAGCATTTCTTCCCATGTTTTGAACGAGCTCTGCCTGTAAGAAGTGAGTGCGTCGACCACACTCGGCCTTGCAAAGAACAATGTCTAGCAAGAGGTTCCCTGACACGACCTCGGCCGGGTTCCCCTGTCCTATGCTCACGTAGGCGAACTTGAACACGTTATCCTGATGACCCACTGACAAACTCTGCTGTCTTCACTCCAATCCATCGCAAAACACAGTCTATTTTGGGTTACATTAATTTTAGTTCCCACAGCACCCATCCTGGACATCTATCTTAGATTTCTTAGTTATCATCTCAAAGTGTTGTAACGAATAAATAATTAAATAACTATATCTCTGGCTTCACCTCCTCCAGCTGACTGAAGTGGTCAGCCACTATCCATGAAGCTCGTCTATCTCCACTGAACAAACGACCAATCATAACCTCTCGAATTTCTGAAAGAAACATTCTAAATATAATATCACTGTAGCATCTTTTACGTAGGTAAGAATCTAATGTGAAAAAATATAATATAGAACATGAATGTGAACACAAAACTAAGTAGTAGAGAATTATTAAATGGGCAACAAGAAACGTACCGAGTTGTGCTTTTCTTGGGAAAAAAAGGATTATAACGGGATCGGGCTCTATTTTACTGGAAATCATTAAAATTGTTACACTATTATTCTTGATTAAGAATAAATTTTGAAATATGTGGTAACAAATCGAAATTGATCTTATTTTCATTAAATGACAAAAATTACCGATGAGTAATTCAACACTGTATATGTCTTTTCTTTCATGTACATGAAATAAGTCAGAAATATTAAATTTATTTATTCATATAAGTCTATGGTTTATCTTGTGATGAACAATTATAATAATTCACAACCTCGTTCCGGAATTAAGTCATTCAGATGACGTCATAAGTTCAAGTCAGATGTAAGATGAAATCATTCTGATCTACTTGAAGATGAGGAAGCAACCAGTTTTCCAACACATTCAAATACAAAATTTTCTCCACACACAAGTATGGTCCTTGAACTTTGGTCACAGACTGGTTTTCGGTGTTTACATGGGACTTTGATTCACCAAAATTCTGACATTGAAATCATGAACTTTATAAGAAAGCCAGCTGCCTCAATAAAACAATAAAGCCTGCGAGAGAATTCTCTCGCAGGTGAACCTTCCCAGAGAGCTCTGGCGGAGGTTACCTTTGGGGATGGCTTCACATCTCTCTGGGTTTTTTTGAACTAAGGTTCCCACATGCCGAGGCACCTTGGCCTGTTTTGAGAGGTGTATGTTCCGGGGTCGCAGATCTTGGGCATACGGTAAGAGTTGTCCGCTACTCCTATTGGAATAGTCGGCCAGCTGCCTCCTAAACTGGTCAAGGCACGGAGAGGGGAAAGCTGCGACCCCACAGCTAACCCCTCTCCCGCCATCGGAAGGGCGTGGGACTAGTACCAAATGCCCGACCTACCTGATACAGGTTTTTCTAGGGTTTTCCCTGCATCACTTTTAGGCGAATTGTCGGGTAGGATCCTTAAACCATAGCCCGAGGGTCCTGGTTAACCCTTGGCTACCTTCCTTTACCTTTCCGTATCCCCCCTTTTAGATTAGATTAGAAAGGGGAGTTGCCACCATGTGGATTACCCTCATGTAGCCTGTTACCCTAAAAAAAAAAACAGTTGCCTCCTGAACTAGTTGAGGCTCGGAGTATGGAATGCTGCGTCCCCACAAAAATCCGCCATTGGAAGGACGTGGGACAACTCCCTACCTGATGCAGATTTTCTATGGTTTGTCTTCAATCACTTTTGGGAAAATCCGGGTAGAATCCTTAAAATATAGCCCGGAGGCGCTTGTTAACCCGGGGAGTTCCCAAAATATAGCCAGTAACTCTAAAAAAAAGAGTTGTATGGAGAAAGCAAATACATTTTATAATACTTATTTAGTCAAGAACTGGAGATGAATTAGCCTGAAATTCTTTTTTTCATATTTCTGACATTATTTAATTAATTACAAGATAAATTTTAATAATTTAAAATAATATTACAATATGAAAAATGCTTACAATAATATAAGTTGACGGCAATGAGCCATGACTCATCTTAACGTCCACTTTAAGCTTGAATTCCTTTCACAGAGGTAATTTGATGAACCCTTCGCTTCCTTGGTTTTTTGGTTAGCCGTTACATTAGTCGTTAGCAAATTCCGGCTTAAATTCCTCGTGGCAACGCATGTCTCCACTGTCTCACCAAATAAAATTATCATATATTAAACGTCTGTTTATTATATTGTAAAAGCTTAGACCATGATTTCAGACGAAATAATACAATGTTCGACAGAGAGGACGAAACATTAAATATTACGGATTTCAAATTCTCATTATATTATTCAGTCTGTAATCAGAGTCAAAGCCTTTTAAATGCAAAGAAAATGTGTAATTCAGTTCGGAGTATCCGTCTACGAACTTTCAAGACGTTCTGAAAATAAAATTGTTTATTAATTGGGCTTATTAAGTTTCCTTTAGTTTCAATCGTTAAATTTTCCTCAAATATCCACACATTAATGAGTCATAAATTATGTAAATAATTTTAATTCTTATTAGGATTCCTCGTTTATTTAATAACATAATTCGAACGCTTCGAATGGGAATTTTTAGAATAGATCGTTCATTTAAAACTTCACAATATTTTTATATACTTAGAATTTGAATTACTTGCTCTTTAAACTCGTTTTATTTTTTATTATTTATGTATTGTTTAGACAGTCTTGGAATAACCCGTACTGCCCTTGAGTCAGTCTTCATATATAAATTTAAATACTTGAATGAGAAATAGGTAAAAGTAATAATCGTTACGTCGTATCAACAATAATCTCTTCCTAAAATTTTGTCAGTTGATTCGGTCACTCACTTACCAGAAAGATTAACAAGTTCATAGTTAAACTAGAAACGGAACCAATATCATTCTATCATTATTACGATAGAATGATATTGGTTCCGTTTCTAGTTTAACTGTGAACTTGTATAGAGATTAATTCGGCCACATTTGCTTACAAGACTAAAATGAACAGACAAAACCCGAGCATACTCAATACTGTGGTCTCGGATCCAAACCTGAGCGTTTGAGTAGACGTAGCGGTTATGCACTGTAACAAGGCACACACACAAATATATGCAGGTATATATATTGTAATAACCACATCGGTATACATAAAAAAATATATATAATTTTGATTTTAACAAACAAATTTATTAAACTTCATCAGAAATTACAATTGAATTTAATATTTTACTATTCTAATAAGAACTCTTGCTCTCATGGGTCTCTACTGGGTCTGACAACGGACAGAATCGAACTATTAAAAAGACCCAACATTTATGTTTTAAATTAAACAAAAGTATCTATTAATGAACTTAGCCTATAGGTTGCTTCTAACTTTATTATCAAAAGAAGAGAACGACATCTGACTGTTATCCTTTAATAACGTTTACATCTGTTAATATTATACATTCCAACTTACGGTTTCTCAGATTTACTTCGACTCGTTCTTTAGACACGCACTTTATAGCCTTGACATTCACTCACTGACTCTAACACAATATCACTGGTTCGCCGATATCTGGTTCTCCATATCCAGTGAAATATCCCAGGTGTTTGTCGTGACACACCTTGACGTCGTTTGCTGCATCCAGGTCGCCTACCATCGAAGACAGGTCAAATTCTCCTACTCATACAGATAAAGCTTCTGTATGTTAAAAATGTTTGTAGTTGTTATAGTTTTGCTGACTGATGCTGACTATTTCTGTCTCAAACTCCAACCACGATGCATTCAGCACGCTGGCTCCACTCTGACTGCCCTGACTGTTTCTCGTTCCTCTCCCACGCTAAACTGACTCTGACTCCTCTCCCACGCTGACTGTCTACACAATAGGTTATTTCCCCTATATATACCACTAGCCTCCTTGTTTTTCTCTTGATGCAAAATTTCGTCGCAACGGCGCGGTGACAGAATCCCATTACTGAAATTTACGTCCCGGTCGCTGGAGTCCTTCCGCCGGCTGCTATCTTTTGTCCGAAACCCGACAATCGCGACAGGTCCAATTTGTCTTTGGACCTCTCCCCTCACAAGTGCGCGATACTAATTTCTCCAGACCCTAAGTCAACAAGTGCCTGGACCCTCATCATCCCAAGTAATTGCGCCACTTGACATGCTTGCAGCTGCAGTATATTTCGCCCCCGCAATTACTCAGGACTCGTCGGCCTCACCCGACTCGCGCAAGATCTTTTCTTGCAAGTCCCAAGCAAATACGCCACTTGTCAGGTCATTCGTCAGAGACAATAGCTTGCTCTAACATAACCACTTTGGGACCAGCTGCTCGCCCACGTTCTGCGTTACGAATTCACCACGGATCCCCAAATCAATAAGTTACTGGACCCGCAATTACTCTTTAGACCTAATTGCCGCACTGTCACCGTGCCCCTACAAATTACGGCTTCCTCTCTGCCGCTCACCAGCACTCATCCTAGATAAATGTCTTACCGCTCCGTCTTGTCACCTCGTGACAGGACCCGCAATTACTTCAACCTCGCATTCTCTTTACGACATGTGCGCTGTTTTTAAACCAATGCATTATATTATATGCATTACAATATATATATATATATATATATATATATATATAAATATATATATATATACAGAGTGTTGTATTCAAATCTCCCACATTAGATAAATATAGGAAAAAAATACAAGGGATTTTGCACACATTGCTACAGTAACTCAAAGAATTTATTTATGAACCATGAGTACCCATGTGAGAAATTCTTTACGCTTTATAAACTAGAACATCGTAAAGAATCTAACTGATACAGTGCTTGCCACAAAGGAGAAAGGTCGTAGAATCCAATTATCATCTATCAGGAACATGTTAACGAACAGCGTGTGGGTATTGCGATACCCAAATCCATCCTGAAACATGGATCATCCGAGAACAAAGTCAGAATTTATTTCCATAACGGGTAGCGTTTCCGCAGAAAATTGTTGTCGCTTGTTGCCAGATATTGCAGAATTTGGACTTTGTAAAGGTACAAACGAAACCGTTTGTGGACGACACGATGGAGTGTTGATCGTTAGTCTCGATGGCTGCCGCATCGACTTCCGTGGACTTCTGATAAGTGGCATCTACTTGTTCTTCCCAAAGTCTACGTTGTGCGCCTCCAGACTGTTTCATAACACGGCCAGTGGCCAGAAAATTACAAAGCAATTCCTTAATTGTTTTTCATCAGATGGATCATCTCAATTTCAGACGATAATTTCTTTGTTTTGTTTCCTCCTACCACACTACCATTTTCGCACGTTGCTGTGGAGTCGCCATTTCCATTTCATATAATTAGGTCTCATCCTGGCGAGTAATTACGAAACTTTTGACGCATACAAATGCTCTAGCAATGCATGCAATTTCATTTCAATGACCCATGTACCTTTCATGAACGTTTCCTATGTAGGTTTCATTGGGACACCCTGTATACATATACATACATACATACGAGGCTGCCGAATAATTACACAGATCAGCATATGATTTTTATCCATTTTCATATAGATTTCAAGTTAGTAAAAACGGGAAGAAAAAGCCTAAAAAATTTCCACAACTAATTTTGTTTGATACACTCAAGTTTTTGTTTATATTTAGCGTAAAATTCGCAAATAACTTAAAATATAGTATTTTTATTTAAAAAATGGCCTTAAAACTAAGACTTCACCTTAATTCTATCTATTATAGCTGGACTATTCAATAAATCTAAAAAAGTTAATTGTTGAGGAGCGTAGTGGTAGAAGGAGGTGGTTAAAGTAGTTTTAGTGTTAGGAAGAAGGTCGCATTCCACTGGACATACGAAAATTAAATATAATCAAAATTGCGTTGAACGCCCTGCAAGCCCATTCTCCTAACATCCGAACCCAACAAATCCCACCTTACCTCACTACATTTTCAACACCAGAAGACCTCTCCGCTTCCACGCATCTGCCAATAAGAACCTCCTGGAACTAATTTCAATCCTCCCTGACACTGACCAAAATTCAACCTCCAACACGGCCAGTAGCTAAATTCCAAAAAGAATCTCCACGCCATAATCGAGAAATATGGAAATCCTGGCCAGTTGTATACTGATGCCTCAAAAACGGGAATCACAGGAAAGTGGTCCAGATCAACTCGTCTGCATCCATCACGACAGCGGAGATCTACACAATACTCATGGCTCTCGAATACTGCACTGAGTCCCCTCTAAACAACGTAGTAATCTTCTCTGACTCCCTGGAAGCATTCATGGCCGTATCGGACCCAAAAATCAGGGCTGGAAACATTAACAAAATCAGAATACTTTCACATGTAAAATTTCATTCTACATCATCTGGATCGCCGCTCATGCCCATATAGCGGGAAACGAGGCAGCGGACGCTCCCACTACCAAGGTTCAGCATCAGCATCACCCTGACACATCCACAGTAGGCACAGTCGCGGACGTATACAAATGGGATCAACCTGGCAAGCAAGGGGGCGTACTGGAAACAACGGACTCTTCCGTCAGGAAATAACATCATCATCCGAACTAATACTTCCCAAGAACCTCCACAGAAACCAGCAGATAGTAACCTCCAGGATAAGATCCCTTCATACCAAACTCTCGCATGCAGAACACCCAAACCCATATGTAGTCCCTGTAACCAATCCCTCACCATTCAACATGTGCTCTTTGAATACAAAAAATACGAAGAAACAACGAAACATGACAATAGTCAAATTCAATCCAAAGGACTTTTGCACTTATCCACAAGTAATCGCTTCATCACTCGCCTTATTAACCAGTGCCAAAATCGACCACCTAATTTGAGAAGAAACTGAATGCAACCACAATCATCGCCCAAGAATAAAGAAAATACCCTAGTTAAATAATGTAAAACGTTGCCAATAACATTTTGGTTGACGCAAACATAAAATTTAAATTTAAAAAGGTCGCATAATCCTGTCGAAACAAGTTACAAGTTGTTAATGAGTAATATTACTGGTGAAGTTGAGCATGTTATCTGTGGTACTAGGAATAAATATAAACAACCTGCTGTTGGATTAGATCATGTTTAAACAAGGTAAAATTTTTGCGAAAACCAGATCAAAAACATCAGAGGAAGGTTTTGTGGAGATTTCCAAATACTAACCTTGTTGTTGAGTCGGCAGGGATATTATACAAAATATCCTTGGTTTCTTTGTTTATGGGATAGTAGCTCCAGACAGCTGCTCTGGACAGTTTAACCCCCAGCGAGAAAAACATCATCAATACGACCTGGGTTCCGCAAAAAACTTGTTATTACCACCTCTTCATATTAAATTGGGGCTCATAAAGCAGCTTGTCAAATCACTGCCAAGAGATGGGAATTGTTTCAGATATCTGTGTTCCAAGGTCTGAAGCCAAGTTAAAAGAGGAAGTTTTCACTGGCCCCGACATAAGAAATCTTTTTTCTGATCCCCTCTTTTTGGAAACAATGGGAGAAGAGGGAAAAGACGCGTGCGACTCTTTCAACAATGAAGCACACACTGTTTTGGGGAATTGTACAACGCGAGCTGACATCGTATCAAGCTCCAGAATGCAAGATGAACTTATAACTTCATTTATTACACTCCCATATTGAAAACTTGGCAGGGGCTACAGTGAAGAACAGGGTGGAAGATTTCACCAGGATGTCGAGAGACGTTACCAAGGAAAATTGGATATGAATATGTTATCTGACTTCTGTTCGATGCTCAATCGAGAAACCAGAGAAGAGAATCGGAAACGAGTTTGGCGAAGCATCAAAGATAAGAAGAAAAGGTTTCACAAGGAAAAAGAGTAGACCTAAAATTGTACATAAATGTCAGAAACCATTTTTTGATTAATTAAAAGAAAATATAAAATATTTATTTCATTGTAATAAACATCAAAAGTTTGTTTTTATTTTGCAAGATAATAAAAATAACGTGATGGCATTTTATGGAAGTAATTTTTAGAACCTTTCAAACATATAACTCAGAAAAAATATACCATGCAGCTGGAAAAAAATATTTTTTGTTATTAGTAGCTACTAACCGATCAAATCATAATTTATTAAGATTATTAGAAAAGACAAACTTAATGACGAATAAATAATGAATATATCTCTATAACGATGAAATTGCTAGTGTCGCGTCGGTGACGTCATTACGTCATAATCGCACTCAAAAGCGCGAGAACAACAGGCACACAGAAAAAGCAAGACGCGAGTATATATCACGTAAACGAAACGAAAGACAACAAAGGTTCAAACAAAAGAGACCGTGCTGAACGTCCGAAACTAACAAATGTGTTATTGTTTCTCCAAAACGTCTATTCATCGGAAACTAAGATATCTCAAACTGTAGAAAATGAAAACCATACAAAACAAACAATAACTGTAGAAAATAAGATTGGCATTTCGTCTGCGTATCGACAGGCGGCTTATCGTGATAAAAGGAGAACGTAGAACGTTGTGACGTCTACTTCGAACGAAGTGACATCAACATCAAATGAAGTGACGCCGACACGTGAATCGCGCGCGCTTGTCTCTGGTGGAACTCGTCACGTCGCAATATTACTTTTCATATCGCCGCCCCATGTCAATTCATGTAGCCCACGACAGAAGTTATGTCGCCTATGCTAAAATTTTACAATTAAATTCTACTTAATTAACAAAATATTATGTGCCGTTGAAACTTTCATACAGTTTTTTAATCTTATTTTTAATACTGCGTAAAGATTTTGTGAAAGATATTTGTGGCCTGATTATGGAAAGTTGAATTAGGTAGCGGTGATAAATCGTGGTTTTAACGTAGTATGTTGCGGAAATTATGAAGTAGACGTGACGTATATGTCAGAGAAATTGTCATTAATATTGCCTTGAGATGTATTTTCTTTATCTGTTAACCCCTCCATCCAAAGAATCAGTTGAGTGTCCCTGTCGTGAAGAACTCGACCTACACTTGTAAAAAATCAGACCTAGTATCCTAGTATCCTTTTTCTCTATTATTTTTCCACTATCTGTCATGGACACATTAAATACTTATTAAAAAAGGGGGTATCTGATAAACTGTTGACTGATTCGCTTAATGGCAACAGTGAAAGCATTTGAATACAAAACCACGTATTTCATACTGCGTTTAGTCAAGATTCCATGATATATACATAAATAATTTTCGATTTCTAAAATTAATACAGTTCTGTGTACTTTCTTTTCTATATAACATGTACTAGAAGACGATGGCAGTGAACCTAATCGAAACGTCGCAAGTACGATTGTTTCCTCGGTTAGAAGCCCGAGAAGACTTTATGCATGTGATTACACTGTTCACAAAATTCAGTGCCTTCCAACTAATTGTACAACTGTGAGTGTACCATATAATTGTTTGTATTTTTTATATATAGGACTCACTCCCAATGAACAGAATATTTATGAAAACTTTAATTGTTGTCCTAATATATTTACAATGACTCAAGTGACGAGACCCTCACGCCCCGAATAACCACGGAATAAAATTACTCCCAAAAGAAGAGGCTTGTGAGACGTTTACAAGAACGGGTTACCCTTGATTGTTCGAGTGATGAAGTGCGTCGACGTTTCTCGGGATGGATGACCATCTCACTGTTGGATTGATACTGTTGTGTTCCGTGTGTTGGCTAAAGCATTCTCTCCTCAAAGTCTTTGAATATTCTGAACCCCGCCAAGTCTTATAACATTCCGTTCCCGCGGTAAAAAATACTTTCATTGGTTATCTCCCTTCCCATAACTATGAAGGCCAATTACTTTCTTCTTCTGCTTGGTGCTTCACCTCGATCCTTCAACTCCGTGGGTGTTTGTTAACGAATAGCTGCTTTTTAAAAAGAAAAAAAAAGATTGTCCGGATAATAACTTATAACCCTACTCTTTGCAAGAAGACGATGACAGTTAAACGTCATCGAAACATCGAGCAAACAATTTTTCACTCGGTTAGAAGCTCGAGGAGATTTTATTCGACCCCTCCAGTCTTTTTTTTTCGAGAGAAATCCTAATGGACACCCAGAAGTGTCCGTACTTCTGGGTAGCGTGAGACTTGCACCCACTAAAACCACGAGGCAAAATGTCAGCTGGTATCCGCTCACGCATTACTTGAGGGTGGGACCTTTTTCTAACCTGTTCAGCAGACTGGTCTTCGGCCTTGTTGGACTGACTCCGCCCTAAACACTATTTACAGAAGGTTCTTTTTCCTATAGCCATTTAGTAACATAAAAAATAAATCAAAATCCTAATTTATAGTAAATTAATGTAGAAAATTAAATAAGATTTCTGTGTTTCTGTCAAGAGTCTACCACTACCTGTACTTATTTTTGTAAGTATTTCCAACGGGTAGAATTCCCCTTCCTTTGTCCTTGCAGCTATTCACACTATCAAAAGCTGTATAAAATTTTAAGGTAATTTAAAACAGACTCATTTCGTCTCATATTAAATTCGCTGTTCTATATGTGACTGTATTTTCTTTTTGATAACCACAATTATTTCCATGTCCGTTATAAATTCAGTTAAAATACCTCGAAGAATACTTTTGCCATAGAATGACTGTACCAGAAAATAATTTAACTTCAGACTTGTTTTAATCTATGTTATTTAACTTTCCTGTGACATGTTTTTTTATTAGTTTTATGGTCGCGTCAACCAACAAGTTATTGGCGACCCTCTAATGTGGATTACATTATTTGGTTGAACAAAATGTTAAGTATCAGTACTTCTTCTCCTAGTGCATGAGCTACAAGTTCAAATTGTGGTTGTCAGCTGAGCGTCGGAGACGACCTCGAGGAGTCTCTTGATCGCCGTGGCGTCTGAGCAGAAATCTTCTCGTGAGAATTTGGTTATGGTCCACCTGCGTATAGCCCTATACTTCGTACATTCGAATATGATATGTTGTATGGTGATATGTTGTATGGCATGTCACTGTCTGTATGTCCCGTTATTAAAAATATTATAATATTTTTAACACTCATATTACCGTCAAATGAGATTCCTCTCCAAGGGAAGTTTCCCCTGAGAACAAAACTCGCCTCCATTCTCGTGTTTCCTACTGCGCACCATGTCATTTAGTGTGATCTATAAATGGATGGAATATAGTTCAGTATTGTCCATTGTGAGAAGATTTGATATGTATTGTAATAATCAAATATGATGGGCTTTTAAATGAAAAATTATTAACTTTAAAACAAACAAAATTTTATTTATCAATACTTGAAACAACTATACAATTTTAAAAACATATCTCAATCTCTCATGGATCTTTACTGGGTTTGATAACGGACAGAACATTTAAATAATCAAAGAAACAAAATTTAGCTTTAAATTACAAAGAAATATTTATTCGTCTAGTACATAGACGAAATTAATTATTGACAAACTTATTCTACCAGATTGATTTTAAATTTAAGAGTTTATTTTATTAACACAAAAGAAAAGAACGATATCTGACTTTATCTTTTAATTCGGTTTACACATATTATTACCATAAAATTTTAACTTACGATTACTCAGGAAAATTTGGCTCGTTCGTACAAACACACTTTATATACTGGTCGTTTTAAACACTGATTCTAACACACACTGTTGGTTTGACAAAAGTTGGTTCTCCGTTCGTGAAGGACATATCATTTGCTCGTTCTGAAGATTACTAGACGCTGGATGCAGTGTCCTGGTCTCCTACAACCGAAGACAGTGGTCTAATTTGAGGATGGAATAGATTAGACTTCAGCATACAAAATGTTTATCGATGAATATTTGGCTGTTTCTCTCGCAGACTGCAACTTATAACACATTATCCTCCCTTAAACGATGTCTGTCTTAGTCATATTCTCCCGCTTCGGTGATCACAGCACGACTAACTTCTTAAACACATTCACCTTCTTCGGTGGTCGCAGAATAACTAACTTTCTCAAAAGCTTATCTCCCGCTTATATACCCCCAGCCTTTTGCTTTTTCCATTGTTCCAAAACTTCATCGCAAATGCCCGTTGACAGTTTCATCCATTATCCCGAGATTTATATTATGCAGCTGCAGCTCCTTAGTTAGCAAATGGCTAACTTCTCTGTCTTGTCAAAAGACGACAATCGAGACAGGACTATTTATCTTTTTGCACCCTCACACGCACGTGCACGGTTTCGAAATGTCAAGACCACCCAAACTGCACCCTCAAGACCTAAATAAACACGTTACAAAACCGCCCCCCCCCCAACAGTCCATACCATCAATCAGACACAATGCCTCACTTAACAAGCATTACATTGTGCCCCAGATTTAGTTTGAGAAAGACCACACGCACGTGCACGGTTCCGAATTCTCAAGACCAGTCCTAAATAAACACGTTACAAAAATTGCCCCTCCCACAGTCCAGATTATCCATCCGAAACAATGCCTCACTTACCAGGCATTACAGTATAAAACCACAAGCTAATTTAAGAAAGGAATAAACTTCTCTTCCAGTGTAAATTATGAATAAAACATTCTCAGATATGTAACCAGGCTAAATGTGTTTCCATGGCATTCTCGATCACACGCCTCACAGTCTTGAATTGTTATTAAGGTGGCACAGCTCTGATGATGACTGCAACTTCTGAAGGAAGAAACCGTTACCGTCTCTTCTCCTCGAGTCCTGCCAGCTGCCCTCCACTTTTCCTATGCATTCGTTTAGGATGTCCGAGACCATGCAGACTGGAGAGTCGTAGAATGTTGAAACTTCGTGAGCCGTGGCAGCCAATGCGTCCGCCGCCTCGTTCCGTGCGGTGCCCGCATGAGCCGGGATTTTTCTTGTGAACTGCAGTCATATAGGTTAGCTCTGATAGAGTTGATGATGCCGTTCCTGATTTATGGGTCCCGTATTTTCCTTAGGCCTTCCAAGGGGTCTGTTAGAATCATCATATTGTCGAAGGGAGGAAGTATTCAACTGCCATTGCTATGGCGAAAGTGTTGTAAATGCCTACCGTCCTAGTGAAGTTGGGGTGGATTACCGCGCAGATAGTGCCTGCTTTTGATTTTGAGGCATCTGAACACGTTTCATGAACTCAAAAATTACTGAGTTTAGCTTTGCTATTAACTCAGAACCAGACAGTCTATCTCTGTTACATGCATCTTCATGAAAAGAACATGATAAGCAGCCACGTATGATTCTTTCTATACGCTTACAACTAAGACATCAGGCCCAGTCCAAGAGTCGCACCTTTGAGAGACATTTTGGAAAGTCGCCGTTCTCAGACTCTCTTGAATGAGTTTACTGGTAGAGTTCATCGTCGTAGCCTTTGTTCCCCTTCCATTGCCCTGGTGATTTGACGAAGCCCCACCGCCGTTCCTGAAGAAGCCGTACTTGTTGCAGGCGGACAGCGATCGCGACTTCGAGCGCTGGGCCAAGACGCTGGCGGTGGAACTCCTCAGACAGACGCCGCTGGACGCGCTGCGCTACCTCGACGTCCTCGCCATCACGGCCACCGCCCACAACGCCGGACACGCCGACCATGAGGAATACGCCACCGATAAAGAGGTACCACTTTTATTCCGTCCTGTTCTCTTTTCTGTTGAAACAGTCCCTAAAGAGAGGAAGGAGCCAGAGCTACTGCTTGTGACTCCGAATACACATACTAAATTCACTATAACTTGTAGAGAGTCGGCTGTCTCGTGTTTCACGCCTATTTAGAACCATTTCAGATATCACGCGTCACACTAATTCTCTTCATCCTTTTCTGGAAGTCATTCTTCACAGATTTTTCCCTCGTCTTCCCTGGCGTTCTCGTGTTATAGATATTTACATGACTTGCTTTTGTATAGCTTTTCAATGTTAACGTCAATATTTGGAGTATGTATTTTACGAATGCCTCGCAATTAGTTTTATGTTCATATTTGATTTGATTATCGCTCAATTAATTTCAAATTTAACATAAATTCTCCTGTGGACTTCTGTTCCGGTAATATATTCTACCTTCGCAGGGTCACACACAGATCCTCAATTTCACTAACTATATTATTACAATAGTTATTTACTTTGTTGAAACAAATAATAGTAATCGATAATAACTAGATACCTGTTTAATTATTGACATACAATTTTAAACTGTTAATTATTGTTCTTTACTAACAAAAATACAATCATCTCTATTAAATTACAAGTATTTGTAACATTAGGTTTATTTATTACAATATTATATATATTTGTGGGTGGGTGTTTGTCCCTAACAAACACGATCACTTCTTTTTAAATTTACTTACTAATAAATTGTTTAGAATTTATTACCATTATATGTTCCAGAAACTTCTGTATTGTGTATTGCAGGATAATAATTGTGCTTGTAATTCATACAATCTTTAGCATTTATGCCCGCAAACTTTAGTTATTGAATACATAAAATAGTAAAAATTAATATTTTCGAGTGATATCGTTACGATAGATAATTAACTGACGTGCAGTAATTTCAGTAATGGATACTTCGAAATTCCACATCCAAATGCTCTCTGAGCAATGTATCCCGGTGACAAACATATTCATAAAATAAACCTGTAATTATGTTAACTCAACTCCATATATATTGTAGTCCTAGTTACTGTTTAAACACCAGTTCCATTACATAGGCCTCGGTTTCCGAACGAATGTGTAATATGAAATATTTGCATTTAAAAGTAATTAGGGTTGCCTGATGCCTGAATTTTCATTTATTGCATTCTATTAAATTATTTGTCACTACATTATTCGTAAAGTTTATTTTCAAAGAATTCCCGACTCCATGCCTCGACCGAATTTGGAGGGCAGCTAGCCGACTGGTTCAATAGAAACTGCAAACAACTCTTACAGTATGTCCAACGTCTACGACCCCGGAACGTACACCACTCAAATCTAAACTAGATACCACGACTTATGAGCTCCATATTTTAAAATTCCTTACTTAAAGCTGGATAAAGAATTATCCCAAGCAGGAAGTTATTTCTTCCGTAGCTGGCTTACCCAGTTTTATTTAATAATAAGGAAGCCTTCGACATTCGTAGATGTACCAGTTTGTTCAAATCCACAGCATTAATTGTTGACAGTGGAATGGTGTCGTATTTTGAGCGGCCGTGCCCTGAGCGGACAGCAGTCCCTTCCTCAATCCTGACCGTAGAGCGAGCAGATATAGTTTTCCGAAGAGCATTGTCAGTTTAATGTATAACATTTCAAATATTGAATAAATTGAAATTTCATTTTCAATCCCTCAATACTTGAATTGACTTCTTTAAGTACTTCTGAATACTGCTTGTTCCATAACTGACTTAATTCTTGAGCACTTTCCATATTTTTCTTGTATTCTAGTGAATACTTGACAAACAAAGAAAAAAAATTTCTGAAACTTATCTAGATTTATAATTTTTATCTCTATGGATAATATGGAAACTGTTCCAATTGGTAGTGATTCGTTTAATAAATATGCTTAGAAATTATCAATTAACATACAAATATTTTAACAATTATATTTATCTGACGTCCTTAAATAAATGAAAACATCAAACTGTTTAGTTATAAATTTATTATTAGTTAAATTTTTAAACATTATAATACAAAAAAAATTCTTAAAGTTTCATCCGTAATTTATTAAAACCTCTTCAGGTGTTGTAATTCCAAAATCCATGTTTCTAACAATTCCAACAAAGTAAGATTTTACAAGCATGATAATTTATAATAATTGTTAAAGACTGACAAAGTTGATTTTCGTAAAATTTTATACCTGTTCACTCAGCGGACAGGATTGAGGAAGGGACTGTTGTCTGCTCAGGCCACGGCCGCTCAAAGTA
Source organism: Zhengitettix transpicula (assembly GCA_037074705.1). Lineage (NCBI taxonomy): Eukaryota > Metazoa > Arthropoda > Insecta > Orthoptera > Tetrigidae > Zhengitettix > Zhengitettix transpicula. The sequence continues at coordinate 117,020,709 of CM073592.1, read as the reverse complement.
CGGCGCCAGTGGATTTTGGTTATGAGAGAAACTTCCCTGAGCTCCAAAGGGCTAAATCGACAAAGTAAGCCTGTTTTTGTTCTAAAAGGATTTTAACGTGTTTACAATTTAATAAAGATATTATAACATTAGACGTTATGAAATATAATCGGTTCTACTTTAAGAAACAAACTTTGTCGCTTTTGGGTAACTCATGTATTTCCAATGGGGTCGGTAGAAATATAAAATGGTTTATAGTATTCCAGAGGTATATTGCGGATTGATGTTTCTTCTGTTTTACAATTTAATTTTATTTCTAAGTAATGTAATTATTACGCTTGAATGAGTATAACTATAATGGTAATATATATTTTAATACTTTGGTGTGAACTACGCATCTAAAGCTTTTGTATATCTGCTGAGTGTATCCATAGAGAGAATTCGGAAGATAAATTATTTTTTTTAAAAAAAGTTATGCAAAATGTTGGAATTGTTAAAGATAATCGAAAAAAATGCTTCAAATTATCGCGTCTCCGAACCATTATTTTTAGCTTTTCCTAGTTCTTACATGGTCGAGGCAGGATTTCGTCAATTTATTAAGAAAATATTACGGAATGCGGTAATTTATGATTATTATTAACTAATTTTACAGCTAATGCGAAAAGTACTATGGAGAACAGGAACCACAACTTTATCATTAAATTTCTTATTTAATTGACTAGAAAATGGAAAAAAGTTTGGGAATCTCATTTAAATGGAGACTGAATTGAAAAATAAACAAACAGTAACCTTTTTTCCTTCTTAGAGCGACTACTTCCGAACCAACTCGTATATCATTTAATGAAACTAACAAAAGCAGGAGAAAGACTTAATTCGAGACTAATGACTCGCGAAGAAAGAGGCTCTTAACTTTCTAATGTTAGCACTGCGTTCGCTTCGAACGTGGGCATTCCCCTTCTTTACTCATGACTTCGTCACTAAAAGCTTGTCTACGTTGCGAAGAGAGGTTCTGTAGGGTGGGGGGGGGGGGGGGGTGAGAGCAATGTATGCACCACGATGCAGATTGAGAGACAGCAAGAAATATTAAACCAATTATAGTGAGGTTTGCAAACCTCATATAGTGCTTACAAAACAAAATACTCTTATCTCTTCATTGCTCAATATAACTACGCTTAACGTCCAAAGTTTATCACACGTTTATGCACATGTAAAAATTTACCGTTTAAAGAGCTTCCAGTTAACTTTTTGAAAAATATATATTTGTACACCTTGTATAAAAAGATGTAAAAATAACAACCGTGATAACCTCATTCAATTCTTTTTTTATGCGTTGTAAAAAAAATTATGGGTTCTATTGAAAAAAATTTTCATCGGGGTCGAAGTAGGAAAAAGGTTGTGAATCCCTGTTCTAACCCAAGCAAGAGGAAGCGGATCCACGTTACAGCCAGAGTAGTGAATGACTACGTAGACCAACCCTCAACAAGTACAAGTATATCGTTTGAAAGAATTAAAACTGAACTATAGCCTTTATTCCAAGAGTTTGGCGGTACATCCCAAATAAATAAGAGTATTGTGGCGTAAACACCAAAGGAAAAACTAGTTCCAATGGAAAAATGGTGACTATTTTAGAAAATTCCCGTGAAATATTATGTGGCCCTTCCCATCTTATGGCATAGGAAAGGGACTTAAAAGGAGATTGAGGAAAGGATTAACTAAAGCCTCCGGGCTATAGTTTTAAGGATTCTACCCGGCAATTCACCTAAAAGTGAGGCAGGGAAAACCCTAGAAAAACCTACATCAGGTAGGTTGGGCTCTTGGTACTTGTCCCGCGCCCTTCCGATGGCAAGAGAGGTTTGCTGTGGGGACGCAACATTCCCGTCTCCATGCCTCGTCCAGTTTAGGAGGCAGCTGGCCGACTATGCCAAACAGGAACAGAAAACAACTCTTACCGTATGTCCAAGGTCTGCGACCTCAGAACTCTCTAAACTGACCGAGGTTACTCGACTTGTGCTCCCACAGTCTTTGAATATTCCAAATTGTTCGAATTATTCCGGGAAACGACTGTGAATTACAGTACAGACTTTTATTGTGTATGGAGTTCTTAATAAAGAAAATTGATCGTGATGTGCAGGTATGTTTACAAAATTTTTACAGTTATATGTTGCTGAAAATATCACTCTTTACCACACTATACTTTAAGTTCCATCCGAAAGTCCTTTTCGAAGTCACATTTCACAAGGAAGTTGAGAATTTAATTTTGTAATGTCGATCTTACACAACTCTAAATAAATTCTAAAAAATTATTACACGTTTTCAAGTACTCTTACTCAAGGGAATATTTATGATTGCTGTGAAAGTGTGACCGATGTAAAGTGCGTAAAAGTAGGCATTTCAAAAATTAATTATAGGAGTGGAGATTTAAATTTATCAAAACATCACATTGATAAAAGAAGTTGTGAAGAAGAAAAAATATTATAACGATGTCTTTTCAATTATAAAACTGAACGATCTGTCATCGCAAATTAAATATTTAAAAGCGCTAAAGTAGCGTTAATAATATTTGTCATATAATTTAATATTATATGTAATATATATTACGTACTATAGACAATCCTTCTTATAAATTGTGCTGTAAAAAGATATCAGAACGACGTTTCCGCGGTGCGACAGTCCAGGTAACTTCCGAGGGTCCACATCATACGTGTCCAATTCCAGACTGAAGGGATTTTCTCCCCGTCTCGGCGGCGCCTGTTCAAATTCCAACTTACCAAGCTCTCAACCCTGGCTAAAATCTAATTATATTAAAATGAAACATATATATATCAATAATAAAACTATCGGGCTACATTGTTAATGCAGGCAAAGAACGCACGAAAAAGATCACAAAAAGAATATTGAGAGTAAATAAAAATTCAGCGACGTACAACAAATGGAAATTTTAAAATTGCGAAGTTTTAAGGGTGTGGAGGCACTCCTCGACGTTGCCACGTTACATAACTAAATTAATTATGATGGAAAATTATTTCCAGAACTGCGTTTCTATGTTAAAGTAAAAGGTACGGACAAAGACATTTTTTTGGTAAAGCAAAGTTAAAACTACAGTGAGTTTTTAAATCTCATTTCAGTTTGCCGTCTAACTTTCTAAGTGGAAAAGTGGAAAAAATTTTATTCAGTGGCATATAAATTCCAATTTAAGTGCATATATTTATCAAGCTTCTATAAACACATATGTATTTTAAATCAGTTAGAAATACTCGGATTATCATGCTCTATGCCACAAAAACTTTGTTCCTCTTAAAAGGATTACCCAATCCGATATAACCTATTACAAACCACTTAATTTAGTTCCGTTAGTTAGTTATTTTATTTTTATGATTATTTATTTATTTACTACGAAAAATGTGTATACATTTTGGTACAAAAATTATAAGGCTAAGTTCACTGGATAATCAAGTGAAAATTCAGGTAAAAAAGGTCTGTTTCATTTCTGTGAGTCTTTCGACCCATCGAATGGTTCCAATCCGATCTCGAAAAGGAACGGTTTTGCCCATCTCTAGTGTGGACACACTATGTTTAGGGAAATCCACGTAGTGGCCACTTCTCTCTTATACCATTGGAAAGGGACCGAAAGGGGGGATGCGGAAAGGTAGAGCAAGGGTTAACTAGGGACCCCGGACTATAGTTTTAAGGATCTTAAGCGTCAATTAGCCTAAAAGTGATGCAGCAAAAACTCTAGAAAACCATAAATCAGGTAGGTCGGGCTCTTGGTAGTTGTCCCACGCCCTTCCGATGGCGGGAGAGGATTTTGCATTCCTTCTCCATACATCGACTAGTTTAAGAGGCAGCTGGCCGACTGTTCCAATAGGAATAGTCCGAATGCCTAACATCTGCGACCCCGGAACATACCCCTCTCAAAACCGGCCGAGGTCCCTCGGCTCAAAGGAGGTGCTGAAAATGTTTTGGTTCTTCAGTGTATGAGATTTACCAGAATAGATACGCTGGTCGAAGTCCATTGACCAGAAAATCACCCGGAGGGGGGAGGGGGGGGAATGCGAGACTTATAAATTAAATGTTCTTAGTGGATTCGTTAGATATATGCATGTAATAATGTATTCAGCTTTTCCCACTGCTTCTAACAAATGCTACGCGCTCACTGGTCGCAAACACAAAATTAATTATAACCTTATTCTGTTGCCGCATTTTCATAACTCAGGTCTGGCATGATGGGTTCCTACTCAAGATAAAGTCATCTCTGTCAAGCGAAATTTACTTCTTATGAAGTCATACTTGTCCGACGGATTCTTCCAAATAAAATATGGTCAATGCTATTCTCTAATCCATCCAATTACTTCCGGTGTACCCCAGGGAAGTGTGCTGGGACCTATACAGCCGACATCCCCACAACGGCTGACATATGTAGGCACCTTTGCTGATTACACCGTTCTCCTATCTCAACATACCGACTCATACATGGCCTCCTCAAACCTTCAAACCCATTTATCCCTCCTTCAAGTATGGCTCAATAAATGGCGGATCAAAGTCAATGAAGCGAAAAGTACTCAAGTCAACTTCACACTAAACCGCTCAGAATGTCCATCAGTGTCCCTAAACAATATAGAAATCCCACAATCAAACGAAGTTCGCTATCTGGGTCTACATTTGGACAAGAAACTAACGTGGAAAAAACATATTAAAAAAAGGAAGGAATCCGACCTGCGACTGAGAAAAATTTACTGGTCACTGGGGAAAAAATCGTGTTTAACGCTTGAAAACAAAATATTTCTCTACAAAACAATAATAAAGCCAATTTGGACATATGGCGTTGAGCTATGGAGCTGCTCTTGCAAATCCAACGTCAACATCATCCAACGATTTCAATCTAAAACACTCAGAATGCTTGTAAATGCACCTTGGTACGTCAGCAATCGAACTTTACATACGACTTCGGAATGCCAACCGTTCAAGAATGCACCAGCCACTTCTTGCGTCTCCAACTTCACCCAAACGAACTACCGTCCACCCTGCAACATGACCCTCCCTACAGAAGTCTCCTGAACAAGAAATGGCCGAATCACCTGAAAGCAGCATAAGTTCACAATCCGAATAACGTCATTGAATGGGTATCCGCTCACGCTATTGTATTATTGTGTCCAGTATGATATAGTTCTGATTGTTAATTTTCTAATAAAAAAAACATAACTCCACTATGACGTTGCATGTATGTACGGGCCAATCCGAGGCGTCATCACCTCACTAGAAGTGTCACTTTCCAGATGGAGGCACTGCTGCGACGTTGCCAGCAGGCCGACGGCGGGGCGTCGGTGCGCGACAAGCGGCGTCTCTTCGAGGCGCTGTGCCGACGCCGTGCCCGCAGCACGGACTCCGTGAGCGGCGCCGGGCGTCCTCTCAGCCCTCAGACGAAGAGGGCGCGCTCACTGCACGACCTGAGCGGCGCCGGGTCCGCCGTGCGCGACCTCTGCCGGCGCTACGAGCAACGCTCCGAGGTGACGCCCGCCTCCGCGAGGCCCACGCGTCGTGACTTGCCGCCCCGCGTCCCGGCCAACGCCTTCCTGCTGCGACGTCGCCTCCGACAGGCGGAGAGGCGCCTCGTCAGGCTGCAGGAGGCGGCAGCGCTGGCCGAAGACAACATCTGGAGGCTGCAGACTGAAATGGCGTCGCTGGACAGCGAGCGGGGATGCCGTCCCACGCACAGGTAAACATCATTGGCTCACAGTGACCGAAATAGAGAAAGACTCCTGCAGTAAAGTGTCAACCAGAAACTCTCTATATTGCCATTTGAAATTTTATAGCATAATATTATTACGTCACTACGTTTTTGTGCAGTTATTCCCTGTGATCTACATTATTTCAGATATAAATTCATTTTTGTTACTGTGCAGTTTAAAATCCCTTTCCTATGCTATACTATGTAGATTACCCTGACTACACCTTCTTCGCTTTATCGTGCGTCAAGGAAGCCTGCGAGGGCTGTTCGCAGGTGAACCTTTCCAGATAGCTCTGGAGGAGGCTACCTTTGGGGATGCCTTCTCCTCTCTCTGGTTTTTTGAACTAAGGTTCTCACAAGCCTCCTTTCAGTCCCTTTCCTATGCCATAAGAGGGGAGTTGCCACTATGTGGCACACCCTATGTATAGCCTATCTACATCTTCTTTTTCTTTCTTATCTTGCGATTTAACAGTTGTGATAATAATAATTAAGTATTCTATTGAAATTAACGTGGTAACATGCAGTTGGTTGGAACCATTAGGTTGTTTAATTATCGCTTATTAAATTACATCGAATTCTTTTAATTAGGGTCTAAGTTTACTTAGTTACAAATTTTAAACAGTGGTTACTAGTGGAGGACTGGTGGACGTGTTTGTTGAGGTTCTGGAGAAATTCAGGTAGTAAATTCAGCTATGGTTGAATTGGGATGTGCTGTTGATATTTTAACGAGGGAATCAAATGACTTTTTTTATAACGTCTCTGACTGTAGGTATGCTGAGGTCACTAGGCGAAATGTTTTTTTTAAAAGTATCAAGGACATCCTGAAATTATTCTAAGGGATTATTTGGAGTTAGTTCGGGTTTGTTTTCGCTGCTTCTCCCCAAATGGAAGAAGCATATTGCCAGATGGGCTTCATTAGGGGGGGTATAAATTACCAGTTTTGTTGCTACGGATGTTGGGGATTTTCTAGTTCATAATGGTTTGAGTTGCGATAATATATTATTGAACTAATGCGTTGTGCCCAGGTTAATTTGGAGTCTAGCGTTAGTCCAAGATATGTGTGGGGTGATTTATTCCGTATCGGATTGATTCCATATTGCATTGATTAAGTTTAATGAATTTAGAAGATTTTGTTTCGCTGTTTCAAAGTCGGGAGCTTGCTTCAAGAGGACTATGTCGTCTATTGAGGATGCCGAACAAGCCTGCGAGACGATTCTCTCGCAGGTAACCTGCGAGGGATTTTCTCTCGCAGGCAGAACCTTTTAGGAGAGATACGAAGGGGCTGCCTTTGGGTATGCCTTTTCCTCTCCGTTTTTGAACTAAGGTTCCCACAAGCCGAGGCACCTCGGCCTGTTTTGAGAGGTGTATGTTCCGGGGTCGCAGACCTTGGGCATACGGTAAGAGTTGTTCGCTATTCCCATTGGAATAGTCGGCCAGCTGCCTCCTAAACTGGTCGAGGGACGGAGAAAGGAATGCTGCGTCCCCACAACAAACTCCTCTCCCGCTATCGGAATGGCGTGGGACAAGTACCCAATGCCCGACCTACCTGATGCAGGTTTTTCTAGGGTTTTTCCTGCATTTCTTTAGGCGAATGCCGGGTAAGATCCTTAAACTATAGCCCGGGGGCCCTAGTTAACCCTTGGCTACCTTCCTCTACCCTTCCGCATCCCCCCTTTGAAATCTCTTCCTATGCTATTAAAGGTGAGTGGCCGCTATGTGGATTATCCTCATGTAGTCTCTTACGCTAAAAAAAAGCAAAAAGAACTGTTAAAACTATTAGAGAGTTAAGGGATATCGTGGGTGTAGAGAGTGTATACGAGAACACTCCCTTGGGAAACATCAGAAAGGATAGCATTTGGTTTAGTTATATTTGACAGAAAATGAGCGGTTAGAAAAGTAATTGGTATTAAGTAGGAAGTAACGTGGGGCATTGATTGAAGAGGAGAGTAGGATGATGTCGAAGAAGGCTTTCTCCGGGTCTAGGACATAGGTTTTTGTTTTCAAATGAGGAGTAGATGTAATGACATTGTAGAGGAGTTGCTGGCAAGAGTGTTTGGAGCGAAACCCGTATTGCATGTTGGGGATTAAGTGAGATGATTGGCTTTTAGTTCAGGTAACAGAGATTTTTGGAACAGTTTGGATAATTTGATAATGGCATTGAAGATTTGCGTTATTAGAACTATTGTTTTCGGAGGAAGTGCTTTGAGTTGGTTATTTGTGATTTGATCATGACCTGCTGCTGCTTTCTTTTTAGTTTCCGGATGACATAACGGATGTTGCCTGTGGTAAAGAGTTTTGCGAGTGGGGAGAGTTGCAGAGGTTGGTCACACAGCTAGTTGGTAATACTATAAGGAAATTTCTGTAGTTATATTTTCGTGTACAATGTCGAATTTTCATTATGCACATTATTGAGTTAAGTGATATTTCTTACACATCGCTCACTGATTGTTTTCTAATTAATTTCAATTTATTCTTTATAACATGTACGAGTTAAATTCTACCTGAAAACTGTAATCATTGCAATTTATTATTGTAACTTTTTCGTCAAACACAATTTCGTACACTCGATTCCTTACATAATTATATAATGATCCGAACAAAGAAACATCAACAATGTTTTGGACCTCTCCGGTGATGATTCATACACACATGATAAATGCTGCAATGAATATTCATGATTTTTTTTTTACTTCTTCACTGTCGAAGTCCGTGGGAAGCGGGACATAATTCCTCGGAATACATTTCACGACTCATATCCGTTTGTCTTATGATATTGGCCTGTCATCTGAAAATAAAACAATAATAATTTAGAGATTCAGTTCATGATCAAGTTTGAAGTCAAGGACATTTATTATTCGAAATTTTCTCGCCGTGTATCATTAGACTAAATACTTATATAGGATTAATATCAAATAAGTGTCTGCGAGGGCTATTCTCTCGCAGGCAGAACCTTGTAGGAGAGATACGAAGGGGCTACCTTTGGGAATGCCTTTTCCTCTCTGTTTTTGAACTAAGGTTCCCACAAGCCGAGGCACCACGGTCTGTTTTGAGAGGTGTATGTTCCGGGGTCACAGACCTTGGGCATACGGTAAGACTTGTCCGCTATTCCCATTGGAATAGTCGGCCAGCTGCCTCCTAAACTGGTCGAGGCACGGAGAATGGAATGCTGCGTCCCCACAGCAAACTCCTCTCCCGCTATCAGAAGGGCGTGGGACAAGTTCCCAATGCCCGACCTACCTGATGTAGGCTTTTCTAGGGTTTTCCCTGCATTTCTTTAGGTGAATGCCGGGTAGGATCCTTAAAATATAGCCCGGGGGCCCTAGTTAACCCTTGGCTACCTTCCTCTACCCTTCCACATCCCCCCTTTCAAATCCCTTCTTATGAGTTGCCACCTTGTGGATTATCCTCATATTGCCTGGTACCTAAAAAATAATAATAATAAAGGCTCCATCTACGTTTCTATTTGTACTTGTTATTTCGCATTTACGGATCATTGTAGATTTTTTAAACGAGGGTACGCAGGAAACTTCTCGGCCTCGCCCTTTGACGGCAGCAATACTCCAAAAATTTCCTTTATTTCGTGTTGGCACAGTTGTCAGTCGGTTCGGTGTGATAATGTAAGAAATTTCGTCCAGCAGTAATCCGTTAAAGGTGATTATGTTGAAAAATCAAACTAATTTAAAAATATAAATTGTCGCTTTCACTGTGAGTCCGAGAACTTTTCAGTCCATTCTCATATTCATATTCTAAGTATTTAATTAGTCGCACACAGTGGGGAAACTCCTGGACTTACGGTTATATTTCTAAGTATAAAGGATGTAGAAAAACTCGACGGCAAATTTTCAGAAATAAATTCCTCATATTGAGAGAAGAAACAAGGTGTACAACAACGTGGATCCAGAAATGCATAATTACACTTCCTAATCCGAATTTATATCAATATTGTTAGTAAATGATGTCATTCCTTGTTATCTGGACTAAAGCTCTTGTTACCATTATTACTGGAGGCAACATGCTGCGAATAAAATTGATGTTGACATGAATACTTCTTAGCAGCCGGAAATTATTACCCCTGCTGTTGGTTGATGTATCAAGTCTCCATTTTCTCTAAGACAGTACGCAGTTCACCAGATGTTTCTGACCGTGTTAGAAACTCAATGAGAATATCGGCTGCCTGTGTTCAGTAAAAAAGGAGACAACTTTGAATATTTCGTCTGATATCCGAGCGGAACGCTCCAACTAGTCAGTTGAACTACATAAACACCGATCAATACGAACGTTCGGATACACATCTTGTAATACTTTTTCCCTCTCAATATGAGGAATCCATTCCGGAAATTTTCCGCTTAGTTTTGTTACACCCTGTATATATCTGAAGACTGGAAGAGACTATGAGCCGCAGCATGGAAGCGTCGCTAGATATCAATGTGATGTAATGTCCGTGGGCTTAAAGTGATGTAATACGTCACCACAAGTGTGGCTGTTTCTTCAGCAGAATATAGATATTAGCGTAACACTCAAAACTTCAAACTGTAAAAAAAATTTAAATTTGTGAGTTTTATTTGTTTTATGTAGGCCTAAATCCTTGCGTTAAGTGACATGATTTCACAGATTATATAATTCACTGATGGTTTTCTAATTAATTTTAATTCATCATTTGTGAGGAATCAAATAAAATATTAAATTTTCAGATCAAGTGTTACGCAAGTTTTTATTAGAGAAGGAAGAATTTCCGAGTGTAATTGATGCATAAACAGTTTTCGGATTTGCACCCGGGACAATTGATTGTTTAACGGATTCAGCTAAATATTTTATTGAATTTTATAACTTAAATAATTCAAATGTTTAAAAACACTAACTTTCGACTTTGTAATACACAACTTTTATATATTTAAATGATTTAATTTTGCCCCACGTGAGGAGCAATTTAATGTAATATTCCAATTGCCAGATATTTAAATTATTTTAATTTGCCCCACGTTGAAGGACATTCGTAACTTATTAAGTTAATTTCTATAATTTTGTGCCATCATTAGGAATAAATTTAAATAAAATATAATTTTGATGTATTTAAATAAATTTAAATATTACTTTACAGTTTTTCATCATTTAATTTAATATTTTAATTTGAACAATTTAAATTCACTTAATGAAATTTCAAAGTTACAATGATTTTAATAGTAATTCTTAACATTTAATGATAGGTTTTAATTAATAAAACAGAAATTTGATTATTATTTAAAGAATTTATTTAAAATACATATTATATTTTGTATATAAATTTTCCACGGCTATTTTTAAATTATCTCAGGACGCTTTATCTGGCCTCGTCAACAGTATATAATTTCTGTTTACACCATGAAATATAAAATTCAAAGACGAAGTTTGTATTTGAAATTACAGAAATGTTTAACTTTAAAATATTCCCCCCAAATACAAAATAAAATGAAATGGAATTTGACTCTACAACAATTACGCAAAGTAAAACTGATGAAAATGCGAAAAAAAAGTGTGCCTCGTTGTTATACGAGAAACTATCAATTGATTTCAGTAATGATGACTTACAACGTCCCCCTGAGTATTGCACGAGTGCAACAACTATTTCCAAATATAATTGTAATATAATTATAAGAAAAATAGCCATATATACATAAAGATACATACAAAAGAAATGATAATATAAATACCACTAACGTTTCTGCAAGCCTTGATCCTTTCTTCAGGTGCAGAAAAAACGCAAGAGCCTTAGTATTATTTTAATATAATCTACTATTACAAATCATTGTTTTCATCTTAATAATTCTCTCAATTTTGATAATTGTATTCTTTGAGATAAGGAACCTAATTTTAATGAAATGTTAATTTCAGAAATGTTACATATGAAGTCCAACAAATTGTCTTTAAATGTAAAACAAGACGATTATCATTTAAATAGTATTTATGCTGGTTTATTAAATAATCTTTGTTAATTTACATCTTGGATTCATATTCTTTGTAATGCGTTGTAACTTTGGCTTTATCTCTTCAGTCTGGTGATAGTAATGACAAAGATCACAATAGTTGATCGAAACGTCAACTCACTTTTTAATTTTTTCTTCAAAATTTATTTTTGTTATTGTCTGTTAAACGGGTTGTTAATTTATTGAATTTTGTCTGACTTGTGTCGCACTAGGCTCGTGTTTTTTATCTTTCTTAACACCTGAAAAAAGGAACAGGGCTTCCAGAAAAGTTGTGCGGTATCTATATCACTTCTTTTGTCTGTATTTGGCTATCTTTCTTATTAATAATAGTCTAATATTATTGGCAACTTCAGTAGAAAACCTGTGCTATAAATACGTCAGTGTACTCAAATGGAGCGAAAAAAAACTCTTTCTTGTTTTGAGTCTGTTTCTTGCTATTATTTAATAATAAATAGTTTTCAGTTTTATAATGTTAATTAACTATAAAAGGATTTTTTAGGGTAACAGGCTACATGAGGGTAATCCACATGGTGGCAACTCCCCTTTAATAGCATAGGAAGGGATTGGAAAGGGGGGATGCGGGAGGGTAGAGAAAGGTAGCCAACGGTTAACTGGGCCCCCGGGCTATAGGTTAAGGATCTTACCTGGCATTCGCCTAAAGAAATGCAGGAAAAACCCTAGAAAAACCTGCATCAGGTAGGTCGGGCATTGGGTACTTGTCCCACGTCCTTCCGATAGCGGGAGAGGAGTTTGCTGTGGGGACGCAGCATTCCCTTCTCTGTGCGTCTACCAGTTCAGGAGGCAGCTGGCCGACTATTCCAATGGGAATAGCGGACAACTCTTACCGTATGCCAAAGGTCTGTGACGCCGGAACATACACCTCTCAGAAAGAACAGGCCGAGGTGCCTCGGCTTGTGGGAACCTTAGATCAAAAACGGAGAGGAAAAGGCATCCCCAAAGGTAGCCCCTTCGTATCTCTCCTATAAGGTTCTACCTGCGAGAGAACATCCCTCCCAGGTATTGCCTGCAAGAGAATGGCAGGTCCTATATCCCTATTAAAGGAAGTCACTTGTTTGTTTAGAAGGCGAAACCGATGATAAGGGTCTGCGAGATATTTCTTTATTATTACGAGCTGTTTAAACGTCATATACTTAAACAATATGACATTTCCTTCATGTTAGTTTGTAATTATTATACTGTCAGGTATTTCTAAGCTAAGCTCAATCTAAAAGTTAATAAATACTGATTTGCTTGGAATAAATTAAATATAAAGTTTTTATTAGAGCCGTAAACTATTTTCGTTCAAAAATGTTTTTGTATACAAGTTGAAGCTAAGAGTTCGTTGAGAATCCCAGGTCTCTAATTTGCATCGCAGCAGTGTTTCCCACAGCGTGTATTCTCACAGGCACCTTGCTATAATCCGTATCTGACGTGTTATTCACCGAGGTTGTAAAACGAAAGAAGTCACAGTTCTCTAGTTACACGGGTCTGGAAAAAGCATAAAAGTTCTGTATACTTAAATCTATCTTATTATAAGAATCAGTGCGAGCTAAATTACGTAGCCCAGTAGCTTATGTTCAGAAAAAAAGGCCTCCGCGCAAATGGTCGGGAATTTTATTTTTCTTTCCAAACGAAAAAGAAAGAGAAACGAAACCCCAGGATAGCTAGTTGTTCACTACCCATTCTTTAAGTTGGCGTTTTTTATGCTTTAAACGCTTTATAAGCGCGTTTCAGCTTATTTGGATAAAAACCCGAAAATTTTATAAAGACATAAGCTGCAGATAGTGAAAAAAATTAAACATGAGACGTCAGATATGTGAGTATTTTTTGTCATTTAATCTGTACTGTAATGAATTATTTTATTGGGCTGGGTTTATATTTTATTATATTAAATTAAAATTGAACATTAAAAATTAAAATGAATTTTATTAATATTATTAATTTTTTTGAGCATGAAAAAATAGTAAAAGTGCTCGGACTCAAGTCCTCAGTTCTGATTGCTATTCTTTCTTCCTTGCAAAAGAATATAGATACTCTTCGAAACGCTGGACTCTTTCTTCCTCTTAGAAAAACAATACTGTTAAACATTTTAATATTCTCTGCACAAGACAAGTTTCACCCTGACGTAGGTAATCGTCACTCCCATCCTCAGCGCCATATTAGCACAGCCGGTCCGGCCTTACACTGCCAGAAAAATGGGTGAATTTTCGGCCATTCTCACTGGATTTTTAAAACCAGATTATGTGTTGCAAAGAGAATTAAATTCTCTAAAACCTTTATTCCATGACAAATTAATTGTTGCCGACCATTTTGGAGATATCAGCACTAGAAATATGCCAAACTTGCATTCTTTGCGAAAAATGACGTAAAATGGCGTAAATATCAGGAACGACTTCTACCACTTCGCTAGACCGGACGTCGTACTCCAATACACCATTCGATGAAGAATTATATGCTCTATTATTTATTACTATAATATTGATATACATAATCTATTTATTGATCTACAACAAGCCTTCGATAGTCTAAACAGAGAACAAATGTTTAAAGATATGTTGCTCCTGGGGATACCATCCAAATTAGTTAGAATGGTCAGAGCTACCCTGGAAGGACCCAGAGCAATGGTGAGAGTGGACAGTGAACTAACAAAACCGTTTGAAGTAGTAAACGGAGTAAGGCACCTTGCTTTTTAATCTGTCTCTTGAAATGGCTCTACAAAGGCTTAATATCTCCGGACACATAGGTACAAAAATGGTCCAGATATCTGCATATGCAGATGATATTGATATCATCTTTAAGAAATATGGATGAATTAAGACAAACGATGGCCACAATAGATCACTGTCTTAAGGAAAGAGGGCTTATAATTAATTAAAAGAAAACTAAATATATGACGGTTACAAAGAAAGAATCTAGTACAAATAATATTAAATTAAATGACTTTTGAACGAGTACAGGATTTCACATATTTAGGCTCAAAACTTAACAGTGAAAATAATGTGGGAAGCGAAATAAAACAACGTATCATCAATGGTAACAGAACTTACTACATGAATGGAAAATTAATGAAATCCAAGATGTTAAATAGGGAATTGAAGTTAAAAATTTACAAAACACTTATAAGACCTGTAGTGATATACGGTTGTGAAACGTGGACCCTTAATAATAATGATAAGCACTTACTCAGAATATTTGAACGCAAGATACTGAGAAGGATATACGGACCTGTATGTACGAATAAAGAATGGAGAATTAGAACAAACAGAGAACTAGAGCAGCTCATGAATAACGAGGACATTGTTAGGTTTATCAAGAGCAGAAGGTTGGCCTGGATGGGACACGTACTTAGGATGGATGAAAGCAGAACACCTAGACGGATTATGGACTGGAAGCCAGTTGGGAGGAGGAAAAGGGGGAGACCCCGGACAAGATGGGTAGATGACATCGAGAAGGATATACATATACTGACACAGGAGAGGGCGGAATGGAAGAAAATTGTTAATAAGGCCAAAACTCACATTGGGTTATAGTGCCAATAAAAGAAAAAGAAGATAATTTTATGCTTTAGCTATCAGCGATAAACTGGAAAGAAGTGCAAAATTCCGTGGTGTTTGGCCCACGGAAACTTTTCCCGAGGCCTTTAAAATCGGAAAACCTGATTTTAATTAATGGCCACAGCACATAGAAGTTGAAAAAAAAAGACCGATCTTTTGCGCGATACTGGGGTAATTGATTTACTTACGAAAATAATAATAATTTTACAGACTTTGGTACAGGCGTCCACCACACCAAAACAAGAAGAAATCTGTGACAAAAATAAGGCCGACAGACCTTCATTCTTAAATTATTTATTAATTAAATGTCTTGGTCTAGGTGCTTTATTGCCGGCCTGCTGTGGTGTAGTGGCCAGCGTCATTGCCTCGCATCACAGAGGTCCCGGGCATGGGCATGGATATTTGTGGTCGTTCTGGTCAAGAAAACTGGGGTTAAGGCTGTAGGAGAATCGACACTCTGACCAGGTGTTACTCCTAAAATCCAGATTGTGTCATGTAAGATGACAGCCTGGCAGCCGTCTCGGTAGGCCAAGGCCCTTCATGGGCTGTCGAGTTAGGTGCTTTATTAGTGACTGGTGATAATTCTATTTTTAACAATGGTTTGGAATCATTACTTTCTTGCAGCTAACCTGTATTCTTTATTTTCCAGGTCTGCGAATTCATTTTTGGTACTGGAGCAAAAACTCGTTCAGGAGGAGGCCAAACTGGCGAGACTTCAAGCAGAAGCCAATGAAGTGCTGCGGGAAATCGAAATCGGGACAAATAAATTCGAAACGGCGATCATACGATCTTCTGACAACCTAGACCAAAGAGACTCGGACAGCAGCGGCGACTGAAATTTGTACCATTTATTGCGTAGTTGGTTTGGTACACAGATAAAGGGTGTAAATTGAGGTCTGCGAAATAGTTTCCTATATAACAAAAATAACTACCCGTGCCAAAGATTGTAACTGCCCGGGTCTAAATACATGTATACGCATCATAAAGTGAAAACTTACTTTATTAAATAATACGTACAGTGGAATTTCGGTGTTCTATACTCGGTGGGATATTTAACGCTCAACTAAGCAAATTTAAGTTAGTTAATAGGATTAAAACAGATTTATAGTATCATTAATTTTATTGGCAGGCTTGCTTTCACTTTTCGTACTGTCCAATTTTTAAGTTCTGATGAATATAATCTACACTATACGCTAATGAATCAGTTTTCTATCATTGAAATCGAGGATTTATTTAATCTGACTCGTAATTACCGGTAGCAGAAAACAAAAGAATGTATCTCAAAAATTTGTTATTGAAAGCAAGAAATGGCCTTCGCGATTGTCAAACTTTCTTAGTCATATAAAATTTTTGACATACTACGAGTATAAGAAGAATGTATGAAAATAAATATATGTCATAGTAATAGGGTGTTTCACAGCTTATATAACTACAAGAATATGTACTCGGTACATGAATAAAATCTGGTAAAATGTTATTAAATATAAAACAAATTTGTTTAGGAGTGAGAATAAAATTAGAAAATTGATCTGTGTGGATTAATCGGGTATATGTTGTTGCATTATAAAACCTGCAATCAAATTGCTGTGTTTAAATGAATAAAAATTTTAATGTATAGTATTCGTAAATCTATCAACTAGCGAGCTTAAACCAAAGTCAATTTATGTAAGATTTAAGTGTAAATACTTTGACAAACTGTAGACTCAAAAACAGTGTAAATGTCTTCTACTTTTGTATTTTTTCTGAAATATATATATGAATATTAGAAAAGAAACATGTTTTTGAATATATTATTTAAAAATATCCTTTCTTTGCGTAAATTTCCTGACAAAAATTTAGTTATTAGGCCTAAATATTATCTAGAGTGGTTACGAAATGAAAGGCGAATAATCATCTTATTAAAGGATTAAAAAGGTCTGAAGGAAAACTGTTCAACACCGAGGACTGGCGTGGGAATAAATACCACTCCACAAAATAAATATCTATGCGGAACTCAATTCAGTGACATTTGCTTGTGGAATATAAAATAAATTTAATATCAACTGGAAACACTTGAAAATTTTGTTTCGGTAATCAATGTCGGCGACATACATCCTCCAGTCATGTCTGCTGTGATCCTCCAACAACGCCGAGGAGGAAATCAGAATTCCGCCTTTTACAGATATTATTTATGAATTTTGATATATTTGCCCTATTTTATTTATGTTCAACATTAATTATTCTACTTTTGACCTATTTTCAACCTATTGTTTTTACCTAATTTTATCTATTATAGTTTGTGTTCTATTTATATTACACCTATATAATCTTTTACCTATTTATTTTGTAGTAACTTTGACTTACTTTACTTTGTGACCTATTTTATATTTTCTGAAGGAAAACTATCTATCATCCGCAATTTGACACCTTCACTCGCACAGAGGACGAATGTTTCTAATTTTTACGTTTTTTGACCTAATTTATATTGAACCATTTTGTCCAGCTTTATTTGGCTTATTTTCACTTATTTTACTGACTTATTTCGACCTATTTTATATTTGATAAATATCACTTTGACCTTTTTTATAATAGATCTTTTTATAAATTTTGACTTATTTTATTATTGACCAAATTTTATTTTTGACCATTTTTATTTAACCTGTTTGGATTTTGACCTCTTTAGACTTATTTGTACTCCACCTTACTTGCACATTTTGACTCTTTTAAAGCAATGGCTTGTTTCCTTTCTCAAGTTGTCGTGAGTGTTTTTTAATTTCCATTAAACAGCTCATAGAGGCGACGCCTGCGGGGTCGAGCACACATAACTATTTACGAGTAGTGATCCATACCCCTAGCGAGTTCCTTTCTTTATAATTGGGGGTCTCCTCCCATACTTTCCATTATGTTTCAGGTCCAGCCAAATTGAGCTCGCCTGAAGCTGAATAGAATTTTCTCCTGCTTCCCAACGTATCGTTTATAGTAAGGCAGTAAATGATGGTTCAGATTAATTATTTCCCCAAACCCTTAACATATTCAATTCTCGTTTAAATTTTCTTTATCCCGTCCACCTTCCTCTCTTATTTTTTTAAATCTTACTACTCTAATTCATTTTAACTTCTTTCGTTTTTAATCGTTCGCATCTACTTCATCCTTAACTTATTTCATGTGTGGCTTATTCCATTTCCAACTTATTTCATTTTCGACCTACTTTCTTTTTGAACCATTTTGACCTGTTTGTCACATTTTATATTAACTTCTTGAGCTACTTCATTTTTGGGCTATTTAGACTTTTTTTGACCATTCATAAGATTAAGGTGTAGGATTATTTTTGATTCTCCTGCAGTACTGGAATTAATTTTGACTCACTTATGCTATCAATATTTTTTTTATACTTCCATAATGTATCAGAAGTAATTTTGATTCTCTTAAGGTGCCAGGAGTATTTTTGGTTCTCTAAAGGTACTGCGAGTCTCTCAGGGGACCGGGACTATTTTTGGCTCTCTTAACTTACTGGAAGTATTTATGTCTCTTCTAAAATACTGGAAGTACTTTTCATTTTCTTAACGTGTCAGAAGTATTTTTTTACTCTTATAATGTGTCGAAAGAAATATTGATTTTCTTAAGGTTACCAGGTGTATCTAAGTTTCTTGCGGTACATTGAGTATTTTTTACTCTGTTAGATATTTGACTGGCTCAAGATGTCTTGACTCAAAGTACAATGTCAACATACCGTTGATGATTAAATTAACATTCCCTCTGCATAGGCAGATTAAATCACTTCTTGATTAATGGATTCATGTAGAATTAAATACTTTTCCAGGATTATATAAATATGTAGCCGTAATATAATAAAAGTCAACTGAAAATTGCTTATAATGCAATTATTTTTAGGGCAACAGGCTACATGAGGGTAATCCACATTGGGCAACTCTCCTTTAATAGCATAGGAAGGGATTTGAAAGGGTGGATGTGGAAGGGTAGAGGAAGGTAGCCAAGGTTTAACTAGGGCCCCCAGGCTATATTTTAAGCATCCTACCTGACATTCGCCTAAATAAATGCATGGAAATCCCTAGAAAAACCTGCATCAGGTAGGTCGGGCATTGGGTACTTGTCCCACGCCCTTCCGAAAGTGAGAGAGGAGTTTGCTGTGGGGACGCAGCATTCTCTTCTCTGTGCCTCGACCAGTTTAGGAGGCAGCTGGCCGACTATTCCAATGGGAATAGCAGACAACTCTTACCATATGCCCAAGGTCTGTGACCCCAGAACATACACCTCTCAGAGCAGGCCGAGGTGCCTCGGCTTGTGGGAACCTTAGTTCAAAACAGAGAGGATAAGGCATCCCCAAAGGTAGCCCCTTCGTATCTCTCCTACAAGGTTCTGCCTGCGAGAGAACATCCCTCACAGGTATTGCCTGCGAGAGAATAGCCCACACAGACTGTCTGCTTATAATGCAAAATGATTATATCTTTATATTTAATTGATATATTGTACTGTGTGTGTGAGAGAGAGAGAGAATACACATAGTTCTAAGTATTATGATTTGTCCAAAGATATTCTGTATATAACCAACTGGACCATAAAAGTATTATTACTATAAATTGACACTTAGTTTTGAGAAAGTTAAATTTCCTTGTTTAAAGAAGTAAATAAATTTCTTAATTACTTACCATATTCATTCACTCCACCATTGGCTTCTTTGTTAGACTGGGAAGCAAGAATGTAAGAGGTACTGCCACTGTAAGTGGTAATTAATGAAAATACACTTACAAATACATCACAGAAGTTAAGTAAATTGCAAAACTATCTCAAATTAAAATACTGTGGTGATTTGTTTCTTCACCTTAATTTTGGATAATGTTAAAGAAAATGTGAGTAAAGAGTAATTGCAATTATAATAAACAGATTGTCTCCTCAATCAAGTTAAAAAGATAGAAAAAGAAGATGCAAAATAACAAGAAAAAACATACGATTGTGCATCCTTCTGAGAGACTTGTTGCAGAGTGGTTGATATCAAGTCTGGAAGTATCCATTTTTAGGAGACAGCTGTTTAATTATTGCACTATTGCAACAATATTACGTGCAAGTTGTATATTATGATTAGTGAGCAGATAGAATTGTAATGTACAAGATATGAAAGTTTTTTCTAACCAAGAAACATTTAATTTTGAATCAGTAGTACAATTATATCCTACAATACACGAGCCAGGAAAGTATACAACATATAATGATAATGAATCTCTAAACAACAATGATACATATGAAAGTGAATTCTACAAAGAGATCCATTTAAAGATTGGACTGAGTCAGGGTCTGTGTACACCACCATTTGGGTGTGCATTGCAAATTGAAACTGATTCTCAGTGAGAGGAAGGCACCAAATGAATTGTTGTTTCATCTCCTTCCACATCATTTACCAGATTAACTGCAGACTCTAGCCTGCTTTCTACATCAGCCAAACAAACAACCTCTTTCCAAATGCATTGCTAACCACCTTGGCACTGTCAAATTGTCTAAAACACAATTCTTAATACTCACACCAAAAGCCACAACACCAAATATTTTGACCCATACTTCTTAAATTCATACCCCCAGTTCATCAGAACTACATATTGGGGAACTCACTTTCCAACATATCCACCAGGCAAGATTCCTGGACTCAACATCCTTTGAAAACTGCCTTTCCACAATGACACTCTCACTTAATTTACCTTTTATCTTTCACTTCTAATCACACATTTGTGTGTTGATTGTATGTTATGACTTTTCTTGAAGGTGGGGCTAGAGATTTGATGGCATTGTTAGGTGTCAATTGTTGCTGTCTAATGGTTGGCCCATCAGGGTTTGAATTTGACACTAGGCAGCCATCCATCACAGTGCAGTCCTATTCTATAGAAGGTGGCTTAGGGCCTTGACATGTTCATTACTACCTAGCATAGCAATGCCGACTATCAATTTAAGTTAGCACTCACTATCTCTCTTTCCTGTGCAGATGATTTATTATTTTATTTCTAGTTCATATTTCTCCACTCTTATCTACAACTAAATGCATAGCAATGCCGACTATCAATTTAAGTTAGCACTCACTATCTCTCTTTTTTGTGCAGATGATTTATTATTTTATTTCTAGTTCATATTTCTCCACTCTTATCTACAACTAAATGCTTGTATCCAGTTAGTTAGTCACAGCAATATGTCTGGTCAATGAAAAAAATATTCATTTATGAACTCATAAGTACATAAAATTTTGTCCATTGGCTATAGTTTTTTCATTCCAATAGTAATTTGGCTATCTGCTGTCATTTTAAGGTGTTCTATGCATGCACATTTAGCTTTCTGGTTTATTTCTAGTCTTCTTGAACAATAATTTCTTAAGTCATTTTCATACAGTTTGCATAATTTGTACATAATTATAAAATTGTCTAAGTTTTTATGTATATGTCAATATAGAGAGGTCAAGTACCTGTTTCTACTTATCTCTGTGATGAAGAATGAAATTAGATTAGTTGTCCTAAGTCAGCTTTATGAATTGGTTAAGGTAAATACTAATAAACCAATAGTGGGTAAGAATTAGTTGTTAACAAGTGTTGTATGTGCATACCCTTAGAGAGTAAAAAAAATATTAATGCATTTAATGAATAAAACTATGAAACATACGACAAAGACTAATACTCAGAATGTGAGATACTATTAGACTACAACTATGAAAACATAAGTGATTATTATCACCTATGTGAAAATATAAATTTCAGAGAAACTAAATGTTATGAGTGAAGGGAGAGGAAAATGAGAAGTTTTCATTCATCTCAAATTAGAGAATCTTGAACATAAATGATCTAATTCAATATAAGAATGATGAAAATTTGATTCCTAATAATAAAGACTTTGAAGTAATGTAATTCAATGAATTTTTTTACAACTTTTAGTCAAAGAACCTTACAGTTTCAATAAATTGACATAGTAAAGAACTGATCAATTTTACAGTGTAACAGGTGATGAATAACCATTAGATCAATATATTGTTCTCGGAGTTCAACCGGGTTTTGCATAATTGTAGAACACAACGTTTCGACGACTAAAAGCTCTGTCGTCATCTTCTAGGCGGGAAAACCCGGTTGAACTCCGAGAACAATATATTGAACAACTGCACCGGGAAAGGCTTCAATCTTTGATAATATCCATTAGAGTTATGTAGAACAGAACTTTATTTACACATAAAAAGTATTACATAGACACATAAGTATTGTACAGTATTGTACTCATTTCAACAGAAACATAAACAAAGAGTGACTCAAAGAAAGGAAAAAAAACAATACTGCGACAATAGTGGTGCTTCAACCCATTGATGACAAGAGTTGCATATTTATATTTCTAACAATAATTAACAAGGGGACTTGTAATCTTGAAAGTGACCATTCCAAGAGAAACAGAGGTATTGGATGTGGATTTAATTTTCTCTTAATTTTTTATCAAATTAATGTGATGCCTGTATAAATTATTTGGATACATGATAATTTACAGCAGAACATACACATAGAATATATTTGTAATAAAGTGAGTTCCATCTGTTATTCATTCAGAGTCATGAATAAAATCTGTGACATTAGTACTCCTCGGACAGCCTACTTTACTGATGTTAATTCACTAATATCATTTGGGATACCTTTTTGGCTATACTATCACAAGAAAGTATTTACTCTGCAAAAAAATATTCTAAAAATGATAAAGGATGTACCTTTCCATCTCCTAACAGAACCATTTTCAGCGAACTTGAGATACTTCCTGTCGCTTGCATATACATAATGGAAGTGAGAGACTTTATTAATAAAAAACATGTTAGGTTCAGTCAGAACAGTGACATTCATGCAAACAATACACGTGGGCATAATAATGTTCATGTACAATTTCAAATGCTTAAAAATTGCCAAACTGGTCTAAATTATATTGGAGTGGTGTTGTTTAACAAAATACTTGCTGATATGAAGGGGCATTGGAAAAACACTGTTTCTACTCCATACATGAGTATCTGATTGCCAATCTCCATTAACTTTAAATGTGTCTGTGTATATTTCCTCAACTGAATCTGTAATTTTGAAATTTAAATTAATATAACTGTCATCTTTGTTATTTAATATGTCACATATTTATCTGTATATGCAATTATGTTGTTTTAATTATTACAATACACATATTTTATATTTAACTTTTCATATATTTAGCAATTACATTATCACATGACTTGTCCTATTCTTGTATATCAAGATTTGTAGATTAAATAAATACAAAACAATAGAAAAGGTCTAATACAAATTTATTTTTGAGTAAGTTTTTGCTCAGGAAGAATGGGTGTAATGGGATAATATGCAGTAGGGTAACATGAAGGATATATAAAATATGCTTATGTTAGTGAGGTGAAACTATTAAGAGGATTGTACTGGTTATGGAATGCCAGAATGGTTTAGGGGAATGATAAAATCTATAGGATATTTTTGTTTGAGCCTGCAGTTTTGCAGATGTTTTTTCTATGGTTTGATTAGGGGTGATTAAGTGAGCTTTTTATTAAGCAGAAAAATGTTATTAAAATGTTTTGGATATTTCTGGAATGTGGAGGTCTTTGTGGATTATTGAGTTATGGAGATACCAGGGATAGTTGGATATGATTCTGAGGATTCTTTTTGTTTGAATTTTATTGGAATTGGAATGGCACAGGAGTATGAGCATATGGGGTAGATAAATAGAGGAGTGTTTTGGTAATGAGTAATAGTTGTGATTTTCTATTCAGGAGTGGATATAGTTGTTTGAATTTTAAGTTTATATTTGTTGATAATTAATTTATATGGGGTTTCCAGGATAGTTTTGCATCAAGGATTATGCTGATATATGAAATGGTTTGTTGAATAAGGATTTTAGTATAATTGATAAACAAGAAATGGTTAAGTGTTTGTTTAGTTCTGACAGTAAAAGGAATAATGGAAAGATTTAGACTCTCTCAACATTTTGGCCCATCTGTCAATGGCATTTAGGACTATTTGAAATGTTTGGAAACCCAAGTGGTAGGAAGGATTAGGGCTATGTTATCGTAAAACAGTAAGGATTTTGTGGAAAGTTTAATGTGATTTTCCCATTGAGTCACATCTAATGCTATGAATATTATACAGTAACAAGGTTAATTTATAGAAGTATATAATAAATAATTTATTATATATAAATATTAAAAAAAAAAAATTTTCTTATTAATTGTGTCCTTAGGGGTTAAATATTTCTGGTATGTCAGTGAAGGCAAATAGTTGGAAAATAAAATGTATGAAAGAATATTACCAAATACTGCCTATAGGAGAGACTCGTGCAGGGTTAGGATTCCCGGAGCCGGGAGTAATAAGCCTGGTCTCCTAAACTAAAACTTTATTCCACCACGTGGTGCGACTCTGGCCGTTGTCGGGAAGCGCAGGTAGTGTGTCGCGCGAGAGCCGGAAACAGAAATGGCGCTCTCCGTGTGCACGCTGTAGGAGCTCGGTAGGGTCCCGTTACTTGGTGGGGAGCATTGTTTGCATCCCCTAACGGGACGCGTAACGGGACCCTCTTGCTCGCGTGGGGACACGGAATATTCGTCCCCACACCAGCCACCCGTTAAGAGACGGAGTCAGGATATACGTTTTGTGCCAGAGTCGCATTACAATACCATAATAAATATATATGTTCATAATTTTTACAAAACAATATACAGAATATTTACAAAAAAAAAATAATAATGTGCGAAATGTTCTACGGCGTGGGCGAGTAGCGGTCCGGGGCACGGGCCCGGCGACCCGAGCGAGTTGGCGGCGCTGCTAGGCGATGCGGGCGAGGCCAGTCTCTTTGCGCTGGCGTGGAGAACGTCGCCTGTGGTGCCACCGGGCTGTCGTTCGTGGCTGCCGGCGCTATGCTGGGGGGCCCAACTGCTTCCTCTGGGCGCAACATGAAGGCCGGTTTTACCCTGTCCAGTGAAACTCGTGTTTCTCCGCGACTTGTATGCAACACGCAGGTTTTCTCGTCCCTGCTGACGATGCGGTAGGGTCCCGTGTAAGGCGTACAAAGGGAGGCCTTTATACCGTCGTCACGGAGAAAAGCATGGGTGCAAGTCGCCAACTCCTTGAACACGAAGCTTCCTGGTCGGGAGCGTCGCGAAGCCGGTGTGGGCCGTATGTTTGTTGTTGCCTGGCGGACCCGCTCGATGAGTGACGTCGGGTCGCCAAGCTCGGGTTCTGCGGTGAAGAATTCGCCGGGCAGACGTAGCGGTTCTCCAAACACCAGTTCGGCGGCTGATGTCTGCAGGTCCTCCTTGAAGGCGGTACGAATCCCGAGCATGACGACCGGGAGGGCGTCGAGCCAGGAGGCGCCTTCATGGCACATTATCGCTGCCTTCAGCTGCCTGTGGAGCCGTTCTACTAGCCCGTTAGCCTGTGGGTGGTACGGCGTCGTGCGGGACCTCTGCCAGCCCGTGTACTTCCCCAGTGCCTGAAAAAGATCGGACTCGAACTGCCGTCCTTGGTCCGTAGTAACACGCTCTGGGCAGCCATAGCGCGAGATCCAGCCGTGGAGCAGGGCGTTGGCCACATCTTCTGCGGTGATTCGCTCCAGTGGATAAGCTTCTGGCCAACGCGATGCACGGTCGATCGCCGTCAGGAGGTAGCGGTAAGAGCCTGCTGGCGGCAGTGGACCCACGATGTCAATGTGTATGTGACGGAAACGAGCTGACGGCGTCGTGAAGTCTCCCAGTGGCGTGTGGACGTGCCGTGTAATCTTCGCGCGCTGACATTGCAAACACGCCCGAGTCCATACGCGTATGTCTCGTTTAACCCCGGGCCAAACGAAACGCGACGTAATCAGGCGCGTGGTAGCGCGTGTGCCGGGATGGCTCAGGCCGTGGACCGCGTCGAATACCTGTCTGCGACTTGGAGCTGGGACGACTAGGCGTTGGCGACCCGTCGATACATCACATAACACCCGGAGGTCGAGTCCTGGGACATCGACGTGGCGGAGCTGGAGTGCTGTGCTGCCGGCTAGCAGCTCGCGTAGCTCGTCGTCCTCGGCTTGCTGCTGGGCGATGCGGCTGAGATCCACCGGGCTATTGGCTGCTGTCAAAGCTTCGACGCGGGATAACGCGTCGGCGACTATGTTTTGGGACCCATTGACGTGCCGAATGTCCGTGGTGAACTGCGAGATGTACGTCAGGTGGTTCCTCTGAACGGGCGGGAGTCTCTCGTTCTGCTGCTGATAGGCAAAACATATGGGCTTATGGTCAGTAAATATTATTGTGTGTTGAGCCTCCAACGCGTGACGAAAATGCCGGACCGCCAAAAAGATGGCGAGTAGCTCCCGATAATATGCCGGCCACTGTGTTTGCTGCGGCGTCAGCTTCCGGGAGAAGAAACCCAACGGTTGCCACGCTCCTCCCACTTGCTGCTGCAAGCTGGCGCCGACTGCATTCTGCGACGCGTCGGTGAAAAGCCCGAGCTGTGCCGTAGGGTCCGGGTGAGCCAGCATCGTTGCGTTGGCGAGCGAGGCCTTGCATTTCTCGAAGGCTGCTGTACTGAGTGGGTTCCAGGGCACAGGGTGGGTGCCGCGGAGACCTGAGAGAGCCTCCTGGAGCTCTGCTTGATGCGCCGCTGCCTTGGGAAGGAAACGACGATAGAAATTTATCATTCCCAAGAAGCGACGGAGCCCTCTGGCGTTGGATGGGCGCTGGAAATCGCGCAGTGCGGCGACACGTTCTGGTACGGCGCTTACGCCTTCCGAGGAAACGTGGTAGCCGAGGAAGGTTACGGCCTGCTGGCCCAGCACGCTCTTTTCCACGTTGACGATTATGCCGTGCTGCGACAATCGGCGGAAAACGGTTCGCAGGTGTTCCCGGTGTTGCTCTGGAGACGCGCTGTAGATTAGAATGTCGTCGATGTACGGGAAGCAGAAGTCCAGCCCCTGTAACACTTCGTCCATAAACCTCTGGAACGTTTGTCCAGCATTTCTCAGTCCAAAGGTCATGAACGGGAATTCGAACATCCCGAACGGCGTGGTTATGGCCGTTTTCGGGATGTCCGTCGTGTGCACCGGAATCTGTGTGTATGCCTTAACGAGGTCGAGGACAGAATATATTTTGCTTCCTCGAAGGCTCATAGCAAAGTCCTGTACGTGCCGAACGGGATACCTGTCTGGGACGGTTCGCGCGTTCAGCGCGCGATAATCACCGCATGGGCGCCATTCTCCGTCTTTCTTCTTAGGCACGAGATGCAGCGGCGATGCCCACGGGCTCTTCGATCGTCGCGCGGTCCCGTCGGCGAGCATGGCCTCGAATTCTGCCCGTGCGATGTGGAGCCGCTCCGGTGCCAGGCGTCGTGGTCTACAGGAAACTGGGGGTCCTGGCGTCGTCCGGATGTGGTGAACCGTGGTGTGACGAACAACGCGGGGCGCGCCGGCCGGGCGCGTGAGCTCCGGGAATCGGCTCAGGAGGTCCTGGTATGGCGAGCACGTCGTCAGCACCCTGACGCTGGGTTGCGGCGATCGGTCCTTATTCGCGCTTACGACGCGGCCCGTCGTCCCGTCGAGCAGGCGCCCGCTTCGACAGTCCGGTAGAAGTCCAAAGTGTGCCAGGAAATCAGCGCCGATTATTGGCAACGCGACGTCCGCGATGACGAAACGCCATACGAACACCCGGTGCAGCCCCAGGTCGATTCGCATGGGTAGGCAGCCGTACGTGTTGATAGTACTGCTGTTCGCGGCGCTGAGCTTGTAGTTGGTGACCGCGCGCTGGCCCTTGAGTAGGTTGCGCGGGAAGCAACATAAGTCGGAACCGGTGTCGACTAGGAACCCATGTCCGCTGGTGTGGTCCCTAACGACGAGACGGCGTCCACTGGATGGGCAGCCGGCAGCTGCAATAGCCGGCTGCCTTACTCGTTTCCCTGGGTGTAGCTGCACGGGGGTTCGCAGCGTTGAGCCCGGCTACCGAACCGTCTGTGGTACCAGCATTTCCCGGTGCTGGCGTTGTCGCGGCGGCCACGCTGTTGTTCGGGCGGCTGACGGCGTGGTGGCGGCCTTCGTTCGCCTCGTAGGGCTGCGACTTCCGCGGTGAGCGCCTCCAGGCGCTGCTCGAGGCTAGGGGCTGATGGGCCGTGGAGTTCATCTGCCTGATTGGTGGACTGTGAGCTAGTGCTGGCAGCGTGGACGTGCGGTGGAAGACCGGGTGTTGGAATCTCCATAAGCCTGTCAGCGATTTGGGCGGCCGTGGCGAGCGGTGCGTCTATATGACTTTGGACCGCGACCTGTACGTAGGCCGGCAGGCGCTGCAGCCACAACGTCCGCAGGAAATCGTCCGACACTTGAGTAGGCCCTACTAGGCTGCGGAGGTACCGCAGGAACTGCGACGGAGATCTGTCGCCAAGTTCGGCTTCGCTGAGCAGCAGCCGAGTTCTTCGCTCTTGTGAGGGCGAAAGTCTCTGTATCAGAGCTTTCTTTAAACACTCGTACTTGCCTGTTGCTGGCGGGTTGACGAGGATGTCCTGGACTTCCGCAGCCCATCTTTGTTCGAGGTGAGCTGCGATGTGGTTGAACTTGGTGGCGTCCTGCGTGATGCCGGCGATGGCGAATTGGCTTTCCGCCTGGGCGAACCAGACGTCCGTATTGTCCGCCCAGAAAGCCGGCAGCTTCGGTGTGATCCTACAGACCTGTGCTGCGTCATGGTGTTGGCCACGTGGATCCTCCTTCAGCCTTGCGATCTCCTGCTGTAGCTCGGCGATTTTGTTGTTCAAAATGTCCATCGTAGGGGTCACCAATATAGGAGAGACTCGTGCAGGGTTAGGATTCCCGGAGCCGGGAGTAATAAGCCTGGTCTCCTAAACTAAAACTTTATTCCACCACGTGGTGCGACTCTGGCCGTTGTCGGGAAGCGCAGGTAGTGTGTCGCGCGAGAGCCGGAAACAGAAATGGCGCTCTCCGTGTGCACGCTGTAGGAGCTCGGTAGGGTCCCGTTACTTGGTGGGGAGCATTGTTTGCATCCCCTAACGGGACGCGTAACGGGACCCTCTTGCTCGCGTGGGGACACGGAATATTCGTCCCCACACTGCCCATTTCCACTAATTAACTGTCTTTTTGGTTGTATGTTAATAATAATTAATACAAAGGGCAAAATAAATTGTTTATACAAGTGGGTAACACACTGTAACATACATTTAGGTAATATTACAAAATGTCAGGAAACATCAATATCATTGACAAATAAATATCTGAAACTATTGCATATGTAAATGAAAGTGATGCTACAATAGCTTCTTGTTAACAAGGATTACAAAAGTTTCTAAAGACTAATTAATACTAGTACATGATAAGTCGTAACTAATTCAAAATTAACACTAGTGATTGAGTAACTCAGAAAAAATATCAATGGAAAGCATATAAGCCAATATTGGGAAGTATAATATGTAGTTATGCAAGGCTGTATTGAAGAAAATAAAATAAATATGGTGACATAATGATAAAAAAAGAGGAGGCAATGAGAAACCAGTCAATGTACATATATTTTGTAAAGTAAATGATCAATCATGTTATTAATGATAACACTAAAAAGCACATAATTTGAAAGGGGATCCCAGAAAAAAAGAACTACTTTGAAAATATCAATCATAATAACATAATATCATAAAACATAAACATGAATATTGGTAGGAAGTCTAACTGCTATTACAATTTTTCAATAATGAGTCATGTACACTCCAATAGAGATTAATACCAAATTCATATGATAACACATATTGAAACCACATAAAGTAAAATAATGTCAAGGTAAGAAATAATATTGGTTGTTCTGGATCCATGCATATATATAGTATGATTTAAGATTATTTTTGTAAATAGTGGATAGTATTAAATGATTTCTAATATCACACAAAAATAATATCTATCATTCAATTATACAAGTTTATAATATTTGGAGAAGTAATTCTAAAGTAAAGCTAAGTTTCCAACGCTAAAATATTATTATTAGAATTTTCATTATCTTATACATTTTTTAAATTAATTATTTTTATACTCACTCAAAGAACATCCAGAAATAATATACAATATAATTTCAGGTTTATCCATATTTGATGCTTGTAGTGCGAATACTAAAAGTCCAGGTGGAAGATACACAAGGCTATAAGCAGTTGCTCTATAAAAGTAATAATTTCATTCATGTATTTGCATGTTACAAAATAAACATAGTATAAATTTATTTAAAGATAATAACAATTTTGAATGGCTGCGGCCACTTTAAAAGTTACAAGTATAAAAAGAATTATCTGCTAGTCTAATCTTGTTACAGCATTAAAAAGTTATTTGAAGTACATCAACACAATACAAGGCAGAATGATTCATAATTCATAAATTATTTAATCCCAACTAATTTAAGGAAGAGTTGTATAAATCTCAAGGAAAATTTGGCAAGGTCAAATTAATTAACACATTTAGATAGGAACGAGAGACAATGAAGTTGACTTATCTGAAATCAATAGTTTGTCCACTTGTCCTGAGGTGAGAAAATATTTCAAATTTTCAAGGGCCTGAGCCCCTTTTGTCAGGAAGGAAGGTCTGAACTGCATGCCTGGCTCTTAAATTGAGTAAACTTTGTGACCCCATTTTGAAGAGTCTATACACTTGTAATAGAGAGTATGTCATGGGTCCATAGAATTCTGATCCCCAAGATCTCAGCTGTGCAAATGCACAACAACCAGTCCTCATTGGGATCAACTACTCGACCAAGCCGTTACATGTCAACTGGCAGCCATGGCTATGATGTAACTATATAAATAACTGCTATTGACCCAACACCACCAGAACACCTGACAATGATGGGATTGCAAGCCATGGAAACATTCCGTTTTAATTCTTCATTGGGTTCAATCCCAAGAACTGTTTATACATCAATTGCACCAAGAAAGCCTTCATTCTCTAAAATAATACCATATTAATACCACTGTTATATTGCCATCAACTACCATGATAAAGTAACTGTCACAATTAAATGTAATAGGCTTGATGTCTTATGATGCTATAAGCAATTTCTGACCTCTCACATAAAAAAAAATCAGTTTATTGGTTACATTTTCTTAGAATTCTCTCTTAAACTCTTAAAAAGTATCTGTACCTAACATTAACAACCAATAATATTGATTTCATGTAAGACCACCATATCACAAAGAAAGTATCAAATTAAAATGTTTAGCATATGTACCACTATTAATTACATAATATACTTAACCACAACTTTACCTTATATTTGTTGGAAACATCTCAGGAATCATTATGTTCAGAAGTAACTGAGTTGCAGAATATGAACATACTAATATACCACTTGACACTTTTTTTATGATATTACCACTCCAGGGCATTATGAGGCACATAATTGCATTTATTGACAAGAATGAAGCTGTGAAATTAATTTATGATTCTTATGTGATAAAACACATTAAAATTGGAACTTGTGTGTATTTTAAAGAATATTATTTTATGGAACAAAACTCAATATTTGTCCAAGATTAGACCTATTATGCTAGTAATACTTGATGTGATCTGATATAATTGCTTAAACTTTTAGACTTAGCTTAATATATCTAAAATACATTATATCCATTATTTTTAATTTTATTCTCTGAAGAAATATTGGACACCAGATTAATATTTCAAGTACATGCATTAGCATGAGTTGTAAAGAGATTATCAGTGTATTATTAAATATTTAAATTGTAATTATCAAAGAGTAAAATATATACATGTGGGTTTAGTTCTTCAATTAACAACTGTTTTATTTACGAACATATAACATTTTCTTTTATAAAAACTTTTAAATCTTTTTATAATATTCTAAAGTAATGATGGCAAGTTTATAAAAATAGATATTTAAAATAGATGCCTTAACAATAATACACTTACTGACCAAATTATTACAACCATTCCATCTGTACTTGACCACTATTCTGATTCTACTTGGCATTGATTACACAAGATGTTGAAAATTTGATGATTATCCCAGTCAAATTATATGAAATTTGATGGTTTATTTCTAGCTGCTTGGTGGCTCTTTCAACTTTGTCCCACAAATTCTCAATTGAGATCTGGAGACTGCAGGGGCCACCTAAGCAAAGTTAAGTCTTGCA
The DNA here is from genome assembly GCA_037074705.1 of Zhengitettix transpicula. NCBI lineage: Eukaryota > Metazoa > Arthropoda > Insecta > Orthoptera > Tetrigidae > Zhengitettix > Zhengitettix transpicula. The sequence goes on along the minus strand of CM073592.1, from coordinate 116,988,356 downwards.
ATGTCCACACATCCCCATTAATATTTTCAATTATTAATCTCTCCTGAGAATGCAAATTTACACTTTTTTCTGTGGCCTCATAACCAGGAGTGGATGGTAAAATATATTTGTCTCACAAAAAAGCCGGTCCCTAAACCTTAGAACACGCACATCTGCCTTCAAGTTTTCAGAATTCCAGAACTAGACAAACTAGCTGACATGAGAGGCATAAAATTAGTGGTTCATCGAAGTGTGATGCCTGAGATTTCTTACAGGCAATAATATTCACACTTCCAAACCAAAAATGTGATTAGTCATTTAAGGCATATAGGATATGGAAAGAAAAGTTACACAATGTGAGGATAATGGAAAGGAGGAGAAGGGTCAGAGAGGAATTTATATAGGAAGATGTGAGAGAATGGATGACAGTCATGATGGAGATTTAGAAACAGGAAAGATGTGATTGTAATTGAGAAGTGGAAAGTCAGTTTACTTGAGATATAGAAGCAGATAAAAGGGTCATGAATGGAAATATAGAAGTGGAGAGAGAGCATAGTTGTGGCTGATAGAAGCAGGAGGAATTAACTCTGAGCTGCAAACACATAATCATCAGTGAGTTCTGTAAAGTGTTGCTTTGTGATCTGGAAAGTGGATGAAATCAGTGGAGATTGCAAGCCAGGTCCCTTGCGGTCATTGGATCAATACAGTGAAATGTCAAGCCGAGCAGCCCATCATGAGCTACAAAGTGGTAGTATCTGTCAAACTTTATTAATTGTATGCATTTCCTACACCAGATAGATCATTGCATTTTTTTTTTGTCATCATGAGTGCAAGCACTGTAGTTAAGCCAATTATACCCTGTGATTGAAGTCCATGTGACTGAGCTGACATATTTAATGTAAAGAATAAGTAGCCATAGTCATACTATAAATTATTTTTATTTATTTTTAGAGTCTCATTATATATTTTTGTCTCCACATAATATATACTGTAATATTAATATCTTTGTAAACTCAACTCAGCAATTGCCAACTGTATATTTACATAATCAGAGTTGAAATATTTACAAATTTAATAACAATATATTTATTAACAAAAAAGACTGAATTTTTATTGCTGAATAATAAATCAATTTATTTGGGAGCCAGTAAATTTAATCTACAACTTTATTTAATAAAATGTGCTTAATTATGGTTTGATTACAAAAAGAGATTTCCCTGCTCAAGGTGATGTAGTCAAGAGTAACTATTAAAAATGCAAATACAGAGCCTCTAAATTTGTTGTGCTCAGTGAAATTATTTTACATAGATTTTGATAGTTGGACCATCTTATGGTTTTTGTAACCATAAGATAAGCATAATAAGATAAACGTGGCCATAAATGTGGGATAATGTTGTAACCACCATCAGGGGTTCAGCTTGTTTGACTCCACCCATTTAAAGATTCTGCATGGTCCCCACTGTAATATTCAAACACAAAAAATCCAGTACAATATAAAACTTGTGACTTAAAACTTCACACTTATTATTCCCACTTCTTCAAAACTGAAGCAATACTAACAGGTCATATTCAACAAATTAGAATATTTTTACTCAAGTTTAATAACACTAGTGTCAGCAATGTCAGATGCACCCGATCTTCAGCTATCGAGTGTTTCTCTGTGTTTCACTAGTGCTGTCTCTTCTCAAAATTTTCCCAATCATAAAATCTATTTTTTAAAGGTATAAAATACTAGGCCAATCAAAGTATCTGACTCTGATGATGCATGGATGAGCCATTGTATATCCCAACAATACAAAAAATATTACCAAGTTTTTTCTAGCTGACGCCCAACAGTACTTGAATACACATTATTACAATATTATAAATTTTACAGTAAAACTTAATTAAATATGAAATTATGTAAACATGCAATACCTATTCATTACAATATATTATTGCGAACCTGCTGTTTCTTGTTGGAAGTTGGGGATGCACCATCAAAATGGTAGGATGAATTTCATCAGTAACAATACTTAGGTATGTTGTAATACTCAGACAATGTTTCACATGAATTTAAGGGCTAAAATCATGCAAGTAAAACATACCCCAAACCATAACAGTCCCCTTGATTTTAAGGGTTACACTAATGAATTCTGTCTCACTCTGCCATCTACATGATGCAAATGTGATTTATCAGACCACATTATTTTTTCCAATGTTCAATCCTGTGTTATTTGGAGATATTTTCTGTTGTTAAGTTGCTGGCAGCAAGTGTATTCAAAAGTCATTTGTCTTCCATATCCCATATGATACAGTGTGTGGTAACCCTCTTGTCTTTATTTATCTTTCTTCTTTTTTAAAGCAACATTCATATTTTTAAACATTTAACAACATTTTAGGGGATGGACTCTTTTTCTATCAAGGATTTGAAGTCATTTGAAAGCATATTAAAATTTAATATATTATCAAAAACTATTTACAAAATATATACATTGATTACTAGACTCTAATATTGCTTCAGCTAGTGGACATGGACTAATCTCAGGTTCACCTTGGGTGATAGAAAATTAACCCATAAATAAAGTAAAAATAAAATGTCGTGCTGTTAAAATTTAACCCCATGAAAGAGCTTTAAATGGTCAAATTGAAGTCCCCAAAATTTACAATTACTGCAAAACCCTGGTTTGACTGTGTGATGGTTCTGCATGCTGTGCTGTCTCTATGGTCCTCCAGTGATCTGAAGATGTAGGAGCTAGGACCATTGTGGCAATGACTGCTGACTGATTTTGTGCCCTCCAAGATTGCTGTGCCTAGTTACAGCAAACCTCCACATTGGCTGAGCTCTCCCAACATGTATAAGTTAGTTAATATTTGTCCATGGCAAACTCCAGATAAAATTTTACTGTGCCAAGAGAAATACTTTTCCCTCTGCCTCTGAGAGATGTTCCTCATTCGAGTCTCTTGCAGTACTCTTTTTTTTATTTTTTTTATCTTCCATTTGAGATATTTTCAAAACTTGGTGTTGTATCTGTGGTTCCAATCAGCATTTTTCTTTTCTATAATCATGCCCCCAAGATGGCTGCAATTTTTAGAGATGTTCCCCATTTTGCCCTTCAATTGTCATTTAGCAGGGTGATTTAATTTAAGCAGCCACACGCACAGCCAGGTCAACAAAACATTTTGCACCTCACTGTGATCCTAAATTTTGCTAAGAGCTTGTTTTGCTCCCAGCCATGGAATATTCCTAAACCACAATTATTTTTGACACAGACCTTTCCTCCCTCAGCAGAAACTATTACAAAAGGCATATTGGTGAATATCCTTAGCAGAAAACGAAAAAGGAATGCTGCTAAAGATGTGAAACCTGTGGCTTCCTACAAATTTCCTTTTCTTAAAAAAAATGAAACAAATGGAAATTTGGAACTAACCACATGAAAAACTTAAAACTAAATACATGAGATATGTAGTTTACTACAATTGTACTGCAAACAATGCACTTGGAGATGATTTGAGACCTCCTTTGTCTTATAACAGATATGCCACCCTCAGTTCAGTCCAATCACTGACTAGTCGCTGATGGTCACAACTCATACCTTCAGTTATTTAGCTGACACTAACAACAGCTGCTCTTGAATATTTAACAAATGCACACATTTCACCGAGTTTCTACACTCATCCCACATTTAAAGGCTGTCAGATTGTGTTGTTTACCCATATCTCTATAACAAATAACTACTACTGTCTTGGTAAACATCTGTCTGGCCCACTAGCAACTTTAGTTAACTTGTGTAGAAACAGATGGTCATAATAATCTATCCAGTTAGTGTATACCCCATTTAGCGAATCATAAATACTCTTTATGGAAAAATTACAATATATTATCAAAATTTGCATAATGAAAATTAATTGTGATTATATTTTTATCTTAATGCACTACATTTTAAAAATTCAAACTTAAATATATTTTTTACCAAGATAATATTTGCGTTCAGCGGAATCTACAATTAATGCCAATATTATTCCTCCAAAAAGTAGAGAACATGCTGCTAAAATCAAAGTTGGATTAATGATATTTGAATCCAACCCATTACTACATGGGCTGTAAGCATCCATATATGTGCATTCTGGACAAGTCAACCATTCTGCCAAGCATATATTTATGATTATAAAACTGTAATTGAAGAGGATAACATTAATTCAAACCATTTGATATATGTAATATTAAGATTGATTTAAAAGTAAGTTACTAACAAAACTTGAGTTCTATATGCAATGATAATCAAACATCTCTTTGTTTCATATATTAAATCACCAAATTTCACTTCCATATTTATTTAGAAACCAGAATTTAGAATGTAAAATATTTGAAAATGAAAACAGATTAAATGTATGACATTTTGTTTGTAACACAAGAAACTACAAATAGTTATTCAAATTTAAAACTAGAATACAATTCAATTATCCTTTATTTGATTAATTTTGATTAAAAAAAGTCATGACAACAAGTCTAAAATTAAAACTTTATAGAATTCCATCCCTTTTCATGAGTACAATTCCAAATATAACATAGATACAATATGCAATATGCTAATCCACATCAAAATGTCTGGCACTTTTAAATTTAAATTCTCTTGGTTATTGTTTCTCTATTTAAAGTTTGTCTGTATGAAGAATATATTATTACACTTCAAAATACTCTGAGACTTAATTATCATTCTTTCCTGCAAATCTGCACAAAAGTGCATTTGTATGTGCATTCATCTTTATATTAATATACATGTATGAATTTTACCCTGGAAATGAGGAAGTAGCTATCATTGCTGCAATTAGACATCTGCATTTGAATGATGATTTTAAAAGTCTCCTCATAACAAAGCATGCTCTGCGTTCCATTAGACAAAGCTCGATACAACCTTCTGGCAGCTCGTGCCTTTCTGTGTCTGAAGACTTTATAATATTATCAAGTTGTGGAATCTGAATAATTCAACAGTTACCAATAAATTAAAATATAGCTTTAAGTACTTAACATGCACCTATTCTACTATTTATCTTTCTAATTTATTGATTTTTTATCGTTGTTTGCTGTGGTTAGCACTGATTTGACTCCAGCAGTTTGGTGGTGTATATATTCTTGTGCTGGCCGGGAAGCAAGGTGGTGTTGGTTGAGTTGTCTTAGGAGTTTTTTGTGAGTTGCCTCAGTGCAGAATTTGACAAGAGTAGTCACTGAGATTATGAAGTGGTGCAGTATCCAGTCGATGTGGTTCATTGTCTTCAGCGTACTGCCTTATCCCTTTCACACTTGTTCTGTCCAGTCACCCACTGCTAAAGGCTGGCATTCGACCTCAGGAGTCTTGTTGTAGATCAAATCCTGGGAAAAGCTGACTATCTAAGATAGCTCTACCAGCAAGTCCAATCTCTCATGGATCAGTGGTGGGAGGCACTGTGAGCTCAGCTTGCAGCAAAGAGAGAGAAGCACCCCTAACATAGACTTGGACAGGGTAACAGTGGTGAAAGGGACAGAATCGTGTCCATTTGCCAAGCCAGCAAAAGACAGGTTGCAAAACTCACAATGGCTCCTCTATATTTGGGACAAGGTGAATTTTACATGCTTTAGGGCCCCATGGTATGGAACATGTGTTAGCTGATCCTAATCAGGACCAGCATACACGAACAAGAGCATTTCATCTTTGGGGAGTAAGGAGTACCAGTACAGAGTATAACTACAACCTTTACTGACATGGCCACATTCAGTTCAGTCCACTCCAGTCAGTTGGCTGCTAACAGTTGTCTAAGGCTGAGTCGCATACTTCTCTGGTTCAAGAAATATAATACCTGAACAATATTATTCCTCAAATGTAAATTTATTCTTGAAAAATACTAAAGCATCTTTCTGAAAACTATATAATGTATAATTCATTAAATCAACAATATCTCATTATTGATACTTGAATGAAATTATTCTAAATGTTTGACAGTATTTTCCCTTTTTGTGCAATTTAAAGTTATGAAATGTTTTTTTTTGACTGACTAATTGTTTCTCTTTTATTTACATTTGTCTTGTTTTATTTATTTGATGGTTTATATTTAATTTTTGCTTTCAGGAGAGGCAAATTTTATTATTAATAATTTATTCAAATAGAAATAAGTAGGCAATTAACACACAAAATTAAGTGATAAAATAAATACCACACATTGTTTCTGCAATTATTGTTGCTTTTGTCCAGTTATTCAAAATCTTAAAAGCTGTAAGAATGAAACACCACACAAACTAGGTAATGAACTAACAAGATTTAGAGTTTGTCATCTGGTTTATGAAGTCTGCTGTTCTTACAGTCTTATGATTTTGAATCACCTGATGGAACCAACAGATTGCAGAATAATTGTGTGGTATTTATTTTAGCACTTAATTTGGCTGTTAATTGGATACTTCTTTATATAAGTAGTCCTCATCTAATACAGAAGTTTTATGTTGTCAATAATTATTTCACTTAAACTGTGAAATTTTCAACAGCATTAAATTAGTTAAAACTTGAATATCTCTTAAATGTAGTTATTAAATAATTGTACTACATATTTAATATTATTATTGCCTCATAGTCATCTGCATATCTTATCATATTGAAAGCAAACATGTGTTTTAACACATTTGTTGCTTCCCCAATTTTACGTCTATGTAGCAAGTGTCGAGGAGACGGGCGTAATATGCCAGTAACACAAGCTGTAAGAACACATGAAGAAGCTGCAAGTGCAAGAACAATACGCCATGAATTTAATCGAAAATCATGTTGAGGTCCAATCTTTGCATCAGGTACTATTTTCCATGCCAATGCTGAAACAATCCATTTTTCATTCACATTACAAACTATTCTTTCTACTTTTACCAATTATTCAAGAGCATTATATTTATATTTTTAATTACTACATACTTCCCTTATACATTAATTATTCTAATTTATGGTATATTTATTTTTGTACCGTGATACATTATTGTCAAGTGTAAAAATTACACAATATTCACAAGTAAGAGAGTAGGGATTCTAATAATTTCAGGCTAGTACTATTACTCTGAGTGATATACAAAGTATTCACAAACATAAGAACCAATGGAATAGAAGCATTCTTGTAATTAACTCACTCAAATCACTAGATTGGTTGGAGAAGCAATTAATGTTGCTGCAGTCTTGCCATTAATTGATGATTAGAAAACATGTGGTGTTATCGTATCCCTTGGTTAAAACTTTGGAGGATAAAATTTTCCATATAGGCATTAACACCAGATACAAAGTCCACACTAAAGGAACAAAAATTTTCTTTCGTATGCAAAGCATAGCAGATTCTAGGGAAGGACAATTTTTTGTCTCGGCAGCGCAATGTGTGATCAGAGATGAGCTGAAAAAGGTCAAGACAGTTGGTGCAGTTGGCATGAGGACAGCAAGGAAGCTGTTTGTAAAATGAACTGGACTGTTGGAGAGGGAGGATCAAATTTGGGGAAGGTGCCTCTGGATGCAGACAAAATATGCTTTTTAATTCACCCACATGGTTGACGATTGTGAAGCTACCCATTAAATAAGCTCTGAAGGTGACAAATTACAACAAGCGTGGTGTGGCAAAAATTGACTGGACAATGGAAGATTTTCTGTAGGAGATAAATCAAGAAGGGACACTGGTCATCATTTCCCGATGACACCTGCTCAACTTTACATAAGCAATTCCCGTGGTTGTCTTTTATTACATTTCTAAAATATTCATTTTCATTCTAGTTTGTTTCGCATTCCACCCTGAGATATTTCATATTTAAAAGTATGCATTTTGTATATGTTGATGAATTGTTAATAATTTGGTACATTATTTGTGAATCAAATTAAATTTTGTGTTATTAAATTCAAATAAATTAATATCAAACAAAATTAATAAATTAATATTATTATTTATAAAATTAAGTCTCAACCTTCCCACACATGCAGGATATGGGCATGGGGCCATCATTGGCTACTGCTATAACAGCATATCACCACAACCAAACAACAACAAAACTTGCTTAATGCAGATATGAACTAACCAATCAAGGACAAGAAACAAGCCAAATATGTATTCATCAATATTTATATATATATATATATATATATATATATTGCAATAAACACCAATGTTGGTAATACTATAAGTTTGAAAATTGTTCAAATATAAAATTAATTTTATAAGATAATAGTCATGTAGTTGAACAGTCAGTTTGTAATTTAAGAACATTGAATTTAGAGCATTCCCAGACGGATTTTTGTCCTTATAGGTGTGTTTGACACACAATTAGTCAAACTGTGACCACTCGCCATCATGTGAGATAGTTATAAATGAAAAGTCTCATAGCTGCAAGCTAATGGAGAGGACAAGATTTGAACAGTAAAGGGATTAGTCTGTGAGTGGTGTTCATTGAGGAGAGGTCGTCAGGTGGCCGTTGGGCCGAGTTTGGAGGCTGAAATGTATGGCCAAAAGAGTTTAAAAGTAAGTTATAAAATATTTAAAGACTTGAACTGCTCTGTTAAACTGTGAAAGAAATATAATTCAGCAGGGAACATGTGTTTTAAAGAATTGGGCAGACAAGAATTGAAGTATTTTGTTCTCAAACATATAATTGACTAGTAACTAAAGACAAACTATTTTTTGATCTGTATATAATTAGTGAATAAGAAAGATAGCTGATTCAGACAAAAAAGTGGTAATATAAATATCACACAATGTTTCTGGGATCCTCGTCTCTTTCGTCAGGTGAGAAGAAGAGCCTAGAGCAACATAACTGCACTGGTCAGTTGACAAAACTCAAAAGCATTTGAGAAGGATCCCAGAAATGTTGTGTGGTATTTATATTTATCACTTTTTTGTCTGAATTGGCTATCTTTCTTATTCATTATTTTCAATCAGACATAAATTTTTCATTTTTTTTCATTTTGGGCATAATTAGGGTCATAGTAACACCGATTAGTATCAATGGTCATAATATCTTGAGTGTTGGCGATAATATTGGGTCTGTAGGTGGGACTCTGATAGGATTTAATCGATTATGTTGTTCAAGTGTTAATTTATGCACACAATGACCTATTTTAAAGTTTAAATGGTTTCTTAAATTTTTGGTGTAAATTGTGAGGTGTTGAAATTGAAATCTGGATGGAACAAAATGGTATTGTAAGTGTTTATTCAAAATTGATAATACACATGGAAAACATAATTGTTTTCATGTCAAAATTCAATTTAGTGTTTGTATTTTTGGGGATGTTATAAGTTAATATTTCTATAATTTTAATTCAAAACTTGTCTTTAAAATTTATATTTCATTTTGTAAAGTTCAATTCTATACTTTTCATGAGGTCTCATAAAGTGACCTGAGGTGAGAGAAAAAATTAATGCTTATAGTCATGAGAAAATTGTGTAAAATTTATTGTATGTTTTGTATAAATTCTTTAAATGTTACACTAATAATCATCATTCCAAACCTATCATTAAATGTTAAGAATTTCTAAAATTTTAATGACTTCAAAATTTTATTAGGTGAATTTAAATGGTGCAAATTAAATATTTTATTAAATGAACTTAAACTGTAAAGTAAAATAAATTAGATTTCTTTAAATACTTCAAAATTAAAGATTACTTAAATTGCTTCCTAACTATGGTGTTAAATAAATTATTAAAAAAGATATAAATTGTGTATTACATTATTTGGCCCTTCAATGTTGGGCAAATTAAATAAATCTAATTTCTTCAATTACATAATAATTTGTGCCCGACCGGCACGCAGTTCGGACCTTCCTTCCTGACAAAGGGGGCACAGGCCCTAGAAAATGTGTACTCTGCTTGATTGGACGGCCTATTTCAGGAAAGTTGACTTTGTTGTCTCTCCTTCCTATATAATTCCTATCCTACTTAATTTGACCTCGTCACATTTTCCTAAAGTGAAATTGTGTATTTATTTGATTTATACATAGTGATTATCACTGGTGAAAATGTTATCGCTGGGCATTGTTGATGGAGCTTCATCGTTAGATTGTTGGCGCGAAGGGTTGTTGAGTTGTTATCTTGTATTTTATATCAGTCAAAATAAATTAAACTATAAGTATTGACTTCGTAGTTTTTATTCAACAACGGAGGGCCTGGACAACAGCGGAGTTCGCCGGATGACAGAACGGACGTGTTCAGTTTTTATCTACAAACACCATTGACTCAGGGAAACCCTAATTATTAATTTATTATTATTTTGTTTTAAAAAAATGCATTGGCTATTTTAAGCATTTTGATACCCCACCATATCCTGAGAGAAAGACTCGCGTCATTAATGAACATTGTTTAGCCATTATTATTGTTAGAGAGAGATATTTTCAATATATATAATTCCTCAGCTATTTAAGGAATTAATACAAATCTGTAACTGCAAATAGTTGTTAACTATAACACAAGTTGATGATGACACAGCAAGCCATGCAAACATTGTTTTATAAAAAGTATTTAACACAGTTCAAAACCGGAATTTACATCAGGAAAGTACTTGCTCTCTTATTATGGTTTAAAACAATTTATGTGTTGGGATTATTAATTGTTTTTGTACCTACCAGCCTTCACTAAGAACATAATCTCCTCAACCCACTTGTGAATTGTGAAATATGCCCTAAATTAAATATTTTTGTGTCTATTGAGTGTTTAAGGTCAGAAAAAATTATTTTGCAAATTATATCATATTTCTTCATATTCAGGGCCTATGTGGTGGAGCCTCTTGTGAGTTCGGAAGTTGACAATACCATCCATATAATGTAGGTGTTAAGAATCAGTAAAATTTAGTAGTTTAGATAGAGAAATAAGAAGGAGTGTATTTTAGCACAGGAAACCAAACAGCAGGTAAATTTATAATGTAATAAGAGATACAGTTGTATCAGACATATGAAAATAGAGTGACTTGCAGTTGTATTATTTAGGGATTTTGGTTACCTGGGTTTTTGAATGAAGTGTAGTGTTTAATTTGAATATTTAAATATATTTTGGTAGGCTAGATAAATAATAATCTTGACTTGAAAATGTTGAGGTAGTGCTTGCCAGAAACAAGGCAAGGGGTGATTTGAAGAAAAACAGATTTGGAAGGAAAAGTTAAAAATGGCCATAAGAATTTACTTGAATCAAATAACCCAAGTTTATATCATACATGAAAATATATCTGTTTATACTTAACAAGAGTTTACAAACCAAATGATGTAATGAAGCCCAACATCCAGATTACATCTAGAATTATTAATCTTGATCCTCGTATGGTTTCAGGCAAAATCTCAATAATAAATACATGAAGACTATTGTTTGCACCACCAACTCTATAAAATAAGGGAAATTTTTTATTTTATGAAAAATGTTATTAGAATTGCAACATATAAACCTTTTAAATATAATGAACTAGCCGTGTGTCTGGCATTGCACAGGTATTTATTTATATTAGGCTGGAAAAATATTTAATTTGACATTAATATCATCTTAAGAGACAAAAATAGTACCTGTACCTAAGTGTGAAAAATATCCCCCCCCCCCCCAACCTTATATGTGTTAGGGGCATTTAATCCATCCTGTGTTTGTTCCCTGAATGTAAGTAACATATGCAGAAAGTTTGGTAGAGAATTGTTCCGTGTGTTTAAGATTGTAAGTGGAACTTTGTTTCACTCCCACCACTAGGTGTTGATTTAAAACTTTACAACAATGTTGAATGTCAGAATGAATTTATTTATATACAAATTATTATAATTTACCATATAACATTTTCATATTATTAACAGGTCATTAATTCATACATTTTTCTTTATCTATGGAAAGTGGGAGCCACCATTTTTTAAATACAAAATATTAACTATCTCGTGGCATGAAAAAGCATGGTTTTAGACCAATTTTAAAATAATGTCATTTGGATTCCAAATTATATGAAATTCTTAAGCAACATTTTCCAGTGATTGTCACCTTCAGGAAAATCGTAAGCGGCTTCCTCTGCTTCAATGTTCTTCCAGTTTCGAGTTCCTTTTTCTGGTCATTTTTTCTCAGAAAGCATTATTGGGCATCAGCATTTTCCCTTTTTTTCAGTACTCTATGACGGGTTATTATTACAATATTAAAATTCAAAACTGTCCATGTTATGTTGTGTATGATTAAGTGGTTGACACAATTGATTTATAAACACCTTTAATGTTTAATTACACGACACAATTTAGCGAGAAGAACACATCTCAATTACTGCATCATTGTTACTAGATATGCGCACCCGCAAATATCCCAACTGGTGGTGAGGAACCATTTTTCTATTCCACAGCCATTGCATCACTTGGTCGGTAAGACACCTTAAGATTTGTCCATCAGGTGTCTGGACGGCATTGGATAACGGACCAGTTGCTTCCACAACAGTTGCTGGTATCCAAGACGGTCCGGTTGCGTAATTACGAACGCTCACGGTCTCCTGAGGTTTGAAAGTACGTAGCTTTTTCTTTTCTCTCTCTCCCATTTTTAGCCAGACTTTAAGCATATCGGGATGAACACGATCAAGAATCGTATGAAGTCTCCTTTTCAATAAGAGCTCTGCCGGCTTTCTTCCCGTAGTTGTGCTGGGGCTATTGTAAGAAGCGGACAATTTTAGTGTCAACTTTCGCCGATTTCGTTGTCTGGACCATTCCCCCCACTTGTTCATTTGAAGACGGATGGTATGGCTCTACGTGAATTAAACAAATTTTATTACGAGACGCGAAATCCTTATATTCTGCTTATGTAAAAGCGTACCGTCATCAGTGACAATACCGTCTTTGCAAAAAAAATTTCCCAAAACTTTTATTGTTGTGGTTGACGTTGTTGATGGCACACGTGAAACTTCTAGTCACGAATAGAGTACGAATCCACAACAATCAGGAAATTATTTCCTTGAAAAGGACCAGCAAAGTCGACGTGCAAAAGAGACCATGGTCCATCAGTTGTTTCCCTTGGCTGGTGCCCATTGATTACGTTGGTATGTTGTGCAGACCCCGACGATATCTTCAATGTCTCGGGCCATATAAGGCCACCACATATAGCTATGTGCCAGCGCCTTCATCCAGACCATGCCAGTTTGCACTTCATGAATAAGTTGTAACATTTCGCTGCTCAAATCCTGTGGGACAGTGACTCGAGTTCCCCAAAGTGAACATTTTCCATGCACTGACAGTTCGAGTTTCCGTCGCACATAGGATTCCAGCTCCTTATCGTTGACTTTTACAGGCCACCACAGGGTCTGACTTAGTTCCCTCAGCTAAACGTCTTGCATCTGTTGTTGTGCTGTAATCGCGATCGGGTAGCGGAACGTTTGCTGGTGTATTATCCTTAGTCATCGTCACTAGAATGGAAGTCTGCTGTCAGCGTTGCCCACTTTGTTTCCTGGTCGATGTTGTAATATGTAATCATAAGAACCAAACTTCAAATTCCATCGTAACATATGCGGTGACAAGGTCTGTGGCGTTGTTAAGTAGCGGCTTATAGTCCGTAATGATTGTAAATTTACGGCCCTAGAGGAATTGCTGTAATTTTTTAACACCGAATATTATGGCGAGCGATGCCTTATCAATTTGAGCATAATTTCTCTCCACTTCGGACAGAGTTCTAGATGCAATTGCCACCGCCTGTTCGTTGCTCATTTCGTGAGTGAGGACCGCCCCCACGCCTTATGGAGATGTACCACTGGTTTAGTGGTATCATAGTGTTCCAATACGGCGTCGGACCGAATAATATTTTTTGCACAGCGAAAAGCCCCACTATAGACTTTTATCCAAAACCACTTAGTTTTGTCGTCTAGTTGTCGATAGAGTGCCTCCAGATGACTGGCTCGGCCCTTAAAAAATCGGTTATAAAAATTGAGTAGACCAAGAAATGCTTGCAGCTCGGTCTTGTTTGATGGTTCTGGCGCTTCATGTATAGTGCATACCTTCTCGATTGTGGGAAGTAATCCATGAATGTTAACGTGGAATCCCAAATACTCTACTTCGCTGTCTACAAAAATACCCTTAATTTTGCGTGCTCGAAAAGCAGCTCCCGTAACCGAACCAAGACTTCTCGCAGACGATTCGCATGTTCTGGCGATCTTCCCATAATAATAATATCGTCGAGATACGCAACCACACCATCTAATCCAGCTAAGAGTGTGTGCATGAATCTTTGGAAGATGCTTGGTGCTGCCGAAATTCCAAATTGTAATCTTTCATCTCGAAACAGACCTTTAGTAATATTGAGATTTTGTTTTTCGGCCGTGGCATCATCTAGTTTCAGTTGTTGATAAGCTTCCGCGAGGTCCATATTAGAAATGGTTGCATTTCCCGACTGAGTCGCGAGAATATCAGCGATTTGAGGAAGAGGGTATGAATCCGTCTTCGCTTCTTTGTTGACCGTACTCTAATGGCCACCGCATTTTTATTTAAAGCTGAAACAATCGGCGTAGCTCAAGAGGAATGACGTACCGGCTCCAGAACTTCCTGTGTGACTAATCGGTCCAATTCCGCCTCAACCTTTGTTCGGATGGCGTTCGGTCCTGGTCGGCTTTTTAAGAATACAGGCGCGGCATCCGACTCTAATTCCACTGTTACTGAAGGTCCATTATGTTGTCCTAGGGTTCCCTCAAAGGCTTCTTTATATTGTTGTAAAATTTTTTGAATGACCAAGATATAATAATGTGATGGGCTATTTTCCTTCTGCGCAGCGAAATTTCGAAACCTAACAGACTTTTTCGTGGGAAGTAAATACTGAGCCTTGATTGGATGTTTACTAAGAGTGGGAGTAGCTTATTCAACTCAGCGCTAAGTTCAACCTCGCGTGTTACAGACATTTATAAATAGCAATGGAAAATTATTTAAATCTATGGTAGCGGGAGCTTAAGCTCCTGGTAGGGCCACCAAAGCCAGACAGGTCAAGGGGTAGGGATCAGACGAAGAGTAACTCACTGGTCCTCCAGTTTGGGGGTTGTGCGACAGGCCGGTAACCTGTTCATGTAAAAATTTTCAGAACTCATAAGCTTCACGTAGAGCCTCGGAACAAGATTGGATCTAATAGACGACGGCTAAGCAATCTTTGGAGCATACGCTTCAGAAGAAGGAAAGAAGGAAGAGACAGAGATATTCTACCATAAATTACAGAAAGAACTTGGGAAAGTAAATAACAGAGATCATGTTATACTAGCTGGTGACCTAAATGCTAGAATTGGGAAAGAACCAATCTCAAAATTGATAGGAATATATGGAGAAGACTACCTAAACAGAACGGGATCAAATTAAGAGAATTTATAAGTTTTAACGAATTAAAAGTGACAAACACTTTTTTCAAGAAAAAAGATATCAACAAAATTACCTGGTCAGCTAGAGGTCACTGGTCTCTCATTGACTATATAATAGTTAATCAGAAGCTAGCTGCAAGGATAACAGATGTTCATATATATAGAGGTGCAAATATCTACACAGATCATTTCCTTGTACAAAGAAAAATACAATTATGGGCAAGATAGAAAAAAGAAAACCTAAAGGAAAAACTGATAAATAAAGAAAATAAGATTTTCAAAACATACCTTCTGAAGGAAGACAGTATTCGGAATCTATATCAACGCAGACTAACAAAACTGCTGGAAC
This sequence comes from Zhengitettix transpicula, assembly GCA_037074705.1. Classification (NCBI taxonomy): domain Eukaryota; kingdom Metazoa; phylum Arthropoda; class Insecta; order Orthoptera; family Tetrigidae; genus Zhengitettix; species Zhengitettix transpicula. Next base: position 116,972,757 of record CM073592.1, on the reverse strand, counting down.
AAACAAAATAGACCACAATGTCAACAGAGAATAGGGAAATATCAAGAATGCTATCACACAAATATCAACGGAAGTTTTAGACTCCAGAACCAACAATAAATGAAAAAGAGGTTTAAAAATCTTGGACGAAGAGATAGCACAAGCCATCGAAGAGAAGAACAAAGCATATTGAGAGCACCTACAAAAGAAAACAGAGGAGACAAAGGAAAAGTACGATAGTATTTGGAACCGTAAAAAATCAATAGTAAGGCAGGCACACATTGCATCCTGGGAAAGATTCATAAGTGGAATAGAGAATGATCTACATGGTAGACAGGAAATAGCATACAAGTTAATAAAACATGTTAATAAGACAGAGAAAGATACAGCACGATTAAATGTTATACCGAAGGAAGATTGGATAAAACTTTATAAAAGACTATGGTATGATCCAATGGTAAAAGAAATGCCTGATACACCAGAAGATTCAATTGGTGTAGACTTTATCGATTTGGAATATCTGAAATATGCTATGAATAAAACAAAAAACAGAAAAGCCGCTGGCATAGGTGGAATTGGGTCAGAGCTAATAAAGTATGGAGGTAGAACTCTAAAAAGAAGAATTCTACATTTTTATAACATGTGCTGGATAAAACATGACATCCCTGATGAGTGGAAGATTGCCAGGGTTATTTTGATGTTTAAAAACGGAGAGAGGAATAACCCAGAGAACTACAGAGGCATAAGTCACCTTAATACTGCATACAAAATTTATAGCAGAATAATTAATACTAGGTTACAGGCTATCTCTGATTGTGTTTTTTTAGAAGAACAGGCTGGCTTCAGGAGAGAAAGGTCATGTATTAATGATGTATTTATATTAAAACAAATGATACAGAAACGAATAGAATTACACCTGGAGACACATGTAGCGTTTGTGGACTATGAAAAAGCATTCGATCATGTTAATAGAGATATATTGTGGTCAATTATGGAAAGAAGAGGATTTCCTAAACATTTAATAGAAGTTACTCAGAGCTTATATAGGAACACCAGGATAGTGATAGATACTGGAAAACAGATGACCCAAGAAATTACCATTAATCAACGTGTAAGGCAGGGTTGCAGTATGTCACCAACTCTGTTTAACTTATACGTAGATTATCTGGTAAGGAAATGGAAGGAAGATAATGTAGCACCAGGCATAAAGCTGGGACACTCTGAATATCTAAACACATTGCTATTCACCAATCACCAGGTTATTATCCAAGATAATGAAGATAAACTACAAATGGCGGTTTATAAGTTACGCCAACGGAGTAAAATATGTAACCAGAAAATTTCAATAAGTAAAACAAAAGCCATGGCGTTCTTAGGAAACAATCCAATAAGAATAAAAATTGTCATAGAAGGGAAAACACTTGAACAGGTAGCCCATTTTCAATATTTAGGATGTGAAATAACATTTGAAGAGGATAAAGATATCACAAATAAAATATAAAATTTTCAGAGGATATGTGGGACAATAAGAAGAATGTTAAAAGGTAAAACCAGAAAAGAAACACAAATAAAATTTTATAAGGTGATGACAGTTCCTACAATGTTGTATGGGTCAGAATGCTGGGTAACAAAACATAAAGTGCTCAAACAAATAGAGGCAGCTTAAATGAAATTTCTTAGAGCAGTGAAGGGGTGTACAAGGATGGATAAAATAAGGAGTACTTCCATAAGGGAGGAACTAAGTGTTCAGGTGATCACAGATAAGTTAAGGGTATATAAAAAGGTGGAGAGAGCATGTATTGCGAATGCCTAGAGACATTTCCAAAACAAGTGTTGGAAGACCAAGGTTCAGATGGTGAGGTGAAGTCGGAACAGGCTAGAAGCCTAATCCTAGAAAGCAGAAGAAGAAGAAATTATTTAAATGTTCATCATAATATGATATTTATTCTAATCAAAATATTGAATCATCATGATGGGTGATATAACAAATAGCTCCTGTTATTTTTCAAAAGACGAGTCAAATATTTTTGATGATTTTAATATTTTTTTCTTGAATACATTGCATCATTAATACATAGTTTCAAAAATGATAATATAACAATGTTGCCCATTCTATAAACAGAATTAAATTGTGTGTGAATCTACATATATGTCTGTACCTCACTCACCCAAGTAGTGTAGAAACAGTTTTGGGATTTAATGACATTATGTTTGACTGCATTAATATTGTTTATGAAGAACCTATTAAAGCTGTTAGTAGCTATCATGATTAGTGGCATTGCCAAACATTTTCATGAGTTCCAGATGCCATATGCTTTCTTTGAAGGAGTATTAATTATTTGCTCATGTTCTATTCTACTTTGTACATGTGGCACAACATCCTAGCCTTTTTTTAATTATTTAGTAATTACTTTGTAGGTTTAAGAGAAACATTTTTATACTTATTAGTCTTAAAATGAAATGTGGCATTAATCATATTGGAGAGAGTTTTCATTAGGAATTAGTCCTATACTATATCATGATAATTTTGGTACACCTGAACAGTTAAAGATAAAATGTGTAAAATTTTAGTCATTGATATCTCTAATAATAATCTTTGGCTGTATGAAGAGGTTTACTATGATCTATGGACACAACAGTACGAATGACTTGGAAATTTAATAGTGTTTCATAGTAATTGACAATATTGCCAATACAGTAGTTGTTACTGATAGACTGACAGGGGAAAGGAGATTCTTTAGCTCGATGGCCTTGAAGTTAGATGCAAGTCAAAAATCAACATTGATGTCAGAACATAGAATTACATTAGCATCAAGTTTATGTATATCATTTAGGACACAACTTTAAACAATTAAGTTAACTATCAATGTCTATACATGGTATTTGGTCTATATAAATATAAGGTCTATATATAACTGGTAGCAGTTGACTGAAGGGATATAGTGGGAATAAAATAAACTTACTTCATGATATTAATATTGTAATGAATACAAGACAATTATTGAATTAGATAAATTGAATATTAACAAAATTTAAGCAATTGATTAATGGATTAATTTTATTTTATTAACTTTAAACGAAAAGGATTCAAAATAATTTACCAAATTTTAAACTTCACAAAACAATTAATTTATTCCAAGTAAAATAACAACATTTCTTGACGTGATTATTTACATTTGTGTTCTTGCAATTTTAAAGATTTTATTAACTCTCATCTCAGGGTGATTTATTTGGACTTCTAAATAAAGAACCAACTTTTTTACATTTAAATTAAACAATCAAAATTTTTCTTTACAACATTAAAGTTAAACAATAAAATAAACGTGAAACCGAAATATGATGATTTTTATTAAATTTATTTCTACTTACAGTCTCTGCTGGTACCAGGCTTTCCTTTTGGGTTCAGATGCACTTTACACTTTTCACAATTAACATGCCATAATTTCAATTAATTTAAACAGATTACAAAACACTGTCCAAACTTCGGAATCTCTCAACTGGAATGATTACTTCGTACAGCTCCTGTGATCCTACGCATTAAGTCTCTTCCTCGCCGGCAAATATGGTATTTCTCGTTCTAATTATTGGTCAGCCAGATTGTTATCAAACTCTTTCTTGATGAAATTCGCAAACAGTTTTACTATTTGAATTTCACACGTGACTTTGCTTATTGATAACTTTACTGGATGAATTTATGTCCAAAATTTTTACTCAATGAATTGATCAAATTTCTGCCCACGACTTTTCCTGATGAATATCTGCCCGCAACTGCCCCTGTTAGACTGGAGTTTTAGAAACGCTCGCTGCCGACAAAGGCTCGCACACGTGTTTACCTATTGTTTTATATTTTCGCCGATAACAATCCACCACAATTTCCAATTATCAAATCACTAATGGCCTCTAATTAGTATTACAATATATATATATTTTCGAGTTCCTTTTCTTGTATATAATTTTACTACTATTAATTAAATCCTCATGCCGTCTGTAACTCGCGTCACGATGGCTGCTCCGGCGTTGACCCTACAGGCGACTTGAATTCTCTCGTGGTCAGGCAGTCACGGCTTCACCATTGGGCGAAATATTTCCGGGTTCCCTTCCGGATACCTCAGACACATGGACAGGATTGTAAGATTTTATTGTCTTCTATGACTAAGACAACTTGCCAAGCAATACACAAGTCACGCGTTGTCCGCCGTGTCTCCTCACACCCTCAACCACATCTCTCGTTCTCTGACCAAGACGCGAGGGTCCACCCCCGCATATTATTGTAGGGCACTGACCACGTTGTCAAGTCGCCCAGTAACTCCAAGCCACCGTGACACGGCCGATCTCACAACCCGAACTAAAATGATCGTTCAAAAGCAACAGCTACTGTGTTTACATCTAAAATGTGTGAAACTGTGACTTCAAAAATCATATCCTTAATCTTAGAGTTATATGGTTAATATTATTATTTACAAATATTATATAAATAAATCTAATTCGGCTCCACCCTATGTTAGTATTGTCCTGTACTACAAAAGCAACAAATATATAAAAATTCAAATTAGTAAAAATAATTACTGACCCAATTCCAAAAATTATTGATCCCAAAATTATAGTTGCAATATTTGCCGAAAAGCATATTATCACTGCCCCAGTAAATATTACAAAAACAGATGCTGGGATGACAGACTTTCTTCCACTAACGTCACTAACATTTCCAAATATGAGGGCACCGATTGCTATACCTTTAATAAAATAAAATTTGCATTTATTATTAGCAATAATGTATTACAAATATATTGTAACGCAACAAATGGTTCCGTTACCAATTTTAATAATTAATTTGTAAGTAAGTTGATAGAATTTTACAATTTTTTTACATTGTAAATTCTTGTTCAGTTTTGTGTAATTCCGCGGGATGTAAATCGAAGCAATTGTAAGCAATCGAGTGCTGGTGTTTCAACGTTGGACAGGAATAAGCATATAAAATGGGGGGGGGGGGTGTTTTGTTAGTCCCTTTCTTCAGGAGAGATGTGCTGACTGACCACACAGTGTTGAATTAAACTCCGATGGACCAGCAACAATTGACACCCAGCAAAGCCTCTTAAGGAAAAGTCATAACAACGGAAAATTTCTGAAAAAAAAATTAAAATGTACTTACAACAAAGGATGGAGCTAGCGCGGTCATATTTGTGTCTGGTCGCTTCGCAGTTCAGTGGGCATCCAGCCGTGCTAGCGGGAGGTAGAGAGCGTCGTCCCTATTTCAAAGTCAACGTTTGAAATTTGTGCTACAATCAAAAATCCCACGAGTTGTGAGGTGCGATCAGTAATACGGTTTTTGTTGGGGGAAAAAAACCACAAACAGATTGAAATTTATCGGCAACTGTGTAAAGTGTACGGAAACAACATAATCATTGAAGGCGTAGTGCGCAAATGGTGCATTGAGTTTATTATGGCCGAACTAACGTTCATTATGAAGAGCAGGCGGGAGTCCGACCATTATGACTGATGAACTGGTCTCTTAGTTTTCCACAAAGGAAAGTCTTTTGCATGAAATTGTTACACAAAAGATAGGCTACCACAAATTTTGTACCAAAAATTCTGCCAGAAAGCCGCACGTCAGCGTATGGCTGCCTCATTGACACTTCTTGACTCTTACGACAAAGATGGTGATTCATTTCTTGATCGAATTGTAACAGGAGACGAGACTTTGCTCAAACATGCGACATGCAAGACTAAATTACAGTCTATGGAGTGGGAGCACACAAATTCCTCCAAAAAAAAAGAAGACAATGTTTGCAAACTTTATCTGTAAGGAAGATTATTGCGACGGTTTTTTGGGATCGACAAGGTGTGCTTCTAATCGATTTTCTGGAACCTGGCGCAATAATAAACTCTCAGAGATATTGTGAAACCTTGCAAAACCTAAGAAAACCAATTAATAGAAATTAAGCTCAAAACAAATTTTGCATGACAATGCCAGACCACGCACGGCAAATCGTACTCAAGATGTTCTGAATTCTCTCAAGTGGAAGGATTTTCCTCATCCGCCCTACAGTCCTGATCTTGCACCAAGAGACCACCAAGGATGAAGAACAGCGCTTTGTCGACGACGCGGAACTGACTGGCTGAAGTCTCAGGCGACAGAATTTCATACGCTAGAATTACGTGTTTGTTTTCCTCTATTTTGTAAGGAGCAAGAAAGTGTCTCGTTAAGGAAAAGACAATTGTTAGAAGATATTGAGTCCAGGACTTTGCCTGTACTGTGCTATGTGTTGAAAAGTGAATTGCGAAAGATGGAGTTCAGCATCTGACGTATTAAGGAGGAACAGGGTGTAGAATTCGTGGAAATTGCTGGTGTTCACAATGAATACGTAGAAAGATCTTTCTTGACATACTTTTATACAGAAGAAAAATTTAAAACTGAACTTTAAGGTGTGATGGAAACCTTCCATACAACAGTTTTAAGTGAATGCAGCCCATACTGTCTTGGATGGCGAAATTCATCATCTAAGAGAAATTCTTCGTGCCAACTCAGATTATCTGATCCACAAGGCAATAAGGGAAATAGGAGAAGGACGAGGAACCAGAAACTTCTCTTTGATGGTAACTCCACGGCCAAGATAATAAGAATTATAGTTAAATTTGTCATAACCGTTTTTCGACCACACACGAAACTAAGAAATTTTTCCTCCCAGAAAATAATACGGTTACTTGAGAATGTGGCTCAAAATTCATTGAACAAACCATCCAAACTTTTGAGGAAAGAGCCACGGAACGCGAAACATAGATATCGGCATAATCCGCGATTCATGAACACGCTTCAGTAACAGGCCACAAGATAAACTTTGAAAAAATAAACGAGAATACTGGACCACGGAAGCAGATTTTGGACGGTATCCTCCTCGAGACAATCCAAATCAGAACGGATGATTCAAGCTAGCATCTGATTCTCTCATGGACTTCACTATTCACGGTGCCACGCCGTAGCCAAGTCAACCATTCAGAATCAAGCATATCCCCGTATATATACGAGGGTAGTCCCTGAAGTACCAGAACTATTTTCATTTCTCAACGTAGGATCCTTTTAACTCGACTACTTTCCCCAAAGATGTTCAATTGCTTAGAATACCACGTTATAAGTGAGTACCATATCCTCAATGCAGCCATTAACCACAGACTCCACTTCATTGTTAGAAATCTTTACCATAGAACCATTTTTACACATTTTTCGTGGATGTGTGAACTGGTGCTTTGTCGTGATGAAACAAAACTTTCTATTTCGCGTAATGTGACCCTCTTTTCTTTATTACATCACTCGAACGATGCAATAGGTTCGCTCAATACTCACCGTTGATTGTTTTTCCTTTTTAAAGATGATCAATTATCCACCTGCATCCCAAAAACCTAACACCATGACCTTGCCAGCAAATGGAATCTTCTTTGGAGCCGACTCTCCCCTTTCATGCTATTGTGTGGACTGTTCTATTCATTTGCCTCAGGAGTGAAGAGGTGGACCCATGGAGCCATATTTCATCCATGGTTATGAATCGACGCAAAAGAAGTGCTTTATTTCTGTGAAACATCCCAACCACGATGTTTATGTTCCATTTTAAGCAAAATCGGCACCCGTCTTACGCGCAACTTTCTCATGTCGAAATTTTCAGTCAATATGCGATGTACAGCACTCTGCTAGTTCGCACACTTTCAGTCGTCGGTCACGGAATACCAAACCAATGGCACCAACGACACTATTCTTTCCTATTAGCTATGTCAAAGCATAAAAAATAAAGACATACCCTACATAAGTGAATTTTTATAAACATTACCGATAGATATACAACAGTGGGTCCATTTAATGGTATCTTCTGGTAGTTCCATGTCACAAACTGCTATTGGCAGTATGAATATGGCACAAACGTGTGAGAACACTGATGATAGTACACACATGGAGCAAATTCCAATCATTCCTTTGTGGTAAATTCCGTAACCTGTAAAAATTAATTTCATGGTCAACATAACTCGACCATATATGACTTACTTTTACACAGTTTAACGTGAGGATGCCAACATTATTTGACAAAAGCTACCCATACACTATTGTTGCCATGCCAGATCTGCCAATTCCTTCGCTGTCCACACACTCAACAGTTTTAACGCAGGTCGGGCGTTTTTGCGAGTTTCTTGGTTTATAAACTCTCGCCGCTGAAACTTGGATGTTACGGATTTTTTTTTTAGGGCAACAGGCTACATGAGGGTGATCCACATTGGGCAACTCCCCTTTAATAGCATAGGAAGGGATTAGAAAGGGGGCATGCGGAAGGGTAGAGGAAGGTAGCCAAGGGTTACTAGGGCCCCAGGGCTATGGTTTAAGGATCCTACCCGATATTCGCCTAAAGAAATGCAGGGAAAACCCTAGAAAAACCTGCATCAGGTAGGTCGGGCATTGGGTACTTGTCCCACGCCCTTCCGATAGCGAGAGCGGAGTTTGCTGTGGGAACGCAGCATTTCCTTCTCCGTGCCTAGACCAGTTTAGGAGGCAGCTGGCCGGCTATTCCAATGGGAATAGCGAACAACTCTTACCGTATGCCCAAGGTCTGCGACCCCGGAACATACACCTCTCAAAACAGGCCGAGGTGCCTCGGCATGTGGGAACCTTAGTTCAAAAACGGAGAGGAAAAGGCATACCCAAAGGCAGCCCCTTCGTATCTCTCCTAAAAGGTTCTGCCTGCGAGAGAAAATCCCTCGCAGGTTACCTGCGAGAGAATCCTCTCGCAGGCTTTTTCCGGCATTGTAATCGTCGGCCAGCTGCCTCCTAAACTGGTCGAGGCACGGAGAAGGGAATGCTGCGTCCCCACAGCAAACTCCTCTCCCGCTATCGGAAGGGCGTGGGACAATGCCCGACCTACCTGATGCAGTTTCTTTTAGGCGAATGCCGGGTAGGATCCTTAAACCATAGCCCGGGGGCCCTAGTTACCGTTGGCTACCTTCCTCCACCCGTCCGCATCCCCCCTTTCAAATCCCTTTCCTATGCTATAAGGGGGGAGTTGTCACTATGTGGATTACCCTATAAATAGCCTGTCTACACCAAAAAAAGGAAATTTAGTACTCAGTCAAATTCTTCAATAAATGAAAAGTTTTAGAGTTTTATTTGAAAAAAACGGAAAAAATGCGTTTTTCCCACAAAAATTTCAAACAATCGACCTTCTGAGCAAAACGTTTTTGGAATATCTTGAATTCGAGTTCAGCGAACATCTTAGTACCAAATGTTTTAATTCAATAATAATGTTAACAATATGAATAAAAGACAGAGGTGTAGAATATCTTTGTAAACAAGAAAGATAATCAGTGTTGGTTGGAACGTGTTACAGAGAAGATTGTAATGAGAAAATAAATGTTTGTTATTGTTAAATTGTGGATATGATTTCGACGCCCCGAAATCCTTATAAACTTATAAAATTTTAGTTTTACAACAAAAACATAAAAAATTCGTCAAACCTTTCCCCTGTTTTCTAGCATTTGATTCCACAAATATGGTTCGTAAATAGCGTCCGTACTTTCTCCCTTTCTTTTCGTAATTTGAATTTTCCGAAGCTGTTTCCTATACTTTTTATTGACACTTTAACCAAATTTACGCCAGCTTCCGGAAATTTCTAACAAGATTATCATCAGCCTCCGTTTTTATACTTTATTTATGTTATCTTTACTTTTGGTTTAATATAAATATTCGCTTCCTACTTTGAAAAGAATTAGGATAAAAACTAGGTCTTAAAACCGTAAATCCATTTCTAATGAAACTTCTCTATCGACACTACAAAGGTCTGACCCGCGCGACCAAGACCGTCAATAGAGCATCGACATTTTCCAGTCAAAGGATTGTCGCAACGGATCAGTATTGTTGACGGGGCTGTCTCGAGTCATCCGACGACTGTGAGCTTTTCTGCTAGCATGTGTGGCAGGGAAAAAACCTGTTGCATATGTGTTCGACGAAGGGATTAGCCCCTGACGGACATTCATTATCAGAATACGCTCTGTCTGTGATCCGCCGACAGTCCAGGGAAGTCAAAGACTTGGAGTATTCCAGTACAAGATATGTGTCCTATCCAGTACTTCGACAGGCCTGTTCCGAGCCACTGTGGGCTTTCTTGTTAATATGTGGACCACTAATGACGTGGCAAATACAACAGTAAAAATACGAGGCTGAATCAAATATAAACGAGACTTTTGGACCTGCGCGCGCAATAGTGATGGAAGAACGTTCCGCTGTTATTGGCTGTTAGGTTGGTTTGTCAGGAGTGGGGGAAGCACGTGACTCATCATCATAGACTCGCTCAGTGTCCATCGTTACGATGTCCGAGCAGGAGGTACCTCCCTCTATTGCGCAACGTATTGTTATCAAGTTTTTAGCTGCAGAAGGTGTAAAACCGGCCGAAATCTTGAGAAGATTGACTGCACAGTTCGGGGAAGAGACGCTGTCGCGATCTAGAGTGTTTGCTTGGCATAAACAGTTCGTGGAGGGCCGTGAACGTGTTGAAAATGAGAGCCATGACCGCAGACCCCGCACCAGCATTACAGCGGGCAACATCGACAGTGTTCGTCAACTTGTTGAAGGTGATAGGCGTCTAACAACTTCGGATATTGCAATTGAGGTTGGAATAAGTTATGGGAGCACTTACTCTATACTCTAAGAGGAGCTAGGGTATCGCAAGGTGGGTGCCAGGTGGGTTCCTCGCCTTCTCACAGTTGACCAGAAACTGAATCGTTTTCAAGTGTGTGAGCGTCTTCTTGCACGATTTCGGAAGAAGGAGACCCATTTCTTTCTCACATTGTCACCTGTGATGAACCGTGGGTGCATCACTACACCCCTGAGTCGAAACAAGCGAGTATGGAGTGGAGGAAGAAAGGAGGAACCGGACCAGTGAAAGCCATTCACGATTATCGGCTGGCAAGGTTTTGGATACCGTTTTTTTTACCAGCGTGGCCTGCTGCACCTTGATTTTTTGCATGAGCGCAGAACAATTAATGCGGCATACTACTGCCAAATTTTGACTGAGGTCAGACTTGCATATCGCCGCAAAAGACGAGACCTTCCGATGAGAAAAGTGATTCTCCTCCATGACAATGCTCGCCCCCATACAGCAGCCCTGACCGTACAAAAATTGGAGCAACTGGGTTGGGAGACACTGGAACACCCTCCATACAGTCCAGACCTATCTCCCTGCGACTTCCATGTCTTTGGTCCTCTCAACGAAGTTTTGGGAGGGCAAAAATTCCACAGCGATAATGAGGTTGAAGCATATGTGCGCAATTGGCTACAAACACGACCTGACTCTTTTTACGTGGAAGGAATTAAAAAATTACCTATACGCTGGGAAAAATGTGTTTATAAATCAGGAGATTATGTAGAAAAATAAACTATGATTGTTTGTGCGTTTAAAATCAAAATAAATATTTAAAAAAATAAGTCTTGTTTATGTTTGATTCACCCTCGTAATTAATAAATGAATAGAAAACTACAATAATTAAGAATCTCTGAATACCATCTGCAAATTATAAATTTTCATCTAAAAAACAGTTAAATGATTCCAAAATTTATAAAAGAATACTTAAAACATTATAATTAGCTAATATATTCCAGTAAAGAAGTAGATGAATTTAGCTTCAAGCCATGTCAATTGTGCAAAAATACTATTGGACATTCAACTCAAATGAAAAAAAACTGGAGTACACAAAAAACCAGCGTTTGATTTCCTTTATTAACCCGTCTTGTAGAAAAAATATAATTGCTCCATTGTAGCAGGCACAAAAGGTTATAAAAATATTAACATTTATTGTAAATACAACAATGTTCTGTGGATGATATGGTACACCAATAATACTGAAGTCTAAAGAATATCACGGTGCCAGTCTGCGAAACGTCACTGATTATAGATACAACCCGGTTGGAAATCCCAGATAAATTTATTTATGCAATTCACTCGGAAGGACCTCGAATCTTGATAGGTAATTTAATTAGGTAAATAAGTAGTCAACAAATATGTAGATAAATAAAAACCACACGAAGTTTCTGCAATCTTTATTCCTTTCAAGGTGGTTCAAGAAACGAAAGAGCCGTAAAAACGATAGTTTTGCTTTTTTTTTGGGTGTAGACAGGCTATGTATAGGGTAATCCACATTGTGGCAACTCCCCTCTTATAGCATAGGAAAGGGATTTGAGAGGGGGGATGCGGAATGGTGGAGGAAGGTAACCAAGGGTTAACTAGGGCCCCCAGACTATAGTTTAAGGATCCTACCCGGCATTCGCCTTAAAGTAATGCAGGACAAACCCTATAAAAACCTGCATAAGGTAGGTCGGGCGATTGGTACTTGTCCCTCGCCCTTCCTATGGCGGGAGAGGGGTTTTCTGTGGGGTCGCAGCTTACCCCTCGCCATGCCTTGGCCAGTTTAGGAGGCAGCTGGCCGACTATTCCAATAGGAATAGCGGACAACTCTTACCGTATTCCAAAGGTCTGCGACCCCGGAACATACACCTCTCAAAACAGACCGAGGTGCCTCGGCATCTGGGAACCTTAGTTCAAAAAACCAGAGAGTTGTGAAGGCATCCCCAAAGGTAGCCCCCGCCAGAGCTCTCTGGGAAGGTTTACCTGCGAGAGAATCCTCTCGCAGGCTTCCTTGAGTTATGCCTTTGGGTTCGTCAATTGGTTTATGCTGTGAGTTTCCTGAATCACCTGACGAAAGCAACAAGGATTGCAGAAACGTGTGCTATTTATTGCGACTTAATTTTCTGTTATTTGTCTACTTATTTGTTTTATTATTTTTCTTTTAACACAGACGTTTTATGTTTTAATTTCGTAAGTAATGCACTTGAACTAACCCTTGAGATTTTAAAAGTTGTAGCGTAATGTTATGGCACAGGTATTATTGGCAACAGTCAGCGTTTCATAAGAATGTGGAGTTTTCAAAACATAATTATTGTCGGCGGTGTTTTGAGATGAAAAAGCTTTGACGAGAGCTCAGTACAGTATCCAGTCTGAAATAGGAACCGTACAGCAGTGGTCGTGTTCAGCCTGCGTATGAAATGAAACGGACAGTGCAGTCTGCAATAAGGCCCAGTACAGTAAAGACAGTCGGCTGGTAGATGTTGGATGAAAAAGTCCTAGAAGGACGTGTCCGTAAAATCAGTTGACCGGAAATATGGCATAATAAACGACTCCATTGACTACGGTTACGTGGAAATTTGGTTGGTTGTGCTGATTTAGGTTGTGAACAGTGAAATATCTGTTAAGAAAAATCTTGTTAATTTATTGGTGAAATGAATAATTAGTGTTATAAGAGCTCTGATGATTTGGTACAATTTGTAAACCGAGTATAAAATTGCATACCGTCAGATTTCTTTACATTTTTTAATATTTCATAAAATTTCTTCATATTTCTATAGATTTTTGCTATGTTAATATTTCTTATGTAAATTTAATTCAATATTTTGTAACCTTGTTTTTATTTAATTCGGTTATAATTGTGGATTACTATAACTGTTAGAGGCGCGAAAACCAACTCTGAATATTTAGGAATTTCAATAAACATCTTTAAATTTAGTGAAATTTGGCCATTCTGTGATGTGTTTAAAAAAAGCAAGTGAGATCGAGCCCGGATGAACAGCTAAGGGTAAAGTATACAAAAAGGAATTTTATTAATTGTAAACCTAATGTCTAAATATTACATTTTTGTTTTTAACGTAAGGCTTATATTCATTTAAAATTAATCATTTATTTTGATTATTATTGTATATATATTGTAATGCCAATTAATTAGGTCATTAATTGTTTTTAAATAATTAAATTGTTAGCGGATAAAAATTGAATTGTAGCGGTATGAGCTATCAAATACAACAATGCCGGCGAGTTCTTTTTCTTTGTCGAAAACCCGAAATGGAGACCGCGCGCGTAAGGAACGGCAGTATGCACGGAGCCTGGGTCGCGAAAGGAATTCAGTCTGGAATCGGTAATGAGATGAGAAGGAGGCTAAAATATGAGTACGAGAGTTCAGGTCTCTTAGAGCATCAAACAGTCAAGTCTGCAATTATAAATTGCAAATCGCGAGTTCCTGTATGGAAGCAAGCAAATAGTTGTACATAGAGATTTTCATAACAATTTTCAAACGGGGAAGCAAAAGGTTGCTTCACGATAATGGAACAATTTTCGCATTGAGGGACCGACAACCACTAGCAGACCAGAGGGGGCGGCTCATCCGAGGTTCCAGATAGCTGAGGACAAGAAATTCTAGCGTGTGTATTAAAATTGCAATGAAGTAGAGTCAGTGTAACTAAAAATGGCCTTTTAGTGTGTTAGTTATCAAGACACAGGAGAGAGATCTGGTACCAGACGGACGGTCCGTGAGTAACCAAAACTTTGATATAAATTTGTAAACGATAATTAAAAGGGAAGAGTCAGATTTCGTTCAGCTTTCTTTTCACTTATTTTCATATTGTTTTAGGTTAATTTTTTATATTTTGAATTGTTAATTGTCAGTTTATACATTGATTTTGTTCTAATTATCAAACCCAGTTGTGGCCCTGAGTTAAAAGATTTTCAACATATTGAATTCTAAATATTGATGTGTATTCACTAGAACAACATAAATTGTAAATAATTAAAGTTTTGTAAATTTTGATCAAAGACCGGCGTACAAAGATAGGGCTAATAATGTGCATTTTTAAGAAATAAAAAATTTTAAATATTAATAATTTTATTAATCATTTCTTTTAATTAACCCTTCTTTTGATTATTACAATTATGGCTACCACAACGTGGGGCAAATTAATCGCCCAAATGATTATTACAATATATATATATATATATATATATATATATATATATATATAGTACATTTAAATGACAATTGAATTTCAAATTAATTTGCCCCACGTTGAGGTGCCAAAATGTAATAATTACTATTAAATTAAATTAAATCCCAAGTTGAGGCACCAAAAGTAGTATTCAAAATTAAATGATATTTTATATAAGCAAATTAAAATGATTGTATTTTAATAAAAAAAACAGAGTTTAAAATATACAACAAAGGTAATTTATTAAAACAAATTATTATCACCATTGAAGTTATGTTACATGTTGTAAAATTTTCCACGTCTTGATTTCAGGGCCGACTATCGGGTCTCGAATATATAATGTTACGACAATTTTAAATTTACAAAGTGAGAAATTCTTAATTTGAACAATCAGTGAAATGTGAAATCTGACGATTAATATAATTTACATTTAGGTTTACAGATAATAAAATCTTTAATTTACCTTATCGTTTTTCTGTGCAAAAAAGGGGCTCGTACACACTCGATTATTGTTTAACACTTTCACATACAGGCCATGTTTCACTGAATTTACTTGTGGTTATTATATCCACATACAACACTTCCTGCTCCCTGTATTTGACCATGCCAATTGTTTTGCTGTCCTCTCGTTACGTGCTCAACATTTACTGCACATTAGCTTGATATAATTGAGCATCTAACTGGTGTCTCTCGCAACCTCAGGCAACCATTGCGAACTGTAGACTGGAAACTGGCGACTCCTAACACACTCCAGATCTAACAAACACATTGCGCTCTGAATCCTGGTGACTCCCAAAATCACGCTCTTTCAACTGTATCATTAAAACTCCCAAACTATACTCAAGCTTCTCAGATTTTATTCTCCTCTCTCCAATGAGTCCCAACACACACTCTTTCTGAATTTCTGAGTTTTCTGACTACCTCCTGCTTTGCCTATCAAAAACACACTAAAGTTCCACGCGTCCAGCAATGTTTCACGACAATACACACAGCAAGCAAGCATTATAGCCCCATATTATTGTACACAAATCTTATGTTTACGCCGCTAACAAAGAAAATCGTAAAAATTTGTTCATTAATTAATTAAATGTTTATTTTTAATTACCACAATATATATTGTAATAATCAAATGGTAGGCGTTTTATTTATTTGCCCCACGTTGTGGTAGCCAATATGTAATAATCAACAATTAGGCTTTAATTAATTTAAAGGAATGATTAATGAAATGATTAATATTTAAAGTTTTTATTTATTTTTTTATTTCTTAAAAATGCACATTATTAGCCCTATCTTTGTACGCTGGTCTTTGATCACAATTTACAAAACTTTACTTCAACAATGTAATTTTTTCTAGTGAATACACATCAATATTTACAATCCAATATGTTGAAAATCTCATAATCTCAGGACCTTCACTGGGTTTGATAATTAGAACACGATAAATGTATAATTTGACTATTAACACTTCAAAATATTAAAAAAAAATTAACCTAAAAACAATATGAAATATAAGTGGAATGAAAGCTGAACTAAATGAACTCTGAACGAAATGAAAGATGAACGAAATTTGACTGCCCTTTTAATTATAGTTTACAAATTTATCAAAGTTATGTTACTTACGGACCGTCTGTCTGGTACCAGAACAATAAATTTTACCTCGTTCGGACACTTTTACACACTTTAATTTTTAATATCAGGCCTTGGTTTTCACTGATTCTACACTTCACTTTAAAATTTGGCAAGTTTGGCTGTATTTCGTTGACTGCTCCATACACAACAATTTACCAATGTTCTCCTGGAACAATTTCTCCACGAAGATTTTGGAAAGTTCTATTCTGACAAAACTGCTATTACTTTCCAATATTTACGATGCAATACTTCCGTGAATGTTTTACTTTGTATTAATTCACAACTTTAACTGGTAATACATTAACGATTGCTAGTCTCTGCTCAAGTTTTATTACTTGTTCTGCTCCTCGCAATTTTTCTCGCTCTCGCTATAATTCAAACTGTTCGCTAACAATTCAAATTATTTAAAACAATTAATGGCTTAATTAATTGGCATTACAATATATATATCGTGGTAATTAAAAAAACATGTAATTAATTAATGAACAAAATTTTAAGATTTTCTTTGTTAGAGGCGTAATTATAAGAATTGTATACAATAATATGGGGCCTATAATTCTGGCTTGCTATAGGCAAATTCGCGAAGACATGGCTAGACGCGCGGAACTTTAGTGTGTGTTGAGAATCAGCGGAGAGAGAGCAGAGCTTTTGTTCTGGAAAGCTGCAGAGTGTATTTTGGGACGTTGACGAGTGTCTTTGCCATTTATAATTGAGAATTGCTTGGACCAGGAAAGCGAAGCTGATTCAAAGTGTATAGGGGCAGCAGAGACGTAATATATTAAAGTCCCGGGTATATGAATTACGAGGCGACGATCTGAAGTATTTGTCCATTGGCATATTTATCAAAGATTTAAAAAAGATTTAAAAACAGCGTTATCAACTGTAAAGAGCAGGAAGTGCTTTGTGTCTGAAAATTACAACCACATTAAATTCAGTGTAATATGGCCTGCCTGTGAAGTGTTTAACAATAATCGAGTGAGATGAAGCCTCCGACGAACAGCTAATGGTTTATTAATTGTAAACCTAATGTAAATAATAATTATCGTCAGATTTCATATTTCAAAAATTGTTTAAGTTAAGAATTTTTCACATTGTAAGTTTTTTTTTAACTGTCTTGTCGTAACATTCTTTATTGGAGGCCCGATAGTCGGCCCTGAAATTAAGCCGTGGCACTTTACCAACTTGTAACAAAATTGTCAATTGTGATCAGAATTCGTTTTTAATAAAAACTTTGTTTTATATTTTGAATTCTGATTTTTCATTTAAAATCCTATCATTTCAATTTTTAATTTGTTCATTTAAAAATCTAATTAAATTGTATTAGTACAAATGTGTTCTAATATGGGCTTATTTAAATAGAATAATTAATCATTAACTCTGTTTATATATATATATATATATATATATATTGTAATACCAATTAAGAAGGCAAATTAAGAAGGCCATTACTTTGTTTAAATTTTTAGAATATTTGTTTCACTGCACAGACTAGAGGTGGATGCCGGCTATTATTAAAATCTGTTTACTGACTCAGACTGGAGATTTTGGGGCGGCTCAAAGAGATATATAAACATAATAGAGTGGCTATATCAGCGTCACAGCGCCCTGGGTGGCAGCAACAAACAACACTGACCGCCATTTTTTAGTCGGTCCACTTCACCTAAAACCTGATTTGTGTTATGCTACTGATGGTGAAAGTGTTTTTGTTAAAATAAATTGTTATTATAAATCATGCCAAGCGTGTGTTCAGCCTACAATTGTAATAATCGCAGTTCGAAAACACATGAAGTATCGTATTTTAAGTAAGTATCAGCATAATAATAATAAGAAGAAAAAAGATAGCCAAATACAGACAAAATAAGTGATAATATAAATACTGCACAACGTTTCTGGGATCCTTTTCCTTTCTTCAGGTGCTAAGAAGAGCCTAGAGCGACACAACTGCACTCGTCATTTGACAAAAAAAAAGCTTTGGTGGTGCTAGACTAGGAACGGTTACATGTTGCAAATAGAATGACGAGGCTACACATTCAGTATGAGGCACATAAAATGAAGGTAGCATTGGCTGCCCAGACAATAAGCAATTCTGTAGCAGATGCCATGATTTTTTGTAGAGACTTGGGTTTGTCTGAATTTGTAAATTGTGAGGGCACGGTAAAGTTCATAAAAATGGTAGATAAAGCATTTGATTTGTTGAATTCGTGCAATGTTATGAACAAGGGTACAAAAACTCCTGTATTTAGAGGTAATACAGTGACAATATGCAACACAATAGAAACATCTGTACAGTATTTTATGAATTTAAAGCTGTACGATGGGAGTTTAGTCAGGGAGGAAGATGGGTGTGTGTGGGATTGTTTTAGATCTTCTCAGTTTGAGGCAACTGGCAGAGAAGTATGTGTGGAACGATTCTCCAGTTCTCAAATTTATATTAAGTAGGAGAATGAGCCAGGACCATTTAGAACTCTTCTTTTCTTGCATACGAAGATGTGGGGGAAATCGAAATAATCCAAATGCATTACAGTTCAGAGCAGCATGTAGGAAATCTTTGATTACGCAGATAGAACCATCCAAAAGTGCCAATAGTACGGGAGGAATTTTGGAGACACTGGTAGTACCAATTGGAAAAAATAATTTTAAATCTTGGACAGATCACAATTTTGATCATGATTACGTCCCTGAATATGAGAGATTAACATTATATTCAGAAAAAGTGGTAGAATATATTTCAGGAAGTGTTGTAAGGATGGTGTTAAAAACCTAAAGTGTTTAGGTTGTTTAGAGGTTCTCCTTGCTCCTCACTCTCAAAGAAAAACTGGATTGATTAAGATAAAGGACTTTAAAGACAAGTTAATCAACCCGTCTAAAGACGTAGTGAAATTTTTTACACTTGCTGAAAAAGTATTGAGGAATAACGAAACACATATATGAAAGAAGAATTTGCTATTAAAATTGTGTGTGGGGGTATTCCGGATGTTGGGACATAAACAAATTTTATTTTGTGAATTCTACCATTTAATAGATTCGGCCGAATTTGGTGAGGAAACTCACTACTCAATTTTAATCAAAGTTTTATTAAAACATTACTTCAATTGCAGAATTCGTCATATGTGTAAAAAAAAACAATGGATGAAAGAGGACCCAATATTAGGCAATTGTATACAAAACTGATATTATTTAAAGGTCAATAAATTTTTCTATGCCTTAAATGTGTTATATTTTCTTAAACCTTAAAATATATTGTCCGTAGAGATTTAGTTTTAGGTCATTTGTGCGACAGAGTTCAAGGCTAGCAGACGATGGGGAACGCCCACCAGACAGCATAAAACATGGCGGCTGAGTTTTCAATTAGCTTCAAATATGGCGGCGACTTGTCCAGTCTATGTTGTTTATATATGTCTTTGGGGCGGCTCTTATAAAAATAATTGGAGATCTTTGGCTGCTTTTTGATATAATATCTGACTGATGTCGGGACAAGTCTCCAAAGGAACGACGGACAGCTGCCTTGTTGACATTCAATTACAAGACTATGGATTGTTTATTTAACAATATTTTGAGTAACTCTCTTAGCATGGAAAAGCCGGATGTGATCAGAGTGTGGGAAAGCAAGATCGTGGGAAATGAAAAAATTCTGGAGAGGGGTTTTTGATCAAATAGTCAGTTGTAAAGTCAGAGAGCGATCGGGGTGGATGTGGTAATGGAGAGCAGCCGGAGGGCGGTGCTCGAAGGTGAATTTTGATGTTGGAAGTTGGACCTTGAGGAAAGCAGATGGTTTAGTTGAGATGGAAGTATTAGTTAAATGCAAGAATTGAACTCTGTTGTGATGTATGATAAAAGATCCGGAACATTTTAAATAAATTGAACGTTTGGAGTTGGCAATCTTACTGGCCAAACTGACTGGTGGCCGCAGGCATAACATCTGTACGAGGCGTTAGAAATCTACAACCTGGAATAAGTATACAAAAGGGATAAAGTGCTGTGCTGTGAAAAGTGTCAGTGAAACATCTGTGTAAGTTGTATATACTGAATTTGGCCATTTTATTTTAAAAGTGAAGCATGTTCCTGAGCCCAAAATGAAAATTGTAAGTAGATATTAAAAATAAAGAATTATTGTAAACTGTAAGTTAAAGGTGAGATGTCAGATTTCGTTGTTTTTCTAAGAACTTCATTAAATTGTATTTTCTATATTCTTTAAATTCTTCACATTGTAATTGAATATTCGTTTCTTTCAATCAAGCCCAGTAGAGACCCTGAGATATTTTGAGTTTTATTTCATTGAAAAATTTGATTTAAATGTAATGGAAAGAAATAAAATTGAGATTGAAATTTGTATTGTTGAGTAAATAAATTTGTTTTGTTTTATTGAATTTAATAATTTGTTTAATTTAAAATCCCACAGCAGAAAAATTCTTATAATCGGAAGGACGTGGGACAAGGACCAAATGCCCGACCTACCTGATGCAGGTTTCTCTAGGGTTTACCCTAGATCATCTTTAGGAGAATGATGAGTAGGATCCTTAAATTATAGCCAGGGGGCCCTAGTTAACCCCTTGGCGTAACCTGTCACTCTAAAAAAAAAGAATCGGGGTATCAGCCTTCGGGAAAGCTTCTAGGGTACTAGGACTTCTCGTTTCGCGTACGCTCTGAACCACCTTCCCAAAACGGATATAGGGTGCTAGGTCGTCTAACCTCTGCATCTGGGGTGCTAGATCGACTTCTTATAAACCTCAAGCGTCTAGGCTACTAGGCAGTGCAGATTCTCCCGTCGTTCTACCTCCGTCCTCATCTCAAAAAACTGAACTTTCCTTGTCATATATATATGAATCTTGTTTTTTTCCCGGGGAATAAATCTGTTTTCGAACAGCAGAATTCTAGTTTATCTCCTTAATGGAGAAGCCAACCCGTACCTCCACGCTTCACAGTTAGTTAATAGATTCTCAATAACTTTGAGTATTAATTAAATTATAGTAATCAAACTTTAAATAAAATGTGACGATAAATAGAGAAATTGTTAAAGAATTAGACACAATTGTTTGTGCTACTTCTAATTGTTGCCCAGTCAGAATAATGAGAGAACATAATGTAATATATATGACATATATATTAGGTCTGCCTTGTGGGCACTAAGGAACTTCTGAGTAAGCATCAGAAACAAAGCTTTTTTGTGGTTACTCACGTTCTCGGAGTAAGCATCAATAAACAAAATACTTGTAAGCATTAAGAATTTCCAACTCGGCAGCAAAGATAATTTAGACCCATGTGTCCTGCTGAGTCTGGGGCTGCTTGAATACAATGAAGCTATTGTGAACATATGTATAAAAGGGCCAGACTTCTCTGATGGAAGCAAGTCTGTATCTTACTTCAACGTGGTGCGTATGCCACTCTGTCTTCTGTTTTCATGTTATTGACTTAGCTCTAGGCTGTAGACTGAGATTAATAAAACTTCTTTATTATTCTAATGGACTAAAGCCTCATGTTATTTCTCTAAGCCTTTAAGCTATTATAGAGTGCGACTTAGCGCGCACTCCGGACCCAAGTTACAATTTCTTCCTAAATATCTCTGTTAGCGAGACCAGGAGAAATTCGATTATTATATGGTGGCAGCGGAATTTTAAACATTAAATGGTGGCAGCGGAAATTTTAAACATTACATGGTGGCAGTGGTGGGATAGAATAGCTCAATTTCCATCCATTGGCAGTGAGAGAATAACTACAGGTGTTCAGGAAGGCACGCCTGATCAACGTTACTTCTTGGACTAAGGTTCGTAAGATTGTGGCTCTTTAGAAACTGCGTTATTGATACCCGAGGGAGATTTTCGTGTTCAGTCTTTGGAGCAGCCGTTGCCGCAGACGGAATTCGGTAGTGAGAAGATCTCACGAGTACTTCCCGACTGCAACTCCAATCTTACCCTACATCGTTCGTCACCAGAGTGACGCATCTATCTTCTATCTATTCTTCACGGCCTTTCCGTCTTCACGTCAACTTTACTCTTCACGACGCCGGACGACTTTCGACGCCCGACGACGCGATTGTCTTCGCTTCTCAGAACGACTTCCGACGACTCTACACTTCACGTCAACTCTACTCTTCACGACGCCGGACGACTTTCGACGCCGACGACGTGATTGTCTTCGCTTTTCAACAAGACTTCCGACGACTCTACACTTCACAACGTCTCTACTCTTCCGACAACTCTACACTTCACGCCGTCTCTACTCTTCCGACGACTCTACACTTCACGCCGTCTCTACTCGTCACGACGCCTGAAGACGCCGAAGCAGCCGTCTCTTCCCATCACGACTTCTGACGCCGAAGCAGCCGTCGTTCCGTAGCACGACAACGCAGAGAGATAGCTGAAACATTCTATTTCCTTTCCGGTAAGTCCAGTCCCATAAAGCAGAATAATGTCTAATGAACGCTCAGACGAAGTAGGCAATGATGATGATTTATATATTTCTGTGACTCAAGCAATTAAGTTAATTCCTAAAAATTTTGATGGTAATCCTAAGGAACTTTCCGAATTTTTAGAAGGAGCAGAAGCCGCTAATGAAATTGTTAATCCTAATAAGAGACCGCTTTTACTAAAATTCATAGAATCTAAAATTACGGGAGACGCGAAATCAAAATTGTTGGCTAGAACAGAACGGGATTCTTGGCAGAAAGTTAAAAATATTTTGGAAGAAAATTATTTGGTTAGGAGAACTCTCGAATATTACGCTGGAATCTTGTTTAATTCTAAACAAACTCCGCAAGAGAATGTTGCTCAATGGGGTTCAAAAATTGATTCTATTGCTATACATTTAAGACGCGAAGCTAAAACACGTATGGAAAAATTAAGTGCAGAAATTAATGATCAATTTATTAATGGTGGTATGTTTATTATTAGTGAACTTTTAAAGGGAACTTTCATAGCAGGTTTAAATGATGATAGAGTAAAATACATGGTAAAAACCAAAGGCGAAGGTGAACCATTAGCGCAGCTTGTAGAAACAGCTATAGTGGAAGAATCGAATATTAGATCTCAAAAATTCAAAGGTAGTGAAAAAGGTTCATTTCTATCACACGGTGCAGTGCGAAAAGGAATTCAGTATCCAGGGATTGTAAAAAGGGAACCACAAATAAAAAGAGAAGTAAACACTATGGATAATATTCAATGCTTTAAATGTAAAAAGTTTGGACATAAGGCGCATACTTGTAGATCCCAATCTCGATCGGAAAACTCGCATTAGGCTTCTCTAACAGCCGGGGAAAGTCTAATCGCGGAGGCTGTACGAAAGAGGTGCGAAGCGCGGACACAATTGTCACATTCCAAGGTAGGACTTGTGACGTGGTCACAGATAGTGACGTGATCGCAACTCGAGAGGAAGTTGACGATGCAGCAAGCATCGCCCAGGTGGAGGCTGATGACTTGATTAATGTTAAAGACGTATGTAACGTCTTAAGCGTAGTTCAAGGGAAACTCGTGCAGACAGGTTCTTATGGGCATCCAAGGGAGATAGCCGTGGCTCATATGGGAGTACCAGATGGGTTGAAGGGCAATAGTAAATTGTCAAATGAAAACGATAAGAATTTCATTCATAAAGATTCCTGTGTTAATGTTGTTGCACACGAGAAGAAACTCGGTGTAAGCGTAGTTCAAGGTGAAACTCGTGCAGACAGGTTCTATGGGCATCCAAGGGAGATAGCCGTGGCTCATATGGGAGTACCAGATGGGTTGAAGGGCAATATTAAATTGTCAAATGAAAACGATAAGAATTTCATTCATAAAGAATCCTGTGTTAATGTTGTTGCACACGAGAAGAAACTCGGTGTAAGGGAAATGTGTCCTGGGAGTAGGAATTGTCACTGTGATGTAAACCACCTGACTTGTAAATTACAAGAAAATGAAATTAATTCTTATGAATTAGAAATAGAATGTCCTCAATTAAAGAAAGGTTTTGGAAAAGCTTTGATAGATACTGGAGCTCAAATATGTTTAGTGCGAGAGAGTGCATTAAAATCGAGTATTGTTCCAAAAAACTCTGAAATAATTATAAGTGGCATTAATGGAGATAAAGTAAGAACTAAGGGTATAGTTCAAATTAAATTCTCTTCCTTAGAAGTAGATAAAGTTACTGACTATCACGTAATTGATAAATTACCGCGTGATCTAGATTTAATATTAGGAAGGAATTGGCTTTTATCGAATGGTTATGTGTTGGCAAAGAAATATGTAATATCACCCTATAGCGAAAAACTAGTAGAATTTCCTACGGCAGAAAAAGGTTTAAGATTTGTAGAAAAACAAATGATAGACAATGATGTATATTGCGCAACAGGTTTAGTAAATTGTGTTAACAATTCATTTCCATGTTTAGTTGTAAACTTAAATGATAAAAATATTATAATAAGTAAGATACCTAAATTGGTGAAACCTCCCACACGGTTGAAAATTAATGAAAATAATTCGTGTAAGCAGAATTTTAAACGAATCCAATTATTACATGAGAACTTAAGGTTAGGGCATATTGTGGAAGGTGCCTCAGAAATTAAAAGAATTTGTGAAGAATTCATAGATGTATTTAAATTACTTGGAGATCCTTTAACTACAACTACAGCAGCAGTTCACACCATTCCAACTCCAACGATACCTAGTGGTAGAGCAATCACTTTAAAAAATTATAGACTACCCGAAAGTCAGCGCGAAGAAATTAATAGGCAAATAGATCAAATGTTAGATGAAGGTATTATATCTCATAGTAGAAGTCCATGGAATTTTCCTCTTATTGTTGTCCAAAAGAAAATGGATGCCTCTGGAAAAAGAAAATGGAGGATTTGTATAGACTTTAGAAAATTAAATGATGT
The DNA here is from genome assembly GCA_037074705.1 of Zhengitettix transpicula. Taxonomy (NCBI): domain Eukaryota; kingdom Metazoa; phylum Arthropoda; class Insecta; order Orthoptera; family Tetrigidae; genus Zhengitettix; species Zhengitettix transpicula. The sequence continues at coordinate 116,947,471 of CM073592.1, read as the reverse complement.
CAGTATTGGCGATAATTATCCATTACCTAACATTCAGGATATATTAGATAGAATAGGAAGAGCTAGATATTTTTCATCGTTAGACTGTGCAAGCGGATATCTTCAAGTCCCGATTGCGGAACAAGATAAATGTAAAACAGCTTTTAGCACAATGACCGGGCATTATCATTATAATCGTATGCCGTATGGCTTGAGATCGGCTCCCGCGACTTTTCAAAGGATGATAAACGGGGTATTACAAGAATCCATAGGGGAAAGATGTTTTGTTTATATGGATGACATCTTAATTTTAGGTGAAAATTTAATGGAGCATAATAGAAAATTAAGAGAAGTATTAGGACATTTACGCAAACATAGATTACAACTAGAACCAGATAAGTGTGAGTTTTTGAAACCTGAATTAACATTTTTAGGTCATATTGTAACCAAAGATGGTGTAAAACCAGACCCTAATAAAGTATCTGCTGTAAGTAAATTTCCTGTACCAAAGAATTCTAAAGATATAAAAAGTTTTCTTGGTTTAGCTTCTTATTATCGGAAATTCATTGAGAAATTTAGTGATATAGCACGACCTCTAACAAACTTGTTAAAGAAAGAAGTCGACTGGAAATGGACAAAGTTAGAACAAAATAGCTTCGAAGTACTTAAACAGAAACTGACAGAAGCACCCGTGTTGCAGTATCCTGATTTCACAAAATCATTCTCTCTAATTACAGATGCAAGTGGTTATGCTTTGGGCGCGATATTATCACAGGGTAAAGTAGGGCAAAATAAACCTGTTTCTTTTGCAAGTCGAACATTAAATGGAGCAGAAATAAGATATAGCACTGTTGAAAAAGAATGTTTGGCAATAGTGTGGGCTTGTAAACATTATAGACCGTATCTACTAGGAAAGAAATTCACAATTGTGACCGATCACAAGGGTTTGACTTGGATATTTAATGTAAAAGATCCCAGTTCTAGATTACTCCGCTGGAGATTACTTTTAGAAGAATATGATTATGAAATAAAGTATAGGCCTGGTAAAAAGAATAGTAATGCAGACAGCTTAAGTCGTTATCCAGTAGAATGTCTTCCAATATGCGAAGAAAATCTAACGCAAGATCAAAGATTAAAAATTATTAAAGAGTTACACGAATGTCCAATTGGTGGTCATCAAGGTGTTAATAGAACAGTTGAAAGAATTAAATTATATAGAACATGGCAGGGAATAGAAAGTGAAGTTTCGGAATATATTAAAAACTGTAAAGTATGTCAAATGAATAAAGAATTAAACCACAAGGTTAAACAACCTTTGGAAATTACAGATACACAAGAACTACCGTGGTTAAAAATATATTTAGATATTGTTGGTCCACTCCCATTAAGTGAAAATGGAAATAAATTTATACTTACTTGTCAAGACAATTTAAGTAAATATATTGTAGCAGTTCCTTTGAAGTCACAGACTGTAAAAGACGTGACAGAATCTTTTGTAAATTCAATTATTTTAATATTCGGCATTCCTTTATATATTGTTACCGATCAAGGTACAAACTTCATGTCAGAAGTATTTAAAAGATTATGTAAACTTTTCAAAATAGAGAAAATAAATACAACTGCGTATCATCCGGAATCTAACGGAAGTTTAGAAAGATCTCATAAATCATTGATTACTTATTTGAGATGTTTTTGTAAATCATCTGATTGGGACAGATGGATTCAATTTGCTGCATTTACTTATAACACAACACCTCACACAATTACAAAATATACACCGTACGAAGTATTGTTCGGTAGGAAGTGTAACTTACCAGGAATTTTACAGTTTAGACCTAAACCTTTATATAATTATGATGATATAGTGTTAGCTATTAAGAACAAAATGCAAACTTGTCAAACTGTAGCAAAAGATAGGTTAGAAAAGTTTAAAGCAAGCCAACAGGATAAAGTTAAATCAAATAAAGTAGACTTTAAGGTGAATGACCTTGTTTTGTTGAGGGAGGAAGCAAGACATAAGTTAGATCCATTGTTTACGGGACCATTCGAAATTAAAGAAATGAAGTATCCAAATGCAATAATTCAGAGAATAGGTAAAAGAAAGCTCCAAGAAGTACATACAAATAGACTTAAACAGTATTTTTATGTAATGCAGGACGATAAAGAGGATGGAAGCCAACAAGCTTATAATGATGATGGTGATGATGGTGGTGGTGACAATAACTAGGAATAAAGTAGTAGATGCGCAGAGTGTTGAACAATTCAATTCTGGCCCAGGATTATACTTTGATGAAGTAGGTACGATGTCATTGTATCCTATTAAATGGAAAGTAGTAAGTTATATTAATCTAGAGTCAACTTGGGAACTATGGAAACATACTAATAAGACGAACAGTATATTAGCAAAATTTTGTGATGAACAAAAAGGTTTTGATTGGTATCTACTCACAGATTGTGGAGCATTTCAACAATATGCTGAAACGAAATTTCATTATGTAAATAATTTAAAAGATTCAGTAGAAAGATACACGATTAGTCCAAGTGTAAATTCATTTTCTAAATTCAAGAGACTAAAACGTGGCGTTCTTAACTTCATAGGTGATGTGTCTAGAATTCTGTTTGGGACACTAAGTCAAAAAGATGCTGATAATTATAACGAACAAATTTCCAATTTGGAAAAAGAACAAGCTGAATTTTTACATATTGCAACAGAGCAAATGACTGTAATTAAATCTACAATTAATTCAGTAAACTTAACAATACAGAGAATTAATAATAATGAAAATATGTTAAGAGATAGCTTAATTAAATTATCCGACGATACCAATGTTAAATTACTAACCTATGAAAATCAATTTAAGATAGTTACTCTGATTAATGAAAAGATTAGAATTATACAGAGGGGTATAGATGAATGTCAACATTCGTTAGAAATAATCTTAGATGCACTTGTCCATTCGGAAGCTGGAATATTGCAACCTCAGTTAATTGTATTAGAGAAAGTTAAAGACCTATTGCTTAGCCAGAAATTGCCTACTGGCCTGGATTTTCCAAATTTTCCATATGCAGAACTTCAAACACTTATAACACCTCATGCTTATGTAAACACTCAAAATCTGGTTTACATATTAGAGATACCATTACTCTCACCTACTATTTATCAAGTGTATAGAATAACACCATTTCCAATTCCTAAAAGTTCCAATCTTTATGTGTTTATTAATTCAAACAAAGAGTTTATTTTCAGTGACCCAGTTAGACAACACTTTGGAAAATTGTCAGTGAGTGAACTATCCAACTGTATGCATCATAATGAGTTATTAAAGAAAGAAAAACAAAAAGATTATAATAAATATTTTACATGTATAAGCATTTAGTGATGGTTCTATACTTATTGTAATTTTTATTTCATGTTCATGTTGTTGTTGTTGTTGTAATATTAAATGTAGAAATTTTATGTTTTGGCTTTGGGAAAAGTTTTCTCCAAGAAAATGCTGGAAGGAAACATCAGAACATCTATGTGTTAATATATTCAATATGCCAAGCCAAGGGAGGGTTGTATACCATCAACCAACTAAAGAAAATAAAAGTTCACCTTCCATATCAGTAGATTCCATTCCTTCTCCTGATATAGCAGATAATATAGAAGATGCTTCTATTGCTAATAGAACCAGAAGTAGAATGAAAAAGTCATTCTTTAGGTAATATTGAAATTCATATGCAATTAATACTGTAATTTAAATTGTATTTCAATTAGTGTTAGAATTTTATAGTATTTTATGTTTCTCCATATTTGTGAATATGTGCTTAAATTCTGAACTTGTGGTGTCAGAATTTTTTTTGACAAAGGAGGTGTAATATATATGACATATATATTAGGTCTGCCTTGTGGGCACTAAGGAACTTCTGAATAAGCATCAGAAACAAAGCTTTTTTGTGGTTACTCACGTTCTCGGAGTAAGCATCAATAAACAAAATACTTGTAAGCATTAAGAATTTCCAACTCGGCAGCAAAGATAATTTAGACCCATGTGTCCTGCTGAGTCTGGGGCTGCTTGAATACAATGAAGCTATTGTGAACATATGTATAAAAGGGCCAGACTTCTCTGATGGAAGCAAGTCTGTATCTTACTTCAACGTGGTGCGTATGCCACTCTGTCTTCTGTTTTCATGTTATTGACTTAGCTCTAGGCTGTAGACTGAGATTAATAAAACTTCTTTATTATTCTAATGGACTAAAGCCTCATGTTATTTCTCTAAGCCTTTAAGCTATTATAGAGTGCGACTTAGCGCGCACTCCGGACCCAAGTTACAATTTCTTCCTAAATATCTCTGTTAGCGAGACCAGGAGAAATTCGATTATTATATGGTGGCAGCGGAATTTTAAACATTAAATGGTGGCAGCGGAAATTTTAAACATTACAATAACCTATAATCTGTATAGGTATTCGTGGTTGTCTGTGTTTTCCGTGGTAGCCAAATGAGGGAAACAATTACAAGAGCCTGTCTTCAGTCACGTCCATGTACTGATTTGAAATTAAAGTTATGATCTAAATATTTACTTTTTGAAACGTCGAGTGTACTCGACCATGTCAGCTTTCATCCTCACATGTATTAACGCTACGATTTACACACAATCGATATATTATTGTTAAATAACACTTACCCACAGTTTTGAGAACCGATTCAAATTTGTTGGTGCTTTCCATATTGTGTAGATGTATATTTTTATGTTTACGTATATTTAGACAAACATATGGGCAAAGATTATAGTAGAATCACTAGCGAGTAAATTTACAATTATGATGACAAGAAGTTCGTTGAAATGATGTAATGGTAGGTTCCGATTTTCTTATGTATTGGACAATTACAATTAATAACCTGGCTTGTTTGATTAATTAAGCATAATTAAGAAACTAATTTCCAAATGTATTATATTTGTCTGCCACTTCTAATTTGCAAACTGATGAATATTTCGTATAGTCTCAAACACAGACAGCATGAAATTAAATATAAGTAGCCTATACGCCAGTAGAATTAGCCAGTTAAGGAACTCAACATTATTTGATTCTTGAAAAAGAGTAGTTTTCACTATTAATTTTTTAATGTCCATATTTATCTCACTTATAACAAAAACATACCGTCAAGCAGTTAGAAATGGTTTATTATTTGATGTAAATAATACAATTAGGCTACAACAATTATCTGTATATGCTTCTGCTAATTTGGATTTTCATCAGGTGAACAATAAAAAAGTAGTTGAGACCTTAATGATTGATTAAAATTGTAATCTAAAATTTCTTCAAAGATCTTGAATATTCTGATAAATTTGATTGTATACATTTATAAGACTTTCAATGATGAAGTTCCAAAATTTATTTAATATTATATAAAATACTTAAGAATAACTTTTAAAGGCGTAGTCTTGCTTCTGTGCCTGTTGTAACCGAAAAATTATTCTTCACTTGATGATGTCCAATTGTATTAATTACATTGTTCATTAAGAAACGTTTTCTTTATATCAATTAAAAATTATTCTAAAATTGATCTGTAACGAAACGTTCCTATTTTTTCGTTTAACAGTCGGTGAAAAGAATATTAAAGAAAAGTGAAATATGATTATGAACAAATTTGTCCAAAATACGGACCGCAAAAGAATCTAAACTTTAAAAATACGACGTTTCCTCCACAGACTTGTGGACCTTCTCAAATATAAAGAAACTTCTGTGTACTGGTATTTATACATGTCCAAAGATGATAGATATGAAGTGGATAACAAAATATTGTTAACTTTTCTCAAAGAGTCAGTGTCACTTTGATTATTAAATGCTAAGACATATATAAACAACATAGACTGGACAAGTCGCCGCCATATTTGAAGCAAATTGAAAACTCAGCCGCCATGTTTTATACTGTCAGGTGGGCGTTCCTCGTCGTCTGCTAGCCTTCAACTCTGTATCACAAATGACCTAAAACTAAATCTCTACGGACAATATATTTTAAGGTTTAAGTAAATATAACACATTTAAGGCATAGAAAAATTTATTGGCCTTTAAATAATATCAGTTTTGTATACAATTGCCTAATATTGCGTCCTCTTTCATCCATTGCTTTTTCTTTACACATATGACGAATTCTGCAATTGAAGTAATGTTTTAGTAAAACCTTTATTAAAAATGGAGTAGTGAGTTTCCTCACCAAATTTGGCCGAATCTATTAAAAAAATCGAATTCATTAATAAAATTTGTTTACGTCCCAACATCCGGAATACCTACACACACAATTTTAATAGTAAATTCTTCTTTCCTATTTGTTCAATACTTTTTCAGCAAGTGTAAATAATTTCACAACGTCTTTAGACGGGTTGATTAACTTGTCTTTAAAGTCCTTTATTTTCATCAATCCCGTTTTTTCTTTCGGAGCGAGGAGCAAGGAGAACCTCTAAACACTTTACCACCATCCTTACAACACTTCTTGAAATATATTCTACCACATTTTCTGAATCTAATGTTAATCTCCCATATTCAGGGACGTAATCATGATCAAAATTGTGATCTGTACAAGATTTAAAATTATTTTTTTTAAAATGGTACAACAAATGTCTCCAAAATTCCTCCCGTACTATTGGCACTTTTGGATGGTTCTATCTGCGTAATGCATTTGGATTATTTCGATTTCTCACACATCTTCGTATGCAAAAAAAGAAGAGTTCTACATGGTCCTGGCTCATTCTCCTACTTAATATAAATTTGAAAACTGGAGAATCATTCCACACACACTTCTCTGCCAGTTGCCTCAAACTGAGAAGATCTAAAACAATCCCACACTCACCCATCTTCCTCCCTGATAAATAAACTCCCATCGTACACCTTTAAATTCATAAAATACTTTACAGATCTTTCTATTGTGTTGCATATTGTCACTCTATTACCTCTAAACACAGGAGTTTTTGTACCCTTGTTCATAACATTGCACGAATTCAACAAATCAAATGCTTTATCTACCATTTTTATGAACTTCACCGTGCCCTCACAATTTACAAATTCAGACAAACCCAAGTCTCTACAAAAAATCATGGCATCTGCTACAGAATTGCTTAGTGCCAATGCTACCTTCATTTTCTTTGCCTCATACTGAATGTGTAGCCTCGTCATTCTATTTGCAACAAGTTACAAGCACCTCCAAAGCTTTTTTTTGTCAAATGACGAGTGTAGTTGTGTCGCTCTAGGCTCTTCTTAACACATGAAGAAACGTTGTCTGGTATTTATATTATCACTTATTTTGTCTGTATTTGGCTATCTTTCTTATTATTATTATTATGCTGATACTTACTTAAAATACGATACTTCATGTGTTTTCAAACTACGATTATTACAATTGTAGGCTGAACACACGCTTGGCGTGATTTATATTAACAAACAATTTATTTTAACAAAAAAACTTAAAAACTTCCACCATCAGCAGCATAACACAAATCGGGTTTTAGGTGAAGTGGACCGCGTAAAAAATGGCGGTCAGTGTTGTTTGTTGCTGCCACCCAGGGCGCTGTAACGCTGATATAGCCACTCTATTGTGTTTATATATCTCTTTGATTAAATGCATTACAATGAAAAATTTACGTATGATTGAAAATTAACAGGCAAAAGAAGTGATAATATACATATCACAAAATGTTTCTAGAAGCCTTGTTCATGTCTTCAGGTTCAGAAAAAACCCAAGAACCTAGAGAGACACACCTAAGTAGTCAGTTGACAAAACCCGACAAGAGCAGTTGTCTCTCTCTAGGGCCTTGCGTTTCTCTGCTCCTGAAAATAGGAACAAGGCTATTTTTGTCTGTATTGGCTATCTTTTTTATTATTAATTTCCAATTAAACGTAAAATTTTTAATTGTTGAGGCCCTGTCAGTCTCCCCTGCTTCCTTTGTACCAAAAGGGAGGCAGGCAGTTTTCGGTGGCGTAGTGAACGGCACTTTTTGGGGTCAGCAAAATTTCAAAATTGCTCTTTAGTTTAGAACATTTAGGATTTAAGTATCTAAATTGTGGGCGTCGAAAACAAACAAGACGGCTTCCGCCTCCGAAATATCTCCTCGTAACCTACCATTCATTACAAGCGAAATTTTGCCAATTTTTAAATTCGGTTATTAATGTGGAAAATGATAAAAACAATTTAGTATTTTTATGATTAAAAGTAATTATTTTACATTATTTATTTTAAATATCAACAATAAGCTCAACAAGGTTGTGACTATACGTATGTTTGTGAATGCAATGTGGGGGTAAAGTGCACGTTAAAATTTTTCTCCACAAAATTTTAATTCTGTGTTTATATTTGAACAATAAATTTGTAGAAATTATAAAAAATAAAACATCTCTACTAAATGTTTTATATCAGCATGTTTAGTTGGTCATTTGTGTCCAATCCTGGCCCCATAAGTATTTGATTGCTCGACAGAGATGCTGCCCGAGGTCAGAGTGTGATACGGCATCTGTAGGTGACCTAATTTTTATTTCATTGATATATGCTAATTTTTTATTTTATTAAAATATATTTCTGGTGGGTTTCTTCATTTATAATTAAATGGAGTCAGATAAATGTAACTATTAAACAATGTTTCAGTCTACAGGCAGAATTCATAAAGCTTTCACTTAATGAATTACTCCACTCCCATAATAAGACTGTGAATTTGGCATCGTGTCAGATATGTTTTGTACCAAGCTGATATACTCAAACTCCAAAAGATTTTAAATGAGTAAAGTATTCAAGTCAGAATATTTATTTAGAAACATTAAAAGTTACATATATTACATAAATATTTGGACTGTTGGCCATTATCCACTAACTTCAATTCAATGTAAGTAAGAATTATAATTTTTAAATTGCATAATAATTTCTTTTACCTTTTTCTGTAGGAAGAAATAGTTTACACCAATATGCTTATTGCGATCAGCACACTTTGACACATTGTCAGTTTCTATAGTTGACAGGACTGCTGTCTTCTGCTGCACTAGGTGAATACTACCCCTGGTAGGCAGAATCAGTATCACAATTGACTTTCAGGTCCTCTCCATACAAAAGTCTTGCATATTCTTTAAGTACTGCATGACATGTTGACCTCCCGTCCAATACTCCTCTGTTGGAAATTCATTGAACTGGCTCAAGTAAGATGTTGCATAGGCAAGGTCTGGTCGAGTTCCAGTTGCAAGGTAAACTAAACTTCATGCAGACCGACTGTACTTTGGGTTTTGGCTTTCTTCATATATGGCCAGCATCAATGTACCTTCTTGAACTTCATTCCTACATTGATTTTCAACTACTTGAACTGATATGCAAAGAATACCACTCATTCAGCTGGGTGAATGAGCCTAAATTCAAAATAATGTCGCCCTTCTTTGCTTGATCTGCAATCTTTCCAGTTGAAAGAAAGACTATCATAAAGTTTATTACTGCACCTACATTTGCATTTAGTATGTTAAAAATTGACATATTTGGTTGAGATCACTTTGACAACTGACAAGTGGAGCTGAATTAATTATCAAAGCTTTATTTCCATCGTATCACACTACATACAGATTTTTATCCAGTACATTGTATTTGTAAGGTTGCATTGAATTTAATGAGAAACTCACTTCAAATAATCTTGAAATATCCTCCACACTATATGAGAGGAAAGTAGTAAAATAATGGCCGTTGTAACCATAGCTCCTAATATAGTTGAAGCAAAACTTTTTTGGAAGAATATTCCTTGTTATGCACACAACCTTTTTTTGGTTGTGAAATCAACTGTTTCACTCCATGAAACCCAGAATTAATCAGGATGTACCAAAGCCGTGGAACTCCACTTACGAATTGCTAAAATGATATCCACTCTTGTTGGTATGATACAAAAATTACTGCCGAAGACGAAGGAATTGAGGCCAAATGTCATATTGTCAAATACTGGTCCTTCCATAAATCTCTTTGATTTTATCAAAGATGTAGAAAAAACACAAATTTAGCTGTGATAGTGAAAGAATTGAGTGACAAGTTATAGTGGGAAATTAATGAACAGCTGATAGTCAAAGAGGAATTCTACATTCCTAAATGTTTCATATTAGACCCAGGATTTAAAAAATCCACATACAAGAACATCAAAATTTGACACTATTTATGATGCTTTGCCCACAAATGAACCTCTAAAATGATAATGAACCTGACCTACCACAAACTGCCTTTATCCAAAGTGCTTTGGATTCAATATGGGCAAATTGCTATAAGCCAGTAGATGTTTTAATGACAAAGCAGAAACCGAAAGCTGCTAGTATTGAAGAAATTGAAAAGGATTTGATCCATTGTTGCCTAGGACTGCTGATGTGTAAAAGGTATTAACTCGCCCTGATCGGCTCTGGTTGTTAACAAGCAGAATTTCTGCCAAGGATATGGATCCATAATTGATAATTTATTTAACTGCATAGAACAAAGTCTTGTGTGTTAAAATACATACAATCTATGTACTAGAATGATTCAAGACACAGAAGGTGAAAATTTATATAATTTGTCATCTGCTTGGGACTAAGAGATTATTGGTGTTCCATGGTGATGTGGTATTATCACTGTGGATTCTGTTTTCAGATCAGCTGTGAGGGAAGATTATTGAACATTCTTAGCTGACAACTGCCTGTTGATTATAGTTGAGGCCTATAACATCCACTCTCTCTCACCACTCTAAGGTCATAGTAGAGAACAACTCAATAGTTTGGATGATTCTGCCATTTAATTAGTTTCTTTAACCTCATACTGTACTGTAATTATGTTTTCACTGGGGAGATCCTGTATAGACTGAGCAAATTTCATAAATTAAATTTATTTCATTGTTAAAGCATAGTTAAGAAAATAAATATTTTGAATTTGTTTAATTAACTCATTACAATACCAACATTAACAAAAATTAAATACGAAAAGTAATAGTTCCATTACACCTAAACATTTTTTAATACTAATAAAAATATCAGTAATAATATAAATAGTGACCTACAATTCTCTGAACTTCACTTAAAAACACTTTGCAGATTTGGGTTACTTAACTTACCCTTATTAAAACATGATTTTATTTTCAACTTAACTCAATTTATTAAGAGAAATCTTACTAGTTTTACAATAAACCATTATTTTTTTGTTTATCTTTAATTTATATTTACAATCTGGTCTGTTGAGCAATGAGTAAATTGTATGTAAAAAGAAGTCCATGTGAGATGCCATACCAGTGGAGGGCTTTCCCAAAATTACTTATTACTATATAGATAATATTTTATATACATGCATCACCAATGTAGCAGTTCGAGAGGACTGAGTCTTTTTAGTCTGTTGGTGGAGTTGCTGTTGTCAAGCAGGTTCATAGCTAGATAGTTTTTTCCTAATATTTTAATATATTTAGCATTCACGCACTTCACTTCCTCCACCGTTTTTACATGAAGATGACCTCATTTCTAATGTACCATAAAGCATTTGCTATTATCCTTAAAGCCTTTGACTGGAATCTCTGTAGAATTTCTAAGTTGGAGTTGGTTGTAGTTCCCCAAAGTTGTAACCTGTATGTCCAAACAGGCTTTAGTATGCTCTTGTGAACTATTACTTCGTTGTTTGAAGTTAATTTGGATTTTCGTCCTAGTAGCCAATTTAACTTGAAGAGCTTTATGCCTAATTGCTTCCATTTACAAAATATATTTTTTCCAAGTTAGTTTACAATCGAGGTGCATACCAAGGTATCGGACGTATTCTGCTTGAAGAAGTGGTGTATTGTTGAGTAATATAATTTCTATTTGTTACTGTTAAATTCTGCATTTTAATTATTGTAATAAAAAATGCTTGGAGTGAAAATTCAAACTGTCAGGTACGAAGTTAAGCCAGAGTGAGAGTTCTGGATCAGATGTGGAGATCCTGTCTGCTTCCTGTAGGTCAGTTCAAGAACATAGAACAGTAAAAGTACCAATTTACTTTATATGTTGTGTGAGGTTTTTATTGTAGTAGAGTTCTGCCTGCTATTTCTGGAGATTTACAGCACTTCCACTTAACTCCCTACAGTCTACAGACTTAACTGAGCTAGATCCTTCTACAATTTTGAGCAATAAAACCATTATATTTTTAAATTTTGTATTAATGAATGTGTTTTGAAATTATGAATTTTAAAATCCCAAGTCAATTAATTTTAAATAATCAATGCAAAATAAATAAATCATAGTACAATTTTACAATATCCTCAGCCATCCCCCATAAAAAATAATAATTAGCATTGCTTCATATAAAATTTCTAATTTCACATAATAAATAATATTTCCCATTTCCTCAACAAATAGATTTAATAATAGAACCTTAGTAAACCTACAGTTATAAATAGTATTTTAAAGGTAAAAGATAATGCGACATTATTTAACTATTTTTCTTATGTCTTCAAAACAGATGATTTACACATGTGATTTCAGAAAAATATGGAATATAGTTCAAATTATAAATATTTATTAAACAACTCAATAAACAAGTTAACAACTTTGACAATTTAAAAAACCATTAATCTATATAAAGGCAGTAGTTTCATTTGATGAATTCAAGTAAGTGCTTTGGTAAAATAAATTTGCTTTTTGACTTTTTAATGCAATGTACTAATAAATAAAATGTGGATTTACAATGAAGTTCAATTATTACACATTAGACCACACATTTCAAATGGTAACAATACATTTGATATGTATATAATAAAAGTATTGCTTCATTAAAAAATAATGTAAGATGATATAAACACTGTAAATATAACTTCAAAACTGCAACTTCTATAGGAAAATTGTACTATTTAATGTACATAATTAGATTTCATATAAAATTTCTAAGTAAATATAATAATTCATTATTTTGCCTAGAAAAATTTGGATAGATTTTTCTTAAGACTAAATCACAACCTGTAGACCATAAGGAGGAGGATAACATTCTTATATATTCTGACTACTAGCCAGGTGGCTGATGTAATCTTAGCTCCAAGCCCAAAGGCTAATTCCATTAATAAAATAACACTATTCTACAATAAGAAATCTACTAGTCTTCTGTGTAGAAACTGAATGTGACCAATGGAAGTATAAAAATAGAAAAAATCTTAAGTAATCCCTGCAGCACTAAGTTTATGGCACACGAAGCATGCACACTCTCGCCTTCGCTTGTACACGAGACTGCAAGCTGTTCATGTGGTGTGCCTGCAGCTGCCAAGTAAGAATAAATACCTTCAGCACAGCAGCCTGTAAAATAAAAAACACATAAAGGTAAACTTTCCGGGTGAAATAAGTAAAGTTTGAACAGAAGGTTTGCTGGTCAATATGATTTAAAATTGAACAACTTTATTCACTCTTATTTTAAAGTAGTCTTTGTAAGCACAAGATGGATTTTCTTCATTGAGTAGTACTAACTATGAAAAAGATTAATATTTTATTGAAAAAATTGTCAATGGAGTAAGTATCCTTAATAAAATTGAGTATTTCAATTATTAACCTGGTGCTTGGCATTGTATCATAATTCCTTTTTCTCTTCGTAATTAAAAAATAACTGAAGTTCATGTTACTCATGTAATCCATAATGTAATTGAGTAAGATACAAGATGAAAGAAATTTTAGTGATACATTATGATAGTGAAAGTTCCTATCCAACAAATATTGTATTTTATGATTATACCTATTTGAAGCTTTATTGATTTCATTTATAAATAAATAAAATCATTTACACAAGTTCTTTTGGGAAAAGTTTCTCAAGGGATGCAAGAATACAATGAAATTTAACTAATATTTTAAGTTTTCACATTTGTATACATATAACTGATTATGATCTAATTTGATAGTAGCATTATTTATACTAAGGACTATGAATTTGGAAACAACTCTCATTTGGCAACAGATTTGTGTTCGAGATAAGAAATATACCAAATACTGTAAAAAGCCTGTCCTTCAGTTCCTTCCTCTAATATCCTAACATACAGTACATTATTACAACAAAAAAAATACTTTTTTAATGACAGTTTTTATGTATACTACACATATTTACCTTGTGCTTAACTATCCAACTGTTCTGTATGATCCAGAGAATCTAATGTGTCATTTGAACTTGAGTGAGTCAAATCACTCAGTTCATCCAGGTGTTTCTGTCTTTTACGAACATTCCAATGAAGACACTCTGCCAATGAATCAAACCAATCTGAGATCTGATCTTGTGCACAAATAGATGGAACAGGATAAATTGATGTGGTGACTCTCAAGCTGGAAACAGCAAATTGAAATGTAAAAATACTGAAGTATAAGCACAAGTTATGAAATGATTAGTGAGATTATATAACAAGCACTAAAATTGTATGTTATTTATCATTCAATTTTGTTGAGAAGTTTATGGTCATGCTATTAAATATGAGGGTCAGTCAAATGAAAATAGGCCAGGTGCAAAATTGTGAGGCAAGACTATCCAACCCCGTTTTTGAAAAAGCAATATTTTTACAAAGTCACACAGTTCTAATGCAAAATGATGAGTCTTAAACTCTCGAAAAATTTATAAATCACACAGGGAGAGATTTGGGCTGTTTGGAGGGTGTTGAAATGTTTACAAATTGTGTCTTTCAATTGTATTCCTGACAAAGTTTGCAGTATGTGGATGAGCATCATCATGTAGAATGATGACCCCATCTGATGGCATTTAAGGGCATTATTTTCAGTTATGGTCCCTTATTCAATAAATTCAACAATCAGAGGATCTGTGCAATGAAACACAGTATTAGATTTTGGGTGTATTTTTGTGGAGGAAAATCTGTGTTTCTATTACTGGTTCTACTGTTTACTTTCTGATTTGTCCCTCATGGACATAAATGTGAAATTTGGTATCATTCCAAGTGACCCAATGAAGCAATGATCTGTCATTTTACACATATAAGTAATAGCAAGAATGTTTCCTGTTCTGGACAAGCATCATCTTTCAGTGACACACATTACTTGTGGAATAACTTATGACATTCAAGTAAGCATGACCATGACAAAAAATTGACCATAATTACAGACAATAAACCACTAGATAACTAAAGATGAAATTGTTTATGGTCTGTAATTATGGTCAGTTTTTCATATTATAACAGATCTTGGATATTTATAATATAAGTGTATCTCTAACCTTGTTTTAAGCACAATAAATTAATGACTTGTGTGTGAGCTTTTTGATGCAGTTTCACAATAAAATTCCACTGGTACCAACTTGTGCCCCATGATTGTTGACACTGACCTATATTCATATGAATGTCCTTCATAAAGTTTTCTTCATAAGATAGTTTACATTAAGCACTTTAATTGTTATGTAAATGCTAAACTACAGGCTATGAGTTAAAAATCATGCAATTTTTATTTGAGTAATAATACATAAAAGTGGTTAAGTATTAAGATATGAAATATAACTTATTGCACAGAAAATCTCTAAGAACATATAATGGAAATTGAAGAAATTGCAAGAGAAAGCAAGCTTTAAGATTATCATAATGCAAATTTGCCATTAGCAACAGATCAACAAGAAATTAAAATAATAGTAACAGCAGGAAATTTTAATCCTTAAAACACAATATGCACAATATACTAAAGACCACAAATGAGAAAATGCATGGTGTAACAATACTTCAATGAAAATAAATGGCAAATTATATGAAATTGAAAAAGATTGCAGAAGATTTTCACCTTTACAAAACAGGTCAGAAGTCATATTCTGTACAAAGTCCCATGAAGCACAATCTGCTAATGTTACAGAATGTGGTAAGAAGAATGTATCTAACCTTGTACCAAAATTTTTCATTATAAAAGGACTCAATTTTCACCAGTCACCCTCCCTAAACTAAAACACAATCCTATAATTAAATAAAAATTGCAGACCTATCACCAACTCGTAATTCTTGCTGGTTTCGTCCGTCGAATGAAACACAGGAAGTGCTTCTTGCATCACTGTTCAGCATTATCTGTAACAGTTGCATTGCTTGAGATTATCCCAAGCAAGATTTACTACAAGCAATCATAAAACATACACCTCTGTCAGCAGTCACGAAGAAACTCAACTAAGCTGAAAATAATTTGTCTTTTACATTGATATTTAATATCAGGAATTGTAAGAAAGCAATCATTTCTTATACAATTTTTATGTGAAATGTAGATAAAGGATGCAGGAGAAGGTTGCATCAGATTGATAGGCAAATTCAAACAGAAATATATAGCCAACTAACAATGATAAAAATTCATTGCTATAAATCAATGATTCAACTTGAAATCAGTCAAAAACAATTTCAATCTCATAAAGTTCAAACTTTGGAGTTCTAAAGATGCAAATGAAAATAGTAGCTGTAAGACTACATACATCAAAAAGCAAGAAAGATATTTTAAGACACTAAAGACAAAGTAGGTACATTAATATGAACCTAAAAATAAAGATTACAATTTCCTATATTTCCCTTGACATGGAATTATAAGTGCTTGGTTAATTTTTATGCAATTTCAGTCAGATTTAATATAGTATTATAGAACCAAAAGTCATTCCTTCAAAGGAATCTGAAAATGTAATTTGAAAAAAAACTCCAATAAACATTTCTAGTGACCAATTAATTATACACTCTTATGTGCGTACTAGAACATACCTCTTGAATTTAAAATTGTACAACTTTTAATAATTCCAGATAGGGCATTTTTCTGAAGACTGGGTGAGTATAATTTTCATATAACACACAAGAGAACTGTGAATGTGTGTAAACAATGGAAATAAAAGGTAAAATAATCTTAATTCAAGTTTTTAAGGACAAAATTTGAAAACTATACAATTAAGAATTTAAAGATGAACAAAGTACAAGGAAACAAAAATAGTTCCCATAATGAACCTTTTCCATTACAGAAGAATTAGTATGTTAGCATACACAGAATAATATTCAAATCTACCTTGTACATAATATTCTATAATATTTAAATTTTTAGTGTGTGAACACTACACACATTTATTGTAAATAGCAATGCTATATTTTTAATTTTAAAAATTTGAATGAATAATTACAAGCAATCGATATATTCAAGTTTAATTCTTAGCTGTAATAACCCCTTATTGTAAGACATTTGGTTACGTTGGACATATATCAAATACATACCTCACATTACTACAAAACAAAGTAATTAACACAGATTTATGAATTGTGCAACAATAAAGCTGTGCACTGGACAAAATCCTAATGAAAATATACTCAAGCAGGCAGTACAGTACATATCTAATAAACATGGATGTGTATTTACAACATTCACAAACGGCAAGACAACATAAAACCCAATGTTACACATGCACTAAGAAGCTGCAATATGTACGAGTTTCAGAGCTGCAAATCAGTTTCTGCTGTCAAACATTTTGACGTACCTATCACCATGAAACAGTTCTTGCCGGTTTCTGCCATCAAATGATACCCATGATGTATTCCTGCTATCAGGAGACACTGAGATCTAGAAATAGCATTATCATAAACAAGATTTAAGTAAATTGTGCCAAATCATTGCAGACAAACAAAATATTGTTGATGCATTTCTCTGAAAATTCTGCACCTAACACTGGAATGAAATGATGAATTATATAAATAAATAATTAATTTTTTGTATTTATAGTGCAATTTATCATTTGAATTGTTTTGCAACTATCATTATTTTACAATTTGTAATGTAATATGATGGAAATATATCTAAAAAAAACTTAAGAAAATTAATAATGAATTAAATAAGTGAATGTCAAAAAATTAAAATGTGTCAAAATAGTGTGATCATTCTTATATGTAATCAGGATTATATTAGAAAAATGGCAAAAAAAGCCATCTGAGAGCCATAATATAAAGGAGCAATTTAGGAAATGTTTAGTGCGTACAGAACATAATTGGTGTTAAAATGAATAACCAATTTTTCTAATGGCTATTAAGGTTCTCAAATTTTGTTAGGAAACAAATGAGAAGACAAAAGGTAAATAGTATAACATTATGTTATTGTCATATTTGAACTAAGCATCTACATAATTTTTGGAAACTTGCAGCTTTTAGTAATTAACATTACGAAATAGCCCAAACAATGGTTTAAAAGGTATTCATACTTCATATATAAATTAATAAAATTCTTTAGTGACTTAATTGTAATTAAAGGATTCAAGTTATTAAGATAATATAAAATAATATATATTCAACATATACAAGACTAATTGTCAAAAGTAAGCATACAAAAATTGTAATAAAAGTAAATACTTAATTTTGCATTAAAATTACACAAAATGGTAATCGACTGATGTAAAATGAAAGAGACAATAAAGCTGAACACGGTAATACAAAAAGTAGATTCATATGCATTAGTAAATTGACAAGAATGTGATTCATACACCAGGAATAAATATATAAATAGAAATTAATGACCTAAAAGATGATAAAAATTTATAATGGTTTTAATGTAATGGTAACAATCCATTATTTTTAATTATATGTCATATAATATTACAAATTTATGAAATAAGAAATGGTTGAACAAACCTTGAGCTCTACTCCTGCAGGAACTACTATTGGCCTGAAAGAAAGTGAATGGGGACAAATTGGTGTGACCATTATGGCAGGCACACTTGGATGAATCATAGATGCACCTGCTGCCACTGCATAAGCAGTACTGCCTGTAGGTGTAGAAACAATAAGCCCTGAAAGATAGAAGACAAATGTAATTTTGGTCCAGTTAAAATGTGATTTTTATAATATCAAGATTTAATATATGTTTTAATATAAATATGAATTTTTCTTAATAGCAAATATTACAAATTAAATACTAAAAAATTAAAAACTCTGCCATTTAATCATGAATTATTGATTTTAAAAATAACTACAGGTAAACTTCATTGGGGTGCTTTTTCTTCCAAGACTGGTAGTAGGATTGAGCAATATTAACATAATATACACAATGTGTGTTCATATTTCTATGGTAAAAAGGAATATGCCAGGTAGAAAAATGTCTAAAATGAATTAATTGTACTCTTTTTCAATATCCCAAGCCATCTGCACACAGTGAAGAAGTTGGTAATGCAGGAATAATTCATCCCAAGTTATAAAATAATGAATATTAAAGTAAAAAAATTGGGGAGCTGCCCTAAAAATGTGAGATTATACACTTCACTTCTGGTTCCCTGTCTCTGCAAATTTTAGTTCCTTTTGTAGATCAGGAAACTGGTTGTAATTTGTTTATGAAAAGGAAAATATTCAAAAATTTTGGTGTACATTAATATCACTAAAATAGAACACATTTTAAAATATTCAATTACATGTTAATTTATGTGAACATAAATCAGAAGTGTTCACTGCAAACCATAATGTTTCTGTGGAATTGATATTCCAAAAAGAAGTAAAGATATGGTATTAATATTTACCATCTCCTTGAACTGACGTGATATGTTTGCCATCAAGAAATAGATCAATATTTGAGAGATATGGTGATGGTCCTCTGTCAATAACTACTTCATTCAAAACAAGCAGATTTGTCGGTGGCTTAGTTTGTGAATTTGGATCTTCATTCTTCCTCATAATTATGCACCGTAATCTGCTTCGCAGTGTTAAAGCAGCATGACCTAACAACATAAGGCAAATTGAACATAAAAATTTGATTGGAGACTGTATTTTTCAGACTGTTTTACATTTTATAATTAAAACGAAAACATCTTTTACAGACACAACACTTTTGTATTAATTTAATATTTCTGAACTATTATCACTAGCTAGTCGATTACAGGAGTTTTCAACACTGTGTGTCACAATCTTCTGTTGGTAAAGAAGCTGAATAATTTTCTTTGTTGTTTCTTTTTTCAATTTTATTTATAGTCACTTCCACTGCCAGGGTCAGTAGAGACTTTTCTACACACACATTTGTAAATTTATTATAACTCAAATCACTTTGACTAGAATGATTCATTTTCAAACATGAAGCCAATGCAATTGTTTTGATTGTAATTCAATCTAAAAATTAGTCAAAATTGCAATTCATAAAGTAAAACTATTATTTTTTGAAGTATTAGTTAAGCCAAAGTATATAATGGTAATTAATAAACTAATTTTATCAGAAATCACATTAATAATTTAATTATCATTTGAATTAGTAATTTAGCCTTCATATATCAAACTACAAGAAATCAAATTCCATTAAAAAAAATTGGCCTAGGACTAAATCAGAAACAAAGAAGCTTAAAAAACTAATCATGTACTAGGAAACAAAACGTATTTCTGAAAAATTTGCAACCAAGGAGACTAATATAGTGATCGT
The DNA here is from genome assembly GCA_037074705.1 of Zhengitettix transpicula. Lineage (NCBI taxonomy): Eukaryota > Metazoa > Arthropoda > Insecta > Orthoptera > Tetrigidae > Zhengitettix > Zhengitettix transpicula. The sequence goes on along the minus strand of CM073592.1, from coordinate 116,927,174 downwards.
GTAAAATTATTGTGAAGGAAGTACTTCACAAAATTATAAACATAGGTACTGGTGGTAACAAACAAAATAATATATTGAGGGTCCTCCACAAGTAAATACAGCTTCTAAATTAGAGAGGGAGGAAAGAATGGAAATGTATCACATAATGTCTGTTTACCAAACAAAGTCATAAATGTGTGTATAATTTCAACCCCTTATAGCATGGGAGGGAAGCACGTTTAAGGGTAGGGTACAGGACGTTTCATAAATTACGCAAAATTAACCGAGATTCGAGTCATATCGGCGTTATGGAAGACGTTGAGTTTATTTCTACATGACCTACGCGCGGGGGTAGGCGGGGTTGGGAGGGGCTGCGCGGAGGTGGGGGTGTGGGGTTAAAGTTTTCAATCATGTTAACCGATAAATTTGTGTCCAATAAATATATTTTGGGATCAATGAGAATCATAACATTTCTCTACATGTTCTCGGTCTATAATTTCAGTCCCTTTCGAGTTCGGCAGTCGAGCTACCTTAAGGGTAGGAGTGAAGTTGCATTACATAAAAAAACGCAAAAACAATCGAGATTGGAGTCGAATAAGGGGTTATGGATATCACTGAGTTTAATTATCACATTGAACTTGCCGTTGAACTCCCACAAGCAGGGGTGATAGGGGGGTGGAAATTTTCAAGCATGTCAAACGGTCGATATTTGCGTGGAATAAATATCAATGACATTGATAGTATTTCTCCTGATGTTGTTTGTGAATAATTTCCACCCCTTTCTGTATGGGAGGGGAGCACGGTTAGGGGTGGGGGTCGAGGTGCGTTACATAAAAATAATGCAATAGCAAACTAGATTGGAGTTAAATAGGGGGTTATGGATATATGACAACCCGGGCAACGCCGGACACCCAGCTAGTTCATAAATAAAATAGAATTACAATATAATAAATAGACTTGAATTAGTAAGCACTATTTTCCACATGTATACCTTGGATGACACCCCATTAAGAAAATAGGGTTAATTGAGAGCATGGAAAGAAAAAAATTAGAAATACAAGAGTAAGATTTGTAAAATAAAGTATTATTTTAGATATACAAAGCAAAATTAATACAAAATATCTGGACTGTTTTTTGCGAGAGTTCATCCATCAATATTTTGAGAGAACATCATACTTTTTACTTAAGAATTAGTCATATAAAAGACAATAAACATTAAAATTACGTTCAGTATGTTAATTATATTTAGTATTAAGAACTAGAACACATCCTGTAGATTGTTAAACACTAAGAAAAACATACGAGTAAAATAGTGTTTTTACATTTACGTAAAAATTGAAAATTTATTGGCATTACCTTCAAGGACATTGGTGACCTGCTCTTGAAAGTTTTCGAACTCAAAGGGCGTTAGGAAGCCCAGGGAGCCGAGGTGGAAGGCCATCACAGGAGGCACGGATTGCTGAGGACACAAGACTGTAGTGTTAGCAGAAAACTAGTTCGGGGGGCGTGTATTGAGACGACAATCACCGAGAGCACATACCTGGAAGAGGAGGCTGGCATACAGAAGGGTGCCATCGCCACCCAGACAGATGATGAAGTCTATCTTGTCCGTGAGATCGTCCTTGCCATCGCGGAACGTCATCAGCTTGTCCTTGACCACGGAGAAGCCAGCGTTGCTCAGCAACAGCGAGTCGTCCATCACTGTTTGCTCCACGAACACCACCATATTTTTCTCCTGAACCGAAAATTTAGTTCATTCTCACATTAATTTCTCAGCTTTTATTTCATTCTCACCAACCTTTGTTCATAATTGGTCACTATTGTAAGAATTAGAACACGAAAAAGAAGCTATACCATTATAAAAGTATTACATTTTGGGGGTGTGTATGCTGCTGTTATACTGTTTATGAAGGCACGGGTTTCACATTTTAACAATTTTTTATGGTGGCGTTGGGTATTCACTGGGAAAAGGGAGGGGGCTTTTTCGCTACAAACTGGTAAAATAATTTATTTTCCGGGACATGGAATTTCAAAACTGGTAAGCCTATATTAGTTTAATTATGTTGAATATTGAAGTGAATACTAATACATCTATAAATTTGTGAAAATTGACGATAGTGGCACTGTTCGGTTAAATAAAACTAATTTGTAAATATAAGACTAAAACATTGACACTATCTTACAATTTATCCGGAACTATTGACAATCGGAGACGGTGTGGGGCTCACCCCATGCTGAACGAACAGAAATAAGCACATAACTTTTCTTTTGACGGATAGTGTGTAGCATTAGACTTTTTAACAAAGATTTAAATCGTTATTTTCAGATTATAGCCAAAAGCTCCTGTAACAGATTTTTATAATAAAAAACAAATATTGTTATACTTTTTTAAAGAAATAAGCCGGAGGAATTTGTTTTGACTTTCTCACATCGTAACTAATTAAAATATTACGACCTAATAGAACTCTGTAACCATAAAATAACTGCATAAATGTCAAGCACCTGAAACGTTTCTGATACTAGGTGTCCTACCGCGTATAATATTTAATAAATGGACCATTTTGAGATTACGACCAAAGGTTGGTAACTTCCAAAAGAAGAAAAATAACACCATCTGATCTTAGATAAAATTTGTTAAGACAAAATTCCGTAGTTTGGACTCCGAAAACAAATAAATTCGTATGGTATTCAAATTAAGTGTCATTACAAATTAAAGAGATATTAGAGAACAATAATGAATACAATGTATATGTTAAGTGCACTCCCATTACGGTGCACAAACCTGGTTGATAAATCAAAGAGTATCTATGTTGCTAAATACTAGAAAATATCGCATAATAAACAGCTTTGGAAAAAGTTAACAGTTACCAAAACGGTTGAAAAAGTAAAAAATTCTGAAATTGTAGGGGACAAGGCACACGGGAGAAGAGACTGAAATAGACGATAAGGTAAAGCAGCATTAATGTTTATGCAGGGATGTACTAGTGTAGATAAGAGTGTGTCGAAAGAATATATATTTCGGCAGAAGTGTAATTTAACGAGTCTACAAATTTCAATATGGGTTGCGAGTGGAAGTTCTAAAAAAGTACGTACAAAAGAGAATGGCATCGTCTATTGTCTTAGGTTACCGTATCAACGCCAGACCATGGCAGGGTTCACACCAGAATTGTAAGATATTTAACGCAGAAACAATAGTTACACGATTTTTATCGTAATATAAGTGAGGTTCATACTGAAGAGATAAGACACGAATCAGCGATAAAATGTAGAAAGAGGAGTTTTAGTCAGGAATCATGAGTTTGTCGAAGAGTTGCGGAGGAAGTTATTGGTATTTGAAGAGGAGAAAACTGGGTGCATCCATATAATTTAATTAATGTGAAACAAAGTACAGGCGTAGTTTCAAGACAGCTGTTGACGTCTTAGTGTTGCGAATCTTAAAGAGAATTATCGTATATCGCTTAAGACTTAAATATTTGTAAATTTTACTCTGGTGTGAACCCGGCCTAAGGCATCAATCGTGTGAATACATTCACAGCCAAGATAGAGTAGGCAAATTTGATGTCTCTGCTTTTCTCTAGTCTAAGGAAATGCAAGAGAAGGTCAGATATTAATCATTAAGCTAACACTTCCTTACTTTCAGAAGCACATACAGTAGACATACTGGATTGGTGTAACAACGTAAAGCACGTCAAAGACAGCTTATAAGCTCCGTTGTCACCTCAAAGTACAATACGAATACTATCAAATTTTGATCTAGCAGATGATGCAAGTGTAAACACGTGGTTTAGTTTTTCCTTCAAATATATTAATTTAAATACAACTATACGTGCTTAAATTTAACGAGTGTGTTAATATGTGGGCAGGGCCGGTCATAATTAGACAAACGGTAATAGACAGTAGCAGGCATAAGCAAATTTACGTTAATTCACATACCGAAATTATGAAAGACTGTTTACCTGTAACACAGTTTTGGGACGGTTCAGACACGAGAAATTATTTAAGGACATTTTCGGCAAAAATGAGTGAGAATTGATAAATCAGTTGATTAAGTTATTTCAAATATGGGCTTCGCTGTCACTGAAGTTGTGAAACTTAACATTTGTACGTTGGAAATAATTACATATACTATTTTAATTTTTTTTATTGATTTATTTACGGTCACATTGACATCTCAGGTCATTAGCGACTCTTTATGGGTCCTCATTTTGCTTTGTCGGGGAACTAATTGACGGGAGTTTCTCTCACGAACACAGACACCCACGCCCTCGCGGAATTCGAACCCGGGACCTCTGTGATGCGAGGCAGTCACGCTGACCCCTATCCCACAGGATGTCGTTAAAATTTTGTTTTATCTGAAAATGTAACTTAAATAATTGAAACTTTACAGAAAAATAACGGAATTGAGACCAACTTATTTCCACTAGTGAAAGAAGTATTCTTTGAAAATTTGAGTATCTTGAAAAGAGAGGAATACATATAATACTTTAACGCGTGAATCAGCTAGGGTAGCCATCTTAAACGCTGGTTTTAAGGCAGCCTTGCATTATCAATTTAGAAAGATTTTACACCAGAAATTGTGCATTTCTTCTGAGTCATTTGCGATTCAAATGAAACTTCCTTTTTCCTCGACTTCCTGCCGAGAGCTGTCGTTAACACTTGCAAATGTAGTTGAAGATTTCCTCCGATCCATACAGAAACTCGGGAAATGAAGACGATTAAATTCGTGATATATTCCACACGAATTGAGTACTCTTGAACGTTTTTAATGAACAGGGAAGTCTAAAAATAAATAAGTAAATTTTTTTCATAAAGAGAAAGCAACCGTTCAAGTCTTTAAGAATACTTAGACACCACTTCCATATTTTCCTAATGTAATTTATTAGATCATTAGTATTTTAGATGAGTTCGGCAAAAATCCTATCTGGGGAAGGTTCGCGAATATAACACTAAGAATTTTTACTACAACGGATAAACTTTATTCGAAGCAAACATACCTTAATCGTAGTAACAGTATTACGAATGTCACGCTCGTCAGTAGAGGTAAACTAATCCTTGACAATTCAATGGGAAAGTACTTCCAAATTTGCTATCCGTTCTTCTACAGTAACAGATACTCAAGGAAACCAAAGTTGAAACACAAACAATACTACGTTATAAAGTAAAATAAAATAAAGCTTTGTATGACGGTTCCAAATAAAGTCTGAAAGTACGCAAAAATTGATCGCAATTTTTAAGAAGCTTTGGTTGAATACTAATTTATTCTTTTTTAACTATTACAGACGTTTCTACACTATTAAAATCTATTAAAATAACAACTATTAAAAAAAATGTTTCAACGGAAGAAATCGATAACGCACACAAAACTTGTTTACTGTTGACTGTATAGAAAAAAAAGGTCGTATACTGATTTTCAGTAACAATACATTTAAGAATTTATATTTTGTCAACAGATAGCACTTGTAGGTACATAATTGGCTTTGTGCAATAATTTAAATGAGCGGTTCACTGATACAACATATAGAAAAGTTGGTTTGTTTATAATAAGAGGAAGATATTGGGTATACATACAAATGAATACCTAAGATATAGAAAAACTTCCTATTTGGCAGAGAACGCAATAAGACATAGGCACTTGAGGAAGCAGTTTTGAAAAGCTGACAAGAGAACACCTGAATTTGTGATAGAAGTGGAAGTTGCATGAAACAGAACGTCAGAATGACGTGCACATCAGAGTTTAGCCGAGTCACTGTCACTCTAAGCATACAACTCTTTGATGTCCACACAGTCACATCTCCATCAACTCACGACGAAGCGTAGCAAGTGTCACTATGCGGGTCAGATACACAAACTCCACATTGTTTCACGTTAAGTCTGAAAGTTATTGAAAAAACTATAGAACGGAACATTTTTCAAAAAATTGCATTACTCGTTCATCTTTGTATCTTCATAAGCACGAACACGAGATCTTACGGTTTTTTAAAAAAATATTACTATTATGGTTTCAAAGTTTCTGGAAAACTGATGAAACAGTATGTACGAAACGTAAATCTAGTATTTTCTAACTAGGAACTGGAAAAAACATAGAAACGGTGGTTTTAGAGACAGCCTTGAAATAATAATTTTTCAGTGCAACTATATAAAACTTAACGTCTCTTATAAGGGCTAAGCAAGATTTGACGTCAGAAATTGTGTAAGTTTTCTGAGTTATTTGAAAGGAAACTTACTGTTTTCGGGAACCCCTATTTCTGCTAAATATGAAAAAACAATCACAATTTGTTTGGAGTCCATTTTAATAAGTCATATAAAATTAAACTGGAAAATGCAGTCGAAGTGCGCCAGGGGTGTAAGAGGACTTGAGCCAAGGTCTACCGCGGAAGACCAGCGCGTAGATTTGGGGATGACTGACACATTCATGCGGAGGCTGAAATAGTTTTCGAGTTAATGGTTAGCGACGTAAGGTTACAAGTAGAATACCTGAATGAGCCAGTGGACGAGCTGCACGAAAGGCTGCAGCACGGAGACGTCACGCACCTTCTTGATGACCAGCACCGTGAGCGGAGGCTTGTACCACGTGAGACGCTGGCTGGCCGGGTCCTGGATGGTCCTGTAAGAGTGCACCATGCTGATGTCAGGTCTGCGGTGTGACGCTATGCGCAGAGACTCTCCTCCTATACTTACATGATGACCCCCTCCCCCTGCCCCTCCCCACCGCCCATCGTCCTACTCCACCAACGTCGCTTCCAGCTTCGTGAGGTTACAAACTTCCCCGACTATATTAAAGGAAACGCTCTACACTGGAAGATCAAAATTCCCACTCCAAAAATAGCGATTACAAACCTCATGAGATTTCTTAACGGTTCAGTGTTAAACCACTTACACTGCAAAACGCCAACATTATTAATTATTACTGAAATGAAGACAGATAACTCGTCTCTTAATACACAATGCCTTAGGTGACAGCATGCGATTAAATTCAGATATGAAACTCGTATTATAATTTTTTTACCCAAAATTTTTTTATTAGCACCACTTGAAGTATGTAATTACTGTAGTAACACAACTGGAAATATTACCCGAGACAAATAGCAACAATTGTCAACATACTTTGGAATCCATTTCTAGAGATTTTATCGTTAATTTATATTGTACGCGTCAGAAGAATCAGGATGTGAAAAGGAGAGACGTTGAATCAATCGTCGTTATTCTATCTCATTTCGAATGTTTAGTCATATTAAACATAAATCACAATTAATGGATGAATGAAACATACGAGAAATGACTCGGACCTGACAGAAGTTAATTATAATTGCAGCATTTAATCAGAGAAACTGCCATAGTTTTCTGATCATGTTAGGAGCATCATCTTTTGAATAGTACATGTGAGACAATGTTTAAGCCTCATATTAGCCATTCCTATTGAGATTTTGACACGCTTCAAAATGAAATGGTGGTTATCCTTATTGCTTTGCGATGTTACTTCCTTCTACGCGACGAAATTTTTGTACACAATGTGTATTTATACAGTAACATAAAATGTGTAATTGCAGTTTTTCTTTAGATTCGTCGTGAACTGTACAAGATTGCAAAACATGCCATACAAGTTACGCATAGGAAGGTTCCAAGTTTTAGAGTAAGCACTCTATCCGGATATAAAAATTAAGTAACAAATTTTTGCTCCAATAAAAGGTTCCATAAACTTTGCTTCAGTGTTGGCTCAAAAGGATTTTAATTCTGTAAATTATTTTCACGGTATTTTCACTTCCCTACTGGCACTGGCCGTGAACTTTACCTGACAGATGAAAATTTGATTCATCCATGAAAAATGAGTCGTTAAGAAAATCGCGTAGCATTGTCTTCTGCCATGATGGACATACCTGCAAATTGTACGTCTCCAAACGGAATTTATTTCCTTTTTTTGAACTCTAGAAGCTCGACGTTTTCATCTGACGTGCGGCGACGACGAGCAGTGGTTTTCCCACGTGCAACCATCATCAACGATTTTTTTATGCCGGAAGCGATGCTTCTGTAGTAACTCAATTGATTATGATACTTTATAATCCAATTGTGCAAAGAAAACTATTTTTTCTGAATTGAGAGATTTGGGAAATAACCTCATATTCTCATCAAAATGTCGAAACAACATACAGATTCACCACAATTTGCAACCAACTTCAAAATCGGACAACCAACATAAGCTCGCCCCCATCGTCTCCACCAAGCCGTTACCTCGTTACTTGAGCTAATACATACAAATCTAAAAACTCAACGGATTACAGCCTTCAACTTGCTTTGTGAAAAATACCCTTTCAACTGGTACTTACGGACGGAACAAAAAATGAATTCGGAGTCGGCAGCGCCTGTATCTCAAACAACTACAAAATGTTACTCTACCATCACTATGGCCGAACTAACTGCCATAAAATTGTCTCTAGAATTTTGAGGACTATCAAGTGAAAAACACTTCCTACTAGGCTATGAAGCAGATCACATTCTTTATCCACGAATCGGAACTACATATCATCTTGGACCAAGGAAGCATGCGAGAGAATTCTCTCGCCGGTGAACCTTCCCAGAGAGCTCTGGCAGAGGCTACCTTTGCGGATGCCTTCACATCTCTGGTGTTTTTTTTAACTAAGGTTCCCACATGCCGAGGCACCTCGGCCAGTTTTGAGAGATGTATGTTCCGGGTCGCAGACCTAGCGCATACGGTAAGAGTTGTCCGCTATTCCTATTGGAATAGTCGGCCAGCTGCCTCCTAAACCGGTCAAGGCACGGCGAGGGGAAAGCTGCGACCCCACAGCGAACCCCTCTCCCGCCATCGGAAGGGCGTGGGACAAGTACCGACCTACCTGATGCAGGATTTTCTAGGGTTTTCCCTGCATCACTTTTAGGCGAATTGCCGGGTAGGATCCTTAAATCATAGTCTGGGGACCCTAGTTAACCCTTGGCTACCTTCCTCTACCCTTCCGCATCCCCCTTTCAAATCCCTTCCTATGCTATTAAAGGGGAGTTGCCACCATGTGGATTACCCTCATGTAGCCTGTTACTATATAAAAAATAATAATAATATCCTCTCTCCATTTTTGAACTAAGGTTCCCACAAGTCGAGGCACCATGGCCTGTTTTGAGAGGTGCATGTTCCGGGGTCACAGGCCTTGGGCATACGGTAAGAGCTGTCCTCTGTTCCCATTGGAACAGTCGGCCAGCTACCTCCTAAACTGGTCGAGGCACGGAGAAGGGAATGCTGCATCCCCACAGCAAACCCCTCTCCCGCCATCGGAAGGGCGTGGGACAAGTACTTAATGCCCGACCTACCCCATACACGTTTTCTAGGATTTGTCCTGTATCACTTTTAGGCGAATACCGAGTAGGGTCCTTAAACTATAGCCCAGGGGTGCTAGTTAACCCTTGCAGCCCCCCTTTCAAATCCCTTCCTATGCTATTAAAGGGAGTTTTCACTATGTGGATTAGTCTCATGTAGTCTGTTACTATAAAAAAAGTAATACTAATATTTGTATAACATTGATAATGAGACGGTTGATGCTGTAGTAAAAATATGACGAACACTGGAGAGGACACATCTATATTCTTAAGGATGAAAATCAACCAACTATGGGAAATTACAGGTAAGACTCTCAAAACCATCCACCTCCACAGACTAATCACTAACGCATCGAACGTCAAGTTCCCACCCAACATTTCTAGAAGTGAACAATCTAAAATATATTGTTCTCGGAGCTCAACCGGATTTTGCATAATTGTAGAACGCAACGTTTCGACGACTAAAAGCTCTGTCGTCATCTTTGATGCCAGGACAATATAATATATATAATATGCAATAGAATGGTTCCGACACTTCGCCTAGAAGATGACGACAGAGCTTTTAGTCGTCGAAACGTTGCGTTCTACAATTATGCAAAACCCGGTTGAGCTCCGAGAACAATATATTGAACAACTGCACCGGGAAAGGCTTCAATCTTTGATCGTGAACAATCTACATTATTCAGAATTCGATCCAACCACTCAGATTTAACTCACTCATAAAAATCCAAATGCAAGATATTTGACTCAACGGTTCTCCGTCCTCGAGAACATACACCTACAATAAATAAACAGTTCGTAGGATGTGAAAAGACAAGTATTACTGTTTTTCAAATACATTAATTTATTTTATAAACTATGAGCAGCTATTGTATAAATCAATTTAACCAGGTACTGGTTTGTAAGCAGAAAACCAATGTAAACGTAAGCTCTACTGTTCGATAAGTCTGGTAAATTTTCTTGAACGAGTGGGAAATTTTTCACTTTGGCGTAATTGTTGGTAAACTTGATTCTTTCAAAGGTTTTCCTAAAAGTTTTAAACATATGCTAGTCGTAATTTAATGTTGTCAGCCTTCTGTAGTGTAGCCAGGCGGAGACAATGAAAAAAAAACGAATTTTGCGCTCTCATTAAACACTTTGAAAGGTTGGACAGCTGCACAAATCCTTAAACCATAGCCCGGTAGCCCTTGGTAGTTGGCTACCTTCCTCTACCCTTCCGTATCACTATCAAGACTTTGCGCAGATTCGTAGCCGTCGATGAAACTTGGATCCATCACTACACTCCAGAGACCAAAAAACAATCAAAACAAGTGAACCGAAAAGGGCGAAGATTGTTTTGTCAGGTGATGGCCTCTGTCTTTTGGGGTTCTCATGGTATAATATGAATAGATTTCTCGTAAAGAGGTTACAACCGTAACGGGGCTCTATTATCCTGCTCTGTTTGATCGTTTGAAACGGTTTGCTGATTGAGAAACGACCAAGAAAGTCCTGTTTCACCTGGACAATGCGCCAACGCACACAGCAGCAGTCTCAACGGCGAAAGTGTACGAGTTTGAATTCGAATTGGTTTCTCATTCAACCTATTCACCAGACCTAACACCAAGTGACTTCTTATTGTTCCCAAACTTGAAAATTTGGATTGGTGGGAAGAAATTTTCATCAAATGAAAAAGTAATCGAAGCCATGACGGAATATTTTGTATAGATAGACAAAAACTATTTTAATGATGAGTTAAAAAAATTGGATATTCGCTGGGCCAAGTGGAAGGAGTCGATAGTGAGAAATAAAGTTTCCTAAAAAAAATTCTTTTTTGTTACATTTTTACCAGACTTGTCAAACAACTCTCGTAATTAGGTAGTCGCTAATTACCTCTTAAAATAAATATGATAAAATTATTCCTGTTGCTCTTTACATTTCTACTAGTATTTTGATTCCAGTCCATTGTATTGCATTCCATTCGTATAACTTCAGCCTCGTGTGGAGTGATAACTTTCGCACTTTCCATTTAAGATTCCACCTTTGGTAGTATTCTTATCTCTGCAAATAAACGCGATGTGGAGAGAAACCTAGTAGGACACTATCTTGCTTCATTTTATCGAGTTATCCATTTAAAGCCTGCATTATAATTATCACAACTTTAGTTTTTTCCATAGTTCAAAATTTGTTGATCTGACACTAACCCTATCATTGATTGGGCAAACATTCTACCTAAAATTCGTTCCAACATTTAAATCAGCACATTTCCGGAGTTTCCGGAGAATCTACTTGAAAACCAAAGACGATAAATGTCTTGAAATAAAGGACCTAACATTATCAATAAATTTTGGTACATTATTCTGTTTTTGCATTACATTTTAACGAGACTATGAGGTTATGATCTCGTCTGCGGAGTCTGTTCACACGCACACACACACACACAGGATGCTGCCCGACGGAGTGGGGACGGGTGAGCAACCATCTCGAGGGGTACAATTGCAACTGAACCAAATGCCAGCAACTGAAGCAATTAGTTTGTAATGAAACTCATGGCAGCCTTATAGCATCAGCTCGGTAAAAAGGGATTTATGCATCTTTCAGTCATGTATCATATAAATGAGACAGGATTGCACTTGAGTATGCAGAAGGTTGACCACACAGCATCCACAGTGTTCGCGGGGATCCCGAGGATGTGGTGAGCTTGCGGAATGTAGGAAAACCTACGAGTCACTAAACTCGAATTAAGCTCACCACGTAAGACCGGAGCCCCAAAACGGACCTACGGTTGAAGGGTGGCGCCCTTGTCACGCATGCTTGACAAGAAAAAAACTAAACGAAAATTACCCAAGTTAAATAGGCATTGTTCACTGTAATAAGAAAAACATAGTTACACGCACCCGTACAAACTAAACAAAGAGTGAGCAACTTCGTAACATATTCAACGTTCCATGACGGAAGGATATTTCACAACGATGAATACAACAGAGATTAGTCACGTTGGACACGGCACTATTATAAAGTAGCACTTAATACTGTATCACCAGCAGTTTAGCACCATTAATCATCAATCGTGATGATGAGTGATTGATAACCTCTTAGCAGCGATTTGCGGTTTGAAATGAACAGATAGTCTGGACGGTGCAATCATCATATAGTTTAGTGTAGCTTCAAAATCCAAACGAGACCTAGCACATTTCTACGAGCGTCTTAGTGCTATGAAGCCAACAAGTATAACACCGCTTTCGTTTAAAGGTGAATTCACACTCATTAATTCCATTTCCAACACCACCATTTGTTGTCATCAGTTCGGTGACAGGTTGGATGCGGCCATCCAGCTTGCTCTGTCCTGAGCTAGGCAATTCAGATCACGGAATTCCTACATTCGATGTTTAGAATTATAATACACGCCTTTCCCTACTACTTTTTCCCACTTCTATCCCTAAGCAAACTAAACTCCAAGTGTGCTCCAAAGTCTCGACCCGATACGTTTCCATTCCTTTCCTTTAAGCAGCTTCATTTGGTTCGTCAATACTTGATATTACTTCTCCCCGGATAGCTAGCAAAAGTATTTCATTTCTTCAATCACATCTTAAAATGATTTTCATGTTTTCTTTTAGTCCATTCTTTTAAAGAGCTTTGGCTAATCTTCCTTCTCTGAGCCCAGAACAGTACATCAATTAATCACGAGTACAAGAGCCAACGGGTGGATCTTGCTTTGAATTTGAATGAGGAAGCTGCTTTCTATGGCACATGTTTCGCCATGAACGGGAGGCATAATAGGTCGTTGATAAGTATTGGTGACCTTGAGAAATTCCTGATGACCCGCGCAAAGAATCTAGACATAGTACCATTTCCATCTTTTCCATCAGCCACAGACAAAGGTACCCGAAAATTGCATTTTCCCTCTGATATCCTGATTCGTTTGGGGACTCAACAACTAATTTATTTTATGAAGTTTCAAAATGAAAAGTTCTCTATAATACACAAGTAATCACGTTCAGTGTAAAGAAATTTCCGGTAAAGTAAAGATTAGAGATTTATAACAATGGAATCTTTATGGTGAATAAATTCACAAGCGGGCAATTCGTATATAGAATTTTGAAATTTTAAATACTATTGAAAAACTGCGAGAATAATTATGTATTTTTTTAGGGTAACAGGCTACATGAGGGTAATCCACACGGTGTCAACTCCCCTTTAATAGCATAGGAAGGGATTTGAAAGGGGGGATGCGACAGGGTAGGGGAAGGTAACCAAGGGTTAACTAGGGCCCCCCGGTTTGAGGATCCTACCCGACAATTCGCCCTAGAAAAACCTGCATCCGGTAGGTCGGGCATTTGGTACTTGTCCCACGCCCTTCCGATGGCGGGAGAGGGGTTCGCTGTGGGGTCGCAGCTATCCCTCGCCGTGCCTTGACCGGTTTAGGAGGCAGCTGGCTGACTATTCCAATAGGAATAGCGGACAACTCTTACCGTATGCCCAAGGTCTGCGACCCCGGAACATACACCTTTCAAAACAGACCTTGATGCCTCGGCATGTTGGAACCTTAGTTAAAAAAAAAACCGGAGAGATGTGAAGGCATCCCCAAAGGTAGCCTCCGCCAGAGCTCTCTGGGAAGGTTCACCTATTAATAATGTATAGGAACATAACTGTTATATGAGCCATCATTTAATATTAAACTTAGAGAGAATCTTAATTTCGCCGCAGGATGTATTTGGTAATTCGACCTTGTACGGCCTAAGAAGACGGGAAATCCACGGGGAAGCGAATCAGATTTGAACACCTTCTAGTGGAGAGTCCATCACTACGTAACTTCTGACGCTGTTGTTCCCAAAGACCTGAATAACCCACAGGAAAAGATTTCTATGAAAGACCTTAAGAAGAAAAAAATCGATTCATATTAGTGGAAATGAAAAAAGCACGAAATGTTGCTTTGGAATTCGAATTAAAATTTAAACGGTATATCAAATAAAATAAATAACATAGTTTCATAATTCTCATTAACCCACCAGTGTGTGGAAGTACAGGTCGGAAATTTGATACTTAAACTTCACGGTTCGAAGAGTGCAACATTATATTGTATTAGTGCATTTGCATCAATCATAAAGTAATGTTCAAATATTTATTCGTTTATTACGTATCCAACCGTAAGCAGATATACTACACACCTGTTATCTCCATTTTATATCATAATTAATATGGTAATATACTCAAGCTAATGTCAACTATATTACGAAAATGAAAAAAATTACGTCTGAATGAAAACAATTAATAATAAAGATAGCCAATTCAGAGAAAATAAGTGATAGTATAAATACGACACAACGTTTCCGGGATCCATGTCCCTTTCCTCAGGAGCGAAGAACAGCCTAGAGCGACACAAGTGCACTCGTCGGTTGACAAAACTCAAAATAACAATATTACGAAAGGCTCACTATCTTTACATTAGGATAGACAAACATAAATTATAAGGCAGAGTTTTAATTGTTCGATTTAAATTGTTTACATGACTCGTTAAAAAATAATAAATCTATTAAAAAAATAATAATATTGCAGTCTCCTCAACAGTTTCATTCACACCTGAATCCTATTCGTGAATATCGGTTTAAGAAACACGGTAACGAATTTTGCCCATTACACACATTTTCCTCTTACGAAAGTGAGAGCAGTTCTCAGAAGTGAGTGACCGTCCTAAATAGTTGGTGAGAAGGACTCGATAATGAATCAGCTCAGTGCGGAATTGTGTAAAAGTATACATATACTGTTCTTGCCAAACAATTCCGTCAAGTTGTCTTTGGAACCAAGTCACCTTGATGCTCTCTAGTCTTGGACTAAACGGCCATATTTACAGAAGAATACTTGCCCGAAGTTATACCTAGCTAACAAAATTAAAATTCGTCTTAGACATGCAGCTCTCAATTAATTAATTAATTAAATTTAGAAAAAAACAGTATGAAAAGAAATTTCAAATGATACCAATTACAAGGGTTTCATTGACATACCACCAACTACATATAAGCACTGCCTTATTTTTTTCGTGAACGTATAACCCAGAAATATTAACCACGAGTGGATAAAAAGCTAACATTTAGTCTAAATAACAATATTTATAAACAATTTTTTCTTTATGAATCTATGCGGAGGGTTAAAATTCCGCTTTCAGTTTTTTAAATGGATCAGTAATAGAAGTAATCTTACTAAATAAAACAGACTGAAAGAGCATATATAATATATGATTATAACTGTCCCGTATGCGTTCTTAAACCAAAACGGTTGCAAGCATTTTACAATATATGGCGCGCGCAACAAGTGAGTGTATATCAGTTTAAAAACCTCGCCGAATTATAAGTGAAAAATATTCGCTAACTTAATAAAGTCTTAAAATTCTCCCGGTACCTTAGAGAAATAATAAAATAACAACTTTAACTTCACAGAAACCAAAATGCAGCCCTAAGAAAATCAAAAATAAACCCGGTACATTAAGATGGTAAAAACTATTCCGGGTAAATTTTTGTCAACCACGTCCACCTCCACGAAGAGGAACACAAAACTCAGCGACTCCTATAACTCAGAAATCGACAGCAATCTCGATCCGTTTTAATTATTTCTTTATGTAAACCCCTTTTACCATCACTCGTACGATAAGAGCGCTTCCATTCCTTGCCTTTTGGAGTTGAAATGAGATACTTAAAATTTTTAGAGAAACATTATCAAAATAAGCGTCCCCAAAAACGTTTTATTCGACGCTAATAATGGCCGTTTAGGCGTGTTTTTAAAATTCCACCCTCTCCATCGTCAGCCCTAGAGGTGGTAGGGGTGTCCGAATCCCTCCGTGATTGTTCCTGGATCGTAAGCAACATGTGAACAAAGTTTGGTAGAAATTCGTTTCGCCTCCCTTCTACCCTCACTCGTAGGGGTTGAATTACATTTAAACCAGTATGGTAAATGTCAGAATTAAACTGAGTGACTTCCATAACCTTAGATTCAATACCAGTCTCAGTTTTATATTTTATATACTGGCTTTTCAACCACTTCCTCCCCCACACCGAAGTGGGGAATAGTGAATGTCAGGATTAAACTCAATGACTTCTATAACCCTAGATTTGACAACAACCTCGGCCGTTTCGCGTTATGTTTCGTTACGCCCCTTCACCCCATCTCTTGGCGGTGATGCCTTCCCATGCCGTAAGGAGTTGAAATTATTCACTAAATAAATCTGAAGCAGAACCTATTAATCTGATCAACCCCGGAAACTATTCGAATTATCCAGTAGATCTTACGTACAGTGTTATTTTTTCAGGTTTCTTTCTGTTACTTATCGCTTTTGATGTTAATAATTACAAAGTTATCTGCCAGGAAATTGTTAAACATCATTCATCATCCCTACACCTAGAATGAATGTTGCCGAACAATGATGCAAGGAGATGCCTAAACTATGGTGGTTTTAAAATGGGTACTGATTTGACCTTGAAGCTCTTCCTTGCGACGACGAATCAATTTCATGCGATGTACATATTATTGCTCACGCAGCTGCAGTATGGGTATGCTGTTCATTATTGTTTATGTGGCAATGTTCGTCTAATTCTCTGCTCTTATTCGCCGACATCTAGAACGGTTCCATTTCAAACAGACTATGGGCTGTAGTTGACTTCAGTGCTACAACTGACTGTCACGCTTTGGATGGATGGAGGAGGGGAAAATCACGTAAAACAATCAGGAGTCACAATTTCTATATGGAGTCACGTTCTTCCCTTTCAAGTGAAGCAGTTCATTCATAGGTTTTTCACTTCGTTTTCAGATAACTCCTTTGCTTTATGTCTAATCGTTCATACATTTTGAGAATTGAATTTATTGTGTAAATAGGTTTAATGTTTTTTTTTTAAAATAAACTGCTACCTGCTTCTATACTGTCTTCGAACATATCAGCAATATCACTGTCATTTAGTTGCTTTCTGAACCTGGCTGCTAAGTTAAGGTATCTAAATGAAAATGGACACTTATCATGGAAATCTAAAACAGCCCTACATTACAACCCAGACTAAGACTCCTTACGTAATTAAAATAAATTGACTTGAGTATACTATTTCATACCGAGTGGAAACGTACAATACCTATCCGTTAGATGTACCTGAGAAACCTTCCATCTAGTTTCAGATCAATGCATTTTAATTTTGTTAACGTAAGTAAAGAAGCAGATGTAGGGTACTTACATGACCATTGCGGAGTTCTTCATGATGCGACCGCAAGGGCCAAATTGTTGAACAGGTGATGGGGCATTAAGCGACCGCGTCCGCCTGCAACAACCAACAAATAAATAAATAAATAAATAATCAAACAGACACACAACAAAAATTTTATATTCTGTATACTCTCTGACCATTCATACAATTGCATTAATTTTATTGGCATTAAAGTTTCATAACACAGATTACTTTCACAGTGTGAAGTATAAATGAAGTAACCGCAATCTGCCTGATGACAATGACAGAACGCCAAGGAAACTTTGTGTATTAATAAATATTGAATGCTTTATTCTTGGTAAATTTTCATGGTTGCAGCTTTCGTTATACTAGGAAAAAATAAATTGAAACGACACCAGAAATCTAAAAAAAACTATCCTTTAAGCTTATGTTTTACGGGACTGATGTAATGACAAGTGGAAACACTTCCGATGTCGTCGTAGATTTGAACCCGGTAAATTCAATTAAAATTTACCGATGAAGTTGTTGTTAATATCCTATCCCACATCTTTTCTGCTTAGTCCCGTTACACGGTCACGTGGACGTTCTGCGCTCCAGTTTTGTTCTGACGATGGAACTTCCAGAATGCTTAGGATGTCCCGCGTGGACGGTGTACTATCGCGGTTCTTCGCCAGTCTCTTTCGAGCTGTTGAGAGACCAACTGTCTTAACAAAAAAAATTGTCTCCGCGTACATTCGTAAAAAAATAAAAGAAAACTGAAACGCGAGAGAAGATTTTGGGTGCATCCTCTTGTCGAACAAAGATGCACAAAAGGAACTTTGTACTCCAAACTACGTAGCGACAAGGAATTGATTTTTAGATATATTAGAATGTCTGCACCTGCGTTCGACGAACTTGTTAGAAATGACCGACTGTGGAAGATCTCTGCATCTCGCTGACGGAACGGGTAGCAGTAACCGTAAGGCAAGTTATTTTTTCTTTTGGGCAACAGGCTACATGAGGGTGATCCACATTGGGCAACTCCCCTTTAATAGCATAGGAAGGGATTTGAAAGGGGGGATGCGGAAGGGTAGAGGAAGGTAGCCAAGGGTTAACTAGGGCCGCCGGGCTATATTTTAAGGATCCTACCTGGCATTCGCCTAAAGAAATGCAGGGAAAACCCTAGAAAACCCTGCATCAGGTAGGTCGGGCATTGGGTACTTGTCCCATTCCGATAGCGGGAGAGGAGTTTGCTGTGGGGACGCAGCATTCCCTTCTCCGTGCCTCAACCAGTTTAGGAGGCAGCTGGCCGACTATTCCAATGGGAATAGAAAACAACTCTTACCGTATGCCCAAGGTCTGCGACCCCGGAACATACACCCCTCAAAACAGGCCGAGGTGCCTCGGCTTGTGGGAACCTTAGTTCAAAAACGGAGAGGAAAAGGCATACCCAAAGGTAGCCCCTTCGTATCTCTCCTAAAAAGGTTCTGCCTGCGAGAGAAAATTCCTCGCAGGTTACCTGCGAGAGAATCCACTCGCAGACTTGTGTACACTTCAACCGTAAGGTAAGAATATGGGATCGTTTATTCACTTGAGGCCAGCAGGAAAGCCTGCGAGAGGATTCTCTCGCAGGTAACCTGCGAGGGATTTTCTCTCGCAGGCAAAACCTTTTAGGAGAGATACGAAGGGGCTACCTTTGGGTATGCCTTTTCCTCTCCAATTTTTAACTAAGGTTCCCACAAGCCGAGGCACCTCGACCTGTTTTGAGAGGTGTATGTTCCGGGGTCACAGGCCTTGGGCATACGGTAAGAGTTGTCCGCTATTCCCATTGGAATAGTCGGCCAGCTGCCTCCTAAATTGGTCGACGCACGGAGAAGGGAATGCTGCGTCACCACAGCAAACTCCTCTCCCGCTTTCGGAAGGGCGTGGGACAAGTACCCAATGCCCGATGCAGGTTTTTCTAAGGTTTTCCCTGCATTCCTTTAGGCGAATGCCGGGTAGGATCCTTAAAATATAGCCCCGGGGCCCTAGTTAACCCTTGGCTGCCTTCCTCTACCCTTCCGCATCCTCCATTTCAAGTCCCTTCCTATGCTATTAAAGGGGAGTTGCCCAATGTGGATTACCCTCAAGTAGCCTGTTGCCCTAAAAAAAACGTTTATTTACTTTAAAATAGAACTCATATCATTTTCGTTTAATCTATTTATTAATTAAGATATTATAAATTTGTTACATTTGTAAGTCTTCTTGCAAGGATTTGTCACTAGAGTTTTTCGGAAATTACATTTCTATTTGGAATATAAATTCAAATTGTCTTTATTACAACAAATTTATGGAAAACAATTTTTTAATTACGCGGCAAACTCAAATAAGCCCATTACAACACTTCGGAAGATTCCGTCGACGATGATGGAGCCCATGAGGGTAGAGCGGTTGCTGTATTTTCGGGACGACTCTGATCCTGCCGAGCTTCCATCGATCGATTCGGAATTTGGTTCGGGTACTGCAGGTTTCCGAAAGATGTAGACGGATGGATGGGTGCGTTTAAATTTGTAGTTTGCATGCTCATGCCTGTCCCACCGCCTTTGAGAGACATGATCAGCTGAAGCGTCTGACTGCGAAAGATAAGCTTTTGGTCCCGGTTTAAAGTTTTCATGAATGGCAGGAGTGATGTCAGAAAAGCTCTGTCGTCGTCATCTTCTTTCTCCTTTGAATCTTTAAGCAAATTCAATAATTTTTCTTCGAAAGCTGAACCTTCATTTCGCATCTTCGCTTTAAACTTTTCGTTGCTTTTCAGCCGGGCATTATCATCAATTTGGGAATAATCGACTCGACTGTTTTCAGCCTGTGAATCGTCAGTTTCATCTATATCTTTCGATTCTGAATGAGGACCGAAATTACTGTCTGTTGGCCCTCCTTCCAGATGATCGAGAAACGTTAACTGATCGTGATAAATATATTTTATGATCTTAGCGGCTGTCGATCCAGATTTTTTTAATTTATTGCGGCCTTTCATATATGCGTCCCTTGCAGTCTTCCATCGTTTCTGGACTTTCCCAACTGAAAAAAAGAGTTAATATGACACTTTACTTCCAACACGAAATGAAAGAAAATATTTTACTCGTATTTTATTCGATGTGGTATTTTTTCTGTTCAAAATTACAACTTAATAAAGTATTTCTTGTCTGCGTGTTTCGCAAGTGGGATCACGTTTACAGATTTGTTTTATATATACTATATCAACTATTGGGAATATTGTCGATCACATATCTGCTAGTAAATAGACAATGCTAAGAGGAAGTGATGCCAGAGTCTTCCGTAGAAACATGGAAGGAGATAAGCGACGGTTTCCTGAAGACAGCGAATTTTCCCGACTGCATTGGGGACATCGACGGCAAATCTTCCGTGAAGTAAAAAATACCAAAAATGTTTGTTTTTTTAATTACAAAAATTATTTCTCCATAAATCTGATAGCAATCTGTTACACATTTGTTGACATTGGAGCTTACGGGGGAAAACTGTTGCTCAAGTATTTTTTAAAGAAAGCGCGTTTTGGATATAACTGGAGAACGGTTCCTTATCACAGCCCCAGCCAGAACCACTACCGGGTACATATCAACCAGTGCTGCTATTTGTAATCGTGGCGGATGAGGGTTTCTCCTTAATTGAAGTTTAATGGTCATATACACGGAAGAACTGAAACAACAGGAAACCAGATTTTTAATTATCGTCCGACTCGAACTCGGACTTACATTTAATGTACTTTTGGGATTTTAAGCAACGAGTGGAGAATTTTCAACCGGCCTTTGAAATTAAATCTGAAATTAGACAAGTTGATTGTCAAAGCAAGCTGTATTTTGCACAATTTACTAATAACATTTTGTTATATAACTGGTTTGTTTTAGAATCGTCCACCCTAGAAAAGCCGTAATTTTCATTTGTGATCATGGCGTCTTCTGAGGAAGTAGTGATCGGGGCTGCAGTTCGTGTGGTTGACACTTGATCGAAAAGCCAGGAAAAAGATACAAACCAAGGTCACTGCAGGGTCGCATAGATTTTGTTGGAACACAAACTTTAAAAAAAAAGATAAATATCTATTGTGTGGAGAAATTCGGGATGATGGAAGCTTGAAAAACTTCCTCCGGTTCAGTAGCTACGACTTAATTTGATTTGCTTCGAATTCAGAAATAAATTGGAAAGAAAAATACTCCCGTTTAAGAAGGATATACCGACAGAAGAAAGTAGCATTGCGGCTCAGTATTTAGCTAGTTGTGATTCCTGTCAAAGTATGAGTTATTGGTTTAAGAATTCAAAGGAGAGATCACTGTACCAGAAGTTTTTAAGGCCTTTATTAAATTGTTGGCCGACTACATGATGGTAAAGTATTTTTTTGTTTTTTTTAGGGCAACAGGCTACATGAGGGTAATCCACATTGGGCAACTCCCCTTTAATAGCATAGGAAGGGATTTGAAAGGGGGGGATGCGGAAGGGTAGAGGAAGGTAGCCAAGTGTTACTAGGGCCCCCGGGCTATGGTTTAAGGATCCTACCCGGCATTCGCCTAAAGAAATGCAGGGAAAACCCTAGAAAAACCTGCATCAGGTAGGTCGGGCATTGGGTACTTGTCCCACACCCTTCCGATAGCGGGAGAGGAGTTTGCTGTGGTGAAGCAGCATTCCCTTCTCCGTACCTCGACCAGTTTAGGAGGCAGCTGGCCGACTATTCCAATGGGAATAGAGGACAACTCTTACCGTATGCCCAAGGTCAGTGACCCCGGAACATACACCTCTCAGAACAGTCCGAGGTGCCTCGGCTTGTGGGAACCTTAGTTCAAAAAAGGAGAGGAAAAGGCATACCCAAAGGTAGCCCCTTCGTATCTCTCCTAAAAGGTTCTGCCTGCGAGAGAACATCCCTCGCAGGTATTGCCTGCGAGAGAATAACCCTCGCAGGCCTTCTCATGATGGTAAAGGTCATAAAACTTCAACATATTGTTCTCGGAATTCAACCGGGTTTTGCATAATTATATTAGAACACAACTCCGAGAACAATATATTAGAAAAGAAAGCCTGCGAGAAGATTCTCTCGCAGGTAACCTGCGAGGGATTTTCTCTTGCAGGCAGAACCTTTTAGGAGAGATACGAAGGGGCTACCTTTGGGGATGCCTTTTCCTCTCCGTTTTTGAACTAAGGTTCCCACAAGCCGAGGCACCTCGGCCTGTTTTGAGAGGTGTATGTTCCGGGGTCGCAGACCTTGGGCATACGGTAAGAATTGTTCGCTATTCCCATTGGAATAGTCGGCCAGCTGCCTCCTAAACTGGTCGAGGCACGGAGAAGTAAATGCTGCGTCCCACAGCACACTCCTCTCCCGCTAACGGAAGGGCGTGGGACAAGTACCCAATGCCCGACCAACCTGACGCAGGTTTTTCTAGGGCTTTCCCTGCATTTCTTTAGGCGAATGGCAGGTAGGATCCTTAAAATATAGCCCGGGGGCCCTAGTTAACCCTTGGCTACCTTCCTATACCTTTACGCAACCCCCCTTTCAAATCCCTTCCTATGCTATTAAAGGGGAGTTGCCCAATGTGGATTACCTCATGTAGCTTGTTGCCCTAAAAAAAAAAAAAGGAACAATATATTAAACAACTACACCGGGAAAAAAATCTTTGGTCATACAACTTCCTTTGATCTTTGTACCCCCGCTGGGAACTTCACACGCTACATAACAAGGAATTTTCTATAATACATTAAGTTATACAATTTAATTTTCAGAGATTTTTTTAACTTTGTTATATAACACAATATAACATCAAGTGTGGACGCAACTTACTGAAAATTTTTTAACGAAATCAGTTGTGCTAAAATTAGACCTTGTAGTTCTCTAACTTTCTGTAAGTAAACTTTTAATTCGTAATCTAACTATGTGTCTTGCATTGCAGAAACGTATGAATTTAATTGATTAACCATAAATATTTCAATGTCTGAATTTTAGGTTTAAATTTTTTTTTTAATGTAACAGTGAATATTCTCAAATTCCATGCGACATCATAACATACATTTTTTGGTGTTTCCGAAAGATAGATGTTTTGAATCCTCTTGGCTAACATTTTTGGGGGTTTACGATAATAACACTTTACTGATTTCATCACATAATCGCCTTATTTTGGGAAAAAAGCAAATGTTGGTGAGTGACATCAATATTTTATTAATTAAATTTTTCGCTTGTGTCAATTGAAAACGTCATCACATCGTCTTTTTTTCCCCCGAAAACGGCAATAACGTAAGGTGAGTAACGTTATAGCTTTTCATTATGGTGGGATGATGTTGAGGTTGGCAGCACTGATGTCTTCGGACGTCATACTAGGAGTAAAAAATTCAACATGGCGCCCATTTGTACGAACTTTAGTCAAACCGTACGTAATTTAAATAAAAAAAAACATGTTACATACCACACTCCTTTTGTTTTCCTTCGTTGAAATTTTTAAAATCCGGAAATATTATTGAGCTGATATCATGCCACGTTTTCAGACGCAAATCCCGATTTTTGTAGTTTTCATGAGATGCATCCCACAGGTGCTTTCTTTTTTCAATTTCACAAATTAAACGTTCTGTGTCAATCATTTCATTAGACACTGAGCCGATCACTATACTGGAACAATGCAATCAGCTCTGCAATTACACTTCAACTGTAACATTCCGCGCGCGGATGCCGCTCAAGTGTGCGGTTCTAACTTGTCCCCGTGGTATTAGTCCGCGGCGCGTAGAGGTCACGCGGATGAATCTTCCGCCTATCGGACATCCGCTCAACTAGCGCGGACCGTCCGCGTCACTGTGTAACGGGCCTATACCATCAATATTATCATCAATAATATTGCACAATATTAGACTATGTTTATCGTGGAGCTGCGACAAACAACTAGAGCTGCGATACTAGCGGAGCGACAATGCTTTTCAATAGAACCGTTTATGTTGGAGCAGCGCTGTAAAACGCTCATTGGTATCAAGCAGCGACTAGAGCTGCGATTAAGGCTGGGCTCATTTTCTCTGCTCGCATCAATATTGGATTTCGACGTATTAATAAGTGAAGTTTGTATGAGGCCCTCATTGTGCGGTAAATTTGACTCAAATCACCACAAAAAATGGAATCAAGCACAACAATTACAAATAAAAAAAAAATATTTTTTAAAATATAGGCTGTACCAATTTTACAATGATTTTTCGTGGGTACAACTTCGAGGGTCATGGAAACAAAGAATTGGTAGTGCCGTAATATTGACAGAGTAAGACTTTAATAAGGAGGAGGAAGATGAAGACCTCAGTTTCTTTAAAAGCTTACTGCTGCATTTTAGATCGCTTTCGGCGTTAGAAAAATTGGAATACCTAATGAAAGTCATGAAAATATCTCAAGAATTCGTGAAAGGTACAATTATAACAGTGTTGAAACAAATTTTGATTTCTCTGAAGAGATGGAATTAGGAAATTTAGAGTATTAACCTGTAATATATACGATTAAGTAGCCATTTATAAATTATTATATTACAATCTCTCTCTAAATATATAAAAATTAAAGTCTGTGCCCCCTATGCACTTCTTAATTATTCACCCGATTGCTATGAAACATAGCGAGTTGTGCGAAGGTTTCTGCAGGCTTTTCGAAGCGTTAGAAAACTCCGAAAGGGTTAAAGGAGGTGCTACTTTAATACACGCTAAAACCGCCATTTTTAGCGTCGAATAATTAGTTTTCGGGGCCGATCAGATGTTTTTAGTGTACAATTTTATCCCCTTTACAGAATGGGAAAGCAGCTTCACCACCAAGAAAGGGGGTGGTCATTACATAAAATTAACGCGAAAAAACCGAGGTTGGTGTCAAATCCGGGATTATAGAAGTCAATGAGTTTAATTGACATTCACTATGTCAGTTAAGCTGTAGTTCAGTCGTTAGCTGTGGTTGTTGAGGAGGAAGTGGGTGGAAGGCCGTTATATAAAAGTAATGAGTACACAACTGTGACAGTATTGAATGAGGAAGTCTCTAAGTTTAATTCTGACATTTACCATATTTGTTTACATGTAGTTCAACCCCTGCTAATATGGGTAGAAGGGGGACGAAACGAATTTCCGTCTGCAATCTTAAACGCGAAGAGCAATTTCTAACAAGCTTTACACATGTTACTTACGATCCGGGAACAAACACTGAGGGACACATCTACCACCTCTAGGAGTGGGGATGGAGAAGGTGGCATTTAGGTAACATTACTAAACGGCAAATGTTTGAGTCGAATAAAACGTATTTGGGGACGCTGATTTTGATAGTGTTATTCTAAAAAATTTAAGTAATTCATTTCAACTCCAAAAGGCAAGTAAGGGAAGAACCGTATGGGTGGTGGTGGAAGTGGTTTACATAAAAATAATGCGAAAAGAAAACTTTGGTGTCGATTCCCGGGTTATAGGAGTCGCCGAGTTTAATTCTCGCATTAACCATGGTGGTTAATGAAATTTTATGTTCCTCTTTGTGGAGGTGAACGCGGTTGAGAAAGGGTTACCCGGAGTAGTTTTGACCCTCTTAAGGTACCGGTTAAATATTTTAATTTCTTAGGAAACCCTCTAAATTTTGGGTTCTATTTAGTTAATGTTTGTATTTATTTACTTCTTCAAGGGTCTGGAATAGTTTTAGACTTTATTAAGTTATAGAGTATTTTTTACTGTTTTAATCCGCCATGATCTTTGAGACACTTATTTTATGTAGTAGGAGGAATCTCGAATACTGTCAGTCATCGTCGTGTTTCTTCGAAGATAGATGCCAAGGGGATTAGGTCGGGGAGGAAACCGTAGATTTTTTTTTTAATTTCAAGGCACTAAACTGGTCAAATGTGACCTACCATCAATTTACATCTTCATTAAATCCAATTATTATGATACTATTGTTCGTCCAGTGGCGTTCAAAGTTTTCAAGGCTCTAACGGGGAGATCACTCCACGCACTAGGTCTGTTCTTTAACACTCACTACACTAACTCGAAGGATTTTGTTCTCCTAAGTCGGCGGTGTAAGTTTGCGTTGTCGAGTATACGAAGAACGCCTGTGTTGGAATGTTGATGAAGACGGTCTTCATGCTTACCGGCAGCTCTTTTTATTACTTTTTTAATTAAAGGGATCTTTAGGTCTCTATGTAAACCAGTGTTTCTTACATACCACGGGGCATCTACGATGATTCGCAGTACCTTGTTCTGTCATGTCTGGATGCTCTTGACGTTGGTATCGCTTGCACACCTCCAAAGTTGGATGCCGTAAAGCCAGATCGGTTTAAGTACCTGAATGTATATATGTATTTTGTTTTTTATAGACATTCTTGAGAGTCGTCCCAGGAGCCAATATAGTTGTCGCATTCTTATTAAGAGTTCTTCGCGCTTTTTCTTCACGTGCTCTTTCCATTTGAGCTTAGTGTCCAAGGTCATGCCTAGGTATTTAGCGGTGTTGGCGTATGGTACAACAACACCGTTAATGTTCACTCTGGGTATTGCATTCAATTTTCGATAAGTGAAGTTCACGTGTACAGATTTCGACTCATTGAGTTTTATCTTCCATTTCTGAGTCCATTTATGGATCTTATCAGTAGCACTCTGTAGTTTTCTGGTTGCTTCTTCTATTGATGATGCTGTAGCAAGTACTACTGTGCCGTCAGCGAATGTAACTACAGTTACGTAAACTATTTTGGGTAAATCGCACGTGTAGAGTCAGTACAATATTGGTCCCAATACGCTACCCTGTGGAACTCCTGCGTTAATCTCTTTGAAGTTCGAGTACTCTGCTTCTTGTCTGACTGTAAAGAATCTTCCAGTAAGGTACGATTCCAAGAGTTCCAAGTGCTGAGCTGGTAATATTCCAGTTAACTTGTGTAGTAGCTCTTCGTGACAGACTTTATCAAAAGCTTGAGCCACATCAAGAAATATGGCTGAGAAGTATTTCCTGTTTTCCAAAGTCTTCTCAATTTGATCCGTAATCCTGTGGACCTGATCAATGGTAGAGTGATTACTTCTAAATTCAAATTGATGGTCCGGAATCAGCTGTCTTCTAGCAATAAGTGACTTCAGAGGGGACCGTAAATGGGTAAATTTTATAACACTAGAGCTATTGGTGCTGGTTAAATGAAATGTTTACCAAGAGGTTAGTGTCTAATCAAATCCTAATCCGGGTTAATTTAAATAAGTACCCGGGCAACAACGGGCCCTAGGCTAGTATATTATGCGTATAAACAACAATTTTACTGTCTAAATACCGAAGTGTCAACATTAATCGTTCCTCTTGTAAAATTGGTATTCCGTGGAAATTAAGTCAGCTTTTATGGAGTTTGTCAGAAATGGTCATTAATAAATAATCAAATGTTTCTATTCGCATATATTATGCAAACTCTGTGGGATGCTGCCTTAAATCTATAATTCATCGGAATCCCTCATTTTTTTGAATATTCGACTTGAGCTTCTACTAGATCCTGGAAGTCTCGAGTTGAAGAAGCACAGCACGCGACGACGCTCTTATCGCTGCTCTAGTCGTTTGTCGCAGCTCCAACACAAACAAACCGTGACGGCTTATGAAACAGGTAAAATCCCCTAAACGAAGCGTTGATTTCTATAATTAATAAAGGATGACCAGTAAAAGTAATTTAGTATTACTTTCCTTGCTCTTGCAAAATTGTAGAGCGCAGTTAGTACAATGAAAATTACATATTTAACATTTGTAGAACAAGAATTGCAACCAACATAATGTACCAATGTGAACAAAAAGTAAGGTGAATTTATTTATAAAATATAAATTCTTTATTTATTCTTCCAAATCAATTTCATCCCCTTCAAAGTAATCCCCGTACGATAAAACGTACTTTTTCCAACGCTTTTTCCAGTCCTCGAAACAGTCGGAATAGTCTTTTTTCCCGTATAGCCTTCAAGACCTTCTTCGATTCGGTTTTTATCTCCTCAATCGTGTCAAAACGGCGTCCCCGCTTTGGCCTTTTGAGTTTGCTGAATAGCCAGAAGTCGCACGGAGCAAAATCAGGCGAATACGGTGGTTGCGGAACGATATGAGTCGAGTTTTTGGCAAGAAAGTCGCGAAGAACCAATGCAGTATGACATGGTGCATTATCGTGATGAAGGAACCAAGAGTTGTTCGCCCATAATTCCGGCCGTTTCAGACGAATAGCTTCACGCAAACGAGGCATAACGCTCAAATAATATTCTTTGTTGACAGTTTGGCCCGGCGGAAGGAATTCATAGTGCACCACACCACGATAACCAAATAAAACTCTCAACATGACCTTGATTTTCGATCGACTTTACCGTGGTCTTTTCGGTCTTGCTCCACCTTTTGCACGATATTCGCTGGATTGGTCGGTGGTTTCAGAGTCGTATGCGTAAATCCAAGCCTCGTCTCCAGTAATGATGCATTTCAAGTGGTCCTGATAGTCAGACAGTAAAGTTTCACAAACATTAACGCGACGCTTTTTTTCCAAAAAATTGAGCGATTTTGGCACCAATCGAGACTTGACGCGTTTGAGACACAAAACATTCTTCAAAATGATTTGGGCTGAGCCAAATGATATTCCAACACTATCAGCGAGATCTCTAATTGTCCATCGACGATTTTCAAGAACCAAATCTTTGATCTTTTGGACGTGGCCCTCGTCGGTAGACGTTGATGGTCGTCCAGAGCGCGGTTCGTCTTCAACGCGTTCTTGGCCCTCTTTGAACTCTTGTACCACTTATAAACGCCTTTTTGTGCCATAGTTTTATCACCAAAGGCCTTCCGCAACATTTCCAATCTGTCCGCACAAGAATATTCGTTCCGCAAACAAAATTTGATGCAAGTTCTTTGCTCAACAAAATCACCCATTGCATAAATCGAAAAATTCACTTTTGGTTGTTTACAAAAACACGTGTAACTCGGACATAATTCAACCTTTTAACAAACAGACGCTTGGCAAATATTATAGACAATCCTACCAATGTAGGAAAAAACTTACCTGCCTTCCTAATACCCGGGAGTTTTAAGTGTCCATTTCACATTACTTTTTTATCACAGTGGTCCATCATGATTTTAAATAAGATAAAATTGTTAAACTTCATTTAGTTCCAGTTCAATGCATTTTAATTTTTTGGTACTGTTGTTTGTGAGCGTACGCAAATAAGACGCAGGCTACTTACATCATCATCATGATTCATAACGCCAAGAAAAATTTTGAAAGCTAGAGCATCTATTACGTTTCTGCCTATGTTATACACGAAACAGTTCCAGCAAGTTAACTTCACACAAATGTAAAATGAAAGCGAGTCATGACGAAGGACATAAAATTCCATTATCCACCGTGCTTAATACGAGAATTAAACTCAAAGACTCCTATAACCCCGGAATCGACACCAAACTAGTTTTTTTAATAGTTTGTTATGTAAACCCCTTTGGGTGCTTCCGTCCATTACCTTTTGGTGTTGAAAATAGACACTTAAAAATACTAGATTGACACTATCAAATTAAGAGACCCGAAAACGTTTTATTCGACGTGCATAATAGTAATTTAGGAATGTTTTTAAATTTCATCCCCTCCACCCAGACTCCTTGAAGCGGTAGATGTATCTTAACGCTTCCTGGATTGCAAGTAACGTGTAAAATGTTCGGTAGAAATTTGTCTACGTATTTAAAATTTGTTTCACCCCTTCAATCTCTAATCCGATGGGCTAAACTACATATTAATCAGTATGGTAAATGTCAGACTTAAACTCAGTGACTTCCATAACGTCAGATTGAATACTAGCCTCAGTTGTATACTCTTTACTTGTATGTAACGGCCTTTCAAACACATCCTCCCCCACTTAGAGGCTTAACTGACATAGTTAAACTAATTGACATCTATATGCATGGATTTGACACCAATCTCGGTTGTATCTCGTTTTTTTTATGTAACTGCCCTCCACTCCCACACTTAGTGCTGTTATGAGTAGAAATTATACACGAAAACTTTTAAAGAAGAAACTGTTAATCTCATCGACTCCTCAAACGTTTTATTCGACGCAAAAAATGGCGTTTTTAGCAATTTTATAAATTTTACCCCATTTATTCCGTCGGATTTTACTAACGCTTCGAAAGGCGGACAGAAATCATCGCGGGCGTGAACACATCAACTGACTAAAGTTTCACCACAATCGATATATATTGGTGGGGAGAGCATAGGGTCACACAGACATAAATTTTTACATACTGTACGCGGGTGGTCTGAAAAGTAAATAAAAGCTAGTGAATTTCGTTGTTCATCTGTTGACAGTTACTCACCAAAGTTTCAGCCATTTGTTATGTAACAGTCGTTTGAGTGAGTTGATGTGAGTGTTTTTGTGAAAATGGAGAAAATCGAGTATCGAGCTGTTATTAAATATTTGTTTTTGAAAGGCAATACTCCTACACAAATCAAAAATGAGTTGGAATCTGTGTATGGGGACACTGCACCATCATTTACCACAGTGAAATTTTGAGCAGCTGAATTTAAACGTGGCCGAAAGAGCTTGGGAGACGATGAACGTTGGGGACGTCCAAAAACTGCAACTACCGACGAAAACATCGCCAAAGTTCACCAAATGGTACTACACGACCGCCAAATAAAAGGGAGAGTTAGCAGAGGTCATGAACGTGTCAAAAGAACGTGTTTGTCACATATTAAATCAATATTTAGGCATGAGAAAGCTGTCGGCGCGTCGGGTGCCGCGTTTGTTCACGTTAAACCAAAAACGTGTTTGAATGAACGTTTCCAACGCTCTGTTGGCGAAGTTTATGCGCAATAAAGCCGAGTTTTGGCGCCGATTAATTACTGTAGACTTGGATACATCATTAGACGCCCGAAACATAAATACAGTCCAAACAGTGGACTAGAAAGGGGGAACCGGTTCCAAAAAAAAATCAAAAACTGTTTTTTCGGCTGGGAAAGTGATGGCGACTGTTTTTTGGGATAGTTATGGAGTTATTTTAATCGATTATCTTCAAAATGGAAAAACCATTACAGGAGCATCATTACTTGACAAGCTGAAGGCAGAACTTGCGGTAAAAGAAAATCCTGTTTCACCAAGACCTCAGCGGTTGCTATGGCGAAAATCCACGAATTACCGTTTGAACTGCTTGACCATCCGCCTTACTCACCGGATCTTCTTCTTGTTCCTTCATCTAAAAATTGAGCGCCGAGGACAGATTTTCGTCAAATGAAGAGTCAATCACGTCATGAACAATTATTTTGCAGAGAAAAACGCCGAGTACTTTTTGGGTTACAGAGATGGGAGCATCGCTGGGAGAAGTGTGTAGAGTAACAAGGAGACTATGTTGAAAAATAAACTAAAAAAATTAAAAAAAACATATCTTCTATCATTGTTGGGTCGGAAACTTTTCAGACCACCCTCGTATATAGATAGTACAAAGTTACCAAGAGTTTGAGTGTCACAAAATATGGAGTAATGTAACATCTGCATTGTACAAGGAATTTCAAAGCATTTAACCAAATATAATTGTGTACTTACTACAATGTATTTTATAATGTAACAAATTATCGGTGTAGAGTAATATTCTGGAAAATACTAGTCTATTTCAATTGTTACTTTAATTAGAAACAAGCATAGGAAACAAATTAAGAAATAACATTTAATACGTTCAAAATATTGTGTTTCAGTAAAAGTTGAAATTAGGGGGAAAACAACCATTTTGGTAAGATATGTCTGCAAAAGGAAAATATTGTGTCAAGTCCTCAACTATTTACTAGAATGTCTAAGTGAAAGTTATTTATCGACGCGCAAGGGAACGCGCTGCAAAATAGAGCTTGGGTAGTCACTGAGAACAGTTTCACTCGAAATCAGGAGCAGAGTCAAAACCATCACTACAAATTTATATTTATGTTCGCACGAAGGTAGAAATTAATGTTTCACAAAGGTATAAGTTATTAAAAGTTGGCTAAACCTTTTAACAACACACCTTACAACGCGTTACATGGTTTTTAATAAGGGTAACTTTAAACCTATGTATGGTTCACAATTATTAGTCTGTTATATGGAGGTTGTAAAGCTCCCTCCTGTTAAAATGATTAACACTGCATTATATGAGACTGTGTGTGTGTGTTTTTCCCCCCGAAAATTAATCTGTCATCAGTTTTTATTAATCAGAAGAACCTCTCAATCGTCGACTGGTTTAACATTCGTAGTAGTGGATTGTGACATATGGACCTGGTCAGCTGGCGAAAAACAATTCAGCTTGTATAAACGTATAACTGGCTACACAGCGAATGTACAGAGTGGGTAATCAGCTAGATTTTCCATATCAATTAGATAGATAACGATCGACAAACACAGAAGCGTGCTCTAAAATGATTGCTCCCACAAAAAATCAATCGTGAAAAATTAAAAACTGTTCCACAATGTTTCAATTTTAAGCCAAATTATATTCAATCATGAAAAATTCTGTTTATATCAGAACTGAAAAAAAGTTTGTAAATGCAATTGAAGTGTTGCAGATGTCACTTTATGAGTTTCAATCTAATATAGTAACATTTGGTAATCCTGTTTCTTGTCTACTTGAATTGATGAATTTCCAGAAGTATATAATAATCTGGAAATAGCATATTTTACATGATTAAAACTTACAAAATATCGAATAATCTCTTCTCAGGTCTACCTGATGCAGGTTTTTCTAGGGTTTGGCCTACATTTCTTTAGGCGAATGCCGGGTAGGATCCTTAAAATATATCCACGGAGCCCTAGTTAACCCTTGGCTACCTTCCTCTACCCTTCCGCATCCTCTTTCAAATCCCTTCCTATGCTATTAAAGGGGAGCTGCCACCATGTGGATTACCCTCATGTAGCCTGTTACCCTAAAAAAAATTAAAAAATAAAAAGATATGTATATTATTTTAGTGTGACAGTAGTGGAAGAATGCGCGGCGTAGTTGCACAAGAAGCATCCATCGTTCGGGTCCCACTATCAGATTGGCGGAAGGACGCCAGGATGTTCTCACAGCTCTACACTTTCCCACGTCTTCGTTATTTAATATGTATAATTTTCTAAAAGCCCTTTCACACTGCCTATGCCTCTCAGAGTTTAACAGTGCATTCCATTTGTTTAGCTGTCCATTATAATAATTCGTAATTTTACGATTTGAAAGAGTTTGGCTACCAGTATCCTAAAATAAAAATCTTGGACGAAATGTGATCAAGACAGACTTCTATGACACAAAAATGGACTCCTATATTTTGAAATAAAGCAGTTTAGTCCTGTCCTAATCGTAGTATACTGCCAAGTATTAGCATAATTTTTATTAACCATCAGTGTACATAGTGGAATTGAAATTTACTGAAAGTGCGTTTAAAATAAATTTGTTAATAATACCACAAATAAATTAGTTATTTAATACAATGAAATTCGAGAATTATATCTCGTCAAATTACAAAAAAAAAGTTTTACAACATTTCGTATCAACTTCGGGATCTCAATCGGTTAATACATTTTTTATCTAAATTAATATACCTATTTATATGTGCGTTTAATTTGGATATATTCCCTTATGGTTCAATGTGTGACGATTAGGGGGGGGGAACTTGAGATTCTACAAAGATTGACAATTTAGACGAAGAGAAATTACTGATAGTTGCACTTTGGTGGAGGCAAGTCAGTTCAGAACATAAGCAAATCGTCCGCAACCATTTATTTCAAATTTAGATATTTCAAATAAACGCAACAAAACTACAGTCAGACGCAGCTTGCTCGGCGGGACTAACTTTTATCTCGGATGGCCGTCCAAAGGGACATTCAGATTCCAAACGGTAGTGCAATCGGTCGTTTTTTGTGTGTGTGTGTCTCAGCATCGTTTACAACAAATCGGAGAGTTGAGTGGAGGATACAAATATTCTTGCCACCGGACGAATGCCGGATAAATGGTGCTTCAGTT
Organism: Zhengitettix transpicula; assembly: GCA_037074705.1. NCBI lineage: Eukaryota > Metazoa > Arthropoda > Insecta > Orthoptera > Tetrigidae > Zhengitettix > Zhengitettix transpicula. The sequence continues at coordinate 116,892,782 of CM073592.1, read as the reverse complement.
TGAGAATAAGCAGACAACAACCAGCTCACAAATATCGAACTGAAATGATCCAGTAAAAAGACAGCTGTAGCGTGTAGGGTTGGACTGCATAAAGAAGTACAAGAAAAATATTGCCGTTTATCCAGAGAATTTATTTCCCAATAGCCGCACGAACTTCACCTAGTTTTGTAATAGAAGCGCGTGGTGAGTTCAGCAACGTAGCTGTTTATCGCCCCCCCCCCTACCCTCCCCGTCCATTCCACCTATGCTGTAGCAGCAGACGATCCGCCTTCCGAAATGTGTTGGACTATACTGATTAACTTGCTTAATTAATCAACTGTACAACATTCGTAACAGACTGAAGTAACAAACAAATAAAAAAACATATAGAATAGTAAATAAATTGATAAAGTAACTGTTATCCAATAAATAACAGGAAAATTACACTTAGTTTTGTTGAAGGTTTGCTGCAAATCACAGGAAATAGTTATGTCATTACGTAACATATCTATCGTGTATATATATTGTAGTCGTCCATAACGACTAACGTGATGCAATTTTCCCTTCTGTTCTTCCACCAGTCAGCCTCTTCCTACCACAGCACTTTCTACCTGAAATATCAGTTAGTTATAAACTGCGACCCTTCCCTTCAGACACGAGTGACGCCATTGTTGTACGAGACACTCCGACGCCGAGATTACGGGCAATGCCCGTCAAAGATACCACACTGCACGGTCGTATCGTGATGTAGCAACGCGTTCGGCCATTCGGTCCGACAAACACGCGGAAGCTTGCAATGCCTAGCAGGAAATTGCAAATAGTGTTTACCTGAGAGTGCGAGCGTGGAAGAGCGGCCGGACAGCGTCGCTATCTTCGCCGGGCATGTTTGGTTCTGTCTCCATCACTGACTGCAGACAGGACCCCCAGGACCCCCCCCCCCAAATCCCCTCTCCGGCGTCGCAAACAAGATTATACAATCGCAGACACTGACCAAGAAACACCTCGATAATCGCCTGCACAATCAAATTTCTATTCGTGCACTAGTTCGTAGCGCTTCACGATGACGAGCCTCCATTGCGCTTGTTAATAGTTTATCACGGGGATGGACAACCTTTTTTTTTGTATGGTGGGCCACGGGCCAAAACAAAAACAATTTATAGTAATAGTATTTATTTACAAAAGAGACGGTACAGATATGTAAGTATACATAGTGTTGGTGTGACACATAATAAAATAATAGTGTTACATCTCTAACTAATGGCAAATTTGGGATTTGCCTTTCTTCTGTAAGAAGTTCAATATTGGGTGAAAGTGACGTTGTTGTTACGCGTAAGGAGCTTTCCAAATTAGAATCGATAATTTTCCATCTCATTTGTGCTTTCGTTAAATTCATTTTTTAAATAAATTTAACACAGCAATAACAACAGCCGAAGAAGGACATCATTTTACACATAAAATTAATTCGATTTGGATATTTATCTTAGGAAATATATCAGGTAAAAATCTTGCACAGATACTTCACGAAAATAACATTTTAGAGCATCATCTATCTGTCTGGAGAGTTCAAATAATTCAATTTGAAGCGACATTTCTACTTGCTCCACGTCCACGTCGAAAGGTGTCATGACTATTTGGAACTGAAGTTCACGTGAACGGAAATTCTCAAATTTGGATGTAAATTTTGTAATTAATTACGATAATTCCTGAACAATGGAATTTTTTTCGAAATTTTTGTGGGCTGCTAGAGTGAGAAAATTATATGTATTTCCTGCGCGAATCTGATTTTTCCCAACAATCTGAGTTTTTATTGAAGATAACTACTCCCACATTTTTTCTCCATCATCGCCGGGGCACCATCTATAGTGATACCGTTAACTTTGCAAATTCCAGTCTTTTTTTTAAGGGCAACAGGCTACATGAGGGTAATCCACTTTGGGCAACTCCCCTTTCATAGCATAGGAAGGGATTTGAAAGGGGGGATGCGGAAGGGTAGAGGAAGGTAGCCAAGGGTTACTAGGGCTATGGTTTAAGGATCCTACCCGGCATTCGCCTAAAGAAATGCAGGGAAAACCCTAGGAAAACCTGCATCGGGTATGTCGGGCATTGGGTACTTGTCCCACGCCCATCTGATAGCGGGAGAGGAGTTTGCTGTGGGGACGCAGCATTTCCTTCTCCGTGCCTCGATCAGTTTAGGAGGCAGCCGGCCGACTATTCCAATGGGAATAGCGAACAACTCTTACCGTATGCCCCAGGTCTGCGACCCCAGAACGTACACCTCTCAAAACAAGCCGAGGTGCCTCGGCTTGTGGGAACCTTAGTTCAAAAACGGAGAGAAAAAGGCATACCCAAAGGAAGCCCCTTCGTATCTCTCCTAAAAGGTTCTGCCTGCGAGAGAACATCCCTCGCAGGTATTGCCTGCGGGAGAATAGCCCTCGCAGGCCTTATGTCCCGGTTTTTTTTTTTTTTCGGGCAACAGGCTACATGAGGGTAATCCACTATGGGCAACTCCCCTTTAATAGCATAGGAAGGGACTTGAAAGGGGGGGATGCGGAAGGGTAGTGGAAGGTAGCCAAGGGTTAACTAGGGGCCCCCGGGCTATGGTTTAAGGATCCTACCCGGCATTCGCCTAAAGAAATGCAGGGAAAACCCTAGAAAAACCTGCATCGGGTAGGTCGGGCATTTGGTACTTGTCCCACGCCCTTCCGATGACGGGAGAGGAGTTTGCTGTGGGGACGCAGCTTACCCCTCGCCATGCCTTGGCCTGTTTAGGAGGCAGCTGGCCGACTATTCCAATAGGAATAGCGGACAACTCTTGCCGTATGCCCAAGGTCTGCGACCCCGGAACATACACCTCTCAAAACAGACCAAGGTGCCTCGGCATGTGGGAACCTTAGTTCAAAAAAACCAGAGAGATGTGAGAGCATCCCCAAAGGTAGCCCCCGCCAGAGCTCTCTGGGAAGTTTCACCTACGAGAAATCCTCTCGCAGGCTTACTTAATGGGATCTTATGTCCCGGTATATTCCAGTCTTTAAACATTAACTTTTTATCTTCCCCTCTTGTAGTGTCTCATGTGCGAGCAAATCTTATTTTAAAATTTTGGTCGTCAGCAGCAATAATATGCAACAGAGAAAGTTAGTGACGGGCCGGACAAATCTTGCACGAGCGACGGATGTGGATTGCCCACCGTTGGTTGATCGACTGTTATTTGTCACCTAACGAAGAATTGTCAACATTGCGGGGAATAATAATGAAGGAAAACAAAACAACGATTCCCGCATCAACATCAGTGAGAATTTATCAGAGTGGCGAAAACATTTCCATTGCTTACCTCTAGTCGAAAGAAATTTTTTATGGACCCTTAGCACATTAACGAAGAAGGTGTAGACAGTCGATGTATAGTTTAATCCACGTAGTGGCCACTCTTCTCTTATAGCATAGGAAAGGGGCTGAAAGGGGGGGACGCGGAAAGGTAGAAGAAGGCAGCGAAGGGTTATCTAAGTTTTTTTTAAGCCCTGCAGGCTGCTTGAGGATAATCCACATGGTGGCAGCTCCCCTTTAATAGCTTAGGAAGAGATTTGAAAGGGGGGATGTGGAAGGGTAGAGGAAGGTAGCCAAGGGTTAACTAGGGTCGCGGGCTGTATTTTAAACATCCTACCCGGCATCCGCCTAAAAGTGATGCAGGACAAATCCTAGAAAATCTGCATCCTGTAGGTCGGGCATTGGGTATTTGTCTTACGCCCTTCCGATGGCGGAGAGGGGTTTGGTGTGGGGACCCAGAATTCCGTTATCCGTGCATCGACCAGTTTAGAAGGCAGCTAGCCGACTGTTCGAATGGGAACAGCGAACAACTCTTACCGTATGCCCAGAACATACACCTTTTAAAACAGGTCGAAGTGCCTCGGATTGTGGGAACAGTTCAAAAACGGAGAGAGGAAAAGGCATCCCCAAAGGCAGCCCCCTCCATCTCTCCAAAAAGGTTCAGCCTGCGAGAGAACATCGCTCGTAGGTTTCACCTGCGAGAGAATAGCCCTCGTCAGTGTTGTTAAATAGTTTTTTTTAAGGAGTAGGCAAGCTATGTATAGGGTAATCCACATAATGGCAACTCCCCTCTTATAGCATAGGAAATGGAGTGAAAGGGGGGGGGGATGCGGAAAGGTAGAGGAAGGTAGCCAAGGGTTAACTAGGGCCCCTGGGCTATGCTTTAAGGATTCCAACCGGAAATTCGCCTAAGTGATGCAGGGAAAACTCTAGAAAACCCTGCATCAGGTAGGTCGGGCATTTGGTACTTGTCCCACGCCCTTCCGATGGCGGGAGAGGGGTTTGCTGTGGGGTCGCAGCTTTCCCCTCGCCGTGCCTTGACGAGTTAAGGAGGCAGCTGGCCGTCTATTCCAATAGAAACTGGAATGGAATTCAACAAATTCAACCTGAAAGAAAGCGTCACGGTTGCTGCAAAACGATAATTTGACAAAAGAAGTTAAACAGAGGCTTGGGTTGGCTCTTCCACATTCATTCTCCAGCTCGTGCAATTGTCCACATTCTTCTCTCCCGTGACGAGAACTGCCTCCGTCATACAACAGATGGCACTTCGACTAAAGTAAACACCGTTTAAGGTTATAACTGTACGAAATGTATGATAAGATGTCGCTGATTAGTTTCCTGATTAATTTCCACTTCGAATGGATATCAAATAAAATATAAAATTCACCAATAATTTTTCATTAACAAGTCGTTGTCACTTATATTCTCCCTAACTTCTCTAGTTCGTAGTTCTCATTAATGAAAACCAAATAGACTTGTACAAACAAAATTTTAAAAATTGGTAACGATAAATTCCCCGTTTTTGATTAAATTTTCGAAAAAAAAAGTAATTTAACACGAAATGTTTCGATGGAATAGACAAAAAAATGTTTGTAAACTGTGTAGTCGTCGATATATTCCCATTAATAATCCCCGTATTCTCATAAAACTTTACATTGAGGTCACGAGATGAATAAAATGCTTCATTATGACCATTGAACTTCCCACTGAATACTAAAAATGTTGAAGTTCTGTACAAAGTCTATTTTCTTCACAATTGACGGGCTAACTTCAGCTGTTTATCGGTATCTAGAACAATTATGTCTGATAATGAAATCATAAGGTTGCTGTCGATAAGGAGTTCGAATATGGCGACTCGATCCCGAGAAAAACGAATCGGTGTTACATTTATCGTCAAAAACATCTATTCGTAACAACGACACTTAAATTATGAAAAACAACTGAATTCTATTACAGCTCCCAGTAAAATCTACGAGAACTTGTGTCACTGTATAATTGAATTTTGTTTTGAGTATGACAGAGCAAAATCAGGTGACACGCACAAATACGTAGTAACAGCAAAATACTTGCGATCTTCTGGACAGTAACACTTAAGAATTACCAAAGGTCTGATTATGAAATTATAATTTCATTGTTTCATTGAATTGATATCTTTTTACGTGTAACGACCTCAATTACCTTACCATATCGTTATTGGTTTGTTTCGTGTAATTTATCCTACACCTGCATTGCCAACATCATTTTTATTATTTTAACAATTGAGTTACTTTGATTCAGTATATTTATTTTAAAGTTCATTAATATAATTTGCACGAAGTATCGCACAAATTAATTTAATACGAGAAGTATTTAATGTATTGTAATGATTAACTATAATGATTATTTAAATTGCCCCACGCTGTGGAAGCCAAAATGTAATGATTAACTAAAATGATTAATTATTAAAAACAAATTTATTCATGAAACGTACAATTTATTAGCCTTACTTTGGCACGCCAAATTAAATCAAAATTTACAAACCAATTTTTATTTTATTTTATAATTTTTGGCATTCTAGGAAAAACACCAACTTTTATATTTTACAAACAATTAAATCTAATAACTCTTCTTCTCAGGGTCTTTACTTGGTTTGATAAGTAAGAAACAATCAAGATTACAAATTAAAGAATTAACAATTCAAGCAAATTGAAACGAACGGAATACGAAATGAAAAGAAACGAAATCTGACTATACCCTTAACTACCGTTTACAGAAAATTTAATTACTTTAGTTTGTACTTACAACTGTCTTTCTGGTACCAGACTTAATGATTTCGAAGCTTGGGACACAATTCACAAAAATGCCGTTAATCACCGACTCTACACTTGAACAAACACACGGTTGTATTTCTTGGATTACTCCTCCAGGAACTCGATTATCTGCAACTCCGGTCAACCGTTGGACGTATTAAATTTCGATGCCTTTTGCGGAAAATGTTATTTCAGAGCACGTATGTACTTAAACCTTTTGTTTCAGCTTTTCAGATTTTTGTATCACTTGTCTCTCCGTCCAGATCTTTTTTACAAAAGTACTGAATAACATACAAGTCTCTCAGTTGAAATTACTAAATTCGGACCACGCTGTTCGTACTCTTAAAATTTCGCTCCCACTCTGGACCATAAGATTCGCCAGACTGCAATCAACTGAACTCCGTACGATGCACGCAGTTCACAACAAAGCTCGCCGACAAAGAGCCTGCCGTCATTGTTGTTCTTTGAGATCGGTGCCGCTAAACAATTTATTATAATTTAAACAATTTATTATAATTTAAACAATTAATGGCCTCCTTAATTATTATTACAGTATATTCGGTATTTCATACTTTTGGTGCCATTAATTCCAATTTATTCTTCAGCAGTTTATACTCTGTGGCCGACGTAATGAATTATAGAATCAAATCTTTGCCGACGTGAATTTGAAACGATAGGGATATCAATATACAGGGGCCCTGTACCTTTTTATAGTGGTTTATAATTTTTTTTGTCCATTCTAAGTCAAAAGAAACAATCTTATTATGCATTAATGAAACAAAGACGCCAGGAATTAGTTACTTGGTAGTTCCTACCCACGGTGCCTTACAAAAAAAAAGTTTTAATGAATTCTTGGGTAATTATAAATATAAACTGAAATAAAATGAAACAATAATTTCACTTAAATAAAAACTAAATCGGAATAGCCACCTCGATTAGAGTGTAAAATGAATATAATCCCAAATAAGCTTGGAGAGTCTTCAACTATTCAGTTACAGATTTCAACGATTTCCCACACAAATCATAAACCTGTTCAAAAATAGACTTGTGCAGGTGAACAACTTACCGTAGCCTCTAGTGTTGATGTTAAGTTGAAGTTAGTAGCGGACAATATTTTTAGAGCTTCTCATGCCTACGTATTTCTTTAAAGTTGGTTTCCAACGCTGAAGCGATTCGAATTCTTCATCACACTGAACTAAATTTCATTTTCTTGGTTGGTAATCGTTAAGCCGAGCTCGAAAAAAATACTATATCACGACTAAATTAATATACTAAGAACTTTGACTATACGGAATTTTTAAAATTGTTTTGAAATGAATTAACAACTTGAATCTCATTAGGAAAATGACGGCAATATCAGTGTTAGGCACTTAATGAGAGTAAGGAAAACCAGAACGCTAACCTAGAGAGCAGAGTCAAAAACGAAAGCCTTCTGGAGACAGACGGAAAACAGAACTGGCCAATAATCCGGAGGGTACAATTTTCAGAAAATAGAAATCCGGCAGATACTAAAGAGACAATAGTTGGAAACATTGCTGCGCAAAATGTATTGTTGCAAAAAAAGGTGCGATAAGCAATTTTGATATATTCTGCCTATTTAAGATAAATTATAAATAATCAACAGTCTTTCTGACGTTAAAAAAATATATTTAATAGAAATTACACAACGTTTCGTCGCTAATTTGCAACCTCTTCAAGTAAAACTTTTTTCAAAATTTTGATAGTAAAGGTCGTTGTCTGCTGTGGCCGAAGTGCACAATTTAAACGAAAAAGGTTGTTGTTAATTTATAATTTATAGCAGTCAGGGGATAGCAACCTTGACTGTCAAAATTTTGTAAAACGTCTTACCTGAAGATGTCACAAATTAGCGACGAAACGTTGCGTAATTTCTAATTAATATATTTTTCTGACGTCAGAAAGGCTGTTGTTTATTTATAATTCTGAATATATTCAGGACAGAAAGTCAGCTAGACGATGTTGGCATTTCTCTCGTGATACGTGTTCAGACGAAGACTCACCTTGGTCAACTCGCGACGAATGCGCTTCCGATGCTTTCATCAGAAATGGTAATTGGCCACTGTTGGTATCCGTGAGAAAGAAAGTCATTGTCCACATCACGTGCTCTCATAAGCTTTAATACAATAAAACTCTGTGTCCTATGACAAACCACGTATCATGCTGCCGGCAATTGTCTTAAAAATATATATATATAAAAATAAGCCATTAAGATCGAGACTAATGTTGAGAAGTACTTTCAGAGTTATTGGGCAGGTACTGCGTGTCCGACGTATAACTGTATTCTTACGTGGTGGCAAGTTACAACTGAAATGATCTACTCAGTTGCTAATGATTGGGCAATTGCTTTTTGTTGCTCCAGAAAATGTCGGATGAGAAAACGAACATCAGGTTTCTCATGAAAATCCAAATTATGTTATTGGATACGTGTCTTGTATCCCAAAATCTAAACGCACCAATTTTTATGCAACGGAAGAAGCACAAGCGAAAATGGCGGAGCCCCTGCTCATACTCACAGAAAGAATATGATATATAGAATTATTTTCAGCGCTGAACGGAATATATGGACAGAGGCGTTCACTCCAAAGGTTTCTACAAATTTGTAGGCAACAACCAGTACTGTAGATACAACCTGAAAAAAAAACTGAGTTACATATCGGTCGTTATTTTGACAACGTATTTATAGTCTTTGGTAGCATTACTCGTGAGAAAACTTTAATTCTGAATACAAATAATATAAACCCCTCATAGTTCCAGTTGATAGATACAAAAGTTTTGGACAGTGTTTTTGAAACAAAAATTAAATTCTGTGAAATTATGGCCTGTTATATAAGAATAGTATATATCAGAGACCAAACGAATGCCTGGTACCAGCAAAGACACTGTAAGTAGAGAGAGAAATTTTATAAAAGTTTTGTAAACGTTAAATAAGGATCAAATCGTCAGATTTCGGATTCATGTTCATTTTGTTGTCTAACTCTAATTTGTAAAAATTTGATTGTTAATTTGAATGTAAAAAAAGGTTGGTTCTTAATTTAAAAGGCCCAAATAAACGACCCTGAGATGAGAGTATATAAAATCTGTAAAATAGTAAGAACATGAATGTAAATAAATCACATCAAGAAATTGTTATTTTAATTTAAATAAATTAATTGTTTTGTGAAGTTTAAATTTTGTAAATTATTTAGCATCCTTTCATTTTTAAATTTTAATAAAACAATTCATCTATTAATTAACCATTGATATTACTTAATTTCTTTTAAATGTTACATTTTGGCCTGCCAACGAGGAACAAATTAACCATTTAATTAATTAATTACTGTTGTATACTACATAAATTGGCGTCCTCAACGTGGGCCGAATTCTTTTAATTATTTATGTTATTACAATATTATGTAATACTAATTAGAGGCCATTAATGATTTTAATAATTGGATAGTTATGATGCATTGCTAGCGGTGCCAATTTTCAAAGGTAACAATGTATAGGCGAGCTTTGTTGTGGGCTGCGAGCGCTTTCTGGAAACAGTCGGTCTAGTGTTGAAGTCGGGTGTGGAAGTCAAAATTTGATAGGGGTACAACGAACAGTGTGGCCGGCGTATAGATCAATCCGAGAAGGTTACAAGTTTTAGAATTTGAGTATAAAGTTTTGGACAGTGAAGTACATTGTAAAACAGCAAAGAGTAACCTAATGATTATTGCCACATTAAAAGTTCTACGAGTACCGAGACCGTCATGAGTTCCACATAGAGACAATTTTGTAACAAACTGTCTAATTGATAATCCGGAGGGAGCAGCAGTTCCAGTTCCCAGAGGAGAAACTCGAAAGCTACGACCGTGTTTTGTACCATCAAGTGTAGAGTCAGTGATTTCATGGCCTGTTAGTGTGAATTGTGAGCCCTAGCCCAGGAAAGCTAAGTCAGGTACCAGCCAAATATTTTGTAAGTACAAACAAATTTAATTAAGTTTTTGTAAACGATAATTCAAGGTAAAGGCGTCAGATTTCGCTTTCTCGTTTTTGTTTTGATTGTTTAACTTCTTAGTTTGTAAATTCTATGATTGTGTAACGTAAATATAAAGGCTGTTTTTTTACTTAGCAGGCCCAGATAAATGACCCTGAGAAAAGAGTTCTAAAATCTCTGAACATTGAAAACTTTAAATGTAATTTCGCATATAAAATGTTATAAATTTCTACTGAATAAAAGTAAATTGTATTGTAAAGTTAAAAGAATGTTGTAATTATTTAGCAATCCTTCACTTTAAAATAATATTGTTCATAAACGAACTATTGATTTAAATTCATGAAAATAATTTTGTTTAAATTAGTTGTTAATTAATATATTTTTAATTATTACAATATATATAGTAACTACACCATTATATATAAATATGCAAATAAATAGTGTCAGAAACTGTTTCTTCTCGTAAAAAATTAGTCTACGGAAATTGAATTTTCTTCATTTGTTATCGATAATTTATGTATTACACAGACTACACGAAAAAATAAAATTAGGTAAGCAAATAAAGGTTTTATTTATGCGCCACAATGTACATAACACAATGCTGTTTATTTCAAAAGGATTGGAGAACCCAGTCCTGGGTAATTTATAAATTCATAGATACCTGAAAACGCAAAAAACGGCATGTTCTCTATAACAAAAATGGCCACCATTTTTTAACCGAACATAATAATCAAAATTAATCAAAATTAGTTTTTAACTACCAAAACATAAGGGAATGCAGCAACAAAATATTATTTTTTCCGAGTTGGTGCGGCAACACTGTGCTGGACTACTTGGCATGGATTGACCCGATAAACATAACAATCTTTGACGTTATTGAATCGGTTGATATATTCCTCTCAGAAGTTCGTAAGTAACATATTTGTTTTGTGTATATATAACTGGATAACACATTCCAACTCTGCACACATTTGTAACTGTCGATGTCTTAATTAAAAGTAATTCAGCCTAATTTATCTGTCTTCTGAAATCATTACTCAACATATGTACCTTCTCTGGTGGTTTTTATAACTTATGAATCCAGATCGCTTTTTTATAGCTAACAAATTCTATTCGTTTATATTCTTGCGATTACTTTTCTTAGTGGCTTTCAAATTTATTTAATCTCTTCTAGTACTGAAGAAACAGCACTGCTATTACAATGTGTAAACTCTCTGCCATTTTATTTATCAGCCCCTTAAGCACTTTATATGCAAGTTTTCCGCTTCGAAATACAGTGGCCCAAAATCCATGAAATTTTGCACCTCTTTTCAGTTTTTCGCTAATAGGAAAAGCATGAAGCATTCTATTGAAAATAATTTTCAGTAATAAATTGTAGAGTCCAGTTGTTTTTTGCAGAGCATATTAAAATGTTTAAGAGTTTTATTTTCTAAGAGGAAGAAAAAGTCCAGCGTTTCAGAGAGTATATTCTATTTGAAGAGTAACGATCAAACTGGAGAGTCGAGTCCGAGCAGTTTTACAATTATTTCTTCCTTGCAACAGAATATATATAGTAAAGATTGGAGTTTTACGTCTGTTCATATGAAATAAATAATGAAGTTTTTTGACCAATACCAGACAATTTTTATTGATTTAAGACAATGTTTCGGTACGTGTTTGTACCTTGCTCAGGTCTTTCCTGCGGAGAAATTGTACAAAATAAATTTGTTGTTATCGAGAAGCCATTGAATTTATAAAAGTGGTTGAACAAAAAATATTATACTATTAACACAATGAAACTAAGAAACACTCACTTAAATATGCTGAACGTTAAAAACGATTTTAACATCCTATTAAAAAAACACAAACTTTAAAAGTTCTTCCGAGGCACTTATTCACCAACTACACACAAGCGCGGTCGCAGCTGAACTGAAGAGGATTTCCAATCCTTAATAGAATTGGCAAATTCCTTATTTAAGATCTGTCCCTGGGACCTTGGGACGTGTCTCGCAAACCAATGTGTGACACTCATCATCAGAAGTTACTAAACTAACAGTTTCAACAAACAATTATACAAAAATAATATTAAAAAATTAAAATCAAGAATCAACAAAATATAGCATTCCAATTTTGCTTAATTTAATTGTATCATTATGGAGTTGATGGTGTTTTCGGTCGTTTTTATGTATAGCATTTCAGACAAATTGCGTTTATATAGATTTTTCCTTATATCTAAAATCTCAACCTCTTTCCAATCAAAATCTCTCATTCTCATCCAGTCAATGAGTACTGACCACATTATGGTTCGAACAGTATTGTGTTCCTTAAGTCTAATTTCCAAAGCGCGTTGTGTTTGCCCTATATAACATTTATTACAATTTGGTTCACTACATTTAATTTTGTATACAACATTGTGTTGCTTTTCTTTATCAATTTTATCTTTGCCTTTTTTTTAAAATAAATTTGGAAAGATTATTGTTAATTTTGAAAATAACTTTAAAACCTAATTAAAATAAAAATCGTTTCAAGTTTTCGCTGACATGACCACAATATGGCAATACCATAAACTGATTTCACCTTATTCTTATTGTCTATTGTACTAATTTTGCTAGTATATTGGTGTTTATTAATTCTTTTAGATGTATGCTTGTAATAACGTTTATAGAGTATGCATTATTGATTAAAATATTTTAACAATTTTAATGTTTTGTGTGTTGTATATGGGATTAGACAACAGTAAGCCTTTGCCTAGGAGATTATACACCAAAGCTTTTTTCTTAATAAATAGAGTGGCTGGATAGAAAGTTTACGGCTCGTCCTGAATTCGTAGGTTTTCGGAACCAATTCGTTTCAATTGAGTCATTTTTGTTAATGACACATACATTTAAGAAGCTAATATTTTTATTATTTTCCATTTCATATGTGCATTGGAGTTTATCATGATAATTTTTAAAAATTTTGATGATGTCGTTAATTTCATTATTGCTTACTATGCAAAAAATATCCTCCACATATCTAAGGTATTGTTTTCTAATTTATTTAAACAATGAGTTTCTAAGTCTCTCATAACAAATTTCTAAAAAAATGGGAGATAACGGGATTCCCATAGGAGAACCTTCTATCTGTTGGTAACATTTATCAAATTGGAAAAATGTTGAATGTAATATATTACGTGTAATTTCCATTTCATTACAAGAAATGTTACATAATTTCTGTATTCTTCCCCAATTTAATAAAGACACAATTAAATTAACTGATTTGCCCCACGTTAGTGAAGCCATAAATTGTAATACACAATAATAAAAACCAAATTAAATGAACTGATTTGAATGACCACACGTTGAGGCGTCATTTGTGTAATACACAATAATAAAAACAATTAATTAATTAAATGGAACAACTGTTAAATTTTCGTCACTCGTTGGCACGACAAAATGTAATGATCAATTCTGAACAATTAATTAAAAGGAAATTAATAGAATGAAAGATTATTTAATGATGGAGCATGATTAAAACATTTATTGCAACTGACCCAACAATTAATTTATTTATAAACAAATACTTTACATTTACAAAACAATTACTCGCCGATATTTACAACATTTTTTTATTATAAATAAATGAAATTTTCTCATTATCTCAGGGTCTTTACTGATTCTTTTAAATAAAGAATATTTATTCTCCTTTTAAACAGTAAATTTACAGCTTAATATTCACAAATATTTTTAATAAAAAATCGAAATAAAATCGAAATCTGACGATATTCTTCATTTAATATAATGTTTACACTTTAATTTAAAATGGTTTATAGCTCACTGTATTTGTTCTGCTACCAGGGCAATTGGAAAGGTTCAACAACACACACTCACTTCAAACAAATTACGAACAGGCCATTTTACACTGAATTTACACCTTTTTTTTAACTATTGGACTTTTATTATTGGCGGCACCTTGCAGGATCCGACCTCGTCGATTCTCAAAATAGTTTGGCGGAACACTCGGAGACCTTTCTGAATGAATATCTGGATTGACGCTGTTGTTTCTTACTGCTTTTCATATTTTAGATCCTCTCGACTGTACGTCCACTCTTTATGATTTTGACCGCCGACTGCTAACTTTTAATTATTCTGTACTCGGCAATGTCTCGTCGCTGACTGCTCACTCCACCAATTCACGCGCGCCAGGTCTCGACAATACCTTGCCTGTTCATATTCTCGTCCATTATTGTATCTTTGTGTGTGTTTGCCAATTCCAGTTCAACAGTTTATAATTATTAACTCTTAATTGCCCTCTAATTATTACAATATATATATATATATATATATATATTATTTTAATCGCTGGACTCTATCTGCCTCTTAGAAAAACAAATCTCTTCAACATTTTAATATGCTATGTAAAAGACAAGTTTCACTTTGACGAAAGTAAGTCACTCCGATCCTCAGTGCCCTAAAATTAGCGCAATCGGTCCGGCGTTATACAGTCAGTAAGATATGTATTTTCGGCCATTCTCAATGGGTTTTTAAAACCAGATCATGTGTTGGAATGAGAATTAAATTCTCTAAAACCCTTATTCTTTGACAAATTACTTAACTTCCGACCATTGTGGGGATATTAGAACTAAAAATATGACAAACTGTGCATGGTTTTTCAAAAATGACATAAAATGTCGGAAATTTAAAGGAAGATTTCTACCACTTCGTTCGACCAAACAAGTTGGAAGAAAAAAGTTCCAAACCTTTTGCGCGGTAAGACGTATATAGACTGGGTTAGGCATTTATGAGGATGTTCTGTTCTCGTGTATCAGTGTCTTAGGATGTGATAGAAAACTATTTCCACTATAGATGAATTTTCACACATCTCTATCGTACGTTATTCACCTACAAAATTCAGTTTTAGTTCGTAATTGGTAAAACAACTCCAATTAAATTAGTTGCAAATACAGAGCGTCTGTGCTTAAATACGATTTCAGATTTCTCGCCTTTTGTAGTACACTTGTTCGATTAATTAATAATATACTAAGCAGTCAATTAAAAGCAACCATAATACACGTAAGCAACGAAAAATTCGAAAACAGGTCCCAAATCTGTAGACATATGATCAAATACGCTCCAGGAGTAGGAAGATGTGGAATTTCTCATCCCTACTATCAGAAGACGAAACGACCAACGAGCTCGTGGGTGATCAAGAAAAGCGGATTCCATTTTTTTATACTGGATTAATTTTCTTACATATTTAACCAGAAACCGTACCAGGAATGTTGAACAATTATATGACCTTGTCAAATGTCATTCAACAAATTTATTTCCACTTACAGAGAAGTTGAAGATGTAAGTGCTACAGACCAGGAGATAATTTCAGGGTAAATATTAAAGTGACCACCTCGTATAATAATGAATTATTATATGTAACAGAATAGCAAGTTAATCCTACTTTCCTAATATTGAATGTCATGATAGAAGAAACAGAAAGAAACTAGTTACTCCCAATATAAGAAAAGTACTCGAACGATGTTTACTAGAAGGGATTTACGCATACCACGAATTTTCTACACTTGAACAGAATTGCCTATTTTCTTCGAGAGAAAATCACTCAATAACTCAGGTTATCCGGCTAGAAAATGAAATCACCTCGACTTCAGCAGAAAATAAATTCGGAGATGCTGTATTCCTTTAAATTTTCTTTAATGCAAAGCCACCAAACTCCTAATTATGCAATACGTACCAAACCCACTTAAGAAGAGTTTAATAAGGAACTGTTCATATTTTGTGTCTTAAATTCTAGTATTTCCCAGTGTTGCGATCCATGATGTTCCAGAAAGTAACGACAAAAAACGCCTCCATCTTCGACAAGACGGTGCTTGCTGTGATTGAAGATGGTGTGTCTACAAGAACACATGGCGTTCAGAAGGTTACCTAATCTAAATTGGTCAATATTTTGTTAAGCAAGCGACAAACTATTTGCCACGCCTAAAATTGTGAATAACGTACGAATTTCGAACTGCACAGAAATAAATCAATGACTGACTAACGTAGAGATAATTTAACAGACCTCAAGAGAATTCAGTATGACAAGATCCGAAAGTAAATGAATTAGTATAAGAGTTATTCAATAATTTAATACTTTACATGGTTCGTCGAATGATATGAGGAATATGGAAACCGGAAAAGCATAGTCTAAGCCAATTACACCAAACGCAAACCAACTGTGGTAGATGTCTGACAGGTTAAGTCTAGGATAAATAGGAGGATTACAGATAAGAAATAGGAAAGTAATCCGGTTCGTGAAGCTCAGGGGACAAGCGTAATTTTGAACACTCTACTTGACCTAGAACTAAAGTAAGAATTGAACTAGAATTAAAGTAGGGCCTTCCTGTGGTGTAGGGGTCAGCGTGACTGCCTCGCTTCCTAGATGTCCCGGGTTCGAGTTCACGCGAGGACATGGATGTTGTAAGATAAACACATCAATTAGTCCCCCGAAAAGGCAAAATAAGTACCCCTAAGGGGCGCTAATGACCTGAGAAGTTGATGCGACTGTAAATAAATCAATTAAAAAAACAGAGAGCCTCGACTTTCAGTCGATGTTCTGACCGCGACTCTCCGATTTTCCAACACTCCAGAAAGACCAAATCCACCCAGTTTCAAAGTGTGCATCCAATTAGAATTCTAACATAACCCAAAGTTAAATCATAATCGTATTTTAATGTCGACTTGCAGTCCCACGCCCGAGGCAAAATGTAAGTAGATACTACCGTTGTTTTAGCTGAGATTCGACAAACAGTCACGACAGACCATCCGGTAGATTCAGCTAACATCCTGTCTCCTTGAATGCCCATCCTCTCAGAATAAGTCCAACAATAGAGCCTATTCAATAGGTTAGACTCTAAACTGAAGTAAATAAAATATTACACACAGTGAATAGTGAAATGCTATAAGGAAAGGAGAAAAATCAATGAATGTTTCACGTACACGAGAAAATCTCATAACAGACTGCCTAATGTTCTGTATGCATAAGGAGATACAAGTAAAGTGAAAAGTCGAAGTGTTAATGCAAATAAACGAGCGGCCAATATACATACAGATTCTAGGATTTAAAATTTACCACTGCCACAATGAAATTCTAAATATGCGAACGGTCAATCACCATCAACGAGAAAAAATATTGAGACACGAATGAAAGCAACCCTCGTTAAATCTCAAACGATACGAGTAAAAAAGTCTAGTATTAAAGTCTCAGACGCTAATTACATCAATGTACTCTATTGCAAAAATACATCAAACATCGTTTAAATGAAATTTTAGGGTTGACGATGAATGTTGTGGAAACACAGCAAGCTAAAAAATAACGTCGGAGATGTAACGGTGTTGGAGCGATAAGTTTATCAGCGTCGGTAACTGTGACTAACGGGCACAGAACTGTACCGTACTTACAATGTCGTCCGTGCTACTTACAACTTCAACCATACACCAGTTAGAAAACTGTTATAATTGGCCCCGCCGAAATTTTACCTCAAATGTTCCTATTTTCGATAATATATAGATAAGCGCAGATAACACCATTTACACCACTTCGTATGATCAAAGTTGGCAACTATTTGGGAATACAACCGGCAATAGACAAATATTATGAGAAATGATCGAATAAACTAAGATCGCTTTCTTAACGAAATTTAGGATTGCAGGAGCTAATTTGTTATGAACACAGAAAATTCTTTTATAAAGGGAAACAAACACATGATAATAATGGAAGCTGTTGATCACGTTCCTAATGAAGCTGAAGGAGAAATTGCATAATTAGAAATACTCTAATTTTAGGAGCATCATTAAGGAAAATCCACAGACTAGTCCCACAGCTTACAGAAACAGGAAAATTAGTCTAACAATTTAGCAATTACGTGCTTTTTGGAAAGAGGGACAGTTCTGCTGATATAGACAAGGACACGAAGTGCATACTTAAAAGCGTCAGAACAAACGCTTTATTAATTATACTACTATATTAGCTGATTTCCCGGTGTTTCCCGGATAATAATATATATTTCACCGGAAAAGAAATTAAGTCGATACTAATCTTTATAATTAACTCATTCCCAAGTTTCCACTATGGTGAAGGAGATGAACTTAAGTGTCACTGTTCATCTCAGCTGCAGAACCTGATTCTACGCCAATATGGGCCATTTTAAACGATCTTTAGCCTTCTCCCACCTGCCAATTCCTATCTGTATGCCGAAATGACTGAACACCCGTATTCAACTCAATAATCCCCAAAACCCTGGATTCGACTCCCGTCTAGCTCATACTTTAACTAAATCAAGTGACAATCCTGAAAACTATTTACATAATAATAATTTCAGTCTTTTTCGCATGATTTCAAATGCCACTCTCACCGATAGGATTGCTAGGGAAGACTTATCCCCGCCTTATTTTTCTAGATCTTTTTACATGTATTGTTTGGTTGATATTTCTCCACGCGATTAACACACCATTTTAATTTATTAGAATATAGATTAAATAGGAATTATATTATGGTACCACAGTTCATATTTACGCGAAAGCATGGTTGGACGCGCGAAACTTCAGTGTGCATTGGGAGTCGGCCGAGGGAAACCAGAGTGTGATCTGAAAAGCTGAGTATGTGTTTTGTGAGGCTGACGAGTGTGGTTTGGGAGGCTGGCGAGTGTGTTTGGGGAGGCTGGCGAGTTTGTTTGGGGAGGCTGGCGAGTGTGTTTGGGGAGGCTGACGAGTGTGTTTTGGGAGGCTGACGAGTGTTTTTGGAGGCTGACGGGAAAGCGAACCTGATTCAAAGTTCCTGTTACTATATATTTAAGCAAGTGTAAATAGGCAGCAGATACATTATATATTAAAGTCCCGGATATATGAATTACGAGTCGACAATCTGAAGTATTTGTCTATTTGCATATTTATGCAAGCATCAGAGATTTAAAACAACGTTATCAACTGTAAAGAGCAGGAAGTGTTGTGTCTGAAAATTACAACCACATTAAATTCAGTGAAATATGGCCTAACAATAATGAGATGAAGCCTCCGACGAACAGCTAATGGTTTATTAATTGTAAACCTAATGTAAATAATAATTATCGTCAGATTTCATATTTCAAAAATTGTTTAAGTTAAGAATTTTTCACATTGTAAGTTTTTTTAACTGTCTTGTCGTAACATTCTTTATTGGAGGCCCGATAGTCGGCCCTGAAATTAAGCCGTGGCACTTGTAACAAAATTTTCAATTGTGATAAGAATGTTTTTTTTAAGAAATTAACTTCGTTTTTTATTTTGAATTCCGATTTTTCATTTAAAATCCTATTATTTCTAAACTTAATTGGTTTATTTACAATCTAATTGAATTGCATTATTACAAATGTGTTTCAATGTGGGCTTATTTAAATTGAATAATTAATCATAACAGTGTGTACTACAATATATATATATATATATATATATATATATAATATTTTTGCACACTTAATAAATTATATTTTATCATTACCATAAAGCAGTTGAAGATTTTGTAAATTTCCGCTATTACACGAACCTTGAAAGTATCAAGAGTAATCAGTCATAAAGTGAAGATACGAGGGAAATAGTAATGCAAATAAACCACTGAATGACATAACTTAGGAAGCAACCGAAATTGAAGTATGCTCCGAGTATTGAATATTTATTACTTTTGAATTTTTTCTCAAACTAAATGGATACATTGAAATACATGCACACAAAATCCGTAATTAACTGGCAACATGGCTAGACTACAGCAGACAAGCACTTAGCGCATGCCATAGCAATACAGTACGTAATTTTATGTATTGACATATCCTATTTCCTAATACGAGGACTAATTGAATAAAATAAATCAAATAAAAAATACTATTCCTTCACTAGACATAGTAAACAATAACTGGCTCTTAAATCATTCTAAAAATTTTCCTCTCATACCTGCCGAGGACTGTCATCACCTACGGAAAGTAATGAGCCAAATTTTCAATGTTCGAAACTTTATTTAAATTTTAAATACTTGGCAGTATTGAATATTGTTAAAAGTATTTTCGAGCCCTTGGAGACGAAAATGAATAAGGGACGCAGGAGCGGGTTGAGTGACATGAACGGCTAAAAATTTATGGGACATATGTCCACCAGTGGAAAGTTTTACAAAGTTGGTGGACAGACCCGTGACAAAATCTTTGGTAAGAGTTTAGAAACAGTAGCTACAGAGTGGCCGTCATAAACATACAAAATTTATTATTGCAACTAAATGACGCACGATCCAAAATACGATTTTAACTGCTTGCTCGCTTTACCAAAAAAACGGTAAATACTTCTGAAGCTATCTTAGAAAAAAAAACATATTTCAGTCTTCCATATTTAATTTTATTTAAGGCGCCTAATATTAATAGTCGAGATAGCTCAATAGATAATCTCTTAGATAAAGTCAAGACGTAAAAAAATTGTATTGTACCCATAAAACATGATACTGGAACAAAGGGGATTAAAACGCCTTAAAGAAAACAATAATAAATCTGTGTGTTTCATAGTTGAATGACGGTCACCCAGGTACCTAAACTGGAACGGCTGTTTCGGTCCCTCCGATTACCGGTAAAACAACTGGATAATAAGAATACATATACACAGTACTTTCGTTAAATGTAATAAGTAGCCATTAAACACAGTGGAAATACAAGCTTTCTATTTTGTTAGTTGAAGTTAATAGCAACAATTCCCATCAGCTCTGTCTAACACACACAAGGTAACAGTTCAATCCAGAGCCATCGCATGTCATGCTATTATAATACTATTTTATACAATAAAACTCAATTCTGGTGTTAAACTTGCAACGGTTATAATCAACTAGTCGATTCTTCGATAATTGCTTGTTGAATTTATAGACAAGATTAACCAATAGATATCGTGTTATTATTATTGAAGCACTACAAGTAAAACATGAAAAACTTGAAAGTGTAAAGATTCATTGTATACTTACTAAATCCACTGGGAAAGGTGTACATTGCAAACAGGCGCTTACCTGAAAATAAAAGAACTAATTAAGATTTTGGTTATTAACGAAACCATGTAAAAATCGTAATTGCTAAGTTACCTTACATAACTAATACGATGAGTTCACTAGCGCGTTGTTCGGGTATTTATTTATCCCAAAGAAATAAATTCGACACTAATTTCTTGTCCCCTTGCCACCTCCAACCCCACCCCCAGCTGAACTCGACCTTAGCCAGCGTAGGAAGTGTCACTGTTCATCTCGACGACACCCGAAACGAATAACCCACACTAACATTGACCATCTTGGAGCATTTTTTCCTTTAAGCAACTTGCAAACCAAACGAGTTTTAATCACTATGTAAATATGCGTTATTGAAATTAAAAATAATTTTTAACGGCACATCTCCGATGATAAATACAGAGAGTATGAGAATGGTAACTGTATATTTCATTATATATTGGAATTAAGAAATCGTAATACAGTAAATTTGTAAAAGGGCAGTTCTCGAACTTCGTTTCCTGCCTATTTTTATCCCAATCTTTTCCTCATAACTAATTGTAATAAAACCATACAATTTCGTGTAGTTAGTGCAAAATATTTTTATTTTTATTTTATTTATTTAAATACCAATCAGAATCACATATTCTATTAATTGCTTTTATTGAATTAGAGTTAATTTACTTAATTCATTAATGTCCTGATGGGTTCCCCTCCAGTCCGTCCCCAGGTTCAACATTTTCAGGTCATTGGGCAGCATTTCTTAGGTCTTCTGTTGATTTTAGGTCCCAGCAATGGGTTTATGAGTGGATTAGTATGTATTTTAAGTCTATCATAGTTTTTCATTGTTCTCTCTTGAATTATATCATTGATGAATGGCATGGGTCGATCACGATGTAATGTTAGGATACTCACATACCAAGGAGCATCAACCATGACTCTGAGGATTCAGTCACCCTCACAATTCAATTCCTACTGTCCAAATCGGTTTGATGAAGACTTTATAAAGAATTATTAAATTTCCTAAGAGCAGCTAATATACCAGGATTGTCGGGTAAACTGTAACAAAAATAATTCTTTTCTTACTTTATTTTTCAACAAAGTCTACTTACTTGACTGTAAACTTGGACCAACGAGTTTCCAATTTTTCAAACTGACACAAAAATAGGTTTTTACAAACTCTGCAAAATACTCCGTCACGGTCTCGATCACTTCCTCATTTGATTAAAATTTCTTCCCCTCAAGCCAAATTTTCAAGTTCGGGGAAAAAAAGTTAATTGCTGCTAGGTGTGTTGAATGGGGTGGACCCCAATTCGCATCCCAACTCGTACACTTCCACCATTGCAACTGCTGCTGTGTGCGCTGGCGCATTGTCCAGGTCAAACAACACTTTCTTGCCCGCTAATCTTGGTCGTTTCTCAATCAGCTCCCGTTTCAAACGATCCAAAAGAGCAGTATAATAGAGCACAGTTAGGGTTGTGCCCTTTTCCAAGAAATCTATGAATATTATACCCTGAGAATCCCAAAAGGCAGTGGCCATCGCCTTTCCAGCAGACAAAACAGTTTTCGCCTTTTTCAGTGCACTTTCACAAGTTTTTGCCTATTATTTTGATTGTTATTTGGTCTCTGGAGTGTAGTGATCAATCCAAGTTTCATCGACGGTTACGAATCTGTGGGTTACACCTACACATTTCTAGATTCTAAGTTTTGAAATGTTCTTCCAAATTAGTTTTTGGTCTAATGCCAAAAGTCGGGGCACCCATTACGCAAAAAGCTTTTTCATAGCCACTTTTTCATGGAGGATGAAATGCACTTGTTCAGTTGATAAGCCTAAGGTATCAGCTACCTTACGTACTTTTTAGAGTCTGCGATCTTCCATTACAATATTGCGAACTTTTTCGATGTTTTCCTGAGTGGTGACCTCAATTGGGCTGCCGCGGCGAGTTTCATTCTCTGTGCTTCTGCAACCTCTTTTATACTCATTAATCCTGAAGTAAATGATCTGCAAAGATGGTGTCGAGTCCGCATGAACTTCATCCAATTCGGTTTGTTTAGTTGTGCAGCTGTCCAACCTTTCAAAGGAACGTGTTTAACGACCTCGCGAAATTCTTTTCTTTTTTCCCCCTTGCCTCCGCCCGACTACACATCTAACACTACAGAAGGCTGCCAACAATAAACTACGATGGCATATGTTCAGGAATATCTTTGAAAGGTTCATGTTTACCAACACTGACGCGAAAGTGAGAAATTTCGCTCTTTCATAAAAATTTACCAGATTTATCAAACAATCCTCGTAGCTTACGAAGAAATATGTCTATTTGTTTCTTTTTCTTTCTATATGTACTTTCCAAGTTAATTATGAGTCTAGACGCATTTCAAGATATTTTACCGGGAGTTGTTGTTCATGGTCACTCGTGGGCATTGTTATTTCCTTAGAGTAAATGATACCTGTAGGAATTCTGATTGGTTAATTTTAATTTTCCGTCTATCTCTCCATTCCTGAAGTAATCGCTTTCTTGCTGTTATGGGATCTTCATTTATGGCAATAATTACTGAATCGTCAGCTAAAGTCTCCGTTATTGTACTTGTGAAGATCGCAAGTATATATTATATATAAGATAGGTTCAAGGATAAAATAAACTAGAAAAGACTAAACCTAGTGATGTAATCACGTGTTTACTTTTGTTGGCTTATCGTCGAGTATGAGAAAACTTAAACTGACAGAAAAGATATGACGTTATTTTAGAAATAATGTACAGAACAGTCTGTAGAGAGAGCTTGTAGCATGAAGGCGTATTCAGTTATGGAGGGAGGGGTACTCGCGACTTTGAATCTCTTAACCTAATTGGCAACAAGGTTGGCCTTGAAGACTCAGCACGAGGCTAGAAACCAGCTGCTCAGATACGGCGTATCTCTGTCAAACAGCAAATAGACAAGCTCGGCCACCAACTAACGCTTCAACAGCGAAATGGGTACGTCGGGAAAATAAATATTAATGTCGAATAATAAATAATAATTATGTAGACAACCCAAATTAAAGAGCTATATGGATCTTGTTCTTACTGGAATTGTTTTCACATTAATTAAATTATGGATGATAACATTCTGAATTTCAATATGGTATAATTAGTACGACTAATTTAAATACATTAATTTATTGTGGGAGAGGCAAAAAAATTGTGACGTAATTCGACGATATAGATAGTACATAAATTTATATCTGCGTATGAAATAGCTCAATCACACCGTAAGCTAACACGTTCTCAAAATAACTCTATTCAGTACAACGGAAACCCAACGTTCACAACTAAGCCTCCGTAGTGTTCGCGAGTATAAGATGTGTGTTCATAAGGCTCAATATTATCTGCTAACGGAAAACTGACATCTCCATGACTTTAAGGCCATTACTTGACAAAGCGGTATCATAGTTATCTCGATTACTTAATAATTTATGACTACAAAATTGTGTTAGTTTTAGGACAAAAAACTTCTTTCTAGTTTAGCATACATCCCCGTAGGTTTATTATTTCGCGAAAATATTCAGACCTTATTTTTCTTTTCCATTGAGATTTTACTAAGTTACCTAAAATTTTGAATTTATAATAATAAAACACAATCTACGGAACTCTTTTACTCATAATTCTAAAGTTTTTTTAGGTAACAAGCTACATGAGGGTAATCCACAAGGTGGCAACTCCCCTTTAATACCATAGGAATGGATTTTAAAGGTGGGAGAAGGTAGCCAAAGGTTAACTATGACCCCCGGGCTATAGTTTAAGGATCCTACCCGGAATTTGCCTAAAAGTAATGCAGGACAAACCCTAGAAAAACCTGCATCAGGTAGGTCGGGCATTGGGTACTTGTCCCACGCCCTTCCGATAGCGGGTGAGGAGTTTGCTGTGGGAACAGATAACAACTCTTACCGAATACCCAAGGTTTGTGACCCCGGAGCATACACCTCTCAAAACAGGCCGAGGTGCCTCGGCTTGTGGGAACCTTAGTTCAAAAACGGAGAGAGGAAAAGGCATTCCCAAAGGTAGCCCCTTCCTGTCTCTCCTACAAGGTTCTGCCTGCGAGAGAACATTTCAACAAATAAAATAATATCATATAAATAAACTTTGCCTGAGTGCATGCGAGTAATTTATTTTTAACATTCTAGAACGCAAGCGCCGAATTGTTCATTCCTGCGATAAGGATTAATAAATTGGTGGTCTGAAAATAGAGCGCAGATTGAAAAACATACAGCCCACACAAAAGTCAGCTTAATGGCCCGTGTGAATAGACAGCCATTAGAGTCCGATACAGCCCAAGCAATTTGATAATCATTCCAGTAGTGTCTTTAGCCAAAGGGAGTTCTCGGTGACTATATAATCTGCATTGAAATGTTTCGACTGAAATTGTGGTTAATTTCTTTTATATATAATAAGAAGACAATTTTATTTACAAGAATCGCGATACCTTCCCATATATATCCCAATTTGATATAACGTTAAGTTGCCATTTACATGCACACTGGAAATTTAACTTCCAACTTTGATCAGGAATTAGACGTTAGTATCTGTTTTAGACTTATCACATAAACCTGAGTCACTACACGTTATGTGCGAACAGATAAAACGAAAGGAAAGTATTTAACCCAATGTCCCCTACAGATATTTAACATGTTTCAACAGTAATTTATTTAGAAGTGACACACATTAAGTCTGTCCCACGAGTTACGTGATGTCAACTGAACTTCGGCACTGATAGTACAATCGTCGCGAATGTGTTGCTAGCGATAGAGCAGAGCACATTTCACCTTGATAGCCATCAGCCACGAAGGCCAAGAAAATGCGTGCTTCATCTAACCAACATAGCCTTACCTCAATCACAAAGCCATGAACGAAAGTATCTAGGATCAAGGTAATATCAAAACAAATTTTGAACGGGGAATATTACCGTTCAAAGTTTCTAAACCACTCAAAACACTAATTGTATTACGAGTGTTGCAAATACCTTAATTTGGAAAACAGACAATGTAAATTACAATTTAAAAATGAAAGGGTGCTTTCCAAAAGTTAAGTCAGTTACGTATTTACTTTTAATATCTTAGACAAATATTTGAAGTACGACATGTGATAATTTATAATCAAAATTACGTACTTATTAATAATATTATTGAATCGGAATACTGTTCGCGTGCTTTGGACGAGCGGCCAGCCGCTTATTTAAGAGACAGAGGATAACAGAGGTCGACAAAGGGATTAATGAAAACTACTTATATTCCCAGCAATAGATATGAGTAGCTTATCGTCAAAGACAAACAGTTGACACCACTAAAAGGAATGCGAGTCTCTAAAAGTACCAGGCCGTTTCAGAAAGGAAGTGACCTAGATATTTCTTTTAGAAAAAAATTTCAGGATATTGTTGACTATTTTTCCACATGATCGCCAACCCGTTCAGTTCATGTGGTGAGCCGTGGCACAAGCTTCTTTACGCTCGCCTTTAAGAACTCTCCCTCAATCTCCTTTCCTCACTCTTTCTGCACCTGCTCGTCAGTTGAAATTTAATTCCACCTGTGTGTGCCTTCTGGGAGGTGAAAAGAAGGTAAAATGACTGCGCCAAATTAGGGGGATATGGGGGTTGGTTGAAAACATCCACACATAATGAGTCCAAGAGCGCCTTGGTGGCTAAGGCTGTGTGAGGACGGGAGCTGTCGTTCAACAAGCACACTCCTCTCGTCAGAATTTTTCGTCCCGTTTCGAATGCTCCTTTTAAGTGTTTTTAGGGTATTTCAATATCGTTGTGCATTTATGGACCCCCCATAAGGCAGAAACCGACCAAAAATGCCTTTTCTGTCGCAAAATTCTGAGACCATGATTTTTTTCCCCCGAAATTGAGGTATTTAATTTTTAGGCCCGACAAACGAAACAAAATATATAGAGAGACGTGTAAAGAAATATATATTTTAAAATTGTTTCACGTCAGTTCAACATAGAAACTATAACTGTGCCGATTCCGTACCCAACCATAGAGTTGCATTATTTTCTATAAAGCATTAATTAAATCAAGGGTAAATTTATGTAGTTTAAATTTGTTATAAAATTGTAATTAGTAATTAAAATAATATATGTCACATTTTATCAAACCATTTCACAAACATTACAATATTCTCAGTGCGCGACTTCCTTTATATTTTTAACAAATCTATACGTCAATATGCGTCTCTTTCCAATCCGCTTTATTGATTCAATTGTAATAAAGTTAATTTAGGCAAATATTGACTGAACTGGACATTCTTCAGAACTCTCCGAGACAATAATTCCAGAGATAAGCTAGTTTGTTTTATCACTAGCAAAAAAAGAATTCACTAAATAAATCTTTAGGCGGATTATAAAAGAAAGGCCAGAATTAGAACATGATAACGAAATATTCAAAGTAGTCTAGGTCACTGGTTGTCAATCCGCGACTCTTTGCCTTCTTTAATGTTACTCTTCCACAGAGTATCACGATTTTACAAGTTATTTCTTTTTGCTCAAGAGAAACTTTGATTCTCCTTCCAAACCTGTTGAAACATTACCAAGAAAATAGTTCTGATATTGACATTTGCTATTTCAAAACAACGCTATTAAATATGAGGGAAGCTTTTTCAGCAGGTTTCAGGAATTCAGACACAGCAAAGGAACGTTAACCTTTGTTAAGAAACCTCAATGCCACTGTAACGGAATTAAATTTTTCTCCTTTTAATATTGACATTGGCAGCTATAAATGCAATTTCTGGAATTAAAAAACAAATAAACAAAGTTAATTAAGCTAATTTTAGGGAGGGTTGTGGAGTGAAATAAGATGTAATGTCGAAGATTGCGAAAGAGATGTTGAGATGTTTTGGACATATCCAGAGGATGAACGAGACGAAACAAGAATACAAGTATGGATGGGAGCTGGAAATTTAAAAAACTTGGCTCTCGAAAGAAATTTCAATCATTGTACTGTTCACAACAGGGCTCTGTGACTAATGAGTTTGCCGACCACTGGTCTAGCCCTACAGTAATACAGTGGAGCCTGGGGTTACGAATTTAATTCGTTCCTGGAATGGTCGTATTGCGAAATATTCCTAACCCGAATCTACTTTTTCCATTGAAATATATGGAAACAGTCTCTCAGAAACACGGAACATACTTTTATTAAGCGTTCATTTACTTGAATTACATGATCAATTATAAACAAAAAAATCGTATTACATATTTTAATTTCGACGAATTATTTGAAATGGGTCTTCCCGGACGATAAAGAATATAACGACAAATGTCTGTCATATATTTTTGCAATTTTATTTTGAAGTGGAGTATACCACAGTCATTCAAAATGTTAATCGCTCTATCACAACTTTGTTAGGATGGCGCACTCCACTTACTACGTTGTCTTTAATCTAAATACAAGTAACCCCCCTCCAGAACCTGTTCATCCTCTGACGGATGTTCCAACTTTCGGTCCTTTATTTTTTTCATTTCGAAAATAATTCATTTCTTCAGCGGCAAGCTCATTAAAGTGAGATCCCAGATTTGTGCCTCGATCGTAAGTCCTAAAATTCTTTGCTTCAGAGAGGAAAAGGAAGAAACTATTGCCTAAAGTATGCTACATAAATTATTGAGTAATACAGTGATAAATAAACGACGACATTTTATCTTTAACTAGATGAATAATTCACATACATTTCTGTCTGAAAAAATATTTGTATGTATGAATAGAAAAACTTCAATATCATGCACAAGCAGTTTTTTCGAAATATCTTCGTGTGAAAACCACGAACGAATATTGTATATGGAATAACAAGAAACATTTTGAACAAATCTTTTACCACAGAATTAGTTATCTATCTACGACATACTAATTCCTTAATTGTAAAAACTTGAAAATTAATAACATAGTGTTCTAACAGCATTCGGTCTGGCAAAACGTCCTGGGTAATATTTCATAGGACTGATGTTCAAGCTATAATCGTCGTGTGAAGGACCTCAAAACAGTTTGATTCGTGTTCATCTGAGTAGAAATCGGAAATACTCTTTGCAGAGACTGGAAGGCCAGGCAAGAGAACGTACCCGGAACACGCAGCGCGTCCTTCACAAATGTCATCGCAATCACGCGCACGATGCGAAACATTGCACAAAATATAACGCATCCAACTTAAGAATGTTAGAAATTACACAAACCTTCCGATAATCCTGTGATTAGATTTACGATGACAAATCTTTTCTTTTCGAAAGCTAAACCATAACTGAGTCTCTGCGGTGCGAGCGTAGAGAAATTAGGAAACAATCATCTTTGCCATATGTGCCAGGGCCCGAACCTGCCTTTAACTGGACGTAATTCAAATTCCATTATACGATTGTCTTATTTAAAGATAAAGAAATCGTTTCACTGGCACCCGAGTCGGAATTCGTCAACTAAATGAACAGAGGGAGAAAATGTCATTACAGCTCGTTTGAAAACTTTGTTAAAAAAATAGGTCTCAATCTCTAAGTAATTACATTTATCCCTTCAACTTTTTGTCTCTTAACAGTTAAAACCAAAATAATTGGACATGAATATCAAAGGGCATTTATTTCCTTCTGCAATGAGACGAGACAACTAGAAATTATGAAATTGCTGATCTATTAACTCCAGAAGAGTAATTTAATTATAGCTTCAATTCGATTTATTTAATCATGTTAATAATTATGATTAAGCTAAGTTCAAGAGAGGTTAAAGGAGTTCACTATTGAACGTTTTGAGAATCGAACAGCCGACCTACTAAAATATTCACACGGCTCGCTACGTATTGACCTTCACGAAGTAGGCTACACGAATGTTCTACATTCAATAATAAAATGCATTGAACAACCACATTTGAATAAATAACGCACGAGGAACTAAAATCGTATAGCTCGAAAATGAGGGTCCGTTTTTTTTTAATCGGGAACAGATTAGGGCACTGTACTGTAAAGAATTTCTTGATTTATTGTTTGATTTACTTAGGGAGGGGAGGTTTCAGAATTTTTATCTCAAACGTTTGAAAATTAAAATATTAACATTGATTAGTTATATTACAATAATATAAGTAATTAAGAGGAAATAAATAATTAATAAACAAAAATTTGGACTCGCACTGTTAGCGGCATAAAACATACAAGTCGTACACAAGAATGCCATGTTTGTGGGTATTGTAGAGGTTGGTTCGCTAGACGCGCAGAGCAGAGTCTGTGGGGAGGCGAGCTCCAGTAAAGTCGTCTTAGAAATATGGCAGTGGACAGACGAAAAATATAAAATCCAGAAAGTGCCTGGATACTTGTAACAACAGTTAAAACAGAACATTTTTACAAGTTGCAGTCTGTAAGATAACAAAGTGGTATTCAACGCTGAATATTTAGAGCGCTGAGTCTAAATTATTGTATTCTCGATTCAGAGCACGTTCGTTAATTTTGGAAACCCAGGTAACTACATCCAGAAGTTGACAAACTTCGGAACGAGCTAGTAATATTTCTTAAACGAACAGTGAACCAAGTTTTGCAGAACTAAAAATGTTGATTAGAGTCAGTGGATAAAAATGGCCCGACAATTTCCTTGAGTACCAGAGACAGTAAGGTAAAATTCCATAGAATTACTATCTGTAAACTCATAAGTAAAGATATTATCGTCAGATTTCGAATTTCGATTCAGATTTTAAAGTTCATATTTTATGTTTTTGTATTGTAATAAATCTACTGATGAATTAAGTCCATGATAGCTTGATAAAATTTAATTGTTAACAAGCATTTCTTTATTAAAGGCCCAGTAAACGACCCTGAGAAATAGTCATTTTATTGTAAAGGATTAATTGATAGTGTAAATTCAAATTTATTTGCCTAAATAATTTCTGTAAATTATAATTGTTTGCAGTTAATAAATATTGTTTGTTTCAATTGATTTTGCATTCTTTATTGGACTAAAATAATACAAATTGACGCCTTAACGTAGGGCACATTTTAACCTGTTTTTTTATTAAATTGTTCATTAATTTGTGATTACTACAATATATATATATATATATATATACCGAAATATAATTAAATAAACAAAAATAAATTAAATTATTTAGTATGGCTCCAGCTCTTTACACTTTATATTTAATGTACATCTCAGCCACGTGGACCTCTTTATCAGGGAATAACGGGCCTATATTTATATTGACAGTCATAAACCATTATGCAAGATAAACAATGGATATTGAAATGCATACGACCGTGTCGTAGCTCAGGGCAGCATACAGAGACGTCTGCATTTTCTTCAATTTCCTAACCACGACTGGCCCCCACTTCTGTATTAGTTCTCAAAAGACACGGATCTCTTATTGCTTCTTAATAACCGCCATTAATTCCCTACAATTCTATCCAGAGATCCCCCACGAAGTTTTGCTCAACAATGCTCTTTATCACATAAAAAGATTAAAAAACTTTGATTTTGATCGCCGCTGCTACCAAATAACGGCAGTCAACGATAACTAATTACGGCTGGAAAACGTAATAATATTTGTAGGTGTTAGTTGGCACGCGTTACAGTATATTATGCACTTCAACGGTTTTCGACGCCTCGAATTTCCGGAATTATGTATTTAAGCATCCCCCGACCTGTTCTCCGTTGGCACTTCAGCCACTTGCAGAACTAATGTTTCCATTCAATCTAAGTAAATTAATTTATACCTGTAGCACCAAATGCTGCTCGACTTTCTCATTAACCTGTAATGGGAACTGACGATGGAAAATGCGTCCGTGAATTCCACGGTTGCCGCACAAATATCATCTGCTCTACACTAATAAAAAGTAACTATATAGTACATAAACTTCCGAAACATCTTATACACGAACTTACAATACCACACGAAACTACGAAGATGAGCAAAAGAAGCAGCAGCAAACTACTCCAGCGACATTTATGGAGGTGACTCCTGCCTCACGCCGCGAGATGCATGGTCAAAACATCACATTAAATAGTTTAATAATTTTAAAGGTAAGAAAGCAAATTTCACTCTTAAAATATTTAATTTCTTCTGGAGATTTTAGTATTGTTGATCATAGTCGTCTATAAAATTCTGTCTTACTCAAACTGTGTGATAAAAGCTGTTCATAGCCGAACGTTTTTAAAGTTGTGATGAAATTAAGAAAGAGAAGAAGAAGGTGTAGACAGACTATATAAAGGGTAATCCACATGGTGGCAACTCCCCTCTTATAGCATAGGAAAGGGATTTGAAAGGGGGGATGCGGAAGGGTAGAGGAAGGTCGCCAAGGGTTAACTAGGGGGGGCCCTGGCTATGATTTAAGGATCCTACCCGGCAATCCGCCTTAAAGTGATGCAGAGAAAACCCTATAAAAACCTGCATCAGGTAGGTCGGGCATTCGGTACTTATCCCACGCCCTTTCGAAGGCGGGAGAGAGGTTTACTGCGGGGTCGCAGCTTTCCCCTTGCGTGCCTTGACCGGTTTAGGAGGCAACTGGTCGACTATTCCAATAGTAATAGCGGAAAGCTTTTACCGTATGCCCATCCCCTTTCCGTCTCTCCTGCAAGGTTGTGCCTACGAGAACATCCGTCGCAGACCGTGTTAGCAAGCTTAATTTTTTTTAGGCTAACAGACTACATGAGGGTGGCAACTCCCCTTTAGTAGCATAGGAAGGGATTTGAAAGGGGGTATACGGAAGGGTAGAGGAAGGCAGCCAAGGGTTAACTAGGGCCCCGGGCTATGGTTTAAGGATCCTACCCGGCAATTCGCCTTAAAGTGATGCAGGGGAAAACCCTAGGTCGGGCATTGGGCATTGTCCCACGTCCTTCCGATAGCGGGAAGAAGAGTTTGCTGTGGGGACGCAGCATTCCCTTCTCCGTACCTCGACCAGATTAGGAGGCAGCGGGCCGACTATTCCAATGGGAACAGAGAACAAATCTTACCGTATGCCCAAGGTTTGTGACCCCGGAACATACACCTCTCAATACAGGCCGTGGTGCCTCGATTTGTGGGAACCTTAGTTCAAAAACGGAGAGAGGAAAAGATTGAGAATAATTTAAGAGACGACTATGGTCAAGAAGAAAGCATGTTTTTTAAAAAATCAAATAAATATTTATTAACCGATCTCTTCTGTAAAATTATTAAACAGTAATAAATCAGTCTCAATAAAACCAAACTAATGAAATAATAGCACCAAAGATATCGTCGCCCACAGTCACAGATTATAACAGTAAGTGTACGACCTGAAAAGTTGTACAACAAATTTTGGGTTTCGATGGAAAGCAGGGAGAATATTAAACAGCTTATTCACAAGAAAAGTCTAGGTTCTTGAACTACTTATCAATCTGAGTCAACAGTCGGAACTATCAGCTTTCCAGAATGTTTTAATGAGGTCCTCACTTCTCCTAGCGCGATCTCTCTCTCATTAAATGTAGCAATAATTATCTTCTTCCAACGACTTTGTTAGTATACTCAATCTCAAACCTAGTTTTATATTTTAAGCTCTTAGTATGTTACATACGAATGCTTTAATCGTTTCCACTATTGTCTGAAAACCATGAGTAAGCCGTCGTCTTTGACAAGCATTGTAACAAGCATCTACAAAGTTGAGCATTATTTGAGGACAAACACACAATAGATCCGGATGCGTGAGACAATGTTTGCGTGTCCGGCGGCTTTGGAAATTCCAATGAAATTATGTGACAGCTGGATGTGGGGACAAGGCTGATCTTCTGGGAATCCAACTGACTGTTTAAGCACGTGTGCTTCCCAATTATTTTCGAGCAAGGCGCCGTTGAGAGGGGGCGGCACTTTCCATTTGTTCTGTTTCTTGAAGGCCGTTGTGTTTTGTGAAACATTTGCCAACCCCTATAACCCGGACTTCGTCAAATGCTTTCTTTGTTGTAATGTCATGACAGTTTTAATACTTCGTCAAAATCGAGATTAATTATTCCTAACAAACTTAAGAAAAACTTTAGGGATGGCATTCGAAACTGGAAATTGTTGAAATTAAATTACAAAATTATTTATACATTTATTTACCGAAAGATAACGCTCCATGTGAATAACTGTAATGTTTTTGTTAAATATCTGAATTTCATACTGAAGAGGGCTACACAAATCACTTAAGTAGATCACTTTAGTTGACGGAGCTGAAGAAAATTCCTTACGTCGGCGCTTACATTGAAGATGAATGAACCTATTGCAGTTAGAACTCACGAAGCAATGCAAGGTGATACAATGCAATTCAATGTCAATGGCCGTCGTTCGGGTCACGTCACTTCCGCAGTCCGGGGGTCAACACTCGTCACGGGCATTGAATACTTTAACCTGGTATTCCCCGAACAAACATCAGTTACCACATCTCAGACATAACAAATCACATATACGAAGCAAAAATAATTAAAAAGTGTGATATGATTTTAAAACAAATACGTTAGTTCGTTCACAATTTATTACCATTTTAATTAAGTAAATACATAAATAGTAGTCAAATGTATGAAACGGATGCACCATCAACCGTTGTCGGAAACAGAGTAACAAAATTAACGCACTGGAAAAATACTGAGCCGGGGAAAACGCACTGGTAAAAAACCCACTAGGGAGGAAACAACCCACTAGGGAGGAAACAACCCACTAGGGAGGAAACAACCCACTAGGGAGGAAACAACCCACTAGGGAGGAAACAACCCACTAGGGAGGAAACAACCCACTAGGGAGGAAACAACCCACTAGGGAGAAAACAACCCACTAGAGAGAAAACAACCCACTAGAGAGAAAACAACCCACTAGAGAGAAAACAACCCACTAGAGAGAAAACAACGCGCAAGAAAAAATAATGAACTGCAAAGAATTACTTAAGAAAATGGGCTTCCTCATCTGTAGCCGGCTCTAGAAAGTTAGACGAGCGACTAAATCTACCCTACTGGCAATTCAACAACCGCGACCAATTGGATGTTTGTCCAAAGCGACGAATTTATGGAGATGTCTTGCCATACCCGTAACTGCATCTAGTTCCTATCAAAGAAATGTTTAGTAAAACTCACGAATCATTCATACTCAAAATATTCCAAATATTTCATTGGGATTTTTGGTAACTAAATTCTACATAACACTATGGAAGTACGGCCCAGTTGAAGAGGAAATTTAGTAACTACTCAATGGAAAAGTTCAAATTTTCAATTGTTAGACAATACACTGTTTATCCAGAACTACCCAATTCTTTAGCTAGAAATTTCTTTAATTGTAGCTTATGAAATTCGAAAAAAAAAACTTTATCCTGACAGACAAAAAGTTGTAACGTGAATCAACATTCGGCGTTGAAAAATTAAGACCGCAATGAGTATTTTTTTTACGATCTGAAAACGAGTAAGCTAGGGAGAAACGTTAAAGTTAGTTTTCACCGGTAACTGCATGCGAACCCAGAATATAGCTTCTTTTGCTTAAACCATATGGGCACGAAGTTGTTTGGAGATGGTCAAAAACACGAATGTCGTGCACTAACCTGTTTACGCTATTTCATACTATTGACCTGTGATTTATTATTTTAACACGAAATGTTTGCTTGGACACGTTGGAGAAGGCTGACTTATTCGTAGTTGTGTACGTGTAAGCTATATTTGCTAAACCTTGGCACCAGGCGTTAATGTGCAGTCAGGGATTGCACACGCCATTTCAACCATTTCCGTATAGTTTAGCTTGTGAAATAAATTAGGGATTATTTTAAGGTCACAATAACAGTATGTTTGTAGTTCACACACTAAGGTATGGCTCAATTATGTGATACTTGAGAGATAAGAAATATTTTCCGGAATTCTCAGATTCCTTGGCCAACACTTGGTAGCATATTATCAAACCACGTTAAAATTGAGTGGTATGTGAATAAAAGGCAGGAGTGATGGTAATGTTTCTAAAAAAAATTATTTGTTTCATTTCAGCTCGTTTTCTACTGGAATGGACTTCTTACAAAAAAACTTTGTGTTTAATAGTACTATAATTTCAATTTTTCGCACGTACCCCGTAATTAAATTAAATTCAGTGGATTTGTTTGTATGGTACATCTGCAAGACAACTCACGAAGCTGTGTCGTAATTCCCGAGACTGACCCCCTGCCCCTGATCCTATGACGCCAGACGCTGATATTTACTCGGACGGTGTGTGGCATCTCAAGTTTTAGGTTACAGACAGCAGCTCGAACTGCATTAGTATATACGGATACCGTTAAGCGTCACATTTCCATTACCAAAAAGCGCGCGGAAACAAAAAATTATCAAGTTTTTTTCCCGAAAATTTACAAATTAACACATTAATATTGATATAAAGACGCTTCGAGACATGCATCCGTTTAGGAACACATTCACATATGCTTAAACAATTGAAACTGATTTACGCTTAACTTGAATAGCACGGTTATCGTCTACGCATTGACGGAGGATAACAGTTATATAAGACGGGGGAACGTGATAACATCGTTACGTCACGACACCTCACCTCACCATGCGAATGTGGAGGAAGGTTCTAGTTGGCGAGTTGGTAGTCTTATCTGAGATAGGGACCTGCAGCTGCAGCTCCTTGCCGAGGAGGACCGCCCGAGCAGGCGCGTCACCGCCAACATGAGGGTCCGCAGCCGGCTCTCTGCACACTGATAACAGACAGCTCAGGCCCGATGCCTCTCCTCGCTCCCACCAGACTTGCAGTACACCACGACAACTCCCCGATAGCACACACACACACACAGCAACACAGGTCAACAAACATGCGCCATTGCTACATGAAAATTAAACTTGAATTTCCTCATTGATTTCAATCATATTCGATGAAGAGCTGAATTGGACACCTCACATCGAAGCCACTGCGAAACTAGAGGCACAATTTCAAGTATGTCTTCCGCATATGTAGACAATAAAAAAAAAGGTCATTACAACACGTGTCCTGCGAACACGACCCCAAATTCCAGGACTATTGCATATTTTCTCACAACCTGTCTCAATTATATTTGGTGGGTTTCAAATGCTCATACATGCTCATTGTGGAAATTGGCAATGCTGAACTGTCCTTCATCTCTGAATAATACTAAGACAGTCAATTTCGGATTTGTAGCACACTCCAGCAAGCACTGACAGTGCATAACTCGAGCAGGGTAATCTGTTTGTGACGGGGCCTGTACACGTGTTGCAAACGATAAGGATACATCTCTTGCTCTCGCAACAGTCTCCAGACTGTAGTATGAGGGACATTCACTTGTAACGCTAACCTTCGTGTTCTGAAAGGAGTCAAGTGTACAGAATCCAGAATCTCCTCCTCTACATCTCGTGTTGTAGATCTTGGTCGTCCGCTCTCCATACCAGGAGATGTAAACTTCCCAAGACCGCACAAACACGTTACTGTTTCGAAGGCCAGAAGTCGGAAACCAAGCATTTCCGGACACATGTAATTGGCTACATGTGGGGAATATATACCTGAAATTATGCCATATATTTTTAAACACCCTGTATATATATATATTGTAGTAATTAAAGGAAATATAATTAATTAATAAACAAAAATTTTCGACTTGCATTGATGGCGGCGTAAACATTCGAGTTGTGTTCAAGAATATGGGGCTATAATGCCTGCTTGCTGGGGTATTGTCGAAAAACAGTTAGCTAGACGGGCAGAGCGGCAGTGTGTGGACGGGAGTCATAGGAGTACAGTTCGGACATAAATTCCGGAAGTGTGTGGTCGGGAGGCATAGGAGAATATGTACTTTATCAGACCTGGAATGTTGTAGTAGTCTACAGTTTCCAGTTTTTGAGCTAAAAACTGCGACGATACTATTCCGACTGTTATTTCCCTGATTCAGAACAATCCCGGAGTCTAGCATACCTTTACGAGTAATACAAGTCTTCAATTATTGGGAGCCAGCTTATTGTATCCAGTGAATAACCAAACTTTGATGATGTTAATAAGTAATTCATGGAGAGAACAGTGAAACAATTAATGAAATTAAACTCGGCAAGCAGTAAGTGTTACATGGTAAATTCTGTGAATCATGGCCTGTATATAAAGTGTTAACAATAATCGTGTGTGTGTGTATGTGTACGAGCCCATTTCTTGGTAGAACAAAACTTTAAGGTAAACTGAACAACTTATTATCTGTAAACCCCACAGTAAATGATATTTTATCGTCAGATTTCGGAGTTCAGATTTCAGATTTTAATATTTTACTGATTGTTTAAATTAAGGTTTTAATCACTTTGTAAATTTCAATTGTTTGACGTAAATATTCTTTATTGAAGTCCCGATTGTCGGCCCTGAGATCTAGCCGTGGTATATTGCCAAGTTTTAACATGTAATATAATTTCAATAATTTGATTTAATAAATTAATTTATTTGTATACTTTAAATTCTGATATTTTAATTAAAACATCCGATCATTTAATTTTAATGTGCTTATCATTTATCTTTAAATACTACAAATCGTTACTTCAACGTGTGGCACGTTTAAATCATTTTAATTGAAATACTACAAATTGACACTTCAACGTGGCGATTTAATGGTGATTTATTGTTATTACAATATATATATATATATATATATATATATATATATATATATAAGGAGAACATAGGTCCTTGTTAGAAAATAAATACAAGAGTGATGAAGCGCTAATAAAATAACGTTAAAAATGGCCTGTAGAGCGAATAAAATAATGCGCTCAACTTTGGATTGATCGTGCCATGAAACTGGACAGCATTAACTTTAAAGTGCTAAAAAACGTAACGGCGTGTAGTAATAATATCTATGACTTTCACACTGTCGTTGATTTAACCTAAATACGACATAAAAACAAACTGTAGCACAATATGTTCCACCAATGTTCTGCATCTTCATACATTCCTACTCTACAGCCAACCAAAACACATCCACCCGTTTCAAGTGACCGCGTTATACTTTTTACTAATTTTAATCAACTCAAATGTAAAATATGCGGATTACATTTTTAAGAATAAATAAATACATTTACACAATCCGACATTCAGAGACACACAGAACTCTAAAAATTAACATATAAACACGGGCCGATCATACATTTGGAACTGTGGAAGATTTGGATGAAATTAAAAGGCTACCATCTCCACAGACTGCAGTGCGGACCACCTGCATAATGGATATGCATTAACCGCGTCAATTATGCAAGCAGAACTCACTCAACGTGCACAACATCTGAAGGAAAGCGTAGACATGATGCAGGCTCCCAAGGAAATAAGCATAAGAACTGAAAAATGTGGATGACTGTCTATGTATTCGGGATGTACGCAGAGGGCACCACGAAGTGGCTCAGCTTCGGAGCGTATTTCACCCGCTTTAGTCCGAGAGACGAAGGCGGACAAGGCGTTAGAAGGCCTTCCTAAGTCCTTAAAGCTAAAGGTGCAATCACGTTAACTAGCAACCGCAAACAGTTTGTCGGGAAGCGTAAAAACATGTCACCTCATAGTCACATGCTGACTCGCTCCGTCCCCAAAGCAAGCCCACTCCCATCATCGTACGAGCGTGGGTCGAATACAGAGCCAGACCTACTCGAAATAGGTTTCTGCGTCACATTTAAACGAATTTCCGGGTAGGATCCATAAACTATAACCCTTGGCTACCTTTATCTCCCTTCCGAATTCCCCTTTTCTAATCACTCCAATTTTAGAACCACCACGTGTATTGCGTTCATGCAGGTTCTTACAGATAATTAATCAATCATGACACTGGAAACATTAAAAAAATACTGCATATATGTACATAACGCGTTATTGTGCACTTTGGAAAATAAATATTTCAACATTCTTGATAAACTTGGTAGAGATATATGCTTACAAGGTACTTTCAAGTCCTACAATTGTCCTGTTCATTCCAAAATCTTCTAAGACCTGTTAAGTAATTTGGTTGCGGAAAAATGTAAACGCAGATGATTATTCATTAAATATTGTAACATTTTTATTAAAAAGAACACATTTTGATTTTTTATGCAACTTAATGCACAGAACAGTAGCTACTAAGCCAAGTGAGTTAAGAAAAACCAACTGTGAACATAAAGGATTAGAGCTTCGTGGACAGACACAGTTTTCACTTGGCAAGTAGTTGAAAAATGGCTTCCGCACGCTGTATAAGATCAGTGGTTTGCCTAACTATATTGTAATGCTCTTCTTCGAGGATAGAGTCGTTATGAGCGAGTATCAGAATTTGATTAGTTACCTGCGGGTAATGACAATTAATATATATATACTTTACTAGCGAAAAACTCTAGTTAATCGAAAATCCCAACATTATTACGTTGGGTATGTCGGTTTTTTTTATTAGAGCTGTTTAAATCGACAGCGTCCAACATTTTCTTTACTCAAGCTGACATTGAACTATTCCCTATGGGCACTTAATTTTTCTTGAAGTTTTCGTACTACTTCTATCTCCAAATATTTTGTCATTTATAGTTTCAAATCTAAAAACCTTTTTTTTTCTTCAAATTCTCGCCTCTCTCCATGAACGAGTTAATGCTAAATCTCATAATCAATAATGCCACAACTTTGTCGTTTAACAAGCTCATTTATCAACAGATCATCAGTTTTGGTACGAGTACCCCTAACTCCCTTTTCTCTGAATGCGTAATGAAACTATAGAAAATACTTGTCTCTACTCAATACCCAGTCTCTGGTTTTCCACATATAAGACATATTTTGTGTTGTTTCTACAACTTTGGTTGATCAGTTTAATCAATGTGTTTAATCATTCCAATCCCACAGATTTTATTCACTTACTAACTTAATTTTCTGGATGTCTCCGTTTCGGATTAAAGTAGTGAATTACATGTATAGTGCAAAACATTTTTATAGCTAATTTTTACCCGGTAAAGTTTATCAACAAATATATCAACACTAGACTTAACAAAATTAAAACAACCAGAACGTTTACAAAAATCATAATTCTTTTGTTATTAAAAAAATCTATCTTTTAAGTTAAATATAATATTGATGTCATACATATAAATTCATAAATTCATTATAATTACAATAAAAAACTGGGGATTACGAAAGTTCTTGAAAAGAGTATAGTTTGTTACATACGACAAACCAAAAGGAGTTTAAAAACTCGCTTCAAAGAATGTGTTTCTAATTTAAAACAATATTGTGTTAAACATTCATTTCTCGCAAATTAATTAACCATGGTTTTGATTGGAATAATGTTAGTATATTAGATTCTGAAATAAAAATGTTTGATAACTCTCGGAACGCTACTAATTAAATCAGATTTATGATCCATTAATGTTAAAACTGATGAACACACAACTTTTGCAACATTTGTCTGTATTCCTCTTCGGTCTCATGCTTATATCTTTATTCTGGTTTATTTGTAGCGTAGTTTCTGTCCACATGACGAGGTCCACAGATTGTGGAACTAACTTAATGTAATAATATATGTGTACGTAATTTTGTTTATATATAATTTTTGACTCATTGGTCATTCAATGTTGCTAATTCCTTAAATTGTTGAAAAAGTGTAATTCTAACTGGAGTATTGAATGATGATGATAATTGAGTTTCTGATGACAGGGATGACATGTTAGTCCCTGGAGGAGTTTGTTCAGTCTAAAATCAGACATATTTGAAATCAAAACCAGAAAGCACGAGATCCAGACAGATTAGACTTTTCTCACAAATTGAAACAACGCCAGAAAGGAACGTAAAGGGTTAAATATTTCTTGTACTGTAAGGTGAGACATTACATATTGTCCTAGATTAGGATCGAGGTTAGGTTTGGAAGTTTAAATCGTACGCACGCAGCTCGTGTCGTGACTGAATAAGGCCACTCATTTCATAGATTGTCTGGGGTTGAAGTACTGCGTGCAAGGTTGATGACCGACGTTAATTCCGTAGTACAGGCAGAGATTACCCCAGTTAGGAAAGAGTCCTGTTTGAATTGACACTACGATAGCTAACAAGGTCACGCAACCCACACTATTGTGCTTCTTGGCGACGTTTTAAATTTCATTTTGTCTTCTGTTTAAATATGCCACTATAACAAGATGATTTTCAGTTAAAACATTTGATAACGCTGCAATCTCGCAAAAAAATATTCATATTTAAATCAACCATGAAAGAATTATTAATACCAGAATAGAATAAAACGGTTTTCAACGAAGTACGACTTGTAAGTTGTAAGATTATGTAACACACTAACCTACATATCTTCGTGAATATTTGCACTGGAATCCACGCAGCATATTTGAATAAATTTTAAACTTTGTCGCTTGTTCTGGAAAAAGATCCAGATTGCAATGTAAAGTAACATCGAGAACTGAGCATGTTGAGGCACGCACCAGAGCGCATCCAGAGCATTGGGTCAGAATGGCGAGAAAGCGGCAACGAACGGCCTGCGCTTTCGGTTTTCACGCGGACTGCATGGCCAAGCCTGTCACGGACAATGGAGCGTTTGTTACATAGGACAAACGAAACGGGCAACAACTCATCTAACAAAAAACATAAACCAACCTTGTGACAGTCACGTCTCACAAAAACACCATAGTTTGGATTGGAATAATGTTACTATTTCAGATACTGAAATAAAATATTATGATAGATTAATGTATGAAATGCTACACATTAAATGTAATTGTTTATCCCGTAATGATATAACTGATGTGCATAATCTTAGAAACATTCATGATAGTATTCTCTTTTATCTCATGTTATTTATTTGTTTTGTAAGGTAATTACTCAAGTTTTTGTACACTTTATGAGATCCATAGATTTTGGATGAAAGTTTTATATTAATAATATATGTGCGAGTAATTTTGTTCAGCTATCATTCTTTTTTTAACAGACTCCTTGGCCATTACGTGCTATTAATTTTTAATGTCAATTATAACACATTAATACGTACGTATCTGCCGTTCTATCAACACATTCGTCATAGCAAACAACATAGCGTTTAGCCCTGTGCAGTACCCTAGTACTGGTAGGTTAATATTGCTGATATGTTTTAAGAGTTTTCAGTTTTTCTATACCTTAAAAATCCTATTTTCCTATTTCGTTAATTTTTAATCTGTTTACATAAGCAATTTAACTTATACTTTCCATGTCAATTTCCTTTTTTGCATTCAGTTTCACTTACACCCCTCATGCAATAATCTTACGCAGACATTTGCACCTGTTTGGACAAAATATTACAGAATAAACTGTGACATGGTCGATTCGTTTGTAACTATGCATTTTCCAAAATTGTTTGGCCTTCACCGACAGATCAAACTTGTTGATTTACTCAAAGAATTTGTTAATCTTTCGTATAATTAATTCATTCTGATATAATTAGATGTGTTGATATTTTGAACCCCTCCTTCATACAGGTATTTTATATAACAATGTTTCACTTCTTTTACAAATTTTTGTTTTCAAGAAGCTTTTGGCAATTGCTAGTCAACCAACATTAAAAATATAAATAATTTTACAATTAGACCATTTGATTAATGGTAATTGACAACTATTTTCATATTTAATTAAAAATATATTTATAAATAACTATATATTTGGTATACATCTGAAAAATATCTATGTTCCTTAATTTAAATTTACTTTTGTCTCATTCGTATTTCCTGGTAATTTTAATTTATTCTGACTTCTGTATTGTTACTTTATAATTGAGACTGAACAAAAAACTCAAAATATCAAAACAAAAATATTGTTAATTTTTTTGTGTTTAATTCCTGGCGCCGTACTGCATTTTCATCTGTTTTGAGAACAGCAGGTCTGACACGAGGGTCATCCACGAGTTGGCCTCCTCCCCCCCCCCCTTAATAGCATAGAAAGGTAGCCCTCTCCGTCCCTGTCAGAAGGTTCCACCTGCAGGAACAGTGACGAGCTCCCACAAGCACTGCATTTTCACCTGATTTGATAGTATTCTGAATTGAATTTTAAGAGATCCGCCTCGGGGTAGATATGATAATTGCTTGTTACGTATAATGAACATAATGCACTATTCGAAAATAAAGTTTTATAATAGTGAAATATTACAATTTATTGAAACAAATTTGTCATTTATTATTATATATTAAACTTTATTTTCTGCCTTATTTGACCAATAATAATTATATATCAAGTGAAAATGTCCGATAATTTTCAATTTATAACTCACAGATGTCCCTCCATAATTTTCTTTATAGAAATGCTCTTGTGAGGTTGAGTTCAGATTCAACGCCTTATTTCCCCAAAATTACGCTCTCGTATGTCCGCATTTTTAGAACTCCAGCAACAATAAATTAGATAACAATAAGGATTTATTTTAATTATGGGGGAAAAAATTCTTTGGCGTTTATTAAATTAATTGTCGTTTGTTTGCATGCTTTTTTAATTAAA
This sequence comes from Zhengitettix transpicula, assembly GCA_037074705.1. NCBI lineage: Eukaryota > Metazoa > Arthropoda > Insecta > Orthoptera > Tetrigidae > Zhengitettix > Zhengitettix transpicula. The sequence goes on along the minus strand of CM073592.1, from coordinate 116,848,381 downwards.
TAATATAACAAATATTATTAGTTTTAGTTTTCCTCACAGATTTTCCACTTTTATGTAATTGTATAAAGTTTATAATTTGTGTTTAACTTATGTTTTTGTGCGAGATTCTTTTCTTTAATGTGTAAACATTATATTGGTTCTTACATATGTTTATCCCCTATAATATGGGTGAAACCGCCTATAATGTTTTGTTTTAAAATTTGACGTAATTTGACGTAAACTTATGACTGAAATTTTATTTTTTTCAATGATGAATTATTGAACAGTCTACGAGTAATTAAATGTCCTCCGACATCATCTATTAGTTATAACCTTATAGTTGTGAGTCATTCTTATTCATCAAAAGTGAAAGTTAGAAAACCGGGATTAGTGAGGGTGAATATTTGCATGAATTAATATAAACCAGAGAAAGAAGAATGATGTACGGAAGGTTCGGACTGCCAAAAGCGTCAAGCCCAATCAGGTTTGGTGTATAAAGTGCGAAGTCTGAACGCCCACTTGTTCCTGTTCAGCTCCATAAAGCTATTCTGCTTCTGAAATATTATGCAGAATTAAATCCAGGAGTGCCATCATATTCAAATTATGCATGTACGATGCGCATGAAATAAGAAATCTTGTAACCATAAACAAGAGTTCTTACGTCAGCAAAGGTTTTCGTTGCATTCGTTAAAAATCATTTCCGTGTAACTGGGCACGTCAAATCAGAAATTAGTCGTCTAACCATTTTCCGAGAAAATTTAACGTTTCGTCTGTTACAAGCACGAGGACGTTTCTGTATAAATTATACAGCAAAGTAAGCAAACAACAGTAGGTAAAATGTGTTTCATAAAGTAGAAACCGATTCTACGATTCTGTTTTGACTAATATCAATGAAAAGTAGTTTTTAAAATTGTTGAGGTTTATTCTGTTCTAGAGCAGTTCCTTGTTTAAATAAATCTTATGCAGTAAATGAAGCTGTATTACCACGTTGATAATTATGAAAAATAAGTATTTCATTAAGGTTTTTATGTTAAAATATTTATAATCTAACGACACATATTTTTTGAGCTAGTTATATACTCTAAAGATTTTATGAATACATTTTGAAAGTCACATAAACTACGGAAACTGCAGCCAAATGAAAGAGTACGCTATATCGTGTATCAGAATTGTTATTGGAAATATATTTTCACCTTTTCGTCAATACCACTTTGAAGGTTATTGCTAATAGTACGAATTCATCGACATACTTTTCGAAGTGACCACAGACTACCATTTTATGGGTTACGTTAAACGAGATATATGGCCATTACAACGGATTGGAATTGTTTCGGGAGGCAGGCGAAAGCTTCAGATTATCCTCAATTACGTCATTGTCCAGAAACGAGCAAACAAAATCAACAAGCCACTAGAGTCCATAACTTTTTGGGGACGTTTACCTATAAGAAATCACTAAAAAACAAAACTAATCCAACCTAAAACAACATTTGAAAATACGATTTTCTATGATTTTTATCCCCGATTAACGAATTTGTACATTGTTAGAAGAATGATAAGAATTTTTAATAAACCTTCAGAAGAAGTTTAACACAACGCAAAACCATAACAAATAAGATTAAGGGGGTTGGAAAATTAAATTCTTCTTTACTTTGTAAAGTAAGCATGACAAAATAAATTGAACAGTAGTAGCACGCTAAAGTACGACCCACTTCGTGTAAATATAGGAATATTAATTTCTATTCCAGTTACGTATAGGAATCTCAGGATCATACTGATAAATATTAATTCTTTTATCTCAGATTGTTCGTTTATCTTTGTGAATTTACAAATATTACAACTAATTGAAATATTATGTGATAACCCAGAAAAAAAATTTTGAACACATTAATTGGTAAATTTTTCCTGATGCTGTTGTAGCCCATCACGATCAACCAGCGTTACACTTGACATTTGCAAGAACCTTGCAATTCTTGACCTCGTTTCTATAGATCCATTCCTTGTCATCGCCCTGCATTACCACACACGTGAAAGGAAGTTCTTCAAACAAGCATTCTTCTATTCAAATTTCTGTCAGGTGTTACTAATACAGGTAGCCAGTAATAATTTTCATATTAACCGCTTGCAGTGATTTGTGAACGTATAATAATATTATAAAAGCAAACTGCGACATTTAAAAACTACAAAAAAATTCAACGAAGATTTATTCCTGGAAAAGTTTTCATGAATCACTGAGAAAGTTCTATTTACAGTCTGTCATCTTGTTATCTACGAAAAACATATAAATCACTCCAATAATATCAAGAAAAAAAAATTCTTGGTAGCAAGTCTGATGTTTCATTAAACCGTAAATAGAAAGGAAACTACAACTGAAAAAATCCAGAATGAGAAATTGTATCACTGATACGGCTTTCCTTTCAAGATTGTACAGCCTTAGATATTCACTTATGATTTCCAGTTCCGAGACCTGTATTTGAAAAGGATGAATCAGTATGCAGGTGTGCTTCGGTATTGCCCAAACAATGCCCTTGGAATATTTCCAGCAAAGTTATCAGATGTTGAGTGAGCACTTCTCCTGTCGGGAACGTGGAAGCTGTTCTCCGAAGGTCTGTCTGTCTGCTGGACCTTGGAGCCACGAGGCCGGCGTACAACTCTTTACGCAACTCACGAAAACAGATAAATTCGAACCCAACAATTCCTCATACAAATCTCGAGTAACTGAAATAACGCGGTTGCTGCCTCAAAGCTGCGGATCAGAGAATTACTAAGCTCTTCCGTACAAAACACTTAACCTTAAACTATAGTTTCAGTGACCCCTGTATACAAACTGAAACTTTCATAGTTGAGCAAGACTTTCAATACGATAATTTCTGTAACAGGATCTAGTTGTGACGGGTGAACAGGAAGTCTCTTCTTGACTACAAAAATGTAATAGGAAAATACCGTTGACTACAGAATGAAAAATTCTCGTTCACAGAATTGTTTCCGTCCAGTAGGTGGAGCAGAGCACGTTGTGTTCTCTGGCTACATGTAACGAAATGGCCCATCTCGGTTCAAAGAGAGTATGGACGTTGTTATGGACGTGACCTTCCATTCGTGAAGAAAACTAAGCAATGTTATTAAAAGTTCAAAGACTCTGGAATCATCTGTGAGAAACCCAACTTGGAATCGAGACAATGTGGACCTCTGTTCTAAAAAGTCAACTCGTACGCGACAGCTCCATAATCTCGAGCGGCCATTTACACTAATAAGCCCAAATGAGATTAAATTATTTGGAGCATATTTATATAATCTTCAGCCTGGACGTTAAGTTTTTTTTTCTAAATTTGGGGAATTTTTTCACGAGAGTGTGACAATCTGAAGACGCCGCCTTCTTCCTGGAGGACTTTTGTTCTTGCCAATCGTCTACGCAAAGTGCGTAGACGATTGGCAAGAAACAGTAGACGGGAATGTTGTTTCTTGATAGCTACTGAAACCGCCCACCTTACCCTGATGAAAAAGTGACTCAATAAATTTTATGCCGGAGCAATAATAAATCTTTGCAGAATATATCCGCTGGCGCCCAAACGAATTTTTAATTTATAGTAATAAATTTTTAATGTTGTATTAAGTTGTATAAGTGATTGATACTTTTATAGTATGATAATAAACACCAAAGTCCAATCATTACTATATATATATATATATATATATATATACCAAATACTTAAAATTAATGAAAAATAATAAAATTTTGCTTGAAATCAAGGGTCAAAAGCACCGAATACGAAAACCATAGGTTACTTTCCTTTTCGATGACCACTACCACCTTAGTCTGTACTCTATAGAGCGTAGCGTTTATTACTCAGACAAAAAAAAGTGATAATAAATACCACATATGGGATCCGTTTCGTGACTATCTAAATCACTAAAATTTTAAATTATACATCTACAAAAGTCCGGAATATAAGTGCACTATCTATATTTCCATTTATTTAATCTGGTTGTGTTCGTTCTGTTTCCTGGGTATCATCTTTCCAATTTCAGTAATTTCCGATCATGTGAATAAGTGGTGTACTCTTTTATCATGTTAGTACTCCATAAAATATTTAATATGACCTCTGTGAATAGTAATTGTGAAAAATAATCTACTTTAAGGCGCCAATGTTTCTAGATCGTTCCCCTTATAATTAATTTTTTAAAAAAACAAAACCTGCAAAAGTGTTCAGTGTGTTGCTAGTAAAGCTACTTATTTCATAACTTGCTTAGTCTCTGTTGGTCTTTTCTGCTCTTTTGTTTGTTTCATGTACGGCCTGGAGTTATCAGATTCCTCGTCGCTCTGTTTCGTGAAGTGACTTGTCCATCGTTTGTGTTTCCTCCTAGTTTACGTGCGTCAAGTTTTGTTTATATTCTTGTATGATGTGTAAATTCTATATTTTATGATGGTCATTTCTCGAATCATTAATTATTTACTAGTACATATTGAATATTTTTATTAGAACTGTAAATATTATATTATACCCTTAGTATAGTTAAAGAATAATTATTTTTGTTATTATTAATTTATTTTACTTATGTTGGACAGGGAAATTTAGTATTTTTATGTTTACTTCTAATTATTTATAATTTTAATATCCAATTATTATATTGTAATTTTGTGTGTTGACGTATCCTATTTCCTCATACGAGGACTAATTGAATAAAATAAATCAAATAGAAAAACTGAGTATGAATTTTTTTACAGTAAATAAATCACGTTGAATTTCGTTTTTGTGTTAGTCTATATCATCTGTGGGTCACTGAGTTTTAATACGTTTTATTATCACATCTACACAATTTCCATATTACTGTATGCAATAGATTGGATTCAAGTTAATTTCTTCGTTTGATGACGAACAGAAAAATTAAATATTTCTATTGTAATCTATGTACCACAAGGATAATTTTTAATTAAACAATGTACAACAACATTTTAACCAGCCTCCTATGCTTCATCACCGACAATCATTTCATCAGATATATTTTTAACAACATACATTTTCTTAAAATTCAAACATAATGGAAATAATAAGGGTCGTGAGTTGATACCGTAACAAAATGTTTGACGAACACTTTACAAGCGAAACCCAAATTCTACATACATTATTTTCCACATCTGACGTGTTCCTCAGGTCAATCACGGATGTATGGAGAAGGGTTAAGATACTCAATGACCATACGAAGCATTAGATTAGAATAAAATATACAAATGCTAATATTTTTTTTCAATTCATAAACCTGAATATCAACAATAATGAAGGAGAAATTAATTCATTATGGATCTTAAGTAAAAATCTTACTGACCATCTTTAAAAACTGACAAGTGACAGAACCTGGTCTCGTCATACACGATTAAAACAATACTTACAAAATGTAATCTACAATTCGAAATTTACTCGCTTTTTGACAAATTTATAGACACAAGGTCCGTTCTAAGATTAAAAATATCTAACGAACCAAAATACATTAAAATGTCAATGAAATCACTATTCAACCCGTCACAACTCAGGTACAAGGAAGACATTCGATAATAGAATTTTTCCCTCATGCGTCATGACAAAAATTTTATTGCAGAGAAACAGAATTGAGCGTGGCTGCAAAACTTGCACCATTGGAAACCCCATTGGGCAACGAACAGGTTTCTAATTATTGCCTAGCAACTCAGCTGCTGATTGTTTCTGATTTTCTTGTTGCACAAGGAGAAGCGGGCAGGGTCGTCAGGACGAATTTAAGTAAGGTAAGCAGGATTTCTTACAAATACAGTTGAAGACCTCGTCAAGATTGTGAAATTCCTCCAACAAATCAAAAAATTCAAGCAAATATTTACAAAGAAAAATATTTGCTACGAACGCGAAGAAACTTAAAATGAAACAATATGTTCACCAGAAAATTATTAAATTGTGCTGACGAGTATATTGGATACAAGAAATCTCGAATCCGGTTATTCTGGATCCGAAATTTTATATAGTTGCTCGTAGATATTATATTCATAACATAGTTAAGTCTTCATAAATTTGCACTTCTGAGAGACCAAAAAATAAGCTTGAGAAACAACACCTTTCACTGTGATCTGATTTCACAGCCAGCTACTAATACACAAGTGCCAAAAATGAAGGCTAAGGGACCGGTCAGTCCCACATGCACTTTCTTCTATTCCTGAGGTTAAAATAGTCCTTCATCTGGAAGAAGGTTTGTTGAACCCGAATGAATTTTCTCTCGACAGAGGAAACCCAAAGAAACGCACGAAATTGGATTATGAGATTACGAACACGCACGGGACAGCGAAGGGTGAAGAAAATAACAGTGTGTTGATATTTCCTGAATAAATACATGGTTCAGCCTTTCAAATCGACAATAAAACAAAATACCGACTGTGCGAAAAACGGTATTAAATAGGATGTATATAGCAAAGTCACCAAAGTCATATACCGAGCAAACTGCATATAAGAGATTCGAACTCAATAGTAGACAGTCAAAATCAAACGTATATCCTCTACGGAAAATAGTTTGGTACTGTAAATTTTTGTGTTTAATGCTTACTATTTATTGGAATATTTACCAAATAGAATAGTTTCCTGCGTTGTAAACACTAGGTCCAGAAAATAGAGAGAATAAGCCCCATTCTCTAATTCGATTTTGAAAAAGCATGAATTTAAAAGCGGTGTATCAGCCTGTAATTCAAATACCTGCCCTGAAAATTCTAAGAGTTTGTTAAATATGTTTTAAACTAGATTTAAAAAATTCTAATATGCAGGTGTTTTTAAAAATTATTTAAAAAATACGTCCGATTGTTATTATTGTTAAATAGTAAGAAACAAAATAAGCACAACAGTTCTTCGAACGTCAAATTAAATTATTCGGTTTATTAGAACTGGCAGTCGTGCGTCATCTTTGAAACTTTTCCTCTTTAGCAAATGTCTCCAAACAATAAATATCGTACGAAACCTCAAGTCTTGAAATGTCTGTATTTGAGACAGACGAATGATCTCGTGATGTTCTGTTGACTCTCAAACTCAGTTTCCTGTAAACTAATTAACCTTTAAGGAGAAATTCAGTATTGCACATTCTGTGAAAATGCGACATTAGTTCTCCTACCCACAGTAATACGCATCCAAAGTTTTCTAGGACGTACTTCATTTTCTGGCGACTACCCGCAAAATCAATATAGTTAGAAACGGGGCAGTTCAATACCGAATATGGTGCTGGTGTTACATGAAATTCATCGTTACTAATTTTGTCTTATTGGGAGCACGATTTATCTTGTTTGTCTACTGTAAACCAGAATATGCCACGCGCCGCTTTTTTTTTTTCAGAAGCTCCGTCATGACTCGAACAGTTTACGAGGTATTTTCTGAATTTCTGTATTGCAACTGTCTAACTTCTCTCAGATGAATTCACTTATTATGTACGAATTTTATTATTTTGTCCCTGGTATGTTCTGCCTATTAACATACGAGAAAAATGTTTTGATATTAAATCAGAAAGGGAAAGAAAAGTATGAAAGTTGTACGGGGAAGGAATTGTTTGCGAGGGTTTCTCTACCAGACAATTCATAAGAGACAGTGATGTGCGAATTCTTCGCGTCAGAATAGAAGCGTATAACGAGGCGCTCATTTAGTTCAAGCACAACTTTCACTACGAAACTACACAGCTGTCCCTTGAAAGTAGCTATTTAATGAATAAATAACTATGTAAAGATGTTTTACAACACAGAAAGTACCCTTACATCGTTTCAACTTCTTTAATCCTAACTATTAATGTGACAAATGGATTAGATACAAATTAATTTCGACACATTAAAAATAATGATAGTGATCTGACTTAACCATACACTTAATGCCTTTAGTAAAATGTTGAAAGTTAGAGGTACGTTTGAAATAGTGTTTTAGTTAAGGATACCGTTCATCATTTTTAAACTGCGGTAACAGTAAAAAAAATTTGTAACACTATCAAACTGACGGAGAAGCTTACAATACCGACGGTAACTTTTTATACACATTCCTTTTCTATTCCAAAAAGGAAGATTGAATGAATACAATGTATAAGTGTATATAACTACGTTTATAAGTTAAAGAAAAGCTGAAGTTGTAGTTCCTAGCTTCCAGGAATGTGCTGAGACACGGAATGTAGAGTATTTGTTGGCATCCCCCTTCCCCAGATGTGTTCGTATTAATTAATACCTGAGGAGGTCCTAATGTAAAGACGAAACGTCACGTGTCTAATAAACAATTACGAATTCTTATACAAATTTGTTAAACTTTTTATTCCTTATTTATATTTCTTAAGATAAATCAGCACAAAATACGGCATTCATAGACAACAGAAAATTTATCGTTCTTGTCGTAATATTAGAATTACAAGACAAGTTTAAAAACTGCAGATACTGAATGTTTCTGTTATAAACACAAAGTATGAATTAACAAATGAGCCGCAATAAATAAATACGAAACTATAAGAAAATCCCGACGAGGGGAAAAAGATGGGCATAGTTAATATGACGGCCACTTTCCTAATAGATAGCAAGGTCAATCACGATCAGAAATTACCAATATCTGGAATTTATAAATCCTTGGTTACGAAGGCTTTAGAACAGCAATATGTAAAATGGTATTAAAATCGTTATTAGACTGATAACAATAAAAATATAATTAAATATACCTACGAGCCGAAATCAAATTTCATCGGAATTCAGAAGCGTAAAGGCAAATAGGATAGGCACACAAAGGCTGAATTGAACAGCCTGAACACTGCCTACGCATCAGTGCTACTTGAGTGATCCTTAAATACAAATTACTGGATACAGGGTGTCCACAAATTTTACGATCGTCCACACGCGTTACTTGCTGGGAATCGTCACACAGAAGCTATCGTGTTAGCGTACTCGAAAAAAAATGCAATTGACGGGAGACGATTACGAGGGTTAAGCTCACGCAACGGACTTTCCCGTCCCGGAAGCGTAAGTACGCACGAGAGAAAGTCCTCCCCGAGGACCATTGCGCAATTCCAGGAAAGTAGGGCAAGGTCGCGAGAGAGCTCACCACATGGATATGAGGGTGTGCACGTCCAGGCAGTCCAGGCTCTCCAGAGACAGCTTCCTTTCCAGCTGTTCCTCGAGCGAGAGCCCGCTATCCGGGGACGACGTCATTGCAGCACAGCTCCGCTCACGTACGCTCAGCTCTGCTCAGCTCCACCAGCGCAGGTGAAAGCCGTCGGCCAACTGCCAGCACGCCCAGCACGCGCCCCCACTCCACGACTGTCACCCTCCACAGCACAAGGTCACGCCTAGCTCCACGACAAGCGTATCCTTCAAATCATTACAAAAACTCCAGGGATAACGGGTTTAGTCAATAGATGTCATTTCCACGGGGAACTTATTTAAAGTGTTGTCGGTACATCGGTCGAAACTGACCTTTCCTGTTTCTGCGACAGACACAGTCCAATAATAAAATAGAATTGTTATAGAATTTTCGGTGTAGTTTATTAAATTAGTACAGCTATTAATTGTATTTTTTATCGAAAAACGCTGCTACTTTTGCGCTAATATCCCCGTCTAGGGAACTAGTTTAAATGTTTTAGAGATCATTCGTGATAGTATTTTAGAAATGGGTACTTTGTCTTATTTTTCGCAATCCGTGAATACGTCCAGGGAAGATCTGATCAGTAACTTTTCAACCGAACGGCCAATATGTTGCTAAAATCTATTGTAATTACACACCAGTTATTTCTTATAATAGAAAACGCGCATTTACAACAGAATAATTTACAGAGCTCACAAAAAGTAATCTCATACCAATTGGTGGTTTTCTATAATCTGAAAACATTTTAGATTAACCGTCGCTTTTAAAATATTTATTTTTATTTACACTGAACAAAATATTTTCTGCGTTTTAATTGTTTCCCCACAATTTAGTTTCGGTGTCGGCGAAGTATTTAACGTAAATATGCATTTTTTACGATATTGATCGCCAATTCTTCGCTGGTATACTAATGCTAATTATTGGCACATCAAATTGGTTATGTGCACAAAATCTTTTCTAAATTCAATCTACTTCAACATCAAATTTTTCAAAACTGCATGCTTACGCATTTCAGCGGAATATCTTGAATAGCCACATTCCCGGAACTGAGCTCGCGCTGAATGGAATTAAAACCGAAAACTGTGAGTTGGAGATTTCTACCAGAAATAAATTTACGCTACCCGCTTTCGATGAACATTATTAAAATAATGGTTTACGGGTGAAGAAAAAATTAATGACTTATTCGAAGTGATCTACAGCATGGAATGAGAAATATCTTATATAGGTTTCACATTTGCCATACCTGTTGTCTAGGTACCTATTATTTACGTTCAATAACTACAACCATTCTCTGCTAATCAGACAGCAAGAAACAACCCACCTTGTGGTAAATTTATCGCAGAAATTTAAATCACCGCAACCTGTCTTTCTGCGACTAGTCAGTTTGTTTGATAAAACAATATAAAATACTTTTGCGTTAATCCGTAGTCTTGTTTAGCATCCTCGCTATAGGAGAACATTACACAGTAACGTTTCAGTTTCTAGGAGCGTATATGTTTTTCTATACAATTGAAATTCGCAGATAGTTCCAAAACTTCACCTCCATATGTTGACGAACGTATGTGTTCCCCTCGTTATTCATTCCTTCCATGGATCTATGGACGATAAATTAAACGTCTTGCGTATACTTTATTACATTCGTAACTTGAAAAATTATAATAATGTTATATTTAAAATGTGTTGAATTTACGGGGTATTTAATACACATGGGCTTTTAATTCTTACAGAATGTCTAATTACTTCGATTAGTGGAGATCAGCAGATTTGGATTTGCAGAAGTTTGTACTGTATCTACATTCAGATTCAATAAAACAAACAATTTATGTAATAATATTTAGAATAAAAAAAATTGCTGGCCATTCAGTCAGAAATAAAATTAATGAAATTAATTATGTATTTCAAGTGGGACATTAAATATTTATACCGTTTGCTGAATTGATATTAAATGATTATGAGGCCTTAATAAAACATAATTATCTACTTTCTATTTAAAACAGTGTCCGTTTTCCTTGTAATCATTTAAGGCATTTTTGGTAGTCTTGTGAAAATTTTTGCAAATGTATTATTCAGTTTGAACATTAGACTCGTGTCAGAGATTAAATTTAAGGTATACTGTCATGCCCTATAAGAAAGTGTTCTTGCCATCTATACCAAACGATTATAAATTAAAAAATATTTTAACATAAACCCTACATTTGCTACACTTGTACCTTGATATTCAGGCCAGTAAAATTTGAGATATTTAAAACAAACTCAGGAAATTCCAACAAAAATATTTCCAGATCTCCGCCGGTTGCACGGCTTAGTGTCACTATTTTGTTTATGTAAAATCTCATTCATGGAAATGAGGTTCTTAAAAAAAACTACACCAAGGGCGTTTCCTGTTTAAGAAATATTTTACATTAAAGTAGAAACTTCTCAGATCTCGTAATAAGCCTCAGCTAATGATGCTTTAGATAAGGAGAATTATTCCTCGGCAAAAATGTCATTCGGATGAAGCAACTACTGTAATCTGAGTAATCTTTGAAATGTTCTCATAACGATTCTCCAACATTAAACACTGTACGAAAGATGCATACTTTACCAGCGATGTATACATCATAAATTTCTTCAAGCTTATTTACAATCCTATAGAGACACTAACTTTTTCTGAACTATCTCCGTGTTTAACTATCATGGATTTTTGGCGCTGTTGTAGTCATTGAACATATGACGATTATGTGCTCAAGTGGGGTAAATACTCGACGAATAAATCCAATAAGACAAATGAATTAGTTACTCCAAACGACAAAAAAAATTAGATGAAAAAAACTGATATCAACGTAGAACGGAAACTGAGCTAGAAACTTGAAACATCCAATATATTGTAATACCAATTAAACAGGCTATTAATTGTTTTTAATATAATTGAATTGTTGGCGGTACGGGTGATTAAAGACGACAATCGCAACGGGTCTTTCTTTGTTAACAATGGAGACTGGAGACCGCGCGCTTAGAGAACTCAGTCTGCGTCGAGTTTACGTCGTGCCTGTGTCGAGAAAAGAGTCTGCGAGAGATACAACACAGTAAAGTTTGCTAATCTGAAAGCATGAATAGGGCTATCCAGGAAGTCCAACGGTGAGATATAATAGTTTACATAAAACGGAAGTAAACCGTTTTGACGGAGAGACTCATAAAATCGCAATTTAGAAGCAGAAGTTTTGCTTCAATAACTGAACTAATTTTCGCATAGAGAGACTACAAGTAGACCTACGTCAGAGGGCTGACTGAGGGGCAATCCAGGTTCCAGGATAGCAGAGATCGAGAGTAACGACCGCGTGTGTACAAAATCTAAAGTGTAGAATCAGTGAATTATGGTCTGTTTAGTGGGTGTTGACTTCAAGATACAAGTCTGAACTGGTACCAGTAGCACTGTCGTGAGTACAAAACAATTATTAATATATGTAAACGATAATTAAAGGGTATACTCAAGTTTCGTTCGCGTTTTTCTTTTCATTCGTTTTCTTTTATTTCTTGTATTTAATATTGTATTCCGTTAACTTCAATGAGTTTGGACTGTTAATGTTTTAGTTCATTAGATTGTATTTGTTCTTACCATGAAACCCAGTGATGACCCTGAAATAAAGAGAAATTCGACGTGGTTGATTGTAAAAAATATATAAAGCAGTTTTTTCATAGAACGCCACGAATAAATAAAATAAAATTGAAATATTTGTTTGTTAAATTGATGGAATTCGGCGTGTAGTAAAGGAGGGCTTATAATGTGTACTTTCAAGAATAAAATTTTTAAATATTAATTAAGTTTTTTATTTAATTCCTATTAATTAAAGCCATCAAGTCGTTTCTTAAAATATATTTCTGTTGTGATGTATTGTACTAGTAATAAAATATTCCCCTTCCGATAATACTCTTACTTCAACTTTCTAAGTACCGTTTCCGCACCAGAGAGGACGTCACAGCACACATCACAAATGTGACATTTTAGGTATCAAACAGATTGGATAAATGACGAACACACAATGTCGTTGAAAAAACTGAATATTAAATCGGACAAACCAAAGTTTCTTTAAAGAAAACAGCTTTTATTAACTTACTCGCATTGCCATTCGCAAACTATATCATGAAAAATGAGTTAGTCGAAGTATTGGAATAGTCGGCCAGCTGCCTCCTAAACAGGCCAAGGCATGGCGAGGGGTAAGCTGCGTCCCCACAGCAAACTCCTCTCCCGCTATCGGAAGGGCGTGGGACAAGTACCCAATGCCCGACCTACCCGATGCAAGTTTTTCTAAGGTTTTCCCTGCATTCCTTTAGGCGAATGCCGGGTAGGATCCTTAAAATATAGCCCGGGGGCCCTAGTTAACCCTTGGCTACCTTCCTCTACCCTTCCGCATCCCCCCTTTCAAATCCCTTCCTATGCTATTAAAGGGGAGTTGCCCTAAGTGGATTACCCTCATGTAGCCTATTGCCCTAAAAAAAAAGTATATCAGACATACAATCATTTTCCGCTAAATTGGAGCTTTAGATGAGATGTCAAACTTTTTTTTCTGTCTTGAAAAAGCATCTTGATAAACAAATGTTCACAATCCTTTTCGACCAAAATGATGCTAGACGTTATATCCGATTTAAGAGAACAATTTCATTGTCGCATTAAGGACAAAAATTGCAGTCGTGGCACAATTTACTGCATTACCTTCGTAGCAAATGAATGTAGAAGAATTTTCTTCCTGTGAGACTGAAAATTTTAACGAGTACGAGTCAGTATTTGAACTTTAACTACTAGATTTACATAATGATTTGACTTTAAAATCAATTCCAACAGACTAAATAAGGCTACTTTTACCAAAAGAAAAATATACGCGTTGCTCCATGAGACACCGAGAGTAAAGACTTGATTCAGCTCAAGTTACACGTGCAAATCTGATTTCTTGAATTTATTAAAAACAAAAACAAACACAGACACATAATGACTGACAATCACCTTGATAATTGCGTCTGAAAATCAGTGATCAACTACTCACCAGACACAGACAAACTTGTTGAAAAGAAAGAAAGTGATTGATCCAATTGAATTTTTTTTCTAATACTGTTCTGAATTTAATTTTGGAATATGTAGAATTTAAGGTTAGGGGGAGGGGGAGCTCGCCAAGCACTTTCTAAATGCTTAAGTAACTCCTGTCATTAGGAAGTTTGGCGACACCTGATGTAAACTGTTCATTTTCATAATTTTTATGAACTTATTTTGTGATTATTTATGGTCGTTAATTTTGTATTTTCTTTTAGGTTTTTCGATTTTTCAATATTGATAAAGGGATATAATGTACACCTACATTAACATACTAAATAGTTTTGAGTAGCAAGTCTGACTATTCTGTGGCAAAACGTTTAACACCTATAATATTTACCTTCATCACCGTTGGAAGTAATATTTTTACGTTCATGAAACGCCGTATCGAATAATATCTTTACCAGTAATCTTGTGGTAATATTTCCCGCACAGTTCTTAAAAAGCAACATTTTCAGCACTCGAATAATCTTCCTTGAAAGCCGTTAATTCTCACATGTAATTAGCTTATTAATTCAGCCTCTTCCTTTTCCCTACTTGCGTTTATTTCTTGCGTTTATGCCACGTGCATAGACAAGATTCTACCTTTTGCTAAAATCTTTCCTCATACTCTGAAAGTCGGCCAAGATTTCGCATTAAGTCATAGGATCACATTTCTACAGCCCTGAAAACCATCCGGATTAGAAGGGATTTAATATACGCTCTGACCAACAAAGAAAACTTTGATAAGTAATTATATACACTAATCCTAAACATGCATTACAGTATTCGGACTTATCTATAAAATCAACGGATAAATGGTAATTGTGCACGTGTATAAAATTCTGAATAACCATATCAACGCAGTATATTTTATGACCGAGCCATAATTCCGCTGACTTGAAACTAAGTATTTAAATGGGTCTAATACGCTTTCTCTCTTCAAAAAAGTGAGAGAATTTCGAGTACTTTCTTTTTTAATGGCAGCTTGGCTATAAGAGCTATAAAGCTGTAATGACTCAGATGTGTCCGTGCATGCTTTAATGCGAGTAGAATCCACTCGGTCTCGCTAGACGTTTCGTTAATTGGCGGAGAGAAAACTCAAATTTCAGTGATACGCTTTACCTCTATAGTAAGTAGCTCAAGGATTTACTCAACTGTAATTTACTGTGGTTTCTAAAATACCGATTGCACAATTGTAATGTTATCTCCCTTTATGAAACACAAAATAATAGTTGCGTAGCGTTACTGGGAAGGTGACAATTTAAATGAGGAAGGGATTTCGTATGTCAATAATTAAACATGTCCAATCATTAAATCAGATGGGATCACACTCGAAATTCGGTGTCTCGGAAATATATTAATTAAAAAGTCATACTCAAACGCGTAGGACCATTTCAACCAAATGTCTCACGAATCTATTTTCATATTTTGCACAATGTCTTGGTTTTAATGACGATATAATATTCTCTCATAATACACACATTTTCGAAGTAATGTACAAATTATCTTACCGAAAATTATTTAGTTTTTTATTAGACTTCCTATATTTAATATATTCTAGGTCAGTGTTTCTCAGACAAAATCGCGCCGCTGACCACTAGTTACAATTGTTTGTTTATATTTTGAAATAGAACATTAATATACAATGAACAACTAAACACATTTATTTTATATATACTGGTAGAAAATCACAAAAAGTGAACAGAATATCAACAACACACAAATTATTCGCATAAAAATGTGAATAAAACTAAAAAGACGCAAAACATAATTCAAATTATGAAATACAACTCAAAAATTATAGTAAAACTACACAAAAATTCTGTTAATTTTTTGCATTTTTATGTCACGGAAATTAAACAAGATATACATAATTTACTTAAAAATGAACATATAAAATAAAACAATGTTTAATTATATAACAAATGAAAACATATCACAAATAAAAATTCAATGGGATTGTTGCTAATTTTTCAATTCTGTGACCTATATTTGTTGCAGCAATTTTCAAGTTATTTCTTTGCCTGAATTTTACAAGTCTCATTGCACAGAATGCAGATTCACAGAAATATGTCGTCGAAAATTGTAGCAACACTAATAGCTTTTGTTATGTAAATTAGCATACTCTAAACCCAAAATTAAGTTATATTTTTCGAGCTGAATTGTAATTTTTTTAAAGAGTCCCAACTTAATTCTAGTAAATTTTCCTGTCCACAAATTTCCGTTTCACACACCAACTTCCGGTGAACGAGTCTTCGAACGCATAGGAAAACGCAGATTGGTGTTTAGAAATAATATTTGAGAAACAACCGTCAAGTACCAACAACCACCATTTTTACAGGGTGGTCCGCTCAAATGTCCCGAATTACAATTGTATTGGACGGGTTAACGGTTGAAAATAGAAACTTACAACAATGTTTATATGAAAGGAAAACTCAACAAGTTTAGAATCCTGTCGGTAGATTGTGCAAAAAACATATTTATCAAAATGGTGACACCGGAGATGAAAGCGCACTGCTTTTGTGGTATGCAGAGTTTCAATCATTAGAGTTCAAAGGGAGTGTCGACGAATCTTCAAACTACACAAGAGCACGCGATCTTGATAGTCCCAAGTTGAATGTTTGGTGCAGTTTGTCACATTGGACCGTTTTCCTACGCGGAGAAAAATGTCTGTGGTGCCACATATCTTGACATGATGGAGCAGTTATTTTTTTCCACAAATTGAGAAACTGAAGGCAAAGCTCTTTTTCCAAAAAGATGGCGCTTCTCCACACTGGTTCAATGAAGTTCGTACGACTTCGGACATTTTCACTGACCGTTGGACTGGTTGGGGAGGACCGATTCACGAACCCGGCGTTATCTAGTATTGCTGACAAATCAGGGGAAATGTTCCAAAGCTGTCGAGTATAGACCACAAAAGAACAGTTAATGGAAACTCCTATTCTAGCCTGCAGAAGCTTGCACGACAGAGGGCTCGAAAGTAATGTCTGGAATGAAATATACGGAGTGATCGTCGAATCTGTTACATCCGTATATTTCACAAGATATTGGTCTGCAACAAATGCATATCAGCAACTGACAAAATAATGCTCAACAATCACGGGCGCCGCCAGGATTATTGTCAAGGAAGTGCATCTGCATCTACACACTATACTATCTATATAATAAAAAAAGGATGTATATTTGTATGTATGTGTGTATGTATTTACGTTGTTCTTTATACAAATTTTATCGCGTGGACAGAATGCAACAAAAATTGGTATACGTATTCTGCCAAAATCGAGAACCGGTACTGTGGGGGTGACAAACCCATAGCATAAAGGTGGAAAGAATTATAATTAAAAACCGTGATCATTAAATATTAAATTACTGCGCGCCAAGAGACAATGACGTCACGCGAGAGAGAGACGTTACTACGCAACGAGCAAAGGAAATATTTCCTTTATTAGGAATGAAATAAAGCAGAAATATGTTCTTTAAATAAAAAGTATAATTTTATACAGCAATACTCCATCGAATGGTAATAAAGAAGAATACGAATTACTTTACCATCCTTGCGGAAAATGTAAGTTAATTTTCGCGCTATATTAGTTGTGAGTCTAGCTAACAATTTCATCAATGTAATATTTCGTAATGTATGAAGACTGAGTGACAATTGACAATTATATCCTGAAATACTCAAGGAATATATTTAAGTATTCAATTAAATACTTTTTCGAGTTTATATAAATAAGTACACGAGCAACGCCGGGCACCCAGCTAGTTAACTAATAAAATATAATTTATAACAGTGCATCCTTATAATTATACGTAGGCATATAAAATTAGACATTTATGTTATGTCAGTTAAATTAATGTCATATTCAAATCGCGCCGATACTTGAATATCGTCGCATTTTGTGTAGTTTTACTATAGTTTTTGATTTATTTAAGAATTTGAATTATGTTTTGCGTCTTTTTAGTTTTATTCACAATTTTGTGCGAATAATTGGCGTGTTGTTGATTTTCTGTTCACTTTTTGTGATTTTTTACAAATATATATAAAATAAATGTGTTTAGTTGTCCATTGTATATTAATGTTCTATTTAAAAATATAAACAAACAATTGTTACTAGTGATCAACGATAGATATCGACGTATTTTAGTGGCGTGATTTCGTCTGAGAAACACTGATCTAGAATATATTAAATATAGAAAGTCTAATAAAAAGCAAAATAATTTGTACATTACTTCGAAAATGTGTGTATTATATGAGAGAATATTATATTGTCAATAAAAGCAAGTCATTGTGCAAAATATGAAAATAGATTCGTGCGATATTTGGTTTAAATGGACCTACGCGTTAGAGTATGACTTTTTATTTAATATATTTCCGAGACACCGAATTTCGAGTGTGATCCCATCTGTTTAAATATTGGCATACGAAGCCTCTTTCTTATTTAAATTGTCCCCTTCCCAGTAACGCTACACAACTATCATTTTCTGTTTCATTCCAATTGTGCAATATGTAATTTAGAAACCACAGTAAATTACAGTTGAGTTGGAAGTCCCACATACCGCGGAGGAAACCTGTGTGCAACCAATTATAATTACTAAATATGACGGCACCGGATTACATAAATAAATGAACGGACGGGCTTCAGTCTCGCCGCGATGAAGTTTGCGGTCATTTTCTAGAATGCTCAAAAAAAATTGCGAAGAACTAGATGTTGAATTTAAGAGTCCTCGAGCGGGTGGCAAGACAGGACTACAGATCAAATCGACCATCTGAAAATGTAGAAGAAATTTTCAGAATATCTACCTTCATCCCTTATTTACATTCCATAATTTCTTCTCCGAGAAAATTTTTTTTCCACTCACCCACACAAAAAGAATTTTCGCTTATGCAGGTCCACCCAGAAAATGAGAAAAGTAAACAAATCTTCACTTTTAGACATGGCAGAAAATATACAGTATCTCTACGAAAGTTTTTTATACAATTATAATTTCTGAGGCTAACATTTGGTACGAGATGAAGATGAAGCGAGTGATACGACCTTTTGTAATACGCAGATTTGATTGCTCAAGCCACCACGTTTTACCCAGCGGTATGCGAGGCTATAAAATTGGTCGATTCCAGTGACAACAAATAGCATTGAACGTACATTTAGCACGTCAAGACGTGGAATCGGTCAACGATGATAGACGCGAAGCGGCCTGTGCATGTTCAGTGTCCACAGGAAAAGAGGACAGTGAATTCGTTGGCAAGGTGATAAAACAAATTTCGACATCAACCTAGATGGCTTAAGTTTTTATTCAAATGGGAACTTAATAAAACAATTATTTCTTAATATTTTTCCGTGCGTTTTCTTTCATGGCCCAGGGCGGGGGAAAGGAAGTGCAAGTGCACTCCCTTGCACCCCCTGCCCACGCATGTCAACAATGAACAACTCGTTGCTCTTGGGAAAACAACATATGTGAACTCCGCAATACTACAGACGTCATGTGACCAGTACAATGGCCTAGTGATGGGCATAATCGAATGACCATAATCGATCATTCGATTATTGCAGATCATTCGAAATGTCGATTATGGAACAACGACCGCCGAATGACGATTACATTTCGCATGACGAGACTTATGAAGGCTTAAGCGAGCGAGCGATGAATGAATCATTCGATTATTCCGTACGTAAGTCTTACTTTTAATAGTTACACTCTGCATTTCACTCAGTTTGTGATATTTAATAAATATTGCTTTTGCAAACAAGAAGATTTGCGACTGAATTCGATTATATTTTGAATGACGAGACTTATACAGGCTTAAGCGAGCGAGCGATGAATGAATCATTCGATTATTAGAATCACTCGATAGCGGATCATTCGATTATGCCCATCACTCAGAATGGTCTGTACATTGTCGTCGGTAATACCAGTAATGCTATCTTGTGGTAGTCTCGAAATAATTTTTTAAAAAAACTACTATTTACAAACACAAAAGGATATGCGCGACTTTTGGGCACTGTAGAACACAGGATTGTCATACAACAAGCGAGTAGGTTGACGTCTTCGACCACGATATTGAAATGACAATTAGGTGGTTAATTTTGTGTGTTGACATTACATTAAATTACACAGACATTTTCCACATACGTTCAAACATTAATACCAGGATCGCTGTCGTCCTGAAATTGTTACTACTTGGAAAGTGTGACTCATCACAAAACAAAATAATATCTTTACATACCTATGAAACCGTGCAAAATCGTTGCATAAAAACCTTATTAGACAAATAGAAACTACTAAAAATTAAATAAAGGATATAAGTGACCAAAATAAAAAAAACTCCAACGGGAAACAGGGGCAATTTTACGTTACAATTTACATTGAATATTGACGCATTCTCAGAACTTCACATTCATATCGACTAAAGTATGTGGAAGATAACTGTTCTAAAACGCTGGTTGCATCTCAGTGTAACTATTGAGAGCTAGACTTTAAAGTATTTAAGGGAACATGAGTGAAATTCCAACTGAAACTTAACAGGTTACAAAAAACTTCAACACATTCCTACAATAAAACTAATAATCAGGCGACACACTACAGGCAGCTTAGACAAAAACCGTGTATATGAAATAAATAAATACGTGAGAAATTTTACTATTGCTACGCGAAATAATGTGAACATAAAGGAAATCTTACAGTGTATTCATTCCAAGAAATTATATTTATACATGATTATCTTATTTGAAAAGACCAAGAGCTTTCACTTGCCTCTGATAGTTACGCCGCTGGTCACTAGGTGGCACGCAATGCCATAGCCAAGACGCCATCTATTTCTTTCCAACATAACCACACACAGCAGGAGCACAAATGCATTACAAAATCTTAAATTTTATGTTGGTAACAGTGGCGTTTGGTGCACGTGTGTTCATGTGCTACAGCACCAATAAATTTAGGAGCAATTATTTTTTCTTAATTTTTAGGACCTTTTATACTAATTGTGTTTTAAAAGTGTGAATATCTGCTTCGATTTCGAAGACTTTAAACTAGTTTCCGTAAATACATCAAACTGTTTTACCTCTGTCCTCAACCTTCCTCAGCCCACAATGTGTCTGGAATCAAAAATGAGCAAACACAGTATTCCGTTTCACCCCTAGCTGTACCCGCAAAATATTTACTTCCGGTTTCATGGGCTAGTCAGCACAAACACAATAATGCCAACATGAGTGCCATCTTCCTAAAATTAAGTTTACTTAAAATAAGTATGAAGGAAAAATACTTAGGTTTTATAAATGAGTGTCAACTTTGTTCTAAATTATTCCGCTTTTGAAGATTAGATACTACTGGAAACTATGTAGACAGAATTAGAAATATAGCATATCACGGGATGGGTCATATACATCAAAGTATCGGTGAGACTAAAAATTTTTCAATTCAGACATATTTATATTTTCAACAATTATTATATTTCCTTACCTAAATTTTATTTTGCTCAATTTCTGATCATCGAATAGAATGTTACTTTGACACAGGGAATGCTCCATCAATAATTAAGTCTTCGTCAAAACAATGTCGAATACTAAATACATATAAAAGTAAATGAAGTAAGGATATTTTATCAGATATTAATTGTTAAGTCTGTAAATTATAAATACCCTCATAACAGTCTAATGTCAATTTTTTTAAAAAAAATTTCATACTCTAATATCAACAGTTTCTTCAATATTCTTATTTTTTCCTAATATATCAACAGTTTCTTCAATATTCTTTTTTTTTCCTAAAATGAAGACGGGCAGAATCAAGTCATTAACAACACTTCTCAGTGTTTCCTATTTGCGGTGTCAACCGGAATTCGACATATTTACAACGATTAAGATATGCTCAGCATTTCTTCAACACGTTTTCACTAATTTCTCTTTGGGAACAAGATGTGTCGTGAAACGCTTCGAGCAATTTGGGATAGTCTAGTATAGTTTTGAAAGGAAAGACATTCGATAAAGAAAAGGGGGTTTCGTAAACTACTATTTGAACTTAAAAGAATATTTCCTCGGTCATTTGTATATTACTAGTCATTCATTAATGGTCGAGCAACTTACGAAGAAACCAGCACAAAACAATCCGAGATCGAATCTTGACGAGGAAGTTACTAGAGGGCAAGTCAATACGAAGACGTCATTACGTCATCATACCACTCAAAGTCGCCACAGAAAGATGCACGCCGAAAGAGATACGTAAGGAAAACACGACGTAAACTGAATAAAAGGTTTCAACAAAATGGACAAAATACGCAAACACGTAAAATGAAGTAAACGGATAAATGTTTAGAAAGCTGAAAAGAATGTTAGTTTCACAAGAAAGTAAATACGTCAACAGAAGAAGATATATCTCAAACTGTATAAAATGTATATAAGCAAACAACGATTGTACTGCTCTGTTTTCTGCGGTGACAAGGCATTTATCGTGAAAGAAAAGAGAACTTTTCAGCATTACTTAAAAAGAAGTAACATTGACACGTGAAAAACTCAGTGTGGGACTGGTCTGCATCTTCCTACGGCCAATTCTGTACTCCATTTACTCCATATTTCGCGTCTGTCAAGACATCCTCAGACTAATGTGTCCGTGAGACGCTTGTTAATTTTTTTTTCATACTTGCTAAATCTCTATGTACAGAAGGCGATCGACAGGGTCAGACAAAATTCAGCCATTCATGGCGACAAGGTGGACATGTCGAGGTTCGCAGATGACATAACGATAATTGCAGAAAGTGAAGTTGACCTGGGAAGCATCTTAAGCAGAATGGACAGAATAATGGAGCAGGAATTTAATATGATGATAAACATACATAAACCAAAAATTCTGGTCTGTGGTAGAAAGAGAAAATTGGACTGCAGTGAAGGAACGAAACACTGCAAGTGGATGAGTTTAGTTATCTGGATAACGGGCGACGGAAGAAGATGTAGAGCAAAATTTCCCAGGCCAAGATCGCATTGAATAATAAGAACTTACGACAAAAAGAATTTCTCGAAGTGAGGAAAAAACATATAGAAGACTTATGTATGGAGTAGCTAATGTTTGACTATAGGAGGAGAAAGGACGAAACTATTAGCTTGTGAAGCCTGGTGCCTTAAGATAATTATGAAAATAAGCTGGAGAGAAATGGGCACGAACAAGGAAGTATTCAGAATAATAGTGGGAGAAAGATGCATTTTTTAATGTGACGATTAGGACAAGTACATTGTATAAAATATATTATACAGTCAGTGGCTTGTGGAAGATGCTTCCCATGAATCACTCCTCCAATATATATTGTAATACTAATTAGAGGCCATTAATAATTGGATAGTTATGGTGGATTGTTAGCGGTACCAATTTTCACAGGCAACAATGGATAGGCGAGCTTTGTTCGGTCGCGAGCGCTTTTCTGAAACAGTCGGTCTGGTGTGGAAGTCGGAAATTGAGAGGCGTACAACGAACAGCGTGGCAGGCATATAGATCTGGCCGGAAACATTACAAGTCTTATTTTTTTTTATTTTAGGGCAACAGGCTACATGAGGGTAATCCACGTTGGGCAACTCCCCTTTAATATCATAGGAAGGGATTTGAAAGGGGGGATGCGGAAGGATAGAGGAAGATAGCCAAGGATCCTACCCGGCATTCGCCTAAAAGTAATGCAGGACAAACCCTAGAAAACCCTGCATCAGGTAGGTCGGGCATTGGGTACTTGTCCCACGCCCTTCCGATAGCGGGAGAGGAGTTTGCTGTGGGGACGCAGCATTCCATTCTCCGTGCCTCGACCAGTTTAGGAGACATTTGGCCGACTATTCCAATGGGAATAGCGGACAACTCTTACCATATGCCCAAAGTCTGTGACCTCGGAACATACATCTTTTAGAACAGGCCGAGGTGCCTCTGCTTGTGGGAACCTTAGTTCAAAAACGGAGAGGAAAAGGCATCCCCCTTAAAATTTCTATAAGTACCGCGACCGTCGTCAATTCCACAGAGAGAGAATTTTGTAACAATCTGACTAACTAATAATTCGGAAGGAGCAGCGGTTTCCAGTTCCCAGAGGAGAGACTCGAAAGTTACGACCGTGTTTTTGTTTAATCAAGTGTAAATTCAGTGATTCCATCGCCTTTTAGTGTAAATTTTGAGGTGAGCCCTAGCCCAAGAGAGTTGAGCCTGGTACCAGCAAATGTGTTGTAAGTACAAACAAATTTAATCAAGTTTTGTAAACGATAATTAAAGGTAAAGTCGTCAGATTTCGCTTTCTCATTTTTGTTTGATTGTTAAACTTCTTAGTTTATAAATAAATTTGATTGTTAACGTAAATATAAAGGTTGTTTCTTTACTTAGAATGCCCAGATAAATGACCCTGAGAAAAGAGTTGTAAAATCTATAAACATTGAAAAACGTTAAATGTAATTAATCTCATATAAAATATTGTAAATTTCAACTGAGTAAAAGTAAATTGTCTTGTAAAATTCAAAGAATGTCGAAATTATTTTGCAATCCTTCACTTTAAATAATAAATAAACGAAGTATTCAATTAAATTCATGGAAATAATCTTTGTTTAAATCAATTCATTTAATTAATATTATTTTAATCATTACAATATCTTAATGACTTTATGACATATCTTTTTACACTTTCTACACTGTCATTATTAAAATCTATCCAAGTCATTGGGTTTGAACTTTTTCAGGCGTCTCACTTCACAATCTGGTTTGAACAATGTTCTCGCGAGCACGTTTGGATGGATCTGTTACCGCTTGATTTCCTCCCTTATCGTTGGTATTTGCAGGTCTTGAGCTATTACGGAGTTTGGAACATACCAGGGAGCGTTTACTATGAGTCGTAGCACCTTGTTTAGAAAAAGCTGCCGTGCCCCACAGCTGAATCCCATAGCTCATATGGGCTTGTACAACAGTAGTTTATTTTCAAGTGTCAGCTGGGACCGCCTCCCTATCAGCCACTGCATTTGTGTCAGATTCAATCAAAGTTGACTTCTTTTTGTAAAAAAATGCTTTTTTCATGTTAGTCTTCTGTCCACATGCATCCCAAGATATTTGACGTCTACTTGTTTCAGTTGTCGGCCGTTAAGCGTGACCGGTGGGCAGTGCTTCGGTGTAAGTCCTAAGACACTATTCTGTGGCACGCCGGATTGTATTGGTAGCATGTCTGTATATTCATTTTGATGTTTGACTAGAAAGTGTCTTCCTGTTAGATAAGATTGACGGATGATGGCGTAACTGTGTGGTAGGTTCGTTTTAAATTTATAATATAATCCTTCATGCCATACTTTAACAAATGTTTTGCTACTGTCCAGATATGCAGTGGTGCAGTACATTTTTGCTTCGAATGCGTTATTAATTATATTACGTATTAGGTGGACTTGCTCGATAATTCCATGACGGCATCTAAATCCCAACTTATGAACTAGCTCGTTTTTTGATAAGATTGGTTTTAGGCGTTGCAAGAAAATTTCTCAAACACTTTAGAAAGAATGGGCAGCAAACTTATACGACGGTAGTATGTTGTGTCTGTTGAATTTTTTCCTGGTTTTAATAGTAGAATAATTTGAGCTGCTTTCCAAGGACTCGGAAAATAACCAATTCGTAAAGTTGCATTAAAGATTTGTTGAATTGCTATACGTCCTTTGATAGTTAATTCCTGCAGTACCTTCCCGTTGATCAAGTCATATCCTGGAGCTTTACGTGATGGCCACTTCTGAAAGAGTGAATTTTTTTTATTGGTGGCTCCATTTGATATGGCGCATTGAGGAATTCCTGGATTTCGTTGTTCGCTACATTTAGATCATATGGCTCAAAAACCTTCGACAGATGATTTTCAAACGTTGTAGCCTTTTCTTTATTACTTCTAGCCCAGTTCTCATCCTGATCTTTAATTGGTAGATGTTAATTTGCGGTCTTTTCGGCTTTTTAGTTGTTTTGCAGAGCGAGTAGTCTGTAACATCTGTTACAGTTAAGTTGCATAAGTATTCTTGGATGTCATCATTTTTATTTTATTTTAATAGTTAATTAAGTTTCTTTGCTGCTTTGTTAAAATTCTTCTTATCGTTTTCGTGTCTGGTGATCTGCCATCTTTTTCTTAGTTTCCGTCTTTCTTGTATTTTCTCCTTAATTATTATTGGATATTTTTCTTTAATAGTTGTGCGATCTTGATCTGGTATCGCTGACCAGGCCGCTCTTTGTATTGAATCAGTGAGATCTATAACTGCAGAATCTACATCTGCTGGTGTCTTTAAGGAAATATTAAGTATAATTTGTTCGTCAAATTTATTTCTATAGAAATCACAGTTCATGTAACTACTGAAAAGCGTTGGTTGTTTCTGCTTTCTATTAAGTGAGAATATAATGTAATTATGATTGGCGAGTAGTCATACGATAGATTGAAACAAGATTCAGCTTTGATTTCCCTGCCTTTAATGCAGTTAACTATTCCAAAATCTAACAGATCAGGAATTTTTCTCGTATCGGTTGGTTGGGTATGGCAGTTAGGTTATTCGTTTTAAGTGATGTAAATAATTATCTACCTCTGGTAGTGTTATACGTATCCCCAATGCTGGTGTTTTGCGTTCCAGTCGCCGGCTGCTAGAAATTTAGTTCCTAAAGTTTTGTAGGAGTGATTATCCTCATACACAATAGACTGTTGAAGATAATTGAGGTACTAGCAGAGGGCAAGAGTGGAGTTCGTTAAATAATAGAAGACTTAATTGTTCTTCATATTACTAGCAAAAAAGGAAGGCTGAGAGGCGAGAAGAGTGGAAAGCTGTTGCCAACCAGCCTCAAGGCAGAGAAAGATTAATAATGTTTTCAAAACAACGCATTAAGTGGTGGTCTGAAAAGTTTCCGACCTCAACGTGAAGATGGCAGCACTAGTAAATAAAAGCTAGTGAATTTCGTTGTTCATCTGTTGACAGTTAAACACCAAAGTTTCAGGCATTTTGGACGCGCAGTCGTTTGAGTGAGTTGATGCGAGTATTTTTGTGAAAATGGAGAAAATCGAGTATCGAGCTGTTATTATATATTTGTTTTTGAAACGCAATATGCCTACACAAATCAAAGATGAGTTGGATTCTGTGTATGGAGACACTGCACCATCATTTACCACAGTGAAATTTTGGGCACCTGAATTTAAACGTGGCCGTAAGAGCTTGGGAGACGATGAACGTTGGAAACGTCCAAAAACTGCAACTACCGACGAAAACATCGCCACAGTTCAACAAATGGTGCTACACGACCGCCGAATTAAAGTCAGAGAGATAGCAGAGGTCATGAGAACGCGTTTGTAACATATTAAATCAACATTTAGGCATGAGAAAGCTGTACTCGCGTTGGGTGCCGCTTTTGCTCACGTTAGACCAAAAACGTGTTCGAATGAACATTTCCAACGCTCTGTTGGCGAAGTTTAGGCGCAATAAATCCGAGTTTTGGCGCCGATTAATTAGTGTAGATGAAACTTGGATACATCATT
This sequence comes from Zhengitettix transpicula, assembly GCA_037074705.1. Lineage (NCBI taxonomy): Eukaryota > Metazoa > Arthropoda > Insecta > Orthoptera > Tetrigidae > Zhengitettix > Zhengitettix transpicula. The sequence goes on along the minus strand of CM073592.1, from coordinate 116,820,789 downwards.
ATACGCCCGAAACAAAAATACAGTCCAAACAGTGGACTGCAAAGGGGGAACCGGCTCCAAAAAAAGTAAAAACTGTTTTTTCGGCTGGGAAAGTGATGGCGACTGTTATGGAGTTATTTAAATCGATTATCTTCAAAAAGAAAAATCATTACAGGAGCATCATTACTTGACAAGCTGAAGGCAGAACTTGCGGAAAAAGAAAATCCTGTTTCACCAAACAACGCACCGTCTCACACCTCAGCGGTTGCCATGGCGAAAATCCACGAATTACGGTTTGAACTGCTTGACCATCCGCCTTACTCACCAAATCATCTTCTTGTTCCCTCATCTAAAAATTACGCTCGGAGGACAGAGGTTTTCGTCAAATGAAGAGTCCTTCGTAAACACTTATTTTGCAGAGAAAAACGCCGAATACTTTTTGGACGGGTTACAGAGATGGGAGCATCGTCTGGAGAAGTGTGTAGAGTTACAAGGAGGCTTTGTTGAAAAATAAAATTAAAAATTAAAAAAATATATCTTCTATCAATGTTGGGTCGGAAATTTTCAGACCACCCTCGTGCTATTCAGTTAAGTATTATTGGTGAAATGCAACGTTCATTATTGTTCTAGGATAAAGGCAACCAAACTGCAACACGATTCTGCTTATCATTGCATTGAAATTCTTCAAGATAATGTTTTCTCAGCCGACTAAATGCAAGCAGTCACTTTTATTATTTCTTTTTTTTATATTTGAAGTCGTAACATTCTTTGATTTGGAGAGGTGAGTAATGGTGGAAGAGCAGAAACACTGGACTGAGAATACGAGACAGAAGGAATGAACTGAGAAGATCCAACGTTAGCGGACTCTGAACCGATGCTCGTCTACTGCCTAAAGGCGAAGACTGTTCGTAACGTCGGTCTAACACTCCTCCTCTTTGAAAATCACATCGTCAAATTCTCATTATCTCAGTTCGTTACTTTTTCCTCCCTGCCTACATCACTTTCTTGAAATTCTCCTACTCTCTAAATTAGACAATGTTATCTCAGGATCAATTCAATTATGGCGATACATTTCAAGTGATACATTTGGACTAATGACTTATACCGTCAGTTAACAGATGAGAAAGACCATATAGCTCTCCGAGAGAAGGTTCATGTGGTAAATTTGATACTGTCTGTACGAGACCCGTATTTCCAAATAATATAGGCGGAAATATCTTCATTGTCGCCATAATACTTTTTTTTCTAGCATAACTTTTGTCCGAATCTATCGACCGGAGACAATCTGAGTATCGATTACAGTCACTTTACTATTTTGGACATAAATAAGATCGGGTTTCCCGTTTCCACATATTGTCGGTATGATCATTTCCAATTCCACCAACAAATCTCAATTATACAGAAACAACATCGAGAGAAACGCAAAATATCTCATAGATCTATTACTTTGTAGGAATACGGGGGTTGGTTCAAAACATCCCAACAAAATCCGTCCGAAAGTGCCTTGGTGGTTAAGGCTGTGTGGGGACGGGCGTTATCGTATAACTAGCACACTCCTCTCCTCAGCATTCCCCTCCTTTTGTCTTGAATGCTCCCTTTGAGATTTTTTAGGGTCTCAATATCGTAGTGAATTGGTCTCCCCCTGAGGAAGAAATTCGACAAAAATAGTGCCGTTTCGGTCCCAAAACACCGAGGTCATGATTCTTTTGCCAGAAAATGTGGTTGTGAATTTGTTGGAAAATGGGGAATAGGTGTGGTCCCACTGTGACGACGTTTTTTTTTACTCAGTGTAGTGAGTCACCCAGGTAAAAAAAATCCATAATTATGAAACGGATCACAGCACATGGCTCGCACTTGGCGGGATTTCTTAGACACATCTTTCACGCAACTAGACACAATGTGAGTTTACGTACTAAAGTGTTTCCCTGCGATGCTCGCTCTGTCAGGCGATCCCCCTCTACCACTCAGTGTTGTCAATCAAAGTACACTTGCATTCTGATCAAACCTCATATCACTTCTTTGCCAGAAGCAGTCTAGGATAGGCGAAGTATTTTTCGATACGCTAACTGTTCGGACACGCAGCCCAGCGGAGTGACGTTCTCATGTCAAAATTATGCTAGATTAATCTGTACTATAAACAGAAATCCTCGTTATCGCTTCCGATGGGTAAACATACTCTTAGATAAAGACAAATTATTAGACGATAAGAATTTCCCTGATTATTACAATACATCCACCAGTTGGAAATTAGACTGCTATTGGTCATGAAATGTTTTGAAGCTTACTTCAAGAAATTGCTATGATTTATAATGACATGCCAGATATTATTATTCAAAGTCAAAATTCTAACTGGAATCACTGTAGATTTAATAAAACAATTGATGGCCTTAACACTTTTTATTTATATTATGACGACTTTTCGATACCTTTTTGTATCTTCTTCAAGTATTTTCCTACAGAGAAGGTTTATATTTATAGTATAATTGTACAAAGTAAACAAAGACAAGCTAAAGTACACAAAAAATAAACTACAACTTACCAAATTATTATAATAAACTAGCACAACTAAATGACTAACAAGTTATTAAATTCACACAGTTTAAAAATAAGGGGGGAGGGTCCGAGGCACACAATTTACTTAACGCTAACAAGACGTCTTAGCGTTAAGTGAATTGTGTGCCTCGGATACTCCTTTTCTTCGAAACTGCTGAATTTAATAACTTGTTCATCGTTTTTTTTGTTTGGTTTTTAGAGGAACAGACTACAATAGGGTGATCCACGTGGTGGCAACTCCCCTTTAATAGCATAAAAAGGAATTTGAAAGGGGGGATGCGGAACGGTAGAGGAAGGTAGCCAAGGGTTAACCAGGGCCCCCGGGTTATGGTTCAAGGATCCTACCAGGCATTCGTCTAAAAGGGATGCAGGGAAAACCCTAGAAAAACCTGCATCAGGTAGGTCAGGAATTTGGTATTTGTCCCAAGCCCTTCCGATGGCGGGAGAGGGGCTTTCTGTGGGGACGCAGCATTCCCTCGCCGTGCCTTGACCGATTAAGGAGGCAGCTGGCCGACTATTCCAATGTCATATCTGTGAGTATGATATAGCAGAAGTATTGTTACATCTGCGAGAGTACAGTATATCTGAGTAAACTGTTATGGCGGCGAGTTAGAAAAATTATGTATGGAGAAGTAATATTTAGCAGAGAAATATATTAATGTAAGGAATGTTTGTAATTGATTGAAAAGAAATATGCATTAAAATATTACAGTAATGAATTCTATTGCAATACATGGTGTACATTTACTGATGTTACTTAGTTTCAAATGAAACAAGACCTGATTAAATAAACTTCAAAGTTGTTCAACGGGCTATATGAACCAGTGTTTTGGTCTACCAACTCCTGAGAGAGAGAGAGAGATTGTTGATAGTTGTTATTTAAATGCGTATCAGTGTTATTATACTTTAAAACATTATAATTAATTTGATTAAGTTATTTGTTGTTCCTTTTTGTGTGTACTTTAGATTGTCTTTGTTTAACTTGTATAGTTATACTATAAATCTAATCATTTGTAAATACCACCTCAGTAGAAAAATACCTGAAAAAGATACGAAAAGGTATCGTAACGTCGTCATAATATAAATAAAAAGTGTCTGTATGAGGTCATAAATTGTTATATTAATTCAAAACAGACGTTAAATTAAAACTTAACTGTAGATTTAATTTGGTAGAAATGATATTCGCATTAAATCGGATACATCCGACGGTATGTATAGCGTATTAGGCTTTTATTCTTAGCGTATGATATTCTCAATGTTAAATGATGACATCTAAGTTAAATTAAATGAAGGTAAAATTTAATTTGAAAACGTTCAAAATATATTTTATTTATTTATTAAGATTTACTTTAACATTTGATTGGCTGCAGTTCGACATCAAACTTGCACAAACTAGTGCACATTCACTAACTGCGATACAAATGTTTCAAATATAAAACTTAATAGATTTCACAAATAGATGTCAAAACATCGGACAACAATACACCAGAATTGAAAATTAACAGTAAATAGTATTAAATTGACTTACGATTGGTGTTGACCAGGTCAATCCACTTTTAACGTTATCATATTTAATTTTGAAAGCGACTTTCTTGCAAAGCATGATGTTGTGAATGAGGAACAAAACAAATAAAAACGATACCCACGTGTGCTAGATTTTTACCTCAAATATCAAATGTAGGTATATATTTTGTACGAGTGTTAAAATCACCTTGCACGAACTGAATACTATCTGCCATCGAATAGCAGAGGCGTACGAGATAACGACGGACGTACAATTAAATGATACGTGAAAACAGTCTTCCAAGCATACGGATAAAAAAAAAATTAGGTTTCCTGCTGAGTCATCAAAGTCCAGGTTTAATTGCGGATTGTGTTTGAAGTTGTGAATTTGGTTAAACATAAATCTTATTTTTCCTAATTAATTTTGCTCGGAGTGAGGTGTCCGAGATCCTCGCAAAAACGTGTCGCCCAATGTCATGGGAGAAACCGGTCGTCTGCTGTACATTCCTAAGGCAATTACTAGCGTATTCCTTCGGAGTGTTCTTTTATCCTGGAATGTTAATACACAGCTCTTCTGTTTTTACTCTATTTGTTAACGTAGCGCTGGAAAATACTTAACTGATGCCAGGGTACAAACACTTACTTTTGTGAGTTAAATTACATAAAGAATTGTGTGTGTTATTATTTTAGTATCAAAACTCTGTAGTAGAAAATTACTCATTTTCAATCTCCTCACTCATTGTATTTTGAAACGACAGTCTCAGTCTAGCTTTACGCTTGTCTAGTGATCCACGAGCCAGCGTGAGGTGGATCGAGAATCGCCAAGACACACGCCGTGGGAAAGACGAGACCACGATCATACGACATGTATGGAGAGGTCGAGGGGTAAAAGGACATTTGGGTCTCAGATGTCACGGGTGTCATCGGGAACCACAAGCAGAGATAGTCACAAAACTCTCAACCGCCATCACTGTCATCAAGCAAGTAAGCAGAAAATCCAACGACGAACAGACACGGAGAAGAGCAGCATCCGGGAAAACGAAAACGTCTATCCATCCGCATTTATTTTTCATATTACAAATGTCTTATTTACTCACATAAGAGTATTTTGATCTCCTTGAGAATAAGATGAGTACTACTGGAAGGGAAATTCTCACAGCACAGCATAATTAATTATCCACGAATAATACTAAACTCTATATAGTATGACTTGCTATTATCCGACCAAATTGACGAGGGGGAGCAAAATCGACGCGACAACAATAGATTTTTCAAAAGCATTCGACGTAGTGTCTAATTCAGAAATTAAGTGCTATGGGGATTGAAGACGCATTCTGAACTGGACACGGGAATTATTGAAGGAACGTAAACACAAAGTTAAACTAAATTCTGAATTAACCGATCCTGTAGAACTAACATCGGGCGTGCCACAGGGAAGTGTCATAGGGTCTTCAATGTTTTTAGCATATGAATAAGAAAGATAGCCATTACAGACAAAAAAAAGGGTAATAAATACCACACAACGTTTCATTATTTTATTCAATCAGACGTAATTTTTTTCATTTTTCGTTTTTAGCATATATTAACGATTTTGTGTTTATTTTTGTGTGATGTGTAATTCCATATTTTATGATAGTGAATTCTCGAATCATTAATTATTTACTAGTACATATAGAATTTTTTCATAAGAACTGTAAATATTATATTATATCCTTAGTATAGTTAAAGAATTATTATTTTTGTTATTATTAAGATATTTTACTTATGTTGGACGAAGAAATTTGGTTTCCGGATTTTAGAATTTTTATCATAACTTCTAATTATTTATAATTGTAGCATCTAATTATTATATTGTAATTTTTTTATTGACGTATCCTATTTCCTCATACGAGGACGAATGGAATAAATGGAATAAAATAAATCAAATCAATTCCAGCCGGTATCGTATCTAAAATAAAACTCTTGGCAGACGACTGCATTATCTATATGGAAATGAAACATCCAGACGACGTTGCTGCTCTTCAAGCGTCAGGCTCTTCTTCGCACCTGAGGAAAGGCACAAGGATCCCAGAAACGTTGTGTGGTATTTATATTATCACTTTTTGTCTGAATTGGCTGTCTTTATTATTCATTAATTATTATTTTTGTTATTATTAATATATTTTACTTTTGTTGGACAGGAAAATTAGTGTTGCTAGATTTTTTGCATCATTCAGGCCACACAAAAACGAGTTGGCCTGGAGAAACTTAAACAGTTCGCTTTTAACTCCCACATATACCCATGAGGGATCATTCAGGAAAGATTAGGGATAGGAATCAGCAAACTGATATAGGGAAATTTTCGTTTCTAAATAGAACCATTCGGGATTGAAACAGCCTGCCTGCTTCTGTGCTAGCGATGAGGCCACAGAGTATTCAAGAGAAGATTAATCTAACATGGTAGGGGTTAATGTAAGATTAATAAGCATTATATAAATAATTTAAGTAAAGTGAAGTTGTATTTAAAATAATACCTAGTAAGGGTATGGTTTTTGGGATTTAGCTAAATATTTAAAACTGTGCAGTGAAGTGACAAGTGCAAATAATTTTTTTAAAAAATATTTTTTATCCTCTTTGCTATATTTGTTTTGTGGTTTAATTAGTCTTAATTATATATATTTGTTTCTTAATATTACCACTGGGCCTTACCACATGCAATTATATAAATCTATTTAATAATTTGACATAAAAATGTAATTATAAAAAATTATTTATATTATACCATATTTCTATTGCACATCACATAACATTGTATATAATGAAAGTGAAGTGTGCTGAAATTTCTACAGTTTAATGAAAATTAGCCATTTTGAATTATTAGATACATGCAAACTATAACTACTAAATACACAGAAATATCGTACATTTTAAATTGAAGAGTGCAAAACGTACGAAAGCAGAAACACGATATCAACATTTACAAGTGGGGATTTTCATTCAGAGTATTGCTAGCAACATAAAAATGCATTACATTGTAATGAACAAAATGATTTTTACGTATCACGATCTGCGAAAAATTGAAGAAGCGCACAAATTGAAGAAGCACACAAATTGAAGAAGCACACAAATTGAAGAAGCACACAAACTACAGCAGCTAGACACAAACACAAATAGCTATGAGCTGAACGAAAACAAGCTTCACATTCAGCCATACCTTCTGTCTCCTGCAGACTTCACACTTTTGTCCACCAAGCTTTGGAAAAAAGAGAAACATTAATTAAAGCACAATTGGCACGCTAAAAATAATTATATATATATTATAAGAGCACATAGTCCAGAATGTAAAATTTAATACAAGACGCACTTCGTCTTGTCATAAACTACTACATTATGAAAGATGGACGTCATAAGTTGAACGTCCGTGATATCAGGTGAAGCAGAAAATCCAAAATCATTCTAAAATTATAATCACTCTGCAGTTTATAGTGATGTTTCTTAAAGTTTACAATGATAGGTTATGATCCACACGAAATCAAGCTACTATTTCCATTCTGGTCCTTTTTCACAATATTAAATATTCGAAGCTTTGTAATCAATGTGCTACAGCACATAAATTAATTTAGTAAGAATTGATTCTTCTTCATTTGAAGAACATTCATAATAATTGCGTTTTAGCACTGCGAATCTATGCTTTGATATCGAAGACGCAACGACGCAATCATTCCTGCTAAATCAGCCAGCTGGATATTCAGTGCTATCGCCGCGACAGAGAGGATTTCTGGCTTTCATTATAAAGGCGCATACGAAGTATACCTTTTCACTCCCTTGTGCCACGCGTAAATCTCAACAAACTGCCTCCTTTTTGTGCTACAAATCGTACCGTGTTAGACCCCCAAACAGAGCCGTGCCGTGCACTGTCACAAGAGAGGCGGCCGCATCAGGCACGATAAGCAATGAAATAAAAATAAATCAGTACCATTTAGTAATTGTAAACCTTATTTGAAAGTAGTTTATGATATTAAAACAAAACTAATGTTCGTTCATTTAAAAAATCACAAACAAGGGTTATTTTTATGGAAACAACATTTAAGAGGCACCATAGTGTGAAAATCTAGACACTATTGGAAATTGTGTACACAGAATTAGAATTGTAACATTTCCGTGTAAAGTTCTTATGAAATTTCCAGAGAAAAGGATTCAAGTATATTACCCAATTATATAATGCGGTACTAAGACTGCGATATGTACCAGAGCAGTGGAAAGTTGCTACAATCATTCATAAGCCTGGAAAACCTAAAGGAGAGTTGTCATTATACAGACCAATCAGCTTATTACCAATCCTATCCAAAGTTTTTGAAAAATAACTACTTCGTAAACTAACGTCCATAATTAAGGAAAATAACAATATACCTAATCACTAGTTTGGATTTCGCCAAAACCATTCCACAATAGAGCAAGTCCATAGAATAGTAGACAGAATTATGAAGAGCTTCCAAGATAAAGAAAATGGTTCAGGCGTTTTTCTCGATATTGTGAAGATCTTTGATGGCATGATGGCTTGTTAAAATCAAAAAGGTATTACCCTCAGATTATTTCGAAATACTGGAGTCATATACTCATCGCTATTTCCTATGAGAGCCGGCGTCCCCCAAGGAAGTGTGCTGGGGCCGCTGTTGTATCTCATATTTACTGGAGATCTTCCAGTCTCAAAAAGTACTACAGTTGCTACATTCGCCGATAATACAGCGATACTATCATCCCATTCAGACCCAAACATAGCATCTGAGAATTTGCAGATTCATCTAACTGGCCTAGCACAGTGGTTTAAACACTGAATCTAAATCAACTAATGTAACATTCACAACTAGAAGAGGTACTTGCCCTAGTGTAGTCCTAAATGACAAACCAGTACCTCAGGAAGAAACAGTTAAGTACCTGGGAATGCACCTAGATGGACGATGCACATATTCACAAAACGAAAACAATTGGGCCTAAAATTCCAGAAAATGTATTGGCGGATGTCACAACTTTCACTGGAAAGTAAAATATTACTTTATAAAACAATTATCCGGCCAGTCTGGTTATATGGGATACAGCTTTGGGGCACAGCTACTAGATCCAACATCGATGTTGTGAAGAGGTTCCAATCAAAAGTACAACGATCCTTGGTAAACGCCCCATGGTTTGAACCGAATGAAGTAATTCGTCAAAACTTGGGACTATCCACGGATACTGAAGAGATACCTACAGCAGTGTGCGCTACCAAGACAAAGTGCTCATACAAACAAACTTGTAAAATATATTGTAATGCCAATTAATTAGGCCATTAATTGTTTGGACACAAAATTTGAATTGTTTGAGAAATCCATTATAACGGTCTGATCGAACAAAGCGACAATGGAAAAGTGAACTCACTTGCTTTGTCGAAAAGTAAAAAATGGCGTATGCGCGCTAAAACTCGGGCGAACTAGGAGTTGAGTTCGCGGAAAAACATCGTGAGGAGCAGAACAAGTAATATAACTGTTGGTTGGTGGCGGGACATTTCAGAGGACGGAACTAATAATACTAGAGCAGAAACTAGCCGTCGTTAATGTATTATTAAACAAAGTTGTGAATTTAAGACAAAGTAAAAACATTCACGGAAGTGTTACCTCGTAAATATCGCTAAGTAAGAGAGTTTACGTCTATAGCTAGCCAGGAAAGGAAGTCAGTAGTTTACATCTATAGCCAGCCGGAATAGTAAAGTTCCAGTTTAAGTCCAAAGCGGTAAAAGACTAACAAATCTACGAATCATAGGATTCGTATAAGGCGAGCAGACATCAGATAGCTGACATTCAGGAAGATCATCCGAGTTCCTGTAAGCCTATCAATTTTGACTTCAATAGTGTAAAATCTGAGTTGACTTCTAGAATCAGTGTATAATTTTGCAATAGTGTACTTCCGAAACAAAAGGAATGCTGGTACCAGCTGGACAGATGTAAGTAACAAAACCAAACTAATGATTAATTGTAAACGTAATTAAAGGATAGTCAGATTTCGTTCTCTTTTAATTGTCAATCAAAGTTAATTTCTTTTCATTTTAATTTATTTTTATCGACGTATTGTTTAGGTTAATGTGAACTGTTTGTTAATAAGATTTTAAATTCAATTTGTTGCGTCCATTATCAAACCCAGTCAAGGCCCTGAGAGAATGAAATCTCAAATTTTGTGTTTGTAATAATCTTTTGTCGACACAAAATAAATCAATCTTTTGAAAGAACGAAGGCTTTCCCGGTGTATTTGTTGAAGATTTTCTTCAAATCAATCTTTTGTTTGTTAATTTCGATCTTTTCATTTCATAAAAAAGCCTTCCATTTAATTATTACATATTTGGCTTCCACAACGTGGGCAAATTAAATTAATTGCGCCTTATTGTTGATTATTACAATGTTAAACTCGGATGACGAAGAGTCTAGGCTCAAAAGATTCAAGCCTGTCGATTTTAAAAAAAGATTCACGTGATCAAATCCTCTAAAAACTTCTAGTTCTAATTTTAAAAAAATTTCAATGGAAAGTTTTTCATCAAGACTTCAATCTGTATGTCAAAACAATAACTTAATGTCTCTTTTATGACAGAATGTTAAAATAAATACATTTAAAAAAATATATTACGTATCGGGTCAGAGTCACTGTTTGTAATTAACTGGAAAACATAATATTATTGGTGACGGAACGATAACCAACTCGGTGTTCATATGTCATTGTTGCAAGCTCCAACGAATAAACAATTACAAGCCACCGCGGATTAGACGAGGGTCGAACAAGGGTTAAATTTAATTGTAAAAGTAAAATGTAGTCTTTAATTTGTCAAGTACATGTTAATTACTTAGTAAAAAACAAACAGATCCACTTCTTCAGGGAATAAGTTCCATTATAACATTTAACTATAATAATTAAACTAATCATATCTAATTTATCAGAACCAAAGATGAATTATGGCACCACAAATGAGTGATGGGCTGTTTATACTGAAGCACGCTGTTTCTCAAACTCACCCAGTCAATTAAATTACTTACATTTATGTCAGAACTAAAAAATAAGTAAACATAAGGATGTAAATCCGTAATAGTGAAAAGAACCTAATTAAATTGAGTTATAAGCTCCATTTTCAGAAATCCGTAGATATTGATAAAATAAGCAGTATTGAAACATTCTCCACGTAAAATCTGGTTTATACCGCAGTCAGTTTATTTTAGAGAGAGAGAGAAAAAAACTAAAAATTTCAAACTAGTAGCCAAGATAAAGAAATACTAGCAGCGTCGATTAGGAACTTCAGATAAAGCTATTTATACACAAGCTTCCGGCGTAGAGAGGCAAATTCTTAGATTCGACGATACGGAAAATGAAGTAAAGGTTAGTAAAATTTCATTTACCGTGAAATCTGAAAAATTGGATGATACATTCGGGCAGTGTCCGAGTTATAAATTAACGTCTGCCTACGACGGAATTTGTCAGGTTTTTTTTGCGTCTCATTTTCGTTCACCACACCCTGCTCGAATATAGAGCATTGATCGACGCTCTTACGTCCCACTAGGAGAGGCACTTCAACTGGAGCAAAGTCTCTGTCGGCAACAATATTTGAGAAAACCACTATTTTGTATCAGTCATAAAGAAGTGAACACGTCAAACTGTATCCATAAACATAACGTTTCTATATAATTTTTAAATACTCTGAAATATATAAATGTATTATAGTGTCAATTTGAAACAGCGTAGGTTACGCTGGTCTCATGAGATCACAAAATCATAGCGGTTTTGCTTTCAATTACGAGTAAGGCAAGTTTCCAACTTGGAAAATAGGATTGGAGTACGTCACAGTGTTTATGATGGCGCCGTTATAGTATTTCTGGGGGCATTGCGGTATGTGACCCGCTGTAATTGTAAGATGGTCTTTTTTGTTACACTGTGAGTAGAAAGGTACAGTCGATTCTGAAGGTCAAGCATAAAAAAGGAGTAAGAAATTGCTGAGGATACTGGACGGGGCGAACAGGGAATTAGTGGTGTTGACATGTTAAACCATAAAAGGCTTATACCTGAAATAAACGATCGCTAATCAATCAACTTGTGTTGGATATGTTATCGGACTTGAAATCAAAGATGTTTTGGATATGTTCTTGGGTATGAAATAATTCAAAATATGTTGGGCATATTATTGGAGGTGAAACTCGGTAAAGCACAGAGATGTTCAATTGTTCCGATTGCATAAAAGTATTACTACTGTGGAATTACGATGGAAATTAAGCACCCACCTGTCGACGAGGAACATCAACTTACGCAAACTTCGGTTGGCAATTGGACAACCCGCTGCCGCAGAGGTAAATCGTTTGGGACAAATCGAGGAACGAGGGTTAGGACCACTCTAATTAAAGCAAGCATTGCTCGACTCAGAATTTTAGGGTATTAGTGTGTTGTCTCTGCGGTCGATCGCTGATAGTGCAGCACCCCCTTTGCGTGCAACAAATTTTAAAAGGAGCGAGACCGCTTGGAGATAATCAGAATCGACAGAATAACGACTAAAAACGTCATTCATCAGATGTTGAGGATCGTCCAACACTAGAACGTCCTGGCGGAGTTCGCAGAAGGAAGTTTAAAGGCGAAAAAGGAGTGACAGCGATGAGTTTGACTGCCGGGATGACAGCTGAAGATACATATCAAAGCCAAAATATATTAAAATAAAATCGTCACCAGCTAACTACATACGTTTAAGAAATTAAGAGGAGCCGTAAGGCATAAACAGAATCGACTCCGGCCTTAAGTCGATTGGAGTGGACCCTTCTCGGATGTCCATGAAAGATTACCACAATTTTTCTAGTAGATAAAAAATAAGATTTTGGAATCGTGTGTAGAAACAATATAAATTCCATTGAAGAATGGTACTCATTAATGTTATGGGGTTTTATTCGGAAGATTCTGCTTCTGATTCTTCTTGCTTTAATTGAAGTTTGATTTTAGTATTTACTCTTATGATTCCCACGTTAATCGATCTTTCTGTATGTAATGGGTATGCTTTCTTTATCATATCGAGTAGAAATTCGATGTTTTCGGTGTAAGCAGGTCTTGAAGCGAAAGGTGTTCTCCTAAAAACTTTTGTGTTGTTGGTAATTAACTGGTAGATTATCTTTTATAAATAATTTTATTGGTTCTAATGTTTCTTCAAGTGTTTTCGGTAGTTTTTCTCCTTGGTTTTTTTTTTTGCGGTGGATTTTTTCCTCTTGTTCAGTTGATTAACATATTTTTTTCTTTAATTTTATATACAGGATGTTCTACTTCATTATTGTCAAAGGTGGACTGAGATGAGGAATGACGACAGAGCTCTTTTTGCAATGTTTATGATAAGCGGTATATTCCAGTCAAGAACGTTGCTACTATTATATTGGTCTGGAATTGGGCTTTCAATTTATTTCATTATGGGGACGGATGGACAGCGCCTAGCTAAGAAAACACGTCATGTTATCCGTGCTTAGGAAAATTCTGTACGTAGTGACTTCGTAGTATATCAGTATAGATTGGGGCAGATTCTGTCTTCGAAAAGACATATATTGAAATGCGGGGTCTGACAACTGAGCTTTAATGAATGATAAACTTGTAGTCATTTTGACACATCACTTTCCAATTTCCATGGCACTAATTCCATTTGTACTAGCGGATGACACATTTAAGATAATAACTGGCGTTTTTATTGATCAGTTGTCTGACCAGCGGTTCACGACCATTGATTGCGATAATTTATGGTTATCAATAAATTTTTGAGCATCACCTTTGGTCAATAAGACGATACATATTCTGTCGTTAGATATACGTGATACGAATCTAATACTTCAAGGTTCCACAATCCTGCGACAGCATTGGTGTATACCTTAAGTATGATTTATTCTTTGGCTTAGTCGGGAAGGTGTCAGAAGCCGTGTCAATTGAGAACAGTTTCGTTTGGGAGTCACATCTGAGTGTAATATTGAATGAAGACATAGAGTTGATTAGAAGAGAAACGACGTTATAAAGGATGAAAATACCAAAATGAAGCACAGAGGCGGATGCTTTAGGCAACATGAGACGAGAATCTGACTGAAATAATTGCGGAGACAAGAAGCCAATAGTAACGAAATTTGTAATGACAAAGGTCACGTGATTAAGAACTGCGGTGATATTAACAAAAGGGAAGTAATGATTTTCTTAAAAGGTCAATATGGTACACAGATGGTAGGCGGAAAACAGATGGAAAAAGTTCAATTGGAAGAATATAAGGAAAACGTTCACTGAAAGGAGGGTGATTCAAGAGATATGCAAGCTGCATTATCTGGAACCATTAGGAGAAAAACAGGTGAGCGATTCAAATGTCGTGTCTTGTTTACAACTGACATAAATTAACTGACATTAACATTAACATCAATTAACTGACAAATTAAAATTCTCCCAACTATGGACGTAATCAGAAAGCGCCTGTACAGCAAAACCCAATTCTCTACAAACACTATCATATAAAGGTTGAATAACTACGATCACTTCCAACACAAACGCACGAAGCAACTCCTCCCACCCCAACTCCCATGATTGCCTTATCTTATAATTGACTATGCTTGTTCATGGATGTTACAGCGCATGCTCCGCGATCTCGGACGAACGTAATGGAGAAGAAAATCGACGTGCATGACACCCGAGCCCAATTATTAACTTAATCCGTCCAAACACAACGTGATTGCATGTCGCTCGGGAATGGCATTCTCGTTCCTCTTCCCTTCAACACACTAATTTTCTCAGCCATACGCTCTTCATTCAGTTTCTCTCACAATCTATATCCGTAACTGACCAATTAAAGGGTATTATGATCTTAAGAGCGCATAGGACACAAGGGTCTGCCATTCACTCACAGGCAGAACCTGAGAGGAATGTTCTCTCGCAGGTAAGAGTTGTTCCCTGTTCCCATTGGAATAGTCGGCCAGCTGCCTCCTAAACTTGTCGAGGAAGGAAGAAGGAAATGCAGCGTCCCCACAGCAAACCCATCTCCTGCCATCGGAATGGCGTGGGTCAAGTACCAAATCCCCGACCTACCTGATGCAGATTTTTCTAGGGTTTACCCTGTATCACTTTCAGGCGCATTGCCGGGTACGATCCTTAAATATACAGCCCGGGGACCCTAGTTAACCCTTGGCTACCTTCCTCTACCTTTTCGCACTCCCCGTTTCACTCCATTTCCTATGCTATAAGATAGGAGTTGCTACTACTCGTATGTGGATTATCCTATATACCCAATAATAGTCTGTATCGAACATCTCTCGAAACACGGTAGAAGTAAGCCTGCGAGAGGATTTCTCGCAGGTGAACCTTCCCAGAGAGCTTTGGCGGGGGCTACCTTTGGGGATGCCCTCACATCTCTCTGGTTTTTTTGAACTAAGGTTCCCACATGCCGAGGCACCTTGGTCTGTTTTGAGAGGTGTATGTTCCGGGGTCGCAGACCTTGGGCATACGGCAAGAGTTGTCCGCTATTCCTATTGGAATAGTCGGCCAGCTGCCTCCTAAACAGGCCAAGGCATGGCGAGGGGTAAGCTGCGTCCCCACAGCAAACTCCTCTACCGCTATCGGAAGGGCGTGGGACAAGTACCCAATGCCCGACCTACCCGATGCAGGTTTTTCTAAGGTTTTCCCTGCATTCCTTTAGGCGAATGCCGGGTAGGATCCTTAAAATATAGCCCGGGGGCCCTAGTTAACCCTTGGCTACCTTCCTCTACCCTTCCGCATCCCCCCTTTCAAATCCCTTCCTATGCTATTAAAGGGGAGTTGCCCTAAGTGGATTACCCTCACGTAGCCTATTGCCCTAAAAAAAATAAAAAAAAAAAATCTCTCGAAACACCTGAGAAGTAAGCCTGCGAGAGGATTTCTCGCAGGTGAACCTTCCCAGAGAGCTCTGGCGGGGGCTACCTTTGGGGATGCTCTCACATCTCTCTGGTTTTTTTGAACTAAGGTTCCCACATGCCGAGGCACCTCGGTCTGTTTTGAGAGGTGTATGTTCCGGGGTCGCAGACCTTGGGCATACGGCAAGAGTTGTCCGCTATTCCTATTGGAATAGTCGGCCAGCTGCCTCCTAAACTGGTCGAGGCACGGAGAAGGGTAAGCTGCGTCCCCACAGCAAACTCCTCTCCCGCTATCGGAAGGGCGTGGGACAAGTACGCAATGCCCGACCTACCCGATGCAGGTTTTTCTAGGGTTTTCCCTGCATTTCTTTAGGCGAATGCCGGGTAGGATCCTTAAACCATAGCCCGGGGGCCCTAGTAACCCTTGGCTACCTTCCTCTACCCTTCCGCATCCCCCCTTTCTAATCCCTTCCTATGCTATTAAAGGGGAGTTGCCCAATGTGGATCACCCTCATGTAGCCTGTTGCCTTAAAAAAAAAAAAATCTCTCGAAACACCATACAATGAAATGAGGTTTGCACAAGCAGTTGGAAGTTGTTTGGACTGCTGTTTGCGCAAATAAATGGGCCCTAATGTGGACCTAATGGAAGTAAGCCAGCTACTCCTGTCCCGGAAGGAGTAACTTCCTGCTTGAGAATTTCCTCTTCCCGGCTTTCAGCCAGGGTTTATAAAATAAAGTTCCCAGAAGCCGTAAAACCTAGTACGGGTTTGAGAGGTATATGATCCGGTTTCGCAGACGTTGGGAATACAGTGTTTTTTTTTCTTAAATATTTAATCTGTACATTTTATATTTGAGTTGATTAAAATGAGTAAAAACTATAACTTGGTCACTTGAAAAAGGTCCATTGACCTTCCTGCTCTTATGTTCCTCGTTGTTCCTGGGTAGTTCTGAGGGGGTTGAGGTGGAAGTTGTGATGTGTTTCTGTTGGCTGTAGAGTTAGTTTGATATGTATGGGGAATGTTGGGGTAGAATTGTAGATGTATACGATAAAGGTAGATGTCAAGAGGTGCCTGAGAGCTCACGATGGAGGATGTAATCTATAGGGAGTTTGCGTTTGAGGCGTCGGGCTGGAGGAGGATGGGGATAGGTGTGGAACTGTGTTAATGTGGGATTGGGGTAATTGATGAACGATTTTATTTGGGAATATTTTGTTTTGTTTATTTTGGTAGCGGATGGATAAACTGGAGTTTCAGTGAAGTAAAAGGGATAGAGATTTGAACTTATTTCATTTCTTGCGTGAGATGGTTGCTGTGCGCTTGCCAGGAAAGTTTGGAGTCTAGGATGAGCCCTGGGTAGGTTGTAATGGTATGGTCACGAATTTGGTGGAGTTAATACTCATTCTCCTTTTGTCTGACCACGCGGCAGTGGAATGGGTGGAGACCTGTTGGGAAGGAAGCGGTTTGGCAGAGTATGGTGCTGTCTTCGGCGAAGATGATTTTGGTTTTGGGGTGAATGGGGATGTCGTGAGAGTAGATGTTGAATAAGAAGGGAGCGAGGATGCTACCTTGTGTAACGCCAGCGGTTATAGGGTGAGGGTAATGTTAATTCTGTTGTGAGGTAGTTCAGCAAAATTTCGTAGTGGGTATCGTTTGCTATGTTTTTGGGTTTGGCTAAAAGGTTGGGTTGCTGAATTTTGTCAAATGCTTTTTGAACATCAATGGGGCTATACAGGATAGTTTGTTTTCGAATGCGTTGTTGACGAAGTTGGTGAGAGAGTAAAGTTGTTGGATACAGAAGTGCTTTGGGCAGAATCTGTATTTGGTGTTAGGGATTAAGTGGGCGAGTTGTTTGACGAGGTCTGATAGAAATAGTTTTTCAAAAAGTTTGGAAAGGGTGGATAGGAGACTAATAAGACGGTAGTTTTATGGGAAGGATTTATTTTTGTTGGGTTTAGGGATCATAATTACTGTTGCGTGTTTCCATTGGGAGGGGAAGTAAGTAGTTCGTATTACGGCGTTGAATATAATTGTTAGTAGGGTGATTTTTTGGAGGGGAAGGTGTTTGAGGTGTTGCGTTAACTGTTGTTGACAAATTTGTGAGATTGGTCGCCTGTATAATATCGGCAATGAACGATGCACTCACTTGTTCGCTACAGTTTAGTAACTTGTGAAAGTTTCATATCTTCTAAGTAATCATTTATCTAACTTAAGTTCCAAAGATATACTGACACGAAAAAACTTTAGTATATTTTTCGTTGACGAAAGTAGCCTACATTTTGCGGTGGACAGAAGTTAGGAAGTTTTCCCAGGCCTATGTAGTGAAAATGTTATTCTGTATCCGAGTGTTACGTATACGTAAAAGGTTGACACTAAATAAAAAACCGAGAATTGGTGGATTTAAGACTACGACCGGTATTAAAATTACTCTAACTACTAAATTACTGTTATTACTACTACTACGCGCAATTTATTAAGCTGCGTTGATCATAATTGAAGCTTTAAAAGGCTAGTAGCAGAGAAGCTGCTGGTTACCGCTGAAAAGATGTAGTTTATGATCAGAGGAAGGCAACCAGTTTACAGAATTCACCCAATTAGTGGACATTGCTCAGCAAAAGGTCGACGACACCTAGGTTTGGGCCAAGTTCAAATCATAGAACACTAAAACGAGAGTTGTTATATTTTGAATTATTAACAGGTTGTCTGTTTATTGGCAAGTTCCATTGACTAAATATAAGCTCTAGCAAAATAAATGGATTTTAAATATAAATTCTTGGGCAACAGCACTAGCAAACCAAATTCTTGAATTTGATGTTTCTCATATGATTTACGTTTTTGTATTTATATACTGCGTACTGCATTCGATACTATTCTACACTGGCCACCAACTTGTATTTGTCTAGATTATATCACGCACAACTGATGAATAGACCATTGACCACAACTGGCTTTACGTAAGTCAGAGTGCACCAATTTGTACATTGCAGAAGACAACAAAACAGTGATAATCCTATTGAGCAATAAATCCCCAAATCAATTTTCAATGTTATTAGGGTTTTCCATTGTTTAGAAGGGAAATAAATGCATAGTTTCGAAACCACTGTCAATCGGCAAAATCTGGTATAGACTGAATTTAGGTTTATTTCTTTCAGAAACAATTAAAACAATCAATACGGTTTTTGTTTTCTAATTCGGAGCTCGGTGGAACACGAAGGTGGAGATTTTATGACGAAATAGATTCATAATTGTAGGATTCGGGAGCTATATATTTTCTTCTAATTAGAAATGCGGTTGGGGTTTTGTCAGCATTACGAGGAATTTTGTTTTTTTTACGTTTACGAAATATGCATTGGTTAAATTTAAACGTCTAGGGAACTATAATTACTATGTTAATGGTATCTCTCAGTCCATAGTTATCTAGATGCTGGATCAGAGAAACCAGTTCGGAAGAATCTTAGTAATCTGAAAGAGTGATAAATTTACTACAAAAAAAATTCTGTATCTAATTAGGAAGGTAATTTGCATTAATATATTTTACTTCCACTAATAAAAGTGGTTAAACGAATCTTTGTGACGATACTCAATGCATCAATAGAAGGCATGGTCTACAGTGGAAACTGCTGATATGCAATTATATAAAAATTAGATTTCGTTCTTTTCACATGTAATATAAATAAATAGAAAAACATGAAAGAAGGATGGTATTATCTCTAGAGTTAGTATTGTACAGACATCTTGTACCGTCGCCATAGGCTGTACTGATTTGAACTTGATGGTTCGATAGATTAGTGGGAAAGCTTGTAGGAGGCAAAGAGGCGTGCGGTGAAGAA
Organism: Zhengitettix transpicula; assembly: GCA_037074705.1. NCBI lineage: Eukaryota > Metazoa > Arthropoda > Insecta > Orthoptera > Tetrigidae > Zhengitettix > Zhengitettix transpicula. The sequence goes on along the minus strand of CM073592.1, from coordinate 116,801,064 downwards.
TGCAACGCCCTGTCTGAGGGATTAATATTATACGGTCAGAGAACTTTGTAGTTCGTGTTTAAAATTAGCCGGAAAGCGTGTCTGCATTTCTAGCAATCATGTAATTATCGCTCGGCGGCCTGCGACGGGCATCTCGTGACTCGCTAACCAGTTCCGAAAAGCATTTTGTATGCCCGTCTGTTCGTAAATCATTTCTGCATTCGATAACCGCCTACATTATAGGAGGCTATTAAACGGAACGCTTGAATTCATTGCCCCGGCCGTTGTTAATGGTTACGGTATTCAGAAACCGGTAATCGCTGACAAAGGCTTGGAACACGAATGTCACAATTACATCCTAGCTAAAAGTTGTGCAAGTAAACGCAGATTACACTAAAGAACAATACAGAATTTTATTTTTATCTCAGGAAGAAAAATATGTGATTCTCTTTCATTCAAATATGAAATCGCAAGGTTTCCGAGACATGCATTTAAAATATCAAACATTTATTAATGCATCACACACAATATTCAAACATTCTGACACCTATAAAGTAAGAAATTACAATTTTGTGCTATATTTCGCCTGTAGAGCATCCCTCTTGACAATAATCGGTCCGTATATTAGGGCTCATTGTCTTGATACCTCATTTCCATAGTTGAAATCCTCTGATGAAAATGTTCCCTGTGCTCATCGCTGACTGAAATCTAGGTGCGACTGCAGGAAGTGTCTTTTTAAGGTTATATTACAACCATAAATTTTATCAAATGTTATAAGATCGTCGACAATACACGACAATATTTCGCCTTTCGATTTCCCAAAAAACTAACTTTCATTAATTCTTGCCAAGCTGCTTTCTCAGTGGATTCAACAGTTCATCGTGCATTAGTGATCATGTTTGTGCACCCACAAATATTTCTACTTTAAATTTTGGCTTCACTAAATTTTTAAAACTTCAGTACTGTTCATGGCTTTCAACGAAATTCTTCAATAATCCTAGTTTGATATGTAACTGAGGATTACAGAATACGTCACGTTCCACATTTTTCTGCCCAGGAATGAACGATTCGCAGTGGGTTTTTTTCTGTGCTTACTGTCAAAGTATAACCAAGCTACAAACTAAGAAAAAGTGCAATTGCCTTCAAATGACCACAAATATTTCCTTCATACACTTGAAACTTTTCCAATATACTGACAGTTTTCATGAGTTTCTTTCATAATAGTGAGAGCCACAGGTACTGATGGGAATTTCCTGACATCATGAAGAAAAAGTTGAAATTGAAATTTAAAAAAAAACTGTGGGTGGCGGAGAAAATCCATATACATATTTGAAAACACGATTAAAAAAACTGCATTAAGTACAACTATTGGTACTCGTGAGACTAAAAAAACTACATTAAGTACAACTATTGGTACTCGTGAGACAAAAAAAACATGTTGAGCAGTGTTATTATTGCTACTGATAGGATAAAATCTGAATACGGCGATATTCTCGGTAACCAACGGCTTTATTTAATGGTACGATGAAAAGTTATCATAAAATGGAAAAAATTATTGAATCATTAATCTATCAGATTAAAATTTTATTGCGCATAAAAATATATTTAGGTATGAGTTTGTTACAAACATTTTAAATACTGATATATATATTTTTTTAATACACTTCCGATATCGCACTATTTAACAGCCTTCCTGAACATGTAAACAACATCAACAACTACAACTCATTCGTCAAGGAGTGTAAAACTTTTCTTGTAAATGGAACTTATTACTCCGTACACGAATTTTTGAATCGGTCTCACATTCGTTGAACTGCCTTGCCTACAAAATTGCCGAATATGCTATAAATATGTAAATAGTTTCTCCAGTTTTCCCTTTTGGTTCTGTTTTCCTGCCTCTACTTTCTGTTTTAGTGAATATCTATGACGACATCCCTCCGTACCTAGCGACAGGAGATTAATACCAGAAAGTGATAAGTGTTGTGTGCGTGTTTCTTTAAGATAGTGTGTAGGAATGTGGTGACTAGACAAATGTGAACAGATATGAATTTTTTGTTTGTGTAACTTATTAATTATTACTATTACTATTAATTCATTTTATATGTAATTTATCTACTGCACATTTGTGACGAATCCTATTTCCTCGTTAGAGGGCTAATGGTGAATAAATCTATTTATCTATCTATCTACATCTGATTACAGCGTGCGCCTCTTCGTAATTCAAGGAATGTCAAGGCGGTATTCTAGTCAACCAACATTTCTTCCGGAGCACTCAGAATCTTTTATTCAAATGTTCAATGTTTCAATATCATGAACTGGTGTTGCAAAAAATCTGTTCTTAAAATATATTGCAAAAGACAAAACTCCAGTGGAGTAATATCAAGATAATGAAGGCCATGGCGTTGGTCCGTTCCAATCCACGTGGAAAAAATGTTTCGTCCAGGAACCTGCGAACAACGATGATAAATTATCTATGGTCTGAGGAGTTACGAACAGTTCCAAGTAGTCTAAGTGACGTTAGCTGTGAAGAAAGGCCCAATCATTCAGTCTCTACCTGACGAGGAACACGTGTATTCTCAGGTAGTCATATACGCACAATGCCTGTTAAGCTTGCGGTTTTACATTAAAGGTTGATTCATCTATGAAACAAACCGGATTTAGTTTCTAATGGAAATTTAGCACGTTTATGTGAGGGTAGCTTCCACGACCCTAACAATTTGCTTCAGAAACGCCAGTGTCTGCTGTGCTCTCATGATGCAGAACGAGTTGCTTTGTAGGAGTGAGTTAGTCTATATGAACAAGGAACATGTCCCCACATTTGCTTGACTTCGCAGTAGGCCTGCAACAAACACTGCCTGTTTCTTTCAACTCCTCATATCAGTAGGATCTCGTCCATAACACCGACGATACTCACGGTATCCCCAAGTCAACTCCTTAATCACCAAATCCGTAACCTCATTAATCAAAAGCGCCTTCAACCATCCTAACACCACGATCCAGCAATTCCATAGCAACCCTCCCCCACTACACTCACGTAGCCTCAAGAGAAAACACCCTTCCCCCAGAACACTCTGGCGCCTCCTAACCTACCCCATCATCACACCCGCAGACCCCACCTACCCATTCCATCAAACCCATCAAATTCAACATCACCAGTGAACCCTCATAGCGCAACAATGTATGCCCCCAGGACACACAAATTAAGATACTAGAATAAAAATTTTGCAAAATTTAGGTTAATTGCTGGATTAACCGAATTACCATCCTACCATGTAAATTATGTACATAATTAAAATTTGTATATACTATAACTATATTTAACCAACAAATAATCTTATGATAAAAGTTTTGTCAAATAATTTTTTAAAAAAATACTCACGTTGGACAGAAATGAAGATATCTGTTTCATAAAACCAGAGAACGTAATGTGATTTTGTCATCCCAGGCGCCATTGTAAAAATTGAATCCTATTTTACTATTTATGTAGTAGTTACAACATTTACTGAACGGAACAAATCGAAGAACAAAGATATGCATTCACACAAAATTTTACATTATTGCTGTCAAGGATCTGTTCGCAATTTATTTATAATCAGGGATAACATTGTGCTTATCCTGTACTGATGTTCATACACGCTGTGGTGTGATCGTGTATCTCATTTACAATTTTTAGAGCGAGTGAGATCAGTAAGTAACACATGTGCCGTCTGGCACACCGCTTCCCCGTCCATACCCATTCGGTTTCCGGGGAGAAAGTCCTTTATGCGAAGTTTTTTGCTACTTAAACTTGATACAATTGCTCGTTCTTAAATCGAAATTTAGATATGGCTCCCGCACCTGGGTTTTATCTTACTATTTCCAGAGAAGATGTAATCTGCTATCCCACTGGATATCACGACCCCAAGGCCAAATGTCTTCCCAAAGGGCTTGAGGTTTCAAATATGTGTTTAAGTTCCAAAACCGACTTTCTAGCACCACCTCGAGGGATTTTATACTCAACCCACTACCACTATGAGTCCAAATCAACAAAGCAAGCAGGGCTGCTGTCCAGCAAGCTGGGCAACAGCTGGGCTTCCGCTCATCCCGACTACCAGATTTTTCGCTTAAGGTTCTGGTCGACCGCGCTCATTTCTCTGTTTGGGAATAATTTAACCACCACATACAAAGTGCACACCACACAAACAAGAATTTGCTTTCGTAAACAATGCACTACGCCGGAAAGCGGGACGGACAGTTGTTTTTTTCCAGTGGATAATGGAACTGAATGGTCACCCCAGCGAGGAAGTTGTTGGTAAAATGAACTGGACTGTCGTAGAACCGAGTTGGGGAAGGTGCGTCGCATAGCAGAAATAGTCCATTTGGAGTTAGCGTGAGGACAAGGAAGCCGCTTGTAAAACTAACTGGACGATGGAGGATCTTCTGTAGCAGAGAAATTGCCATTTCCGGGTGACACCTGCTGGATTCGTAAGCAAATTCCAAGGTTGTATTTTATTAAATTTCTTTAAAAAGATATCAATTGCCGTTTCATTATAGTTTGTTCGTATTCCACCCTAAGAATTCTTATTTAACTGTGAGAACTTCGTGTATGTGTGTGAATTGTTACAATTTGGCGTAATTAATTTGTTATTAAATTCAAGTAAACTGTATCAAACAAAATTAATAAATTATGGTAATTTTTTACATTTAGTCTGAATAACCAACCTTACCACAACGCAAAAACATTAACATACCATTCCAAATTCCTCTGAAATGTATTTAGATTCGTATATTTTATTATGCCTAATATTTTGTTTGGAAAACCATGTACACTTTAACAGATTTCTTCCAACTCTAATTCGTTTAGATAGGCTGTATGATTCATTTGAAATAAAACTAAACTTGTTGAGACAATATATTAAAATGTTCTATTTTTGAATTTGTAGATTAATTAACTATTTAAACAATGACGTCATAAAGCAGATATTGTATATAGATTTCTTTAACCTTTGGATGAAACAATTATTTATCGGACTCCTCCTCCTGTAGCAGGCACATTTTGAAAAGCATTTTACAACGAAAGGAACGCTTTTGAAACGTGATTTTAGTGTGACCTGTTACTTAAAAATATAAAACATGTTCTGTTTAAGAAAATCTTGTCAGATTTCCATCCCGGTCATCTCAGTGGCAGCAAATTTTCTGTCACCTTCCATACGAATGTGTCCAGTTGTTTTTATAAGGAAACTGCGAATTTAGTCTCTTCCCCGTTTAAGTAAATAACAGAAATAAATATGTTGTTTTCTTATATAGCAGGGAAGATGTTCTGCGATTGTGTCGACAGGAAGTGGTAAGTTAAGAAGTGACGAACCTGTAGAAAGTAGGCCTCGACTGATAATGAGGGTTTTTCCACCGGCAGATTGAATTAACTTTCAACGTCAAAGCTTACCAGCATCGATGGAATTCAGGGTTTACCGAACTGGTAAACATGAATTTTAACTTATCTGGAAATCTTGTAAATCAGCTTTATTTATTGCAAATAGTGATATATTTTTGAAAATTGACTTTACAAATGCCACTTGTAGTACTTATCGTGTCATCGGAAAACACTTTCGCGTCAGTATGAGGTACAGCAAGTTAAAAAACATAATACAAATGCAAAACGTGTCACGTAAGCTAGATCAGGCGATCTCACCAAAGATTGAGATTAATAATGACATTTTTATATTCTACACGTAAAATAAATATCCCGCACTGATCATCAAACTTTCAATAAAATAAATCAAACATAAAAATATTACTTAGTAAGGTTGAGTAAAGCTGCAATGAGCATATAGGTATAATTATCAATATGAATGTTTGGCCTACTGTGGTGTGATGGTCCCACGTTTTCGAATCCCGGCGAGGGCATGTATGTTTTGACTGTGATTCAATTATCATCAGAGAACCTTGTAGGACGCCAATAAAGAGCAATGCCCTTAAGTCAGTACATTGCATTGCTCCTTAGAATTCTAATTTATGATTGCCAATTAATAATAAATTTTAAAAAATTAGGATGAATATAATTAGGCAGTACATTAATTTCGCAAAATAAAATTACAGAAATTGTCAATAATATATATATATAACATATTACCTACGCTCCTCTTCTTCCACGACCTGGATCCATGTGTCCTTCGATGATGCCTTAGGATGTGTTCCGTTCCAGTTTGCCTTTCTCTCAAAAACCGCAGTCAAGATGGATCACTTCTCATTTTCTCTTGTTAGAACGTCTTCATTTTTTACCATATCAGTCTAATTTATTTTTTCAAATCTACAAGACACATTTCAAAACTTTCCCGGTATTTCAATTCCCTCTTTGTAATTGTCCATGTTTCTGATCCACACAAAGACTTGCTCCAAATGTAGCACTTTACCAGATTGTTCCGCCATTCCAGATTCGATTTGTTTTGTCAGCAGGGCCCTTTGCTTGGGGAATGCTGGCTTGACCAATGCGATACGTGACCTTGTTTGCTTCGTGGTGTATAAATTATTCTTGAAAAGACTTCCAAGTTACTTGAACTGATCGACATTTTGTAATGTTTGTTTCCCACAAATATATGAACGATCTGTGGTTTCTTTGATATTTTCATCAGTCTGGATACTTCTGTATTTATTTCCATTGCATACTGCATTCCTATTCTCCAATAAATCAAGGAAACGACAACTACCTCTTTAACTACTAGAACACTGTCCGTAATAATCCTTAGGGTTCATGTGGCATCTCTGCTTCCTCAAACGAAGCAGTTCTGTTTTTATTTCTTCTATCTTATATTCTAGTCTTCTGTTGATTACACGTGTCAAAACAAGCTGATAGTTTAGTGATGAGTACATTTCTTGACTTACCGTTCTTTTTCAACGGTATCACAGTAACATCATGAAAATCATCAAAATTCATCTTCCATTCTTGCATTTCTCTAGATTGCGCAACTTTCATCTAGTTAGTACTTCTGGTCGTCATGTCCGTTTCCCACCAAGCAAACAGAAAGCCTCTTTAAAGGTTGTTTATGATCTCTAATGTTTCTGGTCCATTGTCTTCAACAGATCATCTCTTCTCCATTTCAAAGTTATTGTTCTAAGCTGCAATTTGTGGTCTGAGTTACGACCAGTTTCCACTACTTATTAGCGTTATGTTCAGCAGTGCTGCTTTGAATTAATCTTAAAGTGCTAACGATGTTTACAATCGATGTGGGATTTCCTGCATCATTAGCACGAAAATGCCGGGTAAATGCATAGTTCTACTTCATTCGAGTTTTACCTTCACTGCCGTATACCATATTCGTGTTCTTTATTTCCATTTAAGGTCCCCAGTTATCGAATCGGAGACTTACTAACGCTATTATTTTGACAAAATACAAATTAAGTACTTGTACACTTTAAAATCACCTTTCATATTATTGCAGAGCAATAGCTGGTATGAGAACAAATTTGTGTTACACTAGCATACAGTAGATAAAAGTGATACACTCAGCGGTATCATTCGGAAATATTACGAAACTTGAGAAGTCCCTTTCAAGTAAGTAACGTTCAATATTTGCATAAAACTATTGTCGGTTCAGGAACGTACAGTTTTATGAATTTTGAAGTACACCAACGAATTTGAAATGCTGACCATTCAAAAGAGTTATAATTGAAGTCACAATGTATTTGTATGAACTCTTGTTGAAAATAACCTGTAACAATCATTACGGAAATAAATTTGTCTGTAACATTCGAACAGTATGAGGATCATAAAAGTAAAGTAGCTGCACATCACGGTTTAGGGAGCAGATGTCACAGGATCCGCTGACAAAAATATACCGACATGGAACATTCACTGTATGGACTCGATAAAACGTAGAAGTTACATCTACAAAAACATAAATCCATACATCTAAAAATAGTATTATTCTCTAGATAACAGAACCTTAAATAGGAAAATGTTACCAAATGAAGTGCAGAGGAAACTAATAGAAGTTAAAAATGCAAATTAAGACTGGTGGCGTATAAAGCAATCGCCAAATGAAGTCACGAACTCTTTCACTACACCCGGAAAATTATAACTACGGGAGAGCGGTAGAATACTGAACAGGAGGGACTTAATTATAAAACTACTCATTCAATCAAAAGAACTTCTTCCGCAATCCTTTGAGAAACAGTGCTTGGAGATGCAAAATTGTTATCAGTGCATTTTAGTTTTCGGACTTTAATTTATAGGATTGATACATTGATTTGGAGACTGTGGGAATTAGAATATGGCAGTTAATAAAAAAGAGAAGGCGATGCTTGGAACAATGAAACTGTACGTATTAAGGAGGGTTAGCAATGAGAAATCAAGGTCAGCTTAACAGACATTTACCACGTGTTCGGAATCATATGCATGTCTGAAGGCAGCTTATTTTGTTGGAAACATTGGAACTTCCTACTCTCATCAAATACTCTTCTTACGTTAAAGCCGACTAGAAACCGGAAAGTAATCTATCAACATTTTCTGGAATACTTTAAACAAAATTCCTACGTATGTCATTGACGATCCAATGTTATCTGAAGCCATTCCATTATTTTTTCGATTATGATACAAAGGACCGCTGAATCAATTATTACAGCGGGTAAAATATTATAGGCAGTCACCGCCGATGTTAATTTATCAAAACGTGGGGCCTTGTAACTAAAGCCAAAATTTAATCCTATTTTTTCTCAGTTTGCACTAAACTTGCAGGAAATATTTCAGTTAATTCCTTCAATGTGTTTCTTACAACAAAGTTTAATATTCTCAGTGACGGTATTGCGGTTCCATCGTGTCCGTACATCTTAACTTTAAAAGGAGGTTAGATCCCGCTTTATCAGTGCTGATTCAATGACAGAAAGTTGCAGCTCTGGTCGTGTGGTGAAGGTCATTTTCGTGATTGATACTTTGCGGGGAGGTATTCGATTACCCTGCCTGCGGTGACAGCAAGCTTTGCGCAACCGGCGGAGTCAAGGGCTCGCCCAAACGTGCTCGCTACGTTGAGGTCAATACCCTCATACAGCACAATAGCTACGCCTAGACCAGCCAGCTCCCGCTCCTGGCTGCCGAAAAATTTATATTGTTGCGGGTCTTCAACTTAGTACAACCATTCAAGTGATGTGAAAAATTTAATATTTTACGCCTGGTAATTTATTTTCCACGATTTTTTTCTTGCAAAAATACTCTCCTCCTGATATTGACGTTTTGGCTTATACAAAAACACTTCCCTATACACAGGCCCGTTTTCGTCTTAACTCAGCCCTTCACTTCTCTATCCAAATAAGACCACGAAAATAAGACGTTATACCTTTCGTCACCTTTACTATAGGCCTACGTCCTGAAACTACAGCGTCAACAAGTTAATGATGACACGTTCAATAATCTTTGAAGAGAGGTGTCTGATTGCAACATTTAAATTGAGGAATTTGAGAAAAAGTGTTCCATCTAAGACAATTAACGTTGCTAACTACGACATCTAGCGCCTTTTCACTAAAATTGCGAATTATCTATGGTGGCATATTATTTAAATTTTAATTCCATTATAATATTCACTTGCCGCGAATTGCTGGCTTTGGGTAAAACGTAATTTTTACTGCTTCGTAAGTCGCAGAATTCTGAGAAACACGAAGCCCGGGCTATTTTCGATCCTACTTTATCAGACGATCGTGAAAACATCTTTACAGCGTCAGCATGTAGGTGCAACAACCACGGACTGCAGCATTATATAGTTAGGCCCACCGCACACTACCAACTTTTTAATCAAGGCGATTAAAAAGTTGAATTGCTTGCAGTGTCGAGCGCACACCAGCAACTAGTTGGATTTCGTGGAGACAAATTGTTTTTGCCTCGTTATTAAAAAATCAGGAGAGGCGCCGAAAATCACGATTTTCGGCGCCTCTTCTGACTTCCATCCATTCATTAGCAATAGACTTTTTGATGGTCAATTTTACAAATTTTGATAATTTAACAAACTATGAAGATAATTTTTTTAATTATTTTCGTATGAGCGTGGCTAGATTTGATACTTTTGACGTTGATCTGACCTAATACATCAAGACAACAAAAGATTCTGGTTCTTTGTTCAAAGTTTCTCAAGATTATTGTCAGAAAACAGTTTGCCGATTGCATAGGCGCCGTCGATGAAAAACATTAGAATACAGAAGCCTAATGAAACTGGATCCGAATTTTTTTAACTACAAATCATTCTTTTCCACCATACTTTTAGCCATAGAAACCTCCGATTACAATTTCATTTATGTCGAAGTCGGAGCTACAAGTGATTCGAACCTTTTTAAGAAGTTGTCATTTTCACACAAGCTTCAGAATAACGATTTGAATATTCTCGAAGCTATATGTCTTCCTAATTATGCAAAAAGGTAGTGCCATTCTTAATTTGGGGGAACGAAGCATTTGTGCTGCATCAAAATTTGTTTTGCAGCCATTTTCGGGTAGAGATCTGTCAGAAAAGCAATTCACCTTTAATTATAGACTATCGTAGAATGATTGAATGCACAATTGGTATTTTAGCGGATACTTCATACAGCAATTGATACTGACAGATTTAGTGAATCTATTACAAAAGCATGCTGCATTCTTAACAACTACGTTAGAAAACATGACGTGTTACAGTTCAAATATACACTTTATGGAAACCATTCGTTTATGTTGGAGTAAGGAGCAACAGTACAGGAACTGCAGTTAGAGATTATTATGCTGATTATTTCATTTCACCTTCTGGATCGGTTCCTTGGCAATACAATAAAATTTATTTAAATATTTTGTGAAATGTATGTTTATGTAGTTATATTGCATTTAAGGTACCTACTTTGCTTAATTTTATTTACTTAATATTTAATTTTTGTATACGAAACCTGTTTTCAATAATGTTAAAAAATAGAAAAAACTATTAAAAGCTTATTTTTTCACGTTTATCTATCAATTTTCAATAAACTTTTGGCACAATTAGGTTTTAAAATTTTTATTTGGATATTCTTTAAGCTTTATGTACTTTCTTAATAAACAATTGAATATTAAAAGACATATTTCTCACTCTGAAAGTATTTAATCTCCAGTGTGCGGTGACGCGTCTGTACTTGTATAGTCCATTCATTCTCACGTGCCACAATTGACTCACACACAAAATAGAACATGTTTGATCTTTTTAGTTGCCTCAATTATTTGTCAGTGAGCGGTCTGTCATGCGTAACAATGTTCTATTTTAGCAATTAAAAAGTTGCTCGAAAAAAGTTTCCAGTGTGCGGGGGCCCTTAAACTGAGAAACAATGGAGAGTTTCGTTGTGTGGGAAATGTTTTGGGACCTCGAACAAATCAAAATTATTGGCTTCGAGCCCTACTCGAAGGCACTCAAAGGTGGTTATTACGAGCTAAGCCTCGCCGGAGTTATCCGTGGCCCACGATCTCAGCTCTGCATAACAATTCCGGACCATTTACGAGACTATTTATAAACACACAACTAATACAGGTTAACTTTCAGACTTGCCTCGAAATAGACACCGAAATTATTTCTGTAAAAACCACAAGTGAAGGTAACTTTTATTTAGTTTACTAATATATACATTTTAACAACATTTGTATTCCAAACAAGAAAACCAAGCGTGGCGACTCAAAAATCAGAACTCCTGGAATTTCCATTTATGCACTGCAGGGAAACCTTGTCATTTATGCAGTAATGAAAATGTCAACAGCGTGCTTTCGATAAAAAATGTTTTAGTAAAGGAAATATTGTTTTGAGGAGCGCGGAGAGAATTCAGGCACCATTAAAATTTATGGTGTCGTCACACTCCATCGATAAATGAGATAAAAACAGGGTTTAAAAACGACTCCATCGCCTCTAGGAAAGAAACCTATATAACGATGAAGTTCCTTAATGCACGGAATAGAGCCGTTGCGCATTTCAGTCGATGTGAGCAACTTGAATTTTCCATTCAAAATTTCATATTGGTATACGATGTAGAACACAGAGAAATTATGTAGATGTAATATGGAGGCAGATTTCTATTCACACGTTACATGAACAAGAACTATAGTTTCCGGGTAGACAGAAACAGCAATGCAGCTCATGAGTCATTTACTCAGAATATAGGTAAGGGTGTGGATTGTAGATTCACCAAACACCCTGTGTGTATCACGCTAATTTTTTTAAAAATGAATACCGGACCACCCTTGGTATTTTTAGGTGTAATTTATTATTGCATTCCACTGGTTTTTTTTAGAGTAACGGGCTACATGAGGTGGCATTAATAGCATAGGAAGGTAGCCAAGGGGTTAACTAGGGCCTCCGGGCTGTAGTTTAAGGATCCTACCCGGCATCCGCCTAAAAGTGATGCAGAACAAACCCCAGAAAACCAGCATCAGGTCGGTCGGACGCTTGTACTTGACCCACGCCCTTCTGTAGAGGGGTTTGCTGAGGGGACGCAGTATGCCTTTCTCCGTGTCTCGACCAGTTTAGGAGACAGCTGGCCGACTGTTTCAATGGGAACAGCGAACAACTCTTACCGTATGGCCAAGATGGTCGACTCCGGAACATCTCTCAAAACAGGTCACGGAGCCCCTGCTTGCGGGAACTTTAGCTTAAAAGCAGAGATAGAAGACGGCATCTACCAAGAGAGTTGTCAATACGAAACGACCAATGGTACCCAGATGCTAAATTCGTGGCACCGCAGCTTTTGAGAGAGCATTGGGGAACCTCAACAAGACATCGGCAGATTAAATTATTATCATATATTAATCATTCGAATAATAAAATGAAAGTTGTAATAGTTTAACCGCTGATTATCTAATTCTTGCATTTATCTTTTCTATTGCTGAATTTTTCATAATATCCCTTATTTTTGCGTCTCCTTGGATTAAGAAAATGAAACCCCACCGCATTGAGACCACAACTCAAAATCTAGTATGATAACAGTATAGTCACAATTTTAGGATAGATATCAACTTAACTAACAAGATATTTCGTTATAAATTCTGAATATTTAATAATATTAAATTTAATATAATTGTATAAAAATTAAATATTTAATATTTTTGCGCCGAAGCCGTGTTGGTAAGATTCTTAAAAGCTCTAACCAATTTTAGGTATTTATCGAGCAAAATGAACATACAAAACGTATGTTAAAATCTCAGAAACACTCGATAATTCGTCATATAACCATCTAAAGCCGTAGAATGGAGGTTAGTGTTATCTAAGCGTTAAACTGTAAACAAAGAGCAATATTGTGCAGGAGGGGAACTCCCGTTTGCAAACGGAAATACTTTTTCTCTGCTCTATTAACAGTTATGTTAAATGCTTTGCGATACATCTGGGAACTAAGTTATAATTCCCATAATATTTAATTAAACATTTCGGTTCCCTCGTAACGTTCTTTCCACTACAACTGTTGAAAAAACTCATCAAAACTATTAAATTTCATACAGGTAGTGGAACAAACATTCTTGGAATCATAAATAATTGGCAATTTCAGACCAGGCCTCGTTAGTTATTTACATTAGCTCAGTTTCACATGAAAAGAATTTGATGCTTGTACGACGTGCCACGAACACCAGAAATATGCTCAGATGCAAATTGAGTGAGCTCATTAACAATGCACTCTTCGTTATCCACGTTTTGATACTGACCCTTATTAGGTTAGCTATGTTATGTTTAGTGAAGAGCGTTAAATGGAATAGTAAAAGTCTGATGAACACTTATATTTCAAACGTGTGGCAGTAGAAATATAAGTGTCGCAAATTATTTACACGTGGGGAAATTTTTAATTGTTTGGAACAGTAAAGTACGTATTTACGAGAACGTAGATTCTTTTCCCTTTAAAAAGTAAAACCCAAAGTTGATAGCCTCTTCCAAAATAACTTTTTCAATTTTTTCGAAACGCATACGTACGAAATTGCAGAGCTGTGAAAATATTGGAAGGCTTCATTTAAGTCCAGTGTTTGCGAAGGAAAGAAAGCCACTTCCTGTGAACTGGATGCATTAATACGCCCGCGTGTGCGGAGCTTAAAACCAGTTTGTGATTCCCTAGAGGCGCGGATAGCATACAGATGCAGACTCCGTCAAACGATATCGGGAGAGCACTGACCTCTCGCCTACACTCTCCAACCGTACTCAGTCTTACGTCAAACTGCAATAATCGTCAAAAACTCAATTAAGACTTCTTTACCGATATACAACTATGAATTAATACTTCACGAATAGTTGCAGTCTATAAATTCCATTCGACAAATAGTATTGCATCGGTGGCGTTCATGTGCATAAAAAAATTAAACGTAAACTACTATTTGTCAGTATTTATTTTAATCGAAATGACATTAAATTAGTCCTATAACAAATCATCACAGGACTTAATATGACTATTGTCACTATTCTTTATACCAATGAAGAAAATCATTCACGTTTCAAGTTTTTAAAAAAAAATTTAAGCAGTACACGGCTGAACATGTAAATAAGACAATCAGAATACTTAAGGTAACAAACATTTCCTTCCAGACTACCTTACAGTTTTAGAAGATCTGTGTCTAGTTTAAAGCCGAACTATTATTCCATGCCCTATCGAAGTTATTTTAAAGCGGGTACCGAAATATGATACCATACGTTTATTTAGAAGAGTTTCTCCAAATGTTCGTAAATAATATCCGCTATTTGCCGACAATAAGTATCCAACGGCTTGAAAGAAATGGTAAGGCGTTTTCCAAATACCTAATTTATTACTGTGCACTATAAACAACGTCAGTGCCAACATAGTATTTCAAATAACTCTCAAAATTCAAATTTTAAAAATATTATAAATAATGAATAAGTGCACAGTCTTGAAAAAAAATTCTTACAAACTTGGAAATATAACCTTTATAGTGTTACCGCCGAATGATGCAGATATATTATTATAAATTAAATGTTTCCCAAATTATAATAAAAAAATTCATAAAGCAGACACAAAATCATACACATGCTTACACTAATTTCCGATGAAATAAGACATTCTTACAAAAAACGTAATATTTGTACAGTTTGAGATTAACTATTTTTGCTACCATCACAACTTTATTGACTTTATGCTTTTTAAAAGACCAAAAGTAATCATTTTTAACTATCCAACATATTCATGTGCCATCAAAAACTAGATGGTAAATACTTATCATGAATACAAAATGACAATAATCCTTGCAGTTTTTAAGTATTGAACTATGACCACAGACACTTTATATACAGAAAGTATCACCTGTTTCAATCAAAGTACAAGTCAGCAATGTATTGCCATTAATTATTTCAGATGTCTACAACACTGTATTCAAATTATCATCAAATATCACTTAGATGATCCATATGTACAAAACATAAAAAACAACTGACATATACAGTGCGGATATAAACAATTCTTCAAAAAAATGTGTAATATTCTACAAGTATATACATGTCACAAAAGTAGTAAGCATGGAACACAGAAGCATTTTATTTCAATTCACACCAAAACTGTCACATGAATTATTTTACAAGCTCCATAAAAAAAAATTATATTATGAGTAGTAGTGAAATTGTTTAATTTTAGGAAAGATGACTAAAAATGCTTACATTATTTTTATTTAATTTTGAGCTTTTCTGAAAATTTTCTTCAGCTGTACTTCAACTACTTCTTCCCCCTATTTTACCATAATTTCACTCAAAATTTATAAAATATTTAAATGTAAACATTCATGTTCATTTTGTCCATATCAATGACTAGTTGTTCCAACTTCCACAAAGAAAAATACCAAATAACCAGTGAACTTTATAAATTAGATAGACTAAAACAGTACCATCTATATCAATTTTTATTGAATTTGTGAATAATTATCATTTTAATACATTTCATTCAGAGAGGTAAAACCCAACTTGGATGCCAAAGAAAGATCAATCTGCTAAAAACAGCTAAGATCAGTGTTGCATAAAATATGTAATAACTATTTACTTTACTGATTCTAGTTCACAATTTTTTACACACACTAGCATGTAATATGTGGAAACTATTTACCTGCATTTTTAAAGCATAAAATATTATGTGAAATTGATACAAACATAATCTAGAAGAAGACATTATACAAACACAGTGAATAGAAAATTAAATAAATGAAACCAATTATTAAAGATAGTGCTGTAATCTGAAGCAACTAAAAGTGTACACAAACCAGTGTACCAATAAAGTTAAAATATTTAATTGACCAGTTTCATATTTTTTACAACAGCTTTCTCATAACATAACTTAGAATCCTCATATTAACCCAAGGGCTTGTTTCATCTCATATAAAATTCACTTTTCCAATCATACCATCATAAAGCTGATACATTAACTTCTTTTCCATTTTTAGGAAAAATAAATTTTCTCAGTTTTAAAATTGTGCAGCCATAACAAGTGTTACACCAACTTCAATTTATCAAATACTTCTATATTTAATAGTGCCATTTGAAACAAACAAAAAATTAATACAATTAAGACACAGCTTTCATATTTTTAGAAAAAGAAGTATCGAAAAACTTTATAAAAAAACTAAAAATATTAACATAAATTTAAAAAAATAAACCGTAATGTAATCAATTACAAAACTTAATATGTTTATATTTTGAATCAAAATGTACAAAGGATATTTAGTATTACAGGTTTATATGTTATAGATATAGGTAAATAATTAATATAAAATTTAATCAACCATAAAATTCATATATTAATAGACAGGAAAAAATAACTAGAAGGTAAAATAATACACAGACAACAAAAATATTTTTTAAATAAGGTGCAGATACTTTAGGACATTATACAATATGAATCTTTATGTTTTAAAATAACAATAATTCCAGAAAAAGTAATATCTTAATTTTATATAGACAGCTCATCTAAGTTGGCCATTCACTTCAACTTACAGAGAAACAATATTCAAAAACAACTATGCATGTAAATAGGCCTATCACACAAAGAAGCACAATTGGGAATCAAACTCATCAATTATTTATATTTGAAAGTATTAATAGTCTACATATTTACAAAAATTTTCATCAATGTAAATTGCAAGTGATTCTAATAAAATTACAGTGATATTTGTTGAACCAAATTATACGATAACTGAATCACATAGCCCAGTGAAAAATATTGAGGACGAATAGATAATTATAATTGGAACAGAACAAAGCTAAAGTTTTCAAACTGGGTTACATACAGATAACCAAAACGTAGGATATTAAGTTCAACTTTACATTGGAGACAATGATGATTCTACACAAAGAAGTACATATCGATTCCCACCAACTATTGGAATCAAAATAGTAAGGTAAAATACAGAATTCAAAATTAAGTATTCAAGACATTACATTGATGGAGATGTTTTTCAAATTCAGTCTTCCCCCCGAGATATGGCAAACATGCTTCACCAAATGTATGGTTGAAGATTAGTTTCATTTTTATATACAATACAATGGTCTGAGCATAAAATTATTATTAGTGATTATCAATAGTTAAAACAATAAATTAACTGGTACTTCTGATGAATTTAAAACTTTAATGAAATTCCCATAACCAAGTTTACGTATGTATGACAGTTTAATATTAGAAACAAAATTCTTTGAAGGTTAGGATTGTCTACTTTTGTCTAGGTAAAACAAATTCAGTAAATATAAACATACAGTAAAATGATTACCTTTAAGAAGCAGATTGTAATAAAGTATTAATAATTAGGCTGTATTCAAAAACTAATAATAAATTTTCTTCCTAAAAATGAAATATGACAACATGATAACTTCAAACCAATTGAAGACATTGAAATTCCAGAGTTATGAAAAATGACAGCTATGGCATGAATGTGTTTTCAATGTCCAGAAACATGAATTAGTGCTAATATATTCGTAATACTTATTTGAATTATAGATCTACACAGATACAAAATTACTATAAAGAAAAGCAAACGTTTTAATGGTTTTCATTGGACATTCAACATTAGAACTCCTAACCTGCATGGTCTGGCTAAAATTAATTTTTATTATTACAATTACGAGAATCTCGTGGCAATCGTATCATTACTATTATTAGTAATAATACTACAAATTGACAAAAAATATTCATAATGCAATATTAATGTGCATATGTAATTTACGAACGACAAAAAAATACATAAGTTAGAAAATTGACAAGTACATCGGGCATGTAATGAGAATGTTTTAAGCACATTGTTTACGTTCAACTCCTCAAATTTATAGCAAAAGCACGTTTCAAAATCTTACGATTATTTACTGACGTTTGATGTTATATCTTTATATTAAAGTTACACAAGATATCGGATCAATTGAAGTGTAACTTACCTAAAGCCTTGTAGCTTCTCCTGTACTCTTCCAACAACAGTTTTTTTGGGCCCTTGTGGTCTATCTTCAAGGTCCATACCCACTATGGCTTGAGCAAGGTGTAAATTTTCTTCATTCATTTTTAATCTGCACAGTAACAAAATTCATTGAAGACTTTTCTGTAAAATGCGTCTTAAATATATATTTACGTAGATTATATGAAAACTACGGATCATGAAACTTCATTCGACAGAAACAACCGCTAGTTTGGATGGTAAACAAGAAAATTGAGAGCAATCGGCATGTGGATAATTGTATGAAATTATGGGTAAATTCTTTGAATTATGCAACATAATGGGAATATAAGTCACTTTTAATTGATAATATGCTGTAGCTGAGACTTAGTAACGATTTATAAGTCATTACTACTAGGAAATATTATTACACGACAGTAGCTGTCAAATATTTTCTGAAACATAAATAAACAAATGTAATGACATAAAACGGCTAGAGAACTATTCTTTTACGAACAAAGGTCGAGGGGTGTTCAATTTTTCATGATGACATTAGCTAGTCCAGCCAGACGATATTCGTAAGACAAGAGCACACCGCTTCACATACGCACCTGACGCACCGCCGGACCAAGCAGAAATGAAGCGGAGATATTCTACTCATGGGTTGTGCTGCTCTCTGTAGAGGATCAAGCAAACTGTCTGCAGCCAAGTGCTCCATTATACTTGAAAGCGTTTGTACTGACACCATACAGTTTAAAAAATAATTTAATAATATGCATTAAAGATAAAATATATTTCATTTTCATTTTCGTTCTCAGTTTCAGGACAAAAATTCTATAAAAAATTCTGATTTATTTACAAGCGTCATAGTTTGCAAAAACATTTTCGGACCTTGCGCAAGTGCGTGTACATAGTTTACCCAAGTCACTTTTTTTCTTTTTTAAAAAAATTAGTTATTAATATTCAAAAGTAACCAACACATCACACGCTCGCTCCATACTAGCGTGGTTTTTCGATAATTAATAATAATAAAGATAGCCAAACATAGAAAAAATAACTGATAAAATAAAAACCACACAACGTTTCTGGAAGCCTAGCTCCTTTTTTTAGATACAGAAAAAAATGCAAGACCCTAAAGAGACAAAACTGCAAGGCTCTTACATATTTTCTGCACCTGAAAAAAGGAACTAGGCTTCCAGAAACGTGTTGTGGTATTTATATTATCACTTCTTTTGTCTGTATTTGTCTATCTTTATTTTTCTTAATTTTCAATCAGATGTAAATTTTTCATTTTTCTCGATAATTGTACACTCATAAAACCACCCTTCCTTTCATAATTTTAAACTCAAAGGAACAACACCGTAGATTTATTGCTCTTTATGTAATGTACATAAACAAATAATAAAAAAGTATCAAGTAAGTTTCAAATATAATTAAATCAGGATGGATAGGTCACTCATATTATGGTTCAATGTCCTTAAAATTAATTTCGAAACTGGGTAACAACCACACGTTCACAATTATACAGTCACTCCTCCCATTTTTATAACTATTACACAGTAATAAGGACTTTCACAGTGCCTTTTCTTGGTTCTGTCGAGATGTTGTTAATGTTTTAAAGAATATTTGCAAGGCCGTCGCGGAAACTTCTTTCCGTCCGTCCTTTGCACCTCTCTTTCGCTATTCTTTGCACCGCATCAGTTGCTACTTTATCTGTTGATGTTTTTTCCGACATAGCTTTAGTCACTTATCTACACCTTGACTCATTAATATACATACCCCATTTCTGGATCCATATGATGACATTCAATATGAACAATCACCTCTTTATAATTCAAGTGAAACTTTTTGTATAAGGTGTATCAATGTGTTATGGACAACCTTTTGTGTACAGTAAATGACATCACTGATTTATGACGTGAATGAGCCAGTACCAATTTTTCGTGACGTTGACGTGCATTTTTAACATAGATTACTCCCATTTCTCCATCGGAAGGGCATTGGACAAGTATCAAATGCCCCACCTACCAGATATGGTTTATATAGGGTTTTCTCTACACCACTTTTAGGCGAATTTCCGGGTAGGATCCTTAAATCTACATCCCGGGGGTCCTAGTTTAATCCGTGGCTACCTTGCTCTAGCTTTCCGCGTCCCCCCTTTCCTCTACTATAAGTGGGGAGTTGCCACTACATGAATTACGCAATGCATAGCCTATCTACATGGGTCATTCCATGCCAAGTGACCAAATTTTCAAATAAAATTTTAAGTCACCATCTCCAATCTTGCTGAAATTTTGTCTGAGACAATTCTGTGTAAAATTTCACCTTCATAAGTAGTATAGAGGGGGCGCCAGGGCCTCCTGAAAATAAGTCACCTGTGCAATTCAACCCTGCGCGTGAATAGATTGTGAAGTTTGAAGTACTACTGTTGTGGAACTGTAGCAGCTAGCTTCCTGAAAAATGGTAACTACAGACAACTTTTTATGCTCTACACGATGGTTGCATTTTCAAAGTTTAAAAAGTTTTAGTTTTATTGCTGTTGTACCACAAAGTTGCTCAAAAATACCGTCACGTCAATTTGAGGCCGACTTTTCGGGCTTATAACTTTGAAACAAGAAGTTCTACAAACTTACGCTTCGGTAAGATAACTAAACCCATTACTGATTATAAGCTGCCAAAGTATCATTTATAAAGCTCACTTTGTTGACGAGATATGTGTTAGTTAATATGAGGTTCAAATTTTATGTGTCAAATTTTGTGTATTTTCAAACCGAAATAGCAAAAAAGCATTTGCTACAATCAAGTTCTTTTTTTACCATTGGAAAGAGCAGACTTTTTTCTTTTAGAGTCATCTAATTTCATTTTAGAGACTCATCATTTAAGGTCTCCAGCATAAAGGTAACTCATGCGCCACTCTTGCACGTTCTAACAAATTGGCAAGTTCCAAGTACTATTGTTGTGGAACTGTAGCAGCCAGCGTCCTGAAAAATGGTAACTACAGACAACCTTTTATGCTCTACACGATGGTTGCAGTTTCAAGGTTTAAAAAGTATTACTTTTATTGCTGTTGTATCACAAAGTTGCTCAAAAATACCGTCACGTCAATTTGAGGCCGACTTCTCGGGCTTATAACTTTGAAACATGACGTTCTACAAACTTACGCTTTGGTAAGATAACTAAACCCATTACTGATTTTAAGCTGCCAAAGTATCAGCTATTAAGTTCACTTTGTTGTCAAGATATAGGTTAGTTAATATGAGGTTCAAATTTTACGCGTCAAATTTTGTGAATGTTCACACACAAATAGCAAAAAAACATTTGCTACAATCAAGTTCTTTCACTTTCACTACTTTTTTATCATTTTAAAAAATAATATAATAAGCATATTGTATAAAGCATCAAATACTATTATAGAAATTATGAAAATTTTTAATGAAAACATTTTTCACCATTCCGCGGAAGAAAAATAATTGATTTTTCAATGATCAGGGAATGTCGAGCGTAATTTTTACGTACACAATAATTTTTTGTCCTATCTCATCCCAATACACGTAACACTTATTCTGTTATTGTAAAGTTTAAACTATTATTTTTTCATTTGTTTATAACTATCTAAAGCAGCACAACCAAAGTGCTGGTAATAACTGGGCTTTGGAACGGAGCTGTAGCAGGAGAAGCAACGGAGTTTTACTGAGCAGGAGCGGAGCCGGAGCAGTGAAATTTGTACTGCTCCTATATATATTGTAGAGATTACAAATATGTCTTGAATTAATCATTTGTTTCTTTAATTATTGGCGACATAACTTTGAGGTCAGAGCATTGTAAAAGGACATCGTTGTTTGGCGAGAATGCAGAGACGATAATGGTTGCTACGACGGTGGATTGTCGAAAAAGCATATATGGACGCTCAGAATTTTAGCAGTCGGCAGTCAATCGGATATTAAGAGAGCAGAGAAAGTCAACGAGATAGTCAGAAAATATTAACAGTTAACAGTTGCTCGGATATTCAGAGAGAGTGTCTTTGGGAGCAGAATGTGAACAGTAAAACAATTAGCGTGGTCAGTTACGCAGATAGCCAGTCACTCGGTCAGTCAGAAAATACAAAATCAGCAGAGTTAGTCTGATATTTAGAGAGCAGAGTGTGACGAAACAGTCAAAGTAAGCTATAGATAGTCAACAATCGGTTTGATATTCAGCGAAGCAGAAAATTGCCGAAAATGTTTCAAAGTGTTGAAAACTGAGAAGAGAATAGAATCAGTGCTATGGCCTGTCAGTGGAATAGTGTTTTAGATAATAATTAAAACAAATCACGTGTGCAAAAACCAGAGTAGCTCAAACTAAATGGTATGTAACAAAAATTATCTGTAAACCATTAAGTAAATATTGTTTACCGCCAGATTTCTATAACTTTGCTAGATTTATATAACTTTTCAGATTTGTAATAGTTTTTTGTTACTGTAAGTTTAAATTCATTTTTTAGTCTTTTTATAGGCCCAATAAACGACCCTGAAATTAAGATTTGTCATAAAAGCTGAGTCAACCAAGACCAAATTTGTAAAATAAATAATTTTTGTTATCTCTTTTTAAAATATTAATTAGTTTTTATTTTCTTCCCTTATTTTCCTTTAATTAAAAGTGTTTAGTACTATATATTGTAGTAATTGGTAATTAAGACATTGTTCTAATTGGAAAGTTGGATTGTAGAGGACTCATTATTAGTGGATATAGAGCGGATGCCGCAACAATCCGGCGAGGCAAAAAAAACATTGTTGGGCAGTTGAGAGAGTTTACGCGCTCAAAATCTACGAGACGAGGAGCACAGTCAGGCAATGAACGGCGAGGCATAAGGACCAGCAAAGTTTTTGTACAAAAGTAATAGAGTCAGGAATGTGCAGTCAGACATAGAACAGCGAGGTGTAAAGACCAAAACTTTCCATATTATAAAAAGTTTTGCAGTCGGGCAGCGGACCGCAAATAGAACAGTTTGATAGCAGTTACAAACATGCATTAAAATATCGAAAAGTAAAGCAATCTTCAGTCGGGAAGGAAAGAGTGAAACTAATGTTGTAATCGGTGGCCGAGCATAAATTCAACCTGCTGGCCATAGAAAAACCAAGGAAGTACATTTCCAACTACACGAGATCTGCAAATCCTGGTTGCAGCAAAGCATCGAGAATCTACTAATTTGTGTTAGACCAACTAACAAAACTACGCCAATTAGAATTTGTTGACCTTTAGAATCTGTGAGTATTAGAATCAGTGATATCCCCAAAATTTTTGTGCACGAAAAACCTAAAATGAGACCTGGGCGGCCGTAAGTAGAAAACTTTAAAATCATATTGTAAACCACTTTTAAAAGATAAAAGTCAGATCGTTCTTTAATTTTAATTATTTAATTATTACATTTAAATTCAATCTGTAGTGTTATTTCTTCCACAACAAAGTTCGTCTATGCTTCAGACGCATTAACTTCCATAAAAGCTAAATGTAATTTGATTGTATAAATTCACCCATTTATCAAACCCAGTTTAAGACCCTGAGATCCCAAATATTATTGTGTATTTAAAATTGTTAATAAATTTGTTTAATTGTTTTCCCTTAACAATCTTCTTATTTTAAAGACGCCTTTTATTACAATATATTGTAATGATCAAAATGATAGGCTTAATTAAATGAAAAATTAATTAAAATTTTACAAATAAATTTATTTAATAATTTGTGGCTTCTAAATTTACAAATAATTACAATAAAATGAAAATCTCTTAATCTCTCAGGGTCTTTACTGGGTTTGATGATTTACAGTGAAAATTATTGAATGATCTTATTAATAATACAGTTTAAAATTTGCTTCAAAATAATGTGCTGATAAATGAAAGAAAAGCGAACGAAATATGACTTTACCCTTTTAGTTAGGGTTTACAAATTTTATTAAAGTTTTGGTGACTTACGCATTGTTCGGCTGGTACCAGCATTCTTTTGTCGCTTCAAAAGTACACTATATTGCAAAATTTGTACACAGATTCTAAATTTTTCTCACAGATTCTACACTTATGAAGTTGAAATGCG
The DNA here is from genome assembly GCA_037074705.1 of Zhengitettix transpicula. Taxonomy (NCBI): domain Eukaryota; kingdom Metazoa; phylum Arthropoda; class Insecta; order Orthoptera; family Tetrigidae; genus Zhengitettix; species Zhengitettix transpicula. Next base: position 116,776,697 of record CM073592.1, on the reverse strand, counting down.
ATTAGTAGGCTCCCAGGAACTCGGATGATCCTCTTAATTAGTCAGCTATCTGACGTCGTTTTCCCTCAGCACGAAAATATTCAAGTTCTTTATAATGAAGCAAACCCTTGCTTCCGTTGGCTAATTGTTAGCACATCTACTCGGTCCAACTAACTGCTTGCTTACAGGAATCTTATGAGTTGCAGATTTTTAGCCTTTTACCGCGCTATTTATCGGTTTGGATTGAAAACTTCTAAGTAGCTCGGTGATGATTTACTTTTAAAATGTTTCTCCTTTCGTGGCTGACCGTAGACTTCGACTTTTCTCTTTCGCTCCTCGCTGTAGACTCAAACTGTACTCTTTCGCTCCTCGCCGTAGACTTAGACTAACTTTTACAATGGCTCTCCTCTCGTGGTAGACTGAAGACTGCACATACTTTTGCGCGTGTAATCGCCATTCCGAACCCTCAATAATAGGAACAGAGCTCGTCGCTCATTCTTGCTTTGCTCGCTCATCGCTATAATTCAAACTGTTCGCTAACAATTCAAATTATTTAAAAACAATTAATGGCTTAATTAATTGTTTGGACATAAAATTTGAATTGTTTGATAAATCCATTATAGTGGCCTGATCGAACAAAGCAACAATGGAAATGCAAGCTCAGCCGCTTTTGTTGAAAAGTCAAAATGGAGTATGCGCGCTAAAACTCAATAGCGCTAGGAGTCAGTTGGTGGCGGGACATTTCAGAGGACGGAACAAATAATACTAGAGCAGAGACGAGCCGTCGTTAATGTATTATTAAACAAAGTTGTGAATTTAAGACAAAGTAAAAACATTCACGGAAGCATTACCTCGTAAATATCGCTAAGTAAAAGCAGTTTACGTATACAGCCAGCCAGAAAAGTCTAAGAGAGTTTTACGTCTGTAGCCAGCCAGGAAAGGAAGTCAGTTTTTTTACGTCTACAGCCAGGTGCTAAAGAAAAGTTAGTTCGCTCCGAAAGAATAAACAGTTAAAATAAATCGTCAAGTAGATACGTTGCAGTTTACGTCCAATTCAGTAAAAGAGTAATAAATCAACGAATCATAGGATTCCGGTAAGGCAAGCAGACATTAGATAGCTGACATTCAGGAGGATCATCCGAATTCCTGGGAGCCTATTAGTTTTGACTTCAATAGTGTAAAATCTGTGAGTCGACATTTTAGAATCAGTGTATAATTTTGCAATAGTGTATTTCCGAAACCAAAAACAATGCTGGACACTACGTAAGTAACAAAACCATAACTAATAATTAATTGTAAACTTTAATTAAAGGATAAAGTCAGATTTCGTTCTCTTTTAATTGTCAATCAGAGTTAATTTCCTTACTTTTAATTTCTTTCTATCGACATATTGTTTAGGTAAATTGTGAACTGTTTGTTAATAAGATTTTTAAATCAGTTTGTTCTGTCCATTATCAAACCCAGTAGAGGCCCTGAGAGAGAGAGATATCAAATGTTGTAATTATCTTTATTTCCACAAAATAAATAAATATTATGTTTATTATTTTTTGATTATTATTTAAATTAATTAACGCCTTATTATTGTTTATTACAATATATTGTAATGATAAAAGGTCAATTGAAAGAATTAATAATTAGAGACTTTTGAACTGAATTGTTAGTGGAGAACACACTGAGATACAATAATAGACGAGAAATCAGGCCAAGACATTGTTGTGCGTAAACTGATGGAGTGGCAGTCAGCCATGAGACCTTGCTGAGTATAGAAGGAATTAAAAATTTGTCGGTCAGACACGAGACATTGTGGAGTACAGTATAATTGTATTTAGCAGTTGATGAAGGATCTCAGTCGAGGACGGAACAAAAATTAATTCAGTTGGAAATTAGAGACGAGAGCGTCAATCCACATTTAGCCTACGATGTTGAAGAACTTATAAAGTAAAGTCGACAGATATAAATAGGACGAAAGTTTTGAACAATTGTGTCCTGTGGTCAATCGGCCGGAATTTATCAAAGTGAACCATAAGTAAATTTAGTGATACATGGCCTGTTAAAGTGTTCGAGGTGAAAGTGTGTCGCAAAATCTCTACAATTGCCCTGTTACCGGTACAAACAGTGGGTAGAAAGGAAACATTTAAAAATTAACATGGTAAACGTTAATAAAAGGTAGAATATCGTCAGATTTCGATTTCATTTCGTGTTATTTCATTTAATTCGATTACATTTCAAGAGTTTATTAAAAATATTTGTCAGTAGTAAATTGTAAAATTAATTGTTCTTTATTTAAAAGGCCCAATAAAGACCCTGAGATAAGAGAAAAGGACATTTTTTGTATAAAATTGTTGTAAAGCTCAGCAAGTAATTTGTTTTGTAAGGTGAATAGTTGAGCACAATAAACTAATTGTTTAAATTAAATAATAGTAAATGTTATTATTTTATGCTCCTTTTATTAGATAATTTTCAATGATTAGTTCATTATTAGTTAATTAATTATCTTCATTATTGGTAACCACATTTTGATGCCTTAACGTGTGGACAATCAAATCATTTCAATTATTATTTTTTGTTTATTACGATATATATATATATATATATATATATATATTACAACAATTTTATACAAAAATGTCCATATATATATATATATATATTCAATTATCTATTATTACAATCACTGTGGATACTAATACTTTCTGGCGAAATGGCTCAGAAGCTTGGTGTATCGTCAGGACGTTCTTTAGTAATTAGCACAGCAGAGTCTGCTCGCATCAATCTAAGACAAACTTTAAAATGACAACTACGCTATTTAAAGCAACCCACAGAAATATAATTATTTCGCCATAAATGTATAATTTTTGGATGGGAAAACAAGAAAACTGAAATAAAAACGTTGGATACTATAGCAAGGCATAACTCTTTAATTGTGAAAAATAATATCTAGAAACTTAAAAGAAATTATAAATGTACGCAAAACAAGTACTAAGTATTTGTGAAGACGTGATAGGTGATGTAAATAAACTTGGCGATGATAAAAATATTTCTCAGGATAAATAACATGAAAAAACTGAATATATCGAAGATATTGATGTTGACATATCGCAAAAGTGAGTTAAAGATCCTTCCCTAATATTGCCAGCATGGACTAATGATAATACAAAAAATTCAACTAATGTGATGTGGGATTCAGGATCTTCACTTGGCCATTTGAGATGGATTAAAGAATGAACGAATGATAAAAATATTAAGGGGAAAGATTGAAGCGAAATTACGAAGTAACGAGAGGGGATTCTACATGTTAGATCGTTTTCGTTTTTAAAAAGACTACTCAGACAAAGTAGCTGCTGCTTGGGACACCAGCAAAGCAAAGAAATAAAAGATATCATAACTATTTTAATAAACCCAAATATTTTGACAAGCTTCCGATTTTACTCTAAGGATGCTTATGAAAGCATAGTGTAGACTAGAAACATGTATGGAAGAATTTGGAGAATATATTTCCTTAGTAATTCTATCCTTCAGAAAAAACGGAGAGAAAAGTTGTTTCAAAACACACATTTTCCTGTTGGTGCGTATGTTGATTCTAGGTATGGAATCTTATTCATTGAGGCAGAAAAATTAAAAGCGAGTGGCAGTGTTTCAAGGATCCAACGGCGAATCAAAAGGCAAAAAATAATTGATTTGGCTGAAGGGCCAAAGATTCTTGAACTTTCATACCAAACCTCTCTATACCAAATATAGATTTGAAAGACGATGATTTTGAAGAATTTTATTATTATTATTATTAAACGCTTATAATGCTCGCGTTAACAACTTGGTCATTGGCGACCCATAAATAAATTACAAATAGTGCTTGTTTACGTAAGTATGCTGCGATTCACATTGATTCCAATAATATACATACAATTGAACAGTTTGAAAAATTTCAAAATGTGGGTTTTTTACATTTACATTTTACAATTCACATTTGTTAATTATTTATCATAATAATAGGATAATTAATTATATTAACTTATTTGAAGCTGCGACTGTTGCAGATTCCACTGAACTGTAGTGACAGTTTGTTTTTATTAGGAAGAGGCGTCTGCTTCTGAATATGAATCAGTCTCTTGTTTCTTGACTACATTTACGAGCCTTTTTATTCTACTTTTTGCCGTTTTATCATTTAAGTGTGGGTAAAAGAGTCCAATACATTTATGAATGATGTAGAGGATATTTGGTAATCTCTAATAATGGTTCTTGGGTTCTTTGAGTCCGTAGCATTTAGTATAAGAGTCTTTAACTGTTCCAAAGGGATAGGTGGAGCACTGCTTTCTCCTTCATACAATATTTTTAGTGGGCCTAATGATTGACTAAGCGCCTTATATTTATGATCCTGAATGTTTTGTTAGGTTTTTCTGGGTGGATTAGTGCTTGTCTTATGTTCAGGATTACTGTCGTCTTTGTTATCAGCTTGGCTCGTCGAGCTTGTAGATGCAGTTAGTTGTGAATTATCCATGTCCGTTTTTTGAGGGTTAATTATTTGAATTGCGGGTGCCGGGTTCTTACACTAAATTTTGTCATAAATTTCATTTGCAGTCAGATTATTTTGCAGTATTCCATCTCTATTAGGACAATTTATCGCGATATGGCCGGGACTTTTACAATGGTAGCAGTTCTCGTTCTCCGCTGCTAGATACACCCTAAAGCTAGTGGCTTCATATTGCACCATCATCGAATCCGGAAGGGAATTTAGCTTATCTGGGTTAATGAAGAATTGTATTCTGAAACTTTTAATGTGAGAAAATCTTCGGTCACCAGTACTTATTCTAATATCCGATATTTTAAAGTCTGGAATTATATTTAGCTTTTCTAGTTCTAGCACAATAATCTCGTTAGGGATAACTGGGCATACATTTGACAAGATTACACGGCAGTATTGTTATTATATTGACCATCTCACCCTTTATTGTTTTGATTTATGAACTTTTATTAGGTTTTCGACATCCTCCTTAGAAATGCGCATATTCTCGCATTGGCTATTTTATAGATGTACTTAATTCTGATGAGGTCAATAATATTAGCTAAACCTATTAGGTACTCACCTGTATTTACACTTGCAACAGCGTCCCGAATTATGGCATGCATTTTATCCGGTTTATGCTCCGTGGCCATCACCTTCGAATACAATCTAGCCTCCATATTCTGTGTGGACGTCATCTTCAGGTATTCCTCTTCTTCACACTTTCTGGGAGTAGTGGACTTTCCTTAATATAGCTTAGATATCATGTGCTTATACACTCATTTACACGATAATAGCTAGCCGGAATCCGCCGGGGCAGCCCCGCTTGAACCACCGGCTACTGATGTAAACACACTCGGACACTGGAAGAGCTCTAGATACTGTTTACCCTACCATGGCTGGAAGCGAGCTCTGAAGAATTTGATAAGAGAAAATTTTTACTTTACATAATAAATATCAAAACTAAATATACAAGCATATTGAGGAAGACTGCAATGTAATAGAGGATATGGGGAGATTAAAGGTATTCGAAACCATTAACCATTATGCGGAGAGATTCAGAAAATCATGCAGTCGCTTCAAGAATGCCACAAACAAGTGTTGAGCGTCTATTTTTCGGATTTAGATTTATTTTGAGTGATAATAGGCAGTCAATAAAGAGGGATTTGCAGTCTACCATATTATTTATTAAAGTTAACGAATAGTATACTGTATTTTTTGTAAAATTATTTTAAATTTAAATTATATACTATTTTTTAATTTCATTTGTTTGTAAAATTTTAGATTGAGTGTTAATTTGGTAATGACAAATACATTAGTTGTTAATAAACAAGCTTTTTTATATGTATTTATGTATGAAAGAAAAAATTAATGTAATTCGTGTAAGAATATTTTAATCGGAACTTTGAACTTTGCGTATTTTCATTCCCTCGTGCGTTATGGCATTGAAAATTGAGGCAATTGCTCCAGAAGCATTGAAATATTCAAGTTGCAAAAGCGTGCCATCAGAATACTTTCTAATACGGATAATAAATCCAGTTGTAAAAGTTTTTCAAAAGTCTGCGAATATTAACTCTTCCCAGCGTGTTTATTCACGAAATTTTAAAGTTTGTTAAGTGGAACACGAATATTTTTAGAAAGAATGGCGAGTCTCACGATAATGATCTAAGAGCTAAGATCGGGCAAGCATCGCCTCTACCAGAGAAGTATTCACCATTCAGGGATAATTTTATACAATAGTCTTCCTCCAGATGTTCAGAAAAATAATAACCTCAAGAGTTATGGGATTCAATGTGAAAATATTCTACTGAAATGCGCCAGTGTTTTCTCAGTACAGGAGTTTCTAGACCGTTCCCCTAATAATTAATTTTTTTAAAAAAACTTTAAAAGTGTTAAATGTTTTGCTAATAAAACTACTTATTTCATAACTTGCTTAGCCTGTGTTGGTCTTTTTTGCTCTTTTGTTTGTTTTATGCACAGTCTGGAGTTTGCAAGATTCCTCGTCGTTCTGTTTCGTGAAGTGACTTGTCCCTCGTTTGTGTTTCCTCCTAGTGTGCGTGTGTCAAGTTCTGTGTTTATTCTTGTGTGATTCTGTATTTTATGGTGGTTAGTTCTCGAATCATTAATTATTTACTAGTACTTATTGAATTATTTTTAGAAAAGTAAATATTTTGATATGTCATTGGTATTTTTAAAATTAAAAAATTTACGTCTGATTGAAAATAATGAACAAGAAAGATAGCCAATTCAGACAGAAAAGTGATAATATAATGTAATGATTAACTGAAAGAATGTAAATTGCCCCACGTTGGGCGCCAAAATGTAATAATTAACTGAAAGGCTTTAATTAAAAAAATAATTAATTAAAAAAACAATTTATTCCTCAAAGATACAAATTATCAGTCTCACTTTGCACATTTTAATTTCCTCAAATTTACAAACCAAAATTTTATATTATTTTTTTATTTGTGGCTTTCTACGAAAATAAAACTTTATAATCTTACAACTCCATCTAATTACTCTTTCTCTCAGGGTTTTTACCGGGCTTGATAGTAAGAACAATCAAATTTAAAAAAATAATTAACCAATCAAAATTGAAATGAACGGAATATAAATTCTAAACACGATAAAGAAAACGAAAACTAAACAAGATAACGAAATCTGACTTCTACCTTTAATCCTCGTTAACAGCGATGCGTTTATGCGAAATGTTATTTCGCATCTGTGTGGTGAAAACCTTTTGCTTCCACTTTGCGATTTTATATCATGAGTGTCTTCGTCAAGAACTATGTACTTGTGTTTTATAGAGTTTAATAGATATCGCAGTTGAACTTCCTGGACCACGCTATTCGTACATTTTAGGTCAGCCTCCTCTCTCTCTCGAAACGTTCGTCGGACTGACTTCCGTACGAGCGCGCGGTTTCCAACAACTATTTCCGACAAAGAGCCGTGATTGTTGCTTTCAAGAAATGTACCGCTAACAATCCAATTATATTAAAACTATTAATGGCCTCTAATTAGTATTACAATAAATACCACACAACGTTTCTTGGATCCTCGTCAGGCTCTTCTTCGCACCTGAGGAAAGGGATAAGGGTCCCAGAAACGTTGTGTGGTATTTATATGATCACTTTTTGTCTGAATTGGCTATCTTTCTTATTCATTAATTATTATTTTTGTTATTATTAATATATTTTACTTATGTTGGACAGGGAAATTAATGTTCCCGAATTTTATTCTATTTATGTTAACTTCTAGTTATTTGTAATTGTAGCATCCAATTATATTATATTGTAGTTTTATGTATTGACGTATCCTCATATGAGGACTAATGGAATAAATATATCAATTCAAACATGGAGCGGAGCTGGGGCAAATACATTGTTGTCGGAGCGGAGCATCTCAAAAAGTAGTCGCTCCAAAGTCCTGGGTAATATAATCGTGGGAGAAGAGAGTGCAGCCGGGATTGGAAGATACCTTATTTCCAGGACGTGATTACCTCTCAATTGTCAACTTCACTTGATTCACGACCCTCCACCAAAAGAAAAACGGAAAACTGCTGCAAAAATGTTAGCTGTACCCCATGCAGAAGTTTTTAGAATCAAGTTCCATGGATCAGCAATCACCAATGCTGTATTTTTTTTTAAAGTGCTGGTGCCCGATATTAAAAAATTTTCGATAAGTCGGCAAAGAACTTGTAAATAATAACTCCGACGAGGAAGAGCAATTAGCTGCAAAAATCCTTCCATAGACTAAGCTTCGTCTCTGCGGGAGTTAAACTCATCCGAAAATTAGTGTCTTGCTTATTTTTTCACCATTCAACACCAAAAGAAAATCTAAACTTTTTCAGCTCATCCTTGTGAATTTGAAAAATTGGTTTTCGCCCGCTCGTAATTTACTAAGAAAATTGTTTATATCTCTCTTTTTAGTGTTAATTCGGTGTACCCATTACTCTCGAGCATTTTTGTCTTTTTCCAACAAAATATAACAATAAATGAAACAGCTATTTCGTCGTCACGCTCCATCTTGACTGATCTTATGAGTTTGGTTGCTAGATACAGCTTGAAACGGCCTCAGACCGCTCGAAGCAACTTGTCGGACGGCCATTTGTCTCGCAAAAATTTACTTCCGACAGTTTCAGACATTTTGACTCGGGGCAAAGTGTCTCCGACAGCTTCATCGCTTGCAGTGAACGGTTTGCCTAAGTAATACCTCCTATTTTTTTCTCCTTAAATAAGTTAGTTAAGTGAAAATTTTGAATTTGGTGCGATTCCTCAAACATTCTTCTCCAACCCACTGCAGTAACAACTTCCTAAGTTAACAGGTGGCAGCACTGCACCCTACTGCAAAATGGCTGACATTGACGTAACAGCGTTTTGTGATTGAGTTTTTAAGTACGGAAGTTTAAACGCCCCTTCGCATTCATAAATGGCCGAAAATTGTGTGAGGTGATGCAACAGTGGATGTCAGGACTGTCCGGCACTGGATTCGTCGCTGTAAGAAGTTGACGAAAAGCGAGGCGACAGGCCGGTTACTGCAGTGACTCCACGCAACATTCAGCGAGTCGATGAGCTCAATCGAGAGGACTGCCGGGTAACAACTAATGAATTTTGTCTCACTCTGTCCACCAGTAAAAGCATGTGTGATGATGATTATGCAACACATGGGATACTCAAAAAGTTTGTGCACGGTGGGTACCAAGAATGCTAACAGAACAGAATAAAGAGACAAGAAAACAATACCGTCTGAACTCCTGCAGCGCTGCAATTTGGAGGTAGGGGTGATTTTGGAAAAAATTGTGACTGCAGATGAGACTTGGATTCATTTCTTTGAATCTGAATCAAAGAGGCAGTCAATGGAATGGCACACACAACCTTGCCGAAATTCAAAACTGAGCGATCGGCAGGGAAAATTATGGCGACAGTAATCTGGAACGCAAAAGATGTGATTCTGGTTGACTTTTTGGAACACAATAAATTCTGTCCAATAATTCAGCACCCACAACAAACTGAAAGCACGTCTTGAGCGAGTTCGCCCAACAAAAGCAATGGCGAATCTTCTTCTGTTGCATGACAATGCAAGACCACACACACACCAGTCGTCACACGACTGAAAAGATAGTGAAAATTGGATGAGAAATCCTGACTGAGCCACCATTTAACCCTGAACTAGCACAATCAGACTTCCACCTGTTCATACCACTAAAGGAAGTTCATCGTGGATTTCACTTTGAAGATGAGGAGTGCCATGAAAACGTCGGTGCGTCGATGGCTTAGGAAGCCAGACCACGCTTTTTCGCGCAGTGGAATACATGCCCATGGCAAAAGGTGTAGTAGAAAAACTGTGGAAAAGGACGGAAACTATATTGAAAAGTGAAAATTTAATCATTAATGTTGTGGATTTATGATGTATAAATTGCATTTAAATATTTGTTTTGACAAATATTTAGAAAAAAATAGGAGGCATTATGCAAACCTCATCCAATATCACTTAATATAAGTCTATGTGGTAGGACCTGAAGGTTTCAAACATTTGAGCCGTCGTGGATTGCGATCTTCTTCGAACAGGTACTTATGCAGTTTGTTTGGGTGTGCACTAATTCTGTCATGACATCGAACACCAAATTGATGTATTGACTCACAAACAGTGTCTATTTCTAGATCATTAATGATAACGTTGTTCGGGACGTATCATGGAGCGTGGAGCAATGTCTCCAGCACTATTAAATAAAGAACCCTGAAAAACAGTCTTCAATTTATCGATAATACATTTCTTTTGTTAGTCTCATCAAGAGCTTTCAGCTTATATTAAGCCATATTCATCTGTAAAAATACATAAATACAAATAATGTTATTACATCATTACGTCAACTGATAATTGATTATTAATTAGCACCTCTATGAATCAAAATTTAGCTTCAACAAAGTAATGAAGCGTTTTTGTTCTGTTTCATACAATTAATGTAATTTTATTTTTTATTCTCTGGTTTCCCGGCGTTTCCCGGGTTGTCTTATATCCACAACCCCCGATTTGACTCCAATATCTGTTATTTTTACGTTATTTTTATGTAAGGAACCTGGACTCCTATCCCTAAATGTGTTCACCTCCCATGCCGAAAGGGGTTATCTCTGTTGTTCTCGCGTTATTTTCATGTAAAGCCGCTCCACCCCCACCCCTAAGAGTGCTCGTTTCCCATGCTGTAAGGGGTTGAAAGTATACACAGAAACTATTTATCCGACTCAAATAGCATATTTGAAAATTTCCAACCCCGCTCCTCGCGGTAGTAGGCTAGTTTCACACTTACCCGACAACAGTTTATACTACATTTTAGCCGGCCACTGTTCCTTGCTTTTTACATACAGACGGTTGTCTTCAGTCATTCTACGAATATGGAGCGTGATAAGTTATTCCCTTGCATAGTCCGGTATAGATGTTTTTAAAAACGAAATAAATTAATGATGCAATGGGTTTATCCAATGATTATGAAAAGAGACATGTTGGCGGCATTCTGTGTTCACTTTGAGGAGTTGAGAAAGTTTGAACACAAGTTTTTTAATTATTTTCGTATGGGTATTGAAAATTTTTCGATCTTCTTACACGGATAGGAAAATCCATTCAAAGCCACGACACATGATTCAGGGAATGTATGACACCCCCTATACAAATGTTACAAATCACAATCCCAAAAAAAACATAAGTTACATTTATCTGATATTTATTTATTATAATAAAATATATTGGCAAAACGTGAGACGTCAAAGAAAACATACAATAAAAATTCAACCACCAGTATTCATTTCATCCCTACTTTCGGACTTTTCAGATGGATTCTAAAATTTTAAGAAAAATAAATATCTAGATCCGACTGTTTAGGGGACACTCAATATCAATTCCAAACAGAGTTTTAATTATCGCGTCTCGAGAGCTCTAAAGTTTGTAGAATGTGTAAAAATGGAGGATTTTTCTCAGAACTATAAACTTACATCCTTAATTGATATTGTAAAGTTTTACATAATTTGGTTCTTGGAAGGGACGGCTACTTTGTCTATAACTGGGTTTAGAAATAAAGTGGACTAGTATGTGGAGGAATTTCAGAAAATAACGTAAGAAACGCGATGATGATTACTTTTTAACTCACAGGACTCAGTAAAACTGCATTTGTCTTACAATTAATATATAGGAAAACAAAACTGGCAAAATGTGTGTTTAATAAATATATTTTTTGGAACTAGCAGAATTTCCAAGCACCAACAATTAGTTAACAAAATCAATGTAGGTATTGTATTGTACTCTCCATATTCCATTCGTTCTTTATCATCCATATTTTCATATCCATTTCTTAATTCTCTGCAAACTTCTTCCCAAGAATTTCTATTCTGTACACTGTATTTATGTATTTCTCTACTTTTGTTCCCCAAAACGAGTCGATCATGAATTAAATTTACAAGTAGTTGTACATCTTCCGTGATGATAATGGAAAAAATATAAGTACAAAAATATTTTACTTGAAGAACACATATGATGAACCAGAAAAATGTAGACTAGACGAATCGAGACCCTCTAGGCTTGGACGACAGCCGGGACTCTGCAGTAGGAGAACCTGGACGACTGTCGGCTGCAGGGTGAACGACGACACCGTGAAAACGTCTCATAAGGTTTTAAACCTTTCTGTAGTGAATCTGATGTCGTTTAGCCGGTTGTCGGGTAAATGTGAAACGAGCCATAGACGTGTCTCACCCCGACAGTGTTTGTTTCCTGTTTGCAAAGAACACGTGTGCGAAATTTGGTGCTTCACGGTTGTAGATTCGTATGCGGAACATACACACATACACTCTTACATAGGAGATTCCTCAGTTGGAATGAAATTTAAATGCATGTTGGATTCAGATAAATGTGTGCAAATAATTATAGTTTTCAGTTCCAGTAATTCTTAAAACCTTAAAGTACATGAATTAGAACAGAAACCTATAATGTATATCTACTCTCTAATTTGCTTCTAGGAAGAACAGTGTATCCCGTAATTTACGTATGTGAGGTCTGATAATGTAGTAGAAGCTACAAAGATTTGCAGTGTACATGAGGAGAACGAAGTTGTAGGATTGAATAAGAAAATCGCTGAGCGAAGAGCGAGAGATTAAAACGCAGAGAAATTACGTGCCATATTGCAGGAATTTGATGTTATTTCCACGAAAGACACATCACATCAGCAGGATAAATATAATGTTTAATCTAAAAGGGGTGTCGTGCTTAGAGCGGCCGTGCTCTGAGCGATCAGAGTCTCCCGAGCGCTGAGCGACCAGGTAGACAGGACTTCCTCCTTCCAGTGCTCTTTTCTTCTAGTCCTAAGCACAGTACAAGTCCAATAAGCTAGGTAAGTGAATTTAATAACTTATATCATCTTTCATCATGCTATTACTGCATTCAATCTCGAAACAGTAACGTTTTCCTAAAAGGCGAAGTTAAGGTGTTAAAATGGACAGCCAAAAATACAGGCAAACATTTAAATAATCTTTAATTAAAAATACAATTTTTTTTATCCTGATGTGAGCCATCATAAGACATATAAAGACAAACTATTAATTTATAGATATAATAATACAAATTATTATAGATTGTAATAACGTAAAGACGTTGATATTAATTTTTAAAATTCGAGGTTTATGAATTCTGTACTACAAGATTGTAAATATTGCTTAAACAATGCCATAGTTTTTAGTTTTAGAGAACGTATAATGTATAACATGCTTGTTGCATAACATTTCAGAAACTAATCTGGATCCGTAATATATTGCAAATTTTAGCCTGTACATTTTTCCAACTTAACTATTCCGCCTTTTAGAAAAAAAAAGTTACTCTTTCTAAAATACAGTAATCGCATTATCAAACGTCATGTAATTTATGCAATTCACATACTTAGATAAAGTATTATTTAAGTATGAATATAATTTATTTCTTGCAATTTCAATTAATAATAAACTTTTATAGAGATTTCTTAAAGTGTGTGCTTTTTATGCACATGTAGGCCTATCCGCAAATTTTTATTTTATAAATATGTTTCTGACATGTTGGCCGGTTTATTTATTCAACTGATGTCAGATAAATATAACCAGTTGTTTGATATATATATATATATATATATATATATATATATATATATAAAGTGTAGTGAATAACATCGGTAAGTGGCCGCCATTTGTTCGCGGGCCTGAGAAGGAATAAATTAAACGGCAATGTGCCACCGAGAGGCCCCAAGAAGCCGGGGGTACGCGTCCCCTTTTTTGCATCATTTGGGGGAGCGGAGTAAGAATATATACTCCGAACCCGGGTGAAAGTGGACAGACACAGGAAGACAGACAGAGAGAGGACTGAAAGTGGAGTGAGAGAGGAGAAAGGGTGGCAAATATAGCGAGCGGTAAGCAACAAAAGTTTTTGGAGAGACGTCCATCGCGGGGAGGCCGAAGAAGGAGATCGTGTGCAGCTTACTACAAGACCAGTGATCCACTGCAAGTCGGCTGACGCCACAATTTAAAGTAAGGATCACCATTTCTGTAAAGTGCCTTCAAAAGTTAAAGATTTTTTACACAGTACGGAAATAATCTCTGTTCTTGAATAGCTACCGAGCCGCCCACATTACCCTGTAGAGAAGGAGGATTTTATAACCAAGCCGGAGCTAATGATAATTTTTTTTGCAGACTATATGTATATCTGCTGGCGCCCAATAAAATATTTTTAATGTATTTTTATAAATATGTAATAAAGTTTTTTTATATATCGTAATAAAGTTACATCATTACAAAAGATTAATGAAACCTCTTCTCTGAGACGCTAAGGCTATGGATTATGCTGAATTTAGTCGGTTTATTTCTTTAAAAAGTGTTAAGAGTTGGGCTATAAGCTTTTATCCCTAAATCACCCCCCCCCCCACTCCGACAACGAAAATAGATTTTTTTATTAATTCAAACATATTCCTTCTATTATATCCGATGGATAACCCGATAACAAATTTACAAAGTCTCTTTTTATTTCAACAATTTTTTTTAAATATTGGTTGTTAATGTCACAATAAACTTGCTTTTTCAATAGTATAATGTGTATGTAATTAAATATATTTTTTCAATAATACAATTTTATTTAATATGACTTATGTTGAGGGTGCGTGAAATATGGATTCGGAGAGATCGGTTGTGGAATTTCCACGGTGCAGGAAACTGAACCCGTGAAAAAGGCCTGGAGTTGTTTTCACAGGACATCAAAATTATGCTTTGGTGCTGAGAGGACGGTAGGAGGGAGAGAGATCTTCCTGGCAGGTGGCTAGATCGCTGCGGAACGTGATTATTGCTGAAAGAAGCTAAGCCGGTCTGGGTGTCTCCCGCATAGAGTTCTGCAAATTGTTAGAGCAATCTCATATATGCTTAAAAGAAAGTTGTCACTGTATTCACTGAGCCGGAAAGACCGATTCAATAAGAGCGTGTATTTTCATATTTTTTTTAAATAGTTGTCGATACTAATTTTTCCAATACAAATAAATCGTTAAATTATTTCATATAATTCTCTGGTACTACTAAATAAGTTTTAAAAAATACAATGGCGCTCAACGTGGAGCATCGTTTACATAACAAATTAGAAAATTTAATTGTTTTGAATGAATAATTGTGCAGCAAAGTAATATCATTAATATTTTTATAATACATATAATAAGTAATAAAAATTTATAAATTACTGTGGAAGCTAAAAAGCTCGATGGCTATTCTCGAGAACCAATACTACCTGAATTTTCTAAAAATATATACTCTATGTTTTTTTCATTTGTCAACTAAGTTTAATATTTGGAAGTAGTTCTTTTGTCGAATAAATAGTACTAAATGTCCCGTCTTTATCTTACTTCAAATTGGAGAAGTGTTATTTCTTTATGTCATAGATGAATGCGGTTGTGTTGCTCTAGGTATACAGTCTGAAAACAGGACAATTTTCGAACCCACTAGGCATTAAAAATCTAAAACAAAAATGAATGAACGAGTATATTTTTTTTTGGTGAAGACAGGCTATGTATAGGATAATCCACATAGTGGCAACTCCCCTCTTATAGCATAGGAAAGGGATTTGAAAGGGGGGATGCGGAAGGGTAGAGGAAGGTAGCCAAGGGTAACTAGGGTCCCCGGGCTATGGTTTAAGGATCTTACCCGGCAATTCGCCTAAAAGTGATGCAGGGAAAACCCTAGAAAAATCAGCATCAGGTAGGTCGGGCATTTGGTACTTATCCCACGCCCTTCGATGGTGGGAGAGTGGTTTGTTGTGGGGTCGCAGCTTTCCCCTCGCAGTGCCTTGACCAGTTTAGGAGACAGCTAGCCGACTATTCCAATAGGAATAGCGGACAACTCTTACCGTATGCCCAAGGTCTGCGATCCCGGAATATACACCTCTCAAAACAGACCCAGGTGCCTCGACATGAGGGAACCTTAATTCAGAGAGATGTTAAGGCATCCCCAAAGGTAGCCTCCGCCAGAGCTCTCTGGGAAGGTTCACGTGCGAGAGAATTCTCTCGCAGGCTTCCTTGAACGAGTGTATTTTTTTTGGGGGGGGGGGGTGTAGACAGGCTATGTATAGGGTAATCCACATAGTGGCAACTCCTCTTTTATAGCATAGGAAAGGGATTTGAAAGGGTAGAGGAAGGTAGCCAAGGGTAACTAGGGTCCCCGGGCTATGGTTTAAGGATCTTACCCGGCAATTCGCCTAAAAGTGATGCAGGGAAAACCCTAGAAAAATCAGCATCAGGTAGGTCGGGCATTTGGTACTTGTCCCACGCCCTTCGACGGTGGGAGAGTGGTTTGTTGTGGGGTCGCAGCTTTCCCCTCGCAGTGCCTTGACCAGTTTAGGAGGCAGCTGGCCGACTATTCCAATGGGAATAGCGGACAACTCTTACCGTATGCCCAAGGTCTGTGACCCCGGAACATACACCTCTCAGAACAGGCCGAGGTGCCTCGGCTTGTGGGAACCTTAGTTCAAAAACGGAGAGGAAAAGGCATCCCCAAATATAGCCCCTTCGTGTCTCTCCTACAAGAACATCCCTCGCAGGTACTGCCTCCGAGAAAATAACCCTCGCAGACGATTGGAACGAGTGTATGGTCGGCATACTATCTTAAACGGAATTTCAAACAACCTTGCTACGAGCGTGGCGTACAATCTAGGGGAAAACGCTGTTGTAGAAATGTGTCGGAGACGCTCCATGTCGCGAAGAGTCGTTCGAAGGAGCTTTCTGCCCCTTCCTATGCTCGAGTCTGTACAGTATCTGATATATATGGTAATACTAATTAAGAAGGCCATAATTTATTTAAATTTGATAATATTTGATTGACGGCGCAGAATAGAGATGGATGACGGTTTTTATTTGTATCTGTTTGATGACTCAGACTCGAGATGGATTCTGGCTCTTATTAAAAATCTGATTGACAACGGACAATGATCTCAAAGGAAGGGCAACAACGAGAGATGTTTGGAGGCTCTTAATAATATCTGTGATTGACAGCGGAACATATTCTCAAAAGAACGACGGACAGCGGTTTGTTGATATTCAATTAGAGAGGTTAGGAATTGTTTACTTTTAATATGTTTGAGTGACAGCAAGTCAGTTTCCTATCGGGGAACTCCGGATGTGATTTGTGTGTGGGAACAGTAAAGCATGGGAAAGGAGAATATTCAGGAGAGAATATGGACAGAAAATTGTTAGTAAGAAGTCAGAGCTTGAGGGAGGCGGATGAGTTAGCAAGAAGTCAGAGATTGAGGGAGGCGGATGTGGAGATTGTCTGGTGAGAGATGAAAAGCGGATAGCAGTCGGATACCAGTTTCAGATTGAGAAGAAGTTGATTAGCATACCTGATATACGTGCTGAAGCTGTGAAAGAATTATAATGCTGCAGAATTATATAATTATAGGTTCGAAAAACATGAACTTTGTTATTGTTGTTCGTTGTGAGTTTTAGAACGTTTTCAATAAACTGGCATCTATGGTCCAATTAATTTCTCTAACAATTAATATTTTTAATTTCACAATTAATATCTTAATTAATTGGCATTACAATATATTGTAATAATTAAATTTATGGCGTTAATTAATTTAATTTAATTGGAAGATTTTTAAAGAATTTGCCTCACGTTAAAGCTATTTATGTAATAATAGTATGTAAAGCTATTTATGTAAACATTTATTAAATGAAAAGATCGAAATTAACCAACAAAATATTTATTTATTTTGTGGCAATAACTCAAAAACAATTACAATTTAAAATATTAATTTCTCAGGGCCTTCACTGGGTTTGATAATGGACACAACAATTTGATTTAAAAATCTTATTAACAAACAAATCACAATTTACCTAAACAATATGTCGATAGAAATAAATTAAAAATAAAGAAATTAACTCTGATTGACAATTAAAAGAGAACGAAATTTAAAAGTAAAGAAATTAACTCTGATTAACAATTAAAATAGAACGAAATCTGACATCTATCCTTTAATTACGTTTACATAAATCATTATTTTGTATTTTGTTACTCACATCTGTCCAGCTGGTTCCAGCATTCCTTTTGTTTTCGGGAGTACACTATTGCAAAAAATTTTACACTGATTCTAATATCGGCTCACAGATTTTACACTCTTTAAGTAAACCTTGGTAGGCTCCCAGGAACTCGGATGATCCTCATTTTTGTCAGCTATCTGGTGACCGCTTGCCTTGTATGAATCCTGTGATTCATAGATTTACTAGTCTTTTTACCGCTTGGGACTTAAAACTGCAACTTTACTATTCCTGGCTGGCTATGCACGTAAACTGCTGACTTCCTTTCCTGGCTGACTGCAAACGTAAAACTGCTTTTACTTAGCAAGTTTAGACGTAATGCTTCCGTGAATGTTTTTACTTTGTCTTCAACTCACAACGTTGTTTAATAATAATACATTAAACCACGACTAGTCTCTGCTCTAGTATTATTCGTTCCGTTCTCTGTAATGTCCCGCCACTAACTAACTCTTAGCGCTCTCCAGTTTTAGCGCGCATACGCCATTTTGACTTTCCGACAAAGTAAGCCTGGCTCCATTGTTGTTTTGGAAGCTCCTGCTACAATTAAATTTTATTAAAACCAATTAATGTTATCAGAATCACCAAACTGATTCTTTTCAATTACTTTATTGTCGAGCGTTGAGATAAACATAAACGGGCGTGGTTGAATTACCGATACCCTTTAGATTTATTTATAACTAGCTGGGTGCCCGGCGTTGCCCGAGATGTCATTTATCTATAACCATCCATAAGACTCCAATTTTGGTTACTTTTGCGCTATTTTTATGTAAAGCTCCTCGAACCCTATCCCTAAATGTGCTCACCTCCCATGCCGAAGGGGGATGAAGTCATTGACTAAATATATCGGCCGTTTTTACATGTTAGAAGATGACCACCCCCACAAATATGCGATAATGAAAAATAATGTATTCCACGCAAAAATCGGCCGATTACATTGTCTGAAAATTTATTCCCCCGCCCAACACCTCCCAAACCCGTCGCGTTACCCAGGTTGCCACAATTAGATTCAGCGACATTCATAGTCTCAGAATTGATTCGAATTGCGGTTGTTTTTGCGGGATTTAATTTAACGTACCTCCACCCCACCCTTAAGCTTGCTCCCCTCACAGGGGTTAAAATGTACACAAACAACATCGGTATAAATACTATCAAAGTAATAAACCCAAGGAAATAATTATCGCAAATATCGACCGTTTAACATGTTTGAAATTTTTCACCCCCAACCACTCCCGCTTCGGGGACTTAAGCGGTCAAGTTTAATGTCATAATTAAACTCAGTGACAATCGTAAAAGTTTCTGGTTTATTTTTATCTAATGCTACTTCCACGCCAACCCTTAAGGGTGCAGCCTTCCGAGTCCGAAAGGGGTTGAAATTATACACAGAGAACATGTAGGGAAATTTTATTAATCTAATTCATCCGGAAATATATTTAATCGACGCAAAAAACAGCCGGTCAACTCATCCCAACCCAGCCGATACCCGCGCGTTGTCCAGATTATCATAAATAAATTCAGGGACATCCATTACCTTCGATTTGTGTTGTGGTAGACGCGTCTCACCCCGACAGTGTTTGTTTCCTGGTCGCAAAGAACACGTGTACGAAATTTGGTGAAATTTTCTCTATAACGAACATACAAATATACAAACATACATACAAACACTCATTTTTATTTATAAGAAGAGTAAACGTCGTTATTAATGCAAACAACATCGGTTAAAATAGTATGAACAACACCACCCCTAAATCTGCTACTTTCCCGTGGTGGAAAGGGTTAATTTTTACTCATATCACATCGGCAGAAACACTATCAATCTAGTTTACCCATAAACACATAACATTTTGGCAGTTTTAGAATAATAGACAATTCTTACCCCCAGCCCTAAGCAAGCTCACCACTAATGTCTAAAGGGATTTATATTTTCAACAACATCCGTTGAAATAGTATTCACGTACCAAACCCTAAGGGTGCCCTTTTCCCAGGGCGTAGGAGATGAATATTATATTCAGATAACATCGGTAGAAACACAATCAATATCTTTGACCCCGAAAATATTTATCCAAATCTAATACCTACTGTTTTAGCATGTTTAAGTATTTCAACCCCCGTCCACCCCCGCTTCTGGGGTTGGTAGACGCGTCTCACCCCAACAGTGTTGTTTTCCTGGTCGCAAAGAAACCGTGTACGAAATTTGGTGAAAGTTGCTCCAGCGGTATAGATTTGTATTCTCCACCCCAAACGCTAAGGGTGCTCTTTCCCCAGGGTGTAGAGGTTGAAAATTATATTCAGATATCATCAGTGGAAAGACTATAAATATGTTTGACCCCTAAAAATATTTATCCGACTGAAATATCGACTGTTTTAGCATGTTCAAATCTTTCCACCCCCGTCCACCCCCGTTCACCCCCTTCTGAAGGTGATAGACGCGTCTCACCCTGACGGTGTTTGTTTCCTGGTCGTAAAGAACACGTGTTCGAAATTTGGTGAAATTTGCTCTAACGGTGTAGATTTGTATTCTCCACCCCAAACGCTAGGGGTGCTCTTTCCCCAGGGTGTAGAGGTTGAAAATTATATTCAGATATCATTAGTGGAAAGACTATAAATACCTTTGACCCCTAAAAATATTTATCCGACTGAAATATCGACGGTTTTAGCATGTTCAAATATATCCACCCCCGTCCACCCCCGCTTCTGGGGGTGGTAGGCGCGTCTCACCCCGACAGTGTTGTTTTCCTGGTCGCAAAGAACACGTGTACGAAATTTGGTGAAATTTGATCCACCGGTATAGATTTGTATTCTCCACCCCAAACCCTAAGGGTGCCCTTTTCCCAGGGTGTAGGGGATGAAAATTATATTCAGAAAACATCCGTAGAAACACCATCAATATCTTGGACCCCTAAAAATTATTATCCGACTAAAATATCGGCTGTTTTAGCATGTTTAAACATTTCAACCCCCGTCCACCCCCGCTTCTGGGGGTGGTAGACATGTCTCACCCCGACAGTGTTTGTTTCCTGGTCGTAAAGAACACGTGTACGAAATTTGGTGAAATTTGCTCTACCGGTGTAGATTTGTATTCTCCACCCCAAACGCTAGGGGTGCTCTTTCCCCAGGGTGTAGAGGTTGAAAATTATATTCAGATATCATTAGTGGAAAGACTATAAATACCTTTGACCCCTAAAAATATTTATCCGACTGAAATATCGACGGTTTTAGCATGTTCAAATATATCCACCCCCGTCCACCCCCGCTTCTGGGGGTGGTAGGCGCGTCTCACCCCGACAGTGTTGTTTTCCTGGTCGCAAAGAACACGTGTACGAAATTTGGTGAAATTTGATCCACCGGTATAGATTTGTATTCTCCACCCCAAACCCTAAGGGTGCCCTTTTCCCAGGGTGTAGGGGATGAAAATTATATTCAGAAAACATCGGTAGAAACACCATCAATATCTTGGACCCCTAAAAATTATTATCCGACTAAAATATCGGCTGTTTTAGCATGTTTAAACATTTCAACCCCCGTCCACCCCCGCTTCTGGGGGTGGTAGACATGTCTCACCCCGACAGTGTTTGTTTCCTGGTCGTAAAGAACACGTGTACGAAATTTGGTGAAATTTGCTCTACCGGTGTAGATTTGTATAACGAACATACAAATATACAAACATACAAACAAACATACAAACAAACATACATACACTCTTTTTTATTTATAAGACTAGCTGGGTGCCCGGCGTTGCCCGAGATGTCATTTATCTATAACCATCCATAAGACTCCAATTTTGGTTACTTTTGCGCTATTTTTAAGTAAAGCTCCTCGAACCCTATCCCTAAATGTGCTCACCTGCCATGCCGAAGGAGGGATGAAGTCATTGACTAAATATATCGGCCGTTTTTACATGTTAGAAGATGACCACCCCCACAAATATGCGATAATGAAAAATAATGTATTCCACGCAAAAATCGGCCGATTACATTGTCTGAAAATTTATTCCCCCGCCCAACACCTCCCAAACCCGTCGCGTTACCCAGGTTATCACAATTAGATTCAGCGACATTCATAGTCTCGGAATTGATTCGAATCTCGGTTGTTTTTGCGGGTTTTTATTTAACGTACCTCCACCCCACCCCTAAGCTTGCTCCTCTCACAGGGGTTAAATTATACACAAACAACATCGGTATAAATACTACTAAAGTAATTAACCCCAGGAAATAATTATCGCAAATATCGACCGTTTAACATGTTTGAAAATTTCCACCCCCGACCACTCCCGCTTCGGGGACTTAAACGGTCAAGTTTAATGTCATAATTAAACTCAGTGACAATCCCGCTAGTTTCTGGTTTCTTTTTATGTAATGCTACTTCACGCTCACCCTTAAGGGTGCACCCTTCCGAGTCCGAAAGGGGTTGAAATTATACACAGAGAACATGTAGGGAAATTTTATTAATCTTATTCATCCCGAAATATATTTAATCGACGCAAAAAACAGCCGGTCAACTCATCCCAACCCAGCCGATACCCGCGCGTTGTCCAGATTGTCATAAATAAATTCAGCGACATCCATTACCTTCGGTTTGACTCGAATCTCGGTTGTTTTCCCGTTATTTTCAAGGAAATTAATTAAACTCAGTGACAATCCCGATAGTTTCTGATTCTTTTTATGTAATGCTACTTCACGCCCACCCTTAAGGGTGCACCCTTCCGAGTCCGAAAGGGGTTGAAATTATACACAGAGAACATGTAGGGAAATTTTATTAATCTAATTCATCCCGAAATATATTTAATCGACGCAAAAAACAGCCGGTCAACTCATCCCAACCCAGCCGATACCCGCGCGTTGTCCAGATTGTCATAAATAAATTCAGCAACATCCATTACCTTCGATTTGACTCGAATCTGGGTTGTTTTCCCGTTGTTTTCAAGGAAATCCCCTCCACCCCCACCCCTATCATGCCTACAAACAACATCGGTAGAAATACTATCAACGTTAATGGTCCCGGCATTTATTTATTCCACGCTAATATCGATGATTTAACATGTTAGAAAATTTCCATCCCATCCACTACCGCCCCTTGGAGCTAAATGAACAATTTGATGCTATACTTGAACTGGGCGACATCCATAACCTTGGATTTGACTGCAATCTCGGTTGTATTCGCGTTATTTTATTGCAGCGTTCCTCCACTCAACACCTAAATGTGCTCTACTGATAAGCCCGAAAGGGGTTGAAGTTATAATCTGTGTAAATGTAGAGAAATCTCATTGACCCGGAAAAATATTTAGTTGCAAAGTTGATTAACATGTTTGATAATTTCCACTCCCGACCACGCCCGTCCCTGGGAGGTTAATTGCTAGTTTATAGCATAATTAAACTCAGCGTTATCCCTAACTTTGCTTCGCTTCTATGGGTGGTAGGCGCGTCTCACCCCGACAGTGTTGTTTTCCTGGTCGCAAAGAACACGTGTACGAAATTTGGTGAAATTTGATCCACCGGTATAGATTTGTATTCTCCACCCCAAACCCTAAGGGTGCCCTTTTCCCAGGGTGTAGGGGATGAAAATTATATTCAGAAAACATCGGTAGAAACACCATCAATATCTTGGACCCCTAAAAATTATTATCCGACTAAAATATCGGCTGGTTTAGCATGTTTAAATATTTCAACCCCCGTGCCCTCCCGCCACTGGGGGTGGTAGACATGTCTCACCCCGACAGTGTTTGTTTCCTGGTCGTAGAGAACACGTGTACGAAATTTGGTGAAATTTGCTCTACCGGTGTAAATTTGTATTCTCCACCACAAATGCTAGGGGTGCTCTTTCCCCAGGGTGTAGAGGTTGAAAATTATATTCATATATCATTAGTGGAAAGACTATAAATATATTTGATCCCTAAAAATATTTATCCGACTGAAATATCGACTGTTTTAGCATGTTTAAATATTTCCACCCCCGTCCACCCCCGCTTTTGGGGTTGGTAGACGCGTCTCACCCCAACAGTGTTGTTTTCATGGTTGCAAAGAACCCGTGTTCGAAATTTGGTGAAATTTGCTCCAGCGGTGTAGATTTGTATTCTCCACCCCAAACGCTAGGGGTGCTCTTTCCCCAGGGTGTAGAGGTTGAAAATTATATTCATATATCGTTAGTGGAAAGACTATAAATATATTTGACCCCTAAAAATATTTATCCGACTGAAATATCGGCTGTTTTAGCATGTTTAAATATTTCAACCCCCGTGCACCCCCGCTTCTGGGGGTGGTAGACATGTCTCACCCCGACAGTGTTTGTTTCCTGGTTGTAAAGAACACGTGTACGAAATTTGGTGAAATTTGCTCTACCGGTGTAGATTTGTATAACGAACATACAAATATACAAACATACATACACTCTTTTTTATTTATAAGACTAGCTGGGTGCCCGGCGTTGCCCGAGATGTCATTTATCTATAACCCCCGATATGACTCCAATTTCGGTTGCTTTTGCGCTATTTTTATGTAACGCTCCTCGAACCCTATCCCCAAATGTGCTCACCTCCCACGCCGAATGGGGTTGAAGTCATTGACCCAATATATCGGCTGTTTTTACATGTTAGAAGATGACCACCCCCACAAATGTGCGATAATGAAAAAGAATGTATTCCACGCAAAAATCGGCCGATTACTTTGTCTGAAAAATTCTACCCCCGCCCGCCACCCCCCAAACCCGTTGCGTTACTAAGGTTGATTCGAATCTCGGTTGTTTTTGCGTTTTTTTAATTTAACGTACCTCCACCCCACCCCTAAGCTTGCTCCCCTCACAGTGGTTGAAATTATCCACCAACAACATCGATATAAATACTATCAAATTAATTAACCCCAGGAAATAATTATCGGAAATATTGACCGTTTAACATGTTTGAAAATTTCCACCTCCTTCCACTCCTGCTTCGGGGATTTAAACGGCAAGTTTAATGTCGTAATTAAACTCAATGACAACTATAGCCCCGGATTCAACTCCAATCTCAATGGTATCTGCTTTCTTTTTATGTAATGCCACTTCACGCCCACCCTTAAGGGTACACCCATCCAAAGCCCGAAAGGGGTTGAAATTATACACAGAGAACATGTAGAGAAATTTTATGAATCTCATTGATGCCGAAATATATTTATTCGAAGCAAAAATTCGCCGGTTAACATGTTTGAAAAAAATTTCCCACACCCATCTCCGCGAAGCCCCTCACACCACCGCCAACCCCCGTGCATTTCCCATGTTGTCATAAGTACATTCACGTATATCTGGAATCTGGGAATTATTCACGTTATTATGTAATAACGTCCCTCCAACCCCCCCCCCCTAATTGTGATCTTTCACGTGTGTCAATGGGTTTAAATTAAAAGCAAAATTGGTAGAAATATTATCAATGACATTGTCCCCAACAGATATTTATTCGCTACAAAAATCGACCGTTTAACATGTTTAAAATTATTTACACCCCTGCCAACCCTTCTTTGGGGGGAGTTGAATGTAATAATTTAACTCATTGACATCCATGACCGTGGATTCGACTACAATGTCGATTGTTTTTGCATCATTATAACGTAATTCCACTCCACCCCCACCCTTAAGGGGAGCTCCATTCCCAATCCAGAAAGATGTTGAATTTATACACGGGCAAAATGTAGAGAAATTTTATTAATCTAATTGATCCCGAAATATATTTAATCGACGCATCCGTACACCTCCGCCCAACATATCCCAACCCAACCGACACCCGTGCGTTGCCCAGATTGTCATAAATAAATTCAGCGACATTCATTAGCTTCGATTTGACTCGAATCTCGGTTGTTTTCGCGTTATTTTCTTGTAAGTACCATCCACCCCCACCCCTATCATGCCTACAAACAACATCGGTAGAAATACTATGAACGTTTAGTTATTCCTCGCTAATATCGATGAGTTATTTTCTTGTAACTCCCCTCCACCCCAGTCCTAAGCTTCCTCCCCTCTCATGCCGAAAGGGGTTGAAATTAGAAATAAAATCATTATAAATACTATCAACCCCGACAAATATTCCACACAAATAATGACCGATGAACACGTTTGAAAATTTATTCCCCCGCCAACCGCTCCTTGGGGGAGTTAAACGGTTAGTCAAATATCATATTAAACTCATTGACATCCATAACCCCGGGTTCGACTCCAATCTCGATTGTTTTTGCGTTATTTTTATGTAACGCCCGTCCACTCCAACCCTAAGTGTGTTCCGTTAGTATTATCTAAGGGGTTGAAATTATACTCATATCACATCGGTAGAAACACTATCAATCTTTTTGACCCCTAAAAATATTTATGCGACTCAAATATCGGCTGTTTTAGTATGCTTGTATATTTCCACCCCCCGTCTCCTGGGGGTGTTAGACGCGTCTCACTTAGACAGTGTTGGGTTTCCCGGTCGCAAAGAACACGTGTACGATATTTGCTCCACTAGTGTAGATTTGTGTAAGGAACATACAAACACTCTGCTTTATTTGTTAGATGTATACTACTCTCCGTCTCGTACATGGAGAACAGATGGTTTTGTGACCGTAACGACGCAGTCGCTTCCGAGCCTACTTGAGGACTAGTTTAGTTGGTACTTGGAAACAGTGCCCACACAGGGCCAGCAATACAAAATAATGTAGCTTGCCTTTTAATGGAATGTGGTCGATAGCCATGCCATATATAAAATTGGTATGGAAAGGAAAAAAACGAGAGGCCTGAAATTGAAGCTCGTCGTAGAAGGATGTTCTTCATATTTTCCCGAGTCTCTCAGCCCCTTTCTTCACGAAAGAGAATCACGTTCCGTACGTCGGCCGGCTCCGTAGTTTTGACTGCCACAAGGCTGTTACCCATAACCAATATTCCCCCACCAGGCCACTACCTATCTCTCTAAAGGGAAAGTCAAGGCATAGGAAAGGTTTTAATTACTACTGGGAACACATCCATAAGCTATCAATCATACATGGATGCAAGTAGGGGTGGCACATAGGAAAGGTAGGCCTACTATTAAGAAGATCCAGGGTTTTGCTTGGACTGTAAGATATGTTGGGAGTTCAGCCTCTGATGAAGGATTCAAGTATAAAGCATTGCTCAAAATTGTCTTATGGCATGAGTAGATTCTAGAAATTGAGTTTCTGAAAAGTTTGACCTATGTATAATGTCAGATAGTCTATACATGAATTTTTTTTTGTTTGTACAAGTGAATGTGTGTCAGGGGAAAGAAGACTTTGTATTTCTCCTATGCAGTGATACGTAACAGCATTGTCTAGGCACTTTTCCAGACTCCTAGTGACAGGTAATGTAGCTCATTTATAGTATTTTTAGTTCAATTGTTTTTATGAACTGTCAATTGAAGTGTTTATTTGTAATCTGAACTTTTAATTTTTTGGCAGGACATTGCAACAAATTACTAAGTATGATTAGTTAATTTTGTGTGTGTGTATATATATTATTTCTATATGTAAGTATTTATGAAAGACTTTTGGACACATTTCCAGTAGCCATCAGAACCTTTCCCATGTTGTGACCTTCCCTTGAGAAAGTTAGTGGCTTGGTTGGGTGTCTAATGTTTATGGGTAAGAGCTAGCCACACGGCAGTCAAAACTCCACAGCCAAGGTCAGCAGGAGTACAGAACGTAATTCTCTTTAATGAACAAGAGGCTCTGAAAATTTAAAGAACATTCATTTGTTATGTCAAGCTTCAATTTCAGCTAAGCCAGCAACTATCTCTATTTCCATACCAACATATACAATCGTATCCTGATAAAGAGAACAAAGGTCCTTGAATTTTTTTAAAAAATTTTTGCACAGCCCGACTGGACCAAACTGTTGATTTAAGTTAAGTCAGCTATCCTGTCTCCTCTCTCTTTTCTACCCAAATGAGTTAATATTCTGACATTGTCATATTTTCCTTAAGCATTATATATTTCTTTATTACTATATAGTACAATTAGGGGCCAAAAGGCTCAAGTTTGTCACCTGCTTAATGCAGTGCATTGTCCTTGCTGCTCTTTGGTTTTTAAATCACCTGCCAAAAGTAACATGGATTGCAAATTGCATAATTGTGTGTTATTAGACTACTTTATCAAATTTATTCATAAATATTGATCTGCTAACTCATTTTAATTTACTTTCATATATTCAAAAAAATATCAAATTTAATTGTCGACCCATAACAAATGCCATTAACAGGAATTGGAATTGGGAGCAAATTAAAACACCATTGAGTATTTTAATTCCATTCCTCCAGTTGACTTACACATTGTATATTAAAATATTTATTACTGCTACAAGTGTTGACTAGTTAGAAGTATGCAATTGGACAAACACTTCAAATTAATGTGGAATGTATATCATGTTGAGCAAAATAAATATTTTAACTAAATGTGTTTAATAAAGTTGAAACAAAAAATATGACAAAGCAAAACCTCAGTTCATACTTTGAGTGTAGTACTTTATTACAACCATGTAAACAAACATTCTCTATAACATGTATCCTAATTTAACATACAGCATAATTAAAATGTTATTAAATGTAAATGCAGAACATTTCCTAGGTAAGGATAGAGGCAGAAGGCTCACTAAGTCAATGAGAGGGACAAAGAGGCCATCATATACTCCTGTGGAATTCACTGGTTTTAAAGAATATATGTACATATTAAAACCAAAATTTTTACATTACTAAATATTCCTGTGTAATGTCACTACAATCTTTGAAGTTAACGACTTTTTTAAAAAATTATCAATTATAGCTGCATTTATTGACAAGCTTGTATTAGCCGTTCAATAACAAAATTTTAAACCATTATTAGAACACAATCAAAGTTCAGTTTAAATGCTCCATCCATACCCAAATAAAATAATAAGACTTAAAACAAACTTAAAATAATTTCTACCTAATAGTAAAAAAACAATATCAAATTCTATTCTAACCAATATGTGAACCAGGTGAAATGGAAAAAAATCTTATTACAGCTTGTACGTACATATAACACTTAAGACCCAATTCCAGCATACCTTAAATTTCAAATTATGCACCCAATTGTTAAGTTTGCTTCTATTTCGTTTCCAATATATCACGAATATGGGATACCTATATATAGATCATAAATCTGATTTTTTTATTTTAGACGTTTGAGAACATAAGTAATTTTCTTTAGAAATAAATCCATTTATGAATTATGTAATAATTCGATTGGTTTTAATTTGATAGTTTCTAGAAGAATGGCATGTGAAAGAAATATAATTTTAACAAATCATTATAGTTACAAATGTTTATTTTATATATATATATATATCCATTAGGGCAGGTGTAAGTCTTTCAATTTTCAGTAGTTAGTCTTCTCATTGAAATGAAAAAAATACTTTACTTTAGAAGAGATCTATTGGTAAGAGATTCATCCAAACACTGGTTTCATTGATAAAGAAAGAAATAATGGTCTCCAACAGTTTAAAACTTTGTTTGTCATCAGGGTTAAAAATCAAAGCTGGGCACATGAGTCTGAGCACTCATTCACAAAATAAAACTAATATATTCACAGCTTGTTCGAGACCTTCAGTTCAGTACTTGCTGCTACATTTATAGAATTCAAAGTGATTTACAGGCATTTGGTGTACTCAGATGGAGACACATTTCACTTTATGTTGTTTTCTTTCTACTAAATGAGGGAAACTACTTCGAAAAATTGAAGGAACTTCCACCTGTACCAAAAGTGATGCAGAGATTCAATTTATCTTTTCTTTCTAGACCAATTGAGTTGTGTATGTGTGATACATATATAATTGTATGGAAGAAGAGAGATAGGTTGTGGCTTACCTGAAAGTGAAGTGCGGTGTCACCATAAGCAACTCAAGGTTGTTCTTCAAATTTTCAGAGGCTCCTGGCCTACTCCTTCAGGAAGGAGTGGTACACCATTCCGTGTACCGGCCGGCTGCAGACTGGTGTAACACTCCTTCCTGAAGAAGAAGGCTGAGAGCCTCTGAAAATTTGAAGAACAACCTTCAGTTCCTCATGGTGACACCATACTTCACTTTCAGGTAAGCCACAAACTATCGTTCTTTCCTTTCCATACCAATATTGCAATTATTTTTGACAATGTCATATCCTTACTAATATCACACATATATATTATTAGAAGAATCCATTAAGGAATTGGAACAAATTAGGTGACAAAGTCACATTCAAACTTGGATAGTGAGGAAGGATAGAAATAAATAGGAGAAAGAAAGTTCTTCAAATTTTCAGAGGCTCTCAGCCTCCTTCCTGAAATTTCCTTCCAAAAATTTGAAGAACTTTTTTCAGTTCCCTATGGCTACACCGTACTTCATTTTCAGGTAAGCCACAAGGTATCTCTCTTTCCTTTCCATACCAATATCACAATTATTTTTGGCAATGTCATATCCTCACCAATATTATATATATCATCGAACGCTTGATATATATATATCTCAAGCGTTCGGTATTGATAAAAATAGCAACTAGATATTTATGTGTGTAATTAACATAAAACAAATGATGCCTTAATTAAAATGTTTTCACTTAATTTTTAAGTCTGTGTTGTGAATTGTAGGTTAAATGACAGATGCATATATGTTGAAAAAAAAAGTGAAACACTGACAAAAGTCATGCTATTGACCCGGTCTGTAAGATGCTATTGGAATGTTGCTGAAAAAAGTCTATAAGGAATTTAATCATTTCACTTGGATCACAAATTACCAACATTACAGATCATAAGAACAAATTTAAGTAAAACCATTTTTGCTGGCACTGCACAGCATTACATAAGAAAAATTGATAAAATAGTAATAAACAACTACTGAAGCACAAGGAATATTCAATATTAAAAAATTCAGATATCCGTCATATAATGAAACTAAACCAGAAAATTGCACAGCAATCCTCCATAACAATACAGATCAAAATAATCTCAAGGTAAGATCAGAAATAACTGAACTTAAATGCTTTTATTGTGTCTCTCACAGACACTATCTGCTCAGAATGGAAACAAGTACAACAGCTAACAAAGGAACCAGTGATGTTAGCCACGCGAGTTGCCAACTTGTCACCCTCATAGGTGAGGCTTGTGTTGGCATTCTCAATTCAAATATTTAAACTGTGACCAACCACCTCAAGATATTTTATTTCGCCACCACATGTATACTAGGTTGGGAGTGAGATTAGACACGCACTGACAACATGACAGAAATAGAAGTATCCTAGAGAGACAACACATTAAATTTTGATGCCAGAATTTAAACAAATACTGTGTGATATGAAGAAATAATTGAGAGATTGACTGGTAGAACTGCAGGCCGAGATATTCTCCAGCACTACAACAAATTAATGTTAAAAAGTCTTCTAATTCTACGTGTTTTCTAAAACTACTTACATAAAAGCTTCTCATTGATTGGTAACAACGAAATACATTATATTTATTGGAACTAGTTCTACAAAATGAAAATGTAAAGGGCAGAGGGAAAAGCCCAAAAAGGCGCCGAGCGACAACCGAATAATCAATTGTGCTTCGGGCCTCTGCGGACCCTCAGCTTGGGAATTTGGAGTAGAAAGCATAAGTGAGGTCATAGTTCTTGAAGCGACAGTACTGAATATCATGGCGCAACCAATCTCCAAATGACGACATTTTCTCTAGTTCTTTTGGTGTTTCTGATGCAGATGATGCCTATAAAAAACAACAAATTATTAGGTATTAATTAATTAATTAATTTTGTGTTGGTATCACAAATATGAGTGCCAAAAAACAGTTCTCATACTAAAGGGTGAACATTACCAAAATGTCAATAAGGTCCCCAACCTACAAAGTGACATTATAAATCCAAAGCATACAACTTGGCACGGTAGCAACCATACACAATATTACCATAGTATGAAAGTATGCTGGGTAGGTTAGGCTTCATTAATGAATAAAGATTACACCACAATAGAATTTCCAAGAGAAATACTATATTCGGAACAGATTTGTTGGCAAGAGATTCCACCAAACATCCCTGAAGGATAAGAGTAATTATATCCTGCATTTCCAATATGAAACTATTCTACAAATCTGGTTTTGAAGTTTTTTGACAATGGTGTTGAAATATTTAGTGGAGAAATACTCAGATTTTCAATTGCCTATACTAGAAAAATTATTAGTAGAATGAAAGAAATAATTCTGTTTCTAACCGTATTAAACTCTGTTCATCTTCAGGAAGTAGGGTTAAGAATCAGAGCTGGGCACAAGTGAACACTCCTTAATGAAATAAAACTACTAGATTTAACTTACTCCAGACAGTCTGTTATTGGGGGTTAAAGTGAGTGGTTTTTATTAAATTGCAGTCAAACATATTGTGTATAAATGTGTACAAAACTTTCACATTCAGGTAAGCTATAACCTCTATCATGAATTTATAACTTTCTACATGCCGAGTAAATATTTCAATTGTGAGTCATGAAATAAATAAATGGTCAATTAAATATACAAAAAAAATTCTACTAACCTTGTTAGCAAATACTGTAATGACAAATTTGCCAGGTTGGAAAGTATCCAGAACCCGTGAGATCACTTCTTTGTACGATGCTTGAGGCACATTGCTCTCAAAGCTGACATAAGAAAATTCTGGCTCAGGAGTTATGTGAATAGTCATGTAGCAGCCCTATAAATGAAGAAGAAGAAACCTCAATAACCAGGGTTTTATCAAGTTTTTAGAACCCATATTCAGAGAGAGATGGTATTAAAAGTAATTTTCATAAACAACCTATACCAGGTTAATTAGTATTTGAAATATTTCAAATACTTATATCCAAATGCTTCCATGTGAAAAGTTTTCCCTGGAGAGATTTAGTCGTTATTGAAAGAAGAGAGAAGGTGGAAGGGAGCATTGTAGTTCAGTGGGAGTCACTTCTTGAAGCAATGTCACTACCACAATTAAAAACTTACATTATATTCATAAGAATGGGATATATAGACAGCAACAAAGTCTATTTAACACACCCATTACTAATCATCTGTTAACTTTAATGGATGAGGTTTCTAGTGTATATTTCCTATCAAGTTGCCAGTGTTGAATTGAACTCCAGCCTACCCCCACTATGCATAGGCCACTGCACATCTTACAATGACATCTTGCTATACCACGTGAGTTATACAATGAATTACGAACATATATATATAATTGTGAACAATAAGGCAAATCAATATCTGGAGCCACAAAACTATCAAAGATTTGAGAAATATCCAAGCAGAACATGTGCGAGATAAATGGTTTTGTATTCAAGAATTCTGTACAATTGACTTGTGCATTTTATACATTTTAAATAAGTGAGCTACATAGCTTTAATCAAAATGTCTCTTCACATAGAATCAAGGTGTGTAAGTATATTGTAGTATTCAAATTAAAAGGACATTATAAATTGCCCCATGTTGGGGTGTCAAATTATGTGATATACAAATTAATGAAAATTGCAGAGTGGCGACACATTGCAACCAATTTCAGTAGAAAAAGGAAAAAATCATTTATAGGATTTATCCTTGACGTAACAATTTTTTTTAAATCTAACAAAATTATTTATTACAAATTTTGATTAACTTAAATTTTTGTAATTTTTTTTTTAAAAAAATTCCCAGCTTTTAATGAGACTCAAAACTTCAGGTTTTATATTTAACAAATAAATTATAGTTATTTGCAATTTGAAAAAAAATACTAATTAAATCTACATTAACACATTATATAAAAATCTAACAAATCTAGAGAAATCTGATGGTGATTTATATAAAAGCTTACAATATAAAGTTTCTACAAACCACACAGTTTATTTTAAATTTGGTAAATACTATGTAAATGTTGAATAATAATTTGTACAGTCAAATTTCATTCTATTTATTAGGTAATTTTTGGGTGAACATTTATGTACAACATTTTTAATTTTATTTGAATAGCTCTTCAGTAAATTTTATATTTCATATTAATTCTATACATGTTCTGAGGCCTGATGAAACACCGTGAGAGAAAAATAAGTCTTACCATGGCCAGATTATGTAAAAATTGTAGAATATAGAATGTTTTATATTAATTAAATGTCAGTTGAATCATTTATACCCGTCACTAGGTTAAGAATTACTATTAAAAATTGATAAATTCAAATTTCCATTTTTTTGGTATAAATTGTAAAATAAATTAAATCTATTTCAATATTTTTTTAAAAAAATTCTGTAAATTAATTAAAAGGTATAACACAGTTCAGACCTACTCTCCTCATGAAGGGGGATTAGTCCTCAAAAACCTGTATTATTCTGTCACCTCTGCCAGACTGGGCCAACTACTGATTTCAGGTGAGTCAACTTAGCTGTCTCTTTCCTACTTAAATGTGTTATATGTATTATTTATTTATTGTAGAAACCACCAATGTGAATAAAAGTATTTCTAAAAAAAAATTTAAAATTTCCATTGTTGGCATAATATTTAGACCATATCATTGTAAGCAACTGTCAGAGTAGCACAAAAATGCAGAGATTGTAATGTTTCCACTCTATTGTTGTTGGTGATGTGCAATACAGACACATTTGGCAAAACAGGCAGCCTGGTTTGGGAGGTCTACCGATGATGGTCACAGTAAATCTACACTGGGGAGTGACCCAATGATGGTCATAAGTCTGTTTTAGAGGCCAGCCAATGTGTCTGTGAGTGTGTGTGATAGTGAGTGTGATAGTGAGTGTGTGTGATAGTGAGTGAGTGATAGTGTGGGAGAGTCAGAGTGTGCGAGAGCGAGTGAGCGAGCGAGTGTGGGAGAGTGAGTGAGCGAGCGAGTGTGGGAGAGTGAGTGAGCGAGTGAGTGAGCGAGTGAGTGAGCGAGCGAGTGTGGGAGAGTGAGTGAGCGAGCGAGCGTGGGAGAGCGAGTGAGCGAGCGAGCGTGGGAGAGCGAGTGAGCGAGCGAGCGTGGGAGAGCGAGCGAGCGTGGGAGAGCGAGTGAGCGAGCGAGCGTGGGAGAGCGAGTGAGCGAGCGAGCGTGGGAGAGAGAGTGAGTGAGTGAGTGAGTGAGTGAGTGAGCGAGTGTGGGAGAGTGAGTGAGTGAGCGAGCGAGTGTGGGAGAGTGAGTGAGTGGGAGAGTGAGTGAGTGAGCGAGCGAGTGTGGGAGAGTGAGTGAGCGAGTGTGGGAGAGTGAGTGAGCGAGTGTGGGAGAGTGAGTGAGCGAGTGTGGGAGAGTGAGTGAGCGAGTGTGGGAGAGTGAGTGAGCGAGCGAGCGAGTGTGGGAGAGTGAGTGAGTGAGCGAGCGAGCGAGTGTGGGAGAGTGAGTGAGTGAGCGAGCGAGCGAGTGTGGGAGAGTGAGTGAGTGAGCGAGCGAGCGAGTGTGGGAGAGTGAGTGAGTGAGCGAGCGAGTGTGGGAGAGTGAGTGAGTGAGCGAGCGAGTGTGGGAGAGTGAGTGAGTGAGCGAGCGAGTGTGGGAGAGTGAGTGAGTGAGCGAGCGAGTGTGGGAGAGTGAGTGAGTGAGCGAGCGAGTGTGGGAGAGTGAGTGAGTGAGCGAGCGAGCGAGTGTGGGAGAGTGAGTGAGCGAGCGAGTGTGGGAGAGTGAGTGAGCGAGCGAGTGTGGGAGAGTGAGTGAGTGAGTGAGCGAGTGTGGGAGAGTGAGTGAGCGAGTGAGTGAGTGAGTGAGTGAGTGAATGTGGGAGAGTGAGTGAGCGAGCGAGTGTGGGAGAGTGAGTGAGCGAGCGAGTGTGTGTGTGATAGTGAGCGAGCGAGTGTGTGATAGTGAGCGAGCGAGTGTGTGATAGTGAGCGAGCGAGTGTGTGATAGTGAGCGAGCGAGTGTGTGATAGTGAGCGAGCGAGTGTGTGATAGTGAGCGAGCGAGTGTGTGATAGTGAGCGAGCGAGTGTGGGAGAGTGAGCGAGCGAGTGTGGGAGAGTGAGCGAGCGAGCGTGTGATAGTGAGCGAGCGAGCGTGTGATAGTGAGCCAGCGAGCGTGTGATAGTGAGCCAGCGAGCGTGTGATAGTGAGCCAGCGAGCGTGTGATAGTGAGCCAGCGAGTGTGTGATAGTGAGCCAGCGAGTGTGTGACAGTGAGCGAGAGTGTGATAGTGAGCGAGTGTGTGATAGTGAGCGAGTGTGTGATAGTGAGCGAGTGTGTGATAGTGAGCGTGAGATAGTGAGTGTGTGTGTGAGATAGTGAGAGAGATAGGGAGTGTGAGAGAGAGACATAGTACCCAGGTATAGTATCAGCAATTACACTACTTCATTCCAGCTTAGATTTAAATACCCCTGGTAACCGAACAATGGAAGCATTCCATGCAAACA
Organism: Zhengitettix transpicula; assembly: GCA_037074705.1. NCBI lineage: Eukaryota > Metazoa > Arthropoda > Insecta > Orthoptera > Tetrigidae > Zhengitettix > Zhengitettix transpicula. The sequence continues at coordinate 116,740,356 of CM073592.1, read as the reverse complement.
CTGAACAGTAAAGTTTGCAACAATGCAAAATTTCCTCAGTCAGACACAAAATCCCCAAATGTAAACTCTAGAATAAAGTGAAATTAGTAGGTTTTTATCCATTCACAGGTGTTCAGAATTGTGTGCTCAGTTCAAATTCTTAATATATATTTTCACTCAAGACAAACAGTTTTTGACATTGAAATTTAGTAATATTTTTCTTGGTTCCACTCCTATTTGTTTCTATTATACACAATGGTATGTTTACCAAATGCCAGTAATTCACTCCAAAGGAGTGGGGGTGAAAAGTATGTTCTACAATCTTAGACACTTGCGAGCATATTATACTAAATTTTGTAAAGATGTTACATATGATCTGAAATAAATATTGGATGGTCAAACACCCGTATCACCTATAGGGATGGGGGTGAATGTTGTGGCATTTTAAAGACATTGAATATCTGGAATAATTAGCATTGAATTAAATGTTTTCTGGGTTGCAGAATTTGACAGTGCCATTCTCAAAGTTCTCAATTCCTAATTCCAACACCTTATAATAATGAATGCAAGAAACCATAAGAAGTAATGCTTTACAAAAAAAATAATGCAATAATGAACAAGAATGGTATCTATTCCGCCAAATCTAATACAGACATTAATCATTACAGTTAAGTAGTTTCCATCATTATAATAAAAAACAACTAAAATTGGTGTTTAATCTGGGTTATTGATAGTCGCCAAGTTTCATTCTGATAAATGTAATCAGTTAAGTTGTCGAGATCCTACCTTAAGATTTATTTAAATCTCTCCTAAAGTACCTGAAGATTTCTTACCACTCTCCTAAAGTATCTGAAGATTTCTTACCACTCTCCTAAAGTATCTGAAGATTTCTTACCACTCTCCTAAAGTATCTGAAGATTTCTTACCACTCTCCTAAAGTATCTGAAGATTTCTTACCACTCTCCTAAAGTACCAGAAGTATTTTTACCCTCATTGGTATCAGGAGTAATTACGACACTCAAAGTGTATGAAGAAACTAAATTATTTAGGGTAATTAACCTCTTAAGATAGTACAAGCAGTTTTTTTACTATTAGGGTACCTAGAACAATTTAGATTCAATGCCCAGGAAAGTTTTTGATGCTGTTAAGGTATAAAGAGTATTTTTTATATTTGGTTACCAGCACTATTTATGTTTCCCTAATGGTATTAGGAATATGTTTGACTCATGCCAAGTACTGGCTTTAGGGTACCAGTAGCATAATTTACATTTTTTAAAAAAAATAACTTAATTTTTACAGTAGCTGGAGTATTTCTATTGTATGGTACCAGGAGTATTCACAAACTAATAGGGTATAGGCTTTCTGTGTACTGGTAGTATATTGGATTCTCTTCGGTATTTTTTACTAACTCAAGGTGCCTCGACTCTAATAAGGTAGAGTGAATCTACATACTGACTATGATGAAATTAACATTTCAGCATAGGTATGTTAGGGGTGTAAAATCTATGTACAAAAACATGATGCTATAATAATTTTACTGGGTTATATGCAAATAAATACCCAGGCAATACCATGTACCTAGATAGTGACACAAAAATATTATGGAAGTACTTTGTGCATAGTTGTATTGTTAAACTTTATTTGAATCATCAAAGCCTTTTTATATTAAGGCACATTTCACAAAAAAAAAAGGGAGCAAGGTACAGTGGTTTAAAAAAATTCTTACATATAATTCATTTAAATGTTCACCAAGCATCATAGAATATTATGACTAGTACACAAATGTAAGGTATAACTTAGTATTAAGTGAAGTCAATCAATTTACTAGTACAGTGATACTTACAGAATTTAATTCTGGACCTCCCTGAGGACAAATGAAAAATATTTCAGAAGAAAATAGCCATTTTACATATACACGATTCATAAAACAGTATTTTTATATGTGTTGCTAAGAAATAATATAATCAAAGAGATTTTAATAAAGCTTCTGACCTGCAGTAAAACTGACACCAATAATAACAAATGTAATAAGCATACAATATGAAGCAATTTGCAGTTAAAACTTTTAATTATATGTTGAAGGTTACTCTTGGGATAGCAATAAAATATTTTCTTAATGAAAGAATAAAGTGGGGTGCAATTCAAATAATGCTTTACACAGTTGTATTTAAGGAAACCAGAATCACAGAACTCCAACCTAATGGACAACATTTAGTCAATATATAAATATATAAAGGTTATTTAAGTATCTTTGTGCTTAAAAGAAAATTTATTTTGAAATGGCACTTAAATTCATATTGATTCTATCTCCCAAGTGAAACTGAAATTCGCCATGATTAAGAATGCACAGCATGTAGCTTTTTTCTCCTGAAGGAAGCTCAGTCACAGAAAATTTGAAGAACTTCCTTCTACCCTCAGTGGCAAAGGCATGCTTCAATTTCAGGTAAGAAACCAGCTTTCTCTCTTCCATTTCCATATAAATAATGAATACAGTTTAGATAATTTGAGTCGAAAGGAAATTAAAGCTTAGGGTAGCCACCTGGTCAGAACTACTTCATATTTTTGGAGGCTCTAAGCCTCCTCCTTCAGGCAGGAGTACACCATTCTGTGCACCAGCCTGCTGAAGAAGGAGGCTGAGATCTTCTGGAAATTTGAAGAGTAACCTTTGGTTCTCTTGGTTACACCATACTTCAATTTCAGGTAAGGCACAAACTCGATATATACCAAACACTTAAGTAAAATGTGATGTCAAATTAAATAACACATTAGGATAGGAAAGAGAGATCTAGTATGCAATGCTGCGAGAGTTGGCCTGCTAATTCCTACCCAAAGTGGGTTTCATCAAACAACCCCCCTCCCCTCCCTTTATCTTGTCCAAACCCTGCCTGGCCAATATCTTCAACCTTCCTCAAACCTCTCATCAATAGTGTCATCAACCTATCTTCCGAAACTTAGGATGAGATTTCGGTTTAAGATAAGGTTGTCACTTTCAATCCAGAACTACTTCATATTTTCGGAGGTTCAAAGCCTCATTCGTCATTCTGTGCACCGGCCGGCTGCAGACTGCACAGTACCGGTGTACGGAATTGTATAACACTGTTTCCTGAAGAAGGAAGCTAAGAGCCTCCTAAAATTTGAAGAACAAACTTCAGTTCCTTATGGTGACACTGCACTTCACTTCACTTCCAGGTAAGCCACAACCTAGTTCTCTTTCCTTTCCATACCAATAATAAAATTATAAATATTAATTATAAATATTTATTATAAATAATATATATATATATATACACACACACATATATATATACACACACACATATACATATAGACACACACAACACTCACAATATTAGTAGAATCCATTAAGGAATTGGAACTAATTTGGTAACAAAGTCACATCGGACATGGATAGTGAGAGGATTACGCTTTGTGAATTCAGATGCTCAGGCGTAGAATCATGCACATAGAAAAGCATATGTTCAAAGCAAGGAAAAGGATGGAAGAAGAAGGGAAGACAGGCAGAACTTGAACCTGCTGAGTACACAGACACCTTAACAATCTCGTCCACCGGGTCAAGTTCCTGACCAGGCAAATAAAGACTGTCTTATTACAGATAAATAGTTGTTTAGTGGATAAAGTAGAGGGAAAGAAGTACTTCATTCCCAAAATAATATATAATATGCTCCTCATAGTGATATGGCTGTGGAGATCTGAAATTACTCTTGACTGATCTATAGGCAGCTGTTCAGTTTCCTGGTGTATCTGTTGTAGAAAACATTCTCAGGTTGCCACCCAGGTCAAACAGCAATTATAGCATGACGTTTCAACAACCATCTGCACTATCGATATCTTCGAGACATCACCTACAAGATAACGGTGCAAATAATTGTCGAAATGTCGCTGTATACTCTCTGTTTGACCTAGGTGAAAACCCAAGAAAGTATTCTTCAAAAATAGTGCGATTTGTTTTTTTATTTTGTTTTATTATATAAAGGTTGTGTGAGACCCACAAAATGATGCAGAGTAAGGGTCAAATGTTTTAATTGATTAATTCATTTTGTAATTTGTAAAATTCAGAAGTTAATTTTTGCTGTTAATAAATTTCTATATTAAAACAATAAATCCATTTTATTTTAAACCCTATAATATAATTATTGAGTTACTTTAAAGACCTGTAATATAAAATCCCTCAACCTAAATAAGATATTACAGTTGGTAAGAACATGAGGCAAGCACATACCATTCAAAATAGAAATCGTTGAATAGATTTAACAGAATGTAAATAGTATTTCAAAAGAAATACAACAAAGAAGATTTGAACTGCAAACTGCTTTCGAATATTAAGAATTTATAAGATGATGAAAAAAGCAAGAAAAAGAAACGAGAATTTAAAGCAAAAACATTTAGAAATTGGTTTTATATACAAAGTAAACACATTGGAAAGCACTAGCATATCAGCAAAAAGTTGCCGTATAAGACAAAAATATAAAATACATTAATTGAAATTATGAAACAAAGTCAGCTGCAGATGTATTGATAAATGGTTTCACTTACTTTGGCACCTGTTGTTAAACTGACCAAGTATGCTTGGGTCAAGCTGGAAGACTCTTTGCTTTTCTGATGGATGCCCAAAATTAGTTTTGTTAAATGAAAAACTTTTCCAATCACGCTGACACAGATAAGATTGTCTATATGAATAAATTCTACATTAAAACAAGAACCAACTCCAATAAATTCCTATATATAATAGGGACACAATCCCTGCCAAATGGTACAACACTGGTTGCATCTCAGGAAAAAAAATCATATTTTGTTGGTGCATTCCCATATGTTATGGCAGTGCAAAACTAATTCTGTTAAATATTTATTGTGTATGATTCCAAATATCTATGAATTTCCTAATTACTCAGCAAAAAAAAAAATAAACTGCATTGTGTTCATTAAATTCTGGAATATTAAACAATTACTATTTATTCACATGTAACTGTTTCATGTACTTTGTGCAACACAAATTTATAGATTGCAAATTGAGAAAATTCAATTTTTGTAGGGCAATTTATTAGTTACCCTCAATTTTATGTGGTTTGACATACAGTATAGTTCCTTCATATAAACTATCAATTTAAATAATGTACCCTTTACAAATGACAGTTTTAAAAATGGAATTTTTAAATTTTCATCACATTGAGTTACAATATCTCTGTCAATTTACAATTTACTCAAACTTTAATTGAACTGTTCTCTTAATTTCCTTGATATCACTGTATCCATTCACAATTGGTTCAGGTAAGTTGTATACTTGGAACATTTACACAATTTTTTTTTCTTATCACACTCCTAACCAAAACAGAGCTATATTACTTTCCAACATCTTAATTTCTAATGACTACCTTTAACCTTTATTAATAAACACAAACATTTTAACAAAATCCAATTCCCTATTACTACTCGCCCTCAATCAGCTAAATCTAATTTTTCTCATTCTCCCTTACTACAACATAAGTTAATGTGAATTTTTTAAAAAAATACCGATCATTTACAGATCTACTCATACCCTTTCCTTCTTGCCCTATAGTAAACATTGTATTGTTTATAAAATCTCTTGCTCTGATTGCAATTTCTGCTACCTTGGGAAAAATAAAAGGTCATTAAATACCCAAATCAAATACGCTCCCTATCACAGTGGATCTAAAATTAAAGTCTGTTATTGTCAGCTTGTCATCATATTGAGCAAGATATATATATATAGAGAGAGAGAGGGGGGAGGGGAGGGGAGGGAGGGGAGGGGAGGGAGGGGAGGGGAGGGGAGGGGAGGGGAGAGAGGGGGGAGGGGGGAGAGGGGGGAGGGGGAGAGGAGGGGGATGGAGGGAGGGGGATGGAGGGAGGGAGAGGGAGAGAGGGGGAGGGAGAGAGGGGGAGGGAGAGAGGGGGAGGGAGAGAGGGGGAGGGAGAGAGGGGGAGGGAGAGAGGGGGAGGGAGAGAGGGGGAGGGGAGGGAGGGGGAGAGAGAGAATGATAGTCTTTGACTGCATGTATGAAAATAATTACCATCACCTGGCAGCAAGAAATCAGGTTGAGAAAATAATCTGAACTACACGTGTGATCAGTATACTTTCCTACAATTAATATATTACTAGGTCCAATTCTGTGAATTATATATATAATTGCGATATTCGTACGGAAAGCAAAGAGAGATAACGTGTGGCTTACCTGAAAATGAAGTATGGTGCAGCCACAGGGAACCGAAGGAAGTCATTCAAATTTTCAGAGGCTCTGAGCCTCCTTCAGGAAGGAGTATTACACCATTCCATGCACTGGCCAGCTGCAGAGTTTTGACCACCACACGGCTAGTAGCCCATAAACAATAAACACCCAACCAGGCCACAAACTTTCCCTCTCAAAGGAAGGTCACGGCATACGAAAGGTTCTGATTGTATGGTTACACCCTCATAGACACACATATCTATGCAAACACATACATAAGCATGTCCATACATACTCGCATGGATTCGTGCAAGTAGGGGTGGCAGATAGGAAGAGCACTCGTAAAAGGATGTCAAGTCCAGGGCTTTGTCTGGACTGTAAGACATGTTGGAAAGAAAGTTTCCACGGATGGAATTCAGTCTCTGATGAATTGGGGGGTTAGAGATTCATGGAAGCAGAGAATGAAGCATTTGTCAAAATTATTTGTATTGTGGCTTTGGGTGCAAGTAGCTACTGGGAAATGGATTTTGTAAAGTTTGGCAGTGTTGCGGTGGTTGGCTATTCATTCAGGGAGGGGTCTTTTCGTTTGTCATAGATAAAATGCAGTTAATTTGGTAGATTGTGTGGGAGGAGAGGCAGATGATGTTTTCTACAGCATCTGTTCCTACCACAAGGTTTGCAACCCAGCATAGGTGGGCAGGTAGGGGTGTGGGTTTTGCAGGGGTGGACAAGTAAATTGTGTAGGTTGGTCAGGCGTCTGAAGGCAACCAACCCTTTGGCAGGTGAGAATGATTGTATTCAGGTCAGTGCCAACCTTTCCATGGGTCTCCTAGAACAGGCACAACTAAATTCCTCCCCATTTAAACCCTACCCTGGTTCAGGTTCATAGAAATCTTCATTCTATGGACCCACGGAGCAGATTCCCTATCTGAATTCCTGCATACCTTGAACTCCAAACACCATATAAAGTTCACTTGGAACTACTCCCCATTCAAAGTCACTTTCCTAGACGTTGATGTACACCTGAGTTCTCGCACGATCAACACATCTGTCCACATACAACCCACGAACACGCTCCAATACCTGCACTTCATAAGTTGCCACCCAAATCACACAAAAGACAGTCTAGCCTTCAGGGAAGTGCATATAGTCTGGCCTCTTAAATTAACCGAATCCTATAATATCAATAGAAACTATCCCAGAAACCTCCTCCAAAAACAGATAACCCATGCCCTATCAAATCACCAAGCCCAACACCCATTCTGGACCAAACCAAGGAAAGTAGTCCACAACTCACAACCACCTGTAAGAATGATCACTATCAGAACCTTTCCTATACCATGACCTTCCCTTGAGAGAAAGTTAGTGGCCTGGTGAGGTGTTAATTGTTTATAGACTACTAGCCATGCGGCAGTCAAAACTCCACAGTTGGCCGGTGCACGGAATGGTGTAACACTCCATACAGAAGAAGGAGGCTAAGAGCCTCCGAAAATTTGAAGAACAACCAACCTTCAGTTCCTTAAGGCAACACCGCACTTCTCTATTTCCTTTATATCAATATTGCAATTATATATAAATGACATTAATATGGGAATGTGATACCATAAACAAAATGGGAAGGCTAAGATAATAAATAGTAACTGGTATCCAAATTGACAATACCATTTAAAACAAATGAAACAAATATACTTTCATTATTAAATTGTTAATAAAATTAATTTCACAAAAAGGATCCCGGTTCATTAAGACTAAAGACTGTTAAAAATGACTTCTCTTAGCAGGGTAAGAGTATTTAGAGAGAAAAGATTGACAGATTAATGAATCAACTTTTTAACTGCAACAACCAAGAAATTGATGTACAACTAACTGCTTAGCAAAACAATTTTGAGATGATGAACCTGAACTAAGCCACAGTTATAAAGAATATATATGAAAAACATAACTTACCACTCTCAAAGTTCTACTTTAATGCTCAAGTATATATTTATAAAAATAAATACAATTTCACTTTAATGACTGAAAAGTTAACAACTTCAATTACCAATATTGGTCACTAAAATTTCAATTTGTTAAAATACATATATGAGATCAGCAGTTCAATGCTTACCATGCACTTACCAAATACCAAATACAATGAATACTACAGTTCTTAGGATCAGTTTTTTCCAACTTTACTGTTAAAAATTAATTTTGGTTTAATGTCTATTATACAGGTCATTAATTTATTGTGTTATTGACATTAATTTTGATTCTAATATAATATTGATTTACATCCAGAAACAGTTAGGATATATCAATGGTGTCTGTTTAATTGTATTACACAAAATGTACAAATTGTATATGTTAGGAGAAGATTGAGTAAAATTGTAATTAAGAAATTAGTTTTATATGAAATGATATTATGTGCAAACTGAATACTCACATTCTTAGATATCCCATTCATGGAGTATCCACATGGTTCAAATAAGAAGTCATCAATAACCATATTGGGAATCAGCTTTTCAATGCCAGATTTCTGGTAGAAATAGGATTGTTTGAATGACATAGTTTTGATGTTATAATTAGAATTAATTTAGCCCTAATAAAAACAAACAAACCTGGGTAGCCTCTGCAGCAGAGGATGACTCTTCCCGCGTGAATATATTCATCACCTCTGGATTTAAGTCAGACATTAGAATTTCAATAGTTTGGTCCGGTTCAGGTGCCCCTCTTTGCCTCTTGTTGTTTCCTTCTTGCAATGGGTTCAGTGTATATAAATACCAACAATCTCGGTTCATGGTGCCCAGACAATATGCTGCCCCATCTGAAACCAAAAACTTCAAATTATTCAGTTCATTGTAAAAGAGTAAAATAAGCCACATAAGCCACTAAGGATGATCTGACATGGAAAACAGGAAAGAGAGATAGAGACTCGTCACTACCTTAAATTAAGATTTGGTGTCATGATGGATACGAAGCATGTCAAAGTTTCAGAGTTCTAACCCTATGTTCTCTGGATAAAGTATTTCCTTGTGTCAGTCAACAGATACAGTATTCTGCCTAAGTTGAGAGGCTAACATTACAGTAAACTTTGGCATACTTCTTCCTATCCAAAATGAAGACACCTACTCTGAATTCAAAGTCTCTCTTTCTCTCTGTCTCATCCATATTATGTCGATCCATAGTCATAAGGATGACTAAATATAATACTATAATAAAATAATTAGTTTGCTTTAGTGAATTAACAATTAAAACTAATGTGAAATTCAAATGAATGTATCTTAAGAAATCTCAAATTATTTCAGTAATTCCACTTAGTTACAGAACTGCATTTTGTAACAAGTGCACCCAACAATAAGATTTCCCAGAAGTAGAAAGTCTAACCATTAACTTTTCAGTCGGATTTGTTACATATGTACTACTGAAGTCAAACACCAAACATTTTTAATTAATTTGCTAATAAAAATACCTTTAAAAAATGAATCCAAAACTGCAACTTCTTGCTCAAATGCTGTGTGGGGGCTAAGTTGTAAATCGGGTCGTTTGAAATTTTTTCTTGAATAAAATACATCCTAAGGGCAGTGGAATTATATTAGCACTGATCTTTTATATAAATAATGTATTAAAATTTCATAGTTATAAAAGCATACCTCAACATCATTAAATCCTGCATATTGTTCTACAAGCATTAGTAGTGGCTTCAAACACTGAAGAGGGGTAGTTGTACCACAAGTTTTCAAAATAAATCTACGATGTGCAATAAACATACTACTCTCACTGAAAATTAACATCAAATTGATTACATAATTGTTACATATTTCTCAGTAGAACCCATATAAAATAAACAAATTACTACATCTAAAAATTAATTGTAATCACTTATCTGCCACAGTTATGCTGTCCAAATATGTGCTTCTGAGCTCACATTTCATTCTTTTTAATAAAACAAAGTAGTCTGAAAATACTTCATTAAAATTACAAAATATGAAATAAAAAATGAAATTTTGTTCCACATGTGTATTAAGGATTTTTTTAATGAGGGTTGACATATAAATTGATGCATGAACAATTTCTTTTCCATTTCTCAACTTTATATAAGCTTCAAAAAATTCTATGTAACCAAACCCTTGGGGGGGGAAAACATATTGAAATTCTTTGAAGACCATTAATTACATTACGAAATGCATTGTTCAGGGCTCTCATGAGAGAGAAAAAGACAACCTAATAATAAGGAAGACATATTCCCAAGTCACAAACTTACTTGAAATTAATGTGAAATATATGTTTGAGAAATAAATACAATTTTGACTAACCTAAACAATGTTTAGGCAAATTTTTTAAATGAAACAAAAAAATCCTATAGTTATGACTGAAGGCAAAAGTTCTATAATAAAAAATGTATAGAATATCACCCTATGAAAGACTATAGTTATAGTTATGTCTTTGAACTATTCACATATACTATTTAAGAGTACAAAAGAGCATACACTGAAATATATTCACCCCATACAAAACCAATGCATATCGAACAAATACAATTCAAAAATAAAAGCACACAAGTTTAATAGGAAAGACAAAACAAACATGATACATTTACCTTATAACAATTTATCAGTCAACTCACAAATCTAATGTACTTTGTAGACACAAAAGGCCATCTGTAAAAATCTTACATATAGACATATGTCATGATTCTTACTGTGAGATTAAAATAACACTATAAAATTAGTTATAAAATTATTACATACCTCAAAACATATGCATCTACTTTCTCATTGCGAACAAAGCTTATTACTTCACACCTAACAATCTTCAGCAAGCTTTCCCACTTTTGCCTGTGAACAATATTGCAATGTTGACCTTACACAATAATCTTCAAATGATTTACATTATAGGATTAATAAATCCAGAAATTAAGGCAATTCTTTATTTCAAGTCATAAACTTTTGATTTAAATACAAAGAGCGCCAATGGTCCGTGTCACATAATTGCATTAAATATAACTTGATTCCTCAAACCATCTTCAATCTATTGTATTATTTGATTTCAAATTCACCTTTTAAATGTTATCTTCTATATCACACCATCAGTCAAAATGCAAAGTGTGTCAATTATTTTAAAAAAACTGACACTTTTGTAGTTTTTCTTTTTCAAGCAATGAAACCTCAAATTCATTATATTAAAAAGTAATCAGATTATTTCACAAGAATATTATCTTCCCATAGGTTCTCATAAAAATCATCATTTCAAACAAACTACATTTAATTATTCTTTGCAATTTTAAGCAAAGCTAAAATGGATACTTAAGGTATTATGAATTTAATTATTCTTGGTTATTTTCATAAAAAATTAATGGAAACTTAATTGTCTTCGTTATGAAATAAAATTTATAAGCTACTGAATGGTAAGTTTCTCATATCTATGAAAAATTCATGCAACAAATCGGGAATAAACAAAAGAGCAAACCGATCAATGTGAAATAAAATACATCAAACAAGATTAAATGTATTTGAAGACTACCGCAAAAATTAAAATTTTATGCAAGCAGGACGCAGCAAATAATTGCATTTATTAAATGTTTCAGTTGTCTTTGCTAGAGCAGAGCAAAACATTTTAAAAGATATTGTAAAATAAACAGCACGAACAGAATTAAAATAATAATAAAATGTTAGTTTGAATTTATATGTATGTGTCTACAAGTAGAAAAGACCAATTTTATATGTATCGGATAAATATTTTATATTTAAACATTCCGGCGAACAATATGGCATGGTAACATGGCGACCGTGAGGTCACTAATCGTGACGTCACTTAGATTAAAGTTCCCGCGATATTTGGTGACTATTGCGGTTACTTGCAACCATTATGTAGCCTAGATGTTTAATTAAAACATCTACAATTTGCTGCCTACAAGAAGCCGAATTTGATAGTTTATGGATTGGCCTTGTTCCATAAAGCACGACATATAGCATGCAAGGTTACATAAGTCAGGGGGATTTAGAATCACGGAACCATAAATTGATTAATAAGATTACAATCTAGTAAAACTTGTAAAAAAACGACTTGCTAAGAATTCAAAGAAATAAGTCTCACACTACACTGACACAAACTTTTATGAACTATAACAATAACTGGATATATCAAACTATATATATTCCAGAAAAGTTTTGAATTCCTGTGCATATGTTATCATATCTGATGTCTTGATGCCTACAAATTCCTCACAAATACAAACTCCAATCATCTCTGAGAAAATTTGCATGAATCAAAAATTTATTTTAAACTTCCTAACCCCAATAACAAAGATTTGAACACAATAAAAATCACAAGAGATGTTAAATGGCTACTAAATAAAATTTACACTATCTTCATTAAAACTATAATACTCAATGTAATGTAACTTGTTTACTTTTAAATGAGAAATCTATACATGTGCAAATATGAACATAACTGAATTTTCATTCAATCATTTCCATGTCAATAGTAAGATTTCTTTAGTCATAATCTGTATGTTCACCTTGATAACTTGACTGGATATCACCTAAAAACATCACTTATTAAATGTTGAATAACCTTTTTAAAACAAAATCAAGAAAACAAAATGCTAACAAGCAATATCAATTTATAGAAGTTTAATTTCTGTGCTACACAGGCAGAGTAAATAATCACATTTCTATACAGTAATAAACTGTAACATCTGATAGAATACCTACAACTACATTAATTTATCATTATAATGTAATGTGACCATAATTGAGAAAGTTCAATGTCGACCTTCAAATTTTGTGTAGAATATTATTATTTGAACATTATGTTATGTGTAGTTAAAAGAAATTGGAAGTAAACGGAATTTATAAGATTGCAGTGTCACGAAATCCACAATACCCGGGACGTGACGTCTCAGATTCAAGAGAAATTGCCATATTTGCAAGTTTTCGGCAGCACGCCAACCTAAGCCGGCAAACCCACATTCTTACAAAAATAAACTAGTATATACGTAAACACTGCATTTGATACTCGATAATCCATAAATGAATGGCAAATAATAAGTATTATTCTATAATGACACTATATTATTTGGCATTCAGCAAATTTACATTGCCACCATTTTAGAACAACAGATTGTAACGAGCAAGCGAGGTACATAGGTACACTGGCCATATATTACCTGGGAATGTTTCGTAAATCACACTGCTTCAAATTGCCATCCGTTCGCGTGAACCATATTTCTAATAACTTCTCCACTCCTTCAAAATATTGAACACCACTAGTATCTTCAGCGTCTGCCATCCTCACACCACAGCAGGCTACCCTGAAATGAACAGTCCTCAGACACTCGATAGACATAGTTCAGGTACACTATCGAATCGAACGATTACGTGTCAGGCACAAACTTTATTTGCCAATAGTAATTTGTAATAACAAATATTCATGTACATAAAAAGTATTGCAAACCAATTATTATTTACAGAACTAGTAAGTCATAATCAATAAATTACTGGACAAATTTAAAATTGAGGCAGGATGCAGAATTATTAAATATAATTTAGTACGTCGAAAACATTTTCTCACACGAAGATAAGGAGACTTTAGTTCTTCAACCATGTAATAAAGAAACAATTTTACAGACATCTCATACACACACTATATGAGAGCAATACGCAAGCAACAAAACGGAAATTGAATGAAAATGGAGTAACAGTTATCCTCAAAAGAAACCAAGCAACTGGTTGAGATAATATAGGTCCTAAGGAAAATTAAAGGAACGAATATTTCCATTGAAGCATCTACAATACTGTCTCACAAGAAATGAAGTAAATATTTGAATAATTATAGGCCAATTTGATAATTTTAATTGTATATCAATTATTCTGAAAAGACGTACAGGACCCTAACAACGAATGAAACAAATGATTTTCAAAAGCAAACATAGGATAAATGACAGTATACAAGCAGTCCTAGAAATAATGAGTAGAAATAAAGATAAAAAAAGTATGTTTCAATCTGATTAGTAGAAACCTTATATTATCTGGAATTTACAGACGATATTTATAAATGCTTTGGAACGGTCAATACCATTAGCCTGTTAACTTTGAGAACACAGAGGTGAAGATGAAATGCTAAGACCAGGAAGTGGTATAAAATTAGAAAAAGGTATACCGTACAGTATATATAATAATACCAAACTTTTCCTTTAAGAATCGTGATCGCATAGAGCGCTTTTGAAATAGAAAAACCAATTATATTAAAGTCTCATACGTCATAATTTTATGGACTCGGGACGTGTAACAAGTGGGTGCCGCGTGCAAATGTGTACTTATGATAGAACAATAAGTAATTGGTGGTTGATAATAAATAAACGTATATTCATTGAAAGTCAACAAACAGCCATACATTGGTAACCCGTCGATAGCGAAAAGTGCATTTACAGCCAGGATTCAAACGGATTCTAATCGTCAACGCCACCCGCTTCGCTGAAGTGAATGTGAAAATTCCACCATTCTGTGTAGAGAACAGGAAATCTGGTTTTATCAAGTCGAATCTCAATGTATTACAAGTAATAGTTCGCGAAGAGACTAAATTTAGCTACTTGTTTGCTCAACTCGAACCCAAATGTATATAGCATGTATGGGACATCATCCAATCGGAAAGACTAGATAAATATTCAGCGATTAAAGAAAAACTTGTTAATATGTTCGATTTAAAATAAATCGAATCCGTATGGAATCGATGAGATAGAACACGATGGGCGAGATACGCGCATTAAGCGTTTACTGACATAGTTCGAAATCGGAGGCGAGAAACCTAGCCAATTCTTACGTAGAATGCAGATCTTAGGTTACTGAAAACTTTCTTTAAACCTTGTGGTTACAGAAATTGCTGACTACGTAAAAAGTAGTTGAGATGAACCGACCATCGCAGAAAACACACCTAAGTATTTGAATTGTGGAATTAAAGAAACGCATAGAACTCTAGTTCTAGGTAACCAAAATCATCGTAGAATGAGAAGTGCCCGTAAAAATCGATATTATAACCCGTAAGGAAAATATTGTTTCTACTATTTTATTCTTAGGAACCAATGTCAACCGAATAAATGTAAACAACCTTACTCATGGAACGCGGAAAACTCCTGGCAGCAGTAAAAATAGCGACTTCTACTGCTACTAAGAATTCCCCAGGTACCCGCAGTTTTTCCACCTTTTTATAGCACAAAAAATTTGACTTAAATTTCTGGTGGACAGTGGATCTGACGTTTTAATTACTCCATTCTCAGATGCAGCTAAACCGAGTAATACGTCATATAAATTGTACGCTAGGAATAATTCAGAAATTCCTACGTATGGATTCCAAATTATGAATTGAGATTTGGGCTTACGTAGATAATTTCAATAGCCATTAATTGTCGTAAAAGTCGGAAGAGGAGTTACTGGGGCAGACAGACTTCCTAAATAAAGGGACACTAAGTCTGAAAATTTATCCAAAATTACAAAAAAATCGTTTTTTTAATTTTTCGTATTAATATAACAAGCCCTGTGGATCATATAGCTGCACATTAAATCCGATTCCGCCATCTTTAAATGCTCAGGAAGAATATTAAGTGACTTCTGCGTCATCCTGGCACGCCCCCTTTTTCTACCACTTGATTTCATTCGGTTTTTGGGATAATATTTTTATGTTGAAAAGACCTTCACGGAAGTAAGTACAAAAAGGGGGAAACAAAAACATATTAAGCTTGGTGGTCGGTCTGGTGGACTTATCAATGGAACTATAACAAAACTCACAAGCTATTACAGAAATGCAGAATATAATTACTGTTCCAAAGATGAAGGAGGCAATCTATGCTACTCGCTGCCACTATATATCAACTGATTTAAATTCACAGCACAAGAAGCGTCCTCAATTCATGGTGATTTTATAACAGAAACATCGCTTGGAGGATCAATAAGAATCATGAGTGTGAAAAATTATGCCTCATTAAGTTTCTGATGAACTAATATCCAGATGTGTCCGTGGCGCCACACAGAATCAAAATTAATGTCTTCATACACTTGTCTGGAGGAAATACCCCAAATAACTTTTTGTTTCTCGTAAGACACTTGAAACAGCTGTGGCTGAATTCAACATGGGCAGCACTACAACTCATATCAAGTCATCAATACACAGAAGACCAGTTCGTGAAGTGACAGGTGAAACAAAAGAAAAACGAGATACCCGCAGGAAATATGAAAGTAGACGATTGGAAACTGAAAAGAAAAAGTCAGCGAGAATGAAGAGTAAATATGGTAAATATATTGAAAAATGAAGCTTCTAAACAAAAGAAGGAAGGAATAACATATGGTGCAGGACAGATTTGATAAAAATGTTTCACTGTAAATAAATAAATATTTACTTTATTTTTTCAGAAAAATGTGTTTTTCTTGCTTTCATGTTTTCAGATACTCAAAATCTTCTATGCGTCACAAATATTAAGATATTGTTTTAAAACGTTTTGAACATATTTTAAAAGATAATACCTTTAAAAATAATAATTACTTTTAAAATTGTTTAGTCTAAGAGAAATAAAGTTTCAAAGTGAAGAAAAGAGCTATTTATCAAGTAAACGTATGAAGTTTTAGGTAAAACATTATTTCTTTCCTCATTATAGGCATCTATTAATGTGTAAAAAGTATGATTATTTCAAGTCATTTAACGCTAGGGTCCTTTTGAAAATAGCTTAATTTTGAATATAATTTTCTAAATATATCAATACAAAAAAGGAGTTCAGAGTCAAACTTTTGCACGATACTTTAGTAAATTGCGAATATGTAGACAATATTTCAATTCAATAGCTTTTTATTTTAAAAAAAATCCCAGGATTACTTCGTAGGAAGCGGTCTTAGCTGTGGCTCTTCCTCCTATTATGGACTACTCTCCGTTTTAATTTTCCGTAGCTCCTTTATAACCATAGCTGCGTGTTTGTTGATGGCCTTCCACTTGTCTGCTGACTCTAACATAACAGAAAACAGATTGACAATCTTTACTTCGTCTCTAAGAATATTTCTTAGATTTTCAGAATGAGGGCATTTTAAAAAAGCGTGTTCAACGTCTTCCTCCTCCTTACCACAGTTCAAGCACATGGGACTGTCTACTATCTGGAACCTATAGAGATATTTACGAAAACATCCATGACCTGTCATTAGTTGAGTTAGATAATAATCTAACTCTCCATGTTTTCTCCTTTTCCATGTTGGGATGTCAGGAATGAGACGTCCCTTTGTGGACTCTGTTAATGATTCCCTTCCTGTGTTTTTTATTCCTCCTGATTTCTTGCGGCATTCCTCAGCCAAGATGTCCAGTGACGCCATTCCTGCTAGAACACATGTTGCATAATCGGAAACGGTACGAAAGGAGCATATAACTCTCAACGCGCTCAGTCTATACACGGCCGCAGCCTTACGAAAACGTGCCCTGACCCTAGTGGTGTCTGCCCATATGGGAGCGCCTTAGAGCAATATCGACCTCACCACTTCAACCAGTCAAAGCCGTCGATTTTCTCGGGGTCCACCAGTGTTCGGCATTAACCTCGTGATGGCAGCGCAGACTTTTGCTGCTTTCTCACTCGCCTTTTCTAGATGACGCTTAAACGTTAATTTGTCATCAAGTTCAACGCCCAGATAGCGTAGCGATGGTTGTGACGTGATGGCACATCCGTCAGAGACTAGGGTGATAGTCTCCCTAACCTTTCTGCTCGAGATGAGCACCGCTTCCGTCTTATTCCCAGGAAGTTGGAGGCTTCCATTCCGATATTGTCCACAAAAATATTTGTTAAAACAACTTCTGGAATGAGTACCTGTAAACTTGAAAACGAAGTGTTCTGTTGATATGCAACGTGATGCATCATTTCACGTGACTAATGAATGAGTTACAAATTAACTAGAAGTCGAACGATCACGATATTCATCCGGCTATTACATTTCAAAGATTTGGGTTGCATTATAACTATTAATTATTGTCTGTATAGCTTAAAAACAAATTCTGGAAAGCGTTTCTACATATTCAAAATGGAAGCGACCTTGTGACATGCAATGCGATGCGTCACCACATCCTATGACTAAAGACTTACTCACAGTCGAACGACCGCGATTCTCATCCGGCCATTAGGTTTATTACCTGTACACGACTCATTTTTTTTAGAGCAACAGGCTAAATGAAGGTAATAATCCACGTGATGGCAACTCCCCTTTAATAGCATAGGAATATATTTGAAAAGAGGGATGACGACAGGTAGCCAATGGGAAGGGTTAAGTAGGACCAACCCCGGCTATGGTTTAATGGATCTTACCTGGCATTTGCCTAAAAGTGCTGCAGGACAAACCCTAGAAAACCTGCATTAGGTAGGTACACCCTTCCGACGGCGGGAGAGGGGTTTGCTGTGGGGCCACAGCATTCCCTTCTCTGTGCCTCAACCAATTTAGGAGTTAGCTGGCCAACTGTTCTAATGGGAACATCAAATACCCTTCCGACAGCAGGAGAGGGGTTTGCTGTGGGGTCACAGCATTCCCTTCTCTGTGCCACGACCAATTTAGGAGTTAGCTGGCCAACTGTTCTAATGGGAACATCGAACAACTCTTACCATATGCCCAAAGTCTGCAACCCCGGAACATACACCTCTCAAAACAGTCCAAGCTACCTCGGCTTGTGGGAACCTTAGTTCAAAAACAGAGAGAGGAGGAGGCATCCCCAAAGGTAGCCCTCTTTCTCTCTCCAGAAAGGTTCTGCCTCATTGACAACAATCTTCAAAATAAATTTTAATTGCCATATTATTTAGCTATGTAAGTAATTACGTTTCATTTATTATAATTTTCATCTTTTGTATTATCACTCAACTTTCCCTATTCCTGTATATCAAGATTTCTGGAGTAAATAAATCCAATACAAAACAAATATGCTTTTCAGAGAGATATTTAAGCCGTGATTCTCTGTTAAATCTTTTAAGATCCCCAATTAACACAGAAATTCCTTTAAGTCATCACATACTTTCCATTTATGTTTATTAGGTCCAACTTGTAAAATTTCAACAAATATGGATACCAGAAGTATTTAGACTCTCAAGGTACCAGTAGTAGTTTCATCTCTATTAGGTACTGGGGGTTTTCATGTACCAGTTTCTTTAGTTTCTGTGCTTATGGTACCAGTAATTTTTGACTTGATTAATGTACAGTGAGTCATCATACCAATTATGATAAAATTAACATCTGTCAGTATAGGTAGGTTATAGTATATGAAGAGTTAAATGCAGGTTAAATCACACTTTTACCAAGAGATTAGTGTTGAATTAAACCATTTTCCAGATTAAAATAAAGAAAGTAGCAATGCCATGCATAAAGCTAATAATTAATCTAAACTTGTGACTATTTGTATCCTTTCTCAAAGAATGATTAGTCTCAATTTCAAAGACACTTGGTTGAAGTGAGTTTCCCAACTAACAAAATACTAGGTCTGTAAATATGAATTTTCTCATAGTTAGCTCTAGTTATCAATGTAGTGACTGTCAAAATACATCATAGAGGTGTTTGGCTTGTGTATATATTTGTCAAAGGCTTATAATTCACAATTATAGAAGTTAAACACAGTTGACATTTTCATTGTGTTTAATTTTGTGTCTGAAAACTAGTATTTGGGTCATTCCATATCAAGTGACCAAATTTACAAATAAAATTTTTAGTAACCAACTCCAATCTTGCTGAAATTTTGTGTACGTACAGATACGTGTCTGAGACAATGCAGTGTAAAATTTCACCTTCATAATTAGTATACTTGGGGTCCTGCGGTCTCCAGCATACAGGTAACTAGTTTCAAATTTTACACGTCATATTTTGTGAATTTTCACACAGAAATAACAAAAAACCTTTTGTTACAATCAAGTTTTTTGTTACTATTGGAAAGAACAGACGTTTTTCTGTTGGAGTCATCTTATTTCACTTTTGAGGCTTGTCATTTAAGGCCAGAAAAATTAGTTTGAAAATTGCAATTTAAATAACATGATATACTGCATGAACGTGATGAAAACAAATCATTTTTACTCGTTTATTCAAACTATTGGTATTAATGATGCTTAATGTCAACCAAGTGGTTTTTATTGTGGTTTTGCAATATGCGAGTCTTATCTAATAAAATTAATGCTATTAGGTTATATATGCATTGCAAAATCATAATACTTGCATTGGTCCATGGTGACTGAGCCACTACCAATTTCATGATTTAAATGAGTGTGTATGTATACATCACTTCATTCAAGGTCTAATTTTTGAAACCCTATCGCCTAGGGGCTACACCCCATAGCCAGGCAAGGCCACTTCAGTGTTGATTATACTGGCCTTTGTTGGAGTGCATATTATAATTCAATTTGATATTTAAAAATGTAACATTAAATATTTAGAAAATTATTGTATAATTACTAACTTGGTTTTAAATTTGGAAGATTGTTTTTCCCTTACCTTGAATGTTGTTCTTCTTTATCACAAATTTAAATAATGTGTTGGGAATATATATCACAAAAATCAATAATCAAATTGTAAATAGGCAAATTGCAGTAAAGAAAATAAATTATCAAATTAGCATACAAACTGAATAGAAGCAGGTAATAATTATCTAAATAAAATAAGAGTATATAATAGACTTTATTGAGCAAAGCAAGTGTAAATTAAACTTCTGCAGCCATAACAAATTGACCCCAAAATCAAAAGTATGCTAATTCCAGTATGACTGACAATGAACTTCCTGCAGATTGTTCGTATAATCATATACGTATGTCACGACACGTAAATAAATAAATGCATTTTTCAAAGTAATTTTTCTGACCTTAAATGATGAGTCTCAAAAGTGAAATAAGATGACTCTAACAAAAAAAGGTCTGCTCTTTCCGATGGTAACAAAAAACTTGATCAGAGCAAAAGATTTTTTGCTTTTTGAATTAGAAAATTCATAAAATTTGAACCTCTTATTGAATAACACATATCTTGACAACAAAGTGAGCTTGAAAGCTGATACTTTGGCAGCTTAAAATCAGTAATGGCTGTAGTTATCTTACCAAAGCATAAGTTTGTAGAATGTTTTATGGATGTAGTTATCTTACCAAAGCATAAGTTTGTAGAATATCTTGTTTCAAAGTTATAAGCATGAAAAATCTGCCTCAAATTGACGTTACGGAATATTTTATCAACTTTGTGATAAAACGGCAATAAAACTAAAACTTTTTATACCTTTGAACTACACCTTTGACATACAAAGTTGTCCCTGGTTGCAATTTTTCAAGATGCTACCTGCTACAGTTTCACAACACTAGCACTTGAAACTTCACAATCTATTCACGCACACGGTTGCATTGTACAGGTGACATTTTTTCAGTAGACCCTGGTGCCCTCTCTATACTACTAGTGAAGCTTAGATTTTGCACATCACTTGAAGCTTTATTCAACACTAATACCAAATTTCATAAAAATCCTAGGTGGTACCAAAAAGGTGATTTGGGCACTTGACATGGAATTACCCATTTATCTGTTATCATTTGAAGAAAACTGGTGCAGAATCATATTGAATTCTAACAAAAATTGCTTGCCTCAAAAGAGCAACAGTTTTTTGGCGTAGCATCTACAAATTGCCAGAGATACGGGAGAAATGGGTATCTATGAATGGGCAATACTTCAAATAATATATTTTTTACCATTTTCATACATTAAGTGTGTATTTTTGATTAAAAAAATTCAGGTTTTATATTTACAGACCTAGTTTTGTTTGGAAATTTCTTCCACTTCAGGTGAGAGTTATGATAATTGATATGGAAGGAAATAATGATCCTCATTATTATCACATTACACTAATTGAAATATCAAATCCTGTATCTATTCTGGATTGGTACATTATAAATTAATGACACTGGAATTAAGAATATGTACAAGTTTATTAACACTGCCATATTTAAAAATTGTCTCAAGACTTTTTAGTTATTTGCTTATTGGCCGTTTTCTTAATTTTAACACTTTGTTTCTTTTTAAGCACACATTCCTCATCCATTGGTTTAATTATTTTTCCTACTTTTGTCACACATTTTGGTTTAATTAATTTTTGGTGAGCTTTCTGAGGAACAAATGTGTTTCCAATAGGTGCCCTCACACTTGCTTCAAAATCAGCTACAGATGTGAATGGAAATGGTAATTCAGCAACCTGAAACAATAATTAAATATTCATAAGTTTTATATGTATTAATAATTTAAGAATTGTAAGAAATAATACCATATTGCCATCTGAAATTTTAAATTTCTTTAATAAAAGTACAAAGTTATGAGCTTGAGCAATAGATGATTACTGCAAACAAATACAATTACTGAGCAAAATTTTAAAAAAAATTATATTAGAATAATGTAAATTTAATTAATTAAATAAATAGACAAATAACAGACAAAATCAAGTGATAATATATAAAGCAAATCAGCTGATAAACTCAAAAAAATTGGAGTTTGCCATTTGGTTTGTGTGAATATGTCATTCTTGTGGCTCTTGCATTTTTAATCACCTGATTAAAGAAACAATGATTGCAGAAACATTGTGTGGTAATTATTTAGCACTTATTTTTGTCTGTAATTTGGCTGTTTATTTATCTAATAACATACTTTTGACACTGACTTATATTTCAATGAAATTGTAATAATAATGTGATGGCCCTTCAAATATGTTATTGTGTATGCTAACAATGGACAGAAACACTTTCTTGAGTTGTTCAAGAGTCTATTCTTTTAAATAACTCCTCGGCTCTCTGAATCCCATACAATTCTAAGAGGGGGGGGGGGGGGGTGACAGACGGACGAGAACACACACAAATTAAGAAATAATTATTATGTAATTTATTTATGAAAAATAATATAAATATATTTCTACAACTATTATACAAAGTTAATATTACTATTTCGATAAAACATTTGGGAAAGTTTTTGGAAAGTGAGCCGACTCCTTTTTTCTGTCAAGATCTGCCATCTCAGTAAATTCTCCAATTGTACAGTTCCTTCTAAATATAGATTGTGATCATATGGTTTCACAGACCTTCACAACAAGGTTTAATCTCTGTGTTGCCTTGGTTAGGGCATTGACCTCATCCTAGCCGACATTCCGGGATATATTGTACACGAAACATTCAATGCAAGTATGTGTGGAATAATTTTCAATGGATAAAAGTTATTATGCATATGATTGTAAATAATCTTGTAAATTAAAGCTGTTAATTTTTGAATTGAGAACATACAAAAAATTGTCCAGGAGGTTGAATAAAACTATCTACATCAAACGATCAAAAAAATCACTTGGAATAATGTTAACTATGGATGTAGAGAAGTTGTCAGAATAACAAATTAAAATTAAGTTTCTGCCTTGATTATTTTAGCAATAATTAGAACTTTAGCATACCTCTTAAAGGATCTAAGCCTATCACATCAAAATTTTTACGAGTGTTATTGTTTATTGTCTTTGAGCATTTATTGAAAACTTAATTCTTTGAGCTAGTTTATCTGCTTTCCTCCACTCATTTCTAGTTACACTGTCATCAAACCTAAAGTACCACATAAGAAATAAAAATTTCTTATAACTCATGGTTGATCTGATTTGATTTCCAAGCCTGTTCTGTCCAAGTCCCAGAGCTCCATCACATTTACAAGGTTGGCCTTTTTTATCCCAATAAAAATTAAGACACCTGTCAAACCCATTATTTCACATGTATTTGTCGATTTACAATCCCTTGTATGTTGGTACTTGTGTTACTAACTTTTTTATATATTTGTTTGTTTGAGACACTATAGAATCAATCATATTGATTTCAATCAGTTTCAAAAATGATTTTTTCTTGGTAGAACCTTTTTTTGATTTTGTAGGACCAAGTGAAACTTTGATTATATATTTTTGTCCTGCTCTAAGTGGAGTTTTCCTGTTGGACATTGGCTCAAGTCCAAACAAAAACTTTAAAAAAATAATAAATACTTAAATTAGCAAATACCCTGAGCAAAAATGGAGCAAAATCAAAAGCTAATTGAATAAAACATTCACTTCAACAAGAACAAGATCCAAGAAAATGTATAAAACTGGAAGTATAACACGAGTGGATGTGCGGGGCATGGAATGCCTCACAACTGTTATCCACGCAATTTGAGACAATACTGAGGGTTCTCAGCATCAGTTACAAGGAAGAGAGGTAGCAGAAGGGGGAGAAGTGTTAGGTAAACAAATACCAATGACCACTGAGACATTCAGTCACTTTGAGAGGTTTGACAGCCAGAAAGCCAAAGCTGGGGCACACAGTGGAAGGGGAAAAAATATGTTTCAAATATATGGGATTTTAGGGTATACACACACTACATGCAATATGCAGATCCCAATTTTTGTTCAAATTTTTGTTGAAAAATATGTGCATACACAAGTAAATAGGATAATCTGGAAGTAGAGATCAACTACAATGTGCCAAGTAAATGAAGAAACATAATAATCAGAGGTTCATTATAAACAACATGGCAATGTGTTATGAAGCAGAATAAGTTTCAATAGAATACAGGGAATTGAGCTAAATGAGCTATATAACTAAATTTCCTTAATTATTATGTTATTGATAACATTTTATGTTTAATTTACCTGGTGCTCCTTAACTTTCTTGTTCTTTTCTTCATTTATAATAACATCACCCCTGTTTGCATCTTTTCGTGGTGGTACCGGTGGTGCCTTAATTAAGAAGCGCTTCCTTTTACTTTTAGAGCTAGTTACCATGCCATGTCCACCCCATGAGCCCCATCCAGGAAGAGATAAATCTATATCTTGAGGTTTAGATTTTTCTGTTATTTCTTGCTTTTCTTTCCTAACCAAGCAAGAATTTTACAAAAGATTTGTTAAAATGTTAACTTTTTGGTAGCTGTATTATATTACTATTGAAAATGAATCTCACTAAACTTTTTGCTTTTAAAAATCAATTTTTAATATTAGTCTTGTAAAAATTATAACTTTTATATGGATATATGACAACCTGGGCAACCAGCTAGTATTATTATAAAAAATGGTGCCACAACTAGGAACTTTTATTTATCTATTGACAAGAAAAAATTTCTCAAACTTAATTTTTATGAATAAAATTTGTTTTTTTAGTACAACAATTAGTAGTTGATGTAGTAATGCAGTATATTGTTGATATGGATAAAATCAATTCTGATGTTTGTCACAAATAAATTTCTTTCAGTTTCTCACAATTATAAATGAATTTGACCACCAGAATGGTACAGGCTTAATTAATGTAACAGGAGATGAATCTACAGATAATATAGAGGACCCTCAGAAATAGGAGAGAATGAAAATAAACATATAAAAGGCTGTTTCTTATGTATGATAATAGTAATATTGAAGGAACTAAATAATTATTTTGAGCAGCATAAGGCATAAATACGCTATTGGAAACTAAGACTTGAAATTTCTTAAATATTAAATAATCATGGTTTGTTCTGTAATCATGAAATTATTTCTCTTACAACGTTAATGAAATTAATCTATATAGGTATATTATATTCATTTTCCTGCCTAATAGAAAATTTAGTTAAATAAACACTCCAGGCACTGTCAGATAATGGCCCAGTATTTGAGAAGAACAAGACCACAAAGGAAACACAAATAAAGAATCTACTGAAGATCAAAACCTATTAATAGGAACAGTTAATAAACTTAATATTTTTATTACCTGAATTGTTCTACTACATCATCATCTGCAAATGCTTCACTAATTGTTAAATGTTTTTCTTCATCATCATCGTCATCATCAATAGCATCATCAGCATCTTCCAAAGTTGGCAATCCTGACTTTAGTGATTTACTTTTAACAGAAATGAATTTACTAGGATCAATATCATCAATAAATTTACTAGGTCTCTCAGTAGAAATTTCATTATTGTTAATCAGAAATTGTTCTTGGTTTACAGTATTCAATGTTGTACCAATTGTATTTTCTGATAATGGTTCATCAATGACTGGTATATTCTGAGACTGTTTAAATTCTAGTGAAGTGCTTGTCTTATTATTAGATAGTTCAGGAGAAATCCTATCATTCAATTTGTTCACAGCACTCAAATGCTGCAGTAATTTCTTTTTTGCTAATGATTTCATTTTTTCTTCCATTGTTGTAAACATGTCATCCAACTGTACCACTGACTTCTCATCCATGACATTAGTTTTACAATTTGCCCTTAATTCAATATTGGAAGATAATTTAGTCACTTCCCATGAATCAGTAGTACCAACTACATGGGTGTCATTATCTTTAGTACCTTTTGCTTTCAGGTTCTTCAGCTTAGGAGCTGACTTTTTTCCTTTTTTAACTTGTTTTACGATTTTATTACTAACCATTGCCTGTGTATCAATTAAACTATTTTGATTTTCTATATTTATATTATCACTTGATACAAAGTTCTCAGTAATGTTACTGTTATCTGTTTTTGAAACTGATTTCTGTTTATCCAGATCTGTTTCATCACATTTATTTGGTAAATTATTTTTCTTCCAAAATTCACGGTAGCTTTCAACAAATTTGTCAACTTCAGATATGTTCTGATCAGATACCCAAGGATTGTCTGCTTTCGGTTTACCACATTCTTTAGTAATCTCTTCACCACAATCATCATCAGAACTTTCTTCAATTTGAACTTTCTTAGTTAGATCACGACTAATGGCCAATTGTTCAGCAAGTTCTTTACGTGCCTGAAATATAAAATAAATTTTATATGAATTATTAAAAGGCTTAAACAGATAATTAAAAATTATAATTAATTTAACATGTTTCAGTCTTAATGTGGATCATCATCAGTTTTACAATAAAGTTATTAATTATAGATATAAATGTATGATGATGTTAGCTGATAGTCAAATAGTATAAAAAAATTAAATAACAAAGATACATAAATATATCTTATAAAAAAAATGTGTGTGTATGAATGTTCCGCATACAAATCGACACCCTTGAAGCAAATTTTTCCAAATTTCGTACTGTATTCTTTGCGATCAGAAGACAAACACAGATAGGGTAAGACATGTCTACAACCCCCAGGAGTGGGGGTGGACGGGGTTAAAATTTCATACATGCTAAAACAGACAATATTTTTCGGTGTCAAAGAGATTCATAGTGTTTCTAACAATGTAATGTGTGCATAATTTCAACCCCTAACATGCTTTACAGAAAAATAACATGAATACAACAGATATTAGAGTCAAACCAAAGGTTATGGATGTCACATAGTTTAATTATGACATTCAACTTGGCATTTAACCCCCAGGGGTGGGGCTGGATAGGGTGGAAATTTTGGAATATGCAAATATGGCAGATATTTGCGTTAAATAAATATTTTTCATGGTTAATTATATTGATTTATTTCTATTGATGTTGTTTGTGTATGATTTCAACCCCATTCATCATTTGTAAATGGCCGATTTTTGCATTGAATAAATATATTTTGTGATCAATGAGCCTTATAATATCTGTCTACATGATCTCTGTGTATTATTTCAACCCTTTCGGGTTTGGGAGGGAAGCATCCATAAGGGTGGGGGTGGTGTGGCATTACTTAAAATTATGAAAACAATCGAGATTCAAGTTGAATCCAAGGTTTTGTAGGTCACCGAGTTTAATTATTACATTCAACTTGTCATTTAACTCCCCCAGGTGTGGGTGGTATTTTTAAAACATGTAATATTGGCCGATATTAGTGACACAATAATATATTTCAGGGTCAATTAAATTCATAATATTTCTCTAGATGCTCTCTGTGTGTAATTTTAATCCCTGTCAGCTTGGAGGGGAGCAAGCTTAGGGGTGGGGTTTGGTGGGGCATTACACTAAAATAACGCTAATACGATTGGAATCAAATCTGGGGGTATCGATATCTCTGAATTTAATTATGACATTCAAATTTTTGTTTAATCCAAAGTAGAGTAGACACCTGGGAGGAAATTTTTAAAATGTTCAAACGGACTATATGATTTATGAAATAAACTTTTTCAGGGTCAATGAGTTCATGGCAGTTCGGCATGAAAGGTGAGCACATGTAGGGATAGGGGGCGAAGTGCATTACATATAAATAACGCTAAAGCAACCGAGATTGAAGTCAAAGTGGGGGTTATGGATATATGACATTGCAGGCAACGTCGGGCACCCAGCTAGTATTAAAATAAAATAAGTGTCTGTTTTGACATTATGCTTAATGTGTAGCATTTCTGAAGTTGATGTGTATTTGTAATTGCTATCGTTATTTAAAATTTGGTAATTATCCCAGTTGATAGTGTGATTGACATCTTAAATGTGTTACGAAATGACAGATAATTTATCATGTGAAAACTGAATTTTATGTCTATGTTCCCTAATTCCAGTAATCATGGCTCTTTTAGTTTGACCCATGTATATAGATGAACATTGTATTTCAATTGGAAACTACATTATGAATTTTGTTTTTATCAATACAGTATTACAAATTTTGTATAATGGTGGTGGATATGGTGATAAACTGAATATTATAGGATCTAAGTAGTTTTGTTAATAAGTTGTGTAAAGGTTTGTGAAATGGCATAGTAATATACGTTAATCTTCTGTTAGGATTTGTATTGAATATGTGGTCTGTAATCTTTTTTAATATATTTGTTTATAAAATCTTTTGTTAAAATATAATTTTTAATTACCTGTTTTTGTCCCATTAATATTTTAAATTATACAGACAAAATCATTACTATAAATGTTATATGAAGCTTTAAATATGACAACTACAAGTGACAATTAGAAATGTCACACTTTAATACTGAAGTATATGTAAGGTTTCAATTTTCATTTGTCATTTTACATACTTAACTGTGGCGATGAGTCATAGTTATAATAAAATTAATAGACATTGTGAAAACATTATAAATAATATCATGGAATCCACATGAAGGATTATATTAAAAAAGTTCACAAAATAAATTTCAAGTAAAATGGGACAAAAATGACAAGGTAAGTAAGAACAAGATTGCTTGATATGAAGCTCTGTACATGTGTTCACATGAACAAATTTAGTCTGACAATCAAATCTAAATCAAAAGATTAATGTGGGAAATATTAAAGCTCAATAAAATATAAGACAGGGAAGTCAATTTTCTTGCATGTTATACTTGTTTTTATGTACATGTAGATTTCTTATTTCTAAATTACAGTTTCAGAATTGAAATGCAAGTTTCAGTAATATATTAAATTCAAAATAAACTTGACAGAAAGTAAATACTTGGTCATTATATTTGGCGTGAACTGCTTGATTTTTGGCCCACTTTCCAGTATTACGATGACGCAGCGTGACTCTTTCTTTGGCTCTATTTCGCTCTAGAAGTTCTAGTTGCTTCAAAGCTGCTTCAGGATCTGTTTTTTGAAGTTGCTCAAAGTCATTCAGTTGTTGCTTTAAATTCTGTTTGCGAAGTATCCGGTGATAGCTAAAAACAGATGATTCAAAATGATACCAATTAAAAATTAATTTATGAATCTCAGCAGAAATAATTCTTACACACAACGCCAGATAAGAAAGAAAAATGTCATATTATAATGACTACAACATATAACAATTACTTCTGTTATGGGGCTTTTTATAACTTGCTTACATATTCTTTAAAAAATAGACTATTCCTCTCGGGGTAAACAATTGTGGAGTGGAGAGATTAATTTGGAAAAATTAAATTTAGTGATATATATATAAACACAATCTGGTAACAGAAAAATTATATAATATTGTCTTATCTGTTATTAGAACTTCCTTATGTAATACTCCTAACAATATTTGTGCAGTAAACTTTGTCCATGTCTAGCAGACTTCTCGCTGACGGTTTCCTTATACTTTCCACTTTACCTTCTCAAGATCACTTCACTCTTCCTTAATAAAAAATTCACTGTACCCTGCCTTTATTAACATAAATAATTCACTTAATTTTCTTATAATCTTGTTGTATTGCCATTCTCATTCCACTGTTTAAATTACTTTAACTTGTATAATATTGCATCAGCAGCTTGTCTGTACTATCCCGACTGCTTAAAATACTTTGATAGCTTTTTTTTTTATAAATACTTAATTTTGTTCCAATGAGCCCAGCAGATTACTAACATTGTAATAACTTATATTTTTCATCTGCTCATGGACACTCAGTAGGTACTCTTTAATCATATTTCACACAGATGTGTAAAAGTGATCAATCTGATTTCATAAATATCCTCTCTAAGGTACACTATCTCAACAATAGTTCTCAATAAATGACATCAGCCAACTCTGCCCCTGCACGGTTTTTCCCACCCTATCTAAAAGATGTAATAATGCATGGCAAATATTTCAATTTTGCTAAGTATTCCGATTTAAAATAAGTTTGGGACTTGAAAATTCTTGCTCATCACAAGTATATCTTTATGGTATGGTAAGATATGCAAATGAAAGTTATTTATGTAATTTAAAACTTAAATCATAAAAGCATTAACTTATGGACGACAGAGGTTAATATTATGATTCTTAAAAACGAATTGCTTGAACATATGATCATATATATGAAATTTTTACAACAGATTGTGTTTAATAATTTTTAAGTGCATAAAAACTTAGTTCGTTTAATGTCATATGTAACTGAGACTAAAATCATGAAGTAATGCAAACTAATAAGTGTTTATACATTATATTAAACTTCAATCTGATGTTTCCATTTTAAAGTCAACCTTTGATTGGGTATTAGCTAAATTCAAGAGAAAGTCAGTAAATCACATTTAAAGTGAACTTGTCAAAACAGAATTCGATACAGAAAACTATGACAATATTTACTAACCCTAAATATGTATGATGAAATATTAATACCAGGGAATGGGGGGGGGGGGGATGCAGAAGTAATACTTGTCCCAGAAATCATGTCATATGAATTAGTATATCAATTTTATTCATTGTCTGGATTTGTTAATTCTGTATTGTTTAAATAAGAACAATAAAACTTTTTAGTTTCAATGTAATGGTAAAAATGAAACTGATAAACATCAAGAATGAAATTAGTGTTAGTAAATGAAATAAACAAATTATAATTAAAAAAAGGGAAAGGATCCCAGAAACAATGTGTGGTATTTATATGACCCTTTTTGTCTGAATTGGCTATCTTTCTTATTCATTATTTTTAATCAGATGTAAATTTTTCATTTTAAAATTATAATTAAAATAACTGCATTTAAACTACTTAGAAATGGACAACTATATAAAAAAATAAACTACTAGGCATTTCATCAACCTTTTACTTTTAATCTTCTTTTGTCTATATGCCTTTGATTCTCTGTATGACTGTTGAGCTCTAAGTCGTGCCAATTCTTTGCGCCTTTCCATAAGTTCTTCCAAACTTAATGAAAATTCCTCTTCTGCAGCCTGCAATAAAAGATTATCATGTTCTTTTACACTTTCATGAACTTAAAAAAAAATTAAAATTAAACATAAAATTTAACAACAGAAATTAAACAGACATGAAAAGCACAACAGCTGCTTCTCTAGGACTAGACCTAATTATGGAAGTCTACCCTTACTCCATCCTTGACTGCCTTCCATACAACACGTAAATTAAATACCTGAAAAGCAACTCAACAATAAATTAAACAATTGGCACCACATTTATCATACCGTGTTCTATTAACTTTACCTTATATATGTAATGCAAGTAATTCAAAATGTAATTATTGCTATCATAAGTCATTAGTTTATTGTTGCAAAAGAAATTATTTTTAGATGCTAAATAATTTCATGTTTATAAGGCAATGTGAGCAACAGTAGACTAGTAAACTCAGCAGCAAGTGAGAGTTTGAACTTTTTAGACAGAAAATTCATCAAATTGATTAACCAAATATCACATGGTTGAAGGATTCAATACACCACAAAACATCTTGATGAAATAAAATATTTTAATGTTAAATTTAATTGATGATACTCACAAAATTCACCGCATAGAATGCAAACATTTAAATCATTACTCATTAATAATTCAACTAATCCACCAAAAGTTGAGTGGGCCATATATGAAACTGATACTATAGAAACAAAGGAAGTGAAATTTGGAATGTTTTTCAATGTTGTCAGGATATGCACAAATATTTTAAAAAGTGCAAAATTAAATTACCCATTAGCCATAGAGAAATAAAAAAAACTTCAAGAACTTTAAATACCTTTCTTTCTTCTTGCACAACTTTACTGCCATTTAATACTTCTGCAATTTTTGCTTCCAGTTCAGATTGTGTCTGAAACAAACCAGTAAGACAAATAGAGACTACAAAATGAAAATTAGAAAGAAGAAATGAAACTGAAAAAGTATGAGAGGAGAGTGGGAACAATGGAGAGCAAAAAAAGGAAAATGACAATATAAATCCAGAACAGATGGTTAATCTCTATATAAAAAAAGAATGAATCTTTGAACCTTTGGTGAGTTTTCGTGCACATGCATGCAAAGAATTCAATGACTAATATGTGTGTTGAATAAATATTTTTGGGGTCAATGAGTTTGATGGTGTTTCTTTAAATGTTGTTTGTACATAATTTCAACCCCTTACAGCATGATATTGGAGCATCCTTAGGGGTGAGGGAGGTGGGGCATTTCATAAACATAATGTGAAAACAACCAAGATTGATGTCTGGGGTTATGAAACTTGCTGAGTCAGTTAAGTTGTAGTTCAGCTCCTAGGAGGAGTATTTTTGTGTCTCTCAAGGTACAACTAGTATATTTGCCTCTTTTAAGGTACCAGAGCATTAAATATAGTATTTTTTTTAGACTTTCAGATATTTTAAGTAAGCAAATAAACATCAATACAGATAAAATATTGAAACTAAGATGGTAAACACCACATACCACGCACAATTCTTACATTTGCAGTTATGTTGTTATTTATTAAGATGACTAATTCAAATTTGAGAAGAGAAACTTACTGGACACTTATTTTTATTCATGCAATAGTTTATGAAAACATCAACCATACAAACGAAAATATAACATTAAGACAGCATACTTGATATTCTGATATAATCAATAAATGGTGCATATATAATGAAAAACAGTAATAGCAATCAATTCATGACACTGATTCAGGAAAACAGAAAGATAAGTTTGACCATTTACTAAATAATTAGTTTAAAAAAATAGTTTTCTCAAAACTTTTACATTTACTGATATAATACAAATATCATGCAAGTAGAAATTCCAAATCAAGCTTTATGTAGTTCTTGAATTCTATCCACAACATTAGGCTTCATGTGCTAACTGGTCATATTACCACCACATTAGTACTTTGTAGTGCATACAAACGATGTAAATTAATTGAGTGTTATTTTATTTGTTATTTATGTATTTTAAATTATTTTACAAAATAAAATATCTTGAGAAATTGTAATTCCCAACTTGGATCTGGTGAGGGTCAATGATTGCTTCCCCACGTAGTTGAAGAACAAAAAAGAACCAGGCGTGCCAATCTTAGAAGCGAGATTTTAGCACATTCACACAAGATGTTTGACCAGATTGGCGCCATTGTGACCATGTATTCCCATGCCCCTGATTTTGGCCATGTGATCCCCCAGAGGGATTGAAGCTAATTAAGGAATTGTGATTTGCAGGGACACAAACCTAATTCCAATTGGGTAAAATCTAAGACCCTGTGTGGGGAAATTTCAAACAACTGACATGTAAAGGGAGCTGAGAGAGCAAGCAAGAAGCAGTTACATATTACTTTTCAAGGCAGATGGATTTTAAATTTGAGTTAAACTTTATTAATGGGTTAGTTAGATTCTAGTATTGAGAAGTTCCATTTTAGTTTGAGAAGTTAGACTTAAGTTTTTCAAGATGTGAGATTAAAGTATTGAGAAGTGAGTTTAAGTTTTGAGAAATAATATTTGCATTTGAAGAAGCTGCTTTTTAGTTTACAGGGAGTTGGATTTGTGTTTTGGAGCAGAAGTATGTTAGGTTATTATAGAGCTGTCCTGCTGACAACAACTGTAGACCAGCTGGGTGACCCGTTTTCCAGGATTTACGTGGCATTGCAGTGTCTGCTTGAACCATCGGGAAAGTCTTGACCTGACATGATCTGCAAGAGGTAATGTACTGAAAATAATGCCATCAAAGTCGGTTCATTAAAGCTATAGCACCACTGTATTTTGGCCTACCAACCTGCTGTTAGAAGTTGTGTCTTTTTTTTTTGTTTGTTCTGTTTAATTAATTTTGTAAATTAACCATGGGGAGAAATAAAAAAACAGAAGTGCCAACAGCGACACAACCGCACAACACAGTTGACAACTCACTTTTGTCAGCTGTGTTGTGCCATTGTTTCACTCTAGGCTCTTTTGTTTTTATTTTCCTTAGCAACTGAAGAAATGAACAAGGTTTCCAGGAACGTTGTGTGGTATTTATATCATCACTTCTTTTGTCTTTATTTTGAGTAAATATGCAATTTCACAACCACATTTAACAATCCCACCACTAAATGTCACTCCACTGTTAGGCCCTGATACCTCCTTAGAGAGAAAATTCTTTTTATTATAAAATGATTTAAATTAATTGAATATATAATGGGATATGATACTAATGTTTTTTTTCTTACTTCTATCCCTTTGATAAAGTGTTACAAAGAAGTTGTGTTACATTTGCCCTTTACCAATTTTGCCACTCACTATTTCTTCATGAGAATTGACTATTAGCCGACACCCACAATCACACATTAAAACCAAGTTTTCTGGAAGGTATTCATTTAACACTTAACATTGGCTGCTCTTGGACATTTAACAAATGTAGTTTATTTGCTTATATTGGCTCCATGGCTCTAATGGTCAACAATAATTCCATGTTCAAAGGGTATTAAATTGCATAGTTTACCCATATATTTAGAAACAAATTGCATCTACTGTTGTGCTAAACAACCAGCTCCCCATTTTATATTGGTTTGGTCCTCTAGTATCATATCAGATCTAATTTACCTAAAAATATCAGGTGGTCATAATAATCTGGCCAGTTAACACATATCAATATGAATGTAAACATTTAGCCGTGTCTGCCTTATTAATTAGATATTTGATGTTTCAATTGCCATATTCCCTCAATAAAAGCTATGAAAAAAATATATTTAACTTTTTTCAATACAGTAAAGCTTACACGAAATGATGCTCCATAGTTTCTTGTTGTATCAATGGAAACTGTATCACTGGAAGCAAGTGGGAATGTCAAGTTGTCAGCTACACGATTTCTGTGAACAACTGCTCCCCACTTACTCACTTGTTTCTTAACATTGGTAAAGCCAATCACACGCTTGATCTGAAGAAAAAAAAGTAATGAAACATCAATAAATAATAATAAATTAAATTTCATCATATGGTGTGTTGACAATTGTATGCTCTGTATGATGTAATTTTTTA
Source organism: Zhengitettix transpicula (assembly GCA_037074705.1). Lineage (NCBI taxonomy): Eukaryota > Metazoa > Arthropoda > Insecta > Orthoptera > Tetrigidae > Zhengitettix > Zhengitettix transpicula. The sequence continues at coordinate 116,704,748 of CM073592.1, read as the reverse complement.
TGTAACACACAAAATAACATTTAAATCATAAATCAAAATGATAAATTCTAGAAAATATTCCCATAAACAGTTTCAGAAGATACTATTATTTCCCAAATCAGCTTTCTTCTCAGTAGATAACCACAGCAGCACATATAACAAAAAAGTGTGTAGTCTCAATGGTCTAAAACAGATGTTAATGTGAAAAATGAAGTAATAAATAAGACAATGATATTTGTCTGCTCTGCAAGGTTAGTGGAACAACAAAGCTCAGTAGGTATGAGAGGGGACATTTACTAAGAAATGGGTAACAGGTTGGCATCCCAATTTCATTAACATAACATAACATGGTGGAAAAATTGAGATAAGAGTATAGTGAAAACAAAATTTGCAGAAAATATTAATGTTGGAAAACAGAATTTGACAAAATTTCAAACAAAGCTTCACTCTAAAGATTTGTAAACAGACATTATGAAGATCAAAGATTGAAGACTTTCCCAGTGTAATTTTTGGATAAAAAGGAGGGTATAAATATAACACTTCGCCTAGAAGATGACGACAGAGCTTTTAGTCATCGAAACATTGCATTTTAATCTATTAAACCCGTTTGAAAACTGAGAACTTTTTATCCAGACATTATGAAGCATTATGTTAAAGTAACAAGAAATAAAATTAATAAGTAAGAACAGAATTGTCAATTATAGATGTCAAAACTATTAGAAATCCACATATTAAAATGGGAAAATTCAACAAATATTAGTAAACTACATTGGAAGAAAAATATTCCAAGTTTGAAATTGGGCAATGTGCAGACAACTCATTCTTGTAAAAAGAATGTGGTCGCAAAGCTTTCAATACAGCTTCACAATGGAAGTCTCAATAGCAACGTCAAATGCAGATTAGATTGAGAGGTCAAAGACAAGATGAGTATAGGTGGAAATTAAAGTACATTGATCTCAGTTTGAGCTATGGTACAATATGAAGGAATAAAATATAAGACTAAATATATAAAAGTTGAGAATAATAATAATTATTATTATTATTGATCTTATACAGACACTTCATTTTTTATTTATGTATGTTTCAATACATATTCGTATCTTCTTCAGATTTTCTTCCAAATTATTATGAAGTAGCACTAAAAACAATTAAAATGCTATTTATTAAGTTCACAAAATTTAGAAGAGGGATCCAAGGAACACTATTCACATGGGATTCTAGCAAGACTAAATGACAGACAAATGATAACAAATAATCACAAAAATAATAATATAAATTTGTTTGATTCATTTAATCTTGCTTTGATCTCGTTGGTGTTAAGTGAATTGTATGCCTCATTCCCCTTTTCTAAATTTTAATAACATGTTTTTAGTGCTAGTTTGTTATAATAATTTGGAAGAAAACCAGATGAAGATATGAAAATGTATCAAAACATTGTTACACTCTAAATAAAAAAAAGTGTCTGTATAAGGTCAATAAATGATTTATTAATTATTAATTATATTCAAGTGACATCAAATTGCCTACAATTAGTGAATATGGGGAACAGGAATTGTCATCTAAAGGGAAATGAGATTGATGGTGTTATACTTCAGAGATGAAGTTCAATAAAGATTTGGAATGTATGGCAGAACAGAAGCAGCTGAACAGAAGCAGCTGATGACGAGGTTAAGGACACATTCTATAGCAAGAGAAGGAATGTCATAAGATGCCCATTAAGTTTCATTGTTAATTTTTTTTAGAGTTACATGCAACTTGATGCTAATCCATGTGATGGTAACTCTGCTTTAATATGATAGGAAAGTTTAGAAAGGGGAAAAGCGGAAGGGTAGAGCAAGGTAGCCAAGGACCCTTGGGCTATAGTTTAAGGATCCTACCTGGCATTCACCTCAAAGTGATGCAGGACAAACCCTACAAAAGTAGATCAGGCACTTTGTATTTATTCCATGTCTCACCATGGTGGGAGATGGGTTTGCTGTGGGGACACAGCATTTCTTTCTCCATGTCTCAACTAGTTTCAGAGGCAGCTAGCTGGCCGACTGTTCCAAAAAAAACAACAGAAAATAACTCTTACTGTATCCCCAAGGTTTGTGACCCAGTACATGAACCTGTAAAAACAGGCTGAGGGGCCTCAGCTTGTGGGAACCTTAGATTAAAAGCAGAGAACGAAGAAGGCATCCCCAAATGTTTCCAAGTGTGAGAACTAAGAACTGCTTCTCTATATTCATCTTGGGACTGAGCCTGAATTTAAAAAGAATAAATGGATTTACAACCAGTAAAGAACTGTAACGATTAAGGACTAACAGGCTGCAACACATAAAAGGTTAGTTTTTGTATACTGATACAGTGGGAAAGTGAATAATAAAATAGGGCCTAAATGGGATTTGTCAGAATAAAAGTAAGGGATCACCTATTGGTATGAACATTGTTTAATCTAACCTTGAAGGTTATGTGACATTTATTAGGGAAATCAAAATGAACTCTGTTTAATAAAATATTACAAAAACTGTCGTATGCTGATGGTATAGGAAAGTGGGCAATGGTAGGATCACATAATAGAATGCGTATACAATTCCAGGAGAAAAAACAGTTAAAGTGGGATACATAATGACCTGAAGCAAAAAAAAAATGTAAATGCCATGGGATGAAAGGGGAAATGAAATGAAAATACAGATCAATAGCAGATAATTTAGACAGAACACATCTTTATGTAGTTTAGATCTTAGATGACAGAAAGGCAGACAATATTATTTCATAAGCAGGCAGAGGATAGCCAGTAGTCATAAAAATAATATATAAATTTATTGGTCAAGACCTTCAAATAATAACGGAATTGAAAATGCCAAAAGCTTCTAAAACTATTAAATTAAGATGAAATAGCCAAATACAGGCAAAAGAAATGATGATATAAATACCATACAGTGTTTCTGGAAACCTTGTTTATTTCTTTTGAGTTTGTCAACTGTAATGTGTGGTTTTGTCACTCTTGTGTTTTCTTGGAACCTAAAGAAAGTAACAACGTTTCTAGAAACTAGATATTTATATCAGCACTTCTTTTGGCTATTTTATTTTAGTTCTCCTAAAACTAGATTCCATTTTATACAATCATATTACTTTTCTGTCTTTAGAATATCAACCAACTGCTTATTAAATAATGTGTCAGAGGAGTTTAAAACTGGCATAGAGGCATGTACAATGATTATTTAAGAGTGATTTAATTTTTCAAGTCAAGAGCCTTCATTTTGGAGAGTAGGTTGCTGATTAATGTTTATGGTCTAGCAAACAAAGTGCATCAGTGGAGGAATAGGATGATTGAGAAACCATTTCCGGATATATGGGCAGTAATATTAAGTTGTGTAAGTAAAATGTAAATTAGGTTAGCAGATGTTCAATTAGTCAACTATTTTATTAATTATAATTGTCATGGTTACACCCATGACATCATAAATAGCGCCCTCTAAACAGATAATGTCCAGAGACATAAGGAAAGAATTGTTCTGAAGTAAAGGTAGATAGGGTAAGGAGAAGGTTGTTGAATGGGTGTTTGTAGAAATGACTATAGTGAAACTGGTAGAGATGTAATTAATGTATCCTATTGTCTAATTCAAAAAGAGTAAAGTAGATGAAACAAATTAAAATATAAAATGTCTGTGTTAAAACTAAAATAAATAAACAAACAAACAAGCTGTTCTTGTGACATTTACCTGTAAAAGGCAACAGGTATTACAGCAATGTCTGATATTTGTAAGAAGTGATGCTAGTTAAGGACAGGAAATGCGTAGTTACAATGCTTTGAACAGTCACAAATCTGTTTGTAAAGGAACTTACTAAATTTTGTATATTTTAAACAGTCGACTATCTAGGCACTCTGTAACTCCATGGTTTTAAAACAGTAGTTTAAAGAGGCCATCTACATAAAGCAGTCTCTGAACTCAAATTCAATATATATTGGATAAATCTATTATTTGAGATTCACTAAAACAATAATGAAAGACAATTATTCTCAAGATTTTTAATATTTCCCAGATATCTCTAAAGATCCTCATTTGTTCCAGACAATAAAGGATAACCTCCATGTCTCCCCTGCTCACTTAACAAACAACACCCATTCAATTTAGCATCTATTCCCACATTTCATCAGTCGATTGCCAAGTGCCACAATAACAGACTGTCTGAATCAGCCTGAATTAGATAGGTGTATTTCACTAAGGCATGCACATATTTCAGTTTCCTAACTATGATACTTCTTTCCCTGATAAAGAACAGTGTTTTTACTGTACATAACACTGTACCTTCCTTTTACCTCTCCTTTTATAAAATCAGTCCTTAAACTTGTGTTAAATATCTCTTCTTTAGTCTACTCTAAGTAAGACAATGGTATACTCAAATAATGTCTATTCCAGTTTCACTAAACCATTGTTAACAAATTTCAAATACAGATTATGGCCACAGTGTTGTGGAAAAACCTGATGAAACCAATAATTAAGAACGGAAGCTTACAATAAAGGAAGTAACAATTACAGTGCACTATGACAATCTTTTTAAAAGTATTTCAAATAACTAATGATTGTTAAATCATGACCAAACTATTCCAAACAACTGTCTGTCACATCACATAATATAAATTAATGAGTGATGAAAAGTTTTCTGGAATTAAAACATTTGATAATCACAATTCGCTAAAGTTGAGTTGACTCACTCTAGGGACGTCATACCACCTCTTCCACCAAGCCCTGCCCCATTGTATTCTCTTTCTATTCTGTGATGTCATAATGGGTGTATTGCTTAGACAGGGAGGGGCTTGCAAAGGGTGGGGATGGGGGTCTTTGGAGTGACTAAACTCAACTTGTTCCTTGAAAACTTCTGAAAAATCATAACACAGCAAAATTATAATTAATTTGTTTAAGGATCTGCAATACTTACCCTATCTGATTCAGTCTGTTCTAAAGGCCGACGTAAAGTTTTTGATTGGTTTCTGATAGAGCGCAACTTTCTACCAATTCCTGCATGAGCAGCTCGTTTCTCAAGAGATTTTGTCAAATCATATATCTTAATGTTATTTTTTTCTTGCGTTTTACCAAGGTTAAATTCTGATATCTCTTGACTAATTTCTTTTCTAACTGCTGGCTTGATTCTACACATGGAAATATAAAAAAAATATGAAATAATTGTGTAACATATCTGTGATGCAGACAGAAAATGCTAAAGACATACTTTATAGATTTTCAAGTTAAAGTGAGAAACAATTTTGATTGTTTATTCACGTGCTAATAGCTATTATAGTAAGAGTACATTTCTTTTAAATTAATGTTTTGCAAAAATAAAAGGTGAGAAATGATCATAGGCAACATAATATATATATATATATAGTTTAATGTTACGGTTTAGTTAATATTGCATTAGAAATTTTATAATTATAGGAATGAATTTCTCAGTATATTATGTCCTGAAAGTGAACTCCCATTATGCAATTGTTTATATAATGTAATGAATAAAATAACTATGATTTATTTACAGATTTGGCAAACCTGACAACAAAAATGTTATAAATATTATTTCTAATTAACTTATCAACAATATAGAAAAAAAGATTTGCTTGCATATTTTTAAAGATAAATAGCAATATCTAACTAAATGTGAATTAGTTTGTTTCCCAACAGTCAATTTTTATGTTGCGGTACAGCAATGAAATTTTTTTTATTTCTATAATGATAAATTTAAAGAAAGTATTATATGAAACAATGAACTAACATTTTAAATGTTATCGCTCCAGTAATTTTTTTTTTACCAATTACATTCCAGCTAGATGCAACAATTCCCAAATAGAATTGAAAAAGCCTGCTGATGTAGCAATCAATATCATCATATAGATATGGGCAATTGGAAAATGGTCCAAAGATGCACAGGGATAGTTTTCATACATAATCCAAAGAAATAAAACAACACTTACTGTAGAAATTACCAGAATATTGCACCTATTTGACACACAAGGAATTTTTTCTGAAGATTATATAATAAAGGTTGCAGACCTGTGTTGAAACAAGACTAAAACAGTGCTGAATATCAGAACTTTGGGCAACAATGAGAAAAGTAAATATAAAAAGCTACTTCATTGGTCTTATAAGAAATATCAGCCAAAAAGACTGTGTGAGCAGAATTTGGAGCCAGCAACTTGTTCAATGCAGAATGGGGTATGATGTGAGGTTATATCACAATTTTTGTACATGTACATCATTGCAATTATCAGAAGAGCTGGATACACTGGTAAATGAGTTCAGATTGAAGCTAGAATTATAATCTTTACTATGCTGATGAAAAACTAATTTCACCTATCAACGTGGTCTTGAAAGATCTATAAGTTGTGAAGCATTAACATTTTACTTTTACTGTACATTAGGAAAGCAAAGGAGACAGTTTTGAATTGAACACATCATTAGACGAGGAATAGATTAGTCTGTCTGTAATGAGTAAAGTACATAAATGACACTTAAAAACTGTTGCAAATAATAATAAGTGGATGTATAGAGATTAAGAAAGAACACCCACCTTTGTTTGCCATCCAATTGCAACACGGCTGATAATAATTTGGCATGTTCCGTTTCGAGAACTTGGTCATCATCAGAATCATTTTTGTTTGATACTTCCTTAAAGTGTGGCATGGCTTTGTAACTGCACTAAATTACAACAGATAAGGGAACTACTGATTAATATAAAAGTTACTAATAAATGGTACTACGTAATTGTATGAATAGTGATTGTCCTTTAATAAATATTCAGCATAAATAATTTTCTGAACATTTTATAACCTCCTTTACTAACATGGAACACAATGTTTACAAGAATTTCTCGTTCACATGGTCGACAAATAGTTAGGTATGCGATTGGGAAGTGACGTAATCGACAAAAAGAATCGATATACAATACTTCCTTATCGACTGTTCAGTCAGTAATATAATATAATAATTTTTGAATAAGAAAAATAACCAATACAGACAAAAAAGGTTATATAAATACTACACACCGTTTCTGGGATCCTTTTTCCTTTCGTCAGGTGCTAAGAAGAGCCTAGAGAAGCACAACTGCACAGGTCAGTTGACAACAGTCAAAAGCAATAGGCACAAGGATCCCAGAAACGTTGTGTATTACTTATATAACCTTTTTTGCCTGTATTGGCTATATTTCTTATTCATTATTTTCAATCGGACGTAAATTTTTTCATAATAATTTTTATTTAGATAAAATTTGCTACGTAATAGAATCAGTAAATTTTTACATTTCTCTTAACATTTATTGATATTAATAACTTAAAAATCTTTACAATTAATATAAAAATACCATAGAAACATAATCATGAAAATAACGCAGTAATAAATCAGTCACATAATTTAGAAATTTATGTAAAACTATTTTGTTAAATATAATTCTATTACTTTTCTATAAAATATTTTTATGTTGCACAGTTTTAAACCTTCAGGTAATTTGCTGTAAGCAAAAACTACCTTACAGAAAATATAGTTTCGACCTTTTCTAAAACTTAAGTTTGGCAATACAAAATCATCAGTACTTTGGAGTAAGTAATTTTGGTTTTCTTTAAAAGTTTGGAGAAAATTATTTGGCATCAATCCTCTTTTTATTTCGCAGAATTTGTCCACTTGTAGTCGTTGAAGTATGTTTAGAGTAATATGTATGATTGCGTAATAAGTACAGCCGAGGATTATTCTCGTTCCTCTATTATGTTTCAGTTCTAATCTTACTATGAGCTTATAAATTATTGTTCCCGAGAAGGGAAAGTATGACAAGTTATAAATTGTTTTTCTGCCCCAAATACTTCAATATTTACTTACTAATTTTTTTGTTTATTTACATATATAATCAATATGATAATGAAAATTTAACTTATCATGTACCACTTACTCCATTATTTTATTTGTTCTAAAATTTCAGCTATGATTCTGTTAATTTTAAATATACCTTTTTTCTAATAAGTTCTTTTTTACCTTGTTATTTCCCGCGTTGTCATATATCCATAACTCCACATTTGACTCCAATCTCGGTTGCTTTTTCGTTATTTTATGTAACGCACAGAGACCCCTATCCCTAAATGTGCTCACCTCCCATGCCGAAAGGGGTTGAACTCATAGACTCAGAAAAAGTTTCTTTCGGCGAATATTACGGACGTTTTAATATGTTCGAAAATTTCCATCCCCGCTACTGTAGGTTAAATAAAAATGATTTATTCGACGCAAACATCGGCAAGTTACTTTGTTTGAAAATTTTTACTATCGCCCCACTCCACCCAGCTCCCGCCTCCGCGAGTTGCCCAAGTTGTCATAATTAAACTCAGCGACATCCATGTGACACCAATTTATATTGTTTAGCGGTATTTTTTATGTAATACCACTCCACCCCCACCAGTAAGGGTGCTATACACGGAGAACATGTAGAGAATTTTTTTAAATCTCATTGATCCCGAAATATATTTATTGGACGCAAAAATCTGCCGGTTAACATGTTTTAAAATCTCTCACCCCACACCCCACACCCAGGTTGTCATAAATAAACGCAGCGACATTCATATCTCCTAATTTGACTCCAATCTTTGTCGTATTTGCGTTATTTTCTTGTAACGCCCTTCCACCCCTCCCCTAAGCGTGCTCCCCTCCCATACCGAAAGGGGTTGAAATTATACACAAACAACATTGGTAGAAATACTGTTGATATAATTAACCATGGACAATATTTATTCAACTCAAATATCGGTTAAATGGCAAGCTAAATGCAATAACTAAACTCAGTTACATTCATAACCCTTTACTTGACTCAAATATTGGTTGTATTCACGTTATTTTCTTGTAAAGCCCCTCCACCCCTAGTTTCAATTATTTAATATTTTATTGTTGCGTATAATCGCTGTTGGAAGTTTTTTTTATTATTATCTAATAATTTTAAATCATGATTTATATGATTGTGGCATTGAATAAAAAAGTATTAGATTTAATTATATATTTCAATTAAAAGCAAATAAAATAAAAATTCAGATACTTAAATCTAACAATATAAAAAGAAACATGATACTTAACCTCGCGGTTATTTCAGGGCCTTCTCATCGAGCAGTATATGTGTTTTATCGCTACATTATCAATTTGAAATGAAGGCGACATTTAAATAATATTTTCCGAGTTGGATGGTTTCGTTCTACTAATTGAATTGTAACATATATTCGGTTAAAAAATATATTCGTGATTTTTTTAAATATATATAAATAATTATTAGGTATTAGTTAGGTACATCACAAAAATGCTTGATGTAGTATTGCAGTAATCTTCTCAAAAATGAAGTTGGATATGTGTGTTTGATTGCATGCGAAAACGAAATCGGTGACAAAGGTTGGTTTCTAAGAATGATAATGTCTCTCTCGAAAGAGTTCTCGGGTTTTCACACGGGTACAACAGCAATTAAACCGCGACGTTTCGCCGACTGCAACCTCCGCTTAGATTAATCAGGTGCCTTGAAAATGACAGCTTGTCGTCGTCGAAACGTCGAGGTTTAATCGCTCTTGTAACCGTGTGGAAACCTGAGAACTTTTTCTTCAGCAAAGGCGCCGGGAAAGCCTCTGATCCCTGAATATCATTTTCGCGCTCTTAAGATGCGAACTGAATCACTCAGGTTAAGGACATCTGAGTCCGAGTGGATCAACCACTCGCATCTTCCTCCCCCCCCCCAACTGAATCATTCAGATAAAGAGCAGCGCAGTCGCTCGCGCTCTTGTGATCCGAACTGGTATTAGTTACTGCGTGAGTGTCCGAACGGATAAAGCACTCACGAACTGAATCGTTTGAGTCTAGAAGTCTTATCATTAAATAATATATCACATATTTAATTACAAAGAATTGAAACTAGTAAGCACAAAGAATGCAAATTTTTCCCTTAAATAATTTAAAAAACATGGACCCTTTCTTTACTGCGAAATTATCGTCAGGAGTTTATTTTGGAAAAATTAAATTTAGCGGCATTTGGAAAAAATATAGTAACAGAAAGTTAATATAATTTTGTCTTATCTGATGTCATAGAAATCCTGTCTATAATCTTCGTAAACATTATCCAACTTCAAAGTTGTCCTGCACTTACTACTTTATCATCTCACTCTTTCTTAATAAAAAACCCCCACCAAACTCTGCTTTTATTAACAATAATAATTCACTTTCTTATAATCTTGGAGTAGAATTCGGATCACGTCCTTAATTACTAAAATTAAATTATATTATTAATGCAAGCAAAGGACGCATTAAAAAGATCAGTACAAGAAAAATATTGAGAGAATAAAAATTCAGCGAGATACAATCGATTACAATTTTTAAACTGCGAAGTTTAAAGGGTGAGGAGGCAGTCCACGACGTTGCCACATTACATAACTAAATTAATTTCGATGGGAAATTATTTCCAGAACTGTGTTCCGATATTTAAGGTAAACTGTACCAACAAAGATTTTTTGGACAAAGCAAAGTTAAAACTACAGTTTAAAGAATATAATGAACATAATTGAATTTCGCCACTCGTTAGCACGCCATAAATGTAATATGCAAAATGAATTAATTACTTAAATTGGACTAATCATTGAAATTATTGATGAAAGAGCATGAAAATAATTACATTGATTCAATTAATCTAAACAATTGGTTTATTATGAACAACTATTTACTTTACAAAACAAATTACTTGTTGAACATTACATCCATTTTATTATAAAATGTCCTTTTCTCTTACCTCAGGGTCTTTATTGGGCCTTTTTAAATAAAGAACAGTTAAAACTTTTACATTTCACTACTAAGAAATATTTTTATAAACTTTTGAAATTTAATTAAAATAAAACGAAATGAAATCGAAATCTGACGATATTCTACCTTTTATTAACGTTTACAAATATGAATTTTTAGAGATCACGTGGCTGCGAAGAAAGAGACAACACGTGGTTGCTTGCACGAGAACTTTATTAGGACGTCTGGACTGGCCGAGCGCAGCGTAAGAAGTTGGCCTCCTCTCTCCGGTGCCTCTCAGAGGTGAACGGGAGAGGGGGAAGGCTGCGTTGCCTCGTCGACGTTAGTGTGGTCCATATCTTTGGCCCCACAGTAGCCCCCCGCAGAGAGGCGGAGTCGGGGATTGGCAACATATATACAATAAAGGATAAATAACAAACAAAAATAAATAAAATAAAATGTCATTATATACACGGCAGCACGCACACTTCTAGTGTTGTTCAATGTTCCGAGGGTCCCTTGCTGGTTGAGTTGTCGGGGGCTTGCGGTAGCACTGCGGGGAAGGAGAATAACGGGCGGGCGCACCTGCCCGAGTTGCCCGGGTCCCAACGGGCTGTCGACTGATCCTGGAAGGAGGTATTGGGCGTTCCCGGGGTACCGGCTGCTGTGGTGCTGAGATGGGAGCAGGGCGCGGCGGTCTCTGCCTCGGGCGCCGTGAAAGCCGGTTTCACCCTGTCTAGCGAAACCCGGACCTCGTTCCCTCGTATCCGCAGTACGCAGGTCTTGTCCCTGCTAACGATTTGGTGGGGCCCCGTATATGGCGGCCGGAGCGGAGGCCGCGCGGTGTCATCGCGAAGGAAGGCGTGTGAGCACGACGCCAATTCCTTAAACGCGAACCCGGAGGGGCGTGTGTGCCGAGCCACTGGCTAGGGCTTGATCCGCAGTGTGACTTGGCGGATCCGGTCGACAAGTGAAGTCGGGTTGAGTCCGTTAGGTTGACTCGGTTCGGGGGCGAATAATTCCTCGGGTAGCCGAAGCGTTTCCCCGACTAGGAGCTTCGCCGATGATGCCTGAAGATCCTCTTTGAAGGCGGTGCGTATGCCAAGCATCACTATGGGAAGTGCCTCCAGTCACGATGCGTCGGTGTGGCACATCAGCGACGCCTTCAACTGCCGGTGGAATCTCTCCACTAGGCCGTTGGCCTGCGGGTGGTACGGCGTCGTCCGTGATCTCTGCCATCCGCCGAATGCGCCCAGAGACTCGAACAAACGCGACTCGAACTGCCGGCCTTGGTCCGTAGTGATGACTTCGGGGCAGCCAAAACGGGCGATACAGCCGTGGAGAACAGCGATGGCCACGCTGTCGGAGGTAATGTGCTCCATTGGGACCGCCTCTGGCCAGCGTGAGACGCGATCGATCATGGTGAGCAGGTACCTGAAAGGACCTGCCGGTGGTAGAGGGCCGACGATGTCTACGTGGACATGGCGGAAACGAGGGTATGCCGTCCGCGACTCTGGCAATCTCGTTCAGGGGCACACGCGGTTGGCTTTTGACGGCCATCTGAACGGAGGTCGGCAAGCGTTGCAGCCAAAGCGTCCGCAACACCTCCACCGAAACCGATGTTCCCGCCAAAACCCTGAGGTGCCGCAGGAACTGCGACGGTGACCGGTCTCCCAGCGTGGCGTCGGTCAGCAACTGCTGCGTCCGTCGTTCCTGGGCGCTATCAACTTTGAGTTAAGTTCATCGTACTTGCCCGATGCCGGTGGGTTGAGGATGACGTCCTGAACCTCTTCTGCCCATCGCCCGTCGAGGTGTGCCGCTACGTGCGAGAATTTCGCGGCGTCTTGTGTGATGCCGACGATCTGGAACTGGTGCTCGACCTGGGCGAACCACAACTTAATATTACCCGGGCAGAAAGCTGGTAACTTCGGGGTTATCCTATAAACCCCCGATGTAGCCTGCTGCTGCTGCTCCATGTACACGTAGGGGTCACCAATTTAGAGACCACGTGATTGCTTGCACGAGAACTTTATTAGGACGTCTGGACTGGCCGAGCGTAGCGTACGAAGTGGGCCCCCTCTCTCCGGTGCCTCTCAAAGGTGATCGGGATAGGGGGAAGGCTGCGTTGCCGCGTCGACGTTAGTGTGGGCCATATCTTTGGCCCCACAAATTTTTAAATGTTTCATATTTTACTCACTGTTGTACCGGTACCGAGGGCTATTGTAGAGATTTTACAACACACTTTTCACCTTGAACACTTTAACAGACCACGTATCACTGAATTTACTTTGTTTCACTTTGCCAAACTCCGGCCGATTGACCACCGGACACAATTGTTCCGAAACCTTCGTTCCACCTCTATCCGTCGACTTTACTTTGAGCTCCTCGATATCGCAGACCAAATGTGGATTGACGCTCTCGTCTCTAATTTCCGACCGAATTAATTTTTGTTCTGTCTTCTACTGATATTGTTCATCAACTGCCAAACTCAATTACTCTGTATTCCACAATGTCCTGTGGCAGACCAGCAAAATTTCAACTCCTTCCGCATTCAGCAAGGTTTCGTAGTTGACTGCCGCGTACTCAAATCAACAATGTCCTGCCTGTTCAGTATTCTAGACCATTATTGTATCTATGTGTTCACTGATAACAATTTAGTTCAATAATCTCTAATTATTAATTCTTTTAATTTGCCCTTTTATCATTACAATAAATATATATACATATATAATATTATATTTATCAATCAGATTACAATTTAATCTATAATCTAATGTGGTAGCTTTAGCGTGTTATTTACATATTATACATTATGGCACGATGAGATCCCCTCCAGCGAAGAGAACTCCTAAATATTGTCTACAGATGTGATGGCCATTTTCTTTTCAGTCTTCTTGTTACATCATTTTCTTATAGTGGCTGTAATAATGGATTTGGATGTGATTAAAGCTTTTCGTGAGGACTAACAGTTGGTATTTTTAAGTCATTGTGTATTTGTTCATTTGTTATGTACCAGGGGGCGTTAACGATGGCTCTTAATATTTTAGACTGGCATCTTTGGATTATTGCTGGCACATCCCTATATTTCTATCCCGTAGTTCCATATTGGAATAATTATGGTTTTGCATAGCAGTACTTTATTTTCTATGCGGAGGTGTGACTTGCATCCTAGTAACCAGTACATTTATTTTTGTTTAATATCCATTTGTTTTCTTTTCTTGGTTATGTGGATTTTCGACCTGAGTTTGCTATTGAGATGTAGACCCAAATATTTGACAGTGGGTGATTTAGGAATCTCTGTGTTGTTTGTAAAGATTGGTGGACAATGTTTTTTACATAATGTAAACGTCGCATGACACAACTTTTATTTCATTTATTTTATTCTCCATTTCTGAAGCCATACTTGAAGTAAGTTAAGATATTTTTGTACGAGTGATGAAGCCAGGTTTATATCCGTATGTGAGGTTAGAATCAGTGTATCATCTGAAAATGTTCCTAGAACAATATTTTTGACTGTTGGTAGATCAGAGGTGAACAACAAATACAACAGGGGGCCGAAGACACTGCCCTGGGGAACTCCTGCATTAAGTGGATGTATAGATGAGACGTCTTGTTTCACTCTTGTATGGAATTTGCGATTGGTTAATAATGATTCCAACAATTTATAGAACATAGGCAAGTATCTTCTTATTTTATATGGTGAACCTCGATGCCATACTTTATCGAATGTCTGGCTTATGTCTATGAATATTGCTGGACAATATTCTTTATTTTCGAAGGCTCTATTAATGTAGTTTGTTATTAGGTGGCACTGCTGAGTTGTAGACTCAGTCAAAAGCCAAACTGATGATGTGGAATCCAGTCGTGTGAAGTTGGGATCTATTCTTGAAAGCAATAATTATCCAGAAGTTTTGAAACTGATGAGGGCAGACTAATGGGTTGGTAAGAATTAACATTTTTAGTATATTTACCAGGTTTGTTAACTAAAATTATGTCTGCAAACTTTAGTTTATCTGGCCAATAATTTATTCTAAATAATTTATTCTAAATAAGTATGTAATAATCAAAAGACCTTTTCCAGGTAATTCTTTCAGCATTTTTACAGTAATGAGATCCATTCCAGGTGCTTTTCTAATGTTCATGTACTGTATCATCTTTTTTAGTTCATTCGGTGTGACTGGTGCTATTTTCTCGATTTTTGACAATAGAGTACTTAGAGAGTCATCAATTTCAACATCTGGATCATTGTTGTGAGGACAAAATACCTCTACAAGATGGTTAGCAAACACTTCAGCTTTTCTTTATCACTCTTGGCCCACCTTCCTTCAGTAGTTGTCTGTTGATAATTGGACTCATTGCAATTGTTGGTTTACAGAAAGATTTAATTGGCTTCCAAATAGAGTTATCATACCGATTTTAACTTATACTATAGCTTTTAAATGATTCTTCGTTCCAGGATTTTAATTTTGCTTTGAGTTTGTTATTTAGACGATTAAAAGTAGTTTTATCAGCTGGGACATGGCTTCTTTGCCATTTTGCTCTTGCTCTTCTCTTTTCCGCTACAAGGTTCTTAATTTCTAATGGAATATTTATGACATATTTCTTGCGGGGTATTGTTTTTGGTGTGGCTTGTTGCACCACCTGTTGTACTGTTTCAATTAAGTTGTTTGTTGCTGCTTCAACCTCACTTTGGTCTTTTAGGCTTATATGAAGCTCAATATCTTCATTTAGCTTCTTGCGATACTGATCCCAGTCTGTTCTTGAATTGTGTAGCTTTAGTAGTGTATGAAATAATTATTGGGCTCGTGCTGTTCTTTCACTGGAGTATGGTCAGAAGACAGATCACAATTTGATTCCACATTCACGTAGGAGGAAGAGACTCCACATAAGATGAAAAAGTCTAACAGATCGAATCCGGGGTTATAGATGTTGCTGAGTTTTGTTATGATAACCCGAAATGCCAGGCACCCAGCTAGTCTTCTAATACATAAAATTGCCTGTACGTGTGTATAATACATATATATATATATATTTTAAATAAGTTACAAATACTCGGATAGTCTTGCTCTATGCACAAAAACTTTGTTCCTTTTTAAAGGAAAGCCCGAATCCAATAAAACATATTACAAATCACTCAATTCAAAAGTAAAATTCCTTAAGTCATTTATATTATTTTTATAACTATTTCTTTATTAATTATTAAATACGAAAAATTTGTATAATTTTTTGTTCAGCAATTATTACAAGTGGAATTCTTTTACACAGTGCGGAGATAGACTCTGTTCTTGAGTAGCCACCGAACCGTCCACATTACCCTGTTGAGAAGGAGAACTTTTTAATCAAGCCGGAGCTAATTTTAATTTTATGCAGACCTATGTATATCTGCTGGCGCCCAACAATATTTTATTTTAATGTATTTTTGTATTTTTTGTAGTTTCAATGTAATAATTTTTTTTAATATTAAGTAATAAAAAGGCAAATCATTACAATATATATATCGAAGCGGGGAGTTCTTTCGCCTGAGCAAGTGGTTCAGATCTGATCACGTAAAGGTACGGTTTTGCCCATCTCTAGTCTCCACAGGTCAAAAATCCAGCGGTCAGTCAGTAGCTGACCGCTGACTGGAGCACTTGTATCTACCTCTCATCTAATCTTCCGTTCTCCGTTTATTCTCATTAAATAAACACTCTAGAAGTTCACAGCATCCCCAAACTTTTTTCCCTTTGCTGTAAATCTCAAAAGTTAGTATTGCCGAAGATGCCATTGACATTATCCTGATACAGAATTTTTAACTGAAGAACGTTGACACAAAAATATCAAATTAATTTTTATTATGGTAATGGGATACTGAAACGGTTGCTACAGACCTTGGGCATACGGTAAGAATTGTTCCCTGTTCCCATTGGAACAGTCGGCCAGCTGCCTCCTAAACTGGTCAAGACACGGAGAAGGGAATGCTGCGACCCCACAGCTAACCCCTCTCTCGCTATCGGAAGGGCGTGGGACAAATACCCAATGCCCGACCTACCTGATGCATGTTTTTCTAGGGTTTTCCCTGCACTACTTTTAGGCGAATGCCGGGTAGGATCCTTAAACTACAGCCCGGGGGCCCAAGTTAACCCTTAGCTACCTTCCTCTACCCTTCCGCATCCCCTCTTTCAAATCCCTTCCTATGCTATTAAAGGGGAGTTGCCACCATGTGGATTACCCTCATGTAGCCTGTTACCCTAAAAAAAATTGCTTCCGCCGAGCAAGCCCAACCCATTTAATGTGAAATTACTGTATGTGGCTAAAATAGATTTTACATTAATAGACTATTAGAGAAATGTGAAATTTCAGTGCTTGGGGTGATGTGTAAACAATCCGTGGAACAGGGTAACAAAGTAAATGCCAAGCTATTTATGTGTAATATTTCCATATTGAACAATTCCTTATTTTGTAGCCTACCAGAGAAAGTGACATGTTTATATTTCTAACATTTATAGATATCTTAGTGTTGCTTTTTAAAACATCATATTCCATGGATAATTGTTTGTAATCAGACGCTTCTTAATTTTTAAATATCTATTAAGTTCTTGTTACTTAGCAATTACTTCACGTTTTCAACAAAAACGTAACTGCCATACTTTTTAGGCGATAATTAGGTTCAGGTTTTCCACTAACCACTAACGAAGATTTGACACACAATGGAAAATTTAATCTAAATCATGGAATTGTGATGGTTTTCACCAATATTTTTACTATCTAGAATTCATAGACAGATAATTTTAGTCAAGATGTTCTTCAATGTCTGAAGGCACTTATAGTTAACAACATGATAAGATAAAAATACTTCCAAGAATTACGTTTTAGGAAATTAATTTCAAGTATTAGGTGGCCACTGTAACTCAGAAGTTATGAATCGCAGCGGTTTCCTGTTCGGCTTGTGTTTGGCGTGGGCAGTAAGTTATTTATACTTAGCTAAAGACAGAGTTACATTTATATTACTTAGTCTTGCCTGTTATAATTATAAAAAAATATTTTAGAATATCAAAGATTCAAATTTGTGGTAGGAAAATACTCGAAGAAGATACAAAAAGATATCGAAAATGTAGTAACAATATAAATAAAAATTTAAACGTTTCTATAAGATCATTAATTCTTTTATTAAATCAAAACAGACGTTTTATTAAAACAAACATGCATAGGCATTCAGTGGCGTTTCGTAACTAAAATTAGTGTGCAGTAGATTTGTTACCTTGTTTCGAAATTGTGTAAAAGGAAACCAGCGTGTATAAAAATATTTTTTTTCCAGAAACTTAATAAATTCGTAAAAAAAAAATTTCAAAAATTTTTTACTTGCTGTAAATTAATTTTTTATTCCATTAATTTCCATTAATTTAAAAATGAAATCAATTCTTCTTGTCTTAATTTGAGCGAAATCCTTGGATGATAACTGAGGAAAGTTTTCCTCGTTGAAAGCACTACATGTCATAGTGCTTGTTGGAATTTTTTGAATTCTTATCAATGTTAAAAAGAAGCGCTACCTCTGAAGTAGTCATGGAAACAGCCAAGAGAATTTTTCCCAGTTTAGTTTTTTCTAAAACTTTATTTAGCAGGGTCTGCAAGTAAAATGCAATTAACTGCTATGATATAATAATAAATCAAATGACTAAGAGTATTTGGAGAGGGGGTTATGCGAAATATATTTTCACACCTATGGCTTATTACATTCGGTTCAGGTATTTACAGGTTGACAATTATTTGTGTAAGTCTTGTGGAAGCTTTCGTTTGAGTCTTTTATGGGTGTTTTTTTTGTCCTAGGTTTAATTTCTTTGCACTTGTTTTTAGTTTAGTAACCAGCACGCTAGCGAGATTGACAGTGCTCACTCTAGTGATGGGGCCGAAATCACTTCACTGTTAAAAATAACGTGTTACTGGAAAGTAACTGCTACCGCGGTAACGTGTTACTGAAGCTAATATGTGATTGAATCACTCTTAAGATTCTTCGACTCGCGTGGAGGTGGCAAAACAAAGAGATATATAAACATAATAGAGTGGCTATATCAGCGTTACAGCGCTCTGGGTGGCAGCAACAAACAACACTGACCGCCATTTTTTAGTAGGTCCACTTTACCTAAAACCCGATTTGTGTTATGCTACTGATGGTGGAAGTTTTGAAGTTTTTGTGTTAAAATAAATTGTTTGTTATCATAAATCATGCCAAGCGTGTGTTCAGCCTACAATTGTAATAATCGTAGTTTGAAAACACATGAAGTATCGTATTTTAAGTAAGTATCAGCATAATAATAAGAAAGATAGCCAAATACAGACAAAATAAGTGATAATATAAATACTGCACAACGTTTCTGGAATCCTTGTCCTTTCTTCAGGTGCTAAGAAGAGCCTAGAGCGACAAAACTGCACTCGTCAGTTGACAAAAAAAAGCTTTGGAGGTTCTGTTGTGTCGCTCTAGGCTAGGAACGGTTACATGTAGCAAATAGAATGACGAGGCTACACATTCAGTATGAGGCACAGAAAATGAAGGTAGACACTAAGCAATTCTGTAGCAGATGCCATGAGTTTTTGTAGAGACTTGGGTTTGTCTGAATTTGTAAGTTGTGAGGGCACGGTAAAGTTCATAAAAATGGTAGATAAAGCATTTGATTTGTTGAATTCGTGCAATGTTATGAACAAGGGTACAAAAACTCCTGTGTTGAGAAGTAATAGAGTGACAATATGCAACACAGTAGAAAGATCTGTACAGTATTTTATGAATTTAAAGCTGTACGATGGGAGTTTAGTCAGGGAGGAAGATGGGTGTGTGTGGGATTGTTTTAGATCTTCTCAGTTTGAGGCAACTGGTAGAGAAGTGTGTGTGGAACGATTCTCCAGTTCTCAAATTTATATTAAGTAGGAGAATGAGCCAGGACCATTTAGAACTCTTCTTTTCTTGCATACGAAGATGTGGGGGAAATCGAAATAATCCAAATGCATTACGCAGACAGAACCATCCAAAAGTGCCAATAGTACGGGAGGAATTTTGGAGACTGGTTGTACCAATTGAAAAATATAATTTTAAATCTTGTACAGATCACAATTTTGATCATGATTGCATCCCTGAATATGAGAGATTAACTTTAGATTCAGAAAAAGTGGTAGAATATATTTCAGGAAGTGTTGTACGGGTGGTGGTAAAAAACTAAAGTGTTTAGGTTGTTTAGAGGTTCTCCTTGATCCTCGCTTTGAAAGAAAAACGGGACTGATTAAAATAAAGGACTTTAAAGACAAGTTAATCAACCCGTCTAAAGACGTTGCTGAAAAAGTATTGAAGAATAACGAAACGCAAATAGGAAAGAAGAATTTACTATTAAAATTGTGTGTGGAGGTATTCCGGATGTTGGGACATAAACAAATTTTATTTTGTGTATTCGACCATTTAATAGATTCGGCCGAATTTGGTGAGGAAACTCGCTACTCAATTTTAATAAAGGTTTTATTAAAACATTACTTCAATTGCAGAATTCGTCATATGTGTAAAGAAAAAGCAATGGATGAAAGAGGACGCAACATAAGGCAATTGTATACCAAAGTGATATTATTTAAAGGTCAATAAATTTTTCTATGTCTTGAATGTGTTATATTTACTTAAACCTTAAAATATATTGTCCTTAGAGATTTAGTTTTAGGTCATTTGTGCGACATAGTTCAAGGCTAGCAGACGATGGGGAACGCCCACCTGACAGTATAAAACATGGCGACTGAGTTTTCAATTTGCTTCAAACATGGCGGCGACTTGTCCAGTCTATGTTGTTTATATATGTCTTTGTGGCAAAAGCAGACTGGGAGGTTATGGAGCGCTGCCCGCCAGTGATGGAGTAAATCACGCTGCTACTCCTGGTAACGTCGCTGAGAACGTGATTTGGCCGGTGATGAAGTGATTTTCAGGTAGCGTTTAACCGGGTTCGGAATCCAGGGAAAAAAGAGATGAGAATAAGAAGCACTTCTTAGACAAATAAATCTACTGAAATAAGTCTATTTCAAAAAGTCTGATATCGCGGCACTTGGCAACTGACTGAGGAAATGTGAGATTTTTCGTCAAATTTGCAAGCACGGGGTGAAAGTGACAGGCGCTCTTATTTCATTCTGCAAGAGACATTTTATCCTTTTCTGTATGGAATAAACTAGATACATTACAGATATCGACTAAGCATTATATTAAATATTTTTGTAAATACAGCAAGTGCACCATAAAAACAATAGACATGGTGAGAACAAGAACAGCGGACCACTCATTTTGCCAAAAAGCTCCATCCAGGCTCCCGCTTTATTTCTTGCTTACGTTTCTAAATTAGAAAAAGTCCGCAGACATGTAACAAAGTACAAAAGTAAATTAATTTCCATTAGTCGTAACGCACTTGACAGTAAAATAATGGACAATGGACCCTGATAACGAATAAAACTGGATTAATATTATTGTAGATTCAACTACTTGTAACACAACGAGCTTTATTTTGATTCATTTTTAATATATGGTACGTTTAGAAAAATCTATCAAGGTATGTGAATGAATGATCGTACATTCAATTTATTTGAATTTCTCGATCATTGGATTTTGCTAATCACGAAGTTGTATCTGACTTTTCTCTTAATTTTCCTTAAAAATCAGACAACGAAAATAAGGAGAATTGTTGGAAGAGCCTATATACCTATAAATAAATATAATGAAAAACACAAAGGTTGACTTCGAAATTAGAAATATTAGTATAACATGGTTACTTACTTCTAATTAGCCAAATATGAATTGAATTGATATAATTCATGAAACCGAAAAATTCTGACTTCTACCAACTTCCAGTGCGAAATGAGAGAAACCAATGGTAATAGTTTTTTACTTTAAAATTTCTAAATAGCAGTTTTTATTTCATGAATAAGAAAGATAGCCAATACAGACAAAAAAGGTTAATATAAACACAACACAATGTTTCTGGAATCCTTGTTCCTTTCGTCAGGTGCTAAGAAGAGCCTAGAGAAACACAACTGCACAAAAGTTTACAATTTTAATGGTTTATTGTATATTGTATTAATAATTTTTTTATTGGAAATATATTAAAAAACACCTTTGGTAAAACTATTCTAATTAGATAATTAGGTAGTTAACAGACAAAACTAATTGCTAAGTAAATACCACACAACGTTGTGTTGTATTTATTTTACATTTATTTTTGTTTGTTAACTAGTTAATTATTTACCTAATTAATTATTTTTATTCACATTACTTTTTTCCTTACTTCTCCTTAGAATCGAAAAATGATTTCATATTGTGATGATTTAACAAAGTTCAAACTTGAAACAATAAAAAATTTAAAACAAGCGCGACTATAATAGAACTGTCGCAGTTAAGAAGGTTACAACAGCAGTTACTGAAATCACCGGTTAAATAAATCACTGGTTAATGAAATCACCGGTTACTGGAACACGTTATTCCCGAATCACTGCTACCGAGTAACACGTTATCCGGAAATCACTGTTAGCCCACCCCTAGCTCACTCTCCCTTGAAGCCTTGCGTGGTGCTTCCTGTGCGCATGCGCATAACAATCACTCTGAAGCGCATAGCTCCATACATAGATTTTTTTTTATCATTTTCATAAACCGGGGGATAGCTACTGATAATGAACTTAAGGATTTTATATTTTACAAGTATAAAGAAATAATGAAAGAAAAAAGTACTCTTATTACAAATTAGCGTTAATATCAAGTGGAAATTGGGGGTGCTGCAATTTCACAGTACGTATACGCGAGCCGCCACTGTACACAAGTATATTGTTTTCCAACGTGAGTTTTTATATCAGATATAAAGGAATTCATTTTGTTACCGACAACTTTTATTACGTCGACAACAATAAGCGCTGAAATGCGAAATACATACGACTTCTTTGAAATGGCGGAACTATAAATGTTAATAGAGTCAAAGTCCAAACATTGGGCTTTGTAAACTCAAGTAGCAAGAAACGACAGCACAACGAGGGGAAAAGTTTTATGATATTGTTTCAAAAGTATTGTGGGTTAACCGTTTCATTTCACGGAAGTCGTATCCTTATAAATGATTTAAAAAAATTAATGTTGAAAATTTTAATATTTCAAAATTGATGTCACGTATAAAACTCCTTACTGTCGTTTCCAATAAAATTTACAATCAAAGGGACCTCATAAATGAGTTAATCTTCAGAATAAGATGATTTTGGATAGTTCAAAATCCTATGAGATGTGGGATGAATTTGTGGTCGCTTCACGTGGAGTTAACTAAAATGTAAGAAAATATTATTGTTTCTCAATAGAAAAATGTTGTTTCCTTAAGATTTTATCACGAGCGTATTTTGAGATACTGAAAGTTGATATTACTATAAATCTAATAGATTTTAGGTTATTTGGACATTCCCGCATTTAAAACTAACATAGTTTTGTCTTCTCGACGTGTGTCTTTCGTAGTCCCGGGTTTTATACATTTTTCTCTTTCCTAGGTTTCAATTTTACTGCAGCCTTCTGTCACTTTTTGTTTACTACTTCTAGACTTCGTTTAGTTAAAAAGTATTATACTCGTATTTGCAGTATGCTGCAGATGTTAGTATCCGAAGGCCAATTCCAGTGACTTCTGTCCCACGAGCGGCCTGTTCCCAAGGTGGAACAATCTGCTCCGAGGACTGCAGCCAGGTGATTCTTTGCATTGACCAGGGAGATGGAACCTACATCCAGGTACCCCTGCAGACCTGCAACAAGCCGCAGGTGTGTAGCCAAAAGTACGGTAACTGCTCCTCGACGGACTTGAGCTGCCCTGCGGCCAACCAGCCCTTCGTCTGCACAGGGCCCGGATACTTTCCAGATCCCTACGATTGCACCAGGTACCACGTTTGTCTGGTTGCTGGTGGAAGCGCATACTCCGAACAATGCGAGCCTGGCTGGGCATACCACTCGCTCACTACAGCTTGCAGGTGAGACGGATCTTACGACCAATTATTTCTTTCATCTCTGTTCCAAATTAATATTTCTTAAAAAAAAACAGCGCTTATAACGTCATTACTTAGATGGATTTCGCGATATTTTTTTTTATAAAACACGGTTTCATGGAGGAGACAAATAATATTTATCTTCAACATGTAGTGCAAAAAATTACGTCGTTTTCATTTTTAGAGTATCAAAATATATTAATAGATTCTGAGTCACTTCTCTTTTTCTCAAATTTTCGTCATTAGTCTATTTTACTTGTACTGTTACTGTTCCACCAATGAAACGGCCACTTTCTAATTCACAAACTGTCATTTTTTTTTGCATTCGAATATGAGGGCGAATCAGAAAATCTTTACCGGACTTCTTCAGCGGTCCGAAAACGTGGAAACCACTAGGAGGCGAGGTCTGCACACTGAAATGCCCAGAGCATTCACATTCCACGTTCAGCCAGGATGGAGGTGGCCATTCAGTCTTCGGGGCTGTAAAGAATATTGACAACCCCAGCACCAACCAAATTCTAGGAGGCTAATGTGTCGAAGGTTGGGGTTATCCTATGACGAAACCACCTGGTTATAATTCTTCTGGTAGCAATAGCCAGTTGTTATCTGAGGGATATAGCCCATCTTGAGAGTCTAGGTAACTAGAATGTGCCGAAATGTTCCAATGGCTTTCGGGCAAGTGCAAATCTACCGTGCGGGGCGACCCTGGACACGTCGGTGCTAACAGAGCAATGCGCGCAGCCAACAAAGGCCGCCCTTCGAGCAACTTGTTACCTCGGGGTGCGTTGGGGCCCTGATCTATTATCCAGGTTCTCTTAAGCCCAGATGGGTTGTTGCTTGGCTCGGTGGTTTAGCGGACAGAATCTCTCTTCTGTCCTCCTATGGGTGCAGGCCCCAGCCTGCCAGGATTTAGGTATAAAGGTATCCCCGTTCCCTCCTTGAAGGTTTTGAAAAAAGAACTATATATATACATATATATTGTAATAATTAATATATAATAATATGATAGATGTGGGCGCTTTAAAATAAAAAGATTGTTAAGGGAAAACTATTAAACAAGATTTATTATAAAAATTAAAACACATATAATATACAAAAAATATTTGGGATCTCAGGGTCTTAAACTGGGTTTGATAAATGGCTGAATTTATACAATCAAAATTACATTTACCTTTTATGGAAGTTAATGCGTCTGAAACATAGACGAAATTCGTTGTGGAAGAAATAATACTACAGATTGAATTTAAACAGTTTTAAATTTATCAAGAATTAACGATCTCATTTTATCGATATTTAAATAATTAAAGAACTAAATAATTAAGGAACGATCTGACTTTTATCTTTTAAAAGTGATTTCAAAGTATTTCTCTACTTACGGCCGCCCAGGTCTCATTTTAGGTTTTTCGTGCACAAAATTTGGGGATATGACTGATTCTAGTACTCACAGACTCTAAATGTCAACAAATTCTAATTGGCGTAGTTTGTTAGTTGGTCTAACACAAATTGGTAGGTTCTCGATGCTTTACTCCAACCTGGATATGCAGATCTCGTAACTTTAGTTGAAAAGGTCCTTCATTGGTTTGTCTATGGCCAGCATGATAAATTTTCGCTCGACCACCGAATACAACATTAGTAGCACTCTCTCCTTCCCGACTGAAGATTGCTTTACTTTTCAATATTTGAGAGCATGTTTGTAACTGGACTACATTCTTTCGTTCTAACTGCCCCACTGTAAAGCTTTCGAACTGTTCGCTGTCCGCTGCCCAACTGTAAAACTTCGTCTCTTAGATTTTGAGCGCGTAAACTCTCTTAACTGCCCAACAATGTTTTCTTTGCCTCGCCGGATTGTTGCGGCGTCCGCTCTATATCCACTAATAATGAGTCCTCTACAATCCAACTTTCCAATTAGAACAATGTCTTAATTACCAATTACTACAATATATATATATATATATCTGCGTGTGTGGAAAAATAGTGTTAGATACGTAATTTGTACGTGTATTTGTAATTATGTTTATGTACCTTATTTTGAGTAATAAAAAATAGGGGCAAACATTTTCTGATTCACCCTCGTATCTTCCACTACAATCATCACACTCGTCAATAAATCATTTGTTACGAGTCGTGAGTTTTTAATATTCAGATTTTAAAATTTTTTATTTTGATATCCAGCTTCTCTTTAACGAAAAACAATCAGTGTCTCTTTTACAAAACCAACAACAAAACAATGATATTAACATAACCAAAGATATAACAGCGTCGGAGCAACTGCCAACATTATTTATTTTTAATAGGCGCCGGTGCAGTTATATCGATTATTTGGTCTTGTTTTTATATTATTATTCCGGCTACTATTAATTTAATTTCCCCTACGTTGTCGTTGAACATAGCCCGTACATTTTACAAGCAAATACCAAGACTACTTACGTAATATAGCTATATTGTTTATGAAATTATTTCAAGTTTACCTAAATTTTAACGTTCTTCTAAAGTCGTGACAATTCAATGATATCTAGAGTAAGAAAAAATCCCTGAAAAAAGGTTAATGTCCAGGTCAATGTTGAAGGTCACGAAACGCCGTAGAGGCATTTAGAAACGAGGTGACCGTTATTTGATTCCAACCAACATCAAACTACTTCGCAATTCCAGCGTGACTTCATTACAGTTGTGGTAAAATGCATTCACATACTTTCATGTTTGTCGTTGGTTATCTTTGATATCAGAGATTTTTCTGTCGTATTTGTTAATATACTTTCGAATACATCACCATCGAATGAACTTACGCAGAAGCAAAGTAATGCATACATATTGTAATATACAAAATAATTAAAGCAACAAGCCCCACGTTGTAGAGCCAAATTGATGTAATATAAAAAGATTATATAAACAAAATGCCACCACGTTGGAGTCAATTTATGTAGTAAACACTTTTAATTATAATAATTAATTAAGGAAG
The DNA here is from genome assembly GCA_037074705.1 of Zhengitettix transpicula. Taxonomy (NCBI): domain Eukaryota; kingdom Metazoa; phylum Arthropoda; class Insecta; order Orthoptera; family Tetrigidae; genus Zhengitettix; species Zhengitettix transpicula. Next base: position 116,678,075 of record CM073592.1, on the reverse strand, counting down.
GAAGTCGAAATTAAAGTAATTGTTTAAAAAGATAACATAAATTATTTATTTTAAAAATTTACTCTTCGTTGCTTTTACATTTCATCATTTAATATTTAATGCCTCAGCTTTACAAGAAATCTTAATTATCGGGCCTCCAATAAAGACAGAAAAAAAGAATTGAAACTTACAATAAAAAAACTATTACAAATATTAAAAGTTATATAAATCTAGTAAAGTTATATAAATCTGGCGGTAAACTACAGTTACAGATAAAAGGTTTTTTTTACATACCATTTAGTTCGAGTTGCTTTGGTTTGTGCACACGTGATTTATTTTATACAACACTAATTTCACTAACAGGCCGTAGAACAGAGATTAACCATTTTATCCTCTACTCACTTGCCAACACTTTGTTCGTATTATCACGCTCAGTTTGCTCTCGCAGACGATCTATACTTTGTTTCGTCAATATCTCCACAAACAAACCTGCTCTCTGAATATCGGAGTAACTGCTGACTTTTATTTTAATGTTTTCCTAACTATCTCGTCAGGACCTCCAAACACACACACTCTGACTGTCCGAGTAACTGATGACGGCTAAAGTTCTGAGCGTCCATATATGCTTTCTCGACAATTCACCTCGCAACCATTATCGTCTCTGCATTTTCGCCAAAAAAATACTGTTTTTTACAATGCTCTGGCCTCAAAGTAATTAAAGAAACAAGAATTCATTACATATTTGTAATCTCTACAATCATAGTAATCGCTTACCCGTTCCCTCGGATCCTTTTAAAAAACGAATGGCCGGCCCGGGCGCCACTGCATACGTAGAAATAATTTATTTTTCTTGTACAAACGAAAATCGTCTTATTAATTTAATTTCGCGATCCAAATCAGGGAGCCGATAAACGATTTGCCAGGAATCGTGAATACTTGAGTCGAACATGAGACTCTCAGTAACTCTATCTCAGGGGTCCTGGCTTTGATCAATTACGTGGGAGGGGGGGGGGATCAACTATTGAAAACAAAATATATACGTTTAATACATTTGCATTTAATGTGCAAATGGGTCAAAATGTTTCCCGAAGTAAAGATATAAAAGCCTAGAAAAGTAAAAACAGAAATCAGTCTAAGGGCGGTCGAGCGTCAGCCAGCTTCAAGTGTTAGTTTTTGGGTATGCAGACTAAAGTGGTACATTACGTCCAGGGGCGTTGTTGGTTTTTGGTTGTTGTTTTCGTCTGAGTGTGAAGTCACCCTGATCCTGAACAATTTTTTGCATTGTAGTTGATCCGACTGGTTTCTTTTGAAAAACGTTGTTTTTGCATGTGGATTTAGTATAACGAATCTCACTCGAGGTTTAAATAAACTTGCCAAAGGTTGGTAAAAGGCCATCGAGATGGTAATCCTTTGAAATGCCGTCTATAAATTTTAGATCTACCAACAAATCCTATCTCCACACCTCTTATGGTGGCTCTGGGCAATACAACTTGCTGTATTAAAGTGGAGAAGAGTGTTTAATTCAAGGTTGTGAGATTGGTTTTTTAAAACTAAGCGATTTGAGCTGCATTTTGCTCGCCGTCTAGCCGATTCATTCGGATTGATTCAATAAATTTCCAAATCTCCTAAGTTTGTTCCGGTAGTTACAAGCATATGTTGAGATGTGCTGGGTCACTGGAGAACCGCTTTTGACATTCCAAGGTATTTGTTTAGTTTTAGATATGCGTAATAATTAAGCGTTAGATTTCTATAATAAACGTCGTAAAACATTCAATAGTTTCTGTTTTCAGGTTTGTAAATTCCTATATTTTATTGGAGGCCCGTACGTGAGCCTGATCGTAAGAACTCAAATAGCTGTGGAAATAATAGTAATTGATTTTCGTTAAATTTAAGTGCATGTAATTTAGAAAATAATGGGTATAGGAGTTTACCATATATTTTGCCCCTAAAATGTGGAACATTTTTTTATTTTTTGTACTACAATATATATTGTAGAAATTTCAAATATGTGATTGATTAATGAATTGTTTCCTACATTATTGGCGGCGGCATTGTGAATGACTATTGTTGGCGAGAATACGGAGGCGATATGGTTGTTATGGGCATTGTCGAGAAGGCATGGCTTAATGCATGGAACTTCAGTGTGTTTGTCAGAGAGTTGCCGGAGAGAGTAGTCACAAGTTCTCAGTTACTAGTATACAGAACAGTGTATTTTTGTCACAGAGAGAGTGTATTTGTAAAGCAAAGTGTGTAAGGGAGCACTGCAGAGGTAACAGCTACCACAACTTCTGTGTGTTTGTCAGAGGCAAATTGGCAGTTTTAGCCAGTTCTGAGGTTTGAGTTGTGGGTTGCCAGTTTCTAGTTTCCTTTGTGAGAGCGGAACGAAACAATTTACAAGTTACTTGAATATATTCAGTATGTGTTGAAGGTATGGATAAATGAGGCAGAAAATATCTAATAATTCAGCGAGCAAACAATTAGATATTTGGAGAAGAGGGAGAGCACCAAGAGTTTGTTAAAGTGATTGAAAAATATGAGTAAACTCGGTGTAATGGCCTGTCTAGTTGAAGTGTTGTGAATAGAGAAATTTATGCAAGTCATGTGCCCAAGCTTGAGCAGCCAAAAAACTAGACTGATATGTAAAATAAACAAAATTTTCATTTGTAAACCTATTAAGTAAATATCTACCATTAGATTTCAATAACTTTTTAATTTAATAATAATTTTCTTATTGTAACTTAAAATCATTTGTTTTCTTGTACTACCTTTATTAGAGGCCTGATAGGCCGCCCGGAAATAGAGTTCTCACAATAGCTGAAAAATTAATAAAATTTATATAATCAATGTATTTAAGATTTATAAAATAAATAATTCTTTGTTATCTTTTAAAAGTAATGTTTAATTTCGTTTTCATTCCTTGTTAATTAATAATCAATTACCTGCATCACATTTTATTTTGGCACCACAAAGTGTTGGCATTCTATCTTTAAATTATATTAAATATTTTGTATATTACATTATTTGGCACCACAATATTATTTTAAAGAATTTATTTGAATTTTATATAATTTGGCTTATTTTCTTTTAACTATAAAGAGCATATTACGTAATTTGGCTCATCAACGTGGGGCTTGTAATTTTATAAAGTATAATTTTGAATAATAAAATATATGGGTGGGTGTGTGTCTGGTATTATTTCTTCAAATAGAAAAGTAGCTGCAATAAGGATCAGTCAAAATCCTACAACTCTTATTTTTACAGTAATTAAAACATTATCAACATCATCTTTGGCTTGACAGCCTGGTGTGGACCTTGGCCCTCTTCAGAAGCTTCTTCCATTCATGGCTGCAGTCTTCCAATTCTTCACTCCTAAAGTTATAATATTCTGGTTCACTCCATCTTCCCATCTAAGTACAGGTTGTCCAACTTGTCTTGTCTCTTCTGAATTATTCCATCCCTTAGTTAATAACTTAATATTCCAAACACCAAACCAGTTTCTTTCTGACATGCAAGGCATCATTTGGATCTTACTTTACAGTAGTAATTAAATGGGTAATAATAAATAGGGGCAAGCTTATCACCTATATGATGGAACAGTGGATCACAAATACATTATTCATTGTCAATTAGCCTAATCATGTAGTCATCAACTAGTCTGCATGCTCTATAACACTTGAAAATACTACTTCATTCTGTTATGGTCTGAAAACCTATCAATTTATTAGGAATTTTAAAGTGAAACTTTTGACACTAAGTCTATTAGGACTTGTGCCCATCAAAATCGATAGAATTCTCCATGATTGAAGGACACTCAATGAAACAAGTGTTCAGAACTTCTAAAACATCATCCTACATATCCAAAGGATCCAACTTGACCCGACAACTATTATTAAAACTATTTGAACATAAATTCTATCCTTATTTTAGCTCTTAATCATTTCTAGATATATATATTGTATAATTTTTTCTAGTTTAAAACTGACATCTCGGCCCTGTTTGGATGGTCCATTACCCCAGTGTACTCATGTGGGCCAGACTGGCAGTGACCCAGAGAATCCAAGCATTTACTATGTTTGCGTAAAAGATGAAAATGATGTCCTTGTATACCAGCTATACAGATGTGAGTATGGATGGATCTACGATCCTTCATCATACAAGTGTGTGGAAAGTGTCACAACTACCACCACAATATCTTCATCTACAAGTAGTACCACCACTGTGGACCCACCATGTGGAGGAGACCATTGCCAATACCCAGGTATATACCCTGACGAAGACAATTGTCATTATTACTATCTCTGCACTAAAGACCATCTGTGGAAACACTGTGCGTGCTTCATTGGATTCTATTTTAGCAGTCATAGAAATGAATGTGTTCTAGGACTATGCTGAGTATGGAACAGGCATATTGAATAACAGGAAATTGTCAGGAATAAAATAAAATGTAATATTACACACTTAAAAATATTTATTTTGTAATGATAAATTTGGTATCTTGTTAGATTCTGTTCTCCATTATATTATTTCTACTAACAAAATACTATCCCAAATGTCCATTACAATATTCTTAAATATCTCTATCTTTTGGGCTACCTTTATTAGTCTTCAGCGGTGGTGGTTCATGTGTATGTGCTACAGCAAATAAATTAATATAGTAAGAATGAATTTTTCTCAATTTTAATTCCTTCATAATAATTTTGTTTTAACACTTCAAATCATCTATGCATTATGGTAAAAAGGACTGTTGACGTATACGTTGATAAGTAGAAAAAACCAAAAACAGTCTCCAAGTTTATAACTTTATTAAATATATAGTCGGAAGCTTTCAACTCATGGTTATAATCATCCTGAATGAACATTAAAAACGTTACCACTTATATAAAAACATCAAGTTACGAATACATTGCAACACCTTCAGCATAACATACCTTCTTGTCTTATAATTAACATCACATTAACTTTAAAAGGTATTAGTACCTATAGGTACTTAGTCACTACTATAAAACTATATTGTTATTCAACAAGGTCTGTTTTAAAACTGCTCCATTAAGTGGTTCAGTGTGCAGCATTTCAATTGAAAATCGATACTATAGTAACGAAACTATGGTATCGATTTAACATATTGTTAATAATTAGTTACATATATAAGATTATACATGCATGTAAACATATACACTTCAACAAAGGTGCCTAAAATAAAATTAAAAAAAAATACAATTGGCTACAATTTCTTATTATTTTTATGTTTAGATGTTTTACTTATCAATATTTTAAGTATCTCTGCATATTGTTTTTCTATTTCTGAACCTTTGTTTCTATTATTAACAATATTGTTTCTGTTTAGATTAATATAAATTGCTTCTGCTATTCTAAGTTTTACGTTATGAATATTATTATGTAATATTTTAATATTATTAAAATCAAATTCGTGGTTAGTCAATTTTGTGTGGGTGGACAACGCTGTGTTGCTTTTGGCTGTGGATTTTAATGTTTGTTTATGGTGATACATTCTAGTTTTGATGTTAGTTGTGGTATAACCTATATATGTTTTCGGGCAATTGATACAAGGGATGCTATATACCAGATTTGTCTTATACTGTTCCTCTGTCTTGCCTTTAACCTTAGTTAGTATGTTTTGTACATGGTTAACTGGTTTGACGGTTAATTTAACCTCATAAATATCATTTTTCCTAAAGGTATCTATAATTTTAAACGTCAATTTCTCTATATACGTAATGCTGTAATACGTCGGTTGTTTTCTGTCAAAGTTTTCTGCAGCAGTCGTCGTTATTTCTGGTAATTTGTAAATTTCTGTGGTATTATTTATCGATACTGGTTTTAAAAAAAAGCTTTAATATTAGTTTGCGTAGGATCTTTAAAGTTCCCTGTGTCTACAAGTCTTTCTCTGTTTTCAACCAAAGTAGTCTCTTTTTCAATAGTTTTCTCCTTTGTAGTTTGGTTAGTCAGGTTGAAGTTAGTATTATGCCATTTTTTAATATTACTTATCCATAATTGAGATGTAATTTTCTTGGGGAAAAAACTATTTTGGAGTATATTCAACATGGTAGTTTTCAATGTGGAGCGAAAAATGAGTTGAAAGCTTCCGACTATATATTTAATAAAGTTATAAACTTGGAGACTGTTTTTGGTTTTTTCTACTCATCAACATCATCTATGCTTCAATATTGAAGAATTTCAACTCCCCATCTTGCGGCGCATCAGCCTAAAGCAGCCAACTGGACAGCCCCTTCTATTCAAGCGGAAGCACAAGATATGGCACTTTATTAACAATTGTGCAAGTACAGTATATCTTTTCAACCCCCTACGCAACCTGGTAAGCTCTATAAACCCACTAATTTGCGTGCTACAATCTGAGAGCAGTCCAGATCCGTGCAGTGCAATGACAGAGGGGTGACCACATCAGTCATAAGCAACGAAATCAGAATAAATTTGAACTATTCACTAATTATAAATCTTATTTTATAATAGTTTATATTTTCAAAACAAAAATATTATTCGTACATATTTGGTAAAATAAAAAAAGCACAATGAAAGGTCACAATTAATGATTGCAAGATCACTGCGAGCTATGAAAATGCTGGGTCCATTCGCCCCTTAGTGAAGACAGCTTACTCAGTTCACCACTTCTGAATGAACAGCTGCCTGTAATGAAATCACCTGATTCCAAACACTGAAATCAATGACGGATGCTCAATAAAATGAGGCTTCACTAGATCTGAAGCTCAACGAAAGGTGGACAATAGGTTCTCGGAAGTAAAAGCAACAACGAGATGGAAGCAGTGGATTTGGTCAACTAGAGGACGCAAGCTAACTCCTTGGAAGCTGAACATGCAATAAACACACCTGGGCCATAATACAGTCCATGACCAGGGAACACCTGGTAAAGGCTCATGAAACTAAACTTACATGGTGCCGTGAACACTAATTTATTCCACAATTAATAATTAGACTCTATTGGAAATTATGTACACAGAATTATAAATAAAGCATATTACGTGGGGTCAGAGTGTTGGTAACACTATCACTGATGTAGTTTTATTATTTTTCTTAGTTACCATTATAAAAATGGGGTGATGCAGCACATAACTACACTGCTCTTCACCATACTTTTGAGGAACTTATTAAATAATCATAGTAGGCCCCCACAAACTATCTCATATGGGTGTCATTCATTGTTTCTTTTTCTTATATAGTCACAATTGTGTGGCTAGATTCATTGCAGCCATTCTGAAAATCACCACTTTTTTTTTGCAAAGAAAGAAGGAAAATAAGATTCAATACAGGATATAGGAGAGGTAATCTTTGAAAGGAAGCCTAATCGGTGAAGGTAAAAGTTCATTGCTTCAGTATAAGGAAATGATTAGTAAAGAACAATGTAGTCCAAGTGTCATCCACCAAGATATTACTGCGCAAGGTCAAATATATGCCTTGTCTCCTGATGATTAAACAGTGTCACTAATAAGCTGGCTAACTGAATCATACCCAACTGTGGCTCTCTGACTAAGAGCGTAATGCCTGCTGGATGCATAATTGTTAAGAATTAATATTGAGTGCTAGGGATTAAGTCATGAGGAAACCATCATGCCCGCTGTACACACTTGCCGAGGGTCCACCAAAAAAGTAGCCTACTTATGCACTAGATGGGAGCTGTTCATATTTTGTAAGAGTGGTGCACCAAGAGCAGCTCAAGTTTGTTTAAAAAATAGTGAAAGCTATTGGGAAAATTGGGTTTCTGTGTTAAAATAGTCACTCTTGTTGTAGAAGTAAGATACAACAAATTGTCATTATTGTGAGTTTCGTGGGTTTTTACGTGGTTAATAGGCAGAGATGTTTCGATGGCTAACACTGCAATCATCATTATCACATTGTGAAGAATAAACTGTTATGCTAATGGATAAACAGTTCTTGGGTTTTTACCTGGGTTAAATTATGCTTAAGCCTCGACATTTTGATGCCATATTTCTCAAGAACTGTTTATCCACAATATGTACCTGGAAAATCTTGAATTTCTGTTACACTAATAATTGTTTTAACATTCAGTTTTTTGTCTGACAGTTGTATATGCACATTGTAGCAGCATCTAATCTTACGATTGCCTTTTTGGCTACTTCAGGATATTTACTTCTATAGCCAATCCAAATCTCATTCAGTGACACAGACCTAAGTATGTATTTTAATAAGGATGAACTCTGAAGATATGATTCATATTCTAGGACAGTTAGCATTGCAGGTTGACTTCAAATAATGCATGGTTTTTGTTCCCACTCGATGTCTATATCAGTATCCAAAAAGCAACCTGACAAAGATTTCCAAAGTCCAGTTAATGAAAATGTAGCTGATCCCTGGTGCCTTTTCTATGGAATCTTTGGGTACTGCAGAAAACACTTTGAGAAACGCTGCTCTAAGCTATTAAGAACTGGGCAGGGTATCTCGAAGATGTCGGGTCCGTACATGAATTTTATTTAAACAAACTTTGCTTACCCCAGGAGAACATTCCAATAATGCAGGAAAGTTCACCCAGACACCAATTTCGCCCCAATTAACATAATTTGAGGTCAAAAACCCCATGACTCTGCAAATGCTATAGAGGAGCGGCAATGAACCCAGATCACATCAGCGGACCTCGGAGGAAAGGTGAGTGTGGAATCTGTTGGACTATGAAAAGGGATTAAAACAGTGTTGACCAATAATTGGTAGGGAATGGCCTACAAAGAAGATTAAATAGAGAAGGAACACATTATTGGAAAGGGGGAGTTTCAAAGCAGTTTCAAACCCAATCGGGCATGATGTAGTTCAGATCTTCCTTCCTGACGAAGGGTGCTCCGGAACTCGAAAAATTGGAACCTCGTCTCACATAAGCCAGACTGGACCAACTATTGATTTCAGGTAAGTCGGTATTGCTGTCTCTCTTTCCTTTCCACATGTGTTATTTAATTTGACCTCGTAATATATATTAGTTGGCAAAATTCATCCATTTCTTCATTAATTTATTAAAATGGTCATGTTTTGACAACACATCATTCAATATACAAGTCAATTTATATTTACTGACTTTGGTACACAAAAGTTAAAATTATATGTGTTGAATGCTTTAAGTATAGACAAATTATTGCTTCATTAATTTGCAGTAATTATATGCTGAATTAATGCATCATATTAGTTTTGCAAGTTTGAGAAATGAATTATGAATTGTTAACCTTTATGGTAAGGAGAAATTATAACTTATGAAGTTTGTTCTAAGTTTCCAAATCTGTTGCGATTGAATAATTTCTAATGCTCTTTTATTTATTATTTACAATTTTCTGTGTAATGTAACTTTATTAATATGGCTGAAATGTTCAACCGAATTTTGTTTCATTTCTGAGAGTTGTAAAAAAATAGACTAGTTTAATAAACATTTCAATATTGTGCCACCATATTTAATAATACTTGATCCGGAATCAATTAATTTATGCAGAAAATACCGTGTTTGTAGTTCAGAGTGTTAAACACAATAACATGGGCAAACAATGCATTATTTTTAATGCCTACAAATTAAATATTCAACAATCTTTAAGTCATTAATTATTAATGTTAAAAATCAATCATGTTGAAAAATAAATAGTTAATTCATTTGATTTATAAATAGGAAAAATATTGTAGATTTTGAAACACTTTTAGCAATTATTAGCTTATTTTATACACCAAGCCTTGTTCTCCAAAGGAGTCGTTTTTTGAATAAGCCAGTTATATGTTTCACTATCTCCTTGAGTAAGCAGTTCATCACCAACAACTTGTCGAACTTTATTATGGTAAGCATTGAGCCAAGCAACCTACCACAAAATAAAAACACATTCAAATACAATATTTTATTCTTAATCTATTTCCTAATAAAATATAATTAATAAAGCTAATAAGATACCTGCTGACTAGACATCAAAGTTGTATCAATGAGGTTTGACTCATAAGGCACCAAAGTCACTGCCTCAAATGTTAGGAAACGGTTTGGAGGCACACTCTGATAAAATAAAGACATTGTAAAATAAACAGGTTTCACAACTTTAACCAATATTACCTTCTAGACATAAAAGCAGAAGTTATTTAAAACAAAACTGATTATTTCTCAACTGAACTTAAGTTCTGTAACAATGCTTCTGTCTTTTTTGAATGTAATCACAAGATTAGGCAGTACAAAGTTTTTTATATTTTTGTTAGAAAAATATTTTTCTTATATATTGATAATCACAATAAGTAAAGATAATTACAAAGAAAACATTATTAAATGTTAATTAACAGCAAAGTAATTTTGATTTATTTTATAAAATTATATTTACTTATTGTCTGTATAAATAAACATTCATTTGAAGCAAGTATCATTACTTCGAAATTTTTAATCTAATCACTGTTACCAGATTTATTTCTATTTAAACTATATATAACTTTTAAGATCTTTACTATGCTTAATCACAAGATTTTTAGTATAGCTCTTGGTATTAACATTGTTCCAATAAATGAATAAAATTTTCTATCAAGAAAGGGGAAAAGTATGATGATAAAAAGTATGCACTACTTTTACTTAAAAACATCTAATTAAAAAAATAATCTACAACCATGAACATTTATTAAAAAACATATTTGCTAAAATAAGCTGAGTTGATTTACCGTAACATTTGCAGGTACTACTGTGACAATATTTTCTAATCGCATACCAAAGTCATTTTCCTTGTAGTAACCGGGTTCTGAAATCACAATAGGATTAGTTTCTTTAAGGTTTCAGGGTGTTCATTGTTTTACATCAGGTATATACTTATTCTACATCTGACCTTGGGATCCAAAAAAGTTGATGTGAAATGTCTGGTTGAATGCTGTAAAATAGTAATTATGTGAATACTTCATTCTTTTAAATATACTCGTATATTGTTAAGACTAAAGGAATTACCTTCATGTACACCAAGGAAGGAGCCAATGCCATGTGTGCTGCCATGACCATAGTCAAGACCCAAACTATACAATGGAGCCCGGATTAGAATTTCCAATTGCTGAAGTGTGTAGCCCTCTGTGAAGATGGTAGTTGCAATGCTAATGCAGCCAACCAGTAGTTTTGTGTATACTGTACGCTGTTCAGTGGTTGGAGATCCATAATGCATTGTTCGTGTTACATCAGTAGTGCCATCTGAGAAAAAAGTAAACATTTCATTTCCCGGAAGGAGCCATAACCCAATGGTGATTTGAGTGATTGATAATGAGTATATGATTTTCATGAAATATCAAAAGAATTTTGAATTGCTTCAAGACAGATTTGAGTTCAAAAAACAGAAGCTCAGTTTCAGTTATATATTACCTTAATTGAAATGGAATATTTAAACTTGTTATGTTACAAAATCTTTTTGATATTTTAAAGACTATCCAATTATAAATTTAAGACACAAATAATTCTTTGTAACATAATAATGCAATGTGAAATAAACTAAAGCTAATTATGTCATCAATTTTATGTCTAACTTATGGGCTTTTATGCATACTATTTATAAACCAATTTAAATGTTAATGCAATATGCAAAAAAAATGAATAGTTGATCACAAAACTCTTTTATTATTTTAATTATCCTCTTCTATGACTTTTCCAATAAAATATAGACTTGCAAATTAATTTTCAGATATCATAACAGTACTTTCTTTCAAGAAAAACTATTTTAGCAGTTTTTGAAAATTAGATATTGGTTAAATATTTTTTAATTTTTGTTTACTTACCCAGGTATTGTCCACCAGAATCGATCAGAAATGTGCTTGTTTTGTTAATTTGTAAATTGGTTTCTTCTGAGGGCTCATAGTGAGGCAAAGCAGAATTTGGACCAAAAGCAGCAATTGTACCAAAGCTTGGGCCCATATTATTATCTTGTTTTGCCCGAAAACTGTTACTAGCATTAACTGCTTTCATTTCATCCCAATAAATACCTTGAGAAATCTTAAGGAAATATATATGTATATAAATATGTAGGAAATACTACATGAAACAAAACAATGAGCTTCAGATATTAGTCACTGCTAAAAGTTTTTATATTTAGTATGTTAAATTGCATTTGTTTAAACTAGTTGTGGATTTTGAGCACAGAAATCATATTTATATTAAGGCATTTTAAAATAGCACTGATTATTGACTACATATGAACACTATTGGAAATATGTATTGCCTACCTAATGAAGTCATAATATTTGTTAAGATGATTTAAACGTTATTATTATTATGGATTAAAAAAGCCTATTTATTTCTGCACAAGGTACACATCAGCTTTCCTTTCAATTTTAAATAAACCTTATATGAAAATGATATTATGTTACATTTTACTTCAGTATTCTGAGTTTAAAATTTTTCAATATATCAAATTTTTTTAGAGAGAGAACAGTAGAATTTGTTTACTAATTACTTTTACAACTTTCCTCATGTCTTTCTATGAGTTGAACCACATCATGTAGAGAGTACTGGAATATGCACTCAAGAATAGAGTGGTAAACTTTCTTGAGTGATACAATGCATTGGATGTAGAGCAACTGGGCTCCAAGTAGGGAGATCTACAAATTCCCTTCTCAATACTTGATGTTATAGAAGTTAAAGAACTGACTGTAACTGACCCATCTAAGAAAGGCTTTCAGTACTCTCCCCGACAAGATTCTTCTACAAAAACTACACCTTGTTGGCATCCAAGGAACTACATTGAGAATTTTCAAGATATACCTAGTTGACAGGAAAATGCTATGTCCAGTTCACTGACTATAAAAAGTAGCATCCCACAAGGATACTGTTAATTACTTATTGTAATCATGCCTTGATATCTTTGTGTGGTATAGTGCATCTGTGGCACAAGGAGGTATTCTTTGGAAAATAGTTATGTTTTGTCTCTGTCCATGTTCTGTTTTTTATATTGTTGCAAGCTGCATTTATAACAGTCAATAAATCTCTTCATAATATCACATATGCAAGTTTCATTTTTTGTGAAAACAAATTGGAAATACAGTCCTAATATACAACATAAAATAGATACATTAATCCTTAATAGTACATTCAACAGACAAGAGATGCATTTCAATGAACACCAGGTGCTGATGACAACAGTATCATTACTAGAGAAGCCCACCAACAAGCAGCTAGAGACATGTGTAATGACAGACTCAACCTACTCCAGAGGTGGTTCCGAAAAAAAATGAGGACATCTCCAAAACCAAGAGAAAACACAATGGATTATATTCTCCTTCAAACAGATCCACACAGACCCAAATGAAGTCACATAAGCTAAACTTCTAGAAATCCACATAGACTGCTGTTAAGAAGACAAAAGGAAGCATTTCATACTGAAAAGCTTTGGATGGCCTACTTTGCTCTGTTCTATAGTTTCCTTCTGTATGGTGTGAGGCCATGTGATAGATGAAGAAGAAGTGAAACTGTATTCATTGCACAGAAGAGAGCACACTGTAGTGTGCTATCAACTCTTCTGCCAGATGACACTGAGGGTACCAGGTCTTCCTATATGGAATGGATGCTCTATACTCTCGAGAAACCAGCAACAAGATCATAATTCTTATAGCACAAGACATTACGATACTCTGAGGAACACCAATGCCAGCTGTGGACATGAAAGACTGGGTGTCAAATTGTATAACTCACTATATAACTGATCTAGGAGATCCCAACAAGAGTTCAACATACTATGAAAAGTTTCTTATGCACTAGACCTGTGTATAGTGCAAAAAACAATTTTCTACTATATTTTAAAGTAAAATAATAATATATTTTATTATACATAATACATATACATATTTTATTATACATGATACATATACATAATCTAAACTTTAGTGTAGTTGTATTATGCTTGCTTGACAATTGTATTCTTTTGTCAATAAAAAGTTACTTTACTTATGTCAATGTAACAAATTCTGTATATATAATAAATATCATTACACTTATGATACACCATTATATCACGTGTCAGGAAGTACTGTGTGTGGTGCATATTGTGTGAGGGATTGCCTCCCATCCCTGTCCAACATTGTCATGATGCGTGCAGAAGAAATACAAACATGACCAAAATCTAGCAAGGTCAAGCAAGCTATATGCACTTACTGAAGCTGCACACTAAACTGGGCTGCCTTCAAACATGATGCTTACTATAGTATGATTTATTTATAATCTACATGTTACAGTGAATATGTTTAGTGCTCTAAATAAAATTTAAAATTCTTATAATAATAAAATAAAATAAACTAAGAACATATTTGATAAAAGAAATTCTGTACTGATAATACTGCAAAACATCATAATTATAAACTGAATCAAGTATTAGGTATGCTTTTCTACCCATTAGTTTTTAAACAAACCATTAGTTTAGATATTTGTTGCTGATTACATGTCCTAATCATAATACTTTTCGCTTACCTCCTTCTCAATGAGGGCTAAAGTCTGACAGAGAGCCACTGCATCCCTAATATGAGAAGATCGCATGCCCAATGCCTCAACATCATTCTTAGTGTCCTTCATCAAAAGTACGGGAGATGTAGCTTGTTTTACCTTAGACTCGTCAAACTGAAAGAAACAATAAAACAAACTATTTTATATGTATAAACACATAAAAATAATATTAGAACAAATTTTATATAGCCTTACACATTGGTAGAAAATTTCATTAATTTGATTTAAATGGTTCAAAGTAAATATTTAGTTAAATAATCATAAACTCTAAAATAATATTTACATTGCTTTACATAATTTAAACTACAGCATTACATTGTATTGCTCTTCAAAGTAAATAAAATAAAATAATTCAAATAGCTATAAGTTGTATCACATTAATTAAATTAAAATCTAGAATATGGTAATTACATTAATTGACATCAAAATGTGGGGCAAATTTATTATCTTATATATATATATATATATTATATCACATTAATTAAATTAAAATCTAGAATATGGTAATTACATTAATTGACATCAAAATGTGGGGCAAATTTATTATCTTTTATATATATATATATATATATATATATATATATATATATATATATATATATCTTTAATAGATTGTTTTCAATGCCGATGAATAGTTTATTATAAAACGCAAAATGACCACAAGAATTAATTTAATTAATGTGATACAACTTATAGCTATTTGAATTATTTTATATATATATATATATATATATATATATATATATATAGATATATATATATATATATATATATATATATATATATATATATATATATATATTGTAATGATTAGACTTTATTACCATATATAAAAAACTTTATTACATAAAAATACAAAATATATATAAAAAAAATTTATTGGGCGCCAGCAGATATATATAGTCTGCAAAAAAAAAATTACCTCCGGATTGGTTAATGAAATCCTCCTTCTCTACAAGGTAATGTGGGCGGCTCGGTGGAAATTCATAAACAGAGCTCAGTTCCGTACTGTGTAACAAAAATCTTTAACGTCTGAAGGCACTTTACATTAATGGTGACCCTTACTTTATCTCGTAGCATCAGCCGACTTTCAGCGGATCACTGGTCTTGTAGCCTTCTTCGGCCTCCACGCGATGGACGTCCACACTCCAAACTCTTGTTTTCACCGGGCAGCCAATTTTTTGCACACTCTTGCCTTCCTCACCTCACATTCAGTCCTCGTCAGTCTCACGTTTGTGGAGTATATACCCTTACTCCGACCCCCCACCCCCCAAACGATGCAAAAAAAGGATGGGAATCCTCGGATTCAATTCTCGGAGAAAAATCCCCTAACTACGACCGTGTGTTTGACCATCAAGTGTAGAATCTGAGATTCATGGCCTTTTAGTGCAAATTGTGTCTCCAATCCCCGAAACTAAGTCTGGTACCAGCAGGACATTTCGTAAGTAGAAACCAAATTAATTAAGTTTGTAAACGATAGTTAAAGGTATTTGTCAGATTTCGTTCGTCTCATTTTTGGTTTTGGATTGTTAATTACTTAATTTATAAATTCTTTGATTGTTCTTTACTTATCAAGCCCAAGTAAACGACCCTGAGAGCAGTGTTATCAAATTGCTAAACTTTGAGATTTAAATGTATTTAACCACAGAGAAAATGTCGTAAATTTATATTCAATAAAGTAAATTGTCTTATAAAGGTTTTGTTTTATTTAGAAGGCCCAAAAAATTATAAATATTTGTTTGTTGAATTAAATTTCGGCGTGCCAACTTAGGGCAAATTAATTGTAACACTAAATAATTTTTGTTAAATAATTCATTTAATTAACCAATCTTTTTTCTATTCATTACATTTTTGGCTTCCACAACGTGGGTCAATTCATTCATTTAATCATCAATTATTCATTACAATATATATATATATATATATATATATTAATACCTTCCCATTTTAAAAAATCTTTAATAGATTGTTTTCAATGCCGATGAATAGTTTATTATAAAACGCAAAATGACCACAAGAATTATTAAAAGTCCTAATGAGTTGATATTAATTTATTGAGAAACATACCCGTGAATGTACTAAGTAGCTGGTTCCTCTGGCATAACTATATGGGGCTGGTAAAATCACTTTGTTAATAGAATTTCCCAGTGTTTCCAAATCTTGCCAAATACTTCCATAATCTTGGATCCTACGGCAGATAAATGGTTAAGAATAAGTTTACGTTCTGTAATTTCAATCTGAAATATTATATCAATTGTATTGATTGACAATAAGAGATAATATACCTCATAACCTTCAATAAAATTTACAGCTTTAATAATATTTTAAACGGGTAATCATTGTTAAATAGTGTTGTGTATTTAAGTGATCGTAGTGTATTCGAGTAATTACTGTGGAAGATAGGTAACATTTATAGAAGGATGTTCATTAATATTCCAAGAAAGTTGGTAGTTACTACTGCACAAGCAGACTATCGTTTGTTTTCAGACAGTCGTTGTCGAGCAATGGTGAACACTCGTTACGATAATGAAGTTATTAATGTAGTTGATATCATTGACGATCAACTCAAAAGTACAAAAATAGTATATACATGATGGATTAGACATAGGTAGAAAGTCTATATTATTATAATATTATATTTATACTATATTATAGATATTACAACTACATAAGGAGAAACTCAATTGTTTTTTGGTCCCAAGCCCCCTTCCCAAAGACAGGACAGGACTGAACCTCGTGATGGCCCGATGTTGTATATAATCTTGGGAATTAAATCATTTAATATAAATTATTGTTTTTATCTAACTGGGAACCACCTAAATGATTAACACAAAACGGGCACGGAGTGAGTCTGATTCAAGAAACTTGCTTGCGACAATGAAACGTCATCCCCGATACATTACTTGTTGTGTCTTTCTTGTATGTATCCATTTGAATTTAGCCTATATTGAAACGACTTATTCTCTGAAGTAGAGTAAAATAAGTGCACTTTACACCATTCGGTGTAATATTTTTTATGGTATTAAGATCTTGAAAATTACTAAAATAGGGTAGCAAAAATATTAGCGAGAAGTTGAGAATGTAAACTCTGGGGTCTTCTGAATCAAATACCGATTCACAAGAGGAAGCAATGCATGGTGAGGGGTGTGAAATAGTCGATGTAAAAAAATTTAGAAATGTTAGTAAAGATGATGAAGAAGGAGCGAGAATTATGGATTGATTGCACAAAAAAAAGTTATTATATACATTATTGGCAATTTTAAAATGATTTACTATAACAGAGCAAATGTAATAAATAAAATAGACTGTTTGTGTGTGGGTGTGTACGTTCCTCACGCAAATTTACACCCGAGAAGCAAATTTGAGCAAGTATCGTGCGAACCGAAACAAACTTTGTGGGGGTCTGACATAAGTACCACCCCCGGGGGCGGGGGTGGACTGAAGTGGAAATTTTCAAACATGATAAAACGACTGATGATTCCGTGGGATAAACATTTTTGCGAACAATGAGATTTATAGTGTTTATCCCGAAGTTTTTTGTGTATAATTTCAACCCATAACGGCCTAGGAGGACAGAACTCCTCGGGGTGGGGGTGAAGGGGCTAAAACAACCGAGATTGGAGTAAAATCCTGGGATATGGATGTCGTTGAGTTTATTTATGATAACCCGGGTAACGTCGGACACCCTGCTAGTTCAAAATAAAATTGAGGAAGAGAATAAAGACAATTATAAGAGGGAGAGAGACTGGAAATAAATGTATTAGAAGCACAGTGTAATGTACATGGAGAACTGGAAAAAATATAGCTATCAATAGAATTGGATAATGATAATAGAATGTTAAGAATTGTGTTGGGGGCAATAAATCCATAGGAGGAAAATATAAAGCAAAATGAGAAGTAGAAATTAAAGGGGCGAACATTAATAATTTCAATGAAATGGTAGGACTGAAAGATAATTTGAGAAATTAATCGTTTGATGTTCTATATATTTAACAGGGGGCAGTGTAGTGTAATGAAAGCTTCGATGTGCCAGAATATAAAGAAAAATGTCCTATGTATTTGGAAAAGTTTATCCAAGGCCTGGAAAATTATTTTCAATTCAAAGATATTCCAGAAGTAGATAAGTTGTATCAAATAAAACTGCCTAAAATGTCATGGCACGAATTATGATTTCAATATGGCGAGAAGGAATGTATGCTTAAATAAATTTCGCTCGTACAAGTATATGAAACGTCATACGTAAATGTTAAACAAAAAACGAGAGCTAGATTACCTTATTAGAGACACAACTGTCTAATCGATCACATGGAATATGAATGGTTGTTACTCGTAACGAGTAGGTAGCGATTGGAAAAGTCACAATTAGGGCTAGGGCACACTTGCAATTTTCAGTTGCGCAACTGTTTAGTCGCAGTTGCATAGTTTTGGGCACACAACAGGCAACTAAACAGTTTGGTTGCTACGTATGGGCACACATGGGGATGCAACTACAGTTGCTAGATGAACTTCATACAGGTGGCAGCGTTTTGTGCTCTTGAGATGAGAAGGAAGAAAAAATCAAAAAGGCGTTTTTGGCTTCATCCCTTGACGGCACAGCGTAGCGTGAAGGGGCAATTCCATAAACTGTATGGAGATTTAAGAGGTCATCCAGCGAAATTTTTTAATTACTACAGAATGAGTTTGAAAAGTTTTGATGAATAAATTATTATAAAAACTGGTTCAAAAATTAATAATTTGACTCACATTTTGTTGAAATTGATTTGTTAAGATTTCTTGAGATATCAAATGTCAACTACAAGTATGCAACAGTTGGATTGCAAGTGAGCTCACCACCATTCAATTCAATGGGACAGACGGCGATTGCGCAACTATATGCAACTGAAAAGTTTGAGTAAAAAACAAACTGTTTAGTTGCTGAAACTAGTAATTCAGTCTCAGTTGCATGTGTGCGCAGGTCCATAACACTCCATACGACACAAATATGCAATCAAACGATTGCGCAACTGAAAATTGCAAGTGTGCCCTAGCTCTTAGATAAATCGTATTTTATTTATTCTTCAGCGATTTGTGCATAAATGAAACTATTGTTACATGTTTTTTTTTGCTGAAAAGTTGTTTTTTGAGGAGAATGAATAGATGGATCAGCTGTTTCGGTGCACCAATAGTAAGTCGTAGTTGCCACGTTGCAAGATTATATCATTTTATGACAAAGTTTAGTTATAACTAATTAATGTTGATGGAGTATGATCCTTTAATTGAGGACCTAGTTACTCGACTATTCATTGCGGTTGAAAGCGTGCGCGGAATGCCTGGCGACTTAGAAACTGTTCGTTGTTTGGAACTTGGTCGCAATTTTGAGCATTTATTCTAGTCATTGCTGGAAAGAAACTCTTTGCGATGTGTAATAATATTTTAGGTTCATTATTAAATTCTTGTTGTAAATTTGTATTTGTTCTGAGCGGATGAGTGTAAGACGACACAGGATGAAAGCCGAGTAGAACAGACGTCCTTACCTGAACTAAAATCAGATGTAGTATCACCTTGCATTTTGCTTCTAGCGTGTGAATGCAGGGTGACAGTTAACACTGACTGCGTTTTAGTTTTTCATGGCCATTTTGAAATTACTATGGGATTCCCTCTATAGGTTTGATATATTTAAGGAATATCGCCTCCGCGGGAAGCTCTGAAAAATTGGGAGAGGCGCTTTTTGACGCTCTTTGTCTTTCCATATTTTCTCTTTGATAAACTTATATTTTTTGCTTAAAGTGTTGTGTTCTATGTACAAGGGTTGTTCGATAAGTCTGGTAAATTTTTATGAAGGTGCGGGAAATTGATCACTTTTGCGCCATTGTTAGTAAACATGATCCTATCAAAGATATTCCTAAAAGTTTTAAACATATGCCAGTCGTACTTTATTGTTGGCAGCCTTTCGGAGTGTTCGATGTGTTGTTAGGCCGAGACATTGGGAAAAAACGAATTTCGCGCTGTCATTAAACACTTTGATTTGAATGGTTGGACAGCTGCACAAATCAATAACGAAATGGATGAAATTCATGCGGAATTTTTAAGAGGGAACGGGGATACCTTGATACCTAAATCCCGGTTGGCTCGGTCCTGCACCTAGAGAAGGATAGAAGAAATATTTGCGTACGAAACCACATACCCTTTCGAGTCCGACTCCACTGTGCGTAAAGCTGGGACGTGGTAAACCAAAACCCAGCTGGGATACAGGGACCCTGGAGGATACACCAGGGACCCGACGCACCACGGGTACCAAATTGCCCGAAGGACGGCTTTAGTCGACCCCGCATATTGCTCCATTAGCACGAGTGCTCAGGGTCGCTCCCGAAGTCCATTGTAACTTGTCGAAACATTATAGTTTCCCAAAAATGACTCAAGTTAGGGCTATCTCCCTCGCATAGCAACAGGCTATTGCTACCAGGAGAATTATGGTCAGGTGATTTCGTCATCGGATAACTAAGAGATAACTGCCGGAGTGCGGTTGATACTGGGGTCACCAACACCTTCCACATCCCCAGAATACTGGACCACCGCCTTGAGTAAACCTCCACCACCTTCTGGCAGGTCAGGATGGTAGCTTCTCAGAACGACCTCCAAGAGAACCAGTGTTCTATTTTCAGCAGGATTACACCCACTACCGAGAATAGTCACGGTTCGTGGGTGCTTTCGCAACTTCTCCCATACATGAAATCTGAAAGCAATGAGACCGTTACGCACATACCTGGGATTGGAAGCAATGCTATCAGTTTAAGGGGTAAACGCCGTGTGGTCTGCCCTGGGTCTCATCTCGGATCCTTCCAAGACATCTCAAATGACTGTTATCCCACCGTTCACACACGCCACCCTTCATGCCGCACCATTAGGGTACTAGTGATCGAGGGACACCTCCCCTGAGACTAATAACAGTTCGATATTTCTGTCGCACACATATAACACACCTGACTACTCGAAGCAGTGAATCTGTTGCCCACATACGTGGTATTAGAAGCATGTGGGACCAGTTTTATGGATAAACACCGTATGGTCTCTAGCTGGGCTCGACTCGTATACTATCCGGGGAGCAGCATCCCGGACGACACCTGAAACGTCTGTTATCCAGCCGTTTACCCGGAGTTCATACGGATTCTCTGCCAGCATTGAAGACTATATATTTCTGGATTAATGGGTTTAAACGAGGTCGCAGAAGCACAGAAGATGAAACTCGATCCTTGCGGCCAATTGAAGTTACCACTCAGTAAAACATAGAAAAAGTTCACAATATCGTAATGGATGATCGCAGACTAGAAGTGTGTGAGGTAGCTGACGCCATCTGATTCTCAACTGAATGAGGGCATTTCATCCTCCATGAAAAGCTTTGGGCGCGATGGGTGTCACGACTGTAAACATTGGACCAAAAACTGATTCGGAAAAACATTTCATCTTAGAATCTAGCAATGTTTAGGCGTAACCGTCGATGAAACTTAGGTCCATCACTACAGAGACCAAAAAACAAGACAATGGTAAAAAGCTGGTGAAAATGCACCGAAAACGGTGAAGACGGTTTTGTCAGCCGAAAAGGTGATGGTCACTGTATTTTGAATTCTCAGGGTATAATATTCATAGATTTATTGGAAAAGGGCACAACGATAACTGGGCTTTATTATGCTGCTCTGTTTGAAACGGATGCTGATTGAGAAACAGACAAGATGGCGCTCAAGAGAGTGATGTTCTACGAGGAAAATGCACCAGATCACACAGCAACATTCTCAATGGCGAAAGTGTACGAGTTGGGATTCTAATTGGTTCCTCATCCACCCTATTCACCAGACCTAGCACCGAGTGTCTTCTCTTGTTCCAGAACTTGAAAATTTTGCTTGGTGGGAAGAAATTTTCATCAAATGAAGAAGTGATCGAGGTCGTATTTTGCAGAGTTTGACAAAACCTATTTTATGATGGGTTGAAAAAATTTGAAACTCGCTGGGCCAAGTGTATAGCCAAGGAAGCAGACAATGTTGAGAAATAAAGTAAATTTTATAATAACAAAAATCTTTTTGTTATATTTTTACCAGACCTATATTTCCCATCTCTGAGCATTCTCAAAAGACGACAAGCCTTTGGGAGCTGTTCTCAGCTATCGCAGGTGGAACCTTTCTGGAGATATGGAGGGGGCTACTCTCGGGGACGCCTTATTTTCTCTATTCTTGTAAAGTAAGGTTTTCATAAGACTAGGCCTGTTTTGAGAAGCGTGATTTTCAGGGTCGAAGATCTTGAGCATACGGTAAAAGTTGTTCGCTGTTCCTATTGGAACAGTCGGCCATCTGCCTCCTAAACTGCGTCTCCGCAGCAAACTTCTTTCCCGCCCTCGGAACGGCTTGGGAAAAATACCAAGTGCCCGACCTACCTGAAGCGTTTTTAGGCGAATGACGGGTATGATTCTTAAACTATAGCCTAAGGGCCCTAAATACCCCTTGGCGACTTTGCTTAATCCTTCAATTCCTCTTCCTATGCTATAACAGGAAAGTTGAAAAACATTTTCAATTCATTTGTTTTGCAATAAATAAATGACGTCCTGATGGCGATTGTTCTCCACCTGGAAAGATTGTTTCTATGTTCGTGACTGGAATAAATACAGATTATAATGGTACAAAACAGCTAGGATTAAAATGACATGACTTCACAAATAGAGCATTATTAACTTTTTGGATACTTATGAAGTTAGTAAACTATATTGTATATGAAGTCTTACTGAACACTATCTGTGAGGTCTGTAGATGCGCTGTTTAGATGATTCTCCACAGAGGGTGAAGTCTTGCCTGCAGGGAGGTACAGTGTGGACCAGTCTAGACCCACCAACAAGTATGCACGGAAGACTGGGGTGAAAGGAACATCAGCACCACGAAGATTCAACACCCAGGCTATTTCATCCAGTGCTGTCAGTACAATAGCTTCAACATCTTCTTGCACTAACCATTTACGAACTTGAATAAACTTCTCTCTCCACGTCACTCCTGTTGTAAGAAATGATTAAATAAATTGAGGCAGTGATTTACAAGATCTGCGATGGAGTCTGCGAGGGTTATTCTCTCGCAGGCAGTACCTGCGAGGGATGTTCTCTCGCAGGCAGAACTTTTTAGGAGAGATACGAAGGGGCTACCTTTTGGTATGCCTTTTCCTCTCCGTTTTTGAACTAAGGTTCCCACAAGCCGAGGCACCTCGGCCTGTTCTGAGAGGTGTATGTTTCGGGGTCACAGACCTTGGGCATACGGTAAGAGTTGTCCGCTATTCCCATTGGAATAGTCGGCCAGCTGCCTCCTAAACTGGTCGAGGCACGGAGAAGGGAATGCTGCGTCGCTACAGCAAACTCCTCTCCCGCTATCGGAAGGGCGTGGGACAAGTACCCAATGCCCGACCTACCCGATGCAGGTTTTTCTAGGGTTTTCCCTGCATTTCTTTAGGCGAATGCCGGGTAGGATCCTTAAAATATAGCCCGGGGGCCCTAGTTAACTCTTGGCTACCTTCCTCTTCCCTTCCACATCCCCCCTTTCAAATCCCTTTCCTATGCTATAAGAGGGGAGTTGCCACTATATGGATTACCCTATACATAGCCTGTCTACACCCAAAAAAAAATTAGAATAGTCACTGGCAGAAATATGGAAAAACATTAATAATGTTACTTGATACTTCTGAATGGCTTTACAAGGAGATATAATAATATGTTTATTTATTAAAAATTATTTTCAAGATACAGACAATATTTTGACGGAAAACAACCTTTTCTTAAATATTTGGCACTTGACGTGAGTTAAACAAACGTAAAGAAATAAATAATTTTATTGAACCTAGTAGAAGGAAATGTTGCGGGGCTACAGTCAGGGCCACGACTAGTTGTATATTATTAAAGTCTGTTGTCATTGCGTTTCCGATGGAAGTAATTTGTTATTTTAGCTGGACTCTATTATTATGGGGAATGAAACACCCTTAAGACGAGATGAGATTGCTGAAGTAAGTCGATGGTGACCGAAGTTTTGTTTTTACTGTCAATTCGAGTTAAATGTTTGTGGAGGTTAAGCGTAGAGAAAAAGAACAAAACAAAAAAAAATTATGTCCATTATTAGGTTGTTTAAAAGGGGATAATGAAAGTATTGTATAGAAACACACAACAATGTTACAACTTAGTTTCAAAATTACATAAAATTAATTGAAATTTGTTTGTCTGCTCGAATCGTTCTTTTTAATAATTTTTTTTTCAATTCTCTATTAATTAAATAGCAATTAAAGTTTTTATGTCATTATCTTCATAATTCAATTGGTACTATACTGCATTATGAGGCATTTGCTCTCCTATACAGAATATAATATGACAATAAGAATAAAACAAATTTTCATTTTTGAGTGAAGAGTGAAAGAAAAGCAGATTGTATATCCGAATGGTTTTCAAAGCAAATGCAATCCATGCAATATTATTTTTGTAAAATAATAACTACTCTTAACATGAAGGGAGCCACAGTAAGGAAAATAAATAGTTCCAAACTTATAATTATCAAATTTACTATAAATTGATATTTTAAAAAATATATTTTAATGTGTTATATTAAATTGTTTGAGGTAATGTGTTGTTACTACAGATTTTGACTGAAAGTCACTTGAACATTTACCTGCAAATTGGTTCTCAAGCACAAACACAGGGTCCAGCGGATAATCCGGCTGTCCATTCTCAGGTCCCCAAACTTCATCTACCAAGTTACTGTTATGAAGTACTAATTGAAGGCCCAAAGAATCTATATGAAATGCACAAATTAGCAAGCTCACTTATTTAGATAGAAATATTTATTGTAATAAAAGCCATACTCAAACTGGTATTCCATGAGGTCCATTGATTGTATGCAGCGATCCTCGGATCTGTTGAAACTCTTGAACCTTTAGTAACAACAGAACTGATCCAATCAATCATGTTTGGCGTCTGGAATTTATGAAGGAAACCATATATTTACAGTTCAATAATATAATACTATTTGTTTTTCTCTACCTGACTACATATTCTCCCACGATAAGAATTCTATTTCAACTTCAGCTATTCTTAAACCGACGTAGACAATGGAAAACCCCACAATAGTATCTACTAATGATTTCACGTGGTCGCCACAAAATTTTAATTCCAAATCCAGCTGCTTGCGTCTGGTCTCAAAGAATGTACGGGTTTTTTAATTTACGCGAATGGTGATAGTTTGAGAACAAATATATAACCACGGCGTTGCCCGGGTATTTATTTAAATTAACCCTGTGTAGGATTCGACACTAGCCTCTTGTAAACATTTCGTTTAACTAGCATCAATAGCTCCAGTATGAGGAACATTTACCTATTTACGGTCCCCTCCGCGACTTAACCCCTCCGTATTTCACTCCAAATAAACCACGACGATGACTGACGTCGGAAACTCTCCTACTACATAAAATAAAAGTGTCTAAAATCACAACGAATTAAAACAGTAAAAAATCCTCTCTAACTTAATAAAGTCTAAAACTACACCCGGTACCTTAAAGAAGTTAATAAATACAACCACTAACTAAATAGAGACCAAAATAAAGATCGTACCCTAAGAAAATAAAAAAATTCCCCAGGAACTTAAGAGGGTCAAAACTACTCCGGGTGACCTTTTCTCAACCGTGTTCACCTCCACGAAGAGGAATATATAAAATTTCATCAACCACCATGATTAATATGAGATTTAAACTCAGCGACTCCTATAATCCAGAATCGACACTAATATCGCTATTTTTTTTTTGCATTATTTTGTGTGTGAACCCCTTCCACAACCAACCGTAGTGCTTCCCTCTCTTGCCTTTTGGAATTGAAATTAGATACTTATAAAATTCTAGAACGACATTATAAAACTAAAAACCCCGGAATCGTTGTATTCGACTCTAATAATGGCCGTTTAGGATTTTTTTTAAATTTCATCCCCTCCACCCCAACCGTAGAGGCGGTAGGTATGTCTAACCCCTCAGTGTTTGTTCCTGTATCCTAAGTATAATGTGTTTTAAGTTCGTAGAAATTTCTCTACGCGTTTAAGATTTTTAACGGAAATTTGTTTCACAGCGTTCCACACCCGTTTTTACGGGCCGTACTACATCTTAACCAGTATGGTAATTGTCAGAATTAAACTCAATGACTTCCGCAACACAAGTCTCCGTTGTTTACTCATTACTTTATGTAACGGCCTTTCTCGCACATCCTCCCCCACCCTCACATCTAGGGGCACTAAAACGTAGCTGACACAGTGAATATCAGAATTAAACTCATTGCTTCTATAACCCTTCTTTTTACACCACTCTCGGTGGTTTTGCGTTATTTTCATGTAATGCCCCTCCTCCCCTCCCTTTTTGGCGCTTTAAGTGGTTTAAATTATTCACTAAAACATCTAGCTAGAAAATATTAATCACATCATCCTATAAAAGTATTTAATCTAGTATCGGTTGTTTTAGCATGTTTTTAAATTTCACCCCTGTTCACCCCTAACGTTTCGAAAACCCGACAGAAACCTTAGCGGGGATGCACACAACAACTCACCAAATTTCATTGCAATAGGATGAATAGTTAAGGAGTGCATAGGGGCACACAGACACACATTCATGTTTATATAGAGAGATATTTGCCTTCACTTTTAAACACTTCACTAATAGAAAAGACAAAAAATCTTCAGTATAGAGTGGGGAAAATTATTCTCTATTTAGACTGTTTTTAAACCTTCTTGTTCGAGGAAGATTGTCCTCAAACAGTGCTGCAGGTAAATTGTTCCAATCACTTTACGGAACTGTTTAAGAAAGAAAATATGCCACGTCTGTGTTTTGAAGTCTCGTTTTGATTTTAAATTTGTGAACACCTTCTCAGTGTAAGTTGGGATTTTAACAAATTGTTTCGCCAGTACTATGTAAATTCATCGCAAAGTCTATATTTATTCCTTCTGCTAGCCAACATAATTTCTCTACCTTTTCTCGCCCCCGTATTACAAATTTTGCTGCCCCCATCTGAAGTTTTTCTAGGTCTTCTCTTGAGTCCAACAAATTGCACCATACTCGAGTATGGGACGGACCAGTAATTTATAAGCAAAGTCTGCTAATTTGCCTTTTCCCTTTTTTAATATTGACGTTATGATATGTAAGTATTTCCATTCTTTCCGAGACTCAGAATTTACTTGTTCATCCCACCCTAAATGTGACTTCAACATGGTTGGTATATATTTCTAGCTGTTTACGTGATGTACTATCTCCAAATTTATATTATATATATATATTATATATACATATATATATATATATATTATAACCCAATCGTATCTACATGATATTTATTGAACGGTATTGATTAGGGTTTTTCATTATTTCATTTTACACTCCTCAGCCCAACTATTTAATGCAACTAAGTCGTTTTGTATTTCACATTCATCCGAAGATAGTTTGATATTAGTACAGACGAACCAATCATCAGAATAAAGTCTAATTTTAGAAATTATTTTAATTGGTAGAAAATTAATATATATATATTAGGAACAATAAATGCCTTGCGGCACACCTGATATTACTTTTTGTTCCACTGATAGTTGTCTACCAATCTTTACTGTTTGAGTTCGCCCGTTTAGAAATTTCGTAACCCAAGGATTGGCATTAGTGGACTTATGTGGACACAAACCACTTCGTCGCATTTTGAATAATATTAAAATATTGGTACATTTAAGAATTTTGAGTGATGAGGAGGTGTGGCTATTTAAGTTAAGTTTGATTTATTTGACTGCCACAATTATTTAGTTAACTGGATATGGGGCAAATAAAATGTTTAAAAATTTATAAATTTATTTGGAGCAAAAATGCACATATAATTATAACCGTAAATAATATTTAAAATTTAATGATAGTCTATTTTAGACAAGATAATACATTGCACCAATATGGAACAGCTAATTGTAAATCTTTAAATAACGGCAAAATTGATATAAAATTTATTTAATAAGGAATCTGACGATATATGAGTAACATTTGTATTAGTAAAATTGAGTTTTCAAAAAATATTAACATTTTTTCAATTTGAGGCATTATGTAGTAATTAAAAGGAAATTAATAATTAAAAACATTGTAGACTTGAATTGTTATCGGCAAGCAGACACAAACCACACAAGAATGGACAAGAATAACAGGTATTGTAGGACTGTTAGCACGCAGAGAACGTAAGAAGTTGGCGATCAAGATCGGCAGAAAGCGGTCGTATCAGAAATAGAAAAGACGTTTTCAAAGTATTGAAAAGTAAAGTTGTTAAGTAGAGGCAGAGTACATCATTCACCCGGATAGTGCTGCGGAAAGATTTCGGAGTGTTCCTGTTTATATAATTTTGAAAAGTCTACGTGTGGAATTGTCTGAATTACCGCAAATTGACATAATTGTGGAATAAGTCACCTTCATGATATAGCTAACACTTGCTAATCCAACAGTAAAGTGTAAAGTCAGTGAAAAGAATGGCCTGTTTTTAGAATATTGAGTGTGAATAAGTGTTGCTGAAAGAGTTAAATTGCCCTGGTACAAGAAAAACTGTAAGTCATAACGCAATTAAATTATTATTGTGAACCTTTGATTAAAGTTAAAAACGTCAGTTTTCGATTTTTTTAAATATTTTAAATATTGATTTATAATTAATTCATAAAAGTGTAATCGTCACAGAAATTTGATTGTTTAAAAAGGAGTAATACTTTTATTTATTTAAAGGCCCAGATAAACACCCTTTGATTAAGAGTAAAAAATTTTGTTTGTACTTAATAAATGTTGTAAAGGTCATCAAATATTTATTTGTAATTTGAAATCTGTGTGCATCGAATAAATTAATGGTTTGGCCAGTTTAAATAAATTTCTTATTTATGATCCTTTCGTTTAAAATTTCCATTATTTAAATTTATGCATTAACGTGGGCATTATCGTTTCATTTTAAATTGCTACATTTGATTGTTACATTTTTGGCTTCACCAACGTGTGGCTAACTGTCATATTTAAATTGTTTTCATTCTTATACATTACATTTTGGTGTCCTCAACGTGGGACAAATAAAATGTAGTAAATAGTTATATACTACAATTTATATATATGAATGTATGCATGGGATTATTTCGCTCATGAGAAGATAAACACACTTTGCTCGTCTTACTTCCCCTTTAGCTTATTCGCAGACTGATTTTTAATAGGCAAGTTTGAGGATTATGAATGTGGAGTTGGTGATTGACAACCGATAAGTCTATTACTTTCGTTGGCATCTGCCTCTGAATGAAGGGTTTCCTCGAATTCTTTAGTTATCAATGTGGGACTTAATATATATTGGTGGTTTCATGACACGTTACTGAGACTGTCGCGGCCCTGCCTGTCTCAGTCCAGGCACATTCAAAAAAATTAACCTCAAAACAAATATATTGAAATATATTTTTTAAAAATAACAACGAAAAATCAGGAAGGTTTATTCATTAATATGTATTTTCACAATGTCTCAATACAGTAAAATAATTAATATAGGGTACCTTATAGTTATTATAATTGAAATAAAATTACATACAATTGTGAGGATAGTCCATTACAGTCATTAGGATGGAAACTTGTATGTGTTTGGACAATAATATTGAGAACAGAAGTACTAATTCCTTTTTCCATCCTTATTACTGCTTGAAAAGATTGAAACGAAGAATGAAAGGATGAATGAGCTTTGTTACCTCTGGAAGTCCGGTCCTCATGAGCTGCCAGTTGCAATCAAGTTGTTGCTCCGCCTGTAGGAAATAACGACTGTCTGTCCATAGTGCTGCATTGTCCAGTGTCACAACAGCATCCCCAGCACTTCCACTGAATCCCGATATGAACTTTCGTCTTTGGTCATGTTCGGCTACATACTCGCTCTGAAAACATGCACACCTAGATAGATAGATTTATTCACCATTAGCCCTCTAAAGAGGAAATAGGATTCGTCACAAATGTACAGTAGATAAATTGCATATAAACTTATAATACACAAAAACACACACAAAAATTCATATCTGTTTATATTAGTCTAGTCACTACAATCATACACACTATTTTTAGGAAACACGCACACGACACAAATCACTTCCTGGTATTAATCTCTTGTCGCTAGGTACGGAGGGATGTCGTCATAGATATTTACTAAAACAGAAAGCAGAGGCAGGAAAACAGAACCAAAAGGGGAAAACTGGACAAACTATTTACATATTTATAGCATATTCGGCAATTTTGTAGGCAAGGCAGTTCAACGAATGTCAGACCGATTCAAAAATTCGTGTACGGAGTAATAAGTTCCATTGACAAGGTAAGTTTTACACTCCTTTACCTCACTCATTAACTGAAGTAATAGTAATTTCTTTATTCCTTTTGGAATGAATCAAATGTTGAATCACAACACTCTTATTTATATTGTAATATACACTAATATTGGTAATAATATAAGCTTCAAAATTGTACAATTATAAAGTTTTTTGCCTAAGATATTGGCCATGTAACTAAAATAATATTTTAACAATCAGTGTGTAGCGTGAGAACGTTGAATTTAGAGCATTCCCATACCGTCTGTTGTGATTATGTATGTTTGGACGATCAGTTGAGACGCAATAAGTCAAATGGTGAACGTGAGAGATTTATAAATTGAAAAGTCTCACAGCAATCCAAAAAACTATTTTTACAACATATTATTCCTTAATGTCAATAATTTTATTCAAATGAACAATAAGAAAGGTTCTTATTTAATTGGTTTTATGATATTATATTCTTTACAGAAGTTAATTAAGTTATCAATCACTGCTTTGGGTTAATTATTTTACATTATTAATATTCTTGAATATTTCATCCTTCTTTATTCCTCTTTGCTTCCGAATCAGCGAGAGATGTGTGGGATATGATGCAGCTAACACAGAACCGTTTCGGAATAGAAAAACAGTTAAATTATTTTGAAATATATTACGGTTATAAAAACATTAAATTCTAATATACTCATCTATATAAATCAGTAGACCTACATTAACTCAGTTCATTCGTAATTTTTTGAAGAAATGTTGTACCTGATGATCGTCGTTGGAGGTTATGATGTACGCCTCTATACTGTTTGCTCGCATAATATTGCGTAGACTTGCTAGTCGCTCAGTCGTATTGACAGCATCGGGATTGCCACATTTAATGTCTCGAGCCTGGAACTGATAGTGTGTGAGCTCGTGGTCACCGATCTGTGGACTCGCCTTCACAAGCGACGACGCCACCAGAAGCACAGAGACCGAAATAACTGAAACAAAAGTCATATATTTCATGTGAGAATACGTTTTTCAAGTAACCGCAGATAAATATTGGACTATTATATGTGAAAATTCGATCTTAGTTGAGTACGACAAATAATTGGTTCCATTTCCATTGATCCCCAATAACTTCCTTACACCGCTACCTGCCAAATGATGCCCTTCGTGATCCCAATACATATTTTGTTTGCCCAACTATAATACAATCTTCTTGAAATATATTTCACTCTCAGCATTGCATATTAATTGATTTTATGAAATATCTGTTCATTTGATAGCCCGTATATAGCTTCGAACTCCATTATGTCACAGTCACCTAACACGCTTTCGTCGAGTCCATTGTCTAAGTCACTGTACTGTCAGCTATATGCGGTTTACAGTTTCAGGTAATATTAGATTTGAGAAGTATAGCATGAAGAACATATGCATTGCTCACGACTGAACTAAACCTAATCACCAGACACCGCACGCGTTCGACTCTTAACGGAGTAAAACAAGTCGCGAGCTATGCGTTTTTGCCTAAATCATCTTTATATTTGCATATTCTACCAACGTATATTTCTCAAAATGGATACATTGTTTCAATAAAATTCTAGACATCTTTTTCAAAATTTTTAAGAACTTTAAAATGAGATGCCAACGACGTTTCTATAATAAACAGTCATGACGAGCTTAATTTTATTGTTTCAGAAAAATTATAATTTAAAACTGAAGCGCTATTTGGAAAAAGGTTGAGCCGAAATTGATGAAACATAGATTTATTTACTTACACGTGGTTATGTAAATAAAATTGAAAATTGAAATGATTTCAATATGGTGCTCAAATTATGGAGAAAGTTAAAATTCATCTGACAACCTTTTATTTAAGATGTGTAATATATGTAAATTAAATTTGATCTCAATTTTACATTTCGGAAGGCTGTAAAGGATTCCAAACTTGTAAAATCTTTGTACTTGACCTAAAAAACCAACAAGACACACACCCACCCACCCAGAACACACACCAACACTCACACACACACACACACACACACACACACACACACATATATATATATATATATATATATATATATATATATATATATATATATATATATATTGTAATAATCAAATATAGTGGGCGCTTTAAAATGAAAAGATTGTTAAGGGAAAACTATTAAACAAGATTTATTATAAAAATTATAACACATATAATATACAAAAAATATTTGGGATCTCAGGGTCTTAAACTGGGTTTGATAAATGGCTGAATTTATACAATCAAAATTACATTTACCTTTTATGGAAGTTAATGCGTCTGAAACATAGACGAAATTTGTTATGGAAGAAATAATACTACAGATTGAATTTAAACAGTTTTAAATTTCATCAGGAATTAACGATCTCATTTTATCGATAATTAAATAATTAAAGAAACGATCTGACTTTTATCTTTTAAAAGTGGTTTACAAATGATTTTATAGTTTTTCTCTACTTACGGCCGCCCAGGTCTCATTTTAGGTTTTTCGTGCACAAAATTTGGGGATATCACTGATTCTAATACTCACAGATTCTAAATGTTCACAGGCTCTAATTGGCGTAGATTTGTTAGTTGGTCTAACACAAATTGGTAGGTTCTCGATGCTTTGCTGCAACCTGGATTTGCAGATCTCGTGACTTTAGTTGGAAATGTACTTCATTGGTTTGTCTATGGCCAGCAGGTTGAATTTATGCTCGGCCACCGATTACAACATTTGTTTCACTCTCTCCTTCCCGACTGAAGATTGCTTTACTTTCAATATTTTAGAGCATGTTTGTGACTGGACCACATTCTTTCGTTCTGAGACGGTAAAACTTTTCGTCTGTTCTATTTGCTGTCTGCTTCCCGACTCTAAAGCTTTCAAACTGTTCGCTGTCCGCTGCCCGACTGCAAAATTTTTTATAACATGAATTTTCTGGTCTTTACACCTCGCTGTTCTATGCCCGACTGAACTCCTCGTCTCGTAAAATTTTGAGCGCGTAAAATTCTCAGCCGATCGACAACAATACTTTCTTTGTATTGCCGCCTTGTTGCGGCGTCCACTCTATATCCACTAATAATGAGTCCTCTACAATCCAACTTTCCAATTAGCACAATGTCTTAATTACCAATTACTACAGTATATTGTAATAATTAAAATAAATCATTAATAATAAACAAATATTTGGACTCGCGTGCTTAACGGCAGAAGGCACGCAGGTTAGACATAAGGAGATAATGATGGAATAATTGAGCGACAGATGGTAAATTGAAGGAGGGTGAGTTAAATGTGTCTACGCCCGGCTCTGTATTGTCGTGTGCAGATTTTCACACGAACTCTGAGTGCAACCGAACTCTGGAGGGAGAAGCGCAAGTGCACCCGAACTCTCTCTGAGGGCATCTGAACTTTGTAGGGAGGCTGTCCTGAATTGTAGTTAGGACTCGAATTATCAGCGGCAGAAGGGACGCGAGTGGTACATAACGACGAATTAATGGAGGATAATTGGGAGACAGATGGCAAATTAGACGAGGATGTGGGGAGAAGTGCACACGGCTTCGTTGTAAAGTGCGCAGAAGGAGGAAATATAAGGCATCGTAAGAGAAGATCAGTATTTAGTCTGTGAGCAGAGTTTGTCGGTGGACGTTGAGACCGGATTGGGCCGAGTTAGGTGGCCGAGATAAATCAGTAAATTGTTTGGAGGAATTTTTCGTGAATCGTCGTGAGAGTAAGGTCATCGTGGAGAGGTGGCTGTGGAATTGTAAAGTGTGAGCGCAACTTGCTGCTCTTTATGGCCTGTATAAAGTGAGTGCGTGTTAGTATGCGAGTGATCCAAATTGCATGGATTACAAGAGAGATTGTAAGTTCATTTTTACAGTATTCATAGATGTAAACTTTTAAGTAAAGGTATAATCGTCAGATTTCAGAATTTAAATTGGGTTATTGTATGTGTTTTTCTTTATTTCATTATAAAAGTTGTTTAACAAGTATTCGTTTTATTAAAGGCCCAGTAAACGACCTTGAGAAAGATTAAATTTCATTGTATAACCTTAATTATTATCTGTTGTAAAAATTCATTAGATTACTTGTATAAATGCAAATTGTGTCTTAATAAATAATATTTGTATGTTTAAACTGCTTGTGTCACGCATTATTTTAATATAAGACCGATTATTACAAATTAACGCTACGAAGTAGGGCTAAACTGGTAGTATTATTTGTGATTATTACAAATTGGCGCCCAACATTTAATAATAAAAGGTAAATAATTGGTAAATATTGTGGTAATTAAAAGGAAATTAGTAATTAAAAATTAAAAGAAATTTTGGACTTGAATTGTTAGCGGCAAAAAAAACACAAATTACACAAAAGAATGAATAATAATGTAACAGGTCTAAGATATTGTAGACTGTTGGCGCGCTGAATGGAATGTGTAAGTCAGTCGTCGATGAAATACAGCAGATAGGTTGTTACAGAAAGGGACCAGACGTCGTCAAAGTATTGCAAAATAAAGTCGTTGAATTAAAGCAGTGTGGAGCAGTCATCGAAATATTGCAGTATAAAAATTGCAGAGTAATACCAGATTTCGTCAAAATATAACTGTGTAAAGTTTTCGTGGAGGAATTATTGCAGAATAACGTTGGTAAATTATTGTGGAGTAACGTTGTCATCGAGATATAGCCAACTTTTGCCAAACCAGCAGTGAGGTGTAGAGTCTGTGATAATAATGACCTGATATAGAATGTAATCTGTGTGTAAGTGTTCTGAACGAGCTCAAAATTGCACTGGTACCAGAGAATTGTAAGTCACGTATTTACTAAATTATTATTGTAAACCATTAGTTAAAGATAAATTATCGTCAGATTTCGGGTTTTCGAATATCGTTAATATTTTATATTGGCATTGTGAATAGTACTTTGAAGTCGATAATAGCTTCATAGAAATTAGATTGTTAAAAAAATACTTTTCTTCATTTAAAGACCCAGTAAAGACCCAGAGGGAGGGGGGAGAGAGGGGGAGAGAGAGGGAGAGAGAGAGAGAGAGAGAGAGAGAGAGAGAGAGAGAGAGAGAGAGAGAGAGAGAGAGAGAGAGAGTAAAATTTTGATTGTACGTGATAACTATTGTAAAAATTCAATGGGTAACTATTTGTAAATTTAAATCTTTGTGCAATAAATACATTAATGTGCTTTTTCAGTTAAAAATCTTAATTATTATAAAATCCTTCCAGCTAATCTTTAAAATTGATGTAAATTGTCTCCTTAACGTGTGGCACATTTTAACTTTGTTTCAATTTAACTTGTCTCACCACAAATTGGCTTCACCAACGTGGGTCATTGTTGTATTTAATTGGGTATGAAAGTGAAATACCACAATATATATTGTGGAGATCAACAATTTGTTTATTTAATTTTTTTTTATATTACAGTCGGCGTAATTATTGAGGCCAGAGCATTGTTTGGCGCAAGAATACAGAAACTATAATGATAATATTGACTGCACAAGAAATTTAACGGCGAAAACAAATTATGTTAAACAAATAATTAGTAGACAATATTCCTCTAGATAACTGAATATTACCAGGTGTATAAACTTAAATCCGCTGGTTTTTTTAGTCAGAAAATCTGGTTCTTTTTAATAGGAAGCCACTTCATAGAAATTCCTTTCATTTTGAGGCAAACCACTCAGCTATTTTGAGACGTCTTCCTAAGAATCGAAGTGTTGCACAGCAAGCACGTGACCCACCGACGAAAACAGGTGGTACTCGGAAGGAGCCAGGTCCGGTGAACAAGCGGCATGGGCTAGAACCTCCCAGTTTAATACCTCCAAGAAGTTTCGGGCTATTGCTGGCGTGCGTTGTAGTGAAGGAAAGTCAGCATTTCATATCTTTGCTGATAACCTGGCCTTTTTTCACGCAGAGAATGGTGTACTTTGATCAGTTGTTGGTAGTGGTGGGCATTGACAGTTTCACCAGGTTCATAGTAGACGATACCCTGCTGATCCCAACTAACGCACAGCATCGTCTTCCGTCCGAAGCGATTTGGTCTTGCGGACGATGTTAATGGTTGACTTGCGTTTAGGATTCTCGAAATATATCCACTTTTCATTGCCAGTCTCAATTCTTTTTTGTCTGAGGAGCAAGATGTGATTCGGCGTCGCTCCATCTGCCTATCGATTAATTTATGCGGCACCTATTTTCCGATCCTTTGAACCTTTCCCATGGCACGTAGGTACATGGAAATGGCTGGTTGATTACACGACAAGCATTTTTTTTACGATTGGGTATCCTCCTCGATCAAAAGAGTCTGTAATTGATGGTCCTGAACTTTCCGGGGACGATTTTCACGCTTCTTGTCGCTCAAGTCAAAATTGTCGTCTTTGAAGTCTGGGCGTTTTTTCCGATAAAGCACTGCCGCCAAATGCATTTGATGCGATTCGGCAACCGATTTCTTCAGATTGAAGCAGAAAAGCAGATATTCCCGCATATGCTCCTTCTTTTTTAGTTGAAAAAAACTAGACATGCTTATCAAAGAAAAATGTATGTTTAGTATGAAACTGATGATGATCTTCACTGTCTATTGTTGACAGATGACAAACATAAAAAAAGTGTGTTCCATTCTTCAGGTGCCGAAAAAAACTACATAAGAGCCAAGAGTGACAAAACCGCACAATACAGTTGACAACCCTGAACGGAACAATGGATTAGCGAAACAATAAGGGATATAGCGTACTTGAGTGGGTTCATTCTATTTTACGGGACATGTTATCTCATATGTACGTAACACTACCCATAATTGCAGAATTGTGACAAACTATTTTAGTATGTCTGGTACCAGTTTCGATGAATTATTGTTATTAATTGCACCAAGTTCTCAGGCAGTAAGGGATTTCGTCTCACCTGAAGAAAAATTAGTCATAACGCAAGTTTGCTTTTGTATAAAACTAGGCATTATTATTGAACAAAAATAGTTTAAATTCAGAGTATTTATATTAGGAAAAGTTCACAAAAGTACACGGAAGATAAAAATTTGGTAAACAACTACAAAGTGCACATTTAGAACAGATCTAATGATACTTCTTGGATACAGCTGGAGTTTCACGATGGTTACAGAGCTGCTTGTGGTTTTGCAATTCAGTTCCATGTGATCCATTGGGTTTATTTGGAGCGCTGTGATGTATCTTTGAAGGATGGAATGGATAATTGTATTCACTGGAAGTACTTAGGCAATAAGAATAAGGTACGGGTATTGGCGATAATCCATGACTTGGAACAAAATTATGTTCATTTCATTGGCGTTGCAAAGGAATTTGATTTCTTAAAGGGATGTTTTTGGATAACCTGAAGTACTTAATTTTTTTGTGTGTATTCGCCCCTTCAGGAACTTTCTTTATATAAGGTTAAACAAAACAATTGACAGTTCACTTCTGATTCATTTTTCTCTCTTAATTGTACTGCAGACTCAATTTTCCATGCGCGGTTTATCCGCTTTGCTGCTCAAATGCGGAGATATTTTAAAATATTAACGATAATCTCTGCCTTTGTCAAATATTCTGCGGAAAGATACAGTGTTTCCAGGGTTCCCAGTATTATCTTAGCGGATTTCACAAGCAATGACAGAATTTATTAATAATAATTGGTGGCTTATATATGTAACTTTGCCCGCAACATCATTGTCATCATCCACAGATTGTAATAGAAACGTCGTATATATTGAATTAAACTTTTTGTAATTTATTTATGATTTTTATATTAATTTTAAATAATATAATTTAAGCCAGAACAATTAAGATATTATAAATTAAGAGTCCACACCATATAGCTGGTCTTTTCCCCATATCGTCGGTAAACAAATTGATGTGAATGTGAAGATACGAAGCGATAGTGGTGTAGTTTCAGGTAAGTCGCGTGAAAGATGTGTACAGCTCCATAAGAAACAATGTACTTCGAGTCGCACGACACGCCCGAAATCTCAGTCGCGCGACCAATAAAGCCACGCGACAGCATGTGTACGCTCCCATTTACTACAACGTACTTCTTGCCGCGCGACACAATATTTGATTTAGGTTTCAAATGGGTCCTTGTGTAGGTAAATCAATATAAAAAGAATATTAGTAGATATGTAAATGATGGATATTTGATATTCTTTAAAAATTTCGATGAAAATTCGTAATAAGGTAGTACGAGAAAAAATATTGTTTGCGGTTGTTGTGGACGAGTGGCATGTTGATATTGGATTTTGTTCAATCTAATGTTTATGTGTTTAATAATAAAATTTAAAGAGTACTCATTAGAGATTAAAATGTTTCGGGCAATATTTAAGTTGTGTTGATGGAACTTGGAGTTAGAAAGTAATATAGCTCTGTCTACAAGATTGTATACCATAACTCTCTTTTGGTTAGGAGTACGATCAGAAAGAAACTTGAGAAAACGCCCTGAGTATGTAGGTTTTCTGAGCCAATTGGTGAGAATGGAATTATTGTGAATGGATACAGTGACATCAAAGAAATTAAGAGAACGGCTCAATTCAAGTTCATGGGAGAATTATAAGTTGGGATGGTATTAAAAGTATTGACTATAATGTTGATTGAGAGGACTTAACAATACCAAATGTCATCTACATATCTGATGTAGCAAAGAGCTTGGACAGGAAATAGAAGAAGACAAGTATTCTCTAAATCTGTCAT
Source organism: Zhengitettix transpicula (assembly GCA_037074705.1). Lineage (NCBI taxonomy): Eukaryota > Metazoa > Arthropoda > Insecta > Orthoptera > Tetrigidae > Zhengitettix > Zhengitettix transpicula. The sequence goes on along the minus strand of CM073592.1, from coordinate 116,638,632 downwards.
GACTATCTGAGCAAACAAAGGATTAAGGGGGCTTCCCGTGGGAGAACCTTTGATTTGATGATAGTGAAATTTATTAAACTTAAAATAAGTGGAATTGAGGATTATATTTAAAATTTCATTAAGTTTTATTTTAGTAAATTGACAGAAAATGGGCCATCCTGTATTGAAATTGTTAATGACAAAGTCATTGGGAATAGTGTTGAACAAGGAAACGACATCTAGGGAAATAATAGAGTGGTCAGGAGTGACAATAAGGTGTTTGATTTTATCAATAAAATAGTAATAATTTTTTACAGAGTAGTATACAATGATATTTAATGCTAAATTCTGTTATGATTACTCAGTATATACAAGTTGCCAAAAGATCTCAAGATACGAATCATTGTTCTCTAATCCGATAGATTTACAAGACACATCATATCTCAACACTGAATTACAGATATTTACGACTTGGAATAACCTGTCCTCGAGACCAACAGACTGATGCAATATGTGTAATCAGCTTTGCTGAGCCCACGAGATTTACTTTGAGGATTTAAGATCTTTTATCTTTAAAAATGTTGCGTGTATCGAAATGGATGAAGTATTTCATACAGTGCCGGCTATAGATCATTTTTGGAGGTCGAGCAAATGTAAAGTTAATGTTCATGAGATCTGCTCTTTAAGATTTTTTAAAAGATAAACGTATAATCATTATTTGATAGTATGAAAACAACACATATATGTTAAATAAATAAGCCTAAATATATGAGTCAATACTAAATTGTAGAAAATGTGAATTTATGTAAAATAATTATTAAATTTATTAAGATTTTGATTTATTCTTTATGCCTAGGCTTCATATTAAGATTTGTTCACTTTTCCTGGTCTTTGAATATTTATGGTCTTGATTTTATTATTAACTTTATATTGCACTCTTTATAGTTAGAGGTTGTTTAATTTTTATTTATTTATTGAATTTCCCAGACGTCAATATGATCTCCTCGGTTATATATATATATATATATTGTAATACATACATAAAATTTAACTACCAATTTAAACAAACAATTATTATTTATTAAAACACAATTTACAATTACACAAATCTAATGAAATTTTATAAATCAAACAATTTTATTTATCTTGAATACATTTGATAAATTAGACTCGGTACCCCAGGGTCTTTACTGGGTTGATAAGGAAACGGAAACACAATTTATTTTACAATTAAACAAAACAGTTAAAATAAATGAAAAACGAAATGAAATGATTGAAACGAAATCTGACTTTTTACTCTTATTTAACAATTTACAGTTAACTTACAAGCTCTCTGGTCCACACACTCACTTCATACAGGCTTAAAAGGCAACAGGTTGCGCTCACACTCTGCTTTCACCACCACATCTTCTTGATGACGTTATCCTCACGACGAATTCAAACAACTCTGCTGGCAGACTGATTTCCACGACGAGACTCCTACCGAATTTTGATGACTGATGTTCAACTGAATACTCTCGGCCACCTAGCTTGGCCTACCATCCGATGATCTCTCCTTTTTGCAAACTCCCAACTGTTCATAACATTATTCCGGCCACTTTCTTGGCCCTGCGTCCGTACTGCGGATCTGCACCACCGCTCTCCCCCAGTGGTCTCCTGCTCCTGACTAACCCCTCATAATGCTCCTCCCTGACTAACTGTGATCCCATTCGTTGTTTTTTAGGGTAACAGGCTACATTCGCCAAACAAACAGCAGCTGTTGCCTTTCTCCCGCTCCGAGAGCCACTCAATCAATTTAAATAAACGTCTCCTTTTAATATAATTACATCGTCCATCTGTTATGATGCCTTTCAGGGTTCCGTCGGTCACAACCATTTAGCCCTAAGAGCCGCAAAATGCCCCAATTATTAGTCCTTCCCTTCTCTAAAAGCCACTTATCCATCATTTTATTATTATCTTTTCTTTTTTTTCTTCTACAAACCACTCAAGAATCCCCAGTCTGAGTTTGTAAACAAATCTGATAAAAATAAGAACAGAATTCATGTCCTTCTTTACTGGTTATTACAGTATATATATATATATATATATATATATATATATATATATATATATTGTAATAAAGAATAGCGCTTTATTAGTTAAATTATTTAACAAAGATTATTTAATTAATGTTACAATTTATTTGCCCTACGTTGGCACGCCGAAATTTAATTAATAAAAAAATGTTGATTTAATTTGCTCCACGTTGTGGACCAAATTGTAATGAATAGAAAAAACTGATTAATTAATTTAAAAAAACAAATTTTATTAAATTATTTAAACAATTATTTTTCAGTTTTAACTAATTGATAAATCATTCTGGAAGTTTATTTCATTTTACGGAAATTTACAACATTTGCTCTGAGGTTAAATAAATACATTTCAAATCTCAAAGTTTAGCAATTTGATAACACTTCTCTCAGGGTCGTTTACCTGGGCTTGATAAGTAAAGAACAATCAAAGAATTTATAAATTAGGTAATTAACAATCCAAAACCAAAAATGAGACGAACGAAATCTGACGAATACCTTTAACTAACGTTTACAAACTTAATTAATTTGGTTTCTACTTACGAAAATGTCCTGCTGGTACCAGACTTAGTTTCGGGACTCGGGAACACAATTTACACTAAAAAGGCCATGAATCACTGATTCTACACTTGATCGTCAAACACACGGTCGTAGTTATTGGATCTTCCTCCGGGAATTGGATCTGCTGCACCTCCGGATCATCAGCCAGACATATTGTTACTCAATGTCTTTACGTGGAAAATGTTGATCTTAGTACGCGTAGGAATCAGAATGTGGCGCTAAATATTTGATTATACTTTGCAGTTTTCTACAAAGTATCTCTCTGTCTAGACTTTATGCTTGGATTTTAAACTTATAACTCTCTCGGTTGGATTTTAAACTTAGGCCACGCTGTTCGTTCTCTCAATGTTACGACTTCTCCCTCCTACGATTTCAGACAGACTCCTTCCTCTCCCAACCACAATTTCAGACAGACTCCTTCCTCTCCCGGCCACAATTTCAGACAGACTGGCTTCAGACAACCCCGCGGTTCACAACAAAGCTGGCCTACCCATTGTCGTCTTTTGAAGAATTGGTGCCGCTAACAATCCAATTATTTAAATAATTACTGGCCTCTAATTAATATTACAATATATATATATATATTGTAGGGATTACAAATATGTAATTAATTAAAAAATGGTTTCATTAATTATTGGCTGCGTAACTCTGAGGCCAGAGCATTGTAAATAACTGTATTGTTTGGCGAGAATGCTGAGCCGATAATGGTTGCTACGAGGTAGTGTTAAAAATGTTCAGAACTTTAGCGGAGGCCAGTGGTTGTCAGATGTTGAGAGAGCAGAATGTAAATAGTTGTCAGATATTTAGAAAGCCGAATGTAACGAGTTACCAATTGGTCACTTATCTTTAGAGAAGTGTGTGAGTTTTGGAGTCCCACCGATAGACCAGTTACACGAGTATTCATAAAGAGTGTGAGTTTGGAGGTTCTGACGAAAGTCAGAAAATCTTCAATCAATCAAAAAAAATCAGTTAGTTAAGCAGATAGCAAGTTACTCTGATATTCAGAGAGCAGATCTGCAAACAATTAGATATTCAGCGAAGCAGAAAGGTGACGAAAATTTTCCAAAGTGTTTGAAAAGTGATAATAGAGTAGTCAGTGCTATGGCCTGTCAGTGAAATAGCGTTCTAGATAAGAATATTTAAAACAAATCACATGTGCACAAACCTGAGCAGCTCAAAATGGTACGTAATTAAAACAAATTTTCATCTGTAAACCTCATAAGTAAATATTATTTACCGTCAGATATCGATAACTTTATTAGAATTATATAAATTTACAGATTAGTAACAGCTATTTTGTTATTGTAAATTAAAATTCATTTTGCTACTGTCTTTATTAGAGGCCCGATAAGCGGCCCTGAATTTGAGATTTCTCATAAAAGGCTGAGGCATTAATATTAAAATGTAAAATCAACGAAGACTAAATTTGTAAAATAAATATTTTTTGTGATCTTTTTAAAAAAGTAATCGTTTAATTTCGATTTCCTTCCTTTATTATTTTAACCTTTTGAATACCACATTATTTGTTTGTCTCTAACATGTTGGTATATTGTTTACATAATAATTTTGATCATTACATAATTTGGCACTCAAACGTGGAGCTTGTAAATTTTGAATACTACATAATTTAGTAAACACTTTATGCAAATGAAAAAAGCCTCACGTTGGAGCGCAAATTAATATAATTGCCGGCGCGGGAATTCTAACTGTGTGGGGCTCAAAATGTGAGTAGCTAGTAATTCGAAAGATCAATTACGGATTTTGTAAGGCAGTCCACGGAACAGCGTCGTTAAGTTAAGCCACGCTCTGAGTATATGTAAACTCATGTCTCGAAGAATAAAGTTATTGGAGAATTTTTTAAGTTTTGGTAATTTCTTTATAAAAAAATTATCTGGCGTCCTAATTAATGAGGAACTTTGAGAGAAGAGGATGAATCGTTGAATTTAAAACAGTATACGTTTCATTTTGACGCTAAGATCCGTGGGGTCGATATGAGTTCGCTACATTTTGTCACCCAAACTCGTGGGACAAAACCGGGCTGAGAGCTATCTTCGACATTGTATATATATATATATATATATACAATATATATATATATATATATACAATATATATATATATATAGTCAGTACGGAGCCTGGGTCGAGAGAGGATGAATCAGTAAAAAGGCTTCGCCGAGATACGTGGCAATTGGGTCGAGCAAGGAGAAACTAAAAGTCTAAAATCTGCGACGAGAAGAAAGTAGTTAAAGTCTGGACTGTGCATATGATAAGTAAAGTCTGCAAGCATAAACTACAAATTACGAGTTCCTGTATGGAAGCAGGAGTTTGCTTCAAAAATTGAACAATTTTCGCATTGAGGGATCCAACCCGACTAGCTGACCAGAAAGGGGAGACAACAACCGAGATTCCTGATAGCTGAGGACGTGCATTTCAACCGTGTGTATGTGTAAAATCTGCGAGGAAATTAGAATCAGTGTAAAAATTTGCATTTTTAGTGTAGTGTTGAAGCTACAAAAGAAAGAGCTGGTACCAGACGGACATTACGTGAGTAACTAAAACTTTGATATAAAATTTTGTTAACGATAATTAGAAAGGTAATAGTCAGATTTCGTTCAGTTTCTTTACATTTAGCTTTCTTTCATTCCATCTATCGTCATATTATTTTAGGTGAATTTTTATGTTTGAATTGTTAGTTAGTTTATAAATCACTCTTCTGTTAATTATCAAACCCAGTGATGACCCTGAGAGAAGAAAGCTTAATTTGATTGTATTTGTTTTAATTTTGGAAGCCACAAGTGAATAAAATTACAAAAAAAATTGTTTGTTAATTTTTGATAATCTTTCATTTAATTAACCCTAACTTGTTGATTATTACATTAATTCTTTTAATTAATCGCCTATAATTTATATATTACAATATATTGTAGAGATCAACAATTTGTAATGTACATTTAATTTAATTTTTTTCTTTTATATTCTTGTCGGCGTAATTATTGAGGCCAGAGCATTGTTTGGCACAAGAATGCAGGGTGTAATGGCTGCTACGGATTATTGTCGAAAAGCGTACGCACACAGAACTTTGGCGGAAAACAGTCGGTGTGTTGTGGGAGCCGGACGAGTGTGTTTTGGGAGGCTGAGCAAAGTGTTTCGAGGGACTGACCAGTATAGTAGTCATGGCGAGAATCTGTTGTGGCGGACCGGCCAGTGATGGTCGCATTCAGCGAAGGTATTAAATGTTTTTCTACATCAAAACTTAGTGGGACAATACGTACGGCAGTAAAGTTCGTGAAACAGTAAAGTAGAAAGGCGCCGTAATTTTTGTAAAGTGCTAGCAGTGCTATGGCATGTAAATAAAATATTTTTCTTCAAAATTAAAATAACCACGAGCGCACAAACCAGATACCAGAGCAGTTCTGAATAAAAATGGTATTTAGAAACGTAATTTTGTAAACCTTTACGTAAATATAATTTACCGCCAGATTTTCTATAGTTTTGTCTAGATTTGTCAGTTTCTTTTTATAAAAATTTTGTTATTGTAGATTAAATTCGTACATTTATTTGTAACTTTGAGGACAATTGCAAATCACTATCCTTATTAGAGGCCCTGAAAGCGGCCATGGAGTTTTTGATTCTCATTAAACCTGAGACATTTACTAAAAACATAAATGTATAAAATTGAATCTAAAATTGAAATTGTAAGTGAAATAATCTTTTGTTAATCCCTATAAAATAAATTTGGTTTAATTTCGAGGTAAAATTTTGTAAACTTTCTTCCTTTTTTATTTATTTTGATTAATTACATAATTTGACTCTAACTCTTATTTTATTTAATTAAAAGAGAATACCACTATATATATAGTATTATACTCGAATTTTAAAATAATATGTTTTAAGACTGTACAATTATAAAGTTTGTTGCGTAAGATAGTTATGTTATTGAAAGCATGTTTGAACAATTGGCGTGTACCATGCAAACGGTGGATTTAGAGCATTTCCAGATGGCTTTTGTGATTATACATATTTTTGATCAGTTGAAAAGACAACCAACAAATGTGATCGGTCGCCGTCGCGTGATAAAATTATAATTTGAAAGTGTCATAGCTGCGACATGTTGGAGCCAGAGAGCTCTGGCGGGGGCTACCTTTGGGGATGCCTTCACAACTTTCTGGTTTTTTTGAACTAAGGTTCCCACATGCCGAGGCACCTCGGTCTGTTTTGAGAGGTGTATGTTCCGGGGTCGCAGACCTTGGGCATACGGTAAGAGTTGTCCGCTATTCCTATTGGAATAGTCGGCCAGCTGCCTCCTAAACTGGCCAAGGCATGGCGAGGGGTAAACTGCGACCCCACAGCAAACCCCTCTCCCGCCATCGGAATGGCGTAGGACAAGTACCAAATGCCCGACCTAACTGATGCAGGTTTTTATAGGGTTTGTCCTGCATTACTTTTAGGGGAATGCCGGGTAGGATCCTTAAACTATAGCCCGGGGGCCCTAGTTAACCCTTGGCTACCTTCCCCCACCCTTCCGTATCCCCCCTTACAAATCCCTTTCCTATGCTATAAGAGGGGAGTTGCCACTATGTGGATTACCCTATACATAGCCTGTCTACACCCAAAAAAAAACATGTTGGAGCGGATTAGTTTAACAATTAAAAACTCTTACGTCTGTCTGTGAATATGGATAAGTAAAGCTCGTCAGGAGATGACGTGGCCGAACTGTAAGGACAAAAGAACAGAATGAAGTGACGTGTATTATTGAACAGTGAAACTAATATAAGTAATAGTTCTACTCAGAGATATTTAAAGAATTCAGCGGCAGATAATAATTGAACTCTGTAAATTTGTGGGTGTTGGATCGGGAACTAATTGGTGCCCACGGACAAGCTGTAACTTGATCTATTCGTTATTTTGACCACTGTAACACTGACCGGTCTCCATGGTCAAAACATCTTGGGCGTTGGAGAACATACTGATTGACTGACTGGCGGCTGCGGTTAAAATATCTTGGGTTCGTAGGAGGAGTTCTGAAAGGACCGCGTTGGGTGTGTTTGTACATTTGTATGCACAATATTTCCTACATTATAAAAATTTTAAAGTTTCCTTAAATAATTGGTGATAGTGTGTTGCTCAAAACTTTGGAATCATCGAAATTAGTAGGTAGAATATTATTCTTAAATGTAGTGAAAATTAATAAAATGTAAACTTTGCATAATTGTTGTACCGATAAATTGCAATTTTGTGTTTGAATTTTGAGGAATATTTTATAAGTTAATATTTCTGTAGTTGCAACTCCCTTTATTTTTAAGAAAATTTAACATTTCATAGTGTAAATCGCAATTCTATACTTTTCCGAGTACCGATAAAGCGCCCTGAGATAAATATTCAAAATTAATGCTAATAGATGAGGTAAATTTGTGTAAACAGTATATACAATTTCTGTTACATTACTTCAAACTTATCATTAAATGTTAAAAATTTCTACAAAAATATTAATTCTCTCAAAATTCCAATTATTATAATTTTAATTTTCCGAAGTAAATATTTCATTAAATGGTTGTAAACTGAAAAGTAATGTAAAATCTTATTTATTTAAATATTTCAAAATTAAAGATTGTATTAAATTGTTACTCAATTAAAATAAATAATTTCAGTATTAGCTTATTTGGCCCGAGATAACTTAAATATATTTAATATCTATCAATTTGAGTATTAAATATTACAATATATATATATATATATATATTATAACGAACAAATTAATAATAAACTTGCAGGGGGACCAAATGATTAATGACAATTTTGAAGGATTTGATAATATTAAAAGATTAATTTGTGCAACAAACAAGTTGTATTATGTATAAAGAGTTCTCGGGTTTCCGGCCGGAAACCCGAGAACTCTTTATAACTTATAAGTTGTATTATGTCAGATACAATAAAGATAAATTTTTTAACTGATTCCGGAATGTGTATTAAGTCACTTGAGAAGGTTTCATGTAGAATTAAATATTGAGGGCTGTAGACGAGTCGTAAACGTTCTATTAAAGAGAATCATAAATATCCTTTGTGGGACAAATTTAGTTAGAAATCGTATCAGGAACTTCTGCAATTTGTTTCAATCTGTGATGGCAAGATTTGCAATCTGCTGCTTGTAAAATTTGTATAAAGCCTCTATCAACGATGACAAACAAAAATGAAAGATTAGTGAAAATGACCATGCTTTCAATTAATTGTCATTACAAATATTTGTCTTACAATGTTTATTTGTATGCTAATCTATTATATATCTATATAGAATATCTAGATATAAATTTTTATTTTAGTAATACGATTAAAACTATTCGCCATATTAAGTGATTATTGAAAATTTTTGAAGGTAGAATCGTTATTTTAATAATATTAACAAAATTTAATAGAATATTTATTGTATGCGCATTTCGTACAAAGCTTGTATTTCAAAATACGAATAAGTAAGAGCATGTTCAATGAATTAATTACGTTTTCTGTAAGATATTAAAACCTTCATATAAATAAACTAATACACGGCCTTGTGTCAGAAAATTATCTTTATTTACAAAACATTATATAAACGACGATTCGTCCTTTTTTAGGACCTCTTCAGGTTTAATAAATTTCTACATAAATCATGCAAAACAATTTAGAGTCTAGGTTTGGCAGCCTTGTCAATATCAACCGAAAAAGGACGAAAAGTAAATTAATATCTTGTTAATAAACATAATTTGTCTATTTGTTCATTTATATTATTGAAAATGTCAGATCTTTTTTCATCATTACTAAAACCCTTAAAGTCTTCTGGTGAAGTATTTTCTTGGTTTATCCTTCGTAATATTTCTTTCTAAATAGAAAAAAACTCACATTCTATATTCGTCTCTCTCTTCCATAAGAACATGAAGTTACCGGAATTTACAAGTTTGCTTCATTTCAGTAGGTAATTTGTTCATTCACTTTAAGATTTCCATTTCGTCCTTCTTCCGTTTCAAGTTGGCAATGTTAGCTGGAAATCTTGGTATTCTCTCTCCTTGAAATTTTTGATTAACCATCATTTGTCATAAACGAAAACCAACTTTACATCAGTATTACTATATATATATATATATATATATATATATATATATATATATATATATATATATATATATATATTACTTCCTCTTTAACACTTCCCGACCGCATTTATAATATTTCAAATTATACACGCAAATGTACAGTCAAAATAATTTTCTAATCACTTTTTTGTAATAATTAGTAATGCAATAAATGGAACGATTCGCGTATCAATAATTAGAGAACGAACGATTTGCCTTCAATATAATTTATAGTCAGAATTTAATGTTATTCTTAATTCATCTCGAGTAAAGCACTAATTAATTGCGCATATTATTGGAAATTAAAGCTTCCTTAGAATATCTTTGAAAGTCGTTTTTCATCTGAGACGAGCACGAGCTGTTATTTTATTATGAAGGATCGAAGAATGTCAACTGAGGTCTTTGACTTACCTGCGTGTAAACCGTTCAGACGCATCGCTGATAAATTCTGGCACTGATCCATCGTGTTCTGGTTTTTAGTAGCTCTTCTTATCAGAAAAAACTAATATCTTTCCCACATACAACTCTGCCTTTCCGTTACGAAGGTTAAAGGTCTTTCACCGCGCCACTTCACAACAGTTTGAATTCTCGTCAAGGAATAAATGTAACATGCAAGACACTTTATACGTTCTGAAATTGTTGTAAAATTAACATAAAAGCATGTCAACTGATGCGCACGGATTCAATATTGTGCAAGTATTTGCTCGTGTCTTCGCAACAATTCCCTATCTTAACTCCTTTCCAGAAAGAGAAATATACCCGATAAGCTTTTAAGTATGTATTCGTGCTTTTAGCTTTATTTTACTCAATTATTTTCTCAACCTATAAATTAAATAGATGTGTTCACAAATTACACGACTTAAAGTACTTTTAATAGCAGTTACACTATTCTATTTCACCACTAGTAACCTACAATTTATATTTGGCAACACACATCTATAGGTACAAGGATTTGTATAGCACAACGCACATTTATGAGTTGAGTATTATTATTTTTTTAACTTTTTAGTTAATATCGGTAGGCTACATATGAGTTTGTATATATATATATCACGCAGCTCATGGACTTCCTGAATCAAGAACTCGAAGGAGCTATGATCATACAAAAAATTAGAGGAAAATTTTCATCTCCGCTAGAGGCATACACCCCCCACTACTGCAACTTTCAATGTATATACAAAGACAGAATAAAATGTTGAAGGATTCTGTGAGAAAATTCTGTCTCTTCTGTGAATCAGAGGCTCATTGGGCACAGAATTGTTTAAAAATTCAGAACATAAATGCACGTGTGGAGAAATTAAAAGCTGCTAAACGTTGTTTTTTGTGTTTAAATCATGGTCACTTTGTAAAAGAGTACTATAAAAAGAGTAAAGTTTCCTGCACGAAGTGCAAACGGTCTCATCATGTGTCTATTTGTGATACAAAATTCCAACTACCAGTTAGTGTTGGGAAACTGCCCGCATCTGGGTTACAGGACCAACAGGCGCTACTAAATGTACGAGCTGTATTTTGGATGCAGGCAGCCAATCGAGCTTCATACACAGCGACCTCGTAGACGAGCTTCAACCAGAAGTCGTCGACAGTCAACGGCATTCGAATCGCTTCATGTAAAACACTTGACCTCGCCGAGTTATCAACTTAAGCATTGCAGTGAACATCACTGGATTTGAAAGAAATAACTTACATTTGCCGCACCCAGTTGTTCCTCAAGAGATACAGTCACTTTTAAGTATTCAAAATTTCCAACTTGCAGATCCGAAGGACAACGAAAGAGATCTTCCATGTCAAATCTTAATAGGAGGCGATTATTATTGGAAAATAGTAACAAACAACCAGCCATTCAGACTTTCAGACACTCTCGTCCTTCTACCATCTAAATTTGGATGGATTTTAAGTGGCAATAAATCTGGCATCACGATAAACAATGCCACCATCAATCACATCAAAACAATGGACACGTTCACTGACGACTACGAGATGCGCGGACTTTGGGATCTCGATACGCTAGGATTTCAAAATCACGAGAACATCATTTCTAACAAGCAAAACGCAATCTTGCAAACTTTTCACGCATCTTATCGAATTGAAGACGGGCGCAGAGTTGTTTCTTTACCCCTAAAGAAGGATGTAGTTCTAGACTATAACAAGAACAATCCTGAGCACAATCCAGCTGTCATCGTGACTCGAGGATTGTCGGCAGCAAAGTTGCAATCTGCAGCTTTATGGTGGCACGGTCCTTCGTGGCTTCTTGCACAAACTGATTCTTGGCGTCAAAGTGTCGTTTCTCGTATTTCACTTCCTGAGGCTCGAAAGACGCACCAACAGGTTTTATTTGTCAACACTTGTCACCTTCCAATAGATGCCAAGAAATTCCGTTCGTTTTGGAAAACTATACACGTTATTGGTTGGATCCTCCGTTTTTTGAAGAACGGAAGACAGCAAGAGGAAACATAAGAAAACCTAACAGCCGAAGAGTTGGAATCCGCACTCCTTTGGTGGATTTACGTTGTTCATCGGGAAAGTTTATCAGAAGAATACCACGCCCTAGAGACGAAAGCTGAACTTTCGATTGGATCAAAAATAAAACGTTACAATCCATTCAAAACGGTCTAATTCGACTGGGAGGATGTCTGGAATATTCAGTCAGACCTTTCACTACAAGAGAAACATCCACTTCTTCTTGATGGGAACTACTCATTCACAAGATTTCTAATCCTGAACACACACATATTTTAGAATCATAATGGTGGAACTTCGTTCGCAGTATTGGATTCTAAGAGCAAGACAGTCAATAAAGAAAGCTCTTAACAAATTTCTACCATGCAAAATTGCGAGGAATTTGCCAGGACAAGAAATAGAAACGCCTTTGCCTGCTGATCGCCTTCTATCCAGTCAACCATTTGAAGTAACAGGAGTAGACTTCGCAGATCACGTGTACATCAAGATGGGGAGTCTGCTAGGAAAATGGCATATCCCAATATTCACATGCGCAACGCCAAGAGCCGTTCATCTTGAACTCACATCTGGAATGAGCACGGATAACTTCCTCATGGCTTTCAGACGATTCTCAGGAAGAAGAGGAATTCCACATACAGTTTACTCTGATACCACACGCACGTTTTTGGCAGCCAGTAAAGAGCTCTCGGAACTGACTCAAGTGTTCTCCGATCCACGCACTAGCCACCACTTTGCCCGTAATAACATCACGTGGGAAGTTTATAGTACCACGTGCGGCTTGGTGGGGAGGTTGGTGGGAACGAATGATTGGAACTACCAAACGCTGCTTGAGAAAGGTGTTGGGTAAAGCCAACGTGAACGAAGAGACGCTGATAACCGTCCTACTTGAATAATTTCAAGGCCAATAATCCAAGATGGACTTGAGATTTTCACACTTTCTTGTCGGCAAAAGACTAACGGAATTGCCTTCCGGTCAAGAACCTAAACTTAAGATGGACCTGAAACAATAAAATAAATGCGGAACTTCTAAAGAGATTGAAGAAGGAGTACTTCATGAATTTGAGAAGTTTCCGCGAGGTTCGACAACCGAAAGGACCAACACTGGAGAGTAGGATTGGTGATATCGTCCAAATTCAAGATGACCTGAAACTTCGCCATATGTGACAGAAGGTTCGCATCATCGAGACCAGACGCGGCAGAGACGGGAAGGTGCGGACACTCATCCTCCAATATGGAACCAACATCTGCCTACCTGTACAGCTGGTCGTACCACTGGAAATCGAACAGGGACGAGGGATATGAAGGACCAGAGACTCTAGATAGGGCAAAGACTATAAAGAAAAGAATATTGTAGAGGTGGTTAGATATAGACTAGGCAAATGAGAGACGGATTGGAGTGTGATGAACGTGTACAACCTGTGAGAGTAAATAAATAGAAGTTGTTGCAACGAGAACTGGTTTTATTGTATTAATCCCCAACAGACCGAGATTATATTCAAATCGGGGTTTATGATGTCGAAGCGCAAAATCCCAAGTGGAATTGGACGGAGTAGAAACTTTCAAACATGTTAAACGGTCGATATTTGCGTGGAATAAATACTTTTTGTTTAACCCACAGTAGCGTTGGTTGAAATTTTCGAACATGTTCAAACGGCCGATATATACGTCGAATGAAAATATTTCGGGGCAATGAGTTCAACACCTTCGGCATGGGAGGTGAACACATTTAGGGATACGGGTCGAGGTGCGTTACATAAAAATAACGCCAAAGCAACCTAGATTGGAGTAAAAACGAGGGTTATGCAACGCCAGACACCCAGTTAGTATACAATAAAAATTTTAGGACTGTGAGAGGTTATTTATATATATATATATATATGTATATTAATCATAAATTTAATCGGATTCTTAATACGACGGTGTAAATAGTTATCACGAACTAGTCTATAATATTTGAAACGTTTTAGAGTAAAATTAGAATAATTATTGTGATTTTGTAATGTAAACATTAATTTGTAATCTTTTGTTACAGATGAAGTGTTTAATATATTATCTTATTATACATTACTCTTATGTAAATTACGTTATTAATTATAGATAAAAATGTAAAATCCATGTCTATTTCCAAATCCTTTAAGCATTTCGTCTCGTGCGGATCTATAAATATTCTATTCTCTTCAATATATACACACGTAAGTTGAACACCAAAGTTAACTAAAACACGAGAAAAATATAATCAACTCATCAATATAAATTATCCAAATCATGTCCCTATATATGTATATCGTAAGATTTACTTGAAATTATACTATTTCTGGAAACGAGTAAGATAGTGAATTCTTGTTAGACGACACGTTCCAAACATAATTTACACAATGTTGAATCTATGCGCATCGGTTCACGTATTTATTTTGTTAATTTTTGAACAAATTTCAAAGTCTAGCAATTGTCTTGCATGTTACATGTATTCCTTGACGAGAATTTTAACTACGCCGTGTGAAGTGGCGCGGTGAGGGACCTTTAGACTACGTAACGGAAAGGCAGAGTTGCATGAGGGAAATATATTAGTTTTTACTGATAAGAACTACTAAAACAAGAACACGCTGGATTCTTCACAGCCGTTTACCTACGGACAAGTCAAAGAAATTTTTTACTATACAAAAAATCTTCATAATAAAATCACAGCACGTGCTCGTCTAAGATGAGTTTGAAAATTATTCTAAGATAGCATTATTTTCCAATTATTTGTGCAAATAATTAGTGTTTTAATCATGAGGTATAAAGTATAACATTAATTTATGACTTCAGATAACTCACATGTATTCTATATTGTAATAAACAAAATAAAATGTAATTAAAATAAGCTGAGATAAGCCCTACGTTGGAGTGTCAAATAATGTAATATTCATTTTATCTAATTACAAAAGGAAATTGAAATCAAACATTACTTTTAAAAATAACAAATTAATTTACTAAACAAAATGTACTCTTTGTTGACATTTAAAATTTATTAATATTATGCTATGGCTTTTGTAAGAACTAAATTTCAGGGCCGCCTATCGGGCTTCCAATAACGATAGTACAACAAAATGAAATTTAAATTTTCAATAAACAATTATTTCTAACTTGAAAATTATATAATATTAATGAAGTTATTGAAATCTGACAGTAAAATTTACAGTTGAGAAATTTGTTTGAGTTACATACCATTGTCTGGTCATCTGGGGCTTGTGCTCACATAATTTGATTTTAACACTTCACTAACAGGCCATTTACACTGATTCTATTCTATTTTTGTTTGCAAACACGAAACACTGTCGACGTCTTTCTGGTTCTGACTACATAATTGTGTTGTAGATTTACCATTACGCGCTGAACAATCGCTGGTTATAGTTCACTCTCTGCTCTCTCTAAATATATTTTGGTGGCGTAACTCAGAGGTCATTGCATTGTGACTTACGGTATTGTCGACGAGAATGCGGAGCCGATAATGGTTGCTAATGTCGGCTAAGGCATAAATAGACGTGCGGTATTTTAGTGAACCAGAATTGTGATTTGGGAGGCTGAGGGTCTGTATTGAGAATGTAGAACTTTAACAGAGAAAGTTCTTCGGAGCAGAATGTAGCCGAGTGTGTTTTCGGAGGCTGATGATTGTGTTAGTGCTCACCAGTTCTTCGTTGCGAATAGCCAGGTGCTTAGTTCCAGTGGTTTTTCGGATATTGAGAGCACAGAATCCAAGGCTTAATAAACAATAAGTACATATATATATATATATATATATATATATATATAAATATATTGTAATGCCAATTAATTAGGCCATTAATTGTTTGGACGTAAAATTTGAATTGTTTGAGAAATCCATTATAGCTCTCTGATCGAACAAAGCAACAATGAGAGAAGCGAGCTCACTCTGCTTTGTCGAAAAGTCAAAAATGGCGTATGCGCGCTAAAACTCGGGAGAACTAAGAGTCAGTTCGCGGAAAAACATCGTGAGGAGCAGAACAAGTAATATAACTGTTAGCCGGTGGCAGGACATTTCAGAGGACGAAACAAATAATACTAGAGCAGAGACTATCCGTCGGTAAAGTATTATTAAACAACGTTGTGGATTTAACACAAAGTAAAAACATTCACGGAAGTGTTACCTCGTAAATATCGCTAAGTAATAGCAGTTTACGTCTATAGCCAGCCAGGGAAGGAAGCGAGAAGTTTTTACGTATACAGCCAGCCAGGAAAGTATGAGAGTTTACGCCTATAGCCAGCCAAGGAAGGCAAGCAGACATCAGATAGCTGACATTCAGGAGGACCATCCGATTTCCTAGGAGCCTATAAATTTTGACTTCAATAGTGTAACATCTGTGAGCTGACTTTTAGAATCAGTGTATAATTTTGCAATAGTGTATTTCCGAAACCAAAAAGAATTCTGGTACCAGCTGGACAGATGTAAGTAACAAAACCAAAACTAATGATTAATTGTAAACGCTAATTAGAGAATAAGGTCAGATTTCGTTCTCTTTTAATTGTAAATCAGAGTTAATTTCTTTATTTTTAATTTCTCTTTATCGACATATTTGTTTAGGTAAATTGTGAACTGTTTGTTAATAAAATTTTTAAATCAATTTTTTGTGTCCATTATCAAACCCAGTCAAAGCCCTGAGAGAATGAGATCTCAAATTTTGTGTTTGTAATCATCTTTTGTTGCCACAAAATAAATAAATATTTTGTTTGTTAATTTTTGATTATTATTTCATTTAATATAAAAGTCTTCCATTTGATTATTACATAAATGGCGCTTCATGTGAGGTAAATTCATTAAAATTCTTTCAATCAAAATAGTTAAATTAATTAAAGGCTTTCATTTGTTTATTACAATATATATATATATATATATATATATATATATATATATATATATATATGTCTGTATTGTAATGCTTAATTTTTAAAGATAAATTTATTCTTTAAAGGTACAATTTATGATCCCTACTTTGTTACGCCACATTCAATCAAATTTACAAACCAATTATATATTTTTATAATTTGTGGCATTCAAGGAAAATACAAACTTTTATATTTTACAAATATGATAACTCTTCTCTCAGGGTCTTTACTGGGGTTGATAAGTAAGAAACAATCAAGATTAAATTAAAAATTAACAATTCAAACAAATTGAAATGAACGGATTATGAAATGACAAGAAACTAAATCTGACTATACCCTTATTACCGTTTACAAACATTTATTATTTTGGTTTGTACTTACAATTCTCTTTCTGGTACCAGACTTAACGTTTTCAGAGCGTGGGCACACACTTCACTAAAAAGGACATTATTCACAGACTCTACACTTGAACAAAACACACGGTTGTACTTCGTGGATTACTCCTCCAGGAACCCAATTAACTGCAACTCCGGTCAATGTTATCGTGATCCAAATAATGCACGGATTACAAGATTTTTTGCCAGTCAGCACGAGCCTATTAAATGTTCAAATACAAAATTAACAAAATTAGCAGAAAAATAAGTTTATCGGCTGCCGAATAATACAAACTTCGCCCAATAATGTTTCTTTCTAAGTCTTTACAATGCTTTAAACTTTTCTTTTAAACCCTTCAATATTCCTTGTCCGATCTTTCCTATCGCCCCAAGGCTGCCTCTCTTGTTGACGATCACCAACCAACTAACTATCTTCGCCAGAGTGCCACCAACTGAACTCCGTACAACGCTCGCAGTTCTCACACTGTCAGTTCTCACGCTCGCAGTTCCCAACAAATCTCGGCGACAAAGAAGTCCGCCGCCACTGTCATTCTTTGATATAGCCCGCTGTCATACAAAATATTTTAAAATCAACAATCCATGGTCTCTCTAATTTAATATCAATAAGAGCCCGCCGTCACTGTCGTTCTTTGTGATCGCCCACCGTCAAACAAAATATTGTAAACCAAACAATCCATGGCCTCCCTAATTAGTATAACAATATATATATATATATATATATATATATATATATATATATTGTAATATATATATCTTGTAGAGATCAACAATTTGTAATGTACAATATATTAAAAATTTTCTTTTATATGATTTTCGGCGTAACTTTTTTTAGGGCAGAGCATTTTAAAGTGTGGCGCAAGAATTCAGAGACTGTAATGGTTGCTACGGATTATTGTCGAAAAGCGTACGCACACAGAACTTTGACGGAAAACAGTCAGTGTGTTTTGGGAGGCTGAGCGGAGTGTTTGGCTGGCCTGACGAGTGCAGTCATGGCGAGAGTGTTTGGAGGGCCTGACCCGAGTTGGTCACTGCAGTCTGTTGTGAGGGACCGGTCAGTGGTGGTTGCATTCATCGCATGTATTAAAGGAAACAGTTAAGTGTTGAGGTGGCGTATTAAGTGAAATAGTAAAGTTCGTGAACGGTTAGAGAGGTGACGGAAAATTTGGAAAGTGAAATATTTTTCTTTAAAATTAAAATAACTGTGGAGTGCACAAACCGGTACCGCCATATTTCTCTAGATTATGTTATGGGAACAATACATGTCAAATTTTTCGTTGTTTGTATTGTGTTTGTGTTACAATTTATCTTAAAAATTTTCAAGAAATTCATGTTCGGACTCTGTGACTGCTCTACCACTTACCTCGGTCGGGCAAACCCAAATAAGAAATATTGGGCAGTCAACTGGCTTGAAGGAGGGACCCTTGAGTAAGGTGGCTACATCACAACAAACATACGGTGATGGGGAGGCCTAGTTTTTCACAGTTATACGTCTCGTTTGAAAATATTAATTCAATCTTTGACAATTCTTCACGAAGTATATTTTCAAGTTATTTTTATTTATAAAGGTAAAATAAACGTTATATGTGTAATAATACACACAAATCTATTAAATGTGATACGACACTCTCAAATTAATTATTTAATTAATATGGACGGGAAAAAGACGCATAACGACTGATTTTAGCTAAATCGGTCCCGCTGACCGCTTCAGCGTCCGCATTAACTGTTTTTCCTGACTAGTGTAATGTTTAAAATTTCCGCTGCCACCATTTAATGATATAATTCCGTTGCCACCATATAATAATCGAATTTCTCCTGGTCTCGCTAACATGAGATATTTAAGAAGAAATTGAAACTTGGGTCCGGAGTGCGCGGTAAGTCGCACTCTATAATAGCTTAAAGGCTATGTTGCTTTAGTCCATTAGAATAAGAAAGAAATTTTATTAACCTTAGTCTACAGCCTAGAGCTAAGACAATAACATGAAAATAGAAGACAGTGGCATATGTACCACGTTGAAGTAATATGCAGAGACTTCCCTACATCAGAGAAGTCTGGTCTTTTTATACAAGTGTTCGTGAAAGACATTCACGGATCTCCAGCTCTGTGTAGGAGGAGGTACTTTCTTCACAGAGCCTCATTTTTGACACGTAACCATTACTCAGCAGGACACGTGGGGTCGTATTTATCTCTGTTGCTGAGTCGGAAATTCTTGAATGCTTACAAAGACAAATTGTTTTCTGATGCTTACTCAGAGAACGTGAGTGACCACAAAGACACTCTGTTTCCAATGCTCACTCAGAAATTCCAGAGCCTACAAAGGTAGACCTTATATGTATGTAATATATATTACATTAGGCTCGTAGAAAGGTATTTTAGTTAGGTTACTTATGGGAGCCTATAGAAAAAATAAAACTTTTAGAGTCGAACAATTTACTGTCATGAATATGTTACTAACATAGAATTAAAAAAGCAATAATTTAAATCTTACTTTTTTCTTAATCATGAATGGCTACTATTATATTAGCCTAATTAATAAGATTTACCCAAGAACAGTAATTATACTAGCAACTATTTTGCTAAAAGCAAGAAAATTTCCATTCGTGCATATTTACTCAGATTATGAATGAGTTATTTTATATTTTAAGGCTTATAATAAAACAGATGTATCAAAGAAAATTAAGCTTCTATTTATTTTATAACTAGCTGGGTGCCCGACGTTGCCCGAGATGTCAGTTATCCATCACTCCCGACTTGACTCGAATCTAGGTAGCACTGGCGTTATTTGTATGTACCACAACTCGACCCCTATCCGAAAATTGGATCACCTCCTATTCCGAAGGGGATTGAACTCATTTACCATGAAATAGTTTCAGTCGACGAATATATCGCCGTTTGAAAATTTCCACCCGCCGCTATCGAGAGTTAAACAAAAACTATTTATTGCACGAGAAATCGGCTGGTTACATTGTTTAAAAATTTCTACCCCCGTCCAGGTCCACTCCCACCGCCATGCGTTACTCAGCGACATCCATAACCCCAGTACTGACTCGAATATCGGTCTATTCCCGTTATTTTCATTTAATGCTCAACTAAATTCCACCCCTAAGCTTTCTCACCTCTCATGCCAATAGGGGATGAAATTATACACAGAGGATGTCTACCGAAATATTATGAATTTAAATGACACCAAAAATTTGTATTGGACCCAAATATCGTCCGATACACCTGTTTTAAACTTTGCAACCCCGTTCAGCCCCAACCGTGAGGATAACACTGTAATTTTAATGTCATAATTAATCTCAGCGACATCCATAAACATGATTTAGACTCCAATCTCGGTTTTTTGCGCTATTTTTATGAAATTCAGCTCCACTCAACCCACCATTATTCCCTAATCCGAAGCCAATAGGGGTTGTAATTGTACACAGAATGTATTAAAAAGTATTATGAGGGTCATTGATCCCGCAAAATATTTATTCAACGGAAATAACGACAGGTTAGTGTTTTTGAATTTTTCTACCCCACCCACCTCCAACTAAACCTTTCGCGGTGCCTAGTTTGTAAAAATAAACTTAGCGACATCCAATAACTTCGATATGCTTTGAATCTCGGTTATTTTTGCGTTATTTTCTTGAAACACCCTTCCATCCCCAGCACTTATGCCGAAAGGTGTTGAAATTATACACAAACATCATCGGTAGAAATACTATAAACCTAATTAACCCTGGAAAATATTTATTCCATGCAAATATCGACCGTTTAACATGTTTGAAAAATTTCAACCCCGTCGACGTTTGGGTTTTAATAGCCTATAGAATGTCATCATTAAACTCAGTGACATCCTTAACTCTGGATTTGACTCTAAGTCCGGTTGCATTCGCGTTATTTTCTTGTAATGCCCGTCCACCCCCACCCTAAACATGCTCCTTTCCTATGCTGTAAGGGGTTGAAATTATACTCAGATAACATAGGTAGAAACACTATTAATATCTTTGACCACTAAAAATATTTATTTGACTCAAATATCGGTTGTCTTAAAATGTTAGAATATTTCAACTCCCACCCCTTATCGTGCATCTTTCTCACACTGAAAGGGGTTGAAATTTTACAAACAACATCGGTAGAAATACTATCAACGTCAATGGCCCTGTCATTTATTTATTCGTCGATAATATCGACGAATTAACATGTTTGAAAAATTCCACTTAGTCCATCCCCAGCCCTGAGGATTAAACGGCCAATTATATGTCATAATCAAAGTCAGTGACATCTATAACCCTAGATTCGACTCCAATCTCGATTGCTTTTGCGTTATTTTTATGTAATGCATCTCCACTCAATCCCCTAAGGGGATTCCCCTCCCAATCCAAAAAGGGGTTGAAATTAAGCACGGAGAGCATATAGAGAAATTTTATTAATTTAATTGATTCCGAAATATATTTATGCGACGCAAAAAACTGCCGGTCAACATGTTTTTAGATTTCTAACCCTCGCCCACCACCGCCCAACTCCTTCCACCCCTCGCGAAATTGAGTAGATTGTCATAAATAAACTCAGCGACATCCATTACCTTCGATTTGACTCGAATCTAGGTTGTTTTCAGGTTATTTTCTTGTAAGTTCCCTCCACCTCCATCCCCAACCATGCTCACCCCTCGTGCCGTAAGAGGGGTTTAAACTTTACACACATAACATGGGTTACATACATACATACATACACACACATACACTCATTTTTATTTATAAGATTACGAAATCTGCTATTATTTGTCTACTATCCAAACTATCAAATATTTCAGATTTTGTTGAAATTTTTATTATTATTATTTTAGAGTAACAGGCTACATGAGGATAATCCACGTGGTGGCAACTCCCCTTTAACAGCATAGGAATAGATTTGAAAGGGGACATGCGGAAGGTTAGAAGAAGTTAGTCGCTTAAGGATCCTACCCGGCATTCGCCTAAAAGTGTTGCAAGACAAACCCTAGTAAACCCTGCATCAGGTAGGTCGGACATTTGGGAGAGGGGTTTACTGTGAGGTCGCAGCATTCACTTCTCCGTGCCTTGACAAGTTTAGGAGGCAGCTGGCCGACAGTTCCAATGGGATCAGTTACTATGCGGGAAATGTTTATTTCAACGTCAACGGAATGGCTGCAGGAGCGAACAATGAGGGAAAAAAATGTCAGAGAAACTTTATTCTGCACGGCTCCACTGAGAAGCTAGTTATAATTTTATGTCATATAAAATTTAATGGCTTATACATCAATATGTTTACTATCAATGTTCTGAAGTGCTTTGAAATATAGAAATATAAATTTACTTACAAAACAAATTAAGAAAGCTTGATATATAAATATACAAAATAGTTAAAAAAATATATGAAAATAATTGTATTACAAGTTAGACAAATATTTTATTTTTAAATCTAGCTGAGTGTCTGGCGTTGCCCGTGTTGTCGTATATCCATAACTCCGATTTGACTACAATTTCGGTTACTCTTGCGTTATTTTTATGTAATGGCCTCCACCCCCACCGAAAAGCGTTCTCCCCTCCCATGCCGGAAGGGGTCGAAATTATACACAAACAACATCGGTAGAAGTACTATCAATTTCGTTGACCTCCAGAAATATTATTCCACTTAAATGTCCAGCGTTTGACATGTTTGAAAATTTCTACCTCCAACTACTCCCACTTGGGGGAGTTAAAAAGTAAGTTGAATGACATAATTAAACTCAGTGACATCCATAACCATGGATTTTACTTCAATCTCGGTTCTATTCGCGTTATTTTCTTGTAACGTCCTATAGGGTGCTCCTTTTCCGTGCTCTAAGGGATTAAAATTTTTCACAGATAACGTCAGTAGAACCACTATCAATTTCAATTCCATTCCCATCTCTAAGGATGCTCCTCTGCTATGACCAAAGGGGTTGAAAAATGGCCGGTTACCATGTTTGAAAATTTCTACCCTCCCCACCCCCTAAGTGTTTCCCATGTTGCCATAAATAAACTCAGCGACATCCATAAGACTAATTTGACTCGAATCTCGGATGTTTTTGCGTTAATTTTATGAAACACGCCTCCACTCCCACCACTAAGGGTGTTCTCCTCCAATACTGATAGTGGATGAAATTATACACAAACAACTTCGGTAGAAATACTATAAAATCTAATTAAGCCTGAAAAATATTTATTTATAACGCAAATATCGGCGGTGTTTGCATGTTTCAAAATTCCACCACCGTCCCTAGAGGTTAAATTGCAAGTTGAATGTCATAATTAAACTCAGTGGCATCCATAACCATGGATTTGACTTCAATCTCGGTTCTATTCGCGTTATTTTCTTGAAACGCCCCTATAGGGCGCTTCTTGTCAGTGCTGTAAGGGGTTAAAATTTTATACAGATAACTTCAGTAGAACCAATATCAACTATCGACATAGTCTCCCTGTAAACTTTGCTCCAATCTCTTGAACCCGTCCAAATAGTACTCGACGTCTTTCTCTTCAAAAAAATTATTTGCTCCTTGACGAAAATCTCTGTCGTCCTAACTAAACTTGTAGCTTAGGGAACAAAAAAATCGCTGGTGGTGTAGGAGACTGATCGTGCAGTGTAAGGCGCTAAAGTGTGAGACAGCGCATTGTCTTGGTAAAAAAAAAAATAGTTCTGCAAATGTGACCGGTTTTCAGCTTGTCAAGTAATGATGCATAGTATGCTCCTGTAATGGTTTTGCCTTTTTGAAGCTAATCGATTACCATAACTTCATGACAGTCCTAAAAAACAGTCGTCATCACTATCCCAGCTGAAAAAACCGTATTTAAATTTTTTGGAGCCGGCTCCCAATCGCAGGCCATTGTTTTGACTGTATTTTTGTTTCTGGCGTATAATGGTGTACCCAAGTCTCATCTCCAGTAATTAATCGGCTCCAAAACGCTGATTTATTGTGCCTTAACTGTACCAACAAAGCGTTGGAAATGTTCATTCCAACACGTTTTTGGTCTCATGTGAGCCAACGCACAGCGGACAGCTTTCTCATATCCTTGATTGGTAAACACGTTCTTTGGACATGTTCATAGATTCTGCTATCTCTCTCACATTAATTCTATGGTTGTCTAGCACCATTTAGTGATATTGACCGATGTTATTGTCAGTGGTTGCAGTTTTTGGACGTCCCAAACATTCATCGTTTCCCAAGCTTTAAATTCAGCTGCCCAACATTTCAGGGCGGTAAATGATGGTGCAGAGTCACCGTACACAGCGTCCAACTTATCTTTGATTTGCGTAAACAAAAATTAATGACTTCTTGATACTCATTTTTTCCACTTTAACAAAAAACACCCACATCGACTCACTCAAACGATTTTCAAACAACTGCGCATCAAAAATGGCTTAAATTAAAGGAGTACTTTTCAAGACATGCGCAAACACATTTTTTGGCGAGTGCTACCATCTTCACGTTGAAGTCGAAAACTTTTCAGACCACCGTCGTAAAACGTAGAAGCAGCACATCGCCAAATTACTATTTCAGAACTAAGACGGGAGTAGACATCGCCGTAGTATATGCTAATTAAGTGTTCTTGTGTGAGGATAAATATGGTCGATTCATTGTATATGAATTTCTGTTAATTTTATTGTGCTATTGAATAATGTGTCCCCACCATGACAGATCACAGTTCACGTTATTACTTTAGCGCACTTATCTAAATTAATTTATTTTTCTTTCCTGGAATATTATTTTTTAAGCTGGAGTGTATGTTTCCTTCCAGGCATCTCCAAAGACATATCTGTCGTGCTGTGAAGAGGTCTAGTCCCACATTAACTTCTTCTAAAAGACGAGCGGGATTAATTTTTCAATATTTACTGGTTCTTGAGCATTTATGGCAACTAATCAATAAAAAAACAAGTGACTGAGGAATTTCTCAAAATTCGCCGAGGGAACAGGTATAAGGCTATAAGTTAAGCGGTGAGTCGGGGTTGCGAAACTAATTTTGTGTAAAATAATTTCATTTGTATACCTTTAGTTGTTCGTTTTTAGTTTTCCGTTATTGAATCCCACATCCTAATATTGTATTAAATTATAATATGAAACCAAATTGTTAGTCTACTATTTTTTATTTATCATTAATTACAATTTCATGAAAATTAAACTACAATTTGACTTGTAATTGGTTAATTTTTTGTGTCAGCCAATCCAGAGTAGAAGTGAGACCTTGGTTTGTTAATTCACTTCCCACAACCTGAAGTACTTTGTTATTGTATGAAGTAAGCCATTGTTTCTGTAAATAAAAAAGTGGAATATTTGTTACTTTAAATTTTAATCATTACTTAAATTTATATCCTGCTGTATAAAGTTAACTACCATTAACTCTAAATAAACCTACTATTCATAATATGTTATTCTTGTCTTTCTTCATTCTATACAACAATTTTATATGCACATACTAGCTGAGTGCCCGCGTTGCCCGAGTATTTATTTAAATTAGCCAGAAGAAGAAATTTAACTCACGAATTCTTCTATTACATAAAATAAGAGAGTATAAAAATTACGGCGAATTTATTCTCCAAGAAACTTTTAGTAAGCCACGTCCACCTCAACGTCAAGGGCAATAACATTTCCTTAACGGCCATGGTTATTGCGATAAATAAACTCAGCGAGCCCCGGAAGACACAAATTTCGGTCTATTTTACAATATTTCCGTCACCATCCGTACAGGAGCTTCCTTCCCTTGCCTTTTGGAGTTGAAATTAGACACTTTTAACTTATAAAATGACATTAACAAATTCAGGGACCCAAAAAACGTTTCATTTGGCGCTAATAATGGCCATTTACGGATATATTTAAATGTCACCCCCTCCATCCCACCACTATAAGTGCTAGATGTGTCTTAACCCCTAAGCGTTGGTTCATGGATCGAAAGTAACATGTGTATAAAAGTTGATAAAAATTGCTCTACTCGTTTAATATTGTACGCGGAAACTTGTTTCATCCCCTTTCACCCCAAATTGACCCTCATCTTAACCAATATGGTAAATGCTAGCTTTAAACTCAATAATATACATAACCTCTTATTCAACATCATTTTCTGTTGTCTACTAATTACTTTTATGTAATGGCTTTCACCTACTTCCTCTCCCACCCCGACACATAGGGACTTAACTGCAACTTAACTGACATAGTGAATGTCAGAATTAGAGTCATCACGTCTATAACCCTCGATTTTACACCAATCTCGGTTGTTTCGTGTTATTTTTGTGTAACGCCCCTCCAACACTGTCCTTATTTGTGCTGCCTTCCCATTCTTTAAAGGATTTAAATTATACGCTGAAATATCTGGAGATAAACTATTATTTAATCGATCCCGAAAACTAAATATTCGACGGTATTTTTGGCCGTTTAAGCATGGTTTAAAACATCACCCTTGGTCAAACTTCCCTTGGGAGTTGGCTATCGCTTGAAAAGGCCGAAAAAAACCTTTATATATATATAATCAAATCTGTTACCTGTTCAGCAGTTAATAGACTTGTGTCAATTAAGTTAGCTTCATAGGGAAATAGAGTCACAGCCTCAAATCTTAGGAGAGGTTGCCCTGTTCCAATCTGAAATAAGTAAAATAATTCTTAAAGTTTACTAATATGTTCATGGAGAAAATTAGGATTTAATGGTTTAATACACTTTACAGTCCTTTTCGTATAGTTGAAAGTTGAATCAAATAGTTCATTCAATATTTTATGAGAGTCATCTCTTTATTATATAATCACTCATATTATTTAATCATTCATGTTGCAGGATAAATCTTTGAATGACCTTATGCAAAAATGAAATGAATGTCTGAGAGGAATACTTACTGTTTGATTAGTTGGTACAACCCTTATGATATTTTCCAATCTCATGCCAAATTCACCCTCTCTGTAATAACCTGGTTCTATAAAAAATAAAAACAAATTATATATATGAATTACGTGCTTTATATACATATAAGTTTAATAAATAAATATTTATTTATTTATAAAGCATTTAATTCTTTCACAACCGTGGCACGCAGATCAGACCTTTCCTCAAGATTTTAATATAAGGTAAGTCAATAGCTTTCCATTCCTCTTTCGTATGCAATTGAATTAAATTGACAATGTCATATTTCTTTACTTGCTTGTAGTAATCAAACTTCGAAAACTATTGTCATTAATCCTCGTCAACTGTAATTCGTCGATTATTTGGCGCCAGATAATTTTTTTATTGTAAAGAAACTATCAAAACTGTAAAATATTCTCCATTTAATTTTTCGAGCCATGAATTTACATAAATCTCAGAGCGTGGTTTTGACCTATACAAAATGTTGCTTTACAATATCATTTCTGTACCTCCCCCCCCCCCCTTTTAAGCTATCGGTGCCTCTCACTTAGCGAACATGTGTTTCGAGAGCTACCGTCTCAGTAACACCCGCTCCCTGCGGAGCTGTAATGCGAACTGAATTTACAAACAGCAACAATACTCATTCGCGCGCAAGCCCCAATTGTTGAGAGTCTAGCTACGAAAGGAGAACTTAACAATATACGACTTACTTAACAACTTATCCAAATTATTTGTCTACTAGCTGGGTGTGCGGCGTTGTCCGGGTTGTCATATCTCCATAACTCCAATTTAGGTTGTTTTTACGGTATATTTATTAATTACGTATTATTTATTACGTTATATTTATTAACTCCTCTCCACTCCCACCCTTAAACGTTTTCCCCTCCCATGCCGAAAGAGGTTTAAATTAGACAAACAACATCGGTAGAAATACTCTCAACGTCATTGACCCCGACAATGATTTATTCCACGCAAATCGACCTTTAATATGTTTGTAAATCCCCCCCCCCTCCCTTGGGGTAAAGGGCAAGTTGAATTTCTTAATTAAATTCAGCGACGTCCATAACCCTGGATTTGACTACAATCACGGCTGTTTTCGTGTTATTTTCTCGGGAGCTAGTTTTCTATGGTTTAAGGGGTTGAAATTATACACAGATAACATCAGTAGAAACACTATCAATCTATTTGACCAATAAATATATTTATCCGACTCAAATATTGGTTGTTTTAGCATGTTAGAATATTTCCACCCACGATCCGGGGGGTGGTAGACGTGTCTGTTTGTTTCCTTGTCGCAAAGAACACGTGTACGAAATGTTGGCGAAATTTTCTCCACAGGTATATATATATATATATTTTCAAAAAAGTATTTTTCAGTAAGTATTATGATAATAATAATATTATTATATAATTATAATAATAATAATATTATAATAATTTTATTATTATTATATGACAGATAGGTAAACATTAATGGACATGATTGATGTTAAACTTAATAACCTGTCAAAATATTTTTTCATCTTACATATTAGTAAGTCAAGTAAGCATGTTTTGTCGCATGTTAATCCGACTCAAATATTGGTTGTTTTAGCAAGTTAGAATACCACGATCTGGGGGGTGGTAGACGTGTCTCTCCCCGATATATTTATCCCCGATATATTTATGGAATTACATAAATATTTGACAAAGTTGCAGTAGAACTGCCAATAAAGTGTGCCGTTTTTTTCCATTAACGTTTCAGACAAAAAAAATAGTTATTTTTGTAAATGCATTGCATTTGTTATGAAACTAAGCCGTCTTACCTTGAGATCCAAAGAAATTTATACGGAAATCTGCAGAGTATGCTGAAAAAAAAGAAATTATCTAGGTCATTCTGTAATTTGAAATATATTGCTCCTCAGAACTTTTCTTTACAACTAGTGGCATGCACAATTAATTTCTCTGTTAGTACAACAATAATCAATAATCATTTAAATATAATGATCCGAACAGTAAATAGGTTAGAATGCTTAAATACTTGAATCGTACATGAGACTCAAATTTACATCTCAAGTGCCCTCATATGAATGCAAATATGAATGTGTTAATTAATTATTAGCAAAAGTTTTCCATTTGACAATATAATTACATTTTCAAAAATTGGAATATTTATTTCTCTGTCCAACTTTGTCAAAAAATTCCCCTGAATAATAGAATTTCTAGATTGGATTAACACACTCATTTATTCTTAATTAAATTCTTCTTTACAAAATACCACTAACTACAAAATTCATTATTTCACTTGTAATTTTTAAGTAAATAGCATGTTCATGGAAGAGGACTATCAGTCACTATTCAACAAATCAAAACTTCTCACCCATTGTTAAAACCTTACCCCCACTACCAATTTATAAGATACTGAAATTCTTCTTCAGTAATTATCCTTTAAACTACAGTCAGCCTAAGTCCTGGGCTCAACCATACACTTTTACTTGTTACCTTCTACAGTTATCTCTCTATCCTGTACATATTAAATAATGTACATTTAATGTATTAATTATTATGGCCAGCCTAACAGGCAATCCTTTTCTGTCCTGAGGAAGGAAAATTTGACAGGTTCATTACTACCTAGCCTAACAGCAAAAAGATCAATTTCATGTAAGAATCTCTCTTTTCCTTGTGTGTGTGTGTGTTTTGTGCATGTGCACACACACACACACACATGTATTTGAAACCAACTTGCATATGAATACATTATTGTTACCTTCATGATCATTTAGAAATGAACCAATTCCATGCGTAGTATTATGCCCATAATCCAATCCTAAGCCCCACAGCTGCCTACGAACAATGCTGTCCAAGTTCCAGACAGTTGTACCCTGTGGAAATGAAGTCGTTACCAAGTCAATGCATCCCATCAGCAATCTTGTGTAGATTGTACGTTGCTCCTGTGTTGGAGTACCAAAATGCATGGTTCTTGTCACATCTGTGGTTCCATCTATGGAAAAATAACATTAATAAAAATGTAATTGAAATACCTAAACTATTAATGAAGTTGTGTACAGATAAAATCCTCAAAATTGTGTTTATAAGCATAAAAACATTTGTAATATTCAAATTTACCATAATATTGTCCTCCAGAGTCCACAAGTAAAATTCCTTGAGGATCAATATTTACATTGGTTTCATTAGTGGGCCCATAATGAGGAAGTGCTGCATGTGGACCAACAGCAGCTATTGTTGAAAAACTTAAACTTACAAATTTTTGTTGTCTGCTTCTGTATGAATCAAGAACTGCAGCAGCATGCAATTCATCCCATATTTCTCCAGTTGAAATCTTAGGGAAGAAATAAAGAAAAAATAATAACTTTATTTTCCTACAACAGTTTTCTATAATAGTTTTTTATAATGTTATATAACTTCAGTGCAATATATATGGCATCCACTTATAAAAAACAGTTTATATACCTAACAGTCATAATTATTCTATTTGTCATATTGTACTTAAGTTAAAAATTAATTTTCTGGGAAAGTCAATTTCTCTTTCTCTTACACTACCTGGCAGTATTTTCTAATGTTCTAGTAATTATTATAACTCAATTAATATTTAAGTTGGTTGAATAAAATGAATATCTTTTTTGGTAGAGATTATCTTTTAATAATGTAGTATTTATAGCATATATAAGAATTGTATTATTACAAAATATATTACAAGAATAATTTAGTTTTATTGCTAATTTTAACACTCAATAATTAATACATATCATTTAAGATACAAACACTATGTTTATAAAAACTTAACTTTATTCTAAAATATTGTAAAATAACAATGGATAGTGGTTTTTAAAACATTATAAATATATTTTTTCATAATATATAATATATAATTGGTTGGTTTTAAATTTAATTTAATTTAAGTTCACTATATTTACTATGCTGCATCTATGTAATTTCAATTTACTCACTCATGAGTTTAAATTTAAGATAATTTACTTTAACCAACTACATTCAAGACAAACAAATTACCAATGTGTTAACTAGGCAAACCTCAGGGTGATTTCATAAGACTCAGAACATAAGCAAAAAAAGTCATATGTGTGGGTATATATGTGCAGCAGAAATCTCAATTGTTTATGTCGCTGACTGAATCACACCTGTTCGTCATTGCAGTCGGCTAGAAGCTTCCCCATGCAGGTAGAGCCGCTAGAAATACTTCATAGGAAATCTCTTAATCCATAGGCAGCTTCCTCCTTCTCTTGTTAGTGTAATAATTCTCAGCATTGGCGGTGTTTATATCTACCCCTCTTCCATAGGTCAGGCTTCTTTTCCTTCAAGTGATTGATTTGAACTTTACATTTCTCTCCTACTCTTTTACACTTGACAGGCTTCTTTCTTCTCCAATAGGTATATTAGAACTTTACATTTCTCTCTCCTCCTCTTTCCCTAGACTTCCTCTTTCTCCAAGTTGTATATGCAAACTCTTACATTACACACTTCCTGTTTCTCCCTTCCCAGACTTCCTCCTTCTCCAAGTTGTATGTATGAACTGCCTTTTTCATCGCTTGTCCACCTTCCAGCTAAACTTTCTTCATTTCCCACCAGAGGGTGGAAACCTCTTCACATAGTTTTTCTCAATCAATCTGTGTCAATCTTACAATTTTGCGGGCTTTCTCCCACCTGTTGGAGGAGTGACTTTCGGGAATTTTGGTGAGGTCATTAACTCCTCAACAGGGGTTCTCCCATAATCTGATGCTGTTGTCTGGAGGAATGATTTCTTCTGGATGCCTCTGCCACCCCGGTGCCAACTTTTATAACTGAAATTTCCCAGGAAGATACAGCTTGGTACATAGGCATTTATACTCAAACCATATAAAAAATCTTCAATTAATTTGGGGCTGTGTTCTTCTGCGCTACAGTATACACAACAACTAGTTGTTTGACCATACTTTCTGAATAAAATTAATAAATTCAAATGATTTTTAATATTTAACTTTACTTACAGCTTGTTCAAGCTCCTCGTGAAATTGACAGAGAGCTACTGCATCCCTTATGTGAGCATTTATCATGCCTGAAGCTTCTACTTCATTTTTTTGTTCTTTCATTTTCAACACAGGAGATGTTGTCCTCATTATTTTGCTGACTGGAAACTATTAATTAACAAAATCATTAAATAGTTATAATGAAATAATCCAAGTGGATTACAAATGTGAGGTAATTATTTGATATAAACTTCATGATATACTATGATTTTCATACCATATTTTTGGTCAAATAATATGAATCAATACTTCGTAATATTTTGTAGCACATTTTGATTAATAAAATGAAGTGAAACTGAAGGCAAATTACAGGAAATAAGAAAACTCAGAAGGAAATGGAACAGAATGTTTAAAAAATTAAAAGAAAAAGAAGGGCTAATAAATGCAGATTATGAACATTTATCATACCAAGATTACACACAGTATAGAAAACATGTAATATAGAAAGAGTAATATGAACATAGTATAATGGAGCTAATGTGTAGCTAATGAATTCGTAAACTATAGCCTGGAGCTTAAAACTACTATGCTCTTATAAATAAATTTTTGGAGTAAATAACTTAATAACTGTTTACTCAATATATGTATGTATATAATCCCTCTGCAATTTCCTACACAATGCTGATATTGTCATTCTTTCAGCTGACCAGGGCTCTACCATCATTATAATTGATGTGGAAAGATACACGGTTGCCAGCAGGAGGATGACAAAACATATCATCCTGTCCATACAGATCCCAATCCTTCTATCACTTCTAATATGGACAAGTTTGTTTGAACACATGGTACACTTAAAAAATTATCACCCAATTCTAATGAGCACCTCACTACAAAAATCCCTAGTACACCTACTTTTTCTATTTGCTCCCAAAAATCCAAAAATTTGGGGTCCCAGGCTGCTCAATTGACACTGGCTACAACTCCCCCATCAAAAGGACTTCTGATTTTTGGTGAATAAATCCCTCCAACCTATAGATACTATCTTTTTTCATTCAAGGTACCAATCATTTCCCTCCTTGAACTCTACAAACCATATTCACCTGATACCCTCCTTGTTTTTTATGTTGTCTCACTGTACAACATGCTAGTGGCATGTCAGCACTTGAATATTCTTGTAACATATTGTATCAATATAATATTATAATAATTATTATAATGATTAATATTATAATTATCTGTTTAATCCATTCTCAATTGTTACTTTTTAACTTACTTTTCTTTACTTTTCACCTTCTTATCATCGGAAGGGCTTGAGACAAGTATTGAGAACACAATCTACCTGATGCAGCTTTCTCTAACATTTCCTTGTATCTCATATGGGCAAATGCCAGTTAGGATCATTCAATTATAGCCAGGGACCTTATTTATCCATTTCTACCTTGTTTTTCCTCCCACATTCATTTCTATCCTTTCCTACTCTATTACAGTGATGTGGCACGACATTAATTACACTCAAGTAGCCTGTTTCTATGGAAAAAATTGAGAGACTGCTCTCATATTAAACAAAATAAAGATATACCTTTTACATTACACAAACTGATTGTGTGTCATGCCAGTTTTACATTAGGAATGAATTCTGCCTACAGTGTAAAATCAATCCAAACTTTATTATAAAGAATATTTTTTGCTTCAACTCCAAAAGCAAAAATAAATAAATTATGAACTCGTTATCAAGGAAACATAAAAATTTTCTATGGGAGAAAACATGACAATTTCAAAATCCATGTTGCAGTACTGCCTCTGTGACTTGTTGATTATAATCAATAATTCAAGTCACACTGGCAATTGTAATTTCTTAAAGCTGAATGGGAGGTTCATCAGAAAGCACACACATTTAGAAATTTATCTTAATAATTTTAATTATTTATTGATATTACTTGAAATTAATTGCAAGTAACTTTTTAATAATAATTAACGTAATTGTATTGTAAATATCATTATGCAAAACAATTGTTCCCTTTAATCTTTAGAAATTCAGACTTGTAAAAAGCATTTTTATATTTGCATCTAAAGGGTTACAAAATTAATTAAACATAATGCTAATTTTTATTTAATTGAAGTGTGCTATTTATTTTTATTAAAGTGATCTGACCAGTTGGTTGGTTTATTCATTTATGATAACAATAAAGAAGATAGCCAAATACATTGGCTTTTGAGTTTTGTGAACTGGCAAGTGCTGTTGTGTCACTCTATGCTCTTCTTACCACCTGAAGACAGGGACAAGGATCCCAGAAACGTTGTGTAGTATTTATATTATCACTTATTTTGTCTGTATTTGGCTGTCTTTTTTATTATTAATTTTCAATCAGATGTAAATTTTTTCATTTTAACTTTGCATTTATAATTCAAAAGAGGGCAGATAAATATAATTATTTATTAATTATTATTCACTGGGTAAAACTTAAATCTTTAATGCATGAGAATAAATATAAATTTCATATACATTTTCTGATTTTACACTAATATTGGTCATTTTTACTTTGTTGAAAATGTTCAATCTTCAAACTTGATGGCCTACATTAAACACAATGTTTTGTAGATGCACACAAGCAAAGATATTAAAAGTGTGAGTTGACGAAACATAGTGTGTGATTAATGTTAATTCAGAGAACATTTCTGACAGTATATTTACAGAGAAATATGTATAGAATAAATTTTATTACCTTGCTATAGATTAAGTAGCTCACACCAAGAGTGTAACTGAATTGAGAAGGTAAAACCACTTTTTGTATTGTAGTTGCCAAATTTTCTAAATCTTGCCACACATCATCATGCTCCTTTAATCTGTTATGAATAAAATTATTAGATGCTATAAAACAGTTTTTGAAAATATTAGTAGACCATTATTCTATTTGTTTGAATAAGACCCATTAACAAATATTTCACTTCATTCAATAACAAACAAATATTTGTGTATTCATTTTCTATTTGATTAATGCATTGACAGAATTATATTAATGCATAAATAATATTATGGTGCATGCTCTGTAATTTTATAGTTACATATTTATCTGACATTTATTTAACTTCAAAAATTAATAAATAATAATGATGATACAGTATAGGCCCATTACCAAATCGATTCATACTTTCATAAATAAAATTAAGAATGCATAGAATGTGGAATATGTTGTGATTTGTACACAAATTATTGCAATATCCTATACTTATGAATTTACTATATATGTGACTTCTTTAAATGAATTGAAAAGAAAACATTAGGCTATTAGTCAGAAATTTACTATGAAAAATTTAAAACATTATATGAATACAGACAAAATGTTACACCTATTATTTTTGGGACATCTTCAGGTGTTTTAAGTCTAAATTAAACCATAATCTAAAAATGAACATTAGTTATATTTAATTATGCATATATTTCTAATAATATATATATATATTTCTAATAAGAAACCTTACCTTGAAGACTATTATGCCTACAATGAGAAGAGCTATTTTGTTTGGTTCCACTCATTTTGATTCGTGTAATCATATTTTCTGGGATACCACAACATATCAGATTAATACCCACTAAAACCCAACCTTTTGTACTCTTTAACCCCCCCCCCCTCAACAAAACTGCTATCAAACATTTCAACATGCCTTCATCATGTCTGGGTGAATGTTAATTTTGGCTCAATGGCTACCCTTTCCTTTCTTGCTCTTCTTGTCTGAGCTTTTTTTATCACACATGCAGCGTACCTCACTACCGCAATTCATTCTCTTCTGACTTTAATCATTTGGATGACCAGTACCTTAGGTGGCATCTGTTGTTGTATATGTATGTTTCTACACAGCTCCTCTCTTTCCTTTTTGAAGCATGTACACCGGAAGAAAACATGTTCTGTGTCTTCAGTGGCTATATCGCAGACAGGACAGCTCTGCACATCATATTATAATATTACAATAACAATAAATTAATTTTATAAGTCAATAAACGGCTTACAATAATAATGAATAATAAGAAATCATTGTAATCCATTTATTTATGATAAAAAATTATTTCCTTGTAACAGACAAAAATAAGTGCTAATAAGTACCACACAAGGTTTCTACAATCTTTGTTACTTTTTTCATGTGATTCAAAAAATGTAATAGCCATCAGAATTACACACCAAACAAATCAAGGCTTTTTAGTTGTCACCTGTTGTGTGCAGTGTTCATTCTTGCATATTTTGAATCACCTGGTGAAAGCAACAAGGATTGCAGAAACATTGTGTGATATTTATTTTTGTCGATCATTTGGTTATTTGTTTATATAATTAATATAATTCTAACACAGACATTTTATAATTTATAATTATTTTATTTCCATTTTTATTTTAAATAATTTCATTAAGTGTGTAAATATAGCAGCCATTTCAGCTGCAACTTGTGGTCAAAATGCATCATAGAAATTTATGTTCATCCACATCTCATTTAATTATTTGTAGGTAATGCTCTATAATTTTTTTATGTAATTGTATTATAAAATTTATGTTTGTAAAATTTTGTTTTCTTACAATTTTTAAATTACAGAATTATCATTTAATTGAAATTTACAACACCTGAATAGGACCCAAAATTAGGGATGATGTCTATTTTATTATAATGATTTTAAATTTTCATAATAAATCTCTGACTGGATGTTTTTTATTCACTAAATTATTTGGCTCACCTCTGTGAAACCCCATTGGAATATAATTACAATACTGTAAAATCATAAGTGTAAGACCACATCAACTTTTTGAAATATATATGATTCTATGGCAAAATACTATATTGAATAACTGCATCAGTAAGTTGCAAATTAAACTTTATAAAAATTAATTTTTTTAAAACATTTTTTTCTAAGACAGATTAAACAAATTTTAAAAAATTATTTACTTCCACTGAAGTAATATAAAGCAAGTGAACATTTAGCTACAAATTCTGTTGGGTTCATTGAACTATTTTATCTTTCTTACCACAGTTTATAGTTATTATCTTCTTTTAAGCTATTTTATATGTTTAGTTAAATTAAATTTTACCAAGCATCACCTAACACTTGTTTCAGCATCAGGAGATTGACTATTAAGGTGAGTAGACACATCAGGTGTTATTTTTGATGATGCCACATATAAAGTAGCATCTTGCAAAGTTACTATCAAGTATGCTCTAAATAATGGTGAATCTTTAACATCAGAACCTCTAAGGTTCAAGAGCCAAGCTACTTCATCAAGTTCAGAGATCACTAAACAATCGGCTCCTTCCTGTGTCATCCATGTACGCAGTCTTTCCATCTTTGATTGCCAAGGCTCGCCTATATTTTTTTAAAAAAATTTATTATTAAAAATAAAAGTGGCATTAGTATAAATAATGTAAAGGAATATAATTAAATAAAATATAATAAAACGTAATATAATATGAGTAGCATATTATGGAAGACATTATAAAGTATACAAATAGATGGATATAAGAGCTTGTGTCCATATCTTTAGAAAAATTCAAACGTTTTGAAGGTTTTATACTCCTTTTAAACTTGTTAATAGATCATCTCCAAAGTGTAATGAAATTAGGACTCCAACCTGAGCACTTCTGTTGTTCTTTCATATTTTTGAAATTTTAATTCATATTACACTTTTTTACCATAATTACTGTATATTTCTTCTAACTACTTTTGGCTTCAATTGTCTGTAACTTATTTTGTGAATTATGATGATATTTATTGGCTATTTTTAAAATCTAGTTACATTATTATTATTTATTTACCTGATATTAAATTCTAAAAAAGTACCATGTAATCAACTTGAATTCTTAATAATTAAAAATTTAGACTACATTAAAAATTAAATTAGGTTTAACTGGGCAATAAGAATCTTATTATGTTTGTATTTTATTTTATACATTCAGTGAACAAAATTGCTGTGAATCAGGTGTTTTAATAATTGGTCTTGTAAGTTTTGATTATTATACGAGGCCCAAAAATTTTTTGGTACATTTTTATTTAAAGTTTAACAGAATGTAGAGCTATGATTCATTTTCAACTCATAAAGTTATCACTGTAACAACTCAGTATGTGTAAAATTTACTTCATTTCACATGGTTTATTTAATGTTTAATGTTCAGTATGTTATTAAATTAGAAAATAATATGAACGCTACCTGCAAAATCAATACTCTGTATAAAGATTGGATTGTCACTGTAAGGTGGCTGATCAGTCCATATCATATCAATAAGATTGTCCACAGTCTTCATCTGGATATTAGCTTTACCTTAATAATTGAAGGGAAGATAATATAAATAATTTTTTACACAAAAGCATAAGTTATTGAAGTTAAGATATCACATATAATGGTTTGTGGGTAGACCTACTCTGTATTAGAAAAAAATAATATTGCTTTAACTGTAATAACATCTTAACAAGTAAATAATGAATTGGCCAGAAAACAAACAAAATTATGAGATAAAATATATACCATATATACTATATTTCTGCAAAATTCATTGCTTTCTTCAGTAGTAGTTTGGGATTACAACACATATGCCATATTAAATTCAAATATCTACAACTACTACTAGGTTTTCAGAAATTTTGTGTGGTATTTATTTTATCACCTAATTTTGTCCATTTTTGGCTATTTCTTTAACCTATAGTTAATTTTAAGCTACTGCAGATGTTTTTATGTTTCGAAATAATATCTTACCTAAAAATACACAAATACTGTGTTAACAAAGTAGTATAATGAAATTAAACCCATGCTATGTGAGTATATATAGAATATTTTATTTGCAGAAAATAAAAATTTATAAAATATAATGTATTGTAGGAGGGCCTTTTTAATTGAAGAATAATGTAAACAAAATATTAGTTATAATTGGAACTTTTCTTTCTACTTCTTATTATAAAGCTATTGAAAGAGTTTACTCATGTTGTTTGTCAAATGTATGCATTTATTCATAGAATTATATAAAATTAATTTCAAATGTAAAATCCCCGTACAATAGTAAATGCGTAATATCCTCGACAATGTGATT
Source organism: Zhengitettix transpicula (assembly GCA_037074705.1). Taxonomy (NCBI): domain Eukaryota; kingdom Metazoa; phylum Arthropoda; class Insecta; order Orthoptera; family Tetrigidae; genus Zhengitettix; species Zhengitettix transpicula. Next base: position 116,599,323 of record CM073592.1, on the reverse strand, counting down.
AAAATGTCAGGTGTTTGGTAAATCAAAACACATTTTCTCCATCAAATATAACACTAGCAGCTCCAACACTAATAAATTAGTTAAAATATTTTACCATTACAGCCATTTACTAAGCTAGAGTTTGAATAATCTTGACAGCTGGTAACCCCTCAGTCTTTTACAGGCTCTGCCTCTGGACTCTGAATGAATATGCTACACCTGACGTTAGCAACTCTTTCTTTTCATTGGTTCCAATGAGGCAAATTTGTGGGCGTATTATTACAGTCAAACTAATGGCCCATGCAATCAGAACTATTTTAAGTAAAAAATACTCCAGTATCCTAAGAGAGTCAAACATCCTCCCGGTACCTTAAGAGAGTCTAAATTAATTAGGGTAATTTAGGTGAGAATAAATATACTCAGTAATCTAGAAAAGGGAAATCATTTCTAGTATCTTAAGTGAATCAAAAATACACCTGGTACTCGACTAGAGTAAAAAATATACTCCCTGGATCTTTAGAGTCAAAAATACTACTGGTTTCTTAAGAAAAATACTCTAGGTAACCTAAGATATTCAATATTATTAATTGATACCATCAGATAGCTTAAACACACACAGTACTATTAGAGAGTAAAGATAATTTGGTACCCTAAGAGAGTGAAACATACTCACGAGACTTTGAGACTCAAAAATACTCTCATTTCCCTAAGAGAATGAAAATTATTCCAATAGAGTAAAAAAAATACTGTTACCAAAATAAAGTCAAAAACACCCCTGGTATATTAAGTGAGTCAGAAATACTCTCAGTACCCTAAGGTATACAAAAAACATTTCTCATACATTGATAGATTAAAAAATTGTCCCAATAACCCAAGAGAGTCTAAATATCTTTATAAAAGAGAAAAAATTACTTTTATATATAAATTACTTATATATATGAGTCAAAAGTACTCCTGTTATCTTAAATGAGTCAAAAACACTCCCAACAACTCAAAAGAATCAAAATTATTTTGAGAACCTTAAGAGAGTTTAAAATATATCATAAAACAGTGTAAAATAATAATGGTAGCCTAAGAAAGTCTAAAATTTCTCTCAGTTTCATAAAAGAGTAATAGACAATTTCAATACAATAAGACCATAAAAAATACTCCCAGTACTTTAAGAGAGTAATATATACACCCAGTACAGTTAGAGAGCCAAAAATAATTTGGTACCCTAAGTGAGTGAAAAATACTTGTGACTCCCACCCTTATAAGGCATGATTTTATTACCCAGTATTTATGTCTGTCTAGTAAGTAACATGTATATAAATTTAATAGAAATTGCTTCACATATAACATTGTACATGGCATTTTGTTCAACACCACTCCTCAGAGGTGAACTGTAACTTAACCAACATCATGTATTTCAGAGTTAAAGTCAGTGACTTCCATAAACCCAAATTAATCATCAATCTCAGTTGTTTTCACTCCATACATTCCCTACCCTTAAATTTACTAAATGTAATCTACATTTATCCATGTAATACAAAAGTTTATAGTTATCATTAAATACATACTTAAATTGGACTCCCAGCCTACCCATTGATCAGCTGATGCAATTTTTGGATCAGAAGATATTTCAGTGCCACTTGGAACATTGTCTATAATCCACTGTTCTATTGAAGGAGTCTGTTAGAAATATACATTTCACAATTTAATTTCTCCATTATTAAGAACATTGTGACAAATAGTACAGAAGCAATACATTACTATGACATTTTGTCATCAACTGTAGTAGTGCCACTCAAGTATACTTAATATTTTAATTTTTGAAAGACAAAAGTTGTTGTTTTCAAATATTAATAATTATTTATAAAAAAATTAGTTCAATTACATCATTTGAAACAATATATCTGGTAAGTACTCATAATATTATGCACTTATTGACAATTGTTACAAGCATATTAATTATTAGAATTGAATTATGATCATATTTGCATGATCTATATTTTGTTTTTATCTATTCATTAATATGATGAATAATACTAGTTATTTAATAAATCTATTTATAATTTGTTATATGATTAATTTTCTAAAATAAAATTACTGGCATATCACAATGTTCAAATGTTTGCTATCAAATTGACTCACCGCCTGAATTCCTATCTTCATAAGGTCCCAGTTTTCATCTAATTGTTCTCCTGCTTGCAAGAAGTATCGACTGTCTGTCCAAAGGGCTGCCTTGGTCATGGTTATAACAGTATCACCTGCACTGCCTGTGAAGCCCGAAATAAATGCTCGCCTTCTGTCATGGTCTGCCAAGTTTCCACTCTAAATATCAAATACAAAACACTATATTCAACTTAAACATTTCATATGAGAACTGTAAGTATTCTGTTAAAATACTTGTTTAAATAGAACAGAGAGGCTTTAATAACAGTTTGAGTTGTTTGTAATTGTAATTTTACAGATTCAGAGCTGTTAATTCTGTTGAGAAATTTCAGGTATTTAGAAAAGTATTAACACACAAACCAGCTATATATATATATATATATATATATATATATATATATATATATAAAACTATTTATAATATTAGGATATGACATCAGAAATAATTACAATATTGAAATGGAAAAGAAAGAGAGATAGCTTTTGCCTTACCTGAAAGTGAAGTATGGTGTAGCCATAGGGAACCAAATTACATTTCTGATTGTAAATTAAATAATTAACTCTTGTAATGTATTCCATTATTTACAGAATTAATCTATTATATTTATATAAATATCTATTATGTCTATGTAATATCTATTATATTTATATAAAAATGAATGTCTGTGTGTGTGACCCCTATTTGCTCCTAACCTTTCATCCAATTGCGATGAAGCTTTGGTGAGTTGTTGTGTGCACCCCCGCAAAGGTTTCGAAGTTTTGGCAACTCCCAAGGGGTATATGGGGGTGAAAGTTAAAAACATACTAAAGCGGCATTCATTAATTAATTTTCAGGGTCTATCCAGATGTATTTAGTATATAATTTCAATCGCTTAAAGCACCAATAAGGGACGGGGTGGAGGGGCACTACATAAAAAAACTGCAAAACAACTGAGATTGTTGTCAAATGTCAATGACTTTAATTCTGACATCTAACATACTGCTTAAGATGTAGTTCAGTCCCTAGGAGTGGGAATGTAAGGGGGGATACAAATTTCCACACACATGTAACTTAAAACCCAGGAAAAAAAACTGAACGGTTAAGACAAACTTCTAGGAGTGGGGGTGGAATAAAAAATTTCCTAAACGGTCATTATTAGCGTCAAATAAAACGATTTCGGTGTCGCTTAATTTGATAGTATCATACTATAATTTTTAAGAGTCTAATTTCAACTCCAAAAGGCAAGGTGGGGAAGCACCCTTACTGTATGGGCGGTGGTGGAAGGGATTTACATAAAGAGTAATACAAAAAAGACCGTTATTAGTGTCGATTCCGGGGTTATAGGAGTCGCTGAGTTTAATTCTCGCATTGACCATGGTGGTTAACGAAATTTTTATGTTCCTCCACGTGGAGGTGGACGTGGATGACAAAAAGTTATTCGGAGTGGTTTTGACCCTCTTAAGTTACCGAGTAATTTCTTTATTTTCTTAAGGTTCCAGCTATATTTTGGTCTCTATTTAGTTAAAGGTTGTATTTCTTTACTCCTTTAAGGTACCGGGAGTATTTTATAGGCTTTATTAAGTTTGTAAGTATTTTTGTTATTTTAATTCGTCGTGAATTTTTAGACACTTTCATTTTATGATTTATGAGAATTCCCGAGTTGGGTTTCATGTTTTTTTTTTAAGTTAAATGTCGGGCAGGGGAACGTAAATGGATAAATTTTCCAAACACTGGCGCTGTTGATGCTAGTTAAATTACATGTTTACCAAGTGGTTAGTTTCGAATCAATTCCTACTCCTATTTAATTTAAATAAATACCCGGGCAACGCCAGCACTCAGCTAGTTTGTTATAACTAAATGTATTGTAGAGATTACCAATGTGTAATGAAAGTGTTTTTAAAAATAATTTTCCTTAATATTATTTTCGGCGTAATTTTTAGGCCAGAGCATTATAAATAAGTCAGTGTGGTGCAAAAAAGTGGAGATTGGAAAGGTTTCCACTCTATTATTGTCAACAAAGCGTGTGTAATACGCAGAACTTTGGAAAATCAGCAGTGTTTTTTTGGAACCTGACCGGTGATGGTCAAGGCGAGTGTAGTCTGCGAGCTCGAACGATCAAGTTGATATTCAGCCTGGTTTGGGAGCTCGAAAGATAATGTTCAAAGTGAAGTCTGTTTTTGAACTTTGAACGATGATAGAGAGTGAGTCTAGTTTTGGAGGCCAGCCGAGGATAAACATAGCTTAGGGCATTCTCGCGACTAAACAAGTAGTGGAATTTAGAGAATTGAAACAATGAACAGTGTAATGTCCTGTTGAATAAATTTTCCTTTAAAAGAAAAAAAATAGTGAAGTGCTCAATTAATGTGGTATTAGAGCAGCTATAATAAACTGGCATGTAAAAACCGTCTATTATATAAATATGATTACCGTCAGATTTCTTTAGATTCTTTGAAATTCCTGTAAATCTCACTCGATTTCAGAATTATTTAGATTTTTTTATATATTTTGTTATTTTAAATTTAATTAGTATTTTGTAACTCTTTTGGTTCTAATTGTAAATTACTATAATTATTAGAGGCCCAGTAAGCGACCCTGAAGATTTTGTGTCTCATTAAAAGCCTGTGGCATTTATTTAAAATATGTCCAAAATGTAATTAAATCGAAATTTGTAATAAATATTTTTTATTATCATCAAAAAGTTGTAATAATTCAAGCATACAATCCTGTTAATTATCTTTCCCTTAGTTTTCTAACTAAATTAGTCTCAACATGGCGCCGCAACGTGTTGGCATTTTATTCTTAATATTCAATTGTATACCACAGTATATTGTAATGCCTTTTAAGTGAGGCATTGTTTGTGATGGATAGTCTGGACTGTTGGAAGGGCAATTTTTGTAACGTATTTATTTAGGTTCTTGGAAACGCTGGTCTTGAGAATTCGGAACCGTGTACGTGCGTGTGGCCTTTCTCAAACTAAATCTGGAGCACAATGTAATGCTTGTTAAGTGAGGCATTGTGTCTGATTGATGGTATGGATTGTTGGGGGGCCGGTTTTGTAACGTGTTTATTTAGGTCTTGAGGGTGCAGTTTGGGTGGTCTTTACATTTCGAAACCGTGCACGTGCGTGTGGGGGTGCAAAAGACAAGTCGAAAGTAATTGAGGGTCCTGTCTCGATTGTCGGCTTTTGACATGACAGAGTAGTTAGCCATTTGCTGACTACGGAACTGCATCTGCATAATAAAAATCTCGGGATAATGGAAGAATCTGTCAACTGGCATTTGCGACGAAGTTTTGGAACAATGGACAAAGGAAGAGACTGGGAGGAGATATGTTTTTGAGAGGCTAGTCGTGAGGCGATCACCGAAGCTGATGGACGTGATGGCCAGTTGTTCTGCGAGCACCGAAGATAGTGGATGTGTTCAAGAGAGGGTCCATGAGAGAGTTATTCGGCGATCACCGAAGCTAGAGAATATGACTAAGAGAGACATCGTTTAAGGGAGGAGAATGTGTTATAAGTTGCAGTCTGCGAGAGAAATAGCCAAATATTCATCGATAAACATTTTGTATGCTGAAGTCTAATCTATTCTATCCTCAAATTAGACCACTGTATTCGATTGTAGGAGACCAGGACACTGCATCCAGCATCTAGTAATCTTCAGAACGAGCAAATGATATGTCCTTCACGAACGGAGAACCAACTTTTGTCAAACCAACAGTGTGTGTTAGAATCAGTGTTTAAAACGACCAGTATATAAAGTGTGTGTGTACGAACGAGCCAAATTTTCCTGAGTAATCGTAAGTTAAAATTTCATGGTATTCATAGATGTAAACCGATTAAAAGATAAAGTCAGATATCGTTCTTTTCTTTTGTGTTGATAAAATAAACTCTTTAAATTTAAAATCAATCTTGTAGAATAAGTTCGTCGATAATTAATTTCGTCTATGTCTAGACGAATAAATATTTATTTTTAATTTAAAGCTAAATTTTGTGTTCTTTGATTATGGTTAAATGTTCTGCCGTTATCAAACCCAGTAAAGACCTTTGAGAGAATAAGATCCTTTTTATAAATTTTATTTGTTTGTTAAGATATAATCTTTTTATTTAGACACCCGTTTGTATATTACATTTTGGCTACCACAACTTGGGGCAAATTAATAATCATCCCGTATGATTATTACAATATATTAGTTACATTCACCTAATGTTTACATATATATCAAACCAACTTTAAAAGTAATAGTAGTAGATATTAAATCTTCTCATTTTGGTCTTGTAGCGAGTTGATTTTTCTATATGTGGGGTTCTGTTTAATCGTCTTTCTCTTAAGGTATATACATAGTCCGTCTCACAGGAAAAGTGACTGTTTTTATAATCGCGTAATGCCATATGTGAATGGATGCATGAATAGCGTGGAATATCTACTATCTTCAGTTTTAAATTTAACAGCGCTGGCATCACAGACTGCTCGTAAAAACAGAGAATTTGATAGCATATTCTGGAATTCGGTCGTGAAAGGATCAATACAGCATATTGGGTAAAAATTCCAATTCTGCGTATGATAGTGGAGCAATGAGTCGTAAAACGCTTTTTAAGTGGTATTCGAGATTTGGTGATAATAGACAGCGTTAAAGATGATCCATGTCCAGGAGCTTCGCTGACAGTTTTCTAGTCGAAGAAAATATTCTAAAAGTGGCTGAAATTCTTCGATATGAAAGTCGTGCATTTAGCACAAGCTCCCTGGAAATGCCTAAAACAACTACGCATCTCATTCTAACTGAAAATTTGGCCAAAAATAGGATAAAAGCTTCGTACACCACTCGTTCACTGACGATCAGAATGATTGCAGAATGGAACACTGCAGAGGCATGAAAATATCGGCCGTTGGGGACCCAGACTCGATGCCTTTCGTCGTAACAGGTGATGAATAATGGTGTTTTCAGAACGAACCACTTACATAGGCCTAAAGCTCGGAATGGAAAGGTCTAGAATCTCCGAGACCGAAAAAAATTGCGCATGCAGAAAAGCCGTATCAAGACATTGCTCACCGTTTTCTTTGATTCAAAATGTATTATCCAAAAAGAATTCGCTCCGCAAGGTCAAATGGTGAATGCATATTACTACTTGAGTATTTTAATTATTTTATAGACGAGGAATTTCGGGTCCGACCTGAATACCGGAATCAAGGAACATGGTACCTGCTGCACGACAATGCAGCGGCGAACAAAAGCAACATTGCACGCGGTTTCTTGCTTCAAATACACATCGCGGTGTTTGAAAACCCTCCACATTCGCATGATTTATCTGTTTACTTCAACATGACAATGAAAGGAAGGCGTTTCGACACGATTTCAGATATCAAGAAGGCTACGACCATGAGTTTGAAGGCAATTTCAAAGGTTGAATTTCAGAAGTGTTTTGAACAATTTTTCCTACGCTTCCAGTTGTGTATTGTCTCACAACGAGACTGAATAAAAAGTAATGTAAAATAAAAATAAGCAACGCCTTGTATTTTATTTCACATAGTTGGGTGCCCGGCGTTTCCCTGGTTGTCATATATCCACAACCCCAGATTTGACTCCAATCTCGGTTGCTTTTGCGTTTTTTTTTATGTAACGCAACTCGACCCCTATACCTATATGTGCTCACCTCCCATGCCAAACTCTTTGACCCCGATAAAGTTTCTTTCAACGAACATTTCGGCTGTTTTAGCACGTTCAAAATTTTCCACCCCAGTCCGCCCCCGCTACTGTTGGTTAAACAAAAAGTTAAACGTCATAATTAATCTCGGTGACATCCATAACCCCAGATTTTACTCGAATCTTGGTTGTATTCGTGTTATTTTTATGTAAAGTCCCTCCACCCCTACCGGTACGATGCCGAAAGGAGTTGAAATTTTACAGAAACAACATCGGTAGAAATACTATCAAAATCATTGACAATTATTTATTCCACTCAAATATCGACCGTTTAACATGTTTGAAAATTCCAACCCTGGGGGTTAAGTGATCAATTGAATGTCATAATTAAACTCAGTGACATCCATAACACTGGATTCGACTCTAATCTCGGTTGTATTCGCTTTATTTTCTTGTAACGCCCCTCCACCCCCACCCCTCAGGGTGATCCTTTCCCATTCTGTGCGGGGTTGGAATTATACACAGATAAATATTTATGCGACTCAAATATCGAATATTTCCACACCCGTCCAACCACGCTCCTAGGGGTGGTAGACGTGTATCACCCCGACAATGTTTGTTTCCTGGTCGTAAAGAACACGTGTACGAAATTTAGTGAAATTATTTCCATGGGTATAGATTTGTATGCGGAACACATATAAATATTCCAAAAACTCTGTTTTATTTATTAGAAGAAGATAGATTATATTTGTCACCTTTATATATATATATATATATATATATATATTGTAATATTCAAATGAAAAGTTCAAACAATTAACAAACAAAATATTTATTTTATTTTGTGGCAATAAAAGATAATTACAAATAAAATTTGAGATCTGTCTTCTCAGGGGCTTTACAGGGTTTGATAATGAACACAAAGAAATGATTTAAATTTTTTTTAACAAAACAGTTCACAATTTACCTAAACAATTTGTCGATAGAATGAAAGAAATTTAAAGTAAAGAAATTAACTTTTATTGACAATTAAAAGAGAACGAAATCTGACTTTATCCTTTAATTTGCGTTTACAATATTATTCAAAATTATGTTACTTACGGACCGTCGGTCAGGCACCAGAAAAATCAATTTTACCTCGTTCGGACACTTTTACACTCTTTAATTATTTAATATCAGGCCTTGGTTTTCACTGATTCTACACTTCACTTTAATATTTGGCAAGATTGGCTCCACAATAATTTACCAATGTTATTCTGCAACAATTCCTCCACGAAGATTGTACAAAGTTCTATTTTGACGAAACTGGTATTAATTTACAATATGCACGTTGCAATATCTCGGTGAATGTTTTACTCTGCTCAATTTTATAATTGACCGTTCTCTGCAACGTTTTCACCGTCGGCTGCTTCTATTCTCCAATGATTCATCAACTTTATTATACTATGCTCGACGATGTCTGACCTCTGTACAATCCAGACCACAACGACCAACTGACTATCCTAGTGCTCTCGAGTTTGAGCGCGCATACGCCATTTTTGACTTTTCGACAAAGCAAGCGAGCTCGCTTTTCCATTGTTGCTTTGTTCGATCAGACCGCTATAATGGATTTATCAAACAATTCAAATTTTATGTCCAAACAATTAATGACCTAATTAACTATTGCTACAATATATATATATATATATATATATATATATATACATGCATGTATATATATGGTAAATACAGATGTCTGACATTTCCTGTGTGCGTGTGCTGAGCTAACTTACCTGGTGCTCATCACCTTGTGTTACGATATACGCCTCTATATTGTTTGTTCGCATCTGGTTGCGAAGCTGCAGAAGACGTTCTGTCGTGTTTGTCTTGCGTGACTCATAAGAAGGTTTCAAATCCTGACGTGTTACAGTAGCTCTGCACAGTGTCACCACAAATGACAGCGCAACAAGGACCACTGAAACACATAATAAATAGTTGTCATAATTACATATGAATGATCCACTCATAAACTGATTGAAAGAGCTTTGTGGAGTGAGCCATTGGTTACTTGGAAAAACAAAAAGGACTATTAATATATATTCTCCACTTTCCACTCTCGAATCCACATCAAATATAGTTTAATGATTCAGGATAATTTTATCATCAAATTGAAACATAGGAAACATAATTTACAATTACAGAATGTAAAGATTTTAAAAGAAGAACATAAATATTAATCTAGCTTGATGAACTAATTGTTGCCTTGCATATTAGATCTGTTTCGACCATTAATGTTAAAAATGACAAATAATATAAATAATTACCTATAAAATTGTAAGCAGCAGTCTATAAATTATACTTATATATAATTTATTATATTTAATAAAAAAGTGAATTATCTCATCACTTATTTTGTCTGTATTTGGGTTTTTTTCTTATTACGCATTTGTATGTGTTTTTAAAAAAATCATTAGATAACTTAATTTAATTGTACACCTGAAGAGGTCCAAATCACTGTCGAAACGTTCTGTTCTTAAAGAAAAATATTGTTTGAAATTAGATAAAAAAAATTCTGACTGATAGTTAATTATAATTGTTAAATATAGTTTGCTCACCACTCCTGACTAAGTTAAAATCTCTCAATAATACTAGAATTTGAAGAATTTATACTGTTTTGTTTGTATAATTCATGGCAACGTAAAATTTATAATCTCCAAACTACGGTTGAAATACAACAGAAAAATCTTTAATCTGCAATCAAAAGTGCATTAAATTGTCTAAAAAATAAACATATAGCCCGGGGGACCTAGTTAACTCTTGCCTACCTTCCTCTACCCTTCCGCATCCCCCATTTCCTATGATATTAAAGGGGAATTTCCACCACGCCTAAAAATCTACCGTTCCGTGATATAAGCCCTAAAGCGTCTTGTCTCAGCTCTCGAAGGTGGAACTTTTCTTGAGAGACAGAAGAGACTACCTTCGGGGATACCTTCTACTCTCTCTGTTTTTAAAACTGCGATTCCCACAAGCTGAGGCACCTCAACCTATTTTAGAGAGGTGTATGTTCCGGGGTCGCAGACCTTGGCCATTCAGTAGGACTTGACCACTATCCCTATTGGAATAGTCGACCAGCTGCCACCTTTATCGGTCGAGGCACGGCGAAGAGAATGCTGCGTGCCCACAGCAATCCTTTCTCCCACGAGATGTAACCTATGACTCTAAAACAATTCTTAATTTTGCACTGGTACAATGCTACCAATTAAAATGGCAAAGTTGCTTATTTATAGCAATTTATTTATTTCCTCTCGGACGAAAATAATACTTAAGACCAAATTAAACGAAATATTAAGTGTTAGCTCAGATTAGTTATGTTTACAGCTGTTGAGAGTATTGTTAAGTTTAAAGAAACAATTAAAGTAAAATTATTGCATTAAATGGACTAGAACAATAGGGAATCATAAATTCTATTTACATTATCAGTAGCATTTGTCATTTTCGTTTCAATGATCTGACCATTAAACAAATGATAGTAATTGTATTGTTTTGTTCTAATCCCAGAAACGTTGAGTGGTATTTATATTATCACTTTTTTTGTCTGAATTGGCTATCTTTCTTATAAATTATTTGCAATCGGACGTCAATTTTTCATTTTAAATATTAGAATAAATAATAATGAGATTATTATTTTTATCTTCAGTAGTTCTGAAATAAGACATATTTCGTCAAATAATTTGTATTTAAACTGTTTTTTTTTTCTATTCCACCAAATTTTATAATATCTGTGCGGATTCCTTGATAGTAGAAAGCAAAATTGAACAAGATCTGACTATAAGGCATAAGATTATAAGAAATGGCCAAAAAATGACAGAATAAATTTATTAACTGAATTCATTAAAAGTTACATTACAAAGGTAATAAATTACAGTTAAAGTAAACGGCGTTTCTTCCCCTCTTCAAGTGTTATATATTGAAATAATTACGTTCAAATTTATTCCAAATATTGTGTAATGCCAAAATTTGATGAATTTAGGTATAATTCAGACATTCTTAAACAACTAAAACGGCGGAAATGAAATTAAACAATTAATGAATTTATTCTGACACTTTTTGGCCAAATTAAAGGGATATGCACAATATCTCGGGTCACGTCACTGTGCATGCTGATCCAAGTCGTGTAGTGATGTTATCTTAGACATTTAAATTGACCGTACCTCCCACATTTACTGCGAGTAGTCAATTATTTTTCTAATCATCCTATATTTAATAAATTTACTTTATTTTTATTTTTAGGGTAACAGGCTACATGAGGGTAATCCACATGGTGGCAACTCCCCTTTAATAGCATAGGAAGGGATCTGAAAAGGGGGATGCGGAAGGGTAGAGGAAGGTAGCCAAAGGTTAACTAGGGCCCCCGGGCTATAGTTTAAGGATCCTACCCGGCATTCACCTAAAAGTAATGCGAGAAAAACCCTAGAAAAACCTACATCAGATAGGTCGGGCATTGGGTACTTGTACCACGCCCTTCCGATAGCGGGAGAATAGTTTGCTGTGCGGACGCAGCATTCCCTTCTCCGTACTTCGAACACATTAGGAGGCAGCTGGCCGACTGTTCCAATGGGAACAGAGAATAACTCTTACCGTATGCCAAAAGTCTGTGACCCCGGAACATACACCTCTCAAAACAGGCCGAGGTGCCTCGGCTTGTGGGAACCTTAGTTCAAAAACGAAGAGGAAAAGGCATCCCCAAAGGTAGCCCCTTCGTGTCTCTCCTACAAGGTTCTACTTGCGAGAGAATATCCCTCGCAGGTACTGCCTGCGAGAGAATAGCCCTCGCAGGCCTTCTTGATTAAAATATATATTTTTTACAAACTTGAAAAAGCCGGGAGACATACCGAGTGGGTAGGACGAGAAAATCCTCGCTCAGGTTAGTCTCACCTTGTCAACACTCCTGCTGTTATTTCTGAGGTCGATGGTCTTTCACGGATCACCGAATATGATCTTCGTCTTGGGCTGGGAGTAAATCACGGTTCATTACACGACACCATTTATACGAAGCACCTGCAATATCTACGCACAACGAGGCCCACATGAATTGACGAAGGAACAAGAAACAAACCGTATGGCTGCTTCACTGGGTCACTCTCAACGACACAACGAGGAAGAACACGCATGTCCTGCACAGTCAGTGGGAAATATTCATACACGTTGAATTTCTCAAGCATAGAACTCCAATCAACGCACAGCGTAACGAAGAACCTGTGCAGAAACTGAGACGACCCATTAAATCAAAAGTCGTATAAGTATGTCGAACGGCGCTAACCTTCTCAGTGATAATGGCCGTCCACATACTGCCAACTCCTCGAGGAATCAGATTCAGAGAATTGGTTGCGAAACGTTTCAACACTTTCTCTACAGCCCAGAACTCTCCCCACACGATTTTCTCATTTTTTGGAGACTGGAAGAAAGAAGTTCATAGACATGTTTTTTCTTCGTACAAAGACGTGTGACTTGGTAAAGGTCTGGTGCGGTAGACAGTCCACAAGTTTTTTCGAGAATAATATTGATCGACTTGTCTAGATGTGTAATACATATATAAACGGTTTTGGAGATCAGTTTAGAGATGATGAATGTTCTGTGAAACGTATTGGCATCCAGCCAATTTTCATTTGACTTACTTTCATGGTGCAAAAAATTTTATCGTCTTTATCTAAAACTCAGGAAAATCCCAGAATGAAAGCTTAATGATTCAAACAGCACCTGTGATATCGTTTTACTTTTTAGTCAAAGTTTACTATATTTTCAAACTATGTGTCGCGAATATTATCCTTACTTCCATGACATTCTTATGTCAATTTATTGCCAAAAACTGCAGAATACAGCGTCAAATAATAAAAAGTACAGATAATACATAATAAAAATTCCATATTTGGGTTATTCATGTAATGAATAGAATGTATTTCCAATTAACTATTTTTTAATTGATATTTTGAACACATTTAATCCTATAGAATGGGCGTTCTTGGGTAATCTATTAAATAGATCAATTTAGATCGAATGAAACCACTGTTTAGTCTTACTTAATCTTACATTAGGTGTCACAATGTGATAATTAAATCTGGAGGCATCGATATGATTGTTGAGATGAAGGCCAAAATTACCTAAGTTCACCTTCGTAGTTATCAGGGATTTATTGATATACTGACTAATCACAATAAGTATATTTAATTTAACAAATAATGGTCTACAGAGATATATTTGGAATCGGTAATTATTCGTATCGTTTTTTTGTACAATAATACTACCATTCCCCCATAAGTATATACCGTAACATAGTATGACATACTATGAAAAAAAAATCATGGTTCTGCATGCAGTAGGTAATTAGGGAAACATAGTTCCTCAATAAGGCACGAGTCAATGTGAGAATCCCACGACGAAGCATAACGGGACCATTAGGGACATCTGTAGTTTTGTTTAGTTTAAAAGAAATTCTTTGTATTTTATCAGCATTTAGCTTCGTACCACTCAGCCGCGTCATTCAAGCAAGAATTCATTAAACGTTTGAGAGCACAGGAGTCGTCCATAGCAACAAAGAGAGACGTATCATCGGCAAACAACACTGACTCGCAATGTAAATTGTACGGTAAAACGTTTATCATAATTACGAAAAGAATGGGCCCCAAAACCGAACCCTCCAGGGTTAATTCGCTAAAAGAGTACCTGCCATTAATGTATGTAACTTTATGTAGCACGATAGTTTTATTATTGATATATATTTTTTTCATTTTAACATAATTAGATATTAGCAAGGATTGAGAGCTTGGTAAGTTGGAATTTGAGTAGGCGCCGCCGAGGCGGGGAGATAATCCCTTCAGTCTCGAATTGGACACGTTTGATGTGGACCCTCGGAAGTTACCTGGACTGTCGGACCGTGGGAAACGTTCGCTGAAAATCCCACAAATTTGAATTAACACGTGACTGCCTGAACCAATGACATTTATTGGTTCAGGAAAGATCAGTCCAAAGATGATCGAGACGATCGATTTTTGACATCCAGCGAGGGGGCGGAAAAGAAAAGTATTCACACAGAGGGACAAACCGTCACCAGCGACGGACGTGCAGCCCCAACTTGCAGTTTCGACAGGACACTTGCAGCTTCGAGAGGACTCGGAGAGATCGAGGGTGCCACACGATAACGGCCAGACATCAACGCAAGGTAACTGCCAAGTATCTCAATACTTGACGCGCCTGGGGGAATTACCGTAGACCATGTTTAACTTGAGATTAAGGGATCAGATTGTTTTGTCAGGCTAACTGAACACTGTATTTTGTATTTTAATTGTCCATGTTCAGTTAAATAATTAATAAATTCTGTAAAATATCCTTTACTTCATCATTTAAAAACCTACCACTACATTACGAACGGTTAGTGAAATATCTTCTGAACATCTCAAGCTCCTTGTCTCTAATTCCTTAATAAAAAAATGTTTGGAAATAATAGTTTCATGGGAGACACGGTCGAAAGCTTTGGACAGGTCGCAAATAACTGATTCAGTACAAAGCTGATTCTCAAAGCAATACCCAAACCGAAGATATTAAATTTTCGACTGCAGCCACAGTGGATAAACCAGTCCGCAAACCAAACTGTGACTACTGTAAACAAATTGTTTGATTCAAAATACAATGTTAATTGGTCCATCTTTACCGTTTCCAATATCTTAGACAACACCGGAACAAACGGATATTGGTCTAAAGTTCTTTGAAGAACAGGAATGACTTTGGATCTCTTAAGAGACTGGGAAAATTCCGCTATATAAGCTATTGTTAATACAGCGAGTTACAAGTTCAAGTACGCTATAAGTAACTGATAAAACGAAATCAACGTCAATGTCATAGATATCCCTACATCTAGATATTTAAAATAAAAACAATATTAAGAATATCTTCTTGATAAATGGCTTTCCGGGAAATTTGTGCATTGAAAATCATCTCATAATTTTTAAGCAGTCATTGCATTTTTCTTACAATGCTTTACATCATTAAATATCTGTTTCACTGAATTAAAAATCAAATTATTAGTTTCAACTTGATCAAGAGAATGACAGGAATTCATAACATTGTTATTAAAAATAAGATTGATGATTTTCCAGGCAGCTTTTCAGTTATTAGTAGAGTTGTTAGTACAAAATCCCGACACACTTTCCCGTTGCACGTTTTCCCTACATCAATATCCCGATTGACGTTTTCCCGACAGGTGACTTTTCACGTAATAAAGCATAATAGTAGAACACTTTTAAATTATCATTAATGCGTTGAACATATTTAAACCAAACTTGGTACACGAATATGGTAAGATCCAGGAACAACCCTGAGGAATTAAGATAACTCTAGAACCCCTATGGCTGGGGGTAGAAGGGGGTGGCATTTTCAAAATACAAAATTTGCGATAAATGCCTATATTGGCGCCATATAAATAGTTTACGGGGTTGCTCAGATTCATAATGCCAAACTCCATGCTCTTACTGTCTAATTTCATCCCCTAACGGCAAGAGGACAGGCATCAGGTGAGGTCAAAAAATTGCGATAACTCCTGATTGATGTCTAATACAGTGTTTTGGAAGTGGCTGAGTTTAGTTATATCATTCCAGCAGGGTTAAGTTACAGTTTAATCCCTGTGGTTGTGGTTGAAAGTGGTGATAATATTTTGATATCACCCGTTATTGTTGTCGAAAGCGGTGTTATGGTACTCGCTTAGTTTAGTTATAGCATTCCAGAAGGGTTAAGTTTAATAAACCTTGGCGGCCTATGAAAATAATTAGGACATATATTTGTCAAATAATTTCGCTTCAAATCATAAACACTTGAATCAGTTTTATCGAAACTTTGTACATGAAGGATTTTTATTATCATATATTACAACAAACAGTTAATATCGGAACAAAATACAGGCGGCTTATTGTTATACGTCAGGTTACAATACACCACAAATTAACTCAGGACCATTGTTGCCAACTTAAGTAAACTTATACATAGTACCAACATTACATAAAAATTGAATTCAGTCCTAATTACAAACAGTACACATGTAACTTATGTTCCGGAATCAAACATAGTTCGGCTGAGACATCCCTTGCATGCGAGGAAAGGGAGGGGGGAGGTGTAATTGGAGATGCACCTAAAAAATGGAATACCAGATTCCAACTCAACTTCGAATAAATGGTTTGGACTTCGCTGAGGGTAATACTGTTATTGTCGATGCAATTAAAGTTTTAAAATCTTTAAAATGGATGGGAGGTGGATACATAAAACATTTTATATTTATGGAATTACTGTGTATTATTTTAATATTCTTTAAGGTACCTTTTAAGTCCAAACTTTTTTATTCTATGCAAAAACTGAACTCAGCGACTTCCAAAACACTGGATTCGACACCAATCTTGGGAGTTATTGGAATTTTTGTGACCCCACTTCATACCAGTCCTCTTGACTTTATGGGATGAAATTAGACGGTAAGAGCATGGAGAGTGGCATTATGAATTTGAGCAACCCCGTAAAATATTTATATGGCGCCAATATAGGCATTTATCACATTTTTGTATTTTTGAAAATGCCACCCCCTTCTAACCCCAGCCATAGGTGTTCTAGAGTTAACTTAATTCCGCAGGGTTGTTCCCGGAGCTTACCATATTCGTGTACCAAGTTTGGTTTAAATATGTTCAACGCATTAATGAATAGCTTAATTTAAAAGTGTTCTACTATATTAATATTATGCTTTACTTCGTGAAAAGTCACCTGTCGGGAAAACGTCAATCGGGATATTGTTGTAGGGAAAACGTGCAACGGGCAAGTGTGTCGGGATTTTGTACTAACAACTCTACTAATAACTGAAAAGCTGCCTGGAAAATCATCAATCTTATTTTTAATAACAATGTTATGAATTCCTTCGAGGGGGTGCGCACAACAACTCACCAAAGTTTCATCGCTATCGGACGACTGGTTTAGGAGTGCAAAGGGGACAAACAAACACACAGACATTCATTTTTATATATAGAGAGACACAGAAGATCTTCTAACCACTATAGCGGCACTTGCAGACGAAACCGCTGTGTTAGCCTCTCATTTTCAACCTCAAGGAACCAACATAATATAACCTTAATAAGATACAGGAGTGGATATAAAAAATCGAGAATACGGGCCAATAACGACAAATTATGCACGTAACGAACACTGTGAGGAGAGAGACTTGGCCGCCAGTCCAATTTTGATTCAAAAAGTGGTCAATATCGATCTCTAAGGGTCGATTCCGAGCTTCCAATGGTCCACGTGAGCTAAAACAAAAATTGGGGGTTCACGAGACGTGTAAATGTGGGTCCACGAGAATAGATTCGAACTAAGCAGGTCGTGTCCGAAATTGTGGTTTTCCATAAATGGAATAAATCACATAACTGTCTTTTTATTTTATTCAAATCAACCCTCCGATTTTCAATTTTTGTTAAAATAGATTGTATATCCAAAGATTGTTTTAAATTTGAAAAATGTTCGTTAATTCTAGTTCGAAGATTACGCTTCGTTTAGGCGATTTAGCAGTCTGTACAATACAAGCAACCAATTTTTATAAATTCAAAAGAATTTATGTCAGTAAAATGAGATACAACTGTGTCATCCGTCGATAACATTTAGTTGCAAAAATTTTAATGGTAGATTGCATCAATATGATCAATTTGTCATTACGGTGGCCGTCAAAACACTTGTTCGACAATTTTTTTTTCACTTTTTAAGACAGTTTTAGAAAATAAAGGTCAAATTATAAAAGAAAATTTACTTAGATGGAAACCAAACGTTACCTTTAACAAATTTATTCACTAAATTTAATGAGTTACAGGGTAAGTCTAAATTTCATAAAACTAAGTCCATCATTTCAGCTTCTCTTGTCAAAATTAAGCTAATGAAGCAAAATATTGGACGGCATCAATTTTCCCAGTTTCCAAATTTGTCACATACAAACTACCAGGATGATGGTGTTTCAACCTACGTTCAACTCCAAAAAACATGCTTCACACATATTTTGAAATTAGATTTGAGGATATTTTGACTAACACAGTGGATTATCGAACCATACGGTATCATTGAAGAAACGGTAGTACAAGAAGAACTGATCGGAATAAGCACCAACGAATAACTTAAGGTACAGTTCAGAGACGGATATCAGAAATTTTGTCTTCATTATGAACTATTGCGAAAAAGCTTTTCCATCTTCATGAAAAGGGGCTTCAGCGTGATTGCCAATCTTATTACAAAACGAAGTAGAAGATTAGAAAACATCAATCGAGGGGATTTAAAGATAAACCTGAGTAAAGTGAAGCTAAATATGGATAATTTTGCCATTAAAACGTCAGGCTTAGTCCTCCAATTAAAAAAAAAATCGTGTAGTTATTTTATATTATAATTTTACTAGATTTGTATTTTATACCGTTTGAACTAATACATCACGTTTTTTTAACTTTTTCACTCTACAGTCAAAAAGAGAGTAGCACTGGGATTCTGTCAGAAACAGAATTGAAGTTGATGAATTTGTAACAATTTAATATTTAAATTACCCAAAACAAAAAAATTGACAAGTGGTCTACGAAACAAAAAAGGACGGGAACCATTGATCTAAACGGAAAGAAACTAATTATAACCTTACACGGTCAAATATTTCGGACTACAACTAGACCGTAAATTTAAATGGCAAAAACATATTGTAATACCAATTAAACAAGCTATTAATTGATTTTAATATAATTTAATTGTTGGCGGTACGGGGGCTTAAAGACGACAATCAAGGGGGGTTTTTCTTTGTTAACAATCGAGACTGGAAACCGCGCGCTTAGAGAACTCAGTCTGTGGCGAGAGGCAAGGCGGATAACGTGTGCGTGGAGTAAGCGTCGAGAACTGGGACACAGCAGTTCGGTCCACATAGAGAAATAAAAACAGTAAAAGTCTGCGGATCCAGAATTATGTATAGGGCTATCTAGGAAGTCCAACAGCGAGATATAATAGTTTACATTAAACGAAAGTAAACAGTTTTGACGGAGAGACTTATAAAATCGCAGTTTGGAAGCAGAAGTTTTGCTTCACAAACTGAACTAATTTTCGCATAGAGAGACTTTGAGGAGACCTACGTCCGGCAACTGGCTGAGGGTGAGATGATCCATGTTCCAGGATAGCAGAGATCCAGAGCAACTACCGTGTGTTCAAAATTTAATGAGTAGAATCAGTGTATAATGGCCTGTTTAGTGGGTGTTGACTTCAAGATACAAGAGTCCGAACTGGTACCAGAAGCACTGCCGTGAGTACGAAACAATTATTAATGACTGTAAACGATAATTAAAGGGTATAGTTCGCGTTTTTCTTTTCATTCATTTTCTTTTACTTTTGTATTTAATATCGTATTCAGTTAACTTCAATGAGTTTGGATTGTTAATATTTTAGTTCATTGTATTTGTTCTTCCTATCAAACCCAGTGGTGACCCTGAGATAATGAGAAATTCAACGTAATTGATTGTAAAATTATAAAGCTATATTTTCATTGAACGCCACAAAAATAATATAAAATTGAAATATTTGTTTGTTAAATTGACGGAATTCGGCGTGCAAAGTAGGGCTTATAATGTGTAATTATCAACAATAAATTTTTAAATACATAATAATTTTGTTAATTATTCCTATTAATTAAGACCACCTTTTTAATCATTACATAAATGGCTTCCACAACGTGGGGCAAATTATTTTATTTAAATCTTCTTGTTTAATCATTACAATATATTTTGCAAACGAAGCTTTATGATCGGCAGGCAATCGAAGTTAACACTAACAAATAAACTGTTACTATATAAAGTGATGTTAAAACCCATATAGATTTACGGAATCCAGCTTTGGGGAACTGCAAGTGCCAGCAATATTAAAATCATACAAAGGTTGCAAAACAAAGTGTATACACATATATCGAAAACGATTTATCAATATTAATAGTAAAAGAATAAATAAAATTCAACCTAAAATATAGTGACAGAGTGGAAGCATATCAAGACAAATTAGAAAACAATTTAATGAACCCAACAATAATTCAGTCGTTTAAAATATTTATACCAAGAGACCTGCCGGGAAAGTTTAGTCAAGTAGTGTTACCATTAAAAATATTGTATAATAGGAGGATATTCGCAGGAATGTTCTTTGTAACGCAACGTAATTATAAAACCATCTTATTTTCTGATTGTAGACAGATCATCCAATAAATGGAGTAAAAAAATTCCAACTGACCTTACATTCAACTCCTTTTTCGGTCAAGAAATCAGGCCTCTTTTTCCCTCGTGACCGGCAGTGCTCTTATTTTCCGTGCAGAGCCAAATACTAACAATAATCCATATATATGTGAATATACGAGGCATGTGTCAGGAAGTACGTGTGACCATAGCGGGGCTGAGTTTTGGCAACACTGAGTGGTAGAGGCGGATCTCCTGACAGAGCGAGCATCTCGTAAACACAGTAGTACGTAAACTCAGGTTGTAGTGTCCAGTTCTTGAAAGATGACGGTAAGAAATCCCGCCAAGTGACGTGATCCGCTTCCTATTCGCGGAAGGTATAACACCGAATTTTTTTCAAAACGGTTTACGGCGAAGGTCTTATAAACAGAACAAGTTTTTTTAAAGTTGAGGAGGCAGTTTAGAGCAGGCAGAATAAATTTCATGACGAACAGAGGAGTGGAAGACCTTCCATTTTGACTACTGAGTTGGTGCATAAACCGAAAAGGCATAATTTGGGTCGGATTTCTGCAACATGCGGAGACTAGAAATGCAAAACTGTATTGTGGGACCCTAAAAAAACTCAAAAAGAGCATTCAAAACAAAAAGAGGGAAATGCCGACAAGAGGAATGTGCTTGTTGCAGGACAACGCCCGTCCTAGCCTAGCCTTAGACACCAAGGCGCTCTTGGACTCATTTGATTGGGATGTTTTGAACCACCCTCCGTATTCCCCTAACTTGGCACCTTCAGATTATCATCTTTTCACCTCCCTGAATGCATACACATGGGTGGAATTAAATTTTCAACTGACTAGCGGGTACAGAAAGAGGTTCTGAAGTGGGGGTAGGGAGAGCTCTTTGAGGAGGGAATGAAGAAGCTTGTACCACATGCATGGAACGGGATGAAGATTATGTGGAAAAATAGTCAAAAAGTGTATCAACAATATCCTGTACTTTTTTTTCAAATGCACAATTTCTAAAAATCTTGTACAATTGCTTACTGAACTGCATCGTAAACAAATTGAATGTGGCTCGTCATAATTCTAACGTTCTTAATGTATTGTCTTATAAACTACAACAGTACATAGCAAATAACTTAGTGATCAGATATACATATACCACTGTGATCAAACAGTAAGGTGAAATTGTCATTTAAAACTCCCGGGTATTAGGAAGGCAGGTAATTTTTTTTTCTAGGTTGGTAGGACTGTCTATAATATTTTTCAAGCGTCTATTTGTTAAAAGGTTTAATTATCTCCGAGTTACACGTGGTTTTGTAAACAACCAAAAGTGAATTTTTCGGTTTTTGCAATGGGTGATTTTGTTGAGCAAAGAACTTGCATCAAATTTTGTTTGCGGAACGAATATTCTTGTGCGGACACGATGAAAATGTTGCGGAAGGCCTTTGGTGATCAAACTATGACACCAAAATACGTTTTTAAGTGGTTCAACGAGTTCAAAGGGCCGAGAACCCGTTGATGACGAACCGCGCTCTGGACGACCATCAACGTCTACCGACGAGGGCCACGTCCAAAAAATCAAAGATTTGGTGTTTGAAAATCGTCGATGGACAATTAGAGATCTCTCTGATAGTGTTGGAATATCATTTGGCTCAGCCCAAACCATTTTGAAGAATGTTTTGTGTCTCAAACGCGTCAAGTCTCGATTGGTGCCAAAATCGCTCAATTTTTTGGAAAAAAAGCGTCTCGTTGATGTGTGTGAAACTTTGCTGTCTGACTATCAGGACCACTTGAAATGCATCATTACTGGAGACGAGACTTGGATTTACGCATACGACAATGAAACCATCGACCAATCCAGCGAATATCGTGCAAAAGGTGAAGCAAGACCGAAAAGACCACTGCAAAGTCGATAGAAAATCAAGGTCATGTTGACATTCTTTGATTATCGTGGTGTGGTGCACTATGAATTCCTTCCGCCGGGCCAAACTATCAACAAAGAATATTATTTTAGCGTTATGCGTCGTCTGCGTTGAAGCTATTCGTCTGAAACGGCCGGAATTATGGGCGTACAACTCTTGGTTACTTCATCACGATAATGCACCATGTCATACTGCATTGGTTCTTCGCGACTTTTTTGCCAAAAACTCGACTCATATCGTTCCGCAACCACCGTATTCGCCTGATTTGGCTCCGTGCGACTTCTGGCTATTCAGAAAACTCGA
This sequence comes from Zhengitettix transpicula, assembly GCA_037074705.1. NCBI lineage: Eukaryota > Metazoa > Arthropoda > Insecta > Orthoptera > Tetrigidae > Zhengitettix > Zhengitettix transpicula. Next base: position 116,576,126 of record CM073592.1, on the reverse strand, counting down.
AAGGCCAATGCGGGGACGCCGTTTGACACGATTGAGGAGATAAAAACCGAATCAAAGAAGGCTATATCGGAAAAAGACTATTCCGACTGGTTTGAGGACTGGAAAAAGCGTTGGAAAAAGTGCGTTTTATCGGGCGGGGATTACTTTGAAGGGGATGAAATTGATTTGGAAGAGTAAATAAAGAATTTATATTTTATAAATAAATTCACCTTACTTTTTGTTCACAGTGGTATATATATTGAATACGAAAGGTAGCCAATTCAGAGTAAAACCTGATAATATTAATACGACACACAGTTTCTGGGATCCTTGTTCCTTTCCTCAGGTGCGAAGAAGACCCTAACCGACACAACTACACTTGTCAGTTGACAAAACTCAATAGGATAAATACATTAAAAATTCATCCAAATATTCAAAGAATATGAAATATCCATCATTTACAGATCCACTAATATTCTTTCCTACTTTATAAAAACCACAAAGACCCACTTGACACCTACAGCTGTTTAAAAAATCTCTTGCTTTAATTGTAATTCCTGCTACATAGGGCAAACAAAACGTTCCCTTAATACACGTATCAAGGAACGTATGTCTAATATCAAACTTCACAACGATAAACAATCTGAAGTATCCAAACATATCATCAATTCTAAACGTACAATTGATTGGCAAAATGCAAAGATTTTTGACATTGACACCAGGTACAATTCCAGACTCATTTCAGAGATTCTTCACATTAAAGCAAGCATCACAGCCATTAATGTACATCAGACACAATGAAACTCAATAATTGCTATGATCCCGTATTATTACGCTAAACCTTGTGTTTTCCCATTGTCGTTGCTCCTTAATGTTATGGTAAACTTTCGGCTCTCCCATTGGCGTTGCGATTTCGACGCTTTTGAGTTTTGTCAACTGACAAGTGCAGTTGTGTCGCTCTAGGCTCTTCTTCGCATCTGACGAAAGAGACAAGGATCCAAGAAACTTTGTGTGGTATTTATATTATCACTTTTTTGTCTGAATTAGCTATCTTTCCTATTCATTATTTTCAATCCGACGTAATTTTTTAAATTTTAAATATATATATTGCTCATTGTTCGATCCGGGGGAGAACTAAACTTCCCAGTATCCTAAATCGTGTATTAATCTTAACGGACATCTGGCAAATCCATCGATCGAAAAACAAATACATTTATTTAATAACTTGGTTTTAGTATAAATATATTAAACAATATATCAATTTTATGTTATAAATAATCTCCAGTATTGGTATCAATAGATTTATTCTGGTTGTACACATGCTAAGCTTATTTTCTTTGTCGTGAAACATACCCGAGCCTCGTAGTAGACAAGTCATTGTTGTACTCGATGCGAGTTGAGCGACAACAATAAATCTGATAATTATCTCGTCTTTTTATGTACATCTTATCAGAAATACATTTGCTGATACAATTGTTCTGATATCTAAATGTTGATTCCCGCTAAAGTAAAACTGTAGACCAAATATTCATTACGTAAGGCACAGATTAGTTTAAACAAACATGAATCTTGATGGAAAGATTTCAAAGTCATAAGAGTTAATCACACAGCTGTATAAATGGTCATCTTGCAGCGGGATGAAAACATCAGTTTCCGAAATTATGAAGTCTATTATAATTCAAATGAAATGGTGCGTTTGGCAACGGTCAAGGTTGCATGAAACTGGAGATTATTTATAACATGAAATTGATAAACTGTTTAATATATAAATACTACAACCAAGTTATTAAATAAATGTATTTGTTTTTCGATAGATGGATTTGCCAGATATATTGTACCATACACAGCCCGTTAGGATTAATACACGAATCAGGATACCAGGTAGTTTAGTTCTCCCCTGGATCGAACAATGAACAATATATTGTAATAATCAAAAGTGGGTAAATTAAATTAAATTAACCCCACGTTGATGAAGCCAATTTATGTAATTTTTAACAGGTGGTCTTAAATAAAAGAATTAATTAACACAATTAATCAGATTTAAAAATTTATTCTTTGAAAGTACAAATTGTAATTCCTACCTTTTACGCCGAATTTCATCAAGTTAACAAACAAATATTTTATTTAAATTTTGCAATTCGTGGCAATTCAACTTTATATTTTACAATCAAATACGTCGAAATTCTTTTTATCTCAGGGTCATTACTGGGTTTGATACATCGAACAATCCAATTTAATAAACTAACATTAACAATTCAAACTCATTGAAGCTAAATTAATAAAATAAAAAAATAAACGAAATGAACGAAACTAAATGAAAAGAAAAACGAACGAAATCTGACGTCTACCTTTAATCCTCGTTTACAGATTTTAAATAATTGTTTTGTACTCACGAATGTCTTTCTGGTACCAGATCTGATTCTTGGAACTTGAAGACATCACTCACTAAAAAGGCCATTATTCACTGATTCTACACATTAAAATTTTAATACATACGGTCGATGTTCTCGTTCTCTGCCACCTGGAACTTTGGATCAGCCCTCGGACATAGGTCTCCTTGGTGCCTCTATGCGAAATTTAGTTCAGTCTGTGTGAAGCAAAACCTTTTGCTTCCAACTTTGCGATTATTATTTGAGTCTCCACGTCAAAACTGTTTACTCGCGTTTTATGTGAACTAACAGATCTCGCAGTTAGACTTCTTGGACCGCTCTATTCGTACTTTTAAATCAGCATCCACATTTTACGATTTACGTTCCCGACGCAGACTTTTCTGTTTAGCGTCTCACCGCAGACTGCTTTCCTACGAGCGCGCGGGTTTTCAATTATTGTCGTCGACAATGAACCGTGATTGTCGCTTTCAAAACTCGTTCCACCAACAATCCAATTTAATTAAAACGATTAATGGTCTTTTTAATTGGTATTACAATATATTTATCAATATATATGAACACTAAGTTCTTTTATGTCTATGTACTGTTGTAGTTTATAAGAGAAACCATTAAGAACGTTGGAATTATGGTGAGACACATTCAATTTGTTTACGAGGCGTGTTCTGTAAGTAAGTGTACAACAGTTTTACATTTTTTTAGCTCATGAAATCATTTTTTTGAGTTGCTGTCTTGCCTTTCTCAAGTGCGATCTTGCTGTGTAAAAGTTTTTCTGTAGAAGATATTCTCCATCCAACAACAACCTCTTGAATAGCTGGAATAATTTTCTGTATGTCACGCAACACTAATGCCAAACTTCTTAAAAATAAGTTGACTTAAATACGAAAGACAGCCAAATACAGACAAAATAAGTGATAATATAAGGGATCTGGACGTTTGTCCGACACACCCTTGCCCGATGCACGTTTCCTGACAATATACCGATTGACGTTTTACCGACAGTACAAAATCCCGACACTACATTATCCCGATTGACGTTTTACCGACAGGACAAAATTTTGATTGGCGTTTTCCCGACAGGTCATTTTCCCGATGGGTCATTTTCCCGAAAGGTGAGTTTTTACGAAATAAAGCATAATATTGTAGAACACATATTGTAAATTAAGTTGAACAATTTCAACCAAACTTGGTAGACGTATCACTTAAGATCCAGGAACAACCTCGCGTAAATTAAGATAGCTCTAGCTCCCCTATCAGTCGGGGTAGAAGGGGAAGACATTTTCAAAATACAAAATAAAAGATAACTACCTATATTGGTTCCAAATAAATAGTTTACGGGGTCGCTCCGATACTTTTAGTGTCGAATTTCATCCCCTAACAATATGAGATAAGGTGAAAAGGGGTGACAAAAAATTGCGATAACTCCCAAGACTGGTATCGAATCCAGAGTTTGGGATGTCGCTGAGTTTAGTTATGGCATTCCAGCAGGGTTAAGTAGGGGTGGGGATGGAAATGGGTGATAATAATTTGTTATCACCCGATATTGCTGTCGAAAGCGGTGTTATGCTACTCGCCTGGACTAGTTATAACATTCCAGAATGGTTAAGTTTAATAACCCCTGGCGGCGTATGAAAATAATTAGAAAATTATCTCGAAATTAGTCATATATTTGTCAAATAATTTCGCTTCAAATCTTAAACGCGTGATTCAATTTTAACGAAACTTTGTTCATAAAGGATTTTTATCATTATATATTACAAGAAACAGTTAATATCGGAACAAAATAAATGCGGCTTATTGTTTTACTTCCAGTTACAATACATCAACAAATGAACGCAGGACCAGTGTTGCCAACTTCAGTAAACTTATTCACCACCATTACATAAAAATGTAATTCATTACTAATTACTAACAGTATACATGTAACTTATGTTCCGGATTATCTTAGTGTATGATTCATTGTATTTTTTAACTAATTTTTTCAGATATAATTATGACCATACGATACGGGGAAAAAAAACAAAAAATATCAAACATGACCAAAGTCAATTTGGCTCACGATGTGTTACATATTCGACATAAGTATAATTAGGTCTGATTTATCAGTAGTTCACATTAATTTGATAATTATTATAAACTGCAATTAGAATACCCCGAGAATGACGCTTAAACTTTCTTTCTTGAAAAAAGAACAGATAAAATAGATATTGTGAAGTTCACCGGCGGGAAAAAAGATATGGACTGACAGAAAGCTGGGACAGATATGTTTTAACATTTTACGGATGCCAACAATTTCAGCTGGGCAAATAATTAGTATTCATTTTACACAGTAGAAAGTATTTTTCCTATACGCATTTTAATTGTTATATATTGCCTAAAAAAAGCGCATTTTTTACATTTAAAGCATCTTCATAGTTAAAGAAACTTAAAGTATTCACAGTAGTATATAAATAAAAAAGTTAAAAAAAGTATATACTCCAGGCTCCTTCTCTTAGGTACCCCAGAAAAATATTCATCGGTCGTTTTGAATTCAAAATATTCTGTGCTTTTGAAAAGACTGCCAGCTTTAGAAAATAGACTTGCACATATGGAAATGATGTCGCGGGAATAGTAAAATATGGTTTTGCCAGTTGGTTAGGGCGAAAGGAATTTCTCATTTCGTTAAGTGCATGTTCTTTCATATCTGCATCTCAAATTAGCTCCCTAAAAAACCTTCAGAAGCCTCTGGGTCAATACTAAAAGTTATGTTGAACTGAAGGGTTAATTTAATGATAGGATTTTTGCCACTATTATATTAGGGGATTATTTTAATTTGTTTAGGGTACCCAGAGACACCTTAATTGACTGAAATTATTTTTTCTGCCTTAATGTACCTGGATTATTATCTTAAATTTTCATTCTCGTAGGCAATTATTTTTATTTTACACTTTTGTAACGTACCGGGAGTATGAGACAGGGAGGGCTACCTTTGGGGATGCCTTTTCCTCTCTCCGTTTTTAAACTAAGGTTCCCACAAGCTGAGGCACCTCTGCCTGTTTTTAGAGGTGTATGTTCCGGGGTCACAGACCTTGGGCATACTGTAAGAGTTGTTCGCTATTCCCATTGTAACAGTCGGCCAGCTGCCTCCTAAACAGGCCAAGGAATGGCGAGGTGTAAGCTGCGTCCCCACAGCAAACTCCTCTCCCGTCATCGGAAGGGCGTGGGACAAGTACCAAATGCCCGACCTACCCGATGCAGGTTTTTCTAGGGTTTGTCCTGCATTACTTTTAGGCGAATGCCGTGTAGGATCCTTAAACTATAGCTCGGGGGCCCTAGTAAACCCTTGGCTACCTTCCTCTACCCTTCCGCATCCCCCCTTTCAAATCCCTTCCTATGCTTTTGAAGGGGAGTTGCCACCATGTGGATTACCCTCATGTAGCCTGTTACCTAAAAAAAATAATATTTTTATTATCTTAGGCTACGGGTATTATTCCTAACTACCTTGACGTACCGTTCATAATTTTGAATCTCTTGAGGCACGTGGAGTATTCGTACTATTAGCGCACTAGGATTATTTTTTAATCCCTTAGGGTACCGGGAGAATTTTATACTATTTTAGGTCACCGGTATATTTGACTCTCTGGCACTCTCAAAATTTGTTGACGCAATTAAGTTTGAAATGTCTCTCATTTTAATGGACAAAGCTCCTGAGAACCTCTCACGTAATAAAGTTGTGGCAAATATAGCAATTAACATTTTGAAACGACGTTTTGGTCTGGGAAATCCAAGCTAATAAAAATTACATCGAAAAGAATAAAAAAAGAATCATGATTCTTAATATTTCATTGTGTACAATTGTACATGTGTTATCAAACAAAACAAACACACAACAAGAAAAGTACTTTCAGTGTTTCCACGACTAGAACAGATTAATTGTGTTTACACGTATTTCGAAGGGAAAACTAGATTCGGGTTACGAATAGTTCGGGATATGACCAGAGATCAGTGTAATAATTAACTCTATGGCTGAAATATTGGACATAAGTGAAAAATAGTAAAATTAATAACTGAAGATATTATATTTTACGCAAGGTAAAATTATTTATATTACTTAAGTAAATTAATAATAAGAAAGATTGGCAAATTCAGACAACTTACATATAAATGCAATAACAAAATTAAATTTTTATAGTTCTTGCGAGGATCCACAGTGTGAGTTTTTACTTAAATGTAGAAAATGTGATTTTTTGCCAGCTCATTTATAACATTTAACTAATAAATTTAACAGTATTTCTCTCATTAATTCGAAACTTACATATAAATACAATAACAAAATAAAAGTTTTACAGTTACGCACTCTAAATTTAGAAATTATTTTATCTGAATTTTGCTATTTTTCTTATTATTAATTTTCAGTCAGACGTAATGTTTTTTTCAATTTTACTTAAGTAAAGTCGCTGAGGAGTGAAATTCATGATAACGGCGCGTTGAGAGTAACTGCAGTGCTGCGACCAACACGAAACGACGAGGACTGAGCGTTGCTCCTCCCCCTCTGCCTAAGTGACGTAGGTCGACTATAAATTCTGTAAATGGGTCGTCAAAGGCAAATTACTCCTTAATTGGTACAATAGGCTACATATACTACTTATCGCCTCACAGATAATCAGAGAAATGATTTCAGAAATGCCAAACAGTTCAGATACAGATGCAATTAGATATATTTCATTTATTAAATCAATAGTAGATTTAGATTTGTTATTCATTCCATTAGGCATCGGTCGAGGAAATAGGATACGTCATAATATAAGATTAAATTTAAAGAATAATTATTACGAATACAAAGTTTAAAAAACAAACATTGTTCTTTACATAAATTATATGATTTAAAACTACGTTAAAGATATTGTAATGAACACAAAAGAATTATTTAATTAAACAATTTATTACACAAAATATTATTTAAATGAATTTGCATTCAATAGTTGGTTGAGGATCTTATTATTTATTTTTATTTAAAGAGATGGATTTCAAAATAATTACGACATTCTTTAAAACTTTACAAGATAATAATTTTTATTCAGGTGAAATTACAATATTTCGAAATGAGATTATTTACATTTAAGGTTTTTCAATTTTATAGGTTGTAACGCGTGTATTTTGGTTTAGTTTTGCTTTGTCTCGGAAGTGTTGTTTGCTGTGGTTTGGAGAATTCGAAATTGTGTACGTGAGTGGGGGTGGAGGAGATAAATATTCCCATCCAAGTAATTTTCGTGTCCTGTCTCGATTGTTGGCCTCAACATGACAGAATAGTCGGCCATTGTTGACTACGGAACTGCAGCTGCGTGCTATAAGTCTTGTAACAATGGAAGAATCAGTGAAACTGGCATTTCGACCAAGTTTTCTAATAATGAAAAAAAAGTAAAAGAATGGGAGGCTATAATGGAGGGAACGGAGATAAGCTTCTGAAACTGGGGCGGTTGTTCTGCGCTCACCGCAGCTGGTGGATGTGATTATGAGAGGCTTCGTATTGCGTTACGTGTATACGTTTTAAGTGTCACCGATCTGCAAATCTCATGAGTTCTGCTGTAAACTTTTCCAAGTTGTTGTCTCCGATATAGTCCGAGGCAGAATCGTCGTGGGAAAGGGGCCACAATTTGTTAGTGAAGAGTTCATCGAAGCCACACAGTTTAGTACGACGGCTTGCCAGCAATCAATCCCGGAGGCCGACGCCTTAGCCAGTGGTCAACCCCTGAGTCGACGCCTTGCAATGGTCCTGACTAAAGTCATCACTGCACTTAACCCGTTCTTCTGGCTGTGAGATACGGAGACGTCGGTACGAGAGCTACAGCAGGCAACACAACACAGAATAGCAGTACGTATTTGGTACGGACAGCAGATCTCTTCTATGTAAAAACCACAGGTGCCTGAGATAAGAGTTTTTCATGCTTAACTGTAATAAACTTATATAAAAATTTCTTTAATGGTCAATAATTTTTTGAATTAACGTAAAAACCCAGCCCACAAAAATAATTCTTTACAAGGTTTTACAACTATTTTCTCAGGGTCATTTATCTGGGCCTTCTAAGTATTATATTTACGTTAAACAATCGAATTCCTTTACAACTTTAGAATTTAAACAATCAAACAAACGTGAAATCTAAATCAAACGACTTTATCTTTAGTTATCGTTTACAAAACTTTATCAAATTTGTTTGTACTTACAAAACAGCTGCTGGTACCAGGCTTAAACTTTCATGGTCTCAATTCACAGTTCACACTAAAAAGGCCATAAAATCACTGAATTTACATTGATTAAAGAAACACTGTCGTAACTTTGGATCTGCTCTGGAAACTGGAAACTGCTGCTCCTTCTGGATTATTGGTTGGACAGATTGTTACAAATTATCTCTCTCTGGAATTGGTGGCGGTCACTGTACTTATTGATTTTTATTTTCGGCGTGCTTTAGTAGGTTACTGTTTGTATCTTATTGTTGAATTTTTACTGTCCAAAACTTTTACTCAAATTTAACTTTCAACCTTTCCGGATGAATCTGTGCCTGCCACCCTGATCGTCGTCCGACTTCACACACCCGACTGTTCTGTAACTCCGCGGTTCAGCACAACAAAGCTCGCCTGTCCATTGTCGCCTTTGCAATTGGTGCCGCTAACAATCCACCATAACTATCCAATTATCAAATTTATTAATGGCCTCTAATTAGTATTACAATATTAATATGACAGTAATTAGTAATTAAAGAAATGAAAAGTTTTTTAAATATTGAATTTCCATTCGACGGAGTTTCCAGTAGAAAATCTTACATCGATTCCCGTCGAACATGAAAAACAAAATAAGTCAGTAGTTAAATTCTAGAATATTATCATCGTAAAATAATAGCGTAACTTGATAGGATACAAGGAAACTATTTTATTAAAGAGGATCTAATCTGTCCTTGTTTTCTACGAACTCTTTGACCGAGTAATATGCTCCAGTAATTAACAGAGATTTACAACTCTTTAGAAATAAATTTTGTATACTTAAAGTTTTTATTTCTTCCGGAAGACTATTGAATAGATTTATCTCGGAACAACGAATTCTTGATTAAAAAAGGCTTATGCGGAGTTGATTTCTAGTGTTGTATAAATGATTTTCTCCGTTTAGGGCATATAAATTTATGTTTCTCCAGACAAACTTCAAAATTTGTAGAATATACGTACAAGGCAATGTTCAAATCGAAACAATCCTAAACAAAGGCTTGCAACTGGAATTATAATCCGCACTAGATATAATTCGTACAGCCCTCCTTTGAAGTTTAAAAATTTTTAGCGCGTGATGTGAACGACCCCAGTTTCCTATGTCGTAAGACATGACAGAATGAAAATGTACCATTTAGATGTAGATATATCACTTTCCCGATCTAACACTCTAAATGTGAGGCAAATTTTTATAAGTTTTCCTTAGAGTTTATTTATATGGTGATTCCATTCCACGTTTATTGTCAATCAACAGACCAAGGAAAGGTTCGTGCTCCGAAATGTTCTCCGAATTAGAAATTAAACTGTTTGTTCAAAGATTGAAGCCTTTCCCGGTGTAGTTGTTCAATATATTGTTTTCGGAGTTCAACCGGGTTTTGCATAATTATATTAGAACGCAACGTTTCGACGACTAAAAGCTCTGTCGTCATCTTCGCCGAAACGTTGCGTTCTAATATAATTATGCAAAACCCGGTTGAACTCCGAGAACAATATATTGATTAAACTGTTTGTGTTTGAAGTGAAGGTAACGATTTTAGTTTTCTCTAGCTTAAGAGAGAATTTGTTTGCAGTGAAGCACAGATTAAAACTGCTCATCGCAACCTCTACTTTCTCACGCAACGTTTCCGAGTCGCTGTCCGTGATTACCAAATTTGTGTCGTCAGCGTACTTCAAGAGAGTCGTACGAATCATATCTAGTGCAGAATGTAATTTCAGTTGCAAGCCTTTGTTTCGGAATATTTCGATTTAAACATTGCCTTATACGTATATTCTAAAAAAAGGAGTGATTTTAAGCGATCTAAATACTTCAGAAGATCGTTAATGTGAATGATGAAAAGGAAGGGTCCCTGAGGGACACCGCAGGTAATCGTTTCCCATTCTGACACATGCTCATTTCCATCCGACTTTACAATCGCAACTTTTTGGCGCCTATTTTGCTAGTAATATCGCAATAAAGAAAGGGGAACTCCTCTGATTCCGTAGAAATCTAATTTTCGGAGTAAAATGTCATGATCTATTAAATCAAATGATTTGGAAAGGTCAGCAAAAATTGCAGCCACTTTCGTAGTAAAAAATATATAATTATCAGTTAGGGCACTATCTCACCCTGTGATCAAAACGTAAGGTGATATTGTCTTTTAAAACACCCGGGTATTAGGAAGGAAGGTAATTTTTATTCCTAGGTTGGTAGGACTGTTTATAATATTTGCCAAGCGTCTGTTTGTTAAAAGGTTTAATTATCTCCGAGTTACACGTGTTTTTGTAAACAACCAAAAGTGACTTTTTCGGTTTTTGCAATGGGTGATTTTGTTGAGCAAAGAACTTGCATCAAATTTTGTTTGCGGAACGAATATTCTTTTGCGGACACGTTGAAAATGTTGCGGAAGGCCGGAATTATGGGCGAACAACTGTTGGTTCCTCCATCACGATAATGCACCATGTCATACTGCATTGGTTCTTCGCGACCTTTTTTTAGCAAAATACTCGACTCATATCGTTCCGCAACCACCGTATTCGCTTGATTTGGCTCCGTGCGACTTCTGGCTATTCAGCAAACTCAAAAGGCCAATGCGGGGACGCCGTTTTGACACGATTGAGGAGATAAAAACCGAATCGAAGAAGGTCTTGAAGGCTATACCGGAAAAAGACTATTCCGACTGTTTCGAAGACTGGAATAAGCGTTGGAAAAAGTGCGTTTTATCGGACGGCGATTACTTTGAAGGGGATGAAATTTATTTGGAAGAATAAATAAAGAATTTATATTTTATAAATAAATTCACCTTACTTTTTGTTCACATATTCCATAAAATATGGAATTGCACATCCCACAGGAATAAACACAAAACCTGACGCACGCACAATAGCAACAAGCACAAACACAAACGACAGAGAAATCCGTACGCCCAACAGAACGACGAGAAATCTGCCGTTTCGTTCATGAAACAAACAAATAAAAGAGCAGAAAAGATCAACTGAGACTAAGTAATTTTAAGTGCAACACATTAAGCACTTTTGCAATATAAACAATTAATGAGTTTTTAAAAAAATTCAATAGGCCTATAATATAATTAGCGATAATGCAAAAAATGTTTAGAAGTTAAAAGACTTTCTGGAATTACAAAATCTTTAGTTGTTAATTATGCTTGTTTATAATCAGCCCCTTATCATTCGTATATCAGACACGAAGCTTAACAAATCAAGGGCAAGCAGTTAGTTCATCCCGAAAATTTACAAACCATCAAATGTGGGAATCTAAAATAACGGCTCATTGAAATTACGCCAAAGATATAGTTTGTGATCTAACGTATATACGCTGAAGTTGGCTTCAAATTGAGCCAAACGTATGCTATCTACGAGGACACAAAATTAACCGATTGGAACGTGTTTACTTTTTGTATGTTTTACGTATGTGACCTCATATTGTGTAATTCAATAATTATTTGTGAAAATTCAAACTGAAGAATGTTTGTGCTTTTGTTCGAAAAAATCTTTGAACAATTTTGATATACATACGGGATAAAATCTATTCATGTGTGCCAGGTAACCAAATGGAAATTAATATTATAGATGGGAGAACCATTACAATACCAGAGGAAATTTTCGTCAACATATTTTGTTTATTAGACTCTTCGTCAATTTTAAACAGTAGGTTAGTCTGTCGTAATTGGAAATCAATTATTGAATCAGATCTCTGGAGGATTAAGTTGAATCGACAGGTGTATCATCTCATCATAAGTCTTGAAGACAACAAATGGAGCTGGGCGCTTGGGTTTCAGATGTGGCTGAAACAGCCTTTTGAAAGAAATTTGCTGAAAAACAACTGTGGTCAAGACTATCTTAATCATTGGACTGAAACTAATGCCTTCATGGTGAACAACTCAAGTAATCACTTTTGCTGGAGTATTGAGAATCCGCCGATTGCATGCAAAGATCTCCCACAAACTGATTATTCGCTTCACGGAAGCTGCTTTGTGACGTCTTATCTGTTGTGTTCTAAATCTCAATGCATAGACCTCGAAACTGAAGGCATGTTCTCCGACATCTTGGACACCTTTCAACCTCCAATTGAAGTTACTGAGTGGCACGGTTCTAGGACGGATTCTGGTTGTATATATCGACTAATTGTGTCGCTTTGCACCAAAGATTTCAATATTGTAACAAGTTTTTATTATGAGGATGAAATTGAACAGTGGAATGATGGTGAATGGAAAAAAGTAGAACATACGTTCTCAAATTACGGCCCACATGTGAAGTTTATCTACTTCACTCACATGGGGAAAGATAAAGAAAATTGGTTTGGTATGTATGGTGCAAAAATAACAGGGGGAATTGTCAGAATTCGATTTCCCAAGAAACTGCGGTAATGTATGTCATTTTACCTACACTCTAAGAGGAAATTTACTACAGCATTAAATAATTTCAGTTAACAGGGTTGATTGTATACTACACTCAATGGTTCCTTGAATTTTTTTTAGCTAATATTGACTGTTTGAACGAAGGAATTTATTTCGGATATATTAACAAATGAAAAATGTGACGTCATGACTTCCTTTTTTATAATTCCTTCAGTAGTGCTGCCAACGTTAAGCGCATCTCTGCACCGAAGTGCTACCAACTTCAGAAAAAATAACGACAACCCCCACCCCCCTTCACACCCACCCAAGCGCACAAACAAAAACAATTGAAAATTTGAAGACGTCACTCACCAATCAATATTCAGTAACGATAATAAAATTTTTGGAGATTTTCTTGTATTACTATTGTGGTAAGGTTGCTTATTGAGACACTCAATTACCTTAATTTGTTATTAAATTTTATTGATATAATTTACTTGAATTTAATAACACAAAATTTACTTGATTGACAAATTAATGTTGCCAAAATATTGAACAATAAATCCGTATATATAAAGTGCGCTCTGTAAAATAAGCAATATCCCAGGGTGGAATGCTACACAAACTAGAATGAAAATGACCATTGAAATTATTTTAGAAATGAAATAAAAGACAACCGGGGGATTTGCTTACGTAAAGTTCAGCTGGTGTCACTTCTTTTATCTCGTCCCGAAAATCCTCAATCGTCCAGTCAGTTGTAGCCACACGGCTTCCTTTGCAGTCTCGTTGTAATTCGTCGCCTCCAGAGCTTATTTGATTGGAAATCCTCAACAAACTGAATGAGCATAACAGCATATTTCCCCAAACTCAATAAACTGCCTCCGACCGTCCAGTCAGTTTTACAAACAGCTTCCTTGCTGTCTCTATGCAAACTGTCCCACCTGCGTTGACCTGATCAGCTCCTCTGACCACCCGCTGTGTTGGCGAGATAAAAAAAAACTGGCTCTCTCCAGCATTCCGCTTCCTGATGCCGATTTGTTTACAAACGTAAATTCCTGTTACCTTGGTGTGCGCTTTATATGGCCAATGTGGAAAATTTTGTCCTCCAATTTATAAATGAGGGTGACGATCACTCCACAGTATCCAGGACTACTGAAAATAGCGTTGACGTTGCATATGAACGAATAATTTTGTAAAACGCACTTTTTTCTACTTTCATCAAGTAAATCATAGAAACATTGTCATAAACGCAAAAAAATTATTTGCTCAGTAATAACCATAACTAAAGAAAACCCTTCAAAAACCGCTCTCGTCAATTGCCAACGGTACAAACAACAAAATATGGGAATTAAACATTTAGATAAATTATCTACCATTTTTAACTATTACAACTTAATATTTTGGCAACACTTTATTTTTACGCCATATTCGAAGCTATTCACTTAACATAACAAAGAATGAATTTTAAAGAAACAATTAGTATTCATAAAATAAAAAAATATTAGAAAATTTGAAAAATTATTTTTTTTAAATTGTAAACTTTAATTAATGAAAATGCACACACTTACTTCCTTAAGAAATATCTCGAACAAAATCCACGTACACAAATTGTATCTATAATATTACTTTTCCCTAACAATACTTTAAGAATTCTAAAACTAACATAGATTAAACTATAAAAAATAATTTATTGATTTGGTTGATCAACCACCAGAGATATGCACAGATACCACGTTCGGGATGTAATATTGTATCGCCTAAAACGTGGGCTGTTAATAAATTGCAGTTTTGAGTAAGGGTACCAAAAGGATCAGAATGCATAGGAGTAGGTCGGAGGAAAATTCAGCGCCATCTCTTTTTCAGCGTGGAGAGGAAAATATCTAGGATATGAAATAGGACAGGTCATAACGTGTAGGTTCTTGGTACCTTCGAGAGACTTGAACAAAATAGAAAGGTCTAAGAAGTTTAATAGAAAAAAATGAGACTAGACTGAAATGAAGGGGACTCCAAGAGGCTTTACACCAAGTCCGTCGAAAGACTAATTTAAAAAAATTCTATTCGCCTATCAGTTTCTACATCCCCTCTGCACGTGTTGTTGGTAAAATTACACAAGGAATGGGAACTTGTGTTTGATCCGCAGCTGACTGCATAATACCCTTTAATACGGTCATTCGCGGAGATATTGTGAACGAGACAGAATGTAGAGCATAGGGCTGAGGGAAAAAAAGTGCCCATAATTCGACGTGAAGGGTTTCCTTACCGGAAAGAAAACCTCAGCGATAGTTAGGTGGGTTTAAGGGCACAAGGAGATAGAGGGATGAAGTTGGTTGTGGGTATCATGCACGTTGATCCTCCTCTCGTCGTAACCTCCAAATCTCCGTACAAGTCCTGAAACCTCTGTAATCGAGCATGGCCAGTAACAATCAAGAAGGGTCGGGATGGAGGAGGAGGCATTTGGTGACGCGTGAGTGTAGCTTTTAGAATGGTGTTCTGTCAGAGACAGCATCCCTTCCCATTCGCAAAGTCGCCTGCATATTAGATAGGGGACCAATTAAAAAGTTCATATTCATCCCTCGTTGCCTGTGACGGTCCCCTACAAAAAGGTAACACTGTGTTTCTACGAGGTTTGCAGAGTGACCCGAAACGAGTTGATAACTGTCCATCAGTCGGGTAACCTTAACCTCAATAATAAAATTAATTTTCAAAAATATTAAGAATAAAATAAAAACGAATTAGACTATATGACAGGGAAAATTTTATACAAATCTGAATGAAAGAAATATTTTTACTTGCTGGATGTTCGCCCAGAATAAATGAATATATTCAATGGAAATATATTTAAGTTATATTAAATATACATAAAGTTGAGTATTTGTAAAACTTTTACAGTCTTCCTCTTATACTACATTATTTTTTTACTTAAAAAAATATTAACTATAAATGTAAATAAAAACTAAGGCTTCTTTCTAACCTGTGAATTTGGGTGTAACACGATGATGTTGATAAAAAACCGAAAGAGTACAGGGGGGGGGGGGGAACTCATGTTGGTATTAGTGATAGTGATAAATAAGTTTTTACTACTATTATTTCAATAATTATAAATTTTCACTTAATAATTTTACTTCTTTAAATCTGTTAATATTATCTACATATGTAATATGTATATTAATATATCAGTACGTTAAAATTTCAACAAACAATATAATTATATAAAAATAAAACAATTGATGACCTTATACAGACACTTTCTATTTTTTATTTATATTGTACCTCATTTCAATAACTCTTTGTATCTTCTTCAGGTATTTTCCAAATTAATATAATAAACTATCACAACTAAACAATTACCAAGTCTTGCTACAATATTGTCAGTGTTGAGTGAATTGTGTGCCTCGGACCATCTTTCAAAACAGTGTAAATTTAATAACTTGGTAATCATTTAGTTGTGCTAGTTTATTGTAATAATTTGGAAAATACCTGAAGAATATACAAAAATAAAGTCTGTATAAGGTCAATTGTTTTATTAATTCAAAACAGACGTTAAATTAGTGCCAAAAACCTGTGATTTATATTCTACTATTTACAATAATATTGTCTTTGAGGTCAACTCATGGAAGCTTATTATAGTCAAGGAAGTAAAGTTCAATAGAGCTCCTCAGTACCACAAGTGTTATGGTGGTCAGGGTTCCCCTATCTGTGACGCCTAGGTCTCGTAAAGTCATGATCATATTCTTCAACATCCCTCCTTGTACCAACGATAACAGACTCGCTGGCACCATATTTTGTTTTTAGTGGGAGAATCAAAGCCGAGTATTTGTAAAACTTTTACAGTCTTCCTCTTAGCATCCTCATCATAGACAGAAACATCAGCCCCTGTCGTGTATAAAGAGGTCTAGTTGAGGATTCCTGCCTTGGGAGTCAAGAAGCAACATCTCTTTACCCACCTTGCAGGTTATTGTCTTGTTCTATTCAGATTCAGTATCTCACTGTCTCTCTGCATCATCCAAGCTCTAGTTGTCACACATTGGCTCAGGATATGTCAAAAGAATTTTGGTTTGGACTTACATTTTCTACACTGGATATCAACGACAAATGTAGTTTGATCAATAACAACTTTTTTACCTGCCAAATTTTCTCTCAAGCTTGGAGTACTGACAAATCTAGATGGTTTTAGGAGTTGTGATCTGTATAGCACAACATTCCCTATCTTATCATCTCTGTGACCACAGTCTCCAACCTCTGAAAGAGCAGAAGTCCATCACACTTGGCAGTGTAGATCACACTAGTTGAGATGGGTAAATGGAGGTAACCCTTCACTGCCAAGCTCTCATAACGCAGGTCATGCAGGAGTGAAACGGGGTACAGATAGTGTTGTACGATGTATCCCGCCAGAAGTGGGGTCTCAAAGCTAGCCACAAGTCTGGTGGCAGGTCACACCGCAATCCCTCCACTACTACCTTGACACATACTCCCTCCCATTGGAAGTCCTGTGCTCTCAAGTAAGTCAGAGGAGTGGCTAGGTCCAATTAGCAAATCTTGGTCCCATCAGTGGATTAGATTCCAGGGTCAATCACATTCCAGACTTTTTTCACACTTGGAAAGCTGAACATTTGCTGGGGCGAGATTATTACATGCCATTGTGAAAATCCTCCAATCTTCCCAGCAGAGCCTACTTCTACACAGGTAGAATAATATAATGTGCAAAATCAAGACAGGAGACCTGCACATCCTCATTAAAGAAGATCCCTCTCATACTCTCCAACAATAGTTCTTCCAAGCAGATGTTATAAATTATGGGGGAAATGACCCCCATTTAATCCTTTTGTAATGTCTATGGTAATTTCTGGGCTCTCTCCACCTTGGAGTCCTGATACCCTGGTAAAAGTTCAGCACAATAGTAATGACCTCACACAAAACCTTTAGCATGCAACAATTCCTATATAACATTGTGTGGGAGTGTATAAAACACTTTTGTGATACCTACCTCGATGGCTGCAAGTCCCCTGTCACACTTTCCGACCCTCATAATTTTATTTAAAAGGTTTATATTCTTATAACAAAATTGATGCCCAGTCAGCACATTTTAGACCTACTGTACTGAATAAGTGGTAAGCCAGTCTTTCTTTTCCAAACAAATAATTTTCATCACTTTGACAATGTCACATCCTTACTAAACATTTAAATAGGAAAGAGTGTCAGTGATGCCGACTTACCTGAAATCAATAGTTGGCCCAGTTTGGCAGCAGTGAGGAAATACCACAAATATTTTATATATATATATATATATCTGCAGCCAGCACGGAATGGTGTAACACTGTTCCTGAAGAAGGAGGCTGAGAGCCTCCAAAAATTTGAAGAACTATCTTCGGTTCCCTTTGGATATACAGTATTTCACTTTCAGGTAAGATCTCTCTCTTCTTTCCATACCAATATCACATATATACATATGTGTGTGTGTCAATTTTACATACAAACATATAATTAGGAGAAATATGATAGCAAACAATCTAATGTTAGCAAATAATTTAATTAAATGGCCAATGATGGAGTAAAAGCAAATTAAACTTCACATACTATGTTTGTAATTTAATTTAATTAAGATGCAATCCATAATTTACTTTAATAATATGAAAAACTATGGAGTCTTGGCAAAATATAGAATATTTTTATTAACAAGTTTCTTCAAGTTATATATTTAAAAACCTAACTGCACCATAGTTGGTGTGTTGGACTACAATTCACTAAATTATAGATTGTTTCATATAATTTTTTCTTGTAATGGTGTGTATAATTGATAAATGTTAAATATTTTAAAATAAAATGTTAAATGAATCAAAGTTTGATCAACAGAAATCCAATAGTTGAATGAGTAATGAGGCATTCATATGGCCTTTCCTAATCCATTGGGCCAGGCAGGCACTCACTAGTTGCATCTACGTCAGCCCAGGTGCACACCCTTGTTGATAATACTAAAGTAACTGACAAAAAAATCAACAAATTTCTATAGTTAAGGAGGAGAATGTGTCATAATGTTTGTAAACCTTTTCAGGTTACAGAGCTGGATGTTACATGTCCTCTGCATTGACATTAAATGAGACAGGAAGTTAGTCAGGCTAAGCATAATAAGCCTGAAACCATTCTCAGTATATTCCATGTTGAAAATTGTTTTCCTTGGAAAAAATATTTTCAAGCGTAATGAATTGACATTTATACAAACTAAATTATTCGTAAAACTGTCCGGAAGAAGACTTATGAAACAGTAAGTAAAACATAATTTTTAAAAAAAATAAATGTCAAAACTATAATATACATTCTTTCTTTACCTTAACATTTTTAAAAATAAATGCTGGCATAAAACTTTACACGTCACCATGTGTAGCTATTGTTTATATAATTTCCACTTGAAAAACTATTGGTGCATAATTTTTTTCAAGGGAACAGGAATTTTGTAACATTTAAGCAACAATTGAATGGAATTAAAAATATTTATAAAACAATAAAATATACAAAATCCTAATTAAGAATTTCTAAAATTGATG
Source organism: Zhengitettix transpicula (assembly GCA_037074705.1). NCBI lineage: Eukaryota > Metazoa > Arthropoda > Insecta > Orthoptera > Tetrigidae > Zhengitettix > Zhengitettix transpicula. The sequence continues at coordinate 116,556,656 of CM073592.1, read as the reverse complement.
ACTGATTTTGTAACCTTTGGTCAAAGCTATCAATAATATACATTCTATTAATGAAAAAATGGCTAGCAACAATTAAAATCAGTCTTGAATGTCAAATACTATAAAATCAAATTTGCTGATCTGTAGTATGGGGCTTTGTGTGGCATGACAAATTTTTCTTGTTAAATAGCTTTCCACGAGAATCGCAAGTGTAATTTTTCTCTAAATGAATTTTTTTATGGGTATTTAGGTACCAATGAAAGTGAAAGCCTTTCCCACATACTTCACAAATATATGGCTTATAGTCACTGTGAGATTTTACATGTTTCTGAAGAGTTGCACGATCTCCATAGCTCTTACGGCAAATTCCACATATGTGTGGACGTTCACCAGTATGTGATCTTTGATGTTTAGTCAAATCTGCTTGTCGTCCAAATTCACGTCCACATTCATCACATGGGAAGCGTTCACCAGTATGTACTTTTAAGTGTATATTTAAATTTGTTTTCCACTTGAAGGATTTACCACATGTATCACAAGTATAAGGCGTGTCCTGAGAATGGACTCTATAATGATCTGTGAGATGAGAACGCACACGAAATTTACGACCACAGGTTGCACAAGAGAATGGTCGTTCATCAGAATGTGTTGTAATATGTGATTCCAGGTTACGTTTGTCACCAAATGCTTTACCACAAGTTGGGCACACAAATGGTCGTTCACCGGTGTGAGTACGTCTGTGCCTTTCAAGCTTACCTTTTACTGTAAAAGCCTTGTTACAAAATTCACAAGAAAACAATCCATCATGGATTCGTTTGTGCAGTGTAAGATCCCACCTAAGTACAAACTTTTTGTCACATTGGTCACACTCATAAGGCCTTTCTTCTGTATGCACCGCCATATGTACATTCAAATTAGTTCTTCGCATAAATGACTTTCCACATATGGAGCAAGAAAATGGTTTATTGGATTGTTTAACTTCCGATTCTTCACTACCACGTGCACATCTGAAAAAAGTCACACATGTAAACCAGCAGACAATAGGTTCTACAAATTGAAAAAAACTAAACAAAATGCATAGTATTAATAAAGAGAGAATAAATGTATCCTAAAACCTAACAACTGTAAAATCTGAATCATACAATAGTTGATCTCAAAATTTTGTATATAATCATAGAGTATATTAGTCTATCAAATTGAAGCCTACAAAGAAATTACTTATAAATGATACAACTTACTTTTCAGAGGAACCAGTTGCAATATGATTAATAGGCGTGTGATCTGACTCTTCAGTGAACGACTTCGAAGAATTAATAACTAAATCCTCTTTGGATACTGCAGTTATTATATTTGAACTGAATGCAATTTGGTCAGATAGTTTGTGTGAAGAATGCTCTTCATTTGGAAACGGGAGATCAGTTGATTTTACCAATGTTTCAGGTTGGCTACCATTATTATATTCTAATACTTGTGTTTTAGTAAGTGGTAATGGTTGGGCCTCATAAACAATAGTGGCTGGTTTATTTGCCACATCAGAAGCTCCTGAGTATGTCAGCATATGAGTTTTAGTCAAACTATTTTGCCCATTTTCATCTGAGTATGTAAAAGCATGAGTTTTTGAAAGAGCTATTGGGTGACCATCAGCAGAATAGGAGAGTGTGTATGTCTTAGTGTCCGTCATCTGCTGTGTGTCAACAGTATACGTGACAGGAGTACCCTTTTCTCCTGACAGTTCTTCACTGCAAGGAAGATTAGAGTTTTTATTAGAATCAACTGTATATTGTGCATTGTATGCAACAGTATGAGTTCTGACTGACTGATCATCCTCAGGACCGTCTTTATATTTTAGTTCCACCATCAATAAAATATCTTGACATGGTTCTCTCTGAGCTTCAGAGTCCATTTTGCTAACAACTATTACACTGCCATCTTGCTGTACAGTCAATGTATTCCCGTGCTTAGACCCATCATCAGTCCACAATTGACTGCTGCGTTGCTGCTGAGAATCCAAAAGGGTGACTAGGTTTCTACTGTTCTTCCCAACATTTTCTTCGTCCTTTAAAATAATCATTTTGTATCAAAATAATAAGCAAGTTAAGAGTTACAAGCCAAAAAAATCAGTAAAATTAGAAGAATTTTGCCATAACTTATGTAATTGTTCATGCTTTACATTTTGTTGTTCTAATTCAATTAAATTAATGTATAGAATAAATTAAGGTATAAGACAACATACAATTGTAGTAGAAGATAAAATACAAACACATTGTTGGGTTACACAACATAAAAATTAACAAGAGTGAGAAAATGTCATTTACACTGGCGTGCGTGTTCATGTCTATGTATAAAGAAAGTTAAGATAATGCCACATTGTTAAATTAATTCATTTGGATAGTTACTGGCTGGTCATCATGATAGGGTCTACCCTTGAAAACTGGATATGTTATTGCATCCCAGACTGATAATACCAACTTTCAGTTTAAGGTAAATCGGCCATTCTCTATCCCTCTTTCAAATATATATATGGAAAGGAAAGAGAGATAGCTTGTGGTTTACCTGAAAATGAAGTATGGTATAGCCATAAGGAGTTAAAGTTACACTATTCTGTGCACCCTTCCTGAATGCATTGTTAACAACTGGGGCACCCCAATCTATGTAAAACCCATTTCCCAGTAGCTGTGTATGCCCAAAGACACAACACCAACAATTTCACACATTTGTGGAAACCCGTGTTCAGCACCTGAAGAAAGTAACAATGATTCCAGAAATTTTCTGTGCTATTTATAGCATCACTTCATTTTATTTGTTATGGCTCAAATATTTTCATACCAACAATTTCAAACAATGCCTCACACTAACCCTCCTTAAATTAAATATAATCTTTGGAAACTCTCTTTCCAATATATCCTAAAGTCTAAGAAATGTTCTGCAGTCAACATCCTCCAACCACTGCCTTTCACCTACCACACTATTCACTTCACTTTTTATCTCCCCCCTCCAATTTGTGTGTGTATGTAATATGTATGTATGTGGGTATGTATTATTCCATTATGGTGACCTTTCCTTGCAAGGTTGTTAGGTGTTGATCGTTGCTGTCGTAACAGCTGGTCTGCTAGAGTTTGAATTGGACAATGTGCAGCAGGCTGGCTCATCGTCGTTCAGTGCTCCTGCCCTCTCGAAGGAAGCTTAGGCCCTTGACAATTTGACTTAATATTGGTTCCCACCATAGTGACACCAACTGTCAAGTTCATTACGTGCAATATTGTAATGTCCTGAGGAAAGGTTAGAAATCTTGAAAATATAAAATGAACTGTATGCCAAATTCTCAAGGGCCTAAACCGTCAAGATAAAACAGGATTACACATGTGCTGGTCAGTTAGTTATCTACTAACTTCAGAAAAAATGAAAGTATACACATAGTTTAAAAATAGGGTAGTTACCTGATTTACTTCTGAAACTATAGGTTCTATAGATTTTTGGTTTGCTTGTCTCTCTTGTATAAGAGACTCAAATTTAGAATCCGAAACTAGTGCTAGTTCCATTAGTTCAATACAAACTTCTAGTTTGGAAGCACATGTAAAGCAAATTTGCTTTGGTTTGTAATCTTCTTCTCGTACCTAAATGTAAAAAAAAAATTCTGGTAGAGTATTCACTACACAAATTACACTGCAATTGTTACCACATTAGCTTATTAGCCAGGAAAATTATTATGAAATGTAAAACATTACATTTAATATAATATAAATTTTGTCTACTTAAAATTTATTTGATAAGTTATTGATATTGTACACCTGAAGAAGTCCTAATAAGGGAAGAAACATTGTGTTTGTAAATAAATTGTTTTAAATTTGATAAATTTTACAATGATTGTGTTTTTCACATTTACTTTTTAAGAAAAAAACTGATTATTATAATTATGAATATTATAATCTGAAGATTCCATTAGTTGCTAGAAAAATTTCAATCATGCACAAAATGAACCATGTATTTTAAGTGAATTATCTAATTCAAGTTCATACTATACTAAACTAATGTTTTATTTTAACATTGAATCACTGAATGTTTACCACAATTGGTAGACAACATCTCTTGATCTTCAAGTCAATTCTATCTTTTTCAGACCCTTTTCCAAATATGGGGACCGCAACATCACTATAATTTGCACATAAACGGCACAAATTCATCGAAAACTTGATATTATCACACCACATTATTGAGTATCGTATTTAGATGCAACCAAATATGCATTAATTAAAATATATGGTGAACTTTGTTACCAAAAAACAAAATGTTTGCATGTTTTTGACATTTCAACAGCATAATCAAGAAACTTCAAAACCAGAACAGGTTGTGTTATTAAAAAAAACTTCTCTTCCCTAGATTACGTGGCTTGCTGTCTTCCCAAATTGTTTCTAACGTAATTAGAAAATGATAGCCAATTGCTCAAATTCACTCAATCGTAAAAACAAGTTTTTAATATTGCACTACGCATTAATACTGCCATTGCGTTTCTTCGCTTGTCATTTGTCAGATGTCGCTTTCAATCATGCTGCCACCATTCAAATCGGTCTACCTCAGCCACATTAATAAGACAGAATCGTTTGCCATAGATTCCCAAGTGAAAGAACGTTTCAGAGATGTCGAAAAAAATCAAAACTTACGAGGTATTTGGACTATAAATATTGGCTTAATGTAAGACGTATTGCGTTTATATGTTATATTTACATAGGTACAAAGTTTCTTTATTTTGGAACAAAATAAGAATTTATAGCAGTGTTAAAATTAGATTTTAACAATGATGGCAGTTAACAACACTTTTAGGCTTTTGTATTACGAATTTAAGTGCTAAGCATACAATAACATTAAATTAACTTTTATTTAAATACAATTTATAAAATATATTAAGAGTGAAAGACTAGTATAGTCGGCGCCGCGATCCGTTAACCCGAAGTCACTGAGCGTGAATAATATTGGAGGGAGACAATGTTTAGTATTGTGGGCCAGAAGAGTTAGTGACGTTGATATTAAATTTTCGTGGCGCAGGCTATAATAGTTCATACTGACTATTTACAAGGATACATTGAGGTCCTAAGCTATGTGGCTGAGCAGAACGTTTCTATGCTCACTTTTGAACATGACTGGAGTCTTTGTGTAGTTTTGTTGAAATTAATTTCCTGTATAATCTCATTTTTAATAGCTGACACAGACTTTAAGTTCTTGTGGAAATTTCTTTTGTATGTTAAACGTGTGTTCGTACAAAATTTATTATACGTGTTAATTGCGAATCTATATAGAAAAAATTATGTATATTTGTATTATCAAAGATCAAAGGCTTTCCTGGTTTATTTGCAGAATAAAACGTTATCGAGTTGCCGCCTGGTTACAATGATGATTACTTCTTCCAGTCATCTACGTCTGGATGATGACGACAGTGCTGATGATCTTGGAAACGACGCGCAGTAATCATTGCTGTAACCGGGTTGAAACCCGAGAACGTTTTATTCAGTATAAGTATTTTATTTAATAGCTCACTACGTGAATTGTGTTAATTAACTTTACATGTTATCCTAATTACAAGCTTTTGGGCTAGAAAGATTCTCTATTACCAAAAAAATATGACTTTTTAAGACATATCCCGTACACACTACTTTTGTAAATCTTGTCACTCTAAATTGAGATGTTTATGTTAGTGGATACTCTAGACACCAAATTTAGGTGGAAAGAGCATGTTAAGAAAAAATCTGTATTAAGACAATACAATTGGCTAATTGAAAGAAACTCCAAACTTTCAATTTCCAACAAACTACTGATTTACAATAAAATATTGAAACCAACGTGGATCTACGGTATTCAGTTTTGGGGTAGTGCCTGTGACACAAATATCAAGTGCATCCAAACTTTTCAGAGTAAAGTTTTAAGAAAGATCGTGAATGCGAAGGTGTATCCGAAATACAGATCTCCATAGGGGTCTCCGGATTCCAACCATTAACGAAGAAATAAACAGGTAAGCTGGGAAATATGAAGATAGGCTTCACTTCCACATTAACCATTGATCCGACAACTTTTGGAAAATTAAAATCGTATCATTAGATTGAAAAGAAGAAAACAAGCCGATCTTATGTAAAGTGCGTAAATGAAGTGTACACAAGACAGAAAAATGTAGAAGGCAAAATTGGATAGACTCTAGTCGTTAAATATATAGTTTAAGTTAATTAATTGTTAGTCTTAATATACTAGTTTTAAAGGCAAGCACGCAGTTGCTGATAAAAAAAAGTTTGTGTATGTTGCTGAACTGAGTTCATTTATTAAAGTATTATTGCAATTTAATTTATTATTTAGTGAAATCCCAAGGAGCTTTGTAATTTCAATTTCATTAATCTGTACTTTCTGGGTTTAATGTAGAATTTGTTGTGATTAATACCACAACGTTTGTTTTTATTACAGTTAAGAATCAATCAGTTTACAGGAAACCAACTTAAAATATTGTTAAATGTATTATTTTTAGGCTCATCCAGAGTATCTCGATTGTTATTTGAAAATGGAAGAACACTAACAAATAGACAAAAACCGCCAAAATTAAGAGAGAAAAAAATACTCTTATGTATTTCGTTTATTAATTTTATGTTTATTATTGCTTGAAATTACATACTATTTTATGAATTTCCTTGAAAGTGGTATTCTTTGCTGATTGTCAATTATTATTGCAATGCTGACTCCATTTTTCTCTATATAAAAAATAATGTCTTGTCTGTGGGTCTCCTACGTACTCCTAAAGCATTCATCCGATTGAAATGAAACTGAGGCTAGTTGTTCGCACCCCTGCAAAGGTTTCTGTCCCGTGAGAACCGGGGTGAAATTTAAAAACATGCTGAAACGACCGACATTAGTGTCAATTATATACTTTTAGGGGCTGATGAGATTAATAGGTTCTATTCATAAGGTTTTATTGTATAATTACACCCCATTAAATCACCAATAAGGGAGGGGGTGGAAGGGAGTTACATAAAATAAACACGAAAAATCAACATTGGCGTGAAATGCAGGGTTATAGAAGTCAATGAGTTTAATTCTGACATTGACTATGTCATTTAAGTTGTAGTTCAACCCCTAGATGAGGGGGTTGGGGAGGAACTGGTCGAAAATAATAAGTAAACAACGGGGACTTGTTTTGAACCTAGGTTTGTGGAAGTCACTGAGTGTAATTCTGACATTTACCATACTAGTTTAAGATATAGCTGAACCCCTAGGAGTGGGTGTGAAAGGGAATCAAACAAATTTCCGTTTACAATCTTAAATGTGTAGACCAATTTCTACCAAACTTTATACACATCCTACTTACGATCCAGGAACATACCTACAGCCTATAGGGATTGGGTGGATTTTAAAAACATTCCTAAACGGCCATTATCAGTGTCGAATAAAACGTTGTCGGGGTCTCTTTATTTGATAGTGCTATTCCAAATTAAGTGTCTAATTTCAACTATAAAAGAAAAAGGAGGTAAGCACCCTTACCGCACGGGTGGTGGTGGAAGAGGTTTACGTAAAAATTAATGCAAAAAAGACATTAGTGTCGATTCCCGGTTTATAAGAGCAACTGAGTGTAATTCTCGCATTAATCATGGTGGTTGATGAAATCCTATGTTCCTGTTCGTGGAGGTGGACACTCTTGACAAAAGGTTACCCGGAATAGTTTTGAACCTCTTAAGTTACCGGGAAATTTTTTTTCTTAGGGTACCAGCTATATTTTGGTCTCTATTTAGTTAATATTCTATTTCTTACTGTTTTTTATTGTTTTAATTCGTCGTGAATTTTTAGACAATTTTTTTTATGTCGTAGGAGAATTTCCGGATAACTTCAGTCATCGCCGTGGTTTATTTGGAGTTAGATGCCGAGGGGTTAGGTCGGCGAGGGGACTGCAAACGGGTAAAACACTGGCGCTATTGAAGCTGGTTAAATGAAAAGTTTTCTTGAGGTTAGTGTCGAATCAATTTCTACGGGCAACGCCTGTCACTCAGCTGGTATTGAATAAAATATGTCGTTACGATCCTTGATTATTGTATTATGTTCATATTATTTAAGAACATTAATTGGCGACGAGGATAAAGCATTTAACAACATTTTAATTTCATACGCTTCTATTATTCTACGATGGAGCTATATTATCTGGCCATAATTTCATAAGTTTTTGTGCTCGTTTGGAGACATAGATTCAATAAGACGCAGACAAACGTGACAGATTCGTCATGCGAGTTTCACGTGCAGTAGACAATCTTCTTGGCGCAGATTCTCCTTCTAGTAAATCATTGGAAGATTTAATTAAAATTATTTGAAAGTACTGCGTCCATTGCAATACAGCGCATCAACTTCATGCTGAAAATTTAAAGTGTAGGTGAGACAGATCATGATTTTTCTAAGGGTTTAAATGAAATGCTTAAGCAATGCGAATTTGGAAATTCATTGGAAGAGCGACTTCTGGATCAATTTGTAGCAGGGGTATCGGTGTTAGAGATTAGAAAAAGATTATTTTCATTAAAAAATTACAAGCTGATTACTTTTAAAGATGTTTTGTAGGAAGCTCAAATGCTTGAGTTTGTTTCTAAAGAAGCGGGTTTAGTCGGTCTCAAATCTGCTAAAGATTGCTAATTCAAGTGTAAACAAATCCTGATAATTCTAATGCTGCAAATTCTAAGAATTCAAAGGTACCCCCACTTATTCCTAGTTCTAATGTAAAATTCATTTCTGATTCCAATTCGTTTTCTAAGAAACGGACGGGAACTTGTTTTTCGTGTGGTGGTAATCATTTGCGATCTGATTGTAAATTTCGTAAAGTTTTATGCCTTAAGTCCATTAAAGACAGTTATATCTATCGGGTTTGTGCAAGTTTGTATCTTAGTTAAAAAACCAATTTTATTTATGTCGCAAAAACGATTACAGATAATTTAGGTTCAGCTCAGGTGGTTAATAAGATTTATTTTCCTACTACACCACCTTTCTCTTATTGTCTTAACGCAAATATTAATGGGATATCAATTTAGTTCGATGCTGATACTCTTTATATTGAGAAATTCTGTAATTCAAAATTCCTAAGATCATCATTTAATTTAGCAGGTTACGAATCATCCCCACTTCCTGTTGTAGGCTATATTAATGTGAATAGCAAGATGGCTGATAAATATTTAAAAAATTTACCACTATGTATAATTAAAGTGATTGGATAAACTTAATTTCTTTTCCTGAGGTGCTTAAATATTAACTTAAATTTAATAATACTATAAATACATTAAGCACTAATATAATTTCTCTTGAAAGTGTGTTAGCTAAACATAAAAACGTTTTCAGCTGAGATATTGGATGTTACAATCATAAATATTACTTGACATTTAATTCCAATTATACGCCGACTCGTGTGAAACCTGTGACAGTTTCATTCGCTATTCGAGAAAAATTCAAGGCCGAGGTGCAGTGTGTTAAGAGGGAATCGTGCCGTAGTAATATAGAAAACGCACGAGTGGATTGACTTTGTTGTATGTGAATCTTTAATGCATAAAGTAAAAGTAAGAACAATAATAAGACACACATAAGCATAGATATAACTTGTATGTTCATTTTTTATAGGTAACAGGCTACATGAGGGCTACATGGTGGCAACTCCCCTTTAATAACATAGGAAGGGATTTGAAAGGGGGGATGCGGAAGGGTAGAGGAAGGTAGCCAAGGGTTAACGAGGGCCCCCGGACTATAGTTTAAGGATCCTACCCGGCATTCGCCTAAAAGTAATGCAGGACAAACCCTAGAAAAACCTGCATCAGGTAGGTCGGGCATTGAGTACTTGTCCCACGCCCTTCCGACAGCGGGAGAAGACCTCGACCAGTTTAGGAGGCAGCTGGCTTACTGTTCCAATGGGAATATGTTTGCAAAATATATTAACACGCCCCTTACAAACTTGACCACACGTACAAAAATAATCAATGTTTAGATCCATTGGTTTCTTTTTTTAAAAATTTATTTGACAAAACTTTTATCCTAAGATTATTTGTTGGTTAAATATAGTTATAGTACATACAAATTTTAAATATGTACATAATTTACATGGTAGGATGGTAATTTGGTTAATCCATAAATTTTACAAAAAAAAATCTAGTATCTTAATTTGTGTCTCCTCGGGGCATACATCGTTGGACTATGAGGGTTCACTGGAATTTGATGAGTTGGATGGAATTGGTAGGTGGGGTCTGCGAGTGTGAAGATAGGGTGGGTTATGAGGTGCCAGAGTGTTCTGGGGGAAAGATGAGGTCGATAGGGCGTTTTCTTTTGAGGCGACGTGAGTGAAGTGGTGGGGAAGGGTTGCTATGGACTTGCTGGATCGAGGTGTTAGGATAGTTGAAGATGCTTTTGATTAATGAGGTTACGGATTGGATGATTAAGGAGTTCACTTGGGGAAATTTAATGTGGTGGATGATGAAATTTCAAAGGTACCATGGAGAGTTAGTAATGGCGCGAAGGATTATGTCTTGTTTTGTTTGGATTTTGACTGAATGGGTTTTGGCTGTTGCTCCCCATATGGAGGAGGCGTAGAACCAGGTGGGTTGTATTATGGAGAGGTATACTAGGCGTTTTGTGCTGAGGGTGAGTGGGGATTTTCTGATTAGGATAGGATATAGAGCTCTGAATTTAAGGTTGATTTTGGAGAGGAGGTGTTTAATGTGGGGTTTCCAAGAGAGCATTGAATCGAAGAGGAGTCCTAGGTAGGTGGTTTCTGTTTTTGTGGGTATTTCTGTGTTTTTTAGATAGAGGGGGATGTGCGGAGGAGGATTTTTGGATAGTGTGAATGGGACGGTTACTGATTTGGTGGGATTTATGCTGATTCGCCATTGTTTGGCCAATGGTCTAGATGCGTGAGTGCTGACTGAAGAGGTTGAACATTAGAGGTGAGAGAGATTGGGTTTCTGACTTGACAGTCCGATTGCAGACAAACATCTCCAATGCTTCGACCTTGTCAATCCTTTTGTGAAAACGTCTGCAGTGATTTCCTCTTTAGACATGTGATCTAGTCGAATTTCACCATATTGTAGAACTTCACACACAAAGTGAAGACGTTCACGGATGTGCTTCGTTCTGGAGTGAAATACAGGGTTTTTCGCTAATTTCTTAGCCTCAAGACTGTCATTAAACAACTGAACAGTAATTCGGCTATCTGATCCTAAGTCCTCGATCAGCCTCTGTAGATCTTTACAGCCTTCGCTTAGAAACATGTACTCTGCTTCGGTTGAAGATAGAGCTATGATACGTTGCTTCCTGGATTCCCATAATACAGGTCCTCCATTCAAATTAAACACGAAACCGGTGTATTATTGTCTGTCATCCACACTGGACGCCCAATCTGCATCAGCATTTCCAGTCAACTTGGTTTCTTTAACTTTGTAATGGATACCAACACCCAGAGTTCCACGTAGGTACTGAAGCAGCCTATCAATGTGCCTACCCGGCACCATTATTAAATTATACTAGTATGCTGGCAACGTGAGGAATATCAGGACTAGTTGCCACAGTTAGATACATAAACGCTCCCACGTGTTCCCTGTAGGGAGGACTCGCCATCATTTGTTTCCCAGCCCTTGTCCTTTGATAACTTTGTTCCTGGCTCGATTGGAGTCAGTACCGCTTTACAGAATGACATCCCAAATCGATGAAATAGATCCAACTTTATTCCCGTATCTTATGTGGAAAATTCGATACGAAGGCAATGGTTTATCCCATGCTCCTGATTTCGAACGCCTTGCGAAGAAAATTGTGAATTTGGTTAATTTTCTCAGTCCGTTAGAACATCATTATTATCATGTCATCGACGTGAACAGTGACAATAGTCAGGGCCTCACTTTTTCCCTTTACGTTAACACAGGGATCTCCTTGATATGGTTGGAGCCCACATTTTCTCACCTCGGTGCTTAGTCTCTTCATCATTTAGATAAGTCGCAGTTACGTCGAATTGACGAAATTCCATCCTATCTGAGTCGCAATCACTATAGCCAGACGGATTAAACTCAGTCTTGCTACTAACGCAAAAGTTTGATCGAAATCCGTGGCAGGTATTAAGAGAGAAACCTCTTGCCAAAAGTCTAACCTTCTTCTTTATGACTTGACCGTCAGCTCCGCGCTTGTTTCGAAGTACGATTCTGCTTCCGATTACTTTTAGAAATTATGGTCGTGCTATTACGTCCAAAGTGTCGTTCTTGAATATCTAAGTGAGCTCCTCCGCAATGGCTTCTTTCCATTCCTCGGTTTCTGGACTCGTCATAACGAAACGTATAGGTACTTCCACAATATCCGCGAATTCGTTCATTACAAAGTGAAACATTTTTATCGCTTGCCCAGCCCACGTTTCATCTTTGGAACTTCATCCTTCGTGAACCCTCAGAATTTATCTTCCGAGATATCTGGTGACGAATCATCACCGAATACCTCGTGGTTTACACGGCGTATGATTTCTTCTTTATCGAAGAGTTTCTTGATACCAGATACTTGTGTGACAATTTCAGTGACACCTTTTGTTTTGATTTCTGGCGTCGAATCATCTACCAGGTTCAACTTCCGTAATAAACTAGATTCTAGATGAATGAAGTCTAGATCTTTGCTCATTTGAGAGGTACATCCGCTGTCCAAGCACCATTATTTGTCTTCTGCAATTACCGTCGTGTATAGTGACCCGTGATTCACCTCGTTTGACCTTCGTACGCATTTCTTACTGATCGACACTGATTTGCTGGGTGTTAATTTTCTTTCATCTGTAGCACTCTGAAATTTTGTCCAGAGGATACAAACTTCAGATTAAATAAAGAAAAATGCTAATTCTTAATGCTTTTAATTCCATTTCTAGGTTTAACTATTTCTAAAGATAGCAGTACTCCTCAAGTTAGTAAGATAGATGCCATTATTTAAGTAGAGAAGACAATAAGACTGCTTTAAAAATCTTTCTTGGAATGATGAATTACAATGCTAAATTTCTGCCTAATTTCCTAGCTTAGTTAGTGTATGCCACTCTGCGAGCTGATTATCACTTTGTGTGGAAAGATGTTAACAGTAAAATATTTTATGAGGCTGAACAACTTCTAACTTCTGCGGAAATTCTAACTTCTTTCGATCCTAATAAACTATTAATTTTGTCAACTGATTCTTCTGTTGGAGATTTAATTTAACAACAAAATAGATGGGTTGAAAAGACCGATATATTTTGGAAGTTTACTGTTGGTTATCTGCTCCTCAGCGTAATTATTCACAAATCGCTAAAGAGTATCAGTGGTCTATAGTGTTAAAAAGCTCCGCCAGTTTCTATTTGGAAGAAAGTTCGTAATAGAGACTGATAGTATGCTACTAGTTTCATAATTAAGCAAAAATTGAAACAACTCTGATTGCATTTCCTGATTATTTAGACGGTTGTTAAAGTTAGCACCTTATGACTATGAAATTCAGTATTTGGAGGGTTCTTTAAATGTCGTTGCAGATTCCCTATCCCGTAATCCCCCACCTGAAACTTTAACTGAAGACTTTGATGGATGATATATTAATTTTTAATATGAAAATTCATTAGCTGTGTCACGTGATTCTTTGTCTGCAGTTTCTAAGTATGATTCTTTATATATAGTCTACGTTTTGCAATTTCTAGAAATTGGAAAAAATATTGAATATTTAAAGAGTTGGAACCATACTTTAAGGTTATACGTTATCTTTCTATATTTCATGATACTATTTTCAAATTTTATAAAGTTACGTTATTCCGTCCTTTTAGATTTGCATTCAGAGAACAGAGGAATGGTAACAATGAAATCCTTTGCTAGGTCAGTAGTTTGGTGGCCTAATATTGATAAAGATATTGAGTCAATACTAAAAGGTTGTTCCTCTTGTCAAGTAGCAGCAGTTAATCCCCCTCAAGATGCAACTTTTTTGGTCTATTCTGTAGCGCGATAGTTTTATTATTGATATATATATATATATATATATATATATATATATATATATTTCATTTTTATGTAATTAGATTTTAGCAAGGGTTTAGAGCTTGGTAAGTTGGAATTTTAGCAGGCGCCGCCGAGGCGGGGAGATAATCCCTTCAGTCTGGAATTGGGCACGTAGGATGTAGACCCTCGGAAGTTACCTGGACTGTCGCACCGTGGGAAACGTCTCTCCGAAAATCCCAGAAATTTGAATTAACACGTGACTGCCTGAACCAATGACATTTCTTGGTTCAGGAAAGATCGATCTAAATATGATCGAGACGATCGATTTTTCACATCCAGCGAGGTGGCTGAAAAGAAAAGTATAGGCACTGATGGACAAACCGTCGCCAGCGACAGACGTACAGCCCCAAAATTGTAGTTTCCAGAGGACTCGGAGAGATCGAGGGTGCCACACGATCACGGCCAGACATCGGCGCAAGGTAACTGCCAAGTGTCTCAATCCTTGACGCGCCTGGCGGAATTAACGTAGACCATGTTTAAATTGGGATTAAGGGGTCAGATTGTTTTGCCCGGCTAAATGAACACTGTATTTTGTATTATAACTTTAATTGTCCATATTCAGTTAAAAAATTATTAAATTTTGTAAAATAACCTCTTAATTCATCATTTTAAAAAAAACCTTCCACTACAATTCCTTCCATGGGAAAGATTGCATGTTGATTTCACAGGTCCGTACTGTAATAAAAGTTTCCTATTTCATATCGATGCGAAAACAAAATATTCTGAAGTAGCAGTAATGACTTCTACAACCTCAAGTACAACAATTAAAGTTCTAAATGAATGGTTTTGTCATCATGGTCTGCCTTTGCATTTACATACAGACAATGGTCTCCAATTTGTTTCTGCTGAATTTCAATAATTCCTATCTGATACCGGTATTAGACGTTCACGATTTCCGCAATGGGACAAATGGAGTAGCAGAAAATTTTGTAAAGATTCTCAAAAGTGAAATAAAAAAATTAGTTTCATCAGGTATTTCCTTCGATATAGATCTATTTTCTTATGGACCAACTCCCTATCCTACTACTGGGTTGTCTCCTGCTAAGGTTTTATTTGGACGTGAAATTCGTAGTAGATTTTATCTTCTGAATCCAAAATTCGTACGATTAGATCAAATCCATGTGCCAAAGAGAGTCTTTAAAAAAGGTCAATTCGTTTTTGCTTGTGATTACATGAACAGTGCCAGATGGGTAGATGGAAAAAGTGTAACCTATTTAGTCGAAGTGGCTAATGATGTTTCGTGGAAACGACAAGAGTAATGAATCAACCAGTTCATGGACATGGACTTTATCTACAGGAAATGTTAGAGAGAATTCTAAAGTGGTCTTAGCGTTAGATTCTTCAAACATTCTGTCAAGTGCTACACATCCTCTTGGTAAGGATGAAATAAGTATAGCTTCTGATAATTCTTTAGAGACAAACTCTGATACTTCTACTATAATTCTGAGTCATAGCACAAGGGAATGGAAGTCAAAGCGTACTAAAGGTAATCAGATTATGTATGAAGGGAGCAGAAAATGTTATGTATGTCATTTTTTTCATTTTAGTTTTATTATTGTTTGAAATTACATACTACTTTATAAATTTCCTTGAAAGTGTTATTCTTTGCTGATTGTCAATTATTATTGTTGTGCTGACTCCATATTGAATCAGATATGTCGTTCTGATTCTTAATTATTGTATTATGTTCATATTATTTAAAAACATATTAAATTTATGATAATAATAATTATTATTAATTTTCGTATTTTATTTTTATTAGTAGCCTATACTTGTATAATCTGCAAAACAAATAGCTTTAGCATTTGAAGTCCACATATTTGTCAAGTCTTTGTTATATATATATATATATATATATATATATATATTGTAATAACCAGTAAAGAAGGACAGGAATTCTGTTCTTATTTTTATCAGATTTGTTTACAAACTCAGACTGGGGATCCTTGAGTGGTGTGTACATATAAAAAATAATGATAAAATGATGGATAAGTGACTTTTAGAGAGGGGAAGGACTAATAATTCGGGCGTTTTGCAGCTCTTAGGGCTAATTGGTTGTGAGCAACATCTGGACGACGGAATCCTAATGGCATAAATTACAGAAGGTTGTTGGACGACGCAATTATATTAAACGGAAATAATTTAATTTAATTGATTGAGTGGCTCTCGGAGCGGAAGAACGGTAACAGATGGTGTTTGTTTGGCGAAAGTGGAAATGCAAAAAACTGTGAAAACAAGGGAAGATTCTGGAGCCGGGATATAAATAAAAGGGCAGTTGGACAGTTGAGATGATTATCATTATCATTTCGTGTGAAGAGGAGACGAACGTGCCAGTGGGGAGAGATCGTTGGTGCAGGTCCGCAGGGCGGACGCAGGGCCGAGGTAAAGTGGCCGAAACAATTTTATGAACAGTTGGGAGTTTGCATTAAGGAGAGCCATCGGATGGTAGGCCAAGCTAGGTGGCCGAGAGTAATCAGCTGGACATCAGTCGTCAACAGTTGGTGGGAGTTTGATCGTGGAAGTCTGTCTGAAAGCAGAGTTGTTTGAATTCGTCGTGAGGGTGACGTCGTCAAGAGGAGGTGGCTGTGATAGCAGAGTGTGAGTGCAGTCTGGTGCCTTTTAAGCCTGTATGAAGTGAGTGTGTGGACCAAAGAGCTTGTAAGTTTATATTTTCTGAATTCATAATTGTAAATAGTTAAAAAAGGGTAAAAAGTCAGATTTCGTTTCAATCGTTTCTTTTCGTTTCAATCATTTTGTTTTTCATTTATTGTAACTGTATTTGTTTAATTGTAATATTTGGTTCCGTTTCCTTATCAACCCAGTAAAGACCTTGCGGGTACCGAGTCCAATTATTTAAAATGTATTCTAGGTAAATAAAATTGTTTTGATTTATAAAATTTCATTAGATTTGTGTAATTGTAAATTGTAGCTTAATCAATAATCAATAATAATTTGTTTGTTTAAAATGGTACCGTTATTTTATAATTGAGGTATTGCAATATATATATATATATATATATATATATATTGTAGTATACACCGATTATGGTAATAAATAAGTTTTAAAATTGTTTAATTATGAAGTTTAAAGGGAAAATGTTGTCCAAAGTCGTACGAACTTCATTGAACCAGTGTGGAGGAGCGCCATTTTCTTGGAAAATATGTTAGCTTTTAGTTATTCAATCTGTGGAAAAAGAACTGCTCCAGCATTTCAAGATATGTGGTACCACAGACAGTTTTCTGAGTGAAGAAAACCGGTCCAATGACGTTCTTCTGTGACAAACTGCACAAAACATTCAAGCTGGTATTATCACAAACGTACTCTTGTGTAGTGTGAGGATTCTGCGATCCCAGATTCGCACATTATGCCGATTTACCATCCTTGAAAAATTGAAAGTGATTTCGCGCGAGAAGAAAATTCTGGACATGAAATCAGGATCAGCGCCAAGATTGTCTAGCTTGGTGTTGGCGAATTCGATTAGTTTTTTTATGTCATTCAGCTCAAGGTGTTACAGCAACTGAACTTTGAGACGTTTGTGGACAATTCGATGCAATGTTGATTTCGGTATTGAAGTTCCCGCGAAGATCTTAATGACTTCCTGGGGATTCGCTTGTAAGCAGCACGAACATTTTCAACCAATTCGTCGGACGTTTTGCGACCATCACCTAACCAGTTGCAAAACGTGGATAGACCAACTACTTTATGCTTTTAGCAGTCTAAGCATCAGGGTTAAACTCCGTTTTCACTCTAATAATCGATTTAAACTCCGCATTCCACAAAAAAATTTGCACTTTCATGTGCGGTGTCGCCATTTTGATAAATGAATGACGAATGAGATTTACGAGCGTACGCTATAGACGTATCACAATTAATTTATTTATATTATAATTTATTACAAATTTATACTACAGCAGAAGTGTGGTTCAATCAAATCAATCGCATTATCGGAGCAGCAATCAATGACTGCCGTTGCAAAGAAGCCACAGAGATATTGTAGTTTTTTTTATATCTTTGCGTGATGTGCGATAGATTTAAATAATCCGCGCTGCTCGCACGTCGCACAGGCTCCGCGGACCTCCATACGAAACCGTGTCTTTGAATCATCTATCGTCAGGATTCTAAACTTGTTGAGTTTTCCTTTCATATAAACGTAGTTGTCAGTTTCTGTCTTCAACTGTTTTCCCGTCAATTCAATTGTAATTAGGGACATTCGAGCGGACCAACCGATATAAAAACTTTCAAATGTTTTTAATGTAATTAAAGATGTTTTAACTTAATTCAAACAACTCTGTTTAAAAGGTATTACAAGTCTAATAATTGTAACAATTATCTCATATTCTGTGTAATTTCTGTGCTCATATGTATCTCAATCTGTAGAAGAATGACATAATTTAGAAAGGTTTCTGAAGTTTTAAAAATAAACCGGAGCCTGTATAAAAGGTTATTTATTAATAAATATTGTAGTAATATGTAATAATATTTTATAATATTATGAAAGAAAAATAATGAATTATTTATTTTAGTTCGTGAAACCTATCCAAATTTACGCCCATTCGAGCTTTTGTAGTAAATTTAATTCCTATTTCATTCAACACGCCGAGACATTCACTTTGTTTGCGTACTTGGTATTCCATAGAAATTGTCCAATACAGTACGTACTATTCCTTCGCTAAACATAACAAACAATACTCACCTTGCAAATTATACAAACCCCAGCCAACCAAACGAGGATATCCAATGGAAATTAATAATAAAATAATGGAGAAAAGAAGATTGAGAAGAGAGTGGCACAATAGACGGAAAAACGCCGATATAATGTTTGTTCCAGAGAACTAAAAATACTCCTACAAGACTTCAGGAACTCCTCCTTCCAAAAGTACCTAGAGGAATTGACCGCAACAGAACAAAGCGAATACTCGTTATGGAAAGCCAAGAGAAGTCTCAAACAACCTGTGAAGTCAGTACCACCACTTCGCAAAGTGGACGGAAAACGATGTTGACAAAGCTGAAGTATTCGCCAACCAACTTAAAGAAGTCTTTGAACCACTGCCGGGAGCTCCTGGTACAGACGAAGAAGAAATAGAACACTACCTTGAGGCCCCGTTACAACTATCGCTCCCTATTAAAAACTTCAAAATGGATATAAAAACAGCGATACACAAACTAACAGCAAACGACCTCATTACAGGCCGTATACTAAAAACTACCGAACAACGGCCTCAAGTTACTAACATTTATATTTAACGCTATACTAAGAACTGGACACTTTCCGACACAGTGGAAAGTCGCGAAAATCATCCTAATACACAAGCTCGGCAAACCACCAAACCTCGCCGAGTCATATAGATAGACCTATAAGCTTACTACCTGCTACCTCTAAACTATTTGAAAGACTGTTAACTCAAAAGGCTAATCCGTATCATAGAAGACAAACATCTCATTCTTGATAACCAATTTGGCTTGAGGGCTGCACACTCTACTATAGAACAGGGTCACCGTGTGGTGGACATTATTAACGCATCCTTCGAGGCAGTGCAGTATTTATCGACGTCAGTCAAGCATTCGATAAAGTTTGGCACAAAGGGCTACTATATAAGCCAAAGAAGTGGCTACCGGACAACCTTTACCCAATATTAAAATCGTATTTACATGACAGACTGTTCCAAGAAAAGTACGAAGATGCACTACCCGACGCCAACCCCGTAAATTCTGGACTGCCCAAGGCAGCGTCCTGGGATCGATCTTATATCTACTCTACACAGCTGACCTACCAACCTGTAAAGAGCTACAATAGCTACATATGCAGATGATACTGTGATATCAGTCTCAGATGATGATCCAGTCAGTGCATCCACGCAGCTACAAAATAGCCTCAATAACATCCACGATTGGCTAAAAAGATGGCGCACAAAAATAAATGAAACAAAATCGGTACACGTGACTTTTACCAAACGACGGGGTATATGCCCACCAATAATGCTAAATGGAGAGTCAGTACCACAGTCTGACTCAGAAAAATACCTGGGAATGCATCTCGACAAGGGCCTCACATGGAGGACGCACATATGGAAGAGAAGACTTCAACTAAACATAAAACTCAGCACACACCTCTGGCTGCTGGGTAGAATATCAAAACTTTCCCTCGATAACAATCTCCTAATATACAACACCATCTTCAAGCCCGTCAGGATGTATGGCATCCAGCTTTGGGGAGCGGCATCATCCACTAACATAGCAATAATTGAAAGATTCCAGTCAAAAATGCTTCGAACAATCACCAACGCACCATATTACATAACGAATGCAGACATACATAGTGGCCTAAAAGTGAATACAGTGAAAAGTGAAGTTGTTAAAAATAGTGAAAGATACATAAAAAACTTGAGTTACACCACAACCAACTTGCAAATAACCTGCTAGACAGTAGTAAACACAACCGCAGCCTTAAAAGAAACTACACTCTGGACCCTGTCGCTTCTAGTTGAGAACACTAACTGGAAAGAGCAACAACACCCAAACTGCAACAGAAGACGTATTAATGTATGCGTCTTCTATACAACCCACACTCATACACATTATTTACTTATTGCTTTATTTTCGGCAGATCGTAAATAGTTATTAATAAAATAAAATTAAAAAACCTTGTAAATTGTTGTTTATATTACTCCAAACTTGTGGCTCTATAAAAAGTTCAGCACTTAATGAAAGCTTATTTCAAATTGAGGTAGCACCAAGAAATACAATTGCAAAACACCACATCGCAGACCTCTGTACTTCAACGACAGCTGCCTTGAACATCATCAAATTTATTGAGGAATCAAACATAAGTGAACAAATATAGAAACCCGATTGTAATTAATGTTAAGAATGTATGTAAACAGTAACGCTATGGTAAATAACATAGGGTCGCCAATGAACACGATGTCGACGTGACCGTTATAAACTTTTATTTTTTTAAAAAAGGTTTCCTTTTGAACAAGTTAAATCATGCCATTCGGTTGGTTTATACGAACACTATTTCGAATTGTCCCCCTGAAAAATCAAATTCCCCCCCCCCCCCCCGCCCCGTCCCTGTGGAGCGTGGTACCCGCGTTGGAGAACATCGGTCTAAACACTCAGTCCCGAGTGAGATGACATTTCCCGTTCGGAGCGGGGGAAAGGAGCTTCGCTCCTGAGCGAGCTGCAAGGTGCCGTCCTAGATGGAGGTGGAAAATCCCCAGTTTGGTAACCAACATCATCAATTATCATGGTTGCGTAGGCACTTTATTTAAAAACCGTTTTCTCGGGCTTAGTTTTCCACAACATACCTGAGATTCATGACTGGGTATATATTTTATAATTGTCCGTTTTTTTATTTGTTTTCAATAAATTAATTTAGTATAGAATGGGTTGTTGTACCTTCTACCGCAGGTAAGACTTTCCAAGCTAGAGATCTGCTACGGTGCGGTTACAGGTAGAATGTCACAAACCAGCTTGGTCCCCCAACACATGCAATCAGTTTTACAAAAAGTAGACACTGTTTAAAACAACAAGGAACTCCTGGCATTCCTATCCAGTTAAAAAGATAGCTCTATATGACAAAAATAAAGCATATGTCGTAGCGCGATATATATATATATACATATTATTTTAATTTAATTAGATATTAGCAAGGGTTGAGAGCTTGGTAAGGCGCCGCCGTGGCGGATAGATAATCCCTAAAGTCTGGACTTAGGCACGTAGTGTGTTGACCCTCGGAAGTTACCTGGACTGTCGCACCGTGGGAAACGTCTCTCCAAAAATCTCATAAATTGAATTAACACGCGACTGTCTGAACCAATCACATTTCTTGGTTCAGGAAAGATCGATCGAAAATTGGTTGACAACATAGATTTTTCACATCCAGCGAAGGGGCTGTAAAGCAAGTGTAGAAAGACTCCTCGACGAACCTTCGCGAGGGACGGACGTACAGCCCCAAACTTGCAGTTTTCCAGAGGACTCGGAGAGATCGAGGGTGCTACATGATCACGGCCAGAGATCAACTCGAGGTAACTGCCTAGTGTCTCAATCCTTGACGCGCCTGGGAGAATTACCGTAAACCATGGTTTAACTTGGGATTTAGGGATCCGATTGTTTTGCCCGGCTAGCTGAACACACATAATTTGTATTTATTTTAATTTATTTTTTCACGTTTAGTTAAATAATTAATAAATTCCGGAAAATATCTATTTACGTTATCATTTAATAAACCTACCACTACAATGTATATATGTGTTTGTGGCTCTGGCAACATCGCTTAAATAAAAATAATTTAATGTGTCCAGAAGAGAATCATGACTGCAGATGTACTTTGGCATGCACGAAACAGCTTCCTTCCCAACAGATTAAAATATTGATATGATATTTGATCCCATAAAGTCCTGCTAGTCCAAGCATAACATTATTTGTAACATAATAATTTGTTTCTACTAATGAGATTTTAAAATTATAAGAGGAGAAGGAAAAGTAAACAAATTAAATGCCACTTACTGAATATTTTATTAAAAATAATGTTTTGGGTGCAATAAAATAATTGTTTGGCAGTTGAGTGCTGAAAATCAAATGCAGTGCTTAGTTTAAAAATCCATTCCCCGTACACCTTCTGGAACTGTGCTTAACCTGTGGGAATATAATAACAATGTAAGCCATGTAATACCATTTCAAACATTTGATATATCATTAACATATACATAGTTCAAAATTATGCTTAGTTTACCACAATTTGATTGAACTCAGATAAATATGAGACTAAATTAATAATATACCAAAATTCCAAAACAGTTTGAAAGTAAAAATGAAGATGAAAAAAATATATATTAAAGGATCAGAAGAGTGGAAGAAAACATAATTTGGATTAGATTGAACATAATACTGATGAATATACCTTAAAATAGATTTGTGAATTGAAACATCTCATTTCACTAAACTTGTGTATGAAAATCATAATATCTATTGTTTCACAAATGTACTAGATCATTTACAATTACAAATAATTTGATTTAATTAGAAAAGAATAAATGCAAAATAATTATTGAGTTGTTAGCATATATATTTATATTTATATTAATTACAATATTGTACGTCAATTTTTGTAACCCTGAGTGCAATGGGTCAATAACTGTACTGAATTACAAAATAATTCCGTTACAAATGTTAGTTTTCGTTTATTTTAATTAAATTTATTGAGACATATATAATTTTCTTTGATTGCAATTGTATAGCACAAGAGTTACAGGATTAAGTAATAATTTCTAAGAAATCATTCCCTATAAACAGTACTTTCTAAGATGTAATGCACATCACATTATTTATTTTCTGTTTCTACACTTCTCTCAATCAATTACTGATCTTTTAGTCTTTTGTTACCATTCATTTTATGTCTGATTTGCAAACCTGAACTGCTCTGTAAGTTTTCGTATTAATTATGAAGTGAGTCAATAAGTTTTTTCTTTTATTTCTCTTTTATTTGTGAAGGCAATTAAATGCAATTTTCACAGCATAAACGCACAACATTAAATTTTCAGTTTTCAATACAGTCTCCGTCCTTTTCCACAGTTTTTTTTCCACCTTTTAACAAGGGCAACTATTCCACTGTGGTGGAGTCACTGCAGTAACCGGCTAGCCGCCTCGCTTGTCATCAGTCAACGGTGTTTGCCCTTCAGCTTCGTCACAGCGTCGACGAATCCATCGCCGAACAGTGCTGACATCCATTGTTGCATCACCATACACATTTTTCAGCCTTTCAAGAATGCGAATGGATGTTTCACCTTCCGTATTTAAGAAATTCAATCTCAGAACGCTGTCTAATAAGTACGTCAATTTCAGCCATATTGTAAGAGGGTGCAGTGCTGTCACCTTAGGACGTTGTTACTGTATTGTATTGAAGAAGAATGTATGTGGAATCGCGCCAAATTCAAAATTTTCACGTAACGGACTTGTTTAAGGAGAAACAAATAGGAGTCATTACTTATTGAAACATTCTCATAATTAAAGTATTGTTTTCCACATATATTATGTTTTTCTAGCTACGAAAATATTTGGCATCTTCCTTTTTTCCACCACTAACTAGCATTACACAGCAAAATTTGTATCAAATAGTACATGTCTGCACGCGTACAAAGTGTTCGAAAAGTATGGATGGAACAACATGATTACGTTTCGTTGTTGACACGTTCAGGTAAACCTAATATAGCTCATACTTATCTTGAACAATTTACTAATTTATATTAAAAAATTTACGACCGAAAATTAATAATAAGAAGTGATATTAAGAATAGCTCATAGTATAGTGTAATATAATAGTCTTTACGTGCCCTCTTATCATAACGTCTCTTCAGCATAGCGGACCTAAGAGGGCGCAGCTGCAAGAACGCTGATGCAGTTAAAGACATCACTTTAGATATAGTGAGTAACGAAACACAACAATAACATAAATCTTCACCCCTTCCGCCTAGGCAGCTGTGAAAACGCTGCGTCTAGAAGTCAGCATTTTAAGTGCCTTATGCAGACATGCACACGGCAGCAGAAATCTTTCACCCTGTAAGAGTTCTTCTCATTGGAGACTTAAAATCATCAGGGAGGGGGAAAGGAGTCTTCGAATTGTTCAGAGCTTCTTGGGAACGACAGTCGTGATCCAACCTCCAGACGGGTCGGTGGCTCCTGGTGCTATCCGCCAGTTTGTCTTACTTTATTTTATTTCTAACTATTAAATCTCTTTATTCTTCATCAACTCTTATTTGACTGAAGTGCAGCGAAACACCAACCACTACGCCTAGGTTCAATTAGTTGAACCCGAACCCTCACGTTACCGACTTTCCTATTTCCTGTTCTTAATTCTTCCTTTATCCTCTAGATCGGTAGCCAGGTGAGCTAACGGAGGTATAGCTCGGTTGGTGAACGCTCTATCTGGACTTCCCATTTCCAACTGCTGGAATGTTACATGTTCACGGTGGTGGAGTGTTACATGATGGCAGTTTGGGATGTTACAATAGTGTGAGATTTATATTATCAGTTCTTTTTCCTGTATTTGGCTATCTTCCTTATTATCAATTACTAATTTTTTAAATATTCTATAATTGTAACAATTCCTCATTCAAGGACGCAAAGTCAGGAGAATTAATCTTAAACAGTATAATTTTGGAGAAATTTCAGTTTTTTACAATAATTTATAATTGTAAATTTTATGAAAAAAGAGACCGGACGATCCAATAATGAATTCTATTGTCCGATATTTAGAAAACAGTATGTGATTTGTGATGAATGTAGAGACGCCTGTCTGCCCCTGAATTATGACGGTTAACCAGCGAAAATGATCAAGACTTTTTATTTGTGAAGAGCTGATATGAAGGACGACGGCACTTACTGATTGGTCTTCTAGAGGTCTTATTATCTTGCAGTGCACTCGGAGTGCGGAGTCTGGATGCATGTAACGAATGGCGGCGTCTGACAGATGCACTTGACGCATCTCTGAGACTTCGACAACGAATCTCCTTTGTTGAGGCGCAGAGAACCAAATGTGCAGCGCTCTAGAACATAAGCAATCCGTTTTCACATTCGTATGTAATTGAAAGCAAGTTGGGTCATTAGTTCTGTAGAAAATATTTTGGAAAGAGTTGACCATATTAAATATTTGGGGGTTATAATTCATTCTAAAATGATTTTCAATTTACATATAGATACTTGTATTAATAGATCTAATCAACTATTGGGTTTAATTAGAAGGACATGTAAACATTTTTATTCTATTGGTACTTTTAGAAATCTATATTTAACTTTAATTAAACCTATATTGATATATTGTAGCATGGTGTGGTTTCCAAATACTCAAGTGAATATTGATAAAATGGAAAATGTACAACATAAAATTTATCAGAAT
Organism: Zhengitettix transpicula; assembly: GCA_037074705.1. NCBI lineage: Eukaryota > Metazoa > Arthropoda > Insecta > Orthoptera > Tetrigidae > Zhengitettix > Zhengitettix transpicula. The sequence continues at coordinate 116,530,774 of CM073592.1, read as the reverse complement.
AATGTATTGTAAGTTAAAACAGGAAGATCCTTATTTTCATCATAACTATGAACATATCTCTTCTCTTAAAAAGATACCTTCTTCTAGAATTGAATTTGATTTTAAATTTATTTTTCAAGTATGTATGATATGATTGTCCAGATTTATTAAAATCATTAAATTTTAAAGTTTCTGGTATAAATTCAAGACAGAGAAACATGTTTGTTATAAAATATTACAAATATAATTAAACACAGAATAATCCGTTAACAAAAATTTGTAAAAAGATTAATAAATATGATATAGCTTTTTATAATGATTTACAATGATTATAAATTTAGTTAAAATAAATAGAACGTATTATTTTTCTGTTTAAATATAAACTAAAATGTAGAACTAAATATTAGGATCTATATTTTGTATTTGTAATTTGAATATTTGTTTTAAATAAGTATAGTGGTACTGCAATTTAAAGAATTTTCTACATACTTACACGAATTTAAATGCAAATTGTGGCACATTATTTTAATTTTATTTATATAGTCGCGTAGAGTAATACGAGGCATGTTCAGTAAGTAAGTGTATTATATTTTTATAATTTTTAAGAAAAAGTGTATTCGAAAAAAATTACAGGATATTGTTGATACACTTGTTGAATATTTTCCCCACATAATCGCCTTCCCGCATGTGTGCATGTGGTGAACCGTGACACAAGCTTCTTTATTACCTCCTCGAATAACTCTCCCGCCAGATCCTTCCCCCACTTCAGAACCTGCTCGTCAGTTGAAAATTTAATTACTCAGGGAGGTGAAAAGATGTTAATTGGAAGGCGCCAAGTAAGGGGATTACGGGGGGTGGTTCAAAACATCCCAACCTTATCTGACTAAGAGCGCGTTGGTGGCTAAGGCTGTGTGAGGACGGGCGTTGTCGTGCAACAAGCACACTCCTCTCGTCAGTATTCCTCTCCTTTTGTTTTGAATGCTTCTTTTGAGTTTCTTAGGGTCTCACAATATCGCTGTGCATTGATGGTCCCCTACTGAGGCAGAAATTGGACCAAAATTATACATTTTCGGTCCCAAACCACTGAGGCCATGTTTTTTTTGCCCTAAATTGTGAGGTTTTTTGGTGTGACGCCAATATGACGACGGACCCTTCTTTGTGGTTGTTTTTTGCTCCACCAACAGGAAGCAAACAGTTGTGAAGTAGTTTAAGGCTTCACTGTCAAACTGGCATTGATTTTTCCTTGAGAACAGGGTAGTAACACAGCCCTGGAGCAAAGCATGTAAACCCCGGGAGGTGCGAGAAATGAGATTATTAAGAGACAACAGTGAGGATAAGGCGAGGCGAGCACTTATGAGTATAACTTGAGTGCGTCAAATTAAAATTCAGTGAAGGAGTGGAGTCAGTATTCCCGCGAATTATTAAGTTGGTCTAACTGCGGCGAGTAGAAGGAGATTTGGTGTTGAATAATTTATAATGGATAAGGTCGCAGTGCCGCTATGGCATCTCGACAAGATCCGCCACTGGTATGCAAACTGCATGTGCATGCTAAACATCCCGCCTGGTAACGACCGACCCATAACCTAAATTATTGGACGCTGCTGAAGTTCACGAAAATATAAATAAAAACATATTATACATTTACGGAACCAAAAAATGTATCTCTGCTACTAGGTCCTAATCCCCTGACAACAATGTTGTGAAATTAGTCAAAATTATATTGAATGTACCACTGTGATCAAAAAGTAAGATGAAATTGTCATTAAAAACTCCCAGGTATTAGGAAGGAAGGTAATTTTTTTTCCTAGGTTGGTAGGACTATCTATAATATTTGCCAAGCGTCTGTTTGTTAAAAGGTTTAATTATCTCCAAATTACACGTGTTTTTGTAAACAACCAAAAGAGAATTTATCGGTTTTTGCAATGGGTGATTTTGTTGAGCAAAGAACTTGCATCAAATTTTGTTTGCGGAACGAATATTCTTGTGCGGACACGTTGAAGGCCTTTGGTGATCAAACTATGGCACAAAAAAACGTTTATAAGTGGTACAACGAGTTCAAAGAGAGCCGAGAACGCGTTGAAGACGAACCGCGCTCTGGACGACCATCAACGTCTACCGACGAGGGCCACGTACAGAAATCAAAGATTTGGTGCTTGAAAATCGTCGATGAACAATTAGAGATCTCGCTGATAGTGTTGGAATATCATTTGGCTCAGCCCAGACTATTTTGAAGAATTTTTGTGTCTCAAACGCGTCAAGTCTCGATTGGTGCCAAAATCGCTCAATTTTTTGGAAAAAAAGCGTCTCGTTGATGTGTGTGAAACTTTGCTGTCTGACTATCAGGACCACTTGAAATGCATCATTACTGGAGATGAGACTTGGATTTACGCATACGACCCTGAAACCACCGACCAATCCAGCGAATATCGTGCAAAAGGTGAAGCAAGACCGAAAAGACCACGGCAAAGTCGATCGAAAATCAAGGTCATGTTGACAGTTTTCTTTGATTATCGTGGTGTGGTGCACTATGAATTCCTTCCGCCCGGCCAAACTGTCAACAAATAATATAATTTGAGCGTTATGCGTCGTTTGCGTGAAGCTATTCGTCTGGAACGGCCGGAATTATGGGCGAACAACTTTTGGTTCCTTGACGATAATGCACCATGTCATACTGCATTGGTTCTTCGCGACTGTTTTTGCCAAAAACTCGACTCATATCGTTCCGCAACCACCGTATTTGCCTGATTTGGCTCCGTGCGACTTCTGGCTATTCAGCAAACTCAAAAGACACCGTTTTGACACCATTCAGGAGATAAAAACCGAATCCAAGAAGGTCTTGAAGGCTATACCGGAAAAAGACTTTCCCACTGTTTCGAGGACTGGAAAAAGCGTTGGAAAAAGTGCGCTTTATCGGACGGGGATTACTTTGAAGGGGATGAAATTGATTTGGAAGAATAAATAAAGAATTTTTTTTATCAATAAATTCACCTTACATTTTGTTCACAGTGGTATTATTTAGATTCGTGTTATAAAAACTGAGTTGCAGTTTAATTTATAATAAAATTGAAAATTAATTGTTTTATTTTAAGTCAGTTGTTAATAAGAATAAAGTGTTCCCCTCCGTAATTAAATTTTTACCCTTGACGTGCAGAACTAGCAACGCCATATAGTGAGCGTAGCAAAAACTTCCATTATGACACTACGAAGCAACAGAAGAATTATTTCCTTAAGTTTAACAAATAATTTTTTGTCTGCTCGGTTGTAGTTGAAAAAGTTTCCAGTAGGTGCGTTAGTGTTCTGTAACGTCACTATCGTTGATGACGTCACGAATATTAATTTGCATATATCGCAGTAATTAAGGTTGATTTGTGAAAATAGTGTTTTCGACGAGTCTTAGAATATTCTTAGCTTCATGTATGTTGATTTTCATGTTAATAGGCCGTTTCTGAAACCGTATTTGGGTAAAATTCTCGAGATTCCATATTGATTCTCTGTTTTTCCTTTTCTTGTAAAGTCAAATAGAATTTTCAATTAATTTTATAATTACAATCACTAACTTAAGCACCCATCACAACGCGAAGAGAAAAATGTTTCAGCTATAGTTTACATAATTTTATTAATGTCAAAAATAAAATGCTTATTCATTAAATAGCCCAATCATTTACCTGAATATATTTTTATTTATTACAGACTTATTGTGCTATTAGCTAAAGAAATACAATAGTTCTTGTTTCATTTAATTTTGCAATGATGTTGTGGTACGGACTTAAATTTATTATTCAATTTGTTCTTTCTGTAAGAATAATTTTGGCAATATTGAGAATAGGTAGGTTAAATCACTTCTTATCTAATACATTAATTTAAATACTTTTTCGGGCTTATATAAATAAATACCCGGGCAACGCCGGGCAACCAGTTAGTAGTTATATAAAGAAGTAGCTACTCAACAGACAAAAAAATTAAGTGAAAAATTAATACCACACAACGTTTATGTAATCCTCATGTCTTCCCATATCTTTGTCGTTGCGATCCGCCTTTTAAAGAAAAAATTATTTCTGTTAAATGTGTTTCGCTTGGGAAAGGTAAAAATTATCAGCAAGAAGCGGTGAAATAAAGGACGTGTTATATTTTGATGTAACGCTAAATTCGGATTGAAAAATAGCCAATTCGTTATAGTTTTCTCATACGGAAAATCGACTTAGTTTATTTATTTATGTATATATTTAATATGATAAATATATAGCGAAATAACAGACAAAAATTAGTGCTAACTGAATAGCTCACCATTTTTCTGGAATCCTTGTAGCTTTCGTCAGGGGATTCAATAAGACACCAGGTGGCAAACTCAAAAGCAAAGCTGAAATCATTTTTTTTTGTTTATGAATCTACAAGGATTGCAGAAATATTGTGTGGTATTAATTTAGCACTTGTTTTTGTCTGTGATTAGATATGTATTTATATAATTGCTTAACAAATATGTAATTCATATCAATGTATGTATATATTTTTTTATTTAGAATGTGAAGCCTTCAGGATTCTGACCACACTGCGCACCAAGGGAGTTTTTCCAACAAACCGACGACCACAAACCGGAAGATCAATTAGTTTTCGGTAAGTGACATTCACAATGCGTGCAATGAAATGCTTCCGGAATATAGTCGAAGCCGTGAGGCATCATATAGCAAATTATAAATTAAACCGGATTGTTAATACGATGTATTTTTTTTACTCTTTGTTATTCTTCGGGTTAAGGGTCCCTAATCGTTTGGTGTTCGTGAGTAGATTGCGAAAATGTATCGTGACTGCGCAACATGTCGTTGGACAATGCAAGGTCAAGTATGCCATTATTGGGAGGCGGTGATTGTGTATTTAGGTCGAAAAACATACGGGCTATATTTGTGTTGATGACTTGTGGGGATTTGTCACTGAGCCAAAAATCGGAGATGGAAATTGTGACTGTAAAAATAAGAATTGCAAGGCGATAGCGTGCAACGCGTTGGGTGACATCAGGAAAATCATTTATTTTGCGCATATGGAAAACTCCTACGGCGCAGGAAAGGGTTGTCAAAAAATACGATAGGGTTACATTGAGCAGCAGAGCGTTCTTGGGTCGTAAGGTAATTCGAATACACTATCAGTTGGAAGCCAAATCTGCGACCACTTTGACGGCGTGAGGAAGTCTGCAAGAGAATTCTCTCGCAGGTGAACCTTCACAGAGAGCTCTGGCGGAGGCTACCTGTGGGGATGCCTTCACATCTCTCTGGTTTTTATGTCTAAAGTTCCCACATGCCGAGGCACCTCGGCCTGTTTTGAGAGGTGTATGTTCCGGGGTTGCAGAACATTGGGCATACGTTAAGAGTTGTTCGCTATTCCTTTTGGAATAGTCGGCCAGATGCCTCCTAAACCGCTCAAGGCACGGCGACGGGAAAGCTGCGACCCCACAGCAAACCCCTCTCCCGCCATCGGAAGGGTGTGGGACAAGTACCAAATACCTGACCTATCTGATGCAGGTTTTTCTAGGGTTTTCCCTGAATTACTTTTAGGCGAATTGCCGGGTAGGACCGTTAAACCATAGCCCGGGGGCTACCTTCCTCTACCCTTCCGCATCCCCCCTTTCAAATCCCTTCCTATGCTATTAAAGGGGAGTTGACAGCATGTGGATTACCCTCATGCAGCCTGTTACCCTAAAAAAAAAGTGGTTGCGCGTGTCAGGCAGGCTCACAAACGCGACGAAATCGGGTTGTTGTCAGTGATCATGGCGAGGTGGATTTTACATAAAGCTGGAAAACAGCCGAAGTATCGACGGCTCGTCGGAGGTGGCGAATCAAGAAGCGGCGACTCGAAGACTGAGCTGCAGTACTCAGCAACAGCAATCGTAAGCCTAGTCATCATAGCAAAGAAACAAAATTTTCTATTTTGTCAAAATCCCTGTCATTTGAAAAATGAATGCCTCACGATCCTATGTATGGTAAGTTTACTCTGGTAGTCTAGCATCCGATAATTTGTCTCATATTTTCGTTATGCAAGTACCCCTCGTTATGGTACAAGAAGTTGGAACGGGAAAGTATCATGTATTGTAAATTACCTGAAGGAAAAATTCTGGAAGATCGATTGCGAAGAGCGCCTGCCTAAGAAATCCTATCACCAACAGCAGAGAAGTGTAACCGGTACTTGGAGGTAACCTGTCAATTTTGTATATGTAAATGGCCGCATAATCTTTTGCAGCCAAATTTTGGTTCCAAATTAAAAGTCCTATTGTAATTATATGACCGTGGGATACTCAAGCTTTGTATCATGAGATATAAATTTAATAATTATTCTGATAAATTCTCAACACTAGCAAGATCAAAACAACATTTAGCCATTAGAACGTGATCTCTGGCACGAGTACGTGTGAAATCTACAATTTGCGGCACATCACCTCTGAGGGAAGAATATGTGACGACTTATTCCGTCTTCATGGCAGGCATCTAACTTACATGAACGAGCACGATAATGTCTACATCTATGGTATCGTGGATTGGAGCACAGGTTGTCTATGTGGCTGCTGTTGAGCGACTACTCAACAAACAATTGGCCTCAGGAATTGGAATATTTTTAAGCAGAGACAATGATTGCATTATGTGAAAACTATTTCAATCTAATCTTGATTTGATTTTTATTAATGACACAAGTCCTCAGTTGAGGAGCCGTGCCAAGGAAAGCAGACCTACGAGGATTCTGATCTTTATGTACCTATAGTATACTTGTGGCAATAAATACTTTCAGACATTGATCGAAGGACACTCAAGATATACTGTGATTATATTGGCACAAGTATGCGCTGACTGAATCTGCGAAATGAGCTGGATTTGACAACAGGAACTCAGAACGTATTAACAAAATCATACTCACTAAATCGACACTGAGTCGGGGTATTGATAAAACTTCATGGTACTGAAACCTGACCTTACGCATCTGCGAGTTTTTGATTCCGTGATATATTCAATTTTCATGAAGAATCGACTTAAATAACATAGTAGCAAGGCGTCTTTATTAAGTACTAGCTGAGTTCTCGGCGTTGCCCGGGTATTTATTTACCACCACGGGTAATGCAAGAATTAAACTCAGCGACTCCTATAACCTCGGAATCGACGCTAATCTTGGTCTTCTTTTTTTGCATTAGATTTTATGTAACCCCTCCCACCACCACCTGTACGGTAAGGGTGCTTTCCTCCTTTGGCTTTTGGAGTTGAAATTTTCACTTATAAGTTCTAGTACGACTCTATCAAATTAAGCGACCCCGAAAACTAATTATTTGACTCTAAAAACAGTCGTTTTAGCATTTTTTAAAACCCTCCCCCACCCCCACACCTAGAGGCTGAACTACGACTTAACTGGCACAGTGAATGTCAGAATTAAACACTTTGAATTCTATAACCCTGAAACTATTCCCGATTATTTTGGGTTATTTTTATGTAACCCCTCACCACTGGTGCTTAAAGGGGTTGAAATTACACACTAAAAACATCTTAATAGAAACTATTAATCAGATCGACACCTAATATCGGTCCTTTTAGCATGTTTTTAAATTTCAAAAGTTGGAAGTTGCCTAAAGGTTCGAAATGCCGAAAGAAACCGTCGCGGGGGTGCGCACAAGAACTCATCTAAGTTTCATAGCAATCGGATGAAGTTTTAGGAGTACATAGAGGGCAAACAGACAGACATTCATTTTTATATAAAGAGAGATGATAACTGCGTTAAAGGATAAAAGATTTTGGATCCGAACACGGATAAGGTCTGTACGAATAGTCGAAGCAGATGCTGACCACAGCAATCTTCTAGACAGAACAATTTTAAAAGAAGAAAACCAATGTTGTCCCAAATACAAGATTAATGGCCAATAGCAGTTTCGTTAAAATATGTTTAACTGATGAAAACGCACAATAGTTTCATGAGACAAAGGGAAGGATATTTTGACAGCGAAATGAATGTTAAAGGAGAACCACAACAACGATCGTCAGAACTAAGTAATAAAGATGTAGCACCAGCAAGATTGGCATACAACAAGCTGTAGCCTAATCGGATTACATGAGAGAACTGACTCCACGAGAACAAATATTATGGACCGCTTCCGCAAGAGAGTAAATACGTAGTTTAAATAAACGTCGACTATGGGAGTTTCCAATTCTTCCATTCAGAAAGAAACGATTTCATGAATATGTGTTTTCAAAGGACAAGAGAGTGGCAGAAATTTTCAGACAGATATTGGCGGTTTGGTACGTTTTGGGTTTTCACAAAACGTTCGATAAAATTTCTGCAAAACGTTTGATCCAGTAGTTAAATATTAGACCATCAGATTTTTAATCGTTGTAGTTACTCAAAGTTTCGGCCTTTTCTTGTCAAATCTGAAAACCTCAACAGTGAATTATCCGAATATATGGGGCAGTCACAGATTTCCAGAAACTGGAAAAAAAAATTACGGAAAGTCTCTATGGGTTGAAGGAGTCTGTAGCTGTTGTGGAATAAAAACACTTAACAAACACAAGGATTTATTCGCAAGCAATCGTCTGTATTTCCAGATGGAAGATGATTCTGTCCTGAGGAGGGACTTGCTAGTAACAATTCAGAATAAACGGCAAAAGGTAGTCAAGTTTTACAAGATTATTTGGACTAACGTGAAATAAAACATGTAGGAATCCAGGTCGATTAAAGAAAGATAAATAGGTTGTTTCTGCTGGACGGATTGTCGGAAGTTATTTCAGCTGTTTTTCCGGCGCCGTGTTTGGAGCAGCCGTGCCGTGAGCAGGCAACAGTCCCTTCCTCAATCCTGATCGCAGAGCGAGAAGGTATAAAGTTTTCCGAAGAGCAACTTTATCACTCTTGGTTTTCACATTAAGTGAATGTAATATAAGTTTAATGTATAACATTTCTGAAACTTTTAATTCAGGCATGGAAAGTAAACGATAGCTTGGTCTAGTCACAAGAAACCTTTTATTGCAGTGTCAAAATATGTCATTGTCTCTTCTAGTCACGAATTATTGTGGCTGCAGAAGTTAATCGTGGATTTCAGTATTCAATATAAGAAGACATTTTTAAATAGATAACGAGGGCTATTGTGAATCGATTCATTGAATCAGGTGGTTATGGAACTCGAACTAAGCATCAATAAGCACGGAATCATCGTGAAAAGGATTACTTTTAGGCGAATGCCGGGTAGGATCCTTAAACTGTAGCCCGGAGGTCCTAGTTAACCCTTGGCTATCTTCCTCTACCCTTCCGCATCCCCCCTTTCAAATCCCTTTCTATGCTATTAAAGGGGAGTTGCCACCATGTGGATTACCATCATGTAGCCTGTTACCCTAAAAAACTCAAGAGTTTTTTAGTCAAGGAAGCTTGTGAGGTCTTCTCTCAGATCTCGCATGTGAACCTTTCCGTAGAGCTGGGGGGCTCTGTCTTTTGTGATGCCTTCTCCTCTCTCTGTTTTTTTGAACTAAGGTTCCCAGAAGCCGAGTCATCTCGGTCAATTTTGAGAAATGTCTGTTCCGGGGATGCATACGGTGGTTTTGTCTGCTATTCCGATTGGAATACACGGCCAGCTGCTCCTAAACTGGTCAGAGCATGGTGAAGGAAATGCTGAATTCCCAAGAAAACACCTATCCCGCCATCGGATGGGCGTGGGATCACATGTCCGATCTACCTGACGTAGGGGTTTCTAGTGTTTTCCCTGCAACATATTTAGGCGAATTGCCGGGTAGGATCCATTAAGCTATAGCCCAGGGCCCTACCTTTCCGTATTCCTCTTTTCATTCCGTTTCTTATGCTATAACAGGGGAGTTGCCACTATGTGGATTACTCTATACATAGCCAAAAAATTAATAACCACTATTTAGGGCAAAATATCATGGCTATAATATTTTGGGACCGAAAATACATAATTTTGGTCGAATTTCTGCTTCAGGGGGAGACCATCAATGCATTGTGAGATCCTAAGAAATCTCAAAATGAACATTCAAAACAAAATTACTGGAATTCTGAAGAGAGGAACGTGCTTATTGCAAGATAACACCCGTCCTCACACAGCCTTAGCCACCAACGCGCTCTTAGACAGATTTGGTTGGGATGTTTTGAACCACCACCAGTATTCCCCTGGTTTTGCGCCTTCAGATTACCATCTTTGCACCTCCCTGAAGGCACACATGAGTAGAATTAAGTTTTCAAATGACCAATGGGTGCAGAAAGAGGTTCTGAAGTGGGGGAAGGAGCTGGTGGGAGAATTCTTCGAGGAGGGCGTAAAGAAGCTTGTGCCACGGTTCACTACATGCATTGAAAGGGATGTCGATTATGGGAAAATATAGTCAACCAGTGTATCAACAATATCCTGTAATTATTTTTTGTAATACACTTTTTACAAATAAACTATAAATACTCGTAATACTTTCCACTCAAATTCACTGAACTAGTTTTCTTTCTGTAAGATACGCGTGTTAACTGTTCAGTTGTTCTATTATTATTCAACGCGCGGCACAATTTAATTGTCTCTAACGGTTTAGAAATTGTATCAATGTGTGATTGTTAATATTAGAATAGGTGTGCTTTTGGATTCGCTGTTTATTTCATATTGTTCAGATTATAATTGCAGGACCGGGAATTGAACTCGAAAGGTGAAACGTCTATCTCAGAGCCAGAGAGAAATATTTCTCGAGACAGTAAAGTTTGGGCGCGAAAGTACGAGAGTCTCTGGAGTTTGCCAGCTATGGACCAGCTAAGTGAAACATTTTGGGAGAGCTCGGCCACCGCGGACATTTGCTGTAACCAGGCGCCGCAATCTTGAAGGGTTTTTGCCATTTGGTAGTCTGTTGGCGGGGTGATTTAATTTATTCAGTAACACGCACAGTCCGATCAACGAAACATCTCGCACCTCATTTTCATCCGAAATTTCCTGAGAGCCCGTTTTGCTCCTAGTCGTGGGACATTTCCTGGACCGCAATTATCCTCACGCTGACCTTCCCTCCCGAGCGGAAATGATAACAAAAGCCATATTGGGTAATGTCCTTAGTAAAACTGGAAAATAAATTTTAAAGCGATGGAGCTCTTGATCCTGTAACATGTGGTTACCTGAAAATTTCTGTTACTTAACAAAAATAAAACGAAACACATATGAAAACACATTAAATTTGCAACTACTACATTTTCGAAACAAATTTCATTGTATTCAGGACAAGTCAGAATTTTCGTAAAACTGGTGTTAAAAATATGAAGGAAACCACAAGGACAGTACATTAAACCTTTGTTAGTAGTATTCATCTCAATGGTATGAAAAAACGATTTTAAGAAATTGATCAATTATTTATAGTGACATTTCCGTAAATCTTACCCTGATCGGTGCGTTTAGAGTTCTTCTTACGAATGATCCGATCTCTTTTTGTAGCTGAAACAAATAGGAGATACAATGTAACTTTGCATATGTTTTTAATATTTATGTTACAATTAAAATACTTTACGTATTGGGTAACTAACGGCAGCGCCAATCAATGGGACAGCAGGAATCCTTTCCGTAGAAAACCGGAGCACAGGTGGTGAGGGTTTCGACGGATTCACGAAGAAGAACATCACAGCTCGAATTGCGACACCATGGGCCCTCCAGAGTGCCTGCGGCAAAAAAAAATATCTCTTATATATTCAAAGTGAAAGAATTTTGTTCCAGACGATATTTTCCGAAGAAGTGTTTTATAATGTACGGAATAGCGAAACCATTCTCCAAATGTCGTTCATGTTCCTCTTTTGTTTCTTTACACACAACCAATTAATATTACTGTCTTAGTTTGAGACGAAATTCGACGTATGTGGAACAGAGGTTGCAATATCAACATAATTATCGGCCATGTTCGTTGTAGATAATAATAATTTATTTTCTAGTTGTAAGGATCACAAAAATAGCATTACATAACTCAGACGAAATTTAATAATGAAGTTAATCACAGTGTTTTGTCCCTAATTTGTGACTTCATTGATTGTTAAGAAAGAGATATATTAGAATTTTATTAGTAATTTAAGAAAAAAAATTCTTCAATGAAATAAAGTATTCTAAATAATTTGTATATAATTCCAAGACCATCTACTAATATCTTCCAAAAAGCAACATATAAATACATTTTGAGTAAATTTCAAAGGCATTGTCCGACTCTCTGCCTGTTGTAACCGAAATTAGGAAATGAACGTCGTCTTAATATATTTTTTATTATATTAATTGATTTGGGCGTCTTGCTCGTTCCTCCGACGAGTGCGAACGTGTTTTCGTGAGCTAGACTTTGTTTACCTGCTTCGGAGTATCCGTTAAATTGCATTCACGCTGCACCTAGGTGGCTGCCACGAAGGAAACCAATTATAAGTGTCGTGAAGTGTGTCGAAGAAGCAAAAGAACAGATTCAAATTAAATAATGCTCCCTGCGGGGAACATTTTCGGACACGCAAATAACGTGCAACTAACAAATTTTATACCGGGCGATCCATCACTACGAGGGTGGTCTGAAAAGTTTCCGACCTCAATGAGAAAATGGCAGCACTAGTAAATAAAAGCTAGTGAATTTCGTTGTTCATCTGTTGACAGTTACTCAGCAAAGTTTCAGCTATTTTCGACGCGCAGTTGTTATGTAACAGTCGTTTGAGTGATTTGATGTTAGTATTTTTGTGAAAATGGAAAAAATCGAGTATCGAGCTGTTATTAAATATTTGTTTTTGAAAGGCAATACGCCTACACAAATCAAAGATGAGTTGGATTCTGTGTATGGGGACACTGCACCATCATTTTGGGCAGCTGAATTTAAACGTGGCCGTAAGAGCTTGCGAGACGCTGAACATTGGGGACGTCCAAAAACTGCAACTACCGACGAAAACATCGCCAAAGTTCACCAAATGGTGCTACACGACCGCCGAATTAAAGTGAGAGAGATAGCAGAGGTCACGAACATGTCAAAAGAACGTTTTTGTCAACATTTAGGCATGAGAAAGCTGTCCGCGCGTCGGGTGCCGCGTTTGCTCACGTTAGACCAAAAACGTGTTCGGATGAACATTTCCAATGCTCTGTTGGCGAAGTTTAGGCGCAATAAATCCGAGTTTTGGCGCCGATTAATAACTGTAGATGAAACTTGGATACATCATTATACGCCCGAAACGAAAATATAGTCCAAAAAGTGGACTGCAAAGGGGGAACCATATCCAAAAAAAGCAAAGACTGTTTTTTCGGCTGGGAAAGTGATGGCGACTGTTTTCTTGGGATAGACATGGAGTTATTTTAATCGATTATCTTCAAAAAAGAAAAACCATTACAGGAGCATCATTACTTGACAAGCTGAAGGCAGAACTTGCGGAAAAAGAAAATCCTGTTTCACCAAGACAACGCACCGTCTCCCACCTCAGCGGTTGCCATGGCGATAATCCACGAATTACGGTTTGAACAGCTTGACCATCCGCTTTACTCACCAGATCTAGCCTCAAGCGACTTCTTCTTGTTCCCTCATCTCAAAAATGCGCTCGGAGGACAGAGATTTTCGTCAAATGAAGAGGCAATCACCTTCGTGAACATTTATTTTGCAGAGAAAAACGCCGAGTACTTTTTGGACGGGTTACAGAGATGGGAGCATCGCTGGGAGAAGTGTGGAGAGCTACAAGGAGACTATGTTGCAAAATAAAAATAAAATAAAAAATATCTTCTATGTTGTTGGAAACTTTTCAGACCACCCTCGTAAATGTGCATCATCATCCACAAAAGTCAACCAATCAACAACAAATTTCACAGATGGCCGCTGTTTCCTGACCACAAATGCAGTTGCACCCATCCGTGTTGCACCAATCGGAGGAGTATCCAGGTCAGTCAATAAATAATCAATTCACATTAACACTTCCACCAACTTGGACAATTAATGTAACAAGCACACACAAGTTGAACCAAATTACGACATATCTTCCGACCACACACTTATTATAGCTTCCATTAGCTCATCAGTTTTAAATATAAAACGTACACCGAAGTTGTATAAAGCAAAAAAAGACGGGGTCCTGTACAGAAACGACATAACAGATCAAATTAATTTATAAACAAGATTAAAGACACTGAACTAGGTGAGACAGTTATTACGTTCATCACAGCAATGCAGCAAGCTGCCAAGCAAGCTACAGCTAATTTCGGCACACAAAGGAATATTGATAATGTACAGCTTGGAAAAAAAAAACCTTATCGTAGAAAAAAGAAAAGCTAGAAAAACTTGGCAACGGAGTCATATCCCATCAAATGATGCACGTTATAATGGACTAAGCAATCTACTTAGATTAAAACTGAAAGATCTTCGAGACAACAATTTCTATAACTACATAATAAATCTCAGTAGTTATGACAATAGTATTTGAAGGTCAGTTAAAATTTCAAGAAAACCAGAAACACCGATTCCACGCATTCATATTGAATCTCCATATATCGCACCATGGGCTAAAAGTAACAAAGAAAAAGCAGATATCTTTGCAGAACATCTGGCAACTGTGTTTACCCCAAATAACTATATACCAGACACAGACTTCTTAAATGGGAATTCCGCGAATACACCTGAGAATACAGTACAATACTTCACCATCAAAGAAATACGTCAAGAAATATCTCTCGTAAACAACAAAAAAGTTTCAGGAATAGACCAAATTACTCCCAAAATTCTCAAAAAGCTTCCCAAGAAATATATTTTTAACCCAGTAATCAGACTTCAACACTGGCCAGAAGAACTGAAATTCTCATAAATAATTTTAATACCCAAGCCTGGAAAAGACCTAAAGAATGTAACTTCTTATAGACCAATAAGTCTTCTTTCAACGGTAGCAAAATTATTAGAACGGTTACTTCTCCATCATATCACATCTCTTCAAGACATAATTCCAGATCATCAATTGGGGTTTCGTCAACAGCACTCTACAACTCAACAGTGTCATCGTATAGTTAATGCTCGACAAGTATCTCTAGATGACAAAAAGTACTGTACAACAGCATTCCTTGATGTGAGTCAGGCATTCGACAGTCTGGCACGCAGGACTGTTATCCAAGATCAAACACCTACCGCCGGATCCTTACTGTAAGCTAATACAATAATACCTCGAAAATCGCAAATTCAGAACGAGAGTAAACCAAATCAAAGCAGGCGTTCCCCTATCCTATTATTAATATATTGTAATACTAATTAGAGGCCAGTAATAATTGTTTAAATAATTGGATTGTTTAGCGGTACCAATTCTTCAAAGACAACAATGTGTCATCAGGGAGCGGAGGAAAATTTTGAAAGTAACAAACAGCGTGGCCTAAGTTTAAAATTTAACCGAGAGAGAGTTATAAGTTTTAAAAGTCCAAGTGTAAAGTCTGAACCGAGAGATATTCTGTAAAAACTGCAGAATATAATCAAATATTTAGCGCCACTTTCAGATACCTATGCATATTGAACTTAACATTTTCCACGTAAAGACATAGAGTAATAATATGTCTGGCTGTTGACCGGAGGTGCGGCTGATCCAGTTCCCGGAGAGAAAAAAACAAGAACTACGACCGTGTGGTTTGACCATCAAGTGTATAATCAGTGATTAATGAACTTTTAGTGTAAATTGTGTCCCCAAGCCCCGAAACTAAGTCTGGTACCAGCAGGACATTAGTAAGTAGAAACAAAATAATTAAGTTTGTAAACGATAGTTAAAGGTAGTCGTCAGATTTCGTATTTCGTACGTCTCAATTTTGGTTTTGAATTGTTAATTACTTAAATTAAAAATATTTGTTTGTTCTTTACTTATCAAGCCCAGTTAAATGACCATGAGAGAAGTGTTATTAAATTGCCAAACTTTGTGTGTATTTAACCACAGAGCAAATGTCGTAAATTTATACTCAATAATTAAAGTTATTTGTAACACTAAATAATCATCTGTTAATTAATCTTTGGTAAATTAAAAGCTTTCTTTTAATCATACTTATTTGTTAACAATTCATTTAATTAATTATCTCTCCTGTTAATCATTACAATATACTTGCGATCTACCTACTACCACAACTACAATTACAGGAACACTCGCTGATGATACAATTATCATGGCCATAAATGAAGATCCAATAACGGCAAGCAAAAATTTACAAGACCACCTTAATCTACTTCAGGAATGGATAGATAAATGGAAAATCAAAATTAACCACTTAAAATCAGTGCAGGTAACATTTACTCTTCGGAAACAACAATGCCCTCCAGTAACTATGAACAACTCCAGGTACCGGCACATGTGAAAGATCTTGGAATGTATATCGACTCGAAACTAAGTTGTCGGTACATATAGAAAATAAAAAGAAACAATGGACATACACCTTCGTATACTGTCTGATTGGTAGAAGGTCAAATCTATCTCTAGAAAATAAATGCCATCATCAAACCGACTTGTACCTTCGTCATTAAATTATGGGGATGTGCGAGCAAAAGCAATACGGTCACTATACAAAAATCGCAGTCGAGAATCCTCAGAGCCGTAGTTGATGCTCCTTGGTATGTTCGTAACCTAACTCTACATCATGATCTACGAATACCGTACATCAAAGATATAATTCAAGAGAGAGAAATGAAACACCATGAAAGAATAGAAACACATACGAACCCACATTGCTGGAACACAGAATCAACAGAAGACTGAAGAAATGCTGGTCAATTGACCTTACAAGGTTGTAACCGGGAACCAATCATTTGAGAGGACCCCATCAGGACAGTAATGAATTCAATTATGTAAATGAATTCTAAGCCAACAAAAATAGCACATAGAATGTGATTCTGATTGCTATTAAATAAAATAAGTAAATAAAAAATTAATTGATTGGCCAATTATTAATTATTTATTCAGACGTAAAGCAACTTTTTTATTTATCGTAAAATTAACATAATGCAAAAGTAAAAATAAAACAAGTTAAAAATAAACTTGTCCGTGTTATCCATTTTGAAAAGAAACAAATTATTTTTCGATCCTTGTTGGATTATAAGGAAAGTTTCCGGAGATAACGTTTTAATGGAAGCAATACAGAAAACAAATTTATATCTAGAACACGAGATGGTTGGATCTGCTATTTTAAAAATTCGCCGTTACCACATTTCATAGTATTTCTGCCACTTCTGTCGCAAATAAGTAGTTTAATTTACTGTATTCCGAAAAATTACAACACTTTTCAATATTCGTAAATATATCGCCCAAAAGAATATTTGACATAAAGCTGTTGCCTTCGTAAATGAAAAGTTGTTAAGTGGCCTTGGATTCTGTCGTACTTTCTTCTACCACTTTCGATTTACTTGTAACAGATTGTACCTGCACGGCATCTAAATAGCTTTTTGGATGACCTCTATTTCTCTGTCCATCCGGTTTCACTACGTAAACTTTCACCGGGTTATCGTTGTCGTTCTTATCACCAAGCCTCTCTCTCTCTCAACGGAACGAACTCTGGCGAATGTGATTTCAGATTCTTCGTTTTCAGTTACATACCAGGCGGTCTTTCCCCAGCGTTTGTCTCAAACATTTTATGAGCTTTTTTAATTTTTAATTATAATTATAAAAATCTCCTTTGCCATTTGTGATTTTTTTTAGGGCAACAGGCTACATGAGGGTGATCCACATTGGACAACTCCCCTTTAATAGCATAGGAAGGGATTTGAAAGGGGGATGTGGAAGGGTAGAGGAAGGTAGCCAGGGGTTAACTAGGGCCCCCGGGCTATATTTTAAGGATCCTACCCGGCATTCGCCTAAAGAAATGCAGGGAAATCCCTAGGAAAACCTGCATCGGGTAGGTCGGGCATTGTGTACTTGTCCCACGCCCTTCCGATAGCGGGAGAGGAGTTTGCTGTGGGGACGCAGCATTCCCTTCTCCGTGCCTCGACAAGTTTAGGAGGCAGCTGGCCGACTATTCCAATGGGAATAGCGGACAACTCTTACCGTATGCCCAAGGTCTGCGACCCCGAAACATACACCTCTCAAAACAGGCCGAGGTGCCTCGGCTTGTGGGAACCTTAGTTCAAAAATGGAGAGGAAAAGGCATCCCCAAAGGTAGCCCCTTCGTATCTCTCCTAAAAGGTTCTGCCTGCGAGAGAACATCCCCCGCAGGTTACCTGCGAGAGAATCCTCTCTCAGGCTTCTGTATGCCATTTGTGAGTAGCAGTGACGATTTATATCTGATAAGTTACATTTACTGTATAGAGAGTATTAACATGTCTCAGAAACCAAAATATTGGTCAACATTATTTCTTCACTTTTACATGCATAATTCAGATTTGTATTCAAAATTTTTCCATAAGTTTCTCTTCCACAGGTTATTTTTAAAAATTGAATTCTTACGTTCTTAATGAAGCGTCGGAGACAGTTATAAATCATTTTGAGTTGTTTTATTACAGATGTTTGATACTGACATTATTCTTTCTCCGTCAGCACTTTTTTGCATTTGCATATTCCGTATCGGCTTTGCAAGGATTATACATATATATATATATATATCTTATAGTAACATATGTTATATGTTGCTACACTTTTCCCTTACAGAATTGTAGTTTAGCAGTCCGGGCAGGCAGGATAAAAAACCCTTTTGGTTGCTGGTTACCCCAGCGATCACTCTTCTTTTCACTACCCACCTCGGCTTAAGTTTCCGTCAGCTCAGGGCACCCAGTACCCTACAGTAGAACTCCAAGGCCTTTGGGTAGGTGGGACTTTCACCTCACTAAAACCAGCATGAGGCCTTAAGCCACCTTCTCCTGAAGTGTATTTCTCTCTCTTTTTCTTCTTTCCATAGCTCCTCATATCTTATGGCAGCTGTGTCTAGTATCCTGAAGTTTGAGTGTGACAGTCTACATGAGGGTAATCCACGTGGTGGTAACTCCCCTTTATTAGCATAGGAAGTGATTTGAAAGGG
Source organism: Zhengitettix transpicula (assembly GCA_037074705.1). Lineage (NCBI taxonomy): Eukaryota > Metazoa > Arthropoda > Insecta > Orthoptera > Tetrigidae > Zhengitettix > Zhengitettix transpicula. The sequence goes on along the minus strand of CM073592.1, from coordinate 116,511,873 downwards.
GCAACGCGGAAGGATAGAGCCAATGGTTAACTATATATATTGGATGATAATGCAATAAACCACAAAAATTGCAAGTTGGCTACAACAGACATAGGCGATAATTCACAACGTGACCAGAGTCGGAAAATGAGTCAGATGCAATTTTAGTGAATCCTGTGAAAGAATATTTATCCGGGTTCTCACTCGGGTGCCAACAGCGATTAAACCGTGATGTTTCGAAGACCGCAAGCCCTGTTATCATCTTCTAGAATGCATCAGTGGCACAACGAGTGATTGTTAACCTATCGGACAAGGAGCTGGATGCTAACACCACCTCTTCTCTCTCCAAATGTCTAAACTATGCCCCAACTCAGGATACGATTTCAGCCAGAGACATTATTTGTGTTGTTGAGTAGGCTATCTACAACCTTCCGTCAGGCAAGAGGTATGCCGTACCATCTGCAGATCTAGACCACCAAAATCCAATATGACCGCAGGTGAGCGGAAGGCCATCCTAACTCTGCGTAAGGACGCGAACACGAATTACGAATTGGATAAAATATGTATATACACTTAACAAAATAAATATATATTCATTAAGTCACAGTTATATATAAATGTAATTGTTTCCAGGATCCTTGTGCCTTTCGTCAGGTGCTAAGAAGATCCTAGAGAAACACAACTGCATTGGTCAGTTGAGTGCTTTTGAGTGTTGTCAACTGACCAGTGCAGTTATGTTTTTCTAGGCTCTTCTTAGCACCTGACGAAGGGACAGGGATCCCAAAAACGTGTGGTATTTATATTACCCTTTTTTTGTCTGTATTGGCTATCTTTATTATTCATTATTTTCTATTAGACGTAATTTTTTTCATTTATAATCGTTTCCATTTAGCAAACCTAAAAATCGCCGATAGAATACCCCGTAGTACAAGGGCGACTTTAGCATGAAGTGGTGTGCAGGGGGGGGGGGGGGGCGAGCAGAATTAAAATTTCTCCGAGATGGTTACAGCGATTGATGACGCCAGACACAAACTATGTTAAGTAAGGATTGTAGTAAAGAAGGTAATCCATCAGAAGAAATTAATGAAAGTGAACAGTTTTAAGAACTTAAATTACTGGATGTGAATAGACTGTAAGAAATCCTGCACAACTTACTGGAGGAGTTCGGTCTGAAAGCCTGCAGGAATGGCTGGTGCAATTTTGTCAACACACGTGGGCTGTAGTGAACAACCCGACAAATTGTTTGGGTACCAAGCTGCGAAATATGAATAGGACTCTGCCAAGAAGAGCGCGAAATAAGCACACACGTGCGTTCCTAAGAGGTCACACTCCAGGCGCTTACTTACGAGGGGGTAGCACCTGCGAAGGAAACTGAGCCCCCATCGTTTGCGACTCCTGTTTATAACTGCCAAGGAAATATTGTAATGTGATGACCTTATAAGTTCTAAAGTGTAAAGTTACATCAGTTTTAACTGTTACAGATTAGTTTCTAAAATATTTGTGTAATAGTTCTCTTTGTTACACGGCCCTCTACTGACCCTTAGGAAAGTTCTCCTCTGAAGCTATGTATTAAAATTAATCAATTTAGTGAAACTTTTTTAGATGCGAAAATATTATAACAATGTGGACTTATTATTAAATTCAAAAATATATTAAAAAGAATATGTTAAGGAATGTACACTACTAATAAATCTTCGCTATTAAAAGGTCCTATTTTTGTTGGAGTTCGCTCGCATAAACCAATATTAGCGGTTAAATCTCTGACTTCCTCACAAATAGACACTGGGAACGCACATGTACGAGCGGCGATTGAACGCTGTTCATAGCCCTGTGGTTACCATAGCCTACGAGAATTCGCCTGGTGAGTTACTCAAAATTGTACTCTTCTTTCACTAACGGGTTATTGAATTAAAATGGTATTAATTACACTCAATACTAACGATGTTTGTAGAAACGAAGGCTAAAAAATCGTTAATTGTCCTTTATAGCTTTCGGTGTGGAATTGGAATTGATGTAAAATATTCTATTTATGTTCCGATTATCTATATAATTTTATGGATGTGCAACCGATACAAAATGGAAGACCCAAAACGGGAACACTCAGATACTTTTTAATTTGATGCTGAAGATAAATTGGGTAGACAAGTTGATTAATAAAATTTTTTGAAAACGTAGGCGAGCGAAGGTGTCTGTAGAGCGTTCTGAATCGAACAATAACGCAGTTATTGAGGAAAATCGTGGCCAGGAACTTTCGTGGTGAAAACCCAATATGGGACTGGAAAAGCAAGCCGAGTTTAATACCGCCTGGGAATGGAAAAAATTCATAGATCGAGCGTTGATTAATTTCAGTATTGATAGTGGGAATACCTCGAGTCGTCTGCCTGCCGGAACTCTAATTGCGAAAAACGCAAAATCTCTTACCCGCCAAGTTGTATGGCGAATATAATCACAGAAGATACACGGAACGGTAAACAAGGAGAGGAAGAATGACCAAAATATCTAAAACCTTTATTAAATATTTAAACTATTAATAAATCTTAGATTGTTGACATAAGATGGTAAATAAAGTTTTTTTGTTTTTAATTAACAAATTACTTTTGATTAACTTGAAAAGCAATGCAGTTGCATAAGCAGAGACGTTACCATTGTTGAGACCACAGTGGTATTTTATTGAGTAACTTACCGTCAAATCCATCATCACAAAAGCACGATTTGCAGGTTGATCTGGGCAGATCTATTCGTTGTCCCTTGAAATATTCATGTCCATCGTAGGTACATTTCAGGTCAGGCTCGTCCCTCGTGGTAGGAAGATCTGAAAGTATTATTACATATATATATTGTAATAATGAAATGGATTAATAATTTAATTGTTCAAGTTGTGGTAGCTATTTAATGTAATAATTAAATATGATGGGTTAATGTAAATGAAAAGCTTATGAACAATTAACAAACAAAAATATTTATTTTGTTTTGTGGCTTTCAAAGAATAAAAGATAATTACAAACAAAATTTGAGATCGGTTCTCTCAGGGCCTTTACTGGGTTTGATAATGAACACAAAAAAATTATTTAAAATCTTATTAACAAAACAGTTCACAATTTACCTAAACAATATGTCGATAGAATGAAAGGCATTAAAAGTGAAGAAATTGACTTTGATTGACAATTAAAAGGGAACGAAATCTGACTTTACCCTTTACCTAATGTTCACAGTTATTATAATTAAAATTTGGTTACTCACTCATTGTCCGACTGGTACCTGCATTCTTTGTTTCCCCTACACAACACTATAGATGCAAATCGTTATTTACACAGATTCTAGTTCTCACAGAATTTACACGCTCACCGGCGAATAGAACGCAGACAAATTTCCGGAGACTTGGATGAACCTCTCCTTGGTCAGCTATCGGATGTCGGTTTTCTAGAGATTTCCCTGCATCACTCTCAGATGAATTCCCGGGTAAGATCCTTAAACTATAGCCCGGGGGCCCTCGTTAACCCTTGACTACCTTCCTCTAACCTTCCGCATCCCCCCTTTCAAATCCCTTCCAATGCTATTAAAGGGGAGTTGCCACCATGTGGTTTACCCTCATGTAGCCTGTTACCTAAAACGCAAAACGCAGAACCTGCGAGCGATGCTCTCTCGTAGGTAGAACCTTGTAGGGGAGACGGAAGGGGCTACCTTTGGGGATGCCTTTTCCTCTCTCCGTTTTTGAACTAAGGTTCCTACAATTCGAGGCACCTCGGCCTGTTCTGAGAGGTGTATGTTCAGGTGTCACAGACCTTTGGCATACGGTAAAAGTTGTCCGCTATTCCCATTGGAATAGTCGGCCAGCTGCCTCCTAAACTGGTCGAGGCAGGGAGAAGGGAATGCTGCGTCCTCACAGCAAACTCCTTTCCCGCTAGCGGAAGGGCGTGGGACGAGTACCCAATGCCCGACCTACCTGATACAGATTTTTCTAGGGTTTGTCCTGCATTACTTTTAGGCGAATGCCGGGTATGATCCTTAAAATATATCCCGGGGGCCTTGGTTAACCTTTGCATACCTTCCTCTACCCTTCCACATCCCCCCTTTCAAATCCCTTCCTATGCTACTAAAGGGGAGGAGTTGCCACCATGTGGATTACCCTCATGTAGCCTGTTACCGCTTCCCCCCAAAAAAAACGTTGTTAACCCTTGACTACCTTGCTCTACCTTTCCGCATCCCCCCTTTCAATCTCTTTCCTATGCTATAAGAGGGGAGTGGCCACTTTGTGGATTACCCTACACATAGCCTGTCTACACTTTTCTCTCTTCTTCATGCCACTGGACATTTGCCATAATAATATGTAATTGTATTTTTCGCATTGTCTTATTTCTTTAATCAACAATTAACATTTGTAGCAACTAATGGCTTCTTTCGGTACTGCTGAATTACACAATTTGATCCCAAAGTAGATCAACCAAGCAGTTAAAAGATCAGCTTCATTTGTCACACAAACAGATTTATTTTTGCAAGGTTGTTTTTTGAAAAACGTTAATTGAGAAGGGAAATAGCAACAATTTAGTATAATTTTCTTGTTTTGTCATTTCTTGTGATGTGGCAACGTAATAGGTCGATATTTCCATGTTAATTGTTGTCAGCTGCTTTACAAGTATTAGTATTCTTTTAATTCAATTTGTATGATTGGCTTATGCAACAGTAGTTTCATTCCGTGTACTGCATACCCATCAGTATTCTGTGCTCACTAAATTGCTTTGCACAGCGCAGAATGGTATGAAAGCCCCGCAAAGAAACGTTCCAGGCCACCTTAGCTAACGTTTTCACCTCGAATGGTTCCGGGCGTTCTGTTCATCCCTCCAAGCGAACTGCTCCTGGCTATAGTTGAAGTATATTTACCGCAATGGACGCCTGTAGAGCAACACTTGTCCGCCTTGTATTGGTGATAGCATCCAGGATCGAGTGGCATTGAGAAGAACTCAGGGCAGTCCGTGTGAACGCACCTGAATTCTGAAACACTGATGACGACTGTGTAGTGTAGTAGGTTTCAAACTGTGATTTTGATAATCTCGGAAACGTACTCACTTGTAACCTTCATCGTTTGAAGCAGCACAATTGCAGCGTGGAACGCAGGGATTGTCAACTTCGTCAGAGGAAATACTGTCTCCTGGTTCGTACGACGAATTTTTGTAATGACATTTGCTTTTGTCCATTCCAAGGAGAGTGTCTGTGTATAGAAAAATAAATGTTAATCGTGGCTCATTCCAACCCCGTGCATTACCATTCTAAACGCAATCAGGAACTGGTAGTACATGTATAATGACACGGATACTTATCAAGAAATATAACTAAAATTAAAGTTTTGCGTTTCAAACTTTATTAAGTGTTTTAATTATGTTTCCTTTGTAAAATTAAGAAATAGAAACAATTATTATTCTGAAAACATTCAATTTTAAAATGAAAATACGTCAAAATATTTATTTATCCAGATTTGAACAAATATATTGTAATAAACACAAATAAGATAAATGAATTGATTGCCACACTTGGTGACGCAAAAAATGTAATGAATAATCAAAATTTATTTAATTATACCATTTAATAAGCAAAAGATTAATTAATGATTTGAATTCCAATTATATTTATTTTCCATTTAAAGTGAAGGATTGCAAAATAATTACAACATTCTTTGAACTTTACAAGACAATTTACTTTTATTCAGTTGAAATTTACAACATTTTTCTCTGAGATTAATTACATTTAAAGATTTTCAATGTTTATAGATTTTACAACTCTTTTCTCAGGGCCTTCTAAGTAAAGAAACAACTTTCATATTTACGGAAACAATCAAATTCCATTACAAACTAAGGAATTAAACAATCAAACAAAACGAGAAAGCGAAATCTGACGACTTTACCTTTAATTATCGTTTACAAAACTGGATCAAATTTGTTTGTACTTACAAAACATCTGCTGGTACCAGGCTTAACTCTCTTGGGCTAGGGCTCACCTCATTATTCACACTAAAAGGCCATGAAATCATTGAATTTAAACTTGATTAAATAAAAACACGGTCGTAACTTTTGAATCTCTACTCTTGGAACTGGAATCCGCTGCTCTTTCCAGGTTATTATTAGTTGGACAGATTGTTACAAAATTATCTCTCTGTGGAATTGATTACGGTCACGGTACTCATAAAAATTTTATTGTGGCTCTATTTATTAGGATACTGCTTTTAACAGTTCGACGAGTTACATGTCCAAACTTTATACTCAAACTTAAAACTTGTAACCTTTCCGGCCAAATCTATATGCCTGACAAGCTGTTCGTTGTCCGCCTTTCAATTTCTGACTTCCACACCCGACTGACTGTTTCAGAAAACGCTCACAGCCAAAGAAAAGCTCGCCTATGCATTGTCGCCTTGGAAAATTGGCACCGCTAACAATCAACCTTAACTATCCAATTATTTAAAATCATTAATGGCCTTAAATTAGTATTAAATAAATTGTATAAAACAAATAATGCTTTTTCGGCGTTTTCCCGAATTTTCGTTGTGTCACAGGTGAAATTAAAAAACCCAGAATATAATTAAATATTGATATATTTTTATTTGAAAAAAAATATATTTAAAAATAAAAGAATTGCTATATTTAATTTTTAACTAACAATTAGAAAAATATATAATAAATTTCTGGAACCAAGTTACATAATATGAATTTTTGAGTTAGCATAAGAATCAAGACTATTAAACCCACTTTATTCGTGATATGGGTGTCCATATCTGAGAATGGGAAAAATAATGAGTCCCGATAATTAGCTGTTCTGCAATTGTAAGCGGTAAGTTTTAAATTCCACATCTCCAAACTAATGACAATCAACCAACTCAAACATACTAATGACTACAATTTGCCGCTCCGAAACGGCATTAATAATAATAGCCCTCTGTGTCGCTCCGCAACTCCTTTTTAAATCTCGTAGCCCCAAGGCCACTCCTCAAAATTTTTCTCTACGTCAAGGTTTTCTTTTTGGCACCTTGATGGTGTTCTTTTTTCTAAGGTTAAATTTAATTTCCAATTCAATGACTAACCATATATTGCCGTCTGGCGGGAGTGTGTGGTACAAACTAACTGACCAGGTGTCCGTCTTCGGACAAGCATACACTTAAAACTTCCAATGCTGCAAACCTGTATCCCACCATCAGAAGAGCGTGGGACAAGTACCCAAGACCTGACCTACCTGATGCAGCTGTTTTATGGTTGGTCCTGCATTACTTTTAGGCGAATGCCGGGTAGGATCCTTAAAAATATAACCCTGGGGCCCTATAAACCCTTGTTTACCTTCCTCTACCCTTCCACGTCACCCCTTTAAATGCCCTTCATATGCTACTAAAGGGGAATCGCCACATCGTAGCCTCTTACCCTAAAAATATCTTTGGTAAATAAATTATTTTATTTCTTCTTCATTAATGAAATGGTGTCTATACTGTTACTATGTGAGAAACCAAATATAATGTTTGGTTCATGTTATATTTTTAATAATATATTATAAATAAATTACTACTTAATAGCCATATTATTTTTTATTTGAATTTAAAAAATCATAAATAAATATTATTACAATATATAGACACATATCTATGGATATAAATATAAACAAAGTCTATAAGTATTTGCTTACGGCAGTCGAAATGCGAAGGACAGTTGGATCCTTCAGGCTTGACTGGTTGACATTTGAGTTCTAGGTAGAAACGTTCCATTCCGGCGTCTAGACATCTCAGGCTCTCTGCGACAGCTACTGAAATAAGACAACGGCGATGATGATAAAATAGTGATGATCAGGAACCAATAGCTTCATCCGAAAATACACGTCTGTTGGAGAGTAGTTATATTTACGAAATATTGCTATATAAATAGTTTGAATGGCTGTATAATCGACCGTTATAGTTATTTATCTGTAGAATTTCAGATAATTGGAAAAATAAATGTATTTTGATTGCTTAAATAAAAATGGACTCTAATTTGATCCTTGTAGGACACCTGAACGAGTGAAACAATTCAGAAGCAGAAATCACACACATCGTAGCCCATATTATACATAGTAGCTGATACAATTTATGATGATGAGGCAAAACATTTTTACCACTGCCAACCGCGAGATTCAATGCCTTCTGGTGATCTTGCGTTGAGAGCGTACAAACGTAGCAGAGACGAATGAAGAATCATTCTAGCGGCGATGGGTGCTGAAAATGGGGAAATGCACAGACATAATTTACTTTGATAACGGAATATTGTAATGGCTCGACGCCTGGGAGCGACTATCTCGGAAATAGCGAAGCTGATCGGCTGTTCTCGTGCTATTTTCTTGAGCATTTATTGAAAGTGGTTGAAAATCCATGAGCGAGACCATGTGATGGACGTACACGTCTCATCAAAGAACTTAAAGGTTGAACGTTTGTGCGTTCGATAAATCAGGATGGACTGTGATCTGTGACAGATCTAACGGAATGTATAATTAATGAGTACTGAATGTGACTTATGTAGTCTTCTCAGGTTTCCAACTATTCCGTACTTTACGTATGAAGAAGATGGCTGCGACAGGTATTGGAAAAGTTGTAAGACTATGAGTTTACCCAGTAGGAAAACTGAGAAGACTACATAAAAGCACAGTACAATACTGGTGCAAGTACAAATGTTTCGGAGCACATCGTTCAGCGCACATCCATTCATGCCTTGATGTGTTCCCGACGGCGATGGTCCATTTCAGCAGGTTAACTGTCCGTACTGCAGTGGTTTGAGGAGCATGGTAGTGGACTCACGTGGATGTCATGGATACCAAATTCACCTGATATCAACTCGATGGAGTATATCTGGGACGCTATTCCGCTAACACAAACCACCGGCCCATAATTTAAGGCAACTGCATGACTTGTGTGTAGATCCCCCTCCCCCTCCCTATTGTGCCACATACCTCCAGAAACCTACCAAGCACTTGTCGAACGCATTCCACGCCGAATTACGTTCCAAAGATGATAAAAAACAGTACGAAGCAGGCGGTAATAATGTTTTGGCTCATCGGCGTATGTTGACTTTTATTATTAATGTATAACTGTTTTGGAGACTTCTGAAATCCATGTAAATTTTATTGAATTGGCCTTCCTTGTCTCACCATTTATGACTAGTAGTGCAAACATGCGGCATAAATTAATTGGGGGTTATTTTATTTTATTATTTATGTATTTTAATATATTTTACGAAAGAAAATATCATGAGGAATTAATATTCGCGAGTTGAGTCTGGCGAGGGTCAATGCTTGCTTCTCAGGTACTCACACAAACGAAAACAATCACAGGGCGGCATCCCTTTGTGTAGATTAAAATATTGTGAGCATGTGGCCTAGACTAATCTTTGACCACAAGATTACAGTACTTTCAGACAAGACGTTCCACCAGATGACAGAATATATTACCACAGCCCTGAATTTCGCACCCATTATGGGGTGTGGCTAACTAATATTTAGATTTGTGGGGGTATAAATCTGATCCCTATTGGATAAAATCAGTAGAATTCCCTGTGTGGGAAATCTCGGCAGACCGAGGTGTATGGGGAACATGCAGAGCAAGCAGGAGTTAGACAGTTTTGAGTTTTGGAGCAAAGTTGGTTTTTGGAATAAGGTATTGTTTGGAGGAGTTACTGAGTTCTTGAGGAATTTATGGATCAGATCGATTTTAGAGAGTTATTTTTGGCGCAGTTAGTTTTGATAAATTAGGACTAAGTTTGCACTCCCCTGCCGACGAGAACCTGAGGCGAGCTGGGTGACCATTTCCAGGAAATACGGGGGATTGCAGCGTCCTCCCGAGTCACCTGCGAAGTGTAATGACTTGTCAGACCTCCAGGTGGTAATGTTCCATCAACATCGGTTAAAGACCACCTTATTTTGGCCAAGCAACTCCTGTCAGAAATTGTCTCTATTTTTTTGTTTGTAAAATAGCCGTTGGTATTTAAATTGAAATTAATAGAAGGACGTTAATGTCCTTTTTGCGTAAGTAAAATATTAATTATTGTGATTAATTACTCCCTGAAATAAATTTAAAGGTTTTCAGAAATAATCATAAATTTAAATAACTTAAAAATATTCAATAAAAATCCTCTTATTGATATAAAATTTTACAGGCTATGCTATAAGTAGAAGCCTTACATAGTTTATGATGTTTACTAATAAAAGCGAATTGTGAGGTTGATATTCTAGTTTTTAGTACGAGATGGGAAATTCGTCGAACATATCGAGGAAGTATTCAACTACTTTAAGGTAGGGTAATACAGATTTGTACTTGAGATTTAAATTAAGTTATTATAATATGTAATAATATTCTGTTAATAAAAATTAATGAATAGCGCTGATTCAATATATACGTAACCCAGAATAGTTTAAAATCAAGAAACAGGACAAAACAAAGGTTTCATACGACGCACTAATCAAATGTTTAATTCCTCAAATAATTATTGTAATAAGTATTAATTTTATAAGGTAGTCGCTTACAACAAATAAGGATATATATTGAATTTGCTTCAAGTAAAATTAAGAAAGGAAAAGTAAATATAAAAAGTAATGACCACAATAATAATAAATGATTAGGAAAGTAATAAAAGGTTGATAAATGTATTTATAAACAAATGTGATGAACTGGGCGACCAATATACTACCAACTGCTCTAAAATTTTACTTGTTTGATGGCGGGATACTAGTTTATATGCGACCAGTTTCCGTAGCCATCCCGTGGTCAATCTTTGAATGCAATACGGGATTTCCCGTCTCCTGTTTGCAACGGTGAAAATATTTTGCAGGAAGCAGTGATATCAGTCCGAATCATTTTGGTGACCTTGACTCCGACTATAGATGTTGGATGCGCCTCGGTAGAAAGTTGAGCATCCCACTGCAATGGTGGAACTCGTCTTTTCAACAATTAATTCATATTATTAATAAAATTATATGTCATTTGACTATTAATAGTGATTCTATTCTGGTTTTCTGGTACATGTCATCAGGATTTTCTAGAGATGCTCCTTACTTTTAACATAATTGAAGTGCAGTGAATATTTTGTTTAACATCTCCGTGGACATTTGTAAAAAAAAAAATATTAAATGATCGTGAAGAGTTTTGGGGGAAATAAACAGAGAATTCAAATATTACTGAAAACTCAAAAAATGTTGTAAATTAAAGAATAATTATTTATTTATTATTACGCAGGAAGTATTATATCCAGCTGTGTACTTCCCCGGTTTCAATTGCAGATTATAGGATTTTGCCTTATTTTTCAGCACTAGTTAGGTTACAACAGGTTTATCAAGTCTTCTGTAATTTTTTTTTACATCCCTGACCTTTAGTAGAACGTTAACGTCTTAAAACCCTCAGCTTCAATTTCGAACGCGCTGAAATATTGCCCATAATAACAACCAGAAAACACTTATTCATGGAACACTTTTAAGTACGTTTTCTCTGAATGGGCTGAACATTGGTTTCGGAAGGGTTAGCAGAATGTATCTAAAGTAAGAAGTAACTTTTCACTTAATTTTTGAAAGTTTAGTAAAGATGACAATGGAAATAAAAACAGTAAACAAAATTGATTCAAGAGAGAATACATAAATAATCAACAAAATAAAGAATCTAATCTTATAATAAATAGAATTGACTGTTTCTGTGTATGTTCGGCATACAAGTATTAACGCATGTAGCAATTTCGACCAAATTTTGTACAAATGTTCCTTTAAAACCGGAAACAGACGAGGTACAGATAAGGGGCGGTGGTGGAATTTTTCAAACATGTAAAAACGACGGTATTTGCGTCTAAGCAATATTTTTCGTCGTTAATGAGTTTGCAAGTGTTTCTCTCGATGTTATTTGTGTTTTTTTTAGGGCAACAGGCTACATGAGGGTGATCCACATTGGGCAACTCCCCTTTAATAGCATAGGAAGGGATTAGAAAGGGGGGATGCGGAAGGGTAGAGGAAGGTAGCCAAGGGTTACTAGGGCCCCGGGCTATGGTTTAAGGATCCTACCCGGCATTCGCCTAAAGAAATGCAGGGAAAACCCTAGAAAAACCTGCTCGGGTAGGTCGGGCATTTGGTACTTGTCCCACGCCCTTCCGATGACGGGAGAGGAGTTTGCTGTGGGGACGCAGCTTACCCCTCGCCATGCCTTGGCCTGTTTAGGAGGCAGCTGACCGACTATTCCAATAGGAATAGCGGACAACTCTTGCCGTATGCCCAAGGTCTGCGACCCCGGAACATACACCTCTCAAAACAGAGCGAGGTGGCACGGCATATAACGGGAATATTTCTTATTCAAAAGCCAGACCTACCTGACTGTAGGAGAGATACGAAGAGGCTACATTTGGGGGATGCCTTTTCCTCTCCGTTTTTGAACTAAGGTTCCCGAGGCACCTCGACCTGTTCTGAGAGGTTACAGACCTTGGGCATACGGTAAGAGTTGTCCGCTATTCCCATTGGAATAGGCGGCCAGCTGCCTCCTAATCTGATCGAGGCACGGAGAAGGGAATGCTGCGTCCCCACAGCAAACTCCTCTCCCGCTATCGGAAGGGCGTGGGACAAGTACCCAATGCCCGACCTATCTGATGCAGTTTTTTCTAGGGTTTGTCCTGCATTTCTTTTAGGCGAATGCCAGGTAGGATCCTAAAACCATAGCCCGGGGACCCTAGTTACCCTTGGCTACCTTCCTCCACCCTTCCGCATCCCCCCTTTCAAATCCCTTTCCTATGCTATAAGGGATTACCCTACACATAGCCTGTCTAAACCAAAAAAAAAAGACCTAGGGTTTTCACTGCATCACTTTTAGGCGAATTGTCGTGTAGGATACTTAAACTTTCCCATTCTCTGTTCCCATTGGAACAGTCCGCCAGCTGCCTCCTAAACTGGTCGAGGCATGGAGAAAGGATTGCTGCGTCCCCACAGAAAACTCTTCTCCCGCTATCTGAAGGGCGTGGAACAAGTACCGAATGCCCGACCTACCTGATGCAGGTTTTTCTACCTGATGCAGGATTTTCTAGGGTTTTCCCTGCATTACTTTTAGGCCAATGCCGGGTAGAATCCTTAATTTATAGGCCGGGGGCCCTAGTTAGCCCTTTGCTACCTTCATCTAGCCTTCCGCATCCCCCCTTTCAAATCCATTCCGATGCTATTAAAGGGGAGTTGCCACCATGTGGATTACCATCATGTAGCCTGTTACCCTAAAAAAAACCACCTTTCGACTTCACTCCCTTTCCTATGCTATAAGAAAGGAGTAGCCACTATGTGGCTATACATAGCCCGTCTACACCTTCTTCTTCTTCTAATGAAAATATTTTTGAATCACATAATGTACTAGGAGTATCTTTTTTACTATATTAGAGTAGCGAGAGGATTTTTGTGTTTCTCAAGGTGCCGGGATTATTTTTTACTCTCTTTAGATATTGGGAGTATTTCTGATTCCCTGAAGGTTCCAGAAGTAATTTTGAATAATTTAGTATAAAGGCATTATTTTACACTTTCACAAGGAACTGGAAGTAACTTTTACTTTCTTAAGGTGCCGGGAGTATTTTAGGTTGTCTAATGGCACAGGAAGTATTTTTGAATATCTTAGGAAACCTGGAGTAGTTTTGGCTCTCTTAAATTACCGATAGTATTGATGTCTCTCCAAATATAGCGGGAATATCTTTGATTATCTGAACGTATCGGGAGAATCTTTTTACTCTTTTTAGGTTCAAGAAGAAGATTTGATTTTCATAGGGTACCGGGTGAATCTCTTGGGGTACGATTAGTATTTTTGATTCCATTTGTATATCGGGAATATTTTTTATCATCTTAGGGTACCGACGGTGTTTTTCTTTACTTTTTAAGGGGTCCGGAGTATTTCTTACTCTGTTGGGGTATTATTCGTATTTTTGACTCTCAGTTCCGGAAGTAGAGTATCAGAAATATTTTTTTCCTTTTTAAATTACGTGGATTGTTATTATTTTTTAAAAAATGGATTACTTATGACTTTTTAAAGGTACCGGATTATTTCTTAATGCTTATGTTATGGAGAGTATTGTATTACTCTATTAGGGAAAGGGTAGTGTATATTGGGTTCTCTTAGGCATTTGTGACTGTCTAAAGATGTCTTGACTCGATTAAGGTACAGCGTGTCAACATACCGGTTATGATTAAATTAACATTCCGTCAGCATAGGTGCGTTAAAACACTGTTTGACTAATTGATTAATGTAGTATTAAATACTTTTTGAGGCTAGAGTAAATAAATTCTCGGCCAACGCAGGGAACCCAGCTAGTATGTCAATAAAATCAATAAAAAAACAGTCAATTAGCCTGAAAAATGTGTACTGTTAGCCGTATTTTGATTATTTTTAATTTTAATTAATTATTTTAATCATTTGTAACGGAATGTGGGCGCCAGGGAACATATAAAGTGTTTTTAACACTATGAAATGAAAATATAAAAGGTTTTAAGTTAGGTGGTAATATTTTCCGTTTTCCAATAATAATTCATGACTTAGGCTCAATCTTTGAGCATGAGACGTGACAAATGCAATCTACCATGTCAGGGCGATGTCACATGTTCTTCACGCGTACCAGAGAACGAGAGAGATTTACATATTTTGGGATGTTCTGCGACTCGTATCTTGCTGATCGGTTTCTTGCTCGATACAACGGGTAAGGCGTTCTTCAACTCGACGAATTTTGGCACGGCCGACTGCTGGTTGCACGGTAATATTGGACGGGTGCTGGTGATCACGTAATATAGTTCGCAGGTTATTCTTTCTTCCTTCTGATGGATGACTCATATAATCAGTCACTATGGAGGTCGACGTAACTCGGACATTCAGTCACGGCTTGGCAGCTGTTACTCTGAACGTATTGTCAACTGTGGACTTGAAGTCCCAAGTTTTCCAGATGATCGCTAAAGAGAACTCACGCTAACCACCCGTCATACAGATTCCCCCTATCGGCGATTCTTTCTCTCTCTGGTCGACGTTCTTCTTGCTCTCTTTGATTGGTTGTCCCAATCCGCCCCATGTGACTCGATCCACCAATCAATTATTCCCCTTTTTCCCTCGCTTTTCCAGAAGTATTCTCATGATAGACGCCACGCTCCACGTTACCACGTATCCAAAAAATTTGGGTTTCTCTCCTAACGTTCAGACAATAGTGCCAGGTGTATCTCCGAGGCGTCTAATCGTTGCTGGTTTGTAACTTAGTTTTGTCAGATGTTTCCATCGGTAATCAGTCTTTGACGCGCAGGCAATAAACTCAAATAAATTCCCTTAAAACCTTTTACAGCCGGGATGAATGAAATGCCGCTCATGTCCTCTAGAAAACTATGAAGCTGTCTGCGATGGCTATTCTCTCGCAGGCAGTACCTGCGAGGGATGTTCTCTCGCAGGTAGAACCTTATAGGAGAGACAAGAAGGGGCTACATATGGGGATGCCTTTTCCTCTCTCCGTTTTTGAACTAAGGTTCCCACAAGCCGAGACACCGCGGCCTATTTTGAGAGGTGTATGTTCCGGGGTCACAGACCTTGGGCACACGGTAAGAGTTGTTCGCTGTTCCATTGGAACAGTCGGCCAGCTGCCGAAAGGCCTGAAGAAAGGAACAAGGTTTCCGGAAACGTTGTGCTTTATTTATATTTTCTTTTCTTTTGTCTGTATTTGTCTATTTTTCTTAATATAATTTTTTCAAACCCGAAGTATATTTTTCATTACAAATTTAAATTTTGTTGAAAAGTAAATTACACAGAAATAGTTTTGAATGTATGCATACATATAAAATTGTAGGTCCAAATATAAATTTAGTGACTTGGACGGTTATAGCCGTTAAGAGTAACATTTAGATAAATTAATAGCAAAATAACAGACAAAATGAAGTGATAATGTAAATATCACAATTTTTCTGCAATCTTTGTTGCTTTCGCAAGAGCCGGAGAACGACACAACCACACAAACGAGGAGACGAACTCAAAATTAGAAACTTTGTGTGGAATTTATGTTATCACTTGAAATTTTCTCTTCTATGTCTATTTCTTAATCTAATCAGTGCAATTTCAACACTGAGGTATTGTATTTCAATTTCAGTTGCATATATATTGTAGACTGTTAAAGTTAAGAAGGTAATATTTTGAAGCTAATGGAAATAAATAATGATATGATAAATATAAATGAATTATACCAAGATCGTAAATTTTGTTCAAATTGTTAGTGTTATTTTTAACATTTAATGCGATTGGATTCGAATGAATGTGTAAAATTTCACTCATCAGCCTTGTAATTAATTTCCTCATCCAAGATTTTAACATTTTGCCAATCAAAATTATGTTTAAGGAGATAAATGTCCTTGGACACAACTATATATTTTTTCATATCATATTTGACGAAATTTTATGTTCTTTAATGAGCATTTTAGACTTTTCTTGAAACGTCGCTTGGTTTGGTTGATATACGTATGTGGCATTACAGTATAAACAGTTATTTATACAATATAAATGAATAAATATACAGCCCTAAGTCTGAAAATTATGCTTATCTGCAAAAATTAATTATATGACGTTTCGTCCTATTTTGTGGACCACTTCAGGTGGGACAATTTTAATAATTTTTTTAAAAAAATCAGTTGTAACAGACAAGGCAGAAAATATTGCCCCGAAATTTTATTT
The DNA here is from genome assembly GCA_037074705.1 of Zhengitettix transpicula. NCBI lineage: Eukaryota > Metazoa > Arthropoda > Insecta > Orthoptera > Tetrigidae > Zhengitettix > Zhengitettix transpicula. The sequence continues at coordinate 116,495,216 of CM073592.1, read as the reverse complement.
ATGATTTATAAACACAATTATTAGAACTGTCCAACCTGAACAATTTCTAAAAACGTCGTGTGATTAAATTTTGTTATTAATAATTTTTTATAAATCATAAATAATTTTTGCAGAATATTACTTTGGTTTTTATGTTTTTTACAAAATTTAAATTGTTAATCGGTTTAAAAATATCACCAACACCGTATTTAACAATATTAAATAAGGAATGTAAGTTGTTAAGAGATTACGTCTTTTGAAAAATAATTAAAGAAATTGTATTACAGCATTCATTTTATCTTATGGTCGCAAACTGTGTTGTGGAATTGACAAGCAACGACCTTGAATGGATGACTCACAGGAAACCAGTGTATTCCGGGAAATTTCAATACAGCAAGCTTTCTCAGAATCTTTTTCTTCTTCGTTTTACTAAGAACGTCTTTGTGTCAGTACATCCTACACCCAGAGCGAACAAAAGACATTATATGCTTGAAGCTGCGTAGTCGCTATGGTGAAAGATGAGCGTAGCTTACACGACAGTTCACAGTTAATGAAAATTTTTAGAATATACACGATTTTACCTCTTAATTAACTCATTTGCCCCAGATTCAGCTTATCTGTGATCGACACTGTTTTCTCATAGTATATATATTTTTCTATTTTGATCAATCATAAAGATTTGAGATTCGATCCAAGCAAGTCACAATTGATATGTATGAACCATGAATGTAAACAGAGATAAATCCAATGGAATTATAAAATACAAGATTAATATTACTTAAGTTAACCAATTAAGAAATACCAAACATTTGGGAATACTCAATCCATACAATATAACAATCTTTATTCAATATGAAATTTTTAAAGAGATTTATAAAAAGGCAGTACATTAAAGACGCAGTATACTGAAAGCTTCTTACAATTTATTGAAATGAATATTTCACAATAAATTGTGATGGTAATTTAATTGATGAAACGTGAATATGGCAGCACTAGTAAATGAAAGCTAGTGAATTTCGTTGTTCATCTGTTGACAGTTACTCACCAAAGTTTCAGCCATTTTGGACGCGCAGTTGTTATGCAACAGTCGTTTGAATGAGTTGATGTAAGAGTTTTTGTGAAAATGGAGTCTATCGAGTATGGAGCTGTTATTAAATATTTGTTTTTGAAAAGGCAATACGCATACACAAATCAAAGATGAGTTGGATTCTGTGTATGGGGACACGGCGCCATTATTTACCACAGTGAAATTTTGGGCAGCTGAATTAATACGTGACCGTAAGAGCTTGGGAGACGATGAACGTTGGGGATGTCCAAAAACTGCAACTACCGACGAAAACACCGCCAAAGTTCACCAAATGGTGCTACACGACCGCCGAATTAAAGTGAGAGAGATAGCAGAGGTCATGAACATGTCGGAAGAACGTGTTTGTCACATATTAAATCAACATTTAGGCATGAGAAAGCTGTTGGGTGCCGCGTTTGCTCACGTTAGACCAAAAACGTGCTGAAATGAACATTTCCAACGCTCTGTTGGCAGAGTTTAGGCGCAATAAATCCGAGTTTTGGCGCCCATTATTTACTGTAGATGAAACTTGGATCATTATACGCTCGAAACAAAAATACAGTCCAAACAGTGGACTGCAAAGGGGGAACCGGCTCCAAAAAAATCAAAAACTGTGTTTTCGGCTGGGAAAGTGATGGCGACTGTGTTTTTTGGGATAGTCATGGAGTTATTTTAATCGATTATCTTCAAAAAGGAGAAACCATTACAGGAGCATCATTACTTGACAAGTTGAAGGTAGAACTTGGGGAAAAAGAAAATCCTGTTTCAGCAAGACAACGCACCGTCTCACACCTCAGCGGTTGCCATGGCGAAATCCACGAATTACGGTTTGAACTGCTTGACCATCCGCCTTACTCACCAGATCTTCTTCTTGTTTCCTCATCTAAAAATTGCGCTCGGAGGATAGAGATTTTCGTCAAATGAAGAGGCAATCACCTTCGTGAACAATTATTTTGCAGAGAAAAACGCCGAGTACTTTTTGGACGGGTTACAGAGATGGGAGCATCGCTGGGAGAAGTGTGTAGAGTTGCAAGGAGACTGTTGAAAAATAAAAAAAAATTCAAAAAATAATATCTTCTATAATTTTTGGGTCGGAAACTTTTCAGACCACCCTCGTAATATAGAGTCTTCTGATAATATAAATTCTCAATTTACCGTAGTAGTTGACGTATACTATTTTCTGTATAGAAATCTAATGACTGGTAACTTACGTCCCAGTCTTTCAATCCTGATTTTAATTCCGCCGAAGATTTACTTCGAAGTAATGTTCCAAACTGACCCTTGTTTAGTAGAAAAACAATATATAGATCTAATGGGCGAACTATCTGTACAGTATTAATACAATTAAAAGGAAGTGATGGATTTTGCTGTGTAAATTAAATGTACTGTAGGAAAAACAAAGCATGTGAGATTGTAATGGCTAATTCAATATCCGACTGGTTATTTTGGTTCCGCCCACAAGTTGGCCGTCTGCAGATTGCGTGGCTGAGGAAGTAAGAAGGTAGTTGATGATAATAATATTTTAAGGATTTGTCAGTCGGGTTTTAGAGAAAAACATTCTACTGAATCTGCGCTTCAGTTTTTGTAGAACAATGGAAGAGAGAGAGAGTGATATGAAAAAGGTAGCAGTGTTTTTTTTATCTAAAAAGAACATTCGAAGCAATAGACAGAGATAGATTGATAAATAAGCTAGAAAAATATGGAATTAGAGGCTGCGAGATTATTTTAAATACAGAACCCAATATGTAAAAATAGCTGAAAGTTGTTCCAGCAAGACTGATATACCGTTTGGTGTGGCCCAAGGGAGCAAGTTGGGTCCTGTTTTGTTTATATTGTATATAAATGATCTCCATAGGTACATAAGAAACTGCTGTGTGCATCTTTTTGCCGATGACACTTTATTATACTTATCTGGTTGTGATTTAAATTCTGTGTTAAATTGTTTGAATAGTGAATTGTATCAGAATGCTTAAAGGTTAATAAGTTGTTCTTAAATGTAAATAAGACAAAAAGTATGTTAGTTAGTAATAGAATCGACATTAATGTTGGACAAGTGAATGTTTGTATAGATGACTGTCTGATAGAAGCTTCAAGTATCTTGGGATTATGATAGACAATAAGTTGAAATGGAATGAGCATGCAGAATTAATTATGAAGAAATTAGCCAAGATCTCATAGGGAGATCTGTGTTGTCGAGAAAAGCCAAAGAATTGGTGTATAAAACTTTAGTAATGCCTCACTATATTGTACATTATGGTAATTATAGCCAAAAAAAATATTAATAGGGCAATGAGATATATTTTAGGTAGAAATAGATATGCTACTGCCACAGATATGCTATGCGAACTAAATTGGCGTGATATAATGCAGAAAATATTTTGTGCCGCCATGTTGTTTAGATAATGATAAGTTACTACGTTACCTTAAGAATCTAGTGAATAAGAAAAGTGATGTACATTGTTACCAGTCTAGGAATAAGGAAAATTATTACTTAGAGTGCTGAAATAGAAGTAGTACTATGAATTCAATATTTAATAAGTCAATTTTATTAAGCTACCTGTGGAAATAAAAAAAAGCCCAAGTATCAGTCACTTTAAGAAAATAATCAGAGTGTATGCTACAAATAATTAGTTTTGTATTTACTGATTTCTTTATTGTTGTTAATATTTTATTAGCTTAAGCTAAATAAATGGAAATAAATAAATTCGAGGTCCAGAAAACGGTTGACGTGGCCATAAATCACGATTTGCCAGATGTTGGCGGACACTTGTTTCGGGGAATCAGCCCACTCTAGATGTCAAGGGAAATACGGGCAGTTGCTCGGGGTGTGTCAACGAAAGCGGTCGAAGGATATCAAAGAAAAAGTTTCAGTTGCCCGAGTTAGAGATACAACAACTAAATCCTGGATTCTGAAGTACGTGGAGAAGTCTCCGTACTCACCAAGACCTGCTACATTGGGTCCTCGTCCTCGTCGCCACAAAACTCTGGCGGACGCCAAATAGCCGATAATCAAACATCGACAATAGTGTACAGAGCAACGACATTAATAATGGCCCACCACGCCCTCAGTGTAGAACTGCTCATGTGATGAGTAATCGTATGGAAACTGCTTAAATCTTTAAATAAAGTTTTATAATTACACCAAATTGTATTGTAAATTTTAAAAACCCCTAGTTTAACATTGCAAGATAATGAGTTACAAATTTAAATTCAAATTAACTTTAAGATCATTACGTACTGTGCCGACGTCATAGCTACTCCCCTTCAAATCATATTCAACGCGTGTCTTTCTACCGGAATTTTCCCGACTCCCTTAAAGCTGCAAAAGTTATTCCGATCTTCAAGAAGGGTTCGCCTACCGACGCATCAAATTGCAGACCAATTTCCCAACTTCCCATATTGTCAAAAATACTAGAAAAAATTCTACACAAAAAATTACTTGAATTCTTGACGAAGTATAAAGTAATTACTCCGGCTCAACACGGCTTCTTCAAACAAAAATCCACGAGCACTGCTATGTACGAGTTCATTCAAAGTATACAAAATTCCCATGATGAAAAACTGAAAGTAGCCGGAATTTTTGCTGATCTTTCGAAGGCATTTGATCTTGTAGATCACAGCATACTCCTCCAATAATTAGAATATTGTGGGATCAGAGGCAACGCTTTGGCACTCTTTGAATCATACCTCAACAATCGGAAACAGAAGGTAGCTGGTGAGGTGCACTTGTCAGGCATTGCTTGTGGCGTGCCTCAGGGCTCAATATTCGCTCCACTGCTTTTTCTTTTGCATATTAATGATATTCCAGAATAAATGGATCGTATAAAATCTGTCTTATACGCAGATGACACTAATTTGTTAATTTCGGACATTGATTTAAATAATCTCAATGCGAAGATTGAGATTGCATCCAGAAACATAAACACTTGGTTCGCCGCCAATAAATTAACACTCAATGTACAGAAAACTAAGTTAGTTCGTTTTACAACAGAAACCAACAACATCGTAACGGATAAGTTCTCAGATCATGCGACTTTCCTCGGCTTGCAGGTCGACAGTAAATTAAAATGGAACTTGCACATTGATCGCCTTGTGCGCAAACTTAGTTCTGTTTGTTACTCATTGAGACTGTTGATGCAACAAGTTGATACCAAAACTGCTTCACTAGTCTATTTTGCCTACTTTCATTCACTAATGTGTTACGGTATTGCCAACTGGGGCAATTGTTCCCGTAGTGTGGATGTTTTTAAACTGCAAAAACGAGCCATTAGAATTATATCAGGTTCAGATGCTAGAGAAAGCTGTAGGCCGCTGTTTAAAAGACTTCATATTCTGACTCTTCCTAGCGCTTACATATTAGAAGTACACAAATTTTAACCTTTTTGTAAGTAACGGTGACAACCATGGAGGAACCGTTCAGTTCTCAGCCTCAGTCTCTACGAGTCTAGCGTTCATTACTCCGGTATCGCACTATTTAACTGCATTCCTGAACATGTAAAGAACATCAACAACTACAACTCATTCGTCAAGGAGTGTGAAAATTTTCTTGTAAATGGAACTTATTACTCCGGACACGAATTTTTGAATCGGTCTCACATTCGTTGAACTGCCTTGTTTTCAAAATTGCCGAATATGCTATAAATATGTAAATAGTTTCTCCAGTTTTCCCTTTTGGTTCTGTATTCCTGCCTCTGCTTTCTGTTTTAGTAAATATCCATGACGCCATCCCTCCGTTCCTAGCGACAGGAGATTAATACCAGGGAGTGATAAGTGTTGTGTGCGTGTTTCTTAAAGATTGTGTGTATGATTGTGGTGACTGGACAAATATGAACAGATATGAATTTGTGTGTGTTTGTGTGAGTAACATATTAATATTAATTCTGTTTATATGTAATTTATCTACTGTACATTAGTAACGAATCCTATTTCCGCAATAGAGTGCTAATGGTGAATAAATCTATCTATCTACTCTAATTATTAATTATTTAGGTACTAGCTGAGTGTCGGCGTTGCCCGAGTATTTATTTACATTAGAAGAAATTAATTCGAAACCAACATCTTGCTAAACATTTAATTTAACCAACATCAATGGCGCCAGTGTTTGGAACATTTACTCATTTATGATCCCCTCCCCGACCTAACCCCTCGGCATCTAACTTCAAATAACCGAGGATGATGACTGACGGTACTTTAACATACCAATAATTTACTTACTACATAAAATAGGTGTCTAAAATCACGTTGAATCAAAGAAGTGAAAATTACTCGCAAACTTAATAAAGTCTAAAAATACTCCTGGTGCCTTAAAGGAGTAAAGAAATACAACGTATAACTGAATAGAGAGCTAAAACATACCTGGAGCACTAAGAAAATACAAAAATACAGCTAGAAAATTGGGTACAAAGCATTCTCCGAGTAACGTCCATCATCCACGTCGATAACCATAAAATTTCCTTAACTACCAAGGTTAATGCGAAAATTAAACTCAGCGACTCTTACAACGCTGCACTCAAAACCAGTGTAGCACTTTATTTGTATTACTTTTTATGTAAACCTCCACCACTACTTGTACGGGAGCTTTTCTCCCTTGCCTTTTAAGGTTGATGTTAGACACTTAAAACTTCTAGAGTGACACTATCAAAATCAGCGACCCCGAAAACGTTTCTTAATAATAATAATGACCGTTTACGAATGTTTCTTAAATTCCACTCCTCCACCCGTACACCCAGAGGTGGCAGGTGTGTCTTAATTCATCAGTGTTTACTCCTGTGTCGTAAGAAACATGTATAAGTGTTGGTAGAAATTGTTCTATGCGTTTAAGATTGTCCGCGGAAATTTGTTTAGCTCCCATCCACCCTCACTCCTAGGGGCTGAACTACAATTTATACAATAGGCTAAATGTCAGCTTGTAACCATAACCCAAGATTCAGTACCAATCTCAGTTGTTTATTCATTATTCGCCTCGTGCGCAAACTTAGTTCTGTTTGTTACTCATTGAGACTATTGATGCAACAAGTTGGTACCAAAACTGCTTCACTAGTCTATTTTGCCTACTTTCATTCACATATGTGTTACGGTATTGCCAACTGGGGCAGTTGTTCTCGCAGTGTGGATGTTTTCAAACTGCAAAAACGAGCCATTAGAATTATATCAGGTTCAGATGCTAGAGAAAGCTGCAGACCTCTGTTCAAAAGACTTCATATTCTGACTCTACCTAGCGCTTACATATTAGAAATACTAAAATTTGTTAAACGCAACATGAACCTTTTTGCAAGTAACGGGGACAACCATGAAGGTACCGTTCAGTTCTCAGCCTCAGTCTCTACGAGTCTAGCGTTCATTATTCCGGTATCGCACTATTTAACAGCCTTCCTGATCATGTAAAGAACATCAACAAATACAACTCATTCGTCAAGGAGTGTAAAACTTTCCTTGTAAATGGAACTTATTACTCCGTACGCGAATTTTTGAATCGGTCTCACATTCGTTGAACTGCCTTGCCTACAAAATTGCCGAATATGCTGTAATATGTAAATAGTTTGTCCAGGTTTCCCTTTTGGTTCTGTTTTCCTGCCTCTGCTTTCTGTTTTAGTAAATATCTATGACGACATCCCTCCGTACCTAGCGACAGGAGATTAATACCAGAAAGTGATTAGTGTCGTGTGCGTGTTTCCTAAAAATAGTGTGTATGATTGTAGTGACTAGACTAATGTAAACAGATATGAATTTTTGTAAGTGTTTTTGTGTATTATAAGTTTATATGTAATTTATCTACTGTACATTTGTGACGAATCCTATTTCCTCTTTAGAGGGCTAATGGTGAATAAATCTATCTATCTATCTATCTATCTACAACGGCCTTTTTCCCACTTCCGGTACCACCCCCACACCTAGGAGCTGAACTACAGACTATACTACTACCAGATTATACTTACCACCTTTTTGTTTTCAAATGACATCATCCTGAAAGTCTAAGATATTCTTAGAGAAGAAGTCAATGTGGAAATAACACCTGCCAATCTGGTTTCTGTGATGCTGGAGTCAGCAGACAAGTGGAAGGCGATCAGCAAACACGCCGCTATGGTTATAAAGGAGCTACGCAAAGTATAAAATGAGAATAACTAGGAGGAAGACTCACAGCTAAGACCACTTCCTACGAAGTAATAGTTAACTGCAGTTCCGTAGGAAGCAATAATTGGTCATCGATGGAAAGGGAGGTGTTTTTTAGTGGGTAAGAATCACACACTACCGTGTAGTGCCGACTGCGACCGGCTGCTTTTTTGAAGATTTTTCACGTATTCCTAAACAGACATTATAAACGACGAATAAAACGTTTTAGGGGACGCCGAATTTGATAATGTTGTAATAAATTATTTAAGGGTCTACTCTCAACTCCAAAAGGCAAGGGAGGGAAGCACCCTTACCGTACGGGGGTTGTTGGAATGGGTTTACATAAAAAATAATGCAAAAATAGCGAGATTATGTCGATTTCAGGGTTATAGAAGTCGCTGGCTTTAATTCTCGCATTAACGATGGTTGTTAATGATATTTTATGTTCCTCGTCGTGGAAGTAACTGAGAAGTTTTCAACCACTTATGGTATGTGACTATGTATTTTTGATTTTATTATGGTACAAGCTATATATTTGTCTCTGTGTTGTTAAAGGTTGTATTTTTTTACACCTGTTATACGTCAGGAGTATTTTTAGACGTTATTAAGTTATCCAGTATTTTATAGTGTTTTAATTCCGCGTGAATTTTTAGACATTATGATGTTTTGTAGTAACTGAATTTTGGAGTTGTTGAAGTACCGTCAATCATAATCTTGGTTTATTTAAAGTTAGATGCCGGCTATTTGGTTTGGGAAGGGGAACATAAATGTTCCATGGAATGACATTATTGATACTGTTTAAATGAAATGTTTACCAATAGTTTAGTTTCGAATCTGTTCCTTCACCGGGATAATTTCAATTAATATCATGGCAGCATTTATTAAGAATAATAATTGTGTTACTAATGCAGCTAGCTGACTGTCTCTGTGATGATCACAGAAAATATGTCGGAAATTCACTCCTATGCATTAAAGCTCAACAAATTGCCTCCTTTCTGTTATCGGCGAAAGTGAGCACAGACAAAATTAACTTTATTGAATTTAAGTACGAAAGAAAAAATCTTTCCTGTTTTTTTTTCTAGGTAACAGGCTACATGAGGGTAATCCACATGGTGGCAACTCCCCTTTAATAGCATAGGAAGGGATTTGAAAGGGGGATGCGGAAGGGTAGAGGTCTTTTGCCGATGACGTAGCAGTGCCAGCATCGCATATGCGGCCTGAAGAAGCGTCCAGATATTTACTAGTACATATAAACAAAATACAGCAATGGCGCAAACTCTGGAGAATACAAGTAAATAAAGCAATAATGCAGCACATAACATTCACGATGAAAACAAATTAATCACACCGAAACCGTCAAATACCTTGGACTTCATTTAGACCATAGACTTACACGGAAAAACCATATCTTCAACATGGGAAAAAAACTAAATAAACAAACCCTGAGTAACAAACTTCTACTGTACAAAGCTGCCCTAAAACCCATATGGACGTATGGAACGACACTATGGGGAACCACATGTAAATCCAATATTGACATTATAGAGCGGTTTCAAGGGTTAACTAGGGCCCCCGGGCTCTGGTTTAATGATCCTACCCGGCAATTCACCTTAAAGTGATGCAGGGAAAACCCTAGAAAAACCTGCATCAGGTATGTCGGGCATTTGGTACTTGTCCCACGCCCTTCCGATGGCGGGAGAGGGATTATCTGTGGGGACGCAGCTTTCCCCTCTCCGTGCCTTGACCGGTTTAGGAGGCAGCTGGCCGACTATTCCAATAGTAATAGCGGACAACTCTTACCGTATGCCGAAGGTCTTCCACCCCGGAACATACACCTCTCAAAACAGGCCGAGGTGCCTCATCATGTGGGAACCTTAGTTCTAAAAAACCAGAGAGATGTGAAGGCATCCCTAAAGGTAGCCTCCGCCAGAGCTCTATCTCTATCCTGTTACAAATGTGTCCAAACTTCTTCTATATTTTTCCGCTTTTAAAAGTGAGACACTATTGCATATTTTGTAGATGGAATTAGATATGTAGGTATTTACGAGCAGGTTTATGAGTAACAGTATCGTTGTTGTAGTATTTTATTTTCGTAAAAAGGTAATTTTTGCTTTAGGTGATTTAGAGTCACGAAGGACTGCTGATCCTTGAGTTCGGCCTGTCATTCGGAAAATAGAATCCTATTGCTGGGATCTACGCAGTGGAATTAAGAACACCGCGAAATGTGTGTCGAGGTCTTGTCATCTAAGAAAATAATTCACGTTGCTAAATATATTGCACTCTGGTACTAATTAATGAATTGTGACAGCGGGTCTTGTCAGATGTGTTACTCAACGAGCTAGAGAGAAACGAACATCATAAAATAGGAGACCTCGTGTCGTCTTTCGCAACAGTTCAGCGAGTCACATTCAACATTATGACTTCGTTTTCTGTTAACTGCGTTTTGCATCCAGATCACGTATTCACGTTACGTGCGTCCGTTTATGTACGAATGCTTTTCCAAATTTAGAACAACGTAGTTAGGCTTGCCTAAAATCATACATTTTTCTCAATGTATCTTATTTTCTGTGACAATTTCTCCACAATTTACTATCTGAATGGTAACAGATTTTGTTCAGCCTTCCGATTCATACAAACTGAAGTTAAGTACAAATGTCCAGATAATTTTAATTCTGAATCTTTATTGTATTTTATTTAAAAATGGAAATAAAGTGGCTTTATTGAAATTTATAAACACTAAAGGACACATAAGTGAGAATAAAATATTTAATAAAGAATTTGCATATTATTGATAGACAAACACGACGTTTTGTCCTTACACTACGTTATATACAAGTCTTAAATAATCTGGCCTGCTTGCCAATGTATAAAAACAAAATGAAGATTAAAAGTAAGCATATTCTAATGTAAGAACGATACGCCGTGTTTTTCCTTGAAAATTTTTTAATTCATTTATAAAATATTTTAATCTGACATATTTGGCCATTAATATGGTCAGCCACGAGAGGAAAGACATTAAAAATCATCATTAAATATCATTAAAAAAATTATCATTAAAAACTATGTCCCGAACTTATTTCATTTAATGGAATTAACCATTCACGTAAATGTGGACGAAATTTTATCATTTATAATTGATATTGTAGCAATTGTTTTGATAAATGAATTGTAGCGGTATTGAGCGACCAAAGCGACAATAGCGCTGAGCTCTGTTGCTTTGTTGAAGAACCGAAATGGCGATTGTGCGCTCAAAAGTAAAGTTAGTCTTCAGTCTACGGTCAACCACGAGAGGAAAGACATTAAAACAAATCTTCACCGAGATACATAGCAGTTCGGTCCAAATAGATAAATAAAACAGTAAAAGTCTAAAATCTGCAAATCCTGTAAGCAAGCGGATAGTTGGACAGAGAGATTTTTTAACAACTAGCGAACGGTGAAGAAGAGGTTGCTTCATTATAAAAAATTGAACAATTTTGCATTGAGGGAAACCGACATCCGATAGCTGACCAATTAGGAGAGGATCATCCGAGGTTCCTGAGAGCTGAGTACGTGCATTTCAACTGCGTATGTGTAAAATATGTGAGGAAATGAGAATCTGTGTAATAAAATTTGCATTTATAGTGTAGTGTTGAAGCTACAAAAGAATGCTGGTATTAGTCGGACATTATGTGAGTAACCAAAACTTTGATAATAATGTTTGTAAACGATAACTAAAAGGGTAGAGTCAGATTTCGTTCACTTTTCATTTCGTTCAAGTTTAATTTCTATACATTTAGCTTTCTTTCATTTATTGACATATTGTTTTTAGGTAAATTTTATGCTTGATTTGTTAATCAGTTTATTAAATCACTTTTCTGTTAATTATCAAACCCAGTTACGACCCTGAGAGAAGAGATCTTAATTTGATTGTAATTGTTTTAATTTTGGAAGCCACAAGTAAATAAATAATTTTGTTTGTTAATTTTTCATAATCTTTTATTTTAATTAACCCTTACTTGTTTGATCTTTACATAAATGGCACCACAACGTGGGGCAAATTAATTAAACGACTAATAATTATTCATTACAATATATTGCCATTAAAATCTCTGTTATATATATATATATATGTATATATATAATTATTTCAATTTACAGATTAACTAAAAACTATGTCTCAGGTTTATTTTATTTAATCGAATTAACCATTCACGTAAATGTCGACGAAATTTTATCAGTTATAATTAATATATTGTCATTTATAGTTCACTGTTATTTAAATATAATTATTTCAACTTACAGATTAAATTGATGCTAATATGAAAGTTGATAGCGATATTTTGTTTCGTAAATTTTAATAGTACGGAGGCAGTTTCAGAAAGTAAGTGTATTAAATTTTTATATTTTATATAAAAAGTTTATTTGAAAAAATTACAGGATATTGTTGATACACTTGTTGACTATTTTTCCACATACTCGCCATCCGGTTCAATGCATGTAGTGAGACTTGGCACAAGCTTCCTTATTTCCTCATCGAAGAACTCTCCCACCAGGTCCTTCCCTCACTTCAGAACATCTTTCTTCGCCTGATCGTCAGTTGAAAATTTAATTACACCCATGTATGCCTTCAGGGGGTTGAAAAGATGATTATTTGAGGGTGCCATGTAAGGTTAAAAACGTCCCTACCAAATCTGTCCAAGAGTGCGTTGGAGGCTAAGGCGTTGTCGTGCAACAAGCACACTCCTCTCGGCAGCATTTCCCTGCTGTTTTCTTGAATGCTCCTTTTGAGATTTTTTAGGACCTCACAATATCTTTGTGCATTGATGGTTTGCCCTTGAAATGGAAATTCGACCCAAAATTATGCCTTTAAAACCACTAAGGCCATGATTTTTTGCCCTAAAATGTGGTTTTGTAAATTGGTGTGACACCACTGTGTCAACTGTCTTTTTGACTCAGACGTCTAATGCGTCACCCACGTTTCATCTCCAGTCACAATAGAGATCAGAAAATTCTTTCCTTCCATTTGAAGTCGCTGAAGATACGAGTGATTTTTCTTGTGCTATTGTGTCAGCTAATTTTGGGACCCATCTTGCGCACAGTTTCCGGTATCCCAACGTTAGTGTCTCGTGTATAAGAGTTCTGGAGAGTTGTGGAAACGTCCGAGACATTTAATCCACTGTCATTCGGCGGTCTTCACTAACTGTTTCATTTGCACCAACTCAGCAGTCAAAATTGACGGTCTTCCACACACTCGTTCTGTTCACACCTTCGCCGTAAACCGTTTTGATTCGTGAAAACAATTCTGTAGGTATTATTCGTTCCGCGAGCAGGAAGCGATTCACAGCACATGATCCAAATATTTTCACATATGACAGGAAAATTATTTATTTCGTTTTTGGCAGTTGGGGATGTTTTAAATTACCTTGAATACAAGGTAGGAAGTTAGTAAAAATTAGCCAAATTAAAATTTTGAAAGAGGTGCGACATATTTAGGAAGGTGAATAAGTAAGCTTGTAAAAAGTAAGGAAACTGTGAGGTTGATTGTTTAATAACACAGAAAGTTAGTAAATTAGAAGGTAGGTTAGAGAAGTAGGAAGATTTAGGAAGCTGCAGTTAGTATGTAGGAACTCAGAGTTGGTAAGTAGAAGAGCCAGTAATGATAACATAATAAGATGAGAAAAAATAGATAGCAATTAGTGAGATTTCGTGTAAGATTTAATGGAGCCGAATTACGGTAACAACGCACTTATGCATCTTTATATTTGAGTATACTAAACGCCACGTACAGTGTCAGCGGATTTTACTGTTCTTTTTCGCACGTTCTACCCCTCCCTGCTCATTCGCAGTCGATCACTTGCAGTAAGCGCCTAGAGCTTGATCTCTATAGATCTTGTCGTGTAGGTCTTTCCTCTGCGCATCGTGGCAACATCGGACTTGCCCTCAATCTGCGCCACCCGTCTTCCTTGCTGACCCCTGTCAGAATAACATTACAGTAAAAACCAACAAGATTCCAACGTAATAGGGAGTCAGACCCGAGAACATCCCTAGAATTATTGATAAGCAAGTTACACAGAAAGTCCAATTTGACAAGTAAATTAAACTAAATGATAACACTGATTACTGTTTCAAATTATGACTAATGATATCGAGACTACGGTAACTAAGAGTACTAGTTTACCACAAATAATACCGCTTAGATATAGCAATTTTAATTAAATTGTAATTGTTATTTTATATTATTTTTTCTGTCGTAATGGTTAAGTAATTATTAAAATCACAAACATAATGAACATAGGATTAAAATAGCCTAAAATAATTTTTTATTTATTTATTACAAACTTTGAAATTGCTAATTCCTTTAAAAGTATTTTTCATTTTCGGCATGCGGATTGACAATTGAGATTTTCTTGCCTAAAAGTTATTATTTTCTTATTTAACGTGATAATTAAGAATTTGGCGAACTGAAATACTCAAATATAAATAAGTAAAGGATATAAAAATATTATAATGATAAGAAAGAACTCATAACATTTGAAAACGAATTAATTACCGTGAATTAAGAATCAAACTTAAGACTAAACGAATGCATTCAGTTATTAATATCTGCAAAACTGAACTTGGTGTCATGTGGGTTTCCTGTTTTTTTAATTTTTTAGCCTCCACAATGGCAAATATTATTAATTCTAGACCAAGTAACGTCCATCTTTTTCAATCCACTATGATTATGCCTTGCCTTAGTTTGTCTTAGTTTACGTAATGCAACAAGGCTGGGGAAAACTTAATTCCAAATTAAGTATATTCAGATGAAGTTAATTCCTAAATCGCCCTTCAGATAAAACAATAAACTGGAGGTCATGTGAAGATATACGATATATGTACATACAAATTTCTTATGGCTAATTTATCGGCTTTGAAAACATTCTTATGAACTATGAATACTTGATTTTATCAAAATAAAATTACAGTAACTGGATGGATTTTAAGATTCATCTACTGACAACACCTGATCTGAGTACCATGTGTGGCGGATTTTGCATGGTGGAGACTCTGTGTATTGGGGCACCACATGGGAAGAAAATTAAATAAGCGTGATATAACTGGATGCGATTAATAACAAGACTTTCAAAGTGAAAAGATATTTTATTCATACTTCTAGCAATGTTGCTCAGGATGAACTGTTTGAATGCTTGAGATGAAGTGCTTGAATGTTCGAGATACTATGTGCTCTCGTAAACTAACAATACAAATTTTATTCTTTGACTAGCAGGGTGCCCGGCGTTGCTCGTGTACTTATTTATATAAACTCGAAAAAGTATTTAATTGAATACTTAAATATATTCCTTGAGTACTTCAGGATATAATTGTCACTCAGTCTTCATACATTACGAAATATTACATTGATGAAATTGTTAGCTAGACTCACAACTAATATAGCGCGAAAATTAACTTACATTTTCCGCAAGGATGGTAAAGTAATTCGTATTCTTCTTTATTACCGTTCGATGGAGTATTGCTGTATAAAATTATACTTTTTATTTAAAGAACATATTTCTGCTTTATTTCATTCCTAATAAAGGAAATATTTCCTTTGTTCGTTGCGTAGTAACGTCTCTCTCTCGCGTGACGTCATTGTCTCTTGGCGCGCAGTAATTTAATATTTAATGATCACGGTTTTTAATTATAATTCTTTCCACATGTATGCTAGGCGTTTCTCACCCTCACAGTACCGTTTCTCGTATTTTGAAGAATATGTGTACCAATTTTTAATGCATTCTGTCCACGCGATAAAATTTGTATAAAGAACAACGTAAATACATAGATACATACATACAAATATACATCCTTTTTTATTATATAGATTTCCGCGGAGATGTGTTACTCTCTTTGATCAAATCTTTGGCTGGGGGATGAGAATTCAGCGAGGCTAGCAGGTCGATCGCTGAAGTTTGCAGAGAAGTTCGTAGGCGGGCAGACGTACGCGTGAAGCTCGGTGGAGACTAGCATGAGACTATACAACTACTCACGTTTACTTGATCAATTGGGCTTCATATAAGTGTTGAATTTCCTCAGAAGGAAGCCTGTGAGAGCTAATCTCAGCTATTATTATGGGAACAGCTGCCCTATAAACTGGTCGAGGAATGAAGGAGGAAATGTTACATCTCTTCAGCAAACCGCACTCCCGGTCTCGAAATCGTGTCGGACACGTACTAAGATGCAGATTTTCTAGGATTTGCCCTGCATCACTCTTAGGTAAATTCCTGGTAGGATTCTTAAACTATAGCCCAGGGGCCCTCGGCTACGTAGATCTCTATTCCGCATCTCCTTTTCAAATCTTTTCCAATTAAAGGGAAGTTTCCACCACGTGGATTACCGTCTTCTAGCCTCTCATGAAAGAAAACTTTAGTCCTTGAAGTACTCACCGACACAGATGAGAAAAAGTATCAACATCGTCCCCATGGCAGCCATTGTCGAACTGACTGACTACTGGCCTCGACTCGCACTTACGTACCATTCGCTTGCAACACCACCACCCCCATCATCCACAGCAATGAGGTGATAAGGTGGCATTGGTCCATCTGCCGTGATTGACACTGTACCTCCAAAACAGCTGCCATTAACTTAATTTGAATTTACTTTTGTCCTTCGCGCAGTCACTTCACACAAATTTTCATTTCCGTGTGAACAAAACTCTACCCAATTCCCGACCTACCTGATGCAAGTTTCTAGGGTTTTCCCTGCATTACTTTTAGGTGAATGCCGGGTAGGATCCTTAAACTATAGCCCGGGGACCCTAGTTAACCCTTGGCTACCTTCCTCTACCCTTCCGCATGCCCCCTTTCAAACCCTTCCTATGCTATTAAAGGGGAGTTGCCACTTTGTGGATTACCCTCATGTAGCCTGTTATCCTAAAAAAAAAGGCATCGGCACTACATCCTGTGAGGTGGTGTTCCGGCAATCTTCAGGACTTATAAATTCTATAATTGTGGATCGAAAATCGTCTTGGAATAGAATCCTAGTAACAATGTTTAGCAACTTCCAAATATTACCATCCCTGAGACAAGGGAGATATAAATAAAATATATACAATGATTATTTATCTTTAGTTAATTGGCTAGGGAACTCTTATTTAATTATACAAAATTACAGGAGTATTTTTAATAATATGAATATAAATGTTAATATACCTAAGGAAGATCTACATTTCTAATAAATTTTTAAGAAATTAACTCTTAATTTAAACGAAATAGTCTTAAGACATCATGGAGATGAAGAATAGATCTGGGATACCCTATTATAATACAAAATTTGCGTAAACTATATTACATTTTACGCATCGCCAGCCTTACGTGAGATTTGCTGAGGTGTAACACTCAACTTCTCACCCTTTTATTCTTTCAATTTCCGCATATTTTCATCTCAAATACACAAAATATTGTTGCTTAAAATATTACATTATGTGACCTCACATCATATCCGTTGCACATCTTGATTACCTAAAACCAGATTTTGTGATCATTAAGAAAACCTTTAATTTGGTCCACTTTCACTGTTACAATTAACTCTTTGGCTCGGATGGTGCTCCAACCCAAGATTATATCTTGAGGCCCTTTTCGGTGAATACGGACACAGATAGCATTTTTTTTAAAATTAGTAATGTATTCCTTGGCGACATGAATACTCTTCCTTTATTGACGTTGGTTAATTCGCTGTCCTTCAAACCAAGGTGATGTTATTCGGGGTCAGATAAAAGAGGCCATAGGTTGATGTACTGAAGGTTCCGTTCGCGTTTTCATTGTGCGCTTTGAATCGGAGAATGAGAAACCTTAAGGTAGAAACAGTTATCTAATAGTAAGTATCAGGTATCAGTGACCTTGTGTCGGGACCTTACGGGATTTCAACCAATTTTGGGATTTCACTGATTAAACAAAATCAATCCTGAAAATACAAGAATTTAATGTTAATGCAAATTCACTATCCGATTAATTTAAATGAAAGGAGACTGGAAATCTCTTAGTTGCTTAATTCTACTTGAATTGATTACATTTAGGGGAAAAACTAGCCTCAAAGTTGTAAGGCAGGAAACAAAATCAATTCTAACGTGTTCGCTATTATCTATTAAACTTTTTCCGTAATTAGTGCTAAAAGTCCTAAATGCTTCCAGGACCTATAGAGTATGCTTATTAATAAGCATATGCATGATATATAAACCACTAGTTTTTAAAGTGAGAACTCTATTGGTATGCATTTTTTGTAATATGATACAATATTGTCCTCCTAATGGATCCAACTTCAAATACTAACTTCTAAACATCGTTTGTGGCTTCGCATCCCTTGAAAAAATTAAAAGTAATCGAGTTAATAATCGTCCAGAGAAAGCAGTGAATGATTAATTAAGATTTTAAAAGATATAACAAGGTAATTGCCGGATGATCTATTCGCAAACTTTGCAAACATCGACGATAGTTTTCCTGGTTGTTTGGATCATTGCAAACAAATACCTCCATAGGATTTTTCACGTGGGTGCATTATGAACAAGGGCACTGTAGCAAATTTTTATGTCACCTGTGTTATGTCCTGACGTAATTTATTTAGTTTTGGAGAAACTTTGAAATGCGGGTATGTGAGGCAACAAGAATGGACTTGATATAAAGAGTAATAAAGGTTAAAGCTTACCCCAGTCTGTAGCGCCTACGAACAAGAACAAAAGAAAAGCAAATACTGATAAATTATTAATAGCTTTTGACGGATGGCATATTTACAAGCTTTTATCTATTGTAAGCGATAGCCTATATATCTCACTTAGAAACGTGGTTTGACTTTTTATTCAACAAAAAACTGGATTTTTCTTCATTAATATGGTATCTATATTAATATAATATCTATTCTTCTAACTAATCGTCTTCTTTCTTCTTCATCTTCTAATCATCTAGTGAAATAAATAAAATTAATGATGTCTGTGTTTGTGAGTTTATGTTCCCCATACAGAACCAAACGCGTGGAGCAATTTCTCCCAAATATTGTCCACATGTTCCTTTAAAACCAGAAACAAACACTGCCGGGGTTAAAAATCCCTAGGGGCGGTGGTGGAATGTGCCGGAGGAATTTCCAAACGTGGTAAAATGACCCAAATTTGCCTCGAAACAAAATTTTCGGGACCAATGAGATTGATAGGGTCTTTCCCGATTCTGTTTGTATATAATTTGAACCCATTTCGACATGGGAGGGGAGAACATTTAGGGATCGGTGTGGAGGGGCGTTACATGATAATAAGGCAAAAACAACTGAGATTGGTGTCTAATCTGCGGTTGTGGAAGTCGCTGAGTTTAATTACAACATTCTACATGCCGGTTATGTTTCTAATCCTAGGGAGTGGTGGTTGATATGAAAAAAAATGTTCGGCGTACAATCTTAAACATGTGCAGTCAATTCTACCAATTTTTTTACTGGTGTTACGATACTAAATAAAAACTGGATTGGTAAAACACCAATGGCTATTCCTATAGAGGTGGTTGAGTAACGCGTGACATTCTAAATGATGGGAGCATTTTTGGTTCTTAATGTTACGGAGTATTTTAGACTGTTTTAGGCCTCGTGAATATTTTCACGGTCTTACTGTACCGAAAGTAGTTTTGAATCACTCAAGGTAACACAAGTAATTTTGTCCTTCATATGCTAAACGGTATATTTCTTATTCTATTCGTCTAATGAAAATATTTTTGATCTCATAAGAAACCGGGTGTATTTATGTCTCCTTAAAGGTATAGGGAGTATTTTTGACTCTCAGAGTAATGAGAGTATTTTTGTTCCATTTAAGGTTCCGGAATTATTTTTCACTTTCTTAAGTTATTGGGAGTACTTCTGACTCCTTTAGGGAATCGGGAGTATTATTTACTATATTCAGGCATGGGTACTCTTAACGCAATGATGGTATTTTCATCTTTCATAAGGTACCATGGTTATTTTGATTCTGTTAACCTACTCTCTTGTGGAACCTAAAGTAATTTTAACTCGCATAGGCTAGCGGCATTATGAGTATTTATGACTCTCTTAAGGTATGGCAAATTATTTTGATTATTTTAAGGTACCGGGAATTATTTGACTCTCTCAAGATACTTTATTTGCTTCTCTTAAGGTATGGAAAATAATTTTGATTATCTTAATGTACCGGGAGTTATTTATTCTCAATGTATTTTTGACGGAGAAAGAAATTTTGACTCGCTTTGAATAATTAACTCTCTTAAGTTAGCCCGTCTATTTTTTTTACTTATTAGGGTCCAGAATATATTTTAAGTCTCTTAGGGTACCAGGAATATTTTTGACTCCTTCAACGCAGTGAGAATATTTTTGACGCAAGAGTATTTTTGATAATATTTTGTATCGGGAATATTTATGCTTCTCTAATTCCATCTGCAAAGGTAAGTTAAATCACTTCTTGACTAATACATTACTCTAGGATTAAATACTTTTTGTGCTTATATGAATGAATACCCGACCAACTTTTCGCATCCAGCTACTTCAAAATAATTAAGTGTTGCTGCCACGACCTATTTTTTCACACGTGTCTTTTTAAACAATAAAATTGGTTTAGTAGAGTGAAATTAGCAGACTTACGAGCACAACTTCAAGTACCTTCCTCAAGAAATGCATATATTTTCTTATGGGAAATCAGAATACCACTGGTACATTATGGGATGTACTTTAACGAAGTAAAAAATACTGCCGGTTCCTTATGGTAGTAAAAATATAGGAGGTACCATAAGGGAATCAAGAACATTCCTTGTACCATAAGGATGTCACTAATACTCCTGATACCTTTAAAATCGGGACAATACCATCATGCCTGTCAATTATTAATTATTAAATGTATTTATTATATTTTGTAAAAGGGGAAGGAAGCAAAATTTGTTAAATTTTAGTGTTAAAAAATAATATCTGGATACTGAGCCATCTCACCACGACGATTTTTGAGTCGTACTGAGTATTGTATGAGTATTTATGTAAAATAACGTTTTAAAAGAGTAAAAACCAATAAAGTCCGCCAATTACGCTTACATGATTTATTGAACCTACATCAATGCCAACGGCTTGTTACCTACATGACGTATGTATCCTCAGTTCTCTATATATCTATGTTCCTTTTATTTATACTTATAATTATGTATTGTAATGAATAATGGCGGCTTATTAGTTAAATTATTGAACAAAAAATTATTTAATTAATGTTACAATTAACTTGCCCTACGTTGGCATGCCGAAATTTAATAAATAAAAAAAGATTGATTTAATTTGGCACACGTTGAGGACCAAATTGTAATGAATAGATAGAAAAGTTAATCAAATGAATTTTCCACGTTGTGGAAGCCAAAAATGTAATGATTAGAAAAAACAGTGATTAATTAATAAAAAAAAAATTTTATTAAATTATTTAAACAATTATTTTTCAGTTTTAACAAATTGTTAAATCATTCTGGAAGTTTATTTTATTTTACTGAAGTTTACAACATTTGCTCTGAGGTTAATTACATTTAAATTTTTAAAGTTTAGCAATTTGATAACACTTCTCTCAGGATCGTTTACCTGGGCTTGATAGGTAAAGAACAATCAAAGAATTTATAAATTAAGTAATTAACAATCCAAAACCGAAAATGAGACGAACGAAATCTGATGAGTACCTTTAACTATCGTTTACAAAATTAATTAATTTGGTTTCTACTTACAAAAATATCCTGCTGATACCAGACTTAGCTTCAGGGCTCGGGAACTCAATTTACACTAAAAAGGCCATGAATCACTGATTCTACACTTGATTGTCAAACACACGGTCGTAGTTATTGGATCTTCCTCCAGGAATTGGATCTGTTGCACCTCCGGATCATCAGGCAGACATATTGTTACTCAATGTCTTTACGTGGAAAATGTTGATCTCAGTACGCGTAGGAATCTGAATGTGGGGCTAAATATTTGATTATGCTTTGCGGTTTTTTTACAAAGTATCTCTCTGTCCAGACTTTATACTTGGATTTTAAACTTATAACTCTCTCGGTTGGATTTTAAACTTAGGCCACGCTGTTCGTTCTCTCAATGTTACGATTTCAGACAGGCTCCTTCCTCTCCCAACCACAATTTCAGACAGACTCCTTCCTCTCCCGACTACGATTTCAGACAGACTCCTTCCTCTCCTGACTACGATTTCAGACAGACTGGCCTTCCAGCAAACGTACGTAGCCCGCGACAAAGCCCGCCGACATTGTTGTCTTTTAAGAATTTGTACCGTTAACAATCCAATTATTTAAAATAATTACTGGCGTCTAATTAGAATTACATAATATTAATTTGTATTTCAGAAGATGACGATGGCTCTTAAAGAGGCCGAAAGCGTCTATGTAGGCCTAGATTGACGTAGGTAAAATTAATCATTTTACTGAAGTTTGGAGACTTACTTGGTTTTTTAGCCTGTTAATCTACCTTAAAATAGTCCTTGGTTTGGAACTGTTTAAATTATTTAATTTGGAAGACAGACAGATTTGTTTTTAGAGGGAAATAACACGTGGTTTTGCAGAACTCTGCAAGATGTTAAAGGCCGTGGTAATATTTTCGTAAGGCGATTACGGCTTTCAGCTTACAGCAAAATTCTCTTTCATGCAAAATTGATACACGCGAATAATTATTTATTATATTATATAAAGTTGTATGTCAGTCTAGTTACATTTTTTGATAAACAGCCAATAACAGCAAATTGAAAAAGTAATTTGTCAATTAATTATTAAACATGTTTTGGCCGTCATGCTAAGATAACAGTAAAAGCCTGAATAAGATACACATGTGGACCGAAACATGTCGCAATTTAATAATTAATTAATATATTACTTTTTTCAATTGTCTATTATTGGATTTTTATCATCAAATATTTATTATATTGCAAAATTTTCGTTTCTCTACAAAAATATTTTTAATGAGGTATCACTGTCGAAACTACTTGGTACAGCGCAGGTTCTTCAGTTATTGTTTCTTCCAACGTTACAGGTATGGGCTTTGAAATTTGTTCTGAGTCAATCCCTCCTCAATACTTAGAAAAGAAAAGAGCTTCCTACGTCGGGGTTCTATCATCGTTAACTACGAACGTTTTCGTTTATTCATGCGGGTACATTTCAAGTTATTCGGTTATAGTCAACATTTAAATATATACTGAAAATACTACTTCGTATAGCCAGTGGCCGTAGGCTTGTCGTGACTGTTGAGTCGACATAGATTGACGTGGGAAATATTATAATTAATTGCCTTCTGTATTGTAAGAAACGCAAAGCGAAAAGAAGATATTGAATTTTTTTAGAGTAACAGGTTCAGAGTCAACACTTTCATCAATTTCACGTTCATCAAAAGAAAACTGGAGGTAACTCCCCTTTAATAGCATAGTAAGTGATTTGAAAGGGGGAATGGCGAAGCGTAGAGGTAGGTAGGTAGCCAAGGCCCCCGGGCTGAGGTTTAAGGATCTTACCCGGCATTGGAACCATTTTGAGTGGCAAAATATATAGTACTTTATTTACAAAATTCTTATCAGTGAAGAATCAAGGGTGAGTGCAGGTATAATGGTGAAGCGGTTCGGAGATCCATGCCACTTCTCTGCGCGTGACGTCATCTCGGAGGCAAGCATATGCATTGCGCTATGGAAACTGCGGGGTTCAGAAATAATTTCCCAACGTGGAGCTCTCTTTCCTTTCATTGCACAAATATTTGATTACTTACCTTATCTCGTGTCATCTGATTGTCCCGTTCTTTTCATATTTTTACGTAATGAAACATAGCAGCTTCAGAGAATGGGCAACAGTGAACGAAAATAAAAATTTATTTTACACTATAAAACTTTCGGATTTTAATTTTCTTTTCGAGTTATACTCACTTATTTCTCTGTTCAATTCCCTTTACCCTAATATATTGTAATAATTAAAAAAAAATTGAATCCACACGTTGAAGCGCCAATTTATGTAATTATTTAAAAGGTGGTCTTAATTAAATAGGAATAATTAACAAAATTATTATGATTTAAAAATTTATTGTTGATAATTACACATTATAAGCCCTGCACGCCGAATTCCATCAATTTAACAAACAAATATTTCAATTTTATTTTATTAATTCAACTACGTAGAATTTCTCTTTATCTCAGGGTCATCACTGGATTTGATAGTAAAAACAAATACAATCTAATGAACTACAACATTAACAATCCAAAGTCATTAAAGTTAACGGAATACAATATTGAATACAAGAAATAAAAGGAAACGGATGAAAAAAAACGCGAACGAAATCTGACCATACCCTTTAATTATCGTTTACAGTCATTAATAATTGTTTTGTACTCACGACAGTGCTTCTGGTATCAGTTCGGACTCTTGTATCTTGAAGTCAACACCCACTAGACAGGCCATTATCCACTGATTCTACACTTTAGATTTTGAACACACGCGGTCGTTACTCTCGATCTATGCTATCCTGGAACATGGATTAGCCGCCCCTCAGTCAGCCCTCGGACGTAGGTCTCTCTATGCGAAAATTAGTTCAGTTTGTGAAGCAAAACTTCTGCTTCTAAATTGTGATTTTATGAGTCTCTCCGTCAAAACTGTTTACTTGCGTTTTATGTAAACTATTATATCTCGCCGTTGGACTTCCTGGATAGCCCTATTCATGCTTTTAGATTAGCAAACTTTACTGTCTTGTATCTCTCGCAGACTCTTTTATGTATCTTTTCTCGACCCAGGCTCGACGCAGACTGAGTTCTTTAAGCGCGCGGTCTCTAGTCTCCATTGTTAACAAAGAAAGACCCGCTGCGATTGTCGTCTTTTAGCATCCGTACCGCCAACAATTAAATTATATTAAAAACAATTAATAGCCTGTTTAATTGGTATTGCAATATATTCGTGTTCAGGCCAGAGTAATAGAAACATCCATATTACTTACTGCTAATGTTTTCCCAGCCAAACGATGGAATATATGTACATCATTGGAAAAAGAAGTTTCATGCCAGATATTTGAAAACATCTTCCAGATTACTTGTTTTTAATACCAACTCCTTAGTGGAATTTTAAGTTTTCCAAATGAAATGAATTGGAAGCTGTCATCTCACATGCACCATTCCCCAAATAACTAAACTTCAGGTGAAGAAGATGGCGGTGCAAGCCATCGAAACGTTGTGTTTACAAAACTACGCTACCCGGTTGGAATCCCGAGAGAACTTCATTCAGCAACTACACCGGGAAAACCTACGTTCCTTATTGAACTAAACTTATCTCTGAAACGGTAAGCAATGTAACCCGCAAGGTTCTTCAGAAATTGTTTTTTTCGAACGTTACAGGGTTGGGATTTGAAATGTATTGTCCATCAATTTCACGTTCATCAAAAGAAAACTTCCATGTATGTCTACTGAATTGTTTCCTCCAATTCCATTCTCATATAATATATTTTTTTACACATTTTGGGGCACTTTGGGTTAAACATGTATCGGAAGAATACTATCATCTATACTTCTGTTTTGAGTAAAAATAATGCCAAAATTCTTACCAAGAATAGGCAGTTTAATCCTATTGGTGAAATCCAAAGCAGAAAAAAAAATTCGGCACGTCCTGATTTAAACGACGCGGTAGAAAGTACTCTGTTTTGTATTTCTCTTTTAAGGCTTTGTAAAGATTTTCTAAATATTTGTTAGATATTACTATCCCCTTCTTGAACTGAATCACATCTTTGTGAGATCCAGCTAACATGTTCTTTATGACAGAATTGACAGATTACACAAACTTTGGCGTTCACAATCTATTCTAAATCAATTGACCCTAGGATTATACCAAAATTTACTTAGCTTATCAATAAATGGTTTGATTTATTTAATACAGAAAGTAAATTTGTAGCTTCTTGCCAGTTCAAGTTATCCAAAAATCCGTTCATTTCAAACACCGCTATTGCCTTCGCCAATTTGAATTGAAAGAAGTTGTGCAGCAGGTTTTACTTTTTGACCTTCTGTCTTTCCATCATCTAAATTATAACTTGAGATCTGAATATATTATATATTGAACTTGGAATTAATTATTAAAAGCAAGGTCTGTAAACATATACTAGTATATTTCTACATTGCAGTAATCTTATCTTTTCTACGGTAAGTATTGATCCATGTTTCACATAAATAATCAAATTTCGGAAGGACAAAATACTTTATGCCTGTTCATTTAATTGTTTTTTTTGTTAGAATTAGTGCAAACAAAAACAGCGCACAGTAATCCACGTAAAACAATTTCTTTCCACTAACAAACTAGTAAAAGAAACAAAATTCCAAAAGAATATCTTCGACGCATTCACAAGCGACTAACATCCAACGTGACGTCAACTGCAGAAGAAACCCGAAATACGTTTGAAATTCGTCTCACCTTTATACTTCCACCATGGGTTTATGTACTTCCAAAATTTTGATAACTAAATATTTCATCAAACACAATCAATCGATCTTTTATTTTATGTGTAAACATTTATTTTTATAAGTTTATTTAAATTGTCGGTGTTTAATTTTTTATACGGGAAGAGATACATAAATAAAATGATTTAGTCGTTTTATTAATAAATTAACGTTTATATTTTAATGAATGTTCGTCATCATTGAATAGTTGTATTTGAAATTTAAAATCATTAATTTACGTGTTAATTTATTTATTATAATATTATTCAGTTCTTTAATTGTAGAAGTTTGGAAACTATCTATCAATTTAATAATGTGTAAAAAGTACGACGAAGTTCTTTAATAATGACACAAACGAACTAATAATGGGAAGCGATAATTAATGGGCATTGAGTGAGGAGCACTGATTTTCTAAAACTTTCCCTGCAAAACTAAAACAAGGGATCTGAATGAAGCAAAAATATACGGTTGGGTGTGTTTTTTTCAAGACAACAACTTCACTCCACTCTGAATTTCGAATATTTAGACTTTGAAAAATCAACCTTTTTCTGGATTTTGAAGATTTTTAATACTTTTTTCGACTTAGAAACAATTATGTTTCTTATGGAACATTTTTAAGTACGAGAGATTGTCGGGTAGCGGACTGGTACAATCATCACAAAAGGGCGTGCTGTTACCATCAGCCCGGACTAATCTCTACTTCGGGGAAATTTCTCGAGACATAACAGCGCAATTGCGACGCCGCACCATCGACGTAGCTTGACCTAGGAAACCTGCCAGTAGCGCAGTTTCAAGAAAACAGTACGAGATATCTTCGCCCTAGCCATTGGTCTACCTCGGAGATAGACGCCTTGCAGTGGTCCTGTTTGTTCATCGCTGCGGTGGGTCAGTTCAGCTCGCTGTTCACTTCGCAACGCCGAGAACTCCAACGGCCAGCACTTTCTACGCTTCGGAACCAACTGTGGGAATCGCCATATACCAGTACGCCGATACGAGAAAAATCAGCAGTAAAAAGTAAGAGAGTGCCATTTATCGTGTGAAGCTGTATCAAGAGGTTTTACCGCAGAAGAATTCAATTTCAGTTTCTAGAAATATTTGCCAATCCTCACTTAATCCCTGAAAAGAAATTGTACTTTCGTCTACCGATAAAATCTGAGCTTAACAGTTATTTTTCTGATTGTAATTCACTATATATTTTTGAACAACCATTTAAGGAACTGTAGCGCGATAGTTTTATAATTGTATATATATATATATATATATATATATATATATATTATTTTAATGTAATTAGATTTTAGCAAGGGTTGAGAGCTTGGTAAGTTGGAATTTTACCAGGCGCCGCCGTGACGGAGAGATAATCCCTAAGGTCTGGACTTAAGCACGTAGGCTGTTGACCCTCGGAAGTTACCTGGACTGTCACACCGTGGGAAAAGGCTCACCAAAAACCCCAGAATTTGACGTGACTGCCTGAACCAATCACATTTCTTGGTTCAGGAAAGATCGATCCAAAATTGGTCGAGAACATCGATTTTTCACATCCAGCGAGGGGGATGTAAAGAAAGTGTAGAGAGACTCCTCGACGAACCGTCGCCAGGGACGGACGTACAGCCCGAAAACTTTCAGGTTCGAGAGGACTCGGAGAGATCGAGGGTGCCACATGATCACGGCCAGAGATCAACGCGAGGTAACTGCCAAGTGTCTCAATCCTTGACGCGCCTGGGGGAATTACCATAAACCATGGTTTAACTTGAGATTAAGGGATCAGATTGTTTTGCCCGGCTAACTGAACACGCATAATTTGTATTTATTTTATTTTATTTTCTTATGTTCAGTTAAATGATTATTAAATTCTGTAAAATATCCCTTTACTTAATAAACCTACCACTACAGAATATTATTTGCTAGAAGACTTTAAAGATATAAACTGTACAGATAAAAAGTTCTAAGTGAAAAGTTTGTGATTTTTTTATTATATGTGCAAATAAAAGTGTTAAATCATTATCAATTCAATTTAATCAAATTCTATTTCACAACCCCAATATTAAACTAATTTATAATTTTAAAATATATATACTTAACTGACACTACTATATTTAGTGCGATATACAATTATAATTACATTTTTGCTACGAAGAAAATATGCTCATACACGTGTGCTTACCACACAAGTTGATATCAGGTTCAGAAAATTACTCAAAATTACACACGCTGACTATTGCATTGCTGAGTCGTACTGATTGAGAAGGAATCAGAGGTTAATACATGTATTACAGTAAATATGCTTGCTCAATTTAATAATGTATCTGTTCTACCAATAATTTATGACAATAAATATAAATTGTCTTCAGTTTTAGTGAAACTACTTCGCTGTGTTAGTGAATAAACTGAGTAAAAATGATGAATGTTAGTTATGTTTGTCATTTGAGTTGTTGCAAATGGCTTCAGTCCACGCAACGCGCCCTTCCGTCGACCACGACGCACTTTCGTCGGCAACGAACAATCTGGAACAAGGAAAAATGTGCTGAAGGAAGACAGGATGGTTTACGTTTATTACGACTATTACTTAACTGAAAATCTACAGGCGCCAATCGAACATATATAAGGCGAAAAATGTATATATATGCGTGAGTCTCATATTTTCATGAAGGTATTATTGAAATATGGTGAAACGGATGACTAAACTACTCCAAAACACGTTAGGATTTTTGCTTCAATGAATATATATTAAAAAAAAATCGAAACAATCAAATGTCCGCTCCACATTATTACAGAAGATACAGGGAAGTGTAATTATGGAAATATATATTATTCACGTAATTAAAGGCAGACAAAATCAGTAATGTGAATTTCAGAGAACAAAATAACACGAAGGTTAATGAAAGTAATTACAAAGCACCCGCTAAATTCTTTTTCATTAGTATTGTTTTTCATTTATACATAATTATTTTCATTTTTATCCTTAATTAAAAATATGAAAACGTCTGTATTAAATGAAAATCAACAAAAGCATAACGAAGTAGCCAATAAAACAGTCAATACTAAGTGATAAGTTAAATATTACGCAACGTATCTGGAATCCTTGTTACTTTCGTCAGATGAAGGAAAAAGGTAAAATTGTAAGAATGCCGCTCAAACAAGGTGACAAATCAAACTCATTTTTCTGCATCTGAATAAAACCGGCAGACAATTTGTAATGAGCATAATTTATCATCATCTATTTCTTAATTATCCTTAGTTGTCTTAATTAGCCTGTCGTCAAGCTTTTATATTTCTATTAGCAATATACTCATTAATGAAATTACATAGAAGCTTTCAGCCATTCCACCATAATCATCTGTAAAATAATATAATACATTAACTGTAACTGGACTTCTTGTTCACGAATAATTCAATAAGAAGTACATAAACACAAGTCCTCTTTATGTACATTATTCAATTCGTCAAAAGTTGCAAGAGCTTTCGGCCGTGGCCATATTCATCTGCAATTCCGATAATGTCTACATAGTTTTAACCTTGATAATAAAAATAACACTTTACATACATGCCTTAAAATATACAATACACCTAAAATATAATTTTTTACACCACCG
Source organism: Zhengitettix transpicula (assembly GCA_037074705.1). NCBI lineage: Eukaryota > Metazoa > Arthropoda > Insecta > Orthoptera > Tetrigidae > Zhengitettix > Zhengitettix transpicula. The sequence continues at coordinate 116,465,050 of CM073592.1, read as the reverse complement.
TGTAGCTAACAGGCTACATGACGGTAATCCACATGGTGGCAACTCCCCTTTAATAGCATAGGAAGGGATTTGAAAGGGGGAATGCGGAAGGGTAGAGGAAGGTAGTCAAGGGTTAACTAGGGCCCCCGGCTATGGTTTAAGGATCCTACCCGGCATTTGCATAAAAGTTATGCAGGACAAACCCTAGAAAAACCTGCATCAGGTAGGTCGGGCATTGGGTACTTGTCCCACGCCCTTCCGATAGCGGTAGAGGAGTTTGGTGTGGGGACGCAGCACTCCCTTCTCCGTGCCTCGACCAGTTTAGGAGGCAGATATTACTTCATGGCCTAATTCTAGGACACAACGAAGAAGTGACAGAGAGCGAGATCAGTGGTAGAGATTCCGCTCGGTTAGCGGGAGGTCCCAGTTCGATTCCTGGTCTGGTCGACATCAAGCTTAAATAAAAAACTTCACACGGCCTTACAGCCTGATACTTGGCTAAACGTTCCTTATTCTTGATTTAAAAACATTACTACGTCAGAGAAGGTCAACACCGATTATACTACTTGTCACACATAACATTTATTTTCCTACTTTTTTTATATAAATAGTATTTTATTATATTGTAATTTTCGCTTTGCATTGCATTGCCCAATTCTTAATTGATATTTATTTATAATTACTTTCTTTTTTACATTCATTTTTAATAAAGGAATAAAGAGGGCTTGTGTTGGTGTACTTTTTATTGAATAATAATTTGTACGTTAGGTATAAAGTTAAAAATGTCAAATGAAATATACCTTGTGCGATAAAACTTCACTCCAACGTCTGAGCAGTGTTGAGGGCCGTAAACCTCGCGTCAATATGGAGTCACGTGTTCAGACCACCTTATAAACAACAGTACATACCACCGTGGCACCTTATACGAGAGTGGTATTATAAGTTACCAACCTAACAGAGACACAATACATTTTTTTTTCTTCAAATTTAATTTTGTTTTTCTACAATATCTCTTTGTAAGTCTCCAGACTTCTCCCAGCAATTTTCCCATGTCTTTAACCCGTTCAATCATAATCATTGTATACGAAGGCGATGAAAATCTCCGTCCTCCGAGAGCAACTTTTAGCTGAGGGAACAAAACAAAATTCGCTTGGGGCTATATCGGGTAAATAAGGAGGGTTGCAAAGCAGTTCAAACCGTAATTCTTCGATTTTCGCCATTGAAACCGCTGAAGGTGTGACACGGCGCATTGCCTTGCTCAAACAATTGTTTTTTCTTCAATTGTGGCCTTTTCCCCTCAACTTCTGCCTTCAACTTGTCAAGTAATGCTTCATAACGTGCTCCTGTAATAGTTTTTCCTTTTTGAAGATAATCGATTACGGCAACTCCATGACTATCCCTAAAAAGGGTTTTTGCTGTTTTTGGCGCCGATTTCCACTTCGCAGTATTTTTGTTTCTGAGGTATAATGGTGTGTCCAAGTTTTATCTACAATCATTAACCTCTAATTTATTGCACCTAAACTGAGCGTTAGAAATGTTCAATGTCAAACGTTTTTGGTCTTGACTTAATATGTGACAAACACGTGTTTTTTTAAAAATATTCATAGCCTTAACTATATCTTCCACTTTAAATCGGCAGTTGTTAACTTTAGTGTCATCGTGACTGGTTTCAGTTTTTGCAAACGTTCATCGACTCCAAAGCTGGTAAAGCCACGTTTAAATTGAGCTGCCCAAAATTTCACGATGGAGAATGATGGTGCATGTTCCCCGTACACAGCGAAAAACTCGTCTCTGATTTCCGTAGGCGTATTGACTTTCAAAAACAAATATATAACGACAGCTCGATACTTAATATTTTTCCCATTTTCACAAAAAAAACTAACATCGGCTCACTCAAACGATTGTCGAACAACAACTGCGAGTCCAAAATGGCTGAAATTTTGGTGAGTACCTTTCAAGACATGCGCAAACACATTTCCTAGCTGCGACCTTTATGTTGAGGTCGGAAACGTTTCAGACCAACCTACTATTTTCCAGAATCAATTACTACTTCAATAAGAAAACTAAATATATGATGGTTGCAAAGAAAGAATCTAGTACATATAATATTATATCTTTGAACGAGTACAGGATTTCACTTATTTAGGCTCAAAACTTAACAGTGAAAATAATCTGGGAAGTGAAATAAAACAACGTATCATCAATGGTAACAGAACTTACTACATGTATGGAAAATTAATTAAATCCAAGATGTTAAATAGGGAATTGAAGTTAAAATATTACAAAACACTTATAAGACCTGTAGTGATATACGGTTGTGAAACGTGGACCCTTAATAATAATGATAAGCACTTACTCAGAATATTTGAACGCGAGACACTGAGAAGGATATACGGACCTGTATGTACGAATGGAGAATTAGAACAAACAGAGAACTAGAGCAGCTCATGAATAACGAGGACATTTGTTAGGTTTATCAAGAGCAGAAGGTTGGCCTGGATGGGACACGTACTTAGGATGGATGAAAGCAGAACACCTAGACGGATTATGGACTGGAAGCCAATTTGGAGGAGGAAAAGGGGGAGACCCCGGACAAGATGGGTAGATGACATTGAGAAGGATATACAAACCACGAAAGTAAGAGGATGGCGGAGACTGACACAGGAGAGGGCGGAATGGAAGAAAATTGTTAATAAGGCCAAAACTCACATTGGGTTATAGTGCCAATAAAACAAGAAGAAGAATTACTACTTCAATAATATTAAGAAATATGCAAACAGTGAAGTACACTAAAGGTATGATGGATGAAAAAGAGGGGATCTATCGTGTACAATGCGAAGATTGCAGGATTGTCGCACACAGGGACCTCATTGATGTATAATCACAAGAGGAATGTGAATGATCGATCTTGAATTAGCATTGCACCGTCACGACATAACAAGGAGGAAAAGCACAACATGAAATGGGATGTAATTAAAATATTGTACAGGGAACATAAATGTAAACGTAGCGGAAGGAATGTATAGTGCATTATACAAATGGTCGCCGCATTGAAGTAATTTAATATAGCACGAAAATGAACTTACATTTTCCGCAAATATAGCAAAGTAGTTCGTTTTGTTTTTTTATTATCATTCGATAGAGTATTGCTGGATGTAATTATATATTTTATTCCATCCAAATATTTCTGCTTTACTTCTTTACAAAATAAGTAACTATTTCTTGTTACGCAGTCGCGTGTGCTGTGATGTCATGGACGCTCTGCGCGCAGTAATTTAACACAAGATGATCACATTTTTTAATTTTAATTCTTTTAACCTTATGCTAGGGGCTTCTCACCCCCACTGTGCCGTGTTTTGAAGAATATATGTACCAATTTATGTTGCAAACTGTCCACGAGATTAAATCTTATAGAGATTAATGTAAATACATACATACAAACATACATCCTTTTTTAATATATAGATACACTAGCTGTGTGCCCGGCGTTGCTCGTATACTTATTTATATAAACCCGAAAAAGTATTTGATTCCATATTAATCTTTCGTCAAGAAGTGATTTACCTAAATCTAACCATTCCTAGTTCCGTTCATACTTTTGACCGATAGTGCATTAATTGAACAGCTATAAAATACATTGAATTTTATTGCATCAATCCCAACAAACGTACCTCCGAATTTCTTTACGAATAGAATCCTTAAATATACTCCTTGAGTATTGCAGGATATAATTCTCCCTCAGAATTCAGACACTACGAAAGATTATATTGCAGTAATTCTTAGCGAGATTCACAGTGTAAACGAATGGTCGCTATATTGGAATCATTAATATGGCGCAAAAATTAACTTACATTTTCCGCAAGGATCGTTAAGTATTTCGTATTGCTTTTTTTATATCACTCGATGGAGTATTACTAGATAAAATTATACTTTTTGTTTAATGAAAATATTTCTGCTTCATTTAAATACGGAAAAATTGAAGTATTTCATTTGTTCGTCGCGTAGTAACGTCTCTCTCTCTCTCTCTCTCTCTCTCTCTCGCAGTAATTTATCACTTAATGATGACGTTTTTTAATTATAATTCTTTTCACATTTGTTCTAGGGGTTTCTCAACGCCACAGTACCGTTTCTCGTGTTTTGAAGAATATGTTTACCAATTTTTGTTGCATTTTGTCCACGCGTTAAAATTTGTATAGAGATTAACGTCAATACATACATACCGACATACATCCATTTTTCTTATACATATTTGATTCAAAATATATTCGAGATAATGTCTCGTCCTGTACCTGATTCAGTGTCATTTTAAAAATATTACACTGTTGTCAGTATTCTTAGTTAAGTAATTAATATATCATTCAAGGGATGATGAACTTACGAATATGTCATTACCGACACGACAAACGACCTCTACTTAACACGTAGAGTGAAGTAGTTTTAACTCACAAGGTATATCTCAATTTACATTTTTAATTTTATATGTAACGATTGGAATTGTACAATTGACTAATTTTATATTATATTACTTTACAGTAAGCTTCTTTGTAATTTTACACTGTGACTATATTTGTAATATAATAAAAGCTTGAGAACTGCAATAGGTGGCTGTCTTTAATTGTGAACCTAATTTTACCGGTCTCTATATAAACTTTTAATTGGATATACGGAACGTAAATTTTTAACTATATCGCTCTGCATTTTCCCTTACATAAAGTAGATTTCCACGGAGACGATGAGTATTTTAAACACTTTACCAACTTCTCAGGCATTGTTTACAAATCCAATATTCTTATAAGTTACCGAAAATATAATTACATTCAGCGTTTAGTGTGCTGTTGCAGTGTCAAATATGTACAAGGAGACTCGGAAAGTTATCACAGTGATTGATGTACTGGAATTGGAAAATAATTCAAAATACTTTTAGCGAATTGGGGTTTAATTGACCGAATACTTTAAGGTTGTCAACACGGAAATTTAGTAAATAAATGAGGATCATCGTTTAGTTTTATGTATTTAAGTGTTCGAACGGGAAATGTGTTGTGTATTTGAGTGGGATGTTTCTACTTCGTGAGTACCTTTCATTGTTAATTAATAAAATGAAGGCATTTAAAGTGGTCCCGTTTTTACTGCGCCTTTAAGTGTCCTCATAACGGATGGTCGTTATGGTGATTGTTTTCAAGTGTACATATTTCACACGTTCTTATCAATACGAGCAGAGAGTTACTTACAGCACATGGGTCGTGGACTCCTTGGTCTTGACGTCTTCTCCTTGCCTTGCACTCGTTGTGGGGTGTTTGGATGCAAGTGACGAATGGAGGAACATCACAAGTACACGTCACGCATTTCTGAGTCTTCGATAACGAATCTCCTTTGTTGAGCCGCAGGGTGCCGAATACGCATTGCTCTGTCACAACAACACGATATTATGCAATTAAAAGCCGAAAAACATTAGGCTCAAATGTCAAACTTAAGTTGCTCACCAAAGAAAATTATAAGTAATAAATCTATTCTAATTACACTATTTCATGAAAGATTTTTTTAGGGTGACAGGCTACATGAGGGTAATCCACATGGTGGCAACTCCCCTTTAACAGCATAGGAAGGGATTTGTAGGAATAGCGGACAGCTTTTACCTTATGCTGAAGGTCTACGACCCCGGAACATACACCTCTGAAAACAGGCCGAGGTGTCTCGGCATGTGGGAACCTTAGTTCAAAAAACCAGAGAGATGTGAAGGCATCCCCAAAGGTAGCTTCCGCCAGAGCTCTTTGAGAAGGTTCACCTGCGAGAGAATCTCTCGCAGGCTTCCTTCTCTTCATGAAAGATTTTAAATGCTTGGACGCCCTAATGGAATAGTCGGCCGGCTGCCTCCTAAACTGGTCATGGCACGGAGAGGGGAAAGCTGCGACCCCCCAGCTAACCCCTAACCCGCCATCGGCAGGGCGTGGGACAAGTACCTACCTGACGCAGGTTTTTCTAGGGGTTTCCTGCATCACTTTTAGGCGAATTGCCGGGTAGGATCCTTAAAGCATAGCCCGGGAGTCCTAGTTAACCATTGGCTACCTGCCTCTACGTTTCCGAATCCCCCCTTTCAGATCTCTTCCTATGCTATTAAAGGGGAGTTGCCACCACGTGGATTACCCTCATGTTTTTTGGATGTAAACAGGCTATGTAAAGGGTAATCCACATAGTGGCAACTCCACTCTTATAGCATAGGAAAGGGATTTGAAAGGGAGGATGTGGAAGGGTAGAGGAAGGCAGCCAAGAGTTAACTAGGGCCCCCGGGCTATATTTTAAGGATCCTACCCGGCATTCGCCTAAAGAAATGCAGGGAAACCCTAGAAAAACCTGCATCAGGTAGGTCGGGCATTGGGTACTTGTCCCACGCCCTTCCGATAGCGGGAAAGGAGTTTGCTGTGGGGACGAAGCATTCCCTTCTTCCTGCCTCGACCAGTTTACGATGCAGCTGGCCGACTATTCTAATGGGAATAGCGGACAACTCTTACCGTATGCCCAAGGTCTGTGACCCCGGAACATACACCTCTCAAAACAGGCCGCGGTGCCTCGGCTTGTGGGAACCTTAGTTCAAAAACGGAGAGATTAAGGGATCCCCAAAGGTAGCCCCTTCGAATCTCTCCTACAAGGATCTGCCTGCGAGAGAACATCCCTCGCAGGTACTGCCTGCGAGAGAATAACCCTCGCAGATGATTGTGAATTTGTCATGTAGTCATTTTTTTTATTATTATTATTTTAGGGCAACAGGCTACATGAGGGTAATCCACGTTGGGCAACTCCCCTTTAATAGCAAAGGAAGGGATTTGAAAGGAGGGATGCGGATGGGTAGATCCCAACCATGCAGGTCGTGGCCGAAATTTTGGCTGTCATTAAATGGGATAATTCCCATAACATATATAATACCAATAAACTGTCTTTTTATATTATTCCACTTAATCCTGTGAATATTCACGTGTTATGTTAATACTAGGTTATTTGCACTACGCGTGAAGAAAATTACGAGATCTTTCATCGATTACTCCTTCACACTGAAATACGCTGACTGTGAAAAGGCTTGTGTTTGACAATATTTTTTCACTTTTTGAAATAGTTTTAGAGTTTTGGGATAATAAAGATCAAATGTTCAAACAAAATTTACTTAACTTGGAACCAGACGATGCTTGTTGAACAGATTTGTTCACTAAATTTAACTTGCAGTTACGAGGGTTGTTGAAAGGTCAGGTAAATTTTTATGAAAGAGCGAGAAATTTTTCACTTTAGCGCCATTGTTCGTAACATGAACTTTTCAAATATATTCCTAAAACCTTTTAACATATGCCAGTCGCAATTTATTGTTGTCAGTCTTCTGTAGTGTTAGAAATGTATTAAAGCGGAGAAAATGAAAAAAGAAACGAATTTAGCGCTGTCATTAAACACATTCATTTGACAGCTGCGCAAATCAAAACCGAATTGGATCAAGTTCATGCGGACTCTGAACCAGCCTTGAAGACCATTTACTTCTTGATTAATGAATATTAACGAGGTCGAAGAAGCACCTGAAACTCGCTCCGGCTGCTCAATTTAGGTCACCACTCAGGAAAACATCGAAAATTAAAATATCGTAACGGAAGGTTGCAGAGTAAAAGTTCGTGAGGTGGCTGATTCTGTAGGCTTCTCAACTGAACGAGTGCATTTCATCCTCAATAAAAAACTGACTATGAAAAAGCTTTGGGTGCGATGGGTGCCGCGACTGTTGACATTGGACCAAAAACGGATTCGTAAAAACATTTCAACGCAGAATCTAACAATGCTTAAGCGTAACCCACAAGACTTTTCGCGTAGATTCTTAAACGTCGAAGAAACCACCACTTCACTCCAGAGCCCAAATAAAATCAAAACAATGGACAAAAGCTGGTGAAAGAGCACGTAAAAAGGGGAAGAGCGTTCTGTAAGCTGGAACGGTGATGGTCACTGTCCTTTTGGATTCTTAGGGTATAATATTCATATATTTCTCAGAAAAGGGCATAAACATAACTGGGCTCTATTATGCTGCTCTGTTGGATCATTTGAAACGGATACTGATTGAGAAACGACCAAGATTGGTGTGTAAGTCACCAGGGCAATACGCCAGCGCAAACAGCAGCAGTCTCAATGGCAAAAGTGTACGAGTTGGGATTCGAATTTGTATCTCACCACCCTATTCACCAGAATTAACAACAATAAGTTATCTAATGAAGAATTGATCGAGGCCGTGACGGAGTATTTTGCAGAGCCTGACAAAACCTACTTTTGTGATACTTACATCCTAAAATATCATTACAAAGTAATACTGTGGTTTTTCATGGTGAACATTGCATTCAGTGACCCCCACTCACAAATTCATGGTGACTGACCATCGTTGATTTATGCCTAGAAATCAGAAACTTTTATAATGGAAACTCGCATGTTAAAAAGTACAGTTTCGTTCATCGTCAAATGTCGGGATAGTGTTCCTTAGCACTAAGGGGGAATTGCATCAAAAGTCCGTTGCACGAGGAGATCCTTTATCACCTTCGCGATGCTGTGATAGTCAAACGACAGCAGAAAAATTCTTCACGATAAAGGAACCGGATCTGATTGAACGCACTCTCGACAACGCACTTCAGGCTCCGTATGATACAAGTATGTTGAATCATGATGGGGTGGCCCAGTTGGAAGTATTTTCTTAGTGGTGATGGTGTGCATTGCCGACGGTACTACTTTCCAACAGATTAAGGTAAATATATTTTCTACGAATAAATGTACTTTTCAAACGAACAGTTAAATATTCTTCTAAGAGTGGGTTTAGTTTTACAGGAGCAACTCCTGGTATATAAAGCGAAACATGTTTAAATTTACTCCAAAAATAAAGGAAAGATTAAAGCCTGAATACTTGGTCTAACTAACTCCTTGGCTCGACAGCCCCGAAGGGCCTTGGCCTACCGAGACGGCTGCCAGACTGTCATCTTACATGACAGATTCTGGATTTAGGAGTGACACCTGGTCAGAGTGTCGGTTTCCCACAGCCTTAACCCCAGTTTTCTTGACCAGGACGACAACAAACATCCATGCCCATGCCGTGATTCGAACCCGGGACCTCTGTGGAGCGAGGCAATAACGCTGGCCTCTACACCACAACAGGAATACTCGGTCTACCTTATCGAAATTGTGACAACTGAATTTTCAAACCAAGTGTTTCAGTTTTATGAACTGAGCTGTATGCAGGTTCTGATGACGATAGTGATGTCAACGGAGTGAAAGTCGTTGAAACGTTGGATGTAACAGTAATGATACCGGTGAAACTCGAGAACCGTATCCCGGCATGGGTTTGTATTTCGCCATACGGAAGTTGGGAATGATCTAAGTTTGTGATGGTATGTTGCTGCTTACCTACAGAACTGACGCTGGTTGTATTCCTTACGGCAATTGTGTCCGTCGGATCAGCTGTAACAGAAAACGAATATTTTCTGATGTCATCTATAATATTATTGAAAACATTGCATACTCGATCTTATCAGTCACGTACGACATCTCCAATCGATAGGGCAGCAGGAATCATGTCCATAAAATATTGGAGCACAGTTGATTATGGATTCGATGGAGTTGTGCAGGAGCAGATTGCAGGAGACGTCGCGGCACCATGGTCCGTCCAGAGTACCTGAAAAACAGTTACGTGAATGTTGATATTGCGTACATTAAAACGAAAATTTCCTTGCTCGAATTGTTCTACATGTATAATTTGAATCTAACAACGTGGCTTGAATAAAATGTCATATCCAGGAAGAGTTACGACAAGTTTTCTTTATAACCGAGAAAATACATTAAATCCTCCGGTTGTAATTCAGGTGCTGTGAGACCTGGTTTGTCCTGCCTAGATATCTTTAAAGAATATCGACGAGGTACGCAAGTGGTATAAAATAATTGAGGGTTATTTTATTTGTTATTTATGTATTTTAATTTCTTTTACGAAATAATATATATTGAGAAATTGATATTATCGGCTTGTGTCTGCCAAGGGTCAATGCACGCTTCTAGATACTCTGAAAGACGAAAACAACCCGGCGCGGCAACTCTTTGTAGAGATTATAAGATTGTTTGACCAGTTTGGCGCCACCTCGACCGTGTCTACCCACGCCCCTGTTTTTGGCGATGTGACCACCGGAGGGGGTGTGTCTAATTGAGACAAATCTAATTCAGATTGGGTAAAAACTGCAGAATACTGAACCCTGTGGGGGGAAATATCGAACAACCGAGGTGTAAAGGGAAATGGCAGAGCAATATAAAGTTAGTTATATTTTTGTCATGAGTTACAGTTGGATTTTAGGTATGATTTAGATTCTAGTATTGAGAAGTTACATTTAAGTTTGAGAAGTTAGACTTTAGTTTTAGAGAAGTGAGATAAAGTATTGAGAAGTGAGATTTAAATTTTAGTTTGGAGAAGCTAACTTTTAGTTTACGTGGAGTTAGATTGTAGTTTTGAGTTTTGAAGCGGAAGTCTGTTCGGAGATTATGGTTTTCCTTGAATTACGTGGGATTGCAGCGTCCACCTCAGCCATCTGCGACAGCTTTATCTGACCAGATCTGCAAGTGGTAACGCACTAGAAGTAAATTCGGTTCATTAAAGTCATATGAACATCGTATTAGCCCTGTTAAAAATTGTCTCTGATTTTTTGTTTGTTCAGTTTAATTTATTTTGTAAATTAGCCGTGGGTAATTAAATTGATAATGAGAGCAGGATGTAAATGTTATTTTGTTAATAAAATATAAATTATTAATTATTGTGATTCATTTCTCCCTGCAACATAATTAAATATCTAAAAATAGCTAAATAAAAACCCCGATAAAAAAAAATTACAAGGCTAATGTGTTGGAACGTTTCCCTTCGGTCTGAGTTCTGGTTCACTCAGATTAAGTGTCTTATCAATACGAGCATACATTATTAGAACACCCATGCATCTTAATACTTCAATTCCCCTTAAAATAAAATTCACTAATATATTTACCTAAATAGGTGGATTTAAGATTAAATACATTGATAAGTTTGGGAAGCTCTTGTCCTTCAATTATTTATAGCTTATCTCCCAATTCAAACAGTTTTCTTCAGCAACGCGTTATTAATGTATTAACCAATATTTCTGTCCATTACAACATTTCCGGTGGGCGAAGGACTTTTATTCCGGTATCTTTTCAACTTAACCACTGATTCACCGTATTGTGTTTACATGGATAAGAAAACAAAACTTGGGGTATCTATAACAAACCCACCCACATTTCCATTGATAAACTATTGCATAACGTGTAAAGATGATCAGTGTTTCATTTAAGATCATGTCCAGTTCGTTTAATCACTAATTTATAATTGTTATACAGCAGATTATTTACCGGTTTCGCGAATTAGTGAAACTAATGCCAGTATCGCATTTTTCGTATTCTGATGAATGGTTGATAATCAGTTCGTATTCTGTCTTTTATCATGTACAATAATTTTAAAAAATCGCACTGGAGTGTCAGTTATGTATTTCCCTGCTTTCGGGCAGAAGCTTTCAATTTTACATATGTAAATATTAAAATAATTTTTTGGACATAGCAATAAATTCATCTAATTGGTGTTTGTTTTGTATTTATGTTCCGCATACAAATTTGGAGCAAATTTGACCAAATTTCATATCGTGTTCCTTTATAACCGGAAATAAAACACTGTGGGGGTAGGGCACGTCTACCAACCCCATGGGCGGGGGTGAACGGGAGTCTAAATTGTTAATCATGTTAAAATGGCCGATATTTTTGTCGAAATAAAATTTTCCGGGGTTAATGAAATAGAAGACGTTTCTCTAGATATTATTGTGTATTATTTCAACCCCTTTCGGCATGGGAGGGGAGCACATTTAGGGATGGGGTAGAGGGACGTTACATAAAAACGCAAAAACAACCATTTGGAGTCTAATCCGGGGTTGAGGATGTCGGTGAGTTTAACTGCACAACGCGGACACCCAGCCAGTATATTCTACATTAAAAGTTTTATAGTCTGCATTTCAATTAACAGTCTTACCCATTTTCACCCTTTTTATAGTAACATAATATACATTTAGTAAATAAAACAGGTATCACGCTGTATATAACTAAGGATTACGTCGAGATCATTTCAAGAGGACCATAGCTCTTTTCACTTAAATCAAAGTTTAAATACGGAACACAATTTCAATTTTTCAGTATTACTGCATACCTATTTCACTACATTCTGTCCTGTTATTTACATTATTGGTTCTACATAAAACTTATTATTTTAAGTGGTTATTGTTTTAAAGGATCAAGGTGGAAAACTCTACATCGGACCGGGAATCGAATTCGGGTCTCCCACTCAGTACGCGGATGCTCTACCACTGAGCCCTCCGAGTTGTCTCCAGGTACGAGACTTCTCCAACCATGTATAGCCTGAGCTTGGGTTCATCTACGATTCACTAGATAAGTTTAATTTGTTATTTTTAAATTTGTGCAAATTGGAAAGTTTTCAATATTAAACATATGATTGAATTTTTAATACGTTCAGAACAAAGATTTGTTTTCTTTGGTTTTAGGTTTAAAACTGATTTTATGATTATACAAACGAGTAGTTTTATTAGTTATTGTATAACCAATATATGGGTTAAGAGCGAAGCTCGAAATGTTGATTGTAAACATACAGTAAAAATTCCTGGAATTGAAAAATTCCAGAGGCAGTGTTTGGAAACACATGGCACTTAAATGAAAAGGCTATTAAAGATCATAATGGGAAAATCTTGACCGGATCGGGAATCAAGCCCATGTCTCCCGCTTTGTTTGATATCTTTTATTATGTTATTTCTGAAATACTTCACATTAATGTCCATTCTTCTTTGATTCCTTATTGTTAAGTCGTGAAGAATGTGATCCAGTGAATTGTAGGAGAATCCGGGCCCATGCTGCCAATGGAGTCGACTCGGTGAGTTCAGCGGTAGAGAAACCACGTATTAAGCGAGAGACTTCGGGTCGAAATTTTTCCATCTTGATCCTTTACTTCAATTTCAAAGCCGATTCGCTTGAGCTTTGATTGAAAGCTTTTCTTTTGCTATTACTATACATGCTATATTTATATTCAACTAGTTGGGTGCCCGGCGTTGCACGGATTGTCATAATTAACCTCTGCGACATCCATAACCCCGGATTTTACAACAATCTGAGTTGTTTTTGCGCCACTTTTGTGTAACACCCCTCCACCCCCACCCTTACGGGTGCTCACCTATGCCGGCAGGGTTTGAAATTATATACAATAACATCGGGAGAACCAATCAATATCACTTACCCCGAGAAATATTTATCCTATGCAAATATCGGCCGTTTGAACATGTTTGAAAATTTAAAACCCCGCTCCTGGTGGTGGTAGACATGTCTTACCCCCACAGCGTTTGTTTCCGATTCTAAAGGAAGACGTGTACGTAATTTGGTCAGATTTGCTATACGAGTGTAGATTTGTATGCGGAACATACACACACACATATATATATAAACGAACAGTCTATTATACTTATTATCAGATTAGATTTAATATTCGCCAACGCATGACGAATTCGTAAAATATCCTAGGGCAAGAAATCAGAACTGAATTGTTTTACTCTCACACTATAGTTGCTCAACACCTTAACCATTTACTGCACTATTTTTTTATATTTTTAAACTATATTTATAAGATATATTTTTATGAATACAAATCAGTAAAAATAGCCAAAAAATATCAAACGCGACCAATTTGGTTCTTGATGTTGGACACATTCAACAAAAAATATAATTAGGTATTACTTATCAATAATTCACATTAATTGGATGATTATTATTTTAGAGCAATTAGAATACACTGAGTATGACGCTTAAATTTTATTTCTTAAAAAGAACACAGAAAATAAATATTCTGAAGTTGTCCGGCCTGAAAGGTTGACTCACAGAAAGCTAGGACTGACATGTTTGACCATGTCCACGGATGCCAAAAATTTCATATTTCCTTAAGTGCATGTTGTTTCATATCTGCATCACAAATTAGCTGTCTTGGAAACCTCTGGGATGACACTAAATGTTATGTTGCATATATGAAGTAAATGGTTAATAACATTAGATACCAATTAATTATTAAACATACTTAAATGATGATTATGTTTAATCGCGGACAAATTTATAAGAATTGTAAACATTTTACTGTTTGAAGACAAGTTTTAGTGTTTCGACATACCATTGAATCGTTCGTCGCACACGCAACTCTTGCACGTCGACCTAGGCACATTTAGGCGTTGACCTACTTGATATTCCTGACCATTGTAGACACATTTCGGCGGAGGGCTCTCAATTTTCTTAGAAGATTCTGAAATAAAATTATGTTTAGTTTCATTTACTAATATTATAAATATATAATATTTCAATCACAAAATTCTGATCATATTTATAGTTACGTCATACCAGCAAGTTTTGTGACTGACAGCAACAGTGGCTTTCACAAGTACGTCATAGTCGTTCTAATTTTTTTTAAAAAATTGGCATAACTGTGTTAATCCCGAATTTACGAGACTCTTCCGTCATTATTCCTCACTCCATGTTCTCAGAAGGTATTAATGTTTTTATTATCCATCCGTAACATCAGTTTCATCCGATTATTAATTATAATATATAGAGAACAGTAATAAAAGTATTTCAGATCATCACTTTGTCAAAGGTTTTCGGAGCAAAGAAACTCACTTCTTATCCTACGGAGAGTGCTTTTTATTATTACACGGTAACTGGATTGAATTATGGGATCGCAAGAAGAGATTTGTTCCGTTGTTATGAAGCAGATAACAAATGCCCATGATTGCCAAGAAATTGAAATGATTGTATGTATATTACGACCTGCGACTGGAATAATTCCCGGTGGCAGTCTAATACAAATTGTAATACTAATTAAGGAGGTCATTAATGACTTGAATTATGATGGATTGTTTAGCGGTACAAATTCTTAAAGAACGACAATGACGACAAGCTCTTTGTCGGTGAGCTTCGTTGTGAGCTGCGCGCATTGTACGGAAGGTCAGTTGGTTGCTGTCTGGCGAATATGGTTGTTGGTTGCAGTCTGGCTAATATTATGGTCGAGAGAGGGAGCACGAACAGTGTGGTCCAAGCATAGAAATTCAACTGAGAGATTTATATGTTTTAAAATCTAAGTAAAATGGTCTGGACGGAGAGAAAAATTATAAAAAACCTGCAAAGCTGAAACAAAAAGTTTAGCGCCACGTTCAGATACATAGGCGTTCATAAATAAAATTTTCCGCTGGCATTGAAATAATACGTCCGACTGTTG
Source organism: Zhengitettix transpicula (assembly GCA_037074705.1). Lineage (NCBI taxonomy): Eukaryota > Metazoa > Arthropoda > Insecta > Orthoptera > Tetrigidae > Zhengitettix > Zhengitettix transpicula. The sequence continues at coordinate 116,449,725 of CM073592.1, read as the reverse complement.
ACCGGAGGAATAATACAAGAACTACAACCGTGTGCTTTGATCAAGTGTAGAACCAGTGATTCATGGCCTTTTTAGTGAATTCCGTTCCCAAGCTCAAAAAATAAGTCTGGTACCAGCAGGACAGTTGTAAGTACAAACCAAAATAATTAAATTTCTGTAAACGGTAATTAAGGGTATAGTCAGATTTCGGTTCTTTTCAATTTGTTAGATTTTGTATCCCATTCGTTTAAAGTTGGTTGAATTTTTTTATTGTTCTTACTTATCAAACCCAGTAAAGATCCTGAGAAGAAGAGTTATTAAATTTGATTGTTTAAGAAATATAAAAGATTGTATTTTACCTTGAACGCCACAAATTATAAAATAAAAATATTTGTTTTGTAAATTTTGAAATTATTGAATTTTAAACAATCTTATTGGAAGATTCTCCTCAAACACTGCTGCAGGTGAATTGTTCCAATTCGCTTATCGATCTGTTATAATTGAGACATTCCCTACGTCTGTTTTTATTGCGGTACCGTTTTGATTTAAAATTTGCGATCACCGCTGCCAATGTAAGTTGGTTTTTCGATCTTATCCTGTGTGTCTTTCCACGCTTTATTACCCGTATATGATTTTAAAAGTGCGCAAAGTCTATCTTTCTTCCGTCTGGTTGCCAAAGATTTCCACCTTAATTTCTCTATCTTTTCTCGCCCGTGACCTAGTCTCTGTATTACAAATTTTCCTGCTCCAATCTGAAATTTTTCTAGGCCGTCTATGTGGTGTTTTCTATAAGGATCCCAACAACTTGCATCACATTCGGGTATGGGACGAACTAGAAATTTATAAGCCAGCTCTTTTGATTTGTCATTCCCATTTTTTAATGTTATTATTACAAAATGTAAAGATTTCCAAGGTTTCCGAGACGCAGAATTTATTTGTTCTTCCAACCCTAGATTTGAGTTCCTAAATATTTTCAGCTGTTTACCTGAGGTATTTTCTCCCCATTTATACTATAACCCAATCGTACATTTACACGATATTTATTAAATGTAATTGATTTACTTTGTTCACTATTTATCTTCGTTTTATTTGTTTCAGCGCAACTAATTCGTTTTGTAAATCGTATTCATCCGAATCTTTATTTCACTTCCTATAGAGGATACAATCATCGCAAAAAGTCTAATTTTGGAACCGATTTTAAATGGTAGATCATTAATATATATCAGGAACAATAAAGACCCGATTACTGATCGTTGAGGCACTCTCGGAGTTACATTTTGTTCTACTGACAGCTGTCTACCGATTTTTACCCTTTGAGTTCGCCCGTTGAGATATTCCTTGACCCAAAGCACAATCCGCCGTTCTTGTTTATTTTCTCTATTAAAATGTCGTGTGGTACGACGTCAAATGCTTTAGCGAAATCTATGACGATAGCATCTATCCTCCCACCTTTGACTATTTAGTCGTATAGATCCTGAAATAAGGTGATTACTTGACTTTCGCACAAAAAATCTTGCCTAATCCTTGTTGTCCTGTGTAAAATCACTCTTTCAATTCCAGTTTTCTATGGATGTATTCCTATATAATACTCTCCACGGCTTTACAGATCACTGACGTAAGACTGACCGGTCTACAATTTGAAACCTCCTTTGAAAATTAGAACAACTGACGTGGACTTCGAGTCTTTTGGGACTGCAGATTTATTAATACAGATGTTAAATAATCTAATTATTTACGGAACTATTGCCTTCCCTCTAACTTTAATAATATAGCTATAAATATCAACCACACCACGTGATTTATGAAATTTCAACTTCCTAATACTTCTCCTTACAGCGTTAGCTTCAATTCTAAAGTCTTCGCATTATTATTTAACATTTCCCCTTTTTCTTTGTCATTAGTTAACTCAATGCCGTTATCTTTAGGGGGTACGTCTAATTCGTCGACGAACATACCTATAAAATCTTGTCCAATTATTATCTCCCTCCTTTAGAATGTCTTCCAAAAATTGTTCTTGCGCCTCCTTCTTTTCCTTTTTTAACTGTTTGGATACGCTTTTCTCACTCGCTTTTTTAAGAGAATAATATTTCTTTTGTGTAGTACTTGGGGTCTGAATTTTTCTTAATGATCCTATTTGGAACGAAGTGGTTCATTGCCTCGTTAACAATTAATTTAAAACTATCCCATGTTTTGCTAATGTTTTCACCATTTCTCAGAAACTGTGATAATTACTTTCTCAGAAATGTGGAGAAATCATCAAGGTTTGTTTTCGAAAACTGCCATATTTCCTTGTTAACTGAACTGTGTTCTACCTGTCCCAAGATTTCCACGACCACACAATTGTGATCCGATATTCCAGGAAAAACTTGGCTATTCAATAGACATACTTCTGGAAAATGTCACGAATTTTGCTAATTCTTGTAACCGGCTTTACTACCTGGGTTAATGCATATGGAAGATTCGTCGCATTTCCCAAGTCATGGTAGAGCATATAAAATCCCACCCATCTATTATGTAGAATAGACCACACTTTTACAGACTCAATGGTTATGCCTTGATCATCGGAAAAAATATATATTCATTTTTAAATTCATTCCATCCTATAAGTTCATTAAGGAAAGTCAAAATGATCTAATAATGTAATTTTCATATGCAATTAAGACTATTGAGGTTGTAAAAGTGTGGTCTTTTCTACATTGTTTGAAATATACGATATCAAATACATCCTACTTTGAAGTGTCTGTTGGCTCGTAAAAATTTACGTGCAGTCAGACATTTGCTGCATTTCTCGTTAGTGGAAGGCAACAATATCACTTCATGACTCAACCTAAGGACGCTATATTTTGTATGTGCCTTCTGACGGTATGAGAGAACTCATTGGCTATTTTCAAAGCCACATTAAAAAAATAATATATGACCAATTAATGTAGAATTTAAAAAAAATTGGGCTATGATTCTATGACAAACGTGTAGCCAAGGCCGCTTCATTTGTAAGCGAAGGTCTAGAACGGATAGTGTAGATCATACACATTAGAACAGAAATCGATTTCGTCTTAAAGAGTTGGATTTTTCTCTACATAAAAACTGCCAGGTTCTAAATATAACTATTTGAATCTTTTACTAGTTGTGTTTGACAATGATAATGATGACAATGATCAAAACCACGGGCATAAACATCATGCCCTAACTGTTTTTGGACCGAAAAGGCATGCATTTAGTCGAATTTATGCCTTAGGGGGAGACCATCAATGCACAACGGTATTGTAAGATACTCAAAAGAAGCATTAAAAACAAACAAAAAGGAGAATTCTGACGAGAGGAGTGTGCTTGTTGCCCGACAACGCCCATCCTCACACTGACTTAGACACCAAGGCGCTCATGGACTCATTTGGTTGGGAGGTTTGGAACCATTACCACCCCAACCCCACCCTCTCTATTCCGATGACTTGGTGCTTTCAGATTATTTTCCTTTCACCTCCTTGAAGGCACACATGGATGGATTAAATTTTCAAATGACGAGTAGGTTCAGAAAGAGGTTCTGAAATGGGGGAAGGTGCTGGCGGGAGAGTTCTTCGAGGAGGGCATATAGAAGCTTGTTCCCCGTCTCACCACATGCATTGAACGGGATGGCAATTATGTGAAAAATAGTCAACAAGTGTATCAACAATATGGTGTATTTTTTTTAGATACACTTCTTCTAAAAAAGTATAAAAATCTATTACAGTTACTTTCTGAACATGCCTCGGATCTGGGGGATTTAACGAAACAGGAGAGGATAACTCACTAACGCCACTACCTGTTTCCTTGGTAATTTTATCTTGAGATCGTCTGTTCGTGTTCATATTTCCCTCCAATTGATCACAAAGAAGATAGTTGAGCCAGTGCAATTAACCATGTATCGCACACCGTTGATACCTGACACTATCCCGGAACACAACACCAGCTTCAACGGAGACTGTGACATGCAGTTAAAGCTTCAGAAACTAGAAGACGACGACTGTGGACTCGAGTCTTCACGTAACAATGTAAATACAGGGTCGTATCACAGACATGGCCGCTCCTCGCTCATCTTCTTGCTTCCTGAGCCCTTTGACATTTCCGGTTCTATCCAGTCATTATTCACCCAATTCCAGCGTTCATCTGTATTCTGACAGAGAATCCTTATAAACACAGGCGCTTCTGTGCTTGATCAGAAGTGGAATTTTTCCAAAATATTTTTCCATATTCCCTGTCCGTGACAGATGCTAGTTAATGTCATCCAGAACAAACGACAGAGATAAAGCGTCTCGTAAATGCCCAGGTTTTTTATTTTTTGACGCCTCTGAATGGAAAGGACGAATTGTACTAATATATTACTTTTATAGCACTACATTGAAATGTAAAAGTTTTTGTTAATATCATAGTTTTCACCTCCACATGTACAATAAAACGGCAAAGATTGCAATTGTGTCAGAAAAACTACTAGGCGCAATTAACGTAGGTGTTATCTAAAATGTGCTCAGAGTGTGACTTCGTCCATGCGTTATTTTTTATCTTTAGAGTTTGCGCATGACTTTATATTCGATAGTAATTATAATAAAATAAATAATAAATAGGAAAATTAAGACCAGCCGTGATCATTTTTTATAGGGGACCTTTAGTAAAAACATTAACCGTGTGTACGATAAAGGGATAAACGACACGAATATTAAAAGATAATGGTACACACCATGTATTTTCCCATAAATACTATTTATTTAAATTGATAAATTCCTGTCACGTAGCTTGCCAACTTAATAGTCCATTGGAAATTGACAGAATGCGATTGTTCTTCTTACACTTGAAATTGTAATTATATATATATATATATATATTGTAATAAACATTTTTAGGGTTAATGAATGAAACAATTAACGAAAATTTATTTATATTTAAAAATTTATTGTTGATAAATTTAAATTGTATAAGATCTATTTTGCACGCCGAATTTCATCCAGTTAACAGCAAATACTTTAATTTTTCATTTATTAACTCATGGAATTTATGAAAATACAATTCTTATATCATTACAATCAAATAAGTCGGATCTCTATATCTCAGGGTCACTACTTTGTTTGATAATTAGAACAAAATCAATGTATAAACTGATAATTAACAATTCAAATATAAAAAGTTAACCTAAAACAATATGAAGATAAGTGAAACAGAAGAAAACTAAATGAAACGAAAACTGAACGAAATCTGGCTATACCTTTTTAATTATCGTTTACAAATTTGTATAAAAGTTTTGTTAATCACGGAATGTCTGTCTGGTATCAGATCTCTCTCTTGTATCTTGAAAACAACCACACTAAAAAGCCATTTTTACACAGACTCTACACTTCATTGAAATTTTTAATACACACGATTGAAATACTCGTCCTCTACTATCTGGAACCTCGGATGAGCCGCCCCCTTTGGTCAACTAGTGGATGCAGGTCTCCTCTATGCGAAAATTGTTCAATCAACGTGATGCAACCATTGGCTTCACCATGTGCAAATTATTATTTAAATCTCTCCGTAAAAATATTTGCTTGCTTTCATGTAAAAATACAGGATCTCGTCATTTGTACTTTATATCTGCAGACTATACTGTCTGTTGCTCTATGTGAACTGAACTGTATTATATCTCCCCGTCGACTTTAACTGTTTCATCTCTCGTACGCAGATTTTAAACTCCTTCACCTTTCATCGCCGATTCCAGACTGCCGTTCTCTTTTTTTTTTGCGTCTGGGCTTTAATATTCGTCTAATATTCCCGCATTTGGATCTCATGCCGCTACTTACAAACGCTTCTTTCTTGAAGGCGTTGCAATCTATCCACTCTCGAAGATTTTTAAATTTATCCGGTTGTTTAATTTTCATTTCTCCTACCTGTAGTAATATGGGTGCACACTTAATGTATGTTATAAATTCCATTTTCTCGAAGAAGATATAGGGTCTCGCCTTTTCGTCCTGTGTTTTCCCTTCATTTATTTGATCTAGGTATTCAGAAAAAAATTGCTGGTTCATCTGCATATACCTGGCATGTAAGATTGATGAACGTCCTGTATGAGATCACGGAATTTGACCTCTGTTTCCAAGTTGACCAGTCGCTGTTATTTTTGTTTGAATGTCATTCGTTCACCTCAGCAAATGAAATCTATTGTATTTCCCGCTAAACGAAATTATTCCATATGTTTAAAAAAAATGGCTGTGTCCGTCTGCGAAACAGATACTTCCGGGTGTCAATTTGTTCGGCCTAATAACTTTGGTCGTCACTGGAAACTGTCACACGCCCCGCGGGTCCATTGAATCTTTTCCGTAGACCTCCGTAGTTGCGAGTCGTTGCATCCACCAAACCAATCCACGGCTTCCGCCTCCGAAATATCTCGTGTTAAATTACCATTACAACATTAAAAGATCTAATTTTTTATTTCCTTCTAACTGAATAAGCAGAGGGTGGAATGTTGGAATTCTAGGTACGTTTATCATTTCATTAGCGTACAGTTGCCTTGAAGTGTGTTCATGTCTGCACTTCATAGCATATTTGTAGAGAAACAAGGTAATTTTGCTGTATATGTGTAATGTAACTCACCGCAGGAGGTTCCCGTGGAGCAGCACTTGTCCACACTGTACAGTCGAAAGCATCCTGGTTCCAAAGGGCTTGAGCCAAAAAACTCGGGACAGTCAATATGGGCACATCTAAACACTGAAACACTGACAAGAAAGAGATCAGTTACAAGGAACTGCTGGAGTGACGAATAAAGACGAGCTTGGAAGTAGAACCTACTTGGAACTGGGATTGTTGGAAGGTCCACAATTGCAAGTGGGAATGCAAGGGTTGTCAATGTCACCGTCGGAAATCGTCTTCCCTGATTCGTATGACGCATCTTTGTAGTGACACTCGTCGTGGCTTAAACCCAGGAGTCGATCTACAAACAATTCACTAGTCGATGATACGTACAAATCAAATACAAAATAACTTGAATAACAATTGTTTCCTCGGTTAGTAGCCCGAGATTACTTTATTCATTCCATAAACCCCGAGAAGTTAAAAATTGCACATCGTTTCGATTTAGTTGGTCATATTGGAAAAAAATCGATACAGCTATTTTTTAATATGAAGCACGACATGCATCTGTCTAATACTACCAAAGAAACAAATTACTTCTGTATACAGAATTAATTTTTTCAAAAATGCTGCAAGATTTTATCCGAAGTATTGGACATTACGTGCACACATGTTCACGGAAAACTACCTTTTTTTAGAAAAAACTCTATTTAAAACATAATTTTCTTTTACGTTTTGTTAAATCTGCTTCAGCTTCTTGATTTATTCGGAATAAGTATATTGCTGGATTCTTTAGAAACATGGTTTCTGTGAGATCAGCCCACTGACAATTTACTGTTCATCAAATATAACAAAAATTGTTAACAATCCAACTTTGGCAGGATAAAGATTTTTACACTTATTCGACTTATAAAGTATTTATACTTATTCGATTCACGTTAACATACCAATTTAGCATCAAATTGGAAACGGATGACGACAGATCATCACTGCCATCTGACTGATAGGGAATTGAAATGACTTATTTAACAAAATAGTTGATCAGAAATATTAAAATTTTTACAAGGAAAATATAATTAAAAAATGTTTATTTCTGAAGGTAAAATGTAAATTCGAATGAAATATATTTGTTTTCGTTCATTCATAATTAGTTTGCTTTATAGTAAAAACTTCTAATTAAAAAAAAGTACGCATAACACGCTTCGTGAAGAGAGGCACTAAAGTCCGAATAAAAGTAAATACACCTTGGCTGTTATTTCCCGCGAGTTTTGTGTCCTTGAATCCACCAACCACAAACCTTCAAATGACAAGCAGCGTTGCCGAACAATCGTAGTGTATTCCTCTGTCTTCTGTGAAGTGTACCACTGTGATCAAAAAGTAAGGTGAAATTGTCATTTAAAACTCCCGAGTATTAGGAAGGCATGTAATTTTTTCCCCCTAGGTTGGTAGGACTGCCTATAATTTTTGCCAAGCGTCTGTTTGTTAAAAGGTTTAATTATCTCCGAGTTACACGTGTTTTTGTAAACAACCAAAAGTGAATTTTTCGGTTTTTGCAATGGGTGATTTTGTTGAGCAGAGAACTTGCGTCAAATTTTGTTTGCGGAACGAATATTCTTGTGCGGACACTTTTAAAATGTTGCGGAAGGCCTTTGGTGATCAAACTATGGCACAAAAAAACGTTTTTAAGTGGTTCAACGAGTTCAAAGAGGGCCGAGAACGCGTAGAAGACGAACCGCGCTCTGGACGACCATCAACGTCTACCGACGAGGGCCACGTCCATAAAATCAAAAATCTGGTGCTTGAAAATCGTCGATGGACAATTAGAGATCTCGCTGATAGTGTTGGAATATCATTTGGCTCAGCCCAAACCATTTTGAAGAATGTTTTGTGTCTCAAACGCGTCAAGTCTCGATTGGTGCCAAAATCGTTCAATTTTTTGGAAAAAAAGCGTCTCGTTGATGTGTGTGAAACTTTGCTGTCTAACTATCAGAGCCACTTGAAATACATCATTACTGGAGACGAGGCTTGGATTTACGCATACGACCCTGAAACCACCGACCAATCCAGCAAATATCGTGCAAAAGGTGAAGCAAGACCACGGCAAAGTCGATCGAAAATCAAGGTCATGTTGACAGTTTTCTTTGATTATCGTGGTGTGGTGCACTATGAATTCCTTCCGCTGGGCCAAACTGTCAACAAAGAATAATATTTGAGCGTTATGCGTCGTTTGCGTGAAGCTATTCGTCTGAAACGGCCGGAATTATGGGCGAACAACTCTTGGTTCCTTCATCACGATAATGCACCATGTCATACTGCATTGGTTCTTCGCGATTTTTTTGCCAAAAACTCGACTTATATCGTTCCGCAACCACCGTATTCGCCTGATTTGGCTCCGTGCGACTTCTGGCTATTCAGCAAACTCAAAAGGCCAATGCGGGGACGCCGTTTTGACACGATTGAGGAGATAAAAATCGAATCGAAGAAGGTCTTGAAGGCTATACCGGAAAAAGACTATTCCGACTGTTTCGAGGACTGGAAAAAGTGCGTTTTATCGGACGTGGATTACTTTGAAGGGGATGAAATTGATTTGGAAGAATAAATAAAGAATTTATATTTTATAAATAAATTCACCTTACTTTTTGTTCACAGTGGTATACGATGTCTAATTGCGTCTAGTGTGGCATCCGCGCCTCCCTCCAATTGTCTTCATCCTTTACTCTTTCTATCAAGTCCCAGGTTACTCACAAATGTTTTATTCACGTACGTGTTACGAAACGAGAAGTATGGTATATGTTGTATTCATTTTAAGTGATCAAAAATCATGCAATACGCGGTAACTTCAGTTTCACTTCCCTCCTTGTAATGAGACATTATTTAAAATATATGGAATTTTTTCTTCAGTTATTTTACACTACTAAGACTGATTCGTTAGTTATATTGAAATTATATTTTTCCTCAATTTTGTAAAGACAATTCGACCTGTCAATATTGAAAACGGTGCTCAAAATCGAAATTAATTTGTTTAAACTGCCAATGTTCCGACGTACAATCAGATAAAGATTAATGTAGCTTCTGTACCGTAGATACGTGTTATATTGTCACTCTGTAATTCAGTAAGATTCGTCATCTACTGGATACCGATGAGCACAATGTTTAAATTACAATATGAAGGAACAGATATTTTTGAACATTTTTGAGATTACTATGGTAAATTTCCGAAAGCTTAAAAAGTATTAATTTTTTAAGAGAAATTGGTGAACGATATAAAACAATTTGGGACAGATATAATAACAATGGAATTATATACAGGCCGCACACAGTAAGTATATTGGGTATCAAATTAGGCCGACGGAGTAATATTGATCAATATGTGCAGAGTGGATGTCGATATTGAAGCAACTTTCTAATTTTGGTGAACATTCAGCTGTGTATTAGAAATATATTTATCAATATCGGGATATTAATCACTTGTGTGGTAGTACTTGAATATTATCATCAATATTCAGTTGAGACGAAGATTCCACACCGTGCGTTTATCTGATGTATGACGGAATCACAAACTTTCCTACGATTTCGTTGCAAGTTATCGTTTCCTGTCTCAGTACTAGGGTTATACTGAAAGTCACGAGCAACGACGTCATGGCAAACCAAGTACAGTGGTTCATCACGTATCGAACTTAGTATATTATTACATATACGTTCCGGGACACTGGTCCTATCCCAAATTGTTCGTAACCCGAATATATTTTTCCCATTGAATTACAAGTAAACAGTCTCAGAAACACGGAACATATTTTTGTTGTCGATTGTTAATTTGTTCAATAATATGTATAATTATAAACAATATTAAGAATCGGGTTAGATTTTTTATTCTTCTCGATGCATCTTTTTAGCTGAGTCGTCCCGTACCAAACAATAACGATAATTGTCTCTGTTGATCACAAAATTTTCCTGAAGTCTCATGAAAACGGTATTCACTCTATTTATCACAATTTTGTTACATTCGTGTGCCTCAATAAATTTCCGTGTCTTTATTCTCAATGCTTGTAACCTCCATCTGAACCTGTTCACCCTCTGATGAATGTTCCACCGTTAGGCATTTTTTCATTCTCAAAATCAATGAGATCTTGAGACTTGAGCTCATTTTAGGAGAGAGATCCCAGATGAGCCTCGATCCTAATAAGTCCTAAAAATACTTTGTTTAAGAAAGGAGAAGAAGGAATTATTACTCGCATTTTAGAGGTTCATAATTTCCAAGCCCGACGAGGGTATGTGTCGTAAAAAATTGATTGCATTAAACATTATTTAAATGTGAAGTACTTGACTTAATTGAATGTTTTTGGTGTTTATTAGTGATGAGATGGATGAGATGATTAATACAATAATCAACGACATATTTTATTCAATACCAGTTGAGTTGCCGGCGTTGCCCGGGTATTTAATTAAATGAGCCAGAAGAAGGAATTAATGCGACTCTAACCTCTTGGTAAACATTTCATTTAACCAACATCAATAGCGCCAGTGTTTGGAACATTTACCCATTTACATTCACCTACTCGATCTTGCCCATCGGCAAATAAACCGAGAATGACTGACGGTACTTTAATAAATCGGAAATTCTCCTACTACATAAAATAAAAGTGTTTAAAAATAACGACGAATTAAAACAGAAATAACACTCGCTAGTTTAATAAAGTATAAAACTACTCCCGGTACCTTAAAGGGAAAAAGAAATACAACCTTTAACTAAATATAAACCAAAATATAGCGGATATGCTAAGGAAATAAAAACTTTCCCCAGTAACTTAAGAGGGTCAAAAGTACTCCGGGTAACTTTTTGTCAAACATGGTTAATGAGAGAATTAAACTCATCGACTCCTATAACCCCGGAATCGACACGAATATCGGTCTTTTTTCATTACTTTATAATTAAGCCCCTTCCACCACCACATGTATGATAAGGATGCTTCCCTCCCTTGCCTTTTGGAGTTGAAATTAGACACTTAAAAATTATAGAATGGCACTATCAAATAAAGCGACCCCTACAATGTTTTACTTGGCGCTAATAATAGCTGTTTGGGAATTGTATTAAATTACACCAGTTCCAGCCCCACCTCTTCATAAGCCCTCATTTTTTTGTATCTGGATCGTAAGTAACATGTGTATAAAGTTTGGTAGAAATTGCTCAACGATTTTCAGATGGTAAGGAAAAATTTGTTTCATCTAATTTAACCCCCACCCCTAGTGGTTGAACCGCATCTTAACCAGTATGGTAAATGGTAGAATTAAACTCAGTGACTTTCATAACCGCAGGTTCAATACCAGTCTCCGTTGTTTACCCATTTCTTTATGTAACGCTCATCCACCCCTCCCTTATTGGTGTTTTATGTGGTTGACATTATACACTAAAAACATCTGGATAGAAACTATTAATCACATAGCGTGCGAAAAGTGATTAATCGACGTTAATATCGGCAATTTTAGCATGTTTTTAAATTTCACCCCAGTTCACGCCTTGGGAGTTCCGAACGCTTCGAAAGACCGACAGAAACATTCTCATGTCACTAGACCTGATGGACCAAGACTACCAGCTTCCGTAAAAGAAAATAACCTAAATCACATATCTACAGGGGAGCCAACTGATCGCAGGAAACTGCCTGATCTAATCGATTTTGGTATTGTTAACATCCTGCAATATGAAATAAATTATTGCCTCGAGCAAGTTGCTGATCATTCAGACATCTCAATCAATTTATACTCGGATATAATAAAGACACATAAGCAACCTTATGTATGTAATAAACTCACTAATTGGGAGTTTTTTTACTCAGGCTAGACCACCTTCTAAATTCTCAACTGCCGCTCAAAAATGAGTTCGACATCGATGGAATATACAGAACTAGTTCAACAGGCTGCGTGGGACGCGACAGCCAATTTTTTTTAGGGAAACAGGCTACATGAGGGTAATCCACGTTGGGCAACTCCCCTTTAATAGCATAGGAAGGGATTTGAAAGAGTGGATGCGGAAGGGTAGAGGAAGGTAGCCAAGGGTTAACTAGGTCCCCCGGGCTATTGGCCTAAAGAAAAGCAGGGAAAACCCTAGAAAAACCTGCGTCAGGTAGGTCGGGCATTGGGTACTTGTCCCACGCCCTTCCGATAGCGGGAGAGGAGTTTGCTGTGGGGACGCAGCATTCCCTTCTCCGTGCTCGACCAGTTTAGGAGGCAGCTGGCCGACTATTCCAATGGGAATAGCGGACAACTCTTACCGTATGCCCAAGGTCTGCGAACCCGGAACATGCACCTCTCAGAACAGACCGAGGTGCCTCGGCTTTTGGGAACCTTAGTTAAAAACCGGAGAGGAAAAGGCATCCCCAAAGGTAGCCCCTTCGTATCTCTCCTACAAGGTTCTGCCTGCGAGAGAATAGCCCTCGCAGACCGGGTGAGTCCTCACGCGACACTCAAAATGTCCTATGTTAATAAAAGTAAAAATAATGGAGGAAAGACGTCTGCGAGCTAGATGGCAACTTACCAGATACGATGCTGATAATAATGCACTAAACAAGGCGAACAAACAAGCAGCTGTTACTGCAACACAAATACAGTAGCAAACAGGAATATCTGGAATATCACAGAATTTAACGACTTCTCACAGTGGAAAGCAGTTCCTAGATAAAGAAACTAACACAGCACATACCCCCAATCATAAACGAAGATGGAATGTGGGCTCGCAGTAACACTTATAAAGTTTACACCTTTTCGAGGCACCTAGCTGAGGTCTTCAAGCCCCCACGTCTCTCAATGTCCTGAAAAAGTTAGAGAAATCATCAACCTCCTCGAATCTCCCTTTCAAATGCATCTACCGATAAAGTCGTTTACAATCAGTGAAGTACAGGGAAGAATATATATAAAAAAAACAATCCAACATAAGCTCCAGGATATGACATAATAACTGGTGAATTAATAAAACAACTGTCTAATGAGGCAATCGGCTGTCTATGACGCCATTCTAAGAACAGGATACAATCATAGCATATGGAAAATACCTCAAATAATAAGGGTCCAAAACCAGCTAAACCCTCAGGAGAAGTCTCATTCTATAGGCCTATAAGTCTCACCCCTACACCATCTAAAGTTGTGGAAAAATTATTATTGTCAAGAATTAAGCCGATGTTGGATATGCAAGAAATGATACCAAAACACCTATTTGGCTTCTGAAACCAACATGGGACAATTGAACAAATTCACCGGGTAGTCAGCAAGATATTTAATGATCACGAAGGCAACAGATACTGCTCCGCTGTATTCCTGTATTCCTCGCAAGCCTTTGATAAGGTCTGATATCAATGACTGTTCTACAAATGAAAAAACTCTCTCCGTCCTCAAATTTACCTTATTCTCAAATCTTACATGACTGAAAGAAAATTCTTCGTTAAGTATAAAGATGCAACTACTGATCTTCATCCGACATACTCTGGTGTGCCTCAATGCAGTGTTCTGGGTCCCGTGCTTCATCTACTGTACACAGCTGATTTTTCGACATCAAGGCGAACCACAACGTCCACTTTTGCCGATGACGTAGCAGTGCCAGCATCGCATATGCGGCCTGAAGAAGCGTCCAGATATTTACAAGTACATATTAACAAAATACAGCAATGCCGCAAACTCTGGAGAATACAAGTAAATAAAGCAAAATCGCAGCACATAACATCCACGATTAAAACAAATTAATCACACCGAAACCGTCAAATACCTTGGAACTTCATTTAGACCATAGACTTACACGGAAAAACCATATCTTCAAGCATGGAAAAAAACTACATAAACATAAAAGGAAGAAACTCGAAGCTAACCCTGAGTAACAAACTTCTAGTGTACAAAGTTGCCCTAAAACCCATATGGACGCATGGAATGACACTATGGGGAACCACATGTAATTCCAATATTGACATTATAGAGCGGTTTCAAACTAAGACTCTACGTGCTACTACTATAGCGCCATGGTATGTACCTAATAGAGCCCTGCTAAATGCTCTGTGCATTCAAACAGCGAAAAGCGAAATTCGAAACCACGCCAAAAGGTACGAAGACAGGCTAAGTGCCCACCCAAACCAATTTTCACATAATTTAATGTCAGAAGAAGAAGGACCTAGAAGACTGAAGAAACTCAAGCCATCAGACCTAGCAACACGTTTTAACTAAAAATTGTATAGATATTGTAGTGAATAACATCGGTAAGGGATTTGTCCGCGGGTCTGTGAGGGAATTAATTAAAAGTGCACGTGCGCCGGAGAGGCCCCAAGAAGCCGAGGGTACACGTCCCTTTTTTTGCATCGTTTGTATATACTCCGCACCCGGGAGACTGACCAGAGGACTGAAAGGGATGTGAGGAAGGCGAGAGGGTGCAAAAATTGGCTACCCAGTGGAGTGTGGACGTCCATCGCGTGGAGGCCGAAGAAGGAGATAGTGGGGTGCTACAAGACCAGTGATCCGCTGCAAGTCGGCTGATGCTACGAGACAAAGTAAGGGTCACCATTAATGTAAAGTGCCTACAGACGTTAAAGATTTTTTTACACAGTACGGAACTAAGCTCTGTTTATGAATTTCCACCGAGCCACCCACATTACCTTGTAGAGAAGGAGGATTTCATTAACCAAGCCGGAGCTAATTATTGTTAATTTTTTCAGACTATTTGTATATCTGCTGGCGCGCAATCAACTTTTTTATGTATTTTTTATATTTTTTATGTAATAAAGTTTTTTTTATTTATGGTAATAAAGTTTAATCATTAGAATATATTCGTCTTTATTAATTGTCATCCTAATCAATCTTGTCTCTGAGCATGTACATGATTGGAGAGGGAGTAATGGACCTCTCCTCCGACAACTATTGTATTATTATTATTATTAATATCTGTAAACATACATATTACTTATTTCCACTTAGTCAGATTGTAAACAAATGGAGTTATAATAATAATAATAAAATGTCAGTGTAACCCGTTCCCGTCCTGGATAAAATTCCAGCTCATTTTAATTTATCTGTGCATAAACGTTTTCACGGCAACTTCTTTTACTTTGGACAACTTGTTAACGGGTAGATCGGATCGAATACGACCTTTAGGTAGTACAGACAAGTGTTGAAAGCGATGGAATGAAAACATTATTAAAAAAGGAAAGGAGTCTCGAGAGCAAGTAAAGTATATCGAAGTTGTCCGAGACTATTTGATGTTTGTGATGTCTTACGACAGTCGTAATGCGAAGGGCAGTCGACGCCTTCGAACTTGACTTCCTCGCACTTGAGTTCCGCGTAGAGACGCGCCATTCCGGCGTCCATACATCGCAAACTCTCGGCGCCTGCCACTGAAAAAAACAAACAAACGGGAATATCAACGCAACTTAAAACTAAAGAACGATGGCGATCATGCTATTATTATTAGGTATTGAATGGCAAGTACTTAAATGCTATTTCAGTTCTACTAGACTGTGGTATGTCATAGGGGACATCATCGACGCAATAACAATAGATATTTCAAGTAATTTCCATTAGTGTCGTATCAGATTCTAATACAATAATTTAGGGTTATAGGGTTTGATACTCGCAACCTGATCTGGATTCGGTTTTTTTTAGGGTAACAGGCTACATGAGAGTAATCCACATGGTGACAACTCCCCTTTAATAGCATAGGAAGGGGTTTGAAAGGGGGGATGCGGAAGGATAGAAGAAGGTAACCAAGGGTTAACTAGGGCCCCCGGGCTATAGTTTAAGGATCATACCCGGCATTCGCCTAAAAGTAATGCAGGGAAAACCCTAGAAAAATCTGCATCAGGTAGGTCGGGCATTGGGTACTTGTCCCACGCCCTTCCGATAGCAGAAGGAGAGTTTGCTGAGGTGACGCAGCATTCCCTTCTCCGTACCTCGACCAGTTTAGGAGGCAGCTGGCCGACTGTTCCAATGGGAACAGAGAACAACTCTTACCATATGCCCAAGTTCTGTGACCCCGGAACATACACCTCTCAAAACAGGCCGAGGTGCTTAGGCTTGTGAGAACCTTAGTTCAAAAACGGAGAGAAAAAGGCATCCCCAAAGGTAGCCCCTTCGTGTCTCTCCTGAAAGGTTCTGCCTGCGAGAGAACATCCCTCGCAGGTACTGTCTGCGAGAGAATAGCACTCGCAGACCTTCATCGACTTTTTCGGGTTTGGTTTGAAGGATACTAATAAAATAAATAAGTACTTTGGAAGGAAGCGTGCGAGAGAATTCTCCCGCAGGTGAACCTTTCCAGACAGCTCTGGCGGAGGCTACCTTTGGGGAACCCTTCGCATCTCTCTGGTTTTTTGAACTAAGGTTCCCACATGCCGAGGCACCTCGGCCTGTTTTGAGAGATGTATGTTCCGGGGTCGCAGACCTTGGGCATACGGTAATAGTTGTCCGCTAGTCCTTTTGGAATAGTCAGCCAGCTTCCACCTAAACCGGTCAAGGCACGCCGATGGGAAAGCTGCGACCCCACAGCAAACCCCTCTCACGCCTTCGGAAGGGCGTGGGACAAGTACCCAAGAGCCCGACCTACCTGATGCAGGTTTTTATAGGGTTTGTCCTATATTACTTTTCGGCGAATGCCGGGTAGGATCCTTAAACTATAGCCCGGGGGCCCTAGTTAACCCTTGGCTACCTTCCTCTACCCTTCCGCATCCCCCCTTTCAAATCCCTTCCTATGCTATTAAAGGGTAGTTGCCACAACGTGGATTACCCTCATGTAGCCTATTACTTCAAAAAATAAATAAGTAGTCAAATAACAGACAAAGTGATAAAAGAAATGCCAACCAACTCAGGCGTTTCAAAAACGCAAGAGCCGTAAGAACGACACCGCACCAAACATTAAATACGATGATGATATCATTGTAATAAATTTTTAGCAGTTTAGCACTAGGTTCAGGTTTCTACATAAACTCGACGTCGGCCGTTTCTGCGGTCATTCTCTACCGCTGTCTTCACCTCAGAATGTCTGAAGAAAAGTGGTAGACAATGACCGCAGAAACGTCAACGTCGAGTTTATGTAGAAACCTGAGCGTGGTGCTGAACCGCGAAAAACGTATTAACAATTTACACCGAGAAAGTTAAAATTAATTTATGATATCGTTGATATTTGAGGACCTGCGTCCTTTGAACCTTAGAACCAGATGCCCTCTATAACACTGGATTTGTGCCGTTTTTATGTTTTTGGATCAGCGAATGTCGGTAACATTCTAATTATTTAACATTACTTTGTTCGGGAGGTGAGTGACGCAAGTTATTTTTTTATGTTTTGGAACAGGGAAAGTAATGCAAACGGCATATTTCGTCTTAAACGATGATTTTCAACAGGTCTGAGATGGGAGATTATAGTATGGTGGTAAATTGAGCAGTTGTAATACTCGTTCCTTTTGTTTTACGTTATGGGGGATAATTTCCGGGGATCTTTGAATTTAGGTTTCCGGCCAAAGCTTATAGTAAGATGGAAGGTGTATAGGACTTTTGGAACGATGATTTTTATTTATCTGTGGCCGTAGGATGCACCACGGAAATGGGCAAGATGTTGGTGGATAGGGTGGAAATTTATATGGCGATGGTGATGTTGATAGGCTATATGAAGTAAAGAGAGAAACGGAGGATTATTTTTTCAAGGACCCTTACAGATTGAAGGTGACGTGGTGGGAACAAAGTAGAAACAATGTAGCTATACGGTTGATGGAATATTTTGTATGTACGGGGAGGGTTTTAGGGATGACAGGATCCGGTTCTGGATCGTGGGCATTAGATAAGGTTAAAACGTTGGGTGACGCGTTTTCGGACTAGTTGGACATGTGGGATTAGGTTTGGTTTAGGTCAATTTTTTTCCCGCTTTTCTAAATTGAATATTTACAAATTCATCAACAACAATTGTGTTTTTGGCAACTTAATCAGTGCTACTCACTTTGATAGGTTTGAATGTAGACTGAAAAAGTAAAAAAAAAGCACGTGATGTTTTTTACAATTATTAATTCAAACGAGGCAAAATGCAAAAACTGTTAAAATTAAAGTATAAAATAATTACACCAAAATTTTTTTGTTTAATTGCAGGATTAAGCCTGATGTTTTAATGGTAAATTTTCTATTTACCTTCAATTTAGTTAGGTTTAGCCTCCTCAAACAGAGGTTTCTAATTTTTCTTTTTTTATATAATAAGATTGTTCACCGCGCTGATTCTCCTTTCCACGAGGTATGAAGATGGAAAAGCTATCAAAAACTTTCTCGTTATAGTCCATAATGCAGGATAAGTAATGTCTTTCTGAAGACAACATTTCTGATATTCCTATGTGAACTGTAGGTTAAGTTCTTCGCCGGTGCTTATTCCGATCAGTTCTTCTTGTAATACAGCAACCGTTTCTTCAATGTCACCGTATGGATCGATAATCCACTGAGGTACTTCCATAGTCAAAATATCCTCAAACCCAATTACAAAGAATATGTGAAGCATATTTAGATGTTAGTTTGTCTGTGACAAATTCGAAAACTGGAAAAATTCGCGCCATCCAATATTTTGCTTCATTACCTTAATTATGACTTATAAAATCCTGGACTTTGTTTTTATCGAATTGAGACTGTCGCCCTGTAACTGCAAGTTAACCTAATTAAATTTTGTGAAGAATTTGTTAAAAAAAAGCAACGTCTGGTTTCCACTTCAGTAAACTTTCTTTTAAAATTGGATCTTTATCATCCAAAAAATTCTAAAATTGTCTCAAAATTTGAAAATAATCTTATCAAACATAAGCCTTTTCACAGTCAGCATACTTCAGTGTGACGGAGTAATCGATGCAAGTTCTCGTCATTTTCTTCATACAGCACCTCAAATAACCCAGTATTCTACGCGTTACTTCCAATTTTCTGTAGTGCATTAACATCAAATTTAAGAGATTGATGCAATCTACTACTCAGATTTTTAGCAACTAAATGTCTATGGATGACACAGTTGTATCTTATTTTACTGTCAAAAATTATTTTCAATTTATAAATATTGACTGTTGGCATATCGAGCAAGTATTAAATAACATTTTTCAGATTTAAAACAACCTACATATTGTAATACTAATTAGAGGCCATTAGTGATTTGATAATTAGAAATTTATGATGGATTGTTATCGGCAAGAATATCAAAGGCAACAATACATAGGCAAGCTTTGTCGCAACAAGCGTTTCTAAAAACCGCAGTCGGAAGGCGAACACAGTTGCGTGCAGATATCCATCCAGAAATGTTGCAAGTTAAAATTGAATAAAAAGTTTTCAGACATTAACTCATCGAACAAAGTTACAGGAAAGTAACTTAAAAAGTCATGCCGTAGTAAAAATTTCAATAAGTAAAGAGACCGTCAGTAATTTCACCGAGAGAAAGTTGGTAACAATCTGATTGGCCATTAATTCGGGAGGAGTAGCCGTTTACAGTTGAGAGATCCCAAAGTTTCAACAGTGTTTTGTAATCAATTTAAATTCAGTGAATTCATGGCGTGTTTAATGTGAAAAGTGTGGTGTATCTGAGCCCAAACTTAAGCCTGGTATCAGCAGAGATTGTAAGTAGAAAGAAATTTAATAATTTTGTAAACGTTAATAAAAGATAGAATCGTCAGATTTTGGTTTCACGTTTGATTTACTGTTTTAATTTTAAGGTTGTAAAAGGATTGTTTAATTTAAATGTAAAGGTTGGTTCTTTATTTAGAAGGCCCAAATAAACGACCCTGAGTTGAGAGTTGATAAAATCTATAAAATAGCAAAACTTCAAATGTAAATAATCACGTCAAGAAATATTGTTATTTTTACCTGGAATAAATTAATTGTCTTGTAAAGTTTAAAAGAATTTGGTAAATTATTTGAAATCCTTCTCGTTAAAATTTTAAATAAATAAAATTAATTCATTAATCAACCATTGAATTCATTTTAAAAAAAATATTTACTTATTCATTACATTTTGGCGTCACCAACGTGGCCAACTATTGAATTCAATTCATTTAATTAATTATTAGTTGTTTATTACTTTTTGGCGTCACCAACGTGAGGCAATAAAATTGTTTAATTAATTAATCTCTTTTATTCATTACAATATAAACAATCTGTTTTAATAAAACATGTACACATGAATAATCACAGGATTCACTGGAATACTATAAAACGACAAGACATAAGTACTGTATCTGTTATGTGAATTTAAGGACAACCTGCTTACCTGGGATCCATTCCCGTGTACCCCCATTTACATCACTTGAACCCACATGGACCCCTTGACAGTTCGGAATCGACCCCTAAGGGTGGGACTTTTCTGAATGTGGGGAAAAGGATAATTTCGATGCGAGAATATTGCAAGATAAGTAGGGTCGGTTATATTATCCAATTGGGGGAGTCATTCGTATAAGGTTACTAGGTACGTGTTGAAGGAGGTTAAAAGTTATTGGGATTTTTGTGTGATGTCCAGAAGACGGTTTCGTCGGCGAGCTGGGAAAGGGAGGTAATGACAATATATATGGAAAAGAATTGGAGAAAATATGGTTCCCTGGATGAGGTCAGCAGAAAGGTGAAGTAGTAAGAGTGTTAATCATGTATCGATGCAAATCAGGATCTGTCTATTAGGAAGGAACGTATAAGGCGTACGAATTTGGTACATAGATACTTGCATTAGATAATTGATTTATTTAGCTGAAACAAATCAATTCTGAAACTACAATTATACAAGTTTATCTGGCAACAGCGAAAATCTTTTTCCGGTTACGAAATCGCCACTGAACGCATTGTTAACCAAAATGGCTCTATTCACGCAGGACAAAGCGTAGTGTGTCTTGGAACACGCCAAAACATAATCGTTTATTGTCTTTCAACGGACATCTTCGCACGGAATTTTGGTAAAGAACCACCATATCGTCGCAACTTCGAACGGTGGGTGATGCAGTTTCAGGACACGGGGTGCTTGTGTAAGAAAACCAGCCCAGATCGAACAGCAACCAAACCCGATGTTGTTGAAAGAATTGTTGTGAAACGTTTTTACGAAGTTCCACAAAATCAACGCGTCGTGCGAGTTCCGAACTCAATGTGTCACGTGTGTTACGGAAACGTGTACAGATTCCCAGATGGTGCAGATGTTAAAACCTTCCGACAAACCGTTGCGTAAAACTTTCTCGGTGAGTTTACAAGATATATTGGAGGTAGATTGTTTCGCGAACATGAAGAACAAGCCACTTTTCACGTTTGTGGGAAAGATAATTACGATTTTTGAGCACGGAAAACCCACATGGTGTAACGGAAATTCAGCGTGATTCTCCAAAGGTGACCCATTTCTACGCCATTTACAACATGTGTGTTTTTGGTCCTTTTTTCTTCGTGTAAAAATTGATAAAGGTAGATAGATAGATATATTAGCCCTCTTATGAGAAAATAGGATTCGTCACAAATGTTACATAAGTACATAGATAATAAATAGGTTTCTAAATACAATAGACAAATAACATATAAAATAAATGTATATTAATAGTAATAATTAATAAAGTTAAACAAAAAGGGGAGAACTCGACACACTTTACATATTTGTTACATATTCGGCAATTTTGAAAACAAGGCAGTTCAGCGTATGTGAGATCGATTCAAAAAAGCGTGTACGGAGTAATAAGTTTCATTTACAAGAAAAGTTTTACACTCCTTGACGAATGAGTTGTAGTTGTCGATGTTCTTCACATGTTGAGGAAGGCTGTTAAATAATGCGATACCGGAATAATGAACGCTAGACTCGTAGAGACTGAGGCTGAGAACTGAACGGTTCCTCCATGATTGTCACCGTTACTTGCAAAAATGTTCAAATTTGAGTATTTCTAAAATGTAAGCGCATGGTAGAGTCAAAATAGGAAGTATTTTGAACAGGGGTCTGCAGCTTCCTCTAGCATCGGAACCTGATGTAATTCTAATGGCTCGTTTTTTCAGTTTGAAAACTTCCGCACTACGAGAACAATTGCCTCAGTTGGCAATACCGTAACACATATGTGACTGAAAGTAGGCAAAATAGTCTAGTGAAGCAGTTTTGGTATCAACTTGTTGCACCAACAGTCTCAATGAGTAACAAACAGAACTAAGTTTGCGCACAAGGCGATCAATGTGCAAGTTCCATTTTAATTTACTGTCGACCTGCAAGCGGAGGAAAGTCGCATGATCTGAGAACTTATCCGTTACGATGTTGTTAGTTACTGTTTTAAAACGAACTAACTTAGTTTTCTGTACATTGAGTGTTAATTTATTGGCGGCGAACCAAGTATTTAAGGTTCTAGATGCAATCTTCCATTGAGATTATTTAATTCTTGTCCGTAATTAACAAATTAGTGTTATCTGCGTATAAGACTGATTTTATAGGTTCCATATATTCTGGAAGATCATTAATATACAAAAGAAAAAGGAGTGTACCTAATATTGAGCCCTGAGGCACGCCCCAAGTAATGCCTTCCTTTTCTCACCAGCTTTGTTTGTAACGCTACCTTTTGTTTTCGATAGTTTTGATAAGATTCAAATAGTACTAAAGCGTTTCTTCTGATCCCATAATATTCTCATTTATTTGCGAAGTATGTTGTGATCTACGAGATCAAATGCCTTCGAAAGATTGGCAAAAATTCCGGCTACTTTCAGTGTGCATTTACCGAGAGTGGTTGTTACCTCCGCTGGAGGAAGCGGTTGGCATGTAATGATTGATACAGTAACGCGAGTTATATGGAGGCGGAAGGCGTTGTTTGGTCAGCTGGATGGACTCAAAGGTGGCCTGCGTCCCTTTTCGGGACCAAGGAAGAAATCATACAACGCACCCAAGTACAACAAAAGGGAATTAAATGGTGACTGACATTATTAGGCCAAACCAATCGTTGATTGTTCTTTTTTTGTATTAATTTAATTTCTATTGTTGTTTTTTGTCATTCTAATTTATTTGAACCTTTTTATTTAGGAAACCCAGTAAAGTTAAATATTACAGGCATAAAAACACCATCGCTAGATTGGCCGTGCTGGGACATTAGCTTTGTTGGCCACCCTTGTGATTTTTTCCTATGCAGTTTTGTTCCTCCATTTCCCCAGGACTTACAACATCTGAAGCAGTGGATAACTAAACTGATCGAAACATTAACTAAGGATATTCTTCCACTAGTGTGGCAGGAACTGGAATACCGCATATATATTTGCCGTGTCACCGCAGGGGCACACATGGATAATCAATTGAAACTTGGAAACTATAGTTTCACTGTAAAATTGATTTATAAAAATAAAGTAATTACAGCGTTCATAGGTATGCTTTCTTTATGTCCTACTTGACATGAAACACCCTTATTGTACTGACTTTCAGATGTATATCTGAAATCATCTGCTATCTTTTTGATTTCAATCCATAATCTGTCGGTTTTTCTGATAAACACGAAGGAATTCTCAGATGATGTTGGGCAAGGCTCATGTGCAGTTCATTGTATTTGTTCCCTTTATGCGCAATCGTCTACTTCACTTTTCCCCATTGATTTTTCCAGTTATTTTGTTAGTTATAGAGTGGTCATGCGAACATTTATTTAAAACAAATTGATATTTATTTATAAATATAATTGAATTGGATTGTAATAGAAGGACGTTTTCAAAAAATATAATATTAGAAGAGTATACGAACAGAGCTGATTACGTAAATGTTCGGACCAACGTTAAAAATTTAAGACGATATGATTGATGGCATATAACAATCGTGAGAAAAGCGAAATAAAAATCAGTAAGTGTACAGCAATAAAATGTAAATAATAAGTCCTAAAATCCCCTCTCTACTGTTTGAAGACCTACACTAATTATATAATTATTTTATAATCAGCTGAGTGTCGGCGTATCCCGGGTATTTATTTAAATTATCCTGGAGGAGAAATTGATTCGACACTAACCCCTTGGTAAACATTTAACCAGTAACAATAGCGCCAGTGTTTGGAAAATTTACCGATTTACGTTCCCCTTTCCAACCTAACCCCTCGGCATCTAACTTCAAATAAACCAGGATGATGACTGACAGTACTGTAAATACTCGGGAATTCTCCTACTACATAAAATAAGATTGACTAAAAATTCATTCTGAATTAAAAGTGAAAATTACTCGCTAATTTAATAAAGGAGTAAAAATACTATCTTTAACTACATAGAGGCCAAAATGTAGCTGGAACCCTAAGAAAAAGAAAATTAAAAGGGCCAAAACTACTCAGGGTAACTTTTTGTCAACCTCCACGACGAGTAACAAAATTTCATTAACCACCATGGTTAATGCTAGAATTAAAGTCAACAACTCCTATATGTCAGGCATCGACACCAATCTCGGCCTTTTGTGCATTATTTTTTATGTAAACCCCTTTTACTACCAGCCTCCGTAACCTTTTAGAGTTCAAATTCGACACTTATAAATTCTATAATAACACTATCAAATTAAGCTACCCCGAAAAAATGCCACCCGCTCCACCTCCACCCCTAGGTGTTCATTGATCCCTCGGTATATATTCCTGAATCGTAAGCAACATGTGTATAAAGTTTGGAATAAATGGCTCTACGCGTATAAGATTGAACACGGAAATTTCTTTCGTCCCCTTTTACCCTTCACTTCAGGGAGTTGAAACTACAACTTAACCAGTATGGTGAAATGTCATAATTAAACTCCGTGAATTCCATAACCCCTTTGTCGGCGAGCGTTTAAAACTCTGGGGCTCGCAACAGTAGTAGCAGGGAGAATTTCATTAACGGGAGTTGCACACAGAATTTCATTGAGTAAAGTTTGGACATAGAATTCGATCAAGTAAAGGTCGCAGGAAAGTTTTTCAATAAGTAAAGCCACAGGTAGAAATTCAACAAGTAAAGACTGTTACAAAAATTCATTGAGAAAGAGTTGATAACATGCTGATTGACCCTTGATCAGAACGAGAACTACAATATTTGCTGGAGAGAGAGAGAGAGGGACTTAATGAAGAGGTCCACAGGTTTCAGGTGAAAGATACAAAAATTTTGGACAGTGAATTAAATTCTGTGAAATGATGGCCTGTTATATGTGAATAGTGTATCAAAGAGCCAAAACGAATGCCTGGTACCAGTAAAGAAAACTGTAAGTAGAGAGAGAAATTTTATAAAAGTTATTGTAAACGTTAAATAAGGATCAAATCGTCAGATTTCGGATTCACGTTCATTTTGCTGTTTAAATTCTAATTAGTTGAATGTTGTAAATTTTGATTGTTAATTTGAATTTTTGTTCTTTATTTAAAAGGCCCGATAAACGACCCTGAGACGAGAGTAGATAAGTTTGTAAAATAGTAGGGGCACGAATGTGAATCAATCAAAACAAGAAAATTTGTTATTATTACTTTAAATAAATCAATTGTTTTCTGAGGTTAAAATTATGTAATTATTTAACATCCTTACATTTTAATTTAATAAATAACTTTCATCCGTTAATTAACCATAATAATTTAATTTCCTTTGAGTATCACATATTGGCGTGCCAACGAGAGGCAAATTAATTATTAATTAATTCATTTAATTCTGAGTATTACATTTTGGCGCATCTACGTGTGGCCAACCATTTAATTAATCAATTAAATCAAATTTGTATATTACAATATATATAGGCAATCTGGAAATATATTTTAAATTAATGAGAGGGAATGACACAATGTATAGTAGGCACTAATGAAATTAGCAACTGTTGCTGAAGTTCTTATATTTAACATAATTGCAGTAAGTCAACAGTGGCTAACCAGTGACTGACTGCTGGTGGTTCCAGGTTCATTTCGTTCTTTCCAAATGATAGGTTCACGAAAACTCTGTCTAAGGCAGTGAAGTTCAGGGAGACGGAAGTTTAAAAAGGGTCTATAGTATTCCACGTCGGTGATAAATTCTTCCGTTTTATAATTACATTTAACTTTTAAGGAATGTATTTTTTAGATAAAAATATCAGTTTTAATGTGTATAAAGATTTGGATAGTGTGATGTAATCCACGCACCAAAAGCCGAATATCAAGTCGGTTTTGTACAACCTCTGTCAATGAAGTTTGGTAAATGTGTCTATATTGTTAATAGATTGTTGGCTTACCTGAAACGCAGTTAGTGTCCTACGATAGTAACGCACTTCTGGGAACGGCTGTACAAGTTCTGGAAACTCCTGCCGTAAGAGTCGTTAGAGACAACTTTCAGGTTGTGTCGTAACATTACATTGAATGTCCGAAATGTCCGAAAGAAAGGGGAATTGATTCTGTGGAATAGGGTAGGTAATTGAGTGACACAACTTACCTGTTGGTCAGTAACTGATGCACCAGAAAGGGAATGTGTGGCTAGACATGGTCGTGGGGCAGATCCAGTCGCTTTGTTAGGCGTATATGAGGTGGACCCACCTGATTGGGTGCAGCAGACATTTCAGTATGTCTACGTAGTGGCACTTAACGTGGTTTTCCTCGGGAATGAATTCTTTATGGCTGAAACCCTCTTGTGCCTGATCTTGATGCGAAATACCTCACTGCGCGACCCTAGACCCCATCACTCCATATTTTGACGCTTGCCTTCGGTGATGTACCTCAGGCACCAGGTCTCGTTGCCCGTGACGATGGTTTTCAGGAATATCTATGAGTATCCACAGGCGTCAAGCCGAAGTTCCACTTGTTCCGGATTCAAATTGTGGGTCACGAATCGGGAGTAAAGCCTGCGTTTACCCAAATGCTGGGTCACTACGAGGTGGGCCGTCTCAGGACCAAGCCCCACTTCCTCTGATGATTCGCACTGTCACACGACGATCCTGGGACAAAAGTTCTGTCACTTTCTGTACACAATCCCCGAACCTTCTCGGAAGCTTCTAAACCACTCATACACACGCTTCGAGGTGACAGCACGTTCTTCGTAACCGTTGTCATAAATTAATGAGTCTCTTTCGTTGATTTTCCAAGTTTGAAAGAGATCAGCATATTCGATCGCTGATTAATTTTGGGTATCGCACTACACCTACACTCTACAATGTGCTCTTTACATTTAAGAAGCACACTAGCAGCTTGTTCAGACCTGTCTTGATCTGTTCGGCACAGAATTCGGCGGTGGTGCACTCTTACAACCGCTGGAAATATGACGTCATTTACTGAATTTTCCGGACAGAGGTTGTATATTTACCGTGTTCAACCATATCACCGAACTATTATTTTTAGCTTTTCCCAGTTCTTATTTGGTTGAGGCAGGATATAGTCACTTTAATAATTCATCAAGAAAACTAGAAATTTATTAAATACTTTATGGTAATTTCCTATTATTTTCAACTTATTTTACTCCTAATATAAAAATTATCATGAAAAAGCAAAAATACAACAATCTATTTGATTTGTAAGGTATTAATTATGATCCTTGAGAATTTTCTACACTCTACAGTAATAGCTGAAGCTTTAAGCGAATGGACGAGCCAGTCAGACAATAATATTGTCCGAATGGTTTGACACCAAATGCATTGGAACTGCAGGACAGGCTACTTGTTACAGGACACGAACTCCCTGTCAAGAGAAGCCTAACTTTCTCGCACAGTGCGAAGGGACAATGCATTTTTTCTTGGCGTGTGGTGAACGTGGGTGGCGAACGCCGTTTTGACAAACGGAAGCCAGAGAGGCTTAAAACTTTGTATAGCAGCAGAATATGGCGGCCATTGATGCAGCGATGGTGAAGTGAAAACTGCTTGCAATTGAGATCCCAGCTTCTGCAGTGGTGACAATGTGAGATTTAACATCAAGGAAGAAGCCACTCACCTGGCTACCCCGAAACACTTCAGTCGACGTTCCAAAATCGACCCCAGTGTGATGTGGTCCGTAAGTCAAACACCAAAGATTGTCATAGTAGTATTTTCTTTGTTATGTTTTATTTTGTTGTGTTCCAAGTCTGACCCACCCGTGACCCTGAGAATAAGAGTAGCTAACCAATTCTAAAATATTTTTTTAAAAGTTCGATTACGGTAATTGTATTTATTTAATTTATATTACTTTCTAGATTTTTTAATTACATTATAATTACATGTCAGTAGAATTGAAAAATTGTTTAATCATATAATACGCTTTTAGAACTTCTCTTTAATTTTGAAGGTTTTAGTAATTTTATTTTCAATTTATATAACTGGAAATAATAATGAAATATTACTTTTCATCTATTTGCGATGTGAATTAAGAGGAAATGTCTGGTGAAATTTCTTCTGGAAAGCAAGAATTTCTTCACATAATTCTTCAGACAAGAGCGAATAGCGTTATATAATAAAACTCGTCCATAAAGAGAACTTTGGAGAACACTTATTTTCTTGATGTCTTTATTGATATCGTAATTCTATGAATGTGAAGTTCCTGTAGTTGTGCATCAGTTCCTAAAGTAAACATTACTCAGATATAATGACAGTTACACTTCATAAATTAATGTACGAATACCATCCCAAAATCTTGATATGGGTTACACCAGCTCTTCTCCATTCATTTAGAGAAATGTTGGTATTTAGACCGGACATAATTCCAGAGATTCCCAACCTTGACGATAATGACCAACGGAAATCGAGCAAAAAGCCGCGTTTGCACCGTAGTTCCCACCAACATAGCCAACAAACGGAGACAACTTTTAAAAGAATTCTAGAGATTTGGTTGCTGAACAATGTTGGTTTACTTTTCATGTATTATTTATTCTTAAAATTTCAAACCGAAGATTTTACAATTCTGTTAACTTAAACCAGTATAAGCAGGTAAATATTAAACTTTGACACTTGAACAGAAGGAAGGTCCATTGCCTTTCCTGCCCTTGTGTTCATGTTGTTGTTGTTGTTCTGAGGAGGATGGAGTGGAAGTTGGGATGTTTGTAATTGACTGTTGAGTTGAGTTCATATGTAGGGAAATGTTGGGGTAAGGTAGTAAAGTTATCGCGGGAAATTGATTTTGGAGTATATGGTGAAATAGCTGTCAGGAGGTGCCTGAGAGCTCACGGGGGAGTTACGCTTGAGGCGTCGGAGTGGAGGAGATCGGGGAGAATTGGGAGGGGTAATTGGTGTAGATTTGTTCTATTGTGGGATTGGAGTGATTGATGGATGATTTTATCAGGGAAGAGGTAGTTTTGTACCGGTGGTGGGGATTTTAATGTCTTGATGGATGATAGAGTTGCGAAGGAACCAGGGGAAGTTGATGATTGTGCGTTATTTTATTGCGTTTGGATTTTATGGGAGTGGGTTTTCACAGTGGAGTAGGTTCAAATAGGTTGAGGGAGGGGCTCATTAATCTTTTGGCAACTTTGTTGGTGGCCAAAAAAATATGCTCACAATATTTGGTGTAAACGCGGCTATATTTTGGCAACAGTTTCTTTCTTGTTGTCCCACAGGGGTAATGTCGGCAAGAATGTTGACGGGTCTTCTTTACACCTAATGTTGCCATTTGTTTCATTTTTGTTGTTCAAAATTGTTGGTGACAAACAAAGTTGACAACATTTGGTGTAAACGCGCCTTAAGACTGAACGTAATTCAAGTGTCACCGTGAATGTCAGCACATCTCCTCCATGAATTCTATAACATCGTTAACTCCCCCATATTAACACGTCAAGTTATCATTCTGTTAAAAGAAAAGGATATTGTATTCTGCTAGTCTGTTTTAAATGTTACTATACCTTATTTCTGCTAATTTATCTGTCAGCTCCCCTTCCTCCACTTATCCCTTTAACAAAGTTGATATCTTCAATTACACATCACGCAACTCACACATATTACTTGCAAGTTCCACATCACGTGTTACCAGAAAACAAATGAGAACTATTGTAAAATTTATTTTCTAATTTTACTGTCATGATATACATGATTTGAATATGATTGAATTTCAGAGTAATTCGGTAAAACCTAGCTTTATTGACGTCCGGATTCTTCTTCTTCTTTTATTGGCACTATAACCCAATGTGAGTTTTGGTCTTATTAACAATTTTCTTCCATTCCGCCCTCTCCTTTGTCAGTCTCCGTCATCCTCTTACTTTCATGGTTTGTATATCCTTCTCGATGTCACCTACCCATCTTGTCCGGGGTCTCCTCCTTTTCCTCCTCCCAATTGGCTTCCAGTCCATAATCCGTCTAGGTGTTCTGCTTTCATCCATCCTAAGTACGTGTCCCATCCTGGCCAACCTTCTGCTCTTGATAAACCTAACAATGTCCTCGTTATTCATGAGCTGCTCTAGTTCTCTGTTTGTTCTAATTCTCCATTCGTACATACAGGTCCGTATATCCTTCTCAGTATCTGGCCTTCAAATATTCTGAGTAAGTGCTTATCATTATTATTAAGGGTCCACATTTCACAACCGTATATCACTACAGGTCTTATAAGTCTTTTGTAAATTTTTAACTTCAATTCCCTATTTAACATCTTGGATTTCATTAATTTTCCATACTTGTAGTAATTTCTGTTACCATTGATGATACGTTGTTTTATTTCACTTCCCACATTTTTTTTCACTGTTACGTTTTGAGCCTAAATATGTGAAATCCTGTACTCGTTCAAAGGTATAATCATTTAATTTTATATTATTTGTACTAGATTCTTTCTTTGTAACCATCATATATTTAGTTTTCTTTACATTAATTATTATCCCTCTTTCCTTAAGACAGTGATCTATTGTGGCCATCGTTTGCCTTAATTCATCTATATTTCTAGAGATGATATCAATATCATCTGCATATGCAGACATCTGGACCATTTTTGTTCCTATGTGTTGACGTCTGGATTAAAGATCCTTTTGTTGAGCTTGTGGAAGCTCTATTCTCGAATTAAAAATTCTAAAACCATTGACAAACTTACATATTAAATTTGTTCGTCATTGCGGTCTTAAAATTTAGGCCATGTAAGTTTTACTAATTTAGTAAAAAATACATGTGAGCCTGTAACAGGTCTAATCGATGGAGGAATGTCGCACCAGATCTGGAATCGACACGGGTATCTCAGTTGGTAGAGCCCCTGTCCGGTAAGCGGAGATCCCGGGTTCGCGTCAGGTCCAATCGACAATTCTCCAACCTGATACTTTAATTCAATTTAATTTCGTGATCTTATGAAAGGTTTTACTCTATTATTGCTTATCCTACTTAAACATCATATTAACGTAACTTTTCTACTGAAATTCTTTTCATCCTTACTCGTTTATTAGGTATCTTCTTCTTCTTCTAACAAATAAAACAGTGTGTTTGTTTGTGGGTTTGTGTGTATGAATGTGTGTATGTTCTGCATACAAATCTACACCCGTGAAGCAAATTAGACAAAATTTCGTAAACGTATTTCGTTCCAACCGGAAACAAACACTGTGCGGGTAAGACACGAAATGTTCTAACATACTCAAACGGCCGATACTTGCGTCGGATAAATATTTCTCGGGGTCAGTGATATTGATAGTTTTCTGCAGATGTTTTTCTGTATATTTTCAACCCCTTCCGGCATAGGTGAGCACCCTTAGGAGATGGGAGTGGAGGGTCGTTACAAAAAATACGGTGAAAACAACCTAGATTGAAGTGGAATACGGGGTTATGAATGTCGGTGAGTTTAATTATGACATTTAACTTGTCGTTCAAGCCTCAAAGGCGGGGGTGGACGAGAAGGAAATTTTCAAACACCCAGAACAGCAGATATTTGTGTTGAATAACTATTTTTTACAGTCAATGAAATTGATAGAGTTTTTCCCGATGTTTTTGTGTAATTTCAATCCATTTCGGCATGTGAGGGGAGCAGCTTAGTGCAGGGGCGTTACATAGAAATAACACAAAACAACTTACATTGGGGTCAAATCCGGCGGTATGGGTGCCGCTGAGTTTCATTATGACAACCCGGGCGTCAGGCACCCAGCTATTATTGTACAAAATAAAACGTCTGTGTAAAAGTATACTAATTAGATTAACAAAATAGCAATTTAACAGACAAAAATTAAGATATAATATAATTAACACGTTTCTGCAGTCATTGTTGCTTTCGTCAGGTGATTCAAGAAACGCAACAGAAATAATGTCACACCACACAAAGCGGGCGAAGAACTGAAAGCTGTCTTGTGTTCGTCACTTTTTTTTTTTTTTTTTTTTTCTTTTTTTTTTTTTTTTTTTGTGTAGACAGGCAATGTATACGGTAATCCACATAGTGGTAACTCCCCTCTTATAGCATAGGAAGGGATTTGAAAAGGGGAATGCGGAAGGGTAGAGGAAGGTAGCCAAGGGTAACTAGGGCCCCCGGGCTATGGTTTAAGGAATGCAGGACAAACCCTAGAAAAACCTGCATCAGGTAGGTCGGGCATTTGGTACTTGTCCCACGCCCTTCCAATTGCGGGAGAGTGGTTAGCTGTGGGGTCGCAGCTTTCCCCTCGCCGTGCCTTGGCCAATTTAGGAGGCAGCTGGCCGACTATTCCATTAGGAATAGCGGACAACTCTTACCGTATGCCCAAGGTCTGCGACCCCGGAACGTACACCTCTCAAAACAGGCCGAGGTGCCTGTGCGGTGTCGATATTATTACTCTTAAGTTTCTTGAATCACCTGACGAAAGCAACAAGGATTGCAGAAACGTTGTATGGTATTTAATTTAGCCCTTTTTTGTGCGTTATTTGGATATTTATTTATCTAATTAGTATACTCAATATATTCGTTGAATAACTTGTTATGCTTACGGAAATCATTTTGTTTATCATCTTTGTATTCCCTCGCAGTATAAGAGAGTAATGTCATCTCCTTCGATTTAGACGTTATTCTAAAGCTTGGTTTTCATATTTTCAATGTGAACAATTTTGTAGATATCAATTTGCATTCATTAGACTCCCATATCTCAGTCCTGTAGCGCCTCTTTTTCGACTTTTAAATAATTTGATTATGATTGCACCTAGAACTGTGTTTTTTTCTCGAGGCAATGAATGTAGTTTCAAATTATTTTTAGCCCAGACTTAGCACTACATCTGACTTGTACATGTCAACTTGTGAATCCTGCTAGTTTGCATCCAACCTACTTTGTGATGTACGTTTAGGAACAGACATCATAATATATAAAATGACTGATTTTGATACTCTGGAATATCCTTTCCATTGGCATTAATTTTCACTAGTAGTATCCAGCTTCATTACGTCCATGGAGTTTGCTGTTTTTCTGCACTGAAGTCAGAATATTTTTGATACAGTTGGTGACTTTTTGCACATTATCGTCATCAGTTTTAGTGCATGTGGTGAGCCGTGGCACAAGCTTCTTTATGCCGTCCTCGAAGAACTCTCCCACCAGCTCCTTCCCCCCCCCCCCTTCAGAACCTCTTTCTGCATCTGCTCGTCAGTTGAAAATTCCACCCATGTGTGCCTTCTAGGAGATGAAAAGATGATAATCTGAAGGCGCCAAGTCAGGGGAATACGAGGGGTGGTTCAAAACATCCCAACCAAATGAGTCCAAGAGCGCGTTGTTGGCTAAGACTGTGTGAGGACTGGCGTTTTCAAGCAATAAAGCACACTCCTCTTGCCGGCATTCCCCTCCTTTTGTTTTTACTGCTCTTTCTTAGTTTTCACAATATCGCTGTGTATAGATGGTCTCACGATATGGCAGATATTCAACCAAAATTATCCTTTTTCGGTCCCAAAAGACTGAGCCATAATTTTTGGACCAGAAATTGTGGTTTTGAATATTTTGTCAGATAGATAATTGGTGTGACGTCACTTTGACGACTGACTTTTTGACTCAGGCGAGTAATGAGCCACCCGCGTTTCACCTATGGTCACAATATAGCTCAGAAAAAGCGAGTAGGAAGCAGTTCACAGCACTAGGCGAGAATTTTTACCGATATATTTCATGCAACTGGACGCTACAACGTGAGTTTACGTGCTGCCGTGTTCCTGAGATGCTCGCTCTGTCAGGTGATCCTCTACCTCTCTCAGTGTTGTGAACCCTCAGAAAACAAGAATCCACAGCCCGTTATGGTCACAGTAGACTGACTTTCTTAGCGTGCCTGGTATATTCAATATTTACTATGACTACATAACTGAAAATTTGGACTATTAGGGTAACGACTATCATCAAAATGTGAAGTTTCCCTGATTATTGTATCCCATCCTCCACTATTTTCTCAAAGCGTCGTACCACTGTGAACAAAAAGTAAGGTGAATTTATTTATAAAAAATAAATTCTTTATTTATTCTTCCAAATCAATTTCATCCCCTTCAAAGTAATCCCCGTCCGATAAAACGCACTTTTTCCAACGCTTTTTCCGGTCCTCGAAACAGTCGGAATAGTCTTTTTCCGGTATAGCCTTCAAGACCTTCTTCGATTCGATTTTTATCTCCTCAATCGTGTCAAAACGGCGTCCCCGCATTGGCCTTTTGAGTTTGGTGAATAGCCAGAAGTCGCACGGAGCCAAATCAGGCGAATACGGTGGTTGCGGAACGATATGAGTCGAATTTTTGGCAAAAAAGTCGCGAAGAACCAATGCAGTATGACATGGTGCATTACCGTGATGAAGGAACCAAGAGTTGTTCGCCCATAATTCCGGCCGTTTCAGACGAATAGCTTCACGCAAACGACGCATAACGCTAAAATATTATTCTTTGTTGACAGTTTGTCCCGGCGGAAGGAATTCATAGTGCACCACACCACGATAATCAAAGAAAACTGTCAACATGACCTTGATTTTCGATCGACTTTGCCGTGGTCTTTTCGGTCTTGCTTCACCTTTTGCACGATACTCGCTGGATTGGTCGGTGGTTTCAGGGTCGTATGCGTAAATCCAAGTCTCGTCTCCAGTAATGATGCATTTCAAGTGGTCCTGATAGTCAGACAGCAAAGTTTCACACACATCAACGCGACGCTTTTTTTTCCAAAAAATTGAGTGATTTTGGGACCAATCGAGACTTGACGCGTGTGAGACACAAAACATTCTTCAAAATAGTTTGTGCTGAGCCAAATGATATTCCAACACTATCAGCGCTATCTCTAATTGTCCATCGACGATTTTCAACCACCAAATCTTTGATTTCTGTACGTGGCCCTTGTCGGTAGACGTTGATGGTCGTCCAGGGCGCGGTTCGTCTTCTACGCGTTCTCGGCCCTCTTTGAACTCGTTGTACCACTTATAAACGTTTTTTTGTGCCATAGTTTGATCACCAAAGGCCTTCCGCAACATTTTCAACGTGTTCGCACAAGAATATTCGTTCCGCAAACAAAATTTGATGCAAGTTCTTTGCTCAACAAAATCACCCATTGCAAAATCGAAAAATTCACTTTTGGTTGTTTAAAAAAACACGTGTAACTCGGAGATACTAAGCCTTTTAACAAACAGACGCTTGACAAATATTATAGACTGTCCTACCAACCTAGGAAAAAAATTTACATTCCTTCCTAATACCCGGGAGTTTTAAATGACAATTTCACCTTACTTTTTGATCACAGTGGTATGTTTTACAAATATTGTGGTTGCCATTTCTCCTTCTTCTAACCATCAGTTATCTTTTTCTTTGGCATATATACCAATGATCATTTAGTATTTGAGTACTAGGTCATTAATATTTCTATCAGGCAGATTTCACAACCTGTCATTTTGTTCCTTGCCTTTATGATTAGTTTTCTGGATTTGTATTTAAAGTCAATTTTTATTTGTAACCTGTTTGTATTTCCTTTCTAAATTAATGGTCCGGTCCTCCTTAGTCAAATCAGAGCCAAGCATACCTCCGGAGATCTTTATTATCGTTGATCATAAGTCCTGATTGCAACTCCGACACACGGTTGGTCTTGTGCTACCCCAATGGAAAACAGACGCTGTCACCCCGCCGCTCGTCTGATGTACACGTGCTCAGGAATGTGAACTGTAAAATAATGAACATGGAAAATATCCTTGATCGAAATTTGAAGCCGGGGCCTGTAGATTTTCGTCTTAACCATTAACACACGGGTCACTACATATACTTGTATTCCATTCAATTAATCCGGTCTGTTTGTCGAACACTCCAAGGATTACCACTTCAGGAATAAGATGAATGATCATTTATAATTGCAACAACATACGAATCTCAGAACATGTTTCCGTAACGAATCGCAGAATACTACCATTAACGTGTGATTAGTGCGCGTTGTTACAAGGTCAGGGACACGACGCCTGCGTCTCCCTTCCAAGCTTGAATTTCTTTGCAAACAGGTTTGATTTCGTTTTGTCACAGGTTGAGTCCTCTTAAAATTTAACGATTTACGCGCTTCTAATTGTTTTTGTTTCCAAAGGAAAAGAAAAACATGATTTAATACTCACGCTTTTCAACCTCAAATATTAGAGTAGTTTGAAATTTTAATCGTTTCCTATAAAAATTATTCTTTTATCTCTCATCTTGCAGTACGTGACCTTGAATAAATATTTTATTCCATAATTCTTCTGCCAGACCACACAATCCCGTACGTTAACGCAGCTGGGAAGTTCTTATACAGGGAAATCAAATACGTAATGATAAAATGAAAAATAGCAACTTCTTGATTACTAGAGATTTCTACACGCAGTGTAGTCGCCAAATAAATACTGAAAGGTGTCTTTATAGCCCAGTACCTATATAAAAAAAAAGGCCTCCAAGAGCAAAAGGTTGGATTTTTTCCGACTTGTATATGTTGTTTCCGTTAGTGAAAAACCGAGTTTTACAATTCGAAAGGCCTCGGGAAAAGCTTCTAAAAACCACGAAATTTTGCTAATAGTAAAATCATGAATCATATAACAATCAGAACTGGTGACTTGAGTCCGAGCACTTTTGCTATTCTTTCTTCGTCGCAAAAGAATATAGATATTCTTTGAACCTCTGGACTCTTTTTTCCTGTTAGAAAAACAATACCCTTCAACTATGTTTTTCAAAAGACAGACGTAGGTAATCGTCACTCCAATCCTCAACGCCATATTAGCGCAACCGATCCAGCCTTATACTGCCAGCAAAATGGGTGTATTTACGGCCATTCTCACTGGGTTCTAAAAAACCAGATCATGTGTTGGAAAAAGAATTAAATTCTCTACAACCTTTATTCTATGACAAATTACTTTGCTGCCGGCCATTTTGGAGATATCAGCAATAGAAATATGGCAAACTGCATTATTTTTTAAAATGACGCAAAATTTCGTAAATTTGACGAACGATTTCTACCACTTAGTTTGACCGAATTTCTTAGTCGAACACACTATTCGATGCAAGATTTTAGACTCTACAATTTATTACTGTACATTATTTTCTATAGAGTGCTTCATGCTTTTGCTATTAGCGAAAAACTGAAAAGAGGCGTGGTTTTTAGAAACTTTTCCCGTGGCCTTTCGATTTGGAAAACTCAGTTTTTCACTAATGGCCACAACATATACAAGTTGGAAAAAAAATACCCGAAGTTTTGTGCTGTAAGCGACTGGGCTAATACTTTAATTCAACGTTTATAAGGACGCCGTTTATTCTGCTCTTTTTTGGGGGGAGGGGGGGGAACAGGCTACATGAGGGTAATCCACATTGTGGCAACTCCCCTTTAATTTCATAGGAAGGGATTTGAAAGGGAGGATGCGGAAGGGTAGAGGAAGGTAGCCAAGGGTTAACTAGGGACCCCGGGCTATGGTTTAAGGATCCTACCCGGCAAGTCGCCTAAAAGTGATGCAAGGAAAACCCTAGAAAAACCTGCACCTCTTTTCGTTTAAATGCAGTCGGCTGAAACATTCCTCTGACAACTATAGTTTTTTAATCCATATTTTTTTGGAAATATAGGCTACTTGAGAGTCATCCACGTAGTGGACTCTCTCCTATAATAGCAGAGGAAGAGATAGAAAGGGGAATGCGGAAGGAAGAGAAATGCAAGCAAGAGTTATCTAGGGCCCCCGGGCTAAAATTTACGGTTCCTATCCGACAATTCGCCTAAATGTGATACAGGGAAACTCCTAGAATAGCCTGCATTCGTCCTCCAGTTGACTGGAACGTCAAGTGTAACAGTATGATTCTATTTTTAAATCTATTTACAACCCTAGAAAACTTAGAAAATGAGCACAAATATTAATAAACATACCATTTCCCAATATTGTATTTGACTTTTTTTTGTCCCTACGTAGGCCTATGTTAACTATAAACAATTCATTTTCGATCGATAAAATTTTTGTCGTAAAATAAATACCAATTAATAAATTAGTCAAAACATTACACAAACGCCGAAATTGGTTATATTCAGAAAAAAATATTCCTGATCTTCACACGTGTTGGTGATTTTAAGATTTTCTAAATTGATATTTATCTGACAATTTAAATACAACAAAATATACATTTAAATTTTTAACATGTTTGAATTGTCTGTTTATTTTAAGCTGTTCTTGTAGAAGTTTTGCACATGTTACAACAATAAGTATTTATTTTTAAGTTACTGTACCCTGTAAACAGTTCTGTGCATATTTATAGACTTATTATAATCCAAAGAATCCTACTCTAGAGATTTCTTCTTTATTGTTAATGTATATGTATCATCCGACGAGGTATTAAAATCGGGTGTCGATTTTGTATACATACTTTCACTTTAAATGTAAATATTGAACTTAACAAAACATTAAATATCCATTTTCTGACTTATTGAGTAATGTATTTATTTTAATATTTTTTTCTGGGTTTGAGGTGAACGGTTTATACGGAACGGATCCTTAAAAGCAAATAACAAGAATTATAAAATGTGCAACTGTACAGGAAGAGTCTAAAATAAACAAACAATTCAAAGGTAATATAAATTTAAATATATATTTGTTACATAATAAAGTATTCAGCTCTGTTTTATGTTGAAAACCCTCCCCTTTTGGCTGTTTATGTGAAAAAAAAAATTGTTACATTGTTGGAGTTTTTAAATGTCGGGATTTAATATCTCGTGACTGTTCCTGTAGGGGTGCATCTGCATACCACAAGGCTAGGAGTGGTTGATGTTTAACAATGCGTTGCTGCAGAACCGATACATGGACGCGAGAACGAGTCTCGGGAGAATTAGACATTGTTGATATTCAAAATGGCAGCACATAAATCACTTGAAACCTTCCGAAAAAAAACTTTTGACGAACTCAAACCAGGTTAGTATTGCAGTTTTTATTAAAATTTAGTAATCTACCTTCCTATCAAAAATGTTATTTTTATAATAACCATTTTATGTCTAGGTGATTTAAAAATTAGAGAAACTATCAAATGTAGCGTGGAAATTCGAGCTGTCGGGTAACGTTCTATACGCCACATTCAATTAATTTACGATTTGCGAAGCGTGTTTCTCTTGTCACTACGTTTCGTTCGCCCAATGAAATATCAGTTTGTTTTTATCGTCGTTATCGTACGCTACTTCACGCCCCGCGATAGCGTTAACGAACACAATTTCATTTACGATAAACATCCGTAAAACGGCTTTCTGTTCCAGATGTTTCAGCAACATTGTAGGAAGAATAACTCACGGAGGCTGAGGAGCGCCAAGAGCAGCGTGGTCTCCATGGCTGCTGCTAGAGGACTGACACTAGCCGAGCTCTGGTGTGACCTCCCGCTCTTGCAACACGCCCGCGCCAGCGCCAGCGCCCGCTCGTCGTAAACCTTCACGAACCAGCCTTTGTGCCCTAAACAATCAGCACAAACATATAATATTTTCACGCTTCATTTTAAATGGGCACAGCTGGGAGCTTTGCGTCTTATAGTTCCAAGTATCCAGTAAACGTTCTCAAGAAATAGGCGCAGAATAAAAACTAACACGTGCATCCGACGTGTGTTAAGCTGCTTTTAATAGCGTCTTTTCTGTTGCAAACACCCGCTGTTTTTCTTGAGAACCGAGCAGAACTATAAACCAAGTGATTCCGCCATCTGCAATGACGATTTACATTATAATTTAGATTTTTCGGGTATCCCATTGTCTGAGGGAAAAAGATTTTTTTTTAAATTTATTTGACAAAATTTTTATCCTAAGATTATTTGTTTATTCCATATAGTTACAGTATATACAAACTAAAATATGTACATAATTTAAATGGGTGCGTGGTAATTCGGTTAATCCAGCAACTAACCTAAATTTTACAAAAATAACTGTACCTTAATTTGAGTGTCTGAGGGGCATACATTATTGGGCTATGAGGGTTCACTGGTGCTGTTGAATTTGGTGCGGTCTGCGAGTGTGAAGATGGTTAGGAGTTGCCCGAGTGTTCTGCGGGAAGGATTAGGTCGATAGGGTGTTTTCTCTTGAGGCGACGTGGTGTAGTGGTGGGGGAGGGTTGCTAACGAATTGCTAAATCGTGGTGTTAGGGTGGTTGAAGGTGCCTTTGATTAGCGAGGTTATGGTTTTGGTGATTAAGGAGTTGACTTTGGGAAGTTTAATGTTGTGGTGGATGATGGAATTTCGGAGGTACCAGGGAGAGTTAGTGATGGTGCGAAGGATTGTTTTGTTTTGTTTGGATTTTGGCTTAATGGGTTTTGGCTGTTGCTCCCCATATGGATGAGGCGTAGGACCAGGTGTATATTATGGAGAGATATACTAGGCGTTTTGTGCTGAGGGTGAGTGGGGCTTTTCTGTTTAGGAGGGGATATGGAGTTCTGAATTTAAGGTAGATTTTGGAGAGGAGGTGTTTGATGTGCGGTTTATATGAGAGTTTAGAATCGAAAAGGAGTCCTAGGTAGGTGGTTTCTGTTTTTGTGGGTATTTCTGCGTTGTTCAGATAGAGGGGGATGTGCGGTGGAGGGTTTTTGGATAGTGTGAATGGGACGGTTACTGATTCGGTGGGATTCATGCTGATTCGCCCTTGTTTGGACCAATGCTGTAGGTGCGTGAGTGCTGACTGAAGAAGTTGGATATTGGAGGTGAGAGAGGAGGTTTGATAGGAGATGACAATGTCATCTGCGAAGAAGATTGTGCTAGTGGCGAGAAGATGTTGTGTAGGAAGGGGGCAATAACGCTTCCTTGGGGGACACCAGCCAGGGTTGGGAGATGTGAGTTGGGGAGTATACTATAGTGGGTGTCGTTTAAATAATCTTTGATTTTTGAGAGAAGGGAAGGGTGATGAATTTTGTCTAAAGCTTTTTCAATGTCTATGAAAATGGTGATGCAGGATTTTCGTTGTTCGAAGGAGTTGTTTATGAGGTTGGAGAGGAAGTATAATTGATGGCAGCTGGAATGTTTTTGGTGAAAACCATATTGCGTGTCGGGAACTAGGAACGAGAGTTGGTTGATTAAATGAGGGAGAAGTAATTTTTGTAATAGTTCGGAAATTGTAGGAAGGAGACTTGTTGGTCGGTAATTTCAAGGTGGGATTTTGGTTTGTTTGGTTTCGGTAACATGATTATGGTGGCATACTTCCATTTGGTTGGGTAGTAGGTGGCTCTGAGGATGGCATTGGTCATTACTATTACTGTTTTTTGTGTGTGGAGATGTTATAGATGGCGGTTGATGATGTGGTTATGTCCTGGGAAGACTTTTGGGCAGAAAGATGAGCAAGAAAAAGACAGAAAAGTGAAAAAACAAAACAAGAAAACAGAAAGAGAGAGACAGTGTGCAAGAAACAAGTTAGGTTAAAGAGATGACGCGAAAGATCGTCTATGAGATCAGATAAAGATGTAGAGATTTACTCCGTTTCGAACAGTACGGAAAATCCATTCGGGCTATATATATTGTAATGCCAATTAATTAGGACATTAATTGTTTGGACATAAAAATTTAATTGTAGCGGCAGGAGCTTCCAAAGCGACAATGGAGTCGAGCTCTGTTACTTTGTCGGAAGGTCAAAAATGGCGTATGCGCGCTAAAACTCGAGACTACGATAGTTCAGTTGGTGGCGGGACATTTCGGAGGACGGAACAAATGATACTAGAGCAGAGACTAGCCGTCGTTTAATGTATCATTAAACAAAGTTGTGAATTTAAGACAAAGTAAAAACATTCACGGAAGTATTATCCCGTAAATATCGCTAATTTAGCAGTTTTTACGTCTATCAGCAACCAGGAAAGGAGTGCAGTTTTTACGTCTGTAGCCAGCCAGGAATAGTAAAATTGTAGTTAAGTCCCAAGCGGTAAAAAGACTAGCAAATCTATGAATCACAGGATTCATATAAGGCCAGCAGTTATCAGATAGCTGACAAAAAAGAGGATCATCCGAGTTCCTGGGAGCCTATCAAGGTTGACTTAAAGAGTGTAAAATCTGTGATCCGATATTAGAATCAGTGAAAACATTTTGCAATAGTGTGCTCCCGAAAACAAAAAGTAATGCTGGAACCAGCTGGAAAGATGTTAGTAACAAATTACAAAATTAATTATTTATGTAAACGTAATTAAAGGATAGAAGTCAGATTTCGTTCTATTTTAATTGTCAATCAGAGTTAATTTCTTTTCTTTTAATTTCTTCCTATTGACATATTGTCTGGGTGAATTATAAACTGTGTGTTAATTAGTTTTTTAAAAACAACGTGTTGTGTCCGTTATCAAACCCAGTAGAGACCCTGAGATCTAAAATTTTAAATTGTACTGGTTTGTGAGTTAAAGCAACAAAGTGGAAATAAATAATTATATGTTTTAAATTCTTGTTGATTATTTCATTTAAATAACGCCTCATTGTTTATTATTACATAATGGCTACCACAACGTGGGGCAAATTTCCTTTAAATTAAAGGTTTTCTTTTGATTATGACAATATATATATATATATATATATATATATATATATATATTCTGTCACTCTAGGACCAGGCCGACTGCAGCACAATGGAATGAATAGTAGTATGAAAGTTTGAGTGAATTAGAGGAGTGTTTCTAAAATGTTAGGATGTCTTTAAGGCAAAACATATAGGATGATGTATGTATTAAAATAAGCGGCATTTAGTAATGACAAACATTAATATTTTTCAGGTCATACTACACTAGATCAACGCAGAGTGTATTCCACGAGAAAGGAACTCTGATTACAACTACAGGAGGCTGGACCTCCAGTCAGTCGTCGCTGCTGCTGCTGAACCAGGCCGAATTTAGTAAGTCTGCCCCCTAATGAATGTACGGACTCTCATGTTGATTGAGTGTTATTCTCTCCCTGATAACGAACCCAGAGTTTTTTCGTACTGTTCGAAACGTTGGAGTAAATCTCTACATCTTTTTATGTTGTTCTAGACGATCTTCCACGTCATCTCTTTTACGTAACTTTATTTCTTGCACGTTGCCTATTTCTATCAGTTTTTCTTGTTTTTTTTGCTTTTTTCACTTTTCTATATTTTTCTTGCCCATCTTTTTACTTCCAGACAATGTAATACCTGAAAAACTAAATAATAATGTTACCTCACCATTGTCAACAAATTTCAAACCAGACTATTAACATTCACGTATTATCTGGGGACATACAGGCAAAAATGAGAGTAATTAATATTTTAGAAGGTGTGAGGCAGTGACCTGGAAAGAGTCATACATGATTTTCCGTTGTTATATAGAACCAAAAGAAGATTTTTTAAAGAAATGCCCCAACCCAGTTTTTTACTGCTTGAATAAATATTTTGTTCCCTTTCCAGCAAATTGTCTGGACGTTTGTTTTCTCTGTAGCGGTAAATAACTGTGAAGCTATCTCCAATTATCACCCGTATAAAATATTAGTTGTCAAAAGTAGTCAAGAAGACAGTTTAATAACCGTACTCATAGATCCAAGAAGGAGAAGT
The DNA here is from genome assembly GCA_037074705.1 of Zhengitettix transpicula. Taxonomy (NCBI): domain Eukaryota; kingdom Metazoa; phylum Arthropoda; class Insecta; order Orthoptera; family Tetrigidae; genus Zhengitettix; species Zhengitettix transpicula. The sequence continues at coordinate 116,405,528 of CM073592.1, read as the reverse complement.
ATTATGATAACAAAAAAATTGAGTTATATTTCTTATAATATATCCATAATTATATTGATTTCATTCTTCAAATTTTAATCATTTGATACTTAATGTTAAGTTAAATTCTTATCTAGTAAAAGTGTGTTAAGAGAAGGGGAAGCGGGATAAGAACAAGAGATGGCAACGAGATGTGGGGTAGATTAGGGAAACATGGTAACGGAGAGGAGAGAGAGAAAGATTACATGGTTTCAAAACACATTCTTTAAGAAATGCTCATTCTCATAAGTCTTGATGTCTCCAAGTTAGAAAGAGAAGCCAGTACAATACTTTATCTGAAGGACATCAACTGCAGTTACTTGAGATCTTATAAGAAGAAGAAGCAATGTATTTAGCAACAAAAAATGTTACTCAAAATTAAATTTACATTAAGTAAACTTAGATGTTTAAATAAAGTATTGTTAAATTTATTCATAGAATCATATTGCCTAATTTTTATTGGCAACTGGTGTTATATAGTTAACATTAGGGAAGAGTAAACATTAAGTTTTATTGGTCAGAGCGACTCACATACACGTACAGTTACTTAGTGCACACTAAAGTCTCTCTGGTCCTGTTACCAACCTAACAGGTTTCACTATTACAAACTTACAACATTCTCCACCGCATAAATCTGAAATAAGTCTTTGATTTGTAATTTAAATTTTACACTAATAACATCAATTAAAATCACTTATATCGTTTAATGCTTCTGCCATAACAAGTTGTCTTTCTTGGTGTGATTGTATTTCCTCCACTAGCACAGTCTTGTGACGTGGTTATCACCGGAGATGAAGGTCTTGGCTCTCCTTCAAGTCCCTCTTCTTCTGTAACAGATGTGTCGCTTGACATTGGGAAGGTCGTGGTGGGGGTAGATGGTTGAGCAGGTAATGCTCGTACCTCAGACGTTTCTGCGGATCTCTCGGGTGATGGTTTCAGAGATGTTGGAACTGGTACCTCCAACGATCGGTAAGTCGCCAGTACGAACCCATGTTTTGGTGTAGGCTCAACGACGACACGCTTCTCAAGATCCCATCTGCTTCCATTGCCGCAGCTCTGGAATATCTGTGCCGAAGATGCGTTCCTTAATCTCTAATTGGTTAGAGTTCTGATTTGTGATATAAGATCCTAAGTACTTAAAAGTTTCTACTCTCTCAAACTGATATTGTCCTATTTCTATGCTTGGAGGGCGATTGCCTTGTATTCTCTTCATCCCCATGTACTTTGTTTTATCCTCGTAGATCGTTAATCCTTCTCTCTCTCTGTTTCTTAAGCTAATAGGAGGAAATTCTCATACAAATCTTGTTCTCTTCTGCGTAACAGATCAATAGTTTATGCTTATGCAACATATTGTGACATTCTATTCAATAGAGTACCGTCGGGATTGAGAGGTATTTTTCTCATTATTCTTTCCAATGTGAGATTAAACAGGGTGCAGGACAATGCATCATCCCCTTGCCTTTAGCCACGCTTTATTTGAAATTCTCTAGATTCTTTTCCACCAATTATAATCTTTGCCTTACTGCCATTCAGAGACATCTTTACTGTGAATTATTTTTGTGGGCTGGGTTTTTACGTTAAATCAAAATAAATATTTGACCAATAAAGAAATTTTATATAAGTTTATTAAAGTTAAACATGAAAACTCTTATCTCAGGCACCTGTGGTTTTTACATAGAAGAGATCTGCTGCCCGTACCAAATGCGTACTGCTATTCTGTGTTGTGTTGCCTGCGTTGACTCAGGGGTTGATTGCTGGCTAAGGCGTCGGCCTCCGGGATTGAATGATGGCAAGCCGTCGTACTAAATTGTGTGGTGCTATTCTGTGAACTCTTCACTAACAAATTGTGGCCCCTTTCTCTCGACGATTCTGCCTCGAACTATATCAGAGACAACAACTTTACGGAGCCTCTCTTAATCACATCCACCAGCTTCGGTGAGCGCAGAACAACTGTCCCGTTTCCAAAAGCTTATCTCCGTCCCCTTCATTATATCCTCCCATTATTTTACTTTTTTCATTGATAGAACACTTCGTCGAAATGCCAGTTGACTGATTCATCCATTGTCACAAGATTTATAGCACATAGCTGCAGTTCCGTAGTCAACAATGGCTAACTATTCTGTCATGTTGAGGCCAACAATCGAGACAGGACACGAAATTACTTGGATGGAAATATTTATCTCCTCCACCCCCACGCACGTGCACGGTTTCGAATTCTCAAGACCACAGCAAACAACACTTCCGAGACAAAGAAAAACTTAAACCTAAATACACGCGTTACATTACCAAAGAACTGTCTTAACTGGAATGCCAATTTCCCGTAGCGAGTCATACAAGTATGACCTTTTAATGCTAACTTATACGTGCTTATAATCAATAAACATCTGGTGTACGTGTATTGTAATGAACATTTATTTAAAACGCGAATTTCGAGACGGAAGTCGATGTGCTGCCAGTTTGCTGACTCGGACGGTGGTCTCAGATTCTTTTGGTGACAAAAACTAAAGAAGGCTGACAGCTCCAAGGAACACCAAAATTAACAGGTCTGTATAATTCAGCTCAGGAAGCATCCATAGTTAGCGGACGGTCATTGAATATTAAAAACATCTGCCCGAGGAATTTGAAGACTTCGGGAGACCGAAAAAGGGCAGTGAGTAGCCAGCCACGAGATAGAGCGGTCGGTGACGAGTCTCAGAAAGATGCAGCGAATCCAGAGAAAATTGTGGGTGTATTCACGATTCATCCGCCTCTACCCAGATGAACTGGGATGCAATGATTTTTGTAAGAATCTTATATGGTACTCCCAGTAAAGAAATTATTCTATAGTTCACACATTTCAGTTTATAACCCTTTATGCGGATGAAATGAGCATTGATGTTATCCTCTCCGGGGGCTTTATTGTTTTTTGTCCTCTTGGTGACACGTTCTACTTTATCCAGACTAGGTGCCTCTCCTTCTTCTTCGTTTCTATGGGCATTCCTATCTTCATTGTCTGTATTTGAATCTTCGATATTCTTATTCAGCAGATCCTCAAAATAGTCTGCCCAACTTACTAGCACTTTTGGTGTGTCTATCGGCAGTTTGCCATTTATTTCTTGTATCATATTAGACCTTGCCTGGAAGCATTCTTTTTCTTTGCGTATCCGACTATACATTTCTCTAATTTCTCTGTTGGCGGCCATTTCTTCAACGTATGCTGGGTTTCCCATTTTCGTTTGTCTCTACTATATATGTGCTTAGCTTCTGTCCTAGCTCTCACATAATTTTCTATATTTGCTCTGGTTGTTCTCTGTCGCATTTTTGCTCTTGCAACATTACGTTTGTCGATGGCTTCTTTGCATTCTGGGTTGAACCACCATTTTTGCTTGTCTGGTCCTACGAAATCTTCGGCCGCTTCTGTCAGCGCTGATTTGATTGTGTTTGGAACACTAATTAGTCCCCACATAATCTCTATTTCTTACTACAATATACGACAGTACCATGCCCCACTTACCGATCTATTCGCACTCCTATTTCTTTCAGTCACTCCTCCCCTGATATGAAATTAATGACTACAGTCTTCAATATCATACATTTTATAGAATGATATTCGCGACCACCTGTGGCCGGCCATACCACGCTGACATTCCTGCGTCCTATTGCCCCATATACGCGTAGATTTGCGACGGATAAACATTCCAAGATATCACCGGATTGTTCAAACCTGGAATATAAACCATCCCATCGATGGTTTCCTTAACAAATTGTACCCTAACCTTCACAAGCCACCATTCCGTATCTTTTGCAATCTGTTATTTTCATGTACCATTTTTTTGATCGGCTAGCTGATCACAAATAGCCGCTACATACCTTCCTTGGTGATATTTAACCACGCCTCTCGGACATCCCAGACAAATAGACCCTGTATCGTTCGCTTCACAGTAGCTTGAATACCTTCCCTGAGAAGCAGTTTCTCCACTACCCGAGACACGTGCTAAGACATTTATCAACCAGCGGCTGAAACCGACGTTTGCATATGAGTTAACAAATATATATATATTGTAATAATCAAAAGAAAGCCTTTATTCAGTTTAATTTGCCCCACGTTGTGGAAGCCAATATGTAATAAACAACAATGGAGCTTTAATTAATTTAATTAATTTAATGAATTTACCTCACGTGAAGCGCCATTATGTAATAATTAAATGGAAGGCTTTTTATTAAATGAAAAGATCGAAATTAACGAACAAAAAAATTATTTTTTTTGTGGCAATAACTCAAAACAATTACAATTTAAAATATTAAATCTCAGGGTCTCTACTGGATTTGGTAATGGACACAACAAGTTGTTTTTTTAAAAAAAAACTAATTAACACAGTTTATAATTCACCTAGACAATATGTCGATAGGAATAAATTAAAAGAAAAGAAATTAACTCTGACAATTAAAATAGAACGAAATCTGACTTCTATCCTTTAATTATGTTTACATAAATCATTATTTTTGTTTATTTTGTTACTTACATCTGTCCAGCTGGTTCCAGCATTCCTTTTGTTTTCGGGAGTACACTATTGCAAAAAAATTTACACTGATTCTAATATCGGCTCACAGATTTTACACTCTTGAAGTCAACCTTGGTAGGCTCCCAGGAACTCGGATGATCCTCCTTTTTGTCAGCTATCTGGTGACCGCTTGCCTTATATGAATCCTGTGATTCATAGATTTGCTAGTCTTTTCACCGCTTGGGACTTAAACTGCAACTTTACTATTCCTGGCTGGCTACAGATGTACACTGCTTTTACTTAGCTATATTTACGATTTAAATGCTTCCGTGAATGTTTTTACTTTGTCTTAAACTCACAACTTTGTTTAATGATACATTAAACAACGGCTATTCTCTGCTCTAGTATCATTTGTTCCGTCCTCCGAAATGTCCCGTCACCAACTGAACTATCGTAGTCTCCAGGTTTTAGCCCGCATACGCCATTTTTGACTTTCCGACAAAGTAACAGAGCTCGGCTCCATTGTCGCTTGGAAGCTCCTGCCGCTACAATTAAATTTTATGACCAAACAATTAATGTCCTAATTGGCATTACAATATTAACTCTACTAATGTGTTGGAGTTATTAATCGACCGTACCTACACGAGCGAACTACTTGAACCGAATATCATACACACTGTTCACCTCTCGGTATCATCTGTCAGAATACCAGATAATACACTTTCTTGTTTCGCTAAGCCACATTGTTGATATTTTTAGGCCTCGGTTCATATCGCGGCATTTGAAAGGGGGGATGCGGAAGGGCAGTGCAAGTTAGCTGAAGGTTAACTATGGCCCCTAAGGATCCTACCCAGCATTCACCTGAAAGTGACGCAGGACGGACGCTAGAAAACCAGCATCAGGCAGGTCGGACATTTGCCATTTGTCCGATGCCTCTATCAGTTTAGGAAGCAGCTGGCCGACTATACCAATAGGAATAGAGCACAACTTTAGGCCATTTTCAGACGGCGCTTCCTAATCTGTTAGTCACGTCTTCTTTACACGTCGGCGGTACAAAAATGTAAGGCCACAGTCGTATACCCTCCCCACCAAACTCTCACGCGCAATCGTCTATGATTTAATTTTTTACATCATTTTATAAGTTTTGATATATCCGCGAATAGAAGAATACAAAACAATGGAGATATTTACAGATAATTCGGAATAACATAAATATTTAATATACTATTTAAATCTCATTAATTTTGTTCATTTATATTGTTTAACCCTCCGTTAGTCGCCCTAGGTCCAGGAGACCGACGCAATTTAATTTCATTGTTATCTCTGGAGCCAGGTAAGATTCAGGGATGAGCTTTTGACATCTCAGAGGAATCTGCCAAGACCACTCTCCAAAAGCGACCGTAGTTCTTGGTAAATGGCGTTTGAATAACCGCAGTAGTACGGAGTGATAATAAACTTTATTTTCATAAAAATCATTGACGATTATTCAGTTTTAGTATCAAACATTTATATGTTAATACTTAAATTTATGTCATAAATAGATATTATTTTTTGGTTTCTCTATCTAATTATTATATTTAAAAACAGGCGTATTATATGTTCATTTCAATGAGTTGCTTATAACGTGTTAAAAATAGATCCAAGAATCATCGCGTTCGAAGGACGAATATCCAGATAGTTTTATTTATTTTATCATTATCGGAAATATTTATAAATAATCAGGATAAAGACTGTTGATAAAATAAGTTAAAAAATTAAAAAACCTTGAGTTGAGAAAAACATGTAATGAAAAAACCTGAAATTGTGTACAATAAATTTAGAATTCTGTCTGGCGCGAAACATGCTATTTCTATAAAATTTAAATTTATAGCATAAGCAACAAATGACGTCACTCTGACGTCTTACAGAATGGATGTCGATTAGTATATTCGTATAGGTTATGAAATATATTTGAAATGGGTTAACCAATAATCAGTTCACTTTCTGTGTTCTGTGTACTAATGTAAACTATAGTGAACGTGTAATCTATCAATTTATTATCTCTGCCTGGCGTGTGAAGCGTTAAGTAGTTAATACATGTGAAATGGATGACATCGACCCGGGAAATTCAGAAAGTGTTCTTACTGAAAATACGAGTAATTCAATTATCTGCCAAGACGCAGTAATCGAACCCTTACAAAATGAAGATAAGATATGTAGTGAAAATGTTTTTGATATTACGTACGCATTTAATAGTCTAGAGGATCCCATAACGAGAAATTGGAAAGATTTTAGTGTTACAAAGGAAAACTTTACAAAAGGGTGTAAATGGTAAAATGAGGCCTTCTACATTATTAGTTGATTGTAACGTCTAATTTTAATGTGGCCATTGATAATATTAACTTTATAATAACACATGTGTCAATATATATATAGTTTTCTATTTACAACATAACTTTAACTAGAAGTTAACACATTAATTAATTTTATAAAGTTATTTAAATGTATAATCACAAGTTACTAGGGACATACTATACACATAAGCTAATATCATGAAATCGTGGCTGAAACATGCCTCTTACTGCATATTTTTATTAATACTAGTTTTGTGTAGTAAATCACACTTATTGTGTTTTTAGGGCACCTGATGGAACCTGCATTGTTACAAACAGTTTTGATAATATTTTAAGGATTTACGATTTGCCTGCTGAACTGCATTGCCAAGAATCTTGGGATTGCACTAAACAATTAGACGAATTAAAGACATCATTACAAATACCAGAAGGACAGCAAATTTATGATTATTGCTGGTATCCGTTAATGTCTTCATGGAACCCGCTGTCATGTTGGTGAGGGGCCCAATAAATAATTTCATTGATGTCCATTAACATGAAATTAAGCTTTTTTTAACAGAAGGCTGCATAATGTAAATTATATATTATTATTGCAGTGAAAATAAACCAATAAATATTTTGTCCTAAGTTACATCAGTCATTGAGTTAAGTAAATAATATTGTGTAAATAAGTAAAACAGACAATTATAGTTGTCCCCTTTTCTAACAACTTTACTTCACAGTCATTTACTTTAAAAATTATAATGAATTTTCTTTTAAGTTTGGTTAGCACTTGCAAAGATGGACCAATACACTTGTGGGATGCTTTTACTGGAGAACTGCGTTGTACATATCGACCATACAATCAGTAAGTTATATTAATTAACTTATATTAAATTTATGTGTGTTCACTTTTGCCTCATGAAAATGTCCCACAGTTATCATGTTAGCTCATTTTCTGAAAATTGCCTAGTTAGAATATATATATGAAGCAGACACTGGAATGCTATGAATTTTATACATTTATTTCTCTAGGAGCATTCAGATATTCATAATCGAAACTTTGTTTCGTAGTCGTTTTTTCCATCAAGTAGTTTTTGCTGTTTGAAACTTAAGATATTTTTCTTTGTTCTTTCACTCTTGTATAATATTTGCTATTACAGACTTGATAATATTTTTACTGATATTTCGTTTCAACACCTCTATCAATAAATTTCAAATCCAAAAGGCGTAAATCATTTTGTTATGTATTTATGATAAGACAGTAACTGTAGGTTTACAGTGTAAATCTTAATAATCTTTAAGGAACTCAAATATCTATTTCAATTAATTTCTTTTGTATAATTTGTTCATAATGAAAATTGTTTGCATAATACAATTACTTTTATAGTTGGCACAAGTATCCTTGGAGTGACAATAACAATGTACTTAAACTGGTTAATGTATATAAATAAGTTTTTATTTTAAGGCTTTAGTTGTGTTATCCTCGTGTGCAAGGAGAAAATTGATAATAAATAACAAATGTTGCATTGGTACATTTTGCACTTATTCCATTGTTCTATAGGGTTGATGAAGTTGTTGCTGCACATTGCGTGTCATTTGATCCATCTGGTGAGAAGTTGTACTGTGGATTTAAGGCAACAGTGCGCATATTTACTACTGCTAACCCCGGGAGAAGTTGTGATGAAAGAATTCTGAAAGGTTAAAATATTTTATTTTGTAATTATGTATATTGAACAAAAACATTGGCATAAGAATAACCAGTTGGTTTACATATACATCCTGATGGTTTGTTAATGAGTGAATGTTTTCAACTAATATCATACAATTATCTCAGATGAGGAACCTTACAGGTACAATTGATTGGCATATATTGTTGGGTTTCTGTAAAGGAACTAATACAAGTTTTGTTTTAATGTTGGCCAAATTACATAGTGTACACATAAATTATATTGTCATCACTTGCTGTGTATATTTTTGTTATATCTGCAAAAAATGATTGCTACAAAAGTTTCATACTCAAAATATATGTATATTACCTTAGTAGTTAATAGAAAGTTTGTAATTTTGATCAGAACTGTCACATGAATTGGTTGCTGAAGTGCTGGGAACTTCATAATAATACATGTTGGTTGAATAATTGTCTAACTGAAATTTATATTTCAGGTCACTCCCTTGGTCCTGCACAACAAAGGGGAATAGTGTCTTGTATCAAAATAAATCCAGCAATGCCAAGCATTTATGCTGTTGGAAGCTACTTAAAAACAATAGGTTTGTACTGATTAGAATATATAGCAGGTAGATAAAAAAATCCAACTGTTACTTCATGGCAGTGAGTATTTTTGTCTAATTCTTCTTTAAAAGCTGAGTGATAGAATTGTTTAATGTTATGAAAAGAGAGTTAACATATTTTAAAAAATAACTCATTCAAGTATGAATTGATAAATGTAGCCATAGAGTAAATAATAAAATAAGGAGTTAATTTGTATAAATAAGTATTAATAGACATTAGTTATACATAATAACTCTTTGTAAATAGAGTAATCTATTGTATAAGCATTGTGTAAGATGCAAGTTTTTTTTTTGGTTCAGGATGTTACTAGACAAACAAAATTTTGTAAAGTTTCAGGAATCACCTCAATAAATCAATATTTTTTTCAGGAAATAATAGGGAGGGGGGGGGGGAGAAAAATTAAGTGTAACAAAACATAACATATGCTCTGACAAATCATAATCACATGTATATAGTTAAATTTTTAAACATACACTGATGACAGTTTGAGTCATGCCATTGGAAAATTTACTAAGGTTGACCTGTTTAACAGGCATTATTTTTTATCATAAAGCTGATGAGAGTAGCATGAATGATGCTTTTGCAGAAAATAACAGATGCGATGACAGTGCTGAAAACTATAGGTGAGAAAGTTACTGCTGATGACAAAAATCACAAATAATTTTATCCAAGGCTAGCCTTTAGTTTTGCTTATATGGTGTGACATGAACTTATTCCATGAAATCATTAGTCATGATTGTGCTAAATGAAGTAGAAGAACCATGATTAAGAAATAGGTGTGACGGAGATTTATATCCACTCTTGTGAAATTCAGCAGTGAATTCAAGCTTCATTCTTTGGCTTTCAATATTCAAGAATTCATTCATTCAGATTTATGATTACAGATTAAATAATCATTGATGCATATTCTGATACAGAGGGAGAGTGACTGCATGTGAGACTTATGTGAAAGCAGTCAATGTTACATATATGAGCCTGTGAACATGTTTGACAATATGACATATGACCATTAACAGCAACAAATGGCATTACACTTAAGGTTGTTGTGACATCCTGAGGTCCCCAACATGCAGTCTTTCAAAGAATGGCTATGAAACAGCAACCTTTGACTGATGAGACAAGACATGGTGCATGTAATCCAACCTGAAATCTGTTGTTTTCATTTCTTCTGCTAATCTGATTAATGTTATGTATCACAAATACTGTTTTCTCTTTTACTCCAAGACCCAGAGAACAATAGTGTAAATTTTGTTTGTAAAATTAGATAAAAATAATTTGCTATTTAAATCTATTATTTTAATGGTAGTTATTCAATTTTTTTATTAGTTTGATGTATTTTTAGACTGAAAGTTCACAATCATTTCATAATAATATATTAACATAACTTAAGCCCTTTGAACTGTATGCAAATAAAGTTAACATCCCCATTTAAATAAGTGTTTTGGCTCGTATTCCAAATAAATCCAAAATTTTCACTGTTAGTGAAAGAAGGCAAAATTTGGGCAATTCACCTGATGACTTCTTCTCAATGACCATGGTAAGCAGCAGGCTATGAACACCATTAAATCACGGCCCAAGTGTGTGTTACCAGTGTCCTGAATAGTGAGTGAAAGAAGCATGACATCCGCATTAGCAATATATACCGAGAAAACAGCTGAATAGAGGTTTCTGGAAGCAAATGTGTGGTTCACAAAACTGCACATATTCAATCACCCAACAAAAATGTGGTCCTGTTAATGGCGAAGAAATGCCAGTACTGTAAATTCCTTTTCACAAACCAAACTTTGCAAACCTTATGATCATAGCATGGAATGTACTGTTAATTGGTTAGCACAACCCTAAATATGATAAAACATTGTGTTTCCCAATGGAAAACCTCAAACTGAAAGAAGGGAAATAAATGTTAATTGAATACATCTAATCACACTCACCAATATTAGATGTTGACATCGTAGGATTGAGATATTCAAATTTATACATTTAGTTGGGGGTCAGTTGGTCCTCATGGAATTAAGTGGCGTGGCTCAGAATAAATTTGAAAGTTTGATCCAGAATAATTCCTTCGAGACTGAATTTAGTATATGAGGTATCAGTTGCAAAGCAATGGTTGATTGTTGAGGCTCTGACCAAGGATATGAATGGGGTTTAGAAGTTGTGCTTTGTTCAATTTGACAGTGTTGGAGTCATTGGCAATGCATTTAAAATGACTTTCCAAGTATTTGTATGATTAAAGATGAAAACATTATTTCACACTAAAACCTGAAATGAAAATACAATCATTCACTACCAGTATCCATTCTTGATTTATTAGTGGGCATTATAGTTTCTCTGTAGTTTTTTCATCTAATATGTTTTTGTATAATTGTACATAGGACTATATACAGAACCTAATGGAGAGCCACTATGCCAGCTCCGTGGAAATCAAGGTGGTGTCACCCACATGGTTTTTTCACCAGATGGTACAAAGCTTTTTACTGGTGGAAGGAAGGATCCTGAAATCATATGTTGGGATCTAAGAAATCCTGGAACAGTTTTATTTATTTTAAATCGCACAGTTTTAACTAATCAAAGGATATATTTTGACATTACTCCTAATGGCCAATATGTTTTTTCTGGTAAGTAAATTCTTTTCAGTTTTCTGATAAAGGAAAGTGTTTGCTTATTTAATAATTAAATAAAGAAGTACCCAAATAACAGACAAAAATAAGTGCTAAATAAATAGTGTTTGCTTGTTGGATACTTATCTAATTATTATACTTTTAACTTGGATGTTTTATATTTTATTTTACTTATTTGCTTGTGTAAGTCAATTAAGAATTTTCAACCTTAAGTGGGAGCTTACACTACATGTGTTTTATTGTTTTTGTAAAAAATAGAATATTTTAATTATGAATTTCCTTTATTGAGTGAAATGATGTTTCACATATGAACTAACACATAACGGTTAAGAAATAGAGTGTGAAGGAAAAATCATGTAATTCAAAATGGAAATTGATGCTATTCTTAAATGTACAAAAGGTGTGATAAATAATTTGGTGAGTTACTATTTTTTATTTGTTCTTCATTTCTCAGTGTTAATTCAAACTAAATGTTGGATTTTGGATACATTGTTTAATTTACATGAGATATGTTAATAGCATATTTAGATTTGATTTACATAATATGGTTTGGCAGAATAATTAAAAGAAAATTTTACCCAAGACTTGATTAACTCCAACCTTATTCAGAAAAAATCTTAGCTTATAAACATCTGTAAGTGATTATTGATACAAAATTAATCATTTATAAAATGAGAGGGGCGGGGGGCTTTTAAAGGAGGGTAGTGTGAAGTATTTGTTGAAATTGTTCATGTTGAAGCTCTGGGAATCAGCAACTTGTTGGGAATTGTGTTTTTGTCAGTGCCATGGTGCTTTGTTTGTGTTCAGGAAGAGGCATTTTCATTTGGTTAATGTATGATGCAGGGCAGAGTCTTCAGTTTAACGGGTAAATGATGTGGAAAGATAGGTAGGTAATGCTTTCTTTGATATTGTAGGTGGACATTATGATGGATTTCAGTAGATTGAAGGAGAGGGAAAAAATGGAATCTGTTCTTACTGTAAGGTTCGTGACCTATGTTTGGTGGGGGAGTGTGAGGGTGGTGCCCACAACGATGTTGTAGAAGTTGGCAAGGCAACTCTTGGACAGATGGACAATATTGACTGGATGTTGTTTTTTATGTCTGGGTTGGATTACAGTCCAAGGGAGAATGGAGTTGAGTTTTTGTAGTCCAGGAAAATTCATTGTGCTTTTCTGAAGTGTGTGAGTGTAATCTTTTTTGCAACCTCAGTTCCAAAAATTTTGCTCCATTGTTCATCAATTTCTTCTACAGTGTGTCAAATTCCACTTCTTGTTCTTTGGTTTTCCATGCTAACTTTAATTTATTCACCTGTTCTTTGTCTTATTCATCCAAAATCAGAGCAATCACCAACAATAACTTTCTCATACTTTGTTACTAAAGTGCACTGTCACACCACAGACACTTATGACAATTACAAATAGAAATTCACTGTTCACAGGTGTGTGTAAATAGCCCTTTAACTTTGGGTGCTCAAAAAGGGAATAAATTTCATCTCAGCCTAAAAGGAAACATATGTTTTTTTTATTATTATTATAATCTCACAGTGGAAGGAAAAGCATATCTCTTATAACGAGAAACAACAACAACAAACAATACTGTACACTGATGCTGCTAATATTAGTAGATGACATAGAATTCCAGCATTTTAATTTATTTAAAAGAAGTAATACCAAAAGGAATGAACTATCCATGTGGTATTGCAGTGTGGGCTCAGAAAAATGGTTATATTGATAAAGTGTTTATTGGAAAATGTTAGAATGGTGTTAAAATTATGTATAGGAAAAATGATCTGGAATCATTTATAGTTCTTGACTGTTTTTGTGGTCATTTAATGACATGAGAAAGCATCTTGAGATGGTCAACAGAAATGTGGTTATATGTGCTGGAGGTATCTATACCGCAACCTTTAAACAAAATAATTGGTCATTCAAAAACAATTTATGGCAAATGTACACAAAATGTAAATCAACTGCAGACCACAAAGTTACACAAACTGGCAGAATGAAGAAACTCACACTTAGCTTCTTCTTTAAATGGATTATAGCAGAATGTGAATTGATTCTGCAGGTGTTAGTCATGTGCAGCTTTAAAAAGGTGTCACATATTGAATGCTAGCAAGTAGTGAAGATGAAGTTTCTTCTGATGAACTAAATTTCAGAGTACAGTATAACAATTTTTCTTTCATACTTTTTGTGCATAGTTTTGTGTGGAGTTAAAATTTTTTTAAATATATAATCAATATATAAAGAGAAGGGTTAAATCTAACAGAAGAAATAAATTGTATCGCAAAGAAGGGAATCTGAGAGGCTAAATAAAATAAAAACCTAAGAGGATGTTGAAAATTAGGATACAGTGTGTTTAGCTGAGCGATTGTGAATAATTGTTGAATTTATTGGGCATGGGAATGAGAAGATATTAGGAACTGTGTATTATAAAGTATGACAGTGCATCTGATGAATTTGAAATAAACAGTGATCTTATGGCTAATAGGATGTGTACCTTCTCTCTCCCAAGGAAAATAACACTTTCAAAAATTTGAATTATGTATTCTGGCCAAAATTGTGACCAAGTCCAGTGTCTGTTAGGCCCTGTTAGTCATATAAATTTACGTGCTAATTGGTATCTTGATATTCATAATATTGTTGATATAAGTAATGTAACAATATTTTCTTTTTCAATGGCTTGTTTATCTTTAACTGAATAAAATGTTCGGTTTCCAACAGGAAGCAGCAATGGAAATGTATCAATTTGGGATATTCAGCAATCACCAATATTGGGACAACGTGATCCTATTCTTGAACAAGTAAACCGTATTCAAGCACACACTGACTGTGTCAATGGCGTGAGGTCAGTGTCTATGCTCATTTGCATACATTTTGCCTACAAATTACTAATAGTTACAATACCTATAATTTATATGGAACAAGTTGCAATATAACCAAAGGGGCAAAATATTTTTCACCAGATTTTATTGTAATTGAGAGGACTGGGGAATTTTAAACATTACTTTTTACATGCAATTTAAGTGAAAGTGTAGAATCTGTACTTAATAGTTTCAAAGGTCCAAGTAGATTGTTTTGTTTTCTGAAATCAAAATATTTGTAAAATTGAGATTAATGTAAATGTATTAAATTTTTATAATAAATTAATCTATCAGCAACAACTTCAGGGCAACATTTGTTTAGGATCAGGCAGTTAGATGATCAATCATATTTTCATATACACTGCAAGGCTAGTGAATTGTTTTGATTTAATTGCTGTATGAAATACAATATGCTATATGTGCTTGTGTTAACACTACAACCAGAGAAATTGTACTATTCTTAACTAGTTATGTAGATAAAGTCATATTCTTAAACAAAGATAACTGTTGTAATAATGATTTTTGTCTATACAGCTTAAATTATTAAAAAGGCCAAAAACAGATAATTAAAAATTATAATTAACTTAGCATGTATCAGTCCATATGTGAATCCTCGTCGGTTAACAATAAAGATAATAAAAATTATAGGTATATTTGTACAAAAATATTAGTGGACAGTGAAATATTTTTTAAAAAGACTGAATAACAAAGATAAATGCAAAAGGTGGGAAGATTGCATATCCTGCATTAAAATATAAATATTACTTAATAAATACGTACCTGTTTTGGCACTGAGAGAATTTGTTTCAAGCTTAATGTGTAGCATTGTGGAAACTAATCTAGATTTGTGATTGTTGTCTTTATTTAAAATTTGGTAATTATCCCAGTTGACAATATGATTTATGTCTAAAATATGTAAATGGTTGAAACATATTAAATTATAATTTTTGTAAGTTTATTAGTTCAGGTAATTGAAAACATGGTGTCTCATTATTTCAGCCTTCATCAACAATACCCTATTTTGGCAACATCTTCAGGACAGAGACATTTTGAAAATGTTTATTTTGAGTCAGACACCGAGTCTGACGACAACAGTGAAACGGTGGAAACGTGGGAAAATAGCCTTAAATTGTGGTGGCTTGGCAAGAAAAGGTGACCATTAATTTGCTAGTTGGAATATTGATCTTTAGAATGTTACATTGGATTAAAATTGAAGAACTGCAAAACATTTAATAAAATTGACAGATTGAAGAGAATGGATAAAATTTCCCATAGTGCTGTATTTATTTTCTTATGTGGCTGTGATAGGAATAAAGGCATATATAAAAGTTATTGTAAATAAATTTTATATATCTATAACAGTGGTACTTTAAAATTTTTTAAAACTTCTTTTTCAGTTTTATCAAATAACTTTTCATACACATGGTTAATGTGACAAATAAATCCCTTGAAGTATCTTTGTCAAACATTCGTGTATCTTGGTGTGCTCATTCGGAGTTTGTATCTGTTGAGCTCTGGTATTTGTTAATTCAAATACGTCTTGAATAATTTCATAAAATGAATAGTTGATATTGTGATCCATAGTTAATATCTGGAGTATGATTAAAAAATGTTATGTAACATTATTATTAAATGTGTTACATCTTATAATATAAAAATGGATCATTAGTTTTTTTTAATTGTCTGTTATTTGATTTTTGTAAAATACATTGAGCTGAAAGAAAATCAGAGGGATTTATAACATAATTTGTCAATTATTCATTCACTAGTAAAACAAAATATACTGCACTTGAAGTAATTTATATTACTCATCAAAAACAAATATACAATTCCAGCTTTTTCTGAATGATAAATATGCATCAAGAGGACATTTGGTATTTTATTTTTTTATAATAATTCATATCGTCCACAGAAACAGATGGTATAAGTGCTTGAGTTCCTGCAGCAAAATCTTCAACACCAACTTCCACCAAAAGAGACAACTGAGAATTTGCTTCATTTGACTCTGAAAAAATATGCTAAACTTAAAATACATAATACAATTGCGCACACACACACACACACACACACACACTACACTACACTACACTGGTGGAGAGAATTTCACCAAATTTTGTACACATGTTCTTTGCGACCTGGAAACAAACACTGTCGGGTGTACAAACCCCAGGAGCGTGGGTTGACGTGGCGGAAATATTCGAACATGTTAAAACAGCCGATATTTGAGTCTGATAAATATTTTTAGGGTTCAAAGAGATTGATAGTGTTTCTATCGATGTTATTTGACTTTTTCAACCCCGTATATCATAGGAATGGAGAACCCTTAGGGTTGAAGGTGGACGAGTGTTTCAAGAAAATAACGTTAATACAATCGAGATTGGAGTCAAATGCAGTTTTATGGATGTAGCCGAGTTTAATAATGACATTCAATTGGCCATTTAACCCCCAAGGGCAGTGCTACACAGGGATAGAATTTTTCTAATGTCGATTTTTGCGTGGAATAAATATTTGTTGAGGTCAATGACGTATATAATATATCTACCAATGTTGTTTGTAACATTTCAACTCCTTTTGGAATGAGAGCTAAGCACACACAGGGGTGGGGGAGGAAATATTCAAATATGGTAAAACAGCCTATATTTTAGGCAGATAAATATTTTTGGGATAAAAGTTAACAGGCCATATTTTGTGTAGAATAAATATATTTTGGGAACAATGAAATTATTAAATTTTCCCTAAATGGTCTCCGTGTATAATCCAACCCTTTCGGTTCCTTTAGGGGTGGGAGGGGAGTGGCATTACATAAAAAAAACACAAAAAATTGAGATTGGTGTCAAATCCAGGGTTATGGATGTCGCCGAGTTTAATTAAGACAATCAATTGGCCATTTAACACCCAGGGGTAGGGGTGGAATTTTTCAAACATGTTAAACGGTTGATATAAGCGTGGAATAAATAATTGTCAGGGTCAAGGATGTTGATGTTTGTAAATTATCAACCCCTTTCGGCATGAGAGGGTATCACACTTAGGATTGGGAGGGGAAACATTAAAACATCTTAAAACAGCCGATATTGTAGGCGGGAAAATATTTTAAGGGTCAAAGAGATTGACAGTGTTTCTGCTGATGTTATCTCAGCATAATTTGAACCCCCTACAGAATGGGAAAGGAGCACCCTTAGGGGTGGGGGTGGAGGGGAGTTACTAGAAAATGACGCTAAAACAACCGAGATTTAAGTCAAATTGAAGGTAATGGGTGTTGCTGAGTTTATTTGTGGCAATCTGGGCAACATGTGAGGAATGGCTGGGGTGGAATGTGTTGGGCAGGGGTAGAAATTGTAAAACATGTTATTAGGCTGTTTATTGTGTCTATTAAATATTTTTCGTGATCAATGAGATTATTAATATTTCTCTATATGGTATATGTATAATTTCAACCCCTTTCGGGATTTGGAGGGAAGCTGCCCTTGGGGTGGGGGTGGAGTGGCATTACATAAAAACGCAAAAACAATCATGATTGGAGTAGGCACCGAGTATAATTATGGCATTCGATTGGCCATTTAACACCCAGGGACGGGATGGAAATTTTGAAACATGTAATTGAGGTCCATACTTGTTTTTAATAATTTTTTACTCATTAATTAGATTGATAGTATTTCTACAACTTTGTTTGGGTTTCATTTCAACACCTTTCAGTATGGGAAGGGAGCACGGGTAAGTGTGGAGGTGAGTTACAAGAAAATTACACGAAAACAGCCAAGATTCGAGACAAATAGGGTTTATGAATGTCACTGAATTCATTTATGACAACCTGCATAACGTGTAGAGGTAAATGAGGCTGGGTGGACGTGGGAGGGTGTAGAAATGTTCAAAAATGTTAACCTATCCATATTTGCATCAAATAAATATTTAGCAGGGTTAATGACACAATATATTCTGTGTATAATTACAACCCCTATCGACTTGAGAGGAGAGTACCATGAAGGGTAGGGTGGAGTCGAATTACATAAAAATAATGCAGAAACCCGATATATGAATCGAATTCGGGGTTATAGATGCCTCTGAGATTAATTATGACATGAAACTTGCAGTTTAACCCGCACGGATGGGATTGAGCAGAGGTAGAAATTTTCAAACATGTTAAAAGACCCACATTTGCGTCAATAAATATTTTTTGGTACTATTTAAATTTATAATATTTCAGTAGATATTCTCTGTGAATAATTTCAGTCCCATCTTCATGGAAGAGGAGCACGCTTAGGGGTGGGGTTGGTGGAGTTAGATGAAAATAACGCGAATAGACCAAAATTTGAATCAATTCTATGGTTATGGATGTCAATGAGTTTCGTTGTGACAAACTGGATAATGCGCGGTGGTGGGATGGGGGTGTCTGATCAGGGTAGAAATTTTTAAACATGTTCAAACAGCAATGTATTTGTTGAATGAAACTATTCAGGGTAAATGTGTTCAACCCCCTTTGGAATGGGAGGTGAACACATTTAGGGATACGGGTCAAGTTGTGTTACTTAAAATAAGGCAAAAGCTGCCTAGATTGGAGCCAAAGCGGGGGTTATGGATAAACGACATCTCAGGCAACACTGGGCACCCAGCTAGTATGAAATAAAATAGAAAGTGTCCATTCTCATTTGTAATTAAAGAGAACATTATATTTTTATAGAATTTCAAACAACTTACTGTTGTCAAGTTTTTGTCTATGAATAATAGTTCTCACAGCATTGAGCCAAGCTGTAGAGCACACAGAATAGATGTCAGCTCCAGTAACATCTGCTGGTAGAGAAGCCACAACTTCATTCAAATTAACTTCAGGTTTTAGCTTGAATCTGGAATTTTGAAAATAGTTTAAGATAACTATTCTAAATAAATGGAACAAGAAAAAAAATCATTATATTCTTATGAATGCGATATACAGACAGCAGCAGTCTTTTTATCGCACCCAGTACTTATAATCTCTTAACTATTACATATGCATTTTTTTAGTACACATCATTTCCTGAACTGAATACATTATATTTCCTTGTGTCAATGTTTTCAGAATAGTTTATACACTATTTAGTTGCCAAAACTGAGCTCCGGCCCACCCCTAATAAGCATGTACCACTGCATGATACGTTGACATGTCTTCCTACATTTTGTGAGTTATATAGTACTTTTAAATGACTTCTGTATAATTTTCTAGTTAGATGTGTTAACCACACCCAATAAAACCACTATCTTAAGAAAATGATACAACATATGGGGACAAGGGAGGAGAAAAGAAGGGTCAAAATAATAATCTGGACTTTGCTTATCCTGCAAGATAAGGTGAGGAAAAAGTTCTCACAATTTAGAATCAGGTGAGATAGAACAAAAAGTATGTCATAAAGGCTGAGGTTATGGGTAGCTATTGGAAAATGTATTTTGTTTAATTAAACATGCCTGCATTTTATTAGTTTATGCATGTGATATCTTCCTTAATTCTGAATGCTTACACTTGTAACGTAGATAATAGACATGGCATTTGCTGTTAACACAAGTTTGTCAACCAAGTTTTGGTGGAAAATATGAGATTGGAGTCTGATGTGATGCAGATTGAAAACAAGAAGTTTTAAATTTGTGTGTTGCAGAGAATAGAATTGATCCATCATTGACCAGGAAAATAGATGGTGATACATTTGTAAATATGTCTGGGTGGTATTTGGCATGGATTTCTTATCAGTCAGCCATAAGAGCAGTGGAGATCTGTTTGCAGTTGGCCAACACAAGGAAGGGGTCTTAGGCCCTTGAAAATTTGACATTCTTCTTACTATCCGTGGTTTTCCTTGTCCACCACCCTTGATGCCACACGATAAAACTATCCTACTTAAGCCAGGTTGCCAACCTTGTGGTTGGAAAAGGAACCATGTCTACCCTGCCCTTCACCCCACTACAATCCTCCCCAAATAGTCATATACATAATCAAAGAAAACATTACCTGTCTAGTCTTCACACATCATCTACCAAATTAATTGCAAACTCTGTCTGCTTTCTATATTGGCCAAATGAAACAATCACCCTGAATGCATTGCAAACCACCACAGCACTGTCAAAAAGCCAATATCCAATAGCTGCTCATGCCAAAAGTCACAATACCAACAATTTCAGCCAATGCTTTACCATGATGCTCCTTAAAATAATCAAATGCTTAACTCCATCTTTGGGAACTCTGCTTTCAACACATCTTACAGTCTAGGCAAAGTCCTACACTCAACATCCTCTATTATAATAATAATACTTATTATTATAGTAGTTATAATATAATTATATATATATATATATATATATATATATATATATAATAAACAAATAAGAGACTCCTTCTATCTTTGTCCACCGTTGTGGTAGCAAAAATGTAATAACCACAAAAGGCGTCGAAATCAAAAGAATAATTTTTATGAACAACAAATAAATTTATTAACATGAAAAGAATTTACAAATGAATTTTACATTTTACCATTATAATATGAAACTCTTGCTCTCCTGGGTCTCTACTGGGTTTGACAACGGACAGAATCAAACTATTAAAAAGACCCAACATTTACGTTTTAAATTAAACACAAGTATTTACTAAATATATTAATAAACTTAACCTATAGCTTTCTTCTAACTTTATTATCAAAAGAAGAGAACGAGATCTGACTGTTATCATTTAATAACGTTTACATCTGTTAATATTGTACATTCCAACTTACGGTTTCTCAGGTTTTCTTCGACTCGTTCTTTAGACACACACTTTATAGCCCTGACATTCACTCACTGACTCTAACACAATATCACTGGTTCGCCGATATCTGGTTCTCCATATACAGCGAAATATTCCAGGTGTTTGTTGTGCCACTCCTTGACGTCGTTTGCTGCATGCAGGTCGCCTACCATCGAAGACAGGTCAAATTCTCGTACTCGTACAGATAGAGCTTCTGTATGTTAAAAATGTTCATAGCTGTTTTAGTTTTGCTGACTGTCTCTATCTCCTCTCCCACGCTAATTGTCTCTATCTAACTGTCTAAATGTCCAACTCTTCGCTGCGTCCTCCGTCTTTCTCCCGTGCTAACTGCCAACTGTCTCTTCGATGTGTTAACTCCAACTGTCTCCTCTCCCACGCTAATTCCAACTGCCTGTACAATAGGTGATTTCCCATATATATACCCCCTAGCCCCCTTGTTTTTCTCTTGTTGCTAAGTTTCGTTGCAACGGCGCGGTGACAGAATCCCATTACTCTAATTTTCGTTCCGGCCACTGGGGTCCTTCCGCCTTCCGAACCCCGACAATCGTGACAGGTCCAATTTGTCTTTGGACCTCTCCGCTCACAAGTGCGCGATACTAATTTCTCCAAATCCTAGGTCAACAAGTGCCTGGACCCTCATCATCCCAAGTAATTGCGCTATTCGACACGCTCGCAGCTGCTGTACCTCGTTCCCGCAATCACTCATGACTTGTCGGCTGCTCTCTTTTGTCCGACTCGCACAAAATCTTTTCTTGCAAGTCCCAAGTACTTGTCAGGTCATTCGTCAGAGACAAAAGCCTGCTCTAACATAGCCCCTTTGGGAACATCTGCTCGCCCACGTTCTGCCCTGTGAATTCTTCTCGCCGTTTCCTAAATCAATACCCTACTGGAGTCCTTCCGCCCTCCTTAGACCTAATTGTCGCATCGTCACACTCTGTCTATAAATTACGGCTTCCTCTCTGCCGCTCACCAGCACTCATCGCAAACAAATGTCTTACCGCTCCATCTTGTCACCTCGTGACAGGACCCGCGGTTCCTTTTCCCTCGCATTCTCTCCATGACACGTGCGCCGTCTCCAATCCAATGCATTATATTATATGCATTACAATATATATATATATATATATATATATATATATATATATATATATATATATATATATATATATATATATCTTACAGTCTAGGCAAAGTCCTACACTCAACATCCTCTATTATAATAATAATAATTATTATTATAGTAGTTATAATTATATATATATATACATATATATATATTGGTATGGAAAGGATAGAGAGATAGGTTGTGGCTTACCTGAAAGTGAAGTGCGGTGTCGCCATGAGGAACTGAAGGTTGTCCTTAAAATTTTCGGAGGCTCTCAGCCTCCTGCCTGAATCATATATATATATATACACAATATTAGGAGAATCCATTAAGGAATTGGAACTAATTTGGTGACAAACTTGGATAGTGAGGAAGGATAGAAATAAATAGGAGGATTGCACTTTATGTTAATTCATATGCTCGGGCGAAGAATTACGCACATAGAAAAGCATATGTTCAAAGCAGAGAGAAGGATGGAAGAAGAAGGAAAGACTGAAAATATTTCTGCTGGCCTTGATTTATCAACTTTTGTCATTCACATGATCCAACCAATCATATTGTCGAAATTTACTATCCAGGTGTTATTTGTTTTACCTTACCCATAATCAACTTTACAAATTTACACGACAGTTAAAATCTTGGGTTTCATTAATAGTCTCAGCGTCAAGGATCCCAGAAATATCTATTTATATTATCACTTTTTGGTCTGAATTGGTCTTTCTTATTAATTATTTTCAATTAGACATAAATTTTTTCATTTTAATATAAATTTAGGTTGACCTACAAATTTTGATAGTCAGGTCGTTCTCCCTTGACTTCCGTGGCCAAAATACACAATTTAAAAGAAGAATGACCAATAAAAACTAGTTACATTGTTGAGTGCTATTTATGATGTCTAATATCACATCAAACTTCCCAATTAACAATCTGTGTAGTCTCCTAACATATAATCAATTCCAAACATTCATTTGATTTGTTAAAAGTTAAGACATTGACACATCCTAAATTATATCAGAAATTCTTCTTAGTAAATCCAACATCACAGCAATTAACAGATACTTTGAATCTCAACAATAGCTAGGATCGCTTATTGCTACACTAACCCTTCTGCTTTCCTGTTATTATGTTTGGCTCAGCTTTTTTAGTTTGTCAATTGTATAATGGATATTCATACACTAAACTACAAAGGCTGAGCTACAGTTGCCAAACAGCAAAGACGAGATTTGTACATATTATAGCACCAAAAAATGTAGACATTCATCCTTACTTTTTTGCCAGCTTACCTCATCAACCTTCATAACTCAGTTTGCAAATCTCCTTTGATTTGCCGAAGATTGGGTGCCAGGTGATTTTTATAGAAACTATACGAAACTTTAGTTTCCTGTTTAATAATTTTAATATGAGCTATGAGACATAACATTTTCTCAGGGTGTGGTTTTTCCTGAACCATGTTGTTTTCTGCACAACTTTATGCAGAGCAACTGTTCGTTGTGACTCCCAGTTTGGGGCCGAGTGTGTGTGTGTGTGTTAAAAAAAGTCAATCTGGGGTTGACAGTTGACTGACATTGGCTGTATCAATCAGTCAAATATTTAACTTGGCATAAAAAAGGAATATTTAAAAATTCACTAAAAATTAGTATTTTAAACTAAACTTACTTCCTTGTTAAAGATTTCAAAACACTTAATTTTGAAGCTGTGTCACTACACATTCCAACATAGAGCAGTTTATCAAACCTGGAAAAATCATAAACATCTCAAATAATAAGTTAATAAAATTAAAGTATTTCTTTACAAAAAAGAGGATTGAAATAAATCATAACAATTGTTATGATAACTCCCAATTTCTTTCTTTTCTTTTATAAATTTGTAAATTTCTGTCCAGTTTGATGGAATATCAATATACCAAAATAAAGCAAATCATTATCCATCAATACAAATATTCTTTCTAATCCTTAGATAGAAAAATTATTTTTTATAATTGAGAAATTGCAATGAATTTATTTTATATAAAAATATGCAACCCATAATCAGGTATAGCATAGTGCCTCATTTTAAATAATTGTATCAAAAGTACACATGCCATATCCTCCTCAAACCTGGGTAGACAAGGTTCACTCTTGCTTCAACATACAGAACAGAATGGTTGAAGTTGGTCTCAGCGAGCATGTCTGTATGTCTATCACAAAGGAGAACTTCTGAATTTCCAGACTTTCTTTCTTCCTCTATTTCCACTCTTCCTCTCCAGTATTGACATATTCACTCTACTCTTACATCTACACATCAACTTCATCTTCCATCTATGCATCAACTCTGAACCATTTGCCATCTACACTCTAACTTTCCTTACATAATTTCTGCTGGCCTTGATTTATCAACTTTTGTCATTCACATGATCCAACCAATCATATTGTCGAAATTTACTATCCAGGTGTTATTTGTTTTACCTTACCCATAATCAACTTTACAAATTTACACGACAGTTAAAATCTTGGGTTTCATTAACAGTCTCCTGTCCTGCTTATGGTGCTATAAACATCGCCGAGACATTCCTTTCATCCAGCACTCTGTTGCAAAGCTACTTTCCATGTTCTACATAAATTGCAATTTTATAGGAAACCTCATGTGTAGAACAACTGCCATATCTGTCCTACCCCTTAACCTACTTGAATCCTCCACCTACAAAATCAAAGATAACATTCCCTGCCTTTCCTTCTATATAATTTACCAGATTAATTGCAGACTCTACCCAGTTATTGGCCAAATAAAACAACCTGTTTTTGAAATCATCACAATACTGTTTAAAACACAATTCCCAATAGCTGTTCATACCCACAACACCAAAAAATTTTAACCAATACTTCATACAGATTAATCAGATGCTGATCTCCATCTATGGGAACTCTCTTTCTAACACATCCTACAGTCCAGGCAAAGTCCTATACTCATTATACTCAAGCAACTGCCTTTCCCTATCATATTCAGTTAACAATTTACTTCCACATATAGTTTGTGTGTGTTGTGTATGTAAATTCCATATTTGTATGTATGTGGGTATGCATTATTCTTCCAGTGTTGTGACCTTTCCATGGCTTTGTTGGGTCTTGTTTGTTGCTATCTAATGGCTGGCCTAGCAGGTTTTGAATTTGACCCTGTGTAGCCAGTCAGCATGACGTTCAGACATCCTGTTCCTGTTTCCCCATTAACAGGAGGGGGCCACCCAGGAGGCTGTAACTGTGCCATTTATTTGGTGCTGGATGTTGTTTTGAAAATAAAAGTAATTCGTAGTTAGGGCAAACTGTGTGAGGTAAATCTGAAAGTTGGTGGCCTGTAAGGCAAGAAATATTCAACTCCCAAAATTCTGTTAGCATGGGGGATGTTAGTGTAAAGGTAACCATTAGGGTATCAGGTGGAAATGATATTGGGAGTTCATGGAGGACAGAAGTAAGGTATTATTTCAACTATTGGTTTGGAAGCGTCCAAGAAAGCAGAAATCCTTTTGTAAGGGAAGTTGTAGCCCGCAACAATTTGGTGACTGAAGCTCCCAGGTTTGTTGACTTTTTGGGACCATTAGAAGATGGATGTTCTCAGATAAATTTTGGAGTGAGGAGCTCAATAGAATTGGGTCATAATTTTTTAAGTGGACCATTTGTTAAAATAAACTTGGTCTCTTTCAGAAGTGATAGAATAATTGGGGTCAGCAGGAACAGGTTTGTAATTTTGTTATCCCCAGCTGGCAAAGTGCCTCAGCCATGTATATACATAATGTCACAATGTAAGGATGTGACATTGTCAAAAGAATTTGAATGGAAAGGAAAAAGAGGAAGGATGATGGTTTACTTGAAATTTAATTTTGATGTCACCATCCAGGTTAGGAAAATGTTTTCCAATTCTGCAACACATTAAGCCTTCTTCAGGAGAAAGAAGACTTCCCATATGCTGACCGGCCATGGAATTTTATATGTATGACAACATGTCTGTAGCATAGTAAAGATTACAAAGTTATGTGCCAATCTTAAATACAGGAAAATTTATGTTGGCACTTTTTTTGAGATCACAATTCATAGCTCTTGTATCAGATACACACCTACTGCTCATGTGGTAAGAAGTTGAGGCTGGAAGAATATTGAATTTAAATCTATAATGGAATTTAACTATGATTCTTTTGGGATGGTTGGGAAATCTGTGTTTCTGTTGCTGACTTTAAGAATCTTTTTATATTTGAAAAGTCATTTGTAAAATAACTAAATCTACAGTTTCAATAATTTCATTTTTAAAAACTTAAAATTAACTTGTTGAAATTTTAATTAAGCAAAGTTTCACAGTTATTAAAAATACAAACCTTATTTTCACAAACTCTCTAATTTGTGAATGTAAAATTATATTATAATTAGCTTAATGTACCAGAATTATCTAAAATTTCCAATAAGTATTGGTTATTCCACAAATATAGAATTTATTTAAAAAGTAGATATTTGAAACATCAACTAATTTTTATGATAAAATTACATAACAAAAGAGACAATTACTAATAAACCACAATATTCACCTTCCTGGTCGAAGTAAGGCAGGATCAATTAGATCAGGTCTGTTAGTTGCTCCGATAACAAAAATTTTAGTTGATTTTTGAATGCCATCCATCTCAGCCAATAGTTGTGATACTACCCTATATTTGACATCATAATGATAAGGTCATTGATTCCAATAAAGTTTCCTTACTAATTTTAATTAGTTCATTAAACGGTTTCAATATAATCTGGACAGTATGTTTTTTAACGATTTAAAATGTCAACATTTGAAACTAGCATATTGAAGCAATCGGCTGTCAAATAAATTTAAAAAATGAAAACAACTTGAAGGAAGTTAATGAATTAATTTTACCATAATAAAAATATGAGATTAATTTTATTTAAGTTTAAAAAACTAATCCTTAAACAAACATAATTAAATAGATAAAAATTGTTGCATTTGCAAGTAAAATCCAGTAACAATAAAGACCATTAAGAAAAAAAACATTGATCTTTATATTATATATATATATATATATATATATTGGTATGGAAAGGATAGAGAGATAGGTTGTGGCTTACCTGAAAGTGAAGTACGGTGTCGCCATGAGGAACTGAAGGTTGTTCTTCAAATTTTCGGAGGCTCTCAGCCTCCTTCTTCAGGAAGGAGTGTTACACCATATATATATATATATATATATATATAATATTAGTAAGGAAATACATTGTCAAAAATAATTGTGATATTGGTATATAAAGGAAAGAGAGATAGCTTGTGGCTTACCTGAAAGTGAAGTACAGTGTAGCCAACGGGAACCGAAGGTAGTTCTTCAAATTTTCGGAGGCTCTCAACCTCCTCCTTCAGGAAGGAGTGCTACACCATTTCGTGCACCGGCCAGCTGCGAGTCCGAAAATTTGAAGAACTACCTTTGGCTACACCATACTTTAATTTCAGGTAAGCCATAAGCTATCTCTCTTTTCTTTCCATACTAATATCACAACTATGTATACAACACTTAAAAAAATATAGATAGAAAAGAGAGACATCGAAGTCGACTTACCATGGCATCCTCAATGATAAAAATTTATTAATTATAATTTCCTATCTATTCTTTATTAATTGTCTCCTTGAAGTCCAACCCCTCATACATGTCATGGGAGACAGGTAACAGCATGAAGTAGGGGCAATGTACAGTGGGGACAGTGAGTGCTTTGGGACTACTATGGTAGTGGAGAAGGCCCTACAGGAACCCTGAAATGGGGCTCTGGTGAAGCCATGTTAGGCATAGCTGGCCAATGGTATATGTGCTTGCAAGACAAATATGAGCCTCGGATCAAACAATTCAAGACAAAGACAGCAGCTAGGAGAAAATGATGACATGAAGCTTGGTGAACTTAGTTGCTAAATTGATACATTGAATGTTATGACACTGACAAACAAAACTAAAGAGCTAATAATGATTGAAAGAAGGAAAATCTTCACCTTGGGAATGAGTGAATCAAAACTGAAAACCACAGGATCATTCAACTATATTCTAAACTGTACTGGTCAGGAAATGATATGGAACCATGGAATGTTGTGGAATTTATAATCCATAAAGATATAAATGTTTGTAGTAAGAAATAATAAAAGTGACAATAGACTGGAATGGACAAATACCATCTGCTTCAGGTTTATGTGAGATGTCAAAATGAAGATAAAGAAGACTTCCAGTTAACTTGGAGGAACATTGTGAACTGCAAGAATCTGATAATAATGGGAGATTTAAATGCCCAGGTTGGATCAGTTAGAAATGGTTAGCAACACTCCATGGGTCCTTATGAATTTGGAAGAACTGTTGAATGTGAACTGTTGGATTTTTGTCTGAGGAACAAGTTAGTTGTGAGCAACATTTGGTTTAAGAAAAAACACTCACACAAGATCACCAGGTATAGTGAAGATGATTAATACAGAAATGTAATTAATTACATACACACTGACCAAGAAATTTGGAAGGTAGTAAGAGATGTTAAACTAATTCCTAGTGAAAACATACATTGGGACCACAGACTTTTAGTAGCAGATATCGTGAAGAGAAGACCTTCTAACGTACTCAATAAAATCTTGGCGACTTATTGAACCATAAAAAAAGTTTGAAGAGATCATCAGAAAGATGTTGCCGATAGATGACCTGAAACTAGCAAGGGAAAATGGAACAACCTGAAAACAGGAATGGTAATGACAGCAGAAAAGTATGTAGACAACAGGTTGAATCAGAAGTCCAATTAAACACCGTGGAGGAATGATATTGTTGAAGGTGCTATAAAGCTAGAAATAGTGCAAGGGAAATTGAGGCGAAACTCTTACTTTTTATATCAGAAGTTACAAGGATAATTGAGGATGAATAATGAAATACAAAGAAGATGAATAAAGCAGGACAAAGACAAAAAGCTCCTGTATTCCACTATTAAAAAACAAAGCCATAATAATAAATTCTATTGAACTTCAAACTGAAAACGAAATATTACAGGTGTTCCAAGGATACCTAAACAACTTGCTGAACCATAAGAAAATTGGAGACTCACAGAATAATTGTCCTATAGTTATTATGAACAAAAATCTCAAAGAGTTGATGCGGCTGGAAGTGGAGACCTCAATAAACAAAAGAAAAACAACAGATCTACAAGATTGGATGAGTTCAGCGTGGATATGATAAAGGCACTTGGAGATCACAGGAAACTGTGGATGAACAGAGTGCTTAATAAAATCTGACTGGAGGCAAGGTGTGATCATTTCAATATTTTAAAAAAAAAGAGACAAGAAAAAAATATAGCAACTGTCACATGGGTTAAAGATTTATGAGCCCATCCTAGTGAATAAAATTAGGAGAATTGTAGAACCTAAACTCGAGAACGAACACAGTTTTTGACCTAACTGATCAATTATAGATTTTAATTTTTTCAACAAGAATGCTTCTCCAAAAATATTTGGAGTAAAATAAAACTATTACAGCTGTATTCTTAAACATTGAGAAGGCATATTATCATATACCCACAACTATTTTACTTGATGAATGGTTTTAAAAAGAGAAGAATCTTGGATGTGAATTACCTGTCCATTACTCCCCCTGAATCACCACTTTTTCCACGATTTGGAGCAAGAGAATCCAATTCATCAAAAAATATGATGCAAGGACTAGCACTACGGGCTCGTCCAAAAACTGAAATAAAATAATTAAATTATAACTTATTCTATTACTCACACAAAAATTACTTCAAGAACTTTTAAAAAAAGTTTCATTAGATGAAAATTAACAAATGAAGTAGTAATAAACAGACAAAATTAAGTGATAAATTAAATACCACACAATGTTTCTGCAACATTTTCTACTGTTATCACATGATCTGTAATAATGACATGCCAGACAAACCAGGTTATGAACTCAGCAGACCTTGTTTTTTTTCTTCACCTAACAAAAGAAAATAAGATTACAGAAATGTAGTGTGGTATTTAATTTATACGTATTATCTTTAGCATGCATTTGCAAGTGGAAGCAATGTTTTTGATATACTATAACCATTATATCTCCTCCCTCAGGTCCATATTTATATTTTTATCTTTTGGGCAGCACTGCTTGTGTAGAAAATTCATTTTTAAGCTACAAAAATTTTGACATAATCAAAATATGTGCTTGCAGCACATAGCAAGACCAGCATAGATTACATAAGCACTTTACTTATACAAGAGTGTGAGATTATATTTTACCCAGCAAATGTGTAATGGGTTGGGTTGACACTAGTGAAATTAGCCAAATTAGGGGAAATTCTTCTGAAAATGTTTGAATTCATTATATTAAGATAATTTAATGCAAGATTGAACAAATAACTTCCCCTGCCTCAGTTGATTCACTGAAAAGTGCTTTTATACATGAATTATCTCATACTAAAGCAGATTCATACTTTTAAGATTTAACTTAATTATTAATTACCAAATTTAATATTTCTGTTCAGACAACTTAATCATTGTTACAGAAATGACTTTTAAAATAATTCCCAGGTATTTATTAATAATAAAAATCACAGTGCAGCAGGTGACAAATAACCATTAGAGTTATGTAGAACAGAACTTTATTTACACACACAAAGTATTACACAAAACCATAAGTATTGAACATCGATGTGCATTCGGACAGACAGATAAACAAAGACTGACTCAATGATGGAAAGCAATAATGCAGTGAAGTAGTGGCATGTTGACACAAAGATGGCAATTTCTAGCAATTAAGATTTCCAATTGCAGAAAAACTTTAAAGACAGGATATTTAGCCTCATAAACAAACCAGTTCATTCTTAAGTAAAGGAGGAAGGGAAGGATTAATCATTGAAATTCAATAATTCTGATCAGTGAACATTATTCACTCACCCATGGTGAATAAAGCAGATTATAGTGGGTTTATCCCTCGTTCGGGTCCAAATCAGGCTGTCTGTTTCTCAAAAACATGAACAATGGCACCATGATCTGAGATCAAATATTGGCATATATGCACACTATGTCACTCTACTATCAGGTTTCTATAATATAATATAATGCTTATTACTGTTTTCTCCCAAACTCAGGCACTAAAATTGTAACATATGATATGGCTACTAGACATTTATTGTCTATTTTAGAAAGTTTTTTAGAATAATCAGCACAAGTGTCACTTCGAGTTCCCAAAATCTCTCCATAGAAAAACTTCTTGGGTTTAATCAGTCCTAGAAATTGAATGGCAATTTGAGTAATCTAAGGTTTCACTCAAAAATCTATCCAGTCATCCACACAAAAACTTGATACAAGTTAAAATATTATCTTCTCTATTGGTTTGATATAATTCTAAGCTTAAATTAATCAACTCTGAATGACCAACCTGCTGTCACCAGCTAAATTATTACTTTATATAATAAAACTCTATAAAATATTTTAATATTTTACATTATTCTATGTGTTAATACATGAAGATGTACTAATGAATTTTTGTGTTACAAATATTAATGTAAATATTAGATTGTAGCAATAATGGTCATTTAGAGAACTAATTATGTGTCAATTTTTTGTGTTAGTAAGAAACACATTTGTGGCAAACAAAAGTCAAACTCTTTTTGTTTTCCCAGACCAGCCCAAAGTGACACTTGGAATAAAACTTTCTATAACGGGACAATACAGCACCAGTGAATTGTTATTTATGAATATGTATGTGACAGATCTTTAATTCAAAACCCTCAGGTGGGGATGGTGTGACCATGGTCAGTATAACTGGGATGCCAATGTAAATGACAAATACATTGGTGAACTTGTGACAAGAACTAAACAGGTTCTACTACTAGTCCAAATATGTTGGCCAATGCTTTATTTAGCTTATCTTTAATTCTGCTAGTTTTTAGATTAATAAGCAGTTGTCATTAAGTAAGTTATTTCACACAATCAAATTCTCTCTTCTGCATTGTGTGGTCTTCCAGCAGTTCTTTTGATGTTGAAAGAAACATTATTTCTTGCTTTGTCAAATTAAGGTAGATTATGTGATATTCCTTCCCTATCAATAATGGTGTTGTACAAAACATAATGCCCATATGATATTGTCTACTGTTTCAACTTTGGCTTCAATGGGTCTATTTAAAATTTGTGGTAACATTATCTTATATGTTTACTTTAGAACATTAGCCTAAGTATATTTGCTAATTCACTCTTGGATTTCCGTTCCTTACCACCTGCCAACCAATTCTCCAAATGCAATGAAATTAACACTGAAATTTCCAAAATCCCTGATATTGTCCATTATATGTTTAAGAAATAAAAATTTTCTTGGCTTCATAACTGTACAAGTAACTAAAACAGTTCTGAGTCACTACATGTTGACAAACTTGTAGCCTTTACAAGAAAACACTATGGCGTTGTGAACCACCTTGTTTATATTTTGACCACAAGACAAGCCTCTTTGTTTATGTCACTCTCTGCCAACATCAAACCTCACCACTCTGTTATTTTTTCACCCTAAGACAGTTTGCTCAATGAAAGAATTACATCATGACTGGTAAGACAAATGTTTTTTGTGATTGGAGCCAAGACATGCTCCAATTCCTAGTGGACAGCTTCTTGTAAGATCTGTGGCTGCATTGTGTCAGCTGACAAGGAATATGTTCTTTGTGAACTTCTTCACTCAGTATTTGGCTGACAAGAGATCATAAAGTGGCAATCAGAACAACATTCAGTAGTCTCCAAAAGTTCTTGAGCCCATTCCTCTTTTGATTAACTTATTTAATGAACAGGTAATAAGTTTTTCATGAATTCATCAATGGAAGAAATTTATTTCCACAGGAAGGCCTGCAACACTTTTAATTATATGTGCCAATTTCTTGTTGTGCCCTATTTTTGGGTTGATTGCTTTGGATGTACAACAGGACATGCTCTCTACCTTTCTGAATCTGGTTCTTCAGTTCTCACATAGCCTGTCACACATTTTGCTGTGTAACCAAATTATTTCTTAATTTATGCCTTGCAAATATCCAAACTGTCTAGTTTTCCTTCCATGTTCTCAAACTATTACCTCATAGTTATGTCCAGATAAATATATGTATTTACCAGGATCACTGTTGTCACATTTATTAAATTTGGTAATATGTTGATATTCCTTGAAAACTTTCCAAGGTATTGTTTTAAATGTATGGTGAAGATGGCAGGATTTCTATTGTGTTGCTGGAATACAGAGTATGTCAGCAGGTTTATTTCTTCCGACTGCATTGACCTACTTGTTTATTTCAAATACAGCACAACAGAGCCAATGACTTTGTCTAGGCCATATTGCAGCCACTGTGTTTTAACAGCTGATTGTGCCTCCTCCAGAAATGGCACATGGAAAAAAGTATAAATGATACAAACACAATGAATGAAATACACAAGTCTTAGCCAGAAGTGTTTAATTCAGAAGAAACATTGGACGAAAGGTCAAATTAAAGTTCCTCTTCTTTGTGGCTATACAGTACTTAAATTATAATAAAATATTAAAGATAGTAAAGTAAACAAACAACTCAAACCTGGCTACACATATTATCAGGCAAACCTGATAGCACAGAATCACAACTATAGAATAAAAGATTTAGCAATATCAATAATAATAATAATAATTGTTGAATCATGTCCTTAAAATGTTTAAAAAGCTCTATGAAAATGGTGTAATTGGCAACACTACTTTAAGAAAACACAAAATTAAGAAATATCAAGAATGTATTAAAACATGGAGGAAATTATGAGGTAATATAAAATAAATTAAAAATAAAGATTCATAAAATCAAAGACACACCATCTCTAACATTTTCTTCACTTTGACCAACATACATGTTTAGAAGCTCAGGACCTTTCACAGAAAGGAAATTTAAACCACATTCAGTAGCAACAGCTTTGGCAAGCAGCGTTTTACCAGTTCCTGGTGGACCAAACAGCAATAAACCTATAAAAATCAAAGTATTTGTATTACATATTATTACATTAATTTTTGTGGTTAAATTTTTAATTAAAGCATAATCTGAAATTAATATCCACTTACAACTCACTTTCTTATCCTTAGCTATGGTACATTTACTTTCATAGTCTGCATATACATGAGTATATTTGACAAAACATTTGGATAGGCCACCTCTCTCCAAAACTTCCAACAAAGTCTTACTTCAACCTCATCTGTGCTCTGGTCTTCAACTAACTACTTACTGGACAAATATTTACCCCTCTACTCATATACTGGTGAGATTTTGATATAGTTTATGTTCACTGACTCAAAATAGAGGATTGTAGATTTCCACAAATAGCCAACTACAAAATCAAAGAAAACATTACCTGCCTCTCCTCCCATATCATCTACCTAATTAATTGCAAATTCTGTCCTGCTTTCTATATCAGCCAAACCAAACGACCCCTCCCTGAACACATTGCTAGCCACCACAGCATTGTCAAACTATCCAATACCCAATTTCCAATAGCTGCTCATGTCCAAAGTCGCAACTCAAACAATTTTTCTCTTTCCAGTACATCTTTTATAGTCTAGGCAAAGTCCTGGACTCTCCATCCTCTAATAATATTATTATAGTAGTCATTGTGTCAGTAGTTATGGTATTGCATTGAAATCCTGTATCAACATAATATAATGACAATTATTATAATGATC
Organism: Zhengitettix transpicula; assembly: GCA_037074705.1. Lineage (NCBI taxonomy): Eukaryota > Metazoa > Arthropoda > Insecta > Orthoptera > Tetrigidae > Zhengitettix > Zhengitettix transpicula. The sequence continues at coordinate 116,370,406 of CM073592.1, read as the reverse complement.
TGGTTAATCATTTTCCCATTCTTTTCTTTACTCTTTACCTTCCACTCTGTGGTTGTATGTATGCATATATGTATTTTTCCATTATCTTTCTATTGTTGTGACTATAATAAGTAATTAAATATTCCAGCTACAAATTGGTCATCTGCAGTTTGCGTGGCTAACTAAGGAATTCGAGGTCCAGAAAACAGTTGACGTGGCCACAAAACGTGATTGAACAGATGTTGGCGGACACTTGTTTCGGGGGATCGGCCCACACTGGTAATCAGTGGAAATACCTGTAGTTCCTCAAGGTTGCCAACGAGAGTGGTCGAATAACATATTCAAGAAAAAAGTAATATTGCAATGTTGGTAAGGAGAAAATTTGCAGTTGCCGAGTTTGAGAGGTGGTGTTGATCCAATAAAACAACCCTGGATTCTGGAGTACATGGAGAAGCCTCCATACACACCAAGATATCTTGCCAGTTATCTGCCAGATCCTCCTTGCCACAAAATCTGGCAGACACCAATTTAGCCAGTAAACAAACAGCAAACAATAGTATAATCAACAGGACAGAGCACAGACATTATTTAATGGTCCGTCTCAGCCTGAGTGTAGAACTTGTCATGAGCTGAGTGTTTTCTTAAGCAATCATATGAAAATTATTTAAATATTTGAATAAACTTTTAATTAAATCCCATTGTATTGTAAATAAATTATATCAACCCCAAATAATATTACAAAATGTATCAGAAACTCTGAATAAATATGAAAAAACAATGTTATGTAGTTCACATAGAGGTATAAAACTTGCTTTCCACAATTGATAAGTGAACAATGCTGTGGAAATCTAATAATATGGCCGTAAAATTTAATTTATCGTCAAAACAATAGTACAAAACACATTGCTTATAAAGCTAGCCCTAATAAAGTGCAGTTTTATCTGTACCAGATCTTAATCCTGTAGAAACTAATTCAGGATGCTTAATAGGCAGCATAATGGTCCGAATTATTTCTTCCTTTAGGTCTGATAATCCTCCAACATCTTCCCATGAAACAGCAGGAATTTTTGGTGCCCCAATTGCATCTGAGAATATGTTTTGCATTAAACCTGTAACAGATAAAATTTTAAACTACTTTAACTAAATTCTGTCACTATTATTAATCAATTATATATTAATCATTTTCCAAATTTTTCAAGTAATAAACAAATTAACTAAATTTGACTTTCTTTCAAACATCTGTGAACAATATATGCAAACTAAACTTACTACAAAGCAATTCCTTCAAACATACTCAAATATTAAAATATATATCCTTTAATTGAATTAACATTTAGAAGCTCCAGAATTTATATGTACAAATTTATTTAAAATTTAAAGACCCATTCTTGCCAAATATATTTTACTTCTTATAATTGCAATATTGGTATGGAGAGGACAGAGAGATAGGTTGTGGCTTACCTGAAAGTGAAGTGCAGTGTCGCCATAAGGAACTGAAGGTATTTCTTCAAATTTTCAGAGGCTCTCAGCCTCCTTCTTTTACTTATATATATACATATATATATATATATATATATATATATATATATATATATATCAAAACTCCGCAGTCTGCAGCCGGTCAGTGCACAGAATGGTGTAACACTTCTTCCTGAAGAAGGAGGCTGAGAGCCTCCGAAAATTTGAAGAACAACCTTCAGTTCCTCTTACCGACACCGCACTTCACTTTCAGGTAAGCCACAACCTATCTCTCTATCCTTTCCATACCAATATTGTAAATATTTTTGACAATGTCACATTCTTACTATTACAATATATGTATATATATATATATATATATATATATATATATACACACACACACACACTGCATTTATCTGTATTAGGAGATTAGCAGATTAAAGAAAACTGAAGAAAAGTATTAAAACAAAAGCAACACAATTAATTTACTAGAGTTTTAATGTACCCTTTAGCTTTTTTACACAATTTTAAGGCAGATTTCCTACAAAGGAGAATACAGTAATTTCAAAACTAATTAAGATAACTTATAACAATAGCACAAATGTATAAATTTCTATAAAACTCTCAAGTCATTACAATTCAGAATTTGGAGAACAAAACAACCAATTATTAATAAAAAAAATTAAACAATGAAATTCATATATTTAAAACATGTAAATGCTTGATAAGTAAGATTAAAAGTCCAGTACCCAGAGCTTTATCAAAATCTTTCTTCCTCAGTGAAGTATCAATGGAATTTGTAGACTTACAAATTATGTTCTCTGTGAAATCTTTATACAAGTTCCTGAAACAAGACCAAAAATTATTTATAACAGTATAACTAAATTACATTACATTAAAGGTAAATAAATTATTGAGATAAGGATACCAAACCAAAAAAGAGGGAAAATGCTCCTCCTCAAAACAAAACTAACAATCTCCCCCACAATAAGAGTGAAAAATTGATAGCCTATTACAAGTGAAATATAATTATAAGATAAAGTATCCATAGTCAGACATAATGAAGTGATGATATAAATACCACACAGCATTTTTGAAAACTTTGTCCCTTTTTTCAGGTGCCAAAAAACCACAAGAGCCAAAAGTGACCCAACCGAAAGTGAAGCAAAATGCAATGACAATGGGAAAACAGAAGGGTTAGCATAACAGCAAGGGATCATAGTGATTGTTGAGTTTCATAGTATCGATTTGTACATTAATTGCTGTGATGTTGGATTTAATATGAAACATTTCTGATATAATTCTGGACTGGTACCCGGTGTCAACATCTAAACTCTTAGAATTTTGGCTATCAAATGAATGTTTCAAATTGCATCCTTCTTCTGGAAGCATATATATATATTGTAATGATTCGTCTTTATTACACACATAAAAAAACTTTATTATATAAAAAAATATATAATACATTAAAAAATAGATTGGGCGCCAGCAGATATATAAAGTCTGCAAAAAAATAATAATTTTCTCCAGTTAAAAGTTAATGAAATACTTTTTCTCTACATGGTAATGTGGGCAGCTTGGTGTCTATACATAAACAGAGCTTGGTTCCGTCTACTGTGCAAAATGTTTAACGCCTGAAGGCACTTAACAAAAAAAATGGCGACCCTTACTTTATCACAAACAGCCGTCTTGTAGCAGATCACTGCTCTTGGCACTCCACAATTATTATTCTTCTTTGGCCTCACACGATGGACGTCCACACTTCAAACCTTTTGTTTGTTACCGGGCAGTCAAATTTTGCATCCTCTCGCCTTCCTCACTTAACTTTCAGTCCTCTCTTCTCTCCTGTGCAGAGTATATACCTTTATCCTCCCTCTCTAACGATGAAAAAAAAAAAGAACGGGTATCCTTGGGTTCTCAGGGAATCTCCGGCACACGTGCACATTTAATTCGTTCAGCCGAGACCCTCTCAGTCCCGCGGACAAAGGACGGTCACGCACCGCCTCCACTGCCAGATGTTATTCACTACAATATATATATATTATAACATGTCAAGACAAAGGACGGTCATGCACCGCCTCCACTGCCAGATGTTATTCACTACAATATATATATATATATATATATATATATATATATATATTGTAGTGAATAACAACCTTAAGGGCCGTGGGCCTGAATATGAATACATTAAACGCGCACGTGGTACTGCCTGAGAAGGCCAAAAGAAATTGTGGGTTCGCGTTCCTTTTTTTTTGCATCATTTGGGGGGGGGGGCGGAGTTCGAATAAATACTCTGAACCCGTGAGGCAAAGGGGCAGACGGGGACGGAGACGCAGGGAAAAGCAGGGAGACGGAGAGACACAAGAAGAGATGCAGGCAGACAGGGAGACGGAGACACAGAGGTTTTGAGGGATGTCCATCGCGGGGAGGCCGAAGAAGGAGATCGTGTGCTGCTTACTACAAGTCCAGTGATCCACGGCTGACGCCACAAGTAAAGTAAGAATCACAAGATATGTAAAGTACATTCAAAAGTAGAATTCTTTTACACAGTGCGGAAATAGACTCAGTTCTTGAATAGCCACCGAACCGCCCACATTACCCTGTTGAGAAGGAGAACTTTTTAATCAAGCCGGAGCTAATTTTAATTTTATGCAGACCAATGTATATCTGCTTGCGCCCAACAATATTTTTTTAATGTACTTTTGTATTTTTTGTATTTTCTTGTAATAAAGTTTATTTTTTATATTAAGTAATAAAAGGCAAATCATTACAATATATATATATATTATAACATGTCAATTTGATCTTGTATTATTCCCTTTGTCGGCATCCTCTTGCCATGCCATCTATTGTTGGAGATTCTTAAGTTGAGACATATTATGGTGCGCACATCCATGTGTTAGAACAGTTCCCTTAGGTCTCGTCAGGTAGGGAGGTGTCTCTCCAGGAAAAAGTTAAAAACATTGAAGCTTAGAATTATTGGAAATGTTATAAGGAAATTTAAAGTTTGCTGTTGATAAATAAGCTACACCCTGCAGATATATGTAACTCATATCTCAAAACAATAAAAGTTATTGTTAAGTTTGATAATTTTCTTATTTACAAAAATTATCTGGCGCCTTATAAAATTGCAGAAGCTGACTAAAGGTTGTTATATTACAATATATATATATATATATATATGGACATTAAAGATTGAAGTCTTTCCCAGTGTAATTGTTCGATAAATGGTTCTCAGTATTCACTCGGGTGTAGCATATATACCGAGAACTGTTTATCGAGTGCATGGACATACTTGGTCCACGGGTTCCAGAGAGTTACTTCAGTATGAATTGACAAGAATAGCAGCTTTATGAAAAGGCAAATGCACCCTGACCTGAATTGAGAGGATAGCCAGTTTGTGTGTCTTAAAGAGTATTACAGTTTTGTTTATTCATGTGGGGGGCAGCAACAGATATATACTCCACATCTGGCATTATTGATGCAGTTTTTGAATCTGTCAAGTTAGAAGGAGAAGAGATATAGGTCCACAAGAGCACTCACAAAGTTATAGGTCTGTGATTCAATACAGAGACATATGATGCAACATAGTCTGGAGGTAGCATGTTCAAAATAATTTGATCCACTATGGGACTGTTGCAGATGTTTAACTATGAGTGCTGTCAGCTGTGTGGAGGGTCTTAAAACTTTACGAGACAAATCGCCATAATTACATACTTTCATTTCAACGTAAAGTTGCTCAGTAAACAATGAAACTCTGTTTTTGTATAATTGTTCAAATCCCCTCAATACCCTGGTGAAAAAGTGTCTCATAAATTAAATTTATATTTCATAAGTGTCAGCTAACTCATTAAAAAAAATTAAAAGTCATTATACAGTAAATTTATTATTTGTATTAAAACTCCTAACAAAAATGTTTTCAAATATGTTTTTTAATTGTATTAATAACTGTGCTTTTTTCTTTATAATTGAATTTTGTAATTACTCGTTATAACTGACCTTAAACTGTTTTTAATTATACAGTGAACAGTCATTTTTAAATATTACTATATGTATACCACATTTGGACAGGTAATAATAAACAAACAGGGTAGCCAACTTACCTTAAAACAACAGTTGTTTCAGTCTGAGCTCCCTTTATCAGTATAGTAAGTCTAAACAACGTGCCCACCCAGCACAAATTCAAACCATGGCACACCAGCCATTAGACTATGTGCCACAGTTGGAACTTGTGCCCAGCTGGCTCACTGATCAGGTCTACTATCTTTCTTAAGGGGTCTCAAGTCCTCGAAAATTTGAAATTTTATTTTCTGTTTAGCTCGACTAGACCAACTTTTGATTAAGTTAAGTTAGCTATACTTTCTTTCTTTCCAATGCAAATGTCTTATTCAATTTGATCTTGTCACATTTTCCTTAAGTGTTATATGTGTGTGTGTGTTCAGACCAACTCTCCTGAAGAAGGTAGGAAGGGTATCGGGAGGCTCTGGCACTTGAATATTTGTTATGCTACACATATGTGTATGTTAATGTATGTACATATAATTACCTTGTGGCATGTGAAAGAAATGCTGAAAGGTCTCCAAAATGAAACCCAGAAGTTTGTGCTGCATAAGTTTTTAGTGACACTTCACTATGCATTTTCATACCATAAAATTTTGTCATCCACTCTAACATTGACAATCTGTCCACTTCATCAGGAAATGTAATCCAAATAGTGCTTAAAAATGCACGTGCCAAAGCTGCTGACAAGTTTGACTGAAATAAAAGTTCAAAAGTAAATTATTAAAATATGCTCAAGACATTATTTTGTAGTTGTCACAATACAATTGAAATCTAAAACACATTATATACATACTAATTCTTCACTCTTGCTATTGCAAGTAGCAACAACAATAACTGGAAATTCACTATGGTTTTCATTAATATTTCTCACTTCTTCGTTGAAAGCATTAATTGTTCTTATATCTTCCATTTCATGTTTGTTAACACATAATGTCTGAAAATTAATAGAACAAATTTCATTTAGATGTCAGTATGGTAATAGTGGAGGAATCTGACATATGTGGTGAGCTAAAATTTAAGTAATGTACTCACTATCACACCATGTCAATTTTTTCATTCACACTATATTGAAATCCATAATGTAATTTTAGTCTAAATATACTTGGAAGTACAGGCTTAGTTGAGTTTTATAACAAAAGAGAATTAATTACAAAATAAACAATTAATGAAAACTTATGTACATTGAATTTATAGTTAATGTAAAATTATTGGTAATACTTTTGAGAAACTTGCCACAAGATGTGATCAATAATGGTTTTAGATTACATAGTCACTGCTTTGACCATAATTGTAATTTAATTGGATGCAACTTTTTATGAGGCACAAGAAGTTAGTCACTGATTACTGAAGAAACAATATGCACATCTAATCAATTATTGTACATTAACAATCTTAAAGTAATAATAAACAAAATAAAATAAATTTGATGGTGAGTTCATTCCATTATCTCATAATTATAAGTATTATACAATCAAAGTATGATTATGAAGTTACTTTATAATCTCAAACGTACCAAAAAATTGAATGTTATTCACAGGTAAATGATATAAAATTATTTGGTTATAATCAATTCCTGCCCCCAGCCTAACTGGACTGTTTATTTCAGGTAAGTTATATATATATAATTTTACATTAGGATAGCAATGCCGACTTACCTGAAATCAGTAGCTGGTCTGGCATAGGTGAAACTTCAAATTTTTGAGGGCCTGAGCCCACTTCATCAGGAAGGAAGATCTGCACTGTGTGTCCAGCCAAAAACATCTGATTTCAGGTAAATTGACATTGCTGTCTCTATTTCCTATCCTAATGTGTTATTTAATTTCACCTCATCACATTTTCCTTAAGTGTTATCAGCCTCCTTCTTCAGGAAGGAGTGTTACACAGTTCCATTCACCAGTCAACTGCAGACAAACTATCTCTCCTTTCCATACCAATATTGTAATTATTTTTGATAATGTCATATCCTTACTATTATATACAAATTTGGTGACAAAGTAACATTTGAAATTGGATAGTAAGGAAGGATAGAAATAAATAGGAGAAATAGGATTACGCTTTATGTGAATACATATGCTCAGGTGTAGAATCACACACATAGAAAAGCATATGTTCAAAGCAGGGAGAAGAATGGAAAAAGGGAAGACTGAAAATTTTTGACCCAGGCAGGACCTGAACCTGAGTACAATATTAATGGATGCTCCTAATACTTCATTCCCTCTACTCTATCCATTCCTCCACTAAACAACTATTTATTCATAACTGTCTATATTTGCCTGGTCAGGAACTTGACTTGGTAGCTGAGATGGTTAAGGTGTCTGAGTACTGAGCAGTTCATGAAGGTTCAAAACTTTTGAGTCTTCCCTTCTTGGCCAATATTTGCATTGCTAAACTTTTTTCGGTATCACTGAGATTGATAGTGTTTATCACATTGATTTGTGTGCATAATTTCAACCCCTTTTGACATTGGAAGGAAGCACCCTTAGGGGTGGAGTATTACAAGTAAATAACACAAATGCAACCAATATTTGAGTAAAATCTGGGGTTACGGATGGTGCTGAGTTTAATTATAACATCAACTTGCCGTTTAAACTCCAGGGGAAAGAGGGAAAGTTTAAAACATGTTAAATGGCCGATATATCTGTCGAATAATAAGATAGGAAGGAGAGACAGGAAAAGTCGACTTACCTGAAATCAATAGTTGGTCCAGTCACGCAAAGGTAACAAAATAGTACAAATTTTCAAGGGCTTGATGGTTGCCCACCACTGATTTAAAGGATGTGGAATGCAGGTGATGCCTCTCCTCCCACACAATCTACCAAATGAACTGTAGACTCTGCCCTGCATTTTATATAGGCCGAACGAAAAGGTCCCTCCGTTGAAGAATAGCCAACCACCACAGCACAGTCTAACTTTCTAAAATTCAATTCCCAGTAGCTGCTGACATCCAAAGCCACAATACAAACAATGTCAACAATGCTTCACACTCACCATCCTTAAATTATTCATCAGAAGCTTAACTCCACTGTGAGAACTTTCCTTCCAATATGTCTTACAGTTAAGGCAAAAACCTGGACTCAACATCCTTTAAATAGTGCCCTTCCTACCTGCCACTCCTACTTACATTAGTCCATGTGAGTGCATATGCATACATGTGTTTGTATGTGGGTGCATGCTTGTGTGTATGTATGTGCATGTTTGTATGAATATGTATGTATGTATAAAATGCTATGTATGAATCACCACAATCAGAACCTTCTCTATGCCACGACCTTCACTTGGGCTGTTTATTGTTTATGGGCTACGAGCAACATGGCGGACAAAACTCTGCAGTCAGCCATTACATGGAATGGTGTAACACTCCTTCCTGAAGAAGGATGCTGAGATCTGAAAATTTTAAAAACTTTCGTCGGTTCCCTACGGCTACACCGAACTTCATTTTCAGGTAAGCCACAAGTTATCTATCTTTTTTTTCCATACAAATATTGCAATTAATTTTGACAATGCCTGAAGGAGGCTGAGAGCCTCCAAAAATTTGTAGAACTTTCTTCGGTTCCCCGTGGCTACGCCGTACTTCATTTTAAATCTCTTTCCTTTCCATACCAATATCACAATTATATATATATATATATATATGACATTGTCAAAAATAATTGCTATATTGGTATAGAAAGGAAAAAGAGATAGGTTGTGACTTACCTGAAAGTGAAGTGTGATGTCACCATAAGGAACTGAAGGTTGTTCTTCAAACTTTTGGAGGCTCTCAGCCTCCTTCTTAAGGAAGGAGTCAATATTAGGAGAATCCATTAAGGAATAGGAACTAATTTGGTGACAAAGTTACATTCGAACTTGGATAATGAGGGATAGAAATAAATAGGAGAAATAGGAGGATTACGTTTTATGTGAATTCATATGCTCAGGTGTAGAATCACACACCATCACCAAATTAGTGTGTGTGTGTCTGTATATATATATTTGTGTGTGTCTGTTTTTCAGAATTGCCTTCTATGATTGTCTACAGACCTTTTTAAAACTTTAAAATCCTTCTTCCCAGTCCAATTATAATTTTTCATTTTTCTCAAATCTACTGACCAACCGTTGTCACTAATTTTACCAGCTCACTGTTCATTAACCTAGGTTGGTGATTTTTAATTATTTTATTTGGCACCTGTCAGGCAGAAGTCTCTCCAGCAATTACGAACTAAGCATCAGGTGTGAATGTACGATGCCAATTCACTGCCTGCAAATTTTACCATCTTGTTGTCTAGAATCTTTCATCTTCATTCTCATAGAAATCAAATTCCACATGCTGCATTAAAATGCAGTTGAAATGAGTAAATAATTGTGAAAAAATATGTATTTATGTATACAGATTCCATGTATCTTTGTGTTTCCACACATTTTCCTTATTAACTATTATTCTATGAGTGTGACATGTTTTACTATGTTATGTCAATCTTCAAGCTAACGCCTCCATAAATTTGAAGAACTTTCTCCTAGTTTGGTATGGCGACATTAAACCATTCTGTAAAAGTGTGCACCCTTTTTTTTTCCTTTCCATACACATTCCCACAAGACCTTTTCTTCTTTTAAATTGTAACAATTTATCATAATACTCAAGAGTGAATCATAGTGGAAAACAGACGTGTCAGTCCTACACATGCAAAATTTCATTGTACACCCGAGAAATAGGATAAAATGACACCTTACATATTTATGAGGCTGGACACGTGACATTTTTAATACAAAAGTGATAACTGATGACTATTTCTTAAGTGAATTCATTAATATCAGTGACAACGATATCGTACACCATTCTGGCCAGAGCATTCTTAATTTAAAATAAATGTATATAAAACAAGATATCACACTATCCACCCAGGCAACAAATCCACTGGTGACAGTGCAATTGTAATAAGAAAAATGTAAAACCACTATGAAGAATACCATTTGCAAAGAGGGAATAATCAGCTAACAATGCTTGGAATCAAGTTAACAAAACAAAGTTTGAATGTTGATGCTGTTTACTGCCTGCCAAGAAGAATCTTAAAAGAGCACTACCTAATTCTCCTGAGACACTTGGATTCATTGTTTGAGGGGGGATTTGGGGGGAGGGGAATTTCAGCTCCAAACAAAAATAGCCTGGCGATCTAGATTATATGTAACCAAAGGGAGAAAATAAGAAAATTAAGGAAAGCAGTCCAAGACATAAATTACAATTATCACTCAGCATGTAAACGTACCAACTGGCGCACAGATACTGATAAAATTCCTGATTTACTAGACTTGTTCATTACAAGAAAAGTAGTATACAACTTCCTTCACTTGAAGATAATTTTGGTTTGGACTTTGATCATTCAGGTGTCATATTAACACTGAGTGAAAAGATTATTAAAAGGGAAACCAGAGCCAGTCTAACTAAAAAAAACTGCTGGCAATAAAAGCTGTCAGACTTCCACATCAATAACAACCTGAATATCTGCCTTAGAATAACTAGTAGCAGAAAAATTAATTTCAGTTTCACCAGGTTGATTCAAAAAGCAGCACATGACACCAAAGTGAGTTTACACATAACTAAAGCTATAAACTATCCTACAGATTAGAGAACTTGTCAAAATGAAATGAACAGCTAGAATAATCAATAGACTTGGCAGGCAAAATGATGCTTAATAAAAAATCTCAGGAGGGAAATGAAAAGCTGAAAGAAGATACTGTAAGCTCCTATCTACAAGAATTATCAACATACAAAGAAACCAATTACTCACTCTGGAAGGCAACTAAGAAGATTAAGAGACCCATAGCCTCTACCTCCCCTGTTAGAAGCAACAACATGGGCCAGAGAGAAGAAGAAAAACAACAGATATATTTCACACCAGATACCCCTAGAGTAGATTACGAAATAAGAACCAGTCTGAACCAAAAGAAAGCACAAAAATTTAATCTAATCACAGGGAGATTTTGATTCATCTGTCACCTACCTTTTTAATGTGGAATTCAGATTAAAATATGTCCATGTTGTGTTGGAAAGATGTAAAACTGATCATAATGCCAGGAAAACAACTTAGTGATGTTAAATCCTACAGAGCGATTTCTCTACTGCCAATATTGTCCAGTGAAACTGCTGCTCACAAAGATGTGGTGAATAATTGAAAATAATAACCTAATACAAGACATGCACTGGAAGAAAAACAAGTCTGATCAGCAGTCTTCTGAGATGCTTCATAAGCTTTTGACAAAGTATAGCACAAAGGCTTGTTCATAAAAACAAAATTCTCAATCTAAGAGACATTGACATCACAGATAGAATAATCAGAATTCAACAAGAATATGAATACTCAAATCTGAAAGAGATAAGAGTGGAAGTGCTGCAAGGTAACATACTGGGTATGTCCTCTACCTATATACTAACAACATCCCAAAATTGGAAGGACCTAGGTGTCTACATTGTAGATGACACCACAATACAAAAAATTTTCAGTGTTGACTGGGCTAAACAATAGCTTAAATATACCCATATCAACTATAAAAATAAACCATTAAATGACCCTTTGTCACTAAATATAAATTCCACTACTGTGTGCTAATGTTAAATACCCAGATATGACTCTAGACTCCAAACATTGAAAAAGAGTAAGATAAGAGATGAAAGTGGAATTAAGCATAAAATTTAGGCAATGGAAAGAAACTTCAAACTTTCAATCCCCAACAAATTGATTTTCTATAAAATATTAAAACCAACGTGGCTCTACAGTATCCAGATTTGAAGCTGAGCCTGCGAAATAAACATTACATGTATCCAAACATTTCAGAATAAAGTGTCATGAAATATAATGAATGCCCCCTGGTATATCCGAAATACCAATCTCCATAGAAATATGTGGATTCCAACCATTAAGGAAGCGTGAAGATTCATGTCAACTCATTGACTCAACAAGTTCCAGATATCAACACCTTATCAGAAGATTGAAAAGAAGAAAAACAACTAATTTGGAGTAATTTGCATTGTAAAGAACAGTGTGAGTGAGATATACACACAATAGAAAAATCTTAAGTTGATAAGTATATAATTTAAGATTAATAAGGAGAAAATGAATGAGTAGTCTTTAAAGACTAGTTTTAATTCAGGGCCCACTAATGCTATTTAATATATATATATATATATATATATATATATTGGATAGGAAAGAGGGACAGACAGCAGCTGACTTACCTTAAATCAACAGTTGGCATAGCCAGGCTGGGAAGGAATAATATTTCAAATTTTTGAGAACCTGATCCTCCTTCAGGACAATAGGTCTGAACATTGTATCAGCCGCTGCATAATTTTCATAAAATATTACTGAAATAGATAGACTAGAAATCTGATAAAACAATATTTTTCTGTTTTAATATCATTACAATAAATTTACCACACTGCATTACAGACTATAGATAGGTATTATGTATAATAAATAAAAAATTGGTGTAAATTTTAACATGTACACCACCATTGTTGAGCAAAAGTGTAAAAAAATTACTGGCATGTTTACAATAATAAATAAGCCAATTAAGTCAGAAAAATTATTTATTTTTATTATATTTATATAATTATATTTAATTGGCAGAAGGGGACAAAAGTGATTATAACAAAAATACTTTTAATTTGTGACATACGATTATTTCATACCTCAATATTTTTCAAAAGGACAATACATGGCACAAATTCCTTAGCTTTGTTGAAAACAGATTTTAATTTCCCTTCAGTTGATGCAGCAGTATTAGATTGAATATCACAACAATCAACAATCCATATATTAAGTCCCAATTGTTTGGCTACACTTGTTACAATAAGCTTTTTTCCTGAACCTCGTGGTCCATAAATTAGAAATAAGGGCTTAATATTGGAGTTTCTAAGTTGTGAACTAGTTTGAACAAATGGTTTTATACATTTGCTAAGCTCATCAGAGTATTTACATAAACCTGATGGACTTATAGATATTAAATATGATAAATATTGGTTTTCGGCATAGGAATTTAAATTACAATTTATCATTTGATGTATTGAAGGTACATATGTTTGGCAATTATTGGATTGAATCAAAGTTGTCTCCCCTTTAAGAACATAATAGCCACAATTAATGTCTTTATTTAGTTCATAATCTGGGCCTTCTATTTCACACACAACAAAATGTAACTTCTTACAGTTATAACATTCAGAATTGTAAACAATTTCTGGTACAAATTGAACTGCATCTATTGTAAAACTGTCACCTTTGCACAAATATTTAGCATTCTCAAAGAACCGTGAAAGGGATTTATCCAAAACACTTTCTTCTATTTCAATAGTAGTTTTCACGAGATTAATAACTGCTCTAGAAGCAAAGTGTGGATTAAATTTTGTAATATTGTGTTTTGTAAAATTCTCGAAACTACTTAAAAATATATGGTCTTGTACGTGAAAAGCTCTGTCAAGATTGTGAAAAGTAACATAGCTAACGTGTGCTGTTGAGGATTCAATGCATGACATGCCTATAACTCGGAGCAAACAATATTGAAAATCTCGATTTGAATCAATTGTATCTACGCATTCATAGTTCCTTTCGGTAAATTCTTTCCCAGAATTATATCCAGTTACTTTAACCCAGTAACCAGTTCTTACATTCAAAATATTGAGAATCTTATCGTTAACAAATGCACAGTTGTGAATATCACTTTGGAAATGAGATTGGGAATTGAGCTTTAAAAGTAATTCGTCTGGAAGGGGTTGGAGTTTAACGTGTACTTCTCTCTTTTTTTGATTTTTATAAGCAATAAAGAGGGATGAGAAAAGGGGAAACAATACATGATGATGCCGAGGAAATAATATTTTCACAGTAAACTGAAGAACCCCCAAAAGCGACTCTACTTCACGTCGACTTTTAATTTCCGACATAATCATTATAAATGGTTTTACGTCTTTATACAATTGGATAAATAAATGTAATATCCATAAATATCTTCAGCAATTGTAACGAACGAATCCATAAATAATCCACTTAAATAAATATCACTTGCTCTGTTTACAAATAATAGCATGTGCAATGTGAACGCTAAATTTTTCATACTGCTGACAATTGAATTTAAATCATACTTCAAATCAAAGAATTTAACATTTGTATTTGAAAATGACTTTGTTTTAAAACATTACTAATAAGAGTAAATAGAAAAAAGTACTAAATTACTTACGAATTTATTGTATAACCTGTGGTATGTTATGGTTTGATATAATACAATTATTATAAATCTAAAATTGTGTGTAATTTTTAATATATTGTTCTCGGAGCTCAACCGGGTTTTGCATAATTGTAGAACGCAACGTTTCGACGACTAAAAGCTCTGTCGTCATCTTCTAGGCGAAGTGTCGGAACCATTCTATTGCATATTATATATATGCTCTACTGAATCATCACGCTGTGAGAGTCAATCAGCGCTCAGTCAACAGTCCGCCTCCGCCATGTCAGCATCAGTCAAAAGGCCAGCCACTCGCCGAGGTACATTACCCTCAGCAACCCCAGCCACAATAGAGCTCCGGACCCCTTGTCTTAACAATGTTATAGCTGGGTCCCAAGTCTTGCTCAATTGAAAACCGGTGTCCCGATTTAGCAGGTTGTCTTGTGTCCTAATATGTATGGCCTCTTTGATTATGCTGCTCCAGAAGCCATTGACACGATCCAAGATTTTGGTTTCATTGAACTTTATGTCATGGCCGGATTCTATGGCATGTTCTGCAACCGCTGACTTATTTGGTTGTTTTAGTTTCAGATGTCTTTGATGTTCTGTGCATCTGTCCATTACCGTGCGAATAGTTTGGCCGATGTACTTCTTGAACAACTGCACCGGGAAAGGCTTCAATCTTTGATGTAATTTTTAAATCTAAATCTTCTTTTCTGGTTTTATCAAACGACACAAAGATCCTATTAGTAAGTTCTACCAATGCTGTTTATAAAATTAATTGTTGTAATTGAAGTTTTTGTTATATCGGCCAACAAAAATAACTTTAAATGCAAGAATTAAAGAGCAGAATTATAATTGGAAATTTGATCAGTTGTTGGTGATAGCGGTGTCTATTGGCAGTTTCACAAGGTTGTAACAGTTCATCGTAGACAATACTCTGCTGATCCTACCAAACGCACAGCATCGTCTTCCGTCCGAAGCGATTTGGTCTTGCGGACGATGTTGATTGTTGGTCGGGATCAACCCACGATTTCTTGTGTTTAGGATTCTCGAAATATATTCACATTTCATCACCAGTCACAATCTGATGTAGGAATGACTTTTATTTCTTGTCCATGTTTCGGCATCGCTCCGTCTACCAATGGTTCAATTCATGCGACACACATTTTCCGATCCTTTGAACCTTTCCCATAGCACGTAGGTGCAAAGAAATGGCTGGTTGAGTAACACCCAATTTCTCGGCAAATATTTATTGCGATTGGGTATCATCCTCGTATAAATGATGGTCCTCAACCTTCCTGGGCTGATTTTCACGCTTCTTGTCGCTAAGGTTAAAATTTCCGTCTATGAAATGACGAAACCAATCTTTGCACGTTATTTCCAATAAAGCACTGTCGCATCCACAAACATTTTTGATGCGATTCGGCAGCCGATTTATTCAAATTGAAGCTGAAAATCAGAGCTTCCCGCATATGCTGCGTTAATGTTTATTTTTCGCATAATCTGTAAATTCATTTGACAATAAACATTGTGATATGACAAATCAATCTATTTGCCATACCTTACTCTCAAGGTCCAAGATAATAATTCATTTGTGGTATCAATCTATTTGCCATACCTTACTCTCAAGGTCCAAGATAATAATTCATTTGTGGTATCAATCTATTTGCCATACCTTACTCTCAAGGTCCAAGATAATAATTCATTTGTGGTATACTATGAGGAGCGTAGGAGTACGATCTTGGAATACAAACATATATATCAGTAAATTGCATAATAGGAAAGTTACTGTTGTATGATTTCCCAAGGCGGATATTTGAAATACCGTTAACATTAAAAGTATAACTCAGTAGATGAAACATTATCGTTCAATGTATACTGCTGAAATCTGATGCGGATAAAATGGAACGTTTCAATGAATATGTCTACTTTCATTATTTAATTACTGTAATAATTTTCACGTGAAAGTGAATCCTAACGAAATATGGCTGTAAAATGATATTAACACAATAATTTGAAAATTTGTAGTTGGATAGAATCAGACATATACTTTGAAATAGGTAAATCCTTAACACAGTGACTGTGACCCCGAACTCGACTATTGGTTAGAGGACGATAGGCAGAAAATCGTAACTAAGATTAGAATGCAACCAAAAGAAGAAAATGGGTCACAGCTTGAATTAATTATAATAAAATTTCAGTAAATTTACCGTGAATCACGCTGATAATACGAACTACATAATTTTGTGTATTAATTAATACATTAATGGAATCATTGTATTGTAGTGCGATAACGAAACTATAAATGCAGTTATTTTCAACCAATCTTAATTTAAAATTTGTCTTGCCGTGAATTGTGAAAAGATTCTATTTACTCGGATCACGAGAAAATTCTATTGAAATTAATATGAATATGGCGGCAAGTGTGAAGCAAGTATTTTTTCGATGCCTATCGCGACTTGAAGAGAATAATAATAAGTTATTGTTCCGAATTGTTACGATATAAGTGTGCAATCTGGAGGTTTCACTTTTTTGCCTCGAACACAGTCCTCATAAACGGAATAATTAACATACAAAAAAGTTTATACAATAATTCATACGCTGCTATATTGTCTAACGAATTATTTAAATGAAAATAAAGTTATAAATTCTTCACTAGTTGTTTGTAAGTCAGCACCAAATTTGAACTTTGTCCTTATTCTTCTCTCTCACCAGTCTATCTCAAAGGTCATTTGTTTTATCTTGAATGACTAAGTATTCATGATCTTTGTTTTGTTTACCAAATTACAAAAACATAGTGGGATGTATGAGTTTAGCCAGTCTTCCTAAGTAAACAACGACAGTAATTAGTGAAACAGAATTGCCACTGAAAGCTTATGACTGGATATGAATGGTAAGTAGAATATTAATGTTAGAATATTTTAGAAACGAATTAAATTATAATATCAAGAGATTGAACCCAATGTTTTCCATATCTTTAATCAGTATGTAGGATTTTTGAAAAAAAATGGTTTAAGTTTTTATATATTGATTACTATTGAAGAATTCACGTCGAAGCAAATTTTGGGAGGAATATAGGGTATGTAAACGGGGGGGGAGGGGGGAAATTTTTTTTTGCCAAAATTCGTCGTATTGAGACCGGTGAAAAAAAAAGTGAATGAAAACGAGCAATTTGTAATATATATGAAATTAATACATCTCAAAATTCATCAAGAAGACGGCGCGTGTGACGTCACTGTGACGTCACAACTAGGCACTGCTGCCAACCTCGGTTCGGTCGCCCCAGTGAAGGTCTGCCAACTTCAGAATAATCCCCCTTATGACACAATAATGCTGAAAGTAGTATAAATGACGACGTCACTTACCGAATGATGCGAAGCTCGTCAATATTCAGTGGAAAAAGTTTCTTGTTTTCCGATCGTGAGACAATTAGAAAATCGGCGACGCGTGGGGAGGAGTAAATATATATAGACTAATACGACACACATTTTCGTAACTGATTTTATTGAAAATAACAATTTCACAGTACTTAACAATTTCACAGTACTTAACAATTTCACAGTACTTAACAATTTCACAGTACTTAACAATTTCACAGTACCTAACAATTTCACAGTACCTAACAATTTCACAGTACCTAACAATTTCACAGCACCTAACAATTTCACAGCAACTAGAAGCTTCAGAATAAATCCAAAACGACCTAAAACAATAAAAAACACAAATTAGTTACATTTCGCTAAGATGCATGCCGTACAACAGTTAAAAATTAGTATATTGAAAGTACCTTATACAACGTAGGTCCGTATAATTTCTTCAGTCTTGCTGGATTAACAAACTCCAATATGTCAAACATTGCCAACTGCGATCTTTCAAAAAATGTCCCTGTTCTAATCGACACTTGATTTCCGCATATTTTCCTCTTTTGCTTACGTAGTGATACTTTATTACTACAAAACCACATAATCCCATCAACGAACTTTTCGTTCTTCCCAATTTTCAAGCTTCCTCCACATTTTGCACACTTATAATTTGGTTCCACTGGTATCAAATTCCATGCTTGCAACTTACTTAACAACTTTTTTTCATCCTTGACGATTTCTATTAATTCAAGGATTTTCATGAAACTAAATGAAAGAAACAAATGATTCATTATACTGAATAATTATGGGACGAAACTGAAATATTAGAATAGTATCTTACCTGCAACAGTGTAGGAAATGTACTGAACGACGATCGAATTGCCCAATTTATTTTCCTTCTCCCCACTACCCCACACATTTTGACTGATAAGTAAAACTTATTTAAAAATCATTTGGAAGATAATAAATTATTGTCTATGTTCGGATATAAATATATTAATAAAATAATATGATATAATTAAGTAATATTTATACAAATCCAAATTTTTAATTTTTTAACATTTTAATATTTCGGCAATAGTTACAGACATTGCCAACAGATGTCGTTGCTAGTTCAGGCACTTGCAACCCTCCTAGTCTAGTGACGTTCTACTGTGACGTCACACCAGCTAATACTTAATTAGCTGTATCTCCCAAAGTATACATTGTAGGAAAAAAATTTATGGAGCAATTCTTCTTGTGAATGTTCGAAGATTGCTTTACGATGGAATACATTTGAATCGCAGCAATTTAAAATCATTTTTACATACCAATTTAAGTATTTCTCAAAATCTATACGTTTTTTAAAAAAATTAATTAATAATTCATCATGTAAATTGCTTAACGATGGTCGAAATTTGAATCACAGCCATTTAGATTCGTAATTACGTACAATTTTTTATATATCTCCGAAACTATACATTTCCGCAAAAAAATTATTTAATTATTAAATTAGTAAATGATCAAAGAATGCGATACAATGGGAGGCATTTCTATAAAAAACTTTGGACGTGATTTTGAAGAAAAAATTACAAGTAACCTACATGTTTAGAAATATATGGTAAAATAACGCGATTTTTAAATACGATATAGATTATATACATTTATCTTCCTATCGTACTTATCCCAAATTATAAATCCACATAGTTACGAACGCCAATATACATGTACAGAACATTGATAATTATCAATTCTCCAAAAATAAGGGTGCGTTTTAATGGTATTGTAATGCAGCAATTGAAAAAATAATTGATTTTCAAGTCAATTAGTGAAGAATACCATAATTGCAAAAAAATAAAATGCTAATGACAAAGTTGAAAAATACTTGGAACCACCCGGAACGGAACCCGGGCCTCCTGCTCCGAACGTAGACACTTTAACCACTCAGCTACGACACAACTTACAATTAGAGGTTCATATACCTATATTTATGTCGCGATTTCTGACTGCCACTGCAAAAATTTTCAAGTTTTCCGAGTCGCGCGCGGCGCGCGACTCGGAAAACTTGAAAATTTTTGCAGTGGCAGTCAGAAATCGCGACACCAATTCTGGCAATGCCACATCATCCTTGAATACCACTATTGTTCACAAATGCGGGATGATTGTTGGAAAGCGCTCTTCGCGAAAGCCTCAGTGACCTTGGAAAGCGCTCCTCATTGGCTCCACGGGCCTATCGGTGACGTCACACAAGGACGTCACACCTGTTAATTCGTAATTAAACCTATCTTCGTAAGTATATGTTTCCGCAAAAAAATTTTTTCAAGAATTCGACTTGTAAATGGTTGGAAAGTGGTTTACGATGGCAGATATTTTAATCGTTTCCATTTACATATGCTCGATATTAGCCCAAATTTTTAAAATTTCATAGTTTATAAATATTAATAGTTTTGTTTGGAGAAATATGTAATGTACTACTTTAAGTGTTGAAAAAATGGCAATGAGCTACAGTGGGAACATTTCTGAGGTTATGAATATTATTATTAACTATAAAGTAAGACAGTTTCTCCTTTCCAAATGTTTAGTCATTTGTGTGACCTGTTATTGTAAATGATGTTAACTGTTTAATAGAAAAAGTTACAACAAAATAAAAATTGTGGGGAATAACAGAAATTTACACACACACACACAGTCTTATGGATATAGAGGTGGCAGGTAAAAGAAGGAAAGTAAATGTGCAATAGAGAGTGTGGTTAGGGGAAGGCACTGACAGAGGGAAGACGTTACGGCAAGGACTCTATATGAACTGTAATGCGTTATAAGGAGAGTTCCCAACAATGGAGTTCATCATCTGATGAATTGGAAGGTGGGGCTTTAAAAAGGGTATAGAAAATAAATATACCCTATACTTTTCATATATCATCCAAGTAAAGATTTATAGTTCTATTTGAATGGGAGTTTATTTTTGTGATAATTTGGATGGTAGCCATTAGTCAAATGTTGTGATCATCAAATAAAATTTGGCACTGGAGCATAAGTTGGAGTCTGCATATATGGACATAAAATGTGCCAAGGTTAGGCAATCATCTCTTCCTGTCATGGGCAAATACTGCAGTAAAGCAGATTGCGCAATGACATTTAATATAGGCCAACTTTTGTGAGAGTGATACATTTTCTTTAAACTACATACATGTAGTCATTTAACAGGACTATTGGTTTTTTGTCAATCATTTAAACTGTGAAGCAGACTAATATTATGTATTAGTAAATTATCTTCGTATGAAGATGACGAGACTGTTCAAAGTAAATGAGAATCCAAGATAGGGAATGGCAAGGGATTATATGTTTTTTAAAGTTGTGCATGCTATGTGATCCAAGTGATCGGTTATTGATCAAAGTATTAATAGTAAATTATTTTTTCATGTTTCTTTGCTATTCATTTATTATATTTGTAATAATTTATTTGTTAAGTATCAATAAATAACATTGTTTACTCAGGTAATTTAGAAAGCTTAGAAAACTCAAGAACAATGAGCCCAGATCTAGAAAATCTTGTGTTAGGTGAAGAACCTGATACAAGGCTGGGACAAGGAACCCTCAGCTTTAATGCAACTCCTGGTATCCACAGTGAAGCCAGTGCTCACATAAGTAAATTTCCACTCAATTACTTTACCAGTTTGAGTGTTTGTGTACTAATGTATTGTTTCCTTTCTTGTTTGTATCTGTTCAAATGACTAATAGTTATTGCTGTGTTAATTAACTATGTCTTTTTATGTTTTGGAAATAACATGTTTTTAAAAAAGAATGCTGCATGCCTATATAATTACTTATATTGTTGTTTTTTTATTTCAATATTTATACAAAATGTGTTCCAGTTAAAAACTATCATTTTATATATACAAAAAGCATGGTGCATAAGTTTTATGTATATGTGGAACAATTTTGCCCGGTTGGCATGTGGTTCAGACTTAATTTGCTGATGAAGGTGGCCAAGCTGGACCAACTGTTGATTTCAGATAAGCCGACTTCGCTGTCTATCTTTCCTATATATATATATATATATATATATATATATATATATATATATATATATAATGTTAAGGACTTGAATATGGTGACAAGGTCACATTGGATAATTGATAGTGAGGAATGATATATACATTTGGATAGGAAAGAGAGACAGTATAACTGACTTACTTGAAATCAACAGTTGGTCTTGTTGAGCTTATATGAAAAAAAAAATTAAAATTTTCAAGTACCTGAGTCCTCTTTGTCAGGAAAGGTCTGAACTATGTGCCAGCCAGGCACAGTTTATATATATATATATATATATATATATATATATATATATATATATATATATATATATTCTGAAAAATAGCTTAATAGTTTTATTTTTAGCCTTAAAGTGAAAAATATCACTACCTTCCTTTAATAAACTGTATGTATGATACATACTTAATTTTTCAGAGTCTTGGGCAAATGTTCCAAGGAATGCTATTAATGTGCAAACAGCGCTGGAAGCTGACGAAGAAGATAAGACTGTTTTTGTAAATCCTGTTTTAAGATTTGAAATAGTGTCAGCACGGACCATTGAAAATGATTTAGAAAAGAAACATGTGGTAAGTTAAATTTATTTTGAATTCATACAGGAAGTAATATTTTCTTCACTTGAAATTTAAACTTTCAGTAACTTGAGTAGTTATAAGTGATACAAATAGAGTATAGTGTTTTACTGTGAATGCTACCTATACCAACATTAAAAAACACATTGCTTTAGTTTTATACCACCTTTAAATGTTATGATTGTGCAATACCGTAATGTTTTTCTTTGCTGTAATTTTTTTTGGGTAATTACTGTGTTATGTTTAAATTAAAGCCCAATTCTGAAATTGATTTGATTTAATTGATTATTATAACTTTGTCTTGGTATTACAGTCATATAATTACAATTAAATCATTAAACATAGTTTACATTTAATACTTTATACTAAATAAATATGACACCAAATTAATACAATGATATATCATTGTGAACCTAATAATAATTACAAATTACACTCTATGATCTCAGGGTCTTTCAATAAGGCAGGTGAAACATTATAATACTATTTAAAAGATTGAAAAACAAGAATTTTGCAGGAGGTAATATGGCATTTATACCTGCTTATGTTTAAGGTCCCAGGTGTCTAGGCTCAGACACTGCCCACTAATCCCTTTTGTATTAATTGTCTTTGAAATTTGTATCATCACTATCCTTTTTGACCAACTATGATATTGCTAAAACAACATCTGAGGCTTTGTGGAGGTTCCACAGGGCCAATCTGCACTTACAATTTTATTTGATTAAAATTATCTATTTTACATGCCACAATACAGTTGACTATAATGCAGAAAGAGTTCTTGGGTTCCCACACGGGTACATCTGCGATTAAACTGCAATGTTTCGACTAATGCAAGCTGTGTCATCATCTTCCTTAGTTTTGAAGTTTAGCAACAGTAGTGTAATATAAATATTGAAAGGTTGTTTCTGTTTTCCACTATCAAGTTTTTTAATGGTCAACATTAACGTTTGGTTTAAGATTAGTTGAAGGACACTAATATGGAAGAAGGAATGTGAATTTACCTGAAGACTGAGTACAGTTCAAAATATTGGTCCTTTTTTTTCACCACTCTGTATTATTGAACTATATTTTCATCTTTACATTTGCAATTCATTTTTATTTTTTTTTCAAACAAATAATCAATGGACAACTTGGGCAATATTTCTTTTAACAATTATATATTTGCAGGCAACTATGTATTTACAGCAGTATGACGTATCACATTATACTTAATTTTGTTAAACATTCCATTACCTGTCTAAATAAAAATAGAGAAATGTCCTCCAAGAGGAGAAAATATTTTTTCAGGCAAGGGGACAGTTATATGCATGTTTATTATGCTTACTATTTGTTTACTGAGCTTAAATACTGAAACTGTCATCTATTACTTAATATTTGAATTATGAAAAATTTCAAACTATTTTTAAGATTATGTATATAAACTGAAGGAAAATGTGACAAGGCTAATTAAATAATAAAATAACACATTTGGATAGGAAAGAGGGAAAGTGTAGTCATTTTACCCTGAAATCAATGGTCCAGTCTGGCTTAGGAGAAAAAATATAACAAATTTTTGATGGCCTGAACCCCCTTTGTCAGGAGAGGAGGTCTCAACTGTGTGCTGGCCGGTGAAGGGGGCTCAGGCCATCAAAAATTTGTGATATTTTCTGGACCAACTATTTATTTCAGGGTAAAACAACATCGCTGTCACTCTTTCCTATATAAATGTGTTATATATGTATATATTTCAAGAAAAGGTCACTACAATGGAAAATTATTATTATTAATTATATGTTAACTTTCAATGCTACATTTACTATATACATTTACATAAAACAAACTATGTATATGTAATGCAAATAAAAATAAATAATTTTGTTACTATAAATATACTATGAATTGAAACCTTTTTTACTGTAGGCTTATACCTTGATGATACGAAAAGATGGAGCTCAATCAGATCTTGATCCTGCTGTAATTGAAAGACGATACTCAGATTTTTTGGAACTGTATGAATCATTGCGAAAAGAGTACCCTTCACTCACAGCTGGAGTACAGTTTCCCAGAAAAGTTTTGTTGGGTAATTTTGGCCCAGGTGTTATTTTGGCACGCAGTTCTGGTTTTGAAGAATTTTTGGAGCACATTGGAAACAATCAAAAGCTTAGAGAATCATCTTCATTTTCATTATTTGTTCAGGGTCGTGAATTTACAGAGGCTAAACAGTGGATGGAGAAACAAAATTATGAACAGGCTGTTCCACTCTTAGAAAATATTTTTCGCTTGCTTAATAAGTTGCATACAGATCGTCATCCTTCAGTTCTGATGGCATTGTGTCGACTTGTTGCATGCAGTTATGCTGCTGGCGAATCTACTCAACCAGAAAAGTTTGCTGATTTGGCTCTTCATCGCTATGAGGCAGTCAGTGATGCAGACCTATTGTATTTTTATGTGCCACTGCTTCAGCTTTGTGTGCGTCTTTGGTGGACTATTGGAAGAGATAAAAGACCTCTGGAAGCACGATTGGAAGATCTGCGTAGGCGTGGTATTCGAGTGGATGGTTGCCCAACTTTAATGGATGCTCTTGTGACTGCAGATAAAAAGTGAATTTTTACTGTACAACATTTCTTCTGACATTATATATATATATATATATATATATATATATATATATATATATATATATATATACTTAAGGAAAAGGAAAATGGTACAAGATCAAATTAAATAACACCTTTAGTTAGGAAAGAGGCCTACATACCTGAAATACATAGTGGTTCAGTCTAGCAGTGGTAAGTGAATACTGCAAATTGTCAAGGGTATCTTTTTTCAGTATATTAGTGTGAAACATACTTTCATAAAGCTCATGCTAAGGAATAATCAATTCATATTATTCACCACTGCCAGACTGGACCAACTATTGATTTCAGGTAAGTTGGCCACTTTCCTATCTAAATATGTTGTATGTATACATACAGCCTGACTTGATTTCAGGGTAAGTTGACTTCACTGACTCTTTCCTATTGCGTGTGTGTGTGTATAATTTTTTTTTAGCTAATTGAACTTCAGTAGACATGTACTCTGGTACAAATTCAGTATTGATTTCATGTAATTAATGTTATTTAATTTTCTGTCATATCCTTGTATACTGATGTATAGATTGAAGTTTCAGTATTAAGATCTTTTTTCAGTATATTGGTGTGAAACATGCTTTCATAAAGCTCATGCTAAGGAATAAGCAATTCATATTATTCAGTCTCAGGTATGTTTCCATTGCTATATTAATTCTTTTAATGACTGAATAATTCGTTTGATAGGAAAGTATTTCTTGTTTTACAATATAAGTTTGCCGCTTTTTACACGGAGATTACCAAAGTTAATTTATATTTGTTCCTCAACTACATTGTACTGAGACCTGCAAAAAATATTAATATTGTAGTACTTGTAGAATAACATATGTCTGAGAAATATTATGTTATGATAATTTTGTTTTAATAATAATGCAGCAAGATTGCATAATAGATTTGGCTTAAGTGTAAAACCATGTTTATATTTCTGAATTGCATTAAGTCAGTGAATTAACACACACATAACCAAATTTATTATAAATCATTTGTATTGATTGTAAATGAGCAAGCAATCTAATTTGTACAATAGTACACATAAATTTTTAATTAATTTTGTCTGAGTATTTGGTAACATCTTAATTTAATAATTTGCCATATAATTAAATTATTACAGGTTTTAGAATTTTTTGAACTTATTGAAATATGTTTTAAATAACGAATATTGTTAGTTGTGATGTGAAATCATACCTTTTTTATTTCTATTTATAAATGGTAAACAAATTATGAAATTTTGTTTCATTTGTTTTGACTGAACTTATAAACAATCTCATTATTATATAATAATTAAATATATAGACAGTTCTTGTCTGAATTATACTATCAAACCAAATGTATTCTTTCTTAATTATGTTTTATGTTTTGTATCTGACCAAAATAGTCATGTTATAGGATTAATTACAAAAGGGTTGTGAAATAGGGTCAAGTGACTGTGACAGCTGTCTAGTAATTAATTAGGAGAACTTGTACAGTTTGCAGAGGTTATTATAAGTGAAAAGAATTGAACTTATAATTTTTGTAGTTCTAACAATATGTAAATTAAAATATCAGAAACAAAGTCAATTAAAATGCATGAAATGATATTTTTATAGTCTAACTGCAAATTAATTTGTAGTTAACATGATTAAAATCATTTATATTTTACATAACTGTTTTTATGTATTTTAAAACTTTGAAAATTATACCAAACAAAAGAATCTCCAATCAAATTGTTTCCTTATTTTACTTTGGTTTATAGATCTTCCTGTCTTTCTTTTCTTTTGATGGGGATCACATTTTCAGTGCTAAAAATGGAGACTTCTAATGAGCCTGACATTTTTTTTTAAACAGACATTTTTATCACATTAGAATCAGTTTGATAGGACTGTCTAGTAGTTTCAAGTAGATATTTTACTGTTGTGTCTAAAATATTGCACAAGAATTGCAAATGTTGCAGGATAATCATGTGTTGATCTCAAGACATTTGTCAGGATACATTCTGCTCTACTTGGGGTGCTAGTTACACACTTATATAGTCATTCTTTTAATATCTGAGAACATTACACTCTAAATTTCATTTGATTAATGTAATGTTTGCTTAGCAATTTGTGGAAAATATGATCTTTATTGAATTTGTCTTCTGCTACAATTATGGTAATGTGTTATACTCTGTAGTTTTATGATATTTGAGATAGGACTGTAATCTCAACTGAATATATCCTTCCATTACAGCTACATAGTTATAGGTATTTTGTATTAATCTTTTATGCATTTTAGTATTAGTATTCAGAAATATTTTTTTCTTAAATTATTACTTATGTACATAATTTTAGTTATTATGGATAAAGTGTATTTATAATATATTGTCAATTTCTTTATGCTTACCAATGAGTCAATATGAACCAAAGAAACTAATTGCAAGTCTAGAAATATTGCTTGTGCTATTTCAGCTTGAATATTTTCCTATCTTTGCTACATAGTGATAATTTAAACTTGCAGAGACTTGAGGAATATACTGAAAATTTGAATTATGATAACTATTTAATGCAACTTATAGTTTTGTATTACTTCTTTTCAAACAGTTATTGAGTTTTACTTGAACATTAGTTTTCATAAAAATCTTCCTGAAAGAGATTAAATAAATTATTTAGCAAAAAATAATTGGTAATATGGAACAAAATTAGATTCTTGATGATATAAGATATTTTAATGAAGATCTGACTTTGTGATAATTGAGACATTTATGGTATATAGCATTGCAATCATTTAAATCCTTTAATTCATTTAATAAATGTAAACACATAAATGAATGATTGAAAACAGCTCTAAATGGAGGGCAGTATTTTATGTTTAAGTAACTAAATGATTTATTTTAATTCTGACTGGTTAAAATAATCCATAAATGTATTTTAATTTATGTGCAATTGTTTCATTACAAATTTTTACTGAATTTAATTCAGTTATTATAATTATTAAATCATATTTCTGATTTTATTTATTCATTTCTACATAAAAAATATTCTTTATTTTTCTTGGTCAATGTAATAATGTAACAAACAAATTATTGTTTAAAATATATGGAGGAAAAATAAGTTTTATTTCTTATGCTATTCATAGTTCTTTTCATGCACAATATGTGACTTTTTGTATTGCAGTAAGTATTAATAACAAGATTGTTAGCAAGTAGTTTAATAAAAATATTGAGAGTGTGAGACTGTTCTAGGATAGCTACTGTGACTAATGTCATATTTCCAGTTATATTTATTGATTCATATGCTGAAAACATGAAAAGAAATGTAAACAAAAATGTATTGCTATTATCTCACTTATACATCATGTTGTAAAATTTCAATTATTTGTAAAATTAACAACTTTTGCTTGATTTATATGTATGTATTGATTGTGTAATATTCTTTCAAATCTGTGTTGTTACAGTAATGTGGATTATTTTTATAATAAAATATATAAAGAATAATATTTTTTAAATTTCTTACACTTGTTAGTTCTAAGTAAATTTTCTTGTTGGGGATTGTTAATCACAAAATGTATAGCTTGCTAGTTATAGCAAGATGTGGAGTGGCCAACCCATAGTGGGGGTAGTCCAGAGCTCAGTTCAGCTCGAGCCTTTGTTTAGGCAACTTGGTAGTGTAAAAGCTATTCTGAAAACATTGGCGCAAGGAAATATATTGTGTTCAGTTCAGGATATTCTAAAGCATCTTCAATAAAAGTGAAGAGATGATGAGTACATGGTGTCATAAAAAGAAATTGCTGTTATCTGTATATTCCATTCGTAAGAATATTGTAGACGTTTTTAAGAATGGTTGCTCCAAGAGGGACTACAGTGCTCCCCTCCATTTTTTCCCTTCTTCTACTGCACATCTGGCAGTTCATACTATACCTCTCCAGCTATGTGTGTGTGTATGAAGACACGGCCATTTTATTTCCTAATACATAATGTGTCTCAAAGCACCAGTGTACACTCTGGTAGATGCATACATAAAATATGAGAATTTATAATATTTTGTTAAGAATTCTCCTGGCAACTTTACTAAACATGCGGAACATAATGTAAATTGGCCCAACAATAATAAAAAATGTGAATGCCTATCTGTATGAATGAAAGCACTTATAATTTCAAAATAAAAAACTGACAATGCCAGGAATAAATTTCATATTTTGTTTGAAAGGAATCTAAAGATGAAAAGTGAATATAACATAATTATCAAATTTTGAAGGAATTAAATGTATAATAATAATATAAAGTACTAAGGTATTACTGTTGAATTATTTTTGACGCTTAAGGCAACGGGAATATTTTTATTACATGTTGATTTTTTTTGAACTCGCTTAATATACTGGGAGTTTTATCGACTTTTTTAAGTGACGAATGTTTTTTTAACTCTCGTAAGGTACCAGGAGTTTTAGCTCTTCAAATGCCGCCCATTGGTAGAGACGTTCTAAGGAGCTTTCTGCTCCTGAGCGTGTTGTGAGCTGGATCGGGATAAATGAATAAATATATAACAAGATTTTTCCAGAGAAAATACATTTGTCTGTAGACGATATTATTGTTCCATCAAAAAGATCCGAAATCTTGCATCCAGGCTTCGTACTTGGCCAAATCGCTGGCTGACACGCTTTTCCTACACCTCGACAGGCCTTCTTCGAAGTCTCGTTTCGTCACAAATCGACGTCTTCCTTTCTAATTTTATTTATTTCTTCAGGAGTTCGCCCACAAATTTTTTGTCATATAGCTATCATGGCGGCGTACCTGGAAAGAAATAGATCCCTTTGAATATCGACAATCCAAGCATGATTTATGTTGCAAGATAATTATTCGGAACAAATTTATTTTATCTGTAAACGTTGCTAATATCTGAGTCGCTAAGTTTATCCGGGATCACGTTCATGTCCAGAGTTTCTTCTGTAGCGATTCTGTCCAGGCACAGCATCAGCATCTCGAAGCGTCTGAAAAACAATACGATTTAGAAGCGGAACTGACACGCTCATTACTAACAAATACGCATTCTTTTTAATGCAGCAGATTAGTTCCATACTGTATAACGCCATAGAATATGTGAGAACGTCACTGTTCGCGTTTCGTATTTGATTTCAGAAGAAGCCGAATTAAAGGAAGGCCTAATTAAGATGGCGGTCTTCGGGTTGAACGAATTTCAGAACCATTGTCTTTGCGGGCGTTCATAATTCGAATATCCATAGAATAACAGAAAACGACATTAAAAGTTCCTTTGAACAAAAATTTGGAACTCAAAATTTGCAAATTAGAACTAGTAGGCCCCTATGTACGTAGAAGTTTAGTGTATATGACGTGTTGGTCGGAAGAACAATTTAACATTCCTTGACGAAGCATTTTTTATCACCCTGTGTGTCTACAGTTAAAAATAAATGCAAATGAATAAAAAGTGAAATGAGGCATTTATCTGTCCAATTTGCTCTCTGCTAAATTAATTTCCGTGAATTTATTGGAGTAATATGTGGAAAACTAAATGTGAATTTGGACTCATTTCAGAAATAAAATTTTAATAATAATATAACTTTTCTTTTTTTGGGGTGTTGACAGGCTATATACAGAGGGGCCCAAAAAAATGTATCCACTGGTTAACAGTCCATAACTTGCAAACTTATTGACGAAGTTGTCTCATTTTTGGTAGTGTAATAGTTTGTAGTTCCGCCAATCGCCACACAAACGTTTCATTGCGTTGTTTGGGTTTGTCAGATGACAGTCGCCAGTGTTTTATTGTTAGTTGTACCCTGTTACTCGAGTAAACATGGCTGGCGTAAGGCTTACATTTGATGACAGGAAGTCTGTAAGTACGAAAAAATTAATGTGGTTCAATGGCAATGGCGAAATGTGTATCAAACAGAGCCATCGACACGTTTAACGATTCGTCGCATTCGAGACAAATTTGAAGCCGGAGGCTTTGTTAAAGATGTACACAAACAACGATCTGGACGACATGTAACAATAACAGCTCCCATCTTGTGTTACAACAATTCACCCGCTCCCAAAGAAATCTGTGTGTCCGTGAAACTGGAGTGAGTCGCTCAAGTGTTCAGCAAAGTGGAACGCAATGAACGAGGACGATCCAGATGGAGTACAGCGAGTCGTTTAATAACATGGTGCGCATCGATGAAGAGTTTGCAGAGATGATTGTGTGGTCTGATGAGGCACAGTTCAAACTCAATGGTACAGTAAATCGCCACAATTGCATCCAAACGTCCATGTAGACAAAGTCCGGGAGTAAATGTGTGGTGTGGGTTGTCTTACCGGGGCCATTCTTCTTTGACGGTACAGTTACCGGTGAGTTGTACCTTCAGAAGCTTCAAACATGCCATCCAACCATCCTGCCATCCAAGACTCGTATGGAGACGAAAGATTTTACTTTCAACAAGATGGTGCCCCAGCCCACTACCACAATCGTGTTAGGGCTTATCTCAACGAAAATCTACCAGGAAGATGGATAGGACCGTTGAGGTGCTGTAGGGTAGCCACCACGTTCCGCAGACTTAACTCCTCTGGACTTTTACCTGTGAGGGACACTGAACGACGTCGTTTATCGACAAAAGCCACGCACATTGGATGAACTTGGAGAATCCATCTTACATTCATGTGCAAATATCCAACTGAACACGTTGCAGCCGGTAGTTCGTGCTGAAGTTCGGTGACTTAGTTTGTGTGTGGATGTTAATGGTGACCATTTCGAACACCTACAGTGATATCTTTAAGTTGGACTTTAAGAGCTACAGTTTCACCAAAAATGAGACAACTCCGTCAGTTAGTTTGCAAGTTATGGACTGTTAACCAGTGGATACATTTTTTTGGGCCCCTCTGTATAGTGGCAACTCCCCTCTTATAGCATAGGAAAGGGGGGATGCGGAAGGGTGGAGGAAGATAGCTAAGGGTAACTAGGGACCGCGGGCTATGGTTTAAGGATCCTACCCGGCATTCGCCTAAAAGAAGTGCAGGACCATCCCTAGAAAAACCTACATTAGGTAGGTCGGGCATTTGGTACTTGTCCCACGCCCTTCCAATGGCGGGAGAGGGGTTGCTGTGGGGTCGCAGCTTTCCCCTCGCCGTGCCTTGACCAATTTAGGAGGCAGCTGGCCGACTATTCAAATAGGAATAGCGGACAACTCTTACCGTATGCCCAAGGTCTGCGACCCCGGAACATACACCTCTCAAAACAGGCCGAGGTGCCTCGGCATATGGGAACCTTAGTTCAAAAAAACCAGAGAGATGTGAAGGCATCCCCAAAGGTAGCCTCCGCCAGAGCTCTCTGGGAAGGTTAACCTGCGAGAGAATTCTCTCACAGGAAAGAGTCGTAATATAACTTTTTTTTTTTAGGGAAACAGGCTACATGAGGGTAATCCACTTTGGGCAACTCCCCTTTAATAGCATAGGAAGGGATTTGAAAGGGGGGATGCGGAAGGGTAGAGGAAGGTACATTAACATCACATTCTATATCTCAAGTTAGCCAGCAAATTCAACTGCGGCCCTCAAAATAAAACGTATCCGACTCCGGCGTTGATTAAATACAAAAATTATGAAACTGTTTCTCGGCAGAGTATTGTGGGTCAATTTCACTGAAGAGGGCATTTTGTGTTTAACATGCATAAATTAGGTAAATAAAGTAATTGACGTGGTAATTAATGAGATTGGTGTGATCGTACGAGTTTGAAAGTTCTCAGCACTCTCCTTACGTTTGTATTTGGACATTCGGTTCACACTCCCCCGGTAGATGTGTCCTCAGAACGTCGCTGGTCTAGTACCGCCTTCGTACAGCAATTAAGCGCAGAGAGGAATCGCCAGCAACTCTGCACAAGGTCTCGGGTGAAGTCACAGCAGGCGGACCCAAGACTACAAAAAAACACTCTGCATCTAGCGGTTACGTCGCCTTGGGCAAAAATACAAATTAACAATATATGAACACAATGGGATTAATTAATTAAAAACTTAATTGCAAAAGATTAATTAATGATTTGAATTCCATAGTTGGTTTATTAATCAATTATATTCATTTTATTTAAAGTGAAGGATTGCAAAATAATTACGAAATTCTTTAGAAACTTCACAAGACAATTTAAAACATTTTTATATGAGATTATTTACATTTAAAGTTTTTCAATTTTATAGATTTTACAACTCTTTTCTCTAGGTCATTTATCTTTATCATTTATATTTACGTTACACAATCAAATACCTTTACAACCCAACGTCAAACAAACGTGAAATCGAAATCTGACGACTTTACCTTTAATTATCGTTTACAAAACTTGATCAAATTTGTTCGTACTTACAAAGCATCTGCTGGTACGAGGCTTAACTCTCTTGGGCTCGGGCTCACATCACAATTCACACTTAAAGGCCATAAAATCACTGAATTTACATGGATTAAAGAACACTGTCGTAACTATGGATCTCCTCTGGAAACTGGGAGGTGCAAACTCCTTCTGGACATTGGTATAATTGTTCCCAATTATTTCTCTCTGGAATTGGTGACGGTCACGGTACTTATAGATGTTTATTTCGGCGTGATTTATTTAGTTGCTGCTTGTAACTTTAAAGTTGCAATTTACTGTTCAAAACTTCTTACTCAAATTTAACTTTTAATCTTTCCGGATGAATTTGTGCCTGCCACCCTGCTCGCTGTCTGACTTCCAACTTCCGACTCTTGTTTCAGAAAGCGCTCGCAGCCAAACAAAGCTCGCCTATACATTGTCGCCTTTGAAATTGATGCCGCTAACAATCCACCACAAATATCCAATTATCAAAATCATTAATGACCTCTAATTAGTATTACAATATATATATATATATATTGTAATAATCAAACGGGTGTCAAAATAAAAAAATTATTTATAAACAACAAACAATTTTTTATTTATCAAAACTTAGCAATCTGTACAATTTAAAATTATAAAAAGGATCTCAATCTCTCATGGGTCTTTACTGGGTTTGATAACGGACAGAACATTTAACTTAATCAAAGAACCCAACATTTATCTTTAAATTAAACAGAAATATTTATTCGTCTAGTACATAGACGAAATTAATTATTGACAAACTTATTCTACCAGATTGATTTTAAATCTAAAGAGTTTATTTTATTAACACAAAAGAAAAGACCGATGTCTGACTGTATCTTTTAATTCCGTTTACACATATTAATACCATGAAATTTCAACTTACGGTTACTCAGGAAAATTTGGCTCGTTCGTACACACACACTTTATATACTGGAAGTTTTAAACACTGACTCTAACACACACGGTTGGTTTGACGAAAGCTGGTTCTCCGTTCGTGAAGGACATATCACTTGCTCGTGGTGAAACTACTCGACGCTGGATGCAGTGTCCTGGTCTCCTACCATCGAAGACAGTGGTCAAATTTTGATATTACAACAGATTAGACTTCTGCATACAAAAATGTTTATCGTTGAATATTTTGCTATTTCTCTCGCAGGCTGCAAAATTTCTCCATTTTCGGTGCTCGCCGTACGCCTCCACAACTCTAACTCCAACACTCAACTAACTTTTTCAAAAGCCGCTCTCGTTTATATATCACAATCCCTTCCTTTTTCCTTTGTTCCAAAACTACGTCGCAACTGCCCGATGACAGTTTCCTCCATTATCCCGAGATTTACATTCTGCAGTTGCAGTTCCTTAGTTAGCAAATATCTAGCCACTCTGTCTTGTCCCAAAGCCGACAATCGAGACAGGTCTAATTTGTCTTTGCACCCTCAATTACGTTGAACTTGTCTTCTCACCCCCGCACGCACGTGCACTGTTCTAAATTCTCCAGACCGCCCAAACTGCATCCTCAATCCTAAGTAAACACAACATTACAAAATGTTCCTTGAACTGTCCAGGCCATTAATCAGAAACAATGCCTGCCGTAACAGATCTATCTTGCGACAGGCCACCCTTGCTCTGTATTCTCAATACACAACATTACAACTTCCTCTGACGGCCAAGACCATTAATCTGAAACAATGCCTTTCCTTCAAGGCATTACAATATATATATATATATATATATATATATATATTGTAATGCCTATTAATTAAGGCATTAATTGTAATTGATAATCTAAATTGTTAGAGAAACATTATTGACGGTGGTACCGAACACTACAAGCGACAATGAAGGAGAGTATTGTTGTTTTGGCGGAAGAAGAATGCGCGCTCAAAATTTACGAGGCAGGAAGCCAGTTCGCGTTATGATTTGGTAGAGGACAGTTCGAGTCTTCAGTCGGCTGGAAGGTTGTGCCGAACACAGATCGTTTAAAAATCGACGAGACATTATATTAAAAATTTCAGTCTTGAGTTTGGCTGAAAGGTTGTTTGAGCAAAGATTGTTTTAAAATCGACGAGAGATTATATTAAAAAGTTCAGTCTGGAGTTGGCTGGGAGCGTTGGTCAAGTTGAAATAGACGAGACCAAACATTTACATTTACGCAAGCAGATCTAGAAACCTGCAGTAAGCTGGGCAAGCTGTGAGTGACTCAACCGGGCGAGGGAGAGACGAAGCAGGGGTTCCTGGTTCCTGATTTTGAAATAGAAACATTTAAATTAGAATCTGTGAGTTCAATAGAATCTGTGAAAAAAAACGTCACTGTGCTTCGAAAGTTAAAAGTATCCTGGGCAGCCGTAAGTAACAAGAGAACAATAAATTTTGTAAACCGAATTAAAAGATAAAAGTCAGATATTGTTCCTTTATTATTGATAAATAAATTGTTTAAAGTAGAATCCATATTTTAGAATAAGTTCGTCGATAAGCAAATTTCGTCTATGTTAGACGAGTAAATATTTCCTTTTAAATCTAATTTTTGTGTTCTTTAATTATTTTTGTATGATTCACCGTTATCAAACCCAGTTGAGATCCTTGAGGGAATGAGATCTTTTTTATTTTAAACTAGCTGGGTGCCCGGCGTTGCCCGAGATGTCATTTATCACTAACTCCCGATATGACTCCAATTTCGGCTGCTTTTGCGCAATTTTTATGTAACGCTACTCGAACCCTAATCATTATAATTAACTCTGAAAAATATTTATTCAACGCAAATATCTGCCGTGTTTGCATGTTCCAAAATTTGCACCCCGCTACCCCTGCATCTGAAGGGTAAATGTCAATTTGAATGTCGTAACTAAACACAGTGACTTCCATAACCTTTTATTTGACTCCAATCTCGGTTGTATTCGCGTTATTTTACTGTATAGCATCTCCACCCCAAACCCGAAGGGTGTCCTTTTCACAGGGCGTAGGGGATGAAAATTGTATTCAGAAAACATTGGTTGAAACACTATCAATATCTTTGACCCCTAAAAATATTTATCCGACTCAAGTATCGGCTGTTTTAGTACGTTTAAATATTTCCACCCCCGCTTCTGGTGGTGGAAGACGCGTCTCACCCCGACAGTGTTTGTTTCCTGGTCGCAAAGAACACGTGTACGAAATTTGGTGAAAATTTCTCGACTGGTGTAGATTTGTATTTTATTTAGAAAACGTTTGTATGGGAAAAAGAAAAGGGCTGTTTTTAGGGTTTTCCCGGAAATTATTCGATTTTTTCTCGCCTTTTAAACCTTCCCTAGACCTCCACGAACATTTCAAGACTAAGATAAGATAAATCCGTTCAGCCGTTCTCGAGTTTTAGTGAGACTAACGAACAGCAATTCATTTTTATATATATAGATTCATCCCGAAATATATTTAATTGACGAAAAAACAGCCGGTCAACTCATCCCAACCAAGCCGATACCCGCGCGTTGTCCAGATTTTCATAAATAAATTCAGCAACATCTATTACCTTCGATTTGACTCGAATCTCGGTTGTTTTCCCGTTCTTTTCAAGGAAATTAATTAAACTCAGTGATAATCCCGATAGTTTCTGGTTTCTTTTTATGTAATGCTACTTCACGCCCACCCTTATGAGTCCGAAAGAGGTTGAAATTATTCACAGAGAACATGTAGGGAAATTTTATTAATCTAATTCATCCCGAAATATATTTAATCGACGCAAAAAACAGCCGGTAACTCATCCCAACCCAGCCGATACCCGCGCGTTGTCCAGATTGTCATAAATAAATTCAGGGACATCAATGACATTCGATTTGACTCGAATCACGGTTGTTTTCTCGTTATTTTCAAGGAAATCCCCTCGAACCCCTCCCCTATCATGCCTACAAACAACATCGGTAGAAATACTATCAACGTCAACGGTCCCGGCATTTATTTATTCCACGCTAATATCGATGATTTAACATGTTAGAAAATTTCCATCCCATCCACTCCCGGCCCTTGGGGCTAAATGGCCAATTTGATGCTATAATTAAACTGGATGATATCCATAACCTTGGATTTGACTCCAATCTCGGTTGTATTCGCATTATGTTATTGCAGCGTTCCTCCACCCAACACCTACAAGTGCTCTACTGATAATCCCGACCCGCTTCTGGGGGTGGTAGACGCGTTCCACCCCAACAGTCGGTAGAAACACTATTAATATCTGTGACCCCTAAAAATATTTATCCGACTGAAATATAGACTGTTTTAGCATGTTTAAATATATCAACCCCCCGTCCACCCCCACTTCTGGGGGTGATAGACGCGTCTCACCACGACAGTGTTTGTTTCCTGGTTGCAAAGAACACGTGTACGAAATTTGGTGAAATTTTCTCCAGCGGTGTAGATTTGTATAACGAACATACAAATATACAAACATACAAATATACAAACATACATACATACATACACTCTTTTTTTTATAAGATTAAGTTTAATAATTATTTATATTAAGCCCTTTCGTTCTGGTAGAATAGGGATTATTAATGGATTGATTTATATGGTTTAGGATTTTGAGAACAATTGTTCTAATAATGTAGATTACGTGGATAATATTTTCATTGAAGTTGTAGTAAATTAAATTATAAACTACGTTAGCATGTAGAGTTTTTGTTACATGTATTTGTCCGTGATTATTTGTTGCTTTATTTCTTCTCAATAATACAACTTCAATTACGGAATAAATGTAAAATTATGTTTATAACAATTTATAATATAAAAACTTTTTAAAAGAGTATAAAAAGCAATGGTTCTGAAACACTTTTATTTTAGATTAAACGTCGTTATTAATGGAAACAACATAGGTTAAAATAGTATGAACAACACCACCCCTAAATCTGCTACTTTCCCGTTGTGGAAAGGGTTGAATTTTTACTCATATCACATCGGTAGAAACACTATCAATCTAGTTTACCCATAAACACATAACATTTTGGCAGTTTTAGAATAATAGACAATTCTCACCCCCAGCCCTAACCAAGCTCACCACTAATGTCTAAAGGGATTCATATTTTCAACAACATCCGTTGAAATAGTATTCACGTAATTCTCCTCCAAGAACGCGCAAGAACTGACTATTTATCTTCCCTTCCAACCCCCACCCTTTCGGGTTAAATGGGCAATTAAAAATATTTATCCGAAGTAAACTCACTGACATCCATAACCTTCGATTTGACTCCAAACTTGGTTGTATTCGCGTTATTTTCTGTAAAGCAACTCCACCCCAAACCCTAAGGGTGCCCTTTTCCCAGGGCGTAGGAGATGAATATTATATTCAGATAACTTTGGTAGAAACTCAATCAATATCTTTGACCCCGAAAATATTTATCCAAATCTAATACCTGCTGTTTTAGCATGTTTAAGTATTTAAACCCCCGTCCACCCCCGCTTCTGGGGTTGGTAGACGCGTCTCACCCCAACAGTGTTGTTTTCCTGGTCGCAAAGAACCCGTGTACGAAATTTGGTGAAATTTTCTCCAGCGGTGTAGATTTGTATTCTCCACCCCAAACGCTAGGGGTGCTCTTTTCCCAGGGTGTAGAGGTTGAAAATTATATTCAGATATCATCAGTGGAAAGACTATAAATATCTTTGACCCCTAAAAATATTTATCCGACTAAAATATCAACTGTTTTAGCATGTTAAAATATTTCCACCCCCGTCCACCCCCGCTTCAGGGGGTGGTAGGTGCGTCTCACCCCAACAGTGTTGTTTTTCTGGTCGCAAAGAACACGTG
Source organism: Zhengitettix transpicula (assembly GCA_037074705.1). Classification (NCBI taxonomy): domain Eukaryota; kingdom Metazoa; phylum Arthropoda; class Insecta; order Orthoptera; family Tetrigidae; genus Zhengitettix; species Zhengitettix transpicula. The sequence continues at coordinate 116,331,078 of CM073592.1, read as the reverse complement.
TACGAAATTTGGTAAAATTTGATCCACCGGTATAGATTTGTATTCTCTACCCCAAACCCTAAGGGTGCCCTTTTCCCAGGGTGTAGGGGATGAAAATTATATTCAGAAAACATCGGTAGAAACACCATAAATATCTTGGACCCCTAAAAATTATTATCCGACTAAAATATCGGCTGTTTTAGCATGTTTAAATATTTCAACCCCCGTGCAACCCCGCTTCTGAGGGTGGTAGACATGTCTCACCCCAACAGTGTTTGTTTCCTGGTCGTAAAGAACACGTGTACGAAATTTGGTGAAATTTGCTCTACCGGTGTAGATTTGTATAACGAACATACAAACATACAAACATACAAACATACAAACATACAAACAAACATACAAACAAACATACAAACATACATACACTCTTTTTTATTTATAAGATTGTACAACTGTTCAATAAATAAAATAAATTTGTTTGTTATTTAAAAAATTAACCTTTTTATTTTAAGCTATTTTTTTTAATTATTACAATATATATTGTGGTAATTAAGAGGAAATAATTAATTAATAAACAAAAATTTGGACTCGCATTGTATGGAAGATGCTGAAATTAATTCGGACATTTACCATATTGGTTAATTTGTAGCTCAGCTGCTAGGAGTGGATGTAGAAGGAAGGCGGTGAAACAAATTTACGTTTACAATCTTAAATGTGTAGATCAATTTCTACCAAACTTTGTACACATGTTACTTACGATTCAGAAAAAAACACTGAGGACTTAAGACACACCTACCGCCTTTTGGGGCTGGAATTTAAAATCATTCCTAAACGGTCATTATTAGCATCAAATAAAACGATGTCTGTGTCGGTTAATTTGTTAGTGTCATTCTAGATCTTTTAAGTGTTTAATTTCAACTCCAAAAGCCAACGGAGGGAAGCACCCTTACCGTACATGTGGTGGTGGAAGGGGTTTAGTTAAACAGTAATGCAAAAAGACCATTATTATTGTCGATTCTGGGATTATAGGTGTCGCTGATTTTAATTAGGCGTTAACCATGGTGGTTAATGAAATTTTATTTTCCTCTACGTGGAGGTGGACACGCTTGACAAAAGGTTTCCCGGAGTAGTTTTGACCCTCTTAAGTTACCGGGTAACTTTCCTTTTCTTAGAGTACAAGCTATATTTTGGTCTCTATTTAAAGGTTGTATTCCTTTACTCCTTTAAGGTACCGGGAGTATTTTTGGACCTTATTAAATTTGCGAGTATTTTTTGCTGTTTTAATTCGTCGTGATTTTTAGGCATTTTTATTTTATGATTTAGGAGAATACCCGAGTTATTAAAGTACTGTCATGGTTTATTTAAAGTTAAATGTCGAGGGGGTTAGGTTATGGAGGGGAATGTAAATAGATAAATGTTCGAAACACTGGCGGTATTGATGCTGGTTATATGAACTGTTTACCAAATAGTTAGTGTCGAATTAATTCCTTCTACGGTCTAATTTCAATAAATACCCGGGAAACGCCGGGTACTCAGCTAGTTTCTTTAATAAAAAATTATTTGGTGCCTTTAAATACTTGAGCAACGAGAACTTCGATAGAACTGAGCTAATGGCCAAACTGTGTTACATTTTATTGTCACAATGTGGAACGGGAAATCTTCCTATTTATTATAATATACATAATGTTGTAACTTTGATTTTTCTGTTGGGCGTTCCTTAGGGTTCACACACCTCGTGACCGAAAGAAAATAGTGCGACCAGCCGATCTGAAGAACACGCGATGTCAACAGGAAATATAATGGCCCGACGGACATGCGACATCAATAGGAGGCATGTTGTGGAATATTTATACCGTCACAACATATTTAGTAACATGAAATCGGGTATTGCCGATTGGAAACTCGTGTTCCACTGTTGTGAGATTTGTTGGCGGCAGGAGTTATGACAATGTAAACTGAAACATCCTTTCACACTATCCGTTTTTTCTCCGTAGAAAAAACGGACGGAAAAAATCCGCAACGGAAACACATTAAAATTCTTCCGGAGAAAACCCGGAAGGGAACAGTTGATGGTTGACGTTTGTGCTGTAATAATAAATCGAAAAAAAGTTCTTGCTAATTTTAGGAATTATAAGTAACAATACTAAATACGGCCATCATACAGACAATATCAAAGTAGTGAAACAATAATTCACAACATAAGTATATCTATGGGCTGCAAGTTGTTAAATAATTAAAACCAAAAATCAATCCTCAAGTTAATCAGTGTTTCATCAACACCTCATCTTTAATTAAAAACTAGGTTTCCACAATTAGTCATTATCAGCTGAAATTAAAAACAACAACATAACATTACACATCAAGTCAAGAAAAATCTCCATTAAGGTCAACGTGTTTGAACCAAAGTTGTTTTAATGTACGAGAATATGCCTCCCAGAGGTACCGTATCGTGAGGCAAGTTTACAACTGCCAAAGATGGAACCCACCAGCCTTCAGCATCATTCTGAGGGGCCACCGTAAAGAATGGTGCTGCAACTCCGGGTCGGAAACAGCCGTATCTCCACAAGGCTATGGGGAAACATAAAACCACACTAAGTTCTTCGCCAGTCACGCGGTTTCAAAGAACTTACATGGCTGGAATCCTGTGAGAATTTCATATAGTTTGTCAAAATTTTGTTTATATACAAAACGAGAAATATATTAATTTATTACATACAAATTTTCTAGCAAGAGTTATTAAACTTGGCTTTCGTGGATTGTTAACGTATGTCATTATCAGTGGAGAAAGTCAGATCATTGTGGAGATGGCCAATATGGCACAACTATGCAATTGATTAAGGGTTGACGAGGAAAGATCAGCAGTTAGAGCAACGGCTTAATAAACTGTGATCCTGGGTTCTATAGCATGAGGTGGACTGGAAGCAATTATTCTGTTCTTATATTTGGTTGTTTATTCTGATTTACAAAGAAGTTTTTTAATTTGTGTACGTACTGGTGACCAATTGAAATAAGTGTTTGCCAAAGTACTACAATGATAATCTGTGACAGGATGATGTTAACAGGTAACAACAAAGCAATAGCCCTGACAATGCTATCTGTCAAAAGCACACTTTCCGGTATGGGGATTCTGAAAATTTGGTTTTACTAAGTGAAATCCAAACATATATGCAACATATAACATATAAGCAAATTTCCGTAATTCAATTAATTAATTTATGTAACAATTGGTAATGTTTACAATTAAGATTATAAATGGTTAATAAATGTTTTGCGGTTGTGCACCAGGTTCAGATATCTCAATGTTCACATTTCTGTGGTCATTCTCTACCACTGTCTTCAGACTATGACGGCAAAAAATTATTTGCAATTTACACCAGGAAAGTTTACATTAATCACGATTATAAATTTTTATTTATTCAACAGTAAGAAGTTGATAAAAAGACTGATGAAGGATGCCAAAGCACATACCACAGCACAATAACTTCAAGAACAGAATAAATACTTTCAATCAAGCTCAGTTCTAAAAGACTATGCAAGTGAATTAACAGATTAGGATAGAACCAGGCATCAAATCCAGACCACTGACAGAAATCCTGGTCCAATTGAGATTTTTTATTGTAATCTGTTAATTTACTTTCATAACCTTTAGAGCTGAGCTTGACTGAAAGCATTTATATTATATTCTGTTCTTGAATTAATTCAATGTGCCTAAAATAATTTTTCACGATATCCAGTATTCATTGCAGTCCTAAAGTTAGACCATGAATGTGATTAGTAAATTGTAGGCAGCCTGTGTTCAGGTTTATACAACTGACATACAAACTCACATGTACAGCAGTAAAGGATTATAGCTTAGAGCATTCAAGTGGTCCTGTTAGGATTTTTCTATCCTAATGTGCTAGTACAATGAGTGTCAGATAATGCTTTTATATAATTGAGGACTGTATATCTGTTAAAGGAATTGTAGAAAAGTCTCAAATATGTCAGTAAGAATACAATTTCTACGTTTAAAATGGAGTGTTTCAATTATATATATTTTTATTTTGCAAGCACATTTTAATAAAAAATAATTCTTTCTTACAATTTTGTCTTAAATATACAGAAGTAACTTCATACTTCAAAACATGGAACTAAAACCACACAATATCAAATGACACTTAAGCTTAATAAAATAGCAGATCTATACCAAGACAATATATTGCTAACAATTTTATTCATTAAAATGAATGTATATCTCAATTTGGTCACAAAATAAAATTTATTACAAAAAACATAAAATTTGTGAGAATAATGGAAGAGTATATTTGATCAAACTATCTGTATTGAATATGTGATTTTATCGCATTACAGAGTTTCTTACAAACAAACACTTCAGCAACTTCTTATTAATATTGATGACATTCTTTGGTTAATGTTTTCTGCTTCTTATGATGTGCAACCAACTACTTTTACATTATCACAGGTTCAATATAGAAATTTTCTCCATAGAAGAAATTACATTTTCTTATAAAATGGTAGACACTATTATCATTAAAATATAAAATATATTTTTTATTTTACATTATGGTCCCATAAACGTTATTACATACTAAATATAGTTTCAAGAATAATTACATACAAGCAATTCGATTCATAAATAATTAATGCCAGGTAAATAGTAAGTACAAAATCAATACATAAACAATTTATAGACAATTTTGAAAAAGTGATGCTGTTTAGGCATAATCAAAAGTGTCATACATTTAAAAATAAACTTTTTAATTGATATATAGATAAATATACAGAATATTATTTGCCAGAAATATATATTTAAAATTTAGCAAAATGTGTCTCATTGAAATACAAATGCATAAATTACTTTTATTCTGACATTTTTCTATTGTGCTAATTTTTAGGATGGATAGATTTGGTCCTTGTAACAATATTTATTATATAACAATATTAGTGAAAATACATTTCTTTCACTATTGAATAATTATGTGGACATTACTGACTATACCATGATTGTTTTAGCGTTGTTGCATACACTGTAAAGCAATTATGAAATTTTTTAATTAACTTCGGTAAACATAATGTATTTTCTAATATTTTAAACCCTCTAACATTTGTCAGTAACATTTGAGTGAAACTTAAAACCTTTATCTGGAATTAAAGAAAACAACTACAAGACCTGAGGTAGAGATAATATTTCAACAGGGTCTTCACTCTGCTTAATTCAGAAATGTGTAAGTGGTTTAAATATTATAAAAGAATAGGGTGCCATTATTAAATAATTTCAAAATTAACCAATCATAAATAAATGATCCCACTTCACCATTTGTTTATAATTAAGTATATGATAATGATGCCAATTTTGTTAAGTAGTCTACAGAATATGAAAAGAAGAATAAAGAAGGAAGACTGAAGCCTACATTTCAAATGTTGAGAAACATTTAAGTTCAATTTCCTCAGAACCAGAATACAAAATATTAACAAACTTAAACAAACAGATTTATATATTTAAGGTTAAAAACCAAACTGAAGATGAAATTGCTTCAAAATTTATATTAATAAACAAAGTGAGTGAAAAACTGCCAAAATTAAATAATTGTTTTAATTTAAAAGATAAATAGCTTTACTTTACAACATGATGCACTATAATTTAATTTAAATTGTAACTTAAATTAAAGAGTTGTAATTTTTATAGAATTTAAGAACTGTTACAGGTTTAAAAGACATATTACTTAAAACTCAACAGTTTTCCTTCTTTAGATAGGCTATTCCATTATGTGTAAAATATAATTTCAGAAACAGAATGTTTAGGAACTAATAATACATTATTGGAAGCTTCACTTTATTGAAATGAGGTATTACTTAAAGGTACATCATGTTTCAATAATCTCAAATAGTTTATAGCATATTAAATACACTTTTTTTTTTAAAAAAAATTATAAATATAAGCGTCACATCTGAGAGTTAACACACAAATTGTGAAACATTTCCATGCTATATTTTAAGCAGTGTTTCTATCACATTTGTATAAGTTATATCTTATAATACTTTAATGTAATTGTGGGATTCAGATTTACACATGTTAGCATTAAGAACTTTTACAACAATTGGAATGTAGCATTTGCTGTCATATTATATATATTACAAAGGATGATGTGACACAGTATAACTAACTGATATTGACAGAAAACAGAGATAATGAAACTGAGAGCTTGTGTCGACATGTAGGACAAGACACAGTTCAAATTTCTCCTTCCTCGGGAGATAGGTGGCAAGAAAATTGGAATAAAGTTTTGTATTACAGATGGTAACACTGGCCCTCTGTTTCACATGTCACTAGATCAATACTTTACTTTCCTATACTTATCAATTATATATATATATATAATTGGAATAAAGTTTTGTATTACAGATGGTAACACTGGCCCTCTGTTTCACATGTCACTAGATCAATACTTTACTTTCCTATACTTATCAATTATATATATATATATATATATATATATATATATATATATATATATATATTTATACATACACACACAAGCATACACAGAATAGAGGACACACAAATACATTTAATGCACCAAAAAATTATTGATGACAATGCACCTTTTTCTGCTATCTTGAAAATAAACATAACCTGACAAATGTCCATATAAAAACAATCCTATGGAATGTTTTATTGATGCAAACAATAATGACATATTCTCATGTGTTAACAAATCTCATTTATAAGCATATCTAATTTATGTACAAAGTTATCATTTTGCCTCACTAGGATTTACCACAAGCAGTAATTGCTGCATCGTTATGGTCAGTTTATCTGCAAAAAAATAAATAAATTAGGAATTATTTTATGTATGAAATATTTAGTAAACTAAAACAAAGAAGTGTAAAAATATATCTAAGATTTCTTTAATTTGATTTGTTCTTCAGTCTGGATGTTCATTTTATTTACTAAAAAACAACCTTATTGGAAATGATATATGAAAACAAGTACATATTTCAAATACATATGGATAAAAATAGTAATATATTATTATTAAAATGTGCAAATTAATGGTGATATTTGTGTTGATTAATTTAATTTCAGTATTCAGAAACATTTATATGGTTATATTTAGGTATAATTAATTTCATACTACATCTTTTCATTTATCATCATCCACGAGTAACAAAATATACTTTTGAAGATATATTAAAGTTTAGTGACCATGAATTTCAACATTAATATTACATAGCCTTCAGAGAATCAGAGTAAAAATTATGGCAGCTAAGACTGTTGTCAGATCAAATAGCAAAGAAAACAGAAAGGAAGATGCAGATCATTAAAAATTGATTTTTAATGGGAAGAAAGTGTGGATATTTATGAGCATAACATAATACAGTATTTAAGAGTAAAACTGTTTTACCATTTATTACAAATCTACTCTTAAGTCAACTTATTAATGTTACTGAGGGGTGTCTCTTATCTTGCTGTTCGGAAATACCCCCAAGGTCGCAGGGTTGGTATTACAAAAGACCCAGATGTCAGGTCAAATCCCTCAAGGCACAGCCTGTCATTCAGTCTTCCTACAATCTCGTAGATGTAAAGTGAATTCTGTGCCTTGGACCCGTTTTCAAAAACTTTGTGAATTTATCAACATTTTAATGGTTTGTAGTACTTGTTATAATAATTTGGTAAGTTGTTCATTTTTGTTTACTTTAGCTTGTCTTTGTTTACTTTGTGTAATTAGTCTATATATTAATCATTTGTAAATACCTCCTTTTTTGGATAATACTTGAAGAAGATACAAACACATATAGAAACATAACGCTATATATCTGTAAAAGGCCATTAACTTATTTATTTAATGTGTTAATTTTTACACATACTCTTCACTTAAAACTGAAATTGTTAATAACAATGCAAAAGTTACTTCTTTAGTAGTTCTAAAATTATTTGTCAATTCTGTAGAACATTTAAAATATGATGGCATCTTTGACAAAATTCCTAGCTCTGGTAGACTTGTCATTTGTTTTCCTCATTTCAACTGCTTTATGATATGTGAACATCCACCATGACTCACTGAGAATTGTGAAGGCCATTGTTTACATTTCAATCATCTGTAAATATAGATTCCTATGTACTGAATAAAGAGCCGCTAAAGCATGTTGAAAGAATACCATTTCCAATCTGAACACAGTAAATATTGTGCATGCACTACTACTTATAATGCAATAAAACGAACAGTGCCAAAATATCATAAGTCTTGTATTTGAATAGTTCAATCACTATTTTACAAGGCTGAAGTTTTCTTTTTTTTGTTTTACTAAATACAGTAACTAGGACAAACTGGCAACAACTAAATGTACACACCAGGCACAGTCTTGGTTAAAGAAGGATATAGGAGGATTTTCATAGGTGACTTGAAATCACTGGGTATTATTACTACTTTGGAGTGTTCTTTGTTTATAGTGGCTTTCATAATTACATTACTGAATTTAAGGTACAGTTTAGTCATGAAAATGTTGAAAATAAGTTCTGTATTAGTTTAATTAGCATTAGTGACAAGTATATAAAGTATAAAATAATAAATAGAACAAAATAATGTGATAAATAAAAGACACATAAGAAACATTGTATGATATTTATTTTATAACCTGATTTGGCTTGTTTATTAGATACTTCATAATCTAGTTGATGAAATAGCAGAGATTTAAAAGATATTTATTTACCACTGAGTGTATTGATCCACTTTGGTTTTCCTTTCCAGACCACAAAAATGTAGTACACTGGTACTCCAGAGAGAGTAATCAGTATGCCAATAACTAGAAACAGAAAATATAAATTTTGAAACATAGTATTTTATTTGGTAAAGAAATTACTATTAAAATATTTTTATTTAATATCAACCATATAATTGACAATATTTCTATTGTGATGAATATCTTATAAATTAAGTTCATATTATAATTTGTGTCCTCAGATCAAATAATATTCATATAATATGCACATTATAACTCATTTGGACAGGAAAGAGGGACAGAGGACAGCTGACTTGCCTTAAATTGTAAGATGGAGGCGGGTAACAAGTAACATGATAAATTTTCAAGGGTTTGCGGTCTCCTTCTTCAAGAGAGTAGGTCTGAATGCTGAACAGTGGGAATACTCCAACTTTTTGACAATGTCACAGTAATGGTAATTTATTTCTTAAGAGATGATATTTTTTTAAATAAAAAGTTGGGGTCAGAAATTTATTGAAATATGAATTTTTAGGACAGTATACAATTATTTTCATTAGAATGAAGATTGACTAATTACACTCTTATAATATTTTACCTTTTGCATAAGCTTTTATATTCATCTAAACTAAAATCTTTCTCTCTTGTCCCTTTCTTGCATTTTACATTATATGTATGTTTCATTATATCATTATTAATTATTTACTTTTTATAAATACTTACGTGCATTTAAAGGCTCTGTTATGGCTGGTACAAAAACCAAGAAACCACAACACAGTAAGAAGAGAATAGGTAGAATCAAATTTACTTTTATTGGCCTTACAACATTTGGTTTTGAATATCGCATGTACAGAAGTCCAGCTATACTAGCAGCAACTGTTAGCCATAAGACTAGACTGAAGTAGTTGATAAGAACAAAAACATTACTTGTACACAGCATCACTAATGATGTTACACACTGAAACAAACAAAATTTAAAAACATAGTTAATACGTCATTCAAATAATATTTTTATTACTAATAGTTTGGATGATATTATTATTAAGATTCAGATGAGATACTACAAAATGCACAAATTGTGATTATTTAAAAGGAATATATTCTAATTTATAACAAATACCGTGAAATATTATGTAAAAATTATGAGACCTAATGAGTTGGATGCAGTTGGCTGCACAACAGCAAGCCTCCATTCCATCACCCTGCCACCCAAAGGACTTAATAGAGTTGAAAATGTTAAATGTATACTGCCTAAGATGAATTATTGTAGTTTTGGTTAGTTTCTGCATTTTTTAGAGAAATTTGGGGGCGAGCAGAAAACAGAAAGGGATACAATACATGGAAGAAAGAACGTATTAAGGAAGCCAGATAAGATGCAATTAAAGTATGTGAATATTTTTTACAAATTAGAAAGAAACTAATGTGTGGAACTCGAACTGTAGAATTATCACAATTCAGAAAAGATACATACAGTTTTAGAAAGTATTTGTTTAAAAAACAGTAGAAAGTTACTGTGATTAGAAGTAAAATATTTTAATTGTTCCAACAAGTTATTTTTCGTAGGCATATGTAATCAGCAATATTTTGCATGTTGCAGAGGATCTTTTTGGAAATGGTGGTACTATTTATAATTCCCTCTTTCATTGTACAGTAGCGGTAGGTGATGTGAGCTGCACCTAAGTATAATGGTCCATGACATTGTCTCCAAAACATGTAAATGTTGGGGCTACATTTCATCCACTATTTACCAATTTTAACTTGGTATCCCTGGCATAGCCTCTATAATTCAGTTAAATTTATTTCATATAATTATATTACTTAACCATTCTAAATTTTAATAATCACATAAGGCCAATTTAAGACACACAAAAAAAATTTAATCAAGCGTCACACAATTCAGGAGCTTTTGGTAAAACCAGCCATATTCATCTAAAATAATATACCCAAAACTTCTTTCCTTATAACTCCTAAATAATCAAAATCTGCTTTTGCTTACCTAAACCCCAAAATTGTTTCTCTCTCTATTCTGAAACTATATTTAAAATCTCCAAATTTAAGTCTTAAAGAACTGTTCATCTCTCCTTACAACTGACTTCAATATTACTTAACTAACTCTCCCTTTGCTATCTAGCTCTTCACATTTCTAAAAAATAACTTTGTAAATAGCTGTTTATCTTTCTAAAACTTACTTTCAACTCTTCAAATCACTACCTACTTTTCCATCTTACTCAAACATCTTTAACTAGCAAACTAACTTTATACCTAACTGCTTTAATTCACCTTCTAAAACTGTATGTATCTTCTGCTGGATACATAATCTTTTGAAAATTTTGGCTCAATCATCTTTTTTCATTCTTGGCAAATAGTACAAGTGCATTGCTGAATATTTTAGATGGGCTCCAAAACAGTAAAATATATGTTTATTATCATTTTGTAGAAATTTTCTGCCAGAAGATGTACATATTAATTTCTAATAATGCAAATGGATAAAAAATTTTCCTAAGGTGACAGACTGCCATGATAAACATTTTATAAAATATTCCTATCTACAAAACTCACTAAACGAACCCACAATTATACATCTGCTAGCATTTTTTGGGAAGGCAGGTAGGACATTCAGTTGCATTGTTATGGGTAACTGTCAAGTTGAAGTTAAAACTCAATATGGTAACTATTCATTTAGCTCTGTAGGTGTAGAAAGCTAAGTTTAAGCACATTTCAAAGAACAGTTTCATATTTACTATAAATGCAAAAAAATATTGAAGTCTCATAGTGGATAAACCAGTGTTAATGCATAAACACTTGAATTAACAAAAACATTGCTATGTCTTGGATCTTTTAACAAGGATAATTCGAGTGGTAGCCACATTATCGTGCAAAAATGCTTATATTTACTTGATAAATCTTATATTGTTAATAAAAGTTTTTAAGTTTAGAATTTTTCTTTGCCTGTGTAAGTCTAATAAGTATTATAAATCCATTAGTCATTACAAGACAAAAACTTATACTTTACTAAGTTCATAGTACTTTTCATGCTCTTCATTACTGTTTTCTAGAATACAACTCTAAAACTAACTCAATTTCTATTAACAAGACAAGCTTTTGATGTAAGTAATACAAATTCTTTTGTTGTGTCCATTAAATTCTAAATCTTCTTTATTATGCTAAATTGTGTGTTCCAATCCATTTACTTAGTTGGTTTGAAATGAACCACTAACACATTAATACTTAACAAAATGATTGTTTCAATTTAGCAATTAAAAACTAACTATACTGGTAGTTGCACAAATATCAAACTTAATTATTACATTCTGTATACACAAGTGATTTAAGAAAAAGTACAGAAATATGTCTTTTAGCATTGAAAAAATGTACTTACAGTAAATATGAGGGCAGGAACTGGAGTACACCTCTGTACATGTATGTACGAAAATACTACAGGTAGATGGCCTTCAGCAGCACCAGCTACAAATAGACGTGCTGAAGTAAAAAGTATTCCGTTTACTCCACCAAATGTTGACAAAGCCACAAATACAGGAACACTCCAGCGCACACTACCAAACATACGATTTCCAAAGGTCTGTAATGGAATAAAATTAAAATGTTAAAACTACTATCCAGTGGAAGAAATTATACTAATTACAGATTTTAAGTTGCCTAGCAGTGTGAAATATTTAAGTTAATTTGAGTGTCAGCGAGCAGTGTATCTAACAATGTTCACAGTAAAAAGTTGATTTCAGCCTATGATTTAGAAAGAGCTGCTGAGTGGGAGCTCTGGGTTTGATTTTGATCTATCTGAATCCCTAACATATGGCATATGTGACTTCATTTATCTCTATACAGGTTTGTATAAGAAGATATTGAGGTTTTTCACAGTTTAGTAAGTGGATCTCTTGCAGGTTGGGAGACTCATTTGCAGTTTCTCTGACTTTTACGTATATAATATATGCTCTATATAAGACACAATGATAGTATTAACTAAAGAAGACAAGCTAAAGTTAGGATTTATATATTTTAAATCAACAAATAAGCTATGTACATAACAAGCTATTTACATAAATATAAATCAACTTTTAAATTTGTGAACTGTATTGTGCAGCTGTGTCACTTTTGGTGCTAAGCACATGAAGAAAGGAACAAACTTTCCACAAACATTATGTGGTATTTACATCATTACTTCATTTTATCTGTATTTGGCTAGTTTATCTTATTAATTTTGATGAGTATAAAAAACCAAAAACTGTCTCCAAGTTTTTAACTGTATTAAATAATTAGTCGGAAGCTTTCAACTCTTTGTTATAATCATCCTTCTTGTCTTATAATTAAAATCAATCAAATAGAAGTGCTGAAGTAAAAAGTATTCTGTTTACTCCACCAAATGTTGACAAAGACACTAAAACAGGAACATGCCAGCCCCACTGAAGACTAACATAGAAAGGAATGGCTGAAGTATAAAAACCCAGTGGGACATCACTCCTTATAGGCATTGACAGGCTACATTATTACCAGCTATGTTCTGACAGATAAGCAGCTTCAATACAGATCATCAACTACAGACATGGTGCAGTTATTCCAAAAGAAACTTGTGTGAGTCTGTATCGAAAGTATTACTCATTCCAAAAACTCTGATAAAAATAATGATCCACTTACAAAACATGTTTTCATGGAATTAACTGACTATATTTGGTAGATTTTTCTATCATAAACAATAGTTATTTCCATTGTGTGTTATGGTAATCCATAAAATTCATTATTCTGTTCTACTTTGCATATCAAACGTTTTAAATACAATGGGCACATATGCAATAGGAAGATGGATGTTTTTCTCTCTAGGAAAATTCTGTATTTAATCAATTGTTCATTACAGCAGCTTAGCAGAATAATATTTTTTATGTTTTTCAGCGCCTTGACAGTATAATTTTAGGAAATCAATGTAGACATACCTATGATTAATATCTGCACGATATTCATTCTTCACTGAAGTCCTAAAATTAGGCTGTAAAGAATATGATTTAGTAAAGTATAGGTGAGGCTGTGTTCAGGTCTACACTGCGGACGGAGAAAGCGGGCACCTGAAGGAAAACTGAACACTGCGTAACCAATGAAAGTCGCGTGTTCGAGTCCCTATCGGATCGCGACTTTTCCATCCTGATACAATTCAGTTTTATAGCCTTTAGCGCTAAAATTTGATTGAAAACATTTCTTCTGTAGTCGAATTCTATTTTCATTATCACAATTTTTATAAAAAACCAAACACGGAAATTATAAATTGAATGACAGCACAAGACTGAATTTTGTCTGGTCGCGTGTTTGCCTATTCTATAACGTCTTCTGCAGTGGCGGCTCGTGATTTTTTGAAGTTATGTGCTACATCACCCCAAACATCAATTTTTACGAGGATAATTACATAAATATTAACATTACAACAGGAGACAGTGTTACCAACACTCTGACCGCCCCTTAATATGCTACATTTATATTCCTGTCTAAATCATTTCCAAGTGTCTAATATTTAAAATCGGAATAATTTAGCTTCAAATTGACACGTATTTGTAACACGAAAGTATTTTTCCTTCGTACATATTTTTAATAAAGTTAATTTTTTGGAACAAGCCACCGAGCAGTGTTGTATGTAGGGTCATGCGGTAGATATTCGCACTATGATGCTCCTTAAATGTCTTTAAAATAACTTTTGATTGTGATTTTTTGTAATATTACACAGAAAGGAGGAATATTAGTTGAGGACCATAAAGTACATTAAAATAAGATTTGTAAATACTCAATAGCTCAATGTTATTTAGATTTCGTAGCTTATGTCTCCTGTTGTGTGTGTTGCATAGCGGGGGCACGGCTCTGCTTGGGGGGGTCAAGTGCTGTAAGAATTATAGCAGAAGAATCAGTTTGTTGAGCTTTACGGGTGACGCGGGGTTGTGAAATGGTGTACTGCGCATGCTCATTCAAGTAAAAAATCCTGTCCTGTCGCGGCGATAGCACTGAATGGCCACAGCTGGCTGCTTTAGCAGGAGCTAGGACACCGCAGAGTCTTCGATATCGAAGCATGGTGCACAGTGTTAAAACATTACGAATGTTAACAAAAGCTTCTCGGGTTTCCATCAGGATGAGGTTGAAGAATAGCGACGTTTCGAGGGCCATCAATGCCAAAAAATTATGACTTCCTAAATTAATCTATGTGCTGTAGCACATATGAACGAGTCGCCACTGGACAAGTGTCTTGGAGTGGCTTTAATAATGGATCAAGTAAAAATAGACGAAGTTGTCTCCCGTCGTGTATGCAGGAATGTCTTTGACATACACTTTTGTTTAGACTAAATGTTCCGTAGAGTAAAGGTGCGTTTACACGTGAGAGCAACTCGCAGCCGGAACTCTCGAGAGTTACTCTCAGAGCCCTTTACACGGGAGAGTGAAATTCGGACGAGTTCTCTCTCCGAGAGCAACTCGCAGTGTCAACTCTCGAGAGTCCGCTCAGACCGTTACACGCACGCTCGCAGTCAGTTCTGCGAGTGATTTTACATTCTTTCTCTACCTTTCCGCACCCACCCTTTCAAATCCCTTCTTATGCTATTAAAGGGAGTTGCCACCATGTGGATTACCCTCATGTAAAAACAACGAAAAAGAGAAGTAGAAGTAGCAGCAGATTTTTTAGTTTTTTTTTACGAGGGTGAATCAAATATAAACAAGACTTATTTTTTTAAATATTTATTTTGATTTTAAACGCACAAACAATCATAGTTTATTTTTCTACATAATCTCCTGATTTATAAACACATTTTTCCCAGCGTATAGGTAATTTTTTAATTCCTTCCACGTAAAAAGAGTCAGGTCGTGTTTGTAGCCAATTGCGCACATATGCTTCAACCTCATTATCGCTGTGGAATTTTTGCCCTCCCAAAGCATCCCTGAGAGGACCAAAGACATGGAAGTCGCAGGGAGACAGGTCTGGACTGTATGGAGGGTGTTCCAGTGTCTCCCAACCCAGTTGCTCCAATTTTTGTACGGTCAGGGCTGCTGTATGGGGGCGAGCATTGTCATGGAGGAGAATCACTTTTCTCATCGGAAGGTCTCGTCTTTTGCGGCGATATGCAAGTCTGACCTCAGTCAAAATTTGGCAGTAGTATGCCGCATTAATTATTCTGCGCTCATGCAAAAAATCAAGGTGCAGCAGGTCACGCTGGTCAAAAAAAACGGTAGCCAAAACCTTGCCAGCCGATAATCGTGACTTGGCTTTCACTGGTCCGGTTTCTCCTTTCTTCCTCCACTCCATACTCGCTTGTTTCGATTCAGGGGTGTAGTGATGCACCCACGTTTCATCACAGGTGACAATGTGAGAAAGAAATGGGTCTCCTTCTTCCCGAAATCGTGCAAGAAGACGCTCACACACTTGAAAACGATTCAGTTTCTGGTCAACTGTGAGAAGGCGAGGAACCCACCTGGCACACACCTTGCGATACCGTAGCTCCTCTGAGAGTATAGAGTAAGTGCTCCCATAACTTATTCCAACCTCAATTGCAATATCCGAAGTTGTTAGACGCCTATCACCTTCAACAAGTTGACGAACACTGTCGATGTTGCCCGCTGTAATGCTGGTGCGGGGTTTGCGGTCATGGCTCTCATTTTCAACACGTTCACGGCCCTCCACGAACTTTTTATGCCAAGCAAACACTCTAGCTCGCGACAGCGTTTCTTCCCCGAACTGTGCAGTCAATCTTCTCAAGATTTCGGCCGGTTTTACACCTTCTGCAGCTAAAAACTTGATAACAATACGTTGCGCAATAGAGGGAGGTACCTCCTGCTCGGACATCGTAACGATGGACACTGAGCGAGTCTATGATGATGAGTCACGTGCTTCTCCAACTCCTGACAAACCAACCTAACAGCCAATAACAGCGGAACGTTCTTCCATCACTATTGCGCGCGCAGGTTCAAAAGTCTCGTTTATATTTGATTCACCCTCGTATATCTTCAGTTCCACTTCCGCACTTCTAATTTTTAATTTCTTAAGCTCCTGAGAACCCTGTAATTAAAATGAAAAAATGATTATTATGAAGGATTGATAAGGTTTGTAGGTATTGATTGAACCAAAAAATTTTTTCTTGGTCACCAAAATCCAGTGTTTCTGTGAGCAGCGACTGCGAGGCGCGATGACGTTGGACAGCAGATACAATGTTATCTCTGAACGATATTTAATAAAGATTGGATTTTTACGTCTGTTTATATTGAATAAATAATGCAGTTTTTTTACTAATACCAGAAAAATTTATTTATTTATTTACGACAACGTTTCGGTACGTGTTTGTACCTTCCTCGGGTATTCCTGCGGAGAAATTGTACAAAATAAATTTACAGCTATTAATGTACAGACACTATTAAACTCAATAATTTCTATGATCCCTTATTATTACGCTAAACCTTCTGTTTTCCCATTGTCGTTGCTCCCTTATTGTTACGCCAACCCAGCATCTCTCCCATTGTCGTTGCGTTTTCGTTGCTTTTGTGTGTTGTCAACTGACCAGTGCAGTTGTGTTGCTCTAGGCTCTTCTTAGCACTTGGCGAAAGGATCCCAGAAACGTTGTGTGGTATTTATATTACCATTTTTTGTCTGTATTGGCTATCTTTCTTATTCATTATTTTCAATCAGACGCAAATTTTTTCATTTTAAAATAAATTTGAATTATGAAGAAGCCAAAGAATTTATAAAAGTCGTTATACTATTAACAACGAACTAAGAAACACTCACCTAAATATGCTAAAAGTTAAAAACTATTTTCACATCCTCCTATTAAAAAAAAACACAAACTTTAGAAGTTTTTCCGAGGCATTTATTCACAGACTACACAGAAGTGCGGTCGCAGCAGACTACAGCGTGTAGTTTGTGAATAAGTGCATCGGAAAAACTTCTAACGTTTGTGTTCTTTCAATAGGATGTAAAAATATATTTAACATTTAGCATAATTACGTGAGTGTTTCTTAGTTTGTTGTTAATAATATAATAATATTTGTTCAACCACTTTTATAAATTCATTGCTTCTAGATAATACAAATTTATTTTGTACAATTTCTCGGCAGGAAGACCTGAGAAAGGTACAAACACGTACCGAAACATTGTCGTAAAAAATAAATAAAAATATTGTCTGGTATTAGTAAATAATCTGCATTAGATATTTAATAAAATTTTATATTATCTTTTATGTGAAACTTATTTATTACCTTTGTTCTGAGAATATTTTTGGTTTGTCGTTCAAAGAAAATGTGTTTTGTAAAGAAGTTGTTTGAACCAATAGAATACTGCATGTCTACACAAATTCTTATTCACCTTAGTAATTACCCTCGCTCAAAGAGATACATTATTTGAAACTGAATTAGTTCATGATAATTTTGTAAATGTTTGTAAAAAAATGTAAACTTGTTTGTGAAATAAAGCTTGCTAACATCCTCGTGGGTCCATTTTATATTGTTTTTGGCCATGTTACTCTCAGCAAATTCAAATTTTGTTGAATGCCTGTGAGTACTCCCAGAGAGCGCTGAAAAAACCTTTACACTGGCGAGAATGAAGCAACAATGCAGAGCTCTTGGAGAGCTCCCCTTCCACTTTTGGCGAGAACTCTCAGAGGCCTTTACACTTGCGAGTTTTTCTCTCGAGAGGATATCTGGCACTCTTGAGAGTCAAAAACTCGCACGTGTTTAAAGTAAATAAAAATGTAGTAGGGTCTATGTAAGAAAGAATTAGGAGTAGAATCAATACTGAGTATTGACGAAGAATAAGTATTCCCAGTATCTAGTACAATGCCATTGTTGGATTACGGTGCGAGTCAACAGTAATAAATAATAATGAATTTTATTTACAGTAGTCTATAACTTTCAAGATAACGTATTAATTATAAAATCGGATCGATGTCGAATGTTGAGTATTAGCATCATTGCATATTTGTCACTGAGAAATAGGGAGTAGTTTTCGTATGTAGTCTTGACTGTTCATTGTTGTGTTATCCTGTGTTCATTGTTGTTATGATTGTGTTCCGTTTCGCTGAACGTATACCAATAATAAAATCCAATAAAAACTAATATATTATTACTCATAAAACCCAACAATCGATGCCCTGAAAATATTACAAAATATGTACACAATGATTGTGAAACTACAATTGACAAACGAGGCGGAATCGGGAAAAGGGTTTCATGTTTTGAACTCTGGAGGTTTCTTAGTTTCGTCTATTTTTTTTTAAATTTATTAGAAAATTAACAATCGGAACTATATAGTACATGTTCCATGAGTTAATGTGATGACACAATAATACAATAACGTGAGCGGATACCCATCCAATGACGTTATCCGGATTGTGAACTTATACTGCTTTCAGGTCATTCGGCCATTTCTTGTTCTGAAGTCTTCTGTAGGGAGGGTCATGTTGCAGGGTGGACGCTAGTTCGTTTGAATGAAGTTGGAGACGCAGGAAGTGGCCGGAGACTTCAATTGCAAGCATACTTACTGGGGATCTCGACAAGGGGTAGTGCATTATACAACTTGATACGTGAACAAGACTACGGATACCTCTCTACTGGCGAGCCCACATATTGGCCCACAGATTTGGCGAAAATACCAGACTTACTAGACTTTTTTGTCACTAAAGGAATGTCCTCCAATTATTTTGACATCGTCAACAACTATGATCTGTCATCCGATCATACAGCAGTTACAGCTACAATTAGTACAACAATAATCAAAAAGTCACCTAGACCGTCGCTATATAACCAAAAAACAGACTGGGATACATTTAGGACAGTGGTTGAAGAAAATCTACAGTATAATATTAGCCTACGTAGCTTTCATGAGTTGGAAGAAGCTGTCGCTCACTTCACTGATACTGTTCAAAACGCAGCATGGAATGCTACACCTGAGATCACCAAACAAGCACGGGATGATATCAATATCCCCAACGAAATTCTGACTCTAGTACGACAAAAACGCAGAGCAAGAGCAAAATGGCATCGATCCCGAAACCCAATAGACAAAACAATATTTAATAGATTAGCAAAAATTATTAAGAATAAATTAAAAACGCTAAAACAAGATACTTTTGACCAGTATTTAACAACACTCTCACGCACGGACCACAGTATCTGGAAGATAGCGAAAACAAACAAGAGACCACAAACAACAAATCCTCCGTTAAGAAAAACAAATAATGATTGGGCCAGAACTGACCAAGAAAAGGCAGAACTGTTTGCTCAACATTTCGCCAAAGTCTTCACACCACACTCCGTCGAACCAAACGATGAAGTAAAGCGCCTGTTAGATGCACCTCTGCAGCGGTCACTACCTATTAAAAACTTTTCCACTGTAGAGATAGACACTGAAATTCAACATCTTAATCAAAAGAAAGCGCCAGGTTACGATCTAATAACAGGAAAGGTCCTCGCCGAGTTACCGAAAACAGCAATAATATTCCTAAGAAATCTATTCAACTCCATCTTACGTTTTAAATACTGGCCTGCACCACTTAAATTTGCGCAGGTAATACTAATACTAAAACCTGGTAAACCCGCCGAAGAAGTCTCATCATATCGCCCAATCAGTTTATTGTCACAAATTTCTAAATTATTGGAGAAACTTTTACTAAAAAGATTAAAAGAAACTGATTCACTAGAGAACTGGATCCCGAATCACCAATTTGGATTCAGAAAGTTCCACTCCACAATTCAACAGTGCCATCGAGTAGTAAACATAATCTCCACGACGTTTGAAAACAAAGCGTATTGCCCAGCAGTCTTTATAGATATACAGCAGGCTTTTGACAAGGTCTGGCACGATGGGCTCCTACTCAAGATAAAGTCTTCTCTGTCAAGCGAAGTTTATCTTCTTATGAAGTCATACCTGTCTGACAGATTCTTCCAAATTAAATATGGTCAATGCTATTCTATAATCCACCCGATTACTTCCGGTGTACCCCAGGGAAGTGTGCTGGGACCTATACAGCCGACATCCCCACAACAGCTGACACATATATAGGATCTTTTGCTGACGACACCGTCCTCCTATCTCAACATACCGACCCACACATGGCCTCCTCAAACCTTCAAACCCATTTATCCCTTCTTCGAGTATGGCTCAATAAATGGCGGATCAAAGTCAATGAAGCGAAAAGTACTCAAGTCAACTTTACGTTAAATCGATCAGAATGTCCATCAGTGTCCATAAACAATATAGAAATTCCAAAATCAAACGAAGTTCGCTATCTGGGTCTACATTTGGACAAAAAGCTAACGTGGAAAAAACATATATTAAAACAAAGGAAGGAATCCGACCCGCGACTGAGAAAAATGTACTGGGCACTGGAGAGAAAATCGTGTTTATCGCTTGAAAACTAAATCTTACTTTACAAAGCTATAATAAAACCAATTTGGACATATGGCATTGAGCTATTGGGCTGCTCTTGCATATCCAACGTCAACATCATCCAGCGATTTCAATCGAAAACACTCAGAATGCTTGTAAATGCACCTTGGTACGTCAGCAATCGAACATTACATACGGACCTCGGAATGCCAACCGTTCAAGAAGAATGCACCAATCGTCTATTTGAAACGTAAGTTCTGTATTACTGCTGGTCACGCAAAGTGTACACAAGGAAGTTGGTTTTAGTACATCGCACTTTCGCCTTTCGTTTTGCTTAGGTATTTGAATACAGTAAAATCTTGGAGAAAATTATGTAACTACAGAAACGGCGCTGTTAAGAATTAGAAGACGTTTCTTAGTATTTTTGGGGAGGGTGTAAGTACTGTTTCCAAGAAATTTACAATTTCTCCTCTTGTATGGTATCGGACCTTAATGTGAACTGCAAACGAAAAGATTCAAATGGTTTTTTCCTCCGTTAGTAAAATATACTTTTTATTTTAACTATATATATTTAATACTCATTATTTTATTTACTATAATTCTTTCAAGCCCTTTTAAAGTACTGTAATGAATCAAGAGCCCCCAAAACCTTTTTTGTGAACATTTTCACAGATTCTGCATCGGAAGGGAGTGTGACCTGTGAATAAAATGCCCCAAACATCTGCACAATTTCAGTTAAAGTGTGACCTGAGGAAGGTCTTCGGTAGTGCAGATGGTGGACACGTCTGATTTGTGAAGTACTAGCGTGTCATTGAGTGTCACGAACATCTCCTGACAATCGGAACCAGATACATGAGAGAAGTTTGGATACTTGATTTTCCATTTGTTGCTAGTAAATTCCAATTCGAGATTTAATAAATTTTATATTGAAAATCACTGGCCCAGAGCACACACAACAAACAGCTTTGTAAGAAAGAGATCTCATAGTTAATTAATTAAAAATTGTATTAATTATTCCAATTAAATTAATTTAATGATATTACATTAAATGTTTTACTCGATCGATAACCGCAACCCTAAGCATAGTTAAATTTCCAAGATGAGGTGTGAAAGATGATAAACTGAATTCAACAAAGGTTCAGTATCACAAATTTATCCAAATATTCAAATAATGTCTATCATTTACAGATCCACTAATACCCTTTCCTACTTGATTAAAAACCACAAGGACCCACTTGACACCTACAGCAAACATTGGGTTGTTACAAAATCTCTTGCTCTAATTGTAATTCCTGCTACACAGGGCAAACAAAACGTTCCCTTAAAACACGCATCAAGGAACATATAACTAATATCAAACTTCGCATTCATAAACAAACAGTAGGATTCAAACATATAATCAATTCTAAACATACATTTGATTGGAAAAATGCTAAGATGAATAATAATTAATAATTAGACATTGCCACCAGGTACAATTCCAGACTCATTTCAGAGATGCTTCACATTAAATCAAACATCACAGCTATTAATGTACTGAATAATTGCTATGATCCCTTATTATTATGCTAAACCTTTTGTTTTCCCATTGTCGTTGCTCCATTATTGTTACGCTAACCCTTCGGTTCTCCCATTGTCGTTACTGTTTCGTCGCTTTTAAGTTTTGTCAACTAACAAGTGGAGTTGTCTCGCTCTAGGCTCTTTTTCACACCTGACAAAAGAAACAAGGATCCCAGAAACGTTGTGTGGTATTTATATTATCACTTTTTTGTCTGAATTGGCTAACTTTCTTATTCATTATAAAGGATAATTTATACCTATACCAGGGTTCGCCTAACTCGCCAATGACAAGAAATACTTACGCATTTAGAAAGTGCTTAGCGAGTTATTTTACAAATTTAGAAACTTTAATTTTATAATATATTTTACAAACCGTCTTCAATTCAATTTTTTAGGCTTTCTACCCATCTACCCTACTTATTACTTTAAATTCTACAAATTCAAAAATTAAATTAACAACAGTATTAGAACAAAATAATACTGAAAGCATGACTTACCTTCTCTACGAGTTTTTCTGTATTTGTTTCTTTTTAATAAATTCATATTCAAAAAAGCAAATTCGCAAGTCTTCACTCGCAGTGCCACACGGAGCAACGGTGAATATTTATCTCCTGGTAGAAGTAGCCATATTCAAGGAAGTCTGTGAGAGCATTCTTTCGCAGGTGAACCTTCCCAGAGAGCTCTGGAGGAGGCTACCTTTGGGGATGCCTTTACATCTCTCTGGTTTTTTGAACTAAGGTTCCCGCATGCCGAGGCACCTCAGCCTGTTTTGAGATGTGTATGTTCCGGGGTCGCAGACCTTGGGCATACGGTAAGAGTTTTCCGCTATTACTATTGGATTAGTCGGCCAGCGGCCTCCTAAACTAGTCAAGACACGGAGAGGGTAAAGCTGCGACCCCACAGAAAACCCATCTCCCGCCTTTGGAAGGGCGTGGGACAAGTACCAAATGCCCGATCAACGTGATGCAGATTTTTCTAGGGTATTCCCTGCATAACTTTTAGGCGAATTGCCAGGTAGGATCCTTAAACCATAGCCCGGGGGCCCTAGTTAACCCTTGGCTACCTTCCTCTACCATTCCGCATCCGCCCTTTCACTCCCTTTCCTATGCGATAACAGGGAAGTTGCCACTATGTGGATTACCCTCGTGTAGCCTGTCTACACCTTCTTCTTAGTAGCAATATTTGGTCAGTTGGAATTGATTTTAGAGTGAAATCATTTCGTGGATCTATTAATTAAAGTTCAAGTACTGACTCGTATTCGTTAAAATGTTCAGCCACGCAGGAAGCCAATACTTCTACATTCACCTGCTACAGAGGTAATGCAGTAAATTGTGCGAGGAGTGAAATTTTTTGAATGTCCTTTAAGGGGAGATGAAATTGTTCTATTAAATCTATTATAACCAATCTGGTCGAAAAAGGTTGTGAACATTTGTGTTTTTCAAGATGCTTCTCCGCTTCTTAAGTTGATTTCCCAAATTTCCAATTTAGCGGAAAATGATTGTATTTCTGATATCATTTCGACTAATTCCTTTTTCATTCCCCGTAATTTACTATTTACTACATTGCCTGATGGTCTTGTGATACACACAAATATGATCCTAGATATAGGACAAGTCAACTTAAACTAAAACTATAAGTGTATTACATAATTGAGTCACACAAAAATCATATACATGATCATAACGAATGTACAAGTTTTTTTTGTTACAAAATACTGTAGTCATATCAATATTACAGTAAACTTTCTTAAAATTCATTTTTTTTAAATAAGTTCTTCACTAGGAAGATTTTTTAACGTTTTTGGGATCCTTGTCCGTTTCGTCAGGTACGAAGAAGGCTCTTCTTCGCAGCTCACAGCCAATATGTATTGTAATAATTAAATAAAAAGGCGTCTTTAATAAAAGATTATACTTGAACAATTAACCAAATTTATTAACAATTTTAAATACACAATAATATTTGGGATCTCAGGGTCTTAAACTGGGTTTGATAAATGGGTGAATTTATACAATCAAATTACATTTAGCTTTTATGGAAGTTAATGCGTCTGAAACATAGACGAACTTTGTTGTGGAAGAAATAACACTACAGATTGAATTTAAATGTAATAATTAAATAATTAAAATTAAAGAACGATCTGACTTTTATCTTTTAAAAGTGGTTTACAATATGATTTTAAAGTTTTCTACTTACGGCCGCCCAGGTCTCATTTTAGGTTTTTCGTGCACAAAATTTTGGGGATATCACTGATTCTAAGTTCTCACAGACTCTAAATGTCAACAAATTCTAATTGGCGTAGTTTTGTTAGCTGGTCTAACACAAATTAGTAGATTCTCGATGCTTTGCTGCAACCTGGATTTGCAGATCTCGTGTAGTTGGAAATGTACTTCCTTGGTTTGTCTATGGCCAGCAGGTTGAATTTATGCTCGGCCACCGATTACAACATTAGTTTCACTCTCTCCTTCCCGACTGCTTAACTTTTTAAATTTTGAAAACCTGTTATCAAACTGTTCTATTTGCGGTCCGCTGCCCGACTGCAAAACTTTTTATAATATGAAAAGTTTTGGTCTTTACACCTCGCTGTTCTATGCCCGACTGAACATTCCTGACTCTATTACTTTTGTACAAAAACTTTGCTGGTCCTTATGCCTCGCCGTTCATTGCCCGACTGAACGTTCGTCTCGTAGATTTTGAGCGCGTAGAACCTCAACAATGTTTTCTTTGCTTCGCCGAATTGTTGCGGCGTCCGCTCTATATCCTCTAATAATAAGTCCTCTACAATCCAACTTTCCAATTAGAACAATGTCTTAATTACCAATTACTACAATATATATATATATATATTAGACAGGCTCATGATCCTCATTTTTGTGAAGTAGCGCTTACAACTGTTTTTTTTTTGGCTTGAGGTTGTTCATTATTCTAATGGATCTCTTCTGAATTTTTAGTATTTGTAAACTATGTGGTGTATTTACCCAAAATATTATGCCTTACATTGGGAGTGAAAATAAGCACAATATGCTGTCACCATTGTTTGTTTGCTAGTTTTCAAATGAAGATTCCTTAATACGAAGCACACTGAGGATAGTTTGCTGCAGACAAATTTAATGTGAATGTCCCATTTTAGATTACATTCATAGTAGTGTCTCATTGTCGCCAAGTGTTGTATTAAACACTTTTATACAGACGAAAAAACAAAATTAATAACCACGGTAACTGGACATAACTGGGATTCCTTATTCTCTCTACTAACCTTTCGCGAGCTACCGTTTCGCAACCCCTGCCATATATCTATAAATAAAGTCTGGAGACGAATAAATCATTTTGAAAGTTTAATGTTTATATTCCCAATTTTAGAATCGAGTTATTCAAAATGTATATTTTATTATTATAAAAATGCTGGATTTTGACTAATACATACAAGTTCTTCTTGTGCACTAAAAAGAATACAACTAACCCTGTTAAAATATTGCGTTGAAAAAATATATAGAATTTTAAATGTAGTAACTTACCACAGCAACAGCAGCAGATGCTAACATCTCATCAGGAGAAACAACGGCGAAATAAGCCAGATTGGCCAAGACATAGGTTAAGGTGACTATGGGCATAGCTATCCAGATGGCCCGTGGAAGATTCCTATAAAAAGTAAGGTAAAACTATAAAGGTGAAACAGAAGTACCTAACTATAAAAAGCTGAAATTGAACATTTAACTTGAAATGATTAGATTTATTTTATTCAATTAGAGTCCTCGTATGATGAAAAAGGATACGTCATTACATAAAATTACAATATAATTATTGGATGCTACAATTAACAACAATTGGAAGTTAACAAACATAACTCAAAATCTGGAACACAAATTTTCCTGTCCAACATAAATGAACTATATAGTAATAATAATAAAAATTAAAACTATTTAACTAAGGGTATTATATAATATTTACAGTATTCAAACAAATTCAATACGCACTACGTAAAAAATAAATATTTAGATAACTAACTATTATAAAATATGGAATTACACATCACACGAGAATAAACACAAAAATGCTTACAAACAATCAGTATTAATATTTTATTACATGAATTAATTTTATATTTTTTGGGCCTGCGACCATTTTACTTACTGAGACTTTAAAATTTTAAAAGTGCTTTTAAATACATATAAATACACTTCTTTTGATTCATTTTCCTGGCTAACAGGAGCCAATTCTGAGTACTCAGCCAATATCTATAGACTTTCCTATCTATATAAATGTATATTTAAAAAAGAGCGTCGGTTTGGATATATCAAATTTACTCCCCTAATCCGCTCTACCATAAACAAAATTAAAAAATAAACACTCCGCCGGTCACAACCTTATCACTCCCCTCCACCTGAAATACCTCCCTAAAAAATCTTCAACCTTAATAACAATCATTTTCAATGCAATCATCCGTACAACATAGTACCCAACAGCCTGGAAGCACACACATATAATAATAATTTCAAAGCCAAACAAACCCAAATACTGTCCTAATAGTTATAGACCTATCAGTCTCCTACCCTCTTTATCCAAACTGTTCGAAAAACTCCTTCCCCTCCTTAGCAAAGAATTAACCCACCTCATTCCTTCTGCTCAATACGGCTTTAGGCCCAAACACTCTTGCACCCATCAACCCTACTCAGTGACATCCTACATCAACAATTTCTTCGACACCAATAACTCGTGCATTGCTGCCTTCCTAGAAGCAGAAAAAGCTTTTGATAAAGTACATCACCAATCACTACTTTCCAAAATCAAAGATCCACTTAATGATTCCCTCTTCAGAATCCTTACTAACTATCTTACTAATCGCTCCTTCTCTGTCAAATTTAACAATACCCTTTCAAATTCCTTCCCTATTTGCTCTGGCGTCCCCCAAGGCAGCATCCTAGGCACTTTCCTCTTCAACCTCTATTTTCATGACATACCTCAAAACCTATCTACTAAAACAGTACTTTTGCAGATGACTTTGCCATAGTCCTCCAAACATCCTCTCTAGACTCGGACTCCAGAAAACTACAAATCGCCCTTAATGATATTGAAAGCTGGGCTGAAAAAATGGAGAATCAGCAAAAAACCCACCTTCACCCTTAAAACCAAACATTCCCTCAACCACTCCTTTTTCCTGAACGGAACCAAAATACCTATCCAACAAACTACACCATATCTAGGCCTTATCCTCGATTCATTATTATCATGGAAACCTCACATAGCCCACATTACCTCCAGAATCAACAACAAAATAAAACAACTCTTCCCTCTTATCAACAGAAAATCTTCCATATCCCTTAGCACCAAAAGACTCCTCTATCTATCCTCAATCCGTCCAATATGGTCGTACTCATGTGCCAGATGGGGATCCACTGCCTATTCCCACTCCAACAAAATTCTCCGTTTAATATGAAATTCCCCCTGGTACCTTCGCAACTCAGTTATCCACAAAGACCTTGAAATTCCCCTAATCCCTGCCATAATTCATAAATCTACCAAGTCCCTAATAAATAGCTCCATCAACTATCCAAATCCCACCATTGAGCTATTCTACAGTAACCCACCCCCTCCTTCACAAAATCGCAGACTAAAACGTCAACTCCCAATTGACATCATCCTCCTAAATCAATCTGGAATTACCTAACTCTAGCCCCTCCTACCAACTGGCACTACATACTCCCTAAATATCCGCTCTTCCCATCTGCCCCCATAACTTCCTTAACGCTTCAAACATGTAGTTTCCCCAATTACCAGATTGGTCATCATGCCGCTTATATGTTAATATGAGGTAATCTGTTTCTATCGTCAGTAACTTGGAATGACAAGGGTCACATCCAAGACCACAACTTTACATGTGAAATATTTACAAATTGAAAATACCTTGTTATTTGTTTAATTTTTACAGTGTCGATTCCGGGGTTATAGGAGTCGCTGAGTTTAATTCTCGCGTTAATCATGGTGGTTGATGAAATTTTATGTTCCTCTTCGTCGAGGTGGACGTCATTGACAAAAAGTTACCTTGAGTAGTTTTGACCGACGTAAAGTATCAGGAATATTTTTGATTTTCTGACGGTACCGGCCAAATTTTGTTAAAAATTTGTTTCTTTACTCAATTAAGGTACCAGCCGTATTCTTAGACTGTATTAAGTTAGCGATTATTAATTCAGTTTTACTTCGACGTGATTTTTAGACACTTACTTTATGTGGTAGGAGAATTTCCGAGTTGAAGTAGCGTCAGTCATCATTCTGGTTTATTTGAAGTTCGAAGCCGAGGGGTTAGGTCGGGGAGGGGAACTTAAATGGGTAAATGTTCCAAACAGTGACCCTAATCATGCTGGTTAAATGAAATGTTTACTAAGAGGTTAGTGTCGAATTAATTCTGCAGGCTAATTTAAATAAATCCCCTGGCAGCGCCAAGCACTCAGTTCGGAAAATATAAAACTGGCCTTTATGTGTGTTCAAGGACCACAAAAGAACAGCTACATATATTCGTAAAATGATATTAAAGTGAAAATAATGATTAAAATGTGCGTTTCTTCAGAATGTAAACTTCTGCAACTAACTGTTCGTGGTTG
This sequence comes from Zhengitettix transpicula, assembly GCA_037074705.1. NCBI lineage: Eukaryota > Metazoa > Arthropoda > Insecta > Orthoptera > Tetrigidae > Zhengitettix > Zhengitettix transpicula. Next base: position 116,301,876 of record CM073592.1, on the reverse strand, counting down.
AGAGCCTGTAGCAGAAGAAAGAATACCGACGCAGTTAAAGTGAGAAAAGTTGGCAGCAGTCTTGAGTTTCTACTAAGAAAACCTTTCAGAGGTAAGAGCTGCCCTTCCGAGGAGAGTAAACGGGAGTCACATCAATAAAACATAGTATACATTTTATCAGTGCGCCTACAACAGCGGGTTCAACCAGAATAGATTTCCGATGTATTTACCCGATATTTATAATGGGCTAAATGAATTTCATTTAATAATACAATAATTTCTGGAGAAAAATCCTGATCTACTACTACATACAAGTACATTTTGATCATGATCGACCACATAATTGTTTCAATTTATTAGAATTTTATTAATCAAACTAAATATCGATTTATTACAATTTATATAAGTATTTGATGAATAATAGAATTTAATAATTACTAATTCTGTATCTATTAGTATAAGATTTTAATCAAACTGTCTGATAATTAAATTATCTAAGAATTATATTAAAGATACACGGCAAAATATTTTGAGAGATGTCTTCTATGTTATATAGACCAGCACTTTTAAGTGACGGATGACTCAAGAAATCTCTTTTATTTTATGGTTGATAAATTAAAGACACTCCAATTTAAAATAACACTAAAAAATCTTTATTGGGAATATTTCAAACAACGTACATGTGAAGAAAAAAACTTTTTCTCCGTTTTATTAATAACTAGCTGGGCGTTCGGCGTTGCCCGGGTTGTCATAATTAAACTCAGTGGTATCCACAACCCCGGATATTACTCAAATCTTGGTTGTTTTCGCGTGATTTTCTTGCAATGCCCCTCCAGCCCATTCTCCCCTCCCATGCCGAAAGGAGTTGAAATTATACTGAATCTACATCGTGAGAAACACTATAAATATCATTGACTCGAAAAATATTTCGTTGGCGCAAATATCGTCCGTTTAAGGATGTAAAAATAATTTCCACCCCCGCCCTTGGGTGGTTAATCGCCAAGTTGTAAGACATTATTAAACTCAGCGACATCCATAACCCCGGATTCGACTCAAATGACGGTTATTTTTTTAGCAATTTTTATGTAATGCACCTCCACCCATATCCCTAGGGACGCTCCCCTCCCATGCCAAAAGGGGTTGAAATTATACACAAACAACATTCTCATTGACCCCGAAAGTATTTATTCTATGCAAATATCGGCCGTTTTAGGATGTTTGTGAATTACCACACCCGCCTTTGAGGGAAAAGAGTGGTCCGAATACGCTTTTGATCCATGCGAGTATACGAGGCTCAAAGCTTTTTCATGTCCATATAACCGATGTGTTGTTTTGACTTCACTACAGTATAAGCAATTTCATGCACCTTCAAATGCTGTTCTTTGAAAATCACATCGTGCTCATTTTTGACAATTTCAAGTGTGGTTGTACTTTTCGCACATTAATCACACGTGTATTATATTGGACGCTTAAACGGTCAATTTTAAATTTGGCAGCCCATTTTTTAATGAGGTAAATTGTGTAATATTACACATATACAATCCGGGAATGTATGTCAATCAACTTTAAACCTTATTTTACGAAGATACTCGATACTCTATATGTCAGAAAGTCAATATTAATAAACTGTTTTAAACGACCGCCTACAACTAACTAAAGGATTGAATTTTCACATGGCGCCTGCTGACAGTTGTGCCAGCATAGGTGAAAAAAATTATTCAAGTGCAGCTGTTATCTAAGGGTTATGAGACCCCTCATATATAAGAGAACGTCCGAAAAATACAAGGATTGTTTGTAAGTCTGGCAATTTTTTATGAAAGAGCGGGAAACTTCACTTTCATGCCATTGTTGGTAAACATGATCCTTTCAAAGATATTCCAGATGCTAGACGTAGTCTGTAGTGTTAGATGTGCAGTCAGGCGGAGACAAACTAATTTCGCGCTGTCATTAAAAACTTTTATTTGAAAAAAAATCAAAACCGAATTGGATGATGTTCATGCAGACTCTGCACCAGCATTCAAGATCATTTGCTTCTGGATTAATGAGTTTAAACGAGGTCGCAGAAGCACAGAAGATGAAACTCGATCCGGCCACCCAATTGCGGTCACAACATCGAAACAGTTCACAATATTGAAATGAAAGATCACAGAATAAAAGGACTTGAGGTAGCTGATGTCATAGGCTTATCAACTGGACGATGAAAAACCTTTGAACGGTATAGGTGCTGCGACTGTTGACATTTCACCAAAAACGAATTCGGGAAAATATTTCAACGCAGAATCTAGCAATGTTTAGGTGTAACCCACAAGGCTTCTTGAGCAGATTCGTAACCGTGGATGAAACATGGACCCATCACTACACTACTGAGACCAAAAAACAATCAAAACCATGAACAAAAGCCGGTGAAAGTGCACCGCAAAAGTCGGAGACCGTTTCGTTAACTGGAAACGTGATGGCCACTGTCTTTTGGTGTTGTCAGGGTATATAATATTTACAGTTTTCCTGAAAAAGATCACAAGCATATCTGGGCTCTATTATGCTGTTCTGTTGGATCGTTTGAAACCAAAATCCATATCCAACTAACTATACCATAACTAGGCCTTATCCTCGATTCCAAATTATCACGGACACCTCATGTAACAAGCATTACATCCAGAATCAATAAGAAAATAAAACAACTTTTCCCTCTCAACTGAAAATCTCCCAAATCGCTAAGCTCAAAGACTCCTCTATGTATCCATAATCCGCCCCCTATGGTAAAACTTATGGGCCATATGGGGATCCACTACCCACTCCAGCAAAATACAAACTAAACTAAACAAAATTATCCGATTAATTTCAAATTACTTGTAGTACCTTTGCAGCTCAGTTATCCACAAAAACCTTGAAATTTAATTAATTTATACCATAATTCATAAATTCAACAAGTCACTAATAAATACCTCTATCAAGCTTCCAAATCCAACGATTGAGCTTTTCTAGAGCAACCCAAGCCCTCCTCCACAAAATCGCATACGTTAACGCAAACTCCCCATTGACATCATCCTCCCCCTAAATGTCTTGAATCATCTAACTCTAAGACTACACTCCCCCCTCCTACTGGCACTACATACTCCTTCATCATCCCCATATCCTCCTTATTGCACGTCAAGAACTCCAAGGTTCCCCGATGAGATTCATCTTTCCAAAGCCAAATGGCGACAAACATTCGTTAATTCATTATAATCAAGTTAATAATCTCTCGTCTCTAAATTGGAATCACAAGTGTTTCAAGTTAAACATTTGCAAATTGTAAATTCTATAATCATATATTTGCCAATTATCGAAACTGTAAAGTATCCGGACTAAGTTAAATTAATTTTTTTTAAAAACGTACACCCCCACAAACCTCACCTTGGTGTCTCGTCTTATAGAGAATCCTAATTTAGCTACTCAGGTTTAGAGCCCACAGTATGGAAACCAACAACAGAAATGATTCAATTAAATGAAGGTCGTGAATCAACAGCAAAATATATCAACCTTTTGCGCAGTAATTTTTTAATAACATTATTTGTTGCGAGCTAGTACGAGGCGCTACACAATACAGACTTACTGCTTGAAGGTATTGATACAAACTGAAGTATTTCGAATAGTAGTCTTCCTCTTTGTTCGAGGACCACGTTACTGTCCACGCCAATTTCTCACATGATTTAATTGAAAATCGACAAAATTTGTCATGGTTCTGAGTTGTTTCGTGAGACTGGCATCAGCCTGGGTGCTTCAAATTATGTCAGATCAAGCTTTCTTAGAATGACCTGCGACAGCGTTTGCTCGAACACTGATGTTCTGTTCGTGTCTTCGCAGGAATGTCTTACTAAGCAGTATCAACTACTCTCGAATATTAACGGATTCGGCTTACACAGTTAACTTGACTCTTCTTTGGATACACTGTATGTAATATACATTATCTTGAGACAAGTTTGTGGTGCGAAAAAAATGAATACCGCAACCGTGTTAAACATGAACTGAAAAATATTGCCTTCGAGGATACGCCTGGAGATAAACGATTGTTGGAAAATAAATTTGCCACTCTTTTATCTCAGGGCAATTTACCTGACCTCGCCACAAGTATGGAAAGCACTTTACACGATAAACATAAAATTAAAGAAATGGATCTGAGTTACGTTACCAAAATATTTACTTATAAAATAGTCCCCAAATTTACGACTTCACAAAATGAAATTCGACGCTATAACAATTATGAAAAGTTAACAGTCTTTTGTTAAATTTAAAATAAAACTGATGATACCATTTTGTGTGAGTCAGATTTCAATTTGAACTCCAGAAAATTCTCACCAAACGTAGAAGTAAATTTTTGAACTATAAAAGAGGCCATTGTGTACATACAATTGCACGTAAACACACCCAATTCAATTCTTTCAGAGCTCCAGACAATATGATCCCGCCTACGGACACAAGACGTTTCGCCCGCGGTCAACAGTCAGAACGCCCCAAGATGTTCTGACCTTGGAAACCGGTCAGTATTGCTGTGTCCCGAATTATATACAGATCACAATATGCTCACTTGGAGCACCAGTCAATTAAAATGCTTCCAAATCCAGCAATCAACACTAATGGCAGAATTTTAACATTTAACTGCCACTAAACTCTTAGCACATATTCTCTGACGAACTATTCCAACCTTTTAACTAGGCCACATTTACGGTGTACTACGTCACCACCGACCACTTGCACTATTATGGCAATAAAAATCCCAAAATTATTTAAAGTTTATTAAATAGCAATAATTGAATAACGGAAAACTAGTAGAAATGTGGTAGAAAACTAGTAGAATTCTGTGTACCCCGGATTTCCCAATAATGCGCCATATATCGTCTCCTTTGGTACGGAAATTTTGAGAACGATAAATTATGACGTTAAATGTACGTAAATATAGTAATCCATAGCGAACCAATTTTCTGAGAGTCTGTTTATTTACTCAAGGTATTTTTAATAATAATAATTGAGACACGTGAGGTACTCTTATTCTTTTTCTACATATGAGTTATTTATTAGTTGAACTCAAATTGGAGAACTATATTATGTGGTTAAATAATTCACTATAAAACGTAAGAGCAAAACTATTTTAAATATGCGATGGTTATAATCGGATAATTCACAGCTGACTTAAAATGTTTCCATCCTTTAGATATAAAAATATTAAATATTATTAATTGTAGGAAGGGATAGTTTTTACACTCAAGTACACGTTGTTTGTAAACGACATCCTTAAATACAAAAACTGGTCTCAAACAATGTGTGTGCAAATGAGTTAGATGAAGAAAAATTTTTTGTTCGACTTAAAATGAATACAATGTCTGGCTTTGAACTGGAATTATTTTCTTTGCAATTATTTGGAGTTCCCGTTATGAAGAAGTACGACGAGAAGAGTGTAACGATCTGGGAAACTACGAGCTAGCAAACTGAAACGTGCCTCAAATGGTTTCATTATTCCTGCCCGTAAACTTGGAAACTTCAACACAATCACTACGAGCGGTCTTACAAGTTAGAAATTAGATACAGTATATGAATATCAGAATGACATATTTTGTATGTTGAATTTCAGACATTAAATTAGAAGAAGGTACGAGTCCGACACACCTACCACCTCTAAACGGTTATTATTAGCGACGAATAAAACGTTTCCGAGGTCGTAATCCAATTTTTTTTTAAGTCTGTCAACTCTAAAATGGAAGGGAGAGAAGCACCCTTACCGTACGGTTGGAAGAGGAAGGGGTTTACAGAAAAAATAATGCAATAAAGACCCAGATTGGAGTCAATTCCGGGGTTATAGGAGTCGTTGAGTTTAATTCTCGCATTAACCACGGTGATTAATAAAATTTGTTATTCCTCGTCGTGGAGGTGGACGTGGTTGATAAAACGTTACCCGGAGTAGATTTGACCTTCTTAAGGTACTGGGTGTATTTTTGATTTTCTTAGGGTACCAGCTACATTTTGGTCTCTTAGTAGTTAAAATTTCCAATTTTTTTATTTTTATAAGACGCCGGGAGTATTTTTAGACTTTATTAAATTAGCGAGTATTTTTTAATTTTTATTCAACGTGGTATTTTAGACACTTATTTTATCTAGTAGGAAAATTCCCTCCTATTTGTTAAAGTAGCTTTTATTTGCAGTTAGAAGCCGAATGGAATCAATTTCTTCTCTGGGCTAATTTAAATAAATACTCAGCTAGTATATATATATATAATTAAAGGACAATTAATATTGAATAATTATAAACATTGTGGACTTGAATTGTTATCGGCAAAGAGACACAAAGACACACAAGAATGGACGATAATGGAACAGGCCGAGGCATTGTAGGACGGTTAGCGCGCTGAGGACGTATAGTTGCAGATGGCAATCAGAAACGACCAAAAGCGGTCATAATAAAAATAGACGAGACGTTTTTTAAAAGTAAAGATGTACAGTATTCACCCAGATTGTGCTGCAGAAAGATTGCCGAGTGTTCTAGTTAACGCCAAATAATTTTAAAAGTCTACGAGGAGGAATTATCTGTATCACCGAAAAATGTGTAAATTCAGTGAAAGAATGGCCTATTTTTTTGTAAAAAAAAAAGAATTTGAGTGTGTGTTGCTGAAAGAATTAAATTGCCCAGGTACCTGAAAAAAACTGTAAGTTATACCTCATTTAAATTATTATTGTACACGTTTGATTCAAGATAAAATCGACAGATTTCGATTTTTGTTGTTGAATATTCTAAATATTAATTTGTAATTTGATTGTTTGAAAAGGGAGTAATACCTTTCTTTATTTAAAGGCCCAGAAAAAGACTCTGAGATTAAGAGTAAAATTAGTTTATTGTATGAAATAAAGGTTGTAAAAGGTCATCGAATAATTATTTGTAATTTGAATTATTTTGAATATAATAAATTAATGAGTTTGTTAATTTAATAAAATTTTATTATTAACAACCTTCCATGTAAAGTTAAAATAATGCAATCAACGCGGGCTAACTGTTGCTTAATTGTAATTTCATTTATACACCTCATTTGTGATTCACCAATGTGGGGCACTGTTTAACTGTTAAATTTTCAATTGCGAATACTACATATTGACGTCCTCAACGTGTGGTATATTTTAAATTCAACGTATGGTCCATTTTTAACCTTGCATAATTAATTGTTTGCCTTTAAATTTATCATTACATTTTGGCTTCACCAACGCGTGGCTAATCATTTAATTAATAGATTTCAATAATTACATTTTTGGTGACCTCAACGTGAGGCACTTAATTAATTGACGTTTAACAAGTAATTATTACAATATATATGTTAGATCAGAACTTCAGTAGTTAGTTGCAAGGAAGTCTGTGATAGCATTCTCTTGCAGGTGAACCTTCCCAGAGAGCTCTGGAGGAGGCTACCTTTGGAGATGCCTTCACATCTCTCTGGTTTTTTGAACTAAGGTTCCCACATACCGAGGCACCTCAGCCTGTTTTGAGAGATGTATGCTCCTTTGGCAATACGGTAAGAGTTGTTCGCTATTCCTATTCGGTTAGCAGCCTCCTAAACTGGTCTAGTCACGGAGAGGAAAATGCTGCGACACCACAGCAAACCCTCTCCCGCCATCGGAAGGGCGTGGGACAAGTACCAGATGCAGGTATTTCTAGGGTTTTCCCTACATCACTTTTAGGCGAATGCCGGGTAGAATCCTTAAACTACTGCCTGGTGTCCCTAGATAACTCTTGGCTACCTTGCTTCCCACCTTTCGATTCGATCCCTTTCCTGTGCTATAAGAGGGGAGTTACCACTATGTTGATTACCCTATACATAGACTGTCTACACCTTCTTCTTAGTAGTTGGTCATTTACTCGAATATTGAGAGAGAGAGAGAGAGAGAGAGAGAGAGAGAGAGAGAGAGAGAGAGAGAGAGAGAGAGGGAGAGGGAGAGGGAGAGGGAGAGGGAGAGGGAGAGGGAGAGGGAGAGGGAGAGGGAGAGGGGGGGAGAGAGAGAGAGAGAGAGTGAGAGAGAGAGAGGGAGAGGGAGAGGGAGAGGGGGAGAGAGAGAGAGAGAGAGAGAGAGAGAGAGAGAGAGAGAGATTTGGAGATCTTGAGGTACTCAGAAAAAATTAAAATGCAAGTCAGAAAGTAGTCACTCAGATATTCAGAGTGTGAGTGTGTTTTGGAGTATCTGACCGTGGAAGTCAAAGGTGGCCGAATGCAGTTGTAATATAATAGTCTACACGTGCCATCTTATCATAACGTCTCTTCCGCATAGCGGACCTAAGTGGGCGCAGCTGTAAGAATGCTGAGTATTGAAGTCAGCACTTTAGGTCCCGTGAGTAACGACACCCACGGCAGCAGAAATCAACGTCTCTCCCGCATAGCGGACATAAGTGGGCGCAGCTGTAATAACACTGAATCTAGTGAAGTCAACACTTTAGGGGTCATATGCAGCAATGCACACGGCAGCAGAAATCTTCCTCTCTGTAAGAGCTCTCATTGGAGACTTAAAATCATCAGGGAGGGGGAAAGGAGTCTTCGAATTGTTCAGAGCTTCTTGGGAACGGCAGTCGTGATCCAACCTCCAGACGGGTCGGTGGCTCCTGGTGCTATCCGCCAGTTTGTCTTACTTTATTTTATTTCTAACTATTAAATCTCTTTATTCTTCATCAACTCTTATTTGACTGAAGTGCAGCGAAACACCAACCACTACGCCTAGGTTCAATTAGTTGAACCCGAACCCTCACGTTACCGACTTTCCTATTTCCTGTTCTTAATTCTTCCTTTATCCTCTAGATCGGTAGCCAGGTGAGCTAACGGAGGTATAGCTCGGTTGGTGAACGATCTATCCGGACTTCCCATTCCCAACTGCTGAAATGTTACATGATGGCAGTGCTGGGATGTTACATGATGACAGTGCTGGGATGTTACACGGTCACAGCGGTGGAATGTTACACAGTAAAGAAGAGCCTAAACATAATCATTTTTTATTAAATATTCTCCACAGTAACAATAGAGCGTGAAAATACTAATTCAGCGAATCTGAAAGGCGCCGAAAATGTTGCGAAGTGTTGGAAAGTGAAAATAAAATAAAATCGGTGATAAGGCCTGTTAGTAAAATTAGGGTTAAATATCGTCAGATTAATATAACTTTCCTAGATTTATATAACTTTTCAGATTTGTAATAGTTTTATTATTAGTTTAAAGTTTGTTACTGTAAATTTAAATTATTTTTTTAGTGTCTTTATTAGAAGCCCGATAAGCGGCCCTGAAATTAAGATTTCTCATAAAAGTTGAGGCATTTACTTAAAATGTAAAATCAATGAAGACCAAATTTGTAAAATAAATAATTTTGTTATCTCTTAAAAATTTATAATTTCAACCCAAACTTCCTTCCATTTTTTCCCTTAAATGAAATACTGTTTGCCACATAATTTGTTCCTTACGTGGTGGCATATTTGCTTGTAGCATCTTTGTATACAATATATATATATATATATATATATATATATTGTAATACCAATTAATTAAGCCATGAATGGTTTTTAAATAATTTAAATTGTTAGCGAATAAATGAATGTTAGCAGTATTTAAGCGACCAAAAGCGACAATAGCGCTGAGCTCTGTTTCTTTGATGAAAAGCCGAGATGGAAATGCGCGCTAAAACTCGGGAGGCACTACGATAGTTAGTTGGTGCCGAAACATTGAAAAGTACGGAACAAGTAATAAAACTTGGGTAGTTCGCGGAGAAACATTGCGAGGAGCAGAACAAATAATAAAACTTGAGCAGAGACTAGACGTCGTTAATGTATTACCAGTTAAAGTTGTGAATTAATACAAAGTAAAACATTCACTTTAGTATTGCATCGTAAATATTGGAAAGTAAGAGCAGTTTTTTTCAGAATAGAACTTTCCAAAATCTTCGTGGAGAAATTGTTCCAGCAGAACATTGGTAAATTATTGTGTAGCGGAGCAGTCAACGAAATACAGCCAAACTTGCCAAATATTAGAGTGAAGTGTAGAATCAGTGAAAACCAAGGCCTGATATTAAAAATTAAAGTGTGTAAAAGTGTCCGAACGAGGTAAAATTGATTGTTCTGGTACCAGACCGACGGTACGTAAATAACATAATTTTTATAAATTTGTAAACAATAATTAAAAGGGTAATCAGATTTCGTTCAGAGTTCATTTAGTTCAGCTTTCATTCCACTTATATTTCATATTGTTTTTAGGTTAATTTTTTTTATATTTTAAATTGTTAATAGTCAAATTATACATTTATCGTGTCCTAATTATCGAACCCAGTGATAACCATGAGATTAAGAGATTTTAAACATATTGGATAGTAAATAATTAAAGTAAAGTTTTGTAAATTTTGACCATAGACTTGCGAACAAAGATAGGGCTAATAATGTGCAGTTTTAAGAAATAAAAACTTTTAATATTAATAATGTTATGAATCATTCCTTTAAATCAATTAAAGTTTACTAGTTGATTATTACAATATATATATATATATATATACATATATATATATATATAATTTGGCGCAGAATATTTCGACTTACTATGTGAAATGCGAGTTACAGAACCAGCGATGTTGGATTTTATATTTTATTAGATATTTGGAGTATGTATGTAGTTGTTGCATATACTCTTCTCGGGAAATTAATGAACAGGGTGCAATCGTCTAATCGTCAATTTCGGCAACTGTCACAGATGACATGTTTAGTTGAAGTGTTTACTCCGGATTCCTATAGGTCCATTGATAATTTAGTATGCAGAACCACGACTAATGATTTTACCAATTCAGAAATGGTCTGTCATTGCTTATTCAAAATCAAAACATGTTCGTTCTCAACAATGTCATCAGTAGTAGATGTGGCTGGACAGTGCTGCTCGTCTTCCACAGCTGGTAAATACTTCGCTAGAGTAAAACATTGTATGAAAGCCTTGTTTGAATTTCAGCTCCTAAAACACCTTTAAACATACAACCACACAAACTGATTGCGGAACGCTATTCTTCTGTGGTCGAACAGACAATGCTTAATTTTCAAAAACGCAGAACTGATACCGCCGTAACCAGCCATAAGCAAAGACAACGGTGACATCTATCAGATTGAAAAAAGTCGTATTGCCAAACAACAGACGATTAGAACAAAAGTGCATTTTCTTTTCGACTAACCTTCGTAATATATAGATATAATCGGAATTATATATTAATCTTACTTTACTTATAATACAATACTTTTTCAAACTTTCAGAAAGTGTTTCCTCATTCCTAAACTGGATAAAGGTCATATAAACATGGAGTATAATTATTAATGAAAGAATAAAATGAGACATTGTTTCTTATCAACAGTTTTTTTAAATGAAAGACAATAGCCGTGTGGATTAGTATCAAGGTCTAATTCTTGATTATGTTAAGTAGCAAAATATAATAAGGTTTTGGAATCTTATGTTGATTACGGTACTAAATTCTTGAACAATTATTTCCCGGGAGAAGCAGAAACTCTTGCCTAATCGTAGTAGATCGCACTGGAGGCCACGGCTCTGCCAATTTCTGCTTACAGAAAATATCAGCCTGATTCTCATTTAAGTGCGTCAATAAATTAGTGAACAATGCAACACGTTACCATGGAAATAAGTACAGCAGTGGTTGGAATGTTTCAGAAAGAACTACAGTATAGTGCACGTCTTAGGGGTTTTGCTAAACCGTATATTGAGGAATAAAATTTTAGATGGACATTAAATTATTATTGCGAGGAGTTACGCGCTGCAGTAAAGGAGATCGGAAAAACGTACAGAAAACCTGGAACTGAAATATTTAGATCTTAAACCTGAGTAAATTGGATGGCAGATATTACAAAAATGTACTTCCATATGTCAATTGTTTTAAAAATAACCGAGAGTACAATATTTAGTAAAAATGTGTGTTTAGTGTATCGCATTTTTCATACTGTATATCTGCCGAGAGATATAGATTATGATCTTAGTAGAGGAGGAATAGCGATATATGTGATTGACGAAAAAAGTTTTCTTGAGTTCAAAGCTAAGACAAACATACGAACGTCACTCCAAAAGTAATGCATACATTTATTTGAAACTTACATTTACATCCTACAGCTTTCCTATTTTTACAGTGTGTAGGTCCCTTAGAAACTAAATTACATTTTTCCACATGATCCGAAGCCATGTTGTTAACTCTCGGCACACTGTCAGGAGTTATTGCAGTGTTGGGCCCGCCGCTGCGATTAATATCCCGAATATTGTATGCCCTCTTTCAACACGTAATCGGTTTGCCCACCGACTAGCTGTACTGTGATTGACAGCAGCATTTCCATACACACACCCTTTTATTTTTATTTGTTGCTGCGAATACAATATTGATATAATTTCAGTTTGTTTCCACTGTACGGTTTATATTCTTAATTACATTTAGATTAAATCGTCGCAGTCGAGGAAGTAACAAGTATCCTCAACAAATCACACCATATTTTTTTCCCCAGAACCCACCGATTATTCAGACAATGCAAGATCTCCAGACATCTTTGACGTCTTTAACTGATTTAAATCTTCCCACTACTTTACAAACTCTTCAGAACTGCACGAACGTTCTTCAGACCATCTCCCTTATCTCGCCCATCTTAATCCACTTACTTCTCCAAGTACAAATAACCACTATTGTTACACTTCCCTTATAGATCCATTAATTAATCTACAAATTCCTCTCAAATCTACTTCTGAGAAACTGTAATTCTAATTCTAAACAGCTCAAACTAACATTAAAAGACATCTTCAACACAAGCTACTTAAATCACCTCCAACAACTGAATTACTCTGATTACTACATATGGAGAAAAAGCAAAACGCTCACAAAAACCTTTTGATGATATCCCTCAATGATATGGAAAACTGTGCCCAAAAATGGACCATCTACTAAATCAACAATCATTCCCTTTAACCTTCAAACGAAATACTCCATCAGAAACTCCTTCTTTATAAACGGCACAAAAATTCTTATCCAACAGACTACACCATATGTAGGCCTTATCCTCGATTCCAAATTATCATGGAAACCTCAGATAGCCCACATTACCTACAGAATCAACAACAAAATAAAACAACTTTTTCATCTCCTCAATAGAAAATCTCCCATTACTCTTAGCACTGGGAGTCCTATATCTCTCCATAATCCATATACCTTTGTGCCATATGGAGATCCGCTGCCTATTCCCACTCAAACTAAATCCAAACTAAACTAAACAAAATTCTCCGATTAATACAAATTCCCCCTGGTAACTTCGCAAATCAATTATTCACAAAGACCTTGAAATACTCCTAAATTCTTCCACAATTCACAAATCCACCAAGTCACTCCATCAATCACCCAAATCTAAGGATTGAGATTTTCTACAGTAACCCGCCTCCTCCTCCACAACATCGCATACTCAAAGGCAAACTCCTCATTGACATTATCCTCCCCATAAATGTCTCTTGAATCACCTAACTCTAACCCCCCCCCCCCACAAGCACTACATACTCCTTCATCATCCCCATATCCGCCTTATTTCACTTCAGAAACACCTAGTTTCCCCGATACGCAGCTATTTCCAATACAAAATGCCGTTAATCATTCGTTAATACATTATAATCAATACTCAGTTTCCTCGTATCTAACTTGGAATGACAATGGTCATCTTCAAGACCCTAAGATTACAAGTTAAATATTTACAAATTGTAAACACTATAATCATATTTTTGTCTACTATCAAAACTGTAAGTTTATCATGTCAAAAAAAGACTACTAAAGTTGAAATCCTTAATAACTACAGAGAACTTGCTATTTGCAATAATGAAGCTGCATTGGGCAACGAGTGTAACTCTATACTGCGAAACCAAAAACCGGGAATCCTGTTTGGTCTAAGGAAACCTGTGCAAGTAAAAGGAAAGTGTAGGGTGTCACATGCGGGTAAGATGATGTCCAGAAATCCGACCACCATGAACCTTCCCCGCTTTCATATACCAATAACTCCCAACACACTAATGTACATAATGTTCTACACGTTCACAACCGTATGAAATCGCAATTCCTATGTCCTCAACATATGATAAAGGCTTGAATTACAAACACGGAATAGATTTCAGCCTGGCTGCTCATAGAGAAAGAGCGATGGGATATTCGTTTACTTCCATTGGACCAGAGGGAAAATAAAAATCGTGTTGTGGTGAAAAACTTCCATCCATAAAAATGTTAGGCGCAAAAATTCTATATTGGTTCGTGATTTTTTTTAGCAGTTGGCATTCTGTGAAATAACTATAAATGTTATTTTAGCGACATCTAGAAACATATTTTTTTCGGGTTTTTTGATCTAAGGGACAGTTAAAAACACCTTTTAGCCACTTTAGACTTTCTAAGTGGTAACAGGTTTGCTGTAGTGGAGCTAAATCTGTGACGACGGCTATAGAGAATCTATTATGATAGTTCGTGGTATTGCAAGAAACGAGTTGGTAGTGAAGAGATGAGATATGGACGTGGGCAGACAATGTAAGTCATAAGGAGTTATGGTTAGTGATAACAGTAAGAAAATATAAAGTTAAAAGCTGAATTGTTCGAGTTGTATCAGGAGGAGTAATTGGAAAACTCCCCACTTGTCGTTGGAGCTGCCTAAATTAACTTTTACAGCTGGAAACAATTTCAGGAAAACCCCAGAACTTTCGTCCAGGTATAAACATATTATTAAATATTGATTTATTATATACCTGTTTATAAATCGGCAAATTTGGAGAAGTTGTGATACTTGAAGGCGTGTAAAACCTAAAGCTGCAATTCTTTATGCCATGTCCTCGATTATATTTTTAAAGGGAAGAACCATTAAAGTTTCTTGTAATCCCTTCTTTGGAAAAATATCCCTAAATTCTTCATATTTTCTAATCGAAACAAATTTTTCTAGTTAAGTTTTAGGTTATTTCCTTATAACTTAGCAAACAATTGGTCAAAATTTGATTGATAGATGGTTTCATTTAGAATAAGATGGTTTTTATTTCAAGTAGATATCTTTATAAACATAAAAGTTATTGCTAACTTCTGAAATCGCCAAAAACGCCCGACCCTCATAAATGAATAATGGCCGCTAAAAGCTAAAGTAGTAATAATAAATATGTAAAACAGATGTATATGTAAACAGAAAATGTACTATCAAAAATAAAATGCCAGCAAACACCCATTGGTTGATTTCATATGGATTGGCTCACAAGTGATCCGTGTTCCAGACTACGTTAGACATGCAGATATGGAATCGAGTTACAGATCTTAAACGCAGCAGCGGAGATCAAAGTTAACAAGCAAATCATGTATGATCACAACAGAACAGGTAAGAGATAATTCGTTAAATATTTGTGACAGGAACTTGTTAATATGTCACATTAATAGGCAAAATATCTCCCACCGTGAAACATCCCGCGAGAAAAATAAATAATGCTATTAATTTTTAGATTATATTGTTGTTAAATCATAAGAAAAAATTGAGTCACAATAATTTGTAACATAAAACTTTATTAAAGGATTACGAAGGAAAATTTCGAGTGCAACTGGAATTGAGTATGCGGTCGTACTAACCACTGGGCTATCTGTGTCGACTCCCGGACAGGTGCGAACTTTCTCTATTCGTTGGATAGATCTCAACAGACTCACCTACAATGCACGAAATCTTTTAAGGAATTTTGAGGGAATTAGACTCTAATATTCATTCAAAATTCTACAATATTTGATGTGTAGACTTTGGTGTGGGCACAGCCTGTTATAACGTCATACAAATAAAATATTCGCATAAGGCCAGGAACTGTAATGAGAGTTTATCTCTAATTTCTGTATTGTACGAAGAGAAAATTCGATTAACTTACTATGTATATACTTACTATTCATATTAGCAAGTCGTACAAAGCGGAATATTAGGAACATGAATTCAAATAGTATCGTAAACACTATTACAGACGACCAATTCTAGCACATTATTTTTACTATCCCATCATTTATCCATTTAACAAACTATTAAATTCTTGTATTATGTTCGTAAAGACAGCCAAAATGTATTCATTAGCTAAAAACTTCATTTAGCCCGTCATCCGACAGGCTACAATTATTCGTAATTTCCACGAGTCGAGATGGTTATGTCTGAAATTGACGAAAGCTTCCTTTAATAGTATTAAACGAACAATTTTAGAATAAAAATGGTGAATAATTGACGAGTTAAATAAAGAGTTTTAACTAATCAATGAAATTCTTGTTTAGCTCTTTTAATTCATAACCCAAAAGGAATTAATGTCGGTATAGAACTAATCTTAAGATTTTTTAAAAAATTTACTGGATAGCATGTCTCTTATATGAAAGAAAATACTGTATTGTTTTAACGTGCAAAATCTTGAACTTCAAAGTTCAACATGATGAGGAAGTGAGTATTGGAAAGCATAAGATGTCATCACAATTTTAATGCCAATTTCAGATATTTATCAGAGTAGTTCAATATTGGAAATTTTTCGACTTGTATATTTCGAACGACACACAGTAGTCAGAAAGGGGCTCAAAAACACACACATGGCCTTTTGGTTCTATTGTCACTTAAATATTAATCTACGTTTTTTAATTTTTTATGTTCAAGGATGAGATATAAAATAAATACAATGATTCTTATTGCAAAAAATTAATACACTAATATTAACGAACCTAGACAGTTATTTTTATATTTTTTATTTTTAACGTAATTTACCTTCACGAGGAATGCCGTTTCTGGAATGAGATATATTAATTTTTTTTGGCTTAGGTCGGTAATATAGGGGATCTGAAATAAATAAAAATCGGTTAAAAATATCAGTTAAAGTTTCCATTCTGGGAGTGTCATGCACGGTGATCTGGATAACTTTTGAATTCTTCGTTCTGTGTTATAAAGCTTCGCCCATAAAGTTCCTATTGGCAATTATTTTCTTAGCCGTGAAATAAAGTTTTATGAAGAATGGGGGTGAGAGACCAGAACGAATATTTTTCATTGAATAATTTGAATGTTTTCAATGCATATTCTCCAAACTTAACTGCATCAATATATTGCGAAATATTAATCGCTGATAATATAATACTGAATCGAAGGATAATTTCTACATATGTTATTCTAATTTCTAAATATTTTCTGAGATTTCCTTGTAGTATTCCATCATTAGAAGATTCAAATCCTCGTAGAGTTAAGAAGTAAACAATGCAAGCCATCTGCACGCCTCAATGTAGGTCAATAATGACAGATGATTAAAGAGTATTATAAGAAGTTAACTGTCGATGTTGGGGCTATTATTACGTTTCTTGATACCTGTGATAATCATAATAATGCTTTAAGAAATTATGTTAGTGACGCGATTTGTGAATTCTTAATGAAAAATCATAAGCTGGATACGTTTAAACTAGATAATTTTAAAAGACGGTCATTTCGCGAGGGGCGACTGATTGTTGCAAAACTATATTCTATATATTACATTAACAAAATATGTAAATACCAAAAATATGTTTTTTTTAAAAAAAATTCATCGTTAAAGTTCGTAAGTTACACTAAGATTTTAAATACAATCATTGTGTAATTCATTTCCATAATTTTTATTAAAAAATTCAAAATGTATGTATTTTCTTGTGTGAAATGTGTTAATAAATATCTAAAAAATTATACGGAATTTAAAAAATGTGAAAAACTTATGAGATATAGATATTATAACCGTTTTAAAATAAGTGCGTTTTCACAGCTTGCCAATGAGGCATATTTTACGGACAAATGACACAACTTTGAAGGCATTTTATACGAAAAAAATTACCACATAATGCTTAATTTATCTGATCTTCTTATTTGAACAATTAATAATTGATAAATTCTATGAAAAAATTATTTTAAACTTTTTTCTTCTATGGGCGTGTTTTGAGTTGTTTCCGACCACTGTGCGACGTTGGATAAATTCGTAGTTTACTTAGAAGCTTTATTAAAAAAAACAATGCTTCATCTCATTAATAACAGCTTAAGAACTGAGAAAACACAATTAGCGTCGTGCGTCGTCTTAATTGGAATTTGGCGAGGCAAACGTCGAGTGGTTTCTTATTACATTATGTACTGTAGCTTTAATAAACTGACACCTTCAAAAACTGATACCTGAAATATTTCCGTGGTGGAAGCTTCAAATAAACAGGCAAAATATATAAATATGATTGGTATTAACCCCATAGAAGAGAATGGTTGGAAAGTCGTTATATCTATGCTGTTTGTTGGAATATTTGCCATTTTATGACCCCAGTTGTGAATTTTCGATTAGCAACAAGTAACAATCAAACAACCAACTACTGATTAATTTTGTGAATTGCTGTTTATAAATATTACTTAATTTAATATTCAGCTTAAGCATGAATTGGAATTCGGTACTAAGTAGGCCTATCTATAAAACACAATCAAGGAATTATAACACCAAGAAGAGAAAATACATTTAGGAGAAAATAAATATTATAATAAATATAGACACAGTTTCCAGTTTCCACAAGGCTACGATTATGATCTATCAGAGTGCAATGAAATCCACAGATGAATATTCTGTGACATTACGCTGCAGGTGTGATGAAAATAAGAATCCGTGGCCGTGACGTCTTTCTTCCTCCACGGAGAACTTAATTTTTGTTTCTTAGTTAATCCATGTGACCGTGTAATGTACATTCTGAGTTGTAATTCGTTTTAATAATCGTATTTATCATACTCCTGTCTAAATTACTATGTAAAAATATTATAATAAAGAAAAAACAATGTAACTAAAGCACGAAACACTCATTTGTCTATAACGACACTTCGATACTAATTTTTCCCCAAAACGGGGAACAATCCATAAACGCCAATCAATTACTTTTATAATGTCACTTATTCGTCCACTTCGAAAAATTATTAAATTGTCAACTACACTTGACAAAATATTTTTTTTATCTATTTACGATTGTGAGAATTAGGAAAGAAGAACATAATACGAGAGCATTATTAGTATTGTTTTTTGGCTTTGTAAGGTATGTACTTGTATTTTTAGGGTTTTATGGATAATGTTAAATGTATTCATGTAACTTGTAGGTGTAGCAAAAAACCGATCACACATTGTATCTACGAAATCCATAATAAAGCCAGCGATGTTTTAGTCGCAACGACATAAAATCTCTGCGACGTCGATTTTTTATTCGTAGTGGCCAAAAATCGCAAGTGGGCGACTAGCCAAACGCACAAAAGGCCTACAATATTTTTTTCTAAACTTCTTAGCATCTGTGTTTGTTCCTGGATCGTAAGAAACATGTGTTCAACGTTTGGTAGAAATTACTCTAGGCGTTTAAGATTGTACGCGGAACTTTTTCATCCTCTTCCACCCCAACCCCTTAAGGGCTGAACTTAAACTTAATAGGCATGGTGAATGTCAGAATTAAACTAGGCGATTCCAATAACGCGAGATTCGACACCACTCTAGGTTGTTTTCGCTTTAATTTCATGTAATCCCCTTGCACATTACCTCTATGAATGTTCTTTTCGCATGCCGCTAGGGGTTGAAATTATACACTAATAACACCGGTAATGGCTTTATCAATCTTATCAACCCAAAAAACTATTAATTCGCCGCTAGGAAATTTTCGCATGGTTTTAAAATACCACCCCGTCCAACTCCACCCCGACTGTGTTAGTTCCCGTGTGTACCGAGGTTGGTTCCACTTGCTCCATGCGTTTAAAATTGTTATGCGGAACACACTTACATACACATCCATTTTTGTCAAAACTAAAATCATAATAATAAAACATCTCAATTTATTATAATATTGTAATTAAAAAATTGCCTTTAATAAGAAAAAATTCAAAAGTTTATTGCAAAAATATATATCGAATACACAACGTTTTGTTCTCTTCTAGGCCCTCATCAGGTAAGAGTTTCATTTAGGTTACAACAGGCAAGGCATCAGAACCTTTCCTCAATATTTTACTCTTTGATGATATTCAAAATTCTAAAATTTGTCCTAACTGATAACTATAAGACGAAAAATAGTCGTTGTATATATATATATTTATATATAGTAGTAATTACAAATGAATACTTGTTAACAATTAAATTTTATCAGGCTATAATGGACTTATTTCATCAGTAGACTATTACAATGCAAAAACATAAAATATGAACTTTAAATACTGAACGAAATTCGAAATATGATGACAATATCTTTACTTATAAGTTTACAGATAGTAATTCTGTGGAATTTTACCTTACTGTCTCTGGTACTCAAGGATATTGTCTCGTTCGTACACACACATTTATTGCACTTTATAGACAGGCCATTTTATACACCGACTCTAATCAACACTTTTAGTTTGCAATAGTTGGTTCACTGTCCGTTTACGAAATCCTATTAGCTCGTTCCGAAGATTGTTAACTGCTGGATGCAGTTACCTGGACTTCCAAAATTGAATAAATAGTTCGATTCCAAATAATTTAGACTCAACACTCTAAATATTTGGCGTTGAATATTACGTAGTTATCTCACAGACTGCAACTTGTAAAATGTTTTAACTGTTTTAGCTGTTGTTACATGTATCCAGACACTTTCTGGATTTTATACTTTTCGTCTGTCCACTGCTATACTGGAGCTCGCCTCCCCACAGGACTCTGCTCTGCGCGTCTAGCGAACCAACCTCTACAATACCCACAAACATTGCATTCTTGTGTACGACTTGTGTTTCATGCAGCTAACAATGCGAGTCTAAATTTTTGTTTATTACTTAATTATTTCCTATTAATTACATCCATTTTTATTAATAAGTATTCTAAATTTCTGAAAACGGCTGAGAGCTAGTCGTAGACGAAGAAAACTTTACTTAGACAGTCAACGGACGATCGGAAAGCTTGCCGAAAGATTAGGTCCGTGCTAATTTACAGATAGCTACAGTATTAACCCAGTTGATGGATCTTTCCTCTTTACAAATACGAGAAAACGGTATAATGTTTCAGTTCGATTTTTGAAGGAATGTATCACTCAAAAAATTATATGAGCAGGAATCGGTGAAGAATTTTGGGAATTGATATAAATGGCAATCAAACAAACAGTCAGTGACGAACTAGAAGAGAAAGAGTGGGGGACTCGATTTTCGAGAGTATTGCTGGATGTAATTGTTTTGGGTTCTGAAACGGTCAGGCGAATGAAACTGAAAGAATGCAATATATGAAAGAAACCTGGCGACGAGTGATTCATCCATGAGAGACATCATCCAGTCGCAACCGTCAGCAGTCCGTCTATCTGCTTGACGATGTCCTTAAGTCATGAATCAAATACCCTCGTATAATCAAACTTTACCTTTTGTGGCATTTATTTAATGATCAATTGTGTGAATATCGTATTCCGATTCTGGACCCATCAGGTAAGATTTGAAAGTCGAACATGTTATTTTCATTAAATATTTTATTACTTTTAATTTTGTCAATAAATTTATAAATACATATTTAATTTAGCTGTTTTAAAATTTTGGTGTAGAAATTACCCAATCCTATTGTAATGATAAAAGTGATCCTAAGTAAGCTTCAACCTAAATCACCCCCTTTTTGCAATGTCTGGAAACGCCCATATAATAATGATTCCTAAAACAAACAAACCCAAATCCTGTCCCAATAGTTGTTATCCTATCAGTTTTATCCAAATTATTCGATAAACTTTTTCTTCCCCTCCATGACAACTAATTAAACCACGTCATACGGCTTTATACCAAAACACTCGAGCATACATCTACTTTACTCAGTGACATCCTACATCAACAATTCCTTCGAAACCCAGAACTCGTGCATTGCTGCCTTCCTGAATGAAGAAAACGCTTTTGATAAAGTACACCACCAATGACTAATATTCAATAACAACTATCCACTTACAGCTTCCCTCTTCAGAATCCTTACTATCTTACTATCTTACAAACCGCTCCTTCTCTATCAAAACTTTCCATTCCCTATTTCCTGTGGCGTCCCTCAAGACAGCAGCCTAGGCCCTTTCCTTTTCAATCTCAATTTCCACGTCATAGCTTAAAACCATTCTACTAAAACAGACTCGGGCTCCAAATAGCTACAAATCGCCCTCAATGATATCGAAAACTGGACCCAAAAATGGACCATCGCTATAAACTCTACTAAATCAACAATCATTTCCTTTAACCTTAAAACTAAATACTCCCTCAGCCACTCCTTTCTAAACGGCACTAAAATACCTATCCAACAAACTACACCATACCTGGGCCTTAGTCGATTCCAAATTATCATGGAAAACTCGTTAACCCACATTACCTCCAGAATCAAAAACAAAATAAAAAAACTTCCCTCTCCTGCACAGAAAATCCCCCATATCACATAACACTAACACTATCCATAGCCCCTCCATATATGGTCGTTCTCACGTGCCATATGAGGTTTCACCACCAAGTAAATCCAAACTAAATAAATCCAAAGTCTCCGATTAATTTCAAATTCCCCCTGGTAACTTCGCAACTCAGTTATCTACAAAGACCTTGAAACCCTAATTTGTATCAGAATTCATTAATCCACCAAGTCCCTAATGAATTCCTCCATCAACCATCCAAATCCAACTATTGAGCTTTTCTACAACCCGCCCCCTCCTTCACAAAATCTCAGACACAGACGCAAACTCCTATTGGCATCATCCTCCCCCTAAATCACACTGAAATACCTTAACTCTAACCCCACATCTACCCCTACTGGCATTACATACTTCCTCATCGTCCTCATATCCTTATTGCACCTTATAAACAACACCCAGTTTCCCCGATGCGCATTAATACATTGTAATAAAAGTTCTTCAGTTTCTCTCGTCTCAAAAAGGGAATGGTAATGTTCATTTTCAAGACCTCAAGTTTACAAGTTTAATATTCTTAAATTGTAAATAATATATTTGTATATTATCAAAACTGTATGTTTTATTAAATAAATTACAATATATTTTTAAATAAATAATAAAAACCATAAACAACCCGATTCCCCAGGATTCGTGATCACTGACATTAGCAACTACATGTACCTGTCTTATATACTTGAGTAACTCAAAGGTAATGTATGATTCAGTGTATAAATTTTTTGTAATAATTCATATGCTACATTAAATTCTTTAACTGCATTGGACGCGAACAACGGCTGATAAAACCAGTAGCGGTTAATAGAATTTAAAAAAATTAACGTAAACAACTGAGAATTGCCTGGAAAGTGTGAATTAAATTTTTACAGTCATTAGTGAAAAGATAGATGAGGTTCATCGCTCTCAAGGTGGGCCGCCGAAATCAATAGTGGCGAATCGTGGAAGCCTCAGAAAGAGAAAAACATCGTTTCAACGACTGATTGATGGATGGTATTTATAATCAAATTATACATTTACATTAACTGGTACAACTGTGAAACACAAAAGAAGGAATCCAGATGAATACACGTAATTTTATAAATAAAAAATCAAATAAGTTGAATGTTGAACTCGATAGAGTTGATTAGTACGGGATCGTGTTTGTTGTTTCGTAATAATCATATATTATAATACCTGATTTTGAACTTATTAAAAACATTTTATTTACTTTGCTCCACAGTTAGGAATTGGTCAATGTTATCGTGATACAAATATTGATCAGAGCACCAGATATTTTCCCAGTCTATTAAATTTTTTAATACAAAACCAACAAAAGTAGCAGAAATCAACAATATCTACTGCCTAAATCTCTAAATCATACAAATTGAATGTTTCTTTCTACGCCCAAAAATGTAGATAAACTCTTTATACTTTATAACTTTACTATTAAACTCTTCAATACTCCTAGTCCGACCCCATGGTGCCCTCTCCCCTCCTATAACACAAACTGACTGAAAATAAAACTTCAATACTGTTCGGCCTTCGTAGCTCGACACACGGCGACCTCTGTCCTCGACGAACACCAAAATCATACTGATAATTTTACTCACTAAAATTCATCCCCTTTACAAGGTTGTCACTGTGAGAATTATCAAACAATAAGTCTTACGCTATCTAGTGGTGAGACATTCACATCGTCCGGTCTCCTACACGACATCGACGACAGGGCAATTCGGCACACCGCGCCACTGACAATCAAAACAACAAAAACGTCCATGAATACTCTCAATCCGCTGTACTCACGATACACAGTACCTGTTTGAATATTCTTTCAAATACATGGCCATCATCTTACGTAACCAAACTGTATAACTGAACGAATTAAAAAATTCAAATCAATATTGGTGTATATTACAATATATTGTAGTAATTGGTAATTAAGACATTGTTCTAATTGGAAATTTGGATTGTAGAGGACTCATTATTAGTGGATATAGAGCGGACGCCGCAACAATCCGGCGAGGCAAAGAAAACATTGTTGGGCAGTTGAGAGAGTTTACGCGCTCAAAATCTAAGAGACGAAGTTTTACAGTTGGGCAGCGGACAGCGAACAGTTCGAAAGCTTTACAGTGGGGCAGTCAGAACGAAAGAATGTGGTCCAGTTACAGACATGCTCTCAAATATTGAAAAGTAAAGCAATCTTCAGTTGGGAAGGAGAGAGTGCAACTAATGTTATATTCGGTGGTCGAGCGAAAATTCATCATGCTGGCCATAGACAAACCAATGAAAGACCTTTTCAACTAAAGTTACGAGATCTGCAAATCCAGGTTGCAGCAAAGCATCGAGAACCTACCAAATTGTGTTAGACCAACTAACAAACTACGCCAATTAGAATTTGTTGACATTTAGAGTCTGTGAGTACTAGAATCAGTGATATCCCCAAATTTTGTGCACGAAAAACCTAAAATGAGACCTGGGCGGCCATAAGTAGAGAAAACTTTAAAATAATTTGTAAACCACTTTTAAAAGATAAAAGTCAGATCGTTCTTTAATTATTTAAATATCGATAAAATGAGATCGTTAATTCTTTATAAATTTAAAACTGTGTAAATTCAATCTGTAGTATTATTTCTTCTACAACAAATTTCGTCTATGTTTCAGACGCATTAACTTCCATAAAAGGTAAATGTAATTTTGATTGTATAAATTCAGCCATTTATCAAACCCAGTTTAAGACCCTGAGATCCCAAATATTTCGTGTATTTTATGTGTTTTAACTTTGTTAATAAATTTTGTTTGTTCATTAAAGTTATAATAGTGTATTTCATTTAAAAGCGCACAGCCCACAGCCATTATTATATAAATTTAATTATTACAATATATTAAAGATAAATATGTATATCTGGGGCAAGCAACCGATAAATAAGTTCACGGGTACTTGCGGCAAAAATAATAATGAAAATGGATTCATAACTGCCGAAAAATTAAAAACTAATTATTTAATTATTCGGGAAAATGACATTTGATCCAGGTTGTAATGTTCGGGTCTCATGACATGAATGAGTTTATTAAAACATAATATGTGGCAATGCATTTATCAACTGAATAATTCGTTTAAGTGTACTGGAAAGTTCGCCAACCTTACCTGTATGGATCCTGCAGCTCGTCAGTCACGAAATTAAGGAAGTTCCATCCTCCGAAGGCGAAGAGGCCGGAGTAAAAGGCCAGGGCCAAATTAGATACGTTATAGTTAGCTTCCGACGTATGTTCGAGGTACTCAGTGTGGCCTGTAAGTACAACAAAGAAAATAAATAACAATGGGATTCACCAAAGGACTACAAATTAATAGACATTCAACCGCAAATTTGAATCATAAATAAAAAGCAAATTGAATTAATTTTCATTTAATATTAAAATTTGCGTCCATAAACGAAAAATAAATAATATTAAAATTGAGGAAAAAATTGAAAAATTTGTATAGGTATATCTGTGTGAAATATTTATTACGTCTGTCTATTTGACATTTAATATTTTCATAGTAACACAAATACTCTGTTACACATAAATTAAAAATAGAAAAAATTTAAACAAAGCTGTTGTTGGCGCCGCTCCGTGCAGATGTAAAAACTTGTTTGTCTTAAGAAGATAATTGAAGGGATTGCTAAAGTGAAAGAAATACTAGAGTCAACGTAACGCAGCAGTGATGTTACAAATTTCTCAACCTCCTGTGCAAGCTATTAAAGCACAGACATTATTCTTCTGGCGGCGAACAAGAACAAAAACTTACAGTGTTAAGATAAATTGTGTTGGGAAAGAACATGACGTTGAATCTGCTCTACGAATGTGGTTCACTAATGTTCGTGAAAATATCCTTGTGTTGCTGGTTCCCTGAAGCGTCAGAAAACAGAGGAGCTTGCTGAAGAGTTTGCAGCAACAGAAGGATGGTTTCATCGTTGGAAGGAATGGGAAAACATTGGCTACAAATGAACGCACGTTGATGCTGATCCGACTGCAACTGAGAGATGCTTGGAAGAGGAGTGGCTAAAAGTTATCTCTCATTATTCTCCCGGGTATGTGTGTAGAATGCAGATGAAACTGGACTGTATTTCCGTGCTCCACATCAGCACACATACTTGTTTAAGAATGAAAAAGCTAAAGGCTGTAAAACAAGCGAGGAACATATAACTGTTTTGTGTTGCGCAAATATGTCTGGCGATAAAGAAAGATTGTCGGTGATTGGCAAAAGTAACAACCCAGAATGCTTTAAATGTGCTAAATATTTTCCTGTTAATTATCATGGAACCTCCAACGCATGGATGACAGCTTCCATATTTCAAGAATTAATATTCAAATAGGATAATAAGCTGACTGGAAAATTAGTTTTGTTGATTGACAACTGTGCAGTACACAGAATGAATTGTGAATTAAGGAACATAAATGTTGTTTTCCAATCGGCCCAACACGACTTCAATAGTACAGCCATGTGAACAGGGAATCATTCGAACTTTGCCATAAGATGAGCGCAAGAATTCTTGACAAGACAGAAGGCACACAAGGAATGAGTGCTAACGTTGATGCCATACGCCGATTAGCCATGTCATAATATAAAGTGTGAGAAAATTCAGAACTGTTTTCGGCAGGGTGGATTTTCCAGACAAGCATCACTGGACCATCAAACATGACAGAAAACGAATTTCGGTAATGCATTTCTGTCGCTGAAAACATTACATCTACTGCGGAGAAAGAAGACGACATATGTAAAATAGTTACTGCTACAGGCTTGCAAGTAACAGCAGGAGTGTGTGAAGAAGAAGTAAATTACGGCAATGCCGTGGAAACATCTCAACCACCAACAACGGCTCGAATGAGGCAGCGACACAAATATTGCGACGTGGTGTACTGCAGAGGTCTGTTATATTTTTATTATTATTAAATATTGTAATAATCAAATAATAGCCTTAACTAAATGAAATATTAATCAAAAGGATAGGCGTTAATTACATGAATGATTAAACAAGAATTTACAAATAAAATATAATTTATTATCAAATTGTGGCTTCAAGAATCAAAACAATTACAATTACAATTTTAATATCTCAGGGTCTTTACTGGGTTTGATGATTATAACACGATAAAAGAAGAATTTGACTAATTAATGATTCAAAATATTATTTCCTTAAAATTAAAAAAATAAGTCGATCAATGAAAGAAAACTAGAATAAAGCGAACGAACGAACGAAATCTGACTCTATCCTTTAATTAGCGTTTACAATAGTTTGGGTTTTATTACTTACATACTGTTCGTCTGGTACCAGCATTCTTTGTTTCCCCTACTCAACACGATAAATGAAAATCGTTATTTACACAGATTCTAGTTCTCACAGAATGTACACGCTCACCGGCGAATAGAACGCAGACAAATTTCCGGAACCTTGGATGAACCTCTCCTTGGTCAGCTATCGGATGTCGTCTTCCCCTCTGTGTAAAATTGTTCGAATTTGCCTTATTACTGGAACTGATGATTTGCAGATTCTTTGTAGACTTATACTGTTATTTTTATTGATTTGAAATAGATTGCAAGGTATCTCGGTGAAAAATTTGTTATAATGTGCCTCCTTTCCTGGCTGGCTGTAGATGTTAACTGCTCAGACTTTCGTGCGCGCAAACACCATTTCGACTTTTTGACAAAGCAGCCGAGCTCGCTTCTCCATTGTTGCTTTGTTCGATCAGACCGCTATAATGGATTTATCAAACAATTCAAATTTTATGTCCAAACAATTAATGGCCTAATTAATTGTCATTACAATATATTATACTATATTTATCTTGTGAAGCACATTTTGTTTCACCTCCTGTACTTTTATTGGATATTGATTAGGTCTCTCGGCCTCTTTCTTTTTAATCGGCGATGTTGGATGTGAGGTGGAGGAGAGGCAGCTGTATCGGATATTAACGGGTTGGGGTGAATTTTCTTTTTTATATTGAAGTATGTATTTGGTTATTGTTTGGTGAGGTCACTACGGATGCGGGAATTTCAGAAGTATAAGGGACAGTTTGTCATATAACGAAGGATTTTATTTTGGGATGTTTGGACCTTGTTGTTGTTTGTTTTGGCTCAGAAATCCAAATGTTACAGCCGTACTTCCAAAATGGAGAAATAAGGGATATATAAACTATTTTTTCATTGAAAGCGATAAGGAGAATTAGGATTAATTAAAGGTTTTAGTATTTTAAAGCGGTGAGTGATTATTTTTTTCATGTTACTTGTGTGTTGGGACCATGTTAGTTTTGAATCGAGTATTAGTCCAAGGTATTTATGGTTTTGTTTGGTTGGAATTGGTGTGTTGTTAATATAAATATTGCTAGTGAATGGAATTTTTTTAGGAAAAAAGGAACTGTGATGGATTTTTTTTATTTATGGTTATTCTCCAATTATTAGTCCAAATGACTACATGGTTAATGGTAGTTTGCAGTTGTATTGGAGCCGATTCGTAGTCACGGGACTGACAAAGTATGGCTATATCGTCGGCAAATATGGCAGTTTTAGTTACGGTTGTTTGATGTATATCATGGATATGGATGGAATATAGGAGTGGGCCACGGACACTGCCTTGAGGAAGCCCTGAAGGAATACAGTATATTAGGAAGAAATGCTTTTGATATTTGACAAGGTAAGAGCGGCTTGTAAGGTAGTTTGGATAGGAGGTTAAAGTAGGGTGTGGATAGGTGAAGTTTTAATTTGAAAAGGAGTGAGGGATGGTGGACCTTGTCGAAGCTTTTTCAGAATCCAAGAATGTGGCTAAGCATATATTTTTGTTTTCAAATGTTTTAATGTATTGTTACTATGTTAAGAAATTGAGAAGCACAGGAGTGATTGTTTCGGAATCCAAATTGTTGTGATAAAGGTAGTTTTTCGAATACTTTTAACGGCGGGTCTGTAATTGCTGCGGTTGGATTTTTGTTTATTAGGTTTGATAATTAGTATTATAGTTGCAATTTTCCAGTTATTGGGAATTTTCGATGTTTTTAGTATTGCGTTATAAATTTGTGTTAGTAGGATTAGGGCTTTTTTTTGGTAGAGCTTTTAAGTGATTGGTGTTTATTTGATCAATTTCTGGAGGTTTTTGGATATGGATATGGTTGTCACAATGTTTTTTCAGGTAAAGGAAGTTTCTGATTTAGTATTATTGTTCATTGGGGAAAGAGATAATTGAATGTGAGAATCAAGAGCAGGGTTGGTGGGTGGATAGGGTGTAAATTGAAAGAAGAGAATTTTTACGAAAATATCTACTTTTCTGAGGTATCTGTAAGTATTGTTCTGGTTCTTGTCCAGATGGACTTATCAGTGGTGTTGAGGAGGGAGAGTTTTTGGTGGTAGACCTGGATGCTGATTTCCAAATTTTGAGATGTATTCTTTTTAGAGATTTGATTGAATTGAGTTTTTACGTTCCATTTTTTTCCGTAGTTGTTTTGTGTATTTAAGAAGGTTTATAATTTTTTCCTGCAGGCTGCGATGGTAATATAATTGTTGCTTCTTTGATTGCTGTTTTGATTATAGAAGTTAGGAATGATGTTGCTGCATTAATTTCGCTTTCGCTTCAGTTATGGATCAGTTGTTTTATAGATTCCAGTCTATGGTTGTGATGGATAGCTCAGAGAGGTTTAAGTGGTCTGAGGACAATTCTTTTTTTACGTGAATATTCGAAAATAAATGGTTTGACTTTGTACAATTAAAGAAATTAAAGGAATCGGGAGTGGTATTGTTATTTGGGTAGAAAGTTGGTTCTTTTGGGAATATTGGGGTGAGATTTATGTTGTTTATGTAATTGTTTAGGATTATTCCTCTGGGAGAGCAGATTCTTGAGTCGAAGTTTGATGCTTCTCATTGTAATTTTCCGCTATGATTAGCACAGGTCTGTTGCTTTTCAAAGACATTATTATTATGTGATTTACATTAATGGAATCCTCAGATAAATCCAGAAACAACCCGTAATTGAGGACCTTTTTAAATTATAGATAATACCCGACATTGTAATGTGTTACAATGTCTATGTAGTCTTAGTGATAAAATAAATTATCATTTCTTGGTAAAGGCATAAATGAATAATATTATGAATGGATGTATTCTCAGTAGTAAACTACAGAAGTACTAGTAGCTCTCTTTTTCATTTGGTAATCTTCAATTATAATTTTTCTACTGTTATGAATCAGTTAATGTTATATTATCTGTGACCGAAAATAATAACAATAAGTGGCGTCCATTGTATATGAAAGAGACTGTGTAATAGTTTATATAACTTATAAAAACATTTATTTGGTTTTTAGCTTCAAAATATATTATATTTTGTAATAATAATAGCCTATCCATGATCTTTTATATAAATTCTAACATTCGACACTCAAACTGATTAAACAAAATATCATAATACACAGGTAAAACAAAATACATACGTTAAAAAACGTACAACAGGCGGAAACTACCAAGTCCAAACTCGCAGAACGCTCAGGGGATGATGAACATACATTTTAGTATTACAATTATCTGTTAATTGTTCCCTTTACAAATTCAAGTGTTCAGTCCCACATTTTCTAAATCAGTTATTTCATTAAGGCGTGTTCGGACTCGTGTGCCCCAGCTACGATCCTTAATAATTCTTCCCTTGACAACGAACTAAGTTTTAATTGTTCTAAGTTGGAAAAATATTTTCCCTTTTATAAAAATATATACTAATAAAAAACGACTTTTTACAAAAATTCGTTGTCAAGTTTTTTTATAATCTGGAAGGCGACAAACACAGGAGGATAATGCTACATAAAATAAACTTAAAAAATGTACCTTTAAATGTGTCTGAATAAGTACGGTCATAACATTTTCGAATTACATACCAATAATGTACTTTAAAAAGTATTAAATTGGAAACAATCTAGCAGAACGTGTGTCTGTAATTGTAAAAGATGGCACATTGGAAATAAAATACTGAAAACTAATAGTGGAATAACTCGTGCACAGAAATTGTCTCTTTTAAGCTGTTAAATCGCGTACGAAGCATATTTAGGAATTAAATACATTTATTAATAATTTTTGTCACCTAAATTATCAACTGGCCTCATCATTTTCTATCTCATGTAAACTGTAATTCAAATTATAATTTGTAGAAGTCCCAATGTGTAAACTTGATTGATCGGACAGGCGGAACGAAATCTGATACTGCATCTTCGTCGGCCTAAGGTTAACTGAAAAGACAATGGCCTTAACACGAGGAAACGCATTACGTAACTGTTTGGCGTGGATTTTTATACTCTGTTCCTGTAAACATCTAGATGATATAAATGAGAGCTTTCGACACGAAACACGACGCCCAACATCAAACCAAATACATATTTGTTCAATATAAAAAAGACATAATTCACCCCAACCAGTTAATAATATCTGATACAGCTGCCTCTCCTCCACCTCACATCCAACATCGCCGATTAAAACCAAAGAGACCGAGAGACCAAATTAATAACCAATAAAAGTACAGGAGGTGAAACAAAATGCTCCACAGGATATATATATATAGTATAAAATGTACAAATATCACAACTGTAAAATCATTAGATTGTAAAGAATTAAAAAAAGAGATCAGAATACAAACGTTTGTTCCAAAGGAAAAGCGACTGATGCTAAATAAAATACAAGATGTTGTTTATTTCTATTTTACATGACTTTATTCAAAATAGTCTCCTTATTAGTCAATCCACAACTGGAAGCACTGGAAAAATTGTTCGAAACAATTCTGAAACTCAACCTTTGAAATTGTTTACAATAGCCATGGTCGTAGCCTTCGTGAAATCCGAAATCGTGAAGAAAGGTCTTCCTTGAATTGCCATTTTCAATTTTGGAAATAACCAGAAGTCACACAGAGACAAATCGAGAGGATGCTCAAGCAGCGTCATTCATTTTTTAGCCATGAAATAACGTACCATCTTGATTTTGTGCGTCGGTGCATTGTCGTGCAACATGTTCCTTGACCCCTGTATTCTGGTCGAACCCGAACAATCCTCGTCCATAAACGAATTAAAACAGAAGACGTAATCAGCATTCACCACCTGACCTTCCGGAGCGAATTATTTTTGAATCAAAGAAAAGTGAGCAGTGCCTTGACACGTCTTTCCTGCATAAGTATCTTCGGTCTCAGAAATTCTGGAATTTCCTATTCCGAGATTTGTGTGGCTCGTACTCGTACTGTTTTATCACCTGTTACGAAGTCTGGGTTCCTAGCAGCCGATCTTTTCATATCTTAGCAGTGTTCTACTTGCAATCGTTCTGATCGTGAGGCTCAAAGCGACAACAAATCTTTTGCCCAAAACTTCATTTAGAATAAGATGCACAGAGTTCCTCAGCGAGCTACATTCACGACGAGCATTCCGAACAAATTCAACCACGTCTTGAGCATTTTCTTCTGCTCGAACTGCCGATGATGCTCCTGGACTTCGATCATCTTCAATGCTCTCTCTGCCATGCAGAAACCTTGCATACCACTTAAAAACGTTTTTACGACTCATTGCTCCACTACCATACCCAGTTTGTAACATTTCTAAAGTGTCTGTGGCACTTTTACCCAATTTACAACAAAACCTTTTTTTAGTTGTGTTGCTCTTGGCTCTTCTTCGTACCTGACGAAAGGAACACGGATCCCAGAAACGTTGTGTGGTATTTAAATTATAACTTTTTTGTCCGAATTGTCTATCTTTCTTATTCATAATTTTCAATCAAACGTAAATTTTTCATTTTTAATAAAATATATGCTGATATATCCAATATTTTTCTTGGAATTGACTCTTCCAGGAAAGTGTCGAACTGTAAACAACTCTTCTCTTCCAGAACATCGTCATTAACGACGAAATGTGCCTGTCAGAAGTCACACAACTTTCGGTTAAATATAAAAAAAATTGTTCAATGAATAACAACCCGGAGATGAAATTATGCTTTGCGATATCTTTCGAATAATAAACTGCAAAATGAGCGATTGAATCATAGCCGCATGGGAATGTGTCTTTGCTTCATTGCCAAAGGGTTTTGTAAATAAAAAACCAAATATAGACAAAAGTCAAGTTTTGAGGAATTGGTTGAAGGTATATTCTATTAGAGTAGTCTGCAACTAACGGCGAGCAGTGAGATTTTGTGCTGCCCTCCAAACAAAACCGAATGACAATGAAAAATTTACGTGTTTTGAAAATTAATAATAAGAAAGATGGCCAAATATAGACAAAATAAGTGATGATATAAATATATATATATATATAATGTAGTAATTATATCATCACTTCATTTGTCTTTATTTTGCTATCTCTCTTAATAATTTATTATTTATTTATTACAAAACTTTTATCCTGAGATTTTCGGTTGGTTACATATTGTATACACTATATATAATTTAAATTATGTACATAATTAACATATGCACTTGGTAATTATATTAGTCCAGTAACTAACTTAACTTGGCAGTTTTTGGTTTCCTTAATTTGTCTTTCTGAGGGGCATACATTGTGGGAGTATGAGGGGTCACTGGTGTAGTTTGATAGGTTCGATAGAATAAGTGGGTGGGGTCTAGGTGTGATGATGGGGAGGATTATGATGTGCCTGAGTATTCTAGGGGAAGAATGATGTCGATTGGGCGTTTTCTTTTGACGCAACGTGTTGTGGTGGGGGAGGATTGCTGGATCGTAGTATTAGGATGATTGAGGTTGCTTTTAATTAGGGAGGTTACGGATTATATGATTAAGGAGTTGACTTTGGAAAATGTACTGTGGTTTTTTTAATTTTTTTATTAAAATTAACTCTCAGGACGGAGAATTTGCAGTTGTGATATTTTAACGTAATAAAAGTGTTTACAATTTGTAAATATTTGACATGTAAACATGGGGTCTTGGATATGACCCTTGTCATTCCAAGTTACAGACTAGAGATACCGACTAACTTGTTTACAACATATTAACGAAGGTTAGCCGGCATGATGTTTGGGATCAATATGATCATCGGGGAAACTTCGTATAATGAAATTCATTAAGGAGGTTATGGGGAAGATGGGAAGAACAGATATTTAGGGAATGTGTAGTTCCTGTTGGTAGGTAGGGGTTAAAGTTAGGCAATTCCGGTGTGATTTAGGGGGAGTTTACGTTTTAGTCTGCGATTTTTTGAAGGAGGGGGCGGGTTACTGTAGAAGAGATCAATGGTTGGATTTACATGGTTGATCGAGATATTTATTAGTGACTTGCTGGATTTATGAATTATGACAGAAATTAGGCGACTTTCACGGTTTTTGTGGATAACTGAGTTGCGAAGGTACCAGAGCGAATTTGATATTAAACGGAGAATTTTGTTTTGTTTGGTTTGTATATTGTTGGAGCGGCAGTGGATCCGCATATGGCACATGAGTACGACCATATGGGGCGGATTAAGGATAGATAGAGGAGTCTTTTGGTGCTAAGGGATATGGGAGATTTTCTGTTGATAAGAGGGAAGAGTTGTTTTATTTTGTTGTTGATTCTGGAGGTAATGTGGGCTATGTGAGGTTTCCATGATAATAATGAATCGAGGATAAGGCCTAGATATGGTGTAGTTTGTTGGATAGGTATTTTGGTGCCGTTCAGCAGAAAGGAGTGGTTGAGGGAATGTTTGCTTTTAAGTGTGAAGGGAATGATTGTTGATTTGGTATGGTTTATGCTGATTCTCCATTTTTTTTCGTCCAGCTTTCAATATCATTGAGGGCAATTTGTAGTTCTCTATATCATGTAGGTCTACTTTCGGCTATCTGGAGCCCGAGTCTGGAGGGAATGTTTGTAGGAGTATGGCAAGGGCATCTGCAAAATGTTGTTTTAGTAGACTCGTTTTAAGATATGTCGTGAAAATAGAGGTTGAAGAGGAAAGGGCCTAGGATGCTGCCTTGGGGGACGCCAGAGAAAATAGGGAAGGAATTTGGAAGGGTAGTGTTAAATTTGACAGAGAATGCGCCGTTAGTAAGATAGTTAGTAAGGATTCTGAAGAGGGAATCAATACGTGGTTCTTTGATTTTTGAAAGTAGTGATTGATTGGTGGTGAAATTTATCAAAAGCTTTTTCTGCATCCAGGAAGGCAGCAACGCATGAGTTATGAGGTGTGGAAGGAATTGATGTTACTGATTAAGTTGATAGGATCACGAGTGTTTGGGTTACGTCGTATACAGCAGGAAGAATGAGGTGCGTTTATTTCTTGCCAACGAGAGGAAGGAGTTTTTTTTAATAATTTCGATAAAGGAGGAGTCTGATGGGTCTATAACTATTGGGACAGGATTTGGGTATGTTTGACTTAGAGATCAGTGTATGGGTGTGTTTCCAGGCTGTTGGGTAATATGTTATAAGGATGATTGCATTGAAAATGATTGTTATTAAGGTGGAAGCTTTCTTAGGGAGGTATTTCAGGTGGGGGGCAGTGATAAGGTCGTGACCGGCAGTGTTTCTTTTTTAATTTGTCAGGGTACAGTGGATTTGGGGAGGAGTGAATATTTTAGGTAGAGGTAACAGTTGAAGAGTTTGGAGGAGCAATTAACCTAAATTTGCAGTTTTGGGTTTCCTTAATTTGTCCCTCTGAGAAGCATACAATGTGGGATTATGACAGTTCACTGGTGTTCAGTTTAATAGGTTGGATAGAATAGGTGGGTGGGGTCTGCGCGTGTGATGATGGGGTGGGTTATGATGTGGCTGATTGTTCTGGAGGTAGGATGAGGTCGATTGGGCGTATTCTTTTGAGGTGACGTAAGTGTGTAGTGGGGGGGGGGGTATTGCTGTGGAATTGATGGATCGTGGTGTTAGGATGGTTGAGGTTGCTTTTAATTAGCGAGGTTACGGATTTTATAATTAAGGAGTTGACTTTGGGAAGTCTGAGGTCGTGGTAGATGATGGAAATTCTTAGGTACCTGGGAGTTAGTGATGGTGCGAAGTATTGTTTTGTTTTGGCTGAATGGGTTTTAGCTGTTACTCCCCACATGGATGAGTACCAGGTGGGTTGTATTATGGAGAGGTATAAAAGGCGCTTTGTACTGATAGTGAGGGGGGCTTTTCTCTTTAGGAGGGGATATAAGCTATGAATTTAAGGTTGGTTTTGGAGATGAGGTGTTTAATGTGGGGTTTCCATGAGATCTTTGAATCAAAGAGGAGTTTTGGTAGGTGGTTTCTGTTTTTGTGGGTAATTGTAATTTTTTTCACTCTTCATATACCCAGATTTGTAAGTTTGATATTCTGACTTAAGATTTACTATGTTATTTTTTATATATTTTTGAAAAGTTGCGTCAGTTATTACAAATTGTTGTCAAATCAAGAATTATTCTAAATTTTCCTTAACAAACCTCTTTTTAAAAATCCTTTTTAGAAATTATGCGAAACTCATGGTTAACGAACTGGAAATCCTTTGTTCAACAATCCATTGATTTTAGTTAATTCTTCCTGAAACATAACTTTTTGTGTTAAAGCGGAAGTTGACGTTTTATGTGGACTCAATGCGTTCCTATTGAAAATAGTGAGAGACGACGCTAGCCACTGCTTCTTGATGAAGTTGTTTACTCAGACATAAGTTGATGAGTGGTATTTGTGCAGTGTCAGAGAGGAGAAATAATAGTTTACGTGGTTTCAAACCAATAAAAGTAATACAATGTGCACAATTTTTTTCTTCGTAGTCACTTCTGTAAAATAACAAGAACTTTCCATTATTTGTTCATCTCATCCGTCTCAGAATTCTGAACAAAATGAATATGATCTAATGATCGAAAGGTCTTGTTGGTTTAAAGAAGTGAATACACAATAAACAAAAGTGTGTACGTTGTTTTGAAACCTCTTAAGCAATACAGTCTTAATTATTCATTAAAAAAGAAATAATATATGAATTAATAGGCAGTTGAGATACATAATGGCTGAGGAGCAGAAAATGACAACTGATATGTAAATTTTCTCTAGACGACGAGCCTTTCCTTATGTCAACGACAAATTTCACAACCCAATTTCACATTAGTCACGATTTAAACGCAGGGATCGAAGAGTAACCTGTCCGAAATAACTTCAATTGTACTGATATAAATATTGTCAGTAATTTTGTATAAAGAAAATTCCACAAAATTCTAACTATCGTTATTTAACATATTTACGTAATAGTGTTAATGGATTTAATTTTACACAAATATTTTTGGTTAAACCTAAAAATAGATATTTTAAATTTAACTAGTAATTTCTCAGTCTGGCAGTACATTTTATTTTTTAAAACAGTCATTTCAGCATACACAAAGAATGAGAGTGTTAATACACTACGAAACTCAGATAAATATCCTTTCAGTTTTAGCTTTAAACAATGGTAACATAGAAAGTAATGCAAGTTAAAAATGATGATAATAATAATAAAAACGACCTTCGTATCGATAAAAAAACAAAATCTAAGAAAAGTGTCGGACATTTCGACGCGGATTGGCGTCTTTTTCAAACAGTGAAAAACTTAAGATTGGGAATTGAACGAAGAATTAAAATCAAAGATAAATATATAAGGGCTAAATAACTTGAAATAAAATATCATATAACTTATTTAGATTTATGATCTTTAATTATAGTATTTTAAAATTCTTTTTTTTCTCGAAATAACAAGTCACAATTTGAACAATTAATTTTATCAACAACCTAGGTAGTTGAAAACTTATTAATAGGATCTTTGTGCCATTTGATGAAACCAGAAAAAAAGAAGATTTGGACCAAAAAAGCACAGAAATTTGTAATTTTTTAAATAATTGTATTTGATGAAATGATAACATACCACAGAAAGGTAGAGCAATAAATTCATTGTAGTATTTTTTATGATAACATTGCTCTGGTTGAGTCCCAAATTAATTTTACCTAATGTTTATGTATTTACAAAAATATTTTAAATTAAGTTCTTCAAGAAAAATCTTGTCCAAGTCTCTATCCGGAGATAATGATGAACCCATGGGTACCAAACGTGCTTCCAGTGTCTGTAACTTGATATATAACGACTAATAAAATCCCGCTTACTTCAATAATATGCAGTAAGCCACCCACAGCACTTCCGTTACCAAGTAAAAATAAGTCTTTCAAGTGAAGTTATTCATTGAACAATATGAGACCGTGAGTTGATCGCCGAGCAAGACACCACGTGGTGTCGTGGCATCGTTCCAGGATAAAGCGCAGAAATAACCAGCCGTCTCGCCTCAGTATATGGGTCTGTAGGCCAGACAGTTCCCACACAAACAATAGCTTTATACCCTCCCACACATATTATTTTACAAATAGAAAAGTAGCATGATACAAAAGTATATTATCCGTAAATGAAAGTTTTTAATGGTTTGAATAATGTTTCTAGGTTTCTAGTTTGTAAATGCTTTTTCTCTATTCTATTCGACTGTAAAAAGTCAACTACCGTTTTCATAATTAATATTTCGTGGATTGAATTGTCTTTATAACGTTTTTTTTTCGCAACTTCTATAACTAAGCCTTAATAATTAATACTAATATAATTAATAATGTTTGTATAAATCTCGACACCCAATCAGTATTTTGATGAAAATTAAATACGTTACTTGATATATTATTAAAAATGTGTTTGTGAGGTCAGGTCTGCAAATTAGAAACTGCATGGAATTTTTATACATTTTCTTACAGATCTCATCCTGCTATATATATATATCGTTATGCTTAAACGGATATTAATTTAATCGGCCCACATTGAGGCACCAATTTGTAATAATTAAACGGATCTAGTTAAACAATATTATTTAAACAAAATGAGTTCCATGAATTTAAATCGATAGTTCATTTATGAAACAATTAATTTATTTCATAGTGAAGGATAGAGAAATAATTACAACATTGTTTGAACTTTACTAATACAATTTACTTTTATTCAGTAGAAATTTATAACATTTTATATGAGATTAATTAAATTTAAAATTTTCAATGTTTAGAAATTTTATAACTCTTTTCTCAGGGTCATTTATCTGGGCCTGCTAAGTAAAGAAACAACCTTTATATTTACGTTACACAATCATAGAATTTACGAACTAAGAAGTTAAACAATCAAAACAAAAACGAGAAAGCGAAATCTGACGATTGCCTTTAATTATCGTTTACAAAACTTAATTAAATTGGTTTCTACTTACAAAATATTTGGCTGGTACCAGACTTAGCTCTCCTGGGCTAGGGCTCACAATTAACACTAACAGGCCATGAAATATCTGAATCTACACTTGATTGTACAAAACACGGTCGTAGCTTTCGAGTTTCTCCTCTAGGAACTGGAACTTCTGCTCCCTCCGAATTATTAGTTACAAAATTGTCTCTATGTGGTAGCTGATAGATAGTCTCGGTTCTCGTAGAAAAGTTAATGTGGCGCTGATTATTAGGTTACTCTTTGCAGTATTACAATGTATATCGCTGTCCATACTTTATACTCAAATTCTAAAACGTTGTAACCTTCTCGGTTTGATCTACACGCTGGCCACGCTGTTCGTTGTCCACTCACAAATTTTGACTTCCACACCCAACAGACCGACTGACTTCCAGA
The DNA here is from genome assembly GCA_037074705.1 of Zhengitettix transpicula. NCBI lineage: Eukaryota > Metazoa > Arthropoda > Insecta > Orthoptera > Tetrigidae > Zhengitettix > Zhengitettix transpicula. The sequence continues at coordinate 116,261,906 of CM073592.1, read as the reverse complement.
AAGTGCTCGCGGCTCAAACAAAGCCCGCCTATACATTGTTGTCTTTGAAGATTGGTACCATCATAACTATACAATTATTAAAATCATTAATGGCCTCTAATTAGTATATATATACATATATTGTAGTAATTACAAATATGTAATTAATAAATAAATAAATTTGATCTTTCATTATTGGCGCTGTAACTCTGAGGCCATGGCATTGTGAGTAACTGTACTGTTTGGCGAGAATGCGGAGCGGATAAAGTGATTGTCGAAAATGGCATAAATAGACGTGCACAACTTTAGCGAAGCAGAGTGTGTTAAGAGTTGGCGGGGGGGGGGGGGCAGAGAGAGAGAGAGAGAGAGCGCAGTGTGTGTTGTGGGAGGCTGACGAGTGTATTAAGAGTCCTCAGTTGCAAGTTACCCGTTGCCAGTTCCCAGTGGTTTTTCGGATATTGAGAAAGCACAATTTCTCAGTTCTAGTTGCGAGTTGCCAGTTATAAACTGTTAGTTGCGAATTGCCAGGTGCCAAGTCCCGGTGGTTTTTCGGAAATTGAAAGCACAGAATCCAAGACGTAATAATCAGATATTTGGAGAGAGCAGAGAGTGAACGTTTTTGCTTTGACGGGTGTAATTCATTCTGTTTATCACGGCTAAGTGTGGAAAGAATTATATATACTCTAAAAATGTAAATGTAGAAAAATTAATTAATGTATACAGTAAGGCCTTCACTATGGAATTAAAATCGTGATTGTTATACACGATATAATAACACCACAAATAAGAAATATCAGGAAATTGTAGATTCATTTCGGGATGAATACCCGGAATGTATTATTGATTCTATAAAAACTATATTACAGAAATAAAATAATAAACATAGCAACCTATTAGTCAGAAACATTAATTATTGAATTTAAAACAAAATAAACTTTAATTTTTGGATGTTTTGGTCATAGTTTAAAATAACCAATTGGTATCCACATATTTTGGAATGCAAATATTATACCAGATTGATGAGTGAAATATTGTATATTAGATCTAATATTTCGGCCATTAATGTTAAAAAGACATAAAATTTATGATTCTTTATTTTGTGATCTATTGTGCAATTCGTATTTCCATTGTTTTTCACTAATTTGAATTGTACTCGTAAAAGCTGTGCCAATATAACAGTTATGTAAGCCGCAAACCACACGTTAGAAATATTGTCAAAATAAATTATTTTTATAACAATTTGTAAGTAAGACTAAAAATTATAATAATACATAATTATATTTTTAAATTATTATGTATATAAGTCTTTTGTTTCTAACTTTATTTGTTTAGATAGCGTAACGTAACAATTATACACAAGAAGAGGTCCCAATCAGAAACAAAACTTCGTGTTTCATATATCTTATATTTTAAATTGAATAATTTAACTTTTCTGACTAATAGGCTTCTATTTTTATTATTTAATTTAATTATGAAGTCATATAAATAATTGCTAAATTGCAGAACCTAAGATCTAGTTACCGAAAGGAAATGGAAAAGGTGGAGGCTTCTGAAATAAGTGATACAGGAGTATCACTTCCAAGTGATAAAAAAAAAATATATTTTACCTACCGGGACTCATTGAAATTTTATGTATTATAATATCACAGTTTACAGATACTTTCAATTATTATAATTTATAAGCGCGAAAACAATTTTTATAATATATTTCAATTAAATTATTGAAACAATATTAACCCTTCGCACTCCGTAGCGGAGGCCTGGAGCTTGAAGACAATTTTAAATAGCTCCGCTCCAGAGCCCTCGAGTGCAAAGGGTCTGATCAGCATAAGAGAAGTTCTCTTTATACGAGAAGATAGCACTGAAAACAGAGTCATTTTTTTATTTTTTAGGGTAACAGGCTACATGAGAGTAATCCACATGGTGGCAACGCCCCATTAATAGCATAGGAAGGGATTTGAAAGGGAGGATGCGGAAGGGTAGAGGAAGGTAGCCCCGGGCTATAGTTTAAGGATACTACCCGGCATCCGCCTAAAAGTAATGCAGGACATACCCTAGAAAACCTGCATCAGGTAGGTCGGGCATTGGGTACTTGTCCCACGCCCTTCCGATAGCGATAGAGGTTTTTTTTTGGTAATATGTCTCGCAGAGATCAAAAGATGCAGCCGAATTGCTAGGATCAAGTCTAAAGAAGAAAAACCGACCTCATTTTCGTGGTACAGGCATCGAGAGAGAGAACTTACTTCTCCAAAGTGGGAACTCTGGTTTATTGTAATGATGTTCATGGACTCATGAAGTTCTTTGTAATAGAATATGATTCATCAGAATGGCGCGTGTACTTTGATTCGTCTAAAACTAGCCTCAAATCACTCTTGATGCATAATGGAAATGAATTTGCATTTATTCCTATGGGGCACTCGGTTAATATTAAAAAAACTGTAGTGACTTGGCTACGGTTATGGAGAAAATCAAATATAAAGAACATCAATGGATGGTTTGTGAAAATTTCAAAATACGAACCATATTGTTTGGTCAGCAGGGAGGTTATACAAAATATCCTTGATTTCTTTCTTTATGTGATTACAGAGCCACACAGCTGCACTGGACAAAAACTGACTTGACAGTTTAATCTCCAGGGAGAAAAACGTCATCAATACGACCTTGGTTCCGCTAGAGAAAGTATTATTATCATAATTCATATTTATTTGGGACTCATAAAGCAATTTGTCAAATCACAGCCAAAATATGGAATTGTTTCATATATCGGTGTTACAAGTTCCCGAAACTGTCTGATGCCAAGTTTTCACTGGCCCCGACATAAGAAAACTTTTGTCTGAACCCCTCTTTTTGGAAACATTGAGAGAAAAGAAAAAAGAATCATGGGAATGTTTCAAGAATGTAATCCGCAAGTTTTTTTTTTTTTTTTGGGGGGGGGGGCTACAAAACTATTGTACAACGCATTCTGGCAAGGTATGGAAAACAAGGATGCAAGAAATGTTCATTTCTCACACTTCTATATTGACTATTTTCCGGAAAACCTGGGAGTCTACACCGAAGAACAGTTTTTCTGTGGTATCGAGAGACGTTACCAAGGAGATTGGGCCTAAAATTTTATAAATGAATCAAATTTTTTGATTAGTTGTAAGAAAATACAATATATTTACTTGGATCATTGTAATAAGAAAGTGTTTTATCAAAAAAAAATATTTTCAAAATTACAGGGAGTATTTTTTTCTCTTAAAGTACCCGGATATTTTTTATCCTCTTAACGAACCGGGATTATTTTTTACTCTCTTAAGGTATTGGGAGTATTTTTGACTCCCTTAAGGTACCGGGAGTATTATTACTCTTTTAGGGTACGGACACACTTTTTGACTCTCTAAACGAAATGTAAGTATTTTTTTGTCTAACCACGTGTATTTTTGATTTTCTTAACCTAACGGGGAGTTTTGATCTCTCTTAAAGAACTAAAAGTAATTCTTTGACTCATAAGCCTACCGATATTTATTAATACGTTTTACTATCTTAATGTAGGCAAATAATTTTAATACTTCTAGATACCGGGAGTATTTTTGACACTCTTAAGGAACATGAATCAATTTTGACTCGCTTTGAGCACCGGGAGCATAATTAATTCTCTTAAGGTGCGTGATTTGTGACTGTATTAGGCATATTTTTACGCCTCTGAAGGTACTAATAATATTTTCTGCCGGGAGAATTTTGGACGCGTACTAAGATTATTTTTGATAATATTTGGTATAGGGAGTATTTATGCTTCTCGAAAGGAACTGATGAGTTATGATAAAATTATCATTTCCTATGCATAGATAGGTTAAATCACTTCTTGACTAATAGACTAATGCAGAATTAAATTATTTTCGGGCTCATATAAATAAATATCCGGGCAACGCGAAACACTCAGTGTGATAATAATACCCGATATCAGTCTCCAAAGTTTTTATAGTTGACTGTATGATATAATTATTAAAGGAATAATTGGACGTAATATAAATTAAAAAAGATATCAAAGTATTTGGTCCAAAGTTAGTATCTTTAAGGGCTTTTCTATCTAAGCCTTCCACACAAATGACATCAAGTAAGCTAGGCCGTCAATTTTGTATCTGATAGAAGCAAAATATTCGTAACTATAAGCTTCAACGAGCGAATTGAATAATATGGATTATATCTTCCATAGTATATGTAAACAGACAACTCCCGCTCACTTAAATCATCGTATTTAATTAATAATTTAGTTCAGATTGCGTCAAGAGCTGGGTAAAAACGGCGCCATCCACAGGAAGAACATAGAGTATTCTAAAAAAAATTAATATAAGTCCATGGGTTGCGCGGTTGGGAAGATACAAGCGAAATAACGTCAAGACATTTTTAGATTACAACAGACAGTGCAGATTGAGGATGCCTTTGCAATTCATGTTTTGGATCGAATAATAAAGCACGTAGAGAAACAAAAAAATTATATTGAAGAGTTTTGTAAGAACAGAACAAATCGTGTTGATTTCTTTATTGTATTGTCCCTCGCAATTTATTCCAAATGACACTATTAACTGAAAATCCTTTTATGTGTATCAAGGAATATGAGGACTATTATTTCATGATTTTCCTTATTTTGTTTTGGTTATATTTACATTATTCAATTTTCATTTAAATATACGGCACTATCCCCATTCCATTCACCAAAACCCTGAGAAAAATGAATCAAACTGATATAGAAATAATTATATTTGTACTTATTTTTTTTACTAAATTTAGTCATGTTGTTGTTAATTAATAGTTATTTAACGCCCCAACACCTGGTGGATTAAATATTTATTACAATACGGACTATATTTCCAATTGTATTGATTTACAGTTTCATTAATTTCCCTTTCAATTGTTCTGAATTATTGGAATGAAGCGGTTAGAAAATTAATGCCCTGATGGGAAATACAAAGCTCCAAACCAGTGATTATATCTACACTAGATATTGGCAGGGCGAGTTGTTACAGTAGTTTATACAGTATGCCTTCTCGTTTTGTCTTTCAATAACGCAATTATTGGTAAATATTTTACATGAATTGCAACGGGGAGGATATAATTAAATTAGTTTTTAAATTAAATTATTATTATAATAATTCGTATTAAAGTAATAATTTAATTTCTCAAAAAGCATAAAAAACGAAGGGTGCTATTATGACGAGTCCATCTTCAGTCTGTCAGTTAACCCTGGTAAAATAACATCTTAACTTAAAATTCTGACTGTCCCATTTACTTTCTAAGGGGCAGCATGTATTGGCGCGTATATAAAAGTTACCATGTTAATGATTACATAATTTAAATTTTATATACTGTAAACTATATATAACCAACTGATAATCTCAGGATAAAAGTTATGAATAATAAATTTTAAAAAACTGAGAGCGTTCATTATTGGTTACTGTCAAACAAACACTACGCAATTAAGTGACATGAAACTATAAACTTAAGCTTTATAAGGTTGGTACTTCAGACTACTTATTTTTGAAACGACAACTCGCTGTCTATACGTCCGGTCGGGTAGTTCTGGGACTAGACGAAAAAATATTCTAGTATAAAATATTAAACAGAAAAATGATACAAAAACAGTAAGTAGTACTTTAACGAGAAAAAAAGATGACCCAGCCGTACCCTTTTAATAATAGACACACAAATCTTTTTTGTGTTAAAAAAATCCCCAATTTTAAGAAGCATGGACAATTTTTTCATAAATGTATGAAGGACGGAGTTAGTTCTTCCTATACAAAGTATGCATTTGTGTTGCCTTATGCGGTAGACAGTAAAACAATTTTAAACAGATGAGTCACGCATTTTATAATAGGAAATAGTAATTATATGTGACATTGGAAGTATAAAAGACGGACCAAACAATTGATAAATATAAATGGAAATAACGCGTTCTTTTGTTGTACAAGGTTTCCGATGACTTGTTTATTTTAAGTGTTATTTTTATTTCGCAAGCACTTTACAAGTACGTTTCTCTCAAATGAAAATTGTAAATTACCGCAAATTATCCCGTTACACCCATCCTTCCCAAGCACAAATTAACTCAAAAATAAATTCGCATAACACCTATTATACAGGAATCACATTAAATTTATAACACCTTAAAAGAAAAATAAATTATCATTCAATACCCTCCGTTTGTCTCGTATATAACTTGGAATGTCACTGGATATTTTCAAGATCGCAAGTCTCCGTGTTCATTATTTACAGTGCAAATAATGTATGTTAATTTATTTAACCTATAAGGTCTTATGACTAAAATATATAAAATTAAAAAACAAAAACAAATTAATAACTTATACTGTCGATAAAAAATTGGTCTTCCTAATAACGGCCTGGGAATTGAATGAGATTAGAGTTCTTGTTTTTTCACCTCCTCGAGTCAGACAAAATTAACCCCAAGAAATATTTCTCACCGCGCATGCAACAAATATGTTTAACATTTTATGCAGCAAACCCCTACAATAAAATAAATCTTCCCTGCAGGTTTCAGAACAATAAATATCGAAGGTGGGTGGGTAAGTCACTGTTTTTATTGCGGCTTGAGGCTCAACTAATTCGGTGTTTCCCAACGTGGGTCCCACGCCCCACATGGGGCAATTTGATTGATGAGGGGAGCAATTCGAAAATGAGCCTCGACTAGAGTTTAAAATTTGCCAGTTATGATTTAACTAGTACAAAAGGAAACAGTTGGTATCTTCATTATAAATTATCATTTGCTAAGTTTCGAAGTATTATTATTGAAAGCCGAGACACACAAGCTGTAATTAGGCTTCTTTAGAAAACAATTCAATTTATGAATATAAAAACATATGGATGTAAAACATAGGCGGGGATTAGTAAGACTTACGTGGGGCATGGTAAGTAAAGGATTAGGAAATACTTATCTAATTCTTTATGAGTAATTTAAAAATTTAAATTTGTACCTCATTACATAAAACCCCACCAAACATCTGAATTAAAATATTTTATATAAAAACAGTCCCCCTTAAATTATGAGTGATACTGGCATTTGTATATATTTACATACATCCTGAAAAATATTTTCAACGAGACAAAAGTAATTAAATCTCATTATCGTGTAAAATAATAATTAAATCTTTTCGTATTGAATTAAAAGTGAAAAATACTCGCTATTTTAATAAAGTATTACTCCCAGTACCTTAAAGGAGTAAAAAAATACAACCTTCAACTACAGACACCAAAATATAGATGGTACCGAAATCAAAAATACACCTGGTACCTTGAGAGGATCAAAACTATGCTGGGTCACGTTTTGTCAACCATGTTCACCTCCACGACGAGGAATATTAAATTTCCTTAAGTACCATGGTTAATGCGAAAATTGAAGTCAGCGACACCTATAATCCTGGAATCAACACTAATATCGGTCTTTTTTGCATTACTGTTTATGTAACACCTTCCAACTCCACCCGTACGTTAAGGGTGATTCCTCCCTTGGCCTTTGGAGTTGAAATTAGACACTTAGAATTTCTAGAATGACACTACCAAATTAAACGACACCGAAATCGTTTTATTCGATGCTAATAATGGACGTTTAATGTTTAGAATTACACCCTCTCCCCTAAAGACGGAAGCCTTCAGTAATTGATCCTGAATCCTATAAAGTTTGTCAGAAAATTTGTTCGACACATTTAAGATTGTAAACGTAAATTTGTTTCACCCACTTCCTACCCCACCGCCACATCAAGAGGCTGAACTACAAGTTAACTGACAGGAATGTCAGAATTAAACTCACTGACTTCTATAACCCTGGATTTGACACCAGTCTCGGTTGTTTCGTGTTATTCTTATGTAACTTCCCTCCCTTATTGGTGCTTGAACGGATTGAAATTGTACACTAAAAACATCCGTGCGGAAACCCTTAATCACATATACCCCGAAAAGTAAAGAATCGACGCTATTATCGGTCGTTTTTAAATTTCACCTCCGTTCACCCCTTGGAAGTTTCCTAACTCTTCGGAAACCGGACAGAAATCTTCGCAGCGGTGGGCACAATAACTCACCAAATCTTCATCACAATCGGATGAATGGTTTAGGAGTGCATAGGGGACACAGACAGACATCCATTTTTATGTATAGTGACAAATACTAGTATTTAAACATAAAGTCTAAAAACAATTTCTTCACCTTTTCATTTTTAATTAATCACAAAGATACAGAAGAAATCATTCACATATCCATTTACAAACATAAGTAACAAATCTTAATTTGATTACTTTAATTTAATAAAACCAACCGTCATTCGTACTTGTCATTTCACAATATAACTATTACATTGACCTTACAGATTTATCCGAGTATAGACTTACCACGGCCCAAGTGCACGATTCCTGACACGATGATGGCGACTAGAGCTAGAAGTTTCGCTATGGTGAACACTGTCTGGATTCTCATCGCCCATCGAACACTCAGACAATTCACGGCCGTAAGGGTCACTGAAACCAAAACAAGAAACATTTTTGAACAACATCGTAGTAATACAATTTTTTAAGACCGTGGAGATGCGTGAGATAACATGACATTCAGTTTTAAATTAATAACATGGCATAAAATATACTTGCCCAATTTTTTCCATAAATAAATAAAAAAAACAAGTGATTTTATATTAAATTCGTTAAAAGGAGTTTCGTAATTACTTTACAAGAACACTTAAGGAAATCAACAACATAAATACAGGACTACTGGCATAATATTGAGAAATTCACAATGGATTTTTAAAACAAGATAGTGAGTTGGAAATAATATTATATTCTTTTAAACTTTATTTGTATGAAAAATTATTGTTCAGACAACCATTTGAGATATCAGCAGTACGTCAAACGAGGCATTTTTATATATATAAAAGTACAAATTATCCTACAGTCGATGATCGATCACCACCGCTTTATTGGACCGACTTTCATAATCAAGAACACCATTCGACGCAGAATTGTCCTACAATTTATTATTGGACATCGTTTTCAATAGAGTGCTTCATACTTTACTTATTAGCGAAAGAATGAAAAGAGGTGTGAAACTTTTCGTGGTTTTCAGACCACGGAAACTTTTTAACCCGGTCTTTCGAATTGGTAAACTTGGTTTTTCACTATTGGCCACAGAAAAAACACGTAGATAAAAACAATCATCTTACTAATTTAATTTCTGGATCCGCGCGATCCAAATTAGGGAGCCGATAAATGATTTGTCAGGACTAGTGAGTACTTGAGTCGTGAATGAGACTCTCAGTAACTGCATCTCAGGGATTACGGCTTTGATCAATTACGTGGGGGATCAATTATTGAAAACAAACTACAACATTTAATAAAATTTAATATACAAAATTAATACAAATATTCAGCAGCTACTCCTCAATCGCTAAATGTCGCATTTTCATACACTTTTATTCATACTTAAATCTAATACTTAAAAACTAATTATCAACTGTCTCCAGAAATTTGATATATTTGGCCAAATTTATAAAATTTAACACGTCTTTTAGGAGGACTACCAGTCATTGGGCCCACAAATCTTAATGATCACACGATACAAGGGGGGAAACTTATCTGCTCTACGGCGACTCGTTCCTCCGATGTGCATCCGGCACGGTGACGTCCTGGCTCCAGTCTCGAATCCGTCCCTGACCTTCCTGTACTCTAAAAAAGTATCTCAAACGGAGGCGCGTCCGGCCACTAGTCCCGAACTAAAGACACGTCCGCTCTCCTTCCTTCCACTGACTGCCTCTAAACTGCGCGAGTCGTTTTCGCACTTCCAGCTGTCCGACCTAATTTCTCAACCACAGCAGTGCCCGTTCACGGTCACCATTGTCAGAGCACATTGACCCTCATTACGGTCAGAAAATGACCTGAACTAGGCGACTCTCGCAAACACTTCCTGTCGCCGCAATCCTTGTTCCAATGACCGGCCGTGTTAACAATTTCATCTAACATATTTCTTAAATCAAGACTAAAAATATCACTGGTAAAATCACTTATTACAGTGTACGTAACATACAACTACTGGTATAGAATTCCATTATTGCTCAGTAACCTCATTAGGATGGTAACCGAAATTAAATACGAGTGGGTAATATTTTGATCAGAAACTTTCAGACTTGACATTGATTAACTTAGCGATCTCAGATTAAAATAAATTACTACCTTGTTTATGCACAGAATTATTACTATAGAAGAACTGTGATACACAAGTTGAAATTAGGCTTCTTTAGGAAATAATTCAATTTTTAATATAAAAAAAGGAATATGTTACATTAGGGGTGGGGGTGGAGGTTGGGGCTTTAGAAACACTTAGGTGGGACATGCTATAAGCAAGGTTGGAAAACACTGGTCTAGAGGTATATTTACTCGATTTAAATTGTGCCATAGTGTGACAACGGCTGTCCTTTTACCGTAAAAACGCTGCGTTTTATCAGTTTATTTTAATATTAGCGATTCCATAAATAAAAAGCCAAATAATGGACAAAATTAAGTGATAAAAACAAAAATCCACACAACTAATGAAATTAAAATATAATAGGTCTGTGTTAAAAATATACTAATTAGATAAAATAACCAAATAACAGACAACATGAAGTGATAATATAAATACCACACAACGTTACTGGAATCCTTGTTACACAAGTATTTACCCAATACTTTACCTTCATATTAAGACGAAAGAAATATGTAAATTACACCATCGTCGGCAAAAATCTCACCCTTGAGCTTGAGGTGAGGGATAGGTCCTTATGAAGACAAAGAACAGTAAGGGTCGTATAATTGATCCTTATGGAACGCCTGATGTCACGTACCTAATTTCCGGAAATTCCTCCCCAATAGCTGTCGTTTTCTGACGAATTCTAGAGTCCATTGAACCTCTCGTTTATTCTATACCAGTTTCTTAGACATTTCGTGAGTAAACACGTCAAAAAAATTCGAAAAAGCCACGACTACAGCATCTTTTCTTAACTCTTTTGTTAAACTCGTCTACAAAGTCCTCGAATAGCGATACAATTCAATTCCACTTTCGCATGAAAATAGTTCCTGAATCCCTGTTCCTCTTCAACGAATTATCCATTATTATCCTAATCATTCGTTATATATGTTTTAATAATTTCCATTCGAATGGCGTATGATTTATAATAATTGAGATCGCTCTTGTTTCAACCAATAATATCAATTGTTTTCAATAAAACCAGTTATTTTGATGTTATATAAACAACTATAGACATCCGGATTTAATGTAAGTATGTGAATAAGTGAATCACATAAAGCATAAACATAATTAAAACGTAAATAAATTCAAATAAAAATAAATACGAAATTAAAAGTTGATTAAAACGTGCCTGCGATTAAGTGTTTGTCTATGAAATTATGATTAACTCATATTTTCATTTAACTGATATTTAATTGAAATGAAAAATATGTGTTTTCAAAATTATTAATAGGATAAAATAACCAAATACAGACAAAAGAACTGATGATATAAATACCACACAACGTTTTTATCGTATTATAAATAGTTAATTTATTAAAGTATCGGGAAGGAAAGAAATGTCGACCGGGCAGACGCTCAAACCACTGAACTATCCCTGTCGACTCCGGATCCGGTGCGAAAAGACTCAAGACCTTATGCAGGCTCGCCTACAATTTTTTACAATCACAATTCTTCATGGCCTAAATTTTATGACCTCAAATGAAGAACGGACTTTATATAAATTGGTAAACGGTTAGATGTAATATATAGATAGAAATCATAATAAATTGATTTACTCACCTCAATATTTTAGCGTGCGCAATTTTTAGATCAAAATTACAAATATATACATTTTTAATTGTATTTGTCTGAGACAGGACACGAACCGTTCAAGGCGACAGATACGGAGCCCGGCTCCAGCGTGTCGGACGACGGTTCAGGACGTGTTTGTTATAATAGATTCAGGGATTATAGCTTTATAGGAGTGGAGATTAGAACTGAGTTTGAGGAGGAGAAGGCACCATGAGAAGTTCCTTCAATCCCTAGAAAGACAGTGCCAACCAGACGTCGTCACGACGTCTCCCACCAACCATCTGCCTGAGCCAGCAGTACGAGAATGCCCACTAATATTCCTAAGACAAGACCAACGAATAGTGATCATAGTATGTATTACTGTAACTCAATTACTCTGCTACACGGCCCATAAACACTCTGAGAAATTCTCCCTTTTTTGGTCCTATACTGTCGTCGTCTCATGTGTTAAATAATTGTCAATATGAGTTTAAACATCAAACCTTATTCAATTTACAAAGAAAATAACCCACGCCTCCCATTAATATCGTTACAACATATTATACCCATGTCTAGACTTGTTTGAAACTTCAGGAATTCTTTGTGACTTATTTTACTTTTCATGTATAAGGTGCAAGCTGTGGCGAAAATTCAGGCGATAATAATTTTAGGAAGGGAGTATGAAAAACAATTGGTATCGTAGTTTTTATCGTTGAACTAAACACCGCTTTGCTTAATTGAAGAAATAATCGCCTAGACAGATGTTTACGAAAAGTGTATTTTCTGTTTGGGATAATGACCCTTAATATATTTCATAACAAACACTGAACCCTCCAAATATTTTCTGTAATGAAAGCTGCTGGAGAAAGGCGGCCGGCACAGAAACGAATAACTATTTACTCCTCACTGGTTAAATTTGGAGCAAGGAACCCAAAAGCTGGAAAGGAAATCGGTTTGAATGTAGTTACGAAGAACAGTTGAAGAAGACATAAGTAGAGAGTTAATTGCCGAGTTAAAGTCATAAAACGACGAGGGAGACAGGTTGGGACGAAATTAAAGTTACTAATGATAAAGTAAGACAGCAGACAGTAACACGTTATAGTATTTAGAGTTTGAAGACATATGAATACGTATATTTTTGGTGTCTGACAACGGAAACAGTAAATTTCGTCAGCCTAACACTTGCTTTCTAATTTCATTGGAAGGAAGCAGCTTGCCAGAGAAGAAATCACTCAGATTCCAAGATAATCCACAGAACCGCCGGTAACCCAATAATTCACCATAAAATAAAGTAATATAAAAATTAATATTCTGATGATAGTTTTAAATTACTTGTAGAGCGATAGTTTTATAATTGGTATATATATACATTTTATTTTAATGTAATTAGATATTAGCAAGGGTTGAGATCTTGGCAAGTTGGAATTTGACCAGGCGCTACCGTGGTGAATAGATAATCCCTAAGGTCTGGAATTAGGCACGTAGTGTGTTGACCCTCGGAAGTTACCTGGACTGTCGTACCGTGGGAAACGTCCCTCCAAAAATCCCAGAAAATGAATTAACGTGTGACTGCCTGAACCAATCATATTTCTTGGTTCAGGAAAGATCGATTGAAAATTGGTCGAGAACATCGATATTTCACATCCAGCGAAGGGGCTGTAAAGAAAGTGTAGAGGGACTCCTCGACGAACCGTCGCCAGGGACGGACGTACAGCCCCAAACTTGCAGTTTTCCAGAGGACTCGGAGAGATCGAGGGTGCCACATGATCACGGCCAGAGATCAACGCGAGGTAACTGCCAAGTGTCTCAATCCTTGACGCGCCTGGGAGAATTACCGTAAACCATGGTTTAACTTGGGATTAAGGGATCCGATTGTTTTGCCCGGCTAGCTGAACACGCAAAATTTGTATTTTTTTCCATGTTCAGTTAAATAGTTAATAAATTCTGGAAAATATCACTTTACTTTATCATTTAATAAACCTACCACTGCATACGCAGCCCTTAATCCTCCGAAGAAAAGTTATCAGAATCATAACCCCGGATTTGTAGCAAATTCAATCCTCAATTTTCAGTCTCATATAATGTTTATTGAATTGTGATGTTATTCAGTAAAATTAACTCAATTTAATTTTGACGCATTAAATCCCGAAGCTAATTAATTAAATTAAAATAAAAATTCTTATTGCAAAGATACACTTATATTGAACCATTCTCTTTCATTCCGTTTCTAATTTTTTACACTCATGTTGGCACTATCTAATTTATTTGTTGCGTCCTGCCAAATTCTAGTAATAATTTCAACAATTTACTGAGTTCAAGCAACATCTACAAGGTACCTTCGTAATTAGACGTTCCCATTACCTTAAATAAATAAACCTCGAAGGTGTTGAAGTCTTCAGCTCTGCTAGACGACCACGGATAATTCACTTAAAGTCCTAGATATGAGATCAATCTCAAGTCCAGAATAACGCAATTCGTGGCCATGACAAGATTTGACTTCAATCTCGCCATTCTGCGGCGGCTGATGTAATCCTCACCAATCATCTCCGGCCATACAACGTCAGTATTAAAGTGAAACGCAAATAAATTTCTATGTTTGTGCTATATATTTCGTTTTTATACATTCTATTAGGTTATTAAAATGTAATATTAATGAGAAACATACTTATTTTCATTTGTGAAGAGCTAGATCAAGATACCGTTCAAGATTTACTACAAACAGATTTACCACAATTCGCAAACGGCAGTCATCAAATTAAAATAAATACTAATTTGCACATGCATACAGAACGAATTGAAAGAATGATAATAACTAAAGCATAAATAGTGACAACCAACAACGAATGTACTTCAAAAGCAATTAGTTTTAAATTTACACTCAGAATAAATATAAGAAAGGAATAATAATTTGGAAACTTCATTATAGAATTTATTAATGTAAGCCAGAAAATAAAGTTTAAGATATCGTAGGATACTTGCGATTTATAGTCTGAATGAGGCTATAAGTTTTAATTGTAATTGTTAAAGTTCAAAGGAATAGCTAGCCTTTCCAACAACAATTTCTAATATTATTCACCTATAAATCTGTTCTCTAGTTTCTGTTTAATCTCAAGCATTGTTTGAAAAGACTTACATGGAGGTGGAAACGTTGCACAAGTATTTAGTTTTATTAGTTATCTATCTTTTTAAAAGTCTGTAATAATGGCCAATTTGTTTCAGATATATGTCATAAACGCGAATGTTAATGTAATTAAACCATTTATTTTCGTTTCTTAAGTATACATTTTGGAAGAAATTTTCGATTAGTAATCTAAAGACCTTGCTGAACAGCCGAAGTTCACATAAACAGTATAATAGAAAAAATACGTCAAATAGTTTTTATCATTAGACGCAGTTTAAATTTCAATTATCTAAATTGCAGACAAATTTCGTTCGTTATCTTGGATGACTGCTTCCTAGGTTTTTATTAGTATTTAAATAAATAGTTCGTAGTCCCTCAGTAATCATAATAAATAGATGTCGTAAATGCCACACAGTAATTCTACTAGGTTCGTTATTTAGTAATCCCTGATTCAAAAACACACAATTTAAGAATTTAAACAAAATATACTGACAACTGTTTGGAATCAAAGGTTTAAATTATAATTTGCGAATGGAAGAACTGATTGTGACAATTATTATTATTATTAACGAGAACTGGAAATCGTATATAGTTTTATTAATATATTTATAACGAAGATTTGAGAGGCCTCACTGACTGCCAATTGAAACTGATTAAAATATCGCGCCTATAAAGTAGCTAAATATTAATTTTTATCAATGAGAAAATAAAGATAAATTAAGATTATAAAGGAAAAATTATTCGAACACTACTCTCGAAAGATAAATTTCTGCATAAGTCACAATTAATAACTATTATGTGCCTACTGTATTAGATCGTGGCATTTGGAATAAATATCTGTATGGATATAGCTCCTTAAGCTTATTCGAGAGCGTATTGCCTTTGCCTCACCTAAAACCAAGGTAAATTTACTGTATAAATGGTCTCTTTTAAGCTTTTACTCATTAACCCATCAAATAAAGGCAGAGCAACTCCGAATTCATATGATTGATGTTCAGGGTTTAATTTAAATTCCTTGACAATAATACTTCACTAAATAACATACATTTGATGTTTTTTATTACAGACGACAGAGGTCGTACTGGGGAAGATAGGCGGGTGGGGGTCAAACATAACTTTCCTATTGTTATATTGTTTTCTTAAGTGAAGATCAGCAGCCAGTCATTCATATTTTATTACTGCGTTGGATAATTTTTATGTGACGAGAATTACATTTTATATCGTCAAACAGGATATATGATTAGAGTATTTGCTAAGTAAAACGAGAGAAATTCGACAATTTTCCGTAGGAGCTGAGTGCAAATCAACCGCGACTTCGGTCCAGCCGATCTCAATAATCAAACGGTCTGTTTATTTGGGATCATTTAAACATGGTGCATAACAGAATGAGATAATGTGACTAAATAAATCACGCGTGTTTCTAGGGTACAATTCAAACTAGAATCACCTAGACATGATACCCCTACGGTAGGGATATTAGAAAATTTAAATTTGTGACAACTTTAAAACTACGCTATGAGCTCGAACAGTGCCAGAACGTGACATTTTACAGCAGCCGATCAACGACTGCTGAGTTCAACTCACTTCAAAATAGAAACTTTCTGGACTCTGACATATTAACTGCAGCAACTTAGTGAGTACAGCAAGAACCACCACTAAACTACACTCCAAAATAGAATCTTTGCTCCAATACGGCTTTAGACCCAAACAGTCTTGCACCCATCAACTCTACTCAATGATATATTACAACAATTCCTTCGACACCAACAACCCGTGTATTGCAGCCTTCCTAGATGTTGTAAAAGTGTACCAACAATCACTACTTTCCAAAATCAAAGAACCACTTAATTATTCTCCCTTCAGAATCCTCACTAACCGCTCCTCATCTGTCAAATTTAACAATGCCCTTTCAAATTCCTTCCCTATTTCCTCTGACGTCCCCCAAGGCAGCATCCTCTATTTTCACGACATACCTCAAAACCAATCTACTAAAACATTACTTTTAGCTAATGGACTTGCCATACTCCTCCAAACATCCTCTCTACAACTGGGCTCCAGAAAACTACAAATCGCCCTCAATGAAATTGAAAGCTCGGTCAAAAAATGGAGAATCAATATAAACCAAATCCACAATCATACCCATCACTCTTAAAACCAAACATTCCCTCAACCACTCCTTTTTTCTGAATGGCACCAAAATACCTACCCAACAAACTACACCATACCTAGGCCTTATTCTCGATTTCAAATTATCATGGAAACCTCACATAGCCCACATTACCTCCAGAATCAACAACAAAATAAAACAACTTTTTCTTCTTAAGAACAGAAAATCTCCCATATCCCATATCCCTTAGAAATTATTTCTGTATCTATCCTTAATCCGCTCCATATGGTCGTACTCATGTGCCATATGTGGATCCACTACAACAAAATTCTCCGTTTAATCTCAAATTCCCCCTTCGCAGCCCTCGAAATTCCCGTACTTTCTGTCAGAATTCATAAATCTACCAAGTCGCTAATAAAAAGATCCATCAACCATCCAAATCCCACCATTGAGCTATTCTACAGTAACCCGCCCCCTCCTTCACAAAATCGCAGACAAACGTAAAGTGCCAATTGACATCATCCTCCCCCTAAATCACTCCGGAATTCCCTAACTCTAACCCCCACCTACCAACTGGCACTACATACTCCCTAAATATCCGTTCTTCCCATCATCCCCATAACCTCCTTAACACATTTTATAAGACGAAGTTTCCCGGATGATCAGATCGACCCCAAACATCAGGACGACTAACCTTCGTTAATATGTTGTAAACAAGTTAGTCGGTTTCTCTCGTCTCTAACTTGGAATGACAAGGGTCACATCCAAGACCCCAAGTTTACATGTTAAATATTTAAAAATTGTAAATAACTGTATTAGGTTTTATTTGTTAAATATTTACAAATGGTAAATACTTTTATTATGATAAATTATTACAACTGTAAAGTCTCCGGGCTAAGAGTTAATTTTAATAAATTTAGAAAAATGTGTATGGCATATTCGATCATGCAACTAGCATTCAAGTAACTTGCTTATTAAAAACAAATTATTTGGTCAAATCTGGACATGAAATTATAAATAGCTATAAGTATTTTTTTTAATTATATTTTTATTAGCAATCAGATTACTAATGATCTTTTAGCTAATTTTCTAACATGTACAATTTAATAATAGGGTCTTGTACTGATGTCGTGGAGAGGCGAGGGTTCAACAACGCCACCTCAGTTTTTATTGTAGTCTATTGGCCAGCATCTCTTCAGTCTTCGGTTGTTATTTCGTTGTAGTAACGGCTCTAGTAGTCTATTGGGGTGGGATTGAAGTACAGTATGGTGGTAACAATTTTTATCTTTGAAGACGTCTGCTACATATGGTGTATTGAGGTCAGTATGTAAACTGAAGTTGGATACATACCAGGGAGCATTTGTAGTAGTGCGGAGGATTTTTGATTGTACTCTTTGCATGATAGCGATGTGAATGAATCTATTTACGTGTGTTAAAATAAAGATATGAACTAAACTTAATAAGCAATTTTTCAGTTAGCTATATAATTATTTTATATCTGCGTTTAAAACAATACATTCATTTTGAACATTTAATTGAATGTGTCATCATTTTGTAAGAACCTACAATTCAAGGGTGGCCAAACATGGTGCATTGGATGATCACATGTGGCACCACTGCATGCTTGCGCCTGTATATATTTTATTTATCGTGGGTTTTACCCGTAGAGTCGAATATATACTCTTTGTATGTCGTGTCCACGGACGCAAGATTCAACAGAATGAAGTAATTGTTATGCATGCAATAATTAAATCATTTTAAAAAGTTAATTATGCATATAAACATACTTCTATTAAAAAGGTTAGTAAATATACGCCAGGGCCAAGTCTCCTTCTAGCAAGCAGAGAAAACTGACAAATCCAAGTTTCAAGCTGTTTTCGCTCTAAGTGTCAACAACTGTTGTCCAGAGTTATCTTTAACAAACGAAAATCGCTACAGCCTTTATGTTTATTGGATTATATTAGACTTTAAATACGAGCAGATAACAATTAATATCAAATCTATAATTATTTAAAAACGGACTGAAATCGATAATAAATGTGTTTTGAACTTAAAAATTTCCACATCATTATAGAAAGTGAAGTTGAAACCAAGATTACTTGCTTTCAACTGTTTGCAGTCATGTGAAAAACTAATTATATAATGATAGGTACTGTATAAATGATTTTGTAGTTTAGTTCTTGGATAATATAAATAAGAAAGAAATTATTTTAACTGTCAGTATGGAATAATACTGAACAGAACTTTACCCACCCGCATGCTTGCTGATGAATCGCTGCAGAGCTCCCTTGCCAACGTCAGCGCAGATAACAGAGACTCAGAAAAGGGCTACAAAATTGCCGTCTCTACTAGCGGGACTAATACATCAATTCTAACGGATCATCAAAGCCAATATATGATTTCCTCAAAGATATCGCAATTCTGCAGAAGATTCTCAGAACTTGTTATAAATGTATATATTAACAAAAACTAATTTCTTTGAAGTGCTGTGAATCGATTAGATAACATTCCCAAACGGGGTTCCACGGAATCCCAGGGTTCCGCGAATCAGTTTCATTTTAGTAATAAATGTCATTTTGTCACAACGTATCGTGAAACAGGCTTTTCAACTTAAACGAAAAACATTTAGGTAAGACCTGATGCTACTCCAGATGTGCGTATACAAGTGGCGGACATAAAACATAAAACCGAACTTTAAAAAACAATTATTAATAAAACAGTTAAACAGTTTGATTTGTAATAATATAATTCTTCTTCTTGTCTCGGTGGTTAAGATCCCACCCCTGCCGCCATATAATAATAGAATTTCCCCTGGTCTCGCTACCATGAGATATTTAAGAAGAAATTGAAACTTGGGTCCGGAGTGCGCGCTAAGTCGCACTCTATAATAGCTTAAAGGATTTAGAGAAATAACATGAGGCTTTAGTCAATTAGAATTATTCTAATTGACTAAAGCCTCATGTTATTTCTCTAAATCCTTTAACCTTTATAGAGTGTGTATGATTGTAGTGACTAGACTAATGTAAACAGATTAGAATAATTCTAATTGACTAAAGCCACTAAAGCCTCATGTTATTTCTCGAAATCCTTTAAGCTATTATAGAGTGCGACTTAGCGCGCACTCCGGACCCAAGTTTCATTATTAACCTTAGTCTACAGCCTAGAGCTAAGACAATAACATGAAAATAGAAGACAGAGTGGCATATGTACCACGTTGAAGTAATATGCAGACTTCCTTCCATCAGAGAAACCCGACCTTTTTATACAAGTGTTCAAAGATCTCCCGCTCTGTGTAGGAGGAGGTACCTTCTTCACAGAGCCTCGTCATCAACGCGTGCCCCTTACTCAGCAGGACACGTGGAGTCTTTTTTATCTATTATGCTGACTAGGAAATTCTTGAATACTTACAAAGACATACTGTTTCTGATGCTTACTCAGAGTGTCCACAAAGACGCGTTGTTTCTGATACTTAATCAGAAGTTCCTTAGTGTCCACAAAGGCAGACTTTATACATATGTAATATATATTACAGATTCTTCACATTAACTTTATTTGAAATATTCCCAATAAAGGCGTTCTCTTATTTTAAATTGCAATGTCTTTCATTTATTATCATTGATGGTAGGGTTCCATAAAATAAAATGGATTTCTCGAGTGTTCCTTAAAAGTTTAGAAACCGCTGGACTTGATACGTAATCTCCCACTATTTAACTAAGAAGAAGAAGCGTGTATTATTTCATCGAAAGGTAAATTTTATTAGCATACTATTTTGTAAAGTCAGCTCCGTGTCTGTATTGTGTACTGACTATCCACAATCCATTCAATTTGTCACCACGATATACGTGTAAAAATTAATACTTTACATTTAAACAATATTCAACTAAAATCTACATACAAAAAAAATAATTCCGAAACGTTGTACCCAATGCCGGAATGTAGGGTGATTAATTCGAATCATTTTGGTTTAGGTTCGATATGAATTGTGGAAGTACTGTATATACAGGGTCATCGAAAAATAATGCCAGGATTTTGCAATAAAAAATTGTTAAATGTACGGAAATAATTATTGCGTTGAAATGTAATGAACAAAACTTAAGTTTTTAGTCCGCTCCTCTCTGCGGTTTTTATTTCAGTCTGAATTCGTGCGCCGAGACATGTGGACCGCGCAACAGGAAGTGTTGTGGTATGCAGAATTTAAACAGTGCAACGTAAATGGCGGACGTTACATGGCGGAGATAAGGCTCTAGATGATAAACTTTGCATCGATGGATTAAACTATTGAAAGAAACTGGAAGAATAAGAAAAGGTGTCTCTCCAATACGACCGAGCACTTGAGCAGAAAATGTCGAATGTATAAGTACATTGCCTCGTCCAAATTTATCACTGGGCATTTCAAAAACTTCCGTTCAAAACGTCCTTCATAATCGTTTATGGCTCCGTGCCTAAAAAACCCAGCTTTGGCACGAGATGAAGCCTAATGACAAAACTAATTGCGTTAAATTTGCTATTTTTATGCTGTTGAAATTTTTTGATGATGAAAGCTTCTTAAATCGTATTATTTTCATATCAATGGGTATTTTGGGCATCACAGCAACCGATGGAAATACACCCGAACGTTCGTGGTTCTCCAAAAGTGAACCTTTGTTGCGGCCTGCTCCACGATCCCGTTGTCGAGCCTTTATTCTTCACAGAGAGCAGCATAACCGGAAAAATTTATCACGATTGGCTGGAAACGTGTGTCTTTCCACAAATTGATGATTTGAAAGCTGCAACTTGGAATAAGATGATTTTCAAGCAGGACGGAGTTTCTACTCATTTCTCCTTTAATCTGTACGTGAAACCTGAAATGATAAGTGGATTGGACGATATGGCCCAATTCAGTGACATGCACGAAGCCCCGACCTTCCGCCTCTGGACATTTTCTTCTAGAGATTAATTAAGAACATTGTGTATAGTGAAAGAATTACTGATATCAGCCACCTAAAACGTCGAATCATAGCCGCAAATGAATTTATTATTATTACTAAAATTAACTCTTAGTCCGGAGACTTTACAGTTGTGATAATTTATCATAAAAGTATTTTCTAAATATTTAACATGTAAACTTGGGGTCTTGGATGTGACCCTTGTCATTCCAAGTTAAAGACGAGAGAAACCGACTAACTTGTTTACCACATATTAAGGAAGGTTAACCGGCATGATATTTTTGGGGATCGATCTGATCATCGAAGAAACTTCGTGTTATGAAAAGCGTTAAGGAGGTTATGGGGATGATGGGAAGAACGGATATTTAGGGAGTGTGTAGTGCCAGTTGGTAGGTGGGGGTTAGAGTAGGTAATTCCAGAGTGATTTAGGGGGAGTATGATGTCAATTGGGAGTTTACGTTTTAGTCTGCGATTTTGTGAAGGAGGGGGCGGGTTACTGTAGAACTCAATGATTTGATTTGGATGGTTGATGGAGCTAGTTATTAGAGACTTGGTAGGTTTATGAATTATGGCATGAATTAGGGGAATTTCAAGATCTTTGTGGATAACTGAGTTGCGAAGGTACCAGGGTGAATTTGAGATTAAACAAGGAAACTGTAACTCCAGAGATGCTTCACAGGACGTGGACCGAGATTGCCTATCTTCTGGATGCCTGTTGAGCGACTACTGGTGCGCACATTGAAATGGGTATAATATTTTGTACTTTTCTTAATATTTAAGCACAAAATTTTGTTCATATGTGTTTATTTATTTGCGTAATAATTTGTAATCCCGGCATTCTTTTTCGACGACCCTGTACTGTTGTATTGAAATTTTTAAGTTCTTTGAAAAAAATCCAAAATTTTGTTTCCTCGTAAAGTTATTAAATATAAGATGATTTCAAACAGGATTGAGTACTCGCAATAATTATGAGATACGAGAGATTGAAATTGATATAACAACACTTATTACTTCGGATTTCAATTAACCTAATGACTTTGTGAAAGGACCATTTATTGAGTTAAACGATATTTTTCTACTGTAAAATGGAAAAGACAAATTGATTAACACCGTTATTCTCTAAGATAAGAACAGCAAAGAAGGCGACAAGAAAGATTCCGTTGTAGAAACAGATGAAGAAAGTGACAATTCGACTATCTATTCAGACAATGATTTAGACATAATTGAACGAGAAAAATAGAAGTACAATGAGAAACGAATAGGTTAGATCAACAAAATAGCAGGGTCTCACATAGCATCAGCGTATAGGGTTGATCAAAATTTTATGAACAGAGCCAAGCTTTATTTGGGAAGATGAATTTTAAATGAACCTATTGCAATGTTTAATTTTATAAAGACGAAAGTCTGGGACTGGCGGATATTTCCAACAAAAAGGCAACATAAAACTGGCTCCGATTAAAGCAGACTGAAACGCTGAAATATGTAGCTTTACAAACTTCTGAAACGAAAACTGAGTTGGCGAGTGAAACTAATAAGAGCTATGGCACCCTAATCTTTAAGGACGGAAAATTTGAAAAGTAAAAACAGTTATGTAGATATGTTTATAATAAAACCACAAAAATGATTATGTATATTTCGGTCCATCACTTCACTCCTGCTAGTCAAGCAGTACAGACGTACGCTTTGTGTACTACTTGCCCGCACGAGTGCCCATTTGTCTAAGAACGTGTGGAACAACACCGGCATTTCATGTGAACACATCGGAGTACGCCGAGTGGAATATTCAAGACTCGAAAAACATCATCCAGTTTTATCCGTCGGCACTACTTCGTCTAGATCATCTACATTACTACATCTACGAGAGCATCTTCATCGCAACGCAGCAGCCCCACCTCGAGGGTCCAGCCTCATCATGGACATGGATCTCGAAGGTGAAAACCTTAACCAGCACTCAACAGAATCCAATGAATTACCTATCCCTCTCTCCCCAGCTTTTAAAACTATTTCTTCAAAAAAAAGAAAAGGCTTTCCCTCAATTACTCCACCAAGCATCCCAAACCATACGATATCAAACAACCACAACTCTCATCAAAACTCTCCTTTTCTCACCTCAAACCGCTTCCAAATTCTTCAAAATGAAGAAGAATCTACAGATAGTACACCTCCCGCCACAACTCGCCAAGTGCTACCCCCTCCCATTTTCATCAGCAACATCAATAATGTTAACACCTTTCTTAATCAGTTAAAAACAATCTGCGGTGATAAATTTATATATAACATGGCAGATAACAAACTCAAATTAAAAACATCATCAATAAATGACTTTAGAACAGTCATCAAATACCTTGAACAAAACCAAGCTGAATTTCACACATTCCAAGTTAGAGAAGAGAGGAAGTTCAGAGTTGTTATCAGAGGCCTTCACCCAAATTCTGATACAAATATTATATTAACTGAAATTAAAGAATTAGGTTATTCACCTCCCCAAATTCTACCCGTTAGACATCCGGTCACAAAAGCAACGCTTCCCTTATTTTTCCTGGACCTTTCCCCTGACCCCAAAAACCATACAATCTTTGAAATAACTACTTTATACCACTGCAATGTAAAAATTGAACCTCCTAAACCTAAAAGATCCATAGTCCAATGTATGAAGTGCCAAGCCTTCGGTCACTCAAAAAACTATTGCCACAATCCCCCCCGCTGTGTCCGCTGCGAATCCTATCACCTTTCATCCAAGTGTCCTAACCCAAAATCCTCTACCCCAACTTGCACCAATTGCAAAGGCCCACACACTGCGAACTACCGGGGCTGTCCACATTATAAATCGCTTCAAAATTTCTACAACAAACCCTCTACCTCATCAACCTCAAACTGCACTCCCAATCACACTGCTCCCCAACCTACATCTATTAAAAATAGCAAGGTCCATTCCTACGCCAGTATCCTAAAAAATACCCCTTATTCACAAGTACAACATCCTTCACAATCAACCCAAGCTAACACTTCGAACCAAGACCAAATACTAATATCGTTTTGCACCAAAATTGATAGCCTCATCTCCCTCATCACTCCACTTATTAATCTCCTTTCAACCCTACTACCCAAGCTTATTGAAGCTAAATAAATGAACCCTCATCCTCACAAAAACTTCTCCATATGCACATGGAATGCCCGAGGAGTATCCAACAAATTCCACGAACTTTCCCTTTTTCTAAATACACACGAAATAGAAATCCTCCTTTTGTCCGAAACCAAACTCACGCCCTCCCACCGTCTCTACATCCATGGATACAAAACGTATAGAGCAGACCACCCTGATTCCACAAGAAAAGGAGGATCCGCTATCCTTATCAAAAACTCCACTAATCATAATGAGCTTCCTCCCATAACGACCAAAGAATTCCAATTAACACAAGTAACACTATACCTCGCTAACAACCAATCAATTAACATAGCCAGCTTCTACTCTTCCCCTTCTATAACTCTTCCACATGACTTTTGGTCTAAACTCCTAAATGCATGCCATTCTCCATTCATTTTAGGAGGCGATTTCAATGCTAAGCATCCCCATTTTGGATCCAGGATTCCCAATCCCAGTGGAAACAACCTATACAATTTTATCCTCAACAAACCACACCAAATTATCTTCCCTCCGGAGCCCACCTTTTATCCAGACAATGCAAGATCTCCAGATATCCTTGACTTCTTTATCTGTTTTAAAACCTCCCACTACTTTACGAAATCTTCAGTAATGCACGAACTTTCCTCAGATCACCTCCCTTATGTCGCCCATCTTAATCTTACTGTAAATCCAATCGCTTCTCCGAATATAAATAGCCAATACATAAATTGGCAACGTTACTCTTCTCTCATTGACCAACAAATAAATTTACAAATTCCTCTCAAATCTCCTTCCGATATTGACACAGCTCTTGACAACTTGCAAACAGTCATCCTTTCTTCTGCATCAGATTCCCGCTTACCACCCCCAACCAAGAAACGTTGTCAATATCCCCTAAACCCTATCATAAAAGACCTTCTGCACACAAAAAATATTCCCGTAAAAGATGGATTGTAACTAAACACCCAGCTGACAAATCCCACTATAACACTATTTCCCGACAGCTCAAACTAGCATTAAAAAACATCTTCGACGCAAACTACTTTAATCATCTTCAACAACTGAATTCCTCCGACTACTCCATATGGAGAAAAACAAAAATCCTAACCAAACCTCATTGTGATATCCCTCCTCTCAAACATCAAAACCAATGGTATACCTCGCCAGCTAATAAAGCTAATCTATTCGCAAACATTCTCACATCCCAATTCTCTCCAAACCAAACAAGTAACTTTTACCACAATAACAAGATAAAAAGCACTCTCCTCCAACCTCTTCAACTGTCACCTCTACCTAAACTATTTAGTCCTCCCCTAGTCCGCTCAACCATAAACAAATTAAAAAATAAACACTCCGCCGGTCATGACCTTATCACTCCCCTCCACCTGAAAAACCTCCCTAAAAAGCTTCAACCTTAATAACAATCATTTTCAATGCAATCATCCGTACTACATATTACCCAATAGCCTGGAAGCACGCACATATAATAATGATCCCAAAGCCAAACAAACCCAAATCCTGTCCCAATAGCTATAGACCTATCAGTCTCCTCCCCTCTCTATCCAAACTGTTCGAAAAACTACTTCTTCCCCTCCTTAGGAAAGAATTAACCCACCTCATTCCTTCTGTCCAATACGGCTTTAGGCCCAAACACTCTTGCACCCATCAACTCTACTCAGTGACATCCTACATCAACAATTCCTTCGACACCAATAACTCGTGCATTGGTGCCTTTCTAGATGCAGAAAAAGCTTTTGATAAAGTACACCACCAATCTCTACTTTCCAAAATCAAAGACCCTCTTAATGATTCCCTCTTCAGAATCCTTAATAATTATCTTACTAACCGCTCCTTCTCTGTCAAATTTAATAATACCATTTCAAATTCCTACCCTATTTCCTCCGGCGTCCCCCAAGGCAGCATCCTAGGCCCTTTCCTCTTCAACATATATTTTCACGACATACCTCAAAACCAATCTACTCAAACAGTACTTTTTGCAGATGACCTTGCCATACTCCTTCAAACATCCTCTCTAGACTCGGGCTCCAAAAAACTCCAAATCGCCCTCAATGATATTGAAAGCTGGGCTAAAAAATGGAGAATCAAAATAAACCCAACCAAATCCACAATCATTCCCTTCACCCTTAAAACCAAACATTCCCTCAACCACTCCTTCTTTCTCAATGGCACCAAAATACCTATCCAACAAACTACACCATACCTAGGCGTTATCCTTGATTCCAAATTATCATGGAAACCTCACATAGCCCACATTACCTCCAGAATCAGCAACAAAATAAAACAACTCTTCCCTCTTATAAACAGGAAATCTCCCATATCCCTTAGCACCAAAAGACTCCTCTATCTATCCGTAATCCGCCCCATATGGTCGTACTCATGTGCCATATGGGGATGCACTGCCTATTCCCACTCCAACAAAATACAAACCAAACAAAACAAAATTCTCCGTTTAATATCAAATTCCCCTTGGTATCTTCGCAACTCAGTTATCCACAAAGACCTTGAAATTCCCCTAATCCTTGCCATAATTCAGAAATCTACCAAGTCCTTAATAAACAGCTCTATCAACCATCCAAATCCCACCATTGAGCTATTCTACAGTAACCCACTCCCTCCTTCACAAAATCGCAGACTAAAACGTAAACTCCCAATTGACATCATCCTCCCCCTAAATCACTCTGGAATTACCTAACTCTAGCCCTCCAACCAACTGGCACTACATACTCCCTATTATATCCGCTTTTCCCATCTGCCCCAACATCCTTAACGCCTCAAACATGCAGTTTCCCCAATGAACAGATTGATCGCTAACATCATGCCTGTTTTTGCTAATATGCGGTAAACATGTTAATCTACTTCTCTCGTCTCTAACTTGGAATGACAAGGGTCATATCCAAGACCACAAGTTTACATGTTAAATATTTATAAATTGTAAATACCTTGTTATTGTTAATAATTGTAAATACTGTTATCATTATTATTATCACAACTGTAAAGTCTCCGGACTAAAAGTTAACTTTAATAAAAATAAAAAATAAAAAGTATATTTCGGGTGAATACTTTATACAAGTTATTTATTAAATTTGTATACTAATGATTTTCCACTACAGATAACTTAACATCACGCGTGCGGTCTGGTAAAAATAAAATATAACAGTTTGTCCTTAATGACGTTTTATGGATGCTTTAACTTGCTATAGAATATTTGACAAACCTGGAACAGATGGGCTCCAGTAAATTCAAATATGTCACACGCAGCTAGACTCAACTTTAATTTTCACGATTACATGTCATAAAAAATTATCTACCCCGTTAAAGAAACGCGTTGTTTGATAACGCTATCGTATATTTAACGTTCCGCACTTTGCTTTCGTCATTTACGTCTTGGATCCACGGGCCTCTTAGTAAGTAACAATGAAGTTAACTTTCACTCTTTAACTTCGGCTTAGGTAAGTAAATAAAATTCCCGCCAGCCGCAAAACGACATCTACCCCAAGCGAATTGCGCTGACAGTCACATTGGAAAGAATTAATATCTCGACAATCACAATCTAATTCTGGCATTGCAGACGTCAATTTATAATTTACTTCTGAGTCATTCCTGACGTAAATACACAATGATCTGCAAAAGATGCGGATGTAACGTATAACATCACGAAACTCATCGAGACGACTAGGAGATAATTAAATATATCCCATATCTATTACTGTGGTAAAAGTTAATTAATGTGAAAATTTTGACTCCAGCTTACAAATTATTCAGTGTATTGTTGACTTGACAGCGCTCTGAGACTTTGGGCTTTCGAGAAGACTGTCACCATGCATGGCACGTTTTCGATTTTTTTTTGGACTGGTACGTGGTCAGAGTGCTAATTCTTCTTCAGTCTTAACCACAGTTTCGTTAACCAAGGTAAAATATAAACACACATTCCCGTGCAGCACCATCTCTGTTGCTGACGTTGACCACTAAACCACAGCTAATCAGATATTATGCACAGTACTCACTAATTAAAAACCCTTTTCATTTGGCATATATGAAAACTATTCCATGGGAATAAAACCGAATTCAATCTAGCTCACACCTTTTTGCATTTTTCAACTTCTTTACGGCTATTCAAGGAAAAATTATATCTCTACTCTTAAAAAAAATGGAAACCCAAAGTTTCCGCCTACTCTTTTACCTGCGCCTCAACCAGCTTGAATATTAAAATGTATAATACGCCTCACCAAGTTTTGAAGAACATGGAGACATTGCGAACTGTTCATTGCACTTGATGCTTGTAGTTGAGAAACTCGTGTGCACGGAACGCACACGAGCGTGCAAACCGTCGGAAACGTTTGCAATGCTCCAGTTCAATACTGGACGAGCATAAAGTGTGTTTACAAACGTTTCCCAAAGCTCCCGGAGCGTACATATAGATCCAGCTGTTGCAATCATTACTGTAGAAGTAAAAATGGAGGAGAAATCATTGGCTGATAAGTTTGTTTTAAGGGAAGACATAAGAACGGGAAGAAAAATTTAAAACTTATCTCCCAAGAAATATTTCAGTTTTTTGCCGAATAATATTAAGGCCAAAATAAACTCCAAATGGCATGGATACCATTCACGCTCAGGAATCAATGAAAGGGCGGAAGCGCTGGCGGCGGAAGCCAACTCATGTCAGCCCTCAACCTTAATAACGGTCTGCTCTGCAGTTCCCGAACTGGCAACGAACTAGAAAGGCTGACAACAACGGATCAGTTCACCAGGAACTGAAACAGGAGTGCCGAACTTCGCCATATAAACAACGCTCCCAGAAGACAACTAATTATCATTTCCCGGTTGAGAACCCTCAACACCAAATTAAAAGACTCATTTTTTTTCCCAGGGAACCTCAACCTACCTGTGAGCCTTGCGCCAGTCCCCTGTTCATCATGCACCAAATTAAAATACTCATATTTTTTTCCAGGGGACGTCAACCCACTTGTGAGCCGTGCGCCATTCCCCTCACCGTAATGTATATACTTTTTGACTGCACCAAGCCCACACCAGAAACTCTACCATAGACAACGCATCCAGAGTAAACCTCTCCAGCAAACTCGAAGCCATCAAAGGACTCTCCGACTTCGCCGAGATAACTGATAACCGAGATAACCCGCCCCCTCATATGATGAATACGATATCAACACTCACAGTAGTTATTATTACTGCCTTCTGTTAGCCCCTTCGTGTCACCCCTGCTTCCATTTAATCATTCCAGTTATATAACTATTCAATGCGGTCCCCAATCACTTCAATGACATAAAAATATTTAGGAAAATGAGAGTAACTAAACGGAGAGTATTCTTCTTGACCTTCGACTGACGATCATACTTCGTTGGTTAGCTATAGAATATACATTGTCCAAGATTTCGATGCAAAGATTTTCCCAAATGATTCGCGTCAGGCTGTAAAGAAAGTATGGATGAAGTTCATTAAACTAAGTCTTTTATTGCGTATTATATTTTATTATTCAAGTTATTTTTCAATACAGTATAAATATGAATTTAGTAGTCAGAATAATTTGGGTTGAAATGAAACGTAAATCATATCCTGAGAAGTTAAAGTTGATGATGGCGCCCTGTGTAGATGTGACAGTACACACAACCATACTATAGGGAAGGTTCGTCTGCTACTGTCCTCTCTGAGTGAACACTTTGAGGTGATGTGAAAGTAGCATCTTCCCCACCTCCACTGCCGGTGGAGGACTGATCCATAGTTGCGTCATAAACGCCCATATCAGCCTTGAATAGTATACCACTTACAAGATGTTGTACTACTGACTGTGTTCGGTTAGTGTAAGTTCTCAATTTCGCAGCAACGTGCATCCCAAAAATGGCACAGCCATCATATTCCGATGTTCGATGCAATATCTGAAGTGCTTGGTCATTGCAAGGTTCCGAAGAAGATGAAGTGTTGCGTATTATCTGCTTCGATCCTGCAAAACTACGAGTAGATTGTTCTCTCGATTGTTTTTGAGAAGCGACATTACCAGAATTCCCTTGAACATCGTTAGTATTTTCAGGCTCATCAACGATAAATTGATTGTCAATTTGAACTGAGTTTCCGGCGTCCCAGTTATTCTGAAATTTACAACAAAAAAAGGAAATTGATTAGTCATAAGTATGAATTAGTTAGTAACTATTTCCTTTAAAATAATTTTCAGATCCCCAGAAATGAGGACCCGTGGTTCCCTCGCAGAGTTTTTTGCGTAAGGAAAAATGTGCTGATAGCTTTCTGAACAGTTGATGTGATTCCAACTTTAAGTCAATTTTAGTAGTTTTATATAAACTTTTTCATGCTGTACGACCAGGGAAGAATTTCTGAAGTTACTTTAAAAACATGAGATTGTACCGTAATATTGAATCAACAATAAAATAAAAGAACTCTTCCCTATTATCAACGGAAAATCTCCCATATCCCTAGCACCAAAAGATTCTATCTATCCTTAATCCACCCCATATGGTCGTACTCATGTGACACATTCCCGCTCCAACAAAATACAAACAAAACAAAACAAAATTCTCCGTTTATTATCAAATTCCCCCTGGTACCTTCGCAACTCAGTTATCCACAAAGACCTTGAAATTCCCCTAATTCCTGCCATAATTCATAAATCCACCAAGTCCCTAATAAATAGCTCCACCAACCATCCAAATGCAACCATTGAGCTATTATACCGCCCCCTCCTTCACAAAATCGCAGACTAAAACGTAAACTCACAATTGACATCATCCTCGCCCTAAATCACTCCGAAATTACCTAACTTTAGTCCCTCCTACCAACTGGCACTAAATACTCCCTAAATATTCCGTTCTTCCCATCTTCCCCCATAACCTCCTTAACGCTTTTCATAACACGAAGTTTCCCCGATGACCAGATCGATCCCTAACGTTATGCCGGCTAATATGTTTTATTTGTTAAATATTTACAATTGTAAATACTTTGATTATATCCGGACTAGAAGTTAATTTTAATAAAAACCGTAATATTGAATGTGATTAATCTAAGTCAAAGGAATTAGCTGATCACGAACATCCCATGCTATACGTTAATTTGAGCCTTGATATAAAATGATTTATTATTAATAATTTAATTAATTATAATTATAATCAGGTACTTAAATCAAGGAGTTGAAAAAAAAACGAGAACTTTCCACTAGATACGCAGTCTGGGTCGTAGAGCAATTAAACACGAATTTTTATTTTTTGTTCCGTTTTCAGACTGTTAAGAATGCCTCAAGTTTTGGAAAACATACCAGTCAAGTTAGAAGTCAAATTTTTACGACAGAGCAAAATGTCTTCGAATATGCATTGCTCATGAAGTAGTTATACCTCTGGCACGTGTAAGAACTGCATAAATTTTTGAATAAGAAAGATAGCCAAAAAAGGGTAATATAAATACCCTTGTTTGT
The DNA here is from genome assembly GCA_037074705.1 of Zhengitettix transpicula. NCBI lineage: Eukaryota > Metazoa > Arthropoda > Insecta > Orthoptera > Tetrigidae > Zhengitettix > Zhengitettix transpicula. The sequence continues at coordinate 116,229,392 of CM073592.1, read as the reverse complement.
ATTGGCTATCTTTCTTATTCATTATTTTCAATCAGACGTCAATTTTTTCTTTGCATAAATTTTTGTTTAAATACTTACAATACAAAAGCATGCTCGACACATTCGAGAATCCTTTGTCAAATACTTCATATGACAGATTTGACAAGTACTATATGACGTTTATGCTTAACAATTTTCTTTCATTTATTTCGAACATATCTATATCTACTTTACTACTAGCTTTTAATGACAATAACGAACAAAAATAAGAAATTAATAATATGCAAGAACAGCTATTACCTCATTATCTGAACCTTGGAAGTTCGTTCCCATTTCTGTTTTTAGCGTTTTGTGACATTTTTTTCTGTTCATGAAAATCTGAAAAGTATCATATGCAAACCATTTGCTGTTGTACACCTCACCCCGACCTAAAATAGTTTAGACAATACAGTTTACGCTTTTCTTTTGTTACAGGTACATTTTTTTCTTAATGTGTGAAAAACTAAGAGTAAAAAATTTAAATGGTTTTCCGTGTTATTTAATAACTTAGTTTGATTTGTATATTTAAATCATGGAATTAAAAATACAAGTTATAAATACCTTCTCCAGTCCGTAAAGAGTTGATTTCTTTGTTCCTCTCTCTTCTAAATGACGAGAGTAGAGAATTCATTTTTCCTTTCGTTACTTCAACTGTACATTCCATTCTGGTGGCAATGTCCATCCAGGCGTCACGCTTCTTAATTTTATTGTGATAGAGTTTATTGTTGCGATCCCATATTTCCCTCTTAGACGCATAAATTTCAATCAGCTGGATGCATTTTTCGTTGTCCCATTCCATTGTAAAATCAGAACACTGATTAATTTTTCTTCATGATAAAATAATGTTCCAACTCAAAGGGCGATCGTAAATTCAGAAAGAAAGTCAAAGGAAAATTTTGTTTATATAAAATAAATATATATATTGAGCAGAGTTCAAAACTTTGAACACACCAACAAAATTCCACATTTTTCACGCGGTTGCCTAAGCATCCACGCCGAATGCGCGAGTACGCCGAACACTTAACTTGAATCGGCAACAACGGCAAACACAAGCAAATGTTCGTTCGTGTTAGCGGAGTGCACGCGAATACGTTCTCACTTCTCATGGAGGAGCTACACATTGGCGCTCGTCATTCTCAGAGTATTGAACGAAACGTTCACGTTCGTGCGCAGTCGCATCACCGTTGTCTCAGTCGCAACATTAGTTCCTGCTAAGAAGCTTAATTCATAAAGAAAGCAAGAAATATAAAAATATAACTTATAGATTCCTTTTACCACATATTAACATAAAAGCCGGCATGATTAGCGATCAATCTGGTCATTGGGGAAACTACATGTTTGAAGTGTTAAGGATGTTATCGGGATGATGGGAAGAACGGATATTTAGGGAGTATGTAGTGACAAATGGTAGGAGGAGCTAGAGTTAGGTAATTCCGGAGTGATTTAGGGGGAGGATGAGGTCCATTGGGAGTTTACTTTTTAGTCTGCGATTATGTGAAGAAGGGGGTGGGTGGGATACTGTAGAATAGCTTAATGGTGGGATTTGGATGGTTGATGCAGCTATTTATTAGGGACTTGGTAGATTTATGAATTATGGCAGGAATTAGGGGAATTTCAAGGTCTTTGTGGATAACTGCATTGCGAAGGTACCAGGGGGAATTTGATATTAAACGGAGAATTTTGTTTGGTTTGGTTTGTATTTTGTTGTAGTGGTAACAGGCAGTGGATCCCCATATGGCACATGAGTACGGCCATATAGGGCGGATTATGGATAGACAGAGGAGTCTTTTGGTGCTAAGGGATATGGGAGATTTTCTGTTCTTAAGAAGAAAAAGTTGTTTTATTTTGTTGTTGATCCTGGACGTAATGTTAGGCTATGTGAGGTTTCCATGATAATTTGGAATCAAGGATGATAAGGCCTAGCTATGGTGTAGTTTGTTGGATAGGTATTTTGGTGCCATTGAGAAAGAAGGAGTGGTTGAGGGAATGTTTGGTTTTAAGGGTGAAGGGAATGATTGTGGATTCGGTAGGGTTTATGCTGATTCTCCATTTTTTAACCCAGCTTTCAATATCATTGAGGGCGATTTTTCTGGAGCTCGAGTCTTGAGAGGATGTTTGGAGGAGTATGGCAGGTCATCTGCAAAAAGTACTATTTTAGTAGATAGGTTTTGAGGTATGTCGTGAAAATAGAGGTTGAAGAGGAAAGGACCTTGGATGCTGCCTTGGGGAACGCCAGAGAAAATAGGGAAGGAATTTGAAAGGGTATTGTTAAATTTGTCAGAGAAGGAGCGGTTAGTAAGATAGTTAGTAAGGATTCTGAAGAGAGAATCATTAAGTGGGTCTTTGATTTTGGAAAGTAGTGATTGGTTGTGTACTTTATCACTTTTTCTGCATCTAGGAAGGCAGCAATCCACGAGTTATTGGTGTCGAAGGAATTGTTGATGTAGGATGTCACTGAGTAGAGTTGATGGGTGCAAGAGTGTTTGGGCCTAAAGCCGTATTGAGCAGGAGGAATGAGGTGGGTTAGTTCTTTGCTAAGGAGGGGAAGAAGGAGTTTTTCGATCAGTTTGGATAAAGAGGGGAGGAGACTGATGGGTCTATAACTATTGGGACAGGATTTGGGTTTGTTTGATAACAAGTTTACATGTGAAATATTTACAAATTGTAAATACATTGTTATTTGTTTAATTTTACAATTGTAAATACTGTTATTATATTATCACAACTGTAAAGTCTCCGGACTAAAGGTTAATTTTAATAAATGATAATAAAAAAAGATTCCTTTTCCTGTGCTTGTAGAGGTATTCCGTTCAGTCAATTGTCAGAAATGCTCACATTTCTTTTAGTGGTTCCACATTTAACTTTAAGAGTATTCGTAAAAAAAATAGAAAATGTTGGCGCACCGATTGTGGACACCGATGCGTGTCATAGCAAGAGACAAGCACATACTTGTAAAAAGTTTAATGGATCAGTTACGAATTTTCCACTACATCGAAACCATTTTGTTGAACTAAATTTTCCAATTAACAAAAGCTTCTCGGGTTTTCTACGCTAGCAGAGACGATGGCAGTCGAAACAACCTCACCCGCGTGGAAACCCGAGAAGCTTTTGTTAATTCAATTCACCGGGGAAGTCTTTGATCTTTAGTAAATTTTCCAATTGTAAAGCGCAAATTACTTATTGAAATTTTTATACTAAGTACGGAAAATCTTTTTGTATAAATGCTCCGAGAATTATCGGGTAATTTCTCAAACTTTTGTAAAACTTCAATTAATCATTGACTACAATTGAAGTAATAATTTCAGAAAATAAAATAATAATGGAGAATACAGATAGCAACCAAAATTCACCTCGGAACTCGAGGCGGAAAGAAACATGTTAAGAAGAGCACATCGCGTTTCGACTCGCAAAACGTACGAATGTTTAACGCGATTGGTGTTGAGGAACCTTACGAATACAGATCTTGAAATTCTTACTGTAGGTAGTGTTTTGTACAGTATTTTGAATGAAGAAATAGTCCCCAAACAGTATTTGAGAAAGATTAAAAATTTCGGTGAAAAGGGGGAAATGCCGACAGGATTTATTGGTTTCCTTTGAACGGCGGCTGGACCAACAAATTACATTACACAGTTACAATCTTGACACGTTATGGGGGTTTTTTTAAGTCAGGTCAATTTTTGGCTGGTTTACATCGTGGGAGGCGAGGTAAAAGGAGTTGAAATTAAGACACTTAAAAATTCTAGAATAACACTATCAAATTCAGCGACCACGAAAACGGTTTATTCGACGCTAATAATGGCTGTATACGAACGTTTTTAAATGCCAACCCATGTTGACATAGCAGACGTATAAATTCTTTAACTCAATGGAAGGCTTACTAAGTATTTCTTTCAATGGGAAACATTTTAAGATGTCAACTTACAACACTCTTTAGTATCGGTTTTAATTTGTGAGCCAGTGAAACGCCAATAATAAACACCAATATCTCCTGTTTCTGAAGAAGAAATGAGTAGGGCAAATTCATCGACCAATGCTCTAGAACAGGATAAGTTATGCCGGAATTACATGGACCTCCGAATGACTAATATTAACCCTTTATAGCATGGTTTTTTGGTAGTTTTTAAAACTAAGTTTTAAATATGTATTTTTATGAATAGAATAAGGAAAAAATAACCAAAAAATATCAAACGTGACCGAAGTTAATTTGGTTCCTGATGTTGCACATATTCAATATAAAAATAATTATAATTAATGTGATTTATCAATAATTCACATTAATAGGATAATTATTTTAATGCAATTAGAATACCCAGAGAATGACGGTTAAATTCTTTCTTGACAAAAACATAATCAAACACACAGAAAATAAATATTCTACAGTTGTTGACCGGCGGGTAGAAGAATCTGGCTTAAGGAGACATGTCCACGGATGCCAAAAGTTTCACATTAGCTTAAGTGCATGTTGTTTCAGATCTACTTAACAAATCAGCTCTTAGAAACCAAGGGTGATACTATAAGTTATGTTGCGTATATGCTACACTATACACTTAAGGGTTAATCCCGTGTAAATTTCATATTTAATTGTATTTCAACACGTTGGAAATTTTCGTTCTTTTTTTTGCGATTTTTCGCAAACTACTATTTTTTTTGGAGAATTGTTGAAAAGCACAATGTATTTTTGTGAGACACAAATATATTTCTTTACCCCATTGTAAGACAAACATCGTCTACTCTTTTTCTTCATGAATGCACCAGTAAACTCGTACACGAGACAAATCGGGAAATAAACCAAAGGAAACTGGCACACGGAGGATAAAAAGAACCGATTTAGGTCATTTCGCCAGCTATGAGAGACACAGAGAACATTGAGATATTTTCGCCAGTCTTCACTCTGAAGACTGGTTAAAACGTTTGCGTTTGCAATGAACTCCATTTCGCCAATAAAAATTCACAAAACTATGTACAGAAAATGTGATTATGAAAAGTAATCAATAATAGGTTCCGTCAATTAATTGCATACGTTAATATGACATAACTTCAGAGAAATGTTATATCTTTCGACCACTTTCAGATCTGATTATTAAGAATTGTTTTAATAATAGCACTAGTCGTTAAAGACTAACCATTAATTTCCATCTCGCAAATCTTAATTTATATACTTATTAACCAGATTCTATCCAATGTTGTCTTCCGGCTTTTCTGGTTTGTGTAGACTTTTTTCATTCGTGTTCTGCTTTCACACACTGCACACATTACATAAGATCAGGCTGTTTTTCTCCTTTTCAGTCTTCTGGTACGGTGTTTATTTTCCAGTTGTCGGAAGACTGGGTTGGTGTGGAGGTGAAGCCTACTTTCATGCTTCCCAGCATGGTGTGGACCGGAAGATCCCTATGGTTAACTAAGAATGAAGTACCATTATGTATTATAACATAAATTACCGGGTTCATCTGAAGACACTTCTAAGTTAACGGACATTTAGGCCATAATTTGTAGAGATAAAATATAACCGATATTTCGTTTTGAATTTTAATAAGGAATACTTAATTTTACTAAGGTTCGGGTGCTATTTATTTTTTTAATACCATTAAGAATTTTAATTACATATATTTGATATTTATAATTGTGAAGCATTACAGCATTTACTAGCTTTTCAGATTGCCAAGAGATCTATGTAGCCAGGGCCTAACTGTGGGAAGAAAACTTGACATGGGCTATTGCGGCTTTATATGTGGTAATTTAGCAGAAAATTTATTTCAGTTAACTGCTTCGCAACTTTTTAATTCGTTGTGTTGAATAACTTGAACGTTACTTCCAGAAGATCTACTTCTCTCGCCTTGCTTAACAATATATGGTTACAAATTTTTAATTGTTGAATTTTATAGAGTTTTAATAATTCTTCACATTAAACATTCCAAATCCATTTTATAGTTTTAAGTTATTCTACACATTAGACTTTCAATGAAAGAGCTCAATTTCAATAATATTAAACAATTTTCTGATGTTTCTCCCTTCTGATGACAAGTATTGCCATCTCGACGGTAGCCTAAGGGCTACAAATTTTCGTATTAAATGTTAAAATTAATAGGGGTTTTATTTTCTAGGCCACTGTATATATTTTTACTTTCGTACGTACTCTGGTCACGCGTCCTTCATACGGGAATAAAAATATTCTTCAAGGTTCGGTTGGTTTTTGGTACTATTGTCAAATATTCATGCGTCGCATATAATTCATTGTTCCAATATGAAGTTATTATGACTTCTGGTTCGTTCTTGTCTCTTCCTCTTAATAATCTTGACGCCTCCTCTTGCCAACACATATTTTGTTTACCTACAAATATGTAGCTCTTAAACAAGTAGACGTAACTTTTATTTTTATTGTCTCACAGTTATTTACCAGTACAGGAAAAAATCTAGCCACTTCTCTATATTAAACGGAAAGAATCACAAAATGCATTTATTGGATTCTTACATTAGTCTTGAAAAAACTTGCTAGCTGGTTACCGGTGTTGTCCTTAGAAAAGTATATTATTCATCAATAATCTCTTGGGAAACACGTTATTTAAACATCACATTTTCTAACCTATACGTGAAATGAGACTATGTCAGTTATGTTGTAGTTCACGCAGGCTACGTGTGCGGTCTGGGGGAAGAATTTTAAAACAAGCAGTTTTTACGTCGAATATTTAGTTTTCTGGGTTTTCTCCAGATGGTTTAGTGTATAATTTCAATCCCTTAAAATGTGAAGACAGCAACACTATGCGTTACATAAAATAAACGCGAAACAACCTATATAGGTATTAAAGCCAAGGTTATAAATGTCGATGAGTTTAATTCGGACGTTCATTGTCAGTTAAATTGTAGATCAGCGCCTAAGTGTCGGGGTATAACAAATTTCCGTTTACAATCTTAAATTCGTAGACCAATTTCTAACAAACTTTATACACATGATACTTACGATCCTGGAACAAACACTGAGGGGTTAAGACACACCTACTGCCTCTAGGGGAGCGGGTGGAAATAAAAAACATTCCTAAACGGCCATTATTAGCGTCGAATAAAATGTTTCTGTGGTCGCTTAATTTAGTAGTGTCATTCTAGAATTTTTGTGGGTCTTAATTTCAACTCCAAAAGGCAAGGGAGGGATGCACCCTTACAGTACAGGGAGTTTACATAAAAAATAGTGCAAAAGAGACCTATATTATTGTCAATTTTGGGATTATAGGTGTCACTGAGTTAAATTCTCGCATTAATCCTGGTGGTTGATGATATTTTATGTTCCTCATCGTGGAGGTGGACGCGGTTGTGAAAATGTTACCCAGAATAGTTTTGGCCCTCTTAAGGTAACGGCTAAAATTTTGTGATTCTCTTATTGTACCCTCTATATTTTGGTCACTATTTACGTAACTGTTGTATTTCTATACTCCTGTAAGATATTCGTCCTGATTTTTTAGACACTTTTATTTTATGTAGGAGGGTTCCCGAATACTGTCAGTCATCGTCGTGGTTTATTTGAAGTTAGATGCCGAGTAGCCATGTCGAGAAGGCGACCTACATTGGTAAATTTTATAACACATGCGCTATTGGTGCTGGTTAAATGAAATGTTTACCAATACGTTAGTGTCGAATCAATTCCTACTACAGGTTAATTTAAATAAATATCCTGGCAACGGCGGACACTCAGCTAGTTTAAATTAAAACCAAATCATTCGATTAAAAATGAGACCAATAGACCAAATTCAATCAAATACATAAGATGAGGAGATGAAACAAAATGCTCCACAGAATGTATACTATATAATATATAACATGTACATACATCAGATCTATAAAATATTTAGATTGTAAAGTTTCCTGTAATAAAAAAATATCGAAAACGGTCTGATGACTCCCTGTAATAAAATCTTGAGTGAAAAATACTCCGGTACCCTAAGTAAATGAAATATACTTCCGGTATATTGAAAAAGCCTAAAACACTCTCCGTAGTATGAATGAAAAATACTTATACATCACAAAATTAGGGAAATCAACAAGCAGATTTACTATCAAATGTATGCCCAATGTGTAACAATATGTCTGTCTAATGATCCGGAGGTGCAGCAGATCCAGTTCCCGGAGTAAAATTCAATAACTACGACCGTGTGTTTGACAATCAAGTGTAGTCAGTGTTTTATGGCCTATTAGCATAAATTGTGAGCCCGACCCCAGGAATCTTAAGTCTGGTACCAGCCGAACATTTTGTAAGTAGAAACCAAGTTAATTAAGTTTGTAAACGATAGTTAAATGTATTCGTCAGATTTCGTTAGTCTCGTTTTGTTAATTTCTTAATTTATAAATTCTATGATTGTGTAACGTAAATCCAAAAGTTGTTTTTTACTCATCAAGCCCAGGTAAACGACCCTGAAAGAAGAGTTATCAAATTTCATAACATTGAAACTTTAAATGTATTTAAACTCAGAGAAAATGTTATAAATTTCTATTAAATAATAAATGGTATCATAAAGTTTAAAGTAGTAATTATTTCTCGATCCTTCCTGTTAAAATAAAACAAATTGTTTCAGAACGAACTAGCAGTTTAATAAAAATGCAAATTAATTGTATCATTAATTAAATAAAATTTTGGTTTGTTGATTAATCACTTATAATTTATTCATTAATTAAATAAAATTTTTGTTTGTTGATTAATCACTTATAATTTATTCATTACATTATATATATATATATATTGTAATATACAAAAAAGAAAGGCTTTTAAATAAAAAAATTATTCAAATTTTAACAAACAAAAGAATTTATTGTGGCATTACTTGAAACAATTACACAATTTACAAATAGAACTTATCTCAGGGTCATTACTGGGTTTGATAACGGCTAATCATTTATTTAGAAATCTTATCAACACAAATTACAATAAGAGATTTACTCGTCAATTAACAAAGACGAAATTTACTTGTCTATGAAATTATACTAAAAGATGGATTCTACTTAACAAATTTTATCAAAGGAAGAGAACAAAATCTGACATCTATCTTTTAATCCGGTTTACATAATTTATTGTTTTATATTGGTACTCACGGCTGCATTCCTGGATACTTTTGACTATGGCGGGTTTTTGCACAGCTTCTACTCAAACTCACAGATTCTAATTAATATTTTTAGTTTTAAATCAGGAACCAGGAACCTCTTCTTCGTCTCTCCCTCCCTCGGTTGAGTAACTCACGGCTGCCCAGCTTAGCAGGTTTTTGTAGTTCTGCTTGCGTAAATATTTTGCCTATGAGCAAAACGTTCATGGCCCAATCACCTCTGTTAGTTAATAACCCTAGTTATTTCTTTGCAAGTTTCCGTTGAATATTTGAACTGGTCTTGTCTATTTCAACTTGACCAATTTTTCTATTGTGTCTGTCTGCTTCTACTTAACTTTACTTTTCCAAAGAATATCTCGTAAATTTCAGTACGAGCTGTACTTGACCAAACTTTCCAGCCAACTTAATGCGAACTGGCTCCTCAATATTTTAATGTGATCTGTACTTGACCAAACCGTCCACCCAACTGAATACTGCCTCGCAATGTTGAGCGCGCAGTGATCCTTCCCTACAAAGAAAACAATACTCTGCTACATTGTTGCTCTGTTGTACCGCCGTCAAGAATATGTTTCTCTAACAATTTACATTATCAAATTTACAATTAATGTGTTAATTAATTGGCATTACAATATTGTATATATATATATATTGTAGTATTCCAAAATATACTTTATAAAATTACAAGAAGGAAATTGCCAGCACGTTGTGACTTCAAATTATCTAGTATTCAAAATAGTCAAATGAAAATAAGTTACACGTTGGAGTGCCAAATTATGTAATAATGAAAATATTATATAAACAGAATACTAGCACGTTAGAGACAAAATAATGTGGTATTCAAAATATTAAAATAATAAAGGAAGGAAATCGAAATTAAACAATTACTTTTTTAACAAGATCACAATAAATTATTTTTTACAACTTTGATCTTCGTTGATTTTACATTTTAAATTAATGCCTCAGCTTTTATGAGAAATCCAATTTCAAGGCAGCTTATCGCGAAATAGAACATGAAAAATAGCCACCTCAAAAGTGTTCGTTACATTCTGATCAGTGATCGTGAGAATGTGCGCGCGTTTTCCTTAATATACGTTTTATAACATCTATTTCAGACACAGTAAATAAGATACTTTCTACATGTTTAGTTGTTCAGTATATAAATTGTGCAGTCGGTATAATTCTAATAGCAATAGTAAAACAAACCGTCAAAATTATACAGCACATTTGTAACATTGCAATATATTTCAATCTTGAAATAAACTTTGATGAGGTAAAGATAGTACATTAAAAGTCATGCATTATAACGTTACGTTGTACAGGCAAGTTATATATAGCGTTTTATAATAATACAATGAACACCGGAAATGAAATCGAGGAAATAACAGAACATTATACTAAGATTCAGGATCCTCATAAATAATTCAAAATCTCAAGATAATTTGGAGATATTGTGTTGTCAGACGAAGTCGGTTGGTAGTTGCATAGCCAGTGCTTCACGCAGTTGAAGCTTTCGACTAAATGATGGCACTTCAGAATTAACGGCCTACTTGCTACAAGGACTCTGTCTCACGGGTAATTAATCAGAGAGCCACTCAAATATCCAACGTTACTCGAGCAACAGGACAAGAACCTTTTTAAAATCAAAGTATTTCTGGGTTTCGAATGATGCCCTTATAATCCAAATAAAGGAAACTTTTAAAGGTGGAAAGAAAAGGGTCTGAAGAAATTTGCGCATCGTGGTGAGTATAAAAATCATTTCTATGTAAGAAATATGACAGCCTAAGCGTTATAGTAGAATCTTTAAAACAAATTGACGATCGAATGTCTACCTTTTTTACTTCTATAAGAATATGCTATACGCTGATTAGCAAATGCTCTGTGAGAACTTTTTGTCTAAATATTTATTCAGTTTCCGTTATTCAAATGCTACAACTAACATAAAACGTCAGTATCGTCTTAATAATCGTTTCAAATACAATCCTATTTATAAAAGACTGAACATATCTTGGAGTGAATCTTAAGATATAGCTCTAAACATAAAAGTTTAATTTGTCATGTTAGAGGGATATTATATATATATATATATATATGCAGGTATGTGTGTGTTTTAAGCAGAACCTGTCTGGAATAACAATGCAGAGCAAAAAATATTGAGCTATATACTTTAAATATACTTGTATTTGTATTTTTTGTCAATATAATTGGGTATTTGCCCAGTGGTAGCTAATTAAACATGTTTAAGCATATGTTGGGATAATTAACCTATTACTAAAATATACGTCTATCGACACTACACTTATCAACAATATTTGGTATAATTTGTATTACAAGAATTTGAATAAAATTCATGGCATAATACAGACAGTATAGAATAACTCTTTGTAACGCCACTCTTTTTTCCTCTTAGAAAAACAATATTCTTAAACATTTTTAATATGCTCTGTAAATTACAAATTTCACTCCCATCCTAAGCGCCATCATTAGCGCAACTGTTTCGGCGATATACAGACATAAAAATTTGTGTATTTTAGGCCAGTCTCAATTGTTTTTTAAAACCAGATCATGCGTTGGAAAGATAATTAAAATCTCTTATTCTATGTCATATATGTGTACTTCAAGCACTAGAAATATGCCGAACTGTATTCTATTCGATAATTATTTAAAATGTAGGAATTTTTTTTTAAAAAAAATTGATTTATTTACAGTCGCATCGACTTCACAGGTCATTAGCGACTCATTATAAGTATTCATATTTGCCTTGTCGGGGAACGAGTTTCTCTCATGCACATAACATCCATGCCCTTGCTAGGATTCGAACCCCGGGATCTCTGTGAATGCGAGGCAGTCACGCTGACCCCTACACCACAGGAGGTCGGCTAGCGAACGATTTCTGCCGCTTCGTTCGACCGAATTTCGTACTCGAATAAGCCCTTCCGTGCAAAATTTTATGCTCTACAATTTATTACTGAACATTATTTTCAATAGAATGCTTCATGCTTTTGTTATTACGCGAAAAGTTGAAAATAGGTGCAAAATTTTGAGGTTTTTAGGTCTCAGAAATTTTTCCAGAGGACTTTCGAATTGGATTATTTGGTTTTTCATAAATGGCCACAATTATATAAGTTGGAAAGAAAATACCCGACCTTTTGCGCTATTGTTAACGAACACGCTAAACATGTTTGTCAACGACATAACAGTCGATACGTTAAATTTTTGCCCTTAATAGAAGACATAAAATAAGGAACAGGAAGGGATGTAACGAATTTAATAAGATTTTCATTTATTTTCTACAAGAATTGGGGACGGCGATTAAGGGGTGCAGATTAATTCGTAATGTAAAACTCCCAGAATTTATTGGTGAGTAAAGGACGACTTATTACACGATTAAGCACAGGATACTCAGTGAACGAATATGTATGAAGGGGCGCATATTGAGGAACAATAAAGAAAATAGGATGATCACGAGATCAAAAGCGACGGGCCAGGGATATTTAAGGATCAATATTGATGAACCCAACAGATGAATAATGAAGGAAATTTAATTTACATTTCACAAAGATTGTATAAGTGTGGGGAAATAAAACACAACTAGATAAATCTGAACATTTGGATTGAAAAAGTAGTTTCCTTTACTCATCAAAATTCATTAAGTCTTCACTAATCAATACTTGAGCAGGTTTTTAATAACATGTGAGTAATTAAAGAGATTTTCGAATAATACGTATCAAATTTTTTGTAGTGAATTTTGATTCCTACTGTTGTTAAAAATCCTACTGATATGAGATATTCATATTGTTGAATATATTCGTTATAGAATTTACGAGTCTGTATCATGTGAAAGCGGAAGTAAAGTTCACTTATTCTAAGAGGCGGCGTCTGGATATAATTGCCTCATGTGTAACAAAATGTGGTTTTAATGAATTATAAACCTAAGGGGAAAAACTTAAGGGTATTTATTGACAAGGATTTATTTTAATAATGGAAAACATTGATTCTGGGGTCCACTAACTGGAGAAATAATCGCATCTCTTAATCTCGGTTTAACTCATGACGTTGATACTCAACTAGGCGTGTCAAGGAATGTAAGGCATGTAACGTGGCAGTTACGTTTTGCTCATCTGTTGTATCGTTGCATGCGAGGACCAGCCAACGACGCTCTACGAGCTTGTCTGCATATAACGACGACATAATGAAGGATGAGGTTGTTCACACCCCACGGTTGTACGCAAAACTCTTATCGACCTTTTTGGTCGATCTTCCAGAACCACGAAATGTCATTGCTCCAATAAAACTTTTAATTTCTGCAGGCGGCTTGTCTTCCTTTCGCAGGCACGGTTCCACACCTCGGTTAAAACCAGATGACTGCCTGGTTCGTGCTTATGGTCATACTCTAGGAATTATCTCCAAACAAACTAGCGCCATGGTCAAGTAAGTTATCACTTAATAAAGAATGTAGTCTTTCTCGGAGTAGAGAATGAATAAAGTCTTCTCAATAGTGCTATTGTTAGATAGAAGACGATGGCAGTGAACGTCATAGAAACGTCGCGAATACAATTGTTTACTCGGTTAGAAGCCGTAGAAGCCTTCATTCAACTTATTACTTGTTTTATCTTTGCTAATTTCTATAATAAAGTTAAATGGAATAAAATTTTTTTAGTAGTTACTATACTATCGCGTTACTCATGATTAGAATAGATTAAATATACAACAGTATGAAAAATTGGAATTGAAAATCCGCAGTAAATAAATGTGTTTAAAAACAACATTTGCCATTCTATTACATCTTGAGCATTGTACAGTGCTTACCGAACACTATTTCTAAGATATAATATTAATATACGAGTTCAACGTATATGTTATATATATTGTATATTAGTAAGACTAAATTGAATTATTTATTACGATGCAGCTTTTACACGTGTGCTTCGCAAGACAAACTGTGTTGAGAGGTTGAAAACTTTCATCAACATTACAGAGTATCACATCTGCATGAAATTCTGGACCTACGTCAGCATATTTGACGTTTACTTGAACAGTAGAGTATTTTAACAGCCTCCTAAACTTCATGGAAACGTATCTTAATTTATGGGCGCAGCACTGGCACATCACGCCTATATAATTAGAAAATTCAATTATATTACAAAGTCGTTGACAGCGCATGATTGTATTAATTACAATATTTGTATTAATTCGCGCTGAAATAAAACTCACAACTTCCAAATTGAGTTTTCAAACTTATTTTTTTAAACGCTAAATTTGGTATAGATTTATATGGAGCTAAATTCCTTTCTTTTGCCCAAAAAATACTATATTTTGTTGCTGATTAAAGTGAACAGATACATGATGGGCGTGAAACTTCATGGAGGAAGTAGGGCGTGTATCGTTCTCGTTATGCGAAGGTTAGGCTTGCATGTTAGATTCAGGGTTAAAGTACAATGGATTCCTCTTCATCTGTGATGTCTGGAAAACTGTTTAATCTATACTGATAACAAGTCACATGGAAAGGAATACCAAATAAATTAGTCAAAACTGATTCTTCCAAGAGATTTAAAATGAAACAATTAAATATCTAAATTAGCGATATTTAAGTTGTGAGGCTTGTTGACTTGACATGGAATATCCAATATGCTACAGATACATAAACAGTATTTACTATGACAAGCTGGTGATAGTTTTTGCAGTGTTGGTATTTATTTTCCGGAAGACGACTTCACACTATCAATAGTGAATTCGATCTAGGCAACGCAGAGTCATGAACCCTGTCTTTTGCGGGGTGTGGTGGTCTTGGTTAGCTTTGCCATACATTTGGTAAAGAGGTTAATGATTTCACCCGTCTTATTTCTTGGCCGAGCCTATAGATTTGAACACTTGTTTCTGGTGCCAACCACTTATAACAACTATAACTAAAGTAAACTGACCAAAGTACTAAAAAAACTAAACGTCCTATTCTAACCAGCCATTGTTTTCATGGACGATTCTGGTTCGTCTCTGATATATTTTTTATATAGATTTATTTAGTGCATCAATAGATATAGTTATTAGCGACGAGTTATAGGAATTCATTTGGCTGTGTCAGGGACTGATTTTTCTCACGAGTTTTTCTCACGCACACAACTTCCACGCCCATGCCGGGATTCGAACCCGGGACCTCTGTGATATATGGCAGTTACGCTGACCCATACACCACAGGAGGTCGCCAGAAAATGTTAATTCAGAAGTAAACTAATGCATACCAATTGATTTTTGAATGACACATCGAACGTTCGAGCAGTTATACGTTCTGCCGAATCAGCAGGCAATAAGGCACAGGAAAGGGAAGGGAGTGGGTAAGAAATCGATTGCGCAGTAAGAAATCGCTCGTTATTTACAAACTTCTGAATAGAGAGGGCGTATAGTTCGTGACCGATATTTTCGAAACTAATTAACAAGTTCAGAAAAATGGAACAAGAATCTTCATCGGCCTCTCTCCCGATTCGATTACTAGTGAACTCCTAAAAGAATATATGTACATTTCGAAAAGCTCTTGTTGGAGAATGACCACATTGCGGAGGAGACACCGACATCCATTTCATCGCAGGTGGCACTGATCAGAGAGAATGTTGGTTTCGAACATTATGGTGGGGAATAATGAATTGATTCTTATCGATGACGGTGACGTGGACCATCAGAATAATCCAGTCAGTGAGGAGCCTGACTGACGATGAAGAGTACAACCCTCCTAGTGAAAAGATAAAGAAAATGGAAGATATTCCTCAGGAAATAAAAGTTAAATCTTCCCATTGGAAAAATTAAAAAACGCCTTGTGCTTCCAACGAGACTGCATTCATATCTTGCAGTCGATGCCAGCTAAACTTATGTTTTTTATGATAACTGTCTGTTAAAAAATTGTACAGCTGAACACGAAACTATGGAATACCAATAAAAAATATTATTTCACCTGAATTCCTAATAGGTTTTAAAAAGACTTAATTGAAATTTAATCAGAATTGAGCGGATCCCTGAATCTTATTTGTAGTCATCTAATAAAATTAACATTTTCTCTTTGAATAAATAAAGACTTCATCCCGGATCGTCTGGTTAGTAAATCGGCACGCTACCACTCGGCCACAACGTAATTGCAACAAATAATCGCTGGGACTTGTAAATATGTTGTGTCCAAATATTTAGCGCGAAATTTCTCCCTCATTAGCGACCGTCGTAGTCTAGGGCTTTGGTGATGTACCCCTCTAGTGCCACCCTTCATATACAGACTCACTGCAATCAATGACGCACACACCGTAACCTCTCTTTCTGAGTGAAAACGGAGTCTACCAAGTCTCTATGCACCGTCATATCAACTAGACGGTGTCAAAAATTAACTATTGCAACAACCTGATGTGTCAGCTGTTGTGGGTGTCACCACAGATAAATTCGATAAATTTAAAACATAAATGCGTTAATTTCAAGGGGCTACCACTGAGGTCGCCCCATTCAGAAGCAACTCCAAGTAACCCCAACGAAGTGGAGGGCTCTTAATTCCCCGATGAATGGACCATCGACTGAGCTAACTCCAAAGGTAAATAATGCGAGTATATACGTGAAAATGACAGAATTCAAATCAGCTGAAGTCACTATGCAGCCTTAAAAGTTTAAAACGTCCTTCCTAAGTTCAAACAGACCCTAAATATTATCAAGAAATATAAAAGTCATCAACATACTCATCTCGATAATACACACTCTTAGCAAAGCAACTTACTAGGCCTTACCCTTGACCAAAAACTATGCTGGAAAGCCCATATTAATAACGTCATCCCAAAAATTAACAATAATTCAAAACCGTATACCACTCTCAATCAATACTAAACGACTAAACTGTCTCTCCCTAATCCAACCCATCTGGTCCTACACCCATCCTATCTGGGGCTCCACTGCCAAAACCCACTCACAAAAGATCCATAATTACCCAAAACGAAATCCTTCGCTCCATTACCAATGACACCTTGGTTCCTAATAAACTCCACAATCCACAAAGACATCCAAATCCTACAATCAACACAATAATCAACAAATCCATACCCTCTCTAATCAAAGGTTCACTAAATCACCCAAATCCGATAAAAGAATACATTCATAGCCAACGCCCTCCTCCGCCTTCACATCGGCGTCTGATACGCAAACTCCCAATAGACCTCATACTTCCCCGCCAACACTCAGGCACTTCCTGACAAATCCTCTTCCCACCAACCGCAATATAATCTGCCTGCCCGTTAACCCGTTTATTCCCAACACCACAAATCTTTACAGTAATCACCAAGCACCCATCTCATCTTCCACCCAAACCTCTCAGAACAACAAAATCAAGAACTCAAGATCTGGAAAGAAGTTGGACTCTCCACCAACACAAGCCAGCAACTGAATTATTTACCACATTTATTGTAAAATCTTGTAAATTTGTGAACAAAACTATATAATCCAAAGATAAAAGTTTTTAATAATAAATTTTAAAAGAACACTTTTACTTACGTTACAAGCGATTATATCACAAATTTACCTAAATTATTGAAGCAATGAAAATTTTAACTTTCACCACATTAAATGCGCAAGGTATTCTCCATAAATTAAAAGAAATTGTACTCTACTCACAATATAATTTTTACGTTCTAATGGTCACGGCAACAAAGATTACACACCATGTAAGTTCGCATGTTCGAGGATAGGAATGTTACAGAGCTGATCATCCACGTGTACGCCGCAACGGTGGCTCTCGATATTCATAAAACATGATTAAGTACAATGAGCTATAGCTGGAAAATTAATTAACTATAGACAAACCAGCTATCAACTTGGATTATTTTATTCGGAACTCGAAAATAAACTACATTTATGGAGTGTTCTCCATGAAATGAGATCTCACTTTCTACTTGGAAGAGATTTCAATTCCAAATGTTACAGATGAGGTTCTAATATAGCCAATCGTGTAAAAATTCCGATTAAAGGTCTGGTACATCTTATACAATTACACAGTGCTGTCATGAGAACCAATCACTTTCCAAAATACGCAAATATCATAATTATCCCGAAAGGCGATAGTAATAGGTGGATACAGAAAATTATGGGCAAGAAACCGTCACTTATGTCGAAAACTACCTAAATTACAACGACTTTTGGTTTGAAAACATGCATGTTCCATAATACATACGAGAAAAAGGTTTGCCAATGCCTTTTCGTAGGCCCTGAGGACAGTCTCCTAAAGAGAATTAATTAACATTTACTGTACACATTCTATTCAATTACAAAACATATCTCCAATTTCGGTCCTTGGCAGTAAAATCTGATAATACCAACTCACCATCTTACTCTTTCCACGCTGGAATGCTAGGGCAGCGTCTTGGGAACCTTCATGTATACATACGTAAATGACTACCCGAACAAACGTGTGGTTAAAGTCACCTATAGCTGTACTTTTTTTTCTTCCTAAAAACGTTAGTCGCAATCGTGCACAGGATAATCTGCAACAAATTGCCTTGGAAGAAGAGCAATGGTACTGCAAGTAGAAAATAAAGTAGAAACTAAAGAAATCTCAGCTGGTATAATCCACTTAGCGCAGAAAGTTACAAGTAAATTTCGCCTGAACAAGACCACTCTGAGGAAACGACTTGCCATGAACTTAAACTTACTCCAAGGTGGCATAGAGTCCAACATAAACTATTTTGTGCTAACAACATAACGAAGTTCCCATCGTAAGTCGTTCATTAATTTTGAGCACTATAAGTAATATATATTTAATTTATTGTAATAATATGGTAACGTGCGTGTGTAATTTGTGTATCAACAAAAACCAAAACAAGAACGTTCAAAACACACAGAACCGGAATACTTCGGGTTATAAATGGAGCTCCGTGGTACGTAAGGAACACAATCTTGTATTCAGATCCGGTCACAAAACATCACATCACTGAGTGATTATCCCAACCATCGTTTATAGAATCCTAGCCGAGTGACCGCTGTTGCTTGGGTATTTATTTAAATTAACCCGGAGTGGGAATTCATTTGACACTAACCTAACGGGAAAAATTTTATTTAACCAGCATCAAAAGTGTCAGTTTGGAACATTCACGCATTTTCATTCCCCTCCCCCACCTAACCCATAAGCATCTAATTTTAAATAAACCATCATGATGGCTGACGGTATTCGAGAATAACTACATAAAATGTTAGTGTCTAAAAAATCTCGACGAATTAAAACAGAAAAATATACACGAAAACTTAATAAAGTCTAAAAATATTTCCTGTACCATAAAGGACTAAATAAATACAACCTTGAGCTAAATAGAAACCAAAATATTGCTGGTACGCTAAGAAAATCAAAATATTAACTGGTAACTTAATAGGGTCAAAACTACTCCGGGTAGACATTTTTTAACCGTGTCCACCTTCACGTGGACGAACATAAAATTTCATTAACCAGAATGCGAGAATTAATCTCAGCGACTTCTATAACCCCGGAATCGACGTTGCTTTTTATGTAAACTCCTTATACCACCACCCGCACGCTAAGGTTGCTTCCTTTCCTTGGCTTTTGGAATTGCATTTAGACACTTAAAAACTCTAGAATGACACTATAAAATTAAGCAACACAGAAATGGTTTAATATGGCGCTAATAATGGTCGGTTACGAATGTTCTTAAATTCCACACCCTCCACCCCCCACCCCTAGAGGCGGTATGCATGACTTAACCCCTGAGTGTTTTTTCCTGGTTCGTAAGTCACCTGTGGTATAAATTGGTCTTCGGATTTAAGATTGTAAACGGAAATTTGTATCGCCTTCCACCCCCACTCCTAGGGGCTGAACTACATGTTAATCTGAATGGTTGATGTCAGAATTAAACTCATTGACATCTATAGCCCTGGATTTGACACCAATCTCTGTTGTTTTGCGTTATTTTTCTGTAACGCCCCTCCAATTTTATTTAAAAAGTTGTACAAGTTTACAAGTAAAATATTTACAAATTGTAAAACCTACGTGACGGTGCGAACAACTCACCAGTTTCAGCGATATCGGATAATGGTTTAGGAGGGTATAGAGAACACACATACACACAGACATATATATATATATATATATATATATATATATTGTAATATTCAAAAAATAGCTCGTTTAATATAAATGAAATTTCCCCCACGTTGTGGTAGCCAATATGTAATTATCAAATGGAAAGCGTTATTTAAATGAAACTATCAACAAGAATATAAAACATAATTATTTATTTTCACTTTGTTGCTTTAACTCACAAACAATTACAATTTAAAATATTAATTTCTCAGGTCTTCACTGGGTTTGATAATGGACACAACAAATTGTTTCAAAAATCTTATTAACAAACAGTTTATAATTCACCTTAACAATACGTCGATAGAAATAAATTAAATTAAAAAAAGAAATTAAATTGACATTTAAAATAGAACGAAATTAAAAAGTAAAGAGATTAACTCGGATTAACAATTAAAATAGAACGAATTCTGACTTCTATCTTTTAATTACGTTTACATAAATCATTATTTTGTAATTTGTTACTCACATCTGTCCAGCTGGTTCCAGCATCCCTTTTGTTTTAGGAAGTACACTATTGCAAAAAAATTTTACATTGATTCTAGTATCGGCTCACAGATTTTACACTCTTTAAGTCAACCTTGATAGGCTCCCAGGAACTCGGATGATCCTCCTTTTTGTCAGCTATCTGGTGACCGCTTGCCTTTTTTGAATCCTGTGAGTCATAGATTTGCTAATCTTTTTACCGCTTGGGACTTAAAACTGCAACTTTACTATTCCTGGCTGGCTATGGACGTAAACTGCTAACGTCATTTCCTGGCTGACTACAAACGTAAAACTGCTTTTACTTAGAAAGTTTCGATGTAATGCTTCCGTGAATGTTTTTACTTTGTCTTCAACTCACAACTTTGTTTAATAATAATACATTAAACTACGGCTAGTCTCTGCTCTAGTATTATTCGTTCATTTCTCTGTAATGTCCCGCCACTAACTAACTCTTAGCGCTCTCCAGTTTTAGCGCGCATACGCCATTTTGACTTTCCGACAAAGTAACAGAGCCTAGTTCCATTGTTGCTTTGGAAGCTCCTGCCGCTACAATTAAATTTTATTAAAACCAATCAATGGCCTAATTAATTGGCATTACAATATATATACATATACATATATGAAAATTCTTTACCGCCCGGGAACGAAAGAAGGTTAAAAAGGAACAGACATTCCGGCCTTGTACTCAAATGACTCTTTAGCTTCATTGGTCTTATTATATGTTACATATATTATTATTTCAGTTAATTGCCGTCATTCGAATTGTTATCAATTTTTTTTAGTGAAATAAATATCCAGCTGATTCATGTTATTGAATTATTTGTTCATTTAGAGCCACCACTACATATATAAGGTATTCTATGTATGCCTTACTTGAAATTTACACATTCTGTACAATAAAGTTATCAATTAAAAAAAATTTAAATGAAAATGATTATTAAGAAATTATTTATCACTACGAATTAAACTAGTGATTCCCAACGTGGTTCCCACGCTCCACAGGGGGGCAATTCGAAAATTAGCTCGTCTAGAATTTAAAAACCGCTAGTTATGATTTCAAAAGTTCGAATGTGCGATAGGTTTAACGATCTCAGATTACAATAAATTATTACTTTGTTTGTGCAAATAATTATTACTATATAAGAACCGTGATACACAAGTAGAAAAGTCTTCTTAAGGGAATAATTCAATTTTTACTATAAACAAATATGTATATGTTACATAGCGGGGGCATTATATACTTAGGTGGGACATGGTAAAAATAGGTTGGGAAACAATGCGTTAAATTGTGTCGGAAAAAACTAAAATTGTTTCAGCAGAAATTGATATTTTAACCATAAAGTTTCGTTATTGGTAGAATTTATATTACATACTTGTTTATAAAAATACATTATTTCTGATGTACCGAATCGAGATTTCGTAAATTTTATATTGCTTAGTAACCACGTTAACTTTATTTGAAGTGTACTGAATAGGTATGTGACGTCAAGACGATTATCTTGTGAAATATACAAGTAAAACGCGGATGGTCACTTGTTGACGAAATCGATACCAAAACAAGAACTACTCAGAATTAACGACGCTAAAAAACATGACTAGATACAGAAATTGCTCGATACGCATTTTCTGAATTAAGAGATTGAGAGTGCTAATCACACTTCATTCAACACGCAACTCTTAACGCTGCGGGCTTCTCGTTTGCCATTTACGCAGCAAGCTGAAGAATATTTCACTTGAAATGTCACATGCGTGACGACGTATCAAGTAAGGACTTTATTGAGTGTTTAATTGCCTGTGTTACTTCAAGGAAATTCAAATGAAGATGTCTGTAGAAAGACTAGAAAATATACAATACGAAATAGTCGCCTAACGCAAATTGATGTACAAATATATTCCAGCTATACATCTACTCCGTTTAATATATCGCAGGAAAAGTCTACCAATTAAAGTGTCAGGCTACTATCATGACATTCTCCATCAAAATTAACTTTCCATCAAATACAGTCGACGTAAACTCGCCCGTCACTAAGCTGAAATTCCTGATAATTCGGTAACTGGAGTGAATCATTAATAGAAGAAGGTACTTCGAAAAATATCAAATCCACATCTTAAGCAATGAAAAGTCGACAAACTAAAATGGCAACTTTATCTTACTATATCGCAGAAGGATGTTTCGACAGAGAAACATTTAAAGATTTCATAACGTATTCAGATTTTGAAACTTGTTACACGTTCAAACTGTTAATAGAAGTTTGTTCAGAATTTTTTCTACTGGACATGTCTATTGTAATAGGAGGATTTTTTAAAAAAACTATAATATTGATTAATAAAGTATACATAAATTTCCGAATGCAAAACATGAAGTTTCGCATGTTTAGAACTCATTATATAGCATAATTTTATGGGCGAGTAATTTACGATTAGTAATGAATACGATAATAAATCCTCGAAAATACCATCAGTAAATGGTAAAATAATACATTTGAATGGAACGAATGATGCGGTGCTGTCGGAGAACAAAAGGTTCTAAGTGAACCTGTTATTACCCTGTTATGTTGTGTCTACATGTTACTTATCACGTTTTCTAATAAATAAATAAGCAATACAGCAAATCTGGCAGAAAAATATATTAATTAATTAAACGCCAAAATATTTTAAATACAACGATTTTTGGAACTTCTTCAAGAAATCAGGTAATATACAGTTTTGAATGTGAAAGCATCAGACAATTAATCAGAAAAAATATTATCCAATTTTAAACATTATATTTGATCACTAATTGGGAGCTTTTCAGATATGCAATTACAATTAAATTCAGATATTCAAGTATATAAACGATGTTGAGTTAGATGCAAAATTTCTCAGGCCATGAATCAATATTATCAATTATAATAATCTGACTACTTTTTAAATGAATGTGAAAATAGCAACCTATTAATCAGAAAAAAATTACAAATTTAAAGCATACCTGTAGAGGTCCCAACTAGGAATTAAACGTGTTTGTCAAATATTTTTAAATTTGATTTGATTATTATTTTTTCTGATTGATAGGCTGGTTTCCGCATTTATTTATGAAGTCTGATTAAAATGAAAAAATTTAAGATTTCTATTTTAAAACACAACTATATTGGACTTCTTCATGGAATCTTCATCAAATGAAAACTAATTATGAAAGTCCTCAAGATATATTTGTTGTTTACATGCTGACGCAGATGAATATGCCTATGAATAGCCGGAAGCTCCTGTAATTTTAACAATTGACGATTGTTGCTTATTAATGAAATTATAAATACATTGAGCACTTCAATAATTTGTTTTTTTAATTGTTGAAGAAATGTGAATTTAGAGCCATGGAACGAGTCCTATGACCGGTTGTAGCCAAATATATTATCTCATTTTTCTTACAAAATACTCCCGAGACTTTCGCAGGACGATATTTTCTTAAAGTAACAAATCCCTTAAAACTAGGGTGAAGACTAACGGAGAATAGACACGTGTCGCTCCTAAATCCAGAATGTGTCATGTAAGATGACAGTCTGGCAGTCGTCTCATTAGGACAAGGCTCTCAATGGACTCTCGAGCCATAATAACTAATCGCTTTAAGTCTTACCCTTACAGATTCAGCATTGGTGTATTTCAATGCAATTCAAAATATCACAGATTTCCAACCACAGTTTTATTTCTGTATAGTGGAGTATTCTATACAGATATAGAAATTTTTCGACAATCTTAGCTTAGTGTTGTAAACTACTATTACTCAAATGGCACATATAAACACCATTCATAATGCCACTACAATTAAACAGAATACTCAATGACAAAAGTAATTAACGACCAATATAACAGACATTAATATAAAATTATATAACCATACCAAATTTAAAATTAATCTGACTTCAGTACTAAGATCGCAACATCTACTCACATTTAAATTTTGTATTGTTGAAAATTATTTTCAATTAGTCTGTTATACCGGTCATTAAGTTCTTTTGCTATTTGTCTTTACAGAATACTTAATGTCTTACTCATATTCATGACTCATACATACTTTTTGATAAGCTTTGGCATGTATCATGTATCAAATTTGTATTTGTTTCCAATTATTGTCTACGTTTCGATTTAAAAGTGCCACAGTTTGGTAAATGCCTACATTGAGACGGAAATGTAGCAAAACTTTTAGTTATTTGTTTCAATCAATAATTATGATAGATTTTTCTATAACTAACTAGTAGGCTGTGTCCTTGAAAAGTTGCTTTCGATGTTATTCTATCAAATACATTTTTTTTCTATTATTGAAATATCGTGAAACACCCAAACAAAAAGGACCTTCACACAGACAAACTTTAAATAGAGAAGCAATAACTAACAAAATTTAAATAATTTGTCATTCTAAATATTCTTTTATTGGTTTCATCAAAGGACACAAAAATACTATTAATACGTTATCCGCTACCGGTGTTGTTTAATATATTCATTGTTCTAATAGTGTATTTTGTTATATCGGCCAACAAGAGAAAAGATAAATTATTTTACACTATTAACTTGTAAACACACTTGTATCAAAATTATCAGTTTCTACCCTGACAACACCTCTATTTAGGACAGGGAACCACATTATCGTGAAATATTTCTGTAATGTTGTTTATTAAAAGTTGTCGTAATACTGTTAATATTAAACATAACACAAAAAATAATTATGATAGATTAATTTTAAGTTATTGGACCCTTTGATTTCAGCTCTAACGTTTAGTTTCCAGGCTTAATTTTTTTGACTCTAGAAAGAGACGCGAGTCAAAATTCCCGGCAATTGTTTCTCTATTTAAAGTGTGTAGGAACGTCGTATTTGCATTATTATTTTTTAACGGACGTGACGTGAGGTAATTTCAATTTTATGTTCTTTGAAAGTTATAAGGTAAAGTGAAATATTAGGAGCGATTTTCTCGCATTGTTGTACTCACAGAGGCAGAGCGCGGCAAGCAGCTGGACTGAGGCGGCTGGAGGATCGCAGTCCGGGAAGAAAGGGGCGACGGCGTAGTGCGCGAACGTGAGGGCGACGATGGCCTGCGTGGTGGGCCTCAGCACCAACAGCTGCAGCCACAGTCCCACGAAGGCCACGAGGGGTCCGAACGCCTCGTACATGTACGCGTAGTCGCCGCCGGGGCGCGAGATGAACGTGCCCAACTCCGCGTAGCACAGGGCGCCCATGGCAGAAAACAACCCCGACACGAGCCATACCACGATGGACACCTGCGACGAGTGCGTCTGCAGAAACACGCCGGTCGGCGACACGAAGATTCCGGACCCGATAATGGTACCGACGATGATGGCGACGCCGTTAAACAGCGTTATCTTTCGCTTGAGGGCGACTTTGCCCTCGGCCGCGCCGTCCGCCATGACCCGCGCTCTCTACGAGAATAAGTGAATAGCGCCGCGCCACCAATCGCGACTGGCAGGCGCATGCGCGGGCCCACCTGTAAGACTCGCAGACGTTGCGTCAGCAGTGCGCATGCGCATAGATTATGAATGAAACTGGAGTACGACGGCCGACGCTTCAAACGAATCGATAAGTCTGCAAATTGCTGGCCTCCTCCTACTGCCGTTGAATGGTGATCAACGTAACCAATACGGTTCTCTTTTCCGCAGAGATGAATATACCGTCGTGGCCGTTCCAACAGTGGATCGAAAAAATGCATTGTTGCCTGAGAAGTTTGATTTCTTATTTCACAAAACTTTTCCAATTATTCCACACACAACAATTACAGTTGGTTCAAAAACCTCAGTATCCATACGTTTCCTAAGAAAAATTGTAAGGTTAATCTTCCCTTATAACTTACTATGCGGCGGCTACAATTAGAAATATTTCCCATTATTGTTGCGCTTTCGTCGCTTTTGAGTTTTGTGAACTAACGAGTGTAGTTGTGTCGATCTAGGTTCTTCATCGCACCTGAGGATAGACACAAGGATCCCAGAAACGTTGTGTGGTATTTATATTATAACTTTTTTGTCTGAAATGGCTATCTTTCTTATTAACCTCTTCAGATTTAGTCTACAGTTTATAAATTAATAACACAAGATTTGACAACCTGTATAACTGACATAAATGAATAACACAAGTACATATTAACACCGAATACCGACCCGTTTAACAGATATTAAACAGAAATTAATTTTTAACAATATAGTTTAAAAATATGTTGACGTTTCGATCAACTGTTGTAATCTTTGTTAATACTATCGCCAGACTGAAGAAATATAGCCAAAATTACAACGCATTACAAAGAATATTAATACAAGATATAAATTAACAAAGTTTATTTAAGAAGCTTTTGAGTTGTGCAGTTGTGTCTCTGTAGGCTCTTGCGGGTTTCTTTAGTTTTCTGAACTGAATTGCACAGTTGCGTCTCTTGCGTTTGTTTCTGAACCTGAAGAAAGGAACAAGGCTTCCAGAAACGTTGTGTGGTATTTATATTATCACTTCTTTTGTATGTATTTGGCTGTACGTCTTATTATTAATTTTCAATCACAGTAAATCATTCAAGTTAAATAAAATTTGTTAGACTTAATATGTAATATTTCTGAAATTAATCTTTTATTAAAATTAGTTTCCTTATCTAGAATAATAATATAAAAATTGAAAGAATGATTAAGATCCAAACAATGTTTTGTAAATAGAAAATGTGGTAATTTTATATTATTTTATGTTCCTAAATTCTCCTTAACCGATTTAACAAAATGAGCAATTATTGCAACTAATTTTATGAACAATATTATTAAAATCCATAGTTTTAAGACAACCTTTACGTTTTTTAAGAAAATAATACAAAGAATTAACAGATTAATAAATTACGGAGATATTTAATTTTTTTAATAACATTTTAAATTTTGTAGATAAAAATTATAATTAGGTATAATAGGTACAATAAACTCGTTAGTATTAATTATTTTGACCTACAACTGTTTTTATTGTTATAAATGTAATTAATTCTAAGATTAAATATTTTGACAATAAAATCAATAGTGTAATAATTATCTGTTAAAATTTTGAATACGTAGTTAAGGTTATCAGTATGATGTGAAATATCAAACATTAACGAAGCATTGTCAATAAAATTAAAATCCATAACATTTTTTATTAATTGGATGATTAGATAAATGAATTAAAACTCTACTTTGTTAGGAGAATTATAAAACCAATTAAAAGTTAAAAAAGTATTGTGTCGGAATATCGACACTTCTTAGAGACGTTATTTTTGTTTCTACAAAAGTACACAATGTTTTTTTTTAAGAATAATTACAAAATTTTATAAATTTAATTTTACAAATAAAAATGTTACATAAATATTGAGGCCTTGCCTGTTGCAACTGAATTTAAACTCATAGTTGACAATCACATCCTCAAATATATTGTCATATTTGAAAAGTCATATTGTCCTACAAAATTAACAATTAAACGTTCATATTCTTAAATTAAATTAAATATAATCTGACAAATGTATAAGCAATACAGCCAATGTTACAAAAATTAATGAATTAATTAAACGAAAAAATCGTTTCGACACAACGTTTCATTCACAATATACGGACTTCTTTGGGTAATATGTCTAAATAGCAAAATTTATATGATAAATTAGAATTGTAAATTCACCAAATCATAGTTATTCAAGAATACAAATTAACAGATTTACAGACGTGACAGGGATATTTCAAGTTATTTTCAATTTCCAATGACCCACTAACCGGAAACAATAATTATATATGGTCAATTTGGGGGACAAAGAAAGATTACAACTCTGTAGTTGCTACACAAGTATAGATATTATACTAATCACACGTCAGTGGCTCCCAGTGGACAAATTATGTGAAATGAAAAGAATTGTATTCATTCACAAAATCAAACTAGGTTTGAAGCCACGATTCTTTTCGAATGCCGTTTTATCTGCAATCACTACATTTGTATCATCCGCGTAGAGAATTGATTTCAGAGGATGTACGAATCCTGGAAGATCAATAATATAAATCATGAAAAGTAAAGGCCCAAGAATCGAGCCTTGAGGAACACCGCAAGTAATTAATTCCCAATCGGATAAATGAATATGCCCAACTTTCACATCATACTGATAACCTTAACTACGTATTCAAAAATTTAACAGATAATTATTACAGTATTGATTTTATTGTCAAATTCATTAATCTTAGAATTAATTACATTTATAACAATAAAAACAGTTGTAGGTCAAAATAATTAATACTAACGAGTTTATTGTACCTATTATACCTAATTATAATTTTTTATCTACAAAATTTAAAATGTTATTAAAGATCAGCAAATATTCCAGCGACCTTCAATCCCTCATCCAATGAACTTTGAATACTGTCAATAAAGTCGTACATTGCACTATTTGTGTATTTTCCTTTAAGGAAGCCATGCTGGGAGGAACTTAGAATATTACATTTGCTCAAGAAATTATGTAATTTGATGTGAATTATTTCTTCAAGAATTTTGGAATAAATGGGAAGCAGAGAAATGGGTCTATAATTAGATACGTCGGATGGTGAACCTTTCTTCAATATGGGGATTACTTTCGCATTTTTGAGAACATCGGGAAATATTCCAGTTTCAATACATTTGTTAAATATGAATTTAAGTGGGAATGCAATGGCTTCGGCACACTCTTTTACCATTTTGCTTGTTATGCCATATATATCTGGTGCTTGGGAACATTTCATGTTTCTCATCACTGATTATTTATTAACGCACAAACAGATACTATGAAAATCAACATAAGCTATGATATCTTATTGTTACGCTAACCCTTCTGCTTTCCCATTGTCGTTCCGTATTGTTTCACTTTTGAGTTGTCAACTGTATTGTGTTTTTGTTTTCTTGTCACCTGAAGAAAGGTACAAGGTTTCCATAAACGTTGTGTGGTATTTATATCAACACTTCTTTTCAAAGATTGAAGACTTTCCCGGAGTAATTGTTCGATAAAAAGGTCTCGGTTTTGACACGGGTATAATATATTTAGACGCGACGTTCCGACGACAAAAATCTCTGTCGTCGTCTTCGCCTGGAATGGTCTTGGCACTTCGCCTAGAAGATGACGACAGAGCTTTTAGTCGTCGAAACGTCGCGTTAAAATATATTATACCCGTGTGAAAACGGATAATTTTTTATATATCACTTCTTTTGTCTGTATTTGGCTATTTAACCTTATTATTAATTTTCAAAACATATCTGTTATCCTTTCACTTGGGAATATAACTAATGAAGAAATGGCCGATATAAAATACATAAAAAAATCAATACCATTCATTCCGACGACAATAAAAGTTTTTACACTTGAAGGAAATGGAGGAATAAAAAGTGGACGGAAAATAAGTACACCATTTACGATTCGACGATTACTTTGTTCCAGTCGCGGAAAGTGTAACGGACATAATAAAGCCAACGAAAGAACTAATTGCAAACCAAATCCATACGATTGAAAAGTAACTTCCAGCAAACTAAGTTAATATTCAGCGACGACGAGGAAAGTGTAAACATAGCATTAGAAGATAACGTCGCGGAACTAGGACAGCTGATACGAGTGTTGGATCACTCATACCAGACGAAAATAGAGGGGATGAAATGCATTCAATTCTGTTCAAATCCAATATTCCGCTGGAATTGAAATGACATGTATTCCACTAGTAATTAGACACCTGTACTGACGTATGACACAGAAATACGGAGACTTGACTAATTCATCAAATGCAAATAACACAAAGAATTGTGGAACGAACAACTGGAATCGCACTAACAGATCGCTAGAGAAATATGCGGTTAACCGATGCAGTTTGTAATGTTTTAACTAAATCGGTTTTTTTTAATTATCTATTTTTAAGTTTTTTACATTTTTTAATAGTTATTTAACTCTGAAATTATATATATATATATGTTAGAGAATTACCGCAGAAACGTCAACGTCGAGAAATCTGAACCTGGTGTTCAACCGCTAAAATTTATTAACAACTAGCTCGGTTCCAGGCGTTTCCAGAGATGTCATTTATTCATAACCCCCGATTTGACTCCAATCTATGTAGCTTTTGCGTTAATTTTATTTAACGGAACTCGACTCCTATCCCTGAATGTGTTCACCTCCCATTCCGAAGAGGGGTTAACTCATTGACCCTGAAATAGTTTCATTCGACGAATACATCGCCGTTTGAACATGTTTGAAAATTTCCACCCCCGCTAGTATGGGTTAGACAAAAAGTATTTATTACACGCAAAAATTAGTCGGTTACATTGTTAGAAAATTAGTATCCCCGCCTCGACCTCCCTCCACCCCTGCGCGTTACCTAGTTTGTCATAATGAAACTCAGAGACATCCATAACCTCAGAATTAACTCGAATCTTGGTCTATTCCCGTTTTTTCATGTTGGATCCACCAAACCTCACCCCTAAGCGTGCCAATAGGGGTTGAAATTATACACAGAATATCTACCGATTAAATTATACAGAAAAATATTTATTCGACGCAAATATCGACAGGTTAAAATTTTTGAACAATTCTACCCCGCCCACGTCCGCCCAGCCCCTCCGACCACCATGCGTTACTCAAGTAGTTACAAATAAATTCAGCGTCATACAGAACCCCGATTTGTCTAGAAACTCGATTGTATTCGCGTTATTTCCTTGTAAATCCCCTCCTCCACCACCCCTACCCGTGATCTCCTCCCATACCGAAAGAGGGTTGAAATTATAGATAAACAATGTCGTGGAAATACTATCAATCTAATCATTTATAAAAATAATTATTATAAGGAAATATCGACCTCGATTGCATGTTTAAAAATTTCCATCACCGACCCTGGGGGTTAAATGACCAGTACTAATGTCATAATTAAACTCAGCGCCACCCATGACACTGGATTGGACTCCAATCTCGATTTTTTACGTTATTTTTCTGTAATGCCACTCCACCCCAGTCCTTAATGGTGCTCCCCTACCAACCCCGAAAGGGTTTGAAATTATACACTAATAAGATGTAGACAAATTTTAAGAGTCGCATTGTTCCCAAAATATATTTATTTGATGCAAAAACCAGCCGGTTAACATGTTGCAAAAGATCTACCTCAGTCAACATCCGCACGTTTGTCACAAATAAACTCAGCGACATCCATAAACACGATTTGACTCAAATTTCGGTTATTTTCTTGTATCTCCCCTCCTCCCTTCGCTAAACGTGAACATCTCTGATGGCAAAAGGGGTTAAAATTTTACAAACGAAACATAGGTAGAAATGCTATCAATCTAATTAACACTGAAAAATATTAATTCAACGCTAATATCGCCGTGATTGAATGTTTCAAAATTTCCACTCCCGTATACTCCCGCCCCTGGGGGTTTAATGGCCAATTGAATGTCATAATTAAACTAAGCGACATCCAAAACCCTGGATTTGACTTCAATCTCGGTCGTATTTTCGTTACTTTTTTTACGACCGTCCACCCCCACTCCTAAGGGATTAAGATTATAATCAGATAAAATCGGTAGAAACTCTATCAATCTCTTTCAACCCTAAAAATATTTATCCGACTTAAATATCGGCTGTTTTAGCATATTTGAATATTTTGAACCTGTCCACCCCCGCTCATGGTGGTGGTAAACGTGTCTCACCCTGACAGCGGGTTGTTTCCTAGTCTCAAAGAAGACGTGTACGACATTTGGTGAAATTTTCTCTATCGCGTGGCTTTCAAACTTAAAGCCCTGATATTTGCAAGTATTCATTTCACCATCGGCGTCACACTTGCTGACTGTACACCTACAACATTGATCCCCCCTCCCCTTTTTTCTTTTTTCTTTTTAAAAAAGTAGCATATCTCAGTTTGACTTATTTGGAATTCTTGTGTTAGACCGCACACGGTATTTGGACTCGCTTATGTAAGCGCTTCCAGTGGGTCTTATTCGTGGGAACCTGTCTTTGTTGGTTCGAGGAACGTTTCAGGAGCTTTCATATAATCTGACCAGGTAAACAGGAGTGAAGATCCACACAAGATCACCAGGGTTGTAAGAGACTTCATTCCTAGCTTTGTATCGTTGGAAATCTTTATCTTGAGCTTCAAGAGTAACTGAATGCGAATCGGTAGAGTTTACAGTTTATAGTTTTCGCCCACATCATCATCAGAACATATTATCCAAAGTTATCTCTGTTTTACGTGCACGTGAGTAACTGCCGTCCGGTAGTATTCGTTTAGCAGTGATGTACCTCAACATGAAGAATGTGCGTGTAGGGCCTGAATCTTAACGTCTTATTAAAGCATAATGTTAATACGTTGATTTAATGATGTTTCGCAGTCCTCATTGAACGCCGGATGATATCGGATATCAGTTGGCATTGAAAAACGTATCCTCGAACTGTTATTATAAATCTTGGAAACCCCCTACTATTAACTTGAATGCTTTTGATGCATCAGTTGTTATGGAGAGATATCCAGGGCTTTGGAGTGGAGCTGGAGCAGGAGCATGGAGCAGGTGGAGCAACCAATGTTTACTCGGAGCCAGAGCGGAGCCGGAGCACGGAAATTTGTACTCCTCCGCAGCTCCGATATATATTTTTTATATTTTACATAATCGAAGATTAAAGTCACTATGGATAGTAATGCTTTCCCCGAGGGACTTGAAGTGGTTTGTATGAGTATGACACCACTCACCACTACGTTCACACTAAATAACAAAGGACTGTAGACAAGGCAGGAAGCTATTTGTAATTTAGTAATAAGTACAGAAGGGTGCCCTCTTCAATCTAATACAAACTATAAAGGGACAACTATGCTAATTAAAGTTAGATTCTGCAACGCCCAGAAATAAACATTTTCTAACCATCTATTTTTTGTAATGTACTTCGCCTCCTATCCCTACATGTGCTCACCTACCATGCCGAAAGGGGTTGAACTCATTGACCCAGAAAAAAGTTTAATTCAGAGATATCGATGCCCACGGATTTGATTCCAATCGTATTAGCGTTATTTTCATGTAGCTCCCCACCAAACCCCACCACTAAGCTTGCTCCCCTACATGCCGAAAGGGATTGAAATTATACACAGAGAGCATCTGGAGAAATATTATGAATTTAATTGACCCCGGAAACTGTTATTGCGATGCTAATATCGGCCGATTAACATATTTTAAAAATACCACCCACGGTTGGAGGTTGAATGAAACTCTGGAAGCTGCTTCCGACTCTATCGTGTCTCGCTGTCGTCTACATTATTATAATCAATTATACTAACATGTGGACGTTTATGTGTGACTTTTTTCAGGAGTTGCTGACTCTCTGGACCTTCCGGTGCAAAATCCCGGACGTGGAACAATGATTGAACTGTGAATTGAACTGGAGCTTGGACTTGGACTGGGACGACGAATCTCGTTCCTGTACCCTACAAGTGAAGAACAAGTGTCCAAGAAGATGAGTTCACGTTATACGTTCTCTCTATATACTTTGGTGAATTAGTAAACTATTTAAAGCGATTCATTTTGTACTACGAGGATTGGATGAAACTATTGGAAGAATATCGCTAAAGTGAATGTGAACAATGATGCGTAAATATTGATTTAACTATCAAATTACGTCAGTCAAATATCTAGACATTTATATGTGCATCACGCAATTCGTACTATTATTAATTTTTCTTATTGTACAATTGTTCTTCAGGTCTCGCACGTCAACTACATCTAGTTCCATAGACTTCGAGGTGCGAAACATCCATCGGCCGACCCGAAGTCATCGCTCCTGTTAAAACTCAGCAGAATTACACACTAACTAACATCGGTACTGTTTTTTTTTGTTTTTAAATAAATGGTCCAAACGTTATTTCACTTCATGGTTATTTTAAGTAATTAGTATATTCACAATCGGGGATTGTAGCCAATGGAATTTTCTGTATTCTCTTCGTTTAAAAAAATTATTACTTGAATTAAACGAATTTAACTCTGAATGTGAATCTTAAAGGGTCTATATATTAATATCTATAAATTACTAAGATAAATTGACAACTATTTAACATTTTAATCAACACGACGTTTCTGTACATTTTTGTCATACGTGGTGTAAATAATGAACATATTTTTAATAGCTGGATGACCGGCGTTTCCCGGGTTGTCGTATATGAATTGTGCTCACCCTCCCATGCCGAATGGGGTTGAACTCATTTATCCGTAAAACGTTTCTTTCAACGAATATATCGGCTATTTTAACATGATAGAAAAGTTCCTCCCTGTCCAGCCCCTCTACTGTGGGTTAAACAAAGAGTTGAATGGCATCTCAGCGACACCCATTGTCCCGATTTGGCTCGAATCTTATGCTTATGTAAGGCCGCTCCACACCCCCTAAATGTGCTCGCCTCCCATGCTGAAAGGAGTTGAACTTATACACAAAGAACATGTAGCGAAATTTTATGAAGCTCATTTATTCAGAAAGATATTTATTCGACGCAAAAATCGGCCAGTTAACATGTTTTAAAATTTTTACCAGCTCACTCAACTCTGAACTCCCCCGTCCTCCCTGCGCGTTGCCCATATTATAATAAATAAATTTAGCGACATCCATAACTCCAATTGACTCCAATCTCGGTTGTTTTCGCGTTATTTTCTTGTACCTCCCCTCCACCCGAGCCCTAAGCGTCCTCCCCTCTCATGCCGAAAGGGGTTGAAAGTTTGTACAAACAAGATCGGTAGAAGTACTATCAATGTCACTGACCCCGACTAATGTTTATTCCACGCATTTAACATGTTTGAATATTAACACCCCCGTCCACCCCCGCTCCGGGGGGTGGTAGATGTGTCTCACCCCAACAGTGTTTGTTTCCTGGACGCTAAGAACACGTGTGTGACATTTGTTCTACCGGTGTATATTTGTATGCGGAACATACAAATAAACGCTGCTTTATTTGTTAGATTAGTAAGAATTTTTAAAAGAATAATGGTTTTCTTCATTGAGGGCTGTAGAAAATATGGTATGAATGTAGGAGGAAATGTTGTGTAAGGGACTGCCAGTAGAAGCAATAAATATTCTGAAAGATAGGTCAGGTTTGTGTAATTTAGGACGGTATAAGCACTGCGAATGTTGGCTAAAATCAATCAACAAAACTTAAATATTGTCCGAAACATTTTAATCGCCAATGAGCACCCTTTAAATTTTATTATTAAACACATAAACAGCAGATTGAACAAAATCCAACATCATACTGTCAATCGTCCCCAAACACCTCAAGCTAAAATTTTTACTCGTACTCCCTTATTACAAATGTCTACATCACAAATTTATCCTAATATTCAAAGAATATCAAATATCCATCATTTACAGATCCACTAATACCCTTTGCTACTTGATTAAAAACCACAATGACCACTTGACACCTACAGAAAACATTGTGTAGTTTATAAAATCTCTTGCTCTAATTGTAATTCCTGCTACATAGGGCAAACATAATACACATATCAAGGAATATATATCTAATATCAAACTTCCCATTGATAAACAATCTGTATTAATTTAAATATAAACGTTTCCGGGATCATTGTCCCTTTCCTCTGGTGCGTTTATGGCTTTTGAGTTTTGTCAACTGACAAGTGCAATTGTGTCGCTCTAGGCTCTTCTTCGCACCTGAGAAAAGGCACAAAAATCCCTGAAACATTGTGTGGTATTTATATTATCACTTTTTGTCTGAACTTTCTTAGTAATTATTTTTAATCAGAAGTTAATTTTTTTCATTTCTGTTAAACAAGTTTTTAAAGTCGATTTTCCGAATTAAGCTTAATTTTAAGTGATAATATGCAGTCAACGAAGGACGATTTTTGTCTCCCATTCTATTTAGTGACATCAACGAATAATATATAGTATTTTTTAAATTATTTTATATTTTAATTGTATTACATTTTTTAATTATTTGATTGTAAAATTTTAGGTTTTTTGTTATTAATAAATAAATTATTAGTAAATAAACATGTTTTTATGCTTACTTATATATGAAAGAAAAAATTAATGTAATACCTATAATTTTAACTGGAGTATGGAGCGGAGCTGGAGCAGAGAAACTCAAAACCCGACCACTCCAAAGCCCTGGTGTTGTCGTTGCGGCAATCCATTTGTGTCTCAAGGTAGAAGTCCATTCATGAACGTTTAATGAGTTGGGAGAATGCTTCTGATGGTGTAAGTAGGACAGGACAGTCAGGTAGTTGGTAGGGAACGGTTTTCCTCCTCTGCCACTGTAGGCAGTGCACCACATACTGCCGAACAATTGCCAATTGAATCTATTACTGATTATGTTTTATGGATTCTTAGGTGACTGTATTTTGGTACGTCATTCAAATATCATAGGGCGTTTTGCCGCAGCTGTGTAAGACCACCAGACACATAAATATCAGCACCCTTCCGCATCCCCCCTTTCAAATCCCTTTCCTATGCTATAAGAGGGGAGTTGCCACTATGTGGATTACCCTATACATAGCCTGTCTACACCAAAAAAAAAAAAGGTTCCCACACGAGGGATGTTCTCTCGCAGGTAGAATACGAAGGGGCTACCTTTGGGGATGCCTTTTCCTCTCCGTTTTTGAACTAAGGTTCCCACAAGCCGAGGAACCTCAGCCTGTTTTGAGAGGTGTATGTTCCGGGGTCACAGACATTGGGAATACGGTAAGAATTGTCCGCTATTCCCATTGGAATAGTCGGCCAGCTGCCTCCTAAACTGGTCGAGGCATGAAGAAGGGAATGCTGCGTCCCCACTGCAAACTCCTCTTCCGCTATCGGAAGGGCGTAGGACAAGTACCCAATGCCCGACCTACCTGATGCAGGTTTTTCTGGGGTTTGTCCTGCATTTCTTTAGCCGAATGCTGGGTAGGATCCTTAAAATATAGCCCGGGGGCCCTAGTTAACCCTTGGGTACCTTCCTCTACTCTTACGCATCCCCCCCTTTCAAATCCTTTCCTATGCTATTAAAGGGGAGTTGCCACCATGTGGATTACCCTCATGTAGTCTGTTACCTAAAAAAAAATAATGGCGGAGGCTACCTTCGGGGATTCCTTCACATCTCTCTGGTTTTTTGAACTAAGGTTCCCACATTCCGAGGCACCTCGGCCTGTTTTGAGAGGTGTATGTTCCGGGGTCGCAGACCTTGGGCATACGGTAAGAATTGTCCGCTATTCCTATTAGAATAGTCGCCCAGCTGCCTCATAAACCGGTCATGGCACGGCGAGAGGAAAGCTGCGACCCCACAGCGAACCCCTCTCCCGCCATCGGAAAGGCGTGGGACAAGTACCATATGCCCGACCTTCGTGATGCAGGTTGTTCTAGGGTTTTCCCTTCATCACTTTTAGGCGAATGCCGGGTAGGATCCTTAAACCATAGCCCGGGGGCCCTAGTTAACCCGTGGCTACATTCCTCTACCCTTCCGCTTCCCCCCTTTCAAATCCCTTCCTATGCTATTAAACGGGAGTTGCCACTATGTGGATTACCCTAATGTAGCCTGTTACCCAAAATGAGAAAATATTCATCTGATATTAAGCGATATCCATATATATGTGGCATGAAAATCCACGTCACAACGTATTCTGAGATAACGTCGTGGTATTTCTTTCACCAATAGTACGCAATCGCAGCGTCGAGTCCCGGGAGCATATGCCCGTCAAGCCCTACTACACTATCGCCCATGGTGTCGGTTGTGTAACTATGTTGTAGGATCTTCGCCGAAAAGTCATAGGGAACGATTTGTGGTAGTTCGTCGAATCTCGTTGTTCATCGCTCCAGGTAGCTATAGAGTCTCCATGTAATAGTTTCAGTGTGTTCCTTTGACACAAATCCTTATAGACGTGTCAATGATATGAGATGATTATAAGATACCTTTTAACGTCGCCTCGTCTCGATTTTTACGTCGTTAAAATTGTTATAGATCGTACCTGCGGTCACAAAGAATTATGTTTTTATTTTTATTTTCCACGTTGGAACATATTCTGCGCTACTTTTGCTACATGTCCTGCACATGTTTCTTGTAAGAATTAGAGGCATTGTTTGAATGTTAACTTCCAACCATTCACCTTTTCTGTTTATTAATAGGATAATACAACCTAGAATTTAAATATCTGCTGAATTCTACGAGTAGGTCCATTTGGCTCTGATTTCTACGACGGATAATGGCTGTGATTTATTGAAACTATTTCTTCTGTCGTATTTCGTACTTCATGTAGGAGAATCTAAAAAAGTTCACAATCCATAAATGCCTTGGGGATTTTGAGAAAGGCATATCAAATGGTGACGTAATAAATTAATTTATGTAAGACAACGCATTCGAAGGTTATATTCGGATGCTCACGCTGCTGATTCGTATGAATCCAGAAAAGTTCAGTTTTTTACTGTTAACTAATTTTATTTTCTGTACCTTGCGACGACATTCTTGTGAGAAAACTGGGAATCGGAATTGACTGGTTACGATCCATGGGAATGTCGATGTAGTTTCCGGACATTTTTGCGATGGTGATCGGAGGATTTAAACAAATGATCAGGTAAAATCCCTGCACTTAGTTTTCCAGGTAATGTCGAATAGGGAACCGACTGGGCCTATATTATCAGATTACTCTTTGTTCCAGATGCGGCGATGGCGTTCTTGTTCGGATTATATCTTCAAGAGATTGACCATCGTCATATAGTTGTGTATGTGCAGGAAGATGCTCTTCCAGGTAGCCTCGGGGTTTAAGATTCAGGGTATAGTGCACCCTTTTTCCAAAATCATTATTTATTATTAATGTTATTTTTTAAAATTAACGAAAACCTAAGGCCACAGGCTGTAGAAAACGGACGACTTCTTGCGGTACTCTTCGAATTAGGAGTAAATCCCGAAGCCGCATGGAAATTTTGAGGGCTCAAAGACCTCTGTACGGACCAAGGCCAAACGTATCAAAGAAGGAGAGTAAGGTGCACTGTGGCGACGTGATTGGCAGAAATTAGTTTCATCACCCGTCCCCATTGGTAACTGTCCAATCTGAACGTGTAAGGGACGAAAGGGTGCCCTGTCACGTGAATAAAATGACAAATCAGAACATTTCAAAACCAGGAATCCATGAGAAAGTCTTTTCGGTGAACACTGTTTGGCTTTGAAAAGGAACACTTCAAGTTTAGCTTTTGGAAGAAACACTCGACGTCCAGCTTTCAGACGACACTTGATGTCTAGCTCTGGGAGTGAACACTCCTGTACCGGAGGTTACGCGTCGTCCAGGTCTTTCTGCTTCAATAACTGGTAAGCGCAGAGGTTACTTACGTATGCAACTAAAACCACCACGGTTTATCCTGATGAAAGGAGTTCCTTTTACTTCCTGAGTTGTCGGCGGTTAAAAGCAATAACGTAGTAATAGCGAACTACCGAATATGCCCGAAGCTTTATTTCATATATTAAATTCCCTTTAATTTGACCAAGTTTCCTGCGTAAAATAATCGTTAATCTGCAGGTGGCACCCAAAATAAGTAGAATTTCCAAAAGCATATGTATTATTTTTATTGTTTATATCCGGTGCCGCGCTACAAACTACTTGTCTCCTTTCCTTTCAGTAGAGGATAGAATTACCAGGACACCCGCAATGGAAAACACAGTTTTCTTGTCGCAGTTCACCAGACGTATGTTTTTCCTTACCAGAAAGCTTCTTCTCGTCCCTGGGGTGTTTTATTTCGTTATTGGAAAGGATGCTGATGTGGAAAAACAGTTAAATATTTGGCTTTTCTTCCGGTAACACATTAGTACCTGAATGTTACGTCCATGGTTACTGAAAACAAGACTTACTGAAGTGGAGTTTCGGTTCCTCGATATCTACTGCAAACACCATTTGGGTTTATTTTCTTACTACTTAATTGAATTATGGAATCGATGAACCATTATTGAAACGTCACACATTCAGTGTTGCATTGTCTTAATTATTGCACCACTTAATAAAATCGTCTGTAGTGGCCATATCCTTTAATACATTGTAGTAATTGGTAATTAAGACATTGTGCTAATTGGAAAGTTGGATTGTAGAGGACTCATTATTAGTGAATATAGAGTGGACGCCGCAACAATTCGGCGAAGCAAAGAAAACATTGTTGAGGTTCTACGCGCTCAAAATCTACGAGACGAACGGACAGTCAGGCAATGAACGGCGAGGCATAAGGGCCAGCAAAGTTTTTGTACAAAAGTAATAGTCAGGAATGCGCAGTCAGGCATAGAACAGCGTGGTGTAAAGACCAAAACTTTTCATATTATAAAAAGTTTTGCAGTCGGGCAGCGGACCGCAAATAGAACAGTTTGATAGCAGTTACAAACATGCATTAAAATATTGAAAACTAAAGCAATCTTCAGTCGGGAAGGAAAGAGTGAAACTAATGTTGTAATCGGTGGCCGAGCATAAATTCAACCTGCTGGCCATAGACAAACCAAGGAAGTACATTTTCAACTAAAGTCACGAGATCTGCAAATCCAGGTTGCAGCAAAGCATCGAGAACCTACCAATTTGTGTTAGACCAACTAACAAACTACGCCAATTAGAATTTGTTGACATTTAGAGTCTGTGAGTACTAGAATCAGTGATATCCCCAAATTTTGTGCACGAAAAACCTAAAATGAGACCTGGGCGGCCGTAAGTAGAAAAACTTTAAAATCATATTGTAAACCGTTTTTAAAAGATAAAAGTCAGATCGTTCTTTAATTTTAATTATTTAAATATCGATAAAATGAGATCGTTAATTCTTGATAAATTTAAAACTGTTTAAATTCAATCTGTAGTATTATTTCTTCTACAACAAATTTCGTCTATGTTTCACACGCATTAACTTCCATAAAAGGTAAATGTAATTTTGATTGTATAAATTCAGCCATTTATCAAACCCAGTTTAAGACCCTGAGATCACAAATATTATTGTGTATTTAAAATTGTTAATAAATTTGTTTAATTGTTTTCCCTTGATAATCTTTTTATTTTAAAGCACCCACATTATTTAATTATTACAACATATTAACGACGCCATTAATTAGTTGTATCACATATTCTTCTTGATACATTCTTGGGTTTACCATTTCACTCAGTACTAATACGCACTGAATGTATGACTATGCATTATCACTTCTGCTGATATTCCGTTGGACGTACAAAACTTCATAACTTCTGGTTCCTATGACTCCAAAGTAATGTGGTTTGTCGTCGTTGTCTTCGCTATAACATCCAAGAACTTATAGCCGTCGGCGAAAAACATCCCATTAGTTAAATTTTACAAATAGCGCATTTTAATGTTCATGTTCTGGCTTCAGTCGTACCCACCACATTTTTCGTAGTTCAATAGGAACCGGTTTTGGTCAAGATGCCTCTACCAATTAGAACGTCGAAAGAACGAAGCGAATATTGTTTTAGGTAACTTCTTTATTAACTCACAGCTCAGAGACAAACAATTAATAAAAACTGCCCTAAATTCCAAAGCCATGCATGCAATCTTATAAATAAAAATGAGTGTATGTATGTTTGTATTTTCGGACTCGGAAGGGTGCACCGTTAAGGATGGGCGTGAAGTAGCATTACACAAAAAGAAACCAGAAACTATCGGGATTGTCAATGAGTTTAATTATGACACTAAACTTGACCGTTTAAGTCCCCGAAGCGGGAGTGGTCGGGGGTGAAAATTTTCAAACATGTTAAACGGTCGATATTTGCGATAATTATTTCCTGGGGTTAATTACTTTGATAGTATTTATACCGATGTTGTTTGTGTATAATTTAACCACTGTGAGGGGAGCAAACTTAGGGGTGGGGTGGAGGTACGTTAAATAAAAACCCGGAAAAACAGCCGAGATTCGAATCAATTCAGAGACTATGAATGTCGCTGAATCTAATTGTGACAACCTGGGTAACGCGACGTGTTTGGGAGGTGTTGGGCGGGGGAATAAATTTTCAGACAATGTAATCGGCCGATTTTTGCGGGGAATACATTCTTTTTCATTATCGCTTATTTGTGGGGGTGGTCATCTTCTAACATGTAAAAACGGCCGATATATTTAGTTAATGACTTCATCCCCCTTCGGCATGGGAGGTGAGCACATTTAGGGATAGGGTTCGAGGAGCTTTACATAAAAATAGCGCAAAAGTAACCAAAATTGGAGTCTTATCGATGGTTATAGATAAAAGATATCTCGGGCAACGCCGGGCACCCAGCTGGTATGTAAATAAAACAAAATAAAATTACATGTTTTTCTTTAATTTTCTAGAAACTACAAATCAACCAAATTAAATTACAATTTGTAATAATGGGTAGATTTGGAACACACCCCTGGTATTTGCAAGACACCGGTCAGATGAATACCAATTTTGCAAAAATGAAGGCCATGTTTCGTAATGCTATGAGATGTCCTAATGTTGTACTCTTGAAATTCGCCAAAGGTATGAAAAAGGTCGATGTTCCGTTTTACGAATTTTACGTTACAAGGTAGAGTATTTGCAAACCCTAGATAATGTTTTATAACTAGACTTATAATATTTTAGAGAAAATAATGTAACGTAACTGTGCACTAGGAGCAATTGCATCAATTTGCGACGCGACAACACGTAATTGAAAGATATTACTCAAAATAAATAATTTCCATAGTGTTTATGCCAATGCACTAGGTCCATAAACTGAACCGTTTTCCAGGAAACAGTCCTGTGATTAGCCCACCTTAATTTGTTACCAAGTTGAAGAAATGGAACTTACGCTGAAAATTTCAAAGATGCTAACATCAGATGAGGACTGAACTAACGTCCTCTTATAATTTATTAATACTGA
Organism: Zhengitettix transpicula; assembly: GCA_037074705.1. NCBI lineage: Eukaryota > Metazoa > Arthropoda > Insecta > Orthoptera > Tetrigidae > Zhengitettix > Zhengitettix transpicula. Next base: position 116,185,908 of record CM073592.1, on the reverse strand, counting down.
ACTATTTATATAAAATCTTTAAAATGTAACCACTTTAGTAACGAGATTCTCTGAAAGTACAGAACAAACTTTAAAGGGTGACATCGATAAAACATCTCAGAAAAAACAATTTATTAACTGTCTATGGAATATATTATAATATACACTATTATTTAAAATTAAACAATTAATATGCTTCACGTTGAATCGCCATTTATGTAATTAAATTAAATTAATGTAATTAAATTAAATTAAATTGAATCAGCGCATGTTGAGGACACCAAAATATGTAATATGCAAAAGATTTTAATTAATTAGCGGTTGAATTTATTATTATATTATTTTAATGAAAGGATGTTAAAATAATCACAGGGTTTAAATCTCAGAAACAATTGATTTATTTAAATTAATAATAACAAATTTTCTTGTTGTGATTTTTTTACATTAATGTTTTTACTATTTTTACAAGCTCCATTACTCTTGTCTCAGGGTCATTAATTGGGCCTTTTAAACAAAGAACAATACCTTTTCCTACCATCCAAAAATTAACAACATTCTAAACTTGATTAGAATTAAAAAAACAAATAAAACTGAAACCGAAATCTGACGCTCTATCCTTATTTAACGTTTACATAGCAATAAATTTATAAAGTTTCTCTCTACTTACAGTTTGTACCGGTACCAGGCAATTGTTTGGATTCTATGATACACTTTACACTATTTACACGTAACAGACCATTGTTTCACTGAATTTAATTTTTAATTCACTTTCCAAAGCTTTGGTATCGTCCACCAGGCACACAATTGTTCCGTAAAATACTGCTGACCTTTACTTTAACTCTCTCTCTCTCTCGAGCCAAGATTGTCGCTCTAGGTCTGATTACGAGCACATCAGAATGTTGTCCACTCCTCCAAAGTTCTACACCACAGCCAGACTCAATTTGTTTTTAGTTTCACGATGTTCCGTACTGTTTAACCAATTTTCATCCTTCCTCCTTATATTATCGTTCAGTGGTTCAACTTTACTCCACTAGTTTTTGTATATAACTTTACTTGACGAAATTCTGTCCAACTCTACTCGACGAAATTCTGTGACCGACTGGTGAGCCCCGTAGCTTAAACGTTCGCCAACGACAAAGGTCCACCTTTATATATTCTTACCCATTGTTGTGTTTGTGTTCTCGCCGATAACAATTTTTTTAATTGTTTAATTATTAATTCTTTAATTTCCTTAAATTATCCTTTAATTATTAATATATATATATATATATATATTGTGGTAATTTATTAATAAATTATAAGATAAAGCCCCACGTTTAAGCGTCAATTTGTGGTAATTTATTAAAGACATTTAAATGAGCTGCACGTTGGATCAAACAATTTTTTTAGTAATTGGGTGTCCAATGATATGAAATGTTAAACATGCAATTAAAACAAACAATTAAATTTAATTACGAACAATAAATTAAATTTACAAAAGTTATTAAGGCAAATAATTTAAATTACATTACAATTAATATTTTATAATAAAATCACGTATATTTCTCAGGGTTGATTACTGGACCTTTAATAAATAATACTTATTATACAATCAAATTTTCCCAGGCTGAAATTTAAAATCGGAACTTACGGGTTTACAGTTAGTAATTTGTGAAATTTTACCTTAATGTTTCTGGTATTCAAGGAAATTGGCTCGTAAACACACACACTTATTAACACTTATAGACAGGCCATTTTTATATACTGACTCTAATAATCAACACTTTTTGCTTGGCAAAATGATTTGCAATGCTTGGTTCGCTGTTCATGTTAACGAATCTTATTAACACGCTCCAAAGTTTGTTAGCTGCTGGATGCAGTTACCTGGGCTCCCAAAATTGAAGAAAATGCTCTAACTTGAGAATTTGAATTAGACTCAGAACTCTAAATAGTTAGCGTTGGATTGACGTAGTTATCTGCTCACAGACTGCAACCTGTAGACCATTTTTAAATGTTTTAACTGTTAAGTTACGTATATCCAGATACTTTATGGATTTTTATCCTTTCACGTCTATCTACTGCTATATTCTCGAGAACACTGGAGCACACTCCGCGTCTAGCGAACCACCTTCTACAATCCTCGCAAGCATTGCATTCTTTCCACATTCTTGTATACGACTTGTGTGTTTTTATTCCACAAACAATGCGAGTCCAAATTTTATTCCTTAATTAATTATTTCCTTTTAATTACTACAATATATATATATATATATATATAAATTAATAACTATGGTAAAAAAGAAAAAATCTCTCTCGGGTCAAAGTTTAATAAACCTTAGAAAAACTAGAGGGAATAATTATTTTAGAGTTAGGACGAATGTACAGATAACGGAGAAGGATCCACTACTCAAAGGAATTATATTATTTAACAGACAGCCGCATCATATGAAACAATTAGAAGGTAAACAATTTAAAAGTAGACTAAAACAATATCTATCTGAAAAAGTTATGTATAGTATGAAAGATTTATAATCGAATTAAAAATTATGTGTGTTTTTGTATGTAAATTATGTATTATATATATTTGTTGATATGCAATATTTTTTAAGACTGATATTTCTAATATTGTATAAATATAATTAATGGAAAAATTAAGATTATTATTATTATTATAAGATGAATGTTACTTGAAGTGAAAATACTTTCGTACATTAATATTAGTTTTCTGGTAATACGGTAAATATCTGCAATAAATTGTAGAAGAAATTGTCTTTAAACGCTGATGGATTACAACAATTACTTTGGAGTTACTGTTCCTCGAACCAAAAGCATTTTCAGTTTCACTCTACGTTGGTCTTTACGTACCACTCGCACTGTCAATGGTGGATTGAATCTGGTTAAGAAATTGAAGTGACAAAAAGAAGCATTTAAGTTTAAGTTTAAGTTTGACGTAATATTAGGATTAAATCCGTCATTCAATTTATTGGATCAACACTGTTTTGATGATTTTATTATTAGGAGCTATTTTATCAGTAATCGATACTTGTATTCAAATATTTAATTCACGTTTTCCGTTCTGTGAAAGTACTCGTGTACAGAGCACATGAAATTTCTCTGATATGCAATATTTTGCTTTTCCTCAAAAACTTTTCTGTGTAAGATGAACCACACTCGTAACCTGAGATAGTACTTCATTATTTCACGATGATTTTGCTGAGACAAAATCTTTTATCTTGGATATGATTGTTTCATTTTTTAAAGGAGTCAAATACCTAATCACAATCGTCTTTTTAATTTGAGTTAATATTTATTTTTACAAATCTTCAGAGGGCTATATTTTTGGATTTCTACCCAATTAACTAGTTAGTAGAGAATTTCAAGATTTTTATTAGTGGATTCAGTATGTGGACAAACTCTTGTACAAACATGAAAAAATGAAAAAAAAATACGTTTCATTGAAAATTAATTATAAGGAAGATAGGCAAATACAGACAAAATAAGTGATATTACAAATAAGAACCACGTTTCTGGGATCCTTGTCCCGTTCTTCAGGTGCAAAGAAGAGCTTAGAGGGACACAACTGCACTCCACAGTTGGTAAAACTTTAAAGGGTTTTTGAGTCTTGTACTAACACTTAATGGCAATTTCATTTCTTCGAGTTTTGCTATTTTTAGAGCAATTACGTTCTAAAAGCAAGTGTAGGAAGCAAGTTTGAATTGAGTTAGTTTTTTCCTCTCATATTCTTATGCTGAGATAAACAAATAATCAATTTATCGATCATAAAATATTAGTACAATATTTCGAAAAAATGAAAAAAAAATTATCTGGGTCAAATCTGTTACTTCACTGTTGAACAGTGATAATTTCGCACTGATAATTAAATTAGCGTTTGTATTTAATCGGAGTGGTGTTTGGTGGTGTTGCGGAGGTCAGGAGTCGCAGCGGGAGGTGTCGCCAATGGTGGGCTCGGCTCACGCCCGAAATAACAGCAGTCGCAGTCGCAGTCCTAGTCGTAGTCGTTCGCAGGCGAGCACATCTCTAGCAACAAGCTTCAGCAACGCATTACTCCAGGTAAGACACCTACCAGGCGAAGGGATTACCTCAGATCCGAATCCAGGGAACAACAGAAATGTTATTGACGATGACGGCTTCATCGAGAACGCCATCACTCTACAGACAACGTCGAGTCATCAACTGCCATGACGCACCTTCGACCACGAAAACGGTTATTTCGACGGGCGAATGTTACTGTCTTACATCGGTGTTACAAGGGTTCTTTCTCGCCACTGACGCCATCTTTGAATAAGTCGTCCCTGAGAAAGCGATGTAAGGGGGCATAAGTGCGCTGTGTAGTGATGTCAGTGTCTCACGAAAGCATATTCCTGTCGGTAATTAACAGTTCTGAGTTTTATTAAATAGAAAGATAATAAAAATGTTCGTTTTGTTTTATACGAAACAATTACATGCACCTCTGCAGCCATCCTACAACGCTCAGCGCCATCTTGGATATCTATTCTCAAACACATTTGCCTTGAAATTGTCCTGTTTTCCGAAACACTTGAAGAAACCAAAACAAATATATTTATACTTCATATAATTACCTAAGTACAACGTTCGTGCTTCAATAACGAAATTAGTTATATAAAAAATTACACCTTAGTTTTTATTTCACTCTCGATAAATTTAAACTTTCTTCTGTTCGTATTACACAAGAGACACGAAGGATGATTGTGCATCTGCAGGAAGGTCTTGTACAACAGCCATATCCAGTGTCGAGGATTTTCAGGTGCGTATAATTATTTAGTCAGGTTAAGATTTATTTTTATTTTAGAACATTCACCTGTCTCAGTGTGTCAACTCAGGACAATCGTTTAAAAATACTAAAACAATGGCGGATTGAGCGTTACGATCGCCAAGTTAGGTAGATAAAGTAAGTGTAAGTAACGGTTAATGTAAAACTCTGATAAATTATATGTACACAATTTAACACTTTACCATGAAAAGCGTTTGAGTTTCAAGTAAGAACTACAAATAGCAGTAACAACGTTAAGAAAATTAGTACATTTATACTAAAACTATCATTATTTTTTTCTAGACCATTAATTCTACAGGAACGCTAAATCAGAAGTATCAAAAATAGCTTAACAAACGACAGCAGTTAGCGTGGTTATTAATAGAATCAACAGTTAATTAATTGGTTTGTACTGTGCAATAGGTACGTAATTTGTCAAAATGCAGTGCAACATAATTCACACCAAATTAGGTTATACATAAATATAATATCAATAACGAGCATTAAGCACGTGTCTTATAAATGTATGAATAGCAACAAAAATATATAGTAAATCGAGGCTTGCTGTTGATAGAAAATAAGAAAGAAAGAACACTACAAGCCTCAATTGTGTGAAAATTATATTAACATTTACTAACATAGATTATATAAATCTTTATTTTATTATACGATGAAACACGGTTTAAAATTTAGGACTTAAAAATAATTTCATAGTTTCTTTATGTAATTTGTAAATCTGATGACGATATTTTTGCCCGCAACAAATAAATAATTCTAAAGTAAAGAATAGTATATTAAACCCATTTACTCAAATAAGGAATCACACTTTAAAATTGATGTTCCAATTAATTTAAATACTGACTGACTTCTTTAAATAATGTAAGAATAATGGTAGCAGAATATATTATTTAATTAAACTTTTACTATAATTAATAAGTAATTAAACAACTAATAACCTAAGTATAGCCTTTTTTATATATAAATATGTAACTTTCCTTAAAACATTTTAAATAATTAAGAATGTAATTCTTTTGTTACTTTATACATGCTCATTGTCAAACTTCATACATAAAACATTACAATTACAGATAAAATCAATAAATTTTTGAGTTCATTTATTAAAATTAAAAGAAAAACATGCTTTAACATCTTTCTGTACGAAGTATTTGTAATATTAGTATATTTTTTATTTTAAATAATATAATTGATAGTAAATAACTCGGGCTACTTTGTCGATTAATTATAATAATATCTGATAATTTATCTAAAATTTGAGATATTTCAGGGATTCATCATGTTTCTTTGAATACGAAGCTGCAGTGAAAACTTCTATTAAGAAATATTACCGATGTCATTGTAATAATTACCTCGAAACTCAGTCACACTTCACCTTGCTAAATTCGTGTATTAAGTTCTGGCAAACTCTTAATAACTTAATCTTTTCATGTGTATGAGTTGCAATACACTCACCACCTGGGAAAACAGAAAATATTTGTCATTACCAAAGGAAATCCTCAATGAAGCCTTCCCCACAAGAAATTACAGTAGTGCCGTTTGAACAGTTAACTTACTACAAACAAGTGCCATTAATTCTCGTGAAATTCTTCGATGAATTTAGTTACGTTAACTTCCTCCTGTTTAGATGTCAATAACAAACTTACTAGTACATTACTTATAAAATCTAAGAGATAGCGCTGGTAGTATCGAAATAAGTTTGATTCAGAGAAGTGAAATCTGCTGCTCTATCCCATGGCTCAGTGGTTTGAATTTTTCATGAAATACTGGATCTAAAAAAATAACCCTGTGATGGGTGCCGCGTTTCCTCGCTGTGGGGAAACGCAATCTTGTGGTCGTTTTGGAGGTTTTTTTCCGCATCCCCTAAGAGTTATTACGTTAATATACAACTGTTGGAGTCTGCACACACTGTAGACTGTAGAGGCAAAACAGTTGGTTTTTGACTTGCTACGAAGAGGGTGATGACGGATGTATGCGAAATTACTCACGTCGGCTATTCAGAAAAAGAACCAATGATAAATTAAGCGTTGTTATTGGACAACATTTTACTAACAATAATCGGTTCTTGTGCAGTTCCGTTAACGAAAATTGTCGAATTTAAATGGGCACAGTAGGTCACCGTATTCGCTATATGCAAATTCCCCACCACCCTATTTCTTAATCAGAAAAAAGGCACGTCGGAAAAAAATTAGTACGTCAAACAAGGAGATCGTTGCTACCTTCCGTAATCTTACGTTTTGAACAATTGGCAATGTTGGAGAAACGCTGGTATAGAGCTAAAAGAAGATTTTGTTGAAAAATAGAAATGAATCAGTCCAGAAAACAGGTTTTTCTATTACTTTGTCAGAAGTGGCGGATCGTGAGTTTTTGACGTTATGTGCTACATTACCACAATAATTTTTTAGGAGGATAACTGAGTAAAATAATATTACTACAACAGCGATAGTGTTACCAATTCTGTCTGCTCCAATACTTAATATACTACTTTTTTAATTCCGTCTACATAGTGTTTAATATTTAAAAGTAATATAATTTAGCACCGAAATGACCCACATTTCTAACACGATAGTATTTATTTATCCTTCGTAAATATTTTAAATAAAGTTAATTTTTTGAATAAGTCATGTACAATTGAAATATTTAATGCAGGTTCTTGCGGTAAATTTTCGTTATACGATGCCTCTTAAATATTTTTTTCTTTACAAATAGTCTTCGATTGAGATTTTTATTAATTACTATCCAAAATGTACGAACATTATTTTTGTTTTGAAAATATTAACCACTAATTTTTTTTTATTACTGAATGCTTCAAATGTATTATTGCACGGCACAGCCTTGTGCTGTTTCCTACGTGGCACAAATAAGAGGCAGTTTGTTTAACTTTAAGGGTGGTACAGCGAAGTGAAACGCAATACTGTGCAAGGGCATTTGTCATTCCAGACAGAAATCGGAGCTACAGCCGCTATATCACTCACATTGCCGTGGCTACATTAGAGGAAGCCAATGCGCCGTTTAAAATATTTCATATCGAATCAGAAATTCCCGCAGTTGAAACTCAATACATACACTTTATTATGAAGGTTCTTAAAATTATTAAAAATTAATTATTCCTAAATTCACTTATTTTCTGTTACACATGAGAATCAGAAATTCCCGCAGTTGAAACTCAATACATAAACTTTATTATGAAGGTTCTTAAAATTAATAAAAATTAATTATTCCTGAATTCATTTATTTTCTGTTGCACATGAGAATCAGAAATTCCCGCAGTTGAAACTCAATACATACACTTTATTATGAAGGTTCTCCCTCATGTAGCCTGTTGCCCTAAAAAAAAAAAAAAAAAAAAACCCCTTCCGCATCCCCCCTATCAAATCCCTTCCTATGCTATTAAAGGGGAGTTGCCCTAAGTGGATTACCCTCATGTAGCCTATTGCCCTAAAAAAAAAAAAATTAATAAAAGGAGGGCTCAAAAGGAAGCCTGCGAGAGGATTTCTCGCAGGTGAACCTTCCCAGAGAGCTCTGGCGGGGGCTACCTTTGGGGATGCTCTCACATCTCTCTGGTTTTTTTGAACTAAGGTTCCCACATGCCGAGGCACCTCGGTCTGTTTTGAGAGGTGTATGTTCCGGGGTCGCAGACCTTGGCCATACGGCAAGAGTTGTCCGCTATTCCTATTGGAATAGTCGGCCAGCTGCCTCCTAAACAGGCCAAGGCATGGCGAGGGGTAAGCTGCGTCCCCACAGCAAACTCCTCTCCCGTCATCGGAAGGGCGTGGGACAAGTACCAAATGCCCGACCTACCCGATGCAGGTTTTTTATAGGGTTTGTCCTGCATTACTTTTAGGCGAATGCCGGGTAGGATCCTTAAAATATAGCCCGGGGGCCCTAGTAACCCTTGGCTACCTTCCTCTACCCTTCCGCATCCCCCCTTTCAAATCCCTTTCCTATGCTATAAGAGGGGAGTTGCCACTATGTGGATTACCCTATACATAGCCTATCTACACCCAAAAAAAAAAAAAAAATTAATAAAAATTGATTATCCCTAAATTAATTTATTTACTGTTGCACATGAGCACATATGTACCATCCGTCACAGATTATCAGTATTTATTAACCTACCGCCGTAGATAAAAGTCAAATAATTCTAACGAACCACTTGTTGGAATTTAGCGATAAAGATACGATGATACATTTAAATTCATCATTCTTAGCATCCATGTTCCCATAGTCTTCAGGAAGAATTAATACGGATAAAATCTTACTTGATTATTTATCACACGGCTCAAATTCCGTTTTGGATCATTTTTCGACTGCACACTTAACTAGAATTTCCTTCAATTATGACAGTTGAGTAGAAGAAGAAGCAGGTGTAGACAGGCTACGTATAGGGTTATCTACATAGTGGTAACTCCCCTCTTATAGCATAGGAAAGGGACTGAAACGGAGAATGCGGAACGGTAGGGCAAAGTCTCCTAGGGTTAGCTAGGGCCCCCGGGCTGTAGTTTAGGAATCCTACCCGGCAATTCGCCTAAATGTGATGCAGGGATAACAGGTAGGTCAGGCATGTGGTGCTTGTCCCACGCCTTTCGGATGGCGGGAGACGCAGAATTCCGTTCTCCATGCCTCGACCAGTTTAGGAGGCAGCTGGCCGACTGTTCAAATGACAACATCGGACTACTCTTACCGTATGCCCAAGGGTTGCGACCGTACACCTCTCAAAACAGGCCGAAGTGCCTCGGATTGTGGGAACCTCAGTTCAAAAAACCAGAGAGAGGAAAGGGCATCCCCAGACCTCCAGAGCTCTCTTGGAAGTTTCACCTGCGAGAGGATTCTCTCACTGGTTTCCTTGATCAAAAGTTGAGTTGTACTGCTGTCAGTAAATGCCGGTATAGTTTCAGAAAGGATAATGCGAATTTGTTAAATTATTCTAAGCTTTGACAGGACTACTTAGCGATAGCGTGCTTGAATGCTCCGAAAGTGTATGTGTTGCTGGAAGGCACACGAAGGACTGTGATGGGTTCTGAGTCATATCTGCTGTATTAATTATTTTGCTTGTGCAGACTGCACGTGTGGCGGGAATACAGAAATGAAGGCGAACATACTTGGCAAGTGGCCACCCACGGCCAGATTCAGCACTCCGCGTCGGTGACAAGGGTACGAGTACACTCATTCTAATTTTCACATTACTCTGCTCTACAGCCTACACTTACGTGCGCCAAGCGATTCCTAATTCAATTGAAAATAGTTCCCGCTGTCAGCTTTTCTGCACGCTATGTAAACAACGTTAGCGCAAAGCTTGAAATAGAATCGACAGTGAATGTTTGTTCTTTTTTGTAACGCATCACTATTTTATAACGAAATAGCTCTCGGGAGGGATCATCGTATTTATAAACCAAACGGTCTAAAGTATACCACGCGAAAGAGTTCACAATCCCAGAATAATTTAAATAGATCCACAAAAGAAAATTTAATGTGTGTTATAATTAAAAACATGAAAGAAATTAGGAATTAGGTCTTTATACTGAAACTAGGGAACAGATTTGAAGTACAAGGGGATAAATACATACACATATAAGAGCTAACTTTTAATTTACAACATGTCAGAGATAATTATTTTTGGTAGTCGGGGATCATTGTTCAAGCCGATGATTTATGAAAAACTGAAACAATGTTTATTGATGAGGCTATGCTTATAATTAGGTGTTTTTAAATTGACTTTATGCTCTTTAACTCTGGTTATTATGAAAACGGTCTTTGGTCACCAGTACAATCTACTTCAACCAAGATAGTGCTTACGATTGTCTGTTACAAAGACTTTTACATGTTTCTTCTTCGTAGCCTTACGACACGTACGTATTTTATTAATCTGCCCGCTGTCCGGTCCGTAATTTCGATACTGTCCCTGTGAAGTGCTTAGTTCACTCGTCAGACAGAAAAGAAGAGTTATGCAGCATCATAACGTTAACCTTACTTCATAATCAAATTTGTGCGTTTTGGAGATATATACATGTAATCAATAGCAAGATTGGATAGCTGCTTTGCTTGTGGTAAATTTAAATTATTTTAAGTATTCCTTTACTTGACATTACGGGGAAACGAAATTGTATATTATAAGTTCCATACAAAAGGAATTTCATTTTATTAAAAAAAAAAAGGACCAGGGTCCGAGTTACAAAACTTAAAAATTTTGGCAATTGTGCGGAAGTCGTATCCAAAAAAATTCCATCACACACTAGTACTACACTTTCGAGTTTACAACCAGAAATTCACCTAATACTATTAATATTTGAAGGTTTTAATTCATATTTCTTATCACAACATGAACCTGCGTGCCAAACTTTGATGAAAAATTTTTTAATCCGACAAATGAAGCTATATGCGGTTTCTTCACCGGACTCTAGAAATGTTAAACGAGGTAATTTTAAAAATGAAAATGTCCGAATAACGTTTCCGAACCATATTTTCCATAAATGATATAAATGAATTAAGAACCACGAATTTATACCCCAGGGAGTCAGATATTGATGAATCTTCAAGATTACGGTGATTATTTCCATGAAAACTGCACATTTGTATTTAGATTAATGGAAATATAGCTTTAGACAGTGTATTAATTTTAACCAAAAGCTGATTTGGGGCGAAATTGAAGAATCCGCAATTTTAATAAACACTAATCTTTTTTAAACAAGTAAAATTGATACAGACGAACTTTTTGATGAAATATTAACGATAAATAAAAAATCGAAGAACTGACTGAATTTAGACACGCTGAATCGACATCGCAAAATGAAGTAAAATATACAAGATTTTTACGATCAACTCACAATTTTATTAAATTAATAGAGTATGCATTTTGTTTTCCTGGCGCATCGTCAGTTGTAGAAATAACTTTTTCTATTGTGAATACTGCCTGGACAGCCGAAAGGGCTCATGTGCATATTCCGACTGTTAAAACTTTGCTGATGATAAAAAATAGCACCGTTATGAATTGTAGAGAATTTTACAATAAATTCAAGAACAAAGATTCGTTGTTAAATAAATTATAACTGCTAAAATATTTTAAAATAAACCGGATCAGAAGTCATAAACATCTGAAGGTAAAAAATAAATATTTTCTAATGTATTTTAATTTAGTAAAACATTTAATATATTTATTTTTTTTAGAATGTTTTCTGTTGTCATTGCCGTTAGTCTTAAGTATGGTGTCCGTAATTTTCTTCCTAAAATTATGGTATGCCTACTTCTTTGTAATTACCCAAGTATTTCATTTTTTCGTTTTCTTAAGTTAAAATAATTAAAAACATAAAACATCTGCATTGGATGAACATTAACAAGTAGGTAATGAAGTAGGCAATAAAAGGACAAAATTAAGAGATAACATAAGCACCTTACGTTCTGGGAACATTGTTGCAGGTGTGGTGAAAAGTTGTTAGAGCGTAAAGAACGACAGTCAACACAAACCGTGTGAACTAATTTATTGATAGAATTAATGAACTAACCATCTCTCATGACCACTCTTAATCTCTCTTGACGTTTTTTCTTTACTCAACTCTATTTCCAATGTCTTAGTCATTAACTTTTCAAAACCAGATGGCTAACTTCAGCCAATTTACTAATATTCTGATTAATGAAACTTTATGAATTTTAAATCTAATCCTCAGCTCCACTTATTTTAAGTTTAATCAAGTTCACTACCAAGTCTAAGAGTCTCCTATTGCCCTTTCTTTGTCGAGAATTCTTGTATATTTCTACTTCCTGTCCAGCCTCTGTGCTATATTAGACAAGTAGATAACTTTATTTAATAGTTCAGTTCTCACGAATTAACCTTAAAATCAATACTTTCAATAATTATCATCCCTATTCACATTTTAGCCACGAACTCAAATTGAACCAATCTCTTAATTTCATTGATGTCACTGTATCTATTCAGAACAACCAAGACAGAGCTATAGTATATAATATTTTAGATAGAACTATATTAAATTCGATTTCACCTTCTATTAACAAGAGACAAATACTGTCCTCAATAATTTAATTTCTAATCAGTACCCTTTATTAATATATTACATATATTTACATGATAAGTTCGTCCAAATATTGCTCAAGTGCATAAGTACGTGCCGTTTTATTAGTATAAAATATAATAAATTACAATACAATACTGGTACAGAAATCATCAATCACTCAGTGATGTAATCACCACCTATCACAAAGATCATCTATCAGCGTTCAAGTAGGAGTTCTATGTCAACCTGAGAACTGTTGTGCTTTCGCGTTGAAGAAACATGTTAGCCAGTTGCTAAGAGATTCTTTCATATGTGGTGATTCTGACGGTGTCGTGCGATGTCCGGCCGTGTCATGAGCGGACATCCTCCCCCTCGAATCAGTCTCGGTTTTAACATTACGTGAATGTAATACAAGTTTAATGTATAAAATTTCTGAAACTTATCTGGATTTATAATTTCTATTTCTATCTACAATATGGAAACTGTTCCAGTTGGTAATGATTCGTTTAATAAACATGCTTAGAAATGATCAATTAAGATACAAATATTAAAACAGTTATATTTATCTGACGTCCTTAAATAAATGAAAACATCAACCTGTTTAGTCATAAATTTCTTATAAATTTAAATTTTTAAACGTAATAATAGAAAAAAAACATTCTCAGTTTCATTCCTAATTTATGACCTCTTCAGGTGCTGTAAAGTCAATTAAATGATACAATTTCAAAATCCGTGTTTCTAAAAATTCCAACAAAGCAAGATTTTACAAACATGATGATTTATAATACAATTAATTAAAAATTTATTGAACATTACTTACAATTAAATGCAGTAGAAATTAATTTCTTAAATGCGATTTGCCCTCACATTGCAGACAAAAATTCTGTTATGTTTACAGAAGTTGAGAGTATTGTTAAGTTTAAAGAAACATTGAAAATGAACTTATTTTAAATACATTAAATGGATAAGAACAATAGGGAATTCATAAATTCTATTTAATTTATTAGTATCATTTGTTTACGTTAATGGTTGTATCATTGGAACGAACATTACATTTCATGTAAATAATTAAATTTTTTTAAAATATTTCATTGTGTGTATTCTAGAGGGAAAGAAACGTTATAACCAAGGTTGCAAACTGATATTTTGCTGTACGTTGGTTTCATCATATATCCTACCAAAATAACTGCTGAATTTCTCGATGACCTCGTAGACTACAGAGAACAAATACAATATATCTTCCATTTCATAGTCCTTATTATTCTTATTATGTTTCTTGAACTGGGACTTGTAATTTGATTCACAAATTAATGTTATTTTCCGAACGATAATCTCCAGCTGAGGAGTAATTGTATGGTCGTGATAGATTTATTTTGGTGTCAACAAATATTGTTTGAATGTTCTAGACATGTACTTCAACAGATTGTATAGCTACGAAAACAAGCAACAAGTCAAGCTTCAACGTATGCATTTAGAATGTTGTTAACAATTCTCACCGTAGCTTTTATGGAATCACAATAGATAAATCCAATCGTCACACTGCTTATCACTTCGATCTCTTATTAATTGTATCGTCGATTGTTTTGGCCTTTTAGGGCAGTATCAAAGCAAGTTTACTACCATTTCAGTATTATACTATAAAGGTCAAAAGTGTCATGTAGTTAAGGCAGATATAAAAGAAACTGTCAGTGCGATCGAGCCCAAGGCCCAATGGTAGGGTTTACCTACATCTATATATCTCTCTATATAAAAATGAATGTTCTGTGCGTTCATAAACCATTCATCCGATTGCGATGAAACTTTGGTGAGTTATGCGCACCTCCGCGAAAGTTTCGAAGTGTTAGACTTGGTACACACATGTATACAAATTCGAGTGAGTTTGTATCTAGAAAATATCTAAGGACAATCAAGCGACAAATTCTTGTATATAGACACGATTTTAGAACAAAAGAAGATTGGTCTCTCATCTGAAATGGGAGACTTGAGACAATTTTCATAATTGTTAGAAATTGTTGTGCAATATATTGTAGTAATCAAAATTTATTTAAATGTTAATGAAGATGAGCCCACGTAGAACGCCAAATCGTAATAATCAAAATTATTACATTTGATTAAATGAAGATGAACCCCACGTTGAAGCACAAATTGTAATTATAAATTTATTACAAATTAAATTATTTCAATTCTCATTTTGTAATTATCTTTATTTGAGGCCCGATGGGCGGCCTTGAATATTAAGCCGTGGTACAACAATATCAACTTGTAAAATTTCAACTGAGATAAAAATTTGTTTCATTAAATTAGTTTTGTTATATTTTAAATTCTTGTTTTTATTTGAATCCTTTCATTTTTAACATTTAAATTGATTATTACAATTTGTGCTCCAACGTGGAGTTCATCTTCATTTAATTAAATGTAATATTTTTGATTATTACATTTTGGCGCCCAACGTGGGGCTCATGTTCATTAAAAATTAAATACATTTTGATTATTACACTTTGGCGCTCCAACGTGGTGGCACGTTTCTCGTAATAAAAAATAGGATACATTTTAAAAAAAGAAATCTGACGATAACATTGATGAAGTATTGATGCAAGTAGTATAGTAATACGTGCATACAATATTTTGCTAATGTTTGTGTGCGTGTGAAAATTAGAGTTTTATTAAGAAAAATAATTAAATGTGTATTTTAATTTAGAAAACTTTACTGTTAACTAAATTTAATTTTAAATAATGGATTGTTAAAGAATATGGAAGGGAATAGTGGAAAGAGAATGATATTGGAGTATTTGAAAAAACTAAATAAAAAGATGGAAGACATTAATAAATTTTTTGATTATTACTATATATATATATTGTAATATACTAAATGATATTAAAGGTTGTGGCGCCAAATTATACACAATTTTATTAAATAAACAAAGAAAGGAAATTGAAATTAAACCAAATATTTATATAACAAAAATGATTTATTTGGACAAATTTGCTTTTCGTTGAAATTACATTATAATATTTTTAAGTTAATGCCTCAGATTTTATGAGAATATAACTTTCAGGGCCTCCAATAAAGTCAGTGATTTCCAATTTTCACCAAATTACAAAAAAAATATTGAAATTTACAATATCAAAACTTTATACCAATAACAAAAACTATTTGAAATCTTAAAAGTTATAGAAATCTGGCGGTAAACGATATTTTCGTAAAGGTTTACAGAAGAAATTTTTTTTTTCTAAATACCATTTATTTAGAGCTGCTCTGGTTTGTGCACACGTGATTATTAGAACACTAATTTCATAGACAGGCCACAGCACTGATTTTATTATCGTCTCGCTTTCCATCAGTTTGGGCGCCTTTCTACTTTGCTGAATTCGTATTGTCACGCTTAGTTTTCTTTAATAGAAAAACTGATGATATTCAGCCCATACTCTGCTGAATTTGACCATCACAGACTCTAGCTCGGACTACCATGGTCAGCTCCTCCAAAACACAGTGACTGTCTCCCACACACCATGCTGCCTTGCCTCCCAAACACACACTCCTCTGAATATCTGAGTAACTTTCTTCTAAACGTATTATATCCGGGAAAAACTTTCCCGAAGCCGTTATAGGGCTATTAGCCCTCTTCGGCAAAACTTTGTTCTAAAATTCCGAGCGTCTTATATACGTTTTCGACAATACACCTAGCAACCATTATAGTTTCTGCATTCTCGCGCTAATAATTCTGTTCTTTGCAATGCTTTAAATAATTAAATAAATAATTTTAATGAAGCATTTAATTACACATTTGTGATCTCTATTTGAGTAACAGACTACATGAGGAAAATTCACATAGTGGCAACTCCCCTTTAAAAGCATAGGAAGGAATTTGAAAGGGGAGATGTGGAAGGGTAGAGTAAGGTAGCCAAGGGTTAACTTGGGCCTCCGGGTTAAAGTTTAAGGATCCTACCCGGCATTCACCTAAAAGTCATTCCGATGACGTCAGAGAGGTTTGATGTAAGATGTGGCCAACGAAGAAAGTTTCACTTTTAATAGAAGATTATCGTCTTGTTTTTTGGGAAGTCACTAATCCAGAATATAAAATCACACTAAGAAAAAAATAGTTATTGAAAAGCTGGCCAAAAAATATTAAGTGTCCGTAGGTGACGTAGAAAAAAAATACAAAATTTGAAAATAGCTTTTCATTGGGAGCATAAAAAAATTAGTCAGGCGAAGAAGAGCAGGGCATCTCCTGTAAAAATACTTGGTTTGCATACAAACAACTGTTGGTAGTATTAGTAGGCCTAACAATTCTTAAAATTCTCTCAAGTCTCCCATTTCAGACGGGTGACCAACGGTCTGTGTTTTTGTTCTGAAAGCGTGTCTATATACAAGAATTTGTCGCTCGATTGTCTATAGTCATTGTCTAGATACAAAACCGCTCGACTTTGTATTCAAGTGTGTACTAGGCCTTACGCAACTCCGAAGGGGTGAAATATATAAACATCCTAAAACGCCCGATATTAGCGTCGATTAATTACTTCTGGGAGTCTATATGATTAAGAGTTTCCGTCCAGATGTTTTTAGTGTATAAAGCATCAATAAGGGGGGGGGGGCGGAGGGGAGTTACATAGAAATAACGCGAAACAACCTACATTGGTGTCAAATCCGGTATTATAGAAGTCAATGACTTTCACTATGTCAGTTAAGCTGTAGGTGAGGGGGTGGGGTGGATGTGGGTGAAAGGTCATTATCTAAAAGTAATGTGTTAACAACTGAGACTGATGTTGAATCTGGGTTTATGGAAGTCACTGAGTTTAATTCTGACATTAACCATACAAGTTAAGATGTAGTTCGGTCCTTAGGAGTAGGGGTAGAAGGGAGCTAACAAATTTCCGCGTACAATCTTAAAACGCGTATATAATACCACATCGAGTGATAAATAAAATTCATTATGAAAGGTTATACAGTCCATGGCATTAATTTTCTTTTAAATAACTTGACTTTTGACGTATTTAACGGGATCAGGGACCATTATGTTGCCTAATTAAATCTTGCAATACGCACTGGAAGATACATAGAATTATGATAAAAACAATACTTAAATGTTCAAAATTGATATTTTTCTATTGAAGACAGCGTATTTCGTAATGTTTTGCATTAATTTTATACAATGCTGCCAACTGCAGATTGCTAAAACCACCAAATAGTTTATTTTCAGATGGAAAAATTATATATCTACAAATTCAGTAATTGTTTTAAATAGTGTATATATATATATATATAGCTTCTATTATATAAAATTGCCTTATGCGGGTATGTATGTGTGTATAAATGTATGTATATACATAGGTATGTATATGGATGGGTATGTTCCGCTTACAAATCTACAACCTCGAAGCAATTTCACCAAATTTCGTACACGTGTTCTTTGCGACAGGGAAACAAACACTGTGTGGGTGTAACACGCCTACCACCCCCAGGAGCAAGGGCGGACGGTGGTGGAAATCTTCAAACATGCCAAAATGTCCGATATTTGCGTTGCATAAATAGTTTTCAGCGTTAATTAGATTTATAGTATTTCTACTCATGTGATTTTTATTAATTTTAACCCATTGTGGCACGAGGGTTGAGCACATTAAGGGGTGGCGGTGGAGGGGGGTTACAAGTAAATAACGCTAAAAATACCGAGATTCGAGTCAACGCAAAGGTAATGGATGTCTCTGAGTTCATTTATGACAATCTGGGCAACGCGCGGTTGTAGGATTGGGTAGGAAGGGTTGGGCGGAGGGTAGAACTTTTAAAATAAGTTAACCAACCGAATTTTGCATCAAATAAATATATTTCGGGTACAATGATATTCATAAAATTTCCCTACACGTTCTCCGTGTTTAATTTCAACCCATTTCGGGCTTGGGAGGGATGCGCCCTTAAGGGTAAGGGTGGACGGGCGTTACAAGAAAATAACGCGAATACAACCGAGATTAGATTCAATTCAAAGTATTATGGATGTCAATGAGTTTAATTATGACATTAGAATTACCGTTTAGCATTCCCAACGAGGGGTTGTAAATTTTCAAACATGTTAACCGGTTGATGATCGTGTGGAAATAATATTCGGCAGGCGTTAATGGAATTGATAGTATTTCTACTGGTGAAGTTTGTGTATAATTTCAACTCCTTTCAGTATGAGAGGGGAGGACGCCTAGGGGTGGGGGTAGAGGATCGAGGAGCGTTACATAAAAATAGCGCAAAAGCAACCGAAATTGGAGTGTATCCGGGGTTATGGATAAATGACATCTCGGGCAACGCCGGGCACCCGCTAGTGTAAAATAAAGTTCTAATTTTTTTAAAATATCTTGATGTTTTAGAATTTTGCAACATATTTCGTTCTCCTTTTTTTGTTGTTTATGAATAGTTATATTACACCTGATGAGGTGCCAAACGTTGACACGAATCGTCTTTTATGTGTATTAAAAAGTTCAATGCAAATCATTAAATGATAAATGTAATTTCTATTAACTCAAGTATTTTTTTTACTAAATTGCCCATGAATTATTATAAAGGGTTTTATAGACCTTTTATTATAAGCTTCAGTGAAGGGTTTGCAAACTGAATTTATATCAGCGTTTTAACACTCCTAAAAGCGGAATACGTAGCAAATAAAAATGTAGAGTAATGGAAAAAATTAACTAGACGATTAATTAGTTAAATATTAATATTATAGGAAGACAATGATTAATCGTGTTCACATGCATGTATCTGAATCCATTGTTTAAAACAATTTTTGAAATAAGCAGGCCAACATATATACAATACATATACAGTAATTAAGCAAGTAAGCGTTACATTCGGGGACTGTTAAGACAAACATTTAGCATATTTACATGAAATAAGAATTTGCTAAGGAGATAGTTTCTCTGTTATTCATAAGTTTGAATGCACTTCAGTAATTTCAGAACACGCAACTGTTGAATAAGTTTCAGTTAAAAATAGAATCAGCAGATAAGCTTCCTTACGAACCAGTGCTTTTTAAAAGGATGAGATTAAGCAATATACCATTACGAAGAAGGTTAAACGACATCGCATGGAACCATGAGCAATAAATTGGACAAGTATTTCTTTAGTAATTTAGTTTCTTGATATCGCTCGCTAAGGTAAATATATTAATGGAAAATAGATTTAAGTACACTTACGATGATCCAAATACGAGTATCTTTATTTATTTGTCACACTGGTATGTGCAGCGCCACAATGGATGCGTCGTGCTTGTGAGAAGCCATGGAAGCCGTGGTTGGACGACGAATCCTCCGCTCCAGGCGCCACAGGTAAACTATAATTACTCTAAGTATTCATACTATTATACAGCACCATAACGTTATAGTTATTATTAATTTATTTCAAATTTATGTTGTTCAAACACAGTAAGCTACAGCCTATTTACCCCAGGACATAGATCGAGGCGTCACAAATAATCCAACAAACAATAATGAATAATGATTCGCATAAATTAACTATGTATTTATAATATTTTTAATAAGCATTTCACGATACAAAAATTGGCAGAAGCCTCGCACATTCAAGTTGCTAAGCTAAAAAAATTACTTATAATATACTTAAAATACTTTTATTTTTACTATTGATCAAATAGTCAATTCAACCAATTTTTAATATTGTTGACCAATAAGCAAATTTGATCAAATATTACAACAATCAAGAGCTTTCGGCTCTGAGAATATCATCATCTGAAAAATGTACAAAAAACGTAATAATGTAATTTAGGGGGAATACATTTTTGTTAAATTATCATTTATTCATCGTACAACTTGACCGCGTGGTGGAGGGAGAATGTGTTGTGTTTGAATGTTGGCGTTCGTAGTAGTGAATGGTGAACTTTATGTTGACAGTGGTGAGCATGCGAGCTAATGCAGGTTCGTCCATTCACTTAATTTAACGTAGTCGTATTTAAACGACTGAATGTGTTTTATGTATGCAAATATTACAGGTACATATCGTCTCATAGTAACAAGTTATTGGATGAATAAATGGTAATTTAACAATGTTTTTAGGGTAACAGGCTACATGAGGGTAATCCAAATGGTGGTAACTCCCCTTTAATAGTATAGGAAGGGATTTGAAAGGGAGAATTAGGTAGGAAGGTAGCCAAGGGTTAACTAGTGCGCCCGGGCTGTAGTAAAATGATCCTACCTGGCATTCGCCTAAAAGTGATGTAGGACAAACTCAACCTGCATCAGGTAGGTCGGGCATTGGGTACTTGTCCCACGCCGTTCCAATGGCGGGAGAAGGGTGTGTTATGGAGACGCAGCATTCCCTTCTCCGCGTCCCGACCAGTTTAGGAAGCCGACTGTTCCAATGGGAACAGCGAACAACTCTTACCGTATGTCCAAGGTCTGCGACCCCGGTCTGTGACCTCTCAAAACAGGCCGAAATGCCTCGGCATGTGGGAATCTTAGTTCAAAAACGGAGACACAAAAAGGCATCCCCAAACGTAGCCCTCTCCGTCTCTCTAGAAAGCCTCACAGGCTTACGTTCTCTTGGTAATTTAACCATTTTTTAGGCACTTTTGTATATATTTCTCTAATAGAGTCTGATAAATTAATGCTTAACACTCAATATGAAATAACATGTCTATTCAATGATTTTTATTAACATTACCTGTATTACATCGAAACGCTTATTCGGATAACGTAGAAAACAGCGGTGGCTTGTGAGTTTTTGCTGTTATGTGCTACATCAGCCCAAGCAACCATTTTTATGAGGATAACTATGTAAAATAAGAATACTACAAAAGTGATAGTAATACCAATACTCTCACTCGACCCGTAATATGCTACATTTCTAATTCCGTCTACATAGCTTCCTATCTATTAATTACCTTGTTGACTAATCTAATATTTACATGTTTAATAATTTACCTCAAAAATGACCCACATTTATAACACGAAGGTATTTTTCCTTCGTACATAATTTAAATAAAGTTAATTTTTGGAACAAGCCACACATGATGTGTATGTATTGTATGCAGGGTCTTCCGGTAGAATTTCGCATTATGATGCCCCTTAAATATACATTTTTTTTGAAAATAGACTTCGATTCTAACTTTTTAAATAATACCCAAAATGTATGAATACTGTTCTTCTTTTGAATATATTCTCTGCTTTCAATTTTAATTACTGAATAGTTCAAATTTATTTTCTGTCACCTGATGCGGCCGCCTCTCTGTTTCATTGCACGGTACGGCTCTGTGCTGTTTGCTCCGTAGCACAAAAAAGAGGCAGTTTGTTGAGCCTTATGGTTGGTGCAGAGGGAATGAGGTGAAACGCAATACTCATGCTCATTTGTCGTTCCAGACAGAAGTCGGAGCTTCAACCGCTTGTAGCGCTTATATTACCAACTGGCTGCATAAGCGGGAGCGAGTGCGCCGCAAAGCGGACAGTTTAAAGACATCGATATAGAAGCAGAAATTCACACTGTTAAAACAATATTATTATGAACGTTCTTAAAATTGAGAAAAATTAATTTATGTTCTGTAGCACATGCTTACATATGCACCAGCTGCCACTGGTAAAAAGTACTGTTAAAGTTAGTCACCCGGCACAAATGGAGACAAAGAAACACAATGGCGAAAACAGTAAAAGGCAGAACTAACTATTGTACCAAAACTGAAGATTTGTGGAAATAATAAAAGTTGCTGCAGTGTGGCAACGCATATTTGAACAAATATAATTTGAATGAGGAAGGTGCAAAAAAGCCGGCCTCGCGCTTAATGTGAAAGAAATAAAATTTTTATAATGTGCATCCTATTGGAGCCCCAAGACGAAATCAGTGGTAACGGAATAGATTATTCTTAAACACACTTGACTCAAGTATTGCTGGAGACGTATGCACTTATTTCTTGGAGTTGGAATAAATTATTACTGCTTTCGTGTGTCTCGAGATTAATACACTTGCACGATAACGACTCAGGCAATTCTCCATTTGCGGCGGGGCAACAATTTATACGACCTGGACATTAAGTAGGAGTTTAGATATCGAGAGTTGGAAGACATTTTACTGTGCTGTATAGAACGGCATGGAACTGTGCTCAGCAGGGCGGCAGTTTGTTGATCTTTTCGGCTTGTGCGGTTGGTATTGCGTATGCGCATTCTTTATTACAGAGCGCGATCCTGTGCTGTGGAAGTTTGAGCACTGATAGAAAGAATTTGGAAGACAATTTAAAGTCTTCGAAATCGAAGTAGAAATACAAGTATTATAGAGGTTCTTAAAAATAAGATAAAATTATTCTTCCTAATTTAATAATGCGCTGTATCATGTGAACAAATGCTGCCACTTCTCTTAATGCTAAAAGAGAGATCCATCAGAATGTGTGTTATCTGAGTGATAAAACCTGTCCTACTCTCTCCCTTTCCTATTCAGGTAGTCATTTCAATTTCATTGAACTAGAAGGCTATAGAGTTCTATTTGACTAATCTTCATCTTAAATGTAATCGGATCTATCACCAACTAACTTTATCACCCTTCCTATCGGCATTAGCATTCTGAGTCATTTTGGAAATTTTATTAAGTGCAAAATGTTATGGTTGTGTACAGGGCGATAAATACTTAAACAATGTGACTAAATTTTTTAAAAATATTCCTTTAAGACGACATCACGACTTAGTTGTGGGTTAATTTGTTTCTTTGTGTTGGTTGTTCACAGACGACCCAGTGCGAGTGCTGAAGGACGTGAAGCCAAGCGATTGTTCACACCCGACATCAAGCGCATGCTGAAGTTGTGGTTGTTGAGGCGAAGGGACAACCCTTATCCAACACGTGAGGAGAAGAGGGAGCTGGCCACGCACACCGGTCTCACCTACACGCAGGTGTCTATATATATGTTATATATATATATATATATATATATATATATATATATATATATATATTGGATGCCCACAAACACAAACTGCCAAGAATGGCTATGGTACTCGCACTTTCCAAATAACCCAACCCAACCCTTTCCTACCCATCCCATCCCAACCCATAACACAGCACCTAACCTAACATAAATATCTGTATAGATTTGCAAGTCAATCATTATACATCACACTGTCGTGAATTTTCCGTGAGTGGAGATGGCACCTGCAGCATTACAACGAGTTAGAAGATAATGTGTAGTTTAAATTTAATTCGTATATGTTCGTTTCCAAAATAACACGTCAAATATATAGCAATATTTGCGGCACTATCATTATTTATGTATATATTCTTAAAAATTTAATCCGTAGGTTTTACATTTGCATTAATGAAAATGAGTCAAAAAAATATAGCATGGTCACTTGTTGGTTTAGTTCATATTCTGAGGGGGTTGTGATGCAAGTTGGGATGTGTTTTGGTTGGCTGTAGAGTTAGTTTGATATGTAGGGGAATGTTGGGGTAGGATTTTAGATGTTATTGAGGGAAGGTAGGTGTCAGGTGGTGCCTGAGTGCTCACCGGAGTTTTATTTTAAGGCATCAAGATGGAGGAGATTGGGGGAATTGGTGTAGAATTGTTCTATTGTGGGATTGGGGTGATTAATGGATGATTTGATCAGGGACAAAGTTGATTTGTTTATTTTGGTAGCGATGGTAGGGATTTTAATGTCTTGATGGATGATGGAGTTGCGAAGGAACCAGGGAGAGTTGGTGATTGTGTGGAGGATCTTGCTATGCTTGTTTCTGATTTTCTGGGAGTGGGTTTTCACAGTGGAACTCCAAATGGGGCAGGAGTAGGTCCAAATAGGTGAAATGAGGGAGAGGTATATTAATCTTGGGGCACTATCTAGTACATAAAATTGACTGTTTGTGTGTGTGTTCATATGTATGTGTGTATGTTCCGCATACAAATCTAAACACATGTTCCTTTTAAACCAGAAGTGAAATTCATGGGGGTATGACATGACTACCATC
Source organism: Zhengitettix transpicula (assembly GCA_037074705.1). Lineage (NCBI taxonomy): Eukaryota > Metazoa > Arthropoda > Insecta > Orthoptera > Tetrigidae > Zhengitettix > Zhengitettix transpicula. The sequence goes on along the minus strand of CM073592.1, from coordinate 116,161,211 downwards.
CCTGGGGACGGGGGTGGGAGGGGGTGGAAATTTTAAAACAAACATATATTAATCTGAAAAAGAAAGTGGAGTGCCAAAGACTTTTACAAGTGATACTACCCCAAAGTTATGGTAATGAGGTTCCAGGATAGCTCACTTGTCACGCAGAAAAGACTTATAACATTTTAGTGGGTGAAAGCCTCACCTATTGGTTGGTGCTGACCCCAGCCAATGTTTGTTAAATACATTTCTTGATATTGCATTATAAAAGAGTTGAATATATGATAAACATCATATTAATTAATAAATTATAATCCAATGTAATGCTTGTTATAAATAATTTTCAATAGAAGTGTAATGATTGCAATGATAATAGAACCTTATGACATTGGTATTACAAAATTATACCAGTTGATAACAGATTCTTGTATCCACTTCCAGGTCACAGATTTTTGAATAATGCTTAGTGTAATGTATTTGTTTTATAAATATTTTGTTTTAGCATAATTTTATGGTCAAGGCATGGAGAAGGGAATGCTGCATCCCACAGCAAACCCTTTTCATGCCATCGGAAGGATGTGAGAGAAGTATCTACTGCCTGACCTACCTGATGAAGGTTTTAAAGAGTTTGTCCTGCATCACTTTTAGGCAAATGCTGGATAGGATCCTTAAACCATAGCTTGGGGGCCCTAGTTAACTCTTGCTTACCTTCCTCTTCTTTCCGAATCCCTCCAAATACCTTCGTATGCTATTAAAGGAAAATTGCCACCATGTCGATTACCCTCGCCATTTAGTTTTTTAAATAGTGTTCCATTGAAGAAGTGAGTGTTAAATGCATACTCATTTCATTTTGTTGACTGTCCTGGTTATGGGTTGCTGAAGACCATGTACCACTCCTTAAAATACTTGATTCTTATGACACCGTTCCTAGTAGCATTGTAATCTGGTATCTACTTAGTTACTTCATGCAATCACTGCTTGAGTTGTTGTGTCACTCAGCATCAATTACAATATGATGTGTGTTCACTACACTTAATGAATTAAACAAACATAAATGCATATGTATGCATTTTTACTACACACCTTTACCCCAGGAGGCTCCCAGTGTTTCATTTCTTTATAAGGAAATGTTTTAGGTTCTATATATTTTAACAGGTCTCATATTCTTCAAAACATACCTCATATTACACCTATGTATTTGTGTCATAAAGAATATTATTGCTATTAAGCTACATATTGTGAGCTGTTCCATTTGCAGGCTGTTTCGTGAATCATTTGTGGAAATTTTTTTCACAATGAACTTTTTATGAACCAAGAAAAAGTCACTTGTCAAGAATAAATTTCATGAATGTATTTATTTTTCCAGATTTGTAACTGGTTTGCTAACTGGAGGCGAAAACTAAAAAATGCCAACTCTGAGAAACCTCTCCGCACTTGGAGCATTCTGATAAAAAATTATAATAGCCAAGCACAGGGTAATGTGGAACAATTTAGTATATGTTCTGATGATAGCATCTGGGAAGACAAGGATCTGTCAGAAACAGGTAAAACTAAGAACGTAACTCCATGTAAACAGACATTTCAGAGTTATAAATTTTCTGATAAAAGTTAGATAAATGAACTAAGATTTTAAGATGGGGTGATTTGATTCAACTACTATTTCATTTTTTTCCTGAGTTCCTCAAAGTTTGTAATAATTTAGGATACTATATTTCTGAAAGGCTATTTATGTAAAAGGCCTAGTTTATTTCCATGCTTCTTCATTTGCTATATTTATACCTCAGAGTTTTTCAAGAAATTGACACTGGAGAAACAGGAATTAATAAAATTAAGGTTTGAATTTGGTACTTAAGGTCAGTTTTACCTCTGAAATAATAATAATGCAATATGTTTAACAATAATAAATACAAAAAAATAATTTTTCACTTATGTTTATTATGTTTGTATAGATTGAATTCCAAATTTGGTTCTAATTATATTATGTAATGATAAACATCATCATTATTATTAAATGTCTATAAATTGAAGTACCATATTTATTAATTTCAGAGCAAGATGTAGAGACATTTGATATGATCTCTTTGAAATCTGCATGCCCTGCAGCAACAGCCACTATGGATCATAGTTACTCAGCATGTGCTCAAAATCCTGTAACTCAGTCCACTATTTCTAGTGATATTAATGTTCCATCACAGTGCTGCATTATTAGCTCTTCAACAAATGACTTAGAAGTAAGAACTTCAAGCAGCAAATATAAAAGTGATATGATGCTTAAATACCTTAGAGATGTAAATTCCGACGAGCAATGTAATGATATATCAACTAATGAATATAATGGAGAGCATGAAAAACAAGAGCCACTCCTTTTAAATAAATGGCTTGAAAGTGCTGCTAAGTTCCAACCAAACCACAATTATGTTGCTTGGTCAGCCAAAAATATTACTTGGAAATCATCTACATTTCTTGGAAGCAAACAAAGTAAAACATGGAATGCATCAGGTAATATTTATTGTAATGTATGTTTATGTTATTTAAATACTTGCTAAAAGTAAAAAATACATTACATGTCAAAAGTAAAATTCCTAAGATTTCTGTTAAAGGTAATAGAACTTATTACTTGATGTCTTTGTAAAAGCATATTTTTTAAAAAGTTTAATAATAGTTGTTTATGAAATTATGAGGTATTAGTCCATTTTACTACTACATTCATAGTGAAATGTAATCCCTTTATCAAATTATTTACATTGGTTGAAGCTACAATTTTTCTTCTTGATTAGACCCAGAACAATAGAAAAGGTAGAATATTTTGCACACATCCACTGATGTTCTCTAGATGTCTAAATCTTTTGATTTGTCTTTCATGATCACTGATAAAAGAATACTCTTTCTTTGTTGGTACAAAGAGGACTAATACATTGCTCTAAATATTGGAAAACCTTAGGGTTTATTAAACAATTGGATGCTATTTAAATCAGTTATCCCATACAGTTTATGAACATTTGTAAACTTTACTCTGTGTTTGTTGTCTTATAAAATTTTTAGTGTGCAGTTTCAATAACAATAATACTTAGCAGAAAGAAAGAGGTCCATAAGGAAATTAGGTAAATTATTAATAGATTTTGTGTTGAAGTTTCTCAAAATGAGGTTAAATTGAGTCTGAGGTAAATTCTTACAGATCATAATTGACACATCAATCTTTTACATCTTACTATCTTTCTAATCCAATATAGTGTAGTAAATATGTCATCCACAATACCTGTGCTTAAATGAAGAATGGATATTGTGTGTAAATTTAACATAGGTATGTTGCATTAATTGAAGAACAGAATAAATAGTTTGAATCAAACTCAGCTCTAAAGATTTTTCTATCATAATCTATTAATTTGCTTTTATAGCTTTTCAGAACTGAGCTTGATGGAAAGAATGTCTTCTTGTATTATATTAAATAGTCTAAAATTCAGTTCCACAAGTATTTAGCAATTTTTAAAGTTTTTTTTTTTAAATTATAAAATATAAAACATCTGTGTTAAAAGTATAATAATTAGATAAATAAATAGGCATATAACAGACAAATATAAAGCAGAACTCTGCAATTAAGTTTCTAAACTGGTTTGAGTGGTGTGCTGTTCTTATGGTTCTTGAATTATTTAATGAATTGATGAGATTGCAGAAACACTGTGTGGTATTTAATTTTAGCATTTGTTTTTGTCTCTTATTTGGCTATGTATTTATCCAATGGTTTACATTTAATTGAATAATGTCTCTTTAAGAAATGTTATTCTTATGAATCATGAATTACTTTATTTAATAAGAAAAATGAAATATTTTTCAATGGAACATTATTTAAAGTCTCACTGAATCCCCATCAATTTTGAGTAGACCTCTAAAGTTTTAACCCTTGTTCATAGCCACTGGAAGTTTCAGTTTGTGAGATATGAACCTATCCAAAGTAATTTCCTAATTTGACTAATAATATGTCTGTATAAATCTACCTTTTTCAAAACTTATTCAAGATTACACTGTGTAGATACATCCTCAAGAAACAGATTTTCAATTTTTCCACAAAATACTCATCCATCCCACTCAACTAACTGTCTTATGCCACCTTGGAACAAGAGCCCATATACCCACATGGTAAAAGTCTGGACCAGCACATTTGAGCACTGTTTGGCAGTGTTCACTATAGTCATCATCTTCAAACCTCATTCTGCGAAGGGATTCCTTCTGTTTACAAAAGAGATGTTAATCACATGAAACCAGGTTATGGCTGTGTTCCAATGTTGTCCATCCAAGTTTTCTGATCATGTCTGACAATTGACAAGTGGCTGTGAATTGTTGTGAAACAGCAAAACATCCTGCTTCGTCCAATGTGGTTGAACATGACTCTGTCTAACTTGAAGTTTCTTTAGAGTTGCCACATATGTGTCAGAATTAATGGTGGTTCCACATGATATGATGTCCTGAGGACAAGTCCTTCAGAATTGAAAAACACCATAGCCATAACTTTTCCAACTGAAGATATTAAATTTTTTTCCTTAGGTCAGTTTGCATGATTCCACTCCATAAACTGCATCTTTGTCTATGCTTCAAAATGGTGGGACCATGTTTCATCGTCACAATTATTGCAAGAAAGTCATTTCCAGTATTCCTGTACTGTTCCAAACGTTTCCTACACCCTGTTTTTAGAGTTTCTTTATGAGCACAAACCTTTTTCAACCCCAAATCTTTCAGTGTTCTGCAAACACTTGCGTCTCCTATTCCAACCAACTTGGAGTGTCAATTCTTTCACTGTGATGCTGTTGTCAGCCAAAATAATGTTGTTAACTCTTTGCACATTGTCAGAAAATTGTACAGTGTGGGGTCTACCCCTGCAAGGAGTATTAAAAATATTGGTGTGCCTTCCTTCACTGTGTAATATCCTTGCCAACCAACTAAGTGTACTATGATGGACAACAGCATCTTCATACAACTTTTCAACCTCTTGTGGATGTTTTCCACTATCTCATTCTCACAGCAGAGGAATTGCATAACAGCACGTTGCTTTTGACTATGATAGTGTCACTCACGGGTTCGGGATGTAATAAATTTGAACAGGATTGCTAAGGATGGATACATGAACTCCATAATTTGAAAAAATGTTGGAAAGATAAATTAAAATTAAAATAATACACATTACTTTTAGAGTGACCCTTGTACATGCACACATTAAAACAGTTTATTATAAAGTCTTCCAAATCCTTTGTATCAAGTGACAAGTGCATGCTACCCATCCCTTTTACCATCATAAACCCATAATCATAAAAATGGAGTGAGAGATCATTTTAATTAATAAAATGATTTAGTTATTACCTTACTCAGGATAATTGCTATACATGATTAATATTAAAAATATGAAAATGGTAACAAAATGAAAACTAGGTTACTGTGACATTGAAAACACTAAACATAGCTCTGATTTGAAGATGAGCCCAAAATTGATGTCACTCCTGATTCAATGATGTGGGCTATGGTGATCAGGGTGTTACACCAATTGCAAGTAGGGGAAGGTCTATTTGAAATTAAGTGGACATGGGTTAGTTTGTACTGTTCTGTTCTGATTCTAAATACGACAACTTGGCCCCTCTTCTTATTTCTGGGTTGAAGTGGTTGACTGACCTGTGTATTCTGCTTGTTTTGAGTTGCTCCAGAGCCGATTCCATTGTAGAGATAATTCACTTTAGGCTAGCTTCCAGGTGGTGTGGTTTTGGGCAGTTTATCTTCCTGGTTGTCTATTTCATTACCTTATATGCCTTGATGGGCAACTGTAATTGCTTTTCCAGTTGAAGTAAGTTTCTGATAGATTTATTGAATTTCCATGGTTACTGTGCTTTTATTAGAAATAAATTTGTTGGAGGCGAGGGAGTCAGTAAATATTATGTTTTTTGTTTTGGTTGATGATGATAAGAGAATTATGTATGGGGAATAATTCAGCGATTAGTATGGAGGCTGTTCTTATAGCCAATGGTGAAGATATGATTAAAGTCATTATATTCGTGGAATAGTTGTACATATTTGTTTTTCCATTCTTCTTGGCTGATATGTTGGTTGGAGAACTTATTGAGGGAGACATCAGTATTAATCCAAAGAGATTTCCAAGGTGGGAAGGAGCTATGTCAGAGTACTTTAATCTTTGGTAGTTCATGTATAGTAGCTACCATTTTTTCTAGAATATTGTGTAGAATGGAATGAATTTTGGAGATCACCTGAGTGGGATTTGAAATGAGGGAATGATGACATTTCTGTTGAATGGATTGCTAGAGGTGAGTGTTTCAAGACATATTTTATGGATAGGGAGTCTCTTCCTTGAATGAGGTTTGGTTCTTGGGCTTCTATTAGAATGCTGCCAATGGGAGAAGTATGGAAACATCCAGTTGTGATAATCAATACTTTTGAATATGACTTTTGAAAAAACAGTTCTAGATCAAATTTATATTGCTGGAAATATTTTATTATTTTTAGAGTCACTTGGAAATAAAGATATCTTTATATAATTTGGTAAAATCTGTTGCAAAATTATTTATAAAATTGATGAAATGCATGTAAAAGTAATTATAAAATTATATGTAATCAATGAAAATGATCGGAAAATTGAGTTGAAAACATGTATTGAAACTTTTTATAACTGACATAGATTTAAAATAAATTTATACATTTGTTAATATTAATAATGAAATTGTCAATCATTTTCATTCAGTAATTTTTGCTAGCAGGTCCCACAATGAAATATGGAGATAATCTACACTTCTGGCCAAGTGATAATCATCAACGAGAAGAGTTGGATGCTGCAGTTGCTCTTACTTGCTTGTCCCAGTCTCAGAAGTAAAACCTAAGAACAATAAATGTATAAATTATATATAAGTGATCTATTTAAATTTTATTAAAGTATCAATTCTTTGATGAATTGAAATAGCTATTCTGTGAATAGGATTCCTCTATAACCAATGAGTCACATTAAGTAATATACACGAAGGTATAGGAAGGATGGAAATGGTTGCCAGATAATGTGACTTTCCTGAAAATGAATTCATGGCTAATAATTGAATAGTATTTACACTCCATTTGATTGCAAACTTTACTCTTGAGTCTGCATTTTAATGGAATGGATTTTTAACTAATGATGTAACAGTCCTAAAAATTAAATCAGCACCAATTTCTTTCATACTTAGCTGTCATTACAATTTATAAAATATGTCCTAATAATAGTGTCAGCATATATATACACATACATAATACCACATCCTTCAGATGTCATTCTACACAAACACACACAAAATATCCTTTACATCCCCCACACTAAGAACTTCCCAACATTTAGAAAATAGGTATATTGTTTTCAGTCATGATGCCAAGAACTCTGAGAATTAATAAATGCTACTAATTAAAATTCCTCTCAATTTTCTAAAGCTAAACAACTTATGGGAACTTGTCTTCCAAAATACATGATAGTCGAGGCACATCCTTGTATTAAAAATTAATAGTATTGCAACCATCTATTTATCTGTGCCTTTGATGCTCCAAAGTTACACTCTTAGTAGTCTTTGAGTGTATGTATTATTGTACATATGTTTAATGCATAAATTTTGTTTATTAATAGCATCCTTCTTTTGCCCTTTTTTGGAACCTTACCTTCAAGAAGAGATGGATTTACCAAGTGTGGCTAACAGCCATCCCTGCCACAGGAGACGGAATGTACACTCCTTGTGCTAATTGATTGCAGTTACCATGAATCCTTCCACTTTGCTATTTGTCACCCAGATCTCGTCATATCTTTTACCTTCCACTCTGTGTATGTTTGTATGTGTGTGTATGTATGTAAGTGTGAATGCATTTTCTGTTATTTTTCCATTGTTGTGAGCTTTCCTTGAGAGGGAGCCAGAGGGTTTTTGGCTTTGTTGGGTGACAATTTTTGTTGTCAACGGCTGGTTCATCTTAATTTGAACTAATCAAATCATGCCTGGCCAGCACACAGTTCAGACCTTCCTTCCTGTTGAAGTGGGTCTCAGACCCTCAAAAATTTGAAATATTTTCACTCATCAGCCTGACTGGATCTACTGTTGATTTCAGGTACGTCAACTTCGCTGTCTCTATTTTCTATCTAAATGTGTTTTATAACAAATTAATTATATATTAATATATATTAATTTGATGTCACATTAACCTTCCTTGCCCCTAGCCAATACAGGGGATGTGCTTTCTTTTCTCTCTCCTGATGAAGGAGGCTAATGCCTCTGAAAATTTGAAGAACTTCCTGCTATCCTGCTAGCACTAACATCATTCCTCAGGAGATAGAAGTTCTGTATATCATTCCAGCCAACTGCCCACTCATGCAGCCAGCGTATAATACTGACTTTCTATCTCTTGAGGAAAATTTGAATTGTTTCCTGTCTGATATGGTGACACTGGCTCTCAATTTTGGGTAAGCCATTAATTTTCAATCTCTCATTCCTGTTATTGTCAATTATTTTGACAATGTCACATCAACCTTACTGTATATACACAATTTGTTCTTGTGCAAAGTGTACAGGAGTTGTGATAAGGTGGATTAAACCTAGATTTCTGAATCTGTTTGACTGACCCAAAGGTTTTCTGCCTAGTGTAACTTACTTGAAGGAATCCCATGCAAGCAACACAACAGTAAACAATCATTAAATTGTGATAATGATTATAGTAAATACGACAGTTATTTTATCATATTTCTAATGGTCTTTCCATAAACTTATTCGTGTTTTAAAAGTAATCATCACTTTTTTTTTCAAATGTGTAATAATTCCCTTATGCAGACTAAAATCTTGAAATTATTATGGGGTAATGGCATAAGAAAATGACTAAGTATAAGTTGGGGAATTTTAAACAGAGAATATTGTACGAAAAGTAGATTATTAAGTATTATAATGAAATAATATTTGTTGTACCTTACAATTCAGAAAAATTATTTATTTATTTTTAAATTACATAATCATATACAAATACATGGAGAAGTAAAAAACATAAAAATTTATATTGACGTACAAGATATGTAAACTTTGGATAAAACTTAAAAAATCTAAAATTTTGAAAATTAATTACTAAATTTTTACATTCCACTTACATAAACTGTTTCAATTTTGTGTCTGAACATTAACAGTTTGTAAAGAGACCCAATTTTAATTTTTAATATTGCATGTATCTGTTGCCAGGGATAATTTCAACTTGATATTTCATTAGTTGTAAAGTATTCAATTCATTACTTGTAACTAGTGAAATGTAATTTTATACAGAAACTAGAAACTATTAATGTGGTCAGCTTTGAAAGCTGAGTGATCATGGAAAAATGTAATAAATTTGATTATGATAAATTATTTTGAGGAGGTTTAAGGAATGTATAGAAAACTTCATCTGAAAAATGTATAAAAATTAAAAATTACAAAATGAAAAAAATAGTTTCAAATTATTTTCTTAATTAATAATAATATTCTTTATTGTTATAGCCAATGTAGTACAATTTTCCAGACTTCAATAAATTAATTGTTATAATAGTTTCATAAGCTCCTATGAATAAAAAAAATAAAGATGACAATGAATCAAGAATGTAGTGTCATATCAAAGACTTGTCCAAATAAAAGAAGTATAAACACTGTTTCTGAAATTATTGTAACAGACAGTAGTATGATTAAAATATATTAGCATGTAATACCAACAGGATTGTTTAATTTCACTAACATAAATATGTTTTTTTTTCTGCCCTTATTTTTTTACAATTTGTTTCAATTGTACAAGAATGCTTTAAATTTCAGTGTATTTATGTGTTGATTGCATGACGAGGATCACATTCACATAATTTGTTAAAACTTTGTGTTTCTTAAACGTGTAATGTTCTGCAATACATTTATATTAAATGTATTATGTATAAAATGTGTTGAATAAAATTTTAATAACAGATCAATCTTAAAATACAATAATAGCAAAATGAATGTATCCTCCACATTTAATTTGTGTAATTGGTGACGATTTGATTTCGGTTCCGGAGGATACGTAATGTTTGTCCGGACAGCCGACCGAGCATGGTCACGTGAGAACTTCCTGGCCGGGGAGTGGCTGGAAAGGGTAGGCCGATTAGCCCCCAGACCAAGAAGAGTACAAACTATAAAGTGCCTTGTGGCGAGCGAGCTAGCCAGCAGTCGGAGTTAACTTGGCCGAGAATCGTTCGTTTAGTGCTAGCGGTTGCATCGTTCACAGGTCGGATGTGGAGTTGCGCTCCGACGGGCACTGCTCGGTGTCGTATGGCTGTTGTCGCAGTCTACCGAATTACCGGCGTTGAGCTTTGGTGGTTCTGAGTTCACTTTCGGCAGCCAGCGTTGTGGTCCTCAATTAGTAATATTATAACGGCATTTGGCCTATGTTTTAATTTATATCCAGACAATTGTATCTCGTGTGAGCTCTACATTGTCTTGGATTAGTATTTAAGTGTATTTCGACTGGTGCAGCCCGTGTGGGACAATTTCCAGTTCGTAGGCCTATTAGAACGGCATTTGGCTGATACTCTAATTTATATACAATTGTATCTCGAATGAGCTCTACATTGTGTTTGATTAGTATTTAAGCGTATTTCGACTGGTGAAACCCGTGTTGGGAAATTAAGTCCCGTAGTCCTAGCCAAACGTTATTATATGATAAGATCTTTACAAACTATGTGGTGTTCAAGATGGTATTCTTGAATAGTTGTGCTCCTAGACTTGTCGGGTCAACCCCAATATTTTCCCTTTAAAATGCGACTACCGAAAGAGTGGTAAAAGTCGGCGAGTTTCGTTACAACTGGCGCCAAACGTGGGGCCTGAAAGTTTAGTTAACATTTCCAAAAAGGAGCTGACTCAGGCGTGATGCAGTTTTCAATTCTATGTTAGTTTGTAAGTTCGACCAAAAGTAGTTAGTTCGCGATTATTTTTCTTAAACTACGTTTGTCTCGTTTCCGTTGACATTCCGTTTGATTTCCATTAGTTTGGTTCACAGTCCAACCATGTCGGGAGGCGACTTTCATACGTATAGAGAAAATCCGTTGATCTGTTCTCCTATGTCCAGTACGAGTTCCTAGTCTGATAAGAAGAACAATGACTTAAATGGAACCCGTCCGGCGACTATTGAAGTCTGAGTGTGTGGCTCCTCCGGGACACGACGAAAACTCGTATCAGAGTCCAACCACAATGACCGCTGCAACCGTCCCTGTCGGCATAGAATCAATGCATTGTGACAATATGCGGTAAATTAACCAGATAACCGCCGATAGACGAACAATCCAACCAAATAGATCACCAATTAAGATGGAACAACAAACACAAGAATTTCGAGAAAGACTACTGGTTATGGAGCAAATAATTCAAGGAATCTATGAGGCCGTTGAAACCAGGGTATAAGAAGCGATGAAGCAGGTGAATGAGAGATGCGACCAGCTTCAAAACGAGACAAAAAATTAAGAACCAATAGCCAAGAACGAAATCAGAGGACAAACGCGCAAAAAGAATTAATGAATGACAAATTGGATCATCTCGCCCAAACCGTCGACGCCAATTTAAATGACGTCGCACGAATTACTGAAGTTACGACTAAAGATTATGAAACTACACTTCAGATGCATCAGGGAATCAGGAAGAATGCAAAAAAAAATAGGAAAATTGAAAATTTCAACTTCGGAAAACCCCCAGAGCTTTCGAGCAGAATTCGAAAGGTGGAAGAGACTACAGGAAGAAATACCCGCAGTTACCACGAGAGTTATGGCGAGTCCACCATCCTTACCACCAAATTTAATATTTAAAGGTCCGGAAGTAGAAAACCAACGCAGTTATACGAAACGGGTCGATACTTTTATGACTCTCCACCCAGTGCCGGAGCATTTGAAGACGCAGATGGTTATGGTATGCTAGAAAAAGGGGTGAAGGTGTAGGCTTATACTTTAATGCCTTTTCCCACAAACATTCAGGAATTTCGGGCTCAATTCCGCGAGCGCTACTGGAGTAGGGAGGAACAGCTAAATTTTCGTGCAGCCATCATGTCGGGGAGATGGAGCAGATCCAATGGACCAAGTAAAATTGCCACATTAAGATCTTGTGAACATCCTGTCCCCGAAGACGAAATATCGAGTATGCTCGGACGAAATTTTCCACTCCCTATTCAAAATCTATTAAAGAGTGTTACTCCTCTTGATCTGAATAGATTTCAGGTGCTATTGGGACAGTAGGATCAGACGAACGACATGCTCAGTAGATCGGAGATCACCAGTGCCGCCGTATATTTGTAACGACCGTCCATAGTCTATAAGAACGGTATTTGTCCGATAATTTAAGTTATATCCAGATAGTTACATCCCGTGGGATCTCTGCATGGTATTTGATTAGTATTTAAGCGTATTTAGCGTGTCGAAACCTGCGTTGGGAAATTCAGTCCCGTAGTCCTAGTCAGACGTTATTATATAATCAGATCTTGAAAAACTACGTGGTGTTCACAATGGTATTATTGAATAGTCGTGCTCCGAGACTTGTCGGTCAACCCCTACATATTCACTTTAAAATGCCGAAAGAGTGTTTCGTTCAATATATATTATATATTGTAATACTAATTAGAGGCCAGTAATGATTTTAATAATTGGATTGTTAGCGGTACCAATTCTTCAAAAGACGACAATGTGTAGGCTAGCTTTGTTGTGAGCCGCGGGACTGTCTGGAGCAGTTGGTCTGGTGTTGTGGTCGCGTGAGGGAATCAAAAGTTGGAAGCGGAGAACGATCAGCGTGGCCCAAGTATAAATCCAACCGAGAAAGTTGCAAGTTTTTTTGATTTCAAGTATAAAGTTTGGACAGCGAGAGACTTAGTAAAACTGCAGAGAGAATAATAAAGAGTAAAATAATTAGCGCCACATTAAGATTCCTACGTGTACTGAGACCATCATCAGTTTCCACATAAAGACAATGTGTAACAATATGTCTGACTAATGATCCGGAGGTGCAGCAGTTCCAGTTCCCGGAGGAAAATTCGATAACTACGACCGTGCTTTGGACAATCAAGTGTAGAGTCAGTGATCTTATGGCCTATTAGCGTAAATTGTGAGCCCGAGCCAAGGAACCTAAATCAGGTACAAGCCGAACATTTTTGTAAGTAGAAACCAATTTAATTAAGTTTGTTTTGTAAACGATAGTTAAAGGTATTCGTCAGATTTCGTTTCTCTCGTTTTGGTTTTGATTGCTAATTTCTTAATTTATAAATTTTATGATTGTGTTACGTAAATACAAAGGATGTTCTTTACTTATCAAGCCCAGGCAAACGACCCTGAAAGAAGAGTTATCAAATCTCTAAACATTGAAAACTTTAAATGTATTTAACCTCATAGAAAATGTTATAAATTTCTATTGAATAAAATAAATGGTATTGGTAAAGTTTAAAGTAGTAATTATTTCTCGATCCTACCTTTTTTAAAATAAAATAATTTATTTCATAACGAATTATCAATTTAATAAAACTGCAAATTAATTGTTTAATTAATAATTAAAATTTTGTTTATTAATATCAGTTTAAACATTACATTTTGACTTCCACAAAGTGGGGCAATCCAATTGTTAATTAATCACTTTTATTTAATCATTACAATATATAATTGATATGATTATCTCAGCGACATCGAAATGATATATTCGCCACTAATGTGTGCCATTTTAAACTACGTTTCCCTTCTCATCGACCCATATTAACTGACATAATGGCTGTCATAAATTGAACAACAATGATTTAGAAAAATATTTATTCGACCCTAATATATTTAGTTTTCGCATTAGTCTTGTTATACTCTACACATAACAATACTTTTACCTAGATTGTAACTGATAGACCTATATGTGCTAAAATAAAGTTGTTAGCTCTCGCAGGCAGAACCTTTTAGAAGAGATGCCATTATCTCTCTCTGCTTTTGAACTAAGGCACCTCGGCCTGTTTTGAGATGTGTATGTTCCGGGGTCGATTTCCTTGGGCATATGGTAAGAGTTGTTCGGTTCGCTTTGGAACACTCAGCCAGATGTCTCCTAATCTGGTCGAGGTACGGAGAAGGGAATGCTGCGTCCCCACAGCAAACCCCACTCCTGCCATAGGAAGGGCGTGGGATAAGTACGTACTGCCAGACCTACCTGGTGCAGGATTTCTCGGGTTTGTCCTGCTTCACTTTTCGGTAAATACCGGGTAAGATGCTTATACTACAGCCGGGGGCCCTAGTTAACCCTTGGCTACCTTCCTCTAAATTTCCGCTACCCCCCTTCAAATACCTTCTTATGTTATTGAATGGGAGTTGTTACCAAGTTGATTACCCTCATGTAGCCTGTTACTTTAAAAAAATATTTTAAATTGCACCATGAATTTAAGATATACAGACATTAAGAACAATTAGACCTATGCATTTTTATTTATCTGATAGATATGTCAACTCATGTAGTTGTTTTTAATGCAACCTTATGATGACGCGTTTGAAAGAAATGACCCGCCTTTAGACTGGGTGTTTTCTTTAAAATGGGTATTGGCTCGCCCCGATGGTCCTTGTACTACCACAGCCTCTGCTCCACGACGACAGTATAAGCTCGTTTGAGATAAGTGTGAAATGAGCCATAGATGCTCCAGATGCGACGGTGACAAGTCCAGTTACTGCCCCAGAATCCGCATGAGCACAGGGATGATCTTTGACCAAAGTATCGGCTCCCTTACACACCCCTCTGAAGCCTGACGGAAATGTTATTGCTTCTGGGAACCTTATTCTAGTACTGGTTTAGAGCCAGAATCACAATACATACCATCTAATCGAATATTTGTTCTACCTGGAGCCATCTACGTAAACTGATCCTCAATACCTTTAAACATAGAAAATACTCTGCACATCTCCTCCAAAAGACCTGTCCACTGACCAACTTTCCAAATCTATTCTTGATCACAATGAAAACGTTAGCCACCCGTTATCTCCACCACTTTCCTGGACAACACAAAGTCCACTTGATACGTCGCTTTTCCTATCCACATGAAACACCCACTCCACAACAAGTTCAGACACCCTCCAAATCTCCCCAACATCATCCATCTTTATACCTGCCATCCTCACATTCACCTTCCTAAAACAGGGTTTCCAGTCTTTTAGTGGGAATAGATGCTATATTTGTTCTATTGTGGAAGTGCGGCGACGTAAATCCTTATGCGTCATGATCTGTTCTGTGTCGTCACACTGATAAACTATAAAAGATAAACGTGAGAAGACCAAATTTTTTCTAGCTGAGATTCTCTGCTACACGAGCAACAGATAACCTAATATATTATGTTTCATGCAGATTTCTCTTTTATTTTACACTATCTGGGTGTGCGCCGTTGCCCGCATACGGAAAAGGAATTAATTCGACAGTAATCTCTTGGTCAACAGACCGAAGCTTTTTTCACCATTAACCAGTTGATCAGTACACTCCAACGTATAGAGAGTAAGCTTCAAATTAACGGGGAATATGACTCCTGCTAAATTAAATAATTAAGGTACAAATGGATAGTCTAAAAATACCGGTGCATTAAGAGAGTGAAAAATATCCCCTGTACTTTAATGGACTTAAAAAACCTCCCGGTACTCAGAGGGAGTCAAGCATGAAATAGAACTTAAAAGAAGTGAATATACGAGGGTTGTTCGATAAGTCTGGTAAATTTTTACGAAACTGCGGACATTTTTCACTTTCGCGCCATTTTTTGGTGAGCATGATCGTTTCAAAGGTATTCCTACAAGTTTGAAACATATGTCAGTCGTAGTTTATTGTTGGTAGCCTGCTGTAGTGCTAGGTGTGTATTCAGGCGGTCACAATGAAAAAAACAATCGAATACCGCGCTGTCATTAAATACTTACACAAATCGGAACCGAATCGGATGAAGTTCTTGCGGAATCTGCACCAGAATTGAAGGACACTTATGTGTGGATTAATGAGCTTCAATTAGGTGAAGATGAAACTCGCACCGGCCGCCCAATTGAAGTCACCACTCAGGAAAACATCGAAAAAGTTCACAATATCATATTGGAGGGAAGGCCGCAGATTAAAAGTGTGTGAGGTATCTGATTCCGTAGGCTTCTCCACTGAACGAGTGCAATTTCATGCTCTATGAAAAATTGGTCATGAAAAAGCTTTGAGCGAGATGGGTCCCGTGACTGTTGTTTTGGACAAAATACGGAAAAACATTTCAACGCAGAATCTAGGAATGTTTAGGTGTAACCCACAAGACGTTTTGCGCAGATTCGCAACCATCGATGAAACTTGGCTCCATCACTACACTCTAGAGACCCAAAAATTTAATGGACAAAAGCTGGTGAAAGTGCACTGGAAAAAGCAAAGATCGTTTTGTCAGTTGGAAAGATGATGGCCACCGAATTTTTGGATTCTCAGGGTATAATATTAATTGATTTATTGTAAAAGGGCACAACCATAACTGGACTCTATTATGCAGCTCTGTTGAATCATTTGATTCGGGTGCTGATTGAGAAACTACCAAGATTGTCGCGCAAGAAAGTGCTGTTTCACCAGGACAATGCGCCAGCGCACACAGCAACAGTCTCAATGGCGAAAGTGTACGAGTTGAGATTCTAAATGGTTCCTCAGCCACCCTACTCACTTAGCACTAAGTGATTTCTTCTTGTTCCAGAACTTGATAATTTGTCTTGGTAGGTAGACATTTCCATCAAATGAAGAAGTGATCGACACCGTAACGGAGTATTTTACAGAGTTTAACAAAACCTACTTTTGTGATGAGTTGAAAACATTGTAAACTCGCTGGGCCAAGTGTATTGCCAACGAAGGAGACTATGTTGAGAAATAAAGTGTAATGTTCTATTTTTGTCTTTTATTTCATTAAACGTTTAGCACAATATACATTACTTAACTCCTCATCTCAGGGTCCACGTGGGCTCGTGCTGGTGTCTCTCAAGATCACCTCTTTTCCCACTCTCTCACTCACAGGATCAACCACAACACATCTCTCGATCCCTCCATATTTTTACGTTCAAAGATCACCATTAATGATTGTCCGTAACAAAAGCAAGTGTTCTAAAAAATATCGTTTGGTAGTTCGTCCACGACGAACTTCAACAATTTATATGTTCTGTAAATAATTTTTATATAAATCTTAAATTTACAATACAAAAAGAAAATAACCTCCAAATCAATTAGCTTGATGTCCTACTGAATAAATCGTCCAACAATTTTTTCACAAAAAAAAGGCGTGTGAAGAAAACTCGAGTACGTGATGTTTTTAGCTACAAACAGCAGCCTGTCTGTATGTGAATGAATTAAATCACATATATTTCAACAAATATTGAATTACTGGTGAGATTTTTTACAGATAGTCTCTTACAAACTAGTTATTGATTATAACATATAATAAAGCGGATCAACTGGTTGCTTATGTTTAATTAAGGTTATATTTTAATTACGTTATTGATTATTATACAATCGTTTAGATTCTTCCAGTTCCGGCAACTTTTCAATACTCAAAGATTACTTCCGCAACTCTTGAAATAACAAACAAGGCCACAGCAGCTACTTGATCTACAGTTCGTGATCGTTTTAATTATTATTACGGGGTTCGAATCCTTTCTACGCATAATTGCTCTGAAACGTGAACAAGGATTTTGTTCTCTCCATTTCTGGAAGATACCATGCACAACTCATGAACTGTAGTGCAATTTTATGTAACAATACCTTATTGGACAAAGCACTGTGGGTTATATAAATCAATCTACACTACATATGTTTTTTCTACTCATAAAAGATGAATTGATTAATTAAAACTTTGTACATAAAATCCCTGTCCCAAATTGTTGTGGATCAACAAGTTTTATTACAAGTAATACATAATAACGTACATAATATATTTGAACATAGAAGTGTATTGAAAAGTGATCTCTAAGGTTATTGAAATTCGTGTTGAGTTCAGTTTCAAGAACTCAGTACAATATAAACTTCAAATGACGAATATGAAGAAACGCTTGATATATTTGACAGTTCCTGTGTGATCGAATATCAAATGTAGTTATCTCCGGCATTGGTTATAACTCAGACGTATATATATTCTAAAATGGTTTGATATAATATAATATTTAATGCGAGTTATAATTTTCTTGTTAGTGATTAAAGCAATGATGAGCATTAACGCATTCGTTCACGTTAACTTTAGGCTAACGTTATATTCATCTGTTAAGGACAAGATTATGTTAAGTAATTATTTAGTTAGTATAACCATTCTAAAGTAAAACTACCACTAAGATAATGTACACGAGTTGTGTTTCATCATACAGTCTAGTGATGATTTAAATATTTAACAATTTATTAATTCATGATTAAGGCGAGCTTATATTAAGCATCAGGCCAAGGACAAGTTAGATTATTTAAGCACGAGGACCGGCAATCGAACCCAGTACCTCCGATTATCGGGGGACGTTCTAACCATTAGCTACAGCTTGTCGACTCGCGATCCGGTGCGAAATTCCTCCTGAGACCTAAATTCGGCTAACCTACAATTTATAAGTAACCTTTTTCTCTATAGCCTAATTCAAGCTGAGGTTCTGGGCTCGATTCCAGGTTAGCTTGACATTTTTCCTTGTGCTCAGGAATATTTAACAGCTTTAAAACTCTTGAGGATCTAGCTTGGTGCCCGGTATTTATTTATAGAAGCTCGAAAAATTATTTAATTCTACATTAATCTTTTAGTTAAGCAGTGATTTTACCGACTTGTGCCGAGGAAATGTTAATTGCATCACAGCCGATATGTTGACACACTGTACTTTCATCGAGACGCGGTGAGTGACAAATACCTTGTCCAATATACTCTCGTCACATTATTAGTACCTAAAATACTTCCCGTTCCCCAATAGAGTTATACAATACTCTCGGGACCATAAGAAGACGAAAATACTCCCATACCCCAATAGAGTAAGAAATACTCTGGGCCTCTTAAAATGTACCTCGTTACCCTAAGTGATTACCAATATTTTCGGGTATCCTAATAGAGTCAAAAATACCCATCGCATCTCAAGAGAGTTAAAGAGTCTCCAGGTACTTTCATTTAATCAAAAATGCCAAATGGGTGATTTACCGAATAGTGTTTGTTTTGTATCGTAAGCAATATTAGTACAAAATTTGCTAGAATTTGCTGTACCTATTTAAGATTGTATGCAGAATATTTTTTCCCCTTCTACCTCCATTTATACTTGTTGAAGTACA
Organism: Zhengitettix transpicula; assembly: GCA_037074705.1. Lineage (NCBI taxonomy): Eukaryota > Metazoa > Arthropoda > Insecta > Orthoptera > Tetrigidae > Zhengitettix > Zhengitettix transpicula. The sequence goes on along the minus strand of CM073592.1, from coordinate 116,141,958 downwards.
ACAACTGGAGAGTAGAATGTCGTAATTAGAGTCAGCGACATCCATAACCTCGGATTCGTCACCAATCTCGGTTGTTTTCGCGTTTTCCAACCCTTCCACTAAAGTGTCCTAAATTAATGTAGCGTGGTTGCTTCTTTTGTGAGCTAATATTTTCTGTGTGTTTCATTTCCGTAAGGGTAAATTGTTTTCAACAATGAAATATAATTAAATTTCTACTGCAAACAGATAATATCTTTCTAATTATACTATTATCTGAATTAAACCTATTTTTTGTTAGATTGAGAAAGTTAGCAAACTGGGCTATACTCATAGACTTTTTCCGTACAGTAAAGCAGAGAAACTGTTCTGTCCATAAACTTTCTGCAGAAAAGGTTCTGTCGTGTTAAAATGTCCAACGAAATAGAAATACTGTATTTCTTTCAGAAACACAATTTTTTTAAAAATATAACAATTGAAGTGAGAACCTCAGTTTCAGAAGGATATGGAGGACACAGAAGAATTTCGCCAAGTGTTTCATTTCCCTTGATGATAGAAATACGTTGGCTCACTGCTGCTGGTGCGCGTGATGTGATGTAACTAACGGACCAGCTATTATTCCGAGGCTCTCGCAACGCACGTGCCAGCGAGGCTAAGCCAACAAAGATCCACACCCAATACTATACTAGTATTTCGCATGTCTGTAACTACATACCAAAGAGAATTTTAAGGGGTCTCTTGGTCTTAATCAGAATCTTTAAATTATTTACTTTGAACCAACTAAGAACATTTACAAATCATTAAAATTCTTACTAGTCGTTCCACATACTTAATTTCTTTCTAGTGCGCATAATCCTACTCGATATTTTGCTCATTATAATTCTGACTATTTTACGCTGTGTGTCGAATGGTGGTTCATTATTATTTTATCCCTTGAAGAGCACTGTATTAATATCACAGACTACTGGGCTACAATATAGTTTTGTGTTGCTTTTATCCACTATTGTTTCAAAATCTGCTCCTTAACTTCGTTTAAATTCTACACATTTATTTTCATAATCCTTCGTACTATTTTAATTCAGTGTAGTAACAATGAATTAACAGTATTATTATATTTCCGCAGGTTTTCCCGGTGAACTAGTTGTTGAATTTCCACCAGGAAGATCTCGACGGTGAATGTGGACGAAACGTTGAAAACCCAAGAACTCTTTCGATCAATATGATTATATATTAATCAAAAAGGCATAATATGCATAATATGTAATGTTAAGTTAATGATTACAAAAGCACTGACTACGTTTCGTCATCATTGTGTGTGCGTGTTAGATTTTAAGTTATATTCTAGCAAACCTGAAACACTGAAGTACAGTAATGGAAAACCAAATAAAAAAGTAAAATATTTATTTCTCTATTAAATGGTAACGGATACCATCGTCTTCAATTGAAGACTCGGTGTAAGCATGGAAACGTTGTGCGATTGCGACGTGTGCACCCGGGTGGAATCCCGAGAATTGTTTTCCGCCTTCTTCACAATACATTAATATATATTTTAAATTAGTTTGATCGGTTGGTATAAACCCTTGTATCCCACAGTTGGAATGCGTAATGTTAGTGTAATCTTGTATTAGTAAAGATTCTGATAACTACTTGAACAAAGGAAGCCTGCGAGAGGATTTCTCGCAGGTGAACCTTCCCAGAGAGCTCTGGCGGAGGCTACCTTTGGGGATGCTCTCACATCTCTCTGGTTTTTTTTGAACTAAGGTTCCCACATGCCGAGGCACCTCGGTCTGTTTTGAGAGGTGTATGTTCCGGGGTCGCAGACCTTGGGCATACGGCAAGAGTTGTCCGCTATTCCTATTGGAATAGTCGGCCAGCTGCCTCCTAAACAGGCCAAGGCATGGCGAGGGGTAAGCTGCGTCCCCACAGCAAACTCCTCTCCCGCTATCGGAAGGGCGTGGGACAAGTACCCAATGCCCGACCTACCCGATGCAGGTTTTTCTAAGGTTTTCCCTGCATTCCTTTAGGCGAATGCCGGGTAGGATCCTTAAAATATAGCCCGGGGGCCCTAGTTAACCCTTGGCTACCTTCCTCTACCCTTCCGCATCCCCCCTTTCAAATCCTTTCCTATGCTATTAAAGGGGAGTTGCCACCATGTGGATTACTCTCATGTAGTCTGTTACCCTAAAAATAAAAAATAAAATAAAAAAAATCCTGTTAGTTGAGAGTTTAAAACCATGAAAGTTTCACTGTTCCGTTACGACCGAAGAAACTGAAATTGGTAACAAAAAATCGATATGAGGTAGGGTGTCGACATTTCCCATAGATGAGCTTTAATCTATTCTTGTAACAAGAAGGAACAGGTTTCAAAGAAAACAAATAACAGTCGTCACATGAAAGGCGAGGAAAGTTGCTGTGTCAGCGTTTGTAATTAAAATTACTGAGAGTGCAAGGTGAAAATACGATCCACGTGGCATCTGTATTTCAGTAGCCTCAATAATATAAAAACAATCGAAATTTCTCCAAAAAAATATCATGAAAAAATTATGTAAGCATACATTAATGTTTCCAGCATCAACATAGAGTTCATAAAACGATATGCACTTCGTTGCTGCACATATAAAATATCGAACTAAATGTGGTTATAGGAAATTAAATAAAGTGTTAATTCCAAGTGTGGTGTGATCGAGTCCCTCGTTTATAATTTTCGAGGAAAATTTTTTCCATATTGGCATTAACACCAGATACAAATTGCGCTCAAAATGGAACAATAATATGCTTTTGTAAACAAAACAGGACGCTGGGGAAGCGAATTCTGAGGAAGGACACTTTTGTCTCGACCACGCAGCGGGTGGTCAGAGAGGAGCTGAAAGGGTCAGCGCAGATGGGACAGTTTGCATTGGGACAACTGAGGGAAAAACGGACTGGCCAGTCGGAGAGAGAGGATCGAGTTTGGAAAGGTGCGTCTTGACGCAGAAAAATTATGCTGTTATGATTATCCAGATGGTTGAGGACTGCAAAGCTTCAGATCAAATAAGCTCTGACAGTGACGAATTTCAACGAGCCAGCATACGAAGTCGTGAGGCTGACATTGACTGGACTATTGAGGAAGAGGACATCAAATATTCTCTGAATGAGGATTTTCTGTAGGAGACAAACGCTGCTGGCTGGCCATTTCCCGATGTCACCAGTTGAACATTACGAAAGCAATCCCGCGGTTGGCGTTTATTACATTTCTAAAACAATTACAATTGTCATTATTATGCTGAGATATTTATTATTTTACAGTACGTAGTTTGTACATATGAATGAATTTTGTAATATTTTGACATAATTAACTTGTCAATTAAATAAACTTTGTGTTATTAAATTCAAGTAAATTAATGATAAATTGAAGTAATTATTTATAAAATTAAGAGTCTTACTAAGAAATCTTACAATATAATATTATGCTAATCCTAAGTAATTATTAAACGAGAGTATTAGGAAAGTAAGTCGGTAGCCAATAAACGAATATTTTTGATTTAGTAAAAGTTAGTCGTTTCATATCAATTACTTAAGTGTAAGGGATCTCTTAATGTCCGGTCTGTGAAGCGTGCAGATTTGAAATTATTCTGAGCTATATAAGATCTCGTCACTACCGACAGTAAAACGTGAGTCGACGAGGACCGCTAACTTGTCTCGATTCAGTTACAAGTCATGTCGAGATTTTTCTTTCGTAATCCGTTAATTCACTTTCATGAGTGTGATTTTAATTGTAATTGACTGTTATTGACTGAACACATTTTGATGGGAGTCGTCGAATAAATTTCACGATCTGTACTTCGAAAGTATCGAAGGACACGATAATGAACCAATTGCAGAAATTTCCTAGAGGAAGAGAGAAGACTAAGAAGAATGTGGTCAACGAACCTGATGCACAACACGGACTAAATAAAACTAAGCGTAACAATGATATACTATGGAACGATCAATGGACGATCACCCAACTCATGCTAAGACCGTGGATAAAATTTACTTATTACAATGAAAAGGTTGTAGATTGTAATTAAGCATGGAATAAATAAATTTAAAAAATCAGTCTTGACGATTTATTAAAGCCATTCGAAAATATACAACTCAATCATAACGGACGGAAACACTACGCTTTATTACCAAAAAAAGATTTTCGGTGTATTCAGAATCATAGAGAACACTCATCGATTATGATAGGGAGGAATTTCCCGGTGTAAATTATCAATAATCAAATTGATTGAGGTTAATTTTGTTACAATTATATGCATTTATAGATTTTAATTCATGCCTGGACGACGGTGGCAGAGATCGTCATCGTAACGTTTTATATTAATATATATTAAACGCAGTTAGAAACCCGAGAATGCATTATCTATTCCTAGATTACTATTTGTAAAATCAAATCGAGTAGGCTGCATCCAGGGCGCCGCAGCAGTTGGGAACAAGTTGTCTTCTCCGTGCTGCCGAGAGATTGTATGGGAATTACGTTGTGTGAGTTGTCTGTGTAGTTATTTAAATTATCCCGGAAAATTGACTCTATACTCTTTGTAAACATTTAATTTAACCAGCATCAAAAGTGCCAGTGTTTGGAACATACACCCATTAACGTTCCTCTCCCGGACCTAACCCCTCGGCATCTAACTTCAAATAAACCAGGATGCTGACTGACGGTACTTAAACAACTCGGGAATTCTCCTACTACGTAAAATAAGAGTGTCTAAAAAATAACGCCCAATCAAAAGCGTAAAATACTCGCTAACTTAATAAAGTGTAAATTTACTCCAGGTACCTTAAAGTAAAAAAAATACTATCTTTAACTACACAGAGACCAAAATATAGCTGGTACTTTCAGAAAATAAAAAATACACGCGGTACTTTCAGAGCGTAAAAACTACTCCGGGTAAATTTTTGAAACCACGTCCGTGATGGTTAATACGAGAATTAAATTCAGCGACACCAATCTCGGTGTTCTTTGCATTCGTTTTTACGTAAACACTCTCCACGCCACCCCTACAGGTGGCAGGCGTGTCTCAATCATTCGGTATTTGTTCCTGGATGCCAATATCGTGTGTGAAGCTTGGTTGAAATTTCTCTACGCGTTTAAGATTGCACACCTTCAACCCCTACTTCTAGGGGATAAACTACAATTTAACCAGTAGTGTAAGTGTCAGAATTCAAGTCCAACTTCCATAACCCAGATTCAACACCAGTCTCTGTTGTTTACTCATTAGTTATATGTAACGGCATTTCACTCACTTCCACCCCTAACCCCACACTGAATTACAGCTTAACTGATATTGTGAATGTCAGAATTAAACTAATTTGCGGGATTTGACACCATTCTCGGATGTTGAGCGTTATTTTTATGTAACGTCCATCCACCCACACCCTTTGCCGACTTCCCTGGGGGGGGGGGGGTTAACATTATTCTCTAATTCATTTGAAAATAAAGTGTTAATCTCATTGAACCTTATTCGATGCTAAAAACAGCCATTTTATCATCATTTTTAAATTTCACCCCCGTTCACCCCTTGGGAGTTACCTAACGCGTCTTATGGCCGACAGAAACATTCATGTGTGTGCGTAGAACAACTAACGAAAGTTTCTTCGCAATCGGATGAATGGTTTAGGAACGTGTAAGGAACACACACACACATACACACACACACATACACACACACACACACACACACACACACACACACACACAGAGAGAGAGAGAGAGAGAGAGAGAGAGAGAGAGAGAGAGAGAGAGAGAGAGAGAGAGAGAGAGATACACATTCATCTATATAATAAAAAAGGATGTATATTTGTATGTATGTATTTACGTTAATCTCTATACATATTTAAACGCGTGGATCTGATTGCAAAATTGCTACTCATATTCTTAAAACGACGTGAAACGGTACTGTTGGTGGTGAGAATCCTGTAGTATAAATGTGGAAAGAATTATAATTTAAAAATGTGGTCATTTTGTGTTAAATTACTGCGTCATGACGTCATCGCACACGCGAGAGAGACGTTACTACGCGACGATTCAGCACAAAAAAGGAAATAGATCCTTTTTTCCTGATGAAATAAGCAGAAATAAAAAGTATAATTTTATCCGGCAATACAGTATCGAATGATGATAAAAACAATACGAAAGATTATACGATCAGTGGAACTAATTTTCTTTTAAATAACTTGACTTTTAAATGACATACATGGCATAATTATGGTACGTACCATGATTTTGCCCAATTTTTTATGTACTATAGGAGACACAGAATGACAAATCAGAATGAAAATCAATACCTAATATTTGTTAATCATTATAATTTAATAGATTTTTAATGTGCTAAAACCAATGTATATTTCAACAAAAAAATTTCAAGAAGTGAGATTCTTGAAAAAAAATTGTTATATGTGTATATTATTATAACTTCACATATTTGATTGTAAATATGTAAAGAATGAATACCCGTGCAACGCTGGGCTCCCAGATAGTTTTTATATAAATGTATTACAAATCTGATATGCTTAACTCGTGTTACAGTTAGTAGATGTGGAGAGTGGCGGTGTGTGTTCGATGGATTATATCATTTATGGATGAAAGAGAGTGGGCTGTGCCAATATTGACCACTTCCGCTCGGATTGACAGACGTACAGCTGACGTTCGGTTCTGATGTTGGTGCAAGAGGCTGAATATAGCGCAATTTTGTCGTGCGTGGTGCAGCAACGGAGTCATTGTCGCAAATATGCTTGTTCGGGTACAAAATCATATTAAGGTGTGCAGATATGTGCTTTTACTAATACGCAATATGGATGTTACTTGTTTGCTCTGAATTTTCGTTACATGCGACCAACAATTGACCGATTTAAAAGTCATTCACGTCAACAATTAAACTTAAAATGAAAAAATTTACGTCTGAATGAAAATTAATAACAAGAAATATAGCCAAATACATACAGTTTTGTCAACTGACGAGTGCAGTTGTGTCGCTCTATGCTCTTCTTAGCACCTGAAGAAAGGGACAAGGATCCCAGAAACGTTGTATGGTATTTATATTATGACTTGTTTTGTCTGTATTATTTTGTCTTATTATTAATTAAACTTAAATTTAAGTTATTGTAAAATCTCCTTCAGTATTGCAAAAGACTACATCTTGTGCCATAGCAATTGACCTGGTATATGGCGGCTAGGTAAAAATTCGTAATGTTGAAGTAGTCCTCATATGCACTTGAGACTGTGTGTGGTGGCAGTCCGATCACGTAGAGGCGTCCATCGACTCCAAGACACGCACGAGGGTGCGTCAAACACAACGCCCGCCATTACGACACTGCGGAACCGGTTAAGGCCTGGTTCACAATACGAATCAATGCACCCACTCGCTACCACAAGCCGAACACGTCCAAAATGTGTCCTTTACCGGTTCGATTTACACTGTACAATTTCATAACACGAGAAACTACGTTTTAACACCGTTCATCGCACAATTGTCGTCTTTTACACAAACACCAACTATAAAATAAATAGTTTTGTAATCTTCGTGTTCACAAGAATAATTGAAAAAACACATGGACAGATGACTATGACTAGGGTTGCCAGGCCTCGTGTCTCAGTGTCCCGAACAATCCTTTCTGGACGCTCTAAATTCCCAGTTTTCAAATCTTTCTATTATGAATACTTTGTAAGCACTTTCGACCATCATATATATAGGGAGGAAAAATTCAGTTACAGAAGTTCTAGATGTAATATTTTGCATAACTTCAAATTTTACCAAACCAACTTAAATCGATCTATATAATAAAAAAGGATGTATGTATGTATTGTAATAATTTAATATTACAAATGGCTGAATTTAACAAATGAAAATAAAATTTACCTTTTATGGAAGTTAATAGTTGGGACATAGACGAAATTTGTTGTGGAAGAAATAATACTACAGATTGAATTTAAACAGTTTTTAATTTCATCAGGAATTAACGATCTCATTTTATCGATAATTAAATAATTAAAATTAAAGAACGATCTGACTTTTATCTTTTAAAAACGGTTTACAATATGATTTTAAAGTTTTTCTACTTACGGCCGCCCAGGTCTCATTTTAGGTTTTACGTGCACAAAATTTGGGGATATCTCTGATTCTAGTACTCACAGACTCTAAATGTCAACAAATTCTAATTGGCGTAGTTTTGTTAGTTGGTCTAACACAAATTGGTAGATTCTCGATGCTTTGCTGCAACCTGGATTTGCAGATCTCGTGACTTTAGTTGGAAATGTACTTCATTGGTTTGTCTATGGCCAGCAGGATGAATTTATGCTCGGCCACCGATTACAACATTAGTTTCACTCTCTCCTTCCCGACTGAAGATTGCTTTACTTTTCAATATTTTAGAGCATGTTTGTAACTGCTATCAAACTGTTCTATTTCCGGTCCGCTGCCCGACTGCAAAACTTTTTATATTATGAATTTTCTGGTCTATACACCTCGCTGTTCTATGCCCGACTGCACATTTCTGACTGTCCGTTCGTCTCGTAGATTTTGAGCGCGTAGAACCTCAACAATGTTTTCTTTGCCTCGCCGAATTGTTGCGGCGTCCGCTCTATATCCTCTAATAATGAGTCCTCTACAATCCAACTTTCCAATTAGAACAATGTCTTAATTACCAATTACTACAGTATGTATTTACGTTAATCTATATACTGTAATAAATTGATTAAAAATGGCGTCTAAATAAAAAGATTATTAAAGGTGAACAATTAATCAAATTTATTAATGAAGTTAATACAATATAAAATTACATAATAATATTTAAAATCTCAGGGTCTTTACTGGGTTTGATAAATGGGTGAATTGAATTTAAAATTATCTAACAAAACAATTAAAGAAAAGAAATAATTAAAGAAAAGAAATAATTGAAGAACGATCTGACGTATCTTAAAGAAATGGTTTACAAATAAATTTAGAGTTCTTTTACTTACGGCCGACCAGGTCTCAATTTTGGGGTTTTCTGTGCACACGTTTTTGGGGATATCACTGAATTTAAATTCGTTACAAAACACTTGTCGAAACTTTTGGGTCTCTCTTCTGGAAACTGGAACCTGCAACTCCTTCCGGATTAATGGTTGGACAGATTGTTACAAATTATCTCTCTGTGGAATTGATGACGGTCACGGTACTTATTGAGTTTTTTTTTACTGCGGCAGGAAATTATTAGGTTACTGCTTGTGGCTTTACTTATTTAGAAACTTTCCTGTAACCTTATTCGATGAATTACAGACTGAAAAACTTTTTGTTCAATTTTAACTTGGAACCTTTTCGTTTCGCTCCTCCTCGCTGACTGACTCTTCGCTTCGTCTCGTAGAATTTGTACTGCGTACGTCTCAACAATGGTTCTATTGACTCGCCGCCCTGTGTCGCGGTGCACGCTTTATATAGTCTAATAATGAGTTCTTTACTTTGCAATTATAACAATGGATTAATTACTAATTACTACAATACAGATTTAATTGCGTGGACAGATTGAAACAGATATTGGTACACATATTCTTCAAATCACGACAAACCCCTAGCATAAAGATTGTCATAATTAAAATGAAAAAATTTGATCATTTTGTGTTAAATTACTGTGCGCAAAGCGATCATGACGTCACAGCACACGTGACGGTACTGCGCAACACAAAGTAGTTACTTATTTTTTAATGAAGTAAAGCAGAAATATTTTGATTGAATAAAATATATAATTACATCCAGCAAAAATCCATTGAATGATAATAAAAAACAATTCGAAATACTTTACTATCCTTGCGGAAAATTTAAGTTAATTTTCGTGCTATATTAAATGACTTTAATATGGCGACCATTTGTTTACATTGCTAACGGAACTATCAATTTAATCAATTTAAGATTTCGTAAAGTCTGAATACAGAGGGACAATTATATCCTGCAATACTCAAGTATAATATATAAGTATTCTATTCGTAAGGAAACTCGAAGGTATGTTTGTTGGTATTGATGCAATAAAATTCAATGTATTTTATAGTTGTTAAATTAATGCACTATTGGTCGAAAGATGTACGGAACTAGGAACAGTTAGATTTAGGTTAAATAACTTATTGACTAAAGATTAATATAGAATTAAAATTTTTTTCGGTTTATATAAATAAGTACACGGGCAACGCCGGGCACACAGCTAGTTTTAAATAAAAACAAGAAAATGGAATTGTTTCTGAGGGACAAATTGACGTATTAAATAAAGAAGTAGAAGAGTTTTATGAAACTTTGAGAGACAATTTGAAAATGTGGACAATACTATTAAAAATATTGAATGGCCAGAGATTGAAAACACAGTTGAATATTTAAATACGAAAAATATTTTAATATATGGCATATTTATTCAATCAATTTGTAAATTGCAATTTGATTGAGATTCAATAGTCAGATGAAATTAATAGATTTTCTTTGGATATAGTTGAAGGTATTATAAAGTTCATTGTAAAATATGATTTCAATTCTTGCCAAATGCATGATTATGTTCTTAAAAATGAAGTAGTCTATCAGAGGGTCAAAGTAATGAAACATAAATAAAATCATAAATTTTTTATTTTATTTCTATGTCTATATTTTCGTTTATTTTTAACTGTTCCTGTTCCAATTAACCTTCTAATAAATAAAATAGATTCAATAAATAGTTTTCACACGGGTTTTGCATATTTCTTCTATTAGATGACGACAGAGCTTTTAGTCGTCGAAACGTTGCGTTTAAATATAAATATGCAAAACCCGTGTGAATACCGATAACTATTTATTGAGCAACTAGACCGGGAAAGACTTCAATCTATCTATATAATAAAAAAGGATGTATATTTGTATGTATGTATGCATGTATGTATGTATTTACGTTGTTCTTTATACAAATTTTATCGCGTGGACAGAATTCAACAAACATTGGTATATATATTCTGCCAAAATCGAGAACCGGTACTGTGGGGGTGAGAAACCCATAGAATAAACGTGGAAATAATTATAATTGAAATAAGTTACGAATTAGTGTTAAATTACTGCGCGAGACGATGACGTCATAAGTTTGACGCATCCTAAATATAGTTCTGTATTTCGTAATGAAATAAAGCAGAAATATTTTGATTGAATAAAAAGTAAAATTTTTTCCAGTAATACTCCATCGAATAGTAATAAAAAAACTTTACCATCCTTGCGGAAAGTTAATTTGGAAAAGTTAATTATCGCCGCTATATTTATCAAAGCCAATATGGCGCCTTATAGTACATTCAAATATGTGTCGGCCGAGATTTTAAAATTTCATTATATAACGTACTATTGTATCCTGTATAATATTTCAGAAGATAATAAGATTTGTCTAAGGTACGACTGACTGACAATTATATGTTGCAATATTCACGGAGAATTCTATTTGTAAAGAATAACGATGGTATGTTTGTTGACATTTGCAATAAAATTATATGTATCTTATAGCTATTAAATTAATGCACTATCGAACACGGAACATTTACATGGAAATAAAAGTTCAATTAATGTACTTTGTGCAACGTATTTGTATAAATGTAAACAAATTATTACATCAAGGGCAACGCCGGGAACCCGCTAGTCTTTAATAAAATAGACTGTTTGTTTTCCTCTCTCTGTGTGTGTATGTTCCTCATACAAATCGACACCAGTGGAGCTAATTTGACCAAGTTCATAAATGTGTTCCTTTTTTAACCCTTAGGGCGGGGACGGACAGGGGTGGAAAGTATCTAAAAGGCCGATATTTGAATCAAATTAATATTTTTCGGAGTCAATGAAATTGATAGTTTTTCTTCAGATGTAGTTTGCGTATAATATCAACCCTTTCGGCATAGGGGTGGGGGTGGAGTGACGTTACATGAAAATAAAGCAAAAAGAACCGAGAATGGAGTTAAACCCTGGGTTCTTGATGTCGTTGAGTTATTACATCCCGGGCAACGCCGAAAACCAAGCTAGTGACTAATAAAATTTAAAAATTGTTAATTTTATTTTCTTATGTAATAAAAATTTAAAATTAAGTAGAAGCTACATGGCGAACCTAAATCTCTGGGATAGCGAAAAATTAAGTGGTCTAATTTTTAAGATTTTTTTCGGGCGGAGTGAGTCCCGTTTTGACTTGCATTAAATCTGGCAACCCTAATTTAGACTGAATGAAGATGATTTCAAATAAAAAATAATAATGTCAGCTCTTTGTCTAAGAGACAACAAATGTTTTATTAATTTATGAGACGATATATTTATGTTAGATATTTCAGTTTAACCCGCTGTTAGCCGCGACCTCTAAAGAAACGCGATTAGTCTTCCGTACTCAGCAATGTCTCGTGGCTGACTGCTAACTTTTAATTATTCTGTGCTCCATAATGTCTCGTAGCTGACTGTTAAATTTTAATTCCTTCCGTACTTCGTAATGTCTCGTGGCTGACTGCCGACTCCATCCACTTACGCGCGCTAAGTCCAAACAATCCCTTGCCTGTTCAATATTCTCGACCATTATTGTATCTCTGTGTGTTCGCCGGTAACAATTCAGTTTAATAGTTTATAATTATTAATTCTTAAATATATATATATATATATACATACTTCCTATGAAGCGAAGAACTGCAGACGTATTAAATAAATGAAAATGAGAAAAATAAGCTGCCAAAATAAAAAAATAAAATAATGCCACACGTTTCTGAAAACCTTGGATAGAGAGACGTAGAGAGCTACATTCCGGGATGCCTTTTCCTCTCTCCGTTTCCCACAAGCCGAGGCACCTCGTCCTATTTTGAGAGGTGTATGTTCCGGGATCGCAGACTTTGGGAATGCGGTAAGAGTTATTCTCTGTTCCCATTGGAACAGTCAGCCCGCTGCCTCCTAAACTTGTCGAGCCACAGCAAACCACTCTCCCGATATCGGAAGGGCGTGGGACAAGTACGCAATGCCCAATCTACCTGATGCAGCACTTTTAGGCGAATGATCCTTCAATTATAGTCCGGGGTCCTAGTTAACCCTTGGCTACCTTCCTCTACCCTTCCGCATCCCCCCTTTCAAATCCCTTCGTATGCTATTAAAGGGAAGTTGCCAGCATGTGGATTACCCTCATGTAGCCTGTTACTCTAAAACTGAAACCCTTGTTACTTGGATTTTGAGTCGTTACACTGTTTGCCGCGTGTCGTTATTACGGCTCTGGCGTTTCTTGAACCAGCTGACGAAAGAACCAAGGATTGCAGAAGAGTTGTGTGGTATTTATTTAGCACTTATCTTTGTCTGTTATTTGGTTACTTATTTATCTAATGATTAAACTTTAACTCAGACATTTTATATTTTAAAAGTCATAATTTAGCTCTGGAACAAGGAGTTATAATCAGTGCGTTAAATAAACAGTATACACTATAGAAATCTTTTTGTGACCATTATTTTAACTGTGCTCTATGTTTTTCATCCCATGTGAAGGAAATCAAACGATTAGATTAGATTCGCCGTTTTCTCCGTGAAATATCGGTTAATAAAATAAGCAAAATTATTAATTGGCTGCAGTATTGTTACAGTTTCTTAAATCAGCAGCCATCACAAGCTTTACACATCGTATTTATAGTATTTTTAGTACTACTAATGGAAATCGTAACTTAGGCAACCTGAATGACACGTCATTTGTGAGTGTAGGGGAACTAGTAGGAACTTTAAGTTCAGCTCATAAAACGAAAAAACGTTTTAGATAGAATAGAACTTTTTCCAAAAATCCCCATGAGAAGCATATCTTCAGGGATATTGAAAGGGTCAAAGTTTTCATGCTGCTGACATTTAACTATTAAACTATTGTAAAATTTTAAAGCTTATTCCATTTATATACAATACTAGCTGAGTATCCGGCGTTGCCTGGGTAATTATTTAAATTATTTCGGAGAATGAATTGATTCTACACTAATATCTTGGTAAACATTTCATTTCACCAGCATCAATAGCGTCACTGTTTGGAACATTTACCTATTTACGTTCCCCTCCCCGTTCAAAGCCCTCGTCCCGCTATCTTAAGGGAGTCAATAATATTCCCGCTGTATGTCACAAATACTCCTGGTATCTTAAGAGACTCAAAAATACCTCCGATACTTTAAGGGAGTAAAACATATGATCGCTAATTAATAAAGTCTAAAAATACTCCTCGTATCTGAAAGGATTAAAATGACAAAATCTTTAACTTAATAGAGACAAAAAATATACCTGGTACAAAAAAAACACGAAGGCTTTCCCGGTGTATCTGTTGAAGAATAAGTTGTCGGGTTTCCAACATCCAAATGCTGTTTGACCCGGGTGGAAACCCGAGAACTTTTTCTTCATACATGGTACCCTATAAAAGTAAAAAAATACACCGGGCTGCTTTATGCCAACAACGTCCACCTCCACGCCGAGGAAAATAAAATTTACTTAATCGCCATGGTCAATGTGAGAATTAAAGGATGTAACCCAGGACACAGATCTTGGTTTTTTTTTGGATTATATTTATGTAAACACCCTTTAACCCCGTGCCTTTTGGAGTAGAAAATAGATACGAAAAAGTTCTACAATGAAACTATCAGATTCATAGACCCTGAATACTGTTTATTTGACGCTAATAATAGCCGGTTACGATAATCTTTTTAAATGCCACCCTATACACCCATATCCCTAGAGGTGGTATTTTAACCGCTCCGTGTTTGTTCCTGGATCGTAAGTAGTGTGTTTAAAGTTTAGTAGAAAATGCCCTACGCGTTTAAGTTTGTAAATTTGTTTCATCCCTTCCAACCCTATTCCTAGGTGCTCAACTACATCTTAACCAGTGTGGTAAATGTCTGAATTGAACTCAGTGACCTCCATACCCACAGATTAGACACCAGCCTCGGTTGGCAACTCATTACTTTGATGAAACGGCCTTTCGCCCACTTCCTCCCCCACACCTAGGGGCTGAACTACACCTTAACTGACTGAAATGTCAGAATTAAACTCGTTGACTTTTATAACCCTGGATTTGACACCAATCAGATTGTTTCGTGTCATTCTTATGTAACGCTCATTCTTTAGTGATGCCTTCCCATGGTGCAAGGGGCTTAAATTATACACTAAAGCATCTACAAAGAAAGTATTAATTTCATCGACCTAGAAAACTAATTATTGAACGCTAAGATCGGCCGTTAGCGCGTGCTTTATAACCCCAGCCACATTCACCCCTGGGATTTGCCTAACGCTTCGAAAGGCCGACAGAATCCTTCGCGGGCATCCACACATAAACTCACCAAAGTTTCATCGCAATCAGATGAATAGTATAAGAACGCAAAAGGGACAGACATATATACATACATTTTTTGCAGGTAGTTTTATATAGATAATAAGAAACAATATTATGATTAAAATATGTGTTACTAGCAGTGTCAGAGGATTAATATTATTAGATTTATAGAAAGTACTTAAGGGTTCATGATGCCCGTTACAGCACTTTAGGAATGCAAATGTAAGGGTTGAGCATAAAATGACTTGAAATTAAATATTCAAATCTGACAAATAATATTTACTCTTTGTGAGTCTGTATATGTGAATTCTGCATACAAATCTACCCCGTGGAGCAAATTAGACCAGGTTTTGTACAGGTGTTCCTTCAGAATGAAAAACAAATATTTTAAGACATGACTACCACTCCCACGGACGGGGGTGGACATTTTAAACATCCTAAAACGGCCGACATTTGACTCGAATAAATATTTTATGGGGTCAGTGAGATTGATAGTTTTTCTCACGCCTTTTTTTTGTATAATTTCAACCCTTTCGGCATAGGAGCGGAGCACTCTTAGGGGTGGGGGTGAATGGGCGTTACATAAAAATAAAGAAAAACCAACCATGATTGGAGTAGAATCCGGGGGTTATGGATGTTTCTGAGTTTAATTAGGACATTAAAGTCGTTTAAGTTCTACTTACACCCCTAGAAGTGGGGGTGAAAGTTGAAAAAGTGTTCTGCATACAACACGAAACGAACATTGAATCTGTAAAACACCTTATCACCTATTGAGTGGAAAGGGCAGAATTTATGGACCTTGTAAATTACAGGGAGTATTTTTTACTCTACTTGGCCACGGAGAAGATTTTTGACTCTCCTAACGTAAAGGAACTATATTTTACTTTCTAAAGTAATTTTGATTCCCTTAGCATACCGGCCGTGTAGGTGTTTTTATACTGTCAGCTGTAATTACCTTCGTCAGCATCTTAAGTGAATTCTTATCTCAGGCGATGAACCTGTACATCTGAGTAAAACCAAATGTGGTTAAGTTGATCCTTTATCATCTGAAAATTTGGTCTTTCTTCCGCCTTTAATTGGCTGTCCACTTGTCCAAAAGAATTGAAAAACTTATAAATTTTATATAATATTATTAATGTAGATGTATTCCCAAATAATAATGTTTCATCCCTCAGACACATCCATTAACGAATAACATTTTACATATTAAGTACTGTCATTTATATGGGATTGAAAACTTATGTGGTGTATATATTTATTTACGTTAATCGATGACATTGTGATACACGAGAACAACTTTCTCGCACCGCAATCGGTCTTGGTCCGTGATCCTCGCAAACATACTTAACTGCTTCCAGTTATGTCTCACGTTGACCCTGAAAGGAAGAAAGCATAAATATGAAAACTGGATCTACTCTGCTATTGAATTGAAATACAGAAACGAAATTGGATAATACTTTGGTTATTAACTCAGAATGAGAAACAGATCTAGAACTCGCTGCTCAAAGTAATCGATGTATATATACCTATTTCTGCCTGTTAGTCAGGTTTCAGAATCATGATCTATGATGAATCGTAGGATGTCTGGTCCCAAAAGGATATAGGATGGCAGATTGATATCGCTATAAGCGTTCGTACACCTTTATATAACAAGGAAGGATATTTTCATCGTAATAGGCCCACCGTTTTCTTTTAAAATTCTAAAAAAATAAAGGTTTGTCAATATTCGCATTTTTGTCTCCAGACGGCGGATGGTGGTTTTATATTTCAAAGAAGCCTCTCGCGTCTGTGTAACACATCTGAAAAAATAGTTTCACATATCGGTCTGATTGTTTTATTGTAAAAAGCGAACAAAGTAAAGTAATTTTTTTAGGGTAACGGGCTACATGAGGGTAACGCCCCTTTATAGCATAGGAAGGAATTTTAAAGGGGGGATGCGGAAGAATAGAGGAAGGTAGCCAAGGGTTAACTAGGGCCCCCGGGTTATGGTTTAAGAATCATACCCGGCAATTCGCCTAAAAGTGATGCAGGTAAATCCCAGAAAAACCTGCATCAGGTAGATCGGGCATTTGGTACTTGTCCCGCGCTCTTCCGATGGCGGGAGAGGGGTTTTATGTGGGGTCGCAGCTTTCCACTCGCCGTGCCTTGACCAATTTAGGAGGCAGCTGGCCGACTATTCCAATAGTAATTTTTCTATTCCAATAGGAATAGCGAACAACTCTTACGGTATGCTCAAGGTCTGTGACCCCGGAACATACACCTCTCAAAACAGGCCGAAGTGCCTCGGCTTGTGGGAACCTTAGTTCAAAAACCCTCAATCCAATCTACGGAGAGTGTCTTTTTTTTTTTTTTTGGGCAACAAGCTACATGAGGGTGATCCACATTGGGCAACTCCCCTTTAATAGCATAGGAAGGGATTTGAAAGGGTGGATGCGGAAGGGTAGAGGAAGGTAGGGCCCCCGGGCTATATTTTAAGGATCCTACCCGGCATTCGCCTAAAGAAATGCAGGGAAAACCTTAGAAATACATGCATCGGGTAGGTCGGGCATTGGGTACTTGTCCCATGCCCTTCCGATAGGGGGAGAGGAGTTTGCTGTGGGGACGCAGCATTCCCTTCTCCGTGCCTCGACCAGATTAGGATTTTTTTTTAAGGGCAACAGGCTACATGAGGCTGATCCACATTGGGCAACTCCCCTTTAATAGCATAGGAAGGGATTAGAAAGGGGGGATGCGGAAGGGTAGAGGAAGGTAGCCAAGGGTTAACTAGGGTCTCCGGGCTATGGTTTAAGGATCCTACCCGGCATTCGCCTAAAGAAATGCAGGGAAAACCCTAGAAAAACCTGCATCGTGTAGGTCGGGCAATGGGTACATGTCCCACGCCCTTCCGATAGCGGGAGAGGAGTTTGCTGTGGGGACGCAGCATTCCCTTCTCCGTGCCTCGACCAGTTTAGGAGGCAGCTGGCCGACTATTCCAATGGGAATTGCGAACAACTCTTACCGTATGCCCAAGGTCTGTGACCCCGGAACATACACCTCTCAAAACAGGCCGAGGTGCCTCGGCATGTGGGAACCTTAGTTCAAAAACGAAGAGGATAAGGCATACCCAAAGGCAGCCCCTTCGTATCTCTCCTAAAAGGTTCTGCCTGCGAGAAAAAATTCTTTGCAGGTTATTTTATTTATGTAGATACCTGAAAGTTCTCTGAGAATCATCTGATTACGTTACACATTATTAGAACACATATAATATGTTGCTCATCCAATTAACAGTCATTGTCTTACAGATTCACATCCACACACTTAATACTTCGCTGATCTCATAACAAGAGAATCAATATGAGCGCATAGAGAAAGCGATCATTAATTGTCAAAAGTAGATTGGGAGAGCATAACAAATTGATTCCGTACGCGTGCTTGAGATTTAAGTTCGTAATTCTTCGACGAGGTTTCGTTACGCCATTGGGGCAAGTAAAAGCAGGCCAAGGCTATTCATTGAAAAAAAAAATTCAGAACTTTGGATCCATATAAACATTTGATTCAGTTTTGGCCGAATGAAATACAAATATTCTATTACCACGAACAACATAGTTTTTACTTTAATGCATTTGTTAAAAAATGTACATCTAAAATTCTAATAAATATTTCTGAAATCTGTTAAGAATAATTATTTTAAATGATATAATTCTTATTCCAAACATAAAAAACCACACTGTTACATAATAATAAACATTTTCTCAATTGATTGAACATTGATAATAATTTATTTACATGGAGATTTTGGCTATTACTAAACAGTGGTAATTTTTTTTACTCCGCACGCCATAACGAGGTCATCTGTATTCTCCAAGTTGATAAAATCATTTCATCCACGGAAGCAGCGTTTAACCATTATTTTGTTAATGCACATAAACAATATCTGGATAGTGTTACGACACCTAAAGACAATTCCGTTCACGAACTTCTTATCAACGCGAAGAAAAAGGCTGATCATTCAATATTTTTATTACCGTTAACTAGGGGTGACGTATTAAATAGAATAAGGAGCTTAACATGTTGTAATTCAAACGATATATACAGTATTAACAGCAAAGTCGCTGAGGAATGCGCAGAAGCTATAGCAGAACCAATTCAATTCATAATTCATTCGTCGTTCTTAAAAGGAAAATTTCTGGATTCTTTAAAAGTAATAAAAAAGTGTACGCGTACTGATATCTCGAATTGCCGCCCTATTTCCGTCCTTCCAATTTACTCTAAAATATTAGAAAAAGTGATACATTTGCGAGTTGTAAATTTCTTAGAAAAACATAAAATCATCTCACCAGAACAACATGGCTTCCACAAAAATAAATCCACTAACAACGCTATGAACGATTTCGTACAATCAATCCAGGATTCTCTGGAAGACAAATTAAAAGTAGCAGGAATATTTGCAGATCTCTTCAAAGCATTCGACATGGTTGATCACAAAATTTTACTACATAAACTTGAGTGTTACGGAATTAGGGGAAATGCTTCCTTACCTCTTAAATACTACCTTAGTAATCGGAAGCAAAAAGTGGCCGTAGACAAGAATGACGGCAATATTTATGTTTCCGATTGGAAAGAAATAACTTGTGGGGTCCCGCAGGGGTCGATTCTTAACCTCTGTTTTTTCTTTGGTACATAAAGTACCTTCCAGATTGCATCAAGCCTATAAAATCAGTTCTTTATGCCGGGGCCACGAACTTAATAATAACCGGTGGCGACGACAAAACAGTTGAAAACAAAAGTCCAAACTGGCCTGAAGTCATTAAATGTCTGGTTCAGAGCAAACAAATTGGTTCTCAACTTAAACTTGTTCAGTTTTCGTCTGATAACAATTGGAATTAGCGTCTGATCACGCAACATTTCTCGGTGTTCACGTAGACGGAAAGTTACGATGGAATGAACATATTAAGGAACTCTCATATTATTCTCTTCGATTGTTAATGCAACAAGTAGATACTTTAACTGCAAAAATGGTATATTACGCATATCTCCATTCCCACATGTGCTATGGAATTACGAGCTGGGGGACTTTCTTCTCGCTCTGCGGAAGTAATTAAACTACAGAAACGTGCGATCCGAATATTATGTGGCAAAAATTACAGAGAAAGTTGTAGACCTCTCTTCAAAGCTCGTGGAATTTTAACGTTACCCAGTGCAGACATTTTGGAAGCTATAAAAAATTCTTAAAACGTAATCAAAGTCTGTTTGTTACCAAAAATGGAATTCCATGAATGTAATACCAGAATGTGCGCGACATTACGGACAGACAAACATCATCTCTCACTTTTTTAAAAAAGTGTACAGTATTCAGGAATAAAAAATTGTCTTCCTCTTAGCAACAAAAGCGTAAGCAGTTACAGCGTATTAATTAAGAAATGCAAAACTCTGCTGATTAACGGCGCGTATTACTCTGTTAACTAATTTGTAAATCGACCTGAGCCAAACCCCTAGAAGATAATGGTTAATCTATGGAATACTAATATAAATGTTTATTGTCCAAGTGATATTTCACAATTGTTTATTTGATGTCGTCCGCACGAGATTTCCAGCCACTGAGAAGAGCTGCCAGATAAATTATTCCGGAGGCGCCAACACTTTGAAAGATCATCAGTACAAAAAGATGTGTGTTATGCAGTGCAGTGCAGTGTTATCTTTGGAAAAACTTTTAGTTAAGTGAAGTTCAGCTTGCAATTATTTTTTATTCCTTACTTTATATTTAAGATTTCTTACTTGTGTAATGTTCTGTAATCCTAACTTATTCTCTCTTATTTACGTATGTGGTATTACTTATATTCTCCCTGAACCTATTTCATGTAATTTCAAATATGTACACTTTAAATTCTTCATATCGCTATTTATGTATAGTCTTAAATATCTAGAGTATTTATGTATATCTCATTCATACATTTGTAAGAAATATCAATTTGACTTGTCCTCAGCAGAGGACTAATGGAACTAATAAAATCTAATGTAATCTAATCTGCAACCCCGTCCCATCTTGCTCCTGTAAAACATGGCTCCTACCTGCGTGTTCAGCGCGTCCACTTTGCGCACCAGCCTCTGCCTGCCTTCTCGTCGGCGATCCTCAGACACAATATTTAATCGATGAATGCTTCTAGAATTTAAAAACTACACTTTTTTCACAACTTAAACGAAGCATGCTTTCCAGATTCTCCTTATTTCTCCAACCAGATTTTTCTCTGTCAACTTAATCGATGTTTGCTATATATACGACCATTGGCTGACTCTGTGCTGAGTGGATGCTTCCATCTCCAATTCTCCGACCACACTGACGCATTCCAGCTCTGTCTGCGCCGCTTACTCATCTCACAACAGCCAATATCTTCTTTCCTCCCAGGGCCACTGAGAGCATGCGTGTGGCAAACACAGCATTCTCGTCATCTAAATCGTTTTCTTCAAACTCATGATATAAAAAGAAACACACGGAGGAACTGAATATTAAGCACCACTGAAACCACCGGAACGGAACCATCCAGCAAAGACTATAGAAATTAAAGAATTGTATTCGCTTATCCGCTCCCTCCGATCCTCTATTTTACGAATGCCGGCCCGGGCGCCATTGCATATGTAAAATTAATTTATCTTTGAAGCGACAATCGTCTTAATAAAATTTAATTACTATTAAAAACAAACTCTGAATCTAAGAAACTAATTATAAAAATCTACGGTAATTTTTTACATTTTGGCCAGCAAAAAGATCATGTGAACGCGTCCACGAGGATGTCTACCATTCATTGGAATAAAATCTAACACTCTTAAGTTTTGTAGGCCCGTTACTAGCTTCTTGTCACATAACAGATATATGTGGAGGACTTACTATTTGTAGATCTCCGGGCGACGTTCTAGTAGATGGCTGCTCCCAGGTTCAGGTCCCTGGTGGCTATCTGGATCCTCAAGATGTGTCCGTCTGTCTTTACTTCCACAATCAAACTCCTTCACCAAACCTGAAACGCGACCGTCCCTCTTTACGGACAATAGACAACCCGAGTGCCCAAACCGTCTGTCCGCACTTTGCGGTCATCAAAACCTCCCTCACCTCGAGAGGTTCTTGAAAATACGTACATAAAAATGATTAATATTTTCTATTCAGATGTATATAGTGTAAAATTGTAATCCCATAAAGCACCAATACGGATTGGGGTGGAGGGGCGTTACATATTAATAACGCGATACTAACGAGATTGGTGTCAAATCCAGGGTTATAGAGTTTAATTCTGACATTAACTAAGTCAGTTACGTTGTACTTCAGCCCCTACGTGTGGGGGTGGGGAAGGATGTGGGTGAAAGGCCGTTACATAAAGTAATGAGTAAACAACCTGGGGTTATGAAAGTCACTGAGTTTAATTCGGACATTTACCATATTGGTTAAAGTTGTAGTTCAGCCCTAGGAGTGGGGGTGGAAGGATATGAAACAAATTTCGGTATAAATGCGTAGCCCAATTTCTACCAAACGTTATACACATGTTACTTACGATCCACGAGCAAGCACTGAGGGGTTAAGACACACGTACCACCAGTAGGGGTGGAGGAGGAGGGGTGGAATTTAAAAACATACCTAAGCGGCTATTATTAGCATCGAATACATGGTTTCGTGTTCGCTTGATTTGTCATTCTAAGTGTGTAATTTTACATCCGAAAGGCAAGGGTCGTGGTAGAAGGGGTGAACATTAAAGTAATGCAAACAACATAGATATTATTGTCGCTGAGTTTAATTGTCGCATTAACCATGGTGGGCAATGAAGTTTTATGTTCCATTTCGTGGAGTTTGACGCGGTTGACGAAATTTTACCCGGAGTAGTTTTGACCCTCGTAATGAACCGGATAAATTTTGATTTTCTTAGTGTACCACCTATATTTTGGTCTCTATTTAGTTAAAGGTTGTATTTATTTACTCCTTTAATACCGGGAATATTTTTAGACTTTATTTACTTAGAGTATATTTTTCACTTTTAATTCGGCGTTTTTTTGACACTTATTTTATGTAGTAGGAGAATTTCCGAGTTGTTAAAGTCACGTCAGTAATCAACCTGGTTTATTCGATGTTAGATGCCGACGGCTTAGGTAGGGAAGGGGTACGTAAATGGGTAAATGTTCCAAACACTGAAGTTGATGCTGGTTAAATGAAATGTTTACAAAGAGGTTAGTATAGAATCAATTCTCTGGGGTAATTTAAATTAATACCCGCGAAACACCGAGCACTCTTCTAATAGTTGATAAGCATTCAATTCCTTTATTCAGCACAAAAACACGGCGTCACTTCAATCTAATAATCACAAGAAGCACGGACATCGCAACGCTCAACAAAGAATTGTATATATATGTACACTACAAAATATTTCTTTTTTGGTTTGTAATTTCTGTACTTTTATCTGAATAATCATTTCCTTTAAGTAGAATGTCTCATGATTCGTAAACTGACGCAGCCATTGGGGTAGTTAACAGTCCTGACACACTTACTGGCAGATAGAAGCGACAGCCAAACGCATTGCGAAGACAGTATGACAAATTCTTAACTTTCGTGACCGTCTTTTGAAACTAGTTATCCTTTCTTGGCTTGTGCTGGAGAATGGCTTCAACCCAACAAACACTTTCACAATTGAAGAACTACGATTTGAAATTTCAATGTCCGTGTATTCAAACTTCCAAATCATTCCTCGTTCACGTTGCACATTATCGTACTGATTAAATTCCTACGATTAAACAAACCAAAGTATATCTACAACATTATTTCTCTGTAAATTCTGAGAATCGGAGAATCACTGAATGTTGACCTATTCCTATTTATTGCTTTTTTGTGTATATCGTGTGTCATGAACTCAATCATTTTCAGTTCTATTATACAGTTTCAAATATAGTCTTGAGTAACAGAAACATTTATTAAAAATTTCTTTATATCTCAATCGACAAGTTTGATCTTTTAATGGTGATTTCTGATTTTAGGCAGTTACGGGAAAGATGAACTGAGTTGTAGAAATCGGAAATCTTGATTGAGAGAAATGTTTGTCTTTCCATTTAATACAGAAAGCAGTGCAGTGATACAGGTTTCTCGTCAAGCGTGGAAACACCGACATTATTTCAAGACCATGACTCATTTCTTCCTTCTCTTAACATTTGTCTCATTATTTGTTACAATTACTTTCATTTCTGGTCTTTCTCCGCCTAACTTTTACTACATCTTTTCTGTTCGAGAAAGTACTGTGTTTCTTTTCCGGAATTTGCAGAACATCTTCCTGTCCTGTGCAGTTCCAAGTATTCCATAATTACCTGCGTTGCGGAACGTATCATTTGAGAGTTGAGGAACGTATAAGGTTTTACAGAACGGATACGCAGAAACTGGGAAAAGAACTGTTTCGGAATTCCGTTGAGGCAGTCTAAAGAATTTCTAGAGAAAGTCAAGGGTGTCCCAAGAAGGTTACGTGGAATGAGGAATCGATCTCTAGCCTTCCCGGTTAGGGAATCCTTAAAGAGGCAAGTCAATATGACTGTCAAGGTTCTCAACTCAGAGCTACTGTTAAGTGGTGTGCTCCTTTACGATCGACACTAGAAATCTAAGAGAGTCAGTAACATCTTGTCTCGTCTCGTCGGTAGCCATTACAGGTACTGCGATGTCATTGAATAAATAAATTATTATTATAAGGAATTTGCAACTACAATTCATTTTCAGCGCTTGGATATTATGAGTTTTGCTGTCATGCTTCTAATGAAAATACAATCATCTAAATCTATTCTAGTCACATCAAGTTAATTTATTTACTTCAGATCAGTGTTATTTACGCATATTTAAGCACATCCGTTTATAAATGGCTAGTAATGGAATGGGTCCCACAGAAGAACAAAATTATTGTGTCTCCAGCACTCAAATGATTGTCTTATGGGAGTGATGCCACTTACGTAATTAATTCCTCATACCTTCATTCAGTGAAGGATTTAGTTATTAATGAAGCTTTCAATAGTACTCTCAGCAGTCCAACAAAACGCCAAAGCGTGAAGCCGTATTATTACGTGGTGCGTTATTGCAATTTTTTAGCATTGTTTTTTCTAAATTGTATTTAGTTAAATTTTGGCTTTAATACTCTTTCAAGATTCAGTATTTTGTTGAAACTTTGCTATAAATTAGTCGTCACGAGAATCCACTGTGAGTTATTTTACGTAATTACAGAAAATGTGATTTACCACCGGTTCATTTATAAATCTAGTAATGATTAAATTAAAACAAGCTAAGACCATAAATATTGAAAACTTTTAGTTAAAAACAACTTAATATTTATAATTAAAAGTTGCATGAAACATGAGAAACATTCTAACGTTTCTCTGGTTGATCGCGTGCGATTATTTCTAACATTTACTACGACGTAAGTAATAGCTGACATAGTTTTATGGAAGTCCGTATTTATCCACACTTTGAAATTCATTGGCTTGCAAAGAGTCGTAAAGTTGATCTTTCAAACCGACGTCATCGGCGGGCAATAGGTATCAGGTCAATACACAGTTATAATGCTACTCCGTACTGTTCGGATCTTTACTGCTAAGTTCTATTACAGCTTGACTCTTTTGGGATTTTCTATAAAATCTTTAATGCTGTATACCCTCTGTTCTCTTTCCCTACCGTTGAACAGCTTTATTAATGGACATAAGCGGCCCTTTGTTAGAATCCCGGCATGGACATGGATGTTTGTGCTCGTCCTGATCAATAGACTAGGCTTAAGACTGAGAGAGAATAAACACACTGACAACGTGACACTCCAAAAAAGTACTCTGACAGTCTTCCCGGTAGGCCAATGGCCTTCAAGGGCCGTCTAGCCAAGGATAATAAGCGATCCTTCGATCTCGGAAACATCCCAAGATATCTGCATAGTTCAGCGATCACCAGCAAAAGTAAACACCCTTTAAAATGCCATATTGTCTGTATGGTGCTTTTTTTTACACGCTATAATCCTAAATTAAGCCTTATATATACTCCTAGCCATCTGTTCGGCCTTATACGATCACTTTCTCCACACCGACGTCCAACCTTCTGCAAACAACCTTATCAAGTAATATCACAATCTATATAATAAAATAGCAAATATATTCGTATGTTGGTGTATTTGTATGTACGATAAACTGTGTACAACTTTTAACGCGTGGAAATATTGCATAAAAACGTGGTATACATATTCTTAAAAAATACGAGAAACGGTACTGTTTGGGGGTGAGAAACCCCTAGGATAAATGTGGAGAGAATTATTATTAAAAAACGTGATAATTTTCTGTTAATGAATAAGAAATATAGCTAATACAGGAAAAAAAGTGTAAAACAACGTTTCTGGGATCCTTGTACCTTTCGTCAGGTGTTAAGAAGAGCCTAGAGAAACACAACTGCACAGGTCAGTTGACAATACTCAAAAGCGACGAAAACGTAACGACAATGGGAGAGCCGAAGCCTTAGGGTAACGATAAGGGAGCAACGAAAATGGGAAAACAGAAGGTTTAGCGTAATAATAAGGGATCATAGTAATTATTGAGTTTCATAGTGTCTGTTTGTACATTAATAGCTGTGATGTTTGATTTAATGTGAAGCATCTCTGAAATGAGTCTGAAATTGTACCTGGTGTCATTGTCTAAAATCTTAGCATTTTGCCAATCAAATTTATGCTTAGAACTGTTTATATGTTTGGATACTACAGATTGTTTATCAAAAGGAAGTTTGATATTAGATATATGTACTAGACGTCACAGCAACCGTTCACACGTGAGAGACAGACGTTGCTGCATAACAACATAAATACTTCCTTTTTTGTAACGAAGTAAAGCAGAAATATTTTGATTGATTAAAATATATAATTATAATCAGCAATACTCCATCGAATGATAATTAAAAACAATACGAAATGTTATATTATCTGTCGAACTAATTTAATTAAAGTAACTTGACTGTGAAATGGCTGACCAAGATTTTGCCCAATTATATCTTGCAATACGCACTGGAGAAGAATGATGGTAATAAAAATACCTAATATTTGTTAATCATTATAATTTAATAGATTTGATTAAAAATGTGCAAAAAATACCGAATTATTTCAATTGAGATTCTTGAAAAATTTTGGTTATTTGTGTATATCATAATAATTTCACATTTGGTTACGTGAGTATATCATTATAATTTCACATATTTGATTGTAAATATGTGAAGACTAAGGTAATAATTTCAAGTGAGAACTGTTGAGAATTAACGAATATGCACAAAACTGATATTTTTCTATTGAAGAGAATTGGCGTATTTCATAATTTTTTCCACGATGTTATACAATTCTACCAAAGAGTATTTTGACTCTTTAAAGTTTTCTGAAGTATATATGGTTAAATTCATAAAGGTTATGCATATATACCATAAAGATACCGGAGTATTATTTACACACTTAAGGTACCAAGAATATTCTTGACAGTAAAAAAACTGCACACCCTTTGGGGCGGGGGTGGATGAGAGAGGTATTTTTCAAACTTGTTAACCGGCCGATTAAAAGTGAGTCAATAAGATAGATAGGATTTCGCCGGTTGTTGATTGTCTACAACTCCAACCCATTTTGGCATATAAGTGGAGATATCTTGTTGGTGGGGTGAAGGGGCGTTACATAAAAATAAAGCAAAAAAATCAAGGTTTAAGTTGAATTCGTGGCTAAGGATGTCGCTGAGTTTAATTATGGCATTCAACTTGTCGTTTAACCACCAGACGGGAGTGGAAATTTTCAAACACGGTTGTTGAATAAATACTTTTCGGGGTCAAAAAGATTGATAGTATTTCTACCGGTGTTCTTTGTGTATAATCACAACCCATTTCCAAATATGAGTGGTGAAGGGGCGTGGGGTGGGGTTGAGTGGCGCTGAATGAAATAACGTGAATAATACAAACGAGATTGGAGTCAAATCCGCTGTTATGAATGTCGCTGAGTTTAATTATATCAACACGGGCAACGCCAGACACGATACGTAATATCCTTGATTCTAGCAGATTCAATTAAAATTAAAATTAAAATAAAAACATGTCCTACTAAAACAATTAAAGAATACGTTATGAGGACACATTACGAAGACAAATTGTATGGTCATAGTTTAGAAACGTTAAATAAATTACTGAGTTGGCTAATATATCAATCTTATACGATTATAAGAAATCAGATATTCCTGTGTTTTGTATTGAAAAAAGTAAATGATATAAATGATTAAATAATAAAATTTTAATAGTGTTTGATATATGTAATATTTTTATACGCGATCAGCCTGTTAGGAATAAACACGAATTGTCCACTAGTATTTAATGCAATTTTATATGGATCTGTCCTCTCGGAGTTCACCTGTGTCTACAGATTTGGAACAACTCAATATGTACCGTACATTTGACCCGAAGAAAAAAAAAGTGGACTCGGACTGTAACTGTTTTCTAGAATGGAAAAGACCAAGGTTATGTGAGTGTATATAATTCTAAACTAGCGGACATCATTAAACACCGAATTGTGTATGCAGCGAAAGGAAATTCCATGGTAGGCGGTTTTATTTGGACGATAATTTCAGTCTAGATGCCTACTCTCACGGACAGGTGTTCCTTCGAGTAATGGAATGGGCTGCAGCAGCTGCTAGGATTCTGTGAATTTTCCTCTGACAGCTTGTAACTACAGGGCGCTAAGTACCAACGTTTCTACGACAGCTCACGACAGATTACTCGTTGTTTCAACTCTTTTCGACTAGCTAATGTTTGGATAACAATATTTATTACGGACGTCTTGTCACCAGTGCTATTTATAACGTCTCCCGCCATCTTAAGAAACGGGGATCCTGGCCATTTGCCCGATAGACACTTGCCCGATGTACGTTTTTCCGACAACAATATCCCGATTGACGTTTGACCGACAGGTCATTATCCCCATTGACAAACGCCCAACAGAACATAATGTCGATTGACGTTTTCCTGATAAGTCATTTTCCCGATGGGTAATATTGCCGTAAGTTGCGTTTTTACCAAATAAGGCTAATATAATGTAATGCCAATTAATTAAGACATTAATTGAGAAATTAAAAAAAAATTGTTTGAGAAATCTGTTCTTGACGGCGGTACAGAGCACAGAAACAATGTAGCCAAATCATAATTAATTGACGAGTAAATCTTTTCTCTTTTAAATTGTAATTTGTGTTTAAGATGAGAAATAAAATTATTCGCCATTATCAAACCCAGTAATGACCCTGAGATAAATTCTGTTTGTAATTATTTGTGTAATTGTTTTAAAGTTTTAAAATTAAAGCTATTGTTTGTTTAAGTTAATTTTTCATTCATTTAAAAAAGTAACCCTTTTATTTTGTATATTACAATAAGTATTGTAGAACATTTAATATGTTAGTTATCTTATCATACATTAATAATAAATCAACCAAACGTATCACTTAACGTATAGGAACAAACCCTGTGGATTTACGATTACTCTAGCACATCTATAAAGGGGTTGGGGTTGAAGAGGATGACATTTTCAAAATATTAGATAGCGACCTATATTTGCGCCGAATAAATCGATTACCGGATCGCTGAGATTCATAATGCTACTATCGATGTTTTCGGTGTTTAGTTTTATTCCCTAACGGCATAAGGACAGCTCTACGGAGGAGGAGAAAGGGGGTGACAAATAATTGAGATTACGACAAAAATTGGGGTCGAATCCGGTGTTATGGTAGTCGCTGGGTTTAGTTATTGCATACAAAAAGGTTTAGTAAAAATGGTAGCGTTTGTTAAAGTTACCCCTGCTGGAATGTAAACTCATCGACTGCTGTAACACCGGATTCGACGCCAATCTATGGCGATATAAAATTATTATTATCACCCCCTACCACTCCCTTCCATAGGGGATAAACTTTGACATAAACCTGCTGGAATGTCATAATTAAATCGAGCGGATTCGACACGAATCTTGATCTTTGACGTAATTTTTGTCACCCCTGTTTTCCCCACACGGGGGCTGTCGTCGTGCCGTTAGGGGATGAAATTAGATAATGAAAACATCCATGGCGACATAATTAATCTGATCGATCATGTAAACTATTTATTCGGCGCAAATATAGGCCGTTATATCATATTTTGAACATTTCACCCTCTTCAAACCCCGCCCATAGGGGTGCTAGAGATATCTTAAATCTAAGGTGTTGATTCCTGGATATTAAGAGATACATGAACCAAATTTGGCTGAAATTGTTCTACGAATTAATGACTAACTTAATTTGCATTAATATTAATGTATAATAAGAATACTAACTTATTAAGTGTTCTTCATCGTTAGTATTATGTTTTATTTCGTAGAAACGCAACTGTCTGGAAAATGACACATCGGGAAGATTTTCTTACGGGAATCCGTCAATCGGAATAATGATCTGTCGGGAAAACAACAATATTATTGTCGGGAAAACGTGCTTCGGAAAAGTGTGTGTCGGGATTTTGTACTAAACCCGCGGAAACGTCTCGAAAACATCAGCTCCGTAGGTCGCCCTTAGGTGGGCATGCACTAGTGAAAACAAAAGATTATGTCTACACCTTGTATCTTCTTCTTTCTGCACTTAAAGATCCTCTCTTGCACGAACGCATGAATTTTCAGTAAATCTTAATTGTGAAAAGAAATGTGACTCCGCTTTGCCGCGTTAACTCTGCAGCCCTGGTAAAGCTACTCCAGCGATATATTATTGGGAGAAGAAAATATTACGTGTTAGAACCAGTGTAAAAAATTGTGTGAAACGTTAGAACTGCCAATGGACAAATTCGTGAAAAATATTGCGAACATGTTGTGTCATAACCAGTGGTGGGTGCTCTGCCAAGATATTTTACACAGGAATGAGCACTAATTACTATGGTCAGCAAGAACGTGACACAGAACCGAAACAGGGCTTGTGAGAAGAAAGTAGGTCCACTTTTACCTTCAGCGAGCCCGCGGATCGCTGCACTTTCATTCATTAGCGTAGGCTGTGTAAGCTGATCATTTACCAGCAGGTGGGCCCTCCAGATCTCTCACGAATATCAATAACATCTGCTTCAGTAAATAACCAAAACGTCTCTATTACGGAAGCTTCATGGAATCCTGTTATATATGTTTAAACAAAGACAGAAAAACTAACAATGCACTTTAATGAAACCAAAAAGCTTTCAGTTGGCATCAACGCTAGTTTCGCTGACTAGGAATAACGTACTGACGCTCAACGTTCTTAACCACCAGCCTCTGCAGCAATTGTAGTACTCGTAGAGCGAACTAGATTCATGAACACGCAAAAATAGAGAAAGTTATGTTGCCGATTCTCATTCATATGAACGTGATTCAGCAATTGCCTTAGTAGCTTATAAATAAAAGTATACACGAGAGTTCTGTTACAATGTAATGGAACAATTCGCAACTCCTTTTACTTTAATTTATATGAGGTAATATGCACACATTTAAAATCAGTTATGAACATCAAGGTGAAAAGAACAATGAATCTGTGAGTTCTTTAGAAGAAACGCTGATTAAGTCAATCAATTTCGTACAACTTGTAAGAAATCTCAATAAAAAACTGAAATTCGGTATAGGAACAGTCAATTTCCTTGTTATAAATAAATGGTGCAGCAAAATCCTCACAGATTTCCGCAGAAAAACCACTCATACATGCAGATATCTATATCTGTATCCATTAACCACCCTCCCTCTCCCCCATACACCAAGATTTCCACTCCGAGGTTACCTCATTTTCTGTAACTACAAAGTGCAACACACAATAATTCCTGCGTCTATCTACGAGCAAAGTGTTTTTAGGACATTTGAATGTGTGATAGTGGCAACATATCATTTTATTTTTTGTAATATATTGTTTGTGGATCCAAGAATAAGAGAGTCGGCTTGTAGTGCTGCTCATTTATTATACCTAATTAAATTGTCTTATTCTGCTACACTGCGTCTAGTTTTTGAACAGGTTATGGGCCCAGCACGCTTCTACTTATTTCTTAATTTTAAATTTAACACAAAGAACTATTCCTTTAAGACCGCTAACGTGAAAATTTAACGTCTGTCACACAATTTTACCTCAACCTATCCCAAAAGGATACTGCCCTCGTAAACATTTCCTTACACAACCTAAACAGATTCTGTATCATGTACTCTCGGTTGATAAGTTTCGTTTGTCTGTAGTTTTTAAAATGATCAGGCCTCCTTTAGGAGCATTATGTCAGTTGATTAGTCCGTTTACTTTAGGTGTATTAAGTTTTACTACCTAAATTTTTGTTATTTCTTTAGGCGTTCGTAATTCATTTCATTTATGCGAATCCAGCTCCATAATATTTCCTGATATATGGTACCTTAAAAACACATGGTCATAAGGTAATACTTCTAAAAGATCTTATTTTCCTGTTATAGAATATTATCGCTTACGTTTCACCTTATTCAATTCGGTTGCTTATTATCGGGGTCATATTTTATGAACTATCTTTCATGTTAACTTTCTGTGTCAGTTTACTGCTACTGCCTTCCAGAATCAATATTTCCTGCCAGTATTTCTATTAAATTTTATTTGTATTCATTACGTCATTTAGTTTCAGTTCCCCATATCAATTTATTTTCATGCTCTTAACGTTCTGTGTTGTTCGGCTAATATTATTATTATTATTAATTCAGTTTAAAGTAATTAGCTACAATATTATCCTCCAACCTCAATAATTTCATTTTCTGCGTTTATCCATATTTATATTGAATTTCTTTTCCACGTAATATGACTCAATTGTAAGATATGTTTAACATTCTGGGTACACCCGTGACAGTTTCAATGGCATCATCCAGAAAGGCCATATTCATGTTAAAAAGTCAGATCATAGAGGATAATCCACGTGGTGGCAACTTTAATACCGTAGGAAGGGATTTGAGATTTATAACCCGATTTATCGAGAAGGGTTCGCCAGAATTTTTATGTTAATAATACCTTATGTGAGACGTAAAATATTACAAGGAATTTACCATTAACTATGCTGTAAAAAATTAAAGATTAGTTTTAAAAATAAAGGTTCCTTCACAGCAATAGTAATATCAAACTTCCATCCGCCATATTTTGAGACTAAATCACTAATTATACAAAACCGTTTTTTAATTGCTTATTTGTGGATATTGTTTGCTTCCTCTGAGGAAGTAAATAAATTTGAGGCTGGCCGAAATTGTTATACACGAATTGAAATAAACTTTAGAATTCAGTCTTCACAATTTACTTTTATTTATACAAGGATGATATCGGTAGGTAAACAAAACAATTGTTGGCAGAAATAAGAAAATAAGATAATCCTAGATAAAAAATATAAAACATGACGTTGTGAGGTCATTTCTGCTGGAACGTGTGGGCAATCTGCACATTAGTAATTTATCATTAAAATTTTCTTATAATAAATTATAATTGAATACAACATCTATACACCCGAAGAGGCTTATCCTTCAAACTTAATAATGTTTATTTTATGACTAATAGCCTGCTATTTTTATTATTTAATTTAAATATTAAGTCCGATTGGTAAAATGGGAAATCCTATAAATAAAATACATTGTGGGCAAATCCTTGTACTAAAATGTAACCTCAACGTAAAGAACGATGCACATTGTTTTCCTTCTCGTACGAAGGATGAGCACGCATACAATATAAATATTTTTCTCATTCGAATTCGTATTGGCGAAAAGAGTATTTTTTTTTATAAAAAAGTTGATAAACTGCGCTGTAGGACTACAGACTACTATCTCTTTTAATCTAGTGATAGTTATTGGGGGGAAATGCGCACAAATATTAAAGTCGACACTTCGGTAATAGTGCGAGTAATTCCTTGTTCTTCAGTAAAAATAAATGCTATGAGAAGTTCAGTAAAACAAGAACTGTCATGTTAAAGCTTTAATTAGACGAAAGACCGAGCACTGAGTTGTGCAATCTCAAACTCCGCTTACTTTGGTCTGAAGGCCGAGATAATTACCGTCGGGGTCATCTAAATTTAAGAAACCATGTAAACAATTGTTATGAGAGTGTTCGGTGGAACTCTTCAATCCACATCAGACATTTTAATGGAAATAATTCGACTAGGAGACGTATGAATAAGTATATTTTATTATTATAAAAAATATAAAATGTTACACTGAAATTTTTAATAAATCAGCGTTAATTTCTGAAGAATTGAAAGTATTGAGCAGAAAATATGATGAAATTTCTTATATTTCTTCAGTTTCAGATTGTAAAAAGTAGAATAGTACAGTTCAACTGGAATAGTTATGCTTCGTAACTCCGTTATAACAACGAGAACATGTCAGTAATTGCGATCTAGTTTTTATTTTATAACTAGTTCGTTAGTTCGTTGCTTTCGGCACTATAACGATTTAACACCTTCTGCTCAAGCTTTTTAAATCGAAATAGTCGTAATGACATTCAATTTGCAATAAAATGAATGAATCGTAAAAGTTATAATTCTCAATTTAAAATTTATTACTTTGGTAATTTTACACATTTTTATTCATTAACAAATGAATATTGTATCCGACTAATGCGAATAGTTATACTCTTATTCCATCGTCAATGTATGGAAATAGGTATCTGGTCCTTTGCCCGACATACACTTTCCTGAAGCACTTTTTCCCGACAACAGTATCCCAATAGTACATTATTCCGATTGACGTTTTCCGGACAAGTAATTCCCTCGATGAGTCATTTTCCCAAAAGGTGTGTTTCTTTAATAATAAGTATAGTGTTAATTTTGTCGAACACTTAATATATTATTATATATGATTATTATTGTAAATTAAGTTATTCATCAATGCGTGGAACAATTTCAACCACACTTGTTACACGTATCACTTAAGATCCAGGAACAAACCTCGTGGGTGGGGATGGAAGAGGCGTTGCATTTTCAAAATATGTGATGATGGCCTATAATGGGTAGTTATAATGAATAGTTTATGGTGTCTTTAAGATGCCACTCTCGATGTTTTCAGTGAAAAACTTAATCCCTTAACCGCATACGGACAGTTCTAGGGGTGGGGTGAAAGTGAGTCATAAAAATCGTGATAACGGCCTAATTGGTGACGAAACCGGTGTTATGGTGGTCGCTGAGTTTAGTTATGGAATTCCAGCAGGGTTAAGGTAAAGTTTAACTCCTAATTATGGGTGTGGAACAGCGTGGTAATAATAATTTGGTACAGACCGAGATTCGTGTCGAATACCATAACACCGGAACCCACACCAATTTCGGGCGATATCAAATTATTATTGTCACACACTTACACTCCCACCCCTAGGGGTGCTTGAGTTATCTTCAATACACGGGGTTGGTTCCTGGATCTTAATACGTGTACCAAGTTTGGTTGAAAATTTTCCACGCATTGATGAGTAACTTAATTTATAATAAATAATGATGTATAATAAGATAACTATGGTATTAAGTGATCTGCAAGATTAATATTGTGCTTTATTAAGTAAAAACGCACCTGTCGGGAAAATGACTTGTCGGGAAAACGTCAGTCGGGATAATGTCCTGACAGGCAAACGTGTTCCGAGCAAGTGTGTGTCGGGATTTTGTACTAGACCCATGGAAAAAAAATATATGTTATCAATCTGCATGTAATTTTATAACAATAAAATAAATATAATATGACTATTATGACGTATTAATTAAAAATAATTTTTTTCTATAACAAAACCTTATATACCAATACAAGCACATGTATAAAATCATTTAATCAGAAATCAGTTGAATGATAATTTCAATTATGTGTTTAACAATATCTGTAAATTGAATGTAGGCTGTATGCATTACACTATGATTATATTTAATAAGGAACGATCTGAAGACTAGTTGGATAAATAGTAATCATAGGTTTAACAGAGAAAGTATCTCAGAAGACATAATATGCTGGATTATAATGAACACTATAATTAACTCGCTTTCGTAAATTATGTTCGTGAAACCGTAAGAATGTCAATTAGTACAACAGGTGAAGGTGATATACGATCACATACGTGTACGTTTTAAATATTCGTGGCTCCTTTCAAACCAGCTAAATGCCAACGCCAGAGAACATAAATGTAACATTTTTATGTTCCAAGCCCTGAAATACGGAAGTAGTGAGTCGGCTTCCGGAGAAGATTATCCCCTCTCACGAAATAATATTTTATTTTATTTCATCAGGAACGATATGCCTGCCATAAAAACTAGTCTTTAAGACTAATCAATAATTTCCTCCAATAAATCTTAAACTATATACCCAACGACTGGAGTCAATGCAATGTTTTTTTAACTTCTAGGTCATTAGCGACTACTTAATACACTTATTTATTTTACATTAATTATTAAAGGTTCTTTATATTTCACAGTAACACAGTAACATTTTCAGGTATTTAATTATTAGTCTTTGGTATTCTTTTGAGTGAAGCACTTCACTGATGTTTTTAGTGTCCAGTAGCTGTTTTCTTTCTTGATCGTATTTTGAACATTCACTTATTATATGTTTAATAACTATTGGGGACTTGCATAGCTCACAATTAGGTGGAGGACTATTGTTGATTATGTGGAGGTGAGTCATCTTTGAATGTTCAGTTCTGATTCTTGATATTACTACCTGGTCTCTTCGGGTGGCTGTGGGTTCGATTTTTATTGCTTGAAATTCTTTGATTTTTTGGTGGATATTGCTAGCTTTAATTCCTCTCCATTTGTTGTTCCACTGGTGTTGGAGTTTATTTTGGGCACTTTTCCACACATCTTTATATGTGTTTGTTGGTCTTGGGGGTGGCTTTGAGCGTGGATGTGTGGCAAGCTTGGCCTCCAGGTCCCATGGATTCCTTGATGAGCTGGAATCCATACTACAATGACTGTTTTGCCATTTTTATGAATTTTGTGGTATATTTCTTGGATTAACATTGGTAATTCAGATGATGTATCTTTTTAGTGATTTCTTGAATAGCAGTAAGTGAATCGGTAAGAATTATATGTTTTTTGATGTTGGAAGAATCAATATGTTCCATGGCCATAAGTATGGCGTAGATTTCAGCCGTGTTAATGGAGGATATCGGGTTGAGTGTTGTGATGGATGTTGAGTCGGATGAATAGAATGCACTTCCAGTTCCAATGTCGTGTTTTGATCCATCTGTAAATATTTGGTTATGTCCAGGGTATTGGTCACATAATGTGGTAAATTTATTTTTCTTCGTGTCTGCTATAATAAGGGATAATGTCCACGGAGGAATTCTGCAGTAACGGAGCGTTTCCATCTCAGGTATTTGGAATTTTAAGGTCTGATTTATATTTCTGATTTTTTTATATATTGGGGTGTATTTAGAGGAATCACCTTTTCGGTTGCAATGTTGTCTTATAGATTTTTCTGGTATTTACTAAATAATATGTAAACTTTCATAGCTTGGAAAAAGAGACTGTGACTGCTTCATAATCATTATTAATTTTGAATTCTAACTTTTTAAAATTTAAAAATGTTATACGATATGATATTTTCGTGAAATGTAACATACAAATTTGAAACGGATTTTTTTTTATCATAAATCACCTGAAACTCAATGGGTTTATAAAATTAACGTTGTGTTGTAACGATTCATTTATCTGCAAATCTGGAGAATATGTAAAACTGGAAATTATGTTACATCGAAAATTATTTTTCAGCAATAGTAATAATGAAATTATATCTCACCTCAAATAAGCAAACAAATCTTCAGAATTTATATTTTTCATTGTCGACTGAGTTTGAAATGATACTTAAACTATTTATTAATTAATAAATAAATTAATTCGTAGTTTATTGTAATTTAGATTTAAAAAATTTGAATTATCTTTATTATTAAATTGAATGAAATCGTAGGCCCCATTCTTATGACAACTTTGTTATGGAAAACAAGTTATTAGTTAATGAATAAATGTATGAATGAATGTCTTGAATTTCAAAATTTAAAGTACATAACTGTAAAAATTAAATTTTATTATTGAATTTGGATGAAAATTTCGAATTAAGGAATAAAGTACTGTTAAATTTGATATTGAAATGTTGTAAATGAATCTGTTGGACATCACAGTTTTTTCTCACTCTGGATCCTCGAAATAACTGATCTAATGTAGAAATATTAAACTCAAACAGGCTTTTCCTTTAGTTTTGTGGCTGTCTAAAGTTTGGGTGGCAAAGGGAGAATCGTAAACGCAAGAAATCGTGTTTGATCCCGGACAACCATCCGCAAGATCAAATCGCTTCGGAAGATGGAAGACGATGCTGAGCGTTTGGTGTGATCAGCAAGTCTACCATGAACTGTTGAAGCCTGGTGAAACTGTCAATGCCCACCGCTACCACCACTGATCAAATTGCACCGTGCTTCTTGAAAAAAGACCGGATTATCAGCAAAGACAAGGTGATTTTCGCTATCGTACACGTCAAGGATGGTCCGAAACTACTTGGAGGCACTGCTACCCCATGCCACTTATTCATCAGACCTGGATCCTTTCGATTACCACCTTTTTTCTTCGATGAGCCATTCACTCGCTGAGCAGCACTTCAATTCGTACGAAGACCCCCGAAAATGGCTTGATGAGTGGTTTGCCTCGCAAGATAAGGTATTCACAAATTTCTCGAGAGATTGGATAAATGTGTAGCTAGCGAGGAACGGAATTTTGAAGATTTTTTTTACTAAAAAAATTAATTACAGCTGCGGAAATAGAATGTTCTTGACAACAGCGTTAAGTATATGATGTGCTGGCAATATCTGTAAAATATTATTTTTACTGGACAGCTCTTAATTTATTTTAACGGTTTCCTGGGAATATTCTTCTGATTTTGCCCGAATGTTGTTCCTGGAACCAAAAATAACGCTCGACACAAACCTGTTTCTGAGATTATTTTATAGTAGTACATTTTATATTAGTACATCTGATAATAAAAACTGTAAGGTGACAAATAATTGTTATTACTTAGATTTTTCGGGTATTCCATTGTCTGGGTAAGGGAGTAGAAAGGTGAGCAAGAAAAAGACAGAAAAGTGAAAAAAAAAAAAGGAAATAAAACAAGAAAAACTGTTTGAAACGTTGGAGTAAATCTCTACATCCTTTTTTGTACATCTAGGTCGATATTTCACGTCACCATTTTAACCTAACTTGTTTCTCGTTCTTTGTATTTTCCCTTTTTTTCTTTTTCTTTAGACTCCGTTCCCCAGAAATGGAATACCCAAAAAAATCTAAGTAATAATGTAACCTCACCATTGTCAACAAATTACAAATCCAGATGAACAACTAATTAGATTATATTGTATTTATTACTTTTCGCTAATTTGTTGGAGAATCCTTCGAAATTGAGATAGAACAAGTACGTTCATTGGATGACAAGAATTAAATTGACCGAAAAACCTAAAGAATCCAAATCTTACATCAATAGAATACTGCACTTATAAGGGAACGGGCCAATATCCTCATAATCGTTATTAGATTGCATGTACTCATCATAAAACGGATACCCATACTCATCTGTTTTGCATCGTGTCGTCGCCGGAACTAATTTCCGAATTAGGGTTGTAAATGAAATGGAAGGTATTCATAAATATTTATAGCATCTCTCTGAGCAGCAACATTGGCCGACTAATCTGGTGGCGGCAGCCAACCCGTGAGACCGAGGTCGACTCTGGTGCAGTTGAGCGACGGAAGGTTTTGTATTGTAATTCGTACGAGCTTTCTGCGAGGCCTCCGGCCCTCTTCTGTTCCCTCTCTTCCGTTCCCTCTCTCCCATTCTTCCTCGCTCCGCACTTATAAAGCAGGGCGAGAGTGGCCGTCCGGGTTTACTCTTGTTGTGACCACACCCGAAGGACAGTCACAGGAGACATGGGGCAGCATTATCAGGTGCGTTCAGAATTTTTTTTTTTAATATTTCACTTGACACCAACGTAGAACACAAGGGCTGAAAAATTAATATAAGGTTTTTAAATGGTAGACTTGAATGCACGTACGGGTGAGGATCACTCAATACTGCTGGGATTCGAAGCGTGTGTTGATTCTTACGAGGTTGCCCATTGGGATTTATATGTTCGGTCTGTGCTTTCATTTTTGTTGAAGCGTAGAATTCATGTGAAATAACGACTGTGTTATTTTATTTTAAGATGCATCACTGCTACATTAAAGTTAATAAATCTCCATAAAAATGTATTAATTAATTTCCCATCAGGATATCGTGTCAAAATAATTTAATATGCTCTTTATAATTATATTAAACTAAATGAAGCTGTTTATTAAATTACCACCCTTTCAAAGCTAAAAAACTCCAAAGTAATATGAATTCAGAACAAATTCTCGAATTTCACACGGGTATAATATATGAAGACGCGCCGTTTCGACGACTAAAGGCTCTGTCGTCATCTTCTAGTCGAAGCGGAATTTTTGTCGCGTTGTTGTGACCAAGACACTGTTCCTAAATTCATATAACATGAAATGGAATGGTTCCGGCACTTCGCCTAGAAGATAGCGACAGAGCTTTTAGTCGTCGAAACGTCGCGTCTTAATATATTAAACCGTGTGAAAACCGAGAACTTTTTATCCAACAATTACACCGGGAAAGTCTTCAATCTTTGATCAAATTCTCTAAGTTTGAAGCACAAACCAAGTTTTCTCCGCCAAATTACAAATAACTCCTCGTAGAAGGCCGTGTGAAAGGAAACCTTGCTATTAATTAGTTTGAGTTACTTAACTAAGGAAGTTTCTATGAATTGAGAGGACAGTGTGATTTATATTCATTATTATTTGACTGTTAGTTAAAGCGCACAACGTTAAGGACGAGGGTAGCCTTGTAGAGAGCTCATGGGCGTGTTCTACATCGCACAAAACAGTGGGCAAAGTAGCCGTAGATCTGTGTCACTCAGCGCCTTCGTCCAAACAAAGGATATCACTACGAAATTTAGAACCAATAATATTGCAAACAAGCCCTCTGCAATTTCGAAGTGACGCGGCCGTTTTATTTTATTAATAATTAGAATTTACAAAATCACTAAAATTCTCAACTCAGAAAATTTTTCGCATTTTAATATAATATTATTATTTCCTGAAAACAGCTTACGGTTAAAGCATGGGTGCCGACGAACTCATTTCATCCTTGCCATTTCACACTTACTGAAAGAAGGGACCATTTCTCAACATTTCCAATTATAATTCTTACGTCGTCACTTTAATTTTATACAAACACAAAATCAGAAAAAAGCAACATTATGAAGACAAATTTTCTCATTCATATATTAGTAAAATAACAACCGTTCAAATCCTTTCGAAT
This sequence comes from Zhengitettix transpicula, assembly GCA_037074705.1. Lineage (NCBI taxonomy): Eukaryota > Metazoa > Arthropoda > Insecta > Orthoptera > Tetrigidae > Zhengitettix > Zhengitettix transpicula. The sequence continues at coordinate 116,100,373 of CM073592.1, read as the reverse complement.
CATTACTTTAAACGTCATCCAACTTTATTTCGGTTGATTATCAGCCTGCCTAGTTTTTGCGAGAGAGCACATTTTTCATTTATATCTTAAATTTAATTTAGCGCACAATTTTGTCCTCCGATGGTCGTTATATAGAAATCCAATACACTATCGTTTCATAAAATTTTCCTTCCAAAAAAGTTAAAGTTTTTTTAAAATAAAAGATTTACGTAGTGGCGTAATAAAGAGTATAATTATATATTAAATCTTAAATCATCTTCCAAACATTGACTAAATGCCTATTACGTGTAAATTTTGTATTGAAAAAGTACCGACTTTACTCGATAACTGTTTCTAGGAGCCCCACCCAGTGAGTCAAGATCTAGGAAAACATCAACTGCTTTAGATTGAATACTGAGAAACGTTTTACGGTTGTCATGTGACCTTCCATCGCGATCTCGTGATTCATGACTGTAAGAACGAGTCGTTAATTGGAACACATCATAAATATGAACTACTAGATGACACATAATTAGATGATTAGCGTTATTCTTCACGATGATATTTGAAAACAATTTTATATATTTTGCACGAATTTACGAACGGATGCTGTTAGCTAGAACTTTCATAATTTTTTTTTAAGATTGCTTTCTTGTCGTGCAACACGTTCCCATCACTGTCATATCGGATTTATCGTGTAATCATCTACGTCTGTAACTTTCGTTCCACTTCTCACGGCGTAACTCACATGCGATTCCTTCCAGTCTTCCTCGACACTAAGCACTCCACTCTCCTTTCCAACACAAGTTTTCCTTTTGCAAGGTGTCTGATTAGTTCCAATATCTTGGATAATAATGACATATTGCAGTTGGATGCAAGCAGCTTGATTTATTAATTAACCTCTGACGATAAACACTCAGTTATGAATCTAAGTTTCTTTTTTCACGCAGTTCAGTGAGATATTCTCTTGCATCACTTATACGTTGAATATTATCTTCGTTTCCGACAGATTTATAGTTTTACTTTCACGTCTACATTGGGTATTCAATTCCTGCATTATTTCCGTAGAAATTGGTTATCGGATGTGACGAGAGTTTGGAAAAATACTCGTGTGCCAACAGACAGCTACCGGTTTTGCGTCTATTTTTTCCTCGGAGAGAAGAAAGTGTGTAATGCCACAGGAAACGCAACTCGTGGACAGAGCAATGCTTTGAATATTAATCAGCGCATTTCATTTCTCCGTTGGCAGCGCCATGGAGGTCATCGACTCATTCTGACAACCATAATGCATGAACGTTAACAGAACCAGTAAATGTGTGAAAATGCAGTTGTCTTTGGATTTGAATGTCGAGAACAATGTACAAATTTCGAATGGGTCGGATTAGGTTTAACTGTGGATAAGGATAACATCCATTTTTCCTTCGGATGTTTACGGACTACTCCACTTCTTCAACCAACGTCAATTTTATTGCAATCAGTCCAAAAAAATATATTATATGCCCTCTAGTATTGCTCTAGTCCCAACTCTTCTTCGTCACGACGTAAGGAAGGCGGCCAATACACCCAGATTATTTCCCTCCACAGAATCCAACTAGCTCAAATGGTTGCGTAACAAGTCGCAATAAATTAATGGAATATTTTATTAAGCAAACCTTGACACTGTTATTATAAGTTATTTCTCACAGTTCAGTCTCCTTTTCGTACACTTCAATCGTCTCGTTTTACTTTCTACTATCATGACCGCTTTTCCTATCCTAGTTCGCTCTGTACGCCTCAGCTCTACGTTTACTTTTGAAATCACCTCATAAATACATAAATAACCGGCGGGAGATATCTGTGAAACTGTATGATTGTGAAATGATTAACACAAGTATTTATCACAGCCTTGGTCCACCAACGCATCACGCATCTGCGCTGACTTTGAAGGTCTTCAGGGCGCCATATGGCCAACGCCGGAAAACTAGTTCCTACTTTTAAAGTAGGTTGCGGAGATTCTGGCTGGTATCAACATTGTAACAGTGAAATGACCATAATTTAGGCACGACTCCGTAGCAATTTAAAACTCGGATCACCGTACAGGGACTAACCCGAAAAACAGATTACAGAGCGTGAAAGGCAAGAAAATGATTATCTGTTTTCCGCGCTGGAAACTAAATTATTTTACAGAAATGGCTGAGCATGCTGTAGCTGGTTACATAACGAATAATTGGCAAACACGTAATGCTGTAACTTTATAAACCTGAGAGAGCAACATACAGGTCTACATTAATAAATATACAATGATTGAAACACGAGCATCTATTATTGTAAATACTACACACAAATAGTAAAGCTTGCTTTCATAGGTTTTATTCGGAGATTGTGATAAATATATCAGTTTCCAGAAATTCCAGAATTTGCTGTGTCTGTTTCAAGATTGAGTTGAATTATTGTCACATACACGGTATAGATTCCTAAAAGTTCAAATAATACATTTCAAAAAACGTTTCCTCCAAATCTCGTCGATCTCATCAGGTGGGGTAAATCATTTGACTATCTACAGTCAGTCAGGTATTCAAATTATTTACCTCACCTGATAAGGTCCACGAGTTTTGGAGTTTTAGTCAGGAAACATTTTGATAATTACATGAAGCTGGCGATGATTGCTACAATGGTCTGTTGGTGGGCGTGCAACTGTCCACGAGGTCCACATTGATGAACTGCAGGCGCGCCGCCCATTGGAGGAGGAGAAGGGTCTATGATTTGCGTTAATGAATTACACAGCATTGAAACTCGACTCTCACACACATTAGACAGTCCATTGTTAAAGGAGATGAATGCAGGTGAAAGGCAAATTGGATCTCGAGAAGAGAATTGCTTTTCCGTGTTGCTGTCAGCGAATTGTAAAGGCTCCACATTAGTAAACACCATTTTAGACGTCGGTTATGAAAGTTTATCTGATGACTAACGTTTGTTAGTTCCCAGAAGTGTGTGTGGGAAAAACTGAAAAGGGCCAAGGTTCTCAGAAAAGCCATTAAACCACGGACAATCACGTTACTACTCCATGATTATCAAAAATCTTAATGAATATTCAGCTTTATTTATTTCTGTAGTTAATATAATTTGCTGTGTCTGTTACAAGATTGAGTTAAATTATTGTCACATAGACGGTATAGATTCCTAAAAGATCAATTAATACATTTCAAAACACGTTTCCTCCAAATCTTGTCGATCTCATCAGGTGGGGTAAATCATTTGACTGTCTATGTCATTCAGTTATTTAAATGATTTAACCCACCTGATGAGATCGACGAGATTTGGAGGAAACGTGCTGTGTTTGACTGTCTATGTCATTCAGTTATTTAAATAATTTAACCCACCTGATGAGATCGACGAGATTTGGAGGAAACGTGTTTTGAAATGTATTAATTGATCTTTTAGGAATGTATACTGTCTGTGGCCGATAGTTAAACTCGAACATTACCATAAAAAAGAATATTTTATATTTCTTATTATCATTATAAAAGACGCGGGTTTGCATAAGAACAGAAACATGTTTTATTTTATCAATATTGTTGTAACAAGTATTTTGTCTGTTTATGTTCCTAAATACCAATAATATTTCAATTGCAGACGATACTAAGCGGTTTATAAGACGTCCGGGTGATATATTTCATTTTCCGTCACTTCATTGCTTCTTTAATTAATAATCAATCCATAGAATGCTCACTACCAAGAAGGAAAGTGTTAGTAAAATTTAGTGTTTTATGTCTCACAGTTTCACTAGGGAATGGGAATTAGGACGTAACGTAAATACCAAGCTGGTTTCAGACTGATTACCCGAAAGATAACCAATTTCTGTGGACAGATTAATCTTAGTACTAAAAGTATTTATCAAGCAGAAAATATTATTTTTATAATAAAATCAACCTGTCTTCCTGTACTAAATCATCAATTTGTAGAGAGATCGTGGCGAGGGTAAAAGATTGATCCAGTTCATTCAATTATATTTCCATAACAGTTTAACCCATTTCGTCAAATAAAGAGAGCATAATTAATTCAAAATATATATAAAAAATGAGATTTCTTCTTTTGTAAATAGGGTTTTTTTTCTGTACTCTTGTAATAGAAACGTGAATGCCAATGGATTCTAACGTCTGTCACTTATTTTGTTTAGCTAATCTCTTCATAGGAAGAAAGGAGAACTTTTTTATATTTTGATGATAGTCAGCGAAAATATTTCTGCTTAGGAAACCTAAATGGCTTCTCGCGACTTAATTGCTGGCCTCGTTTGATCGTGTTGCGTGTTTGCTACAGTTCTTTCCTCGGTAGCCTAAGTGCCTTACTGTGCTCGTGCGGTGCGACCTCGTTTCCGGTTCCAGTTAGTGGATCTGCATGAAATCGAAACTACCAGCGGCCTTGCACCTAACTGTTGACCAGATTTTATCGGTAACTTCCAATTAAATTACTTCGTCTATTCGAATAACCATACTCTCAACCTTACAAATTTAAAAAAGTGAACACTTTGCAAGGCACAGGAAATAAAGTCCGCTCAGCAGCGTCACAATTCAATGAACTCAATTGAGAGTTACAGAATATTATCATACACGGACCTTATGTATACATTCCAATAATATTAGTTTCTGCAAAAGGCTTATAGATAAAAAATAAATTGATACCATTTCCAAATATATTTATTCAATGTAAATACATTTATTTCCTACTATTGACAACGAATATTAGAAAAAACTAACAATTCGAATATAAGATAAAAACTTTTAGTTGAATATAAAAATTATGAAGAAATACACCAAGAAATCAGTGAAAAGAATTATGTACTGTAATGAAATTATTATAGGTGAGAGTAATATATATTACAAAAATATTGGTTTAGCCTTATTTAATATACATATAGTTATATATATATATATATATATATATATATATATACATATATTATCCCTTGACTTTATTTTTATGCTAGATATGTGGAAAAATATAATTAATTTTACTGTTTTATTGTAAACTAGCTGCCCTGCGTTACTCTGGTTGTCATTATTAAACTCAGCGACATCCATAACCAAGGATTTGACTCCAATCTTGGTTGTTTTTTCATTATGTTCATGTAACGCCCCATCCACCCGCACCCCTAAGGGTGCTCCCCTCCCTAGCCAAATTGAGTTAAAATTATACAGAAAAATATCTGGAGAAACGCTATTTCTTTGACCCCCAAAAATTTTCTTTCGACGAAAATATCGACCGTGTTTGAAAAAATCCACCTCCGTCCATCCCGGCCTCTGGTAGTGATAAACGTGTCCTAACCCCCACAGTCTTTGTTTCCAGTTCGAAAGGAAAACGCGTACGAAATTTGGTCCAATTTCCTCCACAGACCTAGATTTGTACGTGAAACACACAAAATAGTCTATTTTATATATTGGATAACATTATTTTTAATTACATTAATATTTTAATCTACTTTTGTAACAGCCCTTTAACGTATTTTGTTGCGTAGTGTATTAATGTTTGTAAATAAACATATACGATCTCCTTGAAACTCCACCTGTACGTTAAGATTTTTGAATGGAACCTTGTCTTCCTTAAATAGTAGAAGCAAGATTTTCCCTAATTGAAAATCAGTCGTGCGTGAGCCAAGAATGTCGGTTCAAGTGGAGAGAGAGCGAGAGTTGTTCCGGTCATTTATCTCTTGTGTATCATGCTGTCCTCTGCTTTCTATTTCGTTTCCAGAAGAGATTCAAGTGGAACTCCTTATGAAATTCGCCAAGTTACCAAATACGGAGCAAATACCCAAGAACTATCGATTTCGTAAGTTTTGGCTTTCACTAATTGATGGTCGAATTCAAGATCCCATTTCTTTTTGAAGATTTCCCATTTCAGTGAAAATCCGACAGATTATTCGAATACCAACGTAAGAAACTGATCCGGCGATATGCACATTAGGTCTTCATGCTTCCACACATATGAAATGTAGAGTTTAAAATCAAATGACACATACACAAATACAAAGAAAAAAGGTGTGTTAAAAACATCTGTTACTCCAGAACATTATTACTGTATTTAATAAATAAACGGGAAAATATTTTTTTGATGCGAAACATTGAAATTTTCTTATCAGATTTTCTAAGGAATGAACTTAATGGGAAGTACCTGCATCTTAATGATCAAAAGTATATCCAACACTCAGACGGATTCCACCGAAACCATTGTTTCTCTTGTCAGGAACTGTCGTCGATCAGACTTGAGCAGTGATCAGCAAGTGGAACTGTTATTTCTGCGACCACTACTCCTAACAACTCCAGGTAATGGCCACAAGACACCATTGCGACACTTACGCTGCTTCCTTTCCTGCCCTGGACAATGAAAGATCTCTTAACTAGCGTCATTATACACAGCTTCAAGGACACAGCTCCTGCCAAGGCCGTACCAACACTGATCAGCGTTCTACTTCGTTCAGCTCTCACGGTCTCCCATCAATTCAGCTGACAAACGCAAACAAGCTTTCCAGTGCGGAAAACGATTATTAAAAGTAAAATGACAACAAGTTGTACGTTGTACGTACATGTAAACTCAGTCTTATTTTTGAAACATCTCCACAAAAAGAAATAAGTGATAGAAAAAGAGTTTTTCGACCAAATGTAGCCAGAGAGAATGAAGTTCGGTTACACTCGTATATCATTGCTGCGTAATATTTTCTTTAGGCTGGTTCCTCAATTGTTTGTCAACGAAATAAAGTCATTCTTTTCATAAAGTGAGTATGTAAATTCTCAAAAACCAGTCGCAATGCTTATGTAGTAGATTATCATCAGTCATTTAAAACACAACATTCCAATATTACTTGTCTTAATTATCGTTTGTACTTGCAACGTTATGAAATGTAATATTTGGGTTCAAAATATGTTTGAAGATTGAATAGATTTCAAATCTTCTGCTTCACGGTACTCAAACAAAATTGGCTGAGGACGACTGCTGATATCGTGTGTCTTGTGTTTACAATCAACTCGACGTAATTGTCGAGCTGCACAACGCATGCATCACGATCTTTTTCCAAATCGCCTTGAAGAAGAAGAAGAAGAAGAAGAAGAAGAAGAAGGTGTAGAAAGGCTATATATAGGGTAATCCACATAGTGGCCAATCCCCTCTTATAGCATAGGGCAGTGACGAAACGGGAAATGCGGAAAGGTAGAGAAAGGTAGCCAAGGATTAACTAGGGATCCCGGGCAATAGTTTAAAGCATCCTATCCGGCAATTCGCCAAAAAGTGATGCAGGAAAAACCCTATAAAAACCTGCATTACGTAGGTCGGGTATTTGGCACTTGTCCCACGCCTTTCGGATGGCTGGAGACGGTTTTCCTATGGGATCGCAGCATTACCTTCTCCGTGTCTCAGCCGAATTAGTAGGTAGTTGGCCGACTGTTCCATTGGGAGCATAGAACAACTCTTACTGTACGACCAGGGTCTGCCACCCCGAAATATACACCTCTCAAAACTAACCGAGGTGCCTCGGTTTGTGGAAACCTTAGTTCAAAATCCACAGAGAGAAGAAGTTATCCCCAAAGGTAGTCCCCTCCAGCTCTCCGGAACGGTTAACCTGCGAGAGAACATCTATCACAGGCTTCCTTGCCGAATAGACTCATCCCTTCACATACCATAAATCATAATACAACAACGGCAGTGAAAAACAGGGGTACCTTCGTAGATAGGAGGGCTGACTGTGGTGCTCCACGGACGCGCTGTTCAGTCGACTTTGAAGAGCAAGTCCTTCATCACGTAGACGGGAACAATTACTGAATGACAACTGATGTGAACACACGATATCAGCAGTCGCCGTCAGTCCATTTTCTTTGCGTACCGTGAAAAATTGAAATCGATGATTCGATCTTGAAAGTTATCTTGCACCCAAATGGTGTATTTCCGGACATGGGATTCTTATAAAAAGTTTATCTATACCGTCCTTTCTACAACCCCTAGAGGTCTGTAATAGGAACTCTGAAACACCCTGTATAAATGAAATTCTGGCTTAAATAAATTAATGTTTTGTTCGTAAAACATTATTTCAATTATGACCTTACAATTTAAATAAATACAAACATCGCACTTAATGAAACTTTAATTTAATATTTCTTGGTTTCAATTTCTTATTGATTTTAAGAAAGAGGAAGTGAATCTTTATCAGTGTGCCAATCCTCCTTTGTGTCTTATTAAACAGCTTGTTCCCCTCTCATTTTTGAATCACAAAAGTTAAAATAGGTGGTCCAGAATGCATTAGCGCACCAAAGCTTCAGTTATGATATACTGAAGGAAGCCGGATTGATATCTCTTGTCCAAGACCACACGAAGGTTATAGGAAGGTTGGTTATTACGGTGTCTTTGTTCGTCGACCGGATATGTTTTAATCGGACCATAAACATAAAAATGGTACGAGATATGACAGATGCTGTCGATTTGCCAACTGTTGTGACGACAGCTGGTGGAAAAGTAGAAACAGTACTGACAAAAATTTTGCCTGTAATTGCTTATGTCGTACAGGCGGCGTACATTTCACCATGATCGTTAACTCTACCTCTGGCACACAAAAAAACAGGCGGAGAAAAGTCGTTTGACCGTGAACATCGTCAAGGACAACCTTAGATTCGGATGGCCGATGCACCACAGTATTAAAAGGCAATAATTAGGCTGCTCATAATCAACAATTAACATTGTTAATCTGTTAACATTATCTCTAAATGTAATACTCCTAATTATGGACTTTCAACTCTGCTTTCAAATACTTTTCCAGACTGATCTAACCGTTACAGGTGTCACGCTACTTCATAGTCATTTTATATGAGAAAAATTGTGTGTAGAGACAAATCGAAACGAAATCTAGGTTTTATATTAAGTAAAGAGACAAAATGTAAGAAAACATTTCAAATTTTCTGTCACATTTTATTATTTCAACTTTCAAATACGAATGAATAATAAACCTCTCAAGTTGTTTTGTAGTAAAGGTTTTATAGTCCAGCGTAGTTCATTGAAATATAGCAGAGCGATATTTATTGTTCCGGCAGTGAAACGTTTTATTTCTTTCAGAATGTTGTGTTAACATTTCATCTACCAAGTGATAAGAAAACCCTGGATTGACCTACCTTCAGTACGGTAGACTTTCTCGATCATTCAGCCTAATGTTGCATAAGAGCAGGTCGGAGTTGTATAAATACTTACTTATAATATTCACGGTAATATCCTGTTATATTCAAAACTATCTGAGTACCCGGCGTTGCAAGGGTGGTCATAATTAATCCCAGCGACATTCATAACCCCGGATTTTACTCCAATCTCGGTTGTTTCCGCGTTATTTTTTTTGTAACGCCCCGAAAACCCCATCCCTAAGGGTGTTTCTCCCTTCAAATTTAGAAATGGGTTTAAATTATATACTATCTCATTGACCCCGAAAAATATTTATCCGACGCAAATATCGGCCGTTTGAGCATGCTTGAAAATTCTACCCCCGTCCACCCCCGCCCCTGGGGATGGAAGACGTGTGTTACCCCCACAGTGTTTGTTTCCGGATCTAAAAGTGACACTTGTACGAAATTTTGTCAAATTTGCTCTTTATATATTTGTATGCGGAACACTCCCACAAAAAGTCTATTTTAATTTAGATTGTAAACACGTTCTAAAATCATGTGATGACACTTTACTGTACAGTATTCCCTGTTCGGAATGTAAATCTATCTATATTGGACTGACCAAAAGGTCACTGGAAACCACAGTTAAGGACACAATGATAATATTAGACCTATGCTGGAAAAATAACCCATAATTTTGACTAGAGCACAGATTTTAAGCTAGACTTTTTCTGAATGCTGCATATGAAAGTAAACATTACTCAGTTGTATTTCGTCGGGTACGAAGTGTCTCGACAATATCCATAATCTTATCTTTCCTACCTGATTTCTTTGGCTGTTTTACTTGGATTTGGACGAGATTAATGTGGGCCTTTGTATATCATCACCTTACGAGATCCACAAGCGTGGAAGAAGCGTCGTGCTTCTAAGTTTGATTACTAAGTATGGTCTGTAATTTGGTCATTACACCATCAAAAAACTATTGTTTTCAGATATATAACGTAATTTAAAATAAAAATAATCCTGAGTATAATAATTTTTCTTTAAATTAATCAAACTGTAACCCTAATTTATGTTTGATTTTTTTATAAGGAAGAAGAAAATAAACTATGACGTAATTTAACAGATATTAATATTGCGTTCTGGTTATACTTTCCTATTTCCTCCGAGTAAACCTGATAGCCTTCGTTTATTACAACCATGTCCAAGGTCCGATCTGGCCTCTTTGGCTATGAATAAATTTTCTGTGGGCCCGAGCTTCCTGCCGGAGCAGTCAGTCACTTTCCCGGCGGATGTAGGGCAGCGTGGACCCATGGAGCGTGTTTACGTCGTCCGTGGAAAGTCACCTTGAAGGTGTGTCAGAGAGGAATGCGAGCGCACGTAACAAGGAGAACTGCCCTCTGCAATCAGGTGCGCAACTTTCGATCACTGATGTCCGCAGCTAAATCTTCACAAGGTCGCCGTTTCCCGGATCACGTACCACGCTCCACACACTGTTACTGCCCATAACAAAGCACGTAATTTCCGTAATCAATATTATGCTAAAAGGATCCTCGTGCAAGAAACATTAAGATCTGCACATCCGGCTTCACAACACTGCCGCACCACCGATGTTCATAATACACGTTGATTCCAATCTACTTTCACTTCGCAACTAAGTCGAAACTCACTTACTGCTGTTTGAGTGTATTAATATGAAAATATACTGGATATGAATGCTCATATTACGTATTCATATTGAATAAAAATCAATTTACGTAAAGGGTCCGCAATTTAAAATATGCCTCAGTAAAAACGACACGTAGTCAATATTTCATTACATATTAACTAGCAATCGTTGTAATATTCGTAAAAAATAACAATTCAAAGACATTGGTTTGTTGAACCATTTTTTGAGTCCCAATGTAGCTTGGGAAATTGCCAATGGTGCGTATAATCTTCTGTTGAAGGATACGTATCAATCGTAAGGTGTCCAAAGACCCGGAGGACCAGTTCACGTCACCATTCCGTGAAAGAACGCTACAAGCACGCTGTGCGACATGTGGCACCGTCTTGCTGATCACGTCAACATTGCCGCTTCTGGCCAAAAAGACGTCACACCGAACACGCATTTAGATAACAGTGATTTCCACCCGTGGTTGAATAGTGTGTAAATGCACGATGATTTGCTGAACACTACGCAGCATTAATGCTACAGCAGAGCGCCAACATTTCAAATTTAGTTGCCAACGCGGCAGTTTGTTCTAACGTTCTTATTTTTAGACCATTTATATAAAATGCCACACTATTTGTGTTAGAAATTAAACCTGAAACATTAAGTTGAGCAATTAAAATTACAGTGAAAATTTCGAATAATTTATATACGCAGAATAACTTTCTTCTTAATTTTTATACAGTTGAGATGACAACAAATAGAATAAATAATTTTCTGTCCGTCTGGTAGCTAAGATAAAACTATTTTATTTACGAAATTTAATAAAAATACAAATATAATTCAAGCAATAAAAATAGAAACAAATATAAATGAAGCATCATACTTGTGTCTGATACCTGAATCCCCGCGTTATTAATCTATCTACATAAATTAATTTTTTAAATAATTTTTCTCCTATAAAGGTATTTTGACTCAGATGAAATGTTAAGAAATTTTAGACTTTTTAAAATCATACGGCTATTCTTTGTTACTAAACTGAGACATGTTTTCGTCGGTTTGGATCGTTATTCGGTCATTTTTGACACTAGCGTCAAATTGCTAGTTGCTAGAGTCTAGTTTAGGTTCTTGATGAACTCAGTAAATATTACACTTGGTTCGTTTCTTGAAATTGAAGTCTTAACCGGCCTCGGAAGAAGCTAAAAACCCCGCGACCATAATTTGGTTTGAAATATTGCGTTCCGCTTATGGAAAACAGATTTTTCTAGTTAACTACCAACCTCACCACGACCTTATTGTAATTATAAAAGTAGATATATAAATACTAGTCGAATTATTCTCCGCGGCCTCACTCATGAAGTCAGTTGCAAAGTCACGAGATCAGTTCCTGCCATTCCAACCAGTGACCATGTGTTGCATCGGCTCTTGACGATTCAAGTACGAGGGTTGAAGGTTGCCATCTGATAAAAACCCATGGGAGGGTATATTGTCTCCTGCTTTCCGCTTTTCCATAGCGATATCTGCACCAGCCAGCTGGTAGAAAGTTGTCTGCTGAACGGAACGCACGCATACCCTTGAGGCTGAGAGCGGCGAGGAGTGGTTCAAGGTGGTACCTGTGACCCGCCCTCGGTTGCATCACCGCCCAACCTCTGCTGGCCCACGGAAATTTTGCAACAACAATTTATTGCTTTCTATCAACTGTCCCAATATTCCTACATACCTAGGTCCTGTCACTCTTCCCGGAGAACCAACCTCCACAATCGAATTCAGGATTTTAATAAGATCAATTTTTAGGACGAACCAATCAGATATATCAATTTTTTAAGTTAGTAAAATAAACCGTTACCGTCAACCAATTATACATTTACAAACTAATTAATCTGTCACCTATACTGTTAGAATAAGTTCAGGGATGCGAACATTAGAAAATTAGTTTATCCTACATACTTCAAGAAATGAAAAATTTAAAAAGGGTTTTTAGTTTCTTCAAAGCATCATCGAGAGAGGGTTTAATCAAAATACTAATTCTGTAAATAATAAAACATGCCAAAAACTGTAACTTAATGTGGAGGGTATATATATGTTATTTAAACCCTAAATTGATGATTAAAACTCCAATACATTCCAAATTTAGGTAAAACAGGAACTATTTCGTACTTCTTCCGAATATTTCATTCTCTGTAAAATAAAATCGTGGTTCATAGTTCCTATGGAGATGCTTGCTTTCAAGGTGTTTAAGGACCCATGATTTATGCATAAATTAAGACAGTAGCCTTTAATTATTATTTATTGTACCCTACTCATTAAATTACATTATTGCCATATTACTTACAGAATTTTTATTTTATATATATCAAATAAATTTAGCTAAACACTTTGCTTGTAAAATTTGATTTATTGTCTAAAGTTAATCTTTTTTAAAAATATGCTTAGGCTTATTGTTGTCAAATATACTTTTATTATTTCGGAAATTAAAATTATTTCGTTTACATTGCTACGTAAAAGTTTACAGATAGCGTTTAAATGTTAGTAATCGGTTAATACATCTAGAATTGTATGAATTAGTGAAACGATAATTTTAACTGAATACTGAATGGCGTTACGTGATTATGTTTTGTTGTAGCTCTGAGTTTAACTGTAGTGCACAAGGAGAATAACTCTGAACAATATATAATGAGCTCAAGCAAAAGCTTTCATTATTATGAAGAGAATTATTAAGTTATGCTAATTACGGTTGAAACGCTTCCCTTTTATGAAACGAAAGATGTTTTCATCACTTCATAATAATACAATCGTGGCTTAAATGTGGTTTTGATCACCGTAAAATGAGAAATGGAATTAGAGCAGGACTGAACCTTTGCATCAGAGAGAAAGCTTCGAGATCCTTCACGCCCTTGCTTTTTTTCTTTCTGGTAAGTGCTTTTGACGGCCAAAGAGGTGCCGCGAATGGATTATCCCAAAGTTGGCGCGCTACTGGATTACTGAAGTGAGAGTTGGTTTGTCCGTGATACATACCCCGAATCCATCAGTAAGTCCATTCATACACATATGACGCAGTATGTTAAGGCATGTGGCTGACCTTGAACAGTCTTGTTTTGGCCGAGGCAACTAGGACGCATGAACAATGCGATGACTTGCAAATGTGGGGCGAGATATTTATTTACACTCACACGGCTGCAATCACGTAGCGGTGAGCAGCAATATAGAATCTGCAGTTATAACTGACGAGTGCATACAATAGCGCTACATCGTCCCACTTCCCACTTGAGTAAATACGGACTGACACAGAAATTGCTGAAGCAATGATGAGATGCATGATTCCACTTTTACACAAAGAGTTATATGTTCATATGATCATACTCAAAATAGAATGTAGCCTGTGAGAAACTGGATCAATGACTAATACCCATATTGATCATATTTTACTAATCTAGGAGTGTCAAAATTAACATATGTTCATTCTAACATTCCAACTACATATTATATCTTCAAACAAGATTATTTCAACAATTACTTGAACAGAACGTCACAACTTATATATATACGTATGAAGATTTCAAATTAAACCTACTGTTTTTTATTAATATACTTGAAATAATATTTATTATGTTTCACGGTGAATATGATAGTCATGTCACGATCTTTACTATTTAAGAAGGTTACTGATGCTAGAACGGTATTATAAGGGGAGTTGCCCAACGTGGATTACCCTCATGTAGCCTGTAACCTTAAAAAAAAAGAACGGTATTATAAACAACTGCAGTTGACCAGTTTCATCCATTTTTCGAAACTTCGAAGATTCTTATTATCCACAAACGACTTCAATTAGAGCTTGTATCTTGTAGCTTCTAATCTTTGGAGGGACCCGGAGAACCTGTCTGTGGTATCAGCGATTAACTTCATAAGAAACGAACGAATGATTTTAATAAATTAATTAAAAATTAACCAATTCCTTTTTCACTCATCTAACAATAAATGTACTTGTTTCAGAAGCTGCTGGCAATCCTAGCATTGACGCTGTGTGTCAGCGCCGTAACTAGCGACGCCCGAAGAGTTAGATATAAGACGCGCACGGAAGACGAAGATCAAGATGTTCGTAGCCAACAGGTCCAGTATTACGCGGCTCAACCGCGTGATGAAGTCGAGACGGAGCCCGCCGGCGTCGTGTTGATCTCCAGCGACGCCTACAACGGTGTGTACGGACGCCAAAGCACCCGAGGCCAGACAGATGCGACGCCAACGCCACAGTATCGCGGCGCCTCCTCCAGGGCTCTTCATGCGGCACCTGCTCCGAGAACCAGGGAATCTTCCAAACAGCCGCCAGTGCAGACCATCCGCAACTACAACAAGGTCAACGACGACGGGTCCTTCACCTTCGGTTACGAATCCGCAGACGGCACCTTCAAGGAGGAAACTCGGGGAACCGACTGCGTCGTAAGAGGAAAATACGGCTATGTCGATCCTGATGGTAACAAGCGAGAATTCACATATGTATCCGGGAACCCGTGCGATCCCAATGCCCCTCCTGAGGAGCAGCAGCAAGAAGAGCCCGAAGATGCCAGCGGCGAGGAAAACGTTCCCAAAGGACCGTTGAGGCCATTGAGACCTTTAAGACCCACAGGAAGACCCACCACCGTTTTCCAAAATGACTACAACAGCAGACAGCAGGAAGATGAAGTTGATGACGAACCCCAGCAGCTTTTCACCCCGTCTCCAACTCCACCTAGGGCTCAGTACGACCCCAACACCAACTCTCTGTATCACAGTTACGGCGCAAGTTCGACTGTGCAAGACTCGACACCTGTCTACAGGACCAGTCCTGCCATTAGGATCACCCCTCGACCTCCATTGGTCTCGTCCACTATCCGCACACAGCTGCCGGCCACTACGTACAGACCACAACTACTATCAGCTGTCACACCTAGACCTTCAACAACTGTCTACGGCAAGAGTACCACTCTCTACCAACCAGTTTCCAGTACTACTGCCTCTCCATACGCTTCTCAAGAAGTGGACTTTGACGAGGAGCTCCGTAAATTTCAGATAGAGAATAATGTGGTCACAACGCCATCCCCCAGGCCATCACTAGTTTCCCAACGCATTGAACCTGTGCGCCACGCACAACTGCCGTTGGTTCGTCCACAACCCCAGGCCGACATACAGCAAGCGCGGAAACCGACCGGGTCAGCTGACCCTATATACACTTCGGAGTTGGTGTTCGACCCCCAGTCAGGACAATACAACACCGTGCTCTACCAGTCGCTGCCGCAGACACAGGGCGCTGAGGTAAACCTCAGGGCTAGGATCCAGCCGTACGTCCACAATCCTTACTACAGCCAGCAAGCTACTCTCCTGCAACAGTCACCACAGTTGTTCGCTCAACAGCAACACTTGCAGTCTCAAAGGGCACAAGGACATCGTTACGAGGTGACGACGCAGGCACCAGCGACGACCAGGTACCAGCAGGCGCCTCAGCAATACTACTACATCTCACCATCAGCGGCAGGAGCCACTCAGAGGGAGAGTTTGTCGCAAGGACAGATCAGCGCCTTTCTCAGAGGACACAACATCAACTTCTGATGCCGCAGGTAGGCCTGTATAAAGATATCTCCCTCATAATTCAGATTAGTCTCATATGTCGGATATCAAACACGTTGAAAAATATATATTGTAGTATAAGAAAACCTTATGTTATAATTTTCCGATGATTTAAAGGACTGAGAAAGTCATTTTAATTAATATAAGAACCGATCATTCTGACATTTCAAAATCATATGTTTCTTGAGTAGAAAAGGAGTATTTAAAGACTACTCGTAAAAAATAGGTGATTATAATAAAATAGTATATTATTTAAACTTCGAAATAAATTCAACAATGAAATAAAAAAAAGACCTAAAATGTTTCCTTGACGTTAAACTTGGGAATTATTTCTTTAACATTGTAAAGTTCATAAATGAAATGGTTTTGAAGTAATCAAAAAACTTACCGATGATAGATGAGTTATTTATATTTATAAATTCAATAATAGAGAGAAACTTTCATAAGCTTAAGCCGTAGAGGCCATGAATTAAATTGAATTAAAGCATCAAGATGGAAAAATGTCGACCGGACCAAAAATCGAACCTGGAATTCCCGCTTACTGGACAGAAGCTCTACCACATGAGCTTTCCCAAATCCGCCAGTTCCGGTGAGAAATTCCTCTATCCATTAAACCTGATGTAGGCTGACAACAATTTAGATTCACAATTATTACATGGCCTAATTTAGGACCTCAAATGTAAATTGATCAAGGGTTTCAGAATTTTCTATTCAAGAAGATAGAGAAACTTTCATAAGCTCGAACAGTAGAGGCCATAAATTAATGGGAATTAAGGTTTCTTGACGGAAAAATTCAGGTTTCATGGACTGAGGAATTTCGAACCGGATCTGCCAGGTTCGATTGTTGGTCCAGTCGACATTTTTCCTATCCTGATACTCCAATTTAATATATATATATATATATATATATATATATATATATATATGCAGAATAACTTGTGCATGTTGTAACCGATGAATTAGCATATCGATAGAATTAGAGTTATGAAATCGAGAGACAGATACTTACAGTTCAATTATAAGAGTATACTAACTACAATTGGACGTTAATATCAGTTTGAGAACCTATTCGTACTGGTTTCAATATAGTTCAAACAACGATTATCCTAAAGTGATTAACGGTTCGTGACTTATTTCGTTCCTGCCCTTGCTACGGTTGTAGAACACTCGAGTAAACGAACGCTATTGCTTTCTAGTCTCCTACGGGTTTAAGGACAATGTTTACTGAAATTTTGATAACCGACACTACGATTCAAACCGATAATGACAATCTCATGAATTGATCGGCACACTAAAGCACCTCGAAATAAGAGAAACAGTTAAAACTAAACTAGTAGATCGGAGTGTTTACTTGTAACTGTTGGAGTGAGAGAAGCTAATTAAACATTATTTGCCAGAAAAAGAATTCAAAGAAAAATGAACAACTATTTTCCGTACGAATTCATCAGTAGAGAATAATGAATTATAAACTGTCTAATGAACTTCCAACATAAAGACGAATCATTTGCGATTGGACGTCTTTGGCACACCGGACTCTGTCATTGAGCATTTCCCAGCGTCTTTGTCAGTGCATTTCCCGAATTGTAGGATTGTGTTCATGGCTGGGAACTTGGGTGAAAGTCCTGAGACCCTCTCCCACGAGTAATTGTATCTTTGCTGAAACTTAGCGTTGCGGAATTACCTCTATAAGTGCAATTGTCTCCTTGAACCAACGCAGTTATTAAGCAGTGAAATCTCGGCCACAGAGCAACTGCCTACCGTATGCACACTCTCTTATCAACAGTAATTAGTTTTGCAATCAAATATTTGTTGGATAGTTTGCTATTAATATTGGAATTTTACTTCTCTCTGTAGGATTTATTACCTCGGCTCTCTTAGTACAATTATATAAGGGATGTTCGTGCAGTCCAAGTATCGTTCTGTATTGAAAAGGTTTCGCAGCCACTCCACAGATGCCAAGCTTGATTCGTAAAAAAATCGTTCAATCTAAAGTAATAACTTATACAAGGAATTAAAAATAATAAGTTTAACAATTTGTTTTTCTTCCAGTCCATGTATCAATTTGTTATTTGATATATTATTCTTCTGAAAATATAATAGACACTTTTAGGGTAGGTCTCCGTCAGCAAGGAAGGCAAACTGTTCTATTTGTAAATGAAAATTTTCCAACTGACCTTTATTTCCTACTGGTATTTTTTTTTAACGTAGTCGTTTCTTCCGTTGTAGGTCGGTCCATGTACTCTATAGTTCATTTCCCTACAAACCAGACCTTTGAAAGAGTCTGATTAATTTTTATACTACCCTTTCCCACAAATTTTGCAACTGCGCCTTTTTCTCCTTTTGCTGTGTATTTATGTGGCAATCCAGGCCAAATTCCCAGCAGGCTGCATTGGGTAAACGAGGAAAGTGTAAGCCATTTACGCGGCCACTTGCTTTCTTCAACATTTCATCACGAAATTCATTGGTTTCATTGACGTGTTGTCCCGAGTTTAGCTGCCCCCTTGTTCTTTAATCCTAGATATCTGAAAGTCACAGGCTGCTTTCTCCGTGTCCTCGGGAAACAAATCACTTTATATTTTCGTGATGTAGGATCATATTTCTCTTCACCAACGTTTATAAGACGCAGTCGTTGTCAGGATTTAGACTATTTTTTTATTTAATACCATTCACAAAGACTAGGTATAGAAACGGACCTAGAACGTTGCCCTGGAAGAGGTTTAATCTATTTAATGATACTCTCAGTTGTATATAGAATCACTTCAATTTATTTGATAGAATTACGGGCTAACTTTGGGTAAAAACGTTCACAGAGAGCTCTGGCGGAGGCTACCTTTGGGGATGCCTTCACATCTCTCTGGGTTTTTTTGAACTAAGGTTCCCATATGCCGAGGCACCTCGGCCTGTTCTGAGAGGTGTATGTTCCGGGGTCACAGACCTTGGGCATACGGTAAGAGTTGTCCGCTATTCCCATTGGAATAGTCGGCCAGCTGCCTCCTAAACTCGTCGAGGCACGGAGAAGGGAATGCTGCGTCCCCACAGCAAACTCCTCTCCCGTCATCGGAAGGGCGTGGGACAAGTACCAAATGCCCGACCTACCCGATGCAGGTTTTTCTAGGGTTTTCCCTGCATTTCTTTAGGCGAATGCCGGGTAGGATCCTTAAACCATAGCCCGGGGGCCCTAGTTAACCCTTGGCTACCTTCCTCCACCCTTCCGCATCCCCCCATTAAATTCCCTTTCCTATGCTATAAGATGGGAGTTGCCACTATGTGGATTACCCTATACATAGCCTGTCTACACCAAAAAAAAAAGAATTTAGTAACACAAAATTTATTTGATTCTTAAATTAATGTTGCCAAAATATTAAACAATTCATCCACATATACATAGTGCGCACTTTAAAATAAGGAATATCTCAGGGTCCAATACGAAACAAACTAGCATGAAAATGACAATTGAATTTTGTAGAAATGTAATAAGAGACAACCGCGGGATTTAATTACGTAAACTTCAGCTGGTTTCATCGAGAAATGACGAGCGGCGTCATGTTCTCATTCATAGCATATTTGATCACCAACTCTAACCATACTCCATCTCCTCTTCCTCGACGGTCCAGTCAGTTTTAGCCAAACAGCTTGCTCTGCGGTCTCCACGCAATATCCCACATCTGCGCTGAACCTTTTCAACTTCTCTTACCACCCCGTGCGTGGTCCAGACAAAAAACTGTACCTCCAAAGAATCCGTTTCTCGGCGTAACTTTTCTTACAAAAGCAAATTCGTGTTCCATTGGTGGGCACTTTGTATTTGAATTTAAGAACAATATGGAAGTTTTATCGTCCAAAAATTATAAATGAGGTACAATATCACGCCACAATAATAATTAATATAACTCCCAATTTTCTTTCTTTCCGTTCACAATATACAACCCTTGTATCTGTCAAGCTTTTATAAGAGTCTCTCAGCAGTACGAGGACAAACGCTTTAGAGAAATTAATTACAACACAACCCAAAGAAACTTAGAAATCCTTACAGAATCAAATCATTTAATTTTCGCGGAAGTATTCGTTCCTCAAACGGTGTTGGCCACTATATAACCAATCCCCTTTCTACCATTCCTTTCTCAAATACTCCGCAATCGTGTGCTGCATTTTTGTTTTTTGTTTGCATATAACAGAAGTTAAACTAACCGACCTACAATTCCACGCTTCTTTCTTACTTTCTCTTTTATAAATTGGAACTTCTTTTCAATCCCGGCTTAAGTTCTAATTGTTAAGAGCCATATGAAAAATAGCTGGTCTTCTGTGGGGCAGTGGTTAGCGTCAATACCTCGCGTCATAGAGGTACCGGGTTCGAAATCCGTCGAGGGAATGCATGTTTTGTTTGTGTTACTATTATCGTCAACAGAGAAACTCTCGCTGGAGAGTTTCCTGTTCCTAAGCCAGCTCATTGACCCGTAGAATAATCACATTCTGATTGCCAATTATTATATGGAGAAATAAATATTCGAAATTAAATTAAACAAATATATTGTGTTTATTTTGTTATATTATCCCTTAAGTATTTCTCATATTTTGTATTTGTTTTTATTACAGTGCCTTCTGATGAAGTTCCCATGGAGATTTCGTGAACAGCATAGCTGGACCGGATCTTCAGTCCCTCGATAAAGACTTACAACTGTCTGTCGCGCAGAACTGACTTATAACGAGGAAAATTGTGCGATAGACTCCCTATTATATTATAATGAAATGTGTTTCGCGTGTGTTGACAGGTTACTCTTTACAGAAAAGTATTACAAGTAACAGTTTCTATATGTACGAAATTTTGTCAAATATTTAGTTGTTTTTTGTTGTTGTCCGATACTATATTTTTTATTAATAATTCCACGTAAACCAAAGCATAAGCCTAACACTTTCCTAACAAAAAAAACTTCATTGATTAAGTGTAATATACGTATCTCTTCGCTTCTTCTGTCGACATGTCTCTCTGTTCGGTGTAATATTAGTGTCATTGATCGGAATGCTTGAAATCTGGGCACGTATGTCCTTTCTCTTGGTGCACGCGTTACTGAATGCGATAATTTGAGCATGCATTTGTGGTCGTGTTGTCCGGAACTTTCTATGTCGTGCAACCATGCGTTTAGCCGAAAGCTGCATTGTGTAAGAGACCCACCAAGAAAGCTCATTGTTTCTCAAAGCAAAGACTGTTTTCTTTCGGTGTCATATTTTACTGTCCCGTTTCACACGGTAAACTATCTTCCGTTGAATCTTTCCAAAGGCCGAGTTTCGTGCCGTAAAGTAAATCTTTGTTTGCTTTAGATTTGAAATCCTTTCATGAATCAAATTTCATCTCGACTATGTAAACTTTGAACTAAAATACTAATCTATTATACGCTCTCAATCTGTAATCTCTAACGGGCGTTTGTGAAATTATAATAGATATCAAATATAAATAGACGTTTTTAAATGGCAACACAAGTGGCAGGCAATACCTTTCTTTTGTATTTAAGCGAAAATAGTGAGCATTTTATATTGCTATTGTAAATATTTCTTGTTATGACTCATGTTATCCTTCATTTCAAACGTGTATTTTTCATATTTGTCATAATAAACATTAATATAATTTATTCTGCTTCTTTTATTCACCTTTTTTATGTATACAAAAATTATTTTTATGTACGTCTTTATGTGTACATGAACCGCATACACTCTCAAGAAGCGACTTCAACCAGAAACGTGACTCACGATTGGGAAAAAATCACTGGTGGGGATGAAACACTCCCAGAATTCCTACGTGTGGAAAAGTAAAAATGTGACATGTAGAAATACTGCGAGAATGAACCAGATTGGTGTCGAATCCATACTTTGCAGGGTTGCTGAAGTGATGCCAGTTATGGCCTAGCTCAGTCAATATACAGGAGAGGGATGAGAAGGAATTAATAATTAAATCAAATCACCTTCCTGTGGTTTGTGTTTATTTGATACTAGCCGGTTGCCCGGCGTTGCTCGTGTACTTATTTATATAAACTCGAAAAAGTATTTAATTGAATACTTAAATATATTCCTTGAGTATTTCAGGATATAATTGTCACTCAGTCTTCATACATTACGAAATATTATATTGATGAAATTGTTAGCTAGACTCACAACTAATATAGCGCGAAAATTAACTTACATTTTCCGCAAGGATGGTAAAGTAATTCGTATTCTTCTTTATTATCATTCGATGGAGTATTGCTGTATAAAATTATATTTTTTATTTAAAGAAAATATTTCTGCTTTATTTCATTCCTGATAAAGGAGAATTTCCTTTGTTCGTTGCGTAGTAACGTCTTTCTCTCGCGTGACGTCATTGTCTCTTGGCGCGCAGTAATTTAACATTTAATGATAATGGTTTTTAATTATAATTCTTTCCACATATATGCTAGGGGTTTCTCACCCTCACAGTACCGGTTCTCGATTTTGGCAGAATACGTATACCAATTTTTGTTGCATTCTGTCCACGCGATAAAATTTGTATAAAGAACAACGTAAATACATACATACATACATACATACATACATACATACATACAAATATACATCCTTTTTTTATTATATAGATTGTTGTGGGACGCCCAGATTATTGGCAACAGTTCAAAAATTATATAATTATATCATCAGCCCCCATCAGATATGAGAAACGATGGGAAAATCTGTCCATAAAGAGCAATACTCGAGTTCCATCCATAGTTTTCGGTGGCTGAGATGAACAGTGAAACTCGCGATATTGGTTACGTAACGTATTCAGCCTCCATCGGTTTGGTACGTTATTATAAAGAGTTATTTATAAAATATTAAAAATGGCCGCGAGGTTACTGTGTAATTAATTCCTATTCACATATAAGTTTATAAGAATATAAGTTTGGGTTAAAGACGTACACAGCTATGTCCCAGTCATCAATTGATATATGTATATGTATATGTATATGTATGTATATATATATATATATATATATATATATATAATATTGATGTGCTTTAAAATATTCTATAAACTAAAAGTTATAGCTGCATTTCCATGGTTTGTCAAAAGGAAATTACTTTATTTTTATACATTATGCTTCAACATAAACACGATTGGTTGAATTACTCCATCCCGATGAGTAAAAATGAAACTATAACTTCAATATGTATTGATTGACACAAGGTTTGCACCTAAAGGTTTAAACATGATTTTATTTTAATATTTTAAATAGTCTTGTGTCTGTACGCACAATAAATTGCATTTGAATTTAAATACAAAATAAGAAGATTGTAAATTAAATCTACAAAAAAGGTTTCACGAAATTTTTAGTGTCAAAGTACTATTTTTATGAACATTCGTCGGATGCAAACCTTGTCGTCACAGGTTAATTCTCTCGGATAATATATGATGTGAATTAAGTTAAGTAACTCTCGTGTCTTAGATCGGACTCTTTAACTTTATCCCTGAATGAGAACAGAGTTAATATCGTCAGCCATCCTCTTCTACCCCTCCAAATCTTTCCGATCTGTATTACCCGAGCTAACGTCGTAAATCCCAACAAGTAGGCTTGTTTCATATTTAATCTTTTTTGTTTAGCTTCCAACCTAAATTGATTTATAATAATTAGTAGTAAAATTTCAATAAATAAACGTTATTCACAATTTCGTCGAAACTTTCAACAACACAAAATCAGTAAACTTATTACAAATAATAATGTAATCAATTACGTGAAACTGAATGTATATTTAATAATAATAAGGCCGAATACGGACAGTTTAGAATAATACTTTGAATTATAATATTATATCGTATTGAATGTGTTACACATTTTGAATGTATCATAAAAGGAACTAATCATTCGATATTTCAATTTTTTATATGTTACGAAAAGCTAATATTCACTTCTATGTCGCTTAGTGGAAACGGTCAACGAAAATGGTTTACTATAGATATAAATGTCCTTTATTTGAAAAAACATGTAATGAATACTTTTCGTCTAACATTTCCATTAGTTTGGCTCATTATTTATTTTCTTCAAATTTTATCTTCACGTCACCTATTTACAGATAACTAGCAGCGTTAACGATTCTTTTAGTTTCTTCCTGTACCTACTGTACACAAGAAGCCTGGTCGCAGAATCGTATTTATCTCCATTAACCAATAAAGAGTTCATATAAATTTGTTCTGAAGATTTTTAAAAAGTCGTACAATTGTTTTTAATAATTGCTATTTAATGTTCGACACTGTACTTACAACTATGAATTGAGTAATGGATAAGGGAAAGGAAACGTTTCATGTTCCGTATTGTAAAGTATTTTTTGTTAAATTATCAAAATTTGTTATTGTTAAAATAAAATTTTACTTCTCAACTCAACATTTATTTTTATTTCTACATATTAGCGACCAACAAATTGTTACATGTTCGTTATATAACTATTTTTTAGATTTTGTTAAATACATTGATTTGGATTAAATATTTTAGTAGGGTTCTGTTGCAGTTATGGCAAGTAGGCGGACGGATCCTGAAAAAGAGGAAGCAATGTGTTAAACATCAATTTTGGCTCACGTTAAATGAAAATACAAATAGTGTTTATAGTTATCTCAGGCGAGCGAAAAGTAATTTATATTTTCTTGGATATTTGTCTGCAATGGGTGTAAAGAGGGAAAAGAGGAAAGCGATTACAAAATAAAATATTATTAAGTATTTAACATATGATATTAAGGTCAAAGTTAATGGCGACTGGTGCATATGTGCTACAGGACATTAACTAATTTAGGAAGAATGCATTTTTCTTAATTTGAATAACCTTCATAAAGATTGTTTTTCAACAGCGTGAATTTCTGCTTCGATCTCGAAGACTCTAAACTTCCCACCTAGCGGCGCACTCGTTCCCGCTAATGCAGCCATCCGGCCATGTCAGTGCTACTCGCGGCTGTAGATCGATTCCTTTTGACTGTAATAACAAATGCACGTGCGTAGTATACCGTTTCAGTCCCCAGCACCACCCGTAAAGCTCGAAAAACCGCCACTTCTTTCTGTACTCCCGACAGACAACACAGAGCCGCGCCACGCTACGATAGAGAGACGACATAAGCAACGAGATCAAAATAAATTTTAATCATTTAGTAATTAAAAATCTTTTTGTAAAGTAGTTTATATTTTCAAAACAAAAATAGTATTAGTACATTTTTGGAAGTATTTTTTTTAAATAAATCACAATCAAAGGAAAAAAAACATTTAAGGTCCATCATAGTACGTTAATCAACCACACGACCCTGCATATAATACTGCCATCTTGCGTGGATTGTTCCAAAATTTAACTTTCTTTAAAATAGTTAAGTGTTATATAATTGCGTGTCAACTTCGTGCTAAATTTTTCCACTTTTAAACTTAAGGCATTAATGGAAACTATGTAGACGAAATTGGAAGTGGATCGGGCCAGAGTATTGGTAACGTTATCTCTGTTGTCGTATTATTTATTATACGTAGTTATCGTCGTAAAAGAAATGGTTGCACATAACGTAAAAAAACTCACGAGCCACCACTGGTCAAAGTTGTTAAAAAGAAAAATACGATATACTGTGTGCGGTCTTTCACCGCCCCTCTCCATCATTCCGGGTAACAATCACCTATTGTCCGCTTCACAGTAGCTGGCCACATGCCAAAATCCCTGAAAACCGTCCCACAAGCAGCAAGTCGTTCCTGAACCTGCCACGTCACCGGACTCAACTGAGTTCAACGTAGCAGTTCACAAAATATATATTCATTTCACTCCTTTGCTTGGATCATTAATTGGCCATACATGTCCGAAAACCAAAACTACACGACGCATCGTATCTTAAGAGGCCTGTAAACGAGCAACTTTTAACGGCAATACCGGACGCGCAATATTGTTCTAAATCCAGCAATATTTTCAACAATATTGCCAGCATTTTAAGTACTCGCCGGCGTGTTGCAGGAAACACTGGCCCTGTGTCGAAAATACGAAAACATTGCCGGGCCACAATAGTTCCCAGACCTCACCTGGAGGTCTCTGTAGTCAATCAGCTGTGTTAACAATTTGAAGAACCTTCATAATGATTGTGTATTAACAGCGTGAATTTCTGCTTCGATCTCGAAGACTTTAAACTGCCCACCTTGCGGCGCACTCGTTCCCGCTAATACAGCCAGCCGGCCATGTCAGTGCTACTCGCTGTACACACTATTCCTGACTAATAACACATGCACGTGCGCAGTATACCGTTTCACTCCCCTGCACCACCTGTAAAGCTCAACAAACCGCCACTTCTTTGTACTGTCGTCCGACATTCTGATGAAATTTTTAAATAAGTAATTGTTAAAAATTAGTTCGTTGCTTAAATTGTGAAGTATTTCTCGTTTGGTAAATAAGGTCGAATCCAGGGTCTTCTCTGCTTTAATGATTAGAAATTTTTTATCACAATTAACGCTGCGCTAATAAGTACTTAATTTTGAGCCATTATTATTGTACTACGTGCATTCGGGAAAATCTCGGACTACTCTGGGGCCGAAATATTGCCGGGATATACTAATGTGTGTGACTGACCGATTATTGACCGGACATATTTGCCGGCAACACATTGTCGGAAATGTTGCCGGCCACAGTTACCTAAAATATTGCCAGAAATGTGGAATTTTTGTTGCCCTATCGGAGACGTTGTTGGAGAGCAGTCTGTAGAATCTGTGTGTATTCATTCTTGAGACTGCAGCTAACGTAAATTGAATTGTCTGGCCTACCAAGGACGCTGCCATGGATAATGATGTAAACTAGTCTGTTTAAACCATATGGATGCAACAATATCCAGATAACCCTATATATTATGATTATGACTATTATAACATCTATATGTAGAAATATTCTGTTTTAGTTGGAACGAAACTTGTATTTTGTTTTGTACGTAATATCCATTTTGTCTGACTTTATCACCTAATTTATTTATTTTCAAAACAATTGTTTACTCAATGTATTACTATATGATTTTAATTTTCAATGATGGCCAGTTTGAAACGAAGAATTGATATTAAAGGTATAAGAAAGACATTTGTCGGATGTCGAAAACCTAATAAACGTTCATAAATCAATAACAATAAAGGGTGATATGGTAAATATAAGACCTTTAATGCAAAAATACTGCCGTGTAATTTTGTCAAATGTATGCCCAGTTATCCCTAACGAGATTATTGTGCTAGAACTAGAAAAGCTAAATATAATTCCAGACTCTAAAATATCGGATATTAGAATACGTACTGGTGATCGAAGATTTTCTCCCATTAAAAGTTTCAGAAGACAATTCTTCATTAACGCAGATAAGCTAAATTCCCTTCCGGATTCGATAATGATGCAATAAGAAGTCACTAGCTATAGGGTGTATCTAGCAGCGGAGAACGAGAACTGCTATCACTGTAAAAGTCCCGGCCATATCGCGATAAATTGTCCTAATAGAGATGCAATACTGCAGAATAATCTGACTGCAAAATTCCCAACTAACTGCATCTACGAGCTCGACGATCCAAGCTGATAAGAAAGACGACAGTAATCCTGAACATAAGACAAGCACTAATACACCCAAGAAAACCAAACAAAACATTCAGGATCATAAATATAAGGCGCTTAGTCAATCATTAGGCCCACTAAAAATATTATATGAAGAAGAAAGCAGTGCTCCACCTATCCCTTTGGAACAGTTAAAGACTCTTATAATAAATGCTATGGACTCAAAGAACCCAAGAACCATTATTAGAGATTACCAAATATCCTCTACATCATTCATAAATGTATTTCTTTTTACCCACACTTAAATGATAAAACGGCAAAAAGTAGAAAAAAAAGCTCGTAAATGTAGTCAAGAAATAAGAGACTGATTCATATTCAGAAGCAGACGCCTCTTCCTAATAAAAACAAACTGTAACTACAGTTCAGTGGAATCTGCAACAGTCGCAGCTTCAAATAAGTTAATATAATTAATTATCCTATTATTATGATAAATAATTAACAAATGTGAATTGTAAAATGTAAATGTAAAAAACCCACATTTTGAAATTTTTCAAACTGTTCAATTGTATGTGTAGTATTGGAATCAATGTGAATCGCAGCATACTTACGTAAACAAGCACTATTTGTAATTATTTATGGGTCGCCAATGACAAAGTTGCTAACGCGACCGTTATAAACTTTTAATAAAAATAAAAAAAAGTCATTTGTGTGCATATTAAAAATGGAAAACCTCATATACACATATTTAATTACAAAACTATGTTAGATATTACCTCATTGCTCGTATTGTATTCTGAATGGTATTTTATTCTGTAACAAATAAGTTGTTTACAGAATTTCTTTGATTATTTCTTACAGTAATTGTATATCTATGTCTAGATATTTCAATGGGCTAAAAAACTTAATTTTCATAATTTTTTAGCGTAACAGGCTACATGAGGGTAATCCACGTGGTAGCAACTCCCTTGTAATAGCATAGGAAGGGGTTTGAAAGGGGGGATGCGGAAGGTAGAGGAAGATAGCCAAAGGTTATCTAGACCAGTGATAGGGACAAACCCCCAGAAAACGTGCATCAGGCATTGGTTACTTGTCCCACGCCCTTCCGATGGCGGGATAGGGGGTTTGCTGTGAGGACGCACCATGAACTTCTCCGTGCCTCGACCAGTTCAGAGGGCAGTTGACCGACTGTTCCAATGGGAACAGCGAACAACTCTTACAGTATGCCCAAGGTCTGTGACCCCGGAACATACACCTCTCAAAACAGGCCGAGGTACCTCGGCTTGTGGGAACCTTAGTTCAAAAACGCAGAGGCATCCGTCATTCCAGTGGATTCACCTGCCAGAAAAACTCGCAGGCTATATCTTTCTCATCTTTCTTACGACGTGTGAGTATGTAAATTTGTATGTGTGTATGTTTCGCATACAAATCTACACCCGTGGAACAAATTTCACTAAATTTCGTACACGTGTTCTTTGCGACCAGGAAACCAACACTGCGTGGGTGCGACACGTCTACCACCTCCAGCAGCGGGGGTGGACATGGCTGGAAATTTTCAAGCATGCCAAAACGGTCGATATTTGAGTAGGATAAATATTTTTCGGGGTCGAAGAGATTGATAATGTTTCTACCGTTGTGATGTTATCTGTGTATCATTTCAACTCCTTTAAGGTTCAAAATGTTTGATTTCGGATAAAATAACTAAACTCAGCGGCTTCTAAAACTCTGGGTTCGACACCAGTCTTGGTAGTTATCTCAATTTGTTGTCACACGCTTTCATCCCACTTCATACCTGTCCTCTTGCCTATATGGGATGAAATTCGAAACTAAAAGCATCGAGAGTGGCATTATGAATCTTACCGACCCCGTAAACTATTTATTTGGCACCAATATAGGCAGTTATGCCATATTGTGTATTTTTAAAATGACACCCACTTCTACTCTCACCTATATGGGTGCTAGAGTTATAGTAATTCCGCAAGGTTGTTCGTGGATCATAAGTGATACGTGTACCAAGTTTGGTTGAAATTGTTCCTCGCATTAATGAATAACTTTATTTAAAAGTGTTCTTCAATATTAATATTAAACCTTATACCGAAAAAACTCACCTTCAGGGAAAATGTATCATCGGGAAAATGACCTGTCGAGAATACGTCAATCGGGATAATGCACTGTCGGGCAAATGACAATCGGGATTTTGTCCTGTCGGGCAAACGCCAATCGGGATATTGTTGTCGTGAAAACGTGCATCGGGCAAGTGTATGTCGGGCAAACGTCCGGATCTCGCGTGTGGAGGGGTTTTACATAAAATAACGCAAAAACAACCGAGATGCGAGTCAAATCCGGGTTTATGGAAGTGTCTGAGATGAATTATGACATTCAACTTTTTGTTTAACCCACAGTACAGGAGGTGGACGGAATTTTTATTCTTCCGATGATATATTCGTCGAACGAAACTTTTTCGGGGTCAACGAGTTCAATCCCTTTCGACATGAGCATGAGCACAATTAGGGATAGGGATTCGAGGTGCGTTACATAAAAACAACGCAAAAGCAAACGAAATTGCAGCGAAATGGGAGGGGGTGTGGTTGTTATATGTCAATCCGGGTAACGTCGGAAATTAAATCAATTTCTAAATTATTCGATTATTCTATTAGTAGCGGGATATTGTGGTCAGGCTATTGTAAGAAAATTTGAAAAGTCAGCATAACGTAAGAATGCGGAGAATCGAGTGTTTCCAGTCTGTATTGTAGACGGCGGCCTGAATGAAAGAAAGGCGGTCTATGAATTTGCTCAAAGCATAAGTGTTTTCACTTTCAAAGCGCGCCTGTGATGTTAATAGATGTGACGAAATATAGGCCTACACTCTGCTAGTAGAGATCAACATGGAAAGATAGAATGACAAGTTGCTTAGAGATTCGACTTATGGACGTTGGTCGGAGAGATGGAAGGTTGCATTGTGCCACATATCTTTTGATGGAGGTCAACATGTAAAGATCAGTTGACACAGTTTCTGCGCAAATGACATACAAATTCATGAAGCGTTCCACATTTTTAAAACAATTTTGAAGTAATTGTTCACAAACCACAGAAAACTTATCGTCTGTGGTGGGCGAAAGATTGGATTCTGTATTCTGACTGAAGTGTTATGCATAAAGTGTGTGTGCAACTTAATGCACATAATAGCCATTTTAAAATCAAAAGTGATTTAATACATTTTGTGGTTAAGCTAAAAAGAAAATTTTTAAAATTTTGTGAAAGAATTGGAGTGACACGAGGACTGTTCTCACAGTTGGTATGTAAAGTAATTATATTAATAAAATATTTTGTAAACATTTATTGGAATAGTCGGACAGCTGCCTCCTAAACCGGTCAAGGCACGGCGGGGGACAAGCTGCGACCCAACAGGAAACCTCTCTCCCACCATCGGAAGGGTGTGGGACAAGTACGAAATGCCCGACCTACCTGATGCAGGTTTTTCTCTGCATAACTTTGAGGCGAATTGCCGGGTAGGATCCTTAAACCATAGCCCGGGGGCCCTAGTTAACCTTCCTCTACCCTTCCGCATCCCCCCTTTCAAATCCCTTTCCTTTACTATAATTATATTTATTTATTTGAAGGAATTAAACATAGTTTACAATTTAATCGATTTTCATCTGGTTAGGATTAATTTAATAATAATATAATCAACATTAAATCAAATGTAAATGATTAATTATTGATCGATTGATTTATATGTGAATGCAAATTATTTATTTCTGTAAACACTAAAACGTTTAATTTTATTACGGATGATTTGTATTTATTTCTGGTCCTTAAAATATAGCCCGAGAGTCCTAGTTAACCCTTGGCCACCTTCCTCTGCTCTTCCGCATCGCCCCTTTCAAATCCCTTCCTATGCTATTAAAGGGGAGTTGTAAACTATGTGGATTACCCTATACATAGCCTGTCTACAACTCAAAAAAAAATTGTAAAATTTTCATACAGTCAGATTGCATTTTGATATTTTAAGACAAGTTAAGTAAAACTTGTAAATTCATTTAAATAATTTCGTATTTTTCTATAAATTTACTAACCTATAACTGTTTTGAGGCCCGATAAAGTGATCCTATAAATAAGCCGTGGCATAATTTGTATAAAAACTATATAAAAATTTTGTATAAAGAATTTATATGTAATTTTTAATAAATATCAGAATTTCAAATTGAAGAAAATGATGATTAATCATTTAGTTTATAAAAAATCCATAGATTAAATTTTCCTTTCAAAGAGTTGTTAAAGTTAAATTTGAAAAATTAAATTGGCAATATAATTTATAAATATATAAACAATATCGTTTTGCTGTCCCAAGTGAAATTTAACAGTGGAAAGTGTATTTCTTCATAAGTACTTTATTATTCGAACCGGTTTCTAAATCGTGTTTAGGGTCTTCGAACTGACTGACGCTTTCTATATCTTGTTTTCAGAAATTATTACGATTTGACATTCGTCTAAAGTTGATTTAAATTAAACGTTTCGTTCCTAATGACGCAGTTTGTCCATCACGTGATGCAATGTTGCCTAATCAATGAAATGAGTCAGGAGAAAGTCAAATGAAAATGGGGGAGGACCTGTAAGTCATAAAAGCACTTGCCTGGATGCTATTAGGCCGTAATACAGTTCGTCTGAGAGTAAAGACTTGCTGTAAACGATATGCGCTTGGCCGTGGGTTCGCCTGTGTAATCATGATAACACGGCTCGCAATAAATGACCGACTCGGAAACGCGAGAACAGCTTTCTAAGGGCCTGGGGCGAGGTTGCCCTGGAAGTCCTGGAAACTACGCAGACACACGACCACGTCCACGTCCACTCCGCTGTTATTAACGCCGCGGAAAAATTACGCCAGGCGTTGCGTAACAGATGGAACTATGTCCGGCTTTCTCCTGATATGCTGTCGAGCGGACAGGCTCTCATATTATCCTCTATATTAAATATAAATCTGTAACTAATACTCAGGAGGCCTATCCACAATTTTTTTTATTATACTAAAATAAACTGTACTTGTAAAAATACGAAACGAAACATATGACAAGTATAGAGTCGAAATAATAAGAAAAAACGCAATAGTAATAATACCTACATAAAATTTAATTTTACCAAATAAATTTGGAAAAGTTGCACTACAGATTTAGTATTTCCAATTAAACGAGGGTGGTCCTCAAAATGGTAAATAAATTCTAAACAAGCCAATTCTTGTAGGATAACCATGCAGGAATTTTTATTCCGTAAACAAAGTTGGCTTATAAAGTATTTTCTGAGTACAACAAAGTAACAATTCTTTTATTAAATAATGGATTCAATATTACATTTAATATTATATCCTTTTAAATCAACTTTTTTGTAAGAATATAATTCACAATGTTGAATCCAATTTTTATCATCTTAAACTTAATATGATTATCTCATTTAAATATAATTAACCTGAAGAGAAAAATTAGGGATGAAACGTCCTGTAGTTTTTATTTACTTGCTAAGAAGTGCATTGTATATTTTATTTGATTCAATGTAATATTCAATCTAATTTGTTAATAAAATTGTTTCTGGCATTATTGGCCACTCAATATTATATATTTATTAATACTTAAATTTAAAGTTGGCTTAAATTCAAACTAAATACTGCATATGAAGAAATCCATATTTGTAAAAATAAACGAACAAAGTTCCCATACCAACAATACTGCCAGAGAATCTAGACTAGATTCGAATGCACTACCACACAACGGGGGTCACATCACGGAGTCATGGCCGGAGATTCGATTGAAATAAACAGACACGTATATAGTGATATGAGGACGCGTACGAGTTGGAACTACGATTTTGATGCATTTTAGGCTTTTTGTGCTTTGTTGAGACACTCGTCGGTTAATGTTATTATTTGTTACCGTAAACAGAAACAGAACTGTTAGAATTCTATTGCAAACAACTCGTTCTAGAATTTCGAAAAAGTTGAGTTCAATCTTATATCAGGTGTTCCTGTATTTTAAGGAATTAATCAGGTACATGATACCCATGAAGATATAATATTTTCTTTTTTTGTTTTTTATAGTAACAGGTTACAGGAAGGTAATCCACATGGTGGCAACTCTCGTTTAATAGCATAGGAAGGGATTTGAAAGAGTAGACGAAGGTAACCAAGGGTTAAATAGGGCCCCCGAGCTATATTTTAAGGATCCTACCCAAAATTAGTGTAAAAGTGATGAAAGATAAACCCTAGAAAACCTGCATCAGGTAGGTCGGGCATTGGGTACTTCACAACGTCCATCCGATAGCGGGAGAGGGGATTGTTGTGGGGACGCAGCATTTCCTTCTCCGTGCCTCGACCATTTTAGGACTGTTCCAATGGGAAGAGAGGAACAACTCTTACCGTATGTGTCCCCGGAACATACACCTCTCAAAACAGATCAAGGTACCTCGGCTTGTTCAAAAACGGAGAGAGGACATCGAGTTGTGTATATGTGAAGATAATTATTGTAATAATTAAATAAATGTGGGCTCTTTAAAATAAAAAGATTATTAAGGGAAAACAATTAAACAAATTTATTAACAATTTTAAATACGCATATAAATTACAAAAAATATTTGGGATCTCAGGGTCTTCAACTGGGTTTGATAAATGGGTGAATTCATACAATCAAATTACATTTAGCTTTTATGGAACTTAATGCGTCTGAAACATAGACGAACTTTGTTGTGGAAGAAATAATACTACAGATTGAATTTAAACAGTTTTAAATTTCATCAGGAATTAACGATCTCATTTTATCGATAATTAAATAATTAAAATTAAAGAACGATCTGACTTTTATCTTTTAAAAACGGTTTACAATATGATTTTAAAGTTTTTCTACTTACGGCCGCCCAGGTCTCATTTTAGGTTTTTCGTGCACAAAATTTGGGGATATCACTGATTCTAGTACTCACAGACTCTAAATGTCAACAAATTCTAATTGGCGTAGTTTTGTTAGTTGGTCTGACACAAATTAGTAGATTCTCGATGCTTTGCTGCAACCTGGATTTGATCTCGTGTAGTTGGAAATGTACTTCCTTGGTTTGTCTATGGCCAGCAGGTTGAATTTATGCTCGGCCACCGATTACAACATTAGTTTCACTCTTTCCTTCCCGACTGAAGATTGCTTTACTTTTCAATATTTTAATGCATGTTTGTAACTGCTATCAAACTGTTCTACTTGCGGTCCGCTGCCCGACTGCAAAACTTTTTATAATATGAAAATTTTTGGTCTTTACACCTCGCTGTTCTATGCCTGACTGCACATTCCTGACTCTATTACTTTTGTACAAAAACTTTGTTGGTCCTTATGCCTCGCCGTTCTTTGCCTGACTGTCCGTTCGTCTCGTAGATTTTGAGCGCGTAGAACCTCAACAATGTTTTCTTTGCTTCGCCGAATTGTTGCGGCGTCCGCTCTATATCCTCTAATAATGAGTCCTCTACAATCCAACTTTCCAATTAGAACAATGTCTTAATTACCAATTACTACATTATATATAATACCTGTGATTATCAAATTTTTAATTTTGGATTGTTTCTAATATTCTAGTGTTAATAATTAAAACAGTAAAATTGGTTTTTCCATTATATAATGACTATTGTAACTATATATTTTTATCAAAGATTGAAGTCTTTCCCGATGTAATTGTTCCATAAACTTCACCTAGAAGATGACGAAAGAAGATTCTAGTCGTTGCAACGTCGCATTTAAATATGCTACACCCGAGTGTAATCCGAGAACTGTTTATGGTATATATTTGATTGTGGATATAATTTTATGGGTCTCAACCCGGGCCAATTATTTGTTAAATAACAAAGTTTCGACGACAAACTCCGCCATCGTCATCAGGTTAACAGTTAACGAGAATTATATCTACAACAGATTCACCGGGAAAGCCGTCGCTCTCTCTATATTTTATAGTAAATTTTTTACATATTCACTTATAAATTTAATATTTGGACATAAGGTGTTCATGGTGTTAAGACGGAAGCTCTTTTAACTGGTAAATTGAATAAATAATCCTTGAAGAAAGTGTGAGTCTTTTATTTTGCGACTGTAGTTAACCTAGGATTTGAATGAATAACCAAAAATAAATACAAATCATCCGTAATAAAATTAAAATTTTTAGTGTTTAAAGCAATAAATAATTTGCATTCACATATAAATCAATCGAGCAAGAATTAATTGTTTACATTTGATTTAATGTTGATTATATTATTATTAAATTAATCATAACTAGATGAAAATCGATTAAATTGTAAACTATGTTCAATTCCTTCAAATAAATAAATATAATTATTTACGAAATGCTTCCTCTAAAAATTTATACCTTAAAGGTAGTGTTAATCGATAGTTTGACTCCTATTAACTATTCGTAGTGGTTGGGATATTCTAAAAAATTATCTTTCAAATTATCATTTCAATTTCGATTTATTTTAAATTATATTTCATTTAACATCTATGTAATTTATGGAGTTCACAGATACACCCTTCCCGCACGTCATCAAATTTATTTCAACCCGTTCACGTGAATAGCGCTGTCGTAG
This sequence comes from Zhengitettix transpicula, assembly GCA_037074705.1. Classification (NCBI taxonomy): domain Eukaryota; kingdom Metazoa; phylum Arthropoda; class Insecta; order Orthoptera; family Tetrigidae; genus Zhengitettix; species Zhengitettix transpicula. The sequence continues at coordinate 116,063,937 of CM073592.1, read as the reverse complement.
TCATCAAGATGGCTGCTGCACTTGACATTCGTCAAAAGTATCGTGCTGTTATAGAATTTCTGTGCTGTGAAACATCCACAAGAGGTTGAAAAGGGTAGTTTGAAGATGCTACTGTCGACCGCAGTAGTTAAGCTCGTTTCACATTTACCCGACAATCGGCTAAACAGCAGCAGATTGACTGCAGAAAGATTAAAAAATTTATGATACGTTTCACACTAGGTGTCGTTGTCGTTCACCCTGCAGCCGACAGTCATCCAGGTTCTCCTACTGCAGAGTCCCGGCCGTCGTCCAAGTGCGTCAGCCTAGAGGGTGATTAAGTTGTGGAGCGTTTCACATCTACCGGCCCGATTCGTCTAGTCTACGTTTTTCCTGCTTCATCATATGCGTTCTTTAAGTAAAATATTTTTGTACTTATAATTTTTCCATTATCATCACATAGGATGTACAACTACTTATAAGTTTAATTCATGATCGACTCGTTTTGTAGGACAAAAACAGAGAAATACATAAATACAGATTGCAGAAGTTTGCACGGAATTAAGAAATGGATATGAAAATATGGATGATAAAGAAGAACGGAATATGGAGAGTACAATACAATACCTATATTGATTTTGTTAAAACTAATTTTAACAGCCTGGAAATTCTGGTACTTCCACAAAAATATATTTATTAAGCACACATTTTGCCAGTTTTGTTTTCCCATATATTAAATGTAAGACATCTGCCATTTTACTGAGTCCGTGTGAGTTAAAAAGTAATCATCATCGCTTTTCTTACGTTATTTTCTGAAATTCCTCCACACACTCATCCACTTCTCATTGTACTTCTAAAGCCAGTTATAGACAAAGTATCCGTCCCTTTCAAGAATAAAATTATGTAAAACTTTACAAGCCTTTACAATATCAATTAAAGATGTAAGTTTATAGTTCTGTGAAAAATTCCTCCATATTTTAGACATTCTACAAACTTTATAGCTCTCGAGACGCGATAATTAAAAACTCTGTTTGGATTGACATTAAGCGTCCACTAAACAGTCGAATTCATTATTTATTTTTCTTAAAATTTTAGAATCAATCTGAAAAGTTCGAAAGTAGGTATGAAATAGTGGTGGTTGAATTTTTATTGTATGTTTTCTTTTACGTCTGACGTATATATATATATATATATATATATATTGGTATATATGTATATATATATATGGATTTTATTTTAATTTAATTAGATATTAGCAAGTGTTGAGAACTTGACAAGTTGGAATTTGACCAGGCGCCGCCGTGACGGAGAGATAATCCCTAAGGTCTGGTCTTAGGCACGTAGGCTGTTGACCCTCGGAAGTTACCTGGACTGTCACACCGTGGATAAAGGCTCACCAAAAATTCCAGAAATTGAATTAATACGTGACTGCCTGAACCAATCACATTTCTTGGTTCAGAAAAGTTCGATCCAAAGATGATCGAGACCATCGATATTTCACAACCAGCGAAGGGGCTGTAAAGCAAGTGTAGAGAGATTCCTCGACGAACCGACGCCAGGCACGGACGTACAGCCCCAAACTTGCATCATCCAGAGGACTCGGAGAGATCGAGGGTGCCACATGATCACGGCCAGAGATCAACGCGAGGTAACTGCCAAGTGTCTCAATCCTTGACGCGCCTGGGGGAATTACCGTAAACCATGGTTTAACTTGGGATTTAAGGGATCCGATTGTTTTGCCCGGCTAACTGAACACTGTATTTTGTATTTTAATTTTAATTGTCCATGTTCAGTTAAATGACTAATAAATATCCCTTTATTTCATCATTTAATAAAACTACCACTACAGCAGATATATTTTATTATAATAAATAAATATCAGATAAATATAACTTACTTTTTTTGCGATTGTGATTTGCAACATTTGTATAGGGGAATAAATTTCCTGAATGGCGTGTTGTGGCTTTGAATGGATTTTTCTATCCGTGTAAGACAGGAATGGGATGAAGGGGCATACAGCAATAACAACATGGGATGAAGGGGCATGCAGTAATAACAACATGGAAGCACCCCGAGATTGGAGTCGAATCCGGGGTTATGGAAGTGGCAGTGGTTAAGATGAGGATCTGCCTTTAGGAGTGGGATGTGGAAGGGGAAAAGTTTACCTTAAAATCTTAAATATTTTTCGTCCAAATATTGTACGCATGTTCCTTTCGAACAAAATTAAACACTATGTGGGTCAGACACAACTATCACCACTGCGGTGGTAGTGGACAGAGGTGGAAATTTTGAAACATGCATAAATCAGCGATATTTTCACAGAATAAAATATTTCTCATCATCAATGACATTTATAGTGTTTCTTTTGTTGGCTTTCCAACTGCTGCAACTACTATATCCGCTTTAGAACAATAATCGTCTAAATTCTTACTTTGTGAATGTAAAATGGTAACTGTACAATTTTCCTGCAACAATAAGTGAAACATCGGCTTACCCACAATATTTGATCTGCCAATTATTACCGCGTTTTTACCGGACAGATTATTTTCAACTGACTTAATTAAATACAAAGAACCTCTTGGAGTACAAGGTATCAGACAATTTTTTTCACCTTTAACTAATCTACCAAAATTCTCATCATGAAAGCCATCTACATCTTTTTTAACACTTACTGTATTAATTATACTGCTTGCACTGATGTGCTTTGGCAAAGGCAACTAACTAAAATTCCATGCACAGATGGATCTTGATTTAATGTATTAACTTTTTCAATCAATTCATCTTCTGAGGTACTATCATGCAAAACAATAGTTTCAGAACTTATGTCTATTGATTCTGCTTTTCTTTGTTTATTACGAACGTAGACCTGACTTGCTGGATTGCTACCCACAAGAATTACTTTAAGACAAGGAAAATCATTACACTCTTTCTTTAAAATATCAAATTTTTTTTATAGCTCCTCACAGAGATCATTTGCTATTTTTTTACCGTTAATAATAATTGACATTTCCTTGCCACTCCTTGAAGTCAAATAAATTCAATACTTTACCAACAGAATGATTTACAATTTCATCCAAAGATTTTGGTTTAGTATAAAAAGCAGGCATCGGCGGAGCAATAATTGCTCCCATCTCCGTTAGTTTTAAGATATTTCGTAGATGTCCAAGATGTAGTGGAGATTCTCGCACCATAAGAATTAATTTTCTTCTTTCTTTTAGAGTTACATCTGCAGCCCTTGTTAATAGATTGGAAGTTACCCCCGATGCTATTTCAGACATTGTTTTCATAGAACATGGAGCAATAACCATACCTGAGGTTTTAAACGAACCGATTGCTATTTTTTCTCCTATTTTTTCTTCAGAATAGTAAAAATCGTCAAGCGATATAATATCTTCAAGTTTTTCTTTAATTTCACGAGCTATAGTTATTTTTCCAGCACTTCTGATCACTAAATGAGTTTCATGATTGGTATTTTTTAGTGCCTCTAGAATCCGTACACCGTAAATAGAGCCAGATGCTCCACTTATTCCAATTACAATCCTACTATTCACCTTCGTAATTCATTAGCAATGCAATTCCCAATGGTTTAAAATTTTTACTTTTTCGGATGCGTGTTAAGAGGTGCTACATTAAAAATAATACGAAAACAACCACAATTGGTGTCGAATCCGGGGTTATAGAAGTCGCTAGGTTTATTTGTGAAATTCTACATGCTGGTTAATTCGTAGTTCTTCTAACAAGGAGGGGGTGGAAAGGGAATATAACGTTCCGCGTACAATCTTGAAAACATGTGCAGCGAATTTGATAAAATTATTACAGACTAGCTGGGTGCCCGGCGTTGCCCGAGATGTCCCGATACATTTTTAGCGTTATTTCCTTGTAACCCCCTCCACCGCCACCGTTTAATGCGCATCAACCCTCGTGCCACAATGGGTTAAAATTAATAAACATCACATGGATAGAAATACTATAATTCGAATTAACCCGGAAAAATATTTATGCAACGCAAATATCGTACATTTTAGCAGGTTTGAAGGTTTCCACCACCGTCCACCCATGCTCCTGGGGGTGGTGGGCGTGTTAAACCCGCACATTGTTTGTTTCCCTGTCGCAAAGAAAACGTTGTCGAACTTCGGTGAAATTGCTTCGAGGATGAAGATTTGTAAGCGGAACATACCCATATGCATACCCACATGTATACACACATACATACCCGTATAAGACAATTTTACATAATATATATAGATAGATATACATACACTATTTAAAACAATTATTAAATTTGTAGACATATAATTTTTCGATCTGAAATTAAACTATTTGTTGGTTTTAGCAATCTGCAGTTGGTAGCATTGTATAAAATTAATGCAAAACATTACGAAATACGCTGTCTTCAATAAAAAAATATCAATTTTGAACATTTAAGTATTGTTTTTATCATAATTCTATGTATCTTCCAGTGCGTATTGCAAGATATAATTGGGAAACATATTGGTCCCTGATCCCGTTAAATATTCCACGTCAAAAGTCAAGTTATTTAAAAGAAAATTAATGCCATGGATTGTATAACCTTTCATAATAAATTATATTTATCACTCGATGTGGTATTGGTAGATTTAATTATACTTATTATTCAATCAAAATATTTTTGCTCAACTTCATTTCTCAGAAATTGAATATCTATAACGTCGTTCCCAAAAATGGAAAACAAATATTGCTATCCTAACCTCAAATTTTTGTTTCACGACACAAATTGCACACAATAATTTGTTTACATTTATACAAGTTTATAGAAATACGTTGCGTAAAGTATAATTTATTGTACTTTTAATTCAATTTAAATGTTCCTATTTCTGTATATACCTTTGACTGATAGAGCATTAATTGAATAACGACCATAAAAACTTTCGGAGTTTCGTACGTCATTTTCAATACTTTTATAGTTACAAAAATATAATTCAGCAGTCGTACCTTAGGCAAATCTTATTATCTTCTGAAATATTATACAGCATACAATAGTACGTTATATTATGAAATTTTATAAATCTCGACCGACACACATTTGAATGTATTATAAGGCGCCATATTGTCTTTATCAAAGATAGCGGAATCATTAACTATTTCAAATTAACTTTACGCAAGGATGGTAAAGTGTTTCGTATTGTTTTTTATTACTATTCGATGGAGTAATACTGGAAAAAATTTTACTTTTTATTCAATCAAAATATTTCTGCTTCATTTCATTACGAAATACAGAACTATATTTAGGATGCGTCAATGTCTTGAAAACTTATGACGTCGTCGTCTCGCGCAGTAATTTAACACTAATTCGTAACTTATTCCAATTATAATTATTTCCACGTTTATTCTAGGGGTTTCTCACCCCCACAGTACCGGTTCTCGATTTTGGCAGAATATATATACCAATTTTTGTTGAATTCTGTCTACGCGATAAAATTTGTATAAAGAACAACGTAAATACATACATACATACATACAAATATATATCCTTTTTTATTATATAGAAGATAATGCGATACGAAAGATCACTGTATCAGTAAAAGGCCCATATCTTCTTTAGAAGTGGAGGTGGGAAGGGTTGGAATTTTAAATATATTCAAAATAACAGATTGTTGTTTATGACTCTTTAAATATCGGGTTGTTTTGACACTCTTGTGATAACGGGAGTATGTTTGACACCATAAGTTACGTGAATAAATTGTCATTCGTCTAGGCACCGGGCGTATAATTAACTGTCTTAAGGTAATACGTGTATTTTTGACTGTATTATGGTACATTTTTATGGCATCTTAGGGTAAAAATAATAATTTTGACTCTCGCAATGCGTCAGTAGTAATTTTGGCGCTAGCATGAGTATTCTTTATAATATCTGGTAGCGGGAATATTTGTGTTTCTCTAAAGGCACTGATAGGTTACGATGAAATTAAAATTCCTTCTGCAGAGGTAGGTTAAATCACTTCTTGACGAATAGATTAATGTGGAATTAAATACTTTTCCGGATTTATATAAATTAATACTCTGGTTGTAATGAAAGTGACGTTAATTCACGTTACAAACAACTGGTTTAAAGTTCTTGAAGTTCAAATGATTTTCTTTCAGAGTATAAATTTATGTTTACAATATAATAAGTAAAGTGTGCAGGGTTTGTCGCTGGAGATTCCTGATCTGCGAACGTAATCTAATACGGCGATATCAAATTGCCAAATGTTCCCACAGAGGAATCCAATAACAATTTTGATACAATATCGTGTATCATATTTTTTGGGCCAGTGTGGAATTCGGAGGATATCTCGAAAATAATCAATATAAGGGACGTACTCTTTTTTTTAATTAAAGTTTATAACGGTCGCGTTGACATCGTGGTCATTGGCGCCCCGTATGTTATTTACCATAGATTACATAGCGTTACTGTTTACATACATTCTTAACATTAATTACAATCGGGTTTCTATATTTGTTCACTTATGTTCGCTTCCTCGATACATTTGATGATGTCCAAGGCAGCTGTCGTTGAAGTACAGAGGTCTGCGATGTGGTGTTTTGCGATTGTATTTCTTCTGATGTTGTACCTGCTGCAATAGAATAGTATACGGGGAATAGTTAGTGGTTGACTGCATTCTTCACAGGTTGCTTGGGTAGATCAGGAAAATAGGAACGCATGAGTACAAACTGAGTGGAGGAATCTTACTCTAGATAGCATAACCTGTTTTTTTTCTGTTTATGGTTTTGAAAATTGTTATATCTTTGTGTTCACTGTGAATTATTCCGTTGTTCTTCCTTCTCCTATTTTCGTTCCACCTGTTTTCGAGTTTTTCTTTACAGAACTTCCCCGTTTCCTTGCTGTTACACTGGAAGTCGTTTTCTGCGTTTATGTATGGTTCTGGATGCTACTTTTGCCAACTTGTCGGCCCCGAGGTTTCCAGGAATTCCTCTAAGCGGAGGGATCCATGATTTGATTTCTATTCCTTACCTTCGTGATATTGTCCCTAATGAGGTTCAATGTTTTGTTCCTTTTTTTGAGGGTTTATGATATCATTGATTGCTTCGGATGAGTCTGTTAGAATGAGATTATTGTTATCCGGGATGTTTATGCAGAGTTCAGTGGCCATGTTTATAGCTTGCACAGGGACGATGACTGGTTATTTAGTGTTCTAGTGCTGTAGATTGCGTTCGCTGCTCCTGCTGCAGACTTGGATCCATCTGCATACACTGATCTGGGATAATCGTCTTTCTTGATTAATTCATCATGTTCCTTGATGAAGTTTACTTCGTTTAGGAGGATTAAGTCTACTGGAATGTCTAAGATTTTCCACGGTGGGGTTCTTGCTAATGTGTTTTGTTCAATTTTTGGCAGTGTGATCCTTGCTGTCCTCAGGTGTTTTTCCAGCATTTTATGGAACGGTATTGCTTCTAATACTTCCCCACTGTGGAGTTAATTTAAAGAGTCTGTTTGTTGTCTGATTTGGGGGTTACTTGTCTCTAGAATTTTTTGAATTTTTTTTTAGGCTAACAGGCTACTTGAGGGTAATTCACATGGTGGCAACTCCCCTTTAATAGCATAGGAAGGGATTTGAAAGGGGGGAGGCGGAAGGGCAGAGGAAGGTAGCCAAGGGTTAACTAGGGCCCCCGGGCTATGGTTTAAGGATCCTACCCGACATTTGCCTAAAAGTAATGCAGGGAAACCCCTAGAAAAACCTGCGTCAGGTAGGTCGGGCATGGGGTACTTGTCCCACGCCCTTCCGATAGCGGGAGAAGAGTTTGCTGTAGGGACGCAGCATTCCCTTCTCCGTACCTCGACCAGTTTAGGAGGCAGCTGGCCTGCCTGTTCCAATGGCTCTTACCGTATGCCCAAGGTCTGAGACCCCGGAACATACACTTCTCAAAACAGGCCGTAGGTGCCTCGGCTTGTGGGAACCTTAGTTCAAAAACAGTGAGAGAAAAGGGCCTATTCTAATAGAGATTTTATGGCGTACTTGATTCATAACATTTTTCTTCTGAATGCCAGGGGTAATTCTTTTGTCTCTGTCCTTAGTCTCGTTATTGGGGTGGATCTTATGCATCCCGATATGATTCTTAACGTGTCGTTCTGAATTATATTTAGTTTCTCTAATATTGCTTTATTCGCGGACTGGTAATATTCTATTTTTGCGAGGATTTTGGCTCTATATGTAAATTGCAGCGTGTTGTGGTTGGCCCCCCAGTTTCTAGCTGCTATTATATTTATTCGTTTCTGAGTTTCTATTATTAGTTGTTCTATATGATTATGGAATATTAGTTTACTATCCCTTATTATTCCTAGAATCTTGTGACTTTTTGTACTTGTTATGGCTTAGTCGTTTATTTTTAGGACGTACTCTTAAAGAAGAAGAAATTTATGCGGTTACGAAAACAACGTTAAGAGAGGAAAATTGACTTGAAAAGGTCTGAGAGGGATAATTCCACTCCAAGCATAGATTTGTAAATTAAGATTTAATAACGTCAGTATGGTCCAAATTGTTAACTGTATCTGTTTTTATTTACTTATTTATTTATGAGGGTAGTACACGTCGTGGTAACTCCCCTTTAATAGCATACTAAGTGATTTGAAGCGGGGATGTGGAAGGGCAGGGTAGGACAGCAGGCTGTTTGTAATAATATCCAGTTAAACGGCATGAAAAGTATTCAAAAGAACGTTAAGATACGCAGCAAAGTATTTATTACTCACTTATCATGTGTAATGCAAGCTGTGGAATTTCAACCTTCGCATTCTTCTCTCTCAGAGAAGGCCACACGTTCTCAAACATAATATGAATCATGTTATAGAGTATAAAAGAACAGAATGTTGTTAACTTGGCTTACAGAAGTTCTGTTACTAGTAAAGTTGGATACAAACTTTCAAATTTGGATTTAGATTTAACAAAAAAAAATATTTATGAGCAATAATTATTACAACTTATACTTAATTACATTTAGAAGTTTACAATTATGTAATTATAAACATTACACATACATGTCCCACGTACTACATAACTAAGGTTACGATTCATTAAAATACTGCGTTTAAGAAATATGGAATTAAATAACTATGATGAAACACAAAAACTTCACTTGTCAATACTAAGTGTTCAATATAACACCTTGTAATTTTCACAAATAAAATAATTTATTGAATGTTATAGCAAAGAAACTGTTGATTTGATGGATATTCTGTAAATAAATTTTAAGAGGAGTTTATATTTTGCCTCATTTAAAATTGTTTGATTCGTTCACAGAAACGATTCTATTATCGTAATTGCCATATAATACATATTTATACTCAATCTGTATATAGAAATGATTGTCTGCCTGTGTGTGTGTCCCCTATGTCCTCCTAAACCATTCATCCGATTGTTACGAAAGTTTAGTGAGTTGTTCTGTCGGCCTTTCGAAACTCTCAAGGGGTGAACAGGATGACATTTTCAAACATGCTAAAACGGCTAACATTACCGTCAAATAATTTCGGGGTTGATTAGATGAACAGCTTCTGTCGAGATGTTTTTAGTGTATAATTTCAACCCCTTACAGAATGGAAACTCAGAACCACTAAGGAAGGGACTGGAGGAGCGTTACAATAAAATAATTCGAAACGTCTTTAACAGCATAGGTAGGGACTTGAAAGGGGGAATGCGGAAGGGTAGAGGAAGGTAGCCAAGGGTTAACTAGGGCCCCCGGGTTATGGTTAAGGATCCTACCCGGAAATTCACCTAAAAGCGATGCAAGGATAACCCTAGAAAACCTGCATCAGGTAGGTCGGGTATTTGGTACTTGTCCCATGCCCTTTCAATGGCGTGAGAGGGGCTAGCTGTGGAGTCGCAGCCTTCCCCTCTGCGTACCTTGACCGGTTTAGGAGGCAGCTGGCCGACTATTCCAATAGGAATAGCGAACAACTTTTACCGTATGCCCAAGGTCTGCGACCCCGGAACATACACCTCTCAAAACAGGCCGAGGTGCCTCGGCATGTGGGAACCTTAGTTCAAAAAACCAGAAAGATGTGAAGGCATCCCCAAAGGTAGCCTCCGCCAGAGCTCTCTGGGAAGGTTCACCTGCGAGAGAATTCTTTCGCAGGCTTCCTTATCCGGGCCGTATCTGTCCGAGATTAGTGTCAAATACAGGGTTATATTAAGTCAATGAGTTTAATTCAGACTGTCAGTTAAGTAGTAATTCAGTCCCTCGGTGTGGAGGTCGGGGAGGAAGTGGCTGAAAGGCCGAAGGTAATAAGTAAACAAATGAATCTGGTGTTGAATCTGGAGTTATGGAAGTCTGTGATTTTTAATTGTCACCTTTGCCGTAATTCATCCCCTTAGTGTGGGGGTGGAAGGGGTTAAAAAAATTTCCGCGTACAATCTTATACGAGTAGAGTAATTTTTAACGAAATTTTGTACGTATGTTACTTACGATCGAGAAACAAACACCCAGGGGTGGTCACACCTACCGCCTAGGGACGATTGCGGTGACATTTTATAAACATTCGTAAACGGCTATTATTAACGTCGAATAAAATGATTACGGTATCACTGAAATTTATAGTGTTATTCTAGAAGTTTTAAGTCTCTAATGTCAACTTAAAAAAGGCAATGGAGGAAAGCACACTTACCGTACGGGTTTTGGTGGAAGGGGTTTACATAAAAAGTAATACAAAAAAGACCAAATTTTGTGTCGATTCCGGGGTTATAGGAGTCGCTTATTTTAATTCTCATATTAACCATGGTGGTTAAGGATATTTTACGTTCCTCGCCGTGGTGGACATAAAGTTACCCGAAGTATTTTTGACGCTCTTAAGTTACCGGGTGTATTTTTTATTTTCTTAGGTGACCAATTATATATTTGTCTTCTATTTAGTTAAATGTTTATTTTTCTACTCCTTTCAGTTACCAGGAATATTTTTATAATTTATTAAGTTAAAAAAAATTCAATCTCTAATTTCTCCGTGATTTTTAGACTCTCTTATTTTATGCAGTAGGAGAATTCCCGAGTTGTTAAAGTACCAAATGCCCGACCTACCTGATGTATGTTTTTCTAGGGTCATCATCCTGCTTTATTTAAAGTTAGATGCCGAGGAGTTAGGTCCGGGAGAGGAACATAAATGGGCAAATGTTCCAACAGTGACGCTATTGATGCTGGTTAATTAAATTGTTTACTAAGAAGTTAGTGTCGAATCAATTCCTTCTCCTTGGTCATGTGAACAAATACCCGGGAAACGCCGTGCACTCGGGTAGTTTTTAAATAATAAAATTCGTATGGTTTGAACTTCCAAGAAAATTTTTTCCATTGTGGGGGAAATTGTTTGCACAATGAAATTAAAATGAGATAGAGTTAGTGTTACTTATCACGGTAGTAAACGTAATGATTTTTTTAAAATTCAAATATACCAGGTGGATTGATATCAGCCGAACACAGTCTTACAATAAATGCGCGTTGTGTCATATATAGTACTTCATGCTGTTTACAATTTTGTCGATGAACAGTTGAACAATAATTGCTGTTTGATCATATTATGAAGAGAATATTAAGGTATGTTGTATGGCTTGAAAGAATAACTTTATACGTATCATACAGAAGATGGTTTACATTTATTATAATATCTTAATCGCAGTATTGGTTTATAAATCTTAAAATACAGGTAGTTGAAAATGTAATGAAACTAGTTCTAGAAATCACTATCTTAATCTTCATAACTTCCGTAAAAGAGCAAGCAAAGCAAGAGAAAGCTGAGACAGGATTTTGTCCTTTTCATGTCGCCGAACATTCACTAACAGAAAGACAATAAGTTCGTAAATGCTACAATAAGTCCATTGCAGCAACTTGTTGAGTCGTAATGACATGCAGTGATGCTTGATGAAGAGACGTAAGCGAACGAGATACAAACTGTCGCCTCGCACCACATTCTACATATCTTTAACAACACAATTTTTTGTAGGTGTAGACAGCCTACATGAGGGTAATCCACATAGTGGCAACTCCTCTCTTATAGCATAGGAAAAGGAGTGAAAGGGGGATGCGGAAATGTAGAGGAAGGTAGCCAACGAAGGACCCCCAGACCATGGTTTAAGGATCTTACCCAGAAATTCGCCTTAACGTGATGCAGGGATAACCGTAGAATAACCTGAATCAGGTAGGTCGGGCATTTGGTACTTGTCCCACGCCCTTCCGATGGCGGGAGAGGGGTTAGCTGTGGGGTCGCAGCTTTTCCCTCTCCGTGCCTTGACCGGTTTAGGAGGCATCTGGCCGACTATTCCAATAGGAATAGCGGACAACTCTGTGACAACTCAAGGTCTGCGACCACGGAACATACACCACCTCAAAACAGGCCGAGGTGCCTCTGCATGTGAGAACCTTAGTTCAAAATCCAGAGAAATGTGCAGTCGTCCCCAAAGGTAGCCTCCACCAGAGCACTCTGGGAAGGTTCACCTGCAAGAGAATATGATAACCACACGAATCACTCCCGTGCACAGAGGAATTGAAATTATACAAAACAACATCGAAAGAAACACTATCAATTTAATAGACCCAGAAAAATATTTATTAGACGCAATTATCCCCCGATATAGTAAGTTTGAAAACTTCTTCCACCGTCCAACCCCGGTCCTAAGGTTGGTATTCGTGTCTTACCCCCACAGTGCAGGTTTAGGGTGCGAAAGGAACATGTGTCCAATATTTTTTTAATTGCTCTACGCGTTCAGATTTGTCTGCGGAACAAACACTCACCGTCAGTTTTATTTCTTAGATGCTCAAGAATAGTTTAGAGCCGAGGCACCTCGGCCTGTTTTGAGAGGTGTATGTTCCGGGGTCATAGACCTTGGGCATACGGCAAGAGTTGTCCGCTATTCCCATTGGAATAGTCGGCCAGGTGCCTCCTAAACTGGTCGAGGCACGGAGAAGGGAATGCTGCGTCCCCACAGCAAACTCCTTTCCCGCTATCGGAAGTGCGTGTGACAAGTACCCAATGCCCGACCTACCCGATGCAGGTTTTTCTAGGGTTTTCCCTGCATTACTTTTAGGCGCATGCCTGGTAGGATCCGTAAACTATAGGCCGGGGAACTTAGTTAACTCTTGGCTACCTTCGTCTACCCTTCCGCATCGCCCCTTTCAAATACCTTCCTAAGCAATTAAATGGGAGTTGCCACCATGTGGATTACCCTCATGTAGGGCTACCTCAAAACTTTCTTTGGGGAGATGAATAGTTTCCGTAGAAGAGACAGTTTAAGAGGTCGGCGGAAAGTGTAATTAATCTTCTTATTGTAGTGGACATGATTAAAGTAGTTTGCGTCGAAGATGTATTTTAATGTTTGTTTGAGCTGTCGGGAAATACAGTTAAAGAGGGTTTTGTTGGATGAGTATTTAGATTTAATCCATCTTTTACGGGAATATTTTATTTTTGTGTAGAAGGTCTTTGATGATACGGTTTAAGGGATATTGTCATCGTTTTTTAGTTGGTGGTGGAAAGCGGGAAGCTGATGGAGAAGAAATGATGATTGTTTGCAAGTTGTCAAGAGCTGTGTCAAAGTCAGAAGGAGATTTGAGTGGAATTTTTGATAGATTTGTGGGTCAATGAGGGAAGTGTAACGTTGCCAATTTATTTGTATTCGGAGAAGAGAGTGGAGATAGAGTAATATTAAGATGGGCGAGATGAGGGAGGTGATCTAAGGAAAGTTCGTGCAGTTCTGAAGATTTTGTAAAGCAGTGCGAGGATTTAAAACAGATAAAGAACTCAAGGATATCTGGAGATCTTGCATTGACTGGATAATATGCGGGTTGAGGTGGGAAGATAATATGGTGTGGTTTCTGGAGGATAAAGTTGAACTTAGGAGTTTCGACCAGCAATCGCGTGGAAGAGCTATAGAAGGGGAAGAGTGGAAGCTTGATTTTCAAAAGCCGGATTGCCGTAATGCTTTCTTATCGACGCTTACATTGAACCTTGATAGATTCCTACAAGTATTGTAGATTACTACAAGTATTGTAGTCGCGTTCTTCATTAACCGCGGATTACCTGCAAGGCAGATCATATTCAATGCTAACGACGTGGTCTGGATTCTGAAGAATATCGTATCTTACGTGGCCTTTACCCACTTAATATTGCAGGAGCCGGGATTGTTTCATGCTCTGCGGCCATGACCACGTTCGCACAGATTCTTGCACCGGCCCAACACACACAAACAACACGCCGCTCTGTAAATTCATTATTCTCACGAGTAAATGTAAATTCCATTTTAAATTTGGTTACTAAGTCTACTTTTATATTCCTCTCGATTGCTAAATAACGCGATATTTTAATATTAATTGCCAGAGCGTTCATTAACAAAATGTCAGCGCAGCGCAGTTGCCATGTGATATTTGCGGATATTGTTTGTCCAGTGTAGGAGGAAACAAAGCATCTTAACGAATGTTAATTGCGAAGTGTCGCAGAATAGTCTTTCGCAAGCAAGGCGGACGACCTTGCGCTTGCACTTTCTCCAGGCTCCAGGCCGCCCAAAGCTGGGGTGAAATTGCGAGCAGTTTCCCAACGTCCGAGCAGCACGCGCCACCTTCGTATCCGGCCACGCACATCACGCACCCGCCGCAAGTGGCTGCTCAGCTCAACACAATACAAACTACTCTAACAGATTTCTTTCTAAATTCTTAACCTCTCGTTTAGGTTTTCTATCCGTTTCCGCTTTCAATAATTAACATTTACTCACACAATTCATAGAAATGTGTTTGAGAATTTATACCAATATACTCTTAATTTAAATAGAATAATTGAGATTAAGAGTGCCAACTATGAATAGAAATATTTATCACAGTTCAGCATCAAGTTTAATGTGTTCAGCTGTCATACCACTATGTACGAAAATTATAATTTTTTTTACAGTAACAGGCTACATGAGGGTAATCCACATGGTGGCAACACTCCTTTAATGGCATAGGAAGGGATTTGAAAGAGGGCGTACGGAAGGGTAGCCAAGGGTTAACTAGGGCCCCCGGGCCATGGTTTAATGATCCTACCCGGCATTCGCCTAAAAGTAATGCAGGGACAACCCTAGAAAAACCTGCGTCAGGTAGGTCGGGCATTGATTACTTGTCCCACGCCCTTCCGATAGCGGGAGAAGAGTTTGCTGTGGGGACGAAGCATTCCATTCTCCGTACCTCGACCTGTTTATGAGGCAGCTGGCCGACTGTTCCAATGGGAACAGCGAACATTTCTTACCGTATGCCCAAGGTCTGTGACCCCGGAACATACACCGCTAAAAACAGGCCTAAGTGCCTCGGCTTGTAGGAAGCTTAGTTCAAAAACGGAGAGAGGAAAATACATCCCCAAAGGTAGTCCCTTCGTATCTCTCCTACAAGGTTCTGCCTGCGAAAGAATAATCCTATTTTTTTTTAGGGCAACAGGCTACATGAGGGTGATCCACATTGGGCAACTCCCCTTTAATACCATAGGAAGGGATTTGAAAGGGGGGATGCGGAAGGGTAGAGGAAGGTAGCCCCCGGGCTATGGTTTAACGATCCTACCCGGCAATTCGCCTAAAAGTGATGCAGGGAAAACCCTAGAAAAACCTGCATCAGGTAGGTCGGGCATTGGGTACTTGTCCCACGAGGGTGGGAGAGGGGTTAGCTGTCGGGTCACGGCCTTCCCCTCTCCGGCCTTGACCGGTTTAGGAGGCAGCTGGCCGACTATTCCAATAGAAATAGCGGACAACTCTTACCGTATGCCCAAGGTCTGCGACCCCGGAACATACAACTCTAAAACAGACCGAGGTGCCTCGGCATGTGGGAACCTTAGTTTTAAAAAAAGCAGAGAGTTGTGAAGGCATCCCCAAAGGTAGCCCCCGCCAGAGCTCTCTGGGAAAGTGTCAAATTCAGGGTTATATAAGGGACTACGAGGTGTTAGATCATATTCTAAGTCCAAAAGCATAACACAGTTGGCGTCTGATTTTTCATTTCTAGTTTTAATACAGTATGTTTTTTTAGGGCAACAGGCTACATGAGGGTAATCCACATCGTGGCAACTCCTGTTTAATAGCATTGGAAGGGATTTTAGAGGGGGGATGCGGAAAGGTAGAGGAAAGTAGCCAAGGGTTAACTAGGGTCCCCTGGCTATGGTTTAAGGATCCTACCCGGCATTCGCCTAAAGAAATGCAGGGAAAACCCTAGAAAAATCTGCATCAGGTAGGTCGGGCATTGGTTACTTGTCCCACGCCCTTCCGATAGCGGGAGAGGAGTTTGCTGTGGGGACGCAGCATTTCCTTCTCCGTGCCTCGACCATCCTAGTATCCCAGTGGCTTAAATAAATTTAACGCTTCTTCAAAGCTGCAAGAATATCATATTCGCATTCGAATTCCTCGGAAAATTATTCGTGGTTATTAAAGAATAATTTAGTAAAACTAAGAGTTATAGTTACAGATTTAATTAAACGACAGTAATGTTAGACTACAGAATTAGAAAAATTAACACATAGACTTTGCGCTCTATTCAATCCTCCACGGAAAACAAACGAGAAAAATGTTCGAGATGAGCTTGAGAAACCAGCCGAGTAAAACTAGCACGGTGCCAGGTTTGTCATAATTAAACTCAGCGATATCCATGACCCAGGATTCGATTACAATCTAGTTATTTTTATGTAACGTCCCTCCCCCCTTCCCTAAAGGTCCTCCACATCAGTGCCGAAAAGTGTTGAAAGTAAATTATACGTAAAAAATATCCGGAGCAACGCCATCCACCTCACTGACACCGAAAAATTTTCCTTCGACAAAAAATCGGCTGTTTTAACCAGTTTGTAATTTTCCAGACCCCGTCGACCTCCACCTCTGGGGGTTAAATGGCAATTTGAATGTCATAATTAAACTCAGCGACAACCACAACACCGGATTCAACTTCAATCTCGCGTTATTTTCGTTTAACGACCCTCCACCTCCACCCCGAAGGGTCGCCCCTTCTGATACAGTTAGGTGTAGTAATTATACACAAAAAATCGGGAGAACCACTATCAATCTTATTGACCCCTTAAAATATTTATACGACACAAATACCGGCTGGTTTTTAGCATGTTTGAAAATTTCCACTGCCGTCCACCCCCGCCCCTGGGGGTGGTTGACATTTTTTATCCCCACAGTGTTTGTTTCCCGTTGTAAAAGAACATGTTTACAAATTTTGGTCAAATTTCTCCTCGGGTGTAGATTTGTATATGGAACCCTCTCCCAAAACACACACAAACAAACAAACAATATATTATATTTATTAGATAGATACATTGACAAATGTTTCCATATGTAATACAACTTAACATATCATAAAATTATATGTCTAGAAAATTATATTAAACATGCCAGTGACGTTGGAATCCAAATACAGGGTGTAGCATAAAGATTCTAGATTTTAAAGCCACCATTTTGTATATGGTACACGGGAGGCCTACGCAAAAAAACTCGGTCTGTTTTGAGAGGTGTATGTTCCGGGGTCGCAGACCTTGGGCATACGGCAAGAGTTGTCCGCTATTCCTATTGGAATAGTCGGCCAGCTGCCTCCTAAACTGGTCGAGGCACGGCGAAGGGAATGCTGCGTCCCCACAGCAAACTCCTCTCCCGCTATCGGAAGGGCGTGGGACAAGTACCCAATGCCCGACCTACCCGATGCAGGTTTTTCTAGGGTTTTCCCTGCATTTCTTTAGGCGAATGCCGGGTAGGATCCTTAAACCATAGCCCGGGGGCCCTAGTTAACCCTTGGCTACCTTCCTCTACCCTTCCGCATCCCCCCTTTCAAATCCCTTCCTATGCTATTAAAGGGGAGTTGCCCAATGTGGATCACCCTCATGTAGCCTGTTGCCCTAAAAAAAAAAAAAATACATTAAGTCGTGGGTCAGAAAAGTTGATAAAACAGGTTAAATTCTCAGTCAGAATTCTACGGGTCGTTCAGGAATCACTTGGTGAAGTTAGCCTCTCAATAGATCTGTTGAACTTGCAACGTCACGAACATCTTTGGCGACGTATTAAAAAAAATAGTAGAAGTCTCCTTAAACAATTCACTATTGCAAAAATTGAAATCGAATGACCTGTATTAACATCGTGCTTTTCTCGAAGTGTTGTTGGAACTATTATCATTCGTCTGAGGGGCAAAGTCTATCAAATATTTTACAGTCCTTGAAAATGTTTCATAATGCAATGAATAATGTACTTTTAAAGAAACGTTTCCTCCAAATATTTACTTTAATCTGAATTTTAAAAAAATTAAGACTTATATTGCTCTTTGAATAATAATTTCAAATCGGATTATACTTATATGTATGTTATTGCTTGAAAGACACACACACACACACACAGATATATATATATACTTCGTGCGAGATCATTGGAGCAGAAACGGGTTACTTTTGGCTTCACTAATTAGTGTGGAGCTGAATAATGTATCCATAAATAAGGCAGTAATTCATTCTCAGTAACCTACATAAGCGCAACACTTAGAAATATTTATGACCTTGACTATGAGAGTGTGTGAAATTCTTTATAGAGCATAAATTATCAGCATGACCCGTTAATTATTATCAGTAAATAACTGATTTGCTGGTGTGTGTAATTAATATTAAATTAGTGAGAATTTAAAATAACTATGAAATGTGTAAGAATCATGAAAAGTTTATTTTTCTGATACTTCAATGAGATTATTATTAAATAGATATATCAATACAAAGAGCTGATAAAAAACGTCTCAGTATTACAGTTACTTAACGATATAATGTATTCATTGGAATATATAATTCACAAAAGATACATCTAATGAATATTGCAAAACTTTTCATATTAAGTTATGATATTTAAACAGTCAATTATGAAATAAATTAATCAGAAAATATTTCTGAATAATTTGATTTTAATTCAATTAACATTAGATGCATATACAAGAAGGTATACGAACGTTTATAACTAACTTTATGACCTCTTCAGGTACTGTATTAATCTTATTCTAATAAATAAAAATAGACTGTACATGTGTATGTATGTTCCGCATACAAATTTACACCCGTGGAGCAAATTGTTAAAAATTTCGTTCAAGTGTTCGTCTCAAACCAGAAACACTGTTGAAGTAAGACACGTCCACCACACCCAGGGGCGGATTAAACGGGTTGGGGGGCTTTACATAAAAATAAAACAAATACAACTGAGATTGGCGTCAAATCTGGGGTTATAGATGTCGCTGCGTTTAATAATCGCAACCCGGGCAACGCTATGCACACAGGAAGTAGAGAATAAAAATTACATCTAAATGTAATCCATGGAATACAACAAAAGATCTTCAACATCTTGCTCATGCTAAATTTGTATAGAAGAGGCCCAAAAATTTACATATTTTGCAAGTTTATATGGAAGCGTTGATTATTTTTTCCGACATTTCAATGAATGTCATTCTTTAATTCAATCAAATTAAAATTGGATTATTCTGACTATTTTTGTTGAATTATTTATTTTATTCGTGCATGAGTGGGAGTCCGTATAATTAAATTTATTTTGCATCCAAATTTGTCTTCAAAAAGGTCAACAGTCGGGTCGAAATGTTGTATTTAGTTTTGGGATTTTCATGAAATGTCATTATCTAATTGAATTGTGAGAAAAAAAATAATAAGACAAAATAACCAAACAATAGTTAAAATGTAGAGATAATATAAACACCACACAACGTTTCTGGAAACTTAGTGCTTTCTGTCAGGTGGTTATAAAACAGAAGAGTGTAGAACCGTACAATAAAGTTGATAAATTCAAAAATTAAGTTATTCTGACTTTACTGGTTTATGTATATTATTTAGACTTAACGTCGTATAAAAATAATTTTTTAATAAAAAATGATGAGTTGTGCTGAAAATATCCTGTTCATTAAATTAAATGGAGTTATATAAATTTTACACCAAAATAATGATCAATGAATAATTATTTCCTAAACATGGATTCTTAAACTATTACGTTCACAGACAAATATTTACCTAAATCAAATAGTCTTCCTGAGATTTGTAACATACCATCATGAGAGCAATATAGAACACACTCTTTATTTCCTGTCTAAATTAATGTTACAAATCTCAGGAAGAGTATTTCATTTGGGTAAATATTTATCTGTGAACGTAATAGTTTAAGTTGTTAAAACACAGTGCCACAACAATGTGTTACCGTCATCTTCATATAAATAAAATAGTCTGCCACTGTGTGTATGATCCGCATAAAAATCCGTGGAGCGATATTTACTTAATTTGGTAAACGTGTTCCTTTTGAACAGGAAACAATCAGTGTGGCGGTAAGACACGGGTACAACGCCCAGCAACGTGGAGGAAATTTTCAAAAATGATCAAATAGTCTATATTTGCATCGGATAAGTACTCTGTCGGGATCAATGAGATTGATAGTATTTCTCTCAATGTTTATGTGTATAATTTCAACCACTTTTGGCATAAAAGGAAGCACCCTTAGGGGTGGGGGTGTAGGGGTCTTACATGAAAATAAAGCAAATCAACCGAGATTGGAGTCTAATCCGGGGTTATGGATGCCGCTGAATTTAATTATAACTTTTTCTTATACCCGTATGAGCGGGGTTGGAAAGGGAAAACAATGTTCGTATGTTCCGCATGCATATATACACCCGTGGGTCAAATTTGATTAAGTTTAGACGTGATCCTTTAGAACTGAAAACAAACATTGTGGGGGTAAGACACGACTAACACCCTCAGGGGCGGGGTGGAAATTTTCAAACATGCTAAAACGGCCGATATTTGCGTCGAATAAACATTTTACGGGGTCATTGAGATTGGTAGTGTTTTTCCCGATGTTGTTTGTGCATAATATCTACCTTTTTCTGTTTAGGCGGGAGCAGCCTTAGCTGTCGGGGCGGAGGGGCGAAACACAAAAATAACGCGAAAACAACGGAGATTTGAGCCGAATCTGTGCATATCGCTGTGTTTAATTATGAAAATCCGGGCAACGCACCTAGTTAGTGGATAAATTAAATAAAACAACATGACGTTCCCGGTGTGAATTATGAATAATACATTCTCGGGTTTGCAACCTGGTTAAATATTAATTAATATATAACGTTTCATGGAATACTAACGTAATTTTAATAAATATTTAACCCTTTTGTAAAGCGACGAATGTTTTATTAATAAATAAAATATTCATTCTAATGATGAAAATAAATATTTTGGAAAAAGTTCTCTATTTATAAGTCGCAAACAATATTTTAAAAAATTTAGACATAAGTTTCAATAATTATCATCCCGTCTTAAAATTCACCCATGAACTTGAATTTAACCATTCTCTTAATTTCCTTGATGTCACTGCATCCATTTCAATACTTCCATTCTCACCAATTGGTTCAGAAAACCTACTTACTCTGGACGGGTACTCAATTATCTTTCTGATCATCCTCTAAACCAAAAGAGAGCTACGGCATACAATATTGTAGACAGAGCTATATTACTTTATAATTCAAAGTTCCATAATCACATCTTAAATATTGCCCGAAACATTTTAATCTCCAATGAGTACCCTTTAAATTTTATTATTAAACACATAAACAGCAGACTGATAAAAAAATCCAATATCCTACTGTCACTCGTCCCCAAACACCTCAAGCCAAATTTTTTCTCGTACTCACTTATTACAAATTTCTACATCACAAATTTATCCAAATATTCAAATAATATCACATATCCATCATTTACAGATCCACTAATATCCTTTCCTACTTGATTAAAAACCACAAGGACCCACTTGACACCTACAGCGAACATTGTGTTGGTTAAAAAATCACTTGCTCTAAATGTAATTCCTGCTGCATAGGGCAAACAAAACGTATCAAGGAACATATATCTAATATCAAACTTCCCATTGATAAACAATCTGTAGTATGCAAACATATAAACAGTTCTAAACATACATTTGACTGGCAAAATCCTAAGATTTTAGACATTGACACCAGGTACAATTCCAGACTTATTTCAGAGATGCTTCACATTAAATCAATGTGCAAACAGACACAATGAAACTCAATAATTGCTATGATCCCTTATTATTACACTAAACCTTCTGTTTTCCCTTTGTCGTTGCTCCCTTATTGTTACGCAACCCTTCGACTCTCCCATTGTCGTTGCGTTTTCGTCGCTTTTGAGTTTTGTCAACTGACAAATGCAGTTGTGTCGTCGCTCTAGGCTCTTCTTCACACCTGACGAAAGGCACAAGGATCCCAGAAACGTTGTGTGGTATATATATTTTCTCCTTTTTGTCTGAATTGGCTATTTTTCTGGTTCAGATCTTAATTTTTGTTGGTTCCACATGTTCCATGAGGTCACGGTCTGTTGTAGACAGGCTACAAGTGTTGTCATGGGAAAGGGTCAGTGTGAAGTATCGAAATGAGTGATCCAGCAAACACGATATATTTTAATTGCACGAGACGCAGTTTCCGGGCACGAAATGTACGAATATCATGGTGCTATATCGTTATAACAGCTAGCGAGCTATAACCATTCCCTTTTCCGGTATATCGGACGCCTTTCACCTAGACAAAGATCGGTGTTTGTCACAGACTTCCCTGGGACAGGGCGCTTGGAAAACAACATTACACGCTTTTCTCAACACACAACATTGAGTTGATTCAAAGTAAAATAAATTTTACAACTTGACTGGCGAGTGTAGTGGAGGTAGATCATCACATCCTCAAAAATGACTGCCGCAACCAAGCGTGAAATTTTAACCTCCTGATATTACCAATTTTTTTTATTAGAAACAACCAATTAAATTATATTATTTCTGCTGAAAGAGTTCTCTCGGGTTTCTCACGGGTGCCAACAGCGGTTAACCCGCGATGTTTCGACGACCGCAAGCTCTGTCGTCACTTTCTAGGCGACTTCGAAACGTCGCGGTTTAATCGCTGTTGGTGCCCGTGTGAAAGCATAAAACTCTTTCTGCACTACACCGGGAAATACCTCCATCAGTTATATATTATTTCTGTTTTTTTAACACACAAATCCAATTTATTTATGAGAATTGCAAAATAAACCGATTTATATGTTGCTCTAAGAAACACGTTATTTCATAATTAATTACTTTAGTAACGTCCAAGATCTAAGAAATATTATACTGCCATTTCACGGGCTCTATTAAAATTTATTCCGCATCGTTTTGAGAAATAATTCCCGTTCCTGTGTGTGAAAGAAAATATTTCTCCTACTTCCATGATATCTGGGTTGATAAAATATCCATTTTTAATATATAATTATTTTTTTCAAAGTTTTTTGTAACTTTTTTTTAGGCTAACAGACTACATGAGGGTAATCCACGTGGTGGCAACTCTCCTTTAATAGCATAGGAAGGGATCTGAAAGGGGGATGCGGAAGGGTAGAGGAAGGTAGTCAAGGATTAACTAGGGTCACCGAGCTATAGTTTAAGGATCCTACCCGGCATTCGCCTAAAAGTAATGCAAGAAAAACCCTAGAAAAACCTGCAGCAGGTAGGTCGGGCATTGGGTACTTGTCCCACGCACTTCCGATAGCGCGAGAAGAGTTTGCTGTGGGGACGCAGCATTACCTTCTCCGTACCTCGACCAGTTTAGGAGGCATCTGGCCGACTATTCCAATGGGAACAGCGAACAACTCTTACCGTATACCCAAGGTCTGTGACCCCGGAACATACACCTCTCAAAACAGACCGAGGTGCTTCGGCTTGTGGGAACCTTAGTTCAAAAACGGAGAGGAAAAGGCATCCCCAAAGGTAGCCCCTTATGGACATTCTGGCGTGACTTAAAATCTATCCCAATTCTTTCTGCAAGAAATAACGCCGTTACTGCCCACGAATGACGTTTCGAAATGCCGACAATGAAACTTCCGGTATTTCGAGTACACTTCGAATATGGCAATTCAGTTGACAGTCCAGACGTCGATCTCGTTTATCCATTACAGTGGCGCAATTCTCATTGTTTTTGGCCAAAATTAAATTAAACGTTTCATATAAGATGCATTCCTGCGAGATAAATATCGGATGATGTGTACGTTTCCACTTCAATGGCCAAGCACCATATCAACACGTAGAGCTAAATACACATTGCTTGTTAATCCATCTCACTAACTGATTATCGGAATATACTATTTCTTTTATGAGTAACCAGTGTCCCCACACATTCAAGGAAGCCTGTGGGATCTTGTCTCGGCTTTCGCAGGTTGAACCTTTCTCGAGAGACGGAAATGCATTCTTCTCTCTCTGGTTATGAACTAGGGTTCTCACAAGTCGAGGTCCCTCGACCTGTTTTGAAAGGTGTGTTGTAATACACTTATTACATTCATAAGTAGATAATAATAATAATAAGTGGGGTATATATTTGGGTTAGTTTTTACTTTCGTTATATATTTCTTTTTGTTAATTTGCATTTACTTGCTCTCTACACGCTCCATTCTTTTGTCCATTTTATCATCTATCACTTCCGTTATGTCTATAATATTCTGGACCACTCGTTCATTGTAATATTCAATACATATAATAAACTCTTTAATTATTATATTTTTAACTTCAAGGGTTCAATTAATATGGTGAATTAATTTATTGCTCACGCCAATACATCACTAACAAAAACAAAGATAAAACGAAACTAAAAACTAACCCAAAGATATACCCCACTTATTATTATCCACTTATAAATGTAATAAGTTTATTACAGTATGTCCCTGGGTCGCAGACCTTGGGCAAGTCGGCTCGCTGCCTCCTAAGCATGGAGAAGGGAATGCTGAGACCCTACAGCAAACTTCACTCCAGTCAACGCAAGGGCGTGAGACAAGGACCAGGAACCCGACCTACTTGATTCAGGTTTTTACGAGGCGTTTCGCTTCATCACATTTATGCCCAGTAGGGTCCTTAAAAAATAGTTAATCCTTGGCTACCTTGCTGTTTTTTCCGCGTCCCCTCTTTCTATAGCTTCCCTCGTAGCCTGTCTGTCACTGTGTAAAGATTTTCTTTCTTATTTATTTATGGGTGAGATTTCAGAATTTTTCTCTCAAACATTTGAAAATTAAAATATTTATATTTATTTGATATTTTACAATAATATATATATATATATATATATATATATATATATATATATATACAGAAATGTAATTATATAAAGAAACAAATTAAATTACTTGGTGTGGCTCCATCTCTTTGCACTTTATATTAAGTATTATGTCACATGGATCTCTCTGTCAAGGGATGATGGGCCTAACTACAGGGCATTAGATTGGCAAGCAAAAATCATTATTCAAGAAAAACAATGGATGTTGAAATGTATGCAACAAATAAAGTTGATCTGTTACTACCGTCTCGTAGCTCAGGATAGGCTGCACACAGCGACGTCTCTTGATCTAACGCTTTCCATTTCATCAGATGCTGATGGATATTAAAGAAAGAGGAAGTTCTATATTACCTTCATTGCACCACCGACATCTGGTAGAAAGGATCATATATCCAAATTTTCTTGCGTCAATTTAAATTTTATCGCCCTATAATGCTTCAAATTCCCAACCACGACTGACCTTCCACTTCTCTATTATATCTAAAAACAGTTTCCATATTTCTTCTTAAACACCGCCATTAATCCCTCCAATTCGTCCAGAGATCTTCCACGAAGTTCCTACTCAAAAATCTTCAAAAGATGAAAATCTTTGATTTTGATCGCCGCTGGAGCAAACTAACGGAAGCCTACGATAACTAACAGCTGCTGGAAAACGTAATAATATAATTGTAGGTGTCATTGACACGCGTTACAACTGCGCAATAAAAGTATTGTCATTTCATACTGAACTATGTGTACTGAATAATTGACAGTGAATAAAAATTTATATGATCACAATATTTCTTATTATTTTCCTTAAAACGAAACGTAATAAGGTTATAACATAATATTGGAAAAATATTTGAATATGTTTAATAACACGCGTTCACGACCTTCAGAAATTTACAGCTTCCGCCACATAAAAATAATTTCGATAGATAAAGTGTACATAAAATTTTTTAGTTGTTTGTTGTTTTCACTTACATACACATTAGCCAATTGTAAACATTAGCATGTGGCACTATATGTCAGAAGACGTTTTAATCTGTTTAGTGTCAGCTTGTATTGTTGCAAGACTTTCGTGAGACGAAACTTGGCCAGGAAGCTTATTGGGTCTAAGTGTTTAGAATCAGAAAAATAATTTACGTTTATTAAGTTGAGTAGAATAGCAAGGAGAGTTCTGGCATAATATTTCCAAATTCCGCCACCAGATGTCGCCTTGATGGCTAGATGTCGCTAGTGTCCAGTCGTAATATGTCAGAACTCTCTTTGCTATTCTACTAAGTTGTATGACAACAAATATACCCTGGGAAATGTAAACTAACCCACAGATTACAACTCCTGAGTTTAATTACACACCACCATGAAAATTTCAGGTTGAGCACCAATTGGTTACTGTTATGCGTAGTTCCTTAAATAAAGTGTCGCCTTGCTCTCTACCAGAAAAGTATTCACCATTCAGGGATAGTTTTATACAAAAGTCTTTCTCCAGATGTTAAGAACAATAATAACTACAAGAGTTTTGGGATTCAATGTAAAAGTATTCTACTGTTTTATACAATACAGGAGTTTCTAGATCGTTCCCCTAATAATTTTTTTTTAAAAAAAATTGCTAACAATAACTACTTATTTAATAACTTGCTTAGTCTCTGTAGGTCTTTTCTGCTCTTTTCTTTGTTTGTTTCATGTACTGCCTGGAGTTTTCAGATTCCTCGTCGCTGTTTCGTGAAGTGACTTGACCGTCGTTTGTGTTTCCTCCTAATGTGCGTGTGTCAAGTTTTGTGTTTATGTTTGTGTGATATGGAAATTATGTTTTTTATGATAGTCAATTCTCGAATCATTAATTATTTACTAGTACATATTGAATATTTTTTTAGAACTGTAAATATTATATTATACTCTTATTATAGTTAAATAATTATTATTTTTGTTATTATTAATATATTTTACTTATGATGGACAGGGAAATTTGTGTTCCCGAATTTTAGTACTTTTATGTTAACTTCTAATTATTTATAATTGTAACAGTCAATTATTATATTGGAATTTTATATATTGACGTATTCTATTTACTAGTGGAATAAAATAAATCAAATGAAAATCAAATCAGCACCTTTCAGGTCCGTACTTCTTCAGGACAGACGTACAGTCGATCACTAATGGGAAAGGGGAGTTACTAAGGCCATTGGATCACAGAGTTCAGACTAATCTGAACATATACGGACAATGCCAATAGAATTTTACAATTACTGAATATTAGCTATGTAGTGACAGAGTAAAATATCGATTCACAAACTATTTCTTCTAATGATCACGAGATCCGTGACTGTAAGGAGCGTAATTGTGGCAGATAACCTCGGTAAAATCGATCTAGAGCATATAGCAGAGTTACCGGGCTTGTACCCGTAGCCCGGACTTTCACAACACGCCTTGGCCCCTTGACCCGGACCACGACAACTGGAGCTACTGAGGTTGTTGCCTCATCACCACAGGTGCTGATGAACGAGTAACACGTTCAGCTCGACCTTCCAAAAATTTATACATCAACATAAATTCAGTTAGTAACTCCTGACGCCATTGCTCAACTCAGAGTTTCGCGTTCCATAGTTCTCTATCTTGCTTACTGAAGAACCATTCTCTTCAACGATATTGAATTACTTTGTTGGCTCAGTGGTGTACAATCTACTTTCTGTAAGCACTACTCGCTGCTGCCCCAACATTTTATAATTACCACCGATACTATGATTTTTCTCCTGGTTATTATCGGCTATCCTTCTTTTCACCAGGATTTTATTATTTATATCTCTGCTTAGAAAGTTCAAGATGTAGTTTACCATTGATCGAACGCTTTTCATTTCATCAGCTGTTGATGGATATTAAAGAAAGAGGAAGTTCTATATTACCTTTATTGCACCACCGACAAATATCCAAATTTTGTTGCGTCAATTTAAATTTCATCGCCCTATTAAACGTCAGCAAACAGGAATCTCGTTTCCGAAACCTCTGTTTCCAATTCTTTAGCTTATTGTAGAAACCGACGGTAAAATTTCAAAACTTGACAATACTCGCGGCAGTGTGTTTAAAACGTATGTAACGTTTGTTATTATGAAATTACAGTTGAATTTCAGTTTATAAAGATTGCACTAAATATGTCAATAGATACAAATTAAGGTGAAATTAAAATTTAGCCACAATGAGAATCCTCAGTGCTACAATTCTAATAAAGATTAAACGAGAAAATTGCCAGGCAGTATTATAGGTATTAAAATGAAAAATTTACATCGGATTGAAAATTAATAATAAGAAAGATAGCCAAATACAAACAAAAGAAGTGATAATATAAATACCACACAACGTTTCTGGAAGGCTTGTTCATTTCTTCAGGTGCAGAAAAAACGCAATGGCTTAGAGACACTGTAAACTGACTAGTGCAATGTCTCTCTAGGTTCTTGCATTTTTTTTCTTCACTAGAAGAAAGGAACAAGGCTTCCAGAAACGTTATGTATTTATAGTATCACTTCTTTTGTCTGTATTTGGCTATCTTTCTTCTTATTATTATTCTAGGTATATAGAAACTCTGTATCTCTATTTAGGTTCAATGCCTGTATTAGTTCAATATATTGTAATGCCAATTAATTAGGCCATTAATTGTTTGGACATAAAATTTGAACTGTTTGATAAATCCATTATAGCGGTCTGATCGAACAAAGCAACAATGGAGAAGCGAGCTCGCTTGCTTTGTCGAAAAGTCAAAAATGGCGTATGCGCGCTCAAACTCGAGAGCACTAGGACTCAGTTGGTCGTTGTGGTCTGGATTGTACAGAGGTCAGACATTGTCGAGCATAGTATAATAAAGTTGGTGAATCATTGAATAATAGAAGCGGCCGACGGTGAAAACGTTGCAGAGAACGGTCTTTATAAAGTTGAGCAGAGTAAAACATTCACCGAGATATTGCAACGTGAATATTGTAAAGTAATACCAGTTTTCAAAATAGAACTTTGTACAATCTTCGTGGAGGAATTGTTGCGGAATAACATTGGTAAATTATTGTGGAGCGGAGCAATCAACGGAATACAGACAATCTTGCCAAATTTTAAAGTGAAGTGTAGAATCAGTGAAAACCAAAGCCTGAGATTAAATAATTAAAGAGTGTAAAAGTGTCCGAACGATGTAAAATTGATTGTTCTGGTACCAGACCGACGGTCCGTTAGTAAATTAATTTTGAATAATATTGTAAGCGCAAATTAAAGATTAAATTCGGATTTCGTTCTCTTTTAATTGTGAATCAAAGTTAATTTCTTTACTTTTTAATTTCTTTCATTCTATCGACATATTGTTTAGATAAATTGTGAACTGTTTTGTCAATAAGATTTTAAATCAAATTTTTGAGTTCATTATCAAACCCAGTAGAGGCCCTGAGAGGACAGATCTCAAATTTTGTTTGTAATTATCTTTTATTGCCACAAAATGAAATAAATATTTTTGTTTGTTAATTGTTAATAAGTTTTCATTTATTTTAACCCAACACATTTAATCATTCCGTTAAATTAATGTCAAGCCAACCTGTTGAATATTACAATATGTTTCAAAATGTACTTTAATAAACTCATTTAACTACAATGATAAAATTGCACGTAGTGTGGTATTTATATCATCACATATATGGTCTGTATTTGGCTATATTACTTATCATTAACTTTCTAAACAAACGTAAATTTTTCATTTTTTTAGAATCATAATATTGTTGGTTAGTTAATTTTATTGTTATTATCTTATTAGCCCAGAAGCAATGTCCAAAGAAAAATCCCCCAGGCGGGTATTTTATTTCTTTTCTAACTTGTTTATGTTGTGGCCATTAGTGTAAATGGTTACGGAAATCGGTCGAACCAAGTGGTACAACTCTTTCGTCAAATTTAAGGCATTTTACGTCATTTTCGAATGCAGTTTGTCATATTTCTAGTGCTGATATCTCCAAAATGGTTCGCAGTACACTTATATATTGTCGTTTGTGAGTTAAACTATTCAACTTGATGAATGTAAGCTTTCCCGGTCAAAATTATTAATAAATTTTTCGCGGTTGATCACCAGGTTCATATTTCTCGATTTTGACGTTTCTGCGGTCATTATCTACAGTTGTCTTCTGTCTGAAGAGTAGAAAAAACGTCAACTTCTGAGAAATCTGAACCTGGTGCTCAACCGCGAAAAATTTATTAATATTCAACTTAAATTTGCTTATAAGTAGTATTGAGGAACACTCAGATGGATTCTGAAAGTAAAGTAAGTAAAAACATATAATATTTATCTAATGTAAGTAAGTAAACAGAAAACCATCCTAAGCGCCACAATGTGACCGCAGCCTGTCAGGCCGCAACCGTCCAGCAAAATGGGTGTATTCTCTTTCCAACGTACAGACTTGTTTCTTTGGAACAAGTCTGTACGTTGGAAAGAGAATTAAATTGTCTAAAACTTTTATTCGACGACAAATAAGTTTACTGCTCACCATTATGGAGATATCATCAGTAAAAACATGACAAACTGCATTCTTTTCGAAAATGACGTAAAGTGACGTAAATTTGACGAACGATTTCTACCATTTTTTCAACCTAATTTCGTTCTCGAATACACCATTCGATGGAGAATTTTATGTTCTAGAATTTATTACCGTACACTTTTTTTAATAGAATGCTTCATGCTTTTGCTATTAGCGAAAAACTGAAAAGAGGTGCAAAATTTCGTGCTTCTTAGGCCTCAGTAACTTTTGAGACCTTTCGAATAGGAAACCTTTGTTTCTCACTAATGACCACAACATATACACGTTGTAAAAAAAATTGCTGACCTTCTGCGCGCTAAGATGTATATAGCTACTGGGCTATATACGAGTAAGCTAGTAACACACAACGCGGGTGTAGGTGCGTGCGGTTTTAGACCAGCAGCTTCCTGTGGGAAAAGGAAGCCCGCACGGGAATTAAAGGGTCGGGGAACGGGGACAGTATTACTTTTATAATCTTCAAAAGCTGAGTACCCGGAGTTACCTGGGTATTTATTTATAATACCAGGAAAAGGATTTAATTCGCCACTAATCTCGTGGTCAACACGTGATTTCACCGGCATTCAGAGCGACTCTATTTTGAATATTTACCTTTTCAACCGCTCCATACCTATACCGGAATGTTAATTTGGTCTTATGATGATTCACTGTACCTTAATCGAGTCAAGAAATCTACTGGTACCTTAAATAATCACACTAACTTATTTCTTAATAAAAAATATTAAAAAATCTGTACATATAATACTCTGGTACGTTAAGAAGGGCGAAAATACTCGTGATACCTTGAGAGAGACAAAAATACTACCGATATTTTAAGAGAATCATAAATACTCCCGAACCCTCTAACCCCACCATTATAAGTACTAAGCGTGTTTTACCGATCCAGTGTTTGTTCCTCGATCGTAAGTAACATGTGTACCAAGGTTAGTACAAATTAAATCACGTGTTTAAGATTGTACGCGGTACTTTTACTCAGAGTTGTCCACACCCAGTTCTAGGGGCTGTATTACAACTTAACCGACTAGTTGAATGTCAGAACTAAACTCAGTGACTGCCATAACCCTGAATTCTACACCAATATACGATTTTTTTAGTATTATAATTACGTAATGGCCATTCACCCCCGTCCTCACATAACCCACCACCAACATACCCAGATTGTGAATGACAGAAACCTCGAGATTTTCACCTGCAACCGCGATGTGTCACTTGCGTAAGTTAACATTTATATTTCTTGATTTAATTTTACGTCCGTCTTTTAAATATAAAGGATTAATTTCGACCATCAACATTTTTAATTCTATTTTATTTAAAACGATAATATTTCAGTAGTGATTAGTGCCTTCATCAGGTCGTCTTTCGAGAAATTACAAGTTATTTATGAACAACATTTCATAATTGTGAAATAAAACATTTTTATATTAACAAACGAACAATTTTGAAATCAACATGTTTAATTTAATAATGATGCTAGTTCTTACACAATAATTATATTATGAAAGTAAAAGTATTTTTTTTAATGTTTTTTTAGGGTAAGAGGCTGCATGAGGGTAATCCACAGTGTGGCAACTCCCCTTTAATAGCATAGGAAGGGATTTGAAATAGGAGATGTGGAAGGGTAGCGGAAGGTAGCCAAGGGTTAACTAGGGCCCTCGGACTATATTTTAAGGATCCTACCCGGCATTCGCCTAAAGAAATGCAGGACAAACCCTAGAAAAACCTGCATCGGGCATTGGGTACTTGTTCCACGCCCTTCCGATAGCGGGAGAGGAGTTTGCTGTGGGGACGCAGCATTCTTTTCTCTGTGCCTCGACCAAATTAGGAGGCAGCTGGCCGACTATTCCAATGGGAATAGCGGACAACTCTTACCGTATGCGATCCCGGATCATACACCTCTCAAAACAGGCCGAGGTTCCTCGGCATGTGGGAACCTTAGTTAAACAACCAGAGAGATGTGAAGGCATCCCCAGTAACAATGTTCCTCCGTTAAGGGCTGCGTTTTCGCGCATTTAGCTGCGGGTCCCATTTGGGTGAAAAAACGCACGCAATTGGATTCGCGATGTGTTACTGGTCTTTATTGTACGTATTTTCATATTAGCCTCCCCTTTCAAATCCCTTCCTATCCTATTAAAGGGGAGTTTTCAACACGTGAATTACCTACATGTAGCCAATTACCCCCTCCACCCCTTTCCGTCTCTATACTATGCTACAAGCTTGTACTTCTCGATCATACAAAGGAAGCCTATGATAACTGTTCTCTCGTAGGTGAACTTTCCCGGAGAACTACCTTTGGGGATATTTCCTCCTCTCTCAGGTGTTTTGAACTAAAGAATGCTGCATCCCTACAGCAATGCCGCCATCGAAATGGCGTGGCACAAGTACCAAGAGCCCCACCTATCTGTTGCTGGTTTTCTAGGTTTTGTCCTGCAACACTTTTAGACGGATCCTTAAACTTAAGGTCGGACTATTTTTTGAAAGCTTTGTATTTTCGTGATACGACTATTTTATGTACACCCGCAAAGCTTTAGATTTAGATTTATTATTCATTCCATTAGACCTCGGTCGGGGAAATAGGATACGTCATAATATAAGATTACATAAAAATAATAATTATTACAAATACAAAGTTTAAAAAACAAACATTGTACTTTACAAAAAATATATGATTTACAACTACGTTAAAGATATTAATATGACACAAATTGGTAATTAAAGAAATGATAAGTGTTTTAATTCATCTTCAACATCCATTCGACGGAGTTTCCAGTAGAAAATCTTACATCGATTCCCGTCGAACATGGAAAATAAAATAAGTGAGCAGTTAAAATCTAGAATATTATCATCGTAAAATAATAGCGTAACTTGATAGGTACCATCAAATTATTTTATTAAAGAGGATGTAATCTGTCCATCCTTTTTACGAACTGTTTCACCGAGTAATATGCTCCATTAATTAACAGAGATTTACAACTCTTTAGAAATAAATTTTGTATACTTAAAGTTTTTATTTATTCCGGAAGACTATTGAATAGATTTGTCCCAGTTAATAACGAATCCTTGATTCAAAAAGGCTTAAGCGATGCTTTTCTATGATTTCTAGTGTTATATAAATTGATGTTTCTCCAGACAAACTTTAAAATTTTTTTAGAACAAGGCAATGTTAAAATCGAAGTATTCCTAAACAAAGGCTTGCAACTGGAATTCCAATTCGCACCCGATATGATTCGTACGGCTCTCGTTTGAAGTTTAAAAATTTTCATGGCGTGATGTGAACGACCGCAGTTTGCTATGTCGTAAGACATGACAGAATGAAAAGATACCATTTTAGATGTAGATATATCACTTTACCGATCTAACACTCTAAATGTGAGGCAAATTTTTATAAGTTTTCCAAATAGTTTATTTATATGGTGATTCCACGTTTATTGTCAATCAACAGACCAAGGAAAGGTTCGTGCTCCGAAATGTTCTCCGAATTAGAAATTAAACTGTTTGTTCAAAGATTGAAGCCTTTCCCGGTGTAGTTGTTCAATATATTGTTCTCGGAGTTCAACCGGGTTTTGCATAATTTTATTAGAACGCAACGTTTCGACGACTAAAAGCTCTGTCGTCATTTTCGCCGAAACGTTGCGTTCTAATATAATTATGCAAAACCCGGTTGAACTCCGAGAACAATATATTGATTAAACTGTTTGCGTTTGAAGTGAAGGTAACGATTTTAGTTTTCTCTAGCTTAAGAGAGAATTTGTTTGCAGTGAAGCACAGATTAAAACTGCTCATCGCAACCTCTACTTTCTCAAGCGACGTTTCCGAGTCGCTGTCCGTGATTACCAAATTTGTGTCGTCAGCGTACTTCAAAAGAGAGTCGTTCGAATCATATCTAGTCCGGATTTGAATTCCAGTTGCAAGCCTTTGTTTCGGAATATTTCGATTTAAACATTGCCTTTATACGTATATTCTAGAAAAAGGACCGATTTTAACCGATGTAAATAATTCGGTAGATCGTTAATGTAAATGATGAAAAGAAAGGGTCCCTGAGGGACACCGCAGGTAATCGTTTCCCATTCTGACAGATGCCCATTTCCATCCGAGTTTACAATCGCAACTTTTTGGCGTCCATGTTGCAAGTAAGATCGGAATAAAGAAAGGGGAAGTCCTCTGATTCCATAGAAATCTAATTTTCGGAGTAAAATGTCATGATCTATTAAATCAAATGCTTTGCAAAGGTCAGCAAACATTCCAGCCACTTTAAGTCTTTCGTCGTGTGCGTCCTGAATACTTTGAACGAAGTTGTATGAAGCCGTGTTGGTGGATTTACCTCTAATAAAATCGTGCTGTGATGTGGAAATAATTTTAAATTTCGTTAGAAAAGTTGCAGTTCCCGTGTGTACTGCTTTCTCGTGAATTTTGGAGAATATTGGCAAGAGCGAAATAGGGCGATAATTGGAGACGTCTGTTGTAGAACCCTTTTTGTACAATAATATAACTTTCGCGTTGTTTCGCTGTATCCCATACACCCATGTTGGTTTTATAATATGATTATAAACAAATGTTTTGTTACTTAAGGACAAGCTGGAATATCTTCCAATCAGCCATTTATACTGTCGAAATTTTTGGTTGAGCTCTTCTTTTTTTTTACAAGTTCTTTCCATCTTAATTTTGTGTCTAGTGTCATACCAAGGTAATTTGCATTCCTTTCATAAGCTACTGTCTTTCCATTTATTTCTAGAAAAGGAGGATTAGTCAATTTTTTACTTGTAAAGTTGACATGGATATATTTCATTTCATTCAGTTTGATTTTCCATTTTCTAGTCCAGTCGTATATTTTATTAGTACCGGCTTGTAGTTTTTTCGTGGATGATCTTTGGCTCTGATCCGTCGCCAACATGATTGTAGTACTTTATAAAGTAAATTGATTGTATAAATTTATATTCATTTATTCACAGATGGTTAGCGTACCTTGTTTTATCTCAGTATGATGCAAATTGCACGAACCGATACAAGGCGGCTGATGTGATTTCACGAGATCAGCTTTTTTGTGATGTAAAGTCAATTTTCGGCTACCCGTATTTACCTTAATATATCATATTCTACTACAGTAGAACACTGTCCTGTCGTTTGTATATTACGAAAATCGTAGTAATTCCTGAGATAATACGGTAAAGCTACCGGGATATTTATAGTAAAAATAATCTTCTGTTTAATTATGAGAGAAATTCTGAGCCTTAGGAGAAATCACAGCGCGACCATTTTCAGAGGCTTTTAGATCACAAAACAATCTGTACCCGAGTATAATAAAATCCCAAAAATTCAGGTAACAGTCTGTCCCCATATATTATTGCGATCCAGTATACAGTTGAAAAATGTTAAGGTAAGGTTTCAATTTATACTCACACAATCAACGTGCCGGCGCTGCCCGGGTTGTCGTAACTGATGGCGACAACCATAACACCGGATTAGATTCCAATCTCGGTTCTTTTTGCGGTTATTTTTATGTAACGCCCCTCCAACAACACCCCCTACCCTCCTATGCCGAAAGGGATTGAAACTATATACAAAAATCAACGGGAGAAACACTATCAATCTCATTGAAGCCGAAAAATATTTATTCGACGCAAATATCGGTCGTTTTTGGATGTTTAAAAATTTTTACCCGTGCCCCTGGGGGTGGTAGACGTGTCTTACTCTCACAGTATTTGTTTCCGGTTCGAAAGTAACACGTGAACGAAATTTGGTCAAATTTTCTTCACGGGTGTAGGTTTGTATACTGAATACACACACACACACAGTGTATTATTTAGTAGAAAATGAACATTTCCCGTCAGAAAAATTTAACGCCCCTTCCTGAATGCAACGAGTAATACACCTTTGGTTCAAAGAGCGCATTCACTCTTATTGACTATGAAATAAAATTCTCTACATTTGTTTTTTGTATTCAGGAAACGGTGTCCAATATCTCAGACGCCAATATATTTAAGAGCAAATTTGTTCATTTCAGAATTTTAAGTATTTCGCTATGATATGATTATATATATATATATATATATATATATATATATATTGTAATGCCCATTAATTAAGCCATTAATAGTTTTTAAATAATTTAAATTGTTAGCGAATAAATGAATTGTAGCAGTATTTGGGCGACCAAAATCGACAATAGTGCTGAGTCCTGTTTCTTTGTTGAAGAGCCGAAAGGCTGATTGAGCGCGCAAAAGTAAAGTAGAGTCGACGTCTACGATCAGCCACGAGAGGAGAGACATTCAAAACAAATCTTCACCGAGATACTTAGCAGCTCAATCCAAACTGATAAATAAATCAGTAAAAGTCTAAAATCTGCAAATCGTGAGTTCCTGTAAGCAAGCAGATAGTTGGACAGAGAGATTTTTAACAACTTGCCAACGGTGAAGCAAGGGTTGCTTCATTATAAAGAAATTGAACCATTTCGCGTTGAGGGAGAACGGCATCCGATAGCTGACCAATTAGGAGAGGATCATCCGAGTTTCCTGGGAGCTGAGTACGTGCATTTCGACTTCGTATGTGTAGAATCTGTGAGGAAATTTAGAATCAGTGTAATAAAATTTGCATTATAGTGTACTTTTGAAGCTACAAAAGAATGCTGGTATCAGTCGGACATTATGTAAGTAACCAAAACTTTGATAATAATATTTGTAAACGGTTACTAAAAGGGAAAAGTCAGATTTCGTTCACTTTTCATTTAACTTCCTTTCATTTATCGACTTATTGTTTTTAGGTAAATTTTAAACTGAATTGTTAATCATATTATTAAATCATTTTCTCTGTTAAATATCAAACCAAGTGAAGGCCCTGAGAGAAGAGATATTAAATTTTGATTGTAATTGTTTTTAATTTTTGAAAGCCACAAATTGATAATAAATTATTTTGTTTGTTAAATTTTTTAAATCTTTTAATTTAATTAACCATTTCATTTTGATCATTACATAAATGCTACCACAACGTGGGGCAAAAATTTAATTAAAGTCTACTTGTTGACTATTACATTAAATGGCTACCACAACGTGGGGCAAATTAATTGTAACCCTTAATAATTGATTATTACAATATATTTATATATATATATATATATATATATATATATATACTGCTATCTCCGTGCAGAAATATATTGCAATCTGAGAAATTCGAAATAAATTCTTATTTCACAGTATCACTTGTAACAATGTGTAAAATTGTCTGCCATTTCTCACTAAAACTGTTTCACTTGAAAGAAACACAAGGAGTGTGAGTTTTTCGTTTCCCGAACAATGATCTGGTTCTCGACTTTGCACTCTGTTTCTAAGTCGCTTATGTTTAGTAAGTTGGGGCATTTTGCAGGGTATGAAACAATGACTCTGGTTTCCCGTGGCACTTACGAAAGGAGAGGCGTTGCGGAGTCTGTGAAGGTGTCGGTGTACTTTCACAGTTCGCTAATAAAAGTGTCACATTCCACGGGAACTGGACCAGGAACTTACGTAAATAAAAGCACGCGTTGCGCGACTTATGAGATAATAAAAACGCAACTATCCTCCGAGGACTAAAATCAGCTTTATTCTAGAAACATCTTTATTACTCTTACATCGTTTAAAATGTTCTGTTTTTATTCATTTGTTGGACGTGTCTAACCGATAGGAGGAAATGCCACTGGTCAGCAGTATTTATTTACCACATAATCATATTTCTTGTTTAAGGCCAATTTATACATCTTTTAATCTTTTATGGACCCTGTCTTTATAAAACAATGAATCGTAATTTTATTACTATCAAAGTATATATTTATTTGACAGTGAATCTGAATTATAAGTACGTTTGTTGGGTTGCATAAAGTTCTCTTGATTTTCTGTGCAAGAAGCACATGAAAAATCAGGGGACTACGTCAGTAATGCCTCAATGACAGTTACATACCACTAAAAAATTTAAATGAAACATATTAGTTTAAATAATAATTTATTTTCGAAAGACAAGTTTCTCGTTCTTAATTAAATGAAACGTAGAGGCCATATTTACAGTTCTCAATGAACTAAGGAAATATTCTGATTTGAAAGGACAACTAATAATGAAAAAGCTAGGTGGAAGAGATTTCAAAAAAGGATTACATGAAACCCTTCAAACTTGGTAGTACAAGTTAGTTGCTTACAATTGAGTATAATTCGATCGTTTCGTATTGATTCCAAAAATTATTCTGTAGATATAATTTCATATTTATATTATTTATAATATTTGAATTAGGTCATGTATTATAGTGGGGCAGAAATCATAATTAATAATTAGGCTATTAAATATCCTATTTATAACATGAAAAACTTGTGTAAGATGTAAAAGCTGTTATATTTATTATTATACGGAAAGACGTGTAAATTTAATACTGCCAAGAAATAGTAAAGTAGTACAAGAAATAATAAAATTAACTTTGAACAAGATAACTGAAAAGTGATAGACTTTTCGATTAACTGTTATGATTTTTGTCACATAATGGGATTGGCATAGAAATCATAATTAATAATTAGGCTATTAAATATCCTATTTATAACATGAAAAACTTGTGTAAGATGTAAAAGCTGTTATATTTATTATTATACGCAAAGACGTGTAAATTTAATACTGCCAAGAAATAGTAAAGTAATACAAGAAATAATAAAATTAACTTTGAACAAGATAACTGAAAAGTGAGTAGACCTTTCGATTAACTATTATGATTTTTGTCACATAATGGGATTGGCATAGATGGTTTTCGGAGATGAGAACTGGAGAGAGAAATAAATTGATTGCACAATCACGTGGAATCACTGAAAGTTGATGAATCAGATTCAAGCAATTATTTTCGTGAGTGTAAGGCAAGATATGTCTTCAACTTAATAATTAACTTAAAAAAATGAAAGTAGATTTAAATTAAAGGATTTAATTTAATAATTATGAATAACTGTAATTTAATTAATATATTTAATTTAGATTGCGCCGGGCGTTGCCTGAGTATCACTACCATTTTGGTAAAAATTTCATTTAACCAGCTTCAGAGTTTGTAACATTTACTCGTTTACGTTCCCGTCCCCGACCTAACCCCTCGGCAGCCAACTTCAAATTAACCAAGATGATGACTGACTGTAATTTAAAAACTCGCGAATTCTCCTACTACATAAAGCAAGTGTGCCTAAAAATCACGTCAAATTAAAAGTGACAAATACTCAATAAAGTCTAAAATACTCCTCGTGCTTTAAAGGAATAAAGAAATAAACCTTTAACTACACAGATACCAAAATATAAATGGTGCCCTAAGTAAATCAAAAATACACCCGGAACCTTAAGAGGGTCAAAATTACCCCGGTCAACTTTTTGTCAACCACGTCCACCTAAGAGGAAAACCAAACGTTCTCAAATAACGAACTTGTTTCTAACTAAAACAGTTTTCTTTCTACATAGGAGTAAACCACGTTCTTATAGAATCTTGAGCTTAATAATAGCATAGGAAGGGTTTGAAAGGAGATGCGAACGCGATACAAAGGTAGCCAAGGATTAACCAGGGCCCTGTGCGCAATTCACCTGTATGAGATGCACAGAAAAACCTGAATCAGGCAGGTCGGGGTCTCGACTCTTGTCCCACGTCCTTCTGATGACTGTAGGTGGGGTTTGTTAGGGGGACGCAGCAATCCCGACTCCTCACTCCGACCAGATTTGGAGGCAGCTGGCCGACTGTTCCAATGGGAGCGCTCTTTACACAACGTTCTTTTTTGTTGGAATACTAATTCCATTACTCTGAATTTCCTACGGGTGATAAAACCCCAGAAAGAAAGCTAATCTCACTTTTATCATATAAAACACATTTTGGGGAGTGAGTGGGCTACAGGGGAACATGGGAGTCATCAGCTTTAATTGCATGGGAAGTGATAGAGAGGGGGGAATGCATGTTGGAGATCAAGGCTATTAACTGTTATCTAGCGACCTCTGGCTACAAGACAATTTACTTACAGTAACGCTAGAGAAACCTGCATCATGTAGGTTGGATATTCGGTATTTATACGATGACGGCAGTGAGGCACTGAATTGTTTATTTTATTTTCAATAAAACTATCAATCCAGTAAATTAGTTCTGTAGTATCAGCTATGCCTATAAATTATTTAATTATTAAAATAACACTCTTAATATTTACTCACTTCTGGATAAAATTAATTACAGGTTACTTATTTTTTATCAATATTATTGAGATAGAAATATGCACTAAATAGTTTGTAAAACTTAATTTGTTATCATCTTATGAAATCTTATGAAATTCTAGACCCAATGAGAATATCTAACGAAAGTTCACCGATAAGTGAAATTTTTTTTGAATCAACGTTGCGGCAGCTCTGAGAAGGTAATGAGGTTTTTTTGAAACAAGGACTTATGGGTATGGATGGTGAAAGGGGATCAAAACAGGAAGAAATTGTCTCAGAAATGAAAGCGCCGTCATGTGCTACATGATTCTGTGATTCGATTAGCCGCTTTGCTTCGACTCGTAATCTCTCCGTAGAAGCTAATTGGCAGTCTCTCTTCTCGCAAATTACGTCAGATCAATCGAAAAATAATTTACTGGTGTCCGTTATTGAGCAATTCGGATACGTGGTAGTTCAAACTGGCAATATGAAATAAATTTAGCATTTGGCTAAAGATAAAAGACTGAATAATACTATTTTTATGACATATTTTACAAAAAATAAATTAACCGGCGATAAATCAGAAAAAAATTATATTATTTTACGAGACAGATTATGGATTCGAATTTTGCTCGTAATTAATTTATAAAGTCAATATCATTTTTTTGGTAGATGGGAGAACTTGGAATTGTATATAAAGTATTTATAGTTCTTCAATTACACCCTTGAAGTACTAGTTCCAGAAACGACGTGAAATTATATTATTATTAATAGATTTATTAAAGTTTTTAATACTTACGACCAGCTTATTTATTGATTGTAGTTTTATGCCTGTCTTTTACGTGTAAAATTGATTTTTCAGCTGATAATCGTTATGATCCTCTTTTAAATATTTTTAATTTTATGTTTTAGTAATGATGTTATAAATAATTAAACAGCAGATAAGCACTCATATATTTTAATAATCGAACATATGTTCTCTCCTTTAATATTACAATACTTCACTTACATGAATTTGTAGCGTCAAGAAGACAGGGAAAATAAATATGCCAGTAACTTATCAGAAGGAAAGACACTGTTAAAGGTGGCACAGAAACCAAAATTAAAGCTAGAACTGGCAGAATAAATGTAATTTTCGTTTTATACGGAGTGGACATAATTATTCTAATTACGCAAAATTGTTGAAAGTATATCGTGCCTCTACATCGAGCTTCATGGCCGATGCATATATAGGTCTCTTCAAATGTATGCACTTACATATAAACAGGATTACATTAAACGGGAATCAGAGCAGAAAAGCTTTCATTAGTGAAAGAGCAACGGAAAAGTATGAATAAATGAAACGGTTTAAAAATAAATGCTACAGAAGCGCAATTTGTAAATACTTAATTCTTTGAAAATGAATAAATCATCTCCAAAGAAGAGTATACCAGAAGAGAAAAAAGTAACTATTTCCCCGTGAGGTATCACGCGGTTGCCGAGTTCGATCTTAACATGAATTATAAATTGCAACTCGATTGAATGATCGATTTAAAGTCCGATTAAAATTAGATGGCAACTGCCTGTTGTTTCCCGCGAGGAGTGTGACGTAGATTCCACCAATCGTAACGGTTAAAATTAAGGGCGGGACAAGAAGCGTTGCCGAACAATAGCAGCTTATACTATTGTTTTCAGTGAGCTGTATACGAAGGCCATTTGCAACCTCGTTCTACGCGGAAATCCCAAGTGCCTTCTAATTTTCATCGGCCTATAGATGCTGTGTTTGCACAGGTGAATCGTGTTTGCCCTACGCAGGAAATTGTTATAAAACTAGTGATAGGCGCGTTAACATCAGATTTATGAAGAGCCCAGATTGTATTAAATGTGGTGGGATGTACGTGATTACGTATAATCAAGAAATCAAGAGGCAACGCAAGGATTGGAAAACACAGTCTTGCCCAACAAAATAAAAACAAGCCGTGTTTCACACAAAGATCAAGTAAATGATTATGATTTTCTTCGGTATCGCAGAATGGTTGCCCAGTGGTCACACAGCAATATTTCAAGTGTGTCATAAAAATAATTACATTCATA
The DNA here is from genome assembly GCA_037074705.1 of Zhengitettix transpicula. Classification (NCBI taxonomy): domain Eukaryota; kingdom Metazoa; phylum Arthropoda; class Insecta; order Orthoptera; family Tetrigidae; genus Zhengitettix; species Zhengitettix transpicula. Next base: position 116,021,122 of record CM073592.1, on the reverse strand, counting down.
TCTTTAATTATTACATTGTAATAATATAGAACTGAAATTGATAATCACCCTTCTTCTCAATACACCAGGACCACAGTTCCGAAAGCTTTCCGAAGCCTTGAGAAAAAAGATTTTCCATTGAACAGCAAGCTACGTAACATTGCTTCTTTCACCTGTGAAACAGTCCCGAATTGACGGCACCTTAAACAATCTTTAAGTTTACCAAACACACAGCGAAATCTCAAGAGTTTGAAGGATTCTCCAACACCTTGAAGTGTAGATTTTTAAGTGATTATTGCTGAAGATGACTCTGGAATAAGTGGACTTTTTTTTAGGGAAACAGGCTACATGAAGGTGATCCACATTGGGCAACTCCCCTTTAATAGCATAGGAAGGGATTTGGAAGGGGGGATGCGGAAGGGTAGAGGAAGGTAGCCAAGGGTTACTAGGGCCCCCGGGCTATATTTTAAGGATCCTACCCGGCATTCGCCTAAATAAATGCAGGTAAAACCTTAGGAAAACCTGCATCGGGTAGGTCGGGCATTGGGTACTTGTCCCACGCCCTTCCGATAGCGGGAGAGGAGTTTGCTGTGGGGACGCGGCATTCCCTTCTCCGTGCCTCGACCAGTTTAGGAGGCAGCTGGCCGACTATTCCAATGGGAATAGCGAACAACTCTTACCGTATGCCCAAGGTCTGTGACCCCGGAACATACACCTCTCAGAACAGGCCCTCGGCCTGTGGGAACCTTAGTTCAAAAACGGAGAGGAAAAGGCATACCCAAAGGTAGCCCCTTCGTATCTCTCCTAAAAGGTTCTGCCTGCGAGAGAAAATCCTTTGCAGGTTACCTGCGAGAGAATCCTCTCGCAGGATATATTCTAGGAATAAGTGGACTAGCGTTGTTGTGTAAACAAAGAACAACTTACTACAACCGACTGCGTTAATTTCGATTTTCAGACTTTAACTTGTTTATAATTGTAACTGTCAATTTTTATCCTTGAAAACTTTTCCCCCTAATGTACCACAATTGTCCCGTGTGTGTTCCAAAATTTTCCTGCAGAACGGCTGAGTTCGTAATTTCATTCGGAAGGTCTCTGCTTCCATTGATTTCTGTTCCATATACAGTGATAAAAATACTTTCATCTTCGTTTGCATGACTGTCAAGTATGTGCTGACAAGATTGTCACACAATTCTTCTCGTTCTCTTCCGTCCGTCCAGCGAGAGACCATGACTTCATGAAAGTAGAGTCTGTTGCGAATAATTTCATATGCATGGTTAATCAATATTCACTCGTTGCTGATTCGAGAATTAGGACATGTACTGTCTCAATGCTCTCATCAGCAGTGGACGTGGTTGGACTTCCTGTCTTTTACTCGTCCTCCACGCTTGTCCGACTGCTTTTGAACATTTTTTCAAATCCAATTTTAAACACTTCTCTGAGGTAAAACATTGTCCTGTTAGTCTGCCATGGATTTCAGCTCCTTGACTACACACTGTACTTCTGTTGTGATGATATAATTTTTATCAATTATTAATTCTTGTATATTTTTCGAGAGGATGAGTGTAAGACTACGGCGGACGTAGCCGATCGCACCGAATGAATTGGCGACCAATGTCTGATCTAAAATCAAATGTAGTACCTCCTTGCATTCTGCCTCTGGTGTGGGAATGCAAGGCTACATTAGTATCTGATGGTGTTTTAACTTTTGGCGGCCAATTTTGAATTATAATTGGATTTCCACTTTGGGTTTGATATATTGAAGGAATATCCCCTCCTTGTGAAGCTCATATAGGACGCTAGAACCAAGACGGTGCTTCAGGTCGTTCCTTAATTTATCTTCATTACAACTTATCTTTTTACTTCAAGTGCTGTGTTATAAATACATTTACAGTTTCTGAGCCTAAGTGCTGAGGCATTCTCGAACCGTAATACTTTCTTTATCTCCTTTCCGAACTTCTCTCTTTCGCTTAACCTCAACGTACCAGACGTCTACAGCGTTTGGTGTAGTAGAGAAACTTTTTCGTTTTCCGATAACTATCCCCTATATAAATATGAGACTGTGGCATGACCAATGTGATAAGACTAATAATTTTAATGCTCCACACTTTAAATTTTAAATACTTGGGAGGGTTGGTGTAATACTGGGTCCTTTGACGGTGCATGGTGTGGACTTAGCTACTCTGCACATCTGTGTGGCAGATTTTGACATTGTCCGTTGTGAGCGGACGAAATATAATTCTAATATGTAAAAAGGCTAAATAGTGAGTGAATAAAATTAATAAATGTTTGATATATGGTCGGTGTAAGTAAATTGTAGCAGTCGCAAGCTTAAATCCGTGGAGAAGACTCGTAAGAATTGAAAATTAATTAGTAATCATCGGTAGTGTTTCGAGACTTATTAGAATCAAGTTTAAATTATTAATAATTTTTCTCTTCCAATTCTCATGAAAGGAGTTATGTGGCCTATATAACAGACACTTAAAGACTAAAAACAACACGTTTCATCCACCAATTGTTAAATTATTTTATATAATATCATTATATAATAATATTTTATATTATATATATATATATATATATATATATATATAACAATCCACCAATGGACTCGAATCTGCCTTGCGTCCCTTTTGAGGGAAAGGAAGAAGAGGGCAATGACAGGTCCATGATAATAAGTAAGGTCCACAAAAGGCGTTAAGAAGGTTTTAAGGACAAACCTCGACATCTTCCAGTGACGACCGTAGTTATTAGGCCAAATATATTGAGACCCGGATGCATCTGTTTCGCAGACGGGCACACAAATTTTTTTAAACATCTGGAAGAATTTAGTTAAGAGGGAAATTCAATCGTTTTCATTGGTTACCATCTTTTTAAGGTGAACCAATGACACTCAAACAAAAATATCAGCGATTGATTAACTTGGAAACGGAGGTCGAATTTCGAGCTCTCAAGAGCTTAAATAAAGAGAAGAACAAAGGTAGTCGGTAAAGGATAGTCGGGCCCAATTCTCGATCAGTTTCGATTTAGCGCTAAGTTGATAGAGCGAATCAGTCCGACGCCCATCACTGATGGACTCGGCAGAAAGATCACAAGTCCGCGACGCCGTCCGACGCCAGCGTGACACCTCGCCTCACCTATTGCCACAACTAGACATCCATCGGCACGGTATGTCAGTATTTTATTTTATCAAGTATCGTAATGCCAGGGTCCTAATTTGATTGAAACAATAAATATATATATAATTGATAACAATCCACCAATGGACACGAATCTGCCTTGCGTTCCTTTTAAGGGAAAGGAAGAAGAGGGAATGACAGAACCACTATTTTCATTAGAATCCTTGGAGTAAGAGGAAATTGTAAATTGTTATTATTTTATGGTTTAAATTTTTAATTTAATTCAATTTTTCTAGATTTTTATCACTGAATTATTATTTTAATTAATTAAATTCTTTTTAATTTCTGTATCAAATAGAATACCGACCCAATGATCACCCAAAATGAAATTTTTTCAAAGGTTCTCTTCAAGACTTCGACAGACGCTGCTCGTCGTATTCTGCCTTCTGCTTGATTAATAGAAAATATACTAATTTGACATTTTTCTTTCAGTGCTATCCTGTCTAATGACATACACAGACACACTCCAGGCACTTAACCCGATTTTTTGGGGCGAAAGTTCCGGAGTGAAAGCCTTGAGTATTGAACAGCTGTCGCTGGAATATCGTATTGGATCCGTCGGTGAGTTGTAGCACTAGCTGGTACGGCTCTGAAGGAAGTCTATTTTCTGATTATGAGGTCGATATGAAAGTGGTCCCTCAGTAGCAAGAGGCAGCTCGTTTCCTGTATTCTACGCGAATGCAGAGAAGCCTCACTTCATCCTGCCAGGACAAAGGGCTCATGATGCGTAGGCGTGGTACAGACAAATAACAATTATTCGAATTAATAGTTAATCATTATGGGGACACGAAGGCAGGTGTTTCGAACAATTGAATTAGATCAGTCGACGGTTTGCGGCGAGGAGAAATTGAATTTTCCGTTCTACTTGTCGGCGGGAGCGATGAAAGGAGCTTCCGGCTGAGTGGACGTTGCGGTTCCAAGGCCAGGGTTTTCTCATGGCGGTTCTTCGCAGCTGTTGACGCCCCCGTACGGACCTTGAGACACGTGACCCATTGGCGCCCACAGCGACGCTGCTGTGACTCAGCCTCACCACGTTACTATGGCGTTAATTGTCACAGGCCTGCAAATTTACATGTTTTTATTATTTCGTACCGTTTTGAGTGTTCCTATAGTTTCTGATGCGATGAATTCGAAACTGCAATGATTTTCCCTTCATCACGTAAGGTTGCTCCAAAAAGTGCAAATGAAAATCTATGCAAAACAAGTAAGGCTTATACTATGTCCTTAAATAGAAATTTATAATGCGTCATATTTTCTTACTTATATTAATATTATAAAAATAAATATATAAATAGTTTTAAAAATCTTTATAATATTGTAATGATCATTTAGATTGAATTAAATTATAGGAATAATTAACAACAGTGTTTGAGCGTAAAAGGAATTTATTATCGTTGATAAATTTTACAATGCACAAAAATTATTTTTCAGGACGAATTTCATCCATTTAAAACAAATACATTATTTTTCATTTTTAATTCGCGGCATTTTTGAACATACAATTCTTATATCATTACCATCAAATTCATGGAATCTCTTATCTCAGAACAAAATCAATGTATAAACTGAAAATTAACAATTCAAATATAAAAATTAACCTAAAACAATATGAAAATAAGTGCAAAGAAAGATGAACGAAATTAAAACTGAACGAAATCTGACTCTACCCTTTTAATTATCGTTTACAAATTTATATCAAAGTTTTGGTTATTCACGGACCGTCTTTTCTGGTACTAGTTCCCTCAAATGTATCTTGATAACTAATACACTAAAAACCCATTTTTTTACACTGACTCTACTTCATAGCAATTTTAATACACGCTTTAATTTCTCGTCCTCAGCTATCTGGAACCTCGGATGAGCCTCCCCTTTCTGGTCAGCTAACGGATGCCGGATGCGAAAATTGTTCCATCAGCGTGAAGCAACCCTTTCCTTCCCCTTTTGCAAATTGTTATGAAAATCTCTCCGTACAACTATTTGCTTGCTTCCATACAGGAACTCGCGATTTGCAATTTATATTTGAAGACTTTACTGTTTGATGCTCTAAGAGACCTAAACTGTGTTATATTTCTCGTACTCAGATTTTAGCCTCCTCCTCATATCCTTGCCGATTCCAGACTTTAAGTTTTCAGTGTCTCGCAGCCAACTGGATTCCTTACGCGCGCGCATTTCCCATTTCGGCTTTCAACAAAGAAACAGAGCTCGGCGCCATTGTCGCTTTGGAAGCTCCTGCCGCTAACAATTTATATCCGCTACAATTCAATTTATAACAAAACAATTTAATGGCCTAATTAATTGGCATTACAATATCTAAAAATATTTGTCTGGAAGCTTGCTTATGCGAATGTGGCTCTTCTCTGTGCAACATCCAACAGTAGTCAGAAATCGTATTTACATTCCGGCGTACTTAATTTCCTCTATGTCCTGGTGAATCCTCACTCTTTCTACTTCACTCACTCACCAAGATTTTTGGGAAAAGAGTCCAGATGTGAGTTCAAGAAGTGCAGTTTCAAACTCATTGAGCATCCCAGGTCTTTGAAGCTTCTCAGCATGTTGTCTACGATTCATTCACAGTTAGGATGTTCCTTGTTTCCCAAAAACTGTGTATCAACTTCTTTTGAAGGATTTGCATGCTGTTTTCTCAACGTCTTCCATTACCATTTTAAAGTTTTCGTCTTTTATAAGTTTTCGAATGTCAGGCTTGACCAAAATCACCCTCCTTCAGCTTTGCTTCGGACAGCCCAGGAAACGTTATGGTAAGATACCTAAACGTATCACCATCTTTTGGCAATGCCTTGATAAACTTCTTCATTTCAAGTTTGATGCGGAGTGGGGGTATAAGAACTTTAATGGGGCCACCATAGACACAAAATTGTCATCGTTTTTCTCCTACCTTCAGTGGTCTCAGTAATTTTGTTGGTAAGCGTTTGTTATTTTACTTTGTATCTTAATTTATAGTTTTCAGAAAACAATCTTGACTTTGGAATAAAAACGATTTTAATCTATTCTATAGTCCTGCGCCTTAATCAAGGCAAACCGGTTTTCGAGCTCGCGATCTTGCATGTCCCGTACTCGGCACCCAAAAATACATAAGAAACGCACCTCATTAGACAGAAAAAAAATTGTTGCAAACCTGTGCTACCACTGCTTTAGTATATATACATCAGGTCCGCGATCGAAAACTAGTAATTACAGGCCGGTTAGGCTCACATCTGTGATATGCAAGCAATTTGAGCGCTTGATAGCCGAGTATGTGGTATTGGGGCGAAAGGGGATGGATTCACAGCGGGCAACACGGCTCAAGACCTGGATTCTCGTGTGAGAGCCAACTGGCCACGGTCTGCCAAAATCTTTCGGACACGGTCGATAACGGAGGGAGAATACACGCAATAATTATTGACTTTTCTAAAGCCTTTGACGTTGTGCCGCATGATCTTTTATTAAGTAAGTTAAAAGATTCAGGGATAGGTATTCGGGTACTGAATTAGATTCGCGAATTTTTTAAAGACACTCAGAGTTCGCGTAAATAACAAATTGTCCGACTCTGATAAAATTACGTCAGAGATCCCGCAGGGAAGAGTGATCGGTTCATTCATGTTCCTTGCGTACATAAATGGTCTAAAACCATGGGCATAAATTCACATATTAAACTGTTCGCCGACTATTGCATGGTTTATAGGGAAATCGTAAGCCTCGAGGTTGCTCGGACTCTTCAAGCTGACCTGGACTAAATTTACTAATGGTCAGTTAGAAATAAAATGCAAGTAAATTCAACGATTTAAGGCAATTATCTATAGAAAAAAGAAAAATGTACCTCCAGTTAGGCATAAAATGGGGAATGAAGTTGTTACGGAATCCAACAGTTGTAAATAACTTGGAATCACGATTAGTAAGGATCTAAATTGGGGAAATCAAATCAGCAAAGTCGCAGGTAAAGAGTGGAGGGCGCTACCTTTTCTAAATAGGGTTTTGAGGAAAAGTACGAGGAAAACCAAGATATCTGCTTACAGATCACTGGTCAGGCCCATTTTGGAATGTGGGACAACTTGTTGGGATCCATATAGAAAGGAACACACAGTAGCGTTTGGACAAGATTAAAAAACGGGCTGAAAAGTTTTTTTGGGGGGTCGATTCGCGAACAATCCTAAGCAGTACGAGGAAACACGCAAGGCTTTTTGCAATATACGAAGCTTATACAGGTCAACCGGCCTGGAAAGAAATTAAAAATCATCTTGTGGCGCAAACTTATATTTCTAAAAATGATCACCCATTCAAAATTAAACGAAAAGGGCAACGCACAGACGTTGGCAAATATTCATTTGTTAATAGATCAATTCGCGACTGGAATTCATTGCCTGAAGAATTACTCACGACTTATCCGAATAGCGTTGATTAGTTTAGACGTAGGCTAAGGAAACTAAAATATCAAGGGGTATTATATATGTATATATATATATATATATATAAATATTGTAATACTAATTAAGGAGGCCATGAATTGTTTAAATTATAATGAATTGTTTAGCGGCACCGATCTCAAAGGACAACAATGACGGCAAGCTCTTAGTCTGGCGGTCTTTGTTGTGAGCCGCTCAGTCTGGCTAATATAATGGTCGAGAGAGGGAGCGAAATTTAAGAGTATGAACAGCGTGGTCCAAACTTAGTAATTCAACTGTTAATCATGTTAATCATGTTATGTTAATCATTACATTTGTAAAAGGATCTGAACGGAGAGACAAGTTATATAAAAATCTGAAAAGCTGAAACAAAAGGTTTAGCGCCCCGTTCAGATACATACGCGCTCCGAAATAACATTTTCCGCAAAAAGGCATTGAAATTTAATACGTTGACCGGAGTTGCAGATAATCGAGTTCCTGGAGGAATAATCCGAGAAATACAACCGTGTGTTTGTTCAAGTGTAGAGTCTGTGATTAATGACCTTTTTGTAAATTGTGTCCCAAGCTCCAAAACATAGTCTGGTACCAGCAGGACATTTGTAAGTACAAACCAAAATAATTAAATTCTGTAAACGGTAATTAAGGGTATAGTCAGTTTCGTTTCTTTTCATTTTGTTAGATTTCGTATTCCGTTCGTTTCAAATTGCTTGAATTGTTAATTATTTAAATTATAATCTTGATTGTTCTTACGTATCAAACCCAGTAAAGACCCTAAGAAGAAAAGTTATTAAATTTGAGTGTTTGTAAAATATAAACGATTTTAGGCTAAGTCACCAACCCATTGAACGCCACAAATTATAAAATAAAATTTTGTTTGTAAATTTTGATTGAATTCGGTGTACTAACCTAGGTCAAATCACTTGTAAAACCAAAACTAAAAACACCTGTTAAAATAATCTTTGGCAATTAAAAGTTTATTTAATCTTAATAAATTTTGTTAAATATTTCCTTTAATTAATCATTTTACTAATCATTACATTTTTGACGTACAACGTGGGGCAATTTAATTTAATTAACCTTTCTATTGTTATTCATTACACTATATATATATATATATTACGAATGTGTAATTATTTAATAAATAAAATTGTACTATTTTCAATATCTGCGGCGTAAATATGAGGCCATTGCATTATAACTTAAGGATTGCCTACAAGTATATGGAGCCTATGATGCTTGCTTGCTAGAGTTGCATTGTTGCCTCAGGCAGCATTGAGACGTATGGAACTTCAGAGATTCAGAGTTTCTCGGAGCAGATGGAGGAAGGCGTGTTTTGAAATTTGAAATATGACGATATATATATTTACACTACAAGGTTTACAAAATTCTTTTTTACTTACTTATTTACTTTGTGTTTACTTTGAGCCATTGATATCTCTTAGTCATGGATAATTTTTCGAGGCATAATCTTACATTTACTTCCTCAGCAGGTGCTAAAAATTAAATTAATCGTCGTACGGACGGCAAGCAATAAACATGCTATTGACTGAAGGATATCGCATATGTATTTTAATGAATATAATTGTCTTTCACCGAGAAATCACAAAACAGAGTTTGATTGAGGGTGTCGTTTAACTATTTTATTTGGATTGAACAGGCTGAGGAGGATCAGGTCGGAGGAAAGTCCAGCGCCGTATCTACTTCAGTGTCGAAAGGAAGACTACAGGATAGCAAAATAGGAAAGTCGATAACGTAACTAAGTACCTTCCAGAGAAATAAAAAAATAATCAGAAAGTGCTATTAAGTTAAAGATAAAGTTTATTATAAAAATAACAAGGAGCCTTCCTATTCCAAGATGGTCGTAGCAAGACTGAAGGCTGAGAGTGGCTCGGAAGTTGGAGAGAAATACCCTCCTAAAAACCACTCGCAGAAGACAGGGAGCGTATCAAAACTTCATATCAAACCACGTGATCTGTATAGGGACCCGTCCAAAACCGGTTCAAACTGAGTCTCAACAGCGCCAGCACCGTAACGCGAACCCACCAATTTTCTGCAGGTCTAGCGTCACCAACTCGTCATCCTCTCTACCCCGTGGTTAAAGAAAATTTCTCACAGGTGTGTGGTAACTACTGAAATAACAAAGAAAATTAACAAAGCTATATGACAACATATTGTATCCAAATTCGCAGGCGGTCTGATCCTACTTAATCAGATTTAATTTTGACATTTTTGCGTGACGGCAGAGGCTGGAGACAACGTTGTGATCTCCAGGTGGTCAGGACTTCTTACGTTTTTGTGGTGTAACCAAATGCCTTTCCTTTGGGTTTGTACAGTGATAATCATAAGTTTTGTTTTCACCGAAAGGCCCACAATAAATTCCTTATAATCAATGTACGTTTATTTTAAACTTTGTAAAAATAAAAATTCTTTTACTCTCAGTCCCATAAATAATTTATTTTTTGTACCGTGACGCCACCTACAGCCATCCCGACGTTGGATGCACAGAGATTGAGCGCGCAGGCGGTATAGCACAACAGCGCCGACCATGGATAGACCAACAGCCAACGCTCTCTCATTCTCTTTTCGGCGACTGCCACTGCACAATCTTTCTTTCTCTTCCTCTATCTGACTATTTTCTTCCTGTTCTTTTATCTTGCTCTTCGGATGTTTCTTTACATTATTATTATTATTATTATTATTACAGGATTAATCAATGCAAAGATCAATTAATAACAACATTTTGTTGTATTCCTGTTATCTTCTGCCAAGCCTCTTTATCCAGTGCATCTTCCTTGCGTATGTTGCGACGCTCCATTATATCGTTTATGTGGTCTGTCCAAGAACGTCGTGGTCTCCAATGTTTACGTCTGCCAGGTGGTTTCCATTCATAAAGCTTCCTTGGCCACCGATGATCTGGCATTCTCCACATATGTCCGTACCACTTCAATGATTTTCTTTCAATTCTATCTATAACTGTCTCATTTGCCTTCATTCTACCTCTAACTTTATTGTTAGTTTTTCTTTCAGTTCTTGGTATTATGGTACCCCTACGCAAATAATCCATTTTCACAGCTAATAGTCTTCTTTTGAGATCAGTGTTTAAGATCCATAGTTCTGACTAATAGCACAGCACTGATTCAATCATCATCTTTCCCACTCTTTTCTTATTACTGTTGGAAATGTTCTTGTCCCACCAAAAGTGATTCTTTGCTGTATTCTGTATTTGATTTCTGTATGGCCCAATCCATCAATATCAATATATGCACCTAGATATTTAAATTATTCAACCTGTCTCATAACTGCTTTGTCATTGACGCGAATTAAAATTTAGCATCACTATTCACCACCAAGTGCTCTGTTATTGTTAGACTCATCTCTTGACCCCATCTGTCATATTCCTGATATAACCGTCGTATCAAGAATTCTAGATCAAAATCTTCTTGTGCTAAAATGGCTCGATCACCAGCAAAACATCCGTACATCATTGACAATGATTCCCATTCCTCTGCAGCTATCCTTCCAATTCTACATATAAATTAAACAAGATAGGTCACATACTGCATCCTTTCCTAAATCCGTTTGTGGCACTAATAGGTTCTGATAACTTCGAACCTCTTTTAATCTGTACCGTATTTTCTCTGTAAATTTCGATAACAATATGTAAAAGATGATCATCATACCTAAATCTTTCATAGCTTCCCACAGTTTAGTTCTAGGGACTGTGTTTCTTTACATTACCTGATTTATATTGTAAATAGACATTAAACAATAAAGGAAATGTATATGTTGCAAAGGATCTGTACGGTCTTTCGGTCCATTGCGCGCTAACATTTTAATAACTATTTATTTAATAAAGCAAAGTGGTGGTGATCATTACATCGTACATACAGTATTTAATTCATAATATTTCAGTGAAAAACTTTTTTTTTAGGGTAACTGGGGCCCCCGGGCTGTGTTTTTAAGAATCCTACCCGGCAATTCGCTTAAAAGTGATGCAGGGAAAACCCTAGAAAACCTGCATGAGATAGATAGGGCATTTGGTACTTGTCCCACACGCTCACGATGGCGGGAGTGGGGTTAGCTGTGGTTGTCGCAGCTTTCCCCTCTCCGTGCCTTGACCAGTTTAGGAGGCAGCTGGCCGACTATTCCAAATACTCTTACCGTATGCCCAAGGTCTGCGACTCCGGAACATACACCTCTCAAAACAGGCCGAGGTACCTCGGCATGTGGGAACCTTAGTTCAAAAAAACCAGAGAGATGTGAAGGCATCTCCTTTTTTTAGGGTAACAGGCTACATGAGGGTAATCCACATGGTGGCAACTCCCCTTTAGTAGCATAGGAAGGGATTTGAAAGGGGGGATGCGGAAGGCTAGAGAAAGGTAGCAAGGGTTAACTAGGGCCCCCGGGCTATAGTTTAAGAATCCTACCCGGCATTCGCCTAAAAGTAACGCAGGGAAAACCCTAGAAAACCTGCACTCACGTTTTTGCATATTTCCTCAATATTTTAGCAAGATTTGGTATAATACATTTCTCCGCTGTACCGTATATAAAATAAATTATACTACGTGGATCATAGAATAAATTTGGGTGAATGATATCTGACTTTACATGTTGTGGTGAGTAACATAGTATTTCGTTGTTAATATTGCATTAGACTAAGTTTTTGGTCCTGCACAAACAAATTAAGAGAACTTCTGTTAAAATTTAGACAGTTAAACGATATGACGTGAAGGATGAAGCAGCTTGGTTTGACCGCCAAAAGGAATTGAGAGGCGACCGAGTTCCCGGAAAGGAAGAGAAGAAATGGCCTGGCCTGTGGCGATTTTTGTTTTTAAAATAAGAAAATGCCATGAGAGAACATATAAAGGTTACGTGTTGAAAGAAGGGAAAAAGTAAGGAGGAAATGCTTCCCTCTTTGGATTTTCCTATCTGAGTTATTCACGCAGGGATTTTAAAAGTCAAGGTTGTTATAAGACGTGACAAATATGACGGTTAGAGTTCCCGAGTCGACTATCTGCCTCCAAAAGTTTAACAGATTTCCAAACGGGAATGCTGAGTCCCCGCAGAAAACCCAAATCTCCAGTCATCGAGAACTCAACCTACGTGATGTTTCCCTTGCATCAAATTTTGTGAATGCCAAGTAAATCATTAAAACATAGTCCAGGGGCCCATCAACGGGCAAACCGTAAGCTTGGAAATTAATTCACGTACACAAATATAAGTCGTCTTCGTTGTATTATTGTACATTCCAGTGAAGCACGCCAACTTTCTCATTTTAGATTATAATCTGCCCACTATTTTATTTGTAAAGTAACCTGACAGATTGTTCTCAGCCGATCTGTGTTTTAGTCAAGAGTAATCTATATAATAAAAAAGGATGTATATTTGTATGTATGTATGTATGTATTTACGTTGTTCTTTATACAAATTTTATCGCGTGGACAGAATTCAACAAAAATTGGTATATATATATTCTGCCAAAATCGAGAACCGGTACTGTGGGGGTGAGAAACCCCTAGAATAAACGTGGAAATAATTATAATTGAAATAAGTTACGAATTAGTGTTAAATTACTGCGCGAGACGATGACGTCATAAGTTTTCAAGACATTGACGCATCCTAAATATAGTTCTGTACTTCGTAATGAAATAAAGCAGAAATATTTTGATTGAATAAAAAGTAAAATTTTTTCCAGTATTACTCCATCGAATAGTAATAAAAAACAATACGAAACACTTTACCATCCTTGCGCAAAGTTAATTTGGAATAGTTAATTATCCCGCTATCTTTGATAAAGCCAATATGGCGCCTTATAATACATTCAAATGTGTGTCGGTCGAGATTTATAAAATTTCATAATATAACGTACTATTGTATCCTGTATAATATTTCAGAAGATAATAAGATTTGTCTAAGGTACGACTGCTGAATTATGTGTTTGTAACTATAAAAGTATTGAAAATGACGTACGGAACTCCGAAAGTTTTTATGGTCGTTATTCAATTAATGCACTATCAGTCAAAGGTATGTACAGAAATAGGAACATTTAAATTGAATTAAAAGTACAATTAATTATACTTTACGCAACGTATTTCTATAAATTTGTATAAATGTAAACAAATTATTGCGTGCAATTTGTGTCGTGAAACAAAAATTTGAGGTTAGGATAGCAATATTTGTTTTCCATTTTTGGGAACGACGTTATAGATGTACAATTTCTGATAAATGAAGTAAAGCAGGAATATTTTGATTGAATAATAAGTATAATTAAATCTACCACTACCACATCGAGTGATAAAATAAAATTCATTATGAAAGGTTATACAATCCATGGCATTAATTTTCTTTAACTTGACTTTTGACGTGGAATATTTAACGGGATCAGGGACCAATATGTTTCCCAATTATATCTTGCAATACGCACTGGAAGATACATAGAATTATGATAAAAACAATACTTAAATGTTCAAAATTGATATTTTTTTATTGAAGACAGCGTATTTCGTAATGTTTTGCATTAATTTTATACAATGCTACCAACTGCAGATTGCTAAAACCACCAAATAGTTTAATTTCAGATGGAAAAATTATATGTCTACAATTTAATAATTGTTTTAAATAGTGTATGTATATCTATCTATCTATATATATTATATAAAATTGTCTTATACGGGTATGTTCGAGGAGCGTTACATAAAAATAGCGCAAAAGCAACCGAAATTGGAGTGTATCGGGACATCTCGGCCAACGCCGGACACCCAGCCAGCTAGTTATTTGAATAAATTATATGTTTTTGTTCGTGGAATGAGTACGATTGTTTCATTTGATATTCCTCATAAACCGTAATTCATTAATGAGCAAGTATTCCCAGCAAAGTCGTGTAAGGATTCCTACAACGTAACGCTGTAACTGATTCTCCATCCCACTCGTCCGCGTTTAGCCTCGGCCGAGCCCACATTGTGGCTTTAAGTCTGCTGGCGTAACGCTGAAGGTCGTTCACAGGAAGTTGATTTGCAAATAAGACTTTTTTTCAGATGACTTTTAAGCTCTGACTCACCGCACATTAATTCAGATACACGCGCCCTGTAACAAAAGTACCGGAAAATTACTGTTGAATTAGTGTCCCATAGAATTAAAATTTTGGTCGTAAATTTGTAACTAATTAAAAAAGGAAGCCACTAAATATACAATAAAAGAAGAATATTAAAAAAAAACATTTAAAACTTAATTTACCAAACATTAAAATTTATAAAATATTACTCAATTACATAAAATGAAATATTACAGCACAAAAACTATACAACAGTTACATTTTATAATATTCTAATTACTAATAAAAATGCACCATTTTTATTAATCCTTTCATTACAACACAACTTAAACAATTACCACCAAATAATATAGCATATTATTGAAATTTTAAAATAGGCAATATTATTTACATACTT
Organism: Zhengitettix transpicula; assembly: GCA_037074705.1. NCBI lineage: Eukaryota > Metazoa > Arthropoda > Insecta > Orthoptera > Tetrigidae > Zhengitettix > Zhengitettix transpicula. Next base: position 116,006,122 of record CM073592.1, on the reverse strand, counting down.
TAGCACTTCCACAAGCACATACAATTAAATCCTTTCAGAAGTAGAGACAATAGAGGATGGACACCAAGGTGTTTCGTCCACGTACACCAGTCAAAATTACAGAGATCGAAGTTTAATAGCAGACTGCTCCATATTTCGCCCGTTGACACCAGTCAATTACAAAATTTTGAATTATTTTTTGCAGACAACAGGCTACGTGAGGGCAATCCACATGGTGGCAACTCCCCTTTAATAGCATAGGAAGGGATTTGAAAGGGGGGATGCGGAAGCGTAGAGGAAGGTAGCCAACGGTTAACTAGGCCCCCGGGCTATGGTTTAAGGATCCTACCTGGCAATTCGCCTAAAAGTGATGCAGGGAAAACCCTAGGAAAATCTGCATCAGGTCGGTCGGGCATTTGGTACTTGTCCCACGCCCATCCGATGGCGGGAGAGGGGTTTGCTGTGGGGTCGCAGCTTTCCCCTCTCCGTGCCTTGACCGGTTTAGGAGGCAGCTGGCCGACTATTCCAATAGGAATAGTGGACAGCTTATTTAGGGCACCACTGTATTTCTTGACTTTCATTAACATACAGTGAGTAATCATAACAGTTACGATGAAATTAACATTCCGTCTGCATATGTAGGGTAGACTTGAATAGGTAAATGTTCATTAAAAGTGTCTCTCTTTATGACGGTTGGCAATGTGATTAGTGTCGAAAGTGTTTCCGGGCGACGCCGGGCACTCAACTAATTAGCAATAAGTATTTTCTTTAAATAACTTTAACGTGAAAGGATTAAAGTTCAATAACCTAATAAAGATTAGTAAAGATCGAAGGCTTTCCCGGTGAATTGCATTAACAAAAGCTTCTTGGATTTCCACAGAGGTGATGTTAAAAAGCGACGTTTCGGGGGATATCCCTGTCATCGTCTTCTAGGCTGGAAACCCCAGAAGCTTTTGTTAACCTAATAAAGATGTTTTCATGGAATAATAATGAGGTATTCAGCGACTGTTGGCAGTCAGTTTCTTGACCACTTGAATTTTTCCCATAGTAGTCTTAATTTTTCCTGTTGTAAAAGAAAATGAATTTTTCACGTTCCAGTTTTGACTTGATCAGTGCTCAAAAAATGTACTTCTTTTCGCTCTTCTAAATCAATCTCCGTGTTTGAGGTTAGTTGGGGAAGTCGTTCCGCTTCAAAGCTCTCGATATCGTGGATATGTACTATTTTAATAAGAGGCCTAAGAATCCAGATGAATCCATGCCATGTAATATTAGCGCGTTTCTGTTGAGTTCCGGTTAGACTAATGCTAGGTGAAGGAGAAAGCAATCTAATTGAATTTTGGTGTCGGATAGTGTTAAAATATTAGTTTTTACCGAGTTTCGCTTGAAATCTCCTCTCTTGAAAGTTTTTTTTTCTTATGTGAAACAACCATAACTTTCACCGAATTATTAATTCGAAGTGACTTTTACGCTTTCGTCTGGAGAAACGAGGGAGAGATTAGACGACCTTGATGTGCAGGTCTGAGACACGCGGCCTGCTTCGGAGTGGAGTTACCTAACTATGAGGCCACGCCTCGTGAACCCCGACCTGAACCGCACGAGAACCGATTCTCACGCTCGAGCTGGAGTTGGAGCTCGCACATGGCTAAGCGTGCCACACGAACGCCTACTATGCAGTATGCACCACCACGGGGAACGTCAAACTTACAGAATTATGGATACATGTCAGTGGAATGTTTTCGAAAGATGAGAACCTATAATACGAGGCATGTTCAGAATGTAAGTGTACTGTGGCCATAACGGACTGTGGGTTTTTGAGAGTTGGCAGTACTGAGTTATAAAGGGAGACCTCCAGACAGAATGAGCATGGCACGATCACGGTAGTACGTAAATTCACGTTGTAGTGTCCACATGCGTGAAAGATGGAGGTAAGAAATCCCGCCATATGCAAGCCACGTGCTGTGATCCGCTTCCTACTCATGTATTAACACCTATCGAAAGCTCTATTGTGACTGGAGATGAAACGTGGGTTGATAATTACATGTCTGAGTCGAAAAGACAGTCGTCACAGTGGCGTCATACCAATTCCCCAAGTTCCAAATAATTCAAAACTACCATTTCTGGGGGGGGGGGAATGGTCTCAGTGTTTTAAGACCGAAAATTCATATTGGTCGAATTTCTGCCTCAGGGGGAGACCATTAATGTTCAACGATATCGGGAGACCCTAAAAAACCACAAAAGAAAGGACGAGAATTCTGGCGAGAGGAGTGTGCTTCTTGCTGGATAACACCCGTTCTCACACAGCCTTAGCCTCCAAGGCGCTCTTGGAATATTTTGGTAGGGTATGTATCGAACCATCCCCCGTATTTCCCTGCCTCTGCACTTTCAGATTATCATCTTTTCACTTCCTTGAAGGTACACATGGGTGGAATTAAATTTTCAACTGACGAGCAGGTGCAGAAAGAGGTTCTGAAGTGGGGGAAGGAGCAGGCGGGAGAAGTCTTCGAGGGGGTATAAAGGAGCTTGTGCCACGGCTCACCACATGCATTGAACGGGGTGGCGAATATGTGGGAGAATAGTCAACAAGTGTATCAACAACATCCTATATTTTTTCAAATACTTATTCGAAAAGATATACAAAAATCTAGTAAAATCTGAACATGCCTCGTACAACCCAGTACACGAGAACATGCCTTTCAAATTTATTTATTTTTTATTATATATTCAACATCTCATGTAAAAATTGTAAGAACATTAATAAGCGACTAAAATATATTGATAATATTTTAATACCTTCGGAAAACAGATATTAGATACAAAGAAATAAAAACAAAGATGGCGCATGTCAGAGATTCTAACAAAAAAATCATATATGTTGTTATGGCCAATCGTATCCTGTTTGATGTTTATGAACTTATGATTGATTTTTATATGCAACATATCAAACACACTCAATTAACACTGAACATTAATGTGAAATTATTTGGTGTCTTGAATTAATTCAGAAGGAATAGAAGAAAATCTTTTAATGAAGCTCCGGTTCGCAATATAGGCCATGCAATTTGTATTAAAGTACGAATAATTGTGATCCAGTAAATTGTAGGAGAAGACAGATTCTGGGTATATATACAATGGATGGACGAATCTCGTACAGAGCCTGGAGTCGACTGGGATGGTTCAGTGGTTAGAGCATCTAGTTCTGAATGGGACACCCACGTCCGATTCCCGGTCCAGTCGAGATTTTTCTATCATGATACTTTAATATGAGATATATATATATATATATATATATTAATCTATTTATCCTTTATCCAAATTTATGAAAGGCCATAAATATCGGATCGAAACATTTGATCAACATAATGTAGTTTACATTATATATATATATATATATATATTGTAATGCCAATTAATTAAGCAATTAATTCTTTTTAAATAATTTGAATTGTTAGCGAACAGTTTGAATTATAGCGATGAGCGAGCAAAGCAACAATGAGTGGCGAGCTCTATTCCTATTATTGAGGGTTCGGAATGACGATTACGCGCGAAAAGTATGGATAGTCTTCACTCTACCACGAGAGAAGAGACATTGTAAACGTTAGTTTAAGTCTACGGGGAGGAGCGAAAGAGCACAGGGTAAGCCTACAGAGAGGAGCAAAAGAGAAAAGTCGAAGTCTACGGTCAGCCACGAAAGGAGAGACATTCTAAAAGTAAATCTTCACCGAGCTACTTAGAAGTTTACAATCCAAACCGATAAATAATGCGGTTAAAAGGCAAAAATCTGCAACTCATAAGATTCCTGTAAGCAAGCAGTTAGTTGGACCGAGTAGATGTGCTAACAATTAGCCAACGGAAGCAAGGGTTTGCTTCATTATAAAGAACTTGAACATTTTCGTGCTGAGGGAAAACGACATCAGATAGCTGACCAATTAAGAGGATCAACCGAGTTCCTGGGAGCCTAGTAATCGCATTTCAACTTCATGAGTGTAGAATCTGTGAGAAAGATTTAGAATCTGTGTAAAAATTTTGCAATATAGTGTACTTATGAAGCGCTAAAAGAATGCTGGTACCAGCCGAACAATACGTAAGTAACCAGAATTTTAATAAAATCTGTAAACGCTAACTAAAAGGGTAAAGTCAGATTTCGTTCCCTTTTCTTGTAGCTTTTCTTTCATTTTATCAGCACATTATTTTGAAGTAAATTTTAAACTGTATTGTTAATAAGATCATTCAATAATTTTCACTGTAAACCATCAAGCCCAGTAAACACCCTGAGAGATTAAGAGATTTTCATTTTATTGTAATTGTTTGCAAATTTTTGAAGCCACAAATAAATAAATAAATTTTGTTTGTTAAATATTGATTATCTTTTTCATTTAAATAAAGCCTATCATTTTGATCATTACATAAATAGCTATTACAATGTGGGAAAAAAGTAAATAACCCTAATTGTTGATTATTACAATATATTACAATTAATCTATTCATCCTTCATCCAAATTTATGAAAGGCCATAAATATCGGATCGAAACATTTGATCAACATAATGTAGTTTACAAAATTAATTGTTAAAAATTGTGTCTTCTCTAATATCGGTCACAGTAAAAATTTTTTTATTACTGAATAAAATAACACAAAACCAATTTTAGATCTCTAAATTACAAGCATATCCACATAACTACACATCGATTTTGGATAACGAATCTAATTAAAATACTCTAAACTTTTGCACATAAAAATAAACATGAAACGCGATATAATTGGACTTAAGAACTTCTATTAATTTTTGCTTAAAAATTTCTGACTGTTGTCTTTGCTTTATCTTTGAAACTTGTACTTGATCCTATCTTTAGATTGTCTGGAATTACGTGCTTGTGAATCATCTACTCTAATAAAATCAATCGATATGAACAGTCACCGGAGAAGAACATAATTATGGGAAAGACAAATTGTAGAAAAACTACTTAATACCATTCGTATTTCCTGAGTCCAATCTGCTTCGTCATGTCGATTGTTTAGATTTAAAAGATGATTACATCCATTAGACAGAATATATTCATCATTAAATAATTCAATAATTATTTAGAGTGTACTTGGATTCAGAGTAATGAATATATTCTTCAAGTCAATAGTAATTTAGGGTGTGTAATTTCAATATTAAGTTGTTGTCCATCATATGGATCTTAAAACTTTGGAATAGCGATGAAAATTAACATTTGACTTTAAGTAAAAATTAATTTAATATTTTACAAACTGGATTTTAATTGTTTAACAATGGATTGAAAATTATTTTTCTCAGAATATGTTGAACAATATATTTATGTAATGCGAATGATCCCTTAGGACACAAAGTTAAATTGTTATTTTAAAAAAGTCATTAGTACGCATTACATCGAATTGAAAATTTCTGTTTTAATATTGTGAATGTTGGATCAGTTTTGCACCTGTTTCATTTAAATATAAAAAACCTAATCAAGTTAATTGATAATTAGTTTCAAGTCTCCTAATTATTGTTAACATCTGAAGAGCTTTGAAACTTAAGTTCGAAACGTTGTAATTTTTGCAATAAAATATTTATGACGAAAATGTAATTTCATTAAAATCTTATTTCCGCTTGAATTTTATTTACGCGAAGTTAACTTATTTTGTAACAGGCTAGCTTAACCTATCAAGAATGGTTGGATTAGATAAGTTAAGCGCCGTAGTAACAATTATAGTAAAAGATAAATCTCCATGAATTATAATACTAACGTTATTGCTGATAAAATGGTCGAAACAGACACAATTAAAAAACAAAACAGCGTAACGTTTCTTGTACTTATCCGTTTCGAAACTTCAATGAATTTACTCACTAGCTGGGTGCCCGGCGTTGCCCGAGATGTCATTCAGCCATAACCCCCGATTTTTTCGTTATTTTTATGTTACGCAACTCGACCCCTGTCCCTAAATGTGTTATCGGCCGGTTACATTGATTGAAAATTTCCAACCCTGAGCAATATCCACTTTGTCACAATGAAACTGAGCGACATCCATAACCCCAGAATTGACTCGAATCTCGGTCTATTCGCGTTATTTTCAAGCAACGCTCCACCAAACCCCAACCCTAAGCGTGCTCCCCTCCCATATCAATAGGGGTTGAAATTATACACAGAGAATATCTACCAAAATATTATGAATTTAAGTGATACCGAAAAATATTTATTGGAGACAAATATCGGCCGATAAACATGTTTGAAAATTTTCACCCTCGTTCAGCCCCAACCGTGAGGGTTAAACTGCAAATTGAATATAAAAATTAATATCAGATACATCCATAACCCCGGTTTCGACTCGAATCTAGGATTTTTTTAGTTATTATTATACAACTCCGTCCTTAACTTCATGGTTCTCTCCTCACACAGAATGTATTTAGAAATATTATTAGTCTCATTGACTCCGAAAATTATTTATTCGACGTGAATATCGACAGGTTAACATTTTTGAACATTTCTATCCCCGCCCACGTCCGACCAGACCTCCTACCCACACCCTCCTCCGCGCGCTAGTCAGGTTGTCATACGTAAATTCTGTGACATCTATAACCCCGATTTAACTTTAATCTCTTTAGTTTTCGCGTTATTTCCATGTAACTTTCCTCCACCCCCACCCCCACCTCTGCTCCCCACCCATACCGAAAGGGGTTGAAATTATACACAAACAAAATCGTATAAATATTATCAATCTAATTAATTATAAATATAATTATAAAAAGGAAATATCGTCCTCAATTCCATGTTTAAAATTTTTCACCCCCCACTGTACCTGTCCCTGGAGGTAAAATGGCCAATTGAAAGTCATAATTACACTCAGATCCACCTATAACCTGGGTTTGACTCCAAACTCGGTTGTATTCCCGTTTTCTTCTATGTTCACAACGACCCCTAAGGTTGCTACTTTCCCATGCTGTAAAGGGATCTTTTTAAACAGATAACATCGGTAGAAACTATATCAATCTCTTTGAGCCCTAATAATATTTATCCGACTCCAATATGGGTATTTTTGGCATGTTTGAATGTTCAACCCCCGGCCACTCATTCCTAAGCGTGCCGAAATGGGTTGAAAATTTGCAAATACAACTTATATATATTATCAATCCAATTAACCTCGACAAATATTTATTCCACGCAAATATCGACCTTTTAACATCTTTGGAAATTTCCACCCCCGCCCCAGGGGATTGAATCGCCTATTGAATGTCATAACTAGACTCAGCGACATCCGTTACTATGGATGTCGCTGAGTTGTATTCCCGTTATTTTCTTGTAACACGCGTCCACCCCCATATTCCCCATATTTAAGGGTGCTCCTTTCCATGCCGTAAGGGGTTGAAATTATATTCATATCACATCGGTAGAAACACTATCAATCTATTAGACCTTAAAAATATTTATCCGCCTAAAATATCGGCTGAATTAGCATGTTTGAATATTTCCACCCCTTTCCAACCCCTGCTTCGGGGGTGGTAGACGCGTCTCACCCCGACATTGTTTCCTGTTCGAAAAAGAACACGTGTACGAAATTTGGTTAAATTGGCTTCAGATTTGGAACATACAAATATACATACATTATTTATAAGAAGAAGAAGAAGAAGGTAAGATTAATACATAATTTTTATGTTCACATATAAACACCATTTAACTTCTTTGCTGAAAATAAAGATATGGAGTGATAAGTGTTTAGAGTCATGGAAGATTAACACCTGATGAGATCTACGAAGAAGTACAAGAAACTTTGCGCTGATTTTCTTTCTTTCTGTCTTTTTCAACATTTTATCAATATTTAACTTCTCGTCAGATATTAATCCTCATTAAAATAAAAGTATTAAATTTATGTATTTAGAAAGTAATTTTAATCCATGTATGCTGCTTGCCGAACAGAGAACACTATCATTACGAGGATTCATCAAATGACAATGTCTATGATTAAAACGGATAAACTTGTTATCAAGTTTTGGGGTTAAAATTTTATTCACACAAAATATTGCTTATCAATTTTTTTCATACATTTGATTTCTTCTGACTTATATTTGACTACATGTATTGATGTTATGAACCCCGGAGGTTTTAATCATTCTGAATTATAAAAATAAGCATTTTATATAATTCTATTCCAACATATATTTATTAACTCTGATTGTACAAGAAGCTTTCAATGTGCCAGGTATTTAGGTAACAGGCTACATGAGGGTAATCCACATGGTGGCAACTCCCCTTTAATAGCATAGGAAGGGATTTGAAAGGGGGGATGCACAAGGGTAGAGGAAGGTAGCCAAGAGTTAACTAGGGCCCCCGGGCTATATTTTAAGGATCCTACCCAGAAATACAGGACAAACCCTAGAAAAACCTGAATCAGGTAGGTCGGGCATTGGGTACTTGCCCATGCCCTTCCAATAGCGGGAGAGGAGTTTGCTGTGGGGACACAGCATTCCCTTCTGTGTGCCTCGACCAGTTTAGGAGGCAGCTGGCCGACTAATCCAATGGGAATAGCAGACAACTCTTACCGTATGCCCAAGGTCTGTGACCCCAGAACATACACCTCTCAGAACAGGCTGAGGTGCCTCGACTTGTGGGAACCTTAGTTCAAAAACGGAGAGGAAAAGGCATCCCCAAAGGTAAGCCCCTTCGTATCTCTCCTACAAGGTTCTGCCTGCGAGAGAACATCCCTCGCAGGTACTGCCTGCAAGAGAATAGTCCTCACAGACATTATCAACTGCCAACATGGGAATATAGACGTTTAAATACATTTACATTTTATAGACACCTGTGACTATTTTATCAAATCTATACTGACTAAGATAAATTATGACATACCTTCATCAATTCAATGTCCCTAAAAAACTTTTTTATAGTATGTAGTGATTTATCTTGATGATAATAAATTTTTTATTGCCTTTATCTATTTACTTTTACATTCAAGTTTTTACATGATCATATTTCTTAACAATAAAATACAATTTTTATGTACTTACTCATATAACATAATTACAACTGAAATATCTTATACAAAACCTTATGACAAAAATATGTTTTAATCTTATTCTAAGAATATTAGTTGCACATAATTCTAAGTCACTTAGTAGATTGTTATGCACCAGCAATCCAATTACAAAAGGGTCCCTAATAATAAATTATAGTAAAAAATTTATTCCTAAATTAGCCAATTTTTGTCCTTGTCTAACTACATCAAACTTGATCACATCTGTTTTATTTATATATATTTTTAAATGGTTAGACTTTTAGTAAGAAATTACATTATTAGTTGCTTGAGGTATAAAATCATTGAGCTGTTGATCAGTCTTTCCCCAGCATATCACTTGTAGTGTTGTCTGCAAAGTTTTACATTTTAAATTGAAATGATGTCATTAATGACAAGCAATGCATGTGCACACTGTACAATAACTTTCTCATACCTTACCTTCTGTACTATATTTCCACTCCTATGTATAAACTCTGAATATTGGGTCCAGTCTTTGAGATAAGTTGTGAGCAGCTGTTTTGAAATTCCTCTAATGCTATATTTTTCAAGTTTTTCAATTAAAATGTCATGATGTGCACAACCAGAAGTTTGCGATCAGTCGAGAAATACACTTCTAACTTTGTTACGTATGCCTTATTAACTCATTGATAAAGTCAATTGTAGCTGTTCAAATGGACAACCCAGTTTGGAAACAACATTGATAATATTATTTAATGTAAATAATTTATAAATCCTTTTAAGTATGACTTTTTCAATAACTTCTATTAGTACTATTGTTAATGCTATTGGTCTGTAATTGTTCATATCTGTTGTGCTACATTTTTTATATATTGGACTTGCACTACCAAGGTTTAAAAATGTTTCACTTTGAATTCATGAGTTTATAATGTGTACTAGAAATTCAGATTATGTGGCCCTACACTTCTTCAGTAAGATAGTGTTTTCCATCCCATTCACTAGTCCATTTATTTTTTAATGAATTTCGTGCATACTGCTTCTATTGATGTTTCATACATGTACAGGGAATTACAAATACCACTGGTACCAGATGTGTTTTGGTTTATGATGGTTCCTGCTTCTGTACTGGCAACATTTAAGTAGAAGTTATTCATTTCATTTGGCCTTCCTTCTAAGTTACCTTCAACTTAAAACTTTATGTTCTTTGTTTCCAATTTTCTCTTCTTTGCATTATTGACAATGTTCCAAGTTGTTTTCATATTATATGAGCTCAGTATTTTTATTTGTATATTCAGGAGATGTAATACTTTTTAAGCATTTATGTTTTTTTCTACAGTTTTTAGACTTATCTTTAAATATTTCAATACCAGTTTATTTATACAAATTGTGAAAATATTTAATCTAATCGCTTCATTTTAATTTTATTTGTACTATTTCTCTTAATAACTGGACAGGTATAGTTGAAATTACCTCAAAAATATTTATAAAATACTTCCCATTTAGCACAATTAAAGATATGAAAAAATGTGTATAAATGATAAATTTTGTTTATTAAAATGCTATTAATTCTAAATACATTAAAACTTATATTTTTTATGACATATAGATGTCTATGCCAATTTTCCAAAAGCTTGTTTGACAATCAAAATTAATAAAAATACTTTGGAACAAAATTATATAAATGTATGATAAAGTAGCAAAATGACCGACAAAATGTAGTGCTGATATAAATACCACATAACTTTCTGGAAACTTTGTTTCTTTCGTCAGGTGATCAAAAAACAAAAGTGCCAAGAATGAGAACTGCACAATAATTTTGACAAACATGTTTTTATATCCTGATGAAAGGAACAATGTTTCCAGAAACGTTGTGTGGTATTATATTGTAACTTTATGTTGTCTGTCTTCTGGCTATTTTATCTTATATTTTAAAACCGACGTATTAGACTTTCATTTCTAAATTATATAAAATGCTTATTTTTATAATTAAGACTAATAAAAAAGATTGAGGTCCAAATTATCAATACATAGGGGCTATATTTTATCATTTTCTTCTTTCTGTACCTGAAATGTTTTTTTTTTCATCCATAACATATAACCCGAATCTCATCATGGTCCGACGACTAGTGTAGACCTATACGCGACTAATTATCTTGTTAAGGAACAGAACAAGAAAAGTTATTTATATATTGGCATAAAATTGTGCAAAACGTAGATTTTAACTAGTTTAAGAAGTCATAGGAGGAAGCTTTATGTTTTATTTTGTGATCAAACAAGAGAAACCATTGTTATTTCTAAAACGATCCTTACGAACAGAAATGTTAAATATCCAACAAGTTTTAAACATATGACATCGTAGTTTTTTGTTGGCAGCCTACTGTAGTGTTAGATGTGTAGTCAGGCGGGGATAAATAATAATAAAAACTAATTTCACCCTGTCATTAAACACTTTTAATTTGAAGAGTTGGACAGCTGTATAAATCAAAAGCGAATTGGTTGAAGTTTATGCGGATTCTGCACCAGCATTGAAGACTATTTACTTCTGGATGAGTTTAAACGAATTTCACCCTGTCATTAAACACTTTTAATTTGAAGAGTTGGACAGCTGTATAAATCAAAAGCGAATTGGTTGAAGTTTATGCGGATTCTGCACCAGCATTGAAGACTATTTACTTGATGAGTTTAAATGAGGTCGCAGAAACAAAGATGAAACTCGTTCTGTTCGCCAAATTGCGGTCACCACTCAGGAAACCATCGAAAATGGAAAATCTGACTAAAAGTGCGTGAGGTACCTCATGTCGCCGGTTTCTCAACTGAACGAGTGCATTTCATTCTCGGAAAAACTAGCCATGGGAAAGATTTGGGCACGATGAGTGCGCGACTGTTGACATTGGACCAGCGGACTCGGAAAACATTTCTACGCAGAATCTAGCAATGTTTAAGCGTAACCCACATGACTATTTTCGCTGATTCGTAACAGTCAATGAAACTTGGATCTATCACCTGCACTCCAGACACCAAAAACAATCAAAACAACGGACAAAAGTTGGTGAAAGTCCACCGAGAAAGGTGACGACCGTTTTGCCAGTTGGGTTTCGAATTGATTCTCATCCACCTTTTTCACTAGACCTAGCACCAAGTGACTTATTTATATTTTCGAACTTGAAAATTAGACTTGGTGGGAAGAAGTTTTCATCAATCGTAAAAGTGATCGAGGCCGTGACGGAGTATTTTGCAGTTTGCGGAAACCTATTTTTGTGATGTGTTGAAAAAATGGGAACAACTGGGTCAAGTGCCAAGGAAGGAGTCTATATACTATATATTGAGAAATAAGGTAAGTTTGTAAAAAAAAATTTTTTTGTTACGTTTTTACCAGACTTCTCCAACATCCCTCGTGTGTTCTCCACTTGCACTAAATTTTAGATGCGACGGAGTCAGTCTCGCAGTTATCATTTAATTCGTTTCACTAGTAATTATCACCCTGTTATTATATGCCCGACGTACCCGATGCAGGTTTTTCTAAGGTTTTCCCTGCATTCCTTTAGGCGAATGCCGGGTAGGATCCTTAAAACATAGCCCGGGGGCCCTAGTTAACCCTTGGCTACCTTCCTCTACCCTTCCGCATCCCCCGTTTCAAATCCCTTCCTATGCTATTAAAGGGGAGTTGCCCAACGTGGATTAACCTCATGTAGCCTATTGCCCTTAAAAAATTTTTATTATTTTCGGAGCAAGCTGTCTGCGAGGGCTATTCTCTCGCGGGCAGTACCTACGAGGGTTGTTCTCTCGCAGGCAGAACCTTGTAGGAGAGACAGGAAGGGGCTACCTTTGGGGATGCCTTTTCCACTCTCCGTTTTTTAACTAAGGTTCCCAAAAGCCGAGGCACCTCGGCCTGTTTTGAGGGATGTATGTTCCGGGGTCACAGACATTGGGAATACGGTAAGAGTTGTTCTCTGTTCCCATTGGAACAGTCGGCCAGCTGCCTCCTAAACTGGCCGAGGTACGGAAAGGGAATGCTGCGACCCCACAGCAAACTCTTCTCCCGCTATCTGAAGGGCGTGGGACAAGTACCCTATGCCCGACCTACTTGATGCAAGTTTTCCTAGGGTTTTCCCTGCATTACCTTAAGGCGAAAGCCGGGTAAGATCCTTAAACTATAGCCCGGGGGCCCTAGTTAACCCTTGGCTACCTTCCTCTACCCTTCCGCATCCCCCCCTTTTAAATCCCTTCCTATGCTATTAAAGGGGAGTTGCCACTATGTGGATTACCCTCATGAAGCCTGTTACCCTAAAAAAGTAGTCTTTTCGAAAGAATAAAAATCTGTGTGCCATTCTCGAAGAAGTTTTTTTTTTCACTTCACCACACGTGTTTCACCTTTCTTTAAACTTTATATTATTTCCGATATTTATTTATTTGGGATTCAATATTTTATATATTTTTCACTAGGTTGGTGCCCAGGTTGTCATAATTGGACTCAGCAACATCCATAACCCCGTATTTGCCTCAAACCTCGGTTGTTTTATCGTTATTTTATGTAACGTACATCCTAAAGGGTGCTGCCCTCCTATGCCGAAAGGGGTTGTAATTATTCACAAACAACATCGGGAGAAACTATCAATCTCATTGACCATAAAAAAATATTTCTTTCACACAATTATCGGACATTATAGTACCTTTGAAAAATTCCATCCCCCGGCCCTGGGAGTAGGAGTGTTTTATCCCCACAGTGTTTGTTTTTTGTTCAAAAAGAACAAGTGCACCTAATTTGGTCTCGTTTGCTCCACGCGTGTAGATTTTTATATGCAGAACTTACGCATATTGTACTCTCCTCTCACCCCAATTCATAGGGGATGAAGTACAACTTAACCGGCAAGTAGAATGACTTTAATTTTTTGTAAAAAATGTCTTTAATTTTTTGTAATGCCTTTCCACCCCACTCCTAAGGGTGCTCCCCTTCCATATCGAAAGCGGTTAAAATTTTACAGAATCAACATGGGGAAAAATACAATCAATCTCATTGACCCCGAAAAATATATTTTTTTGACGCAATTATCTGCCGTTTTAGGATATTTGTAAATGTTCACCGCGCAGTTTTTTTCGGGTTTCAAAAGGAACACGTGTACAAAAATTGGGCAAATTGCTCCACGCGTGTAGATTTCTATATGGAACATACACATATTGTATTCCCCTTCCACCCCACTCATAGGGGTAGAAGTATGATTTAAACGGCAAATTGAATGACATAATTAAACCATATTAAGGTAAATTTATGGTTCAATGCAAATGAAACTACGATGTAAGCTGACGTATTAAAAGTTTGTTAGTCTCTAGAGCTGTGTTTTACTAATAGTCAACTACATACACATGATAATTTCAAACACACAAATATTTTTTTCTCAAACAATATATAATTTTCCTTAATAAAGATTGATATATATGGGATAAATACAAGGAAAGCGAAGTGGATTGCCGATCCTTGTATAGTCGTATTCCTACCACCTAGCGTCGGGTGCTGGAACTATGGTAAGAGTTGTTTCTCTAATTCACTCACAGGTTGCTCTGTCCGACCGTATCAACGTAACAAGGTATCTGATCAAGATATATGCTTCAGTTAATTATTATTTAACATTATATATACTTTATATTATGAAAAATTTAAAGCGTGTTAAAAAATCCATTTACAACAATTTCAGTTTTCTGATGTGTTTGAATGTTCTTTTCTCTTATTTCGGTTCTGTATGTTGCCGAAAAAAATATTTCTGTTTACTGAATGATCTTTGAAGTTTACATGTTTTAATAAAAATTTTTATTTTGATTATATTTATTTTTCCATAGAACTGAAAGGACCCCTGGAGTCCGTAGGAAACGTTTAGTGTATTGTGTATAAATGTAAACTTTAATTAATTCTGACTTATGGCCGTGATACATTAATTAATACAAGACAGATTAATATTACAATTTTATTCATAGATTTTTTATGTTAATTATGTTGGAAATTAATCCGTATATATAACAAAAGGTTTTATTCTTGCAACGGACGGTGAAAAGTAGCGGACAAATAAATGTGTTTTTTCTTCTAATTTAAATTTGAAACCAATTCTTATTTTACCACTATGGCTACTTACTAGACGACAGCGTTACTTGAAGTAGAGAAAGACCAAAATTTGTCAAGTATCCAGCAATGCAATAGTTGACTAGACGAAATAATTGAGGATAAATCTAAACGAGAAGAAATCTATTGTAGTGGTAGGTTTTTAAATGATGAAGTAACGTATAGTTTATAGAATTTATTAATTATCTAACTGAACTTGGACAATTAAAATAAAATAATACAGTGTTTAGTTTGCCTGACAAAACAATCTGATCCCTTAATCTCAGTTAAACATGGTCTACGGTAATTCCCCTTAGGCGCGTCAAGGATTGGGATACTTGGCAGTTACCTTCGTTGATGTCTGGCCGTTATCGTGTGGCACCCTCGATCTCTCCGGGTCCTCTCGAAACAGCAAGTTGGGGCTGCACGTCTGTCGCTGGCGACGGTTTGTCCCTCTGTGTCCCTACTTTTCTTTCAGGCCCCTCGCTGGATGTCAAAAATCGATCGTCTCGATCATCTTTGGATCGATCTTTCCTGAACCAAGAAATTTCATTGGTTCAGGCAGTCACGTGATAATTTAAATTTCTGGGATTTTCAGCGAACGTTTCCCACAGTGCGACAGTCCAGGTAACTTCCGAGGGTCCACATCATACGTGTCCAATTCCAGACTGAAGGGATTATCTCCCCGTCTCGGCGCCTACTCAAATTCCATCTTACCAAGCTCTCAACCCTTGCTAAAATCTAATTATATCAAAATGAAACATATATATATATATATCGATAATAAAACTATCGCTCTACACTATTACAAATAAAATATCAAAAGCCCCGCAGCCTCTAGATGTAAACGTACCTACTGTGTCTTATGAGAACAACGCCAAGTACCTAGACATGACTCTAGACACCAAACTTAGGTGAATACAGCATGATAAGAAAATAAAGAAGAATTAAGCATATAATATAGAGAATACTATTGTTAATTATTAGGAACTTCCAAGAAACTACTGATTTACAAACAATTATGAAAGCAACGTGGCTGTGCCTGTGTGACAAACATTAAATGTATACAAGCTTTTCAGAAACATGTGAAATGTGTTGTGCTCGAAATAACAATCTCCATCGTGATCTCCGGATTCCTACCATTAAGAAATAAATATAAAGTTATGCTGGGAAACATGAAGGTAGGCTTCACTTCAACGTCCGTCCAGTGCTTCGACAACACTAATAAGAAACCAGCTGATCTTGTGTAATGGACAATGTATAAAGGCAGATCACAGTGCGTTAGTGACGTATTAACAAAACAGAGAAACCTAGAAGACAACATTGGATAGACTCTAGTCGTTAAGTATTTAGTTTAGTATTTGTAAAAAGAAAATTAAATGTTAGTGTTTAAATAGAAGTGCTATAATGTTGGAGCACTGATGCTATTATAAATATAATTTATCAATTTTATTAAAAAATTTTATTAGGGGTTCGCAATAACTAATGATGTAGTCGATATGACAATAAGACATAATGTAGACCTACCAATTTTCAATTGCCAAATAAATAGTGAAAGACGTAAGTATAGAATATAAAATGTTTTGCCAGACCATAAAATCGGTTGCTATAAATAATTTTTATTTATCGTTCTGTTATATAAGAGAGTCAAGTAAAAGTTCTAAAAATCAGATATATATATATAAATAAATACTATTGCGTGTTATCAGTTGCTCGTTACTTTACGTAGGCTGTCGTTTCGGTTGAAATACTCATCTTCAGTATCTGTGGTGGTCTCGGTGGCGGAATCGTCCTCATCTTGAGCCTCCATGATTTGGTCCTCGTAAAGGTTGAATGGCCTACTGGAAGCCGTTACACCTGTGTTTGATGACGTCTTGGTGGTCTCCTTGGCCATATTTCCAGCACTCGAAGCAGATGATAAACTCTTGTCCTGGGGCTGATGTTGTTGACGCTCAACATCTTCCGCCGTCTTGATACTACTACTTCCGTGTAAAGTGTCCCTAATCAAGTAAAAGAAGCTTACGAACACATTATAGAAAGAACCACCACCATTTTTGCCCTTACAGCACTTGGAGCACTTGCAACACAATAGGATCAGTAACATCAGCAACCACATTGTCACAGCCGTCCCCACGGCAACTATCACGATGATCAGCATCTCATGGTTCATGCGCTCACCCAAGAACTCAAAACTGGAAGAATTGCCTGGGTGAGGCTTCAGCAGACTTTGATGTATCAGTTTACTTCCGTTGGTAGTATTCTGTTCGGTTTCGTGTGGCAGTGGATGCGCCGGCGGTGCTCGTGGATTATAAGAATCTATATCAATGCTTCCTGGTTTGTTGTATTTAGTTTTGTGTTCCGGTAATGAGAATTTACCATTGGTCAATGTCGCGATTCCCATCTGCTTCATACTTTCCAAGATCCTGAGGACTCCGCCGAAAGCCCTGTACCACGGTTCTTTAGGAAGTAGTGGTACCACATCCTGGACGAGCCATACATAAAAGTATTCGCAGAATCCATTAACTTCATCCGGTGCACTTGACTTTTCCTTGAGACACTTCATACTGCTAACGTAGTATTTGGCTACAACCATGGCGGAATACGGAGCTTCAAGTTTGTATAAAGATCCTTGTTTGTACGGCACGGCGACAGAGGACGGCTCAAACTTGTCGTCTAGGAAAGGGAGAGGAATGACGAACGAACTGGAGTTTCTATTAGGATTCGTTACCAACTTGCTGCATTCGTTTTCACTTTTGGAGGGAATTTGTATAGGTGTCGCGGAAGGGTACTCACTCACTTCGTACGGCGGTTTCCAGTAGCGGGAGTGTTTTCGTAGTAACGTCTGGAACCTGGACAGGATATCGTAGAGAGTGCACATGTCGTCATAAGGCAGCGTTCCCGCGTAGTACTCCATCCTGGCCCGTGGTAACACTTCCGAGTAAATGAACCCTCCGAATACATCCGCGCAGACAAGGCTCATCGAGTGCATACGATACCCTGTCATGGTGTTCCTCACAGTCTCCAAGGTGACGAAGATGTACTCCATCAGGGAGAGTACGTACTCGGAGCTGATGCGAGGTACCTTTTCGTCGACAGGGAGCAGCTCGTCGGCAACGATCCTGTCGTTGAGCAACGCGATCGTGTCCTGGCCCCAGCAATCCTTGATTAAGTCCGCAGGTTCGAACAACGTAGTGCCGGTGTTCCGTGTCCCTGACACCAGCTCGTGACATATTATCACCACGAGCATAAACTGTATTTTCCACATTCGTATTTTTTGGAAAATGGTGTGAACATTTTGTGACAGTACTCTGTTTACGGTTCATTTACTATAAACGTGCCAAATTGGTGTCACTTTTCAGTCAAATATACGTCCACATTAAACAAATCAGAGATTTTCATTGGACGAGCACAGATTCATTATTTGTCTTTGTAAGATCTTTGATCGTGTTTATTTATCATACATAATATGAATTGAAAGATGTCGTTTGAGAAGAATATCTTAATATACAAAGTACACTACTATAACACTATTTTATGTCTGTAAACATAACATATGAATTTCTCAATCATTCTCAAAATACCAAAACTATTCGAACGGAATGAATTTGAATTTTTTCAACAGTATTCTCATTCTTAAATAAATATTTCGGTTGTTAAACGTCGCAATTTGGGAACAGACTTTTCTCGTAATAACCAGTCAAAACAAATGTTCTGTCAATAATGTCAGGACATTGTAAAACTTTCTATTATATATAAAGACAAGGAATATACTACAAAATACAAGATTTCAATTGTGAGTACGGAAACTTAAAGAAACTTAAAGTTAAAGAATAACTTTTAAATATTCAGTATAAACATGATTCATTCGAACGTCCTTCACTAGATTTTTTTAGTACACATCATTTCGTTTTTGTCATCAAGAACAAAGGTTGCAATTAGCATATTCTTTGGATATAAGAGAAAAAGCTAGACCATGAAGACGTATTTGGATTCAAAAACCTAGAAAAACTCAGAAAAGGCCGTTAGACATATACCTACTATTTCAGAATTAATTTACTTTAAACAATCAGTCATAAACCATAGCCCGGGGGCCCTAGTTACCCTTGGCTACCTTCCTCCACCCTTCCGCATCCCCCCTTTCAAATCCCTTTCCTATGCTATTAAACGGGAGTTGCCACCATGTGGATTACCCTCATGTAGT
Organism: Zhengitettix transpicula; assembly: GCA_037074705.1. Lineage (NCBI taxonomy): Eukaryota > Metazoa > Arthropoda > Insecta > Orthoptera > Tetrigidae > Zhengitettix > Zhengitettix transpicula. Next base: position 115,986,884 of record CM073592.1, on the reverse strand, counting down.
CAGTTACCCTAAAAAAAACTCGGCTGTAAGGGAGGTGAATCTTCCCAGAGAGCTCTGGCGGAGGCTACCTATGGGGATGCCTTCACATCTCTCTGCTTTTTTTGAACTAAGATTCTCGCATGCCGAGGCACCTCGGCCTGCTTTGAAAGGTGCATGTTCCGGGGTCGCAGACCTTGGGCATACGGTAAGAGTTGTCCGCTTTTCCTATTGGAACAGTCGGCCAGCTGCCTCCTAAACTGGTCGAGGTACGGAGAAGGAAATGCTGCGTCCGCACAGCAAACTCTTCTCCCGCTATCGGAAGGGCGTGCGACAAGTATCCAATGCCCGACTTACCTGATGCAGGTTTTTCTAGCGTTTTCCCTACATGACTTTTAGGTGCATGCCGGGTACGATCCTTTAACTATAGCCCGTGGACCCTAGTTAACCGTTGGCTACCTTACTCTACCCGTCCGCATCCCCCCTTTCAAATCCCTTCTTATGCAACTAAAGGAGAGTTGCCACTATATGGCCTGTCTACACCCCCCCCCCCCCCAATCCGCCATACTGTATCAATAAATGGTCTGCGAGGGCTATTGTCTCGCAGGCAATACGTGCGAGGAATGTTTTTTCGCAGGCAGAACCTTGTAGGAGAGATACGAAGGGGCTACCTTTGGGGATGCCATCACAACTCTCTGTTTTTTTGAACTAAGGTTCCCACATGCCGAGGCACCTCGGTCTGTTTTGAGAGGTGTATGTTCTGGGGTCGCAGACCTTGGGCATACGGTAAGAGTTGTCCTCTATTTCTATCGGGATAGTCGGCCAGCTGCCTCCTAAACCGGTCAAGGCTGGAGAGGGGAAGGCCGTGACCCGACAGCTAACCCCTCTCCCACCCTCGTGGGACAAGTACCCAATGCCCGACCTACCTGATGCAGGTTTTTCTAGGGTTTTCCCTGCATCACTTTTAGGCGAATTGCTGGGTAGGATCCTTAAACCATAGCTCGGGGGCCCTAGTTAACCCTTGGCTACTTTCCTCTACCTTTCCGCATCCCCCTTTAAAATCTCTTCCTATGCTATTAAAGGGGAGTTGCCACGATGTGGATTACTCTAATGTAGCCTGTTACCCTAAAAAAACATACTGTATTAAAACTAGAAATGAAAAAGAAGACGCCAACTGTGTAATGCTTTTGGACTTAGAACATGATCTAACACCTCGTAGTCCCTTGCCCTTCTTTCATCTACGTTTCCAGGAAATGCTTATTCAAGTGATCCTTTTTCGTTATATTTATTCATTTGATTGCATTTTTGAAATATTGGCGTCATATATTGGCATTAAGTTGCCAACCACGGTAGAAAGACAGTCGGTTGGAAGATCTGGAACAGAGGATACGGGTCCAAGTCACGACCTCATCAGTTTCAAACCTAATCTGTCGATATTTCATGAACGATAATGTATCAGAGTTTCTCATTATACGACGAGATTCTATAATTTTTATGAACGAGTGGGAAATTTTTCACTTTCCTCTCCTCTGTTGGTAAAAATGATTGTTTCAAAGATATTCCTAAAAGTTCTAAACATATTCCATCGCAGTTTACTGTTGGCAGCTTTCTGTAATTAGATGTGTAGTAGGTCGGAGACAAGGAAAAAACGAATTTAGCGCTGTCTTTAAACACTTTCATTTGGTCAACTACTCAAATCGAAACCGAATTGGAGATAGTTCATGCGGTCTCTGCACCAACATTGAAGTCCATTTATTTCTGGATTAATGAATTTAAACGAGATCACACAGATGAAACTCGCTCCGGCCGCCCAATTGAAGTCACCACTCAGGTAGACATAGAAAATTATCACAATATCGTAATGGAAGATCTCACACTAAAAGTCTGTGACGTAGCTCGTGCCGTCGGTTTCTGAACTAAACGAGTGCATTTCATCTTCTATGAAAAACTGGCTATGAAAAAGCTTTGACAGCGATGGGTGGCGTCACTGTTCACATTGCACCAAATACATTGTAATGTACAAAATTAAATTATATTTAATTTGCCCGACGTTGTGGTGCCATTTTGTAATATTTAAAATAAGTGGCTTAAAATAAAAAGATTAAATTTTTTATACAACAGACAAATTTATTTTAATTCTTGAACAATTTTACAATTTAAAATAAAAAGATCTCATTAACGGTGAATCATACAAAAATAATTAAAGAACACAAAAATTAGATTTAAAAGGAAATATTTACTCGTCTAAACATAGACGAAATTTGCTTGTCGACGACATTAATACTGAAAGATGGACTGTACTTTAAACAATTTTTTTTATCAATAATAAAGGAACGATATCTGACATATATTTTAATTCGGTTTACAAAATTTATTGTTCTCTTGTTACTTACGGCTGCCCAGGATACTTTTAACTTTCGAAGCACAGTGACGGTTTTTTTTACAGCTGCTATTGAACTCACAGATTCTAATTTAAATGTTTCTATTTCAAAATCAGGAACCAGGAACCCCTGCTTCGTCTCTCCCTCGCTCGGTTGAGTCACTCACAGCTTGCCCAGTTTACTGTCGGTTTCTAGATCTGCTTGCGTAAATGTAAATGTTTGGTCTCGTCTATTTCAACTTGACCAACGCTCCCAGCCAACTCCAGACTGAAATTTTTAATATAATCTCTCGTCGATTTTAAAACAATCTTTGCTCAAACAACCTTCCAGCCAAACTCAAGACTGAAATTTTTAATATAATGTCTCGTCGATTTTCAAACGATCTGTGTTCGGCACAACCTTCCAGCCGACTGAAAACTCAACAACCGCCGTCCCAGCTAACGTAATACGAACTGTCTTTCTTTTAGCGCGCTATTCCTACCCAACCAAGTCAACAATACTCTCCTTCATTGTTGCTGTTATGGGTTGGGTACCGCCGTCAATAATGTTTCTCTAACAATTTAGATTATTAATTACAATTAATGCCTTAATTAATAGGCATTACAACATATTGGGATGAACATTTCAACGCAGAATCTAGAAATGTTTAGGCGTTACCCAGAAGACTTTTTTAGCAGATTCGTAACCGTTAGTGAATCTTAGGATCCACTCTGCACTCCAGAGACCAAAAACAATCAAAACAATGGACAAAAGCTGGTGAAAGTGCACCTAAAAAGGTGATGACCGTTTTGTCAGCTGGATTCTCAGGGTTAATATTCATAGGTTCTTTCGAAAAGGGCACAACCATAACTGAACTCTATTATGCTGCCCTGTTGGATCGTTTCAAACTGGTGCTTATTGTGAAACGACCAAGATTGACTTGCAAGAAAGTGCTGTTTCACCAGCAAAATGCGCCTGCGCACACATCAGCAGTCTCAATGGCGAAAGTGTACGAGTTTGGATTCGAATTGGTTTCTCATCCAGACTTACCACTAAGTGACTTGTTTTCGTTCCCGAACTTGAAAATTTCTCTTGGTGGGAATTTTTTTTATCAAACTAAGAAGTGATCGAAACCTTGATGGAGTATTTTGCAGAGTTTGATAAAACCTATTTTCTTTATGGGTTAAAGAAATTGGAAACTCGCTTGACCTATTGTATAACCAATTATGCTGAGAAATATATTTTTATATATAAAAAAATCCTTTTTTACATTTTACTAGACTCATTCAACCATCCTCATGCCAAGACTTCAGAATCCAACATCTGATTCTGACGACGGCCACCATTCCTCCCACAGCTAAGAACGGTTTCTCGACGCAGCTCCGATCCTGATCCTGATCTGAAGACGTACCTGCCAATTGCAAATACGATTTTTGTTTCTGCATATTTATTTGGGTATCGTTAAAAGACTTTTTTTTTCTTAGTATCATATTGTCACGATCCGAAGTTGATTGAAAGATAAATTAAATACTTACCATGTTTTGGTTCACCTATATTTTTTGTTAAGAGCCCTGAGAGTAATAGTAAATTATTATTATTTAATTGTTTAAGCTTTTTATGTTAATTAATTTTTTTAAAATTTATTTATATTAAATTATATTCATTGTAATTAATTATATTTTCTTATTTTTTGTATCAATTAATTACACTAAATAGATCCCAAACAAGTAATCAACCAATATTAAATTTTATACACTATCTGAATATTGAGAAACGAGTTCTTGTGGTCGCCTGCCGATAAAGCTGACGGTAGGAAGCTGCACGAGGAGTAAATATTGCCATTTAATTATGTGACTTATGGCATAATCTCCCGCTGCCCGCTCTTGTTTCAAAGTCAGAAGTTCAATTTCGTTGTTCTCTCGCAGGCAGAACCTTTCAGATTGTGGGTGGGGGGGCTACCTTTGGGGATACCGTTTCCTCTCTCTGTTTTTGAACTAAGGTTTCCACAAGCCGAGGTACCTCGGCCTGTTTTGAGAGGTGTGTGTTCCGGGGTCATACAGTAAGAGTTGTTTGTATGTAGAACTTGATGCAGGTTTTATAGGGTTTGTCCCGCATCACTTTTAGGCGAATGCCGGATAGGATCCTTAAACTATTGCCCGGTTGCCCTAGTTAACCCTTGGCTACCTTCCTCTACCATTCCGCATCCTCCCTTTCAAATCCCTTCCTATGCTATTAAAGGGGAGTTGCCACCATGTGAATTACCATCATGTAGCCTGTTACTCTGAAAAAAGAAAAACATGACTTTGCAATCACCAAGAGTTTACCTTGCCTTTTTATTTTATTTTCTTTGATTCCGTTTTAAAATTTAATTTATTCAAAAACTAATGAATGTTATATAAAGTTAATAATTTTCTAATTACGAATTCAGCCTTGGTAAAAATTATAATTAACTTTACGATTCATTAGATTTCTATTAAATTAGTCACAAATTAATTACAATAATTTATTCTTGAAAGAACCTTTGAATATGCATAGGTATTATGGTGCGCCTTTAGTTATCGATTTGTTACCAAATATTTTTATAACTGTTGCCTAAATTACTGCCTGGAAGCATGGGAATGTGGCTTGCCGGGGTCGAGCAGCAGACACAAGAAAATGGCGGGGTGGATTGGAAAATCCGCAAGTCCCGCAAGCAAGGTCAGGGTCAGCCAAGGAAGGGGTAGACGACCGGGAGGGTATGGCCCTAAAATAGATGAAGTGGGTCACGTGTGCACAAGGACCAACCAGGAGAGAGGGATTTTGAGGAGGCAGAGATAGAAGTCTGCGAACACGAGGAGAGATGAATTTGGACCGTCGGTGAGAGTGGTCAGGGAGAGTTGATCCTGAAAGATTTTGGTTTTGCACGTGGGTCTCCGGTCGTCTTCTGCGAATGCTGGAGAGAGAGGGCCGCCAACGGGAGTCGACCCTGTCCGAGCTGCAGACCTGGTAAGTCGCATTCCATGCTTCCGGGTATCGCGTCGGTTTGCCACGAGAAGAACCACGGCTAATCTTGAGAAAGGGAGGGGGTTACATGCATCCCTGGCAGGCTGGAGAGCTTTCGTTTTATATAAATTCTCATCAAATGAATTCTTGTTTTTATTAACTAAATATTATATTTCCCTTTCCTGCAAGAACAATTCTTGCAGGTGCGCCCAACAAACCGCATATCAATAGTTAATTTGACTTTAAGCTCACCACAGTATGTTTATGTAGTTTATTATACATACTACCGAGTTATCTGAAAATTATGAATTTTGTTTCCAGTTTTAAATATTGTGATATAATTGAATTAGAACAATTAATTGTTCTATTTTAGATTGAAGATTTAATATGTATTTTTATATTGTAGCAATAGTTAATTAGGCCATTAAATTGATTAGGGTTAATTTGAATTGTTTTGATAAATGAATTGTAGCGGTATTGAGCGACCAAAGCGACAATAACGCTGAGCTCTGTTTCTTTGTAGAAGAGCCGAAATGGCGATTGTGCGCGCAAATGTAAAGTTAGTCTACGGTCAGCCACGAGAGGAGAGACATTAAAAACAAATCTTCACCGAGATACTTAGCAGCTCAATCCAAACTGATAAATAAATCAGTAAAAGTCTAAAATCTGCAAATCGTGAGTTCCAGTAAGCAAGCAGTTAGTTGGACAGAGAGTTTTTCTAACAACTAGCCAAAGATGAAGCTAAGGTTGCTTCATTATAAAAATTTAACAATTTTTCATTGATGGAAACCAACATCCGATAGCTGACCAATTAGCAGAGGATCATCCGAGGTTACTGAGAACTGAGTACGTGCATTTCGACAGCGTATGTGTAAAATCTGTGAGGAAATTAGAATCAGTGTAAAATTTTGCATTTAAAGTGTAGTGTTGAAGCTACAAAAGAATGCTGGTACCAGTCGGACATTATGTGTGTAACCAAAACTTTGATAATAATATTTGTAAACGATAACTAAAAGGGAAAAGTCAGATTTCGTTCATCTTTAATTTCGTTCAAGTTTAATTTCTTTACATTTAGCTTACTTTCATTTATCGATATATTGTTTTTATGTAAATTGAAATTTAGGTAACTGAATTGTTAATCAGTTTATTAAATCACTTTTCTGTTAATTATCAAACCCAGTGGAGACCCTGAGGGAAGAGATCTTAATTTGATTGTAATTGTTTTAACTTTAACTTTTGGAAGCCACAAGTAAATAAAATAAAATAATTTTGTTTGTTAATTTTTTATAATCTTTTAATTTAATTAACCTTTTCATTTTGATTATTACAATATATATGTATTGTTTTTCCAAATTATATGTTTCAACTTAAAAATTATATAGTTGAAATAAATATGGCGTGCAGCTCTAAGCTTTTCGATTATCATCAGCCGTTTGGCTTGTTTGATGTGGGACTCCATTTCTGTCTATATTGTGCCAATTTCTTCATTTCTATATATTTCTTGCAGTCATCTGCTATCTGCTTGTTGTATTGCAGTATCACTCTTCCAATACTAAACCTTCCAGTAATCATGCCTCAAGATCTGTCCCACCATCTTATATCGGCTTCAGTCCATACATTTCTTGCTTGCCTATCTTTTCTAAAACCTCTTTACTTCAAACATTGTCAGTTCTTTAATTTTTAACATCCTTCTAAAACACCACATTGCAAAAGCTTCAAATCTGTATATGTCTCGTTTTCCCATAGTCCATGTTTCACTTTCATATAGTGCCATATAACTTAAAAATCCATTAAAATGAAAAATTTACAAATACAAATACAGACATAATAACTAAAGATATACAGACAAAATAACTGATAATATAAGGACCTCAGAACGTTTCTGGAAGCCTTGTGTGGTAATTATATCATCTGGTATTCGGTCTGTATTTGGCTATCTTTCTTATTATTAATTTTAATAGAATAATCCATATTGATATTCAATAGGAGCAAATTCTTCTTCTAAAAAAGCTGCCTTCAACTTTTATTGTTTTTTGTACTTCTACCATCTCCTGTAAATTTACTTTCTAAGTAGCAGAATGGTTGCACTTCTACTTCTTCATCTCCGATTGTGATGTTTAATAGCTCCATTATTTTATTTTTACTGCTTTGTAGTGTTGTATGATCGTGCACCTCATTTATAATTTTTGGAGGTTAAAATTTTTGATATTGGCCTTAACTCCAGATACAAAGTGTGCACAAAATGGAACAAGAATATGCTTCCAAAAACATAACAGGAAACTGTGAAAGTGAATTTGGAGGGACAGTTTTTATCTCGACCGCACAGCGGGTGGTCAGAGGAGCTGAAAGGGTCAACGTATATGGAGCAGTTTGCATGGGGGGAGCTAGGTAGATGTTTGTGAAACGGACTGAACGGTCAGAAAGAGGATCGAGTTTGGCAATAGCGATGGACTGTATTCTTGCCTTACACCTTTTCTAATTATTGCTAGACTGTCTTGAATTTCTATTTTTATTATAGCTATTTTTTGTTTGTATACGTTATATATAACTTGCGTATCTTTATACTTCCATTCCTATATTCTTTAAAATTTCAAACATTTTATTACATTGTCAAATGCTTTTTCTAAGTCTACGAAGTGTATTTTTGGCTTTTATAATTCTTCCTTTAATCTAAGAGTCAACATTGCTTCTTTAGTGCCTTTGCCTTTTCTGAAACAAAATTGAACATCGTCGAAATCTCTTCTAACTTTTTTCTAATTTTCTATATTGGAAGAATATGATGACAAACTAATTGTTCTACAGTTGTCACATTGATCAACACGTGCTATCTTGGGAGGTCTGAAGACACTTTTCCTAATTAGTATATTAAAGACACTAAATTCTTTGCTGAATAGTCCCCACCCAGAGAACCAGACGGGGAACTTTTTAACTGCTCTTTCGATTAATAATTTGTAAATAATTATTTTTTGTGGGCTGGGTTTTTACGTTAAATCAAAAATTATATTGACCATTAAAGAAATTTTGTATTAGTTTATTACAGTTAAGCATGAAAATCTCTTACCTCAGGCACCTGTGGTTTTTACATAGAAGAGATCTGCTGCCCGTACCAAATACGTACTGCTATTCTGTGTTGTGTTGCCTGCTGTAGCTCTCGTACCGACGTCTCCGTATCCCACAGCCGGCAGAACGGGTTAAGTGCAGTGATGACTTTAGTCAGGACCATTGCAAGGCGTGGACTCAGGGGCTGACCACTGGCTAAGGCGTCGGCCTCCGGGATTGATTGCTGGCAAGCCGTCGTACTAAATTGTGTGGCTTCGATGAACTCTTCACTAACAAATTGTGGTCCCTTTCTCACGACGATTCTGCCTCGGACTATATCAGAGACAACAACTTGGAAAAGATTACAGCAGAACTCATGAGATTTGTAGATCGATGACACTTAAAACGTATACACGTAACGCAATACGGAGCCTCTCATAATCACATCAACAAGCTGCGGTGAGCGCAGAACAACTGTCCCCCAGTTTCAGAAGCTTATCTCCGTTCCCTCCATTATAGCCTCCCATTCTTTTACTTTTTTTTATTAGAAAACTTCGTCGAAATGTCAGTTTCACTGATTCTTCCATTGTTACAAGAGTTATAGCACGCAGCTGCAGTTCCGTAGTCAACAATGGCCAACTATTCTGTCATATTGAGGCCAACAATCGAGACAGTACACGAAAATTACTTGGATGGAAATATTTATCTCCTCCACCCCCACGCACGTGCACGATTTCGAATTCTCCAAACCATAGCAAACAACACTTCCGAGACAAAGCAAAACTAATCCATAATACACGCGTTACAAATTTAAATAAACGCTTGCAGAAAATAAAGCTATGGTTTTAAATAAAATCATAGATACTATTGAAATTAAACATCAATTTTAAATATACCAAAATTTATTGAATCTGTGAAATTGGGATTTTATTGAAAGTATTAAAAAAACACTATAACAGTAAAGTACAGGAATCGAATATGTTTCAATAACTCCAGTTGTATAACAATAATGGAATTTTCCTAATTGCGTCAAACTAATTTAATTAAAAGGTAGTACAAGTTTAATCTGTTTCGCATTGAAGAGAGTGGAAATTTCTCAGTTACTCTTGTCCAAGAAGCGCATAGCAAAAAGAGAGCAGCCCACGGCCTTGCATTAGGACTTATTATCAGTGTTACCGTGAACTTCTTGCAGAGGCCAGGAAATCCCATCACACAGGGACCGGTTTCAAGCTTTGACTACGTCTCAAGATTTGCCCCAAGGCACCAATCACAATTCTGACTGACAATCTCTGTCAACAGAAATATTTTTAACTAACTGGGCGTTAGTTTTTCATACGCAAATGTAGAGTTACTGTTATTAGGAACAGCTTTTAGCAAAAACAATTGTTTATACGGTAATGTGTGCTACTGATAGGATGTTTAACGCGTTTCAGGTATTTTAGATTTTAATAGTTTTTGTTACTCCTTGGCTCTATTTATAAGATTAGCTACCTATTCACTGAGCGTATTCCTCACAGGCTGTGCCAATCCTTTCGTCGTCTACGCAACACAAACCCTTCCGTGGACGGAGCAAAACTGTCACGATTCCTGTCCCCTTGCACTGCACTGCACCGCACAAGGAGACTCGTCACAACCGCCATTGCGTCTAGTTTCTGCAATAACTCCCAAAGCAACCCGCCAGACGTGTTCTTTTCCTGTTCTCATCTCACTATTATTAGATAGGGACACCGTTCAGTTAGGTTCAAAACGGAGTTATTTAAAGATTTGACACTTTTCAAAGAGGTTCGTCGAACATACAACAAAGAAGCTAAACAGCTGTATTATTAGGAGAGAAAAAAGTTCTTCATCGTATACGTAAAATATCTAAAAGTTCTAACTTGCGAAAGGTTTTCCTTTGACCTTTTCCTGACTTAAACGAATAGAAAGCTACTCCTATCAATAAATAAACCGGCCGATATCTGAGAAGCAATTTAAAAAAATCAAATATACAAAGTTTCGTACCTTTTTTTGTAACCTCGTAAGGACACAAATATGAAATAACAAATTTGGTATAGATGAATTCTACAAGTACGAATATCTAAAAAATTTTATATAAACATTATATAAAAAAAATTTATAGTACGATTATTCTAATAAATAAAGTATTTGTGTGTAAGTTCGGTATACAAATTTAAACCTAATTTCATACACGTGTTCCTTTCGAACCGAAAGCAAACACCTCGGATGGACATTTTCAAACATACTCAAACGACCGACATTTCCGTGGGATAAATACTTTTCGGAGATAATGAAATTGACAGTGTTTCTCACCATGTTCTTTGTGTATAATTTCTACCACTTTCTGTATTAGAGAGGAGGACCGTTAGGGATGAGGTGAAGGGGCGTTTTACAAAAAATTATATAATTTCAACCCCTTTCGACAACTGAGGGGAGCACGCTTAGGGGTGGGGGTGATGAGGGGCGTTACAAGAAAATAACGCGAAAACAACTGAGATTGGCGTATAATCCGGGCTTATGGATGCTGCTGAGTTTAATTATGACATTCAACTTGTCGTTTAACCCACGGGCGCGGGATTGGATACTTTCAAACGTGTTAAAACGACCGATATTTTCGGCCAAATAAATCTTTAAGGGTTCCATGAGATAGATAGCGTTTCTCCAGATATTTTTTGGTACACTTTCAACACCTTTTGACATGGGAGGGGAGTACCTTTAGAGATGGGCGTGAAGGGGTTTTACATAAAAGTAACGTAAAAAGAACCGAGATTGGAGTTAAATGGATAATGGATATGGATATGACAACCCGAGCGTCGCCGGGTACACAGCTAGAGTGTATATAAATAAAATATATTACCTAAAATTTATTTATTGTAATATTATGTAATTTGAATTTGTGTATAATATTACGTAATTTGAAATCATGTTTATTTAAAAATTGTTTTGTCTAAATTTCGTATTTGAAGCATACATGTACACTAATTTTAATTTCACACATTTTTTCAAAATTATAACAAATAACTATCTTTAATTTCATAATGATGTTATAAGGATAAAAGTAAATGGCCATGAAACTGTACATTTATCTTTCTAATTATGATTTTCGGTGGGGTACAGTAAAAAGGGGAAACAGGACGTGTAAATGGCAGTTATCGAGAATTCCAGACTACTCCGGTGGATTCTGAGTAATACTACGAACGATATGAAGGAGAGTAGTAAATTGAGATGATTCCTTTAAGACGAGAGACGGACGTGTATGAAAGGAAACGCTGTGGAGTAGCCAGATGATGTCGCTTAATCAGACGCGGTTATGTCACAAAGTACAGCTTCCAGTACGGGCATTCCCAAGCACGTGTGAAACTGGGCCGCACTTGTCGCAACAATAAGCTGAACAATGCTGCTCTCTGTCCTGGGGAAAGTTACGTCGAGCTCGTTAGGCAAATCATGTGAACTGCAGACTGAGATGCTTGAATTGTTAGCCATGCCGCAGCGTGTCGAATTGCAGTGACTCATAATTTGCATTAATTATTTAAGCTCCTTAAATGACCTAAGGATGTTTGTTCCGCCTTAAATTACACTTCCTCTGTTTTGTAAAAGCCAAACAGAAATGATTTTAAGAAACTAAATTTTAAGTTTATATGCTACGTTTAAACTCTTGAGGCACTGTCTACTTCCATTGCAACGTTTGTCAGGGAAGATTAAAATATAATTAAACGTTTATTTGAAACGCAAACTACAAATGTTGAAAACTAATTAATCGTGCTACTATTAAAGGTCATTAATTAATATTTCAATGTATTTTTGATCAACTAATTTAATAGAATATAACAAAATAAAAATTATTATTGGGTCCTTCAATGCCAAGTGACCAAATCGCCTTTTGGGTACCACCTTTGATTTTGGTGAAATTTGGTGATAGTGTTGAATAAAGCTTCAAGTGATGTTGTGAAAAATCTAAGATTCACTAGTAGTTTAGAGGAGGTTTTTATTTCAGGGTAACAGGCTTTATGATGGTAATCCTCATGGTGGCAACTCCCCTTTAATAGCATAGGAAGGGATCTGAAATAGGGGATGTAGAAGGATAGAGGAAGGTGGCCAAGGGTTAACTAGGGCCCCTGGGCTATGGTTTAAGGATCCTACCCGGCAATTCGCCTAAAAGTGAAGCACGGAAACCCCAAGAAAAATCTGCCTCAGGTAGGTCGGGCATTTGGTACTTGTCCCACGCCCTTCCGAGTGCGGGATAGGGATTAGCTGTGAGGTCGCAGCTTTCCCCTCTCCGTGCCTTGACCGGTTTAGGAGGCAGCTGGCCGACTATTCCAATAGGAATAGCGGACAACTCGTACCGTATGCCGAAGGTCTGAGACCCCGGAACATACACCTCTCAAAACAGGCCAAGGTGCCTCGGCATGTGGGAACCTTAGTTCAAAAAACCAGAGAGATGTGAAGGTATCCCCAACTAGGGTCTCCGGAAAAAAAGTCACCTGTGCAATTGAACCGTGTGCGTGAATAGATTGTGAAGTTTGAAGAACTACTGTTGTGGAACTGTAGCAGCTAGCTTCCTGAAATATGGCAACCAGAGACAACTGTTTATGCTCTACACGATGGTTGCAGGTCCAAGGTTTAAAAAGTTTTAGTTTTATTGCTGTTATCTCACAAAGATGCTCAAATAATCTGTCACATCAATTTGGAGCATATTTTTCATTGCTTACAACTTTGCAACAAAACCTTCCAGAAACTTATGTTTTGGTGAACTAACCAAACCCATTACTGATTTTAAGATGTAAAAGTATCAGCTATTAAGTTCTCTTAGTTGCCAAGATATACGCTATTAAATATGAGTTTTAAATTTGACGCGTCGAATTTTGTGAATTTTCACACACAAATAGCAAAAAACCCCTTTTGCTACAATAGAGTACTTTTTGTTACCAATGGAAGAGGCAGACTTTTTCTGTTAAAGTCATCTTATTTCACGTTTTAGACTCATCATTTAAGGCCAGAAAAATGACTTTGAAAATAGCACTCATTTAAATAACATGATGTACGAATGCGATGAAAGCTAATCATTTGTACAGGTTCATTCAAACTATTGGTGTTTATGATGCTTAATGTCAACCAAGTGATTCTTATTATATCGTGTAGAGCATAAAAAGTCGGCCGAGAAATGAAGCGGAAGGCGAAGAACATCATCAACAGCAGCAGCGGTATAAGTGTGAATGAATGAGTGGGTGAATGAGAGTGTGAATCGAATAGTTAGGCAGCCGTAAAGGCAATTACAATTCTTATGTATGAATGTTTATCCAAAAAATGACATTTTAGTAATGACAGAATATTAGTATGTTACAGGCATAATATATCTCGTCATCGCGGAGCAGATTCCATGAGGAAGGAACTCCGACAACTAGAAGAGGAGGCTGGACCTCCGGTTAGATGTCACCGCTGCTGCTGCATAAAAAGTCGTCTGTAGTTGCCAGTTCCACAACAGTAGTACTTCAAACTTCACAACCTATTCACGTGCATGGTTGAATTGCACAGGAGGCCCTGGCGCCCCTTCTATACTACTTATGAAGGTGAAATGTTACACAGAATTGTCTCAGACACATATCTGTCCCTACTCAGCAAGTTTGGAGATGGTGACTTGGCATGGAATGACCCTATTACAAGCATTTATCCCTTCCAAAGAGTTTCGTGGGGGTGGTACTGGCATGGCATACGATGTAAATTTATGGAGATCCTCTTATTATTTGCCCCAAAAACGTAGGGTTGTGTAATGAAGAATATGGAATAGTGTTCAATATTTAGTATGAACACAGCTGGACCGAGAACTGATCCTTCCGCGACGCCCAATTTACTGTCCCGAAGCTGGATATACCTTTTTTTACCCTATTTAACTCCTGAAATTGGATTTCAGTGCATTGTAACCTATCAGTAATGAAAATTTTAAAGAGGAATACACCATAATTACGGATACAAATACTTTATAGGTTAGAAAGCAGATGATCGTGCTGGACACTGTCAAAAGATTTGATAGATCCGGAAAGTGACCAGTCATCTGTTCCCCAGAATGTATTCTGGATGAAGTCAGTTATTTTCAGTGATTGTGCTAAGATGTTTCCTAAAACCATAATACTGTTCTAAAAGGATTTTATAGTTTTGACAATGCTCTAGTATTCTACTTAATAGTTAACAAAGAGTTTGCTGATGTTGGTTTTAAGAGGTATTGGCCGGTAATTTCCCGTCTCCTTTTTTGGATCTGCTTTATTAACAAGCTGTGTATAATTAAGCCGTTTTTCCATCGGAGTTGGCAATAATATTGCCAACAAATGTTGACAATTTTAGAAGAATCCTACAGAATTTGTTGACAACTTTTGTTGTAGATGCTGGCGATGCAATCCGACGAAACTTTGTTGCTAACAAAAGTCGACCCCCCCCCCCCAGTCAGAATCCCGAGAACTCTTCATCCAGGTTTTATTAGGTTTATTCTTAATTTGTTTGGTGTGTGCCGGACCTCAATGACTGCTGATTAAATAAGTTCAGGGTTCTGGTAGACTCTGTTAGCATTGTTATATATATGGCATCTCAAGCAAAGTTGTGAACTACCGTGCCGACGTCATAGCTACTCCCCTTCAAATCATATTCAACGCGTGTCTTTCTACCGGCATTTTTCCCCGACTCCCTTAAAGCTGCAAAAGTTATTCTGATCTTCAAGAATGGTTCGCCTACCGACGCATCAAATTACAGACCAATTTCCCTACTTCCGATATTTTCAAAAATACTAGAAAAAATTCTACACAAAAAGTTATTTGAATTCTTGACGAAGTATAAAGTAATTATTCCTGCTCAACACGGCTTCCTCAAACTAAAATCCACGGGCACTGCTATGTACGAGTTCATTCAATGGATACAAAATTCCCTTAATGAAAAAGTGAAAGTAGCCGGAATTTTTGCTGATCTTTCGAAGGCATTTGATCTTGTAGATCACAGAATACTCCTCCAAAAATTAGAATATTATTGGATCAGAGGCAACGCTTTGGCACTCTTTGAATCATACCTCAACAATCGGAAACAGAAGGTGATCTTAAAAAACAAAGCTGGTTAGGTGCACTTGTCAGGCATTGCTTGTGGCGTGCCTCAGGGCTCAATATTAGGTCCACTGCTTTTTCTTTTGTATATTGATGATCTTCTAGAATATACGGAACCTATAAAGTCTGTCTTATACGCAGATGACACTAATTTGTTTATTACGGACATTGATTTAAATAATCTCAATGCGAAGATTGAGACTGCATCTAGAAACCTAAATACTTGGTTCGCCGCCAATAAATTAACACTCAATGTACAGAAAACTAAGTTAGTTCGTTTTACAACAGAAACCAACAACATCGTAACGGATAAGTTCTCAGATCATGCGACTTTCCTCCGCTTGCAGGTCGACAGTAAATTAAAATGGAACTTGCACATTGATCGCCTCGTGCGCAAACTTAGTTCTGTTTGTTACTCATTGAGACTGTTGATGCAACAAGTTGATACCAAAACTGCTTCACTAGTCTATTTTACCTACTTTCATTCACATATGTGTTACGGTATTGCCAACTGGGGCAATTGTTCTCGTAGTGTGGAAGTTTTCAAACTTTAAAAACGAGTCATTAGAATGATATCAGGTTCAGATGCTAGAGAAAGCTGCAGGCCGCTGTTCAAAAGACTTCATATTCTGACTCTACCTAGCGCTTACATATTAGAAATACTAAAATTTGAACCTTTTTGCAAATAACGGCGACAATCATGGAGGAACCGTTCAGTTCTCAGCCTCAGTCTCTACGACTCCAGCGTTCATTATTCCGGTATCGCACTATTTAACAGCCTTCCCGAACATGTAAAGAACATCAACAACTACAACTCATTCGTCAAGGAGTGTAAAACTTTTCTTGTAAATGGAACTTATTACTCCGTACACGAATTTTTGAATCGGTCTCACATTCGTTGAACTTCCTTGCCTACAAAATTACCGAATATGCTATAAATATGTAAATAGTTTCTCCAGTTTTTCCCTTTTGGTTCTGTTCTCCTGCCTCTGCTTTCTGTTTTAGTAAATATCCATGACGTCATCCCTCCGTTCCTAGCGACAGGAGATGAATACCAGGAAGTGATAAAGTGTCGTGTGCGTGTTTATTAAAGATTGTGTGTATGATTGTGGTGACTAGACAAATGTGAACAGATACGAATTTTTTTATGTGTTTGTGTAACCTATTAATATTAATTCTGTTTATATATAATTTATCTACTGTGACGAATCCTATTTCCTCATTAGAGGGCTAATAGTGAATAAATCTATCTATAACAAAGGGAGGTAAATCATCCCATCTGGACAATTATTTATTATTTAGTCCATAAATAAATTTACAGATTTCATCTAGGGTTATATAAGGACTAAGAATATAAAATTAAATTCCCAATATAGAAACTAAATTTATTTTGTAAATAAATATTGAGCTTCTAATTAGAATATCCACAACATTTTAAAACATTTTGACGTCTCTCTACAGAGAATTATCCATTTAAATGTGCCATAAATGTATGTATAATCTCACTCGCATTTAATTACTCGTAAACGAGACGTCCAATATTATTAATTTTTTAAATGTATGATATATGTAGTAATAAGATATTCTAATATCAGATTTTTTCCTTGGAATGGACTCTTACAATCTATCTTCCTTCAGTTACTCTTGAAGGGAATCCCCCGTTGTTTAATTTTGAGGCTTAAAATAAAAAATATCTAAAATAATAAGCACGTTAGAAATTTTTAAACTTACCAATTTTTTATAATTGTAACATGCATACACCTCAAGAGATCCGATGCAGTGACAAAACGTCGTATTTAAAATTTAAATATTGAAATATTTCCTCACAATATTTATTAGTAAATTAAAATATGAAGTCAGAAAGTTACAATTGTTCAAAAATAACTCATTCATAAACTAACTAAACATCCAAAAATTCAAATATACTTTCTTTTGCCATAATAGTAGGTAGTAAAATTACTATTAGGAGGTATGTCTTCTTAATTACTAGCTGGATTCCCGGCGTTGCCCGGGTTGTCATAATAAAACTTAGCGAGATCCATAACCCCGGAATTTACGCCAATTTAGGTTGGTTTTGCGGTATTTTTATGTAACGCTCCCCTCCTATGCCAAAAGGGATTGAAATTATATACAAAAATATCTGACTAAACGCTATCTATCTCACTGACACCGAATTTTTTTTTTAACGATAAATTAACAGGTTTGAAAATTTCCATATGCCATCCACCCCCATCCCGTGTGCAGAAACTGTTTCAACGCCAACGCCAGTCATAAAATTTTAATTACCATTTTTTATAATCCCAAAACGTTTTCAATTAAAAAAATATTTAATTAACAACTCGCCAACGTTCTCTACTTATTTGTTCCCCCTTCAGGCTGTCTGAGTAAAATAATGTGTTGTTTTGGTGTTGTAAACGTTTCCTCGGTCTGGCTATGGATACATCTTGAGGACCATTTAATGTAATATCCAATTTAATAATATTAAAATTGTGTCAATTTGCAGAGCTATTTAATGGAATATTCAAGTTTTAAGTAATTAAATTATTTACGTAGAGGAGCAATTTAATGTAATATTCCAATTGTAGCTTCTTAAATTAATTTTTATAATTAACTTTGTGCAATAGTGAGGAAATAATTCAATTAATATATAATATTGAAATATTTAATTAAATTTAAATTTTACTTGATTTACGTTTTATGATCATTTTATGGAATATTCACTTTAAACGTAGTAAACCAAGGTAATGAAATTTTGAAGTTATTGAAATGTTAGTAGAAATTCTTAACGTTTAATGATGGGTTGGAAATAATAATACAGTAATTTATTTTATACAAGATTTACTGAATTCAACTAAAAAAATGTTATAATTTTTGCATAAATTATTCACGCCTATCAATTTATTTGAAACTTTAACTTCATGGCGCTTTATCGGGCCTCATCACAAGTACATAACGCACTTTACAAATGAAGCATAAAAATAAATAAAATATTCAGAATTAAATATATCGAAATATTCCCCAAAATGACGGTACAATTATGAAAAGTTGACAATGTTAATTTTACTAAATTAAGAATAATACTCTACATATCATTTCAATTCACACTATTTACAAAAACAAAAATGGAAACGTTTTAACTTTTGAAATTGTAGGCAATTATGTGCATGCATTCATTCACTTTCGCAAACACAAAAACTTCAATCTTTTCAGTGCTCCAGACAATAGGATCCCCTTTACAGACCCAAGATGTTTCGCTCGCGGCCACCAGTCAATTAGCCAATATAATCGACAACGCCCACGATGTTTTGACCGTGGAAATCGGTCAGTGTTAAAATATCCCCAGATATATTCCCGTAGGTATGAGTTCAATATAAAATGTTCACTACTATTCATGGCACAGTTCAAATATCATATTCTGGCCAATTATTAATACATCCATACGAACACATCCGAGTTCAAATTGCAAGTTTTGATGTCCGTCTCCTCTATACTCTTTTACAAGCTTCTCAACCGGAATCTAGCGATGTACTTTAAAACATCCTTATCCATCGAAATCTGGCATTCAACTCTACTTTTACTGATCAAATTTCATCCCATCCACCATCAAGAGGGAATTAAATTAGAGGAATAAGTTCTGCCTTCCACTTCAACGTAACCGTCATGGTGAATGCCACTATTCAGTTCAGCTAACCCCAAACCTATTAATTCTTCACAAGTGTCGGTTATTTCTACACACCGACGAAGGGGTGACGACTCAAAAACCGTTAATATTATGGATTCGATATAAATTCGGCTACTTTTTTTATTATTTTGCCCTTTCTCATATCGCTACTTGCCATGTCGATAGGGGCTGAAGTATGATAACCACCACGGGTTGTGTCAATTCTCATCGCTGTGACTGTAAAAATTATGCATTAGACACCCATATAGGTCAATTTGGGAATAATTTTCTAATTCCTCCGTTTTTACCCCTGTCTCGAATTGATGGTTGAAATCGGATTAAATATCGTCAAAGTCAAAACTGAACTTTAATGACTCCCAAGACTACGGAATCGACGTTGGACGTTTCATAATTAACCCCTTGTCATTTTAACTGTCTGAACATTTTATTCAACGGCATTGTATGCATCAGTGCGGTAGAACCTGCGAGGGATGCTCTCCCGTAGGTAGAACCTGGTAGGGGAGACGCAAGGGGCTACCTTTGGGGATACCTTTTCCTCTCTCCGTTTTTGAACTAAGGTTCCCACAAGCCGAGGCACCTCGGCCTGTTTGAGAGGTGTATGTTCCGGGGCCAAAGACCTTGGGCATACGGTATGAGTTGTCCACTATTCCCATTGGAATAGTTGGCTAGCTGCCTCCTAAACTGGTAGAGGTACGGAGAAGGGAATGCTGCGTCCCCACAGCAAACTCCTCTCCCGCTATCGAAAGGGCGTGGAACAAGTAAGTACCCAATGCCCGACCTACCTGATGCAGGCTTTTCTAGGGTTTGTCCTGCATTACTTTTAGGCGAATGCCGGGTAGGATCCTTAAAATATAGCCCGGGGGCCCTAGTTAACCCTGGACTACCTTCCTCTACCCTTCCACATCCCCCCTTTCAAATCCCTTCCTATGCTATTAAAGGGGAGTTGCCACAATTTGGATTACCCTCATGTAGCCTGTTACCTAAAAAAATGTATCAGTGCTCATCTCAGCAACACCTTAAAGAGTGTTTCCCAACCCTTTTTTTTACCGTGCCCCACCTATATTACATATACAAATTTTTTGTATTAAATAATTTAATTATGTCCTAAAGAATCGAATTTTAACTTGTGTATCACAGTTCTTCTATTATAATAATAATTCTGTGCTTAAATAAAGTAATAATTTATTTTAAATTGAGATCGCAAAATCTATCGCCTATTCGAGCTTTTATACGAAATAAGGTTCTCAATTCATTTAATAGACGGAGTTGCCGCCAGACTACAGTAGACAAGCACTTGGCGCATGTCATAGCGATACAGTACGTACTATTCCTTCACTAGAGTTTGTAACCTATACTCTGTGAGTACATCGGAGTTTATATTACTCCAATCTTTCAAGTGCGGCTCTATGGAAAGCACAGAACTTACAAAATGCTTATTTTTAATTGAGATGCCAACCATTTTTCATTTTTTATAAGTTAAATCATAGCTAGCGGTTTTTAAATTCCAGACGACCCAATTTTTGAATTGCCCCCCTGATCATTCAAATCGCGCTGTTGTGTGGCATGGGCCCCAGCTTGGTAAACACTACCTTAAAGGGTACAATTGACCGGATTTCAACTCTGAAGAATCTTGTACGATACATACGAAACTGTTAAAATTCTATGGGCTTCTGAGCTAAAATGTCAGTAAGTTTGAACTTTTTGACACATTAAAATGTAGGAATAACTATAATTAAGAGTGCAAAACTAAACTTACTGTTATTTGTGACAGGAACATATTTATATATTATTTTCATGAATTTTCAACGGTCTCTAGTGACTATAGAAAAACGTGATGGAAGATAAAAGAAGGACAGTCGATTGCGTATTGCTTCCGATATCAGTTGGTTATTTAGCCTTGACCTATGGATTACTGAAATTTAATTTTACTATCGGTGAGCTGCATGAATAAATAATTACATTTTGTGGTAAGAAATACTACTGTCTGTACGTAGTAAGAATACAACAATTAACCTGCAATACATTCTAGAGGGGATTTCTACGACATAATATGATAATATAGATTTGAAATTATTATTATTTTTTTTAGGGTAGCAGGCTACATGAGGGTAATCCACATGGTGGCAACTCCCCTTTAATAGCATAGGAAGGGATTTGAAAGTGGTGATGCGGAAGGGTAGAGGAAGGTAGCGAAGGGTTAACTAGGGCCCCCGGGCTATAGTTTAAGGATCCTACCCGGCATTCGCCTAAAAGTAATGCAGAGAAAACTCTAGAAAAGCCTGCATCAGGTAGGTCAGGCATTGGATACTTGTCCCACGCCCATCCGATAGCGAGAGAAGAGTGCTGTGGGGTCGCAGCATTCTCTTCTCCGTACCTCGACCAGTTTAGGAGGCAGCTGGCCGACTGTTTCCATGGGAACAGCGAACAATTCTTATGCCCAAGGTCTGTGACCCCGGAGCATACACCTCTCAGAACAGGCCGAGGTGCCTCGGCTTGTGTGAAACTTAGTTCAAAAACGGAGAGGAAAAGGCATCCCCAAAGGTAGCCCCTTCGTGTCTCTCCTCTGAAATTTCTTGAAAATGGTGAGATATTTTTATTGAGATTAATCGGGTACTCCTTTGTCTTTGGAGTAGAAAAAAATTGAGAAAGAAAAAGGAAAATAAAAGGAATGAAAAGCCAAGAAAAAACAGAGAGAAAGAGGCGGGTCAATGAGATGACGAGAATGATCGTCCAGAAGTTGAGAAAGAAGATGTAGATGTATACTGCAAGCGAAGAAAACAAGAAAAATAGAAAGAGAGAGAGGCAGTGTGAAAAAACAAGTTAGGTTAAAGTAACTCTAACGTTTCGAACAGTACAGAAAAAACTCTGTTCGTCATCATGAGAGTCCGAACACTCATTAGTGGGACAGACCTACTTTCGGAATGGACTCTTTTGTACTGGGACAGCTGTCACTCTAGGACTAGGCCGAATTTAGTAGTTTCTCAATTTCTTCTACTCCAGAGACAATGTAATACCCGATTAATCATAATAATAATACGGTAATAATTCTCTAAAGCCGGCCTGCTGTGGTGTAGTGGCCAGCGTCATTGTCTCGCATTACAGAGGTCCCGGGTTCGAATCCAGGCATGGATGTTTGTGTTCGTCCTGGTCAAGAAAACTGTGGGATAATCGACACTCTGACCAGGTGTCTCTCCTAAATCCAGAATGTGTCATGTAAGATGACAGTCTGGCAGCCGTCTCGGTAGGCCAAGGCCCTTCATGGGCTGTCGAGCCAAGGTGTTAAGAAGTTAATAATACTCTAAGCAGGAAAATTGACTGTAAAGTGAATTCCACCTTGTTGTTTGCAGATTGTCTGAGCTGGAGTCTGCGTGTTCGACGCTGTTCGGGGTCTCCAGGGGAGACTATCATCGACTTTCAGTGTGAGGTTCGAGAGCTGCGGATGATCTTACCAACTATTGCATACATAATTCTAATCTGTTTTTGATTGAAAATAAATAGCGTCGTTAAAACAAAAAGGTGTGTTACCCAATTACAGTAGTAATTTTTAAGTGTCACAAAATATATGATGTTTTAATAGTATTTTTGTAACAGTACACATGTTTTTTTTAACAAATTGCTATTATGTAAATAATAACAAACAATAAATTTTAACGACCCGTATAATAGACAGAAATCTATATATTTAAAAATGAATGTGTGTCCCCTATGCGATCTAAACTATTCACCCGATTGACATTGGTGAGTTTTGCGCACGCCCGCGACGGTTTCTGTCGGTCTTTCTAAACGTGAGGATACTCACAAGGGGTGAACAGGGATGAAATTTAAAAACATTTTAAAACCGTCGTTTTCAGCGTCGAATAATTAGTTTTCTGGTATTGAATCTCGGGTATTGGAAGTCACTGAGTTTAATTCTGACATTTACGATACTGGATAAGATAAGGTTTAAACACGAGGGGTGGGGTTGGAAGAGTGCGAAACCAATTCCATGTGCAATCTTAAACACGCAGAGAAATTTCTACCCAACATTGTTATTTACGAACAGGGAACAAACACTGAGGGGTTAATGGCGTTATTGTTAGCGTCGAATAAAACGTTTTCGGCTTGCTGAATTTGACAGTTGGTACGGACTCAAAGAACCCAAGAACCATTATTAGATATTTCCAAATATCCTCTACATCATAATAAATGTATTGAACTCTTTTTACCCACACTTAAATGACAAAATGGTAAAAAGTAGAATAAAAGGCTCATAAATTTAGTGAAGAAACAAGAGAGTGCTACATATTGAGAAGCAGACGCTTCTTCCTAATAAAAACAGACTATGACTACAGTACAGTGGAATCTGCAGCAGTCGCAACTTCAAATAAGTTAATATGATTAATTATCCTATTATTATGATAACTGATTAACAAATGCGAATTGTAAAATGTAAATGTAAGAAACCCACATTTTAAATGTATAATTATTCTTTCAAACTGTTCAATTGTATGTATAGTATTGGAATCAATGTGAATCGCAGCATACTTACGTAAACAAGCACTATTTGTAATTAATTTATGGGTCGCCAATGACCAAGTCGTTAACGCGACCACTATAAACCTTTAATTAAAAAAAATTGCCAGTTTTATTCTAAATTTTTTAAGTATAATTTAAACTCCAAAAGACAGCGGAGGGAAGCACCCGTACAGTAACGTTGCGAGGTGGAAGTTTTGCATAAAAAATTATGCAAAAAAAGACAGTCATTGTAGGTGTCGATTACGGTGTTTATACGAGTCGCTGACTTTAATTATACTATCGGTTTGGTTTGTCGAGCTCGTTGGTTGTTGGTTGAGAATTATCCAGCTCCGTTAGTTGTTTGAATTGTGGGTGCCGGGTTCTTACACTGGATTATCCGAACCTATTAGGTACTCATCTGTATATAATTTGTAACAGCGACAATGCATTTTATTCGGTTTATGTTCCGTGATCATCACCTTCGAATACATTCTCAACTCCATATTCAGTGTGGACGTCATCTTCACGTATTCATATTTTTTCAATTTCAGGAAATAGTGCGTTTTTTTCTGGTTTCGATCTCACACACTTTTACACTCATTTTAACGAAAATCGCGAGCCGGATCCACTGGGGCAGCTCAGCCTAAACTATTGGCTACTACTGAACACTATAGGGTACTGTATACTTTGTTTGACTATTATTTTGGCAATTCTTTTAAAACTATGGAATTAAATGAATAACTGGCATCGATAGATAATTTGTGCATTCTGAAAATATATAATTTATTTTTGAGAAGTTAGTTGTTCATAATTGTCAACCTTCAGTGAGTATATAAAACGTTACAAGCGTAATTGCGGAAGAAAAAATAATAATTGTAATACCAATTAAAGAGGCTATTAAATGTTTTTAATATAATTTAATTGTTGGCGGTACGGGTTCTTAAAGACGACAATCGCAGCGGGTCTTTATCTGTTAACAATGGAGACTGGAGACCGCGCGCTTAGAGAACTCAGTGTGCGTAGACTATGCGTCGAGAACTGGGACATGGCAGTTCGGTCAACATAGAGAAATAAAAACAGTAAAAGTCTGCGGATCCAGAATTATGAATAGGGCTATCTAGGAAGTCCAACAGCGAGATATAATAGGTTACATAAAACGTAAGTAAACAGTTTTGACGGAGAGACTTATAAAATCGCAGTTTGGAAGCAGATGTTTCACTTCACAAACAGAACAAATTTTCGCATAGAGAGACTTTGAGGAGATCTACGTCCGGCAACTGGCTGAGGGTGAGATAATCCAGGTTCCAGGATAGCAGAGATCCAGAGAAACTACCGTGTGTTCAAAAGGTAATGCGTACAATCAGAGTATAATGGCCTGTTTAGTGTTAATTGACTTGAAGATACAAGAGTCCGAACTGGTACCAGTGGCACTGTCGTGAGTAAAAAACAATTATTAATAACTGTAAACGATAGTTAAAGAGTATGGTCAGATTTCGTTCGCGTTTTTCTTTTCATTCGTTTTTTTTTTACTTTTGTATTTAATATTGTATTCCGTTAATTTCAATGAGTTTGGATTGTTAATGTTTTAGTTCATTGTATTTTTTCATCCTATCAAACCCAGTAATGACCCTGAGATAAAGAGAAATTCGACATAGTTGATTGCAAAAATATAAAGCTGTATTTTTATAGAACGCCACGAATTAATAAAATAAAATTGAAATATTTGATTGTTAAATTGATGTAATTCGGCGTGTAAAGCAGGGATTATAATGTGTAATTATCAACAATAAATACATAATAATTTTGTTAATTATTACTATTAATTAAGACCACCTTTTTAATCATTACATAAATGGCGCCCAACGTGGGGCTAACTATCATTCAAATTTTAATTATTTTTTTTGTTTAAGAATTTCTTGTAATTAATGACTTTTTAATTATCACATAAATTGGCTTCCTAAACGTGGGGCTAATTTAATTTTTTTTATTAATTATTATATAGTTTTAATTTCTATTTGAATAAGAATTTCGTAGAAACCAATTTAAAAATACCAGTATATTTTAAACAATTAATAAAATTGCCATTTCCAACTTTGTTGGTGAACTCAAATCCTGCATTTCGAGTGCAATAATACTCACATAACAATTACATTAATAGGATGAGCTACATTAAATAAGATACCAATTTTTCTTAATGATATTATTAATTTCATTTACAGGAATAACTTATAAGTATTTATTCGTGAACAGTTTCAAAAATTTGTAGGACTCGTAGAGGTGACCGAGCATTTCATGTTTCATGTCCGGAAAAGTTCAATTCCAAAACAGGTTTTTAACGCAAACACCTACCTTAGCTTTTGAAAATTAGTCAGTATATAAATTTGCTTATAATTCATCTCATTAGGTAAGCATAAAAGAGCAACAAAAATGATATTTTATCAATTTTAATAAAAATTTATTTGAAATTAAACTAAAAAAATCTGTTATTGTCTTCTACCCGTGGATAGTTAGTATTCTGAACCACACACTGTACCTACAATTATTTTTTTCTGGTAAAGTCGCTCCATCACACCTGGTGTCTCCTTAGTCTGTTTTTCATCACGTCTCTCTGAGTTTCTATAGCAATTTCATAAATCAAACTCTTCCTCCGAACCCACAGTGAAACGTCCAATGGTGATCGTGGATGTCACGCGATTGGACCACCTCAGGCTATTCATTCTTGTTCCTAATCGTCGGTTCAGATGTTCCAAAACATCAAGTGAAAAGTTAACATATCGACTGTTATAACATTTTGAAAATTTCCACCCCCGTCCTTCGCAGCCCCTAAGGGTGGTAGTTGTGTCTTATCCTCACAGTGTTTGTTTCTGGTTTGAAAGGAACACGTTTGCAAAATTTGGTCAAATTTGCTCCACGGGTGTAGATTTGTATACGAAACATACACACATTGTTCCCACACACACACACACTCCCTCCCTCACTCATAGGGATAGATGTACAACTTAACCGACAAGTTGAATGTTATAATTAAACCCAGCGACATCCATAACCGGTTACCACTCCAATCTCGGTTGTTTACGCTTTATCTATATTGTAACGTCACACCACCCCGACCCCTAAGGGTATTCCACTTCTACGCCGAAAGCGGTTTAAATTATACAAAATCAACCATGGCAGAAACGTTATCAAAATCATTACCACAACAAATATTTATTTTTCACAAATATCGGCCGTTTTAGGATGTTTGAAAATTCCACTCCACTCATCCCTGCCCATGAATGTGGTAGTCGTGTCTTACCCCTATAGTGTTTGTTTTACGGTTCTAAGGAGCACGTGTACGAAATTTGGTCTACTTTTCTCCACGGATTTGTATGCGTAACATACACACACAACACGCGCAGTCAATTTTATTTGTTAGAAGATACTACATAACTATAGAAAAAATGATACAAAGTAACCAAAATCGGCCGCTATAGTGAAGCAGTCACAGTCACCTCTCACTAAAGAGGTTCCGAGTTCGAATCTGGGCATGATCAGGGTTGAGACTGAAGGAGAATGGCTTTACTGACGACGTGCAACAAGAAAAATTATGGAATATGTCATGCCTGACAGTCGTCTCAGAAGACCAATGCCTAAAATGGGCAACAAGAAAGCCAAGAAGAAAGAAAAACAAAACACAAAATACGGAGCAGAAACTACAAACTAATAATGAGGCTATAATAAACAATTTTTGTAAATATAAAAAAGAACCAATTAATAGTCTTATATTTATTACTAGCTGGGTGCCCGGCGTTGCCCGTGTACTTATTTATATAAAACCGAAAAAGTAAATCTAACTGTTCCGTACATTGTTTAGACCGATAGTGCATTAATTGAAAATCTATAAAATACATTTAATTTTATTGCATCAGTCGCAACAAACATACCTCCTAATTTCTTCTTAAATATACTTCTTGAGTTCTGCAAGATAAAGGTTGAAATTTTACACACACAACATCAGTAGAAATACAATCAATCTAATTATCCCTTGAGAATATTTATTCTACGTTAATAACCGCCGTGATTGCATGTTTCAAAATATCCACCCCTAACCACCCAAATCCTGGGGGTTAAATAAGCAAATTGGTTGTCATAATTTAACTCGGCGACATCCATAACCTTGGTTTTGACTCCAATCTCGGTTGTCTTCCCGTTATTTCCTTGTAACGCCCTTCCATACCCACCCTAAGGGTGCTCCTTTACCATGATCTAAGGGGTTGAAAAAATATAAATTGCTAGAAACATTATCAACTCTTTGACCCCCAAAAATATTTATCCGAATCAAATATCGGTTGTCGTAGGATGTTTGAATATTTCATCCCCCACCCTTAAGCGTTCTCCCCTCTCACGCTGAAAGGGGTTGAAATTTTACAAACAACATCGGTAGAAATACTATCAACGCTAATGGCCCTGACATTTATTTATTCCACGTTAATATCGACGATTTAATACTTTTTAAAAATTCCACACCGTCCGTGCCCGTGCCTGGGGATTAAAGAGAATGTCATAACCAAATTCAGTGACATACATAACCCTGAATTCGACTCCAATCTTGATTGCTTTTGCATTATTTTTATGTAATGCCACTCTACCCCAAACCGGTAAGGGGAGCTCCCCTCCCAATCCCAAAAGAGGTTGAAATTAAACACGGAGAACATGTAGAGAAATTTTATTAATTTCATTGTTCCAGAAATATATTTAAACTGCCGGTAAACATGTATTTTTCGGATATTTTTATGTAACTGAACCACATCAACATTCATCATGTAATCTGATCTCTGTACTTTTTTACTTTCCAAATGGGATAGTATATAGAATTTCATAAATTTTATCTAAATCAGATGATTTTTGGACATAGTAAACATTAATTTAGATTTAGCATTGAACTTTCAGCAGGTTGTACCGCTATCACCTGAAAAATAATACTGTATATAATTATGAAATTAAAAGTATTTATAAGTCAGGAGCAATTTGAATTCTATTAATAATCTACAGAAAATGAAGCAGTTGAAGTTAACTGCCCTAACATCCGACGTTATTTATAGATAGTGAACCCTTGAAACGTGAAGGGGTTGTGAATCGTTGAGCTAGAGTTTGGTACAAGATTTAGATATGCAAGTGGGCGTGGAATTGCGTTCGAGGTTGTATTTAAAAGTGGCGGTGTTTCGCAAATCTCCAGCCATAGGACACTGCTCCCGGCACGTGGGAACGGATTAGCCAGCCTGCTGTTTGGCGCAAGACACCCATGGGAAAGAGTTTTGCAAGTGAGACGCCACACACAGACGCCAGGGCGTCGAAGGGACTTTCACCACTGCAGTTGTGAGGGGGGTTCGAGTCAAGGTTAACGCACGCTATATAGCGGTCCCCCGAAGCCCCCCGACTACTCAGTCTATGTAAGCATGGCCGCCACGCGCAAGGTAAGCAACTACAGTGATCTGGATTCCCTTACCCCAACTCACAAGTGATGTAAGTGGTGTCAACATGCATCGAAACGTTTCCTGCTAGGCACATGATCTTCACTTCCGTTTTACATTGTATAATCATGATCATTACCTTCACTTGTTTTTAATTCAATATACTCGTACTTTTGCGGCATTGAAGAACTGAGATTCATAAAACAATCGCCCACAAAATTTATACTTAATTTAATTACTACATTTCGTCTGCTAAATACCGGTACCAAAAGTCTGTTCAGGTCGACATATAATAATGAGTACAATAAATTTTAGTCTTAAAATTAAAGTATTCAGTTTGACTCCACTGAGTTGAAACACTTTGATATCCGTTTTTTATTTTTTTTTCCTTTTTAGTTTAGTTATTGCACGTTTCCCAAACAAACTCCATATTTTCAAGGGGATAAGTCAAGATAAATATTTAAATATACTCTTTCACAGTCGACACAAATAAATAGTACACTGCCTGGATGTTAAAATGTATAATTACTTGCATTTCTCAACATATTTCACTATTCACTCATTACTTTACTAGCCATACGTGATCGGAAATAGAACCCTACTTTTATCTAGTTGAACAGTCAACGTTTGCGTACAACTATTTTCCTGCAATTAAGGCAGATAATTATGCAGCGAAAGCAGAAACTTCTCGTTTGTCATAATTTTTTTTTTCTCATTGAAATGAAAGTATTCTCACACGCTGTTGTCTCTGTCGGGTGAAACACTTTTCATATTACTTCACTATTGCCAATTCTTCCTTTCTCGCAGTCGGTTTTCCGTGTACTGTAGAGTGTTTCCGTTTAACATTCGAGGTATGACAACTATTTTCCCGATGTATACGCAATGAACACAGGAAGTGCTTGCATACAATATACAGAAAGGAAATAACTTTGTCAGTTAACCATACATGTCGTCCTCGGTCAATGAAATTATTTTTGAGTTCATAATTACTCTTTGAAAAAATAGTTAAGTAAGGATTATTAATTTTCATTGAAATTTTTACCACAAAGAAATAATAAAAATAAAACTTTGAAAAACTGGACACGTCAGAAAAGAGCAAAGATTTTTCCGGTATAAATTGTGAATAATTCATGTCGGGTTACATATTTATTAATTACTCTTATAAGCAGGTATTTATTAACTAACTAAATATTTATTAGCTAACTTTGTAAAATGTTTTAAAAAATCAAATCTTCGACTCGGTTCTGAAAAAGAGAAATTTTCAGTCAAACCAATTTTGTCACTAAATACTGTCCTGGATATAGAGATCATAATAAAAACGAGTATATTCAGAAAATATTATGGATAAGAAACTAATTGCAAGAGAGTAAAAAAATGAAATCTTTTCACGCACTATAAGTCGTATTATTAAATATCGTACTTCTAGCAAGTTATAATTACGTAACTTTAAGAAGGTGATATTTACGTCAACGTCCCTTGAGACTACAATTAATATTTTAGTGTATAAAATATGTAAGAATTTGTATATTACATATAAAGAATTATTTCTGTACAAGAAGGACGGACGTTGTCCGTGTACTTATGAATACAAACCCGAAAAAAAATTTAATTCTATATTAATCTTTAGTCAAGAAGTGATTTAACCTAAATAAAAAATTCTCCTTTCAACCGATAGTGCATTAATTTAATAACTATAAAATACATTGAATTTTATTGAATTAATGCTAACAAACATACCTCCGAATTTCTTCTTATATATACTCCTTGAGTATTGCAGAATATAATTGTCCCTCAGTCTTCAGTCATTACGAAAGATTAAATTGTTACCTAGAGTCATAGTGTAAACAAATGGTCGCCATATTATAGTCACTAATATGACAGTAAAAATAACTTACATTTTCCGCAAGGATCGTAAAGTATTTCGTATTGATTTTTATTATCATTCGATGGAGTATTACGGGATAAAATTATACTTTTTATACAATTAAATATTTCTGCTTTATTTCATTACGGAAAAAGAAAGAAAATATTTCTTTTGTTCGTTGCATAATAACGTTTCTCTCACACGTAACGTCATGATTTCTTGGCGCGTAGTAATTTAACACAAAATGGTCACATTTTTTAATTATAATATTTTCAACCTTTATGCTAGGGTTTGTCACCCCCACAGTACCGTTTCTCGTGTTTTGTAGAATATGTCTACCAATTTTTTTTGCAATCTGTCCACGCGTTTCAATGTGTGTAGAGAGTAACGTAAATACATACATACAAAAAAAAATACTTTTTTAATATGTAGATTTATTTATATTTATAATAATAATTTATACTTCGAAGATTTCATAATTTTTGCGCCTTACTTGACGTGAAAGTTTTTAGCCTGCAGGTACACGGTGTTTCGTGTGATGTTCGTGCGTTGTGTTGCTCAACTTCCGTTACAAACTTACCAGTAAAATTACACCCATCGTTTACCTTATGGGTGTGGCTCGCCAACTATATATATTTAAAAAATATTAAACTATCGTGACTGTTATAAAAAAGCATTCTGTTGAATTGCAGGTCATAAGTAAAATGTGTGACAGAATTGGACATAGAGCATAATCACGTGATACAAGCTCTAGATGGCTTCTTGAAAAGTACATTCCAAGTTGTGCTGTTCTCGTAAAAATTATAACATACAAATTTTCACTGTATTTCCATTACTGAAGAAAATATGTCAAAAAGACCAACACAATTGTAAGAATTTTAAAAGTGTCAAATTTCCTTAAATGTTTTCCGTATCGCTTTGTAACACAAAATATTCCCTACAAGGATTATTTCACGGAACTGTTATGTGAACTGTCCTTCCAGATGGTTCTGTGAAATCGTAGGTTCACGAGAATAAGCCAATTCACAAAGGTATATATTTGATCGAGGTCTGAAATTTGGGGCTCAAGAAACCGTAATACAAAGATGGAGAGAGGAGGGTATTTGAATAATGTTATTTTCAGAAAACAAATGTCAAATAATGGCTGTTATTTTGTGATAAACGAATATAGATTATTACATGTCGGTTTTATTAAATCGCATTATAAACTTCTGACACAGTTATTGTTATACCCACACAGTCGCATCTAGTAGTAGCCGGAATCTGTCAGTCTAATTCAGATTGGGATCGTAACCTTAGATTTAATTTTTCTGAGAATAGTTTTAATTTATTTTATTAGAGCTTTTCAAACAGTATGGTGTATGATTCCAAGCATGTTATATAATTTATTGGTGATGTGAAGTTAGTTGAGAGTAAGTTTTCTCGCCGTAGGGAGCCCTGTGCTGGCTCCTTGTGCTGCTCCACCTGGCCACGGCACGCAGCAGCGAGCTCATGGAGACGTCGGACGTGGAACACCAGCAGGCGCAGGAGCAGGACCAGGTCGCCATCCTGAAACAGATCAACCGCGTCAACGACGACGGCTCGTACACCTTCGGCTACGAGGCCGCCGACGGCTCCTTCAAGATCGAGACCCGAGACGTGAAGGGCAACGTGAAGGGAATGTTTGGTTTCGTGGATGAGAGCGGTTCGCTGAAGCGAGTCTCGTACACGGCCAGCAACGCCACTGGCTTCAGGGCCGTGGACCGTACGACGACCGCGGCGGTGCCTGGCGTCGTGGCGCTGCCTCCAGTGACCACGGAGAGGTACCTCAGGCACGACAACCCCACGCGTCGCCCCGTGCTGCGCCAGTACGGCCTGAGGACCACCGTCGCCACCACAGACCCCAACTCGGACCAGCCTATACCTTCACCACGGCCGGGTGTCATACAAGTAAGTTACATTTACATTAAGCTCAAGCAAAAAATACTTTCTGACCACCACGTAAGAGCGAGTAGCACGATCAGTCCGGTATTTCAATCCACTTCCTTGAACAAATAGATATTCCAGAATGTAAATTTACTCTTACAAAGATTTATATATGTATGATTTATTTTTAAATCATAATAGTACATAAGTCTATGAGCAAAATTGCTGACGGACATCGTAAAAGTCACCTTTAGAATTAAAATAATATGAAATACCACCGTATTTACGGACATAAGACGCACTTTTTTCTTCAAAAAATTACCTGCAAAATTCAGGTGCGTCGTATACTCGAAATTAATATAAAATGTCCAGTGTTTGATTTAAAATTCCTACCAGTCTTAAAAATAACCATATATTCGATGCCGCGAGAAACCTATCTCTATCTGGCAACATTGGATTCAACTGGCATCAGCAGTGCACCGATGCAACGAACGAAGGGTTGGCTGGACCAGGCTGGTATCAAATTATGGATTAACGGAATGTGGGAGCGAACGGAAGGTGCTTTATTGAAGAAGAGTTCTGTTCGTGTGCTAGATCAGTATAGTAATCATTTTAAAAGTTCTTTGGATGAGAAATTGAGACAGGGAAATACAGTTGGACTTACTTCACAATTGCAACCTCTTGATGTCTCGATAAATAAACTATTTAAACTAATTAATGTAAGCTTTCCCGGTGTAAATTATTAATCAATTTTTCGAGCTTCAGCACCAGGTACAGGTTTCTCGTTGTTGACGTTTCTGCGGTCTTCAGACTACGTCGCTGCGTGACGTATGTGTCGTATTGTATAGGGTCGGACTCCAAGTCTCCATGTTGCGATTTGAACGAGAAATCTGAACCTGGTGCTTAACCGCGAAAAATTTATAAACAGCTATTTAAAGTGTATATGAGAAAGGAAAGGAACAAATGCATAATGGATGAAACCCAACATGAATTCGCGCCGAAGGGAGCTTTAAAACGGCTTACAATCAAACAAGTGTGTCGGTGGATAAAACAGTCGTGGTTTAAAGTGAGAGACGATATTATTGTTAAATCTTTCATGAAGTGCGGCATAAGTAACGTTCTCGAGGGCAGTGAAGGTCATATTAAATATAAAGAGGTCAACGATGACGATGAAGAGGAAGAAGAAAGTTCAGATGATGATTTTCAGTGATTTGAAAGTTCATTTTTTTAGTCTGACTTTGCAATCCAATAATAAAAATGGTAATAATGCTATTTTTTTAAAAGTATTGCTTAAAAATTAAGTTGCGTCTTATAGTCCGTAAAATACGGTCATTCACTAGGCTACATAATTTTGAGTCTGTTGCTAGTCACTAGTTCTAGGAGTAGGTCCAGTAGTGGATTAGGAAGATTGTCTAGAACTACGTGGTGCTTGAAGGCCTCTTTACGGACGTCTTCCTGTACCGTAGGAACTTGTAGATCTGTATGCAGCGTGAGGTTCTTTATATACCTCAGAGCGTTAGCAATTTGACGGAGTATCTTGGATTGCCACCTCTGAATAATTGCTCTACTTGATTTGGATGCACATCCCAGCAGTTCGAGTCCATCGGTCCATATTGGCTTGATGACTACTTTGTAGAACAGTATTTTATTTTCCATAGATACACCCGCGATTTGCTTCCTATCAGCCACTGTAGTTCTCTTGTCTTGATTTCCACTTCATTTCTCTTTTTTGTTATTTGCTATTTCCAAGTCAGTTTGGTATCTAAGTTTAATCCTAAATATCTTACTG
The DNA here is from genome assembly GCA_037074705.1 of Zhengitettix transpicula. Taxonomy (NCBI): domain Eukaryota; kingdom Metazoa; phylum Arthropoda; class Insecta; order Orthoptera; family Tetrigidae; genus Zhengitettix; species Zhengitettix transpicula. Next base: position 115,952,267 of record CM073592.1, on the reverse strand, counting down.
TTTGTGTAATCTGCACATTGTTTACTGTGACTGTAGGGGAGGTTTCTTTGCGGAGAGTGAATGTAATATTTTGTTCTCCTTCACGTTTTACTTTCCATGTTTCCCGGTTGGTTAGGTAACTTTGTGTAAAAGTTGAAGTTACGAGGGGCTCCTCGTGGCAGGAGAGAATTACTGTATTGTCGGCGAATGTCCTTATTGGTATACTTTGTGACAGTGGTTTATCTGACGAGTGAATTACACATAGCAGTAGTCGGAGGACACTGCCTTGAGGCATTCCAGATTTGATCGGAAAGAAATCAGAATTTTCTTCGTTTACTTTGTTTGGAATTTTCTCTCGTTCAAGTGTTATTTTTAGGAAGTTGAAGTATGCTGGTGGCAAAGTACGCTTGATTTTGTAAATTATTACTCGGTTTCACACTTTATCTAAAGCTTGGCCGATTCCAGGGAAAATTCCACTAAAATATTATTTATTTTCATATACTTAGTTTATGTTTTGGGTAATTCGGTGTCCAATTTTCTGAAGGCAGGTATTCATAAAAGAAGGTAAAAAATCTTTCCCGTATTTTGATATGTATGGTGTCACATTTTGATTTTAGAATGATTGTCAAATGGCAAATTCCGTAAATGGGTGGGATGCTTGACTTTAAAGCTCCAAATTTTTTATTTTACAACTATTGCATTACGTTTTTATGTATTTATATAATCAACATTCAGAAATTAATTTAGTAATTAATCAGATAATTCCACATGGCAGCGCTCTTGACTACGATTTGAGATTGATGAGAGTACGTCTTCTGAGGATTCTGTTGTCGTGTTGACTCATGATTGGCAGCATTGGTGGTTTTATTCTTCTGTACTCCTGTATGATAGCCTGTATCCAGGATATGGCGAAATATGGAATTAACAGATTAGCGTAGCAGTTATCGTGGGGGTTTTACGTGATGGCAAATATTGGTGGAGAGGAATTTAAATATTTAGTTTGTTTAATGCTCTCGTATTGTTTAAATCTGCCGAAAGACCTGTACTCTTATACGACTGAAAGCCACGTAAATTGCAAGGTGTCAGCCAGCACTTATAAATAATCGATAAGAAATAACGTTATTGAACTGCTTAACAACTAATTACCTACAGTTTAACAAGTGCAAAACGTATCACTTGCTTAATAGTCCAATATTTTCTACGCCTTTTCATTTACTAAAAATATAACAGCTGTTTCTTAGTGTCTAGGCTGAGCATAACGTTAAAAGGAAAGAAAATATTAGGAAATTGCAGTAATTGGTATTTGGGCAAAGCCGAAAACGCTATTTATGAAGAATAATATCCACACAATCCCTTACTATGCTACGTGGATTACCCTTATGTAGTCTGTTACTCTAAAAAAAGTCTTTGTATTCAATATAAGAAATATGGCAGCTACGGGGGAATTCGCTGGGAGCATTTTTTTCTACTCCAGCTGTCATCGGTCATGAAGATTAACAAAGTTCAAGAACGTGGTAGTGATACTCTCAAGGTCCTAATAACCTCCGCCGCATCATTAATAAAAGAATGATAATAAAATACTGGACTACATAATTTGTCTTATCCGGCTAATAAGTTATACCACCGTTTTGAAACGCAACCACATGTAGACCTATAGTTAAAATTCAGGAAATGAAACGCATAATATTGTGCTTAAAGTCTTATCGGAGCACCTCTATGCTAATGAACATTATATGGACAACATTCTCATGCCATATAATTATAAAGTACGTGCAGTCTCAAACCTTTATTCATTATATATTCTACAGCTTTCCAAACAAATTGCCATAATCACATCAAAGGATGTTACCGCATACCCCTTTCAAATCCCTTCCTCTGCTATTATACGCGAGTGCCAATATGTACGTTACACTCATGTAACCTATTCCTCTAAAAAATAATTAAAAAATGAAAGAATAACATTCAAATTAAAGTCTATCAAAACTAGTACTGAAAACGACCTTCGTACACACAAACTGAAAATAGAGAAACAGAAACTAAGAAAATTTTAATTTAAAAGTGCCGAACGTTTCGACGGGGTTTGGCGCTTTTTTCAAACGTCGATTACCTCAAGACTAAGCTATTCGCAGTTAGAAAAAGACGCCAATCCGCGACGAAACGTCCAGCAGTCTTAAATTCAGATTTTAAGTTTATCTGTACTAATGTAGTTTTATTACTTTACTTTTATTTTTAATTATAATTTATTTATTTAATATTACTTTCAAAAACCGCGTCATCCAAGTCAGTGGGAACTGGTCTCGGATCTCGCAGGTGGAACCTTCCTGGAGAACTTGACGAGGCTAGCGATGACTTATCTCTCTCTTGAACGGTCTGAGAGGGCTACTCCCTCGCAGGCAGTACCTGCGAGGGGTGTTCTCTCGCAGGCAGAACCTTGTATTAGAGACAGGAAGGGGCTACCTTTGAGGATGCCTTTTCCTCTCTCAGTTTTTGAACTAAGGTTCCCACAAGCCGAGGCACCTCGGCCTGTTTGGAGAGGTGTATGTTCCGGGGTCACAGACCTTGGGCATACGGTAAGAGTTGTTCGCTGTTCCCATTGGAACAGTCGGCCAGCTGCCTCCTAAACTTGCCGAGGTACGGAGAAGGGAATGCTGCGTCCCCACAGCAAACTCTTCTCCCGCTATCGAAAGGGCGTGGGACAAGTACCCAATGCCCGACCTACATGATGCAGGTTTTTCTAGGATTTTCCCAGCATCACTTTTAGGCGAATTGCCGGGTAGGATCCTAAAACCATAGCCCGGGGGCCCTAGTTAACCAATGGCTACCTTCCTGTACCCTTCCGCATCCCCCCTTTCAAATCCTTTCCTATGCTATTAAAGGGGAGTTGCCACCATATGGATTACCCTTATGTAGCCTGTTGCCCTAAACAAAATCTCTCTCTCTCCTTTTATACTAAGTTTCCCACAAGCTGAGGCACCTTTTTTTTAACGAGGATGAATGAAAAATCTTCATAAGAAACCGGTAGCAGTCCGCATTACACGGTAATGTGGGATTCTTACCCACTAAAAAATACCTTCCTTTCCATCGATTACCAGTTATTGGTTCCTGCATCACTTCTATGCGATGCCTGGTAATATCCTTAATCAAACTAGGTCTTTTGGAAATTGTATAATTACTAATTAAATTAAATTGTCTAGCATTCAATATTTTAAAAATTGTACGTCGTCTTCAAATGCTATTGAGGCTCTTGTCATGTTTGTAAATTTGCTATTACAAAATTTTAATAAGTTTTTTGAATATTCAGCGAGGTTTATAAGGTTTGTAATTCTTGGTAAAAATATTTTTTAACTGCATTTAATGATAAAAATAATATTTTCAGGTGATAATGCCACAATGATCCCAAATCTTTGAGATTGTTTAGAGTTTATATTTGAATGGATAATCATCTAAGTCTTTATAGTTATATTTATTTCTCATTCCTTAATATGTTACTACACTGAGAGTAGTCAAATTGATCTTTCGTTCATCCAACGTCTCCGCCGTATACATGCTCAATGTCTTTCGTTTGTCCTTAGATATATTTAAAACGGCATTCGTCTTCCAAAAAAATACTAGATTGCTAATAGAACTCAGTTAATTATTCACCTAAATAGAAATTTGACAGCAATTATATTTTTTTGATTTAATCTCATATGATATATTTAATAAATATTAAGTTTTATTCATATTTCGAGTTCAATTGCAGGTTATTCCACGTTATAGAAAGTTATTTACAACAACTACAACCACCGAGAGAACGACAACGACATCAGAAGCCAGTACTCACAGAACAACGCCGCAGTTTCTCTTTAAACATTTCGTTGACCAACAAACTCTTCAAGATGCGGAGGTTACGCCGACGACTGAAGATACTTCGGACGGATTAAATCTTCAACTAGTCAGGCAGTACATACAACCTCAATACGAAACAACCACTCCTCCCAGTCGGAGGATTGTTTACGTGACGAGAAGGCCGGTGGTGGAAGAAGATGACGAAGGCAGTGCCGAAGAAGTTTCACAACAAATACGTCCTTCTACAACTAGGCCTGTATATTATCATAACAAGGTACACCCAGAAACAACTACTTCTTCTTCGAAAGTATTTGGTAGAAAGGCGCCCAGAGGGAACGGTCTTAGGCGGCAACTTGTCGATGAACCTCCTTTGGTATATTATCCAGTGTCCCGAGTAATCCGGTTACGACAACCCGACCACTCAGACGTGTACGACGGGTCGACAGCATCGGGGACTACGAGAGTGATTCCCGATACGCCTTTCCGCGATTTATTCACACCTTTAAGAGCCGGATTGATTCCCAGGTATCCTGAGGAGGCAAACGAAAGAGCTTATCCCCCTCCAGGCCCGGTGAGAATTCCTCTGAGTGGACGGCCTGATGAGCCAGTACCTGAATACGTTCCTCAAGATCCTAGAAGTCTACCTTACCCTTCCAATGAGAATTCGATACTTCGACAAATTATCATGTTACAGCTTTTATTGGCACAGCAACGTGGAAGGTACCGTCAACAACCAAATTCTTCATCACTCTCACCTGCAGTGCAGCTCCCTCCAGACTTGATTCAAGATATTCTTCAACTATACGGCGGTATACAACCGGCACCATACAACCCGCAATACGAAGAACCGCCGTACGGTCGATATCCCCCTCCAAGCGATCCTTACCCTCCGTACCCGCCTCGTCAATATCCCTACCCTCAACAACCCCCTCCAGTTCCCGTGCCTCGGCAGCCCATTCCTCCACCCCAAGGTCCACAATCTCCAGATTCTCAACCCCCGGTGACTCAACCTCCAATACCTTCTAACCCGTCGAACTACGAACCACCCTATTCTCAGGCTGCCCCGTACGATCCTCGACGACCTATTCCTTTCCCGCCACAATATCCTCCTGATCCTGCACAACAGCAACCAGATGTGCCGACTCAGCCCAATTCTTACCCTTCGACACAGTTGGCTTATGACATTCAGAGACGTCTCCGCTTCAGACCTCGAATTGGCGGGTACGTACCTCAGCAAGCTCCGCTCCCAGTACCTCCGTATGATCGTCAGTACCCCATATCCCTGCCGTCTTATGACGTGGAAGGACGGGTACCATATTATCCTCAGCCACTACCTTACGACATCCCCCAAATTCAGTATAGATCTCCACCACAGTCAAATCGAGTGAGACCGAGGATTGGTAACCCACAGGAACTGATGCCCGACCAATATCGCGAAGCTCTTTTTCTGAGAATGTTGGCAGCCATCAGATCTCAACAACAGTTGCAAGAAACCTCTGGCTACCAGAGCCTGGAATCGAGTACCAGCGCCAGTACCAGCTCGACGACGGCAGTTACACCTACCAGCAGGAGACCAATGCCCGTGAGGAACGTGCAGATCCTAGATCCTGTTACGGATGAACCAACAGCCAAGAGATCAACCAATGCAACTGTTACCCCTTCAGAAACGAAAGCATAAGTTGCAAGCCATTAAATTTAACTGGATCTAATAGTTTCCTTACAAAGCACCTTAGTATTTGACCTAGTCTACGGAATGAGTACATACTCTCACATAAAGTGTACTATTCTAATCTACGTACCCTCAAAAGAAAAATTTGTATTTACCTTTTGTACTCATTTTATCCATTGCGAATCATTCATCAAAGTCCATTATATCTTAATAATCACCAAATATCGTCTTTGCTAATGCAATTAAATTATTTACAACAGTTTTTCTGATTACAAAGCTTCCTTAATGGTTTGTTTGTCAAAATCGTAATGCTTACATATATATTAATATCTTCAGAAATTTTGAGTAATTGACGTAACAATATTAAATTTTAATAAGACGTCCATAAAGTAAAACGTAGAAGTCGATTTTCAAATATTATTAAGGAAGTGGAATTGTTGGTGTTGTAAATTATGGCGTGAAGTCGTGAGCATGTAATATGAAAAGACTGAAAGTGAACGTATCTAATATGCTACATATAATTAGACAATATTATTCTACTATTCATTTAATTGTGTTTTAGCTGTCAACGCTTTAATTTGTGATACCTAACTGATGGAATTTAAAGCAGTAGAATAGTTTACCAATACTGTTACATTTTTTTACTTTTGTATCACACTGAATGTAATATTTACATAAATTAAATAATTTTCTTTATTTTAAATGCAGGTCTTGTTTACTTAATTATTTATCTTTTGGTGTAATTTTTTCTAATGAGCACTGTAGATTTCAACAACGCAACTTGAGTTTGCACACTGCGTGGTATCACGTATGACGTCCCTGCACAACTTAACTGTTGTACTAGCAGCGTTGTTGAAAATATTCGCGTCGGTTTGGTTGTATTCATCAGTTTGCAGTTATAACTTAAGCTTGCACATATTTATTTTTATCATTCTGACGAAACAGTACCAGCGACAATACCTGAAGTGTTCAGGCGAAAAACAGTGAAAATTTAGGTTGACATTTTCCAAAGAAATTGAGTCTATTTGGTAGTATGAAAGTAATCATATATATATATATATATATATATTTATTAAATTCAATAATACTTCACGTTTTGTCAAAGAATAGGTGACGCAGTTTCTCGAAAGAACGGTTTATGTTGAAGTTTGTTGCATTTAATAATACTCAGTGGATACATACTTACTTTTATTTTATGAACTTAAGAATAGGCAAAATATATCTGCTTCAGAAATGTAAATATAAATCCATGGTACTTTTCTGTATTTTAATAAAATGTAATAGTTTGTTAATTAACATCCAACAGTGGTTTAATGCACTCTTCAATTGTATATGAGTTAAGTAATTGTTGTCTTTATTGCTACAGTATACAAAACTACAGACAGACGAGTAAACGTACAGTTGGGAGAATATTCCGAGACCAAACGAGGGGAACAATCAAAATTAAAACAACAAGTCAATTTTCAATAAGACGACAAGATAGTTTACGTTTCGAAACTTAATTATTTTAAATATAAAAAGTTATTACTAGTACGTAATTAGCTACTTCCTCCTAAATATCTCTTTCAATGTTTCAAAGGGGAGAAGGCACATTGTGGATGCCTCTCATATAGCAAATAATGAAAAGAAAACTATTACAAATAGTGATGTAAATAACTTGCTAATCAAACTTGAAGAAAACAGCAAATTGTCAGCAATTGCCATTATTGATTTTGGTTCACAGTTTACACAGCTTATCGCAAAACAAAAACTGAGTAGCTTATTACTCAGAAAAATTTAATAAATATGACAATAATTTCACTTAACCTATTGTTCAAGGAATGGTAATAAACATAATTTATTTAAAGCATATAATAATAATCCAAATTATTTAATAAAATCTGTTGATTTGTACCCCAAATCTCACACCACACTGACTGCAAATATTCCATCATTTAGATGGCCATTATTTAAACAATTTGAATAAATAATGTCCAATATATTATAACCGCGAATACAAGTCAATGTTACTGGGATCCCGATTATATATACGGGAAAAGGTAAGAATATTACACGTGCATTTACTTTAAACTTGATCGCATATATTTTTTATTTGTAAAATCGATGTTTGTCGTGACATTCTTCCAAATCGTACAATTCAGAATGTAGTTTTAGTAATCTTCCTGATTATATTTTAGAGCCGAGACTTTCACATCGTACACGCATTCTCCTCCAGTGTAATGGCAAATACAGAGTCATCTTGAATTGTGAGACTACGTAATTCGGAAGGCCCGTGATTCTTTTTCAAAAGCTTCAGTTAGGGGAATACTTTTGTGTGAACAGAATCGGTGGAAATATTCTTTTCGGTTCACTTTCAGGCTCTACGCTGATCGTCAGCACTAGTTGACTAGGAACTAGGGAACTAGTTGCAGCCCAATCCGACAGAGTTCGCATAGAGCGCTTTTCGCCTTCGTGTGACGTGACTCCATCATAACTGGGGACTTGATTCGGAGCACTATTGATAATCTTTCTTCCTTGCAAAAGAATATAGATAATCCTTGAAACGCTGGATTCTTTCTTCCTCTTAGAAAAACAATAATATTAAACATTTTAATATGCTCTGCAAAAGACAACTTACACCCTCCCATCACGCCCATTCTCATCACCATATTATTAGCGGTATACAGCCAGCAAAATGGTTGTATTTTCGGTCAATCTCAATGGGTTTTTAAAACCAGATCATGCGGTGTCAATAGAATTAAATTCTCTAAAACCTATATTCTATGTCAAATTAGTTTACTTCCGACCATTTTGGAGATATCAGCACTAGAAATACGACAAACTGCATTCTGTCGTAAATCGGAAGAACGATTCTACCACTTCGTTCGACCGATTTCATAATCATCTATACCATTCGATGCATAATTTTATGCTCTGCAATTTATTACTGAACATTACTTTCAATATAATGCGTCAAGCTTTTGATATTAGCGAAAAACTGCGAAATTATCGTGGTTTTTATGCCACAGAAATGTTTCCCGAGGTCTTTCAAATGGGAAAACTTGGTTTTTCTCTAATGGCCACAATATATATAAGTTGGGAATAAAAGCCGACCATTTGCTCGCGGAGTCTTTTTTTCGTCGTAGGTACTGGGCTAAGGCTCCAAACGACCGAGTTTAAACAAAGTTCTGACTGCATATGAAGTTCCTCTCACCTGAAGCAGGCGCTAGGCGAGATTGCCGTCTCCTGGAGAAGGTTCCACAGGCGCAGACTCCGCGTTGTTAGCTGAGGGGCTAGGAGGAGGCACAGGAGTCGGAGTGAAGTTCCATGCTTGAGCAGAACCACTGCCCATGGCCATGAAGCCGATTGCCGTCACTGCCAGGACTCCAGCAGAAAGCCCGAACACTAGTCTCCACGAACCGGGCAGCTGCAACAACCGTACACGCCTTACATTATTATATCATCCTCCACATCGCACCAACACTAGTTCATGTTCAATGAATATTTAATTTGAAGTTAATTTAATATATTTAAATACAACTGCTACTTACAATTTCCAAATACAGAATATACGATCATAAACATGCATGCACAGTTTCTTAATGTCTTTATTCAAATATTTTTAAGCCATCCTTTAATTCTCAGTAGTTGGTTTCAGTAAAACGTTACCAATAGTTTATTCCTGTAACATTTCCTCCTTTACTGTGGACGTAAATCGCATGTTCACCTGAGCGCCTCTTAAAGCCAATTTCAAACTTTGCTAGCCTTGGACTTGAGCCTCGAAAGCGATCCTTGACACCATCATCAATTCAACTCATCATTTGTCTCGTCACATGTAGCATAAATAAAATAAAGACATAGGTCAGCAACAAATAAAGGAGTTGCAATTATTATAAGTGTTCTGTGTACTGGCTGGTCTGTAAATTTCCTTCTCCACCTTGCCCTGTCCTTACCTTCTTCATTCATTATCCAATATATTCTCATTTCTCACCTCAAGTCGTCCAGCAGCTACACTGTTCTTCTGCCACGACCTGAAGCTACATCCATGTCTCCTTCAGTAAACAATTCCTCTTTACGGTGTGTCCGATCTAGTTTTCCTTCATCTTAAACACTGTAGTCAGGTTGGATCTATATTCATTTGTTCTTCTTAGAACATCTTCATGTTTTACCAAGGTAGTCCACTTCATTTTTTCAATTCTTCTCCAACACCCATTTAAAAATTATGAAGACATTTCTTCTCCCTCTTTCTTAATGTCTGTGTTTCCCAGCTATACAAGGGCCTACTCCTCATGTAGCACTTTACAATTCTAGATTCAATTCGCTTATCAGTAGAATATTGTAAACACATTCCTCTGAAATTTAATAAATGTTTATCCCTGTATCTGTCGTGTTTCTGGAGATAACGAAGACATTAAATTGCGTCGGTCCCCTGGACCTAGCGTGGCTAACAAAGGGTTCATCACTTTTGACTATTCAATATTTATCTCCATTCCATACATCTCTGTCCAACATCTTTTGCAGTGTTTCTTTCTTCTTCGCCATATTGAGCTAATTGATGTACCTCTTGTTCCGAAATCTCCAACTCTTTCATCATAGAGATTGAACACCGCGGGCGACAAACAACAGCCTTGTCGCATTTCTTCCTACCTCCACATTGTTGGTCTCTCCTTAAACCAGGCACCCCTTCAACTTTTCTCCCACATAAAAATTCTTGACACATCTTCTATCCTTCCAATCAAGTCCAATTGACTTAAAAATTTCCAGCAACATTTTCAAATTTACCAGCTCGAACGCCTTTTCTCTATAAATGCAGCGTTGACGAATACGATACGTGAACTATTTCCATCATGCTGTAGCTATTGTTCTTCGAAAGATTTTCAAGGTACTTGAACTGATCGATATTTTCTAAATGTTTGTTGCTCACACACGAGATGTGTTCAAAAATAAACCGAACGTTTGTAATAGCGCGCCAACCGGCAGAGAGAGCGCGACAGGTTTAGACAGCAAATTGCCATTTACCGCGTTTCGCTCTGACCGTTGGCGAGCTACAGCCGCATGTGCACAAGCTGTTCGTTGGATTAGTGCCAAAGTAACAATGAAAGAGCTTGAAGAAGTACAAACTTTATGTCTACGATAATGAAACGAGGGTGCAGACATCGCAGTAGGCGGGCATATGGTCTCCTCGTCATAAAAAATCACGCATGAGTGGTCAAATAGTAAGATGTTCGTCGAGTTTCTTGACTGAATTTTACAACAGGAAATTGTATCACGTGGACATATGGTCAATAAGGAAGTCCCGCATGACGTTTCAGGGATGCAGTGCGCAGGAAGAGGGAAAACCAGACTTGGATGTTGCATCATGACAATGCGCCGGCTCCTTGTCTGCAGATATCCAGGAAAACATCACGTTGAATGGACGTCGTTTCCAAACCATAGTGGAGATTTAGGATGAGAGACCTGCGCGCTCATTCCAAAAAGTGCGTTTCAGGAGGCTTTTCAAGAATCGAAACAACGTTGGGAACTGTACAGGGGACTGCTTTGAGTGTGGTTCTTAAAATGTTGTACAATGAGTAATAAATATGTTCTAACAATATTTGAGTATCATTTTGCACAACCCTCGTACGTAAGGGATCTTACTTTATTTACTATTTTAACCCTCCGTTAGTCGCGCCAGGCTCAAGGGACCTCAACTTAACTATTCGGTTGGTTATCAATCAATTACTTTGAATCTTTTTACAGACATTTAACAAACGATTTTTCTCAATTGAAACCCGGTGTCCGGGTTTATCAGGTTGTCTTGTGTCCTAATATGTATGGCCTCTTAGATGATGCTGCTCCAGAAACCATTGCCACGATCCAAGATTTTGGTTTCATTGAACTTTATGTCATGGCCGTTTTCTATGGAACGCTCTGCCACCGCTGACTTATTTGGCTGTTTGAGTTTGAGATGCCTTTGATGTTCTGTGCATCTGTCCATTACCGTGCGAATAGTTTGGCCGATGTACTTCTTGCCACATTCACACGGTATGCTGTAGACCCCAGGTGTACGAAGTCCTATACAGTCTTTAACCGAGCCAAGCATTTCTTTAATTTTCTTTTGTGGATAGAACACCGTTTGAATGTTATTTATTGAACAACTTCACCGGGAAAGACTTCAATCTTTGAACATATATACGTAATTAATACTTCCAATTACAGTCTGGTTTAATTAAAACTTGCGATTTTATTCGAAATATGTGTTAAAGAACTATCAAAAAAATTAATTTTATAATATCTCAATATCCTTTAGAATTATAATAATAAAATATTGAGACTCTATTTCTGTAAACCAAATAATAGTTAGATGTCAGGAGACCAACAATTGCATGGTACCTGAGTTATATATTGTAATGCATAAAAAATGATTGAAATTATAAGTAAAGAACAATCATAGTATTTATAAATTAAGAAATTAACAATCGAAACCAAAATGAGACGAACGAAATTTGACGAATACCTTTAACATTCGTTTAAAAACTTAATTAACTTGGTTTCTACTTACAAAAATGTTCGGCTGTTACCAGATTTAGTTTCCTCGGCTCGGGCACACAATTTACACTAAAAAGGCCATGAATCACTGACTCTACACTTAATTGTCAATCACACGGTCGTAGTTATTGAATTTTCTTCCGGGAACTGGATCTGCTGCACCTCCGGATCATCAGCCAGACATATCGTTACACATTGTTTTCATGTGGAAAATGTTGATCTCAGTACGCGTAGGAATCTTAATGTGGCGCAAATATTTGATTACTCTTTGCAGTTTTTTTACAAAGCATCTCGGTGTCTAAACTTTATACTTGGATTTAAAAACTTGTGACTTTCTCGTTTGATTTTAATACTTATGCCACGCTGTTCGTTCTCTCAAATTTTGCCATCCGCTCCCTACTACAATATCAGACAGACTGTTCTAGACAATGCTAGCGACTCATAACAAAGACCGCCTACATTGTTGTCTTTTGAAGATTGGTACTGCTAACAATCCAATTATTAATTACTGGCCTCTAATTAGTATTACAATATATCATTAATTTTTATTGACGTTTTAAATTATTCGATTTTTGTGAAAACGCTGATCAAATTGTCATAAAAAATATTTGTACACATAATATGAATCTAAATAATTAAACTTTTAGTAAACTGTATACATTAATCGGAGTTTGTTTCAAGTTTAAAATATTTTTTTTTAGTTTCCATGAACCATGACCCGCTTTTTCTTCTAAAAATAGTTCCCAATTTCATGATCCATATCCGAGTCATCAGACGTAGTTCATGAAATGTCTTCGGTTTCCGATTCATCTGATGATATTCTTCAATATCGTCGTCCGGTACAACATTTGGCTCATAATGATCTTATTCTAAAAGAAGACGACGAATTTCAAGTAGGCCACATATTGAGGATTTTTCTAGTCGTACATTTTTTTTACTCATTTTCCACAATTGTTCACAAATAATAAACGGAAAGTTGTAATGCAAAACCACAAATATAATATACACTTATAACAATATTAATCTAAGTATCAAAACAGTATAATCGTCAATTATTTTTACGAAAAAAATATATTATCACTCCGTACTGCTTCGGTAAGAGAAACAAAACTGACGAGAATGGTCGCAGTAAGCCCCTTGGACATAAAATACGCTACTCCGTTATTCAAACCTCAGTTTCCGAGAAACTACGGTTGATTAGGAGTGTGGTCTTGGTAGAATATTGTAAACACATTCCTCTGAAATTTAATAAATGTTTATCCCTATATCTGTCGTGGTTCTGGAGATAACGAAGAAATTAAATTGCGTCGGTCCCCTGACCTTAGCGTAGCTAACAAAGGGTTCATCACTTTTGACTATTCAATATTTATCTCCATTCCATACATCTCTGTCCAACATCTTTTGCAGTGTTTCTTTCTTCTTCGCCATATTGAGCTAATTGATGTACCTCTTGTTCCGAAATCTCCAACTCTTTCAAGGCTAATTTTCATCATAGAGATTGAACACCGCGGGTGACGCATTTCTTCCTACCTTCATGCTGTTGGTCTCCCCTTAAACCAGGCACGCCTTCAAATTTTCTCCCATATAAAAATTCTTGACACATCTTCTATCCTTCCAGTCAGTCAAGTCCAATTGACTTGAGAATTTCCAGCAACATTTCCAAATTTACCCGCTCGAACGCTTTTGCCAGATAATACAACACGCAAACTTTACCTCTTTCACTGCTAAAACTCGGTTTGTAATAATATTTAGGAATCCTCTGCCATCCCTGATTCCTCTACCTTTCTTGAAACCAATAAGTTCTTCTCCAAATAATTCTTCTATCGTATACCCTGGTCTTCTGTTCACTACACGAGCCAAAATTTTCTCCGTTTGTGAGATCAATTTGATATAACTTCATAAATTCGGCTTATTAGTCGGGTCTATTTCTTTTATCGTTGTGCGCCTAATTCTTTCGACAAGCCGTCTGGTATCTTTTTCTACCCTTTGTAATTCCTTCCACATCAGTCTTCTATATGCTAGGTCTCATTTTCCACCTATTCATCCTCCATCTCAATGACATGCGCGTGATTTTTCTGATAATAAAGGTGTTGTGTGTTTTCTTCCCGTACATTTATAGCTTTATCTTACTCTAGGATGTACTCCCCTTACAAGCCTTCTATTCTAAATGTTCTTAGTCCTTTTTCCTGATTTAGTTCCACGTTTCCCGTCATCTGATGCAGATCATATAGTCCTTGTTTTTGCAGATGAATAAATTCATCTCAATTGTAACACGATTGTTTTAATAATAACGTTTTAATATAGTAATATATCTGTAAAAGTTACCCATCCGTGCAGCCCCTCCGTTACTACAAATCCAGCAGATATACTTGCGGCAGCTCCCAGCATCTGACTCAGGGCCAACACGTAACCTGAAAATATTAATATAGTGTAACACTACAGAAACAGAGCACACAATTACGGGTTAAAATACATATTGCAACATCATTTATAATTGCTGAGTAAATTACGAATCGTTTCAGTAATTATGTAAACTGAAAATTTGGCAATTTTGCAGTACTTCTAGAATTAACATTCATATGTTCTTGTCTTTTCTGCGAGTTCCCTGGTAATATTTTCCCCTGATAATACAACCACTAAGCCGCGGACCAGTAAAGGAAAACTGTAGTTTGAGAATAAGAATAAACAATGAAATACAGGATTTGTGTATAGTGGGAGATATAAAAATAATAAGACTGAGATGATTATTACGGACAACAATAGATTAATGTAGTGGACGGTAAACCACAATTAGCCAGACTGAAATAAAAAATGAGAGGAATAGTGGGAGATTAAAGACCGTAGAGTCAAAGCGTAAATGAGAGTCTTCTTAATACGTACGACTGTTTCCATTATTATATTTGTAGATTAGAGTTAGATAGAGACTTTTAGGTATGTAGCGCGATAGTTTTTTTATTGATATATATATTTTTTCATTTTAATATAATTAGATATTAGCAAGGGTTTAGAGCTTGGTAAGTTCGAATTTGACCAGGCGCTGCCGAGGCAGGTAGATAATCCCTAAGGTTTGGACTTAGGCACGTAGGAAGTTGACCCTCGGAAGTTACCTGGACTGTCGTACCGTGTGAAACGTCTCTCTGAAAATCCCAGAAATTGAATTAACACGTGACTGCCTGAACCAATCACATTTCTTGGTTCAGGAAAGACCGATCCAAAGATGATCGAGACCATCGATATTTTACATTCAGAGAAGGGGCTGTAAAGAAAGTGTTGGGAGACTCATCGACGAACCGTCGCCAGGGACGGACGTACAGCCCCAAACTTGGAGTTTTCCAGAGGACTCGGAGAGATTGAGGGTGCCACATGATCACGGCCAGAGATCAACGCGAGGTAACTGCCAAGTATCTCCTTGACGCGCCTGGGGGAATTACCGTAAACCATGGTTTAACTTGGGATGAAGGGATCCGATTGTTTTGCCCGGCTAACTGAACACAGTATTTTGTATTTTAATTGTCCATGTTCAGTTAAATAATTTATAAATTTTAGAAAATATCCCTTTACTTTATCATTTAAATAACCTACCACTACAAGTAACAATAAGTATTTACGTAACATAATAATATGAGTTTATAGTGATATAAAACGAATTTTCTGGTTTAAATTTCTTTAAACAAATATAAACTGATGCCAGTAATCACCAAAATATTGTGGTTCAATCGATTCGTCATTTTTTAGGCATTCTTATTTTCTTTTTCGCAATCATTTGTCCCATCATAAACTGGATTTATGTTATTTAAATCTGAATTTGGGTGAGCATCATAAAGAGAGCTCCGTTCCGTTTACCGCAATGTAAACATGGATTGCTACATGCAAGGAAACGTTTAACCTCACGCCAGTTATGGCATAACAGCACTTATATTTAACAGGAGCTAAGTCGACAGACGTTTATGGGTGGTGGCAAAACAACACTTCCCGAAAAAAGGTATACACACTCAAAATTATGAAATAAATACGACTCGAGGATACTCTGTTGTCTTAATGTCATCAGTCTCCAACTATATGTCTAGTATTTTATCACCGATTTCAAAACAGAAAATTATAGTTATTTTTACAACCTGACGATAATAATTAATTATATTTTTTACATCAGTAACAAGAAATACAAGGTTATAATTTTTTAAACCATTTATTGCGTCGAAGATACATTTTGCTTCCATTTTTTTTTATAAAATTCCTACAAAACAAGCATACGATTTACCAACATATATACTGTAATAATTAATAAAAATGTTTAGTTTTGTCTTTGCTGACCAATCTAACATAAGTGCAGAAATCGTCATTACGGTTTTAGAAAACACATGCCTGTCTTCATTTGATATTCTCCCACCATATAACAGTAAATATGTCGAATATATTTTTTGTAGTTCAGTCTTCAAAGATTGACTACATGATTAAGGCGTTCAATAATTATCATCCTAGTCTGCTATTCACTCATAAACGTGGAGTTGATAGCTTTTTTAATTTCCTCAACGTCTCTATTATTATTGATAGTTCTTTTTCTTTAATTACTAATTGATTTCGTAAGTTAACTTTTTCTGGGCCTGTCCTCAATTTTTTATCAAATAACCCTAGTAATCAAGAGAGGCATATGGTTTTTAATCTTGGTTGACTGTGTCTGACTCCATGCTTCTTTCATTTTAAAAACTGCTCCCAATATTTTAGTACCTAATTCATATCCATCTTTCTTCATCGTCATTAATATCTCAAAACGAATAATATTTTCCAATATCAATAAACCCAAAGTTGACACGGCAGCAGTTTTTCCAGTCTACAGTGTAGTGGTATGTTTATTAAATGATGAAGTAAAGGGATATTTTACAGAATTTAATAATCATTTAACTTAACATGAGAAAAATATAATAAAATAAATAAAAAAATTTTGTGTTCAGCTAGCCGGGCAAAACAATCTGATCCCTTAATCCCAAGTTAAACAATGGTTAACGGTAATTCCCCCAGGCGCGTCAAGGATTGGCAGTTACCTCGCGTTGATCTCTGGCCGTGATCATGTGGCACCCTCGATCTCTCCGAGTCCTCTGGAAAACTCCAAGTTTGGGGCTGTACGTCCGTCCCAGGCGACGGTTCGTCGAGGAGTCTCTCCACACTTTCTTTACAGCCACCTCGCTGGATGTGAAAAATCGATGTTCTCGACCAATTTTCGATCGATCTTTCCTGAACCAAGAAATGTGATTGGTTCAGGCAGTCACGTGTTAATTCAATTTCTGGGATTTTTGTAGAGACGTTTCCCACGGTGCGACAGTCCAGGTAACTTCCGAGGGCAACAGCCTACGTGTCTAAGACCAGACCTTAAGGATTATCTCTCCGTCACGGCGGCTCCTGGTCAAATTCCAACTTGCCAAGCTCTCAACCCTTGCTAATATCTAATTGTATTATGATGAAATATATATATATATATATATCAATAGTAAAACTATCGCACTACAACAGTAATTTCGATTCCAAACTTTATCTGTTATATGAGTAGTTTAACATAGGTATAATAATATAACATTACAAAATATGAAATTTCTTTGTTAAAAGTATACTAATTAGATAGAAAATATACTAAGTTATAAAATAAATACCACTCAACGTTTCTGCAATACTTGTTTCTTTCGTCAGGTTTTTAACAACGCACGAGCCTGCTCGCATCAATGAGAGAATTAGAGAGTTCTTTTCTCTCTACTTCCAGTCATCCTCTATGCTGTATTACATACGTATATGACATTTTTTGTACAGTTTATACTCACAAATTAACCTTATTCAATAATTATCATCATAGTATGCAATTTACTCATGAACTTGAATCGAACCGTTCTCTTAATTTCCACGATGCCACTTAATCTATTTACAATGTTTTCAGCGACACTAATCATTTATCCATAACCCTCGATTTTATCCAATATATTTTTATGTAACGCAACTCGACCCCTATCCCTAAATGTGTTCATCTCCCATTCCAAAGGTGGTTGAACTCGTTGACCCTGAAAAAGGTTTTATTCGACGAATATATCGCCGTTTGAACATGTTCGAAAATTCCACGCAAAAACCGGCCGGTTACATTGTTTGAAAATTTTTACCCCTGCTCGAACCCCACCCCCAGTCCCGCGCGTCACCCAGTTTGTCACGATGAATCTCAGCGACATCCATAACCCCAGAATCTCGATATATTCGCGTTATAAACGTGTAAAGCTCCACCAAACCCCACCCCTACGCGTACTCCCCTCTCAGGCCAATAGGGATTAAAATGATACACAGAGAATATCTACAGAAATATTATGAATTAAAATGATACCGAAAAATATTTATGGACGCAAATATTGACCAATCAAAATGTTTGATCAGCCCCACCCATGGTGGTTAAACTGTAAGTAGAACGTCATAATTAATCTCAGCTACATCCATAAACGCGGTATCGACTGATTATATTTTTTTGTTTTTATTATGCAACTCCACCATACCCTTCGGTGTTCTATCCTCCCAAGTCGGCAAGGATTGTAATTATACACACAAACATATTATGAGATTCAGTAACCCAGAAAAATTATCATTCGACACAAATATCGGCAAGTTAACATTTTTGATCTTTTATACTGCCGCCCACGTCCGCACATTCCCTCCCACCGCCTCCCAAGTGCGCGCGTTACCCACGTTGTCGTAAATTAATTCCGCGACATCTATAACCTCGATTTGACTTGAATCTCGATTGTTTTCGCGTTAATTTCTTGTAACTATTCTCCACCACTACCCCTAAGCGTGCTCCCCCCTAAGGCCGAAAGGGGTTGAAATTTTACACATACAACATCGGTATAATTACTTTCAATATAATTAACCGTGAACAATATTTATTCAACGCTAATGTCGGCCGTAATTTCATGTTTCAAAATATCCACCCCAGTCCACATGCACTCATTGGGGTTAAATGTTCAATGGAATGTAATAATTAAACTCAGCGACATCCATAACCCTGAATTTGACTTCAATCTCGGTTCTTTTAACGCCTGTCCACCCCCACCCCTAAGGATGCTCTTTTCCCATGCTGTAAGGGGTTATATTATACTCAGAGTTACATCGGTAGAAACACTATCAATCTATTTTACCGCTAAAAATATTAATCTGACTCAAATATCGGCTGTTTTAGCATGTTTGAATATTTCCACTCCCGTCCACCCCCGCTCCTAGGAATGGTAGACACGTCTCCATGTCTCCATCCAACAGTGTTTTTTTCCTGGTCGCAAAGAACACCTGTACGAAATTTGGTGAGATTTGCTTCACTTTTGTAGATTTGTATAAGAAACATACAAACATACATATATACATACATATACCCCGCTTTATTTATTAGATCATCCTTCTAACTAAAAGAGAGTTATGGTATATAATTTTTCTAACTCTAAGTTCGATCAATACAACATAAATATTGTCCGTAACATTTTAATTTCTAATGAACACCTTAATAATATTTAATAATATAAAAAACCAATTTTGGCCAGTTATGTTCCAGATTCGCTGACGTTGTGCATACTGTAAGAGTTGTTCCCTGTTCCCACCGGAATAGTCTTCCAGCTGCCTCCTAAACTGGTCGAGGCTCGGAAAAGGGAATGCTGCGTCCCCACATCAAACATTTCTCCCGCCGTCGGAAAGGCGATCTACGTGATTCAGGTTTTCTAGGGTTAGTCTCGCATCACTTCTAGGCGAATGCCAAGTCGGGTCCTTAAACCGTACCCCGGGGGCCCTAGTTAACCCTTGGCTACTTTCTTGTATCCTTCTGCATCCCCCCAAACAAATCCCTTCCTATGCTGTTAATGGGAAGTTGCCACTATGTGGATTACCCTTATGTAGCCTATTACTCTAAAACAATATATTTCTACATCATAATCCCGTCCATATTTTTAAAGAATATCGAATTTACATTATTTACAGATCAACAATACAATTTTTTTTCTGGATAAAAATCCACTAGGATTCACTTGACACCCATAGCAAACATCTTACTCTGATTGTAATTCCTGATGCATTTATAAACAATAAGAACACTATATACCCGTATCAAAGAACATAAGTCAGGTACCAGTCAAGAATTATATCAGAAATGCGTCATATTAAATCTAACGTCACTGCAATTAACGTTCAAACTGATACTATGAAATTATAAACGCTTTTTGCTTCTCTAATATATTTCCGTCTCCTGGTTAGAGCGGTGTCGTTTTTACGGGTCATGCGTCTCATTTAATCACCTGAAGAAACAACAACTTTAATACACAAATACCCTTCTATTTAAAATTTTAAAGATACTCTAGAACCAGGTGATGTCAAGTTTGTTTTTTATAGTATTCTCTGTTTGTACTGTAGCTCTACCTAGATTGGACAGACAGAAAACTAGGGTTGAGGACCACAAGGCTAATATTACATTTCCGGTAGAAAAGGATCCATAATTACTAAGTTTATTTCGTTTAATAAGCAAAATTTTGACTGGATCAATACCAAAAAAACCTGATCTAGAACTCAAATATCAAGCTAGATTTATATCTGAAATGGTGCTTGTATAACTAAACATAAATCCATTAATAATAAGAGTGGATTCTAGAGTTAGTAACGTACCAAGGACAGATAGTTATAAAGAGGAGTATTTTTATTTTGGGATATTTGAATTTTATTTATGTGGGTGGTACCGGACGAACCCCAGATATAACAGGCATAAAACCAGAGATGAGGGATGTGTAAAGGAGATTTTTTGTTGCGAAGGATAGAGGAGATTTCGGGTTCAGTAATTGTTTTAATTTGTGGAATCTGTGGAGTATTATTTTTTGAAAGGGGGAAGTATGAAGGGACCATGTTAGTTTGGAGTCGAGGGTGAGGCCAAAGTATTTATAGAAAGATTTAGTAGGGATATCAGAGTTGTGGACAGTGACTGATATGTCGTAGCCTTTTCTTTTCAGGGAGAAGGGAACGGTTACTGATTTGGAAGGATTGATGACTATACGCCAGTCGTTGGCCCAGATTAAAATGAGGTTTAAGGATGTTTGAAGGTGGTTTGTTGCGGTTTGGTAGTCGTGTGCGTGAGAAGTGACAGCGATATCGTCTGCGAATATTGAGGTGGTGGTAGAGCGGATAATAGGAATATCGTGGGTGTAGATGAAGTAGAGTAACGGACCAATTACACTTGTGGGACGCCTGAGAGAATAGGATGTAGAGGAGAGATGTGATTGTCTATTTTCACTCTGTAGCGTCGATTGGTGACGTAATTGGAGAAAGGTTGAAGTAGTGTTGTGAGAGGTGGCGTTTGATTTTAAACTGGAGGGAAGGGTAGTGAACTTAATCGAAGGCTTTTTCGGAATCAAGTATGTCACTATACATATCATTTTTTCTCCGAAGGAGTTGTTGATCATTTCTGTCAGAATGTTGATCAGTTGGTGACAGGAGTGATTGTTCCGAAAGTCAAATTGTAGGTTGGGTATCAGGTGGAAAAGTTGGTTTTCAAGTCTAGGCAGGAGGAGTTTTTCGAAGACTTGGGAAAGTATAGGGAGAAGGCTGATTGGTCTATAGTTGGAGGGATTGGATTTTTACTTGTCGGGTTTGTTAATCATTATTTTTTTCAGTTATTGGGAATTTTTGAGGTTATTTGTATTGGGTTATATATGTTTGTTAGTAAGACAAGAGCTTTTGTGGGAAGATGATTGAGGTGGTTGGAGTTGATTGGGTCGTTTCCGGGAGCTGTTTTGTTATATACTACATTGTTTTAACTACATTGTTTAAGGTGATTGGGGGCGGAGCGTTAAACTCTTTTTTGGTTGATAGTAAGTTGTGGATAAACTGATTAGAAAGAAGAAAAAGTTCTCGGGTTTCCACCTGGGTAACAATGCGATTGAAACGCGACGTTTCGACGGACAAATGCACTTCGCCTGGAAGATGACGGCAGTGCATTTGTCCGTCGAAACGTCGCATTTCAATCGCATTGTTACCCAGGTGGAAACCCGAGAACTTTTTCTTCAACAAATACACCGGGAAAGCCTTCGTTCTTTGACGATTAGAAAGAAGTTTACCAAAAAGTTGTGGAATTCAGGATTTTTCTTTGAGAATGTATTTGGCTTTTTTCCAGTGGGAGCAGTCTGAGGTGTTCAGTTTTGGTTATATATATGTTTATTGATATACTTCAGTTTGTCTTTTTTTTTTTTGGAAATTTGGTTCAGAGTTGCTTTATAACAAGGGCATTTTGTTTCTATCCATCTCTTTCTGAGGAGGGAATTCAGTTCAATGTTATTGGCTTGGGAATAGGGTGGCGACGGGGGAAGAGTTAAGGTTGATTCCTGTATAGTTTCTACAATCATGGAAGAAACGTCGTGCATCTAAGAATAATTAACTTTTATCTGTAAATTGGTCATTACATTATCAAAAATTATTGTTTATATGACGAAAGCGATAATAATTGTATGTACTTACCAGCGAAGTTGGGTGCAATGTCCATGCAGCTGGCAACAGACCCCGCAGTAGAAGCTCCGCTGATGATGACCGCGGCAGTGAAGAGAGCAGCTGGAGCTGAAGGATCACAGCCGCAGTAGCCCAACACGAACAAGATCGCTCCCGTCGGGAAGTGAGCTGAACAAACGTACAAACATTCCCTGACAGATTCCGAGGAACCATACGGAAAGCTAACGAAAAAAAAATCTGTTACCTAAATTATTTCTTATATGATGATTCCTGTGTAATATAATAGTCTACACGTGCCCTCTTATCATAACGTCTCTTCAGCATAGCGGACCTAAGAGGGAGCAGCTGCAAGAACGCTGATGCAGTTAAAGACATCACTTTAGATATAGCGAGTAACTAAACACAACAACAACATAAATCTTCACCCCTTCCGCCTAGGCAGCTGTGATAACGCTGCGTCTAGAAGTCAGCACTTTAAGTACCTTATCCAGACATGCAAACGGAAGCAGAAATCTTCCACCCTGTAAGAGTTCTTCTCATTGGAGACTTAAAATCATCAGGGAGGGGGAAAGGAGTCTTCGAATTGTTCAGAGCTTCTTGGGAACGACAGTCGTGATCCAGCCTCCAGACGGGTTGGTGGCTCCTGGGGCTATCCGCCAGTTTGTCTTCCTTTATTTTATTTCTAACTATTAAATCTCTTTATTCTTCATCAACTCTTATTTGACTGAAGTGCAGCGAAACACCAACCACTACGCGTAGGTTCAATTAGTTGAACCCGAGCCCTCACGTTACCGACTTTCCTATTTCCTGTTCTTAATTCTTCCTTTATCCTCTAGATCGGTAGCCAGGTGAGCTAACGGAGGTAGAGCTCGGTTGGTGAACGATCTATCTGGACTTCCCATTTCCAACTGCTGGAATGTTACATGTTCACAGTGGTGGAGTGTTACATGATGGCAGGCGGGATGTTACATGGCGGCAGCGGTTGGAAGTATGTTACACCTGTGTTATCTCGCATGTGGGACCAGTACGTGCAGACAGATTCTCACTGGATTATACTTGTGATATTTCAGTGTGTCCTTTAGGGATCAATCTCGCCAAGACCTTGATACTTCGCCGCGATAAAATATAATCCTGAAAGTCTTCTCTGGATTTCTGCTCCTAGCACGCTTTTTGACCACCAAAACGGTTTACGGAAATATGTTCTTCTGTGACGCAAACAGACAGTGGCGCAACCGTGTTTACTTCGCAACAGCGCAGAGTCAACTGTAGTTATAACTCTGTAAGCTGTCACAAACGAAGACATTGGTATCATCTGCACTCACGAACAAAAATATTTTTTTGTCTCAGAAAGATAATATTATTTCTTCTGAATTGAAATATTATATCGGTTTCTCCCCATCACGTAAGGTTTCGAATATAAAGTCATTTATAATTTCAAACACTGTAATGTGTTTTACATTATGATTCACCTAAAAAGGAAGAAATGACATTTTCTGCCATATTTCACCTTCTCGATTTGCCAGCAACAATCAGCCAGAACATTCGGATCCCAATTGCCATGATATCGCTGTCCCATAGCTGAAATCTCCTGGTTTAAGTGTTCCGCTGAGTTCGCCGCCCAATGCGCCATGATTTTCTGAGAAGAAATCTAAAAACATATTACTACCGAAATTTTTTAAGATGTTAGAAGATCGTTGACAATATCACGGCAATTTTTCGGCTTTCGTTTACCGAAAATAAAACTAACCATTTTGAATGCTTACTAAGCTGCCTTCTCCAGTGGATTCAATAGTGCCTCAAGCACTTAATCACGAATTAGTGATCGTATTTGTGGAGCCACAAATATTCATTCTTCAAATTTTGTTTCACTAATTTTTTGAAACTTATGTTTTAAGTACATGAATCCAGGAGTATTGTCCACGGCTCTGACGAAATTCTTCATCAATCCTAGTTTCTATGAGTTGAAGCTTTTCCAAGCTTTCATTTGTTTGTTTCACATTTACAGGTACTGATGGGAATTTATAGTCATTATACAGAAGCACTGCGGGTAGTGTACACAAGTGGTAAAAAATAATTGAGGTTTATTTTATTTTATTATTTATGTATTTCAATTTATTTCGAAAGAAAATATCTTCACTAATTGATATTCTCCGTTTGAGTCTGACGAGGGTCAATGCTTGTTTCCCAGGTAGTCAGAGAAAACAAAAACAACCCAAACGCGGAAACCCTTTGTTAATGTGCGTGTCTGGCTAGGCTAATCTGTGATCTCAAGATTTTAGCACGAACAGAGAAGACGCTCGACCAGATTGGCACCGTCGCGACCACATTTTCCCACTTCGCTCATCTTGACCACGTGAAGCCCGTAGGGGGTGGGGCTAATTAAGAAATTGAGATTTGTGGTGGGGGGGGGGTATATTTCGAATAACCGATGTGTAAAGGGAATAAGCGATTTAGTTACATTCTAACATCCAAGAAGTTACATTTTAGTTTTGAGAAGTTAGGTTTAAATTTGCAGAACTTGATTTTAATTTCCGGAAGTGAGATTTAAGTTTTGATTTTATTTTTCAGTTAGATAGTTTTGGAGTGGACGTCTGTTCGGAGATGTTATAAGTTAGTATGTTTGTGAGAGGAAGTTGGTGTTAAAGTTTAGGATGGTGATTGCGGCTTGCAGAAAAGATTATGGAGCTGTCGTGCTGACGGCGCCGTATTTTGAGCGCACGTGGCACGAGCGGACAACCCCCGCTCCCCGGGGCCATTCCTCACTCCTGACCGCTGAGTGTTCAGGTATACAGTTTCGGAAGGGCAGCTTTATTCCGTATAGAATCAGTCTTGGTTTTAACATTACGTGAATGTAATACAAGTTTAATATATAACATTTCTGATACTTATCTGGATTTATAATCTATAATAAATTGCATAATTTAAAACTTTTCAATGAAAAATGACAATATTATTTCATTTAATGAACGAAATGTTGCATTTTCGTTCCAATGATTCGACCAGTAATGTAAACAAATAATACTATTAATTTAAATAGAATTTATGAATTCCCTATTGTTGTTATCCATTTAATTTATTTAAAATAATTTTATTTACAATGTTTCTTTAATCTTAAAAATACTCTCAACAGCTTAAACACAACAGAATTTTCGCCTGAAATGTGTGGGCAAATCGCATCTAAGAAATGTATGTCAACTACATTTCATGTGATTAATTAAGTAATGTTCAATAAATTTGTAATTAATTGTATTATAAATTATCCTATTGGTAAAATACTGCTTGGTTGGAATTTTTAGAAACACGTATTTTGAAATTAGATCATTTTACAACACCTGAAGAGGTCCTAATAAATTAGGGCTGAAACAGAGTATTTTTTTTCTATTATGTTTACAGATTTAAATTAATAATTAATTTATAGTTAAACAGGTTGTTTTTTTCATTTATTGAAGGACGTGAAATAAATATAACTGTTAAAAGATTTGTAACTTAATTGATCATTTCTAAGCATATTTATTAAACGAATCACTACGGAAGAGTTTCTACATTATAAATAGAGATAGAAAATATAAATCCAGATAAGTTTCAGAAGTGTTAGATATTAAAATTGTATTACATTAATTTAATGTTAATGCCAAGACTGATTCTTTACGAAATAAAGTTGCCTTTCCGAAACTGTATACCTGAATGCTCAGCGGTCGGTGTGAAGTGTGTGTGTGATCATGACCCTCGTTTATAATTTTCCATATTGGCCTTAATGCCAAAAACAAAGCGCGCACAAAATAGGACAAGAATTTACTTCCGTAGACGAAACAGGACGCCGGGAAAGTGGATTCTTCGGGACAGTTTTTTTGATTCAATCACGCAATGGGTGATCAGATAGGAGTTGAAAGGGTCAGCGTAGACGTGGAAGTTTGCACTGAGACAGAAAGTAAGGTGTCTGTCGTAAAACGGAGTGGTCGGTCGGAGACAGAGGATCGAATTTGACCATATATGCTGTTATCCTCATCCAAATGGTTTAGGATTGCAGAGCTTCAAATAAAATAAGCTCTGATGCCGACGAATTCCAACTGGGCTGCAGAGGAAGCCGTGTGCTCAAACTGGACGATTGAGGATTTTCCGTAGAAGACAAAAGTAGAAGAAACGCCCCACGCCATTTCCCGATGACACCGGATGAAATTTAAGTAAGAAAATTCCACGGTTGTCTCTTATCTTATAAATAAAAAAGAGTGTATGTATGTTTGTTTGTATGTTTGTTTGTATGTTTGTTTGTATGTTTGTTTGTTTGTTTGTATGTTTGTATATTTGTATGTTCGTTATACAAATCTACACCGGTAGAGCAAATTTCACCAAATTTCGTACACGTGTTCTTTACGACCAGGAAACAAACACTGTCGGGGTGAGACATGTCTACCACCCCCAGAAGCGGGGGTGGACGGGGGTTGAAATATTTAAACATGCTAAAACAGCCGATATTTTAGTCGGATAATAATTTTTAGGGGTCCAAGATATTGATGGTGTTTCTACCGATGTTTTCTGAATATAATTTTCATCCCCTTCACCCTGGGAAAAGGGCACCCTTAGGGTTTGGGGTGGAGAATACAAATCTATACCGGTGGATCAAATTTCACCAAATTTCGTACACGTGTTCTTTGCGACCAGGAAAACAACACTGTCTGGGTGAGATGCGCCTACCACCCCCTGAAGCGGGGGTGGACGGGGTGGAAATATTTGAACATGCTAAAACAGTCGATATTTCAGTCGGAGAAATATTTTTAGGGGTCAAAGATATTTATAGTCTTTTCACTGATGATATCGGAATATAATTTTCAACCTCTACACCATGGGAAAGAGCACCCCTAGCGTTTGGGGTGGAGATTACAAATCTACACCGCTGGAGCAAATTTCACCAAATTTCGTACACGGGTTCTTTGCGACCAGGAAAACAACACTGTCGGGGTGAGACGCGTCTACCAACCCCAGAAGCGGGGGTGGACGGGGGTTGAAATACTTAAACATACTGAAACAGCAGGTATTAGATTTGGATAAATATTTTTGGGGTCAAAGATATTGATTGTGTTTCTACCGATGTTATCTGAATATAATAATCATCTCCTACGCCCTGGGAAAAGGGCACCCTTAGGGTTTGGGGTGGAGTTGCTTTACAGAAAAATAACGCGAATACAACCGAGTTTGGAGTCAAATCGAAGGTTATGGATGTCAGTGAGTATACTTCGGATATATATTTTTAATTGCCCATTTAACCCGAAAGGGTGGGGGTTGGAAGGGGAGATAAATAGTCAGTTCTTGCGCGTTCTTGGAGGAGAATTACGTGAATACTATTTCAACGGATGTTGTTGAAAATATAAATCCCTTTCGACATTAGTGGTGAGCTTGCTTAGGGCTGGGGGTGAGAATTGTCTATTATTCTAAAACTGCCAAAATGTTATGTGTTTATGGGTATAGTGTTTCTACCGATGTGATATGAGTAAAAATTCAACCCTTTCCACCACGGGAAAGTAGCAGATTTAGGGGTGGTGTTGTTCATACTATTTTAACCGATGTTGTTTCCATTAATAACGACGTTTAATCAAAAATAAAAGTGTTTCAGAACCATTGCTTTTTATACTCTTTTAAAAAGTTTTTATATTATAAATTGTTATAAACATAATTTTACATTTGAAATATTTAAACATGCTAAAACAGTCGATATTTCAGTCGGATAAATATTTTTAGGGGTCACAGATATTGATAGTGTTTCTACCGACTGTTGGGGTGAGACGCGTCTACCACCCCCAGAAGCGGGTCGGGATTATCAGTAGAGCACTTTTAGGTGTTGGGTGGAGGAACGCTGCAATAAAATAACGCGAATACAACTGAGATTGGAGTCAAATCCAAGGTTATGGATGTCGTCCAGTTTAATTATAGCATCAAATTGGCCATTTAGCCCCGAGGGGCTGGAGTGGATGGGATGGAAATTTTCTAACATGTTAAATAATTGATATTAGCGTGGAATAAATGAATGCCGGGACCATTGACGTTGATGGTATTTCTACCGATGTTGTTTGTAGGCATGATAGGGGTGGGGCTGGTGGGATTTCCTTGAAAATAACGGGAAAACAACCTAGATTCGAGTCAAATCGAAGGTAATGGATGTCGCTGAATTTATTTATGACAATCTGGACAACGCGCGGGTATCGGCTGGGTTGGGATGAGTTGACCGGCTGTTTTTTTAGCGTCTATTAAATATATATCGGGATGAATTACAGTAATAAAATTTCCCTACATGTTCTCTGTGTATAATTTCAACCCCTTTCGGACTCATAAGGGTGCACCCTTAAGGATGGGCGTGAAGTAGCATTACATAAAAAGAAACCAGAAGCTATCGGGATTGTTACTGAGTTTAATTAATTTCCTTGAAAATAACGGTAAAACAACCGACATTCGAGTCAAATCGAAGGTAATGGATGTTGCTGAATTTATTTATGACAATCTGGACAACGCGCGGGTATCGGCTGGGTTAAGATGAGTTGACCGGCCTTTTTTTCGTCAATTAAATATATTTCGGGATGAATTAGATTAATAAAATTTCCCTACATGTTCTCTGTGTGTAATTTCAACCCCTGTCGGACTCGGAAGGGTGCACCCTTAAGGGTTGGCGTGGAAGTAGCATTACATAAAAAGAAACCAGAAACTATCAGGATTGTCACTGAGTTTAATTATGACATTAAACTTGACCGTTTAAGTCTTCGAAGCGGGAGTGGTCGGGGGTGAAAAATTTCAAACATGTTAAACGGTCGATATTTGCGATAATTATTTCCTGGGGTTAATTACATTGATAGTATTTATACCGATGTTGTTTGTGTATAATTTAACCCCTGTGAGGGGAGCAAGCTTAGGGGTGGGGTGGAGGTACGTTAAATAAAATCCCTCAAAAACAACCGAGAATCGAATCAATTCCGAGACTATGAATGTCGCTGAATCTAATTGTCACAACCTGGGTAACGCGACGGGTTTGGGAGTTGTTGGGCGAGGGAATAAATTTTCAGACAATGTAATCGGCCGATTTTTGCGTGGAATACATTCTTTTTCATTATCGCATATTTGTGGGGGTGGTCATCTTCTAACATGTAAAAACGGCCGATATATTTAGTCAATGACTTCATATTCCTTCGGCATGGGAGATGAGCACATTTAAGGATAGGGTTCGAGGAGCTTTACATAAAAATAGCGCAAAAGTAACAAAAAACGGTTATAGATAAATGACATCTCGGGCAACGCCGGGCACCCAGCTAGTCTTATAAATAAAAAAGAGTGTATGTATGTTTGTATGTTTGTTTGTATGTTTGTTTGTATGTTTGTTTGTTTGTTTGTATGTTTGTATATTTGTATGTTCGTTATACAAATCTACACCGTTAGAGAAAATTTCACCAAATTTCGTACACGTGTTCTTTACGACCAGGAAACAAACACTGTCGGGGTGAGACATGTCTACCACCCCCAGAAGCGGGGGTGCACGGGGGTTGAAATATTTAAACATGCTAAAAAAGCCGATATTTTAGTCGGATAATAATTTTTAGGGGTCCAAGATATTGATGGTGTTTCTACCGATGTTTTCTGAATATAATTTTCATCCCCTACACCCTGGGAAAAGGGCACCCTTAGAGTTTGGGGTGGAGAATACAAATCTATACCGGTGGATCAAATTTCACCAAATTTCGTACACGTGTTCTTTGCGACCAGGAAAACAACACTGTCGGGGTGAGACGTGCCTACCACCCCCAGAAGCGGGGGTGGACGGGGGTGGAAATATTTGAACATGCTAAACCAGTCGATATTTCAGTCGGATAAATTTTTTTAGGGGTCAAAGATATTTATAGTCTTTCCACTGATGATATCTGAATATAATTTTCAACCGCTACACCCTGGGAAAGAGCACCCCTAGCGTTTGGGGTGGAGAATACAAATCTACACCGCTGGAGCAAATTTCACCAAATTTCGTACACGGGTTCATTGCTACCAGGAAAACAACACTGTCGGGGTGAGACGCGTCTACCAAACCCAGAAGCGGGGGTGAACGGGGGTTGAAATACTTAAACATGCTAAAACAGCAGGTATTACATTTGGATAAATATTTTCGGGGTCAGAGATATTGATTGTGTTTCTACCGATGTTATCTGAATATAATATTCATCTCCTACGCCCTGGGAAAAGGGCACCCTTAGGGTTTGGGGTGGAGTTGCTTTACAGAAAAATAACGCGAATACAACCGAGTTTGGAGTCAAATCGAAAGGTTATGGATGTCAGTGAGTTTACTTCGGATAAATTTTTTTAATTGCCCATTTAACCCGAAAGGGTGGGGGTTGGAAGGGAAGACTAGATTGATAGTGTTTCTACCGATGTGATATGAGTAAAAATTCAACCCTTTCCACCACGGGAAAGTAGCAGATTTAGGGGTGGTGTTGTTCATACTATTTTAACCGATGTTGTTTCCATTAATAACTACGTTTAATCTCCTACGCCCTGGGAAAAGGGCACCCTTAGGGTTTGGGGTGGAGTTGCTTTACAGAAAAATAACGCGAATACAACCGAGTTTGGAGTCAAATCGAAGGTTATGGATGTCAGTGAGTTTACTTCGGATAAATATTTTTAATTGCCCATTTAACCCGAAAGTGTGGGGGTTGGAAGGAAAGATAAATAGTCAGTTCTTGCGCGTTCTTGGAGGAGAATTACGTGAATAGTATTTCAACGGATGTTGTTGAAAATATAAATCCCTTTAGACATTAGTGGTGAGCTTGCTTAGGGCTGGGGGTGAGAATTGTCTATTATTCTAAAACTGCCAAAATGTTATGTGTTTATGGGTAAACTAGATTGATAGTGTTTCTACCGATATGATATGAGTAAAAATTCAACCCTTTCCACCACGGGAAAGTAGCAGATTTAGGGGTGGTGTTGTTCATACTATTTTAACCGATGTTGTTTCCATTAATAACGACGTTTAGTCAAAAATAAAAGTGTTTCAGAACCATTGCTTTTTATACTTATAAAAAAGAGTGTATGTATGTTTGTATGTTTGTATATTTGTATGTTCGTTATACAAATTTACACCGCTGGAGAAAATTTCACCAAATTTCGTACACGTGTTCTTTGCGACCAGGAAACAAACACTGTCGGGGTGAGACATGTCTACCACCCCCAGAAGCGGGGGTGCACAGGGGTTGAAATATTTAAACATGCTAAAACAGCCGATATTTTAGTCGGATAATAATTTTTAGGGGTCCAAGATATTGATGGTGTTACTACCGATGTTTTCTGAAGATAATTTTCATCCCCCACACCCTGGGGAAAGAGCACCCCTAGCGTTTGGGGTGGAGAATACAAATCTATACCGGTGGTTAAAATTTCACCAAATTTCGTGCACGTGTTCTTTGCGACCAGGAAACAAACACTGTCGGGGTGAGACGCGCCTACCACCCTCAGAAGCGGGGGTGGACGGGGGTGGAAATATTTGAACATGCTAAAACAGTCGATATTTCAGTCGGATAAATATTTTTAGGGGTCAAAGATATTTATAGTCTTTCCACTGATGATATCTGAATATAATTTTCAACCTCTACACCCTGGCGAAAGAGCACCCCTAGCGTTTGGGGTGGAGAATACAAATCTACACCGCTGGAGCAAATTTCACCAAATTTCGTACACGGGTTCTTTGCGACCAGGAAAACAACACTGTCGGGGTCAGACGCGTCTACCACCCCCAGAAGCGGGTCAGGATTATCAGTAGAGCACTTTTAGGTGTTGGGTGGGGGAACGCTGCAATAAAATAACGTGAATACAACCGAGATTGGAGTCAAATCCAATGTTATGGATGTCATCCAGTTCAATTATAGCATCAAATTGGCCATTTAGCCCCAAGGGGCGGGAATGGATGGGATGGAAAATTTCTAACATGTTAAATCATCGATATTAGCGTGGAATAAATAAATTCCGGGACCATTGACGTTATGAGTATTTCTACCTATGTTGTTCGTAGGCATGATAGGGGTGGGGCTTGAGGGAATTTCCTTGAAAATAACGGGAAAACAACCGAGATTCGAGTCAAATCGAAGGTCATGGATGTCCCTGAATTTATTTATGACAATCTGGACAACGCGCGGGTATCGGCTGGGTTGGGATGAGTTGACCGGCTGTTTTTTGCGTCAATTAAATATATTTAGGGATGAATTAGATTAATAAAATTTCCCTACATGTTCTTTGTGAATAATTTCAACCTCTTTCGGACTCATAAGGGTGCACCATTAAGGGTGGGCGTGAAGTAGCATTACATAAAAAGAAACCAGAAACTATCGGGATTGTCACTGAGTTTAATTAATTTCCTTGAAAATAACGGGAAAACAACCGAGATTCGAGTCAAATCGAAGGTAATGGATGTTGCTGAATTTATTTATGACAATCTGGACAACGCGCGGGTATCGGCTGGGTTGAGATGAGTTGACCGGTTGTTTTTTCGTCAATTAAATATATTTCGTGATGAATTATATTAATAAAATTTCCCTACATGTTCTCTGTGTATAATTTCAACCCCTTTCGGACTCGGAAGGGTGCACCATTATAGGGGTGGGGCTGGAGGGAATTTCCTTGAAAATAACGGGAAAACAACCGAGATTCGAGTCAAATCGAAGATCATGGATGTCCTGAATTTATTTACGACAATCTGGACAACGCGCGGGTATCGGCTGGGTTGGGATGAGTTGACCGGCTGTTTTTTGCGTCAATTAAATATATATTTAGGGATGAATTAGATTAATAAAATTTCACTACATGTTCTTTGTGAATAATTTCAACCCCTTTCGGACTCATAAAGGTGGACCCTTAAGGGTGGGCGTGAAGTAGCATTACATAAAAAGAAACCAGAAACTATCGGGATTGTCACTGAGTTTAATTAATTTCCTTGAAAATAACGGGAAAACAACCGAGATTCGAGTCAAATCGAAGGTAATGGATGTTGCTTTATTTATTTATGACAATCTGGACAACGCGCGGGTATCGGCTGGGTTGGGATGAGTTGACCGGTTGTTTTTTCGTCAATTAAATATATTTCGGGATGAATTATATTAATAAAATTTCCCTACATGTTCTCTGTGTATAATTTCAACCCCATTCGGACTCATAAGGGTGCACCCTTAAGGGTGGGCGTGAAGTAGCATTACATAAAAAGAAACCAGAAACTATCCGGATTGTCACTGAGTTTAATTAATTTCCTTGAAAATAACGGGAAAACAACCGAGATTCGAGTCAAATCGAAGGTAATGGATGTTGCTGAATTTATTTATGACAATCTGGACAACGCGCGGGTATCGGCTGGGTTGGGATGAGTTGACCGGTTGTTTTTTCGTCAATTAAATATATTTAGGGATGAATTAGATTAACAAAATTTCCCTACATGTTCTCTGTGTATAATTTCAACCCCTTTCGGACTCGGAAGGGTACACTCTTAAGGGTTGGCGTGGAAGTAGCATTAGATAAAAATAAACCAGAAACTATCAGGATTGTCACTGAGTTTAATTATTACATTAAACTTGACCGTTTAAGTCCCCGAAGCGGGAGTGGTCGGGGGTGAAAAATTTCAAACATGTTAAATGGTCGATATTTGCGAAAATTATTTCCTGGGGTTAATTACTTTGAAAGTATTTATACCGATGTTGTTCGTGTATAATTTAACCCCTGTGAGGGGAGCAAGCTTAGGGGTGGCGTGGAGTTACGTTAAATAAAATCCCGCAAAAACAACCAAGATTCGAATCAATTCCGAGACTATGAATGTCGCTGAATCTTATTGTGACAACCTGGGTAACGCGACGGGTTTGGGAGGTGTTGGGCGGGGGAATAAATTTTCAGACAATGTAATCGGCCGATTTTTGCGTGGAATACATTCTTTTTCATTATCGCATATTTGTGGGGGTGGTCATCTTCTAACATGTAAAAACGGCCGATATATTTAGTCAATGACTTCATCCCCCTTCGGCATGTGAGGTGAGCACATTTAGGGATAGGGTTCTAGGAGCTTTACATTAAAACAGCTCAAAAGTATCCAAAATTGGAGTCTTATCTATGGTTATAGATAATTGACATCTCGGGCAACGCCGGGCACCCAGCTATTTACATTTATAAAAAAAAATTCATGCTAGATTGTTTCGCATTCGGAGATATTTCACACTGAGAACTTTGTACATTTGAATGAATTGAGTAATATTTTTCCTTCACTAATTTGTCAATCAAATAAATTTTGTGTTATTAAATTCAAGTAAATTACATTAAAATTTATAATAAATTAAAGTAATTATTTAATAAAGTTAGAGTCTCATTAAACAACCTTACAACAAGTGAATTTTGAGTTCGTCGTCTGGTTTGTTCTGTGTCGTTGTAACAGCTCTGACGATTTTACATCACCTGACGATATCAACAAGGATCGCAAAAATTTATTTTATCACTTAATTTTGTCTATCTATTAGCTACTTCATTATCTGTTTGTTAAGTCCATTTTTGTTTCAATTCTCCGGGTTGTATATAAGATTTGCTTCCTTAGATACAACAAGTATGGAAATTTGATAACTGGAAAGCTACAAATATCTTTGTAATATGGGTTTAGATCTTAAGTACGTTTTATAATGGAATATGAATGAAATATTGTTAATAATTAAAAAAATCACCTGAGACAAGTCTAATAATTATATGTTCAGAGAGAATATAAAAGATTTAGTGCATAATTGTCGGATTAAGAGTAGGATGGAGAAAGAAGTTGTGTTGTGTGTCCTCTCTAAATAGTATAACAATGAAAGAGTGGAGGAAATAGATTATTTTAGAAGAGATAAAATGCATTTAAATAATGCATGTACATTCCTGTGTCTCACTCTAACTTCAAATATTCTAATAATTTAATTGGATATATTAGGAGTCATGAAGTAAGAACTGATACAGGTGTATACAAGAAGAGACATAAAAGATTCATACGGGTCGACAGGGTTGGTCAGATGGTAAGAGAAGTTGCGTGCAACGCAGTTTTTTTTTACCATGGCGTTACAGCCCTCGTAGGGCTAGAGCCTGCCTCACTATCGAAGCCCACTCTCTTCTATCTCTTGCTTTCCTCCTTCATCCTCTTATTTCCAACTCCTTCATATCTTCCTCTACATTCTCCACCCATTTCTTTCTAGGGCTGCCTACACACCTTTTCCTCCTGGTTTTCCTTTCCATATTCTTTGTAGTAGGGTTCCCTCCTCACTCCTTTCCACATGCCCTGCCCATCTGAGTCTTGCGCTCCTTATGGAGCTCACAATTTGGGGGTCACCATAGAGTTCATAAAGTTCTTTGGTAGTTCTGATTCTCCATTCCTCGTTTTCATACTTAGGCCCATAAATTCTTCGTAGGATTTTTCTTTCCCACGCTGCTATTTTGCATTCGTTGCACCTCAGCATAAACCAGGTTTATGCTGCATAGGTCACTACTGGTTTAATTACAGTTTTATAAATCTTTACCTTTCTCTTTTTTGAGAGGTTCTGAGATTTAAAAAGAGGAAGTAGGTCCCAGTAACGTCTCTTCCCCCTATTTAGTCGTTCTCTAATTTCTTCCCTTATTATATTATTTTCTGTTACTACTGAACCCAAGTATTTAAAACTCCGAACCCTATCAAAATTGAAGTTCTCTATGGAGATGTTAATAACATTTGCCCATCTATCCTCCTTCCTAGATACAATCATATACTTTATTTTTCTCATATTCACCCTCAGCCCTAATTTAGTTCCTTCGTGTTCTAATTGGGTGAACATTAATTTTAATTCTTGGGCTGATCTTCTGATTAATACAATGTCATCTGCATATGCCAATATTTGCGTCATTATGCTGTAAATTGACCCACCAGGGTTTAATACCACTTTTCTAACTGAAACTGCGTGCAATGCAGTGGTCCCGTGTAATATTCCCGGCACTCTCAAGTTTGTGCTACCTAACTTCATTAAATAAAAAATAATTTTAAATGTAATTTTAATTAAAGACAACTGTTTTTACATCGGTCCGCCATTTATCTCTTACACGATTGGTACTGAATTTTTAAAACATTAGTGTG
Organism: Zhengitettix transpicula; assembly: GCA_037074705.1. NCBI lineage: Eukaryota > Metazoa > Arthropoda > Insecta > Orthoptera > Tetrigidae > Zhengitettix > Zhengitettix transpicula. The sequence continues at coordinate 115,915,686 of CM073592.1, read as the reverse complement.
ATTTCAGCCCGAAAAATTTGAATATCACGCAATAAATAAGTTCAAGACTGTCCCCACGAATGTAAAGCCCACGAGAAAATAATGAGGAAACGTTTCTGCGAGAGGTGTTATTTACTGTACTAGTTCGAGTAATTTGCTTTGAAATCCCGTTAATAATTTCTGTAAATACTTCTTACCAAAATACACGAGGAAACGACGAGCGGTCGTAGTAGAAACTAAAGCCTGAGAACGGGCAAAGTCCGCGACCATTCCACACGTGAGAGCCGTACACACTTGGCCAAGGTACGGCAACGTAGTGAGCACCCGATCCTGTAAATAACAAACACACAGTCATTTCCTTTCTCATCTTACAGCTGCTAAAATTCAGTGGTCAGAATAATTTACTTTTTGCGAGTAAAAACACGCTCAAATTCATTACAATCATAAAACTGTTAAATCACATATGTGCCGCAAAAGTTCTGTTAATCTACCTTTATTTTCAAAAATATCCAGTGTAATCTTTGCTGAAACAAACATTTAACGGCCATATATTACTTTTAGAGAAAAACCTTCACGAAATTTGAGCAACGTCGGAGGAGTAAATAGCTGAGACTGAATTTATATTTTATAACGAGGAGATAAGCTGAGACTGAGGCGGAAAGGTGACCCATAACAACACGGATGATGTTGACGTGTTTTCCAGAAGAAGGAGACGGGACTTCAAGATATGCAAGATTGAATTTCACGTCCAAGTCATCTGAGGCGAGGAACAATTAATGTCAAGGAGATCCGTAGCACTGGGCTGGAAGTAACTTTGCAAAATACCAGAAACTTAAAATTTCTCTACAGAAGAGGTTTTAAATTCTCCTTAGTTAAATGCACTTTGAATAAGTAGTGTGCTGAGTGATGTAAAATACAACCTCTGTTCAAAAGAGGCAACAAGTTCAGAGAACCCCGACATTAAGGTCATCATTGCTCAAATAATAGTTAGGGATAAAATTTGTAAATAAAATAAACGCTTTAATTAAAACGAACATTGGCCGACTTTTGTGAGTCAATAATTTTTTTTATTTTTTTTTTGCTTTAAATAATTGTTATCTATTTTATTTAATTTTAATTAAGTATCATATGCGAGGGTTGTTTGATAAGTCTCGTAAATTTTTATGAAGGAGAGGACAATTATTTACTTTCACACCATTGTTAGTGAACATAACCCTTTCAAAGATATTCTTAATAGTTTTAAACATGTGCCAGTCGCAGTTTATTGTTGGCTGCCTTCTGTTGTGTTAGATGTGTAGTCAGGCTGAATTATGAAAACAAAATCACTTTCATTTGAAAGGTTGGACAGCTGCACAAATTAAAACCGAATTGGATGAAGTTTATGCAGACTCTGCACCGGCATTAAAGATCATTTACTTCTGGCATAATGAGTTTAAACAAGGTAGAAGAAGCACAGAAAATGAAACTCGCTCTGGCCGCCCAATTGACATCACAAGTCAGGAAAAAATCGAAAATGATCACAATATCGTAAGGGAAGATCGCAGACTAAAGATGCGTGACTTATCTCATGCCGTAGTATTGTCAACTGAACGAGTGTGTTTCATGAACACGGCGGTGGGTGCCGCAACTGTTGACATTGGACGAATAATTGATTCCCAAAAACATTTCAACGCAGAATCTAGCAATGTTCAGGCGTAACCCAATAGACTTTTAGCTCAGATTCCTAACCGTCGACGAAACTTGGATCCATCACTACACTCCAGAGACAAAACACAATCAAAGCAATGGACAAAAGCTGGTGATAGTGCACCGAAAAAGTGAAGACCGTTTTGTGAACTGGAAAAGTGATGGCCACTGTCTTTTGGGATTATAAGGGTATAATATTTATAGATTTATTTGAAAAGGGCTCAAACATAACTGGTCTCTATTATGCTGCTCTGTTGGATCGTTTGAAACGGGTTCTGATTGAGAAACGACCAAGATTGGCGCGCAAGAAAGTGCTGTTTCACCAGGACAATGCGCCAGCGCTCATGGCAGCAGTCTCAATGGCGAAAGTGTACTAGTTTGGATTCGAATTGGTTTCGTATCCACCCTATTCACCAGACCTAGCACCAAGTGACTTCTTCTTTCCCCTGAACTTGAAAATTTGGCTTGGTGGGAAGACAATTTCATTAATGAAGAAGCGATTGAGACCGTGACGGAGTATTTGGACTATACCTATTTTTTTATGGGTGTGAAAAATTAGAAAAAGTGGGACAAGTGTATTATCAAGACTAATATGTTGAAAAATAAAGTAAGTTTGCTAAAAATAATTTGTTTTGCTACATCTTTACCAGACTTATAAAACAACCCTCGTATTTGCATAGTTTTATAGTTTTAATTAGGTTTTTAACGAAGCACCCAATCATGTAATTAATTGTGTTGCTTTCCAGATTAATTACTGGAGAGTACTAAACAAGGATTGTACCAATAACAGGAATCAATTTCACACCCCAATTCTGTCTCTTTCAAGTTACCAATTAGGTTCATGAAGACGCATTTGTTTCTCATTGGAATTATTGGTTAGTTGTAAAAAGAATCGTAATATTTAACCTTTAACCTACGATAAATTAATAAATAATTTTCTAAATTATCTTACATAAGTTAAGGAAAACCCATAGACGAAATTCAGATATTTAGTGACCGCTAATTGAAGTGTTGTTTGTCCCCAGCTGTTTCCAAACTGTGCTAATGCGCACATCCATACTGGAGTAGATCCCAGAAAGTGTCTCCACGACATTGATGGACGCTAAAAGAGAAAAAGAGTTGTAGTTAGTTCACTGTAAGCAGTTAGTATACAATGTATGAGTAATTTCAATTACGAGTATATAATAGACAAGTAAAATAATTCTGAAAATTGTAGATAAAAGATTATATTATAATACAAAAAAAAAAGAAAATTTGTAACAAGAGAGTATTACGGTAGTATCCATATTAAAATGTAAATCAGAAAATCCTAAACAGAAGACAGGAACTATTTCGGAATACGTTAGGAAAAAATCATTTGCAGTAATTTGGAAAGGATAAACATTTCCATGAAAACTACGAAGAAAAGACACATGGATTGTAAAAACAATACGTATATTTCAATTAGCACTAAGCTTTAATTAATTATTAATTAAATAAGATATTTTATTATTGTTTTCTCTCTTTCAATCACTTCTTTTTCCATTGCAGGGCAAGGTGGACTCTAACTTTGTGAACGACTATGCAGCGCTCCGCTCTGAACCGCAGCTTGCTCGGGAGCTGTACACCAATGATTTAGTGACTGACATATTAATATTGCTTTTGTTGCAGTAAATTGTGTTTCACTCCTCATTTCGTCTATGTGCTCCATCCATGGATATATCTGAGCTGAAAATCAAGGCAAAAACTATTAAATTGTAGCAATAATTAACTAGCCCATTAAATTGATTAGGTATAATTTGAATTGTAGCGAATAAATTGAATTGTAGCGGTAGGAGCTAACAAAGACAACAATGGTGGCGAGTTCTTTTCCTTTGTCGAAAAGCCGAAATGGTGACTGCGCGCGCAAAAGAAAGTCAGTCTGCGGTCGGCGACGAGAGGTGAAACAGTAAAAAAGTCTTCGCCGAGATATGTGGCAGTTCGGTCCACATAGAGAAATAAAATACAGTAAAGTTCTGCACTGAGCCTGGGTCGAGCAAGGAGAAACAAAAGGCCTAAAATCTGCGACGAGAAGAAAGTAGTTAAAATCTGGACTCTGCATATGATAAGTCTGCAAACATAAACTACAAATCACGAGTTCCTGTATGGAAGCAGGAGTTTGCTTCACAAATTGAACAATCTTCGCATTGAGGGATCTGGCAACGGCTAGCTGACCAGAAAGGGGAGACAACAACCGAGGTTCCTGATAGCTGAGGACGTGCACTTCGACCGCGTGTGTGTAAAATCTGCGAGGAAGTTAGAATCAGTGTAAAAATTTGCATTTTTAGTGTAGTGTTGAAGCTACAAAAGAAAGACCTGGTACCAGACGGACAATACGTGATTTACAAAACCTATATAAATTTGTGACCGATAATTAGAAAGGTAATAGTCAGTTTCTATACATTTAGCTTTCATTCATTTCATTTATCGTCATATTATTTTAGGTGAATTTTTATGTTTGAATAGTTAATCAGTTTATAAATCACTTTTCTGTTAATTATCAAACCCAGTTATGACCGTGAGAGAAGAGATCTTAATTTGATTGTATTTGTTTTAATTTTGGATGCCACAAGTGAATAAAATAACAAATTATTTTATTTGTTGATTTAATTATGAGCGCACTAGGTGATTATTACAATATATAAATATGTATATAAATATGTATATGTATATATTGTAATGATAAGGAAAGGCAATTAAAGAATTAATAATTAGACATTTGAAATAAATATCGGCGAACACACAAATACAATAATGGTTAAGAATATATAAACAGGCAAGACATTGTCGTTGGAGCACGTATAAGCTACGGGGCATAACAGTCAGCTACCAAACCTCGTCGAATACAGTTGAGCCACAAAACATTTCACTATGATATTGGTTATATTAGATTGTTTGGGAGAATTGAAGTAACGGGGAAGTAAGAATATTTTGTAAACCTTCAAAAATATCCAAAAGGTGCCAAAAATGCAGTCTTCTGTCAAAAATACCTCCATTAATGATTTTTAATTAATAATTTTGAGAAAATTCTGTATATTCAATTTAATAGGTTTTATAATACCGGTACTAATCATAGTCACAACATTAGCGACAGGTTATTTTATAGTTAAAACCATCTCTAAATTTTTAGCTTTCGGAAGTCTGATGTGCTCACTAAGGAAAAAGTAACTCATTTTGAGTGCATATAATACTTTACAAATGAAAACAAATACAAGCCGCAAAACATAAAACCGTACATATGTAAGAAAATTAAAAAAATAATTATAACCTTAATGTGATATCTTTGTACCAGAAAGACCATAACCATACAATGTGTGAAGTTTTTTGTTTCCCCTTCCATCTGCACTCTGAGTGCTTGAAGTAAACTAAATCTCGGTTGTTTACGCGTTATTTTATACAACGCTCCTCCATTCCCAACCCTTAAGGGTTTTTTTTGGTGTAGACAGGCTATGTATAGGGTAATCCACATAGTGGCAACTCCCCTCTTATAGCATAGGAAAGGGATTTGAAAGGGGGGATGCGGAAGGGTGGAGGAAGGCAGCCAAGTGTTACTAGGGCCCCCGGGCTATAGTTTAAGGATCCTACCCGGCATTCGCCTAAAGAAATGCACGGAAAACCCTAGAAAAACCTGCATCGGATAGGTCGGGCATTGGGTACTTGTCCCACGCCCTTCCGATAGCGGGAGAGGAGTTTGCATTCCCTTCTCCGTGCCTCGACCAGTTTAGGAAGCAGCTGGCCGACTATTCCAATGGGAATAGCAGACAACTCTTACCGTATGCCCAAGGTCTGTGACCCCGGAACATACACCTCTCAAAACAGGCCGAGGTGCCTCGACTTGTGGGAACCTTAGTTCAAAAACGGAGAGGAAAACGCATGCTCCGACCCAATATATAAAGGAGTTGAAATTATAAACAACATCTGGAGAAACACTATAAATCTCATTGACCCAGTAAAACATTTATGTGGTGATATCGGCCAAATTATTGTGTTTGAAGGATTATGTATATATGAAAATCTGTTAAAGAAAATCAATGAGAGAAATGAAGTGGAAACTGTTAGTGTTTTATATGAATAAATCGAGAAATGAGAAAAGGAGTTATAAATGGATTATGAAAGAAACAAAATAAATCAAGATGTCAATAATATAGAATATTAAAATTAATGTGATCTATAATTCAATTATAAAGACTGAAAAATATTGTTTTAAAAATAAATATATATTACAATTACAGAAAGTTTGATTAGAAAACAAAAATGTAAAATTAAAATAAATAAATACTTACATGTATAAAGTAGCATGAAACAATTTTAAATAACATAGAAAATGTAAAATAGTTTAAGTGGTTACCGTTAGATTGTGGGGTTGACATAGGTTGACATAGGGTCTATAAATAAAGGATGTCTTCCGACAATTTAATAAAGTATCATTAAACTTTATTTTGCTGACTTATATGGTTATATATGTAGATTATATTAGTCTATTTTTCAATGTTTTTAAAAATATACTTTGATTCTAGGTAATTTATTAAGTCTAAAAGTGATTCAGTGGAATAAACTCGAGATTAACGGACTTCCTATCAGGATATGCCCCAGTGCTCAAATCCTTACGAACGGTGTATTGTATTATAGTTAGCTTACAACACTTTAAATAATAAGGTCCTTATTTTGAAAACCTAGGAAAAGCAATGCAAATAGTACGTGCATTATATAAATGTGGATGAGACTATTTATTGCATCCATGTACCTTCTTTTAGTTAGTTCATTATTTCTGACCTAATTATTTCGAGGACAGTTTGACGTTTAAGAAGTGTTATTTATAGTTACGAAGTTAGAAAGAAGGAGAACGTAAATATACCTTGGTTTAATTGCGAAACCTATAAATATTATTTGGAGGTAGTCTTATGATCTTGTCTAATAGTATTTACATAGAAGAAAATCTGTAAAAAAAATAGAAGTCTTTACAAGGATAGTAAGGAATAGAAATTATTATTACAATCGTTAACGATAAGTATGACCATAGTTGTGTATTTTTACTTACTCCATTTAATTTTATCGTTCAAAGCGGTAAATGGCTAAACATTATTATTAAAACATTATTCATGTTGCCCAATGCTTTTTTTTTTGGAAAAAAATTGTTTTAAGTACATTTTTGTTTCACAAATTGGCTTTTGAAAATAATAGACAAAAAGTTATATAAGACCTGCAATATTCTGGCTGAGGAAGTAAATGGTGAAACAGAACTTCAAAATTATATAAATTATGATCGCACTGATATCACTATCTTTACTAGGAATCAAGTTGTGATATACATCAGTCTGAAGAGACGAATAATTTAAACCTTTGAACATTGTATCATGATAATATGTGCGTTACGGTTGTCATTCAAAACTTGAATTTGCCGAGGACTTCTATTTGGCATTCAACACTAAATGCTGCTCTCCATAGATATTCTACTTCATTACTTACTTAACCCGACCATTTTCCATGGTAATTTTAAGTATTACCTAGCTAGATAACTCAAGGGAATTATGGACCCCGCGTTGTATTCAAAACAGTTCTGTGATCTTATCTGAAATTATACCTTCACTGGTTCTTTGCTAAAATTACTGGTTTATAACCAAACAAAAAATGCCAGAGAAAATTATAAACGACGATTTATTTAATACTCTAAATAACGAACCGTACATGTTCACCATTTCGAACTTAAATCACTACCAACTTATATTTTTCTAATCGGATATATCTATCTTGCAGTTTTATTGACTGTTTACTTCAATGATAATAAATAAACCATGCAAAAGTTTAGAAACACTATCACATGCGCCATTTTATTAAATTTAAATTATAAAAATTTACCGATAATGTGTAACTTTTATTTAAGTCAGTCAGCCATATGAAAAATGGCCGTTGATTTGGATTTTATTAAATGAATGATACTGAATATAATTATTAATGCTCTGCCTTCTTGAAGGTTCTTGGACTTGATCTGTAAATTTCCTTCTCCACCTTGCCCAGTGTATGGATTTTTTTCTTCAACACCCAAACCTTCATTCTCCCTTCCAGTCGTCTAGCAGCTTCACTCTTCTTCTTCCATGGCCTGGACTGGAACACCATCCATGTGTCCTCAGATGATGTCGTGCAGTAAACAATTTAATACTAAGGATCTCGTTTGCATTTCTCGTAAAAGTTAAGATGGATCTCTTCTCATTTACTCTTCTTAGAATCTGTTCTCTGAATATTATATGACGTCATGAAACGGGAAGTAATTTACAAAATTATTTTTTTACGTTTATTCGTTGACATTTAGTAACACCTTAAATTGTTGCCAAAGTAACTACGTTGTTCGTTGGTTTTTGTGTAATTGGAAGGGCTAGAGATCCTCACCTGATCAGCGGCAGCAACGACGCTGTTTCCAATGGCGTCGGCTAGCTGGCTGCACTTGGCTGGGACCATGCGTGGGTGTAGCTCTGGCCTGTCCCTGACAGTGTGTTGCCAGAGGAAGTACCACAACGAGCTGAGCACAGCCAGCCCATAGCTCAAGGCGTCACGACCCACCAAGTAGCACAGAACACCGGCCAGAGTGTGACCCACCACCACACCTGAGGACGAATCATCACAGACAAGGGAAGATTGGAAAACAATTATATTAATTTACAAGAGATTATTTCACAGATGTCATGAATCTATTTGACACTCCAACATTTCTCTGTAAACCTCCTTATTTTTGGTGGGGCAAACTAACTTTCTTATTTAGAAATTCAGTGAAAAAAAAGTAATGCAGATATATATTTAATTCTTTAAACAGAATAAGTACAGAATTTCAAATTTATGTTTGTACAGTTTTTTTTAGATGATACCAGACAGATTGCGTCCATTATTCTTAATACACTGCATTAATCGAAGTCGGAAGTTTCGTTCAACTCTTTCCAGAAAAACGAAGGTACGCTGGCGACAGCTTGACGAATGTTGTTCTTCAGGTAACTCAGAATCCTAGCAAGATCGTTGTAAACAATTGATTTTAGATAGGCCCATAAAAATAGTCGCAGGGGGCTAAATTAGGCGACCGTGAGGTCACCCCACAAGGAGATGAGGCGTTCTGCTCCACCACCAATTTGTAGGGATGAAAATTTAGTTCTTCATGAAGGATTCACCTCACATAACGAACAGACAACCCAACAGTAGTGCATGTTTGCGGGGAGAGTGCTTGAGAGGATCGCAAACAGATAGGCTTACCATGTCAAATGTAATATTTTATTATTATTTTTCCAACATTTATTCCACGATTTGTTTACGCGTTATAAGTCACACCTAGCATAAGTCTTACGCGACGAATGCCGTTGCCTGATCCAAGAATTTACTGATGCCGATGCTCTCGGGCTGCAAGTTAAGAGTTGGTCTTTCCTCAGAGTGGGGATGACTGAGGAACGCCACACTCTCAACCTTTTCAATCTTAGCTCCCTAAATTTCTGTAACCGCATTGAATGGATTCAGTTGCGACTTTTGGAGGGAGGGAGACGCTCGCGATTCTCTACGTGCACGTTTCAAGTCAGTCTCATCTAAGGGCTCGCTAGGATTAGTCACCCTAGCCTTTTCATATTCGTATCACTTAACTTCTACAATAAATCTACTTTCTTCAAACTTTGTGTCTGTAGGTTTGAACCCGATTCACCGTTCCGCCAATTATGGAAGCGTCAGGCAATCTTGACGCCGAATCTCCCTCGTCATGAATCTTCCTATTAACTTTCCTATAAATTCTTCCCGTTTTATTTTCTGGCAACAGCTCGTACCAATTCAAACTGGTTGCTTCGGTCACAACAAGCGTAAATATTACACCATTTTTTGGGGTGACCTTGCGGTTTCTAGAAGCCCAGGTTTTTTTTTCTTCACATCACCAATTTCCCTGAAGTTGTTTTACACATCAAACAATCGACTACTGCCCAGGAACACGACCACGGGACGCAATATTATTGAAATGTGTACGGAATGCACACTGCCCGGCGGTGATTGAGCAACCGTTAGAAAAGAATGCCTCTAATGCGAACGCGCGCTCCACCTTCGTCCAATCCGTGATGCTAGCTAAACCGACCGGAACTACAACTTAACTCCTCGCTCTCCTCGGAGTAACCATCGCTTTAGGGCGCCATATTTAAATAAGCAAGTTGCTCTGTCCCACTCTGTATATCCAATATTATCTCGTTTACTGATATGTAATTATGTCCACCTGTAATGATATTTTTTGAGAACATAAAGTAAATTTGTTTTTCTTCGGCAAGGATCAGTTTAAGACGACACCGAATGAAGCATAGATGACTGTCTGCCGTACCTCATCTGAAATCGCAAGTAGAGTCTCCTTACATTTTGCTTCTAACGTGAGAGTGCAAGGCCACAGAGAATCCTGTCTATGTTTTAGCTTTTGGCGGCCATTTCTTAATTATTATTGGTTCCCCACTTTGGGTTTGATATATTGAGGAAACATCCTCTCCTTGGAAAGCTCGAAGAAATCGGGAGAGTCACTCTACGACGCTCACTTAAAGCGGACGCCCTAGGTCTTGCTTATTTTCCGTCCTTGTAACTTTCTCTTTTAAACTACAAGTGTTGTGTTCGAAATTCAGTTGCCTTCTCTGAGCCTGAGTGCTACGGAACTCTCGAACCCAAAAAAACTTTCCTATTTCATTTACTAAATTATCCTATTTTCGCCTTGCCGTTACTTTCCAGACGTAGGCCTCGTTTGGAGAAGGCAGACAAGGCTTTTCAGTTCTCCTAATACTATCCTCATAATTTGGAGAACTATGAAACACTAATCTATTGTAAAGGTCCATTCACTCACCATCTTGTCACCGTTCCGAATCTGAACCGTCGCCGTCCAGTATCAGTCAAAACGTGGCCGTGTTCACATCTATCCGTCAGATGTTTTTTGCTCCACCAGTTACATTCTTGTGTCAAGTGAATGATTTTTTAGAGAAGAGGATAAGGAGAGTTTATTAGGTTATTTAAAGAATTGATCAATGATAAAATAAAGTATTTTCAGAATGAAATAAAACGGATTTAATACACTGCTGAGTAAACTAGAAATTCATTTAAAGATACAATATACTGGAGAAGAACGTTAGCATTTTGGTGATAACGCATGCCAGAACATATTGAATAAATGTGGAAAATCATTGCCTCCGATATTTATACAATTTATTAATTTCCAAACTGCTCGGGTGCTCTAGATATATGCTAAACGTATTACCATCCTAGAACCGCCAAACAACGCGGTTTAAAATCTTTAAAATTATAAAAAGTTTTTTCTATCGTTTCGTTCGCACATGTTATTACTGTTACTATTGGTTCGTATTGCAAAGATAGTGATGGTGGCATATTTTAAAATCAAATATCAAGGAATCACAAATACGGAAAATTTGCCCTTCACAGGAAAAGTTTTTCAGAAATTGACCGTGTACTGTCACAGAACGTAACAATTTAACAAATGTGTTTTATTTATCTAAATTTATATATCTTAATAATTAAAGGACCATTAATATTTATGAATTATAAACTGTTGAACTGGAATTGCTATAAGCAAAGAGACACAAGAATGGACTATAATGAAGCAGGCTAAGGAATTGTTTAGACATGGCGCGCGGAGTTGGTGAAGGAGACAGTCGGCGGTAAGAAACGACAGCAAGTGGTCGTGTCAGTAATAGTCGGTACGTTTTCAAATATTTAAAAAGTAAAGTTAAATAGCAGATAGCAATAAGAAACGACAGCATTTGGTCGTAACCTAACAAAACGAGACATTTTGAAAAAGAAAAGTTGAGCGAAATTCACGCAGTTGGTGACTCAGAAAGATTTTTGAGTGTTACAAGTTTCGACGAATAATCCTAAAGTTCTATGAGGAGGAATTCCTGTATCCTGTATCCTGTATCCTGTATTAATTGACGGTAAAGGTCTACGAGGTGCCGCCAATATTGCAAATCAAAAGTAAAGTGTAAATTCAAGAATGGCCTGTTTTATTATTATTTTTAATTGAGAGTGTGTGTCGATGAAAGGATCCAATTGCCCAGGTACCAAGAAAAAACTGTGAGTTATAAATCATTTAAGTAATTTTGTAAACGTCAGATTTCGATTTTTTTTGGTAAAATTTGTAAAATATTAATTTGTAATTTGATTGTTTGAAAAGGGAGTAAAACATTATTTATTTAAAGGCTCAAAAAGGACCCTGAGATTAAGAGAAAATTTATTTGTTTGTATGAAATAAATGTTAAAGGTCGGCGAGTAATTATTTTATAATTTTGAATTTTTTTTATAATAATAAATTAATTGTTTGGTCAGTTTCAATAAATGTTCTTATTCATGCTTCTTCATTATATAATTTTCCATTATAATATTAATTTAATTTTAAATTGTTTTCATTTCGATTATGACATTTTGGTACCTCAGCGTGAGGCACTGTTAATTAATTAATTTCAAGTTGTTTTTTTACATTTTTGGCGTGCCAACGTTTGGCGAAATTTTATATTATTTCATTTTAATTTGGTTTCATCATTGTTCATTACAATTATATATATATTGTCCGAAATTAATTAATTTAATAAATAATCGAGTGTCTAAAATTTAACTTTATACTTCCCCAATTTTCTTCTACATGTATCCATATATTTAATATTTGTTAAATCATAAAGTATTGGGCATTTTCGATGCACTTAATCAACTTTTATTCATGAGACATTTTTTACCAAACAATAAAAAAAACACGGAACGGCATGTCAAAAACAGAAAATATAGTGGGAAAGAAATTTATAGCTGCCGGTTCGGTGGCGATGATATACCGGACTAGGCTGTTTCGGATCGCTTCCGGCTCAGTGTAGACACTTTCAAGATAATATAATTTTTGGTCTGATACTTCTCGAAAGTATCGGAACGGAGGCGTTCCGTGAATAGGCTTTAAATGTTCTTCCATCAGAGTGTTTCATAAATAAAACATTCTTCTGTAACTCAAATATTTTTAAAATTTATTTCCCATTAAATAATTTAAAAATTTATAAAATACGTATAATTATGGACACGAATCATTTTATAATACATTGGCAACACCTAACTGGTTTTCCTACGAGATCTGGTAGGAAATGAGGATGCATGAATATCCTGAGCTGACTTCCTTATTCACTGGAAAAGTACAACAGTGGTCACACTGTTAGCTGTATTTTTGCTCTCTCAAAACTGGTTGAGTTCTATGTTAGCTTATCATAGTTTGAACAGATTGAACAGTAACAACTATTTGTAATTTCATTTGTGACTGTGGTAAGTCGCTAAATATTGTATAAAATTACTTTAATCTATTATTAATTTTTTTGTACAACTATTTGAATTTAGTAACAAAAATATTTATTTTATTTACTTATTGATTTAATTAAATATTAAAAAATTAATCTATTTATACAAAGAGCGCACTGCAAAATAAGAAATATCTCAGGGTTCTATACGAAACAAATCCGCATAAAAATAATACTCGGTGAAGGACATCCCAGTTGCTCGTGGGGAAACTACTCGACGCTGGATGCTGTGTCCTGGTCTCCTACCATCGAAGACAGTGGTCAAATTTTGATACTAATACAGATTGAACTTCTGCACATGAAAATGTTTATAGTTGAATAATTTTCTATTTCTCTCGCAGGCTGCTTCTTTCTCCATACCCTCCGCTCTGACACTCATCTCCAACTAACTTCCAAGTTCGATGCTCACCGCACCCCTCTCCCACCTTGACTCACGCTAACTAACTCTGACTGGCTCTGACTGCTTCACAATAGCTTATTTCTCCCTTATATACTACAAGCCTCTTCGTTTTCCCTTTGTTCCAAGACCACGTGGCAACTTCGCGGTGACAGTTTCTCCATTACTGAGATTTACATTCTGCAGCTGCAGTTCCTTAGCAAATAGCTAGCCCCTCCGTCGTGTCACATCGAGACAGGACCCGTAATTACTTTGCACTTGTATCCTCACCCTCAATTACTCCGAACTTGTCTTCTCACCCTCACACGACTTGCGCTGACCCCTCCTTACAAATCCTAAGCAAATACGCCACTGGTCGGGCCATTAATCAGAGACAATAGCCTGCCTTAACATAATTATTTTGGGACAGGCTACTCGCCCACGTCCTGCGCTTCGGATTCTCCATCCCAAGTCAACAAGCCGACGGTCAAGCCCATTAACCAGACACAATGCCTTTCCTAAACCGATACATCTTGCGGCAGGCAACCCTGCATGTGCCCTGCTTTGCTTTACAAATCCTAAGTACACATTGCAACTTCCTGTGCCGGCCAAGACCATTAATCCGAAACAAATATCTTGCTGCTCTGTATTGTCACATCGAGACAGGACCCGTAATTACTTTGCACTTGCATCTTCACCCCCCACATGTGCGGTGTTCCAAGACAATGCATTCCCTCAATGCATTACAATATATACTCTGTTATAGATACGAATACAAATTATTTTAAGTTTTAATCGTTTAAGTTTAAGTAAAAGACTGTTATTAAGAATTTTATGTAATTTATATATCATTGGAAATCAAATACAACAGTTTGATGTTTATGAAATTAAGGTTACTTTGTATGTGCAAAATTACAGAGGTAATTATTTTTTTATGACTGTATGCGTTATATTAACCAAAGTTGAACATATTATTTAATGTTATGATTTTCGTAAATATGTTTGAAATTTATAGATCTATAATTTGATTTGTGTTCTTTTGATCTAGTAATCAATAATATATGTAAGTCAATAATATATACGCATATTATATATACACTCTGTTACATGACGAATACAATATATTTTAAGTTTTCTTCGTTTAAGTTTTAAGTAAAAGACGATTATTAATATTATGTAATTTAAACAACATTGGGAAACAAATACAATTACTACTGCAGTTAGGTGTGAGGTATTAAAAATAAATCTATAATTTTAAAAATATATATAATTGAATGTGACATACGATTTTCGTCAGCTATTATTAATTTTCTCATAAGAAAACAGTCAGACCCATTCAGACGAAATATTTTACTGTTGTTCTATTGACCGGTGACATGGTTCTCAGAGATATCAAACTGCCATACGTCAAGTAGAAATAATATTGAGGACAATATAATTCCTTGATTTTGTTTGATTTACCTAAGGAAACGGTGTGACCGATTTCAGTGCAACTATTTTCTTGTTTTATAGAGCAGTACCACGTTTTAGAGCAACATCTAACTGCCACATACCATATTGAGATTACGTGGATAACTTCCGAAAAGATGATTTTTAACTGCTTTTCTTAGAATAGTTGAATAACTGAGCTTATCTTCAGTTGTTATTGTGCCGTGACGTCTCCTGAAGACACCCTGACACTGGATGCACACAGACTGCACCCTCATCCGATGCGCAGACGCTATAGAGCAACAGCGCCAACCTTGGCAAGACCAACAGCCGATGCTCTTCTATTTCTTCTTTGGCCGCTGCCAGGAACCGCACAGTTTACTTCTACATCTTCTAATGTAGCACAGTTTCCCTTCGTCTTCCTCTATGTGACTATTTCTCCGTGTTATTGTACTTTGTGTGGTTTTTATTATTATATTATTTATATATTAAATAGAGATTAAATCAAAAGAAAGTTTATATGTTTCAAAGGATCCTTATTTTCTATAGATACACTGCGCGTTAACATTATCCGCCATTTTTAACCCTCCGTTAGCCACGCCCCCTAAAATGACGCGGTAAGTCGCGCAAGGTCCAGGAGACCTAAAGTTAACTAATTCATTGCTGATCACTTTTCTGAATCAATTATTTTGAATCTTATTACAGAAATTTAGCATAAGCATTAAAGACACATACATAATTAATACATCCAATTTTAGTCTGGTTTAATTATCACTTGCCATTTTATTAAAAAGAATATCTATTACCTAAAACATTCTAATTTTCTAATATCACGATATCCATTAGAATTAGAATAACAAAATACTGAGAGTCTAATTTAGTAAACCAAACATCAGTTGCATGCAAGATAGATAAACACTTCCAGAGTACTTGAAATATAATTGTTTAAAAGTGCAGTTAGGTATTTATATGATTTATTATTATTGATTTCTAAAGTATTCTATTTTTGTATAAATGTTGATGGAATCCTCGTAACGAATATTTGTATACATTATTTAAATTATTACATTTTTGGTAAAATAAATACATTAATCAGTCGGTTATAATTTTTTGACAAGGTATTATTGGCAAATTATTTTTGTGTGTATAGGAAAACACAAAAAACTTTAACACTTTTCACAGGCATATTTTGTTTTAAAAAAATTTCTATTTCCTTGAAACATGCCCGAAGTGTTTTCTAAATCTCGTTCGACATTTTCATGATCCGTATCTGACTCATCAGACCTAGTACCTTTAATATCTTCAGTTACCGATTTGATTCATGATTCTTCAATATCGTCGTCTGGTACAACAGTTGTCGCATAAGTATCTTCTTGTGAAAGAAGACAACGAATTTCGCCTATATCTTGAGGATTATTCAAGTTGTATATATTGTTATTAATTTTCCACAATTTTTCACAAACAGAAAAACGGAAAGTTGTAATAAAAAACCACAAATATAATATTCACTACTGACTAAAAAATTTACGTATCAAAAGAGAAATATTTGATTCTAAAAATGAATAATCGTCAATGATTTTTACGAAAAGGAAGTATATCATCACTCCGTACTACTACGGCAAGGTCCAGAAAAAAAACTGATGCGCGTGGTCGCAGTAGGTCACTTGGGCCGAATATACGCTACTACCTTATTCATTTTCCGATAAACTACGGTAGCCTTTTGAGTTTGGTCTTGGCACATTATAGTAAACATATTCCTCTGAGATGTCACAAAAGTTCATCCCTATATCCGACCTGGCTCTGGAGATAATAAAGAAATTAAATTGATGCGCGACTAACGAAGGGTTAAAGTTAAAACTGTCCAATTTACTTTTCACTTCAAGGGACATGAGTAAAATTGTAGTTTACAGTACGCGAGAAAAAATTCCATCTTATAGAAGAAAGAAACATTTTTTAACTTGTTACTGTTACAAGCGTTGCATGTAACGCTCTAGTGAATATGGCTGGACCCTATCACCAGACATATTTTATCGAATGTTAGCCATAACGTTAATATTAATTATTTCGCACATGAAGGACATGCACAGGCACAGGCACAGATGTACATGACTGCAATACTTACTGGAGTAGCACGTGATGTATCTGGTACGTTGCAGAGGCGGGTACCATGTAGTCCCTAAGGTATGAAAGCAAGGCCAGACAGCTCCCTGAAATAGTTTATTTTCACATTGCACCCACTTAACATTATAAATTAAATAACATTTAAAATCCCATTTCATAAAAATAATACATGAGATAATTGTTATAAATGTATTTTATAAAATCTCTTTGTACCAGAATTGTTTGAACAACGCTTTGCCTTCTTGGTATTTACAATAATAAATATTCTTGCAGTATTAGAATTTCCAAAAAGAATTTTGTTTAAAAATACATTAAAAAAACTTTTTCTAGGGCTTAAATGAAATAAACGTCAATTTCAAAACATCAAAACAATTTTATCCTCGGCATAAGATTTACAGCGCTGCAAATATTACGACAACGATTATGCCTTAATTAACCTCACTAAACGGCTTACTTTAATAAAGAGTACTTTCACAATTTGTTATAATTAGTAGAATTAAATAACGTAACCATAGACCCTACACACAATTAGCCCTTCAGTGCATAGTGTAAGATGTATGCAACATAACTTTTAGTATCACCCTAGAGACATCTACTGGTTGCTAAGAGCTAAATTGTGATGCAGTTATGAAACCACATGCACTTAAAGAAATGTGAAATTTTTGGCATCCGTCAACATGTTAAAACATGCCTGTCCTAGCTTTCTGTGAGTCAACCCCTCAACACAGATTTTTCTACCCGCCGGATAATTTCAGAATATTTATTTTCTGTTTTCTTTTGAATTTTTTTTTGAAGAACGAAAAGTTAAGCGTCATTTTCAGGGTATTATTATTGCACTAAAATAATAATTATCCAAGTTATGTGAATTATTGAAAAATCACAATTATATTTGTTGAATATATGCAACACCATGACCCAAATTGACTTTGGTTCGTTTGATATTTTTTTGGTTATTTTTTCCGTATTGTATTCACAAAAATACATATTAAAAATTGAGTTTAACAAATACATAAAAATCACTGCGGCCGGAAATCAAAATGACCACTCTTGACGTTTGAGAGGTTGCGTGGGACCTCGAACGGTGTCTCATGTTCAAGACAGTTCCTGTCGCGGTTGTTTTGGTCTCTGCGTTACTTACCTGACACGTTTGGACTTTAGGAATTTTATAGCATGCAGCACCTTTGTCTGTATTCTCGCTCGTTTGGACACAATTGAGCTCATAGTTTTGCACATTTTTATTGTAACCTTTCTTGTGGATAAAAAATTAAACGCATCGTGGAACTAAGATTATAAAAGGGAATTAAACTGAAAACTTAGGAAAAGAAATTAGCACCCCGTGAGTTTTACCTAACTCTTCTAACTACCCTTGTACTGGGGTAAAGTATATTATTTGTATTATGACAGTTTGTGGTATATCATAGATTTTGCTCCAATAATTTATTGAATTAAATATATATCATTTGCGTGTGCAGATGTGTACATCTTGCATTTATTTATTTGTTGGTAATAATTAGAACACATTTTGAGTCTTCCATCTATTTTGCAATTTACAGTTTCGGCGTGAATTTTGTGCGGTTGTTCTCCCCTCCTACTTTCTTAAAATTAAATTAATAAAAATTAATACTACCTTACTTTCCTGATAAATTTAATATAAGAAACAATTACAAAGAAAATAATTTAAACATAGATTAAAGTCTCGACGCTACTTCGCGACTTTCTCTAATAGCATTTGATCATATCATGTTAACTAAAGCACAGATCCAAAACCAAGTATACATTCCGAAATACCAAAGAACTTACATTAAGATGTTATATAATTTGTTGACATTTTCGGTTTCAAGTTTAATATTGACAATATTTGAGTGATTTTTAATAATGACATTTCTCTGTTATTCTTTCCCTGTCTAATATCGTGTCCTTTTAAAAATCAAATTGGGGATTATATTATTAGCAGTGTTCAGTAATCGGATTGTGTTTGCTGGTTGCAAGCTTGACATTAGACTGAAGTTCTTTAATCCTCGTAATCAATGCCCTTCTAGTTTGTCCGATGTTACTTGAACTGCAATTAGTACAATCAATTTTATAATCTACATTACTTGTGTTGAAACATTGTTAAGATATTTATGCCCTTTAATAAACTAGAAAACGAAGGTTTATGTTTATAAATAACATAAAAATGGAAACTTTTAAATATATGTATTAGATGGTACGAAAAAGTACAACCATATGGTAACACAATGTATTAAAACTATCAATTTGCTTTGGTAGGCATGAGATGAATCTTAGATAATATAATGTTATGTATTTATACATATAACTAATAGGATAGTGATTAAACAGTCAAATGAATTTTAAATAATTAAGATTTTCAATATGATAGACTTTGCCAGACAATAAAACTAAATTGTATACTATTGCTCGTTTACGAGTAATAGGATTATCTTATAACAAAAATTCAGAGGTCGGCCTGAAAAGGTTGGTTTATGGTACCTATAAAAGTTTAGACAATGATTATGACTGGAAATGGAAACCTCTAGAAGAATAATAGAACTATATTGTTCACACTCGTAAGTGTAAATGCTGATTATGACCATTTAATACCATTTACATTTTTGGGCATTCGGTAAGAGTTGTCCGCTATTCCCATTGGAATAGTCAGCCAGTTGCATCCTAAACTGGTCGAGGCACGGAGAAGGGAATGCTGCGTCCCCACAGAAAACTCCTCTCCCGCTATCGGAAGGGTGTGAGACAAGTACCCAATGCCCGACCTACCTGATGCAGGTTTTTTTAGGGTTTTTCCTGCATTACTTTTTGGCGAATGCCGGGTAGGATCATTAAAATATAGGCCAGGGGCCCTAGTTAACCCTTGGCTACCTTCCTGTACCCTTCCGCATCCCCCCTTTCAACGTGGATTACCCTCATGTAGTCTGTTGCCCTGAAAAAAAAACTCATTCATACAGTTACCAGCTGTGTGCCCCGCGTTTCCCGAGTATTTATTTATATAAGCTCGAAAAAGTATTAAATTCTACATTAATCTACTGGCCAATATGTGATTTAACCTAACTATTCAGTCCAGACGGAACGTTAATATCATCAGAACCACTCTCCTTCCCTGTGACTTTAGAGAAGAACAAATACTCCCAATACCAAATAATAAAAATAGTCTTAGTGTTTTAAGAGCTTCAAAAATACTCCCGGTATCTTTAGAAAAACAAAAATACAGACGGTATCTTATGTAAGTCAAAAATATTTTCTTTAGATGAAGAGAATCAGACATATTCCGTTTAGTCTAAGGAGGACAAAATTACAGTCTAAAATACTCCAGGTAAAATTTAAGAGGTTCCGAAATATACCGGTACTTAAAGAGTGAAAAATACTCGCTGTAATTTAGAACTTCTTTAAAATGCCACTTCCACCTCTGTAGGCGTTGGTAGTATTATACTGATGCAGTGTTTGTTTCGTATAGTTAGTAACATCTGTACAGAATTTGTCAGAATTCGATACACGTGTTTTGTTTAAGATTGTATGCAGAACAATGTTTTTCCCTTCTATCTCCACTCCTTTGGGTTAATGTTCAATTTAACGGGCAAATTGAATGCCATAATTCAACACCGCAACATCTATAACCCTGGATTCGACACCAAACTCGGCTGTTTTCACGTTATTTTACGGTACGCCCCTCCATCCTTTCCCCATCCCATGACGAAAAGGGTGAAATTATACTCAAAAACCATCGGCAGAACACTGTAAATCTCACTGACCCCGAAAAATATATTTTCTCGGCCTTTTATGTGTTTTAAAATTTACGGCCCCTCTCATTCCCTCCCCACGAGTATTCGTCGTGTATTATCCCCACAATGTTCGTTTCCATGTCGAAATGAACACGCGTACAATATTTGGTCGAAATTTCTCCACGCGTTTAGATTTGTTTGAGGAACATACACACATACAATCAATTTTATTTACTAGCAGATAAGTAATTCTATAACTACGGCGGAAATATATGCCATATATATGGAAACAATACGAAGCATGGAAGAACCAAACAAAAACAATTTAATCCTAACAGACTCCCTAACTGCAATAAATGTAATACCCAGCCAAAATATATGGAATGGTACCGTCAATAAAATCAGAGAAAACCTTATGGCTATCCTAAATAGAAATAATAATATAATGATAGGATGGATACCGACACACAAGGTAATAGAAAGGCGGACAAATGTGCGAAGATGGAGGCATCACAATAGAAGAATATAAACAATAGTCCAATATGCACTAAAAATGATGGGGGACAAGCCTATGTCAGAATACTGGAGGAAAAATGGTACAAGTGTAGAAGAGGAAGGATTGAAAGAATTTTTCACAAGGAAGTCGACAACTACAAGGAAATATCCTGCGCTGGCAATCTGTCACGGAGACAGCAGGTGGTTGTTGCTAGGTTAAGAACTCTCCATTCTATTCTCTCGATCACCGCAACCTACATGTGACTTATGTCAGGCTGCCCTGGACGATCCAGCATATCCTCTACGACTGCCCAAAGCACGACAGGACTAGAAGAGCCACAATTCAGAAATACACGACAAGGGACGGTATGTACCTCTGCAGCGGGAATAAATAACCTACTAAAGTTTAGCATGAAAACCGGCATTCAAGATCTAATCTAAATAGACAATGAATCTGAGACTAAGAATAAAATGTATGGATAATATGAATTAATGATAATAATTTCATGTAGTAGGTATGGAAAGTCGCCAATGACTTTTATGCTGACGCGACTATAAACAATAAAACAGAAAGATAAATAACAGTGCAAAGAAATTAACACATAACAGTGATAAGTTATTGCTGTTACAGAAAAGTGCAAAGTAGTGTCGAAATGTGCACCTATATTTAAATAATTTTCTGTGTAATTGTTCCTCATATTAACTCACTAAAACTATAGTCGTATTAATTTTCATTAACTGAATCAGATATTTAATCTATATAAGAGGGTGACCCAATAGGTAATGCCTCCTATATTTTTCTCTTTTATTTTTCAATACAATTAAATGAAATTTACACAGCATAAACCCAAAACATTAAAGTTTCACTTTGGAATACAGTCTCCGACCAGTCTTTGTCCACCTTTAAACAATGTCAAGTATTTTATTGAGATGGAGTCACTGCAGTAACCGGCCTGTCGCTTCGCTTTTCAACAGCCAACGGTGTTTGCCCTTCAGCTTCGTTACAGCGACGAATCCATCGCCGAACAGTGCTGACGTCCACTGTTGCATCATCATACACATTATACAGCCTTTCATGAATGCTAATGGGCGTTTCACCTTCCGCGTTAAAGAATTCAATCACAGGACGCTGTTTAATACGTATGTCAATGCCAGACATTTTGCAAGAGGGTGCAGCGCTGCCACCAGTTGACTTAGGAAGTTCTGACTGTAGTGGATTGATGAAGAATGTTTGAGTAATTCCACCAAATGTAAGATTTTCACATAACGAACTTATTTAAGGAGGAGAAAAATAGGATGCATTACTTATTGAACCATCATCGATATATATTAAATTTGATTACGCTTATTTTTCGACGAACTCAATTCAGTTCCTCATTTAAACGTACTTAACGAATCCGATATGACATTACAATTATTCAGTCTTCTTTTGCCAACAGTTGCAACATCATTAACGGATGGTTATTAACGTGACAAACATGAACCAATTTACATTTATAAGCGACTACTTTCCGGTCAACTTTGAGGTTCTCATGAGGTGTTCACTTACAAGTAATACTCATGTAACAAAAACAATAATCTAAACGTATTATCATATTTTAAAGCCTGTAGAAATGTTTAGTGAATTTATATTAAACATTAATATCTTCGTTGAGTAATTATTTTGCCCTTGACAGTCAAGTCGACGATGGAATAATTTCTTGGTACTACACACATTATTACGCGAAAAATGAATTATCTCTATTTCTAACACTTTAATAGTCATCGATAAGCGATAACATTTTGTTATCGTTTTGTATTTCCAATTTCCGTATCAGTTTCCTTAGAGAATTGAGAAACACACTTTCCTAAAACTTTCGTTACCATTTTATATCTATTAAACCCATTGCCACATTCATTGTACTATTGTTGGGGTTTTGTTAAAAATGTACATATGTGACATGACCTTCGCCAGTAATTCGTAGAGATATATAGACCGTAAATATTATTTTGAATTGCAATTAACCCTCCGTTAGTCGCGCTAGGTACAAGGGACCTAAACTTAACTACTCCGTTTCTAAAAACTTTTCTGAATCAACCATTTTGAATCTATTCACAGACATGTAACATACGATTTTTAGACACTGTAGTGGTAGGTTTTTTTTAAAATGATGAATTAAGAGGATATTTTACAGAATTTAATAATCATTTAACTGGACATGGACAATTCAAATTAAAATACCAAATACAGTGCCGGGCAAAACAATCTGATCCCTTCATCCCAAGTTAAACGTGGTCTACGGTATTTCCCCCAGGCGCGTCAAGTATTGCCACACTTGGCAGTTACCTTGCGTTGATGTCTGGCACCCTCGATCTCTCCGAGTCCTCTGGAAACTGCAAGTTTTGGGCTGTACGTCCGTCAGTCTCTCTATATTTTATTTACAAGCCCCTCGCTGGATGTGAAATATCGATTGTCTCGATCATCTAAGGATCGATCTTTCCTGAACCAAGAAATGGGATTGGTTCAGGCAGTCACGTGGTTAATTCAATTTCTGTGATTTTCAGAGAGACGTTTCACACGGTGCGACAGTCCAGGTAACTTTCGAGGGTCAACAGCCTACGTGCCTAAGCCCAGACCAAAGGAATTATCTACCCGCCTCGGCGGCGCCTGGTCACATTCCACCTTGCAAAGCTCTCAACACTTGCTAAAATCTAATTATATAAAAATGAAATATATATATATATATATATATATATATATGTATCAATAATAAAACTATCGCGCTACAACACATATATATACGTAATTAATACTTCCAATTACAGTCTTGTTTCATTAAAACTTGCCATTTTATTCAAAATATCTGTTAAAGAAAATATCCTATCAAAAAATTTAATTTTCTAATATCACAATATCCTTTAGAATTATAATCATAAAATATTGAGACAAGCAATAGTTATTTGCCGGATAACGAAACACTTACAGAGATCTATAAATGCAGTTAGTTATTTATATCATTAATTTTAATTGAGTTTTTAAAGAAGCCTATTCGAATTTTTGTGAAAACGCTGATGAAACGTTCATAAATAATATTTGTATACATAATATGATTCTAAATAATTACATTTTTAGTAAAATAAATACTTTATTCGGAGTTCATTTCACTTTTTCATTATTTTGGACAAGGCATTTTTAACCATTTTTTTGTGGGTATACACAAAAAATTTCACACTTTTCACAACAATATTGTGTTTTACATTGTTTTTCAGTTCCTTGAAAAATGGCGAGCATTTTTTTTGGTATAAATCTAGTTCGTATTTTCATGATCCGTATCCGAGTCACGGAACTTGTTCCTAAAATGTCTTCAGTTTCCGATTCATCTGATGATATTCTTCAATATCGTCGCCTTGAAAAATATTTGCGTCATAATTATCTTCTTCTAAAAGAAGACGATGAATTTCATGCACATTTTGAGGATATTTCAAGTTGTATATATTAGGCCCCCTGTTGTATTTGTTGTTCACCTCTGATCTCCCAACGGTCAAAAATATTGTCCTAGGAACGTTTGTAGATGATACTGTGATTCTAACCTCACATTCGGATATAAACAAGGCTTCATCACTCATTTAAAAATATATTAACTTACTTCAAGTGTGGCTTCAGAAATGGAGAATAAAAATAAATGAAAAAAAAGTCGTCTCACGTGACGTTTACATTATGTAAAAAACATTGGCCACCTATCTTTATAAACAACTCAGAGATACCTAAATCACCCTCTGTCAAATATTTGGGTTTACATCTCGATAGCAAACTCAATTGGAAAATCCACATAACCAAGAAAAGAAAACAAATGGATATTAAACAAAAAGGAATGTAGGACGCAAGTCACACCTCTCCATAGAAAATAAACTACTACTATATAAAACCATAACTATACCAATATGGACCTACGGGATAGAATTATGGGGATGTGCGTGTAAGTCAAATACTGCAATACTCCAAAGTTGCCAGTCTAAAATATTAAGAGCCATCGTCAACGTCCCCTGGTACATAACAAATGAACAATTACACAATGACTTAAAAATATCAACTGTTTTGTAAACTGCCCATCAAAACAGTGTTAGTCACCACGAAAAGCTTAAATCACATTCAAATCCATTATTACAACCACTACTAGAAAATGATGTAACAAGAAGACAGAAAATAAAATGGCCAGCACATCTCTAGACAAGATTTAGAAGTTCTCTTCGCTGGATGGGATCTCATCATGCCATAATGTATAATATGTAAATAACATGTCAAAGCTACCACATTAGTTTATAGATTAAAATGCAATCTGATTGCTGATAAATATAATATTAAATATATATATATAAATATATTGTAATGCATTGAGGGAATTCATTGTTTCGGATTAATGGTCTTGGCCGTCACAGGAAGTGGCAATGTGTACTTAGGATCAGTATGAAGGAGTCAGGGCAAGGCACATGCGCGGGTGGCCTGTCGCAAGATAAATCTGTTTAGCAAAGGCATTGTGTTCTGATTAATGGGCTGGACCATCGGCGTGTTGACTTAGGATGAGGGTGCAGTTGGGCGGTCTGAAGAATTTTAGAACAGCGCACGTGTGAATGCGGGGGGATGAGGATACAAGTGCAAAGTAATTACGGGTCCTGTCTCGGTGTTACAAGACAGAGCGGCTGGATATTTTGCTAGCTAAGGAACAGCAGCTGCAGAGTGTAAATCTCAGTAATGGAGAAACTGTCAACGAGCAGTTGCAACGTAGTTTTGGGGACAAAAGAAGAGAGGAGGGACGGTCATATATATAAAGAGAAGAGAAGATTTTGGAAGTTAGTTGAGTGTGGAGCTAGGAGGTGAAAAGTTGAGTCTTGGAGTTGAGTGTTGGCTGTGGAGGCGTACGGCGAGCACCGAGTATGGAGAGATTTTGCAGCCTGCGAGAGAAATAGAAAATTTATGTCAACGATAAACATTTTTGTATGCAGAAGTTCAATCTGTTGTAATATCAAAATTTGACCACTGTCTTCGATGGTAGGAGACCAGGACACAGCATCCAGCGTCGAGTAGTTTCAGCACGAGCAAGTGGGATGTCCTGCACCGAGTATGGAGAATCAGCTATCGTCGAACCAATAATAGGTGTTAGAGTCAGTGTGTCAACGTCCAGTCTATAAAGTGTGTGTGTGTAATGAACGAGCCAAATGTTCCTGAGTAATCGTGAGTTGAAATTTATGGTATTAATATGTGTAAACGGAATTAAAAGATACAGTCAGAAATCGTTCTCTTCTTTTGGTTAATAAAATAAACTCTTTTAAATTTAGAATCAATCTGGTAATTCTAATTTCGTTAATAAGTTTCGTCGATGTCTAGACGATTAAATATTTCTGTTTGATTTAAAGATAAATGTTGGGTTCTTTGATTATTTAAGTGTTCTGTCCGTTATCAAACCCAGTAAAGACCCATGAGAGAAAGAGATATTTTTTATAATATTAAATTGTATAATTGTAAATTCTGATAATTTTTAATAAAATTTGTTTGTTCGTTAAAATATAAAATCTTTTTATTTTGACGACCAGTTGATTATTACAATATATATATTCTCATTTTCCGCAATTGTTCACAATTAAAAAACGGAAAGTTGTAATACAAAACCACAAATATAATATCCACTTTCATCACTACAAATTTAAATATCAAAAGAAAAATATTTGATTGAAAAACAGAATAATCTTCAATGTTTTTTTTCCGTATTTAGCGCCAATTACGAGAAAAATACTAACACGAGTCGACGCAGTAGTCCCCTAGGAGCTAAAATACGTTTATTCCGTATTTAAACGTCATTTTCCGAGAAACTACGGTTGTTTTGTGGAGTGTGGCCTTGGCAGAAAATTGTAAACACGTTTCTCGGAGAAGTCATAAAAGTTCATCCGTGTATCTGTCGTGGTTCCGGAGATAACGAAGAAATTAAACTGCGTCAGTCCCCTGGACCTAACGTTACAATACAAGTTATTGGTATAATTTTAATCCTGTAGAGGACGAAAAATTCAGGATATTATTTTAGTAATTAAAATTAATTTCAAACAAAAATTTTTGCGTATCAGAAATTACCAATGTAAGAATATTTATTTTAATGATGGTTCTACTATACTGAAAATGCTAATTTTTGTAGTGATATAAGGTATGATTATTGGAACTAATTTGAGGTTCTTATGTACCATCCATTATCCTCTTTTTGCTCTACGTGGAAAATCAAGGTGTGGCCTTTGGGATTTCAGCATTCGATAACGGGTTCTTCACCTCGTCCTTACAGAAACCACATGACTCGGAAGAATGCGAGGGGGTTGGTCGATTATAATAATATACGCCTTAAACTTGATTGAACGATAATTATCATACACACCATTAAGGACGGTATTTGCTATTAAATAATGCAAGTAAATTAATGTTAAGAGGGACACGGTGATCGTGTATCAGGGACAGTTCTCCGATTCAGTATAATTTCTGATTTCCTTGAAGAAATGACACGTAGTAGATAAGTAAATATATCTTGAAGGATGAAATTTTTAGGAAACGTCGACTGAGAAAGCGTTTCGAAATTACTTCGCAAACTGCAGCACGTCAGTTGCCAAACACTTGCAAAACACTAAACCTTCCAATTTTCTGTTAGCTATTCGACGTCCACTTAACGCCGCGATTTACCTGCATAGTCAAATTACTGTGATGAAAGAAAAATCTCACAAGAATCGTACCACGAATACGTTGAGAGAACTTCTGATGATCTGATTCGAGAAAATTCGCGACATTAACTGAATTATTATTTTTCAATACATCAATGAAATATTGAAATATTATCCAGCATTACAGTATTTATAAAACACGAATATCGTGACGATATATACTATTTATACGTGAATCAATATAGTTATCTTCAATAGTTCTATTTAACACCAGGAAAAATTTATTATCCATGGCTAATTTCACACTATAAAGTGAATCATTTAACATATGAATAACTTTATTAAATTAATTAAAGTCAAATACAATTATTTATGGTCATTTCTTCTTCTAATAAATAAAATGGCCTGTAAGTGTGTGTATCTTCCCTATGAAAATCTACACGTGTGGATAAAATATAAAATTTCGTACACATATTCCTTGCGACCAGAAAACAAACGCTAGGGGTAAGGCACGTCTACCACCCCCAGGGGCGGGAATTGAAATTTACAAGCATGCTCAAACGGTCGATATTTGCGTCAGATAAATACTTTTCAGGGTCAAAGATATGGATAGAATTTCTACCGATATTGATTGTGTATAATTTCAATTCCTTTCAGCATGGGATCAGAGCACCCATAGGATTGGGGGAGGAGGGGAATTACAAGAAAATAACGCGTAAACAGTCAAGTCAAATCCAGGGTTATGGATGTCACTAATATTAATTATGACATTCTATTTGCCGTTTATCCCCCAGGGGCGGGGTTGAAAATTTTTAAAAATGTACACAACCGACAAATATCGCATAAATAATTTTCGGGGTCACTGAGATTGATAATACTTCAACTGATGTTGTTTTTGTATAATTTCATTCATTTTAGGCATGTGGGGTAGGGGTGGAGGGGCGTTACAAGAAAATAACGCGTAAACAACGGCAATAATGGCAACACCTGGCACATGGCTAGTAAATAATAAAATTGGTGTTTAATGAAAAATTACAATATTTTCATATAAACATTTATTTAGATAAATACATAGCCAAAGAACGGACAAAATGAAGTGATAACATAAATATCACACACCTGCAGGTGTAGCTGGCGTCTTCCGAGAAAACTTGACGAGCGATGGTGTTGGCTTTGGCGGGAAGGAAAGGATCCTTCCCGTTAGAGGAAAAGATCATGTGAAAGGACCAAGGGGGGAGTTTTGTCCACCACCGACAAAATCCACGAGAAACCAATATATTTTTAGTTAGCGTTGGAACAGTCGTTGCAGAGGAGAGAAAGAAGTAGTGATTGAAGGGTCTAGTAGAACTCGTGGGCTGTCTTCGAACAGACGTTGTCGAGGAGGGAGAAGGAGATAAAGTACAGTTGTTCCAGAAAATCCTGGAGGGAGACGAGTACGAGTGTGCAGCCGAACCACCTCCACTAATCTATAGTGTCTACAAGCAGCCTGACGCTGTACCAGAGCCTGAGATCACCCGACGGCGTACATTCCTCAGCGCAGTCCACGCCAGGGATAAACTACTATATCACTATGCAAGACTTGTATGACTTTGTGTCATCAGATTGATTTTACAGATTACCTTTGTCCCTTATGAGAAATACTCTCATATTTCTCTTTCTCCTGTTTTTGTTATTATTAAAGCCCGAGTTATACATTAAGATAAGCTGGAAAAGAACCTCCATTAATTTGTACACCACCAATCCTATTTGTTAATATTATATATATTAAATCCTTGTAAATTCAGTCCTATAATTAGATCCCGTCCATTTCCTTTGTTAGTAAGTACAGGCTTTCGTCAGGTGATTAAAACGAAAGACCCGCACAGACGTATTATATTTCAATGACAAATTTGCGAGGCACGTTCAGCATACATTTATATATATTGTAATGCATTGAGGGAATGCATTGTTTTGGAATAGCGCACATGTGGGGGTGAGGATGCACGTGCAAAGTAATTACGGGTCCTGTCTCGATGTGACAAGACAGAGCGACTGAAGAATTTTCTGAACAGAGCACATGTGGGGGTGAGGATGCAAGTGCAAAGTAATTACGGATCCTGTCTCGATGTGACAAGGCAGAGCGGCAAGATATTTGTTTCGGATTAATGGTCTTGGCCGGGACAGGAAGTGGCAATGTGTACTTAGGATTTGTAAAGCAGGGCAAGGGACACGCGCAGGTGGCCGGTCGCAAGATGTATCGGTTTAGGAAAGGCATTGTGTCTGGTTAATGGGCTTGACCATCGACTTGTTGACTTGGGATCAAAGCGGTCAGAAGAATCTCCGAACAGCGCACATGTGGGGGTGAGAATACAAGTGCAAAGTAATTACGGGTCCTGTCTCGATATGACAAGACAGAGCGGCTGGATATTTTCTAAGTGGGGAGCAGCAGTCGCAGAGTGTAAATATCGGAGTAATGGAGAAACTGTCAATGCAATTGCGACGTAGTCTTCGAACAAAGCAGAAGATAGAAGGGGCGGTCATATATATAAAGGGAGGATAAGAATTTGTAAGGCAGTCGAGGAATTGGAGTCGAGGAGTCGAGGAGTTGGAGCTAGTCGGAGTGGAGTGTCAGAGCGGAAGGGGAGCTGTGAGCACCCACTATGGAGAAAGAATGCAGCCTGCGAGAGAAATAGCAAATTTATGTCAACGATAAACATTTTTGTATGCAGAAGTTCAATCTGTAGTAATATCAAAATTTGACCACTGTCTTCGATGGTAGGAGACCAGGACACAGCATCCAGCGTCGAGTAGTTTCACCACGAGCAACTGGGATGTCCTTCACCGAGTATGGAGAATCAGCTATCGTCGAACCAATAATATGTGTTAGAGTCAGTGTGTAAACGTCCAGTCTAGAAAGTGTGTGTGTAATGAACGAGCCAAATGTTCCTGAGTAATCGTGAGTTGAAATTTATGGTATTAATATGTGTAAACGGAATTAAAAGATACAGTCAGATATCGTTCTCTTCTTTTTGTTAATAAAATAAACTCTTTTAAATTTAGAATCAATCTGGTAATTCTAAGTTCGTTAATAAGTCCGTCCATGTCTAGACGATTAAATACTTATGTTTAATTTAAAGATAAATGTTGGGTTCTTTGATTATTTAAGTGTTCTGTCCGTTATCAAACCCAGTAAAGACCCATGAAAAAAAGAGATGCTTTTTATAATATTAAATGTATAAATGATAATTTTTGGAAAATAAATTGTTTGTTTGTTAAAATATAAATCTAATTTTTTTTATTTCGACCCACGTTGTGTTTAATACAATATATATATATATATATATATATATATATATATTTACTTACATATATTGTAATACCAATTAATTAGGACTTTAATTGTTTGGACATAAAATTTAAATTGTTTGAGAAATCCATTATACCGGCAGGAGCTTCCAAAACAACAATAGTACCGAGCTTTGTTACTTTGTCGGAAAGTCAAAATGGCGTATACGCGCTAAAAGTCGAGACTACGATAGCTCAGTTGGTGACGGGACATTTCGGAGGACGGAACAAATGATTTTAGAGAGCAGAGACTAGCCGTCGTTTAATGTATTATTAAACAAAGTTCTGAGTTGAAGACAAAGTAAAACATTCACGGAAGTATTATCCCGTAAATATCGCGAAGTGAGCAGTATTTACGTATATCAGCAGCCAGGAAAGGAGTGCAGTTTGTACGTCTGTAGCCAGCCAGCAATAGTAAAGTTGCAGTTTAAGTCCCAAGCGGTAAAAAGACTAACAAATCTATGAATCACAGGATTCATGTAAGGCAAGCGGTCACCTGATAGCTGACAAAAAGGAGCATCATCCGAGTTCCTGGGAGCCTATCAAGGTGGACATCAAGAGTGTAAAATCTGGGGGCCAATATTAGAATCATCGTAAATTTTTTTGCAACAGTGTACTCCCGAAAACAAAAGGAATGCTGGAACCAGCTGGACAGATGTGAGTAACAAAATACAAAATTAGTGATTTATGTAAACGTCATTAAAGGATAGAAGTCAGATTTAGTTCTATTTTAATTGTCAAGTTAATTTATTTTCGTTTTAGTTTATTTCTATCGACGTATTGTTTAGGTAAATGTGATTTGTTTGTTAATAAGATTTTAAATCAAATTTTTGTGTCCATTATCAAACCCAGTGAAGGCCCTGAGAATTTAATATTTTAAATTGTAATTGTTTTTGAGTTATTGCCACAAAATAAATAAATATTTTGTTTGTTAATTTCGATCTTTTCATTTAATAAAAGCCTTCCATTTAATTATTACATTCTGACGCTTTACGTGAGGTAAATTCATTAATTAAAAATAAATTAAACCTACCTATTTATTTGTTTATTACATTTTGGCTACCACAACGTGGGGCAAATTTCATTTAATTAACGTCAGCTTATATATTTGATTATTACAATATATATATATATATATATATTAGAATAAATAGAAGCTTCTTTATGCCATTCTCGAGTAATTCTCCAACCAGCTCCTTCAGAATCTCTTTCTGCACCTGTTCATCAGTTGAAAATTAATTTCACCCATGTGTGTCTTGAGGGCGGCGTCAGGGAAATACGGGGGTGGTTACCAACATCCCAACGAAATGAGTCCAAGAGAGCTTTGGTGGCTTAGGCTGAGTGAGGACGGGCGTTGTCGTGCAACAAGCACACTCCTTTCGTCAGCATTACCCTCCTTTTGGTTTAAAGCTTCTTTTGAGTTCTCTTAGTTTCACAAATCGTTCTACATTGTCGGTCTTCCCCTGAAGCGGAAAGTCGAACAAAACTATGCATTTTCTGTTCCAAAACACTGATGCCATGATTTTTTGCCAGAACGTCGCCACTGGTCATAACACCTTCGGCTTAAACCGTTCTGATTCACGGAAATATTTCGGCAGGTGATATTCCTTCCATGTGTAGGAAGCGGATCTCAGCTCGTAGTGGGATTTCTTACCGACAACTTTCGCGCAACTGGACACTACAACGTGAGTTTACGTACTACCGTGTTTCTGCGATGCTCGCTCTGTCAGGAGATCTCCCTCTACTACCAACTCTTACAAAATAAAATATCCCAGCCCGTTATGGTCACAGTACACTTACTTTCTGAACATATTTTCACTAATGTCACGACGATATCACACGGTTTCAAGTAACGTGAGGGATTTTTCAGATATCATGTGTTTGGGGTGTGGAATACGTTCATAAATAAACTGTGGTTAATGCAGTCAGTTTACTTTCAACAGGATAATTGAGACAAATAACACAGCTATGTATTTACTTGTATTATTACACTTAAAATCTGATAAATTCTGTGAACTTGTTTTAAAGTAGCTACTCGTTATTAATACTAATTTTAAAAAATATACCATTACATATTGGTTTATAACGCTAAGACAATATTGATATTAGTATTTTACTTGTATTTAATTGTATGAGAACATGAAACAAGGGGGAAAGAACAGAAGAAATCAGTAGATATATAACAGGAAAAAAATAAGTGAATAAAAATAGAAACAAAAAAAGCTGAGAGGACCAAAGAAGAAGATAGATAAAAAACATTCATCTGGTATCCGTAGGTTAGGTACACTATTATATTAAACTGCTAATTCACTGAAACTGAGTCGACCGATCGAGTTGTAACTTGTCAACGTGTAAGAATACAGTCCATTATTGAGCCCAGTACACACGCAACACTACACAAAAATAATTCTTGTGTTACAGCCTGAGTCTCTTTGGTTTTGTCAGACGCCGTAGTGCTCATAATTTCTCAGAACGCTAGTTTCTGTGAGTAACTGTCCTAATTGCATGTACGACCGATTTCTAGGAATCATATCTCATACTATTGAAGTAGTTATCTCCTTCATAAAAAAACCCATTATCTATTTAAGATAACGAACCATAAATACTATGTCTTATAAACATTTCTTTGAAGACCTTTTGCTCATTTTGTCTTTGAGCCGGATGTTACTATAACGTTCTGACCAATCGATAACTGTTAAATGGATTCATGGAAATATATGTCAAAATATTTACAACACTCCTATTTGAATAAATATATATTTAAAAGGGCGAACATAATTATAAATTACTCTCCCGATTTAGTTTTGTACAAGTACTTGTTAACATATTTTCAGTAGCTTTTTGTATTTTGTTGCAATGGCACGTCAGCGTGTGCACGTTGTGTTGTAAATATGATTTCCCATTAATTTCTTTTTGGTAACAGGCTATATGAGGGTAATCCACATGGTGGCAACTCCCCTTTAATAGCATAGGAAGGGATTTAAAATGGGGGACGCGGAAGGGTAGAGGAAGGTAGCCAAGGGTTAACTAGGGCCCCCGGGCTATGGTTTAAGGATCCTACCCGGCAATTCGCCTAAAAGTGATGCAGCAAAAACCCTAGAAAAACCCTGCATTGAGTACTTGTCCCACGCTCTTCCGATAGCGGGAGAGGGGTTTGCTGTGGGGACGCAGCATTCCCTTCTCCGTGCCTCGACCACTTTAAGAGGCAGCTGGCCGACTGTTCCAATAGGAACAGCGAACAGCTCTTACCGCCAAGGTCTGCGACCCCGGAACATACACCTCTCAAAACTGGCCGAGGTGCCTCGGCATGTGGGAACCTTAGTTCAAAAAGCAAAGAGATGTGAAGGCATTCGCAAAGGTAGCCTCAGCCAGAGCCCTCTGGGAATTCTCTCGTAGGCTTCCTTTTCCGCCATTAATTATCTCAGTATTTTTGTACAAATACTCTTCGG
The DNA here is from genome assembly GCA_037074705.1 of Zhengitettix transpicula. NCBI lineage: Eukaryota > Metazoa > Arthropoda > Insecta > Orthoptera > Tetrigidae > Zhengitettix > Zhengitettix transpicula. The sequence goes on along the minus strand of CM073592.1, from coordinate 115,881,092 downwards.
GCCGTGTATAAACTGAACCGTTTCCGATGATGCAGCAAGCGTTCTAGCTGTAATGGCGCCACTGGACATCTTAGCTTAGGAATGCCTCAATAAATCAGAAGGAATAGAAAACACAGGAAAGTAATCAATAACAGAGTGGCAACGTCGGTGGATAGTCCTCAAAGGGACGATGGAGACACTATTTCATTCGTGACATCACAACACGGACATGGAGAAAACACGGAGAGGTAGATTATTATCTAACTCAACTCATGAAAGGCATGGATTTTTTCTAAATAGTGGAGAGGCTCATATGGTAAGGAGGACGAAGACGTTTTTCAAATGCCCTCATCCTGAAAATGTAAGAAATATTCTTAGAGACGAAGTAAATATGGAAATAACACCTTCCAATCTGGTTTCTGTGATGCTGGAGTCAGCAGACTAGTGGTCGGCGATCAGCAAACATTCCGCTATGGAGCTACGCAAAGTTTAAAAGGAAAATAGTGGAGAAAGAACCACAGCTAAGACTGCTTCCATCGGAGTAATACTTAATTGCAGTTTCCTAGGAAGCAGTAATTGGTCCTGACATCACCAAATCATTGATTTTCCACGACCTTTCGTCAACTGGCACTGTTGCCAACTTCAGGTATTCAAGTACTGTAATGCCCAAAGCCGCCATAGGGGATGTGGAGATAGGATTTTATAGCAGAGGTATCTTAGATAAATGGCTATTCTCAGGGTTTTAAACTCAAACATATCAACCCATCTGAGACATACGCTAGTATTTGGCATGTTGCTTCCCGTGAAGAAGGGAACGATGCCAGTTGCCAAAACGTCGTGGTAAATCGATGATTCACCAGGTTGACTGCCCGAGAAGACTTTGCGCAACAATTACACCGGGAGAAGCTCCGATCAGAAAAAATCTCAGTATCAATAACATATCAATAATTGTTTCAAATCGAATAATTCTATATATTTTTAGGCCGCTCAAAGCTACATAGCTATTTTTTTAGTTCACAGTGCGTCACATTCTATGGATACTAATGCTATATTTCTTTCTAAATGTGATTGAAGGGAAATGGTACACTTACTTTAATTATAAATCAAACCCAGTAACTTGTCCGAACGGATTGGGAAAGCCAAAATTTTGACAAGCAGCTATATACAGTGGCATGTTTAATATAATAGTCTACACGTGCCATCTTATCATAACGTCTCTTCCGCGTAGCGGACCTAAGTGGGCGCAGCTGTAAGAACGCTGAGTCTATTGAAGTCAGCACTTTAGGTCCCGTGAGTAACGATACCCACGGCAGCAGAAATCAACGTCTCTCTCGCATAGCGGACATAAGTGGGCGCAGCTGTCAGAACGCTGAGTCTAGTGAAGTCAGCAGCAATGCAGACGGCAGCAGAAATCTTCCTCTCTGTAAGAGCTCTCATTGGAGACTTAAAATCATCAGGGAGGGGGAAAGGAGTCTTCGAATTGTTCAGAGCTTCTTGGGAACGGCAGTCGTGATCAAACCTCCAGACGGGTCGGTGGCTCCTGGTGCTATCCGCCAGTTTGTCTTACTTTATTTTATTTCTAACTATTAAATCTCTTTATTCTTCATCAACTCTTATTTGACTGAAGTGCAGCGAAACACCAACCACTACGCCTAGGTTCAATTAGTTGAACCCGAAGCCTCACGTTACCGACTTTCCTATTTTCTGTTCTTAATTCTTCCTTTATCCTCTAGATCGGTAGCCATGTGAGCTAATGGAGGCATAGCTCGGTTGGTGAACGATCTATCTGGACTTCCCATTCCCAACTGCTGGAATGTTACATGGTGGCAGTGCTGGAATGTTACACATGTTAGATGAGGCACAGTTTCCTATTCTTCTGAGCAGGTGATGCCTCTATCCGTACGCAACCAATCAGTTTCACCTCGTTAGATCGTTGTTTTATGTTTATTCCGCGAGCATCGCGGTAACGTCTGATTTTCCTCCCCTCCTTCAATCTGCGCCGCAGCCTTCAATCCTAACTCGTGCTATAGTGTCTTGAAGTTTATTATAGCTTCACCTTAAACAATGTGTAATTATATTTATTTTCGCCAGATGTTTTTCAGTTGATAAAACCACGCCAGTTCAACATGACAATGCAAATTTTCTGTAGATATGTTTTTATTTGTAATTAAAACATAAAACGGTTTTTATTTTCTGTACACACAGTATATTTTTAACTGTCATAAAAAACATACCGGTTTGATTGATTAAAATAATTTTACAATATATTTCAGAAATGTACGTAATTATTTTTGTGGAAACCTCATGATTCGTAGTGCAGTTTTACAACAAAATTATACAAATGGCTCTTAACGTGGGGTAATAGAGTACAATCCAAACCGTTAACTTTATCTGCATACATGAAAATTACGTCAAGTGTTCTCTCGATTTCAAAGAACACTATTATTATTTAAATGAAACAATTTTTAAAGTCAAACGTCTTATATGAAGGGCGAATCTGCGAGACACACCACCGTTTTTATAACGGGCATAGGCCGAACTGAAGGGACCAATCGAAGCCCGCTGCTATATTATAGACTACCAAGTAATTGGCCAAGCACAAATTATAAGTCAAAAATCGAGCTTTTAACGTGTAGGTATGGACATACATAACGTATTAATCTACTTCGTAGCCGTTAAAGCAAGCTTATTATTATTATAAAAACGTCTTAATGCTTTACGATCGTTAATTAATATATTAAATTCCATGACTTCTCTGGCAGAGGATCGTTTAATATATTAAACAGATGTTTCTCTGTCGATATAGTGTACAAAAAAACCTATGTAGCATGGTTATTCACTCATAGATTTATGATTACAAGGGAAATCCATTACCACGTAATATTACGTCTGTAAATTTCGTCGCTCGTAAAGACTTAATTTAAATTGTTTAAATATAACATCATCATAATACTCTTCTTTTCACTGATCGTGGAAGGAAATATAATGATAATAATAATAAATATAGCCAAATACAAACAAAATAAGTAATAATATAAAACCACACAACGTTTCTGGAATCCTTGTCCCTTGGTTCAGGTGCTAAGAAGAGCCTAGAGACACTCAACTGCACTCGTCAGTCGACAAAACTCAAAAGAAAATATAATGAGTATAATGGATAAACCATAAAATACTATAGTGGATTTACTGAAAGTAATTTGGAGCCAATGTAAAAGAATTGATTTATTTAAATGGGATTATAATCTGACCTGTATTAATAAGATTATGTGTGGTTAATAAAGTCAGAAAATTGTTTATTAAATGAATGTATTCAATATTACATTAATTATATTATAAGATTTGATGAAAAAGTCTCGACCGGACCGGGATTTGAACCTGGGTCTCCAACTTAGAGCGTCCTTGTACCTTAGCGGGAGACCTGGGTTTGATTCTCGGTCCGGTAGAGATTATTCCATTCCATCCTTTAATTCGTGGTCAGTATGGCGGAGCTTTGTTTGAAAGCCTTCCTTCTGTTCCTTTCGATTTAATGGGCAGTTTGCTATGAAACATTTACTAAATAATGTACGCAATGTTTATTACAGGAAAAATTTCAACGCTGGTTTGTAAAACCACCCAACTGGTGAAAGTGTGAAGTGCGAACAATGCACTTGTAGTCAAGTTTTCAGGTCCGACCGCACTTAAAACCTAAATTTCAACAAACTTCTCCACTTTGCTACAGCATACTGTATTGTCCAAACCCACCATATGAAGTGAGGAGATAGGATTTGCTGGCAGAGGTATGTTAGATAGATATATATTCTCAGGGATTTACTCTCCAACATATCAAGACTCCTGAGGCATATACTAGCCCTTGGCTGGTAGGATTCGCTGCACTAACTTCGAAGGTAAAACACTGCAGATGCATACGAGTTGGATCGGTTTTGAAGCACACAATTTCTCAGGATCTTACTCATATACAGGAAATAGACCAACTGCACAATGAAGAATACGAAATACGACTGAACTGACTACAGCTTAACAGAAAACCTAGATGTTGGAATGTCCAAGTTATAGCAGCTCCGACTCGTAGTTAGCAGAAAATCCCTGATCACCCCTGGAGACAGACCATCAGTTTGGTGTGACATCTAACACACTACGTTTCGTATTTTATTATGTGCTAAAAAACACATTTTAATTTTTATATTAAATACTCATATTGTAATAATCAACAGGTAGGCTTTAATTAAATGAAAAGATAATCAAAATTTAAAACATAAAATAAAATTTATTATCAAATTGTGGCTTCAAACTCAAAAACAATTACAATCAAAAAATTTTATATCTCAGGGTCTTTACTGGGTCTGATGATTCGGACACGATAAATGTAGAATTTGACTAATTAACAATTCAAAATATAATTCACTTAAAATAAAACAATAATTCAATCAATGAAAAGAATACTAGAAGAAAGCGAACGAACGAAATCTGACTTTATCATTTAATTAGCGTTTACAATATTATTCAAAATTATGTTACTTACGGACTGTCGGTCTGGTACCGGAAAAATCAATTTTTTACATCGTTCGGACACTTTTACACTTTAATTTTTACTCATCAGGCCTTGGTTTTCACTGCCTCTAATTAATACTTTTTAGTTTGCCAAATGTTGGTTCTCTGTTCGTTAAGGATATGTTATTCACTCGTTCCGACGATGATTAGACGCTGGATGCAATTACTTGGTCTTCCAAAATTGAAACAATGGTCTAATTTGAGAATAGAAATTAGACTTCTGCACTCAAAATGTTTATCGATGAATATTTGGATGTTTATTTCACAGACTGCAACTTATAACAAAATTGTTCTAACTGGTCTCGCTGTTCTACTACCGGTATCTGGACTCTTTCTAAATAATTCATCCGTCCACAGCAATCTTTCGGCACCAATTCTCAAGTTTTATTACTTGTTCCGTACTCGGCACCAACTCTATCCTAGCTGGCTGTAGACGTAAAACTGACCTAGACTTTCCTGGCTGACTGTAGACGTAAAACTGAACCAGACTTTCGTGCGCGCAAACGCCATTTTGACTTTTCGTCAAAGCAGCCAAGCTCGCTTCTCCATTGTTGCTTTGTTCGATCAGACCGATATAATGGATTTATCAAACAATTCAAATTTTATGTCCAAACAACTAATGGCCTAATTAATTGTCATTACAATATATAATATTCAGTACATTCACGTAATAAAATTTTTCTGACATGATTGACCACACATAATCTTATTATTTAATAAATTTCTCAACGAGTCCTTATATTCTGATTTTAATTATGCGTAATTTTTGGCTAATTTTAATTTTTTTAAGAAAACCAATATATATAATTTAATCTTATATGAAGCAATGATTCAAATAACCCCAGTTAGACAACGTGACACATAAACAAAATTATCGGTTACAGCTCATTCATTTTCTTCGGTATGTATGCGACCTCATCAGTTACTGTGAGGTCGGGGGACGTGTTTCATTCATATAAGATTCTATAAGTTCTCCTGACTACCACGGAAATGCGTATTGTAACTGTGACGAGACTCACGATTGCCATGCCTTGCAGAGTCCGTACGATGGCGTGGTAGGGCGAGGGCCAGAGCAGTGGAGACAGAGCCTGCAGGAGTCCCGCGACGAGAAGGGCGACGCCCGCCGCCCTCGTGGGGCCGAAGCGCGCGCAGACGCCGGCGCCAGGGAGGCAGCCCAGCATCTGACCACTCAGCCACGCGGTCCGCAACCTCCACACAGCAACGTCCTCGTCTTTAAGGGGAACCTGCAACAAATCCATTGTCATGCGATCAGATTAACGGGAAAACTTAAAATTCTCCGAAACGACAATCTCCAACAATTCCAACAGTCTATTCGTAATTTGCATCGAATTCTAAACTTTACAACTGAAATAAATAAGACCTATAAATCAGTTTCCTTGTCATTTTACTAAAGTAGTCCACCAACAATTTCTTACTACTGACGTGCAGTACCAAATTTGGTACAGGCTGTAATATTTAAATCTTTCCGGGTTAATGGTTGGTTGAGGTTTCATAAATAAATACATTTAATTAATTGATTATTATAATTTACTGCGTAAATAAACCACTCTAAAATTGAATTAATATAAAAATGACAATAATCAAAACAGCGAAACATGGACTTTCTCAGAAGTGGGCAAATTATTGATATAAGTATTTAGTTAACTGATTAAACAGGATAAATTAAGGGACCTCGCATTAAGATGTATGGATTTTAAAATATACAGCTGGTGGGCCTGTTGTGGTTCTTGCTGGTGCAGACTGGTTGATGTGGAGGCATGGCTCCCTCGTACTGGGAAGCCCGAGTGCATCTGGAAGGCGACGGATGGTTCGTGAGACCCCCAAAATTTGCTCAGGATTTGCTAGTCCTTTCTGACTTTTTCAATCTCGTGGATGGATACTCACTCCCAGATTTCGACCCCCCCCCCCCAATCTCAAAACTCCTACTTCAGATGTTTTCTTTTTCATGACCGTCAGCTGAAAATATGTAAGCTTCGGGAGCTCAATTATTCACGCCTAATAATTTTGGCGTCCCTTGGAACTGTCAGGCCCTTAAAGTCTTTGTAGCACACAGGTTCTTTTGTACTCAAATCTGTCTGAGACTACCGTCCAGGCCAACCAGCTGATCAAACAGCGGCTTCCGTCTCTAAATAGAGAGCTTTTGAAGAAATGTTCAATTCAAGTCACATACGTGCACCAGCTAAATGTTGAGAAGCCATCCATACTAATCTCAACAATACTAACAATGAGGCAAATATTTGTCTTTCATTTTATATACGATTCTCAGTTTATCAACCGGGTCAACACTCTGCTGCAACACCAATATAACAACGCGTCCTATAAGTAAATCCGATAGATCCGACGTTGGTTATGCCATTCCTGTTGATGGAGAGGTCACCCAAATTAAGTAAAATTATGAGGAGCATAACATAATCCCAATTACCGGAGCATAAGTGGCACTTCAACTCATGAACATAAAAGCAAGGAAGTGTGGGGGTAAGGACTATAAAAACGAAATGAAAGAGTATACAGGTTTTCATGAATCTCTGCATCACCAACATATTGTTTCACAATCATGAACGAAGGATTTATATCTGTAAGAGCCCAGGGGATGGAATCATTTCATTCAAAAATTAAAAATAGTGCCAAGATGACAAAATCAGTCCCAGGAGCTGATGCTGACAAAGATCATACATTTAAAACAGAGGCTGAAACATGTAGAGAAACAACAACTAGTGAAAAAGTGGTGTGTGAAAAATGAGAAATTTACGTCTGTTTTTGAAAATTAATTCTAAGAAAGACAGACAAACGCAGACAAAAGAAGTGATAATATAAATAGCACACAACGTTTCTCGAAGCCTTGTTCCTTTTTTCAGGTGCTAAGAAAACTAAAAAAAACACAAGAGCTTAGAGCGACACAACTGCACGAGTCACTTTACAAAACTCCAAAAAGAAATTGAAAAATTGAAGAATTTAGAAGGGGAATGTGTGGGCGTTTGAACAGAAGCTGGCAATAAATATAACACAAGTAAAAATGAAAAGTGTGGCAAGATCTTACGACGTTGAAGAATCATGAAAAAATATGTGTCATTAATAGACTTTGGACGAAACTATTGGTAGAGAAAGAGGACGAGGAAGAGAAAATTATGAATAACGGATAACACTTCGGATAAGATAGATGAGCGGTGAAATTGTAAAAATTTGACACAGAGGAAGGCAGAAGTAAAAACAGAAACTTAAATAATGAACTGAAAAATTATACAGGCAATGAAATAGGTGATTGAATGGAAAAGAAGTGTGGAAAAAGAAGGAAGGGTTGAGAAAATGTACCAAGGAGCTAAGTCACTAGCTGCTGATAAGGAAAAAATAAAATTTTGACAAAACCGGGAAGATGACAGTTAATATTGAGGTATGGATGGATTACATACAAGTGCTTTATGATTTTAAATACTATCTATGCAGTTTAGCGATAGAGAGTGAAGAAGTTTGTGATGAGGAAAACTTAGGAAAATGATAATGAAGTGGAAAGCGGAAAGAGCTGTACAAGATCTCAGAGATAAGAAGGTGATAAAATACCGTCAGATTTACTGAAGGCCTTAGAGGATAGTGCAATAGGCATACTGACAATACCATAAATTGTATGTTCTATATAACAAAAGCTGTGTCAAGGCTCGTCATGTAAGATAGATCATAATATAAGTGATAACCAGTTTGGAAAGGAAGAGAGGTACTTTAAGAATACTACAAGAGTGAGTTATGGAGGTTAACGAGAAGATGATTATATACATTATAGCTGGGAGAATGCATTTGGCATAGTAATATGGGATATATTATTTATTGGAAAGATGTTAGAATTAAGATGGAGGTATATAAAGGTCATAAGGTATGAGTAGCGGTGGGGAGAGAAGATATAAATATCGTGAGGGAGGGATGTATGCTGCATGTCACCACCACTCTTTAATTTATTTGAGAAGAAAATGACTAAAAAAGAAGCTGGAAAATATGACAGGAATTTCAGTTGCAGAGAAGAGATTTAAGTCTATTAAATATGTAAATGATCAGGCTGTTTCATCAAGTACGATATGACTGATAGACAGAATTGTTGCAGTCGGAAGAGAATTGTGGATTAAAATAAATGTGGGTAAAACAAATTTTATAATTATAAAGAATGACGAAGGAAGCGAACAGAAATTAGTGGAGGAAAAGAAATTTGAAGAAGTAAATTCTTTAAAATATTTAGAAAGTTTGATTAACACCACGAGTTGCACAGAAGAGATAAGAATTAGTATATAACTGGCAAATTCGAAGTTCAGAAGGAATTACCAGAAGATGAAGGGCAACGTTCAGTACAGACAGGATCGCTGTAGAAGAAAGAAAAAATCGCTTTAGGGTTTTTAAAAACTGTGTTTTCGAACAATGTCGGATTCAATTATGGTAATAAGTCGTTACAGAAATCTTAAAATCTTATTTGAAAGAAAACTAACTTGTTCTTTCGTCTGATACAAGAAAGAGTCAGATATCCCGAATTACTGTTCGATTATAAAATAAAAACGGATCATTATTACTCATATTCGTACTCAAAATAAGAAAAACGAAGGATTTTTTCGAATTAGTATTTAGAATATACGAGGGAGAGTCCAAATGAAAACCTTAAAAGTATGATATAAAATCGAAAAAGGGCGCCAGTGGTCTGTAAGATTGCATGTATGTTTCAAATAATGTGCCGGATGTTCCTTAGGTGGCAGCACAGTGCAGATGTGGAAACTCCGGCGGAGGAACATTATAAAGGTGGCTGCCCCAACGTGCACCAGCGTTCGGTTGCAGATTTTTGAAAATTGAAGGTACAACACCTATAAACATTTATAACAGAATGAAGGTCCAGTATTTGGATGCTACTTTGTCCCAGCAGAAAGTGTAGGAAGTTCGCAAATGGTGTGACGTCCAAAGCCGATGCTCCGCCGACCCCGGGTCAGGCACATCGTGGAGACCACTGTAGCAGTGGAAGTCATCGTAATGGAAAACCGTCGAGTGATATTGGGTGACATTGCATTAGTCATGGTTCAGCACATCACATTATGCATGATGTTCTCAGGTTTCATAAGGTGTCTGGACGATGGGTGCCCAGGCAGCTGACTACGGAATTGGAGCAGCGGAGTGTTGAGGCGTGTGAAGAACTGCGGCTCCTTGGACGCGACGGTGATGCATTCCTCGTAGGAATCGTATCCGGAGACGAAAGCTGAGTCCATTACCATCAGATAGAAACGAAGGAATGGCGCCATTCGGCCCACACCAAAGAAGTTTTGAACACAGCCATCATCAGGGAAGGTTATGCTGACCCTCTTTTGGGAGCACTGCACGCCGTGAGGGACCAGTGTTACCAGTAACACATAAACAGACCTCCTCAAAAATCATTTTCGGTCTGCCCTTAGAACAAAACGACAGGTGTTCTTCTCAAAATGACAATGCGGGCTTAGTACTATGGTGCGCTTTTAGTAGTCAGCTTGTGAACCAAGTATTTTTTTTAAGATTTGTCTAAATTTCTGCCTGGGAGCATGTATACGTGGCTTCCGGGCGTCGAGCAGCCGACAAAAGACAATAGCGAGGCGGGCGGATTAGGAAAATCCGCAGGCCCGCAAACAAGGCCATGGTCGGCCAAGTAAGGGGTAGACGACCGGGAAGGTATGGCACTAAAATAGAATGAAGTGGGTCACGTGTAGATAAGGACAAATGAGGAGGTAGGGATTTTTGAGGACCGAGAGGGTCATCTCTCTCTCGAGAGAGATGAGTCGGCGAACTCGAGGAGATCGGTCTGGACAATCAGAGAGTTGACGAACACAAGGAGATCGATCTGGACCATCGGGGAGATCACTCTGGACCATCAGAGAGAGTCGGTCCTGTGCAATTTTGGTGTACACGAGGAGAGGAGTTCTGTTAAAATAAATTCTTTTTTTTTTAGGGCAACAGGCTACATGATGAGGGTGATCCACATTGGGCAACTCTCCTTTAATAGCATAGGAAGGTATTAGAAAGGGGGATGCGGAAGGGTAGAGGAAGGTAGCCAAGGGTTACTAGGGACCCCGGGCTATGGTTTAAGGATCCTACCCGGCATTCGCCTAAAGAAATACAGGGAAAACCCTAGAAAAACCTGCATCAGGTAGGTCGGGCATTGGGTACTTGTCCCACGCCCATCCGATAGCGGGAGAGGAGTTTGCTGTGGGGACGCAGCATTCCCTTCCCCGTGCCTCGACCAGTTTAGGAGGCAGCTGGCCGACTATTCCAATGGGAATAGCGAACAACTCTTACCGTATGCCCAAGGTCTGCGACTCCGGAACATACAGCTCTCAAAACAGGCCGAGGTGCCTCGGCATGTGGGAACCTTAGTTCAAAAACGGAAAGGAAAAGGCATACCCAAAGGCAGCCCCTTCGTATCTCTCCTAAAAGTTTTTCATTATTTAAATATTTTATTTATTTCCTGCGAGAGAATATTTTTTTGCAGGTGGCGCTCAACAAACCTTCTATTATTATTCAAATTTACCCTTTGAACCTAAAATTTAGAATAAGCCCACCACAGTACAAAATCATGACTCACACTTGCCCGATGCACGTTTCGCGACAACAATATCCCGATTGATATTTTCCCGGCAGTAAAGTATCCCGAAGGGAGTTTCCCGAAAGGACACTATCCCGATTGACGTTTTCCAGGGAGGTCAATTTCCCGACGGGTTATTTTCCGAAAGGTGCGTTCTTACGAAAAAAATAATATTAATACTGTAGAACATTTAATATGTTAGTTATCATATTACACATGATTATTATTGTAAATTAGGATATTTATTAATGCGTGGAACAATTATAACAAGAATCATTGAAGATCCAGGACCAAACCCGAGGATTAATATAAACCTAGCACCCCTACGGAAGGGGTTCGAAGGGGATGGCACTTTTAAATAATGTCATAACGGATTTTATTGGTGCCAAATAAATAGTTTATATCTTTCAGGTTCATAATGTCACTCTCGATGTTTGCAATGTCTAATTTTATCCTTTAAAGGCATGAAAACAGCTCTACGGGCGGTTGAAAGGGGTCCATAAAAACAACGACCAAGATTATTTTAAAATCCGGTGTTATGTTAGTCACTGATTTTAGTTATGGAATTCCAGCACCGTTAATTTAAAGTTTAACTCGTAGGGTTGGAGGGGAAGAAGATAATAATTTGATATCCCCTGAGATTGGTGTCGAATCCGGAGTTATGGAAGTCGATGAGTATAATTATGATATACAAATTGCCGCTTAAGTTGTAGGTCAGCCTGTAAGAATGTCCATGGAAGGGTTTAAAACAAAGTTCTGCGTTAAATCTTACAAAAATGTACATTATGATGAGTATAATATTAATTGCTCAAAGTTTTGTATTATGCTTTATTTCGTAAAAACGCGCCTTTCGGGTAAATGGTCCGTCGGGAAAATGACCTGTCGGACAAACGTCAATCGGGATAATGACCTGTCGGGCATACGTCAATCGGGTTAATGCCTTGTCGGGAAAACTTCAATCGGGATAATGGCCTGTCGGACACACGTCAAACAGGATGTTGTCGGTAAAAGGTGCATCAGGCAAATGTGTGTCGGGCAACGACCGGATCCTACAAAGCACGACCCGTTACGGTGGTTCGTGCGACGTTTGGAACAATCGTAGATATGCGGGTTGAATGTCTGCCTCATCGACTATGCCCCAAGTGATTTCCATGTACTTTCGAGGAAGAAATTTCATTTCGATGACGAAGTGCGCCAAGCGGTGCACGAATGGTTGCACCGCCTACCAATTTTTCTTTTCTACGGGAATTTAGGCACTTCGGAATCGTTGGCAGACATGCACTAAGCGTGGTGAAAACTATGTCGAAAAATGATACAGGTTTGTTGTATGCATGCAAAATAAATATAATTTTAAAAATTTTAAGGATTTCATTTGGCTGTCCCTCGTATTACGAAAGTGTGTTTTGAGAATTATTCATGTTAGACGTCATTAGTAAAAACTAGTCCCTTATTATGTTCCAAATATGACAGACAATAGAAGTATGGTGTTTCATTAGTTGTAAATTCGTTGAATCACCTGACGTCAAGATCTTCAACACTTACGTCAAAGAACATAGGGCAATCAGTACATTGAAGCCAGTAAGATTGAACTCGTGATTTGCAGTTTTGTTCCGACAGGTACTCTTATGTAATATTACTAAATATAATCAAATGTGTGGCACGTTCATACTTAGTTATATTTACATTACTTTCAAGTATTTTGTAATTTATGACAGGAAATATTTGGGATAAAGGAACACTAAAATTAATTTAACACTGTCATGCTTCTGTAACAAACAAAATTTATCAACCGTAATTTTGAGAATTAATGTACCCAAAAGAATTTTCGAGGCATAAAGCTACATATTTAATATAACTGTTGTTTAATAAGTTTATCCTTTTTATGAAATATAAATGTTTTACTAATGTGCAAATGCGGACTTCATTACGTAAAAGGAATAAAATATAATCAGCCTCGAGTAACTAAATTACATTTGCACAGATCGATTAATCTTAATTGTAATAATAAATATTTAAAATGGAATTGAAAAAGGAATATTCTCATTCCCTATAATTTATTCAGTCTATTACTCTGTTTTCGTCACAGATTAAAACATTATGTACATGAAATAGAGACATTCAACATTGCAATGCAGCATGATAATAAATAATTTTCTTCTACATTTAAATCGCTTTAGTAACCAAATTTGGAAAAAATCCAACTTTTTTTGTATAAACATGGAAATGTCGGAAATATTATTTTGTTTAACTGTTTGAAAATTATATGTAAGATTGATTTTTATTAATTATTAAAATTCTACACTCCGGGTTTAATGTTCCACAATTGAAGCACTTGTACTATTGAACAGTTTAAATATATATATATATATATATATATATATATATATATATTGTAATGCATTTAATATAATGCATTGGATTAAAAACAGCGTATATGTCGTAAAGAGAATGCGTGGGAAAAGTAACCACGGGTCCTGTCACGAGGTGACAAGACGGAGCGGTAAGACATTTATCTAGGATGAGTGCTGGTGAGCGGCAGAGAGGAAGCCGTGATTTGTAGAGACAGTGTGACGGTGCGGCAATTAGGTCTAAAGAGTGATTGCGGGTCCAGTAGCTTATTGATTTGGGGAACGGCGTGAAGAATTAGTTACGCAGAACGTGGGCAAGCAGATGTTCCCAAAGTGGCTATGTTAGAGCAGGCTATTGTCTCTGACGAATGACCTGACAAGTGGCGTAGTTGCTTGGGACGTGGAAGAAAAGATTTTGTGCGAGTCGGACAAAAGAGAGCAGCGACAAGTCCTGAGTAATTGCGGGGGCGAGGTACTGCAGCTGCGGGCATGTCGAATGGCGCAATTTCTTGGGATGATGAGGGTCCAGGCACTTGTTGACTTAGGATCTGGAGAAATTAGTATCGCGCACTTGTGAGCGGAGAGGTCCAAAGACAAATTGGACCTGTCGCGAATGTCGATCTGCAGACAAAAGAGAGCAGCCGGCGGAAGGACCCCTGTGGCCGGGACGTAAATTTCAGTAATGGGATTCTGTCACCGCGCCGTTGCGACGAAACTTACCAACAAGAGAAAAACAAGAAAGGCTAGGGGTATATATAGGGGAAATAACCTATTGTTAAGGACAGTTAGCGTGGGAGCGAGGTGGAGGACGCATCGAAGAGACAGTTAACAGTTAGCGTGGGAGCGAGGTGGAGGACGCATCGTAGAGACAGTTGGCAGTTAGCATAGGAGAGAGGCGGAGGACGCAGCGAAGAGTTGAACAGTTGGACAGTTGGAGTTAACGTGGGAGAGGAGACAGACACAGCGTAGGAGAGAGGCGGAGGACGCATCGAAGAGACAGTTAGTCAGTCAGAAAAACCATAACAGCTATAAACATGTTTAAATACAGAAGCTCTATCTGTATGAGTAGGAGAATTGGACTTGTCTTCGATGGTAGGCGACCTGGATGCAGCAACGACGTCAAGGGGTGTCATGGCGAACCAGTGATATTGTGTTAGAGTCAGTGAGTGAATGTCAAGGCTATAAAGTGAGTGTCTTAAGAACGAGTCGAAGTAAACCTGAGAAACCGTAATTTGGAATGCATAATATTAACAGATGTAAACGTTATTAAAGGATAACAGTCAGATCTCGTTCTCTTCTTTTGATAATAAAGTTAGAAGCAATCTATAGGTTAAGTTCATTAATAAATTTAGTAAATACTTTTGTTTAATTTAAAACGTAAATGTTGGGTCTTTTTAATACTTCGATTCTGTCCGTTGTCAAACCCAGTAGAGACCCATGAGAGCAAGAGTGCTTATTATAATAGTAAAATATTAAATTCAAGTGTAAATTCTTCTTGTGTTAATAAATTTGTTTGTTAAAATCAAAGCTTATTTTTTTTATTTATGACCCTTTGTGGTTATTACATTTTGGCTACCACAACGGTGGGCAAAGATAAGAGTCTCTTATTTGTTTATTACAATATATATTGTAAAATACAACTGGATGACAATTAATATGCCCCACGTTTGTGAAGCCATAAAAGTAATAATCACCTGGATGGCTTTAATTAAACGAATCAGTTAACAAAAATTTAATTAAAATTTGAATAATTAGCCACACGTTGAAGACGTCGAATCTATAATGATTAAAAATGTGGTCTCAAATCATAGGAATAATTAAAAACATTTACTAAGCTTTAAAAGAAATTTAATATTGTTGATAAATTTACAATGTACAAGACCTATTTTTCATACCGAATTTCATCCATTTAAAAACAAATACTTTAATTTTCATTTATTAATCGTGGCATTTATAAGGAAAAACCCGCCTTCATTGTCGCCTTTACGCATTCGTACCGCTAACAATTTAATTATATTAAAAACTATTAATGGCCTGTTTAATTGGCATTACAATATATATATATATATATATTGTAATGACCAACCAATTTATGAACCAAATTATTTTTCAAATTAAATTAGTATTTGTATTATCAGCGCAATATCGTGACCAGTGTATTGTAGGCAACAGTCAGCATTGCATAATAATACGCAGATTAGAATATTTCTGTCGGTTGCATGAAACAAAAACTTTGGGCGCGCCGGCGTGGAATGTTTAAAATTGTGTGTGCAATACCACTCTGTGAATGGCGGTCGGACTGTGAGGACTGTTTATAGACCCTGCTAATGAGTCTGCGTGTAGAAGTCGACGTGTCAAAAATAGATTATCAAGGTTGGTGTTGTTCAATGGATAGTTAACCCTTTTATAAATATTGAACGAGACAAACGAATAAGTTTTGATAGGGAAAGTTGTACTGGCTATCGTTGGATTGATATCGATGGTACAATTTATTGAGAGTTGATTCTGACTGATATTTGAAAAGTGTAATTCCATTTTCCTTTCTGTAGAAATTATCACTATTCGCCGAAATATTGGAAATCAATTGATGTGGTGTGGTATTCTGATTTAATTTGTGTAGAATGTGTATAAGATAGAGTCATTTAAATAATTTGTGATCTATACTAAATGTTGGTTACACTTGTGAAGGGAAATATTTGGCGTGATATGAGAAGCGATGTCTGTTATGTAACAAAATATTTTGTAAACTTTGTATAATATTCCTTAACGTCAGATTTCTTATGTCTGTGTAATTCTTAGTTTAATATTGTAAATTCATTTCAATATTTTGTAATATTCTATAAATTGTCTATTTAATTGTGGATTCATTACTGTTTTAAAGCCCGATAAGCTACCATAGAGATATCAAGAATCTCATAAAGGCCATGACAATAATGAATTAATGTATAAACATTAAACCTAAAACATAATAAATCTCTGTATTTCATATTGAATTTGAGTGTAATCATTTCTTTCACTAAATCCATCCTTAGCGTGAAGTATCTGTTAAATGAGTTGTTTTAAATAAACTTTAAATATTAAATTTTAAAATATTTGAAAAGTTACCATATTAATTAGCATCTTAACAGCGGGCATTGATTTCTCTTAAATGTTTACCACAATGACGCAGTAACGTGGGACTATCTTATAAAAATAATTGTAAATTCATTTAAAGATTCTTGTATTTTATTAAAATAAAATTAGTACATCGTTACCTACAATATATTGTAATAACCACAATGGGTCATAAATAAAAAATATATATATGCTTGATTTTAACAAACAAATTTATTAACACAAGAAGAATTTACAATTGAATTTATATTCTACTATTATAATAAGAAACTCTTACTCTCATGGGTCTCTACTGGGTTTGACAACGGACAGAATCGAACTATTAAAAAGACCCAACATTTAAGTTTTAAATTAAACAAAAGTATTTACTAAATTTATTAATGAACTTAACCTATAGATTGCTTCTAACTTTATTATCAAAAGAAGAGAACGAGATCTGACTGTTATCCTTTAATAACGTTTACATCTGTTAATATTATGCATTACAACTTAAGGTTTCTCAGGTTTACTTCGACTCGTTCTTAAGACACTCACTTTATAGCCTTGACATTCACTCACTGACTCTAACACAATATCACTCGTTCGCCGTGACACCCCTTGGCGTCGTTGCTGCATCCAGGTCGCCTACCATCGAAGACAGGTCCAATTCTCCTACTCATACAGATAGAGCTTCTGTATTTTAAAAATGTTTATAGCTGTTATGGTTTTTCTGACTGACTAACTGTCTCTTCGATGCGTCCTCCGCCTCTCTCCCACGCTGTGTCTGTCTCCTCTCCCACGTTAACTCCAACTGTCCAACTGTCTAACTGTCCAACTTTTCGCTGCGTCCTCCGCCACTCTCCCGCGCTAACTGCCAACTGTCCACACAATAGGTTATTTCCTCTATATATACCACCAGCCTCCTTGTTTTTCTCTTGATGCAAAGTTTCGTCGCAACGGCGCGGTGACAGAATCCCATTACTGAAATTTACGTCCCGGCCACTGGGGTCCTTCCGCCTTCCGAAACCCGACAATTGTGACAGGTCCAATTTGTCTTTGGACCTCTCCGCTCACAAGTGCGCGATACTAATTTCTCCAGATCATAAGTCAACAAGTGCCTGGACCCTCATCATCCCAAGCAATTGCGCCATACGACAAGCCCGCAGCTGCAGTACTCGCCCCCGCAATTACTCAGGACTTGTCGGCTGCTCTCTTTTGTCCGACTCGCACAAAATCTTTTCTTCCAAGTCCCAAGCAACTACGCCACTTGTCAGGTCATTCGTCAGAGACAAGAGCCTGCTCTAACATAGCCACTTTGGGAACATCTGCTCACCCACGTTCTGCGTTACTAATTCTTCACGCCGTTTCCCAAATCAATAAGCTACTGGACCCGCAATCGATCTTTAGACCTAATTGCCGCACCGTCACACTCTCTCTACAAATTATGGCTTCCTCTCTGCCGCTCACCAGCACTCATCCTAGATAAATGTCTTACCGCTCCGTCTTGTCACCTCGTGACAGGACCCGCGGTTACTTTTCCCACGCATTCTCTTTACGACATGTGCGCTGTTTTTAATCCAATGCATTATATTAAATGCATTACAATATATATATATATATATATATATATATATATATATATATATATATATATATATATTGTAATACCAATTAAACAGGCTATTAATTAATTTTAATATAATTTAATTGTTGGCGGTACGGGTGCTTAAAGACGACAATCAAGGCGGGTTTTTCTTTGTTAACAATCGAGACTGTAGACCGCGCGATTAGAGAACTCAGTCTGCAGCGAGAGGCGAGGAGGATAAAGTGTCTGCGGGGAGACGCGAAACGAAAAAGTCTGTGTAGAGAACTGGGACATAGAAGTTTGGTCTACATAGAGAAATAAAAACAGTAAAAGTCGGCGGATCTAGAATTATGAATAGGGCTATCTAGGAAGTCCAACAGCGAGATATAATAGTTTACATAAAACGCAAGTAAACAGTTTTGACGGAGAGACTTATAAAATCTCAGTTTGGAAGCAGAAGTTTTGCTTCACAAACTGAACAAATTTTCGCATAGAGAGACTTTGAGGAGATCTACGTCCTTCAACCGGCTGAGGGTGGGCTAATCCAGGTTTCAGGATAGCAGAGATCCAGAGCAACTACCGTGTGTTCAAAATGTAATGAGTAGAATCAGTGTATAATGGCCTATTTAGTGTGTATTGACTTCAAGCTACAAGAGTCCGAACTGGTACCAAAAGCACTGTCGTGAGTACAAAACAATTATTAATGACAGTAAACGATAATTAAAGGGTATAGTCAGATTTCGTTCGCGTTTTTCTTTTCATTCGTTTCCTTTTACTTTTGTATTTAATATTGTATTCCGTTAACTTCAATGAGTTTGGATTGTTAATATTTTAGTTCATTGTATTCGTTGTTCCTATCAAACCCAGTGGTGACCTTGAGATAATGAGAAATTCAACGTAATTCATTGTAAAATAATAAAGCTATATTTTTATAGAACGCCACGAATTAATAAAATAAAATTTAAATATTTGTTTGTTAAATTGACAGAATTCGGCGTGCAAAGCAGGGAATATAATGTGTTATTATCAACAATAAATTTTAAATACATAATAATCTTGTTAATTATTCCTATTAATTAAGAACTCCTTTATAATCATTACATAAATGGCTTCCACAACGTGGGGCAAATTAATTTATTTAAATCTTTCCTTTTTAATCATTACAATATATATATATATGTGTGTGTGTGTGTGTGTGTGTGTGTTTCTGCGTGTGTGTGTGTGTAGCGAAGTAGAAAGGCGGTGAAAATGTTGCAAAGTGTAGGAAAGTGAAACGAGAATTAAATCAGTGCTATGGCCTGTCATTGAAATTAGTGTTCTATAAAAATTAAATAATGTGTGCACAAACCAGAGAAGCTATAAATAAATGGTATGTAACAACAAAAACTTTCATCTGTAAACCTTTACGTAAATATCTTTTACCGCCAGATATCTATAACTTTGCCAGATTTATATAACTTCTCAGATTTCTAATAGTTTCTGTTGTTGATATAAAATTTGGTATTGTAAATTTAAATTCATTTTTGCTTTTGTAACTTGGTGAAAGTTGCAAATCACTGTCTTTATTAGAGGCTCTATAAGCGGCTCTGAAATTTATATTATCATAAAAGATGAGGTATTAACTTAAAAATATTAAAATGTAAATTTAAGGGAAATCAAATTTGTCAAATAAATATTCTTTGTTATCTTTTGAAAATATTGGTTTAATTTCGATTCCCTTCCTTGTTTATTTAATTAAATGGTGTAAACCATATAATTTTTCTACTACGTGTTGGCAGTTTGTTATATTATATTATTTGTGTTTACCACAATATATTAATTTCAAAAGCCATCCAGTAATTTTGTTCCAACTTCTATTATTAGAAGACGATGGCACTGAACGTCATCGAAACGTCGCGAATACAATTTTTTACTCCGTTAGAAACCCTATAATATATTTAATAAACTTAGCAATTGTAGGAAATTATTTTTTTATTAAACTGTAATAAATAATGTTCACCCTGAAACATTCCATAACTTTGAAGCTTCGTTTCTAAACAGGATCTACATTAAACGACAATTTAATAAATATTTATATGCAATATAACATATGAATTAATATGTTGTTCAATCTGTTGAAATTAATAATTTTAAAATCTATCTTGTACAGAAAACGTAAAATGGAGAAACTTGCAGACGTTTCAACACGTATTGGCATATTCATCTAACGGCGAATAAGTAATATAGCTTTACCTGCAGGGAATATCTCTCGCAGGCAGAACCTTTTAGGAGAGATACGAAGGGGCTACCTTTGGGTACGCCTTTTCCTCTCCGTTTTTGAACTAAGGTTCCCACAAGCCGAGGCACCTCGGCCTGTTCTGAGAGGTGTATGTTCCGGGGTCACAGACCTTGGGCATACGGTAAGAGTTGTCCGCTATTCCCATTGGAATAGTCGGCCAGCTGCCTCCTAAACTGGTCGAGGCACGGAGAATGGAATGCTGCGTCCCCACAGCAAACTCCTCTCCCGCTATCGGAAGGTCGTGGGACAAGTACCCAATGTCCGACCTACCGGATGCAGGTTTTTCTAGGGTTTTCCCTGCATTTCCTTAGGCGAATGCCGGGTAGGATCCTTAAACGATAGCCCGGGGGCCCTAGTTACCCTTGGCTACCTTCCTCTATCCTTCCGCATCCCCCTTTCAAATCCCTTCCTATGCTATTAAAGGGGAGTTGCCCAATGTGGATCACCCTCATGTAGCCTAGTACCCTAAAAAAACATAGCAGTTATCCGCCGTTAGAGAAAGGCGCCTATAAGCGTCGAAACGTCCGGAACTTCTAAATTTAAATTTTCCTAATTTTTTTTTCTCTAAGTTTGTATTTAGGAAGTTCGTTTTTCGTATGGTTAATATTTATTTACTCTAAAAGTTACGGAAATGTCACACCTGAAAATAACTGAACTCACTATCCTCTGAATTGTAAAGTGTGCATTGAGTTTCCAGTTACAGGATACGGATGCTCGTATGGTACAAATGAGTATGACGTAACACAGCTCGCACGTAACATCAGAAGGCGATGTCGACGTTCTCTACATGTTTACGACTGAGACATAGGTCTCCGTCCATGTTGCGTGGCACGTATTTATGTAGTCCCTACCAAAGCTCTTCTTATAGCCTTTTATCACTGGTTCTTCCGGTGAAAGAAATCTGCTGATGTATAAGTAATAACTACATGAATAAATTGAATTTCCACGTTATTTATGTTGGCAACTGCAACCGACGTCGCAACTCGTTAGCTCATTACGCGATGAATACAAGTTTACCAACATAACAAGTAGGAAGTAACAGTATAATGTACATAAACACTTGTATAAATCATCCATTGTAATCAAATGACAGTTTTTATACAGGTTGAGAAATGCCTACAGAAAAAGACAATATAATACTTCTAATAGATTTCTTATCTCAATTATTTTTGTTTTTTGCACTGAAAACCACGCAGAGTTGTTCGATTTCAATTATCGATAGTAATATATTATTTGCATGTTAAAATATACTGTCGGAAACGTAGAAAATGAGTTCCAATAAATTTACGTTTCACGCTGTTTAGTGTTTATCACTTATTCCAAAATGTCAGACTAGTTCTCAGATTGTCTTCCAGGGATTCTTCTGCCTTACTAATCTGGTTCTGAAAATTTAAACTTTGAATAAATGAAAATGAGTATTCACTTGAACATCAGTATTTCTTCTGTTTCAGAGAACGGGACTTCACAGAGACTTCATAGAAACGTCGGCATGAATTCCTCGCTCGGGGGAATCGTAGAAGATCCTCTATCAATTTTTCTAAGAAAAGAGGCTTCTAATTGCGGGCGTTACGGCGAGGACGCTGAAGTAAACAGTGCGTCTTATCCAAGGAAAACAAGTGAGCGCTGGATGCTGCAAGTCATACAACTTATGTAACGAAAACGTCTCTTACACATATTCACGTAAATGGGATTTCCGCGCGCCCGTGTTAAATCTACTCTCGTCTGTTACAGATAAATTATAAGCTGACTTGACCCCATGACTAGTCCTGAGATTCCCGGACAATTTCACAAGACCCAGTGCCATTCCGTTTTGATTAAGCAGCGTCGTAAATAATAATGGCCGAGATAAAATGAGCGCGGAAAATAACCACGTATCAACGAGGCGAGCGTAAATGGAAACAAGTGGAATTCTACAGGAGTACAACTGAACTTTATTTAGTAACATTAGACTGTTTATTAATAATAATAATAATAATAATAATAACCATTTTTACAGTCACATATTTATTTTATAACTTCAGACAGCTTTCGAAATTATGTTATAATCATTCTGCAGGTTGAAACACATATCAGCACAGAAATTAAAATTTGGTTAAATGAAAATGAATATTCACAGTATTTCTGCTGTTCGGAGAACGGGACTTGACAAAGACCTCAGCGTATGAGGTAAATTAAATTATCTACTAAACATATCAACCATACTAAAAACGTATTATTATTATATTTGGACAATTTAATATGCTTCAATACAACTATTAACCTATCACTATTTTTTATCTCTAACAATAATTTTTATTAAAAAACATTTATATTATTCGTATTATTTACTGCTACAGGCAACTCATTATATAATATTAACCCTCTATCAAACATTCAGTTTTTAGCACTTCTTAGATTCGAATGCTCAATAAAAACATTTTCTTACCCCCTGGAGTTATGATTATGGACACCTATTTTTCCTTATAATAAAAACATTTAAATACTCGGGCGACTGCCCCTTAGATAAGTAAAAATTAACGCATCATACAAACCTTGGTCCCTAGCATTTAACAAATTTAAAAGAATAAAATCAGTTTGCAGGATAACTGTAACCTACTCTGTAAGATTGATGTGACAGTTGTGACATATTATATTGGCTTTACCGCAACTTGCCTACAGACCAGGTTATATCAATAAAAACCTAATTATAAATGTAATAAGCACTTTCCGCCAATTTAAAGCACTATACCATGTTTTTAAATTTGCCGAAACAAAAATCATTCACAAAAATACAATACGAACAAAACTTTGGTTCATCGCATCACTTTCCATTCATTTTTATATATATCTAAGACAATTAACTACAAAAAGAAAGGTTCAGAAATAGAAGCTCATTACGCCCCTACACTAAATAAAATGACCAAATATTCGACACTGATGAAATTAAAGTAATTTACAATTTTTGGCTATTTCATATCGATTCAGTATATTGTATTCGTTTTTTTTTCGGTGTAGACAGGCTATGTATAGGGTAATCCACATAGTGGCAACTCCCCTCTTATAGCATAGGAAAGGGATTTGAAAGGGGGGATGCGGAAGGGTGGAGGAAGGTAGCCAAGGGTTAAAAAGGGCCCCCGGGCTATAATTTAAGGATCCTACCCGGCATTCGCCTAAAAGTAATGCAGGACAAACCCTATAAAATCCTGCATCAGGTAGGTCGGGCACTTTGTACTTGTCCCACGCTCTTCCGATGGCGGTAGAGGGGTTTACTGTGGGGTCGCAGCTTGCCCCTCGCCATGCCTTGGTCAGTTTAGGAGACAGCTGGCCGACTATTCCAATAGGAATAGCGGACAACTCTTACCGTATGCCCAAGGTCTGCGACCCCGGAACATACACCTCTCAAAAACAGGCCGAGGTGCCTCGGCATGTGGGAACCTTAGTTCAAAAAAAAACCAGAGAGTTGTGGAGGCATCCCCAAAGGTAGCCCCCGCCAGAGCTCTCTGGGATTCGATTTTAGTTTCGACTTGTGTTAACACGTTGACTGCCGACTACGAGATAACTCGTAGATTGCGTTCTTTTCTACGACGTCAACTACGAGTTATCTCGTCCTTGTTTACTTGCCATTTTTGTGAAGCTACGATTAAACTCGAAATATATCAGTGCTAATATCTATAGATGGCTTTTGGGAAAAGAACAAAAATTCAATTCTGGCTTGCATGAACAGAAAATTTATTAAAAAACGAAAAAAATATATAATTATAAAAATTAAGTTAAATTCAATAAATAAAATAATATTTCATTGTTTGTGGAACTACTTACAACAATATTTCACAGGCTTTTGCAGGCTGGACAGAATTAACGCGTCTCTCAGCGTTTTTTTTTCCCTTGGGTACGTATACGATATGGCTTTGTCGGACGCTTTTTTTTTCGGTAGGTGGTAGACTCTCTAAATAATGGTGCTCTTACAATCTAATTTTTTTAAAAAGCTGGTTGAATCTCTTCTCCAATGAACGCGACGTTGAATTCTTCTCTGAACTTTATCATTTTATTTTAGAAGAAGTTACTTTCTATTTTTTTAAAAAAAACAGACATTTTTTATGCTTTTTGATGATGACAGTGAACTAGAATTAGAGTTTTTAATAATATAATATGATTAAATCAAATTGTCATTTTAGGCCAGATTTATGAAAAGTGCCGGGTCAGTCAACGTGTTAATGTATTTAGACACAGTAACAGTTACTATAACGAAGGCACATGTAAAAAATGGACCGGACGAATTTCTATAACGGCACTACTATATATTATTTTATTACCTTGTTTATATATGAAAAGTTTTAACTGTTTTATTGTAACTAAAGATGTTTTTAACTCAATTCCTACAACTCGATTTTAAAGGTATGTACAAACCTAATAACTGTAACACATAACTCATATACCTGATATGTTTTTCAATCTAAAGAATAATTGTCACATAATGTCCAAAGCTTTCTGAAGTTTTAAAATAAATCGGAGAATTTTATAAGAGTTTTTATTATTAATAAATGTAACTTTTTAGAAATTAAGATAAATAATCACATTTCGGCTTTAAACTTACAAGATGGATTGTCTATGCAATTTCTAAAGATTTTAAAATCTCTTTAACTTGTGAAATGTTTCATTTCCATCTTCGCTTATACTTATTGGAATCAAAATATTGGTACTTTAACTATAATGACATCAAGAAAAAAAATTATTTACTATAGGGTTATTAAAGTAGGAATTAATGTTTACGAATAACCTGATAAAGACCCAAGATCAGAAACATTGTATGTTTATTTTGTATACTTTCAATAATAATTGAGTATATCAATACTTAAATATCGACTTGTAAATCTCTCTCTCTCTCTCTCTCTCTCTCTCTCTCTCTATATATATATATATATATATATATATATATATATATATTGTAATACTAATTAGAGGCAATTAGAGAATTGATTATTGGAAATTTGTGGTGGATTGTTATCGGCGAAAATATAAACACAACAATGGGTAAACATGTACAGGCGAGCCTTTGTCGGCGGCGAGCGTTTAAAAACTTCAGGCTTACGGTCGCATTCGCGGGTAGAATTTGATCATGTAAAGGTTGCGGACAGAAATTCATCGAGTAAAAGTTGTGGCACATAGAAGTTCATTGAATAAAGTTTGGACATATAAATTCAATAAGCAAAGCCACAAGTAAAAATTCAATAAGTAAAGACTGTCGCAAATTTAATTGAGAAGGAGTTGATAATAATCTGACTGACCATTAATTAGAACGAGAAATATTATATTTGCTGGAGAGAGTGCTGCAGAGGACCACAGGAGTTGTACGGAGTAATCGTTCCAGTTGATAGATACCAAAGTTTAGGACAGTGTTTTTGAAATAAATTTAAATTCTGTGAAATTGTGGCCTGTTATATGTGAAAAGTGTATAGTGCATCAGAGCCCAAAACGAATGCCTGGTACCAGTAAAGAGACTGTAAGTAGAGAGAAATTTAATAAAAGTTTTGTAAACGGTTAATAAGGATCAAATCGTCAGATTTCGGTTTCACGTTCATTTTATTTTTTAATTCTAATGCTGTAAATTTTGATTGTTAATTTGAATTTAAAAGGCCCAAATAAACGGCCCTGTGATGAGAGTAGATATTCATTAATATATATATACATTACAATATATATATATATATATATATATATATAAATGAATGTCTGTCTGTGTGTCTTCTATACGCTCTTCGTCCATTCATCCGATTGCGGTGAAACTTTGGTGAGATTTTGTGCGCACCCCCGCGAAGGTTTCTGTCGGGTTTTCGAAGCGTTAAGAAACTCCCAATGGGTGGATTGAGGTGAAATTTAAAAACATGCTTAAACCGTCGATATTAGAGTCAATTACTACTTTTCGTAGTTGATGTGACTAATAGTTTCTATCCAGATGTTTTCAGTGTAAAATTTCTCCCCTTAAAAAGCCAATAATGGAGGGGTGGAGGGGAGTTACATAAAAATTCCACGAAACAACCGTGAAATTAAGGGGTTATCGATGTCAATGAGTTTAATTCAGACATTCGCTACGTAAGTTACGTTCTAGTTCAGCCTCTAGGTGTGGGGATGGGGGAGGAAGTGGGTGATAGGCCGTTACCTAAAGTAATGAGTAAACAACGGAGACTGAAACTGGGTTTATGAAAGTCACTGAGTTATATTCAGGCATTTACCATAGTGGTTAAGATGTTGCTCTGCCCCTAGGAGTGGGGGTGGTAGGGGGTGAAATATATTTCCGTTTACAATCTTATGGCGTAGACCAATCTCTACCAAACTTTATTCACATGTTACTTGCGATCCAGGATCAAACACTGAGTGTATAACCCACCTACCACCTCTAGGGTTTGGATGGAGGGGTGGAATTAAAAAACATTCATAAACAGCTATTATTAGCGCCGAATAAAACTTTTCGGGGTCGCTGAGTTTGATAGTGTTATTTTAGAATTCTTAAGTATTTAATTTCAACTCCAAATGGCACTGAAGGGACGCACTACCATGGGGCGGGAATTTTGGAAGGGGTTTACATAAAAAATAATGTAAATAAGATCGACTTTAGTTTCGATTCCGGGGTTATAGGAGTCGCTGAGTTTAAATCTCGCATTAAACGTGGTGGTTAATGAAATTTTATGTTCCTCTTCGTGGAGGTTGAGAAAAGGTTACCAGGATTAGTTTTGAAATATTTGATTTTCTTAGTGAGCCAGCTATATTTCTGCCTCTATTTAGTTAATGGTTGGATTTCTTTACTCCTTTAAAGTACCGGGAGTATATTTAGAGTTTATGAAGTCAGCGAGTATTTTTTTACTGCTTTGATTCGTCGTGATTTAAAAGATAATTTTATTTTATGTAGTGGGAGAAATCTCGTATAACGTCAGTCATCATCCTGGTTTATTTGAAGTTAGATGCCGAAGGGTTAGGTCGGGGAGGGCAATTTACATTGGTAAATGTTCCAAACATTGCAGCTATTGATACTGGTTAATTGAAATGTTTACGAAGAGGTGTGTCGAATTAATTCGTACTCCGGGCACTCAGATAGTTGGCTATAATATTCGAAACAAAGCAAAGCTTGTTCCAAATTTGTAAAACAATGTTGGTACTTGATAAATGCAATAAAGTACTTGATTAGAACATGAAATTACTTCGAAAAGGGCTGGGTACGTATACAAATATTTCTCCATGATATCAATTGCGGTAGCCACAAATAATTACTGACAGATATCGTTGAGAACACGGTTTAGTGCTTTAGCTATTGCACTCAGTTCAAGTTGGATTAGTTTCATTTACATATAATTGGCCAGAAACATTTCTTCTACCAATTGGTAGTTTTTGTTAAGCACTTAACGTGGTGTAAGAAATAGAATGCGTGGATTGCAATTCAATTTATCTTTGTCAAACAAAGCGCGCTCTAAAAACCAGGATCAAAGAACATAAGGCTAATTACAAACTTTCCGTCGAAGAACCTTGAGTTTTAACGAAGCATTGTCACGTACATAATCACAACGTTAATTGGACTAATATCAGAATTCACGACGTCGAACACAAATATAGTGCCAGAATCATCTCGGAAATTATCAACATTAGATTGAATAACAATTTTACCCTTAATGTTCAAAGTGGCACATATGCAATAAGTCAAATCTATGACCCCCTATTTGGTACCTGATATCTTTTCCCTCTTTTCTTTGGTCTGTTCGTCAAATCAAAGGTTCTCCCATGTGAAGGCCCCTTAGTCCTTTATTTTTTCTGAGATAGTCGCAAGATATTTAGAAAATACTTATCTTTCTCTACTTCCTGTCCAACTTCTTTGCTACATCAGATATATAGATCACATTTTTTGTAGTGTTAATACCTCTCAAACAAACCTTATAGTCAATACTTTCAATAATTATCATCCAAACTTACAATTCACACATGAACATGTGTCCTCTCACAATACTTCCATTCTCACCAATTGCTTCAGAAAACCTACATACTCTGGACGTGTTCTCAATTATCTTTCTGATCTTCCTCCAAACCAAAATAGAACTATGGCATACAATCTTGTAGACAGAGCTATATTACTTTATAACTACAAGTTACACCAACACAACTTAAATATTGTCCGAAATATTTTAATCTCCAATGAGTACCCTTTAAATTTTATTATTAAACACATAAACAGCAGATTGAACAAAATCCAACATCCTAGTGTCAACACGTCCCCAAACACCTCAAATCAAATTGTTTCTCGTACTCGCTTATTACAAATTTCTACATCACAAACTTATCCAAATATTCAAAGAATATCAAATATCCATCATTTACAGATCCACTAAACCCTTTCCTACTTCATTAAAAACCACAAGGAATCACTTGACACCTAAAGCAAACATTGTGTTGTTTACAAAATCTCTTGCTCTAATTTTAATTCCTGCTACATAGGGCAAACAAAATGTTCCCTTAATACACGCATCAAGAAACATATGTCTAATATCAAACTTCCCTTTGATAAACAATCTGTAGTATCCAAACATATCATCAATTCTATACATACATTTGATTGACAAAATGCTAAGATTTTAGACATTGGCACCAGGTACAATTCCAGACTCATTTCAGAGATGCTGCACATTAAATCCAACATCACAGCTATCAAAGTACAAATCGACACTATTAAACTCAATAACTGCTACAATGAAAAGTTTTGAACATAATTGCTAAGTAGAATTAAGCTGTTAGAACGATGCATTAAATAAGGAATAATTTTCTGGTATTCCATTGTCTGGGTATGAGCAAGAAAAAGACAGAAATGAATGATTTCTGATGCTATATACTGGGACAGCTGTCACTCTAGGTCCATGCCGAATTTAGTACGTCTCATGTCATCAGTCCAAGTACCTCCATGAAGGCGGACAGAGTTTTCCTTACTGTTCGAAACTTTGTGTAATATATATTACATATATAAGGTCTGCCTAGCAGGCTTAGGAACTTCTGAGTAAGCATCAGAAACAACATGTCTTTGTAACCCTCCGAGTCAGCATAATAGATAAACAAGACTCCACGTGTTCTGCTGAGTAGGGGGCACGCGTTGATGACAAGGCTCTATGAAGTAGGTACGCCTCCTACACAGGGCAGGAGATCTTTGAATGCCAGTATTCAACGCTTGTATAAAAAGGCCGGGTTTCTCTGATGGAAGCAAGTCTGTGCATATCACTTCAGCGCGGTACATATGCCGCTCAGTCTTCTATTTTCATGTTATTATCTTAGCTCTAGGCTGTAGACTAAGGTTAATAAAACGTCTTTCTTATTATTCTAATGGACTAAAGTCTTATATTATTTCTCTAAATCCTTTAAGCTATTATAGAGTGCAACTCCGGACCCAAGTTTCAGTTTCTTCTTAAATATCTCGTGGTAGCGAGACCAGGAGAAATTCGAATATTATATAATGGCAACGGTGGGATCTTAACCACCGAGGCAGAAGAAGAATTTAATTATTACAGTTGGAGTATATCTCTACATCCGTTTCTCAACTTCCAGAGGATCTTTCACGTTGTCACTTTAACGCAATGAACCTAACTTGTTTGGTTTGTTTCTTGTACACTGCCTCTTTCTTTGTTTTTCTTGTTTTCTTTGCTTTTTCACTTTTGCCTTTTTCTTGCTCAACTTACCTAGACAATGGAATACCCGAAAAATCTAAATAATAATGTTACCTCACCAATGTCAACAAATTTCCAGGTCAAGATTATTCGTAGCCGATGTAGTTGCTTCACATCGCCTGACGATTATTTCAGTAAGCAAGATTGCCCCAAAACTATTTAGAATTTTTTAATAGTTATAGGCAAGTTTTTGTCTCTCTTGGAAACCCCACATTAAACACCTCCTCTCTAAAATTAACCTTAAATTCAGAACTTTACATCCTCTCCTAAACAAAAAATCCCCACTCACACTCAGCACAAAACGTCTAGTATATCTGTCCATAATTCAACCCAACTGGTCCTACGCCTCATCCATATGGGGAGCAACAGCCGAAACCCATTCAACCAAAATCCAAACCAAACAAAACATAATCCTTCGCACCATCACTAACTCTCCCTGGTACCTCAGAAATTCCATAATCCACCACAACATTAAACTTCCCCAAGTCAACTCAATAATCACCAAATCCGTAACCTCCTTAATCAAAAGCACCCTCAACCATCCTAACACCACGATCCAGCAATTCCATAGCAACCCTCCCCCAACCCCACTCGCACGTCGCCTCAAGAGAAAACGCCCTGTCGACCTCATCCTTCCCCCCCAACACTCTGGCACCTCCTAGCCCACCCCATCCTCATACCCGCAGACCCCACCAACCCATTCCATCCATCCCATCAAATTCAACATCACCAGCGAACCCTCATAACCCAACAACGTATGCAACCTTCCCCAATTAATATTCCAGTAAACACCCATCTCATCTTCCACCCCAAACCCCTCAGAACAACAAATCAAGAACTCAAGGCCTGGAAAGTCACAGGACTCTCCACCTACAGAAGCTAACATATGAATTATTTACACATAATTTTTGTAAATACTTGAAAATATTATTAACCAAATTGTGTAATCAAAAACTAAAAGTTTTTTTAAAAAAAAAAAAATAGGCTAGTTTTTGTAAGTACAAGGTTAATTCTGATCTCGTGGAACGATACAGGCTAGTAATATAGTCTTAGATGTCAGAGTTACAGCAGTTTCCTCTCTAAGTACTCGTTCTTTGTGTTTGTATAGGACGGTTTCTATGTTCTGAAGGCAAAGGTTGCTTGTTTCCCGAATACGCATTCTTGCCAACGTAACATCTGCAGTTGTTTACACTTTCAGGTACGCCGAATGAACATTTCCTGTTAAATATTATCCGAGTTTGAGTGTGATGCTGTTGTTGCTGCCAGCACGTGAGCCTCGCGACGAGGGACATGTGCGCGTGACGTCACAGCTGACGTCTGTTTACTGCTCCGAGTTTACTGGGAAGTGCGCAGTCATGACGCCTCCCAAGTCTGCCTCATGAATGGGCAAGCCTATTCACCATTTTCAGTAAACAAAGCGATAAGATAAAACCTACGTAGCGTGAGACAGTTAATTTCTTCGAAAACAAATGTCTTGACTCCCCACATGGATGGGATTCGTGAAAATTGTAGAGCACGCTGAAGAATGTACGTTCTAGTTGTCAAGACAATTATTAATTAGCGAAACAACGTTTGTAATAAACCTGTACAACTATTGATTAACAATATCATTATTTACGAAGATTGAATCGCAAATTTGGACAAAGCAAGATGAATTTCATAACACGTACGCAGGTATTTAATAAATGTGCCTAGAATTGGATTTGAGAGTAACAAATCATAATCCCTGTCATTGACGATGCTCCTCTGGACGTTTTGATAGAGAAACCAGACAAGACAAGCCTGTTATAACATTTGTGTATACCTAACATGAATCATTTCGGTCATTAAACTTGGATAGTAATTACTCCCTTCTAGAATTTTCACATTAATCCAATCGGACTTATGCTAATTCAAGCAAACATGTCGAGCCATGGCGGAAATTTTTATATCCGTTGCTTTAAATAAGAGAAATATTCTTTAATTCTAGTTTTAAGTGCTCCTTTTGTTTGGCTAATATTGCAAGGATTTCCAATCTGATCTATCTATATATATATATATAAATATATATATATATATTGTAGTAATTGGTAATTAAGACATTGTTCTAATTGGAAAGTTGGATTGTAGAGGACTCATTATTAGTGGATATAGAGCGGACGCCGCAACAATCCGGCGAGGCAAAGAAAACATTGTTGGGTAGTTGAGAGAGTTTACGCGCTCAAAATCTAAGAGACGAAGTTTTACAGTTGGGCAGCGGACAGCGAACAGTTCGAAAGCTTTACAGTGGGGCAGTCAGAACGAAAGAATGTGGTCCAGTTACAAACATGCTCTAAAATATTGAAAAGTAAAGCAATCTTCAGTCAGGAAGGAGAGAGTGCAACTAATGTTGTATTCGGTGGTCGAGCGAAAATTTATCATGCTGGCCATAGATAAACCAATGAAGGACCTTTTCCACTAAAGTTACGAGATCTGCAAATCCAGGTTGGAGTAAAGCATCGAGAACCTACCAATTTGTATTAGACCAACTAACAAACTACGCCAATTAGAATTTGTTGACATTTAGAGTCTGTGAGTACTAGAATCAGTGATATCCCCAAATTTTGTGCACGAAAAACCTAAAATGAGACCTGGGCGGCCGTAAGTAGTGAAATCATTTGTAAACCACTTTTAAAAGATAAAAGTTAGATCGTTCTTTGATTATTTAAATATCGATAAAACGAGATCGTTAATTCTTGATAAATTTAAAACTGTTTAAATTCAATCTGTAGTATTATTTCTTCTACAACAAATTTCGTATGTTTCAGTCGCATTAACTTCCATAAAAGGTAAATGTAATTTTGATTGTATAAATTCAGCCACTTATCAAACCCAGTTTAAGACCCTGAGATCCAAAATATTTCGTGTATTTTATATGTGTTTTAACTTTGTTAATAAATTTTGTTTGTTCATTAAAGTTATAATAATAATTCATTTAAAAGTGCCCAGCCATTATCCATTATCTATTTGTATTATATATTTAATTATTACAATATATATATATATATATATATATATATATATTATAATAATCAAATTAAAAACGTTAATTTGCCACACGTTGTGGTAGCCATTTTGAAATGTTTAATAAAGTGGCTTCAAATAAAAGATTATATTTTTAAACAACAAACAAATTTATTTTAATTCTTGAACAATTTTACAATTTAAAATAAAAAGATCTCAATCTCTCAGGGTCTCAACTGGGTTTGAAAACGGTGAATCATACAAAAATAATTAAAGAACACAAAAATTTGATTTAAAAGGAAATATTTACTCGTCTAAACATGGACGAAATTTGATTGTCGACGACATTAATACTAAAAGATCGACTCTACTTTAAACAATTTTTTTATCAATAATAAAGGAACGATATCTGACATATATCTTTTAATTCGGTTTACAAAATTTATTGTTCTCTTGTTACTTACGGCTGCCCAAGATACTTTTAACTTTCGAAGCACAGTGACGGTTTTTTTTACAGCTGCTATTGAACTCACAGGTTCTAATTTAAATGTTTCTATTTCAAAATCAGGAACCAGGAACCCCTGCTTCGTCTCTCCCTCGCTCGGTTGAGTCACTCACAGCTTGCCCAGCTTACTGCAGGTTTCTAGTTCTGCTTGCGTAAATGTAAATGTTTGGTCTCGTCTATTTCAACTTGACCAACGCTCCCAGCCAACTCCAGACTGAAGTTTTTAATATAATCTCTCGTCGATTTTCAAACGACCTGTGCTCGGCCTAACCTTCCAGCCGACCCAAGACTCAACTTTTTAATATAATGTCTCGTCGATTTTCAAACGATCTGTGCTCGGCACAACCTTCCAGCCGACTCAAGACTCAACAACCGTCTCCTCCTTTGAGCGCTCATTTTTCCTCTTCCAACAAAGTGACAATACTCTCCTTCATTGTTGCTGTTATGGGTTCGGTACCGCCGTCAATAATGTTTCTCTAACAATTTAGATTATCAATCACAATTAATGCCTTAATTAATAAGCATTACAATATAATTGAATGTCTCCTTGTATATATTGTAATGCCAATTAATTAAGCCATTAATTGTTTTAAATAATTTGAATTGTTAGCGAACAGTTTGAATTATAGCGGATCTAAGCAACAATGAGCGTCGAGCTCTTTTCCTATTATTGAGGGTTCGTAATGGCGATTACGCGTGCAAAAGCATTGTAAATGTTAGTCTAAGTCTACGGCGAGGAGCGAAAGAGTACAGTTTGAGTCTGCAGCGAGAAGCGAAAGAGAAAAGTCGAAGTCTACCGTCAGCCACGAAAGGAGAGACATTGTAAAAGTTAATCTTCACTGAGCTACTTAGAAGTTTTCAATACAAACCGATAAATAATGCTGTAAAAGGCAAAAATCTGCAACTCATAAGATTCCTGTAAGCAAGCAGTTAGTTGGACCGAGTAGATGTGCTAACAATTAGCCAACGGAAGCAAGGGTTTGCTTCATTATAAAGAACTTGAACATTTTCGTGCTGAGGGAAAACGACATCAGATAGCTGGCCAATTAAGAGGATCATCCGAGTTCCTGGGAGCCTACTAATCGCATTTCAACTTCATAAGTGTAGAATCTGTGAGAAAAATTTAGAATCTGTGTAAAAATTTTGCAATATAGTGTACTTATGAAGCGCTAAAAGAATGCTGGTACCAGCCGAACAATACGTAAGTAACCAGAATTTTAATAAAATCTGTAAACGCTAACTAAAAGGGTAAAGTCAGATTCGTTCGCTTTTCTTTCATTTATCAGCACATTATTTAGAGGTAAATTTTAAACTGTATTGTTAATAAGATCATTCCATAATTTTCACTGTAAATCATCAAACCCAGTAAAGACCCTGAGAGACTAAGAGATTTTCATTTTATTGTAATTGTTTGTAAATTTTAGAAGTCACAAATTAATAAATAAATTATTTTGTTAAAAATTGATTATATTTTTCATTTAAATAAAGCCTATCATTTTGATTATTACATAAATGGCTATTACAATGTGGGGCAAAAATTAAACAAAGTTTAATTGTTGATTATTACAATATACATATATATATATATATGTTTGTGTGTATGTGTGTGCCCCCTATACGCTCCAAAACCATTCACCCGATTGCGTTAAAACTTTGGTGAGTTGTTGTCGCTTCCCATGGAGGTTTCTGTCGGGTTTACGAAGCGTTAGGAATTGTCCAATGATTGAACGGGGGTGAAATGTTAAAATATGCTAAAACGGCTGATATTAGCGTAGATTAATTACTTTTAGTAGTCTATGTGATTAATAGTTTCTATCCAGATGTAGTTAGTGTGTAATTTCAACCCCTTAAATCATCAATAAAGGAGGGGTCGAGGGGCTTTACATAAAAATAACGAAAAACAACCGAAATTGGTATGAAATCCAGAATTTCGTAAGGGTGATAGTGTAATTACATAATATGCAACGCATAAAAGACCGCTATTAGTGTCGATTCCGGGGTTCTAGCAGTCACCGAGTTTAATTCTCACATTAACCACGGTGGTTAATAAAATTTTATGTTCTTCCGCGTGGAGGTGTACGTGATTGACGATAGGTTTGCCGGAGACGTTTTGTCTCTCTTAAATTACCAGGTTTTTTTTTCTTAGATTGCCAGCTATATTTCAGTCTGTATTTAGTTAAAGGTTGTACTTCTTTACTCCTTTATTAAGTTAGAGAGTGCTTTTTGCTGTTTTAATTTGTAGTCAAAACACTTATAATGTTCCAAACACAGCTGTTGATGCTGGTTAAATGAAATGTTTACGAAGAGGCAATTTTTGAGTTCCTTCTAGAAACATTACATTGAAATATATGTTTGTGGTAAAGCATTATACAGGAAAATAATAAGAAAAATTTGAATAATGACTTAGATATTTATTTAATTGATTTAAAACATCTTAAATATATTTGTCATATGTATCGTGTGGATGTGTCACTTTTTTTTAGGACCTGACCAAAGAAATACAAAGTTTCCAGCAACGTTTTTTGGTATATATATCATCACTTCATTCTGTCTGTCATCTGTCTATTTTATCTTATATTGGGATAGGTTAAATCTACAAACTCTCATTTAAGCTGACTTCCCTTCAGCTTAATAAGTTAAATTCTCAATATTAAATTATCGACAAAGTTTACAATCTCAGTAGATACAAACGTATATTTTTACGTGTTATTCTTTGATGGAGTTTTCTAGTATCATACAATTCTTATATTGTTATTAATGTTTTGCTCCCGTTCTTCCTTCATGTTTTAATCTCGACTAACATTTTTACATATTTAATATGTAAATATGTTCAATATTAACAATATATTAATCTCTTCTGTTTATTTTGCAACGTAATTGTCCATTGTAAACGCATTGCGTTTTTACCATAAAAGTTTCAGAATCCAATCAGCAAGATGGACGAGGAAGCCGATAACGATAACGAAAGACTACAAGGATAAGATACGGTGATTGTGCAAGTCAGCGATAAGTGTCTATTTTATTGTAAATATTTGTAATTTTGTTTTGCTCCTCCGCCAGTGACATCTGACAATATTTAGGTGTTACAGAAACTGCGCTCTTGTTCTTGAAGGATGATTTCCTGATGGCCACAAAATTGATTACACTGGTCTGTTACAAAACCGCGCATTGTTCCTTTACTTTGTATAAGTAAAGTCTTGATCTCATAAAGATTAAGCTTAAATATTAATTATTTTATCTCGTGACACAAAAAATTTGAATTATTGTTCAAATAAATTTTTACTTGGACACAGTGGCCGTAATGGAAAAATAATTTTCAAACAAATGGCACAACGTTTAATTTTTATATTTGTAACTGATATTGAAAATTAATAATATATAATATCCACGGAATAAGTTCGGAATTGATTATATACAAGGATTAGTTTACCATATATTTATTAACAAAAAGCTTAAAACGCTACTACTCTTTCGCAGTTCGTGGACCTCATCACATGTGTATTGCAAATAGTCTTGTAACAACGATGTAATAATCATATATTCATGGGGAGACGTAAGAGAATACACTCATAAATGTTGTCTGATATTATTTGAATTGGTTTTAACATTAATGGATGAACAGTTGTATTTAATACGTAACATTTCAGACTTAATCTCGCATATATTTTTTTAGTTCAGACTCTAATATTGTTACGTTATTGAAATCAAAACTGTAGTTATTTGATTTGGCATGTTTACTGATAACTGAATGTCATAAAGTTGTTTTAAATTAGAAATATATTGCTTAAAGCGAGGTTTTATGCCCTTTTCGTTTGTCCTATGTAACAAACATTGCAGACTTTACAGGAAATTTTATAAATTACATTATTATTATTTTCTAAATTATTGATATAGCCTCTCCATTGTATATTATTAATCTTTACCGTATTCATATTTCGTTGAATTTACTTAATTTATACAGAAACTACTCAAACATGTAAATTTTTAAATATCTGTCTTAAGTGAACGTTGAAACAGTTTTCCTGCATCGTCCAAATACTTTTGAGTAATTTGTAATATAATTTCAATGTGTGATGACATCTGTTGTGAACGACAAAAATACTGTTCTTTTAAATTTTAATCCAAAGTGTTACATTTCTGCAAAACATTTTCCCTTCTACTTACAACGGATGTCAATATTTCTCATGCAACTTAATACTAAACTATAGAATGATATAAAAGAATTTTGGGTCTCACCAAAACGTTATGTACGTGTAAGAGTGACAATTTTTAAAATTAGTTTATATCATAATTTATACAAATCCTCCGGTTTAATCAGTCAGAAAATAAAACAATAAAAAATACATTTAGTTGACGAAAGAGATTTTCAAGCTAACAACTCATTTTGAAATTCGGAACGAGTTGCTGTTGAATGAAAATATCTTTGAATGAAACCTAGTGAATAAGCTTAAAAGCGCAGCTTTTTAATCAGAAAAAACAAATCTTTATTTCATAGAAAGCAAAAAAGAATTATTCAAAAAGTACTGGCACTCGCTAGCTACACATAGCTACCATATTTCGGGCAATATGTGGATAATACACTAAAAAACTTCCTTCATTTTCCAAGAAAACCACTCATCAAGCCATTTTCGGACGTCTTCGTAAGAATCGAAGTGCTGATCAGCGAGCGCGTGGCCATCGACGAAAACAGGTGGTAGTCGGAAGGGGCCAGGTATGGTAAATAAGCGACATGGGGTAGCAGATTCCAGTGCTTCCAAGTACTTTCCGACCATTGATAACATGTGCCGATGGTGCGCTGTCGTGTCTTTGTCCATAATCTGGCATTTTTTTCACGCAGAGCACGGTGCAATTTGATCAGTTGTTGGAGGTAGGGATGGGCATTGACAGTTTCTCCAGGTTTCATCAGTTTATAGTAGACAAAATCCTGCTGAACCCACCAAACGCACAGCATCGTCTTCCGTCCGAAGCGAGTAGAACTTGCGGACGATCTTGATCGTTGGCCGGGATCAAACCACGATTTCTTGCGTTTAATATTATATAAATACATCCACTTTTCATCGCCAGTTACAATCCGATGCAGGAACGACTTTCTTTTTGTCTGGCGCGCCATATTTCGCATGTTTTTAGGCGTTGGTCCATCTGCCTATCGTTCAATTCATGCGGCACCCATTTTTCGATCCTCTGAACCTTTACCACGGCTTGTAGGCGCATGGAATGGCTGGTTCAGTAACACCCAATTGCTAGGCAACAATTTTTTTTGTGATTGGGTATCGTCCTCGTCCAAAAGAGCCTGCAATTGATGGTCCTCAACTTTCCTGGGCCGATTTTCACGCGTCTTGTCGCTCAGGACAAAATTGCCGTCTTCGTACCCACGAAACCAATCTCTGCAGGTTGTTTCCGATAAAGAATGGTCGCCGATAAAGAATTGTTTTCAAACTGAAGAATTCGGCACCGATTTCTTCAAACTGAAGCAGGGTTCCGTATCTGTTCTTTTATGGCAAAAAACTAGACATGATTACCAAAATAAAAGTGTATGAAATTGCTGATGACGTGCACTGACTATTGTTAACAGATGACAAACTCATAAAGAAAAAGAATACCATGATAATAGAAGCTTAATATGATCACTGACACTACGTATGATCAAACAGCGGATTTAAGCTTATTTAAACTTAATCCAGATCAACTGACGTCATTATGCCTGGAATTAAGATATATTGGTTATTTATTACTATGTTACCCAAGAACATAAAATTTTCAATTTTCATTTTGGTGTTTTTCTACGCACAGTTGGAAATTATTCTGTCGGGCGGGATATGCAAGAAAATATATCAGCATGAGGCCAGAAATTGTTGGACATATTGCAGCAGTGATGAAAAATAAAATCTGCCATATTTTGACCTCATACAGTAGGCCTACATAAATTCATGTTGTTTTCTGTAGAAGGATCTGTAAAGATTCTTGATATTTAGTAAATTAAAATGATTTAGCAAGCTATTGAATGGTGAATTTGACTTGTTTCACGTGTATTTAAATAAAGAAAACATTACAGTATATTTCCTTAATAATACAAAATTTCAATTTTATAATTTTGATTTATATTTTTGATATTTTAATGTTAATAATTGAATTAGTAAATTCAACTGTTCTATTTTAAATCGAAGAATGTAATAGTACTAGCTGTGTGCTCGGAGGTTTCCGGATATTTATTTATTTAAGACCGAAAAAGGGTTGAATTCTACATTAATCTATTAGTCAAGAAGTTATTTAACCTACCTATGCAGAGGGAATTCTAATTTCGTCAGACCCCCCGTGCCTTTAGAGAACCAAATATATTGTAATACCAATTAAACAACCCATTAATTGTTTTAATAATTAAATTGTTAGCGGTACGAATGCGTAAAGGCGACAATCAAGGCAGGTTTTTCCTTTGTTTAACAATGGAAACTGAAAAACTGCGCGCTTAGAGAACTGAGTATGCGCTTGGAGAACGGCAGTCTGGAATCGGCGATGAAAGGTGAAGGAGTCTAAAATCTGCGTACGAGAGATGAAACAGTTAAAATTCGACGGGGAGATATAATACAGTTCAGTTCACCTAGAGCATATCTGCAGATATAAAGTACAAATGGTGAGATCCTGTAGTTTTACATGAAAGCAAGCAAATATTTTACGGAGAGATTTACATAATAATTTGTACCCGGTGACGCAAATAGTTGCTTCACGCTGATTGAACAATTTTCGCATAGAGGAGGCCGGCATCCACTAGCTGACCAAAGGGGGCGGCTCATCCGAGGTTCCAGATAGCAGAGGACGAGTATTTCAATCGTGTGTATAAAAAAAATTCAATAAAGTGTAGAGTCTGTGTAAAAATGGCTTTTTAATGTGGTACTTTTCAAGATACAAGAGAGAGATCTGGTACCAGACAGACATTCCGTGAGTAAAAAAACTTTTATACTAATTTGTAAAACGATAATTAAAAAGGTATAGTCAGATTTCGTTCAGTTTTCGTTTCATTTAGTTTTCTTCTGTTTCACTTATCTTCATATTGTTTTAGGTTAACTTTTTATATTTGTTATATATTGTTAATTGTCAGTTTATACATTGCTTTTGTTCTAATTATCAAACCCAGTAGTGGCTCTGAGATATAGAGATCCGACGTATTTGATTGTAATGATATAAGAACTGTATTTTCTTAAATGCCACGAATTAATAAATGAAAAATTAAAGTATTTGTTATTAACTGGATGAAATTCGGCGTGCAAAATAGGTCTTATACAATGTAAATTTATCAACAATAAAGTTTTAAATATAAATAAATTTTCGTTAATTGAGTCATTTAATTAACCCTAACAAGGTGTTTATTACATAAATGGCTTCACCAAAGTGGGGCAAATAAATCCCTAATCTGTTATTTATTACAAAATATAAAAATTAGTCTTAGTACCTTAAGGCAGTTGATAGATTCAAAAATATTCTCGGTTATCTTAAAAGAATTAAGAAATGTGCACGAGCTTTAATAAAGTAAAAAATATACGCACTATCTTAAGAGAGTTAATTATATTCCCTTCGCTTAGCCGAAACTACTCCAAATTATTTGCTTAACTTTGTTTTCCCCTTATACCCCCGAGTGGTTAAAG
This sequence comes from Zhengitettix transpicula, assembly GCA_037074705.1. NCBI lineage: Eukaryota > Metazoa > Arthropoda > Insecta > Orthoptera > Tetrigidae > Zhengitettix > Zhengitettix transpicula. The sequence continues at coordinate 115,839,880 of CM073592.1, read as the reverse complement.
TAAAACTTATCAGGCAAGTTGAATGTTATAATTAAACTCAGCAACGTCCATAACATCGGCTCCCGAGTCCAATATAGATTTTTTTCGCGTTATTTTTATGTAAAGTCTCTCCACCCCATCCCTAAATGTACTCCCCTCCAATACAGAAAGGGATTGAAAATATACACAAACAAATCAGAAGAAAGACTATCAATCTTATTAACCACGAAAAATATTTATTCGACGCAAGTTTTAAATTTTCCACCCCCCACTCTCACCCCACCGCCAAGGGTGAACAGTTTTTGTCAGTGAAGTATACTCCCGATACATTAAGCGTGGAAAAAAATACTCCCGGTAACTTTTTGGAGTCAAATTCTCCAGATGACTTATATGAGTCAAGACTCCTTGGTGGATTTTGTTGTCTGGTGTTGGTAGCATTGTTAGATGTTTTTACAATGGTACAAACGTACCTCCGTATTTCTTTACTAATACTTTGAAGTATAATATATAATATTCTATGTCTCCTCCAGTGCGTATTGCAAGATATACGTAATTAGGCAAAAGCCGAATCTTGGTTCGTGTTTCCGTTAAATATTCCATGTCAGATATTTAAAAGGCAAGCTATTTAAAACGAATATCTCAAGAAAACGAAAATTTGTTTCCCGGACATAATTATACTTTATATTCAATCAATATATTCCTCGATTTTAATTGTGTGACAGACGACTAAGAACAGCTCTTAAAATAAAACGATAACATTAAAATTATTCGTCAACTTTTATTTAATGAAAAGAAATTTTACATGTCAACAACAAGTTGACATGAGTTTTATTTATTCATTGTTTATTTCATTATTAACACAAACTTTTGTTTTTGAGCGCGTGACCGTGTGCCGTGAGGTCACGTTCTGTCCGAGAGCAGTAAGACAAATAATTCTTTCCACCTTTATAGTGTTTCTAAGAATATGTGTACCAAATTTTGTTGCAATCTGCATTTAAATATGTATACAGAATATCGTACAAACACATTGTTTTTATTATATACGATATATTAAAATTATGTGGCTTCAACTTACAAAGCTCTTTTGACTGCTAAATTAAACTTACTACTCACTTAAAGCTGAACATTTGAACGAACTAACACAATCTATTATAAATCAGTCTTAAAAAAATTAAACTTTATATTTTAAAGAAAATTGCAGCATAATATGCATTTCCTGTATAAATTATAATGGCTTTCCCTATGGCTCTTTATGATGTAGAAATAGATCGATACTGGATTGCGGTGGAAGCTTGCGAAACAAATACAATCCATTACTTTATTCAGGGAATAAAACGAAGGACTCATTCATTCATGCCGCTGACTCATCGACTGAATGAAGGCTATTGCGGTAAAATTGATGTATGAAAAGCTCTCGGTTTGCCAACCGATTCGAATATAACTATTACTAGCAGCAATCATATGATAAGAATAAAAATTCGAATCTAACTTAACTTTATTTAAATCTTTGTGTAGAATCCGTGTTATTCTTATTAACGTGAATGATATTACTGACATAGATTAATATGGGATCCTGACGTTTTGCCACAGGTCATTTTCCCGAAAGGTGCGGTTTTACGAAATAAAGCATAATATTAACATCGTAGAATATGTTAGTTATCTAATTATACATGATTATTATTGTAACTTAGTCATTAATACAAGAAACAATTTCAACCAAATTTGGTCTACATATTACTGAACATACTTCAACAACCCCCTGAATTTCACATAAATCTAACACCCTTATGGATGGGAGTGGCATTTTAATAATATGCGATAACGACCTATATTGCCAACGAATAAATGTTTTACGGGGTCGTTCAGATGCATAATGCCACTCTCAAAATTTTCAATGTTATTTTAATACTGTAACGACAGCTCTAGTGGTGGGACGGAAAGGGGGCAACATAAATTGCGATAACTACCAAGATTTGTTTCGAATCCGGTGATATGATTGTCGCTCGGTTCAGTTACGGCATTCCAGCAGGGTTAAACTAAAAGTAAGCCCCTAGGGATAGGGGTGGTAGTGAGATGATAATAATTTGATACAGACCGAGATTCGTGTCGAATGCCATATCACCGGATTCGACACCAATCTCGAGTGATATCTGATTATTACTAATTATGTAATAATTAGTAATAACCCTATTACATTTATTATTTGATAATAATAAGAAGAAGAGGGTTATATTTGTTGTTTTTTGTTGTTTATGTTTTATTTTTTTTTGTTAGTTGCTTTGGTAATGGCGATGCGTGAACAATAAATTAATTAAAGGAGACGGAGTTTATTTTTTAATATATTCAAATGAACTGAACCCCTGAAGTATAATAATAATTAAAGAGTTTATAATAGTGTCGAATGCCATAACACTAGATTCGACACTAATCTCGAGTGATATCTTATTATTATTATAAGCCCCTTCCACCCATTCTCCTAGATGTTAAACTTTAACTTAACCCTGCTGGAATGCTATAACTAAACTCAGCGACTACCATAACACCGGATTCGACTCTAATATCTATTGTAATTCCTGTATGTTATCACCCCCTTCCATCCCCACCCACAGGACTGATAGAGTTACCTTAAATCCACGGCGTTTGTTCCTGTATCTCAAGTGATTCGTGTACCAAGTATGGTTGAAATTGTTCCAAGCTGTAATGAGTGACTTAATTTACAATAATAATAATGTATAATAACATAACTAATATATTAAGTGTTTTACAATATTAATATTATGATTTAATTCGTTAAAATTCATCTTTAGGTAAAATGACCATCGGGCAAACGTTAATCGGGATATTGTTGTCGGGAAAACGTGCTTTGGGTGTGTGTCGGGATTTTGTACTAGACACGATTAATGTACACTAGTCACAAATCGTTAAGAGAAGGAAAATAATTTCTTTGTAAAAGAATCTGATTCGAAATTAATTGAATTATTTCCTTTATGGGACGAGTAAGAACTTTTGCGTAATACCGTTGGATTACACTGTTCTGTTTCACTGAATAATAAAATATTAGACTTACTTTAAATTAGACCTATACTTGTTCTTCGTGTCAAGGAATCTATTAATTGTATATTTCTATTGATTTCCCTCTGGATATCGATACTGTAGTTTGTGACTATCTCTCGTAGTTTAAATTGACAAAGAGCTTACTTCACATGAGTGTCTAGGGTATATTTGTTTAAAATCATCAATTTTTTGGTTCTAAACGATGCCAACTAGTTAAAAGTAAATAACAGACGTCTGAAATTTTGGTAAAAATAAACATTTATCTGGTAAATCAAATATTAAAAATTTTCCCAGTCTCCAATAATTTATCTAATTTTTTCGTATAATTACAGACGCATAAATATTCCTCAACCTCGATATGATTATTCTGTGACTGTGGGCGTCAAATAATTCTATTTTGTTACCAAACTTTCATTTATAATTCATTACTAATAAATTTTATAATATAGCAATTTTAATGTATGGAATAATAATTTTCTGGAGACCTTTTAAACCTTTGAACAAAGTAAAATTTAGTAACGTGACAAGAAAGGTGAGAGAGAAATTCGATTCACAAGCCAACGGACGTCACCATTGTTGTGTAACAGACTCACTGGCTTACTATTCGACGGGTCCAGAACGTTCTTTCTCATTCAGCGTATCTCCATCTCTATCCCTCTTTATTTCCGTTTGCTTCGGAGCGTCACAACAAATTTCGTATTTTTAAAAATTTCCGTCAGTCATATTCCGTACCGGCTTTGTAAGGATTATATTACATATCTATATTGTAATACTAATTAGAGGTCATTAATTGTTTTAATATAATTGGATTGTAAGCGGTACATTTCTTGAAAGCAACAATCACGGCTCTTTGTCGGAAATTGTTGGAAACCGCGCGCTCGTATGGAAGTCAGTCTGGCAAAAGTTTTGAGAGAGAGAGAAGGTCTGACGAACATTTTGGGGAGAGAGAGGAGGCTAATTGAGTAGTCCGGCGAACGTTTCGAGAAAGAGAGGAGGCTGACCTGAAAAGTACGAATAGCATGGTCCAGGAAGTTCAACTGCGAGATCTATTAAGCTCTATAAAACACAAGTAAATAGTTCTTGACGGAGAGACTCATGATATAAAATTTCAAAGTGGAAGAAAAAAGTTTGCACCACACAGATGCGAAATAACATTCCGCATAAAGGCATCGAGGAGACATACGTCCAAAGGCTGACCGAGGGAGCGGCTGATCCCAAATTTCCAGGTGGAATAACAACGAGAACTACAACCGTGTGTATTAAAAATGATGTGTAGAATCAGTGAATAACGGCCTTTTTAGTGAGTTGTTCCCTCAAGCTCCAAGAATCAGATCTGGTACCAGAAAGACATTCGTGAGTACAAAAAAAATATTTAAAATCTGTAAACGAGGATTAAAGATATAAGTCAGATTTCATTATCTTGTTTAGTTTTCGTTTTCTTTATTGTGTTTAGAATTTATATTCCATTCATTTCAATTTTGGGTTTGTTAATTAGCTTATTAAATTTGTTTGTTCTTACTATCAAGCCCAGTAAAGACCCTGAGAGAAAGAGCAATTAGATGAAATTGTTGTAAAATTATAAAGTTGTATTTTCCTAGAACGCCACAAATAAAATAAAAAATTATATAAAATTTGGTTTGTGAATTTGAGGAAATTAAATGTGCAAAATGAGGCTGATAATTTGTATCTTTGAAGAATAATTTTATTTTTAATTAATTATTTTTTTAATTAAAGCCTTCCAGTTAATCATTACATTTTGGCCCAACAACGTGGGGCAATTTAATTTAAGTAAGTTCAGACAGTTCATTAAAAAATATATATTATTTAGTCACATATGATATGCATTCACCTGATTTACGTTTCACTTAGAAGAGGAATTACAATAAATAACAAAAAATTGTAATACTTTATTTTTCTGTTTCTGCCGACCGCCAAAAATTAGTAACCACAAAATCAGATATTTAAGCGATGCACATAAAATTTAATTCGTCTATTAATTATTTACAGTTTTCGTATGAGACCTTAGAAGGTAGACGGTAGTTGTATGAACTTATTCAAATAAAAAAATTTGAGATAACATAAATATTTAATTTTAATCGTATTGTCTGTTTCATTCCTTTGTGGAAAACAATATCAATGACAAAATCTCACAAAAACAATATAACCAATATTAATAAAATTAGTGCATCGTCAGTATAGAATATCCCTAACACGAACAGAACAATCTTATAAATAAAAATGAGTGTATGTATGTTTGTTTGTATGTTTGTTTGTTTGTTTGTATGTTTGTATGTTCGTTATACAAATCTACACCGGTAGAGCAAATTTCACCAAATTTCGTACACTATGTTCTTTACGACCAGGAAACAAACACTGTCGGGGTGAGACATGTCTACCATCCCCAGAAGCGGGGCTGCACGGGGGTTGAAATATTTAAACATGCTAAAACAGCCGATATTTTAGTCGAATAATAATTTTTAGGGGTTCAAGATATTGATGGTGTTTCTACCGATGTTTTCTGAATATAATTTTCATCCCCTACACCCTGGGAAAAGGGCACCCTTAGGGTTTGGGGTGGAAAATACAAATCTATACCGGTGGATCAAATTTCACCAAATTTCGTACACGTGTTCTTTGCGACCAGGAAAGCAACACTGTCGGGGTGAGACGCGCCTACCACCCCCAGAAGCGGGGGTGGACGGGGTGGAAATATTTGAACATGCTAAAACAGTCGATATTTCAGTCGGATAAATATTTTTAGGGGTCAAAGATATTTATAGTCTTTCCACTGATGATATCTGAATATAATTTTCAACCTCTACACCCTGGGGAAAGAGCACCCCTAGCGTTTGGGGTGGAGAATATAAATCTACACCGCTGGAGCAAATTTCACCAAATTTCGTACACGGGTTCTTTGCTACCAGGAAAACAACACTGTCGGGGTGAAACGCGTCTACCAACCCCAGAAGCGGGGGTGGACGGGGATTGAAATACTTAAACATGCTAAAACAGCAGGTATTAGATTTGGATAAATATTTTCGGGGTCAAAGATATTGATTGTGTTTCTACCGATGTTATCTGAATATAATATTCATCTCCTACGCCCTGGGAAAAGGGAACCCTTAGGGTTTGGGGTGGAGTTGCTTTACAGAAAAATAACGCGAATACAACCGAGTTTGGAGTCAAATCGAAGGTTATGGATGTCAGTGAGTTTACTTCGGATAAATATTTTTAATTGTCCATTTAACCCGAAAGGGTGGGGGTTGGAAGGGAAGATAAATAGTCAGTTCTTGCGCGTTCTTGGAGGAGAATTACGTGAGAGCTATTTTAACGGATGTTGTTGAAAATATAAATCCCTTTAGACATTAATGGTGAGCTTGCTTAGGGCTGGGGGTGAGAATTGTCTATTATTCTAAAACTTCCAAAATGTTATGTGTTTATGGGTATAGTGTTTCTACCGATGTGATATGAGTAAAAATTCAACCCTTTCCACCACGGAAAAGTAGCAGATTTAGGGGTGGTGTTGTTCATACTATTTTAACCGATGTTGTTTCCATCAATAACGACGTTTAATCAAAAATAAAAGTGTTTCAGAACCATTGCTTTTTATACTCTTTTAAAAAGTTTTTATATTATAAATTGTTATAAACATAATTTTACATTTATTCCGTAATTGAAGTTGTATTATTTAGAAGAAATAAAGCAACAAATAATCACGGACAAATACATGTAACAAAAACTCTACATGCTAACGTAGTTTATAATTTAGTTTACTACAACTTCAATGAAAATATTATCCACGTAATCTACATTATTAGAACAATTGTTCTCAAAATCATGTGTTCTTTGCGACCAGGAAACAAACACTGTCGGGGTGAGACGCGTCTACCACCCCCAGAAGCGGGGGTGGACGGGGGTGGACGGGGGTTGAAATATTTAAACATGCTAAAACAGTCGATATTTCAGTCGGATAAATATTTTTAGGGGTCACAGATATTGATAGTGTTTCTACCGACTGTTGGGGTGAGACGCGTCTACCACCCCCAGAAGCGGGTCGGGATTATCAGTAGATCACTTTTAGGTGTTGGGTGGAGGAACGCTGCAATAAAATAACGCGAATACAACTGAGATTGGAGTCAAATCCAAGGTTATGGATGTCGTCCAGTTCAATTATAGCATCAAATTTGCCATTTAGCCCCAAGGGGCGGGAGTGGATGGGATGGAAATTTTCTAACATGTTAAATCATCGATATTAGCGTGGAATAAATAAATGCCGGGACCATTGACGTTGATAGTATTTCTATTGATGTTGTTTGTAGGCATGATAGGGGTGGGGCTGGAGGGGATTTCCTTGAAAATAACGGGAAAACAACCGAGATTCGAGTCAAATCAAAGGTAATTGATGTCCCTGAATTTATTTATGACAATCTGGACAACGCGCGGGGATCGGCTGGGTTGGGATGAGTTGACCGGCTGTTTTTTGCGTCGATTAAATACATTTCGGGATGAATTACATTAAAAAATTTCCCTACATGTTCTCTGTGTATAATTTCAACCCCTTTCGGACTCGGAAGGGTGCACCCTTAAGGGTTGGCGTGGAAGTAGCATTAGATAAAAATAAACCAGAAACTATCAGGATTGTCACTGAGTTTAATTATGACATTAAACTTGACCGTTTAAGTCCCCGAAGCGGGAGTGGTCGGGGGTGAAAAATTTCAAACATGTTAAACGGTCGATATTTGCGATAATTATTTCCTGGGGTTAATTACTTTGATCGTATTTATACCGATGTTGTTTGTGTATAATTTAACCCCTGTGAGGGGAGCAAGCTTAGGGGTGGGGTGGAGGGACGTTAAATAAAATCCCGCAAAAACAACCGAGATTCGAATCAATTCCGAGACTGTGAATGTCGCTGAATCTAATTGTGACAACCTGGGTAACGCGACGGGTTTGGGAGGTGTTGGGCGGGGGTATAAATTTTCAGACAATGTAATCGGCCGATTTTTGCGTGGAATACATTCTCTTTCATTATCGCATATTTGTGGGGGTGGTCATCTTCTAACATGTAAAAACGGCCGATATATTTAGTCAATGACTTCATCCCCCTTCGGCATGGGAGGTGAGCACATTTAGGGATAGGGTTCGAGGAGCTTTACATAAAAATAGCGCAAAAGTAACCAAAATTGGAGTCTTATGGATGGTTATAGATAAATGACATCTCGGGCAACGCCGGGCACCCAGCTAGTTCTAAATAAATCGAACGCTTTGACTAACATTACGTTCCGAATTAAATCTGTACTTTGAGGCATTACCAAAATGGACACGCCAACTCCTGCACATTCCTTCTTCTTTAGTAGGTGCTTAATTTTCATCTTATCAAAACAAATAACGTATATGCTGTTTAAATAACGACGAACGGTTTGCATGTTTCCTTCCTTGGCACTCACTTTTCCTCCAGTATTTTTGACTTTATGAACCAACGCCAAATATACAGGGTGTGTGGCTACTGTCAATCACAGAGCAACGCAATTGATTCAGCGAGATTACATCGCAGATGACGTCATCATAGCGTTGCTCTGTGATTGACAGTAGCCACAGGTGTAACAAAACTCGAAGGCAAACTATCAGGAATGTATGCCTCATATTGAGAGAAAAAGTGTATTACAACATGGATCCGGAAATTCACAATTACAGAGTTAACCGATCTTCCGTATCTGATCGGTTTGTGTGAAGTTCAGCTGACTAGTTGGAGCGCTCTGTTCGGATTAAATGTTCAAAGTGTCCTTCTTTTGATTCAAATCCTCTTCTTCGCGTCGATTTTCTAACACTATCAAAAATGTCTGGTGTATTGCGTAATATTTACATGACGGGTAATCATTCTTGGGTGCTAAGAAATATTCGGGTGAACAGCAATGTTATTCTCAATTTAGTACAGATGAAAAGAAATATCGTCATGCAACAACATTCTTCAAATTTCGGATAAGTCTGTAATTATGCATTTCCGGACCGACGTTTCCTTCCTTTCAATATGAGGAATTGATTCCTGAAATTTTGCCGTCGAGTTTTGTTAAACCCTGTATTATATGGCTGATTCACGACTTTTCTGACCTTATGACAGAGATGTGGCGTTCTCACTTTGTGATATCATCAGGGGAGCAATGGTGTGGCGTTCCCCTCAATGTCTTAGTCGCCTGGGAAATTCCTGAGAAAGATGCCGGTTGGAAACTTCATTCATGTTCGCTGATGCCGCTGAATCACCTGCCCGAGTAGTATTCGTGGCTGTCAATTGAGACAAAATACTCACTATAGGAACTTACGGATACGGTTATCTTTAAGTGAGTTTCTAATAGAAACATTTTGCAAAATTGCGTGGACGTCGACCACATTGCTCCTGGGTCACTGTTAGAATAAAACGCTAATAGCGGGTTTTGACTGGCTCTTAATATAATTTGCTCTTCTAATTACACGTAAAACTCAAATACCCGGCCGGGAATAATCTTTCTTATATATTGCTATTTGTAGCATTATCCTGAACTGTCGCCTATCTGATATGAACTGTCATATTTCTATTGCTCTCCATGATTAACATTGAATTATGTTAAAACTTATTTTCTGAGAAACTTAACACGTAGACTATTAAAAAAATTACAATATATCGTGGCTATAACGAAACTTCCCTACCAAGTCGAAATTAAATGTAAATTAGTTCTACACATATATTTGTGAGGCCGTTTGTTTCTTTACATGAATAAGTCTGTCTCATTACTTCGGTCTCATTTATTTTATCGGTACTATACGATGGTACGTTGAAAGACGACATAGAATATAATACTTTAACAAATTCACCGCCAAAAAACCCGTTACGTAAACTAAATACTACATATATGTAAAATGGTTCCGACAACATTTGAAAAGTTATTCTTTTTCTATATTGTCGATGGATGATTTTATATTAAAATTTATGTTGATTAGAAATAAGGTTTGTTACTCTAGAAAATGATAATAATGTATCCCACGTCACTTCGCAATATTCATGCATTCAAAGAGCACATGTTAAATGCTGGGGGGGGGGGTAGACAGGCTATGTATAGGGTAATCCACATAGTGGCAACTCCCCTCTTATAGCATAGGAAAGGGATTTGAAAGAGGGGGTGCGGAAGGGTGGAGGAAGATAGCCTAGGGTAGGGATTGGTTGCAGGGACTACATTAGGGTTGGGGTGTTCTGCATGCGACAGGTTGGTATGGAGGGATCTTATCATGGAGGTTAATATCTGCTGGTTTCTGTGGAGGTTCTTGGGATGGATCAGTTCGGATGATTATGTTATTTCCTCATGGAAGAATCCGTTGTTTCCAGTACGCCTCTTTGCTTGCCAGGTTGATTAAATTTGTATACGTCCTAGGCTGTGAATACTGTAGATGTATCATGGTGATGCTCATGCTGTACGTTGGTAGCGACAGCGTCCGTCGCCTCGTTTCCCGCTATAAGAATATGAGCGGGAATCCAGATGATGTAGATTGATTTTTCACATGCTGATATGTTCTGAAAAGTATTCTAATTTTCTTAATGTTTCCAGTCCTGATTTTTGGGTCCCTTATGGCATTTAATGCTTCCGGGAGTCGGAGAAGATTATTACGTTGTTTGGATGAGACTCAGTGCAGTATTCCAGAGCCATGAGTATTACGTAGATCTCCGCTGTCGTGATGGATGCAGATGAGTATATCTGGACCACTTTCCTATGATTCCCGTGTATGAATGCGCTTGTGTTTCTCGTTTCCGTTTTTGACGCATCAGTACACAACTGGGCAAGATTTCCATATTTCTCGATTATGTCACGGAGATGGTCGTTGGCCTTTTCTCGGAGTATTCTTTTTGGGGTTTTTGGCTGAGTGTCGATGGGGAGTTCGGCTAATTTCCGTGGGGGAGTGAGTATTGGAGGTTGAATTATGGTCAATGTCAGGGAGTATTGAGATTATCTCCAGGAGGTTCTTATTGGCAGATGCGTGGAAGGGGAGAGGTCTTTTGGTGTTGAAACTGTAGTGAGGGTAAGGTGGGATTGGTTGGCTTCGGATGTTAGGAGAATGGGCTTCCAGGAAGTTCAGAGCAATTTTGATTATATTTAATTTTCTTCTTATGTCCAGTGGGATGTCGTTGGCTTCATTGTAGATTCTTACAATAGGGGGTGGTGTGGATGCATCCAGTGATAATCCTGAGGGCGTTGTTTTTGATCGTATTGAGTTTGTTGAGTATGGTTTTTGGTGCTTTGCTGTAGACGTTGGTTCCGTAGTAAAGAATTATAGTTATTGTAGCTTTGAAGGTTAGGCTGAGGATGTTCTAGCTGGCTCCCCAGTTTTGCGCTGCTATTATCATTAGCAAGATGAGTCGTCTTTTGGTTTCGGTTGAGAGACAATTTAAGTTATATCGGTATCCCATATTAGGCCGAGTATTATGAATCTCATTAGCCCAAAAAATATTTATTCGACGCAAATATCGGATGGTTAACATTTTTGAAAATTTCTACCCCACCCATTTACCTCCAGTCCCTCCCACCCCCGCGCGTTGTCCAGGTTGTCGAAAATAAAGTCAGCGATATCCATAATCAAGATTTGACTCAAATCTCGGTTATTTTCGCGTTACAATTTTGTAACGCCATTCCACCCTTAAGCTTGCTTCCCTCCCATGCCAAAAGGAGTTGAAATTATACACAAACAATATCGGTAGAAATAATAGCAAACTAATTAACCATAAAAATATTTCTTCAACGTAAAAATTGACCGTAGTTATATGTTTCAAAGCTACCACCCCAGTCCATAGTCATACGCGCAGAGGAATAAACGAACCGGCAGGTTGAATCTTACAATTAATTTAAGAGACATCCATTATCTCGGATTCGGCTCCAATCTCGAAAATTTTCTCGTTATTTTCTTGCAAAGCACCCCCCCCCCCTCCTCCTCCTCCTCCTAAGGTTGCCCCCTTCTCTGTCGAAAGGAGTTGAAAATATACACAAAGAAGATCGGTACAAATAATGTCAATCTCTTTGACCCACGAAAAATACAATTCCTATACCTGCTGATTTACACAAATCCCTGATACATCAACGTGTTTTTCCCTATCCCACTAAACAATTATTTTCTAATAGCTCGGTGCCGGCGTTGCTCGGATTGTCATAATTAAACTATGTGACATCCATAATCACGGATTTGACTCAAATCTCGGTTGTTTTTACTTTATTTTTTTGTAACGCCCCTCCATACCCACCCTTAAGGGTGCTCATCTCTCAAGCCGAAAGGCGTTGAAATTATCCACAGGAAAGATTTAGAGAAATATTATGAAACTCATTGACCCCGAAAATATTTACTCGGCCGTTAGTGCATGTGTGAAAATTTCAAACCCCGCCCCTGAGGATGATAGACATGTCTTACCCCACAGTGTTTGTCGCAAGGAACAGTCCTGGTCGCAAGGAACAGTCCTGGTCGCAAGGAACGCGAATATGAAACTTGGTCAAGTTTGCTCGGCAGATGTAGATTTGTATGCGGAACATACATACAGGCACGGTTTTATTTATTAGATCTCAGTATTATGTTCCATATTTTCAAACGGCGAAATCTTCTCATTGTCGTATCTGCCTCCTTATTCTGACATCTACCGAATTTTCCACGAGATTTTCATCAGCACATTCATTTTACTATCTGTTCGTGCGATTCAAAACATGAATACTTATTTGAGTCATTATAATGTTTTGCAAAGCAATTGAATTTCTCTCCAAGCCAAATCACATCTTTTATTTTAAACTTTAAGTTTAAACATTCGGCACCTGCTTCCTAAACTGTCTGAGGCACGGAGAAAGAAATGCTGCGTCCTCACAGCAAACCTCTCCCGCGGGCAGAAGGGCGTGGGACAAGTACCAAGTATCTGATGCAAGTTTTTCTAGAGTTTTCCCAGCATCACTTTTAGGGGAATTTCCGTGTGGGATCCTTAAATCTTAGCTTTACTTTACGCTTGGCTACCTTGCGCTACCCTTCTTCTACTCTGCCGCATTCCCCCTTCAAATCCCTTCCTATGCTATTAAATGGGAGTTTCCACCACGTGAATTATCCTCATGTAGCCTGTTACTCTAAAAGAAGCGCTGATTGCTAAATAACGGTAAGATTTGCAACTGAAAAACCATTAGTAGGTAAGTTTAGGTTTTCATTTTTGTCCTTTATTAAACATGGAAATTAATTAACGACTATAAATTTATTTACAAAAAACATAAAATAATATCGTTAACGTTATTTAGATATACAGCAAGGAACAAAAAACATGTAGTTGGCTAAACTGTGCTTTAATCCTAGGGCTTTTTATTTGTCTTATCTGAACAATCCTTCTATTCAATTACATATACTTTTATGTGTCTCCCATTTATCCAGAGTTACGTAACATATGACGATGTAAGCTGTGACGTAACTTTTAGCGGCTGTAAAGATACTCCGCGTCGCATACAAACATGGAATGATTTACCTCGAAAATACATTACTAGTAGTTTTTAGAATCCAACTTTTTTGGATCATATATTATTTTTAAAGTCCCTTCAATGATTCTACGCCAATTGCAGCCTGTCAAGGGTTGTTTTTTAAAAATTCCTTTCTTAGTTATTGCGTACTTTGTAAAAGGAACCTTATTCCAAATTTCAACGTTGCAAGCTTAAGTAGTTTCGGCTCTAGGCAAGTCAGTCAGTTTCTTCTTTTATATATATACATATTGTAATACCAATTAAACAGGCCATTAATTGTTTTAATATAATTAATTTGTTAGCGGTACGAATGCGTAAAGGCTACAATGAAGGCGGGTGTTTCCTTTGTTCGACAATGGAGATCGCGCGCGCGCTTAAACTCTGTATGCACTTAGAGAATTAGTCAGCTGTGAGAAACGGAACAGTTCAAATATAAAAGTCTGATGATCTAAAAGTCTGGAATCGGCTATGAATTGTGGCCTAAGAGAGATGAAATAGTTAAAAGTCGACGGGAAGATATAATACATTTGAGTTCACGTAGAGCAACGAACAGTAACGTTTGCAGTTATAAAGTACGAACGGCGAGATCCTGTATTTTACATGAAAGCAAACAACATTTTCACGTAGAAATTTATTTAATAATTTGCACACGGTGAAGCGGACCAAAGGGGGCGGCTCATCCGAGGTTCCAGATAGCAGAGGACGAGTATTTAATCGTGTGTATTAAAATTTTCAATGAAGTTAAAAGTCTGCGTAAAAAAATGGCCTTTTAGTGTGGTAGTTTTCAAGATACTTGTCTTGTACCAGACAGACGGTCCGTGAGTAACCAAAACTTTGATATTAATTTGTAAACGATAATTTCGTTCAGTTTTCATTTCGTTAAGTTTTCTTTTCACTTATTTTTATATTGTTTTCGGTTAACTTTTATATTTGAATTGTTAATTGTCAGTTAATACATTTATTTTGTTTTAATTATCAAATCCAGTAGTGACCCTGAGATATAGAGATACGACGTATTTGATTGCAATGATATCAGAACTGTATGTTCATAGATGCCACGAATTAATACATGAAAATTAAAGCATTTGTTTAAATGAATGAAATTCGGCAAGAAAATAGGTTTTGTAAATTGTAAAATTTATCAACAATAATAAATTTATTTTAAGCTTAGTAAATGTTGTTAATTGATTTATTTAAATAAAGCCTTCCAGTTGTTCATTACAATATATATATATATATATATATATATATATATATATATATATATAGAGAGAGAGAGAGAGAGAGAGAGAGAGAGAAAGAGAGAGATTTCTGATATAATCCTGGAATTGTACCTGGACAATGTTAGAATTTTGCCAATCAAGTGAATGTTTTGAAGTGATGATATGTTTGGACACTACAGATTGTTAATCGTTGTGAAGTTTGATATTAGACAAATGTTCCTTGAGACGTGTGTTAGGTGAAAACGTTTTGTTTGCCCTTTGTAGCAGGATTTACAATTGGAACTAGAGATTTTATAACCTACTGAATATTTTCTGTAGGTGTCACGTGGGCCCTTGTGGTTTTTAATCAAGATGCAAAGAGTGTTAGTCTGTAAGTCATGTATACTTGATATTCTTTAAAACTTTGGACGGAAGTATGATGTTGAAATTTGTAATAAGGGAGTACCAGATAAAAAATGGTTTCAGTTGATTGTGGACGAGTTGCAGTGGAATATTGAATTTTGTTCAATCGAATGTTTTGGCGTTTATTAATCAAATTTATTATATACTTGAAAGTAAAGTTAGCGCCTTATATCTTTTAAATCTTGCATTTATCGTTGTCAAATGAGGATGCAATTTGAAAATCGGTAACATACCAAAAAAAATATTTCAATCGTGCCACTGACCTAGTCTAAAGTTAATTGCATCTTTGATCATAATTTTAGATAACTTTTTATTTTCATTGCACTATTATTATAAATTTTGTGTTAAGCAAAGCCTTTAGTGGACAATTTACAGGAGGTCTACTGTTCATCCACAGGGTATTGTGTACTTTAATGGTTTTTATAAAAAAATTTATTTGTACTGAATATTCCAAATAATGCATACATATTTTGCCTAATACTTAGATATACAAAAGTCATTACTAAGAAAAATGGTATTAGGGACGAATAAAATAATTCAAGGCGTTCATTTACTGGGGTGTTCACAGGTAGATTGTCGTGATAATCTTACATGAGCATTACTCTATATAAGCATTTAGCTGATTAATTCCTTAGTTCTATACACACATCGTTACATGTCATTTGCTATTATGAATGACGTTCGGAAAAAATATTATTTGGAGGATTTCAAGTAAATTAAATTATAATCAATTTATTTATATCTGTGTCTGAGTATCTTTCTTTCTTCGTGCATAGATATAGATGAGTATATAGATTTTAACCGTGTGTATCCCCTGCCAAGTATGAGTCATGATGTAATATGGCGACATATTCTGACTATTCGAGTGTGGCCTTTAATGGAATCTTGGAAGTGACAGCAAGTCTGTATTCCGCGGATGCCCCAGCCGGTAAGCACCAATTACGTGGTATGCGTCACACGTGTGACGCGTAGAGAAAGCCATGACGTAGTCTGGGCGCTGACGTCACTAGGAGGTGTTGCCGCGGCACGGCGCTTCCGCCACGGACCACAGACACTCAAGGTTACCGACCACAGGACGAGCGCGGCTGTTAAAATCCGTCAGTAACTTCCACCATTCATAAATATTACGTAACAGACTACTTTGTTCAATTACTTTTGGAATTTAGACGTTTATAAAACTCTCGTGGATTCGATAAGACTTCTGTATTACCTGTGAAAGTTTCTATCCCGACATATCAGGCAATACCCAACGTCCAATGAAGTATATAGTTACATATGGTTAGTTGAAACTCTTATAACAAACCGTATTCAAGCATCATTTAATAATTAACATTAAATGTTTAATAAAAACAATTTATAACCTTATACAGACAATTTTTCTTTTTAATATTATGACGATGGTTCGATACCTTTTTGTATCTTCGTCGGGTATTTACTTACAGAGGAGGTATTTACAATTGATTAGATTTATAATATAATTGTACAAAGTAAACAAAGGCAAACTAAAGTACACACAAAAAAACTTAACAAATTTACACAATAAACTAGCACAACTAAACGAAACAAGTTATTAAATTCACTCACTTTTGAAAGGGGATCAATTTTTTTTATTAATTCAAAACAGACGTTAAATTAAAACTATTAAGTTTTTAACTTACCATCAGAACATTCATGTATTCTAATATATTGGCGTATAATTACGACAGGTCTGCTTCGGTGCTATTTCTCGTATTGTGTCGTAAGTTTAAATCCAGAATTCTAAATTCGAATGTCCACCTAGTGAACACAATCATAGATTCTAAATATCTCTTCACGGATTACCACGCGAACTTCTCAGCTAATTTTGCGTTTTGCCCGTCGTTATTAAATCTGCGTTGTATGATGAGATATCATGATTATAATATTGGTTAAACTGCTCTTTAGCTGCATACAAAATAACCCATATATTTCTTCAAGAATCTAATTTTTTTCTTAACAGACTGTGAAATTAAAATCTGATAATTTTTTTATTAACCCCAGTAAAAAATTTCAATGAGAAGTTAATTCATCATATTGAATTCTGAGTAGTCTTCGTCAATGTTCCCATAGTTATCTGTACAGATTGAAACAATTTTTCACGAACATTTGCAATTTAACAGGAATCACATATATAATTTAATGTACTTTAATATACAAATCTTCAACTAGCTCTAAAAGATTTTTATTTGTTCCCAATTTGAATTATCAAATCACGTGTGTATCGGTTACGAGTCCATATTACGGGAAATCCAGTAAAATACCAAGACTACGCACCTGCGGTTCAGGCAACATCATTCTTAGTAAAAAAAATGTAATAAATTCAGAATTTTCGAAACTTAAAACAGTCCATTATCTGAAAATGGCACGTCTAATTACCTTATATAAATATAAGTTGGAATAGACGCGTGCATCAATTTTGAAATTATCGACATTAAATTTCCGTAAATATCGGGATTTAAAGTGATGAAAGTTTGAATTGTTTCCTAACCAATATTTATATTTATATCTCAGAATTTTCTATCATTATTAATTGATTTATATATATATTGTAATAATAATTCGAGGCAATTAGATAATTAATAATTGGAAATTTGTAGTAAATTGTTATCGGCGAGAATATAAACATAATGTACAGGCGGGCCTTTGTCGGCGAGCGTTTAAAACTCCGGCCTCACGAAGGCAGTTACAGTCAGGATTTCATTAACAATAGTTGAACACCGAATTTGATCAAGTAAGAGTCGCGGGCAGATTTTCATCGAGTAAAGAGTGGCAGACAAGACTTCATTAAGAGTGCTGTGGCACACAGAATTTCATCGAGTAAAGTTTGGACATAGAATTAGATCAAGTAAAGGTCGCAGGAAAGTTTTCAATAAGTAAAGCCTTAGTTAGAAATTCCACAAGTAAAGACTGTTACAAAATTTCATCGAGAAGGAGTTGATAACATTCTGATTGATCATTAATCAGAACGAGAACTACAATATTTGCTGGAGAGAGAGAGAGAGACTTAATGCAGAGGCCCACAGGTGTTGTACGGAGTAATCCTTCCAGTTGATAGATACAAAAGTTTTGGGCAGTGATTTTGAAACAAATTAAATTCTGTGAAATGATGGCCTGTTATATGTGAATAGTGTATATGCATAAAAGAGCCCAAACGAATGCCTGGTACCAGTAAAGAAACTGTAAGTAGAGAAAGAAATTTTATAAAAGTTATTTGTAAACGTTAAATAAGGATAAAATCGACAGATTTCGGATTTACGTTCATTTTGTTGTTTAATTCTAATGTTGTAAAATTTGATTGTTAATTTGAATGTAAGAAAGGTTTGTTCTTTATTTAAAAGGCCCAAATAAAAGACCCTGAGATGAGAGTGTATCAGTTTGTAAAGAAATAATAATAAGGGCATGAATGTAATTCAATCACGATAAGAAAATTTTGTTATTTTACTTTAAATAAATTAATTATTTCTGAGGTTTATATTTGTAAATAATTTAACATCCTTTCATTTTAAATTTTAATAAAAATAAATTGATCCATCAATTAACCATTGATTTACTTAATTTCTTCTGAATGTTACATTTTGGCGTGCCAACGAGAGGCAGATTAATTGTTTAATTTCATATATATATATATATTGATTCTAATGTATCCTGTTATATGTTATGTGTATGCTTATGTCAAATTTCTATATTTATCACATTCTATTTCAAGATTTGAATTTAAATTGTGTAAAAACAATGCGGTATATGTTTTTGGACTAGGATTTACGTTCTTGTTATGATTATATATTCTTGTAATTAGTGTCCAATCGTTCGAGTACAAAATCCTGACACACACTGTAATATAGTAATGCTTAGCTGCCCGCATTTTGCGTGGCAAAGGAATTTTAGGGCCGGAAGATGGCAGATGAGCGCCGTATTTTGAGCGCACGTGGCACGAGTGGACGACTTCTCCCCCTCCTTCCCCTCGGCCATTCCGCAATCCTGGCCGCTGAGCGTTCAGGTATACAGTTCCGGAAAGGCAACTTTATTCCGTAAAGAATCAGTCTTGGTTTTCACATTAAGTGAATTTAATACAAGTATAACATTTCTGAAACTTAATCTGGATTTGTAATTTTTATCATTATCTATAATATGGAAACTGTTCCAGCTGGTACTGATTCGTTTAATTAATATGCTTAGAAATGATCAATTAAGATACAAATCTTTTAGCAGTTATATTTATCTGACGTACTTAAATAAATGAAAACATCAGCCTGTTTAGCTACAAATTTATTATTAATTTAAATTTTGAAACATTACAATAGAAAAAAACATTCTCAAAGTTTCATCCATAATTTATTAGGGCATCTTCAGTTGTTGTAAAGTCAAGTAAATTATATAATTTCAACATTTGTGTTTCTAAAATTTACAACAAAGAAAGATTTTACAAACATAATTTATAATATAATTAATTAAAGTAACAGAGACCGATGGGGGTGGGAGATTTAGTGAGTAGTAGTCTACGGACTGAGCCCCACATAGCCTCTGCGGAGTTATGCGTAAATGCATTTCTCACACCTCCACAAAAAAAAAGGTGCCTAGGCGTGTGAGAACATTAGTTCAAAAGAACAGAGAGAGGAGAAGGCATCCCCAAAGGTAGCCTCCTCCAGAGCTCTCTGGGAAGGTTCACCTGCGAGAGAATCCTCTCACAGGTTTTCTGGCAAGAAGAAAGTGTAGAAGGCTATGTACAGTGTAATCCACATAGTGGCAACTCCCCTGTTACAGCATAGGAAAGGTAACACTGGGTTGGCTGGGGCCCCAGGGCTAGTGTTTAAGGATCTTACCCGGCAATTCGCCTAAAAGTGACGCAGGGAAAACCCTAGAAAAACCTGAATCAGGTAGGGCGGCCATTTAGCACTTTCCGTACGCCCTTCCGAGCGGGAGTGGGGTTTGCTGTGTGGTTGCAGTTTTCTCCTCTCCGTGCCTTGACCACATTAGGAGGCAGCTGGCCGACTGTTCTAATTTCTGGTCGACAACCAAGCATTTCGGGACACATATTGTAATGAACTTTATTTTTTATCTACATATGGGAGAATACATACCTGAAATTGTGGTATATTTTTTAAACACACTGTATAATTTACGTGACCTACAAGTAAGATAAGTAACGAATACTTTTTCCAATAAATATTGTCGAGTTGTTTTTATGCATCGTTATGATTATGTATATGGACTTTTAGGTATTCTGTTCCACAGTACACTATTACTACGCGTAACCATGACCTATGGGGGTGAAAAGTTATTGTGACTTGAAATTCGTGTACAGACATCTGTGAGCCAGCGACCATAACAACAGTACATAGAGTTTTGGAACAATTAATAATATCAATTGGAAAGTCTTTCTTCTTTTGAAATTGTTGCTCATTTTGTTGAATAGTACCTGGCCCCTCCAATTTATCCAACAGCGAATATAAAAGTATTTTATGCTTATGGATACTGTACATATGCATCTTATTATCACTTCACGTCACTACTTAATAAAAGATTGAAGGCACTTATAATCTAAAGAAAATTTGGTCACAAGGCAAATTATGAATTTCACATTTAACTATTTCTTTATACAAGTAATTTTATTTGAAATTTTGATAACTACGGCTTTAAATTAGAGAGGTTAGGTACTGAAAGAGATTAAAAAATTATTTGATAATGTTACGTGAAAATGTGGCTAATAAAATTTCGTTCTGAAGTATTGTTTCCGTCCGAACCCGAGCTTAGAGCATCGTAATTTAATACAGTAAACGTTGAGTCATTTTGCAGTGACTGGAAGTTTCCTGTGCGTCGATACAGTCGAGGACATTTGCACTGAGACCAGTGTGAAGGCCGTTCTGCCCGTTACGTAGGAATCTTCCATTGCGGTGAGATTGGCCTGAGACGTATCTTCCCTGACCAAACCAGATACTTTCCGCGGATTATTCATGGGATGTTCCAGAAGCTTCCACGTAAAAATGAACACACTTCACATTTCGTAAGTGCTTCATTATCGTCATTTCTAGTGAACCCTAGGTCATGGAACTGTTTTCGGCTGTACTACTACTACTACCCTTAGTTGCGCCTGTAAGTTCGTTAACTAATTTCCGATTCAGGATAGCCCGTAATATGTATTGGCTGTTCCAATCCATTTTTCTTATATTTTAGTCTTTATTATTTACATTTCCCTGTTGTTATGTTTTACATGGATAATGGGATATTACGAAGTTAGTTTTAAGATATTTAATTTTTTTAAGAAGTTGTTTGACTCTGAGAATATTTAATTATATTACAGGGTGAAATTAATAACAATAATTAATAACATAAATAAACTTCCTGTTCTCATTTTCAACTTAAATACCCACGGCTATTTTTACAAACATAAACAAAACACCAATCACTTAAAAGCTCTACCCAAAAATGCCGTAATCCTACTAACACAAATTTATAACGCCATAATAAAAACGGCCAAAATTCCCAATAACTGGAAAATTGCAACGATTTGTTAATTAACAAACCTAATAAACAAAATCCAACCCCAGCAATTACAGACCCATCTTTCTCCCACTTGCAAAAGTCTTCGAAAAACTACTTTTACCACGACTAAAAAATAAACAAATCTCGCACTTAATCCCTAACCAACAATTTGGATTCCGAAACAACCACTCATGTTCTCAACTTCTTAGCATAGAAAAAATACATTAACACATCCTCTGAAAACAAAAATATATGTACCTAGCACAATTCTTGGATTCTGAAAAATTATTCGACAAGGTTCACCATCCTTCACTCTACTTCAAATTAAAACCTCACCTATTGACTCTCTATTTCAACCTTATATCCAACTATCTTACAAACCGCTCTTACCTTGTCAAATATCAAAACCATTTCTCCCCAATATACCCTATTCACTCAGGGTTCCTCAAGTTAGTGTCCTTGGCCCACTCCTATATTCCATTTATACCCATGATATCCCCCAACTAAAACTGCCATATTTGCCGACGATATAACCATAGTTTGCCAGTCCCATGACTACGAATCGGCTACAATACAACTGAAAACTGCCATTAACCATGTAATATTTGCAGAATAACCATAAACCCAAACAAATCCATCAAGTTCCTTTTTCCCTAAAAAAGTACCATTCACTAACAATATCTATATTAACAACACACCCATTCCAAACAAACCAAACCATAAATACCTTGGACTAATACTCGATTCTAAACTGTCATGGTCCCAACACACCAGTCACATTAAAAAATAATCAATCACCGCTTTAAAATACTAAAACCATTAATTAATCCTAATTATCCTTCATCCCGTTCAATAAAAAAATTAGTTTATTTCTCCATTATGGAAGTACGGGTGCAACATTTGGGCTTCCGCAGCCAAAACACACATAAACAAGATCCTAACATCCCAAAATAAAATCCTTCGTTATATGACAAACTGTCCCTGTTACTTCTCCAATTTCCGCATCCTTAGTGGCCTCCATATTCCGTATATCCACCAAATACATTCTTCTTCAATATAAAAAAGACATAATTCACCCCAATTCGTTAATATCCGATACAGCTGCCTCTCCTCCACCTCACATCCAACATCGCCGATTAAAAAGAAAGAAACCAAGAGACGAAATTAATAACCAATAAAAAACATAAGTACAGGAGGTGAAACAAAATGCCCCACTGGCATTTATATATATATATATATATATATATATATATATATATTGTAGTGAATAACATCGGTAAGTGGCCGCCCTTTGTCCGCGGGCCTGAGAGGGTCTCAGAGGGTCTCGGCGGAATTAATTAAAAGTGCACGTGCGCCGGAGATGCCCTGAGAAGCCCAGGGTACGCGTTCCTTTTTTATGCATCGTTTGGGGGGGGGGAAGTAAGGGTATTTACTCCGCACCCAGGAGACTGACCGAGAGGACAGAAAGTGAAGTGAGAGAGGCGAGAGGGTGCAAAATTTGGCGAGCTGTAACGAACAAAGGTTTTGGAGTGTGGACGTCCATTGCGTGAAGGCGAAGAAGGAGATCGTGGGGTGCTACAAGGCCAGTGATCCGCTGCAAGTCTGCGGATGCTACAAGATAAAGTAAGGGTCACCATTAATGTAAAGTGCCTTCAGTCGTTAAAGAATTTTTTACACAGTACCGAACTAAGCTGTGTTTATGAATAGCCATCGAGCCGCCGACATTACCTTGTAGAGAAGGAGGATTTCATTAACCTAGCCGGAGCTAACTATTGTTATATTTTTGCAGACTATATATCTGCTGGCGCCCAATCAATTTTTTTATGTATTTTTTATATTTTTATGTAATAAAGTTTTTTTTATATATGGTAATAAAGTTTAATCATTACAATATATATAGTATAATATCACATGTACAAATATCATAACTGTAAAATCATTATATTGTAAAGTTTCCTGAATAAAAAAATGAGAGAATTTCTGACAGGGGTTGGTGGGGCAAAATACGGTGGTCATATGGCTTTAATGAACCGACTTTGATGGGATTATCTTCGAGCACATTACCACTTGCAGGTCTGACAGGTCAGCGACTCAGTGCTGCAATCCCTTGTATTTCCTGGGATTGGCCACCCACAGGTTCTCGTCGGCTGACCAGTGCAAATGTTCTCCATTCCAAAACTCTCTCAGCGAAAACCAGAAAACTAACTTCCTCTCCAAAACTCAACTTCTTCACAAATTCCGAAAAAAATAACTGTCTTCCACTCCAAAGTTCACTAACCACCAACTACCTTCCTCCCCAAAACCCAATTTCTTCATACCTTCCTCAAAAGTAACATCTAACACCAAAATACTTACTGTCCTCAACACTCCAAAACTAAAAACTATCCAAAATTTCTCTATCTACTGCTCCAGAACATCCCAGACGTAAATAACTGACTTCCTCCACTCCAAAATTCACTCTCCATAAACTTGTGGCCCTCTCCTTGACTACCCGCCGTAGGAGGTCTTCGACCGTTCAATTCTTAGAACGGCTTACCTGCGGTAGGAGGAAGTAACTTTTGAAAACAATATCCCTTGGCCATTCTAAGCTAATTTATTAAATATTATTACAGATATGTACAATTAAATTTTGCCCTCCCGACTAGCCAGTTATGAAAATCTCAAGGGTTAAAGTGGCAAATTAGGCCCGGGAAACTATTTATGAAAAGTGCTTTACGCAACCATGATATGTGCAATATTTGTTACCAGACTGGGGTCTCTGCAACACAGCGACGTCCCTCGCAGCTGGTCATCGATGTATATCTCGCTGATGAATCTCTACTTCTCAAGCAACCTCCTCTAGTCAGCATCAGCAACAGAATGCTCTAGGCCTCCACTTCTCCCGACCTGTGGGACCAACTGTTTCCCTATTGGTCCATTTAATTTATTATGGACCAATCACAGGTCTTAGGCAAACCGACGTAGAGAATTTCAACACAGAGACCCTTTGCACCTGCTGTTTGTTCACGGGAAAACCCTGGAGGTACCTTTACTACCCCCAGCCTGACTGGCACCAAACGGTACTTTTTGCCGACGTTCGATAAACATGGTTGCTCCCGCGTTTAAATAAACTGACTAAAATATCAGTAAAATCAATTAAAAGACGCCTATCCTAAAGCTATAAACTAAAAGTAATAACTTCCGCTTCCTCTGCCAGCTCCCTTAACACCATGGTTTTTCGAAATTTCCCCACACAGAGTCTTGAATTCTACTGTTTTTATCCAGTAAGAAGTATATTTGACAAATATCAATAGGCCTATCTTAATTAGCTACACCCCCCTACGGGGTGCAAATATCCATATTCAGGACCGTGGGAAGACACTGTCGCGATGGCGCGAATGTGATGGAGCGTCTTGTCTGAACATGCTAAAATCTTGTGACCAAAGATTAGCCCTGGTCAGACACTCATAATATTTTAATCTGTACAAAGGGATGCTGCGCTGGGGTTGTTTTTCGTTTCAGCGAGTATCTGGGAAGTGAGCATTGACCCTCGCCAGAATCAGCCGAGAAAATTAATTGCTCATATTTTATTTAATAAAATAAATAAAATTATAAACATTAAAATAAAATAACCGCAATTAGTTTATCCCAATTTTTTATACTACACTATACTTGCCACTGTGACCCACTGAGGATTGGCAACATCTGTGTGTGGTAATATTTCGGTCCACAATGCCATCGGCAATAATATTTTTCAATTATAAGAGTTTTAATTGATTTTTAATATATTAATTAAATTGGACCACCAAAAGATTGTAATAATATAGACTAGTCAATATAGTAAAGCCAAAACCAATAAACAGTCTAAAATTAAAGAAACAATTTAATCCCTTATTAGTTCTTCATCAAAAAATTAAATGAATCAGAAATTGTAGATTAGCCCTCCATTTTAATATATTAATTAAATTTGACCACCAAAAGATTGTAATAATATAGACTAGTCAATATAGTAAAGCCAAAACCAATAAACAGTCTAGAATTAAAGAAACAATTTAATCCCTTATTAGTTCTTCATCAAAAAATTAAATGAATCAGAAATTTTAGATTAGCCCTCCACAATCATCTGGAAATGGTTTATAAAAGTGAATAACAATTTTGGAGTCTCATTCAAATCTAAGAATCTACACTAATAATATTATAGCTGCCTTTGAAACACCACTTCAAGGATCAGTTATTCGGTAAAATTTCCCACCGTACTGTTTGTTAAAATAATCTTTCTGAAAGCACACGCCTAGGTGATGAATACTATTTACAACACCTGCAAGAGTTTCAGTAACCACTATATTTTTCTTACATTATTATTTAATTTACATAATATAGATATCTAATTAAAAAAAGTGAACAAAAAGTAAGGTGAATTTATTTATAAAATATAAATTCTTTATTTATTCTTCCAAATCACTTTCATCCCCTTCAATGTAATCTCCGTCCGATAAAACGCACTTTTTCCAACGCTTTTTCCAGTCCTCGAAACAGTCGGAATAGTCTTTTTCCGGTATACTCTTCAAGACCTTCTTCGATTCGGTTTTTATCTCCTCAATCGTGTCAAAACGGCGTCCGCAATGGCCTTTTGAGTTTGCTGAACAGCCAGAAGTCGCACGGAGCAAAATCAGGCGAATACGGTGGTTGCGGAACGATATGAGTCGAGTTTTTGGCAAAAAAAGTCGCGAAGAACCAATGCAGTATGAGATGGTGCATTATCGTGATGAAGGAAACAAGATTCCGGCCGTTTCAAACGAATAGCTTCACGCAAACGTCGCATAACGCTCAAATAATATTCTTTGTTAACAGTTTGGCCTGGCAGAAGGAGTTTATAGTGCACCACACCACGATAATCAAAGAACACTGTCAACATGACCTTGATTTTCGACCGACTTTGCCGTGGTCTTTTCGGTCTTGCTTCACCTTTTGCACGATATTCGCTGGATTTGTCGGTGGTTTCAGGGTCGTATACGTGAATCCAAGTCTCGTCTCCAGTAATGATGCATTTCAAGTGGTCCTGATAGTCGGACAGCAAAGTTTCACACACATCAACGCGACGCTTTTTTTCCAAAAAATGGAGCGATTTTGGCACCAATCGAGACTTGACGCGTTTGAGACACAAAACATTCTTCAAAATGGTTTGGGCTGAGCCAAATGATATTCCAACACTATCAGCGAGATCTCTAATTGTCCATCGACGATTTTCAAGCACCAAATCTTTGATTTTTTGGACGTGGCCCTCGTCGGTAGACGTTGATGGTCGTCCAGAGCGCGGTTCGTCTTCAACGCGTTCTTGGCCCTCTTTGAACTCGTTGTATCACTTATAATTTTTTTTGTGTCATAGTTTGATTACCAAAGGCATTCCGCAACATTTTCAACGTGTCCGCACCATATTCGTTCCGCAAACAAAATTTGATGCAAGTTCTTTGCTCAACAAAATCACCCATTTCAAAAATCGAAAAATTCCATTTTGGTTGTTTACAAAAACACGTGTAACTCGGAGATAATTAAACCTTTTAACAAACAGACGCTTGGCAAATATTATTGCCAGTCCTACCAACCTAGGAAAAAAAAATACCTGCCTTCCTAATAGCCGGGAGTTTTAAATGACAATTTCATCTTACTTTTTGATCACAGTGGTACATCTAAAATCACGATTTCTGGTGTCAAGAACTTTAACAGTTGTGAATCATTATATGCTATAATTGCATTATTTGACACTTTATCAAAAACTCCTGTGTCTACATTCTTCCGTTAAAGCTTTAATGTTACGTCGGTGGAGACATTCTAAAATAAAACAACAACAACACAAAGAAATAAAAAGGACGTGCTCATCTCGTATTAGTATTAATCACAAATACGTGTACGTTGTTTAAACACGCCCTGGTTACTCTTTGTGGTGTTGTCTTTATTTTAGAACGTCTCCACCAACGTACAATTAAATATTTCTTGGCGCCCAACGTGGGGCGCCAAAAATATTTATTGTAACGTTGGTGGGACGTTATTAAAATAAAGAGGTCAACAACAAAACAAAGAAATAAGAGTACATGTTACCTCAACTTTATAAATATAATATATTGTCAAGATTTTAGAGCACCACTTTATTGTAGTGCTGTTTAATCATGTTTAACTCGTGAGCAGCTTCCCGCCATATTCCTCCTTCATTCTCGATTAATCTCAGTAATACTAGTAATAAGAATTTTCTTCTTCTGAAACAACAAACTTCGTATACTTCACTACCTCCATGTAAATTTATACACTTGAAATTCCTCTACCTTTTGTCTAGAAACTCGTTTATAATAAATAAAAAATGAACACTTATTAAGCACAATCAAACAATTAGTAAACGTTCGTTAAGCAGCTTGCACTTATTTCTTGTGGGCAAAGATAAAAACATCAACAAGACATGTCAGTTCCACAGATCTGTCTCGTAGCGCACATTTCGCATTTAACATATTTAAAAAGCATAGACCTAGTTTCTACATTTCTTCTGCTTATATATTCTGTGCATATACATGTTATTATCGCTTATATAAAATATTAAAGATTCTTATAATCTAAACTAGATCCTCTTTCACGGGGCAATTTTTGAATTTGAATTTCACATTTACTGATTGTAGGACAAGTATTTCTCTAATTTTATTTTAAATTGAATTACATCCAGTCAGCTATACTATTTGTAGATTCTTAGACTTCAATGTAACAACAAAATTGTTATCCTTATTCATAAACGTTTTCCAGATGAATATGGCCAGCTGACCGAAAGAACCACGTCCATTGTTAAAATGTTAATGTATTGTCGAAGGGATAAGGGTTGTTGCTGTGTAGCAGAGCACATTGTCGTATTAAGCGAGGAAAATACCCCTGTGAGTTTACCAACCAAACCCAACAAAATCAACAACGAAGGTGAAAAGCCACAGAGAACAAAGGCGCGAAATTCCAGTGTCATCAATAGTGAACAAAGCAACGGAGAAAAGCAAGCACAGTGCTGAGGCTCGACCAAATTAAAAGTTAATGAAATTCTTTAAATCTTTGAATTCAACTGATACTTTGCTGATCTCTTTGCTAGTACATACAGATATCTGTAAGAATGAATGTAGTACATGTAGTGTGCGTTAAGTATCGTACTGCCAAATTTATTTCAATTCAAATTTGTAAATAGTGTTGACCATCCAGGTGACTCTTGTAACATAAACATTACGGTGGGAAATTTTACCGAATGACTGATTCATTTACTGGTGTTGATATTATTAGTGTAGATTCTTAGACTTCAATGTAACAACAAAATTGTTATCCTTATTCATAAACGTTTTCCAGATGAATATGAATGGCCAGCTGACCGAAAGCTTCTGATTTATTCAAGTATTTGATGATGAATAAATAAGGAATTCAAATGTTTCTTTGAAACTGTGGACTGCCTATTAGTTTTGGCTTTGCTGTAATGACAAGTCTATATTTATTAACTAGCTGAGTGCCAGGCGTTCCCGGGTATTTATTTAAATTATCCCGGAATAGGAATTAATTCGACACTTCCCTCTAGGTAAACATTTCATATAACCAGAATCAATTGAGCCAGGGTTAGTATGTGTATGTATGTATGTATGTAATTTACATTCCGCGGCCTAAACCCTCGGCATCTAACTTTTAATAAACCACGACAATGACTGACGTTATTCGGAAACTCTCCTACTACATAAAATATAGTGACTAGAATCACGACAAATTAAAACACTAAAACAGTCTAAAACTACACCCGATGACATAAAGGAGTAAATAAATACAACCATTAACTAAATAGGAACCAAAACCTAAGAAAATAAACACCTCCGGGTAACCTTTTCTCATCTCCCCTAAGAGGAACATAACATTTAATAAACCACCATGATAAATGCTAGACTTAAACTCAGCGACTCCTATTACCCCGAAATACCTCTAATATCGGTCTTTTTTGCATTATTTTTTATGTAAGCCCATCCATCACCACACGTACCATACTAGTGCTTCCCTCCCTTGCCTTCTGAAGTTTAAATTAGACATTTACAAATTCTACAATGATACTATCAAATTAAACGACCCAGAAAACGTTTTGTTCGACGATTATAATGGCTGTTTAGGAATGTTTTTAAATTCAATCCCCTTCAACCCCCTCTCCTAGTGGCTGAACTACATTCTAACCAGGATGGTAAATATCAGGATTAAACTCAGTGACTTCCATAACTCCAGTCTTCGTTGTTTACTCATTAGGCCTACTTTATGTAACGACACATTCTCCCCCACCCCCACATCTAGCTGCTGAACTATAACGTAACTGACACTGTGAATGTCAGAATTGAACTCAATGACTTCTATAACCCTGGATTTGGCACCAATGTCGATTGTTCGCATTAATTTTAGGTAACGCCCCTCCACCCCCTCCCTTATTGGTTCTTTAAGGGTATGAAATTGTTCTCTAAAAACATCTGGATAGAAACTATTAATCACAACAACTACGAAAAGTAATTAATCGACGCTAATATAGACCGTTTTAGCATGTTTTCAAATTTCACCCCCGTTAACCCCTTGGGAGTCGCCTAGTGACAGAAACCTTTGTGGGGGTGCGCACAACGACTCACCATAGTTTCATCCCAAAAGGAATGGTTTAGGAGCGCATAGAGAGATTGAACATACAATTATGATAATTATTTTAAGTTTTTTAAAATATATATATAAAGAAAATATATAATAACTAAGGGGAAGTCCTATAACCCACGGGTCAAGAAAGGAAATCTCAGGAAATACGGGTACTGAAACTAAAGAGGGCCTATGTGCGAAAGTTTCAAATATATGACTTAAAATTGTTTTTTTCTTGGGCGAATTCTACGTGCGTCACTAGGAATGAAGAAGGAACAGATATTACATTTTGTTACCGAACAGACAATTGCATAATGCCTATAGAACGGGAAATTATTAGAATATGAGGAACGTTGTCCGCGTCCTTGTTTTCACAACTCAGAGACGCTTACCCAAGCCATGGATAACAGGCCACAGCATCACGGATGCTGTCACAACATTTTCCTTGCTGTGGTTGTATTTCCTCTTCGACTTCCGTCTGGCGTCAGAGTTGATAATGACGCCAGCTGGAGTTCAATTCTGTTGAGTTATTGGAAACAGTTCCCAGCGTTACATTCAAAACGGCGGAGAAAATAATATATAACAGTAAAGAAAGAAATGCTTCTGAAAATTATGTTAAATAATACCCATACTGCAATTTTTTTAGCCGGTTCGCTCCACAAACACACACACAAACACACACACACACACACACACACACACATATATATATATATATATATATATATATATATATAATATAATATAAAATAGTTTGCTGGTTTCCTGTCAAGTTCTGCGTTTATTTTACAATTATAATGTAGAATTTAATATATATATATATATATATATTGTGACTTTATTTTGTACAGAGTTCGTTGTAAGTCTTTAAGTGACGTTTTAATTTGCCCAGGGTGGGCGCCAATTATGATAAAAATAATTATCATTAAAAATAAAAACTTTAAATTACAGTTATAAGAGATTTGTTTACAATGTTTAACTATACAAAATTTATTTATAAATTGTTTAAAATGTTTAACTATACAAAATTTATTTATAAAGAAATGTAAATCTTTGTTAATTAATTAAGGATATTACTCGGTGAACGAGTTCGTAAAAGGAAGGACAGATTAGATTTTCTTTAATAAAATAGTTTGCTGGTTTCCTGTCAAGTTCTGCGTTTATTTTACAATTATAATGTATAATTTAAATGCCAACTTATTTTATTTTTCATGTTCGACAGGAATCGAAGTAATATTTGCTGTTGGAAACTCCACCGAATGAAAATTGAAGATTAATTTGGTTACCATTTATTCAATTACTCTTATATTAGTATCTTTAAAATTGCTTAAAATTATATCATTTCTTTGTAAAATAAAATGTTAGTTTCATTTTTTTAAGAGTAACAGGCTACATGAGGGTAATCAACATGGTGGCAACTCCCCTTTAATAGCATAGGAAGGATTTTAAAGGGGGGATGTGGAAGGGTAGAGGAAGGTAGCCAAGGGTTAACTAGGGCCCCCGGGCTATAGTTTAATGATCCTACCCGGCATTCGCCTAAAACTAATGCAGGGAAAACCCTAGAAAAACCTGCATCAGGTAGGTCGGGCATTGGTACTTGTCCCACACCCTTCCGATAGCGGGAGAAGAGTTTGCTGTGGGGTCGCAGCATTCCCTTCTCCGTACCTCGACCAGTTTAGGAGGCAGCTGGCCAACTGTTCCAATGGGAAAAGCTAACAACTCTTACCGTATGCCCAAGATCTGTGACCCCGGAACATACACCTCTCAAAACAGGCCGAGGTGCCTCGGCTTGTGGGAACCTTAGTTCAAAAACGGAGAGAGGAAAAGGCATTCCCAAAGGTATCACCCTGCGTCCCTCCTACAAGGTTCTGCCTGCGAGATAACATCCCTCGCAGATACTGCCTACGAGAGAATAGCCCTCGCAGGTCCTCTGTAATATTTCATTCGTTCATTGTAATCTTAATTTATGACATATCCTATTTCGACCGCGGATTAATGGAATGAATAATAAACCTAAAATTCAAATCTGTTTAAATGAATACAATTAATACTTACGAAAAATTTTAGTTAAGCATGAGATCCTAATGTCGGGTTTCCCGTGGGACGTTACTGCAGCATAAATCAAATATTGTAATTGAAAGTTTGTATTTTCTTATGTGTGTCGTCGTTCTTTGATGATCTGGAACACGTGGCTTCCGTTTTTGTTTGGCACTGCTAGAAGCACTTCGAATATTTAATCAAATTATATTTCTCTGCTTTTGGGTCCTAATCACTTCACTTTCTCACTATTATCACTTGCTTGCGTCTATTCTGCTGTTATTGAGGATTGACCCAATTAACACGCTCAAATATTTAGCACGTGGCTTTAATTCCTATCACATTTAATGTGCTAGAGGAAATTAACATATTCGTAGTTAACTTTAATTGCTTTAATATTACATTTTAAAACTTTATTAACATAAAATGAATTTTTACGTGCGACGATTAAGATCAATCTACACGGAGTTCTGACTACTCTCGACTTTCTTTCATCACGCGGTGCAAAGACTACGCAACAACAAAGCCGTCTGGCCGGACCAACAATCGAACAAGCTCTGCATTTACAATATTACTTATATAAATAATTCGGAGCTACTTTACCGGAGACATTATAAAAGAAGTAAAATAGGTCATATATATGTGAAAGAATGAGAAAGAACACACATTGAGTTAAAAATAAAAACCTCTGAAATAGGCGAAGAGGAAGTATAGTTCATAGTAACGAAACAAGTATTTGCACTTGCAAAAGAATATAAACGTATAACTGTAAGATTAGAACTTATAGAATACGTCAAAAGCGAAACATACAGAATAGAATAATGCAGTGATAAAAATTTGGTAGAGAATGCTTACATCACTTATGATTTCGAGATGACATTGCTCTATTCTCTCGCAGTGTTAGGAATATAGGTTTAAAGTAACTAGAAAAAACTGAGTGGAAGTTCAACAAATACGTAGATTAATCCGATAAAAGAAATATATATTAACCCAAGAGAATATTTTTTAATTTCAATAATAATGTACGTAAGCACATTACAAATTTATTAAATATTTTATCTGAGGGTTTAAAATAAAAAACAATTAAACATTTGGAGGATATTATCAATTAAATACATAACTTAGATAGTGAATAAAAAAACATGCTTGGCTCTGCCACAATCAACAGTCTCCACAATCTGATGTGGTGTGATCGTATCGATCAGCTATAATTTGGAATAAAAAATTATATATAATATATATTTCTGATCTGACATGGTCTGATCTGACATGGTAAGATGATGCCCCCCCCCCCTCCGTAATTACTAACAATTACCGGATGTGTAACTTGTTCGAGCAGTAGCATTCAGGTTATCGAGATGCCGTCGTCGTGTCTGCAGCAGGGCAGCAGATAATGAAATATCGATATTCTTTATCGTCTGAGAGGGAAGGGAGACTGCAGGTGTCTCCATTAAAAATCTGAATATCGTCTCTCTGTAGTTTTCACACTCTGTTCTTCACAACATCCACAATGTTCATAAATTGATGTTTCGTCTGATCTTATGACCATCACTACCTCGCACTCCTTTGTGTACCACGAATCACGAGCGTTCTGCGAATTCCACAAAAACGATTACTGAGTGTCAATAACTATCCGTCGGATCACGAAAAATCAGTACTTCATTTTTCGTTTTTATAAATATTTACCCCTACAACCTATAATGTTTATTAATATACCAATATGTGTACATAGGACAAGTAATGGATGCAGCTTTACCTTTAAATACCAGTATAATTAAACTCGGATGGGGTATAATATCGACAAATTCTATTATGTGTAAATCAAATAATTTGTATGCTTCCGAGACTCAATTAATTCGGCCTAGTAATTTATGCCGTCACTGGTACCTGACGGGAGCGATTCTTCAAATCCCGTAAGGCACTGCCTTAACGCCTTTTGTAAACGTTCATTGTATCTTATTTTATTTGTAATAAGGTACCTCCTTGTAGTCGCCGGTCCCGACCACATAGCAAAACAAATGAAATATCTCAGCGTTAAATATCATTCACTAGCTGGGTGCCCGGCGTTGCCCGTGTTATCTCAATTCAACTCAGCAACATCTCTAACCCCGGATTTGACACCGAACTCGGTTGTTTTCGCTTTATTTTTTTCGCCCTAAGGGTGTGCGCTTCCGGTAACTAAATAGGTTGAACTAGTACACAAAAAATATCGGGAGAAACTGTATCAATGTCATTGACTTCGAAAAATATTTATACGCAAATATCGGCTGTTTGAGCATGTTTGAAAATACCCTCCGCCCCACAGTGTTTGTTTGCGATTCTAAAGGAGCACGTGCATGAAATTTGGTCAAAGTTCCCCCACGTGTGTAGATTTATACGGGAAACATACATACACGGAAACAGTCTACTTTATTTACTACTAGCTGGGTGCCGGCGTTGCCCGAGAAGTGATTTATCTATAACCATCGATATGACTGCAATTTTGGTTGCTTTTCCGTTATTTTTAAGTAAAGCTCCTTGAACCCTATCCCTAAATGTGCTCACATCCCATGCCGAAGGAGGATGAAGCCATTGACTAAATATATCGGCCGTTTTTACATGTTAGAAGATGACCACCCCCAAAAATGTGCGATAATGAAAAAGAATGTATACCACGCAAAAAACAGCCGATTACATTGTCTGAAAATTTCTTCCCCGCCCACCACCTCCCAAACCCGCTACCCTTGCATCTGAGGGGTAAATGCCAAGTTTAATGTCATAACTAAAATCAGCGGCATCCATAACCTTCGATTTGACTCCAATATCGGTTGTATTCGCGTAATTTTTTTAGGTAAAGCAACTCCACCCTAAACCCTAAGAGTGCCCTTTTCCCAGGGCGTAGGAGATGAAAATTATATTCAGATAACATAGGTAGAAACACTATCAATATCCGACCAAAATATCGACTGTTTTAGCAAGTTTAAATATTTCCACCCCCGTCCACCCCCGCCTCTGAGGGTGGTAGACGCGTCTCACCCCAAGAGTCGGTAGAAACACTATCAATATCTGTGACCCCTAAAATTATTTATCTGAATGAAATATCGACTGTTTTAAAATGTTTAAATATTTCCACCCCCGTCCACCCCCGCTCCTGGGGGTGGTAGACGCGTCTCACCCCAACAGTGTTTGTTTCCTGGTCGCAAAGAACACGTGTACGAAATTTGGTGAAATTTTCTCCACCGGTGTAGATTTGTATAACGAAAATACAAAAATATAGATACAAACATACATACATACATACATACACTCATTTTTATTTATAAGATAGCTGGGTGCCCGGCGTTGCCCGTTTACCTATTGATATAAACCCGAAAAAGTATTTAATTCTAGATTAATCTTTAGTCAAGAAGTGATTAAACATAAATCTAACAGTTCCTAGTTCCGTACATACTTTCGACTGATAGTGCATTAATTCAACAACTGTAAAATACATTGAATTTTATATCAGTCCCAACAAACATACCTCCGAATTTCTTTACGAATAGAATATGTAAATATAGTCCTTGTGTATTGCACGATATAATTGTCCCTCAGTCTTCAGACATTACGCAAAGATTAAATCGATGAAATTGTTCGCTAGATTCATAATGTAAACAAATAGTCGCCATCTTGGAGTCACTAATATGGCACGAAAATTAACTTACATTTTCCGCAAAGATCGTTAAGTATTTAGTATTGATTTTTTTATCATCATTCGATGGAGTATTACCGGATAAAATTATACTTTTCATTCAGTAAAAATATATCTTCTTTATTTCATTACACAAAAGGGAACTATTCCCTTTGATCGTCGTGTAGCAACGTTTCTCTCTGTCTCGCGTGACGTCACGATCTTTGGCGCGCAGTAATGTAACATTTTTGAATTATAATTCTTTATGCTACAGGTTTCTCATCCCCACAGGACCGTTTCTCGTCGTTTGAAGAATATGTGTACCAAGTTTAGTTTCAATGTGTCCACGCGTTTAAATTTGTATAGAAATTAACGTAAATACATACATACATACAAATATACATCCATTTTTATTATATAGAATAGCTGGGTGCATGGCGTTGCCCGATTTGACTCCAATGTCGGTTGCTTTTGCATTATTTTTATGTAACTCACCTCGATCCCTATCCCTAAATGTGCTCACCTCCCATGCCAAAATGGGTTGATCTCATTGACCCCGAAAAAGTTTCTATCGACGAATAAATCGGCCGTTCTAACGTCCACCCCGCAACTGCGGGTTAAACAAAAAGTTGAATGTCATAATTAAACTGAGTGACTTCCATAATCCTCGGATTCAAATCCAATCACGGTTGTTTTTGCTTTATTTTTATGTAATGCCTCTCCATCCCCAAGCCCAAAAGAGGTTGAAATTATACACAGAGAACATGTTGAGAATTATTAAGATTCTCCCTGGCCTAGAAATATATATATTTGGCGCAAATATCGGCCTGATAACATGTTTCAAAATTTCTACCCCCGCCCATCTCCGCCCAGTCCCTCCCTGCCCTGCGCGTACCCACGTTGTCATACTTCTTTATCTGTAAGAAGTCTAGACATCTCCTCTCGAATATTCACGTTTTAAACGAACTATTCTCTGATCACCTTCCTGTCATAGCATCCTTATCTATAAAATATAATTCATTATTCTAACCCCATACCATAAACAATAGAATTAATTGGAACCTTTATAAAGACTTAATCCACAACAGACTTCAAATCCCTAATTCACTAAAAAGCGAAACAGAAATCAACGCTGCTGTTTCCATTCTAACCTCCATAATTAGATCTGCTATAAAGGAATCAACCTTAACCCTTCCCCCAAAACCACCCTATTCCCAATATAGAACTTAATTCCCTCCTATCCTTCAAAAAATTGATATGAAATAGATGGATAGAAAAAAATGACCCTGTTATAAAACAACCCTCAACCTAATTTCCAAAAAAATAAAAAATAAACTCAAAGATATTAATAACCCAAAAAATCTGGCAACTTAACACCTCAGACTGGAAAAAAGCCATTCTCAAAGAAAAATCCTGTATTCCGCCATTATTTCACAACTCCATTTGGTTTTCCTCGCCGCAGCAAAAAACCAACCTTTTTGGTAAACTTCTTTCTAATCAGTTTAAACCTTTTCCGTCTTCCAATCCTACACTTGACAGTCTTATCCACAACTCACTATCAACCGCCAAAAAAGCTAAATCCTCCTCCCTTATTCACCTTGAACGATGTAGTGAAAACAATTTCGAAGTTAAAAAACAAAACAGCTCCCGGAAACGACCTAATCAACTCAAACATCTTCCCAAAAAAGGCCTTGTCCTACTAAAAAACATATATAACGCAATAATAATAACATAAATAATTCCCAATAACTGGAAATTAGCTACAATAATAATGAATAGCAAACCCGACAATCTAAAATCTAAAAACTATAGACCAATCAGCCTTCTCCCTATACTTTCCAAAGTCTTCGAAAAACTCCTCCTGCCTAGACTTAAAAACCAACTTTCCCACCTTATACATAACCTACAATTTGGCTTTCGGAACAATCAATCCTGTCCCCAACTGATCAACATCCTGACATAAACGATCAACAACTCCTTCGAAGAAACAACTATTTGTATAGCGACATTCCTAGATTCAGAAAAAGCCTGTGATTAAGTTCACTACCCTTCCCTCCAGTTTAAAATCAAACCCCACCTCTCTCAACACTACTTAAACTTTCTCTCCAATTACGTCACCAATAATGCTACAGAGTTAAAATAGACAATCACTTCTCTCCACTACATCCTATTCTCTCAGGCGTCCCACAAGGAAGTGTAATTGGTCCGTTCCTCTACTCCATCTACACCCACGATATTCCTATTATCCCCTCTACTACCACCTCAATATTCGCAGACGATATCGCTATCACTTCTCACGCACACGACTACCAAACCGCAAAAACCACCTTCAAACATCCTCTAGAATCCACAATGACCTTAATATTCCCTCAACCCAAAAAACTATAATTCTAACCGCCCAAATCCAACGTAATAGAAATCTCCACCACTTCAATCCCATTATCTCTAATACAGATTCCCATCCTCCGCCATCCTTATTTCAATCTGGGCCAACGACTTCCAAATCCGTAACCGTTCCCTACTCCATGAAAAGAGAAGCTACGACATATCAGTCACTATCAACAACTCCACTATCCCTACTAAATCTTCCCATAAATACCTTGGCCTAACGATCGACTCCAAACTAACATGGTCCCTACACATTTCCAACTTTAATAAAATAATACTCCACAGATTCCACAAATTAAAACCATTACTGAACCCGAAATCTCCTTTATCCTTCACATCAAAATTAACTCCTTTACACATCCCTCATATATCCCATCTGGTTTTATGCCTGTTACATCTGGGGTTCGGCCACTACCACCCACATAAATACAATTCTCCGCTTTATAACTAACTGTCCCTGGTACGTTACTAACTCTAGAATACACAATGACCTTAATATTCCCTCAACCCAAAAAAATATAATTCAAACCACCCTAATCCAATGTCATAGAACTCTCCACCACTTCAATCCCATTATCTCAAATACAGAATCCCATCCTCCACCTAAACTCCTCAGAAGGCTAAAAATAAAACGACAAATTGACCTAGCAACCAGCGCAAATTAACACACACACGCATGTATGTGTGTATATATATGTATATGTATATGTGTGTGTGTTTGTATATATATATATATATATATATATATATGTAATGTAATGCATTGAGGGAATGCATTGTTTAGGAACAGCGCACATGTGGGGGTGAGGATGCAAGTGCAAAGTAATTACGGGTCCTGTCTCGATGTGAAAGACAGAGCAGCTGAAGAATTTCGGAACAGCGCACATGTGGGGGTGAGGATGCAAGTGCAAAGTAATTATGGGTTCTGTCTCGATGTGACAAGACAGAGCGGCTAGATATTTTCTAAGTGAAGAGCAGCCGCTGCAGAGTGTAAATCTCGGAATAATGGAGAAACTGTCAATGCAATTTGAGACGTAGTTTTGGGAACAAAGAAGGGACGGTCATATATAAAGGGAGGATAAGAATTAGTTAAGCAGTCAAGGAATTAGTGTCGAGGAGTTGAGTCAGTTGAGTGTGGAGGCGTACGGCGAGACGGAGTATGGAGAAAATTTACAGCCTGCGAGAGAAATAGCAAACTTAGTCAAATATAAACATTTTTATATGCAGAAGTTGAATCTGTAGTAATATCAAAATTTGACCACTGTCTTCGATGGTAGGAGACCAGGACACAGCATCCAGCGTCGAGAAGTTTCAGCACGAGCAACTGGGATGTCCTTCAGCGAGTATGGAGAATCAGCTATCGTCGAACCAATAATATGTGTTAGAGTCAGTGTGTAAACGTCCAGTCTATAAAGTGTGTGTGTAATGAACGAGCCAAATGATCCTGAGTAATCGTGAGTAGAAATTTATGGTATTAATATGTGTAAACGGAATTAAAAGATACAGTCAGATATGGTTCTCTTCTTTTTGTTAATAAAATAAACTCTTTTAAATTTAGAATCAATCTGGTAATTGTAAGTTCGTTAATAAGTTCGTCGATGTCTAGACGATTAAATATTTCTGTTTAATTTAAAGATAAATGTTGGGTTCTTTGTTTATTTAAGTGTTCTGTCCGTTATCAAACCCAGTAAAGACCCATGAGAGAAAGAGATCTTTTTATAATATTAAATTGTAAAGTTTTGAGAAATAAATTGTTTGTTTGTTAAAGAAATATAAACTTTTTTATTTTTTTATTGTCGACCCACGTTTGTTTATTACAATATATATATATAAATATATAAATAAGTTATAACTTCCTCAACTACTCACTCAAGAAGCAAGTACATTTCTTCAAGATAATTGTAACATGTTAACGTCATCAAATTATATCACAATTGTAAAATCATCGGATTAAAAATTTTTCTGTAAATTAATTTAAAAAGAACGCTGTCATAAGTAAACTCAGCGACATCCATAACCACGCATTTGACCCCAAAATTTTGTTTCGCGTTATTTTTTCAACATCCCCTACCCCCAAGTGTGCTCCTTTCCCATGATGTAAGGGCTTTAAATTATACACAGGTATAAACACTGTCAATCTATTCGACCCCGAAAAATATTTATCAGACTCAAATGTCAGCCGTATTAGTCTGTTTTAATGTTTCCATTGCGGTCCACCCCCGCTACACGAGGTGGTAGACGTGTCTCACCTTGACAGTGGTTGTTTCCTGGTCGCAAAGAACACGTATAGTAAATTTGCTCCACGGGTGTAGATTTGTATGCGGAACATACATACACACAAACAAACACTCTGTTGTAATAATAAGATAGATAGCCAAATACTGACAAAATAACTCTTTTGAGTTTTGTCAACTGACGATTGCAGTTGTGTCGCTCTACGCGCTTTTGAGCAAGAAACGTTTTGTGGTATTTATATTATCACTTATTTTGTTTGTATTTGGCTATCTTTATTATTAATTTTTAATCAGACGTAATTTTGTTAATTTTAAACACTATTTTATTTAGTAGAAGACGAATATTGGAAAATAGAACATTTTAAATTCTTGCGTAACTCCAGGTTCTGCTCTTATCTTTACTAGTTCATTGACTTTCTACTGTTCTAGATCTTATATCTTACTCTGTATTTCAAAAATTTTGCCTAAGGTTCGCGGAAACTTACAGAGCCATTTTGCGTATTCTATCGCCTGAATGTGGAGATAAGTAAATTAGGGAAAAACGAAGTGAAAGAGGAAAACAGCTATGGCTCAGAACGGAAGAAATGCAAAATCTAAGTGAAATTAAATAAGGAGCAAAGTATGAGAAGTAAGAAAGATGAACAGTGAGGAACTTAACTGAAGTTGAAAAAGAAGACAGGAAAAGATGTCCCACGTTTCAAACAATATGAAAACTCTGTTCGTCCTCAGTAAAAGAGTGGAGGATAATTCAGGGCTGTAGAATGAACACTTATTTGGGGTTGACTTCCATAATTCGACCTAGTTGTAGAAATATTGATGGCCGGGCTTTAGCACCCGGTCGTTACCTTAATATCCTAAATTTCAAGAAGTCATTTTCGCACACCATATTTTTTACTTTTATTGTATTTGGTAGAATACATATTTCGCAATTTCACATCAGCTTGGCTTTTTTACTGTTGTTCCTGTCGCAGATAGTGAAATTCCTGAAAAAAAGCCTGTTCAAGTATTCTGTGACTTCCGGTGCGCCTTACTCAAGAGGTCACCTCGATCTAATCTGATCTTGTACAACATGGCGCGCTTCTACTTATCTTGCGTAACTCGTATTTTATGTGCAGTGATGTAATTTATCGTCTAGCTTTCCCATTCGTAAGGTTTTGTTGGAATTTAATATCAGTAATAAAAGTGAATCTTAAGGTCATTGAAGTTCTTTGATTTTAATATCTCCGGATTTCATGCGAATAACATAGACACAAACGTGAAACTTACCTCTAGAATTTTATAGCTTTCAGTTTCAAATTTACGTATTTTTATCAATAACGTCTAAAGAAAAGATTATAGCAAGGCTGTTCTGTTCATAATAAATAATACTGGTTGGTCATTTAAGTTATTTTTGACAAATCTGTTTCAGAAATATATTCTGAAGTCATCTTTCCTAATCTCTCAACCCACATTGAAATCTTTTGTTTATTTCTGTAATTTTTACTTTTTCCGTTAATTACTTCTTTACACCTCATTTGAAGTATGGAGGTCAGCACTACAAAGTTAGTTCTGGTTTTAACCAGAGAACATATACTCTTATTCCATAAAATATAACGCTTATCTATTTTAGTTTGGCACATGCCAGTTCTTATGGAATTAAACTTCTTATTTCGCGGTAAAAGTGATGCAGGGAAAACCCTAGAAAAACGTGCTTCAGGTGACGAGAGTGGGATTTGCTGTGGGGACGCAGCATTCCCTTCTCCGTACCTTCCCCTAGGAATAGTCGGCCAACTGCCTCCTTAACTGGGAGAGGCATGGAGTAAACCACACTCCGGTCATCGGAATGGCGTAGGACAAGTACCGAGAGCCCAACCTAGTTGCTCTAGCTTTATCTAGGATTTACTATACATAATATTTTTAGATTAGATAAGATTTATTTTGCGAATACCGCGGGTAGCGTCTTTAAACTCTAGCCAGTTACATATTTAATTACATTTATTTCACACACTCCATCAGTATCATTCTGTGTGTTTAAGCCTAGTCTTCTACATATATATTTCTATCAAAGTCGGCTAGGAATGAATAGTTCCCGAGTTTGCACCCGGATGAGTGTAGAATCAAACACAACGGTTCTGTGGCTTGCGCTGCCATCTTTTTCAGGTGTACAGTACACCATAGTACGCCACAGAAACGTCGTGTTTAAATTCTACAAACTCGTGCAAACTCCAAAGCTATTTATTCATCATCTCCATCGGGAAATCTCTCGTTCTATAAAATAGGTTAAACTGACAAAATTAAAGCCTGGCTTAACTTTCTTTAATTTTCTCGAAGCAGCTTTCTTTAACTGCTAGAAATCTGTGTAGAATTTATGGCTTCTTTCAACGACAACCGTTGAATATCCCAGTTAAATAATATAATCAACTTGCTCATGAATGTTACTGATCAATTTTCATCCAAATCTCTTTTTAATACTGACAGTTGGGGTCTAAATCAGTTTTTTTGTCTTATTTTACGTTCATTTTCTCAGACGGAATTCAGATTAAAAGTAATATTAATAATTCACGTGTACAAAACTTACATTTTTAAATCGGTAGCTGGGTGCCCAGCGTTGTCATAATTAAACTCAGCGACATTCATAACCCCGGATTCGACCCCAACTTCGGTTGTTTCCGCGTTATTTTTGTGTAACGCACCTCCACCCGGCCCCTAAGGGTGCTCCCCTCCAATACATAAAGGGGTATAAATCTCACTCACTCTGTAAAATATTAATTCGACGAAAATATCGGCCGTTGGAACATGCTGAAAATTTGCCACCATCATCCACCCCCACCCGCCACTAGGGGTGATAGAAGTGTCTTAGTCCCACAGTGTACGAAAATTGGTCAAATTTGTTCCACGGATGTATATTTGTATGCGGAAGATACATGCATACAAACACACAGTCCGTTTTATTTACTAGGCTAGTGTCCGCCGTTTCCCGCATTGACCTATATCCATAACCCCCGATTAGACACCGATCTCGGTTGCTTTTGCGTTATTTTATGTAACGCACCACGACCCCTATCCCTAAATGTGCTCACCTCCAATGCTGAAAGAGGTTGCAAATATACACAAATAACATCCGTAAAAATACTATCAATCTAATTAAATTAAAATATTTATTTACGCAAATATGGCCATGAATGCATGTTTCAAAATTTCCACCCCCGTTTACCCCTCCCATGAGGGTTAAATGGCGAGTTGAATGTCATAATTAAACTCAGTGACATCCATAA
This sequence comes from Zhengitettix transpicula, assembly GCA_037074705.1. Taxonomy (NCBI): domain Eukaryota; kingdom Metazoa; phylum Arthropoda; class Insecta; order Orthoptera; family Tetrigidae; genus Zhengitettix; species Zhengitettix transpicula. Next base: position 115,796,041 of record CM073592.1, on the reverse strand, counting down.
CTCTGTATTTGACTCTAATCTCCATTGTATTAGCGTTATTTTCTTGTAACGTCCCTCCTCCACCCCTAAGGGTGCTCCTTTGAAATTATATACACAGATAACATCGGTAGAAATACTGTCTATGTTTTTGACCCCTAAAAATATTCGCCGTATATATTCGCCGTTTTAGCATGTTTGATATTTCCACCCACGCTCCTGGGGGTGTTAGACGTGTCTCACTCCGACAATGTTTGTTTCCTGCTCGCATAGAAGACGTGTACGAAATTTGGTGAAACGTGCTCCACAGGTGCAGAATTGTATAAGGAACCAACATACATATAAACAAACTACCATTCAATCAAACAAACGCTCTGCTTTATTTATTAGAAGATAGATTATTTTATCACTTTCTCCTAACACATTCAACTATAGTACTGCTTTATTGGAATTTGTTATGAATTATTTTATTTTGCTGTGGTATAGTGGTTGGCGTCATTGCCTCGCATCACAGAGGTCTCGGGTTCGAATCCCGTCATAGTCACTGAAAATTGGAGTTAATACTGAAGTAAAATCCCTAAGCTGACCACGTGCCGGTTAAAACTTTACGGAATGGGTCAAGTCGATGTCAGCCTGGTCAGCCTTAAATGAGTCAAGGACAACAAATGAATGGAACATTTATTTTTGAACTACCCGAATGGCTGGCGTTGCCCGAGTATTTGTTTAAATTACCCTGGAATAGGAATTTATTCGACACTAACTTCTTGGTAAACATTTAATTTAACCCGCATCAATATCGCCAGTGTTCGAAACATTTATACATTTACGTTCCCCTCCCCGACCTAAACCCTCGGCATCTAACTTCAAATAAGCCAGGAAGATGACTGACGGTATTCGGGAATTCTCCTCCTACATAAAAAAAGTGACTAAAAATGACGACTAATTAAAAAAGTAAAAAACTTCTCGCTAAGTTAATGAAGTCTACAACTACTTCCGGTACCATAAAGGAGAAAAGATAAACAACCTTTAATGAGAGACCAAAATATAGGTGATGCCCTAAGTAATGCAAAAATTTGCCCGGTAACAGCAGAGGGTCAAAACTACTGGTAACCTTTCGACAACCACGTCCACCTCCAAGAAGACGAACCTAAAATTTCACTAAACACCATGGTGCGAGAATTAAACTAAGTGATTCGACACCAACATTAGTATTTTTTCATTACTTTATACGTAAACCCCTGCCGCCGCCACCACCACTTTAAGGATGCTTCCCACCCTTGCCATTTTGAGTTGAAATTAGACATATAAAATTTCTAGAAAGATTATCAAATTAAGCGACGGAAAAAACGTTTTATTCGACGCTAATAATTGCTGTTTAGCATTTTTTTAATTCCACCCCTCCACCCAACCCCTGGAGCCTGTCGGTATGTCTTAACCCATCAGTGTTTGTTCCTGCATCGTAAGTAACATGTGTAAAAAGTTTGGTTGAAACTGGTCTAAGCATTTAAGATTGTATATGGAAATTTGCTGAACCCCCTTCCACCCCACTCCTAGGGACTGAACTACATCTTAACCAGAATCAAACTCAGTGACTTCCATAAACCCAGTTCAATACCAGTCTCCGTTGTTTACCCACTACTTACATGTCACGGCCTCTCACACACATCCTCCGCCACCCCCGTTTAGGGGCTGAACTACAACTTAACTGACATAATGAATGTCAGAATTAAACTTACTGACTTCTATAACCCTGGAATTGACAGCAATCTCGGTTGTTTCACGTTCTTTTTACGTAACGCCGTTGCACCCCCTCCCTTAGTGGTGGTGTCTGTAAGGGATAAAATTATACACTTGAAATATCTGAATAGAAACTACTAATCTCATTGAACTAAAAAAATAATAATTATTCGACGCTAATATCGGCCGTTTTGGCATGTTTTTAAATGTCTCCCCCGTTCACACCTTGAGAGTGTCCTATCGCTTCGAAAGATCGACAGAAACCTTCGAACAACAAGCCACAAAAGTTTCATAGCAATAGTATGCATGGTTTAGGAACGCATAGAGGACACACAGTTATATGACATTAGCTTTTTTATGTGTATAGATTACAATTACTTCATTCAGTGTTCTTTATTCACGCAATTATTAGGATTGTTTTGATATTGGCAGACACGACGTCATGTTTCTGAGTTGTGGACGATGCCCCGCGATGTCCTCCGTCGCAACTCCAGGCTCCATCCGCCTCCAGCAACCCACAATCTAACTATGTTGAATTGCCGGTTATTATATTTTTTTTCGTTGATTTCCGTTATCAAGATAGAACTTCTCGCGGTCACTCTAAGATTACAATTACTACTGCCCTGCCCACTTATGGTGCAAGTTTTATGTAATAAAATATTGGCTCACTTAATACGAAACAGAAGTCCCAAAAGCCGCAATTACTGTAATTGACGGGGGAAGACGAAATTCCTATACGCGATGTCCTTCCTACATGTGCACAAAAACAATTAAACCCCTCCCCCTCGCCATGATACGAGGATCCGCGGAATTTAGCATCACTGTATGTTCGTTCCCACCAATAATAATGCTTCTTATAAAAACGCCGTTGTTTCTTAAACGACGCTAAAGTACAACACGATAGTTTAAATAAGGGCGGTTGTGGTTCATTCGGATTGTTAACTGTTATTAATTCCAAATATTTCCAATGAAAATTTAAATCAATTGAGATATAATTAGATAATATAATCAGTATATTGTTAGAATACGATGTCTTTTCAATTTAATCTTTAGATGACGTCAAGAGTGAGAAGAAAGAACCTGGCTTTACTCCTCCTCAGATCTTCACCTCCTGCTCTTTGTTCATCACGTATATTGTATATAGATGAGCACATTCTGTTGAAGTTCACTGTACCTGTAGTGGTATAATTAAAAGCGAAGCAATGTTAAACTCATTCTCAGAAATATTTTTTGCCACTCGAATACTTTTATCCGCGAAATTTCCGGATTCTCCCATTACAATTAAGCAATATTAATTTTATATGATGAAAACGAATCACCTTAAAACGAATAATATAACAAACAAAATCAAAACATAGGCTCTATAATCTCAGCTTTGTTGTAGTATTTGCTCTTCTAGTTTCACACGAAGCAAAAGTCATGATACTTTCCACATTTGTTTTCCTTATTTTCTATTTATGTTTTTCACACCATGATTATTGAAAATTGGTGCTGAAGGTTTTCTGTGATGAAACATTCTTCTTCGAGACCATATTATGTTTGATTTATATCGAATTTCCTCACATGTAAGCCGACTCGCAGTGTTTACAGGAGAGTAAAATTCTGGTTGAAAGTAGTGTAGGAGAGTTGGATCAGTACGTCAGCATAAGAGAATACGTAAATAATTACATACGCTCATGAGCCAAAACATTATGACTACTGTGCACCCTGACATTGCATGCCGCCCGACTAAACGGAAAGGAAATTATATAAGCGAAGCATAGACTAATGAGAAATCACTATAGTGACAATACGTGCTGAAAATGGGGACAAAGGGCAGAAACGATCATCTCGGAAACGACGAAGCTGGTCGACTGCTCGCGTGCTACTGTCGTGAGCATCTGAGGGGAGTGGTTGAAGGACGCTGAAGCCACGAGTAAGCGACTAGGAATCGAACTTTTGGTATTCGTACAGCAAGGAGCGCTTAATCAAACTGAGCAAATGTTATGTTACAGAACTACGACAATGGGAGCAACTCCAAAAAGGGGATAGGTTTTGCACAACCTGCAAAACATAAACAATCAACCGGCCTGGGAAGAAGTATTTTCCAAGTAAACCTAATTATATTTCCCAACGTGACAACCAATATATAAATACTGCAGTACATGTACATGGACATGTATTCCTGTGTATGATTTAATTAATCAGTTTAAGAACATTAATGCAAAACTTTTAAATCCAGGGTTATAAACGAATCGAAAGAATATAAAAGTTATTTAAATACTAGTTACTGATTAAAGGTGGCTTGAGTTACATCTTTCCAATTTCATTAAAGATTTTTAATAGGATGTATCGAAGTGTACATACACTAATGAGCCAATACAGTATGAACACTGCACACAGTGAGATTGAATGGTGACGTAACGGGTACGAGACGCTGTAAGGAAAGTATATAAGCTGAGAAGAGACAACAATGAGAAAAGCTATTGACACAAGTGAATTTGATAAATGGTAGTTTGTTCGCGGCGTGTGAGAACAATCAACTCGGAAACGGCGAAGCTGATCGGCTGTTCGCGTGCTACTATCTATGGGAAGTGGCTGAAGGGCGGCGGAACCACGAGTTTGTGACGACGTATTGAAGGTCCACGTGTCATCAAAGAACGTGGATGTCGGAAGTTTGACCGCTCTGTAAAGCAGTTTAGGCTGCAATCTGGGACAGATCTGATGACAAGGGTTCGCCGGTGCAGGCCAAAGTATTTCAGAGCACATTGTTGAACATTCCTTCATGTCATGTCCTGACGGCGATGGCATCTTCCAGGAGAATTAATGTCCTATCACAAGGCTATAATAGTGTAACAATGGTTTTACGATAGGGAACTCACGTTGAATTTATAAATAAACAGCAGCCAATTTGAAGTCAGAGAAAAAAGATTTATTTATGGAAAATTAAACTACGTTTATTCGCTAACTTTGCGACCTCTTCGGGTTGAAGTTTAACACTACAAAACCAAATAAAACAATTACAATGATTAAAATAAAATTTGGCAGAAAACAAGCTCATGTTTAAGTCTTGGCCAACAAATTCGCCTGATCTCAACCCGATGGAACATACCCGGAGCAACCGATTCGTAATTTAAGGGATTTGCGTGACGTTTGCGTAGACATCGTGTGCCAGAATATCTCCGGAAAACTACCAGAGTTCCATGACACGCCGGACAGCTGTTGTACTGCGTTCCAATGATGGACCAAAGCGCTTTGAATCTTTTGGATTATCAGTGTATATTTTAATTCTGATAGAATGTGTGTTTTATATTATTGTATAACTGTTATTTTTGTAACTGGCAACGGACTAATTTTAATGAATAATGTGATATGTAATAAATACGATTACACTCACATATGCATAATATATTGCCACATTACATACTCAGTGAAGTATCATCACATAGCTCGGTTACCTCTACATCGAATGATTTCACATGCTTCCAACTTACTGCCAGTTTAATTTATCTCATTAAGTGTATTGGCATCAACCTCGTCTGTGATGATTCTTATGAATTGCTTCATCGAACACATATGCATAACTTTTCCATTATAACTTCTTGAGTCTCATTAAAATTCGTCTTCATCGACCCCCAATACCAGCGTTATGTGAATAATTACGTATATACTGTACACGCCAGAAAAATTATGTACATACATGTTGGAAGCATGTGTTTCATTAAGTAGGTAACATGGTGTTGGGAAACCCGAAACGTGATGGAAAAGTGTCCTGGGTGGAAGATTTCCACGGGAGCAACGGGAAGTCCTGGCGGAGCGTGGCCGAGGAAGAGGGCAAAACCCAGGCGTGCTCACCTTGAGATCCGGCTCGAAGGCGCCGCTCGTGCTCGCATTCGCGTTGTCCCTCAGCCAGGGGGCTTCCAGCTCCTCTGACGCCGCGGGGCTGTCGGTGGGCGTCTCTGACACCTGCAAACAGGATGAACCACTCACTGCTGGTTGCGGTGTCGACTCACAGTATATTGTTATCAACTGAAAAACTAGAAGCATCAACACATTGAATAATCCAATACAAAATATGAAGTATTTCCAACCAATCATCGTACTTTCATTTGTCGCACGTCAACAACGGTGGAACTGGGAAATTCTTTTTTCCAGCCAGTTCCTCTGAGAGTCGACCTATGAACGAGGAAATAGTGAGCTGACGTAGGATTGTAAATCGAAATTACTAAATGAATTGACTGTCAAATTCAAGGCGATATCCAAGTGTATACCATTTACAAGATCCAACAGGTTTTCATACATTCATTGGCAAATATTGCATTTTCCGTTTATCATCAAATAATTACTTCCAGACATTGCTCCGTGTAATTTTTTTTTGACTGCCAGAGTTGAAAATACAACAGACAGAAAACGAATTAAAAAAAAACAGACAGTACAAATGAATGGCATACAAGAACGTATAGACAGGCTATGTATAGGGTAATCCACATAGTGCCAACTGCCCTATATAGCATAGGAAAGGGACTGAAAGAGGGGATGCGGAAAGGTAGGGAAAGGTAGCAAAGGGTTAACTAGTGCCCCCGGGATCCTACCCGGCAATTCGCCTCAAAGTGATACAAAGAAACCCCTAGAAAAACCTGTAGGCCAGGCATTGGGTACTTGTCCCACGCCCTTCCGATGGCGGAAGAGGGGTTTGCTGTGGGGTCGCAGCAATTTCTCTCTCTGTGCATTGACCAGTTTAGGAAGCATCTGACCGACTATTCCAATAGGAATAGCGGACAACTTTTATCGTATGCCCAAGGTCTATTACCCCGGAACATTCCCCTATCAAAACAGGCTGAGAGGCCTTGTAGGTGTAGACAGGCTATGTATAGGGTAATCCACATAGTGGCAACTCCCCTCTTATAGAATAGGAAAGGGATTTGAAAGGGGGGATGCGGAAGGGTAGAGGAAGGTGGCCAAGGGTTAACTAGCGACCCCGGGCTACGGGTTAAGGATTCTACCCGGCAATTCCCCTAAAAGTGATTTAAGGAAAACCCTAGAAAAACCTGCATCAGGTAGGTCGGGAATTTGGTACTTGTCCCACGCCCTTCCGATGACGGGATAGGGGTTATCTGTGGGATCGCAGCTTTCCCCTCACCGTGCCTTGACCGGTTTAAGAGGCAGCTGGCCGACTATTCCAATAGGAATAGCGGACAACTCTTACCGTATGCCCAAGGTCTGCGACCCCGGAACATACACCTCTCAAAACAGGCCGGGTTGCCTCGTCATGTGCTAACCTTAGTTCAAAAAAACCAGAGAGATGTGAAGGCATCCCTAAAGGTAGCCTCCACCAGAGCTCTCTGGGAAGGTTCACCTGCGAGAGAGTTCTCTGGCAGGCTTCCTTCGACTCCTCCCAGAGAGATGGTTTTTTTACGGCAACAGGCTACATGAGGGTAATCCACTTTGGGCAACTCCCCTTTAATAGGATAGGAAGGGATTTGAAAGGGGGGATGCGGAAGGGTAGAGTAAGGTATCCAAGGGTTAACTAGGGCCCCCTGGCTATATTTTAAGGATCCTACCCGGCATTCGCCTAAAAGTAATGCAGGGAAAACCCTAGAAAAACCTTTTTTTTTCTTTTTTTTTAGGGCAACAGGCTACATGAGGGTGATCCACATTGGGCAACTCCCCTTTAATATTTTAAGATCCAGGGGATATCACAGATAAAGTTCCTTATTCAGCCTTAATTTCTTCTAATCACGAAATATAGTACCGAATATTCGATTATCTAGGACAAATAAAATTATCAACGAACAAAAACAGTAATAATTTATTTGTCTATAGACATTTCTGTACCTGGAAGACATTTACACGTGCTTACTGACTAAAACAAATGTAAAATGCAAATTCACGTGTTTCGAAAATTAATGCTAATCAAAAAATAGCCAAAGACAGTCAAAAGAAGTGATGATATAAATACCACACAACGTTTCTGGAAAACTTTTTCCTGTCTTCAGGTGCTAAGAAAACTAAACAACACAAGTTTACAGCGACACAACTGCACAATTCATTTGACAAAACTCACTCAAAAACCTTCATATTTTTATTCAAACAAATGTAACCGTTCAATCAGTCCTAAATATAATAGGGTCTAGCTTTATGTTAACATTTATAACGCGTGACATCCATTATTTTACAATATCTGTTGTAGCATGTCGTTTTGAAACGTGTGTTATTCGATATCTCTGGAACAGAGATCTCTTTGACTCATGCTATCTTACTTTTTTTTTTATTCTTGCGCGAGAGACGTGCAAACGGCGTAACGAACTTTACAAAAGGTTCGTTTTTTTATAATAATTTTTTGTTTATTATTGTAAACGTTTTTTTTAAAAAAAAAAGGAAATGGTTATTTGTGTGACCACGGAGTGTAGTATAAGAGGGTTGTTCGATAAGTCTGGTGAATTTTTATGAAAGAGCTGGAAATATTGACTTTCGCGCCATTCTTGGTGAACATGATCCTTTCAAATATACTCCTAAAAGTTTTAAACATATGGCAGTCGTGGTTTATTGGCAGTCTTCTGTAATTTTAGATGTGTAATCAGGCGGAGCCAAGGGAAAACAACGAAAATTGCGATGTCATTAAACACTTTAATTTCATTAGAAATGTTGGACAGCTGCACAAATCAAAACCGAATCCACTCGATGGGTGCCACGACTGTTGACATTGGACCAAAAACATTTCAACGCAATCTTTTTGCCAAACAATAGACAAATCTGGTTAAAGTGCACCGATAAAGGCGAAGACCGTTTTGTCATCTTGAAAGGCGATGGCCACTGTTTTTTTGGGACTCTCAGGGTATAATATTCATAGATTTATCGGAAAAGGGCACAGTCAGAACTCTATTATGCAGCTCTGTTGGATCATTTGATTCGGGTGCTGATTGAGAAACGACCAAGATTGGCGCGCAAGAAAGTGCTGTTTCACCAGGACAATGCGCGAGCGAACACAGCAGCAGTCTCAATGACGGAAGTGTACGAGTTGGGATTCGAATTGGTTTCTCATCCACCCTATTCACCAAACCAACAACAAGTGACTTCTTCTTATTTCCGAACATGAAAATTTGGCTTGGTGGGAAGAAATTTTCATCAAATGAAGAAGTGATCCAGACCGTGATTATGCAGAGTTTGACGAAACCAATCTTTGTGATGGGTTGAAAAAATTGGAAACTCGCTGAGCCAAGTGTATAGCCAAGGAAGGAGACTATGTTGAGAAATAAAGTAAGTCTTCTAAAAAAATCGTAGACTGTTTGCTGAAGATTTGACGGGGCGTGGATGACGTATGAAGTGACGTCATGTCTTTCCGCTTCCACCAAAATCTCCACCCGAAAATACCCGTAATTCCTGCCAGCTAACGAGTTCCTGGTGCACCAGTCCTTGAAGGATTCTGGTAAAACAGATCACAAATACGCGCACGAGTCTTCTTAGGAAATTAGCAAATAACCTACAACAAAGTGCACTCATCCCAACCAACCTGATGCTAAATCATCATACTCTCATGTATATTAGATGAGTGTACTCAAAAGGGAGACTCTACACAATGTCAGATAGGTTCTTTAAATAACTTATATTTTTATAGCATTTTTATTATTTTATCTCACATCTGTTCAACCAATGTGTAACAAATTGTTGCTGTCGCATCAACGGCTACGATCATTAACGCATTTAAACTGTTATTGTGTTTTAACTGAACGTTAGTTTAAATTAATACAAAAGGTATAATTCTAATCAAAATAAACTGAAAATTAGTTTCAGTGTTTATGATGAGCGGTAAATTATCTGCATGGTTGTGTACCTCTTCATTGGTGTTGTTGTCCGAGTTGCAATACAGGCTGATGTAGCTTCTGTTGACCAGTTCATGGGGAGCGATTGGAGGTGGCTCAACTATGACGCTTCGTTCCATAAGACCGGCCAGAATAACGGCCCAAATTACCATACCCAGCATCACATGTCTGACTGGCAGTCGTCCTGGAAGGTGCAACGACATACATTAAATACAAATTAATGAACATGTTGGACAAATGAAAAATATTCACTTCATTGAACGACGGTGGCCCCAAAAGTACCCGATGTATGTTTGTATGTATGTATTTACGTTAATTTCTATACAAATTTAAACGCGTGGTATGATTGCAACAAAAATTTGTACAGATATTCTTCAAAACTCGGGCCATTCATCAATATCTCTATTACCATAAATGTGGAAATAAATATCATTGAAAAACGTGATAATGTTTTAAATTACTGCGGCCAAAGGACTATGACGTCACGCGACGAACAAAGGAAATAGTCCCTTATAAAGCAGAAATATTTTCATTGAACAAAAAGTATAATTTTATCCAGTAATACACCATCGAATGATAATAAAAAACAATACGAAATACTTTATGATCCTTGAGGAAAATGTAAGTAAATTTTCGCGCCATAATATTGATTCCAGTATGGCGACTTTTTGTTTGCATTATGAATCTAGCTAACAATTCCATCAATTTAATCTGTCGTAATGGCTGAAGAATGAGGGACAATTATATCCTGCAATACTCAAGGAGTATATTTAATAAATAATTGAGAGGTATGTTTGTTGTGATTGATGCGTTAAAATTCAATGTATTCTACAGCTGTTCAATTAATGCACTATCGGTCGACAGTGTGTAGGGAACTAGGAACAGTTATATTTAGGTTAAATCACTTCTTAACTAAAGATTAATATAGGATTAAGTACTTTTTAGGGTTTATATAAAAAGTACGCGGGCAAAGACGGGCACCCAGCTAGTCTAACAATGAAACATTGACGATAATTTTGATATTAAAGTGGAACGCGATGCTATAAAACTGCAGCACACACATCCGAAGCAAAGTTATGCAGCTATTTGCGTATTTAAATATGCAGTATGCTGCTGTTGATGGAAATACGATAATCTTATGCAGACGTGATTAATATCTAGTCCTCTGAATCAATTAACTCTCTGATTGACCCGATTCATGTCAGAATCATAGCCGTCAATACGTCTTCAACAGTAGAAAAGTATAATATCAAACTGAATTATTCATTCACATCTACGGCAAACTCCTTGGTATAATGAAACATACTTATAACTAAGTCATACTCATTTATTCGTATCAAACTCAACGTTTATGTTGCTTTTATAATGTAAAATATTGGCTGATAAAATGAACACAACTCTGTGAGCCAAGTACGCGGAATTCTTGCACAGATTGTGCTCACAGAATATATTTTCCTTTTAAGTTACACTTCCTGATTTGACACTACGACATCCTCGTACTTTCCATGAATGGAAATCATAATCGGAAAAATTAATTACTTCGAATGCGAAACTTGTGCACAATGACGGATTAATATTTCGATCGAAATTATATTCGGTAAAATATTATAATTGTAACTATGCCGCAGACAATAACCAAAATTTATCATTCAAGCTACGTTGCTTTGACGTAATACAGTTTCCTACGTTCTGTTTTCCACATATATTTTCCGGTTTAAAACCAAACACGCTTGTAAACTGTCAAATCCTCTGCAAAAGTACTTCAAAAAGCATTAAAGACAGCTCTCAACACACACAAACGGAAATAAGGAAAAATAAAATGAAATGAAAAATCAGCACCCGTCTGAATGATTTAGACGATATCAAATATATAAAAATTGACAGAGAGCACAGTCTCACATTTAAATAGTTGAAACTTAGTTTATTAATTTACTTTGTATATACTTATTTTAATACTAGCTGTGGCCTGCGTAGCACGTATACTTATTTATATAAATCAAAAAAGTATTTAATTCTATATAAAGAGTTCTCGGGTTTCCAGTCGGGTAACGTGATTTGAACACAACGTTTCCATGGCTGACACCGCCATCTTCGTCAACAACTGATGAAGTAGTCAGATACCCGACCGTAAACCCGAGAACTCTTTATACAGAATATAAGTCGGGAAAACTTACGCTCTTTATTTAATTCTATATTAATCTTTAGTCAAGAATTAATTTAACCTAGATATAAATGTTCCTAGTTCCGTACATACTTTCAACCGATAGTTCTTTAATTGAACAGCTATAAAATACATTGAATTATATTGCATCAATCCCAATAAATATACCATCGAATTTATTCTTAAATACACTCCTCGAGTATTGCAGAATATAGTTGTCCCTCATTCTTCAGCCATTACGACGGATTAAATTGATGGAATGTAAACAAAAAAGTTGTCATACTAATTTGGCACGGAAAATAATTTCCAGTTGCCGCAAGGATCGTAAAGTAGTTCGTATTGGTTTTTATTATCATTCTATTGAGTATTTATATTTTACTTTTTATTGAATAAAAATATTTCTAACTTATTTCATTACGGAAAAAGGAACTATTTCCTACGTTCGTAGTAGTAATTTAACACAAAATGATAATATTTTTTAATTATAATTTTTTTCACCTTTATGCTAGTGATTACTCACTCCCACAGTACCGTTTCTCGTGATTTAAATAATAGGTGTAGCATTTTTGTTGCAATCTGTATAGAGATAAATGTAAATACATACATACAAATATACATCTTTTTTATACGTAGAAGATTGATTAAGGTTCCCACAAGCCGAGACACCTCGGTCAGTTTTTAGGGTGTATGTTCCGGGGTTGGGAATATGGTATGAGTTCTTAGGGTCGGCCAGCTGCCTCCTAAGCTGGGCGATGTCCGGAGAAGGGAATACTGCGTCCCCACAGCAAACCCCTCTGCCGCCATCGGAAGGGCGTGGGATAAGTACCAAATGCTCGACCTACCTGATGCAGGTTTTCCTAGGGTTTGACCTGCATCACTTTAAGGCGAATTCTATAATTACGTCTGATCTTAGAAGAAACACCGTCGACTTCTCATTTTTAAATTCATAAAAGTTATGAATGTCCTTATACAACTCTTACATTTTGAGTATGTGCTTGGCTGCCATATTCAAATACAAGCCGAAATACTCACTGAACATACAGCATAGCTCGCTCGTCCTATCGTATTCCGATCGCGGTGTCATCGCGATCGCCATACTTGATAACTTCGACTGCCAACTAAATATTGTAAAACCAAATCTCAAGGTTTTTGTCGAATAGTTTGAACGATGTTTTTTCGTTTATAATCTATTGTATTGTCTCCGTTGCTGTTGAATAACACGTAATTACGATTTGTCTAACATTATTCTACAATAATTAGTGCATTTGTTGGAAAATTGCACAACTTTCCTTTCGCTATCCTCAAAACAAAATACATGCAGTTTCATTATTTTCGGGAGCACAGTAAAAAGATATTTCCGGAAACAAATGATCCTATCCGATGTAATTTGCAGACTGTTTTCGAGTTTTCGAATGCCGCCACACGAAAATTGTAAGAAGCTTTATATTTTTATATTATTTATATTATAATTTTATTATTTAGCGTGGAAGCGCTTGATAATATATTGTTAAATACACAAATGATGATCTATAATATTAAATTCAGTTTACGGGTCATTTTAGTATATATTTACTTTAAAGCAGTCAATCTGTTTATTTCTTTCGCTTCATATATAAATACAAATAGGTTACATTAGCTGCTGTATTCGCTTAGTGTCTTTTATTGTATCACCGCGTTGATTGAAATAGCTATTTTTTGTATGACATTTACAAGTACATTGAATTAACAGACTGAGCGGTAAGTGAACACGGGACATCGACGGTCACTTGGGAAATCCCGACTTGTACGAGTTTGACATTTACAGTTTAAATAATACGTATGCTTATAACAAGTCTCATGCTAATTACGTCTTTGACAGAATAAGGATTACGACGCATGTTCAGAAAGTAAGTGTACTAGATTTTTATATTTTTTAAAAAAATAATATTGTTTGAAAAATAGTACAGAATATTGTTAATACACTTGTTGACTATATTCCCACATAAGCGCCATTCCGTTCAATGCATATGGTGAACCGTGGAACAAGCTTCTTTATGCCCTCCTTGAAGAACTCTCCCGTCAGCCTCTTTCTGCTGATATTCTGAAGGCACCAAGTCGAGGGAATACGAGGGGTGGTTCAAAACATCCCAACCAACTGAGTCCAAGAGTGTCTTGACTGTGTGAGGACGAGCGTTGTCGTGAAAAAACACACTCCTCTCGTCAGCATTTCCCTACTTTTCTTCTTAATTTTCTTTTTATATTTTTCAGAATCTCACAATATCGTTGTTCATTGATGGTCTCCCCATGAAGTTGAAATTCGACCAAAGTGATGCCTTTTTCGGTCTCAAAACACTTTGGACTCGATTTTTTGTCCGAAATTATTGTTTTTAATTTTTTAATAGATGGGGAATCGGTGTTACGCCACTGTGTCACTGCCTTTTTGACTCAGAATCGTTTTGATTCGCGAAAAAACTCCGGTAGGTGTTATTTTTTCCGCGAGTAGGATGCGGTTCACAACACGTGGCTTACACTTGGCGGGATTTCTTACCGACATCTTCACGCAACTGGACACTACACCGTAAGTTTACGTACTAACGTGTTCCTGCGATGCTCGCTCTGTTAGCAGATCACCATCTAGACTCAATGTTGCCAACCCTAAAACAAAACAAAAAATCACAGCCCGTTATGGTCACAGTACACTTACTTGCTGAATATGCCTCGTACACCGAACATACTTACCTAGGAGAAATACGTGGATAATTTAAGGTTGTTTAAAATTTTGTACGGAGGCAAAGAAATAATAATACTCTGATGCACATACGACAACAAATCTTTAGATTATCACCAAACAGAGTGAACAGTAAAAAGGTTGATAGATCTCAAGTAAAGCGCCCATTTCGTCAAGAACAGCCCTGAACAACATTTAAACAGCCAACTCACAATTATACAGTATTGTATTTTCTAGGAGTTGAAATCAAACGTTTAAAGTAAATAAATATTTCCACTTAAATTCCCATTCCTTTCCTCGCGGTTGCCATGTCTGCGTACAATCTAATCTACGAATTGTATTAATTTCGTCCTAATCAAATCCGTGCCCAGGAATTTAAGAAAATGTGAATGAACGACAGATGTTTACTTGAGCAATAAAGCTAGTTCTCGAGTTAGCACAGATGAATAATACCCGAGTCCACTCTCGACGTGTTATTCCCCGTCAGCAAGGAAATATCAAGCTGAGTTTGCTCATCGCAAACTTCATATCTTACGGAGAAAGGGCAGTCATGCAGAGAAAAACACATTAACTGCGTAGGATACAAATAAATGCTCAAAAATCCATGAATTAGTACTTGTTGAACACGGAAAGCAAGAGGCGTCATAAATGAAACATTGCGGATATTCAAATTATGACTAAATTAAATTTCATAAAAACACGAATCCCTCGTATTCCCTTGACTTGGTGCCTTCAGAATATCAGTAGAAAGAGGCTGACGGAAGAGTTATTCGAGGAGGACATAAAGAAGCTTGTTCCACGGTTCACCACATGCATTGAACGGAATGGCGATTATGTGGGAAAATAGTCAACAAGTGTATTAACAATATTCTGTACTATTTTTTAAACAATATTCTTTTTTTAAAAAAAATATAAAAATCTAGTACACTTACTTTCTGAACATGCGTCGTAATCCTTATTCTGTCAATAATTCTCAAAAAAATTAGTATTTTCCAAGAGAAGACTTAAAGGGAAACACACATGTTAAGTTTTAATCATTATCACAGCAAGATAAGCATCCAATTGGCCAGAGTAATATTATTGTAACGCTATTTTAGTTGTAGCAATGTTCATATTAATCTAAATTTACCGAAAAATATATTTTTTGGGTTATTTTCTTAAGCGAAATGTAACTAAAAACAATGGCAATCACAACATTTATATTCAAAATGTAATGAGTGTGTTATATTTAGACTTATTTCCGAAAATGCTTGTAAAATAGCAATACAAAAGTATGATTTTATGGAGGAACGTATTACAGGAAGCAACTAGCGTTTACTATATTGTATAAAGAAATAAACAAAGGAACCACGATGTGACCAATTAATGTGATAAATTAATAATCTATAAATGAATTAAAAAAATTAACAGCTAAATACAAACGTTTATTACACATTTATATTTACTTGAATCGGTACAAAATATTTTACATTAATGCAACAGATTCATTGAAATTCTTAATATTTCAGGAGCCGCTTATCGGACCTCTAACAGTTACAATAATCCTCAATTATAACCGAACAAAATGGAAACAAAATATTTCAAAATAATTAATTAAATTTACAAGAGAAATGTTAACGTAAAAAAATCTATAAAAATCTGAAGAAATTCACTAATAACTTACAAGGAATTTATTTAACAAGCTGTTCACTGTTCACAACCTAAATCAGTACAATAAATAAATCTACACTCTGCCACAGATCCTGAAGTCCTATAGAATATTGAAGAGTTTTAAATCGCCGCTGTGTTATATCTCTCTCATAAACTTATAACCACTTTTCAAAACCTTATTCCATAACTTTAGTTTTACTTTGCTAAATTTCTTGCCAACTGACTACCGGACACATCTCCAACATTCCTTCCAGAAATTTTCATCTAACTTCTACCACCTGACTTTACTTTACTGTCCTGGTTCGTTATGCAGGCTGACCACTTTACTGTTTCATTTAATACGCAGGCTGAACACGACCACTACTGGCCGGTTCCCCATTACAGACTAGACTGTTCTCTCATCAAAGCTTTTCCACCTCACGAAACGCCGAAAAATAATACTCTCAAGCATTCTTACGCAACGCTGAATGTTGTCTACAATACCTGGGCCATAATTATTACGCCGACAATACAAATATTTAGTCGCTAATTACCCCTGTAGTCGATGCGACTGTAAATAAAGACAATATAAAAAATACAAATAATAAATAAATTATAAAAATAATCATGTCATTATACACATTGGTGGTCACCACAATATTTCTACTTCAATATATTTTAAGTATATTATTCGTCGTAAATTTAATATGAAATTACTGGTTGTTCCGCAAGGCCGGGTTGGCATAATTAACCTCAGCGACACACATAACCCCGGATTTGACTTCAATCTCGGTTGTTTTGCGTTATTTTTATGTAAGTCCCACACACCTCCATCACTTTAGGGTTCTCCCCTCGCATGCAAAAGTGGTAGAAATTACACCCATAAATATCTGGAGAAACGCTATTTATCTCATTGACTCCGAAAGATTTTCATTCAACGAAAATAGTGGATGTTTTAACATGTTTGAAAATTTCCAACGCCGTCTACCCGTGGGAGTTGAACGGCAAGTTGAATGTTATATGTAAACTCAGCGACATATATAACCCCGGATTCGACTCCAAGACTAAGGGTCTTCCCCTCCAATACAGAAAGGAATAGAAATTTTACACATAAAGTCTGGAGAAATGCTATCAATCTCATTGACTCCGTAAATTATTTATTTGACTCAAATATCGGTCGTTTTAGCATGTTTGAAAATTTCCACCCACGTCCATCCCCGCCTCAGAGGGTGGTAGACGTGTCCTGCCCCCACAGTATTTCATTCCCGTTCGAAAGGAACACATATTCGAAAATTTTCTCCACGGTGGTACGTTTGTATGTAGAACATAAACATACACAAAACAGTCAATTTTATTTATTTAAAGATTAAGTGCTATTTTTATCAATTAACTCACTTAATAAATTTTTCCTGACTTAATTGGTCGTAAATTATTTTATTAAAAAATTATTCTGACCCTCATAGGATAAAATGTGTATTGCCTTCTTCCTATCTTACTGTTTTTTTGTTTTTCGGGAATGTTCTTTTTGTGTCGCAATATTATAGGTTCACTTAATTCTTGAATGCCACCAGATGAAGCAATAAGTAAATTTGTAAGCATTATAACTAACAGAGAGTTATCATATCATAAACACTTTTCTCAGTTAAAAAAAAGTTAAGGATGCAAGTTTTATTCAGGAAGCTATTAAATCACTTTTCAGAAACTTATTCTGCAAAAATCTTAAAAACTTTCGTGGATAATTAATAAATGCAACTATGAAAAGGTACTCATATGTGCGCAATAAAGACTTGTTATATAATTAAGGATAGTTATTAATAATTACACCCCAAGTATTGCATGTTTGCTTTGTTATCAAGAGGTTGGTTTAGTTTAGAATCGATTTCATTCAAAACATTAAGTTGTGTACGTTTAGTGCCACGTCATAGTGAAGCTTATAAAGCCGTGTTCCAATAAATTGAAAGGGAAAAAATAAAAGTTAAGGTCGGCTACAAACCAACAGGTGTAATTAATAACGCTGATTCATGCAACTATTGTTGACGAATTTGGCCAGGTACTTCCCCTCTGAAGGGCCCTGAACTCCGCGGAGCTGTACTACGAGTGCTTTCCACTCTGCCGCCCACAATCTGTTCCACTACAGGGCTCACTCATGCTCGTTAATTAGCACTGACGATAGCTATTTGCATATTCTTATCATATATTAGTGGAGAATATTGCAGTATAATCACGCATGCTACTAAAATTCCGTTTACTTGATACACTACAGATAAATAGAACTCTGGTCGATTATAATTAAGATTTAGAATAGAAATCCATTTTCACCAGAAAACTTTTGGCATACACGAAGATATGTAGTTGTAATACATGCGAAGAACAGTGAGTTCCACTTTTATACATTACGGAACGTAAATATTTTTTTGGAAAATAACTTTTAATAAAATTTTCATTCTGGAAATTCGGAAAGGAATATTTTAGGATTCGCAGATATACATTATAAAAGTAATTCGTTTATTAAAGGCTCGTTAAGGAAGGAAGTTTACTAGATTTTTATATTTATATTTAAAATAAGTGTATTTAAAAAATTAATACTGTATATTGTTGATACACTTGTTGACTATTTTTCCACATAATCGCCGTCACGTTCAATGCATGTGGTGAGACGTGGCACAAGTATCTTTATGCCCTTCTCGAAGAACTCTCCGGAATGCTACTTCCCCCAATTCAGAACCTCTTTCCGTACCTGCTCGTTAGTTGAACATATAATTACACCCGTGTGTGCCTTCCGGGACGTGAAAAGATGATGGTACCATGTCGGTTTGATAGGGTTCGGAGTTTTAAATTCTTGGGTTCAGTAGTAACAGAAAAGAGTACAATAGGGGAAGAAATTAGAGAACGACTACAAATGGGGAACAGATGTTACTGGGCACTACTTCCTCTCTTGAAATCTCAGCACCTCTCAAAAAAGGGAAAGGTAAAGATTTATAAAACTGTAATGCTATGCAGCAGAAACCTGGTGTATGCTGAGGTGCGATGAATTCAGAATAGCAGCGTGGGAAGAAAAATCTTACGAAGAATTTATGGGCCTAAGTAATGAAAACGAGGAATGGAGAATTAGAACTAACTAAGAATATCTATGAACTCTATGGTGACCCCCAAATTGTGAGCTCCATAAGGAGTGCAAGACTTAGATGGGCAGGGCATGTGGAAAGGAGTGAGAAGGGAACCCTACTACAAAGAATATGGAAAGGAAAACCAGGAGGAAGAAGGTGTGTAGGCAGACCTAGAAAGAAATAGGTGGAGAATATAGAGGAAGCTATGAAGGAGTTGGTCATAAGAGGATGGAGTAAGAAAGCAAGGGATAGAAGAGAGTGGGCTACGATAGTGAGGCAGGCTCTAGCCCTACAAGGGCTGTAACGCCATGGTGTATGTATGTCGGTGGAATACGAGAGATGGTTCAAAACATCCCAACCAAATGAGTCCCAGAGCGCCTTGGTGGCTAAGGCTGTGTGAGAACGGGCGTTGTCGTGAAACAAACACATTCCTCTCGTCAGCATTCCCCTGGTTTGAATGCTCCTTTTGAGTATTTTAGGGTTTCACAGTATCGTTGTGAATTGATGGTTTCCTCCGGAAGCAGAAATTCAATCAAAATAATACCTTTTCTGTCCCAAAACACTGAGGCCATGATTTTTTTTGCCCTAAATGGTCAACATTTGTTCACAGAACACTTACTTTCTGAACATGCCTCGTAGTAAATGTAAAAAAAATACCGAAGATCAAAAAGTAGTAGAAGAGAGAGATTAATGTGAATGGTGACAGCAAAATCAAGATGTGGGAATAATTAAAATCTTCCCACTATCTCTATCCATAATTTTTTTCTCGAAAACTGAACACTTAACCTGTAATGACGTTTGTACGTACAAGTTTTATAAGACGATGGGAAACTTTGTGCGAATGATAATGGATGTATCTGTTCATAAGCATGTGTTGCTTGTCTGCAATTCCAATGGATTTCTCCATGTAGCTTAACAACATTTCAAATGCTTTTTGGTTGGTCATAGAAAACCACATCCTCGCGGACTCATTGGCAGCCAGCTTGAAACAAAAGCTTTAAGAAGTACAGATTGATGCATGAAGAAAACCCATATCCCAAGCTACCAACGCAAAACACGCAGGTGCATCCTGCCTAAATGATCCCATCTCGCTGCCGGAACTACTTCAAACGCTGATCATTAAAAAAAAACTCTGCCCTAGTTACCGACAACATAACAAAACCATCATTAAGAATCTCAAACCCAAATGAAACTTCGCACTCTCTACAACAAAATTAGGTCAACTCATGCCATATTCGATACCTGGAAAGAAGCTACAGTTATGCCATTTCCAAAACCCGGAAATAACCAGTCAAAATCATCTAACTACAGATTAACATTCCTCGCCTGTAACCTCTGCAAAATCTTCGAAAAAATTCATAAACAACCGACTAAAATGTTTCCCTGAAAGAAAGAAATACTAAAAAAAAACAGCCAATTTAGTTTATGAAAATGCCACTCTATCACGGCACACTTGATAGGAGTCGATAACAGCATCCTCGAATCTCTCAACAATAACCAACACGTCCTCGCCATTAGCCTCGGCATAGAAAAAGCTTATGACAGAGTTTGGCTCCAGTAGCCCCTCAACCAACTGTGGAAATTTACTACACTTCATCAAGAACTTTTCCTCCAACAGGATAATCAGAATCAGAGGTAACGGAAGTTTGTCAAAGGATACCTAAATTGAAAACGTCGTCCCCCAAGTTTCAATTTTAAGCGTCACCCGACTAGTGTTGGCAATGAAGCAAAGACGATAATATACGTACTTCCACACATGAATTCGTAAATACAGTAATAACCTCGTCATACTTTGCAAAGGAACGACTGTAACAGACACAATGACGAACTAGCAACTTTCCCGACAGTGAAATAGAAATTAATCAATCAAAGATGACGTCAAGAAGTGTGACAGTTCCTGGTTCCAGTCGCCGAGAGCATTTCTAGTGACGAGACGTTCGATAAGTTATAGACTATAATTAATATTTTGATGTTAATAGCTTTCACGCACATCAGAAAATATTCACGGACTATTTCAAACTTTGTAAATAAATAGCTTAATCTACCACATGTTGTTGTTGTTCTTTAAAAAAATCCTGTACCAACATAGTAAGTTATATAAAGCTGAAACCCCCCCAAAAAAATTCTATCATCCCGGAAGGGAAAAGCAGGTTACAAGATAGTCTTCCAATATTTTTTCCAGGAAACGCATAACTTAGCAAACCTCTCTCAAAATCAGAGAAAAACTACTCCAATTTTTCCAAGGATCTAAAGATATTGAGCGTCATTGTCGATTCCAAACTCTCCTTTGAAACCACATTCACTCTACCATTAAAGAATGCAAATAACCTTTGAATATACTTAAAGCAACCAGAGTGCTGACAAAAATATTCTCTTACATACAGAGCACTATTCGGGACAAAAGCAGACTACGCCCACATTATCTTGGAAACCACCAACAAGAAATTTATATAAAAAAAAACACTCGAAGTCATCCGCAACACAGCTCTGACGATCGCAACTGGAAGTTCCCATACTTCTCCCATCGGCAGCATACTCACATAAGCCCAAGAACAGAACCTTACCCACAGAAGAGACTTCCTACCTATGAAATACGCATTCAAAGCACTCATGTAATAAGAAATAACATCATATCACCATTCCAAACTCCACTCACGGGACCTCTGAAATTCACCCCAGCTACTACAACTAAAAATACTAAAGAGGAAAGTTCTCCGTTGCATCTCCACGCACCTTGACAATCTCTTGGGATTAACACTCTATGAGTTCTCCAATCAGCATCTCATCGAAGAGGAATTAAAACAAGTTTTTACAACTCACAAGTATAACAACTTTAATCTTATCTTCACCGACGGTTCGAAGACCAACTCATCAGTATTTATTTATTTTGTTTTATGTCACCTTAATGGCTAGGACATAAGCGATAGTTACATACGAAATATTTACACAATAAAAGTACAATCTTTAAGTGAAAGAACAGGTTACATTGTTAGAGATTTATAGTTGAACGAAATAGTTAGTTTCGTATATTCGATGATTTTTTCTTTGTATGCTGAGTTGAGGAAATATTGTCCAAGTAATTGTTCTCTGTTGCTTATATATTGTAATACTAATTAGAGGCTAGTAATGATGTTAATAATTGGATTGTTTAGCGGTACCAATTTCAAAGACAACAATGTGTCGGCGGACTTTGTCGCGGGTTACAAGCGCTTTCTGGAACGGCAGTCTGTCTGATATTGTAGCCGGGAGAGGAAGTAAAATTTGGAGAGAACTATCAGCATGGCATAAATATTAAATACAACCGAGAAAGTTACAAGTTTTTAAATCCAAGTATAAAGTTTGGACAGCGAGATACTTTCTAAAAAACTGCAAAGAGTAATCAAATATTTGTGCCACATTAAGATTCCTACGCGTACTGAGATCAAAATTTTCCACATAAAGACAATGTGTAACAATATGTCTGGCTGATGATCCGGAGGTGCAGCAGATCCAGTTCCCGGAGGAAAATTCAATAACTACGGCCGTGTGTTTGACAATCAAGTGTAGAGTCAGTGATTCATGGCCTTTTTAGAGTAAATTGTGTGCCCGAGCCGAGGAAACTAAGTCTGGTGCCAGCCGAACATTTTGTTAGTAGAAACCAAGTTAGTTAAGTTTGTAAACGATAGTTAAAAGGTATTCGGTCGTTCGTCAGATTTTGATTGTTAATTTCTTAATTTATAAATTCTATGATTGTTCTTTACTTATCAAGCCCAGGTAACCTTTTTATTCATTACAATATATTGGATGTAGGACTATGGTGATAGCGGTGTTTCACCAATCGCGGGTAAGGGGATGCTATTCGTATTTAAGCGGACACGGGTTCGTTTGGAGTTTTCAGTTCGGCTTCTAGTGATGACAACTTTTCTTGGTGTTTTCGTATTGAAGTACATGGCACGAAAGTTGTTGATTGACTTGTAGATTCTGCTTGCTTTGAGTTGGGACCAGTACCAATCAATTGTAGTTATTGTTTTCTTTGGGCTAGCTTTTATCTGTCGAGATTTTGGGGGTTTGTGGTGGTTTCGCGGTAGGGGGGGGGGGATTGGGAGCCAGTTTAGCTTCTGGTCGACTATTTCGTTTCCTTGTACTTCTTGATGCGCAGGAATCCGGGTGGCTGTCATTTCTTTTCCGTTTGTAGCAAATTTAAGGATGGATTTCTTGAATTTCCATGGTTAATCCGTTTGTGGCGTCTTCCTTGGAGTTGGATTTGATGGAGGTGAGGTGATCATGATGTGCTATTTTTGGTTGATGATGACATGAGAATCATTGCCACGTGTATGGCGAATAATCCGGCGGTTAGTATGGCGGCTGAGGGATGAGGAGTTGTCGCAGAAGGTAACGCTGCTTGACGTACTTTACAGCGATATTATCTCGTACATAACTGCGTACATTTCTCACAAGGTACACATTATTTTCTCTGCTTTTTTATAAAAAAATAATAGTTAAGAATAAACGGTTTAAGTAAAGGATGTTTAATTAATAGATAGTATCCAATAAGACATTAAAATTTTCAAAGTTGACTATGGACTAACTCCTACTCGTGGTTTGTTCCGGGAAGTGAATATGCAATCAATCCATTCTTTATATAAGATTTAGGATACACCCTTTGTTGTGCTGCACATTATTTTATAGCACAAGAATCGAGTAGCGGCAACAGACAAATCTCAAATTGTCCGTAGTGATGACTAAATGCGTCATCGTGAGAAAGTTGTTTCCAGGAAGCTCTGTTACCAATCTCAGGTTAGTCACAGAACACTTTCTCGGGAAATCCCATGTGCAATTCCAAACTAAAGGAACCACCTGTGTTCCCGCGTTCCCATAATCTCCCATTAACTACGTCACTTAAATGGCTGTCCCCGTTTGCTCGCGCTGGCTGCTGCTTAACAAGGCTTGTTACTTAGGAGGCATTTAAGGATCTGTAAACGGGGGCATTTGTTCCCACTTCCCAAAGTATATGTCGCTGACTGGCCCATCTCTGCCTTTTTGCCTTAAATCAGGACAAAGTTTTGTAACTTAATTCGTTGTGTGTGTTCAATCAAATTAGAAATAATTTTATTAAACGAATGGATTAAATATTACATTTAATAAAATTAAATTAAATATGAACTTTTTTCTAAATAATAAAAACACAACGTTAGATTCCTAATTTGTGGACATCATCAGGAGTAAAAATTAATAATCTAAAAATATAAATTGTATACAATAATATAAAGATTTACATTGTTTGTTCTCATGTCGAATATTGAAGTGACGTAAGATGAACAAAAATATTCACACCACACTTAAATTCAATATCTACTTATGAAATGTAGAAGGAATTTTCAAATTATCTCATTTAAACGGAAGTCATTCCAATGTTTCATAATTTTGTAATTTGCTTTGAAATTTTATCATCACTTTATACAAATTTCATTAAATTTTTAGATTATTTATTTCTACAACCCCTGAATAGGTTCTCAAAATTATTAATAATGAAACGATGTGTATTTAACTATTTAAAAAATATCATCGTAATATCAGTGTAATATTTAATAAAATTGTTTCTCACTTGATGGGCCACACAATCTTAGGAATTAATTAATATATCAGATAATACTTATAGGTTTACAAAATTTGCTATAAACTGATTTTTATATGAAATTATGTACTGAATCACAAAATTACAACCGATTTTTCTTTAGTTTTCACCATGGATTGGGTGACTAACAGAAAAAATATATTATTCATAAATATACAAAAAATTAAGTAAATGTTGCACCTAACTACAAGTGTGAACGGGCGATTTCCTTTCGTTTTCCACCGTCAGAATCCAGTATTAATCTGACAACGTATTTTTTTTAGGGCAACAGGCTACATGAGGGTGATCCACATTGGGCAACTCCCCTTTAATAGCATAGGAAGGGATTAGAAAGGGGGGATGTGGAAGGGTAGAGGAAGGTTTTTTTTTAGGGCAACAGGCTACATGAGGGTGATCCACATTGGGCAACTCCCCTTTAATAGCATAGGAAGGGATTTAAAAGGGGGGATGCGGAAGGGTAGAGGAAGGTAGCCAAGGGTTACTAGGGCCCCCGGGCTATATTTTAAGGATCCTACCCGGCATTCGCCTAAAGAAATGCAGGGAAAACCTTAGAAAAACCTACATGGGGTAGGTCGGGCATTTGGTACTTGTCCCACGCCCTTCCGATGACGGGAGAGGAGTTTGCTGTGGGGACGCAGCTTTCCCCTCGCCATGCCTTGGGCTGTTTAGGAGGCAGCTGGCAGACTATTCCAATAGGAATAGCGGACAACTCTTGCCGTATGCCCAAGGTCTGCGACCCCGGAACATACACCTCTCAAAACAGACCGAGGTGCCTCGGCATGTGGGAACCTTAGTTCAAAAAAACCAGAGAGATGTGAGAGCATCCCCAAAGGTAGCCCTCGCCAGAGCTCTCTGGGAAGGTTCACCTGCGAGAAATCCTCTCGCAGGCTTACTTCCTGCCAACTATTTTTTTTTTTTAGGAAACGCCTAAAACGTCTTTTATATCCAGTAACTTCTTTATTAGTTCCGTAGAGTTATCAAATTCCATTGGCGCCTGAAAACTGTTTCCTTGAATTCTTCATGTATAAACATGCCATGCTTTCTAAATAATTATATACCATTGGAAATAACATCAGTTTTGTTACACGTGGTCCCACGAAGCTTCATTATTTAATTTTTTGAACACCAGTTTTCGTGGAAATACTTTTTCAAGTACAATAAAAACTTCCATGTTTATCTACAATATAAGTTTTTCAACAATTATAATTCAGTGAAAATATTTTTTTTTGTCGGCCATAATAAATTTATATAAATGTCTGTGTGTCCCCCATGCACTCTTAAACCTCTCAAACGATTACTATGAAACTTTGGAGAGTTTTACGCAAGCACGCGAAGGTTTCTGTCGGCCTTTCGAAGCGTTAGGCAGCTTCCAATACCGTGAACGGGGGTGAACTTTAAAAACATGGTAAAACGGTCGATAATAACGTCGATCAATTACTTTTCGGGGTTGACGTATTAATAGTTTCTATCCAGATGTTTCTAGTATATAATTTCAACCCTTTAAAGCACAAATAAGGGAGGGGGTGGAGGGGAATTACATTAAAAAATATCGCGAAACAATCGAGATTGGAGTCAAATCCAAGTTAACTATGTCAGTTTCGTTATAATTCAGCCCCTAATTCTGGGTGGGGGAGAATGTGGGTCATAGACCGTTACATAAGGTAATGAGTAAACAACGAAGACTGGGGTTATGGACGTCAGTGAGTTAATTCTGACTTTTACCATACTGGTTAAGATGTAGTTCAGCCCCTAGGAATGAGGGTGAAACAAATTTGCGTTTACAATCTTAAACTCGTGGAGAATTTTCTACCAAATTTTATACACATGTTACTTACTATCCAGGATCAAACACTGAATGCTTAAGACACACCTACCGCATCTAGGGGTGCGGTGTCAGTTAAGTTGTAGTTCAGCCCCTACGTGTGGGGGTGGGGGAGGAAGTGGGTGAAAAAATGTTACACAAAAAGTAATGGGTAAACAACGGAGACTGATGTTGAATCTCTGGTTATGTAAGTAACAAAGTTTGATTTGGATTTTTTCCATACTGGTTAATGTGTTACTCATCCGCTAGGAGTGGGTGTGGAAGGCGGTGAAACAAATTTACGTTTACAATCTCAAATACGTACATATATATTTCTTTCTACCAAACTTTATACACATGTTACTTACGATCCAGTAACGAACACTAGGGGATTCAGACACACCTACCACATCTAGGGGTGGGGATGGAAGGAATGTAATTTAAAAACATTCCTAAACAGTCATTATAAGCGTCGAATAAAACGTTTCTGTGGTCGCTTAATTTGATAGTTTCACTCTAGAATTTTTTAAGTGTCTAATTTCAACTCCAGAAGGCAAGGTGGAAGGGGTTTAAATAAAAATAAGCATAATGACCGATATTAGTGTCGATTCCAGGGTTTTAGGAATATAAGTTAAAATCTCGCATTAATCATGGTAGTTGATGAAATTTTATGTCCCTCTTCGTGGAGGTGGGCACAGTGGAGAAAAGGTTACCCTGAGTAGTTTTGACCCTCTTAAGTAAAAGGGGAATTTTTTTCTTTTATTAGGGTTCTATTTAGTTAATGGTTCTATTTCTTTACTCCTTTAAGGTATCGGATGTAGTTTTAGACTTTATTAAGTTATAGAGGGTAACTTACTCTTTTAATTTGCCGTGAATTTTAGACACTTTTATTTTATATCGTAGGATACTTCCCGAATACCGTCAGTCATCATCCTGGTTTAGATGAGGGTTAGATCGGGTAGCGGAACGTAAATGTTCAAAACACTGGTGCTATTGATGCTGGTTGAATGAAATGTTTACCAAGACATAAGTGTCGAATCAATTCCTACTCTGTGTTAATTTAAATAAATACCCAGGCAACGCCAGCACAAAAAAAAATTGGAACAAATTATTTAAAGATTAATTTCCTAAAAAAAGTAGGTAAGACATAAAACACTTTAACTTATATTTGTTGTGCAAGAAACAGAGTCTTGGACCATCCTGAGTTACGGTATCAACACTCTTTTCGGTACATTATTTGGATGGAATTATTTTCAAATGGAAAGCTTAATCTCCACTGTTCTTACAGAATACTTATTTCTGATAGTAAAAAAAATCACCAGAATCACTGAGACAGACTGAAGTGAAACACTGATATTATTGTTATGAGCCTTTCTTAGATTACAAACGACAAGATAATTTACTCGATAAGTTGACATTTTCCTATTGCGTTACATGTGCTCATGTTAAGAAATCTATAATGAAATTTAAAATGATTTGATATTCGTGGCATACTATTTTATAAAATTAAGATGTTGTGGTGATATTTCACACTTCTCTCGAACATCAAATACAACAATAGACACCCATCCTCTATTGTCCATTCACAGTAGCCAATCCAGGTCACAAACCTTCCATGTGGGCACAGAATCTAGTTTCTCCTCGACCCACAACGCGTGCGGAACTCTTCCTCATCCAGTGGCTGGAAGTGACGATTGCTTACGAGTTTATCTAGAAACTTATCTTCTCACGTGTTCGAGTTATTGACCTACCGTACGTACACGACCGAAAGTTAACGACTCATCGTATTCCAGCGTGTCGATCATTCCGCTGTATGCCTGATTCATCGTGACATGCCATTTTACGTTGAAATACGTCATTTGAACGTAACCGAATGACCTGTAAATGAAACAGTGCTTTTTGCTGTTCTGGCAATGCATCTACGTGAAATGACATTTACAATCGAACAGTTCAATCTCAAGATTTCGTATATTTTTCTGTTGATGAATTAAAACTTTTACATAAACAAGTCGAAATAAAGTCGATCAAATAAATGGCTCGTAAAAGTGAGGTATTGTAATAATCGAAATAGGTGGCTTAAATAAAAAGATTAAATTTTAACAAACAAACAAATTTTATTTAGCAATACTTGAAACAAATATACAATTTAATTAAGATCTCAGTCTCTCAGGGTCTCAACTGGGTTTGATAACGGCAATAATTCAAAATAATTAATGAACAAAAAATTAAATTTAAAAGGAACAGATTTTACTCCTCAATTAACAAAACTAAATTTAATTGTCGACGAAATTAACCTACAAAGATTGCTTCTAATTTACAATTTCTTTATCAATAAGAAAGGAACGATATCTGACATACTATCCTTTAATTTGGTTTACATATATGAGTTCAGTGAAATTTTAACTTACGGTACTCAGGCAAATTTGGCTCGTTCGTACACACACACTTTATATACAGGCCATTTTTAACACTGATTCTAATAACACTTTTAGTTTGACGAAATGGTTCACTGTTCGTTTAGGAAATGTTATTCTCTCGTTCCAAATTTTATTAGCTGCTGGTTTCAGTTGCCTGGCTGCCACAATCGAAGACAATGGTCTAAATCACGAATGTAATAGTTTAGACTCTGCGCTCTAAATGTTTAGCGTTGAATATTTATGTATTTATGTCGCAGACTGCAACTTGTAAATGAAATGAAACTAGAAATGAAAAAAATTGACAACTAATTAGTTTCGGTCTAGACTCGTCTTAGAACCTGAAGAAAGGGACAAGGATCCCAGAACCGTTGTGTGGTATTTATGTTATCACTTATTTTGTCTGTATTTGTCTAACTTACTTATCATTTTGTCTAGAATTCAACAACTAATAACAGTGTTTTCATCATATGAATTAATTCTCGTCCTGACTTATTCTCACGCTCACATGACCAAATTAGTCACTCCGTTTAAGCTGTGATGAATCTAAGAATACGCTAAATGATAAGCAGTGGATTAAAATCATCTTAAGGAAACATAAAAAATGCTCCAAGTAAAACGAAGTTTCAATATCACGCATTTTAGTCCATGCTACTAAGTTAATTTTATAATTTAGTGATAAAGCTTCTACAATTTTCTCTCTCGTTTGGTAATGAAAATCTGTGCAATGAAAAAAAGTTGTGATAACTCCTTGAGTAATGAATTCTGTGGGAGGTGTTCTGGAGAGACCCGTCTTTGTGATGCCTTATGTCTCTGGTTTTGAACTTAGGATCCCTTCGGTCTGAGAGGTATATTTGCTCTGGGGTCGCCAACCTTTGGCATAGGGTAAGAGTTAACCGCATTTCCTATTCAAACAGTCGGCCAGCTGCCTCCTAATATGGTCCAGTAATGAAGAATAGAATGCTGCGTCCGCAAAGTAAACCCCACTCCAGTCATTGTACCTACATGATGAAGTTTTCCTAGTGTTTGTCCTGCATCACTTGGACCCTAGTTAACCCCTGACTACCTTGCTTTCCACTTTAATCATCCCCTTTCTATTCCTTCCTATGATATAGGGAAGCTGACACAACGTGAATTCACCGCAAGTAATCTGTCACTATAAAAAAAATATTCTTCCCTCTATGGTTTTGAACTAAGGTTCCCGTAAGCCGAGACATCTAGGACAGTTTTGATAGGTGTATGCTCCGTTCTTGGCCATACCTCAAGAGTTGTTCTCTTCTCGCACTGGAACAGTCGGCGAGGTGACTCCAAATTTGGACTATCCATGGATTCGTGAATGCTGCACCCCCTCAGCAAAACGTCTTCAGAATATCATGGGGCAAGTACCGAGAGCCCGACCTACCTGGTGCAGACTTGCTGTGGGGTATCCTGCATCACATTTAGGCGATTGCTCGGTAGGATCCTTAAAGTATAGCAAGGGAGCCCTTGTTAGCACATCGGTGCCTTGGTCTCCCTTCCTATACTTCGTATACTATTATACGGAAGTTAAAACAATGTGGATTATCTTGTTTCTCAATAAAAAAATTATACAGATCACTAATTCTAAAATTAAATCCGCGCATTGGATACATATTAAAATGCTATTGAAGGATCATATCTATTTAATAAAACTTATTTATGAGTATTATAAGTTTTCCTTAGTCTGCCACAGAATATGGTCGAGATAATTTATTTTTCAACTACTGTGTGGAGTCTATAACGCACAGAAAAATTGAAAATCAATAAATAATTAAAACCAATACGTCATCCAAATATCCTTTATTATTTAGTCCATATTGTTTTCAAAACCTTTGGACTAACCGCCATAATCATATGCATCGCAAGTCAATCAACTAATATTCATATCATCGAATGTTTACACTCAGGACTAAGCTTTATCGATACGTTTACTCATACTGTAAGGGAAATATTCAGGAATTGAAATAAAGGAAATTTGGATGACTCATATTTGGATTAAAAAGTCTTCAAAAGTCTCATTAAAGCTAATTTATTGAAAAAAATGAAAAATATCTGTCAGTATTTTACATTTATAATTTTTTTTACGGAACTCATTATTGTATTCTGCATACAATATAGCGTCCACACGTCGCTTTAGTGATTTTTATCATCTTAAAGCAAGGATGGAAATAGTAACATGCGTATGAAATCCAAATATGATTTTGTCCAAGATTACAGCGCCATGATCTCTAGCTTAGCCGAGGAAACATAACAAGCAAGAAAATAAATTCAATGACTGGTGGCTTTGTCGTTCATGGTAGCTGTGGTCCAATCATGTGGATTTCCCGGGCATTGCTCTTTTAGGGAGTGGAATCCCCATCTATTCACAAAGAGCCAATAGCCTTGGAGGGAAAAAAAACGTCTATAAAAAGCAGTTTTCGGAACTGGTGCAGTATAAATGCCCAGTATAAACCTACAATTGAGGAAAAATCGGTTTTTCTGTGAGTGTTAAATAACGTACTCTGACGTTTCTGTTCCATCGTCTTCAAAAACTTCCGATGCGATCACCATCCCCACCAGCGTTATCTGGCATGTGGAATTAGTAATGTAAACGAGACTAATTGGATTATTGGCAACATGAAGACAGAAAGTTTCCGTATTGAAGTCAGTGGACCTTGCGAACTTGATTGAAATTTCAATAACTGCGTATATAAACCAGTTTACAATGAGAGTTAAAAAAAATTCCATTCCGACAGCGAGTGGACGAACATGTAGAGGTTTAAATTGAAACCTCAAAGAAGCTTGACATCAAAAAGATTGAATTGTAGAATGTATCAGGTTGTTACAGGAAAAGCGTTTATTTAGTATTGAGATTAGATCATTTTCAAGGTTTTCGTTTTATTACTTATCTTTTTGCGTTCTATCTAGAAATCTTATTTTAACGACAATTCAACTCTTGAGTGGATGAATCATGATTCATTTTGTAACGAACAGATCTGAAAACTAGTTTTAAAGAAACTCTATGGATGCATAGTTAGAATTTTACAGTATATAAATAAACTGACCGTAAGCAAGAAAAAACTAGTAATTGGTAAGAAATTAATAAAAAAAATTATTACACAACGTTTCGTCCTTAATTTTGGAATTCTTCTGGTATACATTGTAGTAATATTATGACCTGAAAAAATAAAATTTTATTTTTATCAATTATTTTTTTTTTAGGATTACGGCCGTTTTTTATTTATTGTAAAATTTAAATACGTTACAGAATTATTATATTTCGAATTAATTTTTGCTTATCCACATCAATAAGAATATAAAATAAAAGATTGCAGTACAGAAAATTTTGTCCAGTACAATCGGAAGCAAATGGAGTCCTAAATCAATTATACTGATTTATTAAACACGGGTCAAAAACGATGGACATCAATTACACTTGCACAGCCACCACAGTTTAATCCGTTTTAATCAATAAAATATTTAATTCTTTAAAAAATCTTACAATGCCTTTCTACGTATTATTAAAGATTGTTAAATCACTATTTTGTTGGCTGAATGAATAAAACGCCCTATATTTTTTGGTGTTACATGGTCGAACGTAAGCTTTATTCTGTACTAGCTGGGTGCCCGGCGTTGCTCGTGTACTTATTTATATAAAGTCGAAAAAGTATTTAATTGAATACTTAAATATATTCCTTGAGTATTTCAGGATATAATCGTCACTCAGTCTTCATACATTACGAAATATTACATTGATGAAATTGTTAGCTAGACTCACAACTAATACAGCGCGAAAATTAACTTACATTTTCCCCAAGGATGGTAAAGTAATTAGTATTCTTCTTTATTATCATTCGATGGAATATTTCTGTATAAAATTATACTTTTTATTTAAAAAAAATATTTCTGCTTTATTTCATTCCTAATAAAGGAGGTATTTCCTTTGTTCGTTGCGTAGTAACGTCTTTCTTTCGCGTACGTCATTGTCTCTTGGCGCGCAGTAATTTAATATTTAATGATCACGGTTTTTAATTATAATTCTTTCCACATGTATGCTAGGCGTTTCTCACCCTCACAGTACCGTTTCTCGTGTTTTGAAGAATTTGTGTACCAATTTTTGTTGCAATCTATCCACGCTTTTAAATTTGTATAGAAATTAACGTAAATACATACATACATACAAATATACATAATTTTTTATTATATAGAAGATTGCAATGTATTTTGTAGCAGGATAGTTTACTGATTGGTTGATATATTTTTTACATTTATTTATATTAGACAATTGCAAGGTTTGATAACTTGGCAAGTTCGAACTTAACCAGGCGCCAACGTGTCGGGGAGACAATCATTGGAGTCTGGGCAGAAGCACGTAGCGATGGACATCTGGTTTTTACCTGAAGTGTGCGACGTCTTCATAAGTCTAAAATTTCATAGGAGACGTGATTTCCTGGACTGGTACAGGAAGGTCGACCAAAAAGGGTCAATAGGATCAAAATCTTTTGCACGCACAGAGGCTGCTGGGCAGAATCAAACTCCTACGATCCGTCGGCTGAGACGGACTAATATTCAACGTGACGTAGTCTGAGCAGTGAGGACGGCGAGGTTGTCTGGTCCACGGATGCAGTGTGACGACAGTCACAAATTCGCAAAAGGTGCCTCACTTCTTGACGCACCTAGGGGGGTATTGACGTCCATGGTAATCCCTGAGATTAAATATTGCTAACGAAAACATTGCTTACCCGCGTATATCCTGTTATTCATAGCCTTAGGGCGGAAGAGGAAATTACCATACGTAAATCTGCTAAAAGAATGCCACCGGAGCTTCGTCGACACTTTTATAATTCAAAATTGGTTGTAACACATATGCATGTAGCTGTAATTTAATTGGGTTTCCTTATTGGATCTGGTACATGGAAGCAGGGTAGTAATAATTCACTTCACAGTTTCGTTTAAATAGTCAGGATAGCACATTCGTAAGAAACAGAATAATTTACAGTGCTCATCTTCAAACTTCAGATACAGAGTCACGTTGTACATCAGGTCTTAACTGGGAAACAATTAAAACATTATTACGTATAAATGCGAATAAAGAACAGACAGTGTCATAATCCAATCAACATAATATTAGGTGGTAATGAACAATATAGAGTTTAATTATATATCACTATTGCACTACGGACTAAGTGTTATCAATAAAAAATAAAATACCTAAGAGTTAATTACTACAGTAAAATTATATCGCATGACGAGTATGGGCAAGAATAGCAAATAAATGTCGGAGATCAAAATTATGAGACGATTAAATCACCAGTAAAGCATCGGTAAGTCAGACAACCTCATTACGTCTTAATTGCTGCAACATGAGGCACGCATAGAGGATAAGCCTACTAAAGCAAGACAAAAGAGAAACTACAGTCAAAAGGCATAAATTTCATGTATTCTCCTCCGAAAAATTATTTTTCAATGGAAACCGATATATCTCAAACTATGGAAAAGAAATATATACAAAAGAAGCAATAATTACGATTCCGTCAGCGACGAACGATGAACAGCCTGTGTCTGTGCCGTCTACTGCGACACGTGTCGAGCTCAGATCTTACAAACACAGCTGATTTACTCTCGTGATAATACGTGGAGTGCAAAGTTTCTGCTTATTAAAACTTAAAATTAAGTTCATATGAGTAACAAATAAACGCAATGAATTGGCAAATAAATTCTATTTCTTTCACAGAAAGCAGAAGTTGTCACGCCTGAAACACATGTGGTCACATACACGACGAAGCCAATTCTGTAATCTCAGGCTTTCTTCTATGGAAAGATCTTCGTCTATGTAACCTTTCAAGCACCTGTAAAATTCACCAGTCACCAAAACCCATGAGAAAATGTGGCAAAATCCTAGAGATATCTGAAACAATGTCAATAACCCAACTTCTCTCTAATGTTTAAGATTGTAAAATCTTTTTCCTATAGCATCGCCACTCCCACACGCCCAAACGCTGACTGAGTTACATCTTAATGATGGATAAAGAAAGGCATAGATAGAGACTGCAAGGAATAGGAAATGAGGACAGAAAAGCATGAATTAGGAAATTTGTTGGTGATCTGTCTTGTATGCTCAATCTCAAATATGTTTTTCAAGGAGGAAGAGTATCATAACTTCAATATCCCACGGTATTACAATCGTCACATCCCAGACTCATTAAAAACCAAGGCATAATTTGAAATATATCGTTTGTATTTCCCCCTCCCGCCCCCGAAAATAATAAAACAATCCTATGGTTCACCATAGGATGCTACAACGACAAAGGACACACGTCTTTAATAACAACAATTATAATAATAATAAGAGAAAGAATTCCTCTTTGAGAATCTAGACTTGGGAATAAAAACGTCCAGTACGCACACTTTTCATGATTCACCTTTTATTTATTAGAGTTAGCGTTATTCCGTCCGTTTATACGTTTGCAGCGGACATTGACACCAGGTTTTTGCTGATTTGTTAACAACTTCATTTTTAAACGTTTGTCCTCTAAGACGTTCGATTAGAATGCCAAAACAGAGTAACGGTACTCGCTTTCGAGCGCAATTTATTGCTTACTTCGAGCATAAATTCTGCTGAACTCTGAATATTCCGTGACCAAACGATAATCAGAGTGTGTTATGAAATCATGAAGCTCGTACCAATATCTTCATGATATTAAGCCATATAGTAATAATAGTTTCCACAATATATCGTGCGCTTTGATGAATTGTTTTAAGTGGAGTAGTTGACTTGTGATTTGAGAGAATCATAATGATTAAATTTCATTGAACTTTTCGATTACGTCGAAATGTTAAGTGACGTGCAGAAACGACGGAGTTCCGTGGTAACCTCTGAAGTGAGAGTATTGTGGCAGCATGCATAATGATGACCACTGTGACGGTGTGGAATGTTGATGACTCACCAGTGGCGCGAATCGCGGCCCTCTGGAGCTGGACGCTGCCGCGCTTCAGCCTGCTGAGGGTCGCCATTGACTGTGGGGAAGTAACGAGCCTAATCTCCTAAGTGGAGGTCTTTGGACGGCAGCCAGGCCGCTCGTACAGGAAGACGCCCACATTCTCTCTCACCGCGGCTTCTTTTATGTTACTGCGTGCAGTACGCTTAGCGCCGCTATTTCGCGAATGTATGCGCCCTCAACGGAAGGATGCCTCGGAGGAAATCCGATGGAAGTGGTCTCGTCTTTCCAAGACTGTCGGTCAGAAAATTGAATAGCTAGATTGACTTAAGTGTTCCGTCTTTAGTTTGAATCAATTTGATGCGTACACAAGTCGTTAAACTAGAGGATTATTGACTCTTCCATACTTTGAGAAAACGCATGAGAGCATCAATGCACTGACACTAAAAACGACAACAATTTGAACGTAACTCCTAAACGAAAACAGAAGCAGGTTTCTTAAATTCCAGTTTAATGTGCAAACTAAGACTGGCTCCGCTGCCTGCGAGGGCAATTCTCTCGCAGGTAGAACCTTGTAGGAGAGATACGAAGGGGGTACCTTTGGGGATGCCTTTTCCTCTCCGTTTTTGAACTAAGGTTCCCACGATCCGTGGCACCTCGGCCTGTTCTGAAAGGTGTATGTTCCGGGGTCACAGACCTTGGGCATACGGTAAGAGTTGTCCGCTATTCCCATTGGAATAGTCGGCCAGCTGCCTCCTAAACTGAACGAGGCACGGAGAATGGAATGCTGCGTCCCCACAGCAAACTCCTCTTCCGCTATCGGAAGGGCGTGGGACAAGTACCCAATGCCCGACCTTAAACTATTGCCCGGGGGCTCTAGTTAACCCTTGGCTACCTTCCTCTACCCTTCCGCATCCCCCCCTTTCAGATCCCTTCCTATGCTATTAAAGGGGAGTTGCCACCATGTGGATTGACCTCATGTAGCCTGTTACCCTAAAAAAAATTAAAAAAAGGATGCCGTTTTTGAACTAAGGTTCCCACATGCCGAGGCAACTCGGCCTGTTTTGAGAGGTGTATGTTCCGGGGTCACAGACCTTGGGCATACGGTAAGAGTTGTCCGCTATTACTATTTCCTCCTAAACTGGTCAAGGCATGGCGAGAGGAAAGCTGCGACCCCACAGCAAACCTCTCTCCCGCCATCGGAAGAGCGTGGGACATTTATGAAGTTTGTACGTGTCTTTGTCAATAGCTTTCTTGCAACGAAATTAATTTGGATCGATTCTACCCCGACTTCGTCTTAGTTTGAAGAAAGACATAGTGGCAACACCTTCTTATAGCATAGGAAAGACAGTGAAAAGGGGTGATGCGGAAAGGTAGAGCAAGGTAACCAAGGGTTGACTAGGGCTCCCGAGCTATGGTTTAAGTATCCTACCCGGCAATTCGCCTAAAAGTGATGCAGCGAATACTCTAGAAAAAACTACATCCCCCCTTTCAAATCCCTTCCTATGCTATTAAAGGGGAGTTGCCACCATGGGGGTTACCCTCGTGTAGTCTGTTACCCTAAAATCTTCTATATAATAAAAAAGGATGTATATTTGTATGTATGTATGTATGTATGTATTTACGTTGTTCTTTATACAAATTTTATCGCGTGGACAGAATGCAACAAAAATTGGTATACGTATTCTGCCAAAATCGAAACCGGTACTGTGGGGGTGACAAACCACTAGCATAAATGTGAAAAGAATTATAATTTTTAAAAGTGATCATTAAGTGATAAATTACTGCGCGCCAATATATCATGACATCACGCGACAGAGAGAGACGTTACTACGCGACGAACAAAGGAAATAGTTCGATTTTTCCGTAATGAAATGAAGCAGAAATATTTTCATTGAATAAAAGTATAATTCTATCCAGTAATACTCCATCGAGTGATAATAAAAAACAATACAAAATACTTTACAATCGTTGCGGAAAATGTTAGTTAATTTAGTGAGTGCAATATTCTATACATTTGGAATGTAGCTATCAATTTGATCACTTCCATCCTTCGTAATGTGCAAATACTGATGGACAATTATATCCTGCAATACTCAAGAAGTACTGTCTGAAGACGTACTGACAATTATTTGTTCGCGGAGAATTATATTTCTAAAGAATAACGATGGTATGTTTGTTGCTATTATGCAATTAAATTCTATTTATCTTATAGCTATTAAATTAATGCAGTATATTTATGTATTGATAAAGAAATTCGGAGGTATGTTTGTTGAGATTGATGCAATAAAATTCAATGTATTTTATAGCTGTTCAATTAAAGCACTATTGGTCGAAATTGTGTACGGAACTAGGAATAGTTAGATTTAGGTTGTGTCTTCTTGACTAAAGATTAATATAGAATTAAATTCTTTTTCGGGTTTATATAAATAAGACACGGGCAACGCCGGGCTCTCAGCTAGTATATATATAAAAACCTACAATCATTTTACGTCAAAATCCGTCCTTCATCGGATCCTGAAATTCGCCATGACGAAGTTGGGATAAGTAAATTGTATGCGAACAGCATGAGGTCTAAAGAATGGGGGAATGTCGCACCGGGTCTGGGGTCGACAGGGATTAGCTCAGTGATCAGAGCATCCGTCCGGTAAAGGGAACGTCTCGGGTTCGATTCCCGATCCGGTCGACATTCTTCCATCCACGTAACTTCTCTGTAGAACACTACTATTATTGTTTTCGCTGGCAAATTATAGCCCTAATTGCAAAAGTTAGTGTATGTTAACGGTTTAAATCTCGGTCTCTCGTTCTTCCCTTTGAAATTTAATTAAATTAATGCCATAAACAATTTTTAAACAAATAAAACACTGGTATGAACCCAAACAAGGACTTCTTAAAGCCATGTACACAGAAGCGAAAATAAAAAAAACGAAATCATAATGAAAGTATGTAAGATTTAGACGATATGAAGAATAAATAAATTGTGAGGGAACAGTCTAAATTAGAAAAAAAGTGAAAAACGTTAATTTAGAATTCAGGAGAAATTTTATGAAAATTTTGTCATCTCAATTACTGAGTGCTTGATACTGACCAAAACATATTATATTAGATCAGTTTCATTTTTTAAGTTTTTTATTTCCGTTTGTGTAGGTAGAGGGACTTTTTAAAGTACTTTTTTGGGGAGTTTCTGTTTTTATAAATAATTTGTGATCTATGACGCCCCTGAAATAATCAAATTTTCTTCGTAGAGTTTTCACATATCAATTGCGTTCTCCAAACACGTGAGAATCGCGCGTCAATGTTTGACGACCAGAGTTATCTCTTACGACTTAATATCGTAAAATCACTGATACGCACGTTGTCCGGAAACTACGTTATATTTCTGATAATTGTAAAGGTCATTTTACGCGTCATTCACGAGTAATATTTTGAATTTTTCACAATTAATTGTCTGAACTGAAACTATTTTGTACGAACGTTTGCTATTCTTCTACTTCATAAAGCTACAGGTATTAATTACGGACAACTTTGTCCGTTGAAAACTGAAAATGCATAGTAATCGTTTTTATTGTTTAGGTGGAGGACTTGAGTACAAACGAACCGCTCGATCATCGATTCAAGTATATTTTTCATACAATAAAGTGCTTGGAAATTTAAAAATAGTTTGAATACACTGCTGTATTGTATAAAGCACTCAGTATCAAGCTGGAACGATGCCAACTTCAAGCATGAAAATTGTAATTATTAAATGTAAAACATATCAATTTATCGAGATTAGGTTTTGTTTTAAATAATTCCCAAGCGCACTGGGGTCGCGATCCTTCATTTCTCTAATGCAATGCGACTTTTTGCTACGTGATGAAATGATAATTTCATTTTTAATCGTCGCAATGGTTATACTCAATAATAGTGTTACTGGCACAGTTTAATTAATGTCTCTAGAGAGATATTCAACTACAATATAATTATTTTGAAACAGTTTATTCGTGCCTAAGATTAATATCATGTGGTTATTTCCTGATTTTGTGAACCAACCAACAAAAAGAGACAATTGTAATTATTCTTTATTCGTAAAAATATTTAATTTTTACTATATTTCCTTGACCATTGAAACTTCTGAATATATTATACTCTTATACGCGTAAAGTTCAATTTCAGTTTATTTTTTTCGTGTTTAGCTTTCTACATTATAACCGCATTATCCTCCATCAACTTAATGGAGATTACGTTGAAAAACTAATTTTACTTTCTACAAAATAATTTTTACTTCTAGGTAATTAACAGGCATTAATCCACCCTGGCACATTATTATTACAAATAGAATCCTTATAATTAAAATTATACATTATCTTCCTTGAAAGTAAAGAATCACATTTGATTAAAAAAATACGTAAATCCTCTTAATATGTAACGCAGAATTCATTAACTAAATTATCAGTTTTATATCTTATCAAACTGAATTTTCCACTAGGTCAGATACTATGATAAAATTATATAATTTTACGTACATCTCAACTATCTTCAAGAGATATTCTAATCTATTGACGGCTTTGATAAATATGTATTATTAAAACGAAACAGATTTAGTCATTAGCGTGTGGAGGATGAGCCACTTCAACGGAAACGTAAC
Source organism: Zhengitettix transpicula (assembly GCA_037074705.1). Taxonomy (NCBI): domain Eukaryota; kingdom Metazoa; phylum Arthropoda; class Insecta; order Orthoptera; family Tetrigidae; genus Zhengitettix; species Zhengitettix transpicula. The sequence goes on along the minus strand of CM073592.1, from coordinate 115,755,534 downwards.
TCCGACAAACAAATACGTCAGGCGCTCAAGAACTAATAAGTAAAAACACTTCTACGGTTTACACTCTAATTGATCTTTGGCTTGCAATTTAATTTACAAAACAATTTTTACTAATTTAAAGGTTATTTTAAACTAGCTGGGTGTCGAGGTTTCCCGGGTATTTATTTATATAAACCCGAAAAAGTATTTATCCTAAAATTATCTATTAGTCAAGAAGCGATTTATCGCACCTATGCAGAGGGAATGCTAATTGTATCATAACCTATCACTGTATTTACAGAATCATAAATACTCCTATACCAAACATTATCGAAAATACTCATAAAAATATATCGGCCGTTTGAGCATATAATTTTCACCCCCTGTTAAACGCTCTCTCCTGGGGATTAACAGGAAATCTTAATGTCATAATTAAATTCAGCAACATCCATAACCCCAGATTCGACTCCAATCTCCGTTCTTTTCCCTTTATTTTATGGAAGTCCCCCACCACACACACACACACCTACGGTGCTCGCCTCCAATACAAACATGGGTATCAAAAAGTAAGGTGAAATTGTCATTTAAAACTCCCGGGTATTAGAAAGGCAGGTAATTTTTTTCCTAGGTAAGTAGGACTGTCTATAATATTTGTCAAGCGTCTGTTTGTTAAAAGGTTTAATTATCTCCGAGTTACACGTGTTTTAGAAAACAACCAAAAGTGAATTATTCGATTTTTGCAATGGGTGATTTTGTTGAGCAAAGAACTTGCATCAAATTTTGTTTGCGGAACGAATATGGTGCGGACACGTTGAAAATGTTGCGGAAGGCCTTTGGTGATCAAAATATGGTACAAAAAACTTTTATAAGTGGTACAAAGAGTTCAAAGAGGGCCGAGAACGCGTTGAAGACGAACCGCGCTCTGGACGACCATCAACGTCTACAGACAAGGCCCACGTCCAAAAAATCGAAGATTTGGTGCTTGAAAATCGTCGATGGACAATTAGAGATCTCGCTGATAGTGTTGGAATATCATTTGGCTCAGCCCAAACCATTTTGAAGAATGTTTTGTGTCTCAAACGCGTCAAGTCTCTATTGTTGCCAAAATCGCTCAATTTTTTGGAAAAAAAAGCGTCGCGTTGATATGTGTGAAACTTTGCTGTCTGACTATCAAGACCACTTGAAATGCATCATTACTGGAGACGAGACTTGGATTTACGCATAAGACCCTGAAACCACCAACCAATCCAGCGAATATCGTGCAAAAGGTGAAGCAAGACCGAAAAGACCACGGCAAAGTCGATCGAAAATCAAGGTCATGTTGACAGTGTTCTTTGATTATCGTGGTGTGGTGCACTATGAATTCCTTCCGCCGGGCCAAACTGTCAACAAAGAATATTATTTGAGCGTTAAGCGTCGTTTGCGTGTAGTTATTCGTCTGAAACGGCCGGAATTATGGGCGAACAACTCTTAGTTCCTTCATCACGATAATGCACCGTGTCATACTGCATTGGTTCTTTGCGACTTTTTTGCAAAAACCTCGACTCATATCGTTCCGCAACCACCGTATTAACCTGATTTGGCTCCGTGCGACTTCTGGCTATTCAGCAAACTCAAAAGGCCGATGCGGAGACGCCGTTTTGACACGATTGAGGAGATAAAAACTGAATCGAAGAAGGTCTTGAAGGCTATACCGGAAAAAGACTATTCCGACTGTTTCCAGGACTGGAAAAAGCGTTGGAAAAAGTGCGTTTTATCGAACGGGGATTACTTTGAAGGGGATGAAATTGATTTGGAAGTATAAATAAAGAATTTATATTTTATAAATAATTACCTTGCTTTTTGTTCACAGTGGTACACAAAAAAACGGAACATTATTTATCTCACTGATACTGAAAATTGTATGTGCCCAGCACCCGTACTGAACGGACGTGTCTTCGCAGCTACCGTTCGTTTACGGAACATAATGTTGGAGCCTTCGGCGGACCTCCGGATCAAGTGCGCCGGGCCACCGTGGCCGAAAAAATCCGCAGACTATATAAATTTATCAATTATCCAGCAGTATTAAAGTGCAACGAGTGTAAAATCTGTGTGCACGTGCTTTAGAGTGCTATTGCGAATTCAGTTTTTTTACCATCGGTGTCCAGCACGCGTAAGATAACAGCTTAGCGCCATATGGAGGATTCCCTCCAGACGGCGCTCTCTCAACAAGTAACCCCTCTATATTTCTCTGTTTCGCCCCTCTTGGCTACCTTCCTCTACCCTTCCGCATCACCCTTTAAAAACCCTTCCTATGCTATTAAAGGGAAGCTGCCACAATGTGGATTACCCTAAAAAAATGCATGGGATGTTCTCTCGTAGGCAGTATCTTGTAGGAGAAACGGAAGGGGCATACGGTAAGATTTGTTCTCTGTTCTCATTGGAGCAGTCGGCCAGCTGCCTCATAAACTGGTCGAGGCACGGAGAAGGGAATGCTGCGTCCCCACAGCAAACCCTCTCCCGCTATTGAAAGGGCGTGGGACAAGTACCCAATGCCCTACCTACCTGATGCAGGTTTTCTAGGGTTTGTCCTGCATTACGTTTAGGCGAATGCCAGGTAGGATCCTTAAACTATTGCCCGGGGGCCCTAGTTAACCCTTGGCTACCTTCCCCTACACTTCCGCATCGCCCCTTTCAAATCCCTTCATATGCTATTAAAGCTGACAATGACAAACATCCCTGGCAATCGACGAACAAAAAGCGAAAAACTACAAGTATACCAAAGATAAGTGACGACATGACTGTACTTAAAACAACCAACAGATTCAAGATATTTGCATAAACTGAGACCACCTCCCCAACTATAAATAATCCCACTAAAAATAACTTATTACAGTCAGAGCAGAGCCCTCCTCCTGTATTTGTCTATGGTGCAACTGATTTCAAAGCAATGACCGAAGAATTAAACGTAGCAATCGGCCCTGAAAGATTGTACCCTAAATCATTAGCCAACAACACGGTAAAAATAAACATCAAAACTATAGAAGCCTACAGGAAACTGATAAATCACTTGCGTCAAGAAAATATTGTCCACCATACTCATCAGATCAAGAAAGAGCCTACACAATTGTTATTCGCGATCTCATCTCTCAATTCCTCCTGAAAACATTAAGGGCGAACTAAGTAGGCTTGGACACACCGTTAGAAACCCGATCAACATTCGACATAGAATAACCAAGGAACCCCTGTCAATGTTTTTTATAGACGTTAAACCTCAATCTAACAACAGAGAAATCTATAAATTAGAATACATTCTAAACACCAAAATCAGAATTGAAGCACCCCGAATTAAGAACAACATTATTCAGTGTTGCCAGGCATATGGCCACTCGAAGACCACGTCAAATGTGGAGGACCCCACGACAGCAAAACGTGCAAAAAGTCAAAAAACACTCCCGGTACATGCGCCTTGTGTAGTGGTAATCATCACGCGAATTATAAAGGTTGCGCAATATACAGAGACTTAAAAAATAGGAATACACCGAAACCATCAAATAAAAAATCATATATCCATAATACCAACCCAGTGCCAGACAAACCTATCACCCACCAACCCTGCTATAACCCCCCCCCCTCCCAAACCACTCCTAGCTATTCTCAAATTGTAGCTGGTCGAACTAACAATGACATCACAATCAACCAAGTAGCACAACGAGGCATCGAACAAAATCATACGCAAGATCTAACCTTACACAATTTCCTAGAAGAATTTAAAGGCATATTTTCCCAAATTATGCAACAAAATAGCATGATAATTAACATGCTATCCACGGTTCTCGATAAACTCATACATTAATGGATAATACCATAAGTATCAGCTTATGGAATCCTGACCAAAATATATGAAACTGAATTGTTCCTAAAATTAAATAACATTGATATATTACTTGTATCAGAAACGCACTTTACGGACAGATCATACCTTAGAATACCACACTATACGTGTTACCATACCGAACACCCTGATGGGACGGCCCATGGAGGCACGGCTATATTAATTAAAAGTTCAATTGTCCACCAAGAATTGCATCACTATGCTGAACCGTTTCTTCAAGCAACTGTAATCCAAATTGAGAAACTACCAAATCCAATAACAATATTTTCTGTGTACTGTCCACCTCGGCACAGACTTAGCAAGGACATTCTTCGACCATTCTTCCAATCACTTGGTAATACTTTCATATGTGGTGGAGACTTAAATTGCAAGCATACCTACTGGGGATCTCGACAAGGGCTAGTGCATTATAGAACTTGATACGTGAACAAGAATACGGATACCTTTCTACTGGCGAGCCCACATATTGGCCCACGGATTTGGCGAAAATACCAGACTTATTAGACTTTTTTGTCACTAATGGAATGCCCTCCAATTATTTTGACATCGTCTACGACTATGGCCTGTCATCCGATCATACAGCAGTTACAGCTACAATTAATACAACAATAATCAAAAAGTCACCTAGACCGTCGCTATATAACCAAAAAACAGACTGGGATACATTTAGAACAGTGGTTGAAAAAATCTACAGAATAATATTAGCCTACGTAGCTGTCACGAGTTGGAAGAAGCTGTCACTCACTTCATTAATACTGTTCAAAACGCAGCATGCAATGCTACACCTGAGATCACCAAACAAGTACGGGATGATATCAATATTCCCAACGAAATTCTGACTCTAGTACGACAAAAACGCAGAGCAAGAGCAAAATGGCATCGATCCAGCAACCCAATAGCAATATTTAATAGATTAGCAAAAATTATAAAGAATAAATTAAAAACGCTAAAAGAAGATACTTTTAACCACTATTTAACAAAACTCTCACCTACGGACCACAGTATCTGGAAGATAGCGAAAACAAACAAGAGACCACAAACAACAAATCTTCCGTTAAGAAAAACAAATAATGACTGGGCCAGAACTGACCAAGAAAAGGTAGAACTGTTTGCTCAACATTTCGCCAAAGTCTTCACACCACACTCCAACGAACTAAACGACGAAGTAAAGCGCCTGTTAGATGCACCTCTGCAGCTGTCACTACCTATTAAACACTTTTGCACTGTAGAGATAGACAATGAAATTCAACATCTTAATCAAAAGAAAGCGCCAGGTTATGATATAATAACAGGAAAGGTCCTCGCCGAGACCGAAAACAGCAATAATCTTCCTAAGAAATCAATTCAACTGCATGTTACGTTTTAAATACTGGCCTGCACCACTAAAATTTTCACAGTTAATACTAATACTAAAGCCTGGTAAACCCGCCAAAGAAGTCTTATCCTATCGCCCAATTAGTTTATTGTCACAAATTTCTAAATTATTGGAGAAACTTTTACTAAAAAGATTAAATGAAACTGATTCACTAGAGAACTGGATCCCGTATTACCAATTTGGAAAGTACCACTCCAAAATTCAACAGTGCCATCGAGTAGTAAATATAATCTCCACGACCTTTGAATACAAAGCTTATTGTCCATCAATTTTTATAGATATACAGCACGCTTTTGACAAGGTCTGGCACGATGGGCTCCTACTCAAGATAAAGTCATCTCTGTCAAGCGAAATTTACCTTCTTATGAAGTCATACTTGTCCGACAGATTCTTTCAAATTAAATATGGTCAATGCTATTCTATAATCCACCCAATTACTTCCGGTGTACCCCAGGGAAGTGTGCTGGGACCTACACAGCCGACATCCCCACAACGGCTGACACATATATAGGCACTTTTGCTGACGACACCGTCCTCCTATCTCAACGTACCGACCCACACATGGCCTCCTCAAACCTTCAAACCCATTTATTCCTCCTTGAAATAAGGCTCAATAAATGGCGGATCAAAGTCAATGAGGCGAAAAGTACACAAGTCAACTTCACACTAAATCGTTCAGAATGTCCATCAGTGTCCCTAAACAATATAGAAATCCCACAATAAAACGAAGTTCGCTATCTGGATCTACATTTGGACAAGAAACTAACGTGGAAAAAAACATATATTAAAAAAAGGAAAGAATCCGACCTGCGACTGAGAAAAATGTACTGGGCACTGGGGAGGAAATCGTGTTTATCGCTTGAAAACAAAATCTTACTCTACAAAACTATAATAAAACCAATTTGGACATATGGCATTGAGCTATGGAGCTGCTCTTGCAAATCCAACGTCAACATCATCATCCAACGATTTCAATCTAAAACACTCAGAATGCTTGTAAATGCACCTTGGTACGTCAGCAATCGAACTTTACATACGGACCTCGAATGCCAACCGTTCAAGAAGAACGCACCAGCCACTTCCTGCGTCTCTAACTTCACCCAAACGAAATAGCGTCCACATGACCCTCTCTACAGAAGACTCCAGAACAAGAAATGGCCGAATGACCTGAAAGCAGTATAAGTTCACAATCCGGATAACGTCATTGCATGGATATCCGCCCACGTTATTGTATTATTGTGTCATCACATTAACTCATTAACACGTTGTCCCTTTCAAACCTTCCACATTTCATAGGCCCAGAAGGAAAAAAACTACAGTAGATATGATAATGAATTTGATCCGTATGCAAGAGTATCACAAATAGTTTATTTAATAATTGTCAGTACACTTCTACATGACAATTATTTGTAGCACGAAGAATATCGAGTCTGTATTCAATTTCGCTGTAGCATATTCATAGCAAATTTTCGTCGGCATGGTTTGTCATTCGGCATCATATGTTACAGATTTTGCATTTTGTAAGAATATAAACGAAGTACTTACTACACTTTGTGATGCCTAACGACAAATCATACCGACGAAAATTTACTACGGATATGCTACAACGAAATTGAATACAAACTCGATATTCTTCGTGCTACAAATGTTTCACATGTATAAGTGTAGTGATAATTATTAAATAAATTCGTTGAAATGCTCTATCATATGGTACAATTTCATTATCATATCTATTGAAGGATTTTTCCCTGGGCCTTTGTAGTGTGGGAGGTTTGAACGGTACACCCTATATATTAGATTAGTGCCTGAGCGATTTTTGTCTCAGTTGCTGAGAATTTCTAAACACAGAGGTGGTGAACATTTAAATGATTTTTCAAAGTCTCTGTTCTGCCCCGGGATACACTATTTAAGATTTATAATCCAGTTACAGGCCAGTCCCAGGCCCAGCATGGGGACAATTCGAAAATGAGCTTTTATAAACGAACCGCCAGCTATTATTTAAGTTTTACTAAATGAAAACATGTTGGCTTCTAAATTTGAAATACGCATTTGTTAAGAATTCTGCTTTAAGTTTATATTAATATAAACTTCAATTCACTCTGAGAGTACTGTTTACTGTCTAGTGAAGGGATAATACACTGTTGAACGATTGCAGTGCATGCTCAAGGTTGTTGTCTAGTGCGAACTCCACGTTTAAAATGAAATAGGAACTCAATTTCATATAAAAGCTAGAATGGACTGTACATTTGGACAGGTTTAGCGATCTCAGAATAAAGTAAAAAATTATTTTGATTATGATTATTACTATTAACGATTAACCGTATGCAAGAGCATCTCACAGAGTTTATTTAATAATTATCACTACACTTCTACATGTGAATTATTTGTAACACGAAGAATATCGAGTCTGTATTCAATTTCTTTCCATGTTCTTCGTTTACAGTACTATGGGACGAAAGTGTTTGTCGTGTGTGCATGCTTATGTGGTATTAGCAAATAATATAATAAGTCCAAAAACTCGAATTTACAGGAAACAAAAACTGAACATTGTAGTTATCATTGTCAATCATCTGAAAATTCTGGACGCTGATTTAAAAGAAAGCTTTTCTTGATTTACAACAAACAGATTTTCCAACCTGGATCACACAGCCAATGTTAATGTCTGATGTTTCAATTAATTGCCTAGAAGACCTATGAAAAATGTAACCCCGTAGAATGAAATTTCGTACAGGTGTTGCTTTCGAACCGGAAACAGAACTATGGAAGTAAGACACGTCTACCACCCACTGGGGCGGTGTTGGAATTTTTTAAATATGCTAAAACAGCCGATATTTGCGTCGCATAAACATTTTCCGGGGTTAATGAGATTGATAGTGTTGTCAAATCCGAGGTTATGGATGTCGCTGAGTTTAATTATGACAATCCGGGTAACGCCGGGCACCCAACTAGTTGTAATAATAAACGTAAGGAGCCTATTATTGGCGGCCGCATGTTTTACAAATAATGGCGTCGGCCATGTTTGTATTTTTTAGAGAAAATTTTAATTAAATATATATAAACTTGCGATATTATTTCTAGTTAGGTTTAATATAGGCAGTGAAAATTATTTGATCATTAAATATAAAAAATTCAGAATGAGTTATATACAGATAATTATAAATATCAGAAAAGAGCAGTAAGTTTGACTTCTTCATAATCTAAACAAGTCTGAACGTAACAAATTTCATTCCAAATGTCAATATTTTAATTCCTGTACTTTTTGGCGTTTAGTAATATATCGATTTACTACAATTCAACGTTTTTCTTTGTCACTAGCAAAATAAATGTCATTCGTTACTAAAAACGGAATATTTTTATTAAAGTTTGGATTTACGTTATTCTGTAACCAAGCAGGTGTTTGTTAATATTTGAAAGCTTCACTAAATTTCAAGAAAATTGAACGTCTCCTTTTATGACTTTGTCAACGTTGACTTTGCTTTCCAGACTGCGATGTTATTATATATCAGTAAATGAATGCTATTGTGAAAGACTAATCGTTGGCGCTTTGTGGGGGAAAGTTTCTGAGTACTTGGAAAACGTAAATTAACCATGTTCGTAACGTTGAAAGCGTATTGAGTGTTGTATAACGCGTGAGTATCCAGCTTCTACGAAGGCTGGTTTTGTGAGCATTGACGTCAGCACCGGCTTGGAATGCTTTGAGAGCCGTTATTAGCTATAACCGATGTTCCTGCCTTCTGGACGAGTTTGCCTTTCGTCATGCTGCCTGTACGTAGATCGGGAATGCTTATAAAAGTCAGGCTTCTTTGGAGAGAAGACTCAGCGTTGGTCATCACTTTGCTGGACAACGAACTGCCTGAGTCAGGGAGGAAAAGTTCCGGGATTTTCTCCCGGATGCTACAACCTCTGTTCATGAATAACCAGCATGTACAAATGTGGATCAGAATTAAACAGTGACTGTGTGGAAAAATCATTCGAAATTTTATAACAAGAAAACTATTTCAGTACGGTTTTACATCGAGGTATCAACTATTAAAGCATAATAAACACTGAAAGTATAACCAAGTATAATATTAAAAAAGTTAAAATATAATATTTCTTTTATAATTCTTTTATCTTCACTGATTAACAGAAAATGGCAATTTTATACAGAGATGTCAAAAAATATGTTACCACTTTATGGGATTGACTTTTATTTTAATAATATAATCACACTTGTCCAAATGAAGCGACCACACTTCTTCGGCCTGTATTCCTTAGTTCTCAGTGCATGGGCAAAGTTTTCTCCCTTACAGGCCAAATCTCGTTCACACATTTTCGTATTATAGAACGGATAAAGGTGGAGACCCACTGCCATCACGTCTCGTACTATCACGTGATTTTACGTGAAGTCTCAAAAATGTGCGATACTACCTCCCAATGTTGACACGCTTCTATCACGGTACGTGACGATGTCACGGGTCGTCACGCGCTGTCACGTACCTGTGATCTGCGCTCGCACGCACTTCCGATGTCACTCCATGTCACACTTTTCAGTCTGTATTTTGTTTTCAGCGTTGCTCAAAGGCCCTTTAGGAGCCCTAGTCACTTATTTCCAATAAAAATATTATTTTACTTAATTATAATTATTATTATTTATTGTAGATAAAATTCACGGGTCTCAACCCGGGCCAATAGTTTGTTAAATAACGTTTCGACGGCAAGCTCCGCCATCGTCATCAGGTTTTTTCTCTATAACATATTCACCGTGAAAACCGTCGTCCTTTATAATTTATTGTTAATGATCCATTAAAACCTAACCATTTTGAAGGTCTAACTCCTGCAGAGAATTTGATTCTTTTTTAACACACTATCGTGTTTCATTTTATTTTATTTTATATTTTTTTTAGGGCAACAGGCTACATGAGGGTAATCCACGTTGGGCAACTCCCCTTTAATAGCATAGGAAGGGATTTGAAAGGGGGGATACGGAAGGGTAGACGAAGGTAGCCAAGGGTTAACTAGTACCCCCGGGCTATATTTTAAGGATCCTACCCGGCATTCGCCTAAAAGTAATGCAGGAAAAACCCTAGAGAAACATGCATCAGGTAGGTCGCTCTTCCGATAGCGGGAGAGGAGTTTTCTGTGGGGACGCAGAATTCCCTTCTCCGTACCTCGGCCGGTTTAGGAGGCAGCTGGCCGACTATTCCAATGGGAATAGTGGACAACTCGTACCGTATGCCCAAGGTCTGTGACCCCGGAACATACACCTCTCAGAACAGGCCGAGATGCCTCGGCTTGTGGGAACCTTAGTTCAAAAACGGCGAGGAAAAGGCATCCCCAATGGTAGCCCCTTCGTATCTCTCCTACAAGGTTCTGCCTGCGAGAGAACATCACTCGCAGGTATTGCCTGCGAGAGAATAGCCCTCGCAGACAATTCTCATCGGGTTTCAAAAAATCATCTACAATTTACGAAAATACACAGGAATTCAAATGAAAGAAAGATAAATACTCGAGTTATCATTATTTGATAGAATTTGAAATCTGTCAACCCTACGTTTTCACATTTAATTTAATTATTTGAGTGAATAAAAAATTTATCGAGATAACCTACCATCTCAGTCAGGTCCTTTTGGTGTTATTTAATAACGTCAAATAAGTCGCTCGTATCTAAGAACCTGGACTTAAATGTTTATATCACACTTATAATCACACACACGTGTGGTTGTAATATAAGACTGTCTTCAATAGTATAATACGGTATTATTCTTATTAAGAAAATAAAATCTGTATAATATTTTATATTATGTTACTGTCACTAGTTTTAGACTTGCAAACGGAAACAATACTTGTTATTTCCGTAACGGTATTACTTTTCCTATAACAGAGGGGTGATTTACGGCTGATAGGTACATAGACGTAGATTTTTTTAAAAAAAAAAAATTATTGATTAACTTTTTTGTAAAAATTTTAAATTGAGTTTTGCTAAGTTAGTTACATTGATAGTGTAACCACTAATTCATGTGACACGTGGTAGATAAAACAGCTCGTTAACAGGCCCCAGCTTAAAAATGTGATGGTGCGGTATTTTTAAGTGCAAACACTGAAGTATTGTTTAATTAATACCATATAAATTACAATTTGTAACTACGTATTTATTACGTATCACCGCTTAGGAAGTCTGACGGCCGTTTGCGATTCAGTCTTCTTTCGCCTTTACTTTTCGAGAGATTAACTGCCGTAGCTCTCACTAGCTGATTCCTGTGGCACTCCATTGATACGTGAAGCCTCCGATATTTGGATTGTATGAAGTCAATGATCGACAGTATATTTATATATTTGTGGATGCTGTTGTTCCTTATATACCACGGTGCACGGTTTGTATTTTTTTAATTGAGATATTGAAGAAAATGTGCTTTGAGCGACGTACTGCTGACACTTGTCAAAGATGACTGTTTGTCGGCCGTCAACCACATGACGTGACCGCAGTGTGCGATTCAGGCTGCTGACACGTCACGTGACGTGATAGCTGTGTGTCTCCACCTTAAGTGTTGTTATGCGTTCTTTAAGACCATTAAAGTAGCATACACGCATTCTTTTGCCATAGTCAGAAATCACATGGAGTCAAATGTGGTGATCGTGTTGGTCAAACCAAAGGTCCACCCCTTCCAATCCAGCGTCTACCAAATGTTTCATCCAGGTAATGTCGAATAATGTGGTGGTGCACCATCTTGCTGGAAGTAACCTGATGTTTGGATTCGGAGGGGAATATTAACCAGCAACAAAATTCTGCAACATATCTAGGTTGTTTTATCATTAAAGAAATATGGACCAACTACTCCAAACTTCTAAATGCCGCACCATTCGCTAACTTTCGGAGAGGATCCAGTGTGCTCTTACTTCATGGGGATTGTCTGTACTCCAAATGATGCAATTGTGATTATTCACGTTGACGCTGACATGAAATGTGGCTTTATCTGACATGAAGAACGCGTCATTGGGGTCTATGAGCGTCACTTCTGTAGCTCGTACACGAGCAATTTTATCAGCGTCAGGAAGGGCCTGTATCATTTGAATGTGGTACGGCTTCATTCACATCGAGGTGGAGAATTCATAAGACACTTGTAAGGGCGATTCCGCTTTCCAACGCTGATCTCGTACTTTACTTTCTTGGACTCCTAATAATTCTCCTTTGAACATTTATGATGTTTCCTTTCGTTCGAATACTTCTCTTTCCTTTAAGCGGCCCCTAGACGTTCAATATTGTCGTCTATATATTGCGCAATAACTGATGTTGCGCAATATTATTCACTATCTGCAGCCACGCAGTGAACATCGTACAACAGTGAGGAGGTGCTGATGAAACATTTTAAAATTTATTTTATGAGATGGCTACAAATAAATAATACAAGAAGAAAGGAAGTTTATTTTATATTGACTTTACTGACTTTGTGGAATATTAAAATCAATGATTTTAGTAATAGAATTAAAAAATTAACAATAGGATCGTTTGCTTTGTAAATATAGAGAGAAGTATCCAGACGCTGATAAGTTGCAGATAGTTAACAAAAAATTAATTGCGTACTAACTTTAGAAGAGAATTAAATCGGATAAAGGATTCTGAAAAACAGCAGTGCTGGATTTGATGACGTCATAGAACCAACATTATGGTATTTGGAAGCAATGATGTTTCTAATAGGAAACAAGAACGATGTACGTCACATAATTAAAATTATATAGTTCCAAATGCGTGGTAACATCTTTTTTGACAATCTCTCAGCAATGAAATGTGAAAATAAACCAGCCATTTACCCGACAGACAGTTGCCCGATGCACATTCTCCCGACGACATTATCCCCATTGTAAAATAACTCTAGCTCTCGTATGGACGGTGGAAAGGGGTGTAATTTTTAAAATATGCGTAAATTGGCGTCCAATAAATAGTTTACGATGTCGCTCAGATTCGTAGTGTCACTCTCGATATTTTTAGTGTTTAATTTCTAAAACTAACGGGAAGCGGAACACAACTAGGAGTGGGAGTGGAAGGGGTGACAAAATAATGCCAATATAGGCCGATTTCGAATATTTTATAAATGTCACTTCTTATCAGTCCCACCTACAGTGTTTGTTGCTGTATCGTGAGTGACAAGTTTGTTTGAAATTGTTACACGCATTAATTAATAACTTAATTTACAATAAATGTGATAAACACCAGCATATTAGGGAAAAAATTCTCAAATTCAAAACATATTCCATAAACACAAGGTTTCATCTAAATATTTCTCATTTTCTCTATGGGGAATCTGTATCTCCTTTTGTTGTTGAATAGTAATGAGATAAGGAATCCTTGTGCATTTCCTTATTAGATTCTAAATTATTTAGCTGTTTTAGATACGTAGACGATATTTCTGCATCACTCCCAAAATTCAGTTGAACAATTTACTCAAAACTTTTAATAATTACTATAAACAACATCAATTTTGAAATCTAGAAGGATCACACATTGATGTTTGTGTGCGTGAGATAAACTCTCGTCAATTAGTCCTCCGACAAGACAATGAGTAGCCATAAAGAATCGCTACATCCTGAGATGTCGATGTTACTGTAAATAAATCAATAAAAAAATGATCTCGTCATTGATATCATAAAGACAACCTTGACAACATTGTAACGCTAAATTCTTACCCATAACAATTTATTTACAAATATAGCAAAGTTATATTGATTATAATTAAGTATGATAATAACAATTTACAAATTAATGAGATTAATAATAAATTTGTAAACATACAATATAAACATTATTGATATGTTTAATAATTATGGCATTCGTATTATTTTTAAAAATCCCAATATATTTAAAATATTGAAAAATATTGAAAACAAAATTAATTGTTTAGATTCTAATTATTGTTATATGGGTCAAACGAAACGATGTCTAAAATTTATAACCAATAAACGAAATAAAATATTCCATTGAAGATATTTGATCATATCTTTTGTACTAATAAATCTCCAAAAATTGATCCAACTGTTTATGGTTTTAAGAACTATCACTCCAAATTACAGTTCACTTGAAGTGGATCGTTCTCTCCAGTGGCGGCTTGTGAAATGTGCTCATGTGCTACCGCACTTAAATTAATTTAGTAAAAAACTGTTCTTAAATTAATAATTTGTTTTAACACAACGGATCTATGCTTCTAAATCTAATACTTTAAACTGTCCGCCTTGCGGCGCACTCGCTCCCGCTAAAGGAGCCAGCTGACCGTTCAGTGCTACCGCAGCGACAGGATAGGATTTATGACTTGTGACTTGAATGATTGCATGCGAATCCCTTTGATTGTAGCATATTACGTGTCAGGACAGAGTATTGGTAACCCTATCACTGATGTAGTATTATTATTTTGCATAGTTATCTTCGACAAAATGGCTACATCACGTAGCACATAATTTCAAAAAGTCACGATCCGTCACTGGTTTTCTCAGTTTTCTTGTCTTACCCAACATTATTAATTCTTCATTAATCACTAATTTATCATTAATCACTAATTGTTACGGCAAATCCACTTTCTATGAGACTACGGTAGCCTTCCTTTTTACAGGAATTTACAAATAAAATTTAAACAATTGTATAAAAATGTCAATATAGGTATTATGTATAAATAACGTATAGATCAATTCATCAAGAATTGCAAAGACCCTCTACATCAAGGCGATGTCCATTTTGTAGTTCACATGTTTTCTTGTGGCAATTGTAACGCTTTTTATATTCGCCAAAAAATGCCTCTTAAAACTGGAATTAAAGAGAATCGTTCCAATTTTAAATTATTCCTTATATATATCGGCGTCCAGGAAGACACCAATCATGAAGGAATTATCTACAATGTACGCTGAACAGTGTGCTCCGAGACATTTGTGCTGCACCAGCATTGTACTCTGACATCAGATCTGTCACAGAGCGGGAAAACCTCCGACCTCCACGTCGTGTGTCCTTCAACCACTTTCCATAGATGTTCCTGACAGTGTCACGCGAACAGCCGATCAGCTTCTCCGTTTCCGAGTGGCTTGTTCCCAAAAGCTTGGCTATAACAATCTGCTATTTATCAAAGCTACTTATGCAAACAAATGTCCTAACTTTCGGCACGTATCGTCGCTAAATTTATTCCTTATTCGTCTCTCCTTCGCTTACATACTTTCCTTACCGCATATATTACAAAGTTGTGAATGTAAGTTGTAAAAATTTAACTCAATTCACCTTACTCCAATATAATATTATTTATTGAACTTTCATCTCCCTCCAAATCGTTTATAAGCCTTTATCGTTAAATTTTGTGCGGAATTTTCTTAAAAAATAATTAATTTATCCTGGTCATGGAGTAAAGTTTCGATTACGTATACAGGCATATTTTTGTGTTCTCAAAGAAATACCAGGCCCAGATACCAGTACTGCAGTACTTATTTATTAGAAGTTGTCACGTTTAGAGATATAATTATGATGACTTGGAAAATACTTAACTTCTGCCCAGGCCGGTTGATTGTGTAAGCTTTGCAGGTTGCGCAAAACCTAGCCTTCTTTTCTGCTTTGAGTGTGTGGCTCGCATTGCCGTTGTTCTGTAACATAAAATGTTCCCAATTCCGTTCAGCGTCTTTTACTGTATAAATCCCAATTTTTCAGATGACGGTTGTGTGATTTAATTCCCTTTTCTCAAAATTTCTATTGCATCCCAATCGTTTCTCCACTTAGATAATGTTAATTAATTATTAAATAAAAATTAATATGAGCTTAGTTTCCCACAAATTTAATATGAGAAACAAATTACACAAAAAATAAATTAAATATACCTGGACGGCGACGCTACTTTGCTAAACACTGTCATAAATATAATGACAAATTTGATTTTGAAAACGCACTATATTAGACAGGGAACCTTCTTTTGGCAAAAGAATAATTTCATTAATCTTACTGATTAAAAATCATTGAAACATATTTAATAATAAACTTGACACCGGAAATCTCAAAATATTATAGGATTTCTTATTCTTGAAGTTCTTTGGCATTTCGGTTAATACCCTTCGTTTTAGATATTTGTTTCTCTTTTCATTCTATGTTCATATGCTGTTAGAGAATGACACAATGTATGTATGTTAAAATTATTTTCTGTGTAATTGTAACTCATTATAAATTTGTTTAGAAACTAAGGTCGTATTAAATTTTATTAATTGATTAAGTCGTTAAATTTATGTGTTAATCTCTTATATAAAAATGAATGTCTGTGTGTGTGTCTGTCTAAGTGTCCCCTATACGCTCCTAAACCATTCATCTGACTGCGATGAAACTTTACTGAGTTGTTCTGCGACCCCCGCGAAGATTTATGTTGGCTTTTAGAAGCGTAATCAGCTCTCAAGGGGTGTACGAGGATGAAATTTAAAAACATGCGAGAACGGGCGATAATAGCGTAGATTAATTACTTTTCTGGGTTGATCTGATTCATAATTTCTATCTAGATGTTTTACTGTATAATTTCAACCCCTTAAAGCAGCAATAATGGAGGGGGTGGATAGGAGTTACATAAAAAAATGCGAAACAACCGATATTGGTGTCAAATCCATGGTTATAGATGTCAGTGAGTTAAATACGGATATTTACCACACTGATTAATGTGTAGCTCAGCCGCTAGAAGTGGGGGTGGAAGGGGGTGACAGAAATTTGTTTACAATATTAAATGTGTAGACCAAAACACTGTGGGCTTGAGACACACCGACCGCTTCTTGGGGTGGGGGGGGGGGGTGGAAATTAAAAACATTACTGAACGGCTATTATTAGCATCAAATAAAACGTTGTCGGAGTCGCTTTATTTGGTAGTTATTCTAGAATTTATAAGTATCTAATTTAAGCTCCAAAAGGCAAGGGAGGGAAGCACCCTTATTGTACGGGTTAGTGGTGGAAGAGGTTTACATAAAAAGTAATGAAAAAAAGTGTATTGGTGTCAATTTCGGTAAACCAGTAAAAATGTAATTAATTTCATGAATATTTATCTTCAATTAATATAAAAAATCCATTACTAAGCATTCTTTCGGGAGTGTTTGTTGAGAGAAGGTTGTAATATGTGGGAATGTAGAATTTTTGGACGACTGCTGTTGGATTGTTGCTATTGTGACACGTGTAATTTGGTGGACCGTACGGATTAAAACATTGAAGGTTGCGGAGAGAATACGGACATCTTGGACGGGACAAAATAAATAAAAATGAGGTAAACCTTTTTCTTATATTGGGCTGTGAAGCCGCCATTCTGGGTCTGGGCCGAGAGGAGGGCGCCTACTGGTTCGACGTTTCCTGAAAGTCATCACCCAGCAGAAAAACAGTAATGGCATTTCCAATTCATTACTCGTAAAAAAAAACATTGTCGTTCAAGCGTGTTTATTCGAATTAAAGTTTCATTGTCTAAATTGTCCATGATCCCTGACAGTGTAAGTCATATTTCGTAGACCATACTGACAAGCAGACCTTCAGGGGTGTACAATGAGCCATTAAATAAAAAATACTTTTTTATTATCTTATAAATAAAAAAGAGTGTATGTATGTTTGTATGATTGTATGTTTGTATGTTTGTTTGATGTATGTTTGTTTGTTTGTTTGTATGTTTGTATGTTCGTTATACAAATCTACACCGGTAGAGCAAATTTCACCAAATTTCGTACACGTGTTCTTTACGACCAGGAAACAAACACTGTCGGGGTGAGACATGTCTACCACCCCCAGAAGCGGGGGTGGACGGGGGTGGGAATATTTGAACATGCTAAAACAGTCGATATTTCAGTCGGATAAATATTTTTAGGGGTCAAAGATATTTATAGTCTTTCCACTGATGATATCTGAATATAATTTTCAACCTCTACAGCCTGGGGAAAGAGCACCCCTAGCGTTTGGGGTGGAGAATACAAATCTACACCGCTGGAGCAAATTTCACCAAATTTCGTACACGGGTTCTTTGCGACCAGGAAAACAACACTGTCGGGGTGAGACGCGTCTACCAACCCCAGAAGCGGGGGTGGACGGGGATTGAAATACTTAAACATGCTAAAACAGCAGGTACTAGATTTGGATAAATATTTTCGGGATAAAAGATATTGATTGTGTTTCTACCGATGTTATCTGAATATAATATTCATCTCCTACGCCCTGGGAAAAGAGAACCCTTAGGGTTTGGGGTGGAGTTGCTTTACAGAAAAATAACGCGAATACAACCGAGTTTGGAGTCAAATCGAAGGTTATGGATGTCAGTGAGTTTACTTCGGATAAATATTTTTAATTGCCCATTTAACCCGAAAGGGTGGGGGTTGGAAGGGAAGATAAATAGTCAGTTCTTGCGCGTTCTTGGAGGAGAATTACATGAATACTATTTCAACGGATGTTGTTGAAAATATAAATCCCGTTTAGACATTAGTGGTGAGCTTGCTTAGGGCTGGGGGTGAGAATTGTCTTTTATTCTAAAACTGCCAAAATGTTATGTGTTTATGGGTATAGTGTTTCTACCGATTTGATATGAGTAAAAATTCAACCCTTTCCACCACGGGAAAGTAGCAGATTTAGGGGTGGTGTTGTTCATACTATTTTAACCGATGTTGTTTCCATTAATAACGACGTTTAATCAAAAATAAAAGTGTTTCAGAACCATTGCTTTTTATACTCTTTTAAAAAGTTTTTATATTATAAATTGTTATAAACATAGTTTTACATTTATTCCGTAATTGAAGTTGTATTATTGAGAAGAAATAAAGCAACAAATAATCACGGACAAATACATGTAACAAAAACTCTACATGCTAACGTAGTTTATAATTTAGTTTACTACAACTTCAATGAAAATATTATCCACGTAATCTACATTATTAGAACAATTGTTCTCAAAATCACGTGTTCTTTGCGACCAGGAAACAAACACTGTCGGGGTGAGACGCGCCTACCACCCCCAGAAGCGGGGGTGGACGGCGGTTGAAATATTTAAACATGCTAAAACAGTCGATATTTCAGTCGGATAAATATTTTTAGGGGTCACAGATATTGATAGTGTTTCTACCGACTGTTGGGGTGAGACGCGTCTACCACCCCCAGAAGCGGGTCGGGATTATCAGTAGAGCACTTTTAGGTGTTGGGTGGAGGAACGCTGCAATAAAATAACGCGAATACAACTGAAATTGGAGTCATATCCAAGGTTATGGATGTCGTCCAGTTCAATTATAGCATCAAATTGGCCATTTAGCCCCAAGGGGCGGGAGTGGATGGGATGGAAATTTTTTAACATGTTAAATCATCGATATTAGCGTGGAATAAATAAATGCCGGGACCATTGACGTTGATAGTATTTTTACCGATGTTGTTTGTAGGCATGATAGGGGTGGGGCTGGAGGGGATTTCCTTGAAAATAACGGGAAAACAACCGAGATTCGAGTCAAATCGAAGGTAATGGATGTCCCTGAATTTATTTATGACAATCTGGACAACGCGCGGGTATCGGCTGGGTTGGGATGAGTTGACCGGCTGTTTTTTGCGTCGATTAAATACATTTCGGGATGAATTACATTAAAAAAATTCCCTACATGTTCTCTGTGTATAATTTCAACCCCTTTCGGACTCGGAAGGGTGCACCCTTAATGGTGGGCGTGAAGTAGCATTACATAAAAAGAAACCAGAAACTATCGGGATTGTCACTGAGTTTAATTATGACATTAAACTTGACCGTTTAAGTCCCCGAAGCGGGAGTGGTCGGGGGTGAAAAATTTCAATCATGTTAAACGGTCGATATTTGCGATAATTATTTCCTGGGGTTAATTACTTTGATAGTATTTATACCGATGTTGTTTGTGTATAATTTAACCCCTGTGAGGGGAGCAAGCTTAGGGGTGGGGTGGAGGTACGCTAAATAAAATCCCGCAAAAACAACCGAGATTCGAATTAATTCCGTGACTATGAATGTCGCTGAATCTAATTGTGACAACCTGGGTAACGCGACGGGTTTGGGAGGTGGTGGGCGGGGGAATAAATTTTAAGACAATGTAATCGGCCGATTTTTGCGTGGAATACATTCTTTTTCATTATCGCATATTTGTGGGGGTGGTCATCTTCTAACATGTAAAAACGGCCGATATATTTAGTCAATGACTTCATCCCCCTTCGGCATGGGAGGTGAGCACATTTAGGGATAGGGTTCGAGGAGCTTTACATAAAAATAGCGCAAAAGTAACCAAAATTGGAGTCTTATGGATGGTTATAGATAAATGACATCTCGGGCAACGCCGGGCACCCAGCTAGTATGTTATAAATTGAAATAAAATTCGTTGGCATGTGCCATATTTTTATACGGTAGGTATATATTAATATAAATCTTATTTTAAAAATT
This sequence comes from Zhengitettix transpicula, assembly GCA_037074705.1. Classification (NCBI taxonomy): domain Eukaryota; kingdom Metazoa; phylum Arthropoda; class Insecta; order Orthoptera; family Tetrigidae; genus Zhengitettix; species Zhengitettix transpicula. The sequence continues at coordinate 115,734,932 of CM073592.1, read as the reverse complement.
CATCAAACGATTGGAAGGGGTGGCTAAACAAAAACTTGGGCTGTTCTTTCATGAATTCAGTCTTACTATCTTTTTAACTGTTTAATGTTTTTTCGGAGCTTGTTAAACATATTAATAATATTACAAATGTATTAAAGATGTGCATTGAGAGTAAGTTGTGAACAGATGATTATTATTTATCAGAAACAGCATTAGTGATTGTATGCAATATTTTGGAAAAGAAAGAATACATATTATGGAAGTCCCCTGAATTGTCTTGATAAAACTTGACACTTATTTCTGACATAAAAAATGTTCTCTTTTCCCTATTATAAATATTATATATTGTAATGATTAAAAGAGATGATTAATTAATTTAATGTATTAATTAACAAAATGATTAAGTGAATTAAAAGAATTGATTTAATTTTCCCCAAAATAAAGGTTAATTAGAGGAATTACTTAACAAAATGATTATGATTAAAAACCTTTTAATTTGCCAAACATTAATTTAACAGGTGTTCATTTATTTTTTTACAAATGATTTGCCCTAGGTTTGCACGCCGAATTCAATAATTTCAAAATTTACAAACAGATATTTTATTTATTTATAATTGGTGGCGTTCAAAGTAAAATACAATCTTTTATATTTCACAAACAATCAAATCTAATAACTCTTCTTCTCAGGGCCTTTAACTGGGTTTGATAAGTAAGAACAATCAAAAATTATAAATTAAATAATTAACAATTCAACCAAATTGAAACGAACGGAATACGAAATCTAACAAAATGAAAAGAACGAAATCTGACTAATACCCTTAATTACCGTTTACAGAATTTAATTAGTTTGGTTTGTACTTACAAATGTCGTGCTGGTACCAGACTTAGTTTTCGGAGCTTGGGGACACAATTCACTAAAAAGGCCATTAATCACTGATAACACACAGTTGTAGTTCTTGTATTATTCCTCCGGGAACTCGGTCAGCCGCACCTCCGGTCAATAGTCGAACGTATTATTTCTCAATGCCTTTATGCGGAAAAATGTTATTTCGGTACTCGTATGTATCTGAACGTGGCTCTAAACATTTTTTGTTTCAGCTTTGCGGTTTTTATAACGTGTCTCTTCGTCCAGACCTTTTTTATTTTGATTTTTAAAACATATAAGTCTCTAAGTTGAATTTTTAAGCTTGGGCCACGCTGTTCGTACTCTTACATTTTGCTCCCTCTCTCGACCATAATATCCGCCAGACAATTCATCCAGTCCTAGCAGCTCGCAACAAAGACCGCCGACAAAGGGCCTGCCGTCATTGTACCGCTAAACAATCCAATTATTTAAACAATTAATGGCCTCCTTAATTAGTATTACAATATATATATATATATATATATATATATATAATACTATAATTTAAATCCTAATTCAATTAAATGTTTAAGAATTAGTGTTGTGCACTGGAAGAAATGCATACTATATTAAGTATATATTTATTATACACGAGCTGAGTTCCCGTTGAAGCCGGAGTATTTATATAAATTAGCCAGCATCAATAGCGCCAGTGTTTGTAACACCAATTACGTTCCCCTGCCCAACCTAACCCCTCGGCAACTAACGTGACCCAGGATAATGATTGTACTTTAACAACTTGGGAATTCGCCTACTACACAAATTAAGTCTCTAAAAATTCACGGCAAATAAAAAGAGTAAAAAATACTCATTACCTTAATAAAGTCCAAAAATACACCTGGTACCCTAAAGGAATAAATAAATACAATATTTAACTAAAGAGAAACTCATACCTGTTATATAAGAAATAAAAATACACCCGGTAACTTAAGACGGTCAAAATTGGTCCTGGTAACTTCTCGTCAGCCATATCCATCTCCACGTTGAAGAACATAACCGTCATGTTTAATGAGAGTATTAAACTCAGCGACTCCTGCAACCCTGGAATCGACACAAATCGCTTTCTTTTTTGCATAATTGTTTATGTAAAACCCTTCAACCACGGGTGCTTCCCTCTCTTGCCCTTTGGAGATGAAATTATATATGTGAAACGTCTAGAAGATTCTATAAAATTCATCGACCCCGAAAACATTTTATTTGAAGCTAATCATGGTTGTTTACAAATTCTATTAAATTACAGCCCCTACACCCCCACCTCTACAGGTAGTAGTCATTTCTTAACCCCTCGGTGTTTGTTTCTGGATCGTAAATAATATGTATATAACGTTAGCAAGATTCCTCTACGCGTTTAAAATTGTAAGCGGAAATTTTATTCATCCTCTCCACCCTCCCTCCTAGGGGTAGACCTACATCTTAACCAGTATGGTAAATGTTACAATTAAACTCAGTGACTTCCATAACCGCATATTAAACAACAGTCTCCGTTGTTTACTCATTACTTTTATGTATCGGCCTTTTGCCCACATCCTCCGCCACCCCCAATTGAACTACCATTTTAATTACATACTGATTGTCATAATTAAACTCATTGACTTCTATACCAGGGATTTGACACCAATCACGGTTGTTTATCGTTATTTTTATGTAACGCTCTTCCACTGCTTCCCAAAGAATGTGCTGAATTCACATGGCGCAAGGGGTGAAATTATACAGTGAAAACGTCTCGAGAGAAACCATTAACCTCATTGACTCCGAAAAATAATTATTCGATGCTTCGAAAGCCCGACAGAAACCTTTGCGGCCTGTCCGCAAAGCAAATCACCCAATTTTCATTGAAATGGAATGAACGGTATAGGATCCATAAGGGAAATACACACAGACATTTATTTATATGGGTGTATAAAAATAACAACTACCGTCTCACTTCTTTCGAATTAGATTATCTTTACGATGGAAAGGATCTAAGTCATCGTGAGGATAAACTTGTTTCCCGCTCTCGTTACTCTCAGATGGAGAACGCAAATACCTCCAGAGAGTTTTATGTATAGTTTTATAGTCACCATGAAATAAGTAAATTAAGAAGTGTTTTCCTTATCCAACATTTGCAAATTGCAATATGGGAAAACGTCACGATTATTAATTAGATATATTTATATATAAAAATAAAAAGTCACAAGTTACAAAATATATTATATATATATATATATATACATCCTGTGCCAATTACATCAATTTTACATATTTATTAAAGGAAAGATAAACAATTGAAAATCAAAACTAATAATGCAATTGATACTCACATACTTGTCAGAAAATTTTTCTCTTTAGTTTGTGCTAACAAATAAAAGACAAATACAATTTTTATGATACGATATCTCGTAAAATACTTTCACCAGAATTCTGGGGAAAACACCATTGACATTTTAATTCAGGGACTTTTATTTCTTAATGCCAACCGGAATTGTTTCATTAAAAAATGTATTTAAAAAATATATATAACTGTTTTTTAGGGTAACAGGCTACATGACGGTAATCCACATGGTGGCAACTACCCTTAATAGCATAGGAGGGGATCTTAAAGGGACGGGATGCGTAAGGGTAGAGGAAGGTAGCCAAGGGTGAACTAGGGCCCCCGGGCTATATTTTAAGGATCCTACCCGGCATTCACCTAAAAGTAATGCAGGGAAAACCCTAGAGAAACCTGTATCAGGTAGGTCGGGCATTGGGTACTTGTCCCACGCCCTTCCGATAGCGGGAGAAGAATTTGGTGTGGGTACGTAGCATTCCCTTCTCCGTACCTCGACCAGTTTAGGATGCAGAAAAATTTGCGGTTAAGTTTTTGATAATTCACCCTGTATATAGCAATCTCAGCCACATACTTTCATTATCCTAATTTTTTTTATTTTTCAGGTATTTTATCATAAGACAAAAATCCTTTCATCGTAGGTTTATTATTAATTTTTTAATTGGCTCTGACACTGTAATAGTTTTTACTTCCCCTTGTGGTATATATTTTTGGTGTGCTGTGTTCATAGATGTTTTTGTAATTTCTTACATGTTGAATAGACTTGTAGATGTATAGTGTACACTGCAAGTATATTATATTTTTTCATAGAATCACACCACTTTCTTCCAAGAATGAATTTCGGCTGTAACCTTTAAAATTTACTTACTGTTCTCTCTACTGCTCGTTTCAGTACTTGGTAACCAGACAGTCCCATATCGCAATGCAACACTTTTAATGAGAATATATAACACTATAATGTATTCTTATAAATAATCAACAGCCAATTTGAACTCAGAAAAAATATATTTATTTATGTAAAATTAAACTACGTTTCGTCGTTAGTATTTCGGCCACGGCAGTCAATGAACACAATCGAGATTTTGTTAAACTTCAGTCTAAAGTGGTCGCAGCCATCGGAAGGGTGTGGGACAAGTACCAAGAGCCCGACCTACATGATGCAGGTTTTCTAGGGTTTGTCCTGCATTACTTTTAGGTGGGATCCGTAACTACAGTCCAGAGGTCATAGTTAACCCTTGGTTGCCTTCCTCTACCCTTCCGCAATCCTTCCTACAGTATTAAAGAGGAGTTGCCACCAAGCGGATTACCCTCATACAACCTGTTTCTCTAAAAAAATATATATGCGTGTTCTCACAGGAAGAACCTTCCTGGAGAGACGAACAGGGCTACCTTGGGGATGCCTTTTCCTCTCTCCGTTTTTGAGCTAAGGTTCCCACAAGCCGAGGCACCTCGGCCTATATTGAGAGGTGTATGTTCCGGAGTTGCAGACCTTGGGCATACGGTAAGAGTTGTCCGCTATTACCATTGGAACAGTATGTCAGCTGCATCCTAAACTGGTTGAGGCACTGAGAAGGAAATGCTGCGTACCTTCAGAAAACCCTTCTCCCGCCATCGGAAGGGCGTGGGAGAAGAGTCCGACCTACCTGATGCTGGTATCTAGAGTTTGTCCTGCATCACTTTTAGACGAGTATGATCCTTAAACTAAAGTCCGGGGGTCGTATTTAACCCTTGGTTACCTTCCTCTACCCTTCCGTATACCCCATTTCAAATCCATCACGTGGCTTGTATGTAGCCTGTTACTCTAAAAATTGGATGCTTGTGAAATACTACTTATGTAAACGATACCAACATAATACTTATAACTTCCCATGTAATTTTGTTTAGTGCTTAACGTTTTTGTTACCCTTCCTGTGAGAGTACGATTCATAATTCTCGACAATCGATACTCATGTACAGGAACAACGCGGATACTAATAAATCAAAATACTGGTACGAGTATGATAGTCTGATTGGCTACGACTAATGATTCCCTTGAATAATGAAATGATTGTTTTGAATTCTACTCGCAAGTGAAATATTGGGTTAGTTGTGTAGAGCAGTGGGAGGCGAGTAGACGGCCTTCAGGCTCGAAGGCCACGGTTAATACCCCGGGGAAACCTCTGGGATCCCCGCTCGCTTGGACTGCAATGCCTTGATTAACTCTTTTATAAGTCCTCCGCCTTCTTCCCAAGGACGACTGTTTCCGATTAGATTCACTGCTTCAGGACGGGACCGGTCTGTCAGAGGCCTTTGTTCGATATTCTGTCGTCTTAGGACAATGTCGCTGCAGCCGCTGGCACTTTTCTGATTTTTACCCCGAATTACGAGCGAAACATAGTTGGGAAAATCCGTCACTTAATTCGCTCAGTTCAGTTACTTAACATTGTTCTCGCTTCATTTTTTATTCGTCGTCTAGCAGTTGACGGTGATTTTTTACTTGCCTGAACTTGTATCCGCTCATCATTTTCAAATGAAGATTTTCCATTTTTCTGTCTACTATATTGTATCCCGAATTTTAAAGCCAATATTATCCATCAACAGCAGCAATACGTATACGAATATTTTTAAGAGAGGGAAAAGGAATAATTATTTACTACGCAAATAATATAAACAATATTACATTTTTATTGTAAAATCTGTATCCCTTATTTTATTATTCACATGTATTTTTAATAAATTATGACAGAAGAATCCATGCAGTTACAATACTCGGTCTGAAAAAGAAGATCCTGTATTTTAAAACCCAGAAATTCATATTTGGTGAATGAATGTGGTTAGATGAAAAAAAACTTTAGAAGGCTGACCTACAATTTACTATTAAAATTATTTCTTGACGTAACTTAGGACTCATGAGGTAAGAACGGATATATAAGTGATCAAAGGTCTAAATTAATTATTATATATCATTGATGCTTAATTATAACCTCAGATAAATGAAGTTGAATTCATGAGATGAGTTAGAAAAAACCGAAGACCATATATATTGTAATATACAAAATAATATCAATAATTAAAAGGATTTTTCCTCAGGTTGAAGTCGTCATTAAATGTAATATGCAATGAAGATAATTAATTAAATTGAACTAATCATTGAAAATTATCTAATGAAATGAGCATGAAATAATAACTTTATTATATTTAATCAAACAATTAGTTAATTATGCACAACTATTTGCCTTACAAAAACAAATTTATACACAAACAATTTTATACACAAAATGTCCTTTGCTCTTACCTCAGGGTCTTTATTGGGCCTTTAAATAAAACAATTAATTTTACAATTCGCTACTGATAAATATTTTTAATAAACTCTCGAAATGTAATAAAATAAAACGAAATAAAAACGAAATGAAATCGAAATCTGAAGATATTCTACCTTTTATTAACGTTTAAAATATGAATTTTAAATGTTTCCTTTACTCACTGTTTGTACCGGTACCAGGGCAATTGTAGAGATTTTGCGACACACTTTCACATCGAACACTTTAACAGGCCATGTATCACTGAATTTACTTATGGTTCACTTTGCTAAATTCCGGCCATTTGACCACCGGACACAATTGTTCAAGAACTTTCGTCCCATTTATATCTGTCGACTTTAAAAGTTCTTCAATATCGTAGGTTAACTACGACCAATATCAGCCGTTACCAAGCATCAACTTTGCTCTACCGCTACTTGGTTACTCGCCAGAACATACTTTGCTAAATTCCTCCGGTCGGTGTTCAAAACCAGACTGCTAAATTTTAGTTCCTTCCGTATTCAGCAAGGTCTCATGGCTGACTGCTGCCCCATCGACTTACGCGCACTAAAGCGAACAATGTCTTGGCCTGATTTCTCGTCCATTATTGTATCTCTGTGTGTTCGCCGGTAACAATTCAGTTCAATAATCTCTAATTATTAATTCTTTTAATTGCTCTTTTATCATTACAATATATAATTTCTCTTAAGTTGGATCCATGTTTCATCCCTTTTCTTCAGCAAAAAAGAATGTGGGATGAATGGTTGCGCAACTTTTTCCGGGGATCTCGTCTTATATTTTTTCTATAATTTTTCCTAAAAATAATCTTCACTCAAAATTATGAAATACCAGACTACAGGACCAAGATTTGGCCACCTTCAGTAAATACGGCACATATGAGTGTTCTATACCGTACAAATAATAAAGTCCTAGTAAAAATAGAAATTGCTTCGATCGCCAACACGATCAGACAGACGTAGTTACATCCAACTGGCCCTGGCCGTGACTGAACCCGTGTGACATTTTCTTTTATTATTTTTTTAATTACTTCCATCCCCACTTATATAACCAGTCGGCGCCGTCTGCGTTAACCTAAAAAGGTTCTACATTGGTTCGTTTACAAAACGATCGAGATATTCAGCAGCAACACTAAGTGTACGATTCGCCTTCGATCAGAAAACTGGGAACATTCGTTTTCGATTATTAATTATTTAGATGACATTGATATGATCGAAAGTGGTCGAGGAATAATAATCATTTTTTAATATATAAATAATTAATACAGCCAATGTCAGAAAAATTTATTAAACCAACAATTCGTTTGAATATAACGTTTCGTCCACAATGTTGGGACTTCTTCCGGTAATCAAGTAAAGTACCAACATAGCAAAATTTATATCATACATTAGCAATGTAAATTCACAAAAAATAGTTACACATGTAATACAAAGTGCAGACTTGAATTAAATTCTTTTAAATGATAAGCAGCGTAAATTTATTCCTTACTTAAAAGCATACATTTCGGCTAGCCCGTCATAGGACGCTGTCCATGGCTGTAATTTCAAAACTGTAACTCTGCATAATTTATTTTTAATGTTATTTAATTCAAATATATAAACTTGTATGACTTATTTAACTTTGTTTCATTTCTAATTGATCATATTAATTTTGCTACTTAGGTATTTTGCCTGATTACCTGAAAAAGACCCAAAATAGTGTACGTGTATTCAATAGGATTTTTATTTTTATTTTTTCTGACATATTGGCTGTACTTCTTATTGTCTGATTATATTAAATAATAATCATATTTGATTCTAATAGATTCCATATAAATTTAGTATTCTTATTTTGGAAACAAGTTAAAAATTATGTAACTTTAGTGTGGTTAACCTGAGTTATAATCACATAATACGATAAAAGTGACCATACAAAACTATATATAATGTGAAAATTGTAACGTTTCGACCTTCATTCTTCTTACTAATAAGAAATATAGCGAAATTCAGAGAAAAAAAGTTGTAATATTTCTGATAACGTTTCTGGAAGCCTTGTTCCTTTCTTCAGTTGCAGAAATAAAGGCTTTCAGAAACGTTCCGTGGTATTTACATTGTCACTTCTTTTGTCTGTATTTGGCTATCTTTCTTATTATTAATTTTGAATCAAACGTATATATTCCATTGCTTCATTCTTCTTGTTGACTCTACAGCTGGAGCCCAAAACCGGTGTAGATCACAAGTATCATCTTTGCATTAATCTCTCTACATTTCAAATTTGTTCCCTAAGTTTTAATATTATCTAAACAATTAAAATTAATTCACGTTTTAGTTATGTAACTGTTAATGATCTGTAATTATGGTCGCTTTCCTAAATTTACGTGAATATATATGGAACGATGTGCAATTTAATAAATGTAAAAATTCCTTATTGTCTGGTACAAAGTACTCAGTTAATGATTTTGTTAGTCGGTCTCTAAACAGTTGATTTTTGACTGCCATTCGCCACAATTTTAATGGAAATATCAACATGTAGGTGATACAAATAATAACATTTTTTAAATAAATTCTTCTACTCACGTGTTTCTTACTTCATATGACGTGAACTCATCACATTACTATGACGAGTGTTAGGATTCCTGTTGCCCAAAGTAACAGAGAAATTGTGTTTGTGCCTCTGTGAGTAATAAGAAAAGTCAAATGTTAAACTACAAGTACATTGAAAACTTTTTGAAGATTTTAACATTAATTCGATGATTTCTTCCCATTTCATTTATATGAGACCGTTTTACTTATATATTTGTATTTTATTTTCTATTACATTTGTTTATTTATTTATATGTGTTGTTCTTACTTTTTTGTGTGTGTGGAATTGGTTCAACTAATTAGTGTATTTTTATATTAAGTACTTCATTGTTGTGTTTTTTATCTATGGTTCTTTGATAGGATAAAATTTTAGTAACACAATGTGTCTGTAAACTAAATATATATATATATATATATATATATATATATATATATATCGTTATATGTTAAACGGGACACTTCTCATTTAAACTGTCTTTATGATGGCTTATTAAATCATCTTTGATAATTTACAAATATTCTTTGTAAAGTGAACAAATTTACGTCTGATTGAAAATTAATAATAAGAAAGAGCCAAATTGAGACAAAAGAAGTGATAATATAAATACCACACTACGTTTCTGGCAGCCTTTTCCTTTCTTCAGTTGCAGAAAAACGCAAGAGCTTAGAGAGACACAACTGCACCAGTCAGTTTACAAAACGAAAAAAAATTCACCTTCCACTTCTGCGGGAAACAAATGCTGCTGATATGCAATTACGCTATTTGGTCAACTGACTCGTGCAGTTGTGTCTCTCTATGTTCTTGCGTTTTTATGCACCTGAAGAAAGGAAAAAGGCTTCCAGATACGTTGTTTATCACGTCTTTTGTCTCAATTTTGCTATCTTTCTTATTATTAATTCCTTGTAAAGAGTTGTAACTTTTGCTATATCTCTCCAGGCTGGCGATATTATTGAGAAGGATCCAACAGTTGATCGAAACGTCTATAGTTATGTTTTTCAAATTTTATTGTTGAAAATAAATTTTTGTATATCGTTTATACGGGTCATTAATTTCTTGTGTTAAACATATATACGTTTACAGTCAGAATAATAATTGCATAAACGTTTACAGCATTTTACAAGGAATATGTGACAAGAAAAATACTAAGATTTTTTTGTGTGTGTTTGTATTGTGAAGGCTGTTGACTAAGTGAGGAGTAGTCAGGGAAATGCTCACATGCACAGGAATAGCCCACGCACAGCTGGAAAATACGTGACTTTCTCCAGCGTAGTATCCTGCTACAAGTGGGACAGGCTTTTCCGATACGTAGTTTCCTATTAGCGTAAATGTGGATCAGCAACGTTTGTTTCCCGCACAAATGGAAGTCGAAATAATCCCGAAAGAGAGTTTCCGTAGGTTTATTGCATTTTACGAATAGTAATTTGGACATGTAATGAAGACAAACAGAAGCCAGAACGTAGCCAAAATTAAATTATAAGAGCTTGGGAGACGATGAACGTTTGGGAAGTGCAAAAACTGCTACTACCGACTTAAACGTCGCCAAAGTTCACCAAATGGTGCTACACGACCGCCGAATTAAAGTGACAGAGATAGCAGAGGTCATGAGAACGAGTTTGTCACATATTAAATCAACATTTAGGCATGAGAAAGATGTCCGCGCGTTGGGTGCCGCGTTGGATCACGTTAGACCAAAAAGTGTTCGAATGAACATTTCCAACGCTCTGTTGGCGAAGTTTAGGCGCAATAAATTCGATTAATTACTGTAGATGAAACTTGGATGCATCATTATACGTCCGAAACAAAAATACAGTCCAAACAGTGGACTGCAAAGGGGAAACCAGCTCAAAAAAAGCAAAAACTGTTTTTTCGGCTGGGAAAGTGATGGCGACTGTTTTTTTGGATAGTCATGGAGTTATTTTAATGGATTATCTTCAAAAATGAAACACCATTACAGGAGCATCATTACTTGACAAGCTGAAGGCAGAACTTGCGGAAAAAGAAAATCCTGTTGCACCAAAACAACGCACCGTCTCACACCTCAGCGGTTGCCATGGCGAAAATCCACGAATTACGGTTTGAACTGCTTGACCATCCGCCGTACTCACCAGATCTTCTTCTTCTTCCCTCATCTAAAAATTGCGCTCGGAGGACAGAGATTTTCGTCAAATGAAGAGGCAATCACCTTCGTGAACACTTATTTTGCAGAGAAAAACGCTGAGTACTTTTTGGACGGGTTACAGAGATGGGAGCATCGCTGGGAGAAGTGTGTTGAGTTACAAGGAAACTATGTTGAAAAATAAAAAATTAAAATAAAAATATCTTGTATCATTGTTGGGTCGGAAAATTTACAGACCACCCTCGTAGTATGTGTTTAAAAACTGGGAATAATGGTTTTTACGTGGCAACGCGATTTAAAATTTTGCTTAATGGAATAATAGGCTATGAAATGCTAATTATGAAGCATGTTCAGAAAGGAAGTGTACTAGATTTTTATGTTTATTTAGAAAAAGTGTATTTGAAAAAATTACAGGTTATTGTTAATATATTTGTTGAATATTTTTCCACATCCCGTTCGATGCATGTGGTGAGCCGTAGCACAAGATTCTTCATGCCCTCCTCGAATAAATCTCCCGCTAGCTCCTTCCCCCACTTCTTCAGAATATTTTTCTGCACCTGGTCGTCAGTTGTAAATTCAATTCCACTCATGTGTGCGTTCAGAGAGGTGAAAATATGATAATCTGAAGGCACCAAGTCAGGGGCATATAATTGGTGTGGTTCAAAACATCCTAACCAAATGAGCCTTGGTGGCTAAGTCTGTGTCAAGACGGGCGTCACACTCCTCTCACCAGCATCACCCTCGTTATGTTTTAAATGCTCCTTTTGAGATTTTTAGGGTCTCGCAATAACTTTGTGCATTGATGGTCTCCTTCTGACGCAGAAATTCGACCAAAATGATGCCTTTTCGGTCCCAAAACAATGATACCACGATTTTTTGCCCTAATTTGGAGTTTTGAATTTTTTGGCAGTAGGAATTGGTGTGACGCCACTGACCGGCTTTCTTTTTGACTCTGGTGTGTAATGAACCACTCACGTATCATTAAAAAAAATCTGTAGACGTTATTCCTTCCGCAAGTAGGATCACAGCACGTGGCACGCACTTGGCGGTATATTTCACGCACTACAACGTGAATTTACGTACTATCGTGTTCATGCTCTTACTTTTTTGTCTCTTTCAGGAGATCTCCCTCTACCATTCCGTGTTGCCAACCCTCAAAAAATCACAGCCCGTAATGGTCACAGTACACCTACTTTCCGAACATGCTTCCTCTGATCTTGAAATAATATATATAATAATATCATATTTAATTAAAAAATTTTAGTGATTTTCCTAACACAAAGACAAAATCGATCTAGTGTGACCGGGAACCTTTATATTTTGTAAATGTGGCACGAAAATATAACCCTTATAGATTTAATGATGGCGTCAATTGCGGGAAACGGAATTTTACAAGAAGAGAAGTTGTCTTCGCTGGAGTAATGGTGTTTCTACGGCTCGAGTCGTCAGATGGTGGACACAACCAATTGTAGCAACCGATAGTGAGCAGGACATAAGTAATTACTGCTAGTGTCCAGTGACGCTTTCTTGCACAAGAAGATGAGTGGATATAGCTGTTTCCAAATTGGGCAGAATTTACTGTTTCACGTGTCCTTCAGTGAAATGGCACGTGGATAGTTCGACTCAGCTCTTCTTCGGGTTTCCTTCTCCAATTTTGGCTTGTGTGTCAGAAAGCAGCTTTGTACATTGTATTGGGACTTGATACCAACAATTGAGTCCTCCGGATTACCTAATTGGACTGGTATTTATTATTTTACGTCTGTTTTTAATTATATGACATACAATACAGTTTATGACAGAGTTTAATCAAAAGATTCCGTTTAAACTAATAAATTTCCTGTAACTATTTGTATCTCTTCAGTTTGAGACTTGGCTGAAAAGTTACATAGTAATATTATAAAACTAGTATTTGAACTTAATATGAACAAGTTTTATTCATAGCCGTACAGTTCAAGTTTCGCTAATTTTACTACACATGTCAGTCAAGTAACAACCTGAAGAAGGTATACAAATGGGTACCGAAACGTTGTTAACAGTTACTGATCATAAACTACAGTTTATCTTATTGGATTGGATTTCTGAGGAGAAGAGTCCTTGATATTATCCTTCTTAAAGCATTGCAGCTCGATTAATTTCGAAAATACATTTCACATTGAAAGCTGAGACTAGAATTATAAATTTGCGATGCGTGCTTCGTGTTAGAGTCTGAATATTTTTGGTTCTCCAGATCTATAACTGAATGGTAATTTTAGAGTAGATACACGTGGTCACTAATTGTAACAATGATCGATTCAAACCGGAAGGAATCGAACTAGTATTGTGGTATCTCTGAAGTGCGACCGGATCCTATACTTCATCATATTCACACTTTCTATGCACCATTTCCAGGACTGGTTTTACAGTATTCCCTTTATTCATGCTCGTGAATATATGCCGAATAAATAAGTATTCGCATTTTAATGTTTTGCTGGTCAGTGATACTGCTTTGCACGTCTACGCTGTTGTGTCACCTTGCCTTCAGTATCGTCGCACAGTTTATCTTTGTGATGGGTTCGCAATGCGACTTCTTTTTCGCCAAGTAAGAGCAGCGAGTCTGGTCTCATATTTCAATAGATTTCAGCTCAGTGTGAGAGAGATGGACTCCTATTTATGTGTTGAATCCATTAGTCCTTAGCTGAGGAAATAATAGAAGGCAAAATACCAATATATATATATATAAATCTAATAAATAAATCGAATTCTGTATATGTGTGTACAAATCTACTCCCATGGAGAAAAATTGACCAAATTGGGTGCACGTGTTTCTGTCGAACCAGATACAAATACTATGGGGGGTAAGACACGACTATCGCCCGAAATAAATATCCTAAAACGGCCGATATTTGCTTCCAATAAATAATTTTCGGAATCAATTAAATTGATATTGTTTTTTCCCGATTTTTTTGTGTATAATATTTTTCCCCTTTCTTCATGGGACGGGAGTACGCTGCGGTTTGGGGGTGGGAGGGGTTGGGGCGTTACATAAAAATAACGCTTAAACAACCGATATTGGTTGGACACCTGGGTTATAGCAGTCGCTGAGTTTAATAAAGATATTCAACTTGCCGGTTAAGTTGTACTTCAACCCCAAGAAAGTGAAAATAAAGTTCCGTGTACAATATTAAATACGTGTAATTTCGTACACATATTTCTTTTAAACCAGAAACAACACCTATGTGGGTAAGACATAACTATCACCTGAGGAGGAGGTGGTGTAATGGGATTAAAAATTTCAAACATGCTAAAAGGCTGATATTTGCGTCAAATAAATATTTTTGTGGGTCAGTGAAATTGAAAATGTTCTCCCGAGGGTGTTTGTGTAAAATTTTAACCTTTTTTCGGCACAAGAGAAGACCATCTTTAAGCGAGAGGATGAAAGCGCGTATAATAATAATTAAAGCGATAAGTAGAATACGGGGTTATGGAAATCGCTGAGTTGATTTATGACATTATACATGCCAGTTAAGTTGTAGTTCTGCCCAGAGAAGTGGATAATGTTCCGCGTTTAAACACGTGCTGCGAATTCTATCAAATATACTACAAATAATTCGATACGAAACAAACACTAGTCCGTTAAAACACCCTTATAGAGGTGGGGGAGGACGGGGTGGCATATTAAAGACATAACAGACAGTATTTTGGACTCTTAAAGTACCGGGATGTTTTTAACTCTCTTAAGGTACAGGGTGAATTGTTGAAACTTTTAGAGTTGCGCGAGTATTTTTGTGTCTCCTAAGGTACCCGGATTTATTTTCACCCTCTTAAGGAATATTTCGTACTGTCTTAAGATAATGCATTTTTTACTATATTAGTGTGCGGAGACCCTTTTTTTATTTTTTTTAGGGTAACAGGCTACACGAGGGTAATCAACATGGTGGCAACTCCCCTTTAATAGCATAGGAAGGAATCTGAAAGGGGGATGCGGAAGGGTAGAGGAAGGTACCCAAGGGTTAACTAGGGTCCCCGGGCTATAGTTTAAGGATCCTACCAGGCATTCACCTAAAAGTAATGCAGGGAAAACCCTAGAGAAACCTGCATAAGGTAGGTCGGGCATTGGGTACTTGTCCCACGCCCTTCCGATAGCGGGAGAAGAGTTTGCTGTGGGGACGCAGCATTCCCTTCTCCGTACCTCGACCAGTTTAGGAGGCAGCTGGCCGACTGTTCCAATGGGAACAGAGAACAACTCTTACCGTACGCCCAAGGTCTGTGACCCCGAAACATACACCTCTCAAAACAGGCCGAGGTGCCTCGGCTTGTGGGAACCTTAGTTCAAAAACGGAGAGGAAAAGGCATCCCCAAAGGTAGCCCCTTCGTGTCTCTCCTACAAGGTCCTACCTGCGAAAGAACATTCCTCGAAGGTACTGTCTGCGAGAGAATAGCCCTCGCAGGCCTTCCAAGTGCGGAGACCCTTTGACACGCTTAAACTAATGCAAGTATTTTTGTCTTTCATAAGTGAGTATTATTCTATTAGCCTGCTGGGAGTGCTTTTAATTCTCTTAATGAACAAAATTAATTTTGACTCTTTTAAGGTATGGTAAACAATTTGGAATATTTTAAGGTACCGGGAGTACTTTATACTTACAATGGAACCAGGTGTATTTTTTACTTTCTTGAGTTACATGAAGAAATTTTGACTCGCATTGGCACGGGGAGTATAATTAGCAGTGGTAGTATTTTTGACTGCCTTAAGGTACGAAGTATTAGGCCTCTTAAGTAATTTAGAGTATTTTACAAACTGAACACAACAAATAATACTACAACCCGAACACTTTTATGTGAATCCTGACATGTTTGGATTTCTGCAGATCTCTTCTTTGGAAGGTTAACATTGTTATGAAATAAAAGAAAACACAAGGCGATAAAAAAATTGTAGCGTATACAATAATGATTCAACACTATTGTAGGAAAATGTACTTTAATTGGATACTGATTCATGGTAAATTCAGGAACTGAGAAATAAGCACTTAGCAGCAGAGGATTTTTACACTCTTCGGTGAACTGGTTAATATTGTGTTCAGTTTTAATTTTACCAAGACAATGTGAACTCGCAACGGATTGTGAATTCCGCTCAGGGTTGAACAATGCGGAAGTGTGGAGTGTACAACAGGATGTGCACTGACCCCCATTACTCTAGCAAGGTCGGGAGATAAATGAAGCAAAGAAACCAACTGCAATTTAGTCATCCTCGTTCACCACGAAGCTAAAACGTCAAATTGCGTGCGTCGGTTCAAAATTTGCACTGAATAGTAAATACCTTATCCGAGAAAGGATATTTTCATTCGATTGCAGTAAAAGTAAAGGACATACTTTTATGGATTTTATAAGCGGTAGTAGAGGAATATTTGTGACTAGTAAAGGGGTGGAATGATATTTGTCAGTCACTATTTTATTCCATTCAAATCGAGTAGCTTAGACCCCCAGCGTATTATTTAAACGTTTTTTAAACGAATATTCGTTTTTAATATTAACTTTCCGCCGAATTTCAATGGGCAGATTGAAGATTAAATTAAGTCTGTGTCATTTGAACGGTTTCGACGATTTATAAAAGTTGTGAAACTACTGAAAAGAGTTAACAGGACAAATAGTTACGGTTTCAATACACTAAGTGATGCGAACTTTTTGGTTTACTGATATATTGTTAGCAAGAACACATACGAGACAGGTCCTGGAGAAGATCAACTCTCAGCAGGTCAATCTCGAAAGAGAAGTGTTGAATTATAGAGGGCTAACCTTTAGACAAATCGTAAATTATAGTAATTAATAGCTAAGTGCCGGCGTTGCCCGGGTATTTATTTACCACCATGCTTAAAGCGAGAATTAAACTCAGCAACTCCTACAACCTTGGAGTTGACACTAATCTCGATCTTTTCTGCATTACTTATTATGTAAATCCCTTCCACCACCACCACCACCCGTCCGGTAAGGGTGCTCAATTTTGAAATTGAAATTAGACACTTAAAAATTGTAGAATGATGCTATCGAATTAAAAGACCCCGAAAACGTTTTATTCAACGCTAATAATGGCAGTTTACGATAGTTTTTAAATGCCACCGCCTCCAGCCCCACTCCTAGAGGCGGTAGACGTGTCAATCCCTCAGTGTTTGTTCCTGGATCGTAAGTAACATGTCTTTAAATTTTTGGTAGAAATTGCTCTACGCATTAAAGAGTTATAAGGAAATTTGTTTCACCCCCTTCCAACTCCACTTTTGGGGGTTGAACTACAGTGTGGTAAATGTCAGAATTAATCTCAGTGACTTCCATAACCTCAGATTCAATACCAGTCTCCGTTGTTTGCTCATTACCAAATCCTCCCCCATCCTCACACCAATGGTTTGAACTACAACTTAACTGGCATAGTGAATTAAACTCATTGACTTCCATAACCCTGGATTTCACACCAATCGCCCTCATTGATGCTTTAACGGGTTGAAATCATATAGTAAAACAACTGGATAGAAATTTATAATCACACAGGCGCCGAATAGTAATTAATCGGCCGTTTTAGTATATTTAACATTTCATCCTCGTTCACCTCTTAGAAGTTGCCTAATGCTTCGAAAGGGCGACAGAAACCTTCACGGTCGTGCGCACAACTCATCAAAGTTTCATCGTAATCGGATGAATTGTTTAGGCGCACATAGAGGACACACAGAAGGAAGGAAGGTATAGCATAGGAAAGGGAGTGAAAGGGAGGACGCGGAAAGGGAGAGCAAGGTAGCCAAGAGTTAACCATAGCCCTCGGGCAATGGTTTAAAGATCCTTTTCATAATAGGCCATACTAGTACCATTTGAGTTGTAGCGCGTGACGTCAACCTATAACGTCATTCTCATTTACCACACACTGAAACGAACTGCCTGTTACGAGTCCACAATACAGCAAACGATAAGACAAGTCTGTATCACTATCTATATTTATCTGGTGGAATATATAAAATCGCATGACAAATTTTGCAACATTTGTTAACCAACTCTAAGCAGTTGTCGTATTGTAATCAGTTGTATGACAAAGCGGGAACGAAAGATAAAGAATTATGCTAAATGTAATATTAAAAACGTGCCCATATAAAGTGATCTTTGTGTCTACGTAGACGTCAATTTGATGACGTGTACATATTGACACCTCTAGTTACAGTCGCAAATGAACCGAGCAATTCAATTGTGTACAATATCAACATGAACCAAACAACAACGTCTATTGTTGACAGATAGTCGTGAATGCAGTTGAGTTGAAACTACTGAGAAACGTTGACGTAGGATGATATCATGTAGTCGTTCTTCCATGTTTTGTAGTGACGTATCGTCGTACGATTTGAAATCGGCCTTTCATTTCAATGGCGTCGTCATTAAGCGACCCAACGAATCCGGAACTAGCAAATAAGTAATAATTTTATGTATTTAGCAAAACCTACGAGTTAACAATGTTTGTAGACACTACTTTAAATTTTCGGTTTCATAAAAATAAGTATTTTATTAAACCGTTCTTAAAATCACAGCGGACTTTCTGACAAATATACTTTAAATAATGGACGGCCACACCGTGGCACATTGCATCCTATCGCCAGTATGCATTTTGGAAATTCAAAAATGTTGATTCTAATTTTTGAACTACGTGATGCTAGAATCATATTATTTTATAACAACTGGTTAGTATATTTTCTAGTTGATCTTAGTAGCCATCTCAATGATCTAAATTTAAAACTACACGACAAATTTATTTCCTACCTTACGTAAATAGCAGCAGTTCATTTGAAATTGAAACTGTGCATTTCTCAGTTATTAAATTAGTATTTACGTCATTATTACTGCTTGAAAGATCAGAGTGAATGTGCTGAGAATAATACAAATTTATTCAAATATATTGTAATACTAATTAGAGGCCATTAATGATTTTCATAATTTGATTAGTTATGGTGGATTGTTAGCGGTACACTTTCAAAGGCGACAATGTATAAGCGAGCTTTGTTTGGCCGCCAGCGCTTTATGAAACAACAGTCGGGTGTTGGACGTCGGCTGTTGAGAGTCGGAAGTTGAAAACCAGACAGCGAACAGGGTGGCAGGCACAAATTCATCCGGAAAGATTAAAAGTTAAATTTGAGTAAGAAGTTTTGAACAGTAAATTTCAACGTTAAAGTTACAAGCAGTAACTAAATAAATCACAGCGAAATAAAAAAAAATCTATAAGTACTGTGACCATCACCAATTCCAGAGAGAAATAATTCAGAACAATTTGTCCAACCAATAATCCCGAAGGAGTTTGCAGTTTCCAGTTTCCAGAGGAGATCCAGAGTTACGACAGTGTTCTTAAATCCATGTAAATTCAGTGAGTTTCTGGCCTTTTAGTGTGAATTTTGAGGTGAGCCCGAGCCCAAGAGAGAAGTCTGGTACCAGCAGATGTTTTGTAAGTACGAACGAATTTGATCAAGTTTTGTAAACGATAATTAAAGGTTAAGTCGTCAGATTTCGATTTCACATTTTATTTGATTGTTTAACTTCTTAGACTGTAAAGGAATTTGATTGTTTAACGTAAATATAAAGGTTTTTTCTTTACTAAAAAGGCCCAGATAAATGACCCTGAGAAAAATCTATAAAATTGAAAAACTTTAAATGTAAATAATTTCATTTAAAAAAATGTAAATTTCAACTGAATAAAAGTAAATTATCTTGTAAAGTTTCAAAAGAATTTCGTAATTATTTTGCAATCCTTCACTTTAAATAAAAAGTGAATATAATTGATTCATAAACCAACTATGGAATTCAAATCATTAATTAATCTTTTGCAATAAAGTGTTTATTTAATTAATCCCATTGTGTTTATTACAATATAGAAAAATCAAGGACATTTGAAAGTCGTGATCATGATTTTACAAAAGAAGTCAACTGCATTCTCGCCCATTTTCACTTAGTAAACAAAACATAATGCAGATGTCTGGTAACATACAAATTGACCTGATTGATTTTTTAGAAACATAATTTTCTAAAAAATAAATATGATGAGCTTCTCCATATCAACATTCTTCTTTCTGGCGTTGATTACCGTGTGAACACTTCCTAGTGCTGAAGAAAATTTGCAAAATATTATATATTTCGCTTTGGAACGACATACGGATGTATCAATTAAATTGATTAAAAGCAAGTCAAGGTTGCCAATATCTGATTCAAATTTGAAGAATTCCCTGCTGCTCTCAGTAACAAATTTTTCATCAAACATTTAATGACTAGCGAAATACAAACAGGCTCCAAATTTCATGTTTATGTGCTGTATGTTTTACATACAATAATTAAATCATTTTAACAAGTTAATTATGTATATAAATGTTCTTCTATTAAAAAGGTTATTAAACATACGCCATCATTCCAGCAGGCAGACAGAACGGACAAATAGAAATTCCAAGCTGATCTCGCTCTGTGCCAACAACTGCAGTCCTGAGTTATCTTCACAGACGAGACTCTGACAGTTATAGCAGCATCATGAAGCGATCACCCCTTTTGTACAGGAAAAGCATTCCTGACTATTTTAGATTGCTGTCTCATTAAACTGGCGTAAATTAATTAATTTAGCTGCATGATTAAGTTATTACTTTTCCTCCCTTAGCAGATTCTATCCTTATCTATATTTACCAAACCCTAACCTTGAACGTTAGACGGCGTAAAAGCTGCTCAAGTTATATGGCGCATCTGAACTAGTTTGTTAAAAAAAATGTTGTCGTGCGATGTTCGCACGTGGCATGAGCGGACAATCCCCCCCTCCCTTCCGCCCGCACACCGAGCCCTTCCTCAATCCTAACCGCTGAGCGTTCAGGTACACAGTTCCGCAAAGGTAACTTAATTCCGTAAATTCAGTCTTGGTTTTAACATTAAGTGAACGTAATACAAATTTAGTGTATAACATTTCTGAAATTTCTCTGGATTTATCATTTCCATCTCTATCTATAATATGGAAACTGTTCCAATTGGTAGTGATTCGTTTAATAAATATGCTTAGACATTATCAATTAAGATACAAATCTTAATATTCATCTGACGTTCTTAAAGAAATGAAAACATCAACCTGTTTAGTTATAAATTTATTATTAATTTAAATTTTGAAATTTTATAAATAAAAATGAGTGTATGTATGTATGTATATATATTTGTATGTTTCTTATACAAATCTACACCGGTGGAGCAAATTTCACAAAATTTCGTACACGTGTTCTTTACGACCAGGAAACAAACACTGTCGGGGTGTCAGGGAGAGGAAATTTCAAGCATGCTACCCGGCCGATTTTTGCGTCGAATCAATATAATTCGGGATCAATAGCATTCATAAAATTTCACTACATGTTATCTGTGTATAATTTCTAGTTATTTTAGGAATGGGAGTGGTGCACGCATAAGGGTTAGGGGTAGAGTGGCATTACATTAAATTACGCAAACATTCGAGTTTCGAGTCGAATCCGAAGTTATATTTGTCACTGTGTTTAATTATGACATAACGAAAACACAATCGAGATTGGTGTCAAATTGGGGGTTACAGATATACGACATCCCGGAAAACGCCGGCAACCAGCTAGTATTATAATAAAAAAAACCTTCTCAAAGTTTCATCCCTAATTCATTAGGACCTCTTAAGGTGTTGTAAAGTCAATTAAATGATCTAATTTCAAAATCAGTGTTTCCAAAAATTCCTACAAAGCAAGATTTCACAAACATGATAATTTATAATACAATTAATTAAAAATGTTTTGGTCATTACTTACAATTACGTACATGAAATGTAGTGGACATACATTTTTTAGATGCGATTTGTCCACAGATTGCACTGTTATGTTTACATCTGTTGAGGGAATTATTAAGTTTAAAGAAACATTGGAAATAAAATTATTTTAAATACGATAAATGGATTAGAACAATAGGGAATCATAAATTCTATTTAAATTATTAGTATCATTTGTTTCCGTTAATGGCCGAATCATTGGAACGAAAATGCAACATTTCGTTCATCAATCTGGAATAATATTGTCGTTCTTCATCGAAAAGTATTACATTACGCTAATCGAAATTGTGCTTCGTGAAATAGCTATAATTGTTGTATAGGAATTGGCCAGCTTCGGTGCTGTGGGGTATCAGTGAAGTCATATCCCCGCCCCGCCAAGCAGGAAGTGATGACTTCACATTCAATCTCAGAACACGCACCATTCCAAGAAGAAAGTGTAGACAGGTTTGTATAGGGTAAACCACATAGTGGTAACTCCCCTCTTATAGCAAAAGGAAAGGGATCGAATCGAAAGGCGGGAAGCAAGGTAGCCAAGGGTTAACTAGGGCCGGTTTAAGGATCCTACCCGGCAATTCGCCTCAAAGTGATGCGGGGAAAACCCTAGAAAAATCGGTATCACGTAGGTCGGGCATTTGGTACTTGTCCCACGCCCTTCCGATGGCGGGAGAGGGATTTGCTGTGGGAACGCAGCATTCCCTTCTCCGTGCCTCGACTAGTTTAGAGGCAGCTTGCCGACTGTTCCAATGGGAACAGGGGACAACTTTTACGATATGACCAAGGTCTGTGACCCCAGCATATACACCTCTCAAAACAGGCCGAGGTGCCTAAACAAAGGGAGGGATGTTTATTTCATTTAATACTTAAAAACCTAACCGCAACTGCAATAAGGTTTTGGTCAAGATTTTTCAAGGTTTTTAAGTGTTGAATTTAGGAAGCATACTCAGTAATAGTGCCTGTTCTGTATATAAATGTGACGTCATCACTTCCTGCTGGGCACTTCATATATTAATATCTAGCTTCTAGCATCTTGTGTTTTTCTGCTCCTGAAGAAAGGAACAAAGCTTCCAGACACGATGTGTGGTACTTCCATTATCACTTCTGTAGAAGCCTGGAATTCTAAGTTGAACTCGTTAGTCGGTAGAGCGGTACCAAATTTTTCCTTTCTTTTTGATAAATTGAAATAGGCAGCCCTTGAATCAAGTCTCCCAAGTCTGGGATAAAAGTGTGAGGGGAAATTGCAAATTTTAAAACAATTGTATTAATTGTAAGATTGATAAAGTTCCATATACAGTGGTTAGGATAATAAATTAATAATAATAAAACAGTAATGATAAAATTAATATTATAATGGAACAGGATAATATAAAATTGAGTACGTAACTTACGTACCATTGTAAGTAATGTTCAATAAATTTTTAATTATCAATTATAAATTATCACTTTCGTAAAATTTTGCTTTGTAGGAATTTTTCGAAACACGGATTTTGAAATTAGATCGGTTACTTGACTTTACAACACATGAAGATGTCCTAATAAATTAGGGATGAAACATTGACAATGTTTTTTCCATTATAATGCTTAAAAATTTAAATTAATAACAAATTTATAACTAAACAGGTTGATGTTTTCATTTATTAAAGGACGTCACATAAATATAACTGTTAAAAGATTTGTATCTGAATTGATCATTTGTAAGCATATTTATAAAACGAATCACTACTAATTGGAATAGTTTCCATATTATTATAGATAGAAATGATAAATCCGTATAAGTTTCAGAAATGTTATACATTTAAACTTTTAATACATTCACTTAATGTTAGAACCAAGAATGATTCTTTAGAGAATAAAGTTTCCCTTCCGGAATTGTATACCTGAATGCTCAGCGGTCAGGATTGAGGAAGGGACCTGGGGACGGGAGGTGGTTGTCCGCTCATGCCACGTGCGCTTAAAATACGGCACCCAAAAAATTGGTGTATGATATGCAAATGGTTGACCGCCCCTGCTTTAAACAATCTAATGAATCAGCGGAATCAATATTTCAAAAACAAGCCCTTTCATGACTACGTTATTTAACTGAAGAGTTGTGGCAAGTCTAGAAACCTTACGCACGATGAGCTACAAGTTATTAGAAAAGGCAAAGTTGCCACTAATATTTGCTTTTTAGTTTTGTCGCTCTAGGCTGTTCTTAGCACCTGAAGAAAGGCACAAGGATCCCAGAAACGTAGTGTAGTATTATTACATATCACTACGAGGGTGGTCTGAAAGGTTTCCGACCCAACTATGATGGAAGATAATTTTTTTGAATTGTTAATTTTTATTTTTCTACATAGTCTCCTTGTAACTCTCCACACTTCTCCCAGTGATGCCCCCATATCTGTAACCCGTCCAAAAAGTACTCGGTGTTTATCTCTGCAAAATAAGTGTTCACGAAGGTGAATGCCTTTACATTTGACGAAAATCTCTGTCCTTCGAGCGCAATTTTTAGAAGAAGATCTGGTGAGAAAGGCGGATGGTCAATCACTTCAAACCGTAATTCGAGGATTTTCGCCATGGCAACCGCTGAGGTGTGAGACGGTGCGTTGTCTTGGTGAAACAGGATTTTCTATTTCCGCAAGTTCTGCCTTCAGCTTGTCAAGTAATGATGCTCCTGTAATGGTTTTTCCTCTTTGAAGATAATCGATTAAAATAACTCCATGACTATCCCAAAAAACAGTCGCCATCACTTTACCAGTCAAAAAAAACAGTTTTTGCTTCTTTTGGAGCCGGTTCCCCCTTTACAGTCCACAGTTTGGACTGTATTTTTGTTTCGGGCGTACAATGATGTATCCAAGTTTCATCTACAGTAATTAACTTCGCCAACAGAGCGTTGGAAATGTTCATTCGAACACGTATTTGGACAAACGTGAGCAAACGCGGCGCCCAACGCGCGGACAGCTTTCTCATGCCTAAATGTTGACAAACACGTTCTTTTGACATGTTCATGACCTCTGCCATCTCTCTCACTTTAATTCGGCGGTCGTGTAGCACCATTTGGTGAACTTTGGCGACGTTTTGTCGGTAGTTGCAGTTTTTGGACGTCCCCATCGTTCATCGTCTCCCAAGCTCTTACGGCCACGTTTAAATTCAGCTGCCCAAAATTTCACTGTGGTAAATGATGGTGCAGTGTCCCCATACACAGAATCCAACTCATATTTGATTTGTGTAGGCGTATTACCTTTCAAAAACAAATATTTAATAACAGCTCGATACTCGATTTTCACAAATACACTCACATCAACTCACTCAAACGACTGTTACATAACAACTGCGCGTCCAAAATGGCTGAAACTTTGGTGAGTAACTGTCAACAATTGAACAACGAAATTCATTAGCTTTTATTTACTATTGCTGCCATCTTCACGTTGAGGTCGGAAACTTTTCAGACCACCTTCGAATTTTGTCTGTATTTTTCTATTTTTCTTATTATTAATTTTCAATCAGACGTAATTTTTTTCATTTCAGTAATATAAAAAAAGTTCTGGTTTTCTAAATGATCAATAGGATTGGATAATGATATACCTTTGTCAACCAAATTATAAACAGGACGGTGACACAAAAAAATTTAGAACTCGACCTGAGCAGGTTGGTTTGTGGAACTAGTTAAATCTTAAATTATTACGGATACGGGAAACAGATACCTCTAACAAACATATAGTGTAATTTTTTTCACACTCCCAGGTGAATTGTAAGTGTGTAAGTGTAATGGATCGTATCCATTGAAAACCCAGACTTGGCTACCTTCCTCCACCCATCCGCATCCCCCCTTTCAAATCCCTTTCCTATGCTACAAGAGGGGAGTTGCCACTATGTGGATTACCCTATACATAGCCTGTCTACACCCAAAAAAAAAAGCTCTGGCGGAGGCTACCTTTGGGGAAGCCTTCACATCTCTCTGTTTTTTTGAACTAAGGTTCCCACATGCCGAGGCACCTCGGCCTGTTTTGAGAGGTGTATGTTCCGTGGTTACAGACCTTGGGCATACGGAAAGAGTTGTTTTTTGTTCCCATTGGAACAGTTGGCCAGCTGCCTCCTAAACTGGTCGAGGCACGGAGAAGGGAATGCTGCGTCCCCACAGCAAACTCCTCTCCCGCTATCGGAAGGGCGTTGGACAAGTACCCAATGCCCGACCTACCTGATGCAGGTTTTTCTAGGGTTTGTCCTGCATTAAATTTAGGCGAATGCCGGGTAGCATTCTTAAACTATAGCCCGGGGGCCCTAGTTATTCCTTGGGGCTACCTTCCTCTACCCTTCCTCCTCCCCCCTTTCAAATCCCTTCCTATGCTATTAAAGGGAAGTTGCCACCATGTGGGTTACCCTCATGTATTCTGTTACCCTAAAAAAATGACATCAATACAGTTATAAGGAACAAAAAAAATCTATCAACATATCTGTGACAAGAAACAGGTTTGATATTGAGTTTTCCAAGACAATAATTTTCGAAGAGAGAAAGAACAACCCATAGGAAGCCCTACAATCTGGTGGTAAAATTCGTTGTTCAAGGTGAAACATGTGGATTGAAGTATTGGTTTGGGGACAGAGTTCATTTCACTGCACTTCATGAATAGTCCATCTGGATTTGAGACTGGTAATAACCAAATTATAAATAATATTAGTGAATAAGGAAACGACATCCAGTGATAGGAGAACATGATTATCAGGAATAAATAATAAGGAACGTAGGTTTTCCCGGTGTAGTTGCTGGATGAAGTTTTCTCGGGATTCCAACCGGGTAGCGTAGTTTAGTAAACATAACGTTTTGATGGCTTGCACCGCCATCGAAACGTTGTGTTTACTAAACTACGCTACCCGGTTGGAATCCCGAGAAAACTTCATCCAGGAATAAATAAGTTTTTATTAATCTAATAAATGCTAATCCGCGTCAAAACGTCCGGCAGCTTTAAATTTCACTTTATTTTTAATGTTTTCTTTAAAATTCTGTCTATTATAAAGTCGTTAGTATTATTATTTTCAACAGACGTTAATTTTTTAATTATTTAATATCATAATTTCCTATTTAATTTGATATCTTATATCCATTATTTTTGTATAATCTAACCTAGTTTTTTGCTGCGAAAGTTGCTGTGTTGACTAGTTGCAGGGAAGTGCGTCTTCCTGTCCAGACACAGACAGAGACACGCACGTGCTCTGTGTTGAAGGTGTTTTATTCATGAACTAGGCCTGTGTTGTTGTGCCTGGCCCGGATCTGTTGGACGGTGACCCTGGGCGAGTTCAGTGTTCCGGTCAGAGGAATCCCCGGCGCACGTCACAGAGATTCCACGTCGTCAGGGCCTCTCTCTCTCTGCTTGGGTCACGTGACTCACAATCTGCCAGACAGCAGCAGCTCAACGCTGAGGCCGCGCCTTCTGCGAAGTGTTGTCTCACGTACCTTCCAGCAAGCGCGCTGGAAAGCGGGTAAATATAACTCGAACGTCAAAACACGCCAAACAAGCATTACTCACCTTTACGACGGATTACGATATCGTAAATGGAATTCAGTTTAGCTCAAATCCTGGACGTTAGAGCGTATAAATCAAGTAGCCTGAAATTTTCCAAAGAGAATTTTAAAATAATGACAGCCCCAATCAAGAAAAATAGGTCATGAAATCCTCGACGATGAAATCCGATTGTAAAATTGTTAATATTTTAAAAACAAGTGCCTAACTTGCAGGACAAAACACTCAAAACAAACTGCATTATGTTGCCTTATCTTCTGATAGCAGATTGCAAAAAGATAACTTACGTCTACTTCTCTGACCTCATAATCAAAGTACAGAAAACGAGCTAAATTTGCACTCATTGTATAATAATTACAACTGTGGTATTTATTCATTATATCACTTAATTTAACCTACAAATCTCGACGATACATTTTTTCATAAGTTATGTTATCCGTCGTGTTGAAATTCATCGCTGACTTTTAGCATCAATGTTTATACAGGGGTCGTTCGTAAAGTTCTCGGCCTGACACAGAAATGGCGCCAGTAGGCGTAGTTCGAGTATTTCCTATTGAATGATATACTACTCTCCGCTTGAGGGTTGTAACAAGATTAGAAAACAAGTGTAGGTATTAGACGAAAAATTAATAAGTCCTATTTTTAAGCAGTTGTAAAATACTTCGTTACCGGAGATATAATATTGAAAGCCGTGAAAGATTCGAAATTTTAAAAATCGTTTCCAAAATTGACTGAGTTTAGAAAGGAAATATGTCACACAAAGGTGACACATTTCAAAGATTCTATGGTAAAAATTTAGTAGATGTTTTTTTAAGACCAACCGTATCCTGTTTGATACTTATGGTATTAGGGGTACTTTTTATGCACAAAATTAGACTCAAACACTGATTGAAGAATAAAAAAGTGACCCAGAGCCACGTCGAAGCTTAAATAACTTTAAGTCTAAAAATATTCAAGTTGAAAATTCTTAAAAATTAATATCAGACCTTAAATATACAATAAACTTATTTATTTTCATTTATTGCAGACGTTTTTATATTTTCAGGAATTGACGCCTAACCGTATTATATTTTCTTTTACTGTTATCACTTTTAAAAAAGTTTATTTTGCACAATTACAGCTTTCATACTCATTCAAGTTTGTAAACTTGGTTGAAACTTTCCAACGAATTAGTTATCGCGGGGAACCAAGTTGATTTTCTACTTAACTGTAAAAAAAACTACCGTTTTATGCATTCAAAAAAATATATATTTCTTTGGCGTCAATGTTTTCAGCATAGTTTTTAAACTACAAAGTTGCCGTAACAATGGTTCGTGTTAAAGTGAGCTCCAGCCTGATCCCACAACTCCCCTGGTATGTGGACGACTGCGGATCGTATTTTGACACGACTAGCCATTTATCTTCAGTTATACACTGAACTTAAGAAAAATGAACTTAAAATAACAACGACCTATTTCCGAATGAGCTTGGAATCGGGTACCAGTAATTCCGCCACATGAAGGCTGGTTTGGTTTTAGCTATCCATGGAAATAAATATATATAGCATTACTAAATTTCATCACGATGATGATTTAGCGTAAAGCTCCTTGAATAACTTTACTTGGAAGAAATACGAACAGTCTATAGGTGGGGCGGAGAAATAAATATAGTTTCAGGAAATGAAATATAGAAGTGAGTTGAGTAAAGGAATCTAACAGACGCCATATTCACCAATCCCGTCATTTTCTTTTATTACGTAATGTTAATATGCAAACGACTAAATAATTCTGACACACGATCGAAATTTTAACTCTAAAATACTGAACGTTAATCCTGGAATTTATTTCAAACTTTGGTACTCCAACTTTCCCGAAATCGGATCCACATTTTCAATCGTACAGTATTGATACATAAATCCTGTTTCTTATACCTGTTGTGGTTTTCACCAGGTACGTACACAACTGTTTCATCATATATTTTGTTTTCCTAAAGAGCATCAGATAATGCTGCAGGCTTTGTAGATAACATTGTTTACAAAATTGAAATGTATTACGTAGTTGTTATCAGTGGGTCTTGTTTTCTATGCGACAATTTCCACAAACGTTTTATTTTTTAAATACTCGATTGTATTTTTGTAATCCGTAATTTAGTCACGTTACCGTCGCACGAAGTTAACATCCGTCATTTAATGATAATATGCATATAAGACGTAAGATCTTAAATTTTACATCAGAGGTCCCAAAAAAATCCCCTTCTACCTGAACTGTAAAATTAAAAAAAAATGAAACTTGAAACTCTGGAAGATTCCCCACCGACACTGCTATTGTTTATGAAATTATTAACTAATAAATAATGAAGCTGTAAATTAAACGAGAAGAAATTCCATTATGAATGTAGGTAGGTGTCATTATACATAATATTTTCTCATGAAAAACATGGTATTCAGATTGAATTTACCATATTTCTTGCTTTCTTGGTTTATCATGCGAAATTTAAACACGTGTACTAAATTTTCCACAAGGATTTATTCAACATCAATTGTTTAAAGCATCATTCAGCTAAAGTCATAATCATCATCTTCATCGAAGTTTTAAAATTAAAGTAGATAATAGTTACAAGTATTAAATCTAAAAATAACAATAATTCTTCTGGTTATTTGACATTTATTATTTAAAATTAATTAAATAATTAAAGATTAAAATTCACATAGTAAGATGTAAAAATTATTATACACACCATACATGTTGCTATAATTTCCAACGATAACCAAATCAGTCTTAATACACTGGGATTTCTGGTATCCGACTGATTCCAAGCTAATTCGGAAATCCTGAATGAGTTGGTAAGTAAGAAGGAACGTGGTCATAAATTGAATTTTTAAGCATAGAAATCTACACCCGTGGAGAAAATTTTGCCCAAATTTCCTACACGTGTTCCCTTCGAATCGGAAACAAACACTGTGGGGGTAAGACACGTCTACCTCCCCCAGGGACGGGGGAGGACGAAGGTGGAAATTATCAAACATGCTCAAACGGTCGATATTTGCGTCGGATGATTTTTTTTCAGGGGTCAATGAGATTGATAGTGTTTCTCGCGATGTTGTGTGTAATTTCAACCTCTTGCGGCATAGGTAGGGAGTAGTATCCTTAAAAGTGAGGGTAGAGGGGTTTACGAAAACAACCTAGATTGAAGTCAAATCCGGGGTTATCGATGTCGCTGAGTTTTATTTATGACAACCCGGGCAACGCCGAACATCCAGCTAGTATGGATTTAAGTGGAATGCGGTTGTTTTAAAATTGTACCGATATTTATCAAAGTGTGGAGATGCATTTAATTCTCAGCCACAATGTTTAGGGAATAATTTGATTTTAAATGAAACATTAACTTTTTTTGAGGTCAGTATAAAATTTTTGTTTTGCTATTTATGTGCCGCGTTTTCTATAATTTATTCATTTACGTTTATTTTTGTAGAAACTAGCGTTTTACTTTATAATGCATGTGGTTAGTTTTCGACTGATACATCAAGGGTGAAAGTATTGCAGTAAATAAATGTCTGAACATTGTATTTTTTTCGACGTTGTCAGAACTTTATCTGTTGTACGTAAATGATGGCTGGATAACATCTTCATCGGTTGTCTCAATGTCAGCTAACTTAAAAAGCAGCATCAGCATTGCAACAGTCACGAAAATCAGCGTCAGAATCCCCAGAATTATTAAACGAGTTTTCATTTTTTTACTTTCGATCCATCTGGGGACTCTGAAGGAAACCCGAGGGGGAGTCCCGTTTGGGGAATTCCTTATGCAATTACGAGAGGAAAAATACGCACCTCCTCCTGCTCAGTAGCACCAACATACGTGCGTGCATACTGAACTTGTCTTATGATGGAATCTATTTTCGACGCAAGCTCTAAGCTATAAAATAAGTGTCGTGACGTAACGTTGTGCATGCTGCGTGTAATATTGTCCCCGGTGACCCGCAGATTAGCTGATACGCTTACGAGCCAGTGAGATGTTTGTCCGCGTGACGTTGGCAGCACGCGTTCCCCCTCCACGCTATAACGAGGAGCGCGGCCAGCTGAAGGCTCAGTAGAGAGGGAACATGTGTGTTAGCGCGATGGATTGCTGCCGTGTTTGTGCTCGGCACAGCGAGGAGTACATATCAATCTACGGAGAGGAGGCCAACCTGCGAGGACTCGTCTTCAAACTACAGTTCTGCCTTCAGATGAACGTGAGTAGCTATTCTCCTCTGGAACGGCGGTTACGTGTCCTCACTTTCACACACTAAGCATAAATTCAATGAGCACGTCTCAGTGGTGTCATTTCGGCTACTACCACGGTGGGCATCGGATGTTACAACTCAATCATGGATTGTCATCGCACTTGATAGTAGGGTTAAGAGACTTGGCTCTATTATATAGTAGTTCTTTCAAGCGAAAGTCGACCATCCTAAATTTCCCGATGACATTAACTTTGTTATTGTGTTCTATGTGATCCAGTTGTTTTACGTATAGTTTTTGTTTGTGGCCCAGGTTTCTGATTCCGACAATTTGCCGTCGACGTTGTGCTGGAAGTGTGTTGCCAGACTGGATACCTGTTACGAGTTTATGCAAGAACATTTGCTTGGACAAAACGAACTTCGTCGCCAACAATACTTCGTTCAGCAAAGATGTGCCAGTACAGAGGTTAGTATCAAGTGTCTTTCGTTTTTAATGAACAGTAGAATTTTTTTTCCCAGATTTAGTGATTTTAAAAATAAAATATTTTAATTTTTAACGTATACAAAATTATATAAATTTCGCTCAATTTCGACTTTAAACTTTTTTTTAATTCTTTAAGCGAGTTTCGTGACATATTGCTACCGTAAAGTATTTGGTTATTATGCGATGTAATAGGGGAACCTTTAATTAAAATAGACCAAAATTATAATAATGGAAGAATTTCCGCGGTCGCTACTAAACGAGGGTAATTATCATTGTAATACGATTGACAAATATTTTTCAATGCTAGGTTAATTATAACTATCAGGCCTATTATCAACACTCCTAGACAAGATTTTTTTCTCGTATTTCCGATTTATACCACCAATAATGATCGTTTCCATATTTATATAACCGTTAATTTACTTTAATTTAATGCATTTGAATAAATTAATTATCAATTTGTATGTTCTTGGTTACACTCTAACAATTTGCATTGAAATCGAATTTTTTTATTCCGATTATGACATCGTAATTCAATTTTGTAATTCATTTGCATTATTGTTTCGCAAAATATTACTTAATTTATTTTCAGAAACCCCTGTTTATTTTTATATAAATGGCAGTTGTTTATCTTTCCTTTAGTTTTAAGTACGATAATATATTTCGATAAATACTCTTGGCTACCTTCCTCTACCCTTCCACATCACCCCCTTTCAAATCCCTTCCTATGCTATTAAAGGGGAGTTGCCACCATGTGGATTACCCTAAAAAAATCGATAAATACTGAACTTGAAATGTAAAAATATTTTATTTTGTTTTTCAGAGTGGCATGTATGACGAAAGCGACTCTGAAGAACTGAAAGTGAGCGAGCCGATGGTTATGGAGCAACAATCAACGAGCATACAAAAGTGGCATCCAAAGAATTTTGATACAAGTTCAAGAGCAGATAATGTGCACATTGGAAACCTGCGACTTTGTAAATGTGAACGGTGTACGTTGACTCGTTACGGTAGTTTACCATTGGTTGTAGACAATGTTGACGTGAATCCTTCTTCGAGTAGTGAGGATGGTTACGTTACGGTGAGCACTCCCTCGTCAACGTCTACTACCCCCAGTGTTAAAGTGGAGCAGCCGGCATCAGTGTCGACTACAAGCAGCAAGAAAGAATTGTCGTGTGATTTCTGCAATAAACTGTTCACCCATGCCGGCGATTTAAAGAAACATCGCCGAACTCACACTGGAGAAAAGCCATACGAGTGTCCAGACTGTCATAAAATGTTCTCTCATACAAGCAATTTAGTGCGTCACCGAAAAATTCACTCCGGAGAGAGACCCTACACATGTCCTGTTTGCAAGAAAGCGTTTGGGCGAAGTGATAAAATGTTGGGTCATATTAAAACGGCTCATCCATCATATCAAATACCCCAGTCCAGTTCTTGAATGTGTAATTATTTAGAGGCTGAATATTTATTAAATTTAAAATACCTCACACAGTGCCATTTTGCATAATTACAAATATTTTAATGTAGCTGGTTTTTTGTTAATCAGAACATCAGTTAGAAAATAAACGGTTTGAAGGTGCTACTATTTCACTTGTTATAACTAGTCTATAAGAAAGGTGATTTGAAGTCTGTCACTTATAAAATAAACTTTAAAACTAGTCAGATTTTTGTAATAACAGAGGTGTGACACAGATTTTTTTCTTTTAAATGATATAAAAGTTTCAAATGAATTATGTTGTCATATGGTCTCAAACTGCCAAGAAACATATCAAAATACATAAGAACTTGTCTTAACTAGTATTCATTTATGGCAAGCTATTTGGTGTGTTCTACATAATTGTGAGTCACCCCAGTAAATGTCTGATACACGGCAATTTATATTTATTTCTCATTCTGTACACAGTTTGACTCATTGTGATTAATATTACACAAGTCAGTTTGACTCATTGTGATTAATATTACATGGAAATAAAACATGACTCATGTTCCTAAGAAAGCTGAAAATGTAAAATACAAATGCTTTGACTTTATATGAAATATATTGCTCAACGTTGCTCAGTCGAACCAAGCTGCGGCAATAAATCTCGACTACTCTTAGCTGATATTAGTTGTAATGAACTTGGCCTTTATGGAAAATAATATGTGATATGATTTATTTATTTTAACAAATATGATATAATGCTCTATATAATCAAGTACCTGATTAAATTATTATTTTTGGAAGCTTTGATTTACTGAAATACAGTGAACAGAAAATATTAAAGATCTATATTTTTAAATAGTATGTTGAGTTTTATTTTTAGTATCCTTCAATTATTTCCTCATTTTTCAGAACTTAAAAATAATTGTAATCATTATTCTATAACAACATATGTTTCATATTTCACATGACAATATTATAATTGGAAGAGAGAAGTTTGTGAAACAAAAATCTAATCAATAAGCTACAAATATGGAATAAAACTGAGAATTATATTAAAGTTATTATTGAAAGAAATAGACATGTTAACTGAAAGCTTTAAGTAACTGAGACAAAATGGATAACAATTTTAATATGTAAAACTTTTGAAAGGTTACTGTTCTCAGTCTGTCTGAATTTTGTGAAATTTATAAGTTTTTTATTTAGTCTGTTACAAATTATTTGCATTGGACTTTAAGAAACTGTAATGCAAACATGTTGGAGATTTGACAACGAATCTAAGCTCTATCTTTCACAAACATAGTGAATTGATTAGTTGAATATCAATCAAATTTTCATTAAAATTAAATTAAATGAAGTATAAATAGTTACTAATATGTTTAATAGGTTCATTTATCTCTTTTTCCTCTGGATTGTGTCAGATATGGAATGAGAACCTTTATATTTAAATGATTCAATACATATAAAAATTTGAAGTGTCAACATCTATAAAATAACAAACTATTATTTAGCTATAGAAATGAAGGGGTTTCTTTTGGTTTTTCCCTGGTAATCATTGACTTTCCTGATATTCTCAAATTTTCAACACTTGTGAATAGTATGTCCTGTCTGATCATCCCTTAGGCTGTGTTTCTCTGGTTTGCTAACTTGCCATTGAGATGTAAATTTTGTGTTGGCATTGTCTTGGTGAAGACGATAGGCCTTCAATAAAGTGTTTCGCGTCTGCTTGAGAGGAGCCATCTCAAACTGTCCCAGTTGCAACTACTCTCCAAATTCACCTTGGCAGACTTTTCTCACAGATCTATCATAAGAACTCATCTCAATGCCTTCAAGATTACAACAATATGATGGTTTCCTTGTTTTCAGAACGATTAAGTTGTTGCTTTGAATGGATCTGAGAAGCTCTCTTCCTTTTGTCGTTCTCATTCTTGAACCCAGATTGTATGTTTAGCTTTGTAGTCTCCTCCCACCAGGAATCTATTGTCCAATATATTTTTTAAAAGTAGAGACTTCTACTTGTTTCTTATTATGCTTGGGTGTGAAATATTGTGATATTCTGATTTCTCTGGTGACATCTTCTATGGAAATACTTGTGGCTTGTATGTTGGAAATTTTTAAATGGTCTCGTTCTTGGTGTTTAAATGAATGTTTTATTATTGTCTGGGTGATTTGTGCTAGTAAATACAGGATAATTTGGTATTTTTAAGAGATTCTTGTTTGTGAAGTGAGTTTCGGACATTAAAAGTATGTCTATATTCAAGTTTTGTATTATAATTTTATTTACAGTGCATGTTGGCACTGTACATTGACATTCCATTAATATTGAATCATTCTTTGGTTTTATTGAAACGGATTGATATATAGTTTATGAGAGTGAACATTATTTTTCATCATTGTTCAGAGTTGGGCCATATCGTTGGTTGGTTGGTTGTGCGGTGCCAATAGGGATAGTGTGTACATCCTCGGTTGTGTTTGACTTCTTGCTACGTAGGTATATCGTAGCTCCTGGTTGGAGAGGTCGTATGGGAATTTTCCGTTCTCGTAGTGAAGGATAGAATTTTTACTCCAATTGTTTATGAGCTTCACAACCTCTGTAGTTTGCCGGATTGTTTCAGTTATAGTAAACACATTTAAAATTTGAGTCTTTTCCCCCCAACTGAGTGCCTGCCGCAGCTCGGGAATTTATTTAAAAAACATTAGCCCGAAGAAGGAACTGATTCGACACTAACCTCTTGGTAAACATTTCATTTAACCAGCATCAGTAGCGTCACTTGTTTGGAACATTTCCCCTTCCCGACTCTGTGTCCTTAACTTCAATAAACCAGGATGACTGACGGTACATTAACAACTCGTGAATTCTCCTACTACATAAAACTGGTGTGTCTAAAAAATCACGCCGTATTAAAAGTGAAAAATACTACCTAACTTAATAAACTAAAAATTTCCCGATTCCTTAAATGAGTAAAACAATTATAACCTTTAACGACACAGAGACCAAAATGTAGCTGGTACCATCAGAATATCGAAAATACACCCGGTACCTAAGTGGGTCAAAACTACTCTGTGTAACTTTTAGTTAACCACGTTCACCTCCACGACGAGGAACATACAATTTCATTAACCACCATGGTTAATGCGAGAATTGAACTCAGCGACTCCTATAACCCCGGAATCGCTGTCTACACTATCAATTCAGTGATCCCAGAAAGCGTTTTATTCGACGCTATTAATGGCCTAGAGGCGGTAGGTAAGCCCTTGGTGTTTGTTCCTGGATCGTAAGTAACATGTGAACAAAGTTTGGTAGAAATTTCCTACTCGTTTAAGATTGTACGCGAAAATTTGTTCGCCCCCCCTTCCACCCATTCTCTTGGGGGGTTCAACTACATCTTAATCAGTATGGTATCAGAATTAAACTCAGCGACTTCCCCGAGAGTCTCAGATGTTTACGCATTACTTTTATGTAGCAGTCATTCACCCACATCGTCCCCCACGCCTAGGGGCTAAACTACAACGTAATTGGCATTGCGAATGTCAGAATTACACTTACTGACTTCTATAACCCTGGATTTGGCACCAGTCACAGTTGTTTTGTGTTATTTTTATGTCCTCCACCCCCTTCCTTAGTGGTTCTGCCTTCCCATGTTGTAAAGAATTGCAATTATACACTAAAAGCATCTGGAGAGAAACTAATAATCTCATCGACCCAGAAAACTAATTATTGTACGCTAAATACGGCCGTTTTAAATTTCACCACTTGGGAGTTGCCTGACGCTTAGAAAAGGCCGACAGAAACCTTGCGTACAACAACTCACCAAAGTTTCATCCCAATGAATGGTTTAGGAACGGATGGGAGACACACACCCAGACAGACATAAATTTTTGTAAATATAGATCACATTCATGATGTCCGTTTTCCAGTAAGCTTCCCTTTATCTCTGATACTTCTGTTCTTGGATAAATGCTTCGAAGAACTACTCTATTAAAAAGTATTTTTTTGGCTTATATGTGTGAATGTCGGTGATCTTTTTCTGTTAGAGATTTATTTTATGATTATTGAGTATGTCAGACTATCAGAGGGTTGTACTATAATTTGGCCATTGTTCAGCGGTTTTAGTACATTATTTGTCCTTGACAATATTGTTTAAGAGTTCGATCAGAGGTTTTATGTTTTTGACTCCTGATATGAATAACGCATTATTATTTAGATTTTTCGGCTATTCCATTGTTTTGGAGTAGAAAGGTGAGCAATAAAAGACAAAAAAAAGAAAAAACGAAAGGCAAAGAAAAATTGGAACGAATAGAAGCAGTGTGCAAGAAACAAGGTAGACATGAATGATCGTCTAAATCAGGAAAAGATGTAGAGATTTACTCCAAGCAAAGAAAACAATAAAAACGGAAAGAAAGAGGCAGGTTAAAGATATAACGTGAAAGATCCTATAGAAGTTCAGAAAAAGTTGTAAAGATTTACTCCAACGTTTCGAACAATAAGAAAAAACTCTGTTCGTCATCCAGGAGAGAATAACCCTCAGACACGCAACATGAGAGTCCGTACAGTCGTTAGGGGGGCAGACCTACTAAATTCGTCCTGGTCCTAGAGTGACAGCTGTCACCGTTTCTCCATGTGGCGCTGAGAGTGAAGACTTGCTATCTGTGCGAATCTGCTTTTTTGAACATGACACAAGTAGACACATAAAGACTGACAATCTCGATAATTGCGTCAGAATGGCAGTGGCCAACTACTCACAAGACACAGACCAACTCGTTGCAAAGAAGGAAAGTGATACTTACAATTCATACTGTTGTGAATTTAATTTTGGAATTTCTAGAATTTAAAGTATTAAGTAGGAGGCATTGGTAGAAAGTTTATAAAAAGTTTTAAAATAAATTTAATTGATAACTTTGAGACAGCGGGTGGTTGGGGTAGCTCGCCAAGCACTTCCTAAATGCGTAAGTTCCTCCCGTCATTAGTGAGTTTGGCGACTCCTGATCTACATGTTCGACTCTTGATCAACCATGTATTACAATTTTTATTCTTGCTTACCTTCTAGTTAGAAATATTTGCTTTTTACTCAACTGTAAATTTTATAATTAAAATAACCAAAATCTTTGTAGCGATACTAATTACATCCACGGATTCCACAAATTAAAACCATTACTGTACCCAAAATCTCCTTTACCCTTCACAACAACAAAAACTCCTTTACACATCCCTCATATATCCCCTCTGGTTTTATGCCTGTTATACCTGGGGCCGGCCGCTACCACCCACATAAATAAAATTAAAATATCCCAAAATAAAATACTCCGCTTTATAACTAACTGTCCTTGGTACGTTACTAACTCTAAAATCCACAATGACCTAAATATTCTCTCAACCCAAAAAACCATCATTCAAGCCGCCCTAATCCAACGTAATAGAAATCTCCACCACTTCAATCCCATTATCTCAATTACAGAATCCCACCCTCCTCCACCTAAACCCCTCAAAAGGCTAAAAAGAAAACGACAAATTGACCTGGCAACCACCGGAAAATAACATATATATATTGTAGGGAATAACAACGGTAAGTGGCCGCCCTTTGTCCGAGGGCCTAAGAGGGAATTAATTAAAAGTGCACGTGCGCCGGAGAGGCCCCAAGAAGCCGAGGGTACGCGTCCCTTTTTTTTGCATCGTGGTGGGGGGGGGGATTAAGGGTACATACTCCGCACCCGGGAGACTGACCAGAGGACTGAAAGTGAAGTGAGAGAGGCGAGAGGGTGCAAAATTTGGCGAGCTGTAACGAACAAAAGTTTTGGAGTGTGGACGTCCATCGCGTGGAGGCCGAAGAAGGAGATCGTAGGGTGCTAAAGATCAGTGATCCGCTGCAAGTCGGTTGATGCTACGAGATAAAGTAAGGGTCACCATTAATGTAAAGTGCCTTCAGACGTTAAAGATTTTTTTTTCACAGGAACTAAGCTCTGTTTATGAATTTCCACCGAGCCGCCCACATTACCTTGTAGAGAAGGAGTATTTCATTAACCAATCCGGAGCTAATTATTGTTAATTTTTTGCAGACTATATGTATATCTGCTGGCGCCCAATCAATTTTTAATGTATTTTTTTTGTATTTTTATGTAATAAAGTTTTTTATATATATATAGTAATAAAGTCTAATCATTACAATATATTGTAATATTTAGATTAATTAATTAAATGATGAATGAATTTAAAGTAATTCTGCCTCACGTTGGCACGCCGATTTGTAATATTTACAAGAAATTAATAAAATCAATGAATTGCCTCACGTTGAGGACGCCAAAATGTAGTCATTAAAAAATTAAATGAATTAAATGGTTGGCCACACGTTGATGACCAAACTGTAATATTCAGAAGAAACTTAGTAAATCAATGGTTAATTAATGGATGAATTTATTTTATTAAAATTTAAAAATGAAAGGATTTTAAATAATTTACAAAATTTAACCTCAGAAAACAATTAAAGTTAATTTCTTGATGTGATTAATTTACATTCGTGCCCTTACTATTTTACAAACTTATCTACTCTCATCTCAGGGTCGTTTATTGGGCATTTTAAATAAATAACAAACCTTTTCTTACGTTCAAATTGGCAATCAAAATTTACAACATTCAAAATAATTAGAATTAAACAGCAAAATGAACGTGAATCCGAAATCTGAGATTTGATCCTTATTTAACTTTTACAATAAAATTTCTCTCTTTACTTACAGTTTTCTTTACTGATACCAAGCTTTCGTTTGGGCTCTTTGACACACTATACACTATTCACATACAACAGGAAATAATTTCACAGAATTTAATTTGTTTCAAAATCACTGTCCAAACCTTTTGTATCTTTCACCTGGAACGATTACTCCGTACAATACTGTGGACCTATGCTTTAAACCCCCCCCCCCTCTCTCTCTCCAGCAATTATTGTAGTTCTTGTTCTGATTAAGGGTCAATCAGAATATTATCAACTCCTTCTCGATGAAATTTTGTAACAGTCTTTTACTAATAATTCTCCCTGCAACTCGCTCGATGAAATTCTGAGTGCAAATTTTTGACGGAAATCTCCCGCGACCTTTACTTGACCAAATTCTGTGTACTACTACTCTTAATAAAATCTTGCATGCTACTCTTACTCAATGAAATTCTGTGTCCAACCTTTACTCGATGAAATTGTGTGTGCAACTACACTCTTACTGAAATTTTGCCTGCGACTCGCCGTTGTGAGCCCCGGAGTCTAAAACGCTTGCCGACAAAGGCCCGCCTGTACATTGTTGTATTTATTTTCTCGCCGATAACAATTTACTGCATATTGCCCAATTATTAATTCACCAATTGCCTCTAATTATTATTACAATATATATATATATCTGTGTGTGTGTGTGTAAAAATATATAAATAAATAAATAATTCATAACTTCCTATTCAAGTACTCAGTCAAGAAGCAACTACATTTCTTCAAGTTAATTTTCACATGTTAACGGTATCAATGTATCACAATTGTAAAATCTTCGGATTAAAAATTTTTTTGTATATTAAAATTATATATATACTAATTACACGGTATAGTGACAGTGACGTAGCGTGGCGGTGTCTGTGGGGGCATTCGGTCCGGGTTGAACTTTTGGGGGGCGGCTAAATTTCATAATTTGTGAAAATATTTGTGCATTTTGGATTTAAAGGGGGCCGGCGAATTTGACCTCCGCCCCGGGCGGCAGAATCCCAGTCTACGCCGCTGGAATTTGAGTAGCGGTTACGGTTGAGTGATTTTAATTGCTTCTTCTTCACCTCCTCCATCTTCTTCATCAATTCCGCTTTCCACTAAAAGAAACCAACATTCCTGTTTTTTATTATTATAAGTTTCTTTATCCCATTCATTCGTTTTAAGTGTAAGGAAGCTGCTGCCCTTGTTTCGTTATATTTAAATTTGATGCATTAGAGGGTGGAAAATTGCGGTATTACTCAATTTGTGTTTGAGCAATAATTTGTGTCTGACCGTTGTATCTTTCTGCAAAATTTACCTAATTTTTTTGAATTTGTATTGGTTCGGAGTATGAATTATTTTAAGGCATTTGCACATACGATGTTGCTTGATTTGTCTCTCCAAAATTACTTAAATTTGGCTGGTTTGTCAAATGATGCCCGTGATTTGGCGTAACTGACATTTTAAATTATACTTGTAATTTAATTTATGTAGTTTATATTCGTTGAACTTGTCGTAACCAGGCGTTTATACTAGATCCGAGGTCAAGTGAATGAATTGTTTGGTAACTTTTATTACAGCTAGCTACGTGCTCGGCGTTGCCCGGGTTGCATTATAAAATTCAGCGACATCCATAACCCTGGATTTTACTCCAATCTCGGTTGTTTTTCCGTTATTTTTATGCAACGCCCCTCAATACCATACCGAAATTGACCCAAACGTTTAGATTTGTATTCGGAACATACACACACATACAGTAATTTTATATATAAGATAAGATTGTGTATTTACTACTATTCCTTCAAATATTTTTCAAGTGTGGAATAGTGTAGATTTTGCACTACTGCTGACCTCGCCGCCAGCGATACTGTAGTATCACGTTGCACTCACAGTTGTCGTGGAATCTGTTTACCAACGTCCGCACTCGAGCAACTCCGGTTCAGAACTATTCCATGATTTTAATAAGTAATAAGAAATATCGTTCAAACATAACCAAACGAATAATCAGTATTAATTTTAACGCGCGTTGCTAAGGTAAAGACCATAGATGCTGTGAACAAAAAGTATTAAATCGAATCCATTAAATGAAATCCATTAAATTAATGCGCCATTAATCACAGTAATATATTCATCATTCATTGAGTACTAAAGTTATGTCGTGAGGATTGTGATATGGTGAATTGCAGGTGAAGCCAGGGTCTGTCTATAGAATAATGGATGTTTAGAGCACATGTGCACCAATCCGGAGACCCGATTCCAAAAATTGAGATTTTTCCATCCTGATCTTTAAAAAAGAAATAAAAAATATCCATCCTGATATAATAAATATATTGTAATGAACACTAATGTCTCTAATTAATTAAATTTCTAAATTATTGGATTGTATTAGTAGCGTAATATTGTG
The DNA here is from genome assembly GCA_037074705.1 of Zhengitettix transpicula. Lineage (NCBI taxonomy): Eukaryota > Metazoa > Arthropoda > Insecta > Orthoptera > Tetrigidae > Zhengitettix > Zhengitettix transpicula. The sequence continues at coordinate 115,692,264 of CM073592.1, read as the reverse complement.
GCCAGTATATTGTAAGTAAATTTGAACAGTAATCACAGCGTAAGAATGCGGATATTGAAGTGTTTCCAGTCGGTATTGTTGACCGCGTCGTGAATGAATGAAAGGCGGCTGACTAAGCGGCCAACATGTTTTGTTCGAAGGATGAAAACCGACAGTAATGTGAGTTTTCAACCTGAGCTGGCACTGGTATGAGGGTAGAGGACAGGAATCAGATAACGAAAGTTAGACACTCTGTCAGTGGAGATCGGCACGTAAAGATCGAGTGACTTCGGCTCGTAGATTCTGTTGGCGGAGATCTGCAAATTAAGTTCATTTAACAAGGTTCTGCTTGAGGATTCTGTTGTAGAGCTTGGTTTTTTTAACGAGGGATAACTGTCGAATCTTCAAAAGACGAAAAGGAAGGACCGCACTCCTCAACGGTGTGGTACTTTTACCCACGAAACCACAAACCCCTTCGTCTTTCCCTGACATGTTCTACCCTGGTACTATTTACACATTACTTCAGGGTGGTGTCAAATCTAGGTCAAGTGTTCATACATTTTCCACTAAAAAAACAGTTTCTGCTTCTGTCGACAGAATACCTTTTATATATCTTTCAATATGGCGCCAATTTTCTTCTGACTTAAGAAGGCCATCCAGATTTTCCGTTGTGATTCTTTCTTCCACGACTTATGTTAGGTTTCTTCGTTCCTTTCTCCACGCGTCGCAGTGAAACAGTTCTGCGTTATCATTTATATGGTTGAGGAAGTTGCAGTTTCTGTTGTCCACCTTTTTGAACTTGTAGAGCTTGGTTAGTAAAGGCCCTAATGTAGTTGGATGGAAAAGTTTACTTCGAATCTCCTCAGTAAAGACGAGTTTTAAGGAAAACAATTCTGATGTAGGCATTGAAAACTGATTGTCTGTGGTGCTCGAAAGAGTGGATTGTTTATGCTGACTGAAGTGGTGTAGAAAGTGAATGTGCAACTTAATGCACATTATGGCCATTGTAAAAGCAAAAGTAATCTTATAAACTCTATGGTTTTGTTACAAAAGAGAATATTTTAATTTTGTGAAGTGAAGGAATTGTAGTGGTACGAGGATTGTTCCCACATTTTGTATGTAATATAATTAGATTGATAAAATATTTTGTTAACTTTGTATAATTTTTCATACCGTCAGATTTCATATGTCAGGATTTTATTTATATTTTAGGAAATATTTAACTAAATCTTGTAAAGCCATTTCAATTTTAACTTCGATTTTCTATAAATTTAGTATTTATTGCAAGTTTGCCCGATCAAGCGCCTATAAAGAGATTAAGAGTCTCATAAACAAAAGCCGTGGCATAAATGTAAATATATATTTGTAATAAATTTTCAGAATTTCAAATTAAGAATTAGTGTATACACATTTATTTTACTAAAACTGTCCGTAAATTAAGGTTTCCTTTTAAAGAGTTGTTAAAGTAAAATTGGAAAAATTAAATTGAAAATATTAAATTTTACCACAATATATATAATATTTCATGCCCTATATGGATGACTTTGAATGTAAGATTTTCTGAATTAAATCAAAACTTAATTCTGGAACAATGAACTGCGGTACAAACATTTGAGAAACCAGCAAATGATTGGGAATCATTTTAATCCCAGTCATAAATTAATTATAAATATTTTAATTAGAGGCCAGTAATGATTTTAATAATTGGATTGTTAGCGGTAACAATTCTTCAAAAGACGACAATGTTGTTGTGAGCCGCGGGACTGTCTGGAGCAGTTGGTCTGGTGTTATGGTCGCGTGAGGGAATCAAAAGTTGGGAGTGGAGAACGAACAGCGTGGCTCGAGTATAAATCCAACCGAGAAAGTTACAAGTTTTTTGAATTCAAGTATAAAGTTTGGACAGCGAGAGACTTAGTAAAACTGCAAAGAGTAATCAAATAATTAGCGCTATATTAAGATTCCTACGTGTACTGAGACCATCATCAGTTTCCACATAAAGACAATGTGTAAAAATATGTCTGAGTACTGATCCGGAGGTGCAGCAGTTCCAGTTCCCGGAGGAAAATTCGATAACTACGACCGTGTTTTGGACAATCAAGTGTAGACGCCTATTAGCGTAAATTGTGAGTCCGAGCCCAGGAATCTAAGTCTGGAACCAGTCGAACATTTTTGTAAGTAGAAACCAATTTAATTAAGTTTGTTTTTGTAAATGGTAGTTAAAGGTATTCGTCAGATTTCGTTCTTCTCGTTTTGGTTTTGATTGTTAATTTCTTAATTTATAAATTCTATGATTGTGTAACGTAAATACAAAGGTTGTTCTTTACTTATCAAGCCCAGGTAAACGACCCTGAAAGAAGAGTTATCTAATCTCTAAACACTGAAAACTTTAAATGTATTTAACCTCATAGAAAATGTTATAAATTTCTATTGAATAAAATAAATGGTATTGTAACGTTTAAAGTAGTAATTATTTCTCGATCCTTCATTTTTGTAAAATAAAATAAATTGTTTCATAACGAACTATCAATTTAATAAAACTGCAAATTAATTGTTTAAATAATAATTAAAATTGTGTTTAATTAATATCAGTTTAAACATTACATTTTGGTTTCCACAAAGTGAGGCAATCCAATTGTTAATTAACCACATTAATTTAATCATTACAATATATATATATATATATATTGTAATGATATTTAATCATTAATTAAACAAAATTGAATTATTTATTAAACAATTAATTTGCATTTTTTATTAAATCGATGAACTGATAATATTTTGCCCTACGTTGGCTCGCCAAAATTTAATAATCAAATCAAATCAACAAACAATATTTTATATAGAATTTAGTTGGGCCTTCTTAGTAAAGAAACAACCTTTAAATTTACGTTACACAATCATAGAATTTACAAACTAGCAAATCAAAACAAAAACGAGAAAGCGTAATCTGACGACTTAACCTGTAATTATCGTTTACAAATCTTAATTAAATTTGTTTGTAATTACAAAATATTTGGCTGGTACCAGACTTAGCTCTCCTGGGCTAGGGCTCACAATTCACTCTAACAGGCCATGAAATCACTGACTCTTCACTTAATTGTACAAAACACGGTCGTAGCTTTCGAGTTTCACCTCTAGGAACTGGAAATGCTGCTCCCTCCGGATTATTAGTTAGACAGATTGTTACAAAATTGTCTCTATGTGGAACTGATGACGGTCTCGGTACTCGTAGAAATTTTAATGTGGCGCTAATTATTAGGTTACTCTTAGCAGTTTTACAATGTATTTCACTGTCCAAACTTTATACGCAAATTCTAAAACTTGTAACCTTCTCGGCTTGATCTATACGCCGGCCACACTGTTCGTTGTACCCCTTTCAAATTTTTACTTCCACACCCGACTTCAACACCAGACCGACTGTTTCCAGAAAGCACTCGCGGCTCAAAGCAAAGCTCGCCTATACATTGTTGCTTTTGAAAATTTGGTACCGCTAACAATCCATCATAACTATCCAATTATTAAAGTCATTAATGGCCTCTTATTAGTATTACAATATATATATTGTAATAAACAGGCGTCTAAATAAAATAAAAGATTTTTACGGGAAACAATTAAACAAATTTATTAACAAATTTATAATTACACAAAATATTTGGTATCTCAGGGTCTTTATCTGGGTTTGATAAATGGGTGAATTTTATACAATCATCATAATTACATTTAGCTTTTTATTGAAGTTAATTCGTCTGAACCTCGACGAATTTTGTTGCGGACGAAAATAAGATTAAAGATTTGAATTTAAATTAAATAACTAAACAATTAAAGAAGTAAATAATTAACGAAGTGAATAATTAAAGAAACGAAATAATTAAAGAACGAAATAATTAAAGAAACGAAATAATTAAAGAACGACATGACGTATCTTTTAAAAGTGGTTTACAATAAATTTTAGAGTTTTCTACTTACGGCCGCCCAGGTCTCAATTTTGGGTTTTCTGTGCACACGATTTGGGGATATCACTGATTCTACTCATTCGAATTCGAACACACGGTAGCTGCTCTGGATCTCTGCTATTCTGGAACCTCGATCATCTCATCAGCTAGTTTCCGGACGTCGGTCTCCTGGAAGTCTCTCGATGTTAAAAAAATTAGTTCAGTTTGTGAAGCAAAACTTCTGCTTCCAAACTGCGATCTTATAAGTCTCTCTGTCAAACTGTTTACTTGTGTTTTATTTAAACTATTATATCTCGCCGTTGGACTCTACCGTTTCGCTTCTCGTCGTTGACTGCCAAAACTTTTTATACTGCAAATTTTCTGAATGGATATCTGCCCGCATCTGTGTCTGCCGTCCAACTTTATACTGCAATTTTTCTGAATGGATATCTGCCCGCATCTGTGTCTGCCGTCCAACTAACTGTTTCGCTTCTCGCCGTTGACTGCCTGTTCGTCTCGTAGATTTTGAGCGCGTACCATCTCAACAATGTTTCTTTGTGTCTCGCCGCCCCGCTGCGGCGTCCGCTTTATACCCAATAATAAGTCCTCTACAATCCAACTTTATAATTATAATAATGGATTAATTACTAATTACTACAATATATATATATATATATATATATTGTGTAATATGGACGTTGTCTAGGGAATTTAGTCAGAGCTTTGTGAAGACGAAAGCATGAATGTTCACGATTGAATTGTTTTAATGACGAATTTTTTGTGACCAGAGTAAGATGCGCAAAATTTGTACATTCTACATTGGAGAATCGACAATAATTCAACCTGGAGGAGGAGTACAACTACACAAGCTTTTGGAAACTTCGCTGGTGGACATACAGTAATTTATTACCCTCATCCATTTCGCCAGCCACGACATGGGAACAAACTTTTGTCTCCATGAGAACCCTTTCGGACAACGCAGGTTTGGGTACTAGCACACAACTGAAGATTTTTCTTACTACTCTTAAGGAAAGAAGTTGTGATTTGAAACTTAAGGACGTGTCTAGGTACATGACAACAAAAGGAACGCGTTCCCGCTTCCGAAGGAAAGCGAAGGAAATTATTAGTTTCCCTCGACAGTGCACTGGATCAAGAATAATTAGCGTGAAACAGGAAGACTGAACGCCATCTTCCCCTGAGCCATGAAAAACCACGCCGCGCTTGTGAAGTCGATTTTCCCTCTTCTTCACCTATGAATCCGGGCCTGATCCATTCTTCAAGACATTCTTATTCCTATTATGGAGCTTATTTTTTTACTCTGATTCTGAGGCTCATCCTGTTTCTTTTAAACTTCTTACTACGAACAACTACGTAATTAACTCGCGTTTGGATCGTCCACGCCGGCTGTAGACAGCTCAACGCGCACATCCACTCCTCGAAGATTCGGAACCTTCCCGAGACACCAGATGAAGTTTCGTCTGGAACCTGCGCGGGTAATGTACGAACGGTTGCGTTCCTTAGACACTGGTTCTTGGTTTTAGTGTTCAATTTCGTTCCACATTTTTTTGGTAATTCGCCCATGGAATGCATAGAAATGGTGATGCTCTCGTTGAAGCTTCACTGATGACCAAATTCGTTTTCTATGTAGTTTTATTTGGATAGAAGATTTTTTACTTAGTTTTTTTAAGATATTTAAATTTTTTAAATAGTTATTTAATTCCGAGAATATTAAAATATTTAAAGGGTGAATTAATTAAAATAATTTAATTCATTCATTCATTGAATTTATTAAATTAATTAATTAATTATAGTTTATTTACAAAATAAAAATTATCAACTTCCTGCTCTTATCATCATCTTGTAATACCCACAAATATTTTAAAAACAAACAAAACAAAAACAGACAATTTGGTGGGCCAAAATACGGTTGTCATATAGCTTTGATGGGATTATCTTCGGGTACATTACCATTTGGTCAGTAGACTTCGCAGGTGGCTCGTTCGGACGCTGCAATCCCTCTTCTTTCCTGGAAATGGTCACCCAGTCAGCCTACAGGTTCTCAGAAGCAGACCAGTGCATATGTCCTCCACTGCATAACTCTCTCACCGAAAACTAACTTCCTCTCCAAATCACAACTTATTCATAACGATTTATATACATCTTTGGTCGAGACTGTTAATACAACCATAGTAACTATCTTTAAAAAACAAACTGCCTACGTAATTATAGGTTATCAACCTTACAGTATACTACAAAGCAGTTCAGTTACAATGCAGCACTCGTACTCAATGATCTTTTTGACGTTTGACAAAGGAGTAGTTAAATATTAATTGTTTTTTAATCGCGAATGTAAAGTTGGTACTTGCGTAAGACGCAAAGATAAGAGACACTTTGTAAACTAGTAGTCTGTTGTGCATTGTTGTTAAAGTTCGAAGTTTTAAATAAATTTATAATAGGAGTCAATATCAATCCTAAATCATTTCATAATCTACCTTACTTTATTCTTAACCGACATTCAGACAAATTTAAAATATAAAAGTCTAAAAACAGAAAGCACTGCATTTTAATAAATAAAATTAAAGTTTTAACAAAGCAAACGGTAGTTATTCGCATTTGATAATTTTTCAATTACAATTCTATGCCGATTAGTCCCATCCACATACCAGTTTGAAGAAAATGGGCAATTAAGTAATGATATTAAAATATGAATTTTTTTCACGAAAAGTGTTGCGGAAAACATGGAGTACGTCTCACAGAGATTACATATGTTAAGGAAATAATAGTTAATGTCGTTACCAGTAGGAACAGGAATTCATCAGTTTGCGGTCGCATACTGTGCCAATCATTATTTCAACATATGTAATAATCTAATAAGAGAAGAAATGCCTTCAATCAATATCAGTTCGAAGGGCTATGAAAGTGAATTAACTGATTAGGCGAGAAAAATCTCAACAGGATTGGGAATCTAACCCAGGTAAATGAGCGCATGTGATCGGGAGTCGACGAATATAGGTCAGTAGTTAGAGAGATCCGGCCCTGTCGATATTTTTCTATTCTAATCTGTTAAGATATCATAATTGGCAATATGGCAATATGGCATATTATTCCAGATAAATATTTTCAACTCCGTCCCCACTTCACATTGTTGTACTTCTCCAGCACCTGTTCATAATCAACTCTCCTGTATTTCCCTTGGCAGACATGATGCACACAGCTCCAAGGATAAAACCTATCTATTCAAATATTCTAACTAAACATAATATAGGCCTAGGTTCAAAATTATCTAAGATTTTAAATGGTATGTAAATATTATTTTTAAAAAAAGTAAAAAATAAAGATTTATTAATAAAAAATAAGAAATTACAAATTCTTCATACCAATTTATATAATGTATCTTAAGATGTTTTGTCCTGTGATTAGGACCTCTTCATGTACTTAAAATCATTTTAGATACATAGGAAAACTTTAAACTAAAATCTATAGATTGAGTATTCAAAATTAACTTGTGTTGATGCTGTACCTCCAGTGTGATCTAAATATATAAAAAATCACTAAAAAATAAACATCTTTACACAGATTATTAATTTTAGGTTAACAATTGTCATTTAAATTTAACTAATAATAAGGAAAAAATAGCCAAATAGAGAAAAGAAGTGATGATGTAAATACCACAATAACAAATCTTGTACCTTTCTTCAGGTGCTAAGAAAACTAAAAAACACAAGAGCCCAGAGTGACACAACTGCACAATACCGTTGACAAACTAAAAAGTGGTTTTTAGTTTTCTGCTATATCTAAGTTTACATCACTGTGGCAACCAGTTCAGACATGATCTTTAAATATTCTTTAATAGTTATATTTATCATTGAAGATCGATGAGTGAAATGTTGCGTGTAAGATCAAAAAATTCATCTGTGTCGAAAATTATCCAAATAATTTAAATAAATTTGATACAATGTTACTCTAAATTATTTTTATCAGTTAATTTAACACATATGAAGATTTTTTCATTGTTCATATTAACTGTCAACTTTTGTTCAATGGCATTGTCTCTGCAACACTCATTTATATTATGTATAAAAGGCACATTATTTAGAAATTTCCTTCTTATTGAAAAAGTTCAATATTAAACAAAATAAATTTATGTTTTTGATTTATACTCTCATAATTGTATAATAAATTTTTGATGACATGTTTTCTTTCAATTTTTAGACATTCATTATAAAATTTGTTATCCTAATATATACTCCTGATGAAGTTCCAAATCAGGAATGAAACAACATGATTTTGTAATTTTTGATTTAATTACTTTGTGAACTATTAATTTTTTCAGACTCATTTGACATTTTATATATATTAAATTAAATATTATTTATTGGTTTTAATTATGAGAAGTTGGAGCAATGGCTGATTATAACATTCAAATATTCACAGAGACAATGGTAAAAGAGGACACAGAACTGAACATCCCAAAATTTTACAATTTTCATGCCTATGCGATACAGTATATGAGAAGAGGAAGACCAACGGCCGGTGTTCTATGCATCATCAAATCACAACTGGCCCCTTCAAACTACTATTAAGAGAAGAAAACATGCTGGTTATTAGAACAAGGATTGGGGTTATAGTAGCAGTCTACTTTAATCCATATCACACCGTGACAGACATAATAGATAAACTAGGGATGGCCTTGGATCACAGTTAGAAGTATGGACAAGATAATCATTGCGGGAGATCTGAATTGCGCAATAAACAGGCAAGATAGAAAATGCAACGAAGTAATGGAATATCTAACAAACGAAGGCTTTACAATACAAAACAGACAGGAGGACTGGACGTACATAGGGCATAACAGAGCCAGTACAATAGACCTAATAATCACAAGGGGCTTTAGAGCAAATCACCCCGCCACCACAGTGAAAAAGGAAGAAGCAATCATCCATAAACACATCCCAGTAAAAATAAATATAAAAACGACAAAACCAGCAAATTAGAAGAAAGACGAAATATAACAACACTTGGCAAGAGGCTGGACATGGAAAAAATTAAAGAGAAAATGAAAGAAAAATAAAAGGTTGAAAGAGCAAATATTAGCAGGAAATATTGATGAGGCCGCTACATGGCTGAAATCAACTATAATAAACGGGGCCTCCACACAGGACACAAATAGGAAAGTGAGACCACGGTTCAATAGAGAATGTTATAAAAACTGACACTGAAAACACTAAAAAGTAGAGAACAAATGGCAAGCGCAAACACTGAAGAATACCAACGAGAACGAAAGAAATACAAGGACCTAATAAGAAAGAAGAAAAAGCAACACCTGGAAGAACATAAAAAAATGGTAGAGTAGGCAAAAGAAGACCCTTATCGAGCTCTGAGACCGAAAAGGCAGAAAATGCAATCCAACATCCCCATGGAAACACCATATAAGAAAAACAATCTGCTCAAAAGAAACAAGGCCCGTGATCAAGACACCTAGGACTCCACAAGCTGACAAGATCTTCACCACAGGGGAAATTTTGAGAGTGATACAGAAAATGAGGAACAACAGATCACCAGGAATTGATGGAATAAGAAATGAACACTTAAAGCAGACAGCGCAAGAATACCTGCCGATATGGACCTCCCTTCTAAATAAATGTATAGAATTAGGAAGTATACCAGACGAATGGAAAAAGTCAACAATCAAACTATTATACAAGGAAAAAGGAGACACAGAGAACCCAAAAATGTGTATAGAGGAATAGCCATGGAATCCACACCACTGAAACTCTAACAGGAATCCTCGCCAAGAGACTGGCAGAGAAACTACAACCCTTTCTACCAGAGGAATAATTTGGTTATAGAAAGGGAAAGTCCACAACCCTGGCAGTAGAAAACCTGTTTGGACAAATAAAACAGATGATAGATAGACCAAAAGGAAAACTGTATGTGGTTTTTGTTGACTACTTAAAAGCATTCGATATGGTTAACAGAAAAGTATTAATAGATAAACTGGAGGAACTAATTGGAAGAACAAGCACAACGATCGTGATATCACAATATACTGGAAGAAAACCAGAAACAGATAAATGATGGAATAAGCGTATCAGACTGGCTGTCACAGACGAACGGTGTCCTTCAAGGCGACCCACTCAGCCCTATTCTGTTTAACGTTCTCACGAACGATGTCACCAAAGGAATGGCAGGAACAAGCACGTACATATATGCTGATGACTTGGCCATTGCAGTGACAGATATAGACAAACCAAGTATCGCTAAACACACAAAGTGAAAGAGCAGAGATAAATGAAGAGAAGTGTTCAGGAAAGGAGAAAGACTCACTGAAGCAGAGAACGTCAAATCCAATGGTAAACTACTCAAGAGGGCTAACAACTTTAAATACCTAGGCATCACAATCCAAACAACGGGAAGGAGTTTCAGATTGCATATAAGATCTAGAGCAGTGGCGGCCACTAGAGCTATGAATGAAACAACTATCAACACCACAGCGATGGACCTGTTTAGGCTAAAGATACTACCTGTTCTGATGTATGGCCTAGAATTAGTAGGAGAATACCTCGAGTAAAGGCTAGATACCTGAAAAGAATTTTAGGAGTTCCAATCGAGGCTAGTGTACAAGCTTAGCAAGGAGACCTTCCTAATAGAGGATCTAAGATGCGAGCTCATACTACCAGCTAGTTCCAGCTTCAAACAGCTTATACAAGATCTGAATGAGAAGAAAAAGAACATACTGGAGGACTTCTATGCAACATATGCTATGCAAGACAGGACATGGATAGAAGCTAACACATGATCCATGGCTTTCACCATAAAGTGTGCTGTAAGAAAGTATTTCATGAACCAAATGACGAATGTGCGTGTGAGTTGTGTTTGGAAATCTGTGATAGATATTATATTATAAAATGTAGGAATAGGCAGAAATCTATTGTAACTTATAGCAAAGAAAAGTTGTAATGTAATGTAATTTGCATGGCATGTGTGCACTTCCAATATATTATTATTAATGAGCAAATAATTGATATTGAATGCAAATTTCATATGGTTATATTTTCATGTGTGTAAAGGCATTTAAATTCTTTAGGATTAATTATTTTTTTAATAATTTCATATCTAACTGGAGGTATATGATACACAACATAATAATGGACATTCAATCCGATTAGAATTAAAGGATTTCTATGTAATATATGGATAATTATTTTAAATATCTTAAGATTTCTTAATCACAAGATGAAAAATTGTGCAGTATTTTGTACAATGTAAATTGGTATGATGAATTTATATTTTCTCATGTTTGATTTTCATACTTATTGGGCCAATACTATTTATATGAACAATATATTTTCATATTGTACAGTACAATTAAAAGTCAGTTTTTATAGGCCATGAGGCAGGCTATATGCAACAAAATACTTATTTCAAAATAATGGTTGGTTCTGTGAAAAGTTATTGCTTATTCTTAATTTGAGTAAGTAATCTGATCTAGTAAAGTATTTATCAACGGCAGCTCACGAGTAAAATAATTATAATACAAACTCAGTGTTGCCTGCACTCTGTGACAAATGGTCCGACCCATATCATCCTACATTTCTAATTTCGTCTACATAGTTTCCTATCTATTTTTCAAAAAAAGCGGAATAATTTGACACACATTTCTAATGCAAATTAATTTTTTTCCGTATATATTTCAAATAGGATCAGGCAATAGATTTGCTCATTATGATGCAAGAATGTGAAATGCATTTAATAAACTTTTATTTTTCCAAAAATATTACGCAAAACATGAATACCATTTGTTTTAAAAATATAAACTTATTTAATATCAGATTTTTAATTACTGAATGGTTCAAATGTAATTTAAATTTGATTCTTATGCCATTCCCTTAATGTGCTGTATAGCATGGCATGGACCTATGCTCAGCTGAAATGAGCATGGCGGGTAGGCAGTTTGTAGAGCTTTTTGGGTGGTGCAGAGGGGTACTGTGCATGTGCATTTCTCATTCCAGAGTGTAATACTGTGCTGTGGAAGTTTGAACACAGATAGAATTAGTAGGATTGACTGCACACAAGGAAGGCAGTTTCAAGTTTTCAAATTCAAAGAAGAAATTCTATCAGTTAAACATACAAGTATTAAAGCGGTACTTAAAATTTAAGAAAAAATCATTCTTCCTATTAGTTTAATTATGTGCTGTAGCACATACACACAAGCCACCACTGGTTTTATTGCTGATTCAGAAATCAAGTAAGCTTTGGTGATAAAACTTGTAGTAAGTTCACCTTTTGATGACTTCATCTTCTCAGTGTGAGTTCTCCAAATCATATTTATGACCTTCTCAGAACTGATTTACATGTTACCCTTATTCATGTTTTTAGGGAGGTCACAATTAATGTAAATGATTTTGTTTCATTTGGCAATATTTGAATGACAGGTTGAAATAGCCTGTGATTGTTGTTAGGTCAACTCTGCTATTGTTTGAAAAATGTTCTAAATACACAATAATTGACCCAGCTTACATTATTTCCATACACAGCTTATGACTTCAAGAAGGCTATACTAGAGCTCAGATTCAAATTATAATTATATGCAATTTCAATGTACCACATAGCAGTTTTAAAAATATTCCAAATTTATCATATACTTCAATACAAAATTGTAACATAGTAATGGAATTTATGTGTATTACAGAATCTTATTATGTGGATATTATTTTTAAAGTTTAAATCTTCCATATAAACTGTGGTTGGACAACTTTTAAAATTGAAAGTATAATAGCAATAGTTGTTTACAAAAACATATTGTTGTACTAAACAAGGATTCAGTTGCATATCACATTCTGTAAATTAATATTAAATCAAAATTGAAATCTACAGAAGTTCATTAACAGCAATTGGGTATATTTAGTTGCCATAGCTAATCATCAAATATTTTGGAAACACTGAAGACTGAATTAAATCTCAAATATTGAAACTGGAAGTCTTACCTTTATCAAATTTTTGTTTAAAGCGCCTCAAAAACTATTAAGTTGTATAATAAATAAAACAATAATCTGTGATCTGACATACTGAAACTGTTTGTCATTTATTATGTGATTCTTAATAAATTTTAAGTTTGCATAGTGTCACAGAAATCCTTCTTAAAATCAATTATATTTCACTTCAGTAAATGCAGCAAATATTAAATTAATGGCATAAGTTAGAAAAGTATATCTATATATTTCATTATATGAGAAAACTTATATTAATAGTACAAAATATATAGACATACAGGGCTCCTTAATACATTTTCAAGTCACACTATGAATGAAATTTACATAGACTTTGTCATTTAGAGTAGCAATATTGAATTAAAATTTGGTAACATTAGAATAAAAATTATTTGTCACTTAAAAACTTGATACAAATAAAAATGTACATAAAGTATTTGAGGAATAATACAGTAAACATTATTGCAACAATTTGGGTGGATTATGAAGCATAGTCAAATAAAATTGTATTAAGAGTAACATGTATAAAGCAACAGAAGTCATAAATGGGTCAGATAAATTTATTACAAAGCCAAAGAGAAAATTCCACTTTAACAGCATTGTTTATTCAGGTCTGAATTTTGTTGTAAATTCAACGTAGTTTTTATATACAAGAACAGGTACATAAATCCTTTAGTCCCAATACTTAATAACACCATCCCAGCCAGCAGTGACCAATTTACTAGGCTCATGAGGATGCCACAAAACTCCAATACAAACATTATCATGTGCTTTCCATTTCTTATACAGTTTTGTTGTTTTCCAATCCCATACATAACATTTTCCATCAGCATCGCCAGAGACAATATAACTGTTAACAGAAATAAATAAATTAAATACCATACACAACACATTATGTTAAAAACAACTTGCCATACACTAAACTGTGAAAAAACACACTAAGCTTCTCCTTCCAGTTCATACCAATTATATTGTATTTATGGTCAATGTCTTTCACATTTTATCTACAACAGTTTTTTAATATTCTATTATTATTTATATGGCCAAAGTTTCCTTCATTATGTCTCATTTGTTATTGTTACACTCAGTATTATCACTTTTATTGTCATGATATTTTAGAAATAAAAATACTATATATTTATATATTTACAGTTAAATATAATTATTCAGTAGATACCAAAGATTACAATTCAATTACCAGTTAGCAACATTCAATATTATTTGGTAATTTATGACCCACAACATTGTTCATTATAATTATTCTATGCAACCAGGTTATTTATAACATTTATCACTTTTTTCAACAATGTTTTGGATAATATAATAGTATATAATGACCAAAAAGTCAGCTAAGAATTAATAATAAACAATAATTACTTACTACAACACTGTTTACCACATCAAAAGAGCACACCTGATGAGGTCCACAGATTGAGGAAGAAGTATAGTGTATTAGATATTATTTTTAGTTTTCTTTGTTTATTATTAATTGTTAACTAACTTCTAGGATATTATATATTATTAATTTTCAATGTCAGTTACGGAAGTGTAAATATTCTGGAAATTGTTAAGCCATAAAAAACTTGTGTAAAAGAGTTCTCAACCATTGCTTGATAAAGACCTACATGGAGGTCAAAATGTTAAATAAGTGTTTAATTCTTTAGTTAACTAATTGTTTATGGTCTGTAATAATGGCCAATTATTTACTAGTTTTTATTGTAGTTAAAGATTTCTGAAATCAAGATTTTCATGGGTATTATCATTCTTAATTTCTTATTCTAACCTTGTGGAATTTATCTGTAGCACTACGAAAAGGTAAATAATAGCAGAGATAAAGCGAAGAATTAAGATTTTCATTTAGAACTTTAAAGGGGTATGAATAAATTTCACAATTCAACGTCAAAAAAACTGTTTTGAAGACCAAGGAGATTGTAGGAGTAACACAGTGATTTCCAGACTATATGTTGTAACACCCTGAGGCATTACAGCTGTTACAGGGGTGCTGTAAAAATGTTACATTAGACACATTCAGCCTAGTAAAAGGTTTTACAAGATAATTAAAAACCTTTTTACTTATGTTTGCGGTACATTCTGATACAAAAATATATACTATATAGTTTTCATATCATTTACTAATATTCAGTTTATTCAAATTGTTTTCCCTTGTTGCACCAGTTTCTAATAGCCAATTAAGTTAATTTGTGTTGCAATATAAAATCTGTGTTTGAAGATCACCTGTCACAACATCAAATGATTCAAAAAATACTTTCATACAGATAAAATAGACAAATACACATGGATTGAAGACCAATTATGAGCCAAACCTCCAACTAAATTTACACCTTCATAAGAAGAATATTTTATTGAGTGACAATTTATAGAAGACAAAATTTGGCAGGATGGAATTCACAGATTTTTGGTTATTACTGAAACATGAATATCCACTACTGAGTGGTAAATTTCAAAGAACATTAATTCCATTTACAACTTCCTATCTAATGAAGCAGGGTTTTATGCGCTCA
Organism: Zhengitettix transpicula; assembly: GCA_037074705.1. Classification (NCBI taxonomy): domain Eukaryota; kingdom Metazoa; phylum Arthropoda; class Insecta; order Orthoptera; family Tetrigidae; genus Zhengitettix; species Zhengitettix transpicula. The sequence continues at coordinate 115,676,841 of CM073592.1, read as the reverse complement.
CTGAAATGAAAAGTAAGTATTGTGCAATAATTAACATGGGACAGGAGATGAAGGTAGCTATATCCAATTTTGATTATGAGATTGTGTAGTAAGCAACTACCTCATCGTCCCATTAATTGTTTCAATTATTCCCCTTTAATAAAAATGTTAATTTAAAATATTAGTAAGATTTATTAAAACTAATATAACCACATTACAAGCGGACTTCAAATGCATTCAATAGAGCAATGTTTTGAATCGGAGTGTCACAGAAAATTTGGAGACCAAAAAAGTTTCAGAGCCACTGGAGTAACAACTTGATGAAAAGTATAATGACAGATACTGACAACAAAACATATCTAACATGGCATGTGAGAAGAGAACAAAGTGAATGATTGCTGTAAATTCAAAACCTTGAAATCACAGGCCCACAATTATTCAAGAAGATAGTTAAGTATTCATGACTACTGTAATAGTATAAAAATGTATAATATATCCAAAAATAGACTAAATAGATAATGATGGTTAATAAATTGTGCTTATATTAATTAAACAGCTGTTCAACTTGTACTACCATCATTTCTGTTGATGACACAAATATCATATTATAGAAAAATTCCAGAAATTCAAGCCCCAATATTATTAAGTCAATTTTTATATCTGCTGTAATGGAATAGTTATTACTTACTTTTTCAGAAAAACAATTATCAATTATCTTACCTCATATCTGGTGAAAAGTCTAGCGTACTTGCATAACCAGCTACCATGTGACCACTGAATGTTTTTTTGCGATTCATTTTAAAACGGTTTAAAGCTGAAAATATGACAATTTTGTTGTCCATGCTCTGGCAAGCCAGCCACTTCTGATTTGGTGAAGGTGTAACAGCAGGCATGGAATGCATGGTTGGATCCGCAATGTATTTCATGTCTACTGGGATATCCCTGTAAAATAATATAGATGGCAAAGGGACCAAAAATGTCAATCTACATGAACAAAAAATTCATTTAAAGTGAATATAAAAAGTCATTAAACTTTTATTTATAATGAACAGGATTTTTAAAACTTTCACTGATTTTCATGCACCAAAAATAGTAGTGGTTACATACCATTACAAATGATCAAAGATTTCCAAAATAATGCATAAGTATTTTTTTCAATTAAACTCTGTTTTCTATCTTTTCAAAACTGAATTTGCCTTAAATCATCACAATAGCTGTATAACCCATTGTCTAATGTTTCAATTTGAACAACTGATAAGAAATTGTTTTACTGTATCAAATTGATTGTGTTTTAGTTTTAGTTTAGGCAACATGATAGTATAACTAAAATAACAACTTACCATTCCCAAACACGAAGACTCTTGTCATCTGAAGTAGTAACAAAACGGCGATTTTCATCAACAAAAGTAATAGTATTTACAGCTCCCAAATGTCTGTCATATTCTTGCACTATTTCTCCAGATCGTACATCCCACTGTTAAATACAACACAAATTTAAAACTTATTTTATTAGTATAAAGTTCTTAAAATGCAATGCAAGAAAGTAAAATTGCAAATCAACGAAAATATGTCAACTCTAATTAAGATGATAATTTTAAGTATTTTTACCTTAAAAGTACCTTCTTCAAATTGATGATAAACTACAGAGTAATCTATAGTGCAAAATTTCAAGTCTAAATCTATCTTTTCTCATTTGTGGATCCATAATTCCTAACAATTTTTTTCATCATTATCTGCCAGTTTTTACTTCAATGTGCTAATATTGTCAATATGTAAACCTTATTTTTTATATATAAATATATATGACAATGCAAGCTAGTGCCTCTGAAAATTTAATTTTAAGTTTCCAATGCAAAATGGCCTTCAAAGTCAGTAAATCCATATGTACTCGCTCTCTTTCCTGTCCAAAATTATTTTAACAAAATCTCATAATCCTTATATATATAGTATATAATTTTCACTTACACATATAATTTTTTTATCAGATGTTCCAGCTACAAATAAATGTTGTTTTTCTTCGTCAGGATTAAATTTTGCACAGTATGGTATTTTCCGACTTGTAAAACGAGATATGCATTGTCCAGATTCAGTGTCCCACAGTTTTATATATCTGTCATAAGCTGGAAAAAAATTATTTTCAGTAGATAGATGCATTGGCATATAAATGGTCATTTAATAAAACACTTACTATATATAATGTAACAAACTCTTTCACTACTACCCTAGCCAAGCTCAATCTAGAATAATGCGATAACGGATATCCTTGAATCCAACAATCAGTTGTGTCAGGTAATTTTTTCAGAATCAAAAAACTTAAAATTAACTTTCTATGAATAATTACATGAATAATTATATGAACATGTCACTATTTGATTACCATGCCCAATAGAAATATACATATTTCATTTCCCGTTAAATTAATCACATATAAATAAATATTCTTTAATTTTCATTACTGGTGACCACAAACCAATTTTTTTATTGAAATATTATTACAATTCATCAATTGCCTTAAAAACATTTTGAGTTTAAAACGTAGGGATTAAAAAAATAGATCATTGAACTACATTCTCAATTTAATAGAGAGATGAATGATTCGGTAACAAATAAAAATAAAAGTAAGATAGCAATACATGAATTAGGGATTTAAGTGTGCTTACACTGATACTGTTATATGAAGACTTAGAACAAAACTTACATAAATTATAGCTTTAAAAATTTAGTTTAGGCATTTATAGTAAAAGAATTACCTGCCGACAGAAACTGTGTTCCACTGTTGTTGAAACTAATGTCCCTCACAGCTTGTCGATGGCCATAATAAGTCCGAATGCAGCGTCTTTCATTATACACCTCCCACAACTGGCATAAGATAATCATATATTTGAGATAGTTTAATTAACATTAATTATAAAAATTTCAGTCACTAGAAAGCAATTGAAACTTTAAATAACTAATAAATAATTGATTGCCGCTTTTATTACAGTCATATACAAATGACTATGAATATAGGCATATAAGATTAAACATAATTATAACTTATCCTTTGAATTAGAATAAATAATTGCAAAGTATCATTTGGATAGGAAAAAGGGACAGAGAGCAGCTGACTTACCTTAAATTGATAGTTGGCATAGCCAGGCTGGGAAGAAATAACATGTCAAATTTTCAAGGGCCTGAGTCCATACAGTGTCATATTGTTAGCAGCAACAATCGACACCCAACAAAGTCAACAACTCTCTTAAAAGGAAAGGTCACAAAAATATAAGAATAACGGAATAATACATATACACAAACATGCATATTACACACACACACAAAATAGAGAGGTGAACTGTAAGCATTGGTCAAAATTGTTGGTGTTGTGACTTTGGACATGAACAGCTATTAGAAATTGGGTTTTTAGACAGTTTGACAGTGCTGTGAAGGTTAGCAATGCATTCAAGAAGGGATCATTATTTTGACTGTTATAGAAAGCAAGACAGAGTCTGTAAGTGATCTGGTAAATGATGTAGGAGAGGCAGGTAATGTTTTCTTTGATTTTGTAGGTAGCTATTTATGGAAAATTGTAGTAGATTTGGAAGACATGGCACCTGTTCCTACCACAGGGTTGGGAACCCAGCTTAAGTAGGCGAGTGTGAGGTTGGGGCCCATGGGGAGGAAGAGGATGTTGTGGAGATTAGGAGGACATCTGAAGGCAACCCTTGGGCAGATGTGAAGTACTGTGGGAAGATGCTTTTCATATCTGTGTTGGATTGCACTTCAGTGTATGCCAGGCAGAGAATGGAGTTGAGTTTTTGTAGTGAAAGAAAGTAGGTTGAGGTTAGCAGTTGGCTATATTTTTTTATATTAGTTAAGGGTGGATTTAGGTGGTTTTACAGTGGCATGGAATCTGTGAAGAAGGTCTATGGGGTATTTTCTATTTATGGAAGTATTGGTGATCTGGTTGAGTAAAAAAGGATGTGACACTGTCAAAATTATTGGTAGGGATAGGAAAAAGAGATAGTAGGTGGCTTAGCTGAAATTGAGGGCTGGTGTCATCTTGTTGAACAGTATAATGTTCTTAAATTTTTGGAGGCATTAGTGAAAACACCACCCCTCAATTTAAGGTAAGCAGAAAATTATCAGACCCTTACAGTATTTAATCCTATTTATTTTTGGGATAACTCTGGAACTAAAACAATTATTGCTAATAGAGAAACCAAGAACTTAACAAAAAAAACCTTACCTTGACCCTACAATCCATGCTGCATGATAATAAAAGGTGAGCTGTCTTGGGAAACCAACGAATGGCTGCAATTCCCTTCGTATGCCCTTGCCATGTATGAATGTGTGCTTTAGGCAGAAAACAACGTTCTGGTGGTGAATCTGATCTAAGATTCACACCAACATCTTGAGGAGCATGCAGGAAAGACCTTCCTTGATAATCAATAGGGTCTTTGACTGAAACAACAAAAAAAGCATATTATAAAATCAAAGTTTCGATAAAATATAATAAAAATGACTTTCTCTTTATCTCTTAGTTAAAAAATGTTTATAGAGTACAAATTAAAGTAATCAATTCAATAATACATAATACACTTCTTCTTGTAAATAAGTACAAAAACTATAATTGTTTGGATTTGATACTTGAAATTATTGTTTTTTTATATTAATTGATTGATAGTCGCATCAACAGCTCTGGTTATTAGCGACTCAGTATGGGAACTCATTTTTCCTTGTCAGGGGACTGATTTAACGAGTTTCTCTCATGCACACAGACGTCCATGCCCTCACTGGGATTCAAGCCCAGGACCTCTGTGATGTGAGGCAGTCACGCTGATCCTACACCACAGGAGGTTGGCGTTTGTTTTATATAATGTGAAGTTATGAAATTTAGGGACAAGGATCCCAGAAACGTTGTGTAGTTAATTTGTCTGTATTTGGATATGATTAAAATTAATCATTCATTAAAATACACCTTCATAACTGATTAAAATGGCTAAAAATTATTTTTACTTTTTTTAAAAATGTACTCTTTTGTGTTTTAAATAAAGAGGTAACATATTTATAATAGTGAAACACTCAAAATAAAACTAAACTAAACTAAATAACAAACAATATGGTACATACTATGCAATACAGTTTTTTCCTCTAGTGGCTTATCGTCAATTTGCTTGCCTCGCTTTTGTCGTTTTGCTAATATTTCTTCCAATTCTGCAGCTTCTTCCTAAAAAATAAAATAAGACATAAGTGGAAATAATCACCTTGCATAATAAAAGCCTAATCAGCAAATCAAAAAATTAAATAACAGAATTTTCTAATTCAATAATAATTAACAAAAGGCTTACAAATAATGTTAATAATCTAATAATACCATGAAAAAGTTTACTCACATCACTTGGTTTAAGCACTTTCTTTTCATCCACATATCCTCCCCATGGTCCTAAAAATCCTTCTATATCAGAAGGATTATCATTTTTATTTCTTTTTCTCTTATCTAGGGGACGTTGTTTAGATGATTCAAACACAGTTCTTCCTTCTGATTCTTTTGCTACATCAGTAGCTCCGATGATTTGAGATCCAGCTTCAGTTGTTCCATCAACAGTAGGGTCAAGTGCATAGCCTGTAAATGAAAATGAGAACAACTTTAAGTACTTATAATAAACAATAGCTATTGAAATCAATTGAATAAATATATTGAAACAGTAAAGTATGAGTAATCAAGAAACAACGAAGTTGGTACAGTTTTCTTTTTAAATATGGTACTGTAATAATAATTGGTAAGTAATGACTAAGAAAGATAGCCAATTCAGACAAAAAAGTGATAATATAAATACCACACAACGTTTCTGGGATCCTTGTCCCTCCCTTTCATCAGGTGCGAAGAAGAGCCTAGAGTGACACAACTGCACCTGTTAGTTCACAAAACTCAAAAGCTACCAATAATTGGTAAGTACTACGTTGATTAAAAAAAAACATTTAAGTGGTAAGAATTTTATTACTTCATATATACAAAATAATGTTCACTTCATGAATGACTGCAGCAAAACAAAGCTCACAACTGATTATTTTATCTTATAATCACTCCATCTGAAAATTCAGTATGTAGCAATATAAAAATGTATGTAGGAAACTATTATTTATTTATTCTTATTCATAAAGACTTCAAAAATTATGTTGGTATTTCAGAGAGTAAAAAAGATTCAAAGCAGCCTAATTCTTTTCAGATTTTGGTTACAGCACAATAAGCATTCATAAAGAAAGGTAACAAGAAAAATATAATCGAAGAGAGAATAACTTAACTATTTTTTCATACAATATATTCAATACTGAAAATCATCAATTTTTAACACAAGACAAAAACAAAGAATTATAAAAAGGATACACCTACACCAATAACACAAAATCAATTTAGCAAAAAGAATCATTCCATTATGACTAAATACGAATAAAAAAATTAAACTTGTCTTAAAAGTTTGAAATGAAATAAATTGTAGTTGAAAATAAAGTAAAAATTACTTCCAAGAAGCTAGAAAAAACTAAACCTACATTTAACAAATAAAACATGTTAAACCTAACAGGAAATTCTAAACATTGCACAGAAATACAACATGCAATTAAACATTTATGTATACATAAAACTGGAATATAATGACAGAATATATATATATATATATATATATATATATATATATATATATATATATATCAGGATATCTGATATGGAAATGTAATATAAAAATATATTAAAATCTCAAATTGACATATAGTAAAAGTAATATAAAAATGGACAAAGTGAAGTATATGATACAAAAACTGACAGTACTTAAGAAATAAAGAAGAAGAAATGAAAGTACTACTACAAAATAAAGATAGATGAAGAAATTCAGGATACCAATATGAATTATTCCAACAATACTATATTTTAATATTAAGAAAAATGACCAAATACAGAGCTTTTAAGTTTGTCAACTGTATTGTGTGCTCTAGGTTCTTGTGGTTTTAGTTTTCTTACCACCTGAAGAAAGAAATAAGGTTTCCAGAAACATTGTGTGGTATTTATATCACTTCTTTTATCAGTATTTGGCTTTTATTCTCATTATTAATTTTCGAAACAAACATACATTTTTCCTTTATATATTATATTTTCAATTTTTTTAAAAAAAAATTCTTATAAGAAACACACAATTATATTATTATGACTTCTTATTAAATAAATGTGAAAACACTGGCAAATTAGTCATAAAATTTATTATAAAATTAAAAATATTATAATTTAACAAACACAACATTTGGTCCCTAATTGGGACAGGTTTTGGTGTTATTTATGCACTTAAGAAATTACTTTGATGTAAATTTTCATAGAATAAATTAGAATGAATTTAATTGAGGTGTACACTGAAGATGACCCAATTAAGAAGGAAATGTTGTCTTTATTAAATTATAAAGTTTTAAATTTATAATATACTTTCTCACTCATAGGCTGGCATTTTCCACATTTAAAAAATATATATATTTATTGAGTGTCAATCAAATAAATTTTTAATAGTAAATTATGATTTTGCTAACCTATAAGCGTGTGAAAATTATGAAATAAAATTTAAATTTTTAAATTTTGAGTATGTTTATTAATTCAATAAATATATAGAATTTAATTTGATAATTCATAAATTACAAACTTAAAGAGTGTTTATTATACCAAAGCTGTTAAAAGTTCGTCTCTGATTTTCAAATTGAAAATCACTTATATGTGCTTGCTCCACAAATCCTGATAACATATTTTTTGGAGCCCGTTGTTGGTTAGTTTGAAATGGATTTTCAGGTCCCACAACTGGAGCAAAGAGTTCTTCATACTTTGGATTGTGCATAACTTCTTTACTTGTAGAATCTATAGGTCTCAATGTGTCAACAGCACCCTTGTAAATAACATAAATAACTTAATACAAACTCGTCAATTATTATAATTATTTCTACAATAATATACCTAGCCAGCATAAGCTATTCAACAATCTATGAATAAGTTCAAAATCAATTAGCTAGTGTGTAATGTTAATAAGACAAACAAATGATTATGTACAAGGTAGTGCCTGTATGAAATTAATTACATACATAATATATTAAATAAACAATAAATGTAAAACCTGACACAGTCCACATCCTTGAAGACTAGCTTTTATGGATCTGCGGAATATGGCATTATTATAATCATTACAATTATAATTATTTTTATAAATCTGGATAAACAATACTGATTGAATTGTGAGCTTTTTACATTTCTTCACAAACATAACAACTTACAGGAAAATCAGAATATACAGGTCTTATCCAAAAATAATTTTCATTGGATTCAATCCAAGATTTGTCACTAATGATACATATGTAAATTATGGTTTGGATAAAGTCTAAGTAAATGGATCGCCAAGCATGTCACGATATTGTTACAGAGAAATGCACTATTCCAAAGATTTGATAAACACTTAAATTGTACTATTCTGAAGTTTAAAAATACACTTAAATATCACCTGTTAACTGCAATAAGATTTTGTGCAAGATGATTTTTCAACGTGTTTCACTCTTACTTTTTGAGGTTGCAGCTTTTATATATATATATATATATAGCGCCGCAATCCACCCAATACAAAACTCCACAGACCACCAAACCACCCAACAGCAACATCCTCAACCTATCTTCAAAAATTCTAACCAATGATGAAATTTCTGTTCTGGACAAAGGTCTCACCTTTTCCCCTTCAGACTTGCCCGAGACACGCTTAAATTCTGCCAAACAGTCCAGTGGAAACTACATTTCACCAAGAAACCCCCGATCACCACAGATCCCCATAACTCCACAGCTACCTGCCTATCCAAATTTAAGGAAGCATCCAAACTGTCACCCCCAAAACTCGCACCCAACCACCCACTTCAAACATGAACCCGCACCCTAGTCTCCCACGTTACCTCACCATCCTTTCTTAACTCGCTCCCCAATAAACCTAACCTGACCCGTAACCAGCATTTAGCCCTCCAAAACCTTAAAAATGACAAAGAAATTGTCATTCTCCCGGCTGACAAGGGCTCCACCGTTGTCGTCATGGACTTGGAGAAGTACACGGCTGAGGCACTTCGCCAGCTGAGAGACGACAGAACCTACAAACCTGTACCCACTGACCCCAATCCGGCCATCAACTCAAAAATAGACCAATTTGTCCGTTCACATGGAAAACTTCAAAAACTATCATCAGCCTCCATTGAACTCCTCACCCCCAAAAAACCCAGAACACCCACCTTCTACTTGCTCCCCAAAATCCACAAACCTAATATACCGGGCCGCCCAATAGTTGCCGGCTACAATCCCCTACTGAGAGGATTTCTGCATTGGTGGATGAGTCCCTCCAACCAATAGTAGAAAACCTACCCTCATTCATCCAAGACACCAACCACTTCCTACGCCGTCTCCACGAACTACCAAAACCTCTTCCACCTGACACCCTTTTGGTCACTATAGATGTAGTGTCACTTTACACCAATATTCCCCATGCCAATGGACTAGCGGCACTTGAACACTTCTTGTCGCGCAGGCCACAAAATTCTCTCCCCACCACCAGTTTTCTGGTTTCTCTTACCCAGTTTGTCCTCACCAGAAATTACTTCTCCTTCCAGGACAACATTTACCATCAAACCAGTGGCACAGCTATGGGCACCCGGATGGCCCCCTCCTACGCCAACCTGTTCATGGGACGTCTGGAACAGGCCCACCTAAATTCCTCCCCATTAAAACCCCTGGCCTGGTTCAGGTTCATAGATGACATCTTCATGCTATGGACTCACGGACCAGACTCCCTATCCGAATTTCTCCACACCCTGAACACCAAACACCCCGTTAAATTCACCTGGAACCACTCCCCAACCAAAGTCACCTTCCTAGATGTTGACGTACATCTGAGCTCGGGCACGATCAACACATCTGTCCACATCAAACCTACAAACACACTTCAATATTTGCACTTCACCAGTTGCCACCCACACCACACAAAATGCTCCCTCCCATACAGTCTAGCCCTCAGGGGAGCACGTATTTGCTCCACCTGGAACAGCCTCGCCTCTTACACCAACCGGATCCTTAATGCCTTCATCAACAGAAACTATCCCAGCAACCTCCTCCAAAAACAGATAACCCGGGCCCTATCAAACCTCCAAACAACCACACCCACTCTTGTCCAAAACAAAAAAAGTAGTCCACCCCTCACGACAACCTACTTCCCAGGACTACAAAAAATCAATTCCATTCTCCGCCTAGCTTACACTGGACTGCAATCCAACCCTGAATTAAAAACCATCCTCCCTACTATACTCCCCACCTGCCCAAGGGCTGCCTTCAGACGCCCACCCAACCTCCGAAATTTACTTGTACACCCTTGCAAAACCCACACCACCACCCGCCCACCCCTGCCGGGTTGCAAACCTTGTGGTAGGAGCAGATGCCATGTTTGCCCTATCTTACAGCCCACCACAACCTTTCATAATCACACAAAAACCTTCAAAATCAGAGAAAATATCACCTGCCTCTCCTCCCACACCATCTACCAAATTAACTGCAGACTCTGCCCTGCCTTCTATATAGGCCAAACCAAAAGACCCCTCCCTGAACGTATAGCCAACCACCGCAGCACTGTCAAACTATCTAAAATCCAATTCCCAGTAGCTGCTCACGCCCAAAACCACAACATAAACAATTTCGACCAATGCTTCACACTCACCATCCTTAAAGCTCTACCCCCCGATTCATCAGAAGCAGAACTCCATCTATGGGAACTATCTTTCCAACATGTCTTGCAGTCCAGGCAAAGCCCTGGACTCAACATCCTGTAATTAGTGCCCTTCCTACATACCATCTCCTCTTTCACGAGACCATGTGGGTATGTATGAGCATGCTCATGTATGTGTAAGTATGCATACATGTGTGTGTGTGTGTGTGTGTGTGTGTGTGTGTGCATGTTCATGTGTATTTGTATGTTCAAGCATACATGTATACATGGGATGCTTTGTATGAATGATCTGTATCCTAACCTTTCCTATGCCACAACCTCTCCCTGAGAGAGAAAGTTAGTGGCTTGGTGGGGGTGTTGATTGTTTATGGGCTACTGGCCGTGCGGCGGTCAAATCGCCGCAGTCCGCAGCCGGCCGGTGCACGGAATGGTGTAACACTCCTTCCTGAAGAAGGAGGCTGAGAGCCTCCGAAAATTTGAAGAACAACCTTCAGTTCCTCATGGCGACACCGCACTTCACTTTTAGGTAAGCCACAACCTATCTTTCTATCCTTTCCATACCAATATATATATATATATATATATATCCATGGATGCTCCTACTAATACCTCATTCCCTCTGCTCTATCCATTCCACCACTAAACAACTATTTGGCAACAATAAGACTGTCTATGTTTGCCTGGTCAGGAACTTGACCCAGTGGCCGAGATGGTTAAGGCGTCTGTGTACTGAGCAGAATACGTGGGTTCAAATCCTGCCTGGGTCTTCTTCCATCCTTCTGCCTGCTTCAAACATATGCTTTTCTATGTGCGTAATTCTTCGCCTGAGCATATGAATTCACATAAAGCATAATCCTACTATTTCTCCTATTTATTTCTATCCTTCTTCACTATCAAAGTTTATATATATATATATATATATATATATATATATATATATATATTAGTAAGGATATGACATTGTTGAAAGTAATTGCAATATTGGTATGGAAAGGAAAGAGCAATAGGTTGTGGCTTACCTGAAAGTAAAGTGCAGTGTAGCCATAGGGAACCGAAGGTTGTCTTCAAATTTAAGGAGGCTTTCAGCCTATTTCTTCAGGAAGGAGTGTTACACCATTCCGTGCATGTGTGTGTATATCTGTGTATGTTTATATGTATGTTTAAGCATATATGTTTGTATAGGGTGCTTTGTATGAATGATCACTATCAGAACCTTTCCTATGCCACGACGTCCCCTTGAGAGAGAAAGTTAGCGAGCTGGTGGGTGTTGTTTATGGGCTACTAGCCGCACGGCGGTCAAACCTCCGCAGCCAACCAGTGCACTTTCAGGTAAGCCACAATGTAATATCCTTACTAATTTCATATATATATATATATATATATATATATATATATATATACACATACATACATATTATTGCATATATCTCCATAATTAATAAACATGGATATTATTCATAAATGAAGGAATTTGAATTAATCTGGTAGTTTGTTTAAACTTTAGTTCCCCTGGCCCTTTCCCATCTGCCTAGTCAGCCTATTTATTTGCAATAACAAAATTAATGAAAAAGATAAGATTATCTAAAAACTATCATCAACAAGATTTCTGGCCAAATATATTTAAGAAAACTCAAGTAAATATATACAAGAATGGCACAGACCAATATATACTATTTATTAATTTATTAGGAAAGTAAAAATGGTAGAGAATGAGAGTTAAACCTGAGAATTAAATAAATATCGCATGATGGAATATCTTTAAAGCATGTTCTCTACACATCCATGAACAATTATTTGACTGAAATGTTTACAAGTACAAACAAATAATTCTGATATGTACATTCAACAATTTGTAGAATGAGAATAATTCTAAGAAATTATTCATAAATTGTATAGTAATATAATTCAGTTTCTACAGATTACTAAATTCTAAATAACTGTAAACCGTAATTCACACAGAACATCAAATATACAGTAATGATGACAGTTAAAGGAGCATAATATGCATGTTTCGTGAATGTTTTCAATATAATAAACCAAATCTAGGATGTAACACACAAAATAAAATCGAATATTACCATTGGAACAACGGCGGGAGCTAAACAAACTTGCATTTTATTCTGAAGGGTAATAATTGAATTTCCAGACCCAAGTGGTTTTAAGTGTGAGGTTACGTCTTCAGTGGCAAGTTTAATTCTTTCAGTCTCGTCGTCGTCACTGCTCCCATATTGCTGTAGTTCTAACATAGTCTTGGTACGATAGCCGACACTAAATTATTTTATTTAATAAATAAATTCAACATATCATAATCTACAATTATTGGCACGACTGTTCATTAAACATGTTTAAATTCATCTTCGATAATCGATTTATATTTCGATTCAGGTTATACCATTACTTAAATATAATTTGATATGAATTCTACTTCTGACTTTTTGTTATAATCATTTTAAATAATTCTGATATTACGCAAGAGATTATTGAATCGAAATTGGAGCTACTTCACCTATGAGAGAAAATAAATGTAAAATTATATTCGAAAATTGTTCATTCGATATCTTAGCGACAGCATCTATCGATAGTGTTTTCAGACTGTGTACATCCAGAGCAAAGATAACTGTTTGAATTTTATGCGGAAACGGTTGTGTTTTAAGTATTGCTTCATTGACTGAGTTTTTTACTAGACGTTTTTTATATACTAAAAACTTTCTGTGTTAGTAAGCAGAAGTGTTAATTTTTATTTGAAAGTAATGGAAAACGAGGAGGAAAATAATGAAAAATGTAACCTTAATTCTGAAAACATCACTGCGTTGCACTTATCTTCCAGCGAGGATTCGCTAATCAACGAACAAAATGATAACACGAACAAGTCACGATCTTCTAGTGAAATGATCAACAGTGAAGATTGTTCAAATGATGATTCCGAAAAACTTCCTTCCAGAAATTTACCCACACTAAATGTCCCCGAAAGAATTGTGTTGTGCATTGATTTAGCTCAGGACCCCGATTATACACCATTTAAAATTGGTCACGGCTCAAAATATTCTCCTCTGTTCATGGTGAAACGGGTTGTGGAAATATTCATGTACAGCAAGAATATAATGAGCCTTGAACACGAATTTGCGTTAGTTGTGCTACAAGCTGACAGTGCACTGTGGCTAGGTACTTTTACAAACAATCCACGAGACATTATTTCACTGTTAGAAGATTTACATGAAGTTAAACCACTAGCAACTTTCAATTTGTCTGCATTATTCGATGTTATTGCTAGTAATGTTATGGTGCCCCCTGTTACAGTTAATGACTTAGGTATGTGTCTTTCTCCAGCATATGTTTTGAGAGTGATCTTACTGTACAGCAGATCATTTTGCATACCAGAATTTAAATATGGGCGAGATACTTTCAATATGTTAACTTCTTCCCCATATTTTACTTTGGACCTTTTATACATCCATGAACAACCAACAGAGAACAACAAATGTGAAGAAATTTTTAATGTTTTAGATGCTCTCGATGAGAAGGGATTTTCTTATGTATTTGATGTACCAAGAAATGCAACAAAGCTTCATGATAATATGGCTAAACTTCTTGCTCATCCACTACAAAGGCCACTACAAAAACTTGCACAGTACAAGCTTAAAGATAATGTAGATGTACATTAAAGTTTTTGTATAATAATCCTGTGATATATTATCAAATTAAATTATATGTATGAAATATAAAATTGCTTCCATTTATAAAATTGTCATTATATAAATATTAAACTCTTTGAAATGGTATAAATATTAGATAATCCTTTTAATTCTCATTCCTGTATATTTGTTCCTGTAGCTGTATGTGTGAAATTTATTGTAGATTAATTTGTATGACTGATAAATGTTATATCTCCTTAAATTTGTAGAGTAAGGAAAATGATTTGTGTTACTCGAGTGTGTGTTTACACAATTATCTCCTGAAGATGGTCATTAGTCTTCATACATACCAAATACATTATGATTTACATGACAATACAGGATTGTGATTTTTAAAAAGATTGCCATATTTATGTTGAGTGCAGATATGAAGGGAAGTTTTAAACAATGAAGGGAAACTTCAACATGCATACAATTTATTAAAGCCAACAATTTATTTTGATGGAGTTAAACAAAATTATATTCAAACATTGTAAGACAATGAATTTGAATATGAGAAACAGTTTTTAAGTTATTAGTATAATGAGAGAAAGTCTTGTGATAATGGGTGTAATTGTCAACTCACTTTGTGAGGCCAGAGATCACTTAAACATCAACATTCGTTACAGCAACTCTGTGGTATAAAAATTATTCTGAATATTTTAAGACATGGAAATATATTGTGATTAGTTCAGGATATGTTGTATGTAACAAAATTAGTCCTAAAAGTTGAAGATATAAGTACACAGTATTGCAGTATATTTCATTTGTAAGAATATAATTATTTATAGAATATAATATTTAAGAATGATTGTAACATTTAGCCAATTAACACAATCATGCTCTATAGTAGTAGTCTGAATTGAAAATATAATTCCATTCTTATGTTGTCAGAAGACAGTGTCTTTTAATTTTTCACGTTAGAATGATAATTCTGAGAGCTCCAGATTAGATTTTGACCTACCCTTTGAGGTTGCCAGATGTAACTAAATTCTGTTCTGGGTAAGTTGTTTAGGGGGAACAAAATGCATTGAGGTTTTTCTCATAGTTCAGAAGTAGTCCATTGGTTTGACACCAGATGTGTAACAGGTTGAGAAATTCATTAGCTACTTCTCTAGAAGATTGTACATGGGTTTTGGAAAAAAATTGCATTCATACTAAACTTATGATTGTATAAATAGTTAGCATGAACTATAAGTAGTTAATTATTGAAATATCTGGAGTGATAATAAAAATTATCTTGATTTGATACTGTAAAAATTTAATTTTCATAATGTAATGCAGACAAAATTTTTAATAATACAATAAATTAATGACCTGTATAACAGACAATAATGGAAATTAATTTTGAAAATGAGTAGACATTATGATCAACAGTTGTGATCATTGTCAATACTATCGCCAGACTTTTGTAAATCTTTACTTCAATAATGGTATTTTTGTGTTATTTGTATTACAGGTGTTAATAGTGTTCTTAAAATACTTTATGTTAAGTTATTAATCATAGTTCCAGACCAATGTAAAATGCATAACTCTTTCCACATTCTTGAAGCTTTTCGTGTCGTGCAATTTTCTGAATCATTGTTGATAGATAAACATATCTCGAAATGGAAGGATCTTAAGGCAGAGTCTGTTGGAATACTTATCTGGCCTAGATTTTGCAGATCTGTCTGCTGACTTGCACTCTTAAAGATATTCAATCAAAACTTATATGTAAAAATTATAACCTTGCTTGATTAAATTCATTAAATCTTGCATTCAATAACACCAATTTTCCATGATACCGTCACATCATCATGAAATAAACCAAATGCAGGTCTAATAAAGTATTTCTCACATCAAAGTAAAAACACTTTTTTTTGTTAAATGCATTTATGGTATGATTTATTATAGTTTCTTTTTGGTTTCTGTGATCATTAGTAAATATTTCAAATCTCCTCCCACATGTCTTCTATTTGTTAATCCGCATTTGCTAGGCAAGTGCAGTACAAGAATAGAATACATTGCGACACGAGAGGGGGGGGGGGGCAGAAAGCGTCCTCTGTTTTTATAAACGGTGTACGAGTGTCAGCAAAATATGTCAGTCGGAAAACGAATGAGATTAGTACGGTTCAGTTCGCGCTACAAAATGCCAGTCAGGAGTAGATTATCGAAAAGTCGTGGATGTCTGCCAAGTAACAAGTTGTGAGGGTAATCAAGTCCATGACAGAAATGTGCGACCTGCAACCATCTGAATCATGGACTCTACAATGTCCCGCCAACTTCATGCGACTCCAGACGCGTCCACAATTCTATCCACGGTTTGAATATGTCCGGACGTTTGAAAATGTTTATCTCCACAGATTTTCAATTCCAGTTATTATTATCTCTCTCTATATAAAAATGAATGTATGTGTGCAAAAACGGCCGATAATAGCGTCGATTAATTACTTTTAGGGGTCTATGTCATTAAGACATATCTATCCAGATGTTTTTAGTGTACAATTTCAAACCAATAAAGGAGGTGGAGGGCCATTACATAAAAAAAGCGCGAAATAACCGAGATTGGTGTCAAATCCAGGCTTGTAGATGTACGGGCACTAACCATACTAGTTAATGTGTAGCTCAACCGCTAGGAGTGGAGGTGACAGGAAAATTGTTTACAATCTTAAATGTGTAGACCAATTTCTACCAAACTTTATGCACATGTTACTTACGACCCAGGAACAAACACTGAGCCGCTTCTTGGGGGTGGGGTTGGAATTTAAAAACATTCATAATCGGCTATTAATTGGCGTCAAATAAAAAGTTGTCGCTTTATTTGATAGTTATTCTAGTATTTATAAGTTTCTAATTTGAACTCCAAAAGGCAAAGGAGGGAAGTAACATTATCGTACAGGTGGTGGTGGCAGGGGTTTACATGAAAAAAGACCGATATTAGTGTCGATTCAGGGGTTATAGGAGTCGCTGAGTTTAATTCTCGCATTAACCACGGTGGTTAATGTTATGGTATGGTTCAGTTCGTAGAGGTGGATTTTGTTGACAAAAAGTTACCCGGAGTAGTTTTGGCCGTCTTAAGTTACCGGGGAAATTTTTGTTTTTATTAGGGTACCAGCTATATTTTGGTCTCTATTTAGTTAAATGTTGTATTTCTTTACTCCTTTAAGATATCGGGAGTAGTTTTAGACTTTATTAAGTTAGCCAGAATTTTTTAGTGTTTTAATTTGTCGTTATTCAACACTTTTATTTAATTTTATGTAGTAGGAGAATGTCCGAATTCGGTCAGTCATTATCCTGGTTTATTTGAAGTTATATGCCGAGGGGTAGGTCTGGAAAGGGAATATAAATGGGCATCTGGCGCTATTGATGCCGGTTATATGATATGCTTACCTAGAGGTTTTAGTGTCGAATTCCTTCTCCGGGCTAATTTAACTAAATACCCGGGCAACATCGAGCTCGCATTTAGTTTAATATACAAGTGAGAACATACCTCGTCCATATTCTGAACCAACTGGTTGATTTGAGTGATAAAGAGTCATTCAGGTTGGTTAAATTTATGATATCTCTGAGATTGTTTAATGAATCGAATTTCCCGTTTTCAATATTTATTCAATGCAATGTTAAACGTTTTATTCAATTTATTTTGTCGATATATTTATATATTTTATCTTAAGTTTTTCCTTCATATAATAAATCCTCAATTATATTATATTGTAATAATAAGACAGCATTACGTGTAAAATACAGTAAGATAGAGGACGTGAATAATGTCCTTGAAAGGTCGTCAATCTAGCAAATGTGAATAGGACTCGCTGTAATGTGTAAATTGGTTAACCAAACTGGACATAAAAACCTTTTAGCGTTCATTAATAAACACTAGGTATTTCCCCCCCGAGTGTTGCTGCTATATATAAGCCTCTCTGTGTTGCATGAGAACTATTAGAAGCAGGTTACGATACAAAGGATTACTAAAGGTTTTCAAAAATGAAGATGATATTGGTAAGTAGTTTGAAATATACTTGTTGCTCCGATTTTCATTATTTAAGTCAGTATTAATTGGCGCCCGGAGTATGGAACTTTCTAAGATGAATTGTAGACGTACCTTATTGTTCAACAGTTTTACAGAAAACCCCCAATTTTCAGACTCAATATATTTATTGATTTAAATTTCTTCTGGTGCGTCCGATCGTGTTGATCGTTATATATTGTAATAATTAAAGGGCAATTAAGAGTTAAGAATTATAAACTGTTGAACTGAATTGTTATCGGCAAACACACAAAGATTCAATAATGAACGATAATATGAGCAGGCAAGGTATTGTTTGGACCTGGCGCGCGTAATTTGGTGGAGTGAGCAGTCAGCTACGAGACATTGCTGAGTAGGGAATAAATTAAAATTTGGCAGTCTGCATTCAGAGGCGACAGAAATTAGTTGTATTAGGAATAGTCGAGAGGATGTAAAACATTAATAAGTAAAGTAGAAGCAGGCAGCAGTAAAAATGGCAGACAGTGTTTGTAAGCTAAATCAACGGGATTATTATTGAAAAGCAAAGTTGGACGGAATTATTCCAGATATTCACTCAGAAAAGTCTCTGAGTATTACTCCAAATTATACGGATAATCGACGAGGAGGAATTCTGCGAGGTGCCGCCAATAGTAATAAGTCCAATAGTCAAAATAGTGTAAATTCAGTGTAATATGGCATGTTCGTAATATTGTTTGAAGTGAAAGTGTGATGCTGAATCTTTCCAATTGCCCTGGTACCAATACAAACAGTGAGTAAAAAAAGGAAACATTTAAATTAAATTTGTAAACGTTAATATTAAAGGTAGAATATCGTCAGATTTCGATTTTATTAAAATAATCATCAACAGTAAATTAATTGTTTCAAAGGGAAATAAATGTTATTTATTTAAAAGGCCCAGTAAAGCCCCGGAGATAAGGAGAAAATTTCAGTTATTTATAATAAAATTGTTGTAAAGATCGACGAGTAATTTGTTTTGTAAATGTAATTCTGCGATTTCCCCAATTCGTTAAGTTATACTTCAGGAACGTTTTCGGTGTCGCTGAATTTGATGGTGCTATTCCTAAATTTTTAAGAGTCTAATTTCAACTCCACACCACAGGTAGTGGTTGAAGGGGTTTACATAAAAAGTAATGCAAAAAAGACCGAGATTGGTGTCGACTACTGGCTTTATTTCACGAATTAACCATGGTGATTAATGAAATTTTGTTCCTCGTCATTAGGTGGTTGTGGTTTGCAAAAAGTCACCCGGAATAGTTTTGACCGTCTTAAGGTACCATATGTATGTTTTTTATTTTCTTAAGCAATATTTTGGTCTCTGTGTAGTGAAAGGTTGCATTTTTATAGTCCTTCAAGGTACCGGAAGTATTTTTAGACTTTATTAATTTAGAGAGTATTTTTCACTTTTGATTCGGCGTAACCGTTTTAGTTGATGTAGTTAGAGACGTTCCGAGTTGTTAAAGAACCGTCAGTCATCAAACTGGTTTATTTGAAGTTAGATGCAGAGTGGTTAGGTCGGGAAGGGGAACGCAAATAGGTAAAAGTTCCAAACATTGAAGCTTTTGATGCTGGTTAAATGAAATGTTTACCGATATATTAGTTACGAATCAATTCCTTCTCCGGACTAATTTAAAAAAATACCCGGGCAACGCCTGCCACTCAACTAGTCATCTATAAAACTCACTATAGAACTGTAAAACGTTTGTTTATTTACAGTTTTATCATACTGATAAAACATATTATTCAATAAGTGCTTTGTATATCATTATAAGCAACAAGATAGGAAGCTCTAGCATAAATTAAAATAAATATTTTGAGACTGAAAGTTGTTATTTTTCTGTAAATTATTGAACAGTTATTAATCAGTCTAAAGTAAATCGAAGAAACAATGCTGTGTTATTATATTTTTCTCCGAAGGCCAAATATTCTGCTGAATTTTAATATGAAGGTGTTTAATAGTGTGTTGAATTCTCTAACTTTAAACATTGTAATCAAATTATACGTATATATTGTAATAAACAATAATAATAGTAATTGAAATGATTTTATTGTCCACGCGTTAAGGCATCAAAATGTGGTTATTCAATAATGAAGATAATTAATTAATTTGAACTAATAATTAAAAATTATCTAATGAAAGGAGCATGAAATAATAACATTTATTATTAATTTAATTAAACAATAAGTTTATTATACACAACTACTTTGTCATACAAAACAAATTACTTCCTGAGATTACAACAATTTTATACCAAAAAAATATACTTTTTTTCTTACCTCAGGGTGTTTATTGAGCCTTTTAAATAAAGAACAATTAATTTTACAATTTACTACTGACAAATATTTTTTAATAAACTCTCGAAATGTAATCGAACGTTTACAATTTTAATTTTACGTGATTCATTTTTACTCACTGTTTTTACCGGTACCAGGGCAATTGTAAAGATTCTGCAACGCACTTTCACCTCGAACACTTATGAACAGGCCATATAACACTGAATTTATTTATTATTGTTGGCAAACACTTAAAACTTTTGATCTCTGCCAATTATTTGGAACTTGCGACGGAAACTGGAGACTTCTACCACAAAATCATCAGCCTCTGCTTGCAGACTGGTAACACAACTCAATGCTCTCGCTTCTGATTTCCAACTCAATTTATTTTAGTTCCGTCCTCGACTGAAATCCTTCGCCAATTGCTCAATTTAATTATACTGTACTCCACAGTGTCTCGTAGCTGACTGACAAATTTTAATTCCTTCCATACTCAGCAAGGTCTCGTGGCTTACTGCCCACTCCATCCTTCGGGCAAAGTCCAACAATGTCTTCCTGTTCAATATTCTCGACCATTATTGTATCTCTGTGTGTTCACCGGCAACAATTCAGTTTAATAGTTTCTAATTCTTAATTCTTAATTGCCCTTTTATGATTACAATATATATTTATATATATATATATATATGTATGTCAAAGTTAAAATTTATTTTTAGCATTTGATGTAAATTATTGTCAGATGTCGTTGATCGTGTTTGAACGAAAACCCAAAAAAGCCCTAAACTAAATCGCATTTCTAAAGATTTAGAAATTTTAAATAATAATAATTGAGACTTTTAGAGAGTACGTTATTGTTTTTAAGAATTGTAAAAAACCGCTGGTTGATTTCGCAGGCAAAAAGGAAATAACGTCGTATAACCGTAAGAACGGTGGAGTTAAAACAGACTTTAAATAATAACTTAAATTTTAATTAGAAACTAATTTATTATCAGAAGTTAAAGAACTAATGTGGCTATTTCAACTAAATTTCTAAACTCATTTGTCAACAGTCAGAAAAAATAAATACATTTCATTATTAAAATTTATTCAAGTGGAAATATAACACTTCTGTTTTGAAAATTAATAATAAGATAAAATATCCGAATGCAGACAAGAGAAGTGGTGATATAAATACCATAACGATGCCTCATTCCAAATGTTTCCTCGTACTCTTCGTTATTACAAATTTCTACACCGTTTGTCCAAATTTTTATTTTATTAAATGTTCATCATTTACAGGTCTACTAATACTCTTTCCTTCTGGATTAAAAACCACAAAGACCCATTTAACACCTACAGCAAACATTGTCTAGTTTACAAAATCTCTTCCTCTATTTGTAATTCCTGCTACATAGGGCAAACGAAACTTTCACTTAATACTCGTATCAAGGAATATTTGTCTAATATCAAACTTCACAACGATAAACAATCTGTAGTCTCCAAAAATATCATCAATTCGAAACATTCATTTCATTGGCAAAATGCTAAGGTTTTAGACGTTGACGCCAAGTACAATACCAGACTCATATCAGAGATTCTTCATTTTATATCCAACATCACAGCAATTAACGTACAAACAGATACTATGAAACTCAATAATGGCTGCGATCCCTTATTGTTACGCTAAACCTTCTGCTTTCCCACTGTCGTTGCGTTTACTTAGCTTTTGAGATTGTCAACTGAACTGTGCAGTTGTGTCGCTCTAGGCTCGTGTGTTTTCATTTTTCTTAGCACCTGAAGAAGCGAACAAGGTTTCCAGAATTGTTGTATGGTAACATCACTTCTTTTGTCTGTGGTTGACTAATTTATTCAATTATTAAAAGTTATACAAGTGCTGAGAAATCTCAAAAAAATTGATCACTGTGATGGACGACTTCGTAGATTCCTTTCCTTCACCATCGTGCCCCACACTCGTTAAAATTGAAGGTTTCAGGGAAGGAACTTTGGAAAAAATCTTCAAGTCCTGGCTTCCATTTCCGGTCCGGTCGACATTTTTCCATTTATATTCCTTAAATTATCTTAACTATGGCTTGAAGCTCATAATTGACTTTCTTCGATATCTTTGAATACAAATCATTCTTCCATCTTCGACTTATTTCCAGTAACCGCATAAATAATTAAAAATCTAAACAAATAATCGTCAGCAAACTTTAAAACTTGAAAATAGAAGATCTAACAAAAAGTCTGGCAACTTTCAGAGCATTAGAAGTTAATTACTAGAAGTGTTTGTTGATCATGGGAAGCAATCAGTTAACTTTCTTTGAAATCCTTTTAACCATGTAATTATTAACGCTTTTGTTTTTCCAGTTGCTGTTTTTATCAGCGATTTACGTGGCACGTTCAGCAGTTTTGGATGAAGTCTTACCCGCCCAATCAGAAACACTAGTGTCCACGCCTGAAGACTCGACAGTAGAATCAACGGAAACAACAGAAACAGTGGAACCAACAGTACCCTCTGGAGGGGACCTGCCTGAAGATCTGGAGCCTGCTGGGAGTTATTATCCTGGATGGGGAGGCGGTGGATGGGGGGGCGGTAGATGGGGAGGCGGTGGATGGGGTGGTAGATGGGGAGGCGGCTGGGGTGGCGGCTGGGGCTGGCGACGCCCATACTATGGTTGGGGATTCCGACCATGGAGACCATGGGGATGGTGGTGATTATTATTAACATACTTAACCTTCTGCTGTACACGATCAAATGTATTTTATAATTAAACGCCTTAATCAAACATAATATTGTTTTAATCCCGGTGTTCAGTATAGTTCTATGGTTGGTTACAAATGATTTCCGTTGTGGCGCAGTATTTCGTAAGATTTCTCGGAGCAGGAAAGCGTCTGGTGTCGGGACTGTTTCCTTTGTTTACCGGGACACAACTAATTATCTTGAGCCGTTTGTTTGGAGAAAAAGAGTCTGGTCGCTTTGTGTAGAAGAAGTCGGCCACGTCAGAATATTCTAGTTATCTGTAAAGGCCATTCACGTTTCTAA
This sequence comes from Zhengitettix transpicula, assembly GCA_037074705.1. Classification (NCBI taxonomy): domain Eukaryota; kingdom Metazoa; phylum Arthropoda; class Insecta; order Orthoptera; family Tetrigidae; genus Zhengitettix; species Zhengitettix transpicula. The sequence continues at coordinate 115,653,147 of CM073592.1, read as the reverse complement.
AGAATAAAGATCAATATACTGTGACGACTTAATTCAGAGGAAGTCCATTATGTAACGCATTAATTGAGAGCCCTCACGGTATTTGACATTATGTCATTTATTTCAGAGGATGGGCGCCATTAACGACAACATTGATTATCATTAAAAAAGAAAAGTTTTAATTACAGTTATTAGAGATTACAATGCAATTAATACATCTGAAAATATTTAGTTAAGTATTAGAGCTTAACTCCTGGTTTCCCGTTTCTACATTCACCAAAAGCTCATTTTGCGGTTGTGTCGTTATCAGGGCTCTTGCGTTTTTAAACACCGAACGAAAGCAACAAGGGTTGCGGAAACGATGTGTGGTATTTATGTTATAACACGTTTATAATTTGAACATTTAATTTGTATTCATAAGTACGCCATCTTTAGGATTACCATTATTAATTTTACTGTTTATTGTAGGATATTTTAATCGGCTTTCTGTATATTTCCATCTTGATGGATAATCTTCGTGTTTGTTACAAATAGGTATAAATAACACTACGGGATGTTGTCATCGAGTAGCTTTAATGTTAATATTTTAATTATTATTTACTATTTTTTTCAGTTCATTTTATGTAATATGATTTGGTTCCTAATTAGTATTATTTAATATATTATTATGATTTATAATAAGCCTTTTTCATAATATTTTCAGAAAGAAAGCAATTCTTTAAATTTGTGTCCATATGAACTCTGACTTCCATCAGGAATATATATTATCTCTTAACTGTCATGCTTTAGAGATTAAATTTTTTGCTACGTTAATAATAATGTGGCGGGGAGTATTTGAAAAATAATTTAATGCAAAAAATAAATATTTGAATACATAATTTTTTGTTAACGTTCCACCAGAAATGATGGGATAAATTCAATATAAATGAAAATGGATGAAAATATAAAACATCTGCGTTAGATAAGCGCCATTTAGATAAGGAAGTAGTAATTAACAGAAAAAACTTACAGTAATTATTACACGACGTTTGAATCACCTGACGAAAGCAACAAGGAATACATAAACGTCGTGTGGTATTTATTTTATCTCTTAATTTTGCATAAATATATTTGTTGTAGTATTGAAGTTTCGGGCCCCAAGTTATTTTTTCCACGTAAATAACTTAACTTGTAAGATTTTTATATTTTATTCAACGAACTTGAAACAGATTCCTCAGGCGCGGTTTGAACTACTCAACATGTGGCTATACTAGAATTTTTAAGAGCATATGCTCCCTTCCGCTCTCGACGTGGAACTGCACTTTCAAGGCAACGAGAATAAAGTTCGCTCGCCTCAATTGTTAAGAGCTCAACAATACAAACACACAAGATTACGCATATATCAACGGACACTCCCGCTGATATACATATATATATATATATATATATATATATTGTAATAAACAAACACGGGTCGAAATAAAAAAAATGAAAAAATTTATATTTCTTTAACAAGCAAACAATTTATTTATCAAAATTATCATTTATACAAATTAATATTATAAAAAGATCTCTTTCTCTCATGGGTCTTTACTGGGTTTGATAACGGACAGAACACTTAAATAATCAAAGAACCCAACATTTATCTTTAAATTAAACAGAAATATTTAATCGTCTAGACATCGACGAAACTTATTAACGAACTTAATCTACCAGATTGATTCTAAATTTAAAAGAGTTTATTTTATTAACACAAAATAAAATAACGATATCTGACTGTATCTTTTAATTCCGTTTACACATATTAATACCATGAAATTTCAACTCACGATTACTCAGGAACATTTGGCTCGTTCATTACACACACACTTTATAGACTGGACGTTTAAACACACTGACTCTAACACATATTATTGGTTCGACGATAACTGATTCTCCATACTCGGTGAAGGACATCCCAGTTGCTCGTGCTGAAACTACTCGAGGCTGGATGCTGTGTCCTGGTATCCTACCATCGAAGACAGTGGTCAAATTTTGATATTACTACAGATTGAACTTCTGCATATGAAAATGTTTATAGTTGAATAATTTTCTATTTCTCTCGCAGGCTGCATTCTTTCTCCATACTGGGTGCTCACAGCTCCCCCTCCGCTCTGACACTCAACTCCAACTCCTCGACTCCAATTCCTCGACTGACCAACAAATTCCTATCCTCCCTTTATATATATGACCACCCCTTCTATCTTCTACTTTGTTCCAAAACTACGTCGCAATTGCATTGACAGTTTCTCCATTACTCCGAGATTTACAGCCTGCTGCTGCTCCCCCAGCTGGTAAAATATCTAGCCGTTCCGTCTTGTCACATCGAGACAGGACCCGTAATTACTTTGCACTTGCATTCTAACTCCCACATATGCGCTGTTCGGAAATTCTTCTGACCGCTTTGATCCCAAGTCAACATGTTAATGGTCAAGCCCATTAACCAGACACAATGCCTTTCCTAAACCGATACATCTTGCGACCGCGCGTGTCCCGAAACAATGCATTACAATATATATATATATATATATATATATATATATATATATATATATATTGCCGGGCACGTTGAGGCACCACATTATGTAATGATCAGAAGTATTATATAAACAAAATACCTACACGTTATAGACAAAAAAAAATTATGCGGTATTCAAAATAATAAAATAATAAAGGAAGGAAATCGAAATTAAACATTAACTTTTTAAAAGGATCACAAAAAAAATATTTACTTTACAAATTTAGTTGATTTTACATTTTAATATTAATGCCTCAGCTTTTATGAGAAATCTGAATTTCAGGGCCGCTTATAGGGCCTTTAATAACGACAGTAGAAAAAAATGAATTTTAATTTACAATAACAAAAAAAACTACTACTAATCTGAAACGTTATATAATTCTAGTAAAGTTATCGAAATCTGATGGCAATTGATATTTACTTATGTTTACAGATGAAAATTTGTTTTACTTACATACCATTTTGTTTGAGCTGCTCAGGTTTGTGCATACGTGATTTGTTTAAATTTTTTTATCTAGAACACACTGACAGGCCATTGCAGTGATTATTATTTTTTTACTGTTAACATTCTGCTCTCTTCCATATACACACACTTCACTGAATATAAGTGAGTAACTGTTCACGTTCTGCTCTCTCTGAATATCTGATTAAAAACTTCTTACATTCTGCTTTCTCAATATCTGACAACCACTGGGAACTGGACTCCACTAAAGTTCTGAACGTCTATATATGTATTTTTGACAATACCTCGTAGCAACCAGTATCGGCTCTGCATTCTCGCCAAACAATACAGTTAGTTAATAAGAAGGATTATTAATTATTTTCAATACAGTTATTTACACAGCCATGGCCAACAATCAAAGAATCAATTAATTAATTAATTACATATTTGTAATCTCTAAATATATATATTGTAATGATTAAAGGGAACTAATTAAGTAATTAAATTGCCCCAAGTTGTGGAAACCAAAATGTAATGATTGAAAAGATGGGCTTTAATTAAAAAAATATTAATTATTAAAAACAAATTTATTCATTAAAAGTACAAATTATTTGCCCTTCCTTAGTACGCCACATTTAATCAAAACTTACAAATCAATTAGTTATTCTTTTTAATTTGTGGCATTCAAAGAAAATAGAAACTTTTATATTCTACAAACAAATCAATCTCAATAACTCTATTATTTTGATTTGTTCTTACAACTTTCTTTCTGGTACCAGATTTAACGTTTACAGAGCGTGGGCAATCACTTCACTAAAAAGGCCATTATTCACAGACTCTACACTTGAACAAAACACACGGTTCAATATTTTCACAGCTTCAAAAAAAAAGGATCCCTCGTACGGACCGAAGATGTTTCGCCCGCGGCCACCAGTCAATTAGCCAGTATTATCGCCAACGATACTGGTCAGTGTTAATGTGACCCCAATACAGATCACAAATAGTTGGACCGTAGTCACCAGTCTATTCAAAAATGTTCCAGAAACTGCAACGAACACCAAATGAAAGAGTTCAATTCTTTTAAACATCCAATCTCGCAGGATTGCAACTTTTTCCTCTCGCCCCAAAGCTGCCTCTCTCCTCGACGATCACCAAATGACTATGATCCTTCGCCAACGTGTCACTAACTGACCTCCGTACAACTCTCGTAGTTCTCACACTCCTATTCCCTCTCGCTCGCAGTTCTCACGCTTGCAGTTCCCACCAAATCTCGGTGACAAAGAAGCCCGCCGTCACTGTCATTCTTTGAGATTGGTGTCGCCAAAGAAATCATTGTAAAATCAACAAATAATGGCCTCCTTAATTAGTATTACTATATATATATATGTATATGTGTGTGTTTGTGTGTGAGTGAGTGAGAGAGAGAGAGAAACTACAGGCCTTTTTATGTGTCCAAAAATATTATAGTCATTCGTTAAAATTAGTTTTAAAATATGAAATATGTCGCAAAAAATTATAGATACTGCTCAAATATTCATATTAATGGAGTTATTATTCAATTTTATGTTTCATTTCGGATATTAGACTAGCAGACGGGTTACTTTTGGTTTTGTCAACAAATTTGATGTCTGCAGTTGGCGTGGCAAAGGAATTTGAGGGCCGGGCAATGGTTTCTCTGGGAAGCACCAGATCTAGAAATCGGAGACTGTCGTTTGGAAAAAATCGCGGAAATAGGATTCGCGAAAGCTATTCTGAGATAGTCAAGGAGAAAGGAAATTAGCTAGACTGAGTTTGTGAAGGAGAAAGATCGAGCCGGAGAAGCAGTGTGAGAAATGTTGAACCAGTTAGAGGAGGATAAAGATTGAGTCTGAATAGCAGCGTGAGAAATGTTGAGCTGAGTTAATCAGTGACAAATATTGATTCTGGATCGCGTGAAGGAGCCACCTCGACGGTTACCTGCCACGCTGTACCTGCCGAGCCCTCGTCGCAACCAAATTATCAGACAACACGATAAGCCGATAACGGAATAATAAACCGTACATAGTGTACCCCGGGTCAGAGCTGAAACATCAATGACCCGCCACACCCTGTTCTTAGAAATTCTCATGCGCTGAGCCAAGCGTTTTAAATTTTTATTGAAACTGAAACACTATATTAAAGTAACCTTTAAATCCAATTATATTGTAAATTAATTTGTAAACCCCAAAAAGACATATATACCGTCGTAATCAATCCTATGATCCTTAGAAGAAATATTTTTTTGTGTTGACAGAATGTTAGTCTGATGTTAGCACGATGTTCTTTTAGACAAGTAGGTCCTGTATAAAATGGCACCACAGTTTGCATCTGAAATTTTATAGAACACGAAATGTGTATATTAATATACAAATAAGGAATATTAGAGGATTTATAAATGATGCTGAAAATAATATATTTGATGTAATTTTAATGGAACTGTGATTAAAATGATAGAAAAATAGAAATGATTGTTTCACATGTAACAAGTTTGCGTTTAGAAAAGGTAAGCCTCCTAATTCTCTTGCAGACATTGAAACTGATGAAGAAGAATGAAGAAGAATTCGCCAAAAAAATTTATTTTCATACGTACATTATATAAAATTACAACAGACCATGCATTTTAAAATTTATTCAAAATACTTTCATATAATAGTAAATTAAATAATTTTTGGAACCTTATTATTGAAAATCTTAGAAGAGTATACAATCAAATTTATCAGAATATTCACCCTTATGGATAAAATTTTAGATTATTCTTTTCATTTTTTTCAACTATCGTTCATCTGATTAATTTCGAATTTGGGACGAAATGTAGCGTTCTTATACTTTTCTAATTGCATTGTCAATGATTAAGGCTTTTTTAACTATTTGGCCATTTTATATTCTTATTGAGTTATTATACGATAGTTAAGTATCAATATATTTACTTTGATTTATATTAATTAATTGATTTATTTTTTATTATTCTTTATTGACAAATTTTTATAATAGAAAGACGCAACCTATTCACACGTTGTCTTAAATACTTTGTTGTGTATGCGTCACAAAACGTTCGAAATTACCCAACACAATTATCTCGCCGCAGCAGCAATTTTCATCTCATATTCTCCATGCAGGAAACCCATTCCCAACAGCAGAACCAAGGGACGTCTACTATTGTGGAGAAGAAGCGCGCCGCCCAATTATTAAATAAATTACTTTATTTGAATCTACGCACAAGCCAGCAGCAAGTCGGGCATTGGAATTTCTGCTGCTAACATTTTGGCGCCGCCGTGTCGGGAAGACAGGATGCATACACGTCAAAATACAAGTCGAAGGCATTGACAGTGTCTCTTGAGAAAATTTCAACCGAGTGGACGTTAACACTGAATATTCCGTAGGGCGCCGGTCTGGGGCATGATACAGTATTGAGGTTTGATATATATGTGTTATCCTACTTTTATCCATTATTTATCCAACTTTATAAAAAATACGATCAACATTTTTGATGTTGTTTGTAGATAGATAGATAATTTATTTTCCATCAGCCCATATATGAGGAAATAGGATTCGTCACAAATATTACATAAGTACATACATAATAAATAAGTTTCTAAATACAATAGACAAATTACATATAAAATTAAAGAATAATGGGAGAACTGGACACACTATTTACATATCGGCAATTTTGTTGACAAGGCAGTTCAGCGAATGTGAGACCGATTAAAAAACTCGTGTACGAAGTAATAAGTTACATTTACAATTAACGTTTTACATTCCTTGACGAATTAGTTGTACTTGTTGATGTTCTTTACATGTTGAGGAAGACTGTTAAATAGTGCGATACCGGAATAATGATCGCTAAAGTCGTAGAGACTGAGGCTGTGCTTGTCAGAACTGAGAACTGAACGGTTCCTCCATGATTATCACCGTTTCTTGCAAAAAGCTTCAAATTTTAGTATTTCTAATATGTAAGCTCTGGGTAGAGTTTCAGAATATGAAGTATTTTGAACAGGGGTCTGCAGCTTTATCTAGCATCGGAAACTGTTATAATTCTAATGGCTCGTTTTTGCAGTTTGAGAACTTCCGCGTTACCAGTTGGCAATACCGTAACACATATGTGAATGAAAGTAGGCAAAATAGGCTAGTGAAGAAGTTTTGGTATCAACTTGTTGCATCAACAGTCTCAATGAGTAACAAACAGAACTAAGTTTGCGCACAAGGCGATCAATGTGCAAGTTCCATTTTAATTTACCTTCGACCTGCAAGGGGAGGAAAGTCGCATGATCTGAGATCGTATCTGTTACGATGTTGTTGGTTTCTGTTGTAAAACGAACTAACTTAGTTTTCTGTACATTGAGCGTTAATTTATTGGCTGCGAACCAAGTATTTAGGTTTCTAGATGCAATTTCAATCTCCGCATTGAGATTATTTAAATCAATGTCCGTAATTAACAAATTAGTGTCATCTGCGTATGACAGGTTTTATAGGTTACCTATATTCTGGAAGATGATTACTATACAAATGAAAGAGCAGTGGACCTAACATTGAGCCCTGAGGCACGCCACAAGCAATGCCTGACAAGTGCACCTCACCAGCTTTGTTTTGTAAAAGGCTACCTTCTGTTTTCGATTTTTGAGATAAGATTCAAAGAGTGCTAAAGCATTGCCTCTGTTCCCATAATATTCTAATTTTTGGAGGAATATTCTGTGATCTACGAGATCAAATGCCTCCGAAAGATCGGCAAAAATTCCGTCTACTTTGAGGTTTCATCAAGGAAATTTTGTATACTTCGAATGAACACGTCGATTTTTGTTTGAGGAAGCCATGTTGAGCGGGAACAATTACTTTATACTTCGTCAAGAATTCCAGCAACTTTTTGTGTATAATTATTTCTAGAATTTTTGAAAATATCGGAAGTAGGAAAGTGGGTCTTATTTTGATAGGTCGGTAGGACAACCCTTCTTCCAGCTTTAAGGGAGTCGCAGAAAAATGCTTGTAGAAAGACGCGTTGAATATGATTTGAAGGGGAGTAGCTATGACGTCGGCACAGTGATTCGCATCTTAGCTTGAGATGCCACATATATCCGCCGATTGGAAACATTTTAACTTCTTATTACGTTTATTATTTAGGTATTGGCAACCGGTTTAAGGAAAATGAAATTCTGAACAATTGATACAGCGATTTTGTAGCAGTTTAAAAATCACGACCTTCTGATGACTTATTGTTTGAAAATTGATCCGACACGTGAACAAAATATGAATTAAATATACCCGCAGCGCCTCTGTTGGTGCAAGTTTTACCATCGTCGACAAGCTTCATATCTGACACATTATGACTGAGATATTTTTAATCACCTCCCATGTTGCTTTTATTTTGTAATTTGAGTTTGCTATATATTCCGATGTATGTAATTTTTTAGCAGCTACAAGCACTTTAATGTAAATACGTCTATAAGATCGCAAGAAAGTCAAGAATAGTGACGTTGAATTAATCTTTTCCAATTTAATCATTTGGCAGAGCCTTTCTCGAGAAACTAGGATGCCTTTAGTAATCCAATTTGTTACTTTGGCATTTGGTCTATTCTTGAATTTAAGTGGAGCTGTCTCGTTGATAACTGATTAGAAGTATTTTAGTGTAGCGCGATAGTTTTATAATTGGTATATATATTTTATTTTAATGTAAGTAGATATTAGCAAGGGCTGAGAGCTTGTAAAGTTGGAATTTGACCAGGCGCCGCCGAGGCGGATAGATAATCCATTCGGACTGGACTTAGGCACGTAGTCTGTTGACCCTCGGAAGTTACCTGGACTGTCACACCGTGGGAAAAGTCTCACCAAAAACCCCAGAATTTAAATTAACACGTGACTGCCTGAACCAATCACATTTCTTGGTTTAGGAAAGATCGATTCAAAGATGATCGAGACCATCGATATTTTACATCCAGCGAAGGGGCAGTAAAGAAAGTGTAAAGAGGACTCCTCGACGAACCGTCTCCATGGACGGACGTACAGCCCCAAACTTGCAGTTTTCCAGAGGACACGGAGAGAACGAGGGTGCCACATGATCACGGCCAGAGATCAACGCGAGGTAACTGCCAAGTGTCTTAATCCTTGACGCACCTGAGGATTACCGCTACATTAGAAACTATCGAACATTCCTTTAGCATTCTTAGTTTTATTAACATCTATAATAAAATCCCATTGTATGGTCTGCAGTTTAAAATTAAATGTAAAAATTGTGTCTCGTGTTATATCGATCATACTAAAAGGTCTTTGATTACTATAAAACGACACAAAGCAAATTTTAGATTTACAAACTACAAACATAGCCACATAGCTAAAGATCGTTGAGAATTAAGTCAATTAAATCAATCGACTTCGAAATACCATCTACTTTAGATAATGAGTGCAATTATAAAAAATAAATTTATTTTCAATTTCATAAATATCTTACAGGATACGATTGGCCTTAACAACATCTATGAATTTTTACTACAGAATCTCTGACATGTTTTCATACCTTTGAATCTCAAAATTGCCCTACAACCTCATTTTATCTAGAACCTTTGTTTGACAAAGACCTATAAGCAAGTCAAACGTAACAACTTTAAATTCTTTAACAAAATAAAATTAAGGGCAAAGTTCTTAAAAAGGAACAATTTTCTTGATGGTTAACTTTCGAACTCCGAGTGTAGTAACCTTTTTTCTTATATCGCCGGAAATTGTGACATCTTTCAATGAGCTCCATCTACACACAATATTTAATGTGGCTTCTGACGACCAAAAGAGCTGAAGTATTATGTGTGGTTCGGAGCAGGTGACTGCACTTAGAGGACTTCAGAGGTCAGATCCGAAACGGAGTCGTTCGTGGAAGAGATTTGTTGGCGACTGCAGCAACGATCAAAGCATTTATCACAAGAAATTATTTCCAAGAATAGCGAATAAGTATCAAATGGTCACATTAGAAATTTTAACGTGGTTTTACGAGACCCTAAGACTACATCAGAGTTTAAATAATGAATTCTTCGTATAAAACCTAATTACAAGATAAAAATGTGCGATAATCAAAAAGTATTTATTCCACGCAAAAATCGGCCGATTATATGGTCTGAAAATGTCTACCCGAGCCCATCACCTCCCAAACCCGTCGCGTTATCCAGGTTCTCACAATTACACTCAGCGACATTGATAGTCTCTGAATTGATTCGAATCTCGGTTGTTTTGCGTTTTTTTATTTATCGTAGCTCCACCCCACCCCTAAGCTTGCTCCCCTCACAGGGGTTTAAATTATCCACAAACAGCATCGGTATAAATACTATCAAAGTAATTAACCCCAGGAAATAATTATTGCAAATATCGACCGTTTAACATGTTTGAAAATTTCCACCCCAACCACTACCGCTTCGGGGACTTAAACGGCAAGTTGAATGTCGTAATTAAACTCAGTGACAACTCTAACCCCGGATTCGACTCCAATCTCGATAGTTTCTGCTTTCTTTTTACGTAATGCCACTGATGCCTAAATATATTTATTCCAAGCAAAAATCGGCCGGTTATCATGTTTGAAAATTTCCCAGCCTACCCCCTCTTATCACCGCCATTTCCCACCCATCCCCGTGAGTTTCTCAGTTTGTTATAAATAGTCTCAGCGAAATTAATAACCCCGATTTGACTCGAATCTCGGTTGATTTGGCGTTAATTATGTGAAACGCCCTTCCACCCCTACACATAAGGGTGCTCCCGTCGCATGCCGAAAGGAGTTGAAATTATACACAAACAACATCAGTAGGAATACAATAAATATAATTAACCCTGAAAAATATTTATTGAACGCAAATATCTGCCGTGTTGTCAAGTACCAAAATTTTCACCCCGCTACCCCTGCATGTGAGGGGTAAATGCCAAGTTGAATGTCGTAATTAAATTCAGTGACATCTATAACCTTCGATTTGACTCCAATCTCGGTTGTATTCGCGTTTTTTACTGTAAAGTATCTCCACCCCAAACCCTAAGGGTGACCTTTTCCCAGGGCGTAGGGGATGAAAATTATATTCATATAACATCGGTAGAAACACAATCAATATCTTTGACCCATAAAAATATTTATCTGACTCAAATATTGGCGGTTTTAGCATGTTTAAATATTTCCACCCCCGTTTCTGGGGGTGGTAGACGCGTCTCACCCCGACAGTGTTTGCTTCCTGGTCGCAAAGAACACGTGTACGAAATTTGGTGAAATTTGCTTCACCGGTGTAGATATGTATAAGGAACGTACACATACAAACAAACGTGGACGGGGGTAGAAATTTTTAAACAATGTAACCAGCCGATTTTTGGGTGCAATAAATAGTTTTTGTTTAACTCTTGACAGCGAAGGTGGAAAATTTCAAGCATGTTCAAAGGGCGATATATTCCTCGAATGAAACTATTTAATGGTAAATAAGTTCAATCCCTTCGGAATAGGAGGTGATCAAATTTTCGGATAGGGGTCGAGTTGCGGCACATAAAAATAACGCCAGGGCTACCTAGATTCAAGTCAAGTCGGGGGTTATGGAAAACTAACATCTCGGGCAATGCCGGGCACCCAGCTAGTTATAAATAAAACAATTTTCTGTTAATTCTTGTTTTTAAATAAAATATTTTTTTTACGTAATTTGTATATTGCTTTCTTTTCTATCAGCCTGCGCAAATTAAATAATTTTAGAAATTGAATACTACAAGAGATGTAACGAAGTTGTTTGGAGTAAGAAAACCAAGAACAATGAGTATTGAGGATAAACATGGGATGTTAATATATGATGAGATAATAATATTGAAACGACGGAAGGAATATTTGGAGCATTCACTTTTGGAATGTTTAGCTCGCTCACCATTCGAGAAACTTTCTTGGCTGTTTCATTTAGAAAAACATTTAGTTTATTGTATGATTTTGGATATGTGCTAATTTCCTGATTTAACTCACGCACTATGTCGACCTGGCGGTTTTTGAACACTTGATTTGATTTCTTCTACAGGCGCATAAGTTTGATATTTACCTCCATGAAGTAACGTTTGCTGCGACAAAATTAGGGCACGTTGTTTTTCTATTGTGACTGCCTTGTTCAACGGCGTTAGAGGATCGATCTGCAAACTCTTTGAAAGCTCATGGCCCTCTACGCCCTCGACTACGCGACCACTAATAAATTCATCTTTCAGTCCACCAAACTCAGTTTTCCGCTAAAGCATACAAACTTACAACAAATTCTTTTACATTTCCATTTTCCTGCTGAAATCGTTCATTAAACACCACGCGTTTATTTGTATGGTTTCGTTTCACATTGAATTGATTGTAAAAAAGCAGCTATCACCTTATTATAGTTCTGCTTATCAGAGTGTGGCAATCAAAAGACTTTAAATAGCTCATCTGCCTGATTAATGTAATAGCAGGTTAACTTGATTTTGTTCTGGTTTGTTGTCCAATTCTGTAGCCAACCAAAATCTCTCGAATATTTTATTCCATTCTTGTGCTTTCCAGAAATCAAATATTCAGGTTCGTGCTATGCTATGATGAATTGTAGCCATTGTAACTGGAAACTTCATTTGTTATGTCCAGACAATATTCAAGACTGTCCCTAGTGCATTTAAGGTACAATTACCGCTGCCGTCATGCATGTATTTTTCAGTATTTGATTGATTATTTCAGTAGCATGACTCGATGAGAAACGTTGATAATATTTTTTATAAACACTAATTCAGGACAGCATACACAAATTTAAATAAAAATTACGAAGGAATTAAATAACCTGACCTTGAGGAAAGTCTTGTTTTTTTTATTTAAATATACTATCTGCGTGCCCGGCGTTGCCCTAGATGTCACTTATCGACCCCCTATTTGACTCTAATCTAGGTAGATTTTGCGTTATTTTTATATAACGCAACTCGACCCCTATCCCTAAATGTGTTCAGAAGGGGTTGAACTCATTGATTCTGAAATAGTTTCATTCGATGAATAATCGCCGTTTGAACATGTTAGAAAATTTCTACCCCGCTATTGTGAGTTAAACAAAAAGTATTTATTCCAAGCAAAAATCGGCTGGTTACATTGTTTGAAAATAACTACCCCCCCACACACACACACCCTCCCACCACGAACACCACCCCCGCGCGTTATCCAGTTTGTCACAATGAAACTCAGCGACACCCATAACCCCGGAATTGACTCGAATCTCGTTCTATTCACGCTATTTTCAAGTAACGCTCCACCAAACCCTACCCCTAAGCGTGGTGCCAATAGGGGTTAAAATTATGCATCGAAATATTTTGAACTTAAATGATACCGAAAAATATTTATTAGTCGCAAATATCGGCCGATTAACATGTTTGAAAATTTCCGCCGCGGTTCAGCCCCACATATGTGGGTTAAACTGTAAGTTGAATGTCATAATTAATCTTAGCTACATCAATAATCCCGGATTCGACTCCAATCTCGGTTTTTTGCGGTATTTTTATGTAATGCAACTCCACCTTACCATTAATGGTTCTCTCCTATTAAGCCGATAGGGGTCGTAATTATACATAGAATATATTTAAAAATATTATTAGTCATTAACCCCGCAAAATATTTATTTGACGCAAATATCGACAGGTTAACATTTTTGAACATTTTTACGTCCCCTCCCCCCTCACCACCACGCGTTACAAATTCAGCGACATCCATAATCCCGATTTGTCTCGAATCTGGGTTGTTTTCGGGTTATCTTCTTGTAACTCCACTCAACACATACCCGTACCTGTGCTCCGTTTCCATACCAACAGGAGTTGAAATTATACACAAAAAAAACGTAGAAATGCTATTAATCTAATTAATTGTAAAATAATTATTAAAAGCAAATATCGACCTCGGTTGCAGGTTTAAAAACTTCCAACCCCGACCACCCATGCCCCTAGGGGTTAAATTTCCAATTGAATGTCATAATTAAACTCAGTTTCACCCATAACCCTGGATTTGACTCTAGTCTCGGTTGTGTTCGCGTTATTTTCTTGTAACGCCCGTCCATCTCCACCCCTAAGGGTGCTCGTTTCCATGCTGTAGGGGGTTGAAATTATTCTCAGATAACATCGGTAGAAACACTATGAATCTATTTGACACTAAAAATATTTATCCGACTCAAATATCGGCTGTTTTTGTATGTTTGAATATTTCTATCCCTAGACGTGTCTCATCCCTACAGTGTTTGTTTCCTGGTAGCAAAGAACACGTGTACGAAATTTGGTGAAATTTTCTCCATCGGTGTAGATTTGTATAAGGAACATACAAACAAACATACACAAACAAACGCTCTGTTTATTTATTAGAAGATTATCATGTTTTTTTTTCTGCTAGCATTGACATTGATTCCTTCTCTTCTTTACGACATGGAATTTTAATTACGTGAATAACATTGTTTATAAATTTAAAGTATACATACGTCATAATTGAACGACTTTTCTGTTTTTTTAGTACTTAAGTTGACGTGCATGTATGGCACTTTAGGGCTAACATCAACAGCATTCATCGATACGCTTCACCATGGCTAAAGATTGTGATTGCATTGTGCATTAGGTCAGCAACCGTGAAGTTGGTTGGCAGCAGCTTTCCATTCTTCTCGTCTCTCCGCCTTCCTTTTCAGTTCGTAATATGAAGTACAATTCATGTATTTTATTATTTGTTTAACGTACTCCAGTCTGGGTCTTCCTCTACCATTCTTACCTTCTACTGCTCCCTCAATCATCTTCTTTAACAGTCCATTGTGACAAAGGATATGAGCTACCATCTGGTCTCGTCTTCTTTTTAGCTGTTTCATGAAGCATCTTCCTTCTCCTATTCTTCTGAATACTTCCTCGTTTGTAACAATGTCTCTCCAGGTGATTTTCATGATTCTCTTATAGCACCAGACTTCAAAAGCTCTTCCTTTCCCTTTCTCCTATAGTCCTGGATTCCATAGTAACTTTCCATACACTTGAACACCGAGAAATGTTGCTCATTATGCCAAGTTTTGTAAAAAAAAAACAGAATCTGAGTGGTATTAGAGAAGTTGAAGGGCGAATAAGAAAGTTGCCGTTGCTTCTATAGATATTGCGTTTCGGCAATCATTACTGCAAATTTTTAATCTACTGTAAACTGAGACAGCATGCACGCACATTATAGGACTGATAACAATGAAGTTAATAATGTTATTGGTTGTTTTGGGGAAAAAGTACTGTATATCAATGGTAAAATAATTGGTAATAGCAGAAATACATGCTCTACATAGTACTGCGTGGGACTTGTTAGCGGGAAAGTAAGTGAGTGTTGTGTCAAATGGAAAAATGTATTTCGAGCCGGTTAAAAGTATCCAATTTTTTTTAGTAACAGGCTACATGAGGGTAATCCACATGGTGGCAACTCCCCTTTAATTGCATAGGAAGGGATTTGAAGTGGGGAAAACGAAAGGGTAGAGGAAGGAAGCCAAAGGTTAACTAGGGCCCCCGGGTTATGATTTAAGGATCCTACCCGGCATTCGACTAAAAGTGCTGCAGGACAAACCCTAGAAAACCTGCATCAGGTAGGTCGGGGATTTGGTAATTCTCCCACGCCCTTCCGATGGCGGAAGAGGTGTTTGCTATGTGGACGCACCCTCGACCAGTTTAGGAGGCAGCTGCCCGACTGTTCCAATACGAACAGCAGACAACTCTTACCGTATGCCCAAGGTCTGCAATCCCGGAATGTACACCTCTCGAAACAGGTCGAGGTGCCTCGACTTGCGGTAATCTTAGTTCAAAACCCGAGAGAGAAGAAGGAATCTCCGAAGATCTCTCCAGAAAGGTTCTGCCTGCGAAGGCTTAGGTCATGTGAAGATTCCCTACGCTACTAGGCTGCGAAATATGCGCTCAGAACCTCAAGACGTGTTCCCACGTCAGTGTTGAAGAAAATTAAGGAAGAATGGTTTTACTAGAAGTATTTGAATGCGTTGATGAGCAGAGAGATTTTTACGCTGGTTTACTGACAATTCCTAAACCAAACGGTTATGTGAAATTATATAATTTTCCTAATAATTGAAAATGCATTAGGATGACTTGGGAAAGCAAATTATTTTTCGTAACTTGGTGCGAATAGCGGGTTTTGGCAAATTGATTTGAATAAATCGTCATAAATGTTAACTACTTTCATTACCCCATTTGGTCGCTTTAAATATAAACGTTTACCTTTTGGTACATCAGCGTCACCTCAGCTCTTTCCGAAACGAGTTCATCGGATTTTGGAAGGCACAGTGATGATTTTACAGAAAATGCACTTCCTGTGCAACTTGAGTAAAATATCTAAGTCATTCTATTGAAGAACTTGAGATTCACATAAACGGTAGCCGTAAAATACTTCAAAAGTTTGAAGTCTAATGGGTTTAAAATTCGTATGCAAACACACAATTTTAATGTACAAAAAACAAAAGAAATAATAATAAAAATATCCTGTTCGAAGAACAAACTTGACTATTTCACCTTAAGTCTTATCTCAGGGTCCCGTGGGGTAATGTCTCTCTCGTTAACTCTTCAAGCCAACGATTTTGCCACCTACACCATACCGTTTCTGATGGAGGCAAGATCAGCGGGATCCAGTGATGGGTTTTTGTTTGTCCTTTGTCGTCATCAAGCGACACATGAGCTTATCACATAGCACGCCATTCTCCCAGTTACATTCAAGACAAAAATTAATTAAATGGATCAAAAACTCTTCTCCCGCTATCGGAAGGGCGTGGGACAAGTACCCAATGCCTGACCTACCTGACGCAGGTTTTTCTTGGGTTTTCCCTACATCACTTTATGGCGAATGCCGGGTAGGATCCTTAAACTATAGCCCGGGGGCCCTAGTTAACCCTTGGCTACCTTCATCTACACTTCCGCATCCCCCCTTTCAAATCCCTTCCTATGCTATTAAAGGGAGTTGCCATCATGAGGATTACCCTTATGTAGCCTGTTACCCTAAAAAAAAATCTTCCTTGCCAAGAGGTAACAATGTCTAGTCCCGATGTTTATAATCCTAGCTTGATTAATTGTTAAAAATAAATCAACCTAAATAAAACTCTCACCAGAAATTTAACATCTAATCTGCATACTTAAAAATGCACTAATTCAAATTTATTGACAAAGTATTCTGTCGCAAAATTAAAAGAAAAATACTGATCACAGCGGTATAGAATGTCCGCTCGCGGCCCGCGATATCAGTACACATGCTGGTTTACTGCACGTAAAAAAATGTAAGGATAAAAAATTATTAAAACACACAAAACAAACTAAATTTGGAAAACTGTGGCTGGCGTCAAATAACATGGCACATGGGGAGCGTTAATTATTTAGCACTTTTCAGTCCCCACTTAGCAACTAAGTGATCTCAGTCCAAAAAAAATCAGTTTAGTTGAGGTCCAGAACAAGATAAGTCCTTTATCGACATCAAGCTAGAATTGATAAAGATTCCAACTTTATCCGTCTTCGATCCGACTCGAGAGATTTACCGCCGATTGCTGTCGCGGCAGTATTAAAGCAAAAAGATGATAATGTTTATAATCCGATTACTTACGCGTCGAAAACCTTCACTAAAGCTGATCAGAACTGGGCAAAATTTGAGAAAGGAGCTATGCAGTCTCATGTGTCCGAGAGAGATTTCAAAATTTTACTACAAGCTTGGTCCCAATTATTTTCAACTAAACCACTGGATGAATTAACTACGAAATGAGATTACGCTCGGTGCAATATCAGTATACAATTCGCCTCATTGTGTTGAAGTTCAGCGAAATGATTCCACGTGCAGTCAATCTATCAATTAGAGTACTCATGGATGGCCAGCAAAAAATAATTTATTATCTAATGTGATATCGTGCTGAACTTGAAGCTGAGAACGGTCTTTTCATTACAGCTGAAAGGATTATTATTCCCAAGTCATTACGAGAAAACATCTTAAATATCCAAGAGGGTGTAGTGTACACAAGTGTGAAAATTAATTGGGGTTCCTTTTGTTTAATTATATATGTACTTTAATTTATTTTACGAAAGAAAATATCAGGAGCAGTTAATATTCTCGGCTTGAGTCTGCTCGCTTCTCAGGTACTCACAGCAACGAAAACCGCCTCACCGCGGCATCCCTTTGTACAGATTAAAATATTGTCTCTTACAAAAACAATACTCTTAAACATTTTAATATGCTCTGCAAAATACAAATTCTCCCCGACGTAGCCAATCGTTATTCTCATCCTCTGCGACAACGGTTCAGACGGTATACAGCCAGGAAAATGGTTGTATTTTCGGTTTCTCAACGTAGCTTTAAAACCAGATCATACGAGGGTGGTATGAAAAGTTTCCGACCTCAACGTGAAGATGGCAGCACAAGTAAACATAAACTAGTGAATTTCGTTGTTCATCTGTTGACAGTTACTCACCAAAGTTTCAGCCATTTTGGACGCGCAGTTGTTATGTAGCAGTCGTTTGAGTGAGTTGATGTGAGTGTTTTTGTGAAAATGGAGAAAATCGAGTATCGAGCTGTTATTAAATATTTGTTTTTGAAAGGCAATACGCCCACACAAATCAAAGATGAGTTGGATTCTGTGTATGGGGACACTGCACCATCATTTACCACAGTGAAATTTTGGGCAGCTGAATTTAAACGTGGCCGTAAGTGTTTGGGAGACGATGAACGTTGGGGACGTCCAAAAAATACAACTACCGGCGAAAACATCGCCAAAGTTCACCAAACGGTGCTACACGACCGCCGAATTAAAGTGAGAGAGATAGCAGAGGTCATGAACATGTCTAAAGAACGTGTTTGCCAGATATTAAATCAACATTTAGGCATGAGAAAGCTGTCCGCGCGTTGGGTGACGCGTTTGCTTACGTTAGACCAAAAACGTGTTCGAATGAACAATTGCAACGCTCTGTTGGCGAAGTTTAGGCGCAATAAATCCGAGTTTTGGCGCCGATTAATTACTGTAGACTTGCATACATCATTATACGCCCGAAACAAAAATACAGTCGAAACAGTGGACTGCAAAGGGGGAACTGGCTCCAAAAAAAGAAAAAACTGCTTTTTCGGCTGGGAAAGTGATGGCGACTGATTTTTGGGGACTCAAGGAGTTATTTTAATCAATTATCTTCAAAAAGGAAAAACCATTACAGGAGCATCATTAGTTGACAAGCTGAAGGCAGAATTTGCGGAAAAAGAAAATCCTGTTTCACCAAGACAACGCACCGTCTCACACCTCAGCGGTTGCCATGGCGAAAATCCACGAATTACGGTTTGAACTGCTTGGCCACCCGCCTTACTCACCAGATCTTCTTCTTGTTCCCTTATCTAAAAATTGCGCTCGGAGGACAGAGATTTTCGTCAAATGAAGAGGATATCATCTTCGTGAACACTTATTTTGCAGAGAAAAACGCCGAGTATTTTTTGGACGAGTTACAGAGATGGGAGCATCGCTGGGAGAAGTGTGTAGAGTTACAAGGAAACTAGGTTGAAAAATAAAAAATATAAATTCAAATAAATATCTTCTATCATTGTTGGGTCGGAAACTTTTCAGACCACCCTCGTACTTCCCTTCCTTATTTCTTATAGTTTTTTCGGCTGAGAAAAATATGACGACTGTTTTTTGGGCTAGTCATGGAGTTATTTTTATATTCAAAAAGGAAAAACCATTAGAGGAGCATCATTACTTGACAAGCTGAAGGCAGAACTTGCGGAAAAAGAGAGTCCTGTTTCACCAAGACAACGCACCGTCTCACACCTCAGCGGTTGCCACCACTCTGTACGACCGAATTTCGCAGTCGAATACACCTTTCGATGCAGAAAGTTATGCTCTGCAATTTAATACAGAACATTATTTTCACTAGAATGGTTCATGCTATTTGCTATTAGCGAAAAAATAAAAAAAACAGGTGTAAATTTCGTGGTTTTTAGACCACAGAAAGTTGTCTCGAGACTTTTCGAATTGGAAGACTTAGTTTTTCAGTAATGGACAACATATACAAGTTGGGGGAAAAAATACCCGATTTTTTACTCGCGGAGGCGATTTTATTTGGACATAGGTACTGGGTTATATTCACACGGCCCGTCTGAATGCCCTTGATCTGTAACCTAAGTATCTTGCCCTGATTATGCGTAACATTCGAAGGGAAGAATCGCGGAAGGAGAAAGTTGAGAATCCGTGTATCAGCATGCATTGTGTAATTTTTGAGTTGTCCGACGTGCTGATGTTGCTAGGAGAGCGTCGCGCTGTCTAGGAAGCTCAAGAGCTGTCCTCATATCGTGTATCACCACCCTGATAGGAGTAGGACCTCTACGCGAGTGGATCAATACATTGTTGCCATGCCGACAATCCCCTCCAGTCGGGCAAGGCCGTAGTGTTGGCTGGCTGGTTGGTAGTAGTGAAGCAAACTCCAACACCTGCCTGTATTTGTGAAACAATGGGCTTTCCTCTGGAACTTGAGTGAGCCCTGCGCTGGGCCGACAGAAACGTAAGCAATCTGTGTGTCACTGTCGTATTTAATCTCAAATCTCGTATCGTAAGATGGCCGATTTCTATTACCACTACCTATTTTGTTTAGGAAATTTTCGCTGTATTAGTAAATTTTGTGATTCTCCACCAAAATATTTTTCATTTATTCTTGGCTTCGACTCAGAAATAAATGTATAAAGAAAAGTTTCTTTGAATTCTCCCTTGCAATGTGTACGATCCGACTATTAATTTTTACCTACGAATTACATAAAACAAATTACTTTGCAAAAGCGAAAGCTAGTAGCAGAAATTATTATATCCCATGGTCGGGAACAGGTTTTAGGTTATGAAAGTGCATCCACAATTTATTATTGTGTACAAAATTTATTCTACATTTACGAATCGGTACAATGTCAGCATCTAAAGGATCGAGTGCAGTGTACAAGTAAACGTGTAAGTAAACCGAGTTCGATTATGTGTGGACCGGAGCAATATTATTTTGAGGATCAGTTCGTAGACTTGTAGAAAATAAACGTATTTATGAAGCTAGAGATTCGGTAAAATATTTGTGATCACGAAAATGGCGGGCCTATAGTACGTAAGACTAAATACTTGTAATAACCAAACAACGAATAGATACAAATAATGGAATGGAACTTGAGTATTTCTCATTTCTACACCTCGACGTAAATAATTCAGTGGGGAGAACGCAATTTGCTGAATCAGTTTTTCTGCATTAATTTAATTTCAGTTTTCCAGCAAGTTTAATTATTACATCCTATAATTAGTTTTTGTTAATAAACATTTTTCTGACTCAAGGTCGTAAATTTATTTATTTACGTTATATATTTCGGTTACAATGGGCAGAGTAGCCCGGAAATGCCTCGGAAATTTAATAAAAAAATTATTATATAATATTAAATTTGGTTGATTTTAATGAAAGGTCTTCGCATTGTATACAAATTATTCTTAATACCCTTCTTACATTAATAATTATGCTCCTATACATGCATATATATATATATATATATATATATATATATATATATATACAATTAATGTACACCTGATGAAGTTCCAAATCAGGGACGAAACTTCGTGATAATATATTTCTATTGTATAAATAGCTTTGTCGATATTTTCTGCCTTATTGCAGGTTTATTTTTTTGTTTTACCTGAAGTCATTAAAATATAAAATTTCCAAACATAAACCTTATACGCAAAATGAGAAACGAAGATATTTTAGGTTTATTCGTATTATCGAATGCTATACTATGGAAATGATTTTATATAATGACCTAATAAGTAAATGACAAACTGCGTGTGGCAGAATTTCGTATAAAAATGCTTCACTTACATAACGATACGTGCGTTGTTTTTATAGCGAGGTGTTTGCATGTCAAAATTAAGTATGGTAACGTTGTTTTTATATTTTATAAAGAACAATTGAAGGGAAACAAAAGACTCCCGCGCAGCGTTTCCATATAAAGAGACCTGTTGATATGGCATCCGTTTCTCTGTGTTACAATTGGTTCGCTAAAGCTCTTTGACTCCAAATGCATTGTACATCTGATGAAGGCCATAATTGGGACGAAACTGTAGCGATAAAACGGAGCGCGAATAAATATTATTATTTTATGTATGTATATGAATTTTTAAGAAAGTGTTTTGATCGGCTGACCGGGAATTTGGCGGAGCCGAGGCAAAGAGATGACTTGACGAGGGTCGTCAAACCCAGACACGTCGCCGCCCGATTTGGAATTTCCATATTGCGGTAGTAAGTGATGCTTGTTCCCGCGAATTAAATTTTGCAGTTGTGGCGACACGACGTCTGAAGTGTTAGTTGCAGTTACTATTGGTCTGGATTTGAGACACTGGAACGCGAAAACTGAGGAGTAAGAACGGGACGTCGCTGGCGCCGCGACCTAGACAAGATGACGGTATTGTAAAATTTGCCTGGAAGCTGCCAATTCTCGGTTAGGTGATAGTTCGAAAATCTGTAAAATATACTGCTCGATGAGAAGGCCCCTAAAAACCCTGAGGTTAAGATTCAGGTTCTTTTTATATTGTTAGATTTTAGTGTTTGAATTTTTATTGTATTTGATTTTAATTGTAAAATACATTTTATTCAAGGCCACGTCCACATAAATAACAATTTAAAATTATTAGATAATAAATATAAAAACTCTCGACAGTGATTATGCGTTACGAAACGTTATGTACTTGTATTTTTGTCGAATGCATTATTATTATTTTTAAAGACTTGTGGATGATATATTTATTTAGTGAAAAATTATAATATTTCAGATAATTAACTCAAAGAGAAGCACTGTAACGAGGAGAATTGAAGATATTTATAAACGTTCAATTTGTGCTACTCATAAGCACTGCATAAGGCCCGTTACAAACTTGGCGATTATAAGCGCGGCGATAATTAATCGCGCCAGTGATAACCGCAGTAGTCCATTGAGAATAAATAAGAACTTACACATCGAGCAGTAAATAATTTCGGCAATTAAATTGACGTGTACGACAGCTTGAGCATTCTCTCAGTATCTCTGCCGCTCTACGACAAATTTATCGCCAACTTGAACTAGTGGCCTACGTAACCCAATGCAAGTTTGCACACTGGGCGGTTTTTCTACCGCTGGAGTTATTTTCACTCTTGATTTGAATTTTCGTATGGAAAGATTGTTTTTGGGATCGTATCTTTAGTGTTAATTTTTTTTGCATATTTCGAATTTGAATAATTTGGATGAAATCGTAGATAATGAAATTAATTCAAGAAAGACCTGTGTTATAGGATAAAACCCTGAAAATATTTCGCGTCATACTGCCTCAACTCTTCAAACAGCGTGTAGAAAGCTCCAACTCCTCTCTTCTTTCATTAATTGAATGAACCCAAATCAGTCGATTTTTTCTTCTAATTTTTATTCGACGTCGAAATAACAGTAATGCTAGAATCTGCTCTTTATTCATTTCGAACTACACTGTTCACAGCACACACAACTAAGAATAGTATGAGATAATTTTACCTCCAAGATAATAATCGCTGAGTGTACCGATTTCTATGAGCATCGACGATAATTTTACTGCTGCCATTATAATCGCCTTGTGTGTAACGGTCCTAACAGTTCGGGAATGGGCACGGGGGTACGACTGTTTTAAACTATGCAATGGCCACCTCCTTGAAATATATTTCCCGAATTTGTTCTTTTGTGATTGATAACTGCTCTATTGCTACAGAGAGATCGAAAAACCGTGCACGTTGAAATAAAAGTGTTTGTAAATAACTCTGGAGTGACATTCAGAGGCAAGATTGTTAACGTGGTCATGAAATTGAATATTTACTGGAAAGAGAGTTCCCCTGTTATTATATCCTGTCTGTACCCTGCGCCCTGACATTTGACTGCTTCAGCGTTGACCTTACAAGCGACGAGAATTCTCTCGTGGTCAGCCAAGCACGGTTTCACCTTTTCGGCTAAGTATACGCCCCACATGTCCGTCGGAAACGTATATTTGGGCAGGATAGCACGATTTTATTGTCTTCTACGTCTAACACAACTTGCCAAGCATGCATCCTGTGTCGTCTCCTCACCCCTTCAGCCACATCTGGCGTTCTCCAGACCCGCATATTATTGTGTGGTGCTGACCGTGTTGTCAAATCGCAATCGCAGCTCTAAAGGGGCCTGTAAACGAGCATTTTTTTACGACAATAGGAGGCCGATAATACTGGCAACATTTTCGGCAATACATACACATGGCCCGGCAATAGGAGGGTAGTCTGAAAAGTTTCCGAACTCAACGTGAAGATGGCAGCACTAGTAAATAAAAGCTAGTGGATTTCGTCGTTCATCTGTTGACAGTTACTCACCAAAGTTTCAGACATTTTGGACGAGCAGTTGTTATGTAACAGTCGTTTGAGTGAGTTGATGTGAGTGTTTTTGTGAAAATGGAGAAAATCGAGTGTCGAGCTGTTATTAAATATTTGTTTTTGAAAGGCAATACGCCTACACAAATCAAAGATGAGGTTGATTCAGTGTATGGGGACACTGCACCATCATTTACCACCGTGAAATTTTGGGCAGCTGAATTTAAACGTGGCCGTAAGGAGCTTGGGAGACGATGAACGTTGGGGACGTCCAAAAACTGCAACTACCGACGAAAACATCGCCAACGTTCACCAAATGGTGCTACACGACCGCCGAATTAAAGTGAGAGAGATAGCAGAGGTCATGAACATGTAAAAAGAACGTGTTTGTCAACATTTTAGGCACGAGAAAGCTGTCCGCGCGGTGGGTGCCGCGTTTGCTCACGTTAGACCAAAAACGTGTTCGAATGAACATTTCCAACGCTCTGTTGGCGAAGTTTAGGCGCAATAAATCCGAGTTTTGGCGCCTATTAATTACTGTAGATGAAACTTGGATACATCATTATACGCCCGAAACAAAAATACAGTCGAAACAGTGGACTGCAAAGGGGGAACCGGCTTCAAAAAAGGTAAAAACTGTTTTTTCGGCTGGGAAAGTGATGGCGACTGTTTTTTGGGATAGTAATGGAGTTATTTTAATCGATTATCTTCAAAAAGGAAAAACCATTACAGGAGCATCATTACTTGACAACCTGAAGGTAGAACTTGCGGAAAAAGAAAATCTAGTTTCACCAAGACCTCAGCGGTTACCATGGCGAAAATCCACGAATTACGGTTTGAACTGCTTGACCATCCGCCGTACTCACCAGATCTTCTTCTTGTTCCCTCATCTAAAAATTGCGCTCGGAGGACAGAGATTTTCGTCAAATCACCTTCGTGAACACTTATTTTGCAGAGAAAAACGCCGAGTACTTTTTGGACGGGTTACAGAGATGGGAGCTTCGCTGAGAGAAGTGTGTAGAGTTACAAGGAGACTATGTTGAAAAATAAATTTAAAATTTAAAAAAATATCTTCTATCATTGTTAGGTCGGAAACTTTTCAGGCCACCCTCGTATTTCCGGGCAATGTTGCCGGCATTTTAAATACTGACCAGCGTGTTGTCGGTGTCATCGGTCCTGTATAGAAAAGACAGAAATATTGCCGGACCACAATAGTTCCCAGACCTCACCTAGGGAACTCTGTAGTCAATCAGCTGTGTTAGCAATTAATATTTCACTTTGTTCTCGGGGTAAAATTATTCACTTTATGAATTGGACGAACGAGAAAACTATTGAATTTATAGATGAAGTTCGCTGACATCCATCATTAATGGGACGTGAAGGCGATGGACTATAGATAGAGGTCGCAAAATGAAAAAAAAAGATGATTGGCGAGCAATAGCCAATAAATTTGGCTTCAGTTATGACGTACGCGAAAAACGAAAATAAGAAGAGAAGTTTATTTCTAATTTTTAAAATTAATATTTAACAAATAAAGAGGCCTAGCTTTTACATAGTTTAATAAATTCATTTAATCCTTCCATTAAATCCACGCATACTTCTCGAACGATGTACGAAATTGAATAATCGGATACTCTCATTACTTCATCAAAGATTTCTAAAAGTCTCCTGTCGCGAAGAATCGAAGGGTGATCGGTATTGCTTACCTCATCACCGTGGCCTTTCTGTCAATCATGGGCCCAATTTTAAAGCAAATTTTCAAAGTCAGCCTTCAACATTCTGCTGAAGTTTTTTTTTTAAATAAGTAATTGTCAAGAATTAATTCGTTGCTTAATTTGTGAAGTGTTTCTCGTTTGTTTAAATAAGGTACAATCCAGGTTCTTCTCTATTTTCATTTCTCGAATTTTATCAAAATTAATGCTGCGCTAAGTAGCACTTCATTATCGGCCATTATTATTGTACTACGTGTACGCGAGAAATGCTACGGTTACACTGGCGGCCGGAGTATTTCCGGGGTATTGCTGGCAACATATTACCCAGCTATACTTGCCGGCAACACATTGACGAAAATGTTGCTGGGCCATAGTTTCCTAAAATATAGCCGGCAATGTGTAATTTTTTACGAGCACCTTAAGGCTCGTTTCACATTTATCCGGCAGTCGGTTAAACGAGAACAGATTCACTACAAAAAGGTTTAAAAACTTATGAGACGTTTCACGGTGTCGTCGTTCATCCAGCAGAGTCCCAGATGTCGAAATGCGTCAGCCTAGAGGGTGATTAAGTTATGGAGCGTTTCACATGTACCAGTCCAAGTCTACATTTTTCCTGGTTCATCATATGCGTTCTTTAAGTAAAATATTTTTGTACTTATGTTTTTTCCATATCATCACGGAGTATGTACAACTACTTCTAAATTTAACTCATGATCAACTCGTTTTGTGCGACAAAAGTAGAGAAATACATAAATACAGATTACAGAATAGAAATTCTTGGGAAGAAGTTTTCAGAGAATTTAGAAAAGGATATGAAAATATGGATGATAAAGAAATAACGGGATATGGAGAGTACAATACAATATATTGTAATAATTAAAAGGTGATCTTAATTAAAAGAATTAATTAAATTAACAAAATTATTAAGATTTAAAAATTTATTCTTTAAAAGTACAAATTGTGATCCCTACTTTATACGCCGAATTTCATCAAGTTAACAAAGAAATATTTTATTTCAATTTTTCAATTCGTGGCGTTCTAGGAAAAATACAACTTTATATTTTACAATCAAATAAGTTGAAATTCTCTTTATCTCAGTGTCATTACTGGGTTTAATATTCATAACAATCCAATTTAACAAACTAACATTAAGAATTCAAACTCATTGAAGCTAACTTAATACAATATGAAAATAAACGAAATGAAAGAAACTAAATGAAAAGAAAAACGCCGAAATCTGCCTTCTACCTTTAATCCTCGTTTACAGATTTTAAATAATTGTTTTATACTCACGAATGTCTTTCTGGTACCAGATCTTAATCTTGGAGCTTGAGGACAACACTCACTAAAAAGGCCATTATTCACTGATTCTACACAATAAAGTTTTAATACACTCGGTCGATGTTCTCGTTCTCTGCCACCTGGAACTTTGGATCAGCCGCCCCTCAGTCAGCCCTCGGACACAGGTCTCCTTAATATTTCTATACGAAATGTAGTTCAGTCTGTGTGAAGCAAAACCTTTTGCTTCCAACTTTGCGATTATTATTTGAGTCTCTCCGTCAAAACTGTTTACTCGCGTTTTATGTAAACTAATAGATCTCGCAGTTGGACTTCTTGGACCGCGCTATTCATACTTTTAGATCAGTCTCCACATTTTCCCGTAACGTTCGACAGGACTCCTTTATCGTTTCAGTTCTCGACGCAGACCAACTTCCTAGTCGCGCGCAGTTCCCGGCAACATTAGCCGACAAAGAGTCGTGATTGTTACTTTCAAAACTCGTTCCGCTAACAATACAATTATATTAAAACAATTAATGGCCTCTTTAATTGCTATTACAATATTTATTTTGTGAAAATTAATTTTAACAGCTTGTAAATTCTGGTAGTTCCAAGAAAATATATTTATTAAGCACACATTTCGCCAGTTTTTTCTCTTATATTTTAAACTGCTGCCATTTTACTGAGCCCGTCTGACTTGAAAAGTAAGTTAATCATCGCGTTTCTTACGTTATTTCCTGCAATTCCTCCACATATTCATCCACTTCTCGTCTAAATCCAGTTACAGACAAAGTATTCGTCAATTTGTAGCTGTCCCTTTCAAGAATAAAATTATGTAAAACTTAACAAGCCTTCAAGTGTAGATTTGTAATTGTGTGAAAACTCCTCCATTTATTGTACATTCTACAAACTTTAGAGCTCTCGAGACACGATAATTAAAACTCTGTATGGAGTTGGCGTTGAGTGTCCACTAAACAGTCGGATCTTTATATTTATTTTGCTTAAAATTTTAGAATCCATCTGTTCGAAATGAATAGTGGTTGTTGAATTTTGATTGTATGTTTTCTTTTACGTCTTACGTTTTGCTAATATATTTTACTATAATAAATAAATATCAGATAAATATAAGTTTTCGATTGCTATTTGCAACATTTGTAATAGGGGGTGTCGTAATTTTCTGAATGATGTGTTGTGGCGTTGAATGGATTTTTCTATACGTGTAAGAAGATCGCCGAAATTTTCAATACTTATACGAAAATAATTAAAAAAAACTTATGTTCATATTTTCGCAACTCCTCAAAATAAACGTAGAATGCCCCTCAACATGTCTCGTTTCATAATCATCGGATAAACCCATCGCATCATGTGTTTTTTTCGTTTTTGTTTTAAAACGTCTGTACAAGGGAATAATTTATCACCCTCCATATTCGTAGAATGACTGAAGACAACAAGAGAGCTAGCAAGGAGCAGTGGCCGGTTAAAATTTAAACTGTTGTTGGGTAAATGTGAAATGAGCCTTAGCAACCCTGACACGATGGTCTTGCAGCTCTACATAATTTTCTGTCTCGAATGAGGCTGTGAAAATGCTCGTTACAAGTTGCCCCCAATTGAGGATTCACATTTGGTAGCTGTTATGAAGATAAAAGTAGATTCTCTATTCCCGAAGTGGTATTTTTTTTTTGCTTTTTCACATCCGTTTCCGGTCAGATGTCAACTTCCTGTTACTGGCTTATCCACCTACATTCACATTTTTTTCCCACATTACGTAATTACATTCTATTCATATAAAACATAATTTTGAACTTCTGATTGGCTACGATAATGTTACATTATATTTATAAATCATCATGTTTCATCTCCTTACTCAGTTCCATGCTTTACAAATTTAGGTTACAATTTTTTGATGTCTAACTAAAATTCGAGCTGACTGTTACCCGATTTATATTTGCTGGTTGATAATTTTATTTACCTACTAGCTGGGTGACGGCGTTGCCCGGGTACTTATTCATATAAATAAAAAAAAGGATTTTGATTCTATATTAATCTTTAGTCAAGATGTAAATGTTCCTAGTTCCGTTCATACTTTCGACCGATAGTGCATTAATTGAACAGCTATAAAATACTTTCAATTTTATTGCATCAATCCCAACAAACATACCTCCGAATTTCTTCTTAAATACACTCCTTCAGTATTGCAAGATATAATTCTCCCTCAGTCTTCAGACATTACGAAAGATTAAATTGTTAGCTAGATTCACAATATAAACAAATAGGCGCCATATTGAAGTCACTAATATGACACGAAAATTAACTTACATTTTCCGCAAGGTTCGTAAATTATTTCGTATTGTTTCTACTAAAATTAGATGGAGTATCGATGAATAAAATTATACTTTTTATTCAATGAAAATATTTCTGCTTTATATCATTACGGAAAAAGGAGCTATTTCCTTTTGTTCGTCGCGTAGTAACGTCGCTCTCTCGCGTGACGTCATGGTCTCTTGACGCGTAGTAATTTAACACAAAATGATCACATTTTCCAATTATAATTCTTTCTACCTTTATGCTAGGTGTTTCTCGCAACCACAGTACCGTTTCTCGCGTTTTGAATAACATGCGTAAAACTTTTGTTGCAATTTGTCCACGCGTATAGAAATTAACGTAAATACATACATACAAATATACATTCTTTTTTATTATATAGATAGATTTAGAGCATACATCATATAAAAAAATATATAAATTCACTAATCCACAAAAGGCGATATTACGTTAAAAAATGAGCCAAAGCCTTTTGAATAACAATTTAAAAAATTATCACAATGTGTTACAGATTTATTTAATTCTCTACCATTTCTGTTATTGGTGCAAACTACCTGACACATGTTTTTGTGATTAAGAATTGTGTTTTAACAATTAAATCAAAAGCATGAAAACATTAAACATACTCATATTTGTCTACCTTAATTAATTATAATTAAAGATATTAACACAACAGAGGACATAAAAAATAGACTGAAGCCGTTGTTTACTTTCTTTGCTTCTGGAGGTTGATTAACACATGAACATCTGATACACATTGTCACTTGTACCAGTGTGTGAAGTCGTCAAGCACACAGTATGCTCAATGTTTTCTTTCCTTAACCATTTTTCCATCCACGCCACCTTGCACTTTATTTTTATTACTTACTTGTACTTGCCTATGTGTGATTTTTCTGATTTCACCCAATCACATTAGCTTAGTTTGAAGAACAGCTTGACACGTTGAACACCGTCTGCATACCGTCTACTATAAGTTTTCCGGATAAAAAATGGCTTCAGTTTATCTCACCTTTTATTCACAGTGTCAGTTGTTCTTAATGTCCGGAGTAAAACCTTGTCACCAAAGTTACATTTAATATCCTTGTTCTTCCTCTAATAAATCGTGTTTATCATCTAATTTCTGTCCTAGGTCCCCTTTGGCTTTCTCTCGCTCAGATAATAATCTTATTTTAATGAACCTTCTTTAGTTTCAAGAACCGGAGGATGTTTCTGGAATTTGTGTGTCCACAAAGTTTCTTGTCAGTAAAGGATTTCCCCCCTGCGACTGAGCATCATTTACGATACAAACCGCAGGCCATTCAGCGTTACGAGTTCCTCGATTTATATAATCATTCCCATGTTATTAACATGATTCTGTTCGTGGAATTTTCCGACTTTTCTAAAATTGCTTCGAGTTCTGCGAACCCGATTCCTTTCGCGTATTTCGTGGCTCGAACCGTTTCGCCCACACACAAATTATGAAAATTTATGGCATCCGTAAAAGTTTGAATATGGGGTTTGAACAGATGACGTCAAATTTCGGCTTGGAAATGGCTACTCAAGATTTTTATCAATGAATCTTCCTCAAACGGATGATACAGAAATGTATTTTGCGTGATGACTTCAACAAAATGTTTCTCGTATGTGAGCTTCGATTTTCCAGCGTTGTGTTTTTCCGCATATAAATATTTTATCTAAGTAACCTGTTTTGCGTGCCTCCAGTACTTTCACAAGAATATTTCCTTAACAGTACCGTATAAGAAGTCGACATTTGAAGTCGCCTCCACCCATTGAAAAATCAATTAGCAAAAAAACCTAGATTGGAGTCGAATCAGGGGTATGGATGTTGCTGAGTTAAATTATAACTTTCAACTTGCAGGTTACGTTATTCGTCTACCCCTTTGGGAGGGGGTGGAAGGAGGAGATGTGTACATCTACACCCGTGGAGCAAATTTGACAAAATTTTCGTACACTTCTTTTCAACCAGAACAAACACTGTGAGGGAAGACACGTCTACCGCTCCTAGGAGCGATGGTGAAAATTTTTACCGATATTTGCGTAGGATAAATATTTTTCGTGGTCAATGAAATTGATACTATTTCTCCCGATGTTGTTTGTGTATAATATCTACCTCTTTCTGTAATGGAGGGGAGTTGGAAGTGGAGTTACCAAAAAATAACGCGAAAACAACCGAGATGGGAGTCAAATCCGGGGCTGTGGTCGTCGCTGAGCTTAATTATGACGTTCAAGTTGCCGTATAACCCCCAGGAGCGTGGTTGGTCGGGTGTGGCAAAAGATGATAAATAGCCGATATTTGCGTCGAATAAATTTTTTTCGGGGTCAATGAGATTTATGGTATTTCTCCTGTTGTTTTCTGGGTATAATTTGAACCCCTTTCGGCAGGGACGGGGTGGAGGTGCATGGACAAAAATAACGCGAAAAAAAAACGAGATTGGAGTGGAATACGGGGTTATGTATGTCGCATAGTTTAATTATGACAGTCATGTTGCCGCTAAACACCCAGGGGCGCAAATGTTAAAATGGCCGATATTTTGGTGGCCAGAAAGTTTTTCTGGTTAAATGAGATAGATAGCGTATGTCCACATATTTGTGTATAAATTCACACCCCTTTCGGCATGGGAGAGGAACACCTTTAGGGATGGGCGTGGAGGGGCGTTACATAAAAATAACGCGAAATAAGCAACTGAGACTGTCGTCAAATTCGGGGTTATTGACGTCTCTGAGCTTAATTATGACAATCCTGGCAACTAGTGTATTTCAGTTCAGTGAAATTATGAGTAATTCGTTCTTCCAGAACGAGCAAAGATTGATTTGAAGAATAGAAGAAATGCTTTCACTTGAAGCTCGTTCAGGTAGATACAGGACGGTGTCGTTGTGATGTCTCTCCAGTATTCTGCGATATCTAACTTGGAGCTTGCGTACTGAGCCATATCTAACCATCGATTTCGCAGGGACTTCCACTCCATTTCAAGTTAACGTCTGTATGACAATAACACAATAAATTAACAGACAAATAAAACAGATTTTAATTTTGAACAATAAAATTTAAAAGTGAGTGTAGCTAGAGAGGTTTCAGAAGTCGTGCCAAAAAAAACGGCGCACTAGACCTTTACGCTTAGGATGTAGTGGGCGTAAGTCGATTAAGTTTAACACGATTCTTTGCTGCGGCAACTTGGTACCGTTAAAACTATTCTAAAAACTGAAGGAAATATATTGTACTCAGCTTCTTCCAGTCCGCTATCGAGGCCTTCGCGTCTGACGGAAGTGTTTGGGACTTGCTGATAAATTGATAGGGTTTAGAAACTGGCTTGATTATTTTTATTGCATTTTTAATATTCAATAATCGTTAGAAACAATGAGATCAATTACCCTCAACATTGTAATAAAGCTGCATATTCATGAACGTCATTCGTCCCCACACATCTCAAGCCAAATTTTTCCCCGTACTTCCTTATTACAAATTTCTACATCACAAATTTATCCAAATATTCAAAGAATATAAAATTTACAGATCCACTAATACCCTTTCCTACTTGATTAAAAACCACAAGCACCCACTTGACACCTACAGCAAACATTGTGTTGTTTACAAAATCTCTTGTTTTAATTGTAATTCCTGCTACATAGGGCAAACAAAACTTTCCCTTAATACACGTATCAAGGAACATATTGTAAAGAATTATCTTTGTGGGCTGGGTTTTTACGTTAAATCCAAATAAATATTTGACCAATAAAGAAATTTTATATAAGTTTATTAAAGATAAACATGAAAACTCTTATCTCAGGCACCTGTGGTTTTTACATAGAAGAGATCTGCTACCCGTACCAAATGCGTACTGCTATCCTGTGTTGTGTTGCCTGCTGTAGCTCTCGTACCGACGTACTGGCGTCGACTCCGGGGTTGATAACTGGCTAAGGCGTCGGCCTCTGGGATTGAATGCTGGCAAGCCGTCGTACTAAATTGTGTGGTGCTATTCTGTGAACTCTTCACTAACAAATTGTGGCCCCTTTCTCACGACGATTCTGCCTCGAACTATATCAGAGACAACCACTTTACGGAGCCTCTCTTAATCACTTCCACCAGCTTCGGTGAGCGCAGAACAAGTGTCCAGTTTCAAAAGCTTATTTCCGTCCCCTCCATTATATCCTCCCATTCTTTTACTTTTTTCATTCTTAGACAACTTCGTCGAAATGATTCTTTCATTGTCACAAGATTTATAGCACGCAGCTGCAGTTCCGTAGTCAACAATGACTAACTATTCTGTCATGTTGAGGCCAACAATCGAGACAGGACACGAAATTACTTGGATGGAAATATTTATCTCCTCCACCCCCACGCACGTGCACGGTTTCGAATTCTCAAGACCACAGCAAACAACACTTCCGTGACAAAGAAAAACTTAAACCTAAATACACGCGTTACAATATATCTAATATCAAACTTCCTATTGATAAACAATCTGTAGTATCGAAACATATAATCAATTCTAAACATACATTTGATTGGCAAAATGCTAAGATTTTAGACATTGACACCAGGTACAATTCCAGACTCATTTCAGAGATGCTTCACATTAAATGAAACATCACAACTATTAATGTACAAACAGACACAATAAAACTCAATAATTGCTATGATCCCTTATTATTACGCTAAACATCCCGTTTCCCATTGTCGTTGCTCCCTTATTGTTACGCTAACCCTCCGTTCTCACCATTGCCGTTGAATTTTCGTCGCATTTGAGTTTTGTCAACTGACGAGTGCAGTTGTGTCGCTCTAGGACAAGGATCCGAGAAACGTAGTGTTATGACTTTTTTTGTCTGAATTGGCTATCTTTCTTATTCATTATTCTCTAAATTTATCAAAATTTAACTTAATTCGAAGTAAGCTTATTAGATCCGTACATAACGTAAACACTCTCCTGCCAATAATTAATTGTTAGCTGCAGATGTGAGCAATGCGACCGTCCTGTAATGTGTTGGTTATGGTTTCTTCTTTGTTGTTGTATTGCTCTGGGTAAAGCTAAATGGGTCTGTAAACGAGAAACTTTTTACGGCAATATTGCTCTAAATCCAGCAACATTTTCGGCAATACATACATACATATGGCCCAGAAATATTTCAGTTGCCGGTGATGTCGGTCCTATGTCGAAAATACGAAAACATTGCCGGGCCACAATAGTTCCCAGACCTCACCTAGAGGTCAATCAACTGTGCTAGCAATTAATATTACACTTTGTTCTCTGGGTAAAATTATTCAGTATTCCATGAATGAATTCGTCAAATGAGAAAACTATTTAATTTATAGATGAAGATAGATGAAATCCATCATTATGGGGCGTGAAGTCGATGGACTATAGATAGAGATCGCCAAGTGAAGAAAGATGGTTGGCGAGCAAAAACCATATTTTAATAAATTTATTTAATCCTTCCATTGTAAAGAATTATTTTTTTGGGTTGGGTTTTTACGTTAAATCAAAAAAAGTATTGACCATTAAAGAAATTTTATATAATTTTATTACAGTTAAGAATGAAAAACTCTTATCTCAGGCACCTGTGGTTTTTACATAGAAGAGATCTGCTGCTCGTACCAAATACGTACTGCTATTCTGTGTTGTGTTGCTTGCTGTAGCTCTCGTACCGACGTCTCCGTATCTCACGGCCGGCAGAACGGGTTAAGTGCAGTGATGACTTTAGTCAGGACCATTGCAAGGCGTCGACTCAGGGGTTGACCACTGGCTAAGGCGTCGGCCTCCAGGATTGATTGCTAGCAAGCCGTCGTACTAAATTGTGTGGCTTCGATGAACTCTTCACTAACAAGTTGTGGCCCCTTTCTCACGACGATTTGCCTCAGACTATATCAGAGACAACAACTTGGAAATGTTTACAGGGAACTCATGAGATTTGTAGATCGGTGACACTCAAAACGTATACACGTAACGCAATACGGAGCGTCTCATAATCACATCCACCAGCTGCGGTGACCGCAGAACAACTGCCCCAGTTTCAAAAGCTTATCTCCGTTCCCTCCATTATAGCCTCCCATTCTTTTACTTTTTTCATTATTAGAAAACTTCGTCGAAATGTCAGTTTCACTGATTCTTCCATTGTTGCAAGAGTTATAGCACGCAGCTGCAGTTCCGTAGTCAACAATGGCCAACTATTCTGTCATGTTGAGGCCAACAATGGAGACAGGACACGAAAATTACTTGGATGGAAATATTTATCTCCTCCACCCCCACGCACGTGCACGATTTAGAATTCTCCAAACCACAGCAAACAACACTTCCGAGACAAAGCAAAACTAAACCAAAATACACGCGTTACACCATTAAATCCACGCATACTTCTCGAACGAGTGCGAAATTGAACTATGGGATACTCTGATTAAATGTATCAAAGATTTCTAGGAGTTTCCTGTCACCTATAATCGAAGGGTGCTCGGAATTGCTTTCTCTCATTAGTGTCCTTTTTCTCAACCATGGGCCCAATTTTTTAAGCAAATTTTCAAAGTCGCCCTTCGACATTCTGGTAAAGTTTTTAAATAAGTAATTGTCAAGAATTAATTCATTGTGAAGTGTTTCTCGTTTGTTTAAGTAAGGTCGAATCCAGTTGCTACCTATTTTAACTACTTGAAATTCTTATCACAATTAATGCTGCGGTAATAAGCACTTCATTTTCGGCCATTATTATTGTACGACGTGTACGAGGAAAATGCTTGGGCTACACTGTGGCCGGAGTATTGCCGGGATTTTGCTGGCAACACATTGCCGGGCCATAGTTTCTAATAATTTTGCCGGCAATGTGTAATTTTTGTTGCTCGTTTACTTGCGCCTTAAGGAATCAATTAAATGTTCCATAGCATTCCAAATATTTCAATGGTTTGCTTGTTGAAATCGAGAGAAGCCATCGAGTGGATCTGTTTCAAGGAAAAATAGAAGAAGATAATATTTCTTATAAAAAATTAAGCCCCGACAGGTGTGAACGGATGTTTTATCCGGCATTAAACGAACGGTAGCGAAATGGCCTGCCTAATTCAAGCGCAGAATTTTTTACTCTAACCAATTTGCGATCTTCAATCACTTAATCACTCAATCCGTGTCCTTAGTTTTCATTATTCATTTCCATTTTATAGAAAATAGCTGAATGCAAGCTTCATTCCACCACTGTCAAATAACTTTAATTCTACTACTTTCAGGATACGATGTACTTTGAGAATCTCAACCGTAAAATTTTAAGAGACGATGAGTACAGGATGTCCGTTCGTAAGGACACAGTAAATGTTTCTAAAAATGATTGTAGCGTCTCCCCGAGTACTTTCCAAGAAGTACTCCTCCGACACCCCTATCCCCTCCACCTTCTCCCTTCCCCTACTTCACGCAGATCGCAGGCTTCGCTAGACCTCTCGACCTATACAAGTTTCGATCAAGTGTTGTAATCATTGTAAATACTGTCGCCAGGTTCAAGGGATATAACATTCTACCTCATTGAAATAACAATTCTTTCGTACACACGAAATAGAATTTAACACTAAATTTGTCTTGCTTTGACTTTTTCCATTTTGTAGTCAAACGTATTTTTATGACATTCTCTGACAATTTGGAAGTTTCGAAAATATGCGGATAAATTTTCTTGAAGTAAATTTAAATACTTTATGAATTTGTCCGAGTACAGCGGATATTTTTTTTTTAAAAGAATAACAACATATTCGTCTTTTGTCAAGTGCAAATATTTAAAACTTCGTCGATTGCAGGGGAATTTGAGAAATAGAGCGTGAATACAGTCCACAGTCTGAATGTAAAGTTCACTGGCGTTTGACAAAAGAAAAACATGCGCCTGAATAATAATTGTGCGTTCTCTCGTCAGAACCGCGTTATTTATAAATGATGGTGCAGTATAACTCCTTCAGTTGACAGCTATCAGCTAGTCTCTGCGTGTCGTCCATCTTCCTACATTACAACTCTTCTCTCATCTACTAATTAGCCCTCCCATTGTACAGCCTCTTCTAAGATACTTTTCTCTTTTTAATACTCCCCCATATCTAACTGTATCCGACCACTTCATAGCCTCCATTCTGCGTCACAATCCCATCTCAATACTTTCTAAATACAAGGGTGGTCTGAAACGTTTCCGACCTCAACGTGAAGATGGCAGCACTAGTAAATAAAAGCTAGTGAATTTCGTTGTTCATCTGTTCACAGTTACTCACCAAAGTTTCAGCCATTTTGGACGCGCAGTTGTTATGTAACAGTCGTTTGAGTGAGTTGATGTGAGTGTTTTTATGAAAATGGAGAAAGTCGAGTATCGAGCTGTGATTAAATATTTGTTTGCAGCTGAATTTAAACGTGGCCGTAAGGAGCTTGGGAGACGATGAACGTTGGGGACGTCCAAAAACTGCAACTACCGACGAAAACATCGCCAAAGTTCACCAAACGGTGCTAGACGACCGCCGAATTAAAGTTAGAGAAATAGCAGACGTCATGAACTTGTCAAAAGAACGTGTTTGTCAACATTTAGGCATGAGAAAGCTGTCGGCGCGTTGGGTGTCGCGTTTGCTCACGTTAGACCAAAAACGTGTTCGAATGAACAGTTCCAACGCTCTGTTGGCGAAGTTTAGGCGCAATAAATCCTAGTTTTGGCGCCGATTAATTATTGTAGATGAAACTTGGATACATCATTATACGCCCGAAACAGAAATACAGTCCAAACTCAATAACTTTTAGTTTCCGTTAAGGTACGGAATATTTCGCTTGGTGATCAAACTTGATTAAACATTAACGCCGTCTTCTCGCTATAAATTTAATTAGAAATGCGTCATCCTAGTGTGTAAATGGTTAAAGAAATGGGATGAAGTGGCGTACAAATATTTTCCTTTGATGTATGTGGCAATGGACGTGTTATATTTCGTACCCTGCAATGTAACAGCTCGTTCAATAGCAACTGCAATTTTTCAAATTGCCCGTAATCATTCAGTAGGCAACTTTGCTTCCCCAGCCACACGTAAAAGTTAGGCAACAGCGTGTTGGTTTCATCGATATTTGAACCCCGTAAATTAAAGCTGCGAACGTGCCGATAAGATAAAGTAATATAATATTATGCCCCACGTTCATAAGCGTTTCGTGTCGATTAGAGACGATAGCTTACGGCAGCACAGAAATACAATTTCGATTTGTGAAGAAAGTAAAAATTTAGTTAACAACTGACGATTATAGACCGTCGCCACGTTACGATCGGAAATGCTTTGCAGAGATTAGTTTTTTTTTTAGCAAGTAGTCCAAGTTGTTTCGAGCCAGTGTCAATTTTACATAAGTTATTTAACTGTGGTTAAGTAACATTTTGTGTCATAAATAAAAGAAAGAAATATTTCAAACTAAAGACATTAACGAGGAATTGTTTATAATAATTTTCAGGGTATAGATGGCGAGTTTTACTGTCCACCAAAGGGATTTAATATCCTTGGCATCGCAGGCTGCCAACATAAATCTTTTTCAATTCTACGTATAGGTCGTGAGATATAGCAAGGCGTATAACCTGCGCAGTAGGAGTAAGGTGGCGGCGGGGAGCAATGTCGTAAGTGGGGAATCCCCCTTGCGGAGAAGCTGGAACTACGTCACTACCATTCTTAAAAACATACATTATATTCTTACAGCAACAAGATCTCATTTCTTAACTTTTACGGATGAGTTTTTTTGCTAACAGCATTTCCTGAACTGAACACAATATAATTTCCATGTGTTCAACTTTTTCAGAATAGTTTTTAGACTACCAAGTTGCCGTAACAAACGTTCGTATTAAACTGAGTTCCGGGCTACCACCACTAACAATTACAGGGCAGTGGACCACTGCGCATCTTTTCTTAACATGACTAGCTATTTCTTTAACACTATTCTTGATTATACAACAAAAGCAATTATTATTTTTTGTGGTATTACATATGCTACTCCAAGGAAGGCAGCTTCGTTTGTATCCACTTTCAATTCAATTATGGCACGTGGGCCAAACTTCTCGATCGTGTGCTGCTAATCTCCAATTCCTCGTCTTAAGAACTCGCTTGCCACCTAAAGCGTGACTTTGCCACAGGTCTTCTTCCTCCAAAATTTCCTTCTTTGGGACCCGGTGTTCTTCCATTCTCATTAGATTACGTGCCCATTTAAATCTATTAAAACGAATAATAAATGACAAAGTATATCTTCATATAATGAATATAATTCGTGATTTTATCTACTTCTCCTTGTACACATACAGGTCCATAAATTCTCCTCAGGATTTGCCTTTTCTATGGCTTTCTTTGGCAGCGTTCACGTTTCACTTCTGAACACCAGGATACTGCGAATGAGGGTATTATAGACCATAATCTTTAATCGTTGGTTCACCGTCCTATTTCTGATAAGATTGGCAGCCTGTATTGTATATATTTTTTTTCAATATACAATGTTTCTTTAACGTTGAATTTAACTTAGTTTAATTAACATTCGTATTGAAATTACAATAAGATAATAAGAAAACTGTCTGAATGAGGCCATTTAATTTAATATTTTGCAACTTTGATATATTATTGAATTTAAACAATAAGTAAAAATGAAAAATTTACGTTTGATTGAAAATAATACATAAAGAAAGATAGCCAATTCAGACTAAAAAGTGACAATGTTTCTAGGATCCTTGTCGCTTTCGTCAGGTGCGAGGAAGAGCCTAAAGCGACAACTGCACTTGTCAGTTGATAAAACTGAAAAAAATATGAGCCTTTGAGTTTTGTCAACTGACAAGTGCAGTTGTGTCGCTCTAGGCTCTTCCTCGCACCTGACGAAAGGATCAAGGATCCCAGAAACGTTGTGTGGTATCATTTTTTTTGTCTGAATTGCCTATCTCTCTTATTCAATAAATAAAAATGTTTTATTTTAACACGTCGAAAGGAATTTTTTTAGTCAGGTATATATATATATATATATATTGTAATAATCAAATATGATAGGCTTTTAAATGAACAATTATTAACTTTAAAACAAACAAAATTTTATTTATCAATACTTGATTATATAATTATATTATACAATTTTAAAAACATATCTCAATCTCTCAAAGGTCTTAACTGGGTTTGATAACGGCAAAACATTTAAACATAATCAAAGAACATAAAATTTAGCTTTAAATTAAAAAGAAATATTTATTCGTCTAGACATAGACGAAATTAATTATCGACGAACTTATTCCACAAGATTGATTTTAAATTTAAAAAGTTTATCTTATCAACATAAAAGAAAAGAACGATATCTGACTTCATCTTTTAATTCGGTTTACATCTATGAATACCATGAAATTTCAACTTACGATTACTCAGGAAAATTTGGCTCGTTCGTACACACACACCTTATATACTGGCCGTTTTGTACACTGATTCTAACACACACTGTTGGTTTGACAAAAGTTGGTTCTCCGTTCGTGAAGGACATATCATTTGCTCGTTCTGAAGATTACTAGACGCTGGATGCAGTGTCCTGGTCTCCTGCAATCGAAGACAGTGGTCTAATTTGAGGATAGAATAGATTAGACTTCAGCATACAAAATGTTTATCGATGAATATTTGGCTATTTCTCTCGCAGACTGCAACTTATAACATATTCTCCTCCCTTAAACGATGTCTCTCTTAGTCATAGTCTCCAGCTTCGGTGATCGCCGAATAACTCTCTCACGGACCCTCTCTTGAACACATCCACTATCTTCGGTGGTCGCAGAATAACTGACCATCACGTCCACCAGCTTCGGTGATCGCAGCACGACTAACCCCACAAAAGCTTATCTCCTCCCTTATATCCTACCAGTCTCTTCCTTTGTCTAT
Source organism: Zhengitettix transpicula (assembly GCA_037074705.1). NCBI lineage: Eukaryota > Metazoa > Arthropoda > Insecta > Orthoptera > Tetrigidae > Zhengitettix > Zhengitettix transpicula. The sequence continues at coordinate 115,611,694 of CM073592.1, read as the reverse complement.
TGTTCCAAAACTTCGTCGCAAATGCCAGTTGACAGATTATTCCATTATCCCGAGATTTATATTATGCAGCTGCAGTTCCGTAGTCAGCAAATTGCTAACTACTTCGTCATGTCCAAAGCCGAAAATCGAGACAGGACCCGTAATTACTTTGGGTAGGACTCATTTGTCTTCTCACCCCCACACGCACGTGCACGGTTACAAATTCTCCAGACCACACACCCAGCATTCTCAAAACGACGAAATACTCAGTCCTAAATAAACACGTTACAAAACTTGCCCCTCCAACAGTCCATACCATGAATCAGACACAATGCCTCACTTAACAAGCATTACATTGTGCCCCAGATTTAGTTTGAGAAAGGCCACACGCACGTGCACGGTTCCGAATTCTCAAGACCAGCGTTTCCAAGAACCTAAATAAATACGTTACAACAATTGCCCCTCCCACAGTCCAGACTATCCATCCGAAACAATGCCTAACTTAACAGGCATTACAATATATATATACATACATTCTGGTTTCCTCTCCGTTAATACGACATCCATTAAGCATTATAACAGATACACTCCCACAATTCGTCAAATAATATTCATCGTCAAATAAAATTCAAGAAAATGTATTGCCTCATGGGGCGGAAGTCACGCCTTTCAGTGGAAAATAAAATACTAAATTTATAAAACAACTGTCCGGCCAATGTGGTCATACGGGATACAGCTAGCAGATCCAACATCGATATTATAAAGAGGTTCCAATCAAAAGTACTGAGATCCATGCTTTGTACCGAATGAAGTAATTCGTCAAGACTTGGTACTATCCACGGTTACTGAAGAGATACGTAACAACAGTGTGCGCTTCAAAGACAAAGTATTCATACAATCAAACTTGTCAAATATGAGTTAAACTCGGATGTCGAACAGCCTAGGCTCAAAAGATTTAAGCTTCTTGATTTTAAAATAAGATTCACGTGAGCAAATAGTCTACAAACTTCTAGTTTTAATTAAGCAAAATTTTCAATGGAAACTTTTTCACCATGACTTTTAATATGTAAGTCAAAACAATAACTAAATGTCGCTTTTTATGTCAGATTGTTAGAAATAAATAAAATAAAAAATTCTGCGTCCTCCTGTTGATGCGGGATGTACCCCAACAATCCCCGTCTTCGTCAGCGTCTATAGAATTCCGCAGATCTCCTATCTAGACGACACGGCGAGAATGCAAGCACATGCAAATCCCATTAAAGGTCCTCTCACACCAGTGCGGGACTGCGGGAAAGTTGCGGGACGTGTTTTCATTGCGTGTTGGTCCCGCAGACAAACAATCCACGGCAATTGACTAAAGGCAAAGTTGTGGTCAGCCGTCTGTATCCTTCTGCCTCTCTTCCATTCAGTCGACCACGTCACATAGATCAACATGTTGGTAACATTTTATTGGCTGCTTAACGCAACAGGAAACAACCCTGCCTTCGAGGATAGCAGCCCCTATAAACACATGGTCTAGACCGGATAACCTCTAACCACGCCATGTGCTCCATATCTTATAATACATTATGAAAAATCATGGAACCCCGTCAATAGAATAACGTTCCGCACGCACATCACAGTATTCTTACCTGTACTTCTATCGTTTCCTCGGTATGTTGGTTAAATTGTTTTGTGACATTAGCAATGTTCAAAAAGCAGTCTTACCCCATTGGTGTGGTATTATGAGCGGCCGTGCCCTGAGCGGACAACAGTCCCTTCCTCAATCCTGACCGTTGAGCGAGCAGGTATAAAGTCTTTGTTTTAACATTAAGTGAATGTAAGACAAGTTTAATGTATAACATTTCTGAAACTCATCTGGATTTATAATTTCTATCTTTAATAATATGGAAACTTTTCCAATTGGTAGTGATTCGTTTAATAAATATCCTTAGAAATGATCAATTAAGATACAAATCTTTTAACAGTTGTATTTATCTGGCGTCATTAAATAAATGAAAACATCAACCTGTTTAGTCATAAATTTATTATTATTTTAAATTTTTAAACGTTATAACAGAAAACTCCGTTTCAAAGTTTCATCCCTAATTTATTAAGACCTCTTCAGGTGTTGTAAAGTCAATTAAATGATATAATTTCAAAATCAGGGTTTCTAAAAATTCTAACAACAAGATTTTACAAACATGATAATTTAAATACAATTAATTAAAAATTTATTGAACATTACTTACAATTAACTACATGAAGTGTAGTGGACATAAATTTCTTAGATGCGATTTGCACACTCTTGAGGTCATCCATACTCCAAAGCCACAATAAGGCGAAGATACCATCGGGGTTTGCTTATGTTTAATCACCCCGAGAAAACTCTGGAGATTTTTCTCAATTTACTGTTCTGAATAATCATAAATCCTATTAATTAGACAACTATCCTCAAGTTTTTTTTTTGGTATGAGAACATTAACAGTTCCCAGCCGTACATTATAATTTTTGTAGAATAACACTCATGGTGATTTTGTTTCAGGCTGACCCGCCATGGCGAAGCTCGACGGTGCGGGTCTCGGTTACTCGTACCATCTTCCGTCCGCCGGATGGGGCCTCAAGTTTCGCAGCGCCCTTTCTCAGTTCAGCGACTTATTTAGCGAATTCAATCGATATATTGCTCCGGCGTATCACCATGACAGATGCGAAAGGTATGTATCACATGTCCGGAATATGATTACCAGAAAGTTTCAGATTTGAGTAAGGACCTAAGTCATCACACCTGGTGATATTTACATTACACTATTCCAAACAACGTTTTATATTTCAACCACTAATAGGTAATAAGAACACTGATAACTTAAAGCAAAACTACTTAACTTAGTTTTTTATTACTGTTACTGAAATACCGCAAGAGCATCTCTGAGTGACGGAGAACACCGCTTTTAAAAGTAGCGATACATTATTTAAAGATTTTTTTATTCTCACCAAGCGATGTCACACGACGGAAATTCATCGATTCACGTTATGTAACAGGCGACGGCTTGTATTCTGCATGTTGATGCCTGTACTTCGGATGCGAATTTCGTAAGACACTTAATTAGCATCTACTTTAAGCTGTTTGCTCTCGCGTGTTTCGCGCCGTCATCATAGTGCAGCTCAAAAGCAACTCATTTTAATGTGTGACAAGAAAATATCACTGTATTTTATACGATAATTGCACACACAACTGTATTATTTTAATTATAAGTAAAATGTAAATAATTTGAACGGCATCCTCACAAATATTAATGGACTGAACAAATAGAATGGAAAATCAGACAACAGATTGTGTGGTCGTCCCTCGTTTATAATTTTTTGAAGATAAAATTTTCCGGATACGAAATGCGCACAAAATGGAACAATAATTTGCTTCCATAAACAAAACTCGACACTGAGTAGCGGGTACTGGGTGCGGACAGTTTTTTTCTCGACCACACAGCGGGTGGTCAGAGCGGATGTGAAAAGGGCAGCCCAGATGTGGGAGTCGGTATGGGTGCCGGAAAGGTAATAAGCTGGATGAAGACAAAATATTCTGTTATACTCATTCAGATGGTTGAGGGTTGCAGAGCTCAGATCAAATAAGCTCTGAGACAGCAGAGGACGATTGAGGTAAAGGAAATCAAAAATGCTCTGAATGAGGATTTTCTGTAGGAGACAAGAGAAGAAGGGACGCTGCTCTCCAATTCCCGATGACAATTGCTGAACTTACGTAAGCAAATCTCGCGGTTGTCTTTTTTGACATTTCTTTACATTAATTTCAATTGTCTTTTTCATTCTACTTTGTTTCACATTCCATCCTGACAAATTTCTTATTTTACAATGCTGACTTGTATATGGCTACATTAATTTGTCAATTAAGTAAATTTAGTGTAATTACATTAAAGTAAATTATATCAAACAAAATTAATAATAAATTAAAGTAATTATATATACAATTAAGAGTCCCATTAAACAAGCTTACCACAAGATTAATACTAGACATTAGGAAGGAATAAAAGGATAAAATGTAAAATAATAGACTGATAGTCAAGCGGAAAACATGAAACATTTATATGACTAAAACGAAGAGTGATATGCACGGAAAACTACAAGAGATTACGGATAGACGAAGAGCATTTATTGCACTTACGAAATAAATACATTGCCAAGATGCAGACACATATAACATATCAAAGTTTTATTTAGAATAATGTAAACAGAAGATGAAGGAAAACGTACATCAGGACAAGAACGACGAACTGCAAGAAATATCGGAATTTTTAAAAGAAGAATGATATCATTTATTGATTAAAAAATGAAAATGAGCTATATTTTGTAAACACGTGATGTTTGGGGAAATAATCTTATTTTACCCCACGTTGGGCGCCATTTAAGAAAAGATCATTATTATGGAACGATTATTTATTATATTTGAGAAGACAACAACAAACTGCTTGGTTGCAGTGAAGTGTAGAATGGAATACAAAATACGAGTAATGAGACCGTAATTTTATAAAACCGGCTTCATATTGCAAAAATGTCTTGTGTGTGTATGCACTTATGCCATCATCTATGGCCCATGTCGGCTGTTTTCTCTAACACTGGGCTGGCAGTTAATCTCTCTGTCCGTTGTGATCCAGTGTATCCTAGTTCAGAACTCTGTCAATTGACTATTCATAGAGCTTTCTTTAATTAAAATTATTTCCAGGCTTCAATGCATCTCTTGATATCTAATTCAAAATATGAAGTTTAAATAGCTATTATAAGTTTTTAAGAAATCTAAGCTTGTTAAACTGTATTAATAAATACATCTTATAAATTGTTTGTTCATTTTTTAAATTAATTTTACATATTTTTTACCTTTCCAGATCCGTCCAAATGCGACTGTATTCTATGCACAAACGGGAATTTGTCATGGTCTTTATAGCGTTTTTTGCCTGTTTTGGCCTAGGTGTTTTCATTGGACTGGCAGGTTTGTAGGTCATAGAATTATGGAATTCCGAGGCAAAATCAATAATTAAAGAAACAGTAAAAGGGGTTTCATTAAATTTTTATTTAATGCTTTATTTGATTATTTAATTTAGAAATTGTGAAGGATTCAATTATGTCTAAATTAACAATTTAACAATGTTACTTCATATTTAAATTAAATAATAAAAATAGAAGTATTTTATTTAAATAATTAATATTCCATTTAATTTTAAGTATAAAACAAGACGTTTCGTCCCTGATTGGGTCCACGTCAGGTGTATAGATGTTATATTCAATTACCTAAACAATGAAATTGAGAAACTGAGTCTCACAAAATGATTATTTTTAAAATACAATTATTTATGATTATAATTTATAGTGTTACAATTTATTATTGTTGACAAGAATTTCTAACGTGAGGTTTTGGCCGTATTTTGCGGCCAAAATGACTGTTATTGACAATGCTTATGAGTATTATTGACAACTATGGAAATACAAATTTTATATAATTATAACAGATAGATCACAATAATAAAATCATAATTATCATTAAATTATATGTGTCATGTTTAACATTAATGGCCAAAACAGTAGAACTTATATGCAACATTTCACTCATAAATCTGGGAAAATGTTAGCATTCGTCATATAAAATCTTATATTGTCCCAAACGAAATTATATGTTTATATCGGGCAAACGAAACTATGTCTAAAACCTAGAAACAATTAACATACAAATAAACGTCCAAAATTATTCAGTTGCTTCCAAACATATATATAATAATATATTGTAATATTATATTGTAATAATAAAAGGGCAATTAAAAGAATTAATAATTAGAGATTATTGAACTAAATTGTTACTGTTACACGGAGATACAATAATGGTCGAGAATACTGAACAGGCAGGACATTGTTGGTTTTAGTGCGCGTAAGTCAACGGAGCGGCTGTCAGCCACGAAACCTTGCTGAATGCAGAAGGAGTTGAAATCTTGTTGGTCAGCCACGGGACATTGTGGAATACAGAGTAATTGAGTTTGGCAGTTGGTGAAGGATATCAGTAGAGGACAGAACAAAAATTAATTCGTTCGGGGATTAGAGACGAGAGCGTCAATCCACATTTGGCCTAGGATATCGAGGAGCTCAAAGTAAAGTCGACGGATATAGGTAGAATGAAGGCTTCGGAACAATTGTGTCCGGTGGTCAATCGGCCGGAGTTTGGCAAAGTGAAGCAAAGTAAATTCAGTGATGCATGGCCTGTTAAAGTGTTCGAGGTGAAAATGTGCTGCAAAATCTCTTCAATTGCCCTGGTACCGGTACAACAGTGAGTAAAAAAGATACATTAAAAAAATTCATATTGTAATCGTTAATAAAAGGTAGAATATCGTCAGATTTCGATTTTGATTTCATTTCGTTTAATTTTGATATAATTTCGAGAGTTTATAAAAATATTTGTTAGTAGTGAATTGTAATTTTTTTAATTGTTCTGTATTTAAAAGGCCCAATAAAGACCGTGAGGTAAGAGAAAAGGACATTTTGTATAAAAATTGATGTAAAGTTCAACAAGTAATTTGTTTTATAAGGTAAATAGTTGTGCATAATAAACCAATTGTTTATTTAAATTGAATAAATGTAATTATTTTCATGCTACTTTCACTCGATAATTTCAATGATTAGTTCAAGTTAATTAAATATTTCAATGTTTATTACATTTATAAATTATTTTAATTAAATACTTTCATTTGTTTGTTTTCATTTATTGCGTGCCAACGTGTTGCGAAATTTAATTATGTTCATGTAATTCAATAATTTTCATATGTTTATTACAATCAACAATTAGGTGATTAATTTAAATTAAAAGAATTTGCCCCACTTTGTGGTAGCCAAAATGTAATAATTAACAATGTGAGGTTATTTAAATGGAAACGATCAAAAATTAACAAACAAAATAATTTATTTTCCTTTAGTGGCTTTCACAGAATAAAAGACAATTACAAACAAAATTTGAGATCTGTTCTCTCAGGGCCTTTACTGGGTTTGATGATTTACAGTGAATATTATTGAATGATCTGTTTAACAATACAAATAAAAATTTACTTGAAAATAATGTGCTGATAAATGAAAGAAAAACTACAAGAAAAACGAACGAAATCTGACTTTAACCTTCTAGTTAGCGTTTACAGATTTTTATTAAGGTTTTTGTTACTTACGCATTGTTCGGCTGGTACCAGCATTCTTTTAGTGCTTCAAAAGTACACTATATTGCAAAATTTTTACACAGATACTAACTTTTTCTCACAAATTCTACACCTATGGAATTTCTAGGCTTCCAGGAACTCGGATGATCCTCTCCAAATTGGTCAGCTATCTGATGACTGGTTGCTTACAGGAATATTACGAGTTGCAGATTTTTTATAGTCTTTTACCGATTTACTGATCGGTTTGGATTGAAACTGCAAAACAGCTCAGTAAAGATTTATTTTAAAATGTCTATCCTTTCGTGGCTGCTCTTAGACATCGACTTCTCTATTCCACTCCTCTCTGTAGACTTTGCTCTTTCGCTCCTCAAATTCGACTTTTGACTTTTGCTCCTCGCTGCTGACTGCCAACTCACTATGCTTTTGCGCGCGTAAAACGCTATTTCGCGCTCTCAATAATAGGAACAGAGCTAATCACTCATTGTCGCTCTGCTCGCTCTCGCTATAATGCAAACTGTTCGCTATCAATTCAAATTTATTTAAAAACAATTAATCAGGACATTAATTGTTTGGACATAAAATTTAATTGTAGCGGCAGGAGCTTCCAAAGCGACAATGGAGCCGATCTCTGTTACTTTGTTGGAAAGTAAAAAATGGCGTATGCGCGCTAAAACTCGAGACTACGATAATTCAGTTGGTGACGGGACACTTCGGAGGACGGAACAAATGAGTCTACAGCAGAGACTAGCCGTTGTTTAATGTATTATTAAACAAAGTTGTGAGTTGAAGACAAAGTAAAAATATTCACGGAAGCATTTAAATCGTAAATATTGCTAAGTAAAAGCAGTGTACGTCTGTAGCCAGCCAGGAATAGTAAAGTTTCAGTTTAAGTCCCAAGCGGTAAAAAGACTAGCAAATCTATGAATCACAGGATTCATATAAGGCAAGCGGTCACCAGATAGCTGACAAAAAGGAGGATCATCCTAGTTCCTGGGCGCCTATCAAGGTTGACTTAAAGAGTGTAAAATCTGTGAGCCGATATTAGAATCAGTGTAAAAAATTTGCAATAGAGTACTCCCCAAAACAAAAAAGGAATGCTGGAACCAGCTGGACAGATGTGAGTAACAAAATACAAAAATAATGATTTATGTAAACGTAATTAAAGGATAGAAGTCAGATTTCGTTCTATTTTAATTGTCAATCAGAGTTAATTTCTTTTCTTTTAATTTCTTCCTATCGACATATTGTCTGGGTGAATTATAAACTGTGTGTTAATTAGTTTTTTTAAAACAACTTGTTGTGTCCATTATCAAACCCAGTAGAGACCCTGAGATCTAAAATTTTATATTGTAACGGTTTGTGAGGTAAAGTAACAAAGTGGAAATAAATAATTATATGTTTTAAATTCTTGTTGATTATTTCATTTAAATAATGCCTCATTGTTGATTATTACATAATGGCTACCACAACGTGGGGCAAATTTCATTTAATTAACGTCATATTGTAATGATTAGCCTTTATTACTAAATATAAAAAAACTTTATTACATGAAAATACAAAAATACATTAAAAAATATTATTGGGCGCCAGCAGATATACAATGGTCTGCAAAAAAATTAACATTAGCTCCGGCTTGATTATAAAATCCTCCTTCTCAACAGGGTAATGTGGGCTGTTCGGTAGCTATTCAAGAACAGAGCCTATTTCCGCACTGTGTCAAAAAATTTACTTTTGAAGGCACTTTACAGAAATTGTGATGCTTACTTTACATGTGGCGTCAGCAGACTTGCAGTGGATCGCTGACTTTGTAGTAAGCAGCCCATCTTCTTCGGCCTCCCCGCGATGGACGTCCTTCCTGCACTTTCCGTCCTCTATCTGTCGGTCTGCCTGCGTCTGTCCTACTTTCACCCGGGTTCGGAGTATTTATTCGTACCCCGCCCCCCAAACGATGCAATAAAGAAGGGACAGGGCACAAAAACTTTTCCCGAGGCCTTTCGAATTGGAAAACTATATAAAATAGCCGATCTTTTGTTCGCGGAGGCCCTTTTTTTTAATAGCTACTGGGCTAATTCTCTTCCACGCGTCGGGGAATTCCCAGATCATGACAAGGCAACGATGGCCTGCGGCGCTCTGCACGACTTTTAGTTTCGTTACACTGTTGTGGGCGCAAGAAGAGTCTGCACCTGTGAACTGCGCGAGGTGTTCGTCTGAGTTCGGCCGAACGTGCATCTGCACATTCCAAAAACATTTTCTATCGGCCTTTCCCCACCCAGTAATAAAGTTGATGAAATGAATAAAAACATGTTAATTATCCATATATTTGAAATATAAATCATACAAAAAAAAATATTGAGACAAGGTATTGCTGCCTTTTCTGTTGAAACCGAAATGAAACTTTAATTGACATTGAAGTGTATCTTAATAATACTTTAAAGTTTTAAATTTCATGATTTTGAAACGTCTACAATATTAAATTAACAAATTATCATATATTTGGTTTAAATTATTGATTTTACATTTAAAGGTGTTGAGACATGTAACATCAATGTAAGAAAATATCTTAATTATTCGTCTAAAATTATTACCGTATCCCAATCAAATATGTTTGGACAGAACTCAGCAATTTTGACTATTTAATTTAAAATTACTTTTGTGTTCTTTAATAAAGGTTTTAATTTATATTTCAAATTTTCACATAGAGCGTTTTTCGCCTGAACGCTTCAATTATTCCAGCTGGTCTATTTTCACCAGAAGCAGAAAAATAAATATGGACAAAAATTAGTTACTGACAGAATACGACCAAAACTACGAAGTTTTCAGCAATGCTGAAGGCCGAGTTCGGCAGCGTAGTGACGTCACACGTGCTACTGAGCAGTGCTAACTCAAGTTGCGTCTACTATACATAGAATAGTAATGAAACAACACCGTACATAAACCCAGCTTGTTAATGGCTTCATTTAGCTTAAATGAGAAATAATATACGAAATTCTGTTTGTCTACTACGAATGCCAACATAGATCTGTCAAAATACTGTTTGGAACTTTCAAGAGTATACTTGTAAATTAAAATATAAAATAATACACAACACTGTTTCATCAGCTTGTAGATGGACTGTCTACATTGTAATAAAATGGAGCAGTCGTTCTAAAGAGGAGGAGGGCCAGCACCCGTACTAGGGGTCGGCAACCCGGACATTTGATGAGGCTCCAAAATTAAAGCTAAAATTATTGAAAAATTAATACAGAATTTGTGAAGTACTGAAAGTAAGAAAAAAAGGTATTTTTTTTTGTTTTAGCGTAGTTGATGTTACCTTGTTTCATTTTCAAAATAATGACACTTTGATAGTTTGACCAATAATACACATTTTTAATAGCATTTAAAAAGGCAATAAAACTCTATGGTTAGCAATTTGTGGCTAGGTATAGATAGTTGTTTAAACTAATTTATAATGTTTTATCCTGCTTGTTATGTTATATGCTTCTTTCTAATATGCTTTTATTAACTTTGATATAAAATGATTTGATTTTTATTAAAAATATTAAAAATAATTATATTAAGGGAAGGCATTTTGTATTGTCCGAGGAGTGCGGGCGCTGGATGGGTATACAGGAAAATTGTGAGAGATTTTTTAATCTCTCTTTATTAGGTAAACTATGATTTAATACGCATATAAAATTGGCTGTTGATACAGTTTTGCTGAAGTGATTCGTAACGCAAGGGAAGAGAGAAAAATGCTATAGCGTACCTGAGTGTAACGAATGAAAGATCACACATCATTTTCGAGCAAGTTTTCTGTTTCTTCTCCTTTAAAATTAGTTAAATCTCCAGAATCGAAAATTTACTAATATTGCGATTATTGCAGACAATTAATAGCAACATAGCCAAAAATGTGTCTGGAAATTACAACTAATTCAAAAAGTAGGCATTTTGAAAACGAATTTACACAAATCACAAACACAAACAGAGGCACACTAACAAATAGAATATTTGTGTAAAGCTCTACAATAGTACACACTCATGTACACTCCTGAATATGAGTTTGTTGTAGAACAATGGAAGGGAGAGTGATGTGAAAAATGTAACTGTAGCAGTGTTTTTGGATCTAAAAAGAGCATTCGAAACAATAGAGAGAAATTGATTGGTATGTAAGCTGGAAAATTATGGAATTAGATATTGGGTTGGCTGCAATATTATTTTAAACAGAGAACCCAATATGTAAAAATAGCTTAAAGTTGTTCCAACAAGACTGATATACTGTTTGGTGTGGCCCAAGAGAGCAAGTTGGGTCCTCTTTTGTTTATATTGTATATAAATGATCTCCATAGGTACATAAGAAACTGTAGTGTACATCTTTTTGGCGATCACACTTTATTATATTTATCTGGATGTGTTTTAAATTCTGTGTTAAATTGTTTGAATAGTGAATTGTTAATTTATCAGAATGGTTAATGGTTAATAAGTTGTTGTTAGACATTAATGTTGGACAAGTGAATGTTTGTATAGATGACTGATAGAATGTGTAAATAGCTTCAAGTATCTTGGGATTATGATAGACAATAAGTTGACATGGAATGAGCATGAAGAATTAATTATTAAGAAATTAGTCAAGATCTCATAAGGAGATTAAGATCTATGTTGCCTAGAAAAGTGAAAGAATTAATGTATAAAACTTTAGTATGCCACATCTGCAGTACTGTAACACTATATTGTACATGATGGTAGGTATTGACCTAGATCGTATCCAAAATATTATTAATAGGGCATTGAGATATATTTTAGATAGAAATAGATATGCTACTGCCACAGATATGCTATGTGAACAAAATTGACTGGATATAAGGCAGCAAATATTTTATGATGCCCTGTTGTTTATATTTAACTTAGAGAATAAGTTACCTTGTTACATTAAGAATCTAGTGAGTAAGAAAAGTGATGTACGTTGTTACTAAACTAGGAATAAGGAAAATTATTACTTAGAATGTAGAAATAAAAGTAGTGCTATGAATTCAATATTTAATAAGGGTTTAGTCAATTATAATAAGCTACATGCGGAAATAAAAAAATCACAAGTATCGGTCAATTTAAGAAAAGAATCTGTGTGTATGCTAGAAATAATTTGTAAGCTATTAGTTTTTTATTTATTGATTTGTTGTTAATATGTTTTTAGCTTAAGCTAAATAAATGGAAATAAATAAATATATGTGCAACAATTGTGCATGTGCATACACACTCATGCAGGATAAGGTGTAGCTCTGTTCTGTCCTGAGGAAAGGGGGCTTAGGCACTTGAAAATTTGACACTATCCTATGTGGTGACACCAAAGCATGTCAGATGCTCCATATCTCTCTTTCCTGCCCATATTAATATCAACATTAGTTGCTTATATATATATATATATATATAATATATATTATTATTAATTGTCCACAATAAGACTGTCTATATTTGCCTGGTCAGGAACTTGACCCGGTGGCCGAGATGGTTAAGGCGTCTGTGTACTAAGCAGAATACGTGGGTTCAAGTCCCGCCTGGGTCAAATATTTTCAGTCTTTCCTTCTTCTTCCATCCTTCTCTCTGCTTTGAACATATGTGTGTAATTCTTCGCCCGAGCATATGAATTCACATAAAGCGCAATCCTCCTATTTCTCCTATTTATTTCTATCCTTCCTCACTATCCAAGTTTGAATGTGAATTAGTTCCTTAATGGATTCTCCTAATATTGTATATAAGCAACTATATATATATATATATATATATATATATGTATATATATATATATATATATATATATATATATATATTATTCAATTCTAGGGAATTTTCATAAGTTATCATAAACCAGATAACAGAATCAGTTAATTACTTTTACTGCATGAAACATTTAATTTGGGATCGTGTACCAGTTGTATCCCCATAATAAATAATTTTAGAGTCTTATTTGAAAACTATAATTATTGTCTTCATGAAATTGTTTAGGTCCACCAATTACCAGTACAATAGACAAGAAAGTTAATGGGAGTGAAGTAGCAACTAAAGCTTTCATTATGAAAAGTCCTCCAATGACAACATATAGTCAACAACTGTGGGTGATTGCAAAACTGGTAATAGAAAACCGCGATGGTAAGACCTACTCATATTTAGTAGTGATATAATTCAAACTTTAAGAAAAACATTTAAGATTAGCATATTATATGACTGGAATACAGTTATACATTCATATACATATACATATTAGAGATGCGAAGAAACATTCGAAGGAGCTTTCTGCTTCTCGGTGTTGTATAGTAATATTATTAGTTATATATTTAACTGCATGGTATTTTTTTATTGGCTGTTGTGTTGATTTTCAACTCAGCTGCAGAAATATTATTTCAAATACATCAATGTATGCAGCATATGGATGAAATGAGGAATGAAGGACAAATTACTGCAACTCTTCAGTTTTTGCCAGCCTGTGACATGATAGAACCATAGATGTTCAATAGTGTAATATCTTAGATATTGAGGTTAGAAGGTAAGCTTCCCTGAAACCAAACTGGTAAAACCTTAAGAACAATTTTTCTTTTATATTGTAAATACCTTCGTAAAATAGTTTATATTTTTATTAGCATCTACAGCTGCATTACAAGTTATAATATATAATTGGTACTACTATAAGAAACAAAGATTTTCACATGGAAAGAATAATTGTTATGCAAGAGGCAATGAGCTCCTGTTTTAAGGTTAGGGTAGTCAGTCACACACTATAATCTTTTGCAGTCTGTACATGTCCCCGACTCCCAACAAGTACATTTGTTTTGTAAAATATTTATAAATACAACTTTCATTATGACTATTATGGGACATTATTCTAAATAAATTTTTTGTGCCCTCAACACATTTGTATAATATGTCTATTTGTCTAATTAGCAGATGTAAAAGTATTATGTTAACAAAAATATGTTAATTTTTGAAGAAATAAATAAGAAGAAATTAAATGGTATAACATTTATGAATTTAGAATAAACAGTGTCACAGATATAAGCGATAACTAAAGACTTTCATAATTAGTTTAAGGAGAGGTTGTGGGAGGAAGCTCTAGGGAAGGAACAATAATTTTGAGTAAATAGTCCTCTGGGCTGTGCTGAAAGGTACTACATATGTGGGTTATTTCTACAAAATCTTTATTTTATTACTTTAATATACATGATTATAAATTTATTTTGTTCCAGAGGAAGTTATAGATAAGAGATTTAAAGTGAGTGTATCTATAGAAGGTTTAACTTCTGATCACAAACCAGTTACAATATTACATGCAGACAAAGCTCATAATAGGTATGATACATTACACATTTTATAATATTGTGGATCCAATATTCGAAAAAATTATTTTACTTTCCATATATTTTCAGGACACGTCATTTGATATGTGAAAGGCATGAATGTCAAGAATTTATAGTTCTTCATCTAGGATTTCTTGACTATACACATTATATCCTCACCATTCATTTTTATGGACTGGAGAGTTTCGATCAATTATATGACATTCGTGATGTAACAATCTATGTAAGTCTTACATTAATGTTTTCTCTACAATTCAAAGTAGCTTTGTGGGACAAAGAAACAGAAAACCCATAACTTAAATTCAGCATAAGCAATCTTGCTTATACTAAGTAGATCTTCCAAATGTGTTTAATAACTTGTATGGTATAACAAACAGTGAAGGTGTTACAAAAGTTTATAATAGAAACTATGTGTGATGAAAAAATATCAGATATTTTGCCTAATATTTAAAACATTATTCAACAACTCTGTTTTCAAATTATTAGAAATGTGTTTTAGGACCATGAGATAATGTCATCTTATTTCATTTTAAACTATTGGACATTTTCTTGGTTTGAGAATAAATTAGTAGTGTTAGTGGTTAGTTGCCTAGGTAAATTTTTTTATTACCGATGAATGGCATGAGTAATACTTTTATATGAGCCATAATAAATTATTTAATATGAAGAGTACCACTATCCTTATCACATCATATTTTATTTCCAATATCATTAAACAAGAGCTTTCAGCTTTCTGTCATCATGTTTAAAAAACTTTATATTGAATTTTATCAACATAAAAACAACACCAAATGTATCATCTAATGGTTTACAGCTGTGTGTTCAGTCAATCAATTTTATTTATAAACATTATGATGCTTCTCATCAGGATATTGAAACATGCCATATTTAACAATTTAATAATCTTTTCATCTGAATAAAATAAATAAATAATAAATAGATTTATTGTATCAATTAATCCTCCATGCATGGAGGCATGCCAAAGAATCTGTTATTAACATAAATATTAAAATATATCATTGAGAAAAACACACAAATAAGAACAATTTACAAATACAAAATATTCATATGTAAGAAAATATTCAATGATCATTATTACATGTAATAATTATATATACCAGTCAAATGACAGACAAAATCAACTTTTCTGGAAACTTTGTTCCTGAATTGTACAGTTGTGTCACTCATGGCTCATGGTGTTTTTAATCACCTCACGAAGGAACAAAGTTTCCAGAAAAGTGATGTGGTATTTATATCATCAATATGTCTGTCATTTGGCTATTTTATCTAATTATTATATGTTAAAATGCATTATAATTTAAATTCAAGAATATAAATGAGATTGACATACAGATTATGAATTAATTTTAAAATAAACAATAGATATGTTATTAAGAATTTGTTATATTTCATTACAGTTTAAAAGCTACAATCCAGCCTTCACTCAAATTGAAATCTGGTTTCGGTTTATATTTCTGCTCATGACATTTGCAGTAACTGTAAGTAATAGCCATTAAAATTTTATTATGGAATTTGATGTTTCCTTCTCTATTATAAAGTGAAAATTTATGTTATCTTGCCACACATTTAAACTGTCTGTATGAATTAATTGATAATGTTGGGTATGTTAATATGTGTTATGGCTTGAAGTATATTAGCACTTTATAAACTAATGAATATACTATATTATATGCTTGTCTCACCACTAAATTTCCTCTTTCAGTGCTGGTTTGCTCATACTCTACGCAGGTTTACAGTACATGATTGGTCAATAGAACAAAAGTGGATGTCTGTCCTTCTACCTTTATTACTACTTTATAATGGTAATACTTCATACAAATAAATAACAAAAATGTTGAATATTAAAACATTCATTATCTGTGCCAAAATAAAAATCATATAAACAAATGTACTGAAATTTTCTGCATATTTTTTTTGGATGCTTTTGGAAATGATTAGTATATTTTCAGAAATATCACACTTGAGTAATAATTGAAATTCATAACCTTATTACTTTCTGTCAGTTCAATGTGGGGCATAACATATTTTGTATCCCACAATTTTTGCAATAAAGATTTAATTTTCTAAAATTATTATAATAATTATTATAAAGATACATCACTTATTTCATAATATTGGTTGATTGTGAAATAATATATTATAATGAGAAAATTAATTAAGCTGAAGTATGCCTTGTATTGTGTGATATATATTTTGTACCCAAATTAAAACTATTGAATTATATATTTATCTGTAGGTCAAATAATGCAGGGACTTAATTCTTATGCAAATTAGGCAGAATGTATGTAAGATCCAATGTTTGTAAAAGTTTAACCATAATACAGTTGGATTCTAAATTGTTTAAGTTCATCCAATAATGAAAATGATGAAATAATTTATGTCTATCATGTGTACATAGCCCTGCATTTAGCAATTGAAACACCAATAATAGGGACATTTAAAAGCACCATTTACTTTGTATTTTCTCTAGCTTATTTAAACAGGCCTCTAATGAAAGTTATTATGCTAACCACTACACTCTCTACAATTGTGTTTTTAAGTAGAAGGATAATGAGTTCTTTGTGAAATTGATATTTTCTTATGTTTCTTTGTAGACCCCATTTTTCCAATGACTTTTCTGGTTAACTCCTGGGTGCCTGGAATGATTGATGCAGTTTTACAAGCAAGTTTTCTTTGTGCATTGCTCTTCTTCTGGCTATGTATTTATCATGGATTAAGACAAGTAATTTTTATTTTAATTTCTATTACTTAGAAATATTTAGTTATATTAAAAATTGTATGTAGTAAGACATATAAAAAATAAAACCCAATCTAACAGTTTTGTATTTGCCAATAAAAAAAAGTTCTGTTGACTAAAAATGAAATAATAAATATTAATATAATATAATAAGTGTATTAAATTGTGAGAGCTATTTAAATACATAAAATATATGTAAGTTTACTTCAGTTTCGAACAAATGTGATTCTTAAATGTCTAATTTACAAAATAATTAATGTTACTGTTGCCAGAATGAGAGGCGTTTACTTACATTCTACCTACCTAAAGTTATTATAGTTGGAATGCTATGGTTCTCAGCAATAACTATGGCAACTTGGCAGAAGTTCAATGAAGTCCGTGATCCAACATACAGTTACAAACTGGATACTACAAATTTTTATGTAAGTAATTAAAATAACTAATACTTTTCATTTAGATAATGTTAATTTGATACTAACACTAGAAAATGCAACACATCAGTTAATAATCATATAAAAGCTTACCTTTTCTGAAGGTTTGTGTCAGATATTATTATTATTATTTATTGGTCCTTTTTAATCACCAGTACACAAATGTGCTTAGATTCAGGACAACTCAAAATAATATTATTAATTGGTATATATGAAACAATATTGTATTGTAGATATATAACATATATTTGGAAGTCTATGTTACTCATTTTGAGGAAATAACCTGCATGATGTATTAGGTGTAAAAATTTTTAATATTCTAATAGCTTTCTTTTGTATCTTAAATAAATCTATAGGAAACTTGGTTCAAATCTACTGCTCATGTTATCTGACTTTTCAATCTTAGCTTAAAATGCATTCTTATTAGATTATTTTTACTATCATCATATTAAATACACAATATACTGTGAAGAGTATATGTAAAAAAGACTCTTTGCTTACTGTATCCTGTTTAATCTTCCAAAATAGGATTATTGAATTTTGAGTGTTGAGAATTTATGATTTTATTTTAAATATTATATTGTTTTACATTTTATAAATTTGTGGGTAGCATAGAAACAACCTGTTAGAAGTATAAAAAGGTACTATAACCTTGTGTTGAATAAAATTTTTAATGTCTGTAAAAAAGTGGTTAATTTATTAAATTAACATACTTATAACTAGTTAATTAACTAATGATAAACATTATTTTCATGTTGACTATTGGTTTTGTTGCAGGGTTTTAAAATTTTCTTTTTCATTACTTGTGGCATGTACTTGGTGTACTTGTTGTGCCTAATTGTCAGAGCTTATAGTGAACTACGGTCTATGCCTTATTTTGGTGAGTAAATGTTTCAATATCACCAAAAATAGAAGCAGCCATTCCAATACATAAATGTATAGCCAATCAGTTTAAACAATATATTGTGGATCATTCAACATACTCACTTTTGTTGACATATCACAGTATATACATTATACATAGTTGTTAATTTAATTACAGATAATGTAATCATCATAGTTTAAAGAAATGGGATGTGGAGGTCTGATATGAGCTTTAGTTTTATTTCTACTCTGTACAGTTTGGAGCATTTGTTTGTCTGAATTATTTTAGGTGGTGATAGTAAAAGTAGTACAGAAACTCTAGGAGGGTTCATCATAAAAGTGAAATTGTACTGATAATTTCTTTCTTTTGTGTTTGCTTATGCATTTAGAAAAATATTGTTAATTTTTCCTATAGCAATTAGCATGAAGTTAAACACTTTTTTACTGTTCAAAATGTCGGACTATTTCTTCCTCTCAGACTTGACAAACAATTCTTAAATATTGGTACATCTGTGACATGATTCAAACACATGTTTTGGTTATATACGAGTTTGTGTTCATTTAAGAGTTTTGAACTTTACTTTATAGGTGATTAAAAAAATAACAGTCCTATATTTTGTTTCAGATATGAGACTGAAGTTCTTGACTTTATTGATGCTTATCGTCCTAGCAATTAGCCTGACAATTACAGTTCTTAGGTTTGGAGTTGGTATCTTGGAAGACAACTTTGTTGCAGAACTGTCTACAAATTACAAGAATTCTGCAGAGTTCATGTCTTTTTATGGACTCTTAAATTTCTATCTATACACTATGGCATATGTATATTCTCCTTCAAAGGGAACTATGTTTGGTAAGACACAATGTGACATCATTTTATTCTCCTCTAATATCTTGCATATGTTACTGTATCAGGCTTCATTAAAGATGAGAAATTTAATAATTATCTATTTACGCTTTGATAATGTGTTACATTTAATATAATTTACCAGTCACACTAAACATTTCCATAGCACTTGAATATAATTTTCTTTATTATTTCTATTTTAATAGAATCTCCAATCACAAAAGACAATCCTGCATTTTCCATGATAAATGATTCTGATGAAGATGTTATATATGGATCTGATGAAGAAAGTCGAAGACCTTTGAATCGCTGCAGGAATGATGATGATAGTGATTAGGCATTTTTACAGACTTTTACTATATGTTTCAAATTGGAATTTATTACATTGTTTGTATAGTTGTTTAAAAAACTTTTAGATGATACTTTTAATGTTAATTCCTGGTGAAAGGAAGGAACTTTTTACTATTAAGACAGATGAAAGTGAAGAATATTACTCTCTTATACAATTGTTAATTAAGGAGGAAGAATAGGAAGTAAGTTTAAACTAAATAATGTTAAATCTGATTGTTTCAGATATACCTTAAAATCAATTCTATAAAATCATTATAGAATAAATTAACAAATTCTTTGAAAGGAAATTTTCAGGTTATAACATTATTGTATATATCTGCATTTATTCACAAAAATGATTCATGTCAGACATATAGCTATTATTATCAGTGTGCCTTATATTATTTGATAAATTGTTATTAAATTTATTGTATCAATATGTAAAATGTTGGCACTACTGATGGACAAACAATAGTGAAAGAATGGAATCAAGCTGTTGACACGGAACAGCAAGTCATTATTTAATTTTTATCAGCTATTTATTTTGTCGCAATTGACTAAAATAGTTTGTTTCTTAGTTTAATTTATGAAAACTTTTTAAAAGATTAATAAATGAATTTTATACAATTATAAATTGTTTATTTATTTAATTAATAAGGTCATTTATAGTTATTCAACATATTTTTAATATATGAAAAATTAATTAGTTTTGAATTTTAGTGGAGTTACAATACCTGCATATGTAACAAGTTGGGAATGTCATTTAATCTGTTCTTAAGATTGAATAATTATCATTATAAAAATATTTATTTGTAGCAGTGATTGAATATGGGGCTATATTATGAGCAACTTGATGAGGTTACAATGGGCTCTCTGCTATCACTATACTTCTACATGGAATATTTCTGCGAGACTGTTTTGGAAAGTGCTCCACTGAAACTGAGTTGTTTCTTCTGGTACATGTATGACACATTTATAATTTGGCCCTATGGGGCCAAACACTCTCTGATTTCCTGGCCCCCTCAACTGCATACACCAAAATATCAAGTTTACTGTAGAGGTGCTAAAAGAGGGGTCTTTACCATTTCTAGACCCCCATCTACACCTTCACATAAGCAGCCTCCACCACCTGGCACAGAAATGTGCAACATTAAACACACAGTGCATAGAACTCATGCCATATTGGACTGTAACAATTTGCACAGGTCTGAAGAAAACCTTTATGGACAACAATAATAAACCAATTAAGAGCGCCTAAAATAAAACAGCAAAAGGAGCTCAAATGAACACAGGGTTCATGGTGCTCCTTCCTTTTGTGAGTCATACTACAAGCAGGATCAGTAGGATCCTAGTCCAATAAAATTGCCAGAATCTTTTGCCTGCAAAAGAAAATAAGAAGCTTCCTGCCATTTATAAAGGGTGGCCTTAGCCTAAGAACAGATGGAGTGCATAGTAATATTCAGTGCAAATGTAGGATGGAATACATAGGGCAAAGGTAAACTATAAGAACTTTTCAAGAAAGAACAACAGTAATTTGTCCTCATGCTGAGGCTTTTTTTAAAAAATTCTACCTAGGATCACCCTGACAAGTGAACAATACATCAGTGAAATTAAGTCCACATTTTTATTGCTTAATGTGATATCATTAACACAACCACTAGATCCATGAATAGGAACTACAGACAAAAGCTTCTCGGTTGGATGAACTAAAGACACTACAAGAAAATATTTATTATTGGATTGCAACAGCATGGGATTAGGTAAAACTATACAAAAGTCATGGATGAAGATCTCGGCTTTCACTTGGGTGCCAACAGCGATTAAACCGTGACATTTCGAAGACCGAAAACTTTTATACAAGTTACAACTGGGAAAGTCTTTGATCTTTGATCATGGAGGAAGATACTAAAAGAGGTGTAACAGATAAAGACATTGGCTAGTCATAATTAACTACCTAATGAACTTCCGATTATTAAATCAGACATTTATGAATGATGTATTGAACATATTCAAATAGAGCTCACTGAGTACTCAATTGCTGATATGGTTACCGATGATCAATATCGTGACAAGGATGATGCCGAAAAGATATTTTGAAAATATCTCATTCTGGTTGCTTAAAATCAGTTAAATCAACTCTTGCTTAGATTGAACAATAAGAGGAGTCCATGCCACATCTTTCATTTTTCAAGTAATCAAAAGCATCGAAGACAGTTTTCTACTACAGAAAATTGCTCATTTTTATTCAAGTCAGTTTTTTAATATGAGTACTTACTTTTGTACATATTAAAATTCTTTAATATTAAATTGAAAATGTGTATTTTCCCACCACTTTTTACAAAAGAACTCTATTTTATCAGTTTTTGCATATCTTCTTTCTTCAGTATTACATCCTGAAGAATGAAACTTATTCCTTTGAAATTTAGAAATGCTCCTTCATGTACAACATGGCTTTAAGGTACACACACACACAAATATATATCTCTCATTACGTATTTTGAAATTGTCACATCATCCTGAGTTGCTTCATATTATATATTTGATTTAAACACAAAATAATTATATATTGATCTTTGCATATACTCCCTCACACTGTCCTCCATTTAAACTGTATTTATGTGTAAACTATCTTTAAAATAAATTATTTGAAAAATTATGTTATTTCCAATCTGTTTTGTATTTTTTTTTCCTGCGTGATGTTACCAGAGTCATCCAGGTTTGTGACCTCTCTCCTTTAAGAGAATATGAAGGAATGGAAAGGGGGATGCATATAGGAGAACAAGGTAGCTGATTAAGTAGGACCTCTGGCTATAGTTTAAAGATCCTACCAGGCATTCATCTAAATGAGATGCAGGAAAAACTAGAGAAACCTGCATCACATAGATCAGGCTCTCTGTTATTGACAAATCCGATGACTGGAAGTTGGAGTTTTCTGTGAGAATGTGGTACTCCTGACTCTACCTCGCAGAGTTTGGGGACAGCTAGTCCAATGAGATCAGCAGACAACTCTTACTGTATGCTGTAGACAAGACATCTGTCAAAAATGGCCTAGGTGTCATGGTTTATGGGGTCCTTAGTTTGAAACTGGGCAAGAAAACCCAAAGAAGGAAGATTTTCCCTCTCTTCTCATATGTAGTGATTATGCTTACAATCAACAATTTTATACTCCACAAACTAATATGGATAGGAAAGAAAGAGAAACTCTGGTGTGGCTTACTTTAAAAAGAAAATGGAAACCCGAGAACAGAATAAAAAGTTCCAATTTTTGGAGGTAGAATGAAACCTGTCTTGTTGTAATCCACATTCATTTAGACTTGGCATATGGAAAATAGTAGAAAAGAAAGAAAGAAAGAAACCTGTAAATTAAATTAACATGTAAAAATTATTTGAGCAAGTGAAACTACTACTTGTAGAAATTCCTGGAGCTCATCTTGTTGAGTGTTAACAGAGTTCTGCATGTAGCTGAGCAGAGAGAGTCATCCTATGGCAAAACAGTTACTCTGGGTACATCCAAGTCCAAGGAATGACAACTAGAGATCGAAGCCATTGCAGCTCGCCTCAAGTTTGGAGTTGGAATCAAAGTGGCAGTAGGCTAAGATTCAAACCACCCTTGTGGCTGTGATAGAAGGTGTAAAACCTGAAGGACTCATACCTAGGACAGTGGTCTGCACTTGAGCATCTTTGATTATAATTTTTTTTTCTCTACCCACTCCCACAGGTTATAAAGATATGAAGTATTTGATTAAATTTAAAATATAAATGGTTGTATATAGAAACAAGGCTTTAAGGTATCATGATTGAATCATGTTCCTTTCTTTACATAATTAATCCATTATGGGAATGATTATTATAACTCAGTTGAATACTCTCTTGGATAATAGAAGATACTCTTGATTGGAAGTGCTTTCATTACTTCACAGGCCTTTAACATTGGTACTTTTATAGACAATCAAAATATTTTGGGTTCATTATCTTCCTTACAAATTATACTCCTACTGAAATGATCAACTTACATTTCTATATATACAATATGCTGTTTAAATCACAGCATTTTACTCTTAAGAGGAAAAAAAGAGGAGTCATAAAATGTTAGGACAAAGGCAATACAAAATTCCAAAAAACAAAAATATCTCAAGGGGATTCAACTTTATTTACACTTCATTGAAATGGGCAGTAGTTTTTTGTATACAGAATTTAACAACACTTTTACACAATTGCAGTCAATAGATAGAATGGTTTGTATTATAAACAAAGTTAATACAGGAAAGCCATGCACGTTTTCCTTCATCCCATTCATTCACTCCTTCATACCTGCTAACACAGAAAAGGGGAAGCTAATGCTGCTTAGATTATCAATCAATACATGTATGGTAGTGATCACACTTGGTGAAAATGATGAAAGAGGAAAAGAAACTTAGCAATGAATCAGCAAGTTGCTTCCCAGATTGTAATCAGTCCATGCTGATCCGTCTATTTAAATGTTCCCATAACATACAACTGTTATATAAAAATATATCTCTCTTTTGAAAAATGTTTTATGGTTACATAATACAAAATAACATTTAATGATTATCTTACATAAATAACTGAATTTGATATTCTAATTTCATTACACCTATAGTGCATGAGAACTAAGATGACTTATACACAAGAATGTTAGAGTAAAGAATTAATAAATTATGTGGACATGATTTTTGAAAAATACTTCAGTTGCTGTGTTAATGAGAACACTTAAAAGAAACTTGTCACTAATAATCTTATAGCTACAATATTTTCAATCTATCCTCTTTCCATCAATATATCACATTTGCCTCTCAGGCTAATAAACTTACATGCCCAGATGAACTGTAACAATGTTCATTAAAAATGTTAGCAGGTTTATGGATTGCATTATTTAACAATACAAATAAATAAATAAATGTTAACAACTGGATTGCCCCCTCCCCTTTTCCATTCTGTCCATATGTCTCTTCCAATACTATAATTCAGTTAAAATTAAAATGGTATTTACACTCAGTTCATATTCAAACTACAAGCTCTGAAACCTTGGGCACCAGTCCTTCAATAAGAACATCTAGTAAATAGTTTATCACAAATGTCATCCATAATTTTAATTTTTAAAAAATAATGTTTATCCGAGAACTTGAATAAATAACTATAAAAATTTAATTGCTATACAGTTATTACTTGACACCTATATAGCCTGTCAATATTAATAAAAATTTTCTGAATAATAAATTACAAATTCCATTTACTATAAAGAGAATTCTCTTCGAATTATGGGCAGATTATATGCTTACAAAACAATAAGTTTGTCATACAATACCTAAGTTGCAACCCATAAAGCATCCATTTCTAGGCAACACATTCTATTTGAGAAACAAGAATAAGTTGCAGTATTTGAGATTTATATATAGGTTAAAGAATTAACAGATCTTTGAATTGCTGTATCCAGCAATTTTACCTTTCAATCATTTTAAAAAAGAATCAAAGCCATCCGCATGCCCTGTTTCATTTTCAACATTTCACTTTATAAGTCCATGCTGAAAAATAAACTTAACTAGTGTTTTTAATATTGTGAAAATTTGATGGGGCAGGGCACCACTATGACTTTAATTAATATTTGGATATTTTTGTAAATATCTGTTCCCTCAATGGGAAATACATATGCAATTCCTTGGCTGCTCAGAAGCTGCCGGCCCACTGACACCGTTTTGGTCAAATCGGTGTAGACATTCCTGACAGATGCTGTGTTTGAAGTCACTAAACTATAGCCTAAGACAAACACAGCTTTTGTCCAAACTGAATTCTCACCACCAGCTGGATACACAGACGCACTCAAGCTTGGCAGCTACCATTGTGTCACAATATATAATTACATAATTATTGCTGTTGTAATGAAAATCAAGACAAAAGCTCAATTAAAAATCTCTGTACATCTAATTTCTCGATTGATCTAATAACCAATCATTGTTAGTTGAATTGCACATGTTAAAACATGGTAGGGATTTTACCACTCAACTCCACAATCACAAAACAATAATTAAAGTGGTATAAAACAATTAATAGGCTCTATTAAAAACAACACACAAGCATCAATAGTTTCAAGAGACCGGCAGCTCTTGGCATAGTTAAGCTGCTCAACACTCCTGGGGCGTGGGCAGGTGGGGAAGGCACACGCCTGCTGTCTAGTGGCGGGCGGGCACAGTCCAGGCAGAACGTCACAGCTGGTCCTTAGATGGAACCCATATACTGGGTCCTGCTTGCTCTTCAATCACTTCCTTCACTTTACCATATATATCTTCAGGTGTATCACCTTGTACAACAGCTGAAAAATTATTTTATTTTATTTTATCTCTCTATTTATTTAACATTAACAAATCATCAAAAATAATCCTTTCACAACATGTATTGAAAAGGTTTACCTTAAATTAAAGTTACTTAATTCAATTTATATTGTAAGACATTTAATTTTGTGATATTCAGTATGCATATGGAATAATATTTAAATTGCAAAATTTTAACACTAAAATTTTTTCTCTTTCCTTTATAAAGCAAAGTGTGTAATAGTGTTAGCCCATAGACCATAGAATGTCACACAAAGTAGTAATTTATTCAACTATATTAATACAAGGCTATCTTAAATATATTTCAATACAATAATTGAGAGCCAAAAATAATTTGAAGAATATTTCCCATTTAATGATTTCACCAAATTCAAACATCAATGTAAATTACTGACATTATTGAAATCAATTTCTTTCAGTAAATTAATTGATTCTGTAATTGATTTCCTCTTACACAGCTGTTTTTCCAACACAATTAAATAAAAACTCATTGCGGAATAGATTAGTTTTGAGAAGTGATTTAATTCCACAGCTTAAATAAGCCAGTTTGGTTGAACAGTATTAGAATCTTAAAATTCATGGTTTTGCCAGATTTTCTTACAATATTTTTTAATAACTTTTGAAGCAATAATTGTTTCTATAACAACGGAGTTTACTCTTCCAATAACAAATACACTGGGAATGTCTGCAAAAGTTAATATATCTGGCTATATTATCTAATTAGTAAATTTCAAAATCAGAAAACAGCCATATTCACTTCAAACATTATATAATATGTAGTATAAATTCCATCCAGTCAATTGATTGAAATAAATGTTTTGTATAAATATAATTGCAACAATGACTGCACTTTATTATAGACAGTAATAGGAAAGTTGTCAATTATCGAGTCAGAAGAAATGATATAATGGCCGAATTTTCAGTTGACTAATGGAAGAAAACACATTTTCTTCAGTAACGTGGAAAATAAAATTCAGTTAAGAAATTTGTGACCTTTCTCAAAATTTAAAATATAGGGTTTCCTCACAGTTTTAACATAAATTTGACAAAATGAAATTAAACTGAAATATTGCAAGATACCTGTGAAATATTCTCCAAACTCTTGTTCCATTTTCATAGCACGCTCATAGGTTTTCTTTGCTTGTTCCTCAGTCATTCTTTTATTCATCTCCCTGATAATAAAACAAAATATTTAGTATTATATAACAATTTAACCAAAGTTATTTAAATTATAATTGTAAACAGGATTCTGCAAATTTACAAGTTTTCACTTACATTATGGATTCTACAGACTTTGGCTTAATGAAGACTGCTATAGGAAACAGTTGAGCAACTTGTAACCTCTTTATAGCATTTCCACTTACATCTAGGATACAATGTTTTCCCTGAAAATTAAAACAATTCTATTAATATTTTCCACAGCATAAAATGTTTTATTATGTGGAAAACAATGACTTTGTTTGAAGTAATTCATATTTATAGTGTAAACTAGATGCTTACCTGGTGAAACCCTAGTATTTATTCATCCCAATATCCCAATTTTATTAAACAGGGAAAGGACTTAATTTAACAAGTATCTTTGGGCCATTTTGAATATTTTCTAATTAATATCCCCTCACCCCAATTCATACCAAAATGGGCTGGACATATAACATATATGGCCTAAAGCCAACATTGTTGATGAATAAATTATAATTATATATTGACATATATTTATTATAAAGATGAACATGACCTATATTTGTTGAAAGCTTCTATGTTTTATTATGTTACTGAGAATTATATACAATTGATCAAAGAAGTTTATTGGGTTTCTTTTTCCTGTCAATCATGTACAATAGTCCTATTCAAGAAAACTGCTTACTTCATTGAATGTTTAAAATTAGTAGCAAAGATGAATAATGCCACATGCAAAACTAATCATCTGTATTTTATATATAAATTCATACGTGGAACCTAAACTATTTGCTACTACAATTCAGTAAAATGCACCGGTAACTTACTTTCTCTGCCACTTCTTTGACTGATGCTACAGATGTGCCATATAGATTGTCATTATACTGCCCTGCTTCAATAAATAAATGGTTTTGAATATCTCTTTCCATTTGTTCTCTTGATGCCACAAAATGATAATCTCGTCCATCAACTTCATACTCTCGTTTAGGCCTTGTTGTGTCTGAAACAATTGTATAATATGCACATGTGTATGTATCCTCAAATCTATTTTATGTATTCATGTACTTACAATTAATTTATTATTTATAATTGGTAACAATAATTAACTAAATAATTTTCTACATAATTTGTGTATTATTATATATAATTAGGGGGTATCATATAATTTATAAATCAAAAACACTAAAAAAATATATACTTTAACATATCAAATGAATCAAAACTAACAATAGTGCAGTTCTAATATATGTAGTCTGCTGCTATCACACATCAAATTGGTCAATGCTAGAAGGAAAATGTGGGCATTTAGAGATGTTTAGACCTATCACTTTAATTCTTAATGTTATTCCATTTATGAAAATATCATACTTTTACAGAATTTGTAAATAAAATTTAAAGTTGTACTCACGAGGAACACAACTGCCAAATTTATCAGGAAATTCGGAAATTAGATCATCATTCACTCTGTCTTTCAGAGGCCCAAGAATGATTACTGGTCTGGTGTACTGTATCTGAAGCTGTTGCACTGCTTCATATGACAATACAGTTTCTTCTCCTCCTGAAAATACATTTAGATTTTAAAAATATGATCCAATGGGACTTTACAGATACTAAAGATTAAAATATATATTATATTAGGTAGCTCAAGCAATCCTAGCCTGCATTACAAGGGAAAAGGCTAAGCCTTTTAAACGTGCAAATATAGTGCAAGTTTTGAAATGAATTGAATATATATTAAATGGAAATAAAAGGTCTGTAGATTTAAAATGTTGTAGTACCTTCAGTATGAGTATCATCTTGTGTGTAGCACAGCATGAATGCTGAAACAAGAACAATGAAAAAATCATAGCAATAAAATAACTTTGTAATATATATAAAATAAATGTTCAATATTTTCTACTGGACTGTGAAATATTTGAATGCTACCCGACTTCATATAAGATCACAACAAACTTTGATAAACTCAAATAAGAAGAGATATAGTGGTTTTAAACTTAGGACATTGTTTATTAAAGTTTATAGATGTATTTATGATTACCATAGTAATAAATTCCACAAATGAGGACTGGATAATCAGGATTAATTAAATGTAGATTTACTAATAACATTTATTGTTTTTAAGAACACTTTAATTAATATCAATTCAGGTTTTCTTAGAAGAACAACTATAAAACATGCCTCACTCATTTTAAAGTTTCTACATACCAAGCTACATCATTTTCCAGCAAGGATTTATATATATACTTACGCAAAGTGGATGGGTCACCCTCGTTGTTAGGAGTAGTAGGTGAAGCTACAGCGCAGAAAGAACAGAAAATATTACATCACAACACAATGCACAAGCATACAAACTTGCAGCTGAACATAGATGTTAGTTTAGCATGCTCAAACCAAAAATATTTTGATAACCTATTTAAAGACAAAATGATAAAACAGAAATATTCAACCTATTGTTAGTAATATTTGTGCATTATTTCCACATTTTTCATTTCACATAAATAGTACACCAACATTCTCGACAATCTGCATTGGCATTAATGATAATTGTTACTTTCTAAAAAATCACACGATTTAGGAAATATTCCGACTCAGACCATACATACTCCAAGTATTGTGTGAATATTTATACATTCAAATTTTATATCAAAATTGGTCAATAATTAGGGAATCATTAACTAACAAGTTTCAACATTCCAGTCTTCTACATGCAAAAAAGGAATACGATGTGAGAGGGTTTAGAAAATTAATTCATCATCAATAACAATTTTGAATTAATTGGGTATTAAATAAAAATTGAATTATCTCTCTATACATACATAACAGGATTTCTGATACAATCAGTAAAATGATTACAATTTACTTTGTATTTATTAATATTTTATCATATTTGTTTGGACTATCTTTTCACTTATTTCAATACTAGATGGGAATTTCCTGGGTAATTATATATATGAGCCCGAAAATGTATTTAATTTCACATTAAAACATTCAAGAAGTGAATTATTGTACCTATGCAGGGGGAATGCTAATTTCATCAGAACCCTTCAGTGCATTTAGAGAAGCATAAATACTCCTGTACAATATTTTCGGTACCATCAAAAATGCATGTACTACTGTAAGGGAGTTAATTATGTCCCCAGTGCTCTAAGCAAGTTGAATTTTTTTCATGTAACTCGAGAATGTAAAAAATACTACCAGTAATATTGAGGGTAAAAAATGAGACAAAATTACATTTGGTTCTTTAAAAGAGTTAAAAATACTCATTAAAAAGAGTCAAAAAGATTTTCCAAACCCTAATGGAGTAAAAAAATGCTCATGGTATGTAATCAGACATACTCCAGGTACTATAAGAGGGTGAAAAATAGTCCCCGATAACTTAAGAGTCAAAACAATACTCTCACTATGCTGAAAGAGTAAAAAATACTACCTGTAATATAGAATGAATTTAAAATGCCAACTGCTCTACCCCTACCTCAACAGGTGTTAGGGGTCTTTTACTGATACAGTGTTTGTTTTGTATATTATTATCTGTACAAAATATGACTATATGTTTTTAAGTTTGAACACGGAAAAATGTTTTACCCTTCATCCCCGTTTTCCTGTATTTAGAATATCATAAACAAATTCAGCAATATCCATAGCCTCGAATGTGATGCCAATTTAGGTTGTTTTTGTTGTAACACACCTGCACACTGTCCATAGGGGGTGCTCACCTCCAATAAAGAAAAGGGTAGAAATTATACACAAAAAACATCCAAGGAAAAACACTATGAATTTCATTGATCTTGTAAAATATTTATCAGACTCAAATATCGGCCATTTTAGCACATTTGAAAATTTCCACCCACGTCCATCCCCACTCCTGGGTGTGGTAGGCATGTCTCACCCTCACAGTGTTTGTTTCCCTGTCACAAGGAACATATGTATGAAATTTGCCCCACGGGTGTAGATTTGTATAAGGAACATACACTTGGATGTTTTATTTAATAGAAGATTCATACAAAGAGTCTGTAGAAATAATGTGGGTAAAAAATTCCAAGAAGTTTTGGTTACTTGATTTTCATAAGTTTAAAACTGTCTCAAGAAGAAGTCCTTATACCAATTGAGGCATTGAAAAGCACAACAAATATTACTGTGACTTTTGGATATCTTATTAACTTTCACATATATTGACTTTAATCACAGCTGCCAGATTTACCTAGTTATATATACATTAAACTATAACAACCATGCACATGCTATGGAGCAATTTCACACAGAAAATATCCACTCAAAACTCTACAGTTTTTGTCAAAGTCTCAAATAAACATTAATTTACACCAAACAAGGTTTTGCCACATATTTAAAACCATCAAGTTTACTTTTTCTAACATTAAAGCAGCTATTCTCAAACTAATATTGAGAAGCTACTACTGCAATGAAGACAGCACAAGATGCTGGGTGCTGAAACTTGTACTTACGTTCTTGGTCTGAACCATCTTCTGATTTATCATCTTTACTCTTCATGAAGGGGAACTTTCTGCTAAATGAAAAGTTTTTCTTTTTTCTGTCTAATGTAGATTGCTAAAATTGAAAATATTGAAATTATTTAATAAAGAAAATTTTAAGTTCACCGTGAAAATGTAAGCATCCTCACAATAAGTTTTGAATTACAAAAAAGTGATTGCAATTAAATTGAGAATTACCTTATCAAGACCTGTTCCCCCAGGAACATGGCCCTGGAATTTGACAGTTCTGTCTCGAGCCCTTTGCTTTCGCTCCCAACGTCTTTTAGATGGAACAATGCCCATACCTTCTTCTTCACCAGAAGCAAGAACTCTACGAGCTTGCCACCACTCATCATCACTTGCATTTGTGACATGTAAAATATCTCCATAACGAAATGGCAATCCACGACTTGGTAGACCATCATCCTTATTGGGATCGTAATCAAATAGTGCTCTGAAACATAGAAGAAAATATACCCATTACATAAGGATGAAGAGTAAAGCTGGCACACATGCAAACTCATTTTATTGTGCGAATAGTTGAGCCAAATTTAAATGATACAGAGATATAACATGTTTTGTGAAATTCTTTTTCTAGTAATGAGGGAATGTATATCAGAAATTGAAGAGTTAGCTATCAAAAATCTTGACTCAACCAAATATTAAACATATTTTTTTTATAAACAATTTCAAATAAAGTAAAATAGAATCACTAAAAATTATTTATAACAGTGAATTATAATATATAATGTGTTTGAAGTACAAACCTCACATAAAGAGATCTCTTCTGTGATGTCCTCATGAGTGTACCAGACATAATCTGCTGGGACATCTGATGTTTGAGATCATGGATCCGAGCTTCAAAGCGATTGTATTCTTCTGGTTTATACTGAGCAACAATGGTCACTGTATGGCCCGCTCCCTATAAAGTAAATAGTTACATTTTTCTGTAATAAATATTTTAAATTTAATTTCTTAAAATTAACTCTTAGCCTGGAGACTTTACAGTTATGATAATTTAACATAATATTTACAATTTGTAAATATTTAACAAGAAAACTTGGGGTCTTGGATATGACCCTTGTCATTCCAAGTTAGAGACGAGAGAAATAGACTAACTTGTTTACAACATATTAATGAAGGTTTGCCGGCATGATGTTTGGGAAACTTCATGTTATGCATTAAGGAGGTTATTGGGTTGATGGGAAAAACAGATAATTAGGGAGTATGTAGTGCCAGTTGGTAGGTGGTAGTTTAGGTAATTCTGGAGTGAATTAGGGGGAGGATGATATCAATTGGTAGTTTAGGTTTTAGTTTGCAGTTTTGTGAAGTGGCGGGCTACAATAGAAGAGCTCAATGGTTGGTTTGGAAGGTTGATGGAGGTAATTATTAGGGACTTGGTGAATTTATGAATAACGGTAGGAATTAGGGGAACTTTAAGGTCTGTGTGGATAAGTGAGTTGTGAAGGTACCAGGGAGAATTTGAGATTAAATGGAGAATTTTGATTTGTTTGTATTTTGTTGGTGTGGGAATAGGCAGTGGATCCCCATATGGCACACGAGTACTACCATATGGGGTGGATTAAGGATAGATAGAGGAGTCTTTTGGTGCCAAGGGATATCAGAGATTTTCTGTTGATAAGAGGGAGGAGTTGTTTTATTTTGTTGTTGATTCTGGAGGTAATGTGTTGTGTGAGGTTCCCATAATAATTTGTAATCGAGGATAAAACCTAGGTATGGTGTAGTTTGTTGGATAGGTATTATTTTGCTTCAATAAGCTTGGGTAATAGGGTTTGTAGGAGATTAATAAGTGGAGTGATACGGAGATGAGGCTATCAATTTTAGAGCAAAAGGATAGAAGTGCTTGGTCTGGGTTCGAAGTCTTGGGTTGATAGTGTAGGGTGATGGACTTGTGAATAGGGGGGATTTTTTGTGGATATTGGCATAGAAGGGGGCATTACTAATTTTACTAGGTGTAGGTTGGGAAGCTTTGTGACTGGGAGTGAAATTTATCTGGAGATTCTTTAATATTGACGAGGTAGAGGGTTTATATGGGTTGGGTTTATTGTAGGAATGTCAAAGCAATTTATAATGGGGACAGCAGTGTGTGTGTGGACCTTTGCAATTCGTGCAAATTGGGGTTGAAGATGTTGAGTTATGGCACTTTGAAGAAAGGCGATAGGATTCGTAGCAGACAATGGGGGGGATTGTTACAGTAGTTTCTTGAGTGATCGAAGGCTTGACACTTCACACATTAGACAAAGGATCTTTTTGGTTTTGAAGTTTCTATTTTTATGTGGCAATTCTATAGGGTAGATATTTCAAAGATAGTATGGTTTTTGGGTCTGATTAAATTTGGACATAGAAGTATAAGTCTATATACATATTTTACCTTACTAAATCAAATAAATGTTTTAATTAATAATTATCAATTTCATGTAACGACTTTTAACTACTTCTGAGGGGATGCATCTGTCACAAAAACTTCTTTAACAAGGTTATTTCTCCATATTAAACTATACAACATATATTGATTTAATAAACAACAAATAACTAAATAAAGAACATATCAATGAAGAAATTAATCACTATGGGCTGATATCAAGGTTTGAGGTGTCAATAAAGGAGAACATAGTTTATTTATTTGTTACCATGTAATTCAGGAGTACTTATAGCACTTCACAAGTTCTTTCTACGAGAGTTAAAACAGATTTGATATCAAAGAGGTTACTGAAACACTCAAATAGAAATCGCTACATTAAAAAATAGGTAAAAATTTGTTCTTCTAACTACAACTTTTGAGATTAGTCAATCCACGTTTGGTTTTTGAATGTGAAAATGAAACATTGGATTTTGAAGCTATGCGTAACGATACATTGTCATATCTGAATGCATCACCTAACAATCAGAATACAATAATGTACATGTAAGAGTTATTTACCAACAAGCGACCACAAACTTTGACAGCTTACTCTGTGTTTGATTGCATGCGCATTCAGTAACTCAGAAAATATGGTAAATGCCCTGTACTTTGTGGGATTTCAGTCGCCCAGGGCGTAGGCCAAATTCATTAAAGAAAGTGGATTCCCCGGTTCAGTCAAAGTTAAATAATAAAAAAATTGCGTGCTCATTTTAATCGGTCCAAATTGAAGGTGCGGCAAAAAAATGAAATGTTCAAATTTTTTGTTGAGATTACAAATTATTATTATTTATTGTGAAATTTTGTCGCCTCCAAAGAGTGGCGCCGGGGGCGGGTCGCCACGCTAATGCTTCCAATGCCTGAGGAGATAGCATGGGATGTTACTTAAATGTGTCAAAAAATATTTCACAAGACTAAAGCCACCTGATAAAAGGTTCTGTCTGAAAGTTGTCATACACGGAAAGCACCTCGTTTCATCTCATTCAATGGAAATTTATTTCAAATAGAGAAGGAAAATTCTATAGGGAACAGAATCTAGAGATCAGGGTTTCGGGATTAAAAATGAACAATTTTCTTATTTTTAATTGCATCTGTTAGTATGATGGTTAGATAGTAACTCCATTTTTTTTCACTTGCAACCCCGTAACGTAGATTATAACCATAATTATTTCTGGATAATTTCATACTGTTATTAGGTAACAAAATTCATTTTAATTATTCCACGGAGTTTGCAATATTATCCAGTACGTGTCTACAAAAGTAAGGTAATGTACCTTGAGGGCCTG
The DNA here is from genome assembly GCA_037074705.1 of Zhengitettix transpicula. NCBI lineage: Eukaryota > Metazoa > Arthropoda > Insecta > Orthoptera > Tetrigidae > Zhengitettix > Zhengitettix transpicula. Next base: position 115,576,279 of record CM073592.1, on the reverse strand, counting down.
AGCCGCCTCCTCGTGCGTGGCATTGCGAAGATTGACGCCGTTGACGCTGAGGATTTGATCGCCTCGACGAAGTTCGCCACTCAGGTCAGCCGGTCCTCCTGCCAATATGAAAGACACGAAGATTCCTTCTCCATCCTCGCCTCCCACTATGTTAAAACCCAGGCCACTGGCACCTTTGCTCAGAGTCACAGTGCGCACCTCCCTGTAACACAAAAGGAAAGGAAAACATATTCAGTAACGTCAGACTGGTATACATTGTGTAATTAAAAGGAAATAATTGATTAATGAACAAAATTTGGACTCGTATCGTCGGCGGCGTAAAAACACACGAGTTGTATACAAGAATATGTGGCAATAATGCATGCTTGGCCAAGTTCGTTTGCTAGACGCAGAGGTCGAGTCTGTGGAGAGCAGTGCTCCAGAGTGTATGGTAGGAGACGGTAGAGAAAGGACATAAATTCAGAAAGTGTGTGGCTGTATATAGTCTAACAGCTATAATATCCAGAAATATCTACGGTTTTCGAGTCTATGAGCGAATAACTGCAACGATACAACGCCAACTAATTTTTTCCCTGAGGCGGAATAGTTCGGAGTCTACCTTACAATCATGAGTTAGACATTTTTCTTCAATTATTGGGATCTCCAGGTTATTGCATCCAGCAGATAACAAACTTTTGAGTGTGGTAGTAGAATTTTGATAAAAGGAACAGCGAAGCAAGTGAAGTGAATCAATTTGGCTAGCAGTATGTGTTGCCCATTAAATTCTGTGTATAATGGCCTGTCTATAAAGTGTTAATAATTGTGTGTATGTACGAGCCCATGTCCTTGGTACCAGAAACATTAAGGTAAAACTGCACAACTTACTAACTGTAAACCCGCAAGTAAATGATATTATCGTGAGATTTCCGAGTTAAGATTTTAAATTTAATATCTCATATTTTGTATTGTAATTTTCTATTGATTGTTTGAATTTAATTGTTTATTTTATATTGAATATTATTATTATATATATATATTGTAGCAACGCTGCTACCCTCCTTGCGTTTTTCGATTATTTATATTTAGGCGCCAGGTAATTTTTAGGAGAAAATCACCAAAACAACTTTTTCATAATTAATTACTTTATTCGTCGAGTATGAGACAAGCAATTATCTGCAGGACGTGGTTTATCACAATTTTCAAATAGAGCCCTAGGACATTCGTCCTTCGTTGAGTCCAGATTGGAACTGGCGTCTTACATTGTCCCGTCTCGGCCCGCTCTTTAGCTCAACAATAGTCACGCGGTCAAGAGACGTCGACAATGACTATATATTATATATAATAGCAGTACTGTCATTTTTAATCAGAGGCCTCCATGTCGAATAATTACGTGACAGCTCTTGTTTACCCATAACAAGAAGCTAAACCCTTTTACAACGACAGCCGTGGTAGTTAATTCAGACCAAATATATGAATCAGTACTGACGGCATGAAGTTTTCATTTACAGGTCACACTTACACACGTAAATGCTATTAAAATACTATTGTAAAACTAATTGAATTATACACACTTCGTCTTAAAATTATCAAAATAAAGGAGTCGCAGTCTGTTTCGGATTCTAAACCCAACGCTCCGCAGCCGGGGACCAAGTGCATTTATATGGCTAAATTAAATTGGATATAATTATATCAACTAACGACAAAATATCAACTAACGACAAAATATCAATATTATTCCCCTTCTCCGTTCCTTATGATAGAAGTGCAATTAGATCGAGAACTTTACGACATTGGAAACTATCGATCGATTTACGGTTTGAAAGGAGAAAGTTTTGTAGAGCGTGCAACTTCAATGCAGCCTGGTTTAATTTGACATCCTTTCCGGTACGGGATTGATTACATTTTAGCCCGGCCTAGTTTGAAGGCTATAAAAGAAGCCTGATATAACTCCTGTCGTAGCGGCAAGGAAATTAAGGGGGAAAAAAGGGATAGTCTGTATCTGGAAAGCAGCCTCAGAGAACGTGCTGCAGAGTGTGTGACAGTCAGCTTGAATTTACCCCATCTTGGGCACTGTTCGGAGATAAAAATCTTGAAACCTTTTCCTCCTGGTCAAAAATCAGACGCATAATTCCCAGACGTCTCTGGGACTGAATGAACAAAGTAGTTTCGAGGGTCCGTGGCCACTCTTTAGTTTCCAAAGACGATCAGACACGTCAAATTTCTGCAACGAATCACACACCTGTAAGCCTTATGAATCCTGATTGAGCACTTACTCGAGTTCGATAAAGTATATCTACAACGGCAGAATGAGCTATCTCAAACTAGACCACTTCCGTTCGGATAGACTAACGTAATAGCCTACGTAAAATTTAGCCGCCATTGCGACATACGTGGCTCGACAATGGAGTACAACACGTGCCTGAGTAGTTTCTTTCCTCTACATTATGATACCAAATTGAGGCAATATTAAATTGAAAAGATATGCACTACTGACAGATTATCAATTCGAAAGATGCGTTTGGTATCATCTGACAATCTGATGTCTTACGAGATTGATAAATCGCGTAACCAGTCTTTGCGGTGTTCCTTGATGCGGAAACACTAAAAGGAAATCTAAAACATCATTTAAATTACCTCAATCTCGCTTTCCTATCGATATTGAAACCCGCATTAATGGACCTTTTTTTGTCACTTGCAACCAACTTAAATTGTGGTGCAATGTTGAAAACAGATCAAGAGAAACACTACAATAAGCATGTCTCATTCTATTAACATAGTTTTGCGTTGAAGTCTCCATGCAGGAATCTATAAATTTCTACGTTCTCGTAATGAACGATCTATGAATTCAGGGAAAGATGCAACTTGAAACTCTCCTGGAAACAACCAGAACAATCCAAGGTTGGAGAGGAAAAGAGACTTCTAGGTAAAATGATTGTAAAACGTATCGATCAAACATTAGAATTAAATAAAGTAGGAAGACTCCTGTAGTAATATTATCTCTCGCATTTGTCCCTATTAGTAAATTTTTGCCTAGTTTTAACGACGGGATATTGCCTCTATTATCGGCGGTTAATAAATTCATGCTCTGATAACTAGGAAGAAGATTTCATGCCATACCATACCATATTAACAGTTTAAAATCACGTTAGCTGATCGTAGAGAAATAAATAGGCCTTTTCTGGACACTTTAATAATAACCGGAAAGAGATAATACATTAAAACTGCGGACGTGTCAACCATGTTTCAATTAAATTATTTCGCTGAAGAAATTGAATGACTCGAGACCCTAGTCTGAAAACGTTAAAATGTTCTTCGCGTGTTGCGAGAGACTTCAATCTAATCCCATGATCACACTCGTTATTTTACGCGTGTCTGGGACCCAGTCAAGGCTAATTGTAGAATTCGAGGAGAACAACGTTAAATATTTGAGAAATGTAGTTCTACAGTTTCAGTTTCGTTAAGTATAGCACGGTGTAACATCAAAGAATTTATTTGAAGATTATTCGTTTATACGTGAAATCAAAAATCGCATAAAAGAAACAGACTCCTGTCATACGTATCCAGTTAAACAGACAAAATTGACCCATATTATTTCAATTTATGATTTAATAATCGGACTATTTGCCGCTTTCCGTTAAATAAACACTTAATGTGAGTTGGGAAATATTTAGACGCGGTATTTATTCTCAATTAGTTGGCAACGCTCATAATTGCTAACGATAACATTACTCGTTTGCCAAGTACGCGTTTATCCACTCTATTAACAAAGCAAAAGTGCGTAGAGATGGCGTTTCCAGAGCCCGCGTCCGCACAGCGCCACCAGTCCTGGCAACGGGGACTAATTGGCGAGGTCGTAATTAGTGGGTCGTATCTCTCCACAGAGCGCTATCGGGCGGGAGAGACTTCAAACAGTCACGGCGCCTCGGAATATTCACGTCAGAAATACACTTTTTATCATTGCACGTTTTCTCTGGGTCAATTTGTATTGCGTGACTCGCCGTGCTAGATGTCCAGAACCTTCAGTTCAAGGACCTTCAGTAAAATCGACAAAACTGCAGAACGCTTCAAACACGATCTGAGTTTTGTTTGACGGAATTTATCTCAAGTAGGATTTTATTTCTACATCCATCATCTGCCCGGCTGTAGTGATCGGGCCATTAAGGAAAATGTAGATAAAAGTGACTAAACTCTTAAAATTATACAAAGACAGCAACGCAAAATACTCGCTTCTAAACACATAGATTAGTTTTTCCTGGAAAAATACTAATTACTCTACCAAAAAATAGTGAGACACTTGAAAGATAACTTAGACAAAATGACATAAGAAATTAGAGAATGTACTATAAGAATAATAGTGAAGTATTGAGGAGTACAATAATAATTATTTTTGATTCATTGTAAATCAACGGTTGTTACAAAAGATTTATTTCACCACAGTGGATTGGTAATATCCGTTCCTCCCATATTCCTTGTTGCACCTCATAAACACCAAGTTTCCCCGATGCGCAGAACTTTCAAAACAAAATGCCGGCAAACATTCTTTGAAACGTTACAATCAAGCTCCTGAGCCACTCTCTCGTCTCTAACTTGGAATGACAACGGTCGTCTTCAAGACCCCAATTGTAAATACTATAATCATATATTTATCTATTATCAAAACTGTAAAGTCTGGACTATAGGTTTTATTAATTTTTTTTTAAAAAAACAACGAAAAACAGTGTATTGGTGTCTTAAATAATGAAAATATGATATATATTAAAATATTCGCTGATACCACTGAGTGATTGAAAGTATTTTATCTTCAGGGAAAAAGAAAATAAAGAGTAATAGTTATATTTTTCTGGCATCATTTAAATCAATAAATAAATTAAGCATCCCACAAGTCAAACAATTTAATACAAAATAACACGACTTGTACCTTTCTTTTGGAACAATTAAGGTGAAGATAAATAAATTGATGAACAGTTTATTTTCTGTAACACTATGTCATTTCAAAAAATAATATTATTTTTGGAGATCAATTTCTAAAAGTGTACATTTTACGCACAATGCAGTCGAAAAGAGATTTAGAAACCTTAAGTAATTTCTCTCTATAATTTTATTATATATTGAATTTGCATAATTACATAACAGGACATAAATTATATTCAATATATACATATATATACATATATATATATATATATATATATATATATATATATATTGTAATATTAATTAAGGAGGCCTTTAATGACTTTAATTATGATGGATTGTTTAGCGGTACAAATTCTTAAAAGACATCAATGACGGCAGGCTTTGTCGGCGGTCTTTGTTGCGAGCTGTTAGGACTGGCTGAATTCAGTCTGGCGGATATTATGGTCGAGAGAGGGAGTAAAATTTAAGAGTACGGACAGCGTGGCCCAAGCTTAAAAATTCAACTGGGAGACTTATATGTTTTAAAAATCTAAGTAAAAAAGTCTGGACGGAGAGACACGTTATAAAAACCGCAAAGCTGAAACAAAAAGTTTAGCGTCACGTTCAGATACATACGAGCACCGAAATAACATTTTTGCGCAAAAAGGCATTGATAAATAATACGACCGACTGTTCACCGGAGGTGCGCCTGATCGAGTTCCCGGAGGAATAATACAAGAACTGCAAACGTGTGTTTTGACCATGATGTGTAGAATCAGTGATTAATGGATTTTTAGTGAATTGTGTCCCCAAACTCCGAAAACTAAGTCTGGTACCAGCAGGACATTTGTAAGTACAAACCAAACTAATTAAATTCTGTAAACAGTAATTAAGGGTATTAGTCAGATTTAGTTTCTTTTCATTTTTGTTAGATTTCGTATTCCGTTCGTTTCAATTTGGTTGAATTATTAATTATTTAATTTATAATTTTTTATTGTTCTTACTATCAAACCCAGTTAATGACCCTGAGAATAAGAGTTATTAAATTTGATTGTTTGTGTAAGATAAAAGATTGTATTTTACTTTGAACGCCACCAATTACAAATAAAAAAAAGTTGTTTGTTAATTTTGAAATTATTGAATTTGGCGTGCCAACCTAGGGCAAATCATTTGTAAAAACTAAATGAACACCTGTTTAATTAATCTTTGATATATTAAAAGCTTTCTATTATCATAATCATTTGTTAAGTAATTCCTTTAATTAACCTTTATTTTTGCTCATCACACTATATATATATAATTTGTTTTTCTACTACTGAAAAAGGTTTTTAAAAATAAAGACAGTGGCAAAATATGTTTTCGATTTTAATTTAAATATAATTTTCCTTGAATTGTAGCTCCCACGAGGTGTAAGCTAATTGCAGTTAGTAAATTAGTTCATTCACATCGGGTGAGTTTCCCTAAAGCATCCAATAGGAAACCATAATTAACACATTAAGTCGCCCTTCCGGAGAATCCATAATCGTAGGTTGTCTGCCGTCCCGTCTTTACAGCTGTTGGACTATACATACCAGGTGTGTGTGTGTGGGCGAGAGATGCAATCAGGTTTTTTTAAATTTTATAACGAGCCACGCGTAGATAAACTAATTCAAAATTTTATTTGATATAATTTCATATCTTGAGAAGTCACACATAACATAAAAATTATAATTATGAACAGGATAATAATTATTTCAAAATAAATATAATGAAAATAAAACATAATATCACGTTAATATATTTATTAATAAAAGTATAATAACATCTCACAACCTTCGGTCAAAATGTCCGCAGAAATGCTGTACTAACATTTTAATAGGAGCCATAATTGACCGCATTTGCCCACCGTACATATATATATATATATATATATATATATATATATATATAAACCCGAGTAATGATGTCACATTGTCAAAATAATTAAAATAATTCGTATGGAAAGGAAAAACGAGAAAGGTGATGGTTTATATGAACTCCAAGCCCGGCTGGCGCATGAGATCTAACTTCATTCTCCTGAAGAAGAAGGCTAAAGCCTCCGAAAATTTGGAGCTATCAATTTCAGGTGAGCCTCAACATTTCTCTTTTTCCTTTCCATAAAAATTATTTGAATTATATATATTTATTTCTACGTGTTGCAGTACGGATTACATGTTATTTTGCAAATCTGTAGTTATCTGCCAATGGCCGATTCTGAATGCCAAATTTGTCGGTTTTCTGTTAATCTCGTCTCTGTTCGGTAGTAACGTGGCTTACTTCTACGGACTTATGAGGGCCTTTGTCAGGTTTTAAGCCTCTTACCGAAGACTTGACAGCCTGCAATCGCGATGTTGCTAGTTGAATGCAGTCTCCCAACACACAATCTGAACAGTGCTGTATTTATTTTAGGTCTGAACAGATTGTAGAACGCCGAAGTTAATCACAGAATATTAACAGTAAAATCAGTACAGAATTTTTAATTAGATGGCTTAATTTGATTATATATAAAAGAAATAATGAAACATTTGATTTTTAAGTATGAATAAATATCCCAGCAAGTAACTACATCACTGGATTGAGATTATTTATCTTATTATCAGTGATAATTTCAGATTATCCATAATATCGAATAAAATAGCAATTGGCGTAAGATAGACGGGTTGATTGTTTTGGGACAGAGTAATGTAGAAGTAAATGGATTTAGCTATTTGTGCGGCTATTTTGCATAAGAATTATTTATAGAGAACTTTACTTGAAACACAAGAAAAGAAACTGCGAAGAATAAATAATATTTGCACCTAGGTGTGAAGGATTTCAGTCTCCTACTTCTCAACAGCGGGACCCCCATCTCTTCCAAACATCAGAGTTCATGGTAATATTAAGCACATTAATCTTCTAACGTTCTTATGCTGACTAGAAACACTATGGCTGGAACAGAGTCGTCGTGCGATCGCCTTCACGCGTTCTTCAAACATCCTCTTGAACGGCTCAACAAAACTTTAGAAAGGACACGACGTGTCTAGTTTCCCTGTCAGCGAGGGTTTCAACTTGAGACGACGTTCATAATGCATCCTTCCCCAGGGAAAGGAATTATGCCACGGTGTTGTTACTTATTAAATTCAACGGGGAAAAAAAGGCAACGGAGGTCGGGACAGAGTAGCAAAATTACAGCCGCTTCGCAGAAATTCAAGAAGGAAGCAAGCAAGCAACAGTACGAAGAAAATAACACATAAATGTAATGTGTAATATACAGTGATTGATATCTTGAAAAATAGAAAAGTCGAGAATATAGGGGATATTTACACTATGTGTAATACAATCAGGCTAATATAGTTGAAATACTATCATTTGTACGGCCAGGGAGGAAGAAAACATTTAAAAATATCTTTCAAGAGTTTAATAGCGTAAATAAATAACATCGATTCTGCAAAAGTGGAGATTTACGGTTTTATGAACGACCGTGTTTCAGGGCCATAAAATCTTGACTACAGCAACTCTAGTGCTTTTTCTAGAAACTGAAAGTTACACTTTTCTAACTGCAGTACCACCAAAGTGAAAATATCGACTGTAGAAAGGAAACACACATTCATCTGATAAATGTTTTTATTGAAACAAATGTTACAATTAACCGACAGTGCTGCCTCGTATTGGGAATAAGTAATATTGCGGAAATGTTGGTCGGATGACGAATTCGCAATTAAGTCGTAAGAGTGGTAGGTTACAATTATTGTACAATAGTATTTGATCTCGTGGACTAGCGGAATGTTTTCTAGGGGACAAGAGCTGATATTCGACACCTAAGTCCAGTGGGAAATTATCGGATTTTTACTAGTTCAACATATGGCGTAGTTGAAATCTACGCCATACTTATGGCCATGGAACATATTGATTCGTCAAACAACAAAAAACATATAATTCTTACCGATTCACTGACTGCTATGCAAGAAATCACTAAAAAAGATACATCATCTGAATTACCAATGTTAATCCAAGAAATATACCACAAAATTCATAAAAGTGGCAAAACAGTCATTGTAGTATGGATTCCAGCTCATCAAGGTATCCGTGGGACCTGAAGGCCAAGCTTGCCACACATCCACGCTCAAAGCTACCCCCAAGACCAACAAACACCTATAAAGATGTGTGGAAAAGTGCTTAAAGTAAACTCCAACACCAGTGGAACAACAAATGGAGAGGAATTAAAGCTAGCAATATCCACCAAAAAATCAAAGAATTTCAAGCAATAAAAATCGACCCCACAGCCACCCGAAGAGACCAGGTAGTAATATCAAGAATCAGAACTGAACATTCAAAGATGACTCACCTCCACATAATCAACAATAGTCCTCCACCTAACTGTGAGCTATGCAAGTCCCCAATAGTTATTAAACATATAATAAGTGAATGTTCAAAATACGATCAAGAAAGAAAACAGCTACTGGACAGTAAAAACATCAGTGAAGTGCTTCACTCAACAGAATACCAAAGACTAATAATTAAATACCTGAAAATGATTAATCTTTACTGTGAACCTATAATAATTAATGTAAAATGACCTAGAATTTGATGCGACTTAAAGTAAAATAAATTAAAAAAAAACATATGGCGTAAACACCAGTAGGTATTTTATAACAGTAAATGGTTAGAAAATCTTTGGCGGTAGAAACCCCTCTGACATGTGTCTATTTGGTTTGAAGTCGATACACTGACAAGGGTCGTTAGAGGTGTGGTCAAATTAATTTTTTTTCGATAGTGGAGAGGTCAAGACTTAAGAGACATGGAAATGAGACAGCAACGAGGATTGGAGAGAGATTCGAATTTGAGTCTTAAATAGAGAGTTGCACAGTTTCAGTTGAAACTTTCGCGATTGAAGGAGTCGTATGATGACTCCACGTTGGGCGCCATTTTCTATTATAACGTTTTTCCTTCACGACATCTCTCTTTGACCAACTCTGGGTGACTGCTTCGGGTTTCCTTTTCGCACTTTTATGAGCCTTCTCGATATTGTGTATTAATTTTCGGGTATAACCCCCGAAACTAGTGACCGCTATTATCTGGTCACTCATAAATTATGGCCCAAACATCTACCATCTTCCGGCCCTTGAATTCCCTAGCCACTGCAGACAAACTTGTTATTTGTTAATTTTTACAATTGTAAATACTGTTATTATTATTATCACAACTGTAAAGTCTCCGGACAAAAAGTTAACTTTAATAAATTCAAAAAAAAACTGCAGACAGCAAATTCGACGAAACCAAAAACTACCGGTCTATGACATAGAATTAGCAATTACTCAGTACAGTCATCATACAATTTTATCGAAGTTTTCTGTAGTTTGTGGTGCAACGAAGAGCACAAAGAGCCACCAGAAGGTGGAGATATAGTTATACAACACTGACACACAGCAGACGACAGTCTATCTATGCCGATGTGTGTATTTTCAATCGAAGTTTACACAAAGACTGAGGTAAATTTTCACAACTGTAAAGTGTCCGGACTAAGAGTTAATTTTAATCTTCTATATAATAAAAAAAGGATGTATGTATTTACGTTAATCTCTATACACATTTAAACGCGTGGACATATTGCAACAAAAATTGGTACACATATTATTAAAAACATGAGAAACGGTAGTGTTGGGGGTGAGAAAAACCCTAGCATAAAAGTAGAAAAAATTACAATTGAAAAGCGTGATTATTTTTTGTTAAATTACTGCTCACCAAGAGACCGTGACGTCAGCGAGAGGGACGTTACTACGCGACGAATGAATCAAATAGTTCCTTTAACCGTAATGAAATAAAACAGATGTATTTTCATTGAATAAAAAGTAAAATATTATCCATCAATACTCCATCGAATGATAATAAAAAAAACCAATACGAAATACTGTACGATCTTTGAGGAAAATGTAAGTTAATTTTCGTGCCATATTAGTGTCTAATATATATATATATATATATATATATATATATATATAGTATATTTAAGAAGAAATTCGGAGGAATGTTTGTTGGGACTGATGATATAAAATTTAATGAATTTTAACAGCTGTTCAATTAATGCACTATCGGTCGAAAGTTTGTATGGATCTAGGAACAGTTAGATTTAGATTAAATTACTTCTTGACTTATTATTAATATAGAATCAAATAGTTTTTCGGGTTTACATAAATCAATACATGGGCAACGCCGGCCACCCAGCTAGTAAATAAATAAAAAAAACACAAACATTGTGCCTCGTTACAGGTCCACAGACAGATGAATCAACACCGTTTTACCTTACAATGTTTTGATTCAGTATTGTCTTAAATAAAATAATTAAAAACGCAATGCGACGTGAATGAATGCTAGAAAAGGCAAAATAAATCATTAATCCTATTTAGTATTACAAGTATCGAAACGTTTATAAATCGAGAAGATGGAAATTCCTTAGCGATCTCTTAAGATGCCGCAGAAACGCGCCGAGCATTCTTAATGCAAACATCGGACCTGTTAGTTGTAGCCAAAGTTACATTGTACCTGCGGCAATGGAAAGGAAGGCTATTTATCAACTTATCCCCCCAGCTAGGAAGGCGCGGAAGGTCAACTAACAATGGTGTCGCCCAGGCTCTACTCCTGGAAATCTTGTCGCTCAAGGGGTTGGGCCAACAAAGAGCTTTTTATATTCAACGACACCCTACATCTTCCCGAAGGGACCTCGCCGCCCCAACGGGGAAACTTTCTCACTCGTATGTGACGTCTGAAACAGGTCACACGAACGAGCGGAAGCGCGTCACAGGCCACTGCGCACCTCAACGACAAATTAAATAATGTGCGTGCAGATAAACCGCAAATGCACGCCGTCCCGATTCGGTGGACCCGTTGTGAAATTTGACACACATCGGCAACTGCGAGCCGTGGAGATTTTCTCGGTTCGAACAGAAATAGGCTTCATACATCTCCCAAAGCACTAGTTGTCAGTTTCATAAAAATGATTCTAGGAATCCAGTACAATTCAATACAAAATTAGCCATGAAATGCAGTTTAACCAGTTAAAATATAAATAACTGGTTTATTATCAAAGAGCAGGAAGAAAATATTTCTCACCCAAATTTCAGTTCAGTTATGCTCTAGTAAAACAGGAACTCGCCACAGTCAAGCGTTTTCTCTCAGAATCTTTCATTTTTATTCTAATATGGTAATATTATGGCTGTTACATCTGGGGTTCGGCCGCTAACACCCACATAAATAAAATCCAAATATCCCAAAACAAAATTCTCCACTTTATAGCTGTCGTTGGTACGTTACTAACACTAGAATCCACAACGACCTAAAGATTCCGCCAACCGGCAAAACCATAATTCAAACCGCCCTAATACAACGTAATAGAAATCTCCACCACTTAAATTTTATCCCTCCTACAGAATCACGTCCTCCATCACCTAACCCCCTCAGAAGACTAAACAGAAAACGGCAAATTGACCTCTCAACCACAATAAAATAAAAATCCTTTACTTCCTCTGCTACTGCTGAGTTCAGGAACTAACTAAATTTCTTCAAGCTATTTTTAACATGTTAACGTCAACGAGGTATAACAATTGTAAAATATGCGGATTAAAATTGTTTCTGTATATTAATTAAAACATAATATATGGTAAAACTGAATGTTGCTATAACATTCACTTAAACTTCTTCAAAGTAGTTTTTAAATGTAAAGAAAATTTATTAGCACGACGGATATATTAACAAGAGTTTTCGGTACTATAGTTCAACCATCATCATCTGTAATGTTTAGGTTTAATTTTAAAAACAATATAGACAAAATTTATTAAGCCTCAGAATTATTACAAAAAATTATAAATATCTGTTTAATATAATTATCCGCCCATTATGTCAATATTTAAAATTTATACAGAAAGCTTTCACAAGCTCAAGCTTTAAAGACCTTGATTAAATTGAATTGAAATATCACGATGTAAAAATGTCGACCGGACCAAGAATCGAACCCGGGATGGTAGAACTTCCGCCCGGTCGACATTTTTCCATCCTGATAACTTTAATTCAATTTAAAAATTAATTTTCAGAAAAATTTAGTATATTAGATATTGTTATAATCAATCAATTAATAATTTACTTACTCACGTTGTGGTTGCTATTTAATGTAATAATTAAATATGATGGGTTAATATAAATGAAAAGCTTATGAACAATTAACAAACAAAAAAAATTATTTTGTTTTGTGGCTTTCACAGAATAAAAGATAATTACAAACAAAATTTTCCATCTTATGGAGAACCATTGCTATTAGTGTCTTAGATTGTCGACTACACACATCATATTTGAACCGATATTTTGCAGTTATTTTATATTTTAATAGGATCGTTAAGCAAGTAAAGAAGAGCCTTCAATAAGTATTTAATCTCGATGACCATTGATTAAGCAAATATAATAATCCCCAACATATATTATGAACGGAAAAAAACCCATTCAAAACAAATCAATGTAACTAAAAGTTCGGTATAAGAATCCCAGAACTAAGGACTTCTCTTTTAGAAGTTCGAATAATGGAACATATTTCTAGAATTTACATTTTTTTTACTTTATAAAAACAAGAGGATTCTTCTACAAAATATTGAATCTAAGTATTTCTCCTCCATAATATGTACAGCACGAACTTACAAACTTTCAAGAGCAGACTGAAATCTCACATTTAAAATATTTCGAGTGTTCTTGCCGCAGTTGAGTAATATATAACTGTTTAAATTACCTGGCTTATCGCGAAATTTTTAAATTTCAAACTGAAATAAATGTGGGAAAAAATATTAATTATCAAGAAAATTTGCAGTAAATGAGTGATTAAATAACGGGTGCAGATTGCGCCAGATGGGAGAAATGTTTCGTCTTACCTGGATACAGGCCACAACCGAAGCCTAAAGCAAATAAGTGTATTTATGAATCTTATCCCCGTTCTGTGTGGCTTCTACTCTACGGTTACTGAAACGCGAATCCCGATACCAACTTCTACTTGGCTTCCAATCCGAGCTCAAGAAAGTTCTACCTTCGTACTCGGCCGTAATTACCAACACGAAATTGCGTTTGAAAACATTCCAGTTCACAAAATACTACAAACTACTAAATTAAAAATTAAATTTACTACTAATATTATAAACCAGAAAAACCTTAAACACAAGTAACGATTTACAATGTAGCGGACCAGCTCGATTTTTTTAACGTATTTCAAAATATTCACTAGCCTGGTGTATCTAGGAGGATAAATGAAAATTATTAAATTTGTACTACGTACAAAAACAGGTTAATGAAATTTGGAAATACAGTCGGTAGAATAATATTTGTAATACTGATTTATACTGACGTGTTTATAATTTTAGATGAAACGCGCCAATTTTTGCCACACCAATTCGCTTAAAAATTGTTTGCTAGACAAAGACACTGATACATAACAGAGAATTATCATGGGCGATAGAAAATCGAGGAAAACGTAAAAATTTTACAACTCGTAAAACGCGTAGCTTGTTTACGGAAATGCCCGTTGCTCAACCAGGTACTTACAAACAAATTCTTGACGAATTGACGCAAATTTTGTAACGTGATTTCCGAGAAAAATATCTCCGGTTGCATTACACATTATAAACAAATCCTTGGAAATTCTTCCAGGGATAGCCGTAATAAAATCCTTGTTCTAAAATGACACCAGTTTTGAGGCGCCATCACAAGGTACGACGCAATGTAATGCATATCGTACCGGTGTAATATAAGCGGTTTAAGCTGTGGCCACTCCAATTCGCGGACGGATCTAATTAAGCCGTGTGGAACTTCGAGCGCTGGTTGCATGGCAACCAAATAATTATTCTGTTTCGAGACGTGCGAAAGTCAGCTCAAAGGTCATATTTCTTACGTCAGCCAGAAACTACTACCGTTGAAATAGAGCCCAAAAGCTGTCCTCGATTCCAAATACATAGTTAGGAACAGTTGCACTTGGCTGGATTCGTCCGTCTGATTTCAGCGTTCCAAGTCGACTAAATCCTGACGTGGAACATTTATTTCTTTAATGATAAAATAAACCTGTTCTTTATTAAATCACACGTGTATAATATTTCGCGCATATGATGCAAATAACCGTATTTTTCATATAAATGGATAAGCAATGTAGTATTATCAGACCGATGTCACCGAATACATTTGTAAATTAATCTAATATTTAAACAAGTTAACAAAATTAATAATGTAGTCTGTCTGTGAGAATATCAAAACGAACATCACTCATTAAATAGCAACCAAACCCCAACAGTTGACACTTAACATACGAAACTGCAACCACCGACGAAAACATCGCCAAAGTTCACCAATTGTGCTACACGACCGCCGAATTAAAGTGAGATCATGAGGTCATGAACATGTCAAAAGAACGTGTTTGTCACATATTAAATCAACATTTAGGCATGAGAAAGCTGTCCCCGCGTTGGATGCCGCGTTTGCTCACGTTAGACCAAAAACGTGTTCGAATGAACATTTTCAAAGCTCTGTTGGCGAAGTTTAGGCGCAATAAATCCGAGTTTTGGCGCCGATTAATTACTGTAGATGAAACTTGGATACATCATTATACGCACGAAACAAAAATTAAGTCGAAACAGTGGACTGCAAAGAGGGAACCGGCTCCAAAGAAAGCAAAAACTGTTTTTTTGGATAGTCATGGAATTATTTTAATCGATTATCTTCAAAAAGGAAAAACCATTACAGGAGCATCATTACTTGACAAGCTGAAGGCAGAACTTGCGGAAAAAGAAAATCCTGTTTCACCAAGACAAAGCAGCGTCTCACACCTCAGCGGTTGCCATGGCGAAAATCCACGAATTACGGTTTGAACTGCTTGACCATCCGCCTTACTCACCAGATCTTCTTCTTGTTCCCTCATCTAAAAATTGCGCCCGGAGGACAGAGATTATCATGAAATGAAGAGGCAATCACCTTCGAGAGCAATTAATTTGCAGAAAAATCGCCGAGTACTTTTTGGACGGGTTACAGAGATGGGAGCATCGCTGGGAGAAGTGTGTAGAGTTACATGTTCAAAAATAAAATATAAATTCAAAAAAATATCTTCTATCATTGTTGGGTCGGAAACTTTTCAGACCACCCTCGTATTTCATTAAAACGCTTCATTGTCAGCGTAATTCTTCAGTCTGAAGTTGTAGATTACGAACATGCGTAAAGGAACCTAGACCTCGACGCAACGAATGTCACAGTGAAGAATTTCAAGGCGATGCATAATCCCGAGTCCCATTGAATTTGCACGACCTTGTAAGCCGAGTGCGTGGGTTTGTCACTTCAGAAGAAACGGTGAATACGGTACTCGTTATCCTTAAACCTGTGAAGCCCTGCACAATTTATTCATTACGGACATGATTCATAAGAAGTCTGTTATCAAACCTAAAGACTGCAAATTATGCACATCATCCCCAAACTCGATTTTCTTACAAATACTAAGCAAAACATGTCTTTATGTATTATTTTTTTTCCTTTCCAACACCAACCATATTCGTGTATTCGTACAATTATAGAAGGGCTTCATGGTACACAACATTGTTTCAATTCAAACGATTTGAAAGTAATTTATCAAGTCTATATTTATAGTTTTTCTCAATAATGTATTAAACAAAATCGCATTTCTGAATATCAATTAAATAAACATCAAATAGGCTATTTTCATTACTTAAAACAATTTTCACATTGAGATAGAAATCATTTTAGATTACTTTGTTTTTTAGGTCATCCACGTTGTGACCTCTCCCCTTTAATGCCACAGGAAGAGATTTTTTTATTATTTTATTTTAGAGTAACAGGCTACATGAGGGTAATCCACATGGTGGCAACTCCCCTTTAATAGCATAGGAAGGGATTTGAAAGGTGGGCATGCGGAAGGGTAATGGAAGGTAGCCAAGGGTTAACTATGGCCCCCGGGCTATAGTTTAAGGATCCTACCCGGCATTCGCCTAAAAGTAATGCAGGGAAAACCCTAGAAAAACCTGCACCAGGTAGGTCGGGCATTGGGTACTTGTCCCACGCCCTTCCGATAGCGGGAGAAGAGTTTGCTGTGGGGTCGCAGCATTCCCTTCTCCGTACCTCGACCAGTTCCAATGGGAAGAGAGAACAACTCTTACCGTATGCCCAAGGGCTGCGAACCCACAACATACAGCTGTAAAAACAGGCCGAGGTGCCTCGGCTTGTGGGAACCTTAGTTCAAAAACGTAGAGAGGAAAAGGCATCCCCAAATGTAGCCCCTTCCTGTCTCTCCTACAAGGTTCTGCCTGCGAGAGAACATCCCTCGCAGGTACTGCCTGCGAGAGAATAGCCCTTGCAGACCTCCGCAGGAAGAGACAGCTGTAGCGTAATAAATACACTGCCGCAAAAAGTTACAACTTCGAGAGTATATCGTGATTACTGCGTTTCTAATACGTTCAGAAAATTTTCGATAATTAAGCTCAATAAACACATAAATAGTACTTTCAATATTTTCAGAAATTCTAAAAATAAAACACAGAAAATTCCTGCGCTACTTAATGGAACTGTTTCAGATGTGCTGAACCTTCAGATAAGGTTCTCTACGCGTGGGTTACTTGAAGAGTTATCTCAGCCAGTGTTTCCCCAGCAGTCCGCTGTCTATGCGAATTGACCTTTTTTGGCGATCTAGGCTTGCGAGAGTTGGCCTGTACTCGTATGTAGGCGACTCTGCTTTAGGATGAGACAGGTTAGGTAGGCATTGCCTGCCATTCAGGTCACGGTTGCTCGCCTCCATTGCGCAAGGGTCTGGGACCAAGTCCAACCTTGGAAACCTCTTAAAAGACCGCCACCTCTTCGCCCACGGGAGCTTAAGAAAAAACAACTTGCACTTATATGTCCAAACCGTCCCCCCCCCCCCCCCAACTGTAACGCTCCTGCCTTACCCAGTACTAATACATATTCCCCTTATCAAGTTTCACCTAAAAGCTAATAGAGGATTTTTTTTGTAAATACTGATTGCAGGTTACTTTACCTAAGGAAACTTTGTCGGAACTATCTCTTCTTAGTCCGCACTTTGCTAAGAAATAAAAATTTCGTTTGACAAAATCTTAATTTTTATTGTAGACCGAATTGATCAAAATTTAGATCCTGGCCGAACGACTTCGTGGTTTCAGTATTCCATCATGTCGAAAGTGGCCCAATTAGTGAAATTTGTTAATTGACATCTAGTTAAGTCTTTTCGCTGTTTTCTCTGTACAAATGGAATATTATTTTTTATTAAATATTTATTAGACTAGTTTTTTTATTAAAGGATCAAAATTAAAACAAAGAGGCCTCTTTTTTTTAAAAAAAAAAATTAACTCTTAGTCCGGAGACTTTACAGTTGTGATAAATTAACAAAATAAAAGTATTTACAATTGTAAATATTTGACATGTAAACTTGGGGTCTTGGATGTGACCCTTGTCATTGCAAGTTTAGCCGAGAGAAACCGACTAACGTGTTTACAACATATTAACGAAGGTTAGCCGGCATGATGTTTGGGATCGATCTGATCATCGAGGAAACTTCGAGTTAATGAAAACCGTTAAGGAGGTTATGGGGGAAGATGGGAAGAACGGATATTTAGAGAGTGTGTAGTGCCAGTTGGTAGAAGGGGGCTGGAGTTAGGTAATTCCGGAGTGATTTAGGGGGAGGATGATATCAATTGGGAGTTAACGTTTTCGTCTGCGATTTGGTGAAGGAGGGGGTGGGTTGCTGTAGATGAGGTCAATGGTTGGATTTGGACGGTTGATTGAACTAGGTAGATTTATGAATTATGGTAGAAATTAGTGGAATTTCAAGGTATTTGTGGATAACTGAGTTGCGAAGGTACCAGGGGGAATTTCAGGTAAAAGAATTTGGTTTGGTTTGGTTTGTATTTTGTTGTATTGGGAAGAAGCATTGGATCCCCATATGGCACATGAGTACGACCACATGGGGCGGATTGAGGATAAATAGAGGAGTCTTTTGGTGCCAAAGGATATGGGAGATTTTCTGTTGATAAGAGTTGTTTTATTTTGTTGTGGTAATGGAGGTAATGTGGGCTATGTGATGTTTCCACGATAATTTGGAATCGAGGATAAGGCCTAGGTATGGTGTAGTTTGTTGGATAGGTATTTAGGTGCCGTTCAGAAAGGAGGAGTGGCTGAGGGAATGTTTGGTTTTAAGGAGAAGGGAATGAGTGTGTATTTGATAGGGTTTCTGCTAATTCTCCATTTTTTAGCCCAGCTTTCAATATCATCGAGGGTTAACCCAAAAATACCTCAATTTCAATAAGATTTGTTTACTGTTACATCGTCTAATTATAGAAATAAAGAAGCTTTCTGATTTGTCTTGCCTCAGAAGTCTTTTGGTTTAATTTTTTTTTCATTCTTTTTGTAAAATTTATATTATATTTCATCAGATCATTCCCGACGAAATCAAAACTTTAACCATTTAATTTCGTACGGAAATATGTACGCGGGCTACTTTCGCGACAATTTTTTTAGAGTAAGAGGCTACATGCCACGTGCTATGGGTTAAGTATCCTATCCAGCATTCGCCTAAAAGTGACAAACCCTATAAAACCTGCATCAGGTAGGTCGAAGTCTTGATACTTGTCCCACGCCCTTCTTTCTCAGTGGTTCGACCGGTTTAGGACGCAGCTGGCTGACTGTTCCAATGAGCGCAGCGAACAACTCTTACCGTATGCCGAAGGACTGCGATCCCGGAAACATACACATCTCAAAACATACCGAAGTGCCTCGGCTTGTGCGAACCATAGTTCAAAAACGGAGAGAGAAGAAGGCGTCGCCAAATGTAGCCCTCTCCGTCTCTAAAGAAATGGTCTGCCTGCGAGAGCTAAGAACAACTCTCACAGGGTCATAAAAGCGATAAAAGACACAGTTAATACTTGAAATACTCTTAGTCTATTGGTGGCGGAGTTTCTGTAGTGAAAATAAATTCGTAAATAGGAGAATCGAACAAGAAACCTCCGCATAACTCTGGAACGGCATTTGAAAGGCAGAACAAATTAAAATAAGGACAATTTTGTTAGCGCCCTACAAATTTCAGTTAGAAGACAGCGTATTGATTGTATGTGGAGAGCCGTGGCCGATGCGTCGTACACGTGACCTGCTTCCTATTACCACTCCCGTCACATCCCGACCTATCCCACTTACCCGCGACAGGCAACTAAATACGATCCGCGGTTAAACTGCGGAGTGCAGAATACATTTCAAGCTTGAATAGCGAAGAGATAAAATTAGCGGGGAAGACAATAGGGAATCAGCGTTACGATAACAACGTTAATGCTCGAAAAATGTAATCGTTATGTTTTAATAGGATAGAAACGGCAGTACTCTATTCGTTCTAATAGAAGAACATTATACATTAATGTGGAAGAGTTGATAAAATACGCTCCCCCATTCGTAATATTTGGAAAAATCTGCCAATTGCATATAACAACTAATGTCTCTTAATTCGCGTGCTACACTTTCCGCTAACAGGAACTCAAGTTTCGTTAACGTACATCAAAATGGTTATTGTAACTGATTTATATGCTGAAGGAAAAAAATACAATGGAAATTTTACACAAGTGTTTTTTTTAAAAAAAAAGTGATCGGTTTAATTAACAACTGTGGGGTTGAACGCTGAAAGTGTAAAATGAATGTGTTGAATTTATAGTAATTAAACACAGTAGTAGGGAAAACTTAAACACCAAGTGATACCAAATCGCAAGAGCCGCAAGAACGACACAGCGCACAAAGCAGATGACGAACACAAATGCAAAACGAATTCAAACACAAACGTAATATAAAAGCAAAGAGGGGGTAGCCTAACAATAATCTTGTTCAGTTTCATAGTACCATTTGTATATTGGTTGCAGTGTTGTCAGATTTAACATAAAGAATTTCTGATATAATTACGGAATGGAAACTGGTATCAACATCTAAAATCGTATCATTTTAACAATCAATTGAATGTTTTAAATTGATATCTTTGGAGACTATAAATGGTTTATCACCGGTAAGTTTGATTTTGGGCATATGCTCTTTGATATGAGCATTAAGGATCGTTTTGTTTGTCCTATGTAGCAGGATTTACAATCAGAGCAAGAGATTTTGTAAGCTATAGAATTTTTGCTATACGTGCCAAGTTGGCCCTTGCGATTTTCTTTATCAGGAAGGAAAGTATATCAGATCATTTGATATTATTTAAAATTTTGGACTAAACTCTATTGTAAAGGGGAGAACAAAAAAATTTTGGATTGAGGTGATTTGTGGCGAATTGTAGGATATTGGATTTTATTCAATCTAATCTCTAATTAATCTCATGATATTAGATTCATCGAGTAGGCTGAATAATCTTCTACGATACAATATTTTTCTGGGATTGTAGTTTCATAACATTTTACGTTTTTAAACCATAAGTTTAAATATATATTTCCAGACATACGACTTTGTTTTCAAACAACGTACAGTACAATAATACGTTAATTGAGAAACAATTGGAGAATTTAAATGTGAATTCTGAAATCCTGGCTGGGTGGTGGATTTGGAAGATGAATGAAAACGCTTTATTTGCATTGCCCGGCGTTGTCTTCAATGAGTGCTCGGTGTAAGCGTGGCCCTTTGTCAGAACTTAACCGTACAATTGCGGAAATGGAACAATATGCTGGACAACAGACTAATTTCAGCTTGCAGCAAACATTTGTGACAAAACAGCGCGCGGTAAACGGAATGTCCCCAGGAACAATCGTGCAAGCTGTTCGGTAACAAAAATTTAATAAAATACTCTGGCTAGACTAAAATTTTAAATGAATCACTGAAAATAGGTAGCCCAAAAGAGTCGCTAAGTAGTGGAAAGCAAGCAATAATAGACACAAAGGAGAATACTTGTTATTAATAACCAGACATTTGCTAAAATAAGAAGAATGGAAGTGCCCAACTGTTTACCTAATTTTGGCGACAGAAACTATAAAAGACTGAACTCGACAGTTAAAACAGGTTTAGTGACCATATATATGTCAGAGGGAGAGGGGAAAGTGTGATTCTGGTTGCTATTTCCGTCACCCACCCACACATCATCGCCGACGCAAACATGTCAAGAGACGACGCCAAATAACCGCAGCCTCCATCCGCAGAAATCATTCCGCCACTAACACAAATTTATATGTTGTTGTCATATTTATCTTGGATTTATACTTTAGTAATTTAATTATCTCAAAACCGTTTCATTTTATAACTCACTTACGTAATGCAGTTATTTTCCTTAATATCACGGTCGAGCAATCAAAAAACGTATTATTCCAAACAAATAATTTTTATTTCTTATTCCAAATCGAAGTATTATATAATAAATAAATCCTTAACGTTATTAAATGCTTATGGTCTTCTCAGAGAGTCGTATCGAGCACAATGAGAAAATATACTCCGTCCCCGTACAGCAACCCAAAGTCTCTCTGAGCCGAGTCACAAATTCGCACCTCGTTCTTGGCGCAGGATTATGGGGATTTCATTTTTACGACAAAACCGCCTGCTTTATTCGGGGCATGAAATGAAATGCAGAAAGAAATTCGGATGTAAGCAGACGTCAAGAGCTTTTTACCCCTTCAGCATTTCGTCTTTCAGACGGGAAGGCGACCGATTCCTACACGTAAATTGAAACGAGTTCAAACCCTTAAAAACGTGTACAGTAACGAGAAAATATGGCACTTGGCCACGCAAAAAAAAAAGCCTCTGCCCTAAAATGACTCCTTTCAGCAGCAAAATATGGAAATTAAATTTATGCACTGCAGCGTATGTAATTTTATTGCGCGATTAAATATTTGATTTTAATATCGTAGATTTAAGGGTAGAAACATATACGGACTGCGATACCCTAATTATAAATAATTGTAGCAAAACACGAAAACCTTTTGATCAATTTGTTTTCATTTATGGATTGACATGTTCACGGTCCTCTATAACAACAACTGTTTAAATTTGTGTATGGATACAGTAATTAATAATAATATTAGAAACCTCCAAAAAAGTGTTTAAAAAATGTAGGTCTATTTTTTATGCAATAAAGAATAAATCAAATCAAAGCTTAGGAAAAAATTACAGTTACTAGCTATTAACTGACTAGAAAATAATTTTGGTATATCAATGTTAGGCCCAGAATCAATAATAAATCATCTTGTCTTACACACGGATGAACTACAAATGTTAATGATTATAAAAGCGGAAAGCATAAATCGCCTCGTGAAAATTATTTAAAGTTTCAAGTATTTAGCTCATAATAAGAAAAAAAAATTAATAACATATTCCTTTAATGGGCTGAAAAGGAGTGTAGCTTTGTATATATCTGCCGTAATAGGAGCAGAAAGGAACGGGGGTTGATTGAGATCAATAAGCACACCTATGACAAATATACACATTCATTGATTGTACGGACAACTGCACCTGGTGAGTCATAAAACGCTCGGAGTAAAGCAAAGTCATTGAATACCATCCACAATATCCGAGTAGTATTGAAAGAATTTATTGGGAAGAACGCTGAGGAATAAAGACAAGGACCATAAGTTTCAATTAGCAGAAGATGAAACTGTACATGGAGTTTAGAATAAACGAATCAAAAATGACTAGTAAATTAATAGAATGTATTTACAGTAAGCCATATATAATGATGCAGAGCACAGAGTATGTCACCATAACTACAGAGTGAATATTTTCATTAACATAGCTCAGATCGGATACCTCGTAATTCGACAATTAATGAGACGAGAGAGGAAACTTGTGTTAATGTACAGGTGCGAATATGAAATAGCTATTATTGAGTTTTTTCGAAATGAATAAACATCAATAATTTCTAATCATCATATTAAAATTATAATTGTAATGCTCACTGGTAATTTATTTCATCAATTCCTTTTCAAAGTGCAATTTGGCTCCGACTGTCTGCGGTTTTTATTTAATGAGTTACAATTTTTGCAGAAATTATTGAATTCGGGGCTGGCGAGGCAGTGGCGTTACTCATAGCTGGTTACCGGGTCAAGAGTCCAAAGTTGCTATGCTTCCTCTTCAATGATTCAAATACTTAAACGACTGCTTCAAACACTACCTTCCAGAGTCCAATTTTACAACTGGATAACGTTCGACGAACCTTCAACTGGTAAGAAAAGTATATTAGAGAGACAGAAAAGCACGTTATTTCAAATAGTCCTTCCGTAGACGACCCTGGTAGAGATGCAACAAGTGCCGTCGGAGGAAATTCGACTCACATCGGCGCCAAGGCTATTAAGGACGCTGAGATCCCCAGGAAAATAAGCTCTGCGTCGGAGAAGAGACGCGACGTCGCGAAATCTCAAATAGGGGATCGTTAGACGTCGCCGTCGACAAGAATGATTTCGACAATAAAATTTATTAGTACAATCTCCCGTACTACTGTGGAAGCAGCCGTATAATTCCAAGAATTCTATAATGAAGAAAATTTGCGATTGACTCATCTCGAGAAGTGGTCAGGCAACTTCTGGTAAACCAACAGCGAACCAGAAGACTGAAAAGAAGAAAACCAGCTTATCTTGTGTAATGTGCAGTGCGTAAAAGCAGAGCACAGTGCGTGACTAAAGTGTACACAGAATAAAAAAGCCTAGAAGGTTAGCCCTTAAAGAATAGTTTTAATATGATGGTATTATAAAATCTCGAGGAGGAGGTAATGCTGAGTTTGTATCTCACTGGAGTATACTGCTAAAAAGATTGTAGATAATCATATTATGAGATAAGAATGTAGATCAGGTAATATTTTTAGATACGCATATACATTACCCAAAAGTATTTTGTAGACCGTTGATATACTATATATATATATATATATATAAATGGAAGTATGTGTGCGTGTATGAGGGAGCAATTTCTAGAAAAATCTGTAACGTTACATACGATCCAGGAACAAACGCTGTGGGGGATGGTGTGAATAGGTGTGACAAGAACAATTCTTTAATGTTATTATTTTTGGCCTGAACCAGAATTTTATTTCATTTATCCCATTTTGTTAACAATATTATATTAAGAGTTTATTGTTTTTTCAAGTTAAGTTGCTTACTTGTGTGAGCGAACGTTGTTAGTGTTAGCATTTTTTTAAAGCATTTTTTTTGTAGATGTAGACAGGCTATGTGTAGGGTAATCCACATAGTGGCAACTCCCCTCTAATAGCGTAGGAAAAGGAGTGAAAGACGGGATGCGGAAAGACAGAGGAAGATAGGCAAGGGTTAACTAGGGCCCCCGGGCTATAGTTTAAGGATCCTACCCGACAATTCGCCTCTAAGTGATGCAGGGAAAACCCTAGAAAAACCTGCATCAGGTAGGTCGGACATTTGGTACTTGTCCCACGCCCTTCCGATGGCGGGAGAGGGTTTTGCTGTGGGGTCGCAGTTTCCCCTCTCCGTGCCTCGACCAGTTTAAGAGGCAGCTGACAGACTATTCCAATAGGAATAGAGGATTTTTACCGTATGCCCAAGGTCTGCGACCCCGGAACATACACCTCTCAAAACAGGTCGAGGAGCCTCGGCAAGTGAGAACCTTAGTTAAAAAACCAGAGAGATGTGAAGGCATCCCCAAAGGTAATTGGTTATATTTTTATTGTTTCTTAGTGTAGCCGTGAGGTAAGTAGATACTTTTCTTTGTTAATTTATTATAGTTGAATTGCTTTATATATATATATATATATATATATATATATATATTGCAATGCCCATTCAATAAGACATTATGTGAATTTGAAAATATAAATTGTTTGAGAAATCTATTCTTGACGGCGGTACAGAACAGAACAACAATAGACAAGAAGAGAATTGTTTCTTTGTCAGAAGAAGTAATGCGCGCTCAAAATTTCGAGACGGGAGTGAGTTAGCAGGAAAGCTTGTTCAGATGCAGGTCGCTGGAAGATAGAAGTTTGAGTTGGCAGTCATACACGACAGAAATTGGTCGTGTTGAAATAGACAAGATAGTTTCAAATATTTAAAGTAAAGTTGCATAGAAATATCGAGAATTACCAATCAACAAACGAAATATTCACTCGAGCAGAACTACGAAACCTGCTAAGCACAAACAGTCTTGTGAACATAGCCGGGCAGAATTAGCAGAAGTCAACCGAGAGAGAAACGAAAAGAGGAGCATCCTGGTTCCTGAGTTTTGATCTAAAAATATTAATTTAGAGTCTGTGAGTTTTAGAAGAAGTGCAAAAACCCGTCATAGTGCTTTGATAAGTAAAGGTATCCTAGAATGCTGGGCAGCCGTGAGTAACAATACAAAAACAACGAATTATGTAAACCTGATTAAAAGGTAGCCGTCAGATTTCGTTTTCTTCTTTTGATTGAAATTTGTTAATTAGAATGCATCTTTTGAGCTTAACTTCGCTGACAAGTAAATTTCGTCCTAGTTAATTGACGAGTAAATCTTTTCTCTTTTAAATTGGAATTTGTGTTTAAGTTGAGAAATAAAATGATTCGCCATTATCAAACCCAGTAGAGACCCTGAGATATATTTTTAAATTGTGGAATTGTTTTAAAGTTTTAAAAATAAATCTATTGTTTGTTAAAGTTTATAATCTTTCATTCATTTAAAAGTATATATTTTTTAATTATTACAATAAATATATATATATATATATATATATATATATATATATATATATGTATACTTATTTGTGCAGGATCGACCGTATTATTGAATTATTTACATTTATAATTTTGTTTATAGGTAATCTCCATACACTCAATTCCGACGTTTATAATTGTTTTGCACATAAAGAACGGTATTTTAAAGTAATATATTTTTCATATTTAATATTTAAAGACAAAGCATCTAAAGAAAAAATAATTACATTGTCTATTTGGAAGTAAACTTAGATATGCCAAAAATATCACGGATGCTCCAGTCAGAAAGTGGAAGGACAAAATACATGAAGCAGAAAGAATTTTCCTTCTAAATTTTGTCGAAGCGCGCAGTCAAGTCGCATATTCGAGGGTGGTCAGTTAGTTACGGTCGGGCCTCCTATTGTATTTCGAAGGGAGCTGCGAGATGTTTTAAAAGAGAGGAAAAATAACCTCAGCCGTCAGTGAGGTGTCTCGGAAAACAAGAGCCTGGAAGAGGGGTGGCTCCTTGCACCACATTTTTCTGATAATTATTTGTAATAACAAAAGGAGTGGCTAGGTCCAGTCTAGCACAACTTCGACTATCAACCCGTCAACCAGGGAGGTGCGGTAAAGCTGACTACGCCAATACAACCAGCATCGGAGGAACCACTACAAGCATTTGCAAGTAACTAAAAACCATCTTCGTCTAAGCGCATTTTTATATTTTGATTCCTTTAAATTTTTTTTTTACGCCCGCGTTCCTTGATACTACGTGAGAGAATTCTTTCTGCTTTCCGGAGTATAAGCCAGTTATAAATTTCGATTCATTTTGTTTTACATTAATAATTTAATGTGAGTTATTGTTAAATAAATTATTAAAAATTCATTATATTTTTTTATTAAATAACTAACTCCTTGGCTCCTTGGTCTACCGAGACGGCTGTCATCTTACATGACACATTCTGGATTTAGGAGTGACACCTGGTCAGTGTGTCGATTCTCTCACAACCTTAACCTCAGGTTTCGTGACCAGGACGACCACAAACATCCATGCACATGCCGGGATTCAAACCCGGGATCTCTGTGATGCGAAGCAATGACGCTTGCCACTACACAACAGCAGGCCGGCTTTTTTTTATATTAAATATCCTAAATCTATATATATAAAAATGAATTGCTGTTCGTTAGTCTCACTAAAACTCGAGAACGGGTGAACGGATTTATCTTATCTTAGTCTTGAAATGTTCGTGGAGGTCTAGGGAAGGTTTAAAAGGAGAGAAAAATTCGAATAATTTCCGGGAAAACCCTAAAAACAGCCCTTTCTATTTCCCATACAAACGTTTTCTAAATAAAATACAAATCTACACCAGTCGAGCAATTTTCACCAAATTTTGTACACGTGTTCTTTGCGACCAGGAAACTAACACTGTCGGGGTGAGACGCGTCTTCCACCCCCAGAAGCGGGGGGTGGAAATATTTAAACATACTAAAACAGCCGATATTTGAGTCGGATAAATATTTTTAGGGGTCAAAGATATTGATAGTGTTTCTACCAATGTTATCTGAATACAATTTTCATCCCCTACGCCCTGTGAAAAGGACACCCTTCGGGTTTGGGGTGGAGATGCTTTACAGTAAAATAACGCGAATAAAACCGAGATTGGAGTCAAATCAAAGGTTATGGAAGTCACTGTGTTTAGTTACGACATTCAAATTGGCATTTACCCCTCAGATGCAGGGGTAGCGGGGTGCAAATTTTGGAACCTGCAAACACGGCAGATATTTGCGTTGAAGAAATATTTTTCAGAGTTAATTATAATGATTAGGGTTCGAGTAGCGTTACATAAAAATTGCGCAAAAGCAGCCGAAATTGGAGTCATATCGGGGGTTATAGATAAATGACATCTCGGGCAACGCCGGGCTCCCAGCTAGTAAAAAATAAAACTCTAGAGTGTCCGAAACACACCACACATGTATAGGCTACTAATTTTGAAGTTATTTGTTACTTATTGCGAATATATGAAGGAAAGGTCCGTCAATTTTAAATTTATGTTTGTCTGCTAGTTTCTTTAAACGTTAAAATTTTCACGTAAAAATGATACAACTTTATGAACGGATATCAAAAAAGATTCGAAAACCACTTAAAGAAACCTAATTTCAATTTTTTTATGTTTCTGTATACACATATGTTTGCCACTTTATTGATTTCTTATCTGTTTAAAAGTTGTTGAATATTTCCTTTGCAAATTACTAGCCTGAGTGAATATACAAGCAACGAATACTCATTTCACTATAAAAATAACTAAGAGTCGAAAACGCCGGTGAAATGAATACGGGCTGAATAGAAATGAAAGCAATCTGCCGGAGACTGCAGAGCGAGAATAAAATCACATTTAATCCTAGGAGCAAACATTCGAACAAAAGAGCCGATATCTCGATTAGTTTTTAAAATAGACGCGTTTGTTACAAAGTCAGGGGCCGGAAACTTCAATTTAGAGGCACAATTGCTTCGGAAACTAGCAAGTTCCCCGCAGGGCACGGAGAAAAGACTTTTCTTTTATTCAATCGTGTTCCGTTCAATCTTATTCTACCCCAGCAAAACATTTTCTGTGCCCCTTTTCGTCAACATTCGCTGTATATTAATTTAAAATTCGATCCCTTTGTTGCGGGATTTATGGCGTGCACGTGAAAACGATAATCAAAGCCACCGAACGTCATCACGAACTGTTTGGTCGACGTGCGATGAACTGATTGGAGCTGATTAAAATGTCAGCAGCTGAAATCGAAATGTGCAGAACTGTGTTCGGCTGCTGTGAGAAAGAGTAAAGCCGTCAACGACGCAATTGCGGTTAGATCCTTGTCGGTTAAGTTATCTTAACAGGAAATTTATATTCGTCACGAACGTTTAAGCAGTAGGGTTTATCTTTTCATTCATCTTTAAATACCAGTGCTTCTCATTTATTATGCAGATGTTCACGACCGGAGCATTGCCGCAGAAGTTCGCAAATCAATTTCTACGTACCAGGTAAAATAAAATTTACAAACTAGTGTTCACAAGATTAGTACAAATCTTAAATTTAAAACGATGAAAAAAAAGGAATTTTATTAATGTTTCATATTCAAATAATATTCACCTAACAGTAACGAAATTCAGAGAAATTTAATGAAATACAACAACAACGAACAATACGTCGCACATAACGGTACACAGACGTGTCTGGGGAGGGGGAGGAACCAACCAATAAACATGAGTACAAAGCCCGAAATTTTCGAATAGCCGAAATTTTGTTTCTGTTATAGGATAGGAGACAGAATATAAGAATAAATGAATTTTCAAGTTGCAGCAGACTTTCTGAAATTAACCAAAAAGGTGGACACATCTTTACTGTTTTTTTTAAAAAAATATCTTTATATTGAACGTTTCTAAAAAAAAATAAGGAAACGCAAGACTATGAAAGAAACCTATATATATATATATATATATATATATTGGAAACAAGTCATTTCTATGTACCATATGAAAACCAGTTAATTAACTGGTAAGGTAAGTGTCGTTCAATCCAGAAACTTATTAATGCACTGTCTCTTATTGAGACATAAATTGCGATTACAACGACAGGGCTGTCGCTACACAAAAGCAGCTCAATGCAACAGTAGAAAAAGTTGTTTTTGAATAACCGGAAATGAATAGAAAAGAAAATAGATGCATCAGTCGCCGAAAAATTAGTGATATCGGCGCAAAAAAAAATGTTACGACATTTAATAGGTTAAACTAATAAAAATAATAATATACAGTATATTACAAGACGTGCATTTTAAATTCAGCGTAATTCAACACTAATTTTGAATCTGTGGTGAATATTAAAAGGAAAAAGCACATAAATGAGAAATGTCAAAAAGTTATATAAAAAAAATTGTGTTTTTGTTGTAAATCTCAACTTTAAAAAGACGTTTCAGCGCAACAGCAGCGATATACATAGACGCCCCTCCAAAGAGAAACACCATCTGGCAGATGAGACTTTTGTGTGCAGAGGTTGTTAGCTGCCGACGACTGCGCTGGGAGAAAGCAAGGTAGATGCATGGTAGTGCACGTGAAGAGAGACTTACGGAGATCCGGCCAGCCCCGAGCCCCTGAGCCCCGTGCCGCCTCACTCTCACTGGGCATGGGCATCGCCGTCACCGTCGCCGTCGGCGCCTCGCTCGGCGCGTGCGCTCGCCACGATCAATAGCCTAGGTACTCGCTCACTCACTACTACCCGCACCCCTGCCTGCCTGCCTGCCTCTGCTCCGCCTACCTCATGCAGGCTTTCCTGGGATCTCAGGAATGTGCCGAATGTAAAATACGGCTGAATAAGAATTCGCAAAAACTGGATGTCCATATATTTCTAATTAATTAATTACGATTCTGATAAACGTGTAATACTAATAAATACCAACATCTAATTTATACCTTTTGGAAAAACACATCAAAAAGTTTCTTCATAAGCCACAAAATGCACATTATTTGAAACGAGCTTCCTTTTTCGTTTTTGCAAATTTATTAATTCTGTATCTTAAACAATAACTTCTTAAGCGATTAGCTGATTTGCCCGTTGTTGATGAATTTAGATTACTTTTCAATTCCTTTACTAAGATGATGCTAAACTTCTAACTCATATTCAAATAAAATTATTGTTAAGAAGATCTACCATTGTACGAAGCCCCAACCTCGGACATTCTAAATGAATGTACAGGAAAAGTGGAGGGTAGCTGGCAGGACACGAGGAGAGGAGGAAATAACGGCTTCTTCCATCAGAATCTGCAAACATCAGCAGATCTGTGCCACCTCAACAACATCTCAAGAAAACAACAAATAATAGTCTCCAGAATTAGAACTTTGCACGCCCAACTCACTCACGAATATCTTTTTTCCAGAACAGATCAGGCAACCTGTGATGTCTGTGATCAAGCCCTCACCCTCCAGCATATTCTATTTGAATGCACAAAGTATGACGCAGGAGGACTTTAGCCGAGTTCTCTGGAGAAGATTTCTGTATACACACCACGGCGATCAAGAGCCTCCTGGAGTTCGTCTCCGACGCAAAATTGTCATCCGCTATTTGAAACGTTGTTCATAATTGGAAATTTTCTAACCTGCTGTAACTTACTAATGTAAATACTTTTAGAGGGTCGCCAATAACCAACAGGTTCACGCGACCATAAATCAATTTATGGTTATTTAAGTAAAATTAAAAAATTATTGATAAATAAACGAACAACATTTTTAAAACTTCGAGCTGTTTCTTCAAGAATATAAAAAAATGATATTGAAATATAAGAACTAATCCATTATTTTTTTTTACAAAATATTTAATTTTTTGTGTAATGAATACTATTTGAAATGGTGTATTTCTTTGAGATACTAAATAATTATAACTGGCGAAAAGGTTATCGCTGGGGGAGAAGAGATCGTTGTTAAAATAGTCTTTTTCGCTTGATTGTTGGCGAAAGAACGTTTTTGTGGAATTGTTTTCTTTGTGAATTTGGATACCCGACAAAAATAAATTAAGTTATAAAAATTTGAATTTCCGAAATTTTGGTACAACTACAGAGGGCCTGGAGAACAAGCGGAGATCGCAGGACGACACCAGTGGTGCCTTTCTAAGCTGGTTGTGTTCAGTTATTTTTAAAACTAACATTAATTCAGGGAAACCAGAAATTGATTATTACTTTTTTTTTAAATATTTTCACCGACTATTCTAAGCATTTTGATATCACCACAATCCCCTTAGAAAAAGACTCACATCCTTGAGGAACATTGTTTAGCCATCATCATTATTATCGTAATTGTTATGGAGAGAGATATTCTCATTTGAATTTTTAGTAACATTCGGCAATTTGTCATATTCATATGTACGAAGAAAATTAGTTTTTTAGAATCATTTACAATACACTTGTTCTAAAGTTCCTTAGAATTTCAATTTTATGTGAGTATCGGTTCCCGGCAGGTACGTGTCAATATTACGAAAAATCCAGTAAAACAAAAGACTACGCATCTGCGATCCAGACAAGTTTATTTGCCTCCACGAGAGAAATTAGTCAAAAATTTCAAAAACTTCAGTATCATCGAAATTTTAAACACTCCATTTTCCACATATGACACGCCTAATTACCTTACAACGATATGTTTAATAAACGTGTGCTTTAATTTTGTAATTATCGACTTTAAATTTCGATAAATATCGAGGTTTAAAGTGATGTCAGTTTAAAGGTTTTATTTATAAAGGCAACAGAACGAAGTGATGACAAAACTGGTATTTCTCATAGTAAAATGCGCTCTTCGAATGTATGAAAATTCAGAAATAGTTTCACAGTTCTCATTAACAATTTCATTATTATTAGCAACAAAAAGACGATTGTGTAAACTGCAAACATTTTATAGCTACATACTTTTCGACCAGTTGACAAACGTCTTCTTTCAATAAAACTAATGTATCGAATTGCACCTTTCTTTTTATTTTAACACAACCATGGCTTTTGCCTCGTGTCAATCGGAAAAGTGAGTAACGTCACACGAAATCGTTGCGCTCCCAGAGGAATATCTGTCGATAGGTGGTTGTCTTTTTTGTGTCCCGACGTGAGTACCGAGTGTTTCATCAGGTAAGTATAAATAATATAATACTCTGGAGAGGTTCGAGGTTATGGAGAAGGCGAGACTTCAGACATACACTAAAGCCGCGTGACGAGATGTATAGTATTCACCAATTTAAGTGAAAAGAACAGATAAGAGATGGCAGTTTACATTGCTTTACACATCACTCCTTTTGTGACTGAGAAAAAAATCGCCACGGAGAATATTGAAAGTTTGTCCGCTAAAACAAACGACGAGGAATATGTTCATGATTAGATTTCAATCGAGAATTACAAAAATTTTCGCTATGGTTTTTATTACGACTCCTTGATGCATTGAAGTATCAAATGAGAACATACCTTCTATTCAAACACGGTGTAATTACAAAACTTCTGAGTTTAGCAACACAATACATACATACTGAGAAGTCAGGAGACGGGTTCACAGCGTATAACGAGAAAAGGCCGATATTGAAGTCGGTTAACAAAATATCTCATAGATGCAGAAAGGGGGAGATACTGACCTACTCTGTGACAGTTATATACATCCAATATACCACTTATTCTGTTTAGAAATTTAAAAGAAATAATAATAAATTCGAACTATTTAAATGGAAATATGAAGAGTAAATTATATATATATATTGTAATGCCTGTTAAGTGAGGCATTGTTTGTGATGGATAGTCTGGACTGTTGGAGGGACATTTTGTAACGTATTTATTTAGGCTCTTGGAAGTGCTGGTCTTGAGAATTCGGAACCGTGCACGTGCGTGTGGCCTTTCTCAAACTAAATCTGGGGCATAATGTAATGCCTCTTAAGTGAGGCATTGTGTCTGATTGATAGTCTGGACTGTTGGAGGGGTAGTTTTGTAACGTGTTTACTTAGGACTGAGTATTTCTTCATCTTGGAAACGCTGGGTGTGTGGTCTTGAGAAAGCGTGCACGTGCATGTGGGGGTGCCAAAGACAAATACTCCTACCCAAAGAAATTACGGGTCCTGTCTCGATTGTCGGCTTTTGACATGACAGAGTAGTTAGCCATTTGCTGAGGACGGAACTGCATCTGCATAATATAAATCTCGGGATAATGGAAGAATCTGTCAACTGGCATTTTCGACGAAGTTTTCGAACAATGGACAAAGGAAAAGGCTGGGAGTATATAAGGGAGAGATAAGCTTTTGAGGGTTAGTCGTACTGCGATCACCGAGACTGGAGGATATGTTAGAGAGTCGTACTGCCATCACCAAGGCTGGAGGATGAGATTAAGAGAGACATCGTTTAAGGGAGGATAATGTGTTATAAGTTGCAGTCTGCGAGAGAAATAGCCAAATATTCATCGATAAACATTTTGTATGCTGAAGTCTAATCTATTCTATTCTCAAATTAGACCACTGTCTTCGATTGTAGGAGACCAGGACACTGCATCCGGCGTCTAATAATCTTCAGAACGAGAAAATAATATTTCCTTAACGAATGGAGAACCAACTTTTGTCAAACCGACAGTGTTTATTAGAATCAGTGTTTAAAACGGCCAGTATATAAAGTGTGTGTGTATGAACGAGCCAAATTTTTCTGAGTAATCGTAAGTTAAAATTTCATGGTATTCATATATGCAAACCGAATTAAAAGATAAAGTCAGATATCGTTCTTTTCTTTTGTGTTGATAAAATAAACTTTATAAATTTAAAATCCATCTTGTAGAATAAGTTCGTCAATAATTAATTTCGTCTATGTCTAGACGAATAAAGATTTCTTTTTAATTTAAATCTAAAATTTTGTGTTCTTTGATTATGTTTAAATGTTCTGCCGTTATCAAACCCAGTTAAGACCTTTGAGAGAATGAGATATGTTTTTAAAATTGTAAAATTGTTTAAAGTATTGCTGAATAAAATTTTGTTTGTTTGAAAGTTTATAATTGTTCATTTTTAGCCCATCATAGTTAATTATTACATTTTGGCTACCACAAAGTGGGATCAATTAATAAGTCATATATTGATCATTACAATATATATATATATATATATATATATATATATATATATATATATATATATAGGCAGCGTTGTTATCCTTTTCATGGCCTGTAAGGAAATTCTTTATCGCGAGGGGTGTGACCTCGAAACCACCAATGAGAACGCTTAAGATGAAGGGCGGGACAAACAGCGATGCCGAACAACCACAGACTATACAGTTTTTAGTGAGCTGTACACGAAGTCCAATTGCGACCACGTGTAGTGTGCCATCAGCACCTCCCTTCACGCCGATACCCTAATACCTTTTCATTTTAATCGCACTATACGACGTCTATGACCCCTATTAGTCCTTTCAGATAATTTTCAGCACCGACTTTTATCTGGACAAACAATTCCTATGAACCAATGACACGATGTTCTTGTGTGATTATTTTTTTTATACGAAAATTTCGTGTACAAAAAAACCTCCACCTGATATCAAATTTCCTTGTTTCCTCCCGTTATCCGACCCATTCCTTATCAAACCATACGAACGTCACGCATTGTTTGGAAATGTTTCCGTGAAACGCATTTATCTGACATTATTTATTGCTTAAACACAGATCTGTAGCATGTTTTAATCGCGTAGCTACTCGGCTACTGAAATACAATGGCATTCTAATGATAATACAAACCATGCAATGCGGATAAATTTATTATTTAATAACTTTTGAAATAAAGGTAATTGCTAGTAAACGATATTTAATTAAATTCGTGTTTTAATTAAAAATGAAATACAATTAAAATAGACAATACAGTTAAAATATAAGCAAAGTTTAGACATAAGTGTCAAGTTTCTTAACTTCATTATATTTTCACCCTGTGCAAGTTCACCAGCAAAAAGTGGACAATATACAATATTTCGCCAAATGTATTAACTCACAATAACTTTTCTCCATTTACAGTGTTTCAATTTATTATGTTTTTGTATTCAAAAAATTTCACTTACAATGGACATTTAATTACTAAATTTTAAATAATTAGGCATTGTTCACGCAACCGTGACTATCGTAAATGTTCGCGTACTTGTCAGCTCTGAACTCCACATTAACAACGTATGGTTTAATAGCATATTCATACTTAAACATTTGTGAAGGATTAAATACGTAAACCATCGTCTCTCAACCGACAAAATTGAATTGAAATATTATCCCATGAATTGTCTGCAAACACCCAAACGTTATTGACCGTCACAGGCAGAGGAAAATGAAACTCATTAATCCTCTGTAATTGACTTCCGATATACGAGCATTTACGTTGGGTTGACATTCAGTCATGTAACGACACAACCCACTGTTTGACAGAGGTGTTTCTGAAAACTTGTACGATCGTAGTGAAGTACTGTGAAGAATTTAGCAAATTAGTAGAAATGAAGAAAAATTGGTCTCAAAGTTGGCAATTCCCGTTTTCTATGTCACAATACTTGTTTTGAACAAAACGAGTTGTTTTTTTCTCGAATCGCACATACTACATAAGAAATCCAAAACATTGACAAGGACAAGGCCACTTTGACGAAGGCTGATAATTTATAGTTTCGATTGCAGTGCGCGCAAGAAATTAAAGGAAAGCCTCAGAACAGCAAAACTACGTAGTAATAAACTTGTAAATTTGTTATCATCCTCAGAGAAAATACTATATTCATGTGTAATGTAGTCTAAGAAAACAGGAAATGAGTAATACGGATTTTTATGTCGCTGTTAACAAACAGGCTCGTTAAAATTATAAGAAAAATTTCGTAACTAATATTTTCGTTTTGGACTAAATCCAAGTTCAGCTGAGTTAACCGACATCCAATAAGAACAAATAAAATTTATTAAACAATCTGTTGAGTGAATAATTATCATTCTTTTCCCGAAAGTATCACTAAATATAGGGATTCTTCGACTAGTTGCCTACTTGAAACAACTTTAACTTATTTCAACATTAGAATCTTCCAAACGAGTGTTTCAGAATTTCGAGACTTCTAGAGAAGACACAGGATATATACTCGTAATTGGAAGCATTGGAAGCCTTAACATTTTTACTCGTATCTTAGACACACCGTTATTTATTTGAAAACAATGGTAAGGTTGCAATATAAATATATTGGAACAGCGAAGGCTATTCTCTCGCAGGCAATATCTGCGAGGGATGTTCTCTCACAGGCAGAACCTTGTAGGAGAGATACGAAGGGGCTACCTTTGGGGATGCCTCTTCCTCTCCGTTTATGAACTAAGGTTCCCACAAGCCGAGGCACCTCGGCCTGTTCTGAGGGGTGTATGTTCCGGGGTCACAGACATTGGGCGTACGGTAAGAGTTGTCCGCTATTCCCATTGGAATAGTCGGCCAGCTGCCTCCTAAACGGGTCGAGGCACGGAAAAGGGAATGCTGCTTCCACACAGCAAACTCCTCTCCCGCTATAGGAAGGGCATGGGACAAGTACCAAATGCCCGACCTACCTGATGTAGGTTTTTCTAGGGTTTTCCCTGCATCACTTTTAGGCGAATTGCCGGGTAGGTTCCTTAAACCATATCCCGGGGGCCCTAGTTAACCCTTGGCTACCTTTCTCTACCCTTCCGCATCCCCCCTTTCAAATCCCTTCCTATGCTATTAAAGGCGAGTTGCCACCATGTGGATTACCCTCATGTAGCCTATTACACTAAAAAAAAGCAATATAAATATGTACATTTGATACCTATTTAAGATCACTGACCAAAAGGTTTCAGGATGTCATGAGGAATTTTATTCGTTTTTTATTTCACACCTTCCAAAGATATCCATGTGTACATATTAAATGAGGGACATACAGTTGATATATTTTAGAAGGAATACAGGTTGGAGTTGCCAATTAATCTTACTGTGCACGCGTGAAATTAACATTAATCACGTCGTTAGCTTCTTTACGGATTCAACGTTTGACGTCGTGAAGATACGAAAGTTAATGTATTACAACACTCCACAGACCGAGAAGGTGACGATTGAACGATGATTGGGCTCTTCAAAGGAACAGTAGTACTTTCAACTGTCCCTTAATGGCGACGTTTATCGGCGAAGATGTTAATAAACTTGCAAAGGGTGTCCGGAAGAGATAGTCGGAGTTAATTACGGAGGAGGAAGGCTCGCCCACGCAAATAGAACCCAAGCCCATCAGCGAATCGATTCAGGCGACGAACTAAAATAGGCACGGATTCGCATTGCAACCTTTCCGCGACTCGCGCACAAAAATTAATGTCATTCACACCTCAAAGACGACGCTTTCTACTCGACGTTCGAAAGAAAACAAGCCGAGAGTGAATTGCCTGTCGTGGAAAGCTGTTAGTGCCAAGACGAGTTGAGAATACACAAGCAAACTGTACCGCAAAATTTAAACAAGAAAAAAAGGGAAGCCATGGGTCCGTAGTTGAAATTTCTCTGTGAGATTAATTTTCCATTACCCAAAAGGTCACGATGCAAATTGAAAATTGAGAGAACCGAGAATGGCAAAAATGCAAATCTGTTTATGACATTACATATTCAACCCTTGTCTAACACTCAGATATTCACTTTGGAGCTCGACGAACTCGTGTTTTTTATACAGGGTGGAGCAGAAGAAACGCATGAATTTCACTACTGAATAACTTCCGCGGTTTTATTTATAGTCAAAAAACAGTTTTACATAAAATAATATATATTTTTTTGCTTTATTCAATTCTACAAACATTAATTAGCTTATGAAAATAACGTCATCTTAATGACATTATTTTGCGAACCAAATTAATAGACAAAATTCAAAAGTGCAATGAAAATATTAGTATCTAATGTAAAACTTTTTATATAAATAAAACAGCGGAAATGATTCAATAATGAAAAACCCGTGTTTATTCTGCTTCACCCTGTAGTTACTAAATTAAAACTAGGCCATTCAAGACGTAAACTTGGAAAATCTGGAAATCCGTAAACGAGAATATATAAAAACTAGAGCAATAACATAATAAAATTTTAAAGAAATTAGAACAATAACATAAGATGTTAATAGTAATTAATATATGGCAATATCAAAACATAAAACTGCTACTCCAAAATTTTGAAGTTGTCAAATGAAAATGCATTGTACATATGAAAGCAAAATAGTGTTTATTTGATAATCATATTCAAGCAATGCTGAACTAAAAATGATCTCGGTAAAATTATTATCAGAAAGTCACAGGGATGGATGGATTCGGCACGCGCCTAAAGCAAAGATCTAGAATTGCTATTTGCTCAGTAATAGATATGCAGCAACGGTGTCGTATTGTGAGCGGCCGTGTCCTGAGCGGACAACAGTCCCTTCCTCAATCCTGACCGCTGAGCGAGCAGGTATAAAGTTTTGCAAACAGCAAATTTATCAGTCTTGGTTTTAACATTAAGTGAATGTAATACAAGTTTAATGTATAACATTTCCGAAACTTATCTGGAATTTATGATTTGTATGTCTAATATGGAAACTGTTCCAATTGGTTGTGATTCGTTTAGTAAATATGCTTATAAATGATCCATTAAGATACAAATCTTTAAACCGTTATATTCATCTCACGTCCTTAAATAAATGAAAATATCAACGTGTTTAGTTATAAATTTATTATTAATTTAAATTTTTAAACGTTATAATAGAAAAAAATCTCATAGTTTAATCCCTAATTTATTAGGACCTCTTCAGGAATTGTAAAGTCAATTAAATGATTAATTTCAAAATCTGTGTTTCTAAAAATTCCAACAAAGTAAACATGATAATTTATAATACAATTAGTTAAAAATTTATTGAACATTAATTACATGAAATGTAGGGGGCATACATTTCTTAGATGCGATTTGCCCACACATTGCAGTCAGATTTCTGTTTACAGATGTTGAGAGCATTGTTAAGTTTAAAGAAACAATGGAAATAAAATTATTTTAAATACATTAAATGGGTTAGAACAATAGCGAATCATAAATTCTATTTAAATTATTAGTATCAATTGTTTACGTTAATGGCTGAATCACTGGGACGAAAATGCAACATTTCGTTCGTTTTTAGAAACACAGATTTTGAAATTAGATAATTTATTTGACTTTACAACACCTGAAGAGGTCCTAATAAATTAGGAACGAAACTTTGAGAATGTTTTTTTTTTATTACAATGTTTATAAATTTAAATTAATAATAAATTTATAACTAAACAGGTTGATGTTTTCATTTATTTGAGGACGCCAGATAAATAAAACTGTTAAAAGATTTGTATCTTAATTGATCTTTTCTAAGCATATTCATTAAACAAATCACTACCAATCGGAACAGTTTCCATGTCATAAATAGAGATGGAAATTATAAATACTGATAAGTTTTACAAAAGGTTATACATTAAACTTGTATTACATTCATGAAACGTTAAAGCCAAGACTGAAAATATTGCTCTTCGGAATACGTTATACCCGCTCGCTCAGTGGTCAGGATTGAGGAAGGGACTGTCGTCCGCTCACGGCACGGCCGCTCAAAATACGGCACCACACCAACGATACCTTTGCTTCTGAGTAAGCGGGTTTTGTGCGTGGACAAGTACGGGAATTAACGAGACGACACCACAAAAGTGGAAAAGAAACGAGTTACTGTTCACTCTCATCTGAAAAGTGATTACGAATGAAAGTGTAGTGATTAGATTTCAAAAGTCAAAGATTTGTCACAAAGATAAATAAACAGCCGATACAGCCGGATTGAGTTGAAGTTCCGCAATCTTCCCAGATAAAACTATCAGCTTCACTAATTCCACGGTAAAATATAATCTTATGATACAAATGCTATATAGGGTGATAAAATATGAAGGAAAACAGAACTTGATGTTGACTGACCTCGCTACTAGCCATCCTAGAATATTTTAGAAAATATTTTCACTAAAAAATACACTTCATTCGTTCTACTCTAGTAGAGGGTGTGTATGAGTGTGTAATCATAAACGACATTGATGGGAGACCCAAACTCTACGTTGTTAGAAAACTGTTATTCACAGTAACTCAGATCAGATATCAGTGTGTTATTTACAGCATGTTAAATTTATTTAAGTGAATATTTTATCAGCAACAATCAAATTTTTAGAGTGACAGGCTAGATGCGGTCAATCCACGTGGTGGCAACTCCCCTTTAATAGCATGGGTAAGGGATCTGAAAGGGGCGATGCGGAAGGGTAGAGGAAGGTAGCCAAGGGTTAACTAGGGCCCCCGTGCTATAGTTTAAGGATCCTACCCGGCATTCGCCTAAAAGTAATGCAGGGAAAACCCTAGAAAAACCTGCATCAGGTAGGTCGGGCATTGCGTACTAGTCCCACTCCCTTCGGATAGCGGGAGAGGGGTTTTCTGTGGGGACGCAGCATTCCATTCTCCGTATCTCGACCAGTTTAGAAGACAGCTGGCCGACTGTTCCAATGGGAAGAGAGAACAACTCTTACCGTATGCCCAAGGTCTGTGACCCCGGAACATACACCTCTCAAAACAGGCCGAAGTGCCTCGGCTTGTGGGAAACTTAGTTAAAAAACGGATAGAGAGAAAAAGGCA
The DNA here is from genome assembly GCA_037074705.1 of Zhengitettix transpicula. Taxonomy (NCBI): domain Eukaryota; kingdom Metazoa; phylum Arthropoda; class Insecta; order Orthoptera; family Tetrigidae; genus Zhengitettix; species Zhengitettix transpicula. The sequence continues at coordinate 115,534,611 of CM073592.1, read as the reverse complement.
TCCCCAAAGTTAGCCCCTTCCTGTCTCTCCTACAAGGTTCTGCATGCGAGAGAACATCCCTCGTAGGCAGTCAATTTTCTATTATAAATTAGTACTCTCTTTCCCTGTTTATTTTTGCTAAACAGACTGACAGTTACAATATTTTTAAATTTAAAACCTTTATCTGACAATTGACTGGCTACAGAGAATAATGGAAGCGACCATGGATTTCAGGGTTTTCTATTCACTATAAGGAAACTAAAGATTGGTTTTGAGAGAAGTTTTTGGGATACAAAGGAAGGTTGAAACACGTTTGAAACAATAAGAGCTATGCTTGGCATCAGGGACAAAGGTCCAAACGATAACCGTTGTAAATCAAACGAAAGCAGTCTGATGATCCTTGCTTTCGCAGTTGAGTACGGTAGCGTACGATGCTACTATTGAATTTAAAAGACCGCCATCGTTTAGAAATAGGCTCTTCTATAATATAATATAATAGTCGAATACGAGTGATTCGCTACTAAACAAAAGTAACAAAATGTTGCTAAATAAAATGACTATCAGTAACAGACCAAAGAAACATGCATATTTCACTAAATAAATTCGTAAACATCATTACATGATTGCAATTGGTAATTAATCCTGTTTTTTAGTCAGATTTGGCGTGTACAATTCAACACCACCAACAAACTGTGCAATCAGTTTTACAAATTACACTAGCTGGGTGCACGGCGTTTCCTGGGTTGTCATAATTACACTGAGCGACATATATAACACTGGTTTTGACTCCAATTTCGGTTGTTTATGCGCTATTTTTATCAAACGGCCATCCATGCCCCACCCCTAAAGGTGTCCCCTTCCCATGTCGAAAGAACTTGAAATTATATACAAAATATATTTGGAGAAACGCTATCTATCTAATTGCCCCCAAAATTTTTCTTTTGACGGAAATTAGCATGTTAGAAAATTTCCATCCCAGGGGGTGACAGTCGTGTCTTACCCCTACAGCGATTGCTTACGGTTCTAAAGAAACACGTGTACAAATTATGGTCAAATTTGCTCCACGGGCATAGATTTGTATGTGGAACTCTCTCTCTCTCTCACACACATCTCATCTTCCACCTTAAACCCCTCAGAACAACAAAATCAAGAACTCAAGGGCTGGAAAGTCACTGGACTCTTTACCAACACAAGCCACCATTTGAATTATTTATGAACAAAACTGTACAATCCAAAGATAAAACCTTTTAAGAATAAATTAAAATACACACACACACAAACCTTCGGTCTATTTTATTTATTAGAAGATAGAAGAATGGGTGTTAACCATTTATGGTAGCTAAAATACGGCACATTGTCGTGGTAGGCTGTGACAACACTTCCGTGGCGGACGACACTCGGCCATACATAGAAAAGGAAAATGTTTTTTCCTGAAAACTTTCCATTTTTAAAATTATTTCTTGCTTCGAACTATTTTTCTTCTTTTAAATACGTTGAAAACGAGTAACTTTTCGTTGAAATGTACCTTGTAGAATTTGGAAACATACATTGTAACAGGGCCTAAATTCAAAATTTCACTTTCTAGCTTCAGCAGAGTTAAGTTATACATGTAATAACAAGGCATGTAATGGTAACTTTTTTGAAACGATCGATTTTGTGGTTCTTGGGATTGAGTTGTCTATATATTGCTTTCCGCAATGGCAAGGAAGTAAAACATTATTCCATTCTATTGGAATTGTTTCTGGTTTGCTAGGTGTTAATGACTAACACTAATGTCACCTATGAATTTTAATTAAATATTATGTTTATTAAGAAACCATCGAACATATTTGGAGTTATTGTATTTGAGTTTCTGGCTTGAAGTATAGCTTATATAATGCAGCAATCACCAGATACTATTCAAATAGGGAAGGAAAAAAAGATATAATTGTTAAGTAAATGAACTGTTTTTTTCTTTCAATCACCAACACTTCCAGTAATAATTTCTTGCAATTTATCCAAAAGAAAATGTTGCAAATATTTAGCACTATACCGTCTCTAATCCTACGCCATACACAACACACTCAACTGAGCCGTATAACCCCTGTTTATTAAAATGTTGTCAAGTTTCCTGGAAGTAGGAAGATGTTTGTAAATGACACAGCCAAGCATTGCGCAGTGCTAGTATATAATACTGGCATTTCGTCACAGCTGTGATAAATAGGATACGATACGAAGATAGCGTGCACACGTCATCCACGTTCAGCGTAATGAGTTTCCGGGAATACCTAACTTCCGGTCTGTTTGCACAACAGAGCGGATTTACAATTAATTTTATCCCAAACATTATAATTTATTTGAGATATTTTGATTATTAAAATGTAACAGAAACAAAAATTAAAATTCTTAAACTGAAACGTCACTGCACTCAAACCGCTCACAAAGTGGGCAGGACTGTTTCAGAAATGTTCAATCTTTTTTTCAGAATTGAAGGAAAATGTGTCTTCAACAGATGGCAACGAAAGCAGATTCGTGTTCATGTTCCACTGATTCGTTACGTAAACAGATGAAAAACCTCGAAAGGTGCACATACAGCGGAGATAAATATATAATGAAGTAGCTAATAAACAAAATTAAGTAATACATACGTTGAATATGAAAGATAGCCAATACAGACAAAAAAGGTAATATAAGTACCACACAACGTTTCTGGGATCCTTGTACCTTTCGTCAGGTGTTAAGAAGAGCCTAGAGAAACACAATTGCACAGGTCACTCAAAAGCCATTTTTTAAATCAGACGTAAAATTTTTCATTTTAATACATACGTTTCTGCAATCGTTGTTTTCGTCGGGTGTAAAAAACGGTAAGCGCATTTTGAACGACACCAGACGGCGTACTCAAAAACTTTTGAGTAGGTCGTCTGGTTTGTGCTGTGTGTCGTTCTTAAAGTTGTTACGACTTTTGACACCTGACGAAAGCAACAAGGATTGCAGAAATGTTCTATGGTGTTAATGTATCATTCAATTTTGGTTCATCATTGGCTACTTCGTTTGTTAATTCTTATTTAATACAGAAGTTTTTGTATTTCTAACTGGAATAAAATCCAACCAATAATTCTATAGGCAAGTTACGTATACAAAATTTAACGTTGTCTTGATAATTATTCGGCTTTATTCAGTCCATTAATAAAGGTAAATCAGGATAGTTTTATAACTATAACTTTTGAGTAGGTCGTCTGGTTTGTGCTGTGTGTCGTTCTTTGACTTTGACACCTGACGAAAGCAACAAGCATTGCATTGTTCTAGGGTGTTAATTTATCTTTTAATTTTGTTTAATTATTCGCTCATTTATTTGTTAATTGTCTTTTAATACAGAAGTTGTTGTAATTCTAACTGGAATGAAATCGAACCAACAATTCTATAGGCAAGTTACGTATACAAAATTTCTTTGAAAATTTAACGTCGTCTAAATTACTATACGGCTTTATCAGTCCATTAATAAAGGTAAATCACGATAGGTTTATAATTACCATTAAAGCAATAGCAGAAATCTGGAGTGTAACATATTGCAGTTTATTAAGTAGTTGCCTCATCTGTGCACATGGCACTACAACAGTGAATGAACGACACGATATAGTTTTTTTTTGTAATTATATACATGTACAACGTAACGAGGTTCTGAAAGCTGAGGCACATACCTCTCAAGCGCCAATAAAGTTGAAGCTAAGAGCTCGATTAATTTTTACCGCAATGAAGAATGCACACGATAGAATTACAATATTGCAAAAGTCAGTTCACATTCCAAAATTCAGAATTGATGTTACGGATACTAGATAGAGTTTTCCACTGCTGTAAGGGCGTAATGCTTTCCTTCAACCCCAATGGATTTACACACATTTCAAACAACTAGAAAGATCCACGGCCTACCCACGCATCTAAGTAGCTTCTTAAAGTGTCATGGGGGGCCGCCCTTATGAAGGGTAACGAGCAGCATGCAGGACTTCAGTTTGTCGCTCTTTAATAACCTGCCCCGCCTACCGTCACTGGAAGTTGTCATTTGCAGAAAACGCCCACAGAGCTTTGAGAACGTTGTTCGTTTTTGTCTGAGACACACTTCACTCACAGACGACCTCGGAAGCAAGGTCGGAACATTTGTCCCTCGTGATGGAACTACCCAAACTGCTTTTGTGCAAACAATGCTGTCACTCGTGCGATAAACGGGAAAGGTTTCACTCCTTTATCAAACAAAATAACGTCGACTAATATATAATATTCCGCGATGATTTCGAGAATTGTTGAAATGTTGAAAGTAAAGCACAACTTAAATTAGTGCTATAAATGAAATGACAACATTAATCTGTCTTGTAATTTTATTAATACAATTAATGTAAAATGGCTGTAAGTCAGTATATATGAAGTACAATTTAGGTTACCATAATTTATTAAATCAACTGATGCACACCGTACTTGGGCACAAAACTCCTAATGAACATTTTTAAAAATAGCATATAAAACATAAAGACATGTGTGAATTTTTCATACTTTATGTTATTTTTGTGATGTGTTTTGAATGTGATTGTTTAGTCCCATTTTGGCTGTGGAAGACAGTCAAAAATTTTCTTAACATAAATTCAATTAATAATTTGTTAATCAAGTAACTAACCATGTTATACTAAATTCATTTATTTGTTTGGAAGTGAAGTATTGCCTTTTTTTAATATATGTATTCTGAGTTGTAACATTTTTAGTATTATATGTAAATAGTGAATTCTGAGTTACGGTCATATTACATTAATTATATTTGTAGATTAGCGTCCACAAATTGTAACTTTAATTGTCTTTATTAAATTATTATACACTAATTATTTAATAATAAAATTTAAAGGGTACTCGTTGGAGATTAAAATGTTTCGGACAATATTTAAGTTGTGTTGATGGAACTTAGAGTTAGAAAGTAATATAGCTCTGTCTACAAGATTCTATACCATAGCTCTCTTTTGGTTTGGAGGATGATCATAAAGATAATTGAGAACACGTCAAGAGTATGTAGATTTCCTGAACCAATTGGTTAGAATGGAAGTATTGTGAATGGATACGGAGACATAAAGGAAATTAGGAGAAAAATGGTTAAATTCAAGTTCATGGGTGAATTGTAAGTTAGGATGATAATTATTGAAAGTATTGACTATAAGGTTGATTAGAGAGGTATTAACAATATAAAAAATGTCATGAAGTGGAATTTTAGTTTATTGACAGCAAACAGCCATCTGCTTTTTGAATCTGTTAATGACTAAATAATTGGGAATAGAGTTGAATAAGGAAACGACATCAAGAGAAATTAAAGAGTGGTCATGAGGGACGATGATGTGCCTGATATTATCAATAAATTGGTAAGAATTTTTAACAGAATAATGATTTTCTTCATTCAGGTCTTTAGAAAACATGTTATGAATGTAGGAGTAAATGTTGTGTATGTTCTGAGAATATATTTGTTTTATCGTTAAAATAAAATGTGTTTTGTAAAGAATTTGGTACTTATAAAGTTTTTTTTAACCAACAGAATGCTCCATGTCTACACAAATTATTATCCTAGATGGTGCTGTCTTGTGCCTCGTCTGCTAATAGCAACAGTTCGTCGTGCGTCGTCTGCAATTGTCGTCTACTCGGGTGTAGTTGAAAAAGTATCCAGTAGGTGCGGTAGTGTTCGTGACGTCACTGTCGTTGATGACGTCACAAATTTTAAATTTGCATATATATCAGTAATTAAGATTGATGAAAATAGTGTTTTCGACGAGTCTTAGAATACTCTTAACTTCATGTATGTTAATTTGAATGTTAATAGGCCGTTTCAAAAACCGAATTTGGGTAAAATCCAGACTTTTTTTTATTTCTGTTCGAAAAAACAGTGAAATAATCATGTGATACGAAAGCAGCAATACAGCTCAAATTTTACCTATTATTTCGGAAATTTTTAAATGATTACGCTTAAAAGCAGTAAACTGGCTAAATTCCGGAGAAGTAGATTAAATATTTTATACACTGAGGGATCAAAATATAGTACATTTGAGGTTTAACATTTTTAGTTTTAAGAATAGAGGCCATTCTATCTGAAGTTACTAGAACAGCCTGCGAAGGAAAGGCAACTTTCAAAAACATCAGTTCTCGATAAAACCGTCACGCGCAACAAATCCCTAGGCTCGAACCCAGGAGCCCGTAGTTTTGTTTGCGGAACAGGTCCCAGTTCCCGTGGTAAACTGCAAACAGTCGACGCACAAGTAAACACCGAGAACGATGCAATGTTTCGCGTGTGTGGCTCATCACCTGTGCAAATATTTGGCCAAGTGCATCTAGCGACCGATAAGCATTTCAACGGAAATTATGAATGGGGACTCTAGAACTAGTTTCGTGTTCATTTTCAATGGCATAAAATTTTACTGTAACTGCAGCGGAGGAAGTAGTCCCCTTATATCGAAAAGCAAGCCGCGTTCATGAAATGTAAATTGCGGCTTTCCGCAACGGATCAGAGAATTCAGGGGGTTATATTTTCAGTGTGTCTCTGCCCGATTTAGAGACGAAGTAGATGAAAATTAGGGAGGGAGAGGCGGGCAGTGAGGATTTAGGCGTACTGATGTGATCAGTAAGACACGCCACCTTTTGGAACACAAAAGGGCGGTAATCAACGAGCACTACTGTGAACAAACCCTAATAAAATCCTTTGAAATTAAATGTCCCTATTGTGTGTCTTATTTTCCTTAGATTGTTCACAATGTTCGTTATAAATGTGCTTCATCGCATTGTGGACCGAACATTTGTAGAAGTGCGTCATTTATTTATTGGGGATGTAAGATTATATCCGAAAATAGTGATCGGCTCAATCGAAAGGCGATGAGAACTGTTATTAATCTAACTTTCCTATGACGAAATAATAAAACTGCAGTGCTCTGCTGATTTTTACATGTGAATAAAACTTGCTAGGGTGAAGGAAAATCAGTACGTGCGTTGGTTACCTAGGACAGATTTTCTCCCTGAGCAGCCGTCGTCCGAGGGCAGTTATGGTCGCCCCGTTCCTCTGTTTGCCCTCACTTTTGGTTATATCCGCGGGATGGCTGGAAGTCCGCGATTTGAAGCAGCCGCTGAAAGTGTCCCACTTCCCGGGGGCCTCACGCACCATGCTTGCACCAGGGGTCATAACACACGTCTCACTCACTCATCACCACCACACGCACACCGGGAAAGTTCAAGGGTCTACTGAACATTCGCCGAGCCAGCAACGGACGGATTTCCCATCTGCTCCCCCTCTCCAGCGACTCCCCTCTCCCTAGACGAGCCCAGGCCCCCTTCTCCCTGCACCGACGTGCTCAACAAGACTCGTCACACGGAAGCCTTCCTGGCCTGCTTTATCAGCGGTGACTTGATTCAAGGCAGCTCCGTCACTCACGGCTGACGTGCCTGGCGCGCCGCTCTACGAGCCACTATGGCGGATTTCATTCCTCCTGTTCCAAACGTCTGGTGTGAGTGAATGAAAGCGACATTTGTGTTCGTCTCCGGCGATTAAGGATTATCAATTTAGAGCGTAGGCACGTAACCCTACAAGAAGACATGGACCTACTCGGTTCAGCCCAACCCAGAAAGACGCCTTTCTTCTTCTGAATGATAGCCTGGTAAGGGGCTTTCATAATGGGTCAATGAGTTGGTGAAAGGAACCGGAATTCGGGCTGCGTAGGGGAGAAATGACCTGACTTTAGTGAGTGCCAGATGCTCCTTTGAATTTTCATTTCCGAGAGTTATGTTCAGAATACGGACGTGTTCTGTCTATTATAATTTCCTAGTTTCCGCTTCTTGCAAGTGCATTCTATACTATAAAACAAGACCTACATTTCATTGTTTGTAATAATGGAAGAAGGGTAAAATGATGGTTATATAGTCGGTATAAAGCCGTTTCCAATGTTTTCTGATAGTAATATATGTCAGTTTAGCTATGACACTAATGTAACTCAAGAATTGTAGCTTGTTTCGATAATTATAGTATCATCAACTACATAGTAGATTTTTTTGGTATAATTTTTCTTTTAATAGTGTGTAAAACTGATACGTATTAAATACTTTTAAATGCAACGTTAAGTAAAATACAGAAGCTCGGCAGGTGAGAAATGAGGCGTTAATAGTCTTTCCTTATTCTCTGAGCAATGCGGAAACTCGCAACCAAAGCCCGGAATATCCCAGTCACAATCGCTGTTGCATGTACACCGTTGAACAGAACCAGAGAAACAACACGGACCTCAGGTAAATCCTTCCAGGAAAAACACTTGCTCTCAGGCCGCAATCCAGAATTTAAATATAGATCCGACAGCCAAACTTTGGCGCCCGAGTGTCCGAGATTTGAAATAGTTCGCTAAAAGACTGAGGAAATCCACGACTTAACTGATTAAAATTTTTCTATTCTTAGAACAGATATAATGATAGATCCATACTCCTATCATTGGCGATACTAAAATTATAATTGAAGCAATATTCGTGGAATACCCTTGGATCAATTCATAAATCAAATTTAATGACTTTATTACCAATACTTATTAGTAGACCTACATGAAGGTTATACTGTTCAGTAAAACAGCGTAATCGTGCAATTTTAAACAATGAATAATGAAAAAATAAACTGAAATTGCGAATTCACTAGCCTCAGGATATCTGGTTACACTAAAATAAATCAAAGAAAAGCCAGCGGATTCGAGTTCGAGGATCAGGAGTCTACAAACTTTCACTTATTCCAGGACGAAGTCTGGCAAAGCCGGTCAACGGCACATAAATCTCTTATAATAACATTTCAACAGGTTTTCATTCCGTTGTATATCCGTTCTTTATTTTCGCACTGAAGGTACAGATATCTTCATTAGTCATCAGAGATGATTGATTTGATGTTTTTTTTCTCTTATCTTACATGCCAAATCATTTATTTCCCAACACAGGGCAAACGTTTTTGATATACTTCAGCCAAAACTTATTTGTACTCTTCACGGTTTCTTAGATTCCAGCTCAGAGGCGCCGATCAATACCGATTCTTTTATAATTAACTCTAAATTTTAATTAATTGTATTATCGTCTTTCGTCATTAGGGTTAGTAACATTGAGTACGATTTGACTTTCTATCTTTAGAACCTAAAATTCTGGGCCTGCTTCACTATCATTAATTAAATACGGTTTTTCGCGACACTGTATCCGTTGTTATTTGCTTCACGAAACATCAGCTATTTTGGTAAATTATTACCTATTCGCATTTTACACAAGTCTGTCATTTAAAAACGATAAGAGGCATAATAATTAAAAGAAGAAAAAAATAAAATTTAATTAAAATCACCTCCGATTATGACAACGCAATCCTATTTTTATTTCTTACTAGGGTATGATTTTTTCTAAAGTAAATATTTGATACTAAAAACTGTAACAAAATTTGCGCGGTACTTACAAAAATATGAATGACAGTGGAACTTATTACCATAAATTAGAGATATCACTCGTGCCCTTCAAATACGTAATTCACGCCGTGTTTGCTATAATATAATTCGTATGATAATTATCTGTATATTTCCAAAAAACGAATAAACATTTTAACCTATCTCAATCATAAACTGGACTCACTGGATAGAAATTAAAAACTAAAATTTGACCGTTCTTCCATATTTAAATAGATCTCGTGACGTAACACTTAATATTGTTATTGTTTTTATTTGTTCAGTGTGAATGTTGAAAGTCGTTAAAATATATTGGTAATTATTTGCGATCAATAAATTATGAAAAACTTGTATTGGACTAGGGAGATTAAGACGTTTAGCGTGAAATATTTCTCCACTTTGATGCGCGTTAACGGTGATTTTTAGAGACGTTACGAATATGATAAAGATCCGTCGGTTTATTTTTAGACAATTCCACGACATCCATTGCAAGGCAGTATCAGAAGCGTAACATTCCAATTATTTGTTGGAGGTTACAGTACAATTACACAGGGGAGACGCGGATCCGATGCAATTCATTCCCCCTCAGTTTCCAGCGATAATTAGTGAGGAAATTAGGGTAAATACATTTAAGCGAAGCGGAGGTTCGAGTAGAGACGAGCGTTTCCGTAGAAGGTAGAAGCCGAAATCTGCTAAGCCACAAATAGAACGGTGATACCGGAAGCTCCGATATTGCGTGCCACGACCCCGTGGCGCCACTACAATAAAGCGGAAAAAAAACAGGGTTACAAGGTTTTTATTTAGAACTTGTACGACCTGTAAAAACTCGAGTATTTCTGAATGTGAGTGGTGTATGTAGACATCCGATATTATTACAGACATTGTTCAAGAATGAAGTTACCGTAAGTAGAAGGTTTTGTTATATAATCCATGGAATGAAGTGTGGAAAAGGCTGTGTTAGTTTTCAAAGTAATAAATGATACAGAAATAGTGGACACTGGTAAATCATACTTGTTTAAAGATACTTAAATGAAATTGTGGAATACATGTGGAAAGAATACATAGGAAAATCAGTAAAGGCATTCAAGAGGCGAAGAAGGCGGCCGTAGTAGATACAAATAAAGATAGAAACAAATAAGATCAGGTGCTAAACTAGTTAAATACATCGCAAAATGATAGCGATTGGTGTGTCTCCGTGCAGAAACTGAGCGATCCAGAGTATGAAATTTAAAGACATACTTCGCGGTGACGAACGAAAACGTTGCCGTGAGGATAAATGAACATTACAGTGACGCAAGGAAAAGGTAGTTAACATTATTTTCCGAAGATAAGCTTAGAGACCTTCCTTACATAACGGAAGTAAACTCCTAGGAATAACAAATACAGAAGAGGACGGCCATGTACATATATACATTTTTTTAATAAAATGCCTCTAGCACAGAAAGTGTAACTTAAAGTTAACTTCAGTAAGAGATGAATTCTCAATGTAATATCGTCAGTTCATCCAGACTTCCTACAGGTCAATATTGAAACAAGAAAATCTATCCATTTAATGTGTTTATATCTAGTTTCTAATTAAAAACCGCTTTCCTCTATGTATTTTACCTTGATGAGGGAACTAATTACGTCTCCGAACCCTTTCAGATCACCTTCATGATTTCCTTTATATAATAAATATATTACTTATACACGATCATAATAATTCACATATCAACGAAGTCGATAGAGGTATTTCTCACCGAAACCATACTAAAATGATTAAACAAGGTAACAGAAAGTACCAAATAATCTATGTACAAAATATTAATACTGTTTACAATATATAAAGGTATGGGGTTAACATAGTTCAAAATTCAAAACATTAATATTTACATTGGGCACTAAAAAACAAATTTGAAGCAGTTTTTTTTAAAAAATTCAGGGCTAGAATGATTTTACTGTTGAGATATTTGTAAATTTTATATTATACTATATATATCTCGAGGAGCACATTTTGTTTCACCTCCTTTATATTTATTGGATATTGATTACGTCTCTCGGTCTCTTTCTTTTTAATCGGCGATGTTGGATGTGAGGTGGAGGAAATGAAGCTGTATCGGATATTAACGGGTTGTGGTGAATTATCTTTTGTATATTGAAGACGTATGAATTTGGTTACTGTGGATATATGGAATATTGAGGTCATTGTGGATGCTGAAATTGGAGAAGTACCAGGGACAGTTTGTCATATAACGAAGGATTTTATTTAGGGATGTTGGGATATTGTTGACGTGTGTTTTGGCTGCGGAACCCCAAATGTTGCAGCCGTACTTTCATAATGGAGAAATAAGGGATATATAAACTAATTTTCTCGTTGAAAGGGATAAAGAATAATTCTGATTAATTAATGGTTTTAGTATTTCAAAGCGGTGATTGATTATTTTTTTAATGTGACTGGTGTGTTGGGACCTGTTAATTTTGAATCGAGTATTAGTCCAAGGTATTTATGGTTTTGTTTGTTTGGAATGGGTGTGTTGTTAATCCAGATACTGTTTGTAAAGGGTATCTTTTTTAAGGGAAAAGTGAACTGTGATGGATTTGTTTGGGTTTAGAGTTATTCTCCATTTATTAGCCCAAATGACTACACGATTAATGGTAGTTTGCAGTTGTATTGTAGCCGATTCGTAGTCACGGGACTGACAAAGTATGGCTACATCGTCGGCAAATATAGCAGTTTTAGTTGCGGTTGTTTGGAGGATATAGCTATAGATGGAATATAGTGAATAAGGTATATTTGAGAGAAATGGTTTTTATATTTGGCAAGGTAAGAGCTGTTTGTAAGATAGTTGGATAGGAGGTTAAAGTAGGGGGGTTGATAGATGAGGTTTTAAAATGAAGAGGAGTGAGGGTTGGTGAACCTTGTCTAATGCTTTTTCAGAATCCAAGAATGTGGCTAGACATATATTTCTGTTTTCAAAGAATGTGTTAATGTATTTGTTACAGTATTATCGTTTCAATTTTCGAGTGAAATACAATTTGAGGAAGATAAAAACTATATTTTTTTGTACACGTTGTATGTATATATATTTTGTCATAAGAAAATTCTATCTCATTCCATTTATGAGCATATTGTTTAGCTACATAGTTGTCAGTTCAAATACAGATTAGTCGAAATACGGATTCAGACATTTATGTGAAACATAAACTGGCGTGACATCATTGTTAAACCCTGGGAAAGAGCGAGAAAAATCAACAAGTTACGGGTTAAGTAGTCACTGGGAGGTCATAATTTCCCAAGACAATGAGTGTGTTATACTGAGAACTGATTAGAGAATCGAGGCGACAGTCTCATCGGAAATCGATTAGCTCTGTTGGCTTGGAGGAATTTGCCGCGATTGTCTTGACAAGACAGTCACGAAGTGTGATGATCACATAACATTTTATGAAATACTTGCTTTAATTAGGATTGAAGAAAGTAATTTTTTGTTAACCTGGTAGTTGTAAGTATCCGGATATTAAATTAAACGTAATACATTTTGATACGCGATCTCCATGTTATTGATAACTCATAATACTGTAAAATATGAAAATTGTATAAACGAAAGCAAGAAAAGAATCCGACGACGAATGCTAAGAAACTATTCGTCATCAAGGGAGGAGAGTTTTAATAACTATAATTTAAATGGTTAACTCCAAAACACAGAGTAACGCAACGGTGTTGTTTTGTCTAACTGATAACACGTTCTGAGAATGCGCCAAGTTAGTTTACTGTCTGACTTCAGACTCTAGAAGAGATTATACCTTGTGATAAAATTGTATCCAATTTATTATAGACATTACTCGATCTCTTGGCTAGAACATGAACAAGGAATCAAATATTGGTACCTGTGCAAAGATCGATGGTAACGAATCCAGAAGACAGTTGGAATTTAACATTTTGTAAAAGTCTTATCAATAAGACAGTTCAAACCAACGAATTTACTATATATATATGTATGTATATATATATATATATATAAATATATATGTACCGGTCTGCTGTGGTGTAGTGGCCAGCGTCATTGACTCGCATGACAGAGGTTCCGGGTTCGAATCCCGGCATGCATTAGGATATTTGTGGCCGTCCTGGTCACGAAAGGTGAAAGGTGGGGCTGTCTTGACTCTGACCAAGTGCTAATCCTAAATCCAGAATGTATCATGTAAGATGACAGTCTGGCAGCCGTATCGGTATATTTATGGGCTGTCGAGCTAAGGATGTGTGTATACATGAAGAATATATTTGTATAGTCACGTTTCCATTATCATCGTTTGGATTTTTCTGGAAGCACCAAATACAAGTTTATGAATTATTTGGTTTACTTATTGTCTTTTCCATCGTTTTTTTTAAACATTTCTTTCTTTGACATACAGTATTACACATACAGTATTACAGTATTACAAGACAAAAGATTTTTCAATATTAAAATTAAGAGTTTGACAAAAATTATTTGTTGCTTATCTTCTTAAATAACAAATATTATTTATCACGTATAAGTGAATTATTATTTATTATAAACGAATTCAGAATTCTCAATGATAAAAAGTCAGAATAATCTGAGAAATGTAGTTGTATATATTGAGGTGTTCTGACTTGTCTCGAAGGCGAGATTGCGGCAGAAAGGAGGCCAGCGAGAAGCCCTCGAGGTATTCATAACAGGCTATGCATTTTGCATCTTCTCCATGCATTCTGAATGCCGCCATCATAGCTGAATGGCGACAGTTTCTCGCCTCCTTACATCATCGGGAGCTTAGGAGCTTCAGTGGGGCACAAGGTCTCAACCGCACTTAAAAACTGCTGTGTTTGTGCGAGGGCAGGTTAAGAACATTGCTTTTGAAAGAAACAGATATTGATGTAATGGTAAAATTAATATATATGTAAGTTAACAAACAACGTACAGTTTATTTTAAAAAGGTGCATTAATTTTTTTGTTCTATAATGTGAAATTTAATTTAAAATGTCATATTACGATAATAGTAATTTAGTAATATTTAAAAAAAAATATGATTCTGATAATTGTAAATGTTTAAAAATATACTCTTAAACTGCGTAGTTAGGTCAAGGGTGTTGCGAGCTACGTGAGCCTGATTACGTATTCCTCGCTGCACGGAAATATGTGACGCAGCCACGCGAACTTTAAACTTGAATCGCTGCCTCCTATTGGTTGGACGTTTTGAAATCGTATATAAATCACGAAATGTATGGTTTTTGGACAAAAATTTCGGTGCGTCGCCACAGGCAGGTAACACATGCGGTATTGTGTTCGGGAGGATTGGCCATAAAGCGGTACTTTAATTAGTGCTTAGAAATGTTTAAAGAGCGCGTGATAAACATGGAAATATGGTAACTGCATACAGCGAGTCCAAACAGCTGATCTGATCGACCTGAAACTGTTTCAATGACGCAGAGCAGTGGCTACCAGTCTAATTCGTCAATTTCGAACATTGATATTGAGACAGTCGTTCAATTAAACAGTAAAAATTTATACGCCATTTATTTGATTTTAATTAAAACTCTGAAACCATTTTGGTTATCCATTCAATTTGTAAATTTTTCAAATATTAGTTTTAATGTTTAAATCATAGAATTTAAATTAATTGGCTTTTTATTTTTGAACGTTACTTCTGAATTGTAGATTATAATTTATAATTTTGAGCATGAATTAATTTTATAGGAATCACGTACTCCCTGAATTCAAATTTCTTTTACAACTCCCGACTTTACTGCCTCACATCGATCGCCAATTCTCCTAAGCTCTTTCCACATTACTGTCCAACTTGTCTTCTACACAACTACCGAACGACTATTATACACACCAACTTCACAACTGTTGTATTACTCCACCACTTTAGGACTACCGACCGACTTCCATTTCTCCCTGCTTGCAGATCATCTTTCGGTGAGCAAATTTTCCGCCCACAAGATTTTGAAATCTGGATGATATGCGCCAATGAGAACGAATCTTGCCCCACCCCCCAATCCCTCCTCGTACGGAGTTACGTAGCTAATTTCAAGTCGCTTTGAAGTCACGCTCTTCAAGGCGCCAAGTTGCCGGGGCGAATATTTTACGTACGCGCTAATATCATGGGACCAGAGATAAGATTTACTACATGTTTATTCCTTCAGTACCCGAGTTCTGTGCAAAGACCTGGTCAGTCCGGACGCGGAATATTGATTACTCACAATTTTTACGTAAAATAAAAAAGAATAACCCCCAATTAATTTATTTTACCTATGTACCCTGTAGTATTCAACGGTTCAAATATTCTCGTATAAAAATCCAATTTTCACGTGTGCACCTTCATGAAGAACCATTGAAGAAAATTAATTTTAATTAGAACGTAATCTTCAGGATTCTGGTGTATCGCCGCATAATAAGACAGACTAAAATGTCGTAAATCTAAGATACTGATTTATTTTGTTCATCTTGGTAGCATTCCCGCATTTCAAGGCTGTTTTTGAGGACTTACTGGAGGGTCGCTCGACTTGAAGCCTTACGACGTCAAGCCGTTTGACAGACGCGCGCGGGTTTCATGCTCTCCCAACCATGAAATGTCAATCTCATTTGCCGCCGCGCCGGGAGCCTTCGATTCGTGCCCCGCCTCACAAATCATTACTTCCATTGTTTGTATATGCCATCGTGGCGAAACTGCGCCAGAGTTGACAGCAAAACAGAGCAGCTAATTTCTCAATAATGGGGTCACCAGGCTATCTCTTGTTCTACACGCCGCATAATTGAGTACACTATGGGGGGACTTGTGATAACGCCAAACATTCTATTACAAATAGAATCATTACACGAAACGACAATTTTCATTTAAGAAATAGCTAATCCATTTGAATTTGTAACAACGTGCAGTGATCCGCTCGCGAAATACTTGAGGAATCTCAACAATTAGGTTCTACTTCCGAGAGCCGCAAAACATTTTGTAAAACAATGAATAAGAAAGACAAAAAATTGATAATATAAATACCACACAACGTTTCTGGAATCCTTGTCCCTCATGTGCAGTTGTGTCGCACTAGGCTCTTCTTCGCACATGACGAAAGGAACAAGGATCCCAGAAACGTTGTGTGGTATTTATATTATCATTTTATTGTCCGAATTGGCTATCTTTATTATTCATTATTTTCAATCAGACATAAATTATTTCATTTTGTAAAACATCTTAAGAACTGTATATAGGTAGTTGAGTATTCAGAAATGTGATTAAAATCGGCTAACTTCTAACGTGGAATATAATCTACCCCATCATGTAGCTCTTTAGCATTTATTTTTGGAGTTTTAAATAGAGTCGTCAAAAAAAATAGTCCTATCCGATATTACAGAAAAAAGTTGTGTGACATTTTAGGAAAATATCACAACTGTTTTCGGGAAAAGCACCGTCAAGTTGACTTGATACAAATTCCGAATGCAATCTCAATGGGAATCTATTTGAAACGTTATATAAACACAGAATGTTTTATTACATCCATTGGGTCACTTAGGATAATTAAAATACCGCAGAAAATAATGATTTAGTATTTTATGTAATTTATTTTACCCGCTAAAATGCAAGGTTGGTTGCAGTAGCGTACGGAGCTACAATAGGTTTAGCAAATTAAAAAACGGAAAGCAACCGAATTGTCAAGTACTCTGATTTAACGATAACTTACACTCAACTGATCCAGAAGGGAAAAATTTCCACAAATAGTTCAAGCTTACATTCGAATAAATATGTACTTGAAGCGCGGTTTCTAAATAGGCAACGAAAACTAAGGATACGCATTACAAAACTTCGCTAAGACAAAATGTCTGCTAGATTCTGGAATATGGCAAGACTTGGGTGGTCTGATGGTCGTCTCGGGTAACAGGACTTTTAAAGCTAGCAATTATGATAATGTGAGTTCGTGGGCGTGTTGCATTTGGCACTTCTTCTGTAGCTTTGACCTCTGTCTATGTACAAGACATGTCCAAGAGTATTCATTAGACAAAGCTTTCTCGTGTAACCTTCCAAAACAGCATCAAGGTGAATGCAGCAGTTGTATTTGTATATCCCAAATAACAAAAAAAAAAACGAGTAATATATTTTTTTTATTCCGAAACATTCCATTCCGAACCGACAATAGTACCACATGAAGACAAATGTAAGTGGATTTTGGATTAATATACAGTTTAATTTAATACGCGTCCGATGAGAAGGTTAAAAACTTAAATAATTCCACGGTAGCAATTCTTTACTATCTTTGAGAAAAATGGAAAAATCCCCAGATGAGAGGATACGAAATTAAGATCTGAACGGTTTGAGACGAAGTTATAACAATATCCGGAAGCATTTCTCTCAGCTGCATACTTAAAATTCAAGCTGAGAATATTTATGAAGATAAAAAAGTTTTTTGCACCTTCAATTGCTCAATAAAAAAATTAAATCGCGGAAAGGCAAGAAAGAGGCACTGAGAGGGGAAAAAAGGCGTCGGAGTGCCTATTTTATCTGGGCGATGAGAAGGCAGCGGGTGAGAAACGGTCGCAGTAATGGAAAGCTATTATGGGGCAACTCCCGACCACGGACTAAGAGATTGCGGCGGAGATACCCTGGTGAGATAAATCTCTAGGGGCGTTGCAGCCTCAGCCTCCGTACACCCACCCACAATCACCAGCAAAGAGCGCCCAAACGACATCATCGCATACTGCACAGCAATCAGTTTTATTAAACCACAATTAAATAACATTTGATAATTTTAAAAACATCGTGAAGAAATTAGTTCAACGCGGTGCGATAAACGATAACGTCCTACACTAGTATCTAGTAACACGTAACACCTACATAATAAAAAAATATGTACATTTGTTTGTACGTATATATGTATTTATGTTAATCTCTATACATATTTAAACGCGTGGACAGATTGCAACAAAACTTGGTACAGATATTCTTAAAAACACGAGAAACGGTACGGTAGCGGATGAGAAACCACTAGCATAAATAGGGAAATAATTATAAATGAAAAACGTGATAATTTTGTGTTAAATTACTGCGCGACTTCAATTGAATAATAAGTATAATTTTATCCGGCAATACTCCATCGAATGTTAATAAAGAACAATACGAAATATCCTTGCGGAAAATGTAAGTTTCTTGTCATATTAGTGACGCCAATATGGCGACTAGTTGTTTACATTATGAATCTATCTAGGAATTTCATGAATTTAATTTTTCGTAACATCTAAAGACTGAGGGACAATTATATCCTGCAGTCCTCTAGGAGTATATTTAATAAGAAATTCGGAGGTATGTTTGTTGGGATGGATGCAATAAAAATCAATGTTCTTTACAGCTGTTGAATTAATGCTCTATCGGACTTATGTAAACTTGGTTCGTATCACAGTTGAGCAAGCTTATTCAACATTCTGCAAGACTTCAGATTAATAAATGTTCAAATTAGCCCTCAAAATATTTGAGAATCTGTGAACTACTGTTTTTTATGTCCCCCCCCCCCCGGACTCCCGCCTGAAAAAATTGACGTGAAATGGACATAGTTCCTCTTGTAGAAATAGCGTCGGCTAGGAAGCGGTCGGGCTGATCTCAAATAGGGATATTAATTAAATCGTGATGCAGTGATAGGACCGAGAATGAAAGGTTAGTTTACGAGACTTCGTACCTTCTATGCTAAAGAGAGCCCACAGATTCAATAATTGGCAGGCACAAAATTGATAGATCCGAATCACTGTTAAAACGTGAAAGAAGTATTTGAAAGTTAGATGAAGTTAAGAGGATTATCAACATAGAGAAGAGTAAACGAATTTTAACGGGAACAATCATAGTATACCCAGGACAAAAAATCTCACCAATCTAAACACAAATCTTTAATCACACAAATTTTGTTAATTTTAATTATTTCAGCATGGAAATAGCTTGTGTCAGTCGTAACAGGAAAAGTAAACTCATGACTCGTAAAATTAAAGCTTGTTTAGTTATTAGAGGTTCAACTCAAATGGATTTTGCTCTCAAGAGTTATGATTTTCACTATATCATTTATTAACTTTGTACTACATGCAGAGGAAACATAAAACAGTGACAGACAGAGTAAGCGCAGATGAGTATTTGTTGGTAAACCCCGGTCGGCGGATAGAGTTCAGGTAATGCGGTATTAACTACTCGTACGAGTAAAACACGACAAGCTCTTCCAATCCAATTACTTGTTTTACGTGTCCCCAACATGCGAAGATTAATTAATAGGATTAGTGCACAGTTAAGCTAATTGTACGGCATCGGGGCGGCAGCATCCACGCAAGGGGTTACTTGACCTCAGCATCACAACTATCTGCCTATGAAGGGTTACACTTTACGGAAATTAAGATAAAGCAAAACTGCAGCTAGCAAAAGTATTACGTAATGCAAAACCAGCTCGAAAGTCGGCATGTTGTTATACACTTCTACAAAATAAGAAGTTTAATTTGTAAAGTTTATTTAGTGGAACTGCGACCTTCCATCGTTTTCATCTCCTTGATATTTGAGACTGCGACGCCGTTTCAGGATACTTCTCACATTGGCCATATGGTCTACTTAACGTAAACAGTGAGCCCTTCGGCATCCAGAGCCGCTATTTGTGTCGCAACCCCCTTTGCAGAAGCAGGGACGTTCTCAACACATCTCATCCTACTTTAGTCACATCCTATTTCAGTTATCCACCATCTAAGTTCTCCTCAAAACCCGCTATTCTGAAAATTGTTTGCTAAGGAGTTTAAAGCATGGAAGAGTGTTTGTCCTCTCATCATCAACTGACAGGCTGCATGAGGCTAATCCATATGGTGGCAACTCCCCTTTATTAGTACAGGAAGGGATTTGAAAGGGGGGATGTGGAAGGGTAGAGGAAGGTAGCCAATGGGTTAACTTGGGCCCCCGGGCTATGGTTTAAGGATCCTACCCGGAAATTCGCCTCAAAGTGACGCAGGGAAAACCCTAGAAAAACCTGCATCAGTACTTGTCCCACGTCCTTCCGATGGCGGGGACGCAACATTCCCTTCTCCGTGCCTCGACCAGTTTAGGCAGCAGCTGTCCGACAGTTCCAATGCGAATATCGAACAACTCTTAACGTGTGCCCAAGGTTTGTGACATACACCTCTCAAAACCGGCCGAGGTAGTTCAAAAATGGAGAGAGTACTCTTAATTCCCTCAAACAATTACCAGATTCTGTGCTGAAAATTACTGTGAGAAATGTGTAATGTTGACGCGGAAACAAATAAGTTAAAAACATATTTATTTATACAGAAGAATATATTTCATATAATTGACTGGGTACGAACTGGTTCGCAATTACACTGAACATAACGAAATAATTATTCATGCAACCTTTAAATATATCGTCCCTTTCAAATAACGTTTGAAAGAACACTATTGATCAATTTGATGCAGGTTTTTCTAGGGTTTTCCCTTCTCCTCTTTGACGAATTGCCCGGTAGAATCTTTAAACTACAGCCCTGAGATCCTTGTTAACACTATGTCACCTTGCTCTACCTTCCCACATCGCCCCTTTCAGTCCGTTTCTTATGCTAGTCTATATATAGCCTGTCTACACACTCTTCTTCTCATTCTCGTTCAACAAATATTACGAATAAAGTGAAATTGAAGAATAAATGTTGTGCGTATGGTTGAAATTTGAGATCTGAAAAGTATCTAGAAATTATTAAAATATTGAAATGTATAGTAATTTATTTCCAAATAAACCGGATGGAGGCTATTTTAGTAATAATGTAGTCAAAAAACCTTCGTTACGCACCAAAATTACACATTACAAACCTTTTATTATAACGATATTTTAATTTTCATCTGTTATATTAATAATTAAAATTAAACAAACTCACGATCTTTTACTATACTATTGAATATACGAGATACTGCTCTCAGTCATAATTTGTTTCGAAACTCTGCTGAATATATTTTATGCAATTTAAAATACTCGTTCAAATATAATGAAAGTTCCCCGCTCACATGACGATTCGATTAATTATCTCAGTTGATTGAGCGAATAAATTCGATTCAGATATCAGCTAACGAGATAACACCGTAGTTACCAAGATAGAATAATTTCTCGCTGCCAAAGGTCTACGATAGAGGACACCTTTGTTTTACGAACCTTATCGCGGTCTGCAATTGTAGCTACCGTTACGAAAACCGAATGATTCAGACGAAATCTGAGCCACCAGGTAAAAGGGAACGCGAGTGAATGAGTCACGCTGCGACACGAACGTCAGGTCTCGATTCGGAAATCAGCTCAAGTACAGGGCGATTCGTAGAAGGTATTATTTCATATTAAACTATTCAAAACATTTCTCTTTAAAATGTGTGTTGCAACACGATTTCCCTGAAAAGCATGGCTGTTGACAATGGAAACCTCGCTTTCAATTCCGTACTGGATAAAGTCAACTGGATTGAACTGATGAGACGCGCAACTCAATAATAAAACACAATGTCCATTGATATACCAAATGCAAATACGTTAAAATAATGTGGTTAGCTTCGTGTGAAGAACACATGCCATAAGATTTCCTAT
The DNA here is from genome assembly GCA_037074705.1 of Zhengitettix transpicula. Classification (NCBI taxonomy): domain Eukaryota; kingdom Metazoa; phylum Arthropoda; class Insecta; order Orthoptera; family Tetrigidae; genus Zhengitettix; species Zhengitettix transpicula. The sequence goes on along the minus strand of CM073592.1, from coordinate 115,512,657 downwards.
TAAGTTTTACCTCTTGTTCAATTAAGCAAATATGATCATATTAAATATTCCCCTCAACATATTTCGCGAGGTTCCCTCATAAACCGGAGTATCTAAATCGAGGCATATTCATAAATATTCATAAGGAGACGTTGGGGGTCGTTAACCCACGTTATTGACAGTATAATCTTATCTTCTCAAAAATTTATTCCAATAGCAAGTAATGGCGACTCAGCGTAATCAGATGATAAGTTCGCTTTGGGACACACAGTTTCCGCTGCAAATATTATACAGTGACGTCGTACTCGCCATATTAGTGTCAAGGAGAATACCAAAATCGTACATAACTCTCGAAGTTGTTTTCACCATGGTCGAGCTGAAATATTTTTACCTTTAATGTTTCGCCTTCACCAGGAGCTCGACCATATTTTTCGGTGTGTGTCCCGCGGTTATATCAAATGAAATCATCCGCGTGTGTTAATTAATTTTGTAAATGAAATATGTTATTGCCAACTTTTCTCCCCAAGGGACGAGTTGCTTAGTCAACGAAGAAAAAAAATCAATTTTAGGATAACCAAAAATATGAAAAGATTTACGTCTGATTGAAAATAATGAATAGGAAAGATAGGCTTTTGAGTTTTGTGACTGACAAGTGCAGTTGTGTCGCTCTAGGCTCTTCTTCGCAGCTGACGAAAGGGACAAGGATCCCAGAAACGTTTTGTGATGTATATTTTATCATTTATTTTGTCTGCATTGACTACGTTTCCTATTCATTAAAAACATTATAGGTTTCTTATTTAATTTACTTTCACTCATTCGATTAGAAAATATGGTGAATCGCTATATTTGATATAGAGTGTGCTTCATCCACATCACTATCCGGTTTTATGGCCTCCGTGATAAAATCTAATTACATTCACGTGACTACAAATTGCCGGGCGGAAATATCCTTTAACTGCACCTCATTACCAATCAGTTTCCGGATCAGATGGACAGATTGGCAGTGTTTATTGGAGAGAAAGAACACTATGCTTGTTAAATACCTAATCACGAGGTAAAGGAATCTTGGGAGGATACATTCGTGAGGCACGTTGCTGGTCCAGTCGTAATACTGTAAAATAGGCTCGAAAATTCGCGATATATCACCAAACCAATCTTATTCAATCCTTGATTCACACATTTGTGAACAACACTCATCTCTCGTTATATAAATAGAGACAACATATGAAATGAACGAGGCTGTTTTGTCGTGAATGGACATCTGGAAGAATATGATTTGTGACTGGATGTGGATACGGAGGGGAATCCACGTTTTGATTGGAGGATGGGGACAGATTGGAATGTGGAGCGTTCGTCCGCCAGATTCCGTTGGGAATGTAAGGCGTGCCTTGTTTTCAAAGGAGAGAAGGGAGAGAGGCACGTGGCTCTTGGGGGAACACTACTAGCCCAATATAAAACATATGGACCATAACAAGCTTGCAGCGAGGGTCGCGCCATGCATTCATCAACTTAGAATAGAATCATTTCGACTTTCCTGTCCTACCATAAACACTTTTGTAATTTCAAAAACTTTAATTCAGATCACATGAAAGAATTTTCTTTACTTTTAAAAGAATTGCAACTGGAAAAGGCACAAATCTGTAGCCATAGAATTGCACTATTCCATATCAGTTGGCAGCCTGGGAATCGCCACGTTGTATCCTAATACATCCGAATAACAATAATAAGTTTATCATCACAGTGTATCAAGGACAAGTATTTACATCTATCGATTACATTCCCCCTATACTTAAATCGCTAGTAAAGCGTAAATAATAGAATATTAACGAAAGTATAATCAGAAAACGAATGGCTACAGTGTGTTACATGAACTGGGGAAAATACTTTTATTAGGGTATGAATTTCATTCAGTTATGTATAAAACACTTTGGTAATTTTCTCATTTCCCCAAACTTCTGAAGCGGATACAGATACGGCAACGTCCTAACTGTAAAAAAATACCTATCTTTGGGTAAAATTAATTTTTCTTAATATAAAAAAAATTTGTGCTATAATTATATGGAATATTGAGGCATTAATCATCACATAATTATAAACTATTGTAATGATTGTGTAGAACGTAGAAGTAAATATATTTAAAAACATTAGATGTATCTTGCGAAGAACGTATCTCTATTTCGAGATCAAACATGGTAATTTGCTTTCTTCTTTATCGTTGCAGCAAGGATTGTTAGTAGAAATTATAGGCACAAAGAACACGGTCGTCGTCGACCTGGATTAATAGTCTTGCGGAATAACAAAGATTAGAATTTCCATCGTCTATAAAAACAATGAAAGGACTTTGATACAAACGAACAAATAAATATCAAACCGATGTAAAAATGATAAATATCTGTTATCCTGCGAGTTGGAATCCGTTCTCTGACGCCCCAGACATTTAGATTGTAAACTATGTTCTACGAGTATTACAGCCATAGGCATTACACAAGTTTAGCCGAGGTAGAGAAATTGAACTCATGAGCCGAAGGCACTTTGTACTACTCGTAGATACACATTCCCCATGTGAAAGCTAAGTCTGTTATCCGTTCATCGGCTATAACAAACACAACACAGAGAACAAATTCATGAACTTCCGGCCCTGGCGTGTTTGCACTGTAGATAAGACACTGGTAGAAACGTTATCGTCGACCTTAAGGCCTGAAGCAATAGCAACTGCAACTTATTTAGACGCGCTGTCTGGCGAATATATTATTAGAGCAGTATGCCTGAAAAGAATACGCATTGGCAACGTGAGTGCAAAGGTTAAGCAAGCGTCACATGTCGTAAATTGTGCTATCAAAATCGATTAAAAAATTCAAAGCTTATGTACCTTTAATAATACACCGAAAAATATAAAATAACAAATATGTACGCGACAATATTTATATCGGTCTCAGTTTCACTGACAACTTCCTATTGATCAGTCTGAAGGAAGAATTATTTAGTCAAATGCTTGAGACCTGAAGCCACCCACAATTACGAAAACATGAAATCGTTTGGTTGGGTTATTGAGGAAAACGCTAGAGGCAAATCCTTCACAATACAATTTCCCACACCAACTAGGTTAATAACGTTCAGGAAGCATTTCCGATTACATCGATTATAATCTTCCATTGATGGACAATTGTGAGCTGTTGATTACGAGTTCGTGTATCGTGCCATTTAATAAGGAAGTTGTGTTTCACTTTTCATCGTCTCTGCCAAATATTCTATCAGTAACAATGGGGGAGTGCTCGAGGATGGAACAGAGCATCTTTGACAGTAATTCAAAAAGGTAAAAAAAAGAAGGGGGCCTGCATATATGAAATAAAATAAACCCAACAAATTCACTCTCTAAAAGTGTTCTGAGAAACTATAAGTGATACATTTAATATTATGATGTAATTAGATAGCTCAAGACATCAACGCGCGCGCTTTTATTTTATGCCCGTGTCACATATGGCGATTTTTATCGCTGAAGTAAAATTATCGTCGAAACTCAAAGAATTCAGGACACTTATTAGCACAGCGATTATTATCGCTTAGATAAAATTATCGTCAGACTATTCCCAGTTGAGAGTGCAGTGAACAGTATAATCAAAGATTGAAGTCTTTACCGGTGAAGTTGTTCAATAAATAGTTCTCGCAATTCACACGGGTTTTGCATATTTATATTTACACGCAACGTTTCGACGACTGAAAGCACTGTCGTCATCTTCTAGGCCTAGAAGATGACAGTGCTTTCAGTCGTCGAAACGTTGCGTGTAAATATAAATATGCAAAACCCGTGTGAATTGCGAGAACTATTTATTGAGTGAACAGTATAGTTCGAAATGAACGAAGAGCAGATTCTAGCATTACTGTTATTTAGTCGGTGAATGAAAATGAGAAGACAAAATCGACTAATTTGGGTTCATCCAATTAATAAAAAAAGGGAGGAGATTGGAGCTTTCTATACGATGTTTGAAGAATTGAGGCAGGATGACGCGAAATATGTTCACGGTTTTATCCCATAATACAGGTCTTTATTTAATTAATGAAATAAGTATTTCATTATTTATGATGTCACCCAAATTATTCATATTCGAAATATGCCAAAAAAGGACACGAAATACAGGATGGCAAAAAACAACCTTTCCACTACTTGCAAATGGCGATTGAGCAACTGCTCAAGCTGTTGTCCGCTACAACTGTATCGCCGAAATTATTTACCGCCCTGTGTGAAAGCTCTCATTCATATCAATGGACTATTGCGATTACGGATACAGCGATAAATTAACGCCAAGGTAATAATCGCCATGTGTGTGTAACGGGCCTAAATAAACCCAGAGCAGTGGCGGGAGATTTGGAACACGTGACAAGTCCGTCGTTCCGCCGTAACAATAAACGCCTTAACCGATCTGGGACATTCTGGAATAGTTTCGCGCCGAAACAGACATAGTCCGTACAATACTAGTAAAATAAAATTGAATATAGTAGAACAGTCTCTGACTTCGTAACAGCCAACTCAGAAATTTTCTAAGAAATCTTTTAATATATTAGTAACTGTTTTATTATTCGCTGATCAAATTACACATTATGAAGAGTACTAGGAAATACAAAAATACCGAAAATGTCTCTACCCAATCAAAATTTTGTGGCGAATATTCTAGTAACGCACACACAACGTACTCATAAAGCCTCAACAAGGACCACTAAAGAAAGGCACTTTTTTATTATTATTCAGGAAACTTTACAATCTAATGATTTTACAGTTGTGATATTTGAACATGTTATATTATACTCTATATATATTTTGAGGAGCACATTTTGTTTCACCTCCTGTACTTTTATTGGATATTAATTAGGTCTCTCGGTCTCTTACTTTTTAATCGGCGATGTTGGATCTGAGGTGGAGGAGAGGCAGACTGTATCGGATATTAACGAATTGGGGTGAATGACGTCTTTTTTATATTAAAGAAGTATGTATTTGGCTATTGTTTGGTGGATATATGGAATATTGAGATCACTATGGATGCGGGAATTGGAGAAGTACTAGGGACAGTTTGTCATATAACGAAGGATTTTATTTTTACATGTGTTTTGACGGAACCCCAAATGTTACAGCCGTACTTCTATAATGGAGAAATGAGGGATATAAAAAGTAATATTTTTATTGTAAGGGATATTGGTGAGTTAGGAATAAGTAAATAGTTTGAAGCGGTGATTGATTATTTTTTAATGTGATTGGTGTGTTGGGTACACGTTAGCTTTCAATCGAGTATTTAACTAAGGTATTCATGGTTTACTTTGGAATGGGTGTGTTGTTAATCCGGATACTGTTCGTGAAGGGTATCTTTTTGAGGGAAAAGTGAACTATGATTGATTTGTTTGGGTTTATGGTTATTCTGCAATTGTTTTACCAAATGACTACATGGTTAATTTGGAGGAGGATATCATGGGTTTAGATGGAATGTAGGAGAGGGGCCAAGGACACTGCCTTGAGGAACCCCTGAGGGAATAGGGTATATTGAGGAGAAATAGTTTTAATATTTGCCAGGGTAAGAGCGGTTTGTAAGATAGTTGGATAGGAGGTTAAAGTAGGTGGTGGATAGGTGAGGTTTCAATTTGAAGAGGAGTGAGGGATGGTGAACCTTGTCGAATGCTTTTTCGGAATCCAAGAATGTGGCATATATTTTTTGTTAATGTATTCTGTTACTATGCTAAGAAGTTGAGGACAGTAGTGGTTGTTTCCGAATCCAAATTGTTGGTTAGAGATTAAGTGCGAGATTTGTTATTTTTTAGTTGTGGTAAAAGTAGTTTTTCGAAGACTTTTACAACTATTTGTAGGAGACTGATGGGTTTGTAATTGTTGGGGGTTGGATTTTTGTTTATTTGGTTTGTTAATTAGTATTATTGTTGCATGTTCCAATTATTGAGGATTTTGGAGGTTTTTTGTATGGCGTTATAAATTTATGTTAGTAGGGTTAGGGTTTTTTTTGGGTAGAGCTTTTAAGTGATTGGTGATTATTTGGTAAATGCCTGGAGACGTTTTATTTTTTAATTTGGATACGGTTGTCACAATGTTTTTGTAGGTAAAGAAAGTTTCTGATTTAGTATAATTATTCCTTGGGAAAGGAGCTAAATGAGTGTGAGTCGAGAGCAGGGTTGGTGGGACGATAGGGTGTAAATTGATAGGAGAGGATTCTGGTGAAAAGATCTACTTCTTGTTATGCAAAAGTGGAGGGATATCTGATTTTTCTTTAAGCATTACTCTGGTTCTTCTTCAGATGGAATTATCAGTGGTGTTGAGGTGGGAGAGTTTTTGGTGGTATACCTGGTTGTTGATTTCCATAACTTTGAGCTGTTTTTTTTAGAGTTTTGATTGAATTGAGTAATGAAGAAAAAAGCGGAACAAAGGTCTGAATACGAATAAAAACTGTTGTAGTTTCACAAGAAACTACTACGTCATAAGTAACGAGGATATTTAAAACACTAGAAACCAATCAAGATAGACAGAAACCGTGGAGAAACAAAGTTTATCGTGATAAAAAGACGAATGCTGAACAACCTATGACGGTGTCCAGTACTTACATTGGATTGTCACGTGAAACACGCGCGCTTTTATTTTAGAAACGTATCTTTACTGCGACGTGCTCAAGCATGATAGTTATCAGTGTCCAAGTATTAAACCTTGAAACAGAATAAACTGAATCGCCGAATAGGCACCCACCGTAAAAAAAATCCTTCCCTGATCCCCATTTAAAAGTGTTGGAAAAAACAAGAATCAAAACACTATAGCTTCAAAATTCCAAAGAAACGAGACGCGATCTCTCTAGAATACAAAATCGTTAAAGAGGTGTGAGAAAATGTGGGGCAGATTTAGTGGTTAGTGTTCTTAGTAATATCAACGCTTAATATTTTTTTTCTATCTATAAAAATTGCTATTTTTATTCTGTTACGTAACTGACACAAAGTTGAAGTAAAACATAGAGGAAGATCCCCTCGTGATGGCAGATTTCCACTTTACGCTAGCAGGGTACTGATATTTATATATTTTAATATTCCAGAAAAATTTTAGTATGGGTGTGTGCCATAAAACCTAGCGTCTTCTGTCCTCGAAGTATCTGTAGAGGGGACTGCCTATTATCCTGAGAACATCCTTCCTGGCCAGTCTGTGACCTGCATCGGCCATTGCGCATTACCACACATTCAGTCCCGCCTTTGTGCCTCCAACTAACAGCCCGCACAATTCATTTTCCCCTCATTTATATCACTCTCGTCGGAGAGACGAAAACACTCCGAGAGCTGAGACACGGACAGTAAATAATCTAATACTTGGATTATTCCTGTCATCAGAAGCCCAGAGGTAATTCCTTTCGCGGACAACATGTTAAATAAACTTTTATAATCTAATGTGAAGAGAAGGAAAGTAAGACATCAAGAGGAGTCATTACATGAGTGAGATTCGATCTCGAATAAAGCAATGGCTTTTCGCTGACTTTTGTCAAAGAACTATAAATTACCATGTCTCACCAGGCTGTTTACCAGCTCTAGCAGTGTGAAACTGTGCAGACAAGTCAGAAGTTAATTAACGTAATGTAATAAAGTTATAATTGCAGTGAATGCCGTTTCAGCTCTGATTTCGAGAAACAAAGATCCACAGCCACATATATAAATTTGATTATCTCGTATAGGGATATTTTTTTATAAAAAAAGTAACTACAATTTTGGAAATGATTACTCATTACAGCTGAGTGTTCAATCCATTAATACAGGCATACTTGCAGTCTTATAAATATGTAATTGATGCTAATGTAACACAAGGAATTAACGACCTGTATAACAGACAAAAGCTGAAATTGATTTTGAACAATATAATTTGAAATAATTTAATATTTCCTCCCTTTAAACATTCACCTATTATAAAACATTGTTTGGATATTAATCATTCTTTAAATTATGATACTGCTATATAATCTAATTTTAATAAATTATTATTAAATTTTAATAAAAGGTTAACCTCAGAAATATTACACAGACCAACAAATTTTCTTTAAATGTTAAACAGGACACTTTTAATTTAAACTGTATTTATGCTGGCTTATTAAATAATCTTTGTTATATCTTGTATTCATATTCATTGTAATGTGTTGTGGCTAAATCTCTTCAGTCTGGCGTAAGTAATAAATTATGATAATATTAATATAAGAGCCTAGGCTCTTCTTCGCAACTGAGGAAAGGGTCAAGGATCCCAGAAACGTTGTGTGGTATTTATATTATCACTGTTTTGTCTGAATTGGCTACCTTTCTTATTAATATCTAATTATATTGTACAAAATTAATTTCTGGCTTTTGTCTGTTATATGGGTCGTTAATTTATTGTGTTATAGACTTACAGTCGTTAATTTTGTTTCTGATACTAATGTAACTAATATATGCGGAAAGTTATATGTATTGAAAAATATTAATTATGAATCTGAGGCTAATTCATTTATTTAATTTAGTTATTGCTTCGAGTGTAAGCTCATTACAGCTAACGGACAGCAACACTAACTAGCGTTCATCAATCACTCCAATAATAAATCTGAATGTACTTCCAAGAATTTTACGGGTTCGTTTAATAGACAAACCTACGAAAATAAAGACTAACTAATGGAATAATATTCAGGGCTCAAGAGATACTGTTTTAGATTTTACATCAGTAGACCTCAAAATAGTCTCAATTAGGTATAGACGTTGAAAAGAAATAGAACTACAGTACTACGAGTAATGAACGGAACTAAAATATTTAAACAGTGATTGGGATTAAAAACAACTTTATTCACAGTATCTGGTTCTTTAGGATGATAATAGAGTTGCCTAAATGCAAAAATAGTAATTTGTGGAATTTTAAGTAAATTGCAAACACTAATTCAATTTACAGAAGACATAGTGCTCCTACAAATGTAAAACTAAGTAAATAAATGGTCAGATAAATTACATCAAAGATCAAATAATCCGGAGCTTCAACTCATTCGTTCTTCTCTGAAATATTTCTTTTCAAAGATTGTAAAAAAACGGAAAAACGATTGCCACAAAGACCGCACACATGGTAATCGAGGTTTGAAAACAATATTCAGTATAATAGTGACCAACTATGCTAATAAACACAAAGCATTATTCTTGATACTGTAAAACAAGTGCCAGAATTATGATGGGCGTTAAGTATTTTACGTATATTATAACTGTAGTGGCTGGTTTTTTTTTTCGAAATGAATTCCTACGTAACATGCAATTTAATATGCAACAACTGCACTGTTCACGTTTCGCAGAAAATGTTTCGATCTACTACTTGTAAGTTTCCTGCAATGTAATGAACAGATCTTACAGAGATCGTATTCGTCACCTCAATATGAGATTAACATAAGTACGGGCTTCCATATCACGATTACAACAACCGAGTGAAGCAGTATTGCAGCTTTCGTTGTTATAACCGTCGATTTCTACAGCACAATTAAGTTTGATGATTGCGTCAGCAGTGGCTTCAAGCATTACTGAGATTATCATTACGGCATATACGGTAATTGCGTCGCCCTTACAATAGACCTGAGTCATAGCTTCAGTAGAGAAAGATGAGTGCCGCGTGGTGTACAGAAATTGGAGAAATACAGGGAATTAATTAGTAACGCCCTTGAATACTTTTTCCACAATCCTTGTCAACAGGCGCAACCACTTTACGTAATGAAATGTGTAACCAGTCCCTTGAATATAATAGTGTTCTCAATAGTAAATCTTTTTCTGTGTAAATTTCTTAGACGTGCTAAGTTTTAAAAACCGCCTTCAAAGTTTTATAACTTGACGATTACATCGTCCTAGTACAGTCAATCTCTATACAAATTTTAACGCGTGGACAGATTGCAACAAAAATTGGTACACATATTCTTAAAAATCGAGAAACCCCTAGGATAAATGTGGAAAGAATTGTAATTGAAAAACATAATAATTTTGTGATAAATTACAGAGCGCCAAGATACCATGACGTCACGCAATAGCGAGACGTTACTACGCGACGAACAAAGGAAATAGTTTCTTTTCCGTAATGAAATAAAGCAGAAATGTTTTCTTTGAATTAAAAGTATAATTTTATCCAGCAACACTCCATCGAATGATAAGAAAAACAGTACGAAATACTTTACGATCCTTACGGAAAATGTAAGTTAATTTTTGTGCCATATTAGTGACTCCAATATGGCAACCATTTTTTTTACATTGTGAATGTAGATAAAAATTTCGTAAATTTAATCTTTCATAGTGGCTGAAAACTGAGAAACATATATATATTGCAAGGAGCTTATTTAAATATTCTATTCTTAAATATATTCGGAGGAATGTTTGTTGGTACTGATGCAATAAAATTCAATGTATTTTATAGCTGTTCAATTAATGCAGTACCGGTCGAAAGTATGAACGGAACTGGGAACAGTTATATTTACGATAAATCACTTCTTGGCTAAAGATCAATATAGAATTAAATCCTTTTTCGGGTTTATATAAATAAGTACAAGGCTAACGCCGGGCACCCAGCTAGTATAAAATATTTTTCTTTGTTACCCTGTGTTTTCGTAAGGTCCAATCATGCGATTACATCTTTTAATTCGAACAAAATTACCATTTTCGTAAATCTTAATGAATTATGGCGATTGTGCAACTTTTATGTGCCGTGAAGCATTGTCTAACTTCATTTCGTGACACGATTTTGATTTTCTATTTACCTTTGACGACCAAATTGAAGAACGCTGGGGAATTGTTACGTAGGATCAACGATGGGAAAGTAGAGCTTCTGAGAGGACGTTCAATAAGTAATGATCAACTCGGTATCGATCAAACCGCACTGTGCGCTACAACACAATGAAACTTCGTATCTAAGCCTTAACGCTTCGTTGAATTATGCACTTCATCGCACGAAATAAACTCCATTTTGATCAAATAAAACGTTAAATTCAAGACGTTCTACGAGTAGTTTCTTTATATTACTTCTAAAATTCGCAATGGTAGTTCTGTTTTAAAAATATAATATTGCAATAAAACATAATAAGGAAACAATGAAAATTAAATAAGTATATGCGATAAATAATTATGCGTTTCTGATTGAAATTTGATAATTTAATAATAATCTTACGTCTACAATCTTTGAGAAACAAAGACGAACTAAATGTTAATCCGACAGTAAAACTCAAAAGATAACTGGCTATTAACGATGGAAGTATATCTTAAATGAAATTTATATTAGTCCACGGCAAAGTGACACCAATTAACTCGAACTAGAAGGTTAATAATTAAGATGTTGAGGAATAATGAAACTAATTAAAAACAAATTCTTTGTGAATCACGAAGGCAAGGAAAGAAAGATAAAAACATTAATTGCAGCTCTACTCACAGTTATCCTTATTGCACGGATTAATTGTCCAGAACAAAGTAAAAATTCTATTTCGCAAAGTTTACTTCTCCTGTATTTTATCAAACTATCTCAGCGGTTATTTAAATAGTCAACAATTCAAATTATGTAACATTAGCAATCGCCCAATAACTTAAACCTTTTGCATAATCCTTTCATTTAAAGCTAGCCGTTATAAATAGGGTGTTTATTTATTTATTATTAATAAAGGCCAATAACAGACAGTTATAAAGAAATAATAAATTAGTTTACCAGTTAAAATGTAATATTCATCCATATACATAGGTAAAACTTAATGACTCATCATTACTAGAATTAAAGAACATAGAAACAACATTATGCTTCCTCGTGTTCAATTATGTCATTTTCATATACATTTCAGACACTAATCATACTTTCAATTTTTAAAATTACCGAATTATCCAGATTAGTTTCAAAAATGTTACATATTAAGCATAGTACAAAAACCCGACACGGATTTATAAATTAATATTCAAATATTTTGATATATGTGGAATCTTCAAACCATTTAAACTAAATATCTTCGTATTTCTCCTCATTTTATAATTTTTGACTATCCACTAATAACACTGTATAATTATATCATTAGTTTTTAAATTATATATTGTTAACCTGACGAGGGACAACATCTAGTGAAATTAAATTAACTTTAATTTATTATTTATTTTTGATTGTCTGCTATTAGCCGTTATTAATAATAATTTAAACTAATAAGATGTAAGTAATAATAATAATAATAATAATTTATTTAACCATCGTAATTAAAACAAATAGAGATGCTTTTGCATTCAAAGTTTCCGCAATTTTTTGAGCCTTTTAGATGTGTTTCTTCGGTACTAAGAAAAGTAAGTAGAAACTAAACTATATGGAATCCAGTTAAGAAACTATTCATAGTTTTAAAAATGTGTATAATTTAGATGCAAGAAATGAGAAAAAAAGAAACATAGGTTTGATAGAATGTGTCGAAGAATGTTTCGAAAGAAATGACATTTCGTTCTCACTGATAACTGCACGATACATCAGCCGGCATGAAGTTGCTCCCTTTAGTCCTTGTGCCAACTAACTACCAAAAAAACAACATATTACTCTCATATATTTGTAATTTTTCCAGATTACTGAAAATGTCTGAGGACACTATTATATTCAAGGGACTGGTTACACATCTCATTACGTAAAGTGGTTCTATATTTAAAGTTCCAAATCTTTCAACTGTTGCAATCTCATAATTACACAATAAAATCGTAAAGCGAACAGCACTACGGTTACATTTTTGTTGCTTAAGTCCATAAGATCTACTAGGAAAGCTATGTTTTGTAAACATTTTCTGTTGCTGGCTCAGAGGAAACACAAGAGAAAGCACTTCACCTCGTTCAAACAGCGTCGATTAGTAGTCATTTGCATTTTAGCTCCCGCAACCCTCCTCATCATACGTTCGCGTTTATAGCACACTTTTTATTTAAATTTGTGGCCACGTCGACAAGAGTAAAATTAAGAACAAGAGTTATAGCAGCGGGCGTTATTCGAATTAACGTCGGCTGTGTACGCACATATAAAGTAATGATCCTTCACACCACAATTTAGGACTTTTATTAATGTGGAATCGCAAGGGAACTTTGTTCTAATTTCCTGTGTCCAAGGAAGAAGCCTGCGCCCAGTATCCACTATCACACTCACACTGTATTATTTAAATACAAGCAATCAAAAAAACTTTTAAAAAGCGATCAATATTAATCTAAAAGCCAGGTCAGTACCATTAAATATTTTAGCAGTTTTATTAACGAAACCTGGTAAGCAAACGCTGACGTTTTAGCATGGGCCACATCCAAGAACCTGGGATTGTATACATACGAAAACAATTTGCATTTTTGTGAAACTACAACAAAGAAGAAAAATTTCTCGTTCTAGTGACTTTATATTATCCATTAAAAACGCTGCGTCTATAATACGAAATTTCCTGAAGGATGTAGGGGAAATGAGATAACCTCCATTTTCTGTAAAAAATATTCGATATTATGAAAATATATATAAATTAATAATAAGATACCTTTATATCATCACTCCTTTTTTCTGTATTTGGCTACTTTATTCGATTATTAATTTTCAAAACAGACGTAAATTTTTCATTTCAAATAAATATAAACAATGACGTAAAACATACTAATTATTTGTATTTAAATTGTTTTGACTCTTTCCCCAATTAAAATCACACTCGGTGAATTTTAAATATCAATAAAACAAAATAGAAAGAATGCGTATTGGTGAACATTCTATCTGTGGTACGTAATTACTACGTTACGAAAGACAATAAGAGATAATTATTTGTTTACATCATTTAATTGCTTCTAGGTGTGACCATGTAAAAATGTTGGGATAAGTGTGGTAGGTAGCCTTAGCAATGTTCTCCGTGCGAAGAGCGTGGGATAGGAAGTAGCGAGACCTCTAACAACGTGCAATCAACGAAACTTTTTCTAGCAATTAAGTAACACCCACTACAAGGCTACTTCCGCACCTTTGACGCTATCGATCGCCAATCAGCGACTTCCTTGCCATAGCCTTTATACGACTTCTTCATTACGGTTCAAATTGATATCTCGGAAAAGGTTATGAACTCACAAGAAGCGGAAACTAATTGAAACAACTTCCACGTCAACCTAAACGGCAGGTAAATGAAATTGCCAATAAGCAACTGCTATTGGGAGGAATTAGAGTGTATTGGAGTAACCGTGAGCTAGCAACTAAATATTTCTAAGTAATTCATATTCTATGAACGATCTTTTACGCGAAGTTCTGTTTGTGGCATTCTAATAAAATCAACAAAGATAGTCTATAATAATGATTCTGTACAATTCTCATTCGCTACCTAAATAAAACCAATTCTGGGCCTTGGCTTGTTGTCATAAATCTAATAAACACAGACACCACAAAAGTCTAACGCGGTCAAGCTCTAGTAGCAACCTGAATCTGACCAGCTGCGCTCGGGGAGGGGGTAGCACCTGCGAAGAAAGACCACATAACAGAGCTTCCATTCCATCTGCCGCGCTCTATGGCCACAATAGCTCGTAGGTAATACTATAAAAATGTAATATTATCAAATACACCACTGCGTATTTCGTGGACTGTGAAAATTGTTTTGTTATTTTTCATCAGGAAAAGAAACGACCTTAGGTAATTCAGAATGGCCTTAGTAACAATTAACAATATCCGAAAATAAACCGCCCTTCAAACATGCGTGAAAATTTTAATACTAATATTAATTTTGGAAAGTCTCAAAAGACTATGTTCAATATAAAAATGTTGCTGACTATTTGGGACGAGTAGCGTTAGTAGTATATTAATGCATTTCGGAATGTAGAAAATCGTGGAGGCATATTTAATTCTCATTCCACATTCGCTATATTGAAGTAAACAGTAGGCAACTTTAATTTATATAACTACATTATTATTTCAATTTTTTGGATAAGGAAAACTACGGATATCACGTTCTACTTTCTGTAGGAATCAGAGAAGTGCAAGTCGCCACGTCCATGACCAGGCCTCGTTGACCGTTTGTTACAGCCCCCCAGGAGTATTTACTGGAGTAGCAGAGTGTTAAAACTTCACCTAGTTATCGTAAAACGTGTCGGACCGAAGGGTAATAGACTATTAGCAGCGTAATTGTAATGGCCGTGTACATTTACTACCGACGTAAAGCGCAACGTTGGTGGCGTGACGGAACTGAAGCCTGACAGCTGGTGGTCCAATCCCTGTCCCGTCTGTTGGGGTGTGATTCAAAGCCACCCTTACATTCATTCAACTTGGAGAGGAGTATTATTTGTTACACATCTATAGAGCTCTGGTTTAGCACAATCTTTCATTTAAAAAAACATTATTCAGCAAAGAAACAGTGGTCCATTGCGGGTTTTCATATTCTATGAACGATCTTTTACGTCGGGATGAGCCAAGGAATCATACAAAAAGGAGGAAGTGAAGTGACGTAAGGTTTTCAGATCAGAATTAACGATAAAGATCATGTTTACGCACTAAATAATATGTTCATAAAATTAATGTGTGAGGAATCAGGGGATTTCGGAAACATGTTCTTGAGTATTTCCAGCTCGGAACTATGATTAAAGACTGAAAAATTGTTTTAAAGGCTAGAGCCTGATAATACAAAACTTGCAATACAATTATAGAATTAAAACAGGTAGTGTTCTTCGATTTTATCGATTATTATATCATATCTAAACGCCGGTACAGAATCACGAGATCAAGTGATGCTAATGAACAACTACAATTTGGAATAAGCGAATTTTATAAGATAAAAATTATGTTTCACAAAGTTTGATAGGATAATGCTATGAAAGAAAAGGACTTCGGGGGCACAGATGAAACAGAATCCATCAGACTTTGAGTAAAATTAAGGAATTATTTACAATACCTTCTGCATTGGAAAATTGGCGGGGGCGAGGGACTCAAACTATTCTCAAAAGCTGCATGGTTTGGGATCGAGTGTTTTAGTATTGATCAGATTAATTAAGAGAAAATCATTTAAAGATCTCGTACATTTATTTATTATTACCAAACAGACCGAAGTAATTATAAATTTACTTTCAATTATTTTTACATTTTATCAACTTTCTAGTTTTGTGTTAGTATAAACAATCTAAATTTAGTGGGAGTATTTCTCGAACAGAAAGTAAATAAAGAGAAATTAGTGCAAGTATAAATATACTAAATACGATAAAGTCATAGGATTATGGCTTCAGTACAATTATTAATTAATTAAGTAACAATTAAAAAAACAAATCCTATGCTGAAGAGGGCCTCTGGTCCTATAACGGGAAAAATAATCAGTACATCTGAAATACAGTATAGGAATGTATGTAGCCATTCATCCAAACACGGAGTACTGTAGGCTGCAGAGAAAACTTGTAGTCTGCTGACCCCACAAAGTCAAATTATATGGCCTAACTTGGAAATACTTGTTCTTCCACATTACCTGTGATCTACTCGGCGAGAAAATTAGACCGACCTTCAAAACTTTCTCGGAAGTCAATATGAAGTATGTTGAAAGTGGTAATTGTCACAGAGAGAAAAATTTATTACACAGAAAACCAGTTCCGGTTCCGAGTCTCGCTCTGCATATCGGAGGACCGTATTTTCCTTCATTAAATGGTTCCATCTTATTCATTAACCCGCCTCTTAAGCTCTCTACTTGGGGCATGGCTTAAAGAAACGGCGTGGGATTACAGTAGCCTCAAATTGGAAGACTTGCTTGCCGGTAGTAAATTAGAAGCACTTCTCTGCCAACACGCTGGATTAGCGCGCGAGATAATAGATTTGCCCCGTTTCCTTGAATGTCTTGGCAATTATTTCAACAAAGAGCGGGTGATTAGAAGAGCGCTTCCTCGGGGTCTGCCCAAATAATACATGTCCATTGGACAGGACAGCCGGAGAGAGCCAAGATTAAAATTTCAGAGGCTGCGCTGTCCATTACGCTATTCCAGCTCTCGACTGACATTATTCCCCTGTTCTTCACTCACGAACACCAAAACATACCACAGAATTGTGATGGATCCTGTTTCGGGATGAATGCTTTAAATCGTCCTGATTTTTTTTTAGAGTAACAGGCTACATGAGGGTAATCCACAATGTGGCAACTCCCCTTTAAAAGCATAGGAAGGGATTTGAAAGGGGACATGCGGAAGGGTAGAGGAAGATAGCCAATAGTTAACTAAGGCCCCGGGTTATAGTTTAAGGATCCTATTCGGCACAGCCTAAAAATGATGCAGGACAAACCTTAGAAAACCTGCATCAGGTAGGTCGGGCATTGGGTACTTCCCTTCTCCGTGCCTCGATCAGTTCTGGAGGCAGTTGGCCGACTGTTTCAATGGGAATAGCGAACAACTCCTACCGTATGCCCAAGATCTGCGACCCCGGAACATACACCTCTGAAAACAGACCAAGGTGCCTCGGCTTGTGAGAACCTTATTTCAATAACGGAGAGAGGAGAAGGCATCCCAAAATGGAACATTTAATGGTATCGAAGTCCAATGCGTGATAAATACTCTTTTTTTTCTTCATACAAAAGTCAAAGTTATATTTTACATGGGCATTAAATATATCCTTGCAGGTTATTGTTCAATAGGAAAGAACCTGGAACACCTTCACTGAAACTGTGAAACAGGATAATTTGCAATATAAACTAATTATCTGTAGCATAATGGACTGTTTATTTTTCGGGAAAATTGTATATTTTTGAACAGCGACCAGTTATTCAGCTTGGAATGAAGCTCGTTGCCAGGTACTTCGTCGATGAGTTTCCCCGTGTTCAGATTTGCGAATGTATCTGATTAAAGGTGAAACGCCTTTCTCGCCTATGGACTCCTTCAACGGCGCCTGTTATCTGCCCAAGAGAGAAAGTTGTTCGAGAAATTGAACTGTATGTGGAGCGACCACTCACTCATAACATGCAAAAATTTCACTAATCAGGTCTCGGCGGCTTTCTTCAGGTCTACTGTACTTTAATGTTTCGATATTAAAGAAGTAGGCTCGCTATATAGGTTAACGAGCAATAGCTTGACCAACATTCTGATTGGCACTCAGAAGATGCCGAATCAACTGTTTTTTCCCTTACACAAGAGAGAGAACGTATGAACAGTCTTTCAGAAGAAATTAACTGCCAATTAAGAATAAATTAATCTTATTTTAGGCACGTCTGTCTTTTCTGAAGTCTGTAGAAACTTTTGGTTAATTTAATTATCCAGAAGCCGATTCCATAAAAATAGAAGCAGAAATATAAGTAGTGTTAAGGGAATTGAATACAAATCATCTTCTTCAGGACAATGAAAATTTTTAAAAACCACTCTACGAAATGTTAGTCATATTATATTAGTTCTGCCTTTCTGAATATTTACAGAGTGGATTAAGAGAAGCAATTGTCACAGTTGATTTGATTTGTTTGCCCAATCACCACCGATATGAAATGGTTTTTTTTAATGAAAGTGCAATGATTTTTTTCAATTACTAGTTCCAGTTGAATTTTAAGAACGGGTCTCAGATCTTGTGACAACTTCAATTTCGAATATATAGCGGTGGTGAAAAAAACAACGACGAAAGAAACATAAGTATTATTAAAGATTAAAGTATTTCCCGAGGTAATTGTTCGACAAACAGTTCTCGGTATTCACTCGGGTGTAGCATATTTAAACGCGACGTTTCGACGACTAAAATCTCTGTCGTCATTTTCTATACATATTCCATAAGTATTAATATGCCATCAAGATATTGTAATATACAATTACGATGCATTTAATTTAATTTGCCCCACGTTGGGCGCCATTTATGTAATAATACACAAAATTAAAACCTTTAATTTAATTTGCCCTCGTTGGGCGTCAAAATTTAATAAACACTAAAGATAGGCTTTTTAAATGAAAGATTAATAAAATTTTACAAACAAAGATTTATTGTGGCAATAACACAAATAATTACAAATCAATATTATTGATTTGTCCATTATCAAACCCAGTGGAGACCCTGAGAAATTCAATATTATAAATATTATAATTTGTTTGTAAAATTTTATTAATCTTTCATTTAAAAAGTCTATCTTTAGTGTTTATTACATTTTGGCGCACAACGTGGGGCAAATTAAATTAAAGGTTTTAATTTTGTGTATTATTACAATATTTTTTCTGTTTTTTTTATTTTATTTACATCTTCACCTGCATCGTTTTAATTAGACGCCAACATATAAATATGATCTACTTAATAATGATTATAATTAATAAATTTCTAAGTAATTATTTAATTTTTTATTTTGTCCGATTTCGGAATTTTGATATAGTAATCTATAAAATATATCCATTAGAACATTTTCAATATTTCATGTTTATATAAACAATTTTTGGACAAAACATTTATCATAAATGTCCAATAGAATAATATTAAATTTGTCCCAAATATTTGTTCCTGAATATTTTCAATTAAATATTGAGTTAATTGGTTTTTCCTGTCTGAAGCTTCTCTATCTTACGAAAATCCTGTAATGTGACACGCATCTACGGTCGTGATGACCATCAATATTCATAATAATCTGTGACGGATCATTTGCATATTTGTTTTTCAAATTCAAAATGAAATAGTGTTTTTTTAAAAAAACTCGCCCAATTAAAATCATTGGGGTAAAGATATGACTAATGTATCTATTTCACACATCTCCTCACTGCAACTTCTATTTTACTTGTCTTCCATAATCTACTATTGTCAAGACTATATAAGGGAAGTAGTGCATAATTCCATATTTATGAGAAAGTATATACTTAACTATAACTAGACAATTTCACTATATGACAATCAGATAAAAACAATTTGGGGTTTAAAAAACTCCAAGACAGATCCGAAATATGTTAGATGTAATTTTAAAGCCGGGATAAAATAACGTCTAAAAGTTGAGTGACAGAAGCTATTTCGGGATGAAGGGACGAAACGAGGAGGAAGCTCCGGAAAGCTGACGGTTTATTAGGAGCGAGCAACTAGAAAATGTTAAAAATATAGGCAATTTGAACATAATACTTAGCTAAACACACCATTCAGAGAAAAATTATAAACAGGACTCCACCATCGTGTTGCCAAATAACCAGAAAAACTAATATAACAAAATTTAAGCCCTGAATTAGAATTCTATGATTTTTTAATGGAATAAACCAGTACAGTGTAACAATTTCTGACACAAATATTCATAGCACAATTTATTTAAAAAAATTGCTATTATTGCACATAAGCTGTTATTTACTATGAGGATCTGTTTATCGGGCAAACAGAATTCTGCGATAGTCGTACCTGTATAGGTAAACAGAAAATGAGGCTACTGTAAATAGCCAATCATAATAGTACAAACTATGAGTGTAAGGGTCACTTAGACTCACCACAATAATATTCAGTAACGGTTACTACAAGGGTGCGCCAAAATAACGTTTACTATCCTCTAAATGTTTTACATTATATTTGATAAAAATTTATAGACAAAAAAATTAAAATATTTTTTTTTATTAAAAATAGAAGAATAAGATAGTTACACAAGGTGACCGATACAGAACTGGGGAAAATTGAGGGACATCGTAATTTGAGATATAATTTAGTGAAATGCTGTGACAAGGTCCTTATCGGCAGACACAACGTTATGACCGTCTTTATTGTCTTTCGTGGAATGAAACCATCACGGAGAAATATTTATAGTGTATATGGAGAAGAAGTAAATTCGAACACGTACATACAATATGTAAAAAAGTTAGACTTTATTATACTTTCTTTTCGGGACAGGCTTGGCAAATGTTAAATTTTCGTTTAGAAGAATAGATGTTAAAATGAAGGCAGTAGCAAGCTCAATCCCAATTGGGTCAACTTTTCTCCCCGAAATGATTGAAATAAATTCCATTAAGCAATTAATTGGGGTGTTGAACTTAGAAGACTTAGGTTCTCGGAAATTAAAAATAAATGAGAAAAATAGTAAATTTTAGGAGTGTTTTTTCCGCAACATTAACTTGGAAAGGAAGAATTATTCTATAAAAAGTACATCCATTTGAATTTTGTATAACGTTAATAAACGGGTATAATTTTCATACATAAGGGGTTGCAGCGTTCTATTTTTACAACAGTTTCTACAAAATCTAATCTTAATGTGAGCAAAGAAATGGGAGAATTTAAGAGTGTTGTTATGCGAGTTGTTTCAGCCATGGTAGAGGCAGGTGGGAAAAGAAGACTCGCAGAATTTTGAAGTCCTGTAAAAAAGAGGAGCTTGCGGAGTCCGAGAATAGCTTCACCCAATCAGAGCATTTCCGTGTAACGGATTTCCCCCTGCAGATGTCGACCTGGCAGGTGTGCATGTGCAGAGACGAGGGGACGAGTCACTCACTCTCTATAGGGAGCAGATAGCCCAGTCCAGACCAGAGCAGCAGCAGCCAGAGGACGAGGATTACGTGACGCGATTGCGCCATTACCAAACACGGGGCCGTTCCGAGCAACTGGCCAAAAACAAAGGCGAAAGCAAGCACGTTCCTTGCATTCTGAGCTGATCAGAGACCACGTCCCCATTATCCTTTAAAAGTTGCCGTTACTGTCAGCACGTCGGGTAGAAACAGTCTAGACTTGGTCCAACGACCATGTTAGTCCCACAGATGGACTTCATTCCCGAGGAGTAGATTGGTCAAGTCCTTCCCTTCACCATTCCATGATGTACCACGACGTTAGATAAACAGTTTGAAAGGTTTGTTCTAGGCGTTTACACCGGAGTCTAAAACAATGTTGCCAACATTTCCCACATGCTTTGGGTAATTTTGTCAACGTTTCTTGGGTCTTGTTGCAAACACTTGTTGTATACGCGCGTTAAGATTAAACATTGCTATCTCCAAGGTTTGTCTGAATATGTGCGTTACGCTCAAAGTGTTCAACAAAGTTAGTTGACTCAGATTTTTATAACACATACGCAGAACAAGTAATCCAACATATAAACTGAAAGAAAACTGTTCGCAGAGATAGAAGCTCGAAAGGAGGAGTCTGCGACGGCTATTCTCTCGCAGGCAAAACCTTGTAGGCGAGACAGGAAGGTTCCCACAAGCCAAGGCACCTCGGCCTGTTTTGAGAGGTGTATGTTTCGGGGTCACAGACCTTGGGCATACGGTAAGAGTTGTTTCTCTGTTCCCATTGGAACAGTCGGCCAGCTGCCTCCTAAAGTGGTCGAGGTACGGAGAATGGAATGCTGCGTCCCCACAGCAGACTCTTCTCCCGCTATCGGAAGGGCGTGGGACAAGTACCCAATGCCCGACCTACCTGCTGCAGGTTTTTCTAGGGTTTTCCCTACATTACTTTTAGGCGAATGCCGGGTAGGATCCTTAAACTATAGCCCGGGGGCCCTAGTTAACCCTTGGCTACCTTCCTCTACCCTTCCACATCCCCCCTTTCAAATCCCTTCCTATGCTTTTAAAGGGGAGTTGCTACCGTGTGGATTACCCTTATGTAGTCTCTTACCCTAAAAAAAATCGCAGAGATATTGAATGGAAAATTTCATTATTTACCTTGTATCGGCTTCAAACCAGTGTCAGTTAAGAAAGAAGTAACAGCTACTAATTATCAATTCTGTAAATGAACGTTACAGAAACTTGGAGACAATTTCCTAGTCTGACTGACCCGGGTAAGCATATATAGTTCTAGATGAGATTGGAAAATGACTCGACGTTATGGCGAATAAGAAAAAAGAAATTTCAGGCCGCTTTTCTCTAAATTTTTCGTTTATTGTTTTAAATATTTTATTTTGTTGTTGCTTTCAAAATCCAGCCTATAGAGTACATTAACTTAAAATTTTGAATGATAATACTTCGGAGTTGAACGTAATTACTAGTGTAATTATTAATTACCGATATTCACGGCACGGAATATTTTCATGGAGTAACGGCGTATACTTAGAAAGTAAAAAACCTTCTTTATCGTTTAAACTACAAGTTTAGTTACTAGAAAGAATTCGGTTTGGAGTAGTGCGACGTCGAACAAGAAGTTCTGAAGGTTCGAACGGCAAAATGGTAAATTCTAGCAAAGTGTGAGATCCCTTGTAGTGATAAGGGGAAATAAACTTCGAGTTTTGGGCGTCCTCGCGAAAAGGAGAATTAATATCAGGCCGGGAAGTTGTGTGAAGACGATTGGTCGCATAATATTCAAGAAAGACAAATTCCAGAAAAAGGAAAACTGTGATTCGTGGAGGTGAAAATAAAAGGCACGAGGTTTTAAAACGGGCTGACGAGAAGTAGAGAAGACAGTCATGGCTTACTTTTTGGACGGTTTGGAAGCAGGTTTTTTGAGGACAATTTTGGAAAGGATTTGTATTGATTTTGGAGAAAGCAGTTCGGAGGACAATGATAAAACACTTTTCGGAAAGTATACCTTATGGTACAGTTTTTTTGAAGCAGTATTTAAGCCAATGTTGAACCAGTTCCGAAGCAGTTTTCCAGAAACATTATTGAGAGTGTAGAAAAAGTATTCGAAGAATCTTTTGAGAAATAGTTTTGGAGGAAACCGTTCCGGAAGATGTTTTGATGAGACTTTGAGAGGAACTTCGGAAAGAGCTTTTCACGAAGTTGATGTGCATGTATCGGGAAAAAAAGAAACTAAATTCCCACGCGGAAAGTGTTCATCATCACCTAGACAACTACGGAGATCGTCATGTCGCAAAAAAGTATGTACATATGAACCAATTTATTTAAAAACAATGTTACACTTCTATACGTATCACAGATACCCTATACTGTAGAATTTATTGTAATTCCAAAGGTTTAATATATTCATAAATGTAAACAAAATTGTCACTTAAATGAAATCAATGTTTTGACTGGAAAAAAAAAATACATTTTTTTTCTTATTACAATTTTCAAAGTTGGTATATTATGTCACAGTTCGAACTGATTTTCCCGCTTTTTCATGATAATTTATAAGAAAAAATTGCAAGCCAAATTTCAAGCATGAGTTTATTTTATTTATAGTGTTTTTTTATATTAAATGAATAAAATCAAAGTATCAATTGAAGAATTGATTACCGAAATATAAATACATATACGTGACAATTATTGATGTAAAATAAATAATTACTTTTATTTTAACGCTTATTAATTTTTTCAATATTTCCACTTGCTTTTGCATCTACCTGCCTCTGTGCCTATTAGATACTGTACATTCCGTGTAATTAGTCCCTTTCTTTGTCAATTTATCGTGAAAGTTTCATTTAAAAAAATTTGGTTTATATACAAGAAATTTCGAGAAAAATAAATTCCTTCTACGGTGATTAATTGCCATAAACGTCATTACAACTTCGACGTTTGGGATTACGTTGTACCATATACTGTATACGAGGTGTAATTTTTGCCCTAAAACTGAATACATTTCATTCAGTTGCATTGAAAATCAATAGAAATGTCCTATGTAACATCCAATCGTAGACAAAAGCCACAATGATCAACAACCGGAATTGAAACCGTGGATTTGCGTTTCCAAGGTCGGCGGGTTAACATCAATCCGGCTTAATACCAAATTCCTGTTAATACTGGAGGTTAATATTTACAGATATTCTCCTAAAGAGGAAACGGAAAGAAACAAAACCAACAGAGTAATTTAAAAGGCTAGGAAAGTTTTTGAAAATAAACAAATAACGTAAGCTTTCCCGGTGTGTGGATTTAATAAAATATTCTCGGGTCAATTCTTTATTATAACACAACGATTCAGCGGAATTCATCTCCGCCGTCGTCAGGTGACCTACAATCATGAATGTTGTTGAGTTTTAATAAAGAATTGTCCCGGGTTGGTAATCCGAGAATTATTTTCGAAAATGTTCTGTATCCTGCTCAATGAGGTATCAGCGGGTATTTTACGCAGATTTGAATACGGATAACCTTTCGCACAAAAATATTTAGGCATTTCTTCAAACCCTTAGTGCGCTTTGAAAGTATTTGAATGGAGAGTATCGGGTAGAAAAAAAAATAGCCCCATAGGTTTTAGAAGCTTTTCCTGGCGGGAAACATAAAGCTACGCCTATTTGCGAGCTGTTTTAATCTTCCCGCTCTGTTTACTCCTGTAAAAGGGCACTCTCGAAAAATAGTAAACTTCTCTCGAGGCGCGCAGTAAGTCAACTAAAAGTTCGTTCCATCAAAATGCACTTCCTCCATTCAAGTCCAAGTCATCCACATTAATTTTGGTAACGTGTCGAGAACTTGATGTGAGTTGGTCACGCACCACACACGCACCGCTACGCGTTGACCCTCGTAAACTCACGTGTTTCATAGCACTTCCATCATTGACACGCATTTTCGTCCCGATACAATCACTCCAACCGTGTTATTACTTCATCTTATTACTACATATATCATATCGGGAGGCTAATGAGAGTGTACCGTCGAAGGCTTGTTTTAGCTATTCTTTTTTCAAGGGTTTCTGAGCGAGTGGGATACGTTATATTGAAACGTGTCTTATCATTTGCTCCATCATCTTCTGGCAAAGTCAATTTCGGTATGTAGGATTGTACAACTTGTTTACCTCCGAGTAAATGACTCTCCGCACCAAAATTGACTGATTACAGTTAATTCTGCCACTGTATAAATTACTCCTGCAATCATTTCGAGTGCGTGGGAGAGAACACGACTCAAGTTCGCTTGTGAAATAACGTTGAACTCTAATTCAAAGAACGTAGTACCGGATCGGGATAGAAAAATGTCCAAATCCGTTTTTTTTTAATTCAGGAGACTTTATAATATAATGATTTTACGGTTGTGATATTTGTACATGTTATAATATGTTGTAGTAATTGGTAATTAAGACATTGTTCTAATTGAAAAGTTGAATTGTAGGAGACTCATTATTAGTGGATATAGAGCGGACGCCGCAACAAACCGGCAAGGCAAAGAAAACATTGTTGATGAGTCGAGAAGGTTCTACGCGCTCAAAACTTGCGAGACGAACGAACAGTCAGGAAATGTGCAGTCGGGCAGCAGACAGCGAATAGACCAGACGAAAAGTTTTACAGTCGGCAGTCAGAACGAAACAATGTGGTCCAGTCACAAACATGCTTTCAAATATTAAAAAGTAAAGCAATCTTCAGTCGGGAAGGAGACAGAGCAACTAGTTGCAGTAAAGCGTCGAGAACCAACCAATTTGTGTTAAACCAACTAACAAACAACGCCAATTAGAGCCTGTGAGAACTTAGAATCAGTGATGTCTCCAAAATTGTGCACGAAAAACTAAAAATGAGACCTGGGCGGCCGTAAGTAGAGAAAAACTTTAAAATCATTTGTAAACCGTGTATAAAAAATAAAAGTCAGATCGTTAATTCTTGATGAAATTGAAACTGTTAAATTCAATCTTTAGTATTATTTCTTCCGCAACAAATTTCGTCTATGTTCAGACGCATTGATTTCCATAAAAGGTAAATGTAATTTTGATTATATAAATTCTGCCATTTATCAAACCCAGTTCAAGACCCTGAGATCCCAAATATTTTGTGTATTTTATACTTGTTATAAAATTGATAATAAATTTTGTTAGTTGTTTAAAGTTAATAGTTGTTCATTTAAAAGCGCCCATCCATTAATATTATTATAATTAATTATTACAATATATATTGTAATACTAATTAGAGGCCATTAATGATTATAATAATGGGATAGTTTTGATGGATTGTTAGCGGTACCAATTTCAAGGCAACAATACCGACAGGCTTTTGTCGTGCTGAACCGCGGGGTACAACGAACAGCGTGGCCGGCGTATAGATCAAGCCGAGAAGGTTACAAGTTTTTGAATTTGAGTATAAAGTTTTGGACAGTGAAATAAATTGTAAAACTGCAAAGAGTAACCTAATAATTAGCGCCACATTAAAATTTCTACGAGTACCGAGACCATCATCAGTTTCCACATAGAGACAATTTTGTAACAATCTGTCTAAATAATATTCCGGAGGGAGCAGCAGTTCCAGTTCGCAGAGGTGAAACTCGAAAGCTACGACCGTGTTTTGTACAATCAAGTGTAGAGTCCGTGATTTCATGGCCTGTTAGAGTGAATTGTGAGCCCGAGCCCAGGAGAGTTAAGTCTGGTACCGGCCAAATATTTTGTAAGTACAAACAAATTTAATCAAGTTTTGAAAACGATTATTAAGGATTTCGCTTTCTCGTTTTTGTTTTGATTGTTTAACTTCTTAGTTTGTAAATTATATGATTGTGTAACGTAAATATAAAGGTTGTTTCTTTACTTATCAGGACCCTGAGAAAAGAGTTATAAATTCTCTAAACATTAAAAACTTTAAATGTAATTAATGTAATATAAAATGTAATAAATTTCTACTGAATAAAAGTAAATTGTATTGTAAAGTTTAAAGAATTTTGTAATTATTTCGCAATCCTTCACTTTAAAAAGAAATTGTTTCATAAACGAACTATTGATTTAAATTCATGGAAATAATCTTTGTTTAAATCAATTCATTTAATTAATAATCTTTAGTCATTCATTACATTATGTGGAGCACATTTTGTTTCACCTCCTTTACATTTATTAGATATTAATTAGGTCTCTCGGTCTCTTTCTTTTTAATCAGCGATGTTGGATGTGAGGTGGAGGAAATGAAGCTGTATCGGATATTAACGGGTTGTGGTGAATTATGTCTTTCGTATATTGAAGATGTATGAATTTGGTTACTGTGGATATAAGGAATATTGCGGTCATTGTGGATGCTGGAATTGGAGAAGAACCAGGGACAGTTTGTCATATAACGAAGGATTTTATTTTGGGGTGTTTGGATCTTGTTGACGTGTGTTTTGGCTGAAGAACTCCAAATGTTGCAGCCGTACTTCCATAATGGAGAAATAAGGGATATATAAACTAATTTTCTCGATGAAAGGGATAAAGAAGAATTCTGATTAATTAATGGTTTTAGTATTTCGAAGCGGTGATTGATTATTTTTTTAATGTGACTGGTGTATTGGGACCATGATAGATTTTTGAATCGAGTATTAGGCCAAGGTATTTACGGTTTTGTTTGTTTGGAGTGGGTGTGTTGTTAATATTGATATTGCCAGTGAATAGTATTTTTTGGGGGAAAAAGGAACTTGATGGATTTGTTTGGGTTTATGGTTATTCTCCATTTATTAGCCCAAATGGCTACATGGTTAATGGCAGTTTGCAGTTGTATTGTAGCCGATTCGTAGTCATGGGACTGGAAAAGTTTGGCTATATCGTCGGCAAATATGACAGTTTTAGTTGAGGTTGTTTGGGGGATATCACGGGTATAGATGGAACATAGGAGTGGACCAAGGACACTGCCTTGAGGGACCCCTGAGTGAATAGGGTATATTAGGAAGCAATGGTTTTGATATTTGACAAGGTAAGAGCTGTATGTAAGATAGTTGGATAGGAAGTTAAAGTACGGGGTGGACAGGTGAGGTTTTATTTTGAAGAGGAGTGAGGGTTGGCGAACCTTGTCGAATGCTTTTTCAGTATCCAAGAATGTGGCTTGGCATGTATTTTTGTTTTCAAAGGATATGTTAACGTATTCTGTTACTATGTTAAGCAGTTGAGGACAGGAATGGTTCTTTCGGAATCCTAATCGGTGAATTCAGTTTTACAGCGTAAGAACCGAGTTTTAAAAAAGCTTTTCTTGTGTTCTTGGAACACGTATTGTTTGCAGTTGCGGTACAAGAAGAATAACCGAGAATAACGGAAAAGAAGCTTCTGTAACTGTGAAAAGTGTTTCTGAGAAAGTATAATTTTGATTTTGAGGTGCACATGAGCTTCGGCAACTAGGCGAATTTAGGAGGGGAGAAAATCCACCCCGTTGCCAAAACGAGCCAAGGAAACCTCAGCCCCCGAAAACGCAACGTTCGCAGAGCTGCGTTGTCTACATATAGCGTAAGGTAAATTCACTATTGACAGCGGTAATGCCATGATCCTCCTACAAAATCCTTATGTAACTACACCGCAAAAACTCACTCTGTTTCGTGCCCACGACTGTAAAGCACAATGGTCCAGGTAACTGACTTAATCTGAATGGGTTTGAGGATTAAAAAATTTAAGATTATCATCTTTGCAGCTGGATCATTCAAATTTAGAGGCGGAGGCCATCAACCGCCGACGAATGTAAGAAAATTTAAATGCTGAGACAGCTGCAACAAATGTCAACTGAAGTTTCATTGGAACGATGCCGGTATTGTCACGCAGGGTCGAGAAAGAACAGTGATATTTTGTTCGGAATTTGTTACAACTTCTAGGAATTTCTACAGACAGAGGACAATGCAGTACAAGGAGGATGCAGAATGGTAGTCAAGGGTTAACTAGGGTCCTTGGACTAAAGTTCAAGAATCCTACCCGTGATTCGCCAAAAAAGGATGCAAGACAAAACCTAGTAAACCTGCATCAGGTATGTCGGGCATTTGCCACCACGAGAATTACTCCTATGTAGTCTATTACTCTATAAAAATTGTTTCTATTACTCTATTTTGAATCTGTAATCGCATATAATATAGTGAAAATTTTATATTTTCAAGGTATGCTAACTAATTCATACTTGATGAGGTCCTACCGTAAGGACGCATTTTCGCATGTTTCTAATCAACTTTGTAAGAAGAATTTGTAAGTTTTTTATTCTGAATTATTTGTGTATATCTTTTAAGATCATTTTTAATTTAGTGCAGAAAATTTTATGAAAGTATAAAATATATTCATGAAAAAACGAAAAAAAATTACGTCTCATTGAAAATTAATAATAATAAAGATAGCCAAATACAGACAGAATAAGTGATAATATAAATACAACAACACGTTTCTCGCATCATTGTACCTTTCTTCAGGTAATCACTTATACTGTCTGTATTTGGCTATCTTTCTTCTTATTAAAAATATATATTTTATATTATATATAATATGTATTATGTTTCGTGTTCAGTCTTTCATCATTGTTTTACTTTTTCGTCAAATATACGACTGCTTATTTATATAAATTAAAAATTTATATTCATTAAATATTATATTAAAGGATTTAATAGAAATATTAGCCAAATAAGTCCGAATAAAAAGTTTAATAAATAAATTACAAATTGTTCATACAAATTTGTTAGAAATTTCTCCAAGGAGACATTAAAAATATAAAACTTACATTCCTTTAGTATCGTTTTCTTGTTTCGTGTGTTCTGGATGACCTGTGTGTTGTGAGGCTGGTACTGGGTTTCGGGCAGGTAGGGTGCGTATGACTGTTCAGGTACACACACACTTTGACGTGAGTCACGCCCGGACCCTCTGTGTGCGTCAGCAAGTCCGGAAGCCGCTGCTGTGCGTGAGGAAATTTCGAATCGGACTTGTAATCAATATTCGTTTGCTGGTCGGCCTAAAGGGACACATCATTTCGCAGAATTCACTTCCATCAGCGGAGGTATGTAAATATTTGACGCTAATAACGAATAATGTTCGAATACTGCGGTGTAGCCCTACTATCCGCTTACGATCGGTCAAATATTTAAATTTGTCCCGGTCGAACGTGGCTTGTGGTGGATGTAAATGGATAAACACTTTAGTCCCCACGTTTGAAAATGCTTTAAATTACCCAATATGCATTTAAAAGCGCGAATCAAAAATCGAGCTTCCGGCTGCCTGAATTTGTGAACGTTTGTATGCGCGGCTTTCCACCCAGGTCATAACATTACCATCTGTATATCGGACTAAACCATCTCCTAATTCATACACTTCCCAGTTTAACCTTTATCGTGCAGTCTATACAAAGAAACAAGACATAGTTATGGGAATCCCTCGCAGGCAGAAACTTGTAGGAGAGACAAGAAGGGACTACCTTTGGGGATGCCTTTTCCTCTCTCCGTTTTTGAACTAAGGTTCCCACAAGCCGAGGCACCTCGGTATGTTCCGGGGCCACAGACCTTGGGAGTACGGTAAGAGTTGTTCGCTGTTCCCATTTGGTACAGTCGGCCAGCTGGCTCCTAAACTGGTCGAGGTACGGAGAAGGGAATGCTGCGTCCCCACAGGGGACAAGTACCCAATGCCCGACCTACCTGATACAGGTTTTTATAGGGTTTTCCCTCCACTACTTTTAGGCGAATGCTGGGTAGGATCCTTAAACTATAGCCCGGAGGCCCTAGTAAACTCTTGGCTACCTTCCTATACCCTTCCGCACCCCCCATTTCAAATCCCTTCCTATGCTATTAAAGGGGAGTTGCCACCATGTGGATTACCCTCATGTAGCCTGTTACCCTAACGAAAAAAAAAATGTTTGAACAAAGATTAGGAAGCCTACGAGAGAATTCTGCCCCAGGTAAACCTTCCCAATGAGCTCTGGCGAAGGCTACCTTTGGGGATGCCTTCACATCTCTCTGGTTTTTTTGAACTAAGGTTCCCACATTCCAAGGCACCTAGGCCTGTTTTGAGAGGTGTATGTTCCGAAGTTACAGACCTTGGGTAAACGGTAAGAGTTGTTCGCTGTTCCTATTGGAATAGTCGGCCAGCTGCCTCCTAAACCGGTCAAGGCACGGAGAGGGGAAAGCTCCGACCCCACAGCTAAACCCTCTCCCGCCATCGGAAGGGCGTGGGACAAGTACCAAATTCCCGACCTACTTGGTGCAGGTTTGTCTAGGGTTTTCCTTGCATCACTTTAAGGCGAATTGCCGGGTAGGATCCTTAAACTGTAGCCCGGAAGCCCTAGTAAACTCTTGGCTACCTTCCTATACCCTTCCGCACCCCCCCCCTTTCAAATACCTTCCTATGCTATTAAAGTGGAGTTGCCACCATGTGGATTACCTTCATGTAGCCTGTTACGTAAAAAAAAACTACTACTAGAAAGTTTGGAAATCAGTGTAAAACGCGTTTTACTCAGTGCAGGAGTCTCTTGATCGTTCCCCTAATAAATAATTTTTTTGTTTACACTGCAAAAGTGTTGAACGTGCTGCTGTCTAAACTACTTATTTCATAATTGCTACTATCTGCTTGATATTTCCTGCTCTTTTTTTCTTTCATGTGAGGCCTGGAGTTTCTAGGAAAGGACAGTGAGTGATTTGTCTGTCGTTTGTTTTTGTGCTTCTTCCCTGTGCTCATTCTCGTGTAATGTGTAATTCCATATTTTATAATTTGTGATATTTAATTCTCCTAATGTTACCTAGAGCGTATTTAATTTGTTTTTATATTGTAACTATTATAGTAACCTTGAATATTTTATTATTATTATTACTGTAAAGTACTATTAGTTATGTTGGACATGGAAATTGGTGTTCCCGGTTTCATTTACGTTCATGTTAAAACTAATTATTAATTGTGACTTCTAGTAATTATATTGTAATTTTATGGAATGACGTAACCTATTTCTTAATTCTAGGACTAGCGGAATAAATACATAAAATTAAAAACTAATGTAATCTGAAAAATATGTTTAGGAAAGAAGAAATTATTTTAATAAAATATTTTTTTAAAATAATTCTCTTTTAAGGTCGATTGATACATGCAGAAAGTATCAAGTAGTTACTAATAGTTTTATAAACAATCTCGCTTGAAACTCTAAACGTAATCACCTAATTGATTGGTGCGCGTTCAAATTCATTATTTATGTGAAATAATCCCAAGTTAAAGGTTGATTTGAGTATAAATGGCAGGATTAGACATGTTATTGAAAATTCCTTAATAGATTCACCTTGCGGATCTGTCAGTAACCGAGTCATTACGTGCGTTGCGAACCGTCCCAACGCTACCTCACAGGCTATCAAATTTGCGTGTATATGTCCTTCCACTTGAGATCCTGGATAAACCGAGCCGCTCGGTGAGACCTGAAACCTTCGGATAAGAGTCTCAATTACAGGCAGTCAGGCTTTGTGCAGAGACGTTTAATTATGTGTCTCTTCAACGGGAAGTGAAGGCTTTAACCAAAGCAGAGCACGTCATCATAAGCACTCCTCTTCCTCAGACGGGAAACATTTATTAGTGCCTAGTCCTGTTCTAAAGCGAGTGTACTTGGCTGTTAATTGAATCTTTATAAATGTAAAAAATTATCGCTAGAATAAAAATTCAACAGATCTATTTAGGAACTTTATTTACATAACAAAATTGAGTATTCAAAGCAAATGCATATAAAAATGATTTTTTTTGTAACCGCTAACCTCAGACTCCGCATTTAAGTACTTTTTACTTCAAGCATTTCTGTTTGTTGATCCTTTTGAAGTATTTATTTCAGATCCGTGTCATTTCGTAACCAGTAATTTCTTCTCTTTAAACAAATATTAGTACGATAATAAACGCTGATATAATAATTAAATTTTAAAACACACTATTTAATTGTACATGCTGTCGAAAAATTGATATTGCCGGTAAACTGCACGAAAAAATTGTAATAAGAAGTGTTCACAACAAATTTTTTGGCGCTAAGATGTTACAATAATTTGGCAAGTTGTTTGTTTTTATTTAATTTTTTTTGTTTACTTTACACAAATAATCTCCGAATTTAACAACCTGTAAAATATCCTCTATAGGAAGAAAACCTGAAGAGGGTACGAATATGTATCGAAATGTATTTTATTTTTAAATTAAATAAATAAAGTGTCTGTAAAAAAGTCAAAAACTGGTTTACCTAAAATAATTGTATTTAGAAAAAATTCAGCACAATTCAAACCAAATTATTAGTGTTTTACCGAATTTATTTTTGAAGGATATTTCGGTTAACCTTCTAAGTTAATTTGGACAATGTTTTTTATGTAACTGTTCCAGATACTTAGAGGAAGGAAAAAATTAATAATAAAGGTGTGTACAAAATAATCAAAACTACATCTCACGATGATAAATCTTAAAAAGGAATTAATTTGAAGATTCAATAGTTTATTTTCTGGTTCTACGTATAAATTCTAACCAAAGAGGAATATGTTTATAGTTTCTTAAGCGAAAGGTCTTTCAAAAATAAATGAAGTAAAATAGTACAAAATGAGTTTTATTTGTACGACTTTTTTTTTTTTTTTAAAAAAAAACTGTATTACATAAATATTATTCATATTCTGAAGTCTAACATCAAATTAAAAATGCTTGATGTTTTATGAGCTATCAAAGATAAAAATACATATACTTTACCCTTGAATAATAATAAAAAATTAAGGTGCTTCAAATGTAAACAATTCACAAATATTAGAATAATATACAATTTTTATTGACCGGAACCTCTAATGTCGAAATTTGAAACCTCGAATGCAAATTGGCGAGTCGATAACAGTAATTAAGCTGTGACGGTATTGCTGAATGTTTAACGAATATAGAAGAGACAACTGAATATTAAATTTACAATCATGGGCACACCATACTTCTCTTAAATACATTCTTAAAACTACCAACGATTGCCAAATCAAATAGCGTAAGGACATCTCGCAAATCTAAACAATTTACTTCAGTTAATGATATTACATATCCGATAAATTTTGGTTGATTTCTTCGATCAACAGCAATGTTTCTCGCAACAACGTAAAAAAGTCTTATAACTAACTACATTTGAATAAAATTTACCTCCTAAAGTAAGCGTGTTTACCGACCATTGTGTCAGCTTTATTATCCTTGACACGGAACGACGTCATGACAAGGTAACTTGGATTCTTCCGTCAGAATTTCGTGACCTTCCGCGTTAAGTCATGGTTCGAAGCTTTCCAAGACGAGTAAAATTTGCGTATGAATGAAAGCTCATCGCAGTTGTAATATTATTTCCGCTCAGAAGTGTTTTAAAATATAATCTATGTTAAATAAACTTCATAACAGTTCAGCTCTATTCGGCTGTAGTTTGAGCGAACAGACGGGCAAGTGAAAGAGCAAAGCGGATAATCAATCCA
Organism: Zhengitettix transpicula; assembly: GCA_037074705.1. Classification (NCBI taxonomy): domain Eukaryota; kingdom Metazoa; phylum Arthropoda; class Insecta; order Orthoptera; family Tetrigidae; genus Zhengitettix; species Zhengitettix transpicula. The sequence continues at coordinate 115,477,878 of CM073592.1, read as the reverse complement.
GGGGATAACGAAAAAACACTTGAGAGTCTTCGATTCATTCAAGAGAGGAAAATTCTAACAGGTAGAGAAAGGTAGGTGGCTACTGTCTATATAAGAATACTTATTTTGCTTCCGGATTAAACCGGCAACATTCTTCTTAACACTATATTTCAAATTCTTTTCATTTTCAATTTTACGGACTGTTTATGTTACCCTAGTCTGTATTTACAGTTTCATAAACCTCTCGCGTGAGCCTAATTCATTGTTGGAAACATTAAGCACACACTCTAAACTAGCTAATAATTATAATTGAAATAGACCGTATTCATTGCCAGAACTTGATCACTTTTCATTAGCAAATATTATTTAATAATTAGAATTTGGTCAAATTAATTCCTATTGAGTTACGTCAGATAAATTAAATATATTCTCTCAGTTATATGTTCCCACAAGCCGAGGCACCTCGGCCTGTTTTGAGAGGTTATGTTTCGGGGTCACAGACCTTGGGCATACGTGACAGTTGTTCCCATTGGAACAGTCGGCCAGCTGCCTCCTAAACTGGTCTAGGCACGGACAAGGGAATGCTGCGTCCCCACAGAAAACCCCTCTCCCGCCATCGGAATGGCGTGGGACGAGTACCCAATGTCTGACCTACCTGATGCAAGTTTTATAGGGGTTGTCCTGCATCACTCTCAGGCGAATGCCGGGTAGGATCCTAAAACCATGGCCCGGGGGCCCTAGTTAACCCTTGGCTACCTTCCTCGACCATTCCGCATCCTCCCTTTTAAATACCTTCGTATGCTATTAATGGGGAGTTGCAACCATGTTGATTACCATCATGTAGTCATTTAACCCCCCCCCCAAAAAAAAACTGTCAACGAATATAATTCGATGTAATGGTAAATAAGTTGATGTGAAACAAAACTATAAAATAAAATGGCAAAAACGTATACTTGGGTTTGCAACTATATACGTTATAACTAATAAGCTTTAAACATGGTAACTTAAAACTCCAGATGTTATCCCTCGCTTCGGCGAACATTACTACATTCAGTCATCTTCTTCCTCTCTAGAGTTCTATAATAGTTAACTACTTGCCACACTAACCTCTTTATTACGCCTCTCTATACTATTTTAAATTTCTGCAATTTCTTTACTCTGTTTATCGGCATTTATCAGTCCATCATTATTATTCCAATATTCTATGTCTTTCTCGGTGGATATCGCGACTCGTCTACCTGGCTGACCAATCATTCCGTTCCGCAGTTACCGCCCGGAAGTACAGATATTGAAGTTTATCATTCTATAAGAATATTGGGGTCAGTCAAGAATACCTGATTAGTACTTGCAATAAATACATAGTCAGTCAAGCTTATCATACTGAAATAGTAGGGGAAAGTCGAGACCACTCGACACTGATTTAATTATCTGGAATGTTGATGTACATCCGGTGATTTAAAGAGATTGGTGCGAGGTAGCGTTGGACTAATCATGTAAGGAAATATAGAAACTAATTCACATTGAACTAATCTAATGTGTCGTTTTTTGTCCAGATTGAACTTTATCAACATAATCGTATTTATTTTTGCTTAATAGATTTCACTATAAACCACCTTCACGTATACTGATCACATTTGAGATGTTTTCAGATAATGCCTCTGAGTGCAAGGCCGTAGTAAACTTTTACATCCGAAGACGGAAGTTAATTGTTAAAGGTAAACTTCCGCTAAATTTCCGAACCGAAAAGTTTCAGAAAGGAGCGAGATTAATCGTACCTTTATTCTATAGCAATTTCCGCTGAGAACAAATTAGCCCGCAAGGTATCGAAAGAGTACAAGAGACCTTGTTCCACGATAGATTCTATATTAATATTTTGTGAGTCATACAGAAGGTTATTTTCGCATCGTTATAGAAAAGCAAAAATAACTTCGCAGTTGTTTTTTTTTAATATCAATTCACTTTCACATCGTTAACTACAAATGTTAGTAATTTATGTGAGTAGCGCGGCGATCGTTATATCATTACAGTTCCTATTTCATCCGCCAGAGTCGTTAGCGAACGCGTTACCACGTCGCCATCTGTGAGGCCTTTCGGGAATTACAAGTGCGGAAAATATGTCGTTAACTTTTTCGACACTTAACCGCCACGCACATCGACAACGTCCACAATCCATCGACGGGAGAAGTACCACCGTTATTCAAATTCCGTGAACCGAAAAACGGTAAAATTTCAATTAAACCCACGCACGAAAAGTAACTGTAATTTATTTTTAGTGTTAAAATAGTGTTCGCAACGTCAGTTACAGCGTATTGAAACAAGCCATAAAATGTTCCTTTAATGACGATAATAACAGAATTTATTATTATTTGCATGGACGGAAATAAAATGATTTTTTTTCTGGTACATTACTGAAATATTCCTTACAAAGTCCAAAAAAATACAATATGAGTACTTTTAAAATTGCCAAGTGCAAAGTACAGAGAAATTAAAAGGGAAGGCATGCGAAAATGTGAATTGAGGGAAACGGAAAATGTAGAAGTAAATAGCATTTGTAATATCGATTTTTTGAGATGGGAGAACCTCCGGCCATTATCAGTATTTGTGATGAAAATAATTGGTTAGTTGAAGAAACGTTCACTTCAGAATTTGGTAATTATTGAATTAACAAATTATGATTGGATCGCAAAAGCTGTTATAAATCGTTTCATGAGAAATGGACAGTTAGAAATGATAGTTGCACTACTGTATTCTGTGGTATGCAAAGTGAATAAGTGGTAACAATATTAAATGAAATTTCCGCAGTCTTGATTCAGGTGAGTGTCGGCAGAACGATTAGCGGCAGAATGCGCTGAAAGGATTAGTGGAGTAAGCCTGTAGTCTAGACTCTTAAGATACAGGGAAACAGCTCCACTGCAATGTTCACAAGAGCGGGGGAAAGAATGCAAAATTATAAATTAAGACCTGGGTGAGAGACTAGATTCTAGAATGGAAATAGAGGAGAGAGCTACAACTTTCTGGCGTGTCTAAATTTGATACAATCGCCAGGCATAACCCTTTTCAGTCATTCATTATTATCAAGTCAGTTTAGAACGGTGTTTCCACGTCCTCACATGGGGGCAATTTGATTGATCAGGGCCGCAATTCGAAAATGAGGTCCACTAGAGTTTAATTATTGGAACCGTAATTTGAAACAAGCATTTGGTAAGTTTTGAATAATCATTATTGAAGAACTGAGACAGACAAGTTGTAATCAGGCTTCTTTAGGGAATAATTCAATTTATGAGTATAAAAACATATTACATAGGAGGCATTAGAAAGGCTTGGTGGGGGTCGAGAAACAATGATTTACAAAATTCAAAATTCAGATTTAATCTCAGATGGAAATTGTTCATTCAGAGAGACATTCTCATTCAGATTCACTTTCAAGCAGATTTCAGTTAGAGTCTGCAGTTATAAATGCAACTCTCTAACTTACGGGATCATCAGCAACTGGTTTTCCCTGCATTTCTTTAGGCGAATGCCGGGTATGATCCTTAAAATATAGCCCGGGGGCCCTTGTTAACCCTTGGCTACTTTCCTCTACCCTTCCGCATCCCCCCTTTCAAATCCCTTCCTATGCTATTAAAGGGGAGTTGCCCAAAGTGGATTACCCTCATGTAGCCTGTTGCCCTAAAAAAAAGCGACCTACCTGATGCAGGTTTTTCTAGGGTTTTCCCTGCATCACTTTTAGGCGAATTGCCGGGTAGAATCCTTAAACCATAGACCGGAGGCCCTAGTTAACCCTTGGCTACCTTCCTCTACCCTTCCGCTTCCCCCCTTTCAGATCCCTTCCTATGCTATTAAACGGGTGTTGCCACCCTAAAAAAATACTTCTATGTGACTCTCGCAGGTGAACCTTCCCAGAGAGCTCTGGCGGAGGCTACCTTTGGGGATGCTTTCACATCTCTCTGTTTTTTTTTAACTAAGGTTCCCACATGCCGCGACACCTCGGCCTGTTTTGAGAGGTATATGTTCCGGGATCGCAGACCTTGGGCATACAGTAAGAGTTGTCCGCTATTCCTATTGGAACAGTCGGCCAGCTGCCTCCTAAACTGGTCACGGCACGGCGAGGGGAAAGCTGCGACCCCACAGCTAACCCCTCTCCCGCCACCGGAAGGGCGTGGGACAAGTACCAAATGCACGACCTACCTGACGCATGTTTTTCTAGGGGTTTCCCTGCATCACTTTTAGGCCAATTTCCAGGTAGGATCCTTAAACCATAGCCCGGGGGCCCTAGTTAACCCTTGGCTACCTTCCTCTACCCTTCCACGTCCCTCCTTCCACTCCCTTTCCTAAGCTATAAGAGGGGAGTTGCCACTATGTGGATTACCCTATACATAGCCTGGCTACACGTTCTTCTTCTTCTTCTTCTTCTTCTTCTTCTTCGAACACCAGAAAAGGGGCGAGATGCAACAGAGTGCACCGAAAATCCAGGATCCAGCAGCTGTCGCGATAGAACAGTGCTTGGATTAAGTCTGGACAAATTCTTCTTTCGATGCTACAAAGTCCATTTCTATGTCGCCTGTCGTATTGCGAGGACCATATATGTCCCTCAGCCAACCAAGACATGAATTAAAACTAGCTCCACAATATACTATTTGATTTCAATTATTTTCTTATGTGTATTGATTGTAATTATTCAAAAGTACTAAATGTAAACTTTATAAAGAGGATCTAATATCAATATTTGTTAGATTTATGTTATTGAGTATCTGACTACATGAGAGTAATCCGCGTGGTAGAAACTTCCATTTAATACCATAGAAAGTGATTTGAAAGGGGGGATGCGAAAGGGTAGATCAAGGTAGTCCCGGGGCTATAGTTTCTGGATCATACCCGACATTCACCGAAAGGTGAAGCAGAAAGCAGCATTTCCTTCTCCTTGCCTCGACCAGTATAGTTCTAATAGGAACAGCATACAACACTTACCGTGTGCCCAAGGTCTGAGACCCCGGAACAACACAGGCCGAAGTGCCTCGGCTTGTGGAAACTTTGTTTAAAAGCAGAGGGAGAGAGAGAAGAAGGCATCCCCATAGGTAGCCCTATCCTTCTCTCCAGAAAGTTTCCACCAGCGAGAGCAGAGACTGGATTTCACAGCCTACAATTGACAAACGAAATACAAAGTTCGTTTCCGTAGCATTTTTATGTATTTGAGATTGAACACAAAAAAGATTTTTATTGCTTGAAAAGAAGCCATTAGACTGAACAGAGGTAGGAAACAGGTTTGACTAAATGACGAAGCAAAACGTAGGAAATCGTGAAGAACTACTCAGCACACAATTACAAACACCTTACAAATAACTCGATGAAAGCACTGAACACACAATATGATTTTCATACATTGTTGGTATATTTGTAAGTTTTAAAACAAACACTTAGAACTCAATATATTAAAATAATCTGTGCAGGTTAAGTTTAAAATATTTGGTAATGTAAGGTGTTAATTTCATACCCGCCAGTTACTTAGGCAACAGTTTTAGCAGACATGTAGCTCATAATACAAGGTTAGCATGTAGTGTACTGTAGATATAAAATAAATTATCTGCAAGCCGACCCTTCCTCATTTAGCGTTTGGCATAAAAAATTTGTCTACGGTGTCTACTACTGTTGGGATTGATTTTACAGATGGTCGATGGCAATACATGATAGCCTCAAAGTAATTAATCGCTTAAGGGGAAAAAACCATCAGCCGATTCTCCGTAAAAAGAAAAAAAATCCCTGTCTAAGCAGCTAAAAATGAGGTTTGGGATAGATCGCTGTTTTGTGTACAGATGGTTTTATATTGCTAAAACTCTACACAATCACAGTAAAATGCTTAGTCAAAATCGATTCGACCGTTTTCCTGTGGAAAGGGAACAAAATTAAAGTTTTGGAACGTCCGCCATTTTCCTTCGGATGGCAGTTTGACGTCACTACGAAACTTATTACATCTGTGTATAACAAAAATGTAAATTTTTAAAAATCGACGTGACATTTTTCTTGCAAAAAACGAAATAACCAAGTGTGACAAGGAAGAAATTCAGGTAACGTAAATATAGACTGATATCACTCGATTCTACGCAATAGACACAAAAAGTTTATTTGCTTCATATATAAAAATATATAGGCATTTGGTCTTTGCCAAAGATATATTTTATGGGCTAGTAGTCATTCTCGCAACCCGTAACACTAGGTTGGTATAGTTTAGTTTGTTGTAAACTTAATTGTTAGCTTACTATAAACTTTAATTATTACCCGCTATGATTATTCTCGCCAGTAACGTGAGCAAATGATACTGGCAACTACCTCATCAAGCCAGAGCACTTCATTAACGCCAGACTGCACAGAATTTGATGTAGTAACGCGACAGTGATAAAATCATAATGTCAACCGTTCAGCACGAAACAAATACATCCGGCATTAGAAACGACAGATTGCTGTAACTCAATAACCGTTCGAGTTCAATTTTACGCAGACAGTTTGCCATGTACTCACTATATCTTAAAAATATTAAAATATCACAAAAAATGTAAATTTAAGTGAAATATCTATTCTATAATTCATTTTTTAATATCGACAATATTAAAAATTCAGCGTTGATTTTGATTTAAACGTTTAAATATTAACACTTTTTCATGTCCAACTTTTCTCGTCCATTACTTTGGTACGTAATAATTAATTTCATAACAATTTCGAATTGAATCTCAAAGTTGAAATTTATACGGTTGTTTGATACTATAGAGACCTTAGATCAGTGCAATTTTTAGATTTTTTATCTTGTCCCCAAAACAGAGCATCCTTCTTAAAAGAACAAAGTTGAAGTACTCTCTGTAATTATGAAATATTATAAGTCTTTATCCTGTGAATAAGCGACTATTCCAAAATTATAAGAGAACTGCTTTCACCAGCGAAAAATGAAAAATTCAAATTTTTAAAAGGGTAAAATTTGTAAAGGGAAAATCAGTTACCATTGATAGTTTATATATAGTAACTATGCTACGTAAATATACAAAAATATTGAGGTTCTCAAACAACTTCTTTTGGGGGAAATTAGCATACGAAAATTGAATTTAATTAATTTTCTATCCATAAATTTCTGTTACACAGAGGACATGAAGAAATAATATAAGGTAAGTAAATAGAGATTTGCTTTATAGGTAAGAATGTTTATTTGAAAAGAATAAGACAATCGAACGTAATTTAGAAATTCGCAGAAACCTACAAACACAAATCACAGCATGTTGTCTATCACAAAAATTACCGTCATTTCTGAACGGGACACAATAAAAATTAAACAAAATTTGTTTTCAACTACCATAACATAAGGGAATGAACCAACATATTATTAGTTTTCTCCCGGACGACTTGGTATCTACAAGCCAATCACAATTGGAAATATTTTTTTAAGTAGTATTTTATCGCAGAATTTGGTTTCTATTTAAATAAGAATTTTCATGATATTTCTCGGGAAGAACGTAAGAATAACCACACACAGGCGTTTAAAAAATTATAATGAGGAAAATAAGCGAAGAAAAGTGTTATTTTAATAGCATAAAGAAAAGATGTAGGTATGTTCTTGAACCTACAGACAAATGTTAAACGAACTGATTCTAATATTATATAAAAAAAATCTTTGTTTGCGTTGTACATTAATACGAAGGACATCTAGTTAATACAAATGATTTACGTATATGCATGGGGTGAAATTGATGTTTTGTAAAGCTGTTTCTCTATTAGAATAAAATTAGATGTAAAAACTATATTAATTTTTCTTTAACATGCTAGGCAAAGGTTAATCAAGGCTCCCTACTGCTAGAATTGTTTTTTTTCTCCGCTGCTTACGTGAGTTTTAATATTTGAGGAGGAGACAGGGAGGCGGCGAAGGCGCATCTCCATAAAACACGTGCCACACGAGCTCTAATTATTCCCGCGGTTAGCGCGCCCTGTAAAACATCACCCCCTCCTGCTTCCCACTTGAGACTGAAGTGAGAGCGCAATTATGCGCAAGTGTAGCAATTAAAGGGGGCGCTCAGCTGTAAAATCGCGGCCGCAACGGGGCAACTACCAAAAACAGCCGCCGGAATGCAAGAAGATGCGTAACCGTTCCAGTGACTAAGAAACGTGTTTCAGTCGTTGGAGACATCGACCTCTGTATGCAAGTTAATTACCATTTACATCCAGAAAGGTAAAAGAGAAATACAGTACTTATTCAAGTGAGAATATCGACGTTGATGCTTATTTAACGCCATTAGATAACCGTTTACCGCAATAGATTCGATCCCAAACCAGTAAATTCTAAAACCGATCGAATTGGTGAGATCCAAAACGGGGTAGTTAAAGGACAGCAATAAACATGGATTAAAATGATATTATAGTGGGCGGCATATAGGATGGCGCCTCAGTTCAGTGTCCTGAGCAGCTGCTACCCTCTCCCCCGGATTAGTTTCAGTAAAGGGCTAGAGCTTGGCCGCATTAAATATTTTTGGTGTATGTGCTTATTTCGCATTCCGTCTGTCTACGTCACCGGCCATCGTTCGCGACTACTGCTGTAGTGTCCATGAAAGAACCCGTAAAAGGCTATCCAACGCGATACATTACATTGTAAACGACGATTATATTAGCTGACGATAATTATCTATACTATCCATGTTTTTGAAGATATTCTTGTTAAGACACAAATTATTTATCTGGCTCAATTTTTATAATACTTAATTATATATTTTGAATTTATATCAATTTTAGTTTGTAAATTTTTAAGTGGCTATTTAGAAGATAAATTTGAAGAACATCTTTTCCTCAACTGAAATGGCAGCCCATCGTGCATCATTCTTAACAGAACAAAGTTGAAGTATTCTCTGTAATTATGAAATATTATAAGTCTTCATCCTGTAAATAAGTGACTATTCCAAAATTATAAGAGAACTGCATTCATCAGCAATGAGATACATATATTAACTACGATTCCTGTGAGTGAGGCAGGGTTAACCAACACGTTAAGATCCAATTGCTAATAATGTAACAAACATTTGTGGCTTGGCAAATAATTTAGTATAAGCAATTGGTCACTGACAAAACTATTCAAAATTAAAATATAATATGTCTTATTTTAAAAATATAGTAATATGATAAAAGCTAAATAACAGACAAAATTAGGTTATAATATAAATACTAGATTGTATTTGGTTTTTTATTTGATATTTTATCTAATTAAAAAAATTATGAGAGAATATTCTCCCATAAACTATGAAAGTAATAAATAATTAATGGTAGTTATATTTGAAAAAACAAAACACCTGCAAGGAAATCTTTCCAAAAGAATTTAAAAGTATTACTCACAAAATTAATTGAAAACTGATTTATATCTAGAGAATTTGTATGTTAAATCACTTTCAAAACAAATGTATAACTTGCAATCTTCCACATTGTCAATGCACTCGTTACTATCTGTCACATCAGTCATGGAAATTTACTTCAACTCTAAGAAAATGATCAAAACCTATCCTATAGAGAAGTGTATAAAAATTTGTTTAAATTTATGAAAGAAAAAATTATCCCTGAGTAATATGTGCACTTAAAAAATCTGTGCCATGTAATAATATATAATTCAAAGTCAATTTATAAGTCACACTATAATAGAACAAGAATCAGGTCCAATAGTTATTTAAATTTTAAAATTAGTAATTTTTCCAAAATCAACCACAAAATTTTAAAGATCTATCTCACAATGTTAGTGAATATATTTTTATATTTAGTTTCCCCAGAAGAAGGACTATCATTTGAAACTAATGTGTTCAGATAACATTTTTACAACCCAAATTGAATTAAATTTATAGATTAAAATCACAATAAATCAATTGGCAGTGAATAGTAAGAATGCAAACTGATATGCAACCATAAAATGTATGGTGAAGAGTTTTGTGTACAAGTCTTGTCTCGAATAATTTATATTAATATATGTATTATTAATAATTCATATAAAATCCTCAGTTGCATCTATAATAACAAAACTTAATTGTAGTACAGTAAACATTGGATTTATGATCATATTCCACTAAACCAAATATCATGTAATTAAGAACAAAGTACCAAAATGTTGTGATTTAATTAAATCACGGGGCTCCCTGTCTAGTTATTGAAGCAATTAATTCAAACTTTAAAATTCCAATCTATTTCACTTTGACAACAAATATTACAATCAATTAGCAAATTCTTTCTATTTGATTCTCTCAATTCATTTTAAATGTATTTCCACATTTGCTAGATGCATTGAATAGTTTTTTTTTAAAAATTCAAATTTAATCACTTATAGAATCAAGATAGAATACTTGTACAATGAATCATTTTGGCAGATGAGTTATAATTATACACATGTAGCCTTTAATTATTATTCAAATTCATTTTTTTACTATGCTTTCCAAAGGATGATTTTTATAATAGTTTTTTTAATGATTTTTTTTCAATGTTTGATTGAATGCACTGTAATGAAAGTTTCTGGACAATAATAATTACGGTAGCTTATTATAAATCTATCATTATTTTTTGTTGTACTTTGTATATCTCTTCTCAATTTAATATCATTTTTTGTAGAATCAAACCATGTAGCACAAAAAAACTTGTTATTAAAGTTTGTAAAAATTAAGGAAAATTGAAATAATCTAAGTACTAGGAAAACTTCAATGATTACTGTATAAAAACATTTGCAATATCTCATTTAAGAAATGAGAATCCTAATATGTGAAGGTGAAAATGATGGAATTAACTGAATAGTGAAAGCAGTGATGTGAATCACAGGAATTGGTTGAGGAAGAAGTTAAAACTTAAGAAGCGTCATTCTAATTAAGTGTTGGAAATATGTCATTCAATGCCAACAAAAATGCAATTGAATAATAATAATTGTTACTACTATCGCTACAAGACGATGGCAGTGAATCAAAACATTTTACTCAGTTAGAAGCCCAAGAAGACATTATTCAATTGTTACTCTGTTTCAAAGAATATACGATAAATGTTGTGAGAAGGTATTGGTCCAATTTTAAAAACTATTGCCAACATTTTGCCGGTCTGCTGTGGTGTAGTGGCCAGCGTCACTGCCTCGCATCACAGAGGTCCCAGGTTTGAATCCTGGCATGGGCATGGATGTTTGTGTTCGTCCTGGTCAAGAAAACTGGGGTTAAGACTGTGGGAGAATCGACACTCTGACCAGGTGTCACTCCTAAATCCAGAATGTGTCATGTAAGATGACAGTCTGGCAGCCGTCTCAGTAAGCCAAGGGCCTTCATGGGCTGTCGAGCCAAGGAGTTAGTTATTGCCAACATTTTACTCATACGATATTTAGCTTATTCTTCAAGATCAGTATAAATGGAACAATGATTATGTTATAATTAATAGAAAATTTTAATACTTGCGGACTTACCGAGATACATCTTCTTCACTAACAGCTCGTGGGGTAGAAGGCTGAATGGTCATTGGTGCATTCAATGAGTCTGAGTATGGCATCTGGGATTCCATTGTTGCTGTAATACAAAAACAATGTGATAGAATGTGGACTATTTAATAATATAATTTTATTAATTTAATATATTTAAGTGCTCTATGGTGTTATAGCATACTATAGAAAGTATTTATTCAATGAGAATTACTTTCTTTCTGTTCATTTCATTAGTGTGTAGTTAGCTATTGGTGTTCCAGAATAATTTTGCAGTTCATATGCTTCAACCAAATTAATTACATTGTGTGCTTATCTACTTACAATTTTTAAGCATTTGTACAGATATTTACTATATAATCCATATTAAATGATTTGTACAATTTTAATAATATATTATTTTCAGAACAAATTACAAATAATTATAATTATGTCTACAATATACTTTGTGAAAACATTGAGGTGCTTATGATGTTCTTACAATACTCAAGTTGTGAATATTAGTTAGCATTATTTTAATTTACTAATATATCCCTGAATTGACAAAATTGTGTTCAACTGTTACTACCTAAAATTTGAAAAGTATGAATAGATTTTACACAGGTATATTTCAATACAATGTAACCAATTCAGAACTATATAAAATGTTGGTCATTCAGAGTTTAATTGATGAATACAGAATTTTCATTCAAATACAAAATTTAGAGTTCAAATGATACTGGAACTAAAAAGGCAAGAGCATATTTCATTGTCTCAAAATATACTATTTCAATACTCTTAATTTCGTATTATGAAGAAGAAAAGTATGATTGCTTTCAGCAAAATATATTCCTCAATTTTTCAAATTAAACCTTTTAGTAAAACTCAATTTGCTTTTCAGAATAATGTAGGAACATTTTTATTTAATATATGGTAATAAAGTTCTATCCACTAAGCATTAAAGAGTCCCTTTTACACAATGATTATTACTTTTTACTTCTATTTAAACATATCTTGATTTTAATATTCAAAACAACAAAACAATATAATATGTTATAGTTATTTTAATGAGTATCCCATGATAATTAAGATAAATTGATTCCATTAAATCAATGTTTTGTATTTATTAATTATGAAATCCCAATATTTACAGCAAGCATATTGATGTGTTTGCTGATGATAGTTTTTACACTTACGAGGAGGTGGTGTGTTAGAAACATCTGGTGGTGGAGGAAGGAAAGCAGATTCTGGTTTTGCAACCAGAAGTACGACACGGTCCTGTGTAGCTTTCAATGTAGCCACTGCTTCTTCGTGTGTAACATTTTCTAGATTCTTTTCACCATGCTGCAACCAAAATTGATTGTTAACTAAGATTAAACCTTTTATTGTTTAAAAAATTCCAGTTTATCAGATTCATGTTACTAAAGGTTGAACTGTAACATAAATACTAACAATTTCATTTAACAGAAATAAATATACTAAACTGAATAATTCATATTTGACCTGAAATATGTTTTTGATCTAATGAACTGAACATTTCAGCACAAGTTTGTCTCGTGATGTATTTTGGTGCAATTGTATTTCAAATATTTCATTGTTTTTTATAGTCTGTTATGAAAAGATAATTTACAGATCATGAAATATATAAACTATAAGCATAAAAATAAAATCAATTTTGCATAATCTATGGAATTAGTTAGAAAACATGTAGAAGATTAATGGTTTCAATTCAACAGTGAACAATTGGGATATGATTTTTAGTCACTTTAACCCTAACGAATAGTTTACATACTCTTCTTTTATAGTCAATATTTTCATAAAAGTTATTTGATACTCGTGATTGGTGGAACTTACAGGTGTGTTGCGGACCGCCACCAACTTATCGCCCACCAGCAGGCGTCCATCAACTTGTGCTGCACCTCCATCCATAATTTTGGTTACATAAATGCCATTGTCACCTGGGATGTGCTGATTACCAATTCCACCAGCAATGCTGAAGCCCAGTCCCTTTGTTCCTTTTAATAACTCTATTTCTAACAGCCTCATATTTCCAGGACTGCGCCTTCTCCGTACATACTGAAAGTTAATGAATGTAAGATTTCATTATATTGATTTGATGTCAAACAGCTTTAACTAAGAATACAAAATTTAATACTTTTGAAGTGCAAACTTACAATGAAACAAACCTTTTTTTTATCAAATATGGTTTAATATAGTTATAATGAATTCATGGTCAGTTTCACATATCCCTCATGTCATATTTATTTAACATCAATTCCATAGTATTATTCGAGGAAAAAGTATGAGCATTAATTGTGGAAAGTAGTGTCCCAGAATGTAGTTACAGACAGGTTGTCTCAAATCAGTAAGGATAGTTTTGTACCATGATTTATATTCTGTATTATTTATCTTCAGTAATGATTGTTCCATCAATACATTCAAATCATGTTTTCGTGAAAAGATGATTTTCCAAGGAATGGAAAATTTTGAGAAAAATATGAAAGAGTGACAGAATTTAGTGAATAGAGACTATTGAGTATGAATCATAATAATGTCTTTTAGCCTTATTTCTGGAAATGAATACATGTCTATTACCATAAATAATGCTAAAGTAGTTGAAGTATAATGAATAAATCCATGTAGGTGAGAAGAAGAAGATGTAGACAAAAAATCTCCATAATGGCAACTCCCCTTTAATAGCATAGGAAGGGAAAGGGGGGGGTGAGCAGAAGGGTAGATGAAGGTAGCCAAGGGTTAACTAGGGCTGTAGTTCAAGGATCCTACCCGGCATTCGATGAGCAGGACAAACCATAGAAAACCTGCATCACGTAGGTCGGGCATTTGGTACTTGTCCCACGCCTTTCCGATGACGGGAGAGGGGTTTGCTGTCGGGACGCAGCATTCCCTTGCTGTGCCTTGACCAATTTAGGAGGCAGCTGGCCGACTATTCCAATAAGAATAAATTGGTCTAATAATAAATATGTCAAGCGCCTAGGAAAACGATTGCAAAAGAGAAAGTTCGGACAAAAGCGTAACGTAATCGTATAACGTGATGGATTTTTTCATTTACCGGTTTGCTAAATGCATATTTTTTGTAAAACAAATCAAACGTTTCAAACAGTTGGTCTTCAGGTCTAATTCTGAATCTTCAATCCCATTTAAACTAAAACATCAACTCTGTCTACGTTTCGAAAAACTAGTGACAAGGCACACTACATATTACTCTACAAAACGTTGATAAAATTGTTGTGTGTGCACTTACAAGGCGCACGGTATTCCCAGCTCTTTTGAGCGCGTCGACGGCGGCCGCGTGTGGGACGTCGACGACGGAGACGTCGTTGACCTGGAGGATGGTGTCTGCGACGCGCAGCCTGCCATCGGCAGCGGCAGCGCCACCGGGGATGAGCTTGGTGATGTATATGGCGCTGTCATCGCCCACGTGGGGGTTGTCGGTGCCGCCAGCGATGCTGAAACCCAGGCCAGCACCGCCACGCTCCAATACGATCTCCTCGAACTCCCACTCGGCATCGCCATTAACCTGGACGCCAACAGAAATAACGGTGATCAGACTGAACAAACAACCAAATGAGTAAAACAATATCATTTCGGAATATAATGTTCACGTGGAAAATATTTATAATGCAAGAGCACAGAAAATGTATTGGAAAAGCAGCAACACACATCGATTCATAAATAGCAGCCCAAAAATTATGCTTTCTCACATAGAATATTTTGATATGAGTGCCGTTTATCCAACTAGCATGTACCCATAAAACAGGCTCAATGTTTGGTGGGATGACAAAAAACAGATAGATGGCCTATGTATCCACTTGTATTTCGTTTTAGCATCTTTACACAGTTAAGCTTTGTGCTCTAACAAGATAAAATGGTTTCTAACAAATAAACAACAGACAATTTGAAGTCAGAAAAAATATATTTATTTATAGAAAATTCTACTCCGTATGTCGCTAAATTTGCAACCTCTGCAGGTATGACGTTGAACACTACAAAACGAAACCAAACAAATACAGTGATTAAAATAAAAATTTTAAGTAACATTTGGCACATAACAAACCATATCAATTTTGGTGGACTTAAAGATTTTGACTGCCGTGGCTGAAATACACAATTTAAAACAAGAACGACCAGATACATTGTTGAGTGCGGTTTACAATAGAAACAATTTAGAATTTAAAATTATAATTATATATAAATTAAATATTACAAAAGGAAAGTGTCATAAATTTTGTTCAAATTTGGTTTCGCCATCCTTAATAAGCACGAGTTTACATAAACATAGAGAATTCTAGAGGTTCAGTAGCTAGGAGGGAAATAAAAGAAGCATATGTACCATCGTATAGATATCATACCAGTTTTCCTTTCCATCAGAAACTACGTCTTGCTCGCTTACTCAAGCAAGGTTAGTGTAGAGATTTGAATCAACTTATTTGCAAAATGATGCACACACACACACTTTCTGACTTTTAAACCAACTAAAGTACTGCCCAAATCCCCCGATAAAGATTAGACTGAAATGAAATGTAGACCCACAGCGATGATACACTGTCTCGACATCACAAAGATCAAAGATGATTGTAAGAGGTTGACTTTCGCAAGGCTATAGATGCAACCATATAACAATAAAATATTGGGTCAGTGCATAAGTCCGTGATGTTCTTCATTAGATTGGCATCACTGCACTGTGAATCCTTTGTTTTTCGTTATTCAATTAGTTTTGTTCTGTTTGGTGTTTGATTGTTTCGAACAGGAGGTTGTATGTTATTAACAGCTCGTTTTGTCCATTTTCAAGGGTACTCTATATGGATTGTCAAGTAGAGAAAAATGAACACTTCCGAAACAGTTTACTCTTCGAGTTTAATGGAGGATCCAGAGCCGCAGAAACCACGAGAAGAATTTGTGGTGAGCACTGGGTGAGTATGACCCAGAAATGTTTTCGCGTTTCCGAGAAGGAAAATTAGATTTGTGTGATGAAACACGTTATGCAAGACCTCTTTTTTTGACAAAAACCTTCTAAATCAGTTGGCTCACAAAAATCCTCGCTAAACATCGAAGGAATTGTCACATATTAAGGAATGCGATCACATAATCATTGTACGCCATTTGCATTAATTGGGTACACGGGTACCACATGTGTTAAGTGACGACCAAAAATAAGCGAAAACCTTGTTCGTCTTTGCGGCCCGTTACGGTTTCGCTTGTCATAGGCATAAACAATTCCTTGGGAACATTGTTACAGGTGACTAGAAACGGTTGCCTGTATGTGAACTTCAAGAAGAGGATACAATTGCTCGGCTCATCTAAAAAATCAACTCCACGTGTGAAGAAAGGTGCTCAGAAAATTATGTTGAGCCTGGTGGAACCAAACTGGCATTCTTCACCATGAATTGCTGCCAAGAAATGGAACGATAACAGCTGCTGCGCGTACTGAACAGACCACTCGCTGTTGGCATTGAAAACAAAACAACTGGTAAACCTGTGTTGTTACTCCATGATACTGCATGGTCACAATCAACTCAGATGCGTTTGCTGAACTTGGTTGGGGACTACTTCCTCATCTTCCGCATTCACCAGATTTAGCCCCTTCAGATCATAATATTTTCTGGTATCCCTCATTCAGTGACAAAGATTTCATGTTGAAGAATCTTATGAACTGCCTTAGAAGATTTATCAAACGCGAAACCACAACAGTTCTATAGGAGGGAAATAGAACACATCCTGAACGATGACGGGCGGTCATTGACAAATATGGTGATTACATCTCTGAGTGAATGTGTGACTGATTTACGATTTCTGTATCAGTAATATAATGTATTTTATACTAATAAAACGGCACGGACTTTTTAACCGATCCTATACGTTTCTATTGCTCAAGGTACAGATAACAATATATATTGTGGTATACGATTTCATATAATAATAACAAGAATAACAGCTCTCGGATATTTCCTACTGTATATTATTTACTGAATGGCTTATCGGAAAATGCTAAGCTTACGATACTACAGCAGTAAACTGGAGGGGACGGGAATATGAATAGTTGTTGTAGTGTGCTGCAGCTAACAGGCCAGTCGTGGATAAATTGGGTGTAATAAATTCACAATGTTGGTTCCCTATCCGTCAAATAATGAAAAAATAGTTTTTCGTTTCTTTGTATCAACTCATATAATGAAGTTATTCAGAAATACATTGCTTTTCATATATATATATATATATATATAATACTAATTAAGGAGGCCATTAATGACTTTAATTAGATAAATTGTTTAGCGGCACCGATCTCAAAAACGACAATGGAAAACATAGACTAGCTTTGTTGTGAACTGCGCGCATTGTACGGAAGGTCAGTTGGTTGCAGTCTGGCGAATCTTATGGTCGAGAGAGGGAGCAGAATTTAAGAGTACGAACAGCGTGGTCCATGCATAGAAATTCAACTGAGAGACTTATATGTTTTAAAAATCTAAGTAAAAAGGTCTGAACGGACAGACAAGTTATAAAAAACCTGCAAAGCTGAAACAAAAAGTTTAGCGCCACGTTCAGATACATAGGCGTTTCGAAATAACATTTTCCGCAGAAAGGCATTGAAATAATACGTCCGACTGTTGACTGGAGGAATAATACAAAAACTACAACCGTATGCTTTGATCAAGTGTAGAATCAGTGATTAATGGCCTTTTTAGTGAATTGTGTCCCCAAGCTCCAAAAATAAGTCTGGTACCAGCAGGGCAGTTGTAAGTACAAACTAAAAATAATTAAATTCTGTAAACGGTAATTAAGGGTGTAGTCAGATTTCAGTTCTTTTCATTTTATTAGATTTCGTATTCAGTTCGTTTCAATTTGGTTGAATTGTTAATTATTTAATTTATAATTTTGATTGTTCTTACTTATAAAACCCAGTAAAGACCCTGAGAAGAAGAGTTAATAAATTTGATTGTTTGTGAAATATAAAAGATTGTATTTTACTTTGAACGCCACAAATTATAAAATAAAAATATTTGTTTTGTAAATTTTGAATTATTAAATTCGGCGTGCCAACCTAGGGCAAATCATTTGTAAAACTAAATGAATACCTGTTGAAATAATCTTTGGCAAATTAAAAGTTTTTTTTATCTTAATCATTTTGTTATTCATTTCAGTTTAATTAATCATTTACTTTTTAATCATTAATCATTACTCTTGTGTCAATATTTTTATATGATAATATATATATATATATTCTGATTATTTAAGACATCTTATAAATAAATATCAGCCAGTTTGAAGTCAGAAAAAATATATTTAAATTCAAATTGACTATTATTTATTTATAAGTTTAAACACAAATAGCCCTAACGCTTTGCAATTCAGAGAAGTGTTTAATTACACAGATAGAACCATCAAATAAGGCTAAAAGTAGTGGCGGATATGTGGAGACACTTGGGATACCTACTGCAAGCTGTCTTCAAATCTCATGCTGATGCCAATTTTGATCACGATTACGACCCAGGTTGACATTTTATTCTGAGAAGATAGCGGAATACATTTATGGAAGTGTTGATAGGCAAACTGAAGTCTTTACGTTGTTTGGACGTTCTCATTGTTCCTCGCTCTGAAGATTTTAAGGTCAGCCTATACAATCCTTCTAAAGATGTTGTAAAACTATTTAAATTCGTAGAGGGTGTTAAATATTATCGAAATTCTAATGGTGAACAAGAATTTTCTATTAAGTGAATGTTGGAGCATAGATTGACTATTTTGTGACTTTGACAACTTAATAATGGTTACCTCTGAATTTGGAGAGGAATCTCAGTATTCAATTTTAATACAGATGTTTTTAAAACGTTACATCATTTGTGCAAAACTAAAGCTATGAATAAAAGAGGAAGACAGATAAAACAAATGTACTCAAAAAACTGTTTAAAGGACAATAAGCCAAATAAATTATGCAATTGGTCTGTACCATGTTTCATGTCATTTATCCTTAAAAGCTTTACAACATATTGAATGTCAATAGAGGTTTATTTTTAAGTCATTTGGACGACATACAATAATGATTCAATACTAGCAGACGACAGGGAACGCCCACCAGGACTGTATAAAACATGGCGGCTGAGTTTTCAATTTGCTTCAAACATGGCGTCGCCTTGTCCAATAGTGGTTGTCGCACGTGAGGAAAAGCCATTGTTGGCCACTATTGCAATCGGTAACAAAGCACTGTTTAAAGTACTTTTGCAATAAGAAAAATACAATAGAAACCAGCAGAGCGTATTTTGACTTTGCATTAATTCTACGAAAGCTAGCTGAATAGTTGCATATGCATTACTAAATTACATCAAAATACATTTAAACTCCAAGTGAGTTGTACGTAATGGGGAAAGTAAGGTATTGAATGCACTTCTGTTCTCCTGGTTTTACTTTTCTTCCATCTCCCACGAAGATGCTTCTCTTGCCGGTTTCAACACTTCATCAGAAGTTTAAATTATCGAAGTCTTTAATTGTATGCCAATATATTTCACGGCATATAAATAAGATGTTAAATGTGTACGATAATAATATTTTTTGTTTTAAAATTTGTTGACAATGGTGGATTTAATATTTGGTTAATGTTGATCGGCTGCTAAATGTCACGTATAAAATTCTGTCAGGGGATATTTTCAATAGGTTGGTGAAATATACCGAAGAAATTATAGCTGACTATAATATGGTGCTTTTAGACCCAATTTATACTCTACGACAAATTAATGAAAAGGCTTGTGAATATAATATTGATATACATAATTTATTTATTGATCTACAACAAGCCTTTGGTAGTCTAAACAGAGAACAAATGTTTAAAGATATGTTGCTCCTGGGGATACCATCCAAATTAGTTAGAATGGTCAGAGCTACCCTGGAAGGATCCAGAGCAATGGTGAGAGTGGACAGTGAACTAACCAAACCGTTTGAAGTAGTAAACGGAGTAAGGCACCTTGCTTTTTAATCTTTCTCTTGAAATGGCTCTAAAAAGGCTTAATATCTCCGGACACATAGGAACAAAAATGGTCCAGATATCTGCATATGCAGATGATATTGATATCATCTCTAGAAATATAGATGAATTAAGACAAACGATGGCCACAATAGATCACTGTCTTAAGGAAAGAGGGCTTATAATTAATTAAAAGAAAACTAAATATATGATGGTTTCAAAGAAAGAATCTAGTACAAATAATATTAAATTAAATGATTATACCTTTGAACGAGTACAGTATTTCACATATTTAGGCTCAAAACTTAACAGTGAAAATAATGTGGGAAGTGAAATAAAACAACGTATCATCAATGGTAACAGAACTTACTACATGTATGGAAAATTAATGAAATCCAAGATGTTAAATAGGGAATTGAAGTTAAAAATTTACAAAACACTTATAAGACCTGTAGTGATATACGGTTGTGAAACGTGGACCCTTAATAATAATGATAAGAATATTTGAACGCAATATACTGAGAAGGATATACGGACCTGTATGTACGAATGGAGAATTAGAACAAACAGAGAACTAGAGCAGCTCATGAATAACGAGGACATTGTTAGGTTTATCAAGAGCAGAAGGTTGGCCTGGATGGGGCACGTACTTAGGATGGATGAAAGCAGGACACCTAGACGGATTATGGACTGGAAGCCAGTTGGACCCCGGACAAGATGGGTAGATGACATCGAGAAGGATATACAAACCATGAAAGTAAGAGGATGGCGGAGACTGACACAGGAGAGGGCGGAATGGAAGAAAATTGTTAATAAGGCCAAAACTCACATTGGGTTATAGTGCCAATAAAACAAGAATGTTGGTCGGGTTTTCCACTGTCTGGTTTTAAGAAAATAAACGAAGGAAAGAAAAATAATTTAAAATATGGGTGAAGGAGGAAGATGGTATTTCTTTGCTTCTTACACTTTCTTAAAACCCGTCAATGGAACACCAGACCAAAAACTGACCCAACATTGCACATATTTCTACAGTTATGTACATTCCTGATGACTTATTTGAAGATAGATTGACACGATCATTTTATTTTCAGTTCGACAATACAACTTCGTATAAATTATAGGTTCAAATTACGTTTGCATCAATGAAAGTTAACTCAAACATCTTCTCGTTTGGTTTGTATAATTGAAGAAAATCTATTTGCTGCCTCGGTGAAATGAAGGTAGGTAGACTGTGATGCTAACTGGACAGGCAATCTTGATTTAATTTAAACTTTCCGACGAGAACAACTTCAGTTTAAGAAAGATTACTCGTCTAAGGAAATTCATTTAAAGAGTCGTTCTGGCGAAGTGGAGCTTAATCGGACTTAATTTCCCTCAACAACATTTTAAAGGGGCTTTTACTTTCATCGATAGTTTACCGTCATTAAAAACTCTTAAAAACTTTAGATCTTTATTACAAGAAAGATTATTTTCGTCTTCTAATTTCACGAGAACATTTTTGAAAGAACATACGCTATTCGACCAAATGAATGTTTGCCAATAAATAATTAGTATTTTCACATTCAATTCATACAGCTGATATACTTTTCGATATTCACAACTATGCTTCGCGTTAACTACAAGCTAAAAATGAATTTTGTTGGATTATTTTACTTTTTAGAAAAAAAAATGGCTATAAGAACTTCTTTATGTTGACGCAAAACACAGGTTAGAGTTAATTCACGCACAAAGGAAATTGTGATGCGACATGAATATTCAGTGTTTGCAATTTTCTCTCGAGCGACGGCAGATAAATAAAATCTACAGTTATATACATACATATATATGTATATAAAATATGAATCGCCTAAAACTTACACTGCAAATATTCATGAAATGGTAGGTGTTATTCATGAGCGGTTTTCACAGAATTGAATTGTAGACAAGGGATCGTATTTGCAGCCCGGCACATATTTTAATAATTATTATAAAGTGATTTAGGTTTTCAATAAATTCAGTTTTTATATTAAATTTAAACACTAAAGGTAGAGTACTGTTTTTTTTTCAGGATTGTATTGCAACGCTATACCCTCTCAAACACCATAAATTGTGTTTTAATGTATTAAACAGATCTTTAATATTTACATTTACAAACAGGCATAACAAAGGGAGAAACGAGAGCCAAAGATTCTGTTCTTATAAAAGATGTAAAGCAGTGAGTACATTTATAATGATTATCCTTTCACCTTCGTAAACGGTAAGAAAGTAACGAAAGAAAAGATAAATAATTTTAAGCGAAATCAAAATACAAGAGCGAAGGTTGATTTATAGATGAATCCGAAGTAATCAAAGCAGTTCACGTTAAGAAGTGATTTTTCAAGAAGAGATGTTATTATTTTAGAGCTCTGATTACAGTTTACGGGTGACGTTTCTATCAGTGTATGGGCATGAGGATATCCAGACAAAGGATCAAATCTGATACTATAGCTGAATGCTGAATATTAAAAGGGCAGATAAATAACTAATGTAAGAAATTTTCTACCATTCCATTCTAATAAAAGGTCGAGAGCAGTTAAGAGGATATAATAGAGTGAAACGTTTACAATAGGAGTAGGAGAAGCCAACAAACACAGAAGGAAATAATAATAATTCTGGATGGTTGATTGCGTAAATTTTGTGATATGAAGAAAATTGGAGTAAGAGTTAGTCAGATTCGTGACAGGTAAACGTATAAGTTTACTTATTGGGCCGTAATGCCAGAATCAATATACGGTGTGTTTAGAACTAAACCTCCGAATCGGAAGTCTTAATTGCCTGGCTTGAGTTAAGCGTAGATTATGTACGCTACATCAATTCTGAAACTGATACGGCAAAACTTGGCGCTACACAAACTGGTTCGGGTAGGAAATCTTGATGCACTGCCTTTACCGAAAACGTTTTTTATTTGAAACTAAAGTAATGCTCGACATAGACACAACTTTAGTAATAGGAGACTACTTTCGTTTACTCATACTTTGTTGCAAAATGTATGATTTATATGTTATGTCAACTAATAATAGGACGATAAAAAATGTAGTCTTTATCGGTGTAGACCAAAAATAAAGTCTTTTCGGATTTCTAGCCGAGTAAAGAAATTGTCTTGAAGACGATGGCAGTGAACGTCATCGAAACGTTGCAGATACAATTGTTTACTCGGTTAGAAGCCCGAGAAGACTTTATTCAAGGGCTATCTAGGAAGTCCAACAGCGAGATATAATAGTTTACATAAATCGCAAGTAAACAGTTTTTGACGGAGAGACTCATAAAATCGCAATTTAGAAGCAGAAGTTTTGCTTCACAAACTGAACTAATTCTTGCATAGAGACACTTTGAGGGGACCTACGTCCGGCAACTGACTGAGGGTGGGCTAATCCAGGTTCCAGGATAGCAGAGATCCAGAGCAACTACCGTGTGTTCAAAATCTAATGAGTAGAATCAGTGTAGAATGGCCTGTTTAGTGTGTGTTGACTTCAAGCTACAAGAGTCCGAACTGGTACCAGAAGCACTGTCTTGAGTACAAAACAATTATTAATGACTGTAAACGATAATTAAAGGGTATAGTCAGATTTCGTTCGCGTTTTTCTTTTCATTCGTTGTCTTTTACTTTTGTATTTAATATAGTATTCCGTTAACTTCAATGAGTTTGGATTGTTAATATTTCAGTTCATTGTATTTGTTCTTCTTATCAAACCCAGTGGTGACCCTGAGATAAAGAGAAATTCGACGTCGTTGATTTAAAAAGTATATAGCTGTATTTTCATAGAACGCCACGAATTAATATAATAAAATTGAAATATTTGTTTGTTAAATTGACAGAATTCGGCGTGCAAAGCAGGGCTGATAATGTGTAATTATCAACAATAAATTTTAAAATACATAATAATTTTGTTATTTATTCGTATTAATTAAGACCACCTTTTTAATCATTACATAAATGGTCCAACAACGTAGGGCAAATTTAATTCATCCCCTTATTAATTATTACATAAATGGCTTCTTCAACGTGTGGCTAACCATCATTCAAATTTTAATTAATTTTTTGTTTAATAATTTCTTTTAATTAAAGACCTTATTAATTATTACATAATATATATATTGTAATACTAATTAGAGGGCAGTAATTATTTAAATAATTGGATTGTTAATGGTATAAATTCTTAAAAGACAACAATGTCGGCGGGTTTTGTCGCGGGTTACGTGCGTTTGCTGGAAGGCCAGTCTGTGTGAAATCGTAGGAGGGAGAAGTCGTAACATCGAGAGAACGAACAGCGTGGCCCAAGTTTAAAATTCAACCGAGAGAGTTATAAGTTTTAAAATCCAAGTATAAAGTCTGGACAGAGAGATACTTTGTAAAAAACCGCAAAGCATAATCAAATATTAAGCGCCACATTCAGATTCCTACGCGTACTGAGATCAACATTTTCCACGTAAAGATATTGAGTAACAATATGTCTGGCTGATGATCCGGAGGTGCAGCAGATCCAATTCCCGGAAGAAGATCCAATAACTACGACCGTGCGTTTGACAATCAAGTGTAGAATTAGTGATTCATGGCCTTTTTTGTGTAAATTGTGTTCCCCAGCCCCGAAACTAAGTCTGGTACCAGCAGGACATTTTTCTAAGTAGAAACCAAATTCATTAAGTTTGTAAACGATAGTTAAAGGTATTCGTCAGATTTCGTTCGTCTCATTTTTGGATTTGGATGGTTAATTACTTAATTTATAAATACTTTGATTGTTCTTTACTAATCAAGCCCAGGTAAACGACCCTGAGAGAAGTGTTATCAAATTGCTAAACTTTGAGATTTTAAATGTATTTAACATCAGAGCAAATATTGTAAATTTCCATAAAATAAAATAAACTTCCAGAACGATTTATCAATTTGTTAAAACTGAAAAATAATGGTTTAAATAATTTAATAAAATTTGTTTTTTTTAAGTTAAAAATCACTGTTTTTTATTTTAATCATTACAATTTGGTCCTCAACGTGGGGAAAATTAAATCAATTTTTTTACTTATTAAATTTCCGCGTGCCAACGTAGGCAAATTAATTGTAACATTAATTAAAGAATCTTTTGTTAAATAATTTAACTAATAAGCCGCGATTATTCATTACATTTTTGGCGATTTAAAGTGGGCCAAATTAAAGGTAATTTAATTATATTCATTACATTATATATATATATATATATATATATATATACCACTGTGTTTAATGAAATTTTTTATATATAATTTACTTAATGATTGTATTGTCAGCGTAATATTGCGGTCCAGGTTTTGTAGGCACCAATCAGCGTTGTATAAGAATGTTTTCTGACGTTATTGTTGTCGGCGGCGTTTTTGATTGTTGGAAGTTTTGTTGAGAGTTCAGTAGCAGTCTGCGATACAAACTGAACAGGGAGTCGCTAATAAGCGATGGCCGTGGTTGGTCAGAGTCATCGAAATGGCTCCGAACTCTTCACATGACATTAAAGTTGAAGTTTATGCAGTCGCGTTTGTGGTGTCAGATGTTATCAAAGTGTGCACAATGTTATTAAAGATGAAGCTGAAGTAAGTACGATGATAGAAGACAATTAATACGACGAGATCAAAGAGAAGTAAAATTAGAAGACAGTATAAATCAAGTTTAAATAAAAGCTATAAAACAAAGCGATTATAAGTACGAGGAAATTAAAGGCAAAGTGTAAAGCGTGAAGGAAGGAGAAGGCTAAAGTGAATTGAATAATTAGTGTTATACGAGAGCTGCTCTGATGTCTGGTATGTACTAAAATTTTATTGTAAACCTAGTATAAAATTCCGTACCGTCAGATTGATTCAGATTTCTATAGATTTTTCTTATGTTAGAAATATATAGAATATATATATTAATTTGGTAATCTCATTGCGGGTTACCATTACTATTAGAGGCTCGATAAGCGAACCTTTATGGTTTAAAGAATTTCGATAAAGCTGTGGCATCTATGTAAAAAGTTTTTGTATGAAATCCAATTAAATATAAATGGTAATAAATGTTTCTGTAATGAAAATTTAACTGGTTGACAATTATTTAATTTTACAAATCATCAATAGTTAGATAATTCAGTTCTCATGAGTTTGATTATAACATTAATTCGAACACAAAGTGAGGTTTTGTTTTCTAATAATTGGATTCCTACAATATACATACATCAATAATGGATACAACAAATATTCCAGCTTTTGTATTACGAAATAATGTGTTAATGGCAATACGTTTACATAATAATGACCGAGTTGAAACAATGTCGTATCATTGCCATCGTCAATTTTTTTAGAAAAATTATTTGATTCAACTTTTTGTGTAGGGCGCTGTAAAAATGTCGAAAATGGAATAAGTAGGGTTCGGGTATTTAAAAAATAATAGGAGCTAGAGTTCAATTTTTCATTTTGAAACTATTTTAAAGGAACTTTCTTGTGTCATGCCACTTAGCAAAAATTTGCGAAATAGTCTCCAAAAATGTAAATTCAATCGCATCTAGTTTTCTGCTTTCTTATTTACTGTAAATGTGGTTAATCATAAAGAGATTGTAATGGGACCACCACTTAACTGCAATGTGTATTGCTTACAAAAGTAGTTTAACTTATTTCCACAACTTTTTGTTAGAATTGTCTACTTCTAACGTAGACACGATTCCTGTTAGATTTCTGCTTGAAATAACATCACTTATTAGTGATAATTTTAAAATCGCGGTAGATAAATGGATATGATTGCGTTTATGATTTTAATTACTGTTTTATGCCCGGCCAGTATGACGTCTTTATGGGATTGAGTTCTAACTATAAACAAGATTACCGAACTAAAGCTTATGGCTCTATATCGTGTTGAAGAAAATATTGCACGACCTTGAACTTAACGTCCTCATATACGTTAGCGAAACACTGAACCATAATACGAATCTCGATTCTTCACGGTGTCAGTATGACACAATTATTTATGATTTTTTAAAAAGAAAATATATATTTTAAAATATAATAATTGGTTAAATTAACAAATGACAGGCAAAATGGAGTGTTCAAATAAATACCACACAACGTTTCTGGATACTTTGTAACTTTCGTCAGGTGATTATAAACACAAGATCCGTGAGTGACACAACCGCACAATCCAGTTGACGAGCTCAAAAGTATTGTGTGGTCTTGATATCATCACTTCATTTTGTCTGTCTGCTATTTTATCTAATTACATTTTTCTAAATATGAGTCATAATTACTTAAGCCGACAGTTAGTTCGTTATAGCTAGACGCCGAGAAACTAACGACTGCAACTTCAAATATTTGTTTCCCCAGATATTTTATACGAGAGTTGTCATTAAAACCGAGGATACGATCTCATTGAGGATTCATCGCGCTTTGATGGTTCACCAACGACCCCTCCTCCACTCCAAAAAATCGTAGGGTGACGAAACATGTGTGAACATAAGATCTTCTCAACCATTTACAACACAGCCAAGAAAAGAATCTGTCGTTTCTCATAGATCAAGTGTCAGACAAATATACATTCAAGCCTGTGATAAACAGCTGAATACGATCTAAGCCAGTACACAAACTATCCTTTATGCAAATAATCCGACGAGGAATATGAAGCTATTTTCGCAGATTTTGAGCAGCTGTCTTCAGCCTGACGCACTGCGACGTCATAGAGGTGTCGGGTTCGAATCCCGGCTGGAACATGGATGTTGTGTATTTTCATACCGAGAAACACCCACTCGTTAGTTCCCCAACAAAGAAAAGTTAACATAGTACAAAGTCGCTAATGATCTCAGCAGTTAATGCAACTATAAATAAAAATAATTAAAAACAAAACAAAAAAACCTACCTGAACATTAGTGAAGGTCAAAGCTCAAGCACCATCATAGGATTTTTATTATACGGAATTCGGGAATTACCCTTTCGTGGAAATTCCATATGTTACTGGTTTGTGGGGATAAGGACTGAATGGAAATTTGAAATTAAGGTAGGAACGGAACAACCTGCCCTCGAGAGTCCGACCACTCATATAGATATAGAAACACAATGTACTTAATTTTATGTCTAAACTTCTAGTTCGCATATTTTACTTGGTTATAATTTGTGATAAAGGTTTCTTTCGTTAATAATAATATCGAATTGACTTTATATATATCATATTTCTTAAATAATTTTTTACATTAGTCGTCAATTTTTTAAACAAAGAAATACTTTTAAATTGAATTCTAAGTTACTTAATATTGAATTTTGTCCAAATGAGCTTTTAGCAATATTGCCACAGTCATCTGCAATGTGTCCAAAAATATCTGTATCCTCATCAAAAAGTAAATCCCCATCCTATGCTATTGAAGAGGAGCAGCCACCACGTGCTCATGTAGCCAGTAACTAAAAAAAATTGACAGTTTCTAAATATTAATTTTGTCTGAAAATATTGAACTTTTCCGTTTATAGTGGATTTTTTAAATAAAAACAAGAGCAGATGTATGTTTTGTTGCAACATTTACTTCACTTTACGTACAATATTCGGTCGCTTTTCTCTCTTTTCGGCACACGTGTGTTTGTAGTTAGTTTAAGTGAGATGAAGACTTATTGGCGTCGCTGGATTGACTCGAGTTTTTGATAGGATAGAGATTTCTTCGAAAAGTTTTTCCTAAAAGTTATAAAGTATAATTTGAGCGACGAGTAATGAACGGTTAGTAATGTAAAAATTAACCTACCGTTGCACAAGTTGAAAATTGAAAACTGTATTCATTTCTTCCCTCCGCCCCGAGAAGCGGAGGTTGAAAATTTTTTATAAAACGTACAGAATATTGAACTATTACAGTTAGAAGTAGCCTAGCATAGGTAAATTTTCGTAACGATAAAAATCGGTGCGAATTAGGGAAAAGTTTGAAATTTACGTTTTCCCGTGCTGTCCATCGATTCTCATAATGATTTACTCCTGTTTCTCCTAATGTTTTCCTACGACCATGATTAGAATTGCTGTTGTGAGTCACACGAAGGCTAAGTTTATTACGCATATCGTAAAGTTGACCTACCTGGAGCCTTCCACTGTCGCCCACGTTAACTCCTCCTCTGGGCAACATGTGTTGATCTGGCCATAACACATATTTCACGGCGGCCCATGTCATTAGCTATCTATGCTATCGGCCATTACGGGACGCATTAGCCGCAGCTGGTCCCTATATGCAGAGACTCCGGGCCCACGACAAATTTTTACGTCTCGGTAATAGCTGTTCGATTTGGCGATTCCTGGTGTCCAGCGCCGGGCACTCTCAAATAGTGCTTCGGTCCCCAAAAACAGAGCTTATTCAGCCGTAACTCAAATGGCTGCTGCGCATAACGATCGTCGCTATTTTATCACCTGATCTAAATCAAACTGTGCGTGTCAGAAACTGAACCAGCAGTACTTAGGATCGATCCTAAACGTGCTTTGTTGCTCTGATCCAATATAAAGTATATAATGCTAATGTACAAAATTGAAAAATACAACACTCAAATGAAGCAATTAGATCAGTAGTTATGCCTTCCCCCCCCCCTCCCCCCAATAAAAAAGTATGATTTTTAAAAAAATGAACAGGGGACATTATAGTAAAAAGGACTGTTAACGTAGACGTTGATGAGTAGAAAAAACCAAAAACAGTCTTTAAGTTTATAACTTTATTAAATAAATAGTCGGAAGCTTTCAACTCTTTGTTATAATCATCCTGAACGAACAATAAAAACATCAAGTTACGAATACTTTGCAACAATCTTCATCATAACATACCTTCTTGTCGTATAATTAAAATCACATTAACTTTAAGAAATATTAGTATATTTATATATAGGTACTTGGTTACTAGGACGCAAGTCACACCTCTCATTAGAAAATAAATTAGTACTATATAAAACCATAATTATACCAATATTGACCTACGGGATAGAATTATGGGGATGTTCCAGTAAGTCAAATACTGCAATAATACAAAGATGCCTGTCTAAAATATTAAGAGCCATCGTTAACGCCCCCTGGTACATAACAAATGAACAAATACACAATGACTTAAAAATACCAACTGTTGTGGAAACTGCCCGTCAAAAGAGTGTTAGTCACCACGTAAAGCTCAAATCACATTCAAGCCCATTATTAGAACCAGTACTAGAAAATGATAAAACAAGAAGACTGAAAAGAAAATGGCCAGCACATCTCTAGACAAGATTTAGAAGTTCTCTTCTCTGGAGGGGATCTCATCATGCCATAATGAATGATATGTAAATAACATGTCAAAGCTACCACATTAGCTTATAGATTAAAATGTATCTGATTGCTGATAAATGTAATATTAAATATATATATATATATATATATAGGTACTTAGTCACTACTATGAAACTATGTTGTTATTCAACTAGGTATGTTTTCAAACTTCTCCATTAGGTGGTTCGGTGTGTAGCATTGTAATCGAAAATCGACACTATAGTAACGAAACTATAGTATCGATTTATCATATTGTTAATAATTATTTAACTATACATATATGAGATTATACATGCATGCAAACATAAAAACCTCAACAAAGATGCCTAAAATAAAATAAAAACTTACAATTGGTTACAATTTCTTATTATTTTTAGAAGTTCTACTTATCAATATTTTAAGTATCTCTGGATATTGTTTTTCTACTTCTAAACCTTCGTTTAACTATATTGTTTCTGTTTAAATTAATACAAATTGCTTCTGCTATTCTAGGTTTTACTTTATGAATATTATTATGTGATATTTGAATATTATTAAAATCGAATTCGTGGTTAGTCAATTTTATGTGGGTGGACAACTCTGTGTTGCTTTTGGCTGTGGGTTTTAATGTCAGTTGTGGTATAACCTATATATGTTTTCGGGAAATTGATACATGGGATGCTATATATCAGATTTGACTTATACTGTTCTTCTGTCTCGTCCTTAACCTGAGTTAGTATGTTTTGTATATGGTTAACTGGTTTAACAGTTAATTTAACATCATGAATATCATTTTTCCTAAAGGTATCCATAATTTTAAAGGTCAATTTTTCTATATACGTAAAGCTGTAATACTGTTTTCTGTCAAAATTTACTGGAGCAGTCGTCGTTATTTCTGGTAATTTGTAATTATCTGTGGTATTAACAACGTCCGTATTATTTATGTTCATTCAGAATGATTATAACAAAGAGTTGAAAGCTTCCGACTATTTATTTAATAAAGTTATAAACTTGGAGACTGTTTTTTTTCTACTCATCAACATGAACAGGGGACTTGAGTCCGAGCACCTTTGCTATTCTTTCTTCCTTGTAAAAGAATACAGATACTCTTTGAAACGATGAACTCTTTCTTCCTCTTAGAAAAACACTACTCCTAATCATTTTAATATGCTCTGCAAAAGACAAGTTTCACCCTGACGTAGGTAATCGTCACTTCCATCGTCAGCGCCATAATATTAGCGCAACCGGTGCGGAGGGATACAGACAGAAAAATATGTGTATTTTCAGGCATTTTCAATGGGTTCCTTAAACCAGATAATGCGTTGGAAAGAGAATTAAATTGTCTAAAAGTTTTCTTGTTTGACAAATAAGTGTGCTGCCGACCTTTTTGGAGATATCAGCACTCGAATTATGACAAACTGTATTCTTTTCGAAAATGACGTACAATGTCGTAATTTTGACGAACGATTTCTACCACTTCATTCGGCCGAATTTCGTAACCGGATATACCATTCGATACACAATTTTATGCTCTACCATTTATTACTTCACAATATTTTCAATAGAATGCTTCATGCTTTTGCTATTAGCGAAAACCTGAAAAAAGGTGCAAAATTTCGTGGTGTTAAAAGGCTCAGAAACTTTTCCCGAAGCCCCCCGTCCCCCCGGTTTAAACCCAACCGTTCACGACACTTTTTTCCAACAATGTAAATACAGAAGATTAGATGAACGTCCCTTACTCCCTGCACAAGAAAACAAGTACATTCAGTCTCTACTTAAATTCTCAATTTAACGAACCGTCCACGTCGTTCGCTGAAGTCCTGAAGTAATGGTCTCGTCTAAATAAACGTTGCCGCTAACATTTCACTGACAACCGAAGCAAAGAACAGAAATTATGATGAAGTAGCAAGGAAATGTACAACGGAAAGTTACAGTACTACTCGTATAAAATGTAGTTACTGGTGACTCCAATTAAAATACCTTGAAAAAATTTTTAGCTTCGAAATGTTCCGTTTCGTTATAACGAACACGAAACGAACACGCATTTACAAATTTAATTCCAAATGTTGCTATTTATTGGAAGAGCAAAGTATTACAGGAAATAAAAATTGATTACAATTGTTTAATACGAAATTTATCTTAATATATAGGCGTAAATTCATGTGATGAAGTTAAAACATAGGAACGAAACGTCTTGAATTTGTAACTAGGCTTTAATTTATTTGTGAAGTATAAAATTGTTTCTGACGTACTGCCCATTTTATTTATTTATCAATTCTATTATGTTATATAAGTATACCCATTAAAATACTTTAATTTATTAAATATCAATGTCACAACCGAAAAATATTTTTTTTAAATAAAGTATAGCAAAAGTTCAATTTAGGAAGTCACTGTAAAAGGAAGCGCACTTTAATTTAGATAGCAATAGTTTTTAAATCCCATAAATATACATAAAATTTATTTAGATACTCGTCAATATATGTAAACCACAAATACAACAAAACGAAGATAACCTGTCATGCTCTTATCAAATTCTTTAATACTAAATAATTTGAAAAGTTGTCACATTCAAGATTTAATTCATGAACATATTCCAGGTTTTGATTGACCGGCGGCACAGTTGAAATGTGGTAATAAAGGTGGAATAACAAAGTTTGAATGAAGATTATTCAATTGTACGATTTTTTGGAAACATTGAATGAACCGCAGAGGAGAATTATGGAAGAGGCGGGCGAATAAGAGTTTATGACGAAAGGTGAAGACAATAAAGAGAGAGAAAAGATTTGAAGAAGAGACGGTTGGAATCGTTTTGCTCAAGCGCTGAATGCCTTGTGTCCTAAGGACGAACATTAAATTTTTACTTCTTCAAATATTGCCCCTCCATATTATACTAGGTTGAACTTTATTTCTATATTCAGTTTCGTCACAAACTTGTTATCTTCCGGTGTTCTATAATTCTTTTCTGCAACTCATTCCAACTTCCCACATGTCATCCAATGAAAATATTCGAATGACCTTTCTTAAAACATTTGTCCGCCATAAAATTTCAAAATAAGGGAGCAGTCATTCCTTAGACTAGATTAGGAATTTTTTTTATCTAATACTAGTATACGATATCGTCACGTATGAGGAGGTTTTATTTGTAAGTAATTAAAAAATATATTTTATTGCAGCGGACCAGTAATGTCTCGCTCACGAAACTGAGCACAGCAAAAATTTAGTGTTACGGTTTATCTATAAAATAAAAGATTAATCATGGCAGAATAACAGAAATTAAACTAAAACTCTTTAAGAACACAAACAATACTGTCATTTTGGATAAAATGACCTAACGAATAAGGTACCAAAATAGATAATGTTCCGAGAACAAATAAAGCATACACAAATTTCTGACGAAAGCCAGCGAAATGCTAAACACATTTAAATATCTAGAATTAATTAGAAAGTAATCCATTTTAAATTAAAATAGTTTTTTATACATTTCAAGAACTTAAGTGTATATCTCGTTCCTAAGAATATAATGAATGTTTTTAAGAACGATAGTGGCGTTGCTCCAACTTGACAATAGCCCCCTCCACCTTCTCCCTTCTCCTTCTATAACATGCTATACTATTTCTCGCGACCTATACACAACACCAATCGCTTTTTCTTGATTCTACAGAAGACGATGATCAGCAAGGAAAATTGTGAGTTTTCAGAATATATGGAAGACCGTGTGAAAAAATATGGGGAATATGGCGGATATTCCTCAGGCCAGTTTTCATGAATTTTTGCTTCCTCTTACGATAGAAGTTGCAATAGTATTTTTCTGTAATTGTTTTACCTTTTTTAAGCTTCTATCCACTCCTTCCACTCGATTCTGAATCCATGTTTCATCCATTGTCACATATCGACGAAGAAAATAACTATTGCTTCGTAAAACGTGTCGTGCACTGATGGAAAGGCGCCGTGCGAATGCGTTTCTGGTCCGCAGTTGGAATGCGCGACACTCATCTTGCCCAAAGTTTTTTATGCGTTATTCCTTGTGAAAACTGTATCCGACTTCTTCTTTTGATATTCCTACATTACTGGAAATTTCACGCACCATCGTAAGCCGATCTTACAAAATAATATCGTGCACTTTTTCGATAATTTTATATGTCTGTACTTTCTGGTCGTCCTTCATCTGGATCATCTTCGACTGTCTACAGCTAAATGAAGAATGGAATTAATTCATATTTCACACGGCATCCACTGACAACTGTGCCAACATGAGAGCGAAAATAATATGAGTAGTGCTGCCATCTAAGACCATCCTCGTATAGGTGCATAGAAACTGAATTTTATGAAAACGATACGAAAAATAAAAACTGTTGGCAGAAATGAGAGTAAGCTTGTGCACTTGTAGTTCATTCTGTTGGTAAAGTGGAAAGGAAACAAAGATGAAGTCTCAGACGAGATATATGAACTTGTAAAAACTGGAACCTATTAAAACATCTGTCGATACGACAAAAAAATGTAAATCAATCCTAAAGTAAATTAACTGTCAAATGTGTGCCGGAATCCTAATTGAGTCCGGGATCAATTAGAAAGAGTTGATTGAAACGGTTGACCGAAACATTGAGCAGCTTTGGAATTAGGACGGGCGGAAAGCCATCCGCTCAGATCCGCGTGAGACAATATTTGTGACAAACAGAACAGAACGTAACGTTTCCCTACAGCACTCTGAATGGCCAAACGCTGCTAATGAACGGGGTCAAATGGCTATAAGCGGCCGCATTAAGAGCTCCTATCAAAGGCCTTTGGAATACTGGACTAATTGCGTTCCTGTTCGTCGATTAGTTGCCCATTACTCTCCCAACTTCGTTTCCAGTTCAAACCGCCGTCGTTTTTGGTCTTATGAGGTCTGAGTAAGTGGTAATCATCAGCCTCGAAATCAAAGCTAAACCCTCAAGTAATCTAACATTAGCAAAACTAACGTACAAAATACGTCTTTCCAATTGAATGAACGTCATTGGCATTTATCACAATTCTGACTATTTCGTTTTTCTTTGGCCGGAACCGGTTAATTACGTTATTTCCCAACATATCAGTTACCAATTTATCAGACGTGCAGCATAGGGAAACAAGTTGAGAATTCCACTAGAACGACACAGAAATTCCCTCATTTCGTAGGAACAATGTACAAAATAATGTAGTTATAATGCCAAGAAATTGTATTGGAAATGTTAGCGCGACTATGACATTTGTTGACAGAATTCAAATTGAGGCCCAGAGCAGGTGATTCGAGGTCAATATCAAAGTGAAAGAAATTTACGTCAGTAGAGGGGGAATTAATGTTTGGAATATATAGTTTCATTGTCAATGAAACATGTACTTAAACGACTTCAGGAATGGTCTAAATACATTTATAATTTCGTATAACCAGTAAATTAAACCGTAAAATTTATTTAAAAGTTTAAGATATCAGGATCTTTTGTATTTGAACAGTTTCATACAAAAAAATTACTCAATTTATTACATGAGTTGAAGATACAAGTCGTATTATCGCGAAATACGTGTACGGAACCCTATAACAATGAGGGTGGTTTGGCAGCCAAATTAATGATTCGTCGAGGATAAGTAGGAAAATAGCAAGGCACAAAGGGCAAAAAAGGATAAGGCGAAGCCTTGGAATAAATTTGGGTGAAACCCTTTCAATAGTCAGGGAAAGAGTACAGGCCTAAATGGGGATGATATCGAATTTCATTTTGAAATTGGGATACATTGGCTGTCATATTCCCGGAGATGTGTATAACGTTTTATACGACGATGAGAAGTACGTTCAGGTGGTCGTACTAACACCGAACAAGACCAATGCACGGACTTCGCAGCCCCAGACAGACGCATACTTCCAGTTACGACCTCAGAACGGAGTTTCGTGAGTGCAAAACAGTAAATAAGCAAATCTGTCACCAATCAAAGTTTTTTTTTCCTGAGTCGTATATAAATTTTCGTCCCTAAGTGTTTGTTCAATAGCCGGTTAAATTCATGGAATTAAAGAGTTGTAAGATTTACGTGTTCAAGATAACTATGTACGAAGGCAGATTTATAGTTGAATGTCCATATGGGCACCAAAAATATATATAACTGTATGAAAAAACTTTATCATTGCAGAAATTCTAAAATATATTCTAAGATATCGTGATTTGTAAATGAACAACGTGGACCTTTTTATTAAATTTTATTTTAATTGATTGAATGTGGAAAACTCGAAACCAACTCTTAGATCTATGGAGTAAACAGGCAGGATGAAATAATTGCGGTTATTAATTTTTTTTTATTTTTCTTTATGTATAAATCTTGAGCACTTTATATTCTCGGCCTCTGTCTGGCTAAGGCCAATACTCGCAAGTCCGGTAAGTGAGGGATAAGAAAACAACCCCTTTGTGAGGATTAAAATATTGTGAGTGGGCTAATCTTTGGTCACAAGATTTTAGCAAATACGGACAAGATGTTCCGCCAAATTGGCGCCGTAGAGAACGTGTGTTCCCCCCGGTCCTTGAATTTTGCTATGTGAACGCTGGAAGAGGCGTGGCTCGCTTAAATATTGAGATTTATGGGGACATAAATTTAATTGGACACGATCACCAAATTCCAAGATTTTGTGGGCGGAATTTCGGCAAACTGAGGTGTGAATGGAACTTGCAGAGCAATCAGGAGTTCGTTTCAGTTTGAGTTTTTAGAAAGTTTGATTATGGGGAAGTCATCGAAATTACGTAGAAATTAATTTTAAGAAATTTGGGAAGTAGAGAAGTTTCAATTTTACTTTGCTATCAGTTTTATAAAGTTTTAGTTATGAGGGTTTTTGAGTAAATCTGTATTTGATAAGTGATAGCGAGGTCGTGATTTGATGCAGTTTTAGATTCGATAAGTTTTAATAATTAAGAGAAGTTTGCACTGTACGAGCTGGGTGACCATGTTTCGGGAAACATGACACGAAAGATTGTAGAGTCCATCCGAGCTGCCTGATCCTCATTAAGTGGTAAGGTACAATGATGATAATACCGTCAAAGTCGGTTTATGAAAGACACAGTATTTTGAGCCTATTAACCCCTGAGAGAAAGTGTCTTAGTTTTGATCTTTTATTTATGTAAATAGTCCCTGAAAAATTGAAACTGGTAATTAGACCAGTGTAATATAATATTCTACACGTGCCCTCTTATCATAACGTCTCTTCAGCATAGCGGACCTAAGAGGGCGCAGCTGCAAGAACCTTGATGCAGTTAAAGACATCACTTTAGATATAGTGAGTAACGATACGCACCACCACATAAATCTTCACCCCTTCCGCCTAGGCAGCTGTGAAAACGCTGCGTCTAATGAAGTCAGCATTTTAAGTGCCTTATGCAGACATGCACACGGCAGCAGAAATATTCCACCCTGTAAGAGTTCTCATTGGAGACTTAAAATCATCAGGGAGGGGGAAAGGAGTCTTCGAATTGTCCAGAGCTTCTTGGGAACGACAGTCGTGATCCAACCTCCAGACGGGTCGGTGGCTCCTGGTGCTATCCGCCAGTTTGTCTTACTTTATTTTATTTCTAACTATTAAATCTCTTTATTCTTCATCAACTCTTATTTGACTGAAGTGCAGCGAAACACCAACCACTACGCCTAGGTTCAATTAGTTGAACCCGAACCCTCACGTTACCGACTTTCCTATTTCCTGTTCTTAATTCTTCCTTTATCCTCTAGATCGGTAGCCAGGTGAGCTAACGGAGGTATAGCTCGGTTGGTGAACGATCTATCTGGACTTCCCATTTCCAACTGCTGGAATGCTACATGTTCACAGTGGTGGAGTGTTCCATGGTGGCAGTTTGGGATGTTACACCAGGAAGTTAATGATTTAAATGATTTTTGTCACATTAAGAATATTAATTATTGTATTTGCTAAAGATTTAATAATAATTAAGTAAGAAATTAAAATTCAACATATTCATAATAGGAAAAAAAATACAGATCATCATCAACGAATTGATTTTACAAATTTATGCCTATTTTAGTTTTTATATTTAAGCTTATATAATAGGGGCAGTCAAATGAAAATTGGCCTCACGACGCGCACTGGATTTTTATTGTTTAACTTAAATCTAGTGCGACTCGTAAAATCACAGTTTAAGCGTCCGGTTACACAGACGTAGTCAGACATTTGTGCTCGGAAAAGTGTTGGGTTGGTGGACTTGCGCGAGGAAATAGACAAATCGCTGACAAGGGACATCGTCTTCTGGCGTGAGTAACTCATGGTTCGGTATTCGGTATTTAAGCAACTCCATTAAAGAAAAATCTACACGCAATGGGTTCCACATCAGTTGATAGAGGTACAAAAAGCAAACAGAATGGCTGCTTCCCTTGATCACTTATAACGGTACCACTATGAAAAGTGAATGTCAGCCCCGTATTGTGAGGGAACGAATCGTCTTCATTTTGACTCGGAGAGCAAATAATGGAAACCACCGAAAATGACCAAAACATTATACGTAAGATTCGGTAAAATAATGTTGTTCCGTGTTTGTCGAATTTCTAGAGCCTGGGAAGATAATCAATGCGCAGCGTTATGAAGAAACTTTCCAGAAACTGAGATGCGCCCTGGAATGAAATCGAACGACGTGACCCTTCGGCATGATAATGCCCACCCACACATTGTGTCTGTCCGTGAAGAATACGATTCGGTGAATCGGATGGGAAATGTTTCAACCCCGTCTTCTCTTATTTTGGAGAGTTGAAGACACCTAATCTTAGACATCGTTTTCCATCAGGCGAAAACGTTTGTAAGGTCACTAGTATTTTGAAGTATAGGATTGATCA
Organism: Zhengitettix transpicula; assembly: GCA_037074705.1. Classification (NCBI taxonomy): domain Eukaryota; kingdom Metazoa; phylum Arthropoda; class Insecta; order Orthoptera; family Tetrigidae; genus Zhengitettix; species Zhengitettix transpicula. The sequence goes on along the minus strand of CM073592.1, from coordinate 115,438,461 downwards.
TTTTCCTACGCTGATTTTACTGTAATGTTTTAGGTTATACATGTTTTACCATACGTTTTGGAATCTAATACTGAGACTGTTTGTTACTTTTGTAGTCTTTTAGTATATGTGGGTTATATGCGGCATCAACTTGATTTCTCACCGACACATGAAAATAATCGCGATCACCCACGTCTCAATGCTGTGTGAGAAGTTTCCAGATATTGTACTGAAGTAAACCAAAATTTGGTGAGAATAAGGACGAAACGGAGAAGTGATTCAGTCAATGGAAGCCGATTACATTATACGCAACCAGTAACGCTACAACAGGAAAAGAAGGCAATAATCGGAATATAATAACAGAAGATACAAAATAACCATTGCTGAAATAAGAGTAACAGCTCAATCGAATTAAAAATCGACAATTTAAAATGAGTTATTTTCTCATAAATGAAGTTAAAAGATATATCTAACGCTCTATTAACTGAAATTTTAATAATTCCAAAAATATGTCATAAAAAAAACAATTTTCTATTTAAGAGCGCTACGTTTCGGTACTTATTTGTACCGTCTTGAGACTGTTGTCCGACAGTAATGTTGTTAGTTTCCTCACATTTATAGATACATAGCCCGACGTTTGTAACATTAAGACAAACAATTCAGTAGGACCACAGGCTGAAGAAAACCGAAGTTTTTTTAAAAATTTATTGTTTATAGTCGCGTCAACATAAAAGTAATTGGCGACTTGCCATACCTACTACATGAAATTAATACAATAAGTTCATATTAACTATGCATTTTATTCATAGTCTCAGATTCCTTGACTATTTAAATTATATCTCGAATGCCAGTTTCCTTGCTAAACTTTAGAGGGTTATTTATTGCCGCTGCTGAGGTACATATCTCCCTTCTCGTGTATTTCTGAATTGTGGCTCTTCAAGTCCTGTCGTGCTTTGGGCAGTCGTAGAGGATATGCTGGATCGTCAGGGCAGCCTTGTTTACGTCACATGCAGGTTGCTGTGGTCAAGAGAATAAATAGGAGTGCGTGAGGTTAGAGTGGAGAGTTCTTAACCTAGCAACAACCACCTGCTGTCTACGTCACAGATTGCTAGCGTAGAATATTTCCTTGAAGTTGTCGACTTCCTTGTGAGAAATCCCTTCATTCCTTCCTCTTCTACACTTGTACCATTTTTGCTCCAGTATACTGGCATAAGCTTGTCGCCCATAGTTTTTAGTGCACATTAGACTGTTGTTTTTATTCTTTTGGTGCGATGCCTCCATCTTTGCACTTTTGTCCGCCCTTTCGTCTCCCTCTATTCCTCTGTGTGCCGGTATCCATCCTATCATTACCTTATTATTGCTATTTAGAATAGCCATAAGGTTTTCTCTGATTTTATTGACGGTACCATTCCATATCTTTTGCTGCCAGAGTCTGTCAGGATTAAATTATTTTTGTTTGGTTCTTTCATGCATCGTATTGTTGCCATATATATGGCATATATTTCCGCTGTAGTTATAGATGCGTTGCTATTTATGGTTGCCGTCCTTGCCAACTCGTCTGAAACTATAGCGCACCCAACTCCTTCGCAAGTTATTGACACATCCGTGTATGTTAATCTGGGTAACTTGTACTTCTCCATTAGGTTCTTCAGCTCCATCTCCCAGTCCTTATTCTTCATGTTATTTGATCCCGTCCTGGTGAGGAAAGTGTCTGTCTATTGGTAGCTCATGGTAGCTCCAGGGCAGTATTCTAGGAGTATAATTATGGTCTATTACCGGGTAGTCCATATTATCTCTCTTTAGGAGTGTTTTATCGTGGTGTGAAAATGTATCGGGTCTATGTAAGAGTCTCGATTTAAGATCCTTGGAGGGGGATGCTTTTTCTCTAATGTATTCGTTTGTTGCCTCCAGTTCCCTTATTGCATATTTTAATACGACAGTTCTTCTTCTATGCCATAAGGGGGGGGGGGGTTCTTTTCCCTCAGCTCTAAGTCTATCAACTGGGGCAGTTCTGATACATCCAGTTATTACCCGTAATGCCTCATTTTGAATGCTATTTAGTGTACCGAAATGTAGAGCTGTAAAATAATTTTAAAAATTGATGGAAACATTTTTTGTAATTATAAAAAATGTCTTTGAATAGGTCGTTAAATATATTCTATTATAATTAAAAATAGACGTTAAAATAAAATATCAAAAAAGTAACTTTATGCCTACCCGAATAACAAATAAAATGATACTTTACATAGCAAGAAAGTATCTGACTGATTAATTCTTGCAAACTAGTTCGAGCGAAACCCTAGAGTTAACTTCCCAACACGAAGTAATCAGTGGAATTGACTGGTTTTATTGTTAGTAAATTTATTATCAAGACGGAATAATTAAGAATAGTAGACTCGTATACTCGAAGACGAAGAGAACTTCATGACTTTCCATATATATAAACTTTATTTCTGCATTGTAAATTATTTTATTCGTTTCCTTAGCTAAGCCCGGATTGGAGATAACTACTTAAGGCTGGTGTACGTCGTTCCGTTCGATTGGGCCTGTTCCAGAGATAATTGTGAAACTTCACAGTGAACCGTAAGGGATTAGCACTCACCATTTGCTGATGGCGAGAGTAATTACAAGTTGTAATATCTATGCAGATGCGGTCGAGCAGAGATTTTATTAATTCCGAGAGAGGAACGAAGTGAAAGCGGCATCGGATGAATTGTTCCGGCCAGGATTGCGGAGAATAAAAAAATCTCGCTTGTAAACTTAGAGCAGCGTATTTTTTTTAAAAAAAATAGTAGGTTAATTTACATATTGAGACCTCTCCGTGAGCTTCATACAGTGCCTCGGCTGCGTATAAAAAAATCTCTCCTCGAGATAAAACCAATAAATTGGTGCCGCTATTCACCAAGTTAGAGTGGTGGCTCGTTATTGAATCTGGACACATCAATGTTGGGGCTTTCCACGGAACTCAACTGTTGGAACTTTACTGGAATATTGGACATAAATATTGGCGTCGGCGTGTAGTCTAAACAACCTAATATTCCCTTTTTTATTATTATTATTTATTGCAAAACTTTTATCCTATGATTTCCTGTTGTATAAAAATTGTTTACAGTATATATACAATAAAATTATGTACATAATTGACATGAGAGTATTTTAATTAGGTTAGTTCAGTAATTTTAATATTCCTAGTGTTTCTGTTGGGGTGAATCCATCAATAAAAAATATTCTAATTAAAATACTGAATCGAAATACATATTCAGCAGAGTGAAATGTTTGTTGTCTTTGGTCAGGATAATACTAGGTCTACACTTCATCAAACTAGGTTCTGAACCTTGTGAAGGGTGTTTACGTTCAAAAACGTCATCACATACAGCGTCCGAGAAGAATGACTCAATCGAAAATAAGAAATTGCGGAAGCTCACGGATTATGGAATGTCAACACCGGAAGCCATATTAACGGAACTGAAAGTTTCTCCGTGATACAGAAATTTTAACGAGGAATTTAAGAGAAAGATATATTAGGTTAGTGAGCCTACCACCTATTTAACTTTTCTCTTTGGGGTATTTATGAAACAATGGACCTGAATATGTATTTCACATATCGATGAAATAAATCCAATGTAGCGCGATAGTTTTATTCATGATATATATGTTTCATTTTAATATAATTGGATATTAGCAAGGCTTGAGAGCTTGGTAAGTTGGAATATGAGCAGGTGCCGCCGGGACGGGGAGATAATCCCTAAGGTCTGGAATTGGACACGTATGATGTTGACCCTCGGAAGTTACCTGGACTGTCACACCGTGGGAAACGTCTCTCTGAAAATCCCAGAAATTTGAGTTAACACATGACTGCCTGAACCAATGACATTTCTTCATTGATCGATCCAAAGATGATCGAGACGATCGATTTTTGACATCAAGCGAGGGGGCTGAAATGAAAGTATTGACACAGAAGGACAAATCGTCGCCAGCGACGGACGACGTGCAGCCCCAACTTGCAGTTTCGAGAGGACCCGGCCAGATCGAGGGTGCCACACGATAACGGCCAGACATCAACGAAGGTAACTGCCAAGTATCCCAATCCTTGACGCGCCTAGGGGGAATTACCGTAGACCATGTTTAACTGAGATTAAGGGATCAGATTGGTTTGTCAGGCTAACTGAACACAGTATTTTTTTTATTTTAATTGTCCAAGTTCAGTTAGATAATTAATAAATTCTGTAAACTATCCGTTACTTCATCATTTAAAAACCTACCACTACACCAAATATATGTGAAAAAATTACGAGAAGCAAAAATTGGAGATACTATTAGTGAGGTGATTTTTCTTGACACTGGCAAGAATTGCCCAGAAAAAGATTTCTAAAATAATCTAAGATGAAAAATATAAAAAAGAAATATGAGGAGTTTAAAGATAATGTAAAAATGTTATTGTAAAAATTAAAGACAGAGTAAATTTTTCTTTAAAATAATTTTTTCATTAACACGAAAATTTGGATTGTATAAAACATGGAGTCTCTACATTAATGGGATGCAGTCTAGCAAAAAAACTTAGCTTAATCAGAGTGTGAGGCTTCAATCAACGCAATTTGCCAAATATTTGAATACTAAAGTTACAGTCTTGCAAATCTGACGGAGGAAGAGTTGCTTTCTAATAGTTTTAACTTAAAAAACTCTAATTTCGCAATTTTGAATTTGGTTTTTATTTCCAGGATAATGCATTTACGCTTCTCAAATTCACTATCACAATGGTAAAGCATAATTAATTCAACACCTATAATGATACTTTATATTAATTTTAAATAATGAACTAGACATTATAATGATTACAGTACATTTTGTTTTACAGCGGTTATTCTTTTTAAGAATATAAATGTTCCATCTGAAACCTAGCTCAGGTTAGGTCACCTAAAGAAATTCTATTCACAACAACCTCAAATTGTTTACCTTCGCATTGGATGTGGAAGGTTGACAGGTGTTTCTTAATAAAGCTACTGATTTGCCTTAAAATGTAACGTACTTCGCTAACATATAATTGCAAATGAAGCTTAAGCAATGTTGGTCAGGCAATAGGCCGTGTGGAATCATAAAATAAAATTTACACGAATGCACGGAAATTCATCAAAGAAGAAACACGGTGCTGGACGCAAAGATAAGTAGACTGGCCTTGGAGTTGATGAAAGATGCCTGCGAGTAATTTCCACAAGGAGCAGCCCCCTAGCCAATTTCTCTGTCCGAAATCCCAATTAAGAGAGCTTCCTGTCATTTTCGTCTTTCATTCGTCTCTGAAAAGGGACAGCCCAGAGTTATTTCTTTCTGGTGTTCTCCTGGGAAATTGTCAAATAATTTTTCAGTTCTGACTCGAGAATTGACAAAATTAGATGTATAATTGAAAATATGATTTTTCAACTTGTAATTAACCTTAAAAGAGAACAGCGACTAAAGGTACAACGAATTACGGTCAACGATCTTCAGCTAAGTGTTTAGCAACTGATATTTTATAAAGCGTGAGGCTTCCTACATTACCTGAAAGACGATTGAGGAATAAAACATTTCAGTTCCGAAATTTTATCAACAAATTACTGAATAAAAAAATTAAATATCCCAGAAAGAAGTAATTATTTTCAAGATCAATGTCAAAGAATAACAATCAAACGTAAAAAAATATAATTACCGGAAATAATATTTTAGCTTAGAAGTACTGAAGAATGTGATACATTCCTTCTGTAAACAGTTCTACGCTATTTCAGTCAAATATAGGCATTTGCCTGAGCTAAATAAATCTCAAACAATGGGTTAACGACAACGATTTTTATCGTTGATTAGCATTCCTGGAAAAAATATGAAGAAAAATAGATTAAAAATGATATACAGGAAAGGGGTAAGAATCATGAACGGCCATCTTGTTTTGTTACACTACTAATTTAGTCTGTTTTTGAGAGTTAGAATAAAAGATAAGCTCTGGTTCGTGTTTGAGCAGGAGTATTTGTAATCTACTTCTAATATATTCACATAATTTTTTCTCGATCATATTAGTTGCTTAGATAAATAAATAGCCAAATAACAGGCAAAAAATGAAGTGGTAATATAACTGCCACATAACGTTTCTGCAATTCTTGTTTCTATCAGCAGGTGATTAAAATCACAAACCAGATGACGAACTCAAAATCAAAGTCATTTGCCTATTTATTTATCGAATTATTTACTTGTAACATAGCTGTATTAAATTAAGATTTTTTCTTTTACTTTGTCAATTGTTTTTTTCGGATGTGTCGTTCTCACCTAAGGAAAGCAACAAGGATTGCAGAAACTTAATGTTGTCTATTATTTGACTATTTAATTATTTTTTAACACAGGCGTATTTTATTTCACATTACTTGCTTTTGAAAACAACGGCGAATCGCCTCATTCGCACAAAATAACCAGATAATAATATTTTTAATTTTTACTCTACTTTGGCTTCTAAAATGTATCTATAAACAAAAATTGGAAAGGGAAATAGGTTGAAACGTTATGTACACCAATTTTTTATTATATTATGTTATAATTATGAACATTTGTTTGCAGTGACAAATACTTCTAACCAACGAAAAGTAATTTCATACGACTCGTGGGAACGTATTGCAACATAAGTATGTTATATAGTTTTAAAATGTGTTTCAGAAGGTGTAGTAATGCTAATAAAAGTATTCATCAGGTATTCCAATGTCTCAGAGAAGAAAAGAATAACCATAAAATGAAAGGAAGATATTAAGAGGGTAAATAGTATTAACAAGCAAAATATGGAAAGTTGGATATAAAAAGGATAAAACAACCGGATTAGCGAAAGTGGTAGAGACGAAGTAATAAAGGAAGTAGTAGAAAGTCCATTGTTTCGAACAGCAAATAAACTTTATTCGTCTTCAGGGTACGAGAATTTAGGAGGAAAGGATATCTATCTCGTCACTTGCAATCCAATTATTAATGATTACTCTTCCACTCTTTACATGGTTATTCTTCTCCTTACTCAGACAATACACTACTATCTTATTTTCGAAAGCAATAAATAATATATTGTAGAGATTACTAAGGAATTTATTTTATTCAACACTTTCTATCTTCAGTTCGGCAATATAGGTAATGTATTTCCTTTACGCCAAATGTTCACGAAAATTTAACCCTCGGTCAAAATGTGTCCTGAGGTAAAGTTATAAAAGCATTGAAAAGTAAACATAGGTCAATCAGTGAAGCGAAAGCTCAGTCAAGCGGCAGTCGAGCGCCACGTCAGCGTAGTCGAGTGTCAGGTTTTGGGCCGAATAGAGTAAAGTCGGACATTCCGTTCCGGTGCGTCGTTGGTTTTTGGTCGCTGTTTTTAATTGAGTGTGAAATCATTCTGATCCTAACCATTTTTCTGCGTTATAGTGGATCCAACTTTTATTTTTTGAAGGACGTTTTTTCGTGCGGATTTAGTATAACGAATCTCACTCGAGGTTTAGATAAACTTGCCAAAGGTTAGTAAAAGGCCACGGGAGGCGGTAATCCTGTGGAATACCGTCTATCTATGATAGCTCTGCCAACAAATCCTATCTCCCCACCTCCTATGGTGCCTCTGGGCAATACAGCTTGCTGTAGCAAAGTGGAGAAGGGTGTTTAAATTAAGGTTGTGAGATTCGTTCTTTAAAACTAAGCAAAAGCAGCTACATTTTGCTCGCCGCCTAGCCGATTCATTCAGATTGATTCAATCAATTTCCAGATCTCCGGAGTTTGTTTACAAACTACGAAGTTACAAGCATTCTTTGACGTGTGCTCGGTCACTTGAGAAACGCTTTTGACGTTCCAAGATATTTGTTTAGTTTTAGCTGTGAATAATAATTAAGCGTAGGATTTCTATAACAGAAATTGTAAAAAGTTCCATAGGTTTGGTTTAATTTTTGTAAATTCCTATATTTTATAGACCCGTAGGCAATCCTGGTCGTAATAGCCGTAGAAATAATAGTAATTGATTTTGAGTAAATTTAAGTGCATGTAATTTAGAAAAAGTTGGCATAAGAGCTTTTCCGTCCCCGTCCCCCCAAACGTGAGGCCATATTACTTATTAATAAAGTGTTTACTACAATATATATATATATATATATTGTAATGCCAATTAATTAAGATATTAATTGAGAAATTAAAAAAATAAATTGTTTGAGAAATCTATTCTTGACGGCGGTACAGAACACAGCAACAATGTAGCCAAATATTGTTTCCTTTGTCGGAAGAAGCAATGCGCGCTCAAAATTACGAGAGTCCAGTTCACATTATGATATGGTAGAGTTCAGGTCGCATTAGCAGGAAGGCTTGGTCGCAGAAAGATATTGAGAAGTTAGAGTTGGCAGGAAGGTTTGGTCAAGTACAGGTCGTATTAAAATAGACGAGATATTCTTTTAAAAAGTAAAGTTAAGTAGAAGCAGTGATCAGTCAGACACGACAGAAATTGGTCGAGTTGAAATAGACAAGACAATTTCAAATATTAAAAGGAAATTTGCAGAGAAATATCGAGGATTACCAACCAACAGAGTTGATTGGTCCATGAACATTTTGCTCAAGACGAAATATTCACTTGAGCAGAACTACGAAATCTGCTAAGCACAAACAGTCTTGTGAACATAGCCGGGCAGGATTAGCAGAAGTCGACCGAGGGAGAGACGAAAAGGAGGTTCATCCTGGTTCCTGATTTTTGATCAAAAAATATTAATTTTAGAATCTGTGAGTTTTTAGAAGCAGTGCAAAACCCCGCTATAGTGTTTCGTCAAGTACAAGGTATCCTGGAATGCTGCCGTGAGTAACAATATAAAACAAATAATTATGTAAACCTGATTAAAAGGTAGACGTCAGATTTCGTTCTCTTCTTTTGATTAAAATTTGTTAATTAGAATCCATCTTTTTAGTTTAATTTTGTTGACAAATAAATTTCGTCATAGTTAATTGGCGAGTAAATCTTTTCTCTTTTAAATTGGAATTTGTGTTTAAGTTGAGAAATAAAATGATTCGCCATTATCAAACCCAGTAGAGACCCTGAGATAATTTTTAAATTGTGTAATTGTTTTTAAACATTTAAATTTGTTTGTTTGTAAATATGAATAATTTTTATTTAAAAGTCCATCTTTATTGATTATTACAATATATATATATATATATATATATATAAACTAATTCGTTTAACGTATTTTCATTAAATGCATATACTACCATATTGAACAATCGAGGTGAGATTAATTTTTATTAATATTTCATAAGCAGCGCTACTTGAATGAAGTGGACTCTAGAAAACATGTGTCGTAAAATAAAAAACAAAGTCAAATTTTCAATGACAATTTCCAAAACGTAGCCTTTATATTTCTGAAGCATAAGGCCGAGTACGCTTAATTACAGCCTCAGTGCAACGCAGGAACAGGAAAGGTTCAGGAACTGCATAGGGTACGTTTAGCATGTGCGCTTCTGCACATTATTCCACTAACCCGAGGATTTTCCAGCATGAATATGCAACAGGAGTCCTTCCCGACTACATAAAATTCCTTGTTTCAAATGGTACAAGCTCTGCTTATTCCACGCTGCAATAATCGCAAAATTATAATTACCATGCAAATCTTAATCTCTGTGTAATACGAACCAAGAGCATCTATGCAACGAACTACAGTTGGGGGGGGGGGATTTATGAACAAAATAGAAATGTAATATTTAATATAATCTGGAAATTATCTTTTAATAAATATATCATGAATAGAGCCAATATGTCAGAAAATGTTATTTATTAATTTTAAAAAAAAGTTAGAATAAGTTCCGTCCCCAATTTTGGGACTTCTTCACGTCATCGGGTAAAATACAGTTGATATATATATATATATATATATATATATATATATATAAATATCTTAAATTAGAATATATATGAATTTAGAGACACCGACTCCATCCTATGACGCTTGTAGCCGAATTTTATTATATAGGCTACAGCCGTCAGAGTTCATATTGCTTCTAATTTAGCATATAAATGACTGTAATCAGAAACTCTGTTACTCCCATATGAAAAAAATAAGTTTCATTTTTATATCGGAGTCAGTCGTGGACGAAGTAAAGGTTCGAACCATTCAACAAAGCGAAGTTGATAATGGATAGCAATAAAAAGGAATATTGTGTGCCATTTAAAATAAGAAGTGATCCAATTCTGAATAGTGACTTCCAAGTAGGAGTATATCATCACTACCATAATATATATATATATATATATATATATATATATTGTGGTAATCACAAATGAAGACAATTAAATAAAACAAAGTTAAAATGTGCCACACGTTGATGACGCTAATTTGTAGTAATCACTAATATTAAAGGAAAATAAGCCTCACGGTGGAGCACAATTTTTAGTGATTTAAAATTTTAAAATGATAGGATGTTATACAGGCCACTTTTATAACACTGATTCTAATAACACTTTTAGTTTGACAAAGTGGTTCACTTTTCGTTTAGGAAATATTATTCGCTCGTTCCGCAGTTTATTAACTGCTGGATGCATTTGCCTGGCTCCCAAAATTGAAGACAATGGTCTAAATCACGAATAGAATAATTTAGACTCTGCACTCAAAAGTTTAAGCGCTGAATATTTACGTATTTATCTCGCAGACTGCAACTTGTAAAAAAGACTGTTCCAACTGTTTTAGCTGTTGTACTACATGTATCTAGACACTTTCTGGATATTTTACTTTTCGTCTGTTCACAGCTATACTTCCGCGACGACTGAAGCACACACCGCTTCTCGCGAGCCAACAACCTACAATAATTTCAAACATGACATTCTTGCCACATTATTGTGTACAAATTGTGTGTTTTCTGCCGCCAACAATGCGAGTCCAAATTTCTGTTGATTAATTAATTATTTCCTTTTAATTACCATAATATATATATATATACATATCTATATGCTTATTACACGTATTAATGTTAACTGGTCAGCGTAGTAAGCAGTGAAATGAAGTGATTTATGAGAAAGGAAAGATCAAATAGCCAAGTGTAGTGCAGTAAAAAGAAATAAGGGTACCCGTGGGGGGAGGGAGGTTAATTTTTTATGTAAATAATAATAATAATAAACTTAACAAAGACAGTTCATTTATGTTACCCATATATTTGTATACATGACATTTTTGTATTGTTATTTTTGTAGATTCAACTACCACAGGGAAAATGACCAATAGCAGCTTATATTAATAATTTACAATTACGCTAAAATTAACTACAAAACTTGTCCGGACAGGTTCGTACTTGGTCACGACATAGAGAAATGATACTTTAAAAAAGATAATATATGCTAACTGATATTTAATTGTTTATAAAATAGAAGGTGTGAATAATAATTTTTAAAAAATCTGTACATATTAAAAATCTATAGATGAATATAAACTTCTTTTCAGATTTCACTGCTAGTTATCGACGCATATCGAGGATATCGAAGCTGCATTCATTCACTATTTTAATTAACAACGTGACACCCGAATTAAAGGTCTTTAATCTGTTCTCAACAGCAAATATTACCATAAATTCATGTGCCAATCAATCCTTCTTGGTTTCAAAGAAGTGTTATACTCCTCCGCTTTTAGCCTGGTTTGAGGAATGATAAACGAATTGCAGTTCAACCGAGTATTAGATGAAACCGTAAAACTTTCCCATTACACCATTATTTAATAACATGGCCCAATAATGTCACCCCATATAAGGTATTAAATGGCTACAGTTGTAAATGTTAATTGTTAAATACGGTGTAAACGATCCGAATAACCAAGTTTGATTTGATGTTTATCTATTTGTTCACCCACTCAAGCGGAAACCAGGTTATTCCTTAGATAGTGATAGTCACTACAAAAAGTTTGAACTTCAATACATTTCGTATATATTATATTGGACGAGATCTGACATTTTCTGTTATAAGTTTCCAAACAATTTGTTTCTAATATCTAAGTCCTCGTCCTTTTGAACAACTGAAGATGACTATGCGATGGTATAACTGTGAAATTTCTCCCCACGATTGTTTAATCCCTGTCATTGTCTACGTATCAAGGTTAAACATTAAAAAGACGGTACAAAGAAAATACTGCTCAACAACGAAAGTGAGGACATAGAAGCTCATTAAAGCAAATTTAACGATACAAATTGTATTTACTGGTCGACCGAAGCTTGTGAATCCGTCCATTAATCATGGTAAAAAATCGGAGGTAATTACGATGCCAGTAAAAACCAAAAATAAGATCCGGGATGTCTATACCCTCGCCTTCAGAAAATTCTTCCGATACATTAACAATATCAAGATGCGGGATTACGCAGCCAATCATATAGACTAAAATATTACAAATAAATTTATAATTATGTAATAATTATATGTATTGCATTTGTATATGAGGTTATTACAATTACGATTTATTTTTTATCAAATGTGCACTGCATAATATTTATTTCTGTACGTTAATATTTCTTTATTTCCATCCCGGTTGATATAGGTATATGCGCACATTTCTTGTAAATATTATTTTGATCTTATTACTAAAATAAATTTGCAACTGACTTCTTTCGCGTTGATTACGTACGCTCATAGGTCATACGACCATGGAGTATTAATTTACAATCGACACCATTTAATTATAAAGGCCTTAATGGTGATTTCCTCAGGATATTTGAATTTTACTTTCTGAAATTGTTAATTATAGTGCCACTTAAAATGAAGCGTTTAACTACCTATACTGCTCTGTTTAGTAATAATCATCCTTATTTTTAAAGTACTCCCTTTTTAATTTTTAATAACGTTCGACCTTCAGTTTTATATTACTCTATGTGATTACGGTGTATTTAAAACTCTCACATAAGTCTCCAAATTCTCACAATAAGTTAAGTGTGTTCTGAATTTTTTTTTAGAAAAAAATGGACAAGCTATGGACAAAACCAAATGTACACAACAGTATGGCTATAAAACGAAACTAAATTTAACAATTACTGAAAGCAATATACTCACGTGTTTACTGTCTCCAGGCAACAGTGGGGTGTGAGCCTGTAAAATAAGAAAAAATATATTAGACCATACAATAAATATTAATATTTATGCTACGCCAAAGACACAACATTAAGCTTTCCCTGGCGCCGTGTACAGTACACCACCAAAGCTAATTGACAAGGTAAAAATTAATTATATGGACACAATTCGAGAGCACAATTAAAGCCATCATGGAGACGAATATAGGAAACTCGTCATGCACACGGCGCTTTCAAAATCACAAACACAGCGAAACAACCTGAATGACCAGTAAGTATAAAATATATTATAGGATATAATAATTTTATATTACAGAGTAATCTACGCCAACGTAGAAAATGTTCGACTTCTGTGCCCTATATATTCCACAGAAGTGAATAATTTCCTGTTTCTACAAACTGTGAACGAGCAAATATATTTGACTTGTCGCTATCGTGGTTATCAGTTCTTTTCCTGCACATAAGAGAAAAACTTTGAATTTGGAAGAATGTGATATTAAGTTATACCAGACACAATATATAATATTGTATACGAAACTTTGTGCGGTTCACTTTTAAAAACATCATGTCACTTCATGGACGTTGGATAACTAACAATTATTGCGATATGCTACTATAACTATACAAATGCAGATAATAATTTACCTATAAATTAAGGCAGTAAAGTTCGATCTGATACTGAGTAAATGCTTATCGAGATTCTTAGATAATTCAAAGCTAGACCAAGAAACTATTGTCAGTCTCCATGCTAGTAAATTAATTTTTGAAAATACCTGTATAACTATTGACAGTTAAAGGAATCATTTAAATTGTTTATTGTTGGGTTAGTACTCCACCAGGTACAGGAAAAAGTAATAAAGTGGAGTCTGAATTGAATCCCGCGCCTTTTCTGAACACCTAGCCATTTTATTCTAGAACAAGTATGCCTGTAAATATCTCTCATTTCACGATTCAGAAACCTAATGCGTAATGAATTACCCCATTCAAAGCTTGAATATGACTTGCACAACACATTCTTGTCCGTCTCGCACACATTCCCTCTCCCGCAGAGAATTTGTAAAATTACGTTATATAGTCCCGAGAGCAAGGGGGAGGAGCAAAATATTTCCAATTGACGTCGTAGTTTTATCTACAAAGTGGTTTAGCAGAACATAAAACCGCGGAAAGCGGAGTCCCCGGACACGTCCACGTCTGCCCCTGGGAAATCTGCAGCGCCGCGACGCGAAGCGCCGAGGACCATTAGCATGGCAAAGTTGATTTGCATTGCTACTCCGCCTGATTGCGGCATACCAAAGACCTTCCATGCGTGCGTTTCGAAATAAATTCCTCAGACAAACTTACAATAATTACTAATAAATGCGACGTACCGTGAAGTGGAGAGGGAGGTTGCCAGTTGTGAATCGGAGATGTAGAACGTCATTCATTATAGAAATTACACATACAGGACGTTCTAACAGGATTTTTTCCCCTACAATCGGAAGCACCAGGTTTCTGGGGAAATCGTTAAGCAGTGGAAAGACCAATGCGACGAGACTACTGAGTCGGTCATACCTAAAGCCACAAATTACAGTAGGCGAAAAATGTTAAAGCTAAAATGTCTATATCTACTGGCGAAACTTTGGATGCGAGACTGTTTTCTGGGAAAATATAATAACATAAATACGCATCAGTTAGTTCCTAAACATATTTCAGAGTGATAAAATTAACCTCCGATTTATTTGATGGCTGTTGAACTCGGACAAGTGTTAAAAAGGCGATGTGGTCGCTCACAGCTTCACCACAGAGAGAGCAGTTAGTCAGACATTCGAGTCAGAATATATGGAGTTAAGAGTTGAGATGCAGCAGACAGATTATAGAAATTTCCAGGATGGAGGCAAAATAGTTAACGTTGAATAGTCCGGGATGGATATTAAGCAGTTAATTTAAAAGTGATCGTTACGGTATCCGATTATTGCCGAGCAGTGATGAGTTGAGCAGCGTAATAATTGGAAAATTGAACGAGTTTAAGTGAATTTGGACACTACAAGACTGGCTGCCACTTGCTACGAAAAATATTCTAGGAAACTTTGCCTGCAGGTTTAATTTCGGCGGGTACCGTAAAATTAAATTAAAACATTGTAAATTGCATTAAATTCCAACACCCATTTAATTGAGACCAGAATTTTCATTTAAAACGGAGCGTCTTAATTATTAAAATTGAGCCTTGAGTGTAAAATCTTTTTTACCGTTGTGTTAAAATAAAATCATTTAAACCTGATGAATGTAAATGCATAAAATCTTAATTAAATAATTGTAATTAGAAAACAAGTCTATGGTTTTAACCTCGACGAAGTGCACGAAATTTATGTCTTGGATAAATTCAAATGCATTTTTTTTTGCTAAACTCCAGTTGAAAGCGTATGGCCCGATATTTAGTAGGTCAAATTTTCTTAAGTTTTACGAAGAAATATTCCGCTAACGCAATTGGTTGATTGAATAAGGCAAATGTGTACTTGTAAAATTAATTGCGTACTTTACAGTAAACCTGCGGGCCAGAACTTCAGTTACTAAGAGCTGACAAATAACATTTTAAATAATAATACGTAAGACCCTATAATTTGGGAAAAAAAACTTTACACAAAACTTTTAATGGAAACATATCTCGACAGCTCAGTCAAAAGAGCAAGATGTCTTAAGATAACAGACTAGCGTATTTCGTCGGCTACATTCAGTTTGACTGACAATAAGGAATATTCTCAAATATGTGTTTCTACTTAAAAGGCATATTTACAAGACTGGATGTAAAATTGTGGAAAGTTTGTGGGAGGCGTAACCCTTTTGGACAGACGGAGGGAACTGCATTCGGTGATATCTTCTTCTCTATGCTTTTGAACTAAGGTTCCCACAAGCTGAGACCCCTCAATCATGTTATGAGAGGTGAATGTTTCGGGGTCGCAGACCTTAGCCATACTGTAAGTGTTGTTCGCTGTAACTAGTGGAACAGTCGGCCAGCTGCCTCCTAAACTGGTCGAGGCACGGAGAAGGAAACGCTGCGTCCCCACAGCAAACCTCACTCTCGCCATCTGAAGAGCGTGGGACAAGTACTAAGAACGTGATACAGATTTTATAGGGTTTGCCCATCCAGCCATTTTATGCGAATGTCCGCGGTCATTACTGAATCCTTAACTATCATGCATTCCGCCTTTCAAATCCCTTCCAATGCTATTAAAGGGAAATTTCCACAACGTGGGTTACCCTTATGTAGTCTGTGACTCTAAAAAAGATTTTGAATGAAAGAATGCAAGTTACCGTTGCGTCCGACACCGTTTGAAGTAAACAAAAAACTGAATTCTAACAAAATTATAAATAGAAATTCTCAGAAAATGGAGCTTTAAATATTTTTCCTGGCATAAAAATCAGAAACTAGTGAAAATTTATAAAAACAAAACTAAATGACCATCGGAAGAATATATTCGAAATGAAACTGCTTTAAATAAGCTGAATAAACGAAACGGTTTAATAATTCAGAAATAATTATAAATATATGTGTAAATTATTTAGTGGTTTCCGTAAAATTAACGTTAAAATGAATCAACAATAAATATAAGGTCTCAGTATCGTTGTGATTCTGACTTTGTATTGCCACATCTGTACTTTATATAGGCCTATACCCCGACACGTACATGAAACCATGTTAGATCCAACTCTGCTGAAGTTGCTCAGTACGAAACACAATTATTAACAATTTACACGACTGTGTGCGTGCGTATTACTTTCACCCACCCCTCCCCCCGGAACGCATAAGAAGAATTTCAATTATAATCACCATATAAACACAACGACTGTCAATATCTTACATTTCTACGATTAAATGAAAACTTTTTATGCTGAATGTTCCGGGAGATAGTGAACGTTATATTAAAATTTGTGTTATCGTTAGCAAAAAAAAACGCGAATTGCTCTCTTGGGTTACATTTTCCAGAGGCTACGGGTAAGCAAACTCCGTAAGTATTTTGGAAATTTATTATATTTTAAAAAAAGAAATGTGATGCAAGGGTCTTTATTTCATTTTAACGACTACATTACTTAGTCTAATATTAATATTACGGTGGCATTTTTTCTTTATGCAATGAAAATGAATTGTAATAATATATATGTTAAATTTCACTCACAATTATATATATTGCATAAATATGTATATATATTATATCAGTGCGTGTGAGTGAATTTCAGTCTATCCCCTATTACTACGTGTTTTTTTATCGATACAAATACTCCCATTTTTCTATCCAGAAATAACGTTTTGCTACAAACTTAGGTTTAAAGTTATTTTCTTCGCATATCAATTTCAGATGGAAACATAATTTTTAGATCAGTTCTCCTGGATATTCGATCATTGTTGAAACCTGCATCCGGAGATAAAGTAAGGCTAGGAGCTGTATACTCGTAACAAAGGAGTGCATGCCGGAAGCTTCTCTCTCCGGTTCGATTCCGCAACGGCACATCCGCAGCGTTTACGTGACACATTACACAGTTTCCTTCCACCACGTCATACGCCAACACGCGCACATTTGAAAGGTTTCTAATGAAAAGAAATTTAAATAATTCCCTTGGAACATAGGATCGAAAACAATTCTTGAATTTAAAATTAAAATAATTACGTCTGATTGAAAATAATGAATAAGAAAGATAGCCAATACAGGCAAATAAATACCACACAACGTTTTTGGGATCCTTGTCCCTGTCGTCAGGTGCTAAGAAGACCCTAGAGAAACACAAATTCTTGAATTTGCATCCGATAAAAACTAAAGTTTTGCCAAAACGTGATTCAGGGATGAGACACCTCGAAATATATCACGAAATTTACGGGCCTTAACCTGCTATAAGCGATACCCTTTTTTTCCCTTTACGATGATCCGTAGCTGGGTATTATTGAAGCTGATACCTCCCGAGCGGTAAAGACATTTATTGCGGCGCGCCTCTTAGAATGCGGGGGCGGACAATGGATTTTCTTCACCGCTGCTTCTGCTCCTAGGGGGCGTCGCGATAAGGAGAGTGCTTTGTTGTTCACTCGCGTGAAGCCCGCGCGCCATTGTTGCGAGAGACGCGTGTCTTCACAGCCAATACCTCAGGGAAAACACTCGTGATGGAAGCTCGAGAACGGATAGCTACACAGCTCAAATGCAATGCTTCTCCTCTTCAACGGAAAGAATAAAATACCGTTTCACGCGTCGAGAAGGAGACAAAACTTTCATCTGTGCATAAAATCGTTTCTATAATACCGATGGTCGTGTTTTGGAATGAGCATTTGTAAGCACATACCTCTGATATTAATGTTTTATCATAGGAATATTTTATAAGAAGAGCAACGTATTTAAAAATGCGAAACTATTAGTTTAACATTTTTGATTAATTACGAAAAATATTGGCAATGCGTTAACAGGAGCCAGATTGGAATCGAGGGATATTCTGGGTGACACAGAAATTTACTTAACTGAAAATGTTCCTTTTACACAATAATCGACATTGGGATAGATAAAGTTAATGGAAACCATGTGGCCTTGCGTGGAAGTAGTGAAATTTCAAAGGTAGATAATCTAAGTAATTGAAAAATTAAAATATATTTTAAAGTGTTTTGAGTTGAAAATATTGAATAATTGCATTAATTATTGCTTGAGTTACAAATAAAATCCAATAGGTTATATTTTAAGCATCACAATGTTATTCGTCTATTTATTTATTAATGAGTACCCATAACTCCGTCCAAATCTAAAAGCGAAATAATGTGTTGAGATGGTTAATTTTAAGAAATATAATAAAGAACGGGCTACTTAAAAGCAATCTTTGTGGCCACTCCCATCTTATAGCATAGGATAGGGACTGAAGCGGTGAATGCGGAAAGGTTAACTAGAGCCCCCCCCCCCCGGGCTGTATGTTTAAGGATCCTAACCGGCAATTCGCCTTAAAGTGATGCAGGGAAATCCCTACCTAGAAATACATGCATCAGGTACGTCTGGCATTTGATACTAGTCCCACGACCTTCCGACGCCTGTAAATTGGGGTTTGCTGCGCGGATGCAGCATTGCCGACTACATGCCTAGACCAGTTTAGGAGGCAGCTCACAACTCTTGTATACCCAACGTCTGTTACACCGCAGCATACTCGTCACAAAAGTGACTGAGGTGTTTGGTATTGTGGAAGATTAATAATTAATGTAAATTTGAAACCACGCGCCGTGACCAGGCGGCCTCTGATTGGTGCTCGCAAAGGACTCGAGTTTCTGTGACGTCATCTCCGTTACGTGACGTTCGACACCTCCCACAACGTTATGCTTGTATTTTCCAACACGCCAACATACTCTATCGCCAATTACACATATTTTGAGCTAAAATCGTCGCATAGAAAGCATTGCGCGTACAAGACACATCCTTCTGAGTGGTTTTCAGATATCCAGATTAAAAACCCAAATATGAAGATTCAAACTCCGTGATTTCTTCCATAGTGAATAAGTATATGAGCAACTCATAGATTCCTATGCTTGAATCGTAGACGGCAACATACTGTCGCTAATAAGCTTGTAACCGTAATGTAACCTTGAAAATGTTAATTAGTAATTACTGTTATAAATCATTATTAAATTATTTGAAACACGTGACCAGGAAACAACCACAGTTGTATTCAAATAATTTGTCCCCCGTCCCCAGAACACATAAACTGCAAGTTCCTAATATAGTTGATGTTCGAACGTAATGTAAATGAAATGTTGCTGCTAACGAAGGGGAAATATCGTACCTCTACTCGAGGTCAGTGTTGATTCCTGCCTCGGCTGGTAAGGATTCAGAGCACGTAAACACCAACGTCGGGAGACCACCTTCCGGCCAAACTGTATTTGCCTCGATCAATAATACAAGCGAGAAATGCGTATACAGGACGACATCTTCACACTTACAATGACAAAGTCGCAGCTAGTAAAATAAAATATTATAAACTATTTTTACAGGGGGTCTAAATCAAACTTTCTAGTAATTAAAACTAAATATATGTCGTCTAGTTATCTGGAATAAGAATTCAAATAGTCAAATATTTTTTATGTAGAAGCATTTGAGGTTTGAAATATATACAAATGCGCTTACTATAATCTGAAAGAAAACTTCAGTTATAGACAATTTTGATTACGTCCGTAAAAACGTTTCTTTTTAAAATAGGAGCTGGATTCTGAGTTCAGAGCACACATTTTTCTCAGAAACACCAGATCGCTACGTACTCATATACTATAAACGAACAAAGTAATTTTATGGAATATATAGGATCATGTTTCCTATTGAACCTTGGATTTGCCAACGCTCACTCCCGATTCAGTCATAAATTATGTAGTAATATTTTTCAGTATTAAAAGAACTACATATCGTTACGCTGATCTTGTAACACGGTAAAAACTAATTTTTTCTGTCATGTATCTATGTAATACCTTGCTAAATATGGCTATTCAATGCATTTATAAATTCAGACGCAACATAGAGTACAAAAATGGTTGCATATGAATTTAAACTCTGAAACCCTTTCTTTTGTATTTTTTCAGGGATTAGGACAAATTAGAGTCGCTCAGTATAATAGAGAATATCCTCGTAACTCTATACATCGTATTTGGCCAAATAGGAGACGTCAATTTAAGAGTTCCGTATTTAATTTTCAGAGCAATTATGTACTATGAATGTAGCTGAGGGACGAAGTATTCTAAATCCATAAATTTACAAATAAAATGTAACAGAAGAACAGTAATGAAGGGCCTCTGTAAACCACCAGGCTAAGTTAGTCCAATGAGTGGCTAATATACGTAACTTAAAAAATAAAGTGTAGATGAAATGCAGATTTTTATTAGTGTTCTTTTCTATGTACGATAAAGTAAAAAATTAATACTGAAGGAACACACACACACATATATACAAACTTGAATATCTATCACAATACTTTCAAATGAATTAATTTGTGTTCGTGGGATGTGAGATGACGTGAGTGAGTTGCGTTCGCACTCTGTTAAATCCGCGCCTTCGCATAAACTCGCTTCTTGAACAATATTATATCTTCCGATAAATTACTGCAAATTTGTGTGCCTTTACAACACATACTGACGACATCTTAAAACTAACGGTAAGCCGGTCTGTGAATACGTGTAAAGTTGTAAACAGTTTTTGAAAAGTTTGCGAATATCAACTTTAGCCTGCGTTTTTATTCAAGTAATTTTAAAGTTCGTAAAGCAAACATGAATCTTTTTTAGACGAATGGCTAGTCTCACGATTATGAGACTAGAAATCGATCTGGTCTAACATCTTTGCTCTCTACCAGAGAAGTGTTCACCATTAATCAATAGTCTTCCTCCAGATGTAAAGAACTACAAAAGTTTTGGGATTCAGTGTAAAAATATTCTACTGAAAGGCGCCAGTACAGGAGTTTCTTGACCGTTCCCCAAATAATAAATTATTTTTTGTTTATAGTGTTTATGTGTGTTGTTATTAAAATTACTTATTTTATAACTTGCTTAGTCTCTGTTGGTCTTTTCTGCTCTATTGTTTCATGTACGGCCTAGAGTTTCTACGGAAGCACAGATTCCTCGTCCTGTTTGGTGTAGTGATTTGTCCGTCGTTTGACTTTGTGCTTCCTCCTAGTGGTTTTTTGTTTATTGCTGTGTGATGTGTGATTCCATATTTTATGATATTTAATTCACTAAATATTTATTTTTTCCTAGTGCAATTTATATTAGGCCTATATCAATATTATATTATAGTAACATTAAAGAATTTTTATTTTATTATTATTGTTATGGGGTACTTTCAGTTATGTGGACAGGAAAGTTTGTGTTCTTGATTTTTATTTATGTTTATGTTAACTTCTAATTGTAGCATCCAATATTGTAATCTTATGTATTAACTATCCTATTTCCTCATAAAAGGACTAATGGAATAAATAAATGAAATAAAAAAATCCTGAGAATTAGTACTACGTTACATTTTATAGACGCAATAAGAGGTTCAGCATCTATCACGTGATTTCATAACTACGTACCTATTAATTTTGGCTCATTGCTCAGGCCTGCATTTTAGTGTACTAAAGATGAAATGATTATAAACACATATTCAAGACTGAACCGGACTTACCAGACAATTAAACCGATTATATCCGAATGGGAAAAATAATATGATCTCAGTATTGTATTAGAGATAAGCCTCTGTTATCAGCGAGACAACCACAAATCATTTTATCCATACTCTTTGGTATGTACCAATAATCCTTATTCTTATTGATAACTCTAATTTCGTTTAGGGTTATTTAGCCTATCTCAACTGTCTGTCAACTTATATACGAAAATTAGGTTTGCTGCTGTCGGATGCCAAAAAATTTTACTGCTCTTTCTCAAAGTCGAAGTCATGAGCAACTTAAAAGCAGAAATCAATGTCATCTCTACAAACCCACACAAAATGTTACCATTTGATGGCGACTCAGTTTTTCAGACGAATGAACGTGGAACGTATGATAGCAACAGCATCAAGAGCAATCTGTGCCAATAAAAAACTCATCACAACGACCATGTCTCATAAACAATTATTATTATTCCGTAGAGTAAATCGCGCGTTTAATGAACACGAGGTTTGAAATGAATCCAATACGATGCATCGAAATTACCCTGCAAGTCAGCCGAAACAAATGCGAACCAGCGGAAAATTAGGCACGATGAATTGCTGCTGATGAGCCTTTGAAAAGGTCCTGGTACAGGAGAGCAGCTTTTACGTGTGCGTAGGCGGACTGCAATTTCCGTATGCGAGCCGCAATCTACGAACATCCTGGACAAGAATGTGTCATTAGCCTCTGGCAGCTGCTCTACATGGCCAGCCTTCTAAAACACCTCACCTCCACCGAAATTTCATCTTAATTACCTCCTCACTAACTGCATCAAAATCAATAAGAGTGATATTCGCATATCTTCTCACTGTTGGCAAAATTGTCCAGAATCGATGCAAAATGGAGTTCCTGGTCGTTATAGATAGACAATATCTAGGATAATAGTTTCATGGACGGTGATGCTGATAGCATCGAATCATCACTATTACTCAGCCAAAATATTTCAGAATAATAAACAAGCTTTAAGAGATTAATGACAAGATACGAGGTCTTGTTCAGAGGCATCGAACATACATTGTAGACATTTTAAACAGCATTAAGCGTAACATGAATTCATACAAGTATGAAAGGTGTTAATCACAACTTTAACTAACAGATTTGTGGCAGTTCACAAATTACCTTTTTTTTATAGCCTTTCTCCTGAAATTAGAAATATTAGTGTAGAATACATATTTGTCATTCGACAAAAAATCCCTTAAATGGACGAGAAGGTGCTAAAATAGTAGATATGTTCACATAAATATTTCCGACGCTCGGTGAAAGGAGCAATAACAAATTCGAAGCTATCATGGAGGACGTACGGTAAAACCTTTATAATTAAGAAAAGTCAAAATTTAAACGATTTCAGAGCAGATTTCACGTCAATTAACAGGGGCGATTCAAATAAGTGCCTGTACATAATTTATCCATCGTCGGAATGTTAGCAATATTTAATTTTTAACGCTGGAAAAAGTGTTCGGATACTTAATCTAAATCCGAATTGAAACAAACCTGGATTTAGTCATTGTCAAAACACTGCAGAGTCGTTTTTTTAAAAGAAAGCTTGTAAAGGATAATTACTTTGGTAGCCACAGCCAAGATTGAATAAACGAGATAAAAAAAACGGTCCCGTGACATGACTGGACATTTAAAATTTTGATTACTTTTACAGGACTAAAAGAAATAGCTTGATATGCGCGGAATTCTGAGCTGTTCCACGAATAGATATAGGTTGAGAGAATAATGATTCATATCCCTGACGTCGGTAATAAACTGTTAAGTCCATACCATGTCGAAAATATTGTTTCTCGTTATTGAAATAATCTGTCCCTGCTAGTTATCTTCTCTCTGTATGTACGATAAGTCTTCTCGGATAACTCAATATATAACCTAAACCTCTATCAATTACCTAGCTAAGGATCATGCGTATGACGGAGCGTTTCTGGAAACGTATCCTACATTTTCCCCGAAACCTACAATGGCAAATCGCAATGGAGTGGAAGTTTCAAGCTGTTGTGTTAAGTGAGCGTGCACGATTCACGCATGAATGGATTACGTATAAAGGCCGAAGTCAACTGTATTTAATAAAAATCAGGCATTCATGGGTAAACGAATTTTCGACCGAGAAATCGTTTATAAATACAACATTTTGATACTAAACCTGGTGTATCTATCAGCATGTAAGAACATTTTGGAGTTGAATAAACATCAATAAAAAAGTTATTAAATTAGAAAACTAAAATATCTCAGATAAAGCAAGATGGCGACGATATAAATTACGAAACCGAAGCACTTGATTATAGTACTCCTGGCTGTCTGAAATTGCATTATTCCTGCGTGTTTAAAACGTTAATAAGTAACAGACATCTACATTTTGGAATCGAAATTTTGTGAAGTCATTAGTAGATGTTTTGCATTGCATAGATGGTATTTTTGCGAAGAGAAAGCTGCTAAAAGAGGAACAGATGAGATGCATGTGGCAGGTCAAACACGAAGATATCGCAAGAAGAGTTGCGAAGAAAGAGAAATAGAAAAAGTTAACAATGAAGGTGTAGTAAAGAGAACAGTAATGAAACTCTGTTCATCTTCAGGGTATAACGACATGCACGAGACTCTTGTGGATTTTGGACCCACTGGGTTCAGCCCAGTCCTTAGAGACAGTTCTATCTCGACTAGTGCGGAGGGGTACAGGGATTTGAGTCTGTTCCCGGAAGGACCAGAGGTGAATTGACAAGGTCTTCACAAGGAAGTCGTGTATTTGAACTGTTGTTTAGATTGTCCGTTTTACTGTAAACTAAGGAATTTCAAACGTCGGGAGAAGAGCGATGGGCTGGGAGACAGATAGTTGTTTTTACTGAATATGAACTTGGAGGTTTATCCTCGTTTTACATTATTAATATGTTCCTCCATCCTGAACAATGTAACTTTTGCCACATTCGCAGGACACAGAATGGAGGGGGTATAGGGATTTGAGTCTGTTCCCGGAAGGACCGGGAATGAATGGACAAGGTCTTCACAAAGAACATCTATTCTATCGTTTTTGTCTATGGGAGGTTTTTTCGTACAAAATTTGCCCCGAAGGAAATTATGGGAGGTGAAAATCGTTCTTAATTCCAAATTATGCGGATTATTTCTGATAATTTTGGAATGTATGGCAAATATATTATGGGTCATTGGTCGGTTATGAGATGTGTGGTACGGGTTGATGTTAATTTAGTAGCTTTTGTAACGCCATTTTTATGGTTTGTGAGGGACAATTGTTGTTACGTACGTCGTTGGAGATATGTTTAATTTCATCGGAAGCAGTTTGGAAGAAGAGTCTGCTAGAAGACTTCAGGGGAGAAAGAAGAAGATATTGGACGATGAAGTAAGAAGCGGACAGTGCAAGGTTAAGAAGGATATTAACGAAGTCCAAGGACTTGCCAATAGGGAGAATACTTAATAATAATATCACGCGACCAATAAACTAAAACTGTGGCACAAAATGCTCAACTTCGCCAATCTTCAAAGATGCAAAACGATAATTTTAAAATTAATTACAATATATTTGCACTTTGTATTGGAAGTACTGTAACGGTCCATTCACATATTTCTTTGGTAACTTTCTAATCTATTTACAGATTCCATATAATCTTTTAACAATTCTACATGGTAAATAATAAGATGATGTTTGCAGACAAGTACACAGGTGAAGCACACAGCACGATTCCGACACCAAAGCGACGTTACGAGTTGACGGCAAGCGACGAGCAGAAACTTCGTACGTCACCTGAGGTTTCGGAGGCAGCTTCAATTCCATCGCAGTCCCAAAATACATAGACAGCTGGCGAGAAGATCGTAATCCACCAGGGCGGTGCCCATCAGAATTCTGCAAAAACACCGACAGTCTCCAACAAGGAAACGAGAAATAGTCTGGAACCGTCGAAAAACAACTCCCCGTCCTCTTTTTATGGGACCGAAAGCTTAAGTTATCAGATACATTTGAATAATATATTCAACTGAAGTGCTGTCTCTTAACTAGGTGGAGTAAATACAATGTCTAAGGCTAAAATTATAAGATAACACTGAGAAACTGTCACATATGTACGCTAAATGAAAAATGAGGCGAATTGTCTTCACGGTTACTTCTATTGAAATGTTCTTGAGGAATAAACATTATTCAGTAGGATAATTCTCGTGAGTCAAGACACGTTTCAAATACCCTCTCCAAAAAAATAACTGTAAAATAATAGTAGCTTATTCAATAACAATGAAAAGGTATTAGGACTCAAAAATATAGCATACAAAAGTTATTAATTTTTATAAGCTTTAGTTCCACTTAAATTTAAATACCTAATCTCCAAAATTAAAACTCTGGTGGTGGACATGTGGATAATAGAAAATATTTTATCGAAAATGGCAATAAAAGTTCTGGTACTAAGTGAATCAGGCGGCACAAGTCACAGAAAAATGAGTTTCCTATTAAATATGATTTCGAAAACTGAGATCAGAAAAGGGTTTTCATCTAAACTGGTTCACAATGTTTTCTGAGACCACTCTAAAAAGCATACCTCCAGGAATTTCAATTCAGCTTTACGTTTGAATTCGAAATATGAAGCTAAGGAATCGGGCCTTTGAATGTTAAATCAGAACGCATGCATCGGAATGAGCAGAATCTCATTGACCACACAATCTTATTTCGGGGAGAAGGTGGCAGAACTGCTGCATGCAAATCACTTTCCTCTTGCCTACAATAGCAGAGAATGAATCGAACATGCCGCCTGGGGGGGAAAAAAAATCTCTCTCCCTTCCAACTGAAAGTTATACGATTATTTTACAATGTTTAGAAAATTGTCTCGTGACTTATTTCAGCGAAGAGAAATCCCTGTAAGATGCCTCCAGAGAGACTTACAGCAGTAAACACACTTGATGAACGCATTACAAATACTTTACGTTTCATCAGAATGATGATTCTTCTTCGTGTACCATAAATATTATTTCAAGCCATTTTGTTTTAAAGAAATTTTGACTGTATCCTACAATTTTCTTGCGACCTAAACAATGAGTAACAAAATCATAATTTAGTAAAGGATAACACAAAATACATTTTAAAATTAATACACGAATTAAGAGAACACATGAAAAACCAAATAATAGTAGGAAATCAATGACAGATACAGGTGACTTTATTTTTTAATTTCAATATCACTGGGGATATTACATACACTTCAAATGGGTTTGATGGTTTTACATGTGATTGTATGATCTACAAAAAACATGAATCATCAAAGTAATCGTGCGATATACCAAATTTTTTTTAAAAAAACTCCAGTAACAGTACAGGAACGCTCAAAACCAGTACTGGGTACTGAGAATTGCTTTCTCTGTATTTGTTTCCTGATTCTTTAAGAATCCACAATAGTCCGTTCTAAATTTACCTCCTCCTGTACCTTGTCGGTATTGGAAATTTGTAAATAGTACGTCAGACGTAGCTTGACTTGTTTGAGGAGTATTACTTAGCAATACTGATTCTAGGAAAAACAGATAATTCAATTTCGAATTCTAAATAAATGACAAATTGTTGATGAGACGTTATAACGAGACAAAAAAAAAGACACACAAGATAGTAAGACAAATAACTGGACGCAAATGGACGACACGACGTGTCACCTGGACTTTGAGGCTGATGTCGAAGTTGCTGGCAAAAAACATCAAGGCACTGTGTCTGGACGACGTCGGGCGTCGCATCACGTTCGAACTGGCGACGCTGCTCCCGCTGACGCTCTCCTACAATTGCCAAACCATCGTCAAAAGCTGTCCGCGATTTCTCGTTCGCACGTGAACGGAAAACAAATCATGAAGCTGTTTACCGTCCGCATTGTTGGAACACAACACCTAATTCTATTCAGAAAATAAAAATTCAGCGCCTGGCAGAGTCGTCGGCGCGAGACACGAAAGAGAAATCGGGTCGCTGATTACAATCTTGCAGGAGCAACAATAAATATTCAGGGCGATTGTGTAGCACATACGTTTATATCCAAATCTGATCAAATGTTGGGTGCGAAAGGGACTCACGGACGACTAGTCGCTGTATTTATTGATACTGAACCTACAAAGTTATTAAGACAGCAAACATGACTAACTATTTCTTTAATAATTTTTTTTAAAATGTTTTGCAATATTTCACGGCAGTCACGTTCATTGTCCGACAAGCTCCAGGGATTCTTTCTTGGACTGTTTGTTTGTATGTGCTATTGAAGAAAGGCGGAGCTTGCAAAGTAAAAGTAAACACGAGACGAATTGATCGCTCGCATTGTGAGCGCCAAACTGACTTCAGTAGAGCTTCCTGGGTTTCGGGGCATATAGCTGAAGGCAGTGGTATAAGGATTTCAATTAAACTGCTGTACATTCGTTTTAAATCATAACTAAAACAAAAAATATATATTAATGTAATGTGGGAAAGTATTTTACATCATTGAATGGAGGAATTATCCGCTTTTGTAAGTTAACTTTGAATGATGGGATATTATCAAAATATTGATGCGGACAAGAGAGACACAGAGAGAGAATCGCTGTCTTGCCTGAAACTGAGGGTTGGTGTCGGCATGACGGACAGGAAGAAACTTGACAGGAAAAACGAAGTGCCGTACAGTCTGTTGAAGGAGGCATCTTGCCGAGAAAATTTAAAATGTTTCTTCTTGTCCGATATGACGACACTGGCCATCAAATTCACGTAAGGTAGTGATTGTCTGTCTTTCCTGTCGAAATCAATTTTATATATATATATATATATATATATATATATATATATATATATAAATAATTTATGGTTCTCAATTAACATAATAATTTTAAGTAATTATAGAAATACACAAATGAAATTAAATAATCTCATCATACTCGAACCAAGCTGAAAAAATACAAAATAAATTATAATTTTACAGAAAAAAAACATTTTTTTTAATAAGGGAAAATGTGCCAAGATATCCTTAATTATATTTTTATATCAATAATTCACAACTCCAATTCCATAAAAATGAATAAAAATAGTTAGTATTGACATTAAATTTTTACAAAAAGTGTGTATTATTTTACGGGTTTAAATTGTCTACTGAAATTTTGAATAGAAGTTTGCCACTTATTAAATTGGAATAAATTATAAAGCATTCTAATTTCTTTAAAATTGAAATTAGATAAATGAGTATTAATTCCGCTTATTTATGTTTAAAAATAATATATTTTTAGATAATGAATTCCAAACAAAGTAACATTTTTATGTAATACAATATATATATATATATATATATATATATAAAATATTAGGAGAATCCATTAAGGAACTAATTCACATTCAAACTTGGATAGTGAGGAAGGATAGAAATAAATAGGAGAAATAGGAGGATTGCGCTTTATTTGAATTCATATGCTCGGGCGAAGAATTACGCACATAGAAAAGCATATGTTCAAAGCAGAGAGAAGGATGGAAGAAGAAGGAAAGACTGAAAATATTTGACCCAGGCGGGGTTGCGCTTTATTTGAATTCATATGCTCGGGCGAAGAATTACGCACATAGAAAAGCATATGTTCAAAGCAGAGAGATGGATGGAAGAAAAAGGAAAGACTGAAAATATTTGACCCAGGCGGGGTCCTATTTCTCCTATTTATTTCTATCCTTCCTCACTATCCAAGTTTGAATATATATATATATATATATATATAACACAAGAAAAATGATATGAGTGCTAAGGAATAATTGCGGAAGGAATGATGAAATAAGAAACTATATTTTGTGCTGACAATAAAAATGCAGAATATTATTATTAATTAAAAACAGTATATGTAGTTGAGAAATTATTAAAAGTATTATATGTTGTGCGTTTCGCGCGTAATTGACTTGTTTTCCACGAATATAGCGTGGTTGTTATTAAAACGTGATGAACAATAGAAATTTGTTACGATTTTTAAATTTAAAAATTCAATCGACAGAATGTTCTTTGATCTAATTCAGTATTAAACGTATTTCTCAAATAACAGTAGAGCGGGAGAGATATACATAGACTCAAACTCACACCTGACCCTACCAAAAGCACTAATAAACTTGTGATGGCCGTTGATTGAAGTCATTGTGAATTTCCGTTACTGTCATTGTATCCCGTACAATATCTCATTCGGTAAACGTATTAACCGAGATTGCATAAGAATTTATTGGACCTCAATTTTTTACATTTTTTTCGCCTCCAAGACTACAATTTTACGCTCCCGTGGACTGACGGCGCGGAAAGGAGGAGATGCACGGAGACGCTTTTAAGTTTTTGAGGAACGTAAATCTCTGAACACAGCACGTGACTATTAATCACCTGGTGGGGGTTTAGCGAGCTCGTAAATATGAGTGCGGACGCGCTGCACTAATCTCTGCCCTGCAAATGTGCAGCCTCCGCAGCCAACAGATTTATTACCTCACGGGAGTCCTCAACTCTCAAGGAAACAACTCTGATACAAATTTCTTGCTGAAGGTGTAAAAATTACCCCTATCGAGTTCGTATGGCGATAAATCTTACAATTATGTAATTTACAACTATAAAGAATAAATCAGTTAATGACCTTTTACAGACACTTTTTATTTATTTATAACGTTACGACGTTTCGATACTTGTTCGTATTTTCTTCGGATATTATCCGAAAGAGGAAATATTTTCAAATTACTAATTACGCAAAGTAAACAAAGGCAAACTAAAGTAAATGTTACTGAGGGCGACTCTTATCTTGTTCGGAGAAACCCCAAAATCACAGGGTTGGTTTACAAAATTCCCAGATGCCAGGTCAAATCCCTCAAGGTACAGCCTGTCATTCAGTCTTACTACAATCTCGTTGGTGTAAAGTGAATTCTGTGCCTCGGAGCCGTTTTCAAACACTTTGTGAATTTATCGACATTGTAATTGCTTCTAATAATAGTTTGTTACAATAATTTGGTAAGTTGTTCATTTTTTTTGAGTTTACTTTAGTTTGCCTTTGTTTACTTTGCGTAATTATTCCATATATTAATCATTTGTGCCGACCTCTTGTGGTGTAGGGGTCAGTGTGACTGCCTCACATCACAGAGGTCCCCCGGGTTCGAATTCCGGCGTGTGTGAGAGAATCTCTTGTCAAATCAGTCCCCCGACAAGGATCAAATGAGTTCCCATACTGAGTCGCTAATAACCAGAGCTGTTGATGCGACTGTAAATAAATGAATTTAAGAAATCATTTCTAAATATCTCCTCTTTAGGATAATACTTGAAAAAATTCGAACTCGTATCGAAACGTAGTAACGCTAAAGTGATTTTTTTTTCTCTGTTCCCATTGGAACAGTCGGCCAACTGCCTCCTTAACTGGTCGAAGTACGGAGAAGGGAATGCTGCGTCCCCACAGCAAACTCCTCTCCCGCTATCGGAAGGGCGTGGGACAAGTACCCAATGCCCGATCTACTTGATGCAGATTTTTCTAGGGTTTTCCCTGCATTACTTTTAGGCGAATGCCGGGTAGGATCCTTAAACTATAGCCCGGGGACCCTAGTTAACCCTTGGCTACCTTCCTCTGCCCTTCCGCATCCCCCCTTTCAAATCCCTTCCTATGCTATTAAAGGGGAGTTGCCACTATGTAGCCTGTTACCCTAAAATTAATTCAAATACAAACGTAAAATATAAATAAATAAGATCGATATAAAGTCGTAAATTTCCCAAAACATTTAACACGAGCAGAAGCGTGTCTATAAATAGGATTTTCAAAAATCATAAAGTTTTTGTAGCAAATAATCACTTATTGTATAAAAGAATTATGGACTTACGAACTCGACTTGGCCCAGAAAGTAGTTCACAATTAAGTTTATTGAAGATTAACTTCAAAATCTATTGATAAATTAGTGCAAACATCTCCGAAACTACTATTTTTAAGTGTTCTGCCGACTGGCATGACCTTGGACTTGGTCTCTAAATTTCCTCCTCCACCTTGCCCTGTCCTTTTCAGTTTCGTAAAGTCAGCAGATCTGCTTCCTTTAATCATTGTGCGCCAAGTTCTTTCAACAAGTCGGCTGGTTTGTCATCATTTCCCGTGGTTTTCTGATATATTTTTCGATACACTAATTAACAAAAATTCGGATGACACTTTTCCACAGCGTAAAAGGGTGAGTAAACTAAATGAAAAAATTGACAGACCTACAACTATAAGTTAGAATAGGAAATAATGTCCAGCTGATATAAAGTCACATATTCATAACGTCAGCCTTTATTCGCCGTCGATTCTGGATGAGTAAGGATAAATAATTCTGTCAATATTGATAGCATACAATATAAATTAATTTTAAACATTTTTATCTTTCAGAGAAAGGACGTTATCTTATAGCCGTTTAAAGTACATAATAGTCCTTCATTTGTTATTTTAAATTCATGCATGGAATACACGAAGCTTTCGGTTACTACCAATATCAACTAATTTACAGCCATCCTATTGTCAATATAAATACGGGCATTTACCAGTCGTCAAATTAAAATGGAATATTTTTAAAAAGGAAAAAAATTACTGCAGGAAATCTGTTATTTACAGAGCACACGTTTGATCTTTCGGAGTACATAAATGAGTGACTGATAATTATAATTGATAATGGCAGTAGCCGAAAGCTTCGTATATTGAATGCATCAATTATAAATAAAGGAGGGCAATTTTGGCACTTTAAGTAAATCAATAAAACTATTAAGGATCTATTTTTTTCTTTTTAAACAACAATTATTAACATTAAATCAGGGCTATGGAATATAATGAAATAATCTCTACACATCATCGAGTAAAAATTTATACGTCGGTTATTTGTCAATTTAGTTTGTGGTTTAATTGTCGGTTAACACGGTCCATCGATGGCAACCACGCTAACACTGAGGAAAGGAAATGAACTCATGGGAATGACGTGAAGCGTGCCGACATCGTATCGAAGCAGACGGGCGTGTCGCAAAACGATGTAAACGTCACGGGTAGAAATTGCTTTGGTGACATATCAATGGGATGTCCGGCAAATTACTGGCGATAAATCGATGGCGTCGGCAGTCTCTTTTGTGAGATGATAAGCTGAGGAAGCAGCCAGCTGCTTCGTGCTTTCGCAATTGCCCTGTCTGCAGTGTTTTATGCTCTTGGGAAGGCGTGTTTTCCCTCGGGAAAGAACTCAGATCTCTCCTTCGCCGCAAAATGGGGTTATTGAAAACTTCTGAAAGTATGTGTGGCCCTTATTCTTGGGGATATATAAGTATAAGCCATCTCGGTTGTGACAGGCAATCCGGTTTTGCTATTTAAGTGTGACGATATTTTTCGCGGTAATGGAATTTCTTGGATTTTCAATTGGATGCGTCGCAGAAGCGAAATAGGAAATGGAAAATATAAAGTAAGTAAATTACAGAAAATATCAGGACAGGGACAAATTAAACGATAAATATAAGTGTTTACGAAAACATGGGAGAATTTATATACAGTACATGAAAGGAATGTTCCTGGTAGAGGTCAATGGACGGTTAAAGCCTTGAAGGAACGCTTTTGGTTGTATTTCCTCAGAATTTAATCTAATATGGCGATGTAGATGAATGTATTTTAGGCCCTATTATTGTAAGAAATCATTTAATATAATAGTTTGCTGGTATTATTTTACGATTATAATATTCTAGAATTTAACTGCTGACTTAATTTCTTTTTCACGTCTGACGGGAATCGATGTAAGATTTTCTACTGGAAACTCCGTCGAATGAAAATTGAAGATGAATTAAAACACTTATTATTTCTTTAATTAATTATTATCACATTATTATCTTTAACGTTGTTTTAAACCATATATTTTTTTTGTAAAGTACAATGTTTGTTTTTTAAACTTTGTATTTGTAATAATTATTCTTTTCATGTAATCTTATATTATGACGTATCCTATTTCCTCGATCGAGAACTAATGCAGTGAATAATAAATCTATAAATTAACGAGTCCGGACGTGGGAAATTAATTTCACATAACATCAGTCGCAAAGAAGTATAGAAATTCAGGGCAGGGCATACATGAATCGTAAAACAAATATTATTTGAGTTAAATGCACAGAATAATAACATGGATGGAATAGTACTGAAAGTGTAACAGGATTGAAAAAAAACTATATTCGTATACAAATATGAAAGTGCACTGCATAAAAACTGTTATTATATGTAAGTGAAACGGTCGATATATATCAAAATGCAATGAACCTATTATAGCGTTTCTGGTCTCAGTGATAGTCTTCGGGATGTGATTTATTCGCTACCACCAGTAGTTTAATTCTCCTTCAAGGATCAGAATTTAACAACCAATTTAATTTATAATAGAGGAGAACAGACTCATAATCAATGGAATGAATAACAAGTCGCTCAATTTTAATTCGTACGGAAGATCTCTGGAACCTTTAATAAATTGCACTCGAGTTTCGACAACACTTCAAACAATGGGTTCAAACCCGGATCTCTGATTGAGCCAAGCGTTCATACAAAACGTCTAACGAAAAAACCAAATAGCACCTGGCGAAAGTCTTGCATGTCTGTTCTGATGGGAATGTTTATAAAAGTACTTTAAAATAATGTGGAAACTTTGTTATAAACGTCTGTCAGTGTTGCGTGACTCGTTCACGTGCGGCCTAGAAAATTTATCACGAAGAAAAAATCAGATTGCCAGAAGGACAAAGATTCCTGACAATGTAACTCAGAATGAAAATTTTAAATTCTTTACTCTGCTTTAATAAAAATTTTGTTCAGTTTATATGCCAGTGAACAAAATTGTCTGCGTACATGGTTAATTCTTAAAGGGAAACCATTGAGATACTAAATGTAACTTTGAAGTTTCATTTACTGTTTTACTTACATTTGTTTTTTCTTTCTTAAACGGAAGAAATTTAAAATTAATTGAATCCGATCTGATAAAGATCCAAACGAAACGCTGGCACTGTAATGAGCTTTAAAATAAATTTATTTGTACAATGCCGTAATTACTCATGTATCCTTGCTTGTTAAACAGTGGATAAAAAAAATTAATAATAGTATATGGAAAATGGTTTCAAGTGAAACTAGTGCTAGTGACTTTTATATATCAAAAAATATATCAAAGTTTTGACTTATTGAAGAGTAATATTTCAATAACAATAAACCTCCCGAAATAGAAAATAAAATCGCTTTTTTTCATTATGTTTGAGGGAAAAATCATATGCAAGGATTCCATTCCCAGTTTATTAATAATGTGGAAAGAGATTTCAACGCAAAATTTAATTACGAACATTCCTTTCATTTTGCATCACTGAAAAAGTCTATAGCAAAATGCTTTACGTAATGAAATAGTAATTTTATGCTGCACAACATTTCAATACAAGTAACACAACTCAAAATTACAATAAGAGTACGCCCGCCAGACGAATTCAGCTGTAATATTAAAAAATAATAATTATAAAACAACTACGTTGCGTTGCCTGTAATTGAAATTTATGGACATTGGTGTGATGAAACTGGCAGAGACGTTATTCGGGTATTCATTGTCCACGTGACAGAAGCCGTTGAAACATAAAAACAGTATCAGTATTCAGGGTAAAAAAGTGTTAAGAACTTTTAGTAAGTGTGTTTCAAGAAGGAGGGCTTAGACTTATGATTTCCAGATCCGGTTCTTAACATGGACCCGAATGATGTCTCTACCAAGTACGTCACAGTACTTGAAACAAGTAAGTGTAACTCGATATTATGGATAAATGATGAAAGAAAAAAATAGTCAATGGATGGTCGAGATATTTGTATGTTCCCCGGAAAAATAGTCCCGCGAATTTTCTTAAAAAAATTGATAGTATTTAATTGAATTAATTTTATATTTAACAAAATAAGTATTAAAAAAAATATTTCCTATATTTATGAAATTAATTAATAATTCTCAATGCATGATTACGTAACGAAAGGTTTTTGAAGGCGTTTGTAAATGCATTTAAAATCATTAATATATCAGGACTATGAAATAAAATGAATAAAGGACAACATGGAAACTGGACGTACTCGTGGAACTTTAATATAGTTTTCATTTGAAGTTACGATGGACGGTCTGAGTAATAATCAAATCGTGACAAAACATGATAGCTGTTGTGTAAATATTACCAATGACTGTTAATTACTTATTTCACGGGTTTAAAAATAATACTCAACTGCCATTTCAGTTCCAGTAAATAACGTTCGTGCCTTAGAACACGTAACGCATAGCAGTGTCACAAACAAACTCCCACGCAAAATAGATTTACTCTCGGGCACTAAAGGCTCTAAAGACAGTGCTAAGTTTTGCCATTGCATCACCGCTAAGACTCCGAGGCACAGGAGAGATCTGCTGGTGAGTCAACCAAAAAAGCGATAACCGCAAGGGAAATGCGAAGAAGGTTTGTCACCGGCTTGTGCAACGATTCGTTCTACTCGGTGAGTTGCGAACAAAGATATTGGCCGTTTCATCATTCACAAATGCAAAAAAAAAAACACTCATTAAAGCTTATCATGGTGATTATGTTATTAAAATAAATCCAGAGTAACTAATAGTTACAAAAAAAATTAAAATAATAAAAATAAAGCACGGAAAACGAACGCCAGAAACCAACCTCGTTATAGAAACCAAAGGTATGTTTGTAATGCACGATTTTTTGTAGTACGATAAATTACATTTTATAACTGCATTTGAATTCAATGCTCTTGCGTTTTGGACCTGCAAGTGACAAGGATATTAACAAAGACCGATTTTGTGCCCCCGCACTTGCGGAGAAAGGAATTCCAAATAGTCTTTACTATTTCCTCCAGAGCACAGTGAAGCGGCTAAGCCTCAGAAATTGAAAAACACCAGTTGCGATCTTTGTCAATCCTACCGCCACACTAAAGTGATACAGCCAAAGTTAACAACGCATTACAAGGAATATGAATTTAAATTAACAAAGATAAACCATAATAAATACTGTTTAAATGAGAATTTTAAAAAAATGTGACTTAATACGTAACATTTATGAGATTAACCTTTTATTATAATTAGTTTTATCAAAATTGAACGAATAATATCCAAACAATATTTTGTAAAAAGAGAATTTGTAATTATCTGATAAATTTCATCATACTGCCTCCTTAACTATGTATTCAAAATTTTAACGGCAAATTATTTATTGATTTTATTGCGAAATTCATTAGCCTAATCTGAGAAATAATTACATTAATAATAAAAAAATTTGTTCGTCAGGTTTTTTATTTTACCTTATTTCGATTTGTTCTCTACAAAATTTTAATTGCTATTTAAAAATTAAAAATTTCTGTAATCTTTAAATCTGTTCAGTCATTGTCTTCTTTTGTTAAAAAAAATA
This sequence comes from Zhengitettix transpicula, assembly GCA_037074705.1. NCBI lineage: Eukaryota > Metazoa > Arthropoda > Insecta > Orthoptera > Tetrigidae > Zhengitettix > Zhengitettix transpicula. The sequence goes on along the minus strand of CM073592.1, from coordinate 115,400,947 downwards.
TAAAGATAGTTTTAATATTATGGATATCCATGTTTATAAATTTAGATGTCATACTTGTTCATTTTGTTATATCGGCCAGACCAAATGATCTTTGCTAACTAGAAGGAACATAAAAGTAATGTAAAATTTCCACCTTATAAACATTCTCCTATTACAAAACATTATTTGGATATTAATCATTCTCTTACTTTTGATAAGGAAAGTAATTGTAATAAAAGATTAATCTCAGGATTGTTACACATTAAGTCCAATAAATTTTCTTTAAATGCAAAACAAGGCACTTCTCATTGAAACAGTATTTATGATGGTTTATTAAATAATCTTTGTTAATTTATATCGTGTATTCATATTCATTGTAATGCGTTGTAACTTGAACTATATCACTTCAGTCAGGCGATAGTACTGACAAAGATCACAAGAGTTGATCGAAACGTCAAATCACCTAATTAATTTATTTTATTGTCTGTTATATGGGTCGTTAATTTATTGTGTCTTACGGACGTAATTGTGTTCTTCTTTTTTCAAAGTTGATTAAGCGCTGGAGTTTTGTTTAGCAATAGAGAATCAGATGAACTGAAACGACTAGTTCTGAGCGGTAGAATTGAAATGATTAGATGACCAAGGTCGAGATGCGATGAATAATACTAAAATCTGCGAAAAATGAACTATAATAGGACAAAAAAAGACATAATGAAGGCGACAAAAAAGTACCGGAGATTTAATCATGCAGCTAACGTTAGAGTTGGCATTCAACCACCAGGAGGAAGTTGATTGAATTGGTAATGTTCATCATCGATGCAGTTGAAAACCGATATGGAATAGACGCAACAACCTGGAGCTCTCTGGAGCTGATACCTTTACGCTTAAGTCACCACTTACAAAGTATAAGTCGTTATACAAGACAGACGGTCGAATAACCAACGTTGGTTTTGCGATTTTATCGATATAGATTACTTGAATGTAGATTCATGTATGTCATTTTATCAATTTACATTTGTTTCATTTCATTAATTATAACCAAGGTAGAATCTACATTTAAGTTTATACTGTGTATTAATTATATTGTTTGTAAATTTCTGTAAAATATATACAGTTATAATTAATTCTAATACGGACGAAATGAAACGTCTCATCATATGATCCCATATTATAGTTTTATTAAACTAAAATCAATAAAACTCAAACTATGGCCAACTTTCAAATAAATAGATACTGAATAGATATTCTGGCGGATAGATGAAATATTCTGGCGTACTAGCAAATGTTTTAAGGTAAATTACAAGAACAGGTTTATTTCAAGAAATTGTCGTTTGAATATTTCTACTTATGTCCAAACTTGGATTACGTATTTTGATTTATGTCCTACATAAAGTACGTCCGATAGTAGAGCAACTGCTATCAGATAAACAGTTGACTGTACCCACGCGATATCAGAGCAAGGCTAAACCTTAAAAAATCAATATCATAAAAATATATGGAACGACCATGAAAACATATTCTAGAGAGAAATATTACCTAAAACTACAATAAGACGAACTATATTGTAATGATCACCAATGTATCTACTGAAATAAATTTATAAATTATTATAATTTTTGTATTAGTAGCAAAATACTGTGGCCAATCATCATAGCGTAAGAATGCGGATATTGGAGTGTTTCAAGTCTGTATTGTTGTCGGCGCCGTGTGTGACGTTGAAAGCTTTGACGAAATTTTCAGTCTCCGATGATCGTCCGTGGTGTACGAAAGATTTAATTGTATTTGCTGACTGAAGTGTGGCGTATAAATTGTGTGTGCAAAATAATGCACATTATGGCCATTTTAAAAGCAAAAGTCATTTAATAATTTTTTTTCGGTATTGATTTAAGAGTTGTAAAAATTATGAAGTGAAGAAAATTGCAGTGGTACGAGGACTGTTCCCACATTTGGTATGTAACATAATTTTATATTAATAAAAGACTTTGTAAACATTTTATATATTTCATACAGTCATTTTGTTGCTTTTAGCACTTTAGGAAAAATTAATTAAAACTTATGAATTCATGGCAATATTGTTTAGTTTTCTATAAATTAACCATTCATTGCGGGTACCAATAATTGTTTTGAGGCCCGATAAAGCGACCCTGGAGATACATAAATACAAGCCGTGTCAAAATTTTTATATAAAATTGTAAACAATAAAATTTCAATGTACTATATTTGCATAAATTGTATTAACTAATTACAATCTCGTTTTTTTGTCTAAACCTGCCAATAGATTAAGTTTATATAACGGATTGATGAATTTAAATGTAGATTGAGGAAAAATCCATGTGAAGTTGAAAAGGTTACCACAATATGCCAATTAATTAGGACATTAATTGTTTGGACATAAAATGTAATTGTAGCGGCAGGAGCTTCCAAAGCGACAATGGAGCCAAGCTCTGTTACTTTGTCGGGAAGTCAAAAATGGCGTATGCGCGCTAAACCTCGAGACTACGATAGTTCAGTTGGTGACGGGACATTTCGGAGGGCGGAACAAATGAGTCTAGAGCCGAGACAAGCCGTTGTTTAATGTATTATTAAACAAAGTTGTGAGTTCAAGACAAAGTAAAAACATTCACGGGAGCATTACATCGTAAACATTGCTAAGTAAAAGCAGTGTACGTCTGTAGCCAGCCAGGAATAGTAAAGTTGCCAAGCGGTAAAAAGACTAGCAAATCTATGAATCACAAGATTCATATAAGACAAGCAGTTATCAGATAGCTGACAAAAAGGAGGATCATCCGAGTTCTTGGGAACCTTTCAAGGTGGACTTCAAGAGTGTAAAATCTGCTTGCCAATATTAGAATCAGTGTAAAATTTTTGCAATAGTGTACTCCCGAAAACAAAAGGAATGCTGGAACCAGCTGGACAGATGTGAGTAACAAAATACAAAAATAATGATTTATGTAAACGTAATTAAAGGATAGAAGTCAGATTTCGTTCTATTTTAATTGTCAATCAGAGTTAATATCTTTTCTTTTAATTTCTTCCTATCGACATATTGTCTGGGTGAACTATAAACTGTGTGTTAATTATTTTTTTTAAAATCAATTTGTTGTGTCCATTATCAAACCCAGTAGAGACACTGAGATCTAAAATTTTAAATTGTAATTGTTTGGGAGTTAAAGCAACAAAGTGGAAATAAATAATTATATGTTTTTAAATTCTTGTTGATTATTTCATTTAAATATAAGCCTTCCATTCGATTATTACATTTGACATATCACGTGAGGTAAATTCATTAAAACTCTTTAAATTAAAATTAAATTAAATAAAGCCTCATAATTGTTGTTTATTACAATATATATGTATATATATATATATATATATATATATATATAAATAACTATATGAATAATGTCAGAAACTCTTAAAAGTGAATTGATCATCTTCCTTTAAAAAATATTTCTGAAACCGTAGTCCCGACGAAGATAATGAGAAAAAGTTAACAGAGCAAATATTTAAGTTGTTCTTGCTGCAACACGGCAACTAGAAGTGCTTATCACCCTTCGTAATTTCTAACCAATCTCCTCGCGGCAGATAATATACATAAACAGTAGAAGTTTTGAGTAGGGCGATGTAGATTACTGAAACATGCCCCGGCAACATCGGGACGTTCACGATGGAAACACGAGTCCTTACATGCACAAAGGCGGTCTTCAAAAAGCGGACCATAAAAAGCTTCGGCTCAATCGACGAATCCCGGGAGGATGCGAGTCGCAAATTGCTGAACAGACACAAAGTCCACAGATAATGTATTATGCGACGAACAATTCATGAACAGAATTTACGGGGAACTGAGACTTGAAATTACACTCCACTCGAAACTGAGAGCTAAAATTTTTCTCCGTGTATTCAAACGTTTCGTTCAAATAGGCAATGTCAAACAAAAGTATTCTTGCTTTCATTATTGCGCAAGTAATTTTTTTTAATGAAGTAATATAGATATAAATTTTAACCTGTATCAACAAGCAACAATACACATTGAAATTTTAAAACCCCCGAAGGTTTTAATCGGCCTTAATTTTACAAAATATGTTTGTATATCATTTCGTACCAACATTTTTATTAATTTTGATTGTCGAAGATATTTTTGGCAATTCCCATAGTCATAAATGCATCAAGAATATAAATATTACACTTACAATTTACATAATTATAATATTATTTTAAAAAAATTAAGGCGTCTAATATAGACACTATATATAATTCTCGATAAAGTAAAAAATTGAGCTCTGTTTATTTATTAATTTATTTATTATAAAGTGTTATCATTGTCTTCACATTTATATTTTTGATGCACAGATAACTATGACAATTGACAAAATCTACGTAAATAAATATTAATATATGGGGGGAAAAAGAAAAATTATTATCTTAAAAATTTTGGGGTTTTAAAATATAAAATATTAATACATTGTCAGAAAATATCAATCGGAATAAATTAAACATGTGATAGAAAAACAACATACAGTATACTCTCGATTATCTGCGGCTCAACCGCGGAAATATTTTAGAACGGTTTGAAGTTGATTGTGACGATTTTGGGTGTGAGGTTATGATTCAAAAGGGAAATCGTTGAAAGGGCACAACGGATTCTGACGAGAGTGAAGAAAGTATGGAAGTTATTTCTGAAAGAAAGATAAGCACTTCATAATAATAAAACTAGCCAAATCCAGACAATTAATTATATAATTACAACACAACGTTTCTGGAAACATTGTTCTTTTCATAACAACGATGATTATATCATCACTTCTTTTGTCTGCATTTGGCTATTTTTATTAATATTAATTTTCATTTTTAAAAGCAATTCACTTGCTCTTCAATGGGCTGCGGGTTTTCCTGAGTTTTTGGAGCAACAAAGCGATTACCAGCTCTCTGATAAATTGGTATTACGCAGATTTAGAGCAACCATAAGGATGTAAGATGAAACAGAGGTGAACATCACTACTTTTCATTTATTTATCTTCCTTCATTTTAGTGTATAGTATAATTGAATTAGATTCAATTATTTTGGAGTTACGGAATTAAGATATTAGTGTAGTTAAAGTTACAGTGTGATTCATCTAAAATATAACTGTTTCAACGTACTTCAGAAGAACATTGGCCTGCACCACACAAAAGGTAATTAAAAATTAACGATGTTAATTTCATACCAGTATATCTGACTGAACTTTGGTTCACCCGCTCTTTTTGATTATCCGCGCCAATTCAACCAATGATTACCGCAGGTAATCGAGGGTCTACTGTGCATGCTTTCACATTATTGTGCCCCAAAATAATATGGCGTTCCATTAAAATGGTGCTCCCTTTAAACGATTTTGAATTGCCTATTTTCAATCATCAAATTTAAAACCCCTTTTGTTAACATCTAATTTTGATACAGGATCCAGAATAAACCATCCACGGGAATATTCTAGATGACAGAATCACCCTATATCGATAAAATCGCAAAATAATCAACTTTTTTTTGGAAACCTAAAGGTAAAATAATGCAGTTCATCGTTGATGAGAGCAATTTAAAAGGAAAGGATTAACTCTAATAATGATACTCTGTCCACCTAATCCTCGATAAGTGCCTAATTAGTTTTGTGAGCAGCATACTTCGAGGAAGTTTCCATTTACGAGAGCCGTCTGCCGTCCTATTGTCTGGTGATAAAGTCTTTTGACTTCCTCGCCCACAGAGCAGAGAGGAAGCGAGCGGGCGTCTGACATGAGACACCGGAGCAGAGCCTCGGGTTACGATGGCGACTTTTTTAAGGAGGGGAAGAAGGATCCTATCTTCCTATTGCGCTGCAGTGTCGGGTGTCTAAGGAGCGTGCCAGGAAGAGTGCCTTACAAGGCCGCGCGCGTAGTAACCGTCTGCATCTATTAACACCGGTTATTGACACTACTATACGTGAAAAAAAATTATTGTCTTCTTAATCACAAAAGGTGACCTTATTCATCCGAAAGGTGACACGTAACTTCGGGAGTGACATAAGAACCTGTCAGTTTACAAGGATCCGAAAATTTGTGCGAGACCAGATTCCTTTCCGGTTCATTGCGGTCACTTACAGGTATCGTATATAAATGACACAGCTCGATTCATTCCCACCTTTTCTGGTTTCTGAGCTAAGGTTCCCACATGCCGAGGCACCTCGGTCTGTTTTGAGAGGTGTATGTTCCGGGGTCGCAGACCTTGGGCATACGGTAAGAGTTGTCCGCTATTCCTATTGGAACATCCGGCCAGCTGCATCCTAAACTGGTCAAGGCACGGAGAGGGGAAAGCTGCGACCCCACAGCCTACCCCTCTCCTACCTTCGGAAGGGCGTGGGACAAGTACCAAATACCAACCTACCTGATGCAGGTTTTTCTAGGGTTTTCCATGCATCACTTTTAGGCGAATCGCCGGGTAGGATCCTTAAACCATAGCCCGGGGGCCCTAGTTAACCCTTCCCTACCTTCCTCTACCCTTCCGCATCCCCCCTTTAAAATCCATCTCCTATTATATAAGAGGGGAGTTGCCACCATGTGGATTACCCTATGCATAGGCTGTCTACACCTAAAAAAAATTCATTCCCACCTGAAACCTCGGCGAGTCCCGTTTCCTTCCCGCCTGAAACCTCAGCGAGTACCGATTCCTTCCCGTCGTATTGGTAAGTGAAAAATAAATCCACTAACAGCGCTATGAACGGTTTCGTACAATCAATCCTGGATTTTCTGGAAGACAAATTAAAAGTAACAGATCTCTCCAAAGCATTCGACATGGTTATTCACAAAATTTTACTAGATGAATTTGAGATTTACGGAATTAGGGAAAAAGTCGCCGTAGACAACAATGACGGCAATATTTATGTCTCTGATTTGACCCGCAGGGGTCGATTCGTGGACCTCTGCTTTTTCTTTTACACATAAATGACCTTCAAGATTGCATAAAAACTATAAAATCAGTTCTTTATGCCGATGACACGAACTTAATAACTGGTACCGACGACAAAACACTTGAAAAAAAAGTCGAAAGAATCCTGAAACCATTAAATGTCTGGTTCAGTGCAAACAAATTGGTTCTCAACTTACAGAAAACTAAACTTGTTTAACACTTTATTAGCGACTGATCATGCAACATTTCTCGGCGTTCAAGTGGACGGAAAGTTACGATGGAATGAACATATTAAGCTACACGTTATTCTCTTCGATTATTAATGCTACAAGTAGATACTTTAAGTGCAAAAATAAAAGTATATAAAAAAAGCATATTTCCATTCCAACATGTGCTCTGGAATTACGAGCTGGGGGACCTTACAGAGAAAGTTGTAGACTGCTCTTCAAAGCTCTTGAAATTTTAACGTTACCCAGTGCATACGTTTTGGAAACTATAAAATTCGTAAAACGTAATCAAAGTCTGTTTGTTATCAATAGGGAATTCCATGAATGTAATACCAGAAACCGCGCAACATTACGGATAGACGAACATCTCTCAATTTTTGAAAAAAGTGTACATTATTCAGGAATAAAGCTATTTAATTGTCTTCCTCTTAGCATCAAAAGCGTAAGCAGTTACAGCGTATTTATTAAGAAATGCAAAACTCTGCTGATTAACGGCGCGTATTACTGTGTTAACTAATTTGTAAATCGACCTGAGCCAAACCCCTGGTTAATCTATGGAATACTAATATAAATGTTTATTGTCTGTATGTCCAAGTGATACTTCACAATTGTTCATTTGATGTCCGCACGAGATTTCCAGCCACTGCGAGGAGCTGCCAGATAAATTCTTCAACACTTTGAAGGCTCCTCAGTACAAGAAGATGTGAGTGTTATTTGTGCAGTGCATTGTTACTATTGGAAAACGTTTTAGTGCTATTAGTGAAAAGAAGTTCAGCATTACTTTTTTATTCCTTACTTTATATTTAAGATTTCTTACTTGTGTAATGTTTTGTAATCCTAACTTATTCTCCCCTATTTACGTATGTAGTATTCCTTATATTCTCCCTGAACCTATTTCATAAACTTGAAATTCTTCATATCACTATTTGTGTACAGTCTGCAAAAAGAGTGTTTATGTATATATCGCATTCATACATTTGTAAGTAATATCAATTTGACTTGTCCTATTTCCTCAGCAGAGGACTAATGGAACTGATAAAATCTAATCTTAATTCCTGCATACCTCCATAACCTTACCACCAGCAATCACAAAAAAAAAATTCCCAAAACCCTTTTCAATTAATCAAATTGTTCAACGGTTACTAGTGTAAAATGAACGTTTCCCGAACTGGTTCTCAAATTTTACTGAAGTCATCGTTTATTCCAAAAACTGGCAATTTAGTTATTAAATGAGTTCGTTTATCTTGCCCAAAATACCGCAAAAATAATTAAAATGTAACTTTAAAAATTTTTAATGGCGAATTATTTATTCCGTGGTTTTTATCAACAATTATATTGAATCTACACTTGACAAAATTAAATCATCTTATGAATTCGCTACCAGAACTTTAAAATTCTTTATTTATAATACAGTTTATTTAATTAGTGAAAAAAACTTTTAGGATTTTAATGAATAAACCGTCTGAAACTGGTCATAAACTGCATACTTAAATGGAGATTTATTTATTGAATTATTCACCTACAATTCAGATGAAACGGGAAATTAATCTGAAAGCTTGGAGAAATAAGTTACAATTTCGTGAATGTTTTGTTGTTTTTTCAACATCATTTTAATATTTTTTGTGATTTGATCTAGATGTTTTTTTTTTCTAAAAATTGTGGAGTATTTTTCTTTGTTTGACACATCTAATAATGATAATCATCACATTCAGGTAGCATACGTGGAACTATATGGTGTTTTTGAAGACTTTATGTACGCAAAGCAACAATCGGAAATATTTATCCTTATCTGCGATTAATTGGTGGAAAATTACATCGACGAAAATTTCGTCCAACCCTGTGGGTGGAATTTTCAGTCAACCTAGAATGTATGTGAAACGTTTCATAGTAGGTTGAATGAACAGTTTTATTTTGAATGAGTAATTCTTCGGCTTCCACCCGGTTAATTATAGGTTTACGTCACGACGTTTCCGTGACGTTCGCTGTCTGCTTTATCAAGCGAGTTTTATTTACTCCATCCCGATATCTATAAATTTGTTGAGTTTTACTTATGATGAAAGTTGCCCCGAACACCAAAATTAAATCATCTGCAGTCACTAAAAAAGTAAGAATAAATACTAAAGCTAAGAATATATAAAAGTAAATGGAAAAGTATAGAACTGGTGAAATAACTAGGATAGAGTGTGTTTAATCAATATATTTTTCTAAACTGTCAGTAATTAAATTGTTCTTATTATATTTTATTTATTTTTAATAAATAATTAAAATATATTCCACTTCATTTTACTCACTACTTGGTCGGGAGGGAATAGGGCGGTCATTTTAGGGCAATGCCGGGTAGGATCCTTAAACCACAGCCGGGGGTGTTAGTTAACCCTTGGCTGCCTTCCTCTACCCTTCCGCATCCCCCCTTTCAAATCATTTCCCATGTTATTGAAGTGGAGTTGCCACCACGTGGCTTTTAATTCTAAAAAATTATAACAATAAAACCTTCAAATACCTACAATGCGTCTTTTCTAATTGATAACTGCTCTCTTGCTTTGCTTGGTTCATCTTTTGGTCAAGTTAGTCACATCTATTTCTATATTCTATAATCTGGCAATATTGTCGATATCATTTCTAAGAATTTGTCTACTAAGTCTCCATTCGCAGTTAAAATTGGAATCAGACATTGAGAAATTACAAAAGGGTTACATATCCATTTTTACACATCTATTATAATTATATAATGATTCCATTATTCGAAGCCTGAAGCGGTACATCAACAATGAGAGAAACGCTTGCATCCTGTCAGTGAATCACCGTGTCAACATAAATACTGGAAATAAACCGACTACTACAAACCAACATATTTGTGAAGTGTGTAAAAAGTGTAAAATAAATAAACTAGTTCCTAACAATCAACATTACCTTGCAATTACATTTTCTAGCGAATGTTGAACTTTATATAAAGAGGAATTTTGCAGTCCACAATATAATTGAATACGAAATACAAGTTACGGGGAACGAAAGAAAGGATTGGCCGCAATTATTGGGTCGGGAAAAGCTAGTTTCAACACAAGCGGTAAAGGAGAAATCTCAAATCTTCACTGTGACAAGACAATACGGCAGTGTCATCTTTATCTATTCTAAAAGCACCACGTAAATTAAAGGTGTCCTTCAGGAAGTTACTGCATTTGTAGTTTTGAAACAAGACAATTGAAATTGCAAAAATGTTTTACAATAATAACCAAAGTGTCACGAAACCTTAATTGAAAACAAGTATGAACTTTACATATTAATTAAATGAAAAAATTCCTCCGTCTGGATACAAGCTCTGATAATAACCGTATGATTATTTTTGTCTTGCAAGAGTTTTGAATCTCCTCTACAGTTCTATTTCTTTCATTTATAGATCAATAAAAATAAGGAATTTTCTCGAGTTATTTTCCTCAATCAGTCCGTTAAAATGCGCAAAAAAATATTTAATTAACAGTGCCTGTTTATTAGGAAGTCGTACGTTAAAGGCGCTAAAATTTGCAGTGATAAACGAACTCCGCTTAAGGCAATTGAAATTGAAAAATCTGTAAAACGGTCACGACGTGAGAGGAGTCAATGAGTATCTTCTCTAAAAAGGTCATTTACATGGTTGAATTTCATAATTGGAAAAACAGTTTAAAGTCACTAATAAATAGGACAATACAAAAGGACAATCGCACCTGATTAACCATTCGATGGAAAATAGAAAATACGAGTCATCGGAAGAAAGAACTAAGGTTAGAGAGATGGGAAGGGCGAGTATGAATTCTAGTTTGTTTTCAGAGTACTTTGTCAGCCCAGCAGGGGGCGCCTGGTGATGTTTGTGGCTGAAAATAAATTGACTCCCGTAACTCAGGCACTAACTCTTGTTTGGCGCGAAATGGGGACTGACATAACCTTAAAAACATCTTGTGGAAGCCCAATGCGGCACATCAACGCTAAAGAATGACCTCTGACATTACGTTCCACTTTTTACTCACTAAATTTTATTGTAATGAAAGTTGTCCGCCATCACTCATTCTTCAATTCGCTATTTGTTTTCTCATTTTATCTACTCAGCTCTAAAGAGTTTATTTGTTTTAGAACAGAGAAAACAGCATTATTCTGTGACCTTTCTGGCGTTTTAACGCATCACCAAATAAACCGTACCGAATGTCCACATTTACATTTTCTGTACAGTGCTGAAAATTTCGAAGTTCAGCACACAAATAAAGGTCTGGGTTTGCGATAGATTTATGCGGAGAACTCTTGAATGTGTCGAGTGCACACTTTTTATAAACCAAAAGGTAAATAATGGAGTTCATCGAAGCCGAAGGTTCCCCGCAGATCTTGTCTTTTCGCCCAGGCAGAAGCCAATAAATCGGAGAGGAAAACGAGGCCGCGTACCACAAAGCGGGAGAGAAAATTAAATTCTGCTTCCACGGAAACAGCAACAGCGCAACGTCGCCCTAAGCCACGACGCCCACGCATCGACTGTTTACATTGCGCGTCCAGACCAGTAATGAACCACGCTCCTACTCCAGATCACACCTTCGAGCACCATATAAGCCAGATTTACTTGGAATGAGAAAACACTAAATTACAATCCAAAGTCATCACATTGCGCTTGAATTCGACTCTAAATAATTTTATTGTTAATTTTATATATTTACCCCAATGTTTCACTTTATTATGATTGTTTATCACAACTGTTGATGGAAACGCCTACAAATTTTTTCTAATTATATTAATCAAAATTAATTTGTTTCATGTCTTGTGCTATTGTCTTACAGACGTTAATTTTGTTTGTATTAGATTAGATTGTTATTGGACATGGACCGCATGTGCGTAGTCCTTGTTTTTAGAGGATTTCCGGAAGATGGACACGTAGCTGCTGGAAACCGATGCAGACATGACTTGACATTTTAGCGAGAGCACAAATAAGTTTTGACCCACTTGAACAAATAATATGGTGAACCGCCGAAATCACCTACAAAATTAGAAATTAAAAAATTGAAAATGAAGAATGATGTTTTCATTTAAATTCCTGACTGATTAAAACTGATCAAAACACTGTTGTGATAAACAATCATAATAAAGTGAAACAATAAAAATGTTAGTATTGGTTGTCCGTCAAAAAAACAATACTAGCAATTACTATGATTTTTATGTACTAAATTGAAATTTTTATTCAAAAAAGTAAATATCTCTGTAATTTTTAAATCTGTTAATTCTTTGTCCTATTTTGTTAAAAACACACAGACTGTCTTAATACTTTGCATTTACATAATGTTGTTTATAAAATAAGTTGAAATAATTGCTCATTGTTATATCGGCCAGACCAAATGATCTTTGTTAACTAGAGGAACACCTTATAAAAATTATCCAATTACCAAACATTGTTTGGATCCTAATCATTATTTCAATTTTAATAGTACTATTGTTTTAGATAAGGTAACCAAATTCAATAAGAGGTTAATATCATAAACGTTACATATTGAGACCAACAAATTTTCTTTAAATGTTAAACCGTACCGTAACATTTAATCTGCGGCTTATTAAATAATTTGTCAATTTATACCTTGTATTCATATTATTTGTAATGCGTTGTAACTTTGGCTATATCTTCAGTCTGGCTATAGTATTGACAAGGATCAGGACAGTTGATCGAAACGTCTAAAAAAAATTATTTCATCGTCCAAAATTAATTTCTATGGGTCGTTAACAATCTCATTTTAATTTGGACACCTTGCAGATGAATATGGCAAACCGCAGAAAGCTCCTACAAAGCTCTAAATTAAAGATTTGAAAATGATGAATTAGTGTTTTCATTTATATTGGCGTCTGATTAAGACATTGAGGTTAATTATATAATTTTAACAATTTATCAGTCTTTTATTATAAATTTTATATTTTTGAAGTAAAATTATTTTATTTCTAATTTTTTGCTGGGTGTGATATGGGCTCACTCAGACGCCTGTTCTTGCATGCAGAAAAACCGTAATCTCCACACTGGACGCATAAAACATTGATAATCTATACTGCGTGCAGCGAAATACTCGAAACCCATAGAGTACCAGCAGTTACAGCTGTCGTAATATCAAGCCGGCGTCAGCAAGAATAGCTCGAGGTTTACGACACATGCTGCAAACAACGCGCACAAAAAGCAAGAAGAAACTGTAATCCCAGTATTGAAATGTATTAACATTCCACTGCCTTTCTTTAACTAAGAAGAATACATGTGTATAAGAACCACTGAGGTGCCCGCCCCTCTTCATCGCTGTCACCAACAACAATGGAGTATCAAGCAGAACATTTGTCAAAGGTGTTTGAATGCGAGTAGACATAGATCACAGCATACATAGAATTGTAGACACGGGATCTCCGGTACAGGGAAGTTCAATGCAAACAATGGGCTCAAAGCATAATGTTGTATTATCCTCTTCTGATAGTTGCTTCGATCTGTAAGGCAATATTGTCCCACATGCAACGAAAGCCCTACAACAGTACGTAGCAAACCAGATATATAAAAAAAATCTTTATCTCTATATCTTCATGTCGAACAAATAAGTTCATTGAAATATGAGCTACGTGTCTTTTGAGCTATAACTTTCAGTAAATTTTGATTTTTCATAATTTTTCTTTTTTCTTTTCGTTTTCCAATAAAGCTGGATTCGTCCTGTACTACTCATTGGTCAAAGAAGATATTAGAATTCCTTTGGCGAGGGGTATGTATTTATTTAATCTAGAAATGGGTGTAGGTTGCCCGAAGGATACATTAAATTTCAATAAAATATAATTATTTTTAGTTCCTGTAGGGGTATGATTAAAAACGACTTCAATGTTGTAATTGTTTAATTCATTTAATTTTCTGTCTTATAGATTTAGTAATATTTGATTGAATTTATACACTGCACATGGTGGTGAGTTCTCCTAACAAACAGCAAATCAAATGCAAAATTTTAAGAGTTGATTCGATTGTTGATCAAACCAAAAATGGCTGTAGTTTGCACGTAAAACGAACATGAAAGGCATTTCCATCTTGGGCATCGAAACGTCGCTGTTTATGGAGATGGTTCACGTTGAAACTCGAAAAGCCTTTCTTAATTCTTATTAGAATAAAGAAGTAGCCAATTAACAGACAAAATTAAGTGATAATAAATATCACAGAACGTTTTTACAATCGATGTAAATAAGGTGATTCAAAATCGTTGTGTCGAGTTTATTTAACAATTAATTTAGTCTGCTAGTTGGCTACTTCTTTATTCTAATTATTATTCATGTAATACGGCCATTTTATATATACTTTATTAATTATAATCATCGGGAAATTTTACTAACTTTACAGTGTAGTGAAATTGTACACGGTAGACGTTTTCCGGGTATTATATTATGTGTGATGTAAGTAAGAGTAAATTAGAGGAAGATGTCACAATTAAATCCTCCTTGTCACCTTAAATTCCAAATTTTCAATAACTCGCTGTCTGTTTTCTATTCACAACGTCTGGCTCAATACTTAATTGGCACTTGGTCTTTGTCTACTTTACGCTCCAACACACCAAAGTCAATAAATACCCGGAAAACATATTCTACTGTTTAATATTCTGGATAAACGAATATGCAAAATGGAATGCTCCAAAATGTTTCTATAAGTCTGAATTAAGAGACCTTATTCAATATATTACGCCTGTACAATTTGAGGAAACCGCATCCCTGTTCTGCTGTGCCATGTTAACTGGAGGATTTATAATCAGTCTTAATTACCGTTGCTAGATATGAGTTAATTGTGGACGGTAGATTAGGGTCAATTAATCCCAACTTTACATTGCTACTGTCCTGTTGTTTCGTGTCGACATTATCCTACATAATGTAGGTTCCCCACAAAGGTATAAACGCTGTAGAAAACTTTTACTACGCCCTGACTTGCTAATTCAAAATGAAAAATCGTTATTAGTTTACTTAATTGAAGGCTTCAAAATTCTGAGTGATAGAAAAAAATATTCGGGGAAGAGGTTTCCTTAACCATATTCAACCAAGATTACATCACTTGGTACATTTATTTACAGAAACGGTCTAAGAAAATAACAAGTTAGTGAAAGACTAACTTGGAAATATTCATATCATTAGCCAACTGTCGCATTTCGAACCATTATTTGTAAGCATTATGAAGGGTAATTTTTTACTTGTAAATTAAGTGAATTAGAGACACTTGCAGAAAAGGCAAAAATCTCTGTTATTTGTCAGAAGTGGAATCTGATGATAAAAGGAGTATAGTTTGAAGAAAGAAAAAGGCGATTTAAAACTTGAAAATCGTTAGCTGGAAGAATACAAGAGATTTTACATATTCAAGGCTGAGGATTGGACAGTCTATGGTCATGTGAAATATTCAACCCTGTACACCTCACCGCCAAACGCTACCTCATGTGCTTTCGCAATTAATTTCAAATTGGTGTTTATGAGACAAGGTGCTTTCTGACGGGACAAAGCAATGACCAGTTGTAGCTCGCAGATAGCGAACCAGAATAGTACGCGTAAATAGAGCTGCCAGGCACAATACAGTCCTGATACTACTAACCTTCCCGGAGGCACGTTAAACCGTAGTGAATACTACTGCAGCTGCTGTTATCGCATCGCACATGAAGCCTCTTTGTAGCTGTAACAAGGCGTGAGTGTTTTATTTAAAATCAGAACGAATATCAAAATAATTATTTAGTCTCTAGACACATGAACCAAATACTTTTTCAACTCTTAAAAAAACGTAATGTTATATTCACGTGGTCCTTTAAGGAATGGGTTTGAAAGGGGCGATGCGGAAGGATAGAGGAAGGTAGCCAATGGTCCCTGGACTATGGTTTAAGGATCCTACCTGACGTTCGACGTGATGCAGGACAAACCCTAGAAACAGGCGATCAGAAGATACGTATTTATAACCATTACCAACTGTATAGAAAGAGAATTCGGGGTATGAATATTATAACTAAATGGATATATTAAGGTTATGGTATGGACAGATAAGGTTGGAACGTAAAGTAAAAGTGGATATTCTGTGTAAATTCATTAGATACAATGATTTAATCAAATACAGAAGGAATATTTTCAATCTAAGCTCAGTTATAAAGGCTATGAAGCTGAATTAAAATTCTTGGCCGGACCAGGACATCTCAGCTATCCTCGTGGACTCCCTGTAACATATGATCTTTCTCTATCCGTTGTATAGACCTGAACACAGACTCATCAATAATTTACTGAATTGTGGTAAATTGCAGGTGAGCCTGTGTTCAAGTCTATACAACAGTTAGAGAAAGCTCGCACTTGACCGGGAGTTACGGATATATTAGGTTAGAGTGACCGCATAATTATTCCTGGCTTAGTCGAGATGTTTCCATCTTGATACTTTAATTCAAATTTCATGGACTGTATGGTTTAGATTCGTTTGAAAGCATGTCTTCTTTATGAATTAATTAAATTAATTCACATTAATATCTATTCTTCACTGAGTCCTAAAGTTAGACCGTGACAAATGTGAACTAGTGAATTGTACGATAAGTCGGGCTCAGGCTATCCATGCGTAGAGAAATCTCGTACATGGCCTGTAGTCGACTCGGATGGCTCAGCGGTATAGCACTAGCGTAATAAACGGTAGACTCGGGTTCAGTACCCGCTCCGGTCAAGGTTTTTCCATCCTGCTTGTTTAATTAATTCTTGCAATTAAAGTTATAAGTAACATAAAAATTATATTTTTGTCAATTTATCGGAATCAAATCCCAATTTTCAATTCACTCTAGAACAGTTTCCCAACCTTTTTTTATGTAACATCTACATATTTTTTTTATAAAAAATTGAATTATTTCCTAACGAAGCCTTATTTGAACTTACGTATAACTGTTCTTCTATAGGAATTATTCTGTGCAAAAAAAGTAATAATTTATTTTAATCTGAGATCACCCATTCGAGCTTTTGTATGAAATTAAGTTCTTATTTCATTTAACACGCGGAGTTAGCGCTAGACTACAGTACACAATCACTTAGCCCATGTCATAGCATTACATTACGTAGCACTCCTTCACTAGACATAGTAAACAATACTCTCAGTCTACATCATAGTTTATATTACTCCAATCTTTCAAGTGTGGCTCTATGGAAAGTAACAAACTTACCAAATGCTTATTTCAAATTGAGAAACCAACAATTATTCCTTTAGTACAAGTTTGTACAAGCGGTTTTTAAATTTTATACGAGCTCATTTTCTAATTGCCCCCCTGTGGGGGGTGGACCCCACGTTGGGAAACACTTCTCTATATGCCACACAGTTTACAGTAATTTATCATATAAACCATACTGTTGAGGGTGCCGAGGTAATAGAAAAAGCGACACTTTAGCAGAGTGCGAACGCAACTATGTGACGTCGCGTGAATATTCGACTAGTCCAACTTGAAACGTACACGGGAGCTGAAAAGGTCTCATAATCTGTACTCCAGAACAACAAATTCTTGCACACAGGATCGTGCCTAAACCTTATAAACAACCTGACAATATGAGACGCTTATAAAAACTGTGTATACAGCAGGGAACTACAACAAAGATACGGGATAACTTAAACAGGGTTGCTTTCCAAGTATTTATTTGAGAAGTTCCCGTTGGTACTGGTGCTGTAATTACCAGGGGGCAGTTTGTAATCTTGGCGTGGCTTAAACAACACTGGCTGGGCCGGCGAACTTCCGCCTAAACGTGTTATTACTAATTAGTCCATTCTGGCCCGGGCCCGGGCCGGCCCGACCCGACCCGGCAGCCTCCGGAACACAAACACGCCCGTGTAATTGCCAACGCTGGCTAAACACACGCGACGTCAAGTTCCTAACACGTGACCATTCGAAACCAGACATACAAATACAACAGCTATGATTAAGTAACGGTGTGCAGACTAGAATTTCAGACAGCTGAATATTCTACAAACCTGTTGTGACTGCAATGTTTAGTTGTTATTGAAAGATTACTTGAATCTAGCTACCGATAGAATATACTACGGATTCATTGCCTCTGGCCTTTTCTTTTTTCTTTGACACGAATTGTACGAAATAACAATTTTTTAGAGTTGTTCTCTAAAGATATGAAAGCCACTTTGTACCTGACAAATGCAGTTTTATGACAATCGAAAAAATTATCTGTAATAAATTATTAATTCTAGGACTTTCTCTACTTTGTATAGTTGAAGTTAATAATGTTCTCATATTTGTTACAATTTATTGTTGAAGTAGCTATTGGGACAAATAATCTGTGACCTTTTTAATAATTAATTGTTCAGAGACAAGTCCACAAACTTAATAAATTTTTGAATAATCTGTGATACTAATTTATTTTTGGTTAAAAATACAACTAATACGTTTCAGCGCTGTGCTGTGCATATGGGAAGCGGCTTGGTGTAATCCGGACAAAGCTTTGCTTTTTTCAAAAAGCAGCACAAACCACCACGAAGGAAGGGAGAGGATGAGCTAATTGAAGTATTATACCGCGTGGATGAGAAGAAACGTTAGTGAACATGGATGTGCTAAGACTTGGACAGATAGTGAGAAGAACGTTCGAAGACTTAAGAAGAACAGAACGTTTTACAACTTGGAAAGGAACACGAACTACATCAACGAGTTCTGAGGTAGTCATCCATCTCGGAGGATCCCGACTCCAACGATCAAGGGCAACCCCGTTCATGTTAACCTCTTGCAGCTTTACAGAAAATTTTAACTTTCCTTTTCTGGGACTAATTTTTACACAACCAAGGACGCCTGTAGTTGTTCGCAGTTCTCACAGTTGGAACCTTTCAGGAGAGGTGGAAGGGGCTCCGAAGATGCCTATTTGTCTCTCTGGTTTTTTGAACCGAAGCACCAGAGCTTGGGCATACGGTAAGACCTGTCTATTACTATTGTGATAGTCGGCAAGCTGCCTCCTAAACTGGTCTAGGTACGGAGAATGGAATGCATCGTACCCACAGCAAACCCCTCTACCACCATCGGAAGGGCGTGGGACAACTATCAAATGTCCGACATACCTGATGCAGGATTTTCTAGGCTTTCCCCTGCATCATGTTTAGGCAAATTGCGGATAGAATTATTAACAAAAAAAATTCCAGCCGAGGGGGTCTAGTTAGCCCTTGGCTACCTTGCTGTACATTATTACGTCCCCGTTTTCATTCCCTTGCCTATAAGAGGGGAGTGGCCACTATGTCGATTACCCTAAACATAGGCTCATGACTGATTTTTGTAAAAACTTATTTTATTTTTTAAGTAAATAATTGGGCCAGAATTATTTTTTCGTAACTTATTTTACGTTGTTTCGTCCTCTTTTAGGGACTCTTCAGGTTGGACAGTTTTGAATAATTTTGTACATAATTCACAGATAAAATTTAAAGGCAAGATTCTGTTGCCTTGCCTTTTGCAACCGAAATGAAACTGACTCAAGTCCACATATTTATTCATATTATTATAAATAAAATTTATATTATTATAATTAGTCTGATATTTTTAACATCACTTTCTTTTTCTCATTTATACTGAGTGAATGAGGAGAGACCTAACCACAAAAACAGTGCTAAAAAGCAAACGCTATAACGTTTCCTTGATAAATTAATTTTCTATGTCCAGTTAATAATTTCAGGCGTCTATTTACGTTTTTTGTGTGTGTGATACATAAATATTCCGAACTAGCGGATCTCGAACGTTATCCGTTTCCGAGGACATTTTAAGTTAGATATTATTCATGTAACCACATCCTCACTGGAATCAATATAAGGTGCACGGTTTGTTCACATTTCCACCATTCGTTTCAAAATCATATGGTATGACGAATAATTTAAAGCTTAAAACACACAAAGAATGTTTCTTGATTTTCATCGTTTCCTGTATTCATAATCAGTTTGGTTGGTTCCATCAACGAATATGCGGATTAAGATTCTTGTGAAAATTTAGACGAAGTGATACTGAAAAGAAAAGGAAAAAGAATAACGGAGTAAGAATTAGACGCAGAGCCGCGAAAAAAAATTAGTAATTGGCATTCTCGTGTATGTACACGGTTTGGTAATTTTCTTTGTCCGATGTTTTGCTTAAATTAAAAATAATAATTGATTTACATGGTCTGAATTTAAGCATGTTATTTTTTAATGCAAAAAACGAAGAATAGGACTTTGTTTAAAATTATATGGTATTAATTTTCCTTTCCTTATTAAGTAAACGAGAAATTGATTAACTTGTGGAACAAAGAAACGTCTAACCCTTCTAAGGTATGGATATTAATTATTTGACGAATTATGTTGCTCAAATCTAAAAAATGTAAATAAAAGTAGAATATACGAATTTTCAGAACAAATTATACAAATATTTCTTTTACAAATATAAAACATAGGAGTGATTTCGGAATAGTTAATTAACAACAAGAACTTAATAGTCCACACATCATTTTCACATAAAATGCAATTAGACGCGATTCATTTTCATATGACTGCGTATTTAAGCAAATAATTGTACGCAGGAGACGTATTGAAGAGAAAGAAAATTGACATCGGGGAATATTCAACGTCCTATTATTCTTTTCTTTTAATTTCCGGCGTCTCGAGCACGAACTCATTTATTAACTGCTACGACTGTCTCAGATAATGTTATTTTTCAATACAAGACAGTCCATAGAAATATCTGGGAAAATATTAAATATATTTTTATGAACTTTATAACTCTGATCACTCATATAAGTTACAATATTTTTTAAAACTTGTTTTGACGAAAACTTCTAGAGAAGCGATTTACCAGCAAAAGATGTACTACATTTCCCGTAAACGATAATAGCATCACAGATAACTGATTCTATCTAAACTTGTAATGAGGAACACAGAAATAAATAAAGTCTTGAAACTCTTGAATGGGTCATGAAAATTATATCAATTGGACCAGAAAATATGATTGGCAGCAGATAATCGTTTCTGTGATGTCTAGAGAAATATAATAAATTGAAATGAGAAAAAACTTTATGGCTGTTTCAACTTTAAATTGAACTTAATTGTGAAAATTTAAAATCCTAAGAAATACTGGTACGTATGCCGGAACGGAATGTTGTTATGGAGAAAAATGATATAGTTCTCTCTATAGATTGACAGAGAACTGACACTCGTATAATAGGGCATCTATACGAACGATTGGATTATATTTACAAAGATGTCACAAGGGAAATTTCAATCCATGAAACAAGCGTAACCAAGATGTTATGTGGTCAAAAACAAAGTAAATACTTGACACATAAATTAAGATGCAGACAACAGATAAAAATATAATTTTTTGACTAAACGAGGAAAAAAACGAATTTAATGCATTTTAGAAGAATTTTGAATAAAAGCCATGTTTAATAATTTAAAGAAAAGGGCAGAAATTGAAAAAAAAAATACGATGCTCATTTATCGTATCCGGTGTGATAGCTTTTAATTTTCACAATAATATTTGACTTGTAAAAGTTAATTTTGTGTGTAATTTTGTGTGTAATTACCAAATAACCCAATTTTCGGTATCAATATTTTATTTATTTTTGATCTTCTGGAACACATTCATCTATAATATTTAAATACAACATTCATAAATATTATTTTATATATTTACATAGTGTATGCTAGTAAATTATTTTTAATTGCCACAAATCTATTGTTAAATTTAAACATAACTTTTAACAGCTGTTATGCAAATATTTTATCAATAGTTATATATATTTTTACAGATATTTGTTACCAAAATTATTGTATCAATATCTGTGATTTATATAATTTTATTTCATATTATTTTCAGGTTATTTAAAATAATAAAATTTATTAATATATAAAAATAATAATACCATATGAATATTATAGATGATTTTGATTGAGAGGATCGAAAGCTTCAAAACAAAGTTTTATAAATAAAACACAGACTGAAAATGTGGTTATTTAATTATAATAATTGGCCAGTCTTATGATGACAACTGGCCCTTGAATTTAATGAACATTGTTCCATAATTGGCAAATGTTGAATAATGGTACAATAGTCGGAGCCAATAATTAGGCGGATAAGTTATTGGGGTCCTGTTTGGTGAGTTGTATGTTCCGGGGTCACAGACCTTGGGCATACGGTAAGAAGTGCTCTCTGGAACAGTCGGCCAGCTGCCTCCTTGATCTGGTATAGGATCGGAGAAGGGAATGCTGCGTCACCACAGAAAAGCTCTCTGTCGCCAACGGAAGGCATGGGATAAGTACTTACTGCCCAACCTACCTGATGCAGGCTTTCTAGGGTTTGTCCCTGTTAGGGGACCTATGACGATCCTTAAACTACAGTCCGGGGGCCCTTGGCGACCTTAGTCTACCCGTCTGCATCCTCAGTTTCAAATCCATTACTATGCTATTAACGGGGAGTTGCAACCACGTGGATAACCCTCATGTAGCCTGTTACTCTGAAGAAAAGAAAAAAAGAGGGCTCAGGCAGATGAATAAAGGCATTATTTATTGGCTAGGCATTACATAGCTCACTTTTCAGTCCCCTATTTGGTAAAGTGTAGGTTTTCTCTCCCTCCTAATTTCTTGACCACGATTTCAGTAGTGTTATAGATTATTTTGAGTTATAAAATCTCAGCCCACTCTTACCTCAAGACTCACTCACAGTTAATAGCAACGAAATGCCTCATTATATGATTATATAATAAGAATTTCGCTAAATTAGTCATTCATTAAATACAAATATTTCAGTTAGTAAATGGAATGTCTTATCGCGAAATTTGGATCACATGTAGCGAGTCGTGGACGGGTATGATCAGGAAGTTGCAAGCTCGTCCACGTCGGCCTGCAATTCAAGAAAAGCACGTTCATGTAGCCACAACAGATAAACTGTTACGAGATCTCACGCCAGCCATGCGCGGACCGTAAAACTGTTTACGACTCGAATCCGGCGTTTCACGTAGTCTCGCTCGTTTCACAGAACGCCCATCAGATCGGAATCGCACGCCTCTAGGGCTACTCAACTCTTCCGTCATCTACGGAACAGCCAGTCCTTAAATGGCGTCTGTCGCGAAGAGAGAAAAAAAATCAGGAATTTTATCAGTTAAAAAAAATCTGCATTAGGTAATATAAAAAGATTAATGTTTAAGTCACTCAAATTCGGGCTGAATCAAAATTAAATTGGCTAGTGGTAAGAATTATGTCTGTTTGATCGAAGATCTGTGTCGAGTTTGTTAGCAGCAACTGAATTACTATATGTATAATTTCATTTAAAGCTCTGTAATAGAAAGATGAAAATGTGTTCGCAAGCTGATGTGCTCGTCGGTCGTTTTTACCATTCCATTATTGCGGGCAAACAGAAAATTTACTTACAACACTTTCAAGAATAGCCTCAGTAATTGCTATAATGTTTTAAGTAACGAATGTATCAAATGTCATAAAGATTGAGTGTGGGTTTCCTATAAGGAGGCTACAAGAAATAGTCACAAAGAAAACCCACTTTAACTCTAATTCCCGACAGCTCAAATAAACATTAAAAGACATCTTCGACGCAAACTACTTTAATCATCTCCAACAACTGAATTCCTCTGACTACTCCATATGGAGAAAACCAAAACACTCACCAAACCTCATTGTGATATCCCTCCTCTGAAACATCAAAACCATAACATCTCCAGCCCATAAAGATAATTTATTAGCAAAACTTTTCACATCCCAATTCTATCCAAACACAACAATCAACTTTTACCACAATAACACTCTCCTCTTCAACTGTCACCTCCACTTAAACTATTCACTCCCCCCCAAATCCGCTCTACCCTAAACAAATTAAAAAATAAACACTCCGCCGGTCACGACCTTATCACTCCCCTCCACCTGAAATACCTCCCTACAAAGCTTCCACCTTAATAAGAATCATTCAATGCAATCATCCGTACAACATATTACCCAACAGCCTGGAAGCACGCACATATAACAATGATCCCTAAGCCAAACAAACCCAAATCCTGTCCCAAAAGTTATAGACCCATAAGTCTCCACCCTTCTTTATCCAAATTGTTCGAAAAACTCTTTCTTCCCCTCCTTGGCAAAGAATTAACCAGCCTAATTTCTCCTTCTCAATACGGCTTCGGACCAAAACACTCTTGCACCCATCAACTCTACTCAGTGACATCCTACATCAACAATTCCTTCGACACCAACAACCCGTGCATTGCCGCCTTTCTAGAAAAAGCTTTTGAAAAAGTACACCACAAGTCACTACTTTCCAAAATCAAAGAAACACTTAAAGATTCCCTCTTCAGAATCCTTACTAACTATCTTACTAACCGCTCCTTCTGTCAAATTTAACAATACTCTTTCAAATTCCTTCCCTATTTCCTCTGGCGTCCCCCAAGGCAGCATCCTAGGCCCTTTCCTCTTCAACCTCTATTTTCACGACATACCTCAAAACCTATCTACTAAAACAGTACTTTTTGCAGATGACCTTGCCATACTCCTCCAAACATCCTCTCTAGACTCGGACTCCAGAAAACTACAAATCGCTCTCAATGATATTGATAGCTGGGTCAAAAAATGGAGAATCAGCATAAACCCTACCTTCACCCTTGAAACCAAACATTCCCTCAACCACTCCTTCTTTCTCAATGGCACCAAAATACCTATCCAACAAACTACACCATACCTAGGCCTTATCCTTGATTCCAAATTATCATGGAACCTCACATAGTCCACATTACCTCCAGAATCAACAACAAAATAAAACAACTCTTCCCTCTTATCAACAAAAAATCTCCCATATCTTTTCGCGCTAAAAGACTCCTCTATTTATCCTTAATTCGCCCCATGTGGTCGTACTCATGTGCCATATGGGGATCCAATCATTATTCTCACTACAACAAAATACAAACCAAACCAAACAAAATTCTTTTTATCTCAAATTCCCATTGGAATTCAACTCAGGTATCCACAAAGACCTTGATATTCCACTAATTCCCACCATACTTCATAAATCCACCTAGATCCATCAACCGTCCAATTCCAACCATTTACCTCTTCTACAGAAACCCGCCCCCTCATGCACAAAACCGCAGACTAAAACGTAAACTCCCAATTGATATCATCCTCCCCCTAAATCACTCCGGAATTACCTAACTCTAACCCCACCCACCAACTGGCACTACATACTCTTTAAATATCAGTCCTTCCTATCTTTCGCATAAACTCCTTAACGCTTTTCATAACACCAAGTTTCCCCGATGATCAGATCGAATCCAAACATCATGCCGGCTAACCTTCGTGAATATGTTGTAAACATATTCAGTTTCTCCGTCTCAAACTTGGAATGACATGGGCCATTAAATATTTACAAATTGTAAATACTTTTATGATGTTTTATTTGTTAAATATTTATAAGTTGGTAATACTTTTATTATGTTAAATTATCACAACTGTAGTGTCTCCGGACTAATAGTTAATTTTAATAATTTTTTTTAAAAAAGGGAACATTATATGAGTTAGCCAAAAAATATTTTGAAGAAGACCATTGATTATCTAAGGAAATTGCATGTACACTTGCAGTTTACTGGTCAATCGTGCACTTAGCGAAATTTCTGGTACCAAAAGGAAAATGTTGTACAAACCCAGAAAAGTCGAAAATACGCTTCATCTCTCATATTGAGTTGTCTCCTAAAACTTCCAACATTCTTACTGCAAACTCCAACTTCCATGCTTTACATTCATATGAAGGTCTTGTTCCACAATTATTTTGTCCCTTATTAAAATTTTAGATGAATGACACAACTTTTCTTAACGTTAACAGTTCGATCAGCTTCCCTAGGCACGATACTTCACGTCTCACAGAATCAGTTGTTTCCAGAACAGTGCTGCCAAGTAATTTCGAAATCTGTGTTGTGTTTGCACCACAAAAATAACATCTATAAGTAACCTTAACAAGAAGTATTTGAACGTTTATGATCTCATGATTTATTAAGATTCAAAAACTAAAACTCAGCAAAGCTTTTGATATGAAAGACCCGGATTTAAAAATGAATCGGCATACGTAAAAGAAACACGTCGATTCAGGTTCAACTTTGTCTTGTTTTCCTTGCTTGAGACAACTCGTGGTTTAATCATTAGTTCATAAAACAATTCATGACATTATACAGATACTTTTTATTTTTTGTTCATATTATGACGACGTTTCGATACCTTTTTGTATCTACACAGCCTGCCATTCAGTCTTGCTACAATCTTGTTAGCGTTAAGTGAATTGTGTGCCTCGGACCCCTTTTTCAAAACTGGGTGACTTTAATAATTTGTTAATAATTTAGCTGTACTAGCTTATTGTAATAATTTGGAAAATACCTGAAGAATATACAAAAAAGTATCGAAACGTCGTTACAGTATAAATAAAAAATAAAAAGTGTCTGTATAAGGTCATCAATTGTTTTATTAATTCAAAACAGACGTTAAATTAAACATTTTTACTCATTATTTGTTCAGGAGCTAAAGGATAACTTTATTGGAAACATTAAGAAAAATAATACTGGGATAATACTATAGAATTAGGCTAAATTGATGGTTTATAAAATATTATATAACTTTGTCTGCGGACTAAATATTTCAATAAAAATACTTGAAATGTCGTTTTGAACGGCAGCCCATAATTCTACTCGTTCTCTTAAAGAATGCAACTCAAGAACGAAAAAAAAAATTAATTAGCCAGGTTTGGTTACACCGAAGTCACGTATCAGTCTGTTTTCTGAAATTTATAGAATTCGTTCCCCGAAATTTTTACAAGTTCTTTATCAGTTCCGAGGTTTTTTACACTCGGATTTCTTCTCATCTTTTAATACTAGTTTTGTTATTTACCTCCTTCCGATACATTCGAGTTTATTTTCCTCGCTTGTCCCTTCCTATATTTCAAATTTCATTTTCTTGTGTAAATATATACCTAATTAATTCAGTAAAAATGAAGAGAGACAGAATTGCTGTAGAAAAAATTTTCACAGTCCATACTTAAAATGTTATTTGTCTTATTGAAGCCACTCCTCCGTAAATACAGTTTGTGACGACCACACTTTAATTAGGGCAGTTATAAGTGCCTAGTCCTAAGTGACGTATGTGTAAGGAACAACAACTTAATGTAGGATAGAGTTTCTGTGTGAAAGTCAGAACGGTTTCTTCCCAGCCAGCTCGTCAAGTGTATTTTCAAACCTTCTCCTTTCATCCTCCTTTATCTGTAAGTTACGATCCCGAGCTGAGCGCTTACGTCATGCGTTTACGCCATTTGCTTGGCACCAGAAAGACTGCATTGCTCAATAATTTCTGGAAAGATTAACTTCATCCTTTGCTTTTCCGTTTTATCGTTGCGATGATGCGAGTTGCTTTGATCGTGAATTCGGAAGCAGTTGCGGTGTTTGGTTTGGATCTGTCTTCCTCCCACGTAGGTCTACCCTGCCCAAAATACACATCGGCAAAAGAAACTTCCAAAACACACTTTTCAGGCAATAATTATTTCATACAGGAAGGGTACTCAAAGGATACTGGTCACTAGGCCACACAATAATTTATTCTGTACCCTACCAAATCCACAATCATTCCCTCAACCACTCCTTCTTTCTCAATGGCACCAAAATATCTATCCAACAAACTACACCATACCTAGGGCTTATCCTTAATTCCAAATTATCATGAAAACCTGACATAGCCCACATTACCTCCAGAATCAACAACAAAATAAAACAACTCTTCCCTCTTATCAACAGAAAATCTCCCATATCCCTTAGCACCAAAAGACTCCTCTATCTATCCTTAATCCGCCCCATATGGTCGTACTCATGTGCCATGTGCCTATTCCCACTTCAACAAAATACAAACCAAACAAAACAAAATTCTCCGTTTAATACCTTCGCAACTCAGTTATCCACAAAGCCCTTGAAATTCACCTAATTCCTGCCATAATTCATAAATCTACCAAGTCCCTAATAAATATCTCCATCAACCATCCAAATCCCACCATTGAGCTATTCCTTCACAAAATCGCAGACTAAAATGTAAACTCCCAATTGACATAATAACCTAACTCTAGCCCCTCCTACCAACTGGCACTACACACTCCCTAAATAACCGTTCTTCCCATCTACCCCCATAACATCCTTAACGCTTCAAACATGTAGTTTGCCCAATGACCACATTGATCGCTAATCATGCCGGCTTATATGTTAATATGCGGTAAACAAATATGTTTCTATCGTCTCTAACTTGGAATGACAAGGGTCACATCCAAGACCACAAGTTTACATGTGAAATAGTTACAAATTGTAAATACCTTGTTATTTGTTTAATTTTACAATTGTAAATACTGTTATTACATTATCACAACTGTAAAGTCTCCGGACTAAAAGTTAATTTTAATAAATAAATAAAAAAAATCTAAAGCTCTGATTGATTTTACTAATAAATTTTGTTTTGAAACTTCCTAAACTTAAAGAGTTTTTATTTTCAACAGAGAATAATTAAATTAGAAGAGAGACCAAATTATAGTTTCAAAAATTTAAAATATACGTTTGTTACAAATTCTGTGATCATTCCTATGATTTTCACGAATTTTTCTGCTAGACACCGAAATCTTCCAAAAACCGTAGACATAATTTATTTACTTTAATGTCAACGTTTAATAGAACTGAAAAGTACAAAATATCACATCGCGGGGTATAAATTGTAAAGCTCTAATGAAAACCAGAACAAATTGAACAACAGAGTAAAAAAAATTAGTTAAGGATAGAAAGAAAAGGTTTCACAAGCTCAAGCCATAGATGCAATGAAATTAAATTGAATTTAACTATCAGGATGGAAAAATGCCGGTCGGACCAGGAATCGTTCCGGGACCTCCCGAAAAGCTCTATCAACTCATGGCATGTAATAAGTTGAGTTGAGATAAGATTAACAAATTTACGTTTTTAACCCTTCACTGAACAAAAGTAAGGCAAAATTACCAACAAGTTTTCTGTTAGATAATAATTACGTGCTTAGTTTCTTTCGAAACGCGTTATTTGTTTCATTTCAGAGGCTGTTTCCTTCGGTATGAAATTAACCGCATAATACAAGAGATCGAGTAATGAGAGTTGTATCTTTTGATTCTGATGAAAGGGTAAAATTCAACTCCAATACTTCAAACTTTGATAAGTTGAACTTGTTAGTGGCAGTAAGTGCAAGGATGTCCCTCAAACTAAAGCGTGAACGAGATGTAAATAACCTCGACCTGTTTTGAGAGGTGTATGTTCCGGGATCACAGATCTTGCGCATACGGTAAGTTGTTATCTGTTCCCATTGGAACAGTGGCCAGCTGCCTCCTAAACTGGTCGAGGCACGGAGAAGGGAATGCTGCGTCCCCACAGCAAACCCCTCTCCCGCCATCGGAAGGGCGTGGGACAAGTACCCAATGCCCGACCTGCCTGATGCAGTTTTTCTAGGGTTTGTCCTCCATCACTTTTAGGTGAATGCCGGGTAGGTTCCTTAAAGTATAGCCTGGGGGCCCTAGTTAACCCTTGGCTACCTTCCTCTACCGTTCCACATCCCCCCCTTTCAAATTCCTTCCTATGCTACTAAAGGGGAGTTGCCACCATGTGGATTACCCTCATGTAGCCTGTTGCTCTAAAAATAATAATAATAAAAGCAGTGTACGGGATATTAGAATATGAAGCAGAAATAACTTGTACCGATATTTTATGCATACTGCGTCCGTTTATTAGCGTGAAAGTAGGTTAACGGGAACCCTGAATGCGTCCAGGCATGAAATGTGTGCAGGTCAACGCGACATACGAACTCTGGATAAGAGATAAGCCGACGTGACGCGCACAAAATCACAGGCAGGAATGCAGATAACAAAGCGATTGGAGGAGCTTTGACAGGAGCACCGCCACCTGCCCTACATTCTCCAGCGTCACCGAACAAATATTTGCCCTTTGAACAGGGATGCATGGTGTTTCAATTACAGCGGTATTTTCAAGTTATTGAGTAAGAATGGAAATTCCGACCACTGTGTCTTCAGGGCGGTACTGGCCTTTGAACGTACTTCGTTTTCTGTAATATTTTCTAATCAATTAAACAAAAATAATTGTGAAATGCAGCAGAATTTAGTTAATAGGGTCTTAGAGGATCGCAATGAATGTCGGAGCGCTGAAGGGTAATTATGACACATTAGAAGGAGCGTCGAGAAAGTTAGGAGTGGAAGTGAAAATAGACGGAACTTCCCAACATATACAGGGAGAAGGGAAAGAATATCAGAGTGGAAGCACTTAAAGATTCAGGTTCGGTAATAACAGAAGATAATAAGATAGCTGTGGAAATACAAGAAAGGATTGCAAGTGGACACCGATGCTATTATGCCTTGTAGAATATATTTAAGTCCAGAAATGTTATATATATGCCTACATTAAGACCTATAGTATAAATAATGGGAATAAGGTATGGTTCGGAAGGATGGGTGATGCTTGAAAAGGAGGAAGGTTGGCTATTGAAATGGGAACTCAACATATTGAGAAATATTTTTTGGAGCTGTGAGAAAAGAAAAAGAACAAATGCAGAACTACAGACACTTTTTGGACTTTTTGTAGATAAAACCAAGCAGGAAAGGATAAGATGGACGCTCATGTACAGAGAATGCCAGAAACTCTGAGTGTTGAGGAAGTGATTTTAGGAAAGTCTGACGGGAGAAGGAGAAGAGGGACCTGGAAAAAGGTGGCTTGGAGATAAATAATGGGAATAAGGAATTGGAGAAGGAAGGCTATTGGCAGATATGAATGGAGGCAGGTGATAAAGGAAAGGAGGCCAGGGTTTTTTCAAGGACTGTAGCGTCGACAAAGAAGAACGGTGTTAGTGGAAATACTAAAGGATGATTAACAATGAAAGGAGATGCTTTATCTTGAAATCAGAGTAATGGAACTTGCGGTGCCTGAAACTTATCAATATACAAACTTGTATATTAATAGCTGCAAGCAGTATGAATGAGAAAACCAGCATTTCCAATCTAAGTTGATGGTATCTGAAAAACAATTCCCGGATGAACAAAGCCAGATAAGAATTGAATCACAACTCAAGGTTTCTTCGACCATCACTGAACCCTCAACATGTTAACTGAAAATTCTTTACGCCACCACATAGAAAAATTTTACATTAATAAGTTGAAGAAAGCTCGCGAGTCCGAATGCCACGTTGTTGTTATTAAGAACCCATTTTTGTCATACAGTGTTCGTAACAAACCCCAAATACTTGTTCATTTCTGTAACGATAATTCTGCTTTCAGAAGTTTATTTTAACGAGATCAGCGTTATTGAAAGCAAATTCCCAGCCTTTACAAATAAAGGAAACTGCATGTTCGTTTGGCCAGTCGAAATACACTCCAATTGTATCAAGCGAATAAATTAAATTTAAAAGATAAAATAGATTTAAATAAAAATAAAAAGTGCAATTTTGTTTCACAATGACGCAGAGTACTTTCCGAGAATACCCGTAAACTGCCAAGCCCATACAAATTATGGCAAATATTTTAACGCAGACCAAGTTAAGTAAAAACCAAAATGAAGAGATTTTTGGCACCGTCCATTATGTGTATTGTAATGAGGCAAACTTCGATTGCTTCGAGTTTTGCAAAATTACGCAGTGAGGGAACAAGATAAAGGCTTCCCAATCCACCATTGATATTTATTGCCCTTAGATGTGCAGGGAAAGATCATTAACACGCATGTTATTATCGACGTTATAAAAGTTAGATACAGGATTGCCAAGATTCGCAAGAGTGGGACAACAACAGCAAATAAAGCGGCCCCTAAACACCTGACAGACAGCAAGGAACCTCGCAATATCAGATAACAGCGTGTGACTTCAAAATTCACACAAAAATACACGCCATACCGTGACAATTATCTCGCCACGAAACAAATCTAAGAAAATACGTGTGTTACAAGTTATAACACATTTTAGTAGACTTCTGATTAAATGCGTAAAATTAAATAGAAAATAAATCTCTGAATTTAATATAAGCATTCAGAAGGTAAACAAAACAAAACAGTATATAATCATTATTTTGATATAATTAATATTTGCCAAAGTTTTTTCATATGCCATATGATTTCATAATCATTAATTTTTATATTGTCAACTACATATAAATATTTATATCCCAGAGAGCTCTGGCGGAGGCTACCTTTGGGGACGCCTTCACATCTCTCTGGTTTTTGAACTAAGGTTCCCACATGCCGAGGCACCTCGGCCTGTTTTAAAAGGTGTATGTTCCGGGGTCACAGACCTTGGGCAGACGGTAAGAGTTATCCGCTATTTCTATCGGAATAGTCGGCCAGATGCCTCCTAAACCGGTCAAGGCATGGAGAGGGGAAAGCTGCCACGCCACAGCTAACCCAACTCCCGCCATCAGAAGGGCGTGGGACAAGTACCAAAAGCCCGACCTACCTTATGCAGGTTTTTCTAGGGTTTTCCCTGCATCACTTTAAGGCGAATTGCCGGGTTGGATCGTTAAACCATAAGCCCGGGGGCCCTAGTTAACCCTTGGCTACCTTCCTCTACCCTTCCGCATCCCTTCCTATGCTATTAAAGGGGAGTTGCCACCATGTGAATTACCCTCACGTATCCTGTTATCCTAAAAAAAAAATATTTATATTATCCAACTAAAATCCTCGCTGCAAAATTCCAGATTCATACCGAATTTATGAGCAGGATATGGAAATCACACAATAAGTTTAAAAATTAATGTAGTTCAATTGAGGAACGAGTACGAAAAATTCACTGGATCCCTGCGACATCCAAACGCTTTTAAAAGTCGATTACAAAAACGTAAGTCGCTTCATTTTTTAAAACTCTCGTTTCCTGTCAGAAGTAACATTTAATCATTTCACGGTACTCGGTGTAAGATAACATTGAGCACGAGGAATATTTATTTTGTTATACTAACGTTTTAGTAGTCATAGGAATAAATCGCGTTGCTAGAAACACAACCCGAGTTCACTGAGTAATGCATTTCCACAAATAAATATACTGTCTACAGTACTGAAGATGACGAACAAGATCGCAAATACGAGATTGAGATCACATTGCCAGAGAAACGGAAACTGGGTTTTTTCCTCGGCCAACCCTTTTATGTTATCCGTTTCAAATCCCCAGTAGACGCCGGAAACTGAAATAGTTGCCGTCATTCCCGTTATTTTTGGCAAAACCACTGTTCTATTTATAGAACTTGAATAACGGGACGCTGCGAATATGAATGAAATTAGTATTCTCTTGAGACTGAGTGGTAATATTATGTCATTTATTTCGTAGGACCGCCAGATCGTTATCCCAGAACCAAATAGAATGTCCGAATATCTACTTCATCGCTGTCTGTATATGCCGAGCAATAATTACATTTTTTTTTCAAAATAATATTTGTGGATGAATGAAATTCAGTGTCAATGGGATTTCTGTCCACTATGGCTGCCATGGCATCTCACGAACTGACTCATTCATTCCTTGAAACTCGTCCGATTACAAGTTTATCGAGTTTGATTTAAGTAAGAGTTGGCATGAACATTTATTTCAAGTATAAGAATTTAATAAAAAAAAACTACTATCAGATTCCACAACGGTATTCTGGATAAAAATTTTGGAAGCATTTATCCCTCTATAGTTAATGGTTAACCAAAGAAACCTTGTAAGGAGTTGTAGATTTCCGAAAGAGAGGAAGGTCAATTGGGACAATAAATTTGCAGATTGACCAAGAAGAATCTAGCAAGACTTGATGGACAGGCTAGGCAGTTGTAATGATTCGTATCCACTAAAGTTGTTGTAACGATCATTTTAGTTCGGGTTGTGAGACCGGCCGTGTCACGGTGGCTTATAGTTGCTGGGCGACTTGACAACGTGGTCAGTGCCCTATAATAATATGCGGGGGTGGACCCTCGCGTCTTGGAGAGAGAACGAGAGATGTGGTTGAGGGTGTAAGGAGGAGACACTGCGGACAACACGGGACTTGTGTATAGCTTGGTGAGTTGTCTTAGTCATAGAAGACAATAAAAACTTGCAAACCAGTCCACGTGTCTGAGGTATCCGGAAGGGAACCCGGAAATATTTCGCCCAAAGGTGAAGCCGTGACTGCCTGACCACGAGTGAATCCGAGTCGCCTGTAAGGTCAACACCGGAGCAGCAGAAGCCATCGTGACGTGAGGTACAGACGTCAAGGAAATTTAAGTTATAAATATATAAAAGAAAAATTTAAATCATGCGATTTCCTGACACGGATATCAATTCACGGTTAGGCCCAGCTAGCCCCTGGATTAAGTCATGACAAATTATTTAAAATTCTAAAGAAAAATATAGAGATTATGTATATCAGGAATTAAGTTTATTTTACTCCACCTTATCCCTTCAGTCAACTAATTCAAGTTGATGTGTGGTACAAAGGACAGGCTAGGAAGTTGTAATGATTCGTATCCACTAAAGTTGTAAATTTTATATAAAATGATGTCATCTCTTTGGAAGAGAGGCATTACTGGGCTACCGATTCGAGAGATTTTTGGCAAACAGAGTCGTGAAGTCACCTGATGAGATTTGAATGGAGAGTCGGCCAACAGAGATCACGCTAAGTAAATGATTTCAGCTGAGAGCTACAATGTGGACAATTTTTTAATCTGGAAAAAGAAGTTTCGAGAAAGTGGAGTTATATTTATGTCTTCTACTTGAGAATGACAGATTCCATTTTAAATATATATTAATTTTCAGGTCTCTGTCTTTTATTTTTAACTAGCTGGGTGCCGGCGTTGCCCGGGTTCTCATAATTAATCTCAGTGGCATCCATAACCCCGGATGTGACTCGAATGTCGGTTGTTTTTGCCTTATTTTCTTGTAATTCCCCTCCAACTCCATCCCTAAGCGTGTTTCTGCGTCTCCGTATTAGTTCCAAGGATTGTGTAACCTTTCGTATTGTTCTTTAATATCATTCGATGGACTACTGCTGGATATAATTATACATTTTATTAAATTAAATTCATTAATATTTACTTCATTACGAAATAAGTTACTATTTTACTGTTGCGTAGCAACGTCTCACTTTCGCGTGACGTCATGGCAGCTTGGCGCGCAGAAATTTAACACAAAACGATCACATTTGTTAATTATAATTCTTTCCACGTTTATGCTAGGGTTTCTCACCCCCACAGTACCGTTTCTCGAGTTTTGAAGAATATGTGTACCAATTTTTGTTTCAATCTGTCCACGCATTTAAATCTGTATAGAAATTAACGTAAATGCATACATACATACAAATATAGAACATTTTTTATTATTTAGATTTTTTTAGGGCAACAGGCTACATGAGGGTAATCCACGTCCGGCAACTCCCCTTTACTAGCATACGAAGGGATTTGAAAGGGGGATGCCGAAGGGTAGAGGAAGGTAACCAAGGGTTAACTAGGGCCCCAGGTCTATATTTTAAGGATCCTACCCTGCATTCGCCTAAAGAAAAAACCCTATAAAAACCTGCATCAGGTAGGTCGGGCATTGGGTACATCTCCCACGCCCTTCCGATAGCGGGCGAGGAGTTTGCTGTGGAGACGCAGCATTCCCTTCTCCGGGCCTCGATCAGTTTAGGAGGCAGCTGGCCGACTATTCCAATGGGAATAGCGGACAACTCTTACCGTACGCCCAAGATCTGTGACCCCGGAACATACACCTCTCAGAACAGGCTGAGATG
This sequence comes from Zhengitettix transpicula, assembly GCA_037074705.1. NCBI lineage: Eukaryota > Metazoa > Arthropoda > Insecta > Orthoptera > Tetrigidae > Zhengitettix > Zhengitettix transpicula. The sequence continues at coordinate 115,365,104 of CM073592.1, read as the reverse complement.
CCTCGGCTTGTGGGAACCTTAGTTCAAAAACGGAGAGGAAAAGGCATCCCCAAAGGTAGCCCCTTCGTATCTCTCCTACAAGGTTCTGCCTGCGAGAGAACATCCCTCGCAGGTTTCCTGCGAGAGAATCGTCTCGCAGGCTTGTTCTCCGAGTATATGAGGTCTCTGTCTTTCCTGTGCACACTTTGAAGTAACTCTGTCGAGCTGAATCTGCCTGCGGTTTCCATACAACGAAAAAACCTGCATGAGGCCAGAACCATAAAATCCTGTTGGACTTATTGGGCGATGAAGTAAATCTAAACCTGCCATTTAATTTGTTGTTTCAGTTTCATACAGTACACGAATTTTGTTTTCACCGATAGGCCCATAAAGGCCCTGAAAATTGCTTTTGTAAGTTAAAACTATTATTTTTTTGCGACAGCTTCTTGAGTTGTTCATTGATTAACTTGTTTAAACAAACAGTTACAAAATGTCGATCAGGTATAAGTAGAAGATTTGTTTTTTAACGAACGCTGGCTACAGCACGCAGGAAATAAGGTCACGTATCACTGCAATGGCCAAGTCAGCATTCACCAAGAAAAGAAGAGCCCCACTGACAAGCAAATCGAATCTGGAATTGCGGAAGAAGCTGGTAAAGTGCTGCATCAGGAGCAGGGCTTTGCATGGATCAGAAACACGGGCCATTTAGAAAGAGGGACAAATTTTGATATTTTATCTGAGGTTTAATAACAAAATAAATAAATTAATGGCCAATAAGTCAAAACAAAATCCATTTCAATGGAAATCAATAGTAATAGAAAAACAGTACGGTTTGACCATAATATGGGACATTATCAAGTGAACATAATAGTAGAAAATTATGAGAATTTTTTTCATTCTAAAATCTGCAGCAAATATATTTCAACGGGCTGCATTAAATTATATAATAAATTCAAATTTACAAGTGGCAAGACCTTCAAGGCTACGTTCCAAAAATATTTAATATGATAGAAAATAATTTGTTCCGACCTATTGGCCATTTTTAAAATGAAAAATTTACGTGTGCTTTGAAAATTAATAAGGGTAATAGCCGAATACAGAGAAAAGAAGTGATTATATAAATACCACACAACTTTTCTGGAAGCCCTGTTCCTTTCTTCAAGTGATAAGAAAACTAAAAGCTTTTGTGTTTTGTCAACTGACTTGTACAGTTGTGTCGCTCTCCTGTTTTTAAGCTTTCTTGGCACCTGAAGAAAGGAACAAGGCATCCAGAAACGTTGTGTGGTAATTATATCATCACTTCTTTTGTCTGTATTTGGTTATTTATCTTATTATTATTGGCCATTATATTTATTTAAATAAATGGAAAATTTTGAAATATGCTGTTGAAGAAGAATTGAAAAAATAAATTGGACCGACATGTTTAAAAATGTTGAGGTTCTAAGAAGAGTAAATGAGGAGAGATCCAAGTTTACATTTTCAAGAGAAAGGCGAACGGGATCCGACACATCCTAAGGAAGAAATTGCTTATTGGACATGATCGAAAGGCTCATGGATGAAGTTCCTGGTCGTGGAAGAAGCTCAGGTCAGGGCAAGGAGGTGCAGGAATTTTACAGAACTAGTCCAAGGGCCTGTCAATAGGCAGAACCCGTAATGATGATCAAAAAAATCAGTAATATGCAAAGAATAAACATTTCTAGACGAATTTCCCCCGTCCCAAGGTGTGAACTACCGGTATAAGGTCAGCAAAATCGCAGAAGCTGTTGTAACGGTATCTTTGGATATGCATCTGTGCGATTACGTGGCCAATGTCAAGGCATGGGAGCGGAAGAGGGCCATTCAACTTGTGGTGGCAGGAAGAAAACACAGACAGTGGCTACGTAACGGTTCGGTTAGGTCACGGAGAACTGGATTCCCAAAACACGAACAGCTACGGTCGACTTCGGCAGACTTTCGTCCAACAGTTTACTTCAAATACTACAATGGAAGAATCACTGGACGAACAAAACATGTTAAAATATTTTGTTATTCTCAATCCAGTAAAAAGAAAATGGATCTCTGATTTTTACGTAACTTGAAGAAGCTGTAGTATAACAAATCACATGTAAGTACATCAACAGTTTTTAATCAACTGAACCAGGATTTTAATAGATTCCGAGAACATCGTCTGAATTGTAATTGAGTAATATTCCAAAGACTATACAGGGGTGGAAGTAACTTCAAATGGACAAGTAAGTGGTAGCAAGTGCGATTTTTATTATATTGTAATAACATTTCGACGTGAAGACGGTTCTTTTCTTCATTAAACAGTAGATATTGTCTGAGAACAGTTGTTCTTTACATAGTGTGTCATGGAGTCTGAAATATGCGGGTGTAGTACGGCACGTAAGTTGCTAATTGATGAATGGCAACGTTGCATTCCACCGGTCGTGACGTAACGCGAGCAGATAACCCACGCCTCCACGCCCCACTACCAATAACGAATACAATTCATCGGAATTCTCAACTTTCTGGTATTATCCGAGGGCGATAAAAACGAAAATAATTGTTCACCGACAAGACATTCTGTTCCGGAGAACCGCCATGAACACGTTGCAAAATAAGTGTGATGTGTACACGTCGACAAGAGAAATGCACTGCTCTCTTAAACACAGGTTGATCTTTGTAAGGTTCAAATTAAATTTTAAAACATAACTGACATTGTATATAAATCTGCATATGGCGTTGTGGGGCTTGCTCGTATTTTCTGGGTAATAGAGTCTAAAGTTAAACAGCGTTTTAGGACAAAATTGGACGGAAGGTGTGCAGTGGACAACTTTGAAATACGAACACCGGTGTGAGGTGTTGAGGAACGGGGAGGGATCGAGCTGTAAAAATCGGCAATCACATGTAAATAGGTCAGAGCGAGCGGCAGCCACAGCTAGCGGATAGGAGGTGTGGCAACGCCGCGTTGCACGCTTGCCTGCTGATTCTCTGCAGGTTGACGCGACTGTCCCAAGATTTGGAAGCCGGGCCCAAATTTACAGTTAAACTCTCTTGGCACATTTTCCCCCTCGGCAACGAGAGGACTAATAATTCTATTTATAATTTCCTTACGAATACAGTCAGAAATGAAAGAGCTTACCGTATCCAAGTTAAAAAGCGACGAAACTTTCTTTATGAATCCGTCCTGTTGACGCTTCTTCCTTCGGCTTGTCATCTTGCTAATTGCACTTGTTTAAGCGAAGATATATAAGAAAATAAGAATTCAGAAGAAACTTCGCAGGGTACCTGAGCACAACTTTTATCACACTACATCACCCGACGAGCGTGACCTTAAAAAAAACACTTAATGGTTCAGGTGAAAACGGGAAACACTTTCTTGCAGCACTTCTGCCCTGGGAAATGAAACACTGAATTCGCGTCGGTTGCTAAGTTTAGTGACACTTTCCGGGTTCTCTCTAAATATAACTTTCAAGGCCAGCAGGTTCTTCACACTTCCAACGAACGCTCTTGGCAAGGCCAAAATATAATTGTGCCTATCACATAGCACGGTTCACTACCCCAAGCACAGCTGCATTTATCTTTACAAATAAATTAATACTGAATCAGATATGAGACACTCTTTAGCGCTAACGTAATCAACAACAAAAAAATTTTGGGGTTAGCACACGATTGTCTTAATTTAAAATAATGGCGTGAAAGCTAAGTAAAATGAACGAGTATATAAATAGCGGCACAAAAAATAAATCAAATAGCTGGACGTGAAAACTTAAGGGAAAATAAGAATATTCCTTCGCTGACAGCCGTGACCGGCAGAAGAGACTCGAGCCAAGTGTCTCGGAGCAGATGCACCGCGTTCACGTTCACACATAAGCCATGTTCCGTGGACGGCGAGGCACGGACAAGGTCACTCACAATCGATGGACGCGAACACGTGTTCGTAGCGTCCTGCACTTAAACGCTGCTGGTACTGTGAGCACATGTTAAATAACACCACACGCGTCTGCTGAAACTCCTTCCGCAGCGTCTGCGCCACTTGTAACTGTTTAAAACATGGCCAACTACTTGTTGCTATCTGCTAGTGCTGGCTCTGCTGTCGTCATCGGCCGCACGAACGGCGGCGGAAACGCCCGAACTTCAACGCATGCAACAATCGCAACGTTTCACCGGACAACGCCAACAAACGGACGCCGCCTCGTTCAAAATAAGCGAAACCAGTCGTTATTAAACAAGAGATATGCAGACTGAGGAAATATTACACTAGTCTGCAAAAATCAACTTATACTTCTTTCAAAAGGACTAAATTAACAAATAAAGTAGCCGATAAACAGACAATGTTTAAGCAAACCATAATAATTGAGGTGTGAAAATAGCAAGAACGTTATTAATGACACCACATGAACAAGCCTTGATACTTATAATCTAAGTTTGTCGCCCACTTCTATATGAATTTATTAATTTTTAAAACGTTCTCATATTTTCAAATTTAACTGAAATGAGATTTATTTTGATTTGATAAAAGTGTACTGTAACATGTGTATTTTTGTGTCGTTAATAAATTTGTTATTGTTTAAACTGCAATTTTAGATGGTACATAGTGTAGCGCGATAGTTTTATTATTGATCTATTGTAATGATTAAAATGATTAATTTCATCGGCGTAATAAATAAAATATTAAATAATTAACAAACAAATGATACAATTACCTTGCCCTACGTTGAGGCGACATTTTATGTAATAACAAATCAAAATTAAACAATCAAAATTTTATTTATAATTTAGTTGGGCCTTCGAAGTAAAAAATACATTTATATTTATAGAATTTACGTTACACAATCATAGAATTTACAAACTAAGAAGTCAAACAATCAGAGCAGAACGAGAAAGCGAAATCTGACGAATACCTTTAATTATCGTTATAAAAAATTAATTAAATTGGTTTCTACTTACAAAATATTTGGCTGGTACCAGACTTAGCTCTCCTGGGCTCGGGCTCACAATTAACACTAACAGGTCATGAAATCACTGACTCTACACTTGATTGTACAAAACACGGTCGTAGCTTTCGAGTCTCTCCTCTGGGAACTGGAACTGCTGCTCCCTCCGAATTATTAGTTAGACAGATTGTTACAAAATTGTCTGTATGTGGAAACTGATGGTCTCGGTACTCGTAGAAAATTTAATGTGGCGTTGATTCTTACGTTACTCTTTGCAGTATTACAAAGTATCTCGCTGTCCAAACTTTATATTCAAATTCTACAAACTTGTATCTTCTCGGCTTGATCTATACGCTGGCCACGCTGTTCGTTGTCCGCTCTCAAATTTTTACTTCCTCATCCGACTACAACCAAAGACCGACTGACTTCCAGAAAGTGCTCGCGGCTCAAACAAAGCCCGCCTATACATTGATGTCTTTGAAGATTGGTACCGCTAACAATCTATCCAATTATTAATATCATTAATGACCTCTAATTAGTATTACAATATATATATTTCATTTTAATGTAATTAGATATTAGCAAGGGTTGACAGCTTGGCAAGTTCGAATTTGACCAGGCGCCGCCGTGGCGGATAGATAATCCCTAAGGTCTGGACTTAGGCACGTAGGTTGTTGACCCTGGGAAGTTACCTGGACAGTCGCACCGTGGGAAACGTCTTTCCAAAAATCCCACAAATTGAATTAACACGTGACTGTCTGAATCAATCACATTTCCTGGTTCAGGAAAGATCGATCGAAAATTGGTCGAGAACATCGATATTTCACATCCAGCGAAGGGGCTGTAAAGAAAGTGTAGAAGGACTCCTCGACGAACCGTCGCCAGGGACGGACGTACAGCCCCAAACGTGCATCATCCAAAGGACTCGGAGAGATCGAGGGTGCCACATGATCACGGCCAGAGATCAACGCGAGGTAACTGCAAAGTGTCTCAATCCTTGACGCGCCTTGGGGAATTACCGTAAACCATGGTTTAACTTGGGATTAAGGGATCCGATTTTCTGCCCGGCAAACTGAACACGCATAATTTGTAGTTTATTTTCATGTTCAGTTAAATAACTAATAAATTCTGGAAAATATCGCTTTACTTTATCATTTAATAAACCTACCACTACAATAAAATACGCTCTACGAACAATATGACAGCATGCAATGAATTATCCGAGAAATAATAAGAAAAATAGCCAAGTACAGACAAACGAAGTGACGATATAAATACCACACGAAGTTTCTTCAGGTGCTCTGAAAAACTTAGACAAGAGTCTAGAGCGACACAATTGCACAATACAGTTGACAAAAATCAAAAACCTATTTTACTTATGATTAATTTTCAAAACGGTAAAAGAGAAATCCAAAACGTCACTGCTGTATGGCAAAGGCGATTAAAATTTGAGCCTCAGAAAAAGTAAGCGACCTGGGACAATTAACGCTGACCTGTGAGGATATGTGACAACGACTGCACAAAGTTCAAATCCCGTAAAATGGAAAAATTGTGGTTGGTGGAGGAGAGGAGGAGAATTAGGAACAGTCTATGGCTAAGGTCTTAAAATGGCCTATTGAAGACCACAACGGACAGTCCTTGTTTGATTTTTTAAAAAGGGCCTGTTTGGCAAGGAGTGATTCTTTCTGAGAGTTTGAATCAATTTTGATGCATTTTTTTAGAGAAACTGTTGAGCAAGTGTTGAGAGAGGCATTTGAGGAAGAGTTCTGAAAGAATTTTTGATGGAGTTTAAGTTCATCTGTGGGGAAGGAAGAGCCGAAGTCCACCCACACGGCAAGTGAACATAAAACAGCCTGTGTTCCGAGAAAATTATAACCCGGACCAATATGAAGATCGTCATGTAGCAGGAGCGAGAATTAAAAGTAAAGGTGTGAGGAGTAAAAACTTGTATTTTTGAATCAATTTATTTCAGAAGAACGTTAATCTGCTATACGGCCCACAGAATACCGTAAATATTTCATATAAAAGAAATTTATCTAAATTTAATCAATTTCTCTTATATTATAAAAATAATCAATCCAGTTTTTATCAAAATACGTATCGACTTTTCTGCTCAGGCAAGAAATTTGTAATGAAACCCCTTTTCATTATTACACAAAAGGAAAATTTATAACTCATAAGTTAGAAATATTTTTAATTCTGGCTTGGTAGCTAGTTATTACCGTACATATTTTTCATCTGATCATCCGTTTACTAATAATAGTAAGCAATCATAGAATAACAGAATTTGCCTCATTTATATTATAGAAATGAGAAGTTGAAAACATACACTGTGCGCCAAATATTTCGCCTGCATCCAAGAGGGCTCGAGTTATTGAAGTCATGAATTCACAAGTTTCACTTCACGACCGATTTCTGCTTTATAGTGTCTTAAGAAAGCGTCACATATTTTTCAAGACTGGTCCATAAACAATTGTTGAGAATCCCTTGTTTCAGTTTAGCATCACTAACTTTGGGGAATTTCGATTTAAATCACAAGAATTACACCAGAATATATCCATTTCCAGAGACAAAATTTTTTATTACCCCTAATTTAATATACAATATTATGCTTTTGCCCAGAGATAAGAGATTCAAGTTATAAATTTCTAATGTTGTCACACTTATCATTGCTACCCCACCCGCGCACTCACACACGAAACCGGAATTTGTGAGTGTAACCAAATTGCAAACATTGTAATAAATATAATTTCACATGACATTCTTCATATAAGCTTATTTTTCTTACCAGCTGTAGAAACACAGTCTTCAAACGAAATTTAGATGAGTTTATCTTTACAAGACACTCGCCTATCCCACAATATTTTTTTAAATATAAAAATGTTAATCGTAAATGGGTTATTGTTTCCTAAACCCCGTAACTTCTATTACAATTTTGCTTCTCAGCTAAACTGGTTTCCCTCTTGATTAATTTATATATTAGATTGGTTTTAAAATGAAAAATATTCACGTCTGATAGACGTAATAATGAATAAGAAAGATAGCCAATACCACAGCGTCCAGGACACATGTTTCTCCATGTCGCGTACTAAATGTCAGGCGATACTCAACGGCCAATCAGGTCGCAGCATGTCAGACACTATATATACCTCGCATACGTCACGCAGTGCCACACAGGCTGAATACAGCGGTAGAGAACGACGACCGGCAGAAACGTCAACATAGAGAAATCTGAACCTGGTGCGTAACCGTGAAAAATTAGTTAATAATTTACACCGGGGAAAGCTGTCTTTCTTATTAAAATTATTTCCGTTGTGAGAGTCTGTGCGTTATTTAGGAAGTTAAATTTTTCAGTGTTTTTATTTAAGATGCATATCTTTAAAATGAGAACAAGAAATGCACGTGAACATTGGGAACTGCATTAGGCATCTACTGTTTTCTCTTCATATTATAGAAAGCCATTTAATTGTGAATATGAAAACTTATGGAACAAATAAAAAACGATTGACTATAATTTTACATTTGTAATTATTGTAAGTATAGTAATTATTGATTTTAAAAAAATAATTACGGAATACGAAGAAGATGAATATGGGAACGTCAAAATCATTCCGCTTAAAAAAATGATTTGCAGAAAAATAAATAAAATTAAACATATAGTTTTTAATTTAAATAAAAATTAATTATTTAATTTCGAAAATACTTAATTAAGTACCACATAATTAATTTAATTTAGTGAATTTTCAAACAATGCAACCTGGCCGATAACACATTTAGGGATAGAGGTCGAGTTGCGTTAGATATAAATAAGGAAACAAATGGGGGGGGGGTTATGGATAAATGACATCTCGGGCAACGCCGGGCACTCAGCTAGTTGAAAATAAAATATCCCTACTCAAAAACTATTGATATATTAGTGTCAAAATTCGCACAAGTTCGGTGAAGGGACAAGTCTTGTCTGGGATTAAGATTTCCGATGGCCGATTGCGGAGATGGTCCAACTCAATGTTTGCACAGATGCATACTGAGCTGAGAGGGTGGACAGCTGGCACGTCTTCTGTGAAAGACGATTTATTTCCGTTTCAAATCGTGCGGGATCTGACAAAATCGGGGGGGGGGGGGATCAAGAGATTATATATATATTTCGCTCCCCAAGCAAAAATGCTTAGGCTGTAGTCAGTGAATCTGGAGATAATGTAGAGTTTTAGTCTTTGTAGCAGGAGATATAAACGAGGATTAATGTAGAGTCTGCCAGTCGGTTAATGGTAAGAGATAAAGCGCGCTATCAACTAGTTAAAATAGTTCTGGAGGACAGCACCAGGACATATACCGACAACACAAAATCAACGTTCAACATTCAACATCTGCCTGAGGACGTTAACATTCCAGTGATACGTCAGCGGAACGTTGCATATCAATTAGATGATATGCCAATTCTTTTTGGCCATTTTCTTCAACTTGTATTTTAAATTACACTTCATTATCATTTTTCCTACAAAACAAAACAAGGCACAAAATTGTCAGTATCAACGCATAAATAATAATAATTGTACTCATTTATCAAATTACATTCATGTTTCAAATAAAATGTCTAATAATTTAAGACGCCCCAACCCCTAAGCTATTTTTATTTATCACAAAAGCTAAGGAATCGCGTGAAATAATCAGGAATGGCGTATTAACTATGCTTACATCTTAACCGTCGTTTGAATTACCACTTTCTATAATCTCAGTCACGTAAATTAGATTCGAGGTATTGAGAACAGTTTCAGAAATAACTGGAATTTTTAAATATTCCTGGAAACTGAAAATCTGGAAATGAATCATGCTAGTTTGATATGTAGCTTCATTCGTACTTGTAATAGACAGGTGTGGCTCAAATATTAAAACAACCTTTATTATTCTGTCAAAAACAATATTACAAAAATAAATTTGATTCGTCAATTATAAAACTGCAGCTTTCGTCCTTATCTTTCTTCTTTAATAACTGCATTAATCTTTTGACGTTTTCCTATCTGACATCGCATTGAACATCGATATTGTCCAAAGAAAACTACTGTTTTATTATGGACGTAACAATATTTTTGTTACATTGATTTTGACTGGGTAATGGAGTTTATTTTAATATTTCTCTTTTTTAGACATTTTTGGGGAAGAGTGGAAGCTACTTATAAAGTCAGGATTTAAGTATATCCTCTTTCCCCTACCTATACTTTGTCAGGAACAGATATATCATCAATAAAAAACAAAATAAAGTTCCACTAACGTCTAGAATAAGTAAGGGTAAGCGTTACTGTCTGGCAACCCCTCTCCCGCCATCGGAAGGGCGTGGGACAAGTACCAAGTGCCCGACCTATCTGATGCAGGGTTTTCTAGGGTTTTCCCTGCATCACTCTTAGACGAATTGCCGGGAGGGATCCTTAAACCATAGCCTAGAGGTCCAAGTTAACCCTCGGCTACCTTCCTCTTCCTTTCCGCATCTCCCCTTTCAGATCCTTCCTATGCTATTAAAGGGGAGTTGCCACCATGAGGATTACCCTCATGAAGCCTGTTACCCTAAAAAAAAAAGCAAACTCTCGATCTGCGAGGGCTATTGGCAGTACCTGCGAGGGATGTCGCAGAATCTTGTCGGACAGACAGGAAGGGGCTACCTTTGGGGATTCCTTTTCCTCTCTCCGTTTTTGAATTAAGTTTCCCATATGCCGAGGCACCTCGGCCTGTTTTGAGAGGTGTATGTTCCGGGGTCGCAGACCTTGGGCATACTGTAACAGTTGTCCGCTATTCCTATTGGAATAGCCGTCCAGCTGCCTCCTATACCGGTCAAGGCACGGCGAGGGGAAAGCTGCGACCCCACATTTAACTCCTCTTCCGCCATCGGAAGGGCGTGGGACAAGTACCCAATGCCCGACCTACCTGATGCAGGTTTTTCTAGAGTTTTCCCTGCATCACTTTTAGGCGAATTTCCGGGTAGGATCCTTAAACCATAGCCCGGGGCCGTAGTTAACCCTTGGCTACCTTGCTCTACCTTTCCGCATTCCCCCTTTCACTCCTTTTCCTATGCTATAAGAGGAAATTTGGCACTATTTGGATTACCGTATACATAGCCTGTCTACACCTCCTTCTTCCTTTAGATTCTGAGAAACTCCCGTCAATTAGTTGCCCCGACAAACATAAAATGCAACTGAGCACCTAATGAGTCGGTAATGACCTCAGATGTTAATGTGACTGTAAATAAATTATATAAAAAAAAGAAGCATAACCCGAGTTCCATGAGGTAATGGGTTTAGAGGGAAACACTGACCGTATAAAACTCTTCGGTTCCCCAACCGCAATAACAGGCAATAAAACCGTTTAAGGTTTCTTGTTGACGATTCAAAATAATGCTCACTTAACATTAAAAAATATCACATTTATATATAAGCAGAATGTGACCAGTTACTCGGATATTCAGACAGTGTGTGTGTGTGTGTGTGTGTTTGGAGGCCATGACGAGAGTGATGGTCATATTCAGCAGAAATATGCTGAATAACACAAGTTTTTATTAAAAATTCTCCACAGTGAAAATAGAGCGTGACAAAACGAATTCAGCGAAGCAGAATGGCGCCGAAAATGTTGCAGTGTTGGAAAGTGAGAAGTGAATGGAATCAGTGGCCCGTTAGTGAAGTAGTGTTCTAGATAAAAATTAAAACAAATCAACATGGGGCTTGTTCATTAGCATATATATAAATTGTAGACATTACCAATGTATAATGTAAATGTTTTATTTAAACTGTTTCTTTAATTATTGGCGGCGTAACTTTGAGGCCAAGCATTGTAAAGAACAGCATTGTTGGCGCAAGAATGCAGATACTATAATGGTTGCTACGGATTATTGTCGAAAAGCGTACGCGCAGAGAACTTTGGCTGAAAGCATTCAGTTTGTGTTTGGAGGTCCTGACGAGAGGAGTCAGTTATGTTGTGTGTTGTGGCGAACCGGTCAATGGTGGCCGAATTCAGCAAAGTATATGCTGAATATATTGTAACGATTAAAGGGCAATTAAGAGTTAATAATTACAAACTATTGAACTGAATTGTTACCGGCAGACACACAAAGATACAATAATTGTCGAGCATATTGAACAGAAAAGGTATTGTTGGGACTTGGCGCGTGTAAGTCGATGGAGTGAGCAGTCAGATACGAGACATTGTGGAGCACAGAATAATTAAAATTTAGCAGTCAGCCACAAGACATTGCCGAGTATGGAAGAAATTAAAAATTTATCAGTCCGAAATCAGAGGCGAGAGAAATTAGCTGTAGTAGGAATAGTTGAGAGGAAGTAAAACATTAATAAGTGGAGTAGAGGCAGACAACAATAAAAACGACGGAAAGTGTTTGTGAGCCGAATTAACGGACGTGTTATTGAAAGCGGAGTTGGACGGAATTATTCCACTGGGTCACTCAGAGGAGTTTCTGAGTATTGCTTCAAATTGTCCGGAGATTCTGTGTTACATGGCCTGTTCGTATTAGTGCTCAAGGTGAAAGGTTTTTTTTAGGTAACAGGCTACATGAGGGTAATCCACATGGTGGCAACTCCCCTTTAATAGCATAGGAAGGGATTTCAAAGGTGGGATGCGGAAGGGTAGAGGAAGGTAGCCAAGGGTTCACTAGGACCCCCGGGCTATAGTTTAAGGATCCTACCCGGCATTCGCTTAAAAGTTATGCAGGACAAACCCTAGAAAAACGTGCATCAGGTAGGTCGGACAAAATAGTAGTTTCTTATCTAAGTATGTCAACAAACAAGGTTTAACTTCAGTTAAGAAAACTATATTTGAATAATAAATTCCCCATTTAAAATAAATGTATTTAATTGTTTCCAATGATTCGTAGGTTGATTATCTGCATTTCTCGTTAAAGTAAACATGGCTTACTTACGTCTAGAAGTCAACTGATTGAGATTGGCACAAATCGGCTTACCTGTAACAAAGATAATTGGGTTCAAATTTACATTAAAAAAGTTAAAAATGTATACTATTATAAAATAATGGGCTATAGTTTAAGGATCCTACCCGGCATTCGCCTAAAAGTAATGCAGGACAAACCCTAGATAAACCTGCATCAGGTAGGTCGGGCATTGGGTACTTGTCCCACGCCCTTCCGATAACGGGAGAAGAGTTTGCTGTGGGGACGCAGCATTCCCTTCTCCGTACCTCGACTAGTTTAGGAGGCAGCTGGTCGACTGTTCCCAATGGGAACAGAGAACAACTATTACCGTATGCCCAAGGTCTGTTAAATTGAAATTGTAAACGTTATTAAAAGGTAGAATATCGTCAGATTTCGATTTCATTAAAATATTTGTCAATAGTAAATTGTAAAAGTTATTATTTATAAAGGGGAATAAATGTTCTTTATTTAAAAGGCCCAGTAAAGACCCTGAGATAAGGAGAAAATTTCAGTTATTTATAATATGTTGTAAAGATCGGCGAGCAATTGTTTTTGTAAATGTAAAGTATGTGTGCATAAATAAATTAATTTTGGGTCAGTTGTAATAAATGTTTTATTCATGCTAGTTTTTCATTATATTAACTTCCTTTTTGTTAATTATTATTGCATATTACTTTGATGACTATTTAAAGTGTGACCAATCAATTCAATTTTTGATATTATTTTGCTTATTACATAAATGACGACCTCAACGTGAGGCAAAAATCATTTCAATTATTATGATATTATTTTTCTTATGTTTTTTTCAGGAATTTTCCACAGCAAAACCGAGTGTGATGATACGTACGACAGTAAAGTGGAAAGGCGCCGAAAGTGCTGTAAAGTGTTACGACGAAGTGTGGAAAGTATAAAATCAGTGCTACAGCCTGTCAATAATACATTGTTCCATTAAAAGTTAAAATAACCACGAGTGGTGTGTATAAACGTGAATTTTGAAAACCTTTACGTAAATATCGTTTACCGCCAGATTTCTATAACTTTGTCAGATATTTCTATAATTTTATGAGATTTCTATAGTCTTTGTATAAAATTTTGTTACTGTAAATTAAATTCAGTTTTTGCTTTTGTAACTTGGTGAAAATTGCAAATTACTGTCTTTATTAGAGGCCCTATAAGCGGCTCTGAAATTTAGATTCTCATGAAAGCTGAGGCAATTACTTAAAATCATAATATGTAAAGAATTCGACGTAAATCAAAATTGTCAATTAAATAATCTTGTGTTATCTCTTTAAAAAATGTTGGTTTAATTTCAACGTAAAATCCCCCTAAACTTCCTTCCTTTCTTTCCTTTTATATTTTGTATATCACAAAACTTGATGCCACGACGTTCTGGCATTTTATTATTATAATAATATTGGGCATACCACAATATAAAATATTAGACTAAGATTCTTGTTCTTATGAATACTGTTTTATTTGAAGTTGCAGAGTTTATTGTTTACTCTCTAGCGATTATCAGTGACCCTATTTTGTTATCTGATACTCGAGCCCATATTGATCTGTCTTCTTAATATTTTACTTCATACAGTACTGCATTCCCTCATGGTTGAGTTTAGCGTGTGCTAATATATTGCACTGACATAATAAACTGGTAAAAACCATCCTCAATGAAACCAGCGAATTGGTATAATTATCTCCAACGGCTACACATATCTTCAATCAGTGACTTCTGGGAAGCTGATTAATATTCAAGATATGTAGATATCATTCGATAATATTTACAATCGTAACTGTTATAAACAGAAAATAGCGTATTATTAGTTACAGACAGTAACTTTTCAAGGATCGACATTCCAATTTTTAATTTTACCCACTTTATATGTACCTATATATAAAGTTTTTGTTAATATTTATCAGTATAGCATATTATTCAGTAATTAGACTGTTATGTACACATCAATTTATTAATGAAAACTATTACCTGAGCACTGTTAAGTTTGTAAAAGTGCAATTAAATAGATTTATTCAGGTAAATTTAAAACATTATTAAACACAACTTTTAGTACCTAAGTATTGGGACCTTTGCAGGTGTAAAATTGAATTAAAATATATCTTACGCCAATTTTTTATGCTTTTTTTGTATGTGTAAACAGGCTATGCATAGGGTAATCCACATAGTGGCCACTCCCCTCATATAGCATACGAAAAGGGGGATGCGGAAAGGTAGAGGAAGGTAGTCAAGGGTTAACTAGGGACCACGGGCTATTGTTTAAGGATCCTACCCGAAAATTCGCCTCAAAGTGATGCAGGGAAAACCCTAGAAAAATCTGGATCAGGTAGGACGGGCATTTGGTACTTGTCCAACGCCCTTCCGATGGCGGGAGAGGGGTTTTCTGTGGGGTTGCAGCTTCCCCCTCGCCGTGTCTTGACCAGGTTAGGAGGCTTTTTGTATCTAAGTATTGGGATCTTTGCATGTGTAAAATTTAATTAAAACACATCTTACACCAATTTTTGTTGCATAAATTTTTTATTTTTTTCATTTGTTGATGTAAGGTCGCGTCAACCAATTGGTTATTGGCGACCCTCTGAAAGTATTTACAAAATTAACTTACAGTAAGTTAGAAAATTTCTAACTTTGAACAGCGTTTCAAATAGCGGATGACAATTTAGTTGAAATACTATTTATCGTAGGTTTTCCAACGTAACAACGGACACTCGTGAATCAAACTGGGTAACGTATTTTATTTTCAACAACGTTTAGATGGCTGGAATCGACATATTTTGAACAGGAAAACTTTATTACTGATATATAATAATTAATGTATATAATACAACTTGCTCTACCTGAAAAACGTTATCATGATAGTTCCATAGTGTCAATGAAAAGGAAAACATCCAAAATTAGGATGAAATGCTGTTTTCATCGGGTACGGTAGGTCTAGTTGACCGAAGTAGATGCAGGCATCGGTGGTTCAGTTGTAGAATGCTCGCCTGCCACGCGGGCGGCCCGGGTTCGATTCCCGGCCGATGCAACTATTATTTTTAGCTATATTTATTTGTGGAATATTTAATCTATTTGTTCGCAATTAATGCCACCTATAAAAATTTTACATGTTCCATAATTTTTAAATTCCTACAGCACTGAACTTTTTCCCCATTGCATTTCCATTGTAGTTATCAAATTGCAGAAGGAAACATAGCATTTCTATATGATTGAGTTGTTTGTGCAAGAACTAGACGGGATATTTGTTTTCGTTTTTAATTATTTGCATGAACTCTATTTTGTTGAACACATTATAAAGAACTGATGTACTGCCACGAATCAATTTTATATTAAATCGTAGTTCCAAGAACTTTCTCAGATTATTTAGAAATAAATTTTCTATTATTTGACATGCCTGTGAGGCTGGCCAATGAAGCAGTAAATTTTCGTTTAGAAATAAGCTTTCTGAATATTATGAAACTGCTTGATAACGTTTGAATGAATTGCGCTCCAGGAGAGGGAGTTATCTACATATTTTGATGAAATAGATCAAAGAACAATACAAATCTGATATTTCTCTCTTGAATATAAAAGTAAAGACAATTATACGCTCAACGATGTATGTAAATGAACCAATTTAGCTTTGTCGTTCTACTCCGTAATTGTAGTCGATTCCAGCAGGATCAAACGAGATGATAACGACGAAAATAGAGTACGTTATGTTAATTGGCTGTGTTGTCTGCTGTCGTGAATGGACGGAGTTGTACGATATTGCTGGAAGTTGACAGCTTTTAGACCTCATCAGCAATAAAGGTACTGGCAGTACTATCGTCTTGTGTACAGACTTGTCGACAAACAACAAGTAAATACTATTGTACGTTGTTTAGATTTGATCTTGTATGAGACCTCTAACTACATTTATTTGTATGTATGGGAATCCACGACAAACAACTTTTCGTTCCAGCGAACGAAGACAATAAAATTTATCCTCTTTAAACTTTAATATAGTAGGAAAAATTGTGAAATCATTCGCTTTAAGACTCGTGCCTTATGAAACAATATGGAGGCAGTATCAATTATGAACAAAAATATATAGATGCATGGAGGTTAAATTTTTAAATAATGTTATGTCACATCAACGTTATTTAGGACTTTTCTCAATTTTTCTGTGATATGATGAAATTTGGGTTAAAATACTTTCGTTAATTAAAGTTTTTGAAGTAAATATACAACTGGAAGACAGTAATTTACTTACCTAAATATAGACATGAATCGCTGGGTCACAGGTGGTTTGGTACACACTATAACCGGGTTTTATGATTTATTCCGACAACAGTATATCTGTTACAATGTAATAAGAGCATTTTTACTACAATGGTTATGTGGTTCTAGGCACGGATATGCCCAATCAGGCAAAACATCAAAAAATTTAATGAGCCAACTTCTCAATCATATGGAAATACAATGGGGATAAAAATATAATTCTGTAGGCGGAATTTTAAGATTTATGGAAGATGTAAAATTTTTAATAGCTGTGAATAATTACGAACAAATAGATTAAATACTCCACAAATAAGTATAGCTAAAAATAATAGTTGCATCGGCCGGGAATCGAACCCGGGCCGCCCGCGTGGCAGGCGAGCATTCTACCACTGAACCACCGATGCCTTCCTACCTTTACGGTCTACTAGCTGTACGGTACATAATGAAACTCGCATTTCATCTTAATTTCGTATGTTTTCCTTTCCATTATCACTGTGGAACTATCATGTTAACGTTTCTGAGTTAGAGCAAGTTGTATTATATACATTCATTATTATTTATCAGTAATAAAGTTTCCATGTTTCATAATGTCGATTCCAACCATCTAAACGTTGTGAAAAATAAAATACGTCAACCAGTTGGATTCACGAGAATTTTCCATCCCATAGTTACACCGGAAAACCACATTATAAACAATATAGTCGCTGGAATGCTACTAATATTATTTTGTACACAATATCAATTTTTATGTCGTTTCAACTGACACAAAAATACGGTCAGAGTTGACAGCTATTCCTATTGGAATAGTCGGTCAACTCAACTGCCTCCTAAACTGGTCAAGGCACGGCGAGGGGAAAGCTGCGACCCCACAGCAAACCCCTCTCCCGCCATCGGAAGGGCGTGGGACAAGTACCAAATTTCCGGGTCGGATACTTAAACCATAGCCCGGGGTCCCTAGTTAATCCTTGCCTACCTTGCTCTACCTTTCCTTTTCGTATGCTATAAGAGGGGAATGGCCACTATATGGCCTATGCATAGCCTTTCTACTCCTTTAAAATATGCTACTAATATTATTTTGGACACAAAATCATTTTTTTATACGTCGTTTGAAGTGGGATAAAAATAATTATAATAACTGAATGCAGTCTTTCTCGGTGTAAAGAATGAATAAATATCTTCTGGGGCTTGTAACCGAGCGACGATTCGGTGACGTTCACCGGCACTAGCAAACCGATTGACTCGATTAAAAGCCAGAGAATATTTTATTTAATAACTGAATCATATAAATAAAGAAATACACGCCTTTATTTCAGAATATTTTAGTTATTAACAAAACATTATATAAACAGCGTTCGATTCATTTATAGGGCATCTTGAATACACTTTGCCTCTATATTGTTTTGCATGACTTATATACAAACGTATTAAACCTAAACAAGAACAGAACGTCGTTTATTTAATCTTGTGTTAAGAAATATGATTTTCTGATATAAGGCCGTGTATTTGGTTATAATGTTGTGAATGTCAGATATTTTTCATCATTAATAATTGAATCAGTTAGTAATTTGCAGTGAAACCAGCATTGCGTTCAGATTAAGTTAATTTTGGTATATTCAACTAGTAACAGTGGATACCACTATAAACCACCGGGCGGTTTAGAAAATCAACCATAAAAACTAATTAATAAAAATGAAGAGCCTAGAGCGACGCAACTGCACCCGTCAGTTGTTGTGTCGCTCTAGACTCTTCGTCGCACCTGAGAAACGGGACAAAGATCCCGGAAACTTTGTGTATTTATATTATCACTTATTTTGTCTGAATTAATTATTTTCAATTTTTTAATTTCAACCATAAAAACCCCTACAAATACTGTACATAAATGGAAATAAGACGTTGTCAAGATTCCCAAGTACCTATATAAATCGCGTTGTTTAGCGGTTGACGGAATCGGCTGGTGTTTTCATACTGTTTCCTGATTTACTCAATAACAACTGAAAATGTTTTCCCCACGAACCTAAATTATGCTACTGCTATTGATCTTTGCCACGATTACAAAATATTAATATCCGTTCGTCATTGTGATGCCATATATGACAGAATATTTAATAACAGAGTAAATCTCACCACGTAAAGTTCAAACGTATTCACCCGCCGATCCATTCACGCTGCAATCCATCATTCCATCGGAGGGAAAAACGAACGCATCTGTATGAGTGGAAATGCTCAGTCAGTGATTATCCTCTTCACGTAATATCTAATAATTCCTTTGATAGAATACGAAAGGCAAAATATTTTGAAGCACTGTTGAGTTGTTTTGAACGACTTCAATTGTTAAAGAAATGTGGTTTGGTTGCTGTAGTTGGTGAGGAGGCTGGGGAATTATTGTATTTATCTCAGTCCGATTAATATCAAAGCTATGTGGAAGCGTTTGTTGTGGGCAGCGATGCCATATCGTGTTTCGTGTTTTCTCGCTCGGGAGGGTTGTAGAACGTGTAATGAGTTCGCCTTTCCATGCTGCAGCTAATGTTAACCCGATCATATTATGAAACGCGAACGAAAAGCTCATGCTTTGTTTTTGTAACTAACCACATTAAATATGTGACATGCGTTTTTGCGACTACAAATGTCAGTATTCGTAAAATCTAATAATTCTCGTCGTCCCTAATTTAAAAGCAGAGATTTTTGACGAACCTGTGTTACATGATGCGCTAATTAGTTTCATTTAGACTCACACATATTTTGCTTAATACATTCCGAAGCGTTCGACCATTTCAATTTTCGATACAACTCCAAAAAAATTCCAAATATTGAAATTTTTCCATCGATTAATAAAAAATAATTTTGCATGTTCTTTAAGGATTATAATTTAGTATGAACGATTTTTAGAATAATGTTTTTGAATTATAACCCCTAATTGAATTTTTAATGTCTCCAAGTGAAATAACCAAAAGAAAATTAAATGATAAACAATTTCTATAACTATATTTTGCCAACATTTCATTATTATTATGACAAAATGATATTAAAAGAACGAGATTTTATAAATTTTACTTCTAAAAATATGCCTTCAATTGTCTATTTTCTTCTAAACCTGTACTTGCGATTTCTCTGTGCAACAGTTCCAAAGACTTTAGCCAGCAGGAATAATTGATTACTTCTCAGGTTACAATAATGTTCTGATACATTATATTCAGAACGTAATTATCTAAAAAGTTGACACGTCAGAGTACTCTATATCGATTATAAGTAGTACTATACGCGTACGTAACTTATAAACTCGATAGGTTCCGATATTTTTGACACAGATATCAGACAATAATCAAAGATCGAAGGCTTTCCCGGTGTATTTGTTGAAGAAAAAGTTCTTGGGTTTCCATCTTCTAGAAGATGCATTTGGTCGTCGAAACGTCGCGTTACAATCGCTGTGTTACCCGGGCGGAAACCCGAGAACTTTTTCTTCGTCATACAATAATTATTTTTCCGTGAAGGGCCGTTTTTAACCCGTTATAAAATATGGAATAAAAGAAAAGTACCACACACAGTAGGTTATAGTAGCAATACTTTTGTGTTTTCTTTATTTTAATTTAAAGACATACAAACACACACACACACACACACACACACACACATATATATATATATATATATATATATATATATATATATAGTAATAAACAACTGGAAGGCTTTAATTAAATGAATCAATTAACAAAAAATAATTAAAATTTGAATAATTAGCCACACGTTGAAGACGTCGAATCTATAATGATTAAAAAGGTGCTCTTAAAATCATAGGAATAATTAACAACATTTACTAAGCTTTAAAATAAATTTATTATTGTTGATAAATTTACAATGTACAAGACCTATTTTTCATGCTGAATTTCATCCATTTAAAAACAAATACTTAAATTTTCATTTATTAATTCGTGGCATTTATGAACATACAGTTCTTATATAATTACAATCAAATACGTCGAATCTCTTATCTCAGGGTCATAACTGGGTTTGATAATTAGAACAAAAGCAATGTATAAACTGACAATTAACCATTCAAATATAAAAAGTTAACCTAAAACAATATGAATATAAGTGAAAGGAAACTGAACGAAATCTGACTATACCTTTTTAATTATCGTTTAAAAATTTGTATAAATGTTTTGGTACTCACGGACCGTCTGACTGGTACCAGATCTCTCTTGTAGCTTGAAAACTACCACACTAAATAGCCTTTTTTTTACACAGACTCTACACTTCATTGAAAATTTTAATACACACTATTAAAATACTCGTCCTCTACTATCTGGAACCTCGGATGAGCCGCCCCCTTTAGTCAACTAGTGGATTCCGGTCTCCTCTATGCGGAAACTGTTCAATCAGCGTGAAGCAACCATTTGCTTCACCGTGTGCAAATTATTGTGTAAATCATGTAAAAATACAGGATCTCGCCTTTCGTACTTTATAACTGGGGACATAAATTCATCGAGTAAGGTTTGCGGGCAGATTTTCATCGAGTAAAGTTTGGACATATAATTCAATAAGTAAAGCCACAGTAAAAATTCAACAAGTAAAGACTGTTGCAAATTTCATCAAGAAGGAGTCGATAACAATCTGACTGACCATTAATCAGAACGAAAAATACAATATTTGCTGGAGAGAGAGAGACTTAATGCAGTTGACCACAGGTGTTGTACGGAGTAATCGTTCCAGTTAATACATACAAAAGTTTTGGACAGTGTTTTTGAAACGAATATTAAATTCTGTGAAATTATGGCCTGTTATATCTGAATAGTGCATAAGAGCCCAAACGAATGCTTGGTACCAGCAAAGACCCTGTAAGTAGAGAGAGAAATTTTATAAAAGTTAAATAAGGATCAAATCGTCAGATTTCGGATTAATTACTCCGTACAACATCTGTGGTGTATATATATATATATATGTGTGTGTGTGTGTGTGTGTGTGTAATCACATCAATAAATTTTGTTATTTTACTTTGAATAAATTAATTGTTTTGTGAAGTATAAATTTTGTAAATTATTTAATATCCTTTCATTTTTTTAAATCTTAATAAAATAAAGTAATTAATAATTGTCATAATTAATTACTTATAGTTTGTTTATTACATTTTGGCGTCATAAACGTGGGGCAATTAATTCTTTTAATTATGTTGTTTAATACTCTCTCTCTCTCTCTCTCTCTCTCTCTATATATATATATATATATATATATATATATATATATATATATATATATATATATAGTGGTAGACATGAATGTCTATAATTGTATAAATTTCTAAATCGTTAATTTATTCCATTTGTTGAGTAATATTGTGGCCAGGCTATTGCAAGTAACAGTCAGCATGGTATAAGAATGCAAAAATTTGGGTGTTTACAGTCTGTATTGTTGTCGGCGGCGAAATGTAGAGTGAATCTGCATTTAGAAGTCACAAGAAGGAGGTCGCTTTGGCGACAAGACTCCTGTTTGTTTCAGTCAACGTCTAAAAGATGATGGCGTTCTAGGGACAGTTAACCCTTTTCTAGATATTGAATGAAACAAACGAATAGTTTTCACAGGAAAAGTTGTACTGTCAGCCGGTGGATTAATTTTAACGGTACAGTTTTTTGAGAATTGATTTTTTCTTGCTGTAGACATTACTATTTGCTGAAATGCTATGATCGTCTGTGGGATTTCTTGTCCCGACTGAACTGTTCTGTGTAAATTGTGTGCGGCTTAGTGTAATTTATGACCTTCCTAAAGAATAAGTGTCGTCGCGTATTTGGCTGTTTACTCAGAGAAATTTTCAATTGTGTTATGTGATAAAATTCGGATTCTATAAGGATTATTCACAAAATGGTATTTCACATCATTTAAACTTATAAACTAGTATAATTTATCTATACCGTCAAATTTCAGATTTATTGTTCTTTTGTTTATATTTTGGGGAGATATCTTTGCGAAACTTTTAAATTTCCTTGTGTTTGCTTGATTATTTTATACATTTATTATTCAAAGCAATTGTCTATAACTTTTTATGAGGCCCGATAAGCGCACTGAGAGATACCCTAGAGTCTCATACAATAAAATCCGTGTCAAAATCTTTTATAAATATGTAAATCAACAAATTCCGTTGTAATAAATTTTCATAATTGATATTAACTAATTACAATCTTTCTTTTTTTGTCTAAACCTTTGAAAAAATACATTTGAAGAGAAAATAAATATGGGAGGTAATATGTTACCACAATATATATATATATATATATATATTCTTTGATACTTAAGTGTAAGTCATCATTACATACAAACAAAAGATTGTTGATCAAATAGCATGAGAAACACCAGAATTACACTATACGTGCGAAATGAAGGATGGGCGAGGACCCAAAGATTTAGTGAAACGACAGGAAGCGAACAGGAAATAGTCGGATGAGTTTCTGCGTTGTTACAGTTAGGCAAAAGATTTGTCACCCCCGCTATTAATACTGAATGTAAATAACGCTCTATATAGGGTCAATTCCAGACCGGGAAGATCTTGCTCCACTTGTTCCCATCCCATATTTAGCAACGGCATAATTTTTGTCACATTCCTTCTTTCGTACCCACGACTGTAAAATCTAAATAGAACAAGATAGTTATATTTTTAAAGATTTTGAAGGAATTAAGAGTCAATCTGATATGCGGTTTAATCGTGTAGTGTAGAAAAAAAAACACTTTAATACGCAACGTGATTCCGATATGCTTCAGGGGAAAGTATGAAAGGAATGACGTCATATAAATTTTAGCCCCCTCAAACAATTTTCCATTTGAGAAGTTTTTATTTTGAACTGTAGTGCACTAAAATTATCATAAGCTGAAGAGAATGATTTATATTCGGATGTTTTGACTACGTAGAAGTATCTGTAAAGTTTTCGTCCGATGCAACTGAATGTCATCGCAATATAACATTTGCAAGTTTAGAAATTTATCGATCTTGAGTGAGTGAGTGCTGCATGATTTAAGTGGAATACAATTCAAACCAGTTATATTCATTTGAATTTTTTAAAATTCCGATTCATAGGGATTATTCTTAGATGTTATGGGAGACTAGTTTACTAATTAGTTTATATAAAAATGAATTCAAAATATTACGGTTGCCACACCAAAAAAAAAATTTGAATTTTGTTGAGTCACACATTTATGTGGTCTTATTCGTGTAGAGAGTAACAATGTGCGTGGATATTTCCGGAGCCACGTTGTGAGCTGTTCTAGGAAACATGTCTTCACAGCTGGGTAAACGCTGGTAAATCTGATTACTTAGTCTATCAGCAACCGCAACGACTGTGTTGCTTTTAATAATAGCAGCCGCCACACAACGCTGCGCAAAGTTTGCGGGGGAAGTTCGTGGCTGATGAGCCTCTTAGCGCCAACTGACGACTCGCAGCGCCCAACTTGGGTTATTTGCAAAAGGATGGATGTGCTCAAAGCGCTTTGCTTTTTACTCAAGTATTTTAGGGATGGGAGTCGGTCGCATCACCTACATATTATGAGGCTTTGTCGGTCGATAACAGCGTTTCATGTTTATTTGATTCCACCTAATATTATTAAGTTCGTTTATATATTATTTTATCTTTTTGTATATTTCACCTACATATTTCATTGATAATAATGACGTTAACCACAACGCACTACGATTTACTCCTACTCCCCTTCACACCACTAAGCAAGAATGATAATAAAAATTATGTATCAAATCACTAACGAGACCATCGGCGTATTTTACGTTCTCTGAATACGTTGTTATAATCGTATAAGGGTTTTCAATGATATTCAGGTAACATATTTTCACGTGCGAGTGTAATCGCACGTAATATTTACATGTAGTGGTGACAGTTGAAGTACGAGTCTTATTTCTAACTCTTATGTTAAGTACAAATTATAACTCTAGATGTTGGAATATATTCTAACTAAAGCTGGTTTTACTCTTCTTAATTAATAGAAATTACTATCCTAAGTTATTAATGTTCTTTTTTGAAGTTAAAATCTAATTTTCCTACCGAAGCCTCAATTTTTATACAAAACATGTAATACTTTCATTTATGTTTGCGATACGTTTGAATTAACATGTACCTATTAATAAAATAATGTTCAAATATCTTAAGTTGGTCATTTAAGTTTTACATTTTTAATTGTCAGAGATTCTATAATCAATAACTAAATTGAGTTTCAATTAAAAATTATATTTAAGACTAGCTAGGCGCCGCGGCTGTCACAATTAAACTCAGCGATATCTATAACTCTGCACTTGGCTCCAATCTCGGCTGTTTTTGCGTTATTTTTATGTAACGTCCCTCCACCCCATCCCTAAAGGTTCGGAGAAACGCTATGTCTCATTGATCCCAAAAAAATTTTTTTCCACGAAAATATAGGCCGATTTAACATGTTCAAAAATTTATTCCCCTAATGGTAGTAGTTGTGTCATCCCCACAGTGTTTTTTCCGGTTCTAAAGGAACAGGTGTACAGAATCTGGTTAAATTTTCTCCACGGTTGTATATTTTTATACGAAACACACACAGATTGTTTTCCCTTCCACCCTCCTCTCATAGGGGTAGAAGTACAACTTATCCGGAAAGTTGTATGTTATAATTAAACTCAGCGACATCTATAACCTTGGATTCGACTCGTATCTCGGTTTTCTTCCTTTATTTTATTTAACGTCCTCCAACCATCACCCCTAAGCGTGCTCCCTTTTATGCCGAAAGGGGTTGTAATTATATACAAACAAAATCGGGAGAACACTATCAATAATGATTGATACTGAAAAATATTTATTAGTTGCAAATATCGGCCGTTTTATCATGTTTGATAATTTCCACCCCCGTTCACTCCCGTCTCTGGGGATGGTAGTCGGGTCTTACACCCACAGTGTTTATTTGGAAAGGAACACGTGTACAAAATTTGGAGTAATTTGCTGCACGGGTGTAGAATGGTAAGCAGAACATACACAAACCCATACATAAATAATCTATTTATTATAAAAACTATAAATCTTGGAGATATTTCGCATATATGATATGTATTTACATATTTATGTTATTATTATTTGCATTAAAAATCTGTGTAACGCTGATCAATTCTCGAGTATGCCTCTGTAATATTTTTTATCCGCTGGTCCGATTCCAAGTCTGCATCACCAAAATAGTCTCTCTGTTGCAAATATATTATTTTCCCTTTAATCCTAAGCGTCAATAAAACTTGCTCATGCTAATAATCTCATAACGTCGTGTGAACTGTTAGTAACAAGACGCAACAACGCCTCCTTTTCCTTTTCTTCTCCGAGAGTTCATTATACTTTATATCTTTTCAAGTTCAACTTGAGACCGAGCAACAATCACTCGGAAATATTCTGTCGACTTTGTTAATGCTGTGGTATCTAAGTAACCAGATACTTGTCTACACAATGTTCAAAGTGTTAGTCGCCTATAACCAAATTAACATTATTACGTGCTCAAGTGACACGGATCTGCAAACTGCTTGTGGTGTTAGAGCTCCTAAAACAAAAGGAAAAGCAGCTGATGGAGTAGAGGTTTCTTGAAAGAATATATTTCAAATTGCTGTCGGTGTACTCGTTTTGATGATGTTCCTCAGATGGTGCAAGCAAAACAAGCAACAGCTAAATAAATTCAAGTTTTTTTTTCTTTAGTCCTAAACATTTAATTCAGATTAAGTTAAATTCAGAAAAATTTTAAATACCACAGAAAATATAATGTTTTATAAGATGGGGTTAAACGGATATTAAAATAAATTAGAGGGGTGAGGGAACGAAATCTTTTATGAAAAGTTAAAGAAGAAAGAATTAAGATATACAGGGAACATCTTTACTCCAAAAGTTCTAATTTTAAAATTATTTTAAGTTTCATTATAATTTTAATACGATTTGAATGTTTTCAATTTTTTAAAGCTAGATATTTTTCATCTGAAATTTGAAAATTCAAAATATACACTAATATAATTTAAGCGTACCGAATTTGTATACAAAGACTGCGATATTTTCCATCCCAAGTGGACAGCACGACAAAAAAATCTATTGATCTGTATACTCGTCAAAATTTCTTTGGTGTTGACTGGATACACGTTGAAAAACTCTGGCAACTACTACCTTTAATAATCCAGCCGCAGACTTCAACAATGCTCTTTTCTCGCGCGACTAAGGGGCGCCCGCACACTGGCAACTATTTTCAAGCAAATTTTTAATTACTAAAATAGTTACTTCTGACCCACTGGCAACTAAGAATATCCAACATGTTCTATTTTGTGGATGACTCAGTTGTTGCTGGTTAAAGTCTCTAGTCTACTCTTAATTTGTAATCAGAATGAGCAACATGCATTTTAATACTCAATTTTTTATGGAGGAAGTAGAAAAACGTCCGTCTTTATATAACATAAAGCTTAAAGGATATTCAAATAAAAAGTTGAAAAAGTAATTGTGCCAAAATTTTATTGGAATGAATTGGATGGTATTGACAAACGTGAAAAAGGTAAGCTTTTAATACATTTTTAAAAATAATTTTTAACATTATTAAAAAAAGTTTAGCATACAAAAGTTAAATGTTAAGTGAATAAAGTTAAGCTAAGTAGGCTTTTTAAATGGAATATAAGTGCATAAACATGCATTTCATAAGATATTTAATTAAATGTTATCGTATTACCAAGGAACGAATCCAGAAAGTGCAACGAAATAATAAGCAATATCAGCTGTAATTGTAGTTCCTGTACTGTTCCTCCTTACTCCAACAGAAGGAATGGTTTCCATAAAGTGTATCTCTAAACTGTATACCGTCATGTTTTCTAACTGAGTTGTGCTGCATACTTTCATAATGGATTCACTAAAATCAAGTGAAGTATCAATTGCTTTATGAAGTATCTGCCATTTGTTGTAAAATTCCAAATGTGCGTTCAATCATTCTAAGGGTCCTTTATTGTCTGTAATTAAAGATGCGTTGCTTTACAGACAGTTCTCCACCCGAATATGACCACAAAACAAATTTTGATACAGCAAATGCTTCGACCCCCAAAATTGTGAATGGCGTTGCCTTCCCATTTACATAATTAGGTAAAATTTTAATGTTATTCCGAAGCTGATGTGAAAATGAAGGTTAGAATAACTTGAAGCTCCATACGCCCCAACTTCAACATTATGAAATTGTAATCGAAATCTGCTATGGCAAAAAGCACTGTGGAAAATAATGATTTGTAGTTAAAAAATTCGGATCCAGTTTTATTGGGCCTCTTTATTCTAATATGTTTATATATAGTGGTATACAAATCTTGATAAACTTTTAGCCAAATATCAAAATGTATACAATTGTGTATACACTTAAACTTTATTAAAATTTGGTCATTTACTTATCTATTAATAAACTGTATGTACTTAACTATAACTTATCTATCTATTAATCAACTTTAAATGAAATGGTTATTGCCAAGCTTTCCCCAGAAGGAAACGGTGGTTCAACCAACGCCAAAACTAGCCACGCTCGTGCGGAAAAAATTAAACAGTTAATATTCATAGTTTCTTAAACTATCAACTAATTTGTAAAATTGACCATCAAAAAGTCTATTGCTAATTAATGTACGACCCCACAATTTTCGGCGCTTCTTATGACTTCCTAATAGAAAGGCACAAACAATTACAGTCTCCACGAAATCCATTTTATAACTGAGTGAAAGCAACTATTTAGTTGCTGGTGTGTGCTCGACACTCTGCAAGCAACTCAACTTTTTATTCGCCTTGATTAAAAAGTTACTGGTGTGCGGTTGGCCTAAAAGGAATGAATTCGCACGGTAGGATGGGGAAGTCACTGTTGTTAACTGCTTCTAATTTTCTAACAAACTAGGAATTCAAATTACTTCTTTATAACAAATAACAATATAAGAAATAAAAAATTATTGACAAAATAAAATAAATAAAAACATTAATACGCATCCCGATCATAAAAGGCGCGAATATTGGTTTCAGTGTTTGATCTCAATAGTTATATGTATTTATTCGGGTGTAAAAATTGTATACCATTTATTGAGATTAGTTAAGGAATAATAACAAGCGTTGCATTAACAGTAAATGTAGAATTAATATTTGACATTTCTTAAAACTTGTCTCAAAATACCAATTTAATATGTAGTCACAGTTTTAATTGCAAGGTGAATATAAAATATTCATAGGGTTTCCTACAGGTATATTTCAGAACGTATTACAACATATTTGCCATACTTTCTAAGGAAGAAATCTATGCTTACTTGCCTTCTCGCAGGTGAACCTTCCCAGAGAGCTCTGGCGGGGGCTACCTTTGGGGATGCTTTCACATCTCTCTGGCTTTTTTGAACTAAGGTTCCCACATGCCGAGGCACCTTGGTCTGTTTTGAGAGGTGTATGTTCCGGGGTCGCAGACCTTGGGCATACGGCAAGAGTTGTCTGCTATTTCCATTGGAATAGTCGGCCAGCTGCCTCCTAAACAGGCTAAGGCATGGCGAGGGGTAAGCTGCGTCCCCACAGCAAACTCCTCTCCCGTCATCGGAAGGGCGTGGGACAAGTACCAAATGCCCGACCTACCCGATGCAGGTTTTTCTAGGGTTTCCCTGCATTTCTTTAGGCGAATGCCGGGTAGGATCCTTAAACCATAGCCCAGGGGTCCTAGTAACCCTTGGCTACCTTCCTCTACCCTTCCGCATCCCCCCTTTCTAATCCCTTCCTATGCTATTAAAGAGGAGCTGCCACCATGTGAAATTACCCTCATGTAGCCTGTTACCCTAAAAAAAATAAGGAAGAAATCACACACTATCAGATTAGGAGATGAGTACCATTTAAACGATCATTCCATCTTTTAGGGAGATCCTCGTTGATAGTGACGCACCTCTCAATACCATTGGAATTGCTTGACAATGATGTTTCTGGAAAGAGCCATAACTGTAACGTAACGAGGTAGGTTTTACCACTCTCTGAGTTCGAGATTGCGCAGAAATCATTCACTTTTGAAGAATCACTTCCGATTTGCACAGTGGTATGCGAATTTCCCTTTTCAACAATCATTGTGAAGGTTCATTTTTCCGCTTAGGAGAAACGTTGTCTCGTCTCGTCTGAATACAAGCCTGGAAGCGAATTCGTCATGTGCCGAAGCTGCCTGCAAAAGTGCACAGAATTAGAATCTGATGCCGTGACAGGTTGGCCCCAAACCTTGAACGTTCTGTATGTGGTTTGGTTTCTGACGGAATCGCCGTCTCAGAATCTTCCGAACAGTCGCCTGAGACCTGAGAAGTGCCATGTTCACGACTTGCGCGAAGTGTTAATTTCTGTGGGATGCGTGGGAAGGGCTAACGAATTCTTTTCCACAACTTCGACTGTGGTCGTCCGGGACTGTATCTGTCATCACAAAATACCGTCTTATATAGTTTTCGTCATGAAAACAACGGGTTATTTTATTCACTACTCTAAAACATGAAATGCTTTCTCTTACATAGTCACCATTTTTCTGCAGCCATACATCATTCATTATTCCGGTATCGCACTATTTAACAGCCTTCCTGATCATGTAAAGAACATCAACTACAACTTATTCGTAAAGGAGTGTAAAACTTACCTTGTCAATGGAACTTATTACTCCGTACACGAATTTTTGAATCGGTCTGACATTCGTTGAACTGCCTTGCCTACAAAATTGCCGGATATGCTATAAATATGTAAATAGTTTGTCCAGTTTTCCCCTTTTGGTTCTCTTTTCCTGCCTCTGCTTTCTGTTTTAGTAAATATCCATGACGACATCCCTCCGTTCCTAGCGACAGGAGATGAATACCAGGAAGTGATTTGTGTCGTGTGCTTGTTTCCTAAAAATAGTGTGTATGATTGTAGTGACTAGACTAATGTAAACAGATATGAATTTTTGTGTGTGTTTTTGTGTATTATAAGTTTATATGCAATTTATCTACTGTACATTTGTGACGAATCCTATTTCCTCTTTAGAGGGCTAATGGTGAATAAATCTATCTATCTATCTATCATCCGGGCGAGTCAGAGGTACAAATTCTGCGTTCTTTAATAGAGTTAAATATTCGCGAAATCAAATCTTCGTAAGAACGGCTTTGAATTTATTACCTTAACAAAGTAATTATTATGCGACTCGAAATTGCCATATCTCTATTAGTTATGTGAAAATAGAGTCAGCTAAAGATAAGCACGTTATCTACTATGTATCCACTTGTTACTCAGGTTCATTGTGCTTGGAAAACAAGCAAATCGGTTCAGAATTTACGTTTATATCTAGTTACGTTTAGTTATTTAGTCAAATGATGGGATCTGCCGCAACTCACTATTCTTTTGTGTTTCGTGTTACCGGATTAACAGACGGTCTTAACCGTTCAGTTCATATGACACGGTTTATAAATTTAAATCTGTAATAACAGAAAACTATAAACCTGCGGCTGATGAAATACGCACCATGCCAAATATAACCTCTTTAGATTTAAATGTTGCGGTGACTGCTCAACCTGCATTGTGTTGAAAATCTCTGACGTGAGCCCTGAGCAGCTGCATGAGTTTGCTTGGACGTTAATTATTCACGAGAAAACTAATTACAAGAGCACTCAAAAACTCGGCCCGTGGTTCCGCGAAACGAAAGGTAGACACATTTTGTTGGACACTGTTTCCTCCCTCGCAAAAAAGGGGCAAATTGCATTCGAATGGCTTCATATTTTCAAATATCCATGTAAAATTTGCTCTTAAGGTTAATATCTCATTACAGATGAGTTACACAGCAATACTATTAGTAATACGACTTTTATATTCTTTAATACATTTGTGGAAGACGTGATTTCTGTAGGGACTGAGTTTCATTTTCAATTTTTTTTCGGTTAAATATTAGTGGTTCGTGTATCGGCAGTCGTAGCCGTCGATTTAAGCAATTGAATTATAAATTTCGACTAATATCACTTTGATTTTATGGCTCAAAGATATAATTATGCTTAGTAATAATGCGATATGAAAGAAAACACACACACACACACACACACACACAATAATATATATATATATATATTGTAGTACTTAACGATGAAACCAAATTAAAATGAAATAATATTAAATTTCGCCACACGTTGGCACGCCAAAAATGTAATGATCATTTATTAAACAATTAATTAATATGAAATAATATTTAATTTCGCCACACGTTGGCACGCCAAAAATGTAATTAATTAATTAAGTGCCTCACGTTAAGGTCGCCAAAATGTAATAATCGGAATGAATACAATTTAAAATGGAATTAATAGTATAATGTAAAATTATATAATGAATAAGAACATTTTTAGAAACTGACCAAACGATTAATTTATTATTATTCAAAATAATTCAAAATTATAAAATAATTACTCGCCGACCTTTTACATTTATTTCACATAAACAAATTAATTTTCTCTTGATTTCAGGGTCCTTTCTGGGCCTTTAAATAAAGAATATTTTACTCCCATTTCAAACAATCAAATTACAAATTTATATTTTATAAATTTTACAACAAAAAATCGAAATCTGACGATGTTATATTTAATCTAACGTTTACAAAATTATTTAAATGATTTATAACTCAGTTTTTCAGTCTCAATTTAAAAAATAATAAAACAGGCCATTCTTACACTTTAGTTTTGATTTGCAATATTAGCGGCACCTCGTAGACGAACTTTACAATCAATTACTCCAATTTCGCTGTGATACCGACCTCCTCGTAGAACTTTAGAATTATTCGTCGAAATTTGTAATACTCGGAAATATTTCTGAGTCACCAACTACGTGAATATCGTCCAACTTTACTTTTTCAAAATGTCTCCTTTTGTTAGGTTACGACCAAATGCTGTCGTTTCTTATTGCTGACTGCTATTTCACTTTAATTTTTAAATATTTTAAATCGTCTCGACTAACACGACTACTTGCTGTCGTTTCTGACCGCCGACTGTCGAATTTACCAACTCATGCGCGCCATGTCTAAACAATATTTTGCCTGTTTCATTATCGTCCATTCTTGTCTCGTCGTGTATGTTTGCCGGTAACAATTGCAGTTCAACAGTTTATAACTATTAACTCTTAATTGCCCTTTAATTATTACACTATGTATATACATATATATCTTTAGGTGTATCTATTTTAACATAACTAAAGAGATATGACCATTTCGAGTCGTATGTTAATTACTTTGTTAAGGTAATATATATATATATGTTCAGGAGGTAATTTACCGATTTGCTATTCTAGATTGAGTGTAGATCTTTAATTTATAAATTTAACATTTTATATTTAATGAGTTGATAAATTTTTTACATTTCAAATTAACATTATTAATGACGAAATTCAGCTTTAAAGCATTTAAGTTAATCTGAATTAAATGTTTAGACAATAAATAACCCTTCCTGGAATTGAGAAGAAGTTATAATTTTCGAACAAATTGACTCTAATAAATCTACGTTATAATTAGAATTTTTTCTCATTTGCAGAAATTGTCTAAACATTTAATTCAGATTAAGTTAAATACTAAAAGTTGAATTTCTTCAATAACAATGTTAATTTGTCAGCTTATTACAATATAAATAGTTAAATTTTGAATTTAAATATTTACACTTTTACATATACATATGTAATACAGAACTTAATCAATGTAGAAAATAAAAAACGTATTCTACGTTGTTAAAATGTAAATATAATAAACTTATCTAGTTTTTAAATATAAGGTGACATATTTAATGTCTGTTTTTCGTAATTGCTTTCTTATGTTCTCGTAGGTGAGTGAAATCTCCGTAAATAGCGAAGAAAAATGAAAGTTGAGAGACAACGATACAAACGTCTTTATTTCTTCGTGTCATAGTAAATCCGAAAGCTCGAGGGGAAGTTGCCAAGTACGACTTGGACAGTGATTAAAAGTTTCCAAAGGCCTTGTCGACGAAATTCCATTGTGCGCCTCATCTCTCGCAAATGCACATTCAGCTTCAGCGAGAAAGGAATTGTTTTCTCGATTTGGGGGGGGGGAGGGGGTGTAGCTTCCGGCGATGCAGGGAGAATAGAGGAACCTGCTTCATTATTAACGCCCCTACTTAAGCGATGAATGAACTCTACAGAAGCTACACACGAGTTTCGTGGTTATCTGTAACACTGAACGTCACCCGGAGTCTTGTAAACTTTTTTTTAACATTGAAATACCTTAAATTGAAATGTTATAGTAAAAATAATACTAATAAGAACAATACGTAATTGATAGAATAAATTTATTCTTATTTTCCAATATGTTTAAGTTTTAATTCGTACTTTGGCATTCAATTTTTATTCAGTCTATTTTAACTCATAAGAATGGACATTTTATTAACCTGAGAAAGGAAAACGAAACTGTTGTGTGCGACTTCCAGATCGGCTTGTTCGCTTATAAAATATTTTTGTCAGAGATCTATAAAGGAATTGAAGGATATAACGAATGAAACAGCGAAACATTGATAATTTGGTCTTATACATTTTAATAAATAAATAAAATGCCCAATATGTCAGAAACAAGTAAATAGTTCACAAAGGAATTAAATCCAGAATTACAAAATCACTCGGCGTTTCGTTCCAGTTTTGAAACTCTATCAAGTGTACAAGGAAATAATATAACAAATTTCGTATTGATGAATTGTAATGAATATCTAAACGTTTAAAGAAAAAATTATGTAACCACGATATAAAAAATTTATGACACAATAATACGAACAAAAAAAATCTGAAAAATTACTTACAATTTATTTCCTGCGCTGGTCCAATAAATAACATAATTTTGAATGAAATTTCAAAAAGCGTGTCCCTTTCATGTATAATGTAACCGATGTGAGTGTTAAAGATAAAATTGTCATTTATGATTTAATTACTTTGTGAACTATGAAATTGTTTCTGACTGTACTGGCCATTTCATTTCTTTATTAATTCAAAAATTGTCTCATAAGTATCACTATCTAATTTTTTGGTTGTTTTTATAAATAACAATATGTAAAAGAAAACGGTTTAATTATACACCGAGAATATAAGAGATGATGTGAAGCATATTTTAGCAGCTAAATGTATATGTTGATCCACAGGTAAAAATACACTAAAATAAAATAACAGCAACTATGAATTAAATTTAAATAAAATAGAACAATTCTTAACTGTATTGAGGAATGTTAAAATGTTGTGTCGTTTTGTTGATCTACGTTTTAAGCTGTTTATCTTCGGCGAATTTAAAGAAATTATTTTGTGCATTGACACATTTAAATTGAGTACGGCACGCAAAATTGAATGGTAATTTATTATGAATCATTTGAATATGGATAACTAGAAATGAAAATAATTTAGATAGATTGCTATGGCGATTCCATTTTGATATGATGATTTCTATTTTTAGTTTTATTATTTTTTTCTCATAAATATTTGTGTGGCTCGTTTAACATTTCCCCCCTTATAATGCTATTGTACGTAGATTAATGGAATGTGTTTTTGTGGTCGACACGGGGACAAATTTAATACCATCGGTGAACGCCGCAAATTACCGGAAATATATGGAAGTTATTGATTTGTTTGATATTGCCAGAACTCATAGTCAGCCAACGTGGGTCTGAGCTACGTTTCGAACACTATCAAATTTTTATCTATTTCTTTTGCATTTTTTTTGTGGCTCTGGAATTCAATAAATATTTATATAAGATGATTAACAGAGCTTATTCCTTTGCAAGTAAGGTTTCTTCAGTTATTCTATTCCAATGATAATAAGTTTTATAAATTCTTTAAGGGAGAAATTATCAGATTTAATTTGGGGAATTGTTAAGGTCTTAAATAAGGCTTGCACGGTATACAAGTGAACGTATCAAAAAAAGCATCAAATCATTCTCAACATCACAAGAATAATGATTTTATTAACACTTATTATACTTCTGACGTTACCCGTGTTGCCATCGTTATGTTAGCGACATCCATAACCCTGCATTTGACTCTTGGTTGTTTTGACGTTATTTTTAATGTAACATCCCTCACTCCAATTCATAATGGGTTTGAATTATACACAAAAATATCTGGAGAAATTCTATCTATATCATTGATCGCCCCCAAAAAAAATAGGTGAAAATATCGGCCGTTTTAACATATTTGAAATTTTGCATCCCCCGTCCCTGGGGTGTTAATCGGTAAGTTGATTGTTAAACTCAGTGACATCTATAACCCCGGATTCGACTCCAATCTCGATTGTTTTTGCTTTATTTTTACGTAACGCACGGTAGTTGCGTCTTACCCACACAGTGTTGGTTTATGATTCCAAAGGAACACGTGTACGAAATTCTGGTCAAATTTCTCCACGGGTGTAGATTTGCGGAACATACACAATAGTTTTAATTTTGTGAATTACAAATATGAGGGAGTGCTTATATGCGCGTACTTTTTACGATATTGATGTGAAGACGTCTAGAAATTTTTGTAATAGGGGCGTGTCAGTTCAGTCGTACATGCGCAAGTTATGTACCAGTACGAGCATCTCGAGCTGACAGGCAACAAATGAGAAAATCAGTTGTACACTAAAAAATTATCCATAAAAGTTAAGAGATAAACAGTTTACTGCTGCCTGTATATCCAGTTGGTAAGAATATAATTAATGTTTTTAAGAACGATAGTGGCGTTTCTCCAAGAAGGAGCTCCTTCTGGACAACAATGCTCCTATCCACCTTTTCCCTTCTTTTACTGCGCATATGACAGGACTTCTGAATCGTCTCCCCCTATACGGTGTTAACATCGTGTAGACGAAGTTTCTATTTGTTATTGTCGCAAAGGAATTGGATTTTACGCCCACTGAGCTTGGGAAATGTAACATCGTCGGTACCCATTTCAATTTTGGTTTACTCGAAAGAAGCATACAGCGGACACAAATTTACTATTAAAGAAAAGGTGTTTGACCCAGACAGTTCTTGACTTCATTCAAGTATTCAATTGCAAAATATAATTTCTTACCAACCGAGCCTCAAAATCATATGATATGACTGTCTAGAATAGAAGAGAAATCGAACTTCTAAGTGCCCGATAATGACAAGCATTCCCATTTCTTATTAACGAATAAATAAAAGCTGGTCAATAGCTAAAATATACATTATAAATAAATAGTTACTATAGATGACAAGAAATATCGACGTACTGAATCAGATGTCCATCATAGAAATAATAAAAGCTTAACAATAGATGCAAAAGGGTAAAGCCAAAAATGAATAACTCTTTTGATTACAGAATAAAACTGGTTTCGCTTAAATAGTGAAGTTTCTCAGATTCATTTTTGGACGAATACGCATTTCGATTCTCAGTCTGGCTTCCTCAAACCTCACTCAGAGAAGTACAAAGGTGTTCCGGCATTTCCGTTACTGAAGTTTTGTAATTATTCTTGCGCTAGAAACGCATTCGAGTTTCAGAACATAAAGGGAAAGTGTTTGAAGACGATATCGGTTTCAAGGCATTCAGCGAGGTTCTATGGGAACATTTGTCAGTTTCGCTGAAGTTAAATCAGAAACCTTCACTTTTCATTGTGATAACGTTTGCGTCAAATATTTTAGACTTTTAATTCCATTTAATTAATAATTAAATGTATTTTCTTAATGAAAGGTGTTGATATTGTTGTCTATTTTCATCTTATTAAATATGAGATTTTATTAAACCAATTTATGGTTTGCAAATAATTACTTATAAGTAAAACCATAGTATACAATATTTATTACACACTAGTAGAGTGTGTGGGAATGAAACTTGTGAATGCAAACCAAACGTGACTATGGGTTCACAGGTAGAGCTCCGAAGATATATGCAATTAAAAATATTTTCACAGCTTGTCTTCAAAATAACTATTACTACAGTAATTTGTTATTTATTTTGAAATCAAACATTAATGAAATGTCAATTACTCATACATAATTAGTTATCAAGGTTGTTCTGGTAATTCGGATATTATACAGAACCATTAGAACACTTCATTTTTAATAGAATAGACTAGTTCCTAAATAATTTCATATTGGTCCTTGATACCTATTACTCTATATTCCGTAGAGCATCGGACTCCAAGCGGGGATACCGGGTTCGATTCCCGGTTCGGTCGAGATTTTTCCATCCTGATCGTTTAATGTAATAAGTCATGAAATTTGATCGTTTCGAAGGGATACAACCAATGCTACAACGAGGGCGATAAAAGCCTGAATGGAATCCCTTACTTTTATTTCAGATTTGGATTCTTACATTTTTTGTTCTACTATTTAAGTTACTACGTTCACTGTTGGCACTGAAATATACAAAAATCAAAATGTGTAAAAACCCGTAGAAAAATAGGGATATCTCGAGAAATACTTATCAGATAAGAAAAGAAAAGTGCAGTACTGTATTAAACGAAACGAAGCATCACATTTTGTGAGAGGTAAGGGAACTTTAAACAAGCATTCAGATGGAAACAAAATACTAATACGTCCACATTCTGCTTCTTGGGTATCGCTAAAATTAGTTTTGCACACATTGATAGCCGAATAAAGGAACTTATTCGATTTTTTTTCGATATCCGACAGAAATCACATCAATAATTTGGTCACATGAATTGAGTTTAGCTGCAGAAATCATAATTGCAATAAAAAATTATGGTTCCCATTTAAACTTTTTTAAATCTCACTCTTTCACGCCCAGGAGGTGAAGAGACGAATTTGGTATCACTGGGTGTCCCCTTCGAGACTAACAAATGACATTACCCAGATTTTTGGCACGATGGGAACTATCGGAGATATTTCGATATTTTCATATAAAAAAAATTAATCAACATTCAGAAAATAATGACGAGAACTTGTAGTTATTTAATATTATTTTTGCTTCCAATTTTCTATATCGTTACCGTCATATTCCTGCAGTTGACATTACCTAATATATAATTTTATTCCTGGCGTCGCACTATTGCACTATGACTAGAGTCCAATGGAAATCGTCGTTTATAATCTGTACCTACACCCGATTTCGTGTCTAGTTTTATTGGCAACGTGAGGAGGGTCTCGATCTAGGTTCTGTGGACATCGAAGAGGCGGGCAATGCTGGACCCAAGCCAACGTCCTGATTTAAGGGAGCCGAATGTTACTGAGTCGTCGTATGCTCTACTCCACGCACAGGTGTTCCCGCAGTTATGCAGAACGTCTTCTAGAAGGTTAGTTCATTAAATGCGTTAAGCTGATAATAGACCGACGGTTTATTCATCTGAGAGCTGCTCTTTGGAGAGCGTGACATTTTATAAAAAGTTATGACGGAAAAGAAAGTACTCTCAGTATGAGGAGTCATATCCTAAAATTTATTAATTTTTGTTTTCAGAATTCGAGGAATCATAATAGGGTTAAAACCAGTCTTTCCAAGATTTGTCGTCATTTCGTTAGGGTTGCTTTATTAAACCCTCTTAAATACCAGTCGTCTATTAGGACCTGCGCAGACAGATTAAATTATAAATAATTATATACTTGATAATACAACTACTAATAAGTAGAAATATAATGTGTACAGCAATACATAACTAACCGTATGCTCAAAATTATAAAAATATTCTATAAAAAGTTTCTGCATTACTACCAAGAAAGTAAACATTACAACAGTTAAAAATCTTCTCCCGAGCAGATAAGTGTTAATTATGAAAATCAAAATCTTCTTTATTCGGATCAAAGTTTGTCGACGACATGAAGCAGTGCTACGATTTCACAAACCGCTACGAGCGGGTCAGGTCAAAATTTCGAATCAATTTCATATCTTAGGTGCTGGGAACTTCAGATCGAAATTATAGGATCGTTTCTTACGTAACATCGCACAGTAACTTTGCATTCAGAAAAAATTAAAATAATCTCCTAAACTGGTCGAGGCGCGGAGAAGGGAATGCAAACCCCTCTCCCGCCATCGGAAGGGCGTGGGACAAGTACCTACTGCCCGGCCTACCTGATACAGGTTTTCTAGGGTTAGTCCTGCATCACTTTTAGGCGAATGCCGGAGAAGATCCTTAAGCCATAGCAGGGGGCCCTAGTTAACCCTTGGATACCTTCCTCTACTATTC
Source organism: Zhengitettix transpicula (assembly GCA_037074705.1). Classification (NCBI taxonomy): domain Eukaryota; kingdom Metazoa; phylum Arthropoda; class Insecta; order Orthoptera; family Tetrigidae; genus Zhengitettix; species Zhengitettix transpicula. The sequence continues at coordinate 115,324,945 of CM073592.1, read as the reverse complement.
CGCATCCCCCCTTTCAAATCCCTTCGTATGGTATTAAAGGGGAGGTGTCAGCATTTGGATTACCCTAATGCAACCTGTTACTCTAAAAAATCGGTGTTATTGAGGGCAATTCCTGAGGGAAAGAGAAAAGTTTTTTTTAAAGAAATTAATAATTTATCTTCAAAGCGAATGTATTATAGCTCTTACATATTAATGTTCTCTGTGATAGATAATATTAATGTTCAGAAACAGATGTGCATAATTTTGATACAAGAAACGTAAACAACTTAAGCAAGCCGAAAAATTATGGGTTACACAGAAATGAGTCTATATTAAAGGAGTATATATTTAATAAAACATCAGACTAAAGATGATAAAATCAAATTAGAAGAACTAACCAAGTATTTCCTTATCCGTTCGTAATCGATTAATGAACTGACAGATTTAGATTTATGTTAAAATAAAACTTTTGTAAGTAATAATACGGTAGATCCGAAGAATGTAATTTAATTTATTTGGTATATTAAATAATAATAATAGGCTGTTATAAATTCCGTAGGATTCACTAGTCATTCCACACCTTTGAAACTAGGTCTAGCAATTATGTCCTAGTGCAGAATTTGTATAATAATTTATTACATGATGAAATCAAATGCAATACAAATCTCAGAGTATATTCCAACAGACAGTATCTTCTAACTGTCTTCTAACTAGTATTTTTAATTTCGAAGACTCATCACGTTTCTTTTTATGCGAAATTCTCTGTTACAGGAGTCCCTATATTTATAATTACAGTATTGGTATATATCAGGATGCGCAATGAAAATTGATGAGCAAAGAGAGATTTGCGGTAATTTGTCTTGTCCTGCCGACAAAGTCAATAAATACCTGTCCAATTTAATAATCAACAATTACTATAAGTGACAGCGATGAAAACTTGAAAATGTTTATAACTCAAATAATTTGAGGAATTAATATGTTAGTTACAATTCAGAATTTTAACGAGCATGTTGAAGACGGTCATATCTGTGGACGGCCCAATTAATTGACAGTGGTTTCAAGGAAGTCATTCTCTGAAGACAAACGACTTCTAAAACTGTATCACAGAACGTCGTGACAATACCGAAACAAAAACCAATCTTTCAAAGCAAACTACTACGAGAATATTTTTATTTGTGAGAGAACGTCTACATAATTCTTTTATGACATCAGACAATCGGAGCAAGTTTTTAGAATAATGACGGTAATTGATTTTTTTTGTTCCGCAGCACGTGGCAGAGCTCTCTATCCCTCTCTCTGGTGGTTGTGATTGGCACTGGTGTGCTTTATCAGCTTGTCACTCCGCAAGGGTGCAGATACAAACGGCTGGCTTGCCTGTTGCAAGTGACAGCTCCAATTAAGATACTCGACGAGCACAACGTGTATCGACCGGAACACTATCAAAGAGGTGAGTTGCTTGGCCCGCGAAGGAATGGCAGCTTGGTTTCGCGGGGAATATTGCAAAGGTGCCGCATGAATCCGAAAAGAGCAGGGAAGTCAGGGGACAGGTTTCATACACTTTCTTTCAGCAACTCTCAGTCTGTTAAATGCATAGGCGGAGAGCGGTTGGCATAATGCAACGTTGTGTTCCTTCTAAGTAGCACAGATTGATGTAATTGATAGATAAAAACATATTTTATACGACATTGAAATGGTTCTGACAGAAAATAACTTGATTGTATTTTTATCAGTAAGAATTATAAACGATAATCAGTGAAAAACAAAACTTTGATTGATTGTAATTTCATTTATTATTAATTGAAATGACCCATATTCTTGTCTCAGTCGTAGGAAATAAAACGTTATAATTTATTAACCACTAGCTGAGTGTCCGACGTTGGCCAGGTATTTATTTAAATTATCCCGGAGGCGGAATTGATTAGGCAACAATCTCTTGGTAACCATTTCATTTAACGAGCATCAATATACCATTTACGTTACCCTCCCAGACCTAATCCCTCGGCTACTAACTTTAAATAAACCAGGATGATGAATGACGGTACTTTAACAACAGGGGAATTCTCCTACTACATAAAATAAGACTGTCTATACAATCACGACGAATTAAAAGTGGAAAATACTCTCTGGCTTAATAAAGTCTTAAAATACTCCCGGTACCTGAAACGAGTAAATAAAACACAATCTTTACTACACCGAGATCAAAATAAGCTGTTTCCCTAAGGAAATAAAAAATACACCCGGTATTTTAATAGGTAAATTTTTGTGAACCACGTCCATCTTCACGACGAGGAACATATAATTTCATTAATGGTTAATGCGAGAATTAAACTCAGCGACTCCTATAACTCCGGAATCGCCGTCAATATCGTTATTTTTGCATTTTTTAAATGTAAACCGCCTCTACCACCACCAGTACGAATGATTCACTCCCATGCAGTTTGGAGTTGAGATTCGGCACTTAAAAAATCCTAAATAACACTACCAAATTCAGCGACTACGTAAACGTTTTATTCGAGGCTAATAATGGCCGATTAGGAATGTTTTTAAATGCACCCCCTCCGCCCCACCCCTAGAGGCGATTGGTGTGTCTTAATCCTTCATTATTTGTTCATGGATCGTAAGTAATATCTGTACAAAGTTTGGTAGAAGTTTTTGAGTAGTCTTCAACTTTATGACATAATTAATCACGTATATTCAATAAATGGACAGTAGTTTAAAATAGATAATTTCTTCGTTTTTCGAAGAAGTATTTCTCAAGCAGTTTGCTTTCATAAGCATAGTTCAAATGTTACACAATTATATGTAAGGTTATTCTCTCAGCACATTGTTATTTTTTTGCGAATTTTACAGACAGTTCAATCTTAATTTGAATAATTTCCATTGTATACCCAGAAAAAGCTTAGAGTCGCTGTATAAATTAGTATCATTTCTAATTTTACAATTTGTTTGACCAAATTATCGTTCTCTAAATATAACGTACCTTACTCAAGCAACATCCTTATTTTAGTGACTAAATTGCCTAGTTTTAAAAACTGAACGTACCATTATTGTATCTCTAAATGTTTTCATGGTAACAATTTTCGTATGTTTAGTAAAATATTTTCTTTATAATAAACATTTTGCAACGTAACGATCATTGAATATTATCGATCAAAGTGCACAGTAATCAAACGAAATAAGGAATGATTGTCAAACTATATTTGTGTACGACATCAATAGCCCTGCTGTAAATCAATAATTTGAATAATGGATTAATAGATAAGACGATTGGAGAGAAAATATTTGTAAGCGACCGTGACTCCGAGGCTCATGCGGTCTGACACAGTACAAGAGTCTTCAATAACGACAGTTTTGTGTAGATTACCGGGAAGACTCTTGTACGTGCTCGTGAGTGTCCACAAGGCCCGAAAAATAATATATGTTAGTGTACGTGTACTTATGCGCAGCAGCAATGGTGGGAACTGTTCTGCGAGGACGCAGCCCCGTAGGTTTTACGGAGATTATATTAGTGAGTCTGAAGAAGATTGTAAGACAGGTGCTTGAAGGGAAGAGCCAATTCAGTTAAGTCAGTTTAGTGATGAGCAAGGAGCGGTGAGGGAAAGCGCCAGCTAATCCTGACAGATGCAGCAGGGTAGGAGTATTTCTACCTGTCCGTGAGAGGCGTCCTCTAGAGTGAAATAATCGTCCAAGCACACACTGCTTATCACTAAGGTCATAATAATGACTCTAGTATGGTATATTTTGTTCCTCAATTAAAATAACTTTTCAATCGTTTTTTATATGTTACTAGCCTGTAACCTGCGATCTGCTGTGGCTTACCAGTCAACGTCTCCGCCTCGTGTAACAAATGCCCCGGGTTCGAATCTCGGCATGGTTCACGTATGTTTGTGCTCGTCATTGTCAGGAAACTGGAATTAAGACTGAACAAGAATCGCTACGTAGACCACGTGACTCTCCGATTGGTCATGGAATGTAACAGTCTAACAGTCGTCCTGGTAGGCCAAGACCCTAAATTGGCTGTCACGCCAAGGAGAAACAAAAAAAGAAAGCTTTAAACTTGATATTGGACCAATTTATTATTAAAAGGAAAGCCCCCTCTATAGGTCCTCAATGAAACCAAAAATCCACAATTGTCAACCACTTATTTTCGGTCCATTATGGCCATACTCATCTGAACAACATACGTTACAAAATAAAAACAAAAAACATATAAATACCGCTGGCAGTGTTCGCTTGTAAAGCTAACAGAACAGACGTGAGATCGAGTAGAGCTAAGAGTGAAAATTTATGTGCTTGGTTTTTATTTTGTAACGTATTCAGATGAGTATGGCCATAATGGGCCGAAAGCTCCAGTTTTTTAAAATAAATGGTTGACTGACAATTGTGGACTTTTTGTCTCATTGAGGACCTAAAGAGAGGTCTTTCCTTTTAATAGACTTGATATTGATTTCAATTTCGATATCAGCTACCGTTAAAAACACATAACGGTAACTTTCTCAATCGTAACATTCAACAATGAAATGCTAATAACACGATGAACGTGTCGAAGAAAGATTGAGTGAAGAAGTGTGGAAGGATTCATTTATAAACTTGTAATCAATCCAAAGTATTGACAGTGTAATTGTAAAGGCACAAAGGCCAACGCCGCCATTTTGGCGTGACGCAGCACGTGAACCCGCTAGAATGTTCTAGATCCACCACCCACGTGGAATAAAACACATAAATAGAAGTAATATTTTTAGATAAACAACTACATGGCCTTATGTCAGGAAAGTATGTTTTTTTAACAAAACATCAAATAATTGAGTTTTCTGCTCTTTTTGATCTTCTTCAGGTTTAATAATTTAGCATACAAATCTTGCAAAACAATTTTGAGGCAAGGTTTTGCTGTCAAGTTGCCTGCAACCGAAATGAGTGTTCGTATATGTGCAGTCCGATTGTGGGTGATAATTATCCAGGTGTGTGAATGTAGCGTGAAGAAGGTTTCTGCTATGTTTCTCCGTCCACATAGTATCTGGTCATCCTGTGGATATCCTGGTTGAAGGTTCTGGGAATTGTATCAGAAAAGTCGCCAATTATAATTATTGTAAAAATATTGTATCGTTTTCACTACTATTACCAGATCTCTTCGGGATTTTAAAATTACGTTTTCCTACATAAATCTTAAAATTACGTTTATTGCTAGCCCACAATATACCCTTAGAAGGATTCATATTATATGCTAAGCCGTAAAATTTTATATTATTCGCATCAAATTCCACGAATATTTGCATTGTATTATATTTTGGTGTTTCTGTAGTAAATTTAATAATAAATGTTATTTAATAAACTGCAAAGACGTCTGTTTAGCCGAATCCCTCCGATAATTAAATAATTTTACGACAATTTGGCTCACCGCAACGAGTGGCTACGATAAAATAGAATCTTAATAATTCATAATATTAAAAAAGGGTTCTTTACAAAATCGACAAACCTAAATTTTAATTAGTTATAACTAAAATAGGCGAAATTAATAAAACCTATTCGTGGTGGAATGGACGAATGATCGTGAATGTAGAGAGACTTCTAAACACGAAAAAATTATCCCGGCTATTAACTAGTACTTCAGCTGTAATATCTGTTTTGCTTGTACAAGGAGAGCCAAATGCACCGCTAGTTTGCGCAAAGTGAGGAAGCAAAAGAGAATGTATTGTGGTTGAGTTTATCAGAGAGCCGCAAGCGCAGGTGCACAGGGACACAGGCCACATCGCGTATGTTATCCCAGCACGCCCATTACTGATAATTACCTGCACTATTAGCACTGTGCACCTCATTGGCTGTTTCTTCAATAAACACAGCGCCGCTGCTGTAAATCCCGAGCAAATTAACCGGGGCAGCTATAATTTTCTGACACCAGCCACGTTGCACGTTTTCATATCACTCGATATAATATATCACCTGCACAAATTACTAATATTTTCCATTCGTAATACCCGTTGTTTGATGGCAGGAAGAGAAAGGACAGTCAGTGCCAAGAAATGCTTCCAATTACCAGAGTTATGAATTTCATGACTATTAACACGGGTAACTGAAGAGTACATCCGGGGGGTGGCGGGTTGCGCTATTAATATAGAAAACCAAAATGCACCTTTAAACGATTAGAGGTCTTTAATTTAATTTAAATGAAATAATCATGAATCTATTAAAATAATATTTTGTATTTGTAGGATTATTCGACTAAAAGTTTATACAACTAATGAAATGACCTAATTTTCAAGAATAAACCAAAGCTACCTTCCGAATAATATCTTTATGAAGGTTTATTTAAGGATATTTGTACATATAACAACACGCACCTCGTATAATAGCTCTCTCTTTCACACACAGATATATATGTAATAATATACACCAATGTTGGTAATAGGCCCTAGTATTATTTTTCTAAATCGTATAACTATAAAATTTGTTGCATACGAAAAATGTCATGTGGTTTGAAAGACGTTTGGACAGTCGGCGTGTGTTGTAGGAATGTTATAAAGCTGTCATAGGTTTTTTAATTGTGAAAGTGATTTAAAGAAAATATTTAGACTTGGGGACCTTAATAACTGTGACATCGTAGCGACACGAGGTAGGAGGTAAACGTTGAGCAGTTAAAAGTTAGTTATCGGGAGTATTCGAGGAAGAAGATCGCAGTTGGGCAATGGTCAGGCCGGAAGTGCGGACAAGCAGAGATGATTGCCAGATTCTGGAGAGGGAAGATGCTTTAGAATTGAGCGACGGCGGTCTGGCCGGAAGTACATCTGAGGACTCCAAGAGTAGATATTGGATTAAAATGCTTTAACGAGTTGATCGGCATTGTTAAACTGCGAAAGATATAGAGTTCAGCGGAAATTTGTGTTCAAAGTTTGGCGGCAGATAAGAGTTGAAGTCTGCCATTAATAATTTTGAACAACAATATAAGAAACAGTCGAAACATTTTAGGATTAGGTTGGTTGCTATAATATTGACCGGTGTCCACGGTCATAAAATCTTAGAATCAGGCGATAATATTGGATCTGGTAACACTGACGGGTGTACGCGAGTGAAACATCTTGGGGTCTGTTGGCTGCGTCCTCAATCGTGCTTGCAATTGAATGCAAAATATGGCCTATTTTTAAAATTATCAACTTTTTAAAAATACATTTGGTTTGTGTGAATTGTGTGGTGTACTAAAATTTGGTAGTAACCAAGTACTGGTATGTTAAATGTTTATTTAAAATTATAACGTTGTAAATATTGCATAGTTTTTGAACCGTCAAATTTAATTTTGTGTATTTTAAACAGGGGAACTGGTTTATAAGTTTAAATATTTTTTTAATTTTCAAGCGTCATTGTCATTCGTTTAAAATATATTAAGAAATAAATTAAATTACATTCCATATTTGTTTCGAGGTCCGCTGAGCTGGCAGTCTCATTTGTAAAAACAGTCGTGGCAAATTTATCTTAAAATTTTATAATATTTTATTAAATAAATGTTGTATTAACTAAATTTATGTTTTATCATTTAAACTTATCATTAAATAATAAGAATCTGAATTTTATTAAAAACTTAATTGCTTCAAACTTACATTAATTCGATTTAAATTGTTCAAAAGGTATATTACATTACATTAGTCCTCAACATTGCAACCGCTTGGTAATGGGTGTGTGTATCGTTTCGTAACTTACCGTTGATGGGACGGGTTGGTATACCACATGTAAGGTCACATGATTTACTGTCTTACTTCTTCAGCTCTGCCGTCTCCGTTGGTCGAGCGAATTTGGTAAAGGACTAGCTAGGCGATGCCCAGTTATTTAATTATATTATATCGGATAATGTACTAATTCTACACTAATCTATTGGTCATTTCGTCGATTTCATAATTAATACTACGAGAACACGTGACTTAACCAGCATCGGGAGCGTCATTGGCCAACCATACCTAAAATAACGGATTCGATACTAATGTGGGCTATTTTGGGCAATTTTTCCTTTCTCACCCTCTACCATCATTCATGACGATGGGGACTGAACGTCAACTTAACCGGCATGGTGAATTGCAGAGACCCTAAAACTATGTTGGTTTCGCATTATTTTTGTCATACCACGGATACAGGTGCTCCACCTCCTATCGTTAGAGGATGAAATATGATTTTAACTATATCTTGGCTGAGGTCATGCAAAGTTTTGTAAAGACAAATACACATTGAATGTAATGAAAGAAAATTTCTAGATATTAAATTCATGTCGGACTATAAATATTCAAAATTTAGTATTAATACGAGGGTGAATCAAATATAAACAAGACTTATTTTTTTAAATATTTATTTTGATTTTAAACGCACAAACAATCATAGTTTATTTTTCTACATAATCTCCTGATTTATAAACACATTTTTCCCAGCGTATAGGTAATTTTTTAATTCCTTCCACGTAAAAAGAGTCAGGTCGTGTTTGTAGCCAATTGCGCACATATGCTTCAACCTCATTATCGCTGTGGAATTTTTGCCAAAGTTCTTGGTATAAACTAGCCTGAATACGTAGGCTCAGAAAAAGAGATGTTGATTACTAGAAATGTTTAGGTATTTTATGGCTTTCATAAATGAGTTAATTTAAGACTTGTATAATTTATCTTAGAATAAATACATACGTAAATATTACAAAAGTATATGGCGATAATTCATTCAAAATCAGCTTCAAGTACATTAATGTTTCATTTTCTATCGCAGACTGAACACGACCGGTACCGGTCGGTTCCTATTGCAGACTGAACTTTTCTCATGTCAAAGGTTTCCACCTGAAACACTGCCGTCATTAATACGTCTGAAAAACTCCACACCCTTATGCAACGATGACTGTTGCCTACAATGCCTGTGTCACAATAAAATGCTGACAATACAAAGTTATAAATTTACAAAAAATCAAAATGGTTTCGAATGTTGTCATTAAGAATATCCTACAGGTGAAATCAATGAACAGATATATCCTAGGATTATTTGAGCCAGTTGTAGTTACAAATCAATTTGTTTAATATAGCGGAAATTTATTTAGAAAATGTTTACATGATTAGTGGTTTCTTGGATTGAGTTTCAATTTAGGACGTTGCGAGAAGTTATATAATAAATATGATATTTCGGAGACTAACAACCTGCATTGCTTGTTTTATGGTCCTAATATATTTACATGGATGTGTGACTACCTAAAACGATTGAGATTCATTTCCTCCCCGAACACTTAAATAAATCAAATGAGAAAAATAATATTTACTTTCTTATCTGCCAGTTATGAATGGTGGTGGTCTGTTCTCCGAAAAGCTTTTAGCCCAGGCAGAAAGTACCTAACATTGTTGTATTTATGTTTTTCCGATAGACACATCCCCCACTGCGGTATATCTCGGGCTTTGCAGTGCCTCGCGGTAAGGGAGAAGTGGAATACGTTTATTTATCTATATAGTATCACATGAAAGTTTGAGAGAGGTAGAGTGTTTGGATGAAGTCGTTAGGGTGGAACGGCGGACTGTGGAGTGGGGACTCTTTCCTCTTCATTGGTATGGACTTCAATCAACGGATAGGAGGAACGTGTACTCAGTTTCGCTTATAATTTATCAGACTTCCGTTTTCTTATTGAATGTAGCTCTAATGCAGCAACAAATCTTATTAGACGCAGAATATATTGAAAAATATTAAAAATTCTGTAATGATCTTTACAGATACAAGTGGTAAATTTTAATAATATGATGCAAGTTTTGATTTTGTGCAGCCATTAATTAAGAGATGTTCACTTTTAGTAGACAAACAGCTACCAGCGGCGGTGCGGTGTTATTCATAGGTCCTCTCGTGATTTCGTGGCCCATAAAATATTTGAGTCCAAACGGTCATCAAATCAGGTGTGATCAGAATTAATTGAGGTCTTAAATCGCCTGAAACACTGTATGGCGAATTTCTGCTGCAATTCTGATAGAATACCACTCTCTCAGTTCGATTTTGAGAGGAAAGAGGAAGAGAGAGAGGGCAGGCCAGGGACAGACGATGTGGTAAATTAGAATACACAACGTTTATGGAAATATCAGAGGAGAGCAGTTCAGACAAATCAGCTAGCTACCTGGATTCTGAGCGCCGCTAATCTGCAAACATCACGTTGCTTCCGGTAATTTAACTACAAGTTATTAGGCATAATTGCGCGTTTATTCGGGCCAGAGGGCAAAACTCGGGTACATTTAATGATCCACCATTCCCTGGTTAAAAGGATTGTTATTGAACTGTCATAAAAAATTCATTGTTTAATTTCTTAATGCAATTAATAACTTGCTTAAAATGTTTTATCCCATTACTTTATATGTATAGATTTTTATTACTAATTTAATAAAATTACCAAACTTTTAAATGTATGTAATGGACCAGAAACCCACTACAAATACACAAACATAATATTAATAGTAAGATTATCATATTTACCTTATGTTTTGATTAAAGAATGGATATTAAAAATTATGACCCATACCAGAATTGATAAGGACTTATTTACGAAATGTTGCATTTTAGCGCCATTAATTCATAGAATATGGTGAAATAATCAAGGAAAGAAAAGTATTAATACGAGTTTCAAAATGCCCATGCACAAATAGGGAATAGATTATCTTTAGAGATATGGAGAATGAACTGTAATTTTTAACTATAATATATTATAAATTAATGCATGAATACTTTAGCGATCATATTTGATATAACTGGAACTTTTACATATCTAAAGAGAAACTGCAAAATTTTCCAATTATTTTATTTGCCATAATCCTGTTTTCCAGGAAGCACGAATGCGGAACAACTCGCTCTCCAGCGGATCCTCTCTCTCTCTCTCTCTCTCTCTCTCACACACACATACACACAAGTTCCGTTTCCAGGCGTGGTGGGAAACAAGCATTGTTATCACAAAATGCATAATCAATTACTCCATTGTGAGTCCAGTGTTCATGTCCTGTACGTGTCAGATGAGCAATGAATTCTCATATGACGAGTTCATTTCGGACTTATTTAAATGGAAATATTGGATAAAATGCGTTTTGTTCATTTAGATGGCTTTGAAAACTAGACAATGCGACGTTATGACTCAAACAATGTTTCACTACAGTGCTGCTTTCACCATTGTTATTCGAAAGAACAGTAGTTTTAAATTAATATTTCTTTATAAAAGGTACCTATACATAACGAGTAGCTATTCTTTCTTGCAGTATTTTTTTTTAAATTATCACTATGAATAAATTTTTACTCCTTTTCCATATTCCATCTATACCAATAATATCCCCCATACAACCGCAACTAAAACTGCCATACTTGCCGACGATATAGTCATACTTTGCCAGTCCCATGACTACGAATTGGGTACAATACAACTGCATACTGTCATTAACCATTTAGCCATTTGGGCTAATAATTGGAGAATAACCATAAACCCAAAGAAATTCATCACAGTTCCTTTTTCCCTAAAAAAAATACCATTCACTAATAACACCCATTCCAAACAAATAAAACCATAAATACCTTGGCCTAATACTCGATTCAAAACTATCATGATCCAAAAACAACAGTCACATTAAAAAAATAATCAACCCCGCTTTAAAATACTAAAACGATTCATTAATCCTAATTCTCCTTTATTCGTTTCAATGCAAAAATTAGTTTATTTCTCCATTATGGAAGTACGGCTGTAACATTTGGGGTTCCGCAGCCAAAACACACATCAACAAGATCCAAACATCCCAAAATATAATCCTTCGTTATATGACAAACTTCTCCAATTCCCGCATCCATGGTGACCTCAATATTTCATATATTCACCAAACAAAACCAAATACATACTTCTTCAATATAAAACAGACATAATTCACCTTTACCCGTTAATATACGATACAGCTTCATTTCTTCCACCTCACATCCAACATCGCCGATTAAAAAGAAAGAGACCTAATTAAGATCCAATAAAAGTACAGGAGGTGAAACAAAATGTGTTCCTCAAGGTATATGTATAGTATAATATAAAATGTACAAATATCACCACAGTAAAATCATTCCTGAATTTAAAAAAATGTTATACTGCTATTTTGTGGTGTATTTACCGCAGTAATTTATAAAACGACTATTCCATTCGTACGTGAACTACTAGTATTTTTAGGATATTTTCGAATGGATGATATTCATGACATTGAATTCCTTGCCAGTACCTGTAAGAAAAATGGGACAGCATATTAAGAGTCGTTTGTAATACAGGATCTCACAGTTGCGTAGCACTATCGTAGGTTTAGGAATGGTTGGCGAACCTGTGTGGTACATCTGAAGGGGTTGTTCTTCGCGTTTTAGCAATTTTTGAACTTTAGGAAGGGGGTGGGGGAGATGAGTTAATTTCTCTTAAATGATCTTAAGTATCCTAGAACGTATTATCAGCACATACGCCATAAGAATTAGAAAAATGTAAACTGAGCTATTTGGTTACGGATCAGAGTCACATGATAAAATCTGAATTTTAAAATTCACGATCTAATAGATCCAGGAACTTGTACTAGCCTTTAGTAGTCAATACATGTTCCAAGAGGGAAACATGGTAAACAGGCGCTCATATTTAAACTAAGCCCATATTTAATTTAGATTGATTATTATATTGATTCCTAAACTTCTTACCGTACTGAATCGCTTACTGAAATTGTCGTGATACCGATTTGTACACATATTCGGCTAGCAACTACTCGTCTACTCTGTAGTAATAAGAAGTTGCACTGTACATTTTCTGGAAACGAATTTAATCTGATTACTCATTTTCTCAGATTTATTAAAACTTAAAACTTTTTATTCCAATACTTACGTTAGAAAAGTACATTTTGTACGTCAAAATGCTTAGTAATAATTTTATTATCATCATATTTGGAGGGACGCTAATTCAGCTTAACAGCAGCCGCGCAAATGGAAGTGCCGTTAAATTGAGTTAATAATTGCCACCGCCCGTAGTCATATGTAGCACATGTCAAAGTCAGTGGCATTGTGGATGCTTCACTCTGTATTCTGGAGACAGAAGGTCGCTTCTAACGAGACTGTTGGACGGACAGTAATTGCATCAGCCAATCAGAGCTCGACGTGCCGCACTTGAAGGATTATTACTTCACACACACACACACATACATACGGTGAAACGTAATTTTACCAGGAAGAGAGGACGTAATCGAGATTAAGTAGCAAATATTTATCAATATGACATTTAAAGTTTGAACGCTTTATTAGCGGATTTTATGTAGATAATATATTTCAATATTACGTGTACCTTGCGGAAGTCAAGATTAAGTCGAAAGAGATGCGTTCATTCTAGATCCCTAGAAACCGAATAAATATTATCTTATAACAGCGACTACTATTTTGAATGGAATAATTTAATATTTAGTTACGAACGAAATGTAACGAGCAATTTACCGCACATACCTGCCGCTTAAGACAACGCCCTAAGCGAAATATATTTATTCCTACTCGGTAAAGGCATAAAGACTGACTATATATATGAGTGAGGTGCGTTACTTAGTTATCGAAATACTAAGTTACGTACTTAACAAGTATTCCAGTGGAGCAGTTCCAACACGAATTTGGATGTCGCTTCCTTATTATAACGTGTAGAAAACGTTGTTTTTCGTTTTCTAAAAGCGAAATGCCAACCACTACCGAATAACGGAACGAATGTGAAAAACTGGATCACGTTCGTCCTCGCTTAGGGCGCAGAGATTGTTTTTATCTTCGATGGAGCAGATGCCGCTCTGACGTAACTAAGTTTGGATGTTTCCACAAGAGTTCTGTGCGGATTACAGCCTCGCGAAACGCACCTGCGTGATGCGTCAGCTATCTTTACGAGCGCAATTTCACGCTTCCGACCAGCAGATGTCCCCTCGGAAAACGGAGCCCAGGTATCTCCCCATTCGGAGATGAAATGCGTTAGTTTGAACAATTGAAATAACTCCTCTCTCCACTCATGACGCTTCAAATGGCTCATGAAATCATCACTCTAATAAGCTTCATGACATCGGTTCATCTTTTCTGTTTCACAGTCCGCCATTGAATTTAACAGAATCCAGTACTCAAATTTTAATATTTCCGTTCAGTTTCATCGGAAAATATATTTTTAAATTTCTACATTGCTCGGTGAGTAACAGAGTAGAGATCTAGGGGAAGTAAATAAAAAAATAGCATCGATAAGGCCGACTAAATATTAGTGGGTTTTATTCCTAAATCGGCATTAGGGGCTATGTTTAATAAATTAGTTTCTTTTAAAATTGACGTTGACCAAAGTTCCAGATAGAGATCCAGATTTCAATACGTCCAGAACGTCTCGAAACAGTGAACGATATTTTCAATATATGAATAAAAATGCACTAAAATTATTACCGACGTATAAATCGATACCTGGGTGTTTATATTGTAAATAAAAGTTAACAGAATAAATGTAACACGACTTTTATAATGTATATTTTAATTTGTCAGTTATTGTTACGCATCACCAATCAATCCAAAATTACTCTTGTATCTACGTGAAAGTATGAAATGTGAGCGATATATTGAATAATGTTTAGCAAAGTAATTATATCATAATTATGAATATAAAGCATGTGAAAAAATTAGTAACAACGTATGTTGCTTGTAATGCGCCGAAATCTATCTATCATTGATGTGATTTGCAGTCCGTAGAAAACAATTTCGTGGAATAAAATTATTCTCTCAGTAACGGTTACATAAATAAAAATCAAGCCAATTAATTAAATTTGAAGAGCCTTCTTTTACCAAAAAGTACAAACGTTGGAAGCCTTTGTGTATGATGAATGAAGCTACGTTATAATTGAAAACCATATTACCACCCATCCCACTAGCCCTTTTTTGAGCAAAAATTTACAGTCGTTGATATTGGGCACAAAACGCCTCTTATATATGTATATACGGATATAAAACGAATTTGGTAACAGAGGAAAAAAAGAGCCCTAGCCCTCTGACACTATGAACGTGCAGCCTAACGAGTGGGGAGCCTGCTACGTAGCTGTGTTGTGTGTGTTGCTTGCATTCAGGCGATCGCTTACCTGGTCGCTGTCGTGTCCTTGCCAACTGTCGTTACTCTGCAACAAACAAATCAAAATTAATGTAGATACATGTAATATATAAAATTAAATTAATAAAATTTAAATACATTAAAAATTAACAGAACGCATAGTCATTTATTTACTTTAGATATTACACAGTCAATGTTCAAATTATTTAGATACCTCACAATTGAAAATAATTTAAAGGGTTGTGAGATATAATCGCATAATATTTAACACGATAGTATATATCAAATTTTTTATTGAAAATTAAAATTTCAAAGCATTCTCGCATCATAACAATAGAATAATATTCCGCAATATTTATAAATAACAAATTTGAACCGTAGGCGGAAGATAAAACTATTTGCTTTTAAGAAGTGTTTAGAATTTAATAACATTTGGGGAGTTGCCACAATGTCGATTACCCACATGTAGCCTGTTACCATAAAAAAAAATAAAAAATTAATAACATTTAGGAATAGCTATAAAATGATCAAATTTTTATGTTTCTGTTCGAGATGTATTTATTTGCTAAATTTAAAAATTAATAGACCCACTTTGTGAACTTATTATCGAATATATTACACAATATATCACACTATATCTTTATATTATATATATTTTAAATTTTATCTGAACTTGATTTTCCAAAATTACTTCGAATAGTTATTAGTTCTCATTGAGAAGTCTTTATTGTTTAGAAATTTGATGAAGATGTTTTCCGATCATCCATGTTTATAATAGGCGAATTTATGAAAGTGGAAGACGGATGCAAAAATTCAACGTTTCGAACAATAAAATATGTCTGGATAAAGTATTCTCTGGATTCTTCACTTGGAAGATTCCCTCAGATGAGCATTTCTTTTATGTTCGTTGATCCTAAAGGCCTCTTCCTGTTTCGTCAATGCATTTCTTTCGGTGTTAGCAAATAATTGAATATTTTTCATCCGTTCTTTTGGAGTTATTTTTACGGGAACTGACAATAGAAATTTTGTCTCTGAGTGCATTGCGGTATTTTAAACCTGTTTTATATTGTATTTATAAATTATTCTAAGTGTTTTCTCCTTTCGGAAGGAATGGAGGTGATTGTTGATGTTATTCCGTGACTGGGAGAGGTTGGTGACTGGGAGAGGTTGGTGACTTTTCTGTTGACTTCAAGATATTATTAAATGCCAGAATATTAAGGATTAATAGAAAAACAATACATTTAAAAACTAATTTTAAGGACTTAACGAGAACTTAGAATAAAATAAGAATTCTATTTCTATTATTCCGATTGCACTGTAATAATTTTTGGTTCTACTTCTCACTTTCTTTTTGTAGATATGCTCATGATCTATGTGGCTAAATTCGCTTATAAAAAAAATGTGTAATGTTAACATTTATAGTCTCTCAATACGGAAGAAAATAATGTACACTAATTTTTAATTATTGGTTTGTTACAGAACTGTATCAATCAACTTATGAATTAAATTATTACACCTGTTTCCACAAGTTTTTATTCTTTTATTATGCTACTTCTTTATGAAATGCGGCTTGATAACAGCTTAAAGTCAACCGATTGTCCAAATTGAATGTCTGGGAAACTGACTCTAGTCCAACGCTTATGTGAAACATGTAATAGTCGCAAACTAAACACACATAATATTTATAACAGTAAAGATTATAACAACAAACCAATAGAATCGATTTGAAAACCTGGTCGTATTTTTAAGTCGTAGAGCTTGATTGCAACTAAAAGACTCTGGGTATCACTTTAATTACATTTATATCTGAAACGTTAAACTTATTCTTTCGTACATAATGTGCAATGTTCATATTCGTAGAAAAAGTTTTAGAATATTGATATAAAACGAGTTACATTTAGTCTGCTATTCCTTATTCAGCGAATTTGTATAAACGATTAATCAAATGTGAAATGGAAATGGAAATGATAAATGGATTTATGTCTTCCAAATCCTACAGCTAAACTGTTTTAAAATGTTTCAGAAGTGTACCTGCATCTGGCTTCCATATTTGTTTCGAAGCAAGATTTAAAGGCAGTAGGCTGTGCACACTTGTTCAATTTCAAGAGTAGCAATAAATTGTGTGAGAGAATGAAATATGTGCTGTGTTATATTTCCTCACGGAGTAATGGAGTGGCAACTATAAATCTTTGCATTTCTATTAATGCTACAAGACAATATATTTCTGCAAATCCGACGATATTTTTTGAAATAAATATATTCTTTTAAAAATTTAAGATATTAACAGAGAACCTGACCTCCCTCATTTTATGTAGATAGATAATATCATTATTTTAAATATTGTCGGTACCATACGGAATTAAATCCCTTTATTTTTATTTGTTTACATTTTTTTTGCACAGAGACGTGCCCATCCATGCCTTGCCAAGATTCCAACTGTTGGTCACAAATCCTCAGACGTTGTAATTAAAAATTCATTGCTACATTTTTTTTCGCTACGAAGATTAGAAATATTTAAAAAATATAATTACAAGTTTATAACTATATAAATTAAAAATATTACTTTTACTTTATAGGGCTGCGTATCTTACGATAACGTTTCCTATTAACTGTAACGACGACTTAGGCCTATTACAACTCTTTCACACAATGAAGAAAACTCTGCAATATATATTTTTTTTTAGCCGGATGAGTGGCCACAACTTTAATCGAATAATGGAGGGCTTGCGTCGTGATAAATGGAAGCTACTCCATACGGACGCCTTTTAATGATTAAAAAGCAGCTTAAAACTGGGTGACATGGCCCACCTACGTTCGGAACTTAGGGTTGCTTCAGTTCATTTCCCGCAAAATTTATAGTGAGATTAAGCCCCGAAACAATTTTTCATCTTAATTACTTTAATTCCAAATAACTGGCGAAAAAATAAATTCCCAAGTCGCAATTAATTAAATGTTATGTTTCGGAGGGGGATAAGCTATTTTTAAACAGTTCCAAACTGAGAGATGGGGTCAGATTTTACTGCTGTGTAGATCCGTGGATTAAATATGCTACTTAATTTTGTGAAATTTTCGCAATCTGAAGAGGCAATTTGGCAAAAATATTACTTCATTAAATGTGATGAAAAAACTCTTGAAATTGATGTAAATTCGCGTTTTTATTTTTCGTTTCAGTAATTGTGCTTTGCAAATCTGTACAAATTTTATTAAATAAAAAAATAAAAGGCATGTAGTAAAATTGGGTAAAATGAAAATTAAGTTGTGAACGACATTTGGATATAGAAAGACGAATATAATGTGACTTACATAATCATATTATGCCAGAGTGAGTTGGAATAAGTATCCAAATGAGATGTGAATTATTTAAGTTGACAAATGAACACAATAATTTAGACAAAATGTTTCAATAATGAAAAATATGGAATTAGTATAGCGAGAGAAGTGTTAACTTCGTTACATGTCTTTGAACAAACAAGAAGAGAGCACGAAAAGGGAAACATTAACTACTTCGTGAATATCTCGGCGAAATGGCGGCTGTTTAGATAAAGTATAAAAGTATCATTGACTGGAAAGAATACAGACTTAATAAAATCGCCTGTCTCCAAAATACACAAACAGCAGAAGATGTTACGTTTGTTTAGTGGCCTTGTAAACCGGAATCTATGACGTTGACTGGGATGATGGGTATTTTTTCCAATGATGGCAACAGGTCCGGAGTGGAAGATAAAAGAATACGCGATCTGTATAATATATATATCTAAGGGAACGTAGTAAATGTAGTGGATAACAGTCGAAGACTAGAAAATACGGGTCTATAATTTTTCAATTTTTTATATATTTAATTGGCATTTAATTTCCTGTGAATTCAACATTTAGCTTGGTATTTATTTATATATATATATATATATATATGTATATATTAAAGAGATTAAAAAATGTCATGAATTAATAAATTGTTTCTTTAAATTATTGGCGGCGTAACTTTCAGGCCAGAGCATAAAGAACATCATTGTTTGGCGAGAATTCAGAGACGATACCTTAAGCGGTAGTCAGTTACTCGGATATTCAGAGAGAGTGTGTGTGTGTTTTGGAGGACCTGACCATGCTAGTCAAAGGTGGCCGAATTCAGTAAAGTATACGCTAAACATCATCATTTTTTTAATTAAAGATTCTCCACAGAAAAATAGGGCGTGACCATACGAATTCAGCGAATCAGAAAGGCGCCGAAAATGTTGCTAAGTGTTGGAAAATTAGAAGAGAATAAAATAAGTGCTATGGCCTGTTAGTGAAGTTAGGGTTGTATAATAATAAAAATATATCACGTGTGCACAAACCAGAGCAGCTCAAACTAAATCGTATGTAAAAACAAAAGACTTTTATCTGTAAACTTTTACGTAAATATCGTTTACCGCCAGATTTCTATAATTTTGCTTGATTTATATAACTTATATAACTATTACAGATTTGTAATAGTTTTGTTATTGGTATTAAGTTTATTATTGTAAATTTAAATTCATTTTTATACTTATGTAATTTGATGAATATTAAAATAAAGTCTTTATTAGAAGCCCGTTAAGCGGCCGTGAAATTAATATTCTTATAAAATCTGAGGCATTAAACTAAAATGTGAATTGAATTAAATTAAATTTGTCAAATAAATAGTTTTTGTTATCTCTTTTAAAATTTATGGTTTAATTTAATTTCCTTCCTTTGTTCAACTTAATTAAAAGAGTTTACTATATATATATATATATATATATATATATATATATATATTGTAATGAATAAAATAAATTTATTAAATTGCCCCTCGTTGTGGAACCAAAAATGTAATGAGCAAAAGGAAACTATTTAATGAATTAATTAACAAAATGATAACAATAAAAAAACTTTTAATTGCCAAAGATTATTTCAACACGCGTTCATTTAGTTTTACAAATGATTTTTCCTATGTTGGCACGCCGAATTCAATAATTTCATAATTTACAAAACAAATATTTTTATTTTATAATTTGTGGCGTTCAAGGTAAAATACAATCTTTTATATTTCACAAACAATCAAATTTAATAACTCTTCTTCTCAGCGTCTTTTACTGGGTTTGATAAGTAAGAACAATCAAAATTATAAATTAAATAATTAACAATTCAACCAAATTGAAACGAACGGAATACGAAATATAACAAAATGAAAATAACCGAAATCTGACTAAACCCTTAATTACCGTTTACAGAATTTAATTATTTTGGTTTGTACTTACAACTGTCCTGCTGGTACCAGACTTAGTTTTGGAGCTTGGGGGCACAATTCACTAAAAGCCATTAATCACTGATTCTACACTTGATCAAAGCACACGGTTGTCGGATGTATTATTTCAATGCCTTACTGCGGAAAATTTTATTTCGGAACGCGTATGCATCTGACGTGGCGCTAAACTTTTGTTTCAGCTTTGCAGGTCCAGACCTTTTTACTTAGATTTTTAAAACATATAAGTCTCTCAGTTGAATTTGTATGCTTGGACCACGCTGTTCGTACTCTTAAATTTTGCTCCCTATCTCGCCCACAATATCCGCCAGACTGCTTTCAGACCCGCGCTAGCAACTCAAACAAAGCCGCCGACACATTGTTGTCTGTTGAAGAATTTGTACCGTTAACAATCCAATTTATTTAAACAAGTAATGGCCTCCTTAATTAGTATTACAATATATATACATATATATGTGTAAATAATTTTATAATATCGTAATAAATTGTAATGCTTTTAAAATTAATTATTCATTATATAACTGTCAAAATCCCTCTCTTTAAGCATTACAATCTAAAGACGTATACCGTTTCTAACATTATCTTTATAACAGCAACCTGACGGTTGACGGTAAGAAAATTGTATTGTGAGCTTGTGTGAACAAAATTCTTTTTTATTAGTAAGTTGTAGTCATGAAAAGACAACAACAGACACATAAATAAGACGATCGCCTGACTATGAAAATTTTACATTTACATTTCATAAATGGAACCGAATCTCTGCAATGTTTCACAGCACATAGCGCCATTTCGTCAGAAGACGGACTGGAATTGAATTCTGAGATGCTTGTTAGGGTATTATTCTATTAATCCATTTACAGTTAAAACCCTGACGCAAAATATTTTTTCAATTCCAATCTAACCGATTGCGTGGATTTAAAATCGAAATCATTAACCTCTCCTCGGATGTGTAAATAAAAGCTTTTAGTATTAAAATCTAAGTATTGTCTGTTTTAAATTTTCTATAGCAGGAGTCACGAATGTTGACGCCTCAGTTTAGTGCCGTTATTTGCAGGTGCTACTCCTCCCCGTACGCAGTGAATCAGTTTCAGTAAGCGTCTAGAGTTTGACCTCGTTAGATCGTGTGCATGTGTTTATTTAGCGCGCATCGTGACAACGTACCAATTGCCTTCCCTCATGTCTCTCAAACGCACAATCCGCCTACCGTCCTAATAATGTGTATAACAAACAGAAAATGACAAAGTTCAGGTAATATCATCTACAACTAGCACTTTATAACGAAATAAAAACCTTGTAACGTTAGAGCTAGCTTTTGGCACAAAGATGTGCCTAGATTGCATACTATTGAGACTTGGGTCTGTCTGCTATCTATATCGTTACATATAACTTATAGATCCCTAAGAATTCTCAATAATATTTGTTATTAATTTGATAATTGTGCCTACTCTAGACAACAGAGATATTTTTAGCGTACCAAAACATTTCCCCATGAAAATAATTTAAGGAGATTAAATGACTGCTTAATATACTCTAGATATTTCCCATATCAGAGAAAGAACCGTTAATCCATTTTTCTTCAATTGAAACGAAGTCTCTGCTTGAAACGTAAAAAATACTAATATCACTCAATTCTAAGCAACGTATAAAAGGTAGCAGTTTTTTTTCTCTTTAGATTGACATAAGTAAGAAGTTTTAGGGAATCGTGAGAGTTGCTTTGTGCTATATCACCACGCCATTTCGTGACGCCAAACAGAAGCCTCTGGTCCACGAGTGGGGGGGTCTATTGAGACCAGGGTCCATGAAAGCTCCGGGTGTTTCCTCATGATAGGATTGGGGTCTCCTGATGCAGTTAAGTAGCACTGCGCTATCGCTCTCATTAGAGACTAGGCAGTCTTCTATTACCATCGCCAGTGTCCCCGGCGATAAGGACTCACTCCCGCTCTTTCCGCCCTACAACCTCGCCGCTCAATTATGTGGAATTTACGGCAAACAAGTTGGCCAAGCCCTACTTCGATGCTATCGCCTAGTTATTACTGCTGCAGTGTTCACAGAGAGCCGAGAGACGGAGCTAAAACCCAAACAGTGTCGTCTTCTTCCCCATTAAATTTAGCTTTATTTCATTACGAATCTGCTTCTGGTCATTTTAAGTACCAAGGGAAACGACGTTCTTTCCTTACTGGCTTAGGAAAACGCGTATATTTATTCACTTAACTTCACAGAATTGACAATATAGTTTATGAGCCACCTTATATTTCCTAAATATTGTCGACAGATATTCTAGGGGTTGTTTCCTTTGTCTTTACGAAAAACTGGCGCCGCAAACAAATACAGATCTTTAATTCATTTCAGCCGACAGATGAACATTATAATAATTGATTTTGGGAATGTTTATATTACTATAACGATCACACCTTTATATATATATATATATATATATATATATATACAATTATATATATAAAGGTGTGATCGTTATAGTAATGTTTATATTACTATAACGATCACACCTTTATATATATATATACAATTATATATATATATATATATATATATATATATATACACAATTATATATATAAAGGTGTGATCGTTATAGTAATGTTTATATTACTATAACGATCACACCTTTATATATATATATACAATTATATATAGCGGCTTTTCAAGTGCCATCTTTTTATATTATGAAGTATTAGAATCTATTAGCATAAAATTTTCTGAATATTTGTTGAAAATAAATAGGAAGCGTGAAATATTTCTTGATCAATATAGGCCATTAGACCAATAATGGTGAAACCCACATATATTTGATCATTTGAAATTTGCAGATTTAAGCATCTAAATATTCCAGCCAATCGTATCGTTTATTGAAATGTAATTAAACTTAAAAAAATTGTAGTTGAGAAAATATTATTTACCTCTATTATATACGCTAGTGTGTTAGACAACGATTGCTCTTATAGCTTCAATCCAAGTCTACAAATTATAATTAGATAGCTGGGTGCCCGGAATTTCCCAGGTTGTCATAATTAAACCCAGCGACATCTACAACACCGGATTTGACTCCAATCTCGGTTGTGCTAGCCTTATTTTTATGCTACTCCCCCACCGGCTCCACGAGTGATGCTCCCTCCTCCATGCCGAAAGGCGTTTAAATTATCCACAAAAACGGAGAAACGCTATCTCATTGACCCAGAAAACGTTTCTTTCGACAAATATATAGGCCGGTTTAATATGTTTGAAAATTTCCACCTCCATCCACGCACCCCGAACAGGGGTTAAACTGCAAGTTTTATATCATAATTAAATTCAGTGACATCCATAACCTTGGATTCGACTCCAACATAGTTTTTTTCACTTTATTTTTATGTAATGCCCCTCCACCCCTATGAGTTACTCGCTCCCATGCCCCAAAAAATATTTATGTCACCTGTTTGCGCAAGTTTGTACATTTCCTCCCCCCGCCTCTGAGGGTGGTAGACGTGTCGTAGTACCACAGCGTTTGTTATAAAGTAACACATGTACGAAATTTGGTCAAATTTTCTCTATGGGTGTAATTTGTATACGAACTATACATACACACAAAGTACAGTCTATTTTTTTATTAGAAGAGCCATTATGGCTCTCGGGTCTTGACATGACGTACCTTAGACTAAAATCGGTGCATCAATGCAATGTCATAAATAAAAATAATGATTGCGTAAGAGAAACGTATTAATGAGTTATTGGAAGGTGTAGAATTTATTAAAAAGTAATAAAAATACAAGTTAGCTTATTATAATTATAAACACATTTTTAGAAAAGTAGTTACTTTGAGTAGTTGTATTATTTCATTGACATATCCAAATAGTGAAATAAATAATTGTTTGTTGATATGAAAAGTAACATGATAAATTTTTAAGTGCAGTTTTTCTGAAGTGCGATTCCCAAATACTCATTAATTTTCAAGACTCCTGTAAAGGATTGCCTTTACGTCCAGACAGCCATCTCCACGGAATTCGGCGGTGAACGGATGCCATGAATAAATTGGGAGGCATTTTGGCAACGTAAGAGTTATGTTTTTGGAACCACAGGCGTTATCGACGAGTGCGAGCATTGGGCACCATCTGTCAGAGGCTTCCCGGGCCATTGTTCGCGCGGATGACTACTACTAGCACTAGCATCACCATCGATTGCTCCGACATCAACGTGGCAGGTAGCTGACGACACATTTTCATACATCCCGACATAGCGCATTTTATTGCTACGTTTTGCAGTAATTATTGCGTTCACGTTCAAACTTAAAATTAAAAAAATTTCCCCATGTTCGTGATTAATAGCAACCACGGCCATACCTAGGCTTCGTGAAATGCCAATAACGTGATTGATTACATTTTTACTTGTATTGTGATTCAAAGAATGTCGCTATTGAAAGCTGAACCTGGGTAATATCAAATAGTATTAACGAAAATGGTGCGGTCCGTATTCCGAAAATATGGCGGGAAAAACGATTCAGAATGAATCACATAACAGTTACATTTCGCAAAATATCTTGATGCCTAATCGGAATAAACTTATTTACGAGATCCATGACTCGGAAAACTTAAATCACAGGCAGACATGAAAATACATTAATCTCAAATAGTTTCAAATCCGCCGAATAATTGTTCATTTCGCTTGTATTACATTATCTTACTGAATATAAGGTAAGTATTTTAATAGAGCGCCAACAAAACATTTACATTTCAATATAGTGGACCTACAAATCCACCAATAGCCTCGACACAAAAAAAGAAAAGTGTACAGATACGCATAACGAAGAATTTCTTTTTTGAAATTTAAGTTTAGCAAGTTTACTTAATATTTTTCTGAATAATTTGAGATATATACATTTAATTTTCAAATAAATTTTCTATCGATGAAGCTCATTTGTTGATTGAGATTAAGCTTTTGGATAACGTTAATATTCAATTCGTATAGAATTCCGTTTATGACGCACCGTAGAAATGACGCTTCATTGTGTTCTTTATTTGTTTTATTAAGGTCCAAGAAAAATTGCACACACACACACACACACACACACACACACACACATATATATATATATTCTATGAAATAACATAAACTTCTATAAAGTAACATTGTTTGCACTATTTTCTCAGAATATAATTAATTACACTGATTGTATGACATTTTTGATTTTGTCACCTAAGAATTAATCGAACCCTTTTTCGATTACTGTTAATATTAAAAATTAAAGTTAATTTTCGGGTATTATTGTAATAACCAGTAAAGAAGGACATGTTTTCAGTTCATATTTTTATCAGAGTTGTTTACAAACTGAGACTGGGGATCCTTGAGTGGTTGGTACATATTAAAAATAATGATAAAATTACGGATAAGTGGACTTTTAGAGAAGGGAAGGACAAATAATTGGGGCATTTTGGCAGCTCGTAGGGCAAATTGTGTGACCGACGGAACCTTGAAAGGCATCATAACAGATGGACGAGGCAATTATACTAAAAGGAGATGCTTATTGTAATTGATTAAGTGGCTCTCGGGGCGGGAGAAAGCTAACAGATGGTGTTTGTTTTGGCGAACATGTAATTTCAAAACAACTGTGAAAACAAGGGAATATCCGGGAGCCGGAATATAAATAAGAGAGCAGATAAAGGCAGAGTTAGTTATAGAGGAGATATAGAGGCAGTCATTATCATTTCGTGTTGGAGAGGAGACGGACGTGTCAGCGGGGAGAGATCACTGGTGCAGGTCCGCAGGGCGGACGCAGGGCCGAGAGTAATCAGCTGGACATCAGTCGTCAACAGTTGGGAGTTTCATCGTGGAGTCTGTCTGCCAGCAGAGGTGTTTGAATTCGTCGTGAGGGTAACGTCGTCAAGAGGAGGCGAATGTGAAGGCAGAGTGTGAGAGCAGCCTGGTGACTGTAAAGCCGGTATTAAGTAAGTGTGTTGACCCGAGAGCGTGTAAGTTTGTTTTTCTGAATTAATAATTGTAAATTGCTAATAAAGGGTAAAAAGTGTCAGATTTCGTTACTTTCGTTTAATTTCGTTTCATTTGTTTCAATCGTTTCAATCAATAATTTCGTTTTTCATTTATTGTAACTATTTGTTTAATTGTAACATTTTGTACTGTTTCCTTATAAACCCAGTAAAGACCTTGAGGGTACCGAGTCCAATTGTTTAAAATGTATGCTAGGTAAATAATTTTTTTTTGATTTATAAAATTTCATCAGATTTGTGTAATAGAAAATTGTGTTTTAATAAATGATAATTGATTGTTTAAAATGGTAGTTATTTTATTTTTGTATTACATAAAATGGCTACCACAACGTGGGGCAAATTTCATTAATCAAAAATTTATTAGTTTTTATTACAATATATATTTGAATTGAAGCTTGTGTAATTTACAAAACATACATCTTATTAGGTCGTGAACTTTTAAATAATGCGTGTTCGAATCTTATATTCGTAAAACAAGTTTATTATCAAGAAAAAAAGAGTATCGAAGTGATTTAAAGTTAGTTGAATTATTAAATAACCTAAGTTAAACTTGAAAGTAAAATATTGATCAACTATAAATTAACAGAAAATAAAGATTATATTATATTTGCCTAGGGACACTCCATATCTTTGTATCCAACTACAAGATAACAGTTACTGACTTTTAAAGTTGTATCATTACTTATTAAGCACAGGTATTTTGTATTGAATGATCAATAATAAATTGTCTTCCATGAGATTAGAATTTTTATAACAAGTAATCTGCACGTTGTTCTTGTAGGTGAGCGGTTATGGAGTAGTCTTTATTAAGTGTTACTGTAGTTGACCAAGAAAATGTAACGTCTTCGAAAACACAAATAGAATTAAAATCAGAAAGCAGCAATAGTCTGAAAATATTAAAGTAACGTAAAAATACCTTATATTACCCTAGTTTATACTCTAGTAAATTTTTAGATGTAATGAATACATATTAATGTTATTTGTGCCCAATAAAAGATTTGTTTTCTTCTTTAGTACTGAACGTAAATCCTTTATTGCCACAGTCAGGGGAAATCAAAGAACTGAATCGTCGTATTGATGGTACTATAAAACCTCCCCTTCTTGTATTCCAATACATCTTATACTTTTGTCCTTCGTCGGTTATTTAACTGTTATAATTTTTTCAATTTATTTATTTAAACTTATATTGTGCCCAACATACAATGATATTAACTCTGTTAAATACATATGTATGTGTTATTCCTGTTAGAAATCATAAAATGTTTTAACATGATAAGAATATCAAAGATGAAAAAAAAAATTATTTACTTATTTCCATGAGTATTAAGTAATAAACTGTTGATGTATCAATTTTGTAATATTGTACATTCACATACTTGTTCTAGTTATTGTACAACAGAACAGAAGATACAACACAAACTATCAAGAATACCAGGATACTTGTACGTTTTATATTTTCAGTACAAAGGACGCTTAAAGACTGACAATTACAACAGAACTGATGTTGATTTAAGATGAATATGTTATTAAATTGAGACACAAAAACCAAGTAGCTTCCGCTATTTCAAAAAAATATACAGGAAACTTCTGCATCATTATAAAGTCAGTTTGGAAAAGTTGCAGATATGCATATCAAACAATGTTATGAATATTTAAAAATTCGTTGAATATTTAAGTCTTAACAGAATTGTAAATACTTGGCCGAGGCCGCTTTAAACATTTTCCAATGGCTAATGTATTCCGCACGCACAAATCCAATAAACACCATTTTACAATGAATTAAGCACACAAAGCTCAGCTTTGATTTAGTTTTTAATTTTCCATTTGTGGATCGTGTAATTAGTTAACAACGAATTAAGGCTCCACTCAAATAGATTAGTGGAAAACAGCACCGACAGTTGATTGGTGTTTAAATAGAATTTGGAGCTTGAAGTTGGGCGTTTAATGAACTCGCAAGACCAAATGACCAAATGAAAACTTTAAACACATGGCTTACGAAAAGTTGTGTTTGTGTGAACAATTTTAAAGAGCCTCGGATTAGAAAGTTTTGAGAACAAAGCTTTGATTCATTAAAACTACTAGTGAAAATGAAATATGTAATATCAAACGTGTAAATTTACGGTAGATGACAGGTATGTAAATACTACTAAATATATATGTGATGTAATGTAAAAAATAATAATTTATGTTGTATGTAAAATTATTTCTTTCTTTTAAAAAACAGATGATTATGGCAAACGCCGAAAGCTCCTGTAGTTTATATATCTAAGAAAATAAAGATATTAAGAGATGTGTTTTGATACATAAAAAGTATATATAACCAAAAAGGGAAACGTATTTTAAAATAAATGTGATAGAAACTGGAAGAACTCTGGCTGGAAACTCCCTATTTGTCCTCTTTCTTTCAGAATGACTTTACATCATTATTCCGCAGGAAATTTTATAACCGACCTGGTGGAAGACGCTCAGAGTTATAAATGACGTCATCGGCACTAGGCGGCCATTACGGAGCCAGATGGAGACGCTCGCCCATTATTTCTGTCTCCTCATCTCCGAAGCCATTTTGTTGGGGATGCAGGTAAAGGATTCTTTCCGATTCGATTTAGATAATGCTCATGAACTAAATGTGACTAGCCATGTAACTAACTAATTCAGATGATAATATACTTTCTTTCGTCGAAAGAAAGTTTTAAATCTATCTGGGACGTGACGTTTATTTAAGTAAATTTCCTTACTTACTGAAAATTCTGCAGTTTATTCCCAATTCCGAGGAAATTGTGATATCTAACAGGATTTTTTGCATGTTTTTACATTTATGCTCATTAAGATCCAATTTTAAGAATTTTAACCCCGCATATTACCAAATTTTATCAAGTAGGAGGAAAGTAAAATGTTTGGGTAACAAGAAGTGGTATGACACAGACATTGGTCTGTAATTTCAACTTTAAAATTTGGAAACGAGTTTATTGATCATTGAGAAATTATTTGATTTTAATGTTAGTGGTAATTATGGTTTAATTAAGATATAATATTTTCATGTCGGTATTTTCCGTACAGTATTATATATATATATATATATATATAGTGCCGGTGACGTCATATATATATAAAATTTACGTATAGTATTTACTCCTAATATATATGTATATATATATAGTGCCGGTGACGTCATATATATATAAAATTTACGTATGGTATTTACTCCTAAAAATAAACAAATGAACGTGTTCTATAACTGTGTAACTGTAGGTAGTAAGAATGAATGAACCCTGATATCGTCGGCATGTGCAAGTTTTAATGTGGAATGTAATACTATTATCAGCAAATGTTCATTATTATATTACCGAGATAATAAATCTTTCACCGCATTTAGCTACGTTTATCGTAATTGAGATATATCTGTGAATTTACTATTTTATAATAATGACAATAATTAGTGTGTAGAAGCCCACGAAATGAATTAAATTTAATTTTACGACTAATCGCAACATTAATTGACGATGATTCAGGAGTTAACGTAAACTATAAAAACGTCCAAGGTATTTAGAACAAACTCAATTGTATTGAAAGTGCATTTTTTTTAAAAAAAAATCATGTATAGCGCGTCTGCAAGAAAATACAATTCAGTACCCTGTAAAACATATTAATATTCATGTTATAATATAAATGTTTAGTACTCAGAACTAAGAATTCCGCAAAAAGAGACTTCCTGTTGGATGTGATTTTAGCTCAAAGGATTATATTTGAATAAATTTTAATTAACTTTTCAAGATTTTTGAAACAAAAGAAGCTAAAATGTTAAATTACTTTGCTGCCACGTTTGAAGGATTTTTTTTTCCTTTAAAGAGATTGAAGATTAAACAATTGGGTAGTGCAACGGAAGCTGCAGTACAACATTAATCCGTCATCGCCATAAAGAAACGTGGCCAGAAAGGCAATACAGTCATTTGAATGTTCAACTTAATAACTTATGAACTCGGTGGTACACAATAACAACAAATATTTAAGGTGAAATAGATAAAAAAAAATACAAATTTCAGAGTTAAATATATACATTTATCGACAAACGTCGTAATTGATCAATTCGGCTTCATTTTTTTGCAATTTCATTCGCTTAACATTCAAAAAATAAAATATATAAATTAAATAGTTCACAGTAACACCTTTAACTTTAAGGGCCCTAATAAATGGTGACCAACAGTCTCCAAAATAATACTTTTACTTTTCAATACTTCCAAGTAATTGCATTCCTTTTCGCATATATACATATATATATATATAAGTTAAATATGAATATATATATATATATATATATATATATATATATATATATATACATATATATAAATATATATCAACAATTTGTAATGTACATTTTATTTTAATTTTTTATTTTATATTCTTGTCGGCGTAATTATTGAGGCCAGAGCATTGTGTGGAGCAAGAATGCAGAGACTGTAAAGGTTGCTACGGAAAAGCGTATATAAGACGCTCGGAACTTTTGTGGAAACAGCAGTGTGTTTTGGGAGCCTGGGCAGAGTGTTTGGAGGGCCTGACGATTGTAATCATGGCGAGAGTGTTTGGGAGAGTCCTGACCAGTGTGGTTACGGCAGTCTGTCGTGGAGGACCGGCCAGTGGTGGTCGCATGTATTAAAGGAAACAGTAAAGTGTTGAGTTTGACAATACGTACGACAGTAATGATCGTGAACTGTTAGAGAGGCTCAGGAATTTTGGTGAAGTGAAACGATAAAGCAATCAGTGCTATGCCGTGTAAATAAAATATTGTTCTTAGAAATTAAAATTACCACGAGTACCGGTACCAGAGCAGCTCCGAATAAAAATGGTATGTCGAAACCTGATTTTGTAAACCTATACGTAAATAATTTGTGTCAGATTTCTCTAGATTTATCTGATATCTCGAGGTTTTTTTGTTGTTAGATTCATTTAATAAAATTTTGTTATTGTAGATTAAATTTGTATTTTCTTTTCTAACTTTGAAGACAATTGCAAATCACTAACTTTATTAGAGACCCTGAAGTTTTAATTCTCAATAAAGTTAAAGTGCTTATTAAAAACATAAAATGTACAAAATTCAATGTAAGTCGAAATTGTAATTAAATAATTTTTTTTTACCTCTTTAAAATAGTTCTGGTTTAATTTCAAGGTAAAATCCTGATAACTTTCTTCCTTTGTTTCATTTAAACTGAATACTACATAATTTTTCTCTCTAACGTGGTGGCTTTATTTTTCTTAGTTTATTTTGTATATTGCATGATTTGTCTCTCCATCGGGAGGCTTGTAACATTAATATTATATATATATATATTTCTGGAAATAGTAATAAGTGTGTTATGGTGGCTATAGTGCCCATTTTGGGCGAGCTGAAGCAGTGGGATACTAAGACACGGTAGCTAATGAATATTCATGGGCAGGTATTCTACTCTCCTAATATTCAAATACGCAGGAACTTATAGCCTACCTCAGTTCGTGGAAAACCAGTCCAGTCGTTTGCTATGAATTCATACAATAATTTTAAATTTTTGTCACATAACCACTTAAACCAAGATTTCAGGAAAGGGCTTTAGGGACTTAAGATTGTATTCTAACCAGTTTCTCATAAAGTTACAAATAAGCATAAGATTTTAAGAAAATGGTATTAATTTTTTACAAATACCCTTTAATTTATTTACACTAATATTTTGTTTGATCTGAAGAATAAAATACAAATGACTGCAATTTCACTTGAATTTTAAATTCAAAGGAATAAAAGCCGACCTCCTGTGTTGTAAGGGTCAGCGTGACTATCTCACTTCACAGAGTTTCCGGGTTCGAATTCCGGTGAGGACATGGATGTTTGAATGCGAGAAGAACTCGCGGAAAATAAATCCCCCGACTAGAAAAAATGATTTCTAATACTGAGTCGCTAATAACCAGAGCTGTTGCTGCGACCTATTGTTAAAGAACTAATAATCTTGTTCATATTTTCCCACAATAGATGCATTTTAAAGTCGAATATAGGTTACAAATACCATACTCAGTCCGCGCACATTTTATGAATCACAAAAGTTGAAGTTCGTGTTTTAAACGTCCATAAAGCTTTATGTTGTTGAAGGTGTGGAGCATCAGACGGGAAAATGTCGTAAACCCGAGATTCTTGGTCTCTTCCTACAATAAAGACATATTGGATAGACGAAGGCAACGACGAAAATGAAGACACCGGCAGTGCTCTGAAGGCTGCTAGACATCGTTGGCCTATATTGATCGGAGAAGGTAATGACAATTCTGTACTTAATTTAGCTTGTATATCAAGGGTAAGAAACCTTGAAACTGCTCTATATTATTCTGTGTGTTTGATGTCCTTGAACAGACAATGTTGCCATTGCAGTATTGTCTGACAAAGCACCACGAAAATATTATGCATGTCAAAATATTATAAACGTTTAATTTACTAAAAATATAAATTACTTCCAATATTTTGTCGCTATTTATTAAAGGACAGGCAAATAAACATGTTAAAAGAAATTTTAGACTACTGTCTACATTTGCCTCATTAATATCGTTTATTGTTACATCATATTAAAAATATGATTATTTTAGAATAATACTGACTATTAATTGACGGTAGATCATCCGAGCCTAAACGTTTTATTTTTATTTTTTACTAGCTGTGTACTCGACGTTGCCCTCACACTTATTTATATAAACCCGAAAAAATGTTTAATTCTATAATAATCTTTAGTCGAGAAGTGATTTAACCTGAATCTTACTGTTTCTAGTTCCGTACATACTTTCGACCGATAGTGCATTAATTGAACAGCGATAAAATACATTGAATTTTGCATCAATCCCCACAAACATACCTTCAATTTCTTTACGAATAGAATACTTAAATATACTCCGTGAGTATTGCAGGATGTAATTGTCCCTCAGACTTCAGAGATTACGAAAGAATAAATTGATGAAATTGTTAGCGAGATTCATTATGCAAACACATATTCTTAATATTGGAGTAATTAATATGGCACGAAAATTAACTTACATTATCCCAAAGGATCGTAAAGAATTTCGTATTGATTTTTACTATCATTCGATGGAGTATTGCTGGATAAAATTATACTTTTTATGCAAAGAAAATATTTCTCCTTTATTTCATTACGGAAAAAGGAACTATTTCCTTTGTTCGTCGCGTAGTAACATCTCTCTCTCTCTCTCTCTCTCTCTCTCGCGTGACGTCATGGTATAATGATGCCCAGTAATTTAACACTTTAGGATCACGTTTTTTAATTATAATTCTTTTCAAATTTAATCTAGGGGTTTCTCACTCCCACCGTACCGGTTCTCGTGTTTTCAACAGTATCTGTACCAATTTTTGTTACAATCTGTTCACGCGTTTAAATTTGTATAGAAATTAATGTAAATAGCTACATACATCCTTTTTTATTATATAGATTTTTAGAGTAACAGGCTACGTGAGGGTAATCGACATTGTGGCAACTTCCCTTAATAGTATAGGAAGGGATTTGAAACTGGGAATGCGAAAGGGTAGAGGAAGGTAGCCAAAGGCTAACTAGGGTGTGCGAGCTGTAGTTTAAGGATCCTACCCGGAATTTGCCTGATACTGATGCAGGACAAACCCCAGAAAACCTGCATCAGGTAGGTCGGGCATTGGGTACTTGTCCCACACCCTTCCGATGGTGGGAGAGGGAGTTTGCTGTAGGGACGCAGCATTCCCTTCTCCGTACCTCGACCAGTTTACGAGGCAGCTGACCGACTGTTCCAATGGGAACAGGAACTCTGCGAGCCCGGAACATACACTTCTCAAAACAGGCCGAGGGAACCTTAGTTCAAAAACGGAGAGAGGAAAAATCATTCCCAAAGGTGGCGGTCTCCGTCTCTCCAGAATGATTCACCTACGAGAAAACCTCGCAGGCTGTCTATTTTGTGTGAGATGTTACGAATCATATTTAAACAATCGAATATGAGAAATATTTCATAAGAAACAGTTGAGGACGGGACGGGGGACGGAGCAGGTCATACTTCATTATAATAAAAAATTGTCAACCAACGATGTATAAAAAAGTATAATGTACAGGATGATAGAAAAAAAGAATGTGTACGTAGCGTATTTAAATATATTTGCAATGGTGATATTGTAATCGCTCTTGCTCTCTCCATTCATCTCTCCGGCACTGCATACGCAGAATTAATTTCTCTCAATAACTTATAAAATTTATATTATGCGAACCAACAAGGCGGCTGATAAACGACTTGCCGGACTCGTTAGGACTTGTGTCGAGCATGACACTGAAGTTTCGTCTCTCAGGAATTCTTGCTTTGATCAGCTGTTGGGAGATTAATTGTTAAAGACAATACGTTGGCATTTAAAAATAATATAATTCAGATACACTTTTGTAATACCGGCTCATCCACAAGACTGCTCAAACGTTGCTACAGGATTTGCGATCCGCAATCATTCTAGTTAAATTTAAGTCTAAGCAAATTGAATTCAAAGCTACAGAATGTAATTTAAAATATTTGTCCGACTTTGACTTTCAACTTCAGCACGTCCCTGAATAGTCATTAGAACGCAAAATGCCACACTTCTCTCTCTACTTAGTTTGTATTTTATATTATGGTCATTGAAGCCCAATAGTAGTTAGTCAATTAAAATTAGGTAAGGCACACTTTCAGGAAAACTGAGAATAAATCGACTTTATGTTTAAACTTTTAATTATTCGTGCTTAGCGGAATTAAAATATTGTAAGTCAATTCCAGATTATAGAGACGAAGACAGCCTTTTTAAAAACTAGTTAAAAACGACAAGATAGTTATTAAAATTAGCAGTACTAGCCTCACAGTTTTCATCCTTGGTGTAAACCAATTTTGTTTCTGAACCTGTAACCATTCCTCTTGGAAAATAGTAAGTCTGGATTGTTCATTAATATCGCAAACGAGAGGCTAATATCGCCGTATTCTGCGTCGATCTGAACAAAGGCGATTAATCGCTAGTGATTTGGTGTCTAACGTAGAACAGTATTCCTCCCTCTCTACAGCTCGCTGTGAGCCATCAATCACTCGGGGGTAAGCGATCAATCATTAACGCGTCGGTCCTAGGCGCATACTGTGTCACACGTGTTTATAAGCTTTAAGCAGCCACGCGTATTCCATCTTCTTAGTCACTTTTTATTTTCGCTTCACTTCTTCAGTTATATTTCCTCAAAAATAATTTCGAATTTCAAAACAGAAAACAAGACGCTCAAAAATTTTATAGTTTCTCTCAGTGGAAGAGAAAGATTGATAATTTTTACCGTTGCTTGAGAAGACATAAGGCTGAAAGTACGAGGATTCCTGACTCAGAGGTGCTTAAAATTGAAAGAGAAGAGAAAATATTTGCGTTATGTCGAAAGCGAAGGTATGATAAAAATAAAAGAAATATAAGAAAGTGGTAGCAAAAGAAAATAATTTTGTTTCAAACGCTGGACTAAGATTGGAGGTTATTTTTATGTTGACTGTATTCAGCTGATAATAAGAAAGTGAAACATAAACCAAAGGGTTTATGGAAAACAAGGAATCAGGAGGAGAGTTTGGAAAGTTTCGCCGAGTAAAAACAAATTTAAATGTATCTAGTGTATATAATAAAAAAGGAAGTATGTAACTATTTACGTTAATTTTTATACAAATTTAAACGCGTGGTCGGAATGCAACAAAAATGTGTACACATATGCTTCAAAACAAGAGAACCGGTACTGTGGGGTTCAGAAACCCCTATTATAAATTTGAAAAGAAATATAATAAAGAAACGTGATAATTTTATGTTAAATTACTGCGCGGCAAGAGACCATGACGTCACGCGAGGGAGAGACGTTACTACTCCACAAACAAAGGAAATAGTTCCCTTTTCTGTAAGGAAATAAAACAGAAATATTTTCATTGAATTAAAAGTATAATTTTATCCAGCAATACTTCATCGAATGATAATAAAATTAATACGAAATACGTTACGATCCTTAAAATGTATGTTAATTTTCGTGCCATATTAAGTGCCTGCAATATGGTCTTTACATTGTGAATGTAGATAAAAATTTCATACATTGAATCTTTCGTAATGGCTAATGACTGAGGGACAATTATATCCTGCAATACTCAAGGACTATATTTAAGTATTCTATTCGTAAATAAATTGTTTGTTGGGATTGATGCAATAAAATTCAATGTATTTTACATCTGTTCAATTAATGCACTATTGGTCTAAAGCATGTAAGGAACTAGGAACAGTTAGATTTAGGTTAAATCTTATCTTGACTAAAAATTAATATAGAATTAAATACTTTTCCAGGTTAATACAAATAAGTAAACGGGCACCCAGCTTAAAAAATGTTAGTTATAAATAAAAAAAATATACTAAAACCTCAGGATTAGAAAAAAACCTTAATAAAAGGTTTTGGTGTTAAAAAGGCATATAATATAGTTCCTGGAGTATGTAATACATAGAATATTTACGTAGATATAAATATTTGAAAATGATTCAGTTATCCGAAAATGCACTAAGAAGAAACCCACGATATATGCAAACATGAACATGCTCGAATTCCGTTTATCGCAGTTTTATTCCAATTTTAATATTCTCACAGTAATTTGCGGGATATGTTGAGTCGCCCGTGTTATGTTATTTGAAGCAGGCGAAATGTGTTCGAGGTAAATGTGTTCATTGTTATAAATGTATGGTTAAAATGTTTAAGAAATATAAGGAAGACTGTTCCACAAATATGCTATTTCACAACAGAAGAAGAAGTGGCCACATAATAACTGAATACGCAATAATAACTGAACACATTCACTACTCAGGATGGTTGTTACAAGTCATTGACACGCAAGAATAATTCCTGTAAAATCAATTAACAATGTCATAGGCTCATTAACTTTCTTTTCAAAACGCAATCCAGATTATAATTATTTATGGCACAAATTATTGATGAGCACGTTGTGCGAACCAGAATCAGTATTAGTTGTCTAACATCAAGTGACAGCAAAGATAAACAAATTAGAATATGAACTTTCTGATACTTAAAAGCAGCAACGCTGCTTGAAACAAATTTCTCCAATATATAGTACAGTAGCGAATGACAAACCTGAAACAGCTTTCCAATTACTTTGTCCATTTTTTTTAACAGCGCGAAACTCCTTCCTAGCTAATGACTAATTCTGCAATTCGTTACTGTAGGAATTCCGGCGTAATGAGGAATACATTAGTCTCGGGACGGGCCGAGCATTAACACACCCAGTGAAATACATTAACGGCTGCGTTCCTTTCTCGCCCTGGCTTGTCTTTTAAATTGACCGCTGAGTTGGTTCAACGTAAACACACGCGTATCGACAGCCGATAGCTCTCTTTCCCTGACACTTAAATCGCTCTAATGAAAAAGTTCAGCGAGTTATCGGCTAAAAGAAAACTTATTTCTTCGATAAATACCCGGGAGACACGTGCCGGTTGGAGGAAACAAAAAAAGAAAATATTGTATTGAAATAACTGAAAACACTAAAAAATTCACTTCAAAGTTTCAAGCAAGTGGTAAAATTTTTTACTGTAGAATGAAAAGTGTTAAGCGATATTCTACGTCTTAATTTTTCAGATTTGTAAGAAAATATATTTTATCTTCGGATCATATACATTACGATATAGAAATATGAATTATTTAAAAATTGATCTTAAAATGGAAGAACAATAATTTTAACATTGTATGCTCTTTGTCACAAAAACTGAGCGCTTCTTCCAGAACAAATATATTTGTTTATTGTACTACGATTGGCTACGATAGAAAATAGTCGTTTCTAAATTTCTTTGGTCACTAAATGCAACTCATTTGTTAACCTTATAAATTGTCTATAATAATTTTTTGTACTTACTCCATAAATTTAATGTGCCCCTGAACAACTTTAAACGCACTTGTGTCTTATTATTAGCTAGCTGCGTGCCCGGGCGTTGATCCGCTTGTCATAATTAAACTCAGCGACATCCATAACCCTGGATTGGACACCAAACTTTGTTGTTTTCGCGTTTTGTGGAACGCCCCTCTAGCCCCACTTATGCTGAAAGAGATTGAAATTATACAAGAAAAAACATCGGGAGAAACACTTTCATTGAAACCAAAAACATTTATTTCGACGAAAATATTGGCTGTTTCAGAATGTTTTAAAATTTCTACCCCGTTCAACCTCGCTTTTAAAGATGGTAGCCGTGTTTACCTTTTCTCCATACACCCTGCAGTGCTTTTCTGTTCGAAAGTAACACGTCTGCAAAATTTGGTAAAATTTTCTCCAGGGGTGTAGATTTGTATGCGGAACATACATACAACACATACACACAAACAAACAATCACTTTGTTTATTAGAAGAATATTTGACATACATAGTCGTCGAATATAATTAATATTTTGTTCTTCTTTGCTCTATACTTTAATTTAGCAACATAACATTAAAATACTACAAACGTCCAGCTGGCACACAGTCAGAAAATAAATTACGAAGAAGAGTCAGGGCTATAACGAACAGGGGAATAGATAATTCAATCTTTGTTACCTCAGAATATGTAAAAATATAAATTCCACACTGTATGGTTGCTGGACGTTTGCAGTATTTAAGTGTTGGATTGCTAAATTAAAGTATAGAGCAAAGAAGAATAAAATATAAATTGTATTCGACGACTCAAATCTTCTTCTAATATATAAAGTGACTGTTTGCGTGTATATGTTCCGCATACAAATCGACACCCTTAGAGAAAATTTGACCAAATTTTGTACACGTGTTCTTTACGAACTGGAAACAAATACTGTGGGGGTAAGATACGACTGCCAACCCCCATTTGCGGGAGTGGAAATTTCAAGCATGCTAAAACGGCCGATACTTGCGTCAATGAGATTGACAGTGTTACTCCGATGTTGTTTCTAACCCTTTATGTATTGAATGGAAACACTCTTTGGGGCGGGGTGTGAACTGCGTTATTCAAAGATAACGCAAAAACAAACGAGATGTGAGACATATCCGGGGTTGTGGATGTCACTGAGTTTAATTATGACATGAAAATTGTCGTTTAACCCCAAAGAACGGGTTTGCACGGGGGTGGAAATTTTCAAAAATGTTAAAACGGTCGATATGTTTGTAGAAAAAATATTTCGTGTCAATTGGGTTAGATAGCGTTTTCCAAAAATTTTTGTGTATAAGTCTAACAACTTTCGACATGGGAGAGGAGTAACTTTTTGAATGGGGTTGAGGGACGTTACATAAAAATGACGCAAAAAGCAACCGAGATTAGAGTCGAATCCGGGATTATGGGTGTCGCTAAGTTGAATTATGACAAACCCGGTAACACCGGGCATCAAGCTACTAGAAATATATATCTATTTAAACATAAATATTATAAATTCCCAATTTTGTTGCCTTGTGCTTGATCTAAGTGCAGCACAATGAACTTACAGCTGCCAGTTTTCTTTACCATATTTTCGGTGATGATCCCTCGTGTTCGTTACCACGTATAGAAATCACGATATTGAAAAGGTCTTAGTATTAGATGAAGGGCTCTGTATACAAAATAGAGTCTTATAAGTTTACGGCGCGAATATATGAAAAACCTCTAAATTTAGTTAAATTTTGGCGGTTTTGCACATTTCGATGTAAGGTTGGTGTTAATTTATAAAGAAAACGAAATTGGTTACGGTAAGTACTAATTTTTATCTGGTCTGGTTAATGGTTGTACCGACCAAACTCTTAATTCTTATCTAAGCCGAATTTCTCTCAATAAATTGTAAGAACTACAATCCAGCCACAGTAACTCATTTATTTTTAAAAGCGCTTTATATTTGCACAGCCTAGTAAAACTGGATGAAATGCATAAAAATAGTGAATATACCAAGGAAACAGTGTGTGCTCATAACATGCTGTATTTATTGCCCTGTTCAAGCAAAAAGAAAGTGAGAATTTCCGCAGGCGCCCGGAATTGGGCCCCGCCTCACCTGCCCGAGAGAAAATGACGCAATTAATGCAAATTTTGTACAATAAAGGTGATAAAGCTGCTGAATTATAATGTGCATAGCGAAGCAGATATCCGCGGTCGTACCAGTCACCTGCGCTCACAGCGACCCCAAGCACGCGATCGCTAGACTGTCAGCTAATTCCATTCCGTGACGCAAAAGCTCTTATCTGGAGTCCGTTAACGGATTTAATCGAAACGGCATTTACTACTAACACACAAAGGGCATAAAGTTGCGCTCAAGCCAACCAATATAACTTTAAGAGCTTGCTTGAGAACCTTCTCTCCATGTAACAACCAAACATCATCGGCAACGGACTACGGAAGAAAAATATTTTCTCTGAGAATTTTACAGTGAATACGTTCCATTTATAATGTTAAATTTTAAACGAAACTTTATAATTCAATTATAATTTAAATTTTATAATAAGTATAAGAATATAAAAGTTCAAAGACCACAAGCTAAGAAACCGATTGAATACTCTACACTGGTACGAATCATGCTGTGTACTCAGACTTCCACTAGGATGTCTTAAGAGCTGAATTATGTCTGTACATGGCTTATAGTCAAAATATTTCAGTTTATCTGTATGTGTATGTGTGAAACAAATTTGTTCGAATCTAACAAGAAAACAGTTGGACCGATTTAGAATAAATATTTTTCGTACTTATATAGACGTAAGATGATTCGAAGTGCCTAACTGCTTCTGGATGACTATGAATCATGCTTATCCCAGGCTGTATGGTAAAAGTTTAGCAATTTTAACTTACCCTACATTTAGATTCTAGAAATATTGAAGTTCATAAGACTTAAAATTACGAGGGTTGATCAATAAGTAGGGTAAATATGTTTGAAAGAATGGGAAATTTTTCACTTAGGCACCATTGTTGGTGAACATGATCATTTCAAATATTCCTAAAAGTTTTAAACATATTTCAGTCATACTATAATGTTGGCAGTGTCTGTAGTGTCAGATGTGTAGTCGGGCGGAGAGAATGGAAAAAAAACACGAATTTCGCGCTGACATTAAACACTTTGATTTCGAGGGTTGGACAGCTGCACAAATCAAAACTGATTTGGATGAAGTTCATGCGAATTCTTCTCCGGTATTGAAGTACTATTATGGTGCGCCTTTCGTTTTCAATTTGTATACCAAGTATTTTTATAACATTTGTCTAAATTACTGCCTGGAAACGTGGCTTGCCGGGGTCGAGCAGCAGAGAGAAGACAATGGTGGGGCGGATTGGGAAAACAAGGCCATGGTCGGCCAAGAAAGGGGTAGACGACCGGGAAGGTATGGCTCTAAATAGATTGAAGTGGGTCACGTGTAGACAAGGACCAACCAGAAGATAGGGATTTTTGAGGACGGAGAGAGATCAGTCGGGGAACACAGAAGAGATCGATCTGGACCTTCAGTGAGAGCAGTCGAGGAACACGTGGAGATCACTCTGGGCCATCAGAGAGAGTTGATCCTGGACAATTTTGGTGTACACGTGGGGGCCCGGTCGTCTGCTGCTTCTGCAGAGAGATTCGCCAACGGGAGTTGACCCTGTCCGAGCTGCAGACCTGGTAAGTCGCATGCCATGCTTCCAGGTATCGCGTCGGTTTTCCACAGACATTAACCACGGTTAATCCTGAGAAAGGGGGGTTCATGCATCCCTGGCAAGGCTGGAGAGCTTTCGTCGTTGAGAAGGTGTGGGCGATTATATAAATCCTGATAAAATATATATATATATTTTTAGGGTAACAGGCTACATGAGTGTAATCCACTTGGTGGCAACTCACCTTTAATAGCATATGAAGGGATCTGAAGGGGGGATGCGGAAGGGTAGAGGAAGGTACCCAAGGGTTAACTAGGGCCCCCGGGCTATAGTTTAAGGATCATACCCGGCATTCGGCTAAAGGAAATCAAGGCAAACCCTAGGAAAACCTGCTTCAGATAGGTCGGTCATTGGGTACTTGTACCACGCCCTTCCGATAGCGGAAGAGGAGTTTGCTGTGGAGACGCAGCATTCTCTTCTCCGTGCGTCGACCAGTATAGGAGGCGGCTGGCCAACAATTAAAATGGGAATAGCGAACAACTCTTACCGTATGCCCAAGTCTGTGCCCCGGAATATACACCTCTCAGAACAGGCCGAGGTGCCTCGGTTTGTGGGAACCTTAATTTTTTTATTAATTAAATAGCGTATTTTCTTTGGCGAGAGAATAATTTTTTGCAGGTCGCGCCCAACAAACCTTGTATTATTAGTAAAATTGACATTTGAGCCTAAATTTAAAATAAGCCCACCACACTATTACTTCTGGATTATTGACCTCTAAACGAGGTCGCAGAAGCATAGAAGGTGAAACTCCCTCCGGCCGCCCAATTGAGGTCACAACTCAGGAAAACATCGAAAAAGTTCACAATATCGTAATGGAAGATCTCAGACTAAGAGTGCGTAACGTAGGCTTTTCAACTTAGCGAATGCAGTTAATCCTCCAGGGAAAACTGTCCATGATAAAGCTTTGAGCGCGTAGGTAGCCGCGGCTGTTGACACGGGGCAAAAACGTATTCGGACAAACATTTCAATGCAGAATCTAGCAAAGCTGAGGCGTAACCCGCAAAATATTTTTCGACTTCGTAACCGTCCATGAAACTTGGATCCATCACTACACTACGGAGACTAAAAAACAATCAAAACAATGGATGAAAACTGGTGAAAATGCACCGAAAAAGACCGTCTTGTCGGCTGGGAAGGTGATGACAATTGTCATTTGGGATACTCAGGGTATAATATTCATAACTTTATTGGAAAAGCGCACAACTATTACTGGGCTCTATTATGCTGCTCTGTTGGATCGTTTGAAATGGGTTCTAATGGAGAAACGACCAAGATAGGCGCTCACGAAAGATTGTTTCACCAGGACAATGCACCAGCGCATACAGGAGCGAAAGTGTGCTAGGTGGTATTCAAATTGGTTTCTCATCCTCTATATTCACCAGACCTAGCACCAAGTGACTTCTTTCTTCCCGAACTTGAAAAATCGACTTGATTTGAACCAGACAAATTTAATGTTCAGTGATTATAGAAAATTGTAATCATTAAAGTAGTTAAATTTCTAGTCTTAATACTTTTATGTGCTGTATCGTAGGCCAC
The DNA here is from genome assembly GCA_037074705.1 of Zhengitettix transpicula. Lineage (NCBI taxonomy): Eukaryota > Metazoa > Arthropoda > Insecta > Orthoptera > Tetrigidae > Zhengitettix > Zhengitettix transpicula. The sequence goes on along the minus strand of CM073592.1, from coordinate 115,281,491 downwards.
GGCCCGAAAGTAAACTTAAAATGTAACTGTAGGAAGGACGGAAGAAAAGAGTTCGAATATCTATGAAGTTTTTGTGTATTAGAAACACAGTTCATTCTGCAGCTTTGTTGCGTAATTATTTATGTTCTCATGGGAACAATAAAATTGTCTGTGAGCCACCGAATTAAACGAAAAAAGTTATTATAACATAAATTTGTATTCCCTGAAGTTTTAATTATGCGGATCACAGATTTAATTAATAGAAGCTGCTTAACCTAGATAAAAATTAATTTTCAATATCTAAAATTTAAAACTTTTACGTTTGTCCTATTTTTCAAAGAAACTAGGAAATCAGAATTAAACTGTCATATAGTTTTGTCAAACATAATTGGAAAAATTTAATTTAAGTATCAGTGAGAGAGTAATCATATTAGATTTTTTCTCAAATTATATGTTGCTAACAGATTTTCGTGTAAAATTTTATTATACTATTATTATTTTGCGAATGGCAGGCAACAGGAGGAAAATCCACTTGGGACAAACTTACCTTTAATGGCATAGGAAGGGATTTGAAAGGGAGGATGCGGAAGGGTACATGTAAACAAGGGCCCCCAGGCTGTAGTTTAAGGACCACTTTCAGCATTTGCCTAAACGTGGTGCAGAACAAACCCTAGAAAACCTGCATGTGTTAGATCGGGCATTGGTACATGTCCTCCGCCCTTCCGATATATGGACTGTTTTTTTTAAAGTAACAGGCTACATGAGAGTAATCCACGTGGCAACTCCCCTTTAATAGTATAGGAAGGGATTTGAAAGGGGGGATGCGGAAGGCTACAGCAAGGTAGACAAGGGTTAACTAGAGCCCCCGGGCTATAGTAGAAGGATCCTACCCGGCATTCGCCTGAAACTCGTGTCTTGACCAGTTTAGAAGGAAGCTGGCCGACTGTTCCAATGGGAACAGCAATAATTCTTACCGTAAGCCCAAGGTCTGTGACTCCGGAACACACACCTCTCAAGACAGGCCGAGGTGCCTCGGTTTATGGCAACCTTAGGTCAAAAACGGAGAGAGGAAAAGGTATCGCCAACGGTTGCCCTCTCCGTCCCTCCAGTATGTTTCACCTGCGAGAAGGTTTTTCTGGGTTACAGGCCACATGGTGGCAACACCCCTTTAATAGCATAGGAAGCGATTTGATAGGGGGGATGCGGAAGGGTAGAGGAAGGTAGCTAAGAGTTAACTAGGGCCCCCGGGCTATAGTTTGAGGATCCTACCCGGCATTCGCCTCAAAGTAATGCAGGGAAAACCCTAGAAAAACCTGCATCTAGTAGATCGGGCATTTGGTACTTGTCCCACGCCCTTCCGATGGCGGGAGAAGAGTTTGCTGTGGGAACGCAGCATTCTGTTCTCAGTACCTCGACCAGTTTAGGAGGCAGCTGGCCGACTGTTCCAATGGGAACAGAGAACAACCCTTAACGTATGCCCAAGGTCTGTGACCCCGGAACAAACACCTCTCAGAACAGGCCGAGGTGCCTCGGCTTGTGGGAACCTTAGTTCAAAAACAGAGAGAGGAAAAGGCATCCCCAAAGGTAGCCCCTTCCTGTCTCTCGTACAAGGTTCTGCCTGCGAGAGAACATCCCTCTGGGTAGCCAAGGGGTTTGAATAAGAATATATATATAGATATAAAGAGTTAAGTGTGTATGAGAGAGGAGCATGTATTTTCACTTAGGACCTGTGGTGCGATTTTTGAAGAACTCAAAAGCATGAACCGTGCATGTTGTTCCCCTTCACGTCATTCAGTTCGTTGTTACCCTCTTAGTTTCTCATATTAGAGTCATTACTTTTATGATATCCCACAGTTTGTAGCAAATCTGAAATTCAAATGCATTTTGCTCACCAATGTTATTTCAAAGAGACCTACAATTCCTTTCAGTACTACCGAGTTCAAAAGAAAACGCCCTATCGACCTCATCATCTCCACCCTATCTTCACACCCGCAGACCCCACCTACGAATTCCATCCAACCTATCAAATTCAACGTCACCAGTGAACCCTCATAGCACAACAATGTATGCCCCGAGGACACACAAATTAAGATACTAGAAGAAAAATTTTGCAAAATTTAGGTTAATTAACCGAATTACCCTCCTACCATGTACATTATGTACATAATCAAAATCTGTATATACAATAACTATATTTAACCAACAAATAATCTTATGATAATAGTTTTGTCAAATAAATTTAAAAAATCTACCGAGTAGTCTTGTTGATAAACATTTATATTGATATCGATCTATTGTTCATCTAAATCTTTTACAATAATATGGATAATAATGATGTAATGAAAATTACAGGCTAATCGTACAAATGTCATCTTTTTTTTTTTTAGGTAACAGGCTACATTCGGGTAATGCACATGGTGCATAGGAAGGGATTTCAAAGGTGGGATGCGGAAGGGTAGAGGAAGTTAGCCAAGGTTTAACTAGGACCCCCGGGCTATAATTTAAGGATCCTACCCGGCATTCGCCTAAAAGTAATGCAGGACAAACCCTAGAAAAACTTGCATTAGGTAGGTCGGGCAAAGTAGTAGTTTCTTATCTAAGTATGTCAACAAACAAGGTTTAACTTCAGTTAAGAAAACTATATTTGAATAATAAATTCCCCATTTAAAATAAATGTATTTAATTGTTTCCAGTGATTCGTAGGTTGATTATCTGGATTTATCATTAAAGTAAACATGGCTTACTTACGACTAGAAGTCAACTGATTGAGATTGGCACAAATCGGCTTACCTGTAACAAAGATAATTGGGTTTAAATTTACATTAAAAAGTTAAAAATGTATATTATTATAAAATAATGATACTTTGAGTAAATAAAATAGCCAAAATTACATTTTAATTTAACTAATAAGTGCTACGAGTAGATTTATGTATCAAATTATAATGAATGTAAGCATTCCCGGTGTAAATTATTAATAATTTAAGCATGAATAATTTATTAATATCAAAATATAATTTTAATAGTGTCTTCTATTTAACTGAAACTATACATAACTAACGAAATAATGGTAATGCGTACCATATTTTTTCAAAACAATTCGTTTCCTGTAAAACTTTTGTGTTTCTTTAAAACCCTGAAGGCGAGCCAGTTCCAGCTTATATAATCCTGTATGAAACGATATATAATATAGTGTAAAACTAACTACATTTCGATAAATGGTCCTATATGAAGACGTATGTGCCAAAAAAAAATACTCATACCAAAGGGAAAATTATTCATAATAGAAGTTGTAAGTTAACAAAAACATCAAGTGATAAAAAAAATATCACATTAATTATCATATCAGACAATCCAGTATAAATTAATATTATAAAAGTTTCAGTTGTAGATAATGATTTAGTACTAATATCAATGGTTGGAAACTGCTTTGAATCTGTCACACTTTGAACATCGAAGAAAAACATCTGCAATAAACGTATATATAAACGACAGTGATCAAAACAGTTGTAATTAAAAAGCTGATTAAAAAAGTTCTCTTGGTAACGGAAAAGCGTATTCGGACGTTTCTCCCCACTTCATTATTGACGTGTGCTATTTACAAAATTGATTCGACTGAATTTTTATGCACTTCAATGTCGACATGATAACTTTTTATAATTATAATTATACACACAAGTAACGTATTTATCAAACAAATATTGTATAAAGTTTACGAATAATTATATGGAATGCATAAATTCATCATGAAAACGTAAACTCATGTAGTAAGTTAAGGCTGAATACATGTAAACTGTATTTATTTATCCAAAGAGGAAATGTTAAATGAATTTTTTCTATTACAGAAAATAAGTTTTTCAAATTAAATACATGTAATTATGTCTAAAATATGCATGACAGAACTCATTACACGATTGAGAACTTTGTTGAGATAGAAAGCACTGAATGAAGAAAGTTAATTTCGCTTTTTACCTCTGAAAGAAATAATTCGTAAAACGATTTGGTTTCGGACAAAGCAATTTTAGCTTAAAGATATGAAATGAAACTTCGCTGTGTTTAAAGAAGAGAATTCTCAAATCTCCAGTGAGATGTCGAGCAAGTTTAAAATGTTTTGTAAAAATATGAAAAAAAAACAGCATTTGAAGCAAATAGATCTGTAGAGCCTGGTAGTGATTTAGATGTGTGGGCGAGCAGCAATAATGGTAACCGAATTTAAAATGTGTATGGAAGTTTCATTTATTTGAAAATTTTGGTGACGACTGTAGCGTGTGGTTTAATCCCGCGAGAGAGTTATCTGGTCGAGTTGCATTATTTCAATATTTTTGTGAGTTTTACAGCAAAAATCCGTTGGTTTATAAACGAAATAACGGAATGCAAGCGCTATAAAAGCTGTTTAATGTGCACAATTTTATGCAAAAAAGTTGCGTAAATCTCAGTAAAAAGGATATTTTTTAAAAGCAATATAAATGATTTTAGTAGTTAAAAATATGCAGTTTTATTTAAGTAGATAAATAATTTTAGTACCATATTGTAAAAAGTTTAAACACCCTCATGGTTTTTTGTATTTTCGTCTGTAAATAATATTTCTAGAATTAAGCACACCAGTTGTTATGATAATTATATTGAGACGGGGATTTAGCAAGGGAATGCTTCAACAAGTATGGAGCGGCTTCTGTTATAAGCCCAGGCCTAGTTTTTGTCCTGAGATTCACAGGTCAGGTCAATACTGACCGATCGAAGAGTCCTGCTCCAAAGAACGGTTCCGTACAGATCATATTTAAATGGACTTTTTATTAGATATATTTTCGAAACCCTTGAGCTTGGGGTTGGCAGACTGGGAAGTGAGGATAACGCGTCCAGTTTTAAATAATTTCTTATGATTATGGGCGGATATAATACGATCGTACGGGGACCAGGAACCAAGCACTGGCTCGAGACTTGAGCGGGTCATGAAACTGCGAGCAGTTGAATACACCAGAATACCTGTGAAAATTCCCCGTCTTGTATGATAACTGATGATTCGGTGCATAATAATAATAATAATAAAATCTGTCTTATACCCAGATGACACTAGTTTCTTAATTACGAACATTGATTTAAATAATCTCAATGCGTAGATAGAGATTGCATCTAGAAACCTAAATACTTGGTTCGCCGCCAATAAATTAACACTCAATGTACAGAAAACTAAGTTAGTTCGTTTTACAACCGAAACTAACAACATCGTAACTAATAAGTTCTCCGATCATGTGAGTTTCCTCCGCTTGCAGGTCGACAGTAAATTAAAATGGAACTTGCACATTGATCGCCTTGTGCGCAAACTTTGTTCTGTTTGTTACTCATTGAGACTATTGATGCAACAAGTTGATACCAAAACTGCTTCACTAGTCTATTTTGCCTACTTTCATTCACATATGTGTTACGGTATTGCCAACTGGGGCAATTGTTCTCGTAGTGTGAACGTTTTCAAACTGCAAAAACGAGCCATTAGAATTATATTAGGTTCAGATGCTAGAGAAAGCTGCAGACCGCTGTTCAAAATACTTTATATTCTGACTCTACCTAGCGCTTACATTTTAGAAATACTAAAATTTAAAACTTTTTGCAAGTAACGATGACAATCGTGGAGCAACCGTTCACTTCTCAGCCTTGTCTCTACGACTCCAGCGTTCTTTATTCCGGTATCGCTCTATTTAACAGCCTTCCTCAACATGTAAAGAACATCAACAACTACAACTCATTCGTCAAGGAATGTAAAACGTTTATTGTAAATGGAACTTATTACTCCGTACAAGAGTTTTGGAATCGATCTCACATTCCCTGAACTGCCTTGTCTACCAAATTGCCGAATATGTGACAAATATGTAAATAGTGTGTCCAGTTCTCCCCTTTTGGTTCTGTTTTCCTGCCTCTGCTTTCTGTTTTAGTAAATATCTATGACGACATCCCTCCGTATCTAGCGACAGGAGATGAATACTAGGAAATGATAAGTGTTGTGTACGTGTTTCTTAAAGAAAGTGTGTATAAATGCACTGGTTAAATGTGAACAGTGCTTTATTGATTTGAAATTTTTTGTGTAACTTATTAATTATTACTATTAATATTAATTCATTTTTTATGTAATTTGTCTATTGTTTTTACTTATGTCACATTTGTGACGAATCATATTTCCTCATAAGAGGATTTATCTATCTATCCCTCTCAAGGAACGGCTAAATTTAATAAAAATTACTGGTCAAATATTAACACCAGGAACTTTTATAATTAGATTTTAGAATAGATTTTCGAGATAATGTACGAGAGCTGAATCAAATACCAATCTTCGACGATTCAGGGGTTTTAATACTGAACTAGAGATAATAAATTAATAATTAAATTTTGAAAATTAAATTGCATTTCTACATGGGAAATTTTAATTAGTAATTAAGCCCTTTTAAAATTAAATAGGAGATTCTCAATTTCGACTCAAGAAGTCACCACGCGTAGCTGACAAATCTCTTAACAACTAACTCCTTAGCTCACTCGGATCCATTTATGCAAAACAATTGTCGAGAAATGCAATAATTAAATCTGTATACTCAATGGCGCGTGAGTCGGCATTCGCAAATAAAGATCCTAGGGAGAACACAAGCGATTAAAATATCTGTCAAATTATCATATTCTCTTTACAGCAGACTTTTAAAAAATTAATTATGAATTTGAAACTATGGTTTTAAGTTCAAATATAACTATTTTAAGGGAATCATAATTAAGCGGTGACCATCTTTTAAAATCATATATTACAATCAATTTCTGACATTTCCATTTGTAGTCAACATTTATTGTTATTAAGTCATACAATTATCTTGTAGCAGTCATAACAATTATAGTTAGTTTCAATTTAATAGAAAAATGGGTCTAATAAGTGAGGATTAAAGTCGGCCAGCTGCCTCCCAAACTAGGCAATGCACAGAGAAGTGAATGCTGCGTCCCCACAGAAAACCCCTCTCCCACCGTCAGGGGCGCGGGACAAGAACAAAATGCCCGACCTACCTACCTGATGTAGCTTTTCTATGGCTTGTCCTGCATCACTTTTAGGCGTATTTCGGATAGGATCCTAAAACTATTTCCCGCGTCCCCAGTTATCCCTTGGCTACCTTGCTCTCCCTCTTTTTAAATCCCTTCATATGTAATTAAAGGGGAGTTACTACCATTTAGAATAATACCCTCATGTAGCCTGTTACTCGAAAATAATAATATTCAAATCTGTAACAAAGTATCATGGAAAACACTGGAATAAAACTCTACATGGAAAAACTTAACTATTACAGGTAATCAGATAATTTTGTCACAGAGCGCCCCTAGAAAGTATTAGGTAAATAAAAAATAAGACCCTTAAATTCACAGTTATATTTGAGAATCATTGTTCTTTATTATAAACCCTATTAATGAGAAATTTCTCGCTCTAAAAATATTAATGTTACCTCTTTTATGAAAATGTTCTAAGATTAGACGCTGGTTCAAACGATTTCAACTTTATACATTTCACAGTTTACGTTCATTAAGTGAAATATATTTCTTTAAAAAATTTTAACTATGTGTAATAATAACTGAAAATTTGTATTTTTATGAAAATATGGTAATAAAAATTCAGATATAACTTTTGTTAGATTATATTCTTTAAACACACAAGAAAGTAAAACAATTTTTGTGGTCTACTTTGTTGCGCGTATGATTGCGTAATTTAAATTATTATAATATGATTAAAATACAGGCATTGCATTTGGAATGTTTGATATAGGGCACGAAATATTTGAGACATTCGTGGGAAGTATGAACCGTCGGCGCCGGGATGTCACGAGTCTTCAGACCCATGAACTGTCTGGACCTAAGGGTGAAGTTCGTTCAGCTTTGGTGAAAAATTCACAAATTACAGTGGCCGAGTTAGAGATCAGGAGCGCGGGAAGTGGATTTATGAGAAAGAGATTACTTAGAAGAATGCTCTTGAAGTGAAAGAGATTACTTAGAAGAATGCTCTTGAAGTGAAAGAGATTACTTAGAAGAATGCTCTTGAAGTGAAAGAAGATCTAAAATTAATAAGTGAAGGATTGTGAGCAACAGACGGACAGTCTTATATTCTAATTTGAAACTGAAACAGTCATTAAGTCATTTCATGTGGAAAGATGAAAGGAACAGTTTGTTTTTGAAATAAACGTTTGATAGAGAAGATTGAGAAGAGAGGGATGAAAGGAGAGGCAGTTTTATTGAAGTTTATTTCTGGAGTCGGAAGTTTCCAGTGATATCAGACGGAATCTGCGATTGCTGAACCCTGCACACCGACCAGTCAGCTACCAGTGTTGAATGAATACAGAGTCCAGCAGATTGTACGAGAATGCAGAACGACGAGTGTATATTTTGCCCAACGTAAAATAATCTTTGCTACACGGCCTACAGATACGTTGAGGATTTTTTTCGAGTCTCATGCTGAATAAAGTAAATACCATTTATTATTTTTATATAGTCTAATGCGGAGTTTTATAAATAACAAATTTAATTCAATTTAAATCAATCTTTTACTTCTCATTTATAAAGCAAAACAACGCACCATTATTATAATTACAGATCATTTCGTAGCACTCGTTTTATTTCATTCTGCTACACTTTGCTGTGTAAAATATAAGCTTAAAGCTTGGTGACGTTGAGTGGAAAATCCTTATTATAATATGTCGAAAAGATCAGCCATTCTAAGAATTCGTGAGCTCGTTCCCGTTGCTTGAAAAGCTGACTTCCATCTAGGTCGAAGGCGCCGAGAGAAGAGCCTCACCAACACGAGGGGAAGCATTCCCAAGCTATTAATTACACGCTAAGACAGCGAGTGTGTAATTAAGCCCCGTTATTGCTACCATGCTGCATTTCATAATGTGACCACTGCCTCAGGCAGGTTGAAATACCGATGATATAAGGCCGCGGCGCCACAAAATTCGCTGTCAGGACTAGGAAAATAATGTTGCATAAAATGCAATATGCTGAGTCGGATACATATGCGTTAGTACCACGGAAACGCCAGTACTGATTCTGCTCGCATGATATTGGTAATATCTTGTAACATCGTCGAGCTTTGCTCTTTGGATCTTCCACATCAAAGACTGATTCTCCAAAACTAATAATATCAAAAATGAAGCTTCTCATTTTAAGCTTATTTCCCTGACAAGCCGAATAACGTCAGTAGAATCAAATTAAATACTAATCTGACTTAAATTTAATAAAACTATATATTATTTAGGTTGCAATCTGAATAACTACGTATATTAAAATAAATATGGATATCTTATATGTTATCCGGGATTTAGAGTTATATAATTTATACTGCAGTGAATATACATTCTCAAGAATGAAACAATCAGCGTAGGAGAACATTACAATTGTGAGCTCTGTCAGATTGTCCACAGCAATGTGGAGCTTTATTTACCCTGCGGGGGCTCTACGGGCGGCTCTTGAAGCAGATTAGAGCCAAATCCTCCATTATGCCGTCGCATGAATATATCCACAATCTGTTTATAAAACAATAGGCCATTACATTGTGTTTTGTAGCAAAACAGAAGCCGACGCAAGACCGGCGGGGCGGCAGTATAATCCCCGCGGAGATTACGACCGCAGTGTTGGTCGCGGACCATCAGGCCATCTGCCCACTGGCTATGAAAACCTCTCTCCTTCATCTTCAGGCTGACAACTAAAAAACGCCACGTAGTTGTGGAGTGAAGACTACCACAATTGAATTATCGGTTTTCATGACCGATTTCAGCGTTACGTATATTTTGCCTGATATCTTACAGTCTCTTCCTAAATGGCGTTTTTACTGAAACAACGTGTGATGAAAATAAACCCATTAATAGAACGATATGTACAAAAAAATGTTATCTGGTATTACCGTGGTCATTGTCCTCGACTCGTATGAAAGTCGCCCATTTACCTTCGCTTCTCCTCAGTTTAGGTGAATGGTGACAGAATTCACAAGAGGTGACAATTATTGTTGTTGATTCCATCCGTTTATACGTTCACGTTATATCGCTGTATATCTCATCAAACCAAAAATTATAATAAAAGAGTTATTTATAAGACTCTATTAGTCAACCAAAAATTATAATAAAAGAGTTATTTATAAGACTCTATTAGTCAAGATTTCTGTACGTCAGACTCTGTCATGAAGTCACAGGTGGTGTCCGATCATGAAACTGGACTTTTTGAAATATATGTTTTCACTATTTTGTGCTGTCATATAGATTTGTCTATTTGATTTTTATTACTTCGGTTACTATGCCGCACATCCGTGAGAAAAATTCACTTCCCCGGGAGGATGTGCGCATCTCAGGTTGAGACAACACGTTAACAAATTTTCGCTCGGTTCTGATTTCAGTGCAAACGCTACAGAAACCCTGTGGTAATCGGTTTATTTACCCTGGGTTGGATGATCTAGAACTTTTGATTAGTTCCCGGTTTGTGGTAAGTAGTTCTTCACTTGGGAGGGAGCTTTCTCTCAGTCTCTGGAGCAACTTTTTAAAATTAGATTTGTTACTGCTGTCTTTGGAACTGTGAAGGCTCCTGAGCTCTCTCTGTCCAGTCCTACTTTTATATATTATAATATATCTTTAGCTTCAAAGCGCTTCATGTCTCTGGACGGTACTTAGAAAGCAGTTCAACTTTCCTATTTTCCTATTCTAGTAGTCTTCTTCTCGACGCTGAAGAAGAGACGGCACTGGACTTTCCACCGACCCGACTCTATTCAGTCTGATCATTTCCGAACCTTACCTCAAACATAAAGTGATTTTTGTACGTATGATATATTACAGTGCCAAACAACATTATGTGTGGGTCTGAAATAGGGAGGACGATAGTTGTATTCCATTATGTATAATAGAAAAAATTGTTATTAAGTGAAATAAGGGATTCTTGTGTGATTTGAAACATGTTTGGTGATTGGAGTCATGAATTTTTTACGTGTTTCAAAGTTCACCGTGCAGCGAAACCAGGTAATTTTTTATGCGGTTACCTCAAACTATTTAGGCGAATGCTGATTCCACGTATATAAAATCTGACTTCAAAATGATTACTCTTTCATGAAAAAGAAAAGCACTCTGTCCAGTCTTCGAATATATAAAGAAAGTATACTTTCTTCAGTTTTAAAGATGTCGCGCTCCGCGCGCTGTTTGTTCTTCAGTTGTCCCGCGAATCGTGACTCCATCTGACGGCTATTAAAAGAACGTACGAAGGAGAATTATAAACAAGATAGATTTTAAACAAAATTCGTAAAGAACTGATAATAGTAAACTTTAATTGTCGTTTCTTTACAGGTAGGCTTGTAAATAATGTAATTGTAAATAATGTAATTAATTGTTGTACATAGTCAATAAAAAAAATTATTCTTTTCTTTCTTCACAGAGAAACATATTTTTGTTTACTGTATCACTATTCACAACAATTGTCATGTATATATATATATATATTTATATATACATTTCACTTGATCAAATTATAAATTATATTGCACATTATATTACTGTTTACGCTTTTTTGTTATGGATCTTTCTTCTCAGAATCTGAGAACTGAGACTGCGACTGTCCTTTTATTTCTAAACATTTGGTTAACTTGAATTTGCGGTAATGGCAACAGCGGCCTTCGAGACTATGTTTGAAAGTTGGTAATGTTCTGTATAATAGAAAAAAAATTGTGATTGTGTGAAAGAAGGAAGAAAAATCCAACGTTCGGACATTAAAAGAACTGCTGGAGTTTAGGGGAGAAAGGCTAAGAATCAAGAGTTGGAACTCCCCCTACAGGAAGGAAAACACTGCCAATTTTCTCTTTTACTGGCACTGCAAAACCAATTGTCTCAATGCCTTCGTCAACTAAGTTCCAAAGCCTGATATCACTTGCACATATGGTTAATTATTTTGTACAAAACGATTATAAAACAACAGTTATTAACAAAAATCGACTCAGCTATTATCCGTAAACTACTCCACCACTTTTTATGTCAGAGTAGAGGCAAAACGTGAGGACCACGTAAATTAGACCACAAACTCAACCAAACACAAATATGCCAACTAATCGACAGTAGTACTGAAAATAATTATAAAGGTACCAACTTTGAGTCTAACTGACACTGAAATTTTAAAAGCAGTATCCTGAAAATATTTATGGAAATAAATGTAATTCTTATTAAAATTATTCTCTACTCATCATGATGGATAACTAGTTTGCTTATTAATCTCATTAATAATTCTTCTCTTTCATTAAAAAAGTAAATGAATTTCAATAGAGCGTTGTGTACTAAATAATATATAATATATAAACTAAATAATATACACAATAGTATCCAAAAATATTATTCATATTCGATTGGACTTAAATATAATTAAAGATTCTTATCCATCAGTGTGCATTATGTTCTTTTATTGTATGGATGATTTATGTAAATATTAACTATCACGAAATTATTTAAATAATTCAATTATCGACAAAGATCCACAGTAGCTAGAGATTGTTTTCACATAATGCTCGCGACAGACAAGCTGATCGCGAAAGTCGACCTACTAACTACAGAAGGACAACACCGGCTCTTTAGGGAGAGGAATGGCAGCCATTAATTGCAATGCCGTGCGGTCGCCGTAAATTACTAGGTGGGTCAGGTGCAGCTCCTGTGATCACTCCTGTAAACCAAGACCCGTATCTACACATCGCCTCATTTGCATTGCAGTTATAGTGTCGCTGACAGACGTTTAATCTACTTTACCTCAAACGGATTGTCTTGTTAGCATGAACTAATTCTCACATTTGAACAATAGTCTTGACCACGTCAGCTACTAAATAATATATAACAATAGTATTACAAAATATTATTCATATTCGATTTGATTAATTGTTTTAGTAAATATAATTAACGATTCTCATCCAACAATGTGTATTATGTTCTTTTATTGTAGGGATGATCACTTCTAATTACATGTCACAAGCCGGCCAAAATGGCTGAAAATCCAATACGATCGGTCGTAATAATAATTCTGAAAGAAATTTTTAGGAATTGTTGAGAACTTAATATTAAAACAAATATTTTATAATCATAATAGCAGAGTGCCTCGCGTTGCCCGGGAATTTATTTATATTGGACCCGAAAACGAATTAAATCCACACTCCTTAACTGGCATCGAGACCTTCACTGCTAATCACATCGACACCGGAAACAATGGAATCGATACTCTAATATGGGCCATTTTAGATGGAGACTCAACTTCAACTTAAGCGGATTTGAGGATGCCAGAATTAACCTCAGCGACCACCAAACAGAGTATTCCACGCCCATCCCGGTCTCCTTAGGGGTGCTAGAAGTCACCGAACAGTGTTTGCTCTTAGATTGTAAGTGACATGTGTACTTACTTTGGTTGAAATTCATAGGCTATATGCATAAAAAGTTCTGGGGTTTCCACACGGATATAACATTGATTAAAACGCAGCGTTTCGAAGACAAACAGCTCTGTCGTTATCTTCTAGGTGAGTTGTTGGTTGAATTTGCTCCACGCGTTTATGATTGAATGCGAACTTGCATACATACATACATACATTTTATCTATTAGAGACAGGCACTTTTACATTTTCATAGTAATTGTTTCTCAATTTAAAGTTTACGTTAGGTCGCATTTATTATTATTATTATTAACGGAAGTTAATTTTTACGTTATATAAAACTAACTCAAATTCAAGTATAATATAAGAGAAAAGAGGGTTTAGCCTCACAATAAGGGATCACAGCTATTGTCGAGTTTCGTAGTGTCAGTTTGTGCTTCAATTACAGTGATGTTGGATTTAATATAAATCATGTCAGGTATAATTCTACAATTATAATAAAATTTGATGGCCATTAAGCCAGAAATGAAATTAATGAAATTATTAAACAATTAAAAAGATAACATTAATCTTTGATCGAAATAATTTATTAAATGACGTTTCGTATTTGCATTAAAACCTCTTCAGTTTTGAAAATTGCAATCTAGAACATGAATAATAAAACCGAAACATAATTAAATATTATATCTCTTCGTTATTATTCCAACATATTTATTAAATATTAAAATACTGTTGACTGCCAGCCACCAAGGAACGAACTTGAATTTAAAATCAAGTATAATAGTAACGAAGAGATTTGATTGTTTAATGATGTTTTGGTTTGATTAAACATGTTATAGATTGAAATTTCCAAATCTGATGAGTCCTAATCCAAGTACAAAACATCTTTTTTTAAAAAATTAATGTTTTTTTTATTAATTGTCTAATAATTTCATTAATTTTATTTCTGAAATGGCCATAATATTTTTTTTGTTTCTGTTAAAGGTCGGATAATTTTAATAATAATTCTAGAATGGTGTCTGGTGTCAACAAATAGTTAGAATTTTTCCAATCCAATGATTGTTTTTAAAAGATGATATGCTTGGAGACTACAAATTGTTTATGAACGTGGAGTTTGATATGGACGTATGTTCTTTGATACGGGTATTTAGTGACCTGTACGGCTGTTTGTAATTATACTAATATCACATGTACCATTGTAAACGCCGAGGTATCAGGTTTACTAGTCAACAATACTATTTTTTCCTTCTTTTGTTTTTTTGAGTTTATTAGTAATGAAATAGGATGATATTTCTGTTTTGTCTTTGTTTTTCTAGTAGAAGGTTTGATATTTGATCTTTTGTCGTGAATAGGTTACTTAATAATGTATCTGCATAAAGAGAATTTCTTACGCAAAAGAACTTTACGGGAAATTAGAATTATAAAACAGATGAATTGTGCTATTCGTGAATTTTTTTATTCGTACAATATTATAATTTTGTTTACTTTCAGATGTCACTCGTAATAAGAATTTTTGACGATTTACGTTTTATATCTCAGCGGACGTTTGGTTTAATTTTTGAGTCAATTAGTAATAGGTCAGAATAGATTCCGTGGCAGTCACCTCTGCAAACTTACAGATGGCTAGAAATTACTAATTGAAAAATTTTTAATGTCACATTTTCGTAGAAAGACTAATATCGAATTTATTTCGCCTGGAAATATTTTATATTGTAAAGTTGCTGGAATATTCCGCATGGCTGTAACTTCTACTTCACCGGGTAGGATAACTATGCTCCAAAATAACAACAGGCAGAAATAATGAACCGGACAGCGAAAAAAAAAATTCACGCTACGTAGCGCAAATCATTAAATCGGGCGTCTAAAGCGACAATAAGCTCAATCGGGAGGCAGTCGTCGCGTTTAATTAGTTTTTTTTAGCTTCCGACGTAGCAGAGCCAATTTGGCGAAGTGGCATCAATTCGTAAAGAGCACAATGGAAGCCACCGTTGCAAATTACAACTCGTGAATAACCGATATACCGTCGAAAGACTTGGGAAGTATTTCGTGATGAGCCACCTCGTAGTTTTCTAAGATTAGCTAAGCCGTTGTTACTCAGAGCTGAAGAGCTCGGGGCAATAAGAAAGCTCCAGGGTGAAAAATCAGCTGGAATTGCCGAAGTCCCAGAATAGAACTCTGAGAGAGAGGATTAAGACGGTAAAGATAAATATATCCTACGTAACCCGTTGCCAGAGAAACACTTGTCTGCCAGAGAAAGTGCAGAACACTTTGCAAAATAAAATCAGACATGCGGAGAAATTTACGTTCCTACTAAATTAAACAACATAACAAACCGGGAACATTTCCACTACTGAACCATCTGGGAAAATTCTACTTTGTGATACGGCTTAATTATTCCTTGTCTCAAGAGGAATGGCAGTAATAGTCAGAAATTTAACTATACCAAGATATTACTAATATAATTTTAAGCACATGTTTTGCAGGACTAAACCTGATTTATATTTTTGTGGCTATAAAATAAAATATTGTCCAAAAACTGGAATATTATATACCTTTTTCGAATGCACCTTTTTAATTAGGAAACAAAAAGTTCATTTATTACTTTGTATTTATTTCTTGGACTTAAGTTGTTTTTTCCTAAACTCCAGGTGATAATTCATAGAAAGATTGCCGTAATAGTCTAAAGCCGCGGTTACACCGAGGCTGCCAACAATGCTGCCAAAAAATGTTGACAACTTCTAGATCACGTTACCCGACCGGAAACCCGAGAACTCTTTATACAGAATATACGTCGGGAAAACCTACGCTCTTTATTAACTTCTAGATCATTTGCTGTTGTCAGCATTTCCCACAGGGTTTGTTTATTATAATGAAAATTATCAATTTCTCATAAATTTACATCAATCATGATCGTTATCTCTAGCGAAACCAAGTATAAAATTTTAAACTATAGAGAGAAAATTTCTTATTGTCTTCTGTTTTTTTCAATAATGTATTTATCGAATTCTTCTATTTCTTTCGTTATTTGCAGGGTACGTTATCTGGGGTTTCTTCATCGTCTTCTTTCGCGTTTGTCACTTATTTCAACATTTCTGAATAAAGTGTTACGAACCATAGTGAAGGCTCCCTGGTAAAATCAGAGTTACCGATCTGCATAAAGATCTCCGGATTCAAGCCATTAAGGAAGAAATAAAAATGTATGCTGGGAAGCTTCACCTCCACGCCAAACCCAGTGGCTCGACAACTTCGGAACAATCAACAGCTTGTCAGGAGATTGAAAAGAAGAAAAACAGCTGATGTCTTGTGTATTGTGCAGTGTATAACAGCAGGGCACAGTGCGCGAGTGAAGCGTACACAGAAACAGAAAAATCTAGAAGACAACATTGGATAGACTCTAGTCATTAAGTATATAGTTTAACATTAGTAAGATGAAAATTAATTATAGTATAGTACACAGATGTTACTATTAAATTATTATTTGACATTATCTTGATCTGTCATGTGGCATTCCTTTATAGAGTCTCGATCCAGTTCATTGTATATTATACGATTCTTCACAAATGAAAGAGCATGATGTAAAAAGTTTGATATGGTTTACGTCTTCTACAATAATTTCATTTGAGAATAATGTTGAACGATGTCAGAAGGAGTTTGCAATTATTGTGGTCAAAACATCACTCCACACATTTTCCATAATTAGACCGCATTTGAAACTCGGATTCTTCGAGTCTTATTCGATGTTGACAAGAAATTTTATGATCAATTGGTTTCCAGGTTTTGAATAACATCTATATCAATTGTGCGTAACACGAAGGTCATATTCCCAAAACTTCCAATTTCAATTGCATTTTAAGTAATTCGAGAATTATACTTCAAAAGATATTTCTTTTTAACTAATAATTTGTCATCGATGGTATTGGTGGGAAATATGATTATATGTGTAGCAAGGCAAATAGGGAATTCCATTAGATTAGGGTTTCGATATTGTAATTATTTTTCAATAATAACCAGGGTTGGGACCTGAGAGAGTTTGGACGTGTGCTCATGGTGCCAAGAAAGGCAGGCAACCAGACTGAAACATTAAGCCATTAAATGATTTGGTATTGCCGTTCGACAAAACTCCCATTGGTCGGAAATTTGGAGTGGGGTGCAGATTTTTTCAAATAGATCCAATTTTTGGCAACCATGTATTTACACGGGGCCAATGATATTTCGCGATCTGAAGACTGGTTAACAAGAAATGGGCAAAAATTATTATTCTAAAAATCTTCACGACTATGGTACTTGCAAAGGTGTTGGCGAGGAGATTTAAGACGACGGCTTTTTCTCAATCCTGGACTGTACTACAAAGTGCTGTTCTAGTTCACGGTCAACTTGGGACATAATGACGTTAGATTGTTGTACTGAACTCACGGATGATCTCCAACGCGAGTTTTCATTATTAATAAATCTTATTTGTTTCTGTATTTTACATGACCTGTGTCCTCTACACGTAGGAAAATTTTTGCGATAGTCACGGTTAAGAGCTGCAAGTCGGAAGTACAGGAGATTACCACAGCCCTTCAATTTACCGTTGTGAAATATGCATACGATAGAGTATACTTTATTTTAATACTGTTTGACATGCAAATTGCATTCAGAATTTATTTGCAACTTTAATTTAATTACTCCAATGCATCGATAACGTCATCCTTCTATAAGAGATATTTTGGTATAAAAGAAACATCATAAATAATGTCTTTTATAGTTCAATGCTCACAGGCTACATTGTTACTCTTGTGCAACGAATTCCCAACAAAAGTTGGCTGCAGTCTTGTGTGACAAAGAGGAAGTGCTGGGAATTATTCATGCCCCAATTACGGCTCCATAATTGCTGCTTCAAACTGCGGGAGTTGTTTGCGTGTAATGCCATTGGAATAGCCTCTAATACGAGGCACATTTTATTACGTTGTGGTAGAACGCTGCGGTACGTCTTCACGACCGAAGCGGCTGCTCGTTACGTCATGTTTGTACTGGGTGAAAGGAAAAACACACTTTTGAAATCTATAATAGAATGAGTTCTTGCTGGATAGATTGTAATATCTAGCTAGTGAGAGCTACGTAAGATAAAGCGACGGTTGCACATGTTTAAAAATTTTCCCGCCTAAATAATAGGGTAGCGTTTGGGATTCACAGATTTACGTGACAACTCTATGCCACCAGGTTCAAAATTCATAAGGCAGGTACTGATAATATTCACAACAAGAAACGAAGATATAGGCGAACTCTATGCCACCAGGTTCACAATTCATAAGTCAGGTACTGATAATATTCACAACAAGAAACGAAGAAATAGGCCATAAGCATGAAAAATTTAATAAACATATAATTCCATGACGTTTCGTACTTCATCGGGAGTAGGCCTTCATTGGCAAATAGAAAGTATAATAAATATATTGTAATACCCAGTTAAGAATGACATAAATTTTGTTCTTATTTCATCAGATTTGTTTACCAACTCAGACTGGGGATTCTTGAGTGGTTTGTATATAAAAAAGATAATAATAAAATGATGGATAATGATAGAGAAGGGGAGGACTATAATTGGACGTTTAGTGGCTCTTAGAGCTAATGGTTTTGACAGACATCGGGACGAAACCCTAAAGGCATAATGACAGAAGTTTTGTGGACACACAATTATATTAAAAGGAAATGTTTACTTTAATTGTATTGAGGGGTTCTCGGAGCGTGAGAAAGCCAACAGTTGGTGTTTGTTTGGCGAACGTGGAAATTCAAAAACTGTGAAAAAAGGGAATATTATGGATAGGGGGAAGCAGATAAAAGTTAGTTGGATGTCAGAGAGCAAGGGAGGAGGACGTGGATGAAAGTTAGTGTGGTGTCAGAGTTGGGAGGAGATGGACGTGGAGTGTGGTGCCAGAATCTGAACTTGAAAGACATAGGAGTTGAAATGTACACCGCAAAGGAGGAGAACTTGGAGGCGGTGATAAATATTCGGTCAAATTGAATGGTGGCCGTGCCTAAAAATAAAATAAACATTTTAGTCCATGCAAGCTGTCAGGAGTCGGGATATCAAAAAGGATAAAGTGAACGTGTCTGTGAAGCGTGTGTAAAAGTCTGTGCACAGAAGGGCATTGTAGATTAAAGTGATTTTCTGAAAAAAAAACAAATAAAATTGTAAGTAGACATTCAGCAATAAATTCTGTAAATTGCTAAATAAGGGTAATCAGTCAGATTTCGTTTTCATTTTATTTAATTGCATTGTTTAAATTGTAAATTTTAGTTTTCCGTTTCCTTATCAACCCAGTAAAGACCCTGGGATACAGAGGCTGATTTAAAAAAATGTAATTGGATTACAAGTGTAATTTAATTGTTGAGGTAAAATGATATAAAAAATATACAGAGATTTTCTTGAGTTGTATTCTAGATTAATAAAAATTGTTTTGTTTAATAAAATTTTATGACTTGTTTAATCTAAATTCCTATAAGAATAATTATCGACAAGTTGGGCATTACAATATATTTAAATAAGTGTTATATGAATGTTGTTCAATACAACTAATTTTTTGTGAACACAAATATTTTCTATAAAGTTTTGATCTCTAAATCCAATGTACACCTGTTGAAGTCCTAAATTAAGTACGAAACGTTGTGTAATTATGTTTTTATCAATTACTTTATATTCTGAGTAATGTAAAATTTATGTTTCGTAAAATTAAAACGTGTAACATAATTATAATTACTAACAATGAAGTTATGATTTTAAAACAAAGTAATATAAATTCCTGGATTTAAATTTTTGGCAATAACTTATGGTCACAAAAGAGATTATTCATTATAGCGCCAAACGAAACAATGAATATCTTGTAACGTAATTTTATTTGGGTGGGTTGTATTGAATAGATAATTTAAAAAAACATTTAATTTAATTTATTACTAAATTTTAAAATTAACTAACATTACTAAAATTAACTTTTGGATTATTCGGGTGATTAGCACAAGAGGCTCAAATTCAAACATTACTTCGTTCAAACCAAAGGGTCACGACTCGTGGACGTCGAGTCGCAGAAATCTCATCAAACGTATCTGTGCGTTTGAAAGGTCCCTCAAGGCTTCCTTCCTGCTCAGCGACACGTAGACTCGAAGTCAGGCGATGAATTCCGGTTCATTGGTTCCGGATCTCCTCAGATCTGTGGCTGCAATGGACTGCGTTCTCTTAATCTCAAGTCTAGTTACTCAACTCGTGCATGCATTGGACTTGCACGGTTCTTCCTAGCCTGCGATGTTACAATTCCATTCTTCCTGAGATGTTAATTCATACCGCTCCCCCACAGCTCGGGTTTTCTCAAGGAGAACAATTTCTTTCCCCACCTTTCTCCGCCAATCAATTGAAAATAGTTTACATCAGGAAGCCCAGTAATGAGTTGTGGAGGCAGGTGTCCAACGGAATTTCAGGGTTAATGTCCGCTAGGTGAAATTTCCTCAAGCGACGTTCTTAATCCCTTCGATTTGACTTTTGACTTGTACGCATCCAGTCTTTCAGACACGCCGGCGCCAAAATGTTAGGTTTGTTAGATAAATTTAAGAATTATTTAAATAGAAATTAATATTTCTAATTTTTGCATGTTTTACTATGTGGAGTCTTCTATTTTAAAAATTGGGCTGCCAGCACAAGCAAATTAAGACGAGAGTGTGAAATGCGTTTTGGTGATGTAGAAACGTGGAATGCATGAGACAAGCAGCAAAAGTGATGAGTAGGTTGGGCAAGGAATGGAAATTTTATTAAAGTAGTAATTGAAGGCATGCATAAACAAACCCGGGACCTAATAGCTAAGAGAGATTAAAAAGGAGGCCATATTAAAAGTTCACAACAGAAAGAGCCACCGAGATGAATAATTATTTAATTCCAAGAGGCTAATTACGCCTGATGGCAGCTTAGAATTACAAAACACCCGAAATGAATTCTGTGAAAAATAGGAACTGCATTGTTCGGAATGATAATTTAGGCAAATAATGGTACCGCTTCCACGAAAATTTATGTACAACAAACCCTTAGCAACTGTTTTAATACATTTCATAATTCCTTCAAAGTGAAGCAGCAAAATACTTCACAGATATGAATTCTCTTGCATCAGAATATTTTTTTTTTTTTTTTGGGGGGGGGTCTATGTCTATTGATGACATGTAAGTTTAATGATGGAAAGGATTATTAATGCCTGATGAGAAGTTATTTTATATTTCTGTAATTTTTCAACGAGCACGGGCACTCGTTCAACCCAAATAAGACGGCATTGACTTTGTTTTCTTATTCTATTCATTTATTGACACTAGTTATAATATATATGATCAGTTCAAATCATTCTATCCATACATCAGTTTCACAAGTTAAGTTCAGTCACTACTCTGAACACTGACTTCGAACTGATACTAGAAGATTATCGTCGTATAGCCCAGTAGCTACTTACAACGAAAAGTCGGTTATTTTTCTCCAACTCGTGTATGTTGTAGCCATTAGTGAAAACCCAGGTTTTCCAATTCGAAAGTCCTCGGGAAAAGTTTCTGTGGCCTAAAAACCACCATATTTTGCACCTATTTTCAGTTTTCCGCTAATAGAAAAGTATGAAACATTGTATTGAAAATAATGTTCCGTAATAAATTGTAGAGCATAAAATTCTGCATCGAACGGTACATCTGATTACTAAATCGGCCGAACAAAGTGGTAGAAACCATTCGTCAAATTTATTATATTTTATGTCATTTTCGAAAATAATGCTGTTCGTCATATTTCTAATGTTGATATCTCCAAAATGGTAGGCACTACTCCGATTTGTCATAGAGTAAAGATTTTAGAGAATTTAATTCTCTTTTCAACGCATGATTCGGTGTTAAAATCCATTTAAAATGGTCGAAAATACACACGGACCGGTTGCGCTAATATTATGGCGCTGACGATGGGAGTGTGACGATTACCTACGTTACGGTGAAAGTTGTCTTTTGCAGAGCATTTCAAAATGTTTAAGAGTATTGTTTTTCTAAGAGTAAGAAGGAGTATCTATATTCTTTTGCAATGAAAAAGGAAAAGCAAAAGTGATCGGACTCGGTCCCTAGTTCTGAATAGAGCAAACGGTCCGGTCCGGAAAAAATAGGTGCGTTGGAAAGAAAATTAAGTTCTTCAAAAACCTTTATTCAAAGACAAATTAGTGTACTGCAGATCATTTTTGAGATATCGGCACTATAAACACGAAAAAATGCATTCTTTTAAAAAATGACGTAAAATGTAGTAAATTTGACGAACAGTTAGTTCGACCGATTTTTGGCCTACAATACACCATTCTATGCGGAATTTTATGTTCTACAATTTATAACCGAACATTATTTTCAATAGAATGCTCCATGATTTTTGCTATTAGTGGAAAACTGAAAAGAGGTGTTAAATTTCGTGAGTTTTAGGCCACAGAAACATTTCCCGAGGTCTTTCGAGCTGGAAAACTTGGTTTTTCACTAATGATCACAATATATACAAGTTGCAGAGAAAAATAAAATATCCGACCTTTTTCTGGCGGAGGCCTTTTTTTTTCGATGTAGCTCCTTTTTTTTTAATTGCTGCTAATTTAAAATCTGTTCTCTTGGACCAATTAGTAAATGATGTTCAAGGTATGAGTCACAATTAAGTGTAACTCTAGAATATGGTGTCTCTTTAGTCCATACACATGTTCTCTGATTGTTGATTTGGATGGTTGCTCAATCTCTTCTGGTGCCTGTTACTTCGTTCGGTGATACCATCTCTAATGGTTGAGATTTACAAGTCTTTGAATAGAATTTCGTTTGATTCGAACCACGGCGCGTTGTATCCGTATCTTAACGTTTTTGTTTCGAATCTTCTTAGAATCTCCATGTTGGATTTGCTGGCTGTTCTATGTCGTATGTCCATGTTGGCTTGATTACTGCTTTATACAGTAGTATTTTGTTGTATAAGGAGAGATCAGACCATGATAATTTAATTACTTTAAGTTGTGATTCCTTCCTTCCTATTTCGATATGTGGTTTCCAGGTTAGACGGCTATCACAATGTAGGTCGTGGTATCTTACTAGTGTTGTTTCCGGGAGTTCTGTCGAATTTAGTTTCACTTTTTGGCATAGGTTTTTCGAAATGAAAAAGTAATATGTTGAGACTTTGCCGTGTTTATTGACACTCTCCATTGTTTCGTCCAATCTTCTATCTTGCCCAGGTACAGTTGCAAGTTTTTCGAAGCTTTATTTGGGTCTTCGTCGGCAGATAAAGTAGCTGTGTCGTCGACAAATGTGGCCATCGTGGTGTGTTCTGTTGTTGGTATGTCGAAACAGTATAATACGTACAGTATTGGTCCAAGGTTGCTCCCTTCTGGAACACCTGCCATCATTGGACTCAATTCATTAAATGAATTTTGGTATTTGAATTTTAAAAAAAGTATACCTTAGTTATGATTGAAAGACGGGATAATATGGATGTGGAAGTAGTAGTTTGATTTTGTATTGTAAGCCTCCGTGCCAAACCCTATCGAATGCTTGTTGCACGTCGAAGAAAACGGAAGAGCACAATTTCTTTTGTTCAAGGCTTTGAGATTTTATGTTCGCTATTCTGTGCGTCTGATCTATCGTTGAATGGCCTTCCAGAAATCCATATAGGAACTCTGGAATTATATCACTTATTATCGGTTTGAGTTCCTGTAATATTACTTTTTCAAAGACCTTGGATAGGATCGGCAAAAGATTTGTTGGTCAGTATGATGCAACTTCTGTAATCGGTTTTCTAGGTTTTTCTATGGCTATGACTTGTGCATACTTCGATTGTCTAGGATAGTCCTGGGTTGATTCTTGAAGTAGTCGTGTTGCTTCCTCAACAATCGGAATGGTAGACCAATTAATTCGCTCGCTAGATTATACTTTTTTATGTCTTGGTTATGTCAGCGTTTTTCTAATTAGTACATTTATATTAACTTTTCTTAACGTTCGTAAACATTTGGAACTGTTTTAAATTCAGGGTTTCCTCTCACTGGAAACTAAAATTTGCAATTTTGAATTCAGAGGTGCATTTGACCACAGCTGACCCTTCTCGCGTCATCGGAAGGGCGTGGGACAAGTACCAAATGCCCGACCTACCTGATGCAGGTTTTTCTAGGGTTTTCCCTGCATCACTTTAAGGTGAATTGCCGGATAGGATCCTTAAACCATAGCCCGGGGGCCCTAGTTTACCCATGGCTGCCTTCCTCTACCCTTCCGCATTCCCCCTTTCAAATCCCTTCCTATCCTATTAAAGGGGAGTTGCCACCATGTGGATTACCCTCATGTAGCCTGTTACCTAAAACAACAAGCAATTATTGGAATAGTTTACCTCGGCCTGTTTTCAGAGGTATATGTTCCGGGAATAGTCGGCTAGCTGCCTCCTAAACCGGTGAAGGCACGGAGAAAAAAAAAGACCAGCGTGCCTGAAGTATTAGCCTCGTATTTATTTTCCTATTTAATGAAGAACATGCAGCATCGAGGCCTCGAATCCCAGTGTAAACCAGAATGATTGGGGTAGAATTAGGATGATCAGAAAGGGAATCGAATCTTCAGTGTTTGTTTATTGTCTAAAATCTGTTCTGGTATTCTTGTCATAATTATTGTTATTATTAAAATTTTCGTCTTCTCTGGTTCTCTAATTGACAAACCCATAAGGTTATTTCCCCATAAGGTTACTTAAAAAACAATCGAAAATCTTAAAACAAGTAAACAACGTAGTATTGTACTAAAATAAATACTTTCTGTGAACAGAGAAGAGTAAAACTAATTATCCGAACTGAAACCATACAATAAATGAAAGTTTCGCAGCAAGATTGTTTTTCAAACTAGCAAATAAACAAGCTAAAATTTTTTTACATTGGGCCACAGGCGAGAGGGAGACCCCAATCAAACAACAACCAACTCTTTGTCAATTTTGACGTTCCGGCTTATGGTATCCAATTATTAGTAATGGGTATAACAGAAGGGATACCTTTGAATCGCCAAATGTCTTTGTCTCCGGACAGAAGCAGACTCAGGATAAACCACTTCAAAGCTATGACTTGATTCTAACTGATGTGGGGGCTACTGTCAAAGGCAGACAGCGTTTGCTATCGCATTGCGCTTTACCTTTCATCTAAACGCAGTTGTTATAAACAAGGGTACATCATCATGATAATACGATCATTTCCCATCGCATTGGCGATAATTACAAATAATTAAGCAAATACAGCCAATATTGCAGAAAAATTCGTTTGAATTCAACGATTCGCCCTCAACTTTGTTTTGTTTATTTATAAAAGATAATTGTTAGATTATATCAAATATTCGATTATTAATTATGTTGTCTTCTATATTTCAGAGTGCAAAATTAAAAATAATTTAGATAAACATAATGACCAATAAGTCGTAACAAGTTTAATATTAAATATATACTTGCCTGGTTTCATATACATTGAAATTAATACAAATACGAAAACTCAACGTTATGTCTGCAATTTTGGACTTCCTAAGTTGAACTTAATCATGGATGAAAAATATAAGACCTTAATTAATTTTTGTGACAAAAGTTTATTCAATGATATCCAATTTTTGTATTAATTTGATTTTATAAAGAACCAAGGTCTTAAATTAGTCGGTTCCAAAAATATAATACAAAATAATTTTGAATAAAATTTAAAATCCATAAGAAATTGTTCTTACTTATTTTGTTATAAGTCTGATAAAATATCAACTACAAAAATTAATTGGAAATCTTTATTGTTCCAGAAATAGACTTTTCTGTAATGGAAAGTATCTTTCCAAAAATGTTGCTTTAATATAGTACGGTAAGTAATTAATTAATGGAAACATTTATTTACGGAAGTAATAGATTCCGGATATGTACAAACGTATGAAGTAGATGAAAATTAACAGATAGATAATGAAGTAGTAGACAAAATTAAATGATGAAACAAAAACCACACGAGGTTTCTGCAAACATCGTCAGGTCGCCAGCACAAACATGGATGACGTTGATGTAGTGTAGTATTCATTTTATCACTCTTATGACTTCATTTTGTACTACTTCATTATCTATATGCTATGATATATTCTACCCAATTTATAAAATTGCAGAAATATTTTTATCGTACTTTGTGTATCAAGAATGAGTATAATGCATTTCGCAGAGAAAATACAAGACAACAAATGTCCGAATAACACTGAAGACCAGTAACTGTTAGATATACGAATAATATCTATATAATTAACTCAAAAACTGACTTCCAGAGAACTTCAAGTTTCACTTCCAGAAGTTTTCTTTTGTTTCCGACGCAAGATGGGACAGACTCTCTTGAAATGGTGAGGAATGAGAAAATGACGAGTTGAGAGTCGTCAAAAGTTTAGGTAAATGTTTACAGTATTCACTTGGATGTTACGTTAAGAATTTTTTTTTTATGTGTTCTAAAATAGTGTATGAAAATCTTCTGAAATAATTCATCCGTTAAGAGCATGCAATGGGAGTATTCCTGGTTAAGGAGAAGCAAAAGGAGTAGGCGGATAAAGAAGACGGTCTAGGAGGTTTCTTGGAAACGACTTGGACGTAAAACTTAAAAATATTTTCATTCGTCAGACAGTCTTGTTTTCCTACACGCCGAGTGCTGAAGTACATACTCCAGCCACTAAGAACATGAAAACTTGGTGAGGAGCCGACGATACGGAATTGCATTTGAAGAAAATATAATTACTTGGTAGAATCGTAATTTCTGGAAGATTTTCCTTCTTGTGTGTTCTTTTTCAACATAAATGGGATGCAAAGCGGTGTGCGGCATAATATCAAGCTCGCTTGGGCAGCCACGGTCAAAGCTCCAAGGTAAATACTGGCGGAGTGATACTGAACTAGTGGAAGTTGTGCAAATAGCCGAAATGCGTACGTGCTTGAGCCCGCTCTTGGCCCGAAGCGCGAGGGATTTGTGCAAATCTCTCTCTCTTCGACGCTCTTTTATGCGCCTCGCTAACCAGGACACAGAGAGGAGGATGGCGGCGCAGCATAGTGTCTCCGCTTTAAGCGAAACGACCTGTATTAAGGAGGGAAGCCGCGGGAACTTGTACACCATTTGCAACTAGTGGACCGAGAAAGAGACGAGGAGATGCTTCCATAGCTGCAATGACTTCTTTCAAGAACATCTCTTCCAAAACATTATCGGTGGGGCGTATTAAAAAATATAGCGTATAATATATATATATATATATATTATACGCTATATATATATATTAAACGCTATATATATATTATACGCTATATATATATATATATATATATATATATATATATATATTGTAATACTCAAAAGAATTAAATCGGCCCACGATGAGGACCAAATTGTAATAAGCAATTTAAAATTAATTAATTATGAATGAATTTGACGTAATTCTGCCTCACGTTGGCACGCCGAATTGTAACAGAAAAAATTAAGTAAATCAATTGTTAATTAATGGATTAATTTATTTTATTAAAATTTAAAATGAAAGGATGTTAAATAATTTACAAAATTTAAACCTCAGAAAGAATTAATTTATTTAAAGTAAAATAACAAAATTTTCTTGTCGTGATTGATTTACATTCGTGCCCTTACTACTTTACAAACTCATATACTCTCATCTCAGGGTCGTTTATTTGGACCTTTTAAGTAAAGAACAAATCGTTCTTACATTCAAATTAACAATGAAATTTTACAACATTAGAATTAAACAACAAAATGAACGTGAATCTGAAATCTGACGGTTTGATCCTTATTTAACGTTTACAAATAACTTTTATAAAATTTCTCTCTCTACTTACAGTTTATTTACTGGTACCAGGCATTTGTTTGGGCTCTTTGATGCACTATACACTATTCACATATAACAGGCCATCATTTCACGGAATTTAATGTGTTTCAAAATCACTGTCCAAAACTTTTGTATCTATCAACTGGAACGATTACTCCGTACAACACCTGTGGACCTCTGCATTAAGTCTCTCTCTCTCTCTCCAGCAAATTATTGTAGTTCTCGTTCTGATTAATGATCAATCAGAATTTTATCAACTCCTTCTCGATGAAATTTTGAAAAGTCTTTACTTGTTGAATTTCTAACTGTGGCTTTACTTATTGAAAATTTTCCTGCAACCTTTACTTGATCGAATTATATGTACAAACTTTACTCGATGAAATTCTGTATGCCACACCACTCTTTACTCGATGAAAATCTACCCGCGACTGCCTCCGTGAGTCCGGAGTTTTAAAACGCTTGCCGACAAAGGCCCGCCTGTACATTGTTTTGTTTATATTCTCGCCGATAACAATTTACTACAAATTTCCCATTATTAATTATCTAATTGCCTCTAATTATTATTACAATATATATATATATATATATATATATATATATATTGTGGCATACACCAATGTCTATAATAATATAAATTTTAAAATTGTTGCGTAAGATTGTGTGGAAATAATTTGAAGAGTCATGCTGACAGAACGCTGGTTTCATAATATTCCCAATTTCTTTTCTGTTCCATTTGTTTTATATTGATTCTGACGGTCAACATCCCAATTGTCAAATGTGGCCGGCTGAAATAGGACCAGTGTGTGAACTACGATTGTTTTGCGTTCTCACCATTAGGTGGTGCTGGTGTGAACGGAGAAGGGATGAATTTAAGGAGGAGAATTGGCCAGTTTGCTGAAAAAGGTCGAGAGGTGAAGTCGTGGCAAAGTCTGCTGTCGTCTGAGTTCCTAATCAGAGTTGATGTGTGGAGGTACCAATGAGAATGATGTCATCCGGAGTAGGACAGTTGGTAAAGTATTGAAAGTAAAAGTAATACTGAAGTAATATTTATTAGTCTCCTCGTCGCCGTCTAAACAGGAAATATTTGTAGGGCAAAAGTTGTCCAGAATCCTAGGAATAACTCGAAACTTTATAAAATACTTGGAACTTTCGAACAATCTGGTGGTTATCAGGTGTTATAGGCACAGTTTGATCACTATTTTACAACGGCTACCATTGTAGAACATCTCGCGTGGAGAAACATTGCGTGAGCGTAACTCAGCAGTCCGGCACCATAAGAGATTCAACTGTATGTGTTGTGAAAGTGCATTTGAAATAATATAGCCAATTTTTGCAAATTAAGAGTTTTTGTGTGTTCAAAATATTTGATTTCGTAAATTACGAGCACGTGAAATTAATGACTAAATCATACATGGTATGTAAAGTTCATTTTAAATTTAGTATCTACTTTGTAAACGTTATATAATTATTATTGAAGTTTCAGATTTAATTCCATTTGTTATTAGTATAATAGCGGAATATTTATGTATAACATTTTTAATTTGATTTGAACATCTTTTCCCATAAATTTTATATTTCATGCTAATTCGATACCTGTTCTGAGGCCCGATGAAGCGGCCTGAGAGAAAAATACGTCTCACATAAATTAAATAGCTGTCGTAAAATTATATAAAAATTTTGCTAAATACATTTTTCATATTATATATTAATTAAATGTCAGGTTAAGCATTCTTTTAAACCTGTCTCTATATTAAGATTTGCTATTAAAAATTAATAAATCCAAAAGTAAATTCAGAATATTAATTAAAGGTAAAAAGGTACACCACAATATATGTCAGTTGCCTGTTGCCTCAATGGTACATAATACTGCGCAGGCTTACCTATTTTATGAATAAAAATGTGATTTACATCCGTAATGAATACTGAAAGATAAGGCTCATGACGTATAAAATCTCAAAAACGTTTGCGCTATTCAATTACATAAAAAAA
Source organism: Zhengitettix transpicula (assembly GCA_037074705.1). NCBI lineage: Eukaryota > Metazoa > Arthropoda > Insecta > Orthoptera > Tetrigidae > Zhengitettix > Zhengitettix transpicula. The sequence continues at coordinate 115,251,322 of CM073592.1, read as the reverse complement.
AATATGCATCGGCCGGGAATCGAACCCGGGCCGCCCGCGTGGCAGGCGAGCATTCTACCACTGAACCACCGATGCTTATACACTTTCACATAGATCAAGTCAGAGAGGTTTCCATGGGACCCAGAATGATTGTGTCCTCTTCAAACATTTCCGTGACAGTGAAAAGGATCGAAGACTTCGAAATACTGACTCAGACAACAATTGAAGACCCAAGAGAATGATGAAGATAAGCTAACCAAGTTGGAATTTAGAAAAAATAAGTAATTATAAAATTGTAATATAAATTTGGGCAACTGACCGACCCGAATGAAAGTATTGAAACGGAGTGGAAGAATATAAAGAACATTTTTACAGATTCACTAAATATGAAAGAGAAAAAATGTAGGCAACCTTGGTTAACACAAGATGGATGAAAGAAGTATACACAAAAACACCAAAGTATTAGAGCATAGGTGACTGAACGACGAACAACGAAGAGCAACTGACAGAGAAAAAATACGTGAGGAAATTATCCTGCTGCAAAAAATGTTATCGGAAGACATGGAACTGAATGAGAATAAAGGAACAAGAAAGTTGTAAGAGAAGACTGTTAATGTCAGTTCATCAAAATTAAGATAAATTGTGCAAAGTGAGCATACAGATGCTGAATGCAAAAAAAATAATGACCGGACACAATAATTGTGGGAGATATAACTAACTGATAATTCTAACTTAATATCACATGGCCAAAGGACGAGCCCTCATTCAGGAGACTGATGACGTCACTGCGCAGCCATTTTTGGCAATATGAAATACTAATATCGAATTTAAGAATTAATGTCATAGTACTACAAAATAAAGAGAAATTACTAGAAATAAAATTATATATTAAATGATAAATTAAAGAGCTTTTATTATTTTTATATTTATTAATAAGGTAGAGGAAATATGACAGATCAGTACAAATGTTATAAGATGTGGAGGCTGGAACTCCTAATGTACTCCCAGAAGGGAGTGGGGACTCTCATCCACTAAAACCACAAGACCTAGGCATTTGGTGCACTCAGGAAACATTTTCGCATTATTTCAGAGTTTTCTTCTTTGTTCTCGAGAATGTACACTAATTACGCAATATAGTGGGTGAAAACATTATTCGCTTTACAAGGGCGGACCCTGCTACCACAGAACGAATTAGGAATTAATGAAGTTGTGATGTTGCATACGTAAAACAAATATGACCTTTGTCTATACTAGAGATTTATATAAAGATACAAAATAGAGAACCGGGCATGAAATCTGCAATCAATAAATTAATTTGTCTGTAGTTCTTATGGGGTAATTATTTATTTTTAATAGTGACTTTCACTGCAGAGTTGTAAGCACTTTTCTCCATGGTTTAATTTAATACTATATAAGTGCAGTTTATTGAGGGATAAATGGTTTATTATAAAAATGAAATCACACACATGTTCAGGCCTTTATTTGATTCGACTGAATTCAGCGATAGAAAAATTGATCTAAAATTAACGAACTCAATTAAATTTCAACATCCGAATAATATTTCGAAACTTAACGAGGTGTAACACTGTAAATTTGGTCTTAACATGCTAAAAAATTCAAAGTATATTTTTGTTTCCGTTTCATTCCTTGTCTCCATAATTAAGCATACAATTTTAGTTTAGTTTTTACTGTCTTCAGACAATATGACCTGTAATCGTACTGTTTGTTTTTTAAGTTAAAAACTTTTTATGTGAAGGGTGTAAACGTAAGCGGCGTCCCACTTATCTCGTCAATGGCCGAGTATCAATCAAGGCGCTACGTCAACGTTGTTATTTACACAAACGCAGTCGATCTCTCATAAACCGATTTATGTTCCGAACAACAAAGAAGCTGCTTAATTACTTCACAATCTAATATATCGACTCATTAACTAATAGTGAATAGAAATCGAGCAGTTTCTTGATTGAAATGATTATATTACAACCCTCATATTTTCACTACTTATATTTATTAAAAGAAAATTAATAATCTTATTGTAAACCGTGAAATAGTTATATCTATTTGCTTAGTAAGGCTTGTTGATAAAAATCCAAATTTATTTAACGCCACAGAAAATTAATTTCATTTACAACAAATACATCTCTCGTTTCGCCAAATATTTACGAGCTAATTCTTTTTGAGTTCATTATTAAAATTATGGGCCTGGAAATGGCTTATTTCATTAGAGATAAAATTTGGTTGATTATTCGGTTCAGAAATGAACGTTTGTTGATGTGAATCGTAGAAGTAGAAGATTATACATACATACATAAACATACATTTAGTTATTCGGATTTAAATTCTGTTATTTCGCGTGCAGACGTACTGAGTGAATATTTAGGAACTTGTTTGTACCGAGTAGGTACTGGACTGACACCGGGGTTGTGTATCCAGCCATTTGTGGACAGGGTGAGAATTAACAATAGTTGGTTGTCATCGCTAAGGCCATGGAAACTAAAATACGACGTGAAGTTCCAAGGAATTGGATATTTCCTCCTTTGGGCCCCGTTGATCCTAAAAAAGGAATTAGGGGGCAAAAGTCCAAAGTCATATTGGTGAAAAAGGGAGGTTGAGTACTGGCCTGTGGTGTCTACAAGGGGACGTGGAGCACGAATTGTGATATTCTTGAAGTTGGAAGTGGGGATTTTTTAAGTTAGATGCTGTTATTGAGTTTTTTTCTCTCTGTAAAATGAATTATTGTAAAGTCGCGCTAAGGACCTGGAAGCTGTAGAAAATCTAGAAAAGGTCCACGAGGAGTTTCTCACCATCTGGGGCATCGAAGAAACGAAAAGTTATCCACAGAACAGTTTTTTTTTATTATAATGATTTTTAATTTATGGAATGCTGGAGTGGCGTCCAGAAATAAGTGAATTTTTCCGCTCCTCAATATAGCCTGAGAATGATTCTTATGGCTGCAGTATATTTTAAATTTATACAGTTTTACGCACGTCTTAAAATAATAAAATTAATAAATGTAACTATGTTTGCAAATTGTGGGTTAATTAAAATAATCTCATAATATAAATTTGCGGCGAAATTTTATATTTGTTTATTAAAATTAAATATTGTAAACTTTTGTTTTGAAAGTATACGATAATTTTAAAGCATAAAACATTACAGTACAAATGAACAATTGTACGGTGTCCGAATAGTTGCAACGGAACGGAAAAAAAAATTTATCATGTTTAAATACTATAACGAAGATCATCTAAAAACGAGGTTCCTAAATTCTTAATGAACTAACCTGTTCAGGTATTTCTTTGCACTCTATTTCACTGGAATTTTATTGAAATAATAATAAAATACTTAACTTTTGATCATCAGTGGAAGGCAGTGTGCCATGGCTTTCACAAGGTAAAGAAGGAAAATTCGTTACTCTGAAAAAGAATTGTTGGATATTTCAACCGTTGAATAAACTTAACCGCTTTTTGCAATCGAAATAAAAAACATGTTTTAGTCAGAGAAAACAAAACTACGAGAGAGAGATGGGAGATAACGTCCTGTTAAATAAATACTCATAAAATAAAACCCCCCAAAGTACGACGAATGTGGCTGTAGGCGTCGTGAACGTCAAAAGCGGACACAGGTAAAATTTCAGACTTACGGACAACAGAAGATTGAAATATATTCAAATTTGAATTGGATTACATTGCATACCGTTGTATATTCGTATATTCAAGCCTAGTATAAGTTCTGGTAGAACGAGAAAGCCATGTTCTTAATACATTAATTTATTGTAATTTGTCATATATTTACATAAAATCCACGGTTCTTTTCTAAATACGCTCTAAAGTAAATATATATATATAATTAATAATAAATTAAATTTGGAATGATTCGGTACATTTTTGTACTGCACTCTGCGTAGAATTTGTTTGGAGTGTATTTCAATGCGGGCTGGAAACATTTTTTCAGTGAAAATGCTAACAGAGCAGACATAAGCTCGAATAGAGCTAGGAGAAAAAATAATATTTTTTTGGTTTTTATTTTGAAACGTATGTGTTCAGATGAGTATAGCCACAATAGGTCGATAGCACATGTTTTTTAAAATAATGGTTGACTGACAAATGTGTGTATATATATGTATATATTGTAATACTAATTAGAGGCCAGTAATGATTTTAATAATTGGATTGTTAGCGGTACCTATTCTTCAAAGACAACAATGTGTCGCTGGGCTTTGTCGCGGGCTACGAGCACTGTCTGGAGCAATCTGTCTGATATTGTAGTCGGGAGAGGAAGGCGAGTCTGTCTGATATTGTAGCCGGGAGAGGAAGTTAAATTTGGAGAGAATTAACAGCGTGGCCTAAGTATAAAATTCGACCGAGAAAGTTACAAGTTTTTAAATCCAAGTATAAAGTTTGGACAGCGAGATACTTTGTAAAAAAACCTGCAAAGAGTAATCAAATATTTGCGCCACATTAAGATTCCTACGCGTCCTGAGATCAACATTTTCCACATAAAGTCAATCTGTAATAATATGTCTGGATGATGATCCGGAGGTGCAGCAGATCCAGTTCCCGGTTTGACAATGAAGTGTAGAGTCAGTGATTCATGGCCTTTTTAGTGTAAATTGTGTTTCCGAGCCCAGGCATCTAAGTCTGGTACCAGCCGAACATTTTTGAAAGTAGAAACCGAGTTAATTAAGTTTGTAAACGACAGTATTCGTCAGATTTCGTTCGTCTCGTTTTGGTTTTGATTGTTAATTTCTTAATTTATAAATTCTATTATTGTTACGTAAATTCTATGATTGTTCTTTATTTATAAATCCCAGGTAATCCTTTTTTTTATTCATCACATTTTGGCGCCCAACGTGGAGCAATTAATTTAATTAACCTTCCTTTTATTTATTACAATATATAATAAATTGGTCCAAAATTGATGTTTTCTTAACTAATAAGATTCTATAAAGTCTGAAAGTTCGTGTACAGAAGTAATATGGAATGAGGATATTCTTATGATATATAGATGAAGAAATACAATGTACGAGGGATGCTTTTAAAGCAAATTTTAGACATTTATTTAAAAAATAACAGAAAACATTATTTTCCATATATTTTATTATCAACTTTGCAACTCACACTACGTCTCCAGATAGTAACCGCCTTTATTCAGACACTTGTAACGTTTTTGCATGCCTTCGTCAAAGAAAGATGCCGCCTGTGACGAAAGCCAACTCTGCACTTTGAGTTTCACATCATCATCGTCGTTGAAATGTTTCCCTTCCGAGGAATTTCTTCAGATGAAGAAACAAATGAAAATCTTTTGGAGCCAAATCCGGACTTCTATTCATCGGTAAGATATGTTTCGATATACTAAGAAATAATAATATTGAATCCTAATGAATGTAGGATGTGATCGCGCATTCGCGAAAATTGCAACTGCAGACTGCAACGGTCAAATATATAGCTATAACAAGGAAGCGTTGTATATAATAGACAGTAGAGTGTACAGATCCTTGGGAAATTACAGTTTCTCAAAGAAAATATTTACATAGCCATAAGAAGAAGTTGTTCTTAAGGGAGCTAATTAAATGGCGCTCAGATGACAATCAAGGTTTTCATCTTCCGTTGTCTGATTTTTTAAAAGAAGAAATAGACAAATTCTGAAGGAGGCTGAGTTATAATTTATAAACGAAGCCTACCATTGTTATTTTATTAAAATCAACATTATAAGTTGTTAATCAGGAAACTTTGATAGTTTTCGCAGGGACTGTGGGGGGCGAACGCCTACAGACATTTAGGTACTCCGCTTAAAGCAGTCACGGACGCGTCACAAATCAAAATGTCTGCGGGGCGACAGATGGCTTATCGGGGCCACACTCGAACAACACGTTCTACGGCTGCAGAGAGAAAAATACTCAGAAATTTAGAGCCCTAGATACGGCCAACTTGCCGTCCAAGTTGCGTTTCCGAACGCGTAGCCGATAAGCCGAATATCTTATCGCGTGACGTTAAACTGCAGCAGATCATTGCCGGGCATCTTGGAAGGTTTACTTGGCTGCCATAGACATCAGCTTCAGCTCAAGTCGCAACTCTGCTTTTATAATATTTAAAAATAATTTCCTTCCGCATGATTTATAATTGTGATTGAATCATCCACGAATCAATATGGCAGAATAACGGAACACTATACATCGAACCTTCATAGAAAATAATCTAACGTATCTACTTCCCAGTCAAGAATATACATATTTATTTTTTAATATTTACATTTTATCATTTTACGTTATTCTATTTAATTGCGACTTCACAGGAACTAAATGAATATACATTGAAAATTATGGCAGTTTATATTATACTTGATGCATATATATTCTATGTGGTTACATAAACATTTATTTTTAACTTTTTAAAAAATATATCAACGAAATATACTTTCTTCTACGTGTTATTCTTAGTAATTGATTGATTGGTTATTGTTAAAACTGCACCGATTAACGCCGATGAAAGATAACTTAAGTTGCTGAAGTTCATTAATTTGTTAGCTGATAATTAAATATAAGTGATAATTGGTGTATTCGCCGAACTAATGATAAAAACAAAATTTGATGGATAAAATATTTTCACAAAAAAGATTCAGTGGTTTCATATCATTGTAACCTTTGTAACCTTGTAACCTTTCGGTAAGTATCCGTTTTCAATTAGGAATATGATTATGATGTATTTAAATACTTAAAAATATCTGCTAATTAAATATTTTAAGAAGGGAATACTGTAGAATAGATAAATTTTCTATAGATTCCCATGAGAAGGATGTGGAAAAAGTAATACATTTTACATTATACCCATAATTAAAATCTTCACAAGTATAGTGTATAATAAGTTAACTCTACATATTAAGTGCTTTATATGCGAAGAATGATTCAAATTAAATTTTTACAGTATAAAATCGATATCCGTAATAATTATTTCTTTCTGAGACATTCCAATAATTAAATATTCCTAACAGTTCAAGCTCACTTTTACACCATTGAATTAATATTCCATGTTCATTTATGATAACAATTACTTTACAAATACTCATTTACAACGTAGAAGGAGTGGTAGAGTAAATAGTTCTGAAACTCACTTTTGAATGCAACTGCTGAGTTTCTTAATTCTTTAATATTATCAGGAATTTTTTAAAATTTGATATTTCGGTATTCAGGTTTGGTTAATTTTTTTTTCACGTTAAATCCGCGTCGATTTAATAAAAGATTACAATATTCAAAAAAACAGTTATGTAATTTTGCACCCGTGTGAGTTCCAAGCTATTTTATGGAGAAAGAGGAATCTTTTCATGTACTCTTTCCTCACTTCTGCTTTCTGACATATTTCAACCATTTGACGTGAGTATATTTGGATTAATATACAGGTTTGTCGTCGGAGAATTTGCTTGACGTGTGACTGTTGTGGGGAATATTCCCCATACTGCATTAGTCCTGTCTGAAAGTTACTGTGATATATTGCAAAGCGAACTTGCTTTTAGGGAATCCTGAAATATTGCAGAGACATATTGGAAACTTGACAGGGGATGACCCTTCACTTTTTCAATCCTTCGATTTATGTATCCATTAAACAGAGGGTCCAGCAGTTATTCATTTTTAGATCAATGCAACGGAAGGAGCTATATATTTCAATCATTAAGCATATTTTTGAGTATCACACATTGAACAGTTGATCCATTCACGAATATAATTTTTCTAATTATAATATTGTACAATTCCTAAAAAATATTATAAGTTTCGGGATTATTTTATGTAGTAAAACGTAGTACGTTTCGCGTGAGAAGAGTTTCTGATTATTGAATATGAAAAAAAATATTGTATATAATTTAATTATTATTCAATGTTCCTAATATGTAAAGTATGAATATAAAAAACTTTTCCTTGTGTTAATTCATTTTTTCGTGTTTTCATTTTTGAAATCTTTTATACGTTGAGTTCAAGTATTTTAAAATGACAAACCTTTCTAAGTATTAATAATTTATGGGCATTTATATTTTCGCTATACATATATATATTTATAAGCATATAATAATAACTATATTTATATTATAATATTTTAGGGTAACAGGCTACATGAGGGTAATCCACATGGTGGGAAGGATTTGAAAGGGGAGATGCGGAAGGGTAATCTTCTACATCTAATAAATAAAATAGACTGTGAGTTTGTATGTTCCGCATACAAATCTACACCCGTGGAACAAATTTGATTAAATTTTGTACATGTGTTACTTTAGAACCGATAAAACACTAGGGGAGGAGGGGATAAGACTCGTCTACTACCCCTAGAGGCAGGGGTGGTCAGGAGTACTAAATTGGGGTCAATCAGATTTATAGTATTTCTCCCGTTGCTGATTGTGTATAATTTCAACACATTGTGGTATAGAAGGGGAGCATCCTTAGGGATGGGGGTTACGTATAAATAAAGCAAATTAAACCGCGACTGAAGTCGAATCCAGGGTTATGGATGTTGCTGGATTTAATTATAACATACAAATTTAGGGTTAAGTTTTACTTCTACACCTATGAGTGGTGCTGGAGGATGAAACAATCTGTATGTGTTACATACAAATTTATACCCGTAGAGCAAATTTCACCAAATTTTGTACACGTGTTTCTTTATACCCGGAAAAATTACTGTTAGAGATAAGATACATCTACTACCCCTACGATCAAGGGTAAACATGTTAAAACAGCAGATAATTTTGGCGAAAGAAAATTTTTCGGGGTGTGAGATACATAGGGGTTTTCCACATATTTCTGTGTATTATTTCAACCACTTTCGGTAAAGAATGGGAACACATTTAGGGATGGGTGTGGAGCGGCGTTTCGTAAAAATAATGGAAAACAACTTACATAGGAGTCAAATTCTGTGTTATGGATGTCGCTGAGTTTAATTATGACAGCCCGGGAAACGCTGGGCACTCAGGTAGAATAATTATACAATATTCCAACGGCAAGTCTGGAATATAAATAAAACGCTGATGTGTCTAGGAAGTTCATTAAAATTTTAAATTATTATTTCTACTTTTTTAAGTTACAACACAGACCATATAATTTCCTGAATTATTCGCTACGGAAAACTGTGTTGTCTTTGGATTAATAACTGTTTCTTTAGGAATATCACTGGTATTTCTTCGTGAAGAAATCAGTCCGGCGTTGGATTTAAATCTGTAATATATATCCCCATTAATTTATTCATCAGTACACATGATTCCAATATAAAATTGAAAAATAGTTTCTAGATAGAGCATGACAGGTGATTTCGAGATTCAAGTTTATTTAATTCTGACCTTGATGTTATTAATTTTTTTTAATAACTAAGAAACAAGAATTAAGTGAGATCAGTATGAAATACACGATGTTATAAATAAAATGAAACACCGTAGCATTGCTTCACTGACGCTTGCCTGCCAGCAGAAGGCGTAACGAGTCGAACTGCTTTTAATCAGGTTTGTGAAAACTCACTGTGACGTCTCTCACGTATTTCTCGTCCTGTCAACATATGACACCGCGACTGTAAAATTTTCACTTAAATAAATATCAACAATACCATTTCCCGCGGGATTTATTTACTTTTCATAGCGCAGAGTGAAAAACGATCAAGCTGAACGGAGATTTTCCTCTCCTGAGGTTATATTGCTAATTATGAACGTCTACATTGGAGTAAAACCGCTATGTAATATCAATTCTCATTACCATAGTAGTAGTAGTAATTATAATATTAAAATCACCAATATAGTAGCAAAATTGTAAGAATAGTGGAGAATTAAATATAAACAGTATTTATATTATTTCTTAAAAGTTGGGATTGTGCATATTTAATAATCTATTGGTCAGATAATTTTGTTTGACATAATTGTCATTGAAAACCCATTATTGTATTTTATTTAATCCAGCCATATTACTAACGATATATTATTATAATATTCTGAATACACGCAGATGGACTTTTCTTTTCTCTGGAAGTTAAGCAGTGAAATACGTAAACAAAATGTCTTCAATAACGACACAAAGGTTACATTTTGAACAGACTGAAGTCGGAATTGAGACTGGAGTTTATTTATTACACTCAAACATTGTCAGAAACCACTACATGTCAATAAATTGCTACAACACGTTTAAAATTAATGATGAATTGAAATGCAACAATTTGGTACATAGTTGTTAGATTCCGAGACAATTAACACCATCGTAAGACGCGGGCTCCAAATTCCGATTGGTCGGTGAATAGATTTAGGGGAATGAATTGAGGGGAGGAGTGGAATGTCTTGCATCCAAGCTCATTGTTTCGCAAACGGCGCAACACTCCTGAGACATTGAAGGGCCCCACGTTTACTTAATTAAGTAATATCTGGCAAAGCACTGAGCACAGCAGAGCTAAACTTGTCAATGGAGTGCCTACCTCAGAACTGGATGTAACTGAATAGAAACTTAGTTTCAGAATTTCCAAGTGTGCATCACGCGTTTAAGCAACAACGAAACGCTAGAAGCGCGTGCGGCTTTCAAATTATATTATAACTAAACTCTGAGGGTAAAGACCGATCTAAATAATGGGCGAATTTCATTCGGGCTTCAATGCATCAATTACCGAAGTTATCTTCGAAGTCTTGGGTTTATTAGTGTTGAAATCATTCGGAACAATTTAATAAGCTATAAATAAATATGAATGGGATTCTGGATAACTGCAGAACTCTGAGCACATACGATCAGGGAGTGTCGCCTTTCGTGTAAAAGTTCTGCCAGATATACAGGATGTTTAAAAAAATATAGGGCATGATTTCAAGTATGTATTTTCCATATGTAGACAATAAAAAAGTTAATTACAACAGGTGTCCGGAAATCTTGGTCTTCATACCAGTCATATGCAGGGTAACGTTTTTCTTCATACAGGTACAGAGAGGCCGTTACATATATTCAAAATGGGTACCTCCTGCTTTAATACAGACCTCACATCGATATCATGGCTCTGCGAACACGATCTCAAATTCCAGGAGTATTGCGTACTTTCTCACAACCTCCTACACTTAGATTCCGAAAGGATTCCATGTCAGGCACCGGAGACGAAAACACCAATAATTTTAAACGGCCCCACAAGTAGAAGTCGGTAGGGTTCAATTCAGGTGAGTGTAGAGGCCAAGCAATTGGGCCACCTCTACCTATCCATCGGTCCAAGTATTAACGAGCCATACGACTCAAGTGTGCAAGGAGCGTCGGCAAAAACCCAAGTTCTTCCAGTTCTCATTGGATGGTAGTAACAACCTTCTAGACAAGTTCTCGGCTGATGCGCCTTTTCTGGGTCTACAGATTGATAGTAATTTAAAGTGGACTCACCATATAGATCTACTTGATGGGGATGTTCTTGTCTCAGAACCTTAATGCAACATGTTGATATAAACACTACGAAACTGGTGTATTTTACGTATTTTCATTCCATTATGTGTTATGGCATTGAAAATTGGGGCAATTGCTCCAGAAGCATTAAAATATTCAAGTTGCAAAAGCGTGCCATCAGAATAATTTCTAATAAGTATAACAAATTCAGTTGTAAACCGTTTTCCAAAAGACTGCGAATATTAACTCTTCCCGGCGTGTTTATTCACGAAATTTTAAAGTTTGTAAAGCGAAACATGAATCTTTTTCAAAGGAATGGCGAGTCTCACGATTATGAGACTAGAAATCGCTCAGGTCTAAGATCTTTGCTCTCTACCAGAGAAGTATTCACCAATCACGGATAGTTTTATACAATAGTCTTCCTCCAGATGTTAACTACAAGAGTTTTGGGATTATATGTAAAAATATTTAATTGATTCTAATAATAATAAAAAATTTAAAAAAAATGAAAAAGTGTTCAATGTGTTGCTAATAAAACCACTTATTTCATAACTTGCTTATTCTCTTTTGGTGTTTTCTGCTCTTTTGTTTGTTTATTTCATGTACGGTCTGGAGTTTTCAGATTCCTCGTCGCTCCGTTTCGTGACGTGACTCGTCCGTCGTTTGTGTTTCCTTCTACTGTGCGTGTGTCAAGTTTTGTGTTTATTTTTGTGTGATGTGTAAATTCTATATTTTATGATGGTTCATTCTAGAATCATTAATTATTTACTAGTACATATTTAATATTTTTATTATAACTGTAAATATTATATTATATACTTACTACACTTAAAGAATTATTATTTTTGTTATTATTCATATTATTTTACTTATGTTGGACAGGGAAATTTATGTTCACGAATTTTAGCAATTTTTTTTTAACTTCTAATTATTTATAATTGTAGCATCCACTTCTTATATTGTAATTTTATGTATTGACGTGTCCTATTTCCTCATTCGAGAACTAATGGAATAAAATAAATCAAATCAAATCATGCAAGAATTGTGGCAGGTTGTGAGAAAATACGCAATGCTCCTGGAATTTTGGTTCGTGTTCCCAAGGCCATGACACATGGATATGAGTCCTGTTTTCAAGAAGGAGGTGGACATTTTGAACATCTTCTGTAAAAGCAACTACCTTCGGAAAGAAAAACGATACGGTGAATATCTGAAACTAAGCATTCTGGACACATGTTGTAATGAATTTTTTTATTGTCTACATATGGGAAATACAAACCCGAAATTATGTCCTATATTTTTTAAACACCCTGAGTACGTACGAGATAACGATTTATATTAGGTTGGAATATTTTAAAAAATAAGCAGGATGATTTGAGGATGTTCTACATTAGGTCTGTGTTTTTGACGCTCTACGAAATTGACCCCTTTAATTTCTATATCACGGCGGAAACAAATTTTCGTCCATCAAGCAATCATAAAACCATACATTTTTGTTTTAAAACGCACGATAATTTTTAATTGGTCGACATATATAGTGAAAGCGGCCAAATGCTTGGAAATATAATCCCCAGTAAAACAAATGGATGAAAGTCAACGCCTTCAGATATGGATAGAAATTCCCAATGAGTAAGCAATACTTGGAATGAAAATGTAAATGATTTTTTACATAAGAAAAAGGAAATGAATTTAATAGCTCCACTCAGTAGGTGTAGTATTCTCTCAGCAATTTCTTGAGTAACCCTTGGCTACCTTCCTCTACCCTTCCGCATCCCCCCCCTTTCAAATCCCTTCCTATGCTATTAAAGGGGAGTTGCCCAAAGTGGATTACCCTCATGTAGCCTGTTGCCCTGAAAAAAATCAAAAAAAAATCTTGCGTCCCCAATATACTTGGGCAAAAATACGCCAAGGCCTGCAAGGGCTATTCTCTCGCAGGCAATACCTGCGAGGGATGTTCTCTCGCAGGCAGAACCTTTTAGGAGAGATACGAAGGGGCTACCTTTGGGTATGCCTTTTCCTCTCCATTTTTGAACTAAGGTTCCCACATGCCGAGGCACCTCGGCCTGTTTTGAGAGGCGTATGTTCCGGGGTCGCAGACCTTGGGCATACGGTAAGAGTTGTCCGCTATTCCTATTGGAATATCGGCCAGCTGCCTCCTAAACCGGTCAAGGCACGGCGAGGGGAAATCTGCGACCCCACAACTAACCCCTTTCCCGCCATCGGAAGGGCGTGGGACAAATACCAAATGCCCGACCTACCTGATGCAGGTTTTTCTAGGGTTTCCCCTGCATCACTTTTAGGCGAATTGCCGGGAAGGACCCTTAAACTATAGCCAGGGGGCCCTAGTTAATTAAACCTTGGCTACCTTCCTCCTCTACCCTTCCGCATCCCCTCTTTCAAGTCCCTTCCTATGCTATTAAAGGGGAGTTTCCCAACGTGAATTACCCTCATGTAGCCTGTTACCCTAAAAAAATTCCTATAATCAGAAAGATCTGTTCCGGTGTCCTTCTTGATAGGAAACTTTATTTGGGAAAATACGTACCTTATAACCACAAAATATCGAGAAGAATACTGTACTCTTTTAATTTTAACGTTCTTATTTGTCGGCGCTACAGCCATTAAAGAACCCAGGCCTCCTTTATCAGCTGCCTCCATTCATCTCTGCCCATAGCCTACTTTATTCCCATTGTCCTCCTGCATATCGTCAAGCCAGCTTTTCCTATGTCTTTCTCTTCTCCTTGTACCATCAGGTTTCCCTAAATTCACTTCCTTATCCATTCACTGCTTGATTTTAATTACAATATCCATCAGTTAAAAAAGTGTCTGTAGTTCTTCATTTGCCCTTACCCTCCAACCTTTTTCCTCTCTCACAGCTCCAAAAATCTTTCTCAATATCTTTCTTTCCCGTGTCAATAGAAGTCATCACCGATCTTTACAATCCATTTATTACTACAGGCTAGGTGTATATTTTAAATTTTTGCATTCCACTAACATTTCTGACCTTTAAATATATTCTACAAGGCATAATAGCAGAGGCTGCAACTTGCAATAGTTTCTTGTACTTCGACTGCAATGCTATTATTTTCTGTAACTACTGAACATAAATATTTAAATGCTTCCACTCTTTGATATTCTTATCTCCTAATTATTATTGAAGCATCTTGCCTGGCTCATGATTTGTTTCCATTCTAAATGCTTTATGCTGATAGAAAGTAATTCATTTTACGAAATGTCTGAGAACAGTCACACAGAGTTTGATTTTAATTATACCAATATTTTGAAGCTATTCATTTTTTTAATTGCAAATGATACCGTAGGACGTTCTGACACGTATTTCATAGAGAGTCAAAAAGAGACCAAATTACAACCAATTTTTTTTAAAAAATTGGAACTTAATGTTAAGTTTATATCGTTGAACCTGCGGAACATTTGCACGGAGGCAAATGAAAAATACTAATTGAAGGCGACACCATAAATTGGGAAGAACTGAGCGTTCCTCTCAGCTGATAGCATCACTAACTGTTCCTGAATCTTTCTTGCGACGAAGTTCCGGAGCACGTGACGTCGAGTTGTTCGGCGATAAACTAACATTAATGGCCGTAAATAAAATAGCAGCATTTTCGCGAGACGTAAAACGAGCAGTATATTCTTGGAATAACACGCGAGCGTTTTTCATTGTACTGCAGAAAAGGAAACGGCACCACGACGAGACGTCCAGCTCGAAGGCAAAGGGCGCCATGTGCTACGAAGGGAGAGAGCCGTTAGCCCGGCCCTAAATAAGACATTTATACCTGCAAAATGGATGTATCCTCCTTCAGCTTCATGGGCGATAAAAAGAAATACCATTTCAATTTCGTTCTCGGCCTCGTCCCTCACGCTTCTCTTATCGCTTTAACGTCCCCGCCAAGGTAAACACGCTGCCTTTCAATAACTTAAAGGGGGCGTTTATGACATATAACCCAAATGAAAATTTTACGCTATGGTTGTAAAAATTCTAGAAAAAATATAAAGAGACGCAGGCACGAGTTCTCTAAATCCAGATGCTAGTAAATATTTACAACACATTTCTTTGTTTATTAAACCAAACAACCAACAACATTCAACTTTCCTGTTGAAAAGAAATATTATTTCAATTGTTTCTGTAGTGACTGTTCCTTTTCACAGAAAAATTCTCCCTTTAAGGTATTGTCCTTACTATTGGAAAATTTCCAGAAAAAATTAAACTAAAATCTATTTTCTCTTTTCACGATTATCGGAAAACTAATCTAATCTACTAACATACGACGCAGTGTGTCGTGCTTGCACCATTGACTAGATATTACCAACTATAGCACGCGTTAGAAGCGAAGGTGGATGCCCAGATTGAGAGTACACGACAACTATCTAATACGGTCCAACTCTAAGCGCATGAGCAGAGCAAGACAATTCCAATATGGAGAAAATATGAGAATAGCTGTTTCACTTATAATATGCATACGTTTCCTTCAACCAAATGGTTGTACATTAGAATAAATTTTGACACTAAACTTTTGGATAGTTTCTTCCAATCGACAATAATTTTCTCTTTAGTATACAGCACAGATTTTGAGTTTTTTTTCGTTACCACAACCTGTTTTTATGTAAACTGTTTCCTCTTAAACTTTTAGGACGTCGACAACAGCTTCCCATTTTATTTGGGGTTTTCGTCCGATATTAAATAAAAGAATTATACATATGTTCAATAAAATTAGGGCATTAGAACAACCAAACGGTAGGTTTTCATTAGAAATAATGATGCATAAGTTAAATAATTTGATTTTACATAACATCAAATATGAATCATTTGAATATGAAGAGGACATATAAGCAGAATAACCTTTTAAACAGAACGATTAAGTGTGAAATAGTTCAAAAGTAAATTACGTTTCGTCTATTGTAAGATGAATAGAATTAGGTCCAATATTATAAATGACTGAAATTTGAAGAGCTAGCGATACATGATAATATCATTAATGAATTTAAGATACCAGTGTGTATAAAAAACTCAAAATATTAATAAATAGTTTTGATGAATCTAAGATTTTGTCCTTTTTTAAGTAAATTTTGCATTGTTAAAATGTTTTCTATGTAGTTTTATTATTGTGTTTCTATAAATATCGTGAATCATTATAACTCGTGATTAAAGTTTTTTAAAAATTAAATATTATATTTTTCTGACACCTTTAAATAAAAGTAAATAACATCAGACTATTGTTCAGCAATTTATTATTAAGTATTTAAAATATACTAAAACAAATACTGTAAATTGCGCAATTAAAAAGCAGGGCCTTAAATTGTGTTTTTTTTATTAAAATCAATATAAATGACTGAAGTTAAAATGATCTATAACTGCGTTTCTTTAAGTTGGCAAAGTGAAAAACACCAATAATATCGATTAAAAACAAAAATTTTAGTTGTTAGTTTACTTATATTTCCAAAATTATAATTTTTTTATGCTACTGCAAGTTGTTATTGAACTTTGCTGAATGTAATAAATAAAAATAACTATCTAAATGTTTATATAATTGCTTTTTTTGTAAGACTTGGCGGTAGTATATTTTGTGTACGAGATAAATAAATGAAACAACAGATAAATGCTTGAAATTAGTTGTAAAATTAAAAAAGTAATGTTGTTTCTTTCGGTTTAATATTTTAATAATTATCACAATCTAACAATGTATAAATTATAAACTGATATTATAAGCCAGTGTAAGTATATGGTATACCCCTGGAAAGCTTCCCCTCTGCAAGTTCGTGGTCACTGAACGATCTTAACAAACGATCTGGCCCGACCTGTAGATCCATGCTAAAGCTCTTCTCTCCAGAATCCCCGCTACATTCATCTTGCATCCCAAGGGTTCTCAAAATAGGAAACTACGAGGGTGCACACCAAGGTAAGTAGCGCTACAGATGGCGGACAACACACTACAAATTCTCGTCACTTCATTAAACAGGTCTAGGATTTAGAAATTTAGGGCATTTACAGATGTTGCGACGCTTTGTAAAAATCAACTAAGCAGCCTTTTCTTATAAGAACGAAAATAACTGCTGCTTGCACTAATATTCGCACTGTTAAGTTACGCTTTCCTTTCGTAGCAACTAACCGAGGTCCACCAAGCATTTGTGGCTAAAAACGGTAAAACAGTGCGAAGATGAATATTGATATTTACAACTCTGAAAAACATTAACTAATATTTTTAAAAACTATTTGGCCTTGTGTATAACACTATAAAACCTTAACTCAAAAACAAAATAAATGATATTTACATTTCTGCAATATAAACAGTATTATTTCCAGTATCGTAAGAAAAATAGTTTATCTGAAATATGCATGTTCATAAAGTAAGTGTACTAGATTTTGTATATTTTTAGGAAAAGTATATTTGGAAAAAATTACAGGATATTGTTGATACACTTGACTATTTTCCACACAATCGCTATTAGCTTCTTTATGCCCTCCTCGAAGAACTTCCCGCCAGCACCTACCCCTACTTCATAACTTCTTTATGCACCTGCTCGTCAGTTGAAAATTAAATTCCACCGATTTGTGCTTTAAGGATGGTGAAAAGATGATTATCTGAAAGGGGCAAAATCAAGGGGAATACGGAGGGTGGTTCAAAACATCTCAACCATATGGATCCATGAGCGCCTTGGTGGCTAAGGTTGTGAGGGCGGACGTCGTCGTGCAACAAGCACACTCCTCTCGTCAGCATTTATTTCCTTTTTTTAATGCTCCTTTTGAGCGTTTCTGTTAGTGTCCTGTATAAGAAACATCGCAAATATTTCATGAATTGTCAATCGGCGGTCTTGACGAAGAAATTCATCGATATTTTGCACCAACTCAGCAGTCAAGAACATTTTTTCTGCTTCTACTGAACTCCCTGAGTCAATTAAAAACACACGTTCCGTTCATAGCACCTTCGCTGTAAACTGTTTCGATTCGAGAAAAACTTCGGTAAGTGTTCCTTTAGCTAGTAGGAAGCGACATTTTTCTCGCAACTGGACACTACAACGTGAGTTTACTTACTAACGTGTTTCTGCGATGTTCGCTCTGTCAGGAGATCCCCCTCAACGACTCATTGTTGCCAACCCTCAAAAAACACGAAATCAAACTGGTCGAGGCATGGAGAAGGGAATTCTGCGTATCCACAGGAAACCCTAGCCCGCCATCGGAAAGGCGTGGGACAAGTACCCAATGCCCGCCCTACCAGATGCAGGTTTTCTAGGGTTTGTCCTGCATCACATTTAGGCGAATGCCGGGTAGGATCCTTAAACTACAGTCCGGGGGCCCTAGTTAACCCTTGGCTACCTTCCTCTACCCTTCCGCATCCGCCCTTTGAAATCCCTTCCTATGCAATCATGTGGATTATCCTCATGTAGCCTGTTAACCTAAAAAAAGCCCGTTATTTTCAGAAAATGTCACGTAAATATTGAGATTTCTTTCCGTTTTTTATAAATCTATCTTGCCATAATGAAGTTTTTTTAAAACATGCAGAGTCAATACAACTTCGAGAAGATAAAATATAAAGAAAACAGAGTTATTTTTATAATTATGTTAATTTATTTTAAGATGTAGATATTTTCATGTATACTTAGCCGAAAAACGAGCTGAAGTGCTACAATGTTTCTCCTTATAAAATATTAGGCAAGAAAGCGGAATACTTTTAAGCAACACTATCACCACGCATCAGACTCTGAATCCACTTATCGTCCTTTTATTAAGTAAAAGAGGCAGCATATTCTAACAAATTAAGTTTGAATTAGGAACGTTCCAATATTATTTTATCGATGAAATAAAATCTACAAAAACTTAAAAGAGAAGAAACCGGGGCAGGCTTCCCTTTTATTGCTGCGAGAATGTAATTAAAACACAATATCTTGGAGAAAGCATTTCCAATAAATTAACCTATAACATGACAAAGGAAATTAATGGCGGAAGGAGTTTCAAGACGCACTGCAGAATTTTGATAGGCGTATTCCACGCACAATATATTTCAGGTCTGCACTATAAACTCCTGGGGAGATGTATAGAAGGATCGTAAAAACGTAAAACAGCAGCACTGGCATGCAGATGAGACTGAATACATCTCCAAAATTAAGGCAGTCTAAGAGATATTTCCCCCAATTTTCATTATAAAATTAACATACACTAACAGAATTAATTATTTTATAAAAACCTACGACTAAGGCGATTTTAATATAAATTGAAGTTTATTTCGGTTAGTTGCTCGTATAAACAGTTGTCGGGCTTCTAACCAAGTGGAATTAACGTAGAGTGACGTTTCGATCACTTCCTCTGACACACGGAACATCGGAACGTCCCTCTATGTTACTTCTACTCGGTTAGAAACCCGGCAACTGTTAAAACAAGATAAATTTAGTTATATACACAGAGATGCGTTGTAAGCTTTATTTTAAAAACCTAAAAAAATAATTGATGTTTTGTTTACAAACTCATTGTGAAATACATACAAGGCAATTCACGTATTTCATATGATCTCTCTTTCTTTTTATCTTGACGCCACTGTCTGTCTAGTACTCGGTCTCTCAGTTGTTAAAATTAGAAGGCACTTGGGGTTTCAGCAGCACACTACAGGTGTCCGCAAATGGACTTCGTATTCACCTCACTGAAAATAGTAGAACACAACGTGATTGTTCGGCAACGATGCTTGTCCCGCCATTCATTTTAACGGTTCTGATTAGTAGATTCAAGGTCTCGCCCATGGCGGGAACTAAAACAGACAAGTGTCTTCTAATTTTAATCGCCTTATAGCTCATTTACTGTTAATTAAAAATCTCCTAATTTAGTTTTATATGTCTTCTCCCATTTTTCTCCCGTCTTTACAAGTTGAAAAATTTTTTTTTTTACAAATCATAAATATACAAATTACTTGTGATTCATATTTCTATCTTTCTATTGTATCAATTTGACTTCCGAGAACAAATATTTAAAGACTTGTTTGCTGTATGATTAAGAATGAATAATTGATGAATGAACAATTGAAGTTATAATGGATCATTTTTGCAATATTTACTGCAACAGAGAAAATCCTGCTTCGACACAAATACTTGTAAACGATCACGGGCATTCCGTTCTTTGTGATACATTCATTTGCATAATGAAGGTTCGGCGACGTACACACTGTACACTCAGACAAAATTGAATTATTCAATTTATTCCCTTTAAGTGATGGTGATGCACATAACTTATATTGCGGAAACCCCTTTGTGACTTGACAGTTCGGACATTGCATTTGTAATTTTAAAGCCGGTTTACTTCAATTCGTATTTTCCTGCAACACGCAAAATTGAACGGTTAGGAAATAAAAAAATGAAATGGCGCATATTTGAAATTTACTACCATTTTTACTATGGATGAGCCGTAAGACGTCTGCAGAATGCCATAACACGCAGTCGTCACAAAATATTTTACTGCCTGGCATTACGGCTGCTTTTCCCTGAATCGGGAAATATGAAACGACCGAGACAGGACGTGGCAGACGAGAAGAGATTCCGCTCCTCGCCGGATAGAGAGCGATGTCGTGATAGAGAGCTCTTTAAGCTGCACTCACAACGCGTCAATTGGGGAAATGTACTGGAAACCCACATCCTAAGGCTGAAGGCTGACATCTCTGCCCGAAAAATAACGCAACGGTAGAAACCACTGCTCCCAAAATATTGTCAACTAGGATTACCTTCTGAATTTGAAAAACGCAGATCAAATTAATACTAAAATCTGATGTTCTGAAACACACATTCACTGTTACGTGATGTGTAATTTTAAGGTCTGATTACGTTTGTGTAGCATTTTCAGGGTACAAATTTGAATAAGGACAAATGACCTTCTCGATTAGAAGTAATTTTTATATAGGACACAATCACGTATCTCGCAACCAGGCTATTGCCCAATTTTTTATTTCCGGAACGAACGATTAAATCATAATTTACCATACTCCCGTATGATCTTCAGATTGGGAAGTATTATTTTTGAAAATGTAGATAAAACAATTTTACACTTGCATTTGATGTGTATATCATCATCATTTCAAGAATTAACTTTTCTGAAAAGGTAATAAAAAGTGGAGTAATGCTTTGAGTAAAGAAAAGTAACTAACATCGATTTATGGCTAAAAATAATGTATAAAATTATAATCTACAATCACTTAATGAAATAGTAGGCCTGTAGTCTGAATTTACCAGAAAATGGGTGACAATTTAGTCTAAAAATGTCTGAACCTCTACAAAAAAAACCTGATTAAATAAAAAACAATTTATGACTTGATATTTTCTATTGACGTTTCAATACCTGTTTGTATCTTCTTAACGTCGTTTCTATATAAATAATAAATACAAAGTGTCTGTATAAGGTCATCAATTTTTTTCATTAATTCAAGAACAGATAAACACACACAAAAATTCGTGTTTTGGGCTGTCCGTGAATTGCCCTGAAATAAATTACATCACAAATGTACATAGCTTATTCCTAAACTTTCTTATTGTTACACGATTTTACTGTAATAGTTCTGCAAGTAATTTATTTCAATCGTTTATTTTTTTTTAAAGAAGACTTGTGTAACTACATAAATGTTTTGTAATCTATGTTTGTTTTCAAGTTTAAGAATCCTTGGGACGACTTTGATCGCGGATTCGCGCCTTATGTACTGAGTAAGTCTTAAATAAAGTGCCAGGGCTATCTTTCTATTTTCTCCTCGTTAATGAGTCGCACTATATATAATCAACATATAAAGTTAAATACTGTAATGATAAATTAAGTTGTGATAATTTCGCGTTTCTATAGTGCGAGTAATAGATGTATTGAGAATTTGTGGATATTACACTATATTTACACAAAAGTACCAGAGTTAAAATTATTTTGAGAATGAATAATTGTGAGGGAAGACGAATAGAATATCATTGGCTATTATTTCGTGGTTTTGGAATTTACACAGTAAACGGCGATATCAAATACGATAATGGCGCCGGCGCTGCCAAAGCGTACGCTACGACAATTACATTTCATGGATCGTCAAATATCAATGACACTGTTTCCTTTACATCTAAGAACGAACATCCAAAAAGTAAAAAAAACTGCAGGACTATTATTGATATGAGATAAAACATTCCTGAAACTTTTAGGTCTTCAGAGTTATTTATACGGAGTCTAGAAAACCTGAGACATAAAACTGTATTGCCAACATAGTAACAACACATTCCTGATGAGGATGAATTACGATCCGAGGAAGTATATAAACGAATTTATATTTTCCCTACACTTTTCCTATGACAATAAAGAATAGGGCCACTGAAATGATAAACTGGAGAGATTAATCGATGAATCGTAAATTTTTAGAAATAGTTCCTATTGTTTCTTAACTAGCCATTAAATTAATGCATTCTGCGATACTGAAAAATAAATTTAGCAAGAAAGAAGAATTATTAAATACTTGCGCAAGACAGTGACTCGAATAAGATATAATAATTTTAGCATAAATTCAAGAATAAGGAAAGCTCAAAGCCATGTTAAGTTATTCATTATAAGTATGAGGAAAAATGTTGACTGTGTCAGGTAACGCATACATCTTTTCCCTCTGTTAGAGAACCGAGAAGCTTTTATTAATTAAATGTCAAGAAATACTGCAATTTTTTAAAAAAATCATATACTTACTTTTAAATCTTATGGCGTTTGTGGTTTTATGGTGAATACAATCAATATTGTCGTTCATATATTTTATATCGATGGAGGTAACAGCACCCTAAAATAGTGACATCAAACATGGGTCAAATCAATATTACTGTTTCTATAGAATCCGAAAGTGCAATAAAATGTCGGGGTGCCTATTTAATATTTTCTCTCTCCCTGTCCCCACCCACAGGATCTTGTCATTATTGGATACTCCCCTTTTTAATACGATGGGTAAGTTTCGAGATATCAATATCATCCAAAATATTTTCCATCAAGTATATCAATGAATTAATAGAATCTACTTTCGTCACTGACACCAGAAATAACCTAAAAATCGAGATTACCGGATAATGTATTATTCGCCGAATCCAGTTTCTGAGTTGCGAAATATATGTCTCAGGATATGTTAAAAAGTTTCTAATCCTAAGTTTGAAGATAATGCAGTTGAGTACAGATAATGAGCTACGTAATAAGAAAACAACAAAGGAAATCATGTCATGGTGAAAAGTTTATGAGAAAATTCTTAATTGTGTCGTTTAGAAATTAACTATAATTTTATGTGAAATATTTAGAATGAAATTTTTATCGAGTACCAATTGCATTCTTAGTGAAGGCAGTAGAGAATATTTAATTCAACGAATGATTACTTTTAGGATGCATGCCGAAAGTAAAAGGAAAAGAGATTTTTCAAGGATAAGCGAAGAATATTAAAATAAATAAATAAATTAATTGATGAGGAAAAGAACTGGTGTTACAGTATCCAATAACTGATGAAGACATGAGCATATATGCCCGAGAGAACCAAAGATTCTACCAAAGCTAGTTTCCTTCGGCAGTCGAGTAATCTTTGCCTGTCCTTCCCAGCTTCGTTATTTCATGGTTCTCATTAATCACAGGCTTCTTAGGTAATGAAATACCAAGCTAATTTTCCTAATGTTTATGGTATACCATTAGTGTAGCGTATTGTTTGCAGTCTTCAGTTGCTGTTAAGCCTGTGAAGCAGTTATTGAGCCCCGGGATTTGGAGAGAGGAAGCTTTTCCCAATTAAGTTTGAGTTATGGGTAGTCGCGCTTTAACGACTGTTGGTCATTAAACTGCGTAAAGGAAAGGAAATTTCCTGTAAGATATCTGTAAAGAAAGAACCATGCATTAATATTTTCTAGTCGGAAGACAATCAACTATTACTAGCATATTGATCATTATCGTGTATAGTAATCCGAAGTGATTAATTTTAAATGATAAATTATTATGACCCTATTTTCTGTTGTTGTTAATATCACACTTTTCAAAACCAGTTAACTTGTATCTCAAAGTTTTTGAGGCGTACACTCATATTTCACACCATCTTTCCCAGATAAATAATTTCCACTTATCGTGAAATTGGTGTGCCTGCGATCACCTTGATAATTAGCATGATATTACTCGTAGTTGTTATTGCAAAGAAAGATGAGACCCAGAATAAGATTAGATTTAAAGCCATTTCTGGGATACATGACACAAGAGACATATGTCTTGCTCGCAGCATATGAGATTTTTTCGCTGTGCCTGTCTGAAGAGAATGCGTACGTGTGGTCACGCATTCTCCGTCAGTTAGGAGTATTGCTCTCAGGAAAGGATCCAGGAATCTACGAATATGCGACAGTCAACTACCATCTTGTGTATAACTGTTTTTCTTACAATAAATATTCGATTTTCGTGCTGAAGTAGTGAAGGTTTTGGAGTTAGAACTATGATTTTTATTCAAAGAGATTACGTTTGGTGTAGTTATCCCATTATTGGTATGAAGTTTATACAAAATTCTAAAGTGTCAAACATACGAGTAAGTGAAGTTCAGATTAGAAAGGCAATATTTTCCACTTGCACTGTTCTGAACGCATTCATAGACGCTAAAGTTCAACATTTACAGGTCAGTTCTAATTATATTTTATTTTAATACTTATCGAAATATACGAAATATTTTACATTGCTAATTTTATACATATTATGGCCGACGAAAAAAACAGAATGAAAATGAGCTGATGAAAAGTATTCACCATCTCCAGACGTTTCAAAATAATGGTTTGTTTAAGTATGAAAAGGTTCCCGACCTGACAACTATTGTGCCAAAATAATTCTATTGCACAAGACCACGCAGTAAAAGAACAATTTTATGGAAAGAAAAAATTTTCGTAGCTGATTGAAGAATTTTTGGTGACGTTTTTCCGAAGTTGAAGAACGGGATATAAAAACGAGAGTGAAAGCTTTCGTCGGGCTTCTTTTGGACGTACATGTGTTATACTGTAAAAAAACATCGTAGAGGATAATTAATGAGATCACTGTACTGGGAAGCAGGGACAGAAGTTTATGTTCCACAGATTTTCAGAGAAAGGATTGCAGCTCCAAAGTTTGAAACGGACTTCGCGGCTTCAGACAAATCGACGCTGAGGACGTGGTTTGCTATTTTCTGAAGGAAACGACGTAATGTTGAACGGTTTTTAATTAAAGATATGTCTGTATTTGGCCATTTGCACTTTCACAGAGAAGAAACTTTTGTACAAAATTTTATAAAAAATTATAATAAAAACAGAATTTAAATTCTCTGCCCACTAAATAATGTTGAAATTAATAATAACAACAATAATATAGTTTATCAAGAAGAAATATTGTCTAATGACTAAATTTAGCTAATTTGGACAAATTGTCAATAAAGTCGAAACGTATTGTGGACCCAACCATATTTTTTTAGACAATATCTAAATTTTAGATGAAAATATAAATTATAAATAGACATTAGTTTCTGAGTTGGTATACGTTAAATATATTATATAATCACTAAATATCAAAACTAAAACTATTTTCTTGATTAATTATGATTAATGATGAATTTGTGATTCAAAATCCTTCCAATTTATAAATCTTTAAAATTTAGTCTTATAATTACGTTTCTTTATTAGTTTAAGTTCGTTAATTGAATCTTGGAATTTAGTTCAATATCCTTTCGCTGTAATTCATTATTTTTGTTGTCACCGTTCAGATAAAGGTCTACAATAGGAGCGAAACATTAGAAACTCATCATTTTAAAAGTCTATTTTAGCACGCTAGTTTTTTCCATAATACATTTCTATGCTTTGCCCGTGACCAAATGCCTGTATTACAATTATTTCCAGTCCGCCGCAGTTCATAGAAACCGTTCACATGGTGATTCCTACTATAATTTAGCTTTGTTGCTTTGATGCTGAATGAACGATTGAATACATTTACATTTTATTTTTATTCACCATAAATGCAAGTGTGAGAGTGGCCTGGATAGATAGATAGTAGGAGGAAGGGAGAGAATGAGATATAAAAGGACGCAAAGCTTGACAGCGTGCCTGAAGATAGCCTGTAAGTGACAGTGAAATAATGGAAAGAAAAACAGCACGTGAAAAAAAAAAGGGTCAGTGTTATCAATGCAGGGAGAAGGAAAAATGTTTTAGGTTTGAAAGCCGAGCAACGAGGGTGCTGTGACGCCAAACAATGAGTTATACGCGCGCGTCGCTAGTGATATCCCCGGCAAACAACACGCAGGTCACAGAACAGTGATTTATACCGCGGAAACACGGATGCCACCATTCCCTGATAAATAAATGATGGTAGAAGTGGATGCCACTCCAGGAAATTGTAAATGTACAATATATGAGGCACGGGAAAAATGACCCGCAGCGATGCTAAGGAAAATGGACGCCGGCTGTAATTGTTCCTCCCATAACGGGCAACGATGATTTAGATTATTGCCGTGGGAGAGAATGAAAAACCCCCGACATCTCTTTGGTGCTTTATTTAGTTATATTGAGTGTAGCGGGTGTAGCTTTTGTAACAAAGAAAAATTGTATCCCGACACATGAAAAGTCCATGAGTTTACGAGGAAAACACATTTTTTTAATATATCTAGATTCAAACACACACATTAAAAATTAATAAGTAATTATTTCTTCAGTAATTAATAGTAGCTGACGCAGCACAAAGCAACATTACGTAATAACACTCAGATGAATATGATCTAAAGAACGAAAGCTCCTGAGTAATTTAATGTTGATATCTGAAAAATCTTTTCATTAAATAAAAGTTGCTTAATTATTTTAAGGTTTTTGTTTTACTTTTAATTTCAATATAAATTTGAGGAGTTTTCTACAAATTGAATTACTGATGCATAGGAGAATATATAGGAATATACAGGATGAAAGGACAACGAAGAAAATGTTTTGAACTTTCACACTTTCCAGACAAGAAATTTCATAGTTAAAATACGTATTTATTTTTGCATAATTATTGTAGGAAACTGGATTGGGGTGATGTAGAAGAGGTTAAAAATGAACTAAAGTCTAAGTGATTGGAGTCGAACCCTTCGCGTTTGTGGTTGCTGAGCAGATTGGAGACGGTCCTGATGAAATTACTGCTAAGGTTTAGCAAACAGAGAACTCTGTAGAATATTCTATAAGACTGTGTGTAAATTAAATGCATCAAAGAGGAGCGAGAAACGGATCCCTCGGATACGACGAATTCCGACGGAACTTCCATTTCCACTGAGTTACGATCAACAAGTCAAAGAGTAAAAAGTACTGCGGAGTAGATTTGAGACTGCCACGCTCCTTTAACGTTATATTCACTTCTCGAGGACGAATTAACCCAATTATTTATTTATTCTGGCTACTGAAGTTTAAATTTAAAATATTATAGTGAGTTGGTCAGAAATTTTACTTTTTGCTTTAAATACTATAGGTATAATATATATTCAAATCATATTCAACGCGTGTCTTTCTACCGGCATTTTTCCCGACTCTCTTAAAGCTGCTAAAGTTATTCCGATCTTCAAAAAGGGTTCGCCCACCGACGCATCAAATTACAGACCAATTTCTCTACTTCCGATATTTTCAAAAATACTAGAAAAAATTTTACACAAAAAGTTACTTGAATTCTTGACGAAGTATAAAGTAATTACTCCTGCTCAACACGGCTTCCTCAAACAAAAATCCACGAGCACCGCTATGTACGAGTTTATTCAGAGTATACAAAATTCCCTTGATGAAAAACTGAAGGTAGCCGGAATTTTTGCTGATCTCTCGAAGGCATTTGATCTTGTAGACCACAGCATACTCCTCCAAAAATTAGAATATTATGGGATCAGAGGCAACGCTTTGGCACTCTTTGAATCTTATCTCAACAATCGGAAACAGAAGGTAGCCTTAAAAAACAAAGCTGGTGAGGTGCACTTGTCAGAATGGGAGGGCATTTCTTGTGGCATGCCTCGGGGCTCAATATTAGGTCCCCTGCTTTTTCTTTTGTATATTAACGATCTTCCAGAATATATGGACCCTATAAAATCTGTCTTATACGCAGATGACACTAATTTGTTAATTACGGACATTGATTTAAATAATCTCAATGCGAAGATTGAGACTGCATCTAGAGACCTAAATACTTGGTTCGCCGCCAATAAATTAACACTCAATGTACAGAAAACTAAGTTAGTTCGTTTTACAACAGAAACCAACAACATCGTAACGGATAAGTTCTCTGATCATGCGACTTTCCTCGGCTTGCAAGTCGACAGTAAATTAAAATGGAACTTGCACATTGATCGCCTCGTGCGCAAACTTAGTTCTGTTTGTTACTCATTGAGACTATTGACGCAACAAGTTGATACCAAAACTGCTTCACTAGTCTACTTTGCCTACTTCCATTCACATATGTGTTACGGTATTGCCAACTGGGGCAATTGTTCTCGTAGTGTGGATGTCTTCAAACTGCAAAAACGAGCCATTAGAATTATATCAGATTCAGATGCTAGAGAAAGCTGCAGGCCGCTGTTCAAAAGACTCCATATTCTGACTCTACCTAGCGCTTACATATTAGAAATACTAAAATTTGTTAAACGCAACATGAACCTTTTTGCAAGTAACGGGGACAATCATGGCTATGACACAAGAAACCGTTCAGTTCTTAGGTCTGACAAGCACAGCCTCAGTCTCTATGAGTCTAGCGTTCATTATTCCGGTATCGCACTATTTAACAGCCTTCCTGATCATGTAAAGAACATCAACAACTACAACTTATTCGTAAAGGAGTGTAAAACTTACCTTGTCAATGGAACTTATTACTCCGTACACGAATTTTTGAATCGGTCTGACATTCGTTGAACTGCCTTGCCTACAAAATTGCCGAATATGCTATAAATATGTAAATAGTTTGTCCAGTTTTCCTCTTTTGGTTCTGTTTTCCTGCCTCTGCTTTCTGTTTTAGTAAATATCTATGACGACATCCCTCCGTACCTAGCGACAGGAGATTAATACCAGGAAGTGATTTGTGTCGTGTGCGTGTTTCCTAAAAATAGTGTGTACGATTGTAGTGACTAGACTAATATAAACAGATATGAATTTTTGTGTGTGTTTTTGTGTATTATAAGTTTATATGCAATTTATCTACTGTACATTTGTGACGAATCCTATTTCCTCTTTAGAGGGCTAATGGTGAATAAATCTATCTATCTATCTATTGCTGATATACTTATTCATTTTCGGTGAAATAAAAGAATATGATTAATGAATACCTGAAATATCGGTAAAGCTGCACATTTTTACAAAATATTACTCACTTATGAATACGGTATATAAAACACTATCGTAAACTAAAAGTCACACTACATTATAATACTCCGGTTTAGAATCGAAAACCCATCAACGTCCATTTGCTTTTGCATGAAATTATAACATTTTCATTCCGTATCATAATTTATAACTGTAGCTATGACCCAATGTTCAAATAGATACGACTTGAGGTAAGGAAAAGTTATGATACAAGTAATCGAAATTTTAATTGCTGTTGGAAAATCAGGCGATATTGCTATAACATTTTTGGAATCCACAGTAGAACCGATTGGATGGATATATGTGTGTGTGCGTAGACGATGGAGCGTGTAGCACGGAAGAACGTGAATATTTTCTATTTTTATGGACTGTAAAATTCCAATAATTTCAACAAAATTAAATAATATTCAAAATGTAAAGTCATTTCATATGTATTGAATACTATAAAATAAATTTAGTTTTATGTCTTAAGCGAGTAAACGTCTGCAC
The DNA here is from genome assembly GCA_037074705.1 of Zhengitettix transpicula. Classification (NCBI taxonomy): domain Eukaryota; kingdom Metazoa; phylum Arthropoda; class Insecta; order Orthoptera; family Tetrigidae; genus Zhengitettix; species Zhengitettix transpicula. Next base: position 115,221,195 of record CM073592.1, on the reverse strand, counting down.
AATTCAAAAAATTTTATAGACGTTTCTTCCCGTATTAAATTTATTAAAATATTTTTAGTATTATTTTATAAAATAATTAATAATAAGATATAATGAATAAAGACAAAATAATGAATAAAACATAAATTATAAATATGTTATATAAAAATATTATTCGCAGAGACGTTTTTGGGTTCACAATTGATTTACGCATGACTTTCTATAAAGTTAAAATGCAAATAATTTTTTTTAAATAAGTAGTTAGATTATTCAACGAGGTTTATGGAGATGGTAATGGCACAATATGCCAAAAGATCAAGAATATATCATAAATGCTTGAGAATGTTTCTGTTTGGATTGTTATCTTAGCCTTTATACTTATATTTAATATACAATTTAAAATCATTAGATTATTTACATTGTTGGAAGAATTTAATTTTTACAACTTAGAATGTGAAGGATAGTTAAAAAAATCATTTCCTGTGTTAATGAAGTATTTATTAGTCCTGTAGTTCTAAGATTAATCTGTGAACTCAAGGAATGCGCATTCTGCATAGAATGCCTTGTTATCAGTATTTTAATTTATAATTGAAATTCAGTGGTGAGTAAATGAGATTAGCTTAACTCCTTATTTACCTTATTGGATTGTGCTCGTTGTGTCAGTACAAAGGCTTTATTATCAGAGCTTAGCAACCGTGACAAATGAAATACTTCTCGGGGCTTCGATAATTTCATTATAAACACCTTTTCTCATTCCCAACAGTTCTTTTATTAATTCCTCACTACCAAGTGTAAGTTTATTAATCGCATACAGCGGTAGAAATAAAATGCAATTCTTGTCAAATTAAATTCTTGGAATTGGAATTGAGGTACAATTAAGTGAAATATATTATGTCAAGAAATGCTCATAGTTGTGCTATTTAGATAACTCGAAGATATGAGATAATTTAGGAAAATTAATTCAGCCTAATAGTATTATTGGTTTGTAAAATATAAAAAACTAAATTGGTTTGCAACGAAAATATGTGTTCATATACTGCTTAATAAAGTGAAAACAAAATTTTGGAGTCGACCTCCTGTGCTGTAGAGGTCTGCGTCACTGCATTGTGTGCGCCTGTTTCCTTACTTATAAAGTCTCACCAAATAAATCACCCAAAGCGATAAATTCAACCGTGTACAAAGTCGCTAATAACAGCTGTTGATGCGACAATAAATAAATAAATTTGAAAAATTGTACGAGAATACTGTGCTGTGTGATATTGCCACAACAGGAGAATTGTAATTCATATGTATTATTTAATTTATATATATATATATATATATATATATATATATATATATACCAGGTGTATCAACGTAAATCTGGTGTTTGCGCATAGATGGCATTAGTAATCATGCTATTATGGAGACTTAACCGATCGTTTGGCGGAGATTTGAAATTCCGTGTTTACGGATGAGGTGTGGCCCGATAGGCAATCAGCGATATTTGTAATTAATATCGCTGGTTGCTAACAACAAGCAAAGGAGATTGAGAAAAGCTTTTGTTTTCGGAGACGACACGGTTCTGTCACGAGTTTGTGTGTATATTTTATCACCGCAATTTATTAGTGATTGAAAAAAAGTTAAATTTGATTAAAGTTGGAATTAATTAATTCGCATTCAGCATTTTATGTGGGTGTACATAGATACTTATTTAATATTCAGAAATCGTGTCCCCACACTACTACTATGCACACGCCATCCTATTATGGTGTGTTTGTAATCTGTGAACAATAGTCGGTGCACATCATCAGCAGTTTCGTACAACATAATTTTTCCGTTGGAAATCAGGTCTAGTTTCTTGCCAAAAAAAGAGAATATGTGGTAAGTTCTGCTTTTCTGCTTCAATTTGAAGAAATCAGCTGCCGAATCGCATCAAATGCTTTTATAGGCCTATGGTGACAGCGTTTTATCGGAAACAACGATCAGAGGCTGGTATCGTAGGTTCAAAGACGGCAATTATGACCTGAGCGACAAGAAGCGTGAAAATCGACCCAGGAAGGTCTCTTTTGGTCGAGGACGATATCCAACAAAGTAAAGTCGAACAATTGGGTGTTACTCGACCAGCCTATGTGCCATGGGAAAGGTTCAAAGGATAGGAAAAAATGGGTGTCGCATTAATTGAACGATAGGCAGATGGAGCAATCTCAAAACACGTGGGAAGTCTTGCGCACCAGACAAAAAAGAAAGTCGTTCCTTCATCGGATTGTGGCTGGCGATGAAAAGTGGATGTATTTCGAGAATCATAAACGCAAGAAATCGTGGGTTGATCCCGGCCAACCATCAACCAGCGTCCTAAATCGCTTCGGACGGTAACCAGTGCCGAGCGTTTGGTGGTATCAGCAGGGTATCGTCTACTATGAACTGTTGAAACGTGGTGAAACTGTCAGTGGCCACCGCTACGACCAACAACAGAACGAATTGCACCGCGCTATGCGTGAAAGAAGGCCGGATATCAGGAAAGACATGACACGCCGATTTTCCTCCACCATAACGCACCATCGCACAAGTCAACAATGGTCCGAAAGAGCTTTGGAGGTGCTACTCAATGCCACTGATTCACCAGACCAGACCCTTTCCGGCTACTACCTATTTTCGTCGATGGTTCACGCTTTCGTTAAATAGCAGTTCGTTTCTTATGGAACGTCTAGATGTTTAGTTTGCCTTAAAAGACACGGATTTTTTTGGCATGGTTTCCACAATTTTCCCGAGGGATGGGAAAAATGTATATCCAGCGAGGGCCGGTACTTTGAATATTTTATTTTCTCTCTATGAAAAAAAACCATGTGTTTTTCTAACTAAAAACAGCGGATTTAAGCTTTTACACCTGCTACATTATTCTTTGATCCGTTTATTTTTATCGTTGAAGCGATGATGTAATGGGGTTTTCGTTTTCTTATGGTGCTAAAACAAATCTGTTGTTGAAAACATCCAAAGTTTTTATAGTTACAATTGTATCACAAAAGCTCGTTAATATTTCTGAGAAAAAGAAGTCAATTTTAAGTTTAAATAAAATGACAATAATACCGAGGAAAAATACGGCTTATGAAAAGTAAATATTCTACGATCTCCCCGCGTGGGTCTTTACTGTCCTCATGCCCCCTGAGCGTGAAATCGCGTTGATGAAAACCGGGTGATGAAATTTCGAAAAAAGCCGAGGGCAGGAGCTCATTGGCTCGCGTTCAAAGAAGCGGCATTTTATTAAGCGAACAAATGACTTGCGATCGCTGGTGAAATTGAATTTCACTTGTTGGACTGTTATCAGATTTGCATCCGGACGCAATAACATTGAAGAGTTCCCGAGTTTATTGCCTCTCCCAGAGACGAGATGCGACCTGGAGCAAGTTGTCTTCTTACCTAAGCAAGTCCCCAATCAATTTATTTTCAGGAAGTCGTTAGAATTATTCAGTTTCTTCTTGCGCAATGAAAATAAATTTAGAAACTGCGTTGTTAAACTGAAACACCTTTATTGAAATCCTAGGATAATTCTATTTCAGTAAGGAATAATTTACTTTTCAGCGTTTATATTTAAACTGTAGTGCTTTTATATAGTTTTACGAGAATAAAAAGTACGAGCGTTAAACCGTTTATTATATAGTCAGCGGAATAAAATAAAAGCTTAGAAGTATTACAACGTCAATAACAAAATCAGAGTTATGGAAAAATTCAGAATCATATAGAGAATGTTGTCGTTACAATATCGAAATGTATATAAAAGTTGAGTCCAAAGAAAAATACCTTAGTATACCGTTAAAAATTTGAACAATGATGATATGTCAGAATGCTAAAAGTGTATTGAAATGAAATACAATAATAAGAAAAACAATCAAATACAGATAAAGAAGTGATGATATGAATACCACACAACGTTTCTGGATATATAATTTTTGAGTTTGTCTACTCTATGGTGTTGTTGTGTCGCTCTAGGATATTCTGTTTTTAATTTTCTTAGCACCTGAAGAAAGGAATAAGGTTTATAGTAAACGATGTATTTATATGATCACTTCTAAGTATTTATATATTTTTCTTATTATTAATTTTCAAAATAGACGTATATTTTTCATTTCGAAAAATAAGACAGGCGTCACTATATGTTTATTAAACCATACTAATTTTCAAATACGCTAATTTTCAATTTAAATAATACAGCATGTAAAATAACATTGAATATATATCAAGAGGTTTAATTCCCAAGATTGAATGTATTTTCGGTATAATTGGTAAAATAATCGACAAATATTATGGGATTTCTTCCCAATAATCTTCGTTCTTATCCTAATTTAAATTATACTCTTGGATTTGCTATACGAACCTTGTTTGAAAATAAGTTTAATAATATTTTATAATATATTTAATACTGGCTTGGTGCACGGCGTTGCCCAGGTTGTCATAATTAAACTCAGCGACATCCATAAATCCGTATTCGACTCCTATCTAGTAGTAGTGTTGTCTGGTAGTCGTGTCTGACCTCCACAGTGTTCGTTTCCGGTTCGAAGGGAACACTGGTACAAAATTTGGTCAAATTTTCTCCACGGGTGTAGATTATAAAGTAAAATTCTGAGAAAGGATCCGATGTTCTCTTTACCTGTTCATGAATTCCGTAAAAACTTGTATGTTATGAAAATAATAACGGGTTTCGTTAATATGTTGGTTTAAAATTAATTGACAATAGTGATTAAACGTCATCTAATTTGAAAATGTTTAATTTTTTGTACTCTTTTTTAACCTGAACTTCGAAATCTCACTTTCGTTTTCCTGTTGTGAAAAAATGAATCAGATGTCCCCGTTTTGGTCACTTTCGTTCCTCTCCGGTTAAATTCAGAACATTTGGTCGTAATCTGGTATCAATGTGGTTAGTGTTATTATAAATAGCGTGCAAATCTTAGTGATTGTATTGTAATTATGTGAATAGACATATGCTAGATTTGTGAAAGAAAGCAGAAATGCCATCTGGACAGAGACGAGCCGTGCGGTTTGCAGAAGCATGCGGCTCACTGCATTGTGGTTTAGGCGCTATGTAGCTGTCACGTCACTCTGAATATGGCCGGATCCTGACCATTAATCAGCGACAGACAACGGCAACTACAGCTTGGGTTTTCAAACAGTTTCGCAAAAGCTGACGAGAGACGCGCTGTAATAGGGTTATAAACGGTAGCTATTTAAGGACAGGTTTGACTGTGAGCATACGAATACAACTTGTATGAATCATAGTTCAAATTGGTTGCGGTTAAGAAGTTCCTTGACGTTTTCGCGTGAAGGGAGTCTCTGTATGTCGTCGGAATTAGATGAGTCTCGCACCTATTAAATGTCTCAACACATAATATAATTACAAAGAATTCATTCCACCCTTCCGCATCCCCCCTTTCAAATCCCTTTCTTATGCTATAAGAGCGTAGTTGCCACTATGTGGATTACCCTATAAATAGCCTGTCTACACCCAAAAAAATCCCTTCCTGTGCTATTAAAGGGGAGTTGCCACCATGCGGATTACCCAAATGTAGCCTGTTACCCTAAAAAAATGACTAAGCGAGAGAATTCTCTCGCAGGTGAAACTTCCCAGAGAGCTCTAGCGGAGGCTACCTTTGGGGATGCCTTCACATCTCTCTGGCATTTTGAACTAAGGTTTCCACATGCCGAGGTACCTCGGCCTGTTTTGAGAGGTGTATGTTCCGCAGACCTTGGGCATACGGTAAGAGTTGTCCGCTATTCCTATTGGAATAGCCGGCATGCTGCCTCCTAAACCGGTCAAGGCACGTCGACGGGAAAGCTGCGACCTCACAGAAAACCCCTCTCCCGCGGAAGGGCGTAGGACAAGTACCAAATACCCGACTTACCTGATACAGGTTTTTTAGGGTTTTCCCCGCATTACTTAAAGGCGAATTGCCGGGTAGGATCCTTAAACTATAGCCCGGGAGCCCTAGTTAACCCTTGGCTACCTTGAGCTACCCTTCCGCATCCCCCATTTCAAATCTCTTCCTATGCTATTAAAGGGGAGTTGCCACCATGTGGATTACCCTCATGTAGCCTGTTACCCTAAAAAAATGACTACCTTCGTAAGGTGTCTGTGAGAGCTGTTCTCTTGGTGGCAGAACCTTTCTGGAGAGGCGGAGGAGGCTACATTTGCGTATGCCTTTTCCTGTTTTCATATTTGAACTAAGGTTCCCACAAGCCGAGTAACCTCGGCCTGTTTTGAGGTGTGTATATTCCGGGGTCAAACACCTTGGGTATACGGTAGGAGTTGTCAGCTGTTCCTATTGGAACAATCGGCCAGCTACCTCCTAATCTATTCGAGGCACGGAGAAAGGAATGCTACGACGTTACACAAACCCCTCTCCCTCCATCGGAAGGTGGTGGGACAAGTACCCAATGTCCGACCTAGCTGATGCAGGTTTTCTATGGTTTGTCCTGCATCACTTTTAGGCAAATTCCGGATATGATCCTAAAACTGTTGGTCAGGTCCCTAGTTATTACCTTGGCTACCTTCCTCTACCCTTCCGCATCCCCCCTTTTCTATGCTGTCAAAGGGGATTTACGACCATGTGGATTACCATCATTTAGCCTGTTACTCTAAAAGAAAAATCTTAAGAAACTGCTACAGGTCACACTAAATGACTTCATATATGATTTTTTGTATGTGGATAATACGACACACTCATAAAATTGAAATGCATTGAGAATACGGAGTGAGATACAGAGATTGGCGTGTAAAGGGGTGTGTGTGTGGGGGGGGGGGGGGGGGGAGCGGCATGGATTGCCTTAGCGTGAATAACGGCCACCATGTCGCACACAATGCGGAATTCAATTTTTCGGAGATGTTATCCGCCTTTAGGAGATTGAAGGTACACTTACATTTTGGCGGCCTACACAAAGGTCATATATGTATATATATTGTTATTCTAGGCACTTTTATTTTAATACTTTTATTTTGAATAAATAATTTAATGGTGATCAATTTAATTGATAAAAAATTAATGAAAAGAAAATGATTCAAACACTAATTTTACAAATAAAATAAAAACATAAACTTTATACTAGGAACTTGTTATCACAGAAATAATGTCTTTAAATTCTTCTTGCAAGTAATGTATACTTATCAGGTTAATCAAAATTATGAATTGATTTACAAAAATGAAAGTAATGCCGTTTAAGCACAGATTTAGAATCAGTAAACTTTCTGGTCAGGGATTTAAGTGAGGGTTGGCAAATATTTCTAGATACTGGAACCGAGTACTTCCGCAGTAAAACCTCGTGACATGGCAAACTATAAAATTATTCTCCATTACTTTTTCCTGCTGTATCTCTTGTACCGTCGTCCTGACGTCTCGGGATCTCAGAGCTGGCGGAACTCGTACTCAGGAAAATTTGTAAAGGAAACAGAATTGTTTCTACTTCCTGATCAGTACTGTAATCCTTCTAAGTCCAGATAGCGTGTAATAGAAAAGTTTGAATTTTTTCAAAGTCCATATTATTGAAGATCCAAATGGCGTGAAGGTTCACTGATGAAACGCGCACCAACACTGAAATTTTTCGAAGTCCGAACTTCAGAAGTGACGTGAAGGTGCTTCGACGAAAACGCGTGCTCGGCTACATATTTTCGCCACTTTCAGATCACCTTTGACAGTTTTTCTCCGAAAGTTCCAGAAGATTATCTCTGCCCTCGACAATTAGAATCTACTTTCAAGTTAGTTTACCTTTTTTTCAAATTATTAGCAAACTATGTCGGAATTTTACACATTATTGCATTGATCCTCAGTTTCCAAGGTTCTACAATGAATTTAAATAATTAAAGGACTTCATACTATTTTAACAGAAAAAATTAACACACAAATTTTAAACCACTGACAAAACTAAATGACGTAAAATGTTTGAAAGAGTTAAAATGCATTAAAACTATTTACAATTACTATAAAATATAATTATTGTGTTGGTGGCATGTTGCATCGTAAGTAAAACTTGAACGTATTTACAGATTTCGGGATTGGGCGAATAAAAGTATTCATTCAACTTACTGTGAAAACTTTGACATGAGTCGGCTGTTCGTTCTAGGTTGACTCAAAAATTGCGGCCACACGGTTGGAGGAAATTGGGAATATTTGTTAACGTAATTTTCAGCCAAATAATCGCAGAAGAGGTTAAGATTTTGCGATTGTGGCTTTATGGTAATAAAATATGCAGTAAAACACCCCCAGCCCCCACCAACTTCCTCCAGCTTCAAGTACGGTAGACTGGAACTGTGAGCCGTAACTCTATCTACTAAGTCGTTTTAGAGAACGGTTCTTTGATAAGAATAAATTGATAATTGATTCTCGGTTCTTTTTTCCACCTCTAATTCGACAGAGTATCAGAATACAGTATACAAATAAACTTACAGTCCGGAAAACTTTAATATTAGGCTAGTAATCGTTGAACACACTAATTAATCGAATAGGGTTTCACGAATGTTAATTTTTTTTGTGATTTTAGTGCCGTGTGTACAATACGCAGAGAAGGAATCAGGCGGTAAATAATTGGGCTGAGTCACTTATAAACATGAAAGTGGCCGCAATAAACCTGGAAGGAATCGGGTCTCGTCCCCATGAGTTATGGAATTACGTAAGGTAATTACAGTCCGACGTGCATTTCAAACCTAATCTTTTACATTTTTGTTAGTCCCGTTGGTAGATGGTCGTCAGTTGAGCTACTTCTTTGTCTATAATTTTAACTAAAAATTACTAGTTAATGATATTACAAAGTACCCCATTATAAATGTTAATACGGAAGCGTAGAGTTAATTCCATAATACATTATTAATTGAGTACCAGATTGATTAATTCTTTATTATCCATATAGTTTTTTTTAAACATATATAAAATTACAAGTTAATGATATTACAAATTACACCATAATAAATATTAATACGGAAGCAAATAATTATGAATCAGTGGAGAGTTAATTCCATAATACATTATTAACTGACTACCAGATAGAATAATTCTTTATTATTCATATAGATTTTTTAAAAAAATTATATAAAATTACAAGTTAATGATATTACAAAGTACACCATAATAAATATTAATACGGAAGCAAATAATTATGAATCAGCGGAGAGTTAATTCCATAATACATTATTAACTGAGTACCATATTGATTAATTCTTTATTATCCATATAGTTTTTTTTAAACATATATAAAATAACTAGTTAATGATATTACAAAGTACACCATAATAAATATTAATACCGAAGAAAATAATTATGAATCAGCGGAGAATTAATTCCATAATACATTATTAACTGAGTACCAGATTGATTAATTCTTTATTATCCATATAGATTTTTTTTAAACATATATAAAATTACTAGTTAATGATATTACAAAGTACACCATAATAAATATTAATACGGAAGCAAATAATTATGAATCAGCGGAGAGTTAATTCCATAATACATTATTATTGAGTACCAGATTGATTAATTCTTTATTATCCATATAGATTATTTTAAACATATATAAAATTACTAGTTAATGATATTACAAAGTACACCATAATAAATATTAATACCGAAGAAAATAATTATGAATCAGCGGAGAGTTAATTCCATAATACATTATTAACTGACTACCAGATTAATTAATTCTTTAGTATTCAAATAGATTTTTTTAAAAAAACCTATAACAATTCTTCCGAACAGATAAAGGCTATATATGATGTAGGCCTATGATTTTTGCTAACTAATATTTTGAGAGACGTGGACCAGTAATGTCAAACAGAAACTAATTTCTTTGGTCAAGTCCATTTAATTTGTATAATGATGTATATGAAATATATTATTTCTCCACTGATTACCTAACGAATTTTTAAATTCGTTTCAAAATCCTACATCGAAAAATCTGCGTCCGCATTATCACGTAGAAAATGCAATCCACAAACGCCGGCCTTGATGAATGTAGTTGGTGTATTTATACGAAGCCAATTGACACCAAAATCACTCCGATCAAAAATTAAATTAAAACAAAACGTGGAAGCTACAACTGGACACAGATGCCGCTGATTACGTTTTTTTGTTGTTGTTAAGGACGGGCATGTTAACACGTTTGATGTTGCGTAGTTGATTAGATTCGTGGTGTGGATGATTCGATGCAGCTTTGCGGGGGTGAAGCGAAATGTGCACAGTTTTGAGGTTTGACATGTCGCCCAGTAAAGGTCACAGATACAGGGTTAAAATTCTCCGTGTATTACATTCATGATTAAGAACGATAGGTACTACGAAAAAAATAACTGCTTGTAAATTGCTAATAAATAAATTAGAATAAAATTAATTTTCTGTATAAATGCGTAATAATTAACTAAAAGATCCAGATTTTTAATAAATTAAAATAGATTTATGTTTCTATTTTAACAGACAAACGAATCTACGTAATTTGGAATTCTTCGCTGAAATATTTATATACAATACATTACATCATGTATTCCAGGAGTGTATATATAAATAATGCATATACTTAAGATATATTAAAGATCATAATGTTCTAGTTACAGCTTTTCCAAACTGCTGAGGTTTTATTGAGAGCAGTAAACAGATAAAAATCCAATTAATTTAAGAAAATTAGCGTTCGACACACCTGCTTATTTTGTTTGTTAGTTATTAGTGTTATAAAGGTATATGAAATACCTTAACCAGATAATTTGACAGTAAAATATCAGAATGAAACACTCTTACCAAGTTAATATATTTGCTAAAAGAAGAAATGGGGACTGAAATATCAAGATCTAATTTGGTCACACATACAATTTATTTTCTATTCGGGTTTAAAAATGGAAAATTACGGCATCATTGGAAAGGTGAGAAACAAAATGGACACCAGTCTAAAGAATTAGGTGTTCGCCTGTTTAATACAGACGTTCGTTTCCAATACACTGACAGGTCAGATAATATACCAGCATCATTCAATTACTTCATAGAACCACCTTATTCTTGTCAGAAACAGTACAGCGACTATCCGTCTGTCCAGTTTCACTATTAAAGTGATGAAATTTTGAATATGTTAAAGCACTTGCGATTTCATTTAGAAAATACAATATACTATAGCAATGGTCACGAACGATGACGAGAGCGCGCACATTGAGGGAGGGGAGGCAATTTCGACGTTGCCACGATGCGAGCGGAGTAAACACACACACACACACACAACGATCTAAAAAGGTTGGCGCTACTGAATCGTGTAGGCTGTAGACCTTGCGAAAGACACTAAACTGGACTACCATCGAATATGTCGCGTACTATAGTATTTAATTTATGATTAATAGGATTAAATGACTATAGGATACCTACCTCATTTCATTCTATTGTCTGAATGTGCAAAGATTCCTAACGGGGAACACTATGTTTCTATATTTGAAGTTTTACTGTTTGCGTTAATTATAAGGTGGGAGGCAATTGCTGTCCTAACCCTGTGTTCATTTAAGATAAAAAAAATTCAAATTTTAAATCCAATATAATTTAAGAGTTTTTTTTACGGAGATTTAACTGCAGAATACATTAGAATACAATTTAAAAGTGTAAATATCAAAATAAAAAATATAACCAACAAATAAAAAATTTTCAGAATTAAATTCAGCAATGTAATTAAATTTTAAATGGAACACAAAATATTAATCAGAATTCGCTAACACTAAAAGGAAAAGAATCCAGCAAGCACTTTACGCCGGTATCGTATTGAGGTTATTTTGGACGTGTGACTTTTGTCGACTACAGTAGGTTAGCCTGTAGCAATGCCTTGAATGCGGCACGGTGTTGTTAAGATTGGGGTCAACCTGTGCTGCCGGAAAGACGCGCAGTTCCCATTGAAACCGCCTCGCTGCCTTAATGGAATCTCTCCAGTACACAATTGAAGTCGCAACATCGATCCAAAAGTCCCATATTGCTAGCACATTTGCCAGAGATTGAGAACAATCTGAATAGCAGTTGCCATGGCCTCTTAAGGTGTTTTCACACGAATGCGAGAAAGGACACGAAACTACAATTGGATTATTACCACAAATCTCCAAGGAAGTATGGACACGAAAAATCTGTATTCAGTAATCAATTACTTCCATGCACTCAAACTGACTGTCGTTTAAGGGTAATAAGTATTAAAAAAAATTAATTACGTAATAGTAACCAGATTCCCACAAGTCTCGCAGTGGGCCGGAGCAAGGACTAAATTATTAACGTCGTATGTTTTTTTATCTTTTCCATTTCATGAGAACTGGAAAAATCTTCTTCTCAGTATTGAAAAACGATGAACACATTTTAATAACTAGAAAAATAGTACTTATCATAAAGCATACATTTATATTTTATTATAACGATATAGTCTCTACGATACTCAAAGGAAAATATAGAATAATCTAAATACCAATCGTGACGTTGATTATAATGAAGGTAAATCTTAAAATGTAAATCATAAATAAATTATTAATTTTGAATGTAAGGATATTAAGATTACAATTAGAAAAAGCATGATAAAAACTAAGAGATTTTGGTTTATTTAATACTATGCTTTTGAATAGAGAATTAGAAGATAGAAAAGTATTGCTATAGAAAGGAAACATAAGTGATTTTATTTGACAGAAGTGAAATACACAGGAAGAGAAAAATCGGTACAATCAAGTGCAAAAATGTTAACAACTAAGAAAATGCGTGGTTCGTATTCTCGCACATTTTCTCTGTTGAAGACAGATTTTTTCCGTCATAACTGTCTTCCTGTACTGTTTGTACACCTTAACTTTAGTCCTAATCCCGGATTTAAGCCAGGGATTTTAAAACAAGGTTCCCATAAGCCATGACACCTAGTCCGCATTTGAAGGATGTATGTTCCGGGTTGTCAGACGTTGGGAATACGGCAAGAGTTGACCTATTGTCCAGTCGGCCAGCTGCCCTCCAATTTCGGTCAAAGCATGGAGGTAGAAATGCTGCGTTCGCACAGTAAACCCAACTCCCGTTTTCCGAACGGCGTGAGATTGACCTGATGGAGGCTTTTCTAGGGTTTTCCCTGTATCACCTTTAGGCAAATTACCGGGTAAGACCCCATAAACTACAGCTCGGGAGCCTTAGTTAAAACCTTCGCTAACTTGCATTAACTTTCCGTATCCGACCTTTCAGTCCCTTCCTATGCTATAGAGGGTAGTTGCTAAATAATCGATTACCTTACCTATAGACTATCAATAAACCAACCACCACCATATTTCCTTCCCTTTCATTTTAATAGTTTTCCTGTATGTAATTTAATAATAAAAATTAAGGGACTGGAAATAATTATAAAAAATTTGGAATCGTGCGTTTTCTTTGAAAATGATAAATGATAAATGAACAGTTCATTTTTCTAAGCTATTGTACATAAATACAGTATCAGGCAAATACTTCCCGTCCTGACGAGCAATATTCACTACACTGGGATATTATTCTTTGGATCGTGCGTTTTTATGGATAAGCTACGTTTTGATAAACATTTTATTTTACATACGAAACGATACGAAATGAATATAAAGCACGTATCCCAGCTCAGAACTAAAACTGTTGAATTTAAGAAAATAATGAAAGAGGTTTATACAGAATACGAAAACTATTATCGCCCTGGGGTACAAAATGTGTCAAAGGGACTTAACAGAGTTTCGACATTTCGGAGGATTAAAGTCGAGCTCCCAAACCCAAAGAGACTCAATTTCATCTTGTGTATTACACAAACTTTTCTTCTCGAAGCGAAACTGCCATTGTTATAGTCGCCTTCAGGTTTCTAGAAACCGGCTTTCCGAATAAGTTTTTGAACTGCAGGATCAATTGTTTTCTGATCTGTACAATGTCAGTTTATATCGTCCGCAAATTTAATGTATGATATACTAAATGGGTATATATTAAAAACTGGCAAAATCGTAGTTTAAATATTTCAAACGGTTTCCTGTTACGCGCGCTGTTTATGTGAAATCTGTAGAACGCACGGGCTTCATCTCTGCCATGACAACAATCTGATGATATTTGAACAATTAAAAAAAATTGTATTGACATCCATTATAAAGTATACAGTAAAACAAATGAATCTGTCATCAACAAATAAAATAAAACAAAACATTGAGACGGCTGTAGTTAATTACAAACTCATCAGCAGAGTGTACATACAATTTTTATTTCATGTAACGTGACAACTCTATTGCTCTGCATGGCTCTAAATTTATCAACCACGGAAATTATTTTCAATATCTAAACAAATATTCTCAAGTGTATTTAAATTAGTATTTTGGTATATTTGCTTCTGACATTGCTACTTTACTTAAGAAAAGGTGTATAAGATTAAATCCGCTGTTTCGTCATAGATGGCGTTAGTGATCACATTAAACCAATATGAACACGTCACTTTTTTTTACGAGTTTGTCATTTGTCAACATTAGTTACTGCACATCGACAACAATTTCATACAACAACATATATTTTTCTTTTGGTAAGCATGTTTAGCTTTTTGGGGGGAAAACGAGCATCTACGGGAAGCTCCGCTTTTCTCCTGCCGAATCGCATCATACGCTAGCGGAAGACTATGGAAACAGTGCTTTATCGGAAACAACGTGCAGAGATTGGTTTTGTCAGTTCAGAGGTGGAAATTTCCCCCTGAACGACAAGGATCGGGCCAAGAAGGTTGAGGACCATCAATTGCAGGCTACTTTAGACGAGGACGATACCCATTTGAAAAAAAAATGCATGTCGAGCGTTTTGGGTGTTACTTAAAAAGGCATTTCCATGCGCCTACGTGCCATGGAAAAGGTTCGGAAAATGGGTGACACATGAATTGAACAATAGGCAGATAGTGCGACGCCGAAACACATGCGAAATCTTGCTCGCCAGACAAAACAGAAAGTCGTTCCCGCATCGGATTTTGACTGACGATGAAAACTGGATATCCCGGCCGACCATCAACATCGTCCGAAATAGTTTCGGACGGAAGACTATACTGAACGTTTGGTGGGATCATCAGAGTATCGTCTACCATGAACTGTTGAAACCTGGTGAAACTGTCACTGCCCACCGCTATCACCAACTACTGATCAAATTGCTCCGTACTCTGCGTGAATAAAGGTGGTATTATCAGCGCAGACATCGCACACGTCAACAATGGTCCGAAACTACTTGGAGGTACTCAACTGGGAGGTACTACCCCGTTGACCTGGCCTTTTCCGACTACCACCTGTTTTCGTCGATGAGCCACGCGTTAGCTGAGCAACACTTAGTTTCTTACGAAGACAATTGGATTGTTGAGATTGAAAGAGAAGGAATTCCCGAGAGATGGGAAAAATGGCTAGCAATCGAGGACCGGTACTTTGAGATGTTTATTTTCCTAGCTATGAAAAAAGACAACTTGTTTTCCTTATTAAAAACCGTGGATTTAAGAATATAGATTTCTGTTCTAAAGACCATGATTTATCATAGAATGCTAAGCTTTGAAATTCTTTAGATGATTAAGTTGTGGTACGGTTACATTGAAACTCTTAACGGTCGATTAGTGATAGATATTTATGAATATTAAGTACCTAAGGCTCGTGTGGACCACGTGAGTGTACGATTTATCTTTATGCGAGAGGCGTTGCAGTCCTAATTGACATAATTCCAATTTTGAAAGCGAGTGCGTATCATACCGTATGTGGATCGAGTTCAATGGAACGCTTTAAGTGCGTTACTGTTAATTGTGTTTGCGAACGAACCCTGAATGGAGCCTATTGTTTGGCCATAACACTAATAAAACGTCGACAACAGCTCTGAATTAGAGCGGACACCTCTTTCAGCGCTATTGTTATTGTAATAATTTTGATCATCAGGTAAACAGCTGAAATTCAGATGCGCGAGTATTATAATACAATGTACACATTGTTTAGTAGTGAACGAATTATATTATTCATTACAAGACTACCGAGAACTAATTTTATCATTAGCCCAAATTAGCTGTGACTTCGGAAAAAGATTTTGTTAATTACTATTCAAGTTCATATAAAAGTACATAGTAAAACTTATTTTTATAACGCCTTTTAAGCCAATTCAATAAATCGTCACATGAAACTAATCCATTAAATGAAACATCACGTAGTATCGGATTTTGCGATTTATATAAAAGTACAGCAGTAATAACTAATCTATATATTTTATCGACTCAGATTAATATAATTTATAAATTTATTTATAAATATCTGTTTTGTTAGTATATTTATTAAAAAATATAAAACTCGTTCTACAGCGCACTACTCGTGTAATGAATTTGTTAAACGGTCAATAACCAGGTCACCTGGACTACATTGGCATTATCAAGATGTAAGTGATCATATTATGTACTAAATATATATACTTTACATTGTAAAAAAAATTTCTTTCGTACTTCAGTTAACTAGTGAAGTGTCCTTTCAACCAAGGTAACAGTGGTTTCTCATTTGTGTATTTTCATGTAATTGTAATATTATGTTATCTATGTCAGAAGTAATTCTTTGACTTGTCCTCTTTTTTTTCAGTAGTGGACTAATGGAATCAATAAATAAATCCAAATCTACGTGAAGTTATTTTGATCATTATTATTTCATGCTGTTATTTTTACGTCTGTTTTATATGACAATTATATAATGCAGTTGATGACTGATTACAGTCAATTTATTTAATTAATTATAAATATACAACGTTTCGGTTCGTATTTTTACCTTTTTCAGAAAAGAATGTGTAATTACAAACAATTTATGCCTCAAAGATTGAAGCCTTTCCCGGTGTAGTTGTTCAATATATTGTTCTCGGAGTTCAACCGGGTTTTGCATAATTATATTAGAACGCAACGTTTGGACGACTAAAAGCTCTGTCGTCATCTTCTAGGCGAAGAGCTTTTAGTCGTCGAAACGTTGCGTTCTAATATAATTATGCAAAACCCGGTTGAACTCCGAGAAAAATATATTGAATTTATGCCTCTTTCGATAATAATACATTGTATCCTAAAGTTTCTCCATTTAAAAAACCGGTTTTCGATTTGCATTTTTCAGGGATTTTTTTTTCTCAAATCGCGATGTAACGAAGCGTCACTGACTAAAATGCCAACGAGGAAAATGTTTGTATTTACCCCTTTTATCAACCCTTAATGGTTGTGCGCTTACTTTTGTTACACCCACTATGCTATACTATATTATTTTACGAGGGAGAGTTAAATGAAAACCTTAATTACTTTTTAATTTTTTTATTGCGAACGAAACAACAAATCTGTTTCATTTTTCGGCATAGTCTCCTCTACGCTCATGCATGCTATGGCTTCAGAAGTGCCTTAACTCCCGTAGAAAAATATTTTGGGATACGGTGCAACCACTTGAGCACCGCCTGGCGCACATCGTCATCGGAATGAAATTTAGTCCCAGAAAGTTCTTTAAGGATTCCAAACATATAGATATCACTCGAAGCAAGGTCGGACGAGTATGGTGGATGAGGCAGACATTCAAACCGCATGTTGATAGCAATCCACGACGTTTTGTTCTAATGTCTGGCCGAAGATGATGTTTGAGGAAGTATGTTTATATGTTACTGCTCTCGCGGCGTGTAGAGCTCCAAGAATGTCTCAACACGATATGCCTGTCCCGGGTGCGGAGCATCGGCTGCTGACGTCAGACCATTTGCGAACTTCCTACACCATTCATACACTTCCTGCTGTGACAAAGAGGCATCCTTATACTGGAATTTCATTCTACGATAAATATCTATAGGTTTCACGCCTTCACTTTGCAAAAATCACCGAACGCTGTTCATCTCTGGTGCACGTTGCTAGTGTTGCAATCATATTTATACTGTTCCTGTGCCGATGTTTTCCCTCCTGCACTGTGCTGCCAAGTAAGGGACATCCGCCACATTAGTTTAAAATGCGTACCAACTTACAGACCACTGGCGCCTACTTCCGATTTTATATTAATTTTTTAGGGTTTTAATTTGACTGTCCCTCGTATATAAATTCTGTTGTAAAAGATTAGGAACTGGAGGAAAGTCTAGTTTAATTAAAGAAAAGACACCGTCAAAATGTGTCTTATTTAATGAATGACTCGGTTTATCAAAACACAACATTTCTGCTATTATCATCATCTCCGCCATCAGGTAGGTAGACCTGTGTGCCGATTGACGGTAATGATGATAGTCGCTGTTTTATGTTTTGAGAAAAAGTTGACCTCATTGATAAACCGAGAATTATTTATTAAATATATACACAGGGAAAGGTTACTTTGTTTTGTTTCTCATTGTCCGAACGATGTTTTTAGCGATTGTCACCTGTGTCAAAATGGTCGAAAACTATTCCACTGAATAAGTAATGCTGAAAGGCAGTGGGGAGTAATCAAAACGGTTGCAAGGATCACAAACGGTACAGTTTATGAACACGCATTTGCCGCGCTCCATTTGCATATCATCTCCAGTGCAGCGCGGATTTAATTAAAATATAAATTACCGATTGTGGATTGAGGCGTGCTGGCAGACCCAACGTAGTGACTAACCAGCTTTAGGAATTAATTCCAGAGCTTCACCCGTTCCAATTAAATAAACTCGTTTACCATTTAAACAATGCAACACGCAGGATACATCAGAGAGTCGACACGCCGAAACGGGAAATCAGAGTCTGTAAATGTGTGGCTGTACAAGAGTTACTATTTCAATCTTATGCACGTACTGTATTAGGTTTATATTCATTATAATGCTAATCAGAGGGTTGGTAAATTTGATCCTGCAATTTAAGCAAAGCTGCTGAGTGACGTAAAAACCGTCATGACACGTAGACACAAATAACATTAAAAAATAAAACCATATAAAATACGCCATTTAAGGAAAATCGCACAATTTTTGTGAGAGTTGATGGTTGTCATTTGCTTCCCTATGCCAAATGTAGATATGAGAATTATTTGCTTATTGGAACTGGTATTTTGTATAGAGACTTTACTAACTCAATTTTAAATATATAATATTTTAACATTCAATTTTACAAATATAAGTAGTTTTCGTACATTATTAGATATTAAATGAAAACAAGTTTAACTGTAGTTCTAATATTGAGTGCTAAAGGAAATTATAAATTTATTATTACTGCCAAAGACTGATGGTGGTGTCAGAAATAATGAAACAGAAATTTGAAGTATATCTATGTAAAATTATTATTTGTCCAGTATAGAATTATTATTCTTCATCACTGACGAAATAAATTATTAATAAATTCACAAAACGAAGAATACTTTCTTTCACTGCACCACGGCATTAAAAAAACGAACACGGTCTTTTGATTGTATTCTAGTATTTCGTCAGCTAAACTTTTCGTTATTCGTGGATATAGTAGTTAGTACTTTGTCAGGCAAATATTTCCAATTAATAACAGTTCTATTATCGAACCGAATATTATCTTGATTAAGATCAAGATAATTTGTCGTTATGTCATGGGTACACAGAATATCAGAAAAATTCCGTAATATTGTTACATATAAATTATATATTGTAACACTGGACAGTAGACACAAATTATTTGTATAAGTAAAAATGTAAATACAAAGTTAGGTCAATTGTTGGACTGGCCAGACAGCTTTGTTGGCGGGTAGTCTTGGCTGCGGCGTGATGAAACACAGTCGAGAACAGTCAGAGTTCCGTGAAGATAAAGCATCGCACATATAAATTCATCTTATACTAATAGAGCTTTATAAAGTAATGTTAAAGTAATTTAAGTTATGCACGAGTGTGTTTATTTCATCAAGCATATTAAATATGGTTGGAATTAACACCTCGTGTTCTATCTTCAAGCGTGTTAATTGAGTCACGTCCATATTGGAGTATAATCGACTCAAACAAGTGATAATAATGACAAAGTGAAGTGATTAGGGATAAAAAGCAGAGCAGTGAGATTTGATTAAATATTTCAAGTGCTTCTAGCAGTGCCACGCAAAAAAAAAGGCCATGTGATCCAGATCATCAAAGGACGATGACACGGACTAGGAAATACAAACTATCAATTGCAATATTTCATATATGCCATGTTACTGTCAATTTATTCCCACGGGAAACCTTGGATTAGAATCTCATTCTTAAATAAAAACTAGTAAGACTAAAGTTTATACAAATGGGTACCGTGTTTTTTAATTTTTTTAATTTTTTTATTTAAGTTAACTTTTAGTCCGGAGACTTTACAGTTGTGATAATAATAATAACAGTATTTACAATTGTAAAAATTAACAAATAACAAGGTTAGGGTACCGTGTTGAATTTTTTTTACACCGAGTATGACGTCAAAAAGTGTAGTACAGATGTCGTATTTTAATAACGGAACACGAAACTTGCTCAAAATAAGTAAAAGAAACACTCGTAAATTTACAGAAAACTTGAATAAAAACTTTGGATACTGATTTTTCAAGGTTTTAAGTGTTAAATGAAGTACATACTCCTGAGTGCCAAACTTCAATTGCAAATATCTTCGTAATTAAGAGAGAGCATAGCGTAATTATTTTAAAATTAAATTTTGAATATTATCCATAAGGAAAGTAATTTTACAAATTTCACTATTTGCATAAACTTTAGTTATGCCTACAAAATTTCATAAGTAGTAATTGTAAACAAATCTCTTTTAATTTAACTAAAACTTTTGTTTCGTAATGATAATCAATGTTATAATTGATGGCGCCCACCCTATACAAAATAAGACGTCATAAAATGCCAACAAACGTGAAGGCTCTCGATTTAGTCGTCACAAAATATATATATATATATATATATATATATATATATATATATATATATATATATATTGTAATATACAAAAAAGATTGACTTTTAAATGAATGAAAGATTATTCACTTTACAAAGAAACAAATTTATTATCAATGTTTAAAAACAATTACACAATTTAAAAATTTATCTCAGGGTCTCTACTGGGTTTGATAATGGCAAATCATTTTATTTCTCAACTTAAACACAAATTCCAATTTAATAGAGAAAAGATTTACTCGTCTTTAACTATGACGAAATATACTTGTCGACGAAATTAAACTAAAAGATTGACTCTAACAAATTTTAATCAATAAGAAGAAACCGAAATCTGACGTCTATCTTTTAATCAGGTTTACATAATTATTTATTTTATATTGTTACTCACGGCAGGATTCCAGGATACCTTGTACTTGACGACACACTATGGCGGGGTTTTGCACTGCTTCAAAAAACTCTCAGATTCTAAAATTAATATTTTTAGATAAAAAATCAGGAACCTGGTTGAACCTCCTTTTCGTCTCTCCCTCGGTTGACTTCTGCTCGGTTATGTGCACCAAAAACTTTGTGTTTAGCAGGTTTCGTAGTTCTGCTCAAATGAATATTTCGTCTTGAGCAAAATGTTCAGGGACTAATCAAAGCTGTTGATTGGTAATTATCGATGTTTCTCTGCAAATTTCCTTTGAATATTTGAAATTGTCTTGTCTATTTCAACTCGATCAACTTCTGTCATGTCTGACTGCTCACTGCTTCTATTTAACTTTACTTTTTTAAAAGAATATCTCGTCTATTTTAATACGACCTTTACTTGACCAAACCTTCCAGCCAACTCTAACTTCTCAATATCTTCCTGCGACCAAGCCTTCCTGCTAATGCGACCTGAACTCTACCATATCATAATGTGAACTGCCTTCTCTCGTAATTTTGAGCGCGCATTTCTTCTCCCGACAAAGGAAACAATACTTGGCTACATTGTTTCTGTGTTCTGTACCGCCGTCAAGAATAGATTTCTCAAACAATTTATTTTTTTAATTTCTCAATTAATGTCTTAATTAATTTGCATTACATTATATATATATCATTGCTTTTTATGTGGGCTATCGTTATTTTTTCTGATTGAATGAATTAAATTATTATTCAGGCTGAGGTTGCTTAATAAAAAATACTACCAGTATGTGACGCATTAGTGCTCGCGTACATGTGCATAAATTTCATACAGAAATAAGAGAGACAGCTTGTGAAACATAACACGTGTGGGAAAACCAACCGCATGCATGAAAATGCGATATCCCGTGGCAGCGGGAGAGGGCTTTTCCAGAGTCACGTGACTCGCCAGCGAGGGATCTGGAGCGTATCCCACTGTAATAACACTGGACAAGCAGACAAACTCTCCGGGGATCGCCTCGTCCACAGAACACATTAAATAAAAACTGCCACCGCATCATTGCAACCCACGAAGGTACTCTGTCCAACAATTCTGTTCTTACATACGAGTATGTTTTTAATAACATGAGCCCTCGGGAAGATATCTTGACGCGTGGAAGTGAAACACGGCCGTATTTTTATGAAATGCAAAAAAAAAAAAAAAAAAAGCAAATTAAAATGAAAACTTTTCTGTTTTGTCTAAAGCAACTCGAGCAACGTGACACAGGCGGAGAAAATCCGAAGGTTATTCCTTATATTTACTCTCACATACATTCTCATGTTCCCATAGATTTTGCAGAATGTTGTTCCATACTTTACCCGCTGTCTCATACATCATATCGTCGCGTTTAGGGGTTTAATTTAGGGAGTAATTTCTGTCGTATCTTCTAGCGATTTGCGTTGAACTTTACATCGACCTACGTTCATATACGTGACATTTATTATGCCTCTAGTCAACTATATACTATTATTATTTGATTTCTAACATATCCGTTTTCCCCTTAAAGCATTATCCACAAATCCAAATTTTTTTAAAGAAATTAGGACAAGGAACCTGCTTTGAACAAATATGTTTACTTCTGGCATTTAATTAAATCGTTCAAATGTTAGGATTACCCGGGTTTTAGGAGGCATAACGTTAGGTAAATATGGAAGCGGATGTTCGAATTCAATGAGTGTCGAATCACAGACTATCTGTTGCAACGAACGCATACTGTAATTACATAGAGTTAATTAAAAAGATAATTTGTAAAGGTATGACAGTGATTGAGTATTGTTGAATTTCAATGTCTGTGTTCGAAGATTTCGCATTCTAAATATTTCTTGGAATTTATCTTTTACAACAGTGCCCTTTCATATTTCTCGTAAAATAATATGCGTGAGTTTGTGGTCGCAGTCATTTTTTTATGATTTAGATCACGTGCCCTGGCAGTGGAAGGCGCATATCTAATTGCAGCAGAGCTTGCTTTTAAACGGCTTGATACGTGGCTGAACTGCGTGGCACGCGAAGGCGAAGGGCAACCTACTAACACGCAATACAGCACTGCGGAATTCCCTCTGCTGCAATCAAATATTCTCTTCGCAAAATACAACTACGCTACACTAAGAATCCCACTTAACACAACGAATAACACGTCCAAGTTCTGCCTAAACCCGCCGATGAACTCTGCTGGAACGATTTTTTAATTAGTCCAACGACGTTGAGACCCATAACATTCGTATTACGAAGTTCACTGTGATGGAGTTAGCTTAAATTAGTGTCTATTATTATCCTTCGTGTTTTTATAAATAGCCTATTCGTTAACGGAAGCGTACTACAAGACCACCAATCTATTTACTCTTAAAATTCCTTTATAATGGTCCTCTAACGAACGTGCAATTACGTACATGTATTAAATTTCATATAAATATTACGCCTCCAATAAATAAATTAAATGCGTATGGTTGCATTCCCACAGTTCAATTTGAAATTTAATTGCTTCCGTAAATTTGACGCATGTGGTAAAAAAATTTTTTTTTAGGGTAGCAGGCCACATGAGGGTAATCCACATGGTGCAACTCCCCTTTAACAACATAGGAAGGGATTAGGTCGGGCATTGAGTACTTGTCCCACGCCCTTCCGATGGCGGGACAGGGGTTTGCTGTGGGAACGCTGCATTCCCTGCTCCGTACCTCGACCAATTTAGGAGGCAGCTGGCCGACTATTCCAATGGGAATATCGGACAACTCTTACCGTATGCCCAAGGTCTGTGACCCCAGAACATACACCTCTCGAAACAGGCCGAGGTGCCTCGACTTGTGGGAACCTTAGTTCAAAAACGGAGAGAAGAAAAGGCATCCCCAAAGGTAGATCCTCCGTCTCTCCTACAAAGTTCTACCTGCGAGAGAATAGCCCTCACAGACTTATATACCATGTGGACAAATATTAATTCAAAAAATTTAATGTAATGATTTCTGTATTAGAACAACAGGAATGAAATATAAATAAAAGTAATTTGGACAATTTTTCACAGTTCTCACATAACCGACAATCAACTGCAAAATTAACAAAAATAAAACTGTAGGTAGAGAGGGAATTTTGTTTTTGTGCTATATAATAACAGTTTTAGTCAATTGATGACAGTCGGAGCTTGGAATTATTCAGGCTCGCTCATCCACATCGAAAGTTTTTAACGAACATCGTAACTTAACGACTGGAAAGGTGTGTCCATAGTCGAAAAATACAGAAGTACATGGACCTATATTGCAACATGTGAAGAAGAAAAAAATTATTTTTCTAGCAAATGTGCATACCCGTTAATGATAATTGTTTTTGTACATGCTGCAGATGATTCGCTCTGTGCCGAAATCTCCTTCATTTTTCATTTTACATGTTTTATTGGCACATGTGTTCAAATTTATATGAGGACTTTTAAAAATTGGCTAGATTACTTTTGTAAACTGCGAAACGTCTGTATTTAAACTACTTTATATGAGAAATATGAATGTTTTATAAATAAATAATTTAGATTTTATTCCGTCGTCTTTTTGACATATGCACAGTGTCTGTTATGAGGCTGATTGCTTGACTGGGTAGAGAGGCAGTTAGTGACGTTCCTTCTTTTTATATCATGGGAAACTTTCATTTATATGCCAGTAAATACTTGGAAAGATAATCCAAGATGCCTAATTCTTCATACGGACATGGAGAAGACGCAGTCCAAACGTACATGGAAATATGTACTTGTAATGGCAATTACAGGCAAATTGAATGTCCACGTCCCCAACGTGGGTCCAATTCAGATTCTCTACCGTAAAGTTTTCGGACAAGGGGAAACTCTGTGGACTGGGCCAACGCGGTTTACCATCGCCAATGTTTGAACTTTAACTCTTGTAGATGCTGCAGTGAAGAGCGAGCAGCTGCACTTGAAAACTTGTCAAAGAGATCGTTCACGTGTTAACCATCCGTATTAAGTTCATCTCTGCTCTTCAAACACAACTACCGCTATAGATAATTATACTGCCGTTTACAAATCTAAAATACATTGACTGCTGTCGTTCGATCTCACATGACTGACTAGAATTACGATTTTCAAGAATTCTTCCGATATCAGCGACCAGAATATAACGACAACCAATGGAAAAAATAAAAATATACTTCTGAAGCTTCGTCTCTGCATAACACACTTTAATATACCATTTAAAGTGTAATTGTATACTAAACATGAAAAAATTGAAAAAGGACTCTAATTGCCTTATACAGAATTCATACTAAACTGAAAGATTAGATAGAGCAACTTAACCAGAAGATGCTTCTATGGACGGTAGGAGCGATGTAGTGAAGGAAACGGATGGGGTTCCATGATGTGGTACTATTATGTGCATTGTAATTAAATATTGAGCGTAAACTTATTATGGGCTATTATAGAATTGTAACTAACTCTCTAGGCTCGTATTAATTATGACAGTTTGATTCAGAGTTAATCGAATTGTTGAAAAGGCGTTTAATTGGATCATGTGTTTATCTACGGCATCTTGCGACGATCTGATTGAACGATGAGACACTTGTTTGGGACTGTGAGCAGAAGAAAACGAACTCTAGAGTCGGTCTTCTGCCAGACTCCAGCCTTGTCCGGCGTTGTTTTGAATGATAGAAAATTTAACTAAGTCATAGGTTCAAGAAGTGATATTAGGTGATTTATTTAACGAAGTGCTGCCATAATCATGAATCTGAGATAGCGAATTGCTTGGGCGGCACTCAAAGGAACGTGGTCTCGTGCCAGAGTTGACCGACGCTGGTGGAACACCATCTCGTTGGACTTTGAGGAGAGGCGAAGGGCCGCCGGCGACATCTGATTATTTATCAGTGTGAAAGAGACAAACACCACAAAATGTAAGGTTGTTCCCTTCCCATGTCTAAATTCTCCTCTGAAATATTTTCATTGTCTATTCATCGAAACAGTATCTGATTTTTGGTAAAAACTAATAAGCCCACCATCCCAGGAGTTGCTGGTGCTCCGCGAATGTTCTTTTGTTATGGTCGTGAGTTAAATTCTATGTTTCAATCTGTTATGAAATTTATAGTATTAAGTACTAGTGGTAATTCAAATCAGTCAGCTGTTGTGACGTCGCCTAAAACGAAATCGGAAAATGGGATAAAACTGCCGATTGTATACAACCTACTACAGTACCCAACGTACACGCTATATATTAAGACACATTAAATTCTGGCCGCTTTGCAACCACTATATAAAACTGACTGCTTTCTGAATATTGCTATTTATATATATACACATAATATATGTAATTAATCCGTCGCTTGGAACGCTTTGAACTCCTGGCCACCAAAAACTGCCGCAAGTTAAACGCTTGGTTGGTCGTAATGAAATTCCTTTTAGGTCTTGTCTGTAAATAAGGCATACGAAGATAAGACCTCGCCATATAAACCAAATAAAACTCGAATTGCATTAGCGGACCACAACTTTGACGTCCTGGTTGAAGCCACGGCTATTTATTACAACGTGGCAACGTCATCAATATTCAACATAAGTTAGACTTCACAAAATATAAAAATTATTCTTAAAATTAGTAAAATGTCACTTAACGATCGTCCTAATAACCAATGGTGCGCACAAGACAAATGAATAATATACAAGAACAATTGGTTAAAACCGGGAACTTTTGCACTTGCCCGGTTTGAACATCAACTACTCGAGGATAACATTCCACTCGGTGTAATATTCTGTTAGGAGTTCTATTGTATAGAATAAATATGTCAAATATTTATTAATATTTCATCTCATAAAGATTATGCTAGTAATTATTAATCGGAATAAATTTAGTATGATTGAAGTAAAGTTCGGCTTTTTTTTTGGCCGGATTTACAGGGTAGTTTATCAGGGTCTGTTTAGAAACGTAACAAATAAATACAATTAATGGCAAACCAGAGCATAAACACAACAATGTGACCAACCAAAGTGACGAGCCTAAAGAAAAACTAACAGGCTACTAACTGAATAGGTAAAATAGCCAACCGAATCTGTGGACAAAACAAATGTATGCGCTGTGACTTTACAACTAGACAATTGTGTTAGTCGTGAATTTAATTAGTTCCAGAACAACAAACTGACGAGAAATTCAATTTGAATGAGGGAAATGCGCTGGGTACCACATTAAATAGCATTGCTACACATCACTTCTTTTGAAGTCGAACTTTGCAAAGTGTAATTCGAGTTAGTATCATTCCACGGTATTGTTCATTAAGAAAATAAATGCTTTAATATAAAATAATCTAGAGGATGAACTCAAATGTATATAAAACTTATATATATATATATATATATATATATGTAGTTCATTAAATCTGTTGCAGGTAGAGAGAACTTTTATGGTCCTGTTTGTTTGGGCTCTCAAGGTTTTCCGGACTGACCTGAACTTGGCGCCACTTCGTAAAGGTACGAAACGAGTCGTAACAATGAAGAATGGAGTGGCATTCAATTCTATATGGGGATACAATGAAAGTGGTACTTGAATCCCTCTCCCGCCATCGGAAGGGCGTGGAACAAGTACCAAATGCAGGTTTGCATCACTTTTAGGCGAATTTCCGGGTAGGATCCTTAAACCATAGCCCGGGGGTCCTAGTTAACCATTGGCTACCTTGCGCTACCCTTCCGCATCCCCCCTTTCAAATCCCTTCCTATGCTATTAAAGGGGAGTTGCCACTATGTGGATTACCCTCATGTAGCCTGTTACCCTAAAAAAAATCTAAGTCACCGAATACGAGTTTTCCGACGCCGAAATCATACAACTTCCCAGTTGGAACTTTTAATCACTTTCCCACAAAATATAAAAAGTTAGGTGACACCAGGGTACAGATATAATACCGAGTTTATTTTCAGAATAGAGGGTCAGCTTGTATAATTTTGCAACAGCTCAAAGCTGCCACCCAGACCTGGGATTAAAATCTCATTGCTCAGATATTTGTGGAAGGTCTTACAACTGCAGTGTAAATGATTTTATGTTAATATTACTTCGATAAAGCATTTGTTTCATATGAATTTGATTTCGTTATATTTTATTAAAAATTAATTGTTACATTATTGGCTCCGTAACATAACACTCATTTATATTTAAATTTCTCTCAATTTAAACAAATAATTAATTACACATGAGACATCTGACAGCGAGTTCCAGATAATTGTTAAATTAATAATAAAGGTATTACAATACAACATATACTTAATAGAAAAATTATATTACAGTTTACGAATATATTTAAATGTTGAGTAAAGAGTAAAATTGCCTTTCATGTTTAATTTTGCAGGCTTCTGGAATCTGAACAAAATAAGCCCCGAAATAAATCGTTAAAAGTTTGTGAAATTTCTAACCCTTTGCCACAACTTGTAGGAATTCGTTCGCTACACTTTGCTCTAGTGTAGGCCGGCTGTAAAGGTAAAAAGTGTCGAACAAAGCTTTGAACCTATTACAAGTTGTGTGGCTTCCAAAAGTGGCTATGGAAGCACAACATATTAATTCCCAGGTTTCTATTCAGAACGCCATAATAACGGCCAGGCAGCCGTTTTATGGTGACAAAGCCTTTTGTGAAACGAGATTTAGCGCATAATGTAAGACACAAAACCTCCACTTTTGCGATAGGGAAATTAATGCAAGCATTTCGCGCAGCCATTGAATTAGAGTAGCGCGCTACGGGGCAGTAATTACTACAAGCGTTGTTGCAGAAGGGGACACGTCTGTCCGGGAAACAAGCAATCAACCTTTGCAAACACAAGTTCCACCTCAGATATTACTGCTTAAAATTTAATCCGCAAGGTGGCCTAGGTGCTGCTACTTGTAGCGCGACTCAAATTTACGGTTGAGTGAGGCTTGCAAAATGACAATTGAACCAATGTCCTCAATTCCACAACTAAGGAGAGATTTACATTGTTTCACAGTGTGTTAATTTTTTCTACTATAATATCGTCCGAACATCTTCCAGACAACGGACGTAGCTTCAGCTCGAGTGTTGGTCTCAGTAACGAAATAGCTATACCTTTGAAAATGTACAAGGGACATTATTGAGTAAATATTTCCCGTTATAAAAACTTTGGTTAATTTAAACGATTTTGTTACATATTATGAGAATTGTGTGTTTATTTAACATTTCAGAGTCTTGTTTCGATAATAAAATTGGTAGCTAAGGGATTGGAACCAAATTGATATTGGTGAGAGATGAAATCATAATTGTTAGGATCGAGAGATGAAATAATAATAGAACGACGTTTCAAACATAAGGAACAGTTCGTCTGCAGGTTACGAAGTGCATCAAATAAAAGAAGAAATAAACGCGTACAATCTCAGAATTTTACATAACTATGATGAATTTTAGATCAGTAAAATATGGCCCGCATAGTGTGGTCATATATTGTAATACTCCTACACTATCAAATAAAATAAATATCGTTTGGATTCACACTTCATTTTACATATAGATAACTATAATATATTTATCATTAGTGCTATAACGAAAAACTGCAAATTATCAATATAATAGATATCTCATTAAATGTTCAGCTGTTAAATATTCATGTTTCCTTCCCTTTGTTATGAAATATAACTTATTATTCATTCAATTTACTACAATAGTATAGTGTCCAGAAGGTTAGAAAGAGTAAATAAATTAAATAATGATTTATTTAATATTAAATTACGCGAATTATTAATTATGATATTTTGAAATATGAATGGCGTTTCTGCGTTTATATTGTAATGTAATTGTAAATTTCAGAGTGTTAAACGTTTTATATATTTCTTATTAAAACAAAAAAATATATATTTCTTTCTCTTTGGCGCTACAGTCCCGTTTAGGTAAGTTACAATTTCACCTCATTTTCCTGGAGTTGCGCGTGATTAGCGTAGAGGTTCTACTGCAGCCGTAACTTTAGTTTTCATGAATATACCTGGATTCGAACAGGGGTCCTCTGTGACCACTATACCGAATCACGTCGTAATAAATTGAAGATCAATGTTACTAAATATTCTTGTATATTTATATATGAACTAAAGCCCGTAATTTATGAATAAATGAATATAAGAAACAAGAGTTTATTCGTCTACTAATTACGTCCCAGATACTACGTACAAACTTGGACATTTTAATAGATTTTAACTAAGTAACTAACTTATCGAAATGTTTTTACTATTTCATTGAATTAAACGATGGCAACGTATAAACAAGGTCTTCTGAAATTTGGGGCTATTTTCATGTATCTCTTAGATTTTGAGAAGCATCTCATAAGTTTTAAATGCAGCAAAGGAAGGTGAATACACAGAGTAAAAGTCAAAGCCTAGAACACAATATCACTTGTACGAAAACATTCGCTCCGAACCACTTTAATTTATTCTTATTATAACTGGGTCCCCGGCGTTGACGGGTTGTCAGAATTAATCTCAGCGACATCCATAACCCCGGATTTGACTTCAATCTCGCTTGTTTTTGAGTTATTTTAATGTAACATCCCCCCCTCCGAAGGGTGCTGCTCTCCTATTGTTGTTGAAACTGTACCAAAAACTGTCGAACAAAACAGTATCAATATAATTGAAAAATATTTACTCGACGAAAACATCGACCGTTTAACACCTTTGAAAATTTCAACCCTCGTCCACCTCCGCCCCAAGGTGTTAAACGGCAAATTGAATTTCATAATTAAACTCAGCGTCACACATTATCCCGGTTTTTAATCCCATCTTCGTTGTTCTCGCGTTAGTTTTTTGTATCGCCCCTTTTGACATTATTCGAAAACTCTAATTGTTGATATTTAAAAATAATGGACGGTATTTTGTGGCGGTCAAGCTAACACCTTGTGTACTTCGTTCTTTTGCTGTCGACGTATTGTCTGACTCAAACGTACTAATTCTAAACCATGCGAACACAATTCGTTTCTCATTTTTTGGAGTAATATAAATATTTAACGGGATCTGTAAGATCTATTTCCTCACAAGTGATATTCGCTTCAAATTGATTTACTACCATTTTCTATCGCGCGTATTTTATAAGCGTGATTTTCATAACAATGCTGGATTAATTATATAATCGATTCTGTATATACGTCATAGAAGAATCGCTAATTTGTTTGCTTTTAATTAGCAAAATGTACAGTATTGTTTTGCCTTGATCCCGTTTCTCTATTACAAGAGAAATGTTGAACAACTGCTATCGAAGCGAATTCGCTGTAATTAAGAATAATTCTCCCCGCATTAAATAATGAATAACATATTACCAATGGTAATTTTCTTTTAAATTCAATTGTCAGTTCATTATAGACATGTAATAGGAAATTATTCGAGTGGTTTCTCAGTAAACGCCTTGCTTTTGTGATTTTTAAATGTGTTAGAAATTTTTTGAAAGTTTTGTTCTAGTGTAAATTTAAAACAGTTGAAATTATTAATCCTATTAAATTGTTTTGTGCGATTAAAAATTCGTAGATGTTTCTGTAACAGTATAGTTATAGTTTTGGGGAAGTACGCAGTTGTACGAAGAATTGTTGCAGGTGGTGTGTGGGTTGCAGAGTTCGCAGGCTCAATTGCGCACGAATCGGCACATTAGTGCCACCGACAATGCGTCCCATTCGTTATCGACGAACAATCGCCATTCCTGGGCCGTGTATAGCAGACGGGAGGAGAACTTCGCCACATTGGCCAGGAATCCAGAGCTACAATGTCACGCGCGTCTCGCTATCCAATAGCGGAAACGTGGAAACGCAGCTGCAATCGGGAAACCCAAACAATGCGTCCTTATACCTACGCCATGCGACGGGAATATTACTCACCTCAAACTCCTCACAGGAATCTCTTACTGATAAACCAACTGACATTTGTTCTGAAATTATTTAATTTAATTTATTTCTCTCCCCCTACAAGTGTAGACATATACCTTATATTATATGATACTAAACAAAAAACAATATTTTCTATATAACAAATAATATAAGCATGTTTCACTATAAAATTTTCTTGTGGCACAGCTACATTTCATTTATTTGCCTCCGATTACTTATGTTTAAATAGAATTTCATGAATTAAGTTCTCTGCAAATATGTATGTTCCACAATAAATAAATTTGATAACAAATAATATAGATATTGAAACGACAATATTATATAATAATGCATAAACCGTCCTATCGTTCTAGGGGAAAATTCGGAATTACGATTGTTGCATAGAAGCTTGGTGTTTTCATTTTCATATATATATATATATATATATATATATATAGTAATGCCAATTAATTAGGCCATTAATTGTTTCGACATAAAATTTGAATTGTTTGATAAATCCATTATAGCAGTCTGATCGAACAAAGCGACAATGGAAAAGCGAGCTCTCTTGCTTTGTTGAAAAGTCAAAAATGGCGTATGTGCGCTAAAACTCGAGAGCACTAGGAATCAGTTGGTGGCGGGACATTTCAGAGGACGGAACAAATAATACTAGAGCAGAGACTAGCCGTCGTTAATGTATTATTAAACAAAGTTGTGAATTTAAGACAAAGTAAATACATTCACGGAAGTATTACCTCGTAAATATCGCTAAGTAAAAGCAGTTTACGTGTACAGCCAGCAAGGAAAGTCTAAGAGAGTTTTACGTCTGTAGCCAGCCAGGAAAGGAAGTCAGTTTTTTTTACGTCTACAGCCAGGAGCTAAAGAAAAGTTAGTTCGCTCCGAAAGAATAAACAGTTAAAATAAATAGATATGTTACAGTTTAGGTCCAATTAAGTAAACGACTAATAAATCTACGAATCATAGGATTTCGGTAATGCAAGCAGACATCAGATAGGTGACATTCAGGAGGATCATCCGAGTTCCTGGGAGCATATCAATTTTGACTTCAATAGTGTAAAATCTGTGAGTCGCCATTTAGAATCAGTGTATAATTTTTCAATAGTGTACTTCCGAAACCAAAAAGAATGCTGGTACCAGCTGGACAGTATGTAAGTAACAAAACCAAAACTAATGATTAATTGTAAACTTTAATTAAAGGATAAAGTCAGATTTCTTTCTCTTTTAATTGCCAATCAGAGTTAATTTCTTTACTTTTAATTTCTTTCGATCGACATATTGTTTAGGTAAATTGTGAACTGTTTGTTAATAAGATTTTTAAATCAATTTGTTGTGTCCATTATAAAACCCAGTAGAGGCCCTGAGAGAGAGAGAAAGATATCGAATTTTAATGTAATTATCTTTATT
Source organism: Zhengitettix transpicula (assembly GCA_037074705.1). NCBI lineage: Eukaryota > Metazoa > Arthropoda > Insecta > Orthoptera > Tetrigidae > Zhengitettix > Zhengitettix transpicula. The sequence continues at coordinate 115,187,795 of CM073592.1, read as the reverse complement.
GCCACAAAATAAATAAATATTAAGTTCTTTCATTTTTGTTTATTACATTTTGGCGTTCAACGTGAGGCAATTTCTTTAAATTAATTAACGCCTTATTGATGTCTATTACAATATATATACATATAATTCATAACTTTTGGACAACTTATAAATAAACAATAAACAATTTGAAGTCAGATATTTATTTATGGAAAATTAAACTACTCTTCGTCGCTAACCTTTCGACCTCTTCCGGTTGCAGTTTAGCAAAATTTTTAAAGGTCATTCTCCCTTGAGTGCCGTGGCCGACTTCAAATTGGCTACTGTTTATTTACAAATATATTAGGAAACTGTCATAAAACAGCTGTAAAATAGTGTCTCTTTCAATTACCAACAGCTCATAAGGACAAAATTGACTAGAAGAGTCATTTATCAAACCCTGCATTGATAAACAATTTGTCGTCTTCGTCAATTTGAAACATTCCATAGACTGCTAGGTCCAGGTTCTACTCCGAAATTCTTTACACTGAATCTAACATAACTGAAATTAATGTACAAAATGGTTCTATGAAGCTTGAAAATATGATCCGTGATTGATAGACGGACTTTCTTTTCTAGATGAATTAGCCGCAAACAGATATGGATCTATTACAAATTTCATACTACGCGTTCATCAAAACTAAAATAGATTATGAGAGCCAAATATATCAAGCAGTAAGTAAAACCACTGTCAACAAGTTAAACAGAATTCATAACAACGCACTACGAATAATTACAGGAGTCTTCCGAAGCTCCCCTACAACAATAATATCAATAGAAGCTAAAGAAAGCCATCTACAACGCATTAGCGTCAACCAGCCATCACATCAGGAAAGACATGAAATATTACCCAAACAACGAATCAAAGAAACTCCACTCTCGAAAAAACAAAAACAGGTAAAAACAAAAATACCAATTCTAGACCGCAATTCAAGCGCACACACCCCACCATGGAGAATTAACCAAATCACCATCAACACATCCTTACTAAAATTCAAAAAGACACAGATCACCAATGAAGAATGGAATAAAAATCTAAAAGACGAATTGAATAAATACAACCATCCCAGGATCATAATCTCAGACGCCTCCAAAAACATGCAGGGAATCTGATGCGTCGTGGTAACTCAAGATAGCAGCAAAACCCAAACCATAAACAAGTATGCATCTGTGATCACTGCAGAACTATACACAATATTCCCTCAATCAACATCCTTCGCTCCATTACCAATGCTCCGTGGTTCCTAAGAAACTCTACAATCCACAAAGACATTCAGATCCTTACCGTCAACACAACAATCAAGAAATTCATATCTTATCTAATAAAAAGTATCTTAAATCACCCAAATCCGACCATAGAATACATGCATAGCCATCGCTCCCCGCCGCCCTCAAACCGTCTTCTGAAACGCAAACTCCCGATGACTTCATACTTCCCCGCTAACACTCAGGCACTTCCTGACAAATCCTCTTCCCATCAACCCCAATATAACCTCCCTACCAAATAACCCACATATACCACTCTCTACTCAACACTCCAAACCTTTACAGTAATAACAAAACAACCATCTCATCTTCCACCCGTCAGAACTACAAATCAAGAACTCAAGGGTTGCAAAGTCACTGGACTCTCCACCTAACTTGTGAATTATTTACCATTTTTTTGTAAAAACTTGTAAATTTATGAACTAAACTCTATAATCGAAAGATAAAAGGTTTTAAGAATAAAATAATAAAAATAAAAATCCCTCTATCACCCGCTTACAAACACCATAATAGTAACAGATTCCATAAATACCATCAAATCAATAGTGAACAACGAAATAAGAACCAATACCATAAACTATTTTAGAGACATCACTCAATCCAACATCAGCAACTGGATCTCGCTCGGCTCACAAGAACACCAAAGGTAACGATGAGGCAGACAATCCCGCCAATCAGGCTCTAACCCATAAGTCAATGATAAAAAAAAATTCAACACCTACAATAGTAATGACATCTGGATGGTAATCATAGAAAAACTGGTTGAAAACGTTAACATAAAGAGGAAAAATGTATCGTCAATAGACAACATATAAGATCTAAATACTCCAAAAACCTTTTGAAGAAGACAACAGATGGTGTTAGGCCGCGTCAGAATCTCCCACACTAAATTAACCCACAGCTTTATTTTTTTGCAGGATCCCTCAGCCTACTGGCCATAGCTACAAAAGGACCCGAACAATATACCACATCATATTTGAACTAATTTCATAAAAATAAGCCATAATTACAACCATAAAATATTTAACCCAAATCAATGTATTTGACAAAATATAAAACGCATTGTATGTAGATTACGAACAATTTAAACAGTACGAATTAAGATTACAGATGATCTCTTACAAATTACTTACCCGTAAATCGAAAGATGATAAATATGGATCTATCCTTATATTTTAGTCCATTTAAATATTGTGGAATAAAAGGGGAAAAATGTACTGTGACGTATGACGAGGAAATTCATATCAAAGAATGCATCAACGATCCGCAGATCTTATCTCCATTTTGAAATTAACAAAAACGTATGGATGTACGAAAACAGATGTATGTCATTTAGGTTTAAGTGCGGAATTTCTCAGCAGAATACAATGTGAGAATTTCTGACACTGTGTGATTTCTCTTTTTCTTTTAACGAGGAATTCGTTTGACCTTGATTTAGAATTTATTTAAATTTATTATTTTAAATAAAATATTCTTGCCATTGGTTAACAAACCTTTTTTCCATTCATCTTTATTTCCTCATTTATGCTTTATAATTTGTTTTCTTCTACATTTAACCAATCAAAGTGAAAAAAAAAGAGATAGATTTTTATCCCCAAACAATATATTATATCGATCGTGGTTTATTGGACATACATACATATATATATATATAAGAACAGTTATGTTCTTCATGTAACAAAAGGGATAAAATAATAAGTATGAGGTCTGCTTGTAATTTTGAAATATTTATATAATGTATTTGATTGAGAAGTGGATTAAGTTCGGACACGTACATTGTTATGAAGCGTACGAGTTGTACTTGTGAACTAATATTAACTTGCAAACTACTACAGCGTAGTTCTATGGTCGTGTAGTTATTGTACAAACTTCGAGAACCAAGTGTAGAACACGGTCCAGACATGTTCTGTAATTATTTTGTTGGCGGAAGGAGGGAGTTGAGGATGGGAGGAAACAGTTTTCTACTCATTGGTTACGAAGATTATTGCTTGCTTAGTTTTATTTTACCACAGTTACGTTACAGTATTCTTCATTAAGCATTTTGCATGGAAGAACTTGTTCCATCTCTGAAGTAACTGGTTGAATTCATGGCTATGAAATAGTAACTATTTTATCGGCAATGATAAATAGGTCTATTTTTCGATAAATATAACTTTAAAGGATAAAAATATATGGTATTATTCAGTGTAAATGGATATTTAATTATGTGTAGAAGAATAAAAGTCCTGAAAGACGAAAACACACACACACACACACAAATATATATATATATATATATATATATATATATATATATATATATATATATATATATATATTGTAATAAACACAATTTAATTAAATTTTTCAATTTAAAATAAACCCCACGTTGGAAAACAAAATTAAATAAACACAAAATTAATTATATTTAAATGTAGATAAGCCCCACGTTGAGGCACCGAAATGTAATATCACAAATTTTTTGAGAAATTTATTTAATTATATTTTAAAGTGAAGATAAGCCTTACGTTATAAAAAAAATAAAAGTTAAAATGAAAGGATTTTAAATGAAAACAAGAATTCAAAATATATCAAAATTAATTCAATAAAAACAAATTCTTATCTGAGTTTAAATTATAAATTGTTGTGCCACGGCTTAATTTTCAGGGCCGCCAACCGCGCCTCCAATAAAGATTACAATTAAAAACTTACAATGCAAAATATTCGTGACTTAAATAATTGAAAAACGATATCTGACGTTAATTATATTTACACATTAGGTATACAAATAATAAAATTCCTTTTTTGTTTACTTTACCCTTAGCTGTTCGTCTGGGCTTGTTCTCACTTGATTTTTTAAACTCATCACAGCAAGGCCATATTTCACTGAATTTAAGGATGTTTCAGTTTTCAAACAAAAATCACTTCCTGCTCTGAACTGTTGATAACGCGGTTTTATAAAACTTTGATAATTGCATGAATATAGCAATAGACGAAATACTTCAGACTGTTGACTTGTAATTACAAAACCCGGGACTTTAATACAATATATCTCTGCTGCCTAATCACACTTGCTCATTCATGGTATCAGGAACTCTGGATACGGCCTCCACAAAACACACCTTTCGCCTTCCTGGTCCAAGCAACTCTGAATTCTCAACTTCCGTACGTCTCAATGCTGCCTGAGGCAACAATGCAACTCTAGCAAACAATCATTATAGGTTCTATATTCTTTTAGACAATCCTTAAGCTACAATGAAATGGCCTCATATTCACGCCGTCGATAATGAAAATCGTAAAATTTTGTTTATTAAATTATTACATATTCTTAATTACCACAATATATATATATATATATATATATATATATATATATATATTACTGGAGATGTTAATCCACATAATGAAACAATATGACTTTTTGGCAAGTAAACAATTGGGACGAACAAATGACTTTAATGTACTGAACGGATATTGTAGTATTTGGCTATTTAATTACCCATATTTAGTGGAACAGAGTATCTGAAATTTGTTCTAATTATATAAGTGCGTAATTTATCTATCTGTTCGTACAGCAACGCTGTACAGTTGGCGCCCCCTATTATTAGTATTTAAATTTCCTTATCGCAAGGCATCTATCGATTCTTCAGATATAGCACGATAATTCCTGTCATTAATCACAATATATAAGGCTGTTGATTACTGCGTTATTGATGTAGCAACAGTTGACGTTGATACATTGATGATGATAACGTAATCAATCTGAAAGGTCGGAGTTTAATACATTAAAATGATATTCACAATATTAATAAAGCGAAGTTGTTATGAATATTATTTGAAAACTGAATATTTACATCATTGCTGAAAGTGAACTAATAATTAAAATTTGAATGGGCAGCAATATAAACAAACATCGTTTATTGAAAGCAATTACGCAATACAAATGAGTGGATTGTGGCCCGCAAAGTTTGAACTGTTTTATACGGCTTTGTAAGTAGCTGTTAAATTTTGTTTTCCAGTTATTATTAGGGCATTGTGGCGCTGAAAGCAAAAATTTCTCATTTTTCATTTCGGAGTCAATAGAAACTACGATAATACGACATAAAATTTTGATAAATCAATATTCGTTATCTAAATATTCAATTATTATTGAATATAAACACCTTTAATACATCTGTACAAAACATTAATTCGATTTTTCTCAATTTTCTTTTCTTTGAAATTTGGTCAACAAATGGCTTATCATTGCATTCAGAACATCCATGTAATATATTCATAAAAAAAAGTATAAGTATACCGTTCAATGCAGTTAACTAGTAATAACCATTCCAAGGATGCTACTCCGTTTCTTGACTTTCCCATTAGAATATTTTGCATTTTTATTTCATTTTGTTTTAAATGACTTATTTCATATTTTGTAATTTCTTGTTGATTTCATCTGCGCTAATTTTGAACAATTACTATAACAAATTGTCCCCTGAATATTATAGATAGTATTACAAAACATAATAATTACAAAACAAACGTCGTCCATTAAATTAATAATAAAAATAGACGTTTAGTTAATTTCAATTTTTAAATAAAACTTTTGGGCCCATAAATATAAAATGGATGGGTGATATTTTATGAACTGTACGAGTCGAATAACATTTCTTTAAGCAATAAAAGTATTAAAGTAATTTTTACAAATCAGAATTTAATGTTAGTATCTAATGAACAGATGGAAACAGAATTTAATTTATTCAATTTTGATCTGCAATTGTTTTATGGTGCTATGGAAATTAAAATTGAGAATATTTAATTAAAAATTAATTTCACGAAAATCGCATATTTGATGTCTAGAAAGTTGTGAGGTTGTGGTACGTTAGCCTTACTATGATTTAACAAATTATTAAACACTGATGCGTAATTTAATTCACTATTATACAAGCAATAAAACAGTTTTTATATGAGCATTTCAAACTCCCGATAATAAGTTAAGATGTGTTCTATTATGTTTAAATGAGATAGTATGTTATATTGTACTCATAAATGAGAGTCAGTTATTGATAATATTCGTTGATGTCTAAATCATGTCAACTGTCAAAGGTTGGAAGGCTATTTTAATGAATGGAAAACGTAACGTTTCAACTTCGCTTGTTCTCAGGGCTGAGTTATTTAATCAAATCTGTTTCACTGAAAACTACCTAACTCCTTAACGACTTGTACTAATTAATATCTGGGTGCCCGGTGTTGTCCGGCTTGTCATAATTAAACTCAGCGACATCCATAACCCCAGATTTGACTCCAATTAAAGCTGTTTTCGCATTGTCAAAGATTGAAGGCTTTCCCGGTGTAGTTGTTCTCGGTATTCACACGAGTTTTGCATATTTATATTTAAACGCATCGTTTCGACGACTAAAAGCTAAATATAAATATGCGAAACTCGTGTGAACACCGAGAACTATTTATTGTTTTCGCATAACTTTTATGTATGACTCCTCCATCCCACCCTTTAAGATACTCCCTTCCCGTCGAAAGTGATCGAAATTATTCACAAAAATATCTGGAGAAACGATATCAATCTCATTTTCTTTCGTCATAAATATCGGCCATGTTAACATGTTTGAAAATTTTCACCCGCGCCCCTGGGTGTGATAATTGTCTCATCCCGACAGTGTTCGTTTCCGATTCGTGTAAAAAATTTGGTCAAATTTGGTCTATGGGTGTAGATTTGTATACGGAGAAAACACAAAAATAAGTTGTGTCTGAAAATATCAAGTGATTTGTTTAGAATCGCCCAGGAAATTATTGGATGTTTTGAAAACGAACGTACATGTGAATATGATTATAAAGTTTATGGGAAACAATTTACATTTCAAATAAACCGAGGATTTAAGAAAAACAGTTCGTTCTATTTTAGAAGCGAATGTAAATAACGAACAACGTGAAAATAGTTCCGAAGCGAATAATATCCGATGAAAGTCCTTTATGAATTTCTAAATTAGAGTTGATATTGTGAAGTATGTGCAATATCATGGAGGTCTCGACGGTGAGAGCAAAACACGCTTACGTGGGCCGAGACTTATTTGAGAGGACGATCCTCGCGACGTTATTTGTCCACAAATTCCGCGGACTCAGAAGAAAACGGACAGCCGTCCCCAACATATAGACCAGCGTCAGCTTCAACCTACTCCAATTAATCTTCAAGCACAAAAAGATGGGGATAGCAGTGAGGGAGAGACAGAGAGAGGAAGCGCCAGTGGAATGGAGAAGGGAAAATGGAACACTTGGAATAAAATCCCTGAGTGTTTGTTGATGAAGATGGAAAGGACAGTTTAAATGCAAACGACAGTTCCTCTTCGTCATCAGTCCATCATTAATAGGGGTATCACTATGTAGAAAATGACAGGGTGCCTACGTAGAAGCTGAAATGGACTGTTACCGTCTCATATGAAGCCAGCGAGCTTTACGGAACGTTGATGTATGTCGCCCTTGCACTAATGCTGTTCTTCATAGCTCAAGTTGAGTGTTTATTTACTCGGAAATCATCTTAAATATTCCTGTGATATTCCTTCCGTTGTAAATTCCTGATTATCATGCATTGGAAGACACCAGCCTTTTAACATGTCATCTGACACATTTAGAATTTGCAATTGGGTTATAATACAGTGGAAGCCATTTTGTTGATATTTTAAAGTCATATAGTTGACTTCATTTAGTAATGTTAAATTTGAATTTACACTAATTTACGGCATAGATATTTGAAAGATACGACTCAGATGCTTTTTTAATCTTAACGAGAAGAAAACTAACTGGCCATACGTCAGAAAAACTTAAATAATTGCCAAAGCAATAAATATAATAAAAATATATTATAAGGTCGTTTCGATTATAGTGTTTGATACATCAGCTGTACATTAATTATAACATTGTAGAGATATATGAAACTTTAATTATTAATTTAATTAATTGCAGTGTTATGATAATTTTGTATGCAATTACAATATCTTCCATCCGAAAAATTTATGTTATGTAAACAAAGTTATTGAGCGAATATCAAAGCACAAAAAATATTTAATATACTATTTGGTTTGACAATTATTATTTTTTCTGATTAAGGGCCACTATAATTATATATGAATATGTCAGATAATTATTCAGTTTTTTACTCTCTATTGCTTACTCGAATTTTTCCTGCGGTCAAAACCAGACTCGATAGAGAAAATTAAAACTTGAACGTGATGAATTTAAATAAGCTTAGATATTTCCAATCTTTTTAACGCAAAATTCTCCTTTCGCTTTATACATATTATTGAATCTAGGATAACGTATTTTTAAAAATTTGTGAACTATTGCAAACAATTCACGTTATATTTACCACGATAATCAAGACGCAAATTAAAGGGAACAGGAACATTTTATTATTATAATGGTATAATCGCTGTGAAAGTGGTATTAATTTCAGTAACGCATATTCGTGCAACTAATCGTGGTATTACAATAAGAAACAAAGATTTTGTCTTCGTAATCGTTTTTCTGTGATAAAAGTGTGTCAAATTACGGACATTGAAATCGCTCTGATTTATGCTGACCACTTTGTTTATTCGTGTAAAACTGTGTTTTGTTTCTTATAACACCACCAAATTTGCTACTATAACCTATATTATATAATTATATGTTATATGTGATATATTTATTATGTTTAGGCCTATACACAGATTACAAGAATCAACTTATTTCAACGTGAATTATAATTTTAACGCCAATATTTTCCTGCAATAGAACAGATGACACACGCATACTCTAATTATAACTGTTTCCTACATTGATCATCACTTAATTTTATCCATAATATAATAAAGAAACAAATCCTGTGCTGAAAAGGGTCAATGGCGCTATAATCAACGACACACGTCCTTAATAATTATGATTTCATCATCGATGATTTTAATAGGATATAATAAAATTGAAATCGTATTTGAGGTCTATGAGAGATATCCCAAGTTGACAGGTAGAGTTAATTTATTATAAAATATATCAAAACGGTCATTATGTAAGTAGAAGATGAAATAAACCCCTTCAATTGTTACATTGCCATTAATTTATTGGATTGATAGTAAATTAGTTTTAGATATAAAAGTCTAATACATTAATATTCATCCTTTGAAATTTATTTTATATAAATAAAATAGTACTCTTGACTGTACGTTTTGAAGATCAAACTGATTTTGCATACATTTATGTGTATCAGAATATCCGAAACCGATGTCTTCTGATTTTCTCATTGTCTTGGGCTGAACTCGTTAACTTTTCATAAGAAAGAGGCTGAACCGATTTCGATTAAACTTTGTAGTGTACAAAGCAATATTACATTGCCACCTTGTAATATTCACACTAAATGGCGAATGTTCCGAACACAATAACTTATCACATTACATAAAAGCAGTTAAACGGATTTCCTATAACCTTTTACAACTTTGAGACATTCTGAAATTGTTATGCAGCGTTTCGAAGAGCTGAAACATTAAATTCATTCTTACAATTTTATTTTTCAATATACCTGGCACATTATTTGTATGAAAAGAAATTCTGTCCTGTCAAGAACAATAATAAGAACGTAATAGGATATTACAGGTCGAGTAACGAAACAGTATTAAATAAAAGAAACACTTTTTTATACGTCTATGCTCCAGCATACACCTGAAACACTGCGGAAAATGTCAACTACGTTTGCTACACGTGTCTTACAATGTGGTGAAGAAACACTATGGGGGTGAAATATGCCCTAGAAGTGGAACGACATTTAAATAGAACATTGAAAACGACCGATATGACTATATTTTAGTCAAATCACTCATCTGAGGTAGAAACATTAAGAAGAATGTGTGTAAATAACAAGCAAGAAAATACAGTGTAATTGAAAGGTATTTTATCGAAAATAGAATGTGGTAATATTTTCTTCCAGGGATAGATCGTCCTTTAAACATTTCAGTTTACAGATTACAATGATTCTTGCTATCTGGAAGTTGGGTTTCAAGGATGGTGAATGACCCTATAATTATACTATCAATTAATTTTTTTTCTTAGTCTACATTTCTACAAAATATTTATTTTAATATAAATATAATTCTGTCAATTCATTTATCGACGGAGGAGCTAAGAAAATGCCTGGTTAGTTCATTTTTAAATTTCTTTTACTGATGTGAAAATAAGATAAAGACGACATAATTTACCGTATCAAAATGTAAGAGAGTTAATTAAAATTAGATTACCAAAATCCAAATCACAATAAATTATTACTTAAAACACGATCAAATAATATAATGTTATAAATATTAAATATACTATGTTCTGAATACATTTCTGATTTACGTTATAAAATAATGAAAAGTTTATATTTAAAAATTGTGGCGAAGGTATGTTGCAATATAATTTCCTGAATTTATTTGTTCATTTGATTACGTTAATGAGAGTTGCGGAATTTGATTTTAGAGCTGAAATTACGTTCTATTGTTCGAAATTCATTACTGACTACTGATATATAGTTTTCCATATTAAAGCTAGTTCTTTGAAGCGTGATCTAAACGACACACACAAAAATATACAATTTTTCCGGAAAAGAATTTCATTTGATTATCGCTCTCGGACAAGTCAACTTACGATATAATTGAGAGATTATGAGTCAAGGACACGAACAGGTTTTATTTACATTCCATATATAAATGTAGCCTATTAATGATAAATAGTTATGGAATATCGCTGTAACATTCTGACTGCTACGGACTGGTGCCAACGCAGCTCTGCTTCCGAGCGCGAAATCGTTTTCACAAACTGTGATCATGGATTTCGATTTCTTTGTGAGGTAACCGTGCCTTATTTGAAAAACCATTAATTAATAATTTAAAGATATGTTTTTCTTTTTTTTAGAAATTATAACTAAATAAGTGTGATTTGTTTGTAGGTTCTAAATTCTGATCCCAACGCGTTACTGAATTGTGGGAAAATAAATTGTCATACAACAACTTAATTCTCAGTTCATGCACAATAGATGGTAAATAATGTATGGAAATTCGTATAAGCATATGAAATCGATAATGTTCGATTTATAAATATGAGTAGTAATTGAATTATCATTGCGTATTTATACATACAGTTTGGAAATTTTATTTTGAAAATGAATCGGTAGTAAGTTTATAGCAGTGTAATCGTCACTGGCGTGTGCTTTTCATGGGCATCCGTGTGACCACGTGAATCAGACCAATTACCTTTCCTTTCCCAAAATGAACACATTCACTTTTTTCTGGATTACTTCACACGGTTAATTATAAATTGTTTTAAACATGGACAAAATATTAGAAAAAAAATTAATTCCCGGTTCCCACAAAAGTTTGATTTAATATTTATTTACCAACCGGAAATAGTTTCAAGGAAAATTTACAATGTGATAGACCTAAATTTTTTAAACAAAGATAAATCCAACGGGCACTGACTTGCGGGAGTCCATAACTTACACGTGAAAAGAAGCGATTATGTAAACAGACCCCCATGTTTTCATCTGAGTGATTAGAATGCGCTTGAAACAATTATAAAATATATTTCACCTTGAGTAGATCGGCTTTCAAGTACGTATTTCTGATGCCAAGGCGTTTATGGGGGGAAAAACAGCGTTGATAAGTCCACTTAGAGAGAGGATGAGTGAACGGGTATTTACCAAGTGTGGCCAGCGCACGAGCAGATAAACCTTGGCACGGCCGAAGAAGCGGAACTTCCTCAGCCGACGGAACTTCTTGTCATGGAAGCCCATGGCGTGGTGCCGACGTTGCCTGAAGATGTGCGCCAGGGTGCTGATGCTAGCGACGCGGGGTGCGCGAGACGACTGGCGTCCCGACGCCGCGCTCGCCTCGGCTGGGCTCGGGGTGGTACGGACGCTCCATCCCCTCCACGGAGCACGCACAACAGACCACCTGTGTCGAGGCAGCCCTTTCCCTTCTCCACCCGACCATAACTATACACTCACGTCTCAAATCCGTCCGGATTTAAAGAAATTTAATGGTAAAGGTCTCGATACTATCGAAATATTAAATGTATTTAACCCCTAATACATTTTATCGCTATCTGAATCAGCTAGAGGATTTTATTTTTTTGTAAATGTTAACTAAATTCCTTTAGCCATTATGTAGCAGCCAATATTACTGGGTCCTGTTCACGAAAACTGGGGTTAAGGCTGCGGGAGAATCGACACTCTGAACAGGTGTCATTCCTAAATACAGAATGTGTCGTGTAATATGACATACTGGCAGTCGTCTCGGTAGACCAAGGACCTTAATGGTCTCTCGAGACAAGGAGAATAAAATAAAATACAAATAAATACTACTGGGTACTATAATTACAAAGCTCATACTATTACAAATCACATGACGCACTGAATTATATTGTGCAGTCAATGTTATCCAATAAATAATTAATTCGATTCACTATTAGTTGAACGTTGTAAGTTTCTCTTTATCCAACCGAGAAATCGAAAAATCATGTAATTTGTTCGTTATTATTTCAAAAGATACGTAGTATGTTCAATAATATCAATTCCTCGATAGTAAAATAATATTTATTATTTCAACATACATTTCCAATACACATCGTTGCAAATATGAGTACAGTTGAAGTCAACCTGACTGAATTGCAGCCGGACAATAGAGATCCACGTCATGTTGATTCAATCTGACGCATTTTAGTGCATTTTCAACAAATGAAATAGCATTCATACGGAATGCAGGTCGGTGGAGTAGGAAATTTGACAAGTAAGTCATAATCAAATACAAAGAATGTACGTCCACAGCCGTCTTGAAACCCTGATGGAACATTTGAATATCGACGATATTTTGTAAATGTTGGATGAAATGAAGTTGTAGAATTCGTGCTTTCATTCTCGAACTTTAAAAAATTCTTTCTCGCAGACTGACTGCACAAATCTGACGCTGACTGTGAGTGACAAAAAAATTACGATATTATAATAAGATTTTATTCCATGCATCTCGAAAAAATTACGATATGATATTTTTGTTCTAGGTCTCGTATCATTTTCTTAAGATCTCAAGTAACATATTTAGGCCTAATAATACCACAAGAATGTTTAAGTTTAGTAATTTCCGTTTAAATGTGATTAATCTGCTCTACAAGATTAATATCTTCAGCAAACGTTTAATCCTAGTCTGGAAAGATTACAGAGATAATAATACGCCACTTTTCGAAGATCCAAAAGAATTTTTTCCCTTGTGCATACGTATTAAAAATTGTATAGTATATAGTTAAGAAAATTGATTCAAAACAAACAGTGAGTTCAACGATAGCACTAAAAATTAATTCAAATCAAATGTATTGTGAATACTTGAATAATTTTAGTAACATGAAATAAATGTTTAGCTTACATAGTTGTTTCAAAAACCTTGAAGTTAATATCAAATAATTTTACGAGAGCAATACATATTAATAATTCCTTCAAAAGGATAAAAATATTTTATAATTTTTATAATTACATGAAATATTGTCTGTATTACTTTCATCTTTCCCAACATCTCATTTTAAATACACAGTCATGAGGTAAAATTTGAGAGGAGGTTCAGATTATTAAAAATAGTGATTTTTTAATAGAAATGTATTGTCGAAAGTTACGCGTTGAGGCACAAACACAGGTAAAAAGAGACATGAAAAGAAAAGCTTTGTTTTTTTATTTATTTATCTTTTCCCCATCGCTTAATTTATCAATCATCGATTACTTCTTATCGGGACATCTGAAGGCCGTCATTTACGAGACTCAAAGTTGACTTAATTGAGGACGTCGTTGCTGGACTATCCATTGCGGCTGCAAGCGTGCGTGAAATACCTGCTATTTTTGGAACTGATCGTCAATCACTCCTTAGACGGTACCAAGCATGTATTACTGTTAGTAAGTGAAATTTTGAGCATTTATTGTAAACATTGCTGGAAAAAAGCACTTTGTGATGATGTAAATAAACAATTTTTTTCTATTTTCATGTCTCATTTTTATGTGTTGGTGTTTCAACGGGTATGTTTTGAAAAGCTGCATCACTTCTCACAGTTTGTCCCATAACCGCAGAATATCATTGTTTTAAATATGTAGAAGACAGTTTCTACAAATCTTGTTTGTTGTATAAAAGTTTTTCAATGCTATTTCCAATCTCAATTCTCATTTCCGAAATACATAATGGGAATGATTGTAATGTAAATAATAAAAGACCAGGGACACGTCTTTTCTTTTTTTCGAAAAAAGTTTCTGGAATAATGATACACGGATACGAATAATAATAATTAATACACTGACCTCAAGCTTTCAAGACACGAGAAAATTTTCTAAACGAGCTTAAATTATGATTTTTCAAATGTTTTTGTATTTTAACCCTTTATAATCTCTTTATTCTTTAAAATGAAATTTATGATTTATACTAAATACAGAAATGAAGACGCAGCTGGAATATTTCAATTATAAGTTACAATACTTTTGTCTTAAATTTAAATGACAATTTAGAAAACGAAACTGGGATGAACAAAATTAGAAATGTCATGTTGGTAGAAGATAACGCAAAGCCTAAATCGAATTAATCGCTTATTCACTCTCTCACTTCCAATATTTCTATATTTGAAAATATCAAGGAGAAGACCATAAGGACTCGAAATTAATAATTTAAAAACAACTAACCTGAATACGGTCACATTGTTAAGCTCACGCTGAGAAACATTTCTCTACTTGGTCAAACGAGAATAATAAGCCTCAGGGTTATCGAGAATATTCAGTCTCAGATTTTAAGTCTTGTCACCAGTAAATTTTCAAGTTCCAACCTCGTGTATTTCAAAGCTTGGGTGAGAAATAAATTTACATCTTGATTAGTCGTTCCCTCCCAATAAAGCTTTCAGCTTTTTACCAACTTTGGTGCTACCACAATTTAAAATAAAAATATAAATTATAATCCTCAACCAGCTTACAAAAGATAAATCTTGAGAAGCCGATAAAAGTGAAAAGCCATATAAAAGATTAAAACTGTCAAGTGATTGTTTCAAGCGAAACAATAATTATATAATTTTGTTCGGTTACTTGATAATATTCATACAACTGATCTGCGATATATGACTTATGAGAAGAACGCAACATAATCCTAGAACAGACAACTTATTAGGTAAATAATAATCCTCCTGTAAATATAAATTATTAGTTATTAAAAATTAGTTTCATTTAGAGACGAAGGTATACTGTTTCTAGAATTTATGTGTACCGCTTAGGAAAACGAAGATAATTCAGAAAACAATACGCTTTTTGTATTTATCAGTTTCATAAACAAACTAATACAAAATTGGACGTTAGCGCAGATTTTCGGAATTATCTAATATAAAACAATTTTAAAGATAATAAAACCATTTATTGAGCAGGCTATTTCAACTCCATACGTAACAAAATTGCATTGTTGAAACAATCCGTCGTAGTTATTTAACGGTAATGTCACGAGAAGGCAAATTACAAACTGCTTTAAATATTAAACGAGAATGGCGCAGCCATCTGCGTTGCAATAATAACAAATTAAAATCTTGAGTAAAATTGCAAGTGTAATTAATTAAGCAAATCCTTATTTCACTATTGACTAAGTTATTATTTGAACAATATGACTACGAAATTATGCCTTTTAGCAGTGGAAGTTAAGGGCTGGTGCTTATTTCAAAATTGATATTACCTCATTACATTGCATGGGAAATGTTTTTACTCCCATTACAAATGTCACTTTCTGATAGCTTCTTTAGGGTCATATTCTCTGAGAATATATATAAAAAAAAATTCCAACAAAGTGGACGATTCGAAGATCTTTTCCGGGTAACTATTGCAAGTGGCAAAGATATGCAATCCGCAGTTAAGAATCGTTCCAATATCAGAGTATTTAGAATCAACTCCAGGTTTTCTAAGTATTTGCTGGTGTTTGCAATGATTGTGACTGATTTAAATTTAATAGTATTGTACCACGAGTATAAATTTAAAACCGCTGTTTTTTATTCTCAAGAAATTTGTGGATAAACAGCTATTTACGGATGTCTGCGTAAGAAACGAAATGCTTCTCAGCGAGCGCGTGGCTCATGGACGAAAACAGGTGGTAGTCGGAAGGGTCAGGTCTGGGAATCTGGTAGCACATCCACGTTGAGTGCCTCCAAGTAGTTTCGGACCTTTGTTGACGTATGGGATGGTGCTTTGGCGTGGAGGAAAATCAACTTGTCATGCCTTTGACGATAACCCGACCTTTTTTCACGCAGAGCACGGTGCAATTTGATCAGTTGTTAGTGGTAGCGGTGGGCATTGACAGTTTCACCAGGTTTCAACAGTTCATAGTAGACGATCCCACCAAACGCTCAGGATCGTCTTCCGTCGGAAGTGATTTGGTCTTGCGGACGTTGTCGATGGTTCGCCGGGATCAACCCACGATTTCTTGCGTTTAGGATTCTAGAAATATGTCCAGTTTTCATCGCCAGTCCAAATACGACGCGGGAACGACTTTCTTTTTTGTCTGGCGAGTAAGATTTCGTATGTGTTTGCGAATGTGTTTCGGCGTCGCTCCTACCGTTCATTTCATGCGGCACACATTTTCCGAACCGTTGTACCTTACCCATGGCACATAGGCGCATGGGAATGGCTGGTTAAGTGACACCCAATTTCTAAGCAAGAATTTTTTTGTGATTGGGAATCGTTCTCGTCCAAAACCAGCCCGTAAGTGATGATCCTCAACCTTCCTTGGCCGATATTCGCGCTTCTTGTCGCTGAGGTCAAAATTTCCGTCTTTGAACCGACGAAACTAATCTCTGCACGCTGTTTCCGATAAGACGCAGTCGCCATAGGCCTCTGTAAGTATTTGATGTGATTCGGCACCTGAATTTTCAAATATTTTTTTTTGTCAAAAAACTAAACAATAGGAAAGGAAAAATGTATGTTGTATGAAATTTCTGATGATGTGACTATTGTTGACAGATGACAAAATGATAAAAAAAATACAATGTCCATATTAGCATAACGCCATCTACGAGGAAACCGTGGATTTAAGCTTATGCACCTGGTAAGGAGACTATGTGAAATATCGAATAGTAAATAAATAACATGGTTAGTGAACACATTCAAGACAAAACTTTTCTACTCAAGATAATTTTTTTTCGTTATCTAATTTCTAAAATAAGTTTTTTTTTCATATTATATTTATCAGCAATCAGATTACATTTTAATCTATAAGCTAATGTTGTAGCTTTGATGTTATTTACATATTATACATTACGGCGAAGAGAACTTCTAAATCTTGTCTAGAGATGTGATGCCCATTTTCTTTTCAGTCTTCTTGTTATATCATTTTCTAGTGACAGCTTTGAAATAAAATATAAATGAAGGTTTTTCTAGTGATTAAGCGTTATTAGCTTAATTAATTAGGATGTTAATCATATGTGAATGGGTAAAGTGCGACAATGTGAAACACTACAATGTAATATATGAAACTATAACTTATGCCCGTTATAGATTTTATGCCGTTCATATTCATGATTATACAAAAGAGGCTATTTCCGTTAGTAGAAAGTTATAGCTAGCGAACCAATATTGCAGAAAGGCTAACACTGAAACCGCCGAAGATCAAAGATAAAGTAAGATACTAGTCTTGTATTAAGGCTTTTACCGCTATGTGAGGATCACACGTTAATAAGACAGATAAATAAAACCTGACTGATCATTAAGACAGCTCATTAAACATCTGTATACTGTCAAAGATAATACTTTGAATAAAATATAACGATTATTGTGAACTCCATACGAGATTATAGGAAATAGATTTATTTCTCTGATTAGCTGATACAATTATTCGCAATCTTCATTTTCCATTCTGGCTGAAGGACAGGAACTCAATGCGCCACTTGAACTGAGTTGTAGTACTTCACAGTACTTTAAACTACCTTGAACAAGTTTATGAAATACTATTTAACAATCTTGACTGGCAACGATAGATCCTTGCATTTTCGTAATTATTAACGCTAATTAGCCGCATTCGTACTAAAAAAAAACTAGTTTCTCTTGTTATCCAACTTTCAAAAATTCCACCTCAAATTCACAACAACGCAGTACAGTTAAGCTCTCCACGAATTAAAACTTACAATTCTATAATTCCAGAATGCGTACTTTCTCAAGTCAAAGGACTCGTGTAAGCGGATTTTAATCCGCTTTCAGAATTCAATCACATTAGCTTTTTGGTCTCACTGGACCGTTCTTCCTTTAAAAAAATATTTTCGAAAGACAGATTAACTGCTTTTCAGAGATTATCAATAGGTCGTCCAATAATGCGTTTCATGCTAATGTAATGAGCTCAAAAATTAATACAGCTTTAAAGAAACTCAAATGTTTTGATTCAGTATTTAAAATGTGCTAAACTTATTGATTTCTAATATTTTAATATAAAATTAAATACGTTTCCAGGCTTATATAAATAAATACCCAGCAAACGGTATAATGTACATTTTGTTGTTTTGCCGAAGATGATTATTTTTAGAGCCTCCCGTGGTGTAGCGGCGAGTGTCATTGTCTCGCATCGCAGAGGTCCCGGGTTCGAATCCCAGCGTGGGCATAGTTTCTTGTGCTCGTACTGGTCACGAAAACTGGAGTTAAGACTGAATGGGAAATCGACACACTCAGTGAGTTGTATGAGTCGTGTGTCAAGTTGCCCCCCCCCCCCCACACACACACAACCCCATCACCCAGCACAACACGAGACTTATAATTTAAAACGAACTATAGAGAAGTTTATTAATAACGTTATATTATATTCCTTACGTTTATTATGACAAAAATAGCAATGGTTACATGAACAAAGATTTAGACGATCCAGTACACATGGCAATGAAACTTGGGAGAGAAAAGCTGTGAATTTCTGTTTCGGGTGTTGGATCCCTCAGGGAAACAGACTCATAAAATTTACGCCGTTGCAGTTACGTCCGTAGTTACGGTCACTAACTTACATCGCTACGAACCTGTGTAAAACTATACTGGGATTCTGAAAATACATCCGCTAATGTTCCTCAAATTACTTTTACTATCCTTGTTACGATTTTCTCGGGTATTTAGGACGACAATTTTATTCGGAATAATTATTTCCATAATCAGTCTAAATAAATACTTTTCATAATAACAATCAGCTATCAATATAATATTTTTCTTCATTCATTCAATAAAACTATATATTTTACTGGCCATATTCACCCGTCGTTATCCCATTCTTTCTCACATCATCAAAACGACAACGTTTATATACACCTATTATTCACACAAACGTACGTGCATATTAAAATATGAAGTTTTATTTAATTAACAAAGAAAAAAGTTATGTTGACTTATTGATGGCTGATTATTATGATTAAGATATGTGAAAAAGTTATAGCAGAGATGTTTACTTTTAAATATTTTTCATGCCCAGATAATACTATATATCGGGTCTACTATTATCTAATTTGGAACAAAAAGTAGGTATTAACTTAGGAAGCTACAAAAGAAGTATTTAGGCTAATGATATAAATGAAAAGAAGAAAGAATGATTGATTGACTTTTTTAAACAGTAAAAGACGCTATTAGTCTTCGGGGAAGCAGCACCAGTTTGGAGTCTGTAAAACTTAATGACGCTTTTTCGACACCAACTCCAGGCGGCTAACTTAGATTTTAGCGTCACCAAAGACGCAGTGTTATCAATCACATTGGCCGAAATTTTGAGTACAATGAACAAACGCGGAAGACGTACATTGAATTTATAACTTCAAAATCGAAAACAAAATTGTCATTTTATTCACTAGTAAATTTTAATGACTATTTATTTATGTAATCTGTCTAATTAGTCAAAATGGATAGAAACGTCCAATAAATTAATTTGACCGTGGTGTATACAAAACTGACCACATCAGGTGTCGTCTATTTAAATTATTTCCTCAAAATATAATATCGTTTGTGTGACAAGTTTTTTCGAAAAAATATTAATAAGAGTCAATGATCGAAGGCTTTCCCGGTGTATTTGTTGAAGAAAAAGTTCTCGGGTTTCCACCCGGGTAACAATGCGATTGTAACGCGACGTTTCGACGGACAAATGCACTGCCGTCATCTTCTAGGCGAAGTGCCGGGACCATTGAGTTCGAGTTCTCTCACAACACGACGTTGTTTCCCTAAGAACATTGCATATGCAATGGTCCCGGCACTTCGCCTAGAAGATGACGGCAGTGCATTTGTCCGTCGAAACGTCGCGTTACAATCGCATTGTTACTCGGGTTGAAACCCGAGAACTTTTTCTTCATTAATAAAAGTGTTCGCCACAAAGATCACTTAGAAAGTATTTGGACTGAACGACTTGGCGGCGTTTCCTTATTAAATAACGTAATTATCTGTATAATACTACGGTTACAAAGAAAGTGTATCAAGGGGTCATAAGTAAAATGGTGCACATTCCGATCATTCGAGATTTCCAAATTATAACTACAAACATTTCACGTCCATAATTTTGGAGTTCAATGGCATTCAAATTAAGAATATCCTGAAAAATGTAGTTATTTACGGTTTTTACAGTACTAATTATACGTTTTTAAGCCGATTAGGTTAATTTCTCACTTCCTACCGACGTGATATTTGTGGTCGAGTACGGTAATTACTTCTTTGAAGTACTTAATTTCGTTCACAGGTGTCGCGTCGGTCGAGACCGTGACGGACCTTTTAACGATTAACGCGATAGAAACTCATGTTTCAAAAAAGGAACAAGATTTTAAAATCGTCTAAAATCACTTCTTAGTCGACTGTTGCTCAGTGAACCAGCCTGCGTGAAATTTTGTGTTTGAAATTGAATGGTTGAGCCAGATAATCTAGTGCTTGAAGGAGTAACTTCCTGCTTGCGATTTTCCTCTTCCTGGTTTTGAGAAGTGTATGTTCGCGGATCGCAGACGTTCGGAAAGCGGCGAGAGATGTCGGTCGACTGGAACAGTCGGCCAGCTGCACCTCAAATCCAGTCGCGGCACGGAGTTATGAATGCTCTGTCCACACAACTAATCCGTTATCGGAAGGGCGTGACCCAAATACCAAGAGTGTGACCAAACTAATGCAGATTTTTCGAGAGTTGTCAATGCATCTCTGTTTGCCGAATGCAGGCTGGGATCATTAAATTACAGCCTGCGGTCCCTAGTCACCCCTTGGCTACCTTTCTCTACAGTCCACACCGTCATTTTCTATCCCTTCCTATACTATTAAAGGGGAGAGCCATGAAAGCGGATAGCCCTCATGATGCATTTCATTAAAAATTGTAGGTAATGATGGAGATCTTTGGACTAAACGTGTTAATAATGGCTAAGAGATTTACAAAGTTGAACTTGAATGATCTTTACACTATTCGTCCAGAATCAGCATGTTCATAATAATGTTTAACTGTGAAATATTGCCATGTTCCCCGTGTCTACATAGTAGACTCGGTAAATCCTGCTCTAATGGGGAGACAAAGTAATGAAAGGCATTGCATAGGATTCCACAATAACCTATCTTAGGAATGACTAGACACGACAAGCAGAGTAATGACTTAGTTGTACTATTTGAATAGCAATGACCGCTGTCACGCTTGGTATTATCTGAGTCCCACGACGCCTGGTCTGGAGTATTAGCTCATGCATATGCAATGTTCTTAGGGAAACAACGTCGTGTTGTGAGGGCATAATTTCCGTTTCCCTCTCCGGGTGTTTATCTTTCTCTTCCGAGGATAGTATCTTATTTCTATAATCCTCAAGCAGTCTACTCAACACAGGCATTTTGTTAAAAGTTCCGAGAGTACGGTTTACGATTGCGTCGTGAAACAATGTATGCAGAAACTTTACAATGAAGAAACATTGTCATTACTTAGAATCAGAATGCCATCAGCCTTGCCATTCGGCAAAATAGACGCACAGTTACGCATAGTATTGTGCACACATCAAAATAGAAATAATTAGAAATATTAACACGAAAATTGATAAGAAATTTTAAAATTTAACGTGTGAGTAACTGTTAATCTTTCATTCCATTTTAAAAAGATTTTTGTAAAACAGCAGAAACGCACTTTCATGCAAATGCTAACTTACGCTTGTTACTCTCTCAAATAATTAAAGCAAAATTATAACACACATCCGGTAAGTATTGTTTACTTTTTGTACCAGCATGAAGCTACGAAAATTTAAGAAATTTACTCTTCAAATTATGAAAAAATCAACTATGTATTCCATTAGAAACATGTCTAGCAGTCTACAGTAGTTTAAATCTACTCGCAAGTCTTCAATTACCTAGTCCATGTATTTAGAAAATATTACAGTAAGAATATCAAGGGCAAAAATTAACTTGAACGTTATTTCAGCCTGCAAACTGGATGATTGTGATATATAAAACTAAAACACTTCGAGCATTAACAGATACATTTCCTGTTTTATATTATCCTGTAACGCCTTGTGTTTACATCTAAGTCCAGAGAACTTTACTCAAAATACTAGAATATTGTTCTTTGTGGTGTGGCAACTTTTTTACCCATAAAATATTTGTTTTAAGTCGGAAAGTGATGTGAATCTTTTTTGGATCTAAAGACAAATAAATTATAGCTTTTTCTTCATAATATTAGAGTCGTAATGTATTTTACACAGTTCTGCTATTTATAGATATATGTATTTGTTTATGATATGTAACGACTTATGATAAAACAAGTAAGACAGCTTAATACTATATTGTTCAAACTTCATTATATGGCACCGAAATTATTCGTTGATTATACAGGTTCTTATTATGAAATCACGACGTAACATATTTATAAATACGAAAAATGTAAAACATCTGTGGCAGTCCAGAGTCAATAATTTTTACTTGATACTATAAATCGAAAATTGTTGAAACTTTTATATTCTAGTTTCATTCCAATTATTTATTGTCGTTTAATAACCTTAATAAATATATTGACGTGTATGGTAATTAAAACTTAGGCTCCGTAAACTTTCTACGGACTTTTTATCTCAAGATTTTGTAAACGTATCAATTCCTTTACTCTCCTGTTTATAAAAGCAGAGAAGACTTAAATAACATGAACCTAGAACGTAATATAAAAAAAGTCTAAATCAACTTTTGTTATTATAATGTTTATTAATTCGTTTTATTATAGGTTTTTTAGAAAATGACAATGAAATTAAGATAACACTGAAACATATTCATCACATTACAAATATTTTAACTTCACTGATAAAAAGAAAATTTGTCTATTAAATATAAGGTTTACTTATCACATAACTTGTTTGAATTGCAATACCGCATGCCAGATTAATTTTTTAATAGACCGTACCTATTCATAATCGCATAATCATAAATGTTTACTTCATTCTCTAACAATTTTTTCTTACTTGGAAGTACGACAATTTTATTCAAAGAAAACAATAAATTTAAATTAAGAATAAATGAGTCCACACTAAATATCAATATAGTTAAAATTATTAATGACAGCTAGTGTCGATATTTTAAACAAATTGACAAAAAATTAAATTAACTATATATTTATTTGATAACCAACTCTCGTTTTATCTTCAACATTATACCATTCGAATTCTAGTGATTGATTTATATATAAACGGAAATGTTATATTTTTAAACTGTCTTCTTATATATTACTTGTAGAGATATGAGTAGTTAAACAATTATGCATTATTACTGAAATTAATTAAAATTAGTAAACATTTATTATAAATTTTGAAAAAATCCGTTTTGTATGATAATGACACACGATTTCAAAAGCTATTACCTAAAATAAACAATTTTATTTGAGGCTACAGTATTGGTTTTGTAATTACAGTCATAAATTCAAGTCTATAATTATAAATCTACACTAATTATTAGTACTTTGCGTATACTGGAGTAATAGCAAATTATTCACATAAAATTTATTAAACGAGGTTATAAAATATATTATATAAAGGAAACGATCCATAATTTTGAAGTTAGTTATATTAACTCACCAACAGTGGAACTGGATATTTAGTCTCTTCCTAATAATACGATTAGACAAGAATCCAACATACCTGAAAAAAACAAAAGAAATATGATCATCAAAAAGAGATCGTGCATTATTTGCATCTATATTAAATAATAATTATTATTTAATAACGTTGTGGAGATATGGTCGTAACAAAAAACAGTGACTACGAAAAAAGTTTCTAGTAAATAATGTGGCTTTTAATAATGGTAGCAGAGAAACAACTCACCGCTGAGCTCCGCCACTTTCTTCCTTTCACGTTACTTGACAGAACGAGGAACGGAATCTCAGGGAGAAGCCATCAGGTCTCAATTTCTTTAAAACGCAACGGAGCGAGTCAGCAGGAGCGCATGTTATCTCAGATAGATTGGGGCATTTGAAACAAAGACTCTGGGTGCGATTGATCCTGCTAACAAAACGAGGAGAAATGTTTCCACAGGGCGAGTCTATTGTTTTCGAGTAGTTTCGCGCCCACACTTCGCCAGTAATAGCTGAAAGCCCGGGGATATTCATTCACAGTTCGTAGTCCACAGGGAACGGGGAAGGACCTGCCACAACATGGCGAATCCAGACCTAGCGTCAAGAACGGATTAATGTCATTGTTAATCATGATAACGCGATTATAGTGCGCAGCTAAAATGGCTGAGTAGTTAATTTCGGACCTGCACTGATTATCACATTTTATCCTGCGATACATAACGCGTAGAAGATGTGTCATTTAACACAGGTGTAAATAAACTCAACAAATTACACTCTCTGTTAAAATACTGAACGTGAATAGCTGTCACATCAGAATGTTGACTATAATTAATTACTTCCAAAATTTGTTACTAGAATATATCTCGTGTTACATTTAATATAATATATGCGTAAGAAATAGATTCTAATATATTGTAATGATTAGACTTTATTACTATATATAAAATAACTTTATTACATATTTATAAAAATACATTAAAAAAATTTTATTGGGCGCCAGCAGATATACGTATAGTCTGCAAAAAAATTATCATTAGCTCCGGCTTGGTTATAAAATCCTCCTTCTCTATAGGGTAATGTGGGCGGCTCGGTAGCTATTCAAGAACAGAGTTTATTTCCGTACTGTGTAAAAAATCTTTAACTTTTGAAGGCACTTCACAGAAATGGTGATCCTTACTTTAACTTGTGGCGTCAGCCGACTTGCAGTGGATCA
This sequence comes from Zhengitettix transpicula, assembly GCA_037074705.1. Classification (NCBI taxonomy): domain Eukaryota; kingdom Metazoa; phylum Arthropoda; class Insecta; order Orthoptera; family Tetrigidae; genus Zhengitettix; species Zhengitettix transpicula. The sequence continues at coordinate 115,162,292 of CM073592.1, read as the reverse complement.
CTGGTCTTGTAGTAAACAGAACACGATCCTCCTTCTTTGGCCGCCCCGCGATGGACGTCTCTCCAAAAACTTTTGTTGATTACCGCTCGCCAAATTTTCCACCCACTCGCCTCTCTCACTCCACTTTCAGTCCTCTCTCACTCCACTTTCACCCGGGTTCGGAGTATATATTCTTACTCCGCCCCTCCAAACGATGCAAAAAAAAGGGACGCGTACCCTCTGCTTCTTGGAGCCTCTCGGACGCACGTGGTCCTTTAATTTATTCCTTCTCAGGCCCGCGGACAAAGGGCGGCCACATACCGATGTTATTCACTACAATATATTCACATTCTTTAGGTAAAGTGTGAAATCAATAGTTATATTTTTCTGATATAAATTGAATCATTCAATAAATAAACCGAACAACATGTCAGAAACAATTTAATATAATGAAAAATAACGCAACGTTTCTTTACTTTCTTGGACCCTCCTCAACTATACAAGCATAAAATAAAAAAAATAGTATATATGAATTCTGCAAGTATGAAATCTAAAGCATTAAAGAAAACATTATATCAAAAAATTATGGTACAATTATGTATACATAAATTAAAAATTAAAATACTTTATTTGTCGTAATAATAAATAAAAAACAATTTTTTTGTGTTTAGTAGTTGGGTAGCGATGCCGTCACGAACTATGAGCGAATCAAAATTTCCTCCGGTACCTTAAAAGAGTAAAAATACTCCCGGTATCCCAAGAGAGTCTAAAATATTCCCTGTATCTTAATAGAAAATAATTTGTTCCTGTACCTGAAGAGAGTTAAAACATGCTCCGGTTACATTAAAAGAGAGTAAAATCATACCGGTGAATTACTTTCGGATCCGTAAGTGAGGTAAAAACAGTCCTCCGCCATTAGAGAATAAAAACTATCGGTAGAGACAAAACAACTCGTAGCCAATTTTGAATGTATTTAAAATACCAACACTTTCGTCCCCACCATATCAGAAGTTTTACTCAATCAGTGTCTGTTCTACATTGTAAGTAAAATATGTACAAAATTTGGTAGAATTTACTCCACGTGTCTGAGCTTCTAAACGGAACTTTATTTTTTTCCCTCCCCCCACACGAAGTTTTCAACTTATCGGGCACGTTGAATCAAATCTCTTAATTGAAACCTGTGTGTGTTATTTGAACATGATTTGTATGTAACACCCTACTTCCCAGTCCTATGCCGAAAAGGGTTGAAATTATACACTAAAACATGTAAAGAGAAACCATCAATATTATTGATCACCCAAAATATTTATTCGACTCAGATATCGCCTGATTTACATATTTTAAAATTTCCATCCTGTCTAACCCCGCTCTTAGGGGTTTATATTGATTTATTTACAGTCGCATCAACAGCTCCGGTTATTAGCTACTCAGTATGGGAAATCATTTTTTTTCTAGGCAGGGGACTGATTTGCTGAGAGTTACTCTCACACACACAAACATCCATGCCCTCGCCGGGATTCAAACCCGGGACCTCTGTGATGTGAGGCAGTCACGCTGACCACTACACCACAGTAGGTCGGCCGGTAGTAGTTTGTTTTCGGGTCGAAAGAAACATATGTACAAAATTTCTGTGTACGAAATTCCTCCACCTATTTAAATCTTTATGTGGAGCATATACACATACACACAAACGTCCAATTTTATTTATGAATATATATTGAATTTATATAATAATTAGAGAAAGTAAAGTTATTGTGATCTTTTATATCGATAGGGGATTTATATTGAATACTTTTAAGTTATTTATAATTATGATTATTGATTTCTGAAAAAATTTAATTACATTTCAGGGTGAAATTAATTACAATAATTAATTATTTATATTTTAATAACACAAAAATAACATTAACTTACTTTTCTTATGATTAATAATTAATATTTTTTTTAACAGAAAAATAACATTAACTTCCTTCTCTTATTATCGATTTTTACAAAAATAAAAAACAATAACAAAACGGAGACAATTTCTGACATGGGTTGGTGGGCCAAACTACTGTGGTCATCTGGATGTCATAGACCGACTTTGATGGGGATTAACGTCTGGAATATTTCCAGTAGGATGTCTGGCAGGTCAGTAGACTTTTCAGGTGACTCGGGCGGACCAATAAATTCCTGGAAATCGAGCATTCAGCTTACATAAAATCTCGTTGCTGGAGAGTTGATACTTTTTTGTAATGTATCGAAAAATAACTTCGACAAAACTAACTCTCTAAAACCCAACTTCTCCATAAATTCCACAAAAACTCACAAAGTTCTCAAAACACCAACGTATACGATCTTAAACCCAAATATAACTAACTTCCCAAATTTGATTAACTCCTTCTTACTCTGCTAGTTACATTTACAAGACTGTTTTCCTAAATTTCCCCCACAGAGACTTGGATTCTGTTGTTTTTATCCAATAGGAATCAGATTTGTGCCCCAACAAATCTCAATATTTTAATTAGCCACAGCTAATGGAAAAACACGGTCGCGACGGTGCCAATTTGGTAGAGCGTCTTGTCTGAACGCGCTAAAGTCTTGTGACTAAAGATTATCCTGCCCAGACACTCACAATATTTTAATCTGCAGAAAGGAATGTCTGGCTAGGGTTGTTTTCGTTCTGTGAGAACCTGTAAAGCGAGCATCGTCCCTCGCCAGACTGAAGCTGAGAATATTAAAAGCTCACAATACTCCTTTTCGTAAAATAAAATATAATAACCCGTAATTAATTTATACCGCTTGTATACACGACATAAAAAATTGTTGGAATCTATGGGAATCTGATGACCGAACTCTGAGAATTTATAAGTTAGTAAGAATTATCTCGGAAAAATATAGACTACTCACAAAATTAGTACACAATAAGTTAAAGCAAACATTCGAAATGAGACAAAAGATGATTTGGCCAACTTAATTCATAGACCATGAGATCATTTTGATATCAGACGTAATTGACTCGCTCTTTAGGAAAATGTATTGAAACGTCGACTTAGATTAAGCTGTAAACACCAAGAAGGAACTGCAATAAAATGACAGTAGTCTTAGAAACATTACACGAAACAAAACTGGAATAAGCTGATGTATGTTCTGTGATAGCAAGAATTTCGAAGACTCACGAAATTCTAAATAAAATATATAATCCAGGCATTTAGTTATAAAGATAAGTGGACCAGACGCGACGCTCAATAAATACATAAACTGAAGCAATGACATTAAAAAGTCTAGATCAAAACCCCCTTGCTCAATAACGTGTCACGAAAGAGTCAATGACATTAGTGGCATTTAAAATGAATATCCCATTAATATTCCGAGTCAATGTTGACTGGATCTCCGAAAATATACGATTATTACACGGCTGAACATAAAATTTAAGTAATAAGCCACGTTGGGGAAGGCTACAAAAGGTCGCTCAAGTAAAAGTTCAACTAGGACGTAATGTAATGCGTAATAAAACTGAAATGGAAGAAGCAAGGCTCTGAAACAAGAGCTGCAGCACAGACGACGAAATTTTCTACACGGCGACTTATCTGAACTAATCCGATAAAAGGTGGGATACGGCAATAAAATGACAAAGAATAATTAGAAAAATTTGGGCGGCTGAAGTGATAATGGAAATAATTTGGTTGGTAGTATGCCAATAACATAAAAGGGAAACGACGTCAGAGTAAGTGGGTAAAAATTGCTTGAAACGGTTAAACGCTAGTGAATTGGCATTCAAATTTGTACTGCAATTAATACTCACATGATTTTCTTTTATTCTCGGTAAAAACTGGGAGACGCACAAACTTACGCAGTGAATAGTTGCCTGCCTCCAGATTTTATAAGCTGCCTCAGTGGTTTTTATTTCACTTGTATTTAATTTTTTTAAGTAATGAAAATTTGTAAATTTCGTAAGTCGTAATTTGGTTATTAAAAATTATTAACATCTGCGACGTTTTAATTCCAGTTTATTCAACAGGAGTGTACAAGATACAGACAAATAATTCGAACAAGCCGCGATATTACTTTCCATTGTCCTGAAGAGCAGCTATTGAAGATGATCAGTTCAATACAACCAGATTTAGTTTGATTCCCTCAGGTATCTTCCAAATACCAAACACAATTAAGGGTAATACAAGAACAACTGATTACTAATTTCACTATCCGAGCAGTCTGTTTGTAATTTTGCCCGTGTTACTCATTTACAACTATACATGTACTCGAATTCTTCTGAAGAACCGTAAATCATAATATCCTGAAGACATTGTATTTGTGAATAACTCTCAATATAATGTAACCCGATTCTGCTTAAGATTCCCATTTCTTGAGAAGATAAAGAAAATGTAAGATTTTCCGATACATCCATTAATGATGTTAACACCAATAACAACACGAAATCTCAGCCTCTATACGTGCACGTAGAATTTTGGGAATGCTCTTTGCCGATAGCGAGCGAACAAAAGCAAAGTGACGCCTAACTGGAGGCGGCGTTTTGCAGCGTCATGGGCGTCGCGGCGCCAGAGGCTCAACTTGGTAATTGAATTCGTTAACGCAGGTGTTATGTATAGTTATCGAGCGGGGAGGCGTTCGATCATTGTCAAGCGCCTCGTAGTTTACCGTTCACTGCAGAGCGCCGTCCAAACTTAAGCTCTTTACTAGTTTATCAGAACAAAGAAATAACTTGGAGACAAAAGAGTTGCACACTCTTTTAATGCGAAGCAAAGGATTATTCTCGAGGCGCAGCAAAGGGAAAAAAGTTCTTACTATTTTCTAAGCGAAGCGAAAAATATCTAAGAAATTCATGTTTTGAATTACTTGGAAATATCGGGTGATGACGTTTGGGAGCACTATGGAAATTACTTTCATTTGGAACAGGTCGTGAAGAAAACGCAATGTACATTAATTACATTTTCTCTAATAGGGTACCAGTGCATTAAATTAGTAAAAATAATATAACATGTATTCAAATATAATATACTGAATTTTCTTAATTTCCATTTTAGATTTTCCACGTACAATTGAAATTTAGATTTAAAAAAAATAATTTTGTTCAATTGATAAAATTATTTTAAACAGGAGAAGGATTGATGATGAAATATTTTTTAAATTAACGATTGAATTTATTTTGATACTTATTCGATATATTATAAAATGCAATTTACATAGTACACATGACCTTCATTTTGTGATTTTTTTAGACTACATTATTTTTATTTTATTCTTTCTAATAAATAAAATTGACTGTTTGTTTGTATGTTGGTGGGCCTATATATGTGTATTTTCACATTCAAATCTATACCCGTGGAGAAAGTTTGACCAATTTCCGTACACGTTTACTTTCGAACCGGAAACAAACACTGTGGCGATAAGACACGTCTACCAGTCCCGATGTGGAAATTTTTTATGCTAAAACGGCCGATATTTGCGTTGAATAAATATTTTCGGGCTTACTGAGATTGATAGTATTTCTCCTGAAGTTGTTTGTGTATAATTTCAACCCGTTTTACCATAGGAGAGAGCACTATTAGGGATGGAGGAGGAGGGGCGTCACATAAAAATAAAGCAAATACAACCGAGATTGGAGTCGAATCAGGAATGTCGCTGTGTTTAATTATGACATTCAACTTGCCGATTAAGGAGTACTTCTAAGAGGCGTTATATAAAAACATAAAACAACCGGGATGTTAATCAAATACGGTGTTATGGATGTCGCTGAGTTTAATTCTCACAACCTGGAAACCGCCGGGCACCCAGCTGGTTTTATAATAAAAAACTAAGAATAGTAAGTATATATTGAGAAGTAGATTCTATTTCTGGAAAATTATCATTGCCCAATAAATCCTTCAGTGCGTCGTATGGTTAAAATATGACATTTCCCCTTGGGTTACCAGGTCATTTTATATAATGTCGACATCACAGAGTAAAAAAACTTAAAAAATCATTACATAAAGTGATCAAAATCCTTTAAAACACGTTTAGTTTGCTTTTAAATTACAATTACATATATATATATATATATATATATATATATATATATATATATATATATTGTAGTAATTAGTAATTAATCCATTATTATAATTGGAAAGTAAAGGACTCATTATTAGAGTATATAAAGCATACACCGCAACACAGGCGGCACGCGACACAAAGAGGCATTGTTAAGATGGTACGCGCTCAAAATCTAGGAGACGAACAAGCAGTCAACGAGGAGAAGCGAAACAGTTGGTTGGACGGCATACACAGATGCGGGCAGATATCCATTCAGAAAAATTGCAGTATAAAAAGTTTTGTTAATCAACGGCGAGATATGATAGTTTAAATAAAACGCAAATAAACAGTTTGACCGAGAGACTTATAAAATCGCAGTTTGGAAGCAGAAGTTTGCTTCACAAACTGAACTAATTTTAACATCGAGAGACTTCCAGGAGACCGACGTCCAAAACTAGCTGATGAGATAATCCAGGTTCCAGAATAGCAGAGATCCAGAGCAGCTACCGAGTGTTCAAATTTTGATGAGTAGAATCAGTGATATCCCCAAACCGTGTGCACAGAAAACCCAAAATTGAGACCTGGGCGGCCGTAAGCAGAAAACTCTAAAATTTATTGTAAACCACTTTTTAAAAGATACGTCAGATCGTTCTTTAATTATTTCTTTTCTTTAATTATTCACTTCTTTAATTGTTTAGTTAGTTAATTTAAATTCAATCTGTAATCTTATTTTCGTCCGCAACAAAATTCGTCGAGGTTTAGACGAATTAACTTCAATAAAGGCTAAATGTAATTATAAATGATTGTAAATTCAATTCACCCATTTATCAAACCCAGATAAAGACCCTGAGATTCCAAATATTATTGTGCCAAATATTATATTGTATTTAAAAATTGATAATAAATTTGATTAATTGTTTCCCGTAAAAAATCTTTTATTTTATTTAGACGCCTGTTTATTACTATATATATATATATATATATATATATATATATATATATATATATATATTAATTTTGAGGAAACGACGGCTTCTTATGAATAAGCACTATCATTATTATTTTTATTGTCGGAAGGAATTCAAGGCACATTTCCCTTACGTCGGAAAATAATGATCAATAAAAAACATTACCACAGAAAGGAAACATATTTTGCAATAATTTTCCGCTTAGAAATTACGTTGTATTTCATTGGAAAGTAATGCAGGAAAGTCATAATTGATATCTCTGTTACAAGAGTGTTGTCATTATAATAATATTTTGATGAAATTAGATATATATTTAATACAACTATGAATAAAATTTGCTTACACACCTGGTTTTAATTACCTAAATTCAACGATTATATTATGAATATTTATACATGTATAAAGTGGAGCGGCATTCCGTGATGTTCTTTGTCACTTAATTCATGGAAAATGTAATAAAAATTTAAACATTTCGCAAATAGAAAAGCTTCCTTTTATTGGGTCTCTACAAATTCCAGTGCTCTTGAAAAAATGTTAATTTCCTATGAATACGAAAAATTCTTCATTTTAACATTGATCTTCAGAATTTCGTTCTACTATTCCATATCTGAAGATCTAAAAATGCATGATATTCTCCCAAAATCAGGACTTATGAAGTTTGAAAATATGTTTTACAAATTACTCTGTAACAAAAAGTTATGAAAATAAATATGGCGTTATTTCCATTGTAAAATAAGTTGCAGGTAAATAAAGTATGACACCCTGATTTAATATATTAATTACAGTAATGTTTGTACACGCAGAACAACCAGTATCATTTTAAAATATAATAGGTAACAAACTAACACAACATTTATGAATGTCAATAAGGGAACAACATCAATATTTATAAATAAATATCCTAAATCTTCGCCTAAAGACAAAAATTTTATTCTAAGACTTCAGCAGCGTAACACACAAAAATTATTTATATCATCCATCAAAATAAGTGTTATACGTTATTATATAAGTTTAATTACGTGATGGTGTATGAAAATAAAATCGCACGAAGCGTTACTTTAATATTATACAGTGTTTCTGGTTAGTTCAAATTTTATAATTTGACACAGACCGGGGATCACTCACGAAATGAGACGGTTCAGTACGGTTTTCTGGTAATATGAATTATTTTTTGCGGTATGTAATATTTAAGCAATACCATGCAATAATTATTGATTTCAGTTAAAATTCTGGATTGGTGAAAAATTAGTTCTTCGTCATTAGTTAAATGATATCTAAATATATTAGATCATATCCAGAATTAGTTTTCTGAGTAAATAAATTAGCTGTGCCAAACAAAATATTGTAAACACTGAAATGACACCTAATATGTAAAAATAAGTTTTTGTAAAATTAATTTAATCTCTAATGAATAAAATATAAAAAAATATATACTTGTCGGAGCACTATATTTTTTTGAACATATAATTTGTATTTTAACGTTGAGACAAAATATTTCGTATGTGAGAGCCGTAACGTATGAAATGTCTTCAATGCCACTTGGTCCAAGAATTACCAAGAAATGTCCATGTAATATTCAGCAATCGTAGTCAAACTCTTGGATTGTTATTCGTGGGATGATCGAGACCGTGTGTGCAATGAGGAGTGTGAAAGAAACTTTTCTTCTCGGAAACTATCGCCTGTCATCGACAGCTTCATGAAATTGTCAAAAGAGAATTAGGCGCAAAACTGTCTGGATGAATTAGGCTATATAGACACTTTCTTTATTTTATTAATTATAGTTCCTATATATCCGCTATATGTTATGAATAAATTAGATAGTTTTTGGTTTTGTAGTGTGGTAGACAGTACGGTTTGTGATGTTATAAGTTACTTTTGGTGGAGTTAAGAAGTTGGGATTTGGAGTGGAAGTTAGTTTTCTAGTTTACGGTGAGAGAGTTTTGTAGTGTAGGACACTTGCACTATCCTGCCGACGAGAACCTGTAGCCTGGCTGGGTGACCATTTCCAGGAAATACGAGCCACTGGAGAGTAATGTACCGGAAAGTAATACTATCGAAGTCACTTCATTATATGACCACCGTAATTTGGTCCACGAACCCCTCTCAGTCTTCTTTTGTTTTGTTCTTTTTTGTTTGATAATAAATAGCCGTCAATATTTGAAGATGATAACAGCAAGTATTTAATATTTTTATTTTGTAAATATAACGATTAATTATTTTATTTACGTTCACCCTTTCCAATCAATTTAATTTTTTCAGAGTTAAACAACATTTTCAAAAATTTTAAACTAAGTAAAATACCATTATCCAAATAAAAAAAACAATAAGAATGGAAAATATTATTTAATACTAATAAATAATACGCATATTTTGGGATAGAAAACTAATAAATATTGTTTAATTAGTAGTAGAGAATTAAATCGTCATTCTTTCACTTCGCTATTTTCTCGGAATTAATCGGTGCTAGTATGAATTCCGTCCATTGTCACACTTAAAATATGTACATCACTTGTAAGAGTAATATTAATTACACATTCAATAAATTGGGCAATTACCTAGACGAAAACTGTGAAAAGTCGTCTTGGAAGTATGTTAGAATTATCCACACTGAGTTGAGGATTTTCCCCCACGATAGACGCCCCCCTACCCCCAGGGTGACTTAAATTATCACTCGGCCTGTAATCGAAGCCGGCACATATGATAAAGCTGCACATCAGGGGGCTCATTTTTCCCACTTTCCCAAGTGAGCCGGCGTTAATATGCGCTACTCGATTTATGCAGACAGGAATTCTCTTAGTTTTTTTTTCATATCAACAATTCACTGAAGAATCGCACACCAAATTGTGGATGGGTTAGAGAACAATCACTAAGGAACATTAAAATATCTTTGTAAATGAAAGAGACCGTTTTTAATTCCTGTATATCACTGGATTACTTAGTATACTATACGCGTAATACAGAATTTAGGAACAAAAACTATATTTATTTAATTATAATAAAAATTGAACTTTATCTTACTTGTATTAAAAATAATTAGTGGATAATGACGAAAAGTCATAATGTCACAATTGTTTATTTACAACATATTTTAATTGTTTCTTTAATAATATTGATCTGAGGATTTATTTTAGGTAATTAAATATTTTAATGTATTTAAATATATTCTGAATTTCGACCAATTTCCACTAAGAATTTTATTTAAGCTTTATCATACAATTTTCAATCTAAACACACTGCTATTGAATCAATTAAAGTTTACTTTTAGCAAACTAGAGGAGAACGAAGAACAAAATAATTTTCTTACTACTGCATAACAGTAACAAATAATTAAAAGTAATTTTCCTAGAAACTGAGAAACAATATATCGAATTTTACAAGAGAACTTCATGGCTGTTACTAAAAAACATGTTTTGTACTTTTTCTTCAGATATTTAAATTCTATTGTGACTGATTTTTGTTATATTGTATTCATTCCTTTCATCATTTTGTTTTCATAAAACTGAATATTTTTAACAGCTGAAACATTTTATAATTTAAAAATTATTTATTTTTTAATTTAGTTCTGACTAAATTCATAATTAAACAATTTTGAAAAATAATTAAATTTGACTTAACAAAATTGCCGAGTGATGAAAATAATTGGTAAAAATGATATAAATACAATGAGGTTGGTATTTTAGCTGCATCAAAAAATTAGAACCACGAATTCTCTTGTGAGAGGCAGTGAGGAACGTCCATTTACAGCCCCTCATAAACTTTACACCAACACTCCGTGACTTAAATTATATTATAGCTTGGGACACGATATTAATTACTTTAATGATAGGTTACAAAACTGAGTCATATTCTTGTAAGCAGTGCTCATATTTTCGTGGCGAGAATACCGCAAGTCGTGCGACTAAAGCTTTTACCACGACCTTACGAGTGCGTGGCATGGCGTAAAATTACATTGGACCATTATATAGCCATCAGTAAGCAGCCACCTCTTCACGGAGGCTAATGGATCCGCTTCCCCAAACACAAAACCTTTGGCATGGAACAAAATACTTCCGCGACTTCCAACAACAACTGTTAAAATATGGTGGTTTAAAAAATATATTAGTTAACTAAATAAACAACAGCCAATTAAAGTCAGAAAAGAGATTTTTATTTCTGGAAAATCAATTAAATTTTTTCTGACTTCAAATTGGCTGTTGTTTACTTTATAAGGTTTATATATATATATATATATATATATATATATATATATATATTGTAATAATTTAAAACGACTAATGGCTGAAATAGTGGCTGTGGCTAATTAAAAGAATATTTATTTGAACAATTAAACAAAATTTATTAAAGTTTTAAATACAATATAAAAAATTACACAATAATATTTAGAATCTCAGGGTCTTTACTGGGTTTGATAAATGGGTGACTTGAATTTACAATAATTTATAATTACATTTAGCCTTTATTGAATTTAATTCGTCTAAACCTCGACGAATTTTGTTGCGGATGACAATAAGATTACAGATTGAATTTAAATTAACTAACAAAACAATTAAAGAAATGAGTAATTAAAGAAAAGAAATAATTGAAGAACGATCTGACGTATCTTAAAGAAATGGTTTACAAATAAATTTTAGAGTCTTTTTTTTTTACTTACGGCCGACCAGGTCTCAATTTTGGGGTTTTCTGTGCACACGTTTTTGGGGATATCACTGAATTTAAATTGGTTACAAAACACTGTCGAAACTTTAGGTTCTCTCAGCTGGAAACGGCTACTCCTTCCGAATTAATGGTCAGTCAGATTATTACCAACTTTCTCTCGATGACATTGGTGACGGTCTCTTTACTTATTGAGTTTTTACTGCGGCATGACTTATTAAGTTACTGTTTGTAACTTGATTCTGGCTGGATATCTGCCTGCATATATGTATGCCGTCCAACCAACTAAACTGTTTCGCTTCTCCCCGTTGACTGTTCGTCTCGTAGATTTTTGAATGCCTACGTCTCAACAATGGTTCTTTGGGTCTCGCCGCCCCGCTTTGTCGCGGTGTATGCTTTATATACTCTAATAATGAGTCCTTTACTTTGCAATTATAACAATGGATTAGTTACTAATTACTACAATATATATATATATATATATATATATATATATATATTACTGCATGCCGAAGTTTCTTAATTAATTTATACTGCAAATACAATTCAATTGCTAATGATTAACGTTGCTTCACAACTGATCGACTGAATGAAAAAGTCTCCATTATAATTTCTCTGTTTCAGCTATCCTCAATCCTCATTCAAAAACAAATAAATATTCTGTCTCAGTAACGTGTCGTAGTAAGCATTCTGACGCCCTCTAGTCTTGATATAGTACAATATACAAATTATAAGTTAAATTGTTGTAAGCGTCAACTTTCCAGATGTGGTAGTCTACAAACGTGACTACTTGGAGGTCCTCGATACCTCAGTGTAAGTTAATACTTGCCACAATAAAAATATTTAAGTACAAATAATGAATTTAAGAATAATAGATTTATATGTGCCTTGATATTCCTTAATGGATATTATTATCTGATTCTAGTGGGCTTATTTTTACACTTTTTGTGAATTTGACGTTCCACGCAATTTTACGATCATAAGAAAAAAAACAAGGCTTAGAGACAAAATACTGTAAATAATATATATATATATATGTATATATTGTAGTGAATAACAACCTTAAGTGGCAGCGGGCCTGAGGAGGTCTGAGGAGGAATACATTAAGCGTGCACGTGTGATTGCCCGACAGGCCAAAAGAAATCACGGGTATAGGTCCCTTTTTTTTGCATCGTTTGGGGGGGGGGGGGGTTCGGAGGACTTATAAATATTCCGAACCCGGGTGAAAGGAAGAGACGGAGAGACAGAGAGACAGGGAAACGCAGGGAGACGGAGACGCAGAGGTTTTGAGCGACGTCCATCGCGGGGAGGCCGAAGAAGGAGATCGTGTGCTGCTAACTACAAGACCAGTGATCCACGGCTGACGCCACAAGTAAAGTAAGCATCACAATATATGTAAAGTGCCTTCAAAAGTACAATTCTTTTACACAGTGCGGAAATAGACTCTGTTCTTGAATAGCCACCGAACCGCCCACATTACCCTGTTGAAAAGGAGAACTTTTTAATCAAGCCGGAGCTAATTTTAATTTTATGCAGACCAATGTATATCTGCTGGCGCCCAACAATATTTTTTTAAATGAACTTTTGTATTTTTTGTATTTTCTTGTAATAAAGTTTATTTTTTTTATATTAAGTAATGAAAAAGCTAATCATTACAATATATATATATATACATATGTAATGATTTCTAATGAAAGATAATTGAATTAAATGCAATGCCTCACGTTGAAGGTCAATATTTAATATTTTACGTCCAATAACGAATGTAAAATCAATTTAAAACAAACAATTAACATTTATTAACTGCAAAGAATTAAAATTTACACAAGTTATTCAGGCAAATAAATTTCAATTTACATTATCAATTAATCCTTTACAATAAAATGACTATTTCTCAGGGTCGTTTACTGGGCTTTTAATAAAGAAGTACTTGTTAACAATTACATTTTATCAAGCTATCATGGACTTCATTCATCAATAGATTATTACAATGAAAAAACATAAAATATGAACTTTAAATTCTGAACGAAATTTGAAATCTGACGATAACCTTACTGTCCCTGGTACTCAAGGAAATTGTCTCGTTCGTACACACACACACACACACTTGTTACACTTTATAGACAGGCCATTCTTATCCACTGACTTTAATCCGAAGATTTATTTTTGCAATAGTTGGTTCACTGTTCGTTTAAGAAATCCTATTAGCTCGTTACGACGATTGTGAACTGCTGGATGCAGTTACCTGAGCTCCCAACAATTGAAGAAATGGTCTGAATCGAGAATATATAGCAATTTAGACTCAATACTCTGAATATTTAGCGTTGAATATTACGTAGTTATCTCACTGACTGCAACTTGTAAAATGTTCTAACTGATTTAGCTGTTGTTACTTGTATCCAGACACTTTCTGGATTTTATACTTTTCGTCTGTCCACTGCTATATTCCCGAGAAGACTGAAGCACACTCCGCGTCTAGCGAACCAACAATTACAATACTCACAAGCATTGCATTCTTGCCACATTCTTGTATACGACTTGTGTTTTTATGCCGCCGACAATGCGAGTCCACAATTTTGTTTATTAATTAATTATTTCCTATTAATTGGCACAATATATATGTCTACGTTTCTCCTATTCGTTTCTAAACCATTCATCTGATTGAGATGAATCATTGGTGAGTTTTGCAGACGGCCGTTTATCGTCGAATAATTAATTATAGGGGTCGATGAGATCAATCGTATCTCTCCAGATACTTTTAGTAATTTCAACCCCTTACAGCATGGGAAGTCAGACCACCAAAGGAGGAGGTGGAGCTACGTTATATAAAAATAACGTTTGTCAACCGAGATTGGTGTCAAATCCACGGTTATCGGAGGCACTGAGTTAAATTCTGACTTTTACCATACTGATTAAGTTGTAGTTCAACCCCCAGGAGTGGGAATGAAAGAGGACGAAACAAATTTCCGTGTACAATCTTAAACACCTACCATCTCTACGGGTGAGGATGGAGGGGGAATAATAAAAACATTCTGAAACCGCCATTATTAGCGACTAATTAAACGTTTTCGGGGCGGTTGAGAAAGGGGTTTACACAAAAATAATACATTAGAGATTAGTGACGATTCCTGAGTTTAATTATCGCAATAATCAATAATTTTTTGTTCCTCGTCGTGGAGGTAGACGTGGTTGACAAAATGTTCCACCGGAGTAGATTTAACCCTCTTTAGGTAACGGGTGTATTTTTTTATTTTCTTAGGAAATCAGCTATATTTTAAACTATGTGTAGATAAAGGTTGTAATTTTTACTCCTTTAAGGTCCCGGGAGTATTTTCAGATTTTATTAAGTTAGAGAGTATGTTTCACTTTTAATTTCTCGTGATTTTTAGGCATTCTTATTTTATGTAGTGAGAAAATACCCGAGGTTTTAAAATATCGTCAGTAATTATTGTGATTTGAAGTTAGATGCCATTCTTATTTTATGTAGTGAGAGAATACCCGAGGATTTAAAATATCGTCAGTAATTACTGTGATTTGAAGTTAGATGCCGAGGGGTTAGGTCGGGTATTTGAACGTTCCAAACACAGTCACAATTGACGGTGGCTGAATGAAATGTTTACTAAGAGCTTAGAATCAAATCAATTCCTTCTCCATACTAATTTAAATAAATACCATGCACGCCGGGCACTCAGCTAGTACCGTATTAAAAATATATGTAATGAAGTAGTCTACAAACAGACAAAACAAATTGATGAAATCCTTGTTTCTTTCTGCAGGTGTTAAAAAATCGTAAAGTCTGTAAGACGACGCACTGCACAAACCAGAAATGCACAAACTTTGTATGGTACTTATTGTATCATTTAATTGTGTCTGTTCATTTGCTACTACATGATTTCAATAGTCATACGTTATTCGTCATCTACAAGCAACAGTTGGAAATAATTCCAGAAAACACATGTTGATTGCACCCGGATTATTTGCAGTAGTCAAGGTGTGACATCTGTGTATTAGAACAATTTGAAGATAAAAGAATTCAAGTGGTGTTGAACTGTTATTATTTAGGTCTCGTTTGAGTCTGTGAAAGTTACTTTTACTCAATACATAACCTATAGAGGACACGACAAAAATCAATATAGAATATTTTGTTCGTTGTAAATGAAATAAAATTATCTCTGCTATGATGTTAAAGGCTATTAAATATTCTTCCGTTAATATCTGAACATCAAGCCGAATCCATTTTAGCGTGAAACTCGAGACTGATCATTAAAATTCGTAATTAGTGTGGAAGATTTCACGCCTTACTAGCAACGGATGTGTTCATTTATTAAAAAAATATGCTTGGTGAAAGTCAAATTTCAGTGATTATAATTAACGCGGTCAATATGTTATAATGAAGGAAGCGAAATATTCAAGCGGAAAAAAAATATCCACGGCAGGAATATAATTATTTGGAGTTTCGGTTTTTTGCTTTTTATCTACCAGACAGTTTTTCACTGGGTTTTGTCGCGGCTTACAAATTAAATGGCTAACATATATTTTTTTTAAAAAATAGATAATAAATGCATGTTTTTATAATCAGTTAATGGTTCGTTTATTGTAAAAGATTTATCTAATTAATGTTAATGTTTCAGCTAAGTAGCTTCCATATATAGTTTCAACGTGCTATGCATAATATTTTATTCAATATTCTTCCGTTTAATTAAAATAATTTCAGAACAATCAATATATTGAAATCCTTCAGATATTTTAAGTCAGGATTTGCCATTCAAAGTTAATCAATATCAATAATTAACAATTGAACATGTTCAGGTTTTAAGCATCGATATAGTCTACATTATCCACGCGAAACGTAACTACGAAAGAAACTATAAAGGATATAACAACGTGGAGTTTTAAATTTTGTATCTCAGTGAAACCGTCCAACTGTAACTGTCTCTGCGCAGCACACAAGGTATATATTGTAATGAACGCCTATGTTTTCATGAGAATTTAATGAGTTTGCAATTTTAAACAAACATCTATTTTTTACATTAGAGTTAAATACATTATAATTATTTATTGCAATTGTACGCTGTTAATGGAATTATTTAGTTTCCATACAGCATTATTTTCTCGTCTGCGGCGCAACGATCGTTCTGCGTTATCTATGATTTTTGATGGATGATTCTGGAAGAGCGTGCGTGCCCGTGATGTAAGGAGCAATTTTATAGGACGTTAATCTTCTGTCCCGGTTGTATGTTCAATTCTGATTGGCTAAAAAACATCGCACCGAGCGAACTTAAGGAGTTTCAATCTACAGAGTGTCACCGTCGATAAAGATCGACGTAAATCTCATTCGGGAATTTTCTAATAAAATTACTTTAAGCCCTGAGTGTAGTTGCAACGACGGGCTTCACATCTCAAATCAGCCGTGCTTCTTGCGACGACCTGCATGAAGTGGCAGTGTTTGAGGTCACATATTCGCAGCCCGGGACAACCACGTCTGAACTTCGCGGACTTGACCTGTATCTCCGCCGAAGATTTGCAGCCAACGTGAACTGGGTGAAATTAGGTGCCTGAAGAACATTTCACCAAAACCGTAAGCTGTCGAAATCAATTTCTATCACAACTCTCGTGTGATACACACTTTAATTTCTTGCATCCTATGCAGCAAATTTCTCAGATTGTTTTACAACCGAGCGCACCTAGAGAGTGTGTCAATTACTATTTTTATTAATTTTGCTAATTAACCTCACTTTGTCATCACCCTTTGGTTTTTATAATAATTTAACTTCATCCTATAATTTATTTTGTACTAACTGGGTGCTCTTATATATTGCCTTATATCCATAACCTGCGATTTGACACCAATCTCGGTTGTCTTATCGTTATTTTTATGAAACGCCCCTCCACACCTACCCCTAAGCGTGCTCACCACCCATGCCAAAATGGGTTGAAATAATACACAAACAACAACGGTGGAATACTATCAATGTCAATGACTCCTAGAAATTACTCCACGCAAATTTCGACCATTTGAAGTGTTTGGAAATTTTCCACCCTAACCACCCCCGCTTTGCGGAGTTAAACGGCAAGTTGAATATTATAAATAAACTCAGTGACAACCATGAACTCCAATCTCGATTATTTTTTCGTTTTTTTTATGTACTGCAACTCCACCTACACCCTTAAAGGTGCTCCCCTCCCAAACTCAAAAGGGGTTAAAATTATAGACCGAGAACCCGAAAGAAAATTTTATGAATCTCATTAATCCCGAAAAATATTTATTCGTCGCAAAAATAGACGCAAATTCGACGCAAAAATCAGCCAGTTAAATGGTTTAAAGTTTCTGTCCCCGCGAAACCTCGCAAAGCCCCTCCCACCCCCTCGCAAACCCGCACGATGCCCAGTTGGTCATAAATAAACTCAGCAACATACACATCTCCGATTTGACTCGAATCTCTGTTGTTTTTGCGTTGTTTCCTTGTAAAGCCCCTCCACACTCACCCCTAAGCGTTCTCCCTTCCCATCCCGGAAGGGATTAAAATTCTACACAAACAAAATCGATAGAAATACTATTAATCTAAAATGAAAAAAATACGTCTGATTGATAATAAATTATAATAATGATAGCCCATTCAGACAAAATAAGTGATAATATAAATACTACACAACGTTTCTGGGATCCTTTTCTATTAACTCAGGTGCGAAGAAGAGCCTAGAGCAACACATCTGCAAAAGTTTGGCTAGGCTTATGAGTTTTGTCAACTGAGGAGTGTAGTTATGTTGCTCTAGGCTCTTCTTCGCACCTGAGTTAAGGGACAAGGATCCCAGAAACGTTGTGTGGTATTTATAATATCTCTTATTTTGTCTGAATTAGGTATCTTTCTTATTACTATTAATCTAATTAAGCCTGAAAAATATTTATTAAAAGCAAATATCGGTCGTGTTTGTATGTTTCCGCCCATAGTGGTTAAATGGAAAGTGGAATGTCATAATTAAACTCCGCGACATCTATAACCTTGAATTTTACTCCAATCTCGGTTGTATTTGCGTTATTTTCTTGTTTCGCCCCTCCATCCCCACCCCTTTCCCAATCTGTCAGAAGGTGAAACCATACACAGTTAACATCGGTAAAAATATTATCAAAAATCTTTGACCTCTAAATATATTTATCCGAGTTAAATATCGTCCGTTTTAGCATGTTTGAATATTTGCAGCCTCTCTACCTCGCTTCTGGGGGTGACAGACGTGTCTCACCACGACATTGTTTGTTTCATGGACGCATGGAACACGTGTATGAAATTTGGAAAAAAAATTGCTCCACGGGTGTATATTTGTATGCGGAACGTACATATATACAAACAAACAACCATACACATACAAATGTACAAACATACAAACACTGTATTTTGTGTAACAGAAAATAATTTCACTGTTAGTTTGTGTGGTAATTCAAATATTTTATACAATTTATTGGTTTCTTATTGCGTTTTTACAATTAGGTACATCAAGGAGGGGACAAACATCTGAGCACTAACCTATTTATTATAGCACAAATATTAACAACATTTAATGCCACCAACTATATTGAGAATTTATTAATTATCATTTTAATATTATTAATCATTACAATATGTAGCTCGAATTCTGTGAATGAAGATCTATTTACACATTAAAATGTGAGATGGTTAGTTTTAATTATCATTACCAAACTGTAAGCTTCTCCATTATCAGAACACTCTCTTGGTATTACGACCTGGCTGTCACACTTAGAGAGAATTGCAAATATTTATGTTCTCTGGCCAATTTTGTGGATATTTTACAAATTATCATAGAAGAATGTTTATAGTTTTAAAAATAATTTTTGATATTATTTTCATTATAAACAACTCATTATACGTATTTCAGCATCATAAAATAAGAATGCGGAAATTAATTTATAATATGATTAGCTAAAACCGCCACATTTTTCTCGTAATTAGTCGCTTTCTTACGAGATGTTAGTTTATTATCACATAACAAATGAATATACATTTTTATTTTTTCTGATGAGTACATACGGCAAATTACACATTTATTAAGACTAGTGAGTGTGGAACGTTACATACTGAATAATAAAGACGTTTTAGCGGTTGTAGTAGTCGTCACACTCTCGTCTAAAATTTTCAGTCACATAAAGTATTATAAATGACGGTTATCACGTTTTCGGCTTTGAGAAAGAAACGTGGCAACAGTAAACAATGAAATTACGTCCTTAAATTGGCTTCAAGCTGTCTGCACAGATTACATTTTCAAAAGACTTTGATATATTTATCTTTTAATTTGAGAAATACTATACTAAGCCGGAAAATGTTAATTGACGTAATGCCCAAAGAATAAGTCGTGTGCTATCTTATTAATAAATTTTTGAAAATTGTGTCTCTTTTCGAATCATAAGTTACAGAAAATTGTTCATTTTTCAACAAATTGTCGTATTTTAATTCAAAATAGGGAAAGAGTTCCCTTACATTGGGCATTCATTATTTAGAGAACCTATTTATCCTTTATGGACTTGAATTATGCATAAGTGTGCTGAAATTCTTGTATGGTGTCCTATAAAAACGTTTTGTGGAGTCAAATTAAACTGAAATATGATATGGTAATGTCAGGATGATACCAAAAGCGCGCGGAACAGACTGAATTTTGTTTCATATTGGGAAGATAATTTATAAATCATCAGTAACTATTTTGAAAATACACGTGATGTTGCATTTATTTTATAATATTTTTAAGCAGCCCATAATATGAGAAATATTGAGTTATACAAGAAATGAAGAGGGAATAATCAAAAGAAAGTTGAATGAAACAGACTTAAATTATTTATAAAAATAAAGTGTTCACGATAAATTACTAGAAGAGAATACGCTAGAGTTAGAAACCAAGTAAACCAAGATGTAAGTCGTATGATAGCAGAGGAAACCATGTTAAACGTATATATGTTATAATAGAAAATTGACAGGAACTTAGTTACGTTGAACGATAACTACAGAAAAATGTAAGGAGAGGTGGTATTTTATTAATATTACTAAAAAGAGGCCTCACTTGTTAATCCACACAAACAAACAGGCAAAATAATGCAGGAATTTTTGAGTAAAGATCCCGGGTCTTACGACCAGCCACAAACTGGAATTATATATTCGTACGCGTTCCTTCTGAATAGCATTATTATTTGAGTCCACATTATTTTATTAAAAACTCACGAAGGAACGAAATTGACATCACATTGTAATATCGGTCAGCAGTGAAAATTAAAGTATTGTTAATTACTAGTAGGCCTACTTGCCAAATTATTTTTGTTAGTTCAATCATCTATATAATAAAAAAGGATGTATATTTGTATGTATGTATGTATGTATTTACGTTGTTCTTTATACAAATTTTATCGCGTGGACAGAATTCAACAAAAATTGGTATATATATATTCTGCAAAAATCGAGAACCGGTACTGTGGGGGTGAGAAACCCCTAGAATAAACGTGGAAATAATTATAATTGAAATAAGTTACGAATTAGTGTTAAATTACTGCGCGAGACGATGACGTCATAAGTTTTCAAGACATTGACGCATCCTAAATATAGTTCTGTATTTCGTAATGAAATAAAGCAGAAATATTTTGATTGAATAAAAAGTAAAATTTTTTCCAGTATTACTCCATCGAATATTAATAAAAAACAATACGAAACACTTTACTATCCTTGCGCAAAGTTAATTTGGAATAGTTAATTATCCCGCTATCTTTGATAAAGCCAATATGGCGCCTTATAATACATTCAAATGTGTGTCGGTCGAGATTTATAAAATTTCATAATATAACGTACTATTGTATCCTGTATAATATTTCAGAAGATAATAAGATTTGTCTAAGGTATGACTGCTGAATTATATGTTTGTAACTATAATAGTATTGAAAATGACGTACGGAACTCCGAAAGTTTTTTTGGTCGTTATTCAATTAACGCACTATCAGTCAAAGGTATGTACAGAAATAGGAACATTTAAATTGAATTAAAAGTACAATTAGTAATACTTTACGCAACGTATTTCTATAAATTTGTATAAATGTAAACAAATTATTGCGTGCAATTTGTGTCGTGAAACAAAAATTTGAGGTTAGGATAGCAATATTTGTTTTCCATTTTTGGGAACGACGTTATAGATGTTCAATTTCTGAGAAATGAAGCTGAGCAAAAATATTTTGATTGAATAATAAGTATAATTAAATCTACCAATACCACATCGAGTGATAAATATAATTTATTATGAAAGGTTATACAATCCATGGCATTAATTTTCTTTTAAATAACTTGACTTTTGACGTGGAATATTTAACGGGATCAGGGACCAATATGTTTCCCAATTATATCTTGCAATACGCACTGGAAGATACATAGAATTATGATAAAAACAATACTTAAATGTTCAAAATTGATATTTTTTTATTGAAGACAGCGTATTTCGTAATGTTTTGCATTAATTTTATATAATGCTACCAACTACAGATTGCTAAAACCACCAAATAGTTTAATTTCAGATGGAAAAATTATATGTCTACAAATTTAATAATTGTTTTAAATAGTGTATGTATATCTATCTATCTATCTATATTATATAAAATTGTCTTATACGGGTATGTATGTGTGTATACATGTGGGTATGCATATGGGTATGTTCCGCTTACAAATCTACACCCTCGAAGCAATTTCACCGAAGTTCGACAACGTTTTCTTTGCGACAGGGAAACAAACATTTGCGGGTTTAACACGCCCACCACCCCCAGGAGCATGGGTGGACGGTGGTGGAAACCTTCAAACCTGCTAAAATGTACGATATTTGCGTTGCATAAATATTTTTCAGGGTTAATTCGAATTATAGTATTTCTATCCATGTGATTTTTATTAATTTTTACCCATTGTGGCACGAGGGTTGATGCGCATTAAACGGTGGCGGTGGAGGGGGTTACAAGGAAATAACGCTAAAAATATATCGGGACATCTCGGGCAACGTCGGGCACCCTGCTAGTGGAAAATAAATAATTCGTTCCGTCCGAAGAGACTTCAGCAATTAAGAATTGGCAGCGAAGATCGACATGCAAGAACTGGCCACACCATTAATTTCTCTGGACCGGACGTTCCCGCAGGTGAGGCTGAGGAATCCTCCCCGGAGAAAACCTCGGAACCCACAAGCGACTCCAGGGACCCACAACAGAGCCGCCTACAACGTCCCCCAGACCCCACTAGTTAATTAACAGTAACCTTAAGTGCAGAGGAAGATCAATTAAGCGGAGATACACAGGAAGGACACGCAGTTTACGAATGGATTGAAACATTATGCATAGTCATGGTCTTCAAGGTTGCTTGTAATGTATTTATTGGGCCGAGAAACTTTAAAATAAGTAATAATTTTTTAAAAAACATAATAAAGACCTCCTATATTTTCCTACTGTTATTTTAAAATTATATGTACAGCTGCAAGTTGAATCTTATTTCTACTTTTCAATTCCAAACAGATTATATTATTCCACAAATTATGAGAATCTTTTACTCAGTTTATTAAAATTCATGAGTATAGTGTATAAAAGTTTTGTCTAATAAAAAAACCCATAAAAGATCCAAACACTCCCAAAACTCTCTCTAGAAGACAACAGGTGGTGTTAACACGCGTGAGAATTTCCCACAATAAATTAACATATAGCTTTCTTTTTTGCAGGATCCCTCCACCTACTTGCCATAGCTGCAACAGAAACCAAACAATATACCACATCATGCACCAGCTACAGAAAGCAAAGAAGCGAAATCCTAGGAGAAAATACCACCAACAAAGAAGCTGTAATTATTTATCCCATAACTCATGTATTTGACGATATATAAAACGTAAAGTATGTAGATTACGTACATGTATATGTATATGAAAAATTATTGGTCGATAATAAGTTTCTAAATAAAAAAATCACAGTCACGGTATGCCGTATTCTTCAAAAATGTATGGGCTGTTAACAGTTTTCTTTTGTTCCTAGTTAAATCCAACCGGCTAGACAATGACGGAATTATGTTACCATCAGGATCGGCGTTTTTGTAAGGAATGCCTTGTTGAAACTCTGGCTGGGTCGCTACTACATACTGGTTATTCACGCAAATCTCTCCTGTCCGAAACAAATTAGCCACTATAATTGCGAGACGGACAGATCATATTCAGAGTAGGTGCATCTGTCTGTCCACTCCAGACCTAAACGGAATTTGTATGTATTGAAGAACCGTATTTATATAATGTTAATATTTTCGGCCCCAAAACGTTCTTTACAACTTTGGGCTTAAAATGAGGTTAGGCGGTGTAGTTACATGTTACTATCTCAAACGTCCAAACACGTTTCTAGCTGGGGAAACTATATGTCAGGGTCATCCGCCTCGGGAATTGTTTGAGTGCTGGCCGCTGTTCACATAGGATCAATCACTTCAAGTTCCATTAGCCGCTAAGGGGCCGACTGTTGTGTCGAGGCTTTATTACTTGCTTATATCAGATTCACTCTGTGAAAGTCTCTTTCAATTTGTTACTTAATTTTTGTTTAGGTATCATGGTGACCGGTAATGATATTGATGAATTCAAGACTACCATATGTCAATTTTTGTTTAACAGTGATTATTACTGATAAATTTTTCAGTATGGAAAACAAAAAAACCATTAAGTCGCATTTACTATCGGGTTTCAGAACACACACGTTACGTACACACATCACATCGCAAAGCCCTTATCATTAATGGAGTTGACGGTTGTGCGACAATCGTGCCACACAATACATTTCAACCCGTCCCTGTAATTGGATACTATAGAGGAGCTTGATGAAAGCCCTGCATACGACACTAAAATTATACATATACTGAGGTAATCTTGGTCCATTATGATACGCGTTAATGTTCATGTCATTATTCATAGGATGATCGAAACAGCCGAGTCTTGATAACGTCTTGTACTACACGAAACCATTACTTAAGAAAGAATAATGCATGAGACTGGAAAATAAGTTCGCCAACAGGATTTTCTAATTGTTTCTACTAATGAGTAAAAATTTATAAATTGACGTACATTACATATTTTTTATTCCAAGTGAATTTACAATCTTTTTAAGATAATAGATTTATGAAACCTTGAACACACTTGATCATTACCGATACCGAACTAATTTCCATTAACTGTCCATGGACATTTTTTTATTCTAAAATCATATCTTTGTAGGTCAATGAGTAGTTAATAACTTAGTAACAAATTATCCGCGTAATATGACTACCGGATCTCTATACGATTAAATAAGATTACTCTTATAAAAAAGAACTATTAAACATAATTTATGGATATTTGTTTGCTCGTGTATTTATTTTGATTTACGTTGTCCTAAATTTTCGCATAATTCATGAATTTAATTTAAATGTACACCTGAACGGATCACAGTTAGGGATGAAACGTTAGGGGTTTTAATAAATTTTCTGACTCATACATTTATTTAAAAAGCCGTTGATTGATATAATTGTTGAAATCAATTTAAGACATGTTGATTGCATCGAGTCTGATTATGCAACCGGCTTAACCATGCCGCCAGAGATTTTGTTGATCTCTCCATAGACTGGACAATTTAGAGCCTGCTCGAGCAAAGAGATTCTTTTCTCCCACACTCTTCGACATAATAAAGAGGATAAAAAACATACCAAAATCCAGTTTTTTTTAATTCGTTATAATTCCAATATCCTCTTCCTTAGGAGTATTCAAACATAATAGTCACGCAAGAAATCTTAATGTTTTCTTTACTTAACGACTATTATCAGACTGAATTGATCTGTTCAACAGATTCAAGGAACAACATTGCCGAGATTCTTTCATAATGAGGAATACTGTGACATCTGAGACTTGAAATGGAGAAAAACGGCATTCGTGATTTCAAGTTACGGCCCTGTCAGGGGAAGAAATCCCCTCCTTACAAAATTGTTTCCTGTCTTCTCGACTTTTACAGAATCAGTTCACGACCAAATAAATACAGATATTTTTAAACTGCAAAATAAAATTAACGATAAAGTTTAACAGTTAAGAAAATAAATCTAACGTTTAATTGCAAACGAACACAAATGACGCTGCTATGTGCTAGTTTTAAACCAATTAACTTAATAGAGAAGTTCTACTTGCCGTGTCAGGAAGTTACGGTTTGCAGGTCTTTAATAGATTAAACAAGCAGAAGACTTTTCAATTTTATAATCCCGGAACATTGTTCGGGAAACTCACCTGAAACAAAAGAAAATATTGTTATTGTGAGGTATTAACAGCCAGATAGGGAATTGAACTATGATTACACAGTTATTAAAATTTCAAATACACTCTTGATTGAAATCGTCGTAATAAGAACGTTGCGCACAGCGAATACGGATCTAGTTCTAATTAAACTGTATGAATTTCTGACTTAAATTAACATTCAGAGCATTAAATCTGCAAAAACAGTAATAAATATTATAGTTGAAAGATTGAATACCACTTTCACGACAATTCTTTCTTCTATTATTGTTATTTAAAAATAAATTTTTAATATGAAGTTTTAATATGATTATTTAATTTCAAATAGATTAAACAAGCAGAAGACTTTTTAATTTTATAATCCAGGAACATTGTTCAGGAAACTCTAATTATCTCACAAATAGCAAAAATATCATTTCTGCACTCCTCTGAATTTGAATTAATTATATAAGGCTTATTTTCAAACCTTAAAATTTTCAAGGTTTATGACGGAAACATTTTAATATTAATATATAGATTGTTCTAAAATATCAGTCAACAAAGGAAATAACTTAAAATTATTTTATTGTATTTTAATATTAAATTTAATAATTAAAACTGAATTAAAGGATCGAGATGAAAAAATTCTATCTGACCGGGAAACGGACCCTACGTATCATTTATTTAATTCAATAAATGAAGAAATACTTCAATGGAGACAAAATAAGGATTAAATATAGCATAAATATTTAGGATATGATATCTGACATTAAATTATTACAAAATGAGCTAAACAGTAAATTAGAAAATATTATTTTTTCCTACTTGAGATGATATGACTACGTTTCATACCTTATTCTATGACTTCTTCAGGTGATAAAAAAATAAAATGGTCATAAATTGTTATGAGTTTTATTCCTATATGAGAATTTTGTATATTAAAAAATTAAAATAAAATAAAATTTAACATTTGTCAAGTTAATTAAAAATTTCGACATTCAAATTAATATAAAATAAATTCTTGCATGAGATTTTGTGGAGTGAATTCTCAAAGATATTTTTGTTATTTTAATTTATAACTTGAAGAATTAAAAAAAGGGATGGAAGTAGGAATAAATAAATAAATATATATTTGAGACTTACTATTATATTAATTTTATACATAGAATATATATATATATATATATATATAACAAATCATTGATTAAAATAACGTAACATTGAAGTTATTGTTTATAAGCTACTCTTCTTTAATAAACGTTACATATAAGAATAATTAGAACAAATATAAAATCTGTTCTACATTCTATCAAACGATTTATTTAAATTGGTTCATACAGCATCCTAAAACAAAGTTAATGTTGATATTAATTTTTTTGAAGAATATTTTAAATAAGCACTATTTTACACGCTTTTGAATAAATGAAGTAAATATTTCATTCAATTCATCATTTCCATCCCATCCCTTCCATTCACTGATAAATTAATCTGCAGAGACGATTCTACATTATCGTTCCAGAGAGCTGTTAGCGTGGTTGTTGATTGCGAAACTAATGTAAATCTCGGTCCATCAATCACCTAGCCTGAAGTGGGGATGACGTTAGGTACACAGTCTCTACGCTCGATACAATCTCGGTAATCAAGAGAACACAGCATCTCAGGCAAACATGTGCCATTCTCACAGAGAAGGGACTTACAGCTCTTTGCTACATATCATAATTGGACCCTCGACGAAAAAGGACGAGCTACGACCTAGCGTTTAAGTGATTAGATAACGGGAAGGATTTGCCATTATTCTTGCTCTTCCTACGGATCAAATAACAATAGAAAAAAGAAAACCAAACAAGTCTGACGAATCACCAGAAAGAAGAAAAATACGAATTCTGCACACGCGAGTCGGCATGTTGAGGGAAGCAAGTGCTGGTAATGATCATTAAAGGTCGCAAATTTTATTTCGTTGTAAAATCATTTATTGACTATTGTATGCTCCGACAAAAATAAATCTAATTATATTGTCAAGTAAACTATCTAAAAAATAGACTATGTTTGTGTGTGGGTGTGTACATTCCCACATATAAATTTACACCGGTTGGAGAAAATTTGAACAGAGGCAATGGCGAAAATTTTCACACATGCTAAAACTGCCGATATTTTCGTTGAATAAATATTTTGCGGGGATCAATGAGACTGATTGTGTTTCTCCTTATATTTTTGTCTATAATTTCTACCCCTTTCTGTATTGGCGGGAGCACCATTAGGTGTAGGGGTGTTGGGCGTTACACAAGAATAACACGAAAACAGCCGATATTGGAGTCTAATCCGGAGTTAGAGATGTCGCGGAGTTTCATTACAATATTCAACTTGACGTTTATGCCCCTGGGGTGATGGATGTACAGAGACGGAAACTTTTAAAAATGTTAAAACGGCTGAACGGAAATTTTTTTAGAAATCAATGAGACAGATAGCTTTTTTTTTAGATATTTTTGTGTATAGCTTCAACCCCTTATCGGCATGGGAGGGATGGCAGCACCTTTGGGGATGGGGTGGACGGGAGTTACATAATAGTAACACGAAACAACCGAAATTGGTTTAATTATGACAACCCAGCCAACGTCAGTCACCCAGCTAGTGTTGATTACCGAAAACGAGCTCATAAATAGTAATTTCAACGTTACATTATTTTAAACAATAAACTGCAATATATATATATATATATATATATATATATATATAACATTATATATATGTTTATAAAATTAATATAATAGGCAGTAAACCAGAAAATATTTATTTCATTTTTCCTACTCGACAATTAATAACAATTTTAATTATTCGGGTGACAATTAAAATTAAAAATATTCTTTAATGGTTAATTTTGTGAATACACTTCACTGAATCTCATTTTACGTTTATATTATATTATAATCTGTTTGTCAAAGTCTGTTTTCTTTTCGATTTTTTAATATACAAAATTATCATTGAAGAAGAAATTCATAACAAAAATAATTTAATTAATGTATCATCGCCATAAGTCTGAATTTATTATTAAAATTTGCATTTATTACAATACACAAAACATTTTCTCCATATGATCAGCGAACTCTTCAGTTGTATATAATTAACAAAATAAAATAGGAATTGAATTTGATGGCTTGGTTGTTATTCGAAGTAGGAAATATTTTCTGTTTAACGAATTATGTCAATTCAACTGAAGAGTTCCATGATCATAGGGAGTATACGTTTTGTCTATTGTAATAAAGGGAAAATTTTAATTCATAAATTCTGACTTACGACCGTGGTACATAAATTATATTAATATTAAGTTATATTAATTTACCAATTTTTATAACAAATTTAATGATTTAAGAACTTCTTTGGCTTCAAATGATAATAACTCTCTTGTATAACCTTCGGAGACTTTGTTGCCTGTTAAAATGACATGTTAAAGAATATAGGTATACCGGACGAACCAAGGAAGGAAAATATCTACAGAAGTAAACTGATGTTGACTCATATTTAGAATTATTTGCTTAATATATGTTTGATACAAGACTTTAAATGGAAAAATGATTCTAAAAACTTTTATATTTAATATGACTGATACATATCATAGATATTTTATGTATTCTATCCCGAATTTTTAATCAATCGCCATTTTAATAAATTGAATTGAAAATGTTTTAAAAAATATTTATGTAAAATTTTCTTTGTACAGATAATACGGCTATATTGCTGAAATATCCATATTTTCAAAATTAATAATTTAAGAAAATTATTAATTAGCTTTCTTATTAAAATGGCGACTGATACGGAATATCGTCGGCAGAATACAAAAACATGAAGTAATTATTTTAAATTCGATTGTAACACATCAGATCTTTGAGCGTTTTTTTTAAAAAAAATTTCATCGCTGAAGTAACTTCCTTTCCTTTCTTCGGCGTGAAACTTTTCAGCTAGAAAGAGTTGATGCCTCATTTAATCCTGCATATCTCGCTCGAAAGGAGACATTTGTCGCGCAATTTGAGACAAGAATTCATGAAATTCAAATATCAAAGAATTTTATTACTTGCTTGACGTTTATCGTTAAAGTTTGAGACATGATTTAAAGAACCTCTTCATCCGATTTCTATGGAAATAGGATTTTTTTTTAAACTGAAAGATGGGTGACTGTAACGCGGTCTTAAATTCTTAATCTGTGAATTCAGGATCTGAAGATCGTTTCAGAACATTGTCCTTCATTTTGAACACAAAAACTGGAAGACAATATATATATCGGGTTTTAAAGGCTGCTTACGAAAGTTTGTGTGGACTCGCAGATCTACACATGGATGTAAATTGACAGTCTAGAGATCATGAATCTTCAAACTACGTACAGGTTACGCTGTTAATGATTTTACAAGACCTTGAAGCGTCATAAACTATTATCCAAGCTTCTTGAACAACGAGAAATCTTATTATAACGAGTAATTAAATTCACAATGCGAAAATTTTAAGTTCACCCGCGACAATATGGAAAATATAACAGGATAGGAATCAACTATTAATCATAATAGTTGTGAATGTCCAGCGAATGTCCTCTGGAAAGTACAAAAGTTGAAGTGGTAATTATAAAATTTTTACACAGCAGAGATAAGTAGGAACATTATGCCTGGATTTTGAATATAGTCATTAACAATTTCAAGGTCTACGTTCCCGAGAGGAAATATGACGGATATATCTTAAAATACCATTATTTGTTTGGTGTACAGATAATGTCAGATAGTGAATAAGAAAGATAGCCAATTAAGACAATAAACTGAAAATATAAATACCACACAACGTTTCTGGAATCCTTGTTTCTTTCGTCAGGTGCGAAGATGAGCCTAGAGCGACACAACTGCACTTGCCAGTTGAAAAAACTCAAAAGCCAAGTTTTTTCAACTGACAAGTGCACTTGTGTCGCTATAGGTTCTTCTTCGCACCTGACAAAAAGGCACAAGGATCCCAGGAACGTTGCGTAGTATATATTGTAATACCAATTAAAAAAGCCATTCATCGTTTTAATTAAATTGGATTGTTAGCGGTACGGAGAGAACAACAATGGACGGCAACTCTGTGTCGGCGGAGCCTTTGTTGAAAAACCGCGCGCTCGTGGGAAGGCAGTCTGCTGCGAGACGCGAAACAGGAAAGTTTGAGGCTAGAAGCTAAACAGTTCGGTCCGGCAAAGGTTACAGTAAAGCGAGGATGCTGATATAAAATATGAATAGCGCAGTCCAAGAAGCCCAACTGCGAGATCTACTAGTTTACATAAAACGGGAGTAAACAGTTTTAACGGAGAGACTCAAATAATAATCGCAAAGTTGGAAGAAAAAGGTTTTGCTTCGCACAGACTGAACTAAATTCCACATAGGGACAACAAGGAGACCTAGGTCCGAGGGCTGACTGAGGGGTGGCAGATCCAAAGTTCCAGATGGCAGTGAACGAGAACATCGATTAAGTGTAGTAAAATTTTATTGTGTAGAATCAGTGAATGGCCTTTTTAACGAGTGTTGTCCTCAAGCTCCAAGAATCAGATCTGGTACCAGAAAGACAATTCGGGAGTACAAATCAATTATTTTAAAATCTGTAAACGAGGATTAAAGGTAGAAGTCAGATTTCGTTCATTTTCTTTTCATTTCGTTTATTTTAATATTGTATTAAGTTAGCTTCAATGAGTTTGAATTGTTAATGTTAGTTTAATAAATTGGATTGTTCGGTATATCAAACCCATTAATGATCCGGAGATAAAGAGAGTTTCGACGTATTTGATTGTAAAATATAAAGTTATCTTTTTACTAGTACGCCACGGATTGCAAAATTTAAATAAAATATTGTTTGTTAACTTGATGAAATTTGGCGTAAAAGGTAGAGATTACAATTTTTACTTTTTAAAAAAAGGTTAAATCCTAATAATTTTGTTAATTAATTATTTTAATTAAGACCATCTGTTAATTATTACATAAATTGGCTTCATCAACGTGGGACTAATTTTAATCAATTAACAACCTATTAATTATTACATAAATTGGCGCAACAACGTGGGGCTAAATTAATTTAATTAATATTCACCTGTTAATTATTACAATATATTATCACTTTTTTGTCTGAATTGGCTATCTTTTTTATTCATTATTTTCAACCAGACGTAATTTTTTTCATTTATTGTCATATATATTTACACACATTTGTACAAAATACATGCTAACTAGTTAATTTAATTTTCCTTGCATATTGGAATTGCAATTGTGTGAAATGCAGTCTGGATTCATTATTAGCGTAATAATATGTAAGTATAAATGACAAGTCGTAATATAATGATCACGGAAACATGTTTAAAAATTACAAACTTAAATAATAATTTACATTAAATATATTTTTTATATCAGTCGCAGTAAATAGAAAGGTATGGTTTTTTTTAGAAATGTAATGAGACAACCGCTGGATATGTTTAGGTAAACTTCAGCCGGTGTCATTTGGAAATTGCGAGCGGCGTTTCTTTTTCTCTCGTCTCATACAGCATTTCCTCATTCAGGGCACATGTGATCTTGCCAAAATCGATCTGCTGTTCCCAAGTCGTAGGCAAATAGCTTCCTCTCCCGTCATATTGCAACTAGTCCACATCCCGAGCACACTTGATCTGAAGCTCTCCAATCCACAATAAGAACAATCTGGATGAGCATAACAGCATCTGTTGTCTGCATCATCACAACAGTTTTCGAAAAACAGCTTCCTCTTCCATCTCTTTGCAACTGCCCCATCAGCTCTGACACCCTGCGTGGTAGAAACACATCAAAAAACTGTTCTTCCCCAGAAACAGCACGGATTTGTTCACTAAAGAAAATTCTTTTTCCATTGGCGAGAACTCTTTTCCTGATCTTAAGGTCAATATAGAAATTTTAACCTCCAAAAATTACTAAAGAGATACACGATCATAACATTGGACTATTTTTGAAGAATATTTTGGGAAATGCAAAATACATATTATTAAGTCTTCAGGTCGTACGGGGCGTATATATTAATCCATTCAATAATATTTATTTGTATTTAAATTGATCACTATCCCAAAAGTGAATGGAACGGATCAAATTAACTTTAATAGCGTATACAATACTATGTTACTTTTATCACCATAATTTTATATGATGTATTGTTAAACAGTAAATTTTATAGTTTTCTTACAAATCTTGTTTTCGAAAATGCTTCTCGACAAAATAAATGGTTAGAAATTTTATAATTCAATTTCCTGCGACTGTTTTAAAAAATATGGGGCAATTTAAATTGATAAAATTATTATAAAGATCAGTCTCAATAAATTGACAGCAGTTGTCGAAAATCACAAATTATAATTTGAAGAGTACATGAACAATATGAGATAATGAGGGTGGTTTGGCTTTCCACCGCATCCCTGTGGAATTTTTATTTGTAACGATATTCCATGTTTGAATTCAGAATAAAAACAGATTTCTCTTAACTTTACAATATTTGATTTATTTCACGTTGACACTTGTTAAAAGTGAACGTACATGAATTCGCCCGGCTTGTCGCAACTTTTGTATCTGGGAAAGCAGCGAGGACTATAACGAACACCTGATCTACAGGGCTTACGTTTTACGGTCCTTATCTCAGAGTTATTGCTGAGATACTTCTCCATCCGCTTATATTTTACAGCATCTGCCATTATTGTGTCTTCAAGTCCTGAATTTATCGATATGATAAAACTGAATCACCGATGCTAATGAGAATACTAAATTTACTTGAGTTAACAACGCCCCAGCTGCAGTCAAAATTATAACTCCTTTCCACAATTTTACATTTCATATCTGAAATTCCACACCATTTATACGTTAAGACAATGTTCCTTTTTAGATATGAACGAAAAAGTAATACATATAAGTTTAAATACGGAAATTACTAGAATTTTCTCAAGGATCTATTTTCATATTTGAAATTCTATATGTTAGAAAATTTAATGTAACTGTAGTTGTATGTATTTGAATTTTATGACTCACATATTCAGATATAACCGAGTATTTGAATCGTAGGATGGCGATCCCCCGGAGCATCACGACGTAAAACTGTATTAGTCAGCATGCACGTCCAATATAGAATCAGAATTCGGCCCATGCAATTTACGTGACCACAAATTACATCAGGGAATTAAAACTGAGCTGGTCGTTAAACCAGTTTGTAATGCATTCTCGACTGAATGATCACGATAATCAATTTTTCGCGAAGATGAATAAACTCTCAAACAACATTTTGTTCAATCAGATTTTAGTGTCTCGCAAGGACTCAAATCAAGATGAAATACAAACTTTTACGGTGAAAATATGAGAATAAGGATAAAATATATATGAGTAAATTAAATATAATATATAGTATAAAAAATGCAAAAAAAAGAAAATACAGTATAGTTTTGAAACACACGCAACAAAATCCGGACGACGTAAACAAAAGCATGGTATTGGATTTAAATACGATATGACGATTAATAAAGTAAAACATAATGAAATATGGCCAAAATCATTCTGAATAAATATACTCTCTTAATTAATTTACTTACCCAAAAAATTAATTTTTACAATAAAAATTATAGTAAGCACAACGTTTCTCCCCTTTATCTGTGACCTCTGCCTCTACACAGGCTGAAATTTATTCCTTAATAATTATTTTTTAAATAAATTTAAAATAGACTACGTTTGTGTCTTTGTTTGCATGAGTGTATATTCCGCGTGGAAATTTACTAACACTATGTGGTTCAAAACTCAATTACCGTTCCCAGGGGCGGTAGCGGACGGAGTGGAAATTTTCATACATTTAAAACTACACATATTTTCGTCGAATGAAAATTTTACTGGATCAATGAGTCAGATAACGTTTCTCGATATTTTATTGTGTATAATTTTAACAACTTTTGTCATGGGAGGGAGCACCTTTAAGGATGGGGGTGGAGGGTCTTTACATTAAAATGACGCAGAAACAACCGAGATTGGAATCTAATCCGGGTTTATGGCTGCTTCTGAGTTAAAATCTGGGCACCAAGCTAGTTATTTATAAACTATAGGTAAATCCATAAATCATTTGATATTTAAGATGTTTGGAAAAAAAATTGAACGTGTTTCTTTACCAAATATAACTCCTCACAAGTATACGTCGGAAACGTTAATTTCTATAGATAACAACATTAATTTTTTAATGTATCTTTTGAAAGTACGATACGGATTTAAAATTTCAACCTGGTTGCATACAGCTTTTTTATGCTGTAAATATAGATATACGATGGTTAAACGAAAACATGAAAATATAATTTAATAATATTTCTATACATCCATAAATAACTGATGGGTTCCAACCAAGTGGCGACTTTTCAATGGCGGTCACTCCCATCGTTATTCAATTCCCAAGAATTTGAAACAATAATAAATATGAGACTAATTTTCACGTCTATTATAATTAAAAGATTTAATACTACTTTCACCCCTATTCTTTCGAATATTAACGTACTTTAAAAATATTTTTTAATGCCAATTTAGTTAAATAAAGTTTTAATATTAGTATTTGATTTCCAGTACAAGTCTAATTTCCCCACGAACTAGCCAAAATATAATTTCTGAACTGCTCTCAATTTTCATTCTTTTGAATAATATATATTTTCATAATTTCAAAATTTTATCTAATAACTTCAATATATTTTCTTAACAATGTAACATTTTAATTTTACTCAACTGGTTTGTTGGAAATGTAAGTCAATAAAATAAATAATTTATAATTATTTGATTGTATTTTACCATTAAGTTGCTTCCAGAGAGAGCATTTGGCACGTTTTGTTTTTTAAACCAGTTGAAATAAATATTTGAGACCTGTGTTTTCCAAAAATGATAGAAAAAACCATTACGGTCAATTGTGGGTTTCCCTGAGATTCAGGCAAATACAAGAGATAGAGGTGACTCATATGGCGGAAAGAGTAGCTTAGATTGTTAGAGCAGCTGCGTACTTATCAGTCAGTGGTCTTGGATCCAATTCCCGGTTCTGTAGAATTTTTTCTTTTATAACTTCGTTATGATATAAATTACTTCAGAAGCGTAGCAGTCGTGACTTCATACACTTTCACCAAAATGGAAAGCCGAGAGTTACGCATGCAAAATAAATACATCGACAAAACTTATCATTCACAATATTTCCATAGTTGTGTAATTATATTTGAATAATAATATGTATACAGTACTAAGAGTGATGCATACTTTATTCACTTTGTAAGCTTAGTCTTCGCTAAAGTACGAGGCTCACTCGCCGGTGAACGCGAAATATCTCAAAGGCGAGAAAATGGGGGCAAGATCATAAAACCCAGGCGGCAGCATTATTTCTTAAATCGGCCGGAAGATATTAAACATAAAATGCTACAGTCTTTAGGCAAATGTCCCGGAAAGTTCGGAGACGTGACCAGAATGACGCCAGCATCGCAAACTCGTAGAAATATTATCTGTCGTCGCATGCGATTCCGTAAACGCAGTCTCTGTGTGAAGGTGTGCGCAACTTCCCACTTTCACCGATTCTGTATGAATATTTAGAGCGCACTGCGGCCGGAGATAAAGTTTGGACAGTGGGGGCATATTTAACCATTACTGTCACTTGTGCCATACAGATGCAAATAAGTTTTTAAGGAGCGGTGGTGTTTCATAAAAGAATTTCTCAAGACGCTTGTTATGCTAATGAGAGATTCTGGGAATTATGGAGAGCAGGTAACAAAGATTTAAGCACTTCAATCAAAAAACTTTCGTTCCATACAGACGACATTCGATTTGTTTGCGTCAACAACTGTAGAGAAATAGAAAAATTAAATACGTAAGTAAGAATAGAAATTAATATCCACTGAATGCTATCGAAAAGATACGTTTCAGGGTGATAATAGTTGAAGAATTGTACACCAGTTAAACAGCTGCATTAAAAGTAATGTGTTTGTGTATTTCAGCTGACGTGAGGAATAATTGGTGGCCAATACTCTGTCTGGAAGCAACTAGGGCGCTTTGTTTCAAATTAAAAATTAACTCTCCACTTCTCGCAAACTCACAATACACTTACTATTGTTTATTTCTCCACCATATACTAACAAAATGTCTTTCGACTATATTGTAGAGCAGAACACCCGATACTAATTGAATTTTTTTTATAATATTTGGGTTATAACGCTTATGTACCCAGAGCGGAACTGTGGCTTTCTGGGAAAATACGGTCATAAAAGTTGGCAACGGGGTGACGGAGGCGTCCAGAAGAAATCATGCCTTCAGACTAAGGCAGCGGATTATGGGAGAACCCCTGGCTCAGGAGTTAAAGTCCTCACCAAAATTCCCAAAGGTCAACCCCTCCAACAGGCGAGAGTCAACCCGCGATATGTAAGATCGACGAAGATTAGCTAAGAAAAACCACGTGAATAGGTTTCCATCTTCTGGTGGGAAAGGAAGTCTAGATGGAAAGCGGACAAGTGACGAAAAAGGCAGTTCATATCCACAACTTGGAGAAAGAGGAAGTATGGGAAGGGAGAAAGAGTAGCAGTGAAATTGTAGCAGTTCATGCATAGAACTTGGAAGAGGAAGTCTAGGAAGAGAGAGGAATGTTAAGTTCTGATATAACTATTGCAGAGAAAGAAAGCCCGAAATGTGTAAAGGAGTAGTTCAAATCAAACTCTTGAAGGCAAAAAGGTTTGACCGACGGAAGAGGAGTAGATGAAGATAGTTAAACATCGCCGATTATGATAATAATTACGCCGCTAGAGAAGGAGGATGCTTCCCACGGATTAAGAGATTTCCTGTGAAGTATTTCCGGCGGCTCAACGCGTCTACCTGCACGGGGAAATTTCTAGCGGACTGAAATGAGGAAAAGTGTGTTTCTGTCTGTGACCTTAACGATTGACCTTGGGCATACGGTAAGAGTTGTTTGCTGTTCCTATTGGAATAGTCGTCCAGCCGCCTCCTAAACTGGTCGAGGCACGGAGAAGGGAATGCTGCGATCCCAGAGCAAACTTTTCTCCCGCTATCGGAAGGGCGTGGGACAAGTGCCCAAAGCCCGACCTACCTGATGCAGGTTTTTCTAGGGTTTTCCCTGTATTACTTTTAGGCGAATGCCGCGTAGGATCCTTAAACTATAGCCCGGGAGTCCTAGTTAACCGTTGGCTACCTTCCTCTACCCTTCCGCATCCCCCCTTTCAAATCCCTTCCTGTACTATTAAAGAGGAGTTGCCGCCATGTGGATTACCTTCATGTAGCCTGTTACTTTAAAATAAAATAAAATAAAATTTATGTTAGCCAATTTTTTTATACTATAACAGGGTGGCCGATATATCTGGAGACATTGAAATGTTTCGAAATTACCTGTAGTACCAAAGAAAGTAGGTAATGAAATTAGTTCGTCTCGTATGTGATACAAGGAGGTGGCACGTAAACACACTTAAATGGAAACTTCCATTGTTTATTTAAGGATTGGATTCACCAGAAAGAATTATATTCTCAAAGAACGAAGGCTTTCCCGGTGTATTTGTTGAAGAAAAAGTTCTCGGGTTTCCACCTGGGTAACAATGCGATTGAAACGCGACGTTTCGACGGACATATCTTCTAGGCGAAGATGACGGCAGTGCATTTGTCCGTCGAAACGTCGCGTTTCAATCGCATTGTTACCCAGGTGGAAACCCGAGAACTTTTTCTTCAAGAATTATGTTGTTTTGACCGACGATTGTAGGAATTTTTTACACAGATGGTTCTTGACAGATATAAAATTGGGTAAAAACTGTAGAAAAATAGGGACAGCTCGAAAAATACACATAATATCAAAAAAATAAATAAATATTTAAGTATACACAAAAAAAGCACCAATTTTGT
This sequence comes from Zhengitettix transpicula, assembly GCA_037074705.1. Lineage (NCBI taxonomy): Eukaryota > Metazoa > Arthropoda > Insecta > Orthoptera > Tetrigidae > Zhengitettix > Zhengitettix transpicula. Next base: position 115,123,525 of record CM073592.1, on the reverse strand, counting down.
GACAGGCAAATGAACGCACACTATAAAAAATCGTATTAAGAGAGCCAAAGGAGTTTACATTAAAAATCTTCCCTAATGAGAACATTATACTAATACTTACTCATTATTTCTGGGAAACGCTAAAACTAGTTTTTTACGTATTTATTAACAAATAAATTAATTTTTCGTAATTATTTCGATCACATATGAAAGAAATTGAATCAATAATATTGCTAAATCAATGAATGTTTCCAGCAGAAATAAATTGTGTAATAATAATCCAAATTTATAATCAAAAATTGGAGTTCCTATATTAGAATTTCGTGTCACCATTTCTGTGGATGGGGAGTCGAGATTGCTACAACTGGTTGACGTCCTTGGAGACGAAAACCAGCTTTTTTATACGATTCGAGAAATATCTTCAGATAAGCCAGCCGCCCTGTGTATTACCTGATTAACCACATTTTATGACACAGATATATGAAATTCATGGATATAATTAGTATTTAAGAGCAAAACAATCAATTAGTTTCTTTACAATTCCTGACTGTTTCCATGTTTTCTGTTTTCTCTTTCCAGTTGGTTCACCGAGTTTTTGACAGTCTGCTTTTCCAACAAAGCAGGTTTAAAAAAAGTAAATTCCTCAAGGTGAAGTTTTTAATGCGTATGGAATCGTAGATTGATATGTATTCCAAACATACATACACATTGGCTCAGTAACGTAGTATATTGATTAACGTGCTTTCAGGTCTGTTTTCAACCTATCCCTACAGCAGAGGTAGACGCTCGGAAATATATCATAAAAATAACGGTGAAAATCATCAGTAATAACTGTAGCAGTTATTTAAGTCAAACGTGAAAGAATTGTGGAGATTTCAGCGATCAAGTGTCGAAATGTAACTCTTGTTGGTGTGGGATTTGACAGCAATTGGCCTGCGGCCTTTCTATTTGCTGAAAACTCCCACTTTGCAAGCCCTCATATTTAATTTCAGACTTACAATCTCACAATGAGAAAGTCCGTGGGAAAGAAACAGAAGCATTATTCAAAGTTTCTGCTTCTTCATATCTTTGTGGTGTGTTTTGAAATTCAAATGTAAGCGCTAGGAATAGGAAGATAACCGCAACACGTCCTCCTCGCGCCGAGAAAAATCTTGGCTGCTGTGGCGCTGAATGTATGTGTCGAGAGAGAAGTCGGGGGGGTGGAGAGGGTGGAACAGAGTGCGAAGGAAACGGGAGAGAGAGAGAGAGAGAGAGCGGTACGCCAACGCACCACACCAAAACTTTATTTTACAGGCGGGGCTTTTTTTCATGTCCTAAATGCATTGAATAACAGCGAAATATGTGACGACAAAAAACATTCATTCTGGGCTACAGTGTAATGTAAATTTTTCCTTCCCTTTCCTTCCTGAAAGAGGTCCGCAGCTTTCGTTACACACGCCGCAGAGGAAATATTGTTTTATAAATTGTTTCTCAGTGGACCGATGAAGTATTCCACAAAAGACGTCGTCCCGCGAACGGGGAGAAAGCGGATGGAATATTGTGCGACGGAATTCTGCACTCTGCACGCAACTTTAATATAAATCGCGACTGAAATTGGATGTCGCCGCGTGTTTTGTAGAGAAATTTGCTTCTTTGTCACATAGGAAAAAGAGACGAATGGGATTTTGTATGCATCCGAAACGCGTCGTGTCAATCACTGTTTTCATGTGAAGTAAAATAAATATGTATTTCAGTTCTTGAATACGTCAATCAACAAAAGTACCCACAGGAAAACTTCCTGCGATTCAAACATTTTATTTCTAGGATATAACCATAAAAATCAAAGAAAGATTTCACAATTGAGGGTTACTTCCTAATGATTTGGTATGGAGAAAAATTTAAATTCATTTTTGTAATTGTTGTCTGTAAACAAAAAGACATTATGATACGTTGGGATGGAGAATCTTTGAAGTGACTTAGAGGTTGCATCTTTGGCATTGTTATTAAAAAAAACACATAATTTTTTTAAATAAATAAGTTAGATTATTGGTTGGGAAACTGTGAAAATAAATAAATATTCATAACTGAAGCTGACTTTTACGTTAATTATCTTCATCTGTGGAATAAATTACTACATTACCTACGAAAAGGAAGCCTGTGAGAGATTTCTCTCTCAGACAGAACCTAATAGGAGAAACGGTAGGGGCTACCTTTGGGGATTCCTGTTCCTCACTCTGTTTTTGAACTAAGGTTCCCAACAGAGAACAACAATAGTTCATATAATTTATCGACGGGGTCACAGATCTTCGGATTACTGTAAGAGTTGTTCACTTTTCCCATTGGAACAGTCGGCCAGGAGCCTCCTAAACTGGTCGAGGCAAACTCCACTATCGCCATCGGAGGGGCGTGGGACAAATACCCAATTCCCAACCTACCCGATACAGGTTTTCTAGGATTTGTCCTGCATGACTTTTAGGCGAATGCCAGGTAGGATCCTTAAACTATAGCCCGGTGGCCATAGTTAACCTTTGGCTACCTTCCCTCTACCCTTCCGTATCCCCCTTTCAAATCCGTTCCTACGTTATCAAAGTGCAGTTGCCACCATGTGGATTACCGTCATGTAGCCATTTTTCCTAAAGAAAATAAAAAAATACAATACCCTAATATTCTATCTTCATCTAGAGATTCGAAATTCCGATTTGCACTAAAATTACACTCGTCCCAACACTAGCAATTTTTAATGGTTCTAATAATTTAGGTCCATTTGTCATATACCATTATTAATGGTTTTCCTCGCGTTTCTTATTTGGAAACAGTATTTGTAATCATTTCCACGTTTTTAACATATCAAGTGTTGATGGATTAAAAGATAAGATTGTCCAAAACATTTTCACTCATATTTTATTCTCGTACAATTTATAGCTTAGCATTTTTATGAGTCAAGAAATATTAAAATACTATAAAAAGTCATTTTTAAAAGATTTAATGTAAACTAATAGTTCATATAATTAATTATTTCGATGCCTAGTATCGTTAATATATTAAAAATATTGTTTTCAGTATTTAAATATACCAGAATTAGTTTATTGTTTGTTTAAATATCCTAATCTGGTGAATTTTGGCCAGAGACTAAGGCATCAGCACGATTTTTTGTTTCAAACTTGTGAAAAGGCTGTAGAAACACGTCAAATGTTAGCGCAAGCGTTTTGAGGCTACGATTAACAAACTGACAATTTGCTTAAAAGTTTTAAAGGACATGTGTTGATGCTGATCTACCTTCAGGACATCCATAACGACTTAATGGAATTCTGAAATACCGTCCACTATATCTGCAATATCGCGTGGTACGATCTAGAGGAATTTTTTCTGAGGACTGAACATCAATGAAAAGTTTATTTCACGACTAATTCCTCCATGCAGGACTTTCTGACTAAAAAAACAAAAATGGCAGTTCTTCCTTATCCGTCATATTAACCCAACTGCACCACGTGTGTCTGTTACTATTCCTGAGGATGAAAACCGCCTTATAGGGTTGACCATTTGATACGGTTGAGGCCATTGGTGTTACTAAATAAACGAAAAGAGACATGCCAGATGTTTTTTAGTCCGTGGAAAAACTATGTGTCCCACAAGGAACCGTTATTGTCCTCTTCCTATACATAATCTTTTCCCACCATATCTTCTTCGCAGACGACATTGTCATTTCCTACCAAACCTCCTCTCTCACCTCCAATATCAAACCTCTTCAGTCAGCACTCACTCAACCTAGAGCATTGGTCCAAACAATGGCGAATCAGCATAAATCCCACCAAATCAGTAACCGTCCCATTCACACTATCCAAAAACCCTCCTCCGCACATCCCCCTCTATCTGAACAACGCAGAAATACCCACAAAAACAGAAACCACCTACCTAGGACTCCTCTTCGATTCTAAGCTCTAATGGAAAGCTAATATCAATCACCTCCTCTCCAAAATCTACCTTAAATTCAGAACTCTGTATCCGCACCTAAACAGAAAAACTTCACTCACCATCAGCACAAAACGCCTAGTATATTTGTCAATAACGCAACCCACCTGGTCCTACGCCTCATCTATGTGGGGAGCTACAGCCAAAACCCATTCAGCCAAAATCCAAACGTAACCAAACATAATCCTTTGCACCATCACTAACTCTCCCTGGTACCTCAGAAATTCCATCATCCACCACGACATTAATCACCAAATCCATAACCTGACTAATCAAAAGCATCATCAACTATCCTAACTCCACGATCCATAAATTCCATAGCAACCCTCCCCCACCACTACACTCACGTCGCCTCAAGAGAAAACGCCCTATCGACCTCATGCTTCCCCCAGAACACTCGGGTAACTCCTAACCCATTCCATCTTCACACCCGCAGACCGCACCAAACTCAACATCACCAGTGAACCCTCATAGCCCAAGAATGTATGACCCTCAGACACTCAAATTAAGATACGAGAAATTTTTTTGCAAAATTTAGGTCAATTGCTGGATTACCGGAATTATCATATACCCACGTAAATTATGTACATATTTTAAATTTGTATATACTCCAACTATATAGAACAAACAAATAATCTTAGGATAAAAAGTTTTGTCAAATAAATTTTTAAAAAGAAGTGGAACTATTTTGAAATTGGCGATGTGACTATACTTTATTAATGTATGTTTCTGGAACTTTTGGGCTGCACGCATATTTTCGTTTCGAATTTATGGACCCAGTATTAGTTCCACTCAGCCACTATTTCATATTTATATGGTATACTGTAGAGCATATAGAGCGGATTCCATCCGTATGTCAAGTGATGGAATATATGGCTGAATAAATTTTCAGGACTGATGAACCCGAAAAATAATTACGTGAAAACGTAGTTAATGCAGCAATCGACGTCTAAGCCGTAGTTGATATTAACAACATATCCATGTAAGGATGTACATAGGGATATTATTTCAAGTAATTTTATCAACATTGATTCGTATTTTTTACTATTTACATGCTTGTACACGTGAGATATTTACGTATCGCGACGATTGCAGTCATCATGGTGGAAGCGCACACACAGAATTTCGCTTGAATATTACGAGCGGCTGTTCTGCGTCATCTGCAGCTGCAGGTGTTGCTGCTCTGGGTAAGGCAAACAGATCAGTGGTCAATCGGCAATTACCCGCTTCATTAGTGGTTCACAGAGGCACATGCTGTTGTAATGCAGAGTATTAGAGCACACTAAACCACGAGTACTTTAAATTCAATTGCGAAACAGTAATATTGAATTCGTCATTAGAGAGCACTCGCAATATAAAATTCAGTGAATGATTTTGGTAGTGTTCCAGAAACGGGAACGTCGATGAATGACGATAACTTACCAGAATTCGCCACAAAGACTAGGACTGAATCGGATTTTTTTGGGAAACATCGTTTCATATTACAGTTTGCATTCTTAATTTTCTATAAATATACTTCTAAGTTATTAATTAAATCAAAACTTCTTTCACGTTTCAATCGATCTGGTTCTCGTAAGTTATCATAATATCTAAATTTATAAACGAGTTCTTTGACAACAAATAATTCCTAGACAACATTGATAAAAAAGATTTCTTTCATTATTTCATCAAATTAAATCAGTTTCCACATAAGTCAATTTCTTGTAATTTAAATCTCAGGTTCGGGATGATTTGTAATTCGTAAACAAATTAATTCATGACACAGAAGTTGAAAGTTTTATGAAATGTTCATCGATAAATATATTTGGTAATTATTCACCGATGTTTTGATGTCACTAGTTTTAATTTATATGATGAACTTATTCGTTATTAAATAATATTATACCTTAACGGATCTTTTTAATTATAATACAATATATTTAACTACCAAATAACCAACTTTTTACAATTATTATGGTTATTATTAAGAAAAAAATAGTTAAAAGCGCTACGTTTCGGTACATATTTGCATCGTCCTCAGACTGCGGCGCGACTGAAAGTTTTGCCTTTTAGTTATAAAAGTTAGTTATAAGCGTGTCCTCAGTCTGAATATGAAGACGATTTCGGAAAATTAAACTTATTCATATGTGTGAATTTACGTATTGTAGGTAATGTGTTCTTAAAACTGGATTAAAAACTTAAACCATAATGGTTTCCATAAATTAAAAGAATTTAATCGGAATACAATTAACATTTCAGTCATAGAACAATATTTTTTAAACTTAATATATCAGAAATGTTACAGATTGAAATAACTATAAACGCACTCAATTTACAAAATTATAGCATAAAATAACGAAACATTTTGTTTACATTATTTTTTTACTTCAGATAAAATTTTCCCATTTATGTAGTTTAACGGAATTTTACAGCGTCATAGTATCACTTGCTATAAATATAAGACTATATAATTCAACGTTTTTTGATTCAGAGTTTGGAATTATTTTGTAAATAAATTTTGACCAAATATTATGTACGTGCGCAATGATTTTTCCCTGATCCACACTTCTATCCTGTCAATTTTACTTAATTAGCAAAAATTAAGATTATACTGAATTTAACAAATAGTAGTTAAAAGATCAATATCCAATTAGATGATCAAATTAAATCCTTTGTCAACATCTCTCTGGTTTTTTTTTAACTAAGGTTCCCGCATGCCGCGGCTCCTTGGCCTGTTTTGAGAAGTGTATGTTCCGGGGTCGCAGACCTTGGGAATAAGGTATGAGTTGTCCGCTATTCCTATTGGAATAGTCGGCCAGCTGCCAGTCAGAGGGGAAAGCTGCGACCCCGCAGCTAACCCCCTCTCCCGCCATCGGAAGGGCGTGGGACAAGTACCAAATGCCATACCTACGTGATGCAGGTTTTTCTAGGGTTTTCCCTGCATCACTTTTAGGCGAATTGCCCGGTAGTATCCTTAGCCCGGGGGCCCTAGTTAACCCTTGGCTACCTTCCTCTACCTTTCCGCATCCCCCCTTTCAGATCCCTTCCTATGCTATTAAATGTAGTTGCCACCATGTGGATTACCCTCATGTAGCCTGTTACCATAAAATAAAAATTGGAGATGCCGGAGAGCTCTGGAGGAGGCTACCTTTGGGTATGCCTTCACATCTCTCTGGTTTTTTGAACTAAGGTTCCCACATTCCTAGGCAACTCGGCCTGTTTTGAGAGGTGGATGTTCCGGGGTCACAGACCTTGGGCATACGGTAAGGTTTTTCTGTTCCCATTGGAACAGTCGGCCAGCTGCCTCCTAAAATGGTCGAGGTACGGAAAATGGAATGCTGCGTCCCTACAGAAAACTCTTCTCCCGCTACCGGAAGGGCGTGGGACAAGTACCAAATGCCCGACCTACCTGATGCAGGTTTTTCTAGGGTTTTCCCTGCAGCATATAGGCGAATTACGGGGTAGGATCCTTAAACCACAGCCTGGGGGCCTAGTTAACTGTTGGCAACGTGCTTTACCTTTCCGCATCCTCCCTTTCACTCTGGCTAGTATGTGCATTATCCTATACATAGCCTGTCTACACCTTAAAAAAATGGGATAACGGTGAGTCTATTTCTCTACATTGATTCTTACATCACAGTTGTTTCAAGTTTTCAGTTTAATTTGAAAATCACGTTAAAAATAATAGATTAGAAAATAATTATTCTCAGCTACTTCAGTGACTATCTCTGATGTTGTGGACAACAATAGAATGTTCCCGTATTTTCCGCCTCACAGCAGCTAGTCTCAGGTCAGAAACCTGTGACTGATCGCAGTTTCACATAATGTTATTGGTATTAATAATGTTAAACTTCTTATGTGTTAATAACGAATTGGCGTGTCATTAATCGCTCATGAAATCTTGGAGCGGCTGCCAGAACGCTTCACTAACGGTCTACAAGAATTGCCAGTCCAACATTTACCATGAGCTCAAGAAAATAGTCCGTCCTATGTTAACAGGCAGTCTGTCTGGGTATGGATTTACTTAGGCTGAAAGTGCGCTTACAAGTTAAAGGCGGATTATATCTGGCAGCTCCTAAGTTAGGGCGCGGCGCAGAGACACTGTTTGCTTAATTGAGTCTGTCTGCGTTCGAAAAGCTTATTCGATTTCAAATTCATTAGTCCCATTATCTGGAAGGCAATCGAATTCCACTCCGGAAAATTTGATTTGAAGCGGCGATAAAGAAGGTAATACAGGGCTACGCGCTTGCTTGACAAGGACATTAAAGATTGTATATCATCTGCGACATTTTGTCGCAGAGACAAAATTAGGTTATCGGGACCCAGCTTCCCATCGAAAACTTGTTGAACTGCTGTTTATTAGATACTGTATCTACAAGTAACTCTCCCGGGGTGTAAATTAAATCACCAGATGAAAATTGTACTAATAATACCTGTTACATACATGTCTATGTAGATTTCACTAAAATTTTTTAAACATTAATATTAAGATTCAGGTATGTAATGACAGTGTAATTTGTTGAATGAATAAATATATAACACAATTTTTGAATGGTGATTGTATATGAGTACATGGCTTAGAAACAATCTACAAGGAAAACTATACTTTGATATAAATCAAAATAAAGTAAAGGTGAGATAAATTCCAGAAAAGAAAGCGAGGAAATATTACGCTGAAAGTTTATATTCGTTCTGGGAGAAAAATTAATTTGTAATTGTAAATTAAACGATTGTTTCGGTAACGAATTCAAGGTATCTCCATAACGTCAATAACAACTTTAACAAATATCGCGATATCCCACGTACAACTGGTCTCTTACACATATCATACAATTATGACGTGGGTATAAATTTAATCTTTAACTGTGACTAAATATGGAATTACCTATTTAGTAAACTATTTAATTTTGGACGATGTTCCTGCATTAGACGAGAACTATGATTAATAACTGACTCTATTATAATAATATAAATAAATAAATGGCTTTAAGTCAGAAAAGTAATCATAATATTTATTGCAAAAGAAAGTATTAAATCCACGACGTTTCGTCCTCTCCTGTGACATCATCAGGTATGATAATTTTTAATAATTTTTTATACAATACACAAGTAAAATTTAGAGGCGAAGTTCTACGGCCTGTTGAACCGAGGGAAGAGGACGAAACGTCGTAAATTTAATACATATATTATTGAATAAACATTATAATTACTTTATTGACCCAAAGCCAATTATTTATTTATATAAGGCTATGATTGTCATTAGGAACTCATTCAGGAATTCCGTATGAGCCTGGAATCAATCCGATAACAGAAATTCCATTTGATATTAGTTATCCATGGAAATAATAGCAACATGTAGGTGTGTGTGTAATCTTACCATATTAATTTTAATTTTGAATTAAAGTTTTTAAATGAAACTCCGAATAGTTAATAATTTTAAGCATATATTGTGTACTATAATTTTATGTTGCACCTATAATTTCTTATAAATTTGATATGTTACAGCTGAAATTTCCATGAATTACTTAATTTGAATAAATGACTGTTCAAAAATTTAGTACAAGTGTGTAATTATAGCCTGATAAACCAGGGATCCAAATAAATTGAATAATAATAAAAAATTCTTATATATAAAGCTTAGATAACATTAATTAATTGGAAGTCTTTAAAGAAGTATTACTAAGTAATAATGTTGTCATTAATACTATTTTATTAAATAGTACAGTCCTATTAGAAAATAAATGTGGCGTTTTTTCCAAATTTAGGGAATATTTTTGAATATTAGATTTGGAATCTGAAGCAGTTGTGTTCGTTTCAGTCTATTTACTAGAATAACATCGTGTGCCCGGGGTGGAATGAAACTCAAAGGTAATATAATTTTGGGCGAAATAGAATGAGTAAACAAACGCAGAATAAAATTAAGCTTTAATCGTAATAAAGTTGTGTCAAATTGTTAATTGAATTGTTTTTGTTTTACGTATTAATTTTACGTAATGGCGACTTTCGCTCCAATAAATATTATTAATAATTGCCAATGAACAGAAAAAATTAAATTATAAATTCGATATCACGCAACGTTTCTGCAAACCGTGCAGCTTTTGCCAGGAGCTGTAACAAAGTCACAGTACAAAATCAGATGACGAACTCAATTCATATAAAAACAAAGAAGTAAGTTGAACAGTAAGTGACCATAGATTTTGTTGTTTTTCAAAGTAAAGGTTTATACGTTAGTATGTTATGCGTCAGATTTGATATACACTATTTGCGATATAATTCTAGAAAATTTATTGCTGTCATAATACAAAATCTTAGCATTTTCAAGTCAAATGATACAGCAAACTCTTCTTCTTGGAATGCTGCGTCCCCACAGCAAACTCCTCTCCCGCTATCGGAAGGGCGTGGGACAAGTACCCAATGCCCGACCTACCTGATGCAGGTTTTTCTAGGGTTTTCCCTGCATTTCTTTAGGCGAATGCCGGATAGGATCCTTAAAATATAGCCCGGGGGCCCTAGTTAACCCTTGGCTACCTGCCTCTACCCTTCCGCATCCCCCCTTTCAAATCCCTTCTTATGCTATTAAAGGGGAGTTGCCACCATGTAGCCTGTTACCCTAAAAAAAATAAAAAAATCCTGCTTGACTTCAGTATTAGTATATTTTATTTATAGTTCGTGACCTGCGCTGTGCTGCACGTAGGTCTTACAGGTCTTCCCATTTTTCATGAGCTGACGGAAGCGACAAGGATATCAGAAACGATGTGGAGTATTTATATAATCACTTTATTGTGTATTTCAATAACCATTTGTTAATTATGTTATAAACAAGTTTTTATATTTTCAAGAATAATTCATGTTTATGTACGCAATGTCATTTTTGCAATTGGCACATCTTAAATAAACCGGTAATTATGGCGATGTATCAATAAAAATGTAACAACACGTTAGTTTTAAATATAGTTAGTCTTGAATGTATTCTACACAACGTGCACGTACAGTTTCTGCAAAGAGTATCCTTTTCGTATAAAATTTTCGTGATAATTAGCGCTCGTGTCCAATAAAATTACTGTAAACATGTATTCTAAGAATATCAGTTATGACTGAATTATATTAACAAATTTGTGATCGCATAGCAGTTTATTAGTATTATAATGGATAATAAAATCACGTACGCTTTGGAAAACATATCTGTGTTTACGCGATATTAGAGACTTAATTCGGAACGTAACTAATTTCTTGAAAAAATTTCCATACGCGGTGGTCCTGAGTTTGCTTCAATCCCTGAAAGCCGGATGTCCTGACTTTACTGACTTGATTATTATACCTTTTTTAAATACCTGTGGCCAACTTGTTAGATTTGATATTCATATGTTTGTGGTTTTCGTAATAGTCCCTAGATTTCTAAGGTTGTGTGAACAGCTACAATGATGCTCGTATCAATAATTACATTCATTTATTACTTAAATATCGCCTGAATATAAACAAATTAGGATCAAGATATTATTTTTTGGGGGGTAACACGCTACATGAGGGTAATCCACATGGTAGCAACTCCCCATTAATAGCATAGGAATAGATTTGGAAGGGGGGATGCGGAAGGGTAGAGGAACCTCGGCTTGTTTTTTTAAGGTAACAGGCTACATGAAGGTAATCCTCATGGTGGCAACTCCCTTTAAATATCATAGGAAGGGATTTAAAAGGGGGGATGCTGAAGGGTATAAGAATGTAGCCAAGGGTTTACTAGGGCCCCCGGGCTATAGTTTAAGGATCCTACCCGGCATTCGCCTAAAAGTAATGCAGGAGAAACCCTAGAAAAACCTGCATCAGGTAGGTCGGGCATTGGGTACTTGTCCCACGCCTTTCCGATGGCGGGAGAGCAGTTTGCTGTGGGGACGCTGCATTCCCTTCTCCGTACCTCGACCAGTTTAGGAGGTAGCTGGCCGACTGTTATAATTACTAGACGTTTTATGATACTTGGGTTTAAAGAAATAGCCGCGTGTAGAAAGGAAAGGCATTTCTTCTTCTCCCTTAGTCATGTCTCTCTTCTTTAAATGCAAGTCTGAATTCTTGAGTAGCTTTAAACGGAGGTCCTACACGTAGGCGACACCTGTCTTGACCACCTGTTGTCCCGTTTACGTAGTCCACCGGAGTCACAGACGTCTTGGCATTCGATCTCATCCCTGAAGGTCACAACGACTACTAATCTCAGTCAACGTCCGTTCCGAGTTTTATAAATTGAACTTAACAACGCAATACGCCAAAGGAACACGATAAGAGTTTGAATAATAACGTGTAACGTAACGAGTGGGCTATTTCCTTACACTGCGAAAACGGATCACGCAATGAGCTGGTAATGAGCGCGATCCACAAAGCTTAATGTCTGATTCAAGTCTTAGCATTCGAATTAGTATTGTATTTTGCATAACCTTTGTTTTTTAACAGCACTGATGACTTCCTTCTAAATGTGTTTATACTTAATATAACTCAGCGATTGTATACATTTCTTTTAATTTATAAAGGCGACATAGAGTTTCGCGTGATTATAATACCTTTAATAATCCACGTATTTCGTTTGGTTCGTTTTTATGAACTTAGTTTTATTGGTGCAATATCACCAACCACCGATAAGACGTAATTAATAAAGTTTTGAAAAAGGTAATTGGGGCCGACTCGATGTCTGTATTTTGAAGTGTATTCCATGAAGTTGCCCCTAGCTTCGCCTTGATTTTGTTCAAATTTAAACCTGTCTTAAACAGATTTGTAGCTATGAAAACTAACACAGAGTCAATATTTATTCTCATATGCAAATGGAGCTGAACGTAACGCGGCCGGGTTTTTCTTACAATGAATTACAAAAAATCTCGATGTGATAGTTTTGTTTTCCACGTCCCGCCGTTTTACGGAAGAGTACTCAAACGTGAAGTGCCTGGCAGGCGAGTACTATGTACGGTGGTGTTATTTGAAAGGGACAAAGCGTGTCCAGGGCGATAATTCGCCAGCGCTGCGTGGTTATCCAGGAGAAAGGCCTGACTTGATTGGAGCGCTCTCAATACCTCGTTGCCGCTCATTACAGCATACATTAACGATTTCCACTTGCACCACCAACTGTGATTAATTACAGCTCAAATTACTCGCTCGGAAAATAGTAAAACTAAATCTGTGGCAGTTAGGCTGCTTTCACATACTCTACTTACAGCCTTTAGTAAACAATGAATATTATCATATATTTTTCGGGTGATTTCCTCGTGATAATAATAATTGCGGAACAGGACAGGGAATCTCTCATTGCTTCGCGCCTGAAGGAGCTTATTGTAGCTGTTAAATGAACCATATTTTCTTTATACATAACCAGGATCCATTTCGTGTTTCTCATAACAGTCCCTATTATTTCATAAATTCTTCTTAACGCTAATAAATGAATATAATTTTCATTATTATGCTTTGAAGTAAATAACACTTTCAATACTTATATTAAATCAGTGCAGTATTTTCTACTTTGTCTCACTCAAACCACTACGAGGAAAACAAAAAATTTAGTACAGAAGTACCCACAAGCTGAGCCGGGTTAACAGACCTTGGGCATACGGTACGAGTTATCCGCTATTCATACTGGAATAGTCGGCCAGCTGCCTCCTTAACTGACCAAGGCACAGAGACGGAAATGCTGCGACCCCACAGTAAACCACTTTGCCGCCATTGAAAGGGCGTCGGAGAAGTACCTACTGATATGCCTACTTGATGTAGGTTTTTCTAGGGATTTCCCTGCATCACATATAGGTGAATTACCGGGTAGGATCCATAAACTACTGCCCGGGGGCCCTAGTTAACCCATGACTACCTTTACGAATCCCCCCTTTCAGTCCCTTTCCTATGTTATAAGAGGGGAGTTGCCAGTATGTGGATTACCCTATACATAACCTGGCTACAGCTTCTTCTTGTTCCCGGTCAACAAAAATCAGATTATTATCACACAAAAAATTCCAAATTTTCGAATGCATGTGACATATGGAGCCAGCAGTTTTTTATTCAGTAAACATTGAAAAAAAAGTTTTACAGTTGTGATATATGTACATGTTATATTATACTATATATAGTGTAATGCCAATTAATTAAGTCATTAATTGTTTTTAAATAATTTGAATTGTTAGCGAACAGTTTGAATTATAGCGATGAGCGAGCAAAGCAACAATGAGCGGCGAGGCCTGTTCCTATTATTGAGGGTTCGGAATGGCGATTAAGCGTGCAAAAGTATGGGCAGTCTTCAGTCTACCACGAGAGGAGAGACATTGTAAAAGTTAGTCTAAGTCTACAGCGAGGAGCGAAAGAGTACAGTTTGAATCTACAGCGAGGAGAAAAAGAGAAAAGTCGACGTCTACGGTCAGCCACGAAAGGAGAGACATTGTAAAAGTATATCTTCACCGAGCTACTTAGAAGTTTCCGAACCGATAAATAATACGGTAAAAGGCAAAAATCTGCAACTCATAAGATTCCTGTAAGCAAGCAGTTAGTTGGACCGAGTAGATGTGCTAACAATTAGCCAACGGAAGCAAGGGTTTGCTTCATTATAAAGAACTTGAACATTTTCGTGCTGAGGGAAAACGACATCAGATAGCTGGCCAATTAAGAGGATCATCCGAGTTCCTGGGAGCCTAGTAATCGCATTTCAACATCATAAGTGTAGAATCTGTGAGAAAAATTTAGAATCTGTGTAAAAATTTTGCAATATAGTGTACTTTTGAAGCGCTAAAAGAATGCTGGTACCAGCCGAACAATACGCAAGTAACCAAAACTTTAATAAAATCTGTAAACGCTAACTAAAAGGGTAAAGTGAGATTTCGTTCGCTTTTCTTTTTATCAGCACATTATTTTAAAGTAAATTTTAAACTGTATTGTTAATAAGATCATTTAATAATTTTCACTGTAAATCATCAAACCCAGTAAAAACTCTTAGAGATTAAGAGATTTCATTTTATTGTAATTGTTTGTAAAGTTTAGAAGACACAAATTAATAAATAAATTATTTTGTTAAAATTTTTATAATCTTTTCATTTAAATAAAGCCTATCATTTTGATCATTAAATAAATGGTTATTACAATGTGGGGCAAAAAAATTAATTAAAGTTAATTGTTGATTATTACAATATATATATATATATATATATACTTAATGTATTTTAATTTTGTCTCTCGGCGGTCACTTTCTTTTTAATCGGAAATGTTGGATAGGAGGTGGTGGAAAGGCAGCTGTGTCAGATATTAACGGGTTGGGGTGAATTATGTCATTTGAGTCAGCAATAAGCTTATTAAACACCGTTGTAACGAAATTTCGATTCAAATGCAATTAATATTTAACTTATGCTTTTTCTCTGGCATATTTACGTATGCTCTAAGGGACGCGAAAGTTATACCATTGTTCAAAAACGGTTCTACAACAGACGTCTCAAATTAACGCCCTATTTCCCTCTTCCCAATATTTTACAAAGGTCTTGAGAAAGCGAAAAACAATAATCGCAACTTCTTTCACAATTTTTTTTTTCTAAATCACAACAAGGTTTCGTTAGAGGTAAATCCACCAACACGGCTTCATACGACTTTGTTCAAAATTATTCATGACGCACTCGACGAAAGACAAACTGGCTGGACTTTTCTAAAGCATCTGTTTTAGTAGATCATGATATTTTACTCCGAAAATTAGATTTCTGTGGAATCAGACGAGTTTCCCTTTCTTTATTGCGATCTGAGCATCTGTCAGAATGAGAAAGAACTACCTGCGGTGTCCCTCAGGGCTCAATTTTGGGATCCTTACTTTTCATCATACACATTACCGATTTATCGAATTATTTAGATCCCTTATAATCAGTTCTTTCTCCTGACGACAAATTTTGTTATCAGGGACAAAGACACGGAAACGTCGTTTGAGATTGTAGATATTGCGAAGAGCTGTGGTTCACTGAAAACAATTTTTCTCTTTATCTAAATACAACTAAAATCGTTACCTTCACGTCAAACGCAAACAGTTTGAATTATAATTCGGAAAAAATTACGAAGAACACACCTTTTATTGGTCTGTTGATTGAAAATAAATTGAAATGGAATCACCATATAAATAAACTCTCGGGAAAACAGCATCTAGATCTAAAATGAAGGACCATGCATGTTTTCATTTTGTCACGTCTTACGGCATAGCAAACTGGGGTCGCTCACATCACGAGCTTTAAATTTTAAGCTACAAAAGAGGGCTATACGAATCATATCTGGTGCGGATTGGAATGACACTTGAAAGCCTTTGTTTCGAAATCTTGAGATTTTAAGTTTGCATTGTACGTATATTCAACAAATTTTAAAGTTCGTCTAGATAATGAATAATATAGATAGCCAATTCAGACAAAAAAGTGATAATATAAATACCTCACAACGTTTCTGGGATCCTTGTTCCTTTCGTCAGGTGCGAAGAAAAGCCTAGAGCGACACAACTGCACTTCTAGGCTCTTCTTCACACCTTAGGAAAGGGGCGTTGTGTGGTATTTATATTATCAGTTAGTTTTTTTGAATTGGCTATCTTTTTTATTCATTATTTTCAATCAGCCGTAATTTTTTATTTTATTTTAAACATAAATTTATATGACCTAAACGGAGCAAATCATTTATACAATACTAGAATTTAGTGACATCTGAAAACGGCTATAAATATAATTCCTTGGGTTTAAATATGAAAATTTCGGTTAGAAAAAATTTGCCCAGAAACGTTCAGTATCTCAAAAGTAATTTGTAGCACAAATTGGTAATTTACACGAGCATTGTAATTAAAATTACTCTACCTGAATCACGTTTCATCTACAAAACTTTTTCTATTCATTTTTATTCATTGAATAAATCGATTCAAACGGCTAAGATAATCTTTTGCGCAGTTTAAGTAATGACGTAGTTCTGTCAATTAAAAAGTATCTAATGACATCAATGTTTTTTTATGTAAAATAAAGAGAAGTTTAAGACTGCAGCAGGTGAAGTGAAGTAATCTGGAACAGTCGGCGATTTCCCATACACGTCACAGGGCGGAAAAGTTGCGCGAATCCAAGGATTACTGCGATGCGTGGCAGTAACAAATGCAAGCTGTGGGCAGAATACATTACCATCCGCCGATCCTGATCCCGTCTGCCATAAGACCCATCAGTCAGGATATCGGCTCTACGAGCACGTCAGACGCTCCGCCTCCTTCGCATAATCCCGTCCCCTCACCAGACACGACTAATTAACTATATCTAACCACCGCGACACAACTTAATAACATCGTAATTAGTTCTCAGCTTGGAAAGTTAACAGGCGTTCTTCAGATTGTGGTGGCAATATTTGTCGGCTTTTAAGATCAGCTACCTGAGTTCCTTCTGTATTTTATTCGAGGACGTATTTGTGTTTTGTGTCTATGAAACAGAAGTACAGTCCACGTATATCTCCTAACAAATAAAGCAGAGCGTTTGTTTGTGTGTGTGTGTGTTTCTTATAATTTCGTACACGTGTTCTTTGCAACCAGGAAATAACCGCTTTCGGGTGAGGAGAGGGGGTGAAAAAATTCAAACATGCTAAAACAGCCTATATTTGAGTCGGATAATTATATTTAGGGGTCAAAGAGATTGATAGTATTTCTACCGGTGTGTGTGAGTATAATTTCAATCTTTTACAGCACGGGAAAGGAGCACCCTTAGGGGTTGTGTGTGTGTCGGGGGGGGGGATGTTACAAGAAAATAACGGGAATACAACCGAGATTGGAGTCAAATTCAGGGTAATGGATGTCGCTGAGTTTAACTATGACATTCAGTTGTCAATTTAACCCCCGGAAACGGGGTTTGGAATGTTTCAAATATGTTAAATTGTCCATATTTGCGTGGAATAAATAATTGTTGGGGGTCAATGACATTCATAATATGTTTTAATATATTCTGTGTATAATTAAAACCCTTATCGGCTTCGGAGGAGAGAACCATGAAGGTAGGGTGAAGTTGCATTATATTAAAATAACGCAAAAAAAATCTGGGGTTATGGATTTTGCTAAGATTAATAATGACATTCTACTTACAGTTTAACCCCTACTGGTGGGGTTGAACGGGGTGGAAATCTTCTAACTTGTTGATTGGCCGATATTTGTCTCCAATAAATATTTTTCGGTATCATTTAAATTCATAATATTTCTGTAGACATTCTATGTGTATAATTGCAACCCGTATCAGCATGGGAGGGGAGCACGCTGAGGGGTGTTGTTTGGTGGAGCTTTATATGAAAACGCGAATAGACCGAGATTTCAGACAATTCTGGGGTTATGGATGTCGCAGAGTTTCATTGTGACAAACTGGGATGTGGGTGGGGTCTGGGTGGAGGGATACAATCAATCTAACCGGCCGATTTTTGGGTGGCATAAATACTTTTTGTTTAACTCACACTAGTGGGGGTGGAAATTTTCGAACAGGTTGAAACGGCGATATATTTGTCGAATGAAACTATTTCAGGGTCAATGATTTCAAGCCTCCTCGGGATGGGAGGTGAACACATTTGGGGATAGGGTTCGAGTTGCGTTACATTAAAATAACGCAAAAGCCACTTAGATTGGAGTCAAATCGGGGGTTATGGATAAATGACATCTAGGGCAACGCCGGGCACCCACCTAGTAGGTTATAAAAACCAAACCATCGTATATAAAGGAATAACAAACCAGTGGAAATAGGACTTTCTTGGAAGAATATAGTTTATATATTGTTTATAAAAAGTTGAAAGATCCGGAACATTCTAAATAAATTGAACGTTTGGAGTTGGCAATCTTACTGGCCAAACTGACTGGTGGCCGCAGGCATAACATCTGTACGAGGCGTTAGAAATGTACAACCTGGAATAAGGATACAAAAAGGATAAAGTGCTGTGCTGTGTAAAATGTCAGTGAAACATCTGTGCAAATTTTATGCACATAATTAGCCATTTAATTTTAAAAGTGAAACATGTTCCTGAACCCAAAAATGTAACTTGTAAGAAGATATTAATAATAAATAATATTGTAAACTGTAAGTTAAAGGTGAGGTGTCAGATTTCGTTGTTTTTAGTAACTTCATTTAAATTGTATTGTCTATATTCTTTAAATTCTTCACATTGTAATTGAATATTCGATTCTTTCAATCAAGCCCAGTAAAGACCCTGAGATATTTTGAGTTTCATTTCATTGTAAAATTTGATTTATATGAAATGTAAAGAAATAAAATTGAGATTGAAATTTGTATTGTTGAGTAAATAAATTTGTTTTGTTTTATTGAATTTAATAGTTTGTTTAATTTAAAATTCCTATCAAATTAATTGTATTTCGTGCTCCAGTGTAGGCAAATTAATTAGCCTTCTAGTTGTTAAGAACATTTGGCAACAACTAGAAGCAATTTTATCATTTGTCGTTTATTTATATTTTCACATCTATTTAATTTAAAATCTTTAAATTTACTTTATAAATTTTGGAAAAATTTCCAAATTAATTTATTTAAATTTTCATTTCTATTTTATTATTACAAATTGGTTCCACAACGTGGGGCAAATTAATTTATGTAAAATCATTCTTTATTTGATTATTACAAATTGGCTTATTTCTTATATATAAAAAAAGAAATAAGCCAATTTATATATATATATATATATATATATATATATATATGTATATTTCACTAAACCATCGCTGGGTGAAGTATATTAATGCAATTATCTGAAAAAATAATATTTTTGAAGACATAAATTGTCCTATTCAGTGTTCTATGAAAATTTTTTGCCACCCTCTATTTCACAATCGTACTTAATTGTAGGAACTATTTATTTCTGAAGTCGTACTTTACTGCAATTGTTATTCCTTTCATTGGAATTGCGTCACATATTTTAAACCTATATGAAAGGGTTTTTTTTATTAACATGAATCTGAATATTTTCTTTTGTATCATAAATATTTAATGCCATTTCATTATAATGTTGCGTTTAATTTCATATCCTAATCAAATAATCTATTAAGTAATGAAAATTTTGTCAGATGTTTAAATGATATTCTTTTGTTTGTTAATATAGGGATTGGCTTTTGGGGCCATGCCTTATGGAAGCGGATAAATAATTTAATTATATTCTATTATTTCTGTGTTTGTCGTTTCAAATTGCAGAAGCTTTTATATAACTATTAAGGAAATTTTTCTTTGACATTTCCCCCAGTAGTTTTTTTATGGTGAGAAAAGCTCACATACTCTTTATGGGTGTGTCGAAACAGTCGTCATAAATTGGCGAGAGTCAACAACGCTGAAGTCTTTATTTATGCGTATCGCGAGCTAACGACGGGGATAATGAAAGCAGTAACCCTTTTAAGTGGAGCCATATGAGAAAATGCTGGTGCCTGGTCACGTCTAGAAGCTGTTTATCTTTCACCGCGACATGAGCTTTGCGATAGAGCACGGAGCTCATATTCCACATGGCATCATGTGTTACGTGGAACACACGGCTCGGGAACGGTTATTAGCTAATACTGAAACGCGAAGAAATACTCGTACATTATTTATAAAACGCAAACTCAGTACAGTCCTTTCAAATAATTGTTCATTCGATATGAGTACGCAAATACAACAAATTGATAAATATTAGTTACACATGTCATTTTCTGTCTATGCAAGAAAAATGGGAAGAAAAGGCTATTGGCGCAATTATACATTCACCCTACTGAAAATATTATAAAAATTAAGTTTCAAAATGTATATCATATTCAACTGCTATCCATCAACAGCAGCAATACACTATAGAATTTTCAACTTAATACTCGGAACTTAATTAAATCTGAATTTTTATAGCCAATACCATACGTGTAGATATATCTTATATACCTACAAGATACTTTATAAATTTAACGATGAAAAAATTTAGGTTTGGATACCATTTTTGGTTCCTGGACATAAGTTTTTCCATCGGCAAAATTTAATTCGTCTACAACAATTTACTGGAGTTCTGTAAAGTAAATAAATACACATTTTAAAGGAAATGTCGATGGAACACGTGAAATTAAATTTAATGTACTGTAGCACGTTGTTAATGATAGACGTAACATTAATTAATTTACACTGATATTTCAGTGAGTTATTAAATCGCCTAAGCAACTGTGAGGTACGAATGTTTTCACTTACAATTCTACCAGCAGAAACCAGACTGTCGGGAGATTCTAACCTAACCTTCATGGTTTGAGAAGTCGAATGTTTTTCCGTGCTGCCAGACAGCCTTCTGGAGAAGGGTGGAAACCTTTGATGCACACGTCACCAATATAGACGACAATTATGACGACGTCTTGAGCAGTCAAAGATGGTGGGTCTTGAGAGTCAGTCTTGTGATGAACATCACCAGAGACTCTGCAAAGGCATGAATAACGAGTTGCGAGGAACTGAAAGCCCGACAGTCACGGCACTTCACATAGTAGCGTAGTCCAAATTTTTTTAAAACAGTTTTCCTGGGAATAGTTTTCTAACGACAACCGAAGTTGTCATAGCTGGCTAGTCGAGGCGTGACGAATAAAATGTATAATTATATCCAGTGAGATTCGTTCCGGTTCCATTTATAGCCAATAAATTAGTATTTAAAATTATGAATGGAATTTTATTTAAGCCGGTAAAGCCGCCTAAGACACTTTTTCCAAACGTCAGGTAAAGATTCTTGGAACGACTGAAGACCTGCTCTGGCGCCCAACGTTTTTCAGAAGCACGCCAAAGTTCATAAAAATTTTGAAATTGGTAATAATTTATATCGGTCATCATAAATTTGATATAAGATTTAAAAAAGTGTTGTTAAGAACTATTATTATTAAAATGTAATAATATACTTGTAATTTTAATGGTAGTTGATTATAAAAGAAGGCCGAAATTTGAAACAAAATTATATTAAATATTTATTTGTCTCATAGAGATTGGTTAAAAACATTTTGTATACAAAATCTAAATAAATGTTATCAAATCTCAGTCTGAATAAATTAAATATGTGAAAGATTAATTAAGTTTATTGTTAATTCGATGTAAAGTAACGTGACAAAGTGACTCCCCTTGACAAACCGTGAAGTGCGAGGGCTGGTAGCTGTTGAAGGGGTGAGACTTGTTATTTTAGGACAGAGCTGTGAACAGTTGGAACGGAAGGGTGGACATTAGGAAGTTACTTTCCAAATACTGAGTGCGTGAAAAAAGTGAAATTATGAAATAAAACCAGCTAAAAGAAATGAATCAATCAAAGGTGACGTCGAGAAGTGTGACAGTTCCTGGTTCCCGTCGCCGAGGACAATTCTAGGGGTGAAGAGACGGAACGATAAGTTAATTATTATAATTAATATGTTGATATGAATAAGTTCCACGCACATAATAAATTATTCAGGAGATTTTTCAAACTTTGACTAATATTCCATAAAATAAATAGTTTAATCTGCCACACGTTGTTGTTCTTTAAAAAATCCTATGCCAGCGAAGTAAGTTATATCAAGCTTAATCCGAATTCAATTTTGTGACTGTCATCCGGGAAGGGAAAAGTGGGTTTCAGTAACTGAAGGATATTTATGAGTCTCTATAACCGAGAATCGTGTGAATGTGATTCTTGCAGTCATGCGACCAGCCACTAACTCCAGACGAGTGGCGTAACCACAGAGGGGCTCCGTGACGAACCCTCCTTGGCCTCGGTCAGTCTAGAAAGGGGAAGGCTGAGATGTATCATGCCTGTCAGACGGAGGAGCTTACAACAAATGGCTGCCTAATGCAGCATAAAAGCCACGCTCTGAACGGAAGCCCTGCGCAGCAAAATCGGCCCAAAATATAATTGTGACAGAGGCAATTTCTGCTGGCCACAAAGCTTAGCCTAACTGAAAATATTATTTCTATTACGTTGAGACTATTGTCCGTTTCCAATTCCAGAAATCTTGTATTAGAAACGACGAGTATTACTTTAGATTATCTCATTTTTTTCCAAAAAGGGAGGCTTGACGATGTTAATGGGATATTTGGAAACTGTATCAGAGATACTCGTCAACTAATAAAGGGACATCATAACGGTGATTGTGTTGGAGTATTATTAAAACATGACAATTACAACAGGTCGTACGTAATGCATTAGAATCGAAACACGAAATAAGTAATAAGTAAACAAAATGATAACACAACGATTTACAAAACACTCGCCAACATCGAACATTACAGTCCGTCTTTCTTTAAAAAAAATACAAAATTGTATTTTACTTATCCTTTTTTCAAAAATAAAGCATTGAAATAGGTACGTTCAAAAATTTTCTGTTCGAAGTAAATCTGGGAAACTTTTGTTGAAATATTAAGGAATTGACGTGTAGTTAGACTATTCTCTCCTACTTTGTTAATTTAAACCATGGATTTTCAGAGGGTATCTTGGGGGTCAATGATAATTTTTTTTTAAATTAAAATTTTTATATAAAATATAAAACTTAGATAGTACCAATTTTAATATGTATAAATATAATATATATTTGCATGGGACTGTGTGATCCACGCATGTAAATGTGAATATCATGTCGCTTTTTCATATGCGCCGAATTTTGAAGAAAAAAATATGAATTTTGAAACTAGACACAATGCCAAATTTCGTTTTCGTAAAGATATATGAAAATTAATCCCTGACACTGAACTGTAATTTTATTTTGCTTTCCCAAGTTCTTACTTGGTTGAGACAGGATTTAGTCCGTTAATTAATTTATTAAGAAAAACTAGAAAGATACAACATATCGCGTTGATCAACAATTATTATTAACTAATTTTATACGTAACATAAAAAGTATTATAAAGAAGCATCAATCGCAACCATCGATTTAAAATTTTTAAAAAATTATTAAAATCTCTTTTACGTAAGTAAAATTCAAAATATTGTTAGTAAAATATATTTTTGTGTTACTTACTGCATTATTCTCACAATTACAACTCGATACATTGCGCTATATATGAATTGTAATAAAAAAAATATGCGGTCTATAGAAACAAATCCGCTGAAACACGGTTCAGAATCTATGATTTATCTCTTAGTGTTGGTTTCTTGGTTTCGCTCATTTCTTGCTGTCATACTCTGAACATACATCTCTGTCTACTTTAATTTTTCTTATCGCCTTCTTTGACGTTCACTGCTTTGACAAAATGATCATCAATCAGGATATAACGATATGTTATAGGTATTACTACTGAAATATATAAAATGAGTGACTGGGATATAACCTACGTTTTTGAAATATTGAAATATTGGTCATAAAAATTAATGTTTGACTTAGGGTAACATCCGTTACTTGCTATGAAGTCTACTGCATTACGATTAATGGATTATAATTTCTAAATTGGCTTAAAGGATTACCAGAATTTAATATTAATAATAATAATACATTATTTGAATGTGTCGTAGGTTCAGTATGTAGTTCACTAATTTTATTTAATAATTTAAAAGGCAATTATAATTTAAATAAAATACGATTTTGTTGGATAAATTGTCAAATATGTAGCACCACATTTAAATGAGTATTATAAAATACTGTGACACAAAAACTGGAAACGTGGAAATCAAGAGTCACAATTTTTACAAACACATCATGTTTTTTTTTTTACATGAGGGTAATCCACATGGTGGCAACTCCCCTTTAATAGCATAGGAAGGGATTTGAAAAGGGGGGATGCGGAAGGGTAAAGGAAGGTAGCCAAGGGTTAACTAGGGCCCCCGGGCTTTGGTTTAAGGATCCTACCCGGCAATTCTCCTTAAAGTGATGCAGCGAAAACCCTAGAAAAACCTGCATCAGGTAGGACGGGCATTTGGTACTTGTCCCACACCCTTCCGATGGCGGGAGAGGGGTTAGCTGTGGGGTCGCAGCTTTTCCCTTGCCGTGCCTTGACCGGTTTAGGAGGCAGTTGGCCGAGTATTCCAATAGGAATAGCGGACAACTCTTACCGTATTCCCAAGGTCTGTGACCCCGGAACATACACCTCTCAAAACAGGCTGAGGTGCTTCGGCATATGGGAACCTTAGTTCAAAAAAACCAGAGAGATGTGAAGGCATCCTTAAAGATAACCTCCACCAGAAATCTCTGGGAAGGTTCACCTGCGAGAGAATTCTCTCGCAGGCTTTCTTACATCCCACATTTATTCAGATTTAGATTGAACCACATTAATGGCTATGAGGTTATGGCAATGAGAACTTATTAAATTTTTGTTAATCACCTTTGCCTACCAGTGAAACCAAACAAAACTTGGACAGTGGAATAATAATTATGTATAATCCGTGAGAACGTGCGCAATCGTCTGTTCAAGCCTGAATATATAGTTTCAGGAGAAGTGAAATTTCAAATGTTACACTTGTCATTGTCATTCCATTTTTAGAAGCATTTAGCAAATTAGACTTTAGGATTATGCACGTCTTTGCTAATTTTAAATATTTAATACTGAAATAGACATGTCGCACACTGTATAGAAATATTTATTGAAGGGGCAACCTTTCTCGAACCAATAAATCTTCCGCCGTTGCAGGCAGTTGTTCTACACGGCTTCAGCATTGTTTATCCCTTCAGAACAACAGCAGGAAATTCTTTCGCTCCAGATAAGACCAGTTGACAAATCCTTTATCAAATCCCTCACGAGGCGAAAAGCTCAAGACGAAAAAATGTACGGCACATTTATTTACGTGGATGGGAGTGGTTTCGTTGGGGAAAGCTGACAATTCAATTGAATAGCAGATAACTCTTGTTTTGCCTTCATAAGTCATATCATTAAACCACGTATTGATCAATGAGATTCACAAGGTAAACATTGTCACGACTTTTTTAACCGTGTAACTATATAATTACATACAAGCGTATTCAAAATAGCACGAAAATAAAGTAACGTTCCATTGATGTATACACGGTATTACATTGTATTTAACTGTAAATGGGATTCGGCGCGACAGAGTTTACATCAATAACATGAACTCGATATTTAATATTATGAGTGAAATAATTCTCTCTACTATTTGTTATAATTTCATATTGAATTTTATGCATTTATATTGTTGAATTTCCCCAAAGTTTACGGTAATTTTATATTTGACGATTGAAGGTACTCAATTTTTTTTTACAGAATTATAATATTTCAAATTTATTTTAATTAAGTCTGAATTGTGTTAATCTTATAAATTAAATAAATGACCAGGGTTGAAATCAGTCACAAATTAAATACTTTCATTTCAGAATAATAAAGATAGCCAAATCAGATAAAAAGGGTCATATAAATACCACACAACGTTTCTGGGATCCTTGTCCCTTTCGTAAGGTGCTAAGAAGAGCCTAGAGAAACACAACCAAGCTATTAGTTCAATTTTTTTGTAACTAAACTTGTATCCCATGTTTATTCATGTCAGAATATTCCATATTTATTTAAAATAATTGTCGATATATTCCTGATTGTGTACGCCTTTCTTATAGTTAACAAATCATTTTGGAATTCTGCACGAGTTGAGTTGGTTCTTCCATCAGGAATTCCGATGTATTAACTGATTGATCAGGTATGTGGTATTCAGAAATAAAATATTACCTGTTTAAGCCTATAAATTTTATAAGTTTCATTTTAGTGTCTGCTTTTGAATTAATTAAACAATTGATGACCTTATACAGGTCTGTATACAGATTTATATTGTAACGTCGTTTCGATACCTTTTTGTAACTTCTTCAGGTATTTTCCTAAAATTAAAATATAAATAAAAAATGTCTGTATAAGGCCATAAATTGTTTTATTAATATTATTACGATGAATTTTATCTTTGGACAGAAGAAGATTAGTTTGACTTGAAGCCGAGAGTTTTTTCGGAAATTAAATAAAAATTAAAATTGGGACTGATTTTAGTGTGGGTTTTGCAAAGAATTAATATACATTTTTATAGTTGAAGTTTGTACTTGTTGATTAGTGTACCAGAGTTCAAAACATCTAAATATCTGTTAATATTAGAAACGATAAATGAAAATGATGGAAGTGTCGCGTTTATTATTCCACCGTACTGAAACGAATAGATAATTTTGTCTCAGAAACAATTAATTTCATAATTGAATCACATGATAACTGTGGGTATTGCTATTATGTACCTTGAACCAACACTGTTCAGGAACGGCGGGAGCTTTGGGTGTTTGCAGATAAGTTGGCGAAGGCACACTGTGTGCTCCGATTCAGCAGTCGCACCTCTTGTTTATCTTCTGGGATCTATAATCCCAAGCGACTGATGTCCCTGTTAGCGTCGCCTCTTTGTTAATACCTCTCACTTCTTTGTTAATACCTCTCACTTCAGAATTACTGCTCCTAGGAACCTCAGCCAAACCGAACCGACGTTTATGTAGAATGTTTGCAAGACATTCAGCACTGAAAATTTTACCTATCGTGGATGTGGTTTAAGAATGGAGATGGTTGTGTCTACAAATTACACCAAACTATTAAGTTGTAT
Organism: Zhengitettix transpicula; assembly: GCA_037074705.1. Taxonomy (NCBI): domain Eukaryota; kingdom Metazoa; phylum Arthropoda; class Insecta; order Orthoptera; family Tetrigidae; genus Zhengitettix; species Zhengitettix transpicula. The sequence continues at coordinate 115,096,153 of CM073592.1, read as the reverse complement.
CCAAATATCAAAGCTGCCGTATATGAAGAAAAAAACGCTGTATTTCCAGTTGTTTTCAAAACGGGATAAAATAATTTTGATTCTAGCTCTCTAATCACTACATGAAATTTTTATAACTAAACTACTAAAACAGTAAAACTGAGTATTCTTTCTATGGTTTACTGAAATGTAGTTCAACATAAAATTCATAAATACTGTAAAGTTATAAAATGGTGGATTACATTTGTGAAAAAAAAACTTTATATGACCGTTATCCGAATAATTTGTTACAAAAATTAAAAATGAGTGGTTTCTAAATATTTTCAAATTATATTTTAATTAAAAAATTTCAAGACCCTAAAATAATCTTATGTATATATTCAGGCATGGGTTATAGGCATTTACTCAGGCAATAACTGTCGGCCGTGAAACAGAGAATTATTTGAGCCTCTTCAATAGATACTTTCGATGTTCATCAATCTCGTACTTCTGCCCCGCTTTAAGGAACGTTTCTGTGAATTGGTAAGCACCAATAATTTTACTGTACGTACCACAGTATCCGTGGCAAAAATTGCTGTTGTAGTGGAGTTATATGCCTGATTCTGGAATTTTTTCCCTGGGTTCGGTGAACTTTGTTTACGTCTAGGTCACGCATGTCTGGCTGCTTATCACCTTCAAATCCCTTTTGCTATTATCCAAAGCACGTCCTGCGTATTTGAATTCCTGGTCCACGGCGCCAAGGTTTGCATACCTGCTGCCTTCAATGATTCATAATAATATATGGTTTCGTGAGATTTCCGGACGTGGCATGAGCGGACAACCACCCACGCCCCTCGTTGAGCGTTCAGGTATACACACCCGGACTAACATTTCTGAGACTTATCTGGATTTATAATTTATATCTCTAACTATAATATGGAGACTATTCCAATTGGTAGTGGTTACTTTAATGAATATGCTTAGAAATGATCAATTAATATACAAATCTTTTAACAGTAACATTTATCTGGCGTCGTTAAATAAATGAAAACATCAACCTGTTTAGTTATAAATTTATTATTATTTAAATTTTAAACATTATAATAGAAAAAAACACATTGTCAAAGTTTCATCCCTAACTTATAAGGACCTCTTCAGGCTTTGTAAAGTGAATTAAATGATCTAATTTCAAAATCCGTGTTTCTAAAAATTCCAACCAAGCAATATTTTACAAACATAATAATTTACTATACAATTAATTACACGAGATTTAGTGGACATACATTTCTTATATGCGATTTGCCCCCACAATGCAGGCGAAAATTCTGTTATATTTACAGCTCTTGAAATTATTGTTAAGTTTAAAGATACTTTGGAAACAAAATTATTTTAAATACCATTAATGGATTAGAACAATAGAGAATCATAAACTCTATTTAAATTATGAATATCATTTGTTTACGTTATTGGCCGAATCATTGGAACGAAAACGCAACATTTTATGAACTATCGTTCGCTTTGACTTTTTTTTGGTGAAGGAAATAGTTCAAATTAAACATTACGGAAAGGAGATTGTAAGGTGCGAGCACTGATTTAAAGTTCACTGACTTAAAGTTCTACGTCTACACACTCCAGTTATGGCCCTCTCGCAGTTCAGTTCAGTTGTAGTTGTTCGTGTTCCAAAGTTTGTAGTTCAACGTGCATGCACGTATGCTTGAGTCTGAACTAATCTTCTTTTCACGGTTCATGCTGAGTTACATGGTTATAGGACACGCTGAAACGTGGCTGCTGCTCCATTTTACAAGAATGTAAATTTGTTTCTCTACTTTAATAAATGAATAATTAAAAATGATTCTTATTTATTTAAAATTTAATTTCAATAGTTAATATGTTTTATTCGATCAATAAACATTGAAAAGATCGGAAGTAAAATTATATTCTTTCCTTGATAAACTTGGAATATTTCAATTCGTTCGTAACGACGGCGACAATGTCTTCCTTTTTTCATACACTAATTTTTTATTATTTTCTGAGAAGATTGTGATTTTCAGAAGGAACTTCAAGCTGCTGATGTTTTATATACAGGTAACTCAAACACTTCTAGCGGATGACCCGATAAACGACAACACGTGTTATGTGGTAACATTTAAGGATTCTAATATTAAGCCTATTAGGGGATTAAACATTAAATTTTAAGAACATTTCAAATTTCTGTTCCAGTGATTCCAACGGAATCAGGCTGCACGTAAAGGATCTAACATTGTGTTGTGCAGAAGGCCACGTGCGGGAATGAAATTCTTTGAAAGGAGAGCGCGAACGAAGATTTTTAGAATCCAGACGCTCGTGTTCGTGAGTTACTGAGAGAATATGCACACATAAAATGTTGTTTCCCGTACACATTCATTGTAATTTACAACATATATAACCGCCTGTTTTTTCTACCTTAGAAAGGAGAGTACTGCTGCGAGGGCTATTCTCTCGCAGGCAGTACCAGCGAGGGATGTTTTCTCGCAGGCAGAACCTTGTAGGAGAGACACGTAGGGGCTACCTTTGAGAATGCCTTTTCCTCTCCGTTTTTTAACTAAGGCTCCCACAAGCCGAGGCACCTCGGCATGTTCTGAGAGGTCATACGGTAAGAGTCTGTCCGCTATTCCCATTGGAATAGTCGGCCAGCTGCCTCCTAAACTGGTCGAGGCACGGAGAAAGGAATGCTGCGTCCCCACAGCAAACTCCTCTCCCTCTATTGGAAGGGTGTGGGACAAGTACCCAATGCCCGACATACCTGATGCAGGTTTCTAGGGTTTTCCCTGCATTTCTTTAGGCGAATGCCGGGTAGGATCCTTAAAATATAGCCCGGGGGCCTAGTTAACCCTTGGCTACCTTCATCTACCCTTCCGATTCGCCCCTTTCAAATCCCTTCCTATGCTATTAACGGGGAGTTGTCACCTTGTGAATTACCCTCATGTAGCCTGTTACCTAAAAAAACTACCTTTGAAGAATTCTGTCGCAGGTGAACCTTCCCAGAGAGGTCTGGAAGAGGCTACCTTTACGGATGCCTTCTCCTCTCTCCAGTTTTTTGAACTAAGGTTCCCACATGCCGAGGCACCTCGGCCTGTTTTGAGAGGTGTATGTTCCAGCGTCGCAGACCTTGGGCATACGGTAAGAGTTGTCCGCTATTCCTATTGGAATAGTCGGCCAACTGCCTCCTAAACTGATCAAGGCACGGCGAGGGTAAAGCTGCGACCCCACAGAAAACCCCTCTCCCGCCTTCGAAAGGGCGTGGGATATTCCCGACCTACCTGCATCACTTTTATGCGAATTACTGGGTAGGTTTCTTAAACTGTAGCCCGGGGGCCCTAGTTAACCCTTGGCTACCTTGCCCTAATGTTCCGCATCCCCCTTTCAGTCCCATTTATATGCTATAAGAGGGGAATTTCCATTATGTGGATTACCTCTTTCTTCTTCTATCTTTTATTTTAGTGGGTATTGCAATCGAAGTTCAATAAGAGTTTGGAAAGGAAATACTTTTCTTTCCTGATTGGAGCCTGAGTGACAACTGGGTCACATGCTTAGCAAGTGTTAACAAATAAAAGTAGTGATACACCTCACGAAAAAATTAAATGGATTATTGAGTTGAAATTACAAGCTCAACACAATCAGCGAACTGATCCTTTGAAATAACTGTCTTGGCCATCTCTATTAGAAACACTAACTTTTGTGGTAATCCTGAAACGATCTCTAATTTAGTATTCCATTGCACGTGCGCTGTTGGTGCCAAAGATGCCCCACTGTCAACGCAATTGGATTTCTATGGTTTCCACAGAAAAAACAGAAGAGAAGGTGTTTTGCCCAAGCCGTCGTTGTGAGGTGTTTTCACGCCGTATTTACGAAACGGACGGAAAAGGATTGTATCCATTTGAGGTGTCCGTTGTGGGGCAGCTGCGAGGATTATTTTCTGACGGTTTGACAGTTGTATCACAGTGCAGGTGGTAGAGGGTGGGATTACGTTTCATTACCCAGAGGCGATATGAGACTTGGGCCGCACACACTCGCCAGCCATAACTCAGGCTCGCAGCAGTAAAAGGCCGCCCTCATTTTCTCGTAATTAAACCCGTGGCTCGCGACACAGCAATTAAAAAACTAATTGAATTTAAGGGAACGCAGCCACTATGACGCGGTTAATACGGGGGATAGGATCGCCCCGCGCTTCATTAACGGTTACACGGTACGCAAACGAAACAGCGGCATAAATATTATCGGCAACAAGTATGAGATAGCTTGGAGGTTGTAAAATACTCGTCAAACTAGCGCGATTCCAAGTACAGTAATAGCACCTTGTACAACAGTGTTACCGTTTGTTCGAACTACTTCACTTAAATAACTAATTATGGGATTAACGCTTCAACGAAAATAAAAATTTCACTTATTTTCATGGAATTCTGTAATGCTTTAATGCTGTAATGCTTTTTACATGCGGATCTACAACGGTTCTAAAACATTTGACACGTAAAAATTTAGCAGAGTATGGGGAAAATAATGACAAGAAATAATGATACCATTCCTAGAAGGGTCATTGTGTTTGTTACACGCAATAAACTTAAATATAAGACTCCAGTTGAATTATGACGGTGTTAAGAAAAATAAGTTATGTATGTCATAGTTGTGGGGACGATGAACGCCGAGAAGGTATGAAACAAATGCGAGACACGCAATATATCTATGTAATAAAAACAGGATGAGTATTTGTATGTATGTATTTACGTAAATTTCTATACAAATTTAAACTCGTGGACAGATTGCAACAAAAATTGGTACACATATTCTTCAAATCACGAAAAACGGTACTGTGTGTGTGTGGGGGGGGGGGGGGAGTAATCTCCAGCATAAAGGTGGAAACAATTATCATTGAAAAACGTGATCATTTTGCGTTAAATTAGTGCTCGTAAAGAGACCATGACGTCACACGCGAGAGACGTTACCACGCGAAGAAAAAAGGAAATAGTTCATATTTCCGTGATGAAATAAAGTATAAATATTCAGATTGAAAAAACGTATAATTTTATCCAGTAATACTCCATTGAATGTTAATAAAAAAATACGAAATACTAAACGATACTTGCGGAAAATGTAGGTTAATTCTCGCGCCATATTCGTTAAGTGAAATTTTACATTGTGAATTTAGTCTTTTGTAAGACAATTATATCCTGCAATACTCAAGGAGTATATTTAAGTCTTCTAATCGTAATTCGAAGGTATGTTTGTTGATATTGATGAAATAAAATTTTATAGCAGTTCAATTACTGCACTGTCGGTCGAAAGCATGCAACGAACTAGGAACAGTTAGAGTTAGGTTAAATCACTTCTTGACTAAAGATTAATATTTAATTAAATAATTTTTCGGGCTTACATAAATAAGTACACGGGCAACGACGGGCACCCAGCTAGTCCAAATAAAGCGCGAGTTTTTCACGTGTTGATGTCGCATCATTAGACGACTACGTCGGCACGTCCAATTTCTCATTCTTCTTTTATTCCTTCCGCAGTCGATAGAACAGAACAGCTTTCTGTTCTGCAATTCTTGTTGATTTTATTTTCTCAGATATCTCCTTTTCGATACAGCCCTGGTTTCTTGTGAATCAAGAACATACTTGTTCCTTTTCACCTCTATGATTCTTTTATTCTGTTTCCATTCATTTAATTTACGTGATATATTCTCGAATATTACTTTCTTTTGGCCTCCATATTGTACTGGTTTTGTGTGGGATGCTGAAATGGCGTCAATGGGTCGACCTACTGGTCAGTTTCTATTAACTTCATTGTCACTTAAGTTGCATATAGCTATTCATATTGTTTATCTACAGTTAGTAATAAAAAACGGCTGAAAAAATGTTTCCTCCTAAAGTTCAAAAGTTCACAGTCCCTTATTCATAAACACTATTCACGTCTCTTGTATTAGACAGGCTGTCTCCTAGAACAAGCGAGACTCGAATCTCAAAAATAGATCAACGCTTTCACTTAAATATGTTAGAAAAGCTGCAACTACTTTAACGTTATGTTAAACAAAATATTAGAAAAATATTCGGTTGAATTATATCGTCGATTTGGAACTCGAATTTTTGGTAATAATTCTTGCTGGCTCAAAGCTTTTAGAAAGTAATAATGTAATGTGACCTGCTTAAATTCAACGCTTGCATTTTGCATAGGTTTGTGAACTGTTTAAACATTTTAACGTTTCGTTCATTATTCGAGGAAAAACACTCAATAGATCTGGATGTTTGCCTATCCAGCGAAAATAAATTACTTCGGGAAGGTCCACTGAAATAATGTGACACATGGATGTAGGGACGTTGCCGATTTTCTCGAATATAACTGTGTGTTTAATCACGTGTGCAGAGGTGCTACGCAAGTTATTTTTCCTTGTGGAAGGAACTGTAAGGAGGAACCTGAACTCCTGTCTTCAGGACACAACTAATTTCTGTTTGTGCACAATTTCTTCGTGTGGGGTGAAGCGGCGAGATATATATTTTGTAACATTAGCAAGTTGGTCATCATCGTTAAATCTAGATGTAAGATATAACAAGATAGACACACTGTCGCGCCATCTTTAAGAAAATACAAAAAAAAAAAGATGTACGATATATCGAGTAGTGAAAACGTATTCATAGTAACGCTGAATAAGCCCCACGTAATAACACTGAAATAATACTGTAAAGGTTAAAAATTTTACTTTAAAAGTTATGTAATTATTGGGTTATATGGATGATACTTCCCAGGACAAGTTTAAACTCTTAGTAATTAGAGCTAATGATTTTTTTAAGTTGTAATTCATAAACAATTTTGTGGTAGGTCATAATAATCTGGGTAGCCACAAGTATGATGACCCGAAGAGGTTTCAAAACAATGTAAATTTTACACTCAATCCGCCAATAAAGTTTAATATTTGAAAATGTGCATGGTCATATTTTTAAATTATAACATTATTAATAAACAAAATTATACTTTATGATTTCCATAGAAACCTAACTTGATAAAATTAATTCAAACATAATTAAGTGATGTAGGAAGCGGTTGTGTGGGTCTTTCCCTCGAGTGGGCGAAATATGGCGTTAGTCCAACAATCTGTATAAACGAAAAAATTTACGTCTGAATGAAATTAATAATAAGAAAGACAGGCAAATAAAATCAAAATAGTGATAATATAAATACCACACAACGTTTCTGAGATTCTTGTCCCTTTCCTTCATGTGCTAAGAAGAGCCTATAGAAACTTGTATAGGTCAGTATAAAATTTAATGGCTTGCAAAAAACAGAAAATAGAATTAAAAGAGTAATAAGGATTATTGAACTATTCATCCCAATATCGGATGTACGATGGAAGTGGAAGAAAACGGTTCTTTGCCTTTCCTGGATGTGTTGGTGACACGATAAACAAATTGACTCCTGGGTCACAAGATATATACGAAGCCTACACACACTAACAGATACCTAACTACTATGTCACACCACCACGGAGCTAAAAAACGAGCAGTTATAAAACCCTATACTACAGAGCTGAAAGAATATGTGACGTCGTTTTGGTTTGATTCTATCCTGATCCGTTAATACCGTTTTACACCTCTTAGAGGCGAGCTTTGATTGAAAAAAATTCCTTATTTTCTTGAATTTGAGACAGAATTAGACTTGGTGTTTTCCGTGAATTAACAGAATAAATTATTTTATTTATGAAGTTTCATGTTAAACTGTATGTTAACTCAATAATTATTGGTTACTGTTTATATTTATTCATAAAAAACTACATAATAACATTTCATTACAATACAACTATAGAATAGGAGTGGATGGGAATATAACAGTAGGAGTCTTTATTCCCAGTAAAGAGATAACATTGCTGAATATTTACACAAGGAATGGAAATATTTATCTTCTACTGTCTCCTATGTAATATATAATTATTTTAAATACCTGAAGAGGTAGGACGAAAAGTTGTATTTTATACAATACTATCGGGGTGCCTGCATTACCCGGCTTGAAATAATTAAACCCAGCGACATGGAAAACCAATTGACTCCAACAACGGTTGTTTTTGCTATATTTTTATTTAAGTTCTCCCCCCCCCTAAAGGTGCTCTAGTTTCACGCTGAAAGGTGTTCAAATTATACACAAAAAACTTCGGGAGAAATACTATAAATCTCATTGAGTTCTAAAAATATTAAATCAACGCAAATACTGGCCGTTTTTGCATGGTTGAAAATTTCCACCTCCGTCCCTGGGGGTTAAACGGCAAGTATAATGTAATAATTATACACAGCGACATCCATAACCCAGATTTGACTTAAATGCTGGTCGTTTTCGAGTTATTTTTTTTAAAGTCACTCCAACCCTACCCATAATGTTTAAATGCTGAAATTTGTTGAAATTAACATAAAAAACATCCGGGGAAACACTATCAATGCGATTGATCCCGAAAAATATATATCCAACGCATATATCGGCCGTTTTAGCATGGGGCGGTAGTCTTGCCTTAACTCCACAGTTCTTGTTTCCTGTTCGCAAGGATCACGTGTACGAAATTGTTGAAATTTTCTCCACTGGTGTAGATTTGTATGCTGAACATACAAACAAATGTAAATACAAATATGCACACACAATATTTTATTAATTACAATAAGATAAATTTGTGTGAAGAATTTGAAGTTTTTCATTTCTGATTATTAAATTAATATTTTTTTACTTATTTGATCATTAAAATATTGACAATAGATATAGTAAAAATACATTTGTACCAGATAAATTTATTGCTCCTGATTAATGCAATAATGCAAACATTCCCGGTGAAAGTTCTACTCGTCACCCCGTCCCCCACAAATAACTTCCAAGGCGAGAAAATAGACGGGCGAGACCTATTTCCGTAGCTCCAGCAGAGATACGCGACTTTCTCAATTAAAGTATGAGATGAGAATCGTTCCGAGTGACGTGCAATTTTGCGCTCTTGACTGAACCCTCTCACCTCCGAACGCATTTCGCGTTAAATCTGATTTATGAGCGCATAAAACCGTGTCCCTGAAGTGAAGAAGCGTTACCTATTCATAGGCTGTGATCGCTTGTACCCCACCGTACCCCTAAGTTACTGGTAGTGGCACTACAATGCTCAACAGCAGGTCTCGTTACACTGACCGCGGGCAGGCAGGCACCAGGGTGCGTCAATATTTCATTAACAATGCCCGTTGAACGCTGTAGACGCGACACAACACGCGTACAAATTACCACACACACACACACACGCACGCACATACACTCCCTAATTCCAAATCATGATACGATTCTCTTTCGTGCGTAAGAACAGGGCTTCAGTACATATGATACCAGTCACTTTCTTCTCATTTATGCAGAATCTCCGGTGGATTAGGCAGTGTGAAATGTTAGCTACATTTGAATTCATTGCTCGTATTAGAAAGCACCGCTTCATTTTTAAATTTTCAATAGTACGTTATGTGGATGGGCTGGATGACCCTGATCTCAAATTTACTTTTCTGCTTGGCTGAATTAATATATTCCTTTATCATTGTGCCGTTCCCACGCTTTCGCTCATTTCTTCCTGTTATTTAATAAATAACTTAACTGAAAAAAAACTAACTGTCTATATCTATATGGTTGTGAGTAGGAAGTGAAAAATTATCTAAAAATCAGTAGCAAGAAAAAGTACATTTCTTCAAGGAGACATGGCCTGAATAAAAAATAAAGTTTCACTCAGAAATAAAACGTTTAATTATTATAATGCATATATTTTTTTAATTTTACATTTATTAACAAACGTAACGACAATATCGTACCAATAAATTTTTTGACTGCCAAACCGTATCACTGAGACGGATGAAAACAATCAGCAATATATGAGTCTATTTGTGTTACAGCGACACACGAGGAGGTGTGAGAGCATTTATAACCTTTCACACTTTCTGAAAATTATGTAATATATAACTGTCTATAGGCGAAGGTGGATGACCCACGTTAGGGTGAGGAATGTCCAAAATTTACGCACGTTATGTGAAAAAAATCGCTTCTAGTATCCAAGATACACCACGGCTCCATTTTTGGAGATTAAATCCACAAGGACTTGGATGACAGTGTTGAACGCCTTTATAATGAAGTAATTGATATCATTGAGGCGAGTGTGTAATTTAAGTAATGACTATTGTTACTGATGACGATGGACGAGACAACTTTACTTTAGAATTTTTGAACACTAGCAGGAAGAATCAACAAGCTACTGAAAACAAAAGTGGGGCCAACATGTAAATATATTTATTTATTGGGCAATGGCCGGTGGAAATGTTTAAAATACATATAATACACTAACATGAAGATAAAATAAATATGGCCAATACAGATATAAACCTTGTTACTTAAAAAATAATTCAGATTTTGCCTATAAAATGCGTCCTATAATTATCTGCGCTTCTCGCTGCAGTTAACCTCACCGAAATGCTTTACACGTTTAACTAAATTAAAAATATCACACCGTTATTAAAATATTATTTTAATTTCAATTTCACTTCCCTCAATGTATTAATACAAATAATATTATTGCAAAAAATCATTATTATTAAAATTTCGGCATAACGCTGCTATACGTAAAGACAAGGAAATTAATTCCACAAACGTAGTTTACCACGGTTATGTTCATTCGGCAGTGGCTTACAGACTTAGCAAACTGATTGTGGTCACTCCAGTCACGAATGAAACATATTTGACTACCAAAGCAAGACGGTAGAAAAATAAGTTCTGTGAATTGTTCTGAACCGTAGGTAGATTAACCTTACACAGTTCTTTTATATTCGAGTTATTAAAGTTACTTTGGCGTAACATTTGCAACAAACGGCACTAATCAACTGCACGACACAAGACATCGTTCCCAACTACGTTTAGAAAAACGTCGCCTAATTGAATCCAGCGTCCGTTATTCCGGTATAAATATATACCCACTTATATTTCTAAAAGTGATCACCCTATCAAAATTAAATAAAAATGGCAACACACAGACGTTAGTAAATGTTCATTTGTTAATGGATCAATTCGCGACTGGAATTCTTTACCTGCAGAATTACTGACGACTTTTCCGCTTAGCGCTGATAATCATGGGGTATTACACACGCACACGCACGCACACGCACGCACACGCACACACACACACACACACACATATATATATATATGTATTCTTAATCCCTATTAATTTTTAACTGGTTTGCATTGTAAACGGTGAAGTGATTAATAAAAATAAATATAAAAAAATGAAATGCAGTGAAAAGAAATCAGGGGGTTCCTGTTTTTTATTCAGGTAAATAATAATAATTAAATTTAAAAAAGACAGTTAGTTCTGATTACCCATAATTTTTTTGCGGCAACTCCCCTCTTATAGCATAGTAAAGGGAGTGAAATGGTTGTATGGAATGGGTGGGTGGTATCTGCAGGTCTGATGTTGGGTTGCCAGAGTGTTCTTGGGGGAAGGATGAGGTCGATTGGGCGTTTACTTTTGAGACGACGGGAGTGTAGTGGTGGGGGAGGGTTGCTGAATCCTGGTGTTACGATGGTGGAGGGTGCTTTTAATTAGGGAGGTTACGGATTTGGTGATTAAGGAATTGATTTTGGGAAGTCTGATGTCGTGGTGGGAGATGGAAATTCTTGGGAACCAGGGAGAGTTAGTAATGGTGCGAAGGATTATGTTTCGTTTCGTTTGGGTTTTGGCTGAGTGGGATTTGGCTGTTACTCCCCACATGACTGAAGCGAGGGACGAGGTATTATGGAGAGGTATAAGAACCGTTCTGTTCTTATGGTGAGTGGGGCTTTTTGATTTAGGAGGGGATATAAAGTGCTGAATTTAAGGTTGGTTTAGGAAAGAAGGAGATTAATGGGGAGGTGGGGGGTCGTTCAACGAGAGTTTTCCCATATTTGAAATTAAATTCTAATTCAGCTGTAAAAAATTTTAAATTCAGCACACACGATAACCTTGAAAGAAGGAAGTCTCAATGATAAATCATTAATAACTGATTTACATAGCAATATTAACGTATGGTAATGTTATTAAATTAAATGCTTTATTCTACGAGATATCCAAAGTTTATTAAAAATCTGTAGCGTATCACAGTATTAAAATCCATAATTTCTTTTTTCGACACTAAGGCAGTCGTTTTTGTCGCTAGACGACTGTCGACATAAATAAATATGTTTTGTTTTTTCTTTAAAAAAATACATGTCCTGAAAAATTCCCTCTAAGTAATCTGAATTCAGTTTTTAAATAATTTTTTTTGTAATGCTGTTACGTCCCAACTTTTTAGTGGTAACCATTTGAACGGTAATTATTCAGTACTTGAGAACAATATGCTGTACAAAATTGGGGCGTGGGAAATAATGAATCTTTCCAATACTTTATTGAAGAACAGAGGAAACATGAAACTCCTGTCGACGGGCTCACGTGACTTTTGGTCCAGCTATGAGCATCCCCTCTACTAATTGCCTACACACCCCCTGCTAATTGGATCATGTACTCATGCCTCATAAACTGAAACTACATCGCCACCCCATAGGGGGCACACTACAAATATCGCCACTGACGGCACACTTCATTAATCTTTCAATTTCGGAGCGTGACGTTCGGCCAACATCACCTCATAGCTCAGCTATTTTTTTTGTCTTTGCTAAATATTACCCGAGGTTTTAATAATTAAATACACCGTTTCATGGACGTGGTAATTTAATAACCATTAAAGCATCTTCTATTAAAAATATATAATTTACAAATTCCAGTTTTTAGGTGATAAAGCCCTGCAATGTAGATCACCTTGCAACTGGGAAAAGGCGGTGCAGGAAAACTAGATATGGCGTCTTTTGTTGCAGCGGTCGGAGACGACCATAGCTCGATGTTCCACTTAAGCCTTAATGATTGCAATAGCGACTTACATTTTTTATTAGACTCCGGGTGCAGACGTTTTCGTGATCCCTTGTCATTGTAGTTGTGAAAAGTTCAATAAAACTCCTACGAAGTTATTCGAAGCAAACGGGGAAACAATTCTTACATTCAGTGGTAAATACGTTGTGCTTAATTTATATCTGGAAATTTATTATAAGGGCAGAAGTGTCTTGACGTATTATTGTTGTTTTTTGCAACACCACGAGTTGGGAGTAAGTACATTTACAGGGTAGGCGAGTGATCGATTGCACAACATATTCTTGTGTTACTGCTGTTCAGTCTAAGTCACGAGAACCATCTATTCACACGCTGATTTTGGATGGTATCAGCTGTTCTGCTAGCCAACGTTCCCTCGCATGGTTACGCATTCTTCAGTTCATCACCACCTGCCTACTAGCGGTCCTCCTGTATTTCAAGCGTTTACCTTTTAACAAACACAGGGAGGCCAAAAGTGCAGTTTCAGAATATGACGGACCAGGAAATGTGTAGTCAATCTCGAAGCACATGGTGCGGAATAAGGACAGTAGCTTGTAACGCGTGTATTTAGGTTTAAGTTTTTCTTTGTCTCGGATGTGTTGTTTGCTGTGGTCTTGAGAATTCGAAACCGTGCACGTGCGTGGGGGTGGAGGAGATAAATATTTCCATCCAAGTAATTTGTGTCCTGTCTGGATTGTTGGACTCAACATGACAGAATAGTTAGCCATTGTTGACTACGGAACTGAAGCTGCGTGTTATAAATCTTGTGACAATGGAACAATCAGTCAACTGGCATTTCGACGAAGTTTTCTTACAATGAAAAAAGTAAAAGAATGGGAGGATATAATGGAGGGGACGGAGATACGCTTTTGAAACTGGACAGTTGTTCTGCGCTCACCAACGCTGGTGGATGTGATTAAGAGAGGCTCCGTAAATTTGTTGTCTCTGATATAGTTCGAGGCAGAATCGTCGTGAGAAAGGGGCCACAATTTGTTAGTGAAGAGTTCACAGAATAGCACCACACATTTTATTACGACGGCTTGCCAGCATTCAATCCCGGTCGCCGACGCCTTAGCCAGCAATTAACCCCTGAGTCAACACTGCACTTAACCCGTTCTGCCGGCTGTGAGATACGGAGAGGTCGGTACGAGAGCTACAACAGGCAACACAACACAGAATAGCAGTACGCATTTGGTACGGGCAGCAGATCTCTTGTATGTAAAAACCACAGGTGCCTGAGATAAGAGTTTCATGTTTAACTTTAATAAACTTATATAAAATTTCTTTATTGGTCAAATATTTATTTTAATTTAACGTAAAAACCCAGACCACAAAAATAATTCTTCACAAGCTGGATACCTTGCAGAGACTCTAGGTTACTTAACGCGGTGACAATACCAGATCGTTATCCTATCGTATAATTTTTCCAACAATCTTCATGGGTGAAGGGTTTTCTCTACGTTGGATCACCATGAACCCATGGCGCCAGAAAATATTCCCAAAACAGCAGTTATCACCCCGCTTGGTTTATTTAAATTGTGCGTAACGATATTTCTCAGTCATTTCAACGTTATTTGAATTCCATATTTTGAGTATATCTATATCGAGGATATATTAATAGCCTCCCGTGACTTTGACGAACACGAAAATCATTTACGGACAGTGTTAGAATGATTGGAGAAACAAGTGTATTCTAGGAAACCCTACAGTTGATATTTTACGACTTCACATTACTGAGCTTGGCATCAAACCACTTACCGAGCATCTTAAGGCTCATAGTGTTACTACATTTTGTAGGAATGCTAAATTTCTATAGACGTTTTTGCCGAAGCGTCGTCGGCCTCGAGTGATTGTTTAGCCAGTGCCATTAAAAATGAAGATAGGCCCGTGGAGCTCGTCAGCTGAACGAGAAGTTGCTTTTCAGACTGCCAAAAAATTGCTGGCTAATGCAAGACTGCCGCATTATCCAGTGACTACAGAACCCTCAGCCCTATTTACAGATGTATCCGATTTTTGTTGTTAGTGCTGAGCAAACTGAGGGTTTTTCAGAAATTGCATATAGAAGAATGGCAACTGATTGGTTTTTCTTCGCGGAATTTCTCCAGTACATTAACTATGATTGAAAACTGCTTACCAGACAGTTAATTACTTTCGGTGCTTTGTGGAAAGCAGACGGTTGTGTACTGGATCGGACCACAAACCTTTAGTACATGCCTTTACTCAGAATTACAATCGCATGTCGCCTCGCCAACAGACATTTATATTTTATTAGCCAGTTTACTACGTCTGTAGTGTGGTGTCTGACACTTCATCGTTTATTCAAGCTGTCGAAGCGATGGTGACACTATCTACGACACGCGGAGGAAAAGAGAACGATGAATAGTTGAATACAGTTGCCACTGCGTTCAGACGGATCTGAGACCACGGTGTGGTGCGACACGTCTACGACTGCATTCGTGATTCGTTACGAAATTTGATTTATTTCATAGCCTGACGCATCCCAGAGGCCGAGTTACTAAGAAATTGATATCTCGGAAGTATGTCTGGTCCCATATGTCTCAAGATACTCTGAATTGGGCACGCACGGGTCTTCCGTATCAAAAGCGTAAGATGTCGCGATTCGTTAATGAACCATGTGATCGTTTTACAACACCCGATTCTCGGTTTTCACATGTCAACTTTGATCTTGTTCGACCGTTACATTCTTTCAGAGAATTTCCGTGATTTCTATGGCCGTGGACAGATTTACCTGGTTACCAGAAGCGTTTCCTCTTCAAGAGATCTCAGTTGAATCTGTGATCAACGCGTTTTATACGGGTTGTGTTTCCAGATTTGGTGCACCGGCGAAAGACACGACAAACCAAGGTATTATTTAAGACTTTGACGCATTTACTTGGATGTCGTAGAGCAGGAACTACAACTTACAACCGGCTTCCAACGGTACGATCCAGCTGTGGCCCTGATCATTGAAGGAGTTCTTCATGGGCCATGTTTAGGACGATTGGCTTGACGTCTTGCACACCGTTCTAAGAGACGGGTGTTCTTAAACCGTAACATAAACGAAACGGACTGCGTGTCTGTATGTGTGGATCACGTTTGGCGCCCGTTGGACTTCCCTTATGAAGGCTCATTGCGCGTGTCACGACGTCCTTCAGATTTAGACTTTGTTATTAATATTCGAGGGAAGAAAACTACTGTACATATCAGTAGGTTGAAGCCAGATGTTCAAGCTGTGCACAACTGCTAATTCTGGCCAGAGTTAGATTTCACTAGACCGCTTACTAAGCGTGTGCCGTTTGCACATAGAACGTAGTTTTCTACGTATTAGCTCCATTTTACTTTGTGTTTTTCTTTGTTCTTTAGTGTATCACAACCCTGTTCCAGTATCTGGGTGAGGGGTAGCGTGGAGGTCCGCGTGGCAAATCTACGGCGCTGCAAAAATGTATAAACTTCCGCGGGTATAGCAACGCGAGCTGTTGATTACTTAGAAACAATATATATTGAACGAATAACTTGCCTTAATTATCTCCTGGCATCTTATACAAGAACTGCTCAATTGTTGTGAAATAAGTAAATAAGAAATTTATTCCCAACTGAAGCATGCGTACGTAATTTCTTGAACTTGAAATAAATTGTTAGGTATTTGGAGTATTTCTACAAATTTCAATTCTGGAAATAACTACAGCGTATTTGATAGCATTGCACTCTGGCGACTAAATCGAGAACTCGGTGCTGACGATTTATTGATTTTACAACATGTAGACGGCGTTGTTGCCATCTAGCGGCGCCACACACAACACAAGAAGAAAGTGGGTGCACACAGATAAACAAAAAGGACAAATTACGATAAATTTTTGTCAGAAAGTCAATGACGGCCGAGAATTTCATTACAGAATGAATATCTTCTAGAAACTATCGTTGTAGATTGTTGAATGACTAGCAACTTCTTTGAATATTTTGGGTATATAATACAAAAAAAGTTCAGCTAGGTAAACCATATTCTTGAAATACATTCTACTGTGGTAAATGTGAAGCATAACCACATGGTACTATTTTACAGTTTATGGAAATAATGTATATTAGTAGTATATAATAATTTACGTCAACAGTATCTGTCACTAATTAATATTGTATGACATTGATTTCAACTGTTCAGAGACGTGTATAGTATACAGAATATGAAGATCTTTGTTGACCGCTGTTAAAAAAGAGATATCACATTGTTTTTCTAATATTTATTTAATCGAGTGTTGATGTATATTGAATAGATTCATATTAAATAAATCGTTCAATTGGAACCGTGAAAACGCATAATTAAATGGTAAATGCGCTCGAGTTTTAATCTAATTTAAGTTTTAGTTGCACGTGTATATCTATATCTATAAAGGAATAACTACTTAAGTTTTAGTTGCACTTTAAGTTTTAGTTGCACGTGTATATCTATATCTATAAAGTAATAACTACTCGATGGGCTTGGATGAATTAAAGTCAATATCGACCTGATTCGTTTATTTCTTCGAAAACTGAGGATGAGCGCTAACACACGAATTGGAGGATTTGGCGCAGGTGATTACATCTAGTCTGAGGCGTCGCTTGAAAACATGTTCGTAATAGCGCGTTCTAATTTCTTATTCACCATTTTCAATATATAATGACCCAATTATAACACTGGGATATTTTGAGCCTATACTCCTAACCAAAATTTTTCTAAAAGACCATAGTCGGTATGGAACACTAAAACCGGTTTATTGATATGCCTATATTTTAGAGTACTCATTTTCCTGAAGGTTTTCTAGTCTTATTTGGTATTATTACTGGCGACAGTCACGATTTTAATCGACGTTTCCATTTAATATATTGTGATAACCTTTAATAGCTCTCAATTTAATTCTTCAAATTTTACTTTAACAACTCTTTGAAAGGAAACTTTAATCTATGGACAGTTTTAGTAAAATCAATGATTACTCACAAATTCGTTAATTTGAAATTGATTACAAATTCATTTAAATAAATATCTGCCACGGTTTATTTATGAGACACTTAATATCTGTAGGGCATCAAAACAGATATAGGTACTTGCAATGAATAGTAAATTTATAGAAATGAATTTAGAAGTTTTGATAAAATACTAATAATTACAAAATGGAATCTGACGGTATGAAAATTATGTTTCAAATAATATTTTATCACTATAATTATTTTTACATACTAAATGTGGGAACAGTCCTCGTACCACACCAATTCATTCACTCCATAAAATTTAAATATTTTCCTTTTAACTAAACCTCAAAATTTATTAAATTACTTTTGCTTTTAAAATGGCCACAATGTACATTACGTTTTACACACAATTTATACACCACACTTCAGTCAACATACACAATTCAATCTCTCGCACACCACAGACGATCAGTTTTCTGTGGATTATCAATGGCTATCTCTGAATTGTTTTTTTAAGTAATCTCGCCTTTACTTCGGAGATTCGAAGCAAACTTTTCCGTCAAACTACGTTAGAGCCTTTACTAATCAAGCTGACCTCCACCAACAGAACCTTGTTAATTGATCTTTACTTGCAGACTTCCACCAACAGAATCTACAAGTATTAGTAGATCAAGTCAATCGATCTTTACCTGATGTTCTTCACTAACAGAGCAATGTCGCACAAAGCGACCATATCCCTCTGACCCCTACATGCAGACTGTACATTTAGTCACCGTCGCCCTTAGTGTTCTCGCCGCCGACAACCCTCCAATCTCCACCATTCTTACGCTATGTCAACTGTTCAAATTTTCTTACAATAGCCTGTCTACAATATAATGCTACTAATACAATAATCCAATAATTTAAAAATTCATTTAATTATAGACATTGATGTCCATTAAAATATATCAATATTAGCAAATAGATAAGTAACTAACTAACTCCTTGGCTCGACAGGCCATGAAGGGCCTTGGCCTACTGAGACGGTTGCCAGACTGTCATCTTACATGACACATTCTGGATTTAGGAGTGACACCTGGTCAGAGTGTCGATTCTCCCACAGTTTTCTTGACCAGGACGACCACAAACATCCATGCCCATGCCGGGACCTCTGTGATGCGAGGCAATGACGCTGACCACTACACCACAGCAGGCCGGCAAATAGATAAGTATCAACAGATATTAAAATCAAAATATTCAAACGATTTTTATATTTATCTGACAAAAAACAACACAATAAATAAATAAAAAGGGTTTAATAATTAGAAATTAAGTTAATACAGTTAAGGGACCCATACAGACTTGAGCTTGGTTATGTTTTCGATTAAGTTTGAGTGTGTCAAGCAGACTGTCAAAACCAGTCTCCTTCGGCTTCTCATTGTAATGTATTCTCTGTGTTAATAGATACCGAGATGGCAGCGATACCCAACAAAGTAGCTTGAAAACCACGATAGAAAGCTATAAAAGTCTACCACAACTGTGGAAAGTAAATAATAAAGATCAAGAAAGAAGGGCAGGGAAGAATTATTGAGTCATTTCCACGAAGTAGAGGAGGGTGCCACGACTGATTCAATGAAAGAGACGAATGACTAATATGCGAATATGATAACGATGTCAGTAAAATAAGAAACCTACTTGGGGAAAATTCCAAAGCTATGTATAATGCGCCTTGTAATTACCGTTTAAAAATATAGTGCTCATTATTTTTTGAACCGTTAAAAGGTTTAGATAAATTACGGAAAAGAGAAAATGCATCGTGGCCTATATACAATAAGAGAATACAGGGACCACTAGAACAGAATATACATATTTTTTTATTATTGGTTGATTTACAGTCGCATCAACTTCTCAGGTCTTTCGCGACTCATTATCGCTACTTATATTTGACTTGTCGGGGGACTAATTAACGAGAGTTTCTCTCACGCACACAAACATCCATGCCCTCCCCGAGATTCGAACCCGGGATCTCTGTGATACGAGGCAACGACTCTGACCCCTACATCACTGGAGGTAACAGAACATAATTATACCACTACGTTTTGTCCCTAATTTAGTACCCTATCAGAACAGTTGTTGGAAGAAAGACAAAAGTGAATCTGTGTATAAGAATATCAAACTTCACTGAATAAATTTAAATAAAATTAATCATAATGTAGGGACAAACGTAGTGTTATTATATTCTTCTAATGTTAGTAATAGAAATATCAATTATTGAATCTTTTCTGACTGTTTTGACATTATATTTATGTAAACTTACATAGAATTTTGTAGTGCAAATAAACTTAATAGGTCTAAATAAAATGAATATTTCTTGTGCCATGATTAGTCGCATACAGAAAATAAAAGAGTTAACAAGGTTCATGTAACGTAAAGCAATGTGATTCCAATTCCTGCTTCGAATAAAACGAATAAATATTACCAAATGCAATAACGGAATAATGAGGACTAGAAAACTGTTACATCAGTGTTACGATTTAAACCGAGTGTGAACTTTAGAAATCACAGTACTGTTGTTGAATATAAACTCGTAATGTACGAGTCAGATATCCATCGTAAAACAATACCATAATCTTATTTCATACAGGGTAAAAATGTTGGCTATAGTTTTAAATCACTACTACGAATGAAAACACTCGCAGAGCAAAAACGCGTTTAAAGGAAACGCAGGTATTAACTATATTGATTACTCCATACCGAATTTTTTGCTCTGCTCGTCTGATGTAAGCCCCTAGGATGCCCTTTTCAGGGGACGTAAGATTCGCAAACTGCGCCTTTTCCCGCAGGGCTCGCACAAGCCTCGTTTTTGTGTTGGCTGTCGATGACAGTATCATGGAGTGTCATATCCTTTTTATCGCCCCGAGCTCAGAAATGATTAATCGCAGCTCGGTAATGGAGATACGGCGTCAGTTACTACGTCGTTTCTTTACGGGACAAAATCGCATTTAAATTTCTAGGAGCATAAACATTAATAATAACAATGACTAAACTTTAAAACATTAAAGGGCAAATATGTATTACATCACTTGGACAGTATCATATCCAGAAATAGATTGGTTAAACAAGATACATGAAATATCATTAGATTCATCTTTTTTTTTAAAAAAAAAAATATAGAACATTTATAATATTGAGACGATTTACAATTTAAGAGATTCAAACTTTATTATTGTAAAAATAGTTTGGTAGGAAACGAATTTAATAAACGATTATTTAGTAGGCATGTAAGTATTCTTTCATTTAGTATCTATAAAATGTGGAGATACTGGTCTGATATCAATTTTCTGACATAATTTCAAAACCTAGACTATATTGTAACGCGTGTATTTTGGTTTAGTTTTGCTTTGTCTCGGAAGTGTTGTTTGCTGTGGTTTGGAGAATTCGAAATCGTGTACGTGCGTGGGGGTGGAGGAGATAAATATTTCCATCGAAGTAATTTTCGTGTCCTGTCTCGATTGTTGGCCTCAACATGACAGAATAGTTGGCCATTGTTGACTAAGGAACTGCAGCTGCGTGCTATAACTCTTGCAACAATGGAAGAATCAGTGAAACTGACATTTCGACGAAGTTTTTAATAATGAAAAAAAGTTAAAGAATGAGAGGCTATAATGGAGGGAACGGAGATAAGCTTTTGAAACTGGACAGTTGTTCTGCGCTCACCGCAGCTGGTAGTTGTGATTATGAGAGGCTCCGTATTGCATTATGTTTTAAGTGTCACCGATCTACAAATCTCATGAGTTCTGCTGTAAACGTTTCCAAGTCGTTGTCTCTGATATAGTCCGAGGCAGAATCGTCGTGAGAAAGGGCCACAATTTGTTAGTGTTGAGTACATCGAAGCCACAAAATGTAGTACGACGGCTTGCCAGCAATCAATCCGGGAGGCCGACGCCTTACCCAGTCGTCAACCCCTGAGTCGACGCCTTGCAGTAATCCTCACTAAAGTCATCCCTGCACTTAACCCGTTCTTCCGGCTGTGAGATACGAAGACGTCGGTACGAGAGCTACAGCAAGCAACACAACACAGAATAGCAGTACGTATTTGGTACGGGCAGCAGATCTCTTCTATGTAAAAACCACAGGTTCCTGAGATAAGAGTTTTTCATGCTTAACTGTAATAAACTTATATAAAATTTCTTTAATGGTCAATACTTTTTTTGATTTAACGTAAAAACCCAGCCCACAAAAATAATTCTTTACAATATCAAAGCAATTCAAGACATTCTGTTGCAACTGACGAATAGAAGAACAATTCGTCCCGGATACTAAAATAAAATATTACTCCTCTAAATGGGTGAAGAACATACCCATTCCTATTGTCAAGGCATTGTGGAAGAATTAGCTACAGTCTTATTAAGAGTCTGCTACTGAAATTAACGCCACACCAACAAAAAAAAATTGAAAGCCGAATTTATAATGTACCTGTCGGATTTACGCGACGCGTCTTAGAGTAGGGGACGAACACTCAAAAATATCTTTAAAATATTGTTGAGTAATCAGTATCAAACGTGCGATTTACAAAATATTTGTAATATTTCACTTAATTTCTATTATCTTTTAATGTTAGGTAAGGTAATAAATATTTAACGTATCTGCCTCGATACTTATTTTGAAACGGAAGGAGGCGGTAACAAATTTCCGCACTTTAATTCACTAATGCAGTCTTCCAATTAATCTCCTCTACACGAGATAATTTGTGAAAGTTGAAGATTTATGGCGCGTAGTAAGAGGTCCTCTTGTGCATTACGTTCAATGAAACAATTAAAGCAAACTGTCGAAGTTTCAGCCGTGTACAAAGTATATACTCCGGGTTATAACAAGTCCATTAATGTGTCTATTTACTAAAATCAAGTATTATTATCAGAAAACAGTATATTGATCATGGCCTGTGTCTGTATTATCATAAACGGATTTTATTGGATTTAATAACATTTACCATGTAAACGATAACCATCAATAACAATTTCGATAACTTATTATGATGTTTTAAATTAATTTTACAAAAAATAGTTTTAGAATTTATATCACTCTTCTCGAGCGTAGACGTATATCAGAACTTTATCAGTTTCGAACGTGAAATGAACAGTTATAGTCAGTATAATTTAATTTTAATTAATTTCAAATTAATTATTTTCTTAACGTTCTTAAATTTATGAAATATATTGAAAAATAAAACCGAAAATTTACAGCATAAAGTTTTTTTTAGAATTATGTTCTATAGAATAAATTTGCTAGTCCCATTTACAAATTTTAAAGAAATTGGATCTAAAGAATTAAAATTTATCTTTAGTTAGTTGAATAACTTAATTTTAGAGTTCCTTCTAAAAACTAACGATAAATAAATATATCGTATGTTTGTGCTTAAAAATTATAGAGCTAATTAAACAATCCAGTAATGAGAATGTCAGATTTGATAATGCATTAGAGATTGATTTAAAATTATGAGTAATATTGAAGTTGATTAAACATAAGATTTTATTTTTGACAATTATGTAACAATATTGGATTAAGTATTTTAGATGTAATTTTGTTTAGAATTTAATAACTTTTGTATTTTATTACAGTAATTAATGACGAAAGTCAGTAACAAATAAATAAACATTGTTAATATCATCAGTTTTGTTTTACTTGGATGACAGTGATAACAACGGCTAATAATGACAGTCTACGACTAAATTATTACGTAGTGTGAAACATATATTTTTATTGGAAATTTTTTGGATGCTACAATATTACAGAAATGAACCGATTGGTGAATTCCTCAGAATCTTGGAAATTCATCCGCTGATGGATGGTAGAACGAGAAAGGTCACGCTTGTTGGTGGCCGTCGCCGTCATCGTTGGAACACTGGATATACAAGTAAAACATTTTTAATAGGGCAATTTATGTGTGTAAATCAGGAAGTTGCAATAAAAAATCGCAGTCTTAGGTTGAAAACTGGGGCAGTTACTACTGCGCGAGGCGAGCGGACTGGAGCTATCTACGTCAATTCGCACGGGACCAAATTGTTCCATCCTGTACGCCGAGACGCGGACCAACAACGCGGGGGCCTCCACGGGAGTTCTTCTCCGTTGCTGTCCTTGGGAGTAGAAAACTCTACCAATATTCACGGTTTCCCCAGGAGAGTTAAAACACTTAATTGTGATTACCTACTAATCCATTTTTTTAAGGGCAACAGGCTACATGAGGGTAATCCACATGGTGGCAACTCCCCTTTAATAGCATACGAAGGGATTTGAAAGGGGGAAAGCGGAAGGGTAGAGGAAGGTAGCCAAGGGTTAACTAGAGCCCCCGGGCTATGGTTTAAGGATCCTACCCGGCAATTCACCTAAAAGTGATGCAGGGAAAACCGTAGAAAAACCTGCATCAGGTAGGTCGGGCATTTGGTACTTGTCTCACGCACTTCCGATAGCGGGATAGCGGGAGAAAAAATTGCTGTAGGGTCGCAGAATTCCCTTCTCAGTACCTTGACCAGTTTAGGAGGCAGCAGGCCGAATGTTCCAATCAAGACCGTTGATAGAGACTGATATATGCTTATGAAACTGCGAGTAACTGACATTTCTTATCTGAAAACAGTACATATTTCCGTGAATCAATGCTTTCAGTATATTTTTTACACTACCAAATTGCGGTAACAAAGAATCGTGTTAAAATTAGTTCCGGCCTACCCCAATTACAATTACAGGGCAGTGGGCTCCTGAGCATCTTATGTTGATACGACTTTCTATTGTAGCGCGATAGTTTTATTATTAGTTTATGTATATATATATATATATATATATATATATATATATATAAAGATTTTATTTTAATGTAATTAGATATTAGCAAGGGTTGAGAGCTTGGGAAATTGGAATTTGACCAGGCGCCACCGTGACGGAGAGATAATCCCTAAGGTCTGGTCTTTGGCACGTATAATGTTGACCCTCGGAAGTTACCTGGACTGTCGCACCGTGGGAAACGTCTCTCCAAAAATCCCAGTAATTGAATTAACACGTGACTGCCTGAACCAATCACATTTCTTGGTTCAGGAAAGATCGATCGAAAATTGGTCGAGAACATCGATATTTCACATCCAGCGAAGGGGCTGTAAAGCAAGTGTAGAGAGACTCCTCGACGAACCGTCGCCAGGGACGGACGTACAGCCCCAAACTTGCAGTTTTCCAGAGGACTCGGAGAGATCGAGGGTGCCACATGATCGCGGCCAGAGATCAACGCGAGGTAACTGCGAAGTGTCTCAATCATTGATGCGCCTGGGGGAATTACCGTAAACCATGGTTTAACTTGGGATTTAAGGGATCCGATTGTTTTTTCCCGGCTAGCTGAACACACATAATTTGTATTTATTTTATTTTATTTTTCTCATGTTCAGTTAAATGATTATTAAATTCTGTAAAATACCCCTTTACTTCATCATTTAATAAACCTACCACTACATTATATCTCGCGATCATTATTTAGGTGACACGTGCAAATATCACCTAATAGAAGAAAATAAACGGAATAATAAACAAAGCTGATATTTTTCACAAAAAACAATGGGATTCAGAAATATCACAAATAGTAGAAAATGAAAACAATCCAAAACGAAAATCCCTTTTACAAAGATGGAATGCCATCTGCGGAGCGACATAAATAAGAACGTCGAGCAACCTGTTCCAGTGCCGTTAACTGGGAAAGAAGCGATATATACAACTGGGACGCTCGTTTGTTTTTATAGGTAATATGCAAAAGGTCTTCCAATTAAACTATCTTATTTTTCAATGCGCCGTCCAATATAGAAATGTGTAGTCCAATGACAAAAATTAAGTTAAATTTTGAAAAATAAGTATGTGTAGCAAAAAAAGACTACAAATTTAATCTCAATTCTGTCATTCGATGCAGACTTTGGCTCGCACAAAACATACACTATGCAGTCAATTTTACTTTCTAATGGTCATTATTCTATATATTTTTTTACAATTGTAATGTAATGCATGCTCATGTTTCCTTCCATACATCTTTTACTAATGGCAAGAGTTGAAAGATTAGTTCATTCTTGAAGATAATATGTACAATTGTTTCGTCTTATTATACTTGTTTGTTGATTTACACTTGTATAAGAGCAAACCACAAGCATATATTACAGAAGAATGTTGGAACGTAAAACTAAAACGAAACACTTAATGCACGTGTAAAAATGTCATGAAACGCTGTATAATGGTCTTTGAAAGAAACAAGGATGTACCAGGTCTGAAAAAAGTGTTGAGTCGCATTAAATGTATGCGACTAATGACTGAAACAATACAGCAAGTAAGAATTATTAACACCAGGACTATTCACCACGCACCATTCACACAAAGCTAAGCTGAGCACGTGCAGATTTCACACGAAGCAGAAAATTTTCATTGTCACCAACAACACAAAAGGAAAAATGCACTGAATTTAATTAATTTTAAAAAAATCAAAGCCGGTAGTAGTGAATTCCAAAAATCAAATAAATCGGAACTGCCAATTCTTTTACATTTTAACCGATTCAAAACTACAGGGACAGATTCTGGGAAAAAAATCTCTATAAAATGGAACCCGCTATCTTTTACGAACGTAAGTGATAAAACACACAGCAGTTAAAAGATAAGACACAGAAATACTAGGACTTGTTAAAGAAAAGTAAAATAAATACCTGAATGAATGAAATTAAAATAAAACGACGTAGAATACGTAGCGTTGCATTAAAACTATAAGTAAGATGGTAGGAGAGTAGACATTAGTCATAATGAGAAAGAACTGAACGGTAAATCTAGGAGCATTAGAAGCTAATATTTATAATTATCTGATATTCAATTTACAATTAATAAAAATCACAAAAATTAATAAATAAATTGATATAATAATAATTTCACGACGTTTCGTCCTTACTTTAGGACATGATCAGGTATACAGCGGTGCAATTTAGGATTTGTAGTATTACAGATCCAAGATCTCAGATTAAGAAAATCGGTATATTTCAAGATTGTTGAGTGAAATGCTGCATAGTGTATTAAATAATACAGTACCAATTAAATAAAATATATGAAAGATTTTACGGTAGAGAAATAATGTTACATTATCTTACACGTTATCATTCAATTTCAATAAGTACCAAGTCAATGGTAAAACAACATCTCTATTCTGTAACTACAGGCATTTTGCTATAAATTTATTTGTATAATATAAATTTTTCGGAGATATTAATTGAAGAACTTTTAACTTAAATCATTTTTATACAGTTTTAAACAACAGATTTTGTCAACACGTGTTTCAAAGCACTTTCTTTAAATTTTAGATTTACTCCAATGTTAACCTGACGTAGGCCTAACTTAATTACATAACAATATAATTACATTTTTAACAATTTCATGAGTAATATTTTCTCACATACAGCTAGTTTATTTATTATAAAACATGAAACGACGTGAGACATCATGGGATGAACAACTAATTTATTAGCAAGCAAGGATTTACTTTATATGACGAAATTTCATCAGTAAAGTAATGTACACAATTAAAATGCATATTATACACCTACAGAGTATTTAAGGCACTCGAATATAAAACGATTCGGCTGAACATAAAATAAGTTGTATAGAAAATATAGCGAATCTAGATTTCTGGGGTTTCAACACAGATTATTGATAAACATCTAACGAGAATGGCGAAACGTGTCTCACACAAACTGTGCTCCGGGCTGAAACCCGATAAATGTACACTCACCTCTAAACTTGTAAAAACATGTATGACAGAAAAATATTAAAAGGCTCATATCCAGAATCTTCGCAAAAATGACGTCAGTAGAATTTTAAAATTTATTTTTCACTAACTCGGAAATGAGAAAAATTATTGCTATATTTCGGATGGGTTTTCTATAATATAATTGAGCAACAATCCCTCTTGACTACTCTTTAATTTCTCTTGATGTCGTTTCATTATTCAACTCTATTCCCAATGATTTACTCATTAACAGTTTCAAAAACAAATTGCCCATTTTCAGTCAATATACTAAAAATTACTTCATGAAATTTTATGCATTATATATATAATCCTCAATTCCACTTATTTCAAGTTTAATCAGATTCACTAGCATCAAATCAGAGGTTCTGATTTTTATTTTAGGGTAACAGGCTTCATGAGGGTATACATGGTGGAAACTCCCCTTCAATAGCATAGGAAGGGATTTGAAAGGGGGGATGCGGAAGGGTAGAGGAAGGTAGCCAAGGGTTTACTAGGGCCCCCGGGCTATGGTTTAAGGATCCTACACGGTAATTTCCCTAAAAGTTATGCAGGGAAAACCCTAGAAAAACCTTCATCAGGTAGGTCGGGCATTTGGTACTTGTCCCACGCCATTCCTATGGCGGGAGAGGGGTTAGCTGTGGTGTCGCAGCTTTCCCTCGTCGCCGTGCCTTGACCGGTTTAGGAGGCAGCTGGCCGACTATTCCAACAGGAATAGCGGACAACTTTTACCGTATGCCCAAGGTCTGCGACCCCAGAACATACACCTCTCAAAGCAGGCTTAGTTCAAAAAACCAGAGAGATGTGAAGGCAACCCCAAAGGTAGCCACCGCCAGAGTTCTCTGGGAAGGTTCACCTGCGAGAGAATCCTCTTGCAGGCTTCCTTCCATAGGTTTTGCCATGAGAAGCCCCCGTACCCTTTTTTTTCTGAGATAGACATGAGATATTTAGAAGATTCTTGTCTTTCTCTACTTCCTCTCAAATCTCTTTGCTACATCAGATATGAAGATGACATTTTTTGTATTGTCAACAACTCTCATCAACATTATAGTCAATAATTTCAATAATTATCATCCCAACTTAAATTCATCCAATGAACTTGAATTTCTCTTAATTTCCTTTATTTCACTGTACCCATTCACAATACTTCCTTTCTTACCAATTGGCTTAGGAAACCTACATACTCTGGATGTTTTCTCTATTATCTTTCTGATCATCCTCAAAACCAAAAGAGATCCATGGTATGCAATCTTGTATACAGAGCTATATTACTTTCTCACTCCAAGCTCCATTAACACAACTTAAATATTGTACGAAACATTTTAATCTCCAATGAGTGTCCTTTAAATTTTATTATGAAACACTTAAACAGAAGATTGACCAAAGTGCAACATCCTACTGTCAAGATTTCACAAACACCTCAATTCAAATTTTTTCTCGTACAAATTTCTACATCACAAATTTATCCAAATATTCAAAGAATATCAAATATCATTTACAGATCCGCTAATACCCTTTCCCACTTGATTAATAACCACAAGGACCCACTTGACACCT
Source organism: Zhengitettix transpicula (assembly GCA_037074705.1). Taxonomy (NCBI): domain Eukaryota; kingdom Metazoa; phylum Arthropoda; class Insecta; order Orthoptera; family Tetrigidae; genus Zhengitettix; species Zhengitettix transpicula. Next base: position 115,066,973 of record CM073592.1, on the reverse strand, counting down.
ACAGCAAACATTATGTTGTTTACAAAATCTCTTGCTGTAATTGTCATTCCTGCTACATAGGGCAAACAAAACGTTCCCTTTATACACGTGCCAAGGAACATATATCTAATATCAAACTGACCATTGATAAGCATATAATCAATTCTAAATATACATTTGATTGGAAAAATGCTAAGATCCCTTATTATTACGCTAAACCTTTACTGCTTCCCATTGTCGTTGCTCCCTTATTGTTACGCTAACACTTCGGCTCGTTGCGTTTTCGTCGCTTTTAAGTTTTGACAAGTGCAGCTATGTCACCATAGTCTCTTCTTCGCACGTGACGAAAGGGACAAGGATCCCAGAAACGTTGTGTGGTTTTTATATTCTCACTTTTTTTGTCTGAATTGACTATGTTTCTTATTATTTATAGTTGAGAGAAAACATGAAAAAAAATATGGTAAGGAGGAAAGAAATGATCAGGTTTTAAAATGTATTGAAATTGACGATTATTGCTGTAGTATGAGAATGATATTTTTCAGAGTTAATATTGACCAACCGAAGCCTACAATAATTAAACTGTAGTATCTGCATTGCGTAATTCGTCAAAGGTAATTTATACATGGTGCAGTTATTAGCACAATTTAAAAGCCGTTGACAGTCAAATGATTGGTTGTTAAGGGCCTGCAATATTTCTTGTTCAGTGCTGCTGTCTTTTGCAACTGAAAGCGTAATATATAAGTTCCTGCGCTTGCTGCAAGGGAGAGATTTATAGTTCACTATAGGAAGATCCCAGTGCCAAGATCTCATCTAAAGAGAAATTAGTGGCTTTGTAATGCTGCCAACAGAGTTAAAAGGAAATGCAACTATATGTCAAATGTTGTCTAATTTATTCTTGATTTGATCCCTCAGCAATTATATTCTTTATATTTCGTTTCTGTATGAGGAATATTTGAGTTTATAAATGTCATCTAAAAATCTTAAATGATTTTTATAACCTTTGTTTTTAATTTTCAAACTTTTGTGACCCCATAATTTTCTTTAGCACCCTTTCTCCACATTTTAAGCTTATTAGTAAAATTATATTCTTCTGAATACCATGAAAATATTGAATTTCGTCAAATGACCATTATAACCATTATGAAATCAAAGAACTAAGGCTTTCCCGGTGTATTTGTTGAAGAAAAAGTTCTCGGGTTTCCACCTGGGTAACAATGCGATTGAAACGCGACGTTTTGACGGACAAATGCACTGCCGTCATCTTCTAGGCGAATTATGAAATCAATTAACGTCGTAGTAATGTATCTCATTACTGTGGAAACATCGATGTAACCAAACGGCTTCTGTTAATTTCATATTCAGTAGCCAATAATCAAACTAAATTAAGGGATTAAAATTAGTACCTCTCAAAGTTTATGGAAACCTTTTCGTTTTCGCCAGGTGTAAAAAAATGGTAAAACCTTTAAGAAAGACCTGTAGTACAAATTGGGTGACATACTAAAAAGCAAAGAAGATAGTTTAGCAATAAGATTTCATAATTATTAAAATAAAACATTATATCGTAATTCATAATTTAATGTAATAATTGCTGGCCAATTATGTAACAAAGTCATTAAATGAGTTGATTAACTGTGTTTGTGTGTGTCTGTATGTTCCGCATTCAAATATACCCGCGTGCAGAAAAATTCAACAAAATTTTGTATACATGGCCTTTTGTAACCATAAACAAACACTGTGTGGGGTAAGAAACAACTGCCATCCCTAGGGGCGGGAGTGGACGGGGTTAGAAAATTTCAATATTTAATTAACCATACGTTTCATTCCGAATTTTGTGTTACAATATTATTAATTAATTTATAACGTCTCATTCCGAATTTTGTGTTACAATATTATTAATTAATTTATAACTTCCAGATACGTCTAAATTATATAAAAAATATATTATTTTCTTTTTAGGGCAACAGACTACATGAGGGTAATCCACATAGTGGCAACTCCCCTTTACTAGCATAGGAAGGGATTTGAAACGGATGATGCGGAAGGGTAGGGGAAGGTAGCCAATGGTTAACTAGGGCGCCCGAGCTATAGTTTAAGGATCCTACCCGGCATTCGCCTAAAAGTAATGCAGGAAAAACCCTAGGAAAACCTGCATCAGGTATCTCGGGCATTGGGTACTTGTCCCACGCCCTTCCGATTGCGGGAGAGGAGTTTGATAACATAAAGAATAAATATCCAAACGAAATTGCAAAAATTTAACAGTGAGCAGAATAACACCGATTACAAATTTTGTAAGTCCTGTATGGGTCCCAAATGTCAGAATGAAAGGTTGTGTACTTTGCTAAATATTAAATGAAACTATTAATCAATTCATTCAACCATTTTCCTGATAACTGGATATAAATCATTTTATTGATTATAGATTTAATATAAAGCATATTAATTCTAGAATTCTTGAATACCTGCTATCAACTTGTAAAAGATTAGCATTGTGCCAATAAAATGAATGTTTGGAATTTATATGTTTGTAGATGGCAGATTCCTTATAAATGTGAAGTTTGATATTCGACATATGTTCTTTGATTCGAGTATTTCTTGACACTTTACTCTGCCCAAGGTAGCAGGAATTACAATCGGAACAAAGAGATTTTGTACACTACACAACGTTTGCTATTGGTTTCAACTTGTTTTAGAAAAGTGTACCAGTAGATCCGTAAATGGTGGATATTTGATATTTTTTAAAGATTTGGACGATCTTGTCAGGCGAAAATTTTCAATAAACGGGGAAAATTGAGAAGTATCAGCAGCGTATATTTCCATGAGATGCTAGTTATTGCTTGTATGTAATTCACATTTGCGTTCAGTATCACTGTAAGTTTATTTTAGGTATGATATGTTCCATTTCCCTGGTGCAGTGTTGGTTGGCGGCGATAAGGTTCTGGAACCGGCGGGCAGATAGCAGCATCGAATGTATTTCGTATAAATAACTCGCACAATGTTCGTGGGTCTATATCCTACAATAACGTATTTCATTTGAGACTGTACATTAAAGCTGAACTTAATTTTTAAAGTGAACTAATAAAATAACTTATTAGAAACTTAACATTACAGTTTTTAAGTTTGAAGAGTTATAATTTTATATTTTGCTGCATTAATGTCGGAACATAATATTCATTGAAAGAATCATTCTGTTTCTCGTCTACGTGATAATAATATTCAATTACTGATATAAATGGAATAGAGAATGTGAATCTCAAGTGAGATCATTTTTGTACAAAAGTACAAATCAGAGACCTCGCCACTTGTAAAGAAAGTTATACTTGACAAGTAGCGTTCTTGTGTTTTATAATCAAACACTTCTTACAGGAACACTTTTTAATTTCAAACATTTTAATGAATGACGTATTTACATATTGAGATATATCGCCTTTTGCTCGGAATAATGGATGTCGTGGCCATAGTTTCGATCCAAACCTGCAGCCTGTGAAGCTTAAAGACAATTTCGTCCAATTTTTTATAAAAATTTCAATTATACAACATTTTAATATTGAAATAAATAAATAAACTGTCCATGACTCAGAAAAATGGAATATTTTAAAAAATATTTCTTACATTAAAAAGGAATTAAGACAATAATACTATATTTTACTGACTATCGTCTTTTATTCGTGTATTCATGAGGTATATAATAATTATTAAAAAATGAATATATGTGACCTTAATAATTAATCAAGAACAAAAATATGTTCAATGGAGTGAAGTATTTTGAATAATCTCTTAAAAACATTTATTTTTCTTATGATTTACTACTTTTGTCATAATTTGTTATTTTCTTTCCTTAACGAATTAGGCGTATATTTCAGTTTATTGTCTCACTTCTCTGAAATTCTATATGAACATTTCAAATTAATGTACGGACACTAAGAGTAATAATAAGAGGAATCAAGAGGGAACATCTGAGTTACTTCAACTAAAGCGATTTAAAGAACTAAAATAAAGAAAAAATGGGACAGATAATCGTGTATTTCAGCTGGTTCTGTTATGGCCTGATTCATTAGTCGCATTATCACTTAACATTTTGTACATAAGTATCACCTTTAATATAAAGCTTATAAAAAGAGGTGTTGTGACACATGTACACTATAGAATTTAGTATACTAAATAAACAGATGACGTTTGAAATATTCGTTTTGTAGACAATGTTTATATTCCCTGCTTTTGTAACTTTAAGGTAGTTAAGCTTTAACGAGGAAGCACACTACTCAGTTCACCGCTCCCGTAATCATAATTCTGGTTGCGTAGAACACGAGGTAATGGAAAATCAGAGTCAGTCACGTCAGTGTTTCTCGGGATGGCGATATTTGGCACTCAAGCAAGCGCCTTTTGCACGGAATAATGGATGTGGTGGCCATAGTTTCGATCCAAACCTACAGCCTCGAAAGGTTAAAGACACAAGCGCTGCGTCCGTTAAACACGGATAATGCACTCCCCCAAACAACAAAATCCACGACATATTCGCGTCATTAAGTTCCTTAAAATACAATCATTTGTTTCATTCTCCTTTCCACATCCACGCTAGTAGAGGTAGTTAAAATAGTAACATTACACACGTCAACAGTAAACATGAGCGAACCTTATTCAATGAAACAAGCAATACATCTACCGTACAGAGAGAAATTCGACTGACTATTAATGATACATTGATGAATATTCATTTTCCTTTATGATAAAAAAATACACCATGACAGGAAAATATTAAATTTAAAACACAAAATAATGTAGCTATTTGCGAGTCTCCAAGTATACACTTTATGAAGTGTTAACAAATCCTCAAATTACGGACTGTTACTACAACTAAACGACCATTTAAGATTATTAAGCTGCACGAATGTGATCGCAGGTTAAATTAACACGACGGACATGTGTTCCTGTTTCAAATGAAATATATGGATTAAAAGACATTGCTGCATATTAAAAAACAAGAGTGTTTTATAATTATCGGAATATAATTAAACAAAATATGACGACTATTTCGTCGTGAAAAACACAAAAGACTACAATTATGAAGATTATATGAAAAATAAATAATTATGTGCAACATCGTAAAAAAATCACGATATATCTGAATATTTAAATACGCCATTAATTAAAAAGTTTTCCTGTAAGAAGTGTTTCATTATAAAACAAAAGAACGCTGCTTGCCAAATAACACTTTCTTTACACCTGGCGAGGGTCTTTGATTTGACTTCATTGTCTCTTCCTGGTTGAGAGTGTTCGAGCTGTTCGATATGAACATCAAATTCATTTTCGATTATATATACATTAGATGGGTGTACGGCGTTGCCCGGGTTGTCATATGTCCATAGCCCCGATTTAACTTAAATATCAGTTAGTTTTACGTTATTTTATGTTACTCCCCTCCGCTACAAAGCCGAAAGTGGTTGATATTATACACAAGAATATCTGGAGAAACGCTGCATATCTCATTGACCCCGAAAAAAAAAATTTATTCGACGCAAATATCAGTCGTTAGACATTTTTAAAATATCCACCCTGTTCACCCCCGCCCCTGGAGATTAAACGGCAAGTTGATTGTCATAATTAAATTAAGCGACATCCAGAACACTGGATTAGACTCCATTCTCGGTTGTAATCGCGTTATTTTCTTGTACGCCCCTCCACCACTGTAAGGGTGGTCCTTTCCCATGAGATAAGGAGTTAAAATTCTACACAAATTTCATTATCAATATCATAAGAAACATTATCAATACACAACTGCATACAATTTTTTTTATTCGAAGATATATATTGTAATAAATACAATATAACTCCAAATGGCTGTGGCTAAATAAGAAGAACTATTAAGGGAAAACAATTAAACAAATTTATTAACAATTTTAAATACACAATAATATTTGGGATCTCAGGGTCTTAAACTGGGTTTGATAAATGGGTGAATTTATACAATCAAATTACATTTAGCTTTTATGGAAGTTAATGCGTCTGAAACATAGACGAACTTTGTTGTGGAAGAAAATAACACTACAGATTGAATTTAAATGTAATAATTAAATAATTAAAATTAAAGAACGATCTGACTTTTATCTTTTAAAAGTGGTTTACAATATGATTTTAAAGTTTTCTACTTACGGCCGCCCAGGTCTCATTTTAGGTTTTTCGTGCACAAGATTTGGGGATATCACTGATTCTAATCCTCACAGATTCTAAATGTCAACAAATTCTAATTGGCGTAGTTTTGTTAGTTGGTCTCACAAATTAGTAGATTCTCGATGCTTTTCTGCAACCTGGATTTGCAGATCTCGTAGCTTTAGTTGGAAATGTACTTCATTTGGGTTTGTCTATGGTTCTCCGGGTTGAATTTACGCTTGGCCACCGATTACGCCGTTAATTTCACTCTCTCCTTCCCTACTGACGATTGCTTTACTTTTTAGTACTTTAAAGCATGTTTGTGACTGGACCACATTCTATAAAACTTTTTCGACTGTTCTATTTGCCGTCTGCTGCCCAACTGCACAGCTTTCAAACTCTTCGCTGTCCGCTGCCCGACTGTATTACTTTTGTACAAAAACTTTGCTGGTCCTTATGCCTCGCCGTTCATTGCCTGACTGCCCTAACTTCGTCTCGTAGATTTTGAGCGCGTAAACTCTCTTAGCTGCTCAACAATACATTCTTTGCATTGCCGCCTTGTTGCGGCGTCCGCTTTATCTACTAATAATGAGTCCTCTACAATCCAACTTTCCAATTAGAACAATGTCTTAATTACTAATTACTACAATATATATATATATATATATATAGTGTACACATTGAGTGAACGATAGTTCTTATTTTGTAACTAATATTAGACGCCATAGGAGCAGGAGCGCTGGTGTGGAATGGTGACAAAAATAATGCGTTAAAGTTCAGTCACTATGAGCATAGGCTGTGAGCGACCGTATGAAGAAGGGATAAAAATATTGTCCAAAATTCTTATTATTAGAATAGAATAAATATTTGTCGGTTAAGCCACGTGCTCTTTCCTCAGCGGTATGATGCGGGGTGAGAAGTTGATTATTTTAAATGGTGTTGGTTCCAACGTTTCGTGGGTCACTAAGATGGTTTGAACATTCCTGATGTTATTAAAAGAGATTGAACTGTTGAAACAGTTTTTATCCCTCTGATGATATTCATTTCGACGTATCTTGTATTATGAATCACGAACAATACGCCACAAGGGTAGCTTTAAAATCTTTCGGAGTCCATTTAAGTTTGCCGTCTCTCCTCAGTGATAAACTTTGACTTTTGCTCAGGGGGTGGGTTCACCCTAGTATTAATTTATCCTTGCTCCTAGAGTTGAAACTGAAAATATTGTTAGAATCTGGAGCAAAATTACGCTGGCTTACGGGTAGAGTTAATTCAGTTTTTGTTATAATATTGGAATAAATAAATATCCGGAAAACGCCAGCAAACGCAGTTGTAAATTTCCGGGGGAGTCAAACTTAAAAATTATTTTGGAATATGGAATCGTAGGTAACTTGTAAATTTTAATGATCAAATTTTGAACTCAATAGACCAGCCTTGAACATTTAACTGTGTGTTACAAAAACTGAATTTCATTTTAATATAATACTGATGAGAATTGAGTCAAGTGTTCGTTTTTTAATCTCGAACCTTAGAAACTTGGAACTGAATATACTATATATAGCATATTTCTGTCATGGTATATATACATCTTAATAGCCTATATCTGAATCTGAAATAACTATGAATAGTCAAACTTACAATTATACTTTCTGTACGTGAAGTGAAACTAACGGGTCTGTTTATTGTACAAAACTAATAACTCACAATATATCAAAGATAATTTATTTTTCAGACCACTACACAAATAATATTGGTGACGTTTTAAATATGATAATTCTTGTCTAACCAACTATTCTCGTTTTTTCGTGATAATTTATTTACACCATCTACATTTTTTTTAGAATATTAAATATGGTTGTACTTGATTTCTGCGTTACAATACGGAAGATAAAAAGACAGTGACCTGGCAATTCTGTCCACTGCTGCTCACGAAACACTATTCTTAACAGCTTCTCAGCAACGAAGTTGAACTTACGAGAACGTAAATGGAATAATTGCTGTGGCGCGAGGAGGGAATTACAGGTAAATTGCACCTGGGACGTACTTCTGGGGAGGTTTGAGTGATTCTAGTCCTCACCTGCAACGGCTTATGTCGTAACAGGTCAGCAGTTATCGCAAAATTGTGTAATCTACTGAGAAAAACGGTACATTCTAAAATTATAATTCATTTTAAAAGGTAAATTAAAAGATAATACCCAGTCTAGTATTTTTTAATCGTTAATTAAAATTACTGATGCATTACTTTACTTTTTATTTGTATATAATAATCACAATAAAGTCACAAAATACAGTTTATCTCATGATTTATTTAAGAGTAACAAGAACTTTCGGATGCATTCGAAATTAATCTTCTCTTAGAGTGTAAGTCATAAATAATTATTAAATTTGTATAATTTTTCAAGTCGATTATCATTTTTTTCAGTATTTTCTTGTCCATATGTTAGATATGTAATCGCGAAAAATAGAAGAATGTTTAACTATATAAATATGTTGTTTTATAGTAAGCACATAATCAAATAATTCAGATGATTTCAGCGACATGAATTTTAAATATTGGCGTAAAATTTAAAATTGACAGCAATTTCATCTCGAGTACTTGCCACTTAGTTTTCCTTTTGTAAATGTTAATCATTTTTAATACTTTCCGTATGTAAATATTTTCACATTTATATATTACTAGCTGGGTTCTCGGCGTTTTCCGGGTATTTATTTATAGGAGCCCGGAAAATTATTTTGTTAACATTAATATATTGGTCAAGAAATTATTTAACCTACCTATGTAGGGGGAATCCTAATTTCGTCACAACCAAAAAAAATTTTCTTTCGATAAAAATATCGGCCGTTTAAGAATTTTGAAAATTTGCACCCCTGTCCACCCATATCCCTACGGGCATTTGTTTTATCTTCACAGTGTTTTTTTTTCTGGTTCCAAAGGAACACGCACAAAATTTCGTCAAATTTGCTCTAAGGGTGTAGGTTTGTATGCGGAACAAACATACACACAAACACACACAAAAAAGTCTATTTTATGTATTAGAGTTTGATATTTTTCGTATTTATTTGATGATTAGTAATTTTGTGATGCGATATTTTTAAATACAAAATAATATTTTTGTTTAAAAGAAAAAATGCTGAGTTACGTTATTTAGTTAAACTTGTTATTATGGAAATATTTAAAACTTATAGAGGATATAATTAATTATAAAATATAGAAACCGTATTCTTCTAGAAACTGGGCTTGTTTTTGAAAATTTGACTAGCCACTTAGTCCTATTTTCAGCTTCGTCTCTTACAATATTATTTTTTTCTTTACCCAAATCGTTGATATGTTGAACCGTCCTATTAATTTATTTATATGTATTTGCCTTAGTATATGTATTAGTCCACAATTAAGAGTTAAGTTGAAGCTAGACTACCATCGAAATTAATAGTTAATATAATATCAAAAAGGAATTCTAAATTGACTTTAACACACTTTTTCCATAGGAAATCTCACTGGGTGACATTTTATTTAGGTATAATTTATTTTATTATGATTTTAGTTATATTTACATAAGTATTATGCATGTATTATTAGTTTGCTATTAGTTCAGATTTTCAGTTAAGAATGTAATGCAATGGGCTCTGAAATATTCGTGTGGACTGAAGTTTTACGGAAAAGATGCAACGTACTTATAGACAGTCACTGCGGGCTTGCCTATGTCTTCCTTCACAATAGCCATCTTCTTCCGACTGATATATCCTTCTAATTTGCGAAGTTAAAGATAAGGAATTAACATATAAAAACTTATTGTGTGTATCAGATGAAGAATTATTAAATAAACACTAAATATATGAAGATAAACAAAAAATATTTTGTAATTTTTTTGAGTATTGAAAAGTTCTTCAAGCTCTACGTCACAATATTTAACTGTAAATGTTAATGAAATTAATATACTATATTTACAACTTCCTAAAACTGAATCAATAAAATACTGACGTAAATTTGCAAAATAATGTAAAATTTAAAATTATTATACCTAATAGTTACAAAAAGTATAAGAAAAAGTAGCCAATCTACAGAAAATTTGTTCTTACAGCTTTAAGAATTTTAAATTACCTGACGACAGCAACAATGATTTCAGAAGCGTTGTGCGATATTTTATCACTTTATTTATACTGTTAATTGATAACTTATTTATCTAAAGATGACAGAAACTTGTACATGTCAGAAGTTATTTATATAATGTCCAATTTTAGATAAATAAATAAAAATAACAGACAAAAATGAGTGCTAAATAAAATACAGAATGCAATCTTTATTGATTTCGTCAGGTGATTCAGTCTGCAAGAGCCGTAACAACGACACACCACACAAAGCAGGTGACGAACAGAGTCCCAAGTTCTGCCTTTCACATCAATTTCTATGCTATTAAAGGGGAGAGACCAAAACGTGGGTGAGCCTTACGTATCCTACCACTATCAATAAAGATAAGGAAAACGCATCCAGATCCTGTCGAGGCATGGAGTCGGGAATGCTGCATCATTACATTAAGTCACAATTATAGATAGAAGGACGTAGGACAAGTATCGAGAGCACAACATAACACATTTGCAAGTGTTTTCCCCGTTTCACTGGTGCGGGATAATATCCTTAAACTATAATTCAGTATGTCCTACTTGCCCTTGTCTCTACCTTACTCTCCCTGCTACACCAAGCCCATTGCTTAACTTTGTGATTTGTAAACTTCTGAATAAATACAAGAGAATATATCTTAAAGAATAAAAATGTGATTCTTAAAATATTGGATTTTATTTATAAATCGGATACAAAATCGTGCATTCATAAAATATTTTTAAACCAAAATATCATTAAAAATACTTAAATTCCTCAGTTACTTAGGTGAAAATTTTCAATTCCTCTGAAGTTTCACTTCTAATACGACCACGAGCATTTTAATTTTTTGTATCTAAAGAAATAAACACCCTATGTAATAATACAACACCTACCTCACACATATTGGGTATGAAATGCATAACAATATTATTTTATGCAATGTAATTACATGTTTCGAAGAATTCTATTTGCAGCCTTTTTATATTATATTCGATATATATACGTTCTCACTTGAGTGTTCAGCAGAAAATTTTGGATTATATCAGACAGTATTCCGTTTTTGAGAATTGAATTGAAATATTTTGGCCTATATGATAACTGTATTATATTTATTGTCTGTAGTTTGACTGTGTCTCATTTGACTTTCTGCGATTCTATCTAGGTGTAAGTAGTTAACTTATCTAAATGAAAACATAAAATTTATTAATAGAATCGTTACACTACTTCACACTACAATGTGTTTCAACTCAGAATCAGTCAAATTATATCAACTAAATTATCTATCCATTTTCCAGTATTGTCAACTGAATCTTTACGTAGTTATTTCTGCAACACGTTTCCATAATCTAAAAGTAAAACTTTGTCTTCAAAAATATCTCCATTTAATATTTAGTGAAGAGAACCAATAATAACTATTAACATCTCGTAAACAACAAAGGAAAGGAAATTTAAATAAGTTAATTATTGCCATTGGACAATTAAAGTGAAATAGTCAAGCATTTTGATGACTATAAACGAGACTTAATATAAATTAAATGTATTAAATTCACACTCGTAGATTAATCGATGTCGCAAGAATTATAATCTGAAAACGATTTAAATGATTCCACCATTTAAATATTTACAATTCATCGTACAGTAACATAGTACTGTGATTTAGTACCTACATATAAATACGTAAGTTAATTAAATAATATATTATTATGTAAACGTCTATTGATAAGTCAATATTAATATGATATAAGTTATTATATAATACTAATAGAATTATCTCAACAGGTTTGTAAGTGAGCATACATTAAAACAAAAGAAATGTTTGGCATAATAATTTTAAATTTTACATTATTTTCAGAATTTATGTATTTTATTGATTCAGTTTTAGGAAGTTGTAAGTATAATACACCTATTTTTCATAAATATTTACAGTTAAATATGGATGCGTAGAGCTTGGAGAAATTTTCAATTCTCAAAAAAATTGCAAAATATTTTTTGTTCCCTTATATACCTTATATGTGTATTACAAAAAAAAAGAAGTGAGCATAATGTGAGGGCAACGAACTCGGCTTGAAGAAACGGAAACCTCAAGGATAAAAGAAAATTGTCCTTTGCCAGAATAAGTAATTTGACGATTCTCGCAAAATTAAAGCTAACCACAGTAAAAAAAAATTAAAATAAATCTATTCTGATGTATAACAGAAACTTACAATTACTCGGCAACTATAGTTAACTAGTTATAAGATACGAATTCAATCTTATACATCCAAAGTAACAATCAATTTTTCGCTCGAGCAGGACGGTCACGGATTTTTTCCTCTATATTAGTTTATTAATAATTGCAGTTTGCAGCCAGAAGGCAGTTATCCAAGTCTAATTAAAGGAGTAGCTGAGGTAAGAGCCTAACAGATGATTGTTGACCATTGTTCCAAATTTATCAGTTAGACAAACCTTTTATTATTTCGATTCAAAATAAAGATAATGGAGAAAAATCTCGTTATCAATTGAATGCGGGATCAACTTAAGTTACGTTCCGAGGATTTATCTAACAGAATATTGTTTTCATTAAAATGTATACTGGATATAGCGTGGAATTAAACAAATCTTTTGTGATACATTATCATTCAAAACATGGGAAATTATAATCTCAATCCCGTATTTCGGGAAATTATAATAAATGAAATTTCTCACTAATATTATGACGTAAAAATTGGCTAAACGTTTCCTGGCTACCGGCACACCTAAACACCAATCTAAACCTTGAGTGGGAGTTGGCGATTCATTGATTTCAATCTTCCTCTTCCTAAATACAATCATACTGGGGTAAATTGTGTTATAATAAACTTTGAGAGGCCTGGTAAGTTAATTGAAAATCATTTATTAACATGCCAAAAAATATTAGTCTTAATTTTAGTTCCCATTGTCAGTTAAACATTAATGGGCTTTCGTCTCTTACGTCTCTCTCGTGAGAGTCAATAGTCGAATACTTACCCGGTGTAGTAACCTACAGAAAGAGTTCACGGCTACCAACAGCGACTAGACCGCGGCGTTTCGACGACAGCAAGCTCTTCCGTCATTTAGACGAAGAATACGACAGAGGTTGTGGTCGTTGAAACGTCGCTGTTTAACCGCTCTTGGAACTCGCGTGAAACCTCAGAACTCTTTCTGCGACATCTAAGAGTCTTTGGCGTTGATATAAACCTATTTTTATGTTTACCATTTTTCTTATCATTGAATGAAATACTAATTTTTTTCTTAAGTAAATAATGATAGGAATCTTATTTAAGAAAAATTGTCACCGTTCCCTGTAAAGACTGCTTCCTTGTAAACTTCAGTTTGTCGAACATTAGTTGTTAGTGAAATAATAGTACAATATTGAGCAACCCACCTAAATTCTCGTGGCCAAACCACCAGGCTATGAACAAAAGCGTTCTTTATTTTTAGAATAACAGGCTCTATGAGGGTAATACACGTGGTGTAAACTCCCCTTTAATAGAATAGGAAGGGATTTGAAAGGGGGGATGCGGAAGGGTAGAGAAAGGTAGCCAAGAGTTAACTAGGGTCACCGGGCTGTAGTTTAACGATACTACCCGGCATTTGCCTAAAAGTGATGCAGGACAAACCCTAGAAAACCTGCATCAGGTAGGACGGGCAGTAGGTACTTGCCCCACACGCAACCGATGGCGGGAGAGGGGTTACCTGTGGCGTCGCAGCATCTCTCTCTCTGTGTCTTGACCAATTTCGGAGGCAGCTGGCCGACTATTCCAATAGTAATAGCGGACAACTGATATCGTTCGCCCAAGGTCTGCGACCCCGGAACATACACCTCTCAAAACAGGCCGACGTGCCTCGGCTTGTGGGAACCTTAGTTCAAAAACGGATAGAGGAAAAGGCATCACCAAAGTAACCCCCTCCGTCTCTCTAAAATGTTCTGCCTGCGAGAGAACATTTTATTATTACTATTATTATTATTTAAAAAGGTGTAGAATAGGAAAAGGATCAAAAGGGGGGATGCGGAAAGGTAAAGTAAGGTAGCCAAGGGTTAACTAGGGCCCCCGGGTTAAGGTTTAAGGATCCTACCCGGCAATTAGCCTAAAAGTGATGCAGGGAAAACCCTAAAAAAACTGCATCAGGTAGGTCGGGCATACATTTAATTGGCGCCCGTGTTATGTGTTACCAGTGTCAAAAATTGAGAGAGATAACCGTGATATAGGTTTCTGCGGGTTTAACAAAACTACACGTCTTAGATCACCAATAAAATAGGTCCTGTTAATAGCGGAGAAATACTAATACTGTACATTCCTCAACATTAGTGGATAGTAAATTGTGTACTACATATTGAAAACGTTTATATGTTCATGTAATCTCTTCTTTATGACTAGATTATACTGATATATAGATACATGGTATAATTAAAATGTGCAACTGCTGTCTTTAAATAAATTGATCGTTAACAACAAAATTACTTTTTCTTGGTATCTATCTACGACAACAATTTTTATAGTCTCAAAAAGACTAAGATATTAAGCGACTTTGTGCATTGTTGTGCTTCACTGTTGGGGAACTTATTTTTCTGTGTTTCTCGGTAAGGAAACAGGCACACAACATCCATACCCTCGCCAGGATTCGAAACCCTGATCTCTGTGATGTGAGGCGCTGACGCTGACGTTTCCTAAAGTTGGCTGCTCCGATTGTGAAACCTTGAACTCACTAGTAATAACATCAAGAATTAGTTGTATCCTTTGTGAAGATGGATGAAATGTGGATGTAGATTGTCAGCCTACCAACTTACTGCTACAAGAGTATTTAGAACGCACCTCACCGTTGTGATACGAATCACGTGATACGAATTTCATTTTATGCATATGTTTTATTCACAAAGGATTGTTGTCTATTTAGTATCCAGTAGCATGCCTCTATTTCTTTCTATACCGCAAATATGAACCCACATCAAACGTAGAATTATTTGATATTCCATCTTATCCATCTACTTTAACTTAATATGACCCTGTATATAAATGTATTGTAACGCGTGTATTTTGGTTTAGTTTTTCTTTGTCTCGGAAGTGTTGTTTTCTGTGGTTTGGAGAATTCGGAATCGTGTATGTGCGTGGGGGTGGAGGAGATAAATATTTCCATCCAAAAAAAGTTTTCGTGCCCTGTCTCGATTGTTGGCCTGAACATGACAGAATAGTTGGCCATTGTTGACTACGGAACTGCAGCTGCGTGCTATAACTCTTGCAACAATGGAAGAATCAGTGAAACTGACATTTCGACGAAGTTTTCTAATAATGAAAAAAGTAAAAGAATGGGAGGCTATAATGGAGGGAACGGAGATAAGCTTTTGAAACTGGGGCAGTTGTTCTGCGCTCACCGCTGCTGGTGGATGTGATTATGAGAGGCTCCGTATTGCGTTACGTGTATACGTTTTAAGTGTCACCGATCTACAAATCTCATGAGTTCTGCTGTAAACGTTTCAAAGTTGTTGTCTCTGATATAGTCCGAGGCAGAATCGTCGTGAGAAAGGGTCACAATTTGTTAGTGTTGAGTTCATCGAAGCCACACAATTTAGTACGACGGCTTGCCAGCAATCAATCCGGGAGACCGACGCCTTAGCCAGTGGTCAACCCCTGAGTCGACGCCTTGCAGTGATCCTCACTAAAGTCATCACTGCACTTAACCCGTTCTTCCGGCTGTGAGATACGAAGACGTCGGTACGAGAGCTACAGCAGGCAACACAACACAGAATAGCAGTGCGCATTTGGTACGGGCAGCAGATCTCTTCTATGTAAAAACCACAAATGCCTGAGATGAGAGTTTTTCATGCTTAACTGTAATAAACTTATATAAAAATTTCTTTAATGGTCAATAATTTTTTATTTAACGTAATAAACCCAGCCCTCAAAAATAATTCTTTACAGTATCAGCTAAGCATTTTCTCTGTGACTTGTTCCTCCTCCTTCATGAAGACAAACAATTTCTCAATAGACGAGACTTATTTTTACAAAATAATTATCTACCTTCTGCTTTATACTAATTTTACTTCTATAATTAGATAAAGTAACCAAATACAGACAAAAGAAGTGATGAAATAAATGCAACAAAACGTTTCTAGCAACCTTTTTCCTTTCAGGTACTAAGAAAAACTAAAACCACAAGTTCCTAGACCGACACAACTGAACTGTGAACTTGTTTTGCTCTAGGCTCTTGTGGTTTTAGTTTTTCTTAGCACCTGAATAAAGGAACAAGGTTTCCAGAAACTTTGTGAGGTATTTATATCATCACTTCTTTAGTCTGTATTTGGCTAATATATCTTATTATTAATTTTCAAAACAGATGTGTATTTTTCAGTTTAGTAACATTTCTTTTTTTTCTATTTTACAACAGCTATTGAAATACCCCTTCAAGTAATTACCGATTGAATATTTAATGAGACAGTATTGATAGTTTTGTATTTTAATTTACTTAAAAAGAAAAAACCAATAATAAGGCTGAAAAATATTTTTGAGATATAGGGAAAATTAATTTAGAAATACGGGAAAAACCTTAAAATACCTTTTCACATAATGTGGAAAGGTGTTTAAGAACTGTTAAAAGCTGTGAAATAGAGGAAAAATACTGATAACTTGAATCCACCGCAGCAAACACAGTAAATCCCTCACAACTCCCACTTTGCTACTGTCCATTAAAATTGCCAATGTAAAAGTATTTTTCTCACAACTCCCACTTTGCTACTCTCCATTAAAATTGCCAATGTAAAAGTATTTTTATTGTTGGCCGGATGTTTGCTCACCATGACCCTATTTTCGCGGGGCTTGCGCATGAAGGTCCCTGGATCGCTTCCGGTGGTTTGTTTTGCACACGTGCCAATAATACAAGTGGCAGATTGGACGGCTCCTCAGTTCTTACCCACTTCCTATATAACACCGGTCGGTCAATCGGAATACGTGACAAACAAATATTGTTTGGGCAGTACTGACAACACTGGACGAATCGGACCAGAAAGATAGTCCGTCAAAACAACAGCCACAAATTCAAAGGATCTGGTCTTCCAACATTACATTAAATATCTGGAAACTAACTGTTCAATAAATGACTATAGTATCGACACTTCAAAGACTTTTGGACCAAAAGGCATTATCCAGACAAAACTTCGCAAGAAAATGTCCCTCCCCTTCATCATTAATGTAACCATTCCCTCATCAATCCGAGCGCACTCAACTAAGGTTTTTTTTGTCGAAGAAACACGTTATTTTATGCCCTTTTTCTGACGAAGACAATCAGATTTTCTTATTATTCAAAGCATCATCTTCCATGACGTTCTCCCTCTCTTACATTCCTTTAATGTCTTTTTAGTCTCCATGTTCTCGTTCGTGTTCGGAGGTACTGTCCAGAAAGTACCGTGACTAAATTATTTGAACTTCATTTAACATTCAAATTGAAAATGGGTTTACTTTTCAATTTCCTATTTAAAATTCTAGTATAAATTATATAATGGCTCGTAATTGTTAATCGCCGCGGTGACCCGCCTGGACAGGGGTCTAGTATAAAATCCTGACACACACTTGCCTGATGCACGTTTTCCCGACAGCAAAATCCCGATTTCCATTAGCCGACAGTACATTAACTATGATTGACGTTTTACCGACAGTGGGTGTGGCATTTTCAAAATACAAAATATACGATATCTGTCTTTAATGGCGCCAAATAAATAGTTTACGGGGTCGCTCAAATTCACGACGCCACTCTCCATGTCAAATTTTATACCCTAAAGGTCGAATGAAAGGGAGTGACACAAAATTGCGATAACTATCAAGATTGGTGTCAAATCCAGTGTTTTGGAAGTCACTGAGTTTATTTATGGCATCCCAAATCAAACATTTTGGACTTTAAAGATACCTTAAAATAATACACGGTAATTCCATACATATAAAATGTTCTACGCACCCACGTCCCATCCATTTTAAATATGTTAAAACTGTAATTACATCGAGACTAACAGTATTAACCTGAGCGAAGTCTAAAACCATTTATTCGAAGTTGAATAAGGTGGTATTCCATTTTTTAAGTACATCCCAAATTTACCACCCCACCCCCCTTCACTTCCCCACATGAAACTATGTTTGAGTTTGATTCCGGAACCTAAGATACAACTGTACATCCAATTTTTATGGCATGTTTATACTATATATAAGTTCACTTAATGTGGCAACAATGCAGTCTACGTTCATTTGTTGTTGTATTGTAACCTGACGTAAAACAATAAGCCGCCTGTATTTTGTTCCGATATTAACTGTTCTTATAATATATGATAATAAAAATCCTTCGTGTACAAAGATTTGTTGAAATTGATTCACGTGTTTGTTTTGAAGCGAAATTGTTTGACAAATACATGACTAATTTAGGTATTACTGATCTTATATTTATTCCTAATTATTTTCATAGGCCGCCAAAGTTTATTTTATTAAATTTAACCCTCCATAATTCTATAACTAAACTAAGCAAGTACCATAACACCGCTTTCGACAGCAAGATCGGGTGATATCAAATTATTATCATCACTTTCCACCCCCACACATAGGGGGTAAAATTTAACTTAACCCTGCTGGAATGCCATGACTATACTCAGGGACTTCCCAAACTCTGTATTCGACACCAGTCTTGGTAGTCATAAAAATTTTTGTCACCCCATTTTACCCCACCTCATACCTGTCCTCTGGTCTTTAGGGGATGAAATTCGACACTAAAAGCATCGAGAGTGACATTATGAATCTGACCGACCCCCGTAAACTATTTATTTGGCGCCAATATAAGCAGTTATCGCATATTTTGTATTTTGAAAATGCAACCCCCTTCTACCCACACCCATAGGGATGTTAGAGTTATCTTAATTCCGCGGGGGTTGTTCCTGGGCCTGAAGTGAAACGTCTACAGAGTTTGGTTGAAATCGTTCCACGCATTAATGAATAACTTAATTTAAAAATGATGTACAAGATTAATATTAAGCTTTATTTTGTAAAAACTCACCTATCGAGAAAATGAGTCTTTGGGAAAATGACCTATCGGGAAAGCGTCAATCGGGATAATGTACTGTTGGGCAAATGGCAATCGGGATTTTGTCCTGTCGGCAAACGTGCATCGTGTTTGTTGGGCAAACGTCCGGATCCCTCTGGACAGCCATTATATTCGATAATTCGAGTATTTTTAAATGTATGTCTTCGTATACTATTTTATGACATACTAAGTAAATTAAGATCTAATTTAGGCTTTTTTAAATTATATATCCGTTTATTTTAAGATCAAAAGGGCTTCGAATGAATATAACTTGAAAAAATACACGACATATATTTGAGCTGAAGGAAATATAATGAAGATGAATAGCGGAAAAATCAAGTCCGTAATGGTCAATAAATGTTATGGGGACATGTAAGTGGGTAAAGTAACTCAAGTAAACCATTCTAAATATCTAGAAGTAAGTTTGAGTTAAAATTTAGGGTGGACTGAACATGTAAAATAATCTATCTGAAAGCGTGGAAATACATTTCGTAATGGCAATCCTAAAGAAATGGGAGAGAAAAATCTAAATAATATGCTTAGAAATATATTTACTTTTAGACTCGAGTAGATTGTTAGAGTTTTACATTATTCCACCTATTAATGAAATACTACAAGTGCTAAGGTTTCCTTTATTTATTTTAAGTGGAACTTTGGATCTTTTATTATTATTAGTAATTATATAATTCAGTATAAAGAGGCTACAAGAAATTCATTAGGGAGTTCGAAAATTTGTAATACTGGAAACTAGTCGTTGCGTAATAAAGAGAAGAGAAATTAGGGTGGGAATCGTTAGCTTTGCGCTCTATTTCAATCATACACGGGAAACAAAGCGTGGGAAGACATACGGAACGAGCATTTATATTGAGAGGGATAATAAATTTTAATTACGGGACCGCAAGAAACGGTCGTAGGAATCTGCTCCAACTTAAATAGATCGATAAACGTTTGGAAAAATTAACCTGAAGCACAGTTCGAGAATATTCGTGGAGCTAAAAGGTTTAAAAGTAACTTAAATAGATTCGTAAAGTGAGTCAATATTTATTTTACTCAAAAATAAATAATAATATGAATTGATTTTTTCTTTTACTGAAGTGTTGGAAAAATTAAGGAAAATTTATTGAAGATGTAAGACAATTTTAATTTTAAAATTGTATGATTTCTTTGTTACACTATTGTTTATATATTTGTTTCACAAACTGCCACCGGGACCTATCTCATCTTCAGGAAATAATATACGTACATATATTCACTTTCTCATATATTTTACTAAAATTCCAGCCATTAATTTAATTTCACTACATTATTATTCTACTGGAGATTCATTTTTTTTTCCTTTTACAATTATAGTTACTCACATTTCTCTCGCGTATTTTATTTTAAAAAATGGGTCTCAACAATGAAACAATTATCTCTTATTAATGCGTTGGAAATAGCGAACAGAAATTTCGTACATTGGATTGTACGGGCTAATGAAACGGTGCTCAGAATTATAATCTCACAAAATAACTTAAATTATGTTCCAGATTTTAGAATTATGTTATCTTAGAAGCTACTTTACAAATGCATTGTAAAAATAATTTTATTTCTTTCATCGCAGACAGACGTGACGAGCTAAAAACATACGGCCACATGTGGCAGACAATTCTGAAATATTTTGAATGAACGTGCAGTGTAAATAATAGTGTAAAAATTAATGAATTAAACTTACAAAAAGTGAACAATATAAATGGTATGAGTATAAATGTATTTGAGTTCCGTCACAACCACACCTCGTTCAGCCGGGGCAAGTTGTCCCAGGCTCAGGGTTAGAGGATCAGCCTCGCAATACCCGCTCCACAAGGAAATTACAAAGGAAAAATGTATTCAAATATAAAAAAATTAAATATTTGTTTTTAGAAGAGTAACTTTTCTATATTATGACCTTGTGACCTAAAGAAATTCAACCTAAGAGAACCTGATTACGTGCGGGAATATGAATTGTCAATCCTGTGTTCTGGAGTCACATTTTCTGGCGACATTTCAGATGTGCCTGTCTCGGCTTCTGAGCACGCTTCCGGATGTCAATGAACTAAGTGTTTTTGTGTCACCGGGACATCACACGGCCGTGAAAACACAATGGCGAAGAGCCAGCATGCGTTACGCGGATACAATTCCCATACAGCCTATATTAAATGTCCCCACGTACTTGAACAAACTGCAGTAGAAATAAAATACTGTGTCACAATTCACGTTTATCACAATTTTAACAGAGCACTGTTTCATTAGCCCGTAAAATCTAATGCACGAAATTTAATACAGTAATCTATACATCATTACTATTTCAGACCATAATACATTTTTAATTATTAAGGGTCCAGAATTACGAATAATAGAAAATGAAACCATGAAAGTCGAAAACCATTGCAGCGACAAGCCAAGTCATGAATGAAAGATCATTGACAGTTTGAGCAGGTGCCGTCTACTCCGAACGACACGACTGAAGAAACATCCACTCATGTCACGGTCGGGATTTTTCATTGGAATTATGACACATCACGCTTCATCCACTGTAGGTAAAACTTGTCTCTATCTTATATTCGTTTACCACATTAACTCAACAACCTTTAGCGACATACCACTGTGATCAAAAAGTAAAGTGCTGTCATTTAAAACTCCCGGGTATTAGGAAGGCAAGTAATTTTTTTCCTAGGTTGGTAGGACTGCCTATAATAATTGCCATGCTACTGTTTGTTAAAAGGTTTAATTATCTCCGAGTTACACGTGTTATTGTTAACAACCCAAAGTGAATTTTTCGATTTTTGAAATGGGTGATTTTGTTGAGCAAAGAACTTGCATCAAATTCTGTTTGCGGAACGAATATTCTTAGGCGGACACGTTGAAAATGATGCGGAAGGCCTTTGGTGATCAAACTATGGCACAAACAAACGTTTATAAGTGGTACAACGAGTTCAAAGAGGGCCGAGAACGCGTTGAAGACGAACCGCGCTCTTGACGACCATCAACGTCTACCGACGAGGGCCACGTCCAAAAATTCAAAGATTTGGTGCTTGAAAATCGTTGATGGACAATTAGAGATCTCGCTGATAGTATTGGAATATCATTTGGCTCAGCCCAAACCATTCTGAAGAATGTTTTGTGTCTCAAACGCGTCAAGTCTCGCTTGGTGCCAAAATCGCTCAATTTTTTGGAAAAAAAGCGGCGCGGCTTGATGTTTGTGAAACTTTGCTGTCTGACTATCAGGACCACTTGAAATGCATCATTACTGGAGACAAGACTTGGATTTACGCATACGACCCTGAAACCACCGACCAATCCAGCGAATATCGTGCAAAAGGTGAAGCAAGAGCGAAAAGACCACGGCAAAGTCGATCGAAAATCAAGGTCATGTTAACAGTTTTCTTTGATTATTGTGGTGTGGTGCACTATGAATTCCTTCCGCCGGGCCAAACTGTTAACAAAGAATATTATTTGAGCGTTATGCGTCGTTTGCGTGAAGCTATTCGTCTGAAACGGCCGGAATTATGGGCGAACAACTCTTGGTTCCTTCATCACGATAATGTACCATGTCATACTGCATTGGTTCTTCGCGCCTTTTTTGCCAAAAACTCGACTCATATCGTTCCACAACCACCGTATTCGCCTGATTTGGCTCCGTGCGACTTCTGGCTATTCAGCAAACTCAAAATGCCAATGCGGGGACGCCGTTTTGACACGATTGAGGCGATAAAAACGGAATCGAAGACGGTCTTGAAGGCTATACCGGAAAAAGACTATTACGAATGTTTCGAGGACTGGAAAAAGCGTTGGAAAAAGTGCGTTTTATCGGACGGGGATTACTTCGAAGGGGGATGAAATTGAATTGGAAGAATAAATCAAGAATTAATATTTTATAAATAAATTCACCTTACTTTTTGTTCACAGTGGTATCTCATTTTTTTAAGTGACACTCAAACACCGTGTATTATAATCTCACAAAATAGCTTAAATTATGTTCCACATTTTAGAATTATGTTAAATCATAGAAGCTACTTTACATGTGCATTGTAAAAAGAATTTTATTTCTTTCATCACAGACAGACGCGACGCGCTAAAAACATACAGTCACATGTGGCAGCCAATTCTGAAATATTTTCAATGCCCAACCAGATATCTGAAATATTTAAAGAAATCTCGCAACTGATATGGAATAAAGTTTTCAAGGAAATCGCCAGAAAGGCAATAGAATATTGTTAAAATATTACGATTTCAGAAATCGTCATACAAAATTTTATAAATCCTGTTTATTGAAATCGTAAAATGCCAAGATTTTATCAAAAAATATTTTTAAGTGTCCTAAAAAACGACTACGGAATAACAAGTCTCCATCGCGTCTACGGTTAAAGGGAACCGGGAAAAAATTGAAAACACTGAGTCTATTAATAAGGCATTTAACGAAAAAATAATTATAATAAAGCATAGAGAAGCTAAATAAGTATAAATATTAATATAACTGGAGAAAAGTATATTTCTACGATAATGGCTCAGAGTAAGTAAATGATCAACATGTCACGTCTATCAAAATTATTGTTTTCGTAAAACTTTTCTAAGAATTCATTTCTATTTTTACTTATAAAATATGAACATATTACCAAACCAACGTTTATCATTTATTTACAAATTATGAAAATTATAATTCAGTTACTTAAAAATAAACCGAAATAATATTTGTTAGACCAGCATAATGAGGCCAGCAGCACATCTTGTTCATGCTACATTTTTGTAATTACGAATTGCTTAATATCCTTTCGAGAAATTGCAAGGACGTGTATAAATTAATAGAACGTAACAAAAAAATTATTATTTCAGTCAATACAGTCAGAATAATTTGAATTAAATACAATTACTTAAATCGCAAAACACGAAAATACAAAAAACCTAGTGCAACGTTTAGAATCTAATTTGGGACCATGTCAGGATATATATATATATATATATATATATATATATATATATATATTTTAATAAAAAATAAGAAAGAGATCTAATTTAAATCTATCGATAATAACACAAAAAATTTATTACGTTGTTGAATGAAAGAGGTGTATAAACACTACTAGCAACATTTTAACAAAATTTGCAAGACTGCAGTTCCTGCAAGTTGAATTAGAAATATGTCTAACTTTATAGGCTAATTTATTTATACTTAATTACAGATATATAAAAACAGCACGTATTATTTCATACAACGCGGTTTAAAATATAATGAAGAATTGTAGAATGAATTTTCGTTATATGTTCAAACAGGCGAAGGAAATATTTTTCTTTAATATATATATTCTTGCTATATTTACTGAATTATCGTTAAACTGTATTGCAATTAACAGCGTATTATTCGGAACCACTAAAACAATTTTGAAATTAAAATATTTTTAAGCTTTAATTCATTCTATACATAAATATAAAATCCATATTTAACTTACCAACTCTGAATTAAAAGAAGAAATGTGCTGCGCTTACCTGAAAATAAAATTATATTCATTATTCATTTTGTATTCAACTTATAAAATTATGCAACAACAAAAATTCCTTTATCATATTTAAAAGCTGAGTGTGAATACACTGAAAATATCAAAGTTATTCATAAACGTAAATAAAAAAATTGTGAATAGTTCAAGTGAAGAAAATAATATTTATTTTGAACTGGTATCTAAAACGAAATTGTTTATAATCTATAAACAGGAACTTTTTAATCAGCTAAAAAATGAACTGTTATTTTTATGGTTTTAGTTTGCGTGTAGTATTTAATGCTTGTTCTACTTTATTATTAACACGATGACAATTCTTTCGCGTATGACTTTCCCATGATAATGATTTACTTTGCATAAACCTGTCGCGAACGTTTCAACTTTTAAAATACTTCAGTATGTTGTCAACTTAGTTACCGTCTTATTAAAAATTGTTTCAAATGAGTGCAAAATTTAGAAGGTGAACATAATTATTTTAACATTCGCGTTCAATTGAATTAATTAATGACTAATTTTATTCAATTAGTGATGGTATTTGCGAAAACGTGTTCCGGCAAATATTTGACAGGATTTGTAAATAGAGAATCCTTTATTAAATCACTTTATTGTTCCGAAAAATAAGTCTTAGATTTAGTATAATCAACGATAGTAGACTAAAGTTTTACTGTACCTCTATCAATAACTTCTAAATAGAAACTCCTTGGTCGAGTTTCGTATTAACAATATTTATTATTAAATATCTTAATAGTAATATTTGTAATATTCAAATTGTTAGAAAAATAAATAAAAACTATAACATAATAATAATAATATAATATAATAATATTCTGTTTCAATGGAAAAATAATAATATGCTATTGTGTAAGAACGTCGTGATGTTTCATTATATTATATTTATCGTTAATTGTATATTTTCCACGTCAAAGTTAAAGAATTAGGAAACCAGTTTATTTTATCTTCTTTTGAAATTATGGAAGTCTTTAACAATATTTTAAGTAAATTTTGAATATACTATTCTTAACTTCGTATGAACGTGTTTATTGAGTCTCTTAACGAAGTCGTCACCTTCAATTTATTTCCATTGTGGACCTTAATGCACGCTTCCGAACTTCGAACTTCGTGGAAACTAAATGCCAGCGATAACGTAAACAAGAATTCACACAATGTATTTCATGGCAAGGCGCGTCGAAACAAATTGTCCCTCTTTTCCAGGAATCGATCGTGCACGTTCGTCACTACCAAAGTTGTTAAAATACATTTCAGGCTAACCCCATTTAGAGAACGTGTGTCACAATGCAACAATGAGGAGAAATCAAGCAACTACTACTTTCTCTCGGCACATTCTTCACCAAGTAAGCCCCTTTACTTGTCGCAAATACTACCGTGTGTTTATTGTCGACGCCTTGTCGTGTCCTGCGTGGTTAGGAACTTCCTCCGGCGTACAGTCGTTCCCTGAAGAGACATTTTTGCCTCAATTGAATTTTTCAGTCTACATTTGTACAGTAATTGGCATAATTTTTCTGCTGTCAACTATATCAAGCTCATTGATTCTTAAATTTGCTCATATTAAATTATTTTTGTTTCTCATGATTTTCTTACCTTGAAAAAACTAGTCTTATAGTATATACGAACAATAATATTTAATAACAAGAAATAAGAAAATGTGAATTTTCACTCTGAAACTCTGAAACTCTGAAACTTGAAAATGATTATTTAATAGTAATAATAAATTGGATGAATCTAAAAATCGTACGTAGATTATAATAAAGTAATAGGAATGCCTGATAAGAGATAATTCAAGGTTCATTTATACAATAACGAAATAACTAATTTATTCAGTGCACAAGTTTCCACAATTAAATTTTTTTCTGTTGTATTTACAACAAACCACAAAAAGCCCATTACTTTTGCAACCTGTTCTTACTGCTCATTTTCTACGTTTGTAATCATTCTTATCTTTAAGTGTTTCATCACGAACTTTCCTTTCGTCTGGTTCGCTGCAGTGCAGTCATCAAGCTGTACGAATTTTACTGGTTACTCAGAAATTTGTCCAACGTCTAAAAGGGAACTTCATTGTACTCGTATAAAACATATGATGCCTTAAAATTTGTCTTATACTGTTTTAGGTAATGGTTTCGTGGGTCTTCCTTTCACTCGGAGCAGTTGGCACACTTACGTGTATAGAATTCAGAACGATTTGATTAAACGTAATTGTAAAAAAATTCTACGGCAGATAGTCTCGTCTTAGCGCGAGTATGTGATTGCAATGGAAAATTATTGACTATTCTTGATCACTGTAGAAATTACGTCGTGCGTTTTTCTTTCGGTTCTTCAGCAAGAGATGTAGAAACGATAAAAACCGCCAAAAGTTGTTTAGAATCTCGAAATCATTGACAGTGAATATCATTAAATAAAAATATGGTAAAGGTTAATTTTCTCAGCAGGTATTATCTTTTCCTAGGCAAATGAATCCATTACATGTATGCAAATTCAACTAAAAGCCAAAGTTTTTTCGGATTATTTAACACAATTCTGTCTTTCTTTTCTACGCAATCTACATCTACAGTCAAATTTATCTCCAGCGTTTAGGATGTTACGTAACATTCCCAAACCAACTATAACATTGCAGTAGCATATTAATATATTTCTGGAAAGTCTCGTAGATATAAGCTGACCTCTCAAAAATAAATGTTTTCAGCGAAGTTTTTAGGGTTTTCTCTGCATCACTTTAAGGCGATTTGCCGGGTAGGATCCTTAAACCATAGCCCGGGGTCCCTTGGCTATCTTCCTCTACCCTTCCGCATCGACCCTTTCAAATCCCTTCCTATGCTATTAAAGGGTTACCCTTAAAAAATTGAGTAGTCATAAAAAGCATCAGGAATGCTGAATTGGTAATTCATAAGCATTGGATAATAATAAAAATTTGGAGTAAACAGCACAAATTTCACGAGAAGCCAGAACAGCCGCTACATGCTTTGGCGATATAAAATGATTTAATCGAATAGGATTATCGTTTATTTGAAAAAATCGCACACATGAAAAAAAAATCAAGTGTTTTAAAACTGGACTGTAGTCACAGAATGTGCGAGTTGTCGTCGTCTGCGACCAGTCAAAGCTATGCTAGACCAGAGAGTGGTTTGACAACACGTCATGAAATTACTGCATATCTTGATCAAGGATCATCTAAAACATTATCTTAACATACTGTTCGCCGAACACCGCATCGTATGGAATATGAAAGCCAAAGTCTGTTCGATCCCCTACTTTCCAGTTCAGCTATTATGAGGAAACGTCTGCAATTCGCACATGAACACAAGGAATGAGAGTTGAACATTGTTTGAATCATGTTTCCCGTTGAATATTGCTGATGGGAGAGAGAGAAAGCATGGACCCCATGTGCTTGAGTACAACCGTCAAGCTGGTGAGGGCATGATTTGTTACGTCTGAACGTCTTCAGTAAGGATACTTCAACCTACCATGTTGATTGATCAATAGAGATGGTCACTTCCACAAGACAATCCGCCATGCGACACTGCCCGTATTTTCCAGGAGGGGTTTCAGGAACATGAATGAGGCTTTACGCTCTCAATCACCAGAACTCAATCCGATTAAGCATTTGTGGGACGAAGTTGCAAGACTAATTAGGTAGCAGGATCCAGAACTAATAAATCTCACATAACTGGTGACTGCTATTCATCAGGCATTAGGCCAGATACCTCACTTCACCGTATAGATCTGGAAGAGTCAAAAAAAATAAGCGGAGTATTGGAGGAAGTTTTGGACGAAGTACTAACGGTGAGGGAATAATAATTTGCCCAATTCCCATGCCAGCTTATATCGCGCATACACACATTCAAACCGAAAAAGATTACAAAATTATCAAATAACAAACCCTAATTAGTAGTAAATTCTACCATATATTAATTGAAACCCTCATAAATATGCTTTTTCGTGTTATCCCAAATTAAAGAATGGTAAAAGCGAAAGAAAATGTGACAATTTACGTCGCAACGTAAGGCCGAGATATATTATAAGGTACATTTATAAAACGTAAAATATATAAAGAACAGAACTTAATGATTTTAAACAACACAATGATCCATTGGAAGGACATAGGCGAATAATTTAATTTATAATGCTGTAGTTATTTTAGAAATATGTAAACAATAGTGTAGAAAAATTTGGGGCTATATTTTCCCTGCTAGTATAAATCTAATGATCTTAATAATTTCTGAATCGTTAAGGAAACCCAATACAGAAAGGAATATGAAATTCTCAAAGGCAAACCAACAGAATTATTCGATTGGCTTATCAATATTTAGACACATCTGTTCGTTTAGTTATAACTTGATAGTTTTTCGTTTTCTTGAACCGACAGCCGCAATGTTTTCAATGCCAACGAATATGAAACATTTGAAAACAGATTTCTGCATAAGTCAAATGTAAACTTTGAACTGAAGAAGAAGAAGTATACAGGTTATATACAGAGTAATCTGCATAGTGGCCACTTCCCTGATATAGCATAGGAAAGGGACTGAAATGGGGGGATGCGGAAAGGTAGCCAAGGGTTAACTAGGGCCCGCGGGCTGTATTTGCCTAAAATTGATGAAAAGAAACCCCTAGAAAAACCTGCATCGGGTAGGTCGGGCTCTTGGTACTTGTCCCACGCCCTTCTGATGGCGGGAAAGGGTTTTCTGTGGGGACGCGGCATTCCCTTCTCCATGCCTCGACCAAGAGGCAGCTGGCTGACTATTCCAATAGAAATAGCAGTCAACTCTTACCGTATGCCCAATATCTTCTAGGAACACGTCTGACCGAGGAGCCTTGTTTTTTAATTTGGGCGAGAATATCTGAAGGTCGGGAAAGTTAACTAAATACGTATGAGTATTAATTAGATTATTAAGTAAATTAATAACAGAAAAAATAACCTAGAATATAGAAACCATCCAACACAATCAGTCAAATAATTTATGTCTAATATCACAGTTCATGTGCTCTCCATACAAATGATCCATTCGAAACGTTCATTAGATTGTCAATTTACGAAGGTACATTTCCAGAATTTTATCAGAAATGCTTCATATTAAATCTAAAATCACTTAAATTAACTTACAAACTGATACTATGAAAGTTAAGGATAACTATGATCCCTTATTGTTAAAGCGCCTCTTTTCGTTCATATTATCGTTGCCTTTAAGTTCGTTTTAGTTTTGCGTTTGAGTTCGTCACTGATTTGGCTGAAAAATTTTGAATCACCGGAATGCAGATAAAAAAATATAAGTCCCTTTTCAGCCGGAATGGATTCGATAGTAAGAGAAAAAGAATATCCTAAAAATCCTGTTCACCCTTTAGCGCATATGCAACATAACTTTCAGAATCACCTCAGAGACGGTTTGTTGCTTTCTAACAGAGCTAAATTGTGATGCAGATATGAAACAACATACACTTGAGAAAATGTGAAACTTTTGGCATTGGTGGACAGGTTAAAACATGCATTTCCTAGCTTTTTGTGAGTCAACCCCTTAAGCCATATATTTTCTACCCGCTGGTCAACTGCATTTTTTTTTCTGTGGTCTTTAATTTGGCTTCTTCAAGAAAAAAAATTTAATAGTCCTTCTCAGGGTATTATAATTGCACTAAAATAATAATTATTGATAAATCAGACCTAATTATATTTATGTTGAATATGTGCAACATTATGAGCCAAATTGACATTGATACGTTTTTGGTTAAATTTTTTATACTGTATTCACATAAATACATCTTAAAAAATTTAGTTTAAAAATATACAAAAACATCATGCACTAAAGGGTTAAAATAACATTTTGGTACCTAGTTGTACTTTGTTCAGGTTATGACTTGACTGAAAATTTATGTAATTAAATTAGTGAAATTGACAGACTTAATGAACGGTTATAATTTAAAGTTTCACTAATTTTACTACATAGCTTTTCGGTTACGTCACAACCTGAAGATGATGCAAATAGGTAACGAAACGTTGCTCTTTTAAATTTTTTTTAAATTATTAAGTGTTACGTTATATGATTGAAATAAACGTAAGATCATAAATAATTATTTAAATATATACAGTCTAGTATTTACATATAAAAATTGCTCAAATAAAAGATTATTATACATTGAAAAGTGGGTGCCAGTGATAGCGTTTTTAAATGAGGATAGGACTTAACAGTTTTAAAGGTTAATAAATAAATATAGGACAGCTTCTGTAGCTAGTATCGCAGACTTTCAATTTGATGATTTTATTACATATTGTAAATGTTATTAAGTTAAATAAGTAACAGTTCCCAAAGTATGAAAGTTTGTTTATGGAAGGCGACTAGTGTTGCCTGTTATGTATTCATCCGCGGACTTACCCTTCCACCGGCGGTCCCGGACGGACACTCCGAGATGGAGAAGGTGTCGACGACGGAATCGAAGCGAACCAGCTTCTTCGGTATTGGCTTCTTCCTCGGGCACAGGGAGCACATGTTCGCGCTGGTGGCAACACTGGCTGTAGGAGGCATGGCTTTCGCCGCCACGCGTCGCCGTCCCTCGACTGCGCTGCTAACAGCGAGCGTGGGCCACGGCGCGTCGCCTCCTGGCGGCGAGTCCCGCAACTGCGTGCGAGACCGCCATCGCTCACACCAACAGGTACACTCTGACAAATGCTCCTGTATCAACCTCCTAAGTCAACGGATATAATTATCCTAGTTCGCCTGCGACACTGTAACGAACAAATGTAACTCCGAGTGATACTCGTCAACAACTCGCGACTTGAAATTGATGAGATGACTGTTCAAAACATATCGAACCGTTTGCCATTAAAAACAAACAAACATTTATTCACACACTGCTCTTAGAGCCAATTAACCCTCCGTTGGTCGCGATAGGTCCAGGGGAACTTAAGTTATCTATCCCGTTGCTGATCACTTTTCTCAATCAATTATTTTGAATCTTTTTACAGACCTTTAAAATACGATTTTTCAGACATATACGTAATTAATACTACCAATTAAAGTCTGGTTTCATTAATACTTGCCATTTTTTCAAAAGATGTGTTAAAAAAATTGAATTTCCTAATATCACAATAACCTTTAGATTTATAATCATAAAATATTGAGAGTTTAGTTTTGTAAACTAAACAATACTTAGATACTAGATAGATAAAAAATTCCATAGTTCTAGAAATGCAGTTAGTTATTTATGTGATTAATTTTAATTGAGTTTTTAAAGTATTCTACTTTTGTGCAAACGCTCAAAAATAGTATTTGTATACATATTATGAATCTAAATAATTAAATTTTCAGTAAAAAAAATAGATTAATGAGTTTTTTAATTTTTTAACAAAAATTTAACAAGACATTCTTGGCAAATTATTTTTGTGTATACGCAAACACAAAAAACTTTATCACCTTCCACAACAATATTGTGTTTTACACAGTTTTTTAGTTTCCTTCAAACATGGCCCGCAATTTTTTTAGGAAATCTAGTTCGCAATTCCGTATCCGAGTCCTCGGACCTTGTTCTTAAAATGTCTTCAGTTTCTGATTCATCGGATGATATTTTTCAATATACTCGTCTGATACAACATTTGTGTCATAATTATCGTCTTCTAAAATAGGACAACGAATTTCATATACATTTTGAGGATTTTTCAAGTAGTATATATATTTTTTTACTTATTTTTCACAATTGTTCAAAAAAACGGAAAGTTGTAATACAAAACCACATAAATAATATCCACCTCATAACAATGAAAATGTAAGTATCAAAGTAAAAATATTTGATTGAAAAGCAAAATAATCACCAATGATTCTTGCGAAAAGGAAGTATATTATCACTCAGTACTGCTGCGGTACGGACGAGAAAATTACTGACGCTAGTGGTTGCAGTGGACCTGAAATACGTTAATTCCTTATTAAAATGTCATTTCCCGAGAAACTATGATTGCTTTTGGAGTGTTCCCTTGGCATAATATTTTTAACAGATCATAAAATTTCACCCCTGCATTTGACCTGGCTCTGGAGATAACAAAGAAATTAAATTGCGTCGGTCCCCTGGACCTCGCGCGACTAACGGAGGGTTAAGAAATCTTTAATACAACTTCAATTTACGCATTTTTCTGTTACAGTATCAATATTTGACAAATTTATTCTTATTCGAATCATGAAAATACAGTTTTAGTCTTATCTAGATTATGACGGTGTTTACAGCCTCCCACAATACATCGTTGAAGGTGTTTAACAAGAACGCCGAAACCTAGAATTATTTTACTAATTCAAATCGGATTCATACCGGCGGGGACATCCATGCTCTAGTTTTGTTGAATAATTGCATTAATATTTCAGAAATAATAATGAAAAATTATCTGTCATTTATTATAATATAAATAAGTGAGAAATATGTTTATTGAACAAAAAAATTAAATATACCGACGTTTCGACCTTTTTCTACGACCTCTTCAGGTTTAATAATTTGATGCATAAATTTTGGAAAAAAAATTAGAGGTAAGGTTTTGTGACTTTTTTTTTGCAATTCAAAACATTCAGATTTTGGTTACATAAAAAAGAACGAAACGTCGGTATATATCATTATTTGTCAATAAATAATTTTCTGACACAAAGCTTTTTGTTTATTTATTTATATTTAAGTTATAAGTATTATAGGAACGCATAAAAAAGTTATAAGATTGACACAACTAGGGCTTGGTTAGATTTTAGCAAAAATAGTAACAATTTGATAAAGGGTTAACCAGTTGGAATTACAAATTAGAACATGTAGATTTATAGTCTGGTTTAAATTAGTTATGAATGATACGACCTCAAATTTCAGA
The DNA here is from genome assembly GCA_037074705.1 of Zhengitettix transpicula. NCBI lineage: Eukaryota > Metazoa > Arthropoda > Insecta > Orthoptera > Tetrigidae > Zhengitettix > Zhengitettix transpicula. The sequence continues at coordinate 115,033,369 of CM073592.1, read as the reverse complement.
CCGACTTAAATTTGAGAAACGACAGGTAAATTATGTATATTGCTCGTTGTTTAATTCAGAATGACTGTCAAAGAAAGACCCAATGAGCACTGTCGTATCACAAATTAAATTGGGTCTGAAATTGAATGTAATAAAATCAATCATGAAATTATAATTTTTATTCTATTATTTAATTTAAGAGTAGTTCAATGTTTAGTTGAAAATTGTAAGTTGTCTCTCTAAACATTAGTAATTCGTAAAATATTTGGCGCCCGAAGGTGGAATTTATAGAGCGAGGTACGTATATGTAACATTTAATTATGGAGAACCAAATAGTCCGAGACAATGCAGAAGTGGTGGAAGTGATCGAGTTAGAACAGGAGGTGGAAGTGACGAAGTTTATAGATCAGAAGAATAATACGCTGAGCGAGTTATTCAAAATATTATTTAACGAAGTGGAGCGTGTAAAGAAGAAAGTGAATAAAAGGTTAAAAAGAAGATAACGTAACAGGGATGAAGAGAATAAATGAGTTGGAGAAACATTTCTTGGCAGAAATGAAGATGGCGGAGAAAAGTTTAGAAGAAATATGGACGAAATTTGAAGACAAAACAGACTTTCTGAAAAACGGGATAATGAAAGAAGTAACGATAGTGATGGGAACATTGGAAAATAAAATAGAAGAAGGGCGGTCGGGAAGAGAAAGAATGGAAGACAGATGGGAGAATAGATTAGAAAATTGGGATATGAGTTTGTAATTAGTAAAATGTGTCTATTTTGATAAATAAGTTATTATTATCAATATCTCACTGAGCCATGTCAGGGGAGCAGCGAGCCAGGATAACCACGGTAATGTCGTGTTTGACCACCCAAATCGGATTCCGGAAAACTCTTGGCATCGTTCTCGGAAGCTCGTTGGAAACGAAAATTCGTAATTCTGCATCTGCAGACGATGTTGTGACAAAATTTATCGCAATATCGACTTTTCGAACCATTGACAATTCGACAAGCGCTCAGTTCATCGCCTCACGGACAGAAAGTGTCACTGCCGGAGGGACAAAAAAGAGATCATTATAAAATATAAACATGCAGTTGAGAATTTATGCGCGGGGAAACTTAAGGTTCAATATTTTTTGAACAGCCTTCGTTATATATCAAAAACCCTTTTCAAAACTAATTCGGTATGGTAAAAATGGACTCTAGAAATGACAATTTATACTTTACTTATCTGTATTTTAAAAAATAGAAGAGTAGTCAATATGTAATGTCCAGAACCTATTACGGAATAGAGAAGTGGTCAACTTATATCGACATGATACATTTTGAAAGTGAGTCAGGGGACTATGCATATATAAACAACACGCGATACTTTGTATGTAATGAGTTGGTATTTGTGGATGATTAAGTGTGTAAATAATTCTTTGTCAGACGTTAACTGATCTTTACCGAATGAGGCGGTTTCTTTAATCTTTATTTTCATACATTCGTGCACGAAAAAGATGAAAAAGTTATGCTTCGTGCATTTATTATACCGAAGTATTATTATCCTGACACATCAAGCGCCGCATGCGTAATTATTTAGAACTATTGGTAGTCCAGAGCTTTGATTGATAAGGTCGTGCGCGCGTGTGCGTGCGCGCGGGTTTGTGCGCATGCGCAGTGGCCGTACAGGCGTATAGGTCAGCGTAACAGGTCGCTCCGCCGAAGGTCAGAGGGCAGGGCGGCCACCCACGCACCACACTGCCCCTTGGTAATTAGTATTTAGCAGCCCCCGAGGTGCGGCTCGTTGCGGGCAAAATTAAATGCTGTGTGATGTTTCCCAATGAAGGTACGCTTAGTTAAATTACCCACGTGCAGTGTAAACACTGCGTTGACGGAAACGAATCACAAGGAAAACAGGTTGTTTAAGTAATCGGAAACTGTGCCAATACAATGATTTACGTACATTTTATATTGGAATGTATATCAGTAGTATTCTAGTAGTGGAGTCTCAACGTGGCATACATTACGAGTGTGAAGCCTGCCTTTTTTCTTATTCATTCATTTGAAAACTTCCTGACGAACCACGTAAATTTCTTCGTAAACAAGTACGACTCAAACAATACACACAAACATTACATCACGATCGAAAAACAAATTTCTTGTAAATGTACGTTTTGAATTTGTAGAAAAAAAAGTATTTCCATCTAAACTTGACCAAATCAAGAAGAATTTTATCATATTTTACATTTAATTTACACAGTTAATATAATGTCATGTCAATAATGGATGTCAATTGATCATAAATTCTTGTATAAACTGTTTTTTTGAAATCATATTATCCGCATTAAAACGTTATTTTTTTGCTTCCTAAAAATATAAATGTTACAACCAATTATAAACCATTATAAAATCAAGCATAAAATTGAGAATAATTTTATTTTAATATATTTAAATTGGAGAATTAGATCTCATGAGTACGATAAAACAATGTGAACGTTTCGATCCAACTTTATCACCTCATCAGTTAGTATATCAGTGATTCCAAAAATATAAAATAGAAACCTCAATTTAAATTCATCATGGAGCTAAATTTTGATTAAAATTGATAAAAATGGTTCACAAATTTGTGTTGAAACGTTGTACTTCTGCTGTTGTACTCATGAGATGTAATTCTCCAATTCAAATTAATCTGACATATTTGACCGATTAATTTTCTTTATTTAAGTTTAACTTGACATAAATATAAATTTTTTGCAACCCTTTTATTTCCTCAAAACGCAACATTTATAAAGAAAGGCAAGAACAGTTATCACTTATAATTTGAAAAGTACAAATTAAATAATTTTAATTACATTAATATCCAAACAAATTAAGAGACCATGAACTGAAAAAATTCGTGGCCAGGTTAAATGGCAGTTTTGTTTAAAAATTTCTATTCCAATATCCTTTTCTTTTATCATGGTCGTCTGTTTGGTTGGCGAGTATTAGTCTATTTCTATGTTGTGGATTATTTTCTGTCCGAAAGAGAAAACGACGGGGTCAGGGTCTAACAACGTTAAGCCAACTATAGTGCGACTAAAATTAGATGGCACTTGGGATTTCTGCGTGGAAGGAGGAGTTGATGCCACATACAAATGATGCTAAATGGATTTATAAGGCTAACTTAAAACAGTAGAATTCACTTCGATTGTTCCACTTTTATTTTAAGTGTAATAAATATATAATACAAATAGATGAGACAATAAAGAAAAAGGGCACTATTTTCTTACAGATTCAGTCACATAAATATTATTATTCAGTAATTCATTGTTGACTCTATTTCACAAATGAATCTTTGACATTATGACGACAGACACAGTATAATTTTCAGTCATAAACTCATTTGAATGTTACATAATTCATAAAGTTTCAGAGATATTTGCTTGTAACGTAAGTAATTATATATTGAGATATATTAAAGTTTATGGCAATCATAGTCAAATAAGAAAGGAAAATATTTTCCATCTCTAAGCTAATGAATTATGGTTGCCAATTGTAAGTTTCCTATTCCGGGATCGTATTTTATATCTGTAATGAAACCACATTTAAAGTTAATGTGTGAAATGTATAAATTGTATTGTATCTATACATCAGAAATTTACAGGGAATAAATGATAATTAGAAATCCTAACGAGCGTAATGAAGCAGCAAATCAAAATTAACTCGAACAGGGGCAGTAAGGAAATTTAACCTTATATAGACGTCGTCTGGTTTTGAGCTCTGTAGTTCTGAAAGGACGGAAAACTGTTTTTCAAGGAAAGCGTTGATGCTGTAATTACAACAAACAGAGGAAAACCAGCAAAGGAACTTATTCGTGCAATTCGCGAAATGATGAAGTACTTGTTGAATAAAACACGTTTGAAGGGAAGTGCAGCCTATTGGCGGTGAAAAGAAAATATAATTAATAACAATACGTCCAATATAAATATCTTAATCCAAATGGACAAATTGTTGATTTTCAAAATAACTTCCACAGAACATGTCGAATTAGCACAAGAAGTAAATAGTCGAAAGTAAAAACTTTTGACAATAATGAGAAGAAAACATTTTCATTTTGACAGCTGCATGAACCCCGAATGCCACGTGGTGTGACCGCGCCCATTAATATATATTTTATACTATGATAAGCCTCTAATTTTCTGAGAGAATATATTAGGAATCTTGTCTAAGAACTTAACATAATTCAAAAAAAATTCGATGAGCGTGTACCAAAAAACAATAAAACCCGTAGAATATAAAAGTAAATCTTGTACAACAGCGATTAAATTATTATAATATTAATGCAATTACTTGGATTAGTAATAACGAACTGTTCCACAGGTCTTCCCGGTGTGGATTTTGCTTTATTAAAGTATATGGTGTAATAAAACTCGACGGAAAAAATTGAGAAATAGGTTCCTGATATTGAGAGAAGAAAAAAAGTGTTTTACTAAATGGGTCCGGAAATGCATAACTACAGAGTTTCCTGAACTTTCGTATCCGAACGGTATGTATGAAGTTCAACTGACTATCAAAGATCGAAGGCTTTTCCGGTTTATTTGTTGAATAAAAAGTTCTCGGGTATAACAGCGATTGTAACGCAACGTTTCGACGACAAAATGCACTGCCGCCATCTTCGCCTAGAGGATGACGTCAGTGAATTTGGTCGTCGAAACGTCGCGTTACAATCGCTGTTTTACCCGGGTGGAAACCAGAGAGAGAGAGAGGGGGGGAGGGGGGAGAGGGAGAGGGAGAGAGAGAGAGACGGGGAGAGAGAGACGGGGAGAGAGAGAGAGACGGAGAGAGAGAGACGGGGAGAGACGTAAAGACGGAGAGAGACAGAGAAAGAGAGAGACAGAGAAAGAGAGAGACACAGAGAGAGAAACTGTAAGTCATAAATCCATTTAATTATTAATTGTAAACCTTTAGTTATTTTGAATATTGTAAATATTTGTTTATTGGCATAGTTTCCCTAGAAATTTGATTGTTTAAAAAGAGTAATAAGTAAAGGCTCAGATAAAGACCCTGAGAGAAAGAGTAAAAATTTTGGATTGTACGTAATAATATTTGTTAATTCAATAAATTTATATTTTGTAACTTGAATTATTTTTGCATATAATAAATTAATTTGTTTGTTTAATTAACTAAAATTATATGTATTAACATCCTTTCATTTAAAGTTACAATAATTTAGATCGACGTATCAACGTGAGGCATATTTTTATTTTGTTCATTTAATTGTTTTTTCATTAGTGTAGTATATATATATATATATATATATATATATATATATATATATAAGGGTGATCAGAATTAGGTTACAAAGATTTCAATGAAACGTGTACATTTTATTTCATACAACCAATCGACGGTAGGTTATTTTTCGACATAGTCTCCATATCGGTTTAGAAATTTGCCGCTTTGTGGAATGAATATTCCCTCCTGGTAAAAATCACGTCATTGCGTGTGTAGCCACGTTGTTGCGAAGTGTTTCACCTCCTCATTTGAAGCGAACCGTCGGCCTCCTAGGTGCTTCTTCAAGCGAGGAAAAGGTGATAGTCGCTTGGTGCAAGCTCCGGGCTGTAGGGAGGGAGGTCGATGATGTACCAGCGAAACTGCTTAAAACAGCGTGGTGGATTTCTTTGCTCTGTGAGGTCGCACGTTGTCGTTAAAGAAGATGACACCCTTGGGAAGACTTTCACGTTTTTTCCTCATCTGAATGTGAGGCCGACAATTCGCTTCAGACCAGGTGCTGAAACACTTCGCGACAACGTGGCTGGACGCGGAGGTAATATTCAAACTCATCGTACGAAGCGACAAGTACCTAAACCGATATGCCGACTATGCGGAAAAATAACCTACTGTATTTAATATCGGGTGGCTGTATTGGTTGTATGAGATAAAATGTTCACGCTTCATTGCAGGCTTTGAAACATTATTTTCTGATCACCCGTCGTATACATATATTTTCTATAGACAATTTTCCGTTGCTGCATTAATAGATAAATTCACGTTAAAGAAAAAATTCAGAAACAATTAACGATTTTTTCGCCAGTCTTCTAACTAATTTCCGGGACTTCCTGTGTTGCGGTCATCGGAAAGGCCGAGGTATTGAAACGCTTTGATTGAACCTGATTTGATCTACATCTTCCTTCACGCGCTGGAATAACTTCTACAACTTTTCAACCAATGTATTTTTTTTGTATTTTTCTTTTGTGTACGTGGAAACAACAAAAGTATTGTTTTAACAAATAGATAATAAAGTAACTCATGACCAGCCAAATACAGTGATGAAATAAATACCACTCAACTTTCTGCAATCATTTTTGTTTTATCCAGGTATAAAAATTGTATGTCTGATTTCTGTTGCGTGTCGTCCATAATATCTTACAATGTTTTAACCCTGACGGAATCAATAATGTTTGCAGAAGCAATGAGTTTAATTTATGTCATCAACTAATTTTTCCTTTCTTTTATTTGTTACTTTTTCATCTTATAGATACGTTTTTAGATTTTCAAATAATCTGTTTTCATCTTAACTGATCTACCGCGGATACTGCCCGAGTAATATAAACTATAACAGTGCCGAGGGGGCTAAGGTTATGTGGAAGGCGATACTTTAGCTGAGTGCGAACGCAACTCACTCGTTGGGTGACGTTATCTCGCACAATTAAACCAGAGCGCATGTACACGCATGGCAGAATATTATTTAACTTTCTCACATTCATAGCAAAACCCAGAAAAACTCAAAAAGAAGTTAACTTACCTAAATAGGCAGTGCCTTAGACATGGTTGTAACAACTTACTAATAGAATGTACGCATAAATCATTAATTTACAGCACACTTTTACGCCATATTATTTACGTAACCATTTTAGAGTGACTGTATGACCTCGTGAAACCCATAAATCTTCGTAAAGGCACCATACCTCAATTAATGGTAGATATTTTAAAATATGAAAGCTGATTTTAAAAATTTAAGGCATGATGCTCTGTATAATTCGAAGGTGACTGTGCTAAGAAATGTGGAAGTTTGTTGATGAAGAAATAATAGGCATTCCCGGAAAAGATGATGAAATTGAAATTGGTCGTAGCTTAGATTCCAGTAGCGTGTCGTGTGGCAGAAGTAAGACGATATTGGGAGGCGGCTTCTTAAAGTGGCGCAGTCGCTTACAGACAGCGTTATTTCTGTTGCAAGGGAAAACGGCAAAGCGGCTCTTAATCGTTTCCCGTTTCACAAAGAACCCTCTGTAATCTGGGTTATGGCGATTTAAATTACACCAACACTCGACACGAGGACGCGCTTCCACAAAGGAGCTTTGCATAATATATATTTTTAGATGAAAGAAACAATTTGCCAGAGAGAGAGAAATATAATTGCGAAGAATTGCAGAGTTGTATGGTAAAGAAAATAATTTACTAGAATCATGATAACCAGCATTGTATAGCGACCTACAACATTATTGAGCGAAAATTTTTCCATGCGTTGAAACCAATATTAATGGAGTAAACGTTAGTGAGACTATACGATTTTGTAAAATGGGACTGTAGAACCACTAACCTTTGTTAAAGCTTCGTTTAAGAAAATTAAGGTGAACAATGGATTACCGGGTAAAGAACGAATTCCCAAACGTCCCCATTTTTAATTGCAAGCTCTTAACGTCGAACTCGTTATGTGAACAATCGGCACTCCAGTTATTTATTTGCAGTTAATCGCTTAGAAGTGCAAATATACTATTATTTAAATCTAATTGATTTTGGAGATCATCTCATCCTAAAATCATAATGATAGTTGCTCAATATTATACAAACTTTGAATTCTGAATTTAATATAAACAGTATTCGATTAAAAATTTACTCAATAAAACTTGATCACGTATTACAGCCGATGGGATGTTACCATTAGGTTTTAAAATATTTTCTATGGTATAAAGAGTAATGAGTAATAGTAGAAGAGGATCGTAATTACGGTAGAGAAATTATATAGAAAGTCTAATATTTAATATAATCTGCAAATTATCATTTAATAAATAAACAATACAGCCAATATGTCAGGAAAAATATATTAATTAAATAAAACAAAAAAATCATTTCAATATTAAAATGATTTTCCCTTTTAATTAACTAAGACATTTTCTCTGGCATATTGGCTGCATTGTTTATTCATGTATAGAGAATCTTTCTCTATTTATTACGTTTAAACTCTGAATATTCTTGGAGAAATTCTAATAATTACTACTATTATTACAATTAACTGAGTAAATATTCACTGATTAGAAATAGCGTGCGGCTTATAATATAACAGGAAGGCACGGAGAATCCACAGGGCTCCCTTCAGGAACCAATATTTTTTTGAGCTATTCTATAGCTCATACTGCATATTTTCTATAGTGAACAGGATCCAGGGCATATTTCTGGTCCAGTAACAACTAGGACTAGTGCGACATATTTGTGGTCCAGGACGATCCGCCAGCACCAGAAACTCGATTACAACAATGTAAACTTTTTCCATTTCAGTGGCTCGCAGTGTGGCCAGTACAACTGCTTCTTTTTTTTTACTGAAAAGTAATTATTTCTGTAGAACATATTACCTTAAGATCATTTAACCATAGTTTCATTAATAACAGTACAGTACAGAAATAGACACAAAAAAAGACAGAAAAATTACGAGAAACTTATTAACATATTAATGCAGACTCTAAATTGCATGAATCAATATGATAGAATTTAGAATATATTATCGATTACTTTCTTAGAAAGTATTTTCAGAATGAAATCTGAGACTGGGTGAAATAGGGATTGAGGGTTATTTGAACTCAAAGTTTTAAAATGGTTTCGTTTTTAGCACATTAGTCCGCTGAATTGCGCTGGGACATTTAAAATTATGATTGTAGGTTTGAAAGTGGCGGTTTTCGATAATAATTGCTACTTGGATCTGAAAGCGGCACGAAAATAGTCACTGTCTATCACGTCAATTTCAATTTTTTTATTGCTCTTACAAAACATGAATGAATGTGAAATACATAATGTAGTGATATGAAGATATGGACAGACATGCACGAGGAAATATTTCAATAATATTTAATTAAAAATCTATTAGTTTCCATTTATTTTTATGTATTTTTGTTTTATTCGGATATAAAATAGGACCGTTGATTGTAATATTGTGTATTGAAAATCTTGAGTTAGAAGGAATTATTTATTTCGACACTTGCCTTATGTAAACATTTATAGCAATATATGAAAAAAGTTAAAGCATGATACAGTATTTACAAATAAATTAATATATACCAAAACAGATAAAGTGTTTTAAACCTTCGCAACGAGTTTCACGAGGGAAATCTCAGAATTAACAGATTTGATATTGTAATACCAATTAAACAGGCTATTAATTGTTTTTAATATAATTTAATTGTTGGCGGTACGGGTGCTTAAAGACGACAATCAAGGTGAGTTTTTCTTTGTTAACAATCGAGACTGGAAACCGCGCGCTTAGAGAAGTCAGTCTGCGGCGAGAGGCGAGGCGGATAAAGTGTGCGCCGAGTGTGCGTAGAATGTGCGTCGAGAACTCGGACATAGCAGTTCGGTCCACATAGAGAAATATAAACAGTAAAAGTCTGTGGATCCAGAATTATGAATAGGGCTATCTAGGAAGTCCAACAGCGAGATATAATAGTTTACATTAAACGCAAGTAAACAGTTTTGACGGAGAGACTTATAAAATCGCAGTTTGGAAGCAGAAGTTTTGCTTCACAAACTGAACTAATTTCGCATAGAGAGACTTGGAGGAGATCTACGTCCGGCAACTGGCTGAGGGTGGGCTAATCCAGGTTCCAGGATAGCAGAGATCCAGAGCAACTACCGTGTGTTCAAAATCTAAAGTGTAGAAGCAGTGTATAATGGCCTGTTTATTGGGTGTTGACTTCAAGCTGCAAGAGTTCGAAGTGGTACCAGAAGCACTGTCGTCAGTACAAAACAATTATTAATGACTTTAAACGATAATTAAAGGGTATAGTTAGATTTCGTTCGGGTTTTTCTTTTCATTCGTTTTCTTTTACTTTTGTATTTAATATTGTATTCCGTTAACTTCAATAAGTTTGGATTGTTAATATTTTAGTTCATTGTATTTGTTCTTCCTAACAAACCCAGTGGTGACCCTGAGATAATGAGAAATTCAACGTAATTGATTGTAAAATTATAAAGCTATATTTTCATAGAACGCCACGAAGTTTGAAAACGCTAAATTGTTTAGTGTTTGTTTAACAGCCAGTAATAGTGAACACTCTCGGTGAATTTGTAAACATGGAAGAAATAGGTGATCGTTAAATGATACAACACTTTCATTTGAAATTTCGCTGTACAATAAAATAAAACTAAATTAAGCTCTGAGGGAGTCTTCTCCTTGATTTTGGCAGAGTTTATACGACGTTTTACGAACGGCCGAGACGAACACCGCCGTGGTCGATCAATTGTAGTGGCCACATCAGAAATTGTGAGGAAAATCCACAAACTGATATTGGATGACCGTCGACTGAAAGTGAGTAAAAAGGTTGATGTTTCGAAACGGGCTGTTGACTGAGCGCAGGATGGGTGCTACCTTTCCTCACAGTGGAACAAAACCAGCGTCGTGAGGAAGTCTCAATCGAGTGTTTCGTTTCACAGGAATAACGTCAAGTTTCTGCAACGCTTCATAACCACAGATGAAACTTTGGCCCTCAATGCACACGCGAGACGAAGGAACAATCAAAACAATGCACGGAACGGGGAAAATCGATTCTGAAGAAGGCGGAGACAGATCCATCTGCTGGAAAGGTCATGGCGTCAGGTTTTTTGTGGTGGGGAGGATGCGCGTGGAAATAATTTTCATTGAATATCTTCAAAAAATATCAACGGGGAATATTATGCGAAATTAATGCAACGATTGAGTGATGAAAAAAAAAACTACCGCATTTGGCACCAGTTCATACATCTATTATCGGAATGGCCAAAATCAATGAGTTAAAGTTGGAATTACTTCATCACGCACCCTATTCGCCAGTTTTAACTCCCTCTAATTATTTGCTCCTCCCAGATTTGAAAAAAAAAGGCTCGGTAATAAAAATTTGCCAGCACTGAAGAATTGGAGTCTGCGGTTGATGGCTATTTATGAGGAGCTGTATGGTAACGAAGCTATTGAAAAACGAGGGTGACAGTGTGTGGAGCTAAAAGGAGGCTAGTGATCAGCAATAAATATATGTTTTCTTAAAAATTTTGATTTCTTTGTTAGATTGGATACTTCTGCGGCTACCTTCATATCTGTGTTGGTCTGTATTAATTGACTTGTAAATAATATATCTTGCCTTAATGTTTCTCATCACTATATTTATATTTTATAAATCTGTTTGGTTCATAGAATGACTCTAACTGAAGTGACGAAAACTTTGCTTATAACTGGATCACGTCCATCACTTTTTGTTTTCAATTTTCAATTTTGTATCTTGTATTTAGGTTAAGGGTTATTTTTGTTGTTTCAAGAATCGAAACTAGACGTAGAAGTACTTACTTTTTAGTTGTGTGTATTAACTGACTGGCAGTCAGTGAATGAGAGAATAAAGTAATACTTTTTCGCCTTCTTAACTTTACCGTAGTAAGAATAATTATACGTTAGTTTTATTTGATGAAGTATTGTAGCGAATTACGGGTATTCGGCTATTTTGTGACATAGCGACCGCTCTATAAGCCACTTAGGTCTCAATCCTGTCAGAATTTTCATGAAGATCATTCATGTGTAACCGTCTAGAATGGTCCATTCCACCCTTTTTAGCAGACAACTATTTATTAGTGAATAAGAAAGATAGCCAATACAGACAAAAAAAAGGTAAGATAAATACCACACAACGTTTCTGGGATTCTTGTCTCTTTCGTCAGGTGCTAAGAAGAGCCTAGAGAAACACAACTGGCTAGTGCAGTTATTTACGTACAATCAGACGTTTTTTTTTTTTTTTAACAATTTATTAGCTTTAAATTAGTACACAATCTTCCAGAAGATGATGGAGGAGCGTTCGAGGCTAAGATCATTGAGAATACTGCACGATGAAGATATAATTGTCATAGTCCCTTGGCGTCATAGGGCCACCTATGAGCATAGATGAGGTGGTAATGCAGTTACTCGTAGCGCCCGCGCTGAGGACCATGTGCGAATGCGTGCGCACTGTGGGGATCGATACATGGACCCGGGCATCCCGGGACTGCTGCAGAACACGCCAAGTCTTCAACCAAGACTAACAATTGCTGACCCATTCCATAAAAGAAATTATCATACGTTTTTCCCCTCCTCCGACAGTCTTACTCATCGTGTAACCGCGGAAGGTGATGCATACAATAGACCACTATGAGAATGACGTATGACGATTATTTAGCAATTATGCACTGTGGGATATCTTTCAATAAGAAGCCCTTGAATACTTGTTTACTAAAGTAGAAATATAACGAATCGGTACTACCAATTTGTGAATTTAACCATTAACTTCTCAAAGTTTTGAAATGTAATTCGTTCATTTCTCTCGTCTATACTAAAGATTCCTGGAGTAAAGGGGAAACTAACGTATCGAATAGTATGGCGATATTTCATTTTGATGGACTGAGAACGGAAACGTAGTTGCTGAAAGAGACTACTATATTCTGAGTAATTCAGTTACCTCAATGGCCTTCCTCGTCTAAGTGAATGCATTAGAAACCACCAAGCGGTACATTTTAATAGGTCCTGACGAACAGCCTCATGACGAGATTGCGTCATTGATCTCAAGGTAGGGTTTAAGGCTGTCAGAATTTAGCTTGAGAAACAAATAAACCTTAGACGCCTAGAAAGGGCGCTAAATATTGTTGAAATTTAGGATTATTGTCGTCAACTATATGAGAACTACATTCAAGTAGAATCGGCATGAAAATAGTTTCTACCATCTCAGATGATTGGCTCATAATCTTATGTGTATGACCCTTGGAGTAATTTGACCAAATTTTGTACACGTATTCCTTTCGCACCGGAAACAAACACTGTGAAGGTAAACACGACTACTATCCTTAGGGGCTGGGTTGGACGGGGGTGAATATTTTCAAACGTATACATCAGCCGATATTTGCGCCAGATAAATATTTTTAGCAGTCAGTGAGATTGATAGTATTTGAATCCATTTAAGCATAGGAGGGGAGCACCCTTAGGGGTGGGTGGAGAGGCGTTAGAATAAAATAACGTTTAAACAGCCCAGATTGGACTAAAATCCGGTGTTATGGCAACTCGGGCAACGCCGGCTAGTACGAATATAAATGGCAGGATTGACCCTAACTAGTCACAGATTAGGTCCCTGAACAACAAATAATTCCTTAGAAATGTTGACATTATTCGATAAATATTATAGACAGGAACGATTATTTTCTCCCTAAAATATTAATAAAGCGTTTCCAGTAATTAACGGCCAATTAAAACCATCACCAGATCTGTTTTAGAGGTAATTAATGAATCATATTTGACATTTGGAATTGTTGCCGCGTTTCTGCTGAATATGTATGACTGAGCTTTCGATAGAAGCCTGTAACTGGATTAGGGCGACCAGGCACTTCAACGTCAAAGGACTCTGAGCTCCGCTGTGCTCAAAACTAACGTGAATTTAAATGAAGGTTCTTCTCACACACTCCAGCACAGTCTGAAAACTCAATCCATTAATTGCAATGCACATATATATACGAAATTTACAAACAGCTCTTGTTCACTATATTCAGTTCGTTGAATTAATTGTATTTATAGATGAATAACAAATCTGGAAGCCCTGTTGTTTCTCTGAGCCACTTATAACGTTTTGTAAGAAGACTGTAGCTGTTTACAATTAATCATTAATGAGCAAATACCAGGTTAGTTTCAAATAGGAAAATTAAGACCCATAATATTATACAAAAATATACAAGTTTCTTAAAAAAACAGTTTAGTAAAATATGCATATACATAAGCATTTTATGAACTTGTGACAAATTTAGAACTGTATAAAATAAAGCGGTAATATAAAATATGTATTTTATAATTGTAACCCAGTAAATAGAATAATTACTCACTCACAGGAGTCGCGGAAAAGTTAACAATTGCAGGTAAAGAGAGTAGAAGTACGATAAGTAAGTTTGTATAAAGGTTATTAACGTGTCTCTTAATAAACCAACTCCGTAAAATTCATTATAGCACTGCACTATATATATATGTGTGTGTGTGTGTGTTTGTGTGTTTATATATGTGTATAGGGTGAATTTTAATTATACCCCGACAAACTTCAGGGAGTTGTCCTTCCTGACTGGAAATTGTGAAAAAAGGTCATTTCAATATGTGTCCGGAAATACATCGTAGCGAAGGTAGGGGGTACTTTCATATCTATCATCCGAAACGTGTGCAGCGATTAACTCGAGCAGATTTCCTTCCACGGGTGGAGAAAACACTATCGCAATTTTTTTTCAGCAGGCCACCACCATTATGGAATTTCTCTCGTCAGTTCTCTTCACCGATGAAGGTATTAGACCAGAGATGGCATCTTCAAGATACATAATCGTCATATGTGGGCTACAGTAAGTCCTCGGGATTATTCTTTCACAACGCCACACGGACAAACATATCCAGACTTCCTGTGTTACTTGGGCATGTGAGAATGTAACGACAGGTAATGTTCTGCTGCTCCATGAAGCGCCACTCCACTTCCGCATTATTCACCTCAACGTCTTCCCCAGCCGTTGGATATGGGGCGAAGGCCCTGTTTAAAGCGTGTTTGATCACCGGATTTAACTCCCTCGAAGTTTACTTTTGAGAGCATTTGAAAAGCATTCTGTATGCTGAGCCAGTTCGTGACTGTGCAGACCCTTCAACATCGTGTTCACGTAGCCTGTGACGCTATTCGGATACAGAGCGGAATATTCTGAAGAGTGGAGGCCACTTTGAACATCTGTTGTGACATGAATGTGATTCAAGTCATGCATTGTACGATTTTCAGTCGTTCACTACACACCGTTCATTTCCTGACACATATTGATATGAACTTTTTTCCTACATTTAGTCAAGAAGCATCCCTGAACTTTTTCGGTGTAATGAAAAATCACTCTGTATATATTAAATTAATAAATTTTTTCTTCAATTACTGGCGTCGTAACTCTGAGGCCAGAGCATTGTAAATAACTGTATTGTTTGGCGAGAATGCAGAGCCGATAATGGTTGTTACGAGGTATTATCAAAAAGGCAAATATAGACGGTCAGCAACTTTAGCGGAGCCCAGTTCCCAGTTGTTGTCAGATGTTGAGAGAGCCGAATGTAACCAGTTACCAGTTACTCACTTACATTCAGAAAAGTGTGTGTGTTTGGGAGTCACGCCGATAAACCAATTACAAGAGTATTCAGACTGAGTGTTTGGAGGTTCTCTAGAGAGAATCAGAAAATATTCTATGTAAAATCAGATAGTTACGCATATAGCGAGTTACTCTGATATTCAGAGAGCAGATATGCAAACAATTAGATATTCTGCGAAGCAGAAAGGTGTCGAACATTTTCTAAAGTATTTGAAAAGAGATAATAGAGTAGAATCAGTGCTATGGTCTGTCATTGAAATAGTGTTCTAGACAAAAAAATATTAAAACAAATCACGTGTTCACAATCCTGAGCAGCTCAAAATTGTAATTAAAACAAAGTTTCATCTGTAAACATCAGTAAATATCATTTGCCGTCAGATTTCGACAACTTTACTAGAATTATATAGCTTTTCAGATTAGTACTAGTTTGTTTTGGGTTATTGTAAATTAAGATTAATTTTTTTCTACTGTCTTTATTAGAGGCTCGATATGCGGCCCTTAAATTGAGATTTCTCATAAAACCTGAGGCATTAATTTAAAATCTAAAATCAACGAAGATCAAAGTTGTAAAATAAATATTATATTGTACTAATTAGATGCCAGTAATGATTTTAGTTATTGGATTGTTTAGCGGTACCAATTTCAAAGACAACAATGTCTCGGCGGGCTTTGTTGTGAGCCGCTAACACTATCTGGAGCAGTCTGACTGATATTGTAGTAGGGAGCGGAAGGCAAAATTGGAGAGAACCAACAGCGTGGCCTAAGTACGAAATTCAACCGAGAAAGTTACAAGTTTTTAAATCCAAGTATAAAGTTTGGACAGCGTGATACTTTGTACAAACTGCAAAGAATAATCAAATATTTAGCGCCACATTAAGATTCCTACGCGTCCTGAGATCAACATTTTCCACATAAAGACAATGTGTAACGATATGTCTGGCTGATGATCCGGAGGTGAAGCAGATCCAGTTCCCGGGAGAAAATTCAATAACTACGACCGTGTGTTTGTCAAGAAGTGTAAAGTCAGTGATTCATGCTCTTTTTAGTGTAAATTGTGTGTCCGAGCCAAGGAAACTAAAACTTGCACCAGCCGTAAGAAGAAATCAAGTTAATTAAGTTTGTAAACGATAGTTTTTAGAAGGTATTCGTCAATCAGACTTCGTTCGTATCTTTTTGGTTTTGTTTGTTAATTTCTTATTATTTAAATTCTATGATTGTAACGTAAATTCTATTGTTGTTCTTTCCGTATCAAGCCCAGGTAAACGACCCTGAGAGAACAGTTATCAAATTTCATTCATTGAAACTTTAAATGTATTTATCCTCAGAGAAAATGTTATAGATTTCTATCAAATAAAATAAATGGTATCGTACAGTTTAAAGTAGTAATTATATCTCAATCCTTCCTGTTAAAATAAAATAAAATAGTTTCAAAACGAATTATCAATGTGTTAAAACCGCAAATTAATTGTAACATTAATTAAATAATCTCCTTTTGACTTTCATTAATATATATATATATATATACGCAGAGAATTGGAAACTGCACTTCAACAAAGTTTCTCACGTAAGTTAAGATAGCACATTCTATCAAGAAGTAAACGGCTAAATAGACAACAATGGAAGAATAAATAATACGAATAGGTTTTGCTAAGTCATTTTATGTGGTACACATGTATGTTTATGATAGAAAAAACTACACAAGCCAGATATTTCCATGCATATTGTATCCTGTGTTAATGAATTAATCATAGGTCGAAATATAAGTGTAAATATAGGAATACAACTATAAGTAGAAAATAAAGATACGTCATGGGGCGACCCGTGGTATTTACTGTTTCTTCGTGTGAACATTAATTCTGAAATTAGTCTATTTCCAACTAATATAGCGTCTATATAAAAGGTCCAAACGTTTGAGATGAGGCGGTACTGAATTAGACCGTTGTTCTAGTAAATAGTTGAGTTTCAATTGAAATATAAAAATAGAAAGTGAAAAGAGACAAGAGACAAGAGAAAATATGTAACCTAAGATAAAATGACTTAACATCAGAGTGGAAACAGAAAATAAAATATGCACCCCGAAAAGCGAAGAATAACCCATATTTATAAATTAAAGTTCTGCATCCGAGTAAGTTGTATGGTGTAGAGATCGTAACATAAAAGAAAATCGTTGAAGAAACAAAATTTCTCGGCCTATTTTGAGAGGTGTATGTTCCGGGTTCGCAAACGTAGGTTTGTCCTCTATTCCCATTGGAATAGTCGGCCAACTGCCTCCTAAATTGTTCGAGACACGGAGAAGGGAGAGCTGCGACCATCTCCCGCTATCGGAAGGACGTGGGAAAAGTACCCCGACCTACCTGATACAGGTTTTCTAGGTTTTGTCTTGCATCATTTCTTGATAAATGCCGGGTAGGATCCTTAAACGATAGCCAGTGGGCCCTAGTTAAATTACGCGGATAAAAATTTTAGTAGAACGTATCTAATTCGGAGTAAACCATACATAAGTATCAAATAAAATACCTATATAGGCCTACATACTCGCTCAACGGTCTCAGGGAGTATTAACGTCTATGGACTTAGAAATAAATTAAACATCTTAATAGGCCTATTAACTAAGTCAGAATTCGGTAAGCATAAATTTTGTAATAACTTAAAACTAGTTGTAATTTTGTGAAGAATGGATTCAATTTATTTAATCAACAGCTTCAAGTAGTGTCATAAAAGTAGACTTTAAAATAGTTTATTAAAACGCTATAAGATTTATTTAATTGGTAAAATTGAAAGATAAATTTTAAATATTATTTGTTACTCATTTTTATCTGAATGCGTGAAAGGCGACATCAGTAATTTTAAATGTACACTGGAACCAATTAATAATTTGCTCAACTTTTCATTTAATAAAATCTGTGTGATTAGAAATCAAGGTTTATGCGTGTGGAATATACCTTAATAAATTATTCTAGCTGCTTATTAGGACTGTTTGGGTGTTGTCGGATGCAAACATTGGAATATAAAACACAATTACATTATGATTCGGAAGAAATATTCGTATTATAAAATTAAAAATATGGAAGGTACTATTAGTTTTAATTATTACGTGAACAACTTTTGTGATAGCTGGTTCGATTGTTTCAACATATAATTGTTAACAGGACGTTCATTAAATGTTCATAATATTTTTATCTTGATAATTTATCATATTTTTTACATTTCGGTTTTACAAAGCATAATCCTAAATTACCGGAATTTGTAAGTTTGAGAATTATTCTAAATAAAAACAATTGTAATTGAATGAACTTGAAGGGTTTCGAAATAATTGGTTTGCCTTGGGATTGTCGTCGACCTCAAATAAAATCTATCAAAATTAATCTAGCCTTCTTTGAGGTTTTACCTTTAGTTCAAATACAAAAATCTAATCACAGCCCCAATAAAGGATTAAAATATACATTCCTATAAATTGACAAATATGTAAAAAAGAAGAACAACGCACGGACTAGATTCAACAAACTATTGAAAAATGTGGGGCTTGCTCTACATTAATTTACCGTTCCTATCGTCCTATAAGCACAAGATTATCAAGTGATTTCTAACATTTTTTCCTTTTTCGACCCCCTTTACAACTTTTTTTTTCAATAGACCCTCTAAATTTTTATATTATATTACATAAATAACGTCATTCATCATTTAAAATCCAGTAACAAACATCAAAATATAAAATTTAATAAAAATTAATTCAGTTTTACAAACTTTAAAATAACTATAATATAATTATTTTATATTATTATATTATTTTATATTATTCCTTTATACAACTGAAATGAACCTTCTAAGAATATAATCAAGTCATGGAACCATACGGAAAACATTTTAGTTATTAATCAGAAACGAGTTTAAAATTTTTTGGAATATTCACAAAAAATACGTGTAAAAGTAGGTAAAATGAGTAAATATTTTATGAAAACGTGGTTGTTGAATACGACGAAACCTTTTTGAAATCTTTTTCTTTATCGGTACTTGAGGTAAAGGAAATTTTTGATAAAAATTATTCCTTAGATGTAGTTAAAAAGATCAGAATCATGGTTTAAAATTTAATGTTGAATAAAATAATGTATGTTTTACTTAGATATCTCAACTGGTTTGGGATATAATTCGTAGTTTTGAATAAAACTTTTTTTTAACAGGCTACATGAGGGTAATCCACATGGTGGCAACTCCCCTTTAATAGCATAGGAAGGGGGATGCGGAATGGTAGAGGAAGGTAGCCAAGGGTTAACTAGGGCTCTCGGGCTATAGTTTAAGGATCCTACCCGGCATTCGCCTAAAAATAATGCAGGGAAACCCCTAGAAAAACCTGCATCAGGTAGGTCGGGAATTGGGTACTTGTCCCACGCCATTGAATCCTTATGTCACTGGAGAGAAAGAACATTATTAGCGAGTTTTCAGATAGATATCTTAACAGTATTCAAGATATCAAGAATATTATAAAAACCAAAATGTAATTGTGTTTAAAATTCGTGTTAACAGAAGAAATTATTTTAAGATAATAGAAAAATTTAAATGCGCACTCGGTGAAGTTGAAATAAAGTGTCGTTTTCATAAGTGTCATTGGGAATGGAACCAATAAGTGATGATTTAATACGAAATCTTTATTTTATTTTATTTTTATTTCGAATTTTTGCACAAAAGTATTCGTTTATATGACTGAAGTTATCCTTATAAGATATATGATGTAATATTTAACTTAAATTTTTCAATAAGTTAACTAAAAGCTAAATGTCATGGTTTGACTATTTGGGTTAATTTGATGTAATCTTTTGTTATTATCTTAACAATTACCAAATTATGCACTTGGTCGAAAATTGATTTAGCGTCCACATTCGCCTTCATTCCAATTGATTTCTCTTGTGGCGAAATCTCAGTTCTCGATATGCGAAGTATCCAAATCTTTATAACGGTAATTGATAATTTATTTAATTGTATGAGTTAAGATATGGATGTCATCCACATTAGTCATATTAAAATAAACACCATAATGTTGAAGTAAATATTACGCGTATTGAAAATAATTTCGATTAAAAGTGTAAATAAACAAATTTTAGAGTGAAACAGTGTTTAGCGTTTGAAAGTGTTGTCAGGGGGCTATGAATTGTAGACTTCTCCATCAATCTCGAGACTCCTGTTAAGCGTGAAGCCAACTCCGGAGAAGTGTTTTATCGCGCGTTTCAATTGAAATAAGAATGGCGGGGTTTCATCGACAGGCGCCGATTTATTGGAATGGTCTTCCTCCAGCACTTTCCTGTTCACTTCTTACACTTTACTACGGAAATTCATTGGAACGTATGGGGTAATGATGTCGGAACGAAAGCAGTTAATTCGTTTGTGTTTTAACGATGGTGTATGCACGACAATTATAAAAAAAAAAGAAATAAAAATTAAGTATTTTCACCATACATTAAATAAATCGAATTGTTTTAATTCGTAATAAGCAGAACTTGCGGCGACCCATATGTTTTTGACCGACACTAAAAATCACTAAACAACTGAGTCTATGTAAATATATCTCTGAACCAGGCCAGGATAGATTTATACCACAGCGTTTCGATTACAAAAATTTCAGTCTCCATATTCATGTGTTCTGACTCTCGCATTCAAATGAGTTAACTCTAGAACAGAAAATTCAATTCACAGCGAGGATTGTATTGATTCTAATCTTTTTCAACATTCAAATAAATAGGAATTATGTCGTTTCTTTACCGCAGCCAGATTTTCTGGGTGTTTTCAAATAACGAACGATGTTTCAGAACGAAGTAGAAGTGGATGATTACATGAAAATGTACGTCTGATTGAAAATTAATAATAAGAAAGATTGTCAAAGACAGCCAAATAAGTGATAATATAAATAGAACACAACGTTTTTAGAAGCCTTGTTCCTTTCTTCAGGCGCAGAAAAAACGTAACAGCCTAGAGAAATACAACTGATACGTGCAGTTGTGTCTCTCTATGCGCTTGCGTTTATTCTGAACCTGAAGAAAGGAACAAGGTTTCCAGAAACGTTTTGTGGTATTGGTATTATCACATCATTTGTCTATATTTGGCTATCTTTCTTATTGTTATTAAAATTGAATGTGTTTGATAATTGTGTGAATATAGTAACGAGTGAATATTAGTATAGAATTTCACATCAATAATTATAAACGTAGCTTCTTCTCATTCGGAAAAATTTAACGTGTGGATGAAAGAAAAAAATATCCATGATATAACTGTTGTTTAAGAACTTTTTAAATATAATTTGTGAATATAGATCAATCCAACAAACTAATTTTTTATCTGAAACTACAAGGAATGTTCAAAAGTAAGCGTGCAAATTTTTTTATATTTTTTCGAAAAAGGAGAATTTGAAAAAAAAAACAAGAAATTGCTGAAACACTTGTTAATTACTTTAATATAATCGCCATCCCGTTCAATGCACGTGGTGAGCCGTGGCAAAAGCTTCTTGATACCCTCCTTGAAGAAATCTCCCGCCAGGTCCTTCCCCCACTTCAGAAGCTCTTTCGTAATCTGATCTTCCGTTAAAAATTTAATTTCACCCATGTGGAGGTAAAATATGATAATCTGAAGGCGCCAAGTGAGGATAACTGGTTCAAAACATACCGAGAAAATGAGTCCACGGGCAGCTAAAGCTGTGTGAGGAGGGGCGTTGTCGCCCAACAAGCACACTCCTTTCGTCAGCAGTCCCCTTCTTTTGTTTCCAATGCTCCTTTTGCGTTTTTTAGCGTTTCACAATATCGTTGTGCATTGATGCTCACCCCATGAGGCAAAATGATGTCTTTTCGGTCCCAAAACACCGTGACGTTTTTGCCCTAAATTTATGTTTTAGTTTTTTGGCAGATCGGGAATTTGTGTGACGTCACTGTGACGACTGTCTTTTTGACTCAGGCGTGTAATGAGCTACCAGCGTTTCGGCTCCAGTTACAATAGAGCTCAGAAAATCGTCACATTCCTCAAGTAGGAATTCGGATCACAGTACGTGGCTGGATTTCTTACTTTCACCCTTTAATGACGCGTGAGTTTACGTTCTACCGTGTTGCTGTGATGCTCGCTCTAAAAAAACACACAGCCCGTTATGTTCACATTGCACTTGCTTTCTGAGCATGCCTTGTAATTTGGGCACCAATAGAGAACTGGCGTTAAGAAATAAATGAGTAATTCTACGTTAATAGAAGTATGGTGACTACAAAGATGAGTGGAAATATATTCGGATTAAACGTTTCTATGAAACGGACCCTGTAAAGCATTTAGCTTCACATTCAAACAGGGATGAAAACAGATTTTTCAACAATAACAGAAATACTTTCGAAACGCGAATTTTTTCTGCCGATTACTTTAAATAACATCATCACATAAATATAAATATCTAGTTTTCCGATGAGATTTATTTTTAGTAATAGTCAATCCATTATTACTGTTGTGCAGTCGAATAGATTACAGAGATAACTCTGGTTTACTGCCGTTCCATGAATATGCAGCTTCAGTGGCACGCTGGCAACGATGCAGCTTGCGTTCTGTTGGCACGGGTCCCACATTAAAATCTGCTGACATGCGATGCCACTTCATTATACGCACTCCAATGGAGGTTACCAACACTCCGTATATCTCATTGCGAATAGAACAGAACAAAACAAAACAATAATGATATGATCTGGTTTGTTATTCTACATTTCTTCGAATATGTGAATGGTTTAGTGAATAATTCTAGGGTCATCAACCAGGTCAAAGTTTTGATGATAATAGCGGAAACGTTCTGTTCTGATAAAAATATTCTCCCGTTGATACACTAAGAATCATTTAAGGGAATAGATTTACCGAGAAAGCCTAGGTTCACTATGTAAACAGTTAATTTCCAAAAATCTTCGTTCTCTCAGCAAGAATTCTTGTGGTCCGATTCTAGTATACGGCTTACGCTTTCCCTAGTTAACCCTAAGTTACTCTACCTTTCCGCACTTTCCGCAAAGTGGACCGCGAGGCTGATTCTCCAACTTGAGATCACGGTGAGGTGAACTGTCACCCCATCCAGTTCGTTACTGGCCACGGGTACTTCCGCCAAGTACCTATATGCCACGGGGAATGCATATAGTCCGACATTCTTGTATAATGACCAGACTGATGACGTACAACATCACAGAATTTTCGAGTGCGAGAGATAGGAGGGAGAGATTCCACTTGGAAAACCCAGCTCTAAGCCGGCTGACACCGGAGACCATCATCCCTTTGAAGTAGAGGAACGCAGCTTTCACAGAACGGAATATCAAAGGAAAGTGTTGGCAAAGAGTTAGAGAGGCAGAGTACCGAAAATTAATCTAAAATTCAAGGAGAAGAGAAAAACAAGATTAACCATGTGGCCTTAACAGAATTGGCAGCGCCCCGGAGTACGAGTAATGTTATCGCGGTTTCGGGGTGTAGCTAAGTCGATTGAAAACTGTCTGAGGATTTAGTAAAGTCGCAAACTACGCCTCAGTGTATCTATGATGGATTTCCGCAATTTTACAAGTAAAAATTAAAACCTGGTAGTATTTATTTCATGCGGTACCTTCGTTGAAATTCAAAAAATATATATTATGTCGACGGACATTCACGTAAAATGCACCCTTTTTGTAAAACAAATTCATGTTTTCACAACGAATGTAAGAAATAATTAAAAATTGAAATTTGAGATAAATATCTTTGAGTGGTTCAAATATGGTTAATTGGTAAAAAATTATGAGAATAATATTTATAAATACCCCAAAATGAAGAAAACCTAATTAGCAAACTCAATAAAATACGGAATCACATAAAGAACCAAGAAAAAAATAGTGCAACGATGAGTGGAAAAATCTGATGACAAGCAAAATCCACAGAAATATCAAAGAACAAATAATCTTATCGAGAATAACTAAATTAACACAGAGTCAGCTCCTAAACAAAAGCCGTACAACAACATGCGGAGTATGTAATATTCAACAAACAGTGGACAACATCGTTTTCGACTGTTATAAGTACAATAACCAAAGAAAAGAGGATATAAACAAATTAACAGGCTCTGAAAAATATCAAGGAAATATAGTAAAATTCAGTAAATCAACGAACCTAGACAAAGAAAAGTAAAAATAAATTAACTCAAATACAAACCAATGTTCGTCCCAAAACTGTAGGTGTAAATATTGTAAACGCAAAAAAATCTGGAAATAGCTTGACGTAAATTTATATGAATTGACGCGACCCTAAATAAAACATAATAAAAAAAAGAATAGTAATGAGATGCATTTAATTTGAATTTAAGAATCAATTATAGCAGCGCACGTGAACTTCTTGAGAACAAAAGTACTTTTTAATTTAAAATTAAATTGTATTTCCTATATACTGATATGATATGAAGTAATTAATCGTTCGGTAAAGCATTTTTTTTGAACGGTGATTTAACTCATCTAAAACACGGGACGGAAGAATATCTAGAAACGTCGTAAAAGGTTTCCTCGCCAGTATGAGGAATTTTGCATACGAAGAAAAAATAGATTTACTTTTAATGTGATCCAAAAATAATTAAGGTATGAATAAAATCTTCTCTAAACGAGTGAAAATATATATGCGCGACGTTTCTATGATATTCACTGTCATTATAAATATCGTAAATAATCATATCTGGTGTATCACAAGAGGATCTTTGGTCTACGTAAGGATATTTTTTTCAGAATTTCATACGGATACAAATTCCTGTCAGAGACAATTATATTACTGAAAAACAAAAATTACTGTCTTCTGTAAGATTTATTATGAACTGATAATAGATTTTGTACAACTTCCTCATACTCCCGAAATATTATGTTGGTTCTGAAGTTAACTCGATATGGTTTATACGGAAGTAACTCATTAATTAGCTTTGATGATTTAGGTATATAAGATGATGTGATCTGTATTACTTAAGAGATAAAAGGAACAGAGAAACAGGTGTTCTGAGGCTGCCTTGCACCGGTCTGTTTCTATTCCAAGAGGGAGATAAGTAACTGTGTGCTGACATGCAACAAATCACGTGCTCTGTGCTAGTAGTAGCATAAACCTCCGCAGAAAACTCTCAGCGGTCATTCAGCCACTACGAGCAGATAAATAATTTTTGGAGCAAGAATGAAGGTCATCACTTGGTCCTCGTTCATAAAAGCACCAGTACTTAATTATATAGAGATTCGAGACTTTCCTGAAGAATTGAAAGTGATTTCTGACTGAACAGATGCACTTCCACTGA
Source organism: Zhengitettix transpicula (assembly GCA_037074705.1). Classification (NCBI taxonomy): domain Eukaryota; kingdom Metazoa; phylum Arthropoda; class Insecta; order Orthoptera; family Tetrigidae; genus Zhengitettix; species Zhengitettix transpicula. The sequence continues at coordinate 115,007,771 of CM073592.1, read as the reverse complement.
TGTAAATAGTCATAGTCTATATGTACCTTGACGAAGGTGTTCCTCAATCCTGCAATATAGTGAAATTACCTAACTAATTTATGGATTATCTTACAGAAACAGTAATTATCTGATTTCTAAGTAAATAAATCTAATAAGTAAAGCAGAATGTTTGTTTGTATGTTCCATATACAAATCTACACCTGTGGAGCAAATTTCGTACACGTGTTCTTTGCGAACAGGAAAAAACAGAATGAGACTAGTCTACCATCCCCAGGAGCGGGGTGGGGTTATTCAAACATGATAAAACAACCTATATTTTAGTTAAATAAATATTTTTAGGTATTAAAGACATTGATGGTGTTTCTACCGATGTTATCCGAGTATAATTTCAACCTCTGACATCATGGGAAAGGAGCACCCTTAGGGGTGGGGGTGGAGGGATGTTACAAGAAAAATACGTGAAAACTATCGATATTCGAGTCAAATCGTGTTTATATATGTCACTGAGTTTATTTATGGACCGCGGACTGGGCAGAGGGGCGGGGGTAAAATTTAAATTCATGTTAACAGGCCGAATTTTGCGTCGGATAAATATATTTCGGGATCAATGACATTCATATATTTGTTTAACCCACAGTAGAGGCTGGAGAGTGGGGAGAAATTTTCGAACCTGTAAAAACGGCCGATATATTCGTCGAAAGAAACTTTTACAGGGTCTATGAATTCAACCCGTTTCGGCATGGGAGGTGAGATCATTTAGAGTCGAGGTGCGTTACATAAAGATAACGCAAAAGTAACCGAGATTGGAATCAAATCGGGGATTATGTATATATGACTACACGCGCAACGCCAAGCACGCAGCTAATACAAAAATAAAAGGATAATGACGTTCTATTGTTTGTAATTACCACGGAACTCAGAGATATTATACTGAGCGCCACGTACAATCACATCATGGTTTGGTGTCATTATTCACAGGTACTATTTACTCTCCGTAGGTACAGTAAGCGCCTAGAGTTTGATCCCGTTAGATTATTGTTATGCATGTGTTTACTCCGCACGCAATGTGGCAACTCGGACTTGCCTCCCCTCCAACCTGCGCCACCTCCATCCTTTCTGACTCTAGCTATAGTATTACTGACGATATTTTGGCTTACAAAATTATAATTGTAAATTATACTAAGATAAGAATATCTAACAAAACTGTCTTACCGAGAGAACGAAACGTGAACAATATTTTTTTCCATTAATGACCCATAGTTGTACAAAGAGTGATGACTGAAATAATATTTCAAAACTAACGAAAAATTGTAATAAATGTACAGAATAGCTCAAAATCACAAATAATATTAAACATTGACTTTTTTAAATGAATTTTCTAAAATTTTCTCCACCTAACAATTAGTTTGAGAAGTTAAAAATACGTTTTAAAATTAAACGGACAGGTTTCGTCTTTCCAGACTATTTTTCTGCTATCACAGATGAACTTGAAGTACACCAAATATTATTATTTATATTAATTAATCTTGTTTCTACACATTTACAATATTTGTTGTGATATATATTTAAGTGCTAAGACTAAATGCAACTGATGGTAACGCAAACGGCTAAGAACCTACAGAGAAGAATGATTTACATATTCGTTATAAGAAATCATGATAAAGGATTACATAATGTCATTCATTTCCTGTTGTTTCTAAAGTCACGGGTGGTAAGATTAATTTCATACGTAAGTATTCTTGGAATGTTATCCAATAATGACAATTTAAGCTTTTTTATTTTTAGCTAATATTGAAAAATTCTCCACGCGTGTATTTTAAAATATGAAATACGTGGCAAACAGAACTATCAACGAGACCAATGGTTACATTAATAATACTATGTGAAATAGGCTTTCAGTATAATTGTCAGTCATGTCTTTCCATTGTAGTTTCTTTTCGATTTAGAATAGAGGGAAAGCTTTCACAAGAACAAGCCACAGAGTCCATGAAATTAAATTTAATTAAAATATTATGACCTCAGCCGGCTTGAACTTGTGAAAGCTTTCTTTGTATTCTTAATTTAAAATTCTAAAACCCTCTATCAAAAAATTGCAAGTGCATCAGGACTAACGGAAGGAGGAATTTTTGGACCGGATCTGAAGGCGACTCAGGTATGCCAGTTCGTAGAGATTCTGCCCCGTAATTGGGGTCCTCGGGTTCGATGCCTGGTTCGGTCAAGAATTTACAATCCTGATTCTTTAATTGCAGGTACTTGTAGGTATTGTGGAAAATCTGTGTTTATATCGCCAAAAATAAAATATAAAAAAGGCATAAATAGGCAGAAACAAATAACGTAAAAGCAACTTAAAAGTTTGAAGATAATTTACAAACTAAGTTTAGATTTTTAACTCGCCTTTTTTCTTCCATATATTTTAAATTTATTTTGACTGATTTCAATTTTATTTTTTATAAAGTCTATATTCATCCCCAATGGGTTTAATCAGTTGGCAATTTACATAAAAACACTTTCTAATGATATATTATTTTGTATTTTATACACATCTTTCCGCAATTTGCCATAGTCATCCTCAATTACCCGGAATATTTATTCCTTTATAATTTTATTTAAAAACTGAGTTCATCGCTTCATTCAGTTAGGTGTGTATTTATCTTCTCTATCTATCTTATCTATAAGTAATAGAATAATTTGAAACTCATATACTGTTAATCTTTATCAAAATCATTGGAACATTGTAAAATTTTGGAAAACAATTTTTATTTTAACAAATTAAGTTGCCAACCTGTCCCGGTTTCGAATCCTGGCGAGAGAACGGTTGTTGTGTGTATGTTTCCGTATCAAGAAACCCCAATTATTAGTTCAGCAGCAGAGAAATGCATCGGTATAAAATGTCGCTAAACACCTTAGTCTATAAATAAATAAAACAAAAAGTAATTTAAAAGAAATTCAGAAAGAATAGAAGAAAAGTTTTCAAACAAAGTTCAGCCATGCAATTTGAATTAAAGGATCAGGATAGAAATCGGTAAATCCCGGTTCGCTTACTAATCGGGGCTAGATTTTTGTATCCTGATCCTTTACTTAAAATAAATGTTATATTGGGAAAATGAAGAAGATTTTGATATTTAGTTCGTAAATTATAGATATTAATTCCTTATTCAGACTCAGAATGTACCTTTAGTTTTGACATTAAGATATATTTTTGGAAGATTTATTTACAGTCACATCAACAGCTCAGGGAATTAGCCACTAATTAAGGGAAGTCATTTTGCTTCATCCGGGAGTTTCTCCAAACATTCATGCCCTCACCGGGATTCGAACCCGGGACCTCTGTGATCCGAGGCAGTCTCGCTGACCACTACACCACAGGGTCGGATAGTTTTTATTATTGTTAATTATTAAGAGAACTTTCGGCTATATTTGTCATTATCATTCGTAAAAATTTATATATTAATATTACAGACATTATAATTACTAACAATATTATAATAAACAAATAAATCGACCAGAAGTCGGAAAAAAAACTATCAAAAATACAAATACACAACGTTTTTTCCTAAATTTAGGACATCATCAGCTGTATAATGTATTAAATTACTAAAAATAATTATTAAACACAGAAAAATTCCTGTATTTATATCAACGAAATATTTATATCAATTAATTTATAATAGAATCCACTATATACCTGATGAAGTTGAAATTTAAAGAATAATCGTGTGTGGTATATTTTGTCATTTTCTTTATTATTTTTCTGATTTGTGTATTGGAAAATTGAAATAAGTCCGGTAATTTGGGAAAAATAATTGTTTGATACATTTAAAACAAATCTCCCTGGCCTTGTAAATATATTATAATGGCTACTGATTTGAAAAAGGAGTAAAAGAAGATGTGGAACTAATATTTTTTTTCCATAATATAGTTTTTCATATGTATATATATTTGACAGTATTATACTGTCTCTCTTAATAAATAATAATAAGAAAAAACTACTTTGTGACTGTTAGAGTTCTTATTGTATATATAAAAATGAAATGCAGTAACAGTCTAGATGAAATAGCTTAAAAAATTAAACTCACAACAGTTCTCCTATTCTGTATGAACGACAAACGTATACAATAGAATGACTGATAATGTCTTTACCGATACTTGACAGATGTCTACAACCGCAACGAACTGATATTTGATAAAATAAAAAAAATTACATCTGATTGCAATAATGACTAAGAAAGTTAGTTAATGCAGACAAAAAAGTGTTAATATAAATACCACACAACGTTTCTGGGATCCTTGTCCCTTTCGTTAGGTGCGAAGAAGTTCTTAGCACCTGACGAAAGAAACAAGGATCATAGAAACGCTGTGTGGTTTCTATATTATAACTTATATTTGATCGAACGTATTGAATATCTTTGTATTGCATGAGATATGTGAAAAGAGATGGGACTCGAACTTTTGCTTTGATATTGAAAATTACTGAACGTGTGACGTAGCTTTGATCTGAGTCACGCGTCGTCAAGACGTAAACTGTATTACAAGGTGCTAATACCTGCTAAAAATATTTTTTTCGGCCACTTATTTAGCCACCCACACAGCCGTTTCCGCCCACTTCTTGGCGAATTCGTGTAGCAGGAAATACTTCCCCCTCACGGCTCGCCAGAACCGCGAATCTCGCATTCCCTTAGTTACGGGAATGTGACGTCAGCATGCACGTTCGGTCGGCGCGTCGCGGCGCGGCGTCCCGTCGTCAAGGAAACGCCGCTCCCTTATCAAAAACACAATATTGCACATCCAGTCCGCAAACTATGCGCTTATTATTAAGACATAAACATGAACCTCCCGCCTGGGTGCTTATTCCTCCCGGTTGCTTAAAACATGTGGGACCCAAAAAAAAATAATTGAAATTATGAATATGTTGAAAGAGTTTAAACAATTATAAGTAATACACAAACTAATGCTTTCAATGTATCGCTCGGAGTGTAGCTTCTGTATTTGCGTTGACAAAGTAAATGTTCCACTGATTTAATACGGAATTTAATATTTACGCTGTAATTTAGCTTTAAATGTAGAAGGCCTACTTATAATTTCGCTTTTATTATAAAGTAGCTCGTGGATCCACCTGGTTTCCATTATGAAGTATTACAGTTCTGTATCATTCGCCTTAAATTTGGAACGCCAGTTGCCTACGTCATCCGCGATATTTATAAAATGATTATGAAAGTCAGACATTTACATCAATAATATTTTATATTTAGTGTATTTTCTGAATGAAACGTCCTGAACGTTAATAAATGAAGTTGTTCCAAACGATTCGAAACGTTTAATTTATAAACTGTTCTGTAAGTTATACCGCGAAACTTTTAAGTTATTTAGCTTCGAAGCGGAGTAATTAATATATCTCACATATACAAAATGTTTAAAAAATATAAATTTTAAAGTTTCCACGGATTGTTACGATTTATAACTTCGTAACGATTTCCACTGAATAAATGACTGTGTAATGTTTGTGTCCCCAGTGACTCCGACCGCGTGACCTCTCGATGTTACCAGAAATGTAGTAGTGAAAGGACATTAACGTATTGACTTCTCTTCTAGCAGTCAACATAACATTGTTATACTACATGAGCCAAACCTTTGTCTCAAGAAAGAACTCTTTCGATAACTATTACATTTTCAAGAATATTTCTGTCCATCTGTTATAATCGCGGTTGGAAATAAACCAACAAAATACACAAAAATTGCACAGATACTAGAGTGTAAGAATCCCGCCGGAGGGTGGTCAGGGAGGAAGACGCACCTCACAAATTCGGCGACGCACTCACTCGAGGCGAAACACGACACGAACTGCGTCCGCCTGCTGCGGTGTCTGTCCGCCTGGCGGCAGCAGCGGCGCCCTCGCTTCGCTCAATGATTCCTCCGTCGCGTCGCCAACAGGACAGGATATTCATCGCTCCCAGGCCTGACCCACATTCCTCACTTACGATTTCAGATAGTTCTTTTCCATCGTTTCGCGACGACTCGCGGACAATTCACTCCGACCCAATCTTTTCCAGTAATTGCGAAAGTCGGGAATGGCTCGGTCTCAAGGGAAGATGATTCGAAGAAGTCTCAGTTCCATCCATTGCCGTTAAACACAGTTCACATTTAAATAACAAAATAGGTAAAATTAAATTTTTATCTAATAAATATTTATTAGATAAAAAGTAGCCAATTAACCAACAATTTCAGTGATAAAACAAATGGCACACGACGTTTCTGCAACGATGGTGCCTTTCTCTTGTCTTTAAAAATCATAACAGCTGTATGAACAATAAATACTCTCCCACAAATCAGGTTAGGAACTGAAATTTTAATTTCAAATTATTTCACTCTTTAATGAGAAAGTATCACCTAAAATCAATAACAAATTTAAATTTACCAGTTCTGAACTATCCTTCATTGATAACTCAATTTTCAATATCAATATTTTATTTTCCTCTTCGACTCTTTCGACCTTCTCCATCACAATAATTTTAAACCATTTATACTGCATAGACAACATTTTTAAATAGCTGTCTTATCAATTTTTTCTGTCATTTCTACAGTTCTCATATATATTAAATTCTGGTTTATATCATAATAATTGAAATTTATTTTATATCAATGTATAAACACAGTGAAATAAGTCATAAATAATTTAGCAATAAAACACCATCAAGTAACCACTCTAGCCAGACAGATCATGCGTTACAATTTTTTTTTTGCAAAATTCATTAATATTTGACTATTTGAAAATGTATGCAAATTATTTGCTCAATTGTACACCCTATAAAGTCCTAGATTGAGAACAAAATTATTTTTTTTTTGGTAATAGACTATTTAGGATCAATTTAGCAGCGTTCATAAATTTAACATTTTATTGACGTCAAATAAATATAACTATTATTATTTTATATCAGTTCAACAGTTGTCATATTTCTATAGACAGTACAAAAGATTTATGATGAATGGGGAAAATGGAAATCTTCTAAGTAAAATAACTAAATAAAATATTGAAATTGAAAATTGGGTTACTTTTTTAATATCATTATTTTACGTCGAAAATAATAGCGAAAGTAGCCTCCATGAGTTAAATAGGTTACAAAGTTGATTATAAATCATCAGAACAATTAATTACTTTCAAGAAGTTGAATAATTTTTTTTTGATAATCCAATCAGTAGTTCATCAGGTTTGGGTTGTCGTCTCCGACAATACGGCGTCTGTCTTGATCAAATTTACTACAGGAGTTGATCAGGATCTCTAGAGTAATGTCGTTTTTGCAGAGATCGCGGATGAAACGGGGGTGTTAGTAAATATGTGTGGGTGCGTCCACCTGGAGTCTCGAGTGACCCGATCTCATTTTTGAAATAACCGCTTGATCTATTCAGGATGCCTTCGTAGGGTGGTTGATGGCCTGGAAGTTGTTAACTTCTTTGTCCGTTGAACTCGATTTTATGAGAGCCTAATGTTGATTCCAGATATGAGAGAGTTATGTGAGAACCAGCTTAGAGACGTCCTGGAATATGTTGGCTGAAAAGGAGGGGGGTGGAGTGGAGAAATTCCTTTCGCTGGTTGGGGGAGACGTTCGCATGAATTCTCTGGTGTGTCTGGATGCAGGCCAGTACGATTTTTTTTCCGGGCTGATGAAGCTTGTGGAGGTTGTCAGTGAAGATCGTGGTGAGTTATTGGGTGTTTTCTTCGGTGGCGATGGTTTTTATAGCGGATATGGTGTCGGAGACGAATAGTTGGTTATTATTGGGGAGGAATGAAGCACAGTTGTTGATAGTATTACAAGACATATATCAGGATATAACGGGCAGGTATTGCAGGAGAAGGTGGCACTGCTGACTCCATCATTGTCCTTGGCGCCGTCGGTGAAACTGAGGTCTTGGTTTTTTAAATTTGAGGTATAACTGTGTGAATTTGGTGTTCCATTCTTCTTGGGAGAGGTTGAATTGTTGAACTCTGTGAGATAGGTAGAGATGGATTCTTTACATGTGCCTAGGAGGGACGACGATAATTTGCGGGTTTCCATTTTTAGTGGTCTATGGCGTACTATCTGGCACAGGGAGTGAAGTTTAGAGAACCTATAAGTACAGTGTCTGGGAGGTGTTGCATCGTTTTTTATAAGCGCGTTGGAAGATGTGAGCGCTTTTAATGTATGTTGGATTACCAGATCATTTCTTCTGTGGTTCAAATTAGGTTCTTCATATATTGCCTATGGGAGTTGAGTGAAAACATGGATTACTGTTAATAACAATAATTGAATATAATCAGCGTAAAGAAAATAAATACTTAAGTGAGTGCAACTTCAAAGATAGAAACAGAGACAACTTCATTATGGTTTTCCTCCCGTTTGCACTTTGAAAACAATAAACATATACCATACATATATGCAGCCGCAATTAATTAATGCTAATGAATGTAAATGATCGTTGCCATAATTTATAATGCAAGTTACAGTAAGACTCGTGTCGTTCGCCAGTTGTGAGCTAGTCATAAAATGTTTCGTTTGTATAATATCAAACGTGCAGTAAAATGGACAAAAAGAGATTTGTTTCAGGCGTAGAAGTATTGTTAATTAAAAGGTTATAATCAATTTGCTAAAGATAGCGTTCCAATTTTCAAGAATGCATTAGGTAGTACAAACATTATTCATTCCTTATGAAAAATATCACTAATAAGAGTCCGATATTAACTGCATAAACAATATGAACAATTTTTAAGATTTAATTCTGTATGGGAGTTTTTATTAACTACCATTTATTTATATAATAAATCTTTCTTAATTTTTTCAGTAGACTAACAAAACATATACTTTCTCTAGTATCCGATTTTTCGGAATATACTACTTCCATTGCAAGTAAATATACATTAAAGGTCTTAAGTAAAGTACTCAAATTCAAGTTATATTTAATATATTAGAATTTATGTTTCATCTGTAATATTAAAAATGTGGGTAATAATAAATTTAAAAACAGTCACAATGTCAATTATTTATTAAACGACATTCGTACTATATGTTATAGTAATATTATAAATCCATAAATTATATTTTATACCTAAATATATGACACGTAATTTAAGAAAAAATCTTTTCATACATTTTTAATATTGTAATTACCAGTTTTGGACTGTTAAAGATTATTTGTGGGTGTGGGTGTTAAAATACGAAATATTAACTATTTAAATAATTTTAGTATACTTTTTCCCACGTTTATTAAAAATTTGATCAAAATGTTTATAGATTTAAGATGATAAAAGTTCTTAATATATCATGATGTCATTATTAAATGAAATACACATAATTTTTTCAATACTATCATATAAATATTGCCACGACTATTTTTACAATTTTATATCTCAGAACGCTTTAATGGACGTCGAAATAAGAATGGAATAAATTCAGTTTTCTCTATTAAGTGCTTTGAATTTAACACAATCAATCATGAAAATATTTGGAATTGAGTTTAACAAAACTATTAAAATTTCCCACAATTTAAGATTACACGATATGACAGTTAGCTGTGCAATACTGTATTCATTAACAATTCTCAAAAGAAATTCTATAAGTTAATTCTGGATTAATTCTTCGAATTAAAGACATTTTACACCAATCATAATAACTTAAATTTTTTAATTTCCATAATGTGCGTGGAATTGTGCTACACATCAGCAAGCACATCCAATCAAATCTTTTACTAGCTCCAGTCAGTCGAGGATCCAGACCACTGACCCCAAAATTCCCGTGGAGACCAGTCAAAATTGCAGTGACCAATATTAGTGGCAGACCAGTAGGTGTTTTAACCGTACACAACAGTGGAATCAATTGTTCACACTGCAGCGACCAATATTATTATCAGAGTCCAACTCTTGTCTGCCATCCAACTCTTACAGATTTCAACGGAAATATGTCGCTGAACTCAAACACATCCTTAGGGACCTTATTTAAACTCCATTTTCCAACTCCTCAAAGTGCACCTATTCAACTCAGAGACGTCCTTATGAACCACCGCCTGCCTTACAGATACTACGCTCAATGGACCACATTTTACACATCCGAAATCTGCTCATCAAGTCAACATATTGTCTTAAGGACCCTTCAAAATAACAAATTATATCTAGGAACTCGTAATTCTGATTTTTACCACATTGGATTTTAAAATCACACGTCCCTTCTTTTTACGAAATCTATTTTGTAATGACAAACAATTCAACAACCAACATTGGTGCATATTACAACGTATATATTGTAATAATTAATAGAAATCTTTAATAATAAACAAATATTTGGACTCGCGTGGTCAACAGCAGAAGGCACGTAGGGTAGACATAAGGAGATAATGATGGCTTAATTGAGCGACAGATGGTAAATTAAAGGAGGGTGAGTTAAATGTGCTTACGCCAGGCTGTAGTGTCGTGAGCAAATTTGCACACGTGAGCAAATTTGCACACGAACTCTTGAGTGCAACTGAACTCTGGGAAAAGACCAACCCGATGCGTAGTTTGGACTCGAATAAACAGCGGCAGAAGGGACACGAATGGTAAACATCGACGAGGTAATGGTGGATAATTGAGACACAGATGGCAAATTAGTCGAGGGTGTGGGGAGAAGTGCACTCGGCTTCGTTGAAAAGTGCGCAGAAGGAGGAAATATAAGGCATCGTAAGAGGAAATCAGCAGGCAGTCGTCAGGATAGATCGTTGATGGAGGTCCTCGGGGCCGGATGGCGGTCCAAGTGAGGTGGCCGTGAAGTCATCAGTCAGTAATCAGTTGGTTAGCAACGGACGTCGGTTGTGGCCAAGTTAGGTGGCCGAGATAAATCAGTGAATTGTTGGAGGAATTCGTCGTGAATCATCGTGAGACTAAGGTCATTGAAGAGAGGTGGTTGTGGAAGTGTAAAGTGTGAGCGCGACTTGGTGCTCTTTATGGCCTGTATGAAGTGAGTGCGTGCAAGTATGCAAGTGATCCAAATTGCATGGAATAACAGACAGTTTGTAAGTTAATTTTTACAGTATTCAGAGTTGTAAACTTTTAAGTAAAGGTATAATCGTCAGATTTCAGATTTCAGAATTCAAATTTGGTTATTGTATGTGTTTTTCTTTATTTCATAGTAAAAGTTGTTTAACAAGTATTCGTTTTGTTAAAGGTCCAGTAAACGACCCTGAGAAAGATAAAATTTCATTATATAACATTAATTATTAATTGTTGTAAAATTTCATTAGATTATTTGTGTAATTGTAAATTGTGTCTTAATAAATAATAATTGTTTGTTTAAACTGATAGTATTATTTGTGATTACTATAAAATTAGCGCCCAACGAGGGGCCCATTTTAACCTGTTTTAAAAAAAGGGTGGTTACTACAATATATATATATATATATATATATATATATATATATATATATATTCAAATTAATATAAAAAAAAGTTTAAAATAGCTTAACACTTCTTTAAAATTGAAACACAGATTAACTGCGTGCCTCTGTGATTAAACTAAATTACAATGTGGTAATATTACACGAATTTACCACTTAATTCACCAGTAATCTATGTAAACGTCACAATATTTGGCACATTTATCAAATTGTGAAAATATTTAATCTAAAGTGCATGTATACACTTTATTCCACTCTAAATGTTGTAGTCAATCATAGTGGAATCAGAATTTTGGATTCAGCAACTTTTCTACGTGAGGACATGAAAAACTTGGTTCTCAATTGCAAAACGCGCTGATAACGCACTGCGCCATTCCGGCGCGTGAAATAAATGGAGTAAAGCTGTGCGTTTGTGACGTCGCGTCGGGTTTTACGACTCGGACCATCGGCACGGCAATAAAACGTGCAAGCTGCACGTGAGCAGCACGTGGCGTGGGGAGGCGACCGCCTACAAAAAATATTTCCTGCAGACTAAATAAACGCTTGCGTTGTAAATCCCAGACATAACAAACATGTACCAGTTAGTAGTAATTCTACGTCTTCTGGTCATTTTCATCCCATCAGCATGTCCTCCTGGCCAGGATAATATTGTGAAATTTCTTTTAAAGGTTGTAAGAGTCGAGAAACTTGTAACAAATAGCAAAAATTTAGTATATCGGAATGTTCCTTCCTTTTATTTTCAGCTGCATGTTGTTGTTATTATTACTGCTCTGCCCACTGGCAGGTCCTTGGACTTGGTCTGTAAAACTCATTCTCCACCTTGCTCTTATTTCCGCCTTTATCACCTAATATCTTCTTCTTTCTCCCTTCAAGTCCCGTAGCATCTCCGAAACTTTTTCGAAGACCTGTAATTCCAACTTTGTGTTCCTCAAAGATGTCATGCAATAAACAAATTCTCCTTAGGATCTTTCCGATCCAGTTTAACTTATTCTAAACAACCGTAGTAAATATGGATCTTTTCTCATTTACTCTCTTTAGAACGTCTTGATTTTTTACATCATCTGTCTATTTAATTTTTTCAACTTTTCTCCAACACAACATGTCAGGAATTTCTTCTTAATATTCATGTTGCTGATTCATACAAATCTCTGATGACCAGGTCATTCCACAATTCCAGATGCGATTTTCCTGCCAATAGGGCTCTTTACTTGTTTCTTTGGCCATTGCGATTTTCTACCTTAATTGTTTCGTGCTGCTATCATTTGACCAAGAAAAAAATTTCCAAGTTACTTGAACTGATCGACATTTTGTAATTGTTTATGTCCAAATAACATAAAGTAAGGTTACTTTTAAATATTGTAACTTTAACACTTTCTTAAAGTATTAAATTTATCTGATTCTATGAACTGCTGTTCAATAAATATCCATGTGCAGTCCAATAAAATCACGATTGTCTTGTCTCCAAAGTCTATTTCTACTATTTAGTATACCTGAAAATTGCAATTCACTACTTTTTCTTAATGATTCCATTATAAAAGCAGTCGGTAATGGGACTGACATCACGCACCTCTAGTATTCTCACTTCCGTCTCTTAACGAAAATACGCAGTAAATCTTAGATTCATATATATTGTAATTATTAGTCTTTATTACCATATATAAAAAAAACTTTATTACATAAAACATTGATTCGGCGCCAGCAGATATACATATAGTCTGCAAAAAATAACAATAATTAGATCCGGCTTTGTTAATGAAATACTCCTGCTCTACAAGGTAATGTGGGCGGCTCGGTGGAAATTCATGAACAGAGCTTAGTTCCGTACTGTGTAAAAAATCTTTAACTTCTGAAGGCACTTTCCATGAATGGTGACCCTTACTTGAACTTGTGGCGTCAGCCGACTTGCAGCGGATCACTGGTCTTGTAGCACGATCTCCTTTTTCGGCCTCGCCGCGATAGACGTCTCTCCAAAACTTTTGTTCCTTACAGCTCACCTAATTTTCCACCCTCTCGCCTCTCTCACTCCACTTTCAGTTCTGTCTCCTTCACTTTCTGTTCTCTTTGTCCTTCGGGTGCGGAGTATATATCCTTACTCCCCCCCCCCCACGCCAAACGATGCAAAAAAAAGGACGCGTACCCTCGGCTTCTTGGGGCCTCTCCGGCAGACGTGCACGCGTAATTAATTCCCTCTTAGGCCCGCACACAAAGGGCGGCCACTTACCGATGTTATTCACAACAATATATATATATATATATATATATATATATATATATATGTGTGTGTGTGTGTGTGCAGACGACGTTTCTAGAATGAATAATAAGATTATACAATTACTAGTTTTTTTGTTGTGTTTTGACACGATTCTCAGAGAGAAACTTGCTTTGTTGAAGAACGGCTGAAGATAATTGGACGAAATTTGTAATTGAGCTTTATTTGGTTGCGCTTATATTAATAAAAATTTAAAACATGATAATGTGTATATGGAATTGTCTTAGTATGGAAATTTTGATTAGTATTCGTTAATTCACTAAAAATTATTTTTTAAATCATTTTGCATTGGTTATCAGACCCAATTCAATATTTAAGCTAATTTGGTAGCTTGTACAAGAAAAAAAATTGTATTTCATTAAATATATTATAAGAAAAGTCGGAAATTTTCCAAAAAATGTATTTAACTCCACCCTCTCCGAAAACTGAATTAAAAAGTATAAATTAAGTAAATGATCTCATACAATAAAACAATCCACCCGTCTCTATGAATTAGTCGTTATCCAACACTTAGAAACTGAGAGGTCACGGTGTATCAAAATAAGTATAATGCAATTCAAATTTACAAATATTAATTAATGCTTGTTTAATGAGAAAGGTTGTTTTACAACAATTTAAATATGAGACTGAAATGCAGTAAACTCTAAATTAAGTGAAATTTAATATAAAATCCTAGAAATTCAAATGATAAAAAAAACAAAGATCATAGAATATTTATGTACCTAATAATATCATAGATCCCTACACTGCAGTATTTATTTAGTCACTTAAGAAATTCTTTTCAAATTACAATTCTTAAGACCAAATTGTCCCATAGCTGAATTGATCTATGTCAGGTCTCCTCATTGGGTATTTTCACACTGTCTTTCCAACACATTTATGTTACTTGTCAGAGGCACTTATTTATCAACAACTCTGGTATCATGACTTCAACAGAAGAAACAAACAAAAAAACAGTGTATATTATTCAACAATTTCTATCTTTACTCCACAGAAACTCCATTTTAACCATAACCAGCAACATATACATAATATACATCTCCCTCATTCAACCTATTTGGACTTACTCCTGCCCCATTTGGGGTTCCACTGTGAAAACTCACTCTCAAGAAAATCCAAGCCCTGCAAAACAAGATCCTCCACCAGCTCTTATCCCTGGTTCCTTCGCAACTCCGTCATCCATCAAGAAATTAAAAATCAAAACAAACTCTTCCCTGATAAAATCGTCCATCAATCATCCCAATCCCACAATAAAACAATTCTACACCAATCTCCCCCCTTTCCCCCGACTTCCTCCAGCGCGGCGCCTCAACACAAACTCCATAGATAACAACATCTACTCCTGTGAGCACTCAGGCACCGCCTGACACCTACCTTTATCATATACTCCACAATCGCCTTCCTTCAATAACATCTACAGTACTACCCCAACATTCCTACATATCAAACCAACTCTACAGCCAACCAAACCACATCCAACCTTCCACCCCAACCCCCTCAGAACTACACCGACAAGGAACGTAACGGCAGGAAGGTCAATGGACTAAATTTTTAAGAATAAATAAATTTAAAAAGTGCATTTCTATCTTAAACAAACACAAACAATTAACGTTTATTCTAATAATCAAAGTCCATTTATAGCTGAGTTGATTGATAGCCACTCCTATTCAGTGAAGAATCTAAAATATAAATATGATTTGTATACATGAGTGATAATATCAGCATGAACTATTCTAATATCTAAGTTAATGTTATAGAATATTATTAGATCAAAATCACCACTTGTTGGAAAAATAAACAAAAAGTGTATAACTTGCCAAGTTCCACATCCTTGAAGCTTCTACGCAGGATCTATGGAAAGTGACAGTATTATTTAGTTGTCATTCCTGTTACAGACGCGGACAGGAAATTAGGCGGGTGATATTTTCTTCCCGATTCTGATACTTAGGGCTCCAGCAGGCCTTCCTTGCAATCATTAGTGAATTTTATTACTGCTAGATTTATGCAACGCAGGAGTACGAACGTTTCCGTGGTGGAATGACCTTAGCCCGCCACATATTTGGCCTAATTTGCCTGGCCGCAACTATAGTTCTTACTGGAATTTATTCAAAGGAATAATCGGGTACGATACTTCGCAATGTGTTCAAATATTCGTTAATTGAATGTCCAGTTTTATAGTGAGTAGGAACTGTAAGTTTTATGATTGATTCTATTTATGTACTGTTCACTTCGTCAGTATCATAATAATGGTTTATTACAGAATATTTCACGTGAAAAAGAATATTAGCAGCTTAATACGGATGGTAACATATCACTCCATTAATCGTTATCTTAATTAGTGTCTTTCCTCTATATCATATACGTTTACTGCCAGACGCTATGGTATCAAAATTACCATAATTCATACACTTATATAATGTTTTCCACAAATACTCCATTGCATTAATTAGATAGGATGTTTCTTATATACGATTTTATGGGTTTTTTTACGATACAAGAAATGATAGATTTGGTCATTTTGACCCGCAACGATTTCATCAATTTCCTGATTTTACCCTGTCTTCTTGGTTTTCCAATCATTCGATATTCCATAAACCCGGCCACAGCGCAAACACGAGGAAAGGAACAATGGAATAGGATTTTTCTGTCTGTATCAACATATAACTCGATTGAACAAAAATGGAGCGAACCGCAGATATTTATGAGCATTTAATAGTTTAGATTACCACGTGCGACAGACAGTAAAGGCTGAATATAAATGGGTGTGTTCCTAGCTGGGCAAATAATCCCGCACAATGCCTTGTGAGTGATGGAGAGGATGGCGTCCCGCTTAACGCAGAGCAGCGTTTGATTAATTCGTGTAAGTTAGCAGCGCTCCGGGAAAAGTCGGAGTGTCCGTCTTTATAATACCCTGTTCGCCAGATAATGCCAGCCAATTTTTGAGATAAAGTTGCGAGAGGCCCATAAAATGTCAACAGGCCTTAATGTTATCACGTCACTGCACGAGTGCGGGAATCTCCCAGCAGAGAAAACAGGCTTGACTATTTATTAAATTGACATACTTACTTTCTGAGATCAATTCATTTACTCGTTGATGGTGTTTTTAATAAATAATTCTGATAAATTTAGTACTAACTCGGAAATATAAATTTAATACAAGAAATAAAAATAATTTACGCGACACTTGCATACCTTCGCAAATGCATAGAAAAGCGTGGGATATACCGGAATATGAAATTTTAACAAAGTACATTAAGGAATTCAAAACCTAAAAATAAGTTTTCTCGGCAACTTCTCTGTAAATGAATTTTTGGAAAATAATTGTATTCATACATAAACTTGGAATCTTAATGCAATAGTGCGAGATGTTAGTCTGAAATATTGTCGAGTGAAAATAATAAATAATTATATAGATTATATTATGTGTAAAATAAATTTTTCATTGCATCTAGATTAAATACTTTATGCGTTAAGATATTATAAATGAATGTTTTGTAAAATCCGTTAATAATTATAGATGCAAAACAATTTCAATGTAAGACTCTTTTCAGATCCTTGAAGCTGTGCTTCTCATCAGTTGTAGCCTATACAGAAAATAATTATATTCTCTTCTAAGCGACACTATCCGTTACGATACTTCTATAAACATTTAACAATAAAAAAGGGTGAATGACGAAGGAAACATAATTAAATTCTACAACAATAATAAGATCAATAGCCAAATACAGATTTATATATATATATATATATATATATATATATATATATATATATATATATTGTTGTAGAATTCAAAATGAAATATATATATATAATTCAAAATTAAATATATATGTATATATATATTTATGTATATATATGTATATATATATGTATATATATAATTCTTATTCACGTCTGTATTGAAAAATAATAATAAGTAGACAAATACGAATATATATATATATATATATATATATATTCTTGAAACTATCAATTGTTGTAGAATTTTAAATGAAATATATATATTTTATTTTAAATTCTACAACAATTGATAGTTTCAAGGATACAGTAGACATACAGTAGAATGTGTTAAGTACTTAATTAATATATACATTGTTTTAGAGTAACAGGCTGCATGAGGGTAATCCACATGGTGGCATAGGAAAGGATTTAAAAGGGGGGATGCGGAAGGGTATAGGAAAGTAGCCAAGGGTACCCGGGCTGTGGTTTAAGGTTCCTACCCGGCATTTGCCTAAGAGTGATGCACGAAAAATGCGAGGAAATTTGTATAATATAGGTCGAGCAGTAGGTTGTTGTCTCACGACATGGCGGGAAAGGGTTTGATGTTGGGGCGCAGATCTCGACCAGTTTAGGAGGCAACTGGCCGACTATTCCAATGAATGGAACTAGCGGACAACTGTTACTGTATGTCAAAGGTCAGCGACCTGGGAATATACACGTCTCAAAAGAGGCTGGTTAACTGCAGCAGAGCATATTAAGCAGTTTTAGTTGGGTTACAAAATTTAATTAACTCATATAGAGAAAAAAGGTTTATAGTTAGCAGTACACAGAATATTATTACCACGAAGTTTTGAAACTATGATAGTCGTCAACTGTAACACACTGTTTGAGAAGATCTGTGAAGCCTCGATCAGCTCTTTCATACACATAGTAACAGCGTTTTAACGCGGCATGTTGAACTGTTGCCGAAAAGCTCTCTCTGTCGCAACAACGGATCGATTGTTTTCATACTGCGCGCATGGTAAACCATAGCCCATAGGAAGGAAGCCTGCGAGAGGATTTCTCGCAGGTGAACCTTCCCAGAGAGCTCTGGCGGGGGCTACCTTTGGGGATGCTCTCACATCTCTCTGGTTTTTTTGAACTAAGGTTCCCACATGCCGAGGCACCTCGGTCTGTTTTGAGAGGTGTATGTTCCGGGGTCGCAGACCTTGGGCATACGGCAAGAGTTGTCCGCTATTCCTATTGGAATAGTCGGCCAGCTGCCTCCTAAACAGGCCAAGGCATAGCGAGGGGTAAGCTGCGTCCCCACAGCAAACTCCTCTCCCGCTATCGGAAGGGCGTGGGACAAGTACCCAATGCCCGACCTACCTGATGCAGGTTTTTCTAAGGTTTTCCCTGCATTCCTTTAGGCGAATGCCGGGTAGGATCCTTAAAATATAGCCCGGGGGCCCTAGTTAACCCTTGGCTACCTTCCTCTACCCTTCCGCATCCCCCCTTTCAAATCCCTTCCTATGCTATTAAAGGGGAGTTGCCCTAAGTGGATTACCCTCATGTAGCCTAATGCCCTAAAAAAAAACAAAAAAAACCATAGCCCAGTGTATGCGAAGGCTATTCTCTCGCGAGGGATGTTCTCTTGCAGGCAGAACCTTGTAGGAGGAATACGAAGGGCTACCTTTGGGGATGCCTTTTCCTCTCCGTTTTCTCCCACAAGCCGAGGCACCTCGGTCTGTTCTGAGAGATTTATGTTCCGGGGTCACAGACCTTGAGAATACGGTAAGAGTTGTCCGCAATTCCCATTGGAATAGTCGGCCAGCTGACTCATAAACTGGTCGAGACACGGAGAAGGGAAAGCAGCGACCCCACAGCTAACCCCTCTCCCGCCATCGGAAGGACGTGGGACAAGTACCAAATGCCCGACCTACCTGATGCATATTTTTCTATGGTTTTCCCTGCATCACTTTAAGGCGAATTGCCGGGTAGGTAAACCATAGCCCGGGGGACCCTAGTTAACCCTTGGCTACCTTCTTCTACCCTTCCGCGTCCCCCTTTCAAATCCCTTCCTATGCTATTAAAGTGGAGTTGCCACCATGTGGATTACCCTCATGTAGCCTGTTACCCTAAAAAAAATCAATGATAATGAAATCCACGTGAACTTCTGAAATGGGGTCACCGATGGAACGGAGGGAGACCACGTGTAAGAATCTGCCCCTAACACGGCACGTTTAATCTGTTCTGCTGCACCTTGTATTTTTTAAATTGAAATGATATACATACATATATATATATAATTGTTCAGAAGCTTTTTTATTACATCGATACGGATGAATTGTTAAGTGCGAGAAGTGTCGGCATTGCCTACTGGATGTGCTCGCGCAGATTGTTGATAAACTTTACAATGCAAATTAAATGTAAAATATGGGGAATGATCAATTAGAATCAAGTAACCAAAGTCATAAATCCTTGTCAATCTTATATTGATAATAGAAAGGAGCCTGGAACTTAAGCAAATAATAAATGGAAAAGGTCTTAGTGATTTATGAGGTATAAATATTATTGAAAAGAATGTATTCACAGTCAACATGAAGCATGGTTGCACTCTATATGTAAAACGTAATGTTTATAGTAACAAGAACTAATATACTACAGATTGAGAATGGTTATAAAAGATCAATAAGCACTGTGTAAACAAGTGGATATGGAGAAAAAGAATAAATTTTATCATTATCATATATACATGCAATTTACTTTACAAAGTTTTTGAGGACAGTTCCATTTGATTTTATTAACGTATCCTGGGTATGTAACACACTTGTCATTTGTTTTCCTTCAGAATTTTATAATGTTATATAAAATTGTATTAACCATTACCATCTGTTACTTCATTATAATAAAGTAATTACCTGATTTTATTGCAATGGAAATAAAGAATTAATAACGAAACTTTAGGAAATGAGACACTGTATCATCCTTTTTTATGACGATTGATAATTACAGTTTGGATTTGATTGAAATACCGTCCATGATAGTTGATAAATTGAATTGTTTTATCCTAATTTACAACTTATTGTTTGTTTCTTTATTAATATAAGTATGAAGAAGTCCCTAATAAAATCGAAGAAACTTTACTATTTAATTTAGTAAATATATGTACCATATGTACTATTAATGCTTAAAAATAAATATTATGTTTTTTGTACCAATGTACATTAATTATATTTAATAAAAATAATTGAGATAAACTATATTGTTCAAGGAAAAAATGTAGGCCTAATGGTCGCTGAACTGTAGCAGAAACAATAAAGAGACTTTAAGGAATGCATTTAACTTAGTAGCTCTGAAACTATTCACCAACTTCTCTCAAAATACATTGTTGAGAGATGTTTGCACTAACTTTGTAACTAGCTAGTTACTGACGAATTTCGTAATTAATTAGCTACGAAGCTCCCACTCATCATTGTAAATCAATACGGTGTTTAAATAATTTCCATTAAGTTAAACTTTAAGCAATTAAATTTTTTTAGTAAGGTCATTGCAACATAAAGTAAGAATAAATAATTGGAATTGTAATGTTCTATAAATAATTGGAATAATAATTTGAATATTATGAAAATGAAATAAATAATTGTCTCTTACTTAAAAATGAAATAAAATAAAAACGAGAAAATTTATAACTACTTATCTTCAAATGGATAATAAAAATAACACTGCGTCAAAGTTATAGCATTTCCCCTACCAACATTTTCCCCTGCGCGGAAGCAGAAGAGAGAGACGTTTTTTAAATATAACTCCGTGCAATTCAACGGCAGTGAATAAATTAATATTTTCGTATAATAGGTTAATGTCCATGTTCCTGAAAACAATATATTTTCGTGTCAAACAATCCTCTCAATTCATGCTATGTTTCAGGATTAAACAAATTCTGGGTAATATCTATTGAATTGAATTTCCTGTAATATAAAATCAGGAACTATATTTTCATAAATTGTTTCATCGCTATGCATGTTCATACATAATAATAAAATCAGAAATAAAACTTTACTCTTTGATGACATGATCAAGTTATAAGTATAAGTCGTACAAATTTCGCAATAAATATTTATTTTGTTAACCACATAATTACTAAACCTTTCAATGTAATAACGTAGGTAATTAAGCTCTCCTAGTACTTCAAATGAGGGGTATGAAAAATTCATAACAAAATCTTTCATTATTGCTATTTTCCGGTTCCAAACACTATTATTCAGTTCATCCAAAAGTACGACAGTTTTTACACATATCTTTGACTTTCTCAAATTTCCGAATTTTGATAAATAATATATTACATAATTATATCGATAAAAAATTTTAATTCCTCTAATTAAATTCTGTTATTTTTGCTGTGTAAGGTTAATGTTAATTTCATTTCCAAAAATATATGTTTTAACCTTTTGAAACCTTTGGAATGACATTTTTGAGCTTTTGCTTTCGTATTTCAATAAAAAGTTTCTCTCTATAAATTAGGACAATATATTGCAGTTACGCTCTCCCACAATCACTGATATGTCCTATAGTAGTATTGTACACAAAGCCTATCGCTTCTCTGATGCCAATTCTGAGAGTAAATATCCAGGTGTTAATAGAATATAAACCCACATTTTTAAAAATTGTAACAACAATCTTCCAAAATAAATTAAATTTAATGTACAAACGACCTATGTTGATACCAATAAACGATTAAAATTACTAAAAAAAATCACTTGACGGATTAGGATAGAAAAATATCTGCCGGACCGTAAATCGAACCCAGGACTACCACTTTTACTATCTGAGCTCTTCTCCACAGGTTGAGATTTTTTTGTTCTTCAATTGCTTTCACTTTGTAAAATCTTATTTTGCATAGCATTTCGTATCTGAGAGCCAATGAAGATACCCTCTTTTACTTTCGCCTCATTCTGTGAAATTTTGCATAAAGATATGTAAAATCGGTTTTCACAACTCTCTCCACAGTTTCTAGTTACGTGGATATATATATATATATATATATTTATGGTGTATTAAAACACTAATTTTTCTTGGACGTTACAATTTACGATTATGCTGCTATACCAATTATACGATACCATTATTTAGCGCGCCTTTCTGCATCAACATGTTTGACGTTGCTAAGGAGATGAAAAAAAATTTTCACGTGTCTGCTTCTTGTGAATTAAATAGTGAATGGAAGTGAGATATTTGTAGTATCGCTTTGAAATAACACAGTCTATAAAATTAGTTTTCGAGAGATTCCGTCTGACCGGTTTGCGAACATAATTCATGACTCCAATTAAAAAATCTAGTGCCACTTATGTGTCCTAAAAAAGGCAACGTTTCTTTAGTAAATTCTATTTTTCTAAGCAAGAAGACGACAACTCAGACTGTGGATGGGGTTCCGTGAGAAATCCTTAATTTCTTCCTGAGTGATGAAATTAAATGTAAATTCCCCACTTATGTACAAAATGTATTGGGGATATTTATAAATTGACGAGAATTTTTTGACAATTTGTATCTAAAAATGAAAATAATTACACAGAAAGAGTTTTTTGCTTCCAAGATTGCATTTTCACCATCATTGGTCCAATCACTTGGTAGCTTAGAGACCGCGAAACGATCACGTAAAACTGGTCGCATATTTAAAACTAGATTTTCTTCCTTAATGGAAAAGCCGTCACATTCTTCGAAGAGAAACAACAATCAATTATGTGATTTCTTCACGCAAATCCATTGCACATGCAAATCGTTCTGAAGATCGCAAACCTGCGATATTCTATTAATTTATAGCACTTATATAGCAATATTATTCTGCAACACTAGAATACTAGTACTGCAAACACTACTAGAAACACGAATTGAAATAGCTTACTAAAGACACCATTCAGAAGGCACAAGCCCTGTTCTAAAGTTATCGTTAAACATAATATCTGTTAGTTATATTTTTAAGATACACGGAATTGTGAATTTATATATATATATATATATATATACTTATATATATATATGTATATATATATATATATATATATTTATATATATATATATATATATATATATTCGAAGCGATAGGAAACTCCAAACGGGTAAATAATTAGTTTTCGAGGTCGATGAGATTAATTTGAACCCCTTCCAGTATGCGAAGTCAGCACCCCTAAGGGAGAGGGTGGAGGGGGGTTCCATAAAAATTTCGCGAAACAACTGAGATTGGTGTCAAACCCAGGTTCATACAAGCCAATGAGCTTAATTCTGACATTCACTATGTCAGACATTTACAATACCGGTTAAGATACAGTTCAACCCGCTGGAGTTGGGGTGGAAGGGGGCGAAACAAATGTCCGTGTACAATCTCAAACACGTAGAGAGAAGTTTCTACTAAACTTTGTTCACATGTTAATTGATAAGACACGCGTACCATCTCTAGGGCAGGGGGGGGGGGATGAAATTTAAAAACGTCCCTAAACTGCCATAATTAGCGTCGAATAAAAAGTCTTTGGGGTCTCTGATTTTGATAGTTTAATTCTGAAATTTTTAAGTTTCTAATATCAACTTCAAAAGACAAACACCGTACGAATGGTGGTGGAACGTGTTTACTTAAATAATAGAGCAATACCGAGATTGGTATCGTTTCCAGGGTTATAGGAGCCACTGAGTGTAATACTCGCATGGTAGTTAAATAAATTTTATGGTACTCGACGTGGAGCTGTACGTGGCTGACAAATGTTACCGGAATATTTTGACCCTCATACGTTTCATGGTTCATTTCTTATTTTTCTTAGGGTACCAGGTACATATATATTCCTCGAGATACAAATTTTTTTTGGACTTCATTAAGTTGGTGAGTATTTTTCACTCTTTAAATTCGGCGAGATTTTTTAGACATTCTTATTTTATGTAGTAGGAGAATTACCGAGTAATTGTAGTAACGTCAGACATCATCCTAGTTTATTTGAAGTTAGATGCCGAGGTGTTAGGCCGAGGATGGGAACATAAATAGGTAAATGCTCCAAACACTGACGATACTGATGCTGGTTAAACGAAATGTTTACTACGAGGTTATTGTCCAATCAATTGTTTTCCTGGCTAATTTAAATAAATAACCGGGCAACGCCGAGCACTCAGCCAGTTACTATTAAATGACTGCCCACCTTTAATAGGTATAATGTGTTACATGTAATAAAATTTAATTTACAATTCTCGACTTTACAGTTGTTCTGTTTTTAATAGAGCTTATGAAGTTGAACTTTTAGAGAATTATTCGCATAACCAATTGACTTACTTATTGAAAGAATACCATCATAAAACATCTCTAACGTTACAAGGAGACAGCTGTTCTATCAATAGCAAAATTATGAACAAAATTATACCGCATGCAACGTCCTCATCTCAACTTAAAGGAATTCACTGATAGATACTCACCATTACTTCATACATTATGAAGTTATTTCGTCAAATATATTTCTCTAAAATTGTGATACGTGCAAGGAAACGATGAAGATTTATCTGGAATGAATTTGACACTTTGTAGCTGGGTAATATAAAATTATATCTGCCGTTTGCATAGGTTTGGCGAGCTTTCAAACGCTGGAACGCGCAGTTGGCACAGCCTGGTGTGGCTTTATGGCTGTAAGGGTTTAATAGTCTGCTCGTCACGCACAAATGCCGTCATTACTGAGCTATTTAGTCAGCCAAAGTGTTTGTCGCTGCTGAAATATATGCTATCTCTATGAGCGTTAAACAAACGAATTAAGACTGCAATGGTCCAATTTGCCCTTCACGGCACAGATTGCGGCATTTATAAGAGATTATCAAATAAATATTCTATTTCTTTCGGAGACAGCTTTCTATATGGACGGGATGGAATGTGTTCCAGCAGAGCTTTGTCATGTGTTGTCTGTCCATTAGGGTAAGAAAATAACTACATGCAACTCTGATTTGTACAAGAAGCAGGATTGGTAAATTTTTACTTGTTCTGTTAAACACAAACGACTGTCACTACAAAAATATAATTCTAAAATTTCTCATACAATACGACTTAAAGATTTCATGAATTTACTTTCGCATTATAAATTGAATATGGCAAATATATATAAAAATATGGATTTACTATTCGTGTAATTGTATTTAATTGCAACGAAAAATATTGAAGTGAATTTGTTGAAGGCTCTGGTGCAGAGACGTTTTCATAATTTATTATTTCCATAATATATTTATAATTTTAGAAACTAAATTGTGAATGGTTGGCATAATTTATTAATAGAGGATGGGCAATACGTCATTACCTAATCAAGTGTCTACGTGTCACATCGTGGGGATGGTAATGAAGAGGAATGGGATTCGAATCGCAGACAGTTGGTCTTGAATTTGATTTTCTGTATATAGATCAAGAAATTAAGATACTTAAATGATCATGGATCTTGTGATTGTGGTGAATCGGAAAACTGGTCAACTACATCAAATTCCAGAATATGTCCTGGCATTAACCTCGGCATCAGAATGAATGAATTAATTACATTCTAAGTAAAGATGCCTATTACAAATGATGTTTCAATACAATGTATTTTCTTTACATTGACTAACTCGATTGAATTTACGATAGGAAAAATTTGAGCTGGCATAATGATTATGACCCATTTTCTGTATTAATTTATTTAGCATGGTTTGTATTTATTTTGTTACTAGCTGGGTGCCCGGTGTTGCCCGGAATGTTATATATCCATAAGCCCCAATTTGACTCCAATTTCGGTTGCTTTAGCGTAATTTTTATGTAACGCATTTCGCCCCCTATCCCTACATGTGCTTACCTCCCATTATGAAAGGGATAAAACTCATTGACCCAGAAAAACTTTTCTTTCGTAAATCATATCGTCCGTTTCAACATTTTACAAAATTTCCACCCACGTCCCTCTCTACTGTGGGTTAAACCAAAAGATTATGCCATAATTAAATTCAGACATATAGATTCCCCTCAGATTTGATTCAAATCGTGTTAGCGTTATTTTCATGTAACGTCCCACCAAACCCCACCTTTATGATTGCTTCTAATGATTGAAATTATACACAGAGAACATCTAAAGAAATATTATGAATTTAATAGACCCGAATAATATTATTGCGACGCCAATATCGGTCGATTAACATGTTTGAAAAATACTACCCTCGCTTGGGGGAGCCAAACGGCAAGTTGAATGTATTAATTATACTCAGTAACATACAAAACATTGGATTCAACTCGAATATCTATTCTTTTGCATAATTTTAAGGAATACCACACCACCCCCACCCTTAAGGATGCTTCCTTCCAAAGTCCGAAATGGGTTGAAATTATACCCGGAGAACATTAGAGATATTTTATAAAACTCATTGATCCCGAATATATTACTCTTAACTCTCTATTGACTATTTACCCGATTAATTAAATATTGATCACTTGTACCCGGAAGAACCACTCTTAATTTATGCCGCTAAGGGAAATACCCCAGCTATCTCTAAAAACCAGGAACTTATATAATTCCAATTAATTTATAATTGGCTCAATTAAAATAGTGACAGAAGCATATATTTTCTAAATTTGTAATGAAAATTTCTGTGAAAAGATGGGGTAGTGGGCTCATCATAAGGGTAACTACTTATTTCATGTAAGAAATGACGACCTGCATCAACTATATTTGGAAAACATCGTCATTTCGCACATTTGTTGAGAATCTACGTCTCAAGTCTTGTGACTGTGTTCCAGTTAGGAGTAAGGCGGAGACTGGAAGAGAGCCAAGGCCATCCCGGTCCAGCAACGATCTCCTGCTTACTGCCCTCCCTAAGCATCGGTCACATAACTCCCATCTCTGCCGAGTCAACGGTTCAGTTACATCGCGACCAGCGTTTCCCAGAAACAATCTTCTATTCCGAACTGCAGTAAAATAAACTACCATACGCAATTTGTTGGCTGTTGGAAAATATTCTGTCTGTGGTTCTAGGAGATATTTATTTTGATCGTGGTAAGTGGAACGGGAAGAAATGAAGGATAAATTCAATGAGCAAGCTCACAACGAAAGGGGCGGATAGTCGTAATATATCACAAGAAGTAGGGCGACGGGTAACTTGTAGATTTAAGACTATCGAGCGAAGACTTTGCTAGTATGTATGATTTGATAGAATCCAAATCTAGCTATAAATATTGAAGACAGATAACGCAACTCCAACGTTTTAAAATAGAAAAGCAGGTAATTTACGATAATGTGAAAATGAAAAAAATATTGAATTGGGTTTTCCGATATTTTACTATATCAAGGTACGTTACATAATTTTATATGAAGGTGGACAAATCTGTATTAACGTGCTAGACTAAAAGTTAACAAGTGTGATCCTTAATTCTACTCTCTATTGACTATTTACCCTATTAATTAAATATTGATCACTTGTACAAGTATTGTATTTTGTAAAAACATAAAATGAGCAAAAATTTTGATGTCTACAGAAGTTTTATTATTCCTCACGTTGATTTTGTGATTTATGTAAAGCGTTTCGCTTTTAAGAAAATTGGGATAAAATTACAATAATAAGAAAAACATTGGTAACCTAATTGCATACATATATTCCTGATTATAATTGTTTAAGTATTTTTGACTACACGATTCTTTACATGTTACTGGCGTAAGGAATAAACATGAAACAATGCGAACGGGAGAGAGAATAAACGATAAGGGCTATTTTCCACCTTCGGAATGTTCCTGACATTGGTCCTAAACCAGGAAATTTGAATCAAGTTTCCCATAAGCTGTGACCGGGGTCCCTGACGATGGTCATACGGTAAGATTTGTTCGCTGTTCACATCACACCAGTCGGCCAGCTGCCTCCTAAATCCGGTGGAGTCGATCACATTTAGACGAATTCCGGGTCTCTAGTCACCACTCGGTTACCTTGGTCTGACTTTCACAACACCCCTTGAATTGGGAACACACGGCTACTTCTTATTCTACTTCATCTGGGTGTTTTTCAATTCTATATGACTCATAGATTTCAAAGCAGCATTTGTACGAAATAGTAATTCTGCATATTTTTTCGCAAAAACAACATAAAATTTGGGCCGAAAATTTGAAATACACACGTGACCGTAGAACGTGTTCTCACGGGTCCACGGGCCGCGCTTTCTCTAGACCGCATAAGAATCCGGGCGTCTTTGTGGAGTCATAAATCATTTCATATAGTTACTTCTTTCTGTGAAATTGCAATTGTATATAGAAAGAAAGGAATATCTTGTAGTTTTCCTTTAGGATGTACAAAGAACTGTTGTGTGTGGTGTATCTGGCCACTCTGCACAAACACGTCGCACGAAACACCAAACAATTCGTTCATGTGTCGAAAGATCATTTGAGAAGAAGAAAAACGAGGTTGCAGGGATGCGAAAGAAGCGTAAATCGTATTTGACCAAATTCTACAGATTATTTTCATTACGATTTATATAAAATTTATGGTAAAATATTCCTCTTATCATTGCTTGGAACATAAGAATTATTAATGCCAATTAATTAGTGTGTGTATTTTTTTACGTATTGTTCAAGTCATTTTATTGCATCTTGATATTATTTTGTGTACACTTTCGTACTGTTTAATCGGAATTTTAAACTTAGTAATTTATATATTTTTTTTTACATCTGGAGGACATTGGCAACTGGATGAAATTTATACTAGTAGGAAGACGAATATTTATGTAGTATAATGTATATCTATATTATTTCATGCCAGCCTGATAGGAAGAGGAAAGCAGCTCCTAAACACAAGAGCAGCAGTCAATAAAATGTTATGTCAACAACTCTCTTCAATGTCTTCCTCTAAAAACAATGTCGCAGATATTCCAGATGCTTTATAAAATTCTTCAGAATAAACAGTATGCACTACAAGTGTACACAAACAAAGTAGGTAGGATGTGATGTTGCCACTTCACCTCAGAAAACTGTTTTGTATGATACTGTGGAATGTCCAGTGAAAGAATAGAAAAATTATTATTTAGACTTGAGGGAAGCATAGCTATTCCAGTTTTCCCTGAAGCACTGATTCTGAATCACAGAGTGATGAATATTTCCTTGATGAGGATCTTAAAACAGAAATACAGATTCTTGAAAGGACTCACTTAGTGACATAGTTATAGAAACAGTAATATCAACTCTATTGGAGTTCCAGATGATTATGGTTTTATTTTTAATTTATTACAAAATCACCTGATATTGGCAAAACACTGTATAATTTTAACATTTAGAAAAACTAGATTTTATGTGATGAATTTGGAATATCAGCTGATACAACAGCTGTATTTTTTTAAAAAAAAATTGTTCTGAAACTGGCTATACTTTAAAAATAACTAATCAAATGGCCAGATCAGGAAAAAAAACTATTGGAACTGTTACCAATCGAAAATAGCTACAGTGACGTACAAGCAATAATTGATTGTATGGAAGTGGATATTGAAAAGCCCTTTGATCCAGTGAAGTAGAGTACAAGTCATGTAACACTGCGAATTATCTTGTATCAATGGGCTATAAAAATTTGTCTTTGATGGATACAGTGAAAGATTCACAGATTCACTCTTAGTTCAGGAATGTCGATCATTCAGTGTCATGGCTGACCGTGGTTTTAAACACGTCGAACCACTTCTTGCAATGAAGCTTATTCGTCCTCCGAGTGTAATGACTGGAAATAAATCTTGTAAACGTAATTCAAGCTAAGTTAGCGAAAAGCTAGCTTGAGAATACATGTCGAGCGACTTAAAAGGATAAGACTGTAGGTAACCTTGCCCCCATGCACTATAGTCGCAGAATGTCGCTTGTGGCAAAGCGAACCTCACGCCACCGGGGCTCACGTCAGAGGCATTTCAAAAAACTACCTCAGAAAGGTCGTTTTTCATTATTTTAAGCCAAGAATAATTACTATAATGCATTTTTTTATAACTAATTAACATATATGGAATCCGTAGGAATAATAAACTTTAAAGGGTTCAGTTCCAAATTCCGTCGTTTACTATTAAAGGCGAGTCCAATCAAGGCGGACAACCCTCATGTAACCTATCAATGAAAAAAAGAACGAACATTAATCTTTTTAAAAATACTGTTCTTTACCTTTTTTAAAATTTAATATAAATTTAGTATTTACAATTATGTATTCTTCCCTCAATCACTTGAAACAGAAAAATACAATATTTTGTTATTGTTATGCAGTCTTTATTTAATTAGATTGAGAACGATATGATACTCAAACTTTGAAGCTTTAGTGATTTTTACGCGGGGCAAAGTGTAATTGAAGAGAGTGATTCGCCCCACAGGGGAAAGCAAAGGTTAATTAAAGGCCAAAGCCCTGGTTTCCCAGTCCCTTTGGAACAACCAGCGACTGATTTTGTCTGCAAACAGACGGAGCTGAAGTGCGGGTGATCTTACACGCCAAACATCTGCATCGGGCCGACTCTGGGAATTGACAAGGGCGAGCAGCACAGGCGGAGAGTGCTGGAGAAACCTGTGGGAGGCGATACGCCACTAATGTGTTTGTAATGCCTTATTCGGTATTGGGAACCGAGAAGATGATTGATTGAGCTCTTATATCAGTGCGCGTCCGCGTATTTTTCTTAGACAAGAATTTGTTATCGTTTATAAAAACATTTACGTAATATTAGTTCATTACATTAATCCATGTTTCATTAATTCGTCAGAAAAAAGATGGATAAATCAGTATAAATCTATAATAAAGCGATAGGCGAGCGTAGTTTTTCTTACCTTTCCATTTACTCCATTTTCAAAATTTAAGTTGTAAAAAATGCGATTGTCTGAACTAATAAAATAATACTAAATGTAATAGTCGACGTGATGCCATAATTGTAATTTCCATGTTTGATCCTAACAATATTTAAAATGGATTTTAGTATCTTAAATTCCCACTACCTCGGTTGTGCATTATTAACGTTACGATCAGCTTTTGACCGTAAGAATTGTTTAATGTTGACATGGTTGGGTGTGCAACTTTTGGTTTTAGTAAGTTATTCATTGTTTGTTTCAAGCTCTTTTTTTTACAAAATAATATTTAATTTGTTTGTTAACTTTCTATAACATTATTATATGAATAAAACTTATTTTCGACTGATGAAATCAGCGATTTGAGGATTTGTGTGTAGATTCCGCAGACCAGCTTTGTTGTCACATTTTATTTTCAAGAAGGATCTCACGACACACAGACGTGTTTAATTCTAGACATACAGAGTAGTGATCTAAAATTATTGGAATGAAAATATTGGAACCATCTGCGGTATTTGGAAATTTACTCCAAACGAAACAAACAGATCGAATTACATGCAGAACACTTCAGAAATGAACTTAGTGCACTCTTTATACGGGAGTAGAATAACATATTGATATTTATCTGACTATCAAAAATGAATAAATTAATAAATATAATGAAAAGTCAAAAAGGTTAGTTGGCAATGTGGTTAATACAAAATGCGTTTCGTACCTAATTTGGGACTTCATCAGGTGAACAATAAAAAGAATATCTGATTTAAGTAACTGATTAAGAGGATTATCTCAAATGTATTCCAAAATCTTGAATATCCTGATA
This sequence comes from Zhengitettix transpicula, assembly GCA_037074705.1. NCBI lineage: Eukaryota > Metazoa > Arthropoda > Insecta > Orthoptera > Tetrigidae > Zhengitettix > Zhengitettix transpicula. Next base: position 114,975,811 of record CM073592.1, on the reverse strand, counting down.
CTAAATGTCAAAGAAAACATTGTAGCGTGTTCCTCCATCTTTTTATTGAAATACGTATTCCAACTATATTTTATTTTATTTCTACCTCCCGGCGTGGCACGAGCACATAGTCCGCAGGACAAAAGGTTGGCTTGAATTTTCATGCAGGTGCAGGACTATGGTCTTAAAAACAAAGGAGACTCCTTGCTGTGGAAAATACGGACAAAGTTCCTCCAGACGCCGGTGTGTTTCCGGATTGTTGACCAACGTTGTTAGTGGTTTTGGCGGAATAAAATTAGTCCTTCTGGTTGGTGCTGAAGGTCACGTGAGGAGACAAAGGCTGAAGATTGGTGCAGCACTTTCAAAACTCCACATGGACCGAATTTTTTCAAGATTTTTTGTACAGTTGGCGGGAAACATTGAGGAGAGTTCGTGGACAAAGTTGAAGGACTAGCGATTGGACAGTCGGAGAACTGCATGAGAGAGGAGATGAGTCTCACCACAGTCGGGAGACACGTACGAGCGTAAAGCAGAATCACCACCACGATCCACGGGGCGTAATCATTCCGACGCTGTACCACCACGAGAGCAGAGCTGCACATCCTACCGGCCGACGTTGTCATTTTCCCACTTCACCGCGCAGGTACGAGCCATATATGTCCTTGTGTGCCTCGGGTGACTATAAGTGCCACATTTTGATCCCCAGATTACCTGTGACCCCTGAGAAAAGTAGTTTATTTCCCTTTACCTTTCATGGTTTTTTTTCTTTGAGGAAGCTTTACCCTTATACCGGGGAATACGTATAATAAACTTTTGTATACACCTTATCCTATTTTAATTAATGATATTACCAATTATTCCCTGTTCACTTAATTTTATCCCTGTACGTTTCCAATCCTACTTGTTACAACATGTTACATGATATATTGAAAAAATAGTGGTTTTAAATTATATAAAACAAATATTATGTTTTAAAAGATTTTTAAAGCTATATATATAAAAGAATCTTATAAATAAATAGGATGTTGGTGTGTATGTTCCGCATACAAATTTAAACGCGGGGATCATTTTAAGCCATATTAAAACTGGGACGGAATTATTTGAAACGTGCGAAAACACCCGATATTAGCGGCGAATAAATAATTTTCGTGGTCAACGACAGTTATAGTGTTACTCTTGATGAGCTTTTAAATTTTAAATCATGGTCTTACTGTTATTCGAACGAAACGTAGAATAAAATAATGACAGGTTGATAAGTAGCTTGTCCTATTTTAATTAACATTCCAGCCACCTGCAATTTTGTTTTTTTCGCGTTGAATTTATTGAATACATTTATGGCTGGTATTTGAGTTACCAACTCTGTAACATTCGTTTCTGCGAACCTAAAAACTTACATGTGATGCATACTTGGTTTCCCTTACCATTGCAACGTCACAATTAAGAGTGCTGTAAGTATAGTTTCTGGGCAATGAACTTAAAGTGATAATAATAAGAAAAATAGCCAAATGCAGACAAAAGAAGACGTTTCTAGGACCCTTGTTTCTTTCATCAGGTGTTAAGAAGAGCCTAGAGCAGCACAACTGCACTCGTAACGGTTTTGAGTTTTGTCAACCGACGAGTGCAGTTGTGTCGCTCTAGGCTCTTCTTAACACCTGAATAAAGGGACAAGGATCCCAGAAACGTCTTCTTTTGTCTGTATTTGGCTATGATTCTTATTAATAGTTTTCAATAAGACATAAATTTTTCATTTAAAGTGATAATAGTTAAGTTTTTCATTCATTTAATATTGAATGTCAATTTGTGATACAATCTGTTTCATCGTGGCTAAGAGTTTGTATTTTCTAGACCAGAATGTTTATTATATTAATATTTTGGTCTTCATTGTTTACTAGCCATTTTAACATAGGAAGGACGATGTTAACTTTATGGGTAGCACTTAGTCTGTAATGGTCTTAAATTATTTAATCATAAATGAAACCATACAACTTTGACGAAGCACGTCATCAAAATGTTGTGTATTAATAAATATTTAACACGTTTAGAACCCGAGAATGCTTTATTAATAATTTAAACCGGGAAAGTCCTCTGTCTCTTATAACTTACACTATACTTCACTGGAAACTTTGCAGATATCATTATAAATTGAACGACTTATACGATATTTGGGATGGTAAATACCGGTGTTGAGTGTAGGAATGTAGACTGAGTGAAGTGCAAAGTGAAAGCCAGCACGAGGATTACGTATTTGTTCGCGCAGTCTCAGCAGGGATCTCAGGTCACACACCTGGGTCGTCTAATCTCGTCTGCACTTCCGTAGCGAACTCTCGAGTTGCTCTGGGGAATAGTACGCGGATCCGTTTTCATCAGCTTCCACTGAAGCTCCAGAATGTTACTGCTGTGTGAGTCTATTCTTTTAAACAAATACTTGCCAGACAGTTTAAATTATCGTAAAATGCTGTTAACGATATTGTGTACTAACCAAAACAAATGACGATACCATCCCTGTTTAGTTCGTTCCCGCCATTTACACGAGTGTTTTTGTTATAATCCTTGCCCACTTTCGATTGACGTTTTTATTTCACATGATTAAATAAAAATTTAACACATTCAAAATTAATTTGGTGAATTCTAACGTTTCTCCAATGACTACCTGCTTAAATCACAATTGTAATGTTACAGTGGCCCTTCTCTTCCTATAGAAGTCTGAAAATTCCCTCTCAGATGGAAGAAGTGAAAGAAACATTCTTTTCTATTAATTTTTATAGGAATAAACTTATAATTCCTAGGTGGTCTCGCTTAGAACTTGTAATTTAATGCATATATCTTAATTTGTTCAAATGTTCTTTATACAGTGAAAACACCTTTATATGTATAGTGGTAGAATTTTTTAAATGATGAAGTAAAGGGATATTTTACAGAATTTAATAATCATTTAACTCAACATGACAAAAATAAAATAAATACAAATTATGCGTGTTCAGCCGGCCAAAACAATCGGATCCCTTAATCCCTAGTTAAACTATGGTTTACGGTAATTCCCCCAGGCGCGTCAAGGATTGAGACACTTGACAGTTACCTCGCGTTGATCTCTGGCCGTGATCATGTGGCACCCTCGATCTCTCAGAGTACTTTTCAAAATTGCTGTAAGTCCGTTCCTGGCGACGGTTCGTCGAGGAGTCTCTACACTTTTTTTCAGCCCCTTCGCTGGATGTAAAATATTGATGTTCTCGACTAATTTTCGATCGATCTTTCCTGAACCAACAAATGTGATTGGCACAGGCAGTCACGTGTTAATTCAATTTCTGGGATTTTTGGAGAGACGTTTCCTACGGTGCGACAGTCCAAGTAACTTCCGAAGGTCAACATTCTACGTGCCTAAGACCAGACCTTAGGGATTATCTCTCCGTCAACTTTCCAACTTTCCAAGCTCTCAACCCTTGCTAATATCTAATTAAATTAAAATAAAATCTATCTATCTATCTATCTATCTATCTATATATAAATATATATATATAATAAAACTATCACGCTACATATAAGTTAACAAGATCAATTCAAAATGACTTGTAATTTTGATATATTAGTTTCCATATATTAAGTATGTATGAGAATTTGGTTTCAATATTTCTAGTCATTAATTTGAAGTGTCTATTATTTGGCATATTATAATGAAAAAAATCTTTTTGAGAACAGTTTCTAAACTGTAATATGTTACAGATCATATATCTTCCTCGATGAACTTCCAGACTTATTCTCAAGAATATTATAACTATCAAAATAGCAAAACGAGATATTATTTATATTTCCCCTATTATAGGTTCTACACAAACCTTCCACGGCTCTGGATATAGAGCGTGTGGATAAGCGGACTACAATTACCGAAGATCTCAAACTCAACATAATATTATGTTTATATAATAAATTTGGATGAATGAATCCTTCCTTCATATTACTTTTTATCACTGAATTAAAATTAGAGAATTAGTAATAATACAAATTTAAATTTAATTATTCCTTCAAATTACGAATACCCAACTTCATGGCTTAGATTTAAATGTTGAAAAATTTGAGGATTCACATAAATATTATTCCTTGTGCCAAATGATTCCATGACATCAATTTATTTTATGTTTTCCACATTTGAAAATATTTACTGCTGAAATTAAACCTCGAGGATACTTATTATGTATAGATATGATTGTTGTTCTGTTCGCTTAAGCATTTAAAATTCATAGTTGTTTACATAAGGCTCTAAATTCACTACTTACCACAAGAGTGATTCATTAAACGGCTCTTACCTGAAACGAACGAGAATTGAAATAATTAGCCATTGAAAACATGATAGTAATTACAACTGAATGTTCATTGTAATTAATGGTAATTGCGACAAAGCAATATAATCTCCAATGTCATGTAATTCAATCATTTAGTGAGCTTGTGTGAATATTTGAGCTGAAAACATATAGATGTTAAACATAAATTTACCAAAACCTATTACCCCTTTTTCAGAAATTATTCAGTTTGCTGACGACACGAGCATTTTAATAAAGACGTAACATTAGAAGAAGTAGCCATGATGTATTCAATCATGTACTACACGGGCTTTCAGCTAATTGATTATCAAGTAAATCTGAATAATTCGAATTTTATGCAATTTCAAAGAAGAAATTATAAAATTTTAAGTTAAAAATTCTTAGGATTATGTTTCGATAGTAAATTAAATTAGAAAGTTCACATTAAAAAAATTACAACCAAATTAAGCTCATAATGTCAAAATGCAGTGATCTCAACATCAGAGACTTGTTCACCTTGTATATTTTTACTCTTAATACTCATAGTTAATTCTTCAGGGTAAGACAAACTATTTATTCTTCCATTGCATGCCAGTATATACTATCCATAATGTGGTTTGTTATAAGTAACATACACCACCTATTCATGACCAACTCAGGACTGCTCAATTTCAATAGAACATACAAGAACTGTAATGTTTAATATGGACGGGGGAATTTAATTACAATAATTAATAATTCATATTTTATTAACACAAAAAGGACATTAATTACCTGTTCTTATTATCAATTTAAATACCCACGGCTATTTAAAAACTTAACAAAACAAAACAGAAACAATTTTTGACAGGGTTTGATGAAAATATGGTGGTCATGTCGTTAATGAAGCGACTATGATGGTATTTTCCGGTACATCCGCGCATTTCAATTTGTATAAACATTAACGTAAATACATACATACATATATACATCATTTTCTATTATATAGAAGATGTATATATATATATATATATATATATATATATATATATATATATTAGGGACATGATGCATTTTAATATTTGTAACTGCTTCTATTTAAGATTAATCTTAAAGTTGACACTTTATTATGCACCACATTTTCTGTGCAGACTACATTTCTTCGTGATTTAAGAGGACGTCTCCATTGGCAAATTTCTTGGAGTCCTTCCAAATCACAATGTAACAAAGTAGTTTGTCTCATTTGACAATTCCAGCCAAAGAAGTGACTAATTAATAAAAATTGAATGGATGTCAAAAGGAGGAGGTTAAATTAGCTCACGACTAATTGAGGTAGACGGGGCGAGATTGTTGGTGTGCACGGGCAGTGGTCCAAGGCTTCCACACGCTCTGCCACTTCTCTTACACACTCACTTCGTCAATCCCAAAATACGAATACCGGTACACACTCATTCATATCGCTAGATTCGTCGATTGTCCGGCCCGAGTATATTGATTCTTATACATTGACGACAGTTATATGTGTACACGCTTTCATCGCTCACTTTATCTCATTGGAAGTCTCTGGCCGATTACTAATTTTCTTTTCATCTTTCGTTTCCAGTGTCCTATAATTGAACTAGTCCTTAGAGTATTATTTCTTGTCGTTACCAACCAATCAAATGCTCGCAACTTGATCTGGTAAGTTCAATTTCATAATTATCATTAGTTATTATCTCTTTACAACATCTTGCTAAACGGCATTTCACATTACTTACACGTTATTGTATGGATGTACTGTCATTATAGTATGCATGAAAAAGTTTTCCTAGTCTCTCCCTAAATAACCCAATGGCATTTATCTATATTATTCCCTGAATTACTTTTGGCCCGGTACGATCATTAGGGGCCCTAGATAATTATTGGCTACTATTATGTCCATTCCGCAACCCCCATTTCTATCACTTCCTGTGATATTCAGGGGGCACAACGCGCATAACAATCACGTAGCCTATTATTAAAAAAAGTTATACAGGACAAACCCTAGATAACCTGCATCAGGTAGGTTGAGCATTGGGTAATTGTCCCACAGCCTTCCGATGGCGGTAGAAGAGTTTTCTGTAGGAACGCAGCATTCACTTCTCCGTGCATCGACCAGTTTAGGAGGCAGTTGCCCGACTAATCCGATGGGAATAGCGGACAACGCTTACCGTATGTCCGAGGTCTGCGACATACATCTCTTAAAACAGGCGGAGGTACCTCAGCTTGTGGGAACCTTGGTTCGAAAACGGAGAGAGGAGAATGCGTCCCCAAAGGTAGCTCTCTCCGTCTCTCCAGAAGGGTTCACCTTGAGCTGGGAGCAGCGCAATTTTTTTTTACGGTAACAGGCTACATGAGGGTAATCCACATGGTGGCAACTCCCCTTTAATAGCATAGGAGGGTATTTGAAAGGGAAGGGTAAACGAAAGTAGCCAAGGATTAACTACGGCCCCCGGGCTGAAGTTTACGGATCCTACCCGGCTATTGCCTAAACGTGATGCAGGACAAACCCTAGAAAAACCTGCATCAGGTAAGTCGGGCATTTGGTACTTATCTCACGCCCTTTCGATGGTGGGAGAGGGGTTAGCTGTGGGGTCGCAGCTTTCCCCTCGCTGTGCCTTGACCAGTTTAGGAGGCAGCTGGCCGACTATTCCAATGGGAATAGCGAACAACTCTTACCGTATGCCCAAGGTCTGCGACCGCGGAACATACACCTCTCAAAACAGGCCGAGGTGCGTCGGCATGTGGGAACCTTAGTTCAAAAAACCAGAGAGATGTGAAGGCATCCCCAAAGGTAGCATCCGCCAGAGCTCTCTGGGAAGGTTTATTCGGAGCAGCGCAAAATGCCGTGGTGATACTGAACGTCTTCAGGCTACAGAAACCTGCGAGAGGAAGGCGTCAAAGAAATTCGGTTTCTGAGAACCATCATTAACCAGAATGACTCCGACTGTCACTCGGAAAGACGCACCATTCAAGTCCAAACGTGTACATTTGCATTACATTCTGATTTGTTTAGATTCTGTCCACGTTGCACGAGAGTAGCCATTTAGATGCTGCAAATCGTCTAAAAAAAACTAAGTTTGTAAAGGTTACGTTGAATTTATATAAGTCGATTATTTAATCTGAGTTATAAAACTAACAAAGCATCCAAGAATTAGGAAATATTTGAATTACTTTGAAGCATTCAAAAATATTGAATAAGTTTCCTCCAATAATTTAGTTCTGCCGAGCAGCCGCTTCAACTGTAATAATGGAACTGACGTTAGGTATCTAAAGTCAACTTTGGCCTTATTTTTCAACAGGACAAAGCAACCGTTCACGATGTCTCAGTTGTTGCTGCTGATCTCCAATATATTGTACTTCAAATTGTTTCCAAGTTGTCGGTCTGCTTTTCGCAATAATAATAACTTTATAAATTTAGAAATAAAGGAATGATGATATTGTTCGTAAAAATGTCAAATTCATTAATACAATTAATTTTGGTTTACTGTTGGAAACGTATAACAATTATAAATTTGCAAGTGCAAGTGTGTCGCTTGCATGATTTACTTTCCGTGCTGCTGGGCAGCGAATCATAAGCCTAGAAAATTGCTCCCAGCAATGTTGACAGAGCCTGAGCCTGCCTTTGCTTTTGCTGTAATGCCAATATCTGCGGATCACTGCAGATATTTGAAAACTGGGTGTATACAAGGTCGATCGAAATGAAGTGTCCAACACAGGGCTTACCCTGGGACGCGGACATCGACGTTTATTTTGGTATGTGGAATTTCCCACCCGTCATAGACGCAGCGTCATGCTTGATAAATTGAAATATACGTTGGAGGAAATTTTAATATTTATCCAAGTAACCTGCCTTTATTCCACTAAAATAAACTAGTCGAATACAAAGTTCTTTCTCTTTATAAGACAAAAGAAATGTATGTTAAAATAATAAATATTACTTAAAGAGAAGTGGGACTTTCGAGGAGTAATTTATGAAGTATTCCCGAGTTTCAGCAGCCGAATGAAAACCACGGGACCGAATTATCAACAGTACTCATCAAGATATAAATAAATACAGTTCTTTGACTTTGGAACCCCACTACACATTACGATGAATGGCAAAGCACACCATTGAAACGTTGTGGTTTAATAAATGCTTAACCCAATTGAATCGCATAAATATTTCATACAGACCGTAGTACTATGCAGGTACATGCGGCCTTTAGACAGTACAAAAGTTTATTTTTCTGGCTTTTGCGTCAGAAAAATCATCTATCAAGTTAGCAGTATGTATGTTTTGACATATTCTATGGATAATTTTAATAAAGTGAAAGTTGTTCACGTTGGCAATCAAGTCTTTGTTATTATTAAAAAATTAAAAACTACTTTCTCCACTTCCTACTGTCACTCAACAGTAATAAGAATTCTGTAAGCAGTTGAAGTACTTGGGAAAGTATTTGGATCATGGAATGTAAAACACTCTTGATTTTAACTGGAATTAAGTCAAGAATAACTTTAACTTCACTGAAAATTCATCATTACGTATATCTGTAACACGGTAATTATTCACCATTTCAAAGTTTATTGCCTTTTGTAGCACTTTTGATTTCAGTTTATATTTCTACATAGAGATTAAGTAAATATTATAGCGTGTTATTGAGGATAGGCGTCTCTTTCTTTGATTTATGCTGATATTTTGGTCAGTTTTGTTCAATCGCGTCATCAACCACGTTTTTGCTGATTCTTCCACCATCAGCGCAAAATACCGTTTTGGTGCCAGTCCAGCTGGGGGATATTATTGTATCCCCGTTGCTTAAAAGCCGGAGATTTTCCAGGACGAAGAACATCAGGTGCAGAGGGGCTGGTAGCTGATGAAATTTACGACGTCAGATTGTCTAGGACCTGTGATTGATCCAAAACCAATGAGAAAAGACCAATACGAAGACAGTTGGACACACAGTTCGCTAGAAGTCAATACCTGGAGATGATTCTGACCGGAGATGTGGTAGTGAGCAGTGGCTCTTCTTTTTGGACTGTACAAGAATTGATCAGCTCAGCGAGACTCCACCATAGGCACCAAGTCCATGACCAGCTGCGACGGACGTCGCTGTGTGGCTGAGATCCCAAGTCTGGTAACCAATAGCGCCACTTATCATGGTTCCGTAGGCCACTTTGTCTAAAATCCGTTTTCTCTGGCCTAGTTTGCCACAACAATACCTGGGTTTTCATGACTGGTTAGTCGGGACAAAATTTCATATTTGTACGTTTTTATTAGATTCAATAAATTAATTTTGTATAGAATGGGTTGTTGTTTTCCCTTCGGTACTTCCTCCTATCGGTGGTAAGCGTTTCTAAGAATTGGACCGCTGGAGACCTGCTATGGTGCGATTACAAGGGAGCGTGCCACAATATACATTGGTTTCGGCTGCAATTTGTTAAAATTAGATTGAATTGGAAATTCTTCTTTGAAATAATACATTTTTCTAATTTCTTTCTTTGTCTTCAGTATTTATCCTCCAGTCAAATCAAGATTTAAATCACCAATTTCTTCGCCAATTATTACGGCCACTGTCAGGCATAATGAAATATTTTAAAGTACGAGTGTTTCATTACCAAAGTTCCCAGATCGAAGACTCAACAATATATAAGTAGTTGCAAATAAAATTTCGTAATTTTTCAGACCACAACTTTAGTGCATAATTTACAGCATCGTGTAGAAAACGGTTTAAACTGTAATTGACGAAATGTGTTTAAGTTGACGGACACGAGCTTTAGTTCTAAAATATAGCCTCTTCATGTTCCAGTAATTATTGTATCCTTGCCCCCCCCCCCCACTTACAATCCTTAACGGCAAGACCAATTCGGAAGCTTCGTAACATGTCACTTCTTCCACCTTATAAAATGCCATTTTAAATAAGACATCTATGGTTTCACTTTCCAAACCCGGATCCACTCTAGTGGTTAATCAAATAAGACGGTGAAATTTAATCCTAATTATTAACTTACACTATATACATAATTTACACATATATACATCTCTTAAAACAGGTGCAGGTGCTTCGGCTGTGCGAAACTTGGTTCAAAAGTAGAGAGAGAGACGAAAGCATCCCCAAATTAAACCCTCTCCGTCTCTCCTAAAAGGTGCTGCCTGCGAGAATTAACCACTCAACTGTCTGTTGAGTGATATACTCCGTTGTTGTTTTTTTAGGGAAACAGGCTACATGAGGGTGATCCACATTGGGCAACTCCCCTTTAATAGCATAGGAAGGAATTTGAAAGGGGGGATGCGGAAGTGTAGAGGAAGGTGGCATTCACAACTTCTTACTACAGAAACATTATTTTATTAGTCTGCGCCTTGTAATTGTAATTGGTAATTACATATAATGCGCTCCCTGAGGAACACAAAGATTACAAAGTTGTGGCATCTCTGCAAGAACTGCCATTTACTGAATCAAACCCTAATCGGAAAATTGTGTCATTTGCGTCAAAATATTCTACTTGCAACTATTTACATATATATACTATCTGGGTGTCCGGTGTTTCCCGTGTACTTATTTATATAAACCCAAAAAAATATTTAATTCTATATTAATCCTTATTCAAGAAGTGATTTAACCTAAATCTAACTGTTCCTAGTTTCGTAAATACTTTTGACCAATCGTGCATTAATTGAACAGCTATAAAATACATTGAATTTTATTGCATTTGTCCCAACAAACATAACTCCGAATTCCTTTATGAATAGAAAACTTAAATATACTCCTTGAGTATTGCAGGATATAATGGTCCCTCAGTCTTCAGACATTACGAAAGACTAAATTGTTAGCTAGATTCACAATGTAAATAAATGGTCGCCATATTGGAGTCACTAATATGGCCCGAAAATTAACTTACATGTTCCGCAAGGATCGTAAAGTACTTCGTATCGTTTCTTATTATCATTAGATGCCGTATTACTGGATAAAATTATACTTCATATTCAATGAAAATATTTCTGGTTTATTTCATTACGGAAAAATGAATTATTTCCTTTGTTCGTCGCGTAGTAACGTCTCTCTCTCTGTCGCGTGACGTCATGATTTCTTGACGCGCAGTAATTTAACTCAAAATGATCACATTTTTTTATTATAATTCTTTCCACATTTATGTGAGGGTTTCTCACCCCTACAGTACCGTTTATTGTGTTTTTAAGATTATTTGTACCAATTTTTGTTGCAATTTGTCCGCGCATTTATTTAGGTTGAATGAAAGCGTAGTCATCTTTTACACAGGATTACAGACAACTTCGATACAGTCCTCGAACCTTATCATATCGCTATAACATTTAGCATACTTACCATCTCAAGATTATTTATTCGCATGTTTCATATAAAGGTTGTAATCTACTTCGAACTATTATTACTGATGGAGTTTTTTTTAATAAATGTACCTTGAAGTATATGTGTAACTGCACTTCAAATAAAATAAATATTATATTGGGTGATGTATTTCTACTCCGTGGCAGAATTTTCAATGTGCATACATAGGTTTGAGTGGTTTTTTGACGAGTCGGACTGAAAAGGTTCGATGATGTATTGCGGGCAAAAGGTTTTAGGGATTATTCAAAATATTAGGATTGTAAAAACAACGTAAAAACCAATTCTTTCACAAAATAAAAATTAGAAATACTTCCCCACGCAGATGTTTCTATAAAATAATAAATCGGCTCCATGACGCGGGATCGTCGAAGTAGATAATTATTTTTGCAAGGTATATTTGCGTTGAAACGACGACATTGGTATTTATTTTATTATTTTCCAACTTTATGGACATTTCTTTCGAGAATTGTGTTACTATAATAAGGTTATACAGTAACAACAAAGACATTTTTCATACAAAGGAAATATTTTTTCAGAATTATTTTGCTACAATAAGGTAATAGGTACCAACAAAAAAATTTCGGAAAAAGAAATTTCAAAATTTCAGTTGAAATAACGTAACGAAAATTTTTTAATCCCCATTCACTTGGCGTTTTAACTTTCTAAATGGAAAAATGATTCCCTTTTCTTCACCTGGTTTCTGTAAATTAATATAATAATTTTTATTCAGTGGCGTTACAATTACAAGTGTGTTATGCCTCAATAATATATATATATATATATATATAAGTCGTCAATACTTGGATAGCTATACTCGATGCACAAAAAGTGTTCCTCTTGAAACGAATACTCACATCCATTTTAGCTCACCCAAATCACACGATTATAATATGGCTATTTATGAATTAACAAATACGAAATATATGAATAATTTTTTTTAAAAGTATAACGCCAAATTTTCTAGATAACCAAAAGAAAATTCATAAGTAAAGGTAGGATTCATTTAGGTTAATCTATGTCGAAATGTAATTCATGAAAGGAATTCTTATTTATTTGGTTGTGTTATCTATTATCCATTTTTATAGATTGATTATATGCGGCTATATTAGTTCGGGTACGTTTCTTGGGTAACAGGCTACATTAGGGTAATCCACATAATATTGATAATTATACTAAATTAAACGGAGGGAGAATTAAACTGTGGAAATGTTTGATCTCTGTGAAAAAGTTGTATGAAAAACTGATAAGAAGTAATTTTACTTCCGTCAGAAAGCACACAAGTAGCACATTGTCGATGCACAATTTAAAATATTGTGTATTATTTAAATAAAATAGATTTATTCGGTACTCATAAATTCAATTTTCAGTATGAATTCAAATCCGGCTGAAATGGTAACGCAATTACAAATGAAGTAAATGATGAAGGATGCGTCGCGATTCAATGGGCAGAAAGATCGCAGAGACGTTGGCAGAGAGAAACCACAAATCAAGTTATCGACTTCCAGCGCGGACTGGAGCATCGGCTTTAAGTTGTGTGTGCCAAGGGCCGTTTGTCACAAGACTCCTCGCCTGAGCCAAGGTCTGCATCACGGGCAAGTGGAAGCAATCGCCGACAAGGCTAATCAAGTCCAGGCGAACTCATCTCTGAACCACCACAGTCCGCGTATCTTGCTAACGTCAAATACATTTTTTTAAAAAAAATAGTTGCCTATAAAATAATTTCCCAGTTTAAAAGTTACGTAATTTGAATACAGTGTCAGTAAAATTTTGAATGACTGAAAGATTTCATGGCTTGGTAGAATTCAAAACTATACCACACAAAACAACATGCTGAGTTCCCGGCGTTGGCTGGCTATTTATTATATTAGCCCGGAAAAGTATTTAATTCGACACTAATCTCTTGGTCAATACGTGATTTAACCGGTATCAAGAGCAGCACTTTTTTGAACATTTACCTTTTCAAGCCTACCCTATCTATGCCAACGGAATGTTAATTTCAACATAAGTGGTATGTTGATTCACTGTACCTTGATCGTGTCAAGATATCTACAGGATTTTCTATAAGCACACTAAGTCTAAAAATACCGGCATTTTTAATGTTCGGGTATATTACGAGAGGAGAAAATACTCGTAGAACCTCAAGAGAGGCATAAATACAACCGGCATTTTAAGATTCATAGATATTCCCGTTACCCTCTACCCTCGCCCTTATAAGTGCTAGGCGTGTTTTATCCATCCAGTGTTTGCTCCCTGATCGTAAGTAACATGTGTATATAGTTTCTCCGCGCGTTTAATATTGTACACTGAACGAACCTGTTTTCACCCTCGCCCAGACACAATCCTAGGAGCTGAACTTCAACTTAATCGGCATATTGAATGTAAAAACTAAACCCATTGAATTCAATTACCCCGATTTCTATAACAATCTCGGTTGTTTCCGTATTATAATTATGCTAAAGCCTTTCGGCCCTTTTATTAAATAACCCTACACCTAGGGCTGAACTACTACCCGGATTGAGATTGTGAGAATTAAAATCAGAAAGAATAGACACCAATCTTGGAATTAATTAAGCATTGACAGATTCAAACTCTGTGACCCCTAAAACTTTTCATTCCACGCTAATAATTGCGGATTTAGAATTTATTTAAGTGCCAACCGTTCCACCCCGCCCCAGATAGTTACTAGGCGTGTTTTCTCCAAACAGTGTTTATCCCTGGAACGTAATTAAAATGGGCACAAAATACTTCACATGTTTAGGATTGCTCGCGAAACTTTGTTCAACCCTATCCATCCTTACGCGTAAGGGCTTAACTTCAACTTAACCGACACGTTGAATGTCAAAATTAAATCCAGTAACAACAATCTCGGTCGTTTTCACGTTATTTTTCTGAAGCACACCTCCACCCTCACACTTAAGAAGGCGCCGTATTTTGAGCGGCCGTGCCGTGAGCGGACAACAGTCCCTTTCTCAATCCTGACCGCTGAGCGAGCAGGTATAAAGTTTACGGAAGAGAAAATTTATTAGTCTTTAACAAATATTATACATTATCATTTTGTAAAGTCTTGCTTTTTTAGAAACACAGATTTTGAAATTAGATCTTTTCATTGACTTTACAACTTCTGAAGATGTCCTAATAAATTAGGCATTAAACTTTGAGAATTTTTTTCTATTATAATGTTTAAAAATTTAAATTAATAATAAATTTATAACTAAACAGGTCATTTAATTACTGTCGTCAGATAAATATAACTGTTAAAAGATTACTATATTATTTGATCATTTCTAAGCATATTTATTAAACGAATCACTACCAATTGGAAAAGTTTCCATATTATCGATACAGATAGAAATTATGAATCCAGATAAGTTTCAGAAATGTTATACATTAAATATGTATTACATTCTCTTAATGTGATAAGAGTGATAAAGTTGGTCTTCGGAAAACTTTATACCTGTTCGCTTAACGGTCAGAAGGGAGGAAGGGACGATTGAGGAAGGGACTGTTGGCCACTCATAATACGGCTCCCTTAACGGCGCTACACTTCCGACCTGTAAGGGCAATTATAGGCAAACAGCATTGGGAGAAGCACTCTAAATATCATTGACCCAGTAAAATATTTATTCAACGCAAATGTAGGCCATTTATATATTGTAGTAATTGGTAATTAAGGCATTGTTCTAATTGAAAAGTTGAATTGTATAGGACTCATTATTAGTGGATATAGAGCGGACGCCGCAACAAACCGGCAAGGCAAACAAAACATTGTTGATCGGTTGAGAAGGTTTTACGCACTCAAAATTTACGAGACGAAGAATTCAGTCGGGCAGCGGACAGCAAGCAGTTTGAAAGCTTTACAGTCGGGCAGCAGACAGCGAATAGATCAGACGAAAAGTTTTACAGACGGCAGTCAGAACGAAAGAATGTGGTCCAGTCACAAACATGCTTTCAAATATTAAAAAGTAAAGCAATATTCAGTCGGGAAGGAGACAGAGCAACTAGTGTGTATTCGGTGGTCGAGCGTTGATTCATCATGCTGGCCATAGACAAACCAATGAAGTCCATTTTCAACTAAAGTCACGAGTTCTACAAATCCAGGTTGCAGTAAAGCATCGAGAACTAACCAATTTGTGTTAAACCAACTAACAAACAACGCCAATTAGAGCCTGTGAACATTTAGAGTCTGTGAGTACTTAGAATCAGTGATGTCCCCTAAATTGTGCACGAAAAGCTAAAAAGAGACCTGGGCGGCCGTAAGTAGAGAAAAACTTTAAAATCATTTGTAAACCGTGTTTAAAAGATAAAAGTCAGATCGTTCTTTAATTATTAAATTATCGATAAAATGAGATAATTAATTCTTGATAAAATTTAAAATTGTTTAAATTCAATCTTTAGTATTATTTCTTCCGCAACAAATTTCGTCTATGTTCAGACGCATTGATTTCCATAAAAAGTAAATGTAATTTTGATTATATAAATTCTGCCATTTATCAAACCCAGTTCAAGACCCTGAGATCCCAAATATTTTGTGTATTTTATACTTGTTTTAAAATTGATAATAAATTTTGTTAGTTGTTTAAAGTTAATAGTTGTTCATTTAAAAGCGCCCATCCATTTATTTTAATTATTACAATATATTTCAAAATATCAGCATCGCCTGGGGGAAGAAAGGGGGTGACAAGAAAAGTAATAACACCCTATGTTGTACTCCTCCAATAGCTTACTTATGCTTACCTCTCCACAGACTCTCCCAATTATTGGCCTACAGATGCCAACAAAACTTCTGACTTATTCGAAGATTGTCATAAACAATGATATCTCATCACCATATATAGATACTGTACCTTGCTATGACCTTCCATCGGATCACTCCTCAATAATAGCGACCATCAGCTCTTGAGCCACGTTCAAAAAGCAAATAAAAACTACATAATTGGGAAGTATACCAAAATAAAATCCATTTACTTATAAATAAAGTTAAATCTACTAACTTATACATTAACCTAAAAACACACCAATAAACGGATACAGAACTAAATACAGTGTTCTATACTCAAGAAGCTACACTTGGAAATTTACATATAACGTCCTAATGCCCGACCTACCTGATGCAGGTTTTTCTATGGTTTTCCCAGCAGCAATTTTAGGCTAATTGGGTCCTTAAACCATAGCCCGGGGGCCCTAGTTAACCCTTGGCTACCTTCCTCTACCATTCCGCATCCCCCCTATCAAATCCCTTCCTATGCTATGAAAGGGGAGTTACCACCATGTGGATTACCCTCATGTAGCCTGTGACCCTAAAAAATAAAATAAAAATTCAAGAGACAGAGCTGTCTGCGAGGAATGTTCTCTCGCAGGCAGAACCTTATAGGAGAGACAGGAAGGGGCTACCTTTGGGGATGCCTTTTCCTCTCTCCGTGTTTGAACTAAGGTTCCCAGAAGCCGAGGCACCTCAGCCTGTTTTGAGAGGTGTATGTTCTGGGGTCGCAGGCCTTGGGCATACGGTAAGAGTTGTCCGCTATTCCTATTGGAATAGTCGGCCAGATGCCTCCTAAACCGGTCAAGGCACGGAGAGGGAAAAGCTGCGACCCCACAGATAACTCCTCTCCCGCCATGGGAAGCGCGTGGGACAAATACCAAATGCCCGACCTACATGATGCAGGATTTTCTAGGGTTTTCCCTGCATCACTTTTAGGCGAATTGCCGGGTAGGATCCTTAAATCATAGCCCGGGGGTCCTAGTTAACTCTTGGCTACCTTCCTCTACCCTTCCGCATCCCGCCTTTCAAATCCCTACCTATGCTATTAAAGGGGAGTTGCTACTATGTGGATTACCGTCGTGTAGCCTGTTACCCTAAAAAAAATTATTTCTACGATAAAAGATGTTCCTCATTGGAGATTCAATGTGAAACTTACAACGGAATGCAAGATGCAATGTGTTGCATGTCTTTACAACTGGCTCTACTGGAGTTCTCTCTAGTAAAACATACCTTCGAAATATAATATGCATAATTAAAATTTACTGCACGCATAAAACACCAGACAGGTATATTATTAAAATAGTATCCCCCTGAAAATAATTTGAGAGTATCTAAATTGTACATGGTTAAGTAGGAAATAGCTCGTCTAACATACATATATTTTGATACTGGCCCTATGCTACCATGATGGATGCTTTAAAGGTTTTTTTTTTTGCGTGTGTGAATATCACCTGAAGTATGAAAACAGTAGTCCTACACAAGCAATAATCTCTTGGGAACAGAGTAAGCTGTAATGAATTTAGAGGCCTAATAATTATGCAGTCGTAACAAGGGAACCGTTCCTGTAACTAAATTACCAGGAGTTAAGCAGGATCTCCAGAGCAGGCGGCCACAAGGGACTCGTACATCAATACCCCTGGTTTCAGAGACTGAAGAACATTCTCTAGTTTAGTGCCAACGTGTAACATATTTTCTCTTACTCAATAATACATTTTCTAAGTTCAATTTTGATACCTAAAGTTCTCCAAGAAACAGACGTAAATATATTTCAATAGTTAAATAATTAGATTAAATTGATTATGACCTAAATTTAATTACGATGCGATTACAACAAACAAAACCTTGCAACTAGTAATAAGGTTTACATTATTCTAAACCAACAAAGAATAATTTCTTATTAAATTTATAAAAAATTTTAATTATTTTCACACAACAATGTTAACAAAAGTGAATTGAAGAATGAGCTCATAACAAATGTGTATCGCTGTCAAAGGCTAAGGGGAATCAATCGATTCCTTAATTTTTTTCTCTTCCTCAGAAGACGTCCTAGAGCAGTACAGTTCAAAATTTGTTATTACTTTTCTTCATTTATATTAAATTAATATGATTGATTTCTTGGTTACATTGTAGCTATATCTTTTTCTAATTTTTTACATCAGACGCCAAACGTTTTATAAAAAAAGAAACTCATTTAACAGTTTTCAAGCTTATTAATTTTATAAAAAGGGAAACACATTTAACAGTTTACAAATTTATTAATTTTCAATTTTTTCGAGAGGAGCTTTCGTCAAAACTATAGTCATCTCTAAATTGTCCAAAAATATATCTTCCTTCGTGTTATCATCTAAATATCTTAACTTTTTTCCAGTTTCCAGACAAGTCAGTCTTACGGAATGAAGGTATGATTATATGACTCGCACTTCGATCTAGACGCAACGTCAATATTTATCTAATTCTACGTCCGAACATTGTCAGTTTAAAGTAATTAATTTTGATTGCCAATTTAGAGCTATAATTTTAAGATTGTTATTCATGTCTGAAGATACTTCTGCTCCAGGAATCTTCTTGACTTTAACTTTGAACGAGCGACAACACAATGTATGTACTACTGTGAAGTCAGAAACTATCATATATATTGTGATACTAATTAGAAGCCAGTAATGATTTTAATAATTAGATTGTTAGCGGTAACCAATTCTTCAAAGACGACAATGGGTCGGCGGGCTTTGTCGTGGGCTACGAGTGTTTTCTGGAACGGAAGTCTGTCTGATATTGTAGTCGGGAGAGGAAGGCAAAATTTGAGAGTAACGAACAGCATGGCCCGAGTATAAATCCAACCAAGAAAGTTACAAGTTTTGAATACAAGTATAAAGTTTGGACAGCGAGAGACTTTGTAAAAAAAACTGCAGAGAGTAATAAAATATTTAGCGCCACATTAAGATTCCTACGCGTGCTGAGAT
Source organism: Zhengitettix transpicula (assembly GCA_037074705.1). NCBI lineage: Eukaryota > Metazoa > Arthropoda > Insecta > Orthoptera > Tetrigidae > Zhengitettix > Zhengitettix transpicula. The sequence continues at coordinate 114,956,484 of CM073592.1, read as the reverse complement.
CAACATTTTTGACATAAAGATAATGTGCAACAATATGTCTGGCTGATGATCCGGAGGTGCAGCAGATCCAGTTCCCGGAGGAAAATTCAATAACTACGACCGTGTGTTTGACAATCGAGTGTAGAGTCAGTGATTCATGGCCTTTTTAGTGTAAATTGTGTACCCGAGGCCAGGAATCTAAGTCTGGTACCTAGCCGAACATTTTTGTAAGTAGAAACCAAGTTAATTAAGTTTGTAAACGATAGTTAAAGGTATTCGTCAGATTTCGTTCTTCTCGTTTTGGTTTTGATTGTTAATTTCTTAATTTATAAATTCTATGATTGTAACGTAAATACAAAAGTTGTTCTTTACTTATCAAGCCCAGGTAGCGACCCTGAAAGAAGAGTTATCAAATTTCTAAACATTGAAACATTAAATGTATTTAACCTCAGAGAAAATGTTATAAATTTCTATTAAATAATAAATGATATCGTAAAGTTTAAAGTAGTAATTATTTTTCGATCCTTCCTGTTAAAATAAAATAAATTTGTTACAGAAGGAACTATCAATTTTAATAAAACTGCAAATTAATTGTTTAAATAATTCCAAAAAAAATTGTTTGTTAATTAATTAATCTCCTTTTGATAACGATTAGATTTTGGTTCCACAGGAACAATCAAATTGTTAATTAATCGCTTTTAATCAATCATTACAATATATTCTTTAACTATTTACATTAGATTCTTCAAAAACACCAAATAAATAGTTTTTTTTATATTTATTTATTTACAGTCGCGTCTTCAGCTCAGGTTATTAGCGACTCATTACGAGAACTCAATTTTCATTGAATGATTTAACGAGAGTTACTATCACGCACAAAAACTTCCAGCGCTGTGATTGGAAAGCGGGGCCTCTGTGATGCGACACAGTTACGCTTACCCCTACACCACACGAGATCGGCAATAAATAATTAATTTTCAAACATCATCCGACTTTACTTCCAACATAAAACATACTACGCTAATTTCTGTAATAATAACATACAAAAAAAGCAACAACTCTATAAATATTCAGAATGATACAAACTCTTTGCGTAGTATATACAAGTATTATAAAATTTAATTTCCTTACTTATTAGATAATGTTCTGACTTTTCAATGGTATTTACTTGTGTTAATTTTTTAGTCAGTAAATGAGTTCTGTAGTGCCTGTTCTCCTTTTAATACTTTTTTCTGCATTTCCGTATGTAATTGGCCAAATTTTGCAATTAATCTTTTTTTACTTATATTTAAAAACAAAATAGTAATTCACTATAGTAATCTACTAATAGTTGAAAAATGTAATCCCTAACATCTTGTAAAGTTCATTATTAACGTACTATATGAAAAAGTATTGTGAATAGAAATATGTGCACACTCGTGTGATTAGTTGCAATACTTATCTGGATTTGAAATTACACAGAATGATAATATTATTTTTACACCAGGAGGAATTTTTAAAAATTCAATATTGAAAAGATTTAGTTGACACCTGGGTACAAGTGTATTTTTTATTCTAACTTGAGTGTCCGAAAAGAAAGAAGAACCTAACAATATTCTCCAGTCAGAAAAGGTTTGATAAAAACATTATAAGGTAATTACAGTATTGTCTCAGTCTTCCCTTTGAAACCATACATAATACTTAGATAGTTCCAAGTGCACGGAACGTAATAAAACATTATCTCCTGCATTTTATTGGCATTCGAACGACACTTTAATTGTAGATACGGGAAAATGAATGAGGGTAAATAACACATCGTTATCAAATAACACAGTTAGAAGTAATCAGATGTAGGTTACAATGAAATGTATAATAAGTATTAGTGGCGTAGTTTTTGAATGAGCCGTATGGTGGCTCTAGCAGCCGTCGGACGTGCTGCTATCTACACCAGTTGTCCAGAATCATCAGCTCCGGTCAATAGAAACCTCTTGACACTGAGGCGAGTTTCTGTTACTTAAAGGAAGAACTTCGGATACTGGAACATACGGGTTACCGAGTGTAGTACTCAATGTCGCGTAGCACTAACACTTCGACTATTATCAGCGTGTGTTGCCAGAGACATTATTTACTCGTAATGCTGCATCGTTTACTTGTCATTTACATGTAGTGGAATTATTTAATCGAGGAAAACTCTTCCGCCTTCTGTCTCTCACACAACACATTTTCTACCGCATTAAATACCTCCACATAAATATTTTCTTTGCAACTTGTATTCCGTCAGCCATTTTTATTGTATTTCAAATTTTTCACATATCAATTTCTGACTTTATAAAATGATATAGTCGAATTCCGGGATGAAGACATACAGAAAGCTACAATCCATTGTTACTTGATAACGGCATTCATTATAAATATTGTATGGCTACCATATAAGGTCTCAACTAAAACTCGGTAAAAATTATTTTAAAACAATAGAGATTTTTATAAAACTTTATTTTTATTTTCTGCTTTCTCTTTCATAGTAAGTAATAATAATATAATTAAAACTCGATTTGAAAATTTAAAAATTTATAATAACGACTTGATCAATTCTTGTTTATGTGTCAGTTATTTTCTCTTATATATATTTTAAATGGAATTTCAGAATTCGTCTGGTGCGCTAAAAATTTACAAACTAACACAAGTAAATAACATTGGAAAGTAGGAACATTATTAAATAATAAAATGAAAATAAAATAGTACAATAGATACTACTCAAAGAGTTTGTGACATTCTGAATATTTATAGAGATGTTGCTTATATTTTATAAGTTACTATTTAAGAAATTAACCAAGTAGGATATCTGTATTCTGTGTGAAGATTTTCTTACATTCCCAACCAAATCTGTGATACTTAGTAAGTAAATTTTTGGTGATAACCGAGTGCTGATGTTAGCTCGATGTTCTTTAAGTGAAGTTATAAAAGTCAGAATTGTTTGACTGATATAAAGAGCTTCACATTTGGTACATGAAAGTTAATAAACGACGAAATGTGTCTCACCTGATTTCAAGGAATCTTTTCCATTCTCAATATAATGTGATAGATAATTATGATTTATAAATAATTCTGACATTACTCATTTTCAAATTGACTATTACATATTCGATTTGTTTATTTATTATTTTGTAATTTATTTCACCAGTGTTTGTTATATGTTTACGTGTGATCTTATTACATTTCTGTGTGTGTGTGATCTCTATTTACCTTATTTGTATATTTTCAAGTTACGTAATATATTATTGTGATTGTTATCTATGTGTGCAATACTTCTTTCACTTGTACAATTTCCACCAACAGAGTGCTTATTGCAATCAATAAATAAATCTAAATCTACTACGAAAATCGATTAGATGGTAGATCGGTAGATGAAAATAACATTAATTAAAGTAAATTTGTCGATGCACTGCAGTTATTTGATACCACGAAATAATAACAGTACTTTGTAACTTTGTAGTCATTTTAACTCTTCTTATTTTAAGTTTAATCAAGTACACTACCAGCAAGTCAGAGGTTGTCCCACGTGAAGCCCCCTTAGACTTCTTTTTGTGAGTTTCTCATCATAGATTTAGAGAATTCTTTTCTTCTTTACTTCCAGTCCAACCTCTACGCTATATTAAATACCTAGATGGCATTTTATGAATAATCCTAGTCTTATTGCCAGTATTTTCAGTAATTATCATCCCAATTTATAATTTGATCACGTCCTCTAATTAAAACATTGTATTTATTATAATGTGACTGAATTTATTCACAATATTTCTATTCTTATCAATTGGTTTAGAAAAATTCATATTAAGGACGTGTACTCAATTTTGTTCCCTATCATCCTCCTAACAAAAAGAGACCTACGGTATACAATCTTGTAGAAAGAGCTCTCCGACTCAAAGTTTCAATATTCAACAGAAATATTTTCTGTGATATTTTAATTTATTATGGGTACCCCTTAAGCTTTTTATTTCCCCTTTATTAGAATTTTTATATCACAAGTTCGTCCAAATTTTTAAATAATAAAAAATACATTTTCCTACTTCATAAAAAAAACATCTACAGCAAATTTTGTGAAGTTAACAAAAATCTCTTGCTCTGTTAATAATTCACTTAATAGACGTATCAAAGAAAATATGTCCAATATCAAACTTACCATACATAAAAAATCTGTCGTCTCCAAACATATCAATTCAAAACATTCCTTTAATTAGGTCAATGGTAATATTTTATATACACCAGATTCTATTCTGGAATTATATCGAAAATACTTCATATTAAATCTAACAACACTGAAATTAATATACAAATGTTTGCTATGAAACTAACTTATTTTCTTATATATTGTAATGTCAATTAAACAGACCATTAATTGTTTTTAATATAATTAAATTGTTAGCGGTACGAATGCGTAAAGACGACAATGAAGGCGGGTTTTTCCTTTGTTCAACAATGAAGACCGCGCGGAGAAAAATCAGTAGGCACTTGGAGAACGCTAGACAACTGCGAGAAGCGGAGCAGTAAAGATAAATCTGGAATCGGCTATGAATGGTGGCGTACGAGAGATGAAACAGTTAAAAGTCGACGGGGAGATATAATACATTTCAGTTCACCTAGAGCAACAAACAGTAAAGTTTGCAGTTATAAACTACGAATGGCGATATTCTGTATTTCTACATGAAAGAAAGCAAATATTTCACGGAGAGATTTATTTAATAATTTGCACACGATGAAGCAAATGGCTGCTTCACGCTGATTGAACAATTATCGCATAGAGGGGACCGACAACCACTAGCAGACCAAAGGGGGCGGCTCATCCGAGGTTCCAGATAGCAGAGGACGAGTATTTTAATCGTGTGTATTAAAATTTTCAATGAAGTGTAGAGTCTGTGTAAAAATGGCTTTTTAGTGTGGTAGTTTTCAAGCTACAAGAGAGATCTGGTACCAGACAGACGTTCTGTAAGTAACAAAACTATTATACAAATTTGAAAACGATTATTAAATAGGTATAGTCAGATTTCGTTCAGTTTTCATTTCGTTCAGTTTTCATTTCGTTCATCTTTCTTTTCACTTATTTTCATATTGTTTTAGGTTAACTTTTTATATTTTGAATTGTTAATTGTCAGTTTATACATTGATTTTGTTCTAATTATCAAACCCAGTTAAGGCCCTGAGATAAGAGATTAGACGAATTTCATTGTAATGATATAAGTACTGTATGCTCAAAATTTCACGAATTAATAAATGAAAATTAAAGTATTTGTTTTGTTAATGGATGAAATTTGGCATGAAAAATAGGTCTTGTACATTGTAAATTTATCAAAAATAATAAATTTCTTGTAATTAAAGAATAAAAAAGTTTAATTAATATTTTTGTTAATTGATTCATTTAATAAACCCTATCAAGTTGTTTATTACATAAATAGCTTCACCAAAGTGGGGCAAATTTAGTCGTCATCCAGTTGTTTATTATATTTATAATATATTTTTAAAAAAATGTTTGCATATGAATTCGGCATGTGGTTTGTACGGTGTGTCGTTCGTACATCTCTTACGATTTTTCTTTAACTTTGTGTGGTATTTCTTTTATCACTTGATTTAGCCTGACTTTTTGGATACTTCATTATATTTTCTTTAATTATCATCTAATTCAAACGTTTTTTTATGATTTCTACTTTCTAAAAACTTTAAAACATACGAATCCGAGGTTATTAAATTTTATATGACTGACATTCCATTATTACATTAATCTCGTAATTTTCAGGAAAATTAAAGCCGAATAACTGTTTAAATCTCTTTTCTGGCAAATTGAGTTATCTTTGAAATTAATTAAGTTTGCAGTTTCAACAAATATATTGAATACTTTATTATTCAGTACACAATTACAATTCATGCTGATATCCAGAACCATGTTCTTATGTATCCAGTATTTGTTGCTTCGTAAGTGGCAGAATCGTAGTTTTAGTGGATTTTTTAGTTTGTTTTCTGGCACCATAAAAATCTTAGGTAATTCATACAGAAGTTCGCGCTATATATGAATGAATGTGCAGCTACAAAAGTGTACGAGTTACTTCATATTTGCGAGATGGAAGAAAGGAGACGGAGAATGTAGGTTAGTTTGATAATAATTATAAAGTCACTTTGTATTACACGGATAATAGAAGTCAGGCGCATGATGTTGTTCTTGTGTTTGTTTGGCAGGCAACCAAATATCTAGTCCGTGCCAGTAGAGATAATAGAATTAAAAGTGAGCTCTGTCCTGCGTGAAGAGCGTGACAAACAATGTTGAGTTGTTTTTGACTTTGAGGGAATTTCACGCCACCAGTTATAGTGCATCCAATATGATTTATTAATTAAATACATGCTTTTTATATATATAAAAAAAAGTTAACTAAAAGCTATGGGCAGGTGCTTGTCAGGTGGGAGACAATGGACGACTCCTTACGTACTCTTCGGATTAGGCTAGTTTCACATTTACCCGACAACAGTTTAAACTATATTTTAGCTCCAAATTAGATCTCTTCACATAAAGATGGTTGTCATTTTACGAATATTGAGCGTGATAAGTTATTCCATTGCATAGTCTGGTATAGAGGGGAGACGGAAGGGGCTACCTTTGGGGATGCCTTTTCCTCCCTTCGTTTTTGAACAAAGGTTCCCACAAGCCGAGGCACCTCGGCCTGTTTTGACAGGTGTATGTTCCGGGGTCACAGACTTTGAGCATACGGTAAGAGTTGTTCTCTGTTCCCATTGGAACAGTCGGCCAGCTGCCTCCTAAAGTGGTCGAGGCACGGAGAAGGGAATGCTGCGTCCCCACAGCAAACTCATCTCCCGCTATCGGAAGGGCGTGGAACAAGTACCAAATGCGTGACCTAGATGATGCAGGTTTTTCTAGGCCTTTCCCTGCATCACTTTTAGGAGAATTGCCGGGTAGGAACCTTCAATCATAGCCCGGGGGCCCTAGTTAACCTTTGGCTACCTTGCTCCACCTTTCCGTATCTCCCCTTTCATTCCCTTTCCTATGCTATAAGAGGGGACTTGCCACTATGTGGATTACCCTATACATAGTCTGTCTACATCTTCTTCTTCTATCTATCTATTCTAATGTCATGAGAATGTTGACATATATGTTTTAATTATATCATGTACAGTCGCCAAGAACAATTGTAGTTGACGCGACTCAAAACCTCCTTATTAAAAAAAAAAGAGAGAGAAAATGTACCTGGTGCAGTCCGCCGTCGCGGAGGATGACTTCGCCGGAGAGCAGGCGGTCTGAAGACACGGGTCGAGGAACTCCGTCCAGAGAGGAGAGCTCTTTCAGCTGGGGCGGCGAGGGCGGTGGGGGCAGCTCCTCGTCACCTGCGTACCGCGTCTTCTGTAAACAAATACACAATGTATCGCACGAAATACAAATACGAAAATAACTAGAGTAATTGAGCTTTTGCCACCTCTACAACCGATTTAAGAGACACATAATTTCATAGTACTTGCCACAACGGATATAGTTTTAAATAATTATGCTAAAAAAATTATCACGTTCATGAAAAATATTGAATCGTTTTCTTCGCTGCTATGAAACTTTTTATTACAATGAAAAACATATGAAAATTGATCGGTAACATATTACACCCATTTATTTATAGCTCTCTTCCTAAAAGTTGGTTTTTAAATTCCATATTTTCAGAAATCTGACAGTAATAATTATCAATTTTTTTTTCAAATATTGCTGGAAAACGGAACAGCTGAAGGGAATGTCCAAAGCGCAAGATTCAGATAATATGAAGCGACAGGTCATGTTAGCGACATGAGGCCGTGTCGAAGGATTACGTGTCAGTAACTGCTTATTTTGCTGTCGCAAAGAATTATATGTTAGAAATGGTTGTATCATTCATGGAAAGTAATATGTAGTGTCCGACGCATTCTAATCCCTGTAGACACAATTCATTATCTTCTGTGAATCATTTATTCGTTCAGCTGTCAGTCTACAATCTACCCTTAGCATCCAGAGTGCTCGAAAATCTTTCTTGTAAACTTTTAGGACTTATTAAGGGGACTATATAGATCACGTTTTCACCATATCTAAACGATTAGGACAAAGGCGGAGGAGGTCGATTATTGCCTCGCACGATCCCCGAATTTGATTTCATTAGAATATTCCTATAGCGTCGTTTGGCGAATTTGATTTACGAATCACTTGTACAACCAAAGGAAAATCTGCAGGGACGAGTTGTGGTCGCTACACATCTGATTGAGAATACACCAGATGTGATGGAGCGAGTTTACCAGAACATCATTTATATATAAAGGGTACAACGACATTGTTGTTAGACACGTCGAATCAGAGTTGTGCTGGATCAAAATTCAAACCACAACTTGAATAAGGCAAAAACATAACATGAAATTCAATTGTAAACAATTGTTTGTGAAAAAAATTTATTTGTTTAGCAATCAGAATTATTTATAATTCTATGAATTGCTGACGGCTTCCAGATGTACTGGTAGGAATAACATTATCCGGGAGATATCCAATGATATCACCTGTAGAATTTAAAACATGATAGAAAATAAAACAAAAAAACAAACTATTACTTAAACTAATTCTCTAGGCCACATCTTTTCAGGCTTTTGCTGGTCACTAGTTCTAGGAGTAGGTTCAGTAGCGGGTTAGGATGGTTGTCAACTATTGCTTGGTGCTTGATGGCTTTCTGTCGGACGTCAGCCTGCACCGTAGGAACTTGAAGATCGGTATGCAGCGCGAGGTTGGTTACATACAGTAATTTGACGAAGTATTTTGGATTGGCACCTTTGGATGATTGAAATTTTTGATTCAAGTTCGTAGGCCCATATTGGTTTGATGACTGCTTGTACAATAGGTTTTCATTTTCTATCGATAGCCGTGATTTTTTTCCTATCAGCCACTGTATTCCTTTTGTCTTGGTCCCAACTTGTTTTTATTTTTTCTCATATAATATTTCCAAGTCATTTTAGTATCTGATGTAATTTTAAGTATTTTACTGTGTTTGATTGCGGAATCTGCACATTGTTTATTGAGACTGTGGGGCAGGTTTCTTTGCGGAGAGTGAAGGTAATGTGCGCATATTTCTTCTCGTTCACTTTTACTTTCCATTATTTTAGCCATTCTAGTAGGTAATATAGTATAATATTTGAGGCTTCTTGGGGGTCCTCTTGGCAGGAGAGAATAGCTGTATCTTCGGGGAATGTCCCTTTTGTTATATTTTGCGCCAGTGGTATGTCTGACGATTACAAGACATACAGCAGAGGGCGAAGGACACTACCTTTGGGCACTCCAGATTTTATCGGAAAGAAGTCGGATTTTTCTTCTTTTACTTTAGTTTGGAATTTTCTTTCGTTCAAATATGATTTGAGGAGGTTGAAGTTTGCACGTGGAAAAGCACGCATGATTTTGTAAATTAATCCGGGATTCCAGACTTTATCAAAGGCGTCAAGCTGTCAAGGAATGTTCCACTACAGTATTGTTTATTTTCGAATGCTTGATTTATGGTTTTGGTAATTCTATGAACTTGTACTGTTGAGTGTTTTTTTACGGAAGCTGAACTGATGTTCTGGTATCGAGGTTTCTGAGCACAGGTCTTCGTTTTATCTGGAGAGCGCCAGTCTTTCCAGTATTTTTGAGATGATTGACAGTAGGCTGATAGGTCTGGAGGAAGCGACTTCTGTAGGATTTTTCCCTGGTTTACCGACCATTATAATTTGAGCCTTTTTTTTAGACATTTGGGCCAGTATCCAAGTCGTATAATTGCATTATGAAGTTTCCTTTTTGTTTCCAGGATATTTTTACCTAATGAATTGAATTCTAAGAAAATAATGTACTAGACCATGCCTAAATAAATTACTTAAGTAAAAATGGTGACGTCCAAAACCTGTTCTGAAATTGTTGTTGCAGTTCTGGACATGCGTTCCTACTCAGTCGTCTCTACAAGTCTTGAATGTTTGTAAGGGGAATTTTCGATCACCCTGAATATAGAATAATAAGTAATTGGTTTTATATGATTTCTGTATGACACGAACAGTACACCATCCATTGGCGGGTCTGCAGAATAATTTAGTGAGGCCTTCCAGCCAGTCTAGTCAGTCTCCTGACTGCAGCATGATCAGAGTACATGTTGGCGATAAGTTCGTTAGCGTGGTTTAATCTTCGTTTTTTCTTTTTAGTGGCAGAAATCTTGACGACTTCTTTTCTGAAGTCTTGATGAAGAGTTTGACTACTGATGTACCAAAGTACCGTGGTCTAGATTCCACTGTGCCCAAGATTGGAAAGACTGCAAGATCTTGGTGTTTGATGTTTCACTACACCCCTATAGTTCAATATCGTAAGACCATCCAACTATTATAATCTTTTGTAATGTAATGGTTTGTCTTCCAGGATGTGCTTTACGCCAAAGCGGCTAGTGCATGCTTTTTCTTTTTAGATTGTACTGTATTTCATTGATTTTATATAAGCTCTCCAAATAAAACTTTGATCAAGGTTTCTCACCAGAGTTTTTGCTGTGGTGTTTTGATTAAATATTGTAACTTGATGTCACATAGTGTATTTATTGGAAAAAGTTATTTGCGTAGTTTTTTGCTGTTTACTTAAATGGACCATTGGTCGAGTCATCATTTTGGCTGGTTCAGGTTTGTACGAAACAACTTTTGCGTGTGGTGTTGGTTGCTCTTGTTACTAATCAGTCGGACCTTTTTGTTTTCGACGTTGACATGTAGGCACCAGTTACAAACTTGGATAGGAATGTGGCGAGTCGTTCAAATGCATATATCCGCCATCACTACCTTATCAAATCTAAAAGAAGAACATGTCTGTTATATTAGATCTGTTTCAGTTTACACTTCATCTTCGTTAGCTCAAAGCAGGAATAAACTTCCTTCAAATCGGTTTAATCCAGTTCGGATTTACAAACACAAGACCCAGAATAACCAAGGACAATTGATAAAAGGTAAACAATACTCTAGCAAGGAAATGTTATGATGATAAACAAAAACGCTACGAACTTATAACAATATAATTAATATTTATCGTCTGTGGGTCTCCTCAGTATACATCCGTGAAACTTCAGTCTCTTAATACATAATGATTATTTCTATTTGAGTTTACTTGAGTATTATTAGTCTACTTTTGCTCTTTTAATTGTAAGTCCTGTTAACTTGTTGTGTAGCTCACGTCCTATTCTAAGGAAGTTATATTTTGTATTCTTGAACATTTCTGCACAAAAGTCCAACTAATAGTCCCAGTTTTTGCTGCGATACCATTCGTACATTACCTGTCCTGAATTCTTAATACGATATTCGACTTAAATAAATTTAATTGAAGACAGATTTAATACACGCTTGCTTATTACTTCTCCAAACAGCGTAATTCTGATTAGTTATGATAATTGCTCATAATATTTTGAGATTGATGTTTTCACCAAACTTATTCATTATTATTAAAGACAGAAAAAATTCTAACTTTTGTATGAGAGTAGAACTAATGTTTCATAATGTTGTCGTCATTGTTTATACTATGAAACAAAGTTATTAAAACACTTTTTTTGCTACCTCCTTCGTCTTCTAAAAAATTAACCGTAGAGAAGCTATGGCAAAAGAACGTAAATTCCTACCTTATATACACACGAGTGGAACTAGAAGATAATTGAATGGAAATAATTCGGATTACACTAATGAGTGCCACCATAACATTTTCTAACAGTATAATAATTTCACGAATGTTTAAAGATCCCTGAAAACTCTTGTTATTAATCAGAATAAATTACACATTAGCTTAAAAATAAAGTGTTATAAATGAATAAAAATTTATTTAAATTCTTATTTTTGTTTATTAAATAATTATAATTTAAAATTTGTCTCAGTTTTCTAGTTGTTAATCCTATTATCGTAAGTGTCGCGATACTTCAGTGATTCATATCTCTCATTCTTCTGAAACATTAACAATTTAAAATTAAAAGCACACATTCTTCGAGGACTTTCTATTATAGTTGGGCTTTTTCTGTCACATTCATTTGGAACATAAATATCCATCCATATATTGTAGTGAATAACAACCTTACGTGGCCGCCCTTGTGTCCGTGGGCCTGAGGAGGAATACATTAAACGTGCACGTGTGCTTGCCCGAGAGGCCAAAAGAAATTGCGGGTACAGGTCCATTTTTTTGCATCGTTTGGGGGGGGGGGGAATACGAATAAATACTCCGAACCCGGGTGAAAGTAGGACAAACGCAGGCAGACCGAGAGAGTCGAGAGGGTGGAAAATTAAGGCGAGCGGGAAGAAACAAAGGTTTTGGAGAGAGGGGAGGCCGAAGAAGAGGTGCTGCTTACGACGAGACCAGTGACCCTCTGCAAGTCGGCTGACGCCACAAGTAAAGTAAGCATCACAATTTTTGTAAAGTGCCTTCAAAAGTAGAATTTTTTACACAGTGCAAAAATAGGCTCTGTTCTTGAATAGCTACCGAACCGCCCACATTACCCTGTTGAGAAGGAGGACTTTATAACCAAGCCGCAGCTAATGTTAATTTTTTGCAGACCAATGTATATCTGCTGGCGCCCAATAATATTATTTTAATGTATTTTTGTATTTTTTGTATTTTCTTGTAATAAAGTTTATTTTTTAATATTCAGTAATAAAAGGGTAATCATTACAATCTATATATATATAAATGAATTGCTGTTCGTTAGTCTCACTAAAACTCAAGAACAGCTGAACGGATTTATCTTATCTTAGTCTTGAAATGTTCATGGAGGTCAAGGGAAGGTTTAAAAGGCGAGAACAAATCGAATAATTTCCGGAAAACCCCTAAAAACAGCCCTTTTCTATTTCCCATACAAACGTTTTCTAAATAAAATACAAATCTACACCAGTCGAGCAATTTTCACCAAATTTCGTACACGTGTTATTTGCGACCAGGAAACAAACACTGTCAGGGTGAGACGCGTCTTCCACCCCCAGAAGCGGGGGTGGAAATATTTAAACATACTAAAACAGCCGATATTTGAGTCGGATAAATATTTTTAGGGGTCAAAGATATTGATAGTGTTTGTACCAATGTTATCTGAATACAATTTTCATCCCCAACGCCCTGTGAAAAGGATACCCTTCGGGTTTGGGGTGGAGATGCTTTACAGTAAAATAACGCGAATACAACCGAGATTGGAGTCAAATCAAAGGTTATGGAAGTCACTGTGTTTAGTTACGACATTCAAATTGGCATTTACCCGTCAGATGCAGGGGTAGCGGGGTGCAAATTTTGGAACATGCAAACACGGCAGATATTTGCGTTGAAGAAATATTTTTCAGAGTTAATTATAATGATTAGGGTTCGAGTAGCGTTACATAAAAATTGCGCCAAAGCAGCCGAAATTGGAGTAATATCGGGGGTTATAGATAAATGACATCTCGGGCAACACCGGGCACCCAGCTAGTATGTATATATATATATATATATATATATATATATTGTAATAATTGGTAATTAAGGCATTGTTCTAATTGAAAAGTTGAATTGTAGAGGACTCATTATTAGTGGATATAGAGCGGACGCCGCAACAAACCGGCAAGGCAAAGAAAGCATTGTTGATCGGTCGAGAGGGTTCTTACGCGCTCAAAATTTACGAGACGAACAGTACAGTCGGGCAGTAGGCAGCAAGGAGAAAAGACCAAAATCCCAAGTCATGAAAATTTGAACAGATATCAGTCGGGCAGCAGACAGAGTATAGATCAGACGAAAAGTTTTACAGTCGGCAGTCAGAACGAAAGAATGTGGTCCAGTCACAAACATGCTTTCAAATATTAAAAAGTAAAGCAATATTCAGTCGGGAAGGAGACAGAGCAACTAGTGTGTATTCGGTGGTCGAGCGTAGATTCATCATGCTGGCCATAGACAAACCAATGAAGTACATTTTCAACTGAAGTCACGAGATCTACAAATCCAGGTTGCAGTAAAGCATCGAGAACCAACCAATTTGTGTTAAACCAACTAACAAACGACGCCAATTAGAGCCTGTGAACATTTAGAGTCTGTGAGTACTTAGAATCAGTGATATCCCCAAAATTGTGCACGAAAAGCTAAAATGAGACCTGGGCGGCCGTAAGTAGAGAAAAACTTTAAAATCATTTGTAAACCTTGTTTAAAAGATAAAAGTCAGATCGTTCTTTAATTATTTAATTATCGATAAAATGAGATCATTAATTCTTGATAAAATTAAAATTGTTTAAATTCAATCTTTAGTATTATTTCTTCCGCAACAAATTTCGTCTATGTTCAGACGCATTGATTACCATACAAAGTAAATGTAATTTTTGATTATATAAATTCTGCCATTTATCAAACCCAGTTCAAGACCCTGAGATCCCAAATATTTTGTGTATTTTATACTTGTATTAAAATTGATAATAAATTTTGTTAGTTGTTTAAAGTTAATAGTTGTTCATTTAAAAGCGCCCATCAATTTATTTATTAATTATTACAATATATATATATATATATATATATATATATATATATATATATATATATAAAATAATGGCCTTCTTATGGCAAATTATGAAGGCCATTATTTTGTTTAAATTTTTATAATATTTGTTTCACTGCACAGTCTAGAGGTGGATGCCGGCTATTATTAAAATCTGTTTAATGACTCAGACTGGAGATTTTGGGGCGGTTCTTATAAAACTAATTAGTGATCTTAGAAGGTTTTTTGATATAATATCTGACTGACGTCGGGACAAGTCTCCAAAGGAACGACGGACAGCGGCCTTGTTAACATTCAATTACAAGATCATGGATTGTTCATTTAACAATGTATTGAGTAACTCTCTTAGCGTGGGAAAGCCGGATGTGATCAGAGTGTGGGAAAGCAAGATCGTGGGAAATGAGAATATTCCGGAGAGGTGGTTTTGATAAAATAGTCAGTCGTAAGCCAGAGAGCGATCGGGGTGGATGTGGTAATGGAGAGCAGCCGGAGGGCGGTGCTCGAAGGTGGATTCTTGATGTTAGAAATTGGAGCTTGAGGAAATCAGATGGTTTAGTTGAGATGGAAGTATTAGTTAAATGCAAGAATTGAACTCTGTTGTGATGTAAGATAAAAGATCCGGAACATTTTAAATAAATTGAACGTTTGGAGTTGGCAATCTTACTGGCCAAACTGACTGGTGGTCACAGGAGTAACATCTGTACGAGGGGTTAGAAATCTACAACCTGGAATAAGGATACAAAAGGGATAAAGTGCTGAGCTGTGAAAAGTCTTAGTGAAACATCTGTGTAAGTTGTATACACTGAATTTGGCCATTTTATTTTAAAGGTGAAATATGTTCCTGAACCCAAAATGCAAATTGTAAGTCGATATTAAAAATAAAGAATTATTGTAAACTGTAAGTTAAGGTGAGGTGTCAGATTTCGTTGTTTTCTAGGAACTTCATTAAATTGTATTTTCTATATTCTTTAAATTCTTCACATTGTAATGGAATATTCGTTTCTTTCAATCAAGCCCAGTAGAGACCCTGAGATATTTTGAGTTTCATTTCATTGTAAAATTTGATTTAAATTTAATGTAAAGGAATAAAATTCAGATTGAAATTTGTATTGTTGAGTAAATAACATTATTTTGTTTTATTGAATTTAATAATTTGTTTAATTTAAAATTCCTATCAAATTAATTGTATTTTGTGGGCAAATTAATTAGACTTCTAGTTGTTAAGAACATTTGGCAACAACTTGAAGCAATCATAGTATTTGTCGTTACTTATTTTGGTTCGAAAGTCTTTAAATTTACTTCATAAATTTTTGGAAAAATTTACATATTTTATTTTATTTGAATTGATAGTTATTGGTTATTACAAATTGGCTTCCACAACGTGGGGCAAATTAATTTATTTAAATCTTCATATATTTTGATTATTACAATATATATATTGGAAGATAAATACATTTACATATAATCTCTTCCGTAAATTCTATTTTACTAATATCTCGAAAATATAATGAGGTATTTCGTGTATGATATACAACCGATAGAGGAAATAATTTTCCTTCATGTGTAAGTGTATGTCTCAATATTATAAGCCGTTTCAGGTATCAAAATACCATTACTCAAATTTGAAGTAACTGTGAAGACCGCCCTGAAGGACAATTTGTAAACGTCAGTGCTGTATTTCCATGAGTAAGTGATGTATGGCCCTGATGTCACCATTAATCTCAGACAGTTTGTGCAAGGAGCTATGTTTGGCTCGTTTGCGAATATATGGCACCCGTATTTCTTATCGAGAGAGACGGATATAATCTATTTTTAATTGTTTATGAACTGCTCACGTTCGTAAGATAGTCAGTCACTTATTAATACGGAACACAGATGACAGATACAGATTCTGAAACTGTGATTATTTTTACAAACATTAAACCAATGCAGTAAAAATGTTACTCATTCACTTAATAAATCTGCCTGACGCAAAAATAAGAACGAAAACAGTTTTAAAGTATTTCAGTATACAAAGGATTCCTCAATGAAAAGTAAAAGTAAATTCAAGTAGTAAAATGTTAGGCAATGGGTGAGTCGAATCTCCATAAAAATTATTAACAAATTTATTTTCTCACAGACGCAATGGAATAATTTATATCAATTTTGCTAAGTATATATAAGGATTGAATCTTCCTCCACTAGCTCTTGGTTAAGTGAAATTTGCATGTCACGACCGCACTTAGAGCCCACAGTTTCGTCACAAATTCCATTATAGAGTGATAAAAATCAGAAAAAATAGCACGTGGTAAAAATGTACATTTATTTCCTCACACTTTTTACGTAACACGTTAAAAACTTCTAAATAACTCAACACGTTTATCAGAAAATGATTCTTGGTGCTACGGTCGTGGAGACGTTCGGGAAGGAATCGGGATTCGCTGAGGTTTCAGGCAGGAAGGAATTGGGCTGTGTCATTTATATACCTGAAAGTGATCACAATAAACTGGGAAGGAATCGGGTGTTGCCCGAGTCATTGGAGAGTCAAGACAGTAGCTGGTGAGTGTCCAATGTGAGCGGTTGAAGAAAATTAGTTATAATAACAATTTAATAGTCAAAAGTCATAGAATTTTAAATGGAAGCTAGCGTAAATAGTGGAATTTCAACATACAATTTGCCAAAAATTGACCCTGAGGAAAAGGATTATGATATATTTTTTTCAATTGTCTAAGGAAAAACAAATTTCTTTTGTATTTTCATTTACTTTTAACAAAAGTATTTATAATGTTTCATTTAGTAATACGTTAATTATCTATAATAAAATAACACCACCACGAAAATTCTCTTTACTCAATGCAATTAAATATAAACCCGTATTACCCATTCATTGAATTCACATGAAATGACAGACTGCATTTACATGAATAAATGATTCACATGACACCACTTACAGAATTTCGCTATATAGCCAGCAGCAGCCCAGTTTTACATAAGCATTATGTAGTCCAAATAGTAGATGATACTGATTAAAATTTAAATCTATTAATTACTCATAAAATTTGTACTTCTTACCTGACCAACTACAAACTCTTTCACTCTTCCAAACTCTCCAACATATAATTTCACGTGGAACGATCATTTTTTGTGACTTATATTGTATGGAAACTGTGGAATTTATGTTTAAGTAGTTGGGTTGACACGTGTGCTAGATTTTTCCCAATAGAATTGAATGGGTGTTTAATGATTGTTCACAGAGGCCCGGTGAACAGAAGATCAATGCGCGAATGACGCAGAGAATCGTGTACAAGCACATTGCAATGTCGTAGTATCAGCACAAAAGACGTGGGGCTTCAGGTGAGATTGGTTCGTGCTGACGTTGCCTCTGCCGTTGCTGAGCGAAGCGCCACAAGTGAGAGACGCCAGCAGCACCCTCTGGTCGCGGACGCCGCAACTAGGGTCACAGCTTACGAACGACGCCGAGAGGGTCGCGCATGCTACTGCACGCGGTAAATTATGCAAAGTTCTAACATAATTAGTTTATTAGGTATGTGTATTGGTTCACTTAAGATAAAAGAGAATCTGATCAAAATATAATTGAGTTTAGACAGAAAAGGATAACCGTGGATGATAGAGGAAGGAGAATAATACAAACAACCTTCCCACCAAAACGTGTATTATCAATTTGTACCAGTTTTCTTTAAATAGTTCTGTTAGGTATGATAACAAATTATTACAGTATAGCCAAAAAACGATACACAAAATGACTGTTAATATCGTGAGCGAATATTTCTTAACCCCTGACATTCGTTCCGTGGAGAGTCAATGACATTTTGTTTCCACGCCAAACTGTACCTCTTCTTAGTGCATACTAGTATTCGTGCACCATTCGACGTGCTATTAAGAGTTTCTCGTGTGGAAAGTGTATCAACAAAATATGCGCGTCTTCAACTTTAGAAAGAAGCAGTGGTAAAGTAAGTTTTTTACAAAATTGACTACAACCGCAATGGGAGTCAACGTCAACAGCGCAGTACTTGAACCCTTGGAATAATAAATACAAGTGGTGATATAACAAATTCGCAACATGTGTCAAGGCTATCAGCGCTATATTAAAGGAGGTTTCATTTACGAGTGATATAGACAACTACATTTTGCTCAATTCAACGTTACGCTGAGGCCAGCTTGAGGGTACCAACATCGGACTCAAACAAAGCGCCGAGGTGTTTTGACCACCGAAAGGATCGGTTACCTTCACCGAATTCCATATCGAGATCGAGAATGCGGAACGACAGTTGTAAGAACAATAAATATAGGTAATGCTGGCCAATGAGGTGATCGAAGACAGCGGGTAGTCCGCGTCGGTGGTACCGAAGAAGGAAGAGTTATCGGATGTGACTATCAGCAGTTGAACACGATTACTAAGGCAAGCCACTACCCCTTCCCAGGAAAGACGATATCCTGTACCTGGCAAGAGACATAAAATACATGAACACATTCAGTCAGTATACTGGTCTTTCGGTACGTGATGCTCGTTGGACATCACAACGTCCCAACAATAATCCAGCGCCTTATGGGCAAGTTTATAGATGGGATAAGCTATCATTAATCACACCTAGTCTATATGTAGGATCTAAAACTGCTATCAAACACCCTCTAATACCATCTTAAAGGTCTATGGAATGTCTTCCAGCACCTGGTGAAGTACCAAGTAAAAGGGGTCGAAGTAAGATTTTATGCAAAGAAATACGGTACTTTGGACACACAAGTACAACAAAAGGCTTTACGCCCATTCATAGTAATGTCACTGTAGTTGCATAAATCCCAGACCCTTAAAACTCCTGAAGAGGTTCTAGTATCAACTCTCCTCCCAGTTTTTCACTGAACTTGGGCAGCAACTGACCAGACTCGCCCTATAGGAGAAAGCAATTGATATGGAAAGCATCCCAGCGGAAATAATTCACTGAAATCAAGAAGATTCTGCAGTCAGCCGATGAGACGTGCCTATAAACAATCAAAACTACGGTAACAGCTACACCCTGTAATCTATTTTGCTGCAAGGGAAGAACACCGAGCTACCAGTTGACTACGCACAGAAGCTGAGAAAAATACCTTATCCACTAAATGAGAGGTCTAGCGTTGGTTTTCCCAGTAGTCAAATTTATGGCTATATTGTAGGCAGTCATACAATCTCAATACCAATCATTATTCTCTGTAGTGGCTGATGTCGCTCGCCGGGTCGTCTACAGGAAGATTTCTGTTCGCCGCTACAGATGCAACAATATAAACTTTGTATACGATATGCACCGAGAAGAACAAACTCAGCGTCTGACACATTGACCAAAAACGTGACAACCCCGGTTTGATGTATATAACCGGTTGTCGACGTTCCTCGCCGAAGTTTGCCAACATTTGAGGGATCAATATCTTAGAAGACTCCGAGAAGGAAGAAGGTTGTTGACACAAGAATCCACTTTCTCTCGTACCACAACATGTATAGCGCCCTAGATGAAGGCGGTACAACTGCGTCAACGCATTCGCAGCGAGTCACAAAGTGGAGATGGCAGTGCACAACGTGACATACAAGACATTCCGAGTATCGCACGCCTCTACTATTGCTCAAGCATGAGGAGAGCAGTTGAAGTATGTAAAACTTGTCATGCCTGGTCCGAATACCGTGAAGGATTTTAATGCATTCAATAGCCACGTAACGCCAAGTTGAGAATCCACAACCCATAATTGCGAAAGGACGCTTTTAAATCATTTTTCCACGTTATTTGACAATGGAATGACGGTTAGTTCAAGAAACATCTGATATACACATATACAGATCCCAGTAGAGCAAAAAGGGGGTACTTGAAGATGCAGCTATCTTAGATGGTGTCAAACACGTCGATTGATCTGATAAGCTGCTGGCCCTACGTTTTGCCACGGGTGCCGTCGAGTGGCAGAATGGGAAGATTACGCTGGGAAACGTTCGATCGGGAGCTCCTAACAACAAGTCCATTCAGAGACTTTCATTGCCGATGTAACACCAGCGTCCATGGCAAAATCGTAAAAAGGAACGCAACGCCTAATCAGCGGACAATAGTTAACCAATGTCTATTCCAGTGATATAGACAGAAGGCGGATTACCATCAAGTATCCTGTTGATCCACAAATAAAAATTAATTAGCACAGCCTACAGAACAGCGTCTGGCGCTATACCACTTCCTGCTTTACTGACTTAGGAATGATTTATTCGGCTTTCCGCCGGGAAATTTTTATATCTCTAGATCGCACATCGTAGGACGTGAAGCGTCTAAATTACTGTGCAGTGTGGTCCTCCTTAGACGTTTACCTACTTTTCCTGTGATTTCTTGCAAAAGTGTATTTTTCAACAAAATTCTTTATTGTCTTCTGAAAGTTGTTGGAATAATTTATACACGTCTGGGTCCATAAAAAATTTAAAAACATTTGTAAACTTATAGTAAATGCATGTAAAATAGATTAGTAGATCTAACAATCAAAGATTTGTCCTTCACAGAACTATTATTCACAGTTCTATACTAATAATATTCGTTGATGGACAGATTATTTACTAATACATATTGAATAATTTTACTAGAATTGTAACTATTATATTATACCCTTATTATAATTAAAGAATTATTATTTTTGATATTTTCATATTATTTTACTTATTTACAGGGAAATTTATGTTCCCGAATTTTAGTATTTTTATGTCAACTTCTAATTATTTATAATTGTAGAATTCAATTCTTATATTGTACTTTAATGTATTGCCGTGTCCTATTTCCTCATACGAAGACTAATGGAATAAAAATAAATCAAATCAAATCAGATTAGAAATGGGGTGACGACTGACTGCAGCTTCAATCTGTTTGTTGTGATAAACGTAAGTTAGTAAACCTGGTTAAGCGAATTACAACTACTAGTTTACTTTTAAATACTTCATTATTTCAGAACATTGTTCGTCGTTTATTTTACGTTTCAGTATTATTCGGTCATGCTTACATTGAAATTACATATATATATTTGGATTTCATTCCCTATCTAATAGACGATATGAATACATAAATAACCGGGAAACTCTGGATAAATACATGTGAGTATCAAATTCCAAAAGAATTAACTTGTCCGAATATCTCCGGAACAATTACATTAAATTTTGTATAAATTCATCGGTACTGTCTACGAAGTTTTTTTTTTTGAAAATGGACATGAGTAGGAAATAGTTATAAAATATCCAAAATTGCCGAAATTGGATTGTTTTTAGATCCCGTTCCTGAATACACTTAACCCAAATTTTTCCAAGTTGAACTCTGTAGAACCTTCTAGACAGCTGTGTGCAGGCGCATGTAGTTGTAGGGACATAAAATTGACTGTTTGAATCAGTTTTTATACCATTCAATCGCGATCAAATCGGCACTGGGAATTTTGTTAAGTATTATTCTCACAAGAACAACTTAATTATGTTTCATGATGAAATTATTTATTCTTGATCCTGGAGTTGAAGGTAAAAATGATTTTTATATTCATGTTTGAAGGTCAAATAATGTTATAGCGATTTTTTTAAATACTTTCATCTATAATTTGAATACTGTACTTCCTTTTCCCGTCTAATATCAGATGGGGACAAATAAATTCCCGGGATACGCGATATAAATGTTAGTAATTAATATAAATTATATTTATGACATTGTATGTATTCATCAATTATTTTCGAGAAATAATATGGTCCATCTTTCATCTATATCCTCCTGCTTTTGCATCATAAAAAAAGTCAAGTGCAAGATAACTCGTCGGAGACTGAGGAAGAACTTATAGTTTCGACGTCCTGACATCTTGGAGAAAATACTAAATAAGATATTGGGGGCGAAATGGATCCACCACCACGGCCGTAATTCCCTCAGGCCAGCGTGTGTTGTGCTACGGAACCGATAACTTGAGAGCCGTAAATTTGCATGGTCAGAGCTGATGTATTCATGAATACGGAGGGGGCCCATATATCTTTCTGTGGTTACAGCAGAGCTTTAACTCCCATGCATGAGATCAAAACGGCTGGGGATCTGTGTTTTACAAATAGCCACGACTATAGTCGGATATTAACTCCGCACTTACTTGGGTACGAAGCAGCAAAAACCAATTAATGATATACAGGACTCCTCTTATAAAAAGAAATCCTTTACATGAACTGTGAATATGTATTATATTTAACGCGAAAACCTCTGTTCGCGTGTGACATTCGGAACCCAACAATGATCACGTTTAAAAAATATTACGTCATAAGAAAAACGTGCCCGTTATTGTATGATAGCTTGAATAACGTTGATTTTTTATATAGTGGTGAGCGGTTGATGGTAATATATTTAGCTGCAGTGAAATTTTACAAAATTTAGACAATAAATTATAATTATACTGTACTAATTTTATACGGATGACTTCCTCAAAGCACAAAAATATGTGAAGAAATGTTCTATCTGGGTCCCCTGTACCGGAAACATACCTTCAGAAATGTTGTAATTGTAAATTTCCTTAAGTTTGTAAATCAGAAAATCCATGGAAGTCACTATATATGAATGTAATCTGTAATTAGCGTCACTAATGACCCTGATTGTCCATGCAACGAAAAAAAAATTCAATAAAAAAGTCCTTAATATTACGCATTCTTATTATGTAAGTTAAGTTAGTAATTATAGCTTTTCTTCTCATGTTCTATGGAAAATTAATTTATTTCACTCTATTCTATTGTAAGAAATATTTTTTTTTTAGGGCAACAGGCTACATGAGGGTGATCCACATTGGGCAACTCCCCTTTAATAGCATAGGAAGGGATTTGAAAGGGGGGATGCGGAAGGGTAGAGAAAGGTAGCCAAGGGTTACTAGGGCCCCCGGGCTATATTTAAGGATCCTACCCGGCATTCGCCTAAAGAAATGCAGGGAAAACCTTAGAAAAACCTGCATCGGGTAGGTCGGGCATTGGGTACTTGTCCCACGCCCCTCCGATAGCGGGAGAGGAGTTTGCTAGGCAATACTGTCAATATAAGACTACTGGTAATATAAATGACTAGAATAATAATTACAAATGTATGTCCTATTCTGCCAAGCGAACTAATAGTCAAAGAATTAAACAAACATGCTTCAAAACTAATCCTTCTGACCAAAGATTCTCCCATATCATGTCAGCAACAGATTGCAACATCAACCCGACATCTCATGCTACAGAAACATACTCAATGATAGTAGAAGTGGAGTAAACCAATTGCAGAGTAAGTAACACCACCAATTCTAGTTTATTCCAAAAGCATCACCAACCAAAGAGACCTTCTGCAACTCTCTCTAATGACATTATACCGACATACCTAAGTCTCAGGTAACCGATTCATCTCAAATGATAGAAGTAGTGGAACAACCTGGAATTAAGAGCAATTAGCATTACCAATTCAAGTTTCTTCCAAAACCATCGTCAATGAAAAGAGACCTTCCGAAAGTCACATCACCGACATATCGGACAGCACTGATTTTCCAAAACTCGAACAACGTGCTATAATTAAGAAGAAAACTAAACAGATGTCATCTACACAGAAATCCCTGAACATGAAGGAAACTCTAGAAGTGACAAGGGACTCATATAAATCGGAAGAGAAGCATCTCAACTTAACTTTCGATCAAGCTAGAAGTGCAATTTTTAGGCGGCTGGAATCAAAAACCCGTGAAGTACCCTACGGGATTATAATATTCTACTGGAAACATTTCTCAAGATTATATCAATTATGTACATAGCGGTGAAAGACAGAAGAACAAAGACAAGATTAGCAAGGCTAAAGATCGTAGACACAACAGGGAACAAGCTGATTTGTCCATATGAGCTTGTTGTTTTGGGTTACGTTACGTTACGTTAGGTTAGCACCATAATAATTTGGGAAAAGTTTTAACTTGTTGGATAGTCTTAATATATTATTATTTATGATTTTTATGATTACTACTGCATTTTCGGTAGCTTTATAATTATTTTACCTGTAATAAGGCCATGCCCGGATGCTTTATGTGCATCTACTTTCATGATTTTTTGAGTCGTTTCCGTGACTGTAAAATCTTTAATTGGGTGTGTCATTTGGCAGGGTATGGTAAGGAAACCCTCGATATCTTCATCTAGGTTGTTAGGGTTTCGTCGAGGTGGTGTGAATATTTGGTCGAGATGTACTGCGAACGTTTGTGCCTTTTCTGTCCGGTTTTCTGATTGGGGGAATAGACTTAATTCTCTTCTACTAAATACATTTAGTAAGATATCCCATATACTTTCATTATTACAATAAATTATTACTTCACATTATTTCGTACATCTGTTTAAATAATTTTCAATAAACAACAGAAAGAAAGTTTCTAGAAAAACATCTTGCGAAGTTGAACCCACTGCAGTATTTATTGATGTTGAGACTTGTTTTGTTTACATGTGCAGTGTGTACGTGTTCCAAAGAACATTATGGCGGGAGACCTTGCAAGACAGCAAGCTGGGAGTCTGCCAATCAACCGACAACAGGGCAAACCAGAAACAATGGCGGACTAACATTCTCCACTTACAAGCTCCACAACCAAACTAAAATCGCTGGACTCATGATATTTTACATTCTCTTTATGATATAATAGAATTTTTAAACAAAAACGTGAATGTTCTTTGGAGCTGATAGGGTTAATCTTTAGTGTGATTTCAATTAAATTGATCTTTGAGGCGTGACTTTGAAACTATAGGAACGGTTAAAATAAAGGGTGGGACAAATAGCGTTTCCGAACAATTGCAGAGTATTTTACTGTTTTCAGGGACCTGTCTTCGTTGACCGTTTATAATTAGACACAGGAGGAGCGTCATTAAGTAAAACAAGGATATAAAACAAAGGATATATGCAGAAATACCAAATAACTTCGGAGAAGATTACGAAGATAACATACAATTTTTTGAGCCGTTTGGTGTCAAGTTTGATATTGACAGTGTTTAAATGACTTATAATTAATAACATTTTTATACAATTCTTTTATAATCTTGAGGTTTCCTGTCTAATATAGTGGCGTGGAGATTCTTTCCCGTCATCATCTACAATACTTTGACTTCGTGGGATGTCGGTCCGTTGTTTTTTTTGTTTTTTTTTTTGCTGGTATGATAAATTCTGAAGCTCCCGAGAATTTCGGAAACCAGAAGTAACTGAGAACGTATTGATATACGCGGTATTCTCGGTTCCTCAGTTCAGTATTTTCTTCAAAACTGGTAATATATCCTTGGCCTGTTTTACTATCGAAATGCTCATGTTCTATGAATATGTACTGTATACTTGGCATGAGGTTATCATCCATACCCTGCAAAAAATATTTTGTTATAGAAACTGAAGTAGTGGAGATCCCTTTTGCCCAAACGGCTGCAACGACGTAGAAAATGTCCTCCGTATAAAACTTTGATAGGACGAGTATTGACTTACTGGAGCGAGAGTTCACCCCTGGTAAAACAAGACGAATATGAGCTACAGATCTTTGAAATGAGAATATTGAGAAGGATTTTTGAACCAATATGTGAAAACGAATTATAAAAATAATTCAACCTTGAACGGTGAGATGGCTGGGACATCTCTTTAAAGTGTACGATCAGAATCACCGCAGATCTCTGACGTTACACAAACCAGATGGAACACGACGAAAAGGGTGACCAAAACGATGTGGAACGATTCGGTAGAGGAAGATGTAAAAAACCATAGGGGTGAGGGGATGGAGAAGAAAGACGCAGTATCGTGAAGTGTGGGAAGTAGTCATCAAGGAGTCTAAGGTTCACTCTGGATAGCCATAAGAAGATGAAGGAGTAGGGTGAGATGTAGAGGCCCTATGCTTCATATGGAGTTAAGAGGACTTGTGGATGATTGAAGATAAATAAAAAAAATATTGACCGGAGAATAAATTCTCTTTCTAGTGCGAATACCGCAGTGTAAAACAGAAACTGGATATAATAGGCACCCAGCAACAATATCCCATCCTTCTCGACACTTTTATTCAAGACTATATTCTCGTCCTTCATGATGGAAAGCAAACATTGAGCACGGTTCCTATCAATAGGGAACTGAGAGTTGTCTACAGTGAATACATAGGCCTAAGGATTCGGTCTATATTTGAAGTGTTACTTATCTTTTTAATTAAAGCATCAAGGAAAAAATTGTTTCAGTGACATGATTACTTGATTTAAAATGTATTGTTCCTTTCCGCCTCAACTCTCAAATACTCGTAACATCAAATTTCATCCAAGTCGGTATGGCCGTTTTCTTATTAAAAGCGAACAAATTCATGGACCGAAATTATGTATGAAGATGGAGTTAAGAACATTTTCACGGTTCCACATATGAGCAGTATGAAATTTCATCGAATTCGCTTTAGTCGTTTTAGTGCGGATCTATGAAACGTAAAGAAATACGGAAACACCGATATTCTAAGCAACGTACACACAAAATTACGATTTTCAATTTATTATAGTAAGAACACTTGAATCCATCAAAGGATTATAGAGATGTGACGGAAACCGGTACGCGCATGGTCAGTGACGGATCTCGAGAATGTGTACAGACAAGTCGAAGGCTAAACGCAAAATAATGTGGAGAGAATTAAGGAGTCATGTTAATTTCATGGAGCAACTGGGGATAAGGTGAAAATATATTTAGTAATCTTCCATGACGATGAACATTAACACTGGGACGTTTCATCACGATACTTAGCGAATTGAATTGACATTTGTTTTTAAGAGAAGTCATTCAGATCCCTTCAATTGTAGCGATGTCCGCAAAGGTCCGTTACATGGGAGGGATTTCTAGGACGTAGAGCAACAGAGCGACGCAGTTGAAGTGGCATTGGTTGCGATTAATCTTATTGACTACGTGTCACGACCAATTGACAAATACATTGCAGCTGAAGGATACGTCACTATCTACTGTGAAGTAGTTTTTAACCTTGAATGTGGAGTTTCACGTATGACCAATGAAGACTAACAGTGAACTGCTAAAATGCTTTAGAATAACGATCTGAATTTTTATTTACCAAGAGCTAGAAAAATCCCTCGTGTTAAAGGGATTTGGAGCCCGCTATTACTTTTACTCTGTTTCAACAGTAGTGTAACTGTTTATTTCCATAATGAGCTGTTATTTGTTCTAGATACAAAGCCAAAATAATCATTATTAAGTGTTATGCCTATTGACAGGTTCTTGGACTTGTTCCAGAAATTCTCCGCCTTGTCCTGGTCCTGTACTGAGCTTCTTCCTTCAACACCCAATATTTTGTTTATCCCTTCTATTCGTCCAACTGCTGCACTTCTACGACCTGGAACTACGGATGAAAATCACGTGTCCTTCGAAGATGTCGTGCAGTAAACAATTTCTCCTTACGATGAGAAATATTTAGTTTACGTTTCTATTAAAAACTGTAGTTACGATGCATCTATACTCATTGACTCTTAATGATATTTTCTACATTATCAGCCCACTTTATTTTTTCAATTCTTCTCCATTTAAAAACATTCCACGTTTTTGTTCTCCCAGTTTGTCATTGTTTATGTTTCTGATCCATAAAACTCTCAACTCCTCGAGGGAGCCTGCACGTTTTAAAGGACAAGTCCTCATATGCATCTCAGATGTGGATGTTAAAAGGGAAATGAAATACTTCTCGCCAACCACCAGTCAAAACTAGTGTCTGACAGCGCCATTAATAGCTACAGAAGACAACGATCAAATATCATGCGGAACCTGTTGGACGAACGAGGTGACTGAAAGGCTGCTCGGTGGAAATGAAATGGAAAGGCTACCACATTATGTTCTTCGTTCAAGCGACTTCGGTCAGCAAAGGTTGAACGTTCTTGTAGTAATATACTGCCCACGAATGTAAGGGGGAATCATCAGAAATATAAGAATGAGAACCTGGAATGTGAGAACCCGGAATGGAACAAAAAATTTAATGCAGTCATGGACAAGCCTGTGGGACTAAGTAACGTAATATAGAAAATCAATGCTTTATTTGTGTCGTAATCATGCAATGAGATTTCAACGGTGAGGATAATGAGAAAATAAATTAAGCAATCAGTATAATATTTGACCGAGTAGAAGAGGTAACGTAAATAACAATAATATGGGAGACTGATTATTGTTGTTGGAGAAAGATCGGACCAAAGATTATTGGAGTCCATAGTTTGGAAAAAACATTTTTTTGTGGTGAATGTAATTTCAAGTTCATTTCTGTTAACTCCAAACACAACAACGTAAATCATATTTGATTTTAATATTCATTATTTAACATGGGATTTGTTAATTAAAATAATTACACGGGAAAATACTTCAAGTCCAAGTTTTTTTTACAACTAATGGAAAACTAGTCCGATAGATGGGGTGGCCCGGAGAATATTTCAGGAACCGATAAACGAAATATAGCTTATTGGGAAATGGGCGACATTCCATGTAAACAATGTTGTACGTGAAAGATTGAAGGTTTTACAGGGCCACTTTGTATGGAAAGAACTCTCGCTCCACACGGGTAAAACAGTGATTAACACACGACGTTTCGACGTCGTCATTCCCTTGGCCTGAAAGATGGCGACAGATCTGTTGGTCGCTTTTACGCGCCGCGACATCCAACCAGGATGGGCGGAGTTAAAGAAAATCTCGTTCATTTAAGAAATCATTTTCTTAGCTAAATTATGAGCGGGAAGAGTCGACTGCGTTTGTTCTTAGATACACATATAAGCGACGCAAGAAAGGGTGAGATGCTTTAAACAGCCAATATTTTGCACCTGGTAATTAAAGTCTGCATGTTATAATACTTCAAAGCTAAATGAGTGTTACAAGAATTATCATTATACGACTTGAACAGACAAACTCACAGATGTTATTGCATAGGTGACCCTTAATTTCACAGCGAAAACTCGCACTACGAAATGGGCACTAAAACCTTTATTTAGATTAGTGAAATTCAACAGTCCAGAAATATCTATTCCCCGTAATGCCCCGAGCTGTTGCACAGTCCACAGCTCAATAGCTCACAGTTTGTGTCGGAACATGATTAGCAATAGTAAACGTACGCAGGCAGTACCTGTGAGGGATATTCTCTCGCAGGTGGATACGAAGGCGCTACCTTTGTCGATGCCTTTTCCTCTCCGTTTTTTAACTAAGATTCCCACAAGCCGAGGCAACTCGACCTGTTTTGAAAGTTGCATATTCCGGGGTCTCAGACCTTGGGCATACGGCAAGAGTTGTCCGCTATTCCCATTGGAATAGTCGGCCAGCAGCCTCCTAAATTGGTCGAGGCACGGTGAAGGGAATGCTGCGTCCCCACAGCAAGCTCCTTTCCCGCTATCAGAAGGGCGTGGGACAAGTACCCAACGCCCGGCCTACCTGATGCAGGTTTTTCTAGGGTTTGTCCTGCATTCCTTTAGGTGAATGCCGGGTAGGATCCTTCAAATATAGGCCGGGGGTCCTAGTTAACGCTTGACTACCTTCCTCTACCATTCCACATCCCTCCTTTCCAATACCTTTCCTATGCTATAAGAGTGGAGTTACCACTATGTGGATTACCCTATACGTAGCCTGTCTACACCAAAAAAAAATTACCACAAACGAAGGAAACCTGCAAGAGACTTCTCTCGCAGGTGAACCTTCCCAGAGAACTCTGGCGGAAGCTACCTTTGGGGATGCCTTTACATCCCTCTGGTTCTTTTGAACTAAGGTTCCCACATGCCGAGGCACCTCGGCCTGTTTTGAGAGGTTTATGTTCCCGGGTCGCAGACCTTGGACATACGGTAAGACTTGTCCGTTATTCCTATCGGAATAGTCGGCCAGCTGCCTCCCAAACCGTTCAAGGCACGGCGAGAGGAAAGCTGCGACCCCACAGCAAACCCTCCCCCGCCATCGGAAGGGTGTGGGACGAGTACC
Source organism: Zhengitettix transpicula (assembly GCA_037074705.1). Taxonomy (NCBI): domain Eukaryota; kingdom Metazoa; phylum Arthropoda; class Insecta; order Orthoptera; family Tetrigidae; genus Zhengitettix; species Zhengitettix transpicula. Next base: position 114,926,087 of record CM073592.1, on the reverse strand, counting down.
AAATCCCGACCTACCTGATGCAGGTTTTTTAGGGTTTTCCGTGCATCACTTTTAAGCGAATTGCCGGGTAGGATCCTTAAACCATAGCCCGGGGGCCCTAGTTAACCCTTGGCTACCTTCCTCTACTTTTCCGCATCCCCTCTTTCAAATCCCTTCCTATGCTATTAAAGGGGAGTTGCCATGTGGATTATCCTCATGTAGCCTGTTACACTAAAAAAAATACAATAAACAATATCAAGATCGCAACACCACTAATTATAGAAGAGAATGTTATATTTTTTCAGTTCTTTGTAAATATATTAATAACTGGACATAAAATACAACGGAATTCAATGAAATATTATTATTTCGAAGAGACAAAATACAACTTTGCTAAATCATCTGGAGGTAAACTAAGACTGTGAATTCTGTACACGACGCGTAATTCTTTGTATTTTGCATAAAGGCTAGCTCATTCAATAGTATAAAGGCGCACGAAGCGTAAAAAAAAAGGAAAGAATAACACAGCTAAGGAAACATCAGGAAGTCCAAGAAGCACAATAAGAGCTAAAGAAAAGAAGAAGAGGCTTGATCTAAGTGAAAAAGTAATCCCGCATAAAGCTGCGGCTACAATTACTGCTAGGAGTTCTTTTAGGCGTGGGCGGGATACCGGAAGGCAGCTTTGAACTTGTTCTGGAATCGATGGGGAAGGCGACCTGATTCCCTTCTGTGGAAAAGAGTTTCGGATAGAAATAACTGATTACAATCATCAAAAATAACAACATCACCATTTCGAAGTCATTTTAATAAGTTTATCACTGGTATTCAGTTGTATTAAACATTAGAAACGAATCTGTTATATTATGAGGTATTCAGTTGTATTAAACATTAGAAACGAATCTGTTATATTATGAGACAATACATATGTACTCGCTCTAATTCGTGATGTGAATTATGCGGCTGTTTGAACTGAAAGTAATTGGTCTGAGGAAAGTATCAGCACAATATTTGAGTAACACACTCAATTGGATGTATTCATATCATTACACGCTAGATTGTGTGACGTTAGCTGCGGAGTAAACGAAAGTAGGTTTACCAAAGTCTAAGCCCGTTCGTTTTCTGTAGTATATATGGATAATCCCGTTAAGATATCTTCTTAGAAAATTGGTAGTACAGCACACAAACCGGAAATTCTGATTGGATGTAATTGACGTTTTTATTCACATTCTGCTGTATATATAATACAGTCTCATTTTATTTTGAAAACTTCACTATATTAAACAGGGAACCACTTTATAGTAAAAGATTAGTTTCAAAAATGTTATTAATTAAAAATCATTCGAACACTGTCAATATTAAACCTGAAATCGAGCATCTCAACAAATTATATAAGATAATTATATCAAATACTGTTATAAAAATACGCAAAGTATTTGAAAACATCTGTATTCATTCTGAATAGAACAATTTAGATATATGTGGATCGGTCGAAGTTAATGAGGAACTGGCTTAGCAATTGACGTTGATAGTAATTCTACCGATGTTTTTTGTACAATTTCAACCGCTTTCGGCATGAGAGGGGAGCACGCTTAGGGGTGGGGGTGGAAACATTCAAACAGGATAATTCAGCCGATATTTGAGTGGTGCCTATCTTCTATATATTTTCTGTGTTCACAGACTAAACAATTCAGAGTGTAGTGAAGCAAGGGAGATTATTTACTCCAATTCTTACTTTGAACCGGGTGAAAAGCCAAGAACTACTAACACAAATTTAAATGTATTTATTAACTTCACTTAATTTAATTTGCATTAATACATTATATGTAATTTATCCAGTAATATAAATAAGTAAAAGCATTACAACTGATAGCGCCGTAACAGTATAAAAATTTACTATCCCCCCTCCCCCCAAACCTTTTTTTTTGCATTGACATATTGGTGAATTAAAACTTTTATTGAAAACCATATAAACTTACGCGACCCATTCGTTTCGTTTGAAGTCTTTAACTTCCTTACAGTGTGACCTACAGAATGATATGAAACGAATCGTCACTTTTTCTTTGTGGAATAAATAATCAAACACACAATAATCTATATAATAAAAAAGGATGTATATTTGTATGTATGTATTAACGTTAATCTCCATACATATTTAAACGCGCGGACAGATTGCAACTAAAAATGGTGCACATATTCTTCAAACCACGAGAAACGGTATTGTGGCGCTGAGAAACACGTAGTATAAACGTGGAAAGAATTATAATTTAATTCTTTTATCATATTTTGTTAAATTACTGCCCGTCAAGAAATGATGACGTCACAAAACACGCAAGAGACTCGTTACTACGCGACGATACTGCACAACAAAGTTCTTGTTTTCGTAATGAAGTAAAGCAGAAATATTTTGATTAAATAAAAAGTATAATTTTATCTAGCAGTACTCCATCGATTGATGATAAAAAACAATACTAAATACTTTACGATTCTTGCGGAAAATGTAAGTTAATTTCGTCGACATATTAGTGACTCCAATATGATGACTATTTGTTTACATTGTGAATCTAGCTTTCAATTTCATTAATTTAATCTTTCGTAATGTCTGAAGACTGTTGGATCCTGCAGTAAGAAAAAATTCGAAGGTATGTTTGTTGGGATTTATGCAATAAAATTGAATGTATTTTATGGCTGTTCAATTAGGTCACTATCGGTCGAAAGCATGTACTAGGAACATTTATATATAGGTTAAATCACTTCTTCACAAACGTTTATGTATAAAAAAATTAATGTAGAATGAAATACGTTTTAGGTTTATATAAATAATTACACGGGAAACTCTGGGCACACAGCTAGTTGGAAAATATTTGTTTTATTAGAGGTACACAAATTTTGTGCTTATGATATTTAAGAGTTTCGAAAATTAAAGGACTGTAAATGGAAGTAAGTACGTTTCATAAATATACAGCACATTTTATAATTATTTTAATTTTAAATCTGAATTAATACACAGCTTACATAGTCTTATTTCAATGTTGTTTTAATAAATTAAATTTGTAGAGCAGTTGACGTACATTTGTGTTTCGTAAGCAGGTTCTGGAAGGAAGTTTGAACAGTAGAATCGAATCCTGTAGGAAATAGACGTGGCTACATTACCGGCGGAAATCGGAAAGCAAACTACCAACCGGACGTTATTCGCGGAATAGACAGAGAGCTCTTCTCAGCCACAATTAGTTATCAAACTTTGGGTGACGTTAAATTTGTGTTTGTTTGTCTGTGTGTGTACGTCCGCATACGAATCTACACGAGTGGAGAAAATCTCTTCAACTGCTGAAAGAATTATGTACAACTGTTTCTTACCGCGAGACTGTAATAACTCCGTCATTTTCATGTGTACTTCTTGATATCACTTAAGTGATCAGAGTACGTTAGATTTAGAAGGGAGGCAGAGCCAAAAAGTACGGTAATTTGTACAATAGAATTGAAAGCAGTTTTCAAAATAGTCCCAATTACGTTCAATGTAACTGTGCCAGCGTTCGTCTAATGCCTGGACTCCAAGAGAAAAAAATTCTTCGGACCGTCGCGTCAGCCACTCGTGCACCGCGTCTTTCATCTCATCGCCAGTGCGGAATTTTTTGCCACTAGTTCCTCATTGAGAGTCCACACACACAGGATAGTCACAAGTCGCTAGGTCGGGTAAAGATGAAAGATGTGGTAGACACTCGAAACGAAGATCCAAACTTTTTGGTACCGTTGCATGATCGGTGGGTGGCCTCAGGCTGCAAGATATCGTCGGTATTGAGAAAACAACGACCTTTTGATCGTGTGGATGGTATTCACCATCCTCAAAGCGTCCCCTGTCCATAATTCCGGACAATAGGAACTATCCCTTTGTTCTTCCAACACCTGTTCCTTTGTTCGGCTAACGGAACTTCCCTCAGGTCAACTCCGTCCCCAGTCTATCCCGTACCTGCGGATCGCACGGATCGCAGTTCTTCCTGGTCCGCGACTAGAGGCGACCTTCGCAGAAGTGCTGAATAAAACGTTAACATCCAGTTGTGTGTTTGAGTTATTACTGCCGTACCACATGGCCGAACTCCGAACACGTGTATGACGGATCTAGTATCCCACAATCGGATTGCAGGCTTCAAATGATTCTCAAGCAGATCACATTGTGACCCCCTAGTATGTAATGTTCAAGGATTGGACCTTTACAGTACCAGAAAAGCGTGAGGTTTACTTTACTCGCAGTCAGACTTGTACGAAATCTTTTGGGTCTGAGTGATGATGAATGCCGCCACTCCCTGCTGGTTCGCTTGGACTGCGTCTGGAAGAAGTGAACCAAACATTTATCACCAGAGATATAAGCTTTAAAAATCCATCTCCTTCGGATTGAAAACGTCGTATGAGAGTTCGTAGACATCCGTACGTCTTTCTTTGAGTTCGTGTGAGAGAAGTTTTGGTACCTATCTAGCGCAGATTTTGTGGCACTGCATCTCGTCGTGAATGATATGTATGTTCAATTCTACAGGCACTTCGTCGATTTTCGCCCGTCGATTCTCTCGGTTTGCCTATTGTCTATGGTGTCTGGTGTAATGGCAGCAGGGGTCTACTGGAGTGCATTGCATCACTCGGAGTAGACACTCTACTTTGAAACTTCCCGTGCCACTCATAAACCTGCTGAAGCGTCACACAGGAATCCCTGTGCTGCATCTTCATCCTCCCATAAATTTTTGTCGGTCTTTCGACCTCAATATCCGAAAAAAAACCTCCTCTGTGGTTCAAGTCTCTAAGGTCGCAGCCATCATTCTACTGTATCTTTCTTTGGATTTCCCAAAATACCCGCGGGTTAGTACGATCATCGGGAGGGTATACTGCTACAAATTTCTAGTAAACGACGTTGATTTTTTATTTCTATAATTTACTTTTTGACTCTTTATCGTATATACGCAGAATTTTTACGCACACTGCTAAAATAAGATTACAAATCAAAATTGTAAAATTTTGATAATTTTAATATAATTGAATCTATTCTCTTTTGCTTGAAAGAATGAAATCACTATACACTTAATTCACTTTATTGAATACGGGAGGCAATATGTATTACAGTAAGTTCATTATTTATCATGATGAAAGCTTTACCTAAAATCATTAACAAAACAAAAAGTAATGCATTTTACTGAATAAAAATTAGGCCTTCAAAAAACTGTCAATACATAAAATTGTGAAGGATCAATCATCCGTTCGTTAATACTACAGGAGTTTTCGTCTATACATAGACATATTCAACTGTAAACAATTTGAGTAAACGGCTCATAATTCTGCGGGAACGAAATATTACACAGTATCATTATCAGAACATTCAACTAAAATATTTCTTGTAGTACGATGAGTATCTCTTGTATAATTTTGCCAACAAAAAATCCAAACTTGCCCTAAAAGCAGATTAAAAGTTCCCACCATTGTAAATCCTTCACATTTCAAAAGAATTGTTTTGCTTTAGTAAACAAAACCGTGCCGACGCACCAACCCCAAAGTTGGACAAAACTTTAATTTTCTAGACCATGTCGGAGTAAGGGTTATGACGTTTCCCAAGCGCGAAAACGTCTGATAAAAAACGAGGGAAAAATCCTCTAAAGCCTTTTTCTACATCTGGCACAAGTTGTGATGTGTATAATTTTGTTCTGAAAATATAGTAACATACCAGTAAAATAGAGGGCAAAAGTTTCTTTCGGAGAACAGCGAGGAAAATGATGACTTCGGAGAAATGAGGCATCTTGTTTTTATGAAGGCACGAATCACCAGGAAATATTACAGTATACTGTGGTAGGCTATGTAAGTAAATCCTAAATTATGCTTTGATTTTATTTCTTATGAAATGAACTACAATTGATTTTATAGTTGTCCTAAAGCCGCGATTTTTCTTAAATGCCCTGAGTTATTTTTTTGCATTAATTTCCACAGTATAGTGGAGTATATCCGGGTTATTCAAGACTTCAGGAAAACAAGTTGAATATTCCTCTGGTTCATTGTGAGTCCAATCTCCAAAGTCAGCAGTTTCTTCGTTATTTACTAGATAAAAATGCATTAATTAATTCCAATTATTTTGGAATTGTAATGCAAATTGTTAATAAATTCACATTTGTATGTAATTTATATATCACATCATCATAATGAAGTTTGTTTTTACGTAAGTACAGGGTAGATATGGGTTAAATGTTCTTCCTATACGTAACATATTGAAATTTGATTTTGTCTTTTGCTTTATAAAGAATGTTGTTCATGTAAAAGTGCAACGCAGTGAATTTTATATAAGTTTATTTGTTATATTACTCGATTTTGATAATTATCAATATTTAATCACAGTAAAGAATAAGCTTAAATTAATTTTAGTAATAAGTATCATATTCCTGACTCCCGTCACTGACCCGAAGCTCTATTCAACTGTAACAGTAAGCATAGTGGATTTAACGAGAATTATATTCGTCACTGAGGAGATGAAATTTGATCAGGTATATTTTCATTGAATGTTAGGCGTTCCGTGTTTGACCCGGAAGGCGTGTTGGCTTTCATATGAAGGACAACAATTGTCCGATGTGCCCTGGGCAAGCCAAACACAGTTCGGCAGTTCACAAAGCGCTCGTTAATTGCATGGCCAGGAGCGTCGCGGCGGTGCGCGGCGCACAGCGTCGCGGAGCCGAGTCTGGTATCCATCCAACAGACGCGGTTATAATTAGGAGTGCCGATCCAATACTTTCCCCACAACTGCAACCGGAAATTATTCCCTCCACAGACCATTGCCGTCACCTCCGCGAACTATTCTAGAGCCCATTTGCGCAGATTTCGAGCGGATAGATTCGTAATATTGAAAGGTAAATTGAATTTCGTCGAGGCGTTCTGTCGTAGAGGACTGAGCGACGGTATCTCAAATAACGTGGAAACCATTACATTTCGTTATGAGGATACTAAAATCGGAGAAGCGCTAACACACGCGATGAACCTTACGATCAGTATGATCGGTTATTTCAGTTGAAATCAATTCACAAAATATCAGATGTCCGTGGAAAAGGTGCAGAGGAAAGAAGATATGTTAATGAACGTAGCTGTGAAGTTTAGTACCTGAAATCACAGTCAGTGTTTTCCATTGTCTGAAATAACGTGGTTGGTTATTATAATACCAATGCGCGGGTTATTATTAGAAGAGAAATACGAAAAAGACTCGTCATGGTGCAGAAAAAATGCGTCCCCTATTGCAAAACGTAGATACAAGAAAAAAAAGAAAGATACTTCTCCCAAAAGGAAAAAAAAATCGTATTATATGCAGTGTCACCGAAGTGTTCCTGGAGAACTCCAAAAAGTGGCAAAATGACGTATTCCCTAATATATAATGAAATGTTGTATATAGAAATATTTCGCCCGCAAATTTATTTGTTTGCTTATAACGAATTTTGAAAAAGGAGACGTCTTTAAGGTTCATGAAAACATATTTGCAACGAGACTCGCTCAAAACTGCAAATTATGTGACAATTAGTGCAATCTTGTTATTGAAAGTAGAAAAAACTTAATGAATGACATTACGGATAATAATAGACAATCTTATATAATTATTAATGGTCATATTAAACAGAAAAATTAAGTGTAATTAAATATTACAATTTGTTCCACAGAGGTTTGTTGTAATACGGTCCATAAACTGCACATCTATTTTTTTTTTGATATTTATTAATGATGAAGATGATATTGAATTTAAGTTACATACTTTGAATTTTCTCGGCAGTTGACACATAATTGGTTTTATTATTTTTAAAGTTCTTCTAATTATTTACTGTACTTTTAACACGGAACGCTGTAATTTACGTAAAAAAAAATTATATGAAGATATTATAGTTTGTCATTAAACTTTATTTTTAACTTGCACGGCCATTAGAAATTATATTTTATTTGAATAATCAATTTAACAATAATCTGAGTATGTTTTGGAAAGTTTCCTCACGGAATTAGAATTTCTAAAGAATAAACACAAATAATGTAAACTCTTATGTTGTATTTTGTTAGGAGACAGTTGGAACAAGTTCAAATTAACACGTACGGGATCACAATTTATTCTATTTTTGCAGCGAGAAAAAAATAGCAGAATTATTTATGTTTTGAGAACATATTTTCTATTTTCATTTATCAGATAAAGTTGGAGAATCTTTAGTCAAATGAGATAGTGTCAGTGAGACACGCATTTGAGAGGAATCTGTAACGAATGGTGTAGCCTAGTCGAAAGGAAAATTATTGGGGAACGCAGTGAGTGACTAATTAAAATATAAAAATCAATGAGGGATAATTATTGTGACATAAACATTTTAGTTAGTAAGTGTGATGACATAAAAACTATTCTAATGTATGCTTCAAGGAACTTAATTTAATTATAAATTCGTTTTCTCGTCCATTAATCTTATTTCACCTTCAGGGCCAACTGTGGTGACAAATATTGCGACATGTTTGATTTTATTGGCTAGACTCAAACTCTAAAATGTTATTTAGCACAATTGGAATCAGCAAACAGCTGATTTTATATTTCCATGCTATTCAGTTCTCATTTACCAGAAAGCGTCAGAAAATAAATTTATAATTTTTCAATCTTCGTTTAAAATTATATAATAAGATATTTTAGATTAGATTTATGAAGTCCAAAAATTATTTTGATACTGCGAACTCCATATTTCGGCTTGTATTGGGTATAAAAATTAAATTTTTATTAAATCTGAAAATCTTCATGGACTAGAAGAGGAGGAAAATAGAAAATAAAGAGCTGTGAGTCAGAATATCGTGCCAGCTGGACGAAGTCTCCAAAATAATTCAATAGCAGCAGATATTCTTCGGAAGAAGAATTAAGTTCTGATAATAATACTGTCGTACGCGATAAGATAATTAAGAAATCACACCTGAAAAAGATTCAAACTATTATAATAATTACAAAAGTAATAATAAAATTTGATGGCCATTTAGTGAGAAAAAATTATGAAGTTAATAAAATTAATTCGAAGACATAAATGTTTTAAATAAAAATATGTTAAAGACGTTTCGTCCTAGGATTATAACCCCTTCAGTTTATAACAATTTCCATCAGGAATATATTTAATCACATTAAAGCTTTAATATAACGACTAAAATCTCTTTATTACTATTTACAATTGCCCATCAATAAAAATGTTCAAATAGTAATGAGGAGATTTGAGTCATTATAATAATGATTAAATATATAATAATTATTAAATATATTATTGACGGAAATTGTTATAAACTGAAGAGGTCCTAACCTAGGACGTAACGTCTTTGATAAAATTTTTTTTTTAAAATTAATGTCTTCATATTAATTTTATGAACTTTATATTTTTTCCCTGGCTGAATGGCCATAAAATTTTATTATTATTATCATTAAAGGTCATATAATTATTACAAAAACATAAATACTGACAAGTGTAGTTGTGTCGCTCTAGGCTCTTATTCGCACCTGAGGAAAGGATCCCAGGAACGTTGTGTGGTATTTATATTATTACTTTTTTGTCTGAATTGGCTAACTTTCTCATTAATTATTTTCAATCAGGCGCAATTTTTTCACTTTTATTATAAATACTTTTATTGTTGAAGCATAAATTATCAGGTAACCTCTTTTCTATAAACTTAATCTTTTCTGACTTTATTTTGGTGACAGAGAATTTTCTCTATTTTTAACAAGGCAATTAATAAACTAAAAATTTATTCCACATTGTTGCATTTTATGATAGAACATTTTTCCGCGCGTTTACTTTCCCAAAATTTCTCTAAACAAAATGGTTGACTTTTCTTTAGATAGTTTAATTCATAAGTAATACACACTTTGCTTCAAGTTTTCTATAGGAATTTAAATTATTAAAAACGGTCGTATACCAGTTTTCAGTAACAATGATTGAGATTCCAGAATATTATTGTGATTAAAATAAAAACAGTTCTGTGAGGTCCATAACAGACCGTGAATATCGCTGGCTTATAATTAAAGTAGCAATTGGGCATCAAGATGGATTACTTAATAAATGTAATCGGTAATTTTAGCCATATCTAAAATTTAATTCCATCGAAATAATTCGAGCAAACAATTACATGAATAAGTTTAGAAATTACTGAATATAATTTTTGATTAGTCATTAATTGTAGGCCATGAACTAAGGACAGTACCGCTGTTATAAGTATCTAACATATAAATGAAATTTTAATTTATGTTCTGCAAGTACAGAACGAAAGAAGGAATTATGTAATTATAAGTTAAAATTTCTTTTCTGTCAAAATTCTATTTTGTAATTTTAAGATTCCGTGAATTCTACGATAGCGTGTAAGGGTGAAAAGTTTGACAGAAATCTTCCCTCTGGCTCTCGTCGTTCTCGGAAAAGCAATTTAATTTTCTGTAGGAGCAGCTTCATCTGAAGTTACCGCCCTTCAGTTGTCAATAATTCTTTATTTCATTTAGGTTGACGCGACTATAAAATATCAATAAAAATAATATATTCAAAGATTTTTTAAATCTGTCAATAACCAATATTGATTAATTATTTTAATTAATTATTCAATATTTGTATAATATATATAGAATTATCGTCGTTCTTTAGATTCAGTCCATTCATCGATTAATTATCAATTGTATTTGTACTCACTGTATAAAATGAAAAACTCAATAAAAATTTATGAAAACTGTTTATAGTTTCCTCTTGTATTTATTTTCCTCTGTTATGAGCCAGTGCCGTATAGTATTTCTAATGATGTTGTTTGTAAATTTTCATACGCTTTCAGCGTGAGAGGGGAACACGCTTAGGGGTAGGGGTTGAAACATTATAACATAATAAGACAATCGATATTTAATTCAGATAAATATTTTAAGTTGTCAAAGAAATTGAAAGTATTTTTAATTATGTTATTTGACTATAATTGTAATCCCTTACAGCATGGGGAAGGAGCACACTTAGGGTGAGGGTGGCCGGCGTTACACGGAAATGACACAAATACAACCGAGATTGGAGTCAAAGGAATATCGATGTCACTGAGTTTAATTATGATATTCAATTCGTCATTTAACCCCCAGGATCGGGGACAGTTAAGGGGTGGAAATTTTGAAACAAGAAATCACGGTGGTTACTAACGTACAATAAATATTTACAATGGTTAATTAGATTGATAGTATTTCGAAGTTGTGTGTGTAAATTTTCCATCTTCATCGGCATAAAATGGGAGCACGATTAGGGGTGGAGGTGGAAATATTCAAACTTAATAAAACAGCCGATATTTGAGTCGGATAAATATTTTATGGCTAAAAGACATTAATAAAGTTTATAGCAATGTTATCTGAGTATATTATCAACCCTTTACAGCATAGGGGCGGGATCCTTTACAGGAAAATTACGCGAATTAACCCGAGATTGGAGCCGAAATCAAGGTTATGTATGTCACTGAGTTTAATTATAACATTCAACTTAGAATTTAACCCTTAGGGGTGGGGGTGGACGGGATTGTAATTTTGGAACATGCAAACACGGCAGATATTTGTGTTGAATAAATAATTTTGTAATAATATTTTTCGCAGTCAATTCAATTCAAAATATTTGTCTTTACGTTGTTTGTGTATAATTTCAACCCATTTTGGGCTAAGGAGGTGATTACTGATAGGGGTGATGTTGGGTGGTTTGATACAGCAAAATAATGCCCATACGAATGGTATTGGAATCAAATCAGGGATATGGAAGTCGCTGAGTTCATTTATGACAATCTGGTCAACGCGCGTGGGTGGGTGGCGGTGGGAGGGTGTTGCGCCGTGGTGGATGATGTTTGGAGGGGGGTAAAAATTTGCAAACATTTCAAACAGCCGATTTTTGCGTCGAATAAATATATTTCGGGATCAATGAACCTTATAGTATCTCTCTACATATTCTCCATGTATAATTTCAACCCTTTCCTGGTTCGGGAGGGCAGCATCCTTAAGGGTGTGTCACTGCTAAAAATTATGTAAAACAATCGATATTCAAGTTTAATCCAAGGTTTAGTATGTCACTAACTTTAATTATTACATTCAACTTGCCGTTTAACTCCCACAAGCGTGGGTGGTATTTTTGAAACATGTTAATCGGCCGATATTAGCGTCGCAAAAACTGTTTTTGTGGTCAATTAAATTCGTAACATTTCTCTGGATGCTCTCGGTGTATAATTTTAATCCCTGTCGGCATGAATTGGAGCAAACTTCGGGGTGGGGTTTGGTGGGGCGTTACATGAAAATAACTCTAATACGATTGGAATCAAATCCGGTGGTATCTCCATTTCTGAATATAATAATTACATTCAACTTTTTATTGAACCCAAAGTAGAGAGGGACGTGGGTGGAAATTTTGTAAAATGTTGAAACGGACGATATGATTTATGAAAGAATCTTTTTCGGGGTCAATGAGTTCAGCCCTTTCGGCATGGGAGGTGAGAACATGTAGGGATAGGAGGCGAAGTGCATTACATAAAAATAACGCAAAAGCAACCGAGATTGGAATCAAATTGGACATCCCGGGAAACGCCAGGCACCCAGCTAGTAATTATTATAAACTATAATTTGTTGCATATTGTGAATACATCTTTATCTCAATTAAGTCACAAAATATAAATGAATTTTTCGGTAAATTAACAGACATCAATGAATCGGACAATATAATAATGTTGGTTTCTGCATAATTTTTAAGAATCGTTATTAAAGCATTTTAATAATTATTAACTAATATCTGAATTATATAACATACTGGACTTGATTTCTTCAACGTCGGGAATAATACTTTTCCGGAAAATAGAATATCATTTTTAAGTTTCAAATCGATGTTAATTTATCTTGTCTTCATCCAGATAACAAGTAACTCAAAATTTCGAAAGAAATGATTTGCATATTTTACTCCTACACATGTTTAAAATTCGGATCATCAGTTTTTTTAATAAAATTGTTGATATTTCTGGTAGGTTTATTTTGAAGAAACTAAAAATTCAGAAAAGAGATTGATACTTCACGTTCACTGGAAGATTCCGTTAGATTCCATATTTCGTGTATTAATATTAACATTAAAATAAATTTTATTGATATCTCTATTATTCTCAAACCAAATCAATTGTATTAATAAAACACATTCGGTCTTTTAAATAATTTCAAGATAATATTTGGTAATTGCTGGTGATTTATTTTCTTATTAATGTCTGTTGCAATTTGGCATCCAAATTGAAGCCATTATATATTGTTGTTGAAACTAAGCTCTCTGCTTCCCTAATATTACCAACATTAAACAACAAACTGAGCAATGTAAAAAAACGTAAAGAAACAGGACAAATATATCCTGAGCCAAAAGTCTATATATGACTGATTAGGAGAGAATAAATACGTGTCAGGGTTGTGTTAGAGCCTGCTGTAATATCTAAAAAAAAAGATGATGCTGACACTACAATGATAAGAGTTTGAATGTGTTTTGGAAGTCAAGAGAAGTTTTCAGATGTGCGAACAGGTAATTACGTAAGACAGTCATATGGACGGTGCAGGAGAAGGTTTTATGCACTTTTTGTTGGTGAAATAGAATATCGTCGTGTGTACAATGAAGATCCAACATATAAAAATAACTTTAGCCGTGGGATCGCTGACTTAAGGAAACTGGCACCTTGACTTATGGAGGTCATCGGTTAGTGTTGAAGTTATTAAACATCTATTTGAAACACAATGTTAAATCAATAGCAGGCCATAATTGCATTTAATTTGAGAAAGAACGTACTCACCAGCAAGGAAACAGATCATGAAAGCATTTGTTTGGATATGAAATTTGGACAATAGGGAAACAAGAGGGAAGCTCCAGAGGTGTGGTGCCACAGAAGGAAGATGATCAGCTGGGAAGACAAAGTTACTAATGAAGAGGTGTCGAGAAGAGTACAGGAAACCAGCACATACAAACTAGAAGATACAAACTCCCATGACACATTTTAAGACGAAATAATATCATTGGAACGATAGTAGAAGGGGCTATTGATGGAAGAAATCGCCGCGGACGACTAAGTATTATACATGAAGCAGATTATGTGGGATACATTACATACGTAGAAATAAAGAGGAAGGCATACATAACATGAGAATGGCGTACTGCTTCAAACCAATATCATGTTTGAGCACTACAGGAGACGAGATTGTGCTAACATACGGTTAGAAACTCCACAAGTGTAAATATGTTGGAATGTACAGTGACCCTAAGCTGAGTACCAATTTGAAGGTGTTCCGATTGATCCAACACAATAATCATTCTCAGGTTGAGCTACTGACCAATCCCGCCATTTCGGTGATGATCCAATCACGACACACTTGGAAACCAATTTGAAGGTGTTCCGATTGATCCAACACAATAATCATTCTCAGGTTGTGCTACTGACCTATCCCGCCATTTTCGGTGATGATCCAATCACGACACTCTTGGAAACCGGTGCCGGTGGGCGGGACTCACAATGCGGACCGGTTCTCACCTTTTACCTGATTCGTCAAGACAACTTCTCATTGGCATGTATGGTCCAGCTCAACGTGCGTTCGTTAAAAGTAATTTTAAATTTAATTTCTATAGAATTTCATTTGTTCATGTTACGTTATGACAATTCTTAACACATAAATTTCTAATTTGTCATATGAGGACATCCACTGTCAGCTTGACGAAGAAATGTTCTTCAAAATCGTTTCTTTTCCTATTTTGTATGACTTGCTACAATTGTCCAGTTTAACAAGAATAATATTATGAACAATAGTAAAAAAGACACCATTTCACTCTTATACTTATTATATGATTACTTAACACATTTGTATATTTCGAGAATGTTTGCAAGCAAATATTTCCAATCCCTTATTGACTTTAATACAAAATACTATTTTTCAACCTCAGTTATTACCCATTTGATTTATTTTGTGCATATGGTCAGTTTTTAACAAAAACGTAGGTTACTCTGTGGAGGATTCGAGATTGCATAAAGCCGTTTCTCTATTTTTATTTTATTTATCACAGTGTAAAGTTCTACATATCCTTTGAAAAATCCAACGAGTGTTGTAAATTCTACACCAGTTTTGCCTGCTTGGTACACATTTCTAAAAGGCACTTTAGGTTCGTAATCATGGGTCTCCTCCTCCGTCTACCATTAATGCCTCCAGAAATACCATCTGGTCCTACTCTTCTATGTTTTATTTTCTGAATATTTCGTTTTAATAAGTTTACTTTAATTTTTAATTCACCTACGCAAATGGTTATTTCTTTAACCCTAAATTTGTTCAAAATTGTATTGCAAATCAATCTGCCTTATATGTCTTACATAATGAGTGCGTTCTTATCGCCACTTGATGGCGGTGATGGTTCCTCGTCCCATATTCGTCTTCTAATGAACTTCTTTTACTGTGACGTAATCTATCTAAGTAATTTTCTTCTGTTATTTTACTGGCATTAATTAATTATGTATTTATTTATATATATATTTTATCAACAGTTTCGTTTCGTCCCTAATTTGAGACTTCATCATCTGAACATAATAATAGTTAAAAAATAAAGAGATCTTTATAATTAATTTTTGTTCTAATGATGCTGAATTATTTTGTTTACTTGAGTGTTTAAAGTGCCAAGATCTTTAATTAGTAGGTTACATTAATTACTTAATAGGGAAGAATTATGAATAAAATTTAAAATGGTGTGTAAATTATGCTAGACATAATGTCAATGTCAGTTAATATTACAATTTTTTCTATTCATTTTTTTTAAAATTAGGTTATGAAACATATTCTTAATGCCTTTGTTTACTCTTATTGTGCTATGTAGTTATATAACATTATTTTTGATTTTAGTCGAAATTCTGCTTTAAGCACTCAACCGGAACGTATTTTTGCAAGCCTTCGAAAACAATAGATTTGAATTTCTCGCAACACTCGTTCCTTTAATTCCCAATAGTGGCCAACCCGGAATATTTATCCCATGAGAATCCTGTAACGTGCGATGGCAGTGATGAAATACTTTTTTACTTTAGTCAACCTTTACTCAGTTTTATCGTTAAGAAAACTTGACAGTTTATTCCCAAAACAGTATTATTAGTAATATTTTAACTCCACTGATAAGCTTAACTCTTAATGATTGAGCGAATAATAATATTGGTTATCTAGTGTCTTAGTTTTCGACGTGAAGAAGAATGCTGACATAATCTTTTACTTATTGAGTCATTGTTTCTTCAGAACAATCTACGTTAAGGAGTATATTTACTTATAACATACCGTGTAAAAGAGGAAAAATTATGTGAGAAATTTATCTATTTTGCAAACAGTGCAGTGCAATTCTTTACATCAGCTTATCCTTAATGATATAATAGCCAACGTGGCGTCACTGACCGGTAATAAAATGTTTAACAGTTGGCCTAAGAGAGAAGTACATTTACTCGGGCATAATTAGTTAATAATTATTAACATAAATACTTTTCACTTCTTTGCTCGTCTGCAGCTAATTTACTGATCGAAAAGATGTCAGTGTGCGTGAGACCCTTGTTGGGAATTTTATGGCAAATTAATGTTTACGTAAATTGACGATCACAGTATCAATCCCTTTAAGTTATTCATTAAGATTTTAAAGTAGTTTTACTGGAAATAATTTTACCTGTTTTTTCAAGAGGTAGTTCTGGTTACCCGTGATCCATGATTTTATTTCCTATGCAAAATATTATCTTATTTATTAATTTCAAATTTTTGTTCAGTGAAATAACACATCACATAAATCCCAGTATTGTATGCGAATGGTCCCTGATAAACGGCAGAACAACATAGTTCGGAAGTGGATGTCATACCTGGTGGTATATAGTAATACAAGTGTCTTTAGAAAACTGTATTACACTGGGAAGTAGCTATTTATGTACTAATTTAATTATATCTGAACAGTTGTTATCAAGAGTTGACGTTGGTTGTCGTTGGGTTGTCGATAGGGTAACTGCATTATAGTTACTCTCAGAGCTTTTCATTTACACTTATATTCTTCAAATTCTGTATATTTTACTGAGTTGGAAAATAATAAAAAGGCCTGATGTCTTCTAAATTTTAGCCTACGCTGAAAAACACGAAAAAAATGGTCGCGAAACCAGGGAACTTTTGTGTATTTGTCGGATCTTCTCCTGAAAATACTGAATCTACTACTATACTCGCTATTATTTTTCAAACGTTTTAGATCCTTATTTTGTCTGCTGTAGATTACCGGCTGAATAAGGCTTTACAACCTTCCAGGTTTTACTTTCATATTAACAATTATACCAGTACTGATAACTAATATTTTGTGAATGACGGTTGAGGTCTTCAACGGTTTCCAAAACAATTACATTTATAATATTGAGTTATTCACGAAAATTGTTGTAAAAAAACGGCGTTTTAATAATAAACCAAGAGAAGAAATGTGGCAACTGGCTGCGATAATTAAATATTATATTATAGGAAAATGCATATCCAGTTTTTAATTTTCCCTTCATGTTATTAGCGTTATTTAAGATAATAGTAGCACTTGGCTGCTCATGAACCATCGCCGCTGACGCTACTAACAGAAAAGTATTTTTGGTTCCTTGGCAATGACAATGGTGTGATTAGTCTTACTTTGTCGGCCCAGCAGCATCCGCAGGTGAACTGCTGAGGGGCGTCGGCGCCGTTGCTGGCGCCGGGACGCTTGTGGCGCCGCCGTTTGCGCACCTTGCTGGGAACGGCATACATGTAGTTGGAGAAGCGTCGCCTGGAATGGCGCACTATGGACACCCAGTCAATCATCGTGCTCACACCAACTTCTCTTTAGGAGCCTGCGGTAATTCACACACACACACACAACACACACGAATTAGAAACGCTTCACTTTGGTCGCGAAAGAAACAAAGGAGGGCGGGGGCTGCAACTCCATGCCCAAGAAAAATACCTCCACCGGATTTGAGCACATTTCAACTCTGACAGTGTTGCGTCACGTGTTTTAATTAGATGTGAATGTCGGCAAAGCACTCGTGTTTAAAATCGGATAATTGGATCGGACTTGCACACGGTAGTGAAAATTAATTTTGAAACCATATTTAGCAGCTATGTCGCAGCAGTGCGCATCGTCGCGACTTTCGGCACGTGTAGAACACGTGTTGGCCCTCTAGCGCGGAGAACAAATCTAATTCGGCGAGAGTCGGTGACTTGGTGTTGTTCCCCACTCCTGGCGCCGGTGCCGGCGCCGCGCATGCCCAACGTCGCGACGCCATTGTCTGCCGGTCATTCGGACTGAGTGGCTTTGGCTTTCCAAGTTCCCCCTATCAATGTCTTCGCCCTTCGCCGCACAGTCGCCTGGCTTAGTGCAGACAAAGACCCGCTCTTATCACTGCCGCTGCTTGCTCCAAGCTCAATTTGTTGTACTTCATTAATTACTTCCCGCTGCCCAAAGGTTCTTCTCAACGACTCCTCATGCCTCCAAACCACAAGAGTGTTGACTTTCCTGATCAACATTCATTCTTAATGCAGTTTTAGAGCACCTACCTTACTCCACCCTCAGGTATCACACTTTGAATACTTCATACATTTATTCTGTAAAATACTCTATTCCAACTTTATAATTTATTTATCCCACGCATGCAATTAACTTATTAAATAATTTTGTTTTAGAAGCTGTAGTAATATCAATTTAAGGCTGTGCTGTAAATTCCGGCCATCTTTCAGGCAATTATAATTACTTGAGTAATATATTGGTCGTGAAAAAAATCATCCCCCCTTTCAAATCCCTTCGTATGCTATTAAAGGGGAGTTGCCACCATGTGGGTTAACCTCATGTAGCCTGTTACCCTAAAAAAAAATCTCATTCCAGTCGGTTCGGCTCGAATCCCGGCATGGATTCCAAGGTTATGGGAGCAAGATCTATATTCTTAATATTTGTCTGGTGGTATATGATCTAATTTTTGAACGTGCCATGCAAACAGAATTATCTGCAAGATTCACTTCATGGTTCTTCATCATGGCAGTCGATAATTACTATGGTTAAATGTCGCATTGTCTTTAACCGGCGTGCCACCTTGTTCATCGTAGTCCACCCTCGATTTGTAGGTAAAACATTTATCCACACACTGTTCGAAATGCTTGGATTCTCTCAAAAAAAATCTATTTGTTACGCCCTTGACGAAGTAATAAGTACCCTCTGCACTGTAAAAAGGAATTTTTATGGTTTCCTATTTTCGTTCATGGCGTTCAATATGCAGCGAGTTCCTTGGAGGTCGCTGTTTACGAGCGACTCTGGCGATGACGAGGATTGAGCTCAAAAATATTCAACCGTATGTCTTTGTTGTTGTTTTTTTGTTCATGTATCGAAACTTCTGTCTCATCCTGGCTTTTTGACTCTTATTACTGGAACTTGGCTTGTGCTCAATATCTCCGGAACGTTAAAAGACTCGTAGTTCTGAAACTAACTGAAATTGCGTTATAATATCCTTTAAACTATTCACATTATCCAAACTGTTCGGTAAAATTTTGTTATTGATTCCTCATTGTAGGGAATAACGGCTTTCGTCAATGTCTGTTAAATATGAACAAGAATTTCAATTATACATCGCAAGAGAATTTGTTCAAGTTCATGCCCCAATAAAATATCAAATTATCAAGTTGATAATCTGCCACTTAACTTGGTTGTTAATGTTTCTCCAAGGACATGTATATATGTATTACAATAATGACGATAGAATTGTGAATAATTTCCGCTGCCTTCAGATATATATTTTTTTCTACAAATTGATTGAATTTACAATCAAGGACTACTATTTCATTCATAGCCTATAATAATTAATGTGCATATTTGGCAAATAAGGCCATTCATAAAAGCTGTATTTGTCTATTGTAACTTTTAACATTATTACTAGCATGTTTTAAGCTGTAATCAAATTTTCTTAAGTAATTATATACAACATGAAATAACATCTAATTATTCTAACGCTATCTCATTTAATTTTACAACTGTAGTTCACGAAACGCGACATTCCATGACTTAAATTACTCATTCCTCTCAAAAGGCTTTTTCTCCCAGTGTCAACTAATTTTATTTTTAAATTTTAGTTGAATTACAGGGACGACTTAAATAATGCATTACGTTGTGTGTATGTATGATTATTATGTAATTGAGATTAAATAGTCTGCGTCAGATAAATCACAAAGCTCATGGACGATTGTGATTCTTAGTCTTTTAAAGTGGCATTTTCTATTCTATTATTTCTAAACAAGGTATGTAAATAACGCAGGCCCCAAATTTGCTTGGTGCCAGACGTGTTAGATAATTAATAATTGGAAATTTGTAGTAAATTGTTATCGGCGAGAATATAAACACAACAATGTAAAGGCAGTGCTTTGTCGGTGAGCGTTTTAAAACTCCGGGCTCACGGAGGCAGTGGCGGGCAGAATTTCATTGAGTAAAGTTTGAACATAGAATTCGATCAAGTAAAGGTCGCAGGAAAGTTTTCAATAAGTAAAGCCACAGTTAGAAATTCAACAAGTAAAGACTCTTACAAAATGTCATCGAGAAGGAATTGATAACATTCTGAATTAATCAGAACGAGAACTACAATATTTGCTGGAGAGGGAGAGAAACTTAATGCAGAGGTCCACAGGTGTTGTACGGAGTAATCGTTCCAGTTGATAGTTACAAAAGTTTTGGACAGTGACTTTGAAACAAATTAAATTCTGTAAAATTATGGCCTGTTATATTGAATAGTGTATAGTGTGTCAAAGAGCCCAAACGAATGCCTGGTACCAGTAAATAAACTGTAAGTAGAGAGAGAAATTTTATTGTAAACGTTAAATAAGGATCAAATCGTCAGATTTCGGATTCGCGTTCATTTTCTTTTTAATTCTAATTAGTTTAAATGTTGTAAATTTAGATTGTTGATTTGAATGTAATAAAAGGTTTGTTCTTTATTTAAAAGGCCCAAATAAACGACCCTGAGATGAGAGTAGATAAGTTTGTAAAATAGTAAATTAATCATAATAAGAAAATTTGTTATTATTACTTTGAATAAAATAATTGTTTTCTGAGGTTTAAATTTTGTAAATTAGTTAACATCCTTTCATTTTAAATTTTAATAAAATAAATTCATCCATTAATTAACCATTGATTTACTTAATTCCTTTGAGTATCACATACTGGCATGACCAACGTGAGGCAGAATTATATAATTTCATTTAATTCCTTTAATTTTAATTTAATTATTACATTTTGGCCCTCAACGTGGGGAAAATTAATTGTTTAATTAATTAAAATAAATTTTGTTTGTCATTTAATTTCTTCTGAGTATTACAATATATACATATATATATATATACCTTTACATCTCCAATTTCAATGCAATTTGTAGCCACGAGATCATAATAAACATTTAAACTTTTATATATCTGAACATTATTATATTCTAATGGAGTTGCCATTTTTTTTCAGATTAGCTGTGGAATGATCTGGAAAATTGAACCATTTTGGTTTCGGATAGTCATGAATTATACTGTTTGCGTATATTCTTTTTTGAGTTCAGTTAAGGAAAGTTCCGATGTATTTATTCGGGTATTTGATTGTACCAATTAGTGCACGTTGTGAATGTACTCCTTACTGAGATTAGTTATTGAATATTTTTTATTCCGTAAATTGAAAACAAAAGTTGTTAGACATCGTTGAACTCTAAGCAGAGAACGAGAAAGAAGGCAAAAGGTTACTGTTATGTAGGAAAGTTTAGAGAAAGCGACAAGAAGACTTGTACAAATGACAAAGATAAAGTAATAGGGTAAGTCAACAAAGTAGCAGAGAATTTATTGGAGCAAGGTCTCACTTGCGAACTACATATCGATTTGCTCAAAATTCAACAAACGTAGCCCAACTTCACTTGGGACCGATGAATTTTAAATAGACCCATTGCAATACTTTATTTTGCAAACAAAATTGGACACTTGCGAATCCACCACTTTTACATTGTTGTCAAAAAGACAAAGTGAAATCTGTGGATGTTGTTGATAGAAGCGATTAGGGGCGTACTTCCCAGGTAATAACAAAAAAAACTTTTTTCTTAACTAAAGAAATATAATGTTATAATATGAAGATAGGACATGTTTCAAATTAAATATTTACATCAATATTTAAGTTTGCATTTAATTTAATACAAATAGAAAATCACTTGTGACTTCTTAAGGTGAAAATAATAACAATTGAAAAATATAAGACCTTGATATATTTATAGAAAAAAGTATTTAATGTTGTTGAATTTTTGCATTAAAAAACTGTAACCAATTGTAGGTTTCAAAAACTATTAAATATGACGGGAAAAATTTGAATAAAATTTAAATGATGTCCCACATTAGGGACGAAAGTTAGTAATTTTTTATTTCTCTATTT
This sequence comes from Zhengitettix transpicula, assembly GCA_037074705.1. Classification (NCBI taxonomy): domain Eukaryota; kingdom Metazoa; phylum Arthropoda; class Insecta; order Orthoptera; family Tetrigidae; genus Zhengitettix; species Zhengitettix transpicula. Next base: position 114,903,681 of record CM073592.1, on the reverse strand, counting down.
GTATTAATTGCAGTGTTAAGTAAATGTTTCAAATTAAACTTTTTCTGAATTATTGGCCACAATATTTATTAATTTTTGTGCTAAAAATTTATGCAATTCTGTTGAATTTTTTCTTAATTTTTTTGAATGAACTGTCAAGATTTTCAATTGGTTTGTTCCAAAAATATTTAATAGAAGGGTAAGGATTTTAATGTCAGTTTATACCAAACAAAATCTGGCATATTGGTCATTATATATTTTTAGTTTGTTATTATACATCCGATAAATTATGAATATAAAATTTTCAAACTATTTACTATCAGAGAAAATCCTACGAATTATACTTGACGATTGTGTTTATTCGTTATTGAAACGATTCCCCGGGATAAAACTGTATATTCATCAAATTCACGGCGAAGCCTTCATTCACGAATATAAATTGTACTTACCAAACGTAATAAGCACAATTGGTGTGTTGTGTGTTGCAAGCATATCGTTGCTATTTGCCATTGCGAACACCACCGCAGATCGGATCTGCTCGTAGGTGCGTGCGTTGGCCCACTTTGTGTGTCCGTCATGAATATTCGAGGCGTGCTCTATCTGTCCGACAGCTGGCGTTCAGCTGTAACTCACGACACGCCACGGAAGACTTCGCATAATCAACGACTTTTAAGTTGACACCCTAAGTAAACGCTGGACGGCCGCTGCCATCATCAAACAGAACAAGCTGGAAACGTTCGTTTTATAAGTGCTGTTTATGCTGCTCCATTAATGCCTTAAACTATTTATATTTCGTTTACGAGCAACTAAAGAAAATTAACATCGGATTTCCTGTCATATTATAGTAACACTCATTGGCGTGAGCCGAGAAAGAGTTAAGTGTCTCTGACGCGAACTATATTAATGAACAATTCTGCCGGGAGAGATGCATTTATAAAATTTCTTCAGAATTCCTGGATATCTTGAATAATTAGAATGGGACCAGGCATGGATATGAAAAAGTCAGAATTTCTGTACATAATTTGTAGTTCCTCTGCAACTCAAAACGATTATCATAAAAATCTTGGTATGAACTACAATCAGAATACCTCATGAAAATCACAATAATAGAAAAATGTGTTTGTGACATGGATTCCGGGCCATCAGGGCATCCACGGCTATAGATTTGCGGACCAAATAGCCCAAACGGCTGAGATAAACCCAAGATACCAGCCACTAAGAATAGCAATTCCTTTAGAGACCTTTCGAAGAACGCCCAGGAAAATTTCCAACAATTTTAAAGATGATATCAGCGACTGATGCAATCAAGCTCGACAGAATTGCAAATAGTAGAGACCAGATTAACATCAGACCAAGAAGAATTAGACACACGAGGTTGACATAATAACAAAAATCACCCCACCGATATGTGGCCAGTGCGATACCCTTCATCACAGTGGAACATACAGTCAGATTCTGCAACAAGTTTAACGGAGGGAGGAGGCAAGAACTGAAGGAGAACGACTTCAGCGCCAAGACAATATCATTGAATTCTTGAAAATAGCTCTTAAATCTAAAGCAACATATGTATGAGTCGCTAATGACCCTGCTGTTATTGAGACTAGTAATAAAACTAATTTAAAAAATCTTGGAACAAAACTGAGGTTAGTTCAATTATCCCTGCTTGTTTTTCTCTATACCCAAACTCGGAGAAGAACAAAAAGAATGATTAGTGAAGCTATTAAAACCAGATTGCAATCATTATTGAGGCTTACCGAGCAATGGTGGCCTTACTATTTGGTTTAATAGAGATAAAAAAAAATTAAATAGACAAATATAGTGGCCTATCATACAGAACCAGTTTAATATCAAAGATTATCTTCAATGGCTACATTTACACGGAAATAAATTCCAATCGAAAAGAGCAACAAAACTCACTACGTCTCGTCCCTAATATGGGACTTCATCAGAAGAACATAACTATAGTCGACAAAAGAAATGGTAGATGTATGGAATAGAAAATTTTTACCGAAGTTAAAAGGGAAGGTTTAGAAGAAATAAGAAAAAGAGATAAGTCACTAATAATAGAAGATTTTAACAAAGTAATAAGCAGGGTGGTGGGCAAGATGAACACTATGATTAAAGAACTTGATGAAAGATAGATAGTTGAGGTATATTATGGTAAAGTTTAACAAAGAAACAAAAAATGTTTTTGAACAGTTATTGAAAGAATTATCAGAAAACAGGTTTCAACAAATAAATGAGAAAGACACACAGATGGTTGTACAATATTGCACCAAGCAGCACAAGTGTCAGAACCAGAAGTAATAAAGTTATTAATAGAAAAAAGGTGCAGGTACAAACGATAGAAACAATAGAGGCGAGACACTGTTGCACCTAGCAGCATTTTTAGGAAGAAGAAAAATGTGAAAGTGCTGATAGAAGTAGGAGCTACAGTAAATGCAAAATCAAACAATAAAGCAGTACCACCACACTTAGCCTGTTTAGCAAGAAGAATAGGAACAATAGAAGAGCTGATAAAGGCAGTAGGAGATATAGATGTAATAGATAGGTTTAAATGCAGCCCACTAAACTATGCAAAAATTTATCCGAAGGTGACAAGTTATCTAGAAAATAAGGGAGTGAATATGAGAGATGTAGAAGTGATGTATGGAGAAGCAAACAAGGCAATAGAAGAAATAATAAAAAGATTTAGGAGAGTTGAAGGGAAGGAAAATTTTTATTTCTAAAATTTCACACAAAAGCTGCGTCTTTTTCGCAAGAGTAATGGAAAAAGGGAGTGGCTAAAACATTTACAGGAGAAACTATGAGAAAAAGAACGATAACTAGTTACATATCGGTATGAGCCTGATGAGTTAGAAAATTATAATTATTAAGTGCGAAGATCTGCAATTAGTCGCTTCAAAGTGTAGTTACATGACACAAATGAAGTTTGAATAAAATTTATAATGCATATAAAATTATCCTTGATATTAACCTAGTTCTGACTTATTGGTCATTAGTTTTTTTTATATTTAGTGTCAGATAAAGAATAAATTTTAAATCAGCTTTACTCGACAATATTTTTAAATATTCTGTTTTGACCACATTCGCATTTTGATATCTTCCCAAATTCGGTTTTCAGTGATCAATAATACGTTTGGCTACAAATTTCTTATAAACAAAAAATTAGCCTTAGGCTAGTATTGCACTCGTAGTCTAATACATCATCTACCTCAATCAGTGAATATTTACCCAGAACATGTAAATACCAATTATTTCGAACAATGGTGAACTCTAAGATTGAAGACTTTCCCGGTGTACTTGTTCGATAAAAAGATCTCGGTTTTCACACGGGGATAATTTATTTAAACACGGCTGGAAGGTATATATAACATGTAATGGAATGGTCCCGGCACTTTACCTAGAAGATGACGAAAGAGCTTTTATTCGTCGAAACGTCGCGTTTAAATATATTATACCCGTGTGAAAACCGAGAAAGTTTTATCGAATGGTGAGCTCTCATCTGTCTCGATCTCGTTTAGTTTAAAACCGTTAGCAATTTTAAAATTCCAATATCATTCAAGGGGATAATTGTATGGTATGCTTGATATTTGGATTTTCAAAAGGCCAAGTTATCTGGATAGGTGCCCGCTACATCTAAAATTTTCCAAACCGCGTTGCTCCAAAATGGTCTTAAGTTTACGAATGTGCAAACTATGTTGGAATAATCTCTTACAGAATTCGGAAGACAATTAAATTCGTACACACGATATAATGTTGCAGTTTAGGTTGCTCTGACCATTGAGAAGAAATATTTTATTAACACTTTCTCATCACTTAACTTTTTGCAAATAAGTGAGATTAATAGGTAATAACATACTACATTCGCCGCGTTTTGGTCCAACACACAAACGGAAATGGCAATCATACCGCTTCATCGTAGTTTCACGGACATTTCGAATCACCTACGTAATAAACAGAATGCGAAATTTCCTCTGCTTCATCATAGAAATTGGACTAGGTAATAGCCAAGCTTTGTCACGACAAGGATTGGATGCGGGATTAGCGATACAATTCCGGCTCGAGCGTTTGACCAGGGTGACCTATCAAGGGCTGGTCCGACACGCTGATGACTCTGGGACTAGGTTAGCGCGTTCTTTTGGGGAGGAAGAGCGTCTATTTCCATCGGCTCGGCGCTATTGATTCACGTCGCTGCTATGGGAGCTAATTGTGTCTAGAGCTGAAGGTAAGCGTGGCCCCGCGTGCTTCATTACTCCAACAGACAAGATTTACAACCTTTAAAGACGCGATCGCTGACAGTTCACTATCTTCTCTGCGTGAAGCCTGGTTAATTAAACGCCGCACACTTCCCGCGCTCCTGGTAAAAAGAAAAACAAGTTCCTGTATTCACGTTCTTGGAAGCCGCCTCACTCGTCACCTCGGTAAAATATAATTCCTTATTTCGTTCACGGAAACAGCTATTCCCCATACAGTTGTAGTCGACGGTAAATATATATCCATTTAAAATAAATAAGGATGGTTTGTAACGTCTATACGTTTAGTTTGCAAAATCAAGCATGATTCTTCCACTTTAATCGATTTGTTTCACATTAGGAAGCAAGTAAAATTCTGCGAAAAGCCTATGTACGGAAATTACTCATATTTTTAGAACCAAACAGACGCCACAAGCAAACTTCTCTAATGTTTAAATGTCGAAATGTTTTCCTCCACGAGATTCTATTATAACCTGGTGGGAGATTTGTGGCCTTGCGCCGATCTAAGAAACGATCCGCAAACGAAAACACCCTGTAACGCACCTTCAACAACAGAAATTTGTTTTTATCCAATTACGGAAGATTTTCATGCTAACAATACTTAAAATTTATCAATTCGAATATTACATAAGCAGAAAATTCACAATCGTAAATTTTGAATACTTAATAACCTTAGAGAATTACGTCTCTGAATTCTGATTTTTCATGCATACATTATATAAGAAGGTATAAGAAAAAATATTTATAAATCTTTTGTATGCATTACATCGGAAGAAGCTAGAATCCTCATTATTCAGATTCATAGTTTTAAAAGAGTGAATTAACTAATGATCGTAATTTAATGTGGTAAAACAACTAAGTTGACAATATAAAATACCTCTGAAAATTATGTTTTGTAAAATATTTGTTTAAAGCTCAAGTACACTCATCTGTGAAAAATGTACAAAAGCATCAAATTTTACGCAAGCGATCAAACGATTTCCGCTTCATCAAAGCATGCAAGTCATTGACAGAAATTGCAACACAGTTTTGACAGTGAAAATAAATCCTTCTCTATATAGACGAATATCTAAATCTGATTAATTTCTATGTACGTGGAAATATTATTTAAAATTAATTAAAAGGGAGTTCTGGGGTTAACAAACAGGGGAAAACAGAAGTGTTAACTGGGAATTCAATTCACTTATTATGGAGTTATAATTTTCCCATAATACCATGTCCACACATATAGTAATTCAGAAAAATCATTACACATCGTAAATGTAAATAAAAAATTAAGTAAGAGAATGATGTGATATAATAAGAATATTCCGCCAGTCTGAATATTTAAGTCGATATCAGACATTTCGAAATTGACTGGGCACTGCTTCACATTTGAATACTTGAAATTCAATTTATAATCACATTAAATTTTCTGCACTTGAATCAGAAAAAGACTGTGTTTATAACTGCCACAATAAATATTGTATTAGAGAAACTTTCAGAATAATTTAACAGTAGTCCTATCAGGGATTTTCTCTCTATTTACATATATGATGGATTCAGAATAGAAAAGGTCAGTCACAATGAAGAAGAAAATATGGAACAATATGTTCGCTCACGAATTAGTCTATTTCATAGTTTTAAAATGAAAACAATTACAATATTAAACTGTTCACTACTGTGATTTTAAAACTAGAAACACTATATTCCGAAGAAAAAAAACTCTCAGTACAATTCCATGTGGGGTATTGAATGAAATGGTCTTAAGATTACATAACACAAACTACGGTCTGGTAGTCATCATCTAATTAATTATAATGGATACAATCACATATAAATTGAATTATTTTTCAAATTTTCTACTGCTCAATGTGACATCTGTTTTAAATGTACATAATGAGGACAACGCACAGGTGTGAATTGCGAATAGACCGATTTTCCTATTAAAGCACTATGAAATTTACCGAATAACAAATTAGTTAATAGCGAAAATATTTCTAGTAGAGCAGGAAAAAGGTAGAATTTTTAATCCTGTAAAATTTAAGTACCAGTGAAGTCAAAGTTTCACGAAACAATTACAGTGTCTTCTGATATTAAAATATGTATGAAATTTCTCTCTGGTTCAAAAACCACACATTGAAGTAAATACAACATAACTGAAATACTGGAACAGAATCAGTTTATAAGTGGGAGAAATGAAGGAAACTGTGATCTTTCTATTAATTAGACGAGCGAATTCAAATTTTTGAACTCCGACATTTGGAAGAAAGATCAGGCATTTTATTAGAGTTAAATGAATCTCTTTCACAGCAGTTAAATGACATTAATAAGAAGAAAAATAGAGAAAACTGTTTCGTATAAAAGGTTAACGTAGAGAACATTAACAAGGTCGGTATTAATAATACTAAGGATATAAGATGAGAGCAGAAAAACCAACCTACTTAGAAGCATAAAAGACGTAAATTCAATATGAGTAACACATTCTTCATGCGTTGATCGTGAATCTATTGGGAATTCTGTATGACACCGTCATGTGTTTTATTCGTTCAAAGAATTCAGAAAGTTTTTCGCAGTATATTGGCACGATCCTACATTAATTTTATTACTACCGTTATCTTAACAGTTTAACATTTTATTTTCACATTTTGTTGGATCCAATTAAATTTTGTTTTGAGTTCAATTCTGGCGATTTGGTTTTCAATTTATATATATATATATATATATATATATATATATATATATATAGATAGATATATTAAAATGAAAAAATTACGTCTGATTGAAAATTAATAATCAGGAAGATAGTCAAATAGAGTTAAATAAGTGATAATATAAATTCTACACAACGTTTCTGGGATCCTTGTCTCTTTCTTCTCTAAATACTAGAGCGACACAGCTGCACTCGTCAGTTGACAGCTGAGTTTTGTCAACTGACGAGTACAGTTGTGTCGCTCTAGGCTCTTCTTAGCACCTGAAGAAAGGTACAAGGATCCCAGAAACGTTGTGTGGTATTTATATTATCACTTACTTTGTCAGTATTTGGCTTTCTTCCTTATTATATATATTACTGACATGAAGTATATGGCAGATACAATTGCGCATATTTCCCGGGAGATATTTTGAATAACAAGTCTGGACATACCCGTTCTTGCAATACAGTTTCTCAATTAATGTATTGTTGTAACGATATTACACACTAATTAACATTTTTTACGATTTGTCAGCTCTATGAATTTATTTATAGTTGGTGGGAAGAAATACGGAAGATTGTACGAATCCAGAAACATTTCGTTTGAATGAAAAGTGTAATATTATCCTCCAATAAGTACTCCGCGGTATTATACAACATGGAATTACAATAAAACTCTAAAGAGTAACAATTTAATTGAAAAGTGAATTTTACAGTAGGGTGAGCCTGTTTTTGGGAGTACTGTTTGGAGATTGAGCTGTGCCGGAGGCTTGTGTCTGCCGCCATTCAAAGCTCAATCACGTATATCCAGTTGGGTCTTTCAACGGCTTGCACGGCTTCAGGGGCAACATATTTTGGAAGCACCTGACAAACACCAGGCAATATATTGAAAACGCCATACTAATACATTTTTGATTCCAAATTTAGTAAAATACTTTTCAATAATCTATATGTGCCAACCAGCATTTTTTCACAGAACATCCTATTTAATTCCAACAAATGATTTATTTAATAATATTACAATTGGAAAGGTTTATTAGTAATTATAATTTACTAGTTTAGTGTATTGATGTTAGTAAATAATAATATACAGTATGAAATTATTTGTAAATAATAGAGAATTTTACGAAGATATATCAATTAAAAATTATAAAGTTTTGTTGTCACAAAAATAAGTCAGTAATAATGAAAGTTAATGATAGATAGAAGTAAACGAAATTATTCGTTCGTGTTAACATTTCAATATTCAACGACGGCTCGGAGACTTGTTCTCACATCATATTTCCTTTTTATTTTTCAAACAACGTAGTCTCCTTCAAAATAAATAATCTTAGTACAGTTGCGGTAACGCGGCCAGGGTAATGTGTGTGAAGCTAATTGCGGTGGCAATTTGCGTATTTGAGTGTTGTCAGCGTCCCCATTGTTGACACCGGAGCTGGAGCGAGTGTGAATTAACAAAGAGAAGGACGCTGATCGTAAATCGCAGGGCAACGACCCAGTGCTCGTGCAAGGGCACGCGCCAGTACGCCAGTCCCTTCATGTATTAACTGTGCTGCAGGATTCATTTTGGGATTTACATGCATAGCTTATGTTAACCACTTTAATTATGGATTCCGATGTTTATAATGAAATATTTTATTGCAATAGGAATAATACTACATATATAAAAATATATATATTAAGAACGAGATATAGCTTTAAACGAATTATATATACGTGAGCGTCTGCCCTCAGCGAGAAGCACAACACTATTTTTGAAATAAGGCGAACAGCATGGAACTTCTAAAACGTTTCCTTTGGATTGGCAATAATCGGGTCCCATGAGCTTTACCTCTGGGACAGCCGGACTTTCTGGAGCTCTCCTGCAAATTGGCAATTGAGTTTCAAGTTAGCTAAATTGCCATTCTGTGATGAAAGTTGCCCGTTATGAAAATTAACTTACTATTTAGGGAAGCTACTGTATGAGAAACTGTTGCGCATAGAAAAATAAGTCCAGTTTTATAACCAAAAATAATAAAAATGTCAAATAAAAAATAATTATTTTATTTTATTTAACATATTATATTATGTTAATATATTTACTCTATTTTTGACTGAATATCGGGATATATAACAGACAAACGTTATTGTTACTGTGGTGATCCATTTGCTAGCTTATATTTTTACGTTGTGTAATTTAATTCTCTGGCAAACAAGAAGAATTTTCCTTCTAAATTTTGTCGAAGCGCGCAGACAAGTCGCATATTAACTGTCACAGATGCTACAGACTACTGGCTCTGGAATACAACTAAAAAACTGAAATCACATCCACCAATAAAATATCAGGATGAGAACTGGGCTAGAAGTATTAAAGAAAATGCAACAACGTTTGCAAATCATCTGACGAAGGTTTTTGAGTCACATGATCTAAATGTACCGAACAATGAAATCCACGAATTCCTCAATGCGCCATATCAAATGGAATCACCAATTTAAGAAAATCTCTCTTTCAGAAGCAAAAAACACAATTGTCCACTACATAAACCCCAAGAGAGCTCCGGGATATGACTTGATCAACGGGAAGGTACTGCAGGAATTAACTATCAAAGGACGTATAGCATTCAACAGATCTTTAACGCAATTTTAAGAATTGGTTATTTTACAAGTCCTTGGAAAACAACTCAAATTATTCTACTATAAAAAGCAGGAAAATATCCAACAGACCCGACATCCTACCGTGCTATAAGTTTTCTGCCCATTCTTTTTAATTTTTTTTTGCAGCGTCTAAAACCAGTCTTAGCAAACAACGATCTAGTTCTTAATCATCAATTCGGTTTCAGAAGCCGTCGAGCAAGTTCACCGAATAATTAATAACGCATTCGAAGCAAAAATGTACTGCACCGCTGAATTTCTGGACATTAGCCAGGCTTTTGATAAAGTCTGGTATGAAGGGTTATATTATAAAATTAAAAAGAACCTACAACACAGTTACGCCATCATCCGTCTATCTTATCTAACAGGAAGACACTTTCTAGTCGATCATCAAGATGAATATACAGACTTGCTACCGATAAAATCCGGCGTGTCACAGGCGTGCCTTACAATCTATACTTTACCTTCTGTTAAGCCGATCTACCAATCACCACGAAGAATACAATAGCCACCTACGCAGATTATACTGCCGTATTAGCCGCACACCAGGATCCAAAAGTTGCATCACAGTTTCACAAGAACACTTACATTTAATTCAAACCTGGTTTATAAATGGAAAATAAAAGCCAACGAACTGATATCAGTACACTAAACCGAAGTACTTGCCCGCTGGTCATGCTTAACGGTCAACAACCGAAGCAAGTAGACGACGTCAAATATCTTGGGATGCATGTGGACGAAAGACTCTCATGGAAAAAGCACATTTTTACAAAAAGAAGGCAACTCGGATTTAATCTGACACAAATGCAGTGGCTGATAGGGAGGCGGTCCCAGCTGACACTTGAAAATAAATAGTGTTGTATAAAGCCATGTGGAGCTATGGGATTCAGCTGTGGGGCACGGCAAGCAACGACAATCTGGAGATCCTGCAGCTTTTCCTAAACAAGGTGCTACGACTCATAGTAAACGCTCCCTGGTATGTTCCAAACTCCATAATAGCTCAAGATCTGCAAATACCAACGATAAGGGAGGAAATCAAGCGGTTTAGTACCAGCTATTCTGGTAAAACTGCGGTCCATCCAAACGTGCTCGCGCGAACATTGTTCAAACCAAATTGTGAAGTGAGACGCCTGAAAAAGTTCAAACCCAATTACCTATTAGATAGATTTAATAAGGACAGTGTAGAAAGTGTAACAAGATATGTCATAAAGTCATTAAGATATATATTGGAGGAGTGACTTCACTGTAAGCGTCTCCCACAAGCCACTGACTGTATAATATATTTCATACAATGTACTTATTGTCCTTAAGGACATATATATAAAATAGAGTTAAAATATTTGCAAGGGTGGTCAGTTAGTTACGGTCGGACCTCCTATTGTATTTAGAAAGGAGATGCCAGACGTTTTAAAAGGGAGGAAAAAGAACCTCAGCAGTCCAGGAGGGGAGTCTGAGAGAACAAGTGCTAGGAGGTAGGTTGCTCCTTGCACCACATTACAAAATTATCTAAATACAATTTTTAATAACCAAAGGAGTGACTAGATCCAGTCTAGCACAACTACAGCAAATCAACTTCGACGATCAGCCCGTCAACCAGGAAGACGCGGTAAAGCTGACTACGCCAACCCAACCGGCATCAGTCCCGAACAAGTTCCGGAGGGCCCTACAAAAAAAAGTGACTACAGCTGGCAACAGGAGAGAGACACCTCACTCTACAAGCATTTCCAACTCAACACCATTCTCGTTTAAGCGCGATAGTTGCATTTTATATTTTAATTACTTTTAATTTTTTTGGCTTACGTCCTTGAGGTGCTACGTAAGAAAATTCTTCACGGTTAAGATAGTTTATTTCGATTCATTATTTTTAATACTAATAATTCAATTTGATATATTTTGTCAATTCATTATTTTATTAAATATCCTAAATACAGATAAAAATCCAAAGTCGCCAGAAAGACATCACATTACGGTCGATACAAATGTAAGTAAAAATTTATCCTAAATTAATTAGAATGTAATCCCTTTAAAAGAACATTATCGTATTGTAATAAATACATTCCTGCGTTAGAAACACTTTTCTTTATTCCTATTGTCACCTCTTCACAAATGTACAAGTTTCTAACAAACATTTACATCTGGTGTAGCTTCTTTACGTAAGCTCTACAAATCACGTGATGCTCAGCTATTTTTCTCGAGAATCAGTGATCATCTATTTTAATCCTGTGCTGTTTTTTTCTTTATAGATTAGCTGTGAATGATATTATTCCTGAATTACTAGGTAACGACTCAGGTTAAAGGAAGAGGTTTACTTCCATATATGCTATCATAATTTATAGTAACGGGCAGCTCCGCAGCTTAGACACTACTCGATTTGACCCATGATGGCGGAAATGCACCCGCTAACTTTCAAATAAATTAAACATTAAAACAAAAAATGGAAAGGAAAAATTATTTACAGATATTTAAGTAACTGATTACTTTACCACCATTCACAGAAATATTCGTTTCTTTGTGCAATTATTGAGGGGCTTCAATGGAACACAAAAGTAAATTGATTGAAGTATCCATTAAACGAAAACTTTTCTATTGCCTCAATGAAATAAACCAAAATTAGACTAAATATCGCCTGAATTTGATTGAAGAAAAACTCTAGAAAACCCTGATTAATCTTGGGCGGGTTCTCCGCAAACATTGAGAGGGAATATCGTAATTTTTAATACTGCTTCATACGGTTCAGAGATGAATTTCTAACCCCGCTAGATTAATCCTTAAGCAAACTAAATAAACAGTTAACTTACGTAAGAAAACCTTGTAGACCTAGTGTTATTTTTGCTATAATTAGAAAAATTAAACACAAAACAAGATCATGCTGGGTAAAGTAATATTCGATGGACGCTTTGACCGATTAGGAGTTCTCCTAGGAACTAAGGTGAAATCGCGATATCTGAACAAAGCATCTCTGGCGGCAGTTTTGTGCCCTGTGTTATGGCATGCTACGTTCGACTATTACTGTGCTATAATGGATCTTGTTTCCAGTTCAAATAATTAGAATTAAAAGCTTATTTTTATTTATTTGTCGCATCAGGTTTGAAGAGATGACTGCATAAGCTGGAATGAACGCTGTAATAATAGTCACTACAGCCTTCAGTCGTGCGTTTCTCAGTAGCAGTGGATTTTTTTTCCGCCTTCAAAATGAAAAGGATAACGCAATCATCAGGATACCGTCGTAATTATCAGTCAAAATATGCACGCAGAGATATAAATGCAGTGCTAACTCACCTTTAAATAAGATAACTGCAACAAAAATTATACAGGATCATTGCAATAAGCACGAAAAATTTGATTGTTAATATTTTAGAGTGGAGAGGGCAAAGTCTCAAGTGTTATTCCGGCGGTCAGCTGTGGGCATTCTCCCAGCCATGACAGAAATACCACCACCGTCCCTGGCGGCATTCCTCCGTTACCTGGTCCATTCGCCTCTCCTTATTGTGCACACGTTGCACTCAAAACAGCTGACTATAAGCGCTGCAATGTTGGATATTTGTTCCTTTGGTAAAACGTCACATCAAGGCTATGTCATGAATAACGTTCAAACGACAGGACACAGCAACTGAAGCGTTAACTTGGATCGTGAACTGCATGTTTGACCCCATTACCATAACACGAGCTTGATGCGTGCTTCTAATAATTGAGTCGATAAATTCAATTGGAGCCTTGCACGATACTGAACAAATGACTACCACAATAACCTTTCATTACCTTACTGCATGTACTGCTTTGTGACGCATACTAACTGTTTCTTTTTTAGTAGACGGAGAAAGGTAAGGAGAATATTGCAAACTACGTTATCCCTGCGAAAGAACTAGTGAAATTAATATAAATACAATTAATTGATAGTATTAACCCTATGCGTAATTTGGATATATCTGCTATAGTGAGGAGATAAACGTCATTACCTCCCACAAAAGTTCCATTAATGTAAAATAGATGTAATAAATTAAAAAAGTGAATAATTTGAGAAATATGTTGAATAAGGTATGGATCTATGGAAATGCGCGCAATGAATCGAATTATCGACATTAAAAAAATATAAAATGTCTTTTTTAAAGTTATACTAATTAGAGAATGAAATAGCCAATTAACAGACAAAATTAAGTGATAAAATTAATACCACACTACGTTTCGTTTGAGTTCGTCACCTGGTTTCTGCGGTGTCGTTCTTGTGGCCGTTGCTTTTAGAATTACTTGACGAAAGAAACAAGGACTACAGAAACGTTCTGTGGTTTTTATATTATCACTTAATTTTGTCTCTTAAATCGTTACTTTATTATTTAATTTAATCAAACAATATTTAGATATTTCCGTGTTTCAGTGGTAATAATCGTGTTTCTTTTGAGATGATATTTATATTATATTATAATTTGAAAAATAACCATTCCAAGCACAATATATTCAATTAAAATTTCCAATAGTTCATAGGAGATTTCAACATCGCGTGATGATAATGATCTTAAAATCGTACATTGACAAAAAATGTTTCCTTTAATACTTTCCAAATTTTATAGGTTAAAATAACCATGGTAATATATATTACTACAATACAAAAATTGGTTATAAAATTATCGATATATACAATAAGAAAAACTCTAAATAAGATTGTTTGGGTTCAAACCGGGCCAAAACGTTTCTAAGGCAAGCTCCGTCTTTCTGGTTATTGACTGCGACATTCAGGACTATGGTGGAGCTCGCCGTCGAAACGTTTTTATCGCAAATCCGAAAATTATATTTAGAACAAATTCACCGGGGAAACCAACCTACACTCTTAAATAAATAACGTTTCACTCCATCCAGTCCCCTACACCTAATAAGGCTGTCTATATTCGCCCAGGTAGGTACTTGGCTCGGTAGCTGAAGTGGCTAAAGCATCTGTGTAGAGAACAGAATTTGTGGGTTCAAGTTCCGTCCTAACTAAATATTTTTAGTCTTTCCTTCTTCGTCCTTCCATCTCCATGTATAGAACATATGCTTTTCTTTGTGCGTAATTATACTCTCGAGCATATGCATTCACATATATTATTATTTCCATCTATCTTCACTATCCTATATCCAATCTGACTTCGTCACCAAATTAAAGTTTCTTACAAAAGCCTATATGATTTCTGCATTATTCAGTATGAGTAAAACGAAACTATTTTAACATTGATTTCCCTATTTCCTCAATAATATACTTTTTAAGTTATGTTTTTATATAATATACTGATTTTAAGCATATGCATATTATTCTTTAACAACTACGTGGCGCATTGCGGATTACCAGATTTTATGAAATTTTAGTTTTAAATGATAATCTGTTAATTTATACGAGACTCTTAGTACAAAAGATCAGGTACGACTCTAACCATTAAATTTATGGTGTACCTTAAAGCAGAACTATGACAGCCATAAGTGACAGTTTGTAGTCCTAGCTGTAAGTCCTGTTGATAACTGGAAACATTAGCCAATATAATTAGTGAAAAAATCCCAGTCAAATTAAGAAGAACATTTCCTATTTGTCTGTGCAGTAGAGTTTCACATTAACTGTTAATTTTATAATTACGTAATACCTAATTCAGAATTTATCCTGACATTCAGTATCAATATCATAGGAAAGAATAACTTCGTATTATTTCTAAAAAGATAATATATACTTTCTCCCAAACTGTCGGTCAACTTTTAAATCGTAGTGACATAATTTGAAAATATAGTTGCAATTACTTAATACTTTAATATTCCTTAACCGACTATGTATTAACTCTCAAAATTACGCCTCCCTTTGTATCGTTTATAATATGTACAACTATTAATTTAACTGATCCATAATACTGTAATAAACTTCTTACATTTATAATTTGATATATAATAAAAAAGGATGTATATTTGTATGTATGTATGTATGTACGTTGTTCTTTATACAAATTTTATCGCGTGGACAGAATGCAACAAAAATTGGTATACGTATTCTGCCAAAATCGAGAACCGGTACTGTGGGGGTGACAAACCCATAGCATAAAGGTGGAAAGAATTATAATTAAAAACCATTATCATTAAATGTTAAATTACTGCGCGCCAAGAGACAATGACGTCACGCGAGAGAAAGACGTTACTACGCAACGAACAAAGGAAATTCTCCTTTATCAGGAATGAAATAAAGCAGAAATATTTTCTTTAAATAAAAAATATAATTTTATACAGCAATACTCCATCGAATGATAATAAAGAAGAATACGAATTACTTTACCATCCTTGCGGAAAATGTAAGTTAATTTTCGCGCTATATTAGTTGTGAGTCTAGCTAACAATTTCATCAATGTAATATTCCGTAATGTATGAAGACTGAGTGACAATTGACAATTATATCCTGAAATACTCAAGGAATATATTTAAGTATTCAATTAAATACTTTTTCGAGTTTATATAAATAAGTACACGAGCAACGCTGGGCAACCAGCTAGTTTGATAATAATAATAAGTGGGGGTTATATCGTTGGGTTTTTGTTTGGTTGCTATGGCGATGGCCAAGCGTGTACAATAAATTATCCCGTAATATGTTTATTTTCTAATATGTATGTCCTATTGTATGTTGAAATGAACTGAACCTTGATGTAGAAAGTTTAATAATAATTAAAGTTTTATAAATTGTTTTCCTTTTAAGAGAATAGATGAGTGTGAGGCAATTATGTTGACAGAAAGGAACATGGGGCAGAAATGTGTAGCCTACGAGATTTGAAGAGAAAAAGCGGGATAACGAAAGAAGTAACCAAGGTGATAATTAAATGGCTGATGTACCACATGTAGAATTGTTAAAACAGTGTGCTAATTAAGATGAAGTTCATTCTGATGGTGAAAATCAGATTAACAGGACTTACGCAGTGGATAAGCGTAGCATTGATTGCGTAGAATCATCATGTATTGGTAGAGACGATGACAGTACTGAACTCAAGGATATAGTTATGGTTACAGAATAGATATTGAATAAAATCAAAATGTATCATCATATGCGGTTACTTCAGCAGCTTTGTGTGATAGGGAAGAATCTTCGGAAAACAAAATTAATGAAGCTTGTAAGAAATATGAAATGCCGGAATTACTTGAAAGTTTGGAAATTCTACATTTATCTTACATAAAATACCAAGAACTTAAAGATATTTATGCCAAGGAAAACAATAAATTAAAATTGGCATTGCAGGGATATAACAAATTTGAGACTTTTCAACTCTATGAACTTAAAGCAGTCTACAATTCACATAATTGAACCAACTTTGCTGAGGTGCATGAGAATAAGAATTCAATTGTTCATATTAAGGAATTAAAACATAACTGATGGAAAAACAACTGAAACTGTTTTAAATAGATCCGCAAAGTCTGAATGTGAGTAGAAGGAAAACCCTGATTGTTATGCTGTTTCCACTAATTATAAGTTGAAGAGAAATTTAATGAGCATGTATCTAGCAATGAAACATTCAACAATGATCGTGTTGGCAGTCATGATCACCATATGGTCCGAAAATTAAAAGCTCATTTACATAATTTTGATCCAGACGGATTGTCTCAGTTTTCTTTCTGATTCGCAATCAATTAATTCAAGATTTTATAACAAAGATATCCTTCTAGTAAATGATGATTAATCTTACAAAAAAATTCAATATAACAACAGTCAATAGAAATTACTAATCTTACAATATCAGAATATACAAATGTATTTAACAATTATATTAAGAATATTTATGGGAAACTTGGCTCATGAGAAATAGATGATTATAATTGTCAATAGAAATAAAAATTATGTGATGATTTAAGAAAATTAATTAATTCTACAAGATACAGAAATTATACAAGACACATGTGTCC
Organism: Zhengitettix transpicula; assembly: GCA_037074705.1. NCBI lineage: Eukaryota > Metazoa > Arthropoda > Insecta > Orthoptera > Tetrigidae > Zhengitettix > Zhengitettix transpicula. Next base: position 114,886,257 of record CM073592.1, on the reverse strand, counting down.
TTTATTCGTAACAAATAGTGATGATAGTGATTACACAAATACAATTATCAATTATGAAGATTTTCAGTAGGATAATTTAGAGTGTAACATATTAAGAGAACAAGTGAGTGCTGTTCAGAGTTATTAAATTAAGTAATATTGCATAGATATGTGCAAGGAAAGTTTGTCATGTCTCATGATCATTATGATGATAACAGTGACAACAAACAGTTAATGAATATTGTTTAATGACCATTACAGATGTGATGTTGATGAAGCAACTACAGAAAACTGGTGAAATAATGTGTCCAATTTAGTTAGAGATGTTGTTGGTAATGCAAAGATAGCATTACAAATGGTATTGAAGAATATGTAATTGCAATAAAAATGTGACACGATGCTCTTGAACAACGTGATGAATAAATTATTCAAACCCGTGAATTGGAAGTTTGAAAGCTGTATTTGAGAAGGACCACGAAAGATTTATAATCATTTGATGGGTGACTGGATATGAAATGAATCAGCAAGGACAAAGAAAAATTGAGAGACAGATAAAATGATTTGATAAAAAAAGGAGGATTAGTAAAGCACTGCAGAGTAATTTGGATTTGAAGTGTGTGTGAAATGTATATCTACAAAGAAGGTGGAGGCGTGGAAAATAAGTTCATAGAAGAATGTAAATAGGGAAATAGGGGTAGAGTTCAAAGTGCATTTTTCGGACTAACTGAGATCACACAGTTATAGAAGGGGGGGGGGGGAGTCGAGACAATCTAAAATTAGAGGGAGATAATATAATAAACTTCTTACATTTATAAGTTGATAATAATAATAATTATATATTTGGGTTTGTATTTGGTGTTGGCCAAGCGTGAACAATAAATTAATTAAACAATAAGTTTATTTTTTAATATGCATGCCCTGCTGTATATTCAAATGAACTGAACCTTGATATAGAAAGTTTAATAATAATTCAAGAGTTTATTACAATACATTATATTTATATAATATAAATCTAACTGATATGGTCATACTTTTATCTCATCCCATGTTACACCAGAACTATACAAGTCATGAAACGTATTACTTATCCGCCCAATTTAACAACAATTATTTATTACTAAAATTTTATGCCAGGATTTCGTGCAAAATATGCATATGGATAAAATGCACACACATAAGGGATCAAAACCCAATACAAATATTTTTGTTTTGTTTTTCATTCTTGAATAAGTGACCTTTTTCAAAGGTTTTTATTCAGCCCGAAATGTCACTCAAAATTATTTAGTAATTACAAAATATAAAATATAATTCGTTTAGGTTAAAAGCATACTTAAATAGTAAATTAAGAACTAAATTAAATACCACACAACGTTTCTGAAATCCTTGTCGGTTTCGTCAGGTGTGTCATAATTACGGCTCTTTCAGTTCCTAATCATCTGATGAAAGCAACAAGATGTAATTCAGTAAGGCTTGCTGTCCGCAGTTAGCGTAGCGATGGAATTTTTAAGTCCGGAAGATGGCAAATGTCGGGCCATAAATTTTGAGTGTCCAGAAGAGGGTCGCTTGTTTCCGGATCGGACCCCACCGAAAAGAAAAGGGAATGCGGACAGCCATCCAGAGTTTTCCAGGCAGTGATATTTTGTCGACAAGAAAAGTCGTATCGAAAAAAATTGCAATAAACAGTGTATCACGGGGCAGAACACGGGCAATCTTAATGGCCCACCTCAGTTTAGAACTGCTCATGCGCTGAGACGAGTGTTCTTAAGTAATCAGTTGGAATTGTTTTGAATATTTGAATATACTTATAGATAAGCCGAATTATTTTATAATTAAACAACAATTCATAAATAAATATTACAAAGGATTGCAGGAACGTTGTGTGGTTTTTAATTTCGCACTTCTTTTTATCTGTTATTTATTTATTTTTTGTCTAATTACAGATTATGCTCCAAATAACGTTTGTCTAAGGTAAAGACGACCTGATGAATGTGCAGATATGTAACGAAACGTTGTTGGCAATGTGATTGGTTGGAAAATACTTGTTTTTATACCACTACAAATCTGACGAAAATGTCAACATCCTATATCCCTCTTCCGTTCTATAAAACATTATTATAACGCGTTTTAATTCATTTACATTGAGATTTGGATAATTTTTTTCAATAGCGTGAACAATATGGAGGTGCGAATCTACTGGCATTCGCCTTCTAATTTCATCACCCGTGGAAAATAGCTTTATGGTTCTTGTCAGATTGTTGAGGGCTTCAATAAATTCAATTGCCAGTATTTAATCGAGAAATATCCCGGAGCCGTGTGTGAGCTCTCTTCGGTCCTAAGTTAATTTAGTTGTTGCGTACCAAGGCCGGCTGCAGCATCTCGACCTGAAGCAAGCGTGGAGGGATGTTGGTTTTTGTGTTCCCACGCGTGACCCCCGCCGAGAGCTAACCATCAATTCCCTAAGGCACGAATCTTGAAAGGAAATAGAGAGGGGACAGCAGCTTTGGGTTTTTGGGGCCCCCACATCTACGACTTTTATTTACCTACTCAGCATTTGCCTACGATGGAGGAAAACACTAGCAAACCTGCATCGACTAGGACAAGTTGGGGGCTTCTGACCAGACATCTCTATTGTATGAAAAGGCGAGGGTTTCTCCGTACCAGCAGTCTGCCACATGGAGAATGACGGAAACCCATGAACTCGTCACAAATATAACAGACGGTAATAACAACGTCATTGTTTTTTTTAGGTAACAGGCTACATGAGGGTAATCCACATGGTGGCAACTCCCCTTTAATAGCACAGGAAGGGATTTGAAAGGGGGGATGCGGAAGGGTAGAGAAAGGTTGCCAAGGGTTAACTAGGGCCCCCGGGCTATAGTTTAAGGATCCTACCCGGCATTCGCCTAAAAGTAATGCAGGGAAAACCCTAGAAAAACCTGCATCAAGTAGGTCTGGTTGTGGGTACTTGTCCCACTCCCTTCCGATAGCGGGAGAGGAGTTTGATGTGGGAACACAGCATTCCATTCTCTACCAGTTTAGGAGGCAGCTGGCCGACTGTTCCAATGGGAACAGGGAACAACTCTTACCGTATGCCCAAGGTCTGCGACCCCGGAACATACTACTCTAAGAACAGACCGAGGTGCCTCGGCTTGTGGGAATCTTAGTTCAAAAACGGAGAGAGGAAAAGGCATCCCCAAAGGCAGCCCGTTCCAGTCTCTCCTACAAGGTTCTGCCTGCGAAAGAACATCCCTCGTTGGTACTGCCTGCGAGATAATAGCCCTCGCAGACTCCCTCTACATCGTCATTAACTTGGAATTTGACCTTATATTTAGAAAAAAAAAACAGAAATATAAAGCGAGATGGACACAAAACAGTCGTCGTAGCCTGAGGGACAGTAGCTTTTTTAAAAGTGCAAAGTACAGTTATTATCGCAGAGGATAGGTTGTCCTAAATCATCATCGAACAATGAAAGTATTATCCATCCACAACTTGACCCTCTGCGAAGGAATTTTGACAGGTGCGAGGAACGCTGATTCGGATCTGCGAAGACCAATCTCGATACATCGCATGGTTGCGTGGACAATATTAGATTCGTTTTCCGCGGGTAATCCTAGATTATATTTTCATACCTGGCTAGTAGGGAATATGACTGATAAAATTTATAATTATATTGAGTCAGGTATCAATTCAAGATTCATTTGTATTTAATAAATTAGTTGCGAAATTAAGCATGTAATTTTATTTCACCCGGTATTTCAGCCTAACAAACTTCATCCTACTGCAGATAAAATTTGTAGGTACTTGGACCGACTGAAGATCTGCAATGGCGACCAATGGTTCGTAGTTATTCCCGCCATATTAAACAACCCCTGAACTCGTTTTCTCAGATCATATAACATTATAGAATATGGACATAAGTCTAAATATATCGTTGAAAAAAAATTTTACAAAATGGATTGCAACAATTGTTTATAAACGTATATAGGTCAATTATAACTAGAATTAAGGAAGACCAACATCCATAATAAGCCAAATTGTCTGGCATTTCTGACGAAATTTTGGATTAAAATTATACCATCAATTGGAACAATTACCATATTTTAGATAAAGATAGTAATTATAAGGCCTGATTAGTATCCAAAATGTTATATATTAAGCATGATGTACCTTCAAATCATGTTAAAATAGACACCGTTCCTTCAAACAATATTTACAATCCTGTAATCGAGGATTCATGGCCCTCTATTTTAAAAATTAAGTCTTTTTGTGTATTAAAATGTGTATTAGTGGATATGATCGTCCTCATAAACCATATAGAGCTATGGTATACAATCTTGTAGACAGAGATATATTACTTTCTCACTCCAAGTTCCATCAGCACATCTTAAATATTGTCCGGAACATTTTGACCTCCAATGAGTACCCTTTAAATTTTATTATTATGCACATAAACAGCAGATTGAACAAAATCCAATATCCTACTCTCAATCGTCTCCAAACACCTTAAGCCCAATTTTTTCTCGTACTCCATTCTTACAAATTTCTACATCACAAATTTATCCAAATATTCAAAGAGTATCAAATATCCATCATTTAAACATCCACTAAAACCCTTTCATACTAGATTAAAAACCACAAGGACCCTACAGCAAACATTGTGTTGTTTACAAAATCTCTGGCTCTAATTGTAATTCCTGCTACATAGGGCAAACAAAACGTTCCCTAAATAAACGCATCAAGGAACATGTATCTAATATCCTACTTCCCATTGATAAATAATCTATAGTATCCAAACATATAATGAATTCTAAACATACATTTGATGCTATTTTAGACATTGACATCAGGTACAATTCCAGACTCGTTTCAGAGATGCTTTACATTAATGCAAACATCACAGGTATCAATGTACAAACAGACACTATGAAACTCAATAATTGCTATGATCCCTTATTGTTACGCTAAACCTTAGGTCCTCCCATTGTCGTTGCGTTTTCGTCGCTTTTGAGTTTTGTCAACTAACAAGTGCAGTTGTGTCGCTCTAGGCCCTTCTTCACACCTGACGAAAGGCACAAGGATCCCAGAAACGTAGTGTGGTCTTTATATTATCAATTTTTGTCTGAATTGGCTATCTTTCTTATTCATTATTTTCAATCAGACGTAATTTTTTCATTTTAAATTCATTTAAATATATTTCAATTAAATGTGTAATTTCTTCAATTTATATGAAACATACGTAAATGATAAAATATATATTAATTTCGCTACCAGGAGATTTCCATTGGCAGTTTTTCTGCGTAATTTTTTTCTAGTGTTTCGTGCAGTTTTCACATTTGTGTCGTTTTATCCTCCCATTGCTAACCAATGGCGTCCGAAAACACTCCGAAAAGAGTGTATCGATTCGATGACAGAGATTGCCCGTAATTTATTTGAGAACAATAACAGCACAGCAGAGCTCTGGGCCCGGCATTAAAAGCTCCTCTTCTCGCTCAACTTCAATTACGATTTCACTGTGCCGTCGTTAACGCGCATATCAATACATAAACCGTAGAGTATAGACGTGTATAGCGGATAGCGGCTGCCATCTACACGATGCAGAAAACGACCCAATAAGAGGAATCTCATGAGAGACTGCGTCAGATAAGGAGCGGATAAATAACTAGGATTTGGTGCGCGATAAAGCTTTAGCACTCAATTTCTCATCAATAATACCCTTCCTTTCAATAGAAACATCCCTCGTATACATTAACATAGAAATAAGAGCGCGTTTCCTATTTTGAATGTATAACAGATGTGGAGCAGAAAATATTACTTCCGTTTGTGTTGAATGAGTAATGACCCACTTTTAAATTGCTAACATAGGGAAAGTCTGTTTTGCAACGGATCAACTCGAATGTAGATGCAGCGATATTCCTTTAAATTCTCATGGTTCCACGCAAATGTTCATAAAGTTCCAGTAATGACTGACTATTTTTCCTTTTTTTAACTGCACTCCTCCAAAACACGCTACACAGGACTTTAGAGTATTAATAGTTTCCATTTCTGAACATATAATATCGAATTATGATTGAAACCCCAACTCATCAAGATAAATCTTGCGTGTATAATAAATGTTGTATATTCTTAAAATAATAAGTCAATAATCGTAAAATCATAGTTTTATATCCTTATAACTCGAAATTATTTCACTTTTATTAGATGTTTAACCATTTTTGAATATGAAGAAACCATGTGGACGTAGCATTTTCAGAAATTATGTGGGGATGAAGAAGTGGAAATCGAGGCAATTAGAAAATAAAATTATTTGAAAAATAAATATGTAGAATATCTTTGCATGTCACTTAATAAATTTACTACACAGTATTTGTGAAGAATTTTAATAAAATTATAAATAATTATTTTAAATTATTTTTAACGCGAGATATACATGCGCTATAAAAAACAGTGAGATGTACGCTAAAATATATTATATCCAATTTTACTCCGGCTTTTTTGAACTGTATTCATTTAAGTCTTTACAATTCAAAAGATATATTAAAAGATGATTGTAGGGGTTGTAGTTTTTATTTGTTTAATCAGTAAATTTTATATTTACACTAAATCTATTAATTATTATTTAACTGTTTTTATCCAAGTCACTGCGATTTTATTTGAAAACATGTTGCATGATTTATAGAACTAATACAATAGATTCCAAATCGAGTTTACGATGTTCATACCAAGAATTCACACGGAAAATTACTAATATAACGTGAAGAAATTTCATTCTTACAAATCAGTCTTCCTCGAACTCGGGATAATATTTTCAGAAACGATAAGGAAAAGCTCGTGTTAGATATTTCAAGACGTTGGTACGACCGTTGTGTATTCGTAGGTTGTATATTTAGTTAAGAGAGACTCACACAAAAGAAACCGATGGCAGCCGAACAGAGGAGACTTTCGCCGTCGCCCTTAAACTGTCAGCAATGTTGTGGTGCGGAATGTCTTCGACGATCAACGAGCGTCATGGTTTACACTGCAAGCTATTTATTTTCTGCGTTAAACGATCTGTCGGCAAACTCTGACGCACCGTTGAATCAAGTTAATAGAATCAAATGAATCATTCCCAAAACAGATACGAAAAATATGAAAAGATCCGCAGTAAATATTGGTTACTTCCCTGATACACAAAAAGCTTATTATAATTTTATCCTCATTAATACAAAACTAAAACATTTATTTATTTATTATATTACGTTTGAAATGAAGTCGATAATATAAATTATTTAATTAAAGACTTTTTTTGCATTTATTAATAATTTGGCTACTATGTTTACATTCAATATTCTTATAATACTGAAAATATTATATCAGTAAATAAACGCAACACCACCATTATGAACCCAAAATTAAATCACAGATACACCGTATACTAGCTTTTTCTCAGTGCGGTATTCAAAGTCAATAAATTATAAAATAATTAGGTCAGACTATCAAGAATCTATAAATGCCAATAGAAACGCCTTCTCAAAGGAAGTACCAAGAAAACGAGGAATGTAAAGACAATTGTGTAATTTAAAGAAGATAAATTTAAAAATAACATTTACGAATACCACAGGTCGGAACGAGAATTAATTCACACCATTTGTTGAAATAATGTGGCGGAGGGGAGGTTGAAAAAAAATCGGAATGACTGGAGTTCAATAAATATTCACTTAAAAACACTATTTTCATACATTAGCTTGCTAAGATGTACAATCCAATATTTCAGAAATGTTTATCATAAACTGTACGTTTTAATAGACGTATAAGGGACGTGCAAAAATAAAAAAATTCCACACTTTTTGAGAAAATTATTTCTTAGGATAAATATTACGCATTTAAAATATTTTAGTAATTAAAAACGAAGGATAACACAAATTACTACTGATGAAATTAAGTGTATCAGGGTGGGAAAATTATTAGTTTATGTAACGTTATCGCTAGGTCAACTGCAGTATTCGGTGAATTATTTTTATTAGGCCAGATATATGGGGACTCCTGATAAACTAGAGTACTTTATGAGTACATGAATCTTGTATGTCAATTGATATGTAATATGAGGAGAATTAGCACAGGTAATCATGGGAAGAATATATTTAATAATCTATATTTTAGTTGGAAGAGCGAAATACATCTTTAGGCGATAAATAAAACATCAGCGAAATGAAACCTGATCGTCGATGGGAGAAGGAGTTCAGAAATAGAAGAATAGTAACCAAAACATAGCGGTTGATAATTCCAAGAAATCTGCCAATTATGGAAGAATGAATTTCATGAATTAATAATGAAAAAAAATAGAATTAAATTAAAAACAAAATAGGTCATAAATCCATTCTTAAGTCATAAATTAGTTGATCATCTTTTATCACTTTACATGATGTATGTTAAGCCATAACTGAGCAATCTGCGACAGTGCAAAATTGACAAGGTTGTCAGGGGGAAAAAAAACCTTGATAGTTTGAAGAGCTCCACGGAAAACTCTTTTCAAACAACACGCACTGGAGTTCGTAGAGGGTCCTCGAGTAGAAAACACCCTCGCCACTAAATCCCTGTCCTTGGTACGTGGGCGGCGCAACGCCCGTGGAGAGGACAACGACGAGAAAAGAAGTCCTTAATAAGCACTCGACGGCCAGTTACGGAAGAGCGTCATTAAATGCATATACTTTATTCTCTATACGATATCTTATACTTGGACAAGTAATAAATGTCTTGCGACGTTTCTGTTCCTTATTACTTTTATATTCGTAGTTAATATAATTCGCTTACTAAGTCTGATTGAAAAACAATAAAATTCTTATGACGACACACTGTACATGCTTTTTTTCCTGGAAAAGAATAAACGTTGACATATATCGATAATATCGAAAATATATTAACGAGGTTAAAGGATAAAATAAATATGATTTATGATAAAAACAGTATGTAATATTCCTTGCCAAAATTTAATAAGACTGTATTGGAAATACTGTTACGAACATTAAGAATTGAATTTATAATTAGAAACTAGATCCCCTTTATCAGAACATAGTAAGAGTGAAAAAAATTGTTTTCATAATAAATAATGATAGCCGTAACAGACAAAACAAGTGATAATATAAATACCACACAACGTTTCCGGCAGCCTTGTTGCTTTCTTCATGTGCAGAAAATATTTATGAGCTTGTCTGTTTCGGCTATCCATCTTCTTATTAATTTTCAATCAGACGTAAATTTTTCATTACAATTGTTTCCATTTTGAAAATATATCAATTTAACGTAATAAATAAAATAGCCAAATGACAGACTAAATGAAGTAATGATATAAATAGCACACGTCAATTTTGAAAAAAAAATCCTTTCGTCAGGTGATTAAAAACACAAGAACCGTGCGTGACACAACCGCACAATCCAGTTGGCGAACTAAAAACCTACATTATGTTTTCATTTCAATTGTAAAACAAAATAATAAAATGAGACTCCGTATTAATGAAGCATTATTTATTAACTTGAATATAAATTATATTATTAACAACATAAACGAAGTTAATGAGATCGGTACTGATCACACTGGTGTAACAGAATATTTCAAATTTTACTATAGTAGAGTTGGAATAAGTTGTAAATAAAATATTATAATTGTTTAAAAAATTTAACTTTTTAATATATTATTATTAAGATGTATTAGTGGGATACAATATATATATATATATATATATATATATATATATATATATATATATTGTAATACCAATTAATTAAGACATTAATTGTGAAATTAAAAATATAAATTGTTTGAGAAATCCTTTGTAGCGGCAGGAGCCTTTGGAACAACAATAGAAAATCCGGCTCAGTTCCTTTGTCGGAAGGTGCGTCAAAATGGCGTATGCGCGCTCAAATTGCCAGACGACACTTCAGTTCGTAGGGAGTTTTGTTGAGAGACGGTTCACGGAAAGACCTCGTCGCGGCATAACAGTTTTGGAAGCAGAATTCAACCAGGTTGGCAATAAGCAGAACAAAGTAAAACATTCATAAACCTGCGCACAAAATGCAGTTTTTGTGTCCATAGCCGGCCAGAAATAGCAAAAGATTCGGTTTTAGTCCGGAACAATAAAGACTACCCAATCGACGAATCATAGAATTCACCTAAGGCGAGCGGTTAACCGACAGATGACGAAAGGAGGGTCAACGAGTTCCTGACGACATATAAAAAATTTTGATTTAGAATCTGTGAGTATAGAAGCAGTGTAAAACCCACAATAGTGTTCTCGAAAATAAAGGTACGATGGAATGCTGGGCAGACGTGAGTAACAATTTACGAAACAATTAATTATGTAAACGTAATTGGAAGACAGCCTACAGATTTCGTTCTCTTATCGATTAATATTGTTAATCAGAGTCAATCTTTTTACTTTTAATTTCGTTCACAATTATTATTCGTTCTAGTTTAATTGGCAAATAAATGTCTTTTTCTTTTAATTGTAATTTGTTTTTATAATATTTTAAATATTATTGATGTGTCCATTAGTGATTATTACAATATATATATATATATATATATATATATATATATATATTGTAATGATAAAGAAAGGCAATTAAAAGAATTAATAATTAGACATTTGAATTAAATTGTTATCGGCGAACACACAAATACAATAATGGTTAAGAATATATGAACAGGCAAGACCTTTTGGAGCACGCATAACCTACGGGGCACACCAGTCAGCCACAAAATCTCGTCGAATGCAGTTGAGTCACTAAACATTGATATATGGAGGAGTGAAATTTTGTTGGACAGCCACAGGACATTGTGAAATCCAAATTAATAGAGTCTGGCAGTTGATGGAGTACGTTAGTAAAGGAGAGATTGAAGTTTTGATTTGGTCGTAATTCAAGACGAGAGCGACAATCTATAATTTGGCCAGAGACAATCGTAGAGCTGAAAGTAAAGTCGGCGGATATCGGCGGGACGACAGTTTTCAAAACAATTGTGTCTGGTGGACAATACCGGAAGTAAATTCAGTGAGACATGGCCTGTAATGTGTTCAAAGTGAAAAGAGTGTTTTAAAACCCTACAACAGTAACTAGCTTGAAACATTTTAAATTCATGTTTGTAAACGTTAAATAAGGATAGTACACCGTCAGATTTCGATTTCAATTTCATACTCATTTATTTCGTTCCATTTTGATTGAATTTTGAAGGTTATAAAACTACTTGTTAATAGTGAATGATAAAATTTTTATTGTTCCTTATTTAAAAAGGCCCAATTAAAGACCCTGAGATGAGAGGAAAGCACATTTTATATAAAAAAAATTGATGTAAAGTTTCAACAAGTAAATTTTGTTATTATAAATAAATAGTTGTGTAGAATAAACCAATTGTTTAAAAGATTTGAACCATTGTAATTATTTTCAGCATCCTTTCGTTCAATAACGTCAATAATTATGTCAATTTATTTCAATTAATAATAAAGTATTTTGTGTATAACATTTAATGGCGCCATAAAGTGGGCCAATTCAATACAAATTAATTCTGTGTATTACATTAATGGCGTGCCAACGTGAGGCAAATCATTTTTAATTCATTTCAATCAATTCATAATAAATTAATGAAATGTTGTGTACAACAATATATATGTTTGTGACTGCAATTTGTTTGCAATGTATAAATAAAATATTAATTATGATTTTAAAATTATTATATCTTTAAGTACATCGAATTTTAATATAAGTGTTTTTTGCATAACGATGTAACGAAAATAATTTTATAGCAATATGACGACATTTTCTTAAATACATGGTTGTATAATAATACTTGTTAGTGTCAAAAATCAATTTACTTGATATTAGATGACTATGACCGGTATTAGGTGGAAAGTCACTATGAAATTTTGAACTATAAAGACTATATAAGAGGGTTTTATTTCACTATATATGTCATATATTATGTTTTAATTTTTCACATATACTGCTATAGAGATTAAATACAAGGGTTTCATTTCACTTTCATAAACTCCTTTTTTTATTTTTTCACAGTAACTCTTGACCACGTAATCTGAACTACTGTATTGGCGCCGCACCGACACAAGTCGTCACTAAATTCAAATTTCAAGGTAAAGTTGTTTTCAATTTATTATATATGTAAGTAGGTTAAGAATTACACATAGCTTTTATTAATACCGCATTAATTAGTAGTATCAACAGGTAGCTACCCATTTTTCGGAGTCTATCGAATTGTCTGTCAAATGTAAAACAAGCACCCCAAATCTTTATTTATTTGTTTATTATAGTATAAGCATTAATTGGCGTATTACTTTGTAATAAATTTTCCTTTACAAGTTTCAATTTATGTGAGTTTGTTCAATAACGGAATTCCGGATTCTTTTTTTTTATTCACTTTCGTTAATGTGATTTTTAAAAGTTTCCACAAGCTTGAACATAAATGTTGGTCGATCATAATGATCACAAATTCAAAATGATCTCATGCCGAGTTCAATGCAGTGGACGTGCTATTTACCATAAAATGAAGGGCGGCTATTTGAAGTAGAGACACGTGCGCACTGTAAAAGCTCCGACGGCGGACGTCAAGAAGCCAATTAAATATAGAAAGCGATGGAGAGAAGACAAACAACTTGTCCAGAGAAGGCGGGTGGAGTAATTAACAAGACACACAGAACACGCAATGCATCCATTACGGCGTTTTAATAGCTCCGGCTGCTAAAAATCAAACTGCCGTCGAATTCTTGTGAAACAAATACATGTTGACGTTATAAAACATTCGCACAAAATATCTCTTTATATACAAAAATTCATTTTATAAAGTTTCCTTACTTTTTCGAAAAATTCTTTATTATCTGCTTTCAACTTACGTCTCCCTCTCCAAATATTCACCTAATCTTGACAGATGTATTTAAATTGCCCACCGGGGGGGGGGTGCAAAGCCGAGAAATATTCATGTATTATTTTCCAATTACTATCCTTTTTTATTATTTAGATTACAGGCTACATGAGGGTAATCCACATGGTGGCAACTCCCCTTTAATAGCATAGGAAGGGATTTGAAAGGGGGGATGTGGAAGGGTAGAGGAAGGTAGCCAAGGGTTAACTAGGGCCCCCGGGATATATTTTAAGGATCCTACCAGGCATTCGCCTAAAAGTAATGCAGGACAAATCCTAGAAAAATCTGCATCAGGTAGGTCGGTCATTGGGTACTTGTCCCACGCCCTTCCTATAGCGGGAGAGGAGTTTACTGTGGGGACGCAGCATTCCCTCCTCCCTGCCTCGACCAGTTTAGGAGGCAGCTGGCCGACTATTCCAATGGGAATAGCGGACAACTCTTACCGTCTGCCCAAGGTCTGTGACCCCGGAACATACACCTCTCAGAACAGGCCGAGAACAGGAGAGGAAAAGGAATCCCCAAAGGTAGCCCCTTTCTTCTCCCCTACAAGGTTCTACCTACGAGAGAGCATTCCTCGCAGGCAGTACCTTCAACATAAATATAGAAAAATGATCAAAACTCAACCGGTAGTTTCATTAAATTCAGTATAGGCAACATATAGGAATCTTTCACCGCATTACCAAGTTTTATCAATAATTGCAAAGACCCCTAGATCGTAACAAAGCTCATTTAGTAGTTTATAATGTTGGTTCTTCCAATTGTACTGCGGTTTATATTGGACAAACAAATCGAATCATAAAATTCATAAACAAATAGCACCGATCTTCTTAGAAACCTCCATTTATTAATCACTCTGTTTTAAACAACACATAACGAATAATAACCACAATTTTTATAAGGTTAGGAAAAAAATTCTTGATTTTTTGAATCCAAATATCATGGTATAATAATATCTGCAATAGTTTGCTATGCATTGCTAGTTTATTTATTAGTATTTATAACCATTTAATCTATATAACTCCTTTACACTGTATATTATACTTTTACAAGGCGATGTGTTCAGACTATAAAATCTACGGAAACCCTCGTGTCATTTTCATAACAGGCTTAAATTCTTGTTATATTTATCCATTATTAACTTAACAACAAACATACCTTCCAATTATAATGTTTCATCGAGCTTATTACAATTTTTACGAAATAGTTTCTTCAAAATAAAATATACAATCGCGTCAGTACGTGAATAACCTTGGAGATAATTGATTACTATTTTTCTCACTTCTAACTACGTGTGACTATTATCTTATAAAAAACTATATAAATAAATATGACACTATAATGTTTCCATATCTTGTTAATTATATTCTACTAACATTCGTGTACATATATAAGAAAAATCGTTTATATGGCACCTACGTGGCCGTAATATTTCATTCAATATGGTTTCAATAACTGTTTGAATCTTGTTCTGGGGTCAATTCTGGGTTGCATATTAACTTACGTTTTCAACTCGCTAAATATTTTCGGAGATTCAAGAATCTGATCAACGAAGTTCTCTACAAAATAAATCATTATCCTCTTTAGCAATGTATGCACTGTGCTTCTGAAGGTTATTCATTCCCTGATGAAAATAAGTTTTATTGCTAAAGAATGCAGTCTTTCTCGGTTTAGAGAATGAATAAAATCTTCTCGGGCTTCTAACAGAGTAAGCAATTGTAACCGCGACGTTTCGATGACGTTCGCTGCCATCGTCTTCTAGCATCACAGAAACGTCGCGGATGCAATTGTTTACTCGGTTAGAAGTCCGAGAACTTTATTCAGTTTCATTGGTGTTCACTTTATATATTTTCCTTATATCTAGTTCTCCTTCTTGGCAAATTATTACTGCGTCACTATCACCGTCGCTAAGTAATCTGATTTATCTGCATTGTGTCTTCTTATATCGCCATTTCTTTTCCTTATCTCCTGCATATTTAGTCTGACAATGGACCAGAAAAATACTTATAACGTAATGTGGATTTAACATAACTTAAATAAATAATCCAGAAAAATAAGTTGAAATTTGCAGAAATACCGTCTAGTTTCAGCGAGGGAAATAATTGGGAGTTTGTATCTATTAAAAAAAATATTGTAAACTGTTTAGCTTTGGGTGCTGGACAAACAAAGGTGCTCCGTCTTATCCTCACCACTGCCAATGTCGTAAAGAAGGCGAGGGGTGGATCTGCTTACTGTTTCCGCGGTAAACACGCCAGAGTAAACGTCGCAGAACTATTTCTGTGCTTCCTCCCATGTACGAGTACAATAAATGCAGAGAAGCTCTGAGTCTCATTACCGCTACATTAGCAGCTCATAAACTGCCACTAGATTTTCCTCCCACACGTTAAAATATACTCGCGAGGAAGAGAAATTTTGAACCTAGGAACGCCATTATGCTTTCATGTTGTATTGAAGAGATCAAACCCTCGCATTGAAATGACCGTGAAGAAGGGAACATATTATAACGCAGACATTTTTTTGAAGTACGCAACAGTCTTGCGTAAGTTTTAATTATAATTATTGATGTTGTTTTGGGCAGCGAGGTTGAGAATACACCCAGTCTGATTATGCAATTGAAACAATTTTACTATGCAATCTTACATTATTTATAATGGTTTAGAGACGATGTCTTACTGTGAAATCTTAGTAATAAAGTGAAATTTGGAAATCATCACGTAAAAGCGTCAAAACAAAAACGAAAGTCAGTTTAAACTCGTAAAGTCTAAAATTTAATATATAGTCACCAGATATGACTAAAACTTATATTTGAAAACATATATATTTTGGTACGGCAGCTATAATATATTCTTGCATATGAAGGGCTTTATAATTGGAGATGATCAACAGAAAAAGAGACATTTAAGTTTGATTCAAATGAATTTCGTTAATTGCTAAAGATGCACTCATACTCCAAGAACATTAAATTAAACACAACAAATGTTAACAGGATAACAAAAATATTATACTGTTACGCTATTGTATTTTTTAAGAAAATATTAATATTTTTTCACTAAAATTTATGTAATAAAATAATCTCATCTGATTTCAGTTAGTTTTGAGCTTCACGTGTTTTAAAAATTGGTCACCCTGTCGTAAAAACATATTTTTGCAAGTCTGACCGTTTCATATGTACTGTTTCTTAATCAACTATAGTGCGAGTACATTTGTTGCCGGCCCAGGTTCTTCCGTTCAAGTGCCTAGCCCTCCCCGTGTGCTGACAATCAGATTGAGTAAGCATCTAGAGCTTGGCCGCGTTAGATACTTGTGTGTGTGTGGTTATTCAGCGCTGCCGCCCCTCCTTCAATCTGCGCCAGCCCCCTTCGCTGTTTACGTGTGCTATATTGGTCAATAATAATTGACTCCAGTCGGAAATGCATACATAGAAACAAGCTTGAACTAGTGGTATCTACCACACGTAATATTATGGGTAACTTATTAACAATAGGAATATATATGATATTCGGAAATTATTCTTAAATGCAATAAACTGCATATTATGAATGAAATTTGTATTCTTTGTTTGATTTAACATAACAATAGATTATACAGACAAATTCAAACACCGTACTTAATTTTCCTTAAAACGTGACTCACAGTGAATTTCTCGGGCACATTTTGTGGTCAGTTATAAGCACATACATGTTTCAACATTAACCAAAGTAAACAACTGATATTCTAGCTTTCATCAACTCAAAACTTAAAGCACGTCGCATTGGAACGAAATACACTTTTAGTTCCAGGTTGTATACTTTTAAATTTCTGATCTATTTCCAAATATTTTCACATGACGTGCACCGAAGAAGTTATTTAGAGCAAAAACAGAAATTCCATCAGAATTATTATTTTTTTTATTATACGTACACAAAAGTCACGCATTAAGTCTCGAAAGGAAATGAAAATCTGATACATATTCGTGTTGCTTAATTCTTATGAATACCTAAAGAGAATAGTTCCGGTATAGTTTAATTTTAATTCCTTCCTTCCTATTCTTTTACTGGTTATATCCTCATAAATGACCGCTTTACACATATTGAGGACATTTTCTTTTAGGTTAAGAGTCCCGTGTCCTCGGCAGTTCATCGTAATGCCGCTTATCATCTCGTAAGTTCCAGTTTTGGATTCGTTCTGGCCTTATAGTAACCAACGCTACCACCTCATTACTATTTTGTTTTCATTTACTCTAATTCCTTTACTTACACATATTTCTAAATGTATTCTTTTGCTTCCCCGTTATTTAATTCTTCCTTATCGGAAACCTCGCGGAGGCTTGCAATCTAATTTAATAAGGGGACGAGCAGTATAAGTATGTTATCAGACTCTAATTTTTCCAGATTTCTTGAATTGTATTTATTTCCCAATTTATTAGTTGTTTTGGCACATGTAATTATTTATGAATTGTTGTTATCGCAATTGATTTATAAGGTGTAGTAAGTACAAATACGGTCTGTTCAAAGGTATTTGAAAACTAACACGAAGTGCCACTTTAAGACACGAGAGTATGCAGAAGGAGGCGCCGGGTCGATAGTCACACCATGGCGTCGCGACGGCAATAACTTCGCCAGTGTTGAACGTTGCTCAACCGCCAGCTCATTGTCAAGAAACAATTTAGGAGACAGTTCGTCTCTTAGCAACAGCATTTGTTATGACTCCAGCAGTCCCGGTGGCGCATCGTCTTTCAAAATTAAAACCGTTTTCTCATCTGGTTAATGTGTTCAGAAGAAGAAAGATCTCGTTTATATTATTGTTCGTCATAAAGCGGGAAAATAATTGTTACTATAGTCATAACGATACTAATCTTCTACTGAAGAAATACTCACATCAGCAAAATTTTTAAAATATTTTGTTTACTTAAAACCTATTTGATTATTTGTCTTTTATTTCACAGTAAAAATCGTGTAGATGTAAGGTTAATTATCAGACTTCTTGAAGAGTATACTTATTATCCAATATAAATTTATTTATTCATTCATGGTGTTTGTAATAAAAAAATGATAAATTAAGAATCAACTCAGATGTACATTCGTTCAACAGAAGAAGTAAAAGAAATTTGCATAAGAACTTAAACACTGTAACCATATTCAAAATGAGCTTTAAAAATTCTGCTCAGCCACTCCTCTACAAAAGTTTATGGAAAACTAGTCTGTGGATAATTATTCGATGCTATTACGCGTGCAGATGTTAGCCAAATGTACGGTAAATGAGTAGACTGAATATTACTAACATTACGATTTATTTTTTACCAGCTTATGTATACAGACATTTGTGGTATTTCTAATATATTTAATATTTTAGACTGATTATTTGACTTTTTCTAATATTTTTAAGTGATGCGACGCACTTGTAGAATTTTCTGTTTTAACAGCATACAAATGTAAAATAAATCTGAATAAAATAATGTGTGCAAAATATTAAATACCTTTCGATTTCCTCAAAAGTGTTAAATTGTATTATAGGTTTTCTATTGTGACGCAACGATATGATACAAATACAAAATTTATTTTATTAATTACCTATTGAAAACAAAAATAATAATTAACCAAATATTTTCCCTTAATAATGACTATTGAGTATTATACAATTAAGCGATATCTGACAATTTACAATTGTTATGATATATTATAATCCATGGAGAAACAAGTTTCGTGATGATACACTGTGTGGCTCATTAAATAATAAATCAATGAATTTAATAATTTTTTTGATATATATTTCTTAAAGTATAAATGTGTTAAATGAAAAACTACATTCCAGAAACAATAGTGTAGTATCATGTTGCTATTGGTACAGATGTGTGTCTGTGTGGTATAATGTTTCTTTTAATATCTAACTCCGCATTTAACCCTTCTCTATCTTAAATAAAAATATATTTTTGTATTCACTTGGAATCAAAGTTTGCAATTTGAATGCTTGAGCCACTTCTTAACCTGTGTGGCTCATTAAATAATAAATCAATGAATTTAATAATTTTTTTGATATATATTTCTTAAAGTATAAATGTGTTAAATGAAAAACTACATTCCAGAAACAATAGTGTAGTATCATGTTGCTATTGGTACAGATGTGTGTCTGTGTGGTATAATGTTTCTTTTAATATCTAACTCCGCATTTAACCCTTCTCTATCTTAAATAAAAATATATTTTTGTATTCACTTGGAATCAAAGTTTGCAATTTGAATGCTTGAGCCACTTCTTAACCTGTGTGGCTCATTAAATAATAAATCAATGAATTTAATAATTTTTTTGATATATATTTCTTAAAGTATAAATGTGTTAAATGAAAAACTACATTCCAGAAACAATAGTGTAGTATCATGTTGCTATTGGTACAGATGTGTGTCTGTGTGGTATAATGTTTCTTTTAATATCTAACTCCGCATTTAACCCTTCTCTATCTTAAATAAAAATATATTTTTGTATTCACTTGGAATCAAAGTTTGCAATTTGAATGCTTGAGCCACTTCTTAACCTGCGAATAAATATTGGAACATTTCCAAGATTCTAACGCAAAATTGTTTCACAAACCTTCTCCTGAATGAATAAATAGAATCTGGGTTTTTCTAAACCAGTAACTTTACTTCAGCTAATTTAATTTAGCCGCCGCTACAGATTTTTACAGCGCTCTAAGCCAACATCGTTGTCAGGAAATTGGCAGTTTGTCTGCAATGATCCTACAGTAGCACAGTCTTTCCTCACGTTTACTGTTCTCCGCCGTCCAGATTGCGTCAATACATTCACATTTAACCGTAACACAACATTATAAATTAATAAAACCAAAAAGTGGACTAATTCTTTACTTACGTACCAGTTTTCAATTTTTTATGATCTGACACCAACTACGGATAATACTGCAAATTAATATTTGTTGTCTCAGCCTTAAGACACATTCTCAGGCGCTTACTGTGCTCTTTAGAGTGTTGAGATGAAGCTATAGACTCCGATTAAGTGTTCTATGCAAATTGTGGTTGGCGAGTGCTCCAGGCGCTGTCAAGTCAAGTAGTTATTGATGGACAAACCGTGTTCTGCTCCATCAGGAATCGGGTCTTTGCCGAGTCGACGAATTAGCTAATTGATCTTAGGGTTTTGGTTTTAAAATTCACTTGACCATTTCCGGCTAAATATTTAAATTGAATTTTTATCCAATTACAGTTTCATGTTTATCGAAAACTCGTTCACCTACAGCTTCGTTAAATATATTGATGAAGTAATCTGTATTTATAGTTTAAATAAAGTCCTCTAGATTAAGAGTGATACAAATTACATTTATACGACATAAACATCTATAAAATTATATTGTTTTTGTCAGTTAAATTGGTTTATAAACTCAGTGATTGCGAATCATTTTATTCGTCCCATCTTCAATAAGGTTAATGCGTTTAAAACCTGTCCTCTAGCGTTCGTGAAATGCAATGAAAACATTACTTGATTGCCCGGTGTTTGCAGGGTATTTATTTTTTCCAATTTCATTAAACAGGGAAATGAATGAGTGCTCTTACTATTTTACAGTTGAGCCCTTTTCATACCACCGCATACAAACATATTTATTATATGACATAGGGAGCATGTTTTTAAACTCAGTTTCACCGAAATCTGTGGATTAGGGCTTTTTCGGACACTTTTTTCACACTCCTCATCTCTCACTATCACGCCAATGATGGCTCAACTTCAATTTAACTATTCAAATTATGGACCCCAAAATATATATAAATTCGTCACGAATATCGGTCATTTTGGACGTTTTAAGATTGTTCCAATCCACCCTATGGGGGCGATATTGAACATTAATAACGTCAGAACTGTTACAAATAAAATTAAAGTCCCTAACATATTGGAATTGGTTAATTATCATAAATTAATTCAGAGTACACAAACGTTGCCTGTAATACCTACATTTATTCGTTATATCAAGGATGTATGTAGAGAAATATTCCCTTTCTCAAATTCACACTCTTATTAAGCTTCGAATATCAAATTCTATTAATTTTAATATGTGCGTCACCTATTTTTTAAAAAGTTTTTATAGAAAATATTTACGTTCACAAAGAGTTTTATTTCTGTACCGTTATTTCCTGTGCTTAATATAGTAATTAATATGTACAAGCTAAAGGGATCATAAACGCAATACAGGAATATTTATAAGTAAAATAATATTGGGCGGGTTAAAATTTTTACGGTTCATTTAATCTTTAAAAAATAAATTTTCTTTCTTTCGTGGAATAGGGTCAATTTCGGATAGAAAACCTCAACTGTAATTTATAAACAGATATAATTTTATGTTTTGTGTAATATGACATCTATGAAGATAAAGATAAAAATAGGAATTTAAAATTACAATTACTTTAATTATTTAGTCGATATATTTCAATAAGAAGTATCCAATCATTTTTTGGGTGACAGGCTACACGAGGGTAATCCATGTGGTGACAACTCCCCTTTAACAGGGGGGGGGGGATGCGGAAGGGTAGAGCAAAGTAGTTAAGGATTGCCTAAGGTTGTTTAAGGATCCTACCCTGCATTCACATAAAAGTGATGCAAGACAAACCATATAAAATCGTCATCAGGTAGACCAGTCTTTCCGATGGTAAAGAGATGACAGACGCAAAGAGTCTGGTGCAAAGTGGTTAATCCCAAAAACGGTAATTCATTTAACGAATGTGAGAATGAGGGTTCAAGCACCAGGAAAAATCTGACAGAAAGTGTTATTGTTCACCACGGAAATAGCTAGAGACAGATATTGTAGTGTACACAAGCGGGCTGAATTAATTGTGGCTATTTTATTTTATTATTTTAATAATTTGTACGGAAGAAAATATCGTGAGCTATATTCTCGGCTTGATTCAGGCGAGGGTCAATGCTAGTTTTTTAAGTACTACCAGAAAGCAAAACAACCACAAAGCGGCATCCCTTTCGGTAGGTTGAAATATTCGAAGGATATTCTAGGATAATCATTTGGTCACAATATTCGCTCGATCACTTTTGGCACCTTCGCGTACGTGTTTTCGCGCGCCCCTGAAATTTACCGTTTTGACCCTTGCGTTGGTGGGGATAATTAATATATTGATTCCTGTTGGATAAAAATAGCAGAATACAATCCGAGATGTAAATGGAGCTTGCAGAGAAAGCAGGAGTTAGTGAAATTTGAACGGTTATGAATGAGTTGGGTTTCAGAGATGAAGTTAGTGTTTAGAATTAAGATAGTTTTAGTTAGTTTTTGATTGTGGAGGATAGTAAGTTTTGGGATGTTATGAGACAATTTTGAGGAAGTTATGAAAAAGTTAGGGTTTGGAGAGGAAGTTAGTTTTCAGTGTTTATTAAAAAAGAGCAGTTGTTACGGAGTCAGTTTGGTGAAGTTTGAGTTCAATAAATTAGAGAGAAGTTTGCACTGTTTAGCTGAAGAGAACCTGTAGGCCAGCTGGGTGACCATTTTCCACGTAATACGAGGGATTCCAACGTCCGCCCGAGCCACCTGAGAAAATTAGCGATCTGCCAGACCTCCAAGTGGTAATATACCGGAAGATAATCCTATCAAATTCGGTTCATTAAAGCAATATGAACACCGTATTTTGGCCCACCAACCCATGTCAGAAATGGTCTGTGTTTTTGTTTATTTCTTGTAAAAAAGTGTGGTATTTCAATTACTAACAGCAGGAAGTTAAATTCATTTTTGTGTTAATAAAATATACATTATTAATTATATATGTACAGAGGTAAATAACTAAGTAAAAATTTATATATATTAAAATTTATCAGTAAATATCCTCTTATCCACACAAAACATCACAACATGGAAGAGACGAAACTAAATTTGGAGCTTACGCCATCCATGTTTAATTTGAGTAATACAGTGTATGGTTCCACGATTTCCAATTACTCGATTCTGATTTTATCATGTAGATCCATTTATATGCTATATTAAATTGAGTACCACAGTATGATTGCGAAATCTATAGAATAATTAAAAGTAATATTCATGAAGAATTTATTTAACAAGATTTGTATAACATTATATACAGTAACGTTCTTATTAAAACGAAATTTAAGTGTAACAAGAGAAAGGAAATAAGTTTTTGTAGACGGCGTGAAGAAATAATTCAATTTTATAGAGTGACGAGTTACATGCGGGTAATTTACGTGATGGCAACTCCCCTGTATGTGAATAGGAAGGGATATGAAATATGGAACACGGAAGAGTAAAGAAAGGTAGCCAAGTGCTAACTAGAGAACCTGGGCTATAGTTTAAGGATCCTACCCGGCATTCGCCAAAAAGTGAAGCAAGACAAACCTGAATCTGGCAGGTCGAGAACGTGAAACTAGTTCCAAAATTATACAAGAAAGTAAACTTTAAGTACTTAAAATGAAATTTAAGTGATTGAAACAACTAAGCTACAGAATTTTTTGAGACATTTCCTCGTAACTGTAAAATTTTCCGGAGAAGAGAAATGAAGTGCACGTGTAGTGAAGAGTAGTGAAATATCAAAATAATTAAACAGTGTTATTTTAATTTAATTTCTGAGGAACTCACTTAGAATGTTTGTGTGTATTATTTCTTTGTAGATACATTTGTCATGTAGACCTTGGCGTTTATTCTTTGTAATCGGTACCTAAATTTAAGAACAATAAATTTATTTTAAAAAAGCGATATTCCGGATGTCTGGAGCCGAAGCCATCCAACGTTTCCATGATCTTGGTAGTCAAATTGACTTTCCAGTTTCTAATTTGAACGATACTTGGTAATATTTATTTACATTCTCCTAAAAAACTTTAAGTTTAAATGAAATTATTAATGTATCATAATCGTATATTACACATTACATTCATCGAAACTACCAATATATACGAGTATTCGGTAGTATGCTTTTTCTGGAAACGCGATTCAACGATTCACAGAGTTAAAAGCAGAGAACTAAACATTTTGACTAAAATCCATAAGGGAATATGAAAATATTAATTTTACTATCGAATATATCGGTAAAAGCTGTGTTAAGAAAAAACAGTCAATTGTTAAATAGCGACACAAAAATTGTTCCCATCAGGGTCGTTTCTTTCCCTATAGTCAAAAAAGAAATAAAAAGCATGCATCACCCTGCGCCAACAACCTCCTTATTGAAATACATGGAGGACTTGGTCGATGCAGGGGGAAAGTGAAGGAGGGTGAACTTGTTGTTGGAGTGCTCTTCTCAGCCATTCCTTACATCACACATCATAAAGAGATGTCTATCATGAATACTGATACACGTACAAACGTATTTATCACTACAAATAATATTCGATTCATAAACAAATGTGACAATAAGGAACTGAATTGTGTTATGGTTTCTTTTTCACTAATAAGAAATAGTTTATGTAAAAATTAAATCAAATTTCTAATACGAAAAATTATATAAACCATAGACAATTATATTATAATAATGATGCTTTTGTTTTCTGGTCTCACTTCGCCAAGGAACGTCGTAGTTATATATATGTATTCTGATGCAATATATCAATTATACAGTTGCAATTATAATTAATTCGGGTAAGACTTTTCTGAGATGATTTTCGATTCCCGGAGCAAGACTTGGCAAGCTGAACTGCTCCATTTGCCAGAAAAGCATTTTTTTTAAGTGGCGGCTTTGATCCTCTACTAGTTCGTTGTTCTCTTTGTGGATGGCAAAGAAGCTCTGGGCGAATGTGATGCTGGTACCCTCAACTAATAAACATCTAGAGACAGCTTTATGTCACACATCTCAATTATATTGCTCTTTTACGACGACCTGGTACTTTATACTTTGATGCCGAAAATAATCAACGACGTTTGTTCACTATGTTGAAAAAACATTATGAACCGAACTGAATCAAAGAAAAACTCAATTTTTTATCGACACATCAGGAATAAATTTATATATTTATTTACAAAAATTATATTCTGGAATGAATACAGAAATGAAACTGTATGCGGAAGTTTTAAAAATGCAGCATTTCAAAAGCTATGAAACTGTTCTAAATCAACATATTCCAAAACGGTTAAATTATAAACCGACAATGTAACTTCAAAAATCCTTAATGATTTTCAGTATTTACAATGTTTGGGGAATACTCAAAGTTTTCCACCGAAAAAACTATGCGTCGGAGACAGTGCTTGTTCATATCGCTTCTCAAAGGTGTATTTATGGAATTACGTACTATTCATTTTAGGTCGTAAATTTCATTCCTATTATAAGCCATTATAATGCACTAACGCAATAAAAGAATATTTGAAAATTATTCTAAACTATCTTGCCGCACGGCGTTCCCGGATTGTCATAATTCAACTCAGCGACATATATAATCCCTTATTTGACTCCAATCTTGATGGTTTTTGTTAATTGTATGTAACCTCCCTTTAACACACATCCCTAAGGGAGCTCCACTTCCATGCTGAAAGGGTTGAAATTATACACAAAAATATCTTTAGGAACACTATCAATATCATTGATCCCGAAAAAATATTTAAACGACGTAAATATCGGCCGTTTGAGCATGTTAGAAAATTTTAACTCCCGCCCCTGTGGGTGGTAGTCGTGTCTTACCCCCGCAGTGTTTGTTTCCTGTTCGAAAGGAACACGAGTGCAAAATTTGGATAAATTTGCTTCCCGGTTGCAGGTTACTATACGGAACATACACACATACATTGTTTTACAACTTAATCGGCAAGTTTAATGTTAAAATAAAACTTCGTGACAACCATAAACCCGGATTAGACTCCAATCTTGTTTTTTTAGTTACTTTTATGCAATACCCCTCCACTCCCATCCCTAACTGTGTACTCCTCCAATCCGAAAGGGGTTGAGGTTAGACACAAAAAACTTGAGGAAAAACACAATAAATCTCATGTACCCCGAAATATATTTATTCGTCCCTATGTTTAAAAATGTCCACCCCTGTACAGAAAACTGTCCCTGTTTCCTTCATTTGACTTGTACTAAATTAAATATTGATTGAGATATTTACCTTCTTACTAAAATAGGCATTCTTACAAAGAATTTTAATTATTTCAGAAAAATTAATTTCTCCAAATTTAAAAATAAATATTTAGTAACACATCTCAACCATAGCCAGAAACATTTCTTTATATCAAATGAAATTATGATCCAAATTTCTATGTTCTAGGGACCTCTCGGGAGCAACTGTCTCAACATCAATTTGTCTGTCGTAAACTATCACCAAAATATTCATATTTTACCAGTATAATTTTTGTATAGCACTGATTTAGGAAATAAGTAAAAGGAAAACGAACAAATTAAAGTTGAATTGGTTACACATGCCAGGTCGAGTAAAATATCTACGTCGTAGTACTTTGGAATACTGTCCTCAAACATTGGAACCACTTTCATAATTGAAAAAGGAACGCTAAATATAATGTGATACCAGCCCAGAATGAAGTTTACAGACTTACAAGTTCACTAAATTATGTTGGTAAAAGTGAGCTCTTTTTTAAATTGAAACAAAGATGCGTGTATGGGAAATATACACGTTAATGAAGAGATCGATACTGGACGACTCTACGTAAGAATAGTAAAAGAATTAAAGATAGGTTAGACTTTCAGGATAAATTGAAGTAACAAAAAAGTATAATAGACAAATTTGGAATTTATAATTACTTAATAGTGAAGTGTTGTCGATTGAAATAAAAATGTTATCATTGTAAAGAGGATTCTTTTTTTCTCAGTGGAGTGAAGTGTCTTTAATAATTAAAATGTTTTACATAATAAAATATTCGCCAATACTATAGATATTAGCAAAATATTTGTGTGTTCCATGATATATTTTAATATAAATTATTTTAATTATAGCAGCCACCAATAGTGAGGTTGCAGAGAATACATTTAAAATTGCTTAAGAAAAATACATAAAAAATTAATTAAGTATGACTCGACTGAACGTTTCTAGATTGACTTAACTTGTTTGTTTTCTTTAATGATTATTTGGTCTTATTCTATTTTTCAATTGAACTATAAAAGGGATTTATCTGAAGAATATGAAATCTCGGAAACTATATAGCGGATAAAAAAGTGTGTAATAACATTGGCTCACCTCAAAGGGGGATATCCATTTGATACAAAAATTCGACGCTCGACTCCCCACCCATACCTCACGGCGACGGGGGGACTAAATGCTTAAACAGTTGAAGTAACCCCATTTTTTATTGGATGATTGGATTTACCAGAAAAAGCTGCATTGATTTCACGTACAAACAAAATGTGTAAAAAACTCTTCACAAATAATCATATCTCTTGAAATACACGTCAGATCAAGAAAATAAAAATACAGAATTGTATTCACCTAATATAAACACTCAATTTTGTGAGATTTCAAACAAGCACTCCGATAGATTGGAACCAAAATACTACAACGTCGTCCTTACTGGATAACGCTAAAATTATTTTTTGTCTTTTTGATAAAATCAATTAAGCATTCCAATTTATTTCTATTCCAGCGCCATCTGAAAATTAAATTACATAAAGAATGCGGTCAAATAAATTTATGTTTTTCTTCAGACACCAAATGCGTTAAAAAATGGGGGTTCCATTTAAGTATTTTACCTACACTCTCCGCACCTACTTCTAGACGAACATATGTCGTTGTTTTCAGAAAAACGGACTGTAAATGTGTGAATCTGACAACGGACGGAAGCTCTTGTTTTTTTTTCTGTGTGTGAATTTAAAGAAGAGCCTTATTTTGCACAACCTGTAGAGCACGTCTCGCCGCTGACGTCAGTCGGGTGAAGATATCCGCACGTCAAGTGTCACGACCGAGATTTCATTCTCTCGGAACAGCTACATTTATTTCCCTGCAACGCCTGTGAAGGCCGAAATATTTTCAAAAACAACTTTGGGCTATTATTTAATTTTTTAAATTAAGAAAGAAAATGTGTTAATGACATGTTTTAAACAAACGCATTCAGATTTAACCCATTCAAAGGATTAAAGTGAGCTTGTTTTAATTAAAGATAATACACAGAATACTCAATTTTCTAAGTGATGTTATTGAAATTTAGACCGAGTGGGGTTGTACATGATCACGTTAATAATTTGAATCTCTCTACGGCGGACACTAACGTTCATAATGATATTTATTTTCCTTTTAACGCAAAATTTAGACGGGAGATATTTACCTGGTTGTCTTCACACTATCGAATATCTTATGTAACACAAAGTAGTGCTGTTTATGTATAAGAAAAGTAGTAATTGCTTAACATCGTAACAACAATTTTCTATATTTATTAGAAAATTAACGAACATTACATAATTCATTTTATCAACGTTACATTTTCGTAGCTGTTAAAAGTGTCGGACTAGGCACGAATGAAAATGACCACAGCTATATATTTAAACATGCCTTCTTCTTTACTCAAACTTCCACTATATATTTGTCTAAGTAGTTAGTATTCGCGCCGGTTACTAAGTAATTAATCTGAATCTCTCAACTGTCAATTGCCAGACATTAAAAATATTGGGCGACGCTATATCCCACTTTAATATTGCATTTTAGACAACGGCAAACTTTCAGAGTAACATCCCATTTTCCTCGAAGTTTAATTTTGCAGTTGGCAAACTTCAATGAGTAGAATGCATATTTGCACGTTTGGGCGCAATATTGTTGCATAAAATGAGTTTAAAACTCTCCTACAGATACGGAATTGCACAATTGTTTCTTTTATTCTGAAGAATAATATTGAAATTATTATATGGAAATTGTTTGACATTGAAAATTAATAGTATATAATAACCAATAAGGCTGTTAAAAATGTATAATTAATTATTAACTGGCTTCTTGGGTATTATATATTATTAACTATATGGAAAATGATTTTATGTACTTTCTAAGTAGAAGTAATATGAATGGCGTAAACACAGGTCGATGTAATAACTCGTTCCTAAATGTGCCAATTATTAGATTATATTGAAATTTATAAGACAGTGTTAACTCAACATAGTATAATAATTTCCCAGAGAAAGGCAAGAAGCCCGCCTCACATTTTGTAATTACGCCTCGTACTTTAATAAACTGATAGAATAAAGCGACGTCTGGCACATTGATCAGATAAATTATTAAATTAAAGTTCAATTCGTATAACTAATATGATTTTGTTTACCATTGATTCCTAAAAAAATATTTAATTCATTCCACATATGAACATTTTAGCGCAGTTAATGAGCGTAAGTTATGTGATTATGGATAAACGTCAAATTCGGATTGTTACTCGATGCATATTTTCTGGGCATGGATTGCACGTAAAGAACATATTGTCAATGCTTAGGTCATATATAGCACGGAATGCTTTACGAACCAGAATATTTCAAAAGGTGAACAAATACATGTACTTCCGACTTAATTATGACAGGATATAGCTTAATGATTTCGTCAATTATATAACTTCAATTATGTACATAAATTGTAATCCACGATTTACCTTTACTACAGATAGGTAAACAATGCAGAAGAGGCGTTTTATATGTTTTGCTTTTTAAAGCTCTATAAACAGGACGATCATACATGAAGAAATTATATTGTAATACGTAAACTTGTGTAGCTCGTATTTGTCAACATTTTTGAAATATTCGACGATAATCACTTGGAGATTACTCGCGCTGAGTGACGTTACCTTAGACGGAACTACGGATCACAGCCGTCACAACACAACACGACACGACACTGGAGCTGGCACAGACTGACTGGCGGCCAGCTGTTTGGGCCCGGACCGGCATCTCGGCCGGCGCCTGTCTCCATGGTAACCGCTTCTTCGGGCCTGGCGCCACTAGCCGCTCTGAAAACATGCCGCTACACGCGAAATCGCTGACTCGTCGGCCCGTGTCAATCCAATTATTCTATTAAGCCTACAATTTACACCGATACACTGTGACGTCTCCTTTTCCAATGAGCAGCATTGCAAGAATTAAAGATCAAAAAATATATATAACAGATTAATAAATATATTTTTAAATGGTTATAATTGCAAATGTAACTAGAGATGTAAATTATGCTATTATTATTAAATAGAAAATTCTAGTACTTAATCAGGTACTTAATTGGTGTAATTCTAAAATCAAATATTAATTATATATATATTTGAAACAACTGATGACTAAAGGTAATAATATAGAATAATGTGGAAACTCATGAAAATTTTAAGTTTACTCTATCATATATATATATTTATACTAAACAAATTAGTCAAAACTTCTTTATAATACATAATTTTTATTTCAATTTTAGAACTACATCTGATTAAGTTTTAAATTGAGGCCGAAACGTTGCGAATTTTTATACGTTTTTTAAATAAATTGAATCTGATAAATTTGACTGCGTTCATGCATTTGTAAATATTTAACATTTTAGACTAAACAAATGTACAAATAATTTCTGTTATAATGATATATATTAGTTAACTGTGTAGCGCTTAAGAATGATACAGTGAATTTTGGTAATTGAAAAATATTCTGGGAGAAAGGTTAGCATACTGTATCAGAGTGGTCTCAGCGGCCACAGGGTTATTCTAATATTTTTGTATTGCTATAATAAATCTTCAAAAATTCTTTATTTGTTATTTAATGTCTCGACAGTCCATTGAGATCATTGGCCTACTGTCACGACTGACAAACTGGCATCTTACGTGTCACGTTCTGTATTTAGGATTGTCGATTCTCCCTCAGTCAGTTCTCATGACCGGAACGAGCACAAACAACCATGCCCATGCCGGGATTCGAACCCGGGACCTCTGTGATGCGAGGCAATATATATCATTCTTAAAAACACTGTTACGCTTCTGTCTCATTAACTTTACAACAGGAAACGCAACCACAGAACTTTTATTCAAAATTTATTTATACACTTTCAATTTTTGGAATATATTAATGAATAACTTGGTATTATACACAGATTGTACGATAAATCATTTTTGTACAGTTTTATACAGGAAAAAGTCTGAACACATGTTTAAAATTATAGACTAATTCTATTACTTAAAGTCCTAAATTTGGTTAATGTATACCAGATGGAATTTTAAATTAAGGACAAAACGTTGTGAAATTACATTTTTATCAATTGCTTTGCAAATTTTTAATTTTTTATAATCTTATAACCAGTTCATTTATACATTATAAAATTAAAATGTCTGATGTTATAATTATGAACAATTAAATGTTTGAAATAACCTATATTCGTGACGAATTCTCCGTTTTATGGGTCGCTGCGTTGCATACTGACATTCGCCATGATGTATTTAACGCTTTCTTTCAATCCCTAGCGGCATGGGAAGAAAAGAGCACAAGAGATGTAAGCGGAATCAAATGCGAAATCGACCAAGATTGGTGTAGAATCCATTGTTGTGGAGATAGTCGAATTCAATTTTGACATTCTCCATGCCGATAAGTTCGAGTCAAGCACCCATTGGCACGGTTGTTGGCGGAAGGGGGCAGCGTATATTCTTATTGCGAAAACGACTGACATCCACGTCGAATAAAATTTTCCGACTACCAGAGACTACCAGTGCAGCTCTCGATGTCTAATTTAACAGCAACAGAAGGAAGCACCTCCATGGGTCCAATTTCAAGGATGTGAGAATACTAAAGACAAAACAACCGAGATCGGTGTCGATCCACGGCTTTCAAATTCTTTTTAAATGAATAACTGGCATTCGCTATACCGGTTAACTTCGAGTTCAGCCCCTTAAACATGGGTTACGGTGGGAAGGGATTAATTTTAGATATAAGTGTTAACTATTTCGTTTTTCGGTCTCATACCATGAATACCTCACGAAATATGAGAGCAATCAGCTAGTCTACAATAAAAATATTTAACTGATTCAAGTTCATGTTTCGCGCATCAAGTAATAATATTCATTTGTGAAAATAGAATTTCTATCTCTTCTCATTTAAATTAACATGCAAATTTAAAGGAAATGTAATAAAGTTATGGAAAGCTAATATAAATTTATTTAGCCAAAATATTACGGTTTTACATGAAAAATAATTCCAAATAAGTGTTCAGTTTTATTAGTGAACATATACAACCTAATTGGTTATAAAGTATGTATTAAAAATGTTCATGAGCTTGCAGAAGAAGCGTTCGATATATTTTGCTAATGAATTGTAAACTACGTTATCATTGGTCGAGTGCATTACAATCCTGCTGTGTTTATGGTCAGTGATCTGTAACTACAAAGCCTGCACTTAGTAAGCGTACGTTCAGAGAAAGTATGGTATGATGTACTATTGTCAACAAAAGCAATCCATTCACTCGGAAAATGTGCCAATCATCACATTGTACATAAGTCACTTTCATTCTTATCAACTCCTACATATTTACGGATTTTCAAAGTGAAATTTTAATTTCAAATACACATTAACAGATGCGAAATTATTTGATGACAATTTATGTAACATGTTTCACAATTTACGTGTTTCCATGTTTCGGAACGAGAAAAAACTTCCTAAATTATCAATAGCAGAACATTAATTAAATTAAATCAATTATACTGTAGTAATTTTTTAGAGCAATAGGCTACTTGTGGGTAATCCACATGGTGGCAACTACCCTTTGATAGCATAGGAAGGGATATGAAAAAGGGGGATGCGGAAAGGTATAAGAAGGCAGCCAAGGGTTAACTAGGCCACGGAGTTATAGTTTACCCAACAATCGCATAAATGTGATGCAGAAGAAATCCTAGAAAACCTGCATCAGGTAGGTCGGGCAGCAGGTACTTCCGGTGGAGGGAGAGGGGTTTGCTGTGGGGACGCAGCATTACATTCTCCGTGCCTCGACCAGTTTAGAAGGAAGCTGGCCGACTATTTCAATGGGAATTGTGGACAACTATTACCGTGTGCCCCAGGTGCACGACCCCGGAACATACACCTCTCAAAAACAGACGGAGGTGCCTCTGCTTTTGGGAACCTTAGTTCAGTAACGGAGAGAGGAAAAGGTATCCCCAAAGGTAGCCCTATCCGTCTCTCCTGGTGGTTTTGCCTGCGAGAGAAATTGGCTGAGGAAGAGCTGAAGGTGAATGGGTCGTCACCACCATTCGGACCATGTGCCCTGTCTATCATCCCGGCTGCTGTCACCTTTCCTGAGGTGTCTGTTTTTCTTGAGTCCACTGCTTACAAACTCACATCACTGTGTTGCTTCTACGCTCCATACGAGCTATTACAAGATAAGAAAATCCTCCTTCACGAAGACCGATGATTCTTCCTCGTTAGAACTCCGTAACTGCTGAAATATTGCACTCTTTTGTCGTAGAGGCATAGTGACGTATCCTGTAACGTGTACCAATAGCAGATAATCGTACACTATTGTAAACGTTCTGTTAGAATATTATAGTTACACCAATCCTGCAGCGGTCCAGAGGTCGCTGCTCATGCGGAACGGATGGACTTATTATCGTTTGAAGGTATCAACGTAATCACATAATTTTTTATTGAAATTTTTTATGGTCGCGTCAACCAAAATGTTATTGGCGACCTTCTACAATATTAAACTGATAAGGCACATAATATTTTATTTATTCTAGTGCGATGATTATGGTTGCATTTCCTCCTCAAATTAGATGGTCGATTTTGGCACTGGTTAAAAAGACTAGTAATGAAGTAGTTGCTTCTGGATCAGTGCAGAAGTCCAGTGTATTGACTTGGGCTCTTGTCATGTTTCGTTTTTCTTCGTATTGTTTGCATTCAAGGAGAACATGTTGAATGGTGAGGGATTGGTTGCGGGGACTACATATGGGTTCGGGTGTTCTGCAGAAGAGGTGAGCATGCGAGAGGATGGTATGGAGGGATATTATCATGGAGATTAAGTATTAGTTCGGATGATGATGTCATTTCGTGATGGAAGAGTCCGTTGTTTTCAGTACGTATCCTTGCCAGGTTGATTCTATTT
Source organism: Zhengitettix transpicula (assembly GCA_037074705.1). Taxonomy (NCBI): domain Eukaryota; kingdom Metazoa; phylum Arthropoda; class Insecta; order Orthoptera; family Tetrigidae; genus Zhengitettix; species Zhengitettix transpicula. The sequence goes on along the minus strand of CM073592.1, from coordinate 114,852,458 downwards.
ACTTCTTGAGCTCCTTGTATATGTCCGAGGCTCCTTCATGGTGTTGCAATTTTTACAAACACACACATATATATATATATATTTATAACAAAAAAATAGACAAAATTTCCATTTTATTTCCCAATAACTGAATTAAAAAGTACGATATCATTGGTCAAGTGCTTTACAATCCTGCTGAGTTTAGGGTCAGTGGCCTGTAACTACAAAGCCTCCACTTAGTAACTGGAAGTGAAAAGGTGAGCATGATACTGACTGAAACGGAAAATTAGCAACCGGAGAAGGAACGTTTCTTTGGGAGCAGCCGTTAAACGTGCCTAAAGAGAAGGTTCTCCCAGCAGCGTCTGATAAATGCTAGTTCCTGAGATCGATGTGACCGGCGCCAGTTCAATCCACGACGTCTTGCATTTCTCCAATAAGACGGCTCTAAAGAAGTTCTCTAATGGACTTTCATTCTTACGGTTTCATATATACTTAAACATATAAAATATATATGATATTTTCAGGTTGATTATTTTCATGGTTACTTTGAACTATAAAATTATATAATTTCAAATTTATTTTAGAACACCCAATTATTATTCAAAGACGAAGTAAAAAAGCAATTTTAAGAAATACGTACAGGAGAAATGATAATTTCAAGTAAGAAATTGAGCTAAGTGGGTCAAAAGCGTTTAGCAGTTGCATTCCTGGAATTAAAATATAGTTTTCAATTGCCAAACATGGAGATAGAAGCAACAATAGTTAAATTGCAGGAATAAACAAGAGACTGCACCATCGATACAGAAAAAATTATTAACTGACAAAGAAATTAATACAATAAACAATCGTCCCTTCTTTTGGACTTCATCAGGTGTACTTAAATCGTTAAGAAATAGATACATACATACATACATAATTCTTAAAATAATAATTAAGATATATAACAGTATTAATTTAACAACAAAAATTTCTTATATCATGTGGAGTATTATGAATGATTTATATACAATACCAAGACTATATTTTACAAAACTTAATAATATATAAATAAATGTGTACCTTAATTTTGAGAGAATTTAAAAGGCAAGGCCTACACATACCAGGCAGTTGCTTTGTCAGTTGTTAAATTTTTTCTGTATTATGCCCAGTTTATTTATTTGGTACAGAGTGCCATCTAATCTAATTTCAACACTTGAATCGCTCAAAAACTTCTACGGAAGTAATAGGACTACTGACAAAAGTCACAAACTGACATTACTCAAATCCTGTCACTTAATTTAAATAAAACTCACGGCGATATATGCACATTAATTGAGTTTTATATCAACGTATTTTAATAAAAAGACGCAAACTATGCGTAGTTATGATTTTATTTAGTATTAACATTTAAATATTCATACAATATATCAAAAGAGGTCCTCAAAACCGTTCCAACTTTCTTTTCTTGCGTTACTGCTCCGACGTATTTTGATTAAGATATTGCAGCAGCAGTTGTTCTAACGTCCAACCTCACAATCCTGAATAATAAGACGAGATCATAAAGTTGCATTTGCCTTGCATTTTCGTAAACACAAAAATATTCTGCCAAGTAATTCTTTTCAAAACTTCTATTTATAGTTACCACTCGACGAATTACTTTGTATACGAATTTAAAATCTTCGAGAAGACTCATTTGAAGGTAGTTAGTGTCGTCAAGTGAGCAGCCTCTGCGGAAATTAATGTGGACCTTGCCGGTCTTCCTGGCCGCGGACTTGAGCTTGATTGTTTTATCTGTGGTTGTCGCCTGCAGCACAGAAGCAACCTGCGGACGTAAAGCACACGTGTCGAGACAGAACAATGCAGTCAACGAACAAAGAAAGACCACTCCTGTTAGAACTGTAAAAACTCTTGTCTGCTTCCCGCCGCGCCGACTAAACGCCTGCTAATTAACGTACTAATTTCTCTTGCAAAGGTTCAGTCGAGTAAGTGGAACGGTGACATTAATTGGTGTAGTTTATCGTACTCTGAATTTCATAAATATCATTTTGCCAGTTTATGAATTGCATTGGTCAAAACCGACAAATTTATTCTATTATCTGGGTACGTCTGTCAGTTCCTCCATAATGGTGAAATAGATCTTATCATTTAGCTTATGAAGCATGCAAACATACATGTATAAATAACGGGATTTTTTTAAAAAGAATCCATAACAAGAATGGAATGAAACATTTATTTTTGAAGTTCTATGAACGTTTGTCGGCGCTGGACAAGCTTCTCATATCAACGTGCAAATAATTATTGGGAGCGTGTGCGTAACGACTTATGCACCACTGCCTGGACTTCCAGACCTTTAACGAACTTTGAGCCACTAAGAACTTCTTTCAGTGTAACGTTCCATAATTTCTCCCTTCTGGTCCCAAAACAAAGTCGATATGACCTTCCAACACTTATGTCAGTTAGCACCTAATTGGGTTTTGGAGATGAAGAATGGCTTTCGACCAGATTCGTAATAATGGACCAAACTTTTATCTCCCTTTAAAATACGGTGAAAAAATGCCTCCCCTTCAGTCTTGTACTGTCGGAAAAGCTTCCTGCATACATCCATGCACCTTTCTTCTATTTCAGGTGTCAAATGTTCTGCAACCTACCTAGCACACACTTTCTTCAACATCATGAACAACATGGTGGGCTGATCCGACAATAACGTTCATATTTGCTACATATATATCACTCACCGTAACACGCCTGTTTTCCCGTTTCAATTCAACTCTCGCAATGTTGTTTAGGACAGAGCGTCCTCGGCGTGGCAAATCTTCAGCACTAGTTACACCCGGTTTGAACTTATCTGCCAAGTTGTACACTTGTGTTGGACTGAAACAAGTTACACCATATGGCCCTGCCATCCGACGGTGAATTTTAATTGGTTTCAACCGTTCAGCTAACAGAAATCTAATGACACTTCGCTGCTCCACGTTGGTGGAAACCTGCAAGATGGCCGCCATCTAGTTTCACAGATTCCCAGCATCCCGTTCGCGAGGCAACACTTGACAACACTTGTAAGACACCACCAAAAATAACAAGCAAGCACAAACTTTGTCGAGGTTTTGTATTTTTTATACAACTTCTCCGCTTATTTATTGAATGGACTGATATATATTGAAAACTGTGACAATATTTTTTTTGTAAAGGAAGGAGGGACGGAGAGCCGTTGACTTACCTTAAATCGACAGTTGAGGTGGGAAGAATTAATATTTTCAATTTTTGAGGACTTCTTCCAGGCTGTAGTTCCTAAAGAACTCGGACTCAGTTCCTAAAAATTTGAAATAATATTTTTTCCTAGCCTGACTAACCCAACTGTTGATTTACGGTAAGTCAGCTGCTCTATCCAATTGAGTTATATTACACATGCATATACATCTGAATTTACTGTTACCGCTGTCTTAAACAAAAATTAAGTCGGCATTGCATCCACACAACACACAAAACTCACTAATCGTATTGAATTGACGAAAAATGGATTTGTAAGTTTTTAAATTAAATTAAATTTATAAAGCAATGCCACAAAAATATAACATTTACAAAACCAGTATGAGAATATAAAAAAAAATTACTCAGACCGGTACAAAAATTAATTTTTCCGTGTTTCTGTGGGCCGTCTAGCAGATATTATTTTACACTCTAGTTCATTAGTGACATTTCGTGCAAGGCTATATGCAGACATCAATTTAGCGGTGTCTCTCTCAAGTTCTGCGATTTCCAAGTCGGCGGCCGTGGATTCAACCAAATCTCACTGGAGCTTCTTCACGTACTTCCACGAACTCTCACTTGAGACTTCAAAACCGTAATTGTAAAGTACTTACACCCATTCCTCCTAAATTGGCCGAAGCACGGATAAGGGAATGCTACGACCCCACAGAAAACCCCTATCCCAAATTCAGAAGGGCCTGGGACACTTGCCCAACCTACTTGATGCAGGTTTTCTAGGGTTTGTCCAGCATTACTTTCAGTGTAGGATCCTTAAACCATAGACCGGGGGTCTTAGTTAACCCTTGACTACCTTCCTCTATCCTTCTGCATCATCTCTTTCAAATCCCATCCTATTCTATTAAAGGGGAGTTACTACCACGTGGATTACCCTCATGTAGCCTGTTACTCTAAAACAAAAATTGTAAATCAGGTTGAAAAAATTCACTTTCGACTCCTAAATCAATCGGTTTCATTAACTATTTAATTTCAGACTGTCTCTCTCTCGCTCTCTTCCCCGCAATATCTTCAATACTATATTCCATTTTGCTTTCTTGTTCCGATCTCTGATTTTTCCCTGCCTTTTTGTTATATAAATCTTTCACTAAATCGAATCCTATTGACAGATAAACTTTTTAAAATTATATATCAATATTTAATGGCTACACTTCAAGTACTTATTGGAGTAACAATTTAGTGATCCATTTATACCAAAAAAAAATTGAAGTTAAATTGTTATATTTCTAAGTTAGTCAATTGATTTCCCTGTAACTTAAGTATTTAGTCTTGAGTGCTCATGAGATACGAGAGAATACTCAAAATTATACGACGAATACAGTTGTGGTAGGATTGGTGGATTAGAATTTGACTTGTTACAAAAATATTGTAACTATTATTTATGTCTGTCAATTGCAAAATATTGATAAGAAGGTCTGGTTTGAAATGTAATTTATATAATAATAATTTTAAAAGTGAATGTCTTATTTAAATATTTTCTTTTTTCTAGAATGTAACAATCAAATTTTTACACATTAATATGAGAATGTAGTCAAAAGCTTCTGTGTTTGTTTTTTAATAAAGAAATTTTGACAACTTAAAAAGGTTTGTTCATTATTTTAAAAAGTTGTTCCATAGTTAATTGTTTGAAAATTGACTGCTAATCCATTATCTCTCTGACGATTCGGTCTACGAGTTACGTGAATTTCGGGGACGATGGATTACACCTGCCGCAATTAACTTTCCTTCTTGACGCATTAAATAGTTCTTGTCGTAATTTTACGAATTTTAGAAATATATATTATTAAATAAATTTTTACAATGACCCGAAAATATTTTACAACATATAAATACTTGATTATGATACATAAGTATTCTGAAATTGAATTATCTATTGACTAATATCTGAATTTTACCTTACTATTAATGAATTAGGTTTCTAACTAAATATAATTTACTATTTTGACATCAACATTAACACGGAAACATATGACAACACTTTTATACAACATAAAATTGTAATTGATTATAGACCACTTTATGCTACGTGACTACATAGAAAATTAATTAAATAACAGAATTCGTATAATGTTAAATATTCGTACACGTATTATAAAACCTGGTCTTGAAACTTTTTAAATGAATAATAATAGCTAAGTGACTAACGTCAGTATAGATAAACATTATATATTCATTACTAGAAATTATATAAATGCGTAACATACGGTAACACTACAGCGGCGTGTAACAGATTCGATACCATTAATGTATGCTAGGAAATCATGTTCAAGAAGAGAATAACGACTGAACTCTATAAATTAACGGAGTATGTCCAATTTTATTTCATGATAAAATATTATACCAATGAAATTAGACACTTTTTTAAAAAATTATCATAACTTCATTAATGACACTCGTGAAATTGATTAAATCTATTTCATTTATGGCCACACTGCTCGTGCGGTGGTAGATATAATTAGGTACTCAAAACTAACGGAAAATTATATAAATATCATACATACAATATAATAAGCAGGTATACTATATCAATTTAATTGAATGTGAAAATAGATAACTATCTGCTTAGAAGGACGAAATTAAATCTAATATTTGACAACTATACATTAAAATTGGACTAAATTTCTTCCATGACAGTTTCTTATCTGTCGATTAAATTGGACCCAGCAGGAAAATAAAGACTATTACAAATTTTGTAAATATTTAGTTCTGATTAAAAAGATCATAAAAATATTTATTTATCAGTGACCTATTCCTTGTAACGAATGGAATTAAAAAGAAATAGTATCTCACAAGGACTCATATGCTAGATACGTTTTATTGAATGAACTGTCTAGTAAATTAACACCCATTGTTCATACAAACTGTAATATTAAGAACATTGCTGAAATTTCTATGCTCTTTGAGAGCTAATATAGTTCCGACGGAGCCCTACAGATGGCATCCAATCGTGTTTTTTCTGACTGGTCCATTCCTGAGAAATGATTGTCAAATCAACAGTTAATTGTCAGCATAGGTTAGAATTAATTGCTATTTCATTGAAATCATAGCTTTTATTAATTTATTGTTCTACATTCATATATTTTGTACATGTAAATTATTTTAGTAGATAATTTACTAGTTATTTCCTGCTCATTCAAAGGGCTTTGTTCTATAGTAGGGAATTTTGTACTTAAATGGTTTTAATAAATTTATTTGTACCAAATATTCCAAATGATGCATAAGAAAATATCTAGAGATACAAAAATCATTAGCAACAAAAGTGGTATTGGTGACGATGAAATTAAACTCGAGTCTGAATGCAAAGTATTCCTTCACTGAAGTGTTCATCCTGTACGAATCGCCTGATAATCTGTAAAAGGATGGCGTAGTAAACGTGCTGTGAAGCCTGCTATTTTTATGAGATCTGGGGCAGGCTGCTTTTATACTAAGTTTCTGTTGTACAAAAGAGATATAAATAACTCTTGTCCACCAAACTCGTCCTGCCTTCACGTGAACGCTTCTTTAATCATCCGCTTGTCTAAGAGCGCCCAAGACCTGTTAGGTGCGAGCATAAACAATTTTTTCAGTGCTAATAAAAAAAGTATTATTGACCGATTTCTTTCAGTTTTTTTTACATATATGGAATTAATATTGAAACCAATGATATGAAATGAATGCAGGTATTTTGTTCCCTATCAGGAATACAGGAAACAGAATTATTCCATGAGTTTATTAACACTCAGACGAATATTATAAATAAATAAATTGTCCATTAGTGGTAAATATGAATTAAGCGTGTGATAAAAATATAATTTCACATCGTTCCACCCTTAATTCAGGACTTTATCAGGTTAGCCTACGACTTGGATTACTATAGAGATTATTAATTTTTATCCATTACCAAGTTCTTCCATTAATATGAGACAAAAAAATGATATTGTATAAATAATATTTTTGAGTAAAATTTGAAAGGCGTTCTAGAGATTCACCGTCTGTTATAACCGAAAAAGTTGTGATATTACATTTTTATCTATTGCTTTATTAATTTTTTTTCTGACTTATGGCCAATTTATTTGTAAATCCAAGATAACGCACATGAACAATGTTGTTTCCTCCTTTGTTAACGATGACATTAAACTAATAATATTTTGTAATTGATGGAGACAATCGATTATTTACAAGGTGAATGAGAAATTCTGAGGGTCGCATTTCGGCTACAACAGAAAATTTATAGACACAATTCATTCGATTGAAACTTCTGTCCCTGGTTTCTGCACCAGAGTGATGAACCGTAGAGTTTTAACTAAGTATTAATAGTATGGTTGGGGGTTGGAGTGGAATAAAATGAACAGCTATCCTCTCAATTTCTTATTTATGTTATAGACGACAATAAATTGTGTCTATGAAACACAAAATATTCTTAGATTAATATATCTTGATTTAGACCGCATACGCTACACAGACAATATCAGTGGGTTTCTGCAGGTGAAACCAACTGCGTCATAGAAGCTGTGAGTCTTGCTGCCGTCCTGGCAGGCAAAGGCCCTCAATTGGCTGTAGAAACATTGATGGTAATAATTTGTATTTTTTAACCCTAACAAACAACTCACTAGAACAAAACTAAACAAGAAAATTGTCGAAATATACGCCTAATTTTAATACCTTTCGAAAACGCACGATTTCAACGGTTTGAAAAAAAAGTGATGTATATCAGCTGACTTTATACTGAGAAATTAAAGTGAATAAACACGAAATACTGTGTGTTTTATAATATTTTGTGTGTATTTTTTGACGTAACCTCGTATTGACATACAAATACATTCAGAAATATATCTAAGATGTAGAGGTCAATATTTTACATTAGATTACATATTACGTTGTATTTTCGTGCGGGCCGTAATGATTGCCAGATTCCTTCCCAGGTAGTTCAGAGGTAAACAACTGCAAACAACTTTATTACTTGCCGACCAGGTACTGGAGTAAACTGAAGTGGAACGTATTTTCATCCTGAATTTTTATTTTCATGCCATGTTTTATTTATTAAAAATAATTTAATTGCTGACAGTTTAGAAAAATATATTTCCATGTATGCTACATTAATGTGATAAATATAATTATTAAATGTTTCAAATAAAGAAAAACATTACAGAATTTCTGGAAAAAATAGTTCGATAAATCCCGTAAACAAAAATATTACATTTTATGTAATGAAAAACCTGTAAATGGTACGTAATTAATTAAACCAACTTTCTGGTCATAAACGGTATTTTATAAATAATATTTGAATAATTTGGATAATTTAAGGTATGGTGTACTGGTAGGTAATTCATAATATGATTAAATTATGTTAAGTCTAAATTTAATATGCATGTTGCATCCCCACAGCAAACTCTTCTCCCGCTATCGGAAGGGCGTGGGACAAGTACCCAATGCCCGACATACCTGATGCAAGTTTTTCTAGGGTTTTCCCTGAATTACTTTTAGGCGAATGCCGGGTAGGATCCTTAAACTGTAGCCCGGGGGCCCTAGTTAACCCTTGGCTACCTTCCACTACCCTTCCGCATCCCCCCTTTAAAATCCCTTCCTATGCTATTAAAGGTGAGTTGCCACTATGTGGATTACCCTCATGTAGCCTGTTACCCTAAAATAATATATATATATATATATATATATATATATATATATATGCATGTTAATAAGACCCACTGAAAGAAGAATCTGTCTTTAAAATTAAAGTTGAATTTAAATTATGTTTGTGAAATTATAGGTAAGAGAAATGAATTTCTCTAACAACTAAATTATAAACCATTTCCCGCTTTTGCAATAAAGGACGATTCCAGTATAAATTTATAACCAATCCAGAAATGGTTGATTTTATACTAGTAACCATATTAACTTTTATTGATAGGGTTTTGGGAATATTGTTAATATTTTTTTGTTACGTTGAAGCTAAGGTTATGTAGACGTGCTGGTATTAGGAAAATGAAGGGAAGGAATTGGGATTCGCTGAAGGTTTCAGGCGGGAAGGAATTGGGCTGCGTCATTTACATATCTGAAAGTGAGCGCAATGAACCGAGAATCCTATCAACCTTTTTTGCATTAAATGTGCTTTCACATGAACTGTCATAAATAATTTAAAACTTGGTTTTGAAAATAAATTCTAAAAATTTATATTTAGTAATATTAATAACATTGATAATTTATTTCCTGAAATTACTTATACAAACCTAGACTGCGTACAATTTTAGATACACCGATAAGATATATTAAAATCACTACTGGCACTTAAAGCTAAATATTGCCCTGTTAAAAGCGTGACTGAAGAGAGTAGCGAAAAATAACTGCCCATCCTGTTCTCATGACAAAGACACGAAAAAAAGGAGAAATGTCTGCTGTGCATTCTATTGTCAATGAATAGGCACAAGTTCCCTATTCAAAATGGAAAATAATCCACAAGAGCTTAGTCTTGAGTTGTGCCCTCAATAGAGAGAACGAAAGCTGGAAACTGAGGAAGGCAAATAAGGCTAACAATATGGCAAACACACAGAAATGAAGCCAGTCTGTTAGTAGTGACTGAAATAAATATTATCCAAACGTACACGCACCCGTAAAAATATATATTAATATTGGCATTACTTTTGATGATACAATTGATACACGTACTATCTGAGTAATCGATTGTTATTCGTAAAATTTTCCACTGTGGAAAATATCAGCATTGCCGCTCGTCGATCTTGTATTGGTATAAATTTATTACTGACTTACTATTCTATAGCGAACTAATCATTATTCAAACAGGAAAGAAATAATTAAAAGCAACCGTGTGTCTACAAGTAACGTGTTTTGCTTAGGAAAATAATTTGACTCACGTTTGTAGCTCATCCTTCACAACAAACCAAATTACTGGAGCCTTTGAAAGGCTTACACGATAGGCTGCGAAAATTTTGAAAGTAGAACGTTTAACACAAAATGGGCGGTCAGTATAAGGAATGAGAAGTATTATGGAAACATTTACAGAGTTGGTTTAGCACACTGAAAACGAACGTAACGAGACATCAAAGAAATTGAGTACAGTAGCAAGGAAGAGTTATTGAGGAAAATAACCATTATCATACATTAAATGAATGTTTAAGGAATTAGGAGAGAAAAAATAGGAGACTCAAACTGGAAATGATTTCGACAGCTTCTTATAATTCCCCTGGGTTGGTCTGCACCGAGTAGGTGCAAGTGAACTCTTGTGCCTATTTCCTGAACACGTGATACTTAAACAACAAAATTGTTTGCTGTTGTAAATGACGAGTTTTCTTACTCAAATTTTCATATTAACCATTCTTTTTGACTGTAACATTCTAATAATATTATCCCAATGTTAAATATACCGTTACATAAAGAACTAATATTCAATAATTACCATTTTAATACCATAAATTATCGATTTTGTTATTATTGTCTATTTTTTTAAAAAAAACTTTGCTTTTAATCTCTTCCGCGCCTCCTCAAGGATTCCTGCAGGTTTCATATCCCGAAACGTAAATTGAAAGTATTATTACCCTGAGTTGCAGAAACAATTACTACAAAACGTACTGCATGCATGCCACGGGTGAAAATTTAGCAATAAATTCATAACGCAGGACGAATGGAAGTAACAAAGAAACCCGTATCCAGCGTATAAACACAGCAACTTTGAAATGTCCTAAATTTGTATTCTTTTTACAATTTAAATTTTTATTTATCGGAATGAATTTTACGTTCAAATTGCATACACACCCTGATATAGAATATAGACATTTAAATTAAAACATAAATGACCAAAATATATTTTATGGATTTTTAAAATATAATTTAGTCTTCACTAAGAAGCGAAACTTCGTACACTGTTGCAAAATAGATTATTGTAACACAAGGTATTAACGATCCTTATACAATAAAAGAAAATAATTTTGAAAAATATAAATTTTGAACGTGAGTCGACGTTTCGCTCAACTGCTGTGAACTTGGCCAGACTGAAATGTTACAAAACTTTAAAAGAATATGAATACCAGATGTCAATTAATATACTTTATTTAATAAACCATCATAAATAGTGTTCAGATGAGAAGTCTCTAGCTTTACATTTAAATAAAACTTGTTAGACTTGACATGGAGTATATTTGAAATTAGCGTCTTTCTAATATTCCCACGTGAATTACTTTAAAAAATTAAAAAGTTAAAAAATCCATAGTGAGGAATTGGTAGTGAATATTAATAAGCAATATATTCATTGAAATTTTCACTTTGTATTCTGACTGATTCAATATCAAGAAATAAAATGTAATAAGTTTATTGAATAAATCATAAAAATAGTATCGAATGAACAGTATTTGTTTAATAATACTTACTAATGAATATTCCTTATACGCCAAAAATTTACTTCTCAACGACTACATGAATTTTAACTTCTGTCGAAACTTAATTACAATACTGTATTTTCCAACTAATATAGTAGCAGTTTATATTCTTATTAAATATTTCCTTACGATATCAACGTTAATTATCAGTTAATATGAATCTGGACTTCCTGTCGACCAAATGCATCTATTTGATTGTTAGGTAGTATTTCTTTACATATTTAATAATCACTGCAGAGGAAAATTTGACTAACATTGTCACTATTATTAGACGGTGAAACAGAGGTGCAAGAGAGCAAAGTTTGAGTTACCTCTGACAGACGCAGTTTGCATTGTCCCCAGAGTAAGCTACAATCTACCCAGAGGTAACTCCCGCCAACTTCGCACAATAGTTGACAGACTCTGACGAACTACCACAATGTAGCACTAAATTTACTCATCCACTGTGACCCACAAATAAATCTACGCTTAAAAGGAGATTTTGTGTCTAAATAATGGTTAACTTCGTGAAGACTATTTATAAAATTAATTTTTTCGTAGTTAAAATTACTATAATTCAAAATTAATATTGTAATGCCAATTAATTAGGTCATTAATTGTTTGGACGTAAAATTTGAATTGATTGAGAAAATCATTATAGCGGTCTGATCGAACAAAGCGACAATGAAAAGCGAGCTCACTTGCTTTGTCGAAAAGTCAAAAAATGGCGTATGCGCGCTAAAACTCGAGAGAACTAGGAGTCAGTTCGCGGAAAAACATCGTGAGGTTCAGAACAAGTAATATAACTGTTAGTTGAAGGCGGGACATTTAAGAAGACGGAACAAATAATACTAGAGCAGTGACTAGCCGTCGTTAATGTATTATTAAACAAAGTTGTGAATTTAAGACAAAGTAAAAACATTTACGGAAGTATTACCTCTTAAATATCGCTAAGTAAAAGCATACGTCTATAGCCAGTCAGGTAAGGAAGCGAGCAGTTTTTACGTATACAGCCAGCCTGGAAAGTCTAAGAGAGTTTACGTCTATAGCCAGCCAAGGAAGGCAAACAGACATCAGATAGCTGACATTCAGGAGGATCATCCGAGTTCCTGTGAGCCTATCAATTTTGACTTTAATAGTGTAAAGTCTGTGAGTTGACATCTAGAATCAGTGTATAATTTTGCAATATTGTACTTCCGAAACCAAAAGGAATGCTGGTACCAGATGGACAGATGTAAGTAACAAAACCAAACTAATGATTATTTGTAAACGTAATTAAAGGATAGAGTCAGATTTCGTTCTCTTTTAATTGTCAATAAAAGTTAATTTCTTTTCTTTTTAATTTCTGTCTATCGACATATTGTTAGGTAAATGTGAACTGTTTGTTAATAAGATTTTAAAATCAATTTTTTGTGTCCATTATCAAACCCAGTAGAGGCCCTGAGAAATTAATATTTTAAATAGTAATTGTTTTTGAGTTAGAAGCCACAAAGTGAAAATAAATAATTTTATCTATTAAATTTTATTAATTCTTTTATTTAATTAGACCCAACCGGTTGATTATTACATAAATGGCGCTTCAACGTGAGGCAAATAAATTAAATTTAAATTTAAATTAAATAAAAGCTCAATTTTTGTTTATTACAATATAATTCAGAAAGAAGGATATTTTATTAATTGAAATAATTACAAATAATCCTAATTCAACTTCAATGACACCGAGAAGATTTTTTTTTGTGTTCCATATTCTTCTTAAATTAGGCTTAATTTTTCCTGTTTTACCTTTAATGTATAAAATAAATTTGGATTATAATAAGTGTATTAAATTAAAATACCCTGCTCAAAACGTACCATATTTCACATCATAAAGAAATTTTAACTAATTTAGAAATTGTTTAGGATCATCTTCCTTGCAAGGTAAAGCCGACATTTGTGGAACAGCATGACTATTACTCGATCTTTCAATTTATAAGACTTGTTTCCATGCAATCATTAATTATTCAATAATTCACTTGAAGATAAATATTATAGGTAATAAGGAATGCAAGTGTTTGAATATTTTCATATATAATATTAATACTATTCCTATTTATTTCAATGGTGACATTGATGTTGAACTTAAACAGAAGTATAAAAGCATTAAACCATGGATTCAATCAGGAAAATTTAACAATATTTTAAAAATTGAGACCTTAATATTAACTTTTCTGAATTCTTTAAAAATGAGTTTTTGTTTCAATTTGATTACGCCCAATTGTAGGTTCTAAAAATTATAAAATATGATTTAAATGTGTCAAAGCGTAGTGATTTTCTATTTTTCTATTAATATAAATTTTATTATCAATATAAACTTTGAAGTAAACGTTTAATATTAAACTTATTTAGGCTCATTGGCCATTATGTTTATTTTTTATTATATATCAGATACAATATTAATTTTAAAATTGATTACATACACCTGCACATTAAATAAATGTATATTTTGCTTCATATGTCTAGTAAATATTGACAATGTGTATAAAATGTATTATGAAAAAGTCTCTGTACAAATAGAGGTTAATAACAAATTACAAGAACGAAAAATCTAGACTGAATGTTTCTAATGCTTAAAATTTGCTGTTCCTGTGAGAAGTAGAAACTATAGCGGTAGCAAGGAATCTATACTTTGTTATTAAAAGGAAAATTACCTGTTTCCTTGTGAAGCGGATCCTCTCTGCCTGAAGCTATCAAAACGTATCTGCTGACGAAGGAATGCAAGCGGAAAACCATCAGTCTGATTAAATTTCAGAAGTGTGTTGAGTTGCAGAGAAGACGACAAGCGCCAGACGTTCCAAACTTATCAATCTTCCACAAAAAGAGCGATCACGAGGGAACAATTCAGCACAATGGAGCTGACGTTGGAAGGCCGTGTTTCCGATAATGATACCCTCACCGAAGGAAGGATTTACGTTTTGCGTTTAAGGGGTCACAAAAATCTAATCTCATTGATATATTTTCCTAGGTATAATATAATTAAATTGGCGTAATAAATTATTAATGTTTAATCAAACAACATAAAAGAAGCATATTTTGTGCATTTACCAAAGCCCACACAAATTGTTATTAAATTTTTTCTGTAGCCGTATCAGTAACTTATGATCCACATTCATTACCTCATTTCCATGTGCACTGCATCAAGTACACGATAAAATTAATTTTAGCTACTAAAATTTACAATTAATTATTTGTGATTGTTTCGAAAATTTTAAAATTCTTTACACTCTTGTTATTAAAAAAATATTATAATTTAACATTTTTGATATAACTTAAAAATTAATTCATATGACAAATTATTAAGAAAATAAACATTGAACAGTGAATTAGAAAAGGAAATTAGACATTTTCAACATTCTCACACTTGAATTAACACGCTTGACTCTTTAAACCTCAGGTCAACAATTGGAAGGGTCGGCCAGCTGCCTCCTAAACTGGTTGTGGCACGGAGAAATCAATGCTGCGTCACCACAGCAAACTTCAGCACACTTCAACTATCGGGAGGGCGTGGGACAAGTACGAAATTCCTGACCTACCTGATTCATGTTTCCTCGGGTTTGTCCTGTATCACTTTTAAGTTAATCTCGGGTAGGATCCTTAAGCTGTAGCCCGGGGACCATAGTTAACTCTTGGCTACCTTCCTCTATCTGTCCGCATCCCCCCTTTCAAATCCCTTCGTATGCTGTTACAGGGGAGTTGCCACTACGTGGATTATCCTCATGCGTTAATCCCCCCAAAAAGGGTTAACGGTATGCTTTGAATTGTAAATTAAATAACACAAATTAGAATGGTAAAACTTTTAACTTTGCTATAGAGGTATAATTTTTCAAACTCTCGGACGTTATAAAATCGTGGAGTGAATTGTGGACGTGACTGGATTTCCATAGAATTTGCTGGCCTACCTCGAGGTGATTGGACGAAATCCTCTGGTAGCCAGTCTGATGTTTCCTCTATCCCCAACAGGACTATACTTCCAAATTTTTCGTTGACAGGTCTTCTAACTTTTATATAATTTAACTATGAACTTTTTTTATTATAATTATCTGGTTCCCTTATATTTCTCTCTGTGACGAATAGTATTCACATTTCTCTCACTCTCTCTCTCTCTCTCTCTCACTCTGTTGCTCTCTCTCTCGCTCTCTGTCACTCTCTCTCTTTCTCGCCACCACGAACTTAGCTGCACTGTCCCAAATATTATTTCACCTGTACGGAAAAACAGGTTTTCTCTCTGTCCCCGAGCGTGTTTATTGCCGTCAAACTTTCGGAAACTCAAGCAATGTATTTTCCACGCGTACTTGCAGTGACAAAAGGCAGAACCACCTTCACTGAAAAAAAATGTTATTTTCTTCGTAAATTTGTTTTTGATCGCCACATACAAAAAAAGTAAGTAGCTATCCCTTTTAGAAGAGTCATTAATTTTCGTGATAGACCTTCTGAAAGTCTAACAATTTGTTAGGTTTTATCGGTCATCCATCCGTGGAGTCTCATTCGTTTAAATAATTTCATAATATATATCGTAGACCTTTAATTATGCATTACATATTTATTATCGTATGCTGATACGTTTTTTTCAAATGACCTTAATTATAAAAACGTTAATTTTTTCGTTATCCAGATGAGAAATATAAATACCGCGTAAACGTTAATTATTTCAAATATTTTATAGAGTTCAATTATGAGGGAACAATCTTGACCAAACCAATGTACAAACCCAGGACGAAGGTGTAGGTACTGAGTTTTATCCCTGGTCCAGTGGAGAGTTTTCTATACTTATCCTTTAACTAAGTTTTTAAAACTGAGATTTGATTTAAACGGTTTTACTGTTCTTGAATTAAATTTATGTATCTATGTTATACTTATATTCATACTATATTAATAATAATAAACATATATTCATACTGTATTAATAATTAACAATCATCGCTTTAGTATAACAAAATGTATCTGCGACATTTCTTATACACATTTTATATAGAGAAACTATTCTGGGTATTTTCGTGGAATCAGTGAAGTTTTAATTTATAAAATATATAGAGCCATTAACAACATTACGATCCACAGTAATTTTGTGGCCAAAAATAATGATTGCTACAGCTTTTAATGATTTGAAAAACTTCTGGTCCATGCCAGTCATTTCGGAAACTCAGTGAAACAGGCTCAGATTCACAAAATTGTTTGGTTATTAGCTAATTAGCGCTCATATAGTTTTTTAGACAGTCAATATAATTTCTTTATAATTCAATCTTTATACAAATATCAATAAATAAGCTTAAAAATTTCTACTCGTGTGATGTGAACGTATTTACAGTAATAATCATATAAAATTATGTCTTTCAGTGGAAACGAATAATTACCAGAAAATTAGACGTCGAAATCCTGTTAATTTGTTCGTTAATGGACACACTAATTCTACAGTTAATGGGCTGACAAAAATTCTTGTTCAACGATGATAACTTAATAACATTATCTGTGGCCATTATTAATTATGTAAATATCAGTTGAGTGTCTTGATTGATACATGCTGTTATCATCAATACATCGGGGTTAACTGAAAATAAAACTGACTAGAATATCTTGTATGCCGACGTGGAAAATTACACGGCTCATGCTTATTTTAAATAATTTCATATGAGCAACAATTTAATTAAATAAATATTTTGCCGTCAAACACCTTTCACTTGATCAGAAAGGTTAACATATCATAACAGAATATTAAAAAATGGAAGTAAAGCTCTTGGCGTTTTGATGCCATAAAATCAAATAGAAATATAAGACTACTATTTATATTTGGCATCAATAACTGTAAAATATATTGAGATAAATATTTGGTTATACAAAAAGCGAGTTTGCAATACATCATTGCAAATCTAGTTAATACGTAAATTAATAATCAAATACAATTTTTAATTTAAAGTTTCTGATGTAGAAACCTAAAACACAATCATCATACACAGAAGAGTAATTTGTAAAAAAAAAAGGCATTTTTCAAAAATGAATAAAAAGGTGTTGGTTATTAGACAATTATTTCCCTTGTTAATACTTGATTAACATGATCCAAAACCTATACGTTGAATGATATACACTTGATGATATTCGGTAATGGGTAAGTAGTTGTTTTACGGTGTGGTGTGAAAGTGAAAGTCACACTCTCACAAACACAGAATTCGTGTAATGCAGCGGATGCAAGGCCGCACTGAGCGATGCAGATGAGCTAAATGTAGCTTTATCACGTGAAGGATGCAACAAGTGGATCGGATTGAACAAAGCCCAGGCTCCGCGCTAAGCCAGCCCTGATCGCCGCCGTTGCTATTTCTGTTAACTGTTGCCCAGTTTCTCCTTCCAAGCTAAATATGAACTCCTGGTGGCGAGCTCCTAAACAGGAATGCGCACACAGCCAATAGCTGATAACTTCATTTGGCATGCATTAATGAGTTTTGTTCTTGTTCAATTACGCTCCGTCAAGTTAGTTTATAAACATTCGGATGTTGACATTGGCAGCGGAATGTATTTCTATTCAATATAAAAATGATAATTGATATGGATGTTTCATACGGTTATTATATCATGATATTGACATAACGATACACTTGCTGGTATTGATGGTAGTAAATACAGTTCGATGTTTTGTAAACATCATATCTATTATTAAATAGAAACTTTCAGCAAATGAAAACTCCATACACTAGAATTGGAAGTATCACACAAAAAAAATCATTTAGTCAATGTTACAATTCCGTACAATAAATTAGTCAATTGCTTTCGATTATACAACCATAATGTAACATATTAATCTATTATTTCTCTGTCAATTGTGAACAAAAATTAAGGTTAATTTCCATAGTTAACCGGGTTAATATGCTTCTGGAATTGTTCTTGAGTTTCCAACCGGGTGGCGTTTACTAAGCTCGACGTTTCTACGTGATGTCAACGGTTCTTCGTAAACGTCACCCGGTTATAAACAACTAGAACACAATCACAGGGACCACATAGATAATTTAGTCATGCATAAATTAGTGTACGAAATTCTGTGTTTCAATTGTTACAGCCGTTATGTCGGCCTAGCAAAAAGATCTTTATTGAGATTTTTTAATGAAAATAAATATAACACAGATCTTTCAAACGATGTGGACAATGTTGATCACTGATACATATTTCATGATTTTAAAATAATAATCACACTAGATTAATCTCATAAATGATTCAAATATAAATTAGTAAAATTATATAAATGATTCTTTTAACTATACGTTAAATTAGACATTGCTATTGGAAACTTAATTTGTTTTTTTATTTTATTTTAATTTTAACGATATAATAAAAATAAAATTTGTAAATCAACATTAAAAAACAAGTGAAATTGCTGATTATGAACAGAAGATTTCTTTGATTGAATGATTCCATTTCGTGTTTAAAATATTTGGGCGTACTTTATTTATGAAAAATGAAAAAAATAGAAAATCATCATTGATTAGTAATTTCTACTCTGGGAATGGGGGGTTTAAACTCGAGTTTGATTCGTTCACATGATTTATTAAAAATAGTTTTTACGATTCATTATAAACGGTTGGAATAGTAAATGTAATTATATAAAACTTCAAGAACCTGTTAAAATTAAATGAGGTGAACTGTATAGTACTTATGAGTAATCAACCTCAAAACCAAACGCTCAATTAAATATATTTATTATTTGATGAAGAACAATGTGGTTTGGTGATGGTTATGCAAAAATAATGTCAGAGAATGGCACTAGAATGTTTTGTACGAAGTGAACGTGGTGAAGTCAATCCAGAAACGTCTACGAGTCTACAAATATACTATACTATGTGAGATATACTATGTGACGATGGCAGTTAATTACTGAAAAATTACATACGGCAATAAAAGCAAATCAACATTATATAATAAAAAAGTAGAATTTCAATCTCAAGATGGATTCACGTGCATAATGCCTCGGTTATGAGCAATTTTGAATACAAGCTATATTGATGTCAGAAACGGTGATAATATTCATTTGTTCCATTCATAAGACAATTTGTATGTGTAAAATCATATTTTATGTTTATAATATTAAGAAACTGTACTTATAAATATTATGCAACTTTTGACTTCCATATCTGAAGTATAGAAGATTAGCAAGACCGAGGAAGGTCGAAAACTCATAATGTAAATTAACTGATTTTTTTAAATTACATGGTCTTACAAAAAATAGGGATAAAAATATTTTTATTTCGTGCTAGTGAAAAGTCCCGGTTGGTTACTTATGGCTCGGCCATCGTAGTAATACTTGGATTACTAAATATTCTTGAATTCAATGAAATTTTATTGAAAACAACTATTGCATTAGTGTTTACAAAACTTGACAGGATGTAAGTTGCTAATTTTTTTTTAATTTTCAATTTATATTTGCATTAACCTTTTGGTCATTAGCGACTTACATCTGTTAAGTTCTACATTTTTATAACATTTAAATTACTTTATAAAACTGAGTTTTCATAATAAATTCTATGAGGTGGTTTATTGCTGTTGATGAGTTTCAAATCCCCATCATTGAATGGGCGGCTATGGTTCATCTTATTATCTCGCTATATTTGGGGCAGTCAAAGAGGACACGAGGAATTATTGTGGGCTGTAAACCGCTAATTCTTTCACATACAATTTACTTTTACCGCTATTATAAACGCTGTGATAATAGGTTCTACACACCTTGCCTTTCACTACCAGAATCAGTTTCTTGGAAAGAAAAACATGACATCACGTCTGTAATCTGAAAACTATTCACATCACCAAGAATACGGTGGGTCACAATCTCATAAATAGTGCATTGTTTCAGAAGTGGAATCAATTCCATACCGCGAATAAGATCAATGGTACTAGAAAGTAAATCCTGATATGTGGGTAAATAATACGTGACTGAGAGAAGAATTAATGTGGGCACGATTCTCGAATGGTCCAACACGTTGATTCTTTGCTTACACAATATCTGGATCTTCACAGTTAACATGCAAGATTGAAAGAAATAAAGTAATTAATTTTCTGAAAATTTATTTACTATTTATTTAAGGTAGGAGCGAGAATATGACGACGTAGTTTTTCTCTCTTCAGTTGACAGATTACTAGCAGAGTTAGTAATTCGACAGGCATCTGTTGCTTTTTCAGGAAAATGAGCCATTTAAACAGAAAATGGGTTTTTGTTTGAAATTTTAACAGAATCGTGGCTTAACAATTAGTGTAACCACAAAACTACAAAATAGTTCATACATATGTACAGCGTTTTGTTAGATAAATGTTCGAACCTTACTTAAAATTTATGGATAAATGTAGTATTATTAGTTACACGCATACTAGTCAGATTTTTTTGATTTAAGGCTGTACACGGAAATTTTATTATGATGTTGGTCATGCGGTTCAGTTAGAAGAATATGCTGTCTTTAATATAGTACATGACCTCTCACAGCAAGTAACAGACCTTGACGAGTAGGTGACCTGGGGATCAAAGTTGTAATGATATAAGAAGGGAGCATGTGTTTTCGACGGGTAGTATCGATTGTGGTGGCGAGGGCGCAGGCGCCGCCCTGCCCGGGCAATCGATAACACGACGCTGAACGAGCAACGGCGACAGTCTCGCCGACGCCGTCTCCTCAAACACCGCCCCTCCCACGAACACAAAAACAACGCTCCATTCAAATTCGTTCGTCATACCCCAAGTATGCAGTGTTCACTGAGTTGTTTAGTCTCCGTGGGGATGACACCTCGTGGTGAACTCAACTACTGTCATCTTTAGACCTGAAACGTCAAATTATAAACGAACGAATGCATGGAAACCAGAGGACAATATCAGCAATCTTTATTTCGCATAACTGCAAGTTGACATTTCACTCATGGTCACTGATATTTTGTCGAGTCGAATAACTCGAATCGTTACGTCTGAAGTGATGCGTTGGTTGTTATAGACAATTGATAAAAATAGCTTAAAACTGTCAAATCATTAAATAAGTCACTAAATTTCTTTACCTGGGTAATTATTATTAACTAACTCACTTTAACGTTATATATATATATATATATATATATATAACTGAATGTCTGTTTGTGTGTGTATCCCGCCATACGCTCTTAACCATTCGCCATTCGATGGCGATGAAACTTTTGTGAGTTGTTGTGTGAACCCCGAAAAGGCTTCTGTCGGCCTTTCGAAGAGTTAGGCAACGGCCAAGGGGTTTAAGAGGGTGAAATTTAAAAACGTTCTAAAACGGTCGATATTAGCGTTTATTAATTACTTTCCGGGGTCTATGTAATTAATATGTTTTATCCATATGTATTCAGTGTATGATTTCAACCCGTAAAGCACAACAAATTGAGGGGCGTTACATAAAAATAACGTGAAACAGCCGAGATTGGTGTCAAACCTATTGTTATAGAAGTCAGTGAGTTTTATTCTGATATTTACAATACTGGTTAAGATGTAGTTGAGACCGTACGAGGAAGCGATACAAATTTGCGTTTACCGTAGACCAATTAGTACCAAATTTTTTACAATGTTACTCACGACCCAGGAAAAAACACTGAGGGTTGTGGACACACCTACCGCCTTTAGGGGTTGGTGTAGAGGGAGTGGAATTTAAAAACATTCCTAAATTGACATTACTAGCGTCAAATAAAAAAAATCGGTGTTGCTTAATTTGATAGAGTTATTCTAAAATTTTTAAGTGTGTAATTTCAACTCCAAAAGCCTTTACTGTACGGGTGGTGGTGGAAGGGGATTTACTTAAAAAGTAATGCAAAAAAGACCGTTATCAGTCTCGATTCCGAGGTTACAATTCTCGCTGAGTTTAATTGTCGCATTAACCAAGGTGGTTATTGAAATTTTATGTTCCTCGACGGGGTGATGGACATGGTTTACAAAAGGTTACCCAGAGTAGTTACCGGGTAATTTTTTTTATTTTCTTAGGGTACCAGCTATATTTTGGTCTGTATGTAGTTAACGGACCTATTTTTTTTCCTTTAAGGTAACGGAAGTATTGTTAGACTTTATTAAGTTTGCAAAATATTTTTGCTGTTTTAATTCGTCGTAATTTTTACACACGTTTATTTTATGTACTAGAACAATTCTCTAGGGGTTAGGGCGGGGAGAATAATGTAAATGTATAACCTTCCAAACACTGGCACTATTGATGCTGGTTATATGAAATGTTTACCAAGAGATTAATGTAAAATCATTTAATATACTGGGTTAATTTAAATAAATACCCGGACAACGTAAGAACTCAGCTGGTAATAAAAGAAAATAGTCAAATACAGGTGATATGTATTTATACGAGGGTTATTCGGAAAGTAAGGTCCGATTTATCAGAAATACTAAACTGAGATTTTTTCAAAAAACTTTTTTATTTAATTCCTTACATGTTTCTTTATAGTTCTCATATTTATATAAACATTTTTTATAAAGATCTACAAGCTTTTGTGAGCCCAAGTTATAGACGTATGCCACCTGTGAGGAGGACCAGTCTTCTCTGGGGTCATTAGAGAAAACTCACGTCTCGTCGTCTGTGACAATCTTCTCTAAAATAGTTCACCTTCCTTATTATATGTGTCCAAAAAACGAGAGCACAAGCCATTCTTTTCATTTGGTGTTGCTCAGTAAGTAGCCCGGAAATCCAACGTGCGCACACAGATGTAAGGAATTAAACAAAACACGTTTTTTGATAAATGTTTCATTGTATGTGTTTTATAATAAATCGGACCTTACTTTCGGAACATCCCTTGTATAACCACGACTTTTCTTGTATTTGGCGATTTTATCTTATTATTAATATCCAAAACCAACACATTATATTTTTGTTTTAATGTTACATATTGATAAATACAGGGTAGATCTATATTGGTTTATTTCTATGACTCTTCAAGTTTACTATAATATTCGTATAGTGTACTATAACATATAGTATACTATTAGAGTATTTTATAAAATTTAATTAATTTATTATATAACTGGAACAGCTACCTTTAAAGACTGCGCAAAATATATCAGTGAATTATCCGGAAGCTAGCCAGATATCAACCTCGAAGCAATTTTTCAACTAATTTAAATCACGCCTATTAATTTCCCATCAACAACCGATCAATTTGATGTAATTTTTGCGAATTGAGTGCTCGGTACCGTTCGATTCTCTGATGCTAGCTGACGCACCGTACGTTTTATTTTATTGACGTATAGTTTCGAAAATGAATAAATATACACTACTTGTAATTAATTATAATACTCTGTTACTAATTCCTCGTTAAATTCCAATCATGAAGATAGAAGTTACCACCTGAAGTGTACAAATCACTGAAAGGATATTAAATTCAGCTACTGAAACCAAACGAGTATTCAAAAATTCATCCATATATCTTGCTCTACATTCTTCAAGAAGTAAATTCTTTAATGTTTTCTAGACGCAACTATGTCATTAATTCCATCCTTCATTTCAATACTGCAATATTCCTAAGGCCAATACTCGGTTATTACTTCATCAGTTCCTTAAAAAACAAAGCATATTGCACTAAATATATACTTCACCGATTATAAGTTAATCGTAACTTTTGTAACTATTTCTAATAAAATAATATTTTTATATTACTTTTTGTATTTTCATTCATTTCTGATATTAAAGACGTATCTTCTGACTGTATTATTTCCTTTAATATAAATAATTGTATACCTGACGGGTTTCAAAAGAACCGTGTCAACCATCGTCATCGGCGGAGATAGAATACAGAGAACTGTTTATTAAAAACGCCCACAGTAAAATCCTCAATTCTCAAGCAATTGTAATCAGTGTGTTCTAAATATTCAATGATTTACCATTTGCACAAACCAACAAACACTTGTGCTCCAAATAAAATATAATAATCACAATATTCCACCTTCTCTAAAAGACGTTGGAAACAACATAAAAATACACAATATATATTTATTAATTTTTATCAAGGGAATGATTATGGTCTTAAACCGAAAGCTCCTTGACTTACTTAATTTGGACGAATACACATGGAAAATTTTAATAAAAGTGTTTAATTGGTGACTGATAAACCATTGATGAAATAATTTTAGTAAATTAAATGAAAATTAAAACAATTTGTCCAATATAAATAATTCAGAAATATTTAATTGGAGGAACATATTTGTTCTGGACAGACAAGTAAAGTTGCTTTATCACTCTCAATTACAAATAAACCATTTATTATTACATATGTTACATTCATATTAAAAGCGTAAAGATAGTGTTAATTTTTTTGATTAGTTTTATTTATTGAATTAAAAGTTTTTCAGGCTAAAACTATATTAGACGGAACAATATTAATTTAATTAAAAATAAATCTTTTTCGATGTTATTATTTGACGAATTTTAGTTTTTCTACCCTTTCAAATATTATTAAATAGGAATGATAAAATTAAACACAATTTTTCAGGACGTACGGCGTTAAATGCGACAATTTATTTGAAGGCCATTTAAGAAAAACAGTTTAGGACGGTCTACGGGCTGACATTAGTATTTATTTAGCGCCGATATTGCAAATACGCTGTCTACTTTGATATAGTAAAGGGACGATGTATCTCATCAGAAAGCATTATGTCGGTGCCAAACATAAAAGACTTCTTTTTCTATAACATGATACAACGATCTGAAACATATCGGACCTGACACATTAACCTAAATTAATTGTTTGGTTTCTTAGAAGAGAGGGAAACTTGATGAAAGAGAAGCACTATTTGACTGATGAAAACATTTGAATACCAAACAAATAAGAAATATTTATTTTAATTTATGTTAATAATTTGTTCCTACAACTATTTGTATTACTTGGTTCACGCTAAAGAGAATAGATTCATCACTTGTAATTTTAGTAAATAGTTAAAAGCTGACCGGGAGTTTTTAAATAGAAAAGCCTCTAGAAGGTATGTATACGTTGTGACACGCAAACTAAGAACAAATTTTTGGAATCATTAAAGAATATAGCAACATAAATAATTAAGAGATAATCAGTAAAAGCCCACTTCCAAGGTACGGCTATGGCGTAAATAAAATTTATGATTTAGAGTCACATAAAAGACTATCTTTGACTATAACAAGGCTGAAAGGGTGTTCACATGGGATGGAGGAATCCATGTACAAATTTAAATAAAAGTATTTGATGTACGTTATTCTTCTATTACCTGTTCCTGGATGGAATATATTGTCCGCTTTGGGAGGCACCTATTGAGGTAAAATAAGTTATGAAATAAAATAGCGCCCACAGTTGTAATCAGAGTAAAGCGAAAACTGTACTGATGTTACGTATTTCTATAGAAAATCTGTCCACCGTAATTAATAAGATTTGTACCGAAAATGTTAAATGCTTGGCATACTTAATACAAAAATACTCGTTGGATTCTTTCATTTTGGTCTTTTATTTTTTTTAACTATATTTTCTAAACATAAAGTAAATTTTAGAAGAAAATTTGCGTCATTTCGTTTGATATTCTCTTGTCAATTCTTTGAATTGATCTAAAATGGGTATATCAAACTTTTCATACAATTATCTATAACCTACGTATTTAATACATAATTTAAAAGACCGCATTATCAGTTGCGATGATTTTAATAACAATGAGGTATTTCCCAACAGACAACTAGTTCGTTGACTATATGACGGTGTCACTTCACAGATAACTATGTTATATGTTAAGATAGATTATTCTTTAGAATAAGGTAGATATATGTTGACTAATATCTTTGTAGATGCGTTTCTATATGCAATAAACACGATAATAAATAGTATTTGTGTTACAATAATAGTAACATATTCACAATTAATTCGCTTGTGCACAATTTTAATACAGGAAACAAAAACAACTTATACAAACAGGACAGAGCCCTATGAATTACACTAAAAAGAAGCCAATTCCTATTTTAATAAACCTCTGGAAATATTAAAAACTTAAAGGGTAATGTTTCAGAATATTAAAAACCTTAAATTTCATTCCGAAGAATTTTTTTTTTGTCATTTTGTCCCAAGAACTTTAGATAATATTTTCATATTCATTGGAGATCAGTTCATTTCAAAGTTTTATTTCATAATTGAGAGATAATAAATTGAATATAAATTAGATAAGAACCTTTTTAGTAGGCAGTCACTGTTTCTAATAGTTTGCGGAATTCAGATATCTAGATTTAAATAAATCTTCTGTGTACAATATTATGGCAATTACAAAGAAATTAATTTAAATTATCGGAAAGGAATAATTCCAGAGTGTTGTACTTCTGTACAAATCATGACTGATTCACACACTTTACTGCAAACTTCTCGATGGAGAAAATATTGAATATAACCAAACACCAATAGTGAAATAAAAGAAAAACATATTTTTGTAATAAGTCTATTACATAACTTAAGTTCATTTAGAGGGATTTATTTTAATTTTTGCTGTTAAAAATTTAATGTTTCGTCATGTAATCTCTGTATGTAAGTTTCTAGTATGATGAACTGGAAAGGAATCCACGAGTAATTTGTCTAATAGGAGTTATAAAATTTGATTTCAAGTAAACGTTTATCATAATTTCTGATTGTGTCCGTAGTTATGCAAAATTTACTTCCTTTCTTAAAATTTCGATCTCACCACAATCATGTTCGTTCTGACTGTAAGACTGGCTGGTAATATTTTAATTATTAACGTTTAATATTTTATAATTCCAAGTACCATCGAGCTAAAGCACATTTATAGATAAATTTGTAGGAAATGTATTTACATGTATTACTTGATAGTCAAATATATGAGAAGTATGCGTCCATAAAAGAGCTTGAAAAACGACTCGTTCACTGAACTTATGTGTTGACATGAAAATTGTTGTGTTATAAGATGTAAGTCGCTAATGACCAAAATGTTAATGCGACGTTAAATTGTAATTAAAAAAAAGACTTTCGGAAATGTATTTGAATGTAGTAAAATGCTCCCGGATTTCAAATCCAGCAAACAGCCAAAGATCTAGACACATCTGATTAAGTTAACGGAGGAAAAAGGTTGACACGTTTTTGTATAACGCGAAAACTTCAATGATATACACATCATTCACTAATAAATTATAGTTGTTTCTCTTGAGCCTGTCGTCAAAATATAGGCAAATCGTGGATAACATTTTCCTCGATTCATTAGATCAACATTAATACTTTCTTCCGAGCCGTGTCACTTCAACATCTTTGTTAACCTCCGAATTTAGAAATGGTGTCACTGTAAAGGGAATGTGAGAGTTGTGTTTTACCTGGGGGAAGCCCCGTTTTTCGTCAGGGCTATGTGAGCGTCGGTCGTGCAGAGTCATGAGAGCGTGGCTTAAGGGCAGCAGCGATCCGTGAAGACGACCCTGCAACACAACACAGTCACTGCAGGGGCAAGCCGCCTTCCCGCAGCACCCTACGAGTACTACTTTGCTACTCGTATAACCTACAAACGTTTCTTCTACAGCGCATGCCAACAAAAATAAATTACAATTTCTACTCAACACTAATAAGAATCGATTACAAGGAGCGAGTTCATCTATCTTCTAATTAATACAATAGACTTACGTTTGTGTATGCATGAATATTCCGCATACAAATATACACACGTGGAGCCAATTGGACAAAAATTTGTATACGTGTTCCTTTTTAATCGTAAACAAACACTGTGGGGGTAAACCCGTCTCCCGCTCCCAGTGGCGGGAGTGGACGGCGGTGGATATTTTCAAACATGTTCAAAAAGCCGATATTTGCGTCGGATAAATATTTTTTGGAACCAATAAAATAGTGTTTCTTCCGATGTTTTCTGCGTATAATTTCAACCCCTTTAGGCATGGGAAGGAGGCACCCTTAGGGGTAGAGGTGGAGACGGTTTACAAGAAAAAACGAGAATACAACTGTGAATGGATTCAAATCCGGGGCTATAGATGCCGCTGACTTTAATTATGATATTCAACTTGCCGTTTATCCCTTAGAGGTGGAGGCATACGGGGGTATAAAATTCCAAACATTCGCAACGGTCGATATTTTACGTCGAAATAACGTTATTCGGGGTAAAGGAGGTATATTGCGTTTTTTGGAATATTTTTGTGTATAATTTCAATCTCTTTGCGGCACAGGAGGAGAGTAACTATAGGAATGGGGATGCGTTAAGGTGTTACATAATAATAACGCAAAACAACCGAGTTTGGAGTCAAATCCGGAGTTATAGAAGTCGCTAAGTTTCATTATGACATCGCGGGAAACGCCGGGCTTTCAGCTAGTATGATATAAAGAATGCAATAATATAAATTTAAATTTCAAGAAAATATGCACGTTTGAAAAATAGTGCTCAACCAATTCTGACAAAAATAATTTAATATAACTGAGCATTAGAGCAACCATGCCCAGGGCGAGACAGGATAATGTGTGACCTCCTTTTAAACGTGACATTACTTTGGTACAGAATAATGTAGAAATGAATTGAAATTAGCGAATACGTAGAAAGTGTATAAAAGATTGTTCCGGAGGAGTTTTTTATCGCAGATTCCGATTTTGAACATACGGAAATAAACATAAGAAATCTAATGCGTAAAACGAGGATTTAGTAAAAGTACCGATAATATAGAATTACGTAATATTATTTTTAGGGTGAATTTATTATTAAATGAGGAGATATAATAGAAATAGAGTTTGTAAACATTTTAAAAATTATACTAAAGGTATATTTTATAGTGACGAATGGGGAATAAACTATTTTGTTGAATTTTTTCTCACGTAAAATACAATTCCTAATATACACATATATTATTTCTGGAATCCTAACAGTACAAAGGATTTGAAATGTAATTAAAATAATACAATATTTTAATGAACATATTTAGATACTAAATGTAAGAGGTTAAATGTACGACATGTGTTCTGAATCATGAGTAGCTTTGGTTGCATCTTG
The DNA here is from genome assembly GCA_037074705.1 of Zhengitettix transpicula. Classification (NCBI taxonomy): domain Eukaryota; kingdom Metazoa; phylum Arthropoda; class Insecta; order Orthoptera; family Tetrigidae; genus Zhengitettix; species Zhengitettix transpicula. The sequence continues at coordinate 114,822,917 of CM073592.1, read as the reverse complement.
GTAAATGACGACAGATGGTAGATAACGTAAGGAACAGATGTATTGACCGGAAAGCAGACATTTCCGGCTTGCAAAATTGACTTGGGAGTTAATTTGGCAAGTTGACAAATGGACGTTGAACCCACAGCGGTTTCAAGAGGAGAACGCTGTTAAAAATCCCTTGTAGGCCGGAAGAGAATCTAGTGAGATAGGCAAATCCGAATAAGCAGTTACAATTAAAATGTAAGTAATTAAAATGAAATGGTAATGTACTTGCAGTTAAATAATTAAATTGAGATTGTATTGTAGATGCTTCATAGACTGTTCACGTAAGGTGATTAAGTAAACGCTCAGCAGCGAGATGATAACGTTAGAGCAGATAACTTGAATCTGCATAAGGAATGTACTGTCACGACCTACCTACTACCCAAAAATTGCCTGGGAACAGTCAGTTGGACGAGTGCCGCAAAATATATGTAAACATTATGAATTATATTAAACCCCGACTGCATATAATTGAGACAAAAATTCTCTATTGATAATTGAGAATATTGAGAATTTAATTTCAATACTCTATTGAGACGGAATATTTTAATTATCAACGTTGAGCATTAGAATTATAAACTGTTAATGTTTATTTTATAAAAATGTACGTTTCGTAATTATTACTTCAATAAAACATTCAAACCCATATAATGCAAATATTTAAAAATAAATACAATCAAACTTCTCTTTCTTATTTTACAAGTTGTTGAGTATAATAATTTATTTCCTTTCATTTATGTTAGTAATGAAATTATTTTACAGTTATAACTATACAAAAATTTATGAAAAAATATACTATAGAACGATTTGTGATTACTTTAATTATCAAATAAAAATAAAAATAATTGAATGAAAATTTTAAAAATATCTACTGACAAAAAATAATTAATTTGTTTGTGAAACGATGAAATTTGATGTCCCGCTTCGCGGACAGATATGACAATAAATATACCGAGAAAGGTAATGTAGAATATTTGAATATCAGTTTAATTGAGTTATCATTTATTTATTTTATTGAGAAGTGTGTGAACTGAAAATTTGCTGAAACCCAATTCATAAAACTCAATTAAGTATAATAATAATAATTTGAAAGATAGCCAAATACAGACAAAAGAAGTTATGTTATAAATACCACACAACGTTTCTGGGATCCTTGTCCCTTTGTTTCAGGTGCTAGGAGGAACCTAGAGCAACACAACTGCACTGGTCAGTTCACAAAACTCCAAAGTTTGTACATTAATTGCTGTGATGTTTAATTTAATGTGAAGCGTCTCTGACATAAGTCTGGAATTTTACCTGTCAATGTCTAAAATCTTAGCATTTTGTCAGTCTAAGGTATGTTTCGAATTAGTAATACGCTTGGAGACTACAGATGGTTTATCGTTGGGAAGTTTGATATATTAGACATAAGTTCCTTAATACGGGTATTAAGGGAACTTTAGTTCGTCCTATGTAGCAGGAATGACAGAGCAAGAGATTTTGTAAACTACACAATGTTTGCTGTAGGTGTCAAATGGGTCCTTATGGTATTTAATCAAGTAGGTAAGAGTATTGGTAGATCTGTAAACGATGGATATTTGATATTCTTTAAAAATTTGGACGTATGTTTTCATTTCAATGAAGTATATTTATTTTATACAAGTGTACATGTATTTCTTTAAAAAGGAAAAGAAACGCAAAGCACATTTTTATTGACCTATTACGTGAAAAGGTACTTGTATAAATTTGCATGTACTTAATAAATATTTCAATCGTATAAATGTATAATTGTCTTTGTATACCGTACATTTTCTGTTTTCACACAACATGCTGAACAGACAATTAGTGTTATTTTCTCAAACTCTGTGAATAGCATAATATTATGATACAGAAACGTGGAATATTACCACAATAATACAATAAGTTTGCTTTAATTGCTTAAATATTTTGGAGTGAAAATAATAATTATTATTGAATTTTTACACCGTAAAAAGTTTAAATTTAATCATTAGATACAGATAAAATATACAATTCGTTATCTTACTATATTTTGTTCTTATGTTACTAAGTCAAAAACTATGTCCAATGTGTCACTCTTTCCAGATCCTTGACAAGAAACTTCTCTTGAGGATCTATATAGAAATTAATCTATTCTATTCTATTTCGGAGGAATTGATAGACTACGAGCGGCACCTGTAGAGAATTTCTCGAACTAAGACGAGTCGACGTTAAAGGGCCTGCCACCTACTGGCCAAGTTTGGAAACGTTTCTGACTGCTCAATATTTGGCTCTTCATCAACTATGCAATTAGTTTTTATATTCCAACATTTTTGAACATAAACACAATGTAACACACTCTGAAACAAACAAAATAATTTAATATTGAATACGACATAAATTTTTTAGGTGGCAAAGAGCACTTTAAAATAACCGTAGACAGTAATTCTAATGCGTAAACATGTTCAGTTAAATTATCCTTTCCACACAGCAAGTTAATTATACCGCAATATATCAAGTCAATTAACTTTGCCATTTTTTTTGTACAGGAATGTAAAATTTGGGTTATTAAAACGTAAGGTATTTAACATATTTTGAAACATCTTTGATCCTACCAGACAGAGCCTATATCAACTTTCGACTGACAACTGTACTACTTTAACAAGTAACTTTTGTAAGCGTAAATACATATAGGCTTACGGGTATAACCATTATCTTCCTCTACGTCCTCCCAGTGTCTATAATAAACCTTCTTAAGTCTTCAAATTTATTAATTTGGGAATTACTTAGTGTGTTGTCAATTGACTTGAAATCGGAGGAAGTTTCGAATGGGCTATTGCTATTGTAAACCTTTTCCCTTTACAATTTCTCCGTTTTACAGAATTTCAATTATTTTTGTATCTGATACAAATAATTAGATTCATTCGTAACATTTTTCATTATTTACTCGTCTTTTTTGTTCTCATATAAATCTATTTATTAATTATTATTGTAAAAGTCAGCGCTGGCTTATACGTTTTATAAATGTTAAACTCACGCACCTCTTCAACCGTATCTTATGACCAGAATCGTAAAGACCGTGGAAAAAAGATGAATTTTCAATCATCTTTTAACCTTTCTTGTTAAGCTCCTCCCATTTTTGACTTCAACGATTTACTAATCTTACTACCTTCCAGATTTATCTATAGAAATCTAACATTTATTTTATTGAGTTTTCACTGACTGCGTCATCAATTTGAATTTTGTGATTCTACTTAATTCTTTTCATTCTCTTGGTCATTACATTTTTATTTCATTATCTTTTTGTATTAAAAATATTTAAATGAATATAAAATTTAATCTGCTGATATGACCTTTATATCGTAGGATAATATCTAAAAATATTTTATGTTATCCGATATTTCCCGAAATTGAATATGACTAATAGAGTGATAGGTTACCATACATAATATCATAATGGAGTACATAGACTTGTTTCAATATTAATGCCGTATCGTGAAGAAATATTTTATGTAAGAGTGTGCTCCTGAAAACTAAAACTTACGGACTCATTGTAAATATGTCGTCCGGCTGAAAATATATTTTAAAGTTATGCCTTCAATTATGACTAATGGTCTTAAATGTCGAACGAAAAGTTATCGTGTTTCAATTTGGAGAAATTGCGAAGATGAATGTTTATTTAACTATACAACTTGATTTTGAAGAAGCGAAAACCGAGCTGTGGGGTTTTGTAAAACCTTGATTGAATTCTAATCTCAGGATGCGAATAAATTTAATTTACCCTCATTAACTCAAGCATGCAAGAAACGTTTGTTCGTATTGTGTTGAAAAAAATATGAATTTTCACCTTGTAAGTTACTAAAGTTTTCTTTTACTTTGGTATTATATCGAATAAATATACAAATATTTAAATCGGTATTATTAAAACGAAGATTACTTGTAAACTCTGTAGCAATTTTTTATGAGTTGTTTTAAAGTCGCGTCAAAAGAATTGTTCCTGGCGATTTTCATCATCTTAGTATATATAGTATGCAACTGAGGAGGGTTATATTTCTTTAATCCAGTCCTGCGAGGAAAATTAACGAGTTTGTGATTATGCATTTAACTTTATATTACTGTTCGATATTACTTTTAATATATTAAAATGATACTTGTAGTGAAATTATTAAAATTATGATTGTCTTAAAATAATATGTTTTAAGAAATAAATCATACGATTTTATATTTTAAACGGTTGTCCACTTATGATTACTTTTAATTATTATTATTGTTATTTTTGATTTTTCATAAAAATAATAATGAAAAAATAAAAAATTTATTACAGAGTTTACAAGTTCTACTATTGTTAATAGCAATACCGATTTAAATCTTTGTATATTCATCCGACATAATACCAAAGTAAAACAGCAGCCCTATGGGAAAACTTCAGTAACATAGTATTACGTTTAACATCATAATCGTAATCCTAACGTTAAACACAATTGCTAAGCTGAATATGCAGATTGAATATAATATTAATTCATTTTATTCTCTCTGTGTTAGAAAAAAATTAAATAATTTTTTCCCATCATAATAAGCTGAAACTGGTTTTTCAATTAGATTAAATTAATTCAAATAATTGTTAAATAGTACTAAAAATCACAACTTTAGACCATGCAAAGCTTATATTTTACGGTTCTTTCATATATTCCAATAATTTTAGGATTGATATAGGTATAAATTAATATATTTAACTATTCCCAATATATGTTCAAATATGATGCAAATGTTAAAATTATAGTCTAATAAAAGATGTAACAGCGATCTAATCAACTATATTACATTAAACGTTTTGAAACATATTCTTGAGAGGCGTAACAATTTTGTAACTTGCATGAAAAATAATATTAAAGATGTTTTTCTTTCACATTATAAGGTAATTGCTTATTTTCATTCATGTTTGCTTCATCGCGTTAGGAAATTTTAGATGTTATGTCTGTCTGGCTTCTCTACTGTTAGTGTCTGTTCTGCCGGAGAGAAACGAGTTCATAGAACTTTATTCCCATTTGTGAACATGGAATAACGTTTACATTCAAAACAGAAGATTAACTTTCATTGCGCAAAGTAAAGTTTTAGGAAGTATTTACAACAATAGATCCTTCATTTTATTGAAAATCAAGCATTAATTTATGTTTGAAGCAACAGACGCTTATACTAAAGGAAATAAATTATTATTATATTCTTAATAAAATTATAGTTATTGTAATTATACATGGATATTATCTTATTGGTATGAAATTTTTCATACTAATCCGGACTATTTTTTATAGCATGCTACGCGATGAAAACCCCATTCGCGAAATTATTTATTTGCTTCTCTCAAATAATTGTAGCTCTAGTAAAAATTTTTCAGTCTACATTTTGTTTGAAACTGAACATTCACGAAATTTGTCAGTGAGTGACGAGTTCAGAAATTCAATCACACGTGCGTGACGAGCGTGTAATTAACGTGACAAAGGAATTCACACTCCGGGCCTAAATTTATAAATTTCAACGGCTCAACAGATGCCAATGGCCAATAAACAGAAAGGAAAATGAGGCATTTATCACGTAATGCTTCCAAATTTTTTATTAACAATAGGGCGGAACCAAGTTTACCATCAACTTACACAAATTATTTCATGGGAAAAATCTGGAAGATATAATTAAAGATATTGTAATACCAATTAAACAGGCTATTTATTGTTTTTAATATAATTACATTGTTGGCAGTACGGGCGCTTAAAGAAAACAATCGCAGCGGGTCTTTCTTTGTTAACAATGGGAGACTGGAGGCCGCGCGCCTAGAGGAACGCAAAACTGAAAAGTCAGTGACAAGAGAAAAAGTCTACGTCGAGAACTGGGACATAGCAGTTCAGTCCACATAGAGAAATAGAAACAGTAAAAGTCTGCGGATCCAGAATTATGAATAGGGCTATCTAGGAAGTCCAACAGCAAGATAAAATAGTTTACATAAAACGCAAGTTAACAGTTTTGACGGAGAGACTTATAAAATCGCAGTTTGGAAGGAGAAGTTTTGCTTCACAAACAGAATAAATTTTTTCATAGAGAGACTTTGAGGAGACCTACGTCCGGCAAATGGCTGAGGGTGAGATGATCCAGGTTCCAGTATAGCAGAGATCCAGAGTAACTACCCTGTGTTCAAAATCTAATGAGTAGTATCAGTGTGGTGTTTGTTTAGTGGGTGTTGACTTCAAGATACAAGAGTCCGAACTGATACCAGTAGCACTGTCGTGAGTACAAAACAATGACTGTAAACGATAATTAAAGGGTATAGTCAGATTTCATTCGCGTATTTATTTTTATTCGTTTTCTTTTAATTTTGTATTTAATATTGTATTTCGTTAACTTCAGTGAGTTTGGATTGTTAATATTTTAGTTCAATGTATTCGTTCTTCCTATCAAACCCAGTGGTGACCCTGAGATAATGAGAAATTCAACGTAATTGATTGTAAAATTATAAAGCAATATTTTCAATAATAAAATAAAATTTGAAATATTTGTTTGTTAAATTGACGGAATTCGGCGTGCAAAGCAGGGCTTATAATGTGTAATTATTAACAATAAATTTTTAAATACATAATAATTTTGTTAATTATTCCAATTAATTAAGACCACCTTGTTAATCATTACATAAATGGATTCCACAACGTGGGGCAAATTAATTTATTTAATCTTTTTTTAATCATTACATAATCGTCTTAAACGTGGGTCAAATTAATAAATCAACTTTTTTAATCATTACATAAATGGCGTCTTCAATGTGTGGCTAACTACCATTAAAATTTTAAATAATTTTTTTGTTTAAGAATTTATTGTAATTAATGACTCTTTTAATTCATTACATAAATGGTACCCAACGTGGAGAAAATTAATTTATTTAAATCTTCCTTTTTAATTATTACAATATATTGACATATATCATGTGAACTTTGAAATAGCTAAATTAATAAGCCAAAATATTACTAACATCTTGAGAATAAATGCTGAACATAGATTAACTTGAAAAGTAAATAAAGTAATAAAAGTCAATAACGGTCGTATCAAAGATCGAAGGTTTTCCCGGTGTATTTGTTGAAGAAAAAGTTCTCGGGTGGAAATCCGAGAACTTTTTCTTCAAATAACGGTCGTAATTTTTAACTTAATGGTCTACATATTCGATGCCAAACTGTGTGTCTTAAAAATGGTATAATTGCACACAGAATACCCTTAAAACTATAAATCATAAAACTTTCATTGTTTCCTAGATATATTTTTCGGGAAATTTTTGGTTGGTTTTCAAAAATTTAAATTACACAGCTTCAATACATTTTGAAATAATTATGATCAATTGGAAACGTATTTGTTGTGTCCACGAATAATTTTTAACGTACGATTTATGGCGTATTTCAATAGGCATTACGGAAATTCAATTATTTCTATGATTGTCCACCGTTATAGTCCGTTATAATGTATTGTGAAATATAATTGAGCCTCGTAGCGACATCTTACGAAGGATTTGCAGTGTTCCACTGTTTGGAACAGGTCGAACAGTTCCATTGTACATTCCCTGGGTAATGTGCTGTATAATTGCAAATACTAAGCTGGATTAACCGGTTGTTTCGTAGCTGACAAAATTTATAACCTCAATAAAAATGTTATGCCAGTATTATACTCTTTAATAAGCGTTTAATGAGTTTTAGTTCATTATGACAATATTTGTGTTTCTCTCATGAATTTATTTTTTGAAACCAATACAATGTTCCTAATATATGAAAAAATATGATTTATGCAAGTTAAAAGTGAAAGCAATATTTACATGGTCTATATTTGAGTTTATCGGTAACAAATTGTTTTTGTTATTGAATAATACCCAATGTATAAAGACACTATTATCGTTTTCTCACGCTATTAACGTTTTATTCGGCATTAAGGAAATGAGTATACTTGTTTTAAAGAAACATGCGCATATGTCGTCGTCGTTTGAGTAAATAACTGTTGAATGTATTTAATATATTGCAATTAACACATTTAATAAGATTTTAAATGAAGATAAGCCCCACATTAAAGCACCAATTTTGTTATAAACAAATTAAAAGTTAGAAATGTGAACAACAATTTAAAACATAGCAAAACTAATTCAATAAAACAAATTTTTATCTCAGTTAAAATTTTACAAGTTGATATTGTTGTGCCACGGCTTAATTTTCAGGGCCGCCTATCGGGCCTCCAATAAAGATAGTTACATAAATGACAATTTAAATCTTACAAGGCAAAATTTTCCGTTTCTTAAATTATTATTATTTTAAATGAAATGATCGAAATTCGAAATTTGACTATAATTATATTTACACTATAAGGTTTACAATTAATAAAATTCCTTTTTATCTACTTTACCCTAATCTGTTCATCTGGGCTCGCTCTTACTTGTTTTTTATAAACACATCACAAAACGGCCATATTTCACTGAATTTAAAGATGTTTTAGTTTGCAAACACAAATAACTTTCTGATTTTAATAACTGTGTTTGAACAATCACAGTTGATAGCTTTGTTCTCTAAAACTTTGATAATTACTCGAACGTGGCAATAGACGAAAATACAATTCCGCACTGGTGACTTGCAATTCCAAAACCCGGGGTCTTTTAATACCGCATTTCTCAGATTCCAAATCACACTTGCTCAGTTATGATACCAGGAACTCTGAATACGGACTCCTCAAAACACACCTTCCTCCATCCTGCTCCGAGCAACTCTGAATCTCCCAAGTTCCGTACGTCTCAATGCTGCCTGAGGCAACAATGCAACTCTAGCAAGCAAGCATCATAGGCTCCATATACTTGTAGACAATCCTTAAGATATAATGCAATGGCCTCATATTTACGCCGCCGATAATGAAAATAGTAAATTTTTATTTATTAAATAATTACATATTCGTAATTACCACAATATATATAGTATTTTATATAGAAATTTGCTTCGGTATCTGACAAGTTCAGTAATATGATAGAGTGGCAATATTGAGACTAGTCGAAATGAACACGATTTTATTTGAAAGACAATCTAGTATAACTTAGACGGTTATTTATAAACTGATCAGTTCTGATATGCTCGTTGTTCATCACAGACAAACAGTGAACATAAAACTTTTCAGTTAAATCGTCTATCGAGATCGACATAACCGAAGTTCCAAAGTCCATTGATTGTTCAAGAAGAAAACGCTTTAATATTTTCGTTCTATTTTAAGAGAAAAAGTTTACCTTTGAGGGGAGAAAAGTTTTTTACTAGATAACAGTTGTGCGTTAATGTCATACGTCTTCATAACATCGAGAACCAACGTGTTGTCGTGTAAGAACTCTCCGCGCACCCGCACATGCGTGAATGTGTGTCTAAAAAACAAATGAGTGTACATAAATTGCTCCAGAAGGCCGCCTTCAACAATACGTGTGCCTCACACTCATGAATAAATGCTACAAAACTCTAAACATATTTTCTATGGGCCATTAAGAGTCCCCGAAACCTCGGGAGAAAGGACACTTGGAAAGATTTCTACAGGCTACGTGACGCTGAACTTAAAGAGTTATAAGCCACTTTCCCCAAACAAGGTAAAAACAGAATGTTCCCTTCGTGTTCTAGGAAATGTGAAAAGGTTTAACAAATGGACTGGAAATTTTCCGTGTAACACACGTTTCGCGAACAGGTGTGCTTAATTGCAAGAAATCACTGAAACTAAATCATAAATTTTGGACCTAAAATAGTATAATACCTTAATTGTATGTTATAAAAGAATTATGATAATTGGTATTCTGCGAACTCGTGATTTTATTATGAAAAAATATAGAGAACAAAAGATAAAAATTATTCTTGTTCACACGTATTGAATTTTAGTCGTGAGGATCCCAAACAATGAATTAAATTTCCTTTATTCTGTATTATAAATTTTCTGGATAATTTTTCAGTATACTCTATATTATAATAGTATTGAACAAGGCTGAAAAGTATAACGTTGGAATTTTTCCTGAAAAAAAAAAATTAACTAGATAGACTACCTATATTAACACTTCACTTAAGTTTATTTCTTAGAGATTGTCACTGCTTGATTTTTAGAAGCATTATCACTTCACTACACTAACCTAAATTCACCAGAGAGTGTGCAGATTTAGTCAGACGACTTGCTCCAAGCAGTATGGAAGATAAATTTCTCCACCCTTATTTATGATTGAGTATTTTCCTACATCTGTCTTTTGCTGTCAGGCCTTTATTTTGTAAACGTTATCCGTTCTCCCGTGTCGCGTCGATTCTTTCATTCTTGTACTAATTCCCCGCGAAGGTTTTTGATCTCCAAAGACTTTATAGTCTCCTTCTTGTCTGAAGTGTTTTTGAGAGTTCTCATTTCATGCGTGCCTTGTGGCATAATTTACCTGCTCCTACCCAGGTTACTGTTAAAATAAATGCTTAGAAATTTACACAACGTCTCCAGGGCAACAGTTTCCCCTTCTATTTTATATCCCAAGGAATATTTTAGGCGCATTTCAGTCAAACCTGACTTTTACCCTTGGTAATTTTAATTTTATTCGCTTATTTCAATCTTGGAAACATCTCTACGTATCTGTTTAATAATTTACACATACGTTACTATGGTGCGCTTTTCGTTATCGATTTGTACAAAATATTTTTTTATAACTGTTAATTACTGCCTGGAAGCATGGGAATGTGGCTTGCCGGGGTCGAGCAGCAGACACAAGACAATGGCGGGGTGGATTGGAAAATCCGCAAGTCTCGCAAGCAAGGTCAGGGTCGGCCAAGGAAGGGGTAGGTGACCGGGAGAATATGGCCCTAAAATAGATGGAAGAGGGTCACGTGTGCACAAGGACCAACCAGGAGAGAGGGTTTTGAGGAGGCAGAGAAAGAAGTCTGCGAACAAGAGAGTGGTCGAGGAGATGAATTTGGACCGTCGGTGAGAGTGGTCAGAGAGATGAATTTGGACCGTCGGTGAGAGTGGTCAGGGAGAGTTGATCCTGAAATATTTTGGTTTTGCACGTGGGTCTCCGGTTTTCTGCGAATGCTGATGAGACAGATAGCCGCCAACGGGAGTCGACCCTGTCCGAGCTGCAGACCTGGTAAGTCGTGTTCCATGCTTCCGGGTATCGCGTCGGTTTGCCACGAGAAAAACCACGGTTAATCTTGAGAAAGGGAGGGGGTTACATGCATCCCTGGCAGGCTGGAGAGCTTTTCGTTTTGTATAAATTCTGAGAAAATGAATTATTGTTTTTTTTTAATAACTAAATATTGCATTTCCCTTTCCTGCAAGAACAATTCTTGCAGGTGGCGCCCAACAAATAGTTAATTTAACCGTAAGCTCACCACATTACCAATGTTTAATTGTGTTCATTGATTTCTGATGCGATATTGTAAGTATACATTGTAATAAGTGATTTTAAACATTAATACTAGTTGTCTTGGTGTGGGAATGTTGGAGATAAAATTTTTCACACCGCCGGTCATTGGGACCAAGTTCACGGCAACAGGAAGTGGGTTTGCGAGGGACGCCTTGACAGGTCATTTTCTGATCGTGCTAGGACAAAGGTGACCGTTGCTGGTCACAGCTGTGGCGGTTTGGGAAGTCGGGTTCTGGACGGCGAAGGGGAAGCTGTGGGCCAGGACACGGGACAGTTGTTACCCAACATTCGGCTCGTCGGCAAGCAGAGCCGGCGTCTTTGACCGGAGTAGTGTGATGGAAGCAAGTCGCTTTCTGGAAGGCAGGAGAGCGGGCGTCGTCGGTTCTTGGTGAACTGTAAGGGACGGACGCGTAGGAGATTTTGGTGAGGAGGTTCTTGGAGGAGAGAACCGTGAATTGCGGAGCACGTGTAGGCCGTCGCGCCTATGTGTTTTAGCCCTTTCTCTACGTGCGAGGATTTGGTCAGCCGACCGGCCAGGCACCTGAACCTGAACCTGGACGTCATCGGAAAACAACTCGTCGCAGCACAGTAAGCAAACTTCCCTCCCTTTCCCTGCATCATGTGAAAGTCGTGCGAATTAAGATTTGGGGGTCCAATGACCGGCCGTATTCTTAGAGGACATTAAGTTTGATAAATTTGGCCAAAATAGTAAATTTACGGAGACTTGTTAGATTTAATTTTATGAATAAGAGTGTATGAAAAGGCATCATTTAGCGATTGAGGAGTCGTGCCGAGTATTTGTATCAACCGCAATTTGTGCATTAAACTGAATTTTATGTTTATATTCTGTTTTCATTAAGTGAATCCTACCTTACGCAATTGGTAAAAGCCAGGACCCCTGAGATACAGTTATTGAGAGTCTCATGCTCGACTCAAGTACTCACGAGTCCTGGCAAAACGTTTACCGGCTCCCTGGTGTGGATCGCGAATGTTAATTAATGAGACGATTGTCGTTTGTATAATTTAAAATAAATCTTTTCTCCACATGCAGTGGCGCCCGGGCCGGCTTTCGTTCATTATAAGGATCCGAGGGAGCGGGTAGGCGATTACAACATATGCAACATTTACTCAATTTGAATAGATTATAAATATTCTTCCCATATAACGGAGCTTTTAACTGAAATTTAATACTAGTATATTACTATAAATCTCAATGGACGAGGTACAGAAGATGAGATAAATAGTTGTTATAAAAGTATGCGGATCACATAAAAAGTAACGTTTGATGTGGCTGATAGGACGATCTGAAGAGCCAGGTCCAGATTCACGGAAATACATAATGAAAAGCAAATAATAATCTTTGAAATTGCAGTCAATATTTTATATTATCAAAAATTATTTGCAGAGAGTAGAAATAACGAGACTTGGATTGATCATTTTGCGGTCAGTGACAGGTAAATTCTCAATCTAGTCATATTTTGGAATGAAACATGTATAAGTTATTTTTATAATTAAGGATACACTTTGAACTGCTAATAAAAGCATATTCTGGAATTTTATAAATTGATTACAAAGTAGAATATTATGATGTTTTCATACGAAACACTTTAGAAAATTTTCAAATTAAGAATTGGCTGTAAAATAGACAAGAGTTATTTTATATCATTCAGTTAGGGATATAACAGAAAATTGTTAGCATCATGGAATTCTCAAATGATTTCTATGCATGTTTGATGTAAACACTGACTTTTAAAAAGTCGGAAGTTTTTTGAATGTTTAATAAGTAATGTTAACTAACGCCATTTAAATAATATAGCACCGTTCAATCGTATGATTTTTACTGTAAAAGATTGTAAAATAAATTATTCTCAATCGCAGTGAGGCAGCTATGTTTTGCCTGTTGGTTTTTTAAGAATAGTTATTCCAGGAAAGGATCGCATAAGTGTGGAACACTTCATGCATTTTTGTGCTTGAGAAGGAGATATATAAATGTGCACCCTAATCAAGCAAACAGGATTTTTCAATCGCTGAGGTGTCATGCTGTAGTTTGTGTCACTGTACGCAAACCTAACACCGCGGAATGACGACCATCAGCACGACATACAGACGACCATCAGGATCGACAACGAGGGACAACGCTCCTAAGTGCGGAGTCGGTTACGTAACCGTCAAACAATAGTTGAATACATTTTAACTGTCTCACTTTGCTTTATATGTGAGAAAATAACATTGGATAAAATAATTCATAACTGTATTAAGTAAGTCAAATTGTACAACAAAGTAGTACAACTCAATTTTTTACTACTATATTATTTTCCTAAATTAATGATTATTTTATGATTGTTTTATCTAGTTTTAAACCGATGTTTTTTTTAGAAATTGGACTTGATACACACTATGTGAGAAGTGACCGTATACTGAAATTTATGAAGTGCCTATTATGAAACGAAAATGTAATTATTGAGAATTTTTTGTTTCTAAGGGAATATTTGACACACTATACAATTAATCATTGTAATAGTGCTGAAATATAATGTAATGCCAATTAATTAGGACATTAATTGTTTTGACATAAAATTTAAATTGTTTGAGAAATCCATTATAGTGGCAGGAGCTTCCAAAACAACAATGGAGCCGAGCTCTGTTGCTTTGTCGGAAAGTCTAAAATGGGTATGCGCGCTAAAACTCGAGAGCACGACGATAGTTCAGTTGGTGACGGGACATTTCGGAGGACGGAACAAATGATTTTAGAGAGCAGAGACTAGCCGTTGTTATAAAACAAAGCTGTGAGTATAAGACAAAATAAAAACATTCACGGAAATATTATCCCGTATATATTGCTAAGTAAAAGCATGGTACGTCTGTAGCCGGCCAGGAATAGTAAAGTTGCAGTTCTAGTCCCAAGCGGTAAAAAGACTAGCAAATCTATGAATAACAGTATGCATATGAGGCAAGCAGTTATCAGATAGCTGACAAAAAGGAGAATCATCCGAGTTCCTGGGAGCCTATCAAGACTGTAAAATCTGTGAGCCAATATTAGAATCAGCGTAAAATTTTTGCAATAGTGTACTCCCGAAAACAAAAATGAATGCTGGAACCAGCTGGACAGATGTGAGTAACAAAATACAAAAATAATGATTTATGTAAACGTAATTAAAGGATAGAAGTCAGATTTAGTTCTATTTTAATTGTCAAGTTAATTTATTTTCTTTTAATTTCTTCCTATCGACATATTGTCTAGGTGAATTATAAACTGTGTATTAATTAGTTTTTTTTAAAACAACTTGTGTCCATTATCAAACCCAGTAGATACCCTGAGAAATTAATATTTTAAATTGTAATTGTTTTTGAGTTATTGCCACAAAATAAATAAATGTTTTGTTTGTTAATTTCGATCTTTTCATTTAATAAAATCCTTCCATTTGATTATTACAATAAATTATGCCAATAGTGGAAAGCGTATTTCAAAATATTATTCCACAAAAAAATAACGTTCTTTTGTGTCTGATTAATTCGTTGCCCATAGTTAATTATGCTTTCGTTATTTTAAAATATTTCTTTCGAAAAAAATTTACCTGTCCATTAAATGTGCTTAAACACATAGAACGAATTGTATGAATGCAACGTTATAGCGGGAAATCTGGGTACTTCTGAATCTAAAATATGATCGTCTCTTCTCATTTCCCTATTCCCGGACCTGGAAGATTGAAATGAAGAAGACGTGGATCATGGAATGGCGTGATAATATATTACCGTGAGCCAGATTTGTGTGACGTGGAGAATATGGCGGTAATAACAGAGGGGAAACAGGATTCCTATCCCTCGTTAGCAATAGCTCCTTTGTTACAGAGTCAAGACATTCTGCTGAAGATTTATTAGAAGAAGGGACTGAAATATATCGTGCACCACGCAGGAAATAAAATTGTTCACGGAAAAGTATTTGCCGGAAGCCATTTATACCAATTTTGAGGCAATGACGCAACTCCAACGGCGTTTCCGAGAAAGCCAGTGAGTCACTGAAAATAAACTGGTGGCCATTAAAAATAATGAAAGAACACAACAGAGTATGACCAAAAATAAATTTGACCTAATATACTGGAGTGTGTGAAACAATAATCAAGATTGGTGTCCTTTACAATTGATTTTATTTTTATATTATGTTTCGTCTAAGCTTATATACAAATAAAATTTTATATTCATGCTCTTTTCCGCTTATAATTGTTGAACACCTGATATAGAATAAATATTATTATTTTTGCTTTAATCACAAATATTGCAGTTGTGGTAGCAACTGTCGTATAATTAGTCCTTCTGTATAGAGCGATTCTTAATACATTTATATGATTGAAAATACTCTTGAATATAACCAAGGCCAGTCGCTAAGAAACTTCGTTTGTGCTCAAATATGTACTACCTAAATATTTCCTTGCTTGCCTTAACCCCTTCAGGCATCTTTAACTAACTGTTTTCTGTAACGAAATTAAAGTCATTTGCTAATTTAGACACCCTCAACACATTATTGTATTACAAAGTTATAATATCTTGTCTTACTTCATATAAGCCATACTTTTCTTTCCAAAACGATTCAATCTCTTTCTGTCAAGTTTCAAAAAACGTTTCATATGACATATTTTTTAAGGGGGCCCTAGTTAACCCTTGGCTACCTTCCTCTACCCTTCCGCATCCCCCCTATCAAATCCCTTCCTATGCTATTAAAGGGGAGTTGTTCAACGTGGATTACTCTCATGTAGCCTGTTGCCCTAAAAAAAACACTTGAGACTCAGTCAACACCTGTGGGAGCGGTTCTTAGCTCTCGCAGACAGAATATTTCTACAGAGATGGATAGGGCTACCTTCCGGGATTCATTCTCTGCTTTTTTTCTAAGCTTCCCACAAGCCTCGGCCAGTTTTAAGACGTGTACGTTATGGGGGTCACATACCGTCATACCGTGGACATACGGTGAGAGTTGTTCCCATTGGAACAGTCAACCAGCTGCCTCCTAAACTGGTCGAGGCACGGAGAAGGAAATGCTGCGACCCCCACAGAAAACATCTCTCTCGCTATCAAAAGGGCGTGGGACAAGTACCATGTGTCCGACCTACATAATGTAACGCACCAGAGTGGTGCTGCCTGCGAGGGATTTTCTCTTGCTGGCAGAACCTTGTAGGAGAGACAGGAAGGGGCTACCTTTGCAGATGCCTTTTGCTCTCTCCGTTTTTGAACTAAGGTTCCCACAAGCTGAGGCACCTCGGCCCGTTCCGGGGTCACAGACCTTGGGCATACGGTAAGAGTTGTCCGCTGTTCCCATTGGAACAGTCGGCCAGCTGCCTCCTAAACTGGTCGAAGTACGGAGAAGGGATTGCTGCGTCCCCACAGTAAACTCCTCTCCCGCTATCGGAAGGGCGTGGGACAAGTACCCATTGACCGACCTACCTGATGCAGGTTTTTCTAGGGTTTTCCCTGCATTACTTTTAGACGTATGCCGGGTAGGATCCTTAAACTATAGCCCGGGAGTCCTAGCTAATCCTTGGCTACCTTCCTCTACCCTTCCGCATCCCCCCTTTCAAATCCCTTCCTATGCTATTAAACGGGAGTTGGCACTATGTGGATTACCCTCATGTAGCCTGTTACCCTAAAAAATAAAAATGTACTGCACCATTTTTAGACGAATGGCGGGTAGGATCCTTAAACCATAGCCTGGAGACTCTAGTAAACCCTTGCCTATATTCTTCAATCCTTTCTTCATCGCCTCTTTCCAATCCCTCGCTATGCTATTAAAGTGGAATTGCCACTACATGGATTACCCTCATGTAGCCAGTTACTGTACAAAATATTAATTTTCTTCTTTGTAAGGAATTCAATAAATAATTAAAGAATAGAATAATAGATTAATAAATACATCTGGATTGTAGTCCACCGTCACAGAGCAGTATATAGTTTAGTGTCTAAACCTCGAAAGTACTTTCACTTTTCCTAAAAGATCTGCGTAACTGCAAACAAAATACATGGTTCCAGTAACGAGAGTTAATTATTGTTCAGCAGCGTATCGCATTTCAGAAAGCCACGACAAATGTGTAAAGGGCGCTGAGGGACTGTTTCGGTAATTGCTTTTTAATGGCAGCTAATTTCAGTTAATTTTTCGATAGTATCCTATTTATGGTACTTTTTAGCCTTACACCCTTCATTTTCTTCCTTCATAGATCTCCATACCACATATTTGAGTTCCGAGTTATGTTCACTCATGTTGCAGCATTTAAAACACATACTTCGCGTACACTGACCTAACGGTGTTTTGTAACTGTATACCAATTTGATGTACGGCAATGTTGTGCAAAGCACGTGCTGTTATAGTGTTATTTGTAATGTGACATTGATACGATGAGTAGAATAGTAGTTATCCAGCCTTCATTCATATTTTCAAATTAAATCACAATACAGTAATACAATATCACCAGAAAATGATAAAGAAGTTAAATATGGTGTTGTGTTACACTACTAATAAATTTTAATTTTAAAAGAAATCATTTAATAGCGCCGTATGCGCGATGTTTCTACATAAAGAAATAAAGTCTGACAGAAAAGTGTTAAAATATTTAAATCGGAAAGAAATTGGAGTAAAACCATGAGAAGTTTCCAGAGAAGCGGATGTTGCAGCAAAACACGGTCTAATGTGACATATAAATAAATAAAAATGCTAAAAGATGTTTGCTTCTTCTTACAATAAATTTGAAGAGATGTTAATTTGTAATTATTTTGTCACATACGACTCATACTTAATATGTTTCAAATTTCTTAAAACAGTTGAAGTTAATGTAGTATTTTAAAAATAAATTAATTGCATCAAAAAATAATTTCATTTATTTTATATGTAATAGTACTATTATTTTGATAAGTAATTATTGTAAGAAATGCAATCGCTACAGTATTTTCACTGGTATTTGAAAACAAGAGGCACAAAACTGCTGTTCTGACTAATTACAATCCAGAGGTCTCTGACAAGAGTGGTGAAAGGACAGATTGTGTTCTATCAACAGGCGCACAACGTGATCGCGAAAGTGCTAGCTATAAATTATGCGAAGCTAATCTCTCGACAACGCCTCATCGACATCCACTTTGATCAGCCAATCTTTGTGATTAGAAAAGCAGACAGAGACAGAGAGAGTCGATGCTGTCGGAACACGAGCACGTCCGTTTCACTGGCTCACTCGTTAGTTGAAAACGCCGCGTGACTTGTGAGAATAATCACTTCGTCACTGGAAAAGATTCAGAATACGGCGATAGAAAACTTTAGTAACCACCTCAGTTATTAGAAGCATTACATCTTACTAAAAGAAAAATCTGTCAATTTACTATTATAAATATTCTGTGGAATATAATTCAAAACACTTGGATTTAGTACTGGAAAATTTTTTTTTCCCCTTTATTCAGAATAATAAATTTACCTCTGAACACATTTGGTGATTTCTATCGTAGGATGTACAGTAAGCTACAATAAACTTTTATGTTATTCTTCGCGTAGTTACTTTAACTACCACAATGTTAAAACTTTAAATTGTGTTGTTGTACCAGTCTTTAATTATTGTTATTCTGTATGTATGCAGTTACCGATAAACATATTTATAGGAATAATAAGTTAGAAAATAGAGCGTTAAGCATTTAACCGTAACCGTAATGATAAGGATGAATGAATACGTTTGTTTTTCGGCATTTTGTAAAGTTTCATACATTTTTGTAAAATAAATGCATCAATAAGTTGTTGTCGACATATGAGTATTTAAATTATAGGTATTATGATACAAAGTTCGAAGAACGGTAGAGTTTGATACAACTAGGACTAGGTTTAAAAAAATAGTTAAGATAATTTTACCAGGTGCCAAATTAAATTAGAAATGTGTAATATAGTTAATAAATTTAAGATTCTTTAATTAGGTATTTCTTTATATGTATTTGAAAACTATAATTGGAGTCTCTGAATATTTTTAACAATAATGTTTTGCTAAATAAATAAAATTATTATTCTACATAAAGTTCAAAAAAATCTTTTGACATATATTACAGACCAGATAATATTTTTGGATACCAAATTGTTACATTTCAAGCAATTAATTTTAGTCAAGCGCCTAACTCCTACATCTATATCTTGTTTTTTGACACAGATATTTGTGAGCCAGCTATGCCATATTTTTTGACAAAGACCTACAGGTAAGTCAAAGCGTAACAATATTAACATTAAAAATATTATCAGCAATTCTAGTCTGTAATCTGGGTTATGGTTATTTTAATAATAATATCTGACATTAAATACAAAATAATATTACTATACAGACTTTAAACTATGAATCTGAATTTTGTTAATTTTAGTAGGTGAATAATTGCGACAAAGAAGTTTGTCGTCCTTGTTACATCTCGCTCGCATGAATTAAGTCTATTATGAAATAAACATCATAAGTAACGCAAGTAAAAACAATATAAAACTTGAAAGTTAAAATTTATATTGTTTGCTGATTTTTAAATTATAAAACAATTAATTTTTCTCCGTAGGATGATTTATATGCCCGTCAGCCAAACACACATCAGGAATCCTCTTGCGTTTGTAAACAAGTGGCTTTCTGAAGTGATACCAGAAAAAGGAGACCACGAACTTGCAGACTCAAAAGAATCGCAACTAGAAGTAGTCGTAATTCTTGTTGCGGGACAGTCGCTTTTGCTAAGTCCGCGATAAATCATCACTTAATTTCCCGAAAATATCCGCCAGAGGCAAGAAGGGATGCGAAAACGCGCAGAAAAGCGCAAATGAAATATAGAGAACGCACAGCCAGAATATGAAACGAAATGGTAGACTAATAATAAGCGGCAAACAGTTATTCAGAATCTTCTGCCCCAGGAAAGGAGTGAACATGTAGAAAGCGCTGTAACAGTTAGTAGTCCTCTATATTTTACTTACTCTGCCCAAAGTTTGTCTGAGTGCAAACTGAATAGACTATTGAATTAATTTTTCTCCGTGGAGCAAATTCTGATAATTTATTTCACTATAATACGGTTTGTAGGATCAACATGAGGAGTCTGTATCTGATGAGAAAGTACAATAAAAGCTGATTTGTTGTTCCTGTATGCAAAGGTTCATTGCGATGCTTTGAAGATAGCGGTAGTCGATGCGTCTCACGTAGAAAGCCGCGCAAAACAACAAGGAAAGCGGTATCACAGCAAACAGCAAATTTATCACATTACTCGGGCCAGCCGTATTGTGGAACGTTCCCTGGGCGATAGACTTCGCGTCATGCATATTGTATGCTTCGCTCGCTCTATACAGACTTCTACACGCGTTGGCGGCAAATTGACACTTAGTTTATTCATGCTCGTGTGTAGACAGAAGGAATATTTTCAATGCCTCAAACAGATATAGTGTCCTTAATTTTGCGTGCACAAGCCGAAAATTTTCGACTGGACTGCAGACGGAATACAAATGTGACCATAAAATAGTCTGGAGAGGCAAAATGAATATTATCCGGAGATAATACGTTATCTCTATGAAAGTAAAATTGTTTCGATGGCAGAGAGAAAATAAATAAACAGCCTTAAAAGGCTTTAAAATAATTGAATCTCTTTCCCATAATAAATCAATTTTTTTAATACCTTTTATGATTTTCTCCCCGTTTTCTTACAAAAACGGTATTAGAATCTCGGCGAGTATTTTGAAAAAAAAAACAGTTTGACCTATACCGGCGCCGTATTATGAGTGGCCGTTTCCTGAGCGGACAACAGTCCGTTCCTAAATCCTGACCGCTGAGCGAGCAGGTATAAAGTTTTCCGAAGAGCAACTTTATCAGTCTTGGTTTTAACATTAAGTGAATGTAATACAAGTATAATGTATAACATTTATGAAACTCATCTGGATTTATAATTTCTATCTCTATCTATAATACGGAAACTGTTCCAATTGGTAGTATTAGTTTAATAAATATGCTTAAACGTATGTAATGGACGTAAGTTTCTTATATGCGATTTACCCACACTACATTGAATGTAATTAATTGCAAGTAATGCTCAATAAATTTTTAATTAATTGTATTATAAATTCTCATGTTTGTAAAATCTTGTTTATTTAATTTTTTTGAAACACGGATTTTGAAATTAGATCATTTAATTGACTTAACAACTTCTGAAGATGTCTTAATTAATTAGGAACGAAACTTTGAGAATGTTTTTTTCTATTGTACTATTTAAAAATTTAAATTAAGAATAAATTTTTAACTAACCAGGTTGATGTTTTCATTTATTTAATGACGCCAGATAAATATAACTGTTAAAAGATTTGTATCTTAATTGATCATTTCTAAGAATATATATTAAACCAATCACTAACAATTGGAAAAGTTTCCATATTATTAAAGATAGAAATATATAAATCCAGATAAGTTTCAGAAATGTTATACATTAAACTTGTATTACAATCACTTAATGTTAAAAGCAAGACTGATAAAGTTGCCCTTCGGAAAACGTTATACTTTCTCGCTCAGCGGTCAGGATTCAGGAAGGCACTGTTGTCCGCTCAGAGCACGGCCGCTCATAATACGACACCCCTATACCGCAAGGTAGAATTGTTCGTTGGACTGCTACTTCCTCTCATTCTGTCTGTAATAAATACGCATATACACTGACTCGCCATATTATTATGACCACGCCTTCAGTTTTTTGTCTTAAGTAAACTGCGCGAATCTTTATGGAATTGACTCCACGAGATGTCTTATTTATATAAACCAAAGTATTTAATTCTATATTCATCTTTAGTCAAGAAGTGACGTAACCTAAATATGCTTATTCCTAGTTCCCATACATACTTTCGACCGATAGTGCATTAATTGAACAGCTATAAAATACATTTAATTTTATTGCATCAGTCCCAACAAACATACCTCCGAATTGATTTACCAATAGAATACTTAAAGACACTTCTTGTGTATTGCAGAATATAATTGTCCCTCAGTCTTCAGACATTACGATAGATTAAATTTACAAAATTGTTAGCTAGATTCACAATGTAAACAAATGGCCGCCATTTCGGAGTCACTAATATGGCACGAAAATAAAACTTACATTTCCCGCAAGGATCGTAAAGTATTTCGTATTGTTTTTTATTATCCTTCTATAGAGTATTTCTGAATAAAATTATACTTCTTATTCAATGAAAGCATTTCTGCTGTATTTCATTACTGAAATAAGAACTATTTCCTTTGTTCGTCGCGTAGTAACGTCTCTCTCTCGTGTGACGTCATGGTCTCTTGGCGGGCAGTAAGTCAACTCAAAGTGAACACATTTTTAAATTATAATTCTTTCCACCTTTATGCTATGGGTTTCTTACCCCCACTATACCGTTTCTCTCGTTTTGAAGAATATGTGTACCAATTGTTGTTGCAATATGTCCAAGCGTTTAAATCTGTATAGAAATTAACGTAAATACGTACGTACAAATATACATCCTTTTTTATTATATAGAAGAAGAAGATAACTTGTTATATTCGGACAGTTTCGCGAACCACGAGGTGGTTGTTAATACAAATGAGAATGGTCACGTTCACGTGAACAATATATGTCAAATATGTTTTTAAATAATGTTTGCAAAAATGATTTTGGGAATATGCAACAATAAAAAATATTTGAAGTTTAAAACCTTTGCATCTCTTTATAAAACAGAAGTTATGGCCGTGAATATAACGAGTGTTCCCTTCTGTTGAGAAAATTCTGCAAGCAATGAACTAAAATGCATAAAAATAAAATATTTTTATATAGAATGTCTGTATGCATGCAATGTACGAGCTGTCGAGCCTACGCGAATTGTGAGATTATTTGAAGTGGCAATCCAGTTCACTTTTCCGTAATTTGCAGAGCTTGTGTCTGGTCGTTTCTTTGATTGGTGCTGACGTGACAAAAGTGCTTATGTAAGGATGGCGGCGACGAAGACGAAGACGTCGATACTCGGGAGCGCCGCACTCTCGGCGGGGTAAACCTTGTTAGAATTCGGCCACTCCCTCCACAAACCTAAGGACAAGTTCAAGAGTCCAGCAGGCATTTTCCCTTTGAACAACTTTGATTGCACGGCGGTAAAATAGGGAGAGCGCAAACACAGAAGAAGTTTTCGGTTGCAAGAGTGGCGAGGGGGAAGTTATCGAAGGGCAGGACAAACAAAGACCAGAGGCTGGCCGCAGTGGACACTTAAGTGATACTCGGGAGCAGGAGGTATTTCCATTAAGACCGTCCTAGTCCTAGTCGGAGAACACCACGGTCTTACTAACAAATTTCGGATTTCGATTACGGATCCAATGGGAACTGAATCATCTCTATGTACGTATGTATGAATTGAAGTTAGAATTTTAGCATTGTGAAAATATTAATTGGCGTATTTTTAATTCAACTAATATGGAAAGTTCAGCCTATTTAATATTTCATGATCTAGCTTATCTTATCGCTGACAAAATAACTGATGACACCCATGTTACCGCGCCAATAAATTATCATCTTTTTCCAACGAAGGAAAAAAGTGAATACTTCCTACACAGCAGCTTAACTTCAATTTCTCCCAACTTAAGATGAAAATTGCAACAATAAGGTGCAAGTACCTTTCCTCAAAATGTAGCCCTTCTTTCAATCCTTCGTCAGCGCTTTCGTTCAAAAAAATTTTCTTCTATCAGTGGTGTACACTTGTACACGAAAAATTAAGGAACAATTTATCCAAGCTAATCACTGTGCTGATTAATTATTTTCGTGTGGATATCTTATTTTACCATGAGAATTTTAGGGTGCCATGTGATTAAGAGGTGGTTCCGAAGCAAGGCAGAGATCCATTAATGAGCGCGGTTTGTTAGTTAAGCTCCCAATCAGAGCATATCCTGTTGTCAGCCGTGAAATACGAAATCTGTATAGAACCCTGATTGGCCCGACGGTTCTGAGCAGGGAAATGAAGGATTAGCAGAAACTGTAAGTCTTTACACATATACAAATTGCTATTACTGCTTGGCACGATTACAAATTACTACTACTCCTTGGCTCGACAGTCCATGACGGACCTTGGTCTTCCAAGACGACTGCAAGACTGTCATCTTACGTGTCACATTCTGGATTTAGGTCAGAGTCAGCTTCAGTTTTCGTGATCAGGACAACTACAAGCATCCATGCCCATGACGGGATTCAAACCCGGGACCTCTGCGATGCAAGGCACTGACGCTGGCCACTACACCACAGCATGCCGGCACTATTTTTTTTGGTAACAGGCTACATGAGGGTAATCCACATGGTGGCAACTCCCTTTTAATAGCATAGGAAGGGATTTGAAAGGGGGGATGCGGAAGGGTAGAGGAGGGTAGCCAAGGGTTAACTAGGGCCCCCGTGCTATGTTTTAAGGATCCTACCCGGCAATTCGCCTAAAAGTGATGCAGGGAAAATCCTAGAAAAGCCAGCATCAGATAGGTCGGGCATTTGGTACTTGTCCCACGCCCTTCCGATAGCTGTGGGGTCGCAGCTTTCCTCTCCGTGCCTTGACCGGTTTAGGAGGCAGCTGGCCGACTATTCCAATAGGAATAGCGGACAACTCTTACCGTATACCCAAGGTCTTCGACCTCGGAACATACACCTCTCAAAACAGGCCGAGGTGTCTAGGCTTGTTGGAACCTTAGTTCAAAAACGGAGATGAAAAGGCATCCCCAAATGTAGCCCCTTCGTGTCTCTCCTACAAGGTTCTGCCTGCGAGAGAATATCCCTCAAAATCTGGAGTGTTGTCCACTGATAAATGCAGTTGTGTTTCTCTAGGTTCTTCTTAGCACCTGACGAAAGGAACAAGGATCCCAGAAACGTCGTGTGGTATTTATATTATATTTTTGACTGAATTGGCTATCTTTCTTATTCAATATTATATTTCATTTTCCAAAATAAAGATTAGTAACTTAATTCTTATAAACAACTAATCAAAATACTAATCGACTTGTGATTGTAATGTTTCGATCGTCCTGTTTGAAACCTCTTACTCTTAATCAAATTACTTCAATACGATGGCTTATTTGTGATTATCGGCTAAAGATTGTTCATCTATCAGTGATAAAGGTTGATACACCATATTAAATTATCGAAAATCCATCAAAATGAGCAAAATTTTATTAAAATTCCCGAAGAATTGGAATTAAGCAGCGTCCTTCAATCTTACGCATTCACTTCAAAACAAC
Organism: Zhengitettix transpicula; assembly: GCA_037074705.1. NCBI lineage: Eukaryota > Metazoa > Arthropoda > Insecta > Orthoptera > Tetrigidae > Zhengitettix > Zhengitettix transpicula. Next base: position 114,797,291 of record CM073592.1, on the reverse strand, counting down.
ATCTCGATGAAAGCGAAGCAGAATCCTAAAGTTGGCCCTAGTACGAGGCTAGACCCAAGTCCCTTGCACCTCCAGATCATCAACATTTGTGGGGAAGATAGGGAAATTTACGCAAGCTGTTTACCATAGATGTTATTTTCTGTGATAATTTTATACTAATGCTACACACTATTTTTCTGTTTTAATTAGTATTTAATCATTTAAACAGTATCGTAAATGTACGTAAATTGTAATGTAATGTATTGGCGGTGTAATTATTAAGCCACAAAGATTAACGCTACTATTGTTGGCATGATTCAGTACGTGCACCCGTGAGTTTGTTCTAGATCCACCAGCCACATGGTTCGAAACTAATATAAAAAGACGTTAAATAGGGACAGGATGCATTCCTAGTAATGAGTGAAGTTAAGCAGTTCTGAGAGTTTGTGAGCTATTGGACTGGAAAAGGTAAATCTTTTATGTTGGTGATATACTGATCCTCACCCCCCCCCCCTCATTCTACCACATAGTATCTGGTCATCCTGTATACATCGTGGACGTTAGCTTTGGGAATTGTGGTAGTTAAGCGTCCAAACTGTTCGGTATTTACATAATAAATCATTACTTTCACTATTAATGCCAGATCTTGTGTTTCAGTACTAGTTTTCTTACATAAATCATAAAGTTCTGTTTATTGATGGTCCACAATATACACAGAGAAAGTCTCAAGTTCTGTGCTATAATGTTCGCATTAAATCCGATGACCATTTCATGCATATTTGTATTTTTTAGTGATTTTGTTGTAAATTCCATAAAGAATTATGTGTATTAATCCCCAAAGACGTCAGTTTAACAATACCCCTCACATAACCTATTAATAAATAATACGTTTTAAAAGTGTATTTACATTTCGGCTCTCCGTACCGTGGGGTTGTGAAATATAATCTAAATAATTTTTTAATTTGAAAAATAATCGGATATTCACAATTTCTAAACAATTTATGTAAAAAATGAAAAGCTATTAAAGCTTTAAATTATCATATCATAAATAAATTGTTGTAAATATTTGCACATATTGAGAAGAAAAGGTTTGTTTCCTTGTTTGTTTTTCCATTATTCAAGTTTTCGAAACAGACCACGAAAATTCTGAAGGAAAAATATTATGGTAATGAATGAATTAAGAATGTTCTAACATATCAAGAATGGAATGATGTTCATCATTGAGTGAGCCAGACAAACAGATATGCAGACTGCTGATCAACTCGCACACACGTACTGTGTAGGACAGTGTATTCAAGGACTGATACTGTGATTATAATTTATGAGAGGAAGGAGGATATGCACGTAGCCTGTACCCGTATTTGTGAAGTAATGTTTGCATGATGTTAATGTAATCAGTGCGTGGGGAAACGCACGTGTACCACTTCACGTTGTGTGGGCACAGACACGTTCGCATAATCCGCTTTTAAATTTATTCTCGCTGGTAACATCACTTGATGATATGTGTCACTTTTATTTCGAAACAGGCAGACTAAACGGCTGTAATACTCTGTCTGGTTGGCGAATCCCGTTTTCCAAGTTGAAAGTTGGATTTTTGCCAGTGTTATTTGAAAAGATTTTATCTTCTGTCTCTGTAAATGTTTGTAATTTTAATCGGAGCTTGATGGACGAAACGCCTGCAGCGGCTGAGCCTTGATTCAGTGTATTTAGAGGCAATCATATGAGTCGTATGTAATATTTGTCGACAACTGTGAGAAAGCGTAATGATTAAAACTCACAGGAATTATTCTTAAATGCTAAACAAATGGCAAGAATCAGAATTATATTAACCGCACTTCAAACTGTCTAACTAACAGGTCGTGTGAGAAAAATCCCGGTGAGTGTTCCGAATAACTACTAGTTTCGTGAAGTTTATGAACTGCACCAAGTCACCCATGTGAATAAACTTTATGTATACTTTATTATGTATCATCCCAAATAAATAAAATACCTTTAATAAACAAATAAATCATGTTGTTTACCAGTTGTGTCGCCAACGTTCAGTTCCCTTCCATTCAATTAAATAGAAATTTTACCACGTTCTCTGTTATTAAAAATTTTTACATCGCATGTTCTTCCAAATTTTTAAATAATATCAAATATCCATAAATGCAGATCTAATAATGCACATTTTTGTGGTTAATATAACTCGTATAGCAAACATTGTGTGTACAAAATCTCTTGCTCTGATTGTAATTACTGTTACATAGGGCAAAATAAAAGGTCATATCATATATTTCAGTAACAAAAAATTCATTAATTTTTGAGTACTACAAGATGACACCAGAATTTGTGGCTAATAAATACATAAATGTGTTCTTTAAAATTTGGCTGCCTAAAACATGGAGTTATTAAATAAATAGTAAGCATTTAAAAACGGTAAAAAAAGTCTACTAAAATTTGTGCGCCTCAACGTGGGATTATTAAATAAAATAATAATACGTAAATAATAAATATCATATATTATGATAATTGTATTTTAGTAAACAGCACTGTAATGCAATTCAAATTGAGTCATAGTTTTCAATTAAGTTAAAAACATATTTACAATTCAAGGATAGAGAGAAAATATTTCAAGCAATAGAAGCCATGAAATTAAGTTGAATTAAAGTATCGGGATGTAAAAATATCGACCGGACGTGGAATCGAGCCGAGGACATACCGCTTACCGGGCGGAAGCTCTACCAACTGAGTCATGTCGACTCAAGATCCGGTGAAAAATCTCTCTTTCGATAAGACCACACAGCTTCCTAATAATAATTCTTACCGGTAAGTGTGAGGTTATATTCCTCGTCAGGTCATTATTGAAAATTCTAAAACCCTCGATAAATTAACATATATAATCAGTTCATCATTTGAGATACTTTAATTATATATATATATATATATATATAATACTTTTCTACGTGCATTGCTCGTAATTGAGAGATTTAAGTATAGGTGGACATAAATAGTTAGTCTAAATACGATGCGAAGTTGTCACTGTCCTGGAATTGAAGTGGAGTATGCCGGAGGTATGTTTAACGCGATCGTTTCGGAAACCATTAACGATAAGAAACATATTGTATTAATTCAGGATATGTCTTAAGCCAATAAACGTATTCGTGAAAGTTAAAAGATGATAAGTACCTTTCTGCTGTCTGTTTATGCCGTTACTGGAAAAATAATAAAAGTTTTTAAGAATGATAGTGGCGTAGCCTCAAAGAGGCATGTTGGAACTTGACGGAAAAGAAATGGCATAGAAGAAGAACTGCCGCATTGAAATATGCTATACGTACCCTGGAGACAACAAATGAATACATTAGAGAACAAGCATCCACTCCAAGGCTCTTAAATAGAGACTCTTGCAATGACCCGATACATTTTCACACCACGCTAATAACACTCCTAGAGAAAGAAAATATCGACTTCCCGGTATAAACCACAATTATACTCGCCAGGACGGGGTCACAAATAACACGAAGAATACGTGACTGAGATATGGAGCTGAAGAACCTAATGGAAAAGTGCAAGTTACCTAGAGTAGCATACACGAATGGGTCAATAACCTGCGAAGGAGTTGGGTGCGCTACAGTTTCAGACGAGTTTGCAAGGACGGCAACCATAAATAGTAACGCATCTATAACTACAGCGGTAATATATTCCATACATATGGCAACAATACGATGCATGGAAGAACCAAACAAATTCAATCCTAACAGACTCTCTGGCAGCAAAAGATATCGAATGGTACCGTCAGTAAAATCACGGAAAACCTTATGGCTATTCTAAATAGCAATAATAAGGTAATGATAGGATGGATGCCGGCACACAGAAGGAAACGAAAGGGCGGACAAAAGTGCAAAGATGGAGGCGTCCCAACAATAGAATAAAAACAACAGTAAAATATGCAATGATCGAGGACAAGCCTATGCCAAAATACTGGAGGGAAAATGGTACAAGTGTATAAGAGAAGGAATAAATGGATTTTTCACAAGGAAGTCAATTCAAGGAAATATCATGTGGTTGTTGCTAGGTTAAGAATTCTCCACTCTAACCTCACGCACTCCTATCTATTCTCTAGATCACCGAACCTACACTTGTGACGTATGCCAGGCTGCCCTGACGATCCAGCATATCCTCTACGACTGCCCACAGCACGACAGGACAAGAAGAGCCAAAATTCAGAAATACACGAGAAGGGAGATATGTACCTCAACAGCGACAATAAATAACCTACTAAAGTATAGCAAGGAAGCCGGCATTCAAGATCTAATCTAAATAGACAAAGAATCTGAGACTAAGAATAAAATGTATTGTTAATATGAAGTAATTGTAATAATTTAATGTAGTAGGTATGGTAAGTCGCCAATGTCTTTTATGTTTACCCGACTATAAACAATAATTTTTTTTAAAAACAAAAATCTCCTCAATAATCTCTCGTCTCGTACTGCGCATCTAACACACCATGATCTTTCTCGATTTGTTTCATGAATCAAGGGAATCCGAAATCTCTTATCTGAATTCCTGTCAGTCTGTCACGCTGACTTTTACAAGTGAACGGTCAAACTAATTTCAATTTAATCATTATATATTTGTTATGCAAGTGAACAACAAGGATTTAAGAACGCGTATAAAAGTTTTAAGGTATCATTTTATGCATTCCACCACCCAGAGACAAATTCGCGAACGTTTAGAAACGTTATTTTAACTTCAAAGGCAGTTTTTTTGTTTGCTTTACAAAAAAAAACGACTGATCGGAATTCTCTGGAGAGTTTTTTAAAACTCGGGAGCTCGCAACTGCATTTTTTGTATTAACACACAAACAATTATTTGTTTTCTAGAATTGTTAAGAAAAGAGCTTATTGGGAGCATCAAAAAGCATCGAATCAATTAAGTTGAAATTGGAACATTGTGATATAAGTAATGCGTGAAACCCGGTATGCCTTTTCCTCTCCGTTTTTGAACTAAGGTTCCCACAAGCCGCGGTACCTCGGCCTGTTTTGAGAGGTGTATGTTCCGGGGTCGCAGACCTTGAGCATACGGTAAGAGTTGTTCGCTATTCCCATTGGAATAGTCGGCCAGCTGCCTCCTAAACTGGTCGAGGCACGGAGAAGGGAATGCTGCGTCCCCACAGCAAACTCCTGTCCCGCTATCGGAAGGGCGTGGGACAAGTACCCAATGCCCGACCTACCCGATGCAGGTTTTTCTAAGGTTTTCCCTGCATTTCTTTAGGCGAATGCCGGGCAGGATCCTTAAAATATAGCCCGGGGGCCCTAGTAACCCTTGGCTAATTTTTTCTACCCTTCCGATCCCCCCTTTCAAATCCCTTCCTATGCTATTAAAGGGGAGTTGCCAAACGTGGATTACCCTCATGTAGCCTGTTGCCCTAAAAAAAAAATTCACACAAAAACTTTTCCATAAATCGTGTATGCGTACATTGCAGACAATGTTTGCATTACCATATAAAGGACGCGCCCCAGATAGGTCCTATTAAAAAGTTCAATTTTAGGCACATTGCCGACTTGCCGTGAAGGAATGATCATAATTTTTGCCACGCTTCACGGGTTCCCGGTTTCGATTTCCGGCACGGACGTTTGTCTGTTTGCGAAGGCCTAGAAATTCGGGTATAAAGCTAAAGGAGACTTGACACAGTGACCACTTGTTACTCATAATATCCAGAATGTGTTTTGTAAGATGACAGTCTGGCGGTTGTCTGAGTAACTCTGGACCTAAGTCGCGGTAAAAAATTAAAGAACGATACATTGCACGATACGTTCAAGGAAAAAACTGGCAGCTATACATCAGTTCTACCATTTTCATTGTAATGCTTTCCATTTTCATTCTCGATACATTAAGGTCAACATTTAGTTGATCTGACAGTCAAAATTAACCATATTAAGCATATATTGGATTCGAAAAAACACTGATTATTTTATACGGATGCCAGATCGTTAAAATTAAAATAAGTTTTTTTTTACAGTGAAAATTTCTTTGTTACCATTGCCATCACTCAAATTTCGAATACCAAAACTCACCAGGGGATACGGGGAAATACTATATCTGATTATTCAAGCGAAAATTATTTCCGGAGAAAATAAACGATTTAGTCAATCACAAATTTCGTGTGATTCTGTGGAACACTTTTGCCGGCAGCTGTTTTTGTTTGAAAGCTACAGTTCGCAGAAACACATATCATGTTTTGCGAGAGTACATGTACCGACCCCACAATCAATTGAATTTAGCAGCGTATTTGTCTATGATATTGCTTTACACGGATCACTGCTGACTGTTCTCGTAAAAGGAACAACGGGGGAAAAAATAGTACATGAAATGGGTAGGATAGTGTAATCGTTAGCAAGCTAGTTCAGGGACGTTTTTATCTCCGACAATTAGTGCAAGTACGTGTCTTTTTTGTTAATGAAACGATTAATATATTTGTTGTAGTAGAGTATCAAAACATTATCAATTTCTAAGAAAACTGAAGATCACAACCTTGTGAATGTTTACTTACAAACATAATTTTTCTAATAATTGTGGACAGGTCAAAGTAGAACTAGCGGAAACCTCGAAAAAGGAGGATAGTCAAAACTAATCTCATATCTGGTAAAGCACACGATCACTTGACCATATATATGCTCCAACCTCAAGGCTTCATCACACATAATGCATATACAATCAAATTTTCAAATTAATATAGTCTCTAAAAATAGTGTGTAATCAATTTAAACTGAAGTAGAACCGTTCGACTCAGAGTCATTTTAAGGATTGTAAGAAAATTTCTTTTATGCTTCTTTTTTATGTTTCTTTTAAGTCGGGTAAGAATGGATTTAAATCGCGATATTTCAGTGATATGATCCGTCAATCATTGAGTATCAGAAGAAGAGACTACTCGAGAAAAACACGAGGAACGGTACTGTGGGGGATAGAGAAACCTTAAGCATAAACGTGTATTTATTGAAAAACGTGATAATTTTATGTTAAGTCACTGCGTTCCAAGAGACTATGACGTCACGCGAGAGATAGACGTTACTATGTGACAAACGGAGGAAATAGTTCCTTTTTCAGTGATGAAATAAAGTAGAAATATTTTAATTGAATAAAAATTATAATTTTATCCAAAAACACTCCATAGAATGATAATATAAAACAATACGAAAGATTATAGGATCTGTGGAATTAATTTTCTTTTAAATAACTTGGCTCTTAAATGACTGACATGGCATAAATATGGCACGTAATATGATTTTGCTCTATGTTGTATGTACTGGAGGAGACATAGAATTATTGTAAAACAAATACCTAATATTTGTTAATCATTATAATTTAATAAATTTGTGATGTGTTAAAACTGGGGAATTATTTTAAGTGAAATTCTTGGAAAATGTTGGTTATATGTGTACATCATTACAATTTCACAAATGAAAAAAATGAGTACGTGTGCAACGCTCCGTACGCAGCTAGTATATATATATTTATATTCTTTCCTATATGCCTACAAGCTACGACGAATATTTGGTGTCGTATGATCAGTGTTTTAGACTAGGTCCTTGTTACGAAAGTATTGTAACTAATATATATGTCTGTCAGTTTGCAGAATATTTATTATCAGATAAATATGACAATATGCTTGAAAGGACGTCTGTTTCCTTAAAATACAAATATTGACATTTTAAAAAGTTTTTTACTATAAAATGGTAAAAATAATATTGAAAAATTCTGAAAAGAACCAGAAATAAACAAAACTAGATTGTAAATTTGAACTGAATAATTTTACCATTGAATTGTGTCTTAGCTTTCATAAATATTCTGTACATCTGCCCGACAGGAAAAAGCTTAGAAGAAATTGTTTGAGATAAGAAAATAATCTAATACTGTCAGTTTACAAAATAAATACATGGCCAATAGAATTTCAAATAATTAATTCACTCAGCCGGTTTCCGGATGTAGATTTCCTCAAAGTCTGTCGATGCGACAATTAGTTCAATTTGGGCAGCAAAAACTTATGCTTCGAAATTGCGATTTTATGTGTCTCTCCGCCAAACTGCTTACACGCGTTTTATATAAACTATCATATCTCGCCATTGTACCTCCTGGATACCACTATTCATGCTTTTTGGTTAGCAAATTTGACTGTGTTATTATTTTATGTGGACCGTTCTGTCTCGTATCTCCGCGCAGACTACTGTTCTCCAAGCGCGCGATTTTCCAGTTTTCATCGTTAAACAAAGAAAAAAACCGCCTTGATTATCGCCTTTACGCATTCATACCGCTAACAATTTAATTATTAAAAACAATTAATAGCCTGTTTAATTGTTATTACAATATATATATATATATATATATATATAATTCTAATTTTCGATAAACTCGACCTTCTTCAGAGTCGTCTTTGAAATAATTTTGGCGAGAAAAATATAATTTCCTTTAAAAGAGAACTGAGTATCGTGACGTTGAAATGTTGATTGCTCTAAATAATGTCATGTGGTTTGTAAAGCAATTATTATAAAAATTAGATTTTTAGATCAGTTACAAATGTGATTCCATTAATGAAAATTATTAAAATATTACAATCAGATAAATGACCTCGGTTTTCTACTATATAACGGAAATTACAGAACATATAGCAGCACACTTTATAAGGAGGCTAATTTATAACAGGAAATATTCGGGGATCAGCCCTTAACAATATTAGCAACTTCGCAGTGAAAGTAAAGAACGGTTCTTTATAAACGGTATGAATTTTTAAATCAATACAAAAATATTAAATATTCTCTATTTGATGTTTTCTTGGTGTTGTAAGAAAACGAATCAATTCACAGTATACTCCTAAATAGAAATAAATAAAATATTTCACTAGTTTAATTCAAGTTAAGAGGCTGTCTGTAAGCTCAAAACTTATATGGCACAATGACACTTGAATAGGCCTGAACAAATAAAAACATCAATAATTGTAATCGGTCAATCCGTACAAAACAACAGACAATCTCAATAATAAACCTACAACATATGCGTTAAAATTTAAATGAAAGATGAAAAACATTGTTCAATTTCAATTTTAAAATGTATTTGACACGAAATATATTTGTTCTGTATCTTATTTTAGGATTAAATACTACAATTAACGAATTAGATTTATTTTGAGAGAAATCACGTCGTGTTGTGTTATTCAGGTGCGTTAACCGAACAACTAATTAGCAGTGAGCCGTGTGGGTCTGGAGTTCGAGGCAACTGTTGACTCAATAAGCGACGGAGTCTGCAAACATGGCGCCGCGTAACTCTGCGTCGCGAACGCGGCGAGGAGACTATTCTGGGAGCGTCTTCCCCGGGGGCAGAACACCCTCCACGGAGTCTTCACCGCTCTCCTACTTCATAAACTAACTTACGCCCAATGAATATTTAAGTACCGCCGACGTCCCTCAGCCAATCACATACTTAACATCTTCGAAACATCTGCACAGATATGTCACAACAAATTCTGCAAAAAGCAGCATATGCAACTATTGTTCGATATTTATTTTAAACTAGCTAGGTGCCCGGCGTTGCTCGTGTACTTATTTATATAAACTCGAAAAAGTATTTAATTGAATACTTAAATATATTCCTTGAGTATTTCAGGATATAATCGTCACTCAGTCTTCATACATTACGAAATATTACATTGATGAAATTGTTAGCTAGACTCAGAACTAATACAGCGCGAAAATTAACTTACATTTTCCCCAAGGATGGTAAAGTAATTCGTATTCTTCTTTATTATCATTCGATGGAGTATTGCTGTATAAAATTATACTTTTTATTTAAAAAAAATATTTCTGCTTTATTTCATTCCTAATAAAGGAGATATTTCCTTTGTTCGTTGCGTAGTAACGTCTTTCTCTCGCGTGACGTCATTGTCTCTTGGCGCGCAGTAATTTAATATTTAATGATCACGGTTTTTAATTATAATTCTTTCCACCTTTATGCTATGGGTTTGTCACCCCCACAGTACCGGTTCTCGATTTTGGCAGAATACGTATACCAATTTTTGTTGCATTCTGTCCACGCGATAAAATTTGTATAAAGAACAATGTAAATACATACATATATACAAATATACATCCTTTTTTATTATATAGATGAAATATTGACGAAGGTAAAAGTTTGAATATTTTAATACTTTGCCATGTAACTCTTTTGTACCTGCCTAGAACCCAAGAAATTTTGAATATATATGACATACAGAATGCTAATTCAGACGATGCGGAATATTTATTTATTTAAACAATTACAGTGATCACAGACAAAAAGTATCCATCATGGCATGGAAGCCACCTGAAGAGCACCAAAAAATCGCTGGAAGTCAGTTTCCGAATAAAAAGGAAATGCCAGCCGAATACTTTTGAGGAAAACTAAGTCAAAAGTAGTTGAAAAATAAAGTCAAAGTCAAATTTTAATAGATAACTATGACAGATGCATGGTTGGAAAAGGTGTAGGTCGTTGGAATACGGGAGATAAATGTACAAACATAATAATTCCGTAAGAACAAAGGCCATACAGAAATCAAAGATGACCTACCACACATTTAAGACAGAATATACAGGCTGTTTTAATAATAGCTTTACAAAATTGGGAGACACGTTGCGTATACAAACAAAGAAGAAACTTTCACCGATTTCAATTCCTTCCCAGCAAGCATTACAGGAGCTTTCTCTTTTACACCAGCTATAGAATGTGTTCTTCTAAAACTGAAAAAACTTGTGATTTATTCATGAAATGGCTGCAGCACTTTTCAGACACAATATAAGAGATGATATCTACCATAACGGACCAGTTCTGTAACCCTCTGTGAGCCCACAAAAAATCATTCGTTTATGAAGAAACGTTAATAATTCAGAGGCACTTAACGTACCTTAGATTCCAGAAATACTGTTCGATACCGTTTTAAAGGATTCAACAGTCGATCCAACACGAGGATGAAAGCTGATGCCATTTTTTTTACGAGCGTTTAAGTTAATGACATTTTAAACACTTTACTGATACGATGTGTTATTTCATTAATAACGTAGGGCCTAAGGATTGTCGGAAATATGTTGGTGACCTTTTCCTTATTTTGGTGTGAGGATCCAGCCCCTAATGTTTGGAAAATTGTTATTGAAACAGCCTGTATTATAAGTAATGGTTGTTACTTTACATTGTATCTCCACCCTTTCAAATTTCACCCACATTGAATTCAGTGGATGAATTATTTTAGTAAAGAATTGTTTGGTAAAATATAACGGTAACATGGGGAACGAATTAACAATTTGTAAATCAGGTCTGTAGATATTATGAACGGTTAAATGTTATACACGTGTAGGTGTTGTTTGGTGGGCCGTCTCGTGGCGCTTGTTTATCGCCCTGTTTATAGAACAATCTGTTCCACCCTCGCAGTTCTGTGACAGTGGCACTATTACAGGAATACCACCCTTTCGCAGCGAGGAGCGGAATTTCTCTGCATGCCACACAGCATGGAATACCCTTCCTAACGAGAGGAATTCGACGACTGAGCTGCCTGATGGCGCCTAGTTGAAGCACTTTACACAATTAAGGACAGGCTTTTAAGCATTTGCGGAAGCAACGTTGTGTGCCAAACAAGTTCCACGATATTCAATACAGAAGTCATAGGGAGCGTAAAACATAAACTTTTCTTAATCTCTTAACGTCATCAGACGTAGCGAGAATTCCATTGTAATAAATACTGGGACACTCGATAAAAAGTTCCAGTTAGTGTTACCCGAAAAAATGAAACTATTACTAATTCTATAAATTATATTTATAAGAGCTATGTTTTATGCTTGATATGACACTCAACTTTTCACCCATTAGTTTTCACTCTTAACAACAATTCGAAAATGTTGTATTATTATATTATGTTTTGATCATGCACAGTCGCCAAGGACAATATTGTTGACACGCCTTTAAACCGTTCATAAAAAACAATTCGGAACCATTCATTTAAAATATTATTTCTTACAATTCAATTACAATATGCTACATACATAAAATCGTTAATAGGAATAAATTAATATATTGTAGGGCGATAGTTTTATATATATATATATATATATATATATATATATTTCATTTTAATGTAATTTGATATTAGCAAGGGTTGAGAGCTTGGCAAGTTGGAATTTGACCAGGCGCCGCCGTGACGGAGAGATAATCCCTAAGGTCTGGTCTTAGGCACGTAGGTTATTGACCCTCGGAAGTTACCTGGACTGTCGCACCGAGGGAAACGTCTCTCCAAAAATCCCAGAAATTGAATTAACACGTGACTGCCTGAACCAATCACATTTCTTGGTTCAGGAAAGGGTCAATCGAAAATTGATCGACAACATCGATATTTTACATCCAGCGAAGGGGCTGTAAAGAAAGTGTAGAGAGACTCATCGACGAACCGTCGCCAGGGGCGGACGTACAGCCCCAAACTTGCAGTTTTCCAGAGGACTCGGAGAGATCGAGGGTGCCACATGATCACGGTTAGAGATCAACGCGAGGTAACTGCCAAGCGTCTCAAACCTTGACGCGCCTGGGGGAATTACCGTAAACCATGGTTTAACTTGGGATTAAGGGATCCGATTGTTTAGCCCGGCGAGCTGAACACGCATAATTTGTATTTATTTTATTTTTCTCATGTTCAGTTAAATGATTATTAAATTCTGTAAAATACCACTCTACTTCATCATTTAATAAACCTACCACTCCAATATAAATACTTGGTTTTTGATTATTTTTTAAAAATTCCGTTTAATTTGCGTACTTTTAAAATAAATTTTCCTATTTTATTGTATTATATATTGTGAACGACGAACAACATTAATAATTATTGTATGCAATTTAACATAGTAAACACGACGTATAAGACAGAAAGTCAATGAATCTTCATGCACTAAATTCTAAGGTACTGAAAAAAAATTAAATGCGACTGATAATATTAATCAATTAATAAATAAACTCTGCTCAGCCACGCAAACAAAAAGAATTGTCTATATTTTAATTTTTTATTTGGTCATATTAAAATATATTCTGGGACACCAGGCAAAGACGTGTTCAAAAACGTGTTGGCCCGAAAAATATGCTACAGCATTTTATTACTATTTCAAAAACAAATAATATAAATAATTCGCATGTACTATTAAGAATCCATCTGAATGATTATGTAGTATTTAGTAGTTTACATTAAACAAAAAAAATGTTCAGTCTATCACATTGAATAATAATAATAAAGAGATTTCTACTGTAATATTTTTAACATTTGATATTTGAGTAACAAACTCATTTTCTTATATTTTTTTATGTACAGTCGCATCAGCGGCTCAGGTTATTAGCGGCTAATTAAGGAAACTCATTTTGCTTTGTAGGGGACCTGATTTTGACGAGTTTCTCCAACGCACACAAACGACTATGCCCTCGCCGGGATTCGAACGCATGAGATCCGTGATGGGAGGCAGTCACTCTGTCCACTACACCACAGGAGGTCAGCACCACCACATCCGGACGTCAGAAAACAACATTCACCACAAAGTAGTCTCAGAACGCACAACCGCAAATTATAATAAGTGTGAAAATTAATTGAAGACTATATAACTTAAGAAAAAATAAATGTCTTTATCAGTTGGACGTTATAGGGTAAAAACAAATGTTATACTTAAAATACAGTTTTAAAAATTTTAAACACGCGTACATTAGTTCAGACGTACGTTTTGTGGATAAAATGAGTAGATTTAAAATAATCTAAATCATTTAAGACTTGTATCAAGACGTTAATGAACATTATCGGTTTTTTTAGGGCAACAGGCTACATGAGGGTAATCCACGTTGGGCAACTCCCCTTTAATAGCATAGGAAGGGATTTGAAAGGGGGGATGCGGAAGGGTACAGGAAGGTAGCCAAGGGTTAACTAGGGCCCCCGGGCTATATTTTAAACCCTATAAAAACCTGCATTAGGTAGGTCGGGCATTGGATACTTGTCCCACGCTCTTCCGATAGCGGGAGAGGAGTTTACTGTGGGGACGCAGCATTCCCTTCTCCGTGCCGCGACCAGTTTAGGAGGCAGCTGGCCGACTATTCCAATGGGAATAGCAGACAACTCTTACCGTATGCTCAAGGTCTGTGACCTCGGAACATACAACTCTCAGAACAGGCCGAGGTGCCTCGGTTTGTGGGAACCTTAGTTCAAAAATGGAGAGGAACATTATCGGTTCACTGATTTCCATTAATACTATTCGATTTAGTATTATTACTGCAACTTTAAATCAGTCACAACTTAATTGGGATTTAGGAATTACTGCTGAGTTGGCATTGCAAGACAGTTATTTAACTCTCTACATATTTTCTTGAATGAAGATTACTCACAATCTGTACTATTGAAACAGGTTTCGTTTTATAATTAAAGCCATGGCTTAACATTTTTTTTAGATACAAAAAAATTCGGTTATCAACACTCATGGAGTTCAGATAATTTAACCCATATCCATGTTGACATTTCCCCAATAATAACAGTTTCAATTCAAGTAGCTTAGTTATTTTTTTCTTTTGAACAAGAAACACTCTCCTTCAACAACGGCACAGACTGCGATAAAACCCTCGTTATAGAATCTTCACTACGTCCGGCAGTTGTAATCCAAGAATAATTTTATTGCATAATTAAAGTCTGTAAGTTAGTTTAAAAAATGTTTTTCGAATAGCTTACATACTAGAACTACTGATATTTTTAAAACTTAAAATTGTTATTACTTTCGACCTGCCTGTATGTCTTTGTCAAAGACGAGATATTAACATCTGTTAAAACTAATAAAACTAAAATCGACCTTCGTATTGACAAACTTAAAACAGAGAAACAAAAACTAAGAAACGTGTCCAAACGTTAAATTCAATTTAAATTCAAATTTCCTTACTTTTTGTTACTCTATTTTAAGTTTGTCTGAACGAATGTCTATTATTGATAGAAAGGAACAATTAATTTCTATATAATTTCTTATAAATACCTACAGGCACGTCTAAACTGTTTCAAAAATATTATCAATAATTCTAGTCTGTAAACTAGGTAAAAAATCTTTTTATAATATTGTTGATATATAATAATGTTGTTGAAAATAATTATCCAATGATAACTTCAACCGCAACAGAAACTCCGCGTAATGAATAGTGAGCGCTCTTTGTTTCTATTTATTTTTAATGCTTATGTAACAAGAATATAACGATTAAATTATTGGAGATACATTTGTAATTCCCCTTACTTGTCTTAGATTTTTAACTCGCTATTACAGACAAATTTTCTAAATTTTTCATACTGAATGTTAATATAGAGTGCTATAATTTATAAATAATAATTTACACAGAAAATTATCACGTGATTTCAATAATTATAATCCATAACATTTTATACTTGCTCGAAAATTATTTAAATATGAAATTAATTATAAAACGATAAATTGTTTAGTTTTTCTTCGTAATTTGAAGTATCTTTAGCATCCATATAAAACATTCCTCGCGAGATCGTTCTATTCGTAATATAGGCGAATATAGGCCCATCTTTGTGTTTAGACATTTTACTGATTAATGAAAACATCCAAGAAGTTTACATGTGATATTTAACACAAAATATGCATGGTGAGCTAGGGTTGATCTATCACAGTATCACTGAACTGTGCACAATGGGAGCAAATGGGGGCGTGTTTGTTTTCGTGCTACGGACTACAACCAGCTCCATTATTAATGTAACGTCTGTAGCGCTCCGCCATAACTATGCTCATTATGTGTACATAGGTAATTCTCGCGGTGGTCATGAATACCGGGTGGCCATTGATCTTTTTGCTCTCAACCTGGCCACGGGCAGTGGCTCACCGTTTTGTGCAAATAAGGGTTGCAACGCATGGACAAATCAATTTGTCGGCTTACTGAAGCTCAAAAGTTCTTTAGACTAAGTTCCATTCACTAGACAAGGTTATTAATTCAACTTATTCGCAATTTGCTAAAGGATTTTTAAAAATCATAAAATATAGGAATATGCTACAATCCATCATGACTTTTCAGCCCATCGCTTACTAAGAGCGCCGTTATCCTTGATAATTTCGATTTTTTTAAATGTCGATAAAGGTGATTATAATATCCAGTACATCTATTGTTAAATAAAAATATTATATGCGCATTGGAACGCTTTATATTAAGAAGCCGGTCGGAATTTGAAAAAGCTTTAAAGCCTGCAGATAAGTGAAGTGAAAGGATTTTCTGTCACCAGGCAGTGTGTGACGAGCAGAAACGCACTTACCTGCTCGTTTTGCCAGAATCTTTGAGAAGAAAATGGTAGTTTTAAAAGACCCTCACCATTTTGAGGAGAAATCGTAAGAAATTACAGTAGGAATGAGATAGAGTTGATGAGTAGTTAAAGAGAGATTTGAGATGAAGTTTCTGAACAGAAAATCAGGTAATTCGGACGGCAACTTCCGCCAGAGGATTAATTATTTCCTGTCATGTTTACGATGCCACAGTTAACAAATTAAACTTTTGCATGACAACCACGAGTTAAACGTATGAAACAACCGACGCCTGACCAAACTGCTCAACACAGCGACGGTTAAGCAAGTTTACAAAGCGGGTCACTTCAACCACATTTATGTACGATGTCCGATCTCAGTAATTTACGGAGCCAGATAACTGAGTGTAGCTTTTCTTCTGCTTGACTAAAAATCCCTAACCAAAAGACACTCAGTTGTTTTCAAGCGCGAATTACTGTAATAGTAATAATTTATTTTTATTTTGTTAACCCTAAAAATTGTTTAAATCTAAAAGCAAACTGTCTTAATCAGTCGCCAATTTATAAACAACAAACACTTTTGGATAAGTAATTATTGAGATTCTTCCAGGGTCGAAGTAAGCCTAAGCCTGGCTGACACTAGCAAGTAATTGCAGCAATCCCCATGAGAACTTGCAAGTATAAAGTGCCAGTCAAGTCGTTGTGCAAGTTCATGCATGTGAACACGCAAGAAGTCGCATCAGTAGTGTAGGAGTCCGTCACAAGAGGTAGTTCAAGTTTTTGCATGAATAGAATCCATTCCTGTACCTTTGCAGGTTTTTAAGAAGCATCGCAAGAGACCATGTGAATAATATTTTTTCATCAAAGGTATGTGATTTTAAAATTGTTTTCCATACCATTCTATTTAATAGTTAAAAAATACGCGAAATATATGTTTATTTCATAATAAAGTAAATTGCCAATGAAAACATGATGTTCAATTGTTAATGACACATTTTCTTCATAATTCATGAATCGTATACCTATAAAAATTTAAGCCATTTAATCCAAGTTAAATAAACATGTCCAAAGAAGTGATTAAAGATTAAACCATAAGATAAGGTCGTTCATTGGCATGTCTCGGATATGGTCCATAGACAAAACATGCACGCATAAAATAAAGCATCATTTATTTATACATAACCGAAGCAATTAGAATTATGACCACGCCGTGCGTTTTTCACCACGTTTGGGAACGACTCTCGCCGTTGCTTGTCTAACCTCAACAATACAATAATTTCCAATGCGTTTACTACAATGTCCCGGACTATATGACACAATTGTTACACTCTTACTTGAGTAATAGACAATTCTATGTCTACTGGGACGGACAGGCCAGTCCTACTTGGAACATACAGAGTGGGGTCCCGCAAAGCAGCTGCCTTGGCCCTATTCTGTTCAATATCTACATTAATGACGTACCAAAGAGTCCGGAAACGGAATTAGCGTTGTATGCGGATGATGCAGACTTTTTCGCCTCTGGGCAGCACCAAAATTATGTACCAAAAAAGCTCCAGCGGTCAGTAAAGAGCTTTCAATCCTGGGCGAACCGCTGGAGAATGCGAATGAATGGGGAGAAGTCCCAGGCCATAATGTTAACGCGGAAAAGAAACTTCCCCATTGTTGATATAATGGCAGGGGGAACCAAAGTCCAATGGACAAAGTCTGTAAAGTACTTAGGACTAAGGCTGGACAAGCGACTGACCTTTGGGGAGCATATCAAACAGACCAAAGCGAAATGCTATTTAGCAATAAGAAGCTTGTACCCGTTGTTTAAAAGCCGCGGTCTTAGCCTAAAAACTAAGCTCATGCTTTATAAGACTACGGTACGTCCTGTACTTATGTATGATAGCGAGGTCTGGGGTGTAGCAGCCAAATCCCACATTGATCAGGCTCAGGCAGTGCAAAATAGGTGTATAAAAATAATCACTCAGGCACCTAGATATACTAGAATGATAGATATACATAGTTTGTTAGGTTTAGATATGATTAGAGATTATTTATCAATTAAGAATATATCATTTTTTGATAAGGCCAAAAATTCCAAATTTGAGAATATTAAAACAATTTCAACTAGCAATAGCAACCTTAGAGATAGGAGTACTAGGTTTTAGGTTTAGGCTTAGTAGAATTAGGTTTAGGTTTAAATTCTAATCAAAGTCACATTAGTTTAGGGCACGCCTGGGCCTGATCAATACAATTAGGCAAGCCATCTCAAGATTTAAATGGAAACAAAGGCAAGAGCTACGCTCGGTACTTGAGTATAGAACAGCCCTCGTGGCCACCACAAAGAACTACAATGTGTTGCCACTATGTGGATTACCCTATACATAGCCTATCTACACCCGAAAAAAAAATTACTACAATGACAAAGTATTACCATAATACATTTAATAAATAGAAATAACATCAGCGAAATTGTCAGAAAATTATTATGAAAATTTAAAACATAGTAATATAAAATAAACACTAAGTTTTAAGTATAAATTTTAAAACATAATTATAAAAAATAAACCCTAAGTTTCAACCATAAATTTTGGGACCTTTTGAGGTGTAATTATTAATTAAATGATAAATTCGTAATTTTGAATTACATGAAATATAGAAGAAAATGAATTTCCATGGTACAATTAACACACATGCTGCGGCAGATATATAATTTTTAATTAAATTAAATTAGGCCCTCAATATTTTAAATTCATGCATGATTTAATATTTACAGATTAAAATACATTTCCACATGATCAAGAATCTTTCCCGGTGTAGTTGTTCAATAAATAGTTCTCGGTATTCACACGTGTTTTGCATATTTATATTTACACGCAACGTTTCAATGACTAAAAGCTCTGTCATCATCTTCTAGGCCTTTAGTCGTCGAAACGTTGCGTGTAAATATAAATATGCAAAACCCGTGTGAATACCGAGAATTATTTATTGAACATTTGACACATGTTTCTTGCACGGGTAATAAGACATTTTATATTAATTAAAGTTTTTATGTTGTTTGTGCACCCAAACACTTTTCCTCTCGATAATTCAAAACAAATGCGAACTCTACCCTGCTTCTCATTATAATTAGTGATGTCACAGATAAATAAATATTACGATTGTAAATAAAAATGACAGAACTAGGGGGGCACAAAAGCGATCAGCTCAGCTGTTCTCTGCGCGCCATATTGAAAATAGAAATGTGACGTCACAAGTGACGAGACGCTACTGTAGTATGTAAATGCTATCTGCAACTATTTTCAAGGAAAAAATACAAGTTGGCTTGCACTTACCAGTGTAAATGGCCTGCAAGTAATTGCAGCAGACACTGACAGAAATTTAGTGCTAGTGTAAAGCCAGCCGAAGCCATTTCGTTTAAATGACGGATTGTGAAACGTCGTGACTGAATGAAGCTTACTGCGTTCCGGGTGGAACCCGAAGAACTATTTAATTAGCATACTCATCGGGAAAATATTCGACAAGAGAATAACGTTTTATAAAACTACTCAAAATTGAATTGAAAATTATCTGACATTATTGAAAGATATAATTATTAACGGCCAAATAAGGGAGAATAAAAAGTATAATAAACAAATTACAAACTCTTAATATAAATTTGTTAGCTACATACGTCATTTTCATTGTTTACATCGCTTTTGGTGGAGTATTCGTTGCCCTGAAATTATTGAGGAAACTTAGAGTATGTCTTACAAAGTTGTATAAATAATTTATTATTAGTTTATTATACTTTTTTCTTCTGACTTCTTTATCCATTAACGTTTATAAATTCTCAAAAATTATATAATTTCAAAGTTTGTTTGTAAGGCTTTGCCAATTTTCCATATTCATTTTCAATTTGCATGACATATTCGTTCCTTTATATTAACTTTAAATATTGGGATAATCGGTTATTTCCAGTACGGGCAAGATGTAGTTCAAGCTTTATCCAATCTTGTAAACAACATTGTATATTTGTAAAAAAAAAAAATTACTACAAAAATTTAAGTCTTTGTTTATACTGGTTGACATGTATGTATTGAAGAAACATTCAAGTATAAATACAGATCGACAAATTATTATGACTCTTTATGACCAACTAGCGCATTTACTTCTATCTCAGGTAAATCACGTGCGTCGGGAAGCTATATTTCACAGTTGTCGATTTTTTTTTGGACGAGTTGTTGATTGTTAACGATTCTGTCGTAAATGTAATGAGGGGTCAGAATCTCCCGCGCGCTTGCTATTCAGGGGCACTCGCTATAGAATGTAATCCGCGCATAACGCTAATCTGTAGGGGAGCGATTGCGATTGTAACTAAATACTCGTTTACGACGGGCCTCAGCGCGCCACAAACACTCATGAATTATGCATTCCTCCAAATAATTGCGAGCCGCTGATTACCGGCGCATCGTTTCCAATTAATGTTGGCCAACACTCATCGACTCGCGTATTCATTTCGACAACTACGTACACACATTATATTTGCAATTATTTTCACAAGAGTAAAGTATAGCCGTACGAATAATTTGGGTTTTGTTTCTCATTCTAGATTTCACTGTTTGGAGTATTTTATAATGATGTTTATTCCGCAACATTGATATAATTAGTTTATCAAAAAAAGGTGAAATTATACTCGTATTTCTTTGTTAGATATTTGGGTAGGTCAAAACTCGATTCAGTTATTCGTGTACGAATCCCGGAATTAGATCGTAATTTGGCCAGTTCCGCAACTGGACTACTTCAATTAGGCCTACTTCTGATTCATGCACACTACGTATTAGATTTAACATGAGCGATTGATAAAAATTCAGAAATTGATATTGGGCAGGATCAAATTAGAGGTGGAATGAATTACAATAAACAGAAGGTTGAAACAATAAACTGTCTGCAAAGCGATAGTTAAATTGTCGCTTCTTACAGCATGTTACTAATCGTTGTCATCTAATTTGATTTAAAACACATGCTGCCAGCTTTTCTTTCTTGCAAAATTGTTTTAATATAGTATATTATTAAAAAGTGAGGATTAATGGCGCTAGGGTCGCACACTGTCAATTGGATTTAGCGTGTTGGTGCACGTGCGAACATAATTTTAGTAGGACGAGAAGTTTTTGTCTCTTCATTAGGATGTATGATTCATTTTTGATTTCCGAAAAGATTTTTCGTGTGGGACGAAGCAGCAATATATAAATTTGGACCCTACGAAACAATATTTTTTGTTTAGTTCAACTGAAGAATGCTTGCGGACAGTTATGCTCATTCTTTGTTTTTAATTCTATATGAATTTTATGCTATGCTAAACTAGTCGAGGCACGGAAAAGGGAATGCTGCTGACCCACAGAAAATCCCTCTTTCGTCATAGGCTTGGGACAAGTACCTAATGCCCGACCTACCTGATGCAGGTTTTCTGGGGTTTGTCCTGCATCACTTTTAGGCAAATGGCGGGTAGGATCCTTAAACAATAGCCCGGGGTCCCTAGTTAACCCTTGGCTACTTTCCTCTATCCTTCCGCATCCCCCTTTTCAAATCCCTTCCAATGATATTAAAGGGGAGTTTCCACCACATTGATTACCGCCATATAGCCTGTCTCTCTCTCTATCTCTCTCTCTCTCTCTCTCTCTCTTTATATATATATATATATATATATATATATATATATATATATATATATATATTGTAATACCAATTAAACAGGCTATTAATTGTTTTAATATAATTTAATTGTTGGCGGAACGGGTGCTTAAAGACAACAATCGCAACGGGTCTTTCTTTGTTAACAATGGGAGACTGGAGACCGCGCGCTTCGAGAACAGAGTCTTCGTCGAGTATGCGTGGTGTATACGTCGAGAACTGGGACACAGCAGTTCGATCTACATAAAGAAGTAGAAACAGTAAAAGTCTGCGGATCCAGAATTATGAATAGGGCTATCCAGGAAGTCCAACAGCGAGATATAATTGTTTACATAAAACGCAAATAAACAGTTTGACGGAAAGACTTATAAAATCGCAGTTTGGAAGCAGTAGTTTTGCTTCACAACTGAACAAATTGCGCATAGAGAAACTTTGAGGAGATCTACGTCCGGCAACTGGCTGAGGGTGAGATAATCCAGATTCCAGGATAGCAAAGGTCCAGAGCAACTACGGTGTGTTCAAAATCTAATGAGTAGAATCAGTGTATAATGAGAAATTCAACGTAATTAATTGTAAAATTATAAAACTATATTTTCATAGAACGCCACGAATTATTAAAATAAAATTGAGATATTTGTTTGTTAAATTGACGGAATTCGGCGAGTAAAGCAGTGTATATAATGTGTAATTATCAACAATAAATTTTATGTACAATTTAATTTTGTTAATTATGCCTATTAATTAAGATCACTTGTTTCATCATTACATAATTGGCGTCTTCAACGTGTGGCTAACTATCATTAAATTGTTTGAAATTTTAATTAAGTTTTTTGTTTAAAAATTTATTTTAATTTGTTGATCATTACCATATATATATATATATATATATATATATATATTGTAATAAACACAATATCTAATGTTGTTTAAAAATAGAATGCCTCACGTTGAGGCGCCATATATGTAATAATTTCATAACTGTACATTATAAAATAAAATTTACAAGCCCTCGTCGGAGTGCCAAATTAAATTGTAATCATTTTTATTTAGAGGAAAAAACTCCACGTTAGATTAAAATTAAGAAGTATTCACTATTTTACTAAAGGAAAAAAATGAAGGAAGTTGAAATTTATCCAAATATTTAAAGATATAACAAAATTATTTATTTAACTAAATTTAGTCTTCGTTGAATTTACATTTTAATATTATGCCTCGGCTTTAGTGAGAACTCAATTTCAGGGCCGCCTATGGGGTCCCTAATAAAGAGAGTACAAAAATTAGATTATAATTTACAGTATAAAAACTATTATTTAATTTAAAGTAATACAATTCTGTTTACGTTATCGAAATCTGACGGAAAGTGATATTTTCATATAAGATTTACAGATTAAAATTTGTTTGAATTACATATCATTCTGTCTGGACTTCTGGGGCTTATGCTCACGTAATTTGCTTTTTAATTAATTTTCTTTTTATTAAAAACACTTTTCACTAACAGGCCATTTGCACTGATTCTACTTTCTTATTATTTCCAAACACTTTGGAAAACTGTCGTCTCTTTCTGTTTCTGAATATCAAATTGTTTGTAGATCACACACCGCTCGCTGACCAATTGCGTTTTACTGTCCACATTTTGCTTTTTCTGAATATCTGATTAACTGTATATCTGGGTAAAACATCTCTCTGAGTAAATGGGTTCTCTGGCTACATACTTGACAACTCGAAAATGGGAACTCGCAACTACTGTCTAACAAACAAAACCTGCTCCGACAAATACATTCTGCTCTGTATACTGGTGACTACTGTGAACTGGCAACTCCTAACACACACACTGAAGTACACTAATTTTTTTAAGGTGTAGTCAGGCTACGTATTGGTTTTTTTTAGGGTAACAGACTAAATGAGGGTAATACACATGGTGGCAACTCCCCTTTAATAGCATACGAACAGATTTGAAAGGGGGGATGCGGAAGGGTAGAGGAAGGTAGCCAAGGGTTAACTAGGGCTCCCGGGCTGTAGTTTAAGGATCCTATCCAGCATTCGCCTAAAAATAATACAGGGAAAACCCTAGAAAAACAAGCATCAGGTAGGTCGGGCATTTGGTACTTGTCCCACGCCTTTCCGATAGTGGGATAGCAGGAGAAGAGTTTGCTGTTGGGTCGCAGCATTACCTTCTCTGTACCTCGAGCGTTTTAGGAGGCAGCTGGCTGACTGTTCCAATGGGAACAGCGAACAACTCTTAACGTATGCCCAAGGTCTGTGACCCCGGAACATACACCTCTCAAAACAGGCCGAGGTGCCTCGGCATGTGGGAACCTTAGTTTTAAAACGGTGAGAGGAAAAGGCATCCCCAAAGGCAGACCCTTCCTGTCTCTCCTACAAGGTTCTGCCTGCGAGAGAACATCCCTCGCAGGTACTGCCTGCGAGAGAACATCCTTCGCAGGTACTGCCTGCGAGAGAACATCGCTCGCAGGTACTGCCTGCGAGAGAATAGCCCTCGCAGACAGCTTTCCTCGTATAGGTTTTTTTTAGGGCAATAGGCTACATGAGGGTAATCAATCCATTTTGGGCAACTCTCCTTTAATAGCATAGGAAGAGATTTGAAATGGGGGATGCGGAAGGGTAGAGGAAGGTAGCCAAGGGTTAGCTAGGGCCCCCGGGCTATATTTTAAGGATCCTACCCGGCATTCGCCTAAAGAAATGCCGGGAAAACCTTAGAAAATCCTGCATCGGGTAGGTCGGGCATTGGGTGCTTGTCTCACGCCCTTCTGATAGCTGGAGAGGAGTTTGCTGTGGGGACGCAGCATTCCTTTCTCCGTGCCTCGACCAGTTTAGGAGGCAGCTGGCCTACTATTCCAATGAGAATAGCAAACAACTCTTACCGTATGCCCAAGGTCTGTGACCCCGGAACATACACCTCTCAAAACAGGCCGAGGTGCCTCGGCTTGTGGGAACCTTAGTTCAAAAACGGAGAGGAAAAGGCATACCCAAAGGTAGCCCCCTCCTAAAAGGTTCTGCCTGTGAGAGAACATCCCTCGCAGGTATTGCCTGCGAGAGAATAACCCTCGCAGTCCTTCTTCCCTCGTATAGGGTAATCCTTTGTAATGTTTTAAAGATCGTACCCGGCAATTCGCCTAAAAGTGATGCAGGTAAAAACTTAAAAAACCTGCAACAAGTAGGTCGGGCATTTGGTACTTGTCCCACGCTCTTCCGATGGCGGGGGAAGGGTTTGCAGTGGGGTCGCAGCTTTCCCATCACAGTGCCTTGACAGGTTTAGGAGACAGCTGGCCGACTATTCCAATAGGAATATAGTCCGCTTAAGTCCTGAACGTCTATATATATATGCCTTTTTGACAATCAGTTTGTAGTTATTATTATCGGCTGCACATTATTGCCAAACAAGTTACGCTGCCAAGAATAAAACAACAAATTTATTTATTAATTACATATCTGTAATTGCTTCTCAAACAAAAATTCAGAAAATAATTAATTAAGTTTTTTATTTTATTTATTTAAACAAACGTAATGAATTTTATACATTTTTACTAATAATTTAGCGGCAGGTTTATCTCTGGAGAACGAAACAAATGACGCATTTAAATTTGCCATCCATGTCTTCTATAAAAAAAGAGATCGCTTTTTAATTTCTGGTTCAACTTCTGAAACGCTAGGACGGTTTTTATGGTGACCTTCAATAGATAAGCACCAATAATCATTCGATTTTTTGAAAAGTATGTTACACATCATCCAAAACTTATAAAACGGCACGAAATTTGAGATTAAGCCACGAAGTGTCCCGGAACGGCCCATCAAACCAATGTTTGAAATTCCATAACCCTTACATAATTTTTATAATAATATTTCTCTTTCCATAGACGATTATGAAAATAATTTCGAGCTCCTAAGCTCTTTGAAAAAGTCGGACAGAAAATTATTTCGAATGTGTTAGTGTTTCTATACGTGGCATTCAGTTCAGTGGTCATCCAATTATATTAAATTACTTCGTAACAAGAAAATTCCTATTAAAGACTAAGCAACAACGATACATAAATTATTAGAAATTGCACAGTTTTCGAAATGCTGTTAAAATATTTTTCAACAAGGTACATAAGGCTTCTCTCGTTTATCATTATTGTTCAGGAGTGAATTGTGAAGGTAATTTGAAACTGAATTTGTATTTTGTATATGCGGCTAATGGAAAAACGTCGCCAACAGATGCATTTAGTTGCGGGCGTCGCCGCGTGGAGCGCTGTTCGCGGCGTTGTCTCGGAAGCGTCCCGGAGGAGGGCAGCAAACGCGAACAATCGCTTCCTAGCCTTCACAGACGCATAATTAATGTGTACATTTTTCATTTTCTGCCCTACTCTCTCATCACCCAAGCAAGAAGAGACAACAGCAGGAAGAAAATTACCCCCGAGGAATTCTTCAAGTTTACAAATTACGGAGACATGCATAAACTTGTTATCTGCTGTTAAAGAAACTCTCTAGGTGGAGCGGCAGATAAGAAAATGCTAAAGCAAAGATATTACTGGCTCACATAAATTTATCAGTGCTGCTAACTGCAAATTACTTTCAACATAGGACGAATCCCCTATCCTTAAACAGTGACAAAGGCATATTCTTAATCATTATCAGCTTGAAACTTCTGACTCCGGTTCATGTTTCAGATCTGCTTTCCTTTCCTAAGAAGGCAATCGGGTACAAACTAATTATATGGCAAAAAAGATGAGTACACCTTAGTGAAATAACTCACCGTCATCAAACTGAATTAATGATATTGGCGAAGCCCATATTTCACCTGTATCTAGACACACTTACACGTTTTAATAATGTGATTTATTTATATGCTTATTTTCAAGCAGTCCTACTTTTGTAATGTCGTTGATTATCCGTTCTTCTGCACGATAGATACCAAATTAATGCTCTACTTATTTATATTTCAATACTTAATTGAAATTCGTACACAATGATTATGATAAAATTTGTAAAAAATTTGCACATAAACCGAGAGAAAAATGGAAGTTTCTGAGTGGGCAAAGTTTTCAGATTCTCATATAGTTACATGATGCGTGTGATATCATTTGTCATCCTGTTCCGTGCTCAACCCAACAAATTAATGTACTGTATATAAACATTCCAAAAATATTTAAAATTTCCATTAAGTTCGTGACTCTACATTCCAATTTAAATATCAATTTTTACATTTTGTATTCAATCAATAGGACGTCCATTATTATGTGTGTGCCTCCTGACTGTAACATAGTGTTTATGTTTCTTTAAGTATGTACGTTGTCTGTTCATTTGCTATTTAATATCCTTGCAGCACTGCTTAAACACACATCGCCGTCTTTAACACTTCCTTATTATTATTTCTCAATTTAGAAACTCCTATGAAGTTATATGTGTGAGTGTTCTCTCACGATGTTATTTCCAGTTATTTATAGAGTTTAATTAATGCCCTATCTAAAAGCTGGGATGTGATATCAGCCATTCTTTACCGCGGGATGACCTTGACTTGATTTAATTTTTAAGCGGGGTATATTTTAACTTTCTAGCTGCGAATGAAGTTCACTATAAAATCTTCACATTATCACTGAATTCATTGTTTCTCCCATAATATTTTATGTTAATTGCAATTACTTCTAGTATTCAATTATATTTGTAACCAATTAGGAAAGTTGAAATTCCAAAAATAGAATACGGAACGAAAATACGATATGCCTACTAAACCAAATACGGTGGAATTTGTTCAATCATTAAGGAAAAATTCTGTTACTTAAGTATACACTTCTAATTATCTTCTAATTAATTAAACCTCTACCTGTATGCACATTTATATTTTATTGGGTGTGTAAAGAATGTTTTAAATACAATGCGTGTGTGCTTCAAGGCAACCACTTTTTTTTTAATTTGAAGCCATTCATAGAAAAAAAGCACCTAAGTTCGTGATTGTGATTCGTAAATTAAAATAAAAAAAGGGAAACGATTATATGTATATCGTGGAAAATGCTGAGCGCAGTGTAAAATTAAATTGAGAGACCGTTCAAAAGACTGGGCCGTAAGACATGGTTGGCACTGCAAAGGCCCTTATCGTTATTGAAATTCCACGGATGCCTAGCAAGACTGCCAAACCGAGCTAGCTAACTTCTCCCATAGAACTGGTGTGCACCGAGAACGTTCTTTACTAACAACCTTAAAAGGCAGAAAAACTATGTAGTACTTCCACATATTATTGAACTGCAAATGGCTATCAAATCCTCAGAAAATTAATAATTACTACACTCGAGAAGTCTCGAGAATTGTTGTTTTTTTCAGTGCACTATGATAACCTTGATTGAAGCTGAGAATTCAGTGAAACGAACGTGTTGATATTTTAAAATTATATTAAAAGTGATGAATAAAATTTTGTTGAGAGGTTTACAAAGGCTGTAAATGTCACGTTTAAGGCTCATATATAATAAAAAGGCATTTCTACTCTATATGATTATTTATAGATTATACGTATGTGGAATTTCTAGGATAGGTTGATGAATTTATGTGCCTATAACAATGACCGTGTATGAACCGTAATTAATTTTTAACTCGTCATTTAATCGTCACACTCGACAAAATAATCCTAGCTTTGTATTAGAAAGACACGACACTACTCCACCTTTGTTCATAATAAGAACTGTCATCATCTCATAACTGTTTATCACGAAGATTTCTAATTTTCCTAATTCGCATTTTTTTTGTGAGCACAATTAACTATTATCTCTGCTTTCCTTGGGCTACTCCGTGTATTTCAATTTATATTTTGATACTCAAAATGAAAAAATGTTTGCATTTTAAATGCATTCATTTAAGATTATTCTCGGAGAGTTACAGATAATTTATGATGTAAAAAAAACAACGATCATATTAGACCAATTGTCAGGTATATATTGATTTTTGAATATACAGGTCTTCCACTTGAAATATTTTCCAAGCAGAATGATTTAAGTGAAAAAATTTGAATATTTACGGAATGCTCTAAGAAACTTAATTTGGTAATTTTATTAGTTAACGAAGTAATTAACTGTTCGAAATAAATAGCCATGCTTGCTTTCATACATTAAAATTTTTGTTCTGTAGGTTACAGCTCGTAATTTTCCATTACATAAAATAAATATAACAATCTAAAACTTGTAGTGGAACAGAAACGTTTAAGACGGATGTCAATCATCCAAGAAAGATCTTACAGATAAAGGCTACGTCGGGAGGACTTGTTCCACCACAGTTACAATGCATATCGATATCCAATACTTGGCTTAAACGGAAATATGAGTGGGTTGCTAGTCTCACCATATCTGTGGAGTCGTAAACTCACCGACGATATGAACGTGCCAAAATTGTTTGCAATGTACTCATTCTTATTGTAGAAGTGAGATACGTACATGGCGGTCAAAGACCAGGTGGGTTCTCAGGCACAATGGAATCACGTGACTCTTCTGTGGGCGGGGCAGATACAAAATTCCGTCGCTATTGGTGGTTCTAAGTTCTGGGAGGTGGTTCCGTTCATAACGCCATATTGGTTTCAACTTTCAGTTTTGCTACTTGATGAATCTGTTTATTGTTAATAATAACATAGATAAAAATTATTTTAGCGCTTCAAATAGTAATACGATACTTATGATGTGCTGCAGGTTGCTGTTTTTGAAAAATGTTCTCAATAGATTACATCAAACTATTATTGACGCCATCACTATTCAATTATGTAATTGTGAATTAAAAGTTCGATTATAGTAATTTCGCGCAGCAGATTTAGATGTCTGCGATGTGGATACTCGTTGGAGCAAGGACCGCGGTACGCTAAGTTAGCATTATGCTAATATATTACATTTTCCCTAGTATAGGATTAGAATAATTTTATTTACGGTAAATAAACTATTGAATTTGTTGAACAGGTGAAACGTTAAATTCGCTTTGGAAATTGAGGTCTTATTATATAGCATAGAAGATTATTGACCGGCTTTACATAGCAGGAAAACGGTATCTCATTGGAGCAAAGAATTAAATGAGCGGGCATGGAGAAACACTAGAAAAACAACTGATCAAAATTAGAATTTTTATCTGTGGATGTTTAATTGTTGAGAACTGTTGTTGAGAAAATTTCTCACGCACAAGGAAATGTATAGCTCTGTGTAGTGTAACATTGAATTGGTAAAAAATCTATACAAGTTATAGATGATATGCAATAGTATTCATTAATCTAAATATTTAATATGATAAAATAATTATACTACTGATAAAAAAATGTTACTATTCAATTTTTATCAATGAATGTATATCATATTCGACGAATTACAGATTATTCTGTATTATAGCATTTTTAATAATTTCTAATCATTTGGTGATCTAATTAGTCGATATAGAATAATAATGTTTGAATTTTCATATACAATTCGCTTGTCAATTGCTGAGAGAGAGACGTGACGTATTCTGATGACGTAGTTTCTGAGCAAAATTTGCCCGGGTTTACACCGCAGGAAAGCATTATCTGATTGGTTACCTACCAGCACACACCAAGAAATTAATTGGAATTTTTTCTAGTGTCGGTGGCAAAACTCCAAAAAAATTATGCCAAGTGTTAAGGGAAACAAATGTTATACTCACGGCATTCATGTATTTGAATGAGGGTAGCTTATGATCTATTTAATATATAAATATAAATATATATATATATATATATATATATTAAAGTCATTGTTCCCCATATTTATTTAATGTTATTTAACATACCGATAAACAAGGATTCGGAATAAATTGAAAATGCGCAGACCTGAATTTCAGACGAAAGTTTCGTGAAATGTTCACGATATAGTCTACTATATTACGGTCTGTATTCGTGGATCATCTTGAACAACAATTAAATCTCGGAGACAAAAACAGTACAATAATTCAGGGTATAAGAAAGACATCAATCAATTGTTGCACTTCATAACAAACGCAATTTATAATTGTACAATTATAAGTTATCTGATAATTAATCAATTGATATAATAATTCATGGGCAGTTGAGTCAGAAAAATGTAAGTTAGTTAATAGAAATTACAATTAATATTTAATGATTTACATTAGCATTCAAAAAAAAAATTTAAGTACAAGAACACATCGGGTGTAGCATAAGCGTTCATGAGCATTTTTTGAAATATATTGTAATACCAATTAATTAATCAATTAATTGTTTTTAATTAAATTTGAATTGTTAGCGAACAGTTTGTATTATAGCGAGAGCGAGCAGAGCGACAATGAGTGGTAAGCTCTGTTCCTATTCTTGAGAGCACGGAATGGCGTTTACGCGCGCAAAAGCATAGTGAGTTGGCAGTCAGCAGCGAGGAGCAAAATGTCTAAGAGCAGCCACGAAAGGATAGACATTTTAAAATAAATCTTTAATGAGCTATTTTGCAGTTTCAATCCAAACCGATCAGTAAATCGGTAAAAGACTATAAAAAAATCTGCAACTCGTAATATTCCTGTAAGAAAGCAGTAATCAGATAGCTGACAAATTTGGAGAGGATCATCCGAGTTCCTGGGAGCCTAGAAATTCCATTTCGACTTCATAAGTGTAGACTCTATGAGGAAAGTTTAGAATCTGTGTAAAGATTTTGCAATATAGTGCACTTTTTGAAGCGCTAAAAGAATGCTGGTACCAGCCGAACAATGCGTAAGTAACAAAAACCTTAATAAAAATCTGTAAACGCTAAATAGAAGGTTAAAGTCAGATTTCGTTCGTTTTTCTTGTAGTTTTTCTTTCATTTATCAGCACATTATTTTCGAGTAAATTTTCATTTGTATTGTTAATCAGATCATTCAGTAGTATTCACTGTAAATCATCAAACCCAATAAAGGCCCTGAGAGAACATATCTCAAATTTGGTTTGTTATTGTCTTTTACCATTGAAAGCCACTAAAGGAAAATAAATTATTTTGTTTGTTAATTTTTGATCTTTTTCATTTAAATACCCTCACTTTGTTAATTATTACATTTTGGCTACCACAACGTGGGGCAAATTCTTTAAATTAAATAACGCCTATACATTTGTTTATTACAATATATCATAATGAAACGGGTGCAAAACTCCTCCCATCCTTCATAGTTAACCACTAATAACCTCTAATTAAATTTTTATAAACTGTCATAATTAAGACTTTCTTACATCACGTTCATTGCTAAAATGTACGTTGTACTATTATAACAGAATTTTCACACACAATTCTATGTCAAACACTAATCCGATGTCGATTAGTTTATATCAAACGAGGTATTTTCTTCTTTATGTATATAAAAAATTATGTCCTTATACAGACACTTTTTTTTTATATTATGGCGACGTTTCGATACCTTTTTGTAACATCTTCAGGTATATACATACAGAGGACGTATATATTTTTCCAAGTTGTTTATTCTGTTTTGTTAATATACATTGTTATCTGTAAGTTGTTTTTTCTGTAAATTTGTGTTTCTATTTATTTACTTGTAAGTTATTTATCAACGTTACTGAGACTGTTATTACTAAACCTCCAGATGTCAGGTCAAACCATCAAAACTACAGCTTGTCATTTAGTCAATCTTGTTACCTTTAAGTGAATAGTGTACTTCGGACCCCCGTTCCAAAAATGGCGTAAATTTAATAACTTGTTTCGTTTAGTTGTGCTAGTTTACAGGGTTAATATGATAAATTGTTTATTTCTTTTTTATATGTGTACTTAGCTTGCCTTTGTTTACTTCGTATAATACTATAAATCTAATCAATTGTACATAACTCCTCTGTACGTAAATACCTGAAGAAGATACAAAAAGGTATCGAAACGACGTCATAATATCTATATAATAAAAAAGGATGTATATTTGTATGTATGTATGTATGTATGTATGTATTTACGTTGTTCTTTATACAAATATTATCGCGTGGACAGAATGCAACAAAAATTGGTACACATATTCTTCAAAATACGAGAAACGGTACTGTGAGGGTGAGAAACGCCTAGCATACATGTGGAAAGAATTATAATTAAAAACCGTGATCATTAAATATTAAATTACTGCGCGCCAAGAGACAATGACGTCACGCGAGAGAAAGACGTTACTACGCAACGAACAAAGGAAATATTTCTAAAGCAGAAATATTTTATTTAAATAAAAAGTATAATTTTATACAGCAATATTCCATCGAATGATAATAAAGAAGAATACGAATTACTTTACCATCCTTGGGGAAAATGTAAGTTAATTTTCGCGCTGTATTAGTTGTGAGTCTAGCTAACAATTTCATCAATGTAATATTTCGTAATGTATGAAGACTGAGTGACGATTATATCCTGAAATACTCAAGGAATATATTTAAGTATTCAATTAAATACTTTTTCGAGTTTATATAAAT
Organism: Zhengitettix transpicula; assembly: GCA_037074705.1. Lineage (NCBI taxonomy): Eukaryota > Metazoa > Arthropoda > Insecta > Orthoptera > Tetrigidae > Zhengitettix > Zhengitettix transpicula. Next base: position 114,763,959 of record CM073592.1, on the reverse strand, counting down.
AAGTACACGAGCAACGCCGGGCACCTAGCTAGTAAAAAATAAAAAGTGCCTGTATAAGGTCATCAATTGTTTTTATTAATTCCAAATAGACGTTAAATTTTTTTCTTTGTTGAATTATTATGCAGTCGCCCTTACATAAATTAAATTTACCCACGTGTTGTGTCAGTAAGGCAGCTTAAATTATATGAACATCAGCGGCACACAAGGCCGAAGCGCCTGAGCTTTGGAACGCGTGTCATCAAAGAGGAAAGCGTTGTTTACCTCAATTTCCTTTAGCCGTGCACTTTGCGGAGTGTCTACCCCGTCCCTCTCCTCGCCAGTATTCAAATATTAATTTTCGAGATGTCGCCAAAGCTCTGTTGGAAGAATAATCCCTCTCCATTCGGAGCTCTTTGCAGAAGAAACTTTGCGTGCATTTATTCTCACTCTGGCGCACCAGGCAGCAGGCAATTTCTTTTTGCCGGGCCAAGTCCATTAATATCGGCGTGGGGCAGGTAATATCTCCACCCCCCTCTACCCCTACAACACCCGACCAACTCGCTCCTCTCTGACCTTATGCCTCTTTATTTCCGACAACAGTTTCACTTTCCTTCCCGACCAAGTTTCTTTCTCTTTCAGTTCTATAGCCACCTCTCTCCCCCACCCTTTCCCCTTTAACTGGATGACAATGACAAAATATTGTTAGCAGCGAGTGAGAAAAGAAACTGCTGAAAGAAAGTGCCACTGATGGTAGGGATTGGGCTAAGAAGAAGTGTAGAAAGGAAACGACGCGGGCAATTATTTTCTTCCTTATGAAAGACAGGGCCAGGTAATGAGTGAAGATTCGACGTGATGTTCCGAAACGACATCACAACTCGGTGACCACGATAATTACTTTCGGCACGACTCGTGCACTACATAATTGCTTACGAAATATGTGAAAGCAATCACATTTATAGACTGTTGTTATACAATAAAGTGCAATTTCATTAAAATGATAATTCTATGTAATGTTGACTGAAGTCATGTTATTACAATTTTAATATTTCATTTCTTTTCTTAGGAACCTTTGAGAACGGATATTGGTATTGCAAGGAGTATCTTCTTTAAAATTTCCTGAAACGGCAATTTCATCCGCAATAGGTACACTCCAATTATGACTCAACATTCCTATTGTAGTATTAATTTATGCACATATTTTTAACACTGGTGATAAAATATTTTCCAGCGAAATACATATGCATGATTGACCAGATCAGGTTTACTGTTTTACGTAGATACTGGTATTATCGGAAACGTTATTTCTTTTTCTTTTTAATACATTGTTATTAGCAATCAGATTACGCTAATTTGATAACATGTACAATTTAATAAAAGTGTCTTGTACTGATGTCGTGGAGAGGTGAGGGTCCAACAACGCCACCTCAGTTTCTATTGCAGTCAATTGTCCAGCATCTCTTCAGTCTTCGGTTGTCAGTTGGTTGTAGTAACGGCTCTAGTAGTCGATTGGTATGGGTTTGAAGTTTAGTATGGTGTTTACGATTTTTATCTTTGAAGACGTCTGCTACATATGGTGTATTGAGGTCAGTGTGTAAGCATTTGTAATAGTGCGGAGGATTTTTGATTGTACTCGTTGCATAATAGCGATGTGAGACTTGGCTGCACATCCCCAGAGTTCTATTCCGTACGTCAATATAGGTTTTATCACTGTTTTGTAAATAAGTAATTTGTTTTCTACTGATAATTTTGATTTTCGTCCAATCAGCCAGTTTAATAATTTAGTTTTTAATTCTATTTTCTTTTTATTGATGTGATCCCTCCATTTCACATTGGTGTCTAAGTGAAGACCAACATATTTTACTGATTCTGCTTTTGGAATTTCTTCCTGATTGAGCTTTACTATAGGACAATGTTCCTTTTTAAGGTTAAATGTTATATGGGATGATTTCGATGCATTTACTTTTATTTTCCATCTTTTTTAGCCATGTCTCTATTTTTTGTAGATGTTCTTGAAGTTTGTGTGGTGGAATCAGCGTCTGTGTGTGCTGACAGTATTGCTGTATCATCAGCAAAGGTACTTGTGCTTACGTCCATTGAGGTTGGCAAGTCGGAAGTGTATAAGACGTATAATAGGGGGCCAAGGATGCTGCCCTCTGGCACCCCGGAGCGAATGGGATAATGGTTTGAACTTTCTCCATTTACGTAAGTAAGAAATTCTCTTTGGTCAAGGTATGATTTTAATAAGTTGAAGTATTGGTCAGGCAGAGTCCTTTTAATCTTAACTTGTAGACCTGAATGCCAAACCTTATCAAAGGCCTGGCTTACATCTAAGAATATTGCTGTGCAGTACTGCTGGTTCTCCATAGCTTTGTTAACTACGTCCACAATTCTATGGCATTGTTGTTTTGTTGAGTGCGACTGTCGGAAACCAAATTGATGATCCGGGATCCAGTCTTGATTACTGCTGCCTACTCTGATTATTTTCAGTATTATCGTCTCAAGCAATTTGGATAGTGTTGATAGCAGACTTGTGCGACGATAGGAAGCGACGTCAGTTATATCTTTGCCGGGTTTTGGTATCATAATTATTTTTGCAATTTTTAGGGATTTGGGCCAGTAACTTAACCTTATTATTGCATTAAACAAGTACAAAAGTAACCTGAAACCTTCATCTGGTAATTCTTGAAGCATCTTAGCCGTTATGAGATCAAGTCCTGGAGATTTATTTGGATTAAGTCTCTTTATTTCTTCTTTGATTTCATTTAAACGGATTATTTTAATGCATTGTTCCACGTTAATTTGTTCTGATAGTTCTTGCTCCACTTCTCGATCCAGGTCGTTATTATGAGGAGTAAAAACTTGTGATAAGTGTTTTTCAAACGAGTCGGCTTTTTGTTTATTACTTTTTACCCAAGGTCCAGGTGGGTTTGAATACTGCCGAATTGGGGGTGAAGATGCTTTAGGCTTTTTTGTATTCTTTATCGGTTTCCAAATTGTATTGTCTTGCCTGGTAAGATTAGATACATAATTTTCAAAGGTTTCGTTTTGCAAGAGTTTAATAATAAAATGGTACTTTCACAATCGTCGTCTAAATCGCCGACTTTTCAACAATCTGAGTTTGGTGAGAAACAATTAGACCACCGGGTTACGGCTCACTGTTATGGCTCAGTAAACCCAATCGGTGAAATTTAAGTGTAGCAGATGCTTAATTAAGAACTCGAGGCAGCTGCAGCTGCCTCTGCTGTTAAATCTTGGAGTCGTACGCACTCATCTCATTGAAGGAGCTGAGTGGAGGCGCGCTACGCTTAGTTTTTGATAATGGCTCAACACCAAGCACTAAACGAATGCTTCATTATTCAGGGGGTGTTTAATATTAACGCTACGTTGAAACGTGTTTTGCTCCCTTAATCCAGCGTAGGGACTTCCCTCCTGGAGCAGACACTAACGTTAAGGTCGAGAAGGTGTTATCATGTCCACCGAAATAAAATCCAAATATCTAGACCCTAAAGTATACGTACGAAAATTAATAACTAATCAAGAAATACAAATCAAAACCAGTATAATTCCAATTCATTGATATTATTTGGCTAAATAATAAGTCATAAATAATTCCATTATAATCAGATTTATACCTACTGTAAATTATTTACAATCAGTTTTAAATCACTATATTACTGTTTATTGTAAAATTCAGCCGTGACGAGCCTAATATTGTTATTATGTGATGAAATATTAACGCTCGTAAATTTAATTTTGGTAAAATGTATGTAATTATTTAATATTTCTCGTTCAATAAATTGTTTGTTGACCTTATTCAGCAATTCTTGACCAATAAATAATTTTCTATGGATAAAAGCAGCTTTATACAGAAGCATTTTTTCTTTTAGGGCATAATAGCATAGGAGGGGATTTGAAAGGGAGGATGCGGAAGGGTAGAGGAAGGTAGCCAAGGGTTAACAAGGGCCCCCGGGCTATATTTTAAGGATCCTACCCGGCATTCGCCTAAATAAATGCAGGGAAAACCCTAGAAAAACCTGCATCAGGTAGGTCATTCATTGGGTACTTGTCCCACGCCCTTCCGATAGTGGGAGAGGAGTTTGCTGTGGGGACGCAGCATTCCCTTCTCCGTGCCTCGACCAGTTTAGGAGGCAGCTGGCCGACCATTCCAATGGTAATAGCGGACAACTCTTACCGTATGCCCAAGGTCTGTGACCCCGGAACATACACCTCTCAGAACAGCCGAGGTGCCTCGGCTTGTGGGAACCTTAGTTCAAAAACGGAGAGGAAAAGGCATCCCCAAAGGTAGCCCCATCGTATCTCATCGAGAGAATAGCCCTCGCAGACAGTGTATTGAACAGAAGCAGGTGTAATAAACGTTTTATCATTGTTTAGTTGTTTTATTGATGAGTAGAAAAAACCAAAAACAGTCTCCAAGTTTATAACATTATTAAATATATAGTCGGAAGCTTTCAACTCATTGTTATAATCATTCTGAATGAACATTAAAAACGTTATCACTTATATAAAAACATAAAGTTACGAATACATTGCAACACCTTCAGCATAACATACCTTCTTGTCTTATAATTAACATCACATTAACTTTAAAAGGTATTAGTACCTATAGGTGCTTAGTCACTACTATAAAACTATGTTGTTATTCAACAAGGTCTGTTTTAAAACTGCTCCATTAAGTGGTTCAGTGTGCAGCATTTCAATCGAAAATCGATACTATATTAACGTAGCTATGGTATCGATTTAACATATTGATAAAAATTTGTTAATACGAGAGTTGTACAATACATTAATTTATTAAACGAGACGGAAACAATTTCTCTAATATTCATACCCGCATTCAAATGAATTGAACCTTGTATATAGTTGAACATAATTTCAAGTGTTCATTATATATTTGGCGCCCGACCGTGGAATTTGAATAGTGAGGTACGTGTATGTAAAATTTAATTATGGTGAACCAAATCGTCCAAGAGAATGCAGAAGAGGAGAAAATGTTGTGGAAATGACAGAGTTTATTGATCAGAAGAATAATACATTGATCGAGTGTTTCAAAAAATTATTTAACAAAATGTATCGTATAGCGAAGAAAGTGAATGAAAGTTTGAAAAAGGAAGAAGATAACGCAACAAGGTTGGAGAAGTGAATGGATGAGTTGGAGAAGAGTTTGTTGGGAGAAAGGAAGATGGGAGAGAAAAATTTAGAAGAAAATCAAAATGTATCATTTTTATACAGTTAGTCAGGAGCTTTGTGTGAAAGGAAAGAATCACCTGAAAACAAATTTAATGAAGCTTGTAAGAATTATGAAATCCCGGAATTGTTTGACAGTTTGCGAATTCCAATTTTTTTTACATGAAGTACGAAGAACGCAAAAATAATTGTGCCAAGGAATACAATAAATTTTTGTCATATAAGAAATTTCAACTTAATGAACTTAAAGCAGTCTACAATTCACCTAATTGAGCTAACTTTGCTGAGGTGCACGACAATAAAAGTTAATTTGTTCATATTAAGGAATTAAGAACATAACTGATTAACTGTTTTAAATAGATCCGCAAAATCCCATATATCTGAGGGTGTGAACGGCAATAAATGTGAGAAGATGAAAAAACCTGATGGTTATGCTGTTTCCAATATATTCGAAGTTGAAGAAAAACTTAATGAACTTGTATCTGACAATGAAACTTTTAACAATGAGCGTCTTTGCAGTAATGATCACCATATGGCCCGAAAATCAGAAGCTCATTTACAGAATTATGATCCAGGTGGATTTTCTCCGTTTGATTTTTGATTATCAAACAATTAATTTAATTAATTATAACAAATATATCATGCTAGTAAATGATGATCAATCTTACAAAAAAAAATATATTAACAGCCTACATAAATTACAAAAATATCAGAATATACAAATGTATTTGACAATTATATTAAGAATATTGGTGCATGAGAAATGGATAATTTTAACTATATATAATTATATCAATGGTGATAATATGTATGAGGATTTCAGAAAATGCAATTATTGTATAGGATACAGTTATAGAAAAGTGTGTGTGAATATTTAAAACATGTGTCCAGTTTCAACAACAAATGGAGGTGAAAGTGATTACATAAATACAATTATTAATTATGAAGATTTTCAGAAGAATAATTTTGAGTGTAACATATTAAATGTTAATTTAAGGGAGTCAAATGAATGAAATTTGAAATTAAGTAATATTACTAAAATTAAATAATGAATATTGTTTAATGACCATTACAGATATGGTGTTAATGAAGTAATTGCAGAAAAGTAGTCTAATTCGGTTAAAGATGTTGTTGGAAATTCACAGATAACATTATAAATGGTATTAAAGAATATGTAAGTGAAATAAAAATGTTACACGATGCTCTTGAGCAACAAGATAAATGAAGTATTCCAGCCAGTGAATTGCAAGATGGAAAGCTGCTTTTGTGAAAGACCATGCAAGATTTATAATCATTTGGAGGGTGACTGGAAATTAAATGAATCAGCAAGAACGGAGTACAGTTGGGAGACAGATCAAATGAAATGATGAAACAGGAGGATTAGTAAAGCATTGCTGAGCAATTTGGATTTGACGTGTGTGTGAAATGTATATCTACAAACAAAGTGGAACATGAAAAGTGTAGGAAAAGAAGTCATAGTAGAATGTGAATAGGGCAATAGGGATTGTGTTCGAATTGCATTGTTCGGACTAACTGCAGTTACGGTTGGGGGGGGGGGGAGCCGAGACTTACTAAAAAAAGAGGGGGGATAATGTAATAAACTTATTGATAATAATAAGGGGAATTTATATCTTTGGGTTTGTTTTATCTTTGTTTAGCTTAGTTGCTTTTTTAGAGCGAGAGATGTACAATAAATTAATTTCTTAAAGGAGACTGAAATAATTTCTGTAATATGCATACCCGCATTCAAATTAATTGAACCTTGATATATAGAATTCAACAATAATTTAATGTGTTTATTATACAGTTATATTGCTATGTTTTTTTTTCGTGATAAAATAGGCGTGACCTTAAGTAACGGCTAGCAGAAATCAGATTGGACCAAATACTCGTAAAATAAAAAAAGGGTTCCGATATTGTGTAGGAGGGATGGACGAAAAAAATCAATAGCACACCACCACAAGTTAAAGAGGATTTTTTTCAACATTGATTTTGTATTGAAATAAAAATTTCTGAAATTATGTGTGGAGTACAGGACTGTATGAATATGGACGACTGGAAGAAATGAAAGAAAAAGACTGGAAGTTATTGAAATGTGGTGTCACTGATAAAGTTATTCATGGAAAAGGTTTAGAACATTTAGGCGTATGTGGGAGCAAGAAGAAAGGTGTGAAGGGTGTATTATATAACACAAAATTTAATATAATAGATTTAGAATTTTAGAATTATAATTTTATAATTACGTGCTTCTTAAGTCGGTCTAGTTTCATTTATGTCTTCCCCGTCATCTACTGTTCGCTATGAAAAATTGATCAAATATAAATTTCTATAGGCAAAAATATCCATGACATTTCCTTAATACTCGAAATAAAGATCTACAATATGGTGTTTAAAAATTCGATTACTGTACGTCTCTTAGCATATTAACATAGCGCCAGACATGTAGAAACCGTCCCAAAAATAATAAATATCACCAGCAACGAAAAACACTGTTAATGCCATTACTAATGTAGGTACATGTTCATATATGATAATACGGTTAATACACGACTATTTGAAAAACTTCGATCTCAAAATGATATTGTAGTTCCAATTAATTAACACATTAATTGTAAATTTGATAATCTAAATTGTTAGAGAAACATATTCTTGACGGCGGTACCGAACACAAAACAACAATGTAGCAGAGTATTGTTTCCTTTGTCGGAAGAGGCGATGCGCGCTCAAAATTGCGAGACGGTTGTTCAGTTGGCAGGAAGGTTTGGTCAAGTACAGGTCGTACTAAAATAGACGAGATATTTTTTTTAAAAAAGTAAAGTTAAGTAGAAGCAGACAGACACAACAGAAATTGGTCAAGTTGAAATAGACAAGACCAGTTCAAATATTCAAAGGAAACTTGCAAAGAAATATCGAGGATTATCAACCAACAGAGTTGATTGGGCCATGAACGTTTGGCTCATAGTCAAAACATTTACACAAGAAGAACTATAAAACCTGCTAAGCTGGGCAGCCGTGAGTAAGTCAACCGAAGGGAGAGACGAAGAGGAGGTTCCTGGTTCCTGGTTTTGTTTTAAAAATATTAATTTTAGAATCAGTGAGTTTTAGTAGAAGCTGTGCTTCGTAAGTCAAAAGTATCCTGGAATGCTGCCGTGAGTACCAATATAAAATAAATAATTATGTAAACCGGATTAAAAGATAGTCGTCAGATTTCCTTCTCTTCCTTTGATAAAATTTGTTAAGTAGAATCCATCTTTTTAGTATAATTTCGTCGACAAGTAAATTTCGTCTTTGTTAATTGACGAGTAAATCTTTTTATTGAAATTTTTGTTGATAAGATTTCTAAATAAATGATTAGCCATTATGAAACCCAGTAATGACCCTGAGATAAATTCTATTTGAAATTATTTGTGTAATTGTTTCAAACATTGATAATAAATTTGTTTGCTTGTAAAGTTAATTTTTCATTTATTAAAAGCCCATCATTTATGTATATTACATAATGGCTTCCACAACGTGTGGCACGAATAAATCCAAATTCATTAATTTAAATGCTTTAATATGAATTATTACAATATACATATATATGGTTCGTATGATTATTATATCTGTATTGTTTATAAAATAAATTTTGATTCAGATTATCTGTAAAATCTATGGCAGTTAATGCACCGTCACAGCCAGTATCAACTATATTAATCATGAGCCACTATTCAGAGCCCTTCATCCTATACTGAATCCACTGAATTTCGACTACCTCGACTAAGTCGCTATTTGGCAACCTAAGTGGTTCTTTTCTATTTACTCGTTAGTCCTTTGCGAAATTAACTAGTTTGTAGCAGCGTTTAGTTCCTTGTAATTTATGAGTTTGGCAGGAAACCCTTTAACGTCACGCCAACCTAATACAAATGTGTGCCGACTAGGCTTAAATTACTCACTTGACCAACAACTCGACTTCTGAATTGCCGAACTGTATAATTGGTAAACGGCTAATTAATACTCCCAACTGAATTATTGCCAATAATCGTCCAATTATCTGCGATCTCTCAATTCCAAAGTGTCAATAAGATCATCGGGACACAGCTTAATTAATTATGCTTCGGGAAATGCCCAACATTTATTTATAAATCAAGTTATTGCAAGATAATATGCGCATTATATTAGCGAGACGTAGTTCACAAAATATGGTACTCGAAATATTGCAATTTGTGACATTCCGACAAAGTCTGGTACATATAGCAAGGGTACAGCCGTAAAAGTATTAAAATTAATGTTACTCGTCACATTCACGTGTAAAATAATGAAATAAATAAAACGAGATTCGCTAATTTTCTGTTTCAATTCAGTATCTTGGTTATAGTAATATTCAAGTAAATGGGCCCTCTAAAAACCCAATACAAGTTTTCTTTTATTAATTTATTGTTTATAGTCGCGTCAACATAAACGTAATTGGCGACTTACCATGGCTACTACATGAAATGATTACAGTTAATTCATATTAACTATATATTTTATTCTTAGTAGCAGATTAATTTCCATTTAGATTAGATCTTGAATGCCGGTTTCCTTGATAAACTTTAGTAGGGTATTTATTTCGGCTGCTTTTCTTATATTTCTGAATTTTGGTTCTTCTAGTCCTGTCGTGCTGTAGGCAGTCGTAGAGGATAGATATACTTGATCGTCAGGGCAGCCTTGCATACGTCACATATAGGTTCGGTGATCTAGAGAATACATTGGAGTGCTTGAGGTTAGAGTGGAGAATTCTTAACCTACCAACAACCACATAATATTTCCTTGAAGTTGTCGACTTCCTTGTGAAAAATCCATTTATTCCTTCCTCTTCTACACTTGTACCATTTTCCCTCCAGTATTCTGGCATAGGCTTGTCCCCCCATAATTGCATATTGGACTATTGTTTTTATTCTTTTGTTGAGATGCCTCCATCTTTGCATTTTTTTCCGCCCTTTCGTTTCCCTATATTCCTCTGTGTGACGCTATCCATCCTTTCATTCATTACCTTATTATTGCCATTTAGAATACCCATAAGGTTTTCTCTGATTTTTTTGACGGTACCATTCCATATCTTTTTCTTGGGTATTGTATTCATTGCAGCCAGAGAGTCTCTTAGGATAAAATATTTCTGTTTCGTTCTTCCGTACATCGTATTGTTGCCATTTATATGGCATATATTTCCGCTGTAGTTATAGATGCGGTGCTATTTATGGTTTTCGTCCTTGCCAACTCGTCTGAAACTATAGCGCATCCAACTCCTTCGCAGGTTATTGACGCATCCGTGCATATTACAATAAAATATTTTTTCAAGGAAAATAAAAATAAACATAAAATTTTATTGCTTTTCCGCAATATTCATGGAGGTAGTGGCAATTAAAATTACTAACACAACGTCACTACACTACTAGCTATTCATGCGCAGTGGCATGGATGACGTTACTGCGCATTACAACGAAATGAACAAAATGCTATTATCAGTTGTTATTTAGATTTTGTTGCGTTGTTGATTAATCATTACCACTAGGCAACAAAGTTTAGTTGTTTATGTGATCAAAATGTGCTAGTGGTCTGCGTCCTTGCTACTACGCTGCTGCACGTTTGGCTAGTCGTGTAGTTGTGTCAAGATAGTTATTACATTTTCTATAGGGAAATAATAGTTTAGATACATGAAACACGGGTAAAATTAACCAATAAATTTATTTATTTAAGTATTAACGAATGATTAAGTTCAAAATTTCTTCAAACTGAACAAATAAAAATGACGTTGTGCATTAATTGGCAACGACTGACTTGCTTATTAAGTGAACCTCTCATTCAAAACAAATGCTGCAGTAGGCTACGTATTCGATGATTAATTATGAATCACTGAATAGTCAGAGAAAGTTTTAAGGTGTGCTGAATTGCTTATTTTCAATTAATTAATTCGAGAGAGTTGCATATTAGTCGCTAGAGGGAGTTGGTAATCCGCATTAACCTATGCGTAGGATTTAAGTCGTGACTCAGTCTGAAGGTATTAATTTTTACAATACTTATTACTCTTGACATTAATCGTTGTACTTGATCATCGACAAAATTAATATTACAACACATATGTACTTTAATTAGCGTTACAAGGGTCGTAGATAACTTCGCAGTCAAACTCACATTTCACAGAGCGATTGAGGCTTAGACCTAATGAAGTATTTGTCCCGAGAAGAATTTTTATATGAATTTATTTATTTATTTACAAATTATTTAAAATTACAATTCTAAATTAACTTAACACGTTAATTGATACATATTTCTTCATTTTGTAATCCAAGAAAATATCACTATCGCTGGGTCTGTATGAAAAATAGGGGTTTTAGAACAACTAAAAATCGTCAATTGAATTCCATTTTTTACAAAATGTAATTAGTAATAAATTGAGGGGGTTTGCAAATACAGCCTCGGCTTCTCGAATATTATGCGGCGAATAGAACCTCCGGGAAAATACGATGCGGCTAGCTCTGCTCCCGGTGTCCATTCAGTCTGGTCTGTTTTCTTGATTGCAGCTATGGGACATAAACTATTGCCCAATTTTCTCTCGACGTTACGATGTGTTGTTTCCAGACGTGCAAAAAAAAAATCTAAAATCTCTAACCCCTCTCTTGCCATCGGAAGGGCGTGGGACAAGTACCAAATGCCCGATCTACCTGATGCAGGTTTTTCTAGGGTTTTCCCTGCATCACATTTAGACGAATTGCCGGGTAGGATCCCTAAACCATAGTCCGGGGGCCCTAGTTAACCCTTGGCTACCTTCCTCTACCCTTCCGCCTCCCCCCTTTCAGATCCCTTCCTATGCTATTAAAGGGAAGATGCCACCATGTGGATTACCCTAAAAAATAAAAAAAATCTCGATTTGTCCCAGATGAAGAAGCCTCCCGAGTCTTTTCTTTCGCTTTTTAAATCGTTCCCCCGGCCTGGAGAAAACGTCATCTCGTTTACCCACGTGGTGTAACGGTAAAGTTGTTTTCCAGTAGTTTACCAATCAATATCGAACTCTGGGCTTTCCGACGTCAGCAAGTCTTCTGTTAGTAAAGCAAAAAATTATTTTTAAATGTGAAGGATTTACGGCGGTGCGCACGTTACGTCTGCTTTCATGTCTACTTTGTACTTTTCGTCAACAAAATAAGGTACTCAATCGTATCAGAGTAATGTTTTATTTAAAAAACCATGAATATAGTCAAAATTTAATTTCAATAAAATCAACTAGTATGTTTTGAAATGTATCAATTTATTATGCAGATTCAATCAACCTCTTTAGATTTTTTTGTTCATTTTCCACTGATTTCTTCTACAGTAGTAACTATTTAAATGATCATTATATATAGATATACATAGATTTTATATAATGATATATACGTAAATTATAAATACAAATGTGTGTCTACTGTAGGTTTGCCTGATATACTATGTACTAAATGACGGCGCTACTTTACCTCCAATATTTAGTAGTCTCTTTTTCCAGCGCTAACTCTTGCGCTGGTTTGCATTCTGCGAAGAAAATCCGTAAATAGTAGCAGCACAGCAAAATGTGGCCGGAAAAGTTCTACATTATAACAGCATTACGTAACTCCCATAGCGTTTGAGAAGTTTAAGAAAAAGAAACAAGAGGGGAACGGCTGGCTGTTTAGTCAAGACCCTGAATAATAAACACGATCCGAGGCAGTTCGCTTGTGAGTGGATTACTCCGGAGACCTGATTTGCAAACGGTGACACACGAGCCTCCATTTCTCAGAAAACACACAGCCGAATAAAATTCTTAACAGACTTAATGCGGCAAAGTATTCAGAGGAAACTTTTGTTTTCATTCCTCAGATGCACTTTACTGCCTCTTAGTTGACATGCTCAGTAGAGAAAAATGTTGAATTTTTTTGCAATGTTTGTTGCGATAGTAATATTTTCTGACGACGCTGAATGTATACTTGAAATTATTTGGATTTGTACTGGTTAAGAAAAAACTGCTTCGGTTAGTATCATCAAATGGCTATATATATATATCATTGTTCTTTCGTGGAATTTATAATCATTCAAGTTAAACGAACTCTGGATAAACTATTGCTTAATATTCTATGAAATAGAATTGGAATACTTAAATATTAACGTGTGCGAATGGAACGAGTATAACGCCTCAGGCTCGTATGTAAGATTTTAATTCAATGCGTTATACGGAGTTCCAGGACATAAAAACTTGGATTAGAAAACTATATTAGATTAAAACATAGCATAACTGCAGCATCGACAGTAAAAAAAATTCCAAATAATTCGCAACAAAGACGATACTAAATGATCGTTACCGTTTCAAAAGTCTAAAACATTCCAATCTAGAAAAAATAGGGGGAATAATGTACATACAGAAATTAATGTCTGACCTTCAATGCTTAAATATTTTTAGACTTGTGATACATTATCTGAATAATTATAGATAAACAAAAGTTTTTTAAATAAATAACGGTAAGCGGTGTTTGTAATATTAATACCAATAAAGGAACAATGGAGCGTATTAATTCATTATGAGGTTATTTTCAGTCCGTGTTTTTGTGTTTTCAAATGTTTTGTTATGAATGGAAAGAAACGGGTTGTACCAATAATTAAATTAAGTAAATTAGCTCCAAACTTGACAATAAGATTTTGTAATGATTGATTTTAAATGATTAATTATCAATTGGATTGCCAAAAATGTAATGATTTAAACTGATATTAATTACACATATTTTAATTATTATTTAAACAATTAATTTGCATTTTTATTATATTGATATTTCATTCTGAAACAATTTATTTCATTTTAACAGGAAGGATCGAAAAATAATTACTACTTTAAACTTTACGGTACCATTTATTTTATTTAATAGAAATTTACAACATTTTCTCGGAGGTTAAATACATTTAAAGTTTTCAATGTTTATAAATTTGATAACTCTTCTTTCAGGGTCGTTTACCTGGGCTTAATAAGTAAAGAACAACTTTTGTATTTACTTTACACAATCATAGGATTTATAAATTAAGAAATTAACAATCAAAACCAAAACGAGAAGAACGAAATCTGACGAATACCTTTAACTATCGTTTACAAATTTAATTAACTTGGTTTCTACTTACAAAATGTTCGGCTGGTACCAGACTTAGATTCCTTGGCTCAGGCTCACAATTTATGCTAATAGGCCATAAAACACTGACTCTACACTTGATTGTCAAACACACTGACGTAGTTATTGAATTTTCCTCCGGGAACTGGATCTGCTGTACCTCCGGATCATTAGTCAGATATATTGTTACACATTGTATTTATGTGGAAAAAGATGATGATCTCAGTACCCGTAGGAATTTTAATGTGGCGCTAAATATTTTATTACTCTTTGCAGTTTTTTACAAAGTTTCTCTCTGTCCAAACTTTATACTTGGATTCTAAAAAAACTTGTAACTTTCTCGGTTGAATTTATACTCTGGCCACGCTGTTCGTTCTCCGCTCCCAGATTCTGATTTCCTCACGCGACCACAACAACCGACCAACTGCTTTCAGACAGTGTTAGCGGTTCACGAAAAAACTAGCTTCCCCATTGTCGTCTTTGAAGAATTGGTACCGCTAACAATCCAATTATTTAAAGTCATTAGTGGCCTCTAATTAGCATTACAATATATTTTTAATTATCATCTCCAGGGGCAAGAATAAATAAATTCTGCGATACTCACACTTGAGCAAAAATAAAATCACCTATGAATAAAATATGGCGATGTCAAATAAATTCAGAAATACTTAAACGATTGCCCTTGTTTATCTTTGTGGCCGATAATGAAAGTTAAAACGAATATTAATCGGACTGAGAGATAATAGCTGTTACACCCTCTCCCTTTCCTACTAGGATAGTAGCTTCAATTACATTTACCTGCATCCTACAGCTTTCTAGAAGGATATATAGAGACATGTTTTGACTAATCCGGACTGTCTCCTAGAAATTTAGCGATTCCACACTATTCTCGGTTACTTTGGGCCTTTATTATTTAGCCCGCCCAATACCGATGTTAATTTAAGATACGCTAAAAATTTGGTTTCGAGGTTAATCAATGTATATGATTTAAAAAGTTATTTTAAACACATCCTATTATTCTTCTTCTTTTGTCAATGGGTTCTGAACTACAACTTAACTGAGCAAGGGAATGTTAATCTCAGCGACTCCGAAAACTATGGATTTGACAAAAAAATAGAATTATGTGGATAGGTGAATTGACACTAGTACATAATGAATATTTTTATTAGAACTGTAAATATTTACCCTTAGTATAGTAAAATAATTATTATTTATGTTGTTATTCATATATTTTACTTATGTTGGACAGGTAAATTCGTTTTCCCGAATTGTAGTATTTTTATATTAACTTTTAATTATTTAAAATTGTAGCATCAAATTCTTATCTTGTAATTTTATGTATTGACGTATCCTATTTCCTCATACGAGGACTAATGGAATAAAATAAATCAAATCAAATCAAACGAGCCTGAAAACTAATTCTGCACTAATGGCAGGTCGTTTTCGGATTATTTATTAAATATCATCATTATTTCCAAACCCCATCCCCCTTTTTCGTTGAAATTATTGAAATTAGGTTGTGTATTTAACTATTACAATATTGATCAAAGCGAATGGGAGTATTAAAAGACTAAAAATTCTATCATAACTATAATATTATTTGATAAAATGATTACAATTATTATTATTCCATCATATACTTGTCGGGGTTGTGGTGGGTAATGAGAAACAGAGAAAATTATGTATGACACTCAAAAATGAGAAGTGAAGAGAACAAAGAAGCAAATGACAAATTGTGAAATGGGTATGCAAAGCTTCTAATCGCGGTGCTTGTCGGTGTAGGTTGAACGTTGAATCGACTAAATTGGCTAACGTCTGTGTGTGTTTCTACACCCCACACAATGCAAAACTAACGATACTCTTCGATCAGTTTACACGTATACAAACAAAACATTCGCTTGACCGTCTCCACAAAATACAGTAAATATTTTCGACTATCAGATCCCTCCTTCTCACCGATAGAGGATATTTTCTTATTATTTAGAGAGATTATCTATGTACACATTTACAATTTCATATTACCACTATGTTGGTCGTTTCCTAAGGTGTTTTATTGTAAGCGTCTAAAGCATTTCAGTATTGTAGTAGCTGAAATTACACATTTAAATAATATTCAAAGGCCTCGTATTTTTTAAGGTACATAAACATTTATGTACGGTTTTTCAGAGTATTATTAATAGACTAAATTAGTTTTGATTTCATTTAAAATTATAATATAAAATATTAAAAGCAATTCTAACGGACGAGTTGTCAGCTGTTCTCACGTGGATAAGCCTCATGTAGCTTGTCTGTCACTCTAAAAATAAAATACCCTCCTTAACCTATAACTGAGGACGTTAGTAAACCCCACCTTTCTGTCCCTTATTAAGATATCAAAGGAGATATGACCATCATCTATTAAATTACCAAAAACTATACGCCTATGTTCCTGACTTCAGGATCAAAGTAATATGTTAGAGGGATATGGAAATATTTCCATTTTATTTATAACTAGCTGACCCAACGGACTTCGTGATGGAGGCAATAATGGCAATTTTACTGTGCCACTGAGACAGCACAATCCAGGCGTTTCTCCAGCATCTTCAATAAAACTTAAATAAAAGGACCGCGCATCTACATCAGCCGTCGAAAGATAATGCACACAACGCCATCTACTGGCATTAACGCGCATCTGCATCAGCCATCAAAAGATAATGCACAACGCCATCTACTGGCATTATCGGAACCAGCATAAAACTCCATCAGATAATTTTCTCCATAATTTTTATTTCCGTGAATTTTTCCGATGTTTAATAGTAATTCTGCTATTCGGGAGGGATACAAATTCATAAAATTAAAAATAATCCAAAACGGTTCAGCCGTTCCCGAGTTATAAATGGTGTAATTATCCCGACTTCGTTTTATATATATATTTAGAGAGAGAGAGAGAGACAGGCAGAGAGAGAGAGAGAGAGAGAGAGAGAGAGAGAGAGAGAGAGAGAGAGAGAGATCAGCTAAATGCTGACGTTTATGCCAATGTACTTAATAAAAAATTAAGCAGTACTGTCATTCAAAGTTCTACAGGTAAACTGTTTTACCGGTGTTTTAAAAGCCGTTTTTCGCTTTTTACATTGTTATTGAAATCGGTGAAATATTTAGGCCATATTACTTACATTCCTAATAATGTGTATGTTTCGCAATTTTTTAATTAATTCTTGTTATCTTTCTATATGATAATATAATACATACACATTATTAGGAATGTAAGTAATACTACGATTTTCTTTATTTATAAAATTTTAAAAATCTATTTTTATATTCCTTAACTCCAAGAAATTAATGATTACATTTATGTATGTATTTTTGACAAGTTTAAGCTCCAGTTTTTCTAACTTTTTCGAAACCTTACGAAATGATTTAGGAGCTCTCCAGATGTTGATTTAGAGCGGTAAGTACTCTCTGGCTTTTAAGTTAATTTGAATATCTACTTAGTCAAAGTAAATAGCTGCTAAATCCCTAGACTGCAAGGCAGACTAACACCCTCTACAACACCGAAACTGCAGTAATAGTAGCCAGGGATTACGTAGATACATCGCATCGCACAAACCTAAGCGTCTCGGAAACATTTTTCATTTAAATACTTGGCAAGTATCTTTTAAAAATTAACAGTATCTATGGACGATGAATAGCATGAAGATAGAAAGCGTGTAGTCGTGTATATTTATTTCAGATTAATGATTAAAAATTTATTTGTTTTTCTGCGGATATACTGAAATATATGCATGCAACATAAAGATTATTTACATGCATTCCGCTTCAGTAGATGGTTTATCCAATCTTTTAAGAAGGACGTAAGGTTTCATATAATACGAAACGGCATAGTACTGTGTTACAGTTGAAGGGTACTCGTACCAAATTATTCATGCGAATATTAAAACTTTGTGGTCAATAAAAAGGGGATGCAGAAAATTATGTAACAAGATTCTTAAACAGCATCCGAGACTATATGTGTGAATGGAAGGAAATAATAAAAATGTTTTGTAAAGTTTATATCTGAGGACGGACATGAGAATTTTCAACAAGTAGCATACGTGTCCATTGAAAAAAAAAACTTTATTGTGCACAAATAAAAAGTAATTTCACATTTTATTCGAGAATGATCATAATGGAATTGTTTCGTATTTAATTACGTACACAAAAATAAATATTACACAAAAGTAAAAAAATAGTGTTATATATGCTTCGTTTAGTAACAAATTCATTCAAAATTGGGGCGGAAGCATCAATAAGTTCGTCTTTGTTAGAAAGGTGTATAACGTTTTCCGATTGTTAATTTTATTGAAAATTTCAACGCTGCTCCAAATGTTGGCATCCATTTTTATTGTGTATAACTAAATTTTTAATATGCAATTTAAATACCACTGTGAACAAAAAGAAAGCTGAATTTATTTATAAAATATAAATTATTTATTTATTCTTCCAAATCAATTTCATCCCCTTCAAAGTAATCCCCGTCCGATAAAACGCACTTTTCCAAAACTTTTTCCAGTCCTCGAAACAGTCGTAATAATCTTTTTCCGGTATAGCCTTCAAGACCTTCTTCGATTCGGTTTTATCTCCTCAATCGTGTCAAGACGGCGTCCCCGCATTGGCCTTTTGAGTTTTCTGAATAGCCAGAAGTCGCACGGAGCCAAATCAGGCGAATACGGTGGTTGTGGAACGATATGAGTATAGTTTTTGGCAAAAAATGTCGCGCAGAACCATGGCGACATGGTGCATTATCGTGATGAAGGAACCAAGAGTTGTTCACCCATAATTCCAGCCGTTTCAGACGAATAGCTTCATGCAAACGACGCATAACACTCAAATAATATTCTTTGTTAACAGTTTGGCCCGGCGGAAGGAATTCATAGTGCACCACACCACGATAATCAAAGAAAACTGTCAACATCACCTTGATTTTCGATCGACTTTGCCGTGGTCTTGCTTCACCTTTTGCACGATATTCTCTGGATTGGTCGGTGGTTTCAGGGTCGTATGCGTAAATCCAAGCCTCGTCTCCAGTAATGATGCATTTCAAGTGGTCCTCATAGTCAGACAGCAAAGTTTCACACACATCAACGCGACGCACTTTTTCCAAAAATTTAACGATTTTGGCACCAAGCGAGACTTGACGCGTTTGAGACACAAAAAATTCTTAAAAATGGTTTGGGCTGAGCCAAATGATATTCCAACACTATCAGCGAGATCTCTAATTGTCCATCGACGATTTTCAAGCACCAAATCTTTGATTTTTCGGACGTGGCCCTCGTCGGTAGACGTTGATGGTCGTCCAGAGCGCGGTTCGTCTTCAACGCGTTCTCGGCCCTCTTTGAACTCGTTGTACCACTTATAAACGTTTTTTTGTTTCATAGTTTGATCAGCAAAGGCCTTCCCCAACATTTTCAATGTGTCTGCACAAGAATATTCATTCCGCAATCAAAATTTGATGCAAGTTTTTTGCTCAACAAAATCACCCATTGCAAAAATCGAAAAATCACTTTTGGTTGTTTACAAAAACACGTGTAACTCGGAGATGATTAAACCTTTTTACAAACAGACGCTTGGAAAATATTATAGACAGTCCTACCAACCTAGGGAAAAAAATTTACCTGCCTTCCTAATACCCGGAAGTTTTAAATGTCAACGTCACCTTACTTTTTGATCACAGTGGTATGTTGACATATAATTAAGATTAGTATTTTGTAGCTCATTTAAACTATTTTGGAAATATTCATAAAAAATATAACAAAATACCCGATAAATAAATATAAAAATTGTGATACAAGTTTAACATTTCACTTGTATTTTGTTTCGATAATTTAGCAGTTCATACTTTATGTACAAAATTATGTTAGTAAACTATTAACCTACCGATATTTTCAACTACGAAGTTTAACTGTACTTTCCTCTCTATAAAAGTAACTTATTAAAAATGAATACTTGTATTTGTATCTCAAAACCTTCCAGCAACATTAATATTTTCCTACATAACATTCCCACATTTTTCACTTGCGCAATGACATCTTTCAAACTCAAAGCTATACCACAATAAGATTTACGGCTCAAAAGTGAATCTTTTCGATCAAGTGCAATAACTTTGTACATAAATCCAAACCTCCGGATTAAGACCCTATGGTTATTTCTCGTGCAATAGTCTCGTTCATCAGCAGAAACCTCCACATTAAGCTTCTATTCGTAGAACAGCGATAACGATTTCCTTCTTCTGGCCATCAAGCCAGGATTCCAAGAACAGAATGAGGCTTTAATACCTTGAATTACAAAGCACTGTGGTTGCCCAAGTTGTTATATTCCAATTTCATTTCCTCAACAAGTATCACAAGTCGGATTGCTTTTATGAAACACTTAATGCGTACCGTAAGTACTTCGCCGAATAACGCAAATTTGGTAGATATAATATTAGCATTTTTGATGTTGGTAGCACATAAGCTAAATTGTGTGAATTCAGTATAAATAGTTGTGCTTGTTAAAATTTACTATAATACTGTATCACTCTAATCATCATCATCAGAATCAGACCAAAATTATTTACAAAATGTATTATTCATCTTACTTAAACGCTCGTTAAGAAAATGACATTAAATAGGAATGATTAAATTTAGATGGACGCTCGCTTGATTAGTATGAGAGGAATCTGTTTAATATGAGAGAGTAATGACGTTTCAAACATTAAAATCCTGTTCTTCAGGTGTGTGTGTGGGGTGCGGGGGGGGGGGGGCTCATGAGTTAGGCGCATAAAGTTAAGAAACAGCAACAAAACCGCGATCTGAAATTTTTCTTCGTTCTTCAAATTTATTATTGAAGTATTAAAAATCAGTGAACATATAATATTCTTTAAATTGTTTTAAGAAAATTATATTTAAAATTTAAATTAATTGATTTTTCAATAATAAATTTGAAGAATCCAGAAAAAAATTTCATTCGCGGTTTCGTTCACTAAATTTCACTACATGTTTCAGTCCATACGTGGTTACTTATCAGGTGTAGATATTAATATAAATATCATCAGAAATATTTATAACTTCAGTTAATTGTTTGGGTATTTAACATATACTTTATCCGAGTTTATTGTTATTATTGACGGCCAGTGGCCCTTTACACCTGGCACCCTTACAGGCTGAGAGTCTACCTCCAGTGACTAAATCTTCACCCATGAAATGTTACACGTGACATAATTATCTCTTTGTTGTAATTGGATTAAAAAAAAAGCTAATACAACATAAAATTAATTTACTATTTTAATG
The DNA here is from genome assembly GCA_037074705.1 of Zhengitettix transpicula. Taxonomy (NCBI): domain Eukaryota; kingdom Metazoa; phylum Arthropoda; class Insecta; order Orthoptera; family Tetrigidae; genus Zhengitettix; species Zhengitettix transpicula. The sequence goes on along the minus strand of CM073592.1, from coordinate 114,742,373 downwards.
ATTTTATCTTTAACGTTGTTGGTAATATTTCTCACGGTCATTATTGTGTGAGAGTGTAGGAGAGGTAAGATTATTCCGGAGGTAGACTCCCACCGCACCGCGAGGTAGATTGCACGTCAGCCATACAACGGATGACATCATCAGGGCATCGGGCGTCGGGAGTCAGGCGTCGGTTTACCGTGAGTGAGTGAGCCATTACCTGCAGGTCTCGTGGCCCCAGGCCTGTCAACTTGGCTCTCTACTCACTGCCAATCTCAACCTTTAACAGCTTCGTCAGAGAAAAGACATGTATTTCCAAAGTCGCGCTGTTATAGCGCCCGCTGACGTGTGATTCTGAACGTTACAAAAAGCGGCGAAACCTACAAGCTGATATATATTCAGATATTTGCGTGATTCGGAATCGAGATCAGGAATGTAACTTCACGAAAATTGGGAAACCGTGATTTGAAAAAATAACATAATATTACCCCCGTAAACATGGTAATAAATTCATACGCATCACCCCAAAATTCGGTCTGCAGAGGATCAAGTAAAATTAATAATATACCACATCCCAAGTTGTAATGGAAGAAGTGATGCATTCAGTGCTCAAGTTTAGGATACTGAAAAATTATAGGGTCAACAATATATTGTAACGGACGCATATTGCATTAGAGATATATTTGTTAATTGATTGTTTTAGAATAAGAATTATAGAAATTGTAAGTGTAGCATATTTAATTATTGTTGGCTGTCATTATAATTAATTCTTAATATAACTAGAATCTTAGTATTGTAAAAAAAAAACCGGAGGGATTCATCCGTGTATTTGTACAGGTGAAATAATTAAAACAATTTATAACAATTACGGACATTGATTTAAATAATCTCAATGCGAATATTGAGACTGCATCTAGAGACCTAAATACTTGGTTCGCCGCCAATAAATTAACGCTCAATGTACAGAAAACTAAGTTAGTTCGTTTTACAACAGAAACCAACAACATCGTAACGGATAAGTTCTCTGATCATGCGACTTTCCTCGGCTTGCAAGTCGACATGAAATTAAAATGGAACTTGCACATTGATCGCCTCGTGCGCAAACTTAGTTCTGTTTGTTACTCATTGAGACTATTGACGCAACGAGTTGATACCAAAACTGCTTCACTAGTCTACTTTGCCTACTTTTATTCACATATGTGTTACGGTATTGCCAACTGGGGCAATTGTTCTCGTAGTGTGGATGTTTTCAAACTTCAAAAACGAGCCATTAGAATTATATCAGATTCAGATGCTAGAGAAAGCTGCAGGCCGCTGTTCAAAAGGCTCCATATTCTAACTCTACCTAGCGCTTACATATTAGAAATACTAAAATTTGTTAAACGCAACATGAAAACCTTTTTGCAAGTAACGGGGACAATCATGGCTATGACACAAGAAACCGTTCAGTTCTCAGGTCTGACAAGCACAGCCTCAGTCTCTATGAGTCTAGCGTTCATTATTCCGGTATCCCACTATTTAACAGCCTTCCTGATCATGTAAAGAACATCAACAACTACAACTTATTCGTAAAGGAGTGTAAAACTTACCTTGTCAATGGAACTTATTACTCCGTACACGAATTTTTGAATCGGTCTGACATTCGTTGAACTGCCTTGCCTACAAAATTGCCGAATATGCTATAAATATGTAAATAGTTTGTCCAGTTTTCCCCTTTTGGTTCTGTTTTCCTGCCTCTGCTTTCTGTTTTAGTAAATATCTATGACGACATCCCTCCGTACCTAGCGACAGGAGATTAATACCAGGAAGTGATTTGTGTCGTGTGCGTGTTTCCTAAAAATAGTGTGTATGATTGTAGTGACTAGACTAATGTAAACAGATATGAATTTTTGTGTGTGTTTTTGTGTATTATAAGTTTATATGCAATTTATCTACTGTACATTTGTGACGAATCCTATTTCCTCTTTGAGGGCTAATGGTGAATAAATCTATCTATCTATCTAACCTTATACAGATACATTTTATTTTTTATATTATGACGACGTTTCGATATCTTTTTGTATCTTCTTCAGGTTTTGCTTCAATCTTGTTAGCGTCAAGTGAATAATCTGCCTTTGATCCTCTTTCAAAACTGTGTAAATTTAATAGCTTCTTTCGTTTTATTGTGTTAATTTGGTCAATACCCGTAGCAAATACAGAAAGGTATCAAAACGTCGTCATAATATAAAAATTAAAAAATTTCTGTATAAGGTAATAAATTGTTTTTATTAATTCAAAACAGACGTTAAATTAAAACTTTTAAGAGGTGAAATAATTGGTCAGTTGTTCAGTGGAGCTGAAGCGGTCTGTTGAATCGAACTCACGAAGGCTGTTGGATCTATAAGAGATCAGATCCGTTCAGCCGATCAGCAGACATTAGTTCAGAATTTTAGTCGACTGCTAGAGGTCTGTCGCAGTCGATAACACTTTGTATTGATCTGCAGTGAAAACTGTAGAACGGTTTATAGTAAAATTTAATATTTCCTTAATCCCCTTGGAGTAGTAATACAAGTATTAGAATATGATTATTAAGTCACTGGTGTTGGAGTGGATTTCCTGCGTGGGCGGAACTGGCTTGAGTCCGCTTTGGGAGAAACAGAATTCCCGAAGGAGCGGGCTACATGGAATCCTGTGGTATCATGGTAGTAGTCTGGCACCGCGAGAAGATCTGCCGTACGACGTGCAATGCTGGACCATTGTGAAAACTTCATTAGTTCCCTCTTTTCCTGGGCAGCAGTGCGAGAATCGCAGACTCCGGAAAGAAATAGACATAAAAAAATATAATCATTCTATCAGATATTTTAATTTTGTTATTTATGTTTACTGATGTCAAAGAACTCTGATTTTGGATAGTTAACTTCAATATTTCAATACAAAAATTTGGAAATATGCCACAGTAATAATTTGAGAGAATCTGGTGTTCAACTTGAATTTTATTTGCGAAATAAATTCTTTTTTAATTTATAAATGATTTGATAGATTTCGACGTGTTGTGTAAACTGGCTGATTAGAATCCATAATTGACACACGCATCTGCGAATAACGTGAGATTGCTTGTGGCGTAAGCTCAGTTTAGAACAGTTGTTAATCTCAAAATCTAAGCCAGAGCGAGCAATTAATAGTCACGTAGTAAATTTTACAAGTATTTTGTTATATCATCTACAAAACTGTAAAAGGTTTGAAGGGACTTCCTGCATATTTCTGATATGTCCTATGCTTATCAACCATTTGATATTGAATTATTGAAACACGGGTAATGGAAATCTAATATGTAATTAGTCCTGTTTGTAATTGGTGACACTGGCGCCTGATATTAGTACGCAGCTGATTATTAATAGGCAATATTGCGTACACGATACGTACGGAAATCCAAAACTCAGTTTCATATATCTAGAAATATATTTATTTTTATACTTTTCCATGGCCTTTATTCCATTATCAGACGATTGTTAAGATGCGACACGACTGACAGTTAACTTTTCATCTCTAATCCTGAATTTAAAGAGCCAAACGATCAGTTTATCGTTCTCATTCTTACGCCGCCGTTAATATCTTATAATAAATACACTGTTATGTTTATATTTTTACATTATGTCTGAATAAAACTAGTTTGATGATGGATCTCAAAGTTCGTTATTCTTACATTAATATAAAAATAATTCTAAATGACTGTCCTTATATGAAAGCCATGCTTCAATTTTTGTGAAAATAAATAAGAAACCACGCAATGTTTCCTTGTTTTTCTGATAAACTAAATTGTTAATAATAATAATGGGGCCAATACGGATTGTCGGGATCAATAAATGATTTAACTGTGCACCTATGAACACGATAGTGATATTATATTTTATATGAAACTGGTTTAACTTTAAAAATAAATCTAAAATTACGAAGATTGAAAGAGAACAAATGATGGATAACACATAGAAGTTTAAATTAAATAGTTTTCTCTTAGCAACAATGTGAAATTGAGAATCATATCGGAGTGAAATAATAAAGCGTAGACGAACGTTGAAGACTATAGATCCTTGATCTGTTTCTTTCTAAGTTTATACAGAGTATGAGCGGAGTTATCTCTTCACGGTTGACAGAGCTCAAAACAAAAGAAAACTGCAGCATTTCTTTGTAAGGGTAAGACATCATCTTTAACTGCACACACAAAAAGAAACAAGGATCTCATACTTCGATTTCTCACAAACTTCAGCTCATATAGTTTCACGTAAATATTAAATATCAAAAACACTTTTGTTACAAATCTGTTAAAACATGTAAAAATTACTGGACGTGTTGCTCCTTAAATGTATAAATATAAAAAATCACTGGTGAATTTATAGTGAGCTCCATTCGATGACTAATTGCTTAAAACGATTAACGTTAGTACAACCATTATTATGCAGTGAATTTATAGTAATGCTAATTATATCAGTGACTAATTAAATGTGATTATTTTTATATATGATTAGATGAATCGAATAGCCAAAAAATAAAGTATAATCTATATAAAAATTAAGATTTGATCAAATGATAAATAATCAAATTATATATATTCCTGGTACCTAATTTGGATTATTTCTATTGTAAATAGAGCAATAATAAAATGATTTAATATATTGTAATAAACACTTATGTTGGGCTTTTTAAATGAAAAATTCATTAACTTTACAAACAATAGATTGTGGCAATAAATCAAACAATTTACAAAATTTAAAATAATCAATCTCTCAGGGTCATAACTGGGTTTGATAATGGACGAATCAACAATATTTATTTTTTATTAACAATTTACAATTAAAGAAAAAGAAAGTTACTTGTCAATGAAATTAGAACAAAATTTAATTGTGAACGAAGTTAAACTAAAAAGATTGACTCTGATTGACAATTTTAACCAATAAGAAGAGAACGAAATCTGACGGCTATCTTTCAATCAGGTTTACATAATTAATTGTTTTGTTTTAAATTGTTACTCACGTCTGTCCAGCATTCCAGGATACCTTTAATTTTTTAGAACACTATTGTGGGGGTTTACACTGCTTCTACTCACAGATTCCGCACTGATTCTAAATCAATATTTTATACGTCGTCAGGAACTAGGATGATCCACCTTCGTCCTCTCGGTAGACCGCTCGACTTGGGCGACTTCTGCGATTCGTCCTTTGGGTAGTCTTTATTGTTCCGGACTTAAACCGAAACTTCTGCTAACTCTGGCCGGCTATGTGCACAAAAACTGTTTTTTTACTTAGCAGGTTTTGTCGTTAATGCTCTTGTGAATGTTTACTTTGTCCTGATAAAAATGTTCAGGGACCAATCAACTCTGATGAATGCTAATTCTTAATATTTCCCTGCAACTGTATTTCACTATGCCTTCCCGCGAGCTGCTCTATCGTCTCCAATTAACAGTTATTACTTCGACGACGTCCCCCCGCAGACTGAAATCTCGTTTTGCCTTTTAACGCGTGCATACGCCATTTTGCGGACCTTCCGACAAAGGAACAGTGCTTGGTTTTTCTATTGTTGTTACGTTCTGGACCGCCGCCACAAAGGATTTCTCTAACAATTTAGATTTTCAAATTCACAATTAATGTCTTAATTAATTGGCATTACAATATTTTTGATTCCAAGTTGAATATATCACCCATTATAATATAAATAAACCGAATTAGACTCCAAGAAGACATTATATATTTTTATAATTTATCACCTGATTAAGTTCCAAATACGGGATGAAAAGTTGTGTTTACGGTTTGGTATAATGGATTATATTTAATTTTTATGGCGGATTGGTTATTTTATTTATTTAGTTATTACTAAATACCTGACAAATATCCCATTTACAATTATTTCGGAGATAAATTTTAATATTTCAATTTTTCCGTCATGCCATTCGATTTTATACAATTATTAAAATATTAATCCTATATTGCGTGACCTCAATGATAATATATTTACTTAACACGATGAGCACTGATATTAGATGATGAAAGTAACAGTAAAGATTATTCGAACTATTGCCAATTTATTTTCGTTACTTTTCGTCGTTATTTTGAGGCTGTAAAAATAATTACGTTTGCATTACATGAATAAAGATGCGCAAATGCAAAAATAATCTTAATTATCAAATTAATCAGATGTCTTGATTTTTGAGAAACACAAAACTACTGGTATGAAAGTTGTAAGCAAATTTAAGATACAGAAGATAGCACATAAATTGTAAAAAGTGCAAGGAGTAGACGCGTAGCAGTAAATTGAGTTACGGATCCAATTAGAGTTTCCACCAAGCTACAGACTTAACATGGGCTGGAAAAGGAACGAGCAGTATCTCCATATCACAGCCAATCGGAAACTCATTTACTAGCAAACTGTGGATTAAAGCCCAACAAGGATTTTAATAGCTTGGGCAGGCCGTAGAAGCTACGGGAATTGTAATTTTGAATACAAGTACTGCTTCAAGGTCGCAGAACACCAGAAAATTAAAAAATAATAACTTTATATAATTTGAGGAATTTATTTATGAAATAAATCATAAGTTCTGTAACCATATAAATAAATAATACAACTATTTCAACCTTATTAACACAACTATGTGTTAGAATAAGTTATCTAAATGAAAGTAAGGACAGTGCTGGTGAAACAACTGCACTGATAATTGAGATTTGTAATTTTTTTATATTTTTCCCTTATAGTTGATAGTATAAATGTACAAAGTCAGTATTTAAAGGAATTATAACATGTAATCTATGTTATTTGCCGTTCATTTTTACAAAATGCATATTTTACAGAACTCTGGTGAAATTGTTAGCTGGAGACACAATCACTTACTTGGAGCAATTTTTCGTAAGTTTAGTCGTACTAAAATATATGAAGAACGTTATGATGTTTAAAAGTGTAAAGAAAACATAAAAATGAAATGCTGTTTCTGAAACAACGGGAAAATGGCGATAACGACGATAAGAACTAAACGTCAATTTATCGCCTTCATATAAGTTCAAGTGTTCAAGTCTGTTCGTGGAAACGTAACTATCGTTATATTAATAGCCCGTTATATTACAACTGACTGAATGAAGAATTAGTAAAATGATTACTTTTTAGTTGATTTAAAGGACTTCAAGAGCAAGAATTTTGTGCAATATGTTTCGAAAACTAATACTTTAAATTCTTAATCATTATATTTCAATATTATTTAGTAGGAATGAAAACCGGTTACACAGCCTCTAGTAATAATTATTTCATCAATTAGAAAGTTTTCCACGTCTGTGTCATATTCATTTTGAATTAGATGTGAAACAATAATTAACTTCATAATTCTATAATATTTCATATTTAATTAAAAATCATAGAATGAATATGACGCAGATGTCGAAATGTTTATAATTGGAGAAATAAATATTACTGGAGACTGTGTATAATGTTTTTATTCCTACTAAATATATTATTAACAGTTCAATACTACTCAATGGACCGTTGATTTAGTAATTACTTTCAATTCCGGCGTCTGTAAATAATTAAACATATTTTGATAGAACTCATTTGAGATTTACCTGTCTCACGTTACAGTTGAGAAACAACTCATCATAATGGAAAGCAATAACTGAAGTCAAAAATACGTATATTAGCTGTAATGAATATTTTTCAAAGCGTTATTTAGAAACGAAGTCGCAATAAGTTCGGTACGAGGATTTTTTTGCCATGTCTGTACGATTTCAATGTCACGTGCACGAGTGTACCGAAATGAGTACAACTTGTTTTTCGTGGTTACCGTCAGTCGGCATTTCATTATCCTAAGCAAGCAGGGAATTCTTTGTTAACCTTGGACGACGCACGAGCGCAGTAATTAGTTTTGTGAAATGCAGAACAGCAAGTTAATCGTTTTGTGATTCCATGAGCGATCACCGCAATAATCAGGCTTGCTGGCCGTGATGAAAGAAACTATCATCCCAACAAGAACTTCCACCCGGAGGGCATGACGAGACTTATGATAACAATACCGATTCAACTCCATCAACAATTACCGTCAGAAGCCATCGATGAGGAAACGCAAGTAATATTGTTGCCTATTCATAATACGGTTGTGCCTTGGTTTATATTTCATTGCTTACACATAATTGTCACCGTTCGTCAGTACCCATCACAAGACTGAGAAAAAGAACTCACAATTCTGAATTATTAATTACAAAATGTTGCAATATTGTTTTTCTATTTTATCTTGCATGTATTTATCAGAATAGTCGGCCAGCTGCCTCCTAAACTGGTCAAGGCACGGCGAGAGGAAAGCTGCGACCTCACAGTAAACCCCTCTCCGCCATCGGAAGAGCGTGGGACAAGTACCAATGCCCGACCTACTTGATGCAGTTTTTTCTAGGGTTTTCCCTGTATCACATTGAGGCGAATTGCCGGGTAGGATCCTTAAACCATAGCCCGTTGGCCCTAGTTAGACCTTGGCTACATTGTTTTACCTTTCCGCATACCCCCTTTCACTCCTTTTCCTATGCTCTTAAAGGGGAGATGCCACTATGTGGATTACCCTATACATAGCCTGTCAACACCTTCAAAAAAAGAATTCTTCATGTTTTTAAATGATTAAAGCTAAAACTTTCGGCAAAATTGTAATTTCATGTGGAAAGAAAAACATTATAATTTTTATAAAACATTTACAAGTAATCTTTGAACAACATTAATTCATAATGTTTGTGGTTGTTGTCAAGCAGAGTCAATGTGTCTATTTTATTTGTTCCTTCGTACAATTTCAATCTTGAGTACATTATTGATTTCCAGCGTCTGTCTTACGGAAAACCTGTGTGACAATTTGACTGCATACCTACGGTACAGATGTTTTCAATTCAGAATATTGTTAATTTTGTCAAAAAAACAACAACATATAGGTGAAATTTAGAATAACTCCAATGCCCGAATTTTGGATATGTATTTGCAGCAGTATTTTATGTTATAAACTACAATAAAAATTTAATTTGAAGATGATTAGATACATCTTTTAAAATTAAACAATTATTTGTATTCAAAGTTAAACATGGGTAAAATTTGAATAAATACAGCAATATACTGGATGTTCAATTTATTTTAAGTGTTTGAAATATATAGAAAAGTCCCATATCTATAGAAGTGGAGAAATAAGATCCAATGATACTCCCGACCTCATCTCCTCGGGGTGGCGGAAGGTAGAGGATAAAATATTTACATAGAAATCCCATTTTTTAATATCAGAATTGGATTTTATAGAAACAGATCAATTGATTTGACCTACGATTGCATTCATTTAGATCACAGAATATTCTAGGAAAATTAAACGGGTGAAACACGGTAGAAAATGGGGATAAACCGAGAAACACACATCAGTTCAACAAAATAAGAATACAATCACGTAAAACTAGGAGTGAGGAGTAAGGGAACTCACATAATACAAGCAGCCCATTGGGGGAAAGAAAGACTACTACGTCCACCTTGTTGTTCCTAGATATGGGTTAAATTAGTTTTTGACGTATCGCAATTAACAGCCTGTGGTTCATACGAAACAGTCAAATACACCAAGAATTAAAGGTTCCACTTATAACAAACTACATTCACAGACGTACCAGTAACATTTTTAAAAATATAGTGAAGTGTAAAAGTGCAAATAAATTAAACCTAGGACAAAAAAACACCCATAAAAGACGAAAGCTACCACAAGACTTACACAAATAATTGTCAACCTGTAAAATACCTAAACCCAATGTAACAAGCCTGAGGTGTGAAGATATTTTCACATAACCCTCTCTTCAAATACCCTTTGCCGTATGATTTAATATTATATCATAGCAGGGAATTGCATTTTACTTGCAGACCCAGCTAAATAAAGTTTTAAAAAAACCTTACTATTACATGAATAAATAAACTTTTCTGTACCTGAGTATGAAATTAATTCAGTAATACGGTCAAATAATTTTTTTTCCTACAGCAAGCAAATATGCAATAAAAAATGGTTCTCATGTCAGTATCAGCCGCCTCCGATACTCCAAAGGTCTGGAGGTGGGTAACTGAGTTTGGATGTCCCCTTCGAGACGAACTAATTTTATTTTCCCACTTTTTTTTTCAGAGATATTTGAATGTCTGCAGATAAATCGGCCACCCTGTATAGTTGCAGAAATAAATATCACGACTGAATGGACCTGGCATACGTCCAAATCAGAATGATGTGTTTTCACATGCGGCTGTCGGGTATCGCTCGTGCGAGGGCCTTTTCGCGTCGTTCGTGTAGTTTATCCACAATTTTCCCCGTGATCATTACAATTTCTGGGTGGTGTGGACGAGTCGCTGTCATTAAGATGAATTTCTTCTCTAATGTCGAAGGCGCAAATATGAACCCACGACAAGTTTCGGAAAGAAACAAGGGAGGATTTTGTGCAGTATTAGAAACAGGATTGTGTTAATTTTCATAATCCCAGTATTGTTTAAATTAATTTACGGGCGGTTACATTTCAATTGATACGTTGATTAAATAAACTTATAGCATGACTTTACCGATGGACGCTTTCTGTCGCATCTGAGATAAGAAAGCTCCGACTTGAAACTCAATGAATAAACGAGGTCGTCGTATTGAGAGTGTTTGGTGGCTTTGTGACCTAGCAACATGCTTGTGGACAAGATGTATGGTTGCAATATGCACTTTGAAGACCAGACTAACGCTGCGCCGCTTCTTTGGACCTTGCTCCCGACCGGCACACGGTATTCATCGTCCGCTGTTATGAAATACGAGTCTCAATTTATTCCGCACGGGAGATTATCCCTGGTCCCGAGGGGGATGCAATTTGCGGGACGGCTATCGCCTGTGGCGCAGATACACAGGCACACCGTGGGCTGAAAAATGGCTGCACATTTCTTATACAAGGGCGAAGCCCAAATGGGGCAGAAGGCGTTCCTCCGCGGCGTCCGGTGCCGCCATCTCACAGACTCCCGAAAACGATCTCCATCAGAGCGGCGGCCGCTAAAACACAAAGATTTCATCCTTGTTTCCAATAGATTTATATGGAAACCTAATCGATCAAATGCCTTTTCTGTTGAGATTAATACGATTAATCTTAAGCTTTGATTCATGTTCAATGAGAATCGTCGAAATTTGTCTCGGAACGTTTCCTTATCCAGTTACCTAACAACATTAAAAATTTACAACAAAATACAATTCAAGCCTCTTATTCAATAGAATAAAACGTTATCATTGTGGATTACGTACACTACTTTAAACGCGCCTTCTCAGTAATCATGTTCCGAGAATTGTTGTATAAGATTAGTGTTGCAACTGTTTCCGTTATAAAATTCATAACTTTTCTGATATATTTATTTTGGCATGTTAATTAACAACTTGAGGTTCATAATTACTAACTGCCAGCAGAATAGCCAAATTATTAGATTATTTGAAGATACAGGAATCCCTGGGGGGGGGGGGGAGTGTTCAATTACTTTTCTATCATCCATTCTTCTGTCAAATCCAGATTTTCACTCCATAATTAAAAAAAAACTGTAATTGATAGTTTTGTCAATAATGGCTACCCAAAGGATTTAATTAATTTCAACATCTAAATCTTCCAAAATAACGTCCAATCCGATAGACGAACGAATTTTTTCCATTATTCAAGTCGTTTAACATCCAAATTATTTACAAATCCATCATTTTCACTATCGCATTAAAAATTGTAAAGACCCTCTCAAGACTTACAATGAACGTAATTTAGTATAGAAGATTTCATGCAAAGACTGACCTGCTATTTTTATAGTAAAAGTAAAAGAGTTTTGAAAAGTAGGATTAAAGAACACTCGCAGAATTATAAACTCTGAGGTAATAAACAATCGGTTATAACTAAACACTGCACTTTGGGCAACCTCACTTTTGATTTTAATAATACTAAGACTTTGGAGAAACGAGTGTAAGCGTCATGCCAGATAATTGCTGAAATCACTCAAGTTAAATTAAATAAATTTACCATATACGTCCAAAGTGATGCAAGAGAACTCTGCAATATCTATGACGAAATACTCTATCTTATTTATTGTTTCGGTTTCATTTGTATATTCCAGTCAAATATTTTTGTTCACCTGATGAGGTCCACGAAACTCGGAGAAAACCTTGTGTGTTCCTTTGTAATGTATTAATTTAATTTTTAGATTCAAGTACAATACTGTCTGTAGTTGGCCATAAATTCACTTAAAATGATTAAGACGTTTGTTTTTTTCCCTCTTCTAAAAATATGGTTCGTAATTATACAAGATACGCTCACCTGATTTTGAGTTAATAGAATTATTACTCCCAATTTCCCCCTTTCTTTCAAACAATTGGGTCTACGTGCGATACATAAAACGCGGGAAAGGAAATAAAACGTGATAACGTCACAAGATGTAGTAGAAACCGATTTGAAAAGCTTGTTATATATATATATATATATATATATATATATATATATATATATATATATTGTGGTATACACTATTAATTAAAGAAAATATAGGCAACACGTTGTGGCGCCAAATTATGTAGTATTCAATTTAAATTAAGCAAAGGAAGAAAGTTTACAGGATTTTACTTTGAAATTAAACCAAAATTATTTTAGAGAGATAACAAAAGAAAATTTAATTACAATTTCGACTTACATTGAATTTTGTACATTTTATGTTTTTAATAAATGCCTCAGCTTTAATGAGAATCAAAAACTTCAGGACCGCCTACAGGGCCTCTAATAAAGATAGTTATTTGCAATTTTCACCAAAGTTACAAAAGAAAAATAAGAATTTAATTTACAATAACAAAACTTTATAAAAAGAATCTAAAAGCAAAAAGAACTATAGAAATCTGGTGGTAAATGATATTTACGTAAAGGTTTACAAAATTATTTGTTTACATACCATTTTTATTCAGACCTGCTCTGGTACCGGTTTGTGCAATCGCGGTTATTTTAATTTTAAAGAACAATGTTTTATTAACAGGCCATAGTACTGATTGTTGTATAGTTTCACTTCATAACAATTGCGGCGCGTTTCTACTTTACTGTTTCACTGTCGTACGTATTGTCACACTCAGTTTTGCTGTAGAAAAACCTTTAATACATATGCGACCACCACTGGCCGGTTCACCACAACAGACTCTCGCCATGACAACCATGGTCAGGCCCTCCAAACACTCTGCTCAGCCTCACAAAACAAACTCGTACGACACTCACACCATACACTGAATGTTTTCTGCCAAAGTTCTGTGTGCGTACGCTTTTCGCCAATAATGCACACACTGCATTCTCGCGCCACACTGTCTGTTCTTTAGAATGCTCTGGCCTCAAAGTTACGCCGACAATTATACAAAATAAAAAATTTAAATAAAACATTACATTACACATTGGTAATCTATAGACTATATATATATATATATATATATATATATTATAATACTAATTAGAGGCAATTAGAGAATTGATAATTGGAAATTTGTGGTGGATTGTTATCGGCGAGAATATAAACGCAGCAATGTACAGGCGGGCTTTGTCGTACCGAACTGCGGTGTTTTACAGGAGGCAGTCGCGGACAGAAATTCATCGAGTAAGGTTTGCTGGCAGATCTTCATCGAGTAAAGTTGTGGCAGACAAGAATTTATTAAGAGTGGCGGGAAGAATTGCACCAAGTAAAGTCGCGGACAGAAATTCATCGAGTAGCAGTCGCGGACAGAAATTCATTGAGTAAGGTTTGCGGGCAGATTTTCATCGAGTAAAGAGCCGCAGGAAAGGTTTTATTAAGAGTGGTGTGGCACGTGGAATTTCATCGAGTAAAGTTTGGACATATAAAGCCACAGTAATAATTCAACAAGTAAAGACTGTTGCAAATTGCATCGAGAAGGAGTTGATAACAATCTGATTGACCACTAATCAGAACGAGAAATACAATATTTGCTGGAGAGAGAGAGAGAGAGACTTAATGTAGAGGACCACAGGTGTTGTACGGAGTAATCGTTCCAGTTGATAGGTACAAAAGTTTTGGACAGTGTTTTTGAAACAAAAATTAAATTCTGTGAAATTATGACCTGTTATATGTGAATAGTGCATCAGAGCCCAAGCGAATGCCTGGTACCAGCAAAGACACTGTAAGTAGAGAGAGAAATTTTATAAACGTTTTGTAACGTTAAATAAGGATTCACGTTCACTTTGTTGTCTAACGCTAATGTAAAATTTGATGTTAATTTGAATGTAAAAAAAAGGTTGGTTTTTTATTTAAAAGTCCTAAATAAACGACCCTGAGATCAGAGTAGATATAATTTGTAAAATAATACGAACTCGAATGTAAATAAATCACATCAATAAATTTTTCTTATTTTACTTTAAATAAATTAATTGTTTTGTGAAGTTTAAATTTTGTAAATTATTTAGCATACTTTCATTTTTAAATTTTAATAAAATAGTCAGTGATAATTGTCATAATTAATTAATTATAATTCGTTTATTACATTTTGGCGTCACCAACGTGGGCCGAATTCTTTAATTATTTGTTGTTTATTACAATATATATATATATATATGTATGTATATATAGAGAGAGAGAGAGAGAGAGAGAAGGGGGAAGGAATAATTAAATTGATTTTCAGTTATTATTTGTGCAGTGAAATGCATTTCACAGATCACTGAAAGCTTTTCCTCGCTCATATAAATCCAATTCTGTATGAGAAAAGTAGTGGAGATAAGAGCCAATAGTCAAATAAGGTGGAAGCGTCGTCAACGGTTGGTGATTTTCGCCGAGTCAAGGCTTGTGTGGAAGAGGCCATAAATTGGATATCGGTACATATTGCAATTGTATCCATTATACTAACTCATTTTACATTTTTTATGAAGCATAAATAGAAGATGCGTCCAATGATAAATATCCAAGAAGCAGTGCCTTCGTCAAATGTTTTGAATTACTTAAGACCTTTTCGGAGTAATTGCGTTTTTAATTAAGATTAGCCGCTGGTTGCAGTACCTGTGCGGTTAACATTCATCTCTGGGAGGACGTTGTGGGGTGGGCGTGATGAAAAATTCAAGACTGCGGCAGTAAGCGGCGAGGCTGCGAACCATCACACAGTTGCGTGCCCAGGAGGACACGAGCGAGCTCTCTGGAGACGCCTACGCACGTGCCGGCCACTGATAAACACGCAATAATATCAATAACTAACAGCTGCACCATTGCTACGGCGGGAAGCACTGCTGGCCGAAGCCCGCAAGTATGAGAACATAATAAGAACATCTGGCACGTCCATGTCTCAACATTTTGATTACTCACACGTCCAACTACACGAGTTGAACGAGTATACGCGATAATGGGATGTCGCACTGCAATCGACAGTCTCCAATCCAATGTCGTGGAAGGACCTTGGAATTTTGATACTTGCCATCGTGCGTTGCAATAATTCACTTTAATTTTAATATCAATGTAATAAAGTTATTTTTGTTTATTCAGCGCATAAAGTATAGAGAAAGCTCAGCTTGGAATTATGGAATATCTTTCACAATAACAAGCATAAATCGATTTTTGTCCGATTGAGAAATTCCTACACTTTCCGGTTCAAGGTCTTGACCTGATAAAAAAAACCTGCTAGAAAGTATAGGTTTAAACAAGACTCGGAAATTAGGGAGACAGAATTTTGAAAAATAAACGAAGAGAAATATAATACAGACATAAATTATATATTTTCCAGCCAAGACCCATGTTATCGTATAAAAGTGAAGATATCCTGCGCCGTAATATTCTCCAGACCTATGCGAAGATTTCAATGAATAAATGATTCTGTAACAACAGTCTAATAATGTAAAATATGGGAAATACAGTACCATAAATCTTCGTTTATTGTGAGGACTTCCAAATAAGTTGGCGATTGTTTTGGGAAAATTAAATTTTTAATGGCAATTTTTATTACTGTACTACTTAATATATTTGACAAGATTAATATTGGTCGTTTATTTTATACAAGAATAAATGTAAAACTTTTACGTTAAAAACATTTGGCCTGACTACTTCAGAATTGAATTATTGAATGTATTTATGCAATTATTGTTATTGCTGGTATCGCCTGTAATTGAAAATACCATTTTAATAATAGTATTATTTAAATATATTCATTGTTTCTTTGAAAATTAAAACTTGATTATTTTTCATTGCGTCATTTAAATTTAATGAACATTTATTATATACGTTACTTCACCCCAATCCACTGTCGTATTTATGAATAAGTCTTCGTTTTTATATTACATTTTGTATAGTAAGAAAGGTCAGCCCTAGGATCTCGGTGCTACTTCATTCGATCCCTTTCAAACCCTATTGATAAAGTGATATCACTTTCACCCTTGACCTTCCACTGAAGTTATGTGCTCACTCGAGTGAAAGCTGCGTCAAAATAATCTAATAAGTGATAATAGTAAGCAGGCAGCTAAGTAAAGAAAAACTGCACAAATCCCGTTTGGTACAGAAATTCCTCTATAATTCCCAAGTTATTTGAGAGACAATCGGAATTAATGTTACTAAAGTAACGACTTTATATTATTGATATGCACATTAAACAATACGAGGGAAAATTACCCAACACAAAAAATACGAGAATAAAAACAATTATAATAACGGATGTTAATACAACAATCAATTATTTTTTTTAAGGAACAGGCTAAATAAGGGTAATCAACATAGTGACAACTCGCCTTTAAGAGCATAGTAAGGGATTTGAAAGGGGTGATGCGGAAGGGTAGAGGAAGGAAGCCAAGGGTTAACTAGGGCTCCCGGGCTATGGTTTAAGGATCCTACTCGGCAATTCGCCTAAAACTGATGCCTGGAAAACCGTAGAAAAACATGCATCAGGTAGGTCGGGCATTTGGTACTTGTCCCACGCCCTTCCGATGGCGGGAGAGGGGTTTGCTGTGGGGTCGCAACTTTCCGCTAACCGTGCTTATGAGCAGTTTAGGAGGCAGCTGGCCGACTATTCCAATAGGAATAGCGGACAACTCGTACCCGGAACATAAACATCTCAAAACAGGCCGAAATGCCTCGGCATGTGGGAACCTTAGTTCAAAAAACCTGAGAGATGTGAAGGCATCCCCAAAGGTATCCTCCGCCAGAGCTCTCTAGGAAGGTTCACCTGCGAGAGAATTCTCTCGCAGGCTTCCTTACAACAATCAAATATTTTTAGGCGTTATTAAAAGAACCAAGGAAACGGATAGAACCTTGTAGGAGAGACACGAAGGGGCTACCTCTCCGTTTTCGAACTAAGGTTCCCACAAGTCGAGGCACCTCGGCCTGTTCTGAGAGGTGTTTGTTCCAGGGTCACAGACCTTGAGCATACGGTAAGACTATTGGAATAGTCGGCCAGCTGCCTCCTAAACTGGTCGAGGCACGGAGAAGGGAATGCTGCGTCGCCACAGAAAACTCCCTTCCCGCTATCGGAAGGGCGTGGGACAAGTACCCAATGTCTGACCTACTTGATGCAGGTTTTTCTAGGGTTTTCCCTGCATTTCTTTAGGCGAATGCCGGGTAGGATCCTTAAAATATAGCCCGGGGCCCTAGTTAACCCTTGGCTACCTTCCTCTACACTTCCGTTTCCCCCTTTCTATTCCTATTGCCACCATGTGGATTACCCTCATGTAGCCTTTTAACTCCCCCCCCCCCCAAAAAAAAAAAGGAATCGTAAGCGGAATAACGTCGCGAGAAGTATGAAGAGGTGCGGAAGTGGTTGAAGGTTGAAGAAATAAGAAATGCCGCTCATTTTACGAATAAAAGTTAACCAATCAACATAAATCATATTAATCCAAATCGACCAAAACTACTAATTGTTGATGACAAGCTAAGAATATTACAAGTATTAACTGGTTAAAAATAGAAATTGTAAATATAGTCCATAACGTATGTACTGAATAAATTATATTAGGGCCCGTTTAGAATTTTTTCACTTTACTGCACAGAACCACATGTAATTTATTCTCAAAATGTGCCGTCAGAATATTAGAAGAATTTGTGGAAAAATAAATCTGTGAAGGTGTCATTAAAATGAAAGTAATGTGAAAGTAACAAATATGACTTAAAATGCTTAATATTAAATTGAATATTATAAGTGATCAGTTTAAAATTGATAAAAAATATGAATGGAACCGTATTCCAGATACTTGCGCACCAACAAAATGATCAATTCAAAGACTTTCTTTTTGATTATCCATATCGCTACTTCCTTTTCTAAATAATTATATAACGCACAAGTAAATACGATAGTGTGAGTTTCGAATTAGTCTCTCGTGCATAAATAAACCACGTCATCGTTTTCCAGGTATTACGCCTAGAATCCATGTATTTAGTGTTCTCTAGAGACTATGTCACACATGCTTTGTTAAATAGGGAATTATTCTGGTCTGTTTGTTAATAGTACTCTCCTGAAAATGAACAAATTTCTCTATGGTTTCCATAAAAACTATAATTATAAAACACACACAAACTTATGTACTTATTAGGTTGTTTAATTTTTAGGTGAAAACTTACAAATAAATCAAGGGGAACCAACCTGCATCCAAAAGAGAAAAGTTTTCCTTGATTCGCAATGCTAAATTTATTCATGTAACAGTATCACGTAGCTGATATTAATTCAGCAATTATGGAAATTATTTACACCACATCCATTGTACACCTAATGAACTCCTCGATTGAGGTCGAAGCGTAATAATATTTGTTACTTAATTATTTCTAAAAAAAATTCGGCTGCTTCCATTTATTTGTAATTATATTGAAATTTGATAAATATACCTATCAAATATAGATTTTACGTCTGTCAAAAGGAGTGTAATAACAGATCAATTTTCAGATCATGCATTCTTTATTTGAATATATGTAAATTTAGAATACATGTAGAATTTTTCGCCAGCAGACTTAGTTCCGTCTTCAATTCATTAAGGTTAATCACGCAACAACTGCACTTACAAGCAGCAAAAATACATTCACATTTACACTCAAAAATTAGCCATGGAATCGCTAACAGAAGAAATATCTCTCAAAGCACCGTAGTTTTCAATTTGAATAAGCGAGCTGTAAGAATGACAAATGGAAAAGTTTTTATTGGTAGTTGCAGGCCACTATTCGAACTCCTTGAAATATTAAAACGCCAAATGTTAACATTTTAAAATTCGTAAAGAATAATAAGAAATGCAGAACATAATGACTACGATAGGAGAATTCGTGTTAGTACTTAGATCGGACAAACATCGCCTTAGCTTATGTAAGGCTAACGTTCATCGCTGGTTAACTTCCTAGGTCTATAACTACATATATGCTGTATATATATATTGTAGTAATTGGTAATTAAGACATTGTTCTAATTGAAAAGTTGAATTGTAGAGGACTCATTATTAGTGGATATAGAGCGGACGCCGCAACAAACCGGCAAGGCAAAGAAAACATTGTTGATGAGTCGAGAAGGTTCTGCGCGCTCAAAAAACTTGCGAGACGAACGAACAGTCAGGAAATGTACAGTCGGGCAGTAAGCAGCAAGGAGAAAAGACGAAAATTCCAAGTCATGAAAATTTGAACAGTACAGTCGGGCAGCAGACAGCGAATAGACCAGACAAAAAGTTTTACAGTCGGCAGTCAGAACGAAAGAATGTGGTCCAGTCACAAACATGCTTTCAAATATTAAAAAGTAAAGCAATATTCAGTCGGGAAGGAGACAGAGCAACTAGTTGCAGTAAAGCATCGAGAACCAACCAATTTGTGTTAAACCAACTAAAAAACAACGCCGATTAGAGCGTGTGAACATTTAGAGTCTGTGAGAACTTAGAATCAGTGTCCCCAAAATTGTGCACGAAAAACTAAAAATGAGACCTGGGCGGCCGTAAGTAGAGAAAAACTTTAAAATCATTTGTAAACCGTGTTTAAAAGATAAAAGTCAGATCGTTCTTTAATTATTTAATTATCGATAAAATGAGACCGTTAATTCTTGATAAAATTGAAATTGTTAAATTCAATCTTTAGTATTATTTCTTCGGCAACAAATTTCGTCTATGTTCAGACGCATTGATTCCCATATAAAGCAAAAATGTAATTTTTTTTTCATTTGTTAAATTCATCCATTATTATTATATTAATTATTACAATATATATATATATATATATGCTACATACAACACAAATTTTTAATGTAATTATTGAACTTAATTTTATGTAAACCTATTGAAGACATTCTCCAATTACGAAATGTGCGGTGCGCGTTGGTAGTATATGAAAGACTGTGTGATTGTATCCCTGAATAAACTGAACAGTGAATTTTATTGTTAGTATGTGTGTTATATTGTTCATAATTTTATATAACTATCTGGGTACCCGGCTTTGCCCGGTTTGTCAGAATTAACCTCAGCGACATCCATAACCCCGGATTCGACTCCAATCTCGGTTGTTTTGCGTTATTTTTAAGTAACGTTGTGCCTCCACTCACATCCCTACAGGTACAAACCCTCCCACGGCGAAAGTAAAAATAACTGGAAAACGCTATCTATCTTATTGACCTGGATATAATTTATTTCGACATATGGTATATCGGCCGATTTGACATGTTTGAAAATTTCCACACCCGACCACCCCACCTATCGGTAAAACGGCAAGTTTAATGTCATATTAAACTAAGCGACGTCCATAACCCGGATTCGACTCCAATCTCGGCTGTTTTAGAATTATATTTTGTAACGCCTATAGGTGTTCCCCTCCCATGCCAAAACTGTTTAAAATTTTCACAAGAAAAACATCTGGCGAAACACTATCAATCTCTCTGATACCGAAAAATATTTATCCGACGGAAATTTCGGCCATTTGAGCATGTTTTAACATTTTTACACCCGCCGCTGGAGTGGTAGACGTGTCTTACCCTCACATTTCGCCAAATTTGCTCCACGGGTGTAGATTTGTATGCGGAACATATACACACACAAACAGTCTATTCTATGAGGGATAATGAATATTAATAAATCTAAATATATTACATTTTAGTGAAGTTGGCATTTAATATTAATTTATTCTAACTTTTTGATTGTTAACTACTATTTTGTACAATCAAATGGTGAATTTTAGCAGATTTACTTAGATTAGACTTTCAAACGTGCGTCAGTACATTGCACATGTATTTAAAATACAGAAGAAACATGCAGATAACGGTTGTAACGAAATTCAGTACACTTGATTTATTTCAAACATTCCCTCGTTCTTTTCTGCATGTCAGACGTGCAACGGAGACTCCTAATGCTTTGTGCTGGAAAGTTTGTGAAAGTGTCGGAAGAAAGTTATGAAACTGTTAACAAGATACCGTCTGCACTGAGACAGCTACACGGAATTGAAGTTGAAAAGGACGAGCTTTGAATCTTTCAAGTTCCCCAAGTTCTACTATTATTGCAGTCTACTTTGGAAACTCTCTGTATATTATTCTGGAATGAATGCCTCCGCCGGACGTTGGCAAGCTTCTCTTTCCACAAATCTCAGATGCGGCAACAATTTAAGCCCGCCCAGCCGCAGCAGATTACGAAGCCTTCCTTTTCCCCGCATTCTCTCTGCGGTCTGGTCTGGCACACCTTATTGGAAACCAACGCGTTCAGATCGCAAACTTTACAATCCACCCGTGAAGCATAACTTTCATTCTTGCTCATTAGCGCATAACAACCATGCTCAAAATTATAGAACGAAGTTGTAAGAGAATTTACTACTTTCAATTAATGAATAATTTTATACGCCATAAAATTTATTCTTTGGAGTGAAACTCCTTTACTCATGCTGGAAACTTTAATGGTAAGGAATGTGATACCGTGTTTTGATACTGCGAAGCCAACGTAAATTGAAATCGAGATGGAACAAGATGCGCAGAGAAAAATACAGAGCGGGCCTGCGTAGTTGAATAGTAAACCAGCGGGTCTGTCACTAAACAATTCTGATGTCCATACGTGAATTTTTCCATGGATAATAAAGCATGACAGGGAGCGTATTAATTATGAATATGAGTAAAACGTTCCATAACATTAATCCAAAATAATATATTTATTTAATAAATTACACACTTTTATAAAATCGAATTATTTTAACAGTTAGATATGTTTCCCTGTTTAAAACACTTAAACTGAACACCATTGAGTTTTATTTTCGCAAATTTTCGTATTCACCTCTATAAAAATAAATTCTGAATTTACTTTTAGACGTTACATATGTAAGGTATTATGTGAAACCTTTCCATTCTGTAAGACACAGTATATTCAACACTTTATTAATGGAGACCAATTGTAACTTATACTTATCAGTTAAAGTCACAATGAGGGTGTCCAGCAGAATGTAAACTTATTATATCAGGATAGCACTTTACAGCAATTTGTATCCAAGTATGCTGTAGGAACATGCCTCATTGTCTTAATTTTTAAATCCGTTACAAGAAACTTGGAATCGATCCTGTCGGAAGACGTCGCAAACCAAGTGTAAAATTAATTCCAACGTTCGACCTAGGACAGTATTAAAATTTTAATAGTCGATAGACTAGCATATTGGCTCAGCTTCACTTTAAAGGAAAATATATATCAAATAATGTTGCATAACATCTGAGTAATAGATTTTGAGCAGTCATCATAAGCTATTATCTAGACGAGGAAATTATTGAGGCACCATCTGTCTTACATAACAGTTCAAGACGTGTTACAACTCGCCGTCATCTTAAAATTCTGCTGCGCCGTTTCTTTAGAGCTCATCAAATCCAAGGCAGCGAACCATAAAGACCTATAGCCTAAACGGCTCTCGTTTTGATGTTTTATCTCTGGAGAATTATTCAGGAGATATGCAAATTTTAGTGGGACATAACCTGTCAAACGATTAACTTTTACGACCACGTGGATTTATTGCTTCTTATTTGCACCATAACTTGAAATAGGGGCTGTCCAAAATACCCACGCACAAAGGATGGATAGCAACACATCTTGGGTATAAAAATATATTACGGTAATAGTAAACAGAATTATTTGAAACAATCAAGAATTATTACGTTCGTATTTCTCCGTGAATAGTATGTGATACGTCGTTTTACGTCGAAAAGAAAATATGAAGCACTATAGTACGGTTATCAATTTATTTAAGGTGGAAGCCATAGAACAAAATTATTAATTGAAATAAATCATCACCTGATAATTTGTTCGAACATAATAGTGGCGTGAAGAGTAAGGAAAACAACATTTACTTTTTGCATATATAGTTTTACATAAAATAATTGTTTATAATAAGTGTTAACAATTTTTCTAGGGAAATAAAATTTTGATTGTGTTCGGAAAATGGCAATTTATTTAAAATAAGATAGTATGACAGGGATGAAGTGTTAGTCGTATTATCATTATAAATATTATTATCTTTATTATTAGCACGGTGTTTACAAGCGGAACGGGGCAGAGATGAGACAAAGAGGACGAAACGGGAGGACGCTGGTTCATAAATGGCAGCAAAGATGAATAAAATAAGATAGTATGACAGGGATGAAGTGTTAGTCGTATTATCATTATAAATATTATTATATTTATTATTAACACGGAGTTTACAAGCGGAACGGGGCAGAGATGAGACAAAGAGGACGAAACGGAAGGACATTGGTTCATAAATGACTGCAAAGATGGGTACAGGCAACCAAGCGGAAGATGGACCGCGAAACTGATTCTCCAACTGGACGAGTGGATAGGTCGAGAGCGTGGAGAGTTCAACTACCACGTGACACCATTTATCAGCGGTCATGAATATTTCAGAAAATATATTTATAGAATGAGGAAAGTTACCAGCTAGATCCGTATCTACTGTTATAAACCGAACAGTACACCTTCTATGCGTGCAACAGATTTAAGAGGAGCGAGACCGCCTGGAGAAAATCAGAATTGACAGAATAACGACAAAAAACATCATCCCTCTGATGTAGAGTAACGGAGATCGCAGAAGGAAGTTTAAAGGCAAAAATGGAGTGACAGCGATGAGTTTGACTGCCGGAATGACAGATGAAGATACATATCAAAGCCAACAAATATTAACTAACGACATACGTTTAAGAAAGTAAGAGGAGCCCCGAGGCATAAACGTAATCGACTCCGGCCTTAAGTCGATTGGAAAGGGTTCGTGAGTACAGTGAGTAAGTGTCTCGCACTACCCGAGAGGCGCGGACTCCTGTCGGGTGTCCATGAAGGTTTACCAAAATTTCCCTCCTAGAAAAACATTATATTCTGAGACATGAACATGTTGGAAGCAAGTATAAAGGCTGCAGTGAAAGTATTCTTACATGATATTTGTTTAATAATTCGTTTAAAAATTTAATGTAATTTTAATACTATTTATTCTGCAATTCTAAATTGAATTTTGGGACATATAGAAATACGGATTCTGAACAGTATTTTTTACAGAACAAATCGAAAACTTCATATGTTCAACGATAACAAAATTCATATATGACAATAAAATACATAAAGGCAAATTATACAAATACCTTCTTAGAAAATATTTTCACACAGTTTATTAATGCAGTTGTCAAACAAATAATACAGAGACGTCAATGGACGCCTAAATTATCAGAGTTACCTAAGTTGCCTCGCAATAAATTATATGCACTATCGTTAAGTGGCTAGGCTTATAATCAAATGAATCTGAGAAGTTTGGCAGCATCTGTTTGGAACAGGGCGACTTCGTCCCTTTAGGCAATGGCATTAAAATTCAACGAAGTTATCCGAGAAAATTCGTGATGACGCAGTTGCATAACGAGATAATTTCTCACTTCTACTAAAAGACGGTGTGACATTTCCTCAGGGTGTTAGTTAACTTTGAATTTCGATTTAATTTACAAATTCGTCTTAGTAGCACAGGCACGGAAGCCGTGAACGGAGATAGACGACGCTAATGAGCAAGAAGACCAATTACTAGCACAAGGCAGGGAAGATTTATCCACGTCAATTGCAATTGTGGCGGCACTGGTGGGCGAGAGCCAAAAATTTATAGCACCCAAACATGCCACTGAATGCTCGTTTACACACGCATTGTTTAAGGACAACAAACTCAAATAAAAACAGCATTTAGCAGCCAGAAGGAATAATCACCTCTCTTGGATACAATTTTGAATCATTTTTATTAGTCTCGTTTCTCCTTTAATTTCCGTTTAACCACCAATTTGCGAATTCATTTTGCTTCCATCGAAAAGGTTTATTCGTTTTATTGTAATATCCAATCTACATTACTTTTTAATTATTATTAAAATTTTAAAATTATGTTGTTAATATTTTCAATCAATTCGTAATTTATTATTAATTAAATAATTCATTAAAAATTTTTAAATTTATTGATACCAATACTAACTTAATCATATTCGGTACATACAGAACTGAAAATTATTAACCACGTTGACCCAGTAAATTTTATTACAAAAACTAATTATGAAATTAGTTTCACTGTGTGCAATTAAATAATTTAAAACTACCATTTTCCGTGCTTCATTTCATAGTACATACTTTTTTACAACCAGAGTTCGAGTTTCTATTTGGTTTTCGATGGGAAGAATTACCAAAGATACATTCATCTCAATAACTTACATTTTATTAAAATAATTTTTACTTCAGATAAACATAAATTTTTAAAATATTATTATAATTATTAATATTATAATTTTTTTCTCAGCAAATGATAATATCATGAATATATTATCGCTTGTACCAAGTGTCAGATGCGTTACGGTCTCGATGCAAAAATAGGTCGAGAGTTGTGCGTCGTCGCGATCTCAATCAGAGAAAGTAAAGTTCTTCAACAGAGCCTTGGCGTCTGTAATTCGTGAGTGTCGATTACCACTTACGACAGTGAATGTATGTAAAAAAAAATCGCAACGACGAAAATTTCGGATTTGCCCCCAAAAATAAACGCCGAACATATGAAAATACAATTCGATCTCAATTGACAAAGTCCATATGTTTCATTACTTATTTTTGCTATATCTTGTAAAATCCAAAATAAATACATTAGCTAATAGTTGAAATAATGAATATTTAACGCACAATTATATTTAAAGTGTAAGTATGAATATCGAATAGACACACAACGATTTCGTCAGAAAAAAGGAGCCTAATTTAATAATTCTCATGTTATTGAAAATAAATTAGTATTATTTGCAATCTAATTGCTGTAAGAAAGTAGTAATATTAATAGTAAATTATAAGTAATTTAAAATATTTAGAAATTTCAACTTAAAGCTGAAGTTCGTATACATAGTTTCACCATTAATGAACTTAAAAACACATTAAACATCAACTTATTGGCCTATATACTAATTTTATTTAACTTAAATGTCAGACCAATATCAATTTAATTATTTTTTTGATGAAGCTATCATGTGAAGCACGTCGCTGCATTTAAGAACGAGGTTGAATGCTATCATATCCTTCGTTTATTGCAATATATGCAATAGAGACTCTTTACACAATTTATTTTGCGGTTGTCTGAATCATGTCGTTTGTGAATAGTAATGATAATAATAGTGTACTGAGTGTCGTTGTAAACTGGCGGTGTTCGATTAGAATGTTTTGCGGTTCGATTAATACAAAGAATTAAATAAAGTGCATTGAAAATGTCTGCAGTTTTGAGAGTGTATCGACTCTGATGTAATAACTCTGAATCATTTATTTATTTAAAGTCAGGCAAGATGATTTAAAATTTACATTTTTTTCTCTTATAGACAATAGAAACGCAAAATAATGTCGGTCACTGTTAGTTAAGTTATGCTATTACTCGAATATTACTAAATATTTAAAAAAAGAAAACAAAGAGACGCGGGAGAATTTAAGGATAAATTTGTAACTATTGACTTTTTTTTGGTCAGAGTAACTGTACTAAAAACCAAGGAGGACATTTCATTCAGCAAGGTAAATGAGATGGCGCGGGAAACTGGCGTCGGCGCTGAGGATGTAATCGATACAGAGTTGCGATGGGATTACACGAACCTGGGCCTTCTCTCACAGAGTCGCTTTCTGGTACAAAGACACGCCATAGTAGCAGATCATCACAGGACAGGCTTAGCAGCATAACATCGAATTTATGAACTGATTTATTTTCTTCATTTATCCCAGCGTATTTGCAGTTTAGATAGATAGATTTATTCAACTGCATTGGGCAAAGCCCGGAGGCAATGTTTACGATAAAAATAACATAATATGAAAAAAAAATACACAGAAAGAATAACATAAAATAAAGAAAGGAAAAACTGTTCCATTACAACTGTAAACAAGTTAGTTGCTACTACTAAATATTAATCACAACTAAAACTATAACCAACATCGCTCGATAGCTTCGAACACTATCTAGGTTACTTCTAGTCTTCTAATACGAATTAGAAACGGAGGGAATTTACAGATATTTAGTAGAACTATGCAATCCAACATAAAAATGTAATGAAAATTTGACCTCCATATAAACTTTTCTGTCAGATTCTAATACTTCTCTAGAATATTGTCCATGATACTTCGTTCAAAAATGGTAACAGTACAACTACGATTAATATCGACGTCTGTTTCGGAAAACTCTTCAAGTTAAAACTTTTTAGTTTTATAGTATCCATTAATAATGAATTCACGGCTCTTATTATTCAATTTTTGAAATTTTGTCTACAAAATCGTAAATTCTCTTCGCGTTTTTCTATAAAAATTGTTTTATTTAGTAATCAAAGCCGTGCCGACCCCGGAAAACCAAGAATTTTTAAAAAGTAACTACATTGTCTGACCACGTGGAGTAAAGGAGATACACGTTTGCAAGGTGGGTGAACGAAGTATTAGAAGCCAGAGATAAGGCTCATGTAACCTTTCTTTTATCTGTTTTTTTAGGGTAACAGGCTACATGAGGGTAATCCACATGGTGGCAACTCCCCTTTAATAGCATAGGAAAGGATTTGAAAGGGGGGATGCGGTAGGGTGGAGGAAGGTAGCCAAGGGTTAACTAGGGCCCCCGGGCTATATTTTAAGGATCCTACCCGGCATTCGCCTAAAAGTAATGCAGTGAAAACCCTAGGAAAACCTGCATCAGGTAGGTCGGGCATTGGGTACTTGTCCCACGCCCTTCCGATAGCGGGAGAAGAGTTTGCTGTGGGGTCGCAGCGTTCCCTTCTCCGTACCTTGACCAGTTAGGAGGCAGAGACGTGATGTGTAGTTAGTATTGTTTTTTCATGTAAAAACTGAGAGAAACAGGTGCAGATCTTTCGGAGAAAAAAAGGTAGCAATAAGGAAAAATAGACTTCGGAGATTGGACGCAGAGGAAGCCGACTCCTATTTTCCTGAAAGCGCAATCATCCACTATAATAAGGAAGGTTATTAAGAAAACACCGAAATTAATCATTCTATACATTTGTTATGAAACTGATATGTTTTAGCTGTTCTAAAACCTTTTTTTTTCTTAAAAATTCATAAAATAATTAATAATTTACATCAAAAGATGGGTTTGTATAGAAAAAATATGAAGTAATTAATTTTTTAAGAAATTTTAAATGTTATTTAAAATAATTTCTTAATCAAAGAAATGAAATAATTAATATATTATGGATTTTAAATTGTAATTTAAGTTAATTTGTTAATAAATTCACAATTATTTATATAGTTTAACGCCTTTATATATAATACCATCACGCTTTCAAATATATTGAGGGGTGATACCTCAATTGAGTTTCTAAATGCAATATAGTAGTTTTAGAAAATCTGGTTAATTTTAAAATATGGCCAAGTTGGACTTCCTTAAGGCATTCAGTTTTCCTATCTTCTTGAACAAACATTGTATCAATAAAAATCAGAAACACACAATGTTCAACTGTACAGAGAAGCATATATTTTAATTAGACACAGGCTCACGTACGTACGCAAAAAAAAAACAACGTCGATGAGGGTTACGAAACCTGGTTTCCATGTGGGTAATGTACGTAGTGTCAGGGGAATGCCACGAGAATGGAAAGTTGAGTTATCACAAAGACCCCTTTCACATTCAGCCCTTCATCCCGCCAAGAAGAAATCACTGAATGGAAGACAAGAGGGTTTATCTTTGTGCATCAGTTGCTGGGGAATTCTCTGGGTGGCCAGCAGGCATCCTGTTAACTGAATCTTCCAATAACTACGTGGCAAAATCAGGTAAAGAAATTTATTATTATCCGAGTAGTAATGTTGAATTGAAAATATATGTAAAGGAATATTTAAATTAAGCACACTTTAAATTTTTAGATTTTCTTATGTACATTAAGGAAATGTATATTATTTTATTCTTCGCACTTATATGCCTTCAATTCCCATATACATAACTACTTCGGGTCAATTATAATAAAAACCTAAGAAAATAATTTTTTTAAAACCTGTTATCACAAATCTGTTATTTATAAAAATCTATTCATCAACGAATACTTTTTAACTTCATTCCACTTGTAAGGCGAATGTAAATAATTTAATCCTATCGCCTTCTTCTACAAATCTCCTTGAGATACGGACTTCTTAAACGTGGACAGAAGGACAAGGGTGCTCCCTAGAGCAAGACAGGCATTTCGTTGCTTAGCCATTATGTCGTGGAGTTTCCAAGCGAAAGGTGAAACTCAAACGTGGTAGAATAATTCCGCGATGCATCGCCGCGCAATGCAAGGAAGGAAGGCTCAGAGAAACAAGGAAGCGTGAGATCTCCGCAGATGCTGCAACCGAGTACACGACTTCGCCCCCGTCCAGCTTCCGGCGATATCACTCGAGCAAGCGAGCAATGCAGTTATCTCCGCACTAAGTTATTAGCACGAAGAAAGTTATGGAACTCGAAGTTATATGCCCTGAACAGCTCCTCGTGGGACAACACTTTGGGGAATTCGGAGCGAAATGCTTAACAGTTATTAATTTTTTTCAGTCCATTCTATTGATAACAGAGTTTTAAAGACGAAGCACAAATATAGCTCCAGAAAGTCTTTCAATTAACTAACAATGCTATTGAGTCTAACTCAACAAAACATTCGATCTCTTATTTCCACATTTAATCATGAAAGGAAACAATTCTCCTTGACAGTTTTTTCCACCTTATATTTATATCCAATAAATCATAAATCAGATTAGATTAAGATTTACGGAAAAGTATTGTCTATACAGTATTAAAGAATCTTAATTTTTCTCGGTGGCTGGAAATTAGATGATAATGGAATTGAGCGTTAAGAAAGAAGACGATATTTACGTGTATCAGCTCATTTATATGTATCAGGAAAATTACTTACAGTATTTTGAGATTAAAATATTGTAATGCCAATTAATTAAGACATTAATTGTGAAATTGAAAATCTAAATTGTTAGATAAATCTATTCTTACGGCGGTACAGAACATAGCAACAATAGAAAAGCCAAGCACTGTTCCTTTGTCGGAAGGCGTATGCGTGCTCAAATTGCGAGACGAGAAGTTAGTTGGCTGAAAGGTTTGGTCAGAGGCTGATCGCATTAAGATATTGAGAAGTTCAGGTCGCAAGGTTTGACGAAGAGAAAGTTTGCGGTTGGACGTCGTCGAATAATAACTGTTAATTGGAGAACGATAGAGCAGGTCGCATTATGATATGGTGAAAAACAGTTTGCAGTGAAATATTGAGAATTAGCATTCAACAGAGTTGATTGGTCCCTGAACATTTTGATCAAGACAGAACATTTACTAGAGCATAACGACGAAACCTGCTAAGCACAAAACAGTTTTTGTGCACATAGCTGAGCAGAGTTATCAGAAGTCACCCAATGCAAGTAGGACGAAGGTGGATCATCCGGGTTCCTGATTTTGATGTAAAAATATTGATTTAGAATCTGTGGTTAGAAGCAGTGTAAAACCCGCCATAGTGTTTCGACAATTTAAGGTATCCTGGTATGCTGGGCAGACGTGAGTACAATTTACAAACAACTAAGTATGTAAACCTGATTAAAAGATAGCCGTCAGATTTCGTTCTCTTCTTATTGATTATAAATTTGTTAATTAGAGTCAATCTGTTTTGTTTAACGTCGTTCGCAATTAAATTTGTTCTAATTTAATTGACAAGTAACCTTTCTTTTCCAGTAATTGCAAATTGTTGATAATATTATAAATAAAATGATTCGCCAGTTATGACCCTAAGAGACTGAGAAATATTTAAATTTGTAATTTTTTAAATTATTGCCAATAAATATTTTGTTTATTAAATATTAATTCTTTCATTTAATTAAAGACCACTATTTGTTTATTACAATATATTAATGGTGATCAACGAATAAAAGCAATCAGTAAATCGTCAGAATGCGTTGAACACTTGTGGACACTTATACGATATAGCGTATGAGATACGGTTTCGTTTCTTTTTTAATGAAGGGGAAAAAATATCTTAACAGCAGGAAACTGACGGCAATGGAAATCTTATTTGACGTGTTTTGTAAAATCAATGTTGATAAAGTTTTTGGACAGGCAAAGTGTAGTACTCTATGATCGTGCTCCTGAGTTCTAGTAATACAAGAGAAACGACACGAGATACGCTGCATTTATGCTCTCCATAAAGAGGTTTGCAATATAAACTCTTGCGGATTTCAATATTTTGATTTTTGTACTTTTACAACTGTGGATATACTCTCAGTGGTCTCTCTTGTATAACCAATTTTGTGAGGAAAAAAACAGAACGGGAGCGTTCACGGAGAGATTATGTCGTGCAGTAACAGTAATATCAACTGAATTATGTAATTAACCCGTCACAAAAAATTAAAATACTTCTGATTTTTAAGGTATTTCGTACTGTCATATACATGTAAGATTTTTGGCTCAATTGGAGAATTGCCACAGAAACAAGCTCTATTGTCTATAAATACATTAAATAAAAATCCAGCATAAATATGCATAATGGCTCAGCGAATAAACAATTTATTATCGTGTTTCATTTTCTATTCTCAATTTCTTCAGCGGATGTACGCAGCTTTTCTTTAAGAGAACGTAAACGTATGATTTATACATAACTTTTAGCCGCTATAGCCGTTATAGAAGTGTAATTTCTATCACGCTCACAGAGAATTTAATGTGTTATTACACATGTAAAAGTTGAAGGTACGCTTGCGGGCGTAATATCCGCCCCAGTGATGCGTGGGCGGGGTCGGGGTGGCGGTCCGACGAGGAGATCCTGGTGCGGCGCTGTGTAGAGCTGCATGCCGGCGATAATTAATCCTTATCTCCTCCCGCGGCTGACCTTCAGCCTACTGCGGCTAAGCGTGCTTGCGGCAATTTAAACCATCAGTTCGAGATGTGCACCAGTGAGAAACAATTCAACAAATCAAATTCATACCTAATTGAGGCGATTAAATAAGTTTATCGGCGGGTAACAATTTACTGTTTTTATAATACCGTTGTTTAAGGAAATCGTGTAAATTATTATTTTACAAATAGTAGGGGACGGTGAACGCCATTCACTTTGACTTTGACACACCTTTTAAGGAGAAGACAAACATCCAAGGTACTCAGTAATATATGTAGAATGCATTAAAAACACGGTAATTGAAAGTTTATTTTTTAATTAGTGTTTGGCAATGAATACGTATTAACCTGGCTCAGGAATGATACATTATACGTGGCTATTCACTTTACTAAAATTTAAAGCCATAACAGGCAGTAAATAAGCTACATTATACAGTACCACTAAATATTTGATTCCTTCTGCCTGTCGGCCAAAGCACGTGATAAATATAGGAGCCTGAGGCAAAAGTATAAATTTGTTCCGTCCTCAATTTCAAAAACGAAGGAAACGAGTTGGCATGCATGGATATAAAACATTCAAACACTATTTGTATTATTTTCGTATCTTTATTATATCTGTAAATTTCACTGACCTATTTTGTAACCAACAGATCCAGGATTTATTTAAAAAAATATTTGGTTGATTGTAGTCTAAAAATTAAAACTATGCTCATTATTAAGGATTTTAAGTCTTCGGAACCATATTGCCTGTACATAAAACCCAAATGTCGTATAACTTCATTACAAGGGCACCCAAGACGTACTAAACAAATGAAATAAGCATACATCACACAAAAAGATTCGAATCGCACTGTGATTTGTCAAACGCTAAAATAAGTCACACGAGTAAAAGAACAAAGTCCCTGATATAAAACTGTTATATGCCGCGTCAGTCAGTTAAGAGGATCAGAAAGTCGGTAAGCACTTATTGTATCCCGTCAGTAGGAAAATTTTAAGTAAATGTACCACTGTGATCAAAAAGTAAGGTGAAATTGTCATTTAAAACTCCCGGGTATTAGGAAGGCAGGTATATTTTTTTCCTAGGTTGGAAGGACTGTCTATAATATTTTCTAAGCGTCTGTTTGTTAAAAGGTTTAATTATCTCCGAGTTACACGTGTTTTTGTAAACAACCAAACGTGAATTTTTTGATTTTTGCAATGGGGGATTTTGTTGAGCAAAGAACTTGCATCAAATTTTGTTTGCGGAAGGAATCTTCTTGTGCAAGCACATTGAAAATGTTGCGGAAGGCCTTTGGTGATCAAACTATGAAACAAAAAACGTTTATAAGTGGTACAACGATTTCAAAGTGAACGCGTTGAAGACGAACCGCGCTCTGGACGACCATCAACATCTACCGACGAGGGTCACGTCCAAAAAATCAAAGATTTGGTGCTTGAAAATCGCTGATAGTGTTGGAATATCAGTTGGCTCAGCCCAAACCATTTTGAAGAATGTTTTGTGTCTCAAACGCGTCAAGTCTCGATTGGTGCCAAAATCGCTCAATTTTTGGAAAAAAAAGCGTCGCGTTGATGTGTGTGAAACTTTGCTGTCTGACTATCTGGACCACTTGAAATGCATCATTACTGGAGACGAGACTTGGATTTACGCATACGACCCTGAAACCACCGACCAATCCAGCGAATATCGTGCAAAAGGTGAAGGAAACCCGTAAATACCACGGCAAAGTCGATTGAAAATCATGGTCATGTTGACAGTTATCTTCGATTATCGTGGTGTGGTGCACTATGAATTCCTTCCGCCGGTCAAAACTGTCAACAAAGAATATTATTTGAGCGTTATGCGTCGTTTGCGTGAAGCTATTCGTCTGAAACGGCCGGAATTATGGGCGAACAACTCTTGGTTCCTTCATCGCGATAATGCACCATGTCATACTGCATTGGTTCTTCGCGACTTTTTTGCCAAAAACTCGACCCATATCGTTCCGCAACCACCGTATTCGCCTGATTTGGTTCCGTGCGACTTCTGGATATTCAGCAAACTCAAAAGGCCAATGCGGGGATGCCGTTTTGACACGATTGAGGAGATAAAAATCGAATCGAAGAAGATCTTGAAGGCTGTACCGGAAAAAGACTATTCAGACTGTTTCGAGGACTGGAAAAAGCGTTGGGAAAAGTGCGTTTTATCGGACGGGGATTACTTTGAATGATTACTTTGGAAGAATAAATAAAGATTTTATATTTTATAAATAAATTAGCCTTACTTTTTTGTTCACAGTGGTATTTATCATGTTAGATGATTACATATATAAATTACAAAATAAATGCTAATTACGTATTAAATTTCAAGGACGTCTGTTTAGCAAAACCACTCCCATATTCGCTAAACGCAATAATAGTTTTTAAATATTTGAGTATTGTTCTTTACATAAGCCTATATTAACATTTACGATCAATAAACAATTAAAACTATTGATACGCCAATTTAAGTTATTTTTGCCAAGAAAACAGAATCATTCAATCGATTTAATTTCAAGAAGTGCTTCCAACATTACTGTCATAAGCACTGACAGTATTACTGGTAGATGTTTTATAACTAACAACACGAAAAATAATTGAAATGATACTATTATTATATTAATTAAATACTTTAGATTTGGATATTATTTTCATTACTAACAATATTTTCGTATTTAATTCACCAGGATATACTTTAATTCTATTTATTTCTGAAGGAATTGAGGTTGTAATTTCAGCTATGGTTGGATTGGTTTGCGTCGTTGAGTTTTTAATAAGGGAATCAAAGTATATTGCCAGATGGGCTTGATTACGGAGGTATAAATTAACTTTTTTGTCGCTAGCGATTTTCTGTTTAATTATGGTTTGAGTTGGGATAATCTATTGTTTTTCCAACATAAAATATCAAATTTGAAAGATTTCATGCAACTCAATACGACAATAATATCATTTACAGGTTATTCAAAGATTCAAAATAATAAAAGAAACACATGATGCTGAATTAGCAAATAATTTTTGTTTAACTGCACAGGATTTTAGTCTTAACGATTCTATATAGTTATCTACTTTATTAAATCATCATGAAACGTTAATAATCTTTTATTATTAAGCTTGTACTTTAATGGCCTTAATAATCAAAGTATAATAATTTATGACTTTTTTTTAAAAAAAATAGCGATTACAAATTGATGTTTTTTTTAAAAATCTAATTTATTAACGTTAACATAAGCGTATTAAATTGCATTTTTTTACATATCAGCTTTTAAACAAATAATAAGCATATTTAAACACTTATTTTTCTAATTAGAAATATTTAAACGTACATAGCTTTGTCGAACAGAGAAAATTAAAAAATATCGTGCCAATTAATAGTAATTTTATTTTACTTAAAAAAATTTTAACACTAGTAAATAGTTATTTTAAGTACATTAGTTCCACCCTTATTCTCAAATGTGATAACTGATGACAAATCAATGAAAGAATAATTTAAAATCTGCGGATATCTGTTAGAAGAAGCGTTGCAATGGAGTGATATTGGCATTTCAATTAAGATGGCATCAATCGTTCAATGCGAGTCCTCTCCCATTTAAAAAGGAATCCGTGAGAAGTAATTACTTCCTCCTAATTTGAATCTGTTATCTAGCGAAGGTCATAAAACTGCTGAGAGAACTGTTCACATAAATTTTGATCCATAGTCCTGTATGGTGATGGAGAATGGAGGGAGAGAAAGTAAGGGAACTGGATAATCTCATTAAATGAAGATGTTTGAGGGTCTGATTTATTGGTAGCCGCCGTCCCACGGAGGGAAGCGGAATTACATTCTAATTAGCAAATTAACTGATTCAGTGGTCACTAGAGCACGTACCTAATCGAACTAAAAACTCTCATATTCGAGGGATATGTTATATGGTCATTGAAGTATTACGTAGAATCATAATAACGACCTAATTGATACCAACCACTGAAATTTAATTATGAAGTGCATACTCATATTTAGATTTATAAATTAAATTTATATGAAGAGCATAGTTTTAGTTGATAATTACAAAAACATTATAAGGTTAAAAAAATACATTACTTACTTTTACAACGAGAACTTAGGGGTACGAGAAGAACCAATTCTTCCAACTAATCACTGTTGTAGTGGACTTCATTTATAAACATAGCGGTTTACTGGCACAGTTTTTTTAATACCTAAGGAACTCATTTTCCGATATTTTCTTCATGTAAACTAAGACGAATTGCTTTCAGAAACTTTAAAATGTCAATATTTCAATTTTACGCACATTCTCTTTATATTACTTCAGAATGTTTCAAGAATAGAACAAACATTTGTCATTAATTAATGTAGTTTATAAAGTCACAAAAATAATCTTCAATAAAACGTATAAAGAGAACTGCATAAGTTTTTTTTGATAATTACATACTTTTACATATGATTTACATATTTTATAAATGTGTGGGCTACGCATGCACAACCTGTTTTGTAAATTAATTCTTACTGTATCTAAAATTAAAAAATCATATGTGTTCCACTTTGGGAAAAAGAATTCCCGGAGTTACGTCGTGCAAAAAAAAAGAAGCTCTAAAGTTGCCTATTTGCAACTGAAAAGAAATTGAAAGTACTCACATCATTGTTGCCGTATGTGGGCGTGATGGGGCCGTCACTCGCTTCCCATTTGTTCGCTATCCTGATCGTCTCTGCAGTTTTCTGTTGGATGGACTTCGTATCATCCAGCAGCGTCAGCTCATAGAATTCCTGAATATCTGAAAACAAAGATAAAAAATATCTTAACATTGTAACATTTCAGAATATTATAGAAAGCAATTCGTAAGTACAAATGCGTAAGAGTTGGTTTAAGCATTATTCTAACGTAGAAAATTTCACGCCGCCATTTTGTGCGTCTCTTGAATTGATGGAAGTATCATTTGGAATTGGAATGTATTATATGAAGGTAAAATGAAGAACTGATTTAAATGCGCAATAAAATAACGTTTACTCATGAATACGTATGATGGAAATATCGCTCAATTCAATGGTTAGAACTATGAATATAATAAAAATTCAATTTTACTTAAAAGGTGACATTTCCGTATATATAAGGGAGTGTGTTCGTTTAAGATGTTAGAAAGCGGTGAAAGTTGATTGATGCATAGCAGTCAATCGGCTGATGCGGAAGGTGAAGTTCCAGAGTTCATCGCAGCGAAGAAACATCAGTCTCACATCCCCAGTAGTCAGATTAACGATCGCTACGGTTCGAATTTTCATGAGCTATACGAAATATACGACGACGTAATACCGGTCTACGATTTTCCATGTATATGTAAATATTTGTGTATGTACGTACTTATTTACTTGATTGTATTAACACGAACAGTTCAGGTTCCATACACACGAAGAATTGCAAACATATAGAGAAAACTATTGCATTGTACATTAATTGAATCAAGTGAAATATTTTTATTATATTTAATTTAAATAATTCTATACAGTAAGAAATAAACAATAAAAGTGCAGCCAGAAAAGTCTAATTAATACAAAAATTTACACTATTATTTACACTTTTTGATGTAGATAAAGTGTAACCTTCAAAATTATTTTTAAGGACATTTGATACTTTATCACTACACTCATTAACTCGTAATTTTTCTAATTAAAAAAACTAAAAGACGTAGATAATGTTTTGAGCACATATCAAGAATAATTTATGAGCCTCTGTGTTTGTATTGAGGACATTATATCGGATCTCCCTTTTGATTAAAGATGAATGTAAACGATTATAACGCAAATTGGAATAGTCACTACTGTGGTAGAGTTGGTTGATGAAACTCTCCTAAATTATATGAAGAATTACTTTAAATTATTATAATTTTTTATAGAATGACTTTATTTTAGTAACAAAATTTATTTGATTTAAAAATTAATGTTGCCACAATATTAAAAAATTCAGCCACATATAGAAAGCTCTATAAAATAAGAAATATCCAGGGTTCAAAGCGAAAGGAACTAGCAAACTAGCATGAAAACTTACAATTTAATTATAATAAAATGAACTGTATTTGAAACTTTTTGAAGGAACGTAAACTCAATGTTATCTGAAGGTTAGCATGAATTCTGAAATGATTTCTGACGTGTCACCTGGAAACGTTATAACACCTTTAGAATTTTAGCATTTACGACTACAAATTATTTACAGTCCAATACAAAACTATTTTCGCGGACGTCTGTATAATTTATGAAGAAATTGAACAACCAAACGACAGTGATATTACTCTATCGGATTTAGACAAAATACTAGACTGGCTGTTGCAAAATAAAATGAAAATTAACGTATCTAAAAGCATAATATGGTTGAGTACGCGAATTACGAACTAAGAAACGTAATACTTTACGTAAAAGCCAGTGCTCGGGTAAACACGTAAATCCAGTGACCAATAAGGGACGGAAATCAGGGTTTTCAAGAGGACTTCCAGAAACACTGACGTCGTTTCTTATAGACGTTTATGCGACCTATTCTAGATTAGGGACCAGTTTGTTGGGATACGTAAACAGAAAGGAAGCCGGCGAGAGAATTCTCTCGCAGGTGAACCTTCCCAGAGAGCTCTGGCGGAGGCTACCGTTGGTGATGCCTTCACATCTCTCGGCCTGTTTTGAGAGGTGTATGTTCCGGGGTCGCAGACCTTGGGCATACTGTAAGAGTTGTCCGCTATTCGTATTGGAATAGTCGGCCAGCTGCCTCCTAAACTGGTCGAGGCACGTAGAAGGGAATGCTGCGTCCCCACAGCAAACTCCTGTCCCGCTATCGGAAGGGCGTGGGACAAGTACCAAATGCCCGACCTACCTGATGCAGGATTTTCTAGAGTTTTTCCTGAATCACTTTTAAGCGAATTGCCGGGAAGGATCCTTAAACCATAGCCCGGGGGCCATAGTTAAACCTTGACTATTTTCCTCTTCCCTTCCGCATCCCCCCTTTAAAATCCCTTCCTATGCTATTAAGTGGGAGTTGTCACCATATGGATTACCCTCATGTAGCCTGTCACCCTAAAAAAAAGGATATGTACAGGAATGAGCACTTCCAGTATACAAGACAAACAACCAAAAGATATGGAATGGTACCGTCAATAAAATCAGAGAAAACGTTATGGCTATTCTAAATAGCAATAATAACCTGCGAAGGAGTTGGATGGGCTATAATTTCAGACGAGTTTGCAAGGACGACAACCATAAATAGCACCGAAGCTATAACTACAGCGTAAATACATTCCATATATATGGCAACAATACGATGTACGGAAGAACGAAACAAAAATATTTTATCGTAACAGACTCTCTGGCTGTTATAAATACAATACCCAAACAAAAGATATGGAATGGTACCGTCAATATAATCAGAGAAAACTTTATGTCTATACTAAATAGCAATAGTAAGGTAATGATAGGATGGATACCGACACACAGAGGAATAAAAGGAAACGAAAGGACGGACAAAAGTGCAAAGATGGAGGCATCCCAACAAAATAATAAAAACAACAGTCCAATATGCACTAAAAATTATGGGGGACAGCCAAATGCCAGGACACTGGAGGAAAAATGGTTTTTCAGAAGGAAGTAGACAATTTCAAGGAAGAAAACAATTTCAAGGAAATATCCTACGCTGGCAATCTGTCACGGAGACAGCAGGTGGTTGTTGGTATTCTCTAGATCACCGCAACCTACTTGTGACGAATGCAAGGCTCCCTGACGATCCAGCATATCCTCTACGACTGCCCAAAACACGACAGGACTAGAAGAGTCACAATTCAGAAATACTCGAGATATGTACCTGAACAGTGGCAATAAATAACCTGCTAAAGTTAGCAAGGAAACCGGCATTCAAGATCTAATCTAAATAGACAATGAATAAAATGGAAATTTAATGTATACTTAATATGTACTAATTGTAATAATTTCATGTAGTAGGCATGGTAAGTCGCCAATGACTTTTATGTTGACGCGAACATAAATAATTACTTTAAAAAAATAATGAACTTGTCTGGAGAAATGTAAAAAAATTATCTTTTACATCCTAGTTAGAAATGTAAAAACGATTACTCGTCGAAGAATAGACACGGCAAACGAACTAACAGGGGTCGTCAGAGCCTAATTGCTTATAGAGTGTGACACAATTCATAAGAATATTAACAATCCATTCTATAGAAAACAGTTGATATTTGGCGTTCAGAAACGAAGCAATCCAAAGATATCACGGAAACGACTGATTTTAAATTCGTTTGACAAGATATGATTGATATAAGATATTAATCTATTAAAACGTATCTCCCTGGTGCATAATTTGTTTGTTTATAGAACAGCTTCACTTAAACTATATAAATAATCAAAATTGTTAGAAGTTCAAAAAATTTCTAAGAAGCTTATTTTAATATCCTTAATTACCCTACCAAAATTTAAGTGCTTAAGGCCCTCACACGCAATTGGACTTTGACGGAGAACATTTCCAATTGGAATCAAATTTGATTCAAATTCCTAAAGCTGTAAGTAATCACATATAATTGCGGTTAAAGGTAATCTGGACTTAATTGCAAATTTTGTAGAATAATAGGTCACTATTTCAATTAAGCTCTTCATAAAATTTATGTCATTAATCAGCTCTGGGCTATAGAATGATATAAATCATCACCGAGTATTAGATAATGACGAAATGAATCATTTAGTGTTAGCAAGTTTTCGTAATCCTACATTATTCAAAGCGCTATCATGTTATTTTGTTTTTTTGTTTTCACTGCCATTATGCGTGTATCTTACATAGTTTAAATGCCCGCATGACAGAAAATCAGTACAATATTCTTTAATTCCATAGTCGTATGCTGTTCAAAATTATTCAAATCACATCCATGAGGTTTCTCCATGTCACTGTTTTAAATTAAACCATCTCTGGTTTTTTTACAGAAACTTGGAGCTTTTGAAATGATGGTATCTGCTGTTTTTACTGTGAGTGCGAAAATTGAAGAAGGTAACCGTAGCTATACGTTTTAATTGGCGGAGAATTACGATGGACGTTGTCTCCGTTCTACAACTAATCGGATGAAGGCTTGCACCTTTCGTGAAGGACGAACAAGAATTCCGTAGAACCGGATGACGTCCGGCTTCAGTGCTGTTTCCTCGTTTTCTTCTTTCTGATCGCAGATATATATATACAATATGGTTATTTATTATCGTTGAGCTCTATCGACCTACCTTTATTGTGCTATACGGTGAAAATATTTTGAATTTGAGAGCCAACCGTAAATATATTTTTGTTGTTAAGTCTCCGACCAAAATCTTGTAATCGATTTTGTCATTAAACTTGAATAACTATTAATTTCACATAATGCAATAATTTGCGACTGGTTTATGGTAATTTTACTCCTGTTCCA
Source organism: Zhengitettix transpicula (assembly GCA_037074705.1). Classification (NCBI taxonomy): domain Eukaryota; kingdom Metazoa; phylum Arthropoda; class Insecta; order Orthoptera; family Tetrigidae; genus Zhengitettix; species Zhengitettix transpicula. The sequence goes on along the minus strand of CM073592.1, from coordinate 114,700,715 downwards.
ACGAGGATCAAATTTCATATCATTCATATTCACATCATTAATATTATGGTGCGCCTTTAGTTTTCAATTTGTATACCAAATATTTTTATAACATTTGTCTAAATTACTGCCTGGAAGACAGAAGACAATGACGGGGTGGATTGGGAAAATCCGCAGGTCCCGCAAACAAGGCCTAGAAAGGGGTAGACGACCGGGAAGGTATGGCCCTAAAATAGATTGAAGTGGGTCACGTGTAGACAAGGACCAACCAGGAGATAGGGATTTTTGAGGACGGAGAGAGAGAAGTCGGCGAACACGAGAGAGATCGATCTGGACCTTCAGTGAGAGCAGTCGAGGAACACGTGGAGATCTCTCTGGACCATCAGAGAGAGTTGATCCTGGACAATTTTGGTGTACACGTGGGACCCCGGTCGTCTGCTGCTGCTGCAGAGAGAGATTCGCCAACGGGAATCGACCTTGTCCGAGCTGCAGACCTGGTAAGTCGCATTCCATGCTTCCAGGTATCGCCTCGGTTTGCCACAAACATAACCACGATTAATCTTGAGAAAGGGGGGGGGGGTACATGCATCCCTGGCAAAGCTGGAGAGCTTTCGTGTTTAAGAATATGTGGGCGATTATATAAATTCTGAGAAAATAAATTCTTGTTTTTCTATTAATTAAATATTGTATTTTATTTCCTGCGAGTGAATAATTTCTTGCAGGTGGCGCCCAACACACCTTATATTATTAGTAAATTTGACCTTTGAACCTAAATATAGAATAAGCCCACCACAATATTTTTCCAGTGAACTCTAACAACGAAATTTAATTTTGCTGTCGAGATTTAAAAACTTTCTAAATAGTTTTGCTGTTAATTTATAAATTGTAGATTATATATGAAGAGGTGGTAAAAAAGACGAAACGTCAGTTATTTAATGTTTTGTTAACATAATTTTCTGACTCAAGGCCGTCCATTTGGTTTATGTCCATAATTCAAATTCAACAATATTCTCTAAAGATTATACATTTACATCTCTCAATGCTTTGATTTGATGAGACATTCCATATATTACGACAATACTTCTATTATTGTATTATAATGTTGTAGGAAGAAGAACTTTGGCATGTTTCTTCGTTTAACATCTGTGTGATTCAACATAGGTGACTTTTTCCTGTTTCTCACAAATGTAACGTTATGAAAACACATTACTCGAAATTTGTAATGTAATGACTTTTACGGTTTCCGGAATTCATTTTCCACTCGACTTGGCTCCGCCAGATACTTGTTCTTCTGGTAGTTAATAGGAAGTTCGCGATGCTCGAGAATTCCGAGCCCTCGGTCGACGAATGCAGCAGCCTCTTGAAAAGATGAAGGAACTCCCTTTTAGGTTAATAAAAGTCATTAACTCCAGAGAAAGCCTGGCAGCGTGGAAAGCGCGAGCAGCCCTCGAGTGTTCTGAATGCGGGTCTGGTGGAGCGATCTGCACCAAACAGCTCGATAGCTGCAGATAATTGGCCCTAAATGCAGGGGCTCATTCACAAACTGCGACCCGGTGTTATGCTGTGCGACTAATTGCAAACGGAGCTGCGACTCTTCGCGGAGAATCGATATAAACGCCGCTGCTACCCAAAGCCGCCCATCAAAATCTCTCGTAACTGACGACGGAAAGGCACTATACAGGCAAATAATATCGAAGAGAATTCCTAAATAACTCGTATAAGAACTTAAGCGTGATATTAGAAAATTTATGTAATTTGAAATTTCATAAAATAGCTAAGTAATATTTTTTTCGGAAACAAGCATCAACGAGCTTATCGTTTTACGTTCAAAGTTATCGCCGCTGTAGTGTGTCCGTTCCTAAGTAAATCCGCAATGATTAGCAATATCCATTTGTATGAATATTTTATGCTTGCAATCGTGGTGAGAGCCTGCAGTCGAAGAGTGATAGAGAGAACGCGCATTGTCCCATTGCTCGTGTTTCTACAGTCGCTTCTACACCTGGGAATGACAGGGCAGCGTTACCAATATAGAGTTCAGTGAATTCAATCACTAATGATCAGTTACCTCTCGTGGAAAATTCACTCTCAAAGTCATTATGCGGGCAACAGGCCTGTGGAGACGTAACTATGTAAAGTAAATTCTCTTCAGGTCTACCCTAAAATGTTGTTATTTGACCCATGAAATGTTTAAGCGTTAATTTGATCCAGGAATAGCTTATGTTGTGGAAATCTACCTTACGGAATTACTTTCTTCCATTTCTTTCATAAAGAATCCCTTGATTGTAGTAATTAATACTAAACTTCCCTTCGTGTGATGACATTCAAAGCCATTAAGATACATTTCTGTCTACAGAACTAGCTGCATGTTCCGCTGACTAATGACTACACATTTCTGACGTTTCGAGTCGAAATCAATGTGTGTGAGACTTGTTTGAAATTATAATAATTGGCATTTAAAACATTTAATATCCGAAAAATTTGATTCAAATTAATTGAACAATTTATTAATACCGATATTTATAATCTTATTAATTCAATTGCATCACACTTTCATATCAGCCGCAAGAAATAAAACAAGGAGGTCCGGGTTTTAAATTTGAAATTTTTTTAAAATGGTCATAACATTACACTATATTTTAATAAAACTTCTGAGAATGTATAATACATATAAAAACTCTTCAGAATTTCAGGAGGTTTTGATTTGATTTATTTTATTCCATTAGTCCTCGTATTATAAAATACGACACGTTAATACTAAAATTTCAATATAATAATTGAATGCTACAATTATAAATAATTAGAAGTTAACATAAAAATACTAAAATTCGGGAACACAAATTTCCCTGTCCAACATAAGTAAAACAATATGAATAATAACAAAAATAATAATTATTTAACTATACTAAGGGTATAATATAATATTTACAGTTCTAATAAAAATATTAAATACATCTTATTACATTGAGTGGATAATGAATTAATTTAATTTTATTACTGAACGAAAAATGATTGGAACGGAATAAACCGTCTTTAAGGAATATTACAAAAAAATATTTTGGAAAATTTAGTTGATGATATTGCCAAACGTGTCTTTGACAAAGAAATGGCTCGAAAAATCATAACTTTTTATTTCCTGCGTTGTACATACAAATATGTCGTAATTCAATTAGTTGTAAGTAAAAGAATACACAGAATAGCTGATATACATTGCATAAATCTTTATTTAAAGATCAGATTGGCGACCCAACTGAACTGGAATCAAATTGACTGAAGCAAATTTGGATAATTAGGGAAACACGTACTAGACGAGCTACGTTGCAAACTTCTGCATATAGTTGCAAGAGAATAATTATAAGTCCAGTTCAATTGTGAAGAAATTATAATTGTTGGGCTACGAGCGCTCTTGGAGATAACAATACATTCAAATAAATAATTAGACAAAGAAAATAACGAATTGTAAGTCATGTGATAATAAACCGCCCTGATAAACATCACTTAAATAGCAGATGAAAGAGCAGTTGAGCGAAGAGAGCAAAAAAAGTCGATAAATTATAAATATGAGAAAAAAGTTAACAAGGATTATGAAATATTTATTTTTAAACTAATAATGATTACAGAATAGATAATATTTTATTTATAACGTAATAAAGGTATTTCTTATTGTTTTTAAAATGTTTGTTAACTGTCAGTACCAAATATTAATTATCTTGTTTTGTTGGAAGTGATTTCACTCACAAAAATGCTTTTAATAACTGGGATAATGCCATCATGTTGTCATAAATCAGCAAGGATTTAATTTATATTATATTTTCATGGAAACGTGATTCGCCTAACGTCTCACTGTATGTAATTACTGTTGACCGTTTGACGCCTCTGCTGACTTAATGCACTTGTTTTCCTTAATCTATTTCCAAGAAAGATGGAGCAAATGGCTTTGGATTGAATAACGGATTATCGACACTTGGACGGGAGGCCCTTTCCTTTCAGTAATAGAAGCCATGTTCATCCATCATCTTAAGTTCGCTGCTATATAACGTGTTTGTGGTTTTAATATAAAAAGTCTTTTATTTCTCATTCTGAAGAAATTGAACCTTACAGCTCGTGCCATTAACAGTTTAACTTAGGGAATATATTTTTTTAATTTCCGTCAAGTTGTTCATTGAAATTGGGTGAATTGAAAATTATGTATGCACCATTTCAATTCTTACCTTGATTAAATGATTAGGAGAGAAAAACTCCGAAGGTCATTCTAATGGATGTTCACTACAAGCTGGAGAAACTATTCAATCCCCATACTGATATGTGCGTGTCATCGCACTACTCTCTTTCAGGGACTCTTTTATCGCAATCAGGACCAGAGTATCGCGCACAACCCAGACTTCTGACATCTTACATGACATATTCTGGATTAAGGAAGAACAAGTGGTAATTGTATCGATTGTCATCTGACTTAACTCCTACTTTCTTGACATTCCATCGGGATTACCGAGATGCGAGGTAATGACGCTGAACTCGAAATCTTAGCAGTTGGGCCAGAAGTGTTAGAAACGAAGATTTAAACTTCTATGGCGATGTTAAACCATTCTGTCAAGTAATTGTAAATTTGACGCTATTAAATTATTTTATAGTACATTAATTAGTTTGACATATTTGGCAAGTTCAAAACTCAAACAGAAGGAAAAAATGCTCGAAATTATAAGTTTCGGTACCCTAAAATTGCCCGAATTAATAAAGACCACAGCGGAGTAACGGCTCGATAACTCCTGCAATATCCAATTACAAAAGAACCTGTTTTCAACCGAGCAGGAAATATTGTGGAAGTATTGATTGCAATTTAGTAGTAGAACCTTTCACCGCTCACAGCAATTCGAAGTAACTGTCCATTGTTTAAAAAATTTAATTCTGGGAAGAAAATGATGCAGGATATTTATTATTAGTATTATTTGTTACTCTAAGTGGACAATAATTTTTGGAAGAGCAAACCATAAAACACCGTGATAATGGCTTCTAATAGCAGTTCAAGTCCTTTGCGTTGCAAAATTTTAATTAATATTTGAGATGAAAATGTATTCATTAAATTATAAACAATCATCAAATATTGAAGGTTTTTATAAACGAATTTTTGTTTAGAGAAATATGAAGATTCAACTTAGAGTTCCGTTGGGGTTACTCTAATGATTTAAGTAATTTAATGTGAAAAATATATTACATTAAATTTGACCAATGCGAATTATAAAATTAGGTCTGATAGTTAATGAAGAAAAAACTAAATACATGAGAATGTCTAGATCGTAGGGTAGACCTCAGAACATAGAGATCGGAAATAAGAAAATTGAAGGAGTTTCTGGATTCAAATACCTGGGGCTTATGTTGTACAGTGACAACTCTATTGGCAAAGAGACAAGAATACAGGCTGGGCACCGAGCGTATTATGAAAATAAGAATTTCTTTACTAACCAGTTCATCACAAGGAAAACAAAAATAAAAATATATAATCACCGGTGGTGATTTATGGAGCAGAGACCTGGACCCTGAAAGATACTGATGTGAAAATCCTCTGAGTATATCTTGAGTATATCTTAAGGAAGATATTTGAACCTGTAATAACAGATGAAGGCTCGATAGCAAGATATAATGTGGAGCTGGATGAATTGATGGAAGGTAAAGATGTGGTTAGATTCGAGAAGGCACGGAGGATTGATTGGATGGGCCATGTAGAGAGAATGGCAACAAAAAGAATCCTGATAGAAAGGATCCACCATTCAAGAGGAAATGGAAGGCCAAGGCATAGTTGGATGGCCGATGTCGTTGCAGATCTGAGAACGATGGGAATAAGAGGATAGACGAAAAAAGCGCAGGACCGACGATATTGTAGGCTGATTGTGGAGGACGCCAAGGCCCACCGAGGGCTGTAGAGCCAAAAATAAAAGATAGTACGGGGCGATGGGTTATAATGTGAAAAATAAATGAGAGGCGATAAGAACAACAGAACCGTCTATAGCCGTCTGTGGAACGTCAGACGTTCTTCTTCAATTAGCTCCCATATATTTACAGGTTTACGATATTCGAACCACTCCAATGGAACAATTCTGGAAAATATGGATCTTCTGCTCTCTGAAACTCGTTTCTCTTTACCACGTATGATGGATGTGTAGAGTGAATCCATAGTCTGATGGTGTTATCATGTATGTGTTGTAATGGAACTGGAAGTCCTATGTTATATTCAATTTGCGACCAGAGTCGCATCTGCGTCAGAACTTCATCGTCAAATGATCCACACTGATCCACTCTGATAAACAGTAAACTGCTAGTAAGGTTTGTAATGTTTCGGCTCCAAGTTCACCATTTTATAACTTGTAGACCCTTCCAAATGTAGTTGTTGAGGATTGAGATTAATTCCCGTCATCGATGGCTATTGATCAGCGTTCGCATTCCATTTGGGCACAGCTCCTCTTCACTCTTTAAGGTAGGAAGTTTCAACCCGATGTTGGCTGATGTAATTAACGACGAGTGACTTGTATATGCCTTCAGACTTCCGAGATGATCCAGAAGTGGCTTGTCCATCATTCCTATCCCTATACCGGTGGTGCAATCAGATTTCACATTTCACGTCTGGCAACAGAATAAGCTGTGATTGGGAGCTTAACTGATCAACCACGCTCATTCATGCATCTCTGTTTGCCGTTCATCGCACCGACTTCGTAATCACAGTTTAAACGTACCCTAATATTAGCACGGAAAAATAAAATATTTGCTTAAAGTAAATTAATAAACGTACTGATGAAAAATGAAGGATTAACGGGGACTAAATTGTCTCTTAATTGTGCATGTACACTACAAACTCGGTGCCACTGGAAAATATAAAATTAACAATAAAAAGATTAAAAAACGTCCCCGTTTATCAGTTAACAGTTGTCATTTTAGTAATACGCCGTAAAATAAAGGCGGTTGCATAGGTAAATAAGGGAAGAAACTAAAGAAAGAAGGTAGAAACGAAATATTACTAATTAATCACCACTCTTACAATGAGTAAGTCATAAAATTCTTATAAAATGGTGAACAAATTATGAATTATTAAAGTAAATGACGGTAAGTCTCCAACAGTATTTTACTCTACAATTCTACTACTTAAAAATTTCAGTACATCATTCCATTGGTTTTGGCATTTAATTTGGTAAATATGACTGCTTGCTTCTACCACGAAATATTGCTATCTCGCCTAGTTATATCTGCGTTCCGTTCCTATGCTATTAAAAGAGAGTTACTCTGTTTTTTTTTAACTAAGGTTCCCACATGTCGAGGCACCTCGAACTGTTTTGAGAGGTGTATGTTCCGGGGTCGCAGACCTTGAGCATACGGTATGAGTTGTCCGCTATTCCTATTGGAATAGTCGGTCAGCTGCCTCCTAAACCGGTCAAGGCACGGCGAGGGGAAATCTTCGACCCCACAGCTAACCCCTCTCCCGCCATCGGAAGGGCGTGGGACGAGTACCAAATGCCCGACCTACCTGATGCAGCTTTTTCTAGCGTTTTCCCTGCATCAGTTTTAGGCGAATTGCCGGGTAGGATTCTTAAACCATAGCCCGGGGGCCCTAGTTAACCTTTGGTTACCTTCCTCTACCCTTCCGCATCCCCCTTTCAAATCCCTGTATGCTATAAGAGGGGAGATGCCACTATGTGGATTACGCTATACATAGCCTGTCTACACCTAAAAAACCTGGGGGAGGGCTATTCTCTCGCAGGTAGAACCTGCAAGGGATGTTCTCTCGCAGAACCTTTTAGGAGATTCGGAGGGGTCAACATTTGAGGATGCCTTTTCCTCTCTCCGTTTTTTAAATAAATTTCCCACAAGCCAAGACACCTCGGTCTGTTTCGAGAAGCGGACGTGCCCGGGTCGCAGACCTTGGGCATACGATAAGAGTTGTTCTTTGTTCCCATTGGAAGAGTCGGCCAGCTGCCTCATAAACTGTTCACTGCACGGGAATGGAATGCTGCGTCCCCACATCAAACCTCTTTACCCCATCGGAAGGGCGTGGGACAAGTACCCAATGTCCGACCTACCTGATACAGGTTTTCTAGGCTTTGTCCTGTATCACTTTTAGGTGATAGGTTCCTTAACCTTTAGCCTATGACTAACTTAATCTCCCTTCCACACACCCCATTTCAAATCGCTTCCTGACAAATTAAAGGGAAATTGCCACCAAGTGGATTACCCTCATGTATCCTGCCACTCTGAAAAAAAAATTCAGAGACATCACCCATGCAACGTTACTTAACTTTAGTGACTGGACGAGAACTGGTGCTATTATTCTTAAAGTATAACCCGGGGGCACTATTTAAACTATCTTCCTTTCAATTACACATTCATTTCAAATCCATTTCTATGCTATTAAATGGGTGAGGTGACTATGAGGGTCATCCTATAAAAATGAGACATTTTCCATACTGTGGACTGTGGACTATCAAATTTTGTTCACTTTTCAGATGCATCTGTATAGAATTTGCGGATCTTGCATGTGTAACTGAAGCATATTCCAAAGCTAGAATGCATGTCAATTTATTTTCTTTGGCTGAATTGTAACTAGTAGTTGGGTGTTAGTTTCCCACAAAATCTTACTGTTGAAATTTATCCAATATTATTATAGTAATTGTCTCGGGGGATTACTTTTCCATTTAAATTGTGATTTAGTCTAACAAAAATGGTCAAACAATTGATGGGTTTATTTACATGTTCTTTCGTGCTACCTGTGTACTTGTCTTATCAATATTTATACTCCACAATAATTTTTTGGTGCTCCCTTGCCTGATTTTTAGAAGTTAAATGATTAAAACCAGATGAAGATAAAGTAATAAAAGAAATTCAAAGATATTAAAAACAGATGCCCTATTGCAACTTCAGTATTTTTCTCCTAGCGGCTGTTTTAAATAAAGTTTTGGTACTAACAGCATCCTGTACCAGGTATTCTCGTTGAAGCCTCACTCTGTAATGGAACTGTGACGTGTTATTGCATTAGGACAGCTCAGCATAGTTGCAGCTGCTTTGATCGCAACTATATTGGTGGACGCTGCCATGTCCTCAAACTGTGTGCTAACACACACTAGACTGCATAGCGTATCAAAGGCTTTCTGCTTACCCTCATTCGAAGAATACGCCAGTAGTTGCACTTCCAAGAGGCCATTCATATTAAATAGTTTCCTTACAGGTAGCAATTTAGAACACGCTGGCAACTTGAATTACAAAACTTTACGCACATTAATGATGCTCTGTCAACTGAAGTCTTGTAAGCTAAACCCTTTACTATTCCGACTGGATTACTGCCAATTGTTAGATTGAAATAACTTTGAACGTGAAATTCATCTACAAACCTTTTTACTTGTTATATTAAATGCGTGATGTTTTTCTATCACAATCACGTTTCCTTATTTATTCATACATATTAATTAGAATTCTTTAACTTTAATTTTGTCTCTTTCATATCTTTTTTCAATTTGCATGTTTAGTATTTTTATAATTTTGTATTAAAAATAATGTACAAGGACTCAGTCAATAATTAATTACACAAAAATTATTTGCCTATTGGTATATTAACAAACACTTCTAAAACACTACGTTTGTTCCACAATCCGTGGACCTCATCAGTTGTGAAGTATAAAAACACAACGATATAACAAAGATCTTTACAGTATTTACAGGAAATTTTATATTATTATGCTAACGTAAATTATTTATATAATTGTCATTGTTTTTCATAATAAATAACTGTCGGAATTTGATCAATGCTGTGCAATTTAAATAATCAATTAATTTAAAATGTTGGTTCTTTATAAATGGAGGAATGATAATTTTTTTTAAATAGTACGCCTGGTGAGTAAGTTGTTGGGAGATTTGATTTGTGCATTCTACTGCTGATATATTTTTAAATGATTTTTATTTAGTTATTGTGAAAAAATAAAATGTTTTAGACATTTTTGTAAATATACCTATGCGCGAATACTTTTTATATAGTATTAACTCAGCATATTTCCTGAGTAGAGGAATAAAGGAGTAAAGATATAAATTTAAGCCTTGGAACTCGTTTTTCACAATATTTTAAAGGTACTAATTTAGGAAAAGAAATTTAAGTAGGAATACATCTTTATACTCAGCTTTTCACTTTTAATGTGATTTAAGTTTCCTCTCAGAAAAATTCTATAGTTCTACTTTTTATTTTTTTAACTTGGAATTTTATTACAAAACTAAACGTATTTTAAAAATATAATCTATTCCGACTTTCTTTTTTTTTAAAAAAAAAAATGCTGCATACTAATTAAAATTTATTATTTGTCCGCTCGTTGATTTAAATTTCGTAAGTTATAGAGATACTGTAGCAGCATTTATGCTATATAAAATCAGTTTCTAAATACTACAACCTTTTCGCAAAAAGCTTGCACCGCGCGTCTATCGGAGGAGTTTTTTTTTGGAATGTGTAATTGTGAGTATTAAAAAACAAGTTGATTCCCCCAAGATAGTTTCCGTTCTGGAAAATTTTGAACTGGAATATGTTTACGTTTGCCATTGAAGTCCACAACTGTTTTAAACCAACGTGGAGCAAATTGATCGTTAAATTGTTGGTTATTACAATAAATAAATTAATATATATATTTATATATATATTTATATATATTTATTTATATATATATTTATTTATATATATATTGTAATGATAAAAGGGCAATTAAAAGAATTAATAGTTAGAGACTATTAAACTGAATTGTTACCGGCGAACACACAGAGATCAATAATGGACGAGAAAACAGGAAGACATTGTTGGACTTAGTGCGCGTAAGTTGATGGAGCAGCAGTCAGCCATGAGACAATGCTGAGTAGGGAAGAGATTAAAATTTAGCAGTCTGGTTTTGAACACCGACCGCGGATAATCATTGCAAAGTATGTTCTCGCGAGTAACCAAGTAGAGGTCGAGCAAAGTTGATGCTTGGTAACAGCTGATATTGGTCGTAATTAACCTACGATATTGAAGAACTTTTAAATTAAAGTCGACAGATATAAATAGGACGAAAGTTCTTAAACAATTGCGTCCGGTGGTCAATTGGCCGGAATGCAGCAAAGTGAACCATAAGAAAATTCAGTGGAAACATGGCCTGTTAAAGTGTTAGAGGTGAAAGTGTGTCGCAAAATCTCTACAATTGCACTGGTACCGGTACAAACACTGAGTAAAAAGAACATTTGAATTAAAATTTGTAAACGTTAATAAAAGGTAGAATATCGTCAGATTTCGATTTCATTTCGGTTTTATTTTATTACATTTAGAGAGTTTATTAAAAATATTCGTCAGTAGTAAATTGTAAAAATTAATTGTTCTTTATTTAAAAGGCCCAATAAACACCCTGAGGTAAGAGAAAAGGACATTTTTGTATAAAATTGTTGTAAAGTTCAGCAAGTAATTTGTTTTGTAAGGTAAAATAGTTGTTCATAATACACTAATTGTTTAATTAAAGTAATAATAAAAGTTATTATTTCATGCTCCTTTCATTTGATAATTTCAAAAATCAGTTTAATAAAATTAATTATCTTTGTTTATCACTATATATATATATATATATATATAATTGACATCGTGGTCATTGGCTACCCGTATGTTATTTTCAATAGTATTATATATATTTTTGCATTCTAAGAATAATTTTAATAAAATGTAACGAAAAAGTTTCTTAGCTTACAGACGGATTAGGCCTGAATTTATGAAGGAATTTGGGAAGGCCAATCTGATTTTCGAACTCCTATAGTAAACTTTAGTATTTAGCAAAGAGATACAAATAATATGAACATCTTCAGGTACAGCTATGATAAATTACATATTTATTTGATTTAGAACACATTTGAAGGACAAAAGCATGTTACAGACGTTTCAGATAAAATATAAACTTTATAACGCATTTGAATAGATAACTATTTATGGCATAGCAAATAAATTTATGGAAGATAATTTTCTTTGTAAAGAAGAATGGATTTGAAATTTATTTGCAGTAGAAGGATCTGTCCGAAAACCCAAAGAGAGAGGGGTTTGAGAGATGGTTCTCGCTTCTATAAGTTTTAAAAAGGAGGAGATGAGAATGTCTGAAAGCAGTTCAGGTAAAGATGGACGAAATGTTCAAGTTGTTGAAGATGAGGTGGAGAGAAAAAATGAAGGAAATTGATTTTCATTCTTGCAAATTTATTGGTGGTGTTCAAGTTTATGCAGATGAAAATGATGCAGGCAGTTGAAGGTGAGGCGTGGATAAGCAATAATCTCAAAACACATGTGAATGAATAAATACCGCCTTTGATTTGCAGAAGATTTTTGACGTAATTTTGAGGTTGCTCAAGTTGTTGAATGTGAGGAGAGAAAAGGAAATTGAATTTAATCCTTTGAAAATAGATTGACGGTGTTACAGTTTATACTTTTAAACAACCGACTCCGTTATGCTGAAGACGACCTCTGGCCTCATAACGACAAACGACTCAGGTCCTTATTGACAATGATCATTGGTTCTAGACGCTCTGGTCCTAAATTCTACTGACGTAAAGTGTTGATTTTTGTCTTGAAATTGAGCTAAGTGTATAATATAAAAGAGAAATATCATTCATATGAAAACTTTAGAGCAACCTTTACTTTTTTATTAAATTAAATTAAAGATATTTTGGCGACTAAATGTTGAATTATTTATATTTATATTTATATTTATATTTATATTTATATTTATATTTATATTTATATTTATATTTAAAGCACTGCATTTTATGTAATAATTGTTTTTCAACTGACGGTATTTATGTGGACGGATCTTCTGGGCTCAAAATTCAGGTTGTTAAATTCCAAGTGAATTACTCCAAAGAAAGCTAAATATGATGTTCAATGATAGTGAATACCAAATATGATTTCTTGTTTCTTTTATATATTCCTTTGCAGACGGTAGGAAATAACCATTAATCAGCTCAAGTCAGAACGTAAAACTAAAATCTAACAACTGCATAATTATGCCACCAAACATGATAAAAATGACAAATTACGCGATACGCGCAAAGAATTGTATTAAAGACTAGCCAGGTGGAACAGATACTCAGGGGGAAAGTTAGCATGATTAAAGTGAGGTAGTAAGGCTTGTGCGAGTCCATTGTTCGCTTGACGTTGCAGTGAATTATTGTCTGATCTGACGCGAGGGAAATACAAAATTATTAAAGGAGTGCAGGGGAAACGGGAGAGGGCCGAAGTGTGTTTGTCTTCGGCGGGCGCTCATAAATCAAAGAGAGGGAAGATAGGTAATTAAGAATAAACGAGTGTAAAACAGAAGCGGGTCATTGATATTGCCGTTTCTGAAAGATTCCTGCGAACTGAAAGAGAATACGGCCGCGATAACGCAGCGAAATGCCGGAATATTTATGGCGAGCGATAAATTCAAATGGAGCCGGTGCTACTTCTTTGCATACCTCTGCGCTACATGGACCACTGCTCGCTCCGCTGTCTTGACTTATCGTCTCTACCACGCCCACGCACACTCCGTCAGAAGGACTCCTGCCGCGAATGAAAATAAAATATCTGCGCCGGGAAACATATTACCGTTATCGCTTTCATCATCCTCGCTTATCTCTGATGAAGTCAAAGGAATTGTCACAAATATACTGCTGCGAGGAAGAGCAAAACTCAGATATATTTTAATTAAGTGGAGGAAGAGCGCAAAAGAGATATATTTTTGCTTCAAACTGTATAGTTTTTAAACTTAATTCCACAGTCTGAAATCACTATTACAGTTCTATAACTATCATTAAAACATCAATTTAATAAAACTACTTTTAAAATTATTATCTGTGTAAATAAATTACTTGTTTTGTCTGTACCTAGAATCTTTAAGTTTCATGCATCATGGGATCCGAAAGTGATATCATATGAATTTCAGTCTGTCCGTAACTTTCCTCAAGAAAACGGTTGAAACAATTTGGATTAAACTTTTTCTTCTCATCGTATTCAGTCGTGAGTAGGTAATTAATAAAACTAACATCCGCCATCTTGAGATATAATGGCGGATATGAGATATATTAGCTTTATTCCTCTTTCTGAAGAAGAATGTAGAACCGATAACGATGAAACTTTATACTGCCTTTGGCTTTAGAGTTCATATACTGGTTTGTGCAGCTTGCCGTACTTAAGAAGCTCTTATCATTTCTATTCACCTGACGAAAATGGATAAGGGTTCCAGAAACATTGTGTCGGATTTATTTCATCTCTTCATTTTGTCAGTTTGTTGTCGACTTTCGTCTACTAAAAACGTTTTCAAATTTTCAGTAAAATCTATCTTCTATATAATAAAAAAGGATGTATATTTGTATGTATGTATGTATGTATTTACGTTGTTCTTTATACAAATTTTATCGCGTGGACAGAATGCAACAAAAATTGGTACACATATTCTTCAAAATACGAGAAACGGTACTGTGAGGTAGAGAAACGCCTAGCATACATGTGGAAAGAATTATAGTTAAAACCGTGATCATTAAATATTAAATTACTGCGCGCCAAGAGACAATGACGTCACGCGAGAGAGAGACGTTACTACGCAACGAACAAAGGAAATATTTCCTTTATTAGGAATGAAATAAAGCAGAAATATGTTCTTTAAATAAAAAGTATAATTTTATACAGCAATACTCCATCGAATGGTAATAAAGAAGAATACGAATTACTTTACCATCCTTGCGGAAAATGTAAGTTACTTTTCGCGCTATATTAGTTGTGAGTCTAGCTAACAATTTCATCAATGTAATATTTCGTAATGTATGAAGACTGAGTGACAATTGACAATTATATCCTGAAATACTCAAGGAATATATTTAAGTATTCAATTAAATACTTTTTCGAGTTTATATAAATAAGTACACGACCAACGCCGGGCACCCAGCTAGTATTAAATAAAATAACTTGATACTGAAAAAAAAAAGGTTGTAAGTAACGCGTTACATAAAAAAATTGAGCCAAATACTATTCTTTGAATTATATACTTTGTATACAAGTCTTCGTACAAAAATCTAACCTTAAAGTTAAGAACTGTGAACTATAGATTCACTCCACTATGAAGCACGGGAGCACTATTATCATTATGATTAATCATAGCGTTAATTCTTGTATGAATATATCATCTTAAATCTATATTTAGACATTTTTTGCGTTGGAAGGATACATGAGGGTTATTAATAGGGCGATGTCTCCCTTTCAATATCATAGAATAGTATATAAATGGGGTATTTATACGAGAGAGAGATAAATATATCAAAGGATTAACAAGTTCGCCGGGGTGTAGGGTAAGGATTCAACCGGTGATTCACCTAATTTGATGCAGACGAACCCTGGAAAGTCTACAGCAGGTAGGTTGGATTATATGTACCTGTTCCACGCCATTCCAATGACTGCAGTGGACTTTATCGTGCTGACACATCATAACCATCACCATGCCTCCACTAGGTACAGAGGCAACTAGCGGACAACGATCCCTGCGCATAACGGACAGAGGTCTCGGCTTATGGAAACCTTAATTCAAAAGCAGAGATAGAAGTGGATACCCTTCTACGTTTCTTCCATAACGTTTCACGTGTGAAAGCTAGTATCTAGGTGCTCATACATTATTTTATTACGCGTATGACTTAAATTAATTCAACTTCATGTTGCCGCACATTTCTTCCTTCGAATATGAAAGGACAGCACATATAAAAAAAACACTGGCCAGTGAATCAAAAACATCTGCAATTAATACAAGAATTTTGATGTCAAAGAATCCTGCAAGGAAATTGGCTCAATAAATTCAATTTGAGATTCAATTTGCAACAAAAGAGACATTTACTAACTTAAAAACCGAAGAAAAATTTTTGGCGATTTATTTTTGTTCAGGTATTTTATAATATAATATTTTAAGTCACAACTTAAGCGAATATATCCCTCAAGAAAAATTAAATTACTAACATCTCTTTAAATGTACTTTACATTAATTCAATTAAGTTCCTTAAATAAGTAAAACATGTCAATTATATATTAAATAGACGAAATACGTATTTCAGAACCTTCTTTGCATTTTCTTCTTTCTGATAACGACAATTTTTATCAATATTTGTTCTGAACTGTAACGTTAAAAATTTAACACAATTTCAAATTATCTACTTTAGTAAGGAATGACAAATTCACAAATTGAAGAAGTTAAATATTTGTGTTTAGTATGTTTCAAGGGGCCTGTAAACGAGAAAATTTATACGGTAATACTGGTCGGGCAATATTGCTTTAAATCCAGCAAAATTTCGGCAATACATACTTATGGCCCGGCAATATTTCAATATTGTCGGGCGATGTTTTAAGTACTGGCCGGCGTGTTGCCGGTGATATCGGTCCTGTTTCGAAAATACGGAAACACTGCCCGACCTTAATAGTTCCCAGACCTCACCTAGAGAACTCTGTAGACAATCAGCTGCGTTATCAATTAATATTACACTTTGTTCTCTAGATAAAATTATTCAGTATTCAACTTATGAATTGGTCCGACGATAAAACTATTGAATTTTTCGATGAAGTTCGCTCAAATCCATCATTATGGGACGTGAAGTCGATGGACCATAGATGGAGATCGTCAAGATGTTTGGTGAAATATCAAATTAAGAAGAAATGTTATTTCTAATTTTTAAAATTAATATTTAACAAATAAAGAGGCCTAGCCTGTACATACTTTAATAAATTCATTTAATCCTTCCTATGCATATTCTCGAACGATGTGGGAAATTGAACAATCGTATACTCATATTATATATTAATACATCAAAGATTTAGTCTTCTGTCGCCAAGAATCGAATGGCGGTTGGTTTTGCTTGCCTCATCACCGTGTCCTTTCTCTCAATCATGGGCCCGGTTTTTTAAGCAGATATTGAAAGTCACCCTTCGACATTCTGGTGAAGTTTTTAAATAAGTAATTGTCAAGAATTAATTCGATGCTTAAATTCTGAAGTGTTTCTCGTTTGTTTACATAAGGACGAAATTATTTATCACAATTAATGCTGCGATAACGAGCACTTTATTTTCGGCCATTATTATTGTACGTGTACGTGTACTGTGGCCGGAGTTTTACCGGGATATTTCTGGCAACATATTGCCCGGCCATACTTTCCGGCAACACATTGTCGGGCCATAGTTTCCTAAAATATTGCCGGCAATGTGCAATTTTTGTTGCTCGTTTACGAGCCCCCTTATATAAATATTTCATCTAAACATAATTTATAATAGAAAAAAATTATCAGTACATAATTTATGAAATTACGATAGTCCTTACATTCTAAAATTTTCTGTTTAAATATTTCTGCTTTTTTAACAATTGAGTTAAAAGGAAATGCCAAGTTACCGCCATCGTAAATACTCCAGACATTTCAAATTAATGTATATCTTTAGAAATAAAAGGTGGTGGCGACCTGGTGAAAATAATTAAACGATTTGATGATTCCCCTTCAAGCTGGACAAAATAAAAGTATCGTTCAGACCACGTGAGTAAAGGGGAGAATAGAATATATGGATGATGTTTATCTGAGGTAGGAGAACGTCGTATAAAAATGAGAGAATGTGCTCTCGGGAGTCTTCACTTTTTGGACATGTAGGCATGTTATTATTGTTTATCTAACAAGTACAATAATAGTAGTAAGAAATCGTAAAATACCTAAGGAACTCGTAAGAATGTCGAGTTAACATAAGCAATCACCTCGATTTATTCTTTAACTAAATTTCTTATAATTGAAATGTAAGTGTCGTTTATGTAAAAAATTACAATACTACGATTTTTTTTCGCTGAGGCAGAGTTAGTAATTTGCATTTTCAAACTGTGACTCGCACATTCTAATTACAGAAAATCAGTTTGAATAAAACGTGTTAATCATATTTTAAATTTCACATTGTAACTTATAACGATTGATAAACAAAAAATTAAATTAATTTTTTCAAATAATTTAACAATTTTACCATAAAATCTGACATTAAATGAAAATTAATATTTTCGTCTGTAGCACACTGCATTATTTGTAATATTCTCTTCTAATTAAGGTAATTTAGTTTTCATTTACAACAAAACAGATCACTCAATCCATTGTCAGTGAAGGATGCAAAACTAATATCAGAGTACAAATCGAATTGATATTACAACAGGAAAATGGCTTAACTAATGCAATATGGCTTATTACAGAGAAATTAATAGGATCATAATAAGTCATTTTCAACGCACCGTGTTCCATTACGGATTCGTAGAGCCTCTGGGCCAAATCTGTGGTTACGTTAGCCAGCGTGGCAATCACGTAATTAGCCATTTGATATCTACTTAAAGGCGACATGAAACGGGTTTGACACCGTTGCAGATTGTTAAATAGATTTTTAAGAGCAATATTGTAATTACATTTATTTGAACCGCTACCGAAGGAACTGATCTCTGTCCAATTGCAGCAATCGAACACTTTCAGATATCGATATGAAGATTCAGCAGCAAGACGACCTTCGTTGCCTTTATCTATTACATAATTGATCATAGAAATTACACTTCTGGAATCACTGGCTTATCTCGTGACGTATACAGTCTACAAGCAATATTTTGTAATATTTGAATTTCTGTAAATATGATCAAACGTGCTGGGACTAACAATTTTGAACCCACGCGTCAAAACGCGAGTAATCAGCACTGTATTTCCTTTGAAAGCTGTTACTAGACTAATAATTTTAGTGTCGTTTATGAAAGGTTCCCTTTGAAAATTAATCAATAATTTCACGATTTTAAGTGAGGTTTAGATACATTTCCGTTTTACGAATGCGTCGACCTTAAGATTTATGGTCATTTCCTTATGAGTATAAAAATTATTGAGCATTTCTTTTTCCAGATTGCACATTTATTTAGAATATAAACACAAACAGATCACATATAATGTTCAGGAAGATATAAACATTCATGATTAAACTCTTGTGAGTAGTCGATAATTTAATAATTTTACATTTCTTTCAACCTTAAGCGATACGAACAAAAACGTTTTATTAGATAATTTGTATTAAAGCCAATGAAGTAACTGACACTCAATTTTGTGTTTAATGATTAAAGAAACCATCATAATGGAAAATATGATTTTTTTTTACTATTTTTCAGTATCATTATTAGTTAGTTCGACATTGTATATATTGTAATAGTGTTCTATAACAAGAGTTAATTAAATTAATTTTATGTTTTTATTTCAGTTATAAGGTAAACAATTAAATTGATAAATACAATACCTTTTTACTTTTTCTATATAATAAAAAGAGAGAAATTAGGTCTAGGTAAAAGAGGATAAGTGATTAAAAGCTAATACATTACATTTACTGCTTTACGTATAACGTATCTCTAGAAACCTTGATATAAAGAGACTTCGGAGTGTTTCTGTAGAGGAATGGAAGAAGTTATGAAGACAGACAATAACAAACGATGATGTCTTTAGGAGGTCAGTGTGACAGTTTTCATTAAATGAACCAGATTACAGAAATACAACACAACTTCTATTTATATATATTGTAATGATTAATTAATGATTAAATGAATGAATTACCCCACGTTGTGGAAGCCAAAAATGTAATGAATAAAAAAAGATTGATTTAATTAGTTAAATTCTTTAACAAAAGATTATTTAGTGTTACGATTAATTTGCCCAACGTTGGCACGCCGAAGTTGAATTTAACAAACAAATATTTAATTTATAATTTTTTGGGCCTTCTAAATAAAACAAAACCTTTATAAGACAATTTACTTTATTGAATATAAATTTACGACATTTGCTCTGTGGTTAAATACATTTAAATCTCAAAGTTTAGCAATTTGATAACAATTCTCTGAGGGTCGTTTACTTGGGATTTATAGGTAAAGAACAATCAAGAAGTTTATAAATTAAGTAATTAACAATCCAAAACCAAAAATGAGACGAACGAAATCTGACGAATACCTTTAACTATTGTTTACAAGCTTAATTAATTTTGTTTCTACTTACAAATGTCCTGCTAGTACCATACTTAGTTTCGGGGCTTGGGGAGACAATTTTCACTAAAAGGCCATGAATCACAGATTCTACACTTGATGGTCAAACACACGGTCGTAGGTATTGGATTTTCCTCCGGAAACACGATCTGCTTCACCTCCGGATCATCAGCCGGACATATTGTTACTCGAATATGAATCTGAATGTGGCGCTAAATATTTTATTCTGGATGAAGTTTTCTCGGGATTCCAATTATTCAGGTGAAGAAGATGGCGGTGCAAGCCATCGAAACGTTGTGTCTACAAAACTACGCTACCCGGTTGGAATCCCGAGAAAACTTCATCCAGCAACTACACCGGGAAAACCTACGTCCCTTATTTATTTTATTCTGCTTTGCGGTTTTTTTTACAATGTATCTCTCTGTACAGATTTTATACTTGGATTTTAAAACTTATAACTCTCTCGACCGAATTTTAAACTTGGGCCACGCCGTTCGTTCTCTCACGTTGTCTTTGCAAATGGTACCGCTAAACAATCCAATTATTTAAACAATTACTGGCGCCTTATTAGTATTACAATATATATATTTATATATATGTATATATGTATGTATATGTATATATATGTATTGTAATAAACAACTGGTTGGCTTTAATTAAAAGAATTTACCCCACTTTGTGGTAGCCATAATTGTCATAATAAAAAGAAGGGTTAATTAAAATAAATGATTAATAAAATTATTAAGATTTAAAGGTTTTTTATTTCTTAACATGCACATTATTAGCAATATCTTTGTACGCCGGTCTTTGATAAAAATTTACAAAACTTTACTTTAATTATTTACCATTTATGTTGTTCTAGCAAATACACATCAATATTTACAATCCAATATGTTGAAAATCTCTTAATCTCAGGGCCATCACTGGGTTTGATAATTAGAACAAAATCAATGTATAAACTGACAATTAAAAATTAAAAATATAAAAAATTAACCTAAAACAATATGAAAATAAGTGGAAAGTAAGCTGAACGAAATGAAAACTGAACGAAATCTGACTCTACCCTTCTAATTATCGTTTACAAATTTATATCAAAGTTTTGGTTACTCACGGACATTCTGTCTGGTACCAGATCTCTCTCTTGTATCTTGAGAACTAACACACTTTAATTTTAATATCAGGCCTTGGTTTTCACTGATTCTACACTTCACTTAAAAATTTGGCAAGATTGGCTGTATTTCGTTGACTGCTCCGGTCCACAATAATTTACCAATGTTCTCCTGAAACAATTCCTCCACGAAGATTTTGGAAAGTTTTATTCTGACAAAACTGCTATTACTTTCCAATATTTACGATGCAATACTTCAGTGAATGTTTTACTTTGTATTAATTCAGAACTTTAACTGGTAATGCATTAACGACGTCTAGTCTCTGCTCTAATTTTACCTGTTATCTCCCTTGCAATGTTTCGCAGCCAACTATTTGCTTGCTTCCATACAGGAACTCGCGATTTGCAATTTATATTAGCAGACTTTAACTATTTTTCCTCTCGTCGCCGATTCCAGACTATAACTTCTCGTACGCAGATTTTAGACTTTTTGTTTACCATTTCTCGACCCTGGTGCAGACTGCCGTTCCTTACGCGCGCGGTCTCCATTTCGGCTTTACGTCATAGGAAAAGAACTCGCCGCCATTGTTGTCTTTGATAGCTCATACCGCTACAATTTAATTTATATCCGATTCAATTCAATTTATAACAAAACAATTTAATGGCCTAATTAATTGGCATTACAATATATATCGGAATTGCAGATTAGAAAAAAATAAACCTGTGCTTTCCTCTTCACGATAAACACAAAACATGTAACTTTAAAAGTCGGATGTAACGAGAATAACAAAACGTCAAGAAATATTGTTAATAGTTTTCCGACATGGAAGTAAATTTGTGGGGGTTGTAATCAGTGTAGTAGTTTACTTTTTAATACAAAAAAAAGCATAGTTTAGTTTTTATTACATTATTACTAAACAATGTAGTAAGTTAAGTTCATTATTTACGTTTTAATAGTTACAATCAAATAAATGAACAGCCAAAACTTTCCAGTATTTAAAATATAATTATTTATTATTCGAACATTATTCAGGCATATAAATAAATCAAAAGATAATAACGAGTAGATATAACAGATTACAGATATTACACCAATTATCATATAATGTAGTGACATCTCAGGAAACAAGATCAATAACACCAACTGAATCAAATAGACACGAAATTATTTTTTTAATTAGTGGTTATATGAATCCTAGATTTTAGGTTTTAGAATTTGTAATGAACATAAACACAACACAACGATTACACAAGATAAATTATAAATTAGTTCTTAACATATTTTGGACACTAACCGCCCTATAAACACGGACCTTTTCCGAAAAATCCGAAAAAGACAGAAATTGTAAATCAAAAAAAAAAATCCGAGATGAACATATCAAACAAAAAGGACATTCTGTTAATGTTAAATCCTACATGAGTTCGTTAACTATATTTACAACATTATAATCCAGAATTCAGGACCACTGGTAAAAAAATAATGTATATCTTATTGGCTATATGTTTCAATTGTTATGTATTTTGTTACAAGTAAAGAGACTATAATCTATTATAATTGGTTTATATTCTTTGTTATGTTACGTTATATTTACAAGTCAATATCTTTGTACTGATATGTCTGATTAGGGCCCTCACCTGGACCGAGACATGTCGCTTTATTTAATAAATTAAATTCTAAATACAGCCTGTTTTTGTGGTGTTCATTTACTTAATTCATTGTACTAAGTGTTTGGGTGTATAGTTTTGAAATATGTATGCAAACAAGTGAATTTCCAGTTGTGGTATTACTTCGTTGTGACACCAATACCATCATACAGCTAGAGTGTCCAAATTACACACCATCCATTAAGTATAATTGACATTGTAGCTGTTAAATATGGCGTTAACACACACTCGCTGCAGAGAACTATTACAATATGTTTAGGTGAAAATAACTGTCCAATATTAACTGACACAGCGGCCATTTGTTAGGAAACACTTTTTAAACAGCGCAGATAAATAAAGAATAGAATTTAACGTAATGCATTTGTGTAATTTGCCTTTATAAAGTCTACGTTAAATGCATCACTGGCGATAAAGTGAATAATAGCTCGGGAGAATACTTCGTGCTTGCGCAACAGCGTATATTTTCATTTTAAATTCTCATAAAAATATTTCTGTAAGTCCTCCAGGTCTTAGTTGAATCCGGTAAATTAATTGCTTTTTCTCTAATGGCCTTCGAATAGGTTGCTTTTAAATATAAATTGTTAGTAGAATTACTTTGATATAAAGGACATATTAAAATGAAAAATATACGTCTGTTATTAAAATTAATAATAGGATAAAATAACTAAATACAGACAAAAGATTTTATGATATAGACATAACTTCTTTGGTCTGTATTTGGCATTTTTACCTTATTATAAAGGACATACATTTAGAAGAGAATATTTCTATTGGAGTCGAAATAATTGTGATTGTTAGTAAAACTATAGGACCTACGTGTATTAGATTATGGAACGTGAAAATTCGACAGATAAATGTTAAGTAAATAAATAAAATTCCCGTAACATTCAACTGAAAACAGGTGACCGTTATTTGAGTTATGATCCATAAATAGTGACAGTCAAAATTAAATTAACTGGAAGAGATTCAGAATCCTCTGCATTGTTATAACATTATTTTGTACACTACGAATCAATGGGTTTTCGACGAAACAACACCACAACACATCATTTAGCTAATATACATAAACGTTGTCAGTCACAAATGAGTATGTGCCAAAAAATATATAAACGATATTTATCTGAAATTTATTTATTATAATAAAACATAGTAGCTTGCAGTCATACATAAAACAGAGTAAACATTAATAAAAATCAAACACCACTACGTTTCAAAAAAATAAAAAATAAATAAAAACCTTTCATCCCAATTTTGCGACTTCTTCAGGCGGATTAAAATTTTTTAAGTAAAATAAATAACATACGATCCGACCGTTCGGTGACTCGAAAGTGTTTTGAATGTGCATTTGGAATATTGACTAATGGAGGATTTTTCAAACTATAAAGTTGCATCCTGAACTTTCCATTGATTTTATGAAGGCTTGTGAATTTTTACATTCTTTTGTTCTTGAAAGAAACGGCTACAAGTTGGCGGTTACGTTATCTATAACTGGGTTTACAGATTAAGAATTCTAAGCAATTTGTTGCTGGACAAAATTTGGTGTAAATTTGCGTTTATTACTGCAACGTGAAGTGAATGCGTACGTGAAGAAATTCAGCAAATAAAGTAAAAAACGTGATGATGAATTACTCTTAAACACAGTAAAATGGCAGATGTCTTACATTTTATATATAGGTAAACAAATCATGGCAATTGTCGGAAGTTTTGTAAATATTGTTTTTAATTAATGTGACATGGAATTGATTAACTATAATTTACATATAATACACAAAACGTTTTCTCTTCAGTTTCAGCTAAAATTAAATATAATGATAAAGATAACAAATAAATAAATTTATTGAAACGTGTTTACTTGCACAATTAACGAAATATGAGTTGAATGGATATAATGTAAGTTACATAACAAAATGTGAATATATAATGCAAGTAACCATGATATAGTAAATTTATTTATCTGTTTGTAAGTCCACTATTATCTTTTTCATTATATTTAGATTTAAATGCAAATGAAGAGGTCATTGATCATAGAGATCGGTATTATATGTAATAATGATTATATTTCTATACTATTTTGTAAGTAAATTTTAATTAATCAATTCTGACTTATAGCCATGTTACAATAATTATTTTTATATCCATACAAGTCTGATATTCCAATATTATTTATAAATGTATTCTGATCAGGAATACTGACGTCTTTCGTGTCATCTTGGTTTGTCGAGCTCGTCGAAGCATTTTTTTTGTTTGTTGGTTGAGAATTAACCACGTCTGTTTTTTGAGGGTTACTTATTTGTATTGCGGGCGCCGGGTCCTTACACTGAATTTGGTCATAATTGTCAGTTTCGGGCAGATTATTCTTCAGTTTTGCATCTCTATTAGGACAATTTATCGCGATATGGCCAGGACTTTTACAATGATAGCAGTTCTCGTTCTCCGCTGCTGGATACACCCTATAGTTAGTGGCTTCATATTGCACCATTATCGAATCCGGAAGGGAATTTAACTTATCCGGGTTAATGAAGAATTGTCTTCTGAAACTTTTAATGTGAGAAAATCTACGGTCACCAGTACTTATTTTAATATCCGATATTTTAGAGTCTGGAATTATATTTAGCTTTTCTAGTTGTAGCACAATAATCTCGTTTGGGATAACTGGGCATACATTTGGCAAGATTACACGGCAGTATTTTTTCATTAAAGGTCTTATATTGACCATCTCACCCTTTATTGTTATTGATTTATATACTTTTATTAGGTTTGGCTGTATGTTATTTTTAGTGGTATACGAGGTGTGTTTAACAAGTAACGGGAATTTTGTAATTCCGCGGGTTGTATTAGTCCGCAGTTTCTTTCGTTGTTGTGTTTGTAAACA
The DNA here is from genome assembly GCA_037074705.1 of Zhengitettix transpicula. Lineage (NCBI taxonomy): Eukaryota > Metazoa > Arthropoda > Insecta > Orthoptera > Tetrigidae > Zhengitettix > Zhengitettix transpicula. The sequence continues at coordinate 114,675,061 of CM073592.1, read as the reverse complement.
TGTCTGAAAAGTATTTGTTCATTGTTAGGAATATCGGGACGTTCAGCCTGTTGTCAGAGGCTAAAAATGTTTGATGTGTTTTTGGTACCATCAGCGACCAATCATTTGTTTAAAACATAGATCAGAGAATTTTAATTAAATTTCGCTATAGGAATGAAATAATGTATAACTTTTTTTTAGGGTAACAGGCTACATGAGGGTAATCCACGTTGTGGCAACTCCCCTTTAATAGCAAAGGAAGGGATTATGAAGGGGGGATGCGGAAGGGTAGAGGAAGGTTGCCAAGGGTTAACTAGGGCCCCCGGGCTATACTTTAAGGATCCTACCCGGCATTCACCTAAAAGTGATGCAGGGAAAACCCTAGAAAAACCTGAATCAGGTACGTCGGGCATTTGGTACTTGTCCCACACCCTTCGCCGTGCCTTGACCGGTTTAGGAGGCAGCTGCTGACTATTCCAATAGGAATAACGGACAACTCTTACCATATGCCCAAGGTCTGCGACCCCGGAACATACACCTCTGAAAACAGGCCGAGGTGCCTCGGCATGTGGGAACCTTAGTTCAAAAAGCCAGAGAGATGTGAAGGCATCCCAAAAGGTAGCCTCAGCCAGAGCTCTCATAGGATCCCCTCATAAAGTGTAACAATGTTTTATAAATGATAAATATTGCTTTTGGTTAAATTTCTATGAGTAAAACAAGGGTCTACGAGTGGTATGCTCGTTTCAAAGAAGACCTTGAAGACGTTGAAGATGACGACTGTTCCAAAATTGTTGAATTTTGAACAATGACAGCGACGAATGGAGTCGCTAAATGAAGACACGTCATAACAGGTGATGAAACATGTATTTGGCGTCCAAACTACGGCTCAAACGTCCCAGGGGAGGAATCACGAAGTTCGGTAGAATGTGAAGGTTATGCTCAGTGTTCTTTGATTTCGACGGCATAGTGCATCATGAGTTCTTGCCTACAAGATCAAACTGTGTTTGCTTGAAGCAATTCGGATTTGTGGCGAAATAATTCACGGTTTTTTTTACCAAGACGTTGGAGTGTTGCAGATGTCGCATCGCTCCATGTGTGGACTCTTTACAGAGTTTATGGTGTTTCCTTTAGGCATTAATTCCTAATGCACCACACCTTGATTATCCCAGAACACTGTGAGCGTGACTTCTGATGGCATAGTTATGAACTTTTTTGGTGTCTGTGACGGAACTCCGTTGATGCTCTCGTGTTCTCGGGGTCAAAATGGTGAGTTCAGGTACGTATTCTACAACAAGCTTTTCCTCACGCACCGACATAGTTACGTTACACACCACCATGTTACACCTTACAATTGGGAGCCCTCTGGCGGCAGAGGGTTGCAACTTGCATCAACGAAAGCAGGAAAGACGATCGAGTAGGATATGTAATACCTCAACCGATATTGAGAACACAATAAAAAATTCGGAGGCATTACTTGTCAGCACGCCCTCGTATGCGATATCAATGTCGTTTCATAAATTCCCTCCGTCTGACAAATCGATTCCAAGCATCTTAGGTAAACGTTGATCGTAGATTTTCACTGCAGCTACATTAATTGCTCAATACTTCATAATATAATTTATTATTATACACTGAACAAGCAGCGCGCCAGTGGCCTCCTTGATTCTATTGGTAGTTAATTACTACTAAATGTGACTTATGAATATTCAATTTACATATTAATTCTACAAGAAACATATATCTGCTAAATAAGGGCCAGACTGTAACTTTAGTGCGAGGTGGTCCAGAATATAACTCCCGGTCTAATTTGGAAAATAGAATAACCGAATGTGAGTGCAGAGTTGCAGCTGGCGCATGCTCAAGGCAGGAATTACTTGTCGCATTCACCACGCACGCTCATTTGCATGGCGTTCCTAAGACGAAGCCCGACTTAATTAAAGCTGTCTTCCGGCGCCTACAGAGTTGCCACATTGCAGCACTGGTGATTATTCACTAAGACCCATTATTTCGGGTCCTTCCACCAAATCAACCCAGGCCCAATCGGATGGCCGATTCCGTCCCCCAAAAAACAACTGGAAGCACGAATGAGTCGACATTAGCTATTTTTATTTTCACTTCTTCTCTAGTTGCGGATATGAAATATAAATAATTATGTTGAGAAATATAAAAGAAAATTTCAATATGCCTATTTGAAATTATTTTTTCACAACAAAATAATACTGGAAGCAAATAAATAGAATAAATTTTTTAAAAATATATGATTTAACCCCATTTGGAATCAATTCACTCCTATACAAACGATTAATAGTAACTAGGATATTACGACACTATTTTGTCCCATTCATCTGTATTTTTATAAAAATTAATAGGATTGGTGTAGGTTAATAAATACGTCTAAGATAGATGTAATTACATTTATAATTATATCTGGGAATATTATTCTTGGTTTCCAATTTTTATGTAAGCGATGAACTGTTGTTCGGTTAAGTTTTCTCTATGGTGAACCAAAGAAACTTTGGTAGGAAATGGAGATTTCGGAGTAGGTGGAAGATAAATCTGCACAATAAAATATGCAGGCGGTCTGATATTATTGGCGAAGAAAAAAATACTGCAAAGCATTTTGGTCAGGCTAGGAAGTAGGAAATGGAGATAAATATTGAATGATTCAAAGTGGTGACAATATCCAAGAAACTAGAGATCTTATAAATGGAGAAACAAACAGTTACAAATTATCCATCAGTTCTAGACTATGGAAGACTTAAGACGAAGAACGGTGAAGATAAAGACAAATGTAGTATTCGCCAAGAATGCTGACAATCGAATGTAGAATTTCGGAACAACCTGGTAAAGTGCTACATTTGGAGCAGGGTTTTGTATGGATAGGAAACGCGGACATTAATAGAAGAGTGAGAAGTAATGCGTGGAAGGTTTTCAAATGTGATGTAGGAGGGTAATTGAAAAATAAAATTCATACAAATAGTAAAAATTAAGAGATTCTAAGAAGACTAAATGAGAAAAGACCCATCTTAACTATAATTATTAAACGAAACGCTAACTGGATCGGACAATTCTAAGAATTTTTTTTGCACGTCATTATCATTAGAGAAGAAGAAGCTTGCTAGAGGACTAGAAGGAAGAAGCTACGGACAGGACAAAACAGTGAAGGAAATTTACAGACCAAATCCATGGAACGTCAATAATAATAATACATTTCAGGAGTAAGTTTATATATATATATATATATATATATATATAAAATTATTGAAAAATTCTTCTCTCTCTATCTCTTTCTCTTTCTCTCTCTCTCTCTCTCTCTATATATATATATATATATATATATATATATAACTATATATATATTAAACAGGCTATTAATTGTTTTTAATGTAATTTAATTGTTGGCGGTACGGGTGCTTAAAGACAACAATCACAGCGGGTCTTTCTTTGTTAACAATGGGAGACTGGAGACCGCGCGCCTAGAGGAATGCAGTCAGTGGCGAGAAGCGAAGCAGAATAGTTTACGTCGAGAACTGGGACATAGCAGTTCGATCCACATAGAGAAATAGAAACAGTAATAGTCTGCGGGTCCAGAATTATTAATAGGGTTATCTAGGAAGTCCAACGGCGAGATAATTGTTTACATAAAACGCAAGTAAACAGTTTTTCGGAGAGACTCATAAAATCGGAGTTTGGAAGCAGAAGTTTTGCTTCACAAACTGAAAAAATTTTCGCATAGAGAGACTTTGAGGAGACCTACGTCCGGCAACTGGCTGAGGGTGAGATGATGCATGTTCCAGTATAGCAGAGTTGCAGAGCAACTACCAAGTGTACAAAATCTAATGAGTAGAATCAGTGAGTGTATAACGGCCTGTTTAGTGGGTGTTGACTTCAAGATACATGAGTTCGAACTGGTACCAGTCGTGAGTAGAAAACAATTATTAATGACTGTATACGATAATTAAAAGGTATAGTCATATTTCGTTCGCGTTTTTCTTTTCATTCGTTTTCTTTTACTTTTGTATTTAATATTGTATTCCGTTAACATCAATCAGTTTAGATTGTTAATATTTTAGTTCATTTTATTTGTTCTTCCTATCTAATCCAGTGATGACCCTGAGATAATGAGAAATTCAACGTAATTGATTGCCACGACTTAATAAAATAAAATTTGAAATATTTGTTTGTTAAATTGACGGAATTCTGCGTGCAAAGCAGGGATTATAATGCGTAATTATCAACAATAAATTTTTAAATACATAATAATTTGTTAATTATTCCTATTAATTACGACCTCATTTTTAATCATTACATAAATGGCTTCCACAACGTGGGGCAAATTAATTAATTTAAATCTATCTTTTTAATCATTACATAAATGGCGTCTTCAACGTGGGGCAAAATAATTTATTTAAAACTTTCGTTTTTAACCATTACAATATATATATATATATATATATATATATATATATATATATAGTAGTAATTACTTCTAATTAAAGGAAAAATGGAAGGAAGTTTACTTTGAAACTATAAATTTTAATGACAGAACAAGAATTATTTTTTTGACAAATTTGGTCTTGGATGATTTTACATTTTAAGTTAACGCCTCAGCTTTTATGAGATTCTTAATTTCAGGGCCGCTTATCGGACCTCTAATAAAAACAGTAAAAAATTAATTGAAACTTACAATAACAAAAACTATTACAGATCTGAAAAGTTATTTAAATCTAGCAAAGTTATTGAAATCTGACGTAACGGTTTACATAATAAAGTTTTTTTTACAAACGATTTAGTTTGAGCTGCTCTGGTTTGTGCGCACGTGATTTTTTAAAATTCAATTTTTAATAAGAAATAAAATTTATACAAAAAAGTGATAATACAATTTCCACACGTGAATATTCCTTTAACTTACTCAATAAAGAAAAATTAAAACCATTCCAAGAAGTAAAGAATATCAAATATCAATCATTTTAAGATCTACTAATCCTCTTTCCTTTTTGATTACAAACCTCAATGACCCATTTGACACCTACTGCAAACATTGAATAGTTTACAAAATATCTTACTCTAATTGTAATTGCTCTTATATAGGGCAAAAAAAATCGATCCCGAAATGTATCACTTTTTTGCCTGAATTGGCTATTTTTCTTATGAAATAAAATCCAATATTGTTACTCGTCCCAAATCACCTCATCCTTAATTATTTTCTCGTACTCGCTATTACAAATTTCTACATCACAAATTCGTCCATTTTTAAAAATAATATCAAATATCCATTATTTTCAGATATACTAATACTTCTTGATTAAAAACCAAAATGAACCATTTGACACCTACAGCAAACATCGAATTTTTATATATATTACACTAATAATTAACTATCTGATATTATAATTATAGTTACTGCTATTTAAGGATAATTATGGCCGATTGGGGCCGAAAGCTACCGATAAAATATGCTTATTCTAACAAGTGACCGTCTTAAGATAAATTACGTTTCATCTATCAACAACTAACGGTCAGTAAATATGTAATTATTTGTGATAAACCGTCTTGAGCCAAATTACGGGTATGTTTAAATATATTAAATTTTAGGACTGCGCCTTTTTTTTCTGATAGAATCTGTCTATAAAAATTATAAACCTTCAAAGATTATTTCCGTCACTCGGCAGAGTAAACTGCCCACAAAGAACTGCAGACTTCAAAGGCTAAAAGTTATAGTTGCAAACAGGCAGCTAAATCTCTATCAAACCGACGCATGTCCAAAACCACGCCGCTGGAAAATGCGAATCCGCTTTCAAGGAATTATCTTCTTAACGACTTTCCGAATGCGCCACCAACTGAAAATATATGGAAGGGAAAAAAAAGAAAAGGGAACCGTCGCAGATTTGTAAATTCCCACAGTTTTACGCACCACAGGAGTCCAAGGACTGTGTTTCGCGTGACCAGGACGGTAATGGTCATTCATGTGGATGATAATCTACCGCGTCGTTACGTCAGTTCAGAAAATCTCTACCGATTCTCTTTTTCTGCGGGATTTACTGCTACCGTCGTTGCCAGGTTTGTCTCGAACATTGACATAAAAATTTTATTTATCATATAAAGAGAAAAAGGAATTTACGTTGATATACAAGATTTAAATGAACTTTTACGGAAACATTTGGGCGTTGTCCGTTAAAAGAGTCAGAAACAGATAACTCAGTTGATCAAGTTACCGTAATTATATTGTGAAACGTTATAACTAAAACAACATATTTTTTATGCGTGACGCTGATCATTGAACAACACCATGAAGACTTTGATTGAATACCAAATTATTAAATAATTGTAATTTCATATATGTTGTAAAATAGAATTCCATTACTTAAACGATTTATATGATCAATGACAGATAATATTAAGTGGATTTATTGTAAATTCATACCGATGTATAAATTGAGAAACTAGAATTATATAAGCCAAAAACATTCTAGGCGCCATGTAAATATTAAAACCCAGTGTAACATCTACAGTACAATAGCGGCATTTAGAGTCGATTGTCCAACTTAATAGGGGTGGGAATTTTATTTTTTGACGAAGGTTTCAGGAACACGCATTGTCCTAATGAGCTTCTCGGAAACGTTCGTTGAATAGGGTGGAATCTACTTCACATTGGATTTAATTTCACTTGAGCGAGCCCTTACAAAGGCTTCACTGTGCTCGGACACAAATGGCTCTCACAATTGCCTGAAATTTAAAAAAGTCATAATTTCAGATACACGTGCTAATAAGATGCATGTATAGTCATACATTAGCAGTAAGCAGAATACATTTTTTTTATTCAACTCACAAAATTATTGTATATTTTCTGCTTACACTTCGAAGTTAATTTTTTCTAATTTCTACATTACGTTTAAAATTTGTTTAAAAAATACTCTTTACGGATTAAGTATAAAAAATAATACACACGTTGTGATCTGTATTGGCAAATTTAATTTGAAAATATTGATTACAAAACATAACCCGTTCTAAATAATCGATATTTTAAGGTCAATATTATTGCACAAACTCGGTTAATATTCACATCTCGCAATATACATACAGAAGGGAAAGATGTACCTTGAACTATTTAGTGCACATTTGTTATTGTAGCTACACATTTCCAAGTTGAAGTAATAATCAATATAAATATATTTCAGTGGAGGTATCAATATACCACGTCCCCAATACCTGCGAGGGATGTTCTCTCGCAGGCAGAAGCTTGTAGGAGAGACACGTGGATTACCCTTATGTAGCCTGTTGCCCTAAAATAATAATAATAATAAAGGATGCCTTTTCCTCTACGTTTTTGAACCAAGGTTCCGCACAAGCCGAGGCACCTCGGCCTGTTCTGAGAGGTGTATGTTGCGGGGTCACAGATCTTGGGCATACGGTAAGAGTTGTCCGCTATTCCCATTGGAATAGTCGGCCAGCTGTCTCCTAAACTGGTCGAGGCACGGAGAAGGGAATGCTGCGTCCCCACAGCAAACTCCTCTCCCGCTATCGGAAGGGCGTGGGACAAGTACCCAATACCCGACCTACATGATGCATGTTTCTCTAGGGTTTTCCCTGCATTTCTTTAGGCAAATGCCGGGTAGTATCCTTAAAATATACCCCGGGGCCCCTAGTTAACTCTAGGCTATCTTCCTCTGCCCTTCCACATCCCCCCTTTCAAATTATTTCCTATGCTATTAAAGGGGAGTTGCCCAACGTGGATTACTCTCATGTAGCCTGTTGCCCTAAAAAAAACAATATAACACGTATAACACGTTTTATCCACAAAGTTAATTTTTAATAAGGCTTATTTTAAACTAATATTTTGAATCATAGATAAAACAATACTATTAAGTGAAATGTATTGAATTATTTATTCCCGCTCTGTCGCGTATTTTAAAAGCATCTATGACGCTAATATTTTTTCCCAAGTTAATCTGGATCTGATACTTTTGAAAAAAAATTATTGGACGAAGAAAAATGACGAATCTGTTAGCACGAAATAACTACATCAGGAATTCGAGAAGTGCATTCGTAGAATAAAGGTGTAAATAAAATTTATTAAATTTATTCTATTATGTGCCGTTAAATTTTCTAGAGAAGGTTTATCAGTGGGGGTAGTGGATTGACGAAAAAATAATTTGAATCACGGGGTTCAAACGTGTTCCTGCGAGAAGAAACATAGAGCCAAAGTTAAGAAGGGAAGGGCTGTGGAGAGAGGAGAGAGAATTTTTCATCTGAAATTGAAGTGGAAGTAACAGTTTGGGTTTGAAGTCGGAAGTGAGGTTTTTACAGTCGTGGATGAGAATTTGAAATGAAACGCATATAATTTGGAACGGACAGTTCTAAATAATAAATTGAAGTGAACAGTATTGGATTAGAATATGTAACACAAACAGCTTTGAATCTAAATTTATAAAAGAAAGGAAAGTGTAGTTTCAGTTTAGTCTTGGAGTCGGAAGTATCCTGTGGGATCTGGCTGAATCTGCGAATACTGATTTCGATTCAGCCAAGCAGACATCACGACTACGCCTGTCGGTAACTGTCTTGAACGACATGCCAACCCGAATCCCAACACGTCGTACGAGACCAAAATAATCTCTGCTACACACAACCCACTGGTGCCTTCGGAACCTACGAGTCCTATGCTGTATAAAATAAATATCATTTTTATGTAGTCTCTTGTTGAGTGGTTTTTAATAATACTGTAAGTAATATTATCAGATTAAATTGAATTTAAATATTTTGTTTTCTCATTTATAAAATAAAAGAAACTAACATTATTTTCGTTACAATGTAAGTTTTAATAATAAATGGATCTGCGGATGAGACGACTTAAAAAAAAGTCAGGTTTACAAAAAAATTATTTATTCACATTGTCGTCTGTAGAATAAAAAAGCAAAAAGTTAATCTATAAATAGTGTAGTTCTTTTATTTGATTAAAATTTTCTTAAAATTCCCTCTGAATTTTAATTTAATTATACCAACAAGAATTATCATTGTCCATTGAAAGTTACATGTGGCTCATCGAGAAACTCGCAAAGGTCCATTAAAACGTTCGGCCCGTGTCTAGGCAGCCGTGCGATCGACATTACTGTAAATGAGGTTACCTCTCATATAGACATCAAAGAGAACCAAATTCACCCGGTAACTCACTTTTGCCAACTCTCCATTACGGCTAATCTTCTAGCAACCACTGTCACGGTGAAAATAATGTCTCGTAAAATTTCACTTACCTCCGTTTGTGTGATTCTTCTCCAATGAGGTTTGCTCTTTTTATTAAAGCTTATCAAGTGCACCACTTCAGGCCTCAGTGCTTTGTAGCAGAGTAAATTCGTTACAATATTCTTTGATGAAAGAACTCCTAATAACTAACCGGGGGAAGCAATCGTTATTACGAAGAGAAGTTTCAGTTTAATAACTACTTTACAGTTCGCTTTGGAATGGGAAAAGAGATTACGTTTAGCGCAGTTCAATTTAATTTTTTTCCCGTTTGAATATTCCCGAGTAACTAGGAGTAACTGAACTGTAGTTGGCTACTTCGTTAGTTACTAGTGAAGTTCCTAAATTCCTGGTGATATGTGTATGACGGTTTAAAGTGGCCATAAATCAGTAGTTTCAGATCTATTTTCCATTTTATCAGAATCACTAATATCTTAGTTCCATCAACTTCACAACTTTAAATTTAATTTGATATTACATATTAATATTAATTGGTTCGTTTCTTGTTAATATCGAGCAATGGGTTCTTAAGTTATTAATTTAAGTTTCTTTGTGGGTGAAGTGCCCTCTGTAGGAAGTGTCTTTTATGCACATAAAGTAACCATATACACACAAAAATACTCATCTAAAATAACGTCTAAATATAAATACCAAGGAGAAATATAATACGTTTAACAAAATAAACTTATCACAACCGTTTTCACTAGTAACAAAAAATTATCACAGATGTTTGTGAACTTATTCATTCAAAATTAATTTGGAGAAAAATAAAAATGTGTTGGATATTATGGAGATGTTAAATAAAGTTGAGAATTTTCAATCGAAAGGAGTTGAGCTCAAAATTGGAGGTTTAATAAAAAAAAACTTTGAAAATTCATAATTCTTAAATTTAAAAATTTAAAATGAATCAGCGGTATCAACTTTTCATCTCGGAGAATTTTTTTCGTACGATGCATTTTTAAAGGGTACTTACTTGCATGAAACTTAAAAAACGGCTATATTAATATGCATATATATATATATATATATATATATTGTAATAATAATTAAAGGCTATTAGAGAATTAATAATTAAACAATTGAAATAAATTGTTATCGGCGAGAACACAAACACAACAATAGGTAAGAACATGTACAGACGAGCCATTGTCGTTACCGAGCTACGGGGCTTACACAGGCAGTCGCACGCAGAATTTCATCAAGTACAGTTGGACATTAAATTTCATCAAGTAAAGACAGTGACAAAATTTCGTCGAGTGGAGTTGGTCACTAAAATTTTAACAGAGAGAGTTACTCGGAGGAGAACGATGAGAGTGTGATTCAGGAGGCTTATAATCAATTGGTAAGCAGGTATCGGTAGAACTTTGGAGGAGTGGACAAAATTCTGATTTGCCCTTAATCAGAACCAGAGCTACTATATTGGTTGGAGAGAGAGAAAGAGAGAGAGGGACTTAAAGTCCGCAGTATTTTACGGAACAATTTTGTCTGGTGGACGATACAAAAGCTTTGGAAAGTGACTTAAAACAAATTAAATTCAGTGAAACGATGGCCTGTTACGTGTAAATAGTGTAAAGTGTATAATAGAATCCAAACAAATGTCTGGTACCGGTACAAACTGTAAGTAGTGAGAAACTTTATAAATTTATTTGTATGTAAACGTTAAATAAGGATAGATCGTCAGATTTCGGATTCAATTTCATTTTGTTGTTTTAATTCTAATCAAGTTTTGAATATTGTAAATTTGGTTTGTTAAGTTTTTTGATAGTAGGAAAATGTATTGTTCTTTGCATAATAGTGAAAACATTAATGTAAAATAATAACAACAAGAAAATTTTGTTACTATTAATTTAAATAAATCGATTGTTTCCTGAGATTTAAATCCTGTGATCATTTTAACATCCTGTCATTCAAATAATAATAAATTAAACCTCTAATTAATCATAAATAAATAAATTTGCATATTACAAATTTGGCGTCTTCAACGTGGGCCGATTAAAAAATTGTAAAATTTGCATATTACAATATATATATATTGTTAAAGTATTTATTTAAATGGTTGCTCATATTTACTTGCTGTCGTCACATTTCCCCAACGGGGTTTACGTTTTTTATGGCTTAGAAATTATGTATATCACCAGAGCATTCTAAGTAGATTTTACGTGTTTATAATTCATGAGGACTGGATAAGATTGCAATTACAGTCGATTTTCAATATATTCTTATAAAACGCAATTAAATTCAACATTTTTGAATTGGAGTTAAAATCCAACTTTAGATAACAAAGGCTCCCGAGTAATTTCTATATATATGGAAAAGTATAAACTATCAAGACTATGGAATTGAAAAGTATCCACTATAAAATAAAATGGCGTGTTTTACAATTATGCTTACACGGAAAACGTAGTGGAGAAGAATTGTTACAATAATCAGTTTATTTAAAAATGTTTAATTAATTAGGTGTCAAATGCATCAGTTTTTTAAGTATTTGTTTTTTTTTGTGCTACATAGCTGAGTTTAGCAGTCGCTGAACGTTCCAGTACCTTTTTGTGACGACAAAAATGTCATATGCCATTAAAATTATTATCAAGAACAGGAACATAATCTATATAATAAAAAAGGATGTATATTTGTATGTATGTATGTATTTACGTTGTTCTTTATACAAATTTTATCGCGTGGACAGAATGCATAAAAAATTGGTACACATATTCTTCAAAATACGAGAAACGATACTGTGAGGGTGAGAAACGCCTAGCATACATGTGGAAAGAATTATAATTAAAAACCGTGATCATTAAATATTAAATTACTGCGCGCCAAGAGACAATGACATCACGCGGGAGAAAGACGTTACTACGCAACGAACAAAGAAAATATTTCCTTTATTAGGAATGAAATAAAGCAGAAATATTTTCTTCAGCAATACTCCATCGAATGGTAATAAAGAAGAATACGAATTACTTTACCATCCTTGCGGAAAATGTAAGTTAATTTTCGCGCTATATTAGTTGTGAGTCTAGCTAACAATTTCATCAATGTAATATTTCGTAATGTATGAAGACTGAGTGACAATTGACAATTATATCCTGAAATACTCAAGGAATATATTTAAGCATTCAATTAAATACTTTTTCGAGTTTATATAAATAAGTACACGAGCAACGCCGGACACCCAGCTAGTAATAAGATAAAATAGCCAAATACAGACAAATGAAGTGATTGTTTATTTTAGAAACAGACGTGTTATATTTTCATGAACATGAATTTTTGGGAATATAAATTTTATGGAAATGATCATAGAGTATGGTTTTAAATTTGCAAATCCGATCGCGTGGTGGCGATTGAAAGCTGGGAACGCAGGGTAGCAGCTGGTCAGCTCGGCTCGGGTCTGCTCTTGTCCTGCCAACTACTTAATCCGGATTTGTGTACAACAGATGTCACCACGACAAACACGGGCAAGGAACACGCTCTTCATACTACAGCCTGACAAGCACCGTGGAACATAATTATAAAGAACTGACTCTGTGGTTTTATTCATTCCCAAAGAAAATCAATCGTCCTGTAGGTAGTTATTCTGAGATACGGGTTTTACGGACTGGGACAGGGATTCCCAAGCAACAAACGTTGTAAATTCAGGGATATATTCAATTCTAAACTAATTGTAATTAAATTTTAAATCTGTCGCATTTATTGGGCCGGTAGTGTATGATGGCGAACTTTGTACTCGTATTACCTAGTCGTTACTCCTTACAATTCCTCACAGATATCTGATATGTTAGTCTGAGTGTGCGAATATGTTCCAGCGCTCAATTTAAATCTTAAATAAAATATGACAGTAACAATTTGCACACATCAAAGATTTGAAAATTAACTGATATATAATTAAATATAATAGAAAAAATTAACGTCTGTAAGAAATGAACGACCCGTATAACAGGCAAAAAACACAAATTAATTTCCAACAATATAATTTGAAAAATTTGTAGAGGTTTCTATGTATTGTTGTGATCCTTGTCAACACTATTGTCAAACTGAAGTGATATATGCTATGCTTTTTAATTTTGTTGTTATTGAATAATATTTCTCATCATTCGTACAAACTTAATTTAAAATTTGAATAGCTAAGTTTTATGTTATTGATTTTATTGCCAAAATCATTAATCTCAGAATTAATTACATTTATAATCATAAAAAACAACAATACTAACAATTGTATTGTTTTACCGTATTATGATTGTTTATCTACAAAAAATTAAAATGTTATTCAAAAAATTAATTCTCTCTGTAATTTTTAAATTTGTTAATTCATTGTGTTATTTTGTTAAAAAACACAAAGATTGTCTTAATATTTTAGATATCCATAATGTTGTTTATAAAATTAGTTGCATTAATTGCTCACTTTATTATTTCGGCCAGACGAAAAGATCTTTGTTAACTAGCCTTAAAGAACATAAAACCACCTTCTAAACATTTTCGATTACAAAACATTGTTTGTATATTAATCATTCTTTCAATTTTGACAACTACTAATTTTCTAGATAAAGAAAATAATGTTAAAAAAAAGGTTAATTTCAGTAATGTTACACATTGCGACTAACATAATTTTATTTAAATGGTAAACAAGACAGTTCTTATTTAAACTGTATTTATGAAGGCTTATTATATAATCTTTGTTAATTTATATCTTGTATTCATATTAATAAATGTTTCGTATTGCGTAGTCGGAATTACAGACATACAGTCTGAAGACAGCGGCAGAGAATGACCGCAGAAACGTCAACATCGAGAAATCTGAACCTGGTGCTTTAATGCGAAAAATTTATTAATAATTTACATATTCTTTGTAAAGTGCTATATCTCTTCAGTCTTGTAATAGTATTGAAACAACAGTTGATTGAAACGTCTACAATATTTTCAAACTATATACGTCAAAATTAATTTCTGTTCTTCGTCTGTTAAACGGGTAGTTAATTTCTTGTGATACAGTTTTAAATATAAACGGATTCTTTTAATGTCAACTTCGATTATATACAAATTTAAGTACCGAACTAAATTATTAATTTTAATAAAATTATTTACCCACTACAAATAATACGAAATCATCATTGAATTATGTGGGTTCTAAAGGCTGTAACTAAAATTTTCTGTCAGATGATGTGAAAATTTTGTTTAAGTTATTAGGGAAGGTTATGGCCAGATATAGATTTTACAGTTTGGACTCTTGGTACGCTCCTAAAAACATTACTGTTATAAATAAATTACGTGTGATTTCTTGTGCAATTGAAAATCAATTTAGAAATGATTCATAATTCATAAATAATTGTGATATAAGGAAAAAAAAACAATAAAAATTAGTTTCATTACTATTAGTTTTTAGAGAGGAAATAGGATTCCTAAATTATTACATAAAAATTATTCATGCCGATTCCATCGAAAGACAATTTTTTAAAAAAATTTCCGGTTCTATCATATAAGAAAGATTTAGTATAATTGAAGACAAAAATTTCAACAGTAATTTGTTGTTAAATCTTCGAAACTCTGCGAAGAATGGAAATGTGTACAAAAAATATTGTGCGGCATATAATTGTCAATGTTACAACACATCGCTGTAAAATTTTGTAATGCAACAAATTTATTATGACTTGTATTACTTTATTTTAAAATAAATTAATTTGTCTACTTCTTAAAGCTATTATTGTAATTGTTGGTCATAATAACCGCATTTATTGTAATAGTCGGCCAGCTGCCTCCTAAACTGGTCGAGGCACGGAGACAGAAGTGCTGCGACCGCCATCGGAAGGTCGTGGGACAAGTACCAAATGCCCGACCTATCCGATGCAAGTTTTTCTAGGATTTTCCCTGCATCATATTTATGCGATTTGCCGGGTAGGATCCTTAAACTACAGCCCGGGGGCTCTAGTTAACCCTTGGCTACCTTGCTCTGCCTTTCCGCACCTCCCCTTTCAGTCCCTTTCCTATGATATAAGAGGGGAGTTGCCACTATGTGGATTACCCTATACATAGCCTTCTTCTACTTCTAGGAACAGACAGTCGTACATTTTATTGAAACGGAAAGTGTGTAAAAATAAATGTACTAACTTCCATTTGAGATTTCTTAACACTGTAACGTCATTTAAATATTCTTAGTCATATAATAACCCCAGTATGATTCCGTAGTATTCGGTGCCAAATTTTATATTAATTCATTTGAATTTTAAATTTGACAATTTAACAATTAACAAGCGAAAATAATAAAATAAAATCTCACAATATTGAGATTACAAGTTATTGCAATAATCAATAACACAATATTTTTAATTTTTCATAAGTTTAATTAATGTTCCGTTGCCACAGAATAGTAATAAGTAATGTGGATAAACGTTTCAGTCAGACATAGCCGGAAGACGTTTCAAATATGTACATAAACGTTATTGTGCTGCTGAATTAAAATTTTATAATCAATAACAAATATTTTTGAATTGTAAAAAAGGTCTGTTAATGATCGTTATATATATATTTTTTCAAACAGAAAAAAATATTCTGCAAATAATTTTATGAGCTACTTGACGTAAAACGTTGAAAGCAAGTAGTGTGCACTTCAAGAACTCACAGGTACTTATTTAAAATTAAGTTCGGTCCTGAAGAACACTTGTGCGCGAATTAGATTTTTTTTTCTCACGGTTGTATTGCGGTTATCCAAGTTTGGAGAGAAGACGGTTATATTCGTTGGAAACTAGGAAACTTTGAATGATAAATACGTTGGCCGCGTGTTTCACCGAGCGGCGGAAATGCGCCCGCGGCTGCAACAATGTGGGCATAAATAGCATTTAGCCTCGCGAGAGTGGATTCAAGTACAGGTTGTTGTGTGCAATCTCCTGTAAGCCATGTGCGTACATCATGGACCCAGCTCTGTGCCCAACATCAAGGGAACGTCTACCAAAAACTATAACCGTATTCCGTAAGTACGATAAGAAATAAATTTTTTATCACAAGAAAAATGTAACGTTATATTATTCGCAGACGCTACTATCGGCACACAACAATTCGAGTACTACGTCGAACCTCCCAATATGCAATGGAATATGCAGCACTAACGATCAAATGTTAAGACTGTCTTTATTCAGAATTTTTCTGTTGGAATTTTATTCATTACTAGCTGGGTGCCCGGCGTTGCTCGTGTACTTATTTATATAAACGCGAAAAAGTATTTAATTGAATACTTAAATATATTCCTTGAGTATTTCAGGATATAATCGTCACTCAGTCTTCATACATTACGAAATATTACATTGATGAAATTGTTAGCTAGACTCACAACTAATATAGCGCGAAAATTAACTTACATTTTCCCCAAGGATGGTAAAGTAATTCGTATTCTTCTTTATTACCATTCGATGGAATATTGCTGTATAAAATTATACTTTTTATTTAAAGAACATATTTCTGCTTTATTTCATTCCTAATAAAGGAGCTATTTCCTTTGTTCGTTGCGTAGTAACGTCTTTCTCTCGCGTGACGTCATTGTCTCTTGGCGCGCAGTAATTTAATATTTAATGATCACGGTTTTTAATTATAATTCTTTCCACCTTTATGCTATGGGTTTGTCACCCCCACAGTACCGGTTCTCGATTTTGGCAGAATACGTATACCAATTTTTGTTGCATTCTGTCCACGCGATATAATTTGTATAAAGAACAACGTAAATACATACATACATACAAATATACATCCTTTTTTATTATATAGAATAGATTAGTCGAAGAGTTGGCGTTTACTTTACACTTACTTTGTATCAGTATTTTTAACGAAATTATGAGAAGCGAATGTACAGGTATTCGCCGAGGTATTCCACTACCGGCGAAAAATAGTTTCATTGCAACGAACGAAATTAAGAATTCGACAATAACGTCAGTCATTTATTATACTATATTACTAACTCCCGATATCTCTCCTTCAATTTCATGAATGTAATTAAAATTCCCAACGTTTTCCTCGATAGCTCGAAGGAATTAATGAAAAATTAGGAATATATCGCTTATCTGGCATAAAAGCTGTTGGAACACAGTTACGTATGATCGAACTTCTATATATAAATAGATGGTTCTAAAAAATATTTCGTTTATCTATAGAGTCCATAAGTAGCAAATTTTAATACATTCCAAATTTTTGATTCAACTATGTGCTGTAAAATAAATTAAAATTGAATTACTCAATTAATACATTATTTAGGATTCAATAATAAATAAAAAGTAAAAATCAATATGAGTTAGATTAATATAAATTTAATTAATATATCATGGGCTCAAGTCAGAATTTATTAATTTATATTTATTATTACACAGAAAACGCTTCCACCCTATGTTCAGAGATCTATACAGTTGTATACAATTAACGAAATATGAACTTAATTGACATAATCCATTAAACAGAAAATGTTTGACTATTTTCAATATCGACTATTTTTTTCAGCCTAACTGGACTAAGAGCGCTTCCAACAGGGTATGGACGTTTCGATGGCTGGCTCCGCAATCTTCTTCAGGTGAAATGTAAATATTTATGAATAAATTCTGACTTTAACCATGACACATTATTGGATATACGAAGTTGTCTGCGATGGCTATTCTCTCGCAGGCAGTACCTGCGAGGGATGTTCTCTCGCAGGCAGAACCTTGCAGGAGAGACAGGAAGGGGATACCATTGGGGATGCCTTTTCCTCTATCCGTTTTTGAACTAAGGTTCCCACAAGCCGCGGCACCTCGGCCTGTTTTTTCAGGTGTATGTTCCGGGGTCACAGACCTTGGGCATACGGTAAGACTTGTTTTCTGTTCCCATTGGAACAGTCGGCCAGCTGCCTCCTAAACTGGTCGAGGTACGGAGAAGGGAATACTGCGTCCCCACATCAAACTCTTCTCCCGCTATCGGAATGGCGTGGGACAAGCACTCAATGCCCGACCTAACTTATGCAGGTTTTCTAGGGTTTTTCCTGCATAGTTTTAGGTGAATGCCGGGTAGGATCCTTAAACCATAGCCAGGGGCCCTAGTAAACCCTTGACACATTAATTATATTTATGTAGGACTGAAGTTAAATAAATTTAAGGGATGTCAGTGTAGTAAACCTCATGTGTAGTAAACCTCATGAATCCTAAAAGTACGGGATCTAAACTATTTTTGATTTTTTTTAACATTCTATTTATATTATTAATAAAGGCCAATAACAGACAAGTAAAAAAATTATAATTAAAATTAATTTGATTTAAATACATGTTTCCGTCCAGATGTGGACCCTCGTCAGATTAACTGTAAATAGTTTAAAAATTAAATATGTAATTGTTCAAAGATATTAGTATATAACCAAAGATTAAAAAGACCATATAATTTAAATACTAATTAATAAATCCGTGTCTGTTCTGACATTAAGAGCTTAAAAGGTAGGATTTAGGAAACTAATCTGAATGCTGTAAAATTTGGAGTTTATCCTAGTTGAAAGTATGTCTAAAATAGAATTGAGCGATAGCTTATCATTTGTAGCTTAATGTTGTTTCTATGTTCCTTACTTCTAGTAAAGATCGCTTTTTTAGCTGAAAAATCATTACATTTTAACTGGTAAACTAAAACTATGATTTTTTTTATCAACAGGGTCTTTAAAATTGTTTATAATGTGTAACGCGTGTATTTTGATTTAGTTTTGCTTTGTCTCGGAAGTGTTGTTTGCTGTGGTTTGGAGAATTCGAAATCGTGCACGTGCGTGTGGGGTGAAGGAGATAAATATTTCCATCCAAGTAATTTTCGTGTCCTGTCTCGATTGTTGGCCTCAACATGACAGAATTGTTGGCAATTGTTGACTACGGAACTGCAGCTGCGTGCTATAAATCTTGTAACAATAGAAGAATCAGTGAAACTGACATTTCGACGAAGTTTTCTAATAATGAAAAAAGTAAAAGAATGGGAGGCTATAAAGGAGGGAACGGAGGCTATAGTAAGATAAGCTTCTGAAACTGGGACAGTTGTTCTGCGCTCACCGCAACTGGTGGATGTGATTATGAGAGGCTCCGTATTGCGTTACGTGTACACGTTTTAAGTGTCACCGATCTACAAATCCCATGAGTTCTGCTGTGAACTTTTCCAAGTTGTTGTCTCTTATATAGTCCAAGGCAGAATTGTCGTGAGAAAGGGGCCAATTTGTTAGTGAAGAGTTCATCCAAGCCACACAATTGAGTACGACGGCTTGCCAGCAATCAATCCCAGAGGCCGACGCCTTAGCCAGTGGTCAACCCCTGAATCGACGCCTTGCAATGGTCCTGACTAAAGCCATCACTGCACTTAACCCGTTCTGCGGGCTGTGAGATACGGAGACGTCGGGACGAGAGCTACAGCAGGCAACACAACACAGAATAGCAGTACGTATTTGGTACGGGCAGCAGATCTCTTCTATGTAAAAACCACAGGTGCCTGAGATAAGAGTTTTTCATGCTTAACTGTAATAAACTTATATAAAATTTCTTTAATGGTCAATACTTTTTTGATTTAACGTTAAAACCCAGCCCACAAAAATAATTATTTACAAATAGTGAATAAATTATGGATGAAATTAGTTATTAACTGTATATTACAGCATCTGAATAGTTGTATCAAGGAGCTGTGTAAATAAGTTGTGGAATGGCATGCTACTGTGTTATGTTATTACTTTCGTAGAATTTGTATTTTGTTTAAGTAATCTATTTTAATCGTATTTGTTCATGAAATATTGTGGGTATGAATTGGTTAATCATATATCTTTGATGATTCTGGTGAAACTTGGAGTAGTAATATGACTTTATCAGTTAGGTTTTTTGATGGGGTTTACTGAGTAGAAGTTTGAGTTTAATATTCTGGCTGAATAAGTCGGTTTAAGGCACCAATTTGCGTTTTTTTTGGTGTACTATAGACAGAAACATTCAATTTAGTTGTCTTGCTATATGTAAATTTAATTGAAGGATGATAATTTTAAAATATTTTGCTTTAGTGAATGATGCTAAAAACTTCATCAACATAACGGCAATGATAAACTGCGTTTGGCAAGGCATTCAGACTCTAAATCCGTAAAATAATTTAGACAAAGATAGGACTGAGAGGACCTCTGTCGTTGCTGCATATCACATGCTGTTCATTATAATTATTTAAGACAGTTGTCTTTATAATGAACGTGTTCTATCAGGACACTTGGCGAGCAATATTGTTCATAAAAACAGATTTTCTCGGGTAGTCCATTAAGCAAAAATATTACCACAGTCACGTTTCTTTTTTTTATTTGCCAGCTGCAAGAACGTAAACCGTTGCCCTGGAAAATGAATAAAATGTCCTCTCAGCCTCTGTGGGAAGGAAGCCTCTCTACCTGTGGACGCTCCCGCTCCCGCTCACGCCTGGGGCTGGGAGGTAATTTTGCTAATGGAGAGTTACCAGGCGGGACAACGTGGTTAAAAAAGTAATCAACCGCCATGATTATTGCTAATCCTTTCTCCACAGCACAGCAAGACAACCGACTAATCCTACCCAACGCTCTTCGGAACTCTCACGGGATATTTTGTTTTTACAGCGAGTTAGTTGAAAAAAGACGCACTCTAATTACAAATTACAAAACAAGCAGTTACAAAAGGACTGTATTAAATGGTATTAATTTGGATTACAGTTCATTTATTTATGATGTTCAAGCATTAGTTCTTTTATGTAATTGGAGTTTATTATATGTTAATCAAGAGAAAAAAAATAGAGATGTACCAGGGGAAATCCAAATAATGGCGGCATTATACTATATACTAGCTAGGTGCCCGGCGTTGCCCGTATTCTTATATATATATAAACCCGAAAAGTATTTAATTATAAATTAATCTGTAGTCAAGAAGTGATTTAACCTAAATCTAACTGTTCATAGTTCCGTACATTCGACCGATACTGCATTAATTGAACAGCTATAAAACACATTGAATTTTATTGCATCAATCCCAACAAAAATACTTCCGAATTTCTTTACCAATAGAATACTTAAATGGACTCCTTGAGTATTGCAGGATATAATTGTACCTGTCTGTAGACATTACGAAAGATTAAATTGATGAAATTTTTTGCTAGAATGACAATATAAACAAATAGTCGCCATATTGGATACACTTATAAGGCACGAAAATTAATTTACATTTTCCGCAAGGATCGTAAAGTATTTCGTATTGTTTTTCATTATCATTCGATGGAGTATTATTGGATAAAATTATAGTTTTTATTCCATTAAAATATTTATGCTTTATTTCATTACGGAAAAATGAAATATTTCCTCTCTCTCTCTCGCGTGAGGTCATGGTATTTTGGTGCTCAGTAATTTAATACATATTGATCATATTTTTGTATTATAATTTTTTACACATTTATGCCAGTTGTTTCTAACCCCCACAGTACCCTTACTCGTATTTTTTTAATAATGTGTGTGCCAATTTTTGTTGCAATCTGTTCACGCGTTGAAATTGGTATAGAAATTAACGCAAATACATACATACGTACAAACATACATCCTTTTTTATTATATAGATATATATATCATATTCTTACAATTAAGAGCCCTCAAGCTAAATCAGACGAACCAGACAATGGGACATCCGAAAATATTCTTCTCAATTAAACTGATTTAATTCCTAGGCGAGAGTAAAAAGTGTCAATATTAGATAAAGGTACGTATACACACAACATTCGAGATAACAAATAAAAGACTACTAAGGAAGATCAAATATCTTGTTCAATGAGCCTCATAATATTAAAATTATGGCGGAGGCACTAAAAGAATGGAAAAAAAATCCTAGGCTCTGTGATACTCTTCTAATTAGGATACACGTTATGATAAAACTGCACGAGCGTAAGGTGAATTAAGTAAGGGAATAGATAGTAGATAATACTGGCGACATGAGCGATTTAACAAATATGACATATGACGAGAGTGTCAAAAAGTTGTTGAACTCGTGAGGTTGCGTATTGTTAACGACTGGAAAAACAGTATTCAATTTTCAGGGAATTGAAAAATATTGAGTAAATTAATAAGTCAATATTATATATATATATATATATATATGTGTGTGTGTGTGTGTGTGTGTGTGTGGTGTGTTGTGTTTGTGTGTATTCAGATGGCCAATAAATACTGACAAATGAGAACTACAAAGTGGATGGTTAAACTTTGACACACTGCCTGTAAGCATCGACCAACTTTGTGGCTGACATCAGATATCCAAGTGAAACAGAGTTACAAGTCAGAAATGTAATTCAGAGGTGGTTTAATTGGACACCTGATGACATCAATAAAGTTGGACGAAAAGTTCTGTCAGTTTGCCAAAGTTAGTTCATCCACTGTGTAACACACACTTGTTAGCAATCTAAAGTAAATACAAACCGTTTGAAAATAATTGATCGTTTATAGATCATTTGAAACAGGGGAGGTTAATTTGGGATTATTAAACAGTGTAATATATGCAGGCCAGTGGTAACGTGGAAACGTAACAACATTACAATTACAATTGCCATTTTTAAATAGAAAGGATAGAGAACGATTCGTGTTCAGTAACATAATTAACCGGAGTTACTGAATGATTCATTAGATTATTTTATTCTTTATTCTCCGTAAATGAAACAGTTAAATATAGCATTCTTAGAACCGCATGAAAACTTTATTCCCGAGCTATGCACGAAGATATGCCTTTTTCTTATCTTCGGCAACATCCTTAAGTTCTACACTGTTACGGAACTTTTAATTCTCTCAAGAACTGTGAAAAGTTAAAGTATTCAACCGAAGCGGGAGAAGAAATAACTGTTTCAGTTTAATGCTTGCACATTTCATCTGTGACGTTATACAACTCCCTGTGGTTTAAAGTGACATTTATATTGAAAATTTTGAAGGAATATATGAATTCAGTGTCATTCATACTCTGTTCCGGTTTAGTAGTATTCAGGGTATTTACGACCTTTTAAAAATGTAATAATAACAATCGTAACATACATGTTATTACAGAGCTACTGGTCCTTTTTCTTAAAAAAAAAGAGCAGATGATACAATGGTCCAAAGTCACAAACGACATCATTCCAAGGCAACCTTTGGAAGGCTCGCAACAATTACGAAGCAGCAAAAAACGAGAAGGCAGAAAATGGTAAACTAGCTACGAAGAAAAAAATATCGTTGTATTACGCAAAATTAAACTTAGAATCAGTGTACAGAAATAAGTAACCATCGTCTGCCGTGTGTAGTATCAATAAAAATGTCTCATACGTCTGAGATGCAAATTTTTTGTCCTAAATTTACTTTGTTTAATAAACAGATTTTAAACAGTACGACCAGCGAATCAAGAATGATAAATAATATAATAAAACAAATATAGAAATGTTATTAAACAAATATGCAATATCATAATCATATTTATTTTTCCGAGTATCGTTACTTTAGCGGTTAGACTTATACAGTTAATTTTACTTTTACAAAAAGATTACAATCAACTAATGTTGCTGTTCCTCTGCAACTTTTGAGATGATAATAGTGGCAGATGACGTCACTAAGTCTCGTTAACATCTATAGGCCTATAACCACAGCACCCTCAACACACACACACACACACACACATATATATATATATATATATATATATATATTCTAATAAAAACAATTATTGCATATTTAATTAATTTGCCTTACGTGAAGCGCCATTTATGTAATAATTAATTGGAAGGCTTTTTATTAAATGAAAAGATCGAAAATAAAAAAAACGAAATATATATTTATTTTGTGGCAAAAAAATATGATTACAAACACAAAATTTGAGATCTCATTCTCTCAGAGCCTCTACTGGGTTTGATAATGGACACAATAAATTGATTTTAAAATCTTATTAACAAACAGTTCACATTTACCTAAACAATACGTCAATAGAAATAAATTAAAAAGAAAATAAATTAACTTTGATTGACAATTAAAAGAGAACGAAATCTGACTCTATCGTTTAATTAAGTTTACAATTAATCATTTAGTTTTGGTTTTGTTACTTACATCTGTCCAGCTGGTACCAGCATTCTTTTTGGTTTCGGAAGTACACTATGGCAAACTTTTACTCTGATTATAAAATGTCGACTCACAGATTTTACACTATTAAAGACAAAATTGATAGGCTCACAGGAACTCGGATGATCCTCCTGAATGTCATCTATCTGATGTCTGCTCGCCTTACAGGAATTCTATGATTCGTAGATTTATTAGTTTTTTTCCGCTTTGGACTTAAACTGCAACTTTACTATTCCGGGCTGGCTATAGACGTAAACTGCTGACTTCCTTTCCTATAGACGTAAACTCTCTTAGACTTCCCTGGCTGGCTGTAGACGTACACTGTTTTTACTTAGCGATATTTACGATGTAATACTTCCGTGAATGATTTTACTTTGTCTTAAATTCACAACTTTGTTTAATAATACATTAACGACGGCTAGTCTCTGCTGTAGTTTTATTTGTTCCGTCCTCTGAAATGTCCCGCCACCAACTAACAACCTTTCTCCGATAACTAACAGTTATAATACTTGTTCTGCTCCTCACGATGTTTTCCGCAAACTGGACCCTAGTTCTCCAGAGTTTTAGCGCGCATACGCCATTTTTGACTTTTCGACAAAGCAAGTGTGCTCGCTTTTCCATTGTCGCTTTGTTCGATCAGGCCGCTATAATGGATTTCTCAAACAATTCAAATTTTACGTCGAAACAATTAATGGCCTATGTAATTGGCATTATAACATATATATATATATATATACATATCCGATAAATCAGAATACTGTAATGAAATGTTACAAAATTACAATTGCTATTTTTAAATTTAACCACAGCACATTACAAACAGCCTTCTTGTATTCCGACAGCTACCAGTTCACAGATGTCGACGGTGTAACGATTTCCTGTGACGTAACACCTTTTTTAGAATATATTCGTCAAATATGTTTACTAGATAAAAATATTGTAATATACAACAGCAGTAGACGCCGCATTGCAGACCGAGGTGAGAGCTATTAACAATCTAATCTCCACGAATTATTCTAGAAGAGTATGGGAATTTAGGCCTACACAAGACTGTACCAATAATATGGGATAGCAAGTAAAAATTCCATAACCATATAGAACAACTAATAACAGAAACCAAGAAACGAATAAATATAATAGCAGCTAGAAACTGGGGGGACCAACCACAATATGCTGGAACTTACATATAATGCCATAATCCTCGCGAAAATAGAATATGGGGCCCACCTTTACCAGTCTGCGAATAATTAGAGAAACTAAACAAAATTCAGAACGAGGCGTTAAGACTCATATCGTGATGTATAAGATCCACCCCAATAACGAGACTCAAACAGAAAGAAAAGAATTACCCCTGGAATTCAGAAGGAAAATGTTATCAATCAATTACGCCATAAAATCTCTTGAGTCAATTAACCCCCAAAACAGACAACAAACAAAACCTTTAAATAACCACCACAGTGAGGAAGTATTAAAAGCAATGCCGTTCCATAAAATTATGGAAAAATACCTGAGGACAGCAAGGATCACACTGCCACAAATTGAACAAAACACATTCTCTAGAATCCCACCGTGGAAAATCTTAGACATTCCAGTAGACCTAACCCTCCTAAACCAAGTAAAAGACAACACAAAAAAGATAACTTCGTGAAGGAACACGATGAATTAATCAATATCCAAGATCAGTGTCCGCAGAAGGAGTAGCGAGCGCAATCTACAGCACTAGAACACTAAATAACCAGTCATCGGCCCTGTGCAAGCTATCTACATGGCCACTGAACTCTGCATGAACATCCCGGATAACAATAACCTCATTCTAACAGACTCACCTGAAGCAATCAAAGATATCATGAACCCCCAAGGGAGGAACAAAACATTGAACCTCATTAGGGACAATATCACGAAGATAAGGAATAGAAATCAAATCATGGATCCCTGCGCATGGAGGAATTCCTGGAAACCTCAGGGCCGACAAGTTGGCAAAAGTAGCATCCAGAACCATACATAACAGAGAAATGAATTTCTGTGCAACAGCAAGGAATCGTGGAACTCCTGTAAAGAAATCTCGAAAACAGATGAAACGTAAAAAGGAAAATGAAGAACAACGGAATAACTCACAGTGAACTAGTACTCTACAAAGACATAATTCCCAAAACCAAAAACGGAAAAAAACAGGTGATGCTATCTAGATTAAGAACCCTTTACTCAATTTATAATCATGCGGTATTATTTTCCAGATCTACCCAATCAACCTGTGAAGAATACAGTCAACACTAACTATTCCCCATATACTCTTCCATTGAAGCAGATATAACAACATCAGAAGAGCTACACCACATCTCAGACTTCTGTACTTCAACGACATCTGCCTTGGACATCATAAAATTTATCGAGGAAGCAAACATAACTAAACAACTATATAAATCCAATTTATAATAATGTTATTATCTGTGTATGTAAATAATAACGCTATGTAAACTATTACAAATAACATACGGGTCGCCAATGCCCACGATGTCGACGCGACCAATTTTTAAAAAAATACTGTACCGTCAAGAACGAAATAATTAAACAACACACAAGGCGCTTCCAGTTATAGAGGAAGATGAAAATATGACAACGCTACCTCGGATATATTTAGTTTCAAACAAAACTTCAAGTGCGCAAAGTAACTGTGCTATGTGAAACGTTTCAGAAATTGTGTGCTGCGAGTGAAGTGATATAAAAAAATATCCAGTCTTCCAAACTGGGCGGAATATCTCTAGAGGACATGTGTCTATCGTCTTTAAGACGTCAGGAAAGACGTTGGAATACGATTTTCATTAGAAATGTTTTAAAAAATTCCGATTCAGCCTATTAGAAACTGTCAAGAATTTCAATGTTCTTCGATAACAATAAGACACAAAGAAAATTCTATGAAAACAAAGAAAAATTTATTGACTACTATCAACTGCTGAAATCCTAATAAAATAAATTAACATAGACAGTCACGTTTTTAGATCTCGCACGGGTGACGTATTTTCTGTTCATTTTCAGTTGCTGAATATGTAATAAGCATAATCGCCAATCTCCATGTTACGAAAGCCCCAGAGCATTCGCAGTACAGCTGAGTTCATGATGTGGAACCCACGACCAATATAACTGATCGTGAGATACTAAATATGAATTACCCTTCTATATCCTATGAATGTCAAACGTTAACGTAATAGTGTGGTGGATTTGTGGATAAACGACTACCTTAACTAGGGTTAAGGTTCATAAACGACAGGTATAAAACGAATACAAAACTATTAAACATATAAACAAAAGAAACATTATCAAAATGAAGAAACCTGTCTTCTCCTCAAAAAAATACTTACAAAAATCATTACTCACCGGCATTATCCTCACACAAAAGGGAATAAAAAAATTAATTACGTAAGAAACTTATGTTATAATTAAAACAATCCCTGTCAAAAAGGTTTAATGAACACTAGATAGATACTCATAAATTTACACTGACATATTTTTACCATTCATATCCATGATTTTGTTTTCTACTTGCATTTTATATTATTAATATTGGACTTATAATTGTATTATTTTAAGTCTCTATAGTATTTAACGGGTTAAATTGAATTTGAAGCCCCGTGTTTAAAAGTCTGTACGGATTGAATGGTTCTTATCCACGTGACATGTGGACGACCTTAATTTAAGGTCCAATGGGAAAACTGTATCTGCTACGGTAAATTTAAAATGCTGACGTCAAGAAGCCGACGACCCCGTTTTTCATGAAATAGGGTTAGGAATATTCCGAGAGAGGAGAAGTATGCTGTGGGGAATTTGGACCGTTTCGCAAACAAAAGAGACAGAACGGATAAAAATGGCAGTACAAAATGGCCGGGGAGGATTTCTGATCAGCTATCTAGCAGCACAAGGTTATTGTGTAATGTTTAAACAAGATTCTTCATGAGTTGGTGAGATTTCCACCCTTAAATCCAGAAGATAAGACAACCGAATCAGTAGTAAGATGCGAGGAATCCAAACATAATTCTTGGCAGTCAGGGAGCCATGCATATTAAGAACAAAACTAATTAATTTTCTTATATTTTTACGCCAAGATAAAATATTATTTAGTTTGGACCTTGCTCATTATTTCAACGATAATAAATGTGTGTGAGGATGCAGTTAACCCACTGGGACGTAAAACATAAATCATACATCTACTTAGCTGGCGGCAAAATTAATTATAATGTTAAAGGAAAGCCTGCAGCCCTGATGTTTTAGGATTATATTATATCAATGGTGGGTAAATGAGACTATTTGTTAAGTAATTTGCGGCTCCCAATAAACTTATAATTTTATTTTTCCCCCTGAACCGTTTGGCCAAAGGCCAAATATTGTTAGATGTTATTAAATTGTTTATTAATAAATATGTTTTCATTATATTTCATTTTTATGTTTTTTTAATACACTTCAATTATTTAACTAAAATTTTGAAACAATTTTTTCTTTTCTATAATTATATTGTTTACATTTGTTCTCATGTTTTTATGTGTGACTCGTGAAAATATTCAGTTACATTAAATAAAAATTATTGGATTCATGTATCTACGTGTGGCTCTTTATATATAAAAATTGGATTGAGGCGCTCTTAGACCACATGTTTGGTTATTCTTCTATTAGAATATTGAATTATAATTGTAATTTATTTTACGCGCAGATTTCTTTGAAGCTCATTTGGTCGTTTATCGTCCGGGTGGCTATTTCAACGGAGGTCTTTGGCATAAAAGGAGTGGATTTGTATAATGATGACAACAAAAGGCGTTAAGAGGTTTGAAGAATCACTCCCGTCAGTAACCGAACCACTTCAAAAATAAATATGCAGACCATATTAAGCGCCCTGTGTGGAGACGGGCATGTAAAATTGTAAACATCTGGTCAAGAAAGTTGATCAGCGGAAGATGTAATAGATTTCATTTGTCCCCATTTAGTGTGAGGGCGATAAATAAAATTTTAATGAATAACACAGGGATAGTCTTTTTTAAATATAGGCGGAGTTTAAAGATTTCCAGAGCCGAAATCGGAGAAGGATAAGTAAAATCATGACTTCGGGTCCTAGTTGCGATCCAGATAGTTTCGGGTTTAAGTCGTGGCCCCGAGCAGTAAAATATTCTGGTGACCGTGTTATCAAACATTTTTTTCCGAAGTCTCAGTAGATGATCTCTACGGAAGAACAAATCATTCATCTGAACGACGACACCTGCCTTTCAAAGACGCTCCTAATAAATCACCATACCCTTCACAACAACAAAACGACATCCGCCTGCACGATACTATTATAAAATATAGTTTTAGATAGTATCACAATTTCCAGGATTATAATTGGCTTAAAATGTTAAATTAGATAGTTTGGCAACGTTTTGGTTCACCACAAAATTCCGTCTTTCATGAACCCTGACATAATGAATGTTTTACTATTAATTTATGACATTAACATCTAATATTTAATTAAATATTTAATTTTATTTTCTTGTATTTTTTATTATTTACGATTAAATTAAATTATTTTATTTGTTATATAATTTAAATTTATAAATAATATCCTAACCTAGCTTTAAATTTTACATTATGAATGAGTGTAAAATAATATAAACCAAATATTTCCTAAAATAATTCTTAAATAAAAAAATTAACAAAACTAAAATCATAATGGACAACAATAATATTAATAAAAGACAAAATAAATAATGTAAGGTTAGAATAATGTTAGATTTATTTTTCAACTCGACGGTACTCCATAAATTACATTAACACAACAACGTATTCTTATAATTACTGTGAAGTAGAGAAAAAAATAGTTTCTGATATGCGTTTACAATGATAATTTCAACAATTACCTCAATGCAATTGAGATTTATCAGAGAAGTACTTCATAATATAACATACATTAATTATTGGTTTTATAAAGTATCACTGATCACTGACAGTAAATCACGTGATGGACGTGAATTTATTTGTTCAGATTTAATATAAACAAATATAATTATTTTGACATTCTATACTATATGCTTTTATAGAGTTTCTATTTCTGTGACTGATGCCAAGATTTTTCATCCTCTGTTTTTCTATCTAAATATTCATACATAAATAATTACTACCTCTTTAATATTATATATTAATAAATCTGCTTAATGAAATGATTTTAACTTATTTCCCTGATCAACTCAGGATAAGAACAAAATGTTATTTATGAAAACATCAGAATGCAATTCTATTTGTAATAATATTTGGAAATTTAAGCATTAATCTTTTCTGATCGTGTGTTTATTCTTCTCATCAAACGTAAAAAACCTTTTATATTTAATATTTCAAGTTGATATTGATTTATTACCCAAGGAACCAATACTAGCACAAAGTAAGAATTTAATACTTCCATATAAAATATAATTAGATGAAATAGCCAAATACAGACAGAATAGTGTGGTGTTTATATCACCACTTACTTTTGTCTGTATTTTGCTACTTCATATCATTACTGGATTAAAGTATTAATCTTCTTCAAATATTTCTATTAATTTTCGTAATTGAGAATTCATATTAAATAATATACATTTACACTGTTACCTGAGTGATTATCAAGGAAGCCAAACTGAATGTGTTCATAAATATAATAGTAAGTAATACAAATTGATCAGAACATTATTGTGAAAGGAAAAAATCAGGTGAACGTTTTACAATAGGGAACTCGACAAAAGCCGGGAATTATTGGCTGCATAGAGCTTTTGCGTGGCCCTACACACGCAAATGCAAGGAGATGTGTCAAATTGAATTATGAACGGACCAAAGACTTTTTGAAAGCTCGGCCGCGAGTTTAACTCGTTGCTGGTGAATGGCATCGCAAATTTCATTACGCCTGGCGGTGGCTGTCGGAAAAGTGGCTTCGCAAAAATTGCCTTCTTGTGTTCAATAGCGAATTGTGTGTGAATAATGTCGGCCGCCATTTCAAACGTTGCATGATTTAATTAATTTATAAAACACATAAGTTGTCCTTTGTGAAGTCCTTAATAGGCACGACCCCTATGATCACGGATCGACTTTTGCTCCATACCAAACTTTGGTGGATACTGATCCTAAGCTATTATCATGGGCAATGGCGTTCTAGCGTTTACCTCA
This sequence comes from Zhengitettix transpicula, assembly GCA_037074705.1. NCBI lineage: Eukaryota > Metazoa > Arthropoda > Insecta > Orthoptera > Tetrigidae > Zhengitettix > Zhengitettix transpicula. The sequence continues at coordinate 114,643,638 of CM073592.1, read as the reverse complement.
TATAACTTAATTAGAAGTTTGCAGCCGTCTTTCTCTATTTGACTATTCCAGACAGTATGTAAAGTTGTCCTCCGAATAGTTCAGCATCCATTACATAACATAAAATTGAATGCTATATATATATAAATAAATAAATAAATAAATATATATATATATATATTGTAATGCCAATTAATTAGGACATTAATTGTTTGAACATAAAAATCTAAATTGTTTGTTAAATCTATTATTGCGGCAGACGCTTCTATAGCGACAATGTAGCCCAGCTCTGTTCCTTTGTCGGAAGGTCCGAAGATGGCGTATGCGCGCTAAAATGCGAGATGATAGTTCAGTTCAAGGAAAGACATCGTCGATGTATAACTGTTAGTTGGTGATTGGAATTTAACGGAGTTGGTAATCAGAATTTAACAGAGTTGGTTGATGCCTGGACATTTTAGAGGACAAAGTAAAACATTCACGAAAGCATAACGTGGAAACTTGCTAAGTAAAGCAGTTTTGTGTCCACAGCCGTCCAGAAATAGTAAAATTTCAGTTTGAGTCCAATGCAGTAAATACTGGCAAATCTACAAACCACGGAATTCACCTAAGGCAAGCAGAATTCACCTAAGGTCAGCAGTCAGCAGATAGCTGACAACAAAGAGGGAGGATCATCCGAGTTCCTGACATCCTATAAACTTTGGCTAGAGTCAATGTAAAATCTGTGAGTGTTAGAATCAGCAATACTGTGTTTCGATAACGAAAGGTATGCTGGACAAATATGAGTAACAAAATACTAAATAATTAATTATGTAAACGTAATTGAAAGATAGAAGTCAGATTTCGTTCTCCGTTTAAATTGTTAATTCGTTCTAATCTCTTTACTTCTTAATTTCGTTCTCATTTTGAATTTCGTTCTAGTTTAATTGTCAAGTAAATTTCTTTTCTTTTAAATGTGATTTGTTTGTTAATAAGATTTTAAAGATAATTGATGTGTCCATTATCAAACAAAGTGAAGACCCTGAGATCTAATATTTTAAATTTGTAATTGTTTTTAAATTATTGCCACAATAAAAATATTGTTTGTAAATTTTATTAATTCTTTTATTTAAATAACGCCTTCCAGTTAATTATTACATGAATAGCTTCAACGAGACGGAAATTCTTCAAATTTCATTTAAATAAATGCTTTTATTTTAATTATTACAATATATATATATATTAATTGGTAATTAAGACATTGTTCTAATTGGAAAGTTGGATTGTAGAGGACTCATTATTAGTGGATATAGAGCGGACGCCGCAACAATCCGGCAAGGCAAAGAAAACATTGTTGAGAGAGTTTACGCGCTCAAAATCTACGAGACGAAGATAACAGTCGGGCCGTAAGCAGTGAGGAGAAAAGACTAAAATTCCAAGTCATGAAAATTTGAACAGTACAGTCGGGCAGTAAGCAGCGAGGAGAAAAGACCAAAATTCCAAGGCATAAAAATTTGAACAGTACAGTTGGGCAGCAGACAGCGAATAGACCAGACGAAAAGTTTTACAGTCGGCAGTCAGAACGAAAGAATGTGGTCCAGTCACAAACATGCTTTCAATTATTAAAAAGTAAAGCAATATTCAGACAAACCAATGAAGTCCATTGTCAACTAAAGCCACGAGATCTACAAATCCAGTAAAGCATCGAGAACCAACCAATTTGTGTTAAACCAACTAACAAACAACGCCAATTAGAGTCTGTGAGAACTTAGAATCAGTGATGTCCCCAAAATTGTGCACGAAAAACTAAAAATGAGACCTGGGCGGCCGTAAGTAGAGAAAACTTTAAAATAATTTGTAAACCGTGTTTAAAAGATAAAAGCCAGATCAATCTTTAGTATTATTTCTTCCGCTACAAATTTCGTCTATGTTCAGACGCATTGATTTCCATAAAAGGTAAATGTAATTTTGACTACTTAAATTCTGCCATTCATCAAACCCAGATCAAGACCCTGAGATCCCAAATATCTTGTGTATTTTATAATTGTTTTTAAATTTGGCACAATAAATTTTGTTTGTTCTTTAAAGTTAATAGTTGTTCATTTAAAAATCGCCCATCCATTATTATTATATTTAATTATTACAATATATATATATATATATATATATATATATATATATATTGTAGTAATTAGTAATTAATCCATTATTATAATTGGAAAGTATAGGACTCATTATTAGAGTATATAACGCATACACCGCTACACAGGCGGCGACACAAAGAGGCATTGTTAAGATGGTACGCACTCAAAATCTACGAGACGAACAAGCAGTCAACGAGGAGAAGCGAAACAGTTAGTTGGACGGCATACACAGATGCGGGCAGATATCCATTCAGAAAAATTGCAGTATAAAAAGTTTTGTTAATCAACGGCGAGATATGATAGTTTAAATAAAACGCAAATAAACAGTTTGACCGAGAGACTTATAAAATCGCAGTTTGGAAGCAGAAGTTTGTCTCACAAACTGAACTAATTTTAACATCGAGAGACTTCCAGGAGACCGACGTCCGAAACTAGCTGATGAGATAATCCAGGTTCCAGAATAGCAGAGATCCAGAGCAGCTACCGAGTGTTCAAATTTTGATGAGTAGAATCAGTGATATCCCCAAACCGTGTGCACAGAAAACCCAAAATTGAGACCTGGGCGGCCGTAAGTAGAAAACTCTAAATTTATTGTAAACCACTTTTTAAAAGATACGTCAGATCGTTCTTTAATTATTTCTTTTCTTTAATTATTCACTTCTTTAATTGTTTAGTTAGTTAATTTAAATTCAATCTGTAATCTTATTTTCGTCCGCAACAAAATTCGTCGAGGTTTAGACGAATTAACTTCAATAAAGGCTAAATGTAATTATAAATTATTGTAAATTCAATTCACCCATTTATCAAACCCAGATAAAGACCCTGAGATCCGAAATATTATTGTAATTCTAAAATTGTTAATAAATTTGTTTAATTGTTTCCCGTAAAAAAATCTTTTATTTTATTTAGACGCCTGTTTATTACAATATATATTGTGGTAACCACCAAAGTATATAAGAAATGATTTTTTCTGTAAATTCTTTAATATTTGTATTGCCAGCGTAATATTATGGCCCAGGTATTGTTGGCAAAAGTCAGCATTGCATAAGAATGTGGGGTTTTTAGACGTATTATTGTCGCAAATAATTGAGGTGCAAAGCTGAGACGAGAGTTCAGGGCAGTCGGAGATAGAAACTGCAACAGGTAAGTGCAGTCTGAGATATCAGCTAAGACAGTAAAGTACTGGCGGTGCTGGGTAATGGCCGAGAACGGTCAAGAGTTTTCCATGTGGACTTCAAACTGGGCTGAGCTTAGACTTCAAGACTTGGCTGGCAGAACTTGAAGGAAAAGCTTGCAGACGTATCCGGTTGTCAGTTTGACCGGATGCATGGCAAAGTAAATGTAAAGTAATGGAATATGGCAGTGAAAAGATGTTATAAGTTGATGAGAGAGATATAACTCAGTGGCAATTTAAAACTGCTCTTCTTAGCACCGGACGAAAGGGACAAGGATTCCAGAAACGTTGTGAGGTATTTATATTACCTTTTTGTCTGAATTGGCTATCTTTATTATTCGAAACGAACAATTGTCAGTGATCTAAGTCATTTCACGGTGCATATGCTGGATAAGTAGTTCTTGGCTTTTACCCAAGTCAAATAAAGCCTAAAACGCGACGTTTTGTGGCTGATTCTGACGTCATTTTCAAGAGAAAAGTATAAGAAAACATTTATCAGGACAGGCGGGAGAAATTTATTCATCACAGGGAAATGGAAAGACTTGAGTGATATGTGGTGTGCGTTCTTATTAGGGACGCTACTAACTTAAAATAATCTCTTTACTCACCATAGGCGCGAAACTGCCAGAACAGTTTCCTGGAATCTTATATTTCGTTTCTACTTGAAGTGGCACATTTCACAGTCACAAGTAGTCAATATCGGACACCAGGCAAACGTTTATCGTATGGGTTGTGTCCGTTTTGTAAAGTGTAATCTCGTGATTCTCAGGTGATTAGAACGAATTCACTAATCGACAATGCGCGCAGCAAGTGATTAGCCCGTATGAAAAGGTAAAATTTTAAAGTACACTGGCGATTCCGACGGATTATAGTTTCCTGGAAATGGTCCATTAATTATCTAGAAAGCTAATTCTAAATTGGTCGCTCGTATTAACACTGATAAGCTGTATGCTACTTAAAACGCTTCTGTTTCAGGCGCCAAGCTAAACTTCAACCTGAGCACTCCCTCTTTTACATAAATTAATGAAATCTTTTAGCAAAAGTTTTAAGCCGAAAAACGTAGCACGAGTTAGGGCAATTGTAGGACGGGCATTATAGTAGCACAGCTTTTGTTGACCGCAGCACCCTCCCAAAACAACGTAACTTTGCACATAAAACTTATCCCGGGCCGTGCGCGTAGTGAGTGTGGAGCAGATCTTAGCAAGATGAGCCTGGCTGGCGCTTCAGTGCGGTAGCGTTAATAAACTCATATTTCACGGCGGCCTGCGCACTGTAGCGCCCTTCCGCGTCGCAAATATAAATTAATAAATGCGGAATTCGCTTAGTCTTCCGTGTCCGGGCACTCGGCTGATTAAGGCCGGTTATCAAGGATATCCGCGACTGTTCCTGTGTTCGTTTTTTCGGCCCCTGCAATCTGCGTAATGAGACTCATCTCTTTGAAATCCGACATACTCGAATTCTCGGAATACGGTACTACTCGCATCTCTGTCATCTTGGCTAGCCAAATATAACGCCGTAGTCACAGGGGCTGTTATTTTTACAATACTTATTTATTTGTGTATAGTTCCCGTTTAAGACTATACAGAGGGGCCCAAAAAAATGTATCCACTGGTTAACAGTCCATAACTTGCAAACTTATTGACGAAGTTGTCTCATTTTTGGTAGTGTAATAGTTTGTAGTTCCGCCAATCGCCACACAAACGTTGCATTGCGTTTTTTTTTGTCAGAGCACAGTCGCCAGGTAGTTAGTGTTTTATTGTTAGTTGTACCTGTTACTCGAGTAAACATGGCTGGCGTAAGGCTTACATTTGATGAAAGGAAGTCTGTTTTAAAGTGGTATTTTAAGTACGAAAACATTAATGAGGTTCAACGGCAATGGCGAAATGTGTATCAAACAGAGCCACCGACACGTTTAACGATTCGTCGCATTCGAGACAAATTTGAAGCCGAATTCTGTGTTAAAGATGTACACAAACAACGATCTGGACGACACGTAACAGTAACAAGTCCCATCTTGTGTTACAATTCACCCGCTCACCACAGAAGTCTGTGAGTCCGTGAAACTGGAGTAAGTCGCTCAAGTGTTCAGCAAAGTGGAAGTGCTACATCCCAAGATTGGTACACGCAATGAACGAGGACGATGCAGATGGAGTACAGCGAGTGGTTTAATAACATGGTGCGCAACGATGAAGAGCTTGCGGAGATGATAGTGTGGTCTGATGAGGCACAGTTCAAACTCAATGGTACAGTAAATCGCCACAATTGCATCTACTGGGCCGCCGAAAATCCAAACGTCCATGTAGACAAAGCCAGGAGTAAATGTGTGGTGTGGGTTGTCTTACAGGAGCCATTCTTCTTTGACGGTACAGTTACCGGTGAGTTGTACCTTCAGAAGCTTCAAACATCTCTTTTACCTGCCATCCAAGACTTGTATGGAGACGAAAGATTTTACTTTCAACAAGATGGTGCCCCAGCCCACTACCACAATCGTGTTAGGGCTTATCTCGACGAAAATCTACCAGGAAGATGTATAGGCCGTAGAGGTGCTGTAGGGTATCCACCACGTTCCCTCTGGACTTTTACCTGTGGGGAACACTAAAGGACGTCGTTTATCGACAAAAGCCACGCACATTGCATGAACTTGGAGAATCCATCGTACTTTAATGTGCAAATATCCAACTGAACACGTTGCAGTCAGTAGTTCGTGCTGCAGTTCGGCGACATCGTTTGTGTGTGGATGTTAATGGTGACCATTTCGAACACCTACAGCGATATCTTTAAGTTGGACTTGAAGAGCTACACTTTCACCAAATATGAGACAACTCCGTCAATTAGTTTGCAAGTTATGGACGGTTAACCAGTGGATACATTTTTTTGCGCCCCTCTGTATATAGATGACAAATAAATACAATCGAATCAATTTTCTAGCATTTTAATAGAATGTAAAGAAGTAACCTTGGACGGATGGCACACGAGGCAGATGCAAGACTCATTTTTGCCCGCTTAAGTGTGGAGTAGTTGTGGAGGTCAAAAACATAAAAAGAATAATAAGTTGAACTCCAACTATTAAATATTTATTAAAATAACTTTATAGCACACAAGTATAAGTTTTGATTCGGTCGGACGAGCATAAAGATTATATTCTCTGTACAGAAGTTTGTTATTTTATATCTGTTACTACGCAACGCTATGATGACGTCATCTGCGTTGCTCTGTGACTGACAACCACATAGTGTCTTATAATACAAAATAGTTTCTAAACGGCCGTGGACGCTTCTAAACCATAAACCATAAACCTTTGACAGCTATAAATGGAATTACTGCGGAGACTTCGTCAACGCTAACTCTACGTTTCGGTGCGATCAGTGGACAATTTAAACATAAAAATTGGAAGATAGTATTTGCACAGAGACACTAAATAATATTTTAGAGAAAATACATTTTAAATGGAGAAAGTGTTAAGTGTGAACACATTTTTTCATATATTAATTAGAGAAAATATTGACAGGAAGCACGAAATCGCCAAACGATTCAGTGGTTATTAGCGCCGTTCATTATAACCTATGTTGGTGTCAGCGCAAGTGGTGTTTTTTTGCGGAAAAAATATTGTTAAAAAAATAAGTGTCAGCTAACGGCTTGGAAAATTAATTCTGCAAACTGCATAATTTAGAACATTTCGAACAAAACAAATGCTACGCAAAATTCTGTAGCACGAGGATCTAAAATGTGTAGTTCAAAATTAGTAGACTTATCTGTGATTGTATAATAAATTAAACTAGGAAATGAAAATTAACACATTTATAAACTATTTGTAGCGCGAAAGTACGTCATCAAATTCAAGAAAAATTTAATTGGTAAATTTAAAGGAGGGAAACACGGCACCACGACGAGGCTTTTTAACTTGGCGTCTTCATGTGGTATGAGTGCGCGACGGACGTGAGACGTGGACTATGGTGACGGATTAACAGAGAACCCTGGGAAAGTTGGAACGGAAGGGCAACAACCTCACAAAATTTCCAGAGGTCAACTCCCTCCACGACCGAAACCTGGCCTTCGCGTAAATGAGAAATCATAAGTGATTGGCGGAGAATGATCAGGTGACTTTATTTCTACCCCTTGGGTGGGTAAGAAAATCGTCCAGCTGGGAGGTGGACGGGACTCTCAATGGCAGTTGGACGCAACATCTTGGAGAAGTGAGATGCAAGATTTTGGAGGGTACAGTTAGATGCAATATCTGGAAAGGAAAGTTAAAACGTAGCATCAACGTTATAAGAAGCTTCTTGGAGAGCAGATAAATGCATTTTGCACCAAGACAACCTGAGAAAACTTTCAAGCAGATGAACTGGAGTTCATCGTCCGGGGCGTTGACTCCGAGATGACGCTAACAGGGGAAATCACCCCCCGACATCCAAGCATTAAGCGCCAGTCTTCCGAGAAATACTTCCAAAACCCCGGAAATTAACCCGCAGATTGTCGTCTACCTGCAGCGCAGAGGATGATGCCGGATGCACGCAACAGCAAAAACAGGTGTGTTCGTATTTTCGAACTGAGATTAGTATGACGGAACTTCTGCTATACAACGTCCACACGTTGTGACCCTTTGATGGAAAAGTAAGAATGTTGGTGTCTCATGTAAATGCCTCTCATCATAATAAATGTTTGTAAATCGCTGAGAACATTAAATTCCATGGTTATAATAAATATTATTCAGTTTAAAATTTTTGTGTAACAACATTTCACAACCCTCCTTTTTATATTACACATTTTGTCTCCGCTACCTATGCTGTTTAATAGCGTTTAAGTGATCCGAATATTAGATAATTATTTTACTTTATTTACATTTACTGCTTATTTTTTTAGGAGTGATACTTCTGAGGGGGAGGGGGGGGAGAAAAATTTTTCTCCGTTAAAAATTATAATTGGGCATCTGTATCTAGTTACTTCATGAACATCAAGCAAGGGCTTACCAATAATTGGGAAATTTTATACACGGATGATGTTTGTGATACATGATAATAAAATATTCGCGAACTGTATAGAAGTGCATATTTATATTTCTCATAAACACCAATTATATACTACTCGAAAAGTCATTTTCCCCTAATTTGTTCGTTCATAAACGCATGCAGTTTCCATAACTGGAACAACTCGTCTCTTTAAACTGTTTAATTGTCCTGACTTTACGAATATTATAAATAAAACTTTTTGGGACGAGAAAAGTTTTTCAATAATGTATTTCTTATCATTCTTGAAGCATTGTAGTGAGCAACTCATCTGTGAAATGGCTTAATGTAATGTAAACCGCGAAAAGCATAAATCACAAAAAATAAGTAAGCACCCAGGTATTACATTGAGTGGTATTTATTTTAACACATAACGTTGTTTGTTTATTAGACACTTCATTACATATCAATAATTATGACATTATTACATGTTTACGAACAAAACTGCACTATTAAATTCGAATTCTAAAAGGTGTAATCGCTCCTTTAAACAGTAGGCATGTAGATAATCTAACCGATTTTACGTAGTCCTTAATTTTGTAATAAAGTTAAGGTTGTTTAAAACTTGAAATTTTTGTGTATATGTCTGAGCTACTACGCCGTATTCTTGGGGCGCGGTCGTTCGTATGTAAATATCACACCGTGCATGTTCCTCTCTGTTGCAGCAGGACGTTGTTGGTCCAGCGGGTCGTATAAATAATACATGCCACACACTGAAAAGAGCGCCGACGGACAACATCGACGCTTGTTCAGCAAACAGCAGCTCTGAAGAACCGACGCCATTTCCCTATTTAGCAGGCTTCTGGGAAAACTGAGAGCAGCGTATTCGTGACTCCACACTGGATGTATTATAGCTAAAAAAAAATTTTGCAGATCGTGATCTTTCTAGGCGAAAAAAAAACACTTAACCGGTGAATAATTGCATATATCTTGGATAACATTATTCCAAATAGAAAGAAGGAGGATAGAGCTTAAACATAAAATTTACAATTTTTTACTAGATCAAAAGGAATTTTTAATTTGTATTTTAAAAGTGTTTAATTTCATACATTATATGTACACAAAAGAATGAAAGAATAGAGGTATATACACAAAAATGGTAATACAAAAAATTATAAAGTAGAGAGAACGTTACTCATATCTGAGTTAAAAGTTTTATTAAAGTCCACAGATATTAATATAAGTAAAGGAATGAGTTGCGTGATACGTGAGACAGCTTGGTTCATTAAAAATAAATTTACGATCCCCTTAAGCCTTGAAACATATTTAACAAATTATGATTCACAAGGATAATCCAAAGAAAACATTTATTACAAATGCGTTACCCTTTAATTTATCGAGATAATTCTTTATGAGTATCAATACTATACTGAAATATATGTACCAACGGTACAGTATCCCAAAAATAACTACAACCATTTATTATCCGAAAATAATAGTTAACAAAAAATTATAATTGTGTGTGTTCATCGAACTGTGAACGGGAAGTCATTAACGATGATAAAATTGTAAGTATGGTCAAAGTTGAACTGATGAATGAACTCTATCGACAACCAGCTAACAGAGCAATTGCATATTTCTAAAAAAGAGTTTCACATTCATTCACGGAAAACTTTATTATTGTATATTTGTATTGTACATCTGAAATAATTGCTTGATTTCAATACGCTTTATATATTAGAAGCGTTATAGGAGAATAGTTTATGCAGAAGTGTTAAGGAAAATTGGTTGTTAAATACTTAAATGCCATATATAAATTTCTGTTTTTGTTTGAATTAGTATTTGCGTTAGTGTGAATTTATAAACTCTAGAGAGTTTTAAAACCCTGATTTTGGGATCTTACCTTTTATTAATCAATTGATTGTTTACGTTGCTTAAAGAAATGATAGCGAGTTGAGTTGGTATGACGTCACAGAAACAGCTGACGGTGAACTTTAACAATTTATTTTTATTATATGAATATAAGTAAATATTGATTTTATATTACAATATATTGTAATGATTAAAAAAATCCTTTAATTAAAAGAAATTCTTAAACAAAAAAGTTAATTAAAATTTGAATGATAATTATCCCCACGTTGAAGACACCAATTTAGGTAATGATTAAAAAGTTGGTCTTAATTAATAGGAATATTTAACAAAATTATTAGTTATTTAAAAATTTATTGTTGATAATTACACATTATAAGCCCTGCTTTGCACGCCGAATTCTGTCAATTTCACAAACAAATATTTCAATTTTATTTGAGTAATTCGTGGCGTTCTATGAAAATACAGCTTTATATTTTTACAAACAACTACGTCGAAGTTCCCTTTATTTCAGGGTCATCACTGGGTTTGATTGGAAGCACAAATACAGCCTAATGAACGAAAACATTAACAATCCGCCGAAACCAAAACTGAAGTCGGAAATTTACCGTCACACACCAATATTTCATTTTCATTTACTCAATTGTCAGAAATTTTATTTATGCAATTACTCACGATTATAGGTGATGGGAAAGATCTATAAAAAGATTTGAAATCAACACAAAGAACGCAGTAAGAATCGACCATTATATTAATTTTTGTTGAATAGTTTAATTTGAGATATGACTAAAAAAATTAATTCGTGTTGTATTTATGAGTTTCTGTAAAAAACATGAGTATTATATTCATTTAATATATAAATGAAGTCAAAACAAACAATATAAATTATAATTTAATTTAACATGTTTCACTCGTAATGTTTGTAGACTCTTTATTTTTGAGTTTCGGTTTCTGAAATGAATATAAAAATTTACGTAAATAGGTACCGTAAATTTCTTATTTCAATCTACTCAGAACATGTAGTATATAATTTAATATATTTAATGTGAACCTAATTCGGGCCTACATTAAAAGTTAAATATGTTAAATTAAATTATAATTTTTAATTGTGTGTTTTGGGGTAATTAATAATTTCAACTATTCAGATGGAAATCGTTGTTATTAAACTAATTTTCCAATTAAATTTCCTGGAGTGAGGAGAGAAGAACATGTGCTTAGTTTCATTACATTTATCAATAAAACACATACTGTTATTCATGACAATACGGTTGATGTAAAAAATTATTTGAAAATATGTGCTGTAAATAATTAACTGTGATGAGTTCTATTATTTTTGGAAGTAAACTTTTTCAAAAATTATTTAACGGAAATATCTATTCGTTAATGAGTCAATTCTTAAGTCGTCTAGCGGTTGATATTACAATTTACTAAGCTTTCTGAATGTATTCCTTATTAAATAAAAGATTTCATTGGGCTAATTTATAATGACTATTTTTTTTATAACAAGTGTCTATTGCGATTAGGTAAACAAACGCTTTGAGTTATCAAGTGTCATTGACGTAAGCCTGTGGATTTTTGTGGTTGTTATAAAAGTGGATTAGGATACACGAGAAATGAGAATTAAAATAAATTTTTGCCGTAAACTACAATTATTGCTATTGATCAGGCAATTGAATGTTGTATAAATCGTAATGAAATGTTCACTAGAAGGACGCATGTCGAATGCAAACTAATTTACATATCATTACATGTAGCAATTAAGTAATTTCAAACTGTATGTGCAAATAACAGAGTATGTTAGTGTACGTTTAAAATTAAACACATTTAATTGAATTCAATACTCAAATCTTGACGCTCAATTCACTCTGTTAATGTAAATATTAATTTTTTTGAATAATTTAGTACTTCAACTAAAACATCATGAAGCATATTGCTTATGACGTTTAATTCTGTTTACCCCATTTTATTATATTTCAACAAAGGGAAGTCAGACTAAATATGTTCCATTGAGGTAACAGTTCGCCAGCAGTGATAAGTGCGATAAATTTTTTGAAGAGTATACATGTGAAATACTTGACCTGTAATGCGTTTTTCAGATATCAATGGAGTCTTTCTATCCCTCAGATTCATCCGGTCAAGAACTCGGGAACAATTGTGAGGTATGGAAAAATTCCCGATCACAAGTTGTTCGCGGTCATAAATTGGCATAGTTAAGATGGCAGCGTGTGTCTCGTAGGAGCCGTTAGGCGGCGAGATTCACAGCGTATTTCCCCCGCGTATTGCCCAATCCATGCCGAGCCTTGTAAATGTTTGCTCTGCTCAGCTCTGCTCATTATCTTTCCTCGAGATCCGCTACAATATTTGTGTAGCTCCGTAGTCTTCTCATTATTTTTGGGCGAAGAATGAAGGTTAAATTTTCTAGTAAACAATAATGCAGGCGTATATAATTCTGACAAAATATAACTTGTTATGCAGGAAATGAGTGTTACAAATCCTGCGATTAAAATTTAATAAGTTTTTGAAAATGTATGTCCATTTAATAAATTAATTGAACTGTACATGTTTTATCATTAATTGCCTACAACTAGTGCACTAACAAAATTAATTGAACAGTACATGTTTTATCATTAATCGCCTACAACTAGAGCACTAACAAAATTAATTGAACAGTACATGTTTTATCATTAAACGCCTACAACTAGCGCACTAACAATATACGCTTAAAAAGGATGAGAATTAAGAAAATTTCCAATCAATATGGAACAATTCAAGACAGTAATTTCAAGATCTGTAAAAAAATAATTTCAAATTATCCTTTTCCGTTTTATTGCAGTTCATTACAATTTTGTATAAGAAAGATAGCCAATTCAATGGCAGCGTAGGAGCCGTTAATACCCTTTCATACTTGATTAAAAAACCACAAGGACCCGCTTGACACCTACAGCAAACATTGTGTTATTTAAAAATCTCTCACTCTAATTTTAATTCCTGCTACATAGGGCAAACAAAACGTTCCCTTAATACACGTATCAAAGAACATATATCTAATATCAAACTTCCTATTGATGAACAATCTGTAGTATCCAAACATATCATCAATTCTAAACATATATTTGATTGGCAAAATGCTAAGATTTTAGACATTGACACCAGGTACAATTCCAGACTCATTTCGGAAATGCTTCACATTAAATCCAACATCACAGCTATTAATATGCAAAAAGACACTATGAAATTCAATAATTGCTATGATCCCTTATTATTACGCTAAACCTTCTGTTTTCCCCTTGTCGTTGCTCCCTTATTGTTATGCTAACCCTTCGGCTCTTCCATTGTCGTTGCGTTTTCGTCGCTTTTGAGTGTTGTCAACTGACAAGTGTAGTTGTGTCGCTCTAGCCTCTTCTTCGCACCTGAGAAAAGGGACAAGGATCCCAGAAACGTTGTGTGGTATTTATATTACCTTTTTTATCGGAATTGGCTTTTTTTCTTATTCATAATTTTCAATCAGACGTAATTTTTTTCATTTTATCATCACAATTTTATTTGTTAGAACTATTGTTCTACATAGGGAAAATTTAAATGTATTTAATAGCGTGTAAGAGTAAATTTGACAACGTTGCCATGAATTTCTATCCGTATCATTCGAAATTCGCAATAGAATTAACTTTGTTAACAATTACGCGATATTAATTTGAGAGTTGATAGAAACGTACGATATCATAAAATATTTTTATAGGTGGTTTTGATAACTTGGAAGCGTCAGAAAATCTTTTACTTTAATCATACAATATGATATGGAGTATGAGACCAATATCGGATAGCAGAGAGGTATCAAAAGGACAAAAACCGATTTTATTCCTGATTCGACGGATATGTTAAGAACACGATTTTATAACTTTAAAAATTATACCTATTTCATTTAATAGGCCCACGTTGTGGTGAGCAAATTTGAAACGAACTATTAGTAAGACTTATTTAATATTTTTTATTGGAGGGACTCGGATAGAGATGACTTTGAAGTTTAATACGCAATTAACATTTATTATGTAATTTGCGACAAATATACTAAATTACCATACAATACATATTCTGATAAACTGATTTGATACGAACAATATATTTTTTTACGACTTATCATATGACATGAGGCTTAGAGATTATTTTTGCCTCCAATATACAGGACCTTAAAATGTAAGAAAACACACTATTTTAAATTGCCTAAGATATCACGTTATCTGACAGTAATAGTGAGTATAATGCAATCTTTCTACAATATATAAATTTTTGTGTAGCCTCTAATTTAGCAAATAGTTTGGCGGCTTGTCTCCTACAACGTCCAGAACCAGCAACCAGGATATCACGAAACACCAAAGATTTGCCTCACTCATGATAAACACACTTTTAATCGGCCTCACGTTTCGACTAACCACTCTTACTAATCATACTATCGACAAAATTTAATAAGGACCACTTTGCAGACCTAATGACTGACTAAGTCACTGATGTGCTTAAATAACTGCTGACAACCACTCCTTCTAAATTTTACATCTCTGTGTCGTTCGTACCACGTGGCTGGTGGATGTAGAACATTCTCGGTGATTCTCGGCCTGCATCACGAAAAACAATTATGGCATTGGCTTTTGGCCGTGAACAATTACACCTCCAATAGTTTCGGTTCATTAAACGTTCTTTCTCAATTTTAAGAAAGTGTAAGGAGTAATAAGAAAGATAGCCAAATACAGACAAAATAAGTGGTATAAATACCACACAACGTTTTGTGGGATCCTTGCCCCTTTCTTCAGGTGCTAATAAGAGCCTAGAAAGAAATAACTGCACTTGTCAGTTGACAAAACTAATAGGTTTTTTTTTCATTCTAAAGTCTAAAGACATTAAATAAAAATATTCATCTAACGATTGGATCATTAATCAGCTTTGGGCAGTGCGACGCTTGGATTTAAAAGACAATTTACCCAACAGTAGGGGGCTGCAAGTTAGTAAAACATAGTTAACTAAAAATAATATTTAAAAAATGGTATTTTACCGTAGATGCGTGTAAAAATTGAAGGGAATAGTTCAATCACCCTCAAGAGAAACTTCAAAAATCGTCAATATTGCACTAAAAAGGTGGAACTAAAATAAAGATTATTGGTTGTCATAAACCCGTGACATACGAAAACTATGGGAGCAGAGGCAGAAATGAGGATGGTAGACTTGAATTTGAAATTAAAATTTTGCCTTCAAAACAGTCTATTCTTAAGATAGATTCAGGGAAATTCAGAGGGTTTCGTAAATAGTTCTCCTATAGACATGGAGTACATTTAAATGAAAATAAATTCAGCATTAAATATAATTATAAAAATATAAACCATCTGTAATTATAATTTTAAATTGAGCTAATTAATTAATATAACTTTATAATAACTTAATCGGTGAATCAAGTTTATTAAAAAGCAAATCCCGTTTCAATCATAGTTACAATACTCAAAGGAATTTTGATAATTTATTTTGTGTTGTATCAACTTCAGAATGATGCTTCCTTAATTGGCCGTCTTAAATTCAATAATATTTTTTATTATCCTGGTAAATATTTTAAACTGTAGGGGCTGTCAAATTGAATACAATATTTTCAAATGTTTTATTCGACTTCTCGTTAAGTAGTATCCAATATTCCCAGTTTCAACTTATTTGACAGTTTATTATCTTTCAGATATATGGTCGTAATTATCTCTATTTATCCCAGACGATTTCCCACTTGAGTTACCAAATAACAGAGTCCACCTTGGTTTGAGTTTCATTGTACATAGCACGCCCTAGCAGGGAGCTCTAATTTTATATCCGTAGCTGAAATTGCTGGAAATAGTAGCCTGTGTCACGGGCACATTTGCAATGCTTCACTAGAAACTGATAACGAGGTCCTTTGACGAATGTTACCGGTCACTGAAGAAAGGAAGGCAGTGGGCTGGCTTAGCACAATGCAGAGAAAGGATGAACATACATGGATCTGGAAGTTACTTGAAACCTTTGCACGTTACTAATGCAAGTACATTTTGGGCTGGGACTTTACGAAACAAATGCACTCGATGTACATTTCACGAAATTCACAATGGGAGGAGTAAGAGAAAAAGAGGTAGTAAATATTTAACATTCAAAGACGTAACTTAACTGTTCCGTTCATGATAAGAAAACACTTACTAAAAGCTAATGAGTTAGCCCCAATTATAACATTGTAAGTGTAGATCCAATAAAAGTGTCGCTAGTTGAAAAAATAGCCAATTAACAGACAAAATTAAGTGCCAAATTAAACAACAGATACCGTTTCTTTAATACGCAAGACACACCACACAAAACCATGTTACGAACTCAAACGCCTGTGAGGTATTTAATTTAGCAATTTAATTCTCTAGTTATTTGACTATTATTTATATACACTGTTTTATATTTTATAATTTTTACTCTTAAAGTGTCATTTAAATCAAGTGCAAAATAATCAACAAAAGTTCATTTAATGCAGTCGTACCTAGAAATAACAATATTTTTGGAAATGGGTCAGAAAATTGACAAAGTGATCAGTACGATAAAAATATACTATCTCTATTTTTCGTCCATAATTTGGGACTCCTTGAAGTATACATTCTTTTTTAAAGAAAGAGGTATGAAACTGTAATTATTAATTTAAGAATAATTCTTTTTGGTTGAAGTGGAGTGTTATGAATCTAAAATTAAAAAGAAAATATATTTAAATATGTTTTAACAACATTTGTATAAACATTTTATAACCGATTTAACTTACAATTATTTTACAATGACGAGATCATCCATTAATAACTGGGATATTCGAATAAATATTGTGTGAATGTAAAAGGGATTGTCTGATTTCCCTGCTGTTGTAAGTGAAACGTCGTGATAAAATATTTTTATTGCATTAATTGCTTTGTCAGTTTTAAAACTTTTTCTGACGTAAGGACAGATAATTAATTTATTTAATATAAAAATGTTATATAATTATGATAATTATAGAGTTTTCTGCTTGAATCAAAAGATGGCGTGTCTGTTGAATAATAGCGGTCACACGATTGTTTATAAAATAAGCAAATTTGGTCAAATTAAACAAAGGCGACTTAAGCTATAAAATGAAGGAAAGAAACGTCAAACACGTTCGTTTATTTGGGCAGATCCTTGCGGCTGTTTCTCACCAATTTTGACGAGTTGGAAGTAGACGCTTTCGGAGCGATATATGATATTATTTATCACAACTTATATTTGCTTGACTTTCTGATACGTACGTCTTATCGGGTCTTTTTCAACAAGCTTAAAATTCAGACCATTAACTGCGAGCCTGCCTGGCACATGTCATGGACCTACTTGGTTCACCAACAAAATAAAGCTATTGGTAACTCATTTCCTTCTCTTGATTTAGTTTTTCTCGTTAAAAATGTGATTACCAATTACAACTTCTAATTCAGTTCCTTACTTGCCTTAACTTTTTACTCCCCACAATTTTACTTTCCAATCATTCCAGTCATTTTATCGATATCACGATTACAATTTAAGTGTATCTACGATTTAATTATCAAACCTGATATTAAGTATATCAAGTAGTCGAATAACCATTTGATTCGACATCCTCCGCTTATTTTATTTTATTTGTGCCCGTTGCATAGTCAAAAGTGATGAAAAATGCACAATTCTGATTGCTTATCTTGTAACGTATGGAAATGTTGGGAAATTATGTAACGCAAGCTTAATTATTACGAAATTCGAGGATGTCTGGTTTAATAGTGGAAGTGGAATGGAATGGGAACAATTTAGTTGAAATGTCGCCAGCTCTGGCCCTTCCAAAAGGGAAGGGAAGGCGACCCGGAAGCCCGTCTGACCGGAAATGACACACGCTGTACGCTGTTCGCTGTAGCTCACAGGCCAGATAGTTTATGGTCCTCCACAAACAGCGTGTGAGCATTTGTTACCGTCTTTGTCTGAGCGTTTCCTCCACACAACTAACTTGCTTGATAATTCATAAACGCAACGGTTATGTACCACACTTGCGTGTCTCTAGCATCCAACGAATATAAAAGCAAGGAAATCAAAATATCACTACCAAAACGACGGTAATTTCCAGAGTAGGGAAAACTGACAGAGAATAATACTTTTCACATGTTATTTATTTTTATCATGGCTCTTGTCTAATGATATTCACTATTCTTGAGCAATAATTAAATTATTAACAACTGTGATGATGATTTCTTGAAATGATAAAACACAAAACCTCTGTTTTAAAAGTATACTATATATATATATATGTCAGTTCAAAGGAGTCTTCTATTGAGGAGAGATGTTCCGGATTCACGAAAAATTGTCGTCTCAGCGAGTGTACGTGACTAAATCGTTGATCCTTCATCGGGGCCTCAATGAATGTGACTTGAGATTCCCGAAATATATTTATTTTATTAAATTCATTTAAAAACTTAATATTATTTATATAAGGAGGTGCATTGGAGATGGTAATTCTCGCAAGTTTCCTTATATATATATATATATATATATATATATATATATATATATATATTGCCGAATAAAAGACAAAATTGAGTGATAAAATAAATACAACTCAACGTTTCTGCATTCTTTGTCACTTTCGTCAGGTGGTTCAAAAATGCAAGAGCCGCAAGAACGATACACCTCTGCTTTTGCGTTTTTGAAGAACATGACGACAGCAACAAGGATTGCAGAAACTTTGTGTGGTATTACTTTATCTCTTATTTTATTTTGTTATTTGGCCATTTGTTAACTTAATTCATAATGCTTTTATTGAAATTAAATAAGTTGTTGCAAAATAAAAATTTCTAATATTGAAAAATACCTACAAAATTATAATACATTTCGGGTGTCAATTTAAAAATAATGAAACTATTAGATATCATAAGAACAGGGTAAGAAGAGCTGGGTGGGTCCATCTGATCAGTGGCTAAATTATATCAGAATCGAGCTATAACCAGATGTTGTGTAAATGAAGGCAGTAATTTAATTACATTATTCGTACTCCTAAACGACAATAATTCACTACTTTTAGAGGCTAAATTTTGTCCGTCCTAGGGTTTTATTTATAGCCTCCGACCTGGCGACCGTTCATTGTCACAGGTCGGGGACTTTCTGACGTCAACTGACACCAGGTGTACACAGACAGCCTCGGACAAACACGCTCGTAAAATTTCCCAACAGTACACCTGAAGGCGATGTAACAAAATTGAAGTCCAAATATTTCAATAATTATATATTCATATCTTCCATATAATAAAAAAGTATGTATGTATGTATATATTTACGTTAATTTCTATACAAACACAAACGCGTGGACAGATTGCAACAAAACTTGGTACACATATTCTTCAAAACACGAGAAACTGTAATGTGGGGGGGGGGGGAGGGTGAGAAACCCCTAGCATAAATGTGAAAAGAATTATAATTAAAAAAACCTGTTAATTTTGTGTTAAATTACTGCCCGCCAAGATACCGTGACGTCAAGCGAGAGAGAGACGTTACTACGCGACGAACCAAGGAAATTAGCTCATTTACCGTAATGAATTTAATCGGAAATATTTTCATTGGATGAAAAGTATAATTTTATCAAGTAATACTCCATCGAAAGATAATAAAAATAATACGAAATACTTTACGGTCCTTGCGGAAAATTAAATTTCGTCGCTATGTTTAGTGACTCCCATTTGTTTACATTGTGAATCTAGCTAACAATTCAATCTTTCGTAATGTCTGAAAGCTGAGGGACAATTATGTCCTGAAATATTCAAGGAGTATATTTAAATATTCTATTCCTAAAAAAATTCGGAGGTATGGTTGTTTTGATTGATGCAATAAAATTCTATGTATTATTTAGCTGTTCAATTAATGCAGTATCGGTTGAAAGTATGTACGGAACTAGAAACAGTTAGATTTAGGTACAATCACTTATTCACTTAATATAGATTAATATAGAATTAAATACTTTTCTGGATTTATGTAAATAATGTGACTGGAAACGCCGGGCACACAACTATCTATATAATAAAAAAGGATGTATATTTGTATATATGTATGTATGTATTTACGTTGTTCTTTATACAAATTTTATCGCGTGGACAGAATGCAACAAAAATTGGTATACGTATTCTGCCAAAATCGAGAACCGGTACTGTGGGGGTGACAAACCCATAGCATAAAGGTGGAAAGATCTATAATTTTAAAAAGTGATCATTAAGTGATAAATTACTGCGCGCCAAGAGACAATGACGTCACGCGAGAGAAAGACGTTACTACGCAACGAACAAAGAAAATATTTCCTTTATTAGGAATGAAATAAAGCAGAAATATTTTCTTTAAATAAAAAGTATAATTTTATACAGCAATACTCCATCGAATAGTAATAAAGAAGAATACGAATTACTTTACCATCCTTGCGGAAAATGTAAGTTAATTTTCGTGCTATATTAGTTGTGAGTCTAGCTAACAATTTCATCAATGTAATATTTCGTAATGTATGAAGACTGAGTGACAATTGACAATTATATCCTGAAATACTCAAGGAATGTATTTAAGTATTCAATTAAATACTTTTTCGAGTTTATATAAATAAGTACACGAGCAACGCCGGGCACCCAGCTAGTAAATATATAAACGAGCCCTTAATAGATTTATACCGAATGCACAACTAAAGAAGATGTTTTAGCATTTCAAATGCAAAAATATTTTTAACTCATAATATATGTTTCACCATCAATGTACAAACTGACTTATGTTATCAACCCCCAACAGAAAAATTACTATAGTGATGATCATGGAATAATAAGGCTAATTTTATTCGTCTAATATTTAGATCACAACTGGGCTGAACGAAATGTAAGGTACATGTACAATTTACTTTTTATATTTATGAAACATTTCACATTCTTGAACCATATTTGACGTAAAGAGCTCAAATAGGTTTTGAACAATTACCACATGTATAAGCGTACCAACACATGTTTGAGTTGCCATTCGGTTGAGTTTGGTTGGTTATTCTTCATATTTTGTGTTGATTACAGGCTGACCGTTCTTCCCGGAGAGACGTGATGTCAGCTCCTGTCATTTCGTATAAGACAGACAGGCAGGCGTGTTAACATGCCGCGTTTCAGTTTTAACAACCAGTCCCGCGGTGCAGCTTCCAAGATTTCCCAGAGGACATCTAACTGCGCTCAAACTTCTGACACCTCATGAAAATTTGAACCGGGCCTCAGCAGACGCCACTCCATGAATCGTACCTTCGCAATGACAGATTAGCTCAACTCCGTCCTTAAAGTCCCATCACAATCAAGAAGGCAGATAAGCGACGTATTTTACCGCTTCTTTTGTCTTTACATTGGTCAGAATCGGGTGACTATCAAATCTATCAGATTCATGCAAAGGGAATACAAACCAATTCCATCTCGTGTGTGTCTCGGAAATATGGCTCCTTATGCACAAGGAAACAGTTGGACCGATGTAGATGAAACTTTATATTCTGTTGGTATAAACACTTACGAAAGTTCTTGGTTATATAAAGCCTTGTTCGTGAACGTTCCAAATACGTGATCAACAAACATTAAGTATAAATATAGCAGATAATTACATGTAATTCATGAATGTAAGTTTTCCCGATGTAAATTATTAATAAATTTTTCACGGTTAAGCATCAGGTTCTGAAGACAGCGGTAGAGAATGACCGTAGAAACGTAAACATCAAGAAATATGAACCTGGTGCTTAACCGCGAAACATGTATTAATAATTACATGTAAATTAACATACGTGTGTGCAGAATCAATTATATGATTAAACAGTGCCAGGATCCCTGTCCTTCAATCAGGAATGAAAACATTGTGCAACGTTCGTAACGATAAGTTTAGCCTTGGCAAATAGATTTGTGCATAATATAAGCAACTAATTCTTATTTTGTTTTTTTCAACTGTTACATATCACTTATTGTTCCAATATATCTTTTTATTTAATAATTTCTCTTATTTCTTGTCTTTCTACTGATTATTACATCTTGACTAGAATTTAAGTGCTGACTTATTTTCTTTTTCATGTTTGACAGGAATCGATGTACGATTTTCTGCTGGAAACTCCGTCGAATAAAAATTGAAGATGAATTAGAACACTTTCATTTCTTTAATTACTAATTACTGTTACATTTATATCTTTAACGTAGTTTTAAATTATATTTTTTTGTAAACTACAATGTTTTTATTTTAAACTTTGTATTTGTATGTAAAGAAAAGCTCTGAAAGAGGCAAATAATGGGAAAGCACCAGGGCCAGGAAACATCCAAACAGAACTTTTGAAATATGGAGGGGAAATGTTAGTAACCCTTTTAACGAAATTTTTTAATAAAATTGAAACTAGAGACGATATTCCAGATGATTGGAATATATCATATACCACCCATATTTTTAAAAAATGTGATAAAAGAATTTTTTTGACGGCGGGGGGGGGGGGTGGAGGGGTAACAGGCTACATGATGGTAATCCACATAGTGGCCACTCCGCTTTAATAGCATAGGAAGGGATTTGAAAGGGGGATGCGGAAGTGTAGAGGAAGGTAGCCAAGGGTTAACTAGGGTCCCCGGGCTATGGTTAAGGATCCTACCCGCCAATTCGCCTAAAAGTGGTGCAGGGGAAACCCTAGAAAATCAGGTAGGTCGGGCATTTGGTACTTGTCCCACGTCCTTCTGATGGCGGGAGAGGGGTTGTGTTTTAACTATAGAGGTATAAGTTTTTTAGCTTCGACAGCGAGAATTTTCAGTAAAATTATAAATCCTAAAATTCATGAGACAATAGACCAAATAAGACAGGAACAATGTGGTTTCCGGAGTGGAAGATCATGCACTGATAACATATTCTATAGACAATAACAAGAGAAGACGCTAACTAAACATCAAGTACTACATATGGCTTTTATCGATTTAGAAAACGCTTATGATAGTATCCCTCGAAATCTATTATGGTCGGCAATGAGAAATAAATGGATTAATATTGTTAGGAAAATCTATAATAATACAATAGCCAAAGTTAAAATACAGAATAAACTAACAGAAGAATTCAGAGTGAATAAAGGCCTTAAGCAGGAATGCAGTCTATAACCGATACTTTTTAATATTTATTTAGATCAGGCACTTAATTTATGGTATAAAAAATGTTCTGGAATGGGCATTCCTATAGGAGATAGGATACTACGTTCATTGTTGTTCGCCGACGATCAGGTAATATTTGCAGGTGATGAAAAGGACATGACATATATGATAAATAAGCTCATGGAAGAATATACAAAATGGGGACTGAACATTAATTTACAGAAGACAGAATACATGTGTTTAGGAAAACATGTAGAAGACATAACACTCGAAACAGGAAAAATAAGAATTTGTTAATTTTTTAAATACTTGGAGTCAACAATTACTAATGTAGGAACATGTGAAAGAGATATACAAACTAAAATTGCAATGGCAAAGAAAGCTACTAAGATTTTACACGGAATAATTTGGAATAAAAATTTAACAAATGACACAAAAATCAAAGTTTATAAGAGCATGTATGTTGTATGTTATGGAAGTGAAACTTGGCCCCTGACAGAAATACAAAATAACAGAATTAGAACAGTTGAATTAGATTATCTGAGGAGAAGTCTTCAAAAAACAAGACAGGATAAAATTAGAAATGAGCTCCTTTGGAAATAAATGAACGTAACCACGTCTTTCGTTAAAAGGATTGAAAACCAAACCCTTAAATGGTATGGTCGCGTACAAAGAATGGAAGATGGCCAAAAGAAATATACCAAAATAAACGGAGCAGATCCAGATTAAAGTGGAAAACCCATCTGAAAACCATAATGGAGGATAGGAATTTGGAAGAGGGAGATTGGAGCGACAGACAGAAATGGAAATTGAAGGCGGCAAACTTATAAAAGGGGGAAAAACCGGAGAAGAAGAAGGGTATTTGTAATAATTATTGTTTTCATTTAATCTTATATTATTACGTATCCTATTTTCTCGGCCGAATGAATAATAAATTTAAGGCAGAAATCTAATCTATCTTGACATCCATGAATTTGTTAACCTACCAGGACAAATAAAACCAAATTAGGCAGACTGAGTTATAATGGTGGATGACAATTTAAAATAACCTTAAAAGTTATAACTTCATCAGAGAAAAACAACTGATCCGTTTTCTTCGGAAAATCCATATTCCAGACGTAAAAATCAGGTTCAGAACGTTCGTTATTTTGTTCAATAGCAGTTTTATGTTTTTTAAAGCACCGTTACATAATAAAAATATAAATTTTCATTTAAATCGGTTCAAATAATTGAATTAAAATAAAGATTTTTGAACGGTTACTCTTCTCTCTGAACATGTCATAGCTTTATATATTTAAAAACCTTCTCACAAGAAATTATAGGTGTGGGATCTCTCTCTCTCTCTCTCTAATATATACATATATATATATATATATATATATATATATATATCCATATATATATATATCCATATATATATATATATACATATATATATATATATATATATATATATATCCATATATTAGCCCCAAAGTTGGCTCATGGAACACTGAACTACTAAAGTTTCAGACTCAACTCAAGTGATACTTCATAATGTTTCGAGCAAAGTAAACAATTTATGATAATGGCCCTTGAAACAAAGACTGAGTTTAATGAGATTACAAAATTGACTCGAGTCCAATATGGCGACCATTCGTTACGCAAGTCGGGCCCTTGTCTTTGCCAGCCCAGAAAATATACGATGAACACTAAGACCCGATAAAATGATACGACCAAGATAAAAAGTACAATTTATTCCTTTTCGAATTATATTAGAAGTAATTACTTTAAGGCACGTTTCTGAAAAGGACGTAAATACATTACGTAATGAAAAATTATTCAGAGAAACATAAAATTCTAGTAA
Source organism: Zhengitettix transpicula (assembly GCA_037074705.1). Lineage (NCBI taxonomy): Eukaryota > Metazoa > Arthropoda > Insecta > Orthoptera > Tetrigidae > Zhengitettix > Zhengitettix transpicula. Next base: position 114,618,571 of record CM073592.1, on the reverse strand, counting down.
TTCATGGCGTTAATCAAATTTTTATTTATTTCCAGATTTATTTTTCAATAGTTACTGAATAATTATGGTTTTCATGCATATAATTTCGTTGTGGTCATACAAATGTTATTCCTGATTCTAAAATGAGTCGTTGTTCGTAACAAAATTGTAGTTTTCTAGTGTGTCATTGTTCGTTTATTCTACGACACAAATTGAAAAAAAAAATTTCATCATAAACTAATACCTAAACTTATCAAATATAAGACGTGAATGTACTAGTGTCTCACAATTTTAACTTGTGAATTTCTCAAGGAGGTTGTGAATCCGTTTGAATTTTTTTGGAATACGATGAATGCAACACCGATTATTTAGAAACCATTAATATGTAAATATTCAAAATATTATTTTTATATATTTTATACCTGACATTTCTGCCATTTCTACGTGTGAAATAGGATCTTTTTTCAAAAAAAAAAGAAAATACCGTATTTCATAATTTTATATCTCTAGAACTGTGATAACAATTGTAAAGAAATATCAATGTAAATTACGTAATTCACCAGGAATATTTGTAAAAATTATTTCACAATATTTTCATAGTTAAAAAAATTATTGAACTTGTTTCCATTTAAATAACCCTCAATATACGAATTATAACTATCAATTCTGTTTCTGTGGACAATTCTAGAGGAAACAATTCTAGGATTTGATTAAATTTATGATTCGATAAAAATATTAACAAATGAAAACTATTTCTCTCCTCAAACTTTTGTGGAATTAAGTTAAACCTCAATGAAAATTAACAACTACGTCGCGCAGAATTTCCATTAGGCTGAACGTGTCCTTATAAATGGAGAGGCTCTTGTCTTTTTGAAAAGAAAATCCTGTATTAAAAGTGATAATAGACTTTATTTTGAATAAAAAAATAATAAGATTCAATAGTATAATATTTTTTTAATTAATTTTATTAATAAAAAAGATTTATTTTCAGATTATTTATTTATTTACAGAAGTTAATGAATTTCTTCAGGTGAAATATGAGAAAGAATAATAAACTTTCAAACAAATAAATATTTATCGGCGTTTAAAATTTTAAAATATTTTTAACCGCAGGGTTAAATTATTAAATTTAATTAAACGAAATTGAAATCCGCAGTACACAACGTGAAAACAAAGCAGAAACTAAAATATACTGCGTTAATTTTATCGCTTTCAGAGTGGCAGTTACTGTTCTGAATATAGCACACGAATTCACAGAGGCGTATATCGTATCGCACAAAAAAAAACCCTCTTGTTTGTTTACGACCTGTCGCAATTCGCAGCTCTCTCCGCGTTGAGAACGATAGTGGGTGGCGTTTCGCGTGAACGTGACCCGCACTAGTTACTTCGTTCTCACTCTCTTTGTTTACGCGGAAATATTCGTACGTGAACCTGAATAACGTGATTTTCCACTACGAAACGTGCCTTATCGAACAATTTGTACGCGCGAACTATTATGCATGTGTATCCGACGTGTATCACAATGTTATTGCCTAATTTCTAGGCGTACTGAACAGCCCGATAAACAAGACCAATACAACACGAGCAGAATTACTTGTTTACAAGTGTCGGCTCGTGCATGTGTTTTGCTTCTAATACGAAGATTATTTGGAAATTTCAGGCCTGAGAGAAGAAAACTTTTCCTACGAATTTATTTTTCTTTTCTCCACATAATTTTTTTGAATAATGCACTTCTCCCGTCGCTTTTCCAGGACTCTTACACATCCAGTACGCCATAAATTGGCGTCTCGTCTCAGGTTTGACTTCTTCATTCGAAATATAACTTCATATAACTGATAGTGATGACAAAATAAATTCGATAACGCCTGAAGTCATTAAATGTCTAGTTTAGTGGAAACTAAACTTTATTTTTATCCGGTAACAACAAATACTGAATTTGCGAACGAATCAGTACCATTTCTCGTCGTTCAAATTGACGGAAACTTACGATGTAATGAACGTATTAAGGTACTTTGAAGTAAACTTAATTTCGTCTGTTACCCTCAACGATTATTAATGCAACAAGTGGTTTATTTAACTGGAAAAACTATATTTTATGCATATTTCTACTCAAACATGCGCTATAGACTTACGATCTGGCGACTTTCTGCTAAATTACAGAAACGAATAATATGCGACAAAAGTTACATTGATGAAACTTTAACTTAACCCTGCTGGAATGCCAGCCGAAACCCAGCGACTATCGTAACACCGGATTCGACACCACTGTTGATCGTTATTGCAAATTTTTATCGCGCCTTTCACCCCACCCCTAGAGCTGTCCTCATGCCGTTAGAGTGTGAAAATTGTCACTGAAAACATCTAGATTAGCATTATGAACCTGAGACACCCCCTAAAATATTTAATCGGAGCCGTTATCACATATTTTTAAAATGGCAACCACCCTTTCACCCCGACTTACATTATGTTTTACGAAAATAAGTCTATACGTTTCCAACGGGTAATTCCACGAATGTAATACCAAAATACGCGCGACTATAAGTAAAAACAAACATCTCTAATTTTTTTAAAGTAAGCATTATTCAGGATTAAAATAATTTAAGTGTCTTCCTCTTAGCATCAAGTTGAAGTTTAGCCCGTGTCTGTATGAACAGATAAACCCAAACCACACACACACACACACACATATATATATGTATATATATATATATATATATATATATATATATATATATATATTATTGAATATACTTATAATTTAATTTCACCATTAATTTTTAGAAAATTCGAACCATTCCAGTATTTATTAGCTATACCGGCACAGTTTATATCACTTCCCACAGTGCACCTAAAACGTTTTAGGAATTATGTGTAGACGTAATGCATATTTTGCAAGTTTGTTAATGCCAAGGTTTGCGTAATCTTTTATTCAAAATCTGTTATTAGACAATTTAAAGACGTCTCTGTGAAATTTATATCAATTGGGAATTGAAAAATAAACAATTATGGAAATTGAGTAACCTTTTCAGGCCTAATAGCAGTACATTTCATGATTCTGCAAAAGTAGAAAATAAAATAAAGAAATAAACTAAATACGTTCGCTATGGTGTCTTCATTTTCGTTTAAAAAATATATATGTGCAGAGCTTTTAAAGAGTCAGAAACAACAGCCAGTGGGTATAATCCTTAATTGCAGAAAAATATAATAACGTATGAACCGTGTATGAAACGAGAAGTAAATGAACTTGTGCTAAGTCTTTTAATCACTAAATATTGCAGTCGTATGTGAATTTTTAAGCAACAGCTTAAAGAGATTACGTAAATGTAGCTGTGAAATCTTCATCCGCTTAGAGCTAAAATGAATAAATTGCGACTGGCCTTTAAAATTTGTAAGATACGAGTATCTTAAACGTTACTTCGCCCCTAACATTAGATTAAAAAATCTACACCACAAAGAACGACCAGAAATACGAATACATTTAAGAGAATGATAAACATCTGCATTTTAATCTAGATGAAAACGAGATAATTATTGAAATACTTTTAAAGGATATTATTAGTTAATTAAAAAATTAGAATGTATGTTAATATATGATCAAAATGGCATTTTTAATATGCAATAATACAAGTAAAGTAACTTACAAAGCAGAAAGAGATAGTGAGAGGGAATTTCTGACTCAGTGTAAATTTTGGAAACTGATGAAAGTAAATAATTTAATGTTATGAGACTAAACAAGAAACAATTAAAATAATATAGGTATCACTGAGTTTATAATATATTTATTAAATTTATAAGAATTTATTCCTATATTTTTTAGAAAAATTGTTGGTGTCTTTCAGCGTACATAATATTCGTGTGATACATTCAACTGATATGCTTTACTTTAATTTCAGTAATAAATTGTTCAAAAATGTATACTTCTTGTTAAATCAATTCCGTGCGATTTTGCTTTACCAATTTGCCAGTTCAATGCATTTAACATAGAAAATTTCTTTTATTTAGAATAATGTCTTATTAGTTTTATTTGTTAAGTATTCAATATAGAAGAAAATATGTGTATGATTAACATAACATTTAAACCAAGATCGCGATTGTCTGCACAATTAACAGCCAGATGATTTTGACGGAAACCTAAATTTTAGCGAATAATTCCAAAGGGATAAGCATTGAGTCGTACGGAAATAAAAATGTGTAATACTTCCCGTCGATCAATTTTCTTCTTATTAAATAAATAAGGAAGCCGTTTAAATCCATGTTTCGCTATTTCTAAGATATAATTTTCTTGTTAAATATATCGCGAATATTCATAGTCAGGCTAATAATAATAAACCTCTTTAGACAGTACGTGCGTAAAAAATTTAAAAAAATATTTTTGATTACTATTTTATACATTGAAACAAGGTGTTTTAGGTTTCATAATAAATGAAATTCAATTGTAATTTAATTACAAAGTTCAAGTTACTTTTTTTTAGTAAAAAATAACATGGTCATTAGTCTATTTATAAGATTCAGAGAATCAGAATTATTCAAGCTTGTCAGTGTAAATAAATCGAACCATAGGTGCATTCATTACTATATATTACTATATATCATAATACTTGGTAATGTTGAAATATATGTTTTAATTTAATCCTGTCCAGTCGCCAAGAACAATTTTGTTGACGCGACTCTCAACCTCCCAATAAAAAAAATACTTGGCCACGTAATATCTATCAATAATGCCTATACCGTTTCCCATAAAAGCAGACCTTATACTTCCTTTTGTGTTTCCAACTATACCAAATATCTCAAATTATTTAAACAATATGATATTTTCATAATTACTACATGGAAACATCCTTTATTCAAATTTATAATACGCCATAAAGAACCAACCAGTAACGTTTGATCAACGTAATGTTGTTTAACATAAAAATTGTGCCACAATAACATGTCTTTGAATTATAGAACACAAAGAAAACTTTAAGTCTCATAAATAAAAACATACTCACGTAACTACATATATAAATTAGAATTAAGTCGTATATTTCACTTCAAAAATTAAAATTCAGTTATATAAAAAACCATTATCAGTGAAATGTTGTACATCCTTAATTACATTAACATGAAACATAATACGATTGCCTTTAACAACATCTAATGATTTTTTTAAGATTCTCTGACAAATGTTACATTTTTTATATCTTTCTGTCTCATATTTTCTCTCTAACCTCAGTTTATCTACAACCAGTGTTTGAGAAGACCTACTGGCTGGTCGAAACGTAACAACTTTAAATATAAAAAAATAGGAATATCTCTAGCCACTAACCAAGCAAGATAAAAATTCTTAAAAATAGAGTATTCATTGTTTTAGAGCAATCTACAATTTAAATTGTACTAGAAGAGCTTTTTTTGTATCATGCAAATAGGGTACAACAAAAGCTGTAATTTGCTAGTTTAATTAATGTCGCCCATGTTTATTCTAGAATCTGCTGGAATTACATAAAAGTTTGGAATGCCATTAACTTTACAGAATGGGGGGTTGGCAAGTGTGCAAACAATTTTATCAGTGGTCTCGCTCATTTAATGGCAGCTGTAGAACGAATGGCAAATGCATGAAAATTTAATCCTGTTACATCCAATTTAAAACAGCTGTTCCACGAATTTTCAGGTACACTCATAGCTGTTTTATAAGTATCTTCAAAGATACACTATTTAAAAAATCCTAATTCTAAATAAAATTGCTACTAACATTTTAATTTAGTTCAATCCTTTTTTAGGAGCTTCGTGAGGAAATCGGTACTGTTGTTTCACTCTGCTGTCTACGTTATACGACAAATGTAACATACTTATCTGAAAATAATAATAACTTTGCGATTATAACATTCCAACTTGTTACTAAAAGATTTGGAATCAAAATCGTGAATTAAATCAGCATGGTCCAAAGATTTTATTTTTATGGTTGTGTACAAATCATACGTAAGAATGGCGCCTATTACTGTTCAAGTTTTATGGGTAAAGTTTAGCTATCGGAGAGCGCTATATTTCTCTGCGTCTCCGCCTTCCGCCTCTTACCTTTGCTTGTATGAGTTATGGAGGAGGCATTTGTGGTTACGGAGCTGGCTTTCTTTCTGGCACCTACAAGAAACCACGAAAACATTCCACAGTCCTACGAGACAGTCTGGAGGGAAACTTACAACCGCATTCTAAAGCACAGAACGATTTGAGAATGGAACATGAAAGTGAAATAGTTAGAATGAGAAAAGTTGAAGATAGGGAATAGATCGGGAATCTATTCAGCACAGAACGGATAATGTATGAAACGCCTTGTCTGAAAATTTTATTAAACGTGCATTTTAAAATATTATTATTAAATATACTTAAAAAATTCCAGGGATGCAACCTTTAAATGGGATTTCATCCTAACAATTATATATATTTTAATACTAATTAAGGAGGTCATTAATTGTTTAAATAAATGGATTGTTTAGCGGTACAAATTCTAAAAGACGACAATGACGGCAGACTCTTTGTTGGCGGTCTTTGTTTCGAGCTGATAGGACTGGCTGAAGGCAGTCTGGCGGATATTATGGTCGAGAGTGGGAGCAAAATTTAAGAGTACGAACAGTGGTGGCCCAAGCCTAAAATTTCAACTGAGAGACTTATATGTTTTAAAAATCTAAGTAAAAAGGTCTGGACGGAGAGACACGTTATAAAAACCGCAAAGCTGAAACAAAAAGTTTAGCGCCACGTTCAGATACAAACGCGTACCGAAATAACATTTTCCCTAATAAAGGAATTAAGAAATAATACGTCCGACTGTTGACCGGAGGTGCGGCTGATCGAGTTCCCGGAGGAATAATACAAGAACTACAACCGTGTGTTTTGACCATGATGTGTAGAATCAGTGATTAATGGCCTTTTTAGTGAATTGTGTCCCCAAGCTCCGAAAACTAAGTCTGGTACCAGCAGGACATTTGTAAGTATAAACCAAACTAATTAAATTCTGTAAACGGTAATTAAGGGTATTAGTCAGATTTCTTTCTTTTCATTTTTGTTAGATTTCGTATTCAGTTCGTTTCAATTTGGTTGAATTGTTAATTATTTAATTTATAATTTTTTATGATCAAACCCAGTTAAAGACCCTGAGAAGATAAGTTATTAAATTTGATTGTTTATGAAATATAAAAGATTGTATTTTACTTTGAACGCCACAAATTATAAATAAAACAAATATTTTTTTGTTAATTTTGAAGTTATTGAATTCTGCGTGCCAACACAGGGCAAATCATTTGTAAAAAAACTAAATGAACACCTGTTAAATTAATCTTTGGCAAATTAAAAGTTTTTTATTGTAATCATTTTGATAATTAATTCATTTAATAAATTATTTATTTTGCTCATTACAATATATATAATATTTTTAAAAATTACACTACTTTTCGTCGCTAATTTGCAATCACCTCAGGTATGACTTTTACAAAATTCTGATATTCGCAACTAAATACAAGAAAGTGAATATGAAAAATATCCAATTGCCCCAGGGACAAGGATCCCAGAAACGTGTGGTATTTATGTTATCACATTTTTGTCTGAATTGGCTATTTTTATTATTCATTATTTTCAATAGCACGTAAATTTTTCATTTTAAATGCAACAAAGTAAAAAATTAACTGAAAAGTGGCGGAAAAACACAATTATGTATCAAAGTTAGATTACTTCTGTAAAAAATTTCTTTCTTTATATAAAAAGCCTATCTTCGACTTAATATTTTTGATAATACGGTGATTCGAAGCGAAATAAAAGGTTGCCAAAAGAAAGGATATGCACTAACTAAGAACACGAATCCCGTTATACTATGGGAACTAAAATAAAAATAGAGTATTTTGTTGTTGTAGTGATGCTTTAATATCTATAGCTATTGTTTTAATCACAATATTTAATTAATTGAAAAACAAATGTATTTTATTACATCTTAACTTATTATTTATTATAATAATTGTGATGAATAAATATGTATAATGAACTACAAAAATATTATTTTTCGGTTATTATCAATTGGCATTTATGGCAAATATCATATAATATTAGAAGTAAATATGATTTTAAAACGTTTGAAAGGAACTGCATTTACATGTATAGTTTTGTGAAACGTGGGAAGAAGCACGTTGACATTAAGTAGACGTGATTCAGTTAACTTTCTCCAGATTGCGTGGCTGTGTGAGTAGACCGGAAACGCAACGCAGCATTGTGTGTCGCTATCGACGGGCTGAGTACGGACTACGCAGGAGCATGCGCAACAGCTGGGGGTAATGATGACGAATGAGAACTGTCATAGGCTCCACACTGCGGCCTTTCCTGCGATTCATCTGTTTTCACCTCTTTTTCTATTGAAATTAAAAAAAATTCATTAGTTCGTCAATGTGATAGTGGTAAATAGGTGAGACACTAATACACGAATAGGTGTAATCGATCCAGATCAGAAATGATGAAATTAAATTGGATATTCATGAGAGGCATGTAAATCAGAGCGGATTTTAGTCGGTATGCAGATCCTTCAGATTTTATAATTAACAGATGTTATGTCGTATGATCCTGGTAAGTTGTGCTTGTTCAACATTGAATCCTTAGGATGAAATGTGCAGTTAGGAAGTAAGAAACGACTTCTCTGCATGGTCTTTCATTTTGTGCAATGTGTAAGTTTGCACGAATGACACAGATAAACAATATTAATATATAATTTAAGAATGTCAATAAAATTATTAATACTTAAACGAATCAAAGAGAACAATGCTCGTTAACAAACACAACGAAAGTAAATATTAGTTTTTTTCCCAGAATTCAACTGGAATCTTGCTCGATTTTTGCATCATGATTTCTTATGCAAAATTTCGTTTATGGTTATTAAAATTCTTCACTCTGTGATGTAATGAATTTTTTTATTAATAATTGTATCGGTAGATACACAATTTAAATTGAGGGGAATAGATCTCCGTATTGTAGACCAAGTATGGAATTGAATTGCAAATTATCGTAAAACCTTCTTTTGGTTTTATAACGTAACCAGCCGATAACCTGATAAATTTGATACTTAACTTTTGGTAATTTCGAATATTTTATAATTAACACCACGTGAACACGTTACAATCTGTACCGGGATCGTCACTGTAATTTTTTCACACTTTCAACCTCATCCCTCCATACTACCTCCACCAATGCCAATGAGGACTGAACTTCAACTTAACCGTCAAGACGAATGTCACTATCTTATTCAGCGAACACCAAACCTGAACCATTTGAACATTTCATAATTAACTTCTTCGTTTCCGCATCTCATGTTGAAGGGTTTGAGCTTGAACGTATCCGGCATTGCGTGTCATTGTCCATCTCAGTAAAAGTAAATATATGAATTCGACACATTCGTGGACAACTTTAGACGCTTTTAACCCTTCTTAAAACCCTTTCCCTCTCCTCCGCCTTTATTCCGAGGACGGTAAACGTTAATTACCTTGGTGAATGCCAGAATTGAAACGAGCAATCCCGAAAACAGTGAATTCCACCCCAATCTCAGTCGTTTCAGGATTATTGTTATGTTCCGCCCCCACCTCAATTGCGAACAGTAATCTAATCGACATTAAATGATCTCAGTGATCCCAAAATTATTCATTCGACACTAGTCTGATTGCACCAATTTTTAAGTGAAACCCCATCACACCACTCTTCTAGGGGTGCTAGAGGTTTCTCAGCTACATAATGTTTACTCCCAGATCGTAAGTGACGTGTTTTTTTTAAAAAAAAAAATCTCTACACGTTTACGATTGTATGCGAACCCACACACATATCTATTTTTATTTATTAGATACATTGACCCACGCAGTAGAATAATTTTGGCTATGTATAAAAACAAAGTCTAAAAACTACTCATAATTGTTTAAATGAGGATTCAAAAATAAATATACAACAGCATTCTATTAAGTAAGACAATATCTATTCGTTTCATTGATATTAATATCGTAAATTAATTCATCAAAATTAAATTGATTATAATTGAGTAGGTATTGCAAATTTGCAATATTAATGGAAAACGATATGATTTATAGCTCAAGTTTATTTAAGGCAATGAATCAGCTTACAGCTAGGGAAGCGTAAAAACATACGTTGACGTATTTTAAATTTAAATTGCTTTAAATATGATGCTGCATCTTGCACGAGTGATAATATAAAAATATATGAGATACATGTTCAGAATTCAGAATTTTCTATAGCAATATTAAATAGTATAACTATTTTATTATTTAACTTTTAGGTTGTACGGAAGAGAAATTACATCCTGCTAAGGAAACGGGACCCGAAACTAATGTGCTTGTTTTACAGACTGATTCCGTCAACAATGATTTATATATAATACGCGCAGTAATTGCCTTATAGTTGTGTAAACTGAATGCCCACGTACTTGGCTTATTGTCATATGGTCGAAGCGGATGAACAAAGAGAGCGTTTAACACAGATCCCTGATTTAACAGGGCAGGGCGTTTCGAATTGGTTTCGCTCATGGAGATAACGGCCTTCCGGATGGAAATTTAAACGGCATAAATGTCATGCCAACACCAGCTCCTTTCAGTGGTAATTTATAAAATACGCGCGGAACAGCGCTGTGGGAAGCGCTCCAATGCGTGAAGAAAAATTGGAGAAAAATGAATAAATTTATAACGAGGCAAGTTGGCATATTGAGAGGAAGTATTGATGTGGCCCGAAGAGGGCGATTCACTTGTGATATACGGGAGCACGCCCCTCGAAAAGCATAAAATATCTGCAATGTATTATGCATGAAATGCAAATGTATATTTATAACTTGTAATCTTTTCCTTCCTCGTTAAATGTTCATATATGATGGGCAGATGTGATTACGAGCGGTTGTTAAGCAAACTACATTGATCTTGAGTAAAAAATTTGTATTTAAAATATTGCGTTCTAGGTGAGAGAACGCTGTCTTATTTCCCCGGTACGTGTCTTTATGCCGTGTGAAAGCGGTGCTCAACCATTGATGTAAACTGTGGAGCCTTCCCTGGCATGGTCTTGTTTCTGTGAGAGAAATAAATAAGGAAATTGGTAAAAACTGTATGAAAAAGCATTTACTTAATATTTCTGTGAAATATTTTAATGTTCTTCTTTACGTACAGTGATATATTTTTGATGACCAGATACCTGAGTAGAAATAATCTCTCTGATTTATTTAGAAATAATTACGTTTCCTAATTCTAGTGGATCAGCTGTTGGATCAGCTGAAACTTGTGTGAGATAGCATGGGATTTCAGCAGAGAACAGCTAATATTCTAGCAACGTCGTATGGAATCATCTGGAAGGTAGTCATTAGAAATGTTTATGAAACATATTTTCGGATAATTTCTGTAAATTTATTTCTTTAGATTGCTGAAAAAGTGCATTGTCATGATATTGTAAAGAATTATTTTTGTGGGCTGGGTTTTTATGTTAAATCAAAATAAATATTTGACCATTAAAGAAATTTTATATAAGTTTATTACAGTAAAGCATGAAAACTCTTATCTCAGGCTCCTGTGGTTTTTACATTGAAGAGATCTGCTGCCCGTACCAAATACGCACTGCTATTCTGTGTTGTGTTGCTTGCTGTAGCTCTCGTGCCGACGTCTCCGTATCTCACAGCCGGCAGAACGGGTTAACTGCATCGATGACTTTAGTTAGGACCAATGCAAGGCGTCGATTCAGGGGTTGACCACTGCCTAAGGCGTCGGCCTCCGGGATTGATTGCTGGAGAGCCGTCGTACTAAATTGTGTGGCTTCGATGATCTCTTCAGTAACAAATTGTGGCCCCTTTCTCACGACGATTCTGCCTCGGATTATATCAGAGACAACAACTTGGAAAAGTTTACAGCAGAACTCATGAGATTTGTAGATCGGTGACACTTAAAACGTATACACGTAACGCAATACGGAGCCTCTCATAATCACATCCACCAGCTGCGGTGAGCGCAGAACAACTGCCCCAGTTTCAAAAGCTTATCTGCATTCCCTCCATTATAGCCTCCCATTCTTTTACTTTTTTCATTATTAGAAAACTTCGTCGAAATGTCAGTTTCACTGATTCTTCCATTGTCACAAGATTTATAGCACGCAGCTGCAGTTCCGTAGTCAACAATGGCCAACTATTCTGTCATTTTGAGGCCAACAATCGAGACAGAACACGAAAATTACTTGGATGGAAATATTTATCTCCTCCACCCCCACGCACGTGCACGATTTCGAATTTTCCAAACCACAGCAAACAACACTTCCGAGACAAAGCAAAACTAAACCAAAATACACGCGTTACAATATATCCGATTATGGTTTCACTTTGTACAACATGAGCCGAGAATGCGTACTTAATTACGAAGAGAAATCCGCTTACCTGATTATTTATTAAATTGTAACTTAATAAGCGTACTTAAATCAATTCCCGAGTTACTTCTGTCTAAAATATACACAACCAACAATTCTTAGGAAATCTCGCAATAATACATCACGGTGCTCTATGACCGCTGGTTTTCAATTACTACGAACTTTGGTAATTGTATTGTATTTGTGCATTCGTGCTGAATAAACGTGAGTATCAGTAATGAATACAATTTAGTATTTACTTAACGTTTAACTACAAATATTAGCTAAAGAGCTACAAGTTCGTATTTGCTTTATATTTGCACTGTTTCCTTTATTATGAAATCTATAAAACGATTTAACCAGTTGGATTATATGCCAAAAATACCGAATAAGATAATCGCTTCAAGAACGTAGTTCTAAGATAGAATCTTATTACGTGAAACCATGCGGTTATTTCTGTAATAGCTTTAATACGAGAAAATAGCTGTACTGTTCAATAATACATGGATTTCAAATCGTTTTGTCCTATGTTTATGTGAAATTTTACACGATGTCAGAAATAATTCCCAATTTTTCTTTTCTATTGTTTTCAAGGATTTTATTTTGAATTACATAAAGACAAAACAATGGAAAACAAAGATAATACAATACGCCATCTGAATTAATTTTTGTATCGTATAATGAATAATAAAGATAGCCACTTCAGACAAAAAGTGTAATATAAATACCACACAACGTTTATGGGATCTTTGTCCCTTTCGTCATATTAATTTTTGTATCGCTGGAATATACTCTTACATCCAGTCTACCTTTATAGCAGAAGATAAGAGAAGTACAGCACCTTGTTTCAATCACTATGTATCTCATTTACAACACATAAATTATAATTGAAAGTTCAACTTATTGACTGCAGCATCATTTACTTAAGAAATGAAATTTACATCCGTATGCGAACCATTTTTTCTAGTACAATGTATTAAAAGATGTACATAAAATATGATCTTGAAATTTATTCTTTAATTTTTACCGTGGAATCTTTCTTTTATCTTCTGCTATGCCGCAGCTATAAATTGCGTGCTCCGCGAAAGTAATGGATTTGTTTATGCGGAATCTGCATTTTAACAGACAGAATTCGTCATTGTCTGTGCTATTATGTGCTTTAGTCAAAAGTCGACGCCGACAACAAAATGAATGTCTCCTGTGTGCTCCTCCCGGGTTTCCATAGCAACCGTGACGTCATCATCGGCGTTGACCAGTTACTGTTTATTTCCTGTGTCCGAGCTTCCCACTAAACATTCAAAGTTTTGCTTACAAACAAAGTGAGCATAGAAGATATATTGTTATCAATTTGTGTGTTAGAATGCACTTCAGCCTGATTTACAAATCCAATAAAAATTGTTTTACGATATGTGAGCAATGTCTATGAAGTCTTTCAAAAAATTAAGCCCAAAATACTAGATTTGTAATAAGGTAACAAATGAACAGGGTTTTCAGTTTTATAAAACATGAGGGGCCCACTTGAGTGAAAACAATTGTTAGCTTAAGAAAATATTTTACCATGTTACAAAGTGAATATAAACAATATCAGACGCTTAAAATTGATATTTTAAAGGAAACTTAACAATTTTTAATGAAGTAATAATTTAACTCAACAATTAATTTAATTTATACATCCAGACTTAATATATTCATTTTGTTAATATCAAACGCTTATTCCCAAATATATATAGCTAATAATTTTACATGAAATTATTATAAACCGGTTCCCAACATCTGAATATTTTTAATTATATTTTTATGTATTAATACGATCATTTTATATAATAAATTCAATTTATATATGGCATTTCAAATAAGAGACATTTGGTTAAATCATTGTTATAAATTTTCTGATACATGCCCATGTACTACATCAAATAATTAAGAAAACTTTTTAAAAATTTCTTATGTTGTTAAGCCTGTTTTTTAGAAGACACATAGTTGTTATATACCGCGAAAAGAGTGACCTTGAATCCACGAATAAGAACCCTTAAAAATAATGGCGGGACCAGCAACGTTGCCGAAAAATCGCAATGTATTCTAATGTTTTTAGTGAGGTATACACAAAGTCCTTTCCGAATATGCTAACGTGGCAACAGTGTATCCTTCCACGAAGAATGACGAGTGCCTTGTAATTTAATCGCACTATAGGCACTGATACGGCGTAGGACAAGGAGCAACATGTCCCCCCCCCCCTGATGTAGATTTATCTACAGTATTTTTCCTTGCATCACATACGGACGAATGTCGGATAGCCTCAGCCCGGGAGTCGTAGTTAACCCTTGACTACGTACCTTCCTATTATAGACCATACCATAGCAAGCATCCTGTAATTCCCTCTCTTTAAATAGTTCTAGCAACAATATTAAAATACTGAAACCTGCCAACGATATTCATGCTAAAGAGGATAAAATCTAACAATTAAGTTATCAGACAAGTTTTTTCTATTAAGTGAACTCTGCTTTTGGTAATGACGTAGTTAAGATCAAACAATGAATACTTCTTTTATGGAATATGTGGACGTCATTTTTTGTATTGTCATTTCTTCTGATATTGACAGCATCATTACTAATTTAAACAATTATCATGCCCGTTTACTCATTAACTCGAGATTGAATGGTCACTGAACGTCCTAGATGGCTCTATTCCTGTTGAACAATCTGGTTTCCTCGTTACCAATTGGTTTCACAACACCACATTTTCTGGACGTGTTCACAACATTTTTCTAAGCATCCATTATATCACAAAATGGCCATTATTTTCAATTTTGTTTACCGAGAAATTTTATTGTCTAAAAATAAATTCCACTCCGCAAATTTACATATTGTTAATAACATTTTATTGGCCAACTCTTATCCCCCATCTTTCATTAATATCTTTAATTTTTCTGATAGTAAACTTCATACTCGTTGTAACAGAATACCTATTGTCTACCTTCATTCTATATTACATCAATTCTTCAAACAGTTTAATGTCGATATTATTTAAAGATCCCCTAGTTTATTTCCTTATACATTATAGGTTTTAAAAATCCCTTGGTTTATGGTGACACCCATCGTGTGGTCTATAAAATATCTTTTATTATTATTATTATGTTTTTTTTAGGCCAACAGACTACATGAGGGTAATCCACGTTGAGCAACTCCCCTTTAATATCATAGGAAGGGATTTGAAAGGGGGGATGCGGAAGGGTAGAGGAAGGTAGCCAAGGGTTAAGTAGAGCCCTCGGGCTATGGTTTAAGGATCCTACCCGGCATTCGCCTAAAGAAATGCAGGGAAAACCCTAGAAAAACCTGCATCAGGTGGGTCGGGCATTGGGTACTTGTCCCACGCCCTTCCGATAGGGGAGTGAGGAGTTTGCTGTGGGGACGCAGCATTCCCTTCTCCGTGCCTCGATCAGTTTAGGAGGCAGCTGGACGACTATTCCAATGGGAATAGCAGCCCAAGGTCTGTGACCTCTCAAAACAGGCCGAGGTGCCTCGGCTTGTGGGAACCTTGGTTCAAAAACGGAGAGGAAAATGCATCCCCAAAGGTAGCCCCTTCGTATCTCTCCCACAAGGTCCTGCCTGCGAGAGAATAGCTCTCGCAGACACTGACACCTGTGCTGACAGTGATGCAATTTACATAGGCTAATAACCCTTTAATAACGCATCTGCAAGAGCATCGGGAAAAAATTAGACTTCGGGATGATAAAAACACAGGTTCATTAAAATTGACTTAACATGCTTCAAATCTTTAATGGGGTTGGTGTGAGAGTTTTGGATATTTAACACAGGAATCATATCAAATAAATTTAAGAAATGATTCCTGTAAAATATGAACAATATTCAGAACGATACAAGTTATTTGAGCTGAATCTATGGCACTATTTCATCTTCTTTGCTATACGATTTACCTCTCAAACTTTTGTTTGTGTTGATTTAGGCCTACACATTTACACCTTATGAGGTCTGAAATCTCGAAGGAAACGTTGTGTGCTATATGATTATTTTCTGAATTGTCTGTTAGATGATCATCAGCTCAACACAATACATAAAAATTTCATTTTAATCACAATCCAACTGTAAGGTTGTTTTTAGTATTAGCATTTACGTATTAAATATTCTCCAATTATTTTTGTATTCATCTACGTGTTACTCAAAACTAGACGTTAATGAGGTAGTATTGATTAAGAACTTGAAGAATATAACCGGTGATTAGTTATTGGAAAATATAATAACAATCTGATCTGCTCTCGTGGAAATTTTCTTGACATTTTTGACGATTTCGATGATCAATTGCCTGGAATATGCCAGTGAGGACGCTGGTCGGTTTTTGCAGCCTGCGATTAACAGAACTCGTGGAAAGCCAGAATGACGATTTATGGGTGCGGAGTGAAGCCGCGAACCGCACACGACCTGGCTCCCTCCCTCTGTGTGCCCTATAATAATTAGTATAGTTCACTCATTGCTTTACAGCTACAGAAAGAGTACTGTTGAAACTTTCAAGACCAACATCAGCCCGGGAAAAAACATAAAATCAAATATATTTAATCTTATTGAGAATGTTACTAAGTCTCACAAACATGACAATAATTACAAGGAATGAAACTTTCTAATTTGTGTAAATTACAGAATATCACTTATTTGTCTAAAATAATGAAATAAGAAAACGGCTATTGGAAAAATTATCAATTAACGTGGCGAGACCTTGTAACGTTTGAATTATAAATACCGACAGAATGTTATTTGCATCCCAAAAATTCAGTTCAGAATATAGCAGTTACATAAATTAAATATTATTCTAATTATATTTTGCAAAAGAACTATTGAGAATGGATGAGATCTACGAAATAAATCAATAAATTGTTTTTAAATATAACAATATTTTATAGTCTAATTGTAATTGTAATATCAATTATTATTTTGATGTTGCTCACTACTTTCACCAACAGAGACGCTGCGGGTATATTTAATTCATATTTTGTTCATGTGTCGGATCAATTTTCTAACAATGAGCCATCAGAAGGTCGTGCTTTTTATAAACTGCTACAAAACGCCGTACCGAGCGTTCAGAATTCTATTTTCCTTCAACCGGTTACCAATATCGAAATAATAAACGTAATAAGAAAGTTAAAATGTACCTAATCTGCGGATATATGTGGCATCTCAAGCAAAGTTGTGAAATACTGTGCCGACGTCATAGCTACTCCCCTTCAAATCATATTCAACGCGTGTCTTTCTACCGGCATTTTTCCCGACTCCCTTAAAGCTGCAAAAGTTATTCCGATCTTCAAGAAGGGTTCGCCCACCGAGGCATCAAATTACAGACCAATTTCCCTATTTCCGATAATTTCAAAAATACTAGAAAAAATTCTACACAAAAAGTTACTTGAATTTTTGACGAAGTATAAAGTAATTACTCCTGCTCAACACGGCTTCCTCAAACAAAAATCCACGAGCACTGCTATGTACGAGTTCATTCAAAGTATACAAAATTCCCTTGACGAAAAACTCAAAGTAGCCGGAATTTTTGCTGATCTATCGAAGGCATTTGATCTTGTAGATCACAGCATACTCCTCCAAAAATTAGAATATTATGGGATCAGAGGCAACGCTTTGGCACTCTTTGAATCATACCTCAACAATCGGAAACAGAAGGTAGCCTTAAAAAACAAAGCTGGTGAGGTTCACGTGTCAGGCATTGCTTGTGGCGTGCCTCAATGTTAGGTCCACTGCCCTTTCTTTTGTATATTAATGAACTTCCAGAATATATGGAACCTATAAAATTCATTATTCCGGTATCGCACTATTTCACAGTCTTCCTGAACATGTAAAGAACATCAACATCTACAACTCATTCGTCAAGGAGTGTAAAACTTTTCTTGTAAATGGAACTTATTACTCCGTACACGAATTTTTGAATCGGCCTCACATTCGTTGAACTGCCTTGCCTACAAAATTGCCGAATATGCTATAAATATGTAAATAGTTTGTCAGGTTTTCCCCTTTTGGTTCTGTTTTCCTGCCTTTTTAGTTTTAGTAAATATCCATGACGACATCCCTCCGTACCTAGCGACAGGAGATGAATACCAGGAAGTGATTAGTGTCCTGTGCGTGTTTCCTAAAGATAGTGTGTATGATTGTAGTGACTAGACAAATGTGAACAGATATGATATTTTGTTGTGTGTGTGTGTGTGTGTAACCTAATAATATTAATTCTGTTTATATGTAATTTATCTACTATACATTTGTGACGAATCCTATTTCTTCTTAAGGGGGCTAATGGTGAATAAATCTATCTATCTACATTTTTAATTTTAGTTGAAAAGAGGATAGTTCCGAAATACGAGACCTAACAAATAAATCATAAAAATGGGGAAAATATATTTATTTCTCAACGTAGTGTCCTTTCAGCTCCATACACTTTTCCCAGAGATGTTGTATAGATGATGAGAACCACTGAAGTCCTCAAAATACTCATCAACCGCACTTCTTCATTGTTGACTAATCTTTTACCACCGAGCCATTTTTCAAGTTATGAAAGAGAAAATGATCCGACTGAGCTAAATATGTGGAAAATGGCGCACGAGAAAGTAATTCCAACGTTATCTCATTGATTTTGGCCAACACTGCAGTGGATGTGTGAACTGATGCATTGTCGTGATGAAACAACACTTTCTTTAACGCAAATATAAGATGAACATAATTATTTGTTAGCTAGCGAACTTTCAGTCGACGATCATCCAATTTGATGGTTCATCGTGGTCACTTTATTTGCGATGTTGTTATTGGCAGTTCGTAAGACCTCTTCCAAAACCAAGGAACAAAATTCCCCCAGAGTAGAGTCTAGTTAGACTTAGATATTGATATGACTGAAACCTTTCTAATGAAAGTATTGTATCACATAACGATGACCAATACTTTCCATGTTTATAAATTCACTGAGACCGTTCACTATTGATGGTTGTCAAACAAACACTACACAATGTAGCGTTCGTCAAACTTGAGCTATTTTCAGGTTGGTGCTTTAGACAACTATTTTGTTAAAAAAAAAAACCCATACTCCAGGTCAGGTACTTCTGAGATTATCTTCGAAATAGATAATTCCATGTGAAATAAGTAGAAAATCATGTGTCTCAATTACTGAGACGAATATCATAGTTCAGCTAGCCGTTAAAAATCCCAATATGATAAATCTGTTAAATATCTATTCACGATATTCAATTCATAAAGAATACTCATATTAAAAATAATTATCACAAATTCTGCATATCATGATGAGGCTAATAATAATAATATATATCATAAAACTTTAAATCATGACAACAACTCAGCAAAGTTTACTTTTTGTTTTATTACGTATTCAAGTATCAAATATTATCAAAGTCATATGCTTTGCATAGATTTATTTGCTTTTGATTTTATTTTCAATTGACGTTAATTTTAACTTAAACAGTTCACTGAAAACTCATCAATCGTTTGAGAAGAATGATGAATTAAATTAGTTTGTCCTTTCCAAACGTTTTGATTCCGAGACTGAATTCGCGTAACAGAAGAGCGAATTATTGTGAAGAAAAATACGCCCTTTAATTAGCGTGGCGTACTGAATGGCCGCGTCGCATATTTGTCCCGGAATGAATTTCTAACTTGTTTGGGAAGATGAGTTTCATTTCACTGCCGCCTGTCAGTTAGAGTAAGTTTAATGTCGAAAATGTAACAACACAGTTTTGAAACTCCTGACAATTACATTTATATTCAGGTTCAGTATGCGTTAAAATATATTTTCCTAGCATCAGGAGTGATGAAAGGTTCGATGCTTTATTCTGCACTCACCATTTCGTATTGATTCCTGATGCTTGTGTATACGGAGTTCACAATTTTACCATACTATTACTATAATAAATATACTATGCATTCGGCGGTTTCTGCTAGGGGTGATCAGAAACTAAGGATACAAAGTCTGCAGTGAAAAGTTTACAGTTTATTTCATACAACCAATACAGACAGCCACCCGATAACATACAGTAGGTTACTTTTCGCCATAGACTCCATATCGGTTTAGGCACTTATCGCTTCGTGGGAAGTGTTTGAATATTCCATCCTGGTAAAAATCCTGCGTGGTCATAAACATTTTCGCGAAGTGTTTCCCTCCTCGTCCGAAGCGAATTTTCGGCCACCTAGGTGTTCCTTCAATTGAGAAAAAGAAGTTGAAAGTCTTTTCAAGGCCGCAACCTTCCTTCCTAACAACGCGCGACCTCATACAATTCAGAACATCACCACGCTGTTGAATCAGTTTCGCTGGGACTTCATCGACCACCCTCCCTACAGCCCGGACCTCGTTCCAAAAGACTTCACGTTTTCCCTCACTTGATGGAGGCCAACAATTCGCTTCAGACGAAGAGGTATATTCAAATTCATCCCTCGAAGCGACAATCGATATTGAGACTCTGTCGTAAAATAACCTACTATATGTAATATAGGAAGGCTGTATTAGTTGCACACGTTTCACTGTACTCTTTGTAACCTTATTCTCTGATCACCCGTCGTATTTCCGGATGAAAGAAAAATGGTCGATAATTATCTTCCTTTCTCTGTCACGCGTGGAACAAGATTGATCTCTCTCTTATTTAATCTTCATTCCGATTGCTTATTGTGAAGTATATGTTGTATCTAAGATAATTTTATAGTTTAATGTTAATAATTTTACAAGTATGATAATTTTTACATAAATTTTACAGTATTTTGATACGAGATATTATTTTAGTTCTACACTTAATATTTGGGTTTGGTAAAGTACATTATTTCATTGTTAAAAGGCGTCTTGGATAGGAGAACAGTAATATGTAATGGTTATATGAGCAAAATGTTTTGTACCGTTAACTTTATTTTTATTAAGGTATTCGAAAAGCGAAAAATATTACTGAATCAGTTGGAATAACATTTTTTCTATTAAAATGTTACTTGATTTTCTCCTGTTAATTGAATACTCTGTCTAAGCTCGTGAGTTAAGGTAGTTATCTCAATATTTCGGTTTGAGTAAACCTTTTCGTTCTGAACTAGTTATTTTTAAACATTTTATAAATTATTTTACATGAATACAAACTGTAATTATCCAAATGAGTGTTGCATTGAAACAAATCAATTAAACAAAACAAAGTAGAGCTTTCACGACGTTGTCAGGAAGTATTTGTCAGATTAGAGAAAGTACTTAACAACAAGAGCCAGTATGTCCGTATATTTTTATCTGTGATTCCAGATAAAACTTTTATTTTAAAAAAAACCTTTTTGATTCAAACTTCTTGACGTAACTTAGCAGAATAAAACGAAAATAGAGTAATCAGCAGAATGAGAAATGATATAATCAATTCAGAAGAAGTATCATAATAACAATTGAGATTTACGTAATTAATTATATTCCTATGTAAAAATAAAACTTAGATAATATCCGTTCGTGTTCCTCCGAGTGACCATTTAATATGGATTTATTTTAGGAGAATAAATATTTGTTAAATATAAGTTTTATATTGATGGTTTTTTCTTTACAAATGGCAGTGAAAATATCTTTGACTGCGTCTATATACAAAAAATACGTTGTCCTAAATATTTTCAAAGGCATGAAAGTGTTCCGATATGTTTATTGTATTGTCATCAGTGGACTATTTGTAAGTTGTCTAATAGGAAATTTTTACAAGCTTAAAGATATTAAACTTTAAATGTAGTTCGATAAAATAATATTCATAAAAATATAGTTTCACTCCAGTTTATGAATTACAAATTTTCAAGCATATGTAAAGTGAAACTATGAAACTATGAAACTATCGACTCGCTTAATATTTCATGAGGAACTTTATGTTTACGGTGATGAGATGAGCAGTATTTCTTCATGCAGTGTTACAGAAACTCATTGTTGGATGACGTCATGTTATTTACTCATACCCAGAAGAGAAAGTTCATTTGTTAAAACGGGAATCAATTTCCTTGAGTACACCATGACGCTATAATATTCGGCTAAAGAACCACTCGCCGTTATTGCCGAAATGCGCTGACGTATAATACCAAACTTGGCCAATCTAATAACAAAACTAATATCGAAAAAGGTATCCAATTCTAAGCTGATCCATACTCCAAAGCAAAGCCAAGTTCATTCTTTAGACAAATGGCTCAATTTCCAGAAATGAGCAATAATTAGATTAATTTTCTTGTGCACTATCCGGACCTCATAATTACTCGTGAAGTCTACAAACTATTTTCACTAGTGTTCTAGGAATTTTATTAATGCATTCTCTTAAACTGCGTAACAAAGCATTCAATTAAAAGAATAGTTTTGGATGTGCATGGCTTAAAATCTAATAATTATCGTTTACATTTACGTTTCATTTTTGAGCAGATCTGAAACTGATGTTACCTAAATTTCTGTCGGTTAAGCTGATTGTTTTTTTCTCATAATTTAGAATAAATATTTTCGTTGTTATATACAGCGGTGAGATCGTTGCTAAACCGGATTTAACTTGCCTTGACAGGGATTTTATCCGCGTTAGATAATAACAGTGGATAGGTTTTACAGCGAAGCAGTAAATAACTTTGTGGTGTAGCGCGATAGTTTTATTATTGGTATATATTGTAATGCCAATTAATTAGGCCATTAATTGTTTGTATTAGAAATTGAATTGTTAGCGAATAAATTGTTAGCGGTATTTTGAGCGACAAAAAGCGACAATAGAGCTGAGCTCTGTTGCTTTGAGGAAATGCCGAAATGGAAATGCGCGCTCAAACTCGAGAGGCACTAGGATAGTTAGTTGGTGCCGAAAGATTGAGGTGGACGGGTGAAGTTTTGAGTCAGCAGCCAGAAAGGACAGCAGGTGGTCGTGTCAGAAACATAGTCGAGACGATATAAAGTATTTAAAAGTAAAGTTAGTTTCGGTAGCAAGGAGTGGAATAGCAGAGTCTACATGTAGGACCAGCCACGAAAGAATAAACATTTAAAACAAATCTACACTGAGCTACGTTGCAGTTTAAATCCAAATCAGTAAAATACATAAATTATAAACTCGTAAGATTCCTGTAAGGCAAGCAGACATCAGATAACTGATAATTAGGAGGATCATCCGAGTTCCTGGGATACAAGAAATTCCATTTTGATTCAAATAGTGTAGAATCTGTGAGTCGACATTTAGAATCAGTGTAAAATTTTGCAATAATGTACTTCTGAAGCTACAGAGAATGCTGGTACCAGCCGAACAGTATGTGAGTAACAAAACCAAAACTATGATAAACGGTAATTAAAGGATAGAGTCAGATTTCGTTCGTTCGTTCGTTCGCTTTCTTCTAGTTTTCTTTCATTGATCGACTTATTGTTTTAATTTTAAGCAAATAATATTTTGAATTGTTAATTAGTCAAATTCTACTTTTATCGTGTCCTAATCATCAAACCCAGTAAAGACCCTGAGATATTAAAATTTTAATTATAATTAATTTGATTCTTGGAGCCTCAATTTGATAATAAATGATATTTTGTTTGTGAATTCTTGTTTAATCATTGATTTAATTAACGCCTATCTTTTTGATTAATATTTCATTTACTTCAAGGCTATTAGTTGATTATTACAATATATATATTATTTTAATTTAATTAGATATTTGCAAGGGTTGAGAGCTTGGCAAGTTGGAATTTGACCAGGCGCCGCCGTGACGGAGAGATAATCCATAAGGTCTGGTCTTAGGCACGTAGAGTGTTGACCCTCGGAAGTTACCTGAACTGTCGCACCGTGGGAAACGTCTCTCCAAAAAAAACAGAAATTGAATTAACACTTGACTGCCTGAACCAATCACATTTCTTGGTTCAGGAAATATCGATCGAAAATTGGTCGAGAACATCGATATTTCACATCCAGCGAAGGAGCTGTAAAGCAAGTGTAGAGGGACTCCTCGACGAACCGTCGCCAGGGACGGACGTACAGCCCCGAACTTACATCATCCAGAGGACTCGGACCAGATCGAGGGTGCCACATGATCACGGCCAGAGATCAACGCGAGGTAACTGCCAAGTGTCTCAATCCTTGACCCGCCTGGGGGAATTACAGTAAACCATGGTTTCACTTGGGATTTAAGGGATCTGATTGTTTTGCCCGGCTAGCTGAACACACATAATTTGTATTTATTTAATTTTATTTTTATCATGTTAAGTTAAATTATTATTAAATTCTGTAAAATATCCCTTTATTTCATCATTTAATAAACCTACCTCTACAGTGGCTATCTTAATTTGTCACATAGCACTTGAAAAAGATGAAACATAAAATATAGTCCACTCAATTTGTTTTTATTTTTAAGTGAAAAGATAATCTCATAGACAAAGAAGAGTTGTATGAAGTGGTATTAATTAAAATTTTCGTAATATGTTGCAAGTAAACCTTTAAAGAGGAATATATATACACTAACCCTATCATAAAATAGTATACAGTTTTTATAAACGCTTGTAACTTAATATGTTAAACCGTGAACAAGGCTTTCCTCCATGAAAGAGTGATTATGAATATAAATTTGAGATGGACATGCTCTTAACTTAATACGAACATAACATGAAATGTTACTTTTATGTTTATAATAAAGAAGGGAAACGTATCTGAATAATCAACACACTAAAAGATTTTAATTAGACAACTGCCTTTCATTCGAGCGGCTTACAACTACATTTAAATTATTATAAATGCTATATAAAACGACAAACACTGTATTCCTTTTATAACTCAAAAAGAGTTTGTAAACAATCCAATTTAACTTTTTTTCTGTTACACGTATGATCGTTCCGGGAAAAAACACCAATTATTGGATCTGAGCAATACTCCAATAATCCTGTGCAAGGAGGCACAAATTCATACGAGGACGCATATCGGATTTCGATTCACGTAGCCATGTCGAATTCTGTGAAGTATCCTTTTTTTTTTGTTAAATGCAGCTATACATGGTGGCCTACGTCCAGCAACAGCGGCGGGTAACTATATGTATTACATTTGCAAACCAAATATTGACAATATGGTACCTTGATTAAAATTAAGAAGAATCTGATATCATGAGTGGTATTACTGCATTAAAAAAGTAATAGATTACGTATTGTGAAAGGTAATTATTAAAAGTTAAAGTAAATCACTCGAACTATTGTCTTACCGTAAATAAGTTCTTCATGATTTTCAGGTGCATGTTCGTGTAAATGTTTATTTTGATGTTTCTCCGAGTTGCACGTTGTTTTGTGCTCGTTAATTCTGACGTCGACGTCTCTTCCCCGCGTTCTGAATTGCAACAATAACATCAGTTCTTTTTTAAGTGTCATTTGTGGGTTTTTGTAATACAATGCCGTGCTCTAATTTCAGTTAAAATAAGATTGTAATGAAGAAAATTTCAGAGCTAAACACCTAATAATTCTACGTTTCAAAACGAGTAGTCCAGAATAGGTGTAACTAGAAGAAGAAGAGGGTGTAGACGGGCTATAAATAATCCGTGGTCTCACTCTCCACTTATAGCATATGAAAGGTTCTGAAAGGGGTGGGGGGATGGGGAAACGTAGAGCACGGTAGCCAAGGGTTAACTAGAGCCCCCGGGCTATAGTTTAAGGATCCTAAAAGTGATGGACAACTCTATAAAACCTGCATCAGGTAGTTCGGGCATTTGGTACTTGTCCCACGCCCTTCGAATGGCGGGAGAACGGTTTCCTGTGGGCTCTATGTAGAAGGTGTAGACAGGCTATGTATAGGGTAATCAACATAGTGGCAATTCCCCTCTTATACCTAAGGAAAGGGAGTGAAAGAGGGGATGCGGAAAGGTAGAGCAAGATAGCCAAGGGTTAAAGAGAGTCCCCAGACTATGGTTTAAGGATTCTACTCGACAATTCACCTAAAAGTGTTGCAGGGAAACCCCTAGAAAACCAGCATCGGGTAGGTAGCACATTTTCTGTGGGGTCGCAGCTCTCCGTTCGCCGTGCCTTGACCAGTTTAGGAGGCAGTTGGAAGACTGTTCCAATGGGAACAGAGAACAACTCTTACCGTATCGCCAAGGTCGGCGACCCAGGAACAAACACCTCTCAAAACAAGCCGAGGTGCCTCGGCATGTGGGAACCTCAGTTAAAAAACCCAGAGAGAAGTGAAGGCATCCCCATAGGCAACCGCCTCCAGTGCTCTCTGTGAGGTTCACCTGTGAGAGAATACTCTCACAGGCTTCGTTATGGGGTTTTAATTTTTAAAATATTTATTTTTTTAGGTAACAGGCTACATGAGGATAATCCGCATGGTGGCAACTCCCCTTTAATAGCATAGAAATAAATTTTAAAAGGGGGGATGCAGAAGGGTATAGGAAGGTAGCCAAGGGTTAATTAGGGCCCCAGGGTTATATTTTAAGCATCCTACCCGGCAATTCGCCTAAAAGTAATGCAGGACAAACCCTAGAAAAACCTGCATTGGGTACTTGTCCAAGCGGGAGAGGCGTTTGCTGTGGGGACGCAGCATTCCATTCTCCGTGCCTCGACCAGTTTAGGAGGCAGCTGGTCGACTATTCCAATCGGAACTGCGAACAACTCTTACCGTATGCCCAAGGTCTGTGACCCCGGAACATACACCTCTCAAAACAGGCCGAGGTGCCTCAAAAACGAAGAGAGGAAAAGGCATCCCCAAAGGTAACCCCTTCCGTCTCCACTACGAGGTTCTGCCTGCGAGAGAATAGCCCTCGCAGATCCACCACATCCCTCTTGAGGGGTTTATGTAAGACTATATGCAAGGTAGGCGGTAAAGAGGCAATGAGTGTAATGAGTAAAATTTTCAATGATTTTATAAAGATAATTAAGAAGGTAGCCAAATACTGACCAAAATGATGATATAAATACCAGGCTAATTAATTTTCAATTACTCGTGTACTATTATCCAGTTTAGGAGGCATTGCTTAGTGTGGTATTTATATCATCACTTCTTTATTCTGTTTTTGGCTTTGTTTCTTAGTATTAATTTTCAAAACAGACAAATGTTTCACTTTAATAATTACGATGATGTGATGTGTCACCAATTGTATCATCCTCTAATATTAATAATAATACATCCAATGGGTAATTCTATACTTTAAAAGTTCTTATTAAAAGGATAAGAGCACTTCCATTCCGTCAATCTAATATGACTTGCATAAAATCAAAGTAATAAACCACGAGTATTTTAAAACCACAGTTAAATAATTATTCGAATTATGAAGAAAGGATTTTTTTCTGCAGCTACACTGCACCGCAGCATCACAACAACCTACCTTGTACACTGCGCTGAATCATAATGCAACCTCAGCTTCAAATTCTGATTTCAGAAATATAATTTGAAACGCTTTCGAAATTAAAACGAAACAAAGGGAAATTTTTTAAAAGAAAATGTTAGAGCGGTGAGTTGTCCGCATCTGCGACCAGCTTTGTACGCCAACCTCATATTACGACACAGCTTTGGTATGACAGCACAAAGGGACTTGCACTTGGCTGCAGCAACCTTAATTAAGGATCTCGAGGCGCCGCGCGCCACAAGGAAGGGGTAGATTTCGCGCCATTACCTCTTGTGGCATCGTGCGCTGATTCCAGCTTCCCGTCTTACACCAAGGAATTAAGCACCTAAATAAATTAATTGGAAATGTAAGACGGCTGCTTTCATTTCTCGTTTGCCGTATCAATCGTCTTTGAGAACCGTCTTTACCATTTCGTCTCACTTACTCTTTGTATTTTTGTGTTTTTATATTGATTTATTTAGTCGCATAAACAGCTTTGGTTATTAGCGACTCAGTATGGGAAATCATTTTTTCTAGTCGGGGGACTGATTTGCCGAGAGTTTTCTCTCACGCACACAATCATCCACACCCTCGCCGGGATTCGAACTCGGGACCTCTGTTATGTGAGACAGTCACGCTGACCCCTACACCACAGGAGATCGCCTTTTTTCTACTCATTAGCTCAGAATAACATATTCTATTAATGGAGATGTCAATGTTTTGTTTAGTATGTTTAGGGGGGAATGGTCAAATTTATAATGTGCCTCAATAATTTTCTGCATAAAATGGTTTACGTTATGTCCAAAATAGTAATTTAAATATAATTATGGACCATTAGTTACTTACTGAAAAACTGAAATATTATAATTGTTATGGCGGGGAAAATTCAGTATTCCTAAAGTGCATTTTTATAAGACAAAAAAGAGAGAACTCATTCATTCATTGGTCAAAAATGAACTAAATGAAACTTGAGATGATGTGATTATTCTACTGGCTTTACGTACCTGCATATACGCATTAATGATATTCAATTATAGAATATATTAATTAAAAATACAAATTCAGGGTCTTTGTGCTGGTGGGGGGGATCCTGTCGGAATATTTCCATACTACAGGGTGATTCTACTGTCAACAGCTTACTAAAACATAGATGTTTTGTATTGGAAGTGACGTGTTGAAGAACGAACACAAGAAAGTGAGACATGAAAAGAAAAAAAATTGTTTATTTACATTATATTTCATCATCGCAAAGTGCTCCTTTCCAATATATTATCAAAATTATGAACAACAACAGTAATATGTCATTTCAGTTTACTGAACTGAGTTCCAGGTTGCTCCACTATCCATTGTGGCTGGGGGAGGAATGAGGTATTGAAGGGTGGGCGGCGAGAGGCTGCATACGGGATGCCTCTGTCTGGTATACTGCAAAGTAAATGAAAGGAGAGACCACACTGCACCCAACCGTAAAACTGGTTGCTTTGCTTCTAATCCTACGGAATGTGGGCAACAGATTCATTGCTCTCAGTATTTATGTGTGGTAGATGATGAGCCGTTACAAGTCCAGGCTTACACTAGTACTCTGAGTACTTCGGTCAGGCAGAGCACTCCTGAATGGTGTGGCAAGAAGGGAGATGTTATTGGAGTGGGCGGCTGAACTCTACAATGATGGTTATGTGGGACTTCGCTCCCCGGTGTACCGGAAAGTAGATCCAGGGGGGACCACACTGCGCCC
The DNA here is from genome assembly GCA_037074705.1 of Zhengitettix transpicula. Classification (NCBI taxonomy): domain Eukaryota; kingdom Metazoa; phylum Arthropoda; class Insecta; order Orthoptera; family Tetrigidae; genus Zhengitettix; species Zhengitettix transpicula. The sequence continues at coordinate 114,589,189 of CM073592.1, read as the reverse complement.
ACCCGTAAAACTGGTTGCATTGCTTCTGATCCTACAGAATGTGGGCAACATATTCATTGCTGCCAGTATTTATGTGTTGTAGATGATAATTTGTCACATCGAGCCGTTACTAGGCCAAGCTTATGCTAGTACTCTGAGTACCACGGTCAGCAGAGGACTCCTTGATGGTGTGGCATGAAGGGAGATGGGGAGTGGCGCGAAGTCCTCATGTGCATTGGTGTCGGGCAACTTGCCTAGTATCCTATATGAGCACGGGAGCTGGACAATGATGGGTCTGGAATTTCCTAGGCAATCTCTAGTAACCGAGTCCACTCAAGGTGGCCGTCCAGTCTACGGAATAAGGTGTTGAGGATAGCCAGCATCAGTTATCCGATCATGAAACCGTCTGACTGTGAACGCTGGGTGTGAACGCAACATACTCAGCACAAGTTGATAGCCACTAGCTTTACATAACCGGAAGTTGAGCGGTGATGCGAACCCGCAGCGATCCTGAAGCCATCGAAAGCTTTAAAGCCAGGTCAAGGTGAGGGCCCGTTCCTGATGAGCGCTCCGCCGGGTAGAAGGTTAGATAGATAGATAGATAGATAGATTTATTCACCATTAGCCCTCTAAAGAGAAAATAGGATTCGTCACAAATGTACAGTAGATAAATTGCATATAAACTTATAATACACAAAAACACACACAAAAATTCATATCTGTTTACATTAGTCTAGTCACTACAATCATACACACTATTTTAGGAAACACGCACACGACACAAATCACTTCCTGGTATTAATCTCCTGTCGCTAGGTACGGATGGATGTCGTCATAGATATTTACTAAAACAGAAAGCAGAGGCAGGAAAACAGAACCAAAAGGGGAAAACTGGACAAACTATTTACATATATATAGCATATTCGGCAATTTTGTAGGCAAGGCAGTTCAACGAATGTCAGACCGATTCAAAAATTCGTGTACGGAGTAATAAGTTCCATTTACAAGAAAAATTTTACACTCCTTGACGAATGAGTTATAATTGTTGATGTTCTTTACATGTTCAGGAAGGCTGTTAAATAGTGCGATACCGGAATAATGAACGCTAGACTCGTAGAGACTGAGGCTGTGCTTGTCAGACCTAAGAACTGAACGGTTTCTTGTGTCATAGCCATGATTGTCCCCGTTACTTGCAAAAAGGTTCATGTTGCGTTTAACAAATTTTAGTATTTCTAATATGTAAGCGCTAGGTAGAGTCAGAATATGGAGTCTTTTGAACAGCGGCCTGCAGCTTTCTCTAGCATCTGAATCTGATATAATTCTAATGGCTCGTTTTTGCAGTTTGAAAACATCCACACTACGAGAACAATTGCCCCAGTTGGCAATACCGTAACACATATGTGAATAAAAGTAGGCAAAGTAGACTAGTGAAGCAGTTTTGGTATCAACTCGTTGCGTCAATAGTCTCAATGAGTAACAAACAGAACTAAGTTTGCGCACGAGGCGATCAATGTGCAAGTTCCATTTTAATTTCATGTCGACTTGCAAGCCGAGGAAAGTCGCATGATCAGAGAACTTATCCGTTACGATGTTGTTGGTTTCTGTTGTAAAACGAACTAACCTAGTTTTCTGTACATTGAGCGTTAATTTATTGGCGGCGAACCAAGTATTTAGGTCTCTAGATGCAATCTCAATCTTCGCATTGAGATTATTTAAATCAATATCCGTAATTAACAAATTAGTGTCATCTGCGTATAAGACAGATTTTATAGGGTCCATATATTCTGGAAGATCGTTAATATACAAAAGAAAAAGCAGGGGACCTAATATTGAGCCCTGAGGCACGCCACAAGAAATGCCCTCCCATTCTGACAAGTGCACCTCACCAGCTTTGTTTTTTAAGGCTACCTTCTGTTTCCGATTGTTGAGATAAGATTCAAAGAGTGCCAAAGCGTTGCCTCTGATCCCATAATATTCTAATTTTTGGAGGAGTATGCTGTGGTCTACAAGATCAAATGCCTTCGAGAGATCAGCAAAAATTCCGGCTACTTTCAGTTTTTCATCAAGGGAATTTTGTATACTCTGAATGAACTCGTACATAGCGGTGCTCGTGGATTTTTGTTTGAGGAAGCCGTGTTGAGCAGGAGTAATTACTTTATACTTCGTCAAGAATTCAAGTAACTTTTTGTGTAAAATTTTTTCTAGTATTTTTGAAAATATCGGAAGTAGAGAAATTGGTCTGTAATTTGATGCGTCGGTGGGCGAACCCTTTTTGAAGATCGGAATAACTTTAGCAGCTTTAAGGGAGTCGGGAAAAATGCCGGTAGAAAGACACGCGTTGAATATGATTTGAAGGGGAGTAGCTATGACGTCGGCACAGTAGTTCACAACTTTGCTTGAGATGCCATATATATCCGCAGATTGGGTACATTTTAGCTTTCTTATTACGTTTATTATTTCGATATTGGTAACCGGTTGAAGAAAAATGGAATTCTGAACACTCGGTATGGCGTTTTGTAGCAGTTTATAAAAAGCACGACCTTCTGATGGCTTATTGTTAGAAAATTGATCCGACACATGAACAAAATATGAATTAAATATACCCGCAGCGTCTCTGTTGGTGAAAGTTTTACCGTTGTCGACAAGCTTAATATCTGCCACGTTATAATTGACTTTACCTGAGATATTTTTAATCACCTCCCAAGTTGCTTTTATTTTGTTATTTGAGTTTGCTATATACTCCGATGTATGTAATTTTTTAGCAGCTACAAGCACTTTCCTGTAGATACGTCTATAAGATCGGAAGAAAGTCAAGAATTGTGGCGATGGATTAATATTTTTAAATTTATTCATTTGGCAGAGCCTTTCGCGAGAAACTAGTATGCCTTTAGTTATCCAATTTTTTACTTTGATATTGGGTCTATTCTTTAATTTAAGTGGAGCTGTCTCGTTGATGACTAATAAGAAATAATTTAGAAAAGTTTCGAACATGTCATCAGCATTCTTAGTTTTATTAACATCTAAAATAAAATCCCATTTTACGGTCTCTAGTCTATTTGCGATAATTCTGAGTTTTGCAGAGTTAAGGTTTCTAGTAAGTAGTACTGAGTCTTTAGGGCTAGGTTTGCAGATGATTTCACTCTTTATGTTCATTAACATACCCTTGTGATCGGATAAACCTGTTTCTATTATATTAACATTGTAAGAATCTATGTGAAGGTTAGACAACAAATAGTCAATGCAAGTTTCTGAAAAGGCAACTCTAGTGGGATCTAAGTTAGTGACGGAAATGCCGTAGGATTTAAGCAAGGTCCCAAGGTCACGTTTATTACTGGACTCGCGCAGGTAGTCAACGTTGAAGTCGCCTGATACAATAACAGTCTTATTTTCCGCGTTGATTTTCCTTAATACACGGTCTAGAAGCGAAATAAAACTTGCACAATCGCTACCCGGTTGGCGATAAATTGATAAAAATATGACATTTTTAGAATTATTAACGGTTGTTAGTTCAACTGCACTGCACTCGAAAACACATTCACGACTGAGATTACGAATGTCTGGCCTATCTTTGCACTTTTCTACATGCTCGTTTTTAATGAAAATGCACGACCCTCCATTTTTCATTATTGTTCGACTGAAATTTGATACCCTAGCATAACCCTCTAGGACAAAACAATTAGCTTCGTCTTCATTTTGCCAGTGCTCCGTCAAGGAAAGAACATCAATTTTATCCTGACGAGATAGAAACAATTCTACGTCAAGTTTTTTATTTCTTAAACTTTGAATATTTTGATAAAAGATAGATAATTTAGTAGCATTTAACTCAATACTGTCATAATCATTTGAGAGTTGAAGAATATTTGACGACTGTCTACAAAATTGCTGAATAACTGTCGGGTTAAATACGCGAAATCTGACGAGAAATATTCATTACAAATTGTCGTTTACCCTTATAATTCATATGAAGTCCGTGAGTGGTATAACCAGAACGGGGTAGGTTATTAAATAGATCAACAATACTCACATTTTTAATTTTATCAAGGCCCATAGCCAGTAGTCGCCGGTTTTCGAAGATGGTCCGGCGCTGAGCAGCAGGGTCGTCGTGTCTCGCTGGGATGGGGCTCACGAAGATCTTCTTAGCTCGCATCTTTGGCAGCACTTTCTGGAGTACAGTCCAGTCCACTTTACCTTTTTCACTAATGTCGTTTGTACCACCCACTAGTACAACGGCATCTGCATCATTAGTCAAGGCTGGCGCGTCCTTAACTACTTCCGATAGTGGGGCTCCCGGCTTCACAATACCACAAACTTCGAAGTCATTGCCCAGTTCTTCTTTTAATAGTTCACTACACCCGCGTCCGTGAGATGACATTAAAAGAACTATTTTCTTCTTTTTCTTCGTTGCTGGCAAAGTTTCTAATATATCTTCTGTATTGCGCAGAACAGCGGAGCGGCTAGTTTTCTGGATAACTTCCTGTTCCGCCTGATATTCCGTTGGACGGAGAGCCTTAATCAGTGTCTCTAGTTCCTTCACTCGATTTTCCAGAGCCTTGCAACGTTCGCATTTATGTTGGCTCACTTCATATTGTTGCTCGTTATCATCAAATCTTCGGCGTAGGGTTGGTTTCTTACCAGTCGTGGGCAAGCCCATAGCTTTAAGACGCTTCTTCAGCTCGGAGACGGTAAGTGTGGCGGACTTCCCGGTCATGCTAACTGCAAATTTTTCCTTCTACGGACAATGAGGAAAACACGTCCGAACCCTACGGAGGTCTGTACTGTGGTAAACGCGTCGTGATGGGACCTCAACAACCTGTAAGTGCAACTCTACTCTAGGCTGACCCCGGGGACCGCCTTTCAGCGACTTCAAACCGAGCAATGCTCGTGATCAACCAGAATCATCATCGAAAAATCTGGTAGTCGGAGTGAACAAAAACCCAGCTGTTGTCTAGCTCAGCTCACAAAATGGGTTGGACGGGACGTGGCTGTGGGTTGCGTAAAAGTCTCTCGAAGTGGTGGTAGCAAGTCGACCTGGGTAACTGTAACCCAAGAGTAGGGGGAGGGGACCAGGCCTGACATTGAAGCCTCAAGCCTTTTGGGAAGCCGCTAGGCCGTCGGGGAGCGCGATATCGAGTGGGGTAGCTGACCACATCTCCCCAGGTAACAGGGAGATAAAACCCAGGTTGTGAAAGCCATATTTTAATCTCATTGTGAGAAGTCTGAAGTACAAGAATGAGAAGTTATAAAACGCTATAAGGACTTTCTCCCTGCTAAAAATGTGAGGTATAGGCGGGGAAGCGACATGTCGTTGTTGCTAACGGCATATGTGCTATATTTTAAACTACTAACTAACTAACTAAGTATTCATTGTGGCTGCAAGCGTGCGCGAAATGACAGGCATATTTGGAAATGGTCGCCAATCACCTCTTCGGAGCTACCAAGATTGTATTAATTTTAATAGAAAAAGCTTTCGTCCTAGTTTGTCATTTTGAACCTCTATAATTATTAAATATACATCATTGTAAAATTTTTGCCTTATGATTACTCATATTAAAATCATCTAACAAGTCGGAGTGGTTTTGAATCTTACAATGATGAATGTTCAATGATTATTAGCTGATTATATACAGGTTTAAAATGACCAACTATGTCGAAAGATTCTACTACTAATATTACTATCATTATATAAGACTGTGTGTGGTTTATTTCCGTGAATAGTTATTATCTCATTAAATAGTTTTGTGTCGCGTTGTGTATCTAGTCTGCTAATTAGTTTAAAATATATCACGGAATAACACAAAGTTCCATGTACGTCGAGATTAACGTTGTCTTTTGAAGTCCATTTAGGGAATCTACCACAGTGACAGTTACAGTAGAGAATGTATTCTCTTGAATTAAGTTATATCAGGTCTATGAAACGAAGGAATTAGTTTCATTGAACATTTAGACGTTGCCTTTACAGTAGAGCAGGATTCAGGAAACTAACTCTAGCATAAGCGAGTTCTAGTTTGTTCCGCCTACAAGCACGCCGCAGTTCATCATTGCCAGACACGCTAAAATAATAATAAATCATATCTGTGACGAGGTCAGGGGCTATTAACACAGTGTGTTCCGCAGCGATATCGAGCCGTCTTTCCCTGATAAATCACCTCTTTAAAGAGCCGTTTTGACACCAATAACTGTTTTTACCGATTTATAACTCAAGTGCAAACAGGGGAAAAAAAGGACACGGCCATAAAAGGGGGAAATAAAGGCTGCGTCGCTTTCGGGCCGTGCGCGCGTGTGCGTGCGGGGAAAATACGTTTCCAGCAGAACACAATAAGGCAGTTAAAAAGCTGGCCGGAGCACTGTCATGTTACGTTCGCCTGGCGCCACGACATGGCAATATCGCCATCTGGAGCGAAGTAGACGAATGGCCGAACGCGTCCAGATCCCGCGCCCAATTGCCATAAAAGTAACGCGCTTTCAAACAAAGGCCAATATACGAGTACGGCGACGCTGCCAGTGGAGAGGGATTGCTGCGGCGTCGCGGCGTTATTGCTGCCTTGCTGCATTCGGACACAATTCTCAAATATCACTGTCAGTTACGTGGTTAGGGCCTGTATATTGGAACCTTTCTCCAATACTCGATTACCTTCCTCTCTCATGACACTTCTATGCCATTATTTTTAGCATTTATCAGTCAATTTGTTTTCAAATGGGAAAATCTCTTTCTCCTTTCATATAATAGACACACGCCTACATACGTTGATCAAATTTATTGGTTGACAATACAGCGTGGCTCACTCATATAAACAAATAAAGTTAATTTTCATCTGTCACAAAATAAAACGATTTTGGATGGAGCTAAGTAATCTCCAATTCGTAAGGGAACATCGAGTTACGCATGACATTTCTTTTCACATCACTCAACATAAGACCGTGATCACGAACTACAACTATGTATCATAGGTACAGGTATGTACGTGAAATATATTGTAATAATCACACAAGTAAGCGTTAATTAAAATGAAGGAATGATTAATAAAATTATTAATATTTAAAGTTTTTAATTTATTTCTTAAAAATGCACATTTTTAGCCCTATCTTTGTACGCTGGTCTTTGATCACAATTTACAAAACTTTACTTTAATTATTTACAATTTAATTTGTTCTAATGAATACACATCAATATTTACAATCCAATATGTTGAAAATCTCTTAATCTCAGAGTCATCACTGGGTTTGATAATTAGGACACGATAAATGTATAATTTGACTATTAACTATTCAAAATATAAAAAGAAATTAACCTAAAAACAATATGAAATATAAGTGGAATGAAAGCTGAACTAAATGAACTCTGAACGAAATGAAAGATGAACGAAATCTGACTACCCTTTTAATTATGGTTTACAAATTTATTAAAGTTATGTTACTTACGGACCGTCGGTCTGGTACCAGAACAATCAATTTTACCTCGTTCGGACACTTTTACACACTTTAATTTTTAATATCAGGCCTTGGTTTTCACTGATTCTACACTTCACTTTAAAATGTGGCAAGTTTGGCTGTATTTCCTTGACTGATCCGCTCCACAACAATTTACCAATGTTCTCCTGGAACAATTTCTCCACGAAGATTTTGGAAAGTTCTATTCTGACAAAGCTGCTATTACATTCCAATATTTACGATGCAATACTTCCGTGAATGTTTACTTTGTATTAATTCACAACTTTAACTGGTCATACATTAACGACGTCTAGTCTCTGCTTAAGTTTTCATTACTTGTTCTGCTCCTCGTAATGTTTCTCTGCCAACTGACTATGCTTTTGCGCGCGTAATCGCCACTACGCGCTCTCAATAATAGGAACAGAGCTCGCCACTCATTGTCGCTCTGCTCGCTCTCGCTATAATACAAACGGTTCGCTAACAATTCAAATTATTTAAACTCAGTTAATGGCTTAATTAATTGGCATTACAATATACTAAAAATTAAATAACGTAGAAACATTAACTTAGTCAATATATTTCGAATAATGAGCATGTTTAGTCTTATTTAACGTTACGGTTACGTTACGGTTATGTAGTATTCCAGAAATGCAATCTGGGATAAACCGACTTCGTTCTTAATGCGGAGTAAATGTTTCTCTAATGAATAGCAAAATGTTTTCAGCCTTATTTCATGACCACTCCAACGCAACGTCGATTCATTTCCCATAGATCTCCTGAGAAGCAAATTTTCATAGATGGGGAAAAGGTCATACATTTTAAATTGCTTTATATATTTATTATGAATAATGTATAACAAGAAATATTAACGTTTTAATTATTTTATCTGTATCAAATAATTAAAATTAAATTAAATTTAATCAATAAAATTATTCTATTTTATCAACACAATATTTCAATAATGAAAGACTTCATGCTATTTACACCACTATATTAAAGTTCCAAGTTCATTTATGAAAACAATTTCTTCCAGAAAACTCTTTTACAGAGTATAAGCAGTGGCCGAGTAGAAATATTTGAAGTTGTAGTGTTTCCTAATTCTTTAATGTTATCTGGAAGTTTTTTTCTTTCCCACTCCTTTTTTGTGCAACTAAGACTTACGGGATACCCGTACGGAAACTTCAACGGAGAACTTCAGGTTACCGTCGAGAGCGTACGGTTTCATATTACATGACGGGTTTTCCGATTGCCAGCAGGCCAGAAATACATTCGTGTTAAAATTTGGCTTGTAAAAAAGGATTGTTGTTGCAAGGTGCTTTAAACATCGAATAAAATATGGAACACTACGTCACAATAAAAGTTCGCAAGAACATTTAAAGGTAAGAGAGGTGTGAAACGCACAGATGAAAAGGATCAATGTGAACTTTTAGTTCTCAAGGAAATATGTATATAATTTTACATTGGAAGTTACTCTCTGGAAATGGTTTGATTTATAAAACGTTAAGAGGTGAAATGTATACGAAGGAAAACTTAATATCATCTCTAGGAACACCTGAACGGATCACACACTTGACAAACCAATTGAAAAGTTAAAGCAAATGAAACGAAATCAATTCAGGTGGAATTTACAAATTATGTAAATTATGCTAAACGATCAACAATTGTCCCAAGCAGAAGCTACAAACTATTTGGACACGCATATCGGCAAACGTCTTACACATATTTATGAAGCGGAAACAACTGGGAAATAAGCTGTGATAATGGACTGGATGATCGGAAAAAAATCTTAATTAACACCTCAAAACAAGTTATTATTGTAAGAAGGGTCCAATTTGGACAACGGGATACAGCAAATAACTCGAATTAGGAAATACTAAGAACGAAATGACAATAGTCAACGCCTCGTGGTATATTCCAAGAGAGATCTACATATGCCGTCGATCAAGGAACGAAGTGAAACGGATTAGTAAATAATGTGAACTATGGCGTTAAAACCGAAGTGCATCCAAATTTTCTGCCGAAAAATCTGTTTGTAAATAATCGACAAATTAAACGCTTAAAACTATTCCAGACCTACTTTACTGGTTGAACCAGGATAATGTTTTTTCTATTGGCATTAGCTAGCAGACTAAAGATACGAAAAAAGGAGTGGCTTTACAAAAAGCACTTCCTCCTAGTCATAGTATGTATTCAGTTGTGGTACAAATTACTTATTGTCTGTGCAGGACACATTTTAAGGAAAAGGAGTTAATGAAAAAATTCAAGTTTGTTCCGGTAAATAATGTGTGCGCAACACAGTTACTTGGTGTTCCATTGTCTCTCAACTACGCTACTACGAGATTATGCTCGCTCTAGCAAGTTTCAAGAGGTAGTTTCCCCTAGGAGATGCTCGCTGGGGCATGTTACAAAAGCAGGCACGAGATGTGGCACTTCCAGACTCACCTTTGCCTTGCACAAGTTGTAAGATACAAGGAAATAGGATTCATAGAGTCTCGGTAATGACTCTACTAAAAGTACGCCAACTAAAACTGGAATTGCAGCTTACTGGACTAATTTATTTTTAGTACTTAGACTAAGATAAGTAAAAGTAGAGATTTCGAAACCTTAGAACTGTTTAAAAATTAAATTAAATTAAAGTTAAATGCGACATTTTAAATTATATGGGCCCAACCGGACTTTCAGTTTCTCTTAAATATAACTAGAAAATTATAATTGCATTGATTCACAGAACTAGATAATTATCACGTTCACGTTCTCGTTAGATTAATTGTTTGTTTGGTTAAAACTAATAACGTTTAACTAGATGGAAAACTTACACAATATACGAGTTTAATCCGTAATATATTTGCATCTTTATGGAAGCAAATTATCATTATTGAAAATAAAAACTTCACTTCATTTGATATCAATACACAATTTTAAACTTCAACAAATAAAATCAGATACAACAGCAAAATCCCATCAAATGAAGCGTGTTCAAGAAGTAAATGAATATTCTTGCGAAATCGAACCATTTTAATAAAATTCAAGCCCCATTACGTCTATATTTAAAACCGTCTTACATTTTATTTTTGTATATACAAGTAGTTAAAACTTCTAACTCAAAGGAGAAATTTCCATTAATTAACTCAGTCTAAGAAAAAATTCTTCGTTCAAAAAGATCGTCTTTCTCTAATGGTATCGAAGCCAATCTGCTCTACCCTGCCAATCCATAAAATATTTATTATTTTTGACTCAATTCCCGACAATATATTATTTCAGTACATTAAACTCAACCTTATCCGAAAATTGTAAGTAAACGTCATCTTCAAAGCCATCCTTGCTTTGTTATCAATCAAAACGACAAATTTCAATTACTTTTATATTGCAATATAATTAAATGTTACCAGTACTGTTTATATTCCTTTACTGTATACTGAAATTTTTAAACAGTCATAACATTAATTTTAATTAAATTGATGAGATATTACCATGGTCAGAATTATTTATAATTTCATGCGCGCATAATTGAATACTCATTAAAAAACATGTTTGAGTTGCACAAATTTACTACTTTTAATTTATAATAGAATATTTAAAATAGTGAATTATTTGCTTTCCTGTGCTATCAATATTTATAGATTCTAATAAATTCCAATGATCATACAGCCTAGAAGTTGGTATAATTAAATTGTTTTAGAATAGATTATGCACTTACCTTTACTCATTTCTGATCCGTATTTAAATAATTTCAATTTCAAAATACGTATTAAATTATTTACTACTTTTCAGAGTCTTAATAAAAACAAATTACAGTAAAATATTTTGAATAAATTAATAAATACAACTAAAACTGTTTACGAGGAATGTGTAAGATGAAATAGTACTTAGTTAAATGTGCTGCATATTACTCACTTTGAAGGAATTATCAACGAATATGGATGATGAGGTCAGTACATACCTGCAACAAATACAACAAATATGAATTAAATGAATTTAATTCGTGACTAAAACTCATAAAAAATTTGATAATAACTTATTAACTTGTATAACTGCTTCCATTGATACGTGATGTCTTCAAAATAGCTATTGAAATGGAGTACAGAGGTTTGCTTCTATATTCTAGCACATTTTTAATAATATCAAAATATTTGTATCACGTCAAAACTTTACTCTTTGACCGAAGTATGTTTGAACAAATGTCACCCATTAATAAATATTTAGAATGTGCTGCAATGGTTCAAATATGATTCCCATTGGCAAAGTTGCTTATATTTAAAATGTCAATACATATTTTAACTTTTATGTATAATGCTTTTTCAGAAACTTAAGTTCATTTATAATTTTCCAGAGAATTGTTCTACGTCATCAATAAACGTACGATAAGAAATGTTAGAAGCATAATGTAAGTATTGAAGAACGAAATGTCTTGTTCAAAATTGTTATATCCATCTTTGGGACAAGTTTTTCATAATGCCATTTAAGAATATGCTTTAACAATTTGGAAGTTTTTTTTACACTGGTCTATTATCGGAATTTTAGTTTATTTTCAATAATTTAATGGACGTCTCATCTTTATCTCTCTTTAATTAAAAAGAGCTTTCTAATTTACCTAATGTAGTCACGAACGAGGCAAACTTAGAGTCTTGAAATACTTTTGATATTCTTAATTGATCTGTAGTAGTAGTAGTGAAACTGTATATTTAATGATTATTGAATACTTCAAAGCAGTTTAGTTTCATTTTAAGTCTAACATTTTCCATACATTTTTTCCGCTATATATTGTAATAATAATTAGAGCATTAATAATTGTAAATTGTAGTAAATTGTTATCGGCGAGAATGTAAACACAACAATGGGTAAAACATGTACAGGCGAGCCTTTGTCGGCGAGCATTTAAAAACTCCGGGGCTCACAACTGCAGGAGCAGGAAGAATTTAATTAACAGAGGTGCACACAGAATTTCATCGAGTAAAGGTTGGTCATAGAATTCGATCAAGTAAAGGTCGCAGAAAATTTTTTCAATAACTAAAGCCACAGGTAGAAATTCAACAAGTAAAGACTGTTACAAAATTTCATCGAGAAGGAGTCGATAACATGCTGCTTGACCCTTGATCAGAACGAGAACTTCAATATTTGCTGGATAGAGAGAGAGGGACTTAATGCAGAGGTCCACAGTGTTCTACGGAGTATTTGTTTCAGGTGAAAGAAACAAAAGTTTTGGACACTGATTTTGAAACTAAATTCTGTGAAATGATGGCCTGTTATTTGTGAATAGTGTATCAAAGAGCCCAAACGAATGCCTGGTACCAGTAAAGAAAACTGTAAGTAGAGAGAGAAATTTTATAAAAGTTATTGTAAACGTAAAATAACGATCAAATCGTCAGATTTCAGATTCACGTTCATTTTGCTGTTTAATTCTAATTAGTTTGAATGTTGTAAAATTTGATTGTTAATTTGAATGTAAGAAAAGGTTTGTTATTTATTTAAAAGGCCCAAATAAACGACCCTGAGACGAGAGTAAATAAGTTTGTAAAGTAGTAGGGGCATGAATGTTAATCAATCACAACAAGAAAATTTGTTATTATTACTTTAAGTAAATTAATTGTTTTCTGATGCTTAAATTCTGTAATTATTTAACATCCTTTCACTTAAAATTTAATAAATAAATTCATACGTTAATTAATCATAATAATTTAATTTCCTTTGAGTATCACATATTGGCGTGCCAACGAGAGGCAAATTAAGTGTTAATTAATTCATTTAATTCTGAGTATTACATTTTGGTGCATCTACATGTGGCCAACCATTTAAATATAATTAATTACTTGATTATTACAATATATATATATATATATATATATATATATAATTTTAAGAACCTAGATAATAATTATTTAACACCTGTAATTCCTGCTTAGATTTTTGAAATTGAAAAAGACTTTTAAACTCCCGACTAATGGCACACCCACTTAAACCTTACATTCTATTGTAGTCAGTTGGCTATATCTGTATTGAGGAATATTCCGTTTCACTTCCGTGCTCTACCTGTAATGCTCAACAAACTTCCTTTTGTCTCTTATCAGTGGCAGTGAGCACATACAATAGTGCCAACATTCTTAGGTTGTTCGTAAAATATATGTGCGAATGAAAAATAGTTTCGTATTACAGATGTCTGTCAGCTTGATTCTTTTTTTCCGCTTGTTGCATATTAAGTTGGTGGAAATATTTTACATAGTTATCCTCTTAAAAATTTTTATTGTCACTTGGGGTGATGTAGCACAAAACTAACGCCAATGGTTATCATTTAGAAAAAAATGAATGTTTATACTAACAATGGATTAAAGTAGCTTCTACAATCTATGGAAATAACTATGTGAATAATTCGTGACAGATAAATAAATTCCAAATAACAGAAATGTGCTAAATTTAGTACCAAAAACTTTTTCTGCAATCATTGTTACTTTCGTCAGGTGATTAAAATAACGCAAGAGCCGTAAGGACGACACACTGTACAAAACAAGTGACGAATTCAGTTAGCGATATTTAATTTACCTCTATAAATTAGCTATTTATTTATCTTTATTATATTTTTAAGACAGACATTTCTTCTTTTATAATTGTCTAGATATAATGTGCTTTTCTTTATGTTACAAGCATAATGTTTAGTTTGGATTTAACAATACAAGGATGTGGTCCTGCTTATTATTGGATTAATTTCTCTCTATACTTTCCTTTCAAAAGTTATCACCTACTTATGTTTCAGATTCACATACATTTCAGAAAGGCCCTTTTGTTGATATTTAGTAATAATAACTTTAAAAAATTATGAATAATATATTAAGGAATGGTGGTTTAACTACAGGATTGCTAAATTAGCAGAATTTTATTGGTTCTGGGTTGCAATAAAATGTAATAAAAGTGAATTCAAACTTTGGAAGTAAAATAGCGGTGTGGTGTTAGCAGAGTCAGGTAGAGATTTTATAAAAATCATTTTAGCATTCATTGTATTCATTAAGTCCTCCACCAGTATTATAAACCAATAAAGTCATTAGAAACGGATTATAAATATTACCACCAAAATATTTGGTGTAGTCTTAATGACATAAAGTCTTCAGTAGTTGAACGCGGGCTGCTGTTGCTTGTGGCTGCAAAACACCGGCGTACAGAAGAACTTTTATGGCACGTGAAGCGCTAGCAATTAATTTATTCACGCTGGGATGTTTGGCTACAAGAGTAAAGTGTACGAGCTGAATGAGTAATGGCTGAATGCATCGCAGTTGCGATAAGACTTGCACCAGCAGGGCCGCACATACGCGCGTATCGAGCGCCGCGCCCAGGATCTATCAGGCTATCAGGGTCTCAGGGTCTCATGTAAATGCATGCCCATCCGCCTGTCCAGCTTTTATATACAGAACAAGCGCAGCTCTTGGCCAAACCACCGTTGTCTAATACCGACTCAAAGCCTGCATTTAAAATAAAGTTTCCCTGTACGTTCAGAGGCTTTGGTCTTTTAGGTACGATTCGGATACCTGCTCGTAATCTCAAAGAGCACAGCAAAAAATTAAATTAAATTCATCATTGAATTTAAATGTTACGAAATAAATAGATACCGCAGTAATTATTTATTTAATTAAGCTTTATTCTACTACTTGTAATATTGTAAAAATGAGTAATCTAGTACTGTTGAGCGTCAGTAAGAAATAAAGTTTTGATAATGATATTTTTGTATCGTGGGGGAGATAATCAGAGTCTGGCATTTTCATTGGCCCAATTTTATATACCGCAGAAATAAGAGGTTTTGTGATTGGGTGAATTTAGAGAAGCGCGAAGACAGCCCGCGTGGAAGGCGTCTGTGAGGGCTATTCTCTCGCAGACAGAACCTTGTAGGAGAGACAGGAAGAGGCTACCTTTGGGGATGCCTTTTCTTCTCTCCGTTTTTGAACTAAGGTTCCCACAAGCCGATGCACCTCGGCCTGTTCTAAGAGGTCTCAGACCTTGGGCATACGGTAAGAGCTGTTCGCTGCATTACTTTTAGGCGAATGCCGGGTAGGATCCTTAAACTATAGACCGCGGGCCGTAGTTAACCCTTGGCTACCTTCCACTACCCTTCAACATCCCCCTTTTCAAATCCCTTCCGATGCTATTAAAGGGGAGTTGCCTCCATGTGGATTACCCTCATGTAGCCTGTTACCCTAAAAAATACATAATAATAATAAAAAAAAGACAGCCCGCGTTAAACACATCGGAGAGACACTTCGATATCTGAAAAGAACCGACGATGTTTGCGATTGTTCTCGAAAAATATACTCATTGTAAAACTGCAACCAATTTCATTTGTTACTGTCTTGATAATCTGAAACCTTCAATATTTGGGAAGTCGCAATACGAGTTCTGAACAGAGTCGCGGGTTTAAAGTTGGGGGGATTTATCTGCATGGACGAAACGGACCAGAGGCTGCTTGGAACGACCGAGTTCATCAATGGGGCGGACAGTCCTTTATCCTGTTGTATCGTGGGTTCAAACTTAGCCCAGTGACTGCTGTGCAGAGAAGCGGTTTTGTTCGCATGATTTGGATACTGCTTTCTGTGAGTTATTCTGAGAACCGGTACAGTTTTCTGTGTTGAGGAGATGGTATTCTGCAAATAAAATCCCTTATTAATGGTCTGGTATTTTAGACAAATCTTAAGCGAATGATCGGAGAACTCTGAACTTGAACACATCTCGTATTATACGAGTAATGGTTGAACCTAAAAATACAATTTATCCACGAAAAGTCGTATATGAGATACGAAAGTGTAATCTCTGTCAAAGAATATAACATGAAGATAAGTGTCGTTCGATTCAACCGTTCCTGCAAGGAAGCTAATTTCTATTAAAACTCAATAGTTTCATTTCTAATGAGATGGTTACTCTTGCACATCTAGACAAATGTCGAACGCAAAATTGATTCAACGGAAAAATAGGATTAATCTTTAACGTTGAGTTAAAAGAATCCTTTACCAATTTGGTTTCTATACTTCGTGGAAAACTTAGACAAAGAATATTTTTTTGAATTCCTCCGGAACCGTATAGGAACTCCAACGTTTTATATAAAATAGACCTACGGCATTTTATAAAAGGAGCAGATGAAATGAAATGACGAGCGGAAAAATTTGCCTGGATTTATTGGAGTTGTCATGAAAATTTTCAAAATGTATTTGAAAAGTAAAATAAATTCTAAGTTCTATTTTTGTGCAATAGAAATTTAGTATTTTATTTATATTTCTGCAATAGACTGAAGTCTCATGTATTCATATTACTTTTACAATTTATTTTCTTACTACTAGTTTCATTATTAATTATTATTACTATAGATGAGCATTTTTCAGAAGTCAGTTTTGATGATAAAATAATTTACAGATACCATAAAAATAATACGAAAATATGAAAGTCTTTCAGATTCTCGTCTTTCTTCCCGTCACCTCAATTTTCGGTATGTCCGATCTTGTTATAAATACTTTGGTATTCTTAGGGAAAGTCTCTAGTATGCTTGCTGACAAAGCAGTCCAGTCACTTGTTTACCTATTAATAAACTAATATTTTCCGACATCCGTTCTTTGGTTCCTTTATTAATTTTATAATTATGGTCGTTTATGAGAAAATTGTGGGTTCAGACGCCGCCTTATTTCACTCCAGGCCGGTTCGTCCTTGCAAGCCTTATCCAGTGCACTAAATCTAGCCTTTTTCCTCATTTTCTCGAGTGTTTCCCATTTAGTTACGCACTCGCACAAAATTTTTACAGCCACACAAAATCCCAACCCGCTTCTGAATTTCATCAAGCACGTTGTTATGTTTCACTCTTTAAGGATCCGAACTCGCTGTCCCATATTCTAACATAGGTCTAACTTGGCCTGCCTTGTACTTTACTTCAGTACTCTATTTATTAAGTGTAACGACCTCCATCCCTTTCGTGCTACTAAAAGGATGGTGGCTCCCACAGCTCGCCTCAGTTTAAATTCTTATTAAATGTTACGTCTAAATATTTACAACTTTTAACATGAGTCACTTTTTCATTACCTACTAGCTGGATGCTCGGCGTTGCCTGGATTGTATTAATTAAACTGAGCGACATACATAGCACTAGATTTGACTCCAATCTCGTTTTTTGCGTTTCTTTTATGAAACGCCCCTCCATCCCCTCCCGTGCCGAAAATGGTTGAAATTAAAAACAACAAACATCGTTAAAATACTATCAAAATAATTAACATCAGTATTTATTTGACGCAAATATCGGCCGTTTAACACGTTTAAAAATTTCCACCCTGTTCCTCCCCCGCCCTAGGCCCCGGCAAGTTAAATGTCATAATTAAACTCAGTGATATCCATAACCCCGAATTCGACTCCTGTATTGGTTGTTTTCGCGTTATTTTTTCGGTAGAAGTACTACCAACGTCATTGACACCCAAAATTATCTATTCCACGCAAATATCGACCATTTAACATGCTTGAAAAATTCCACCCCCACCAACCCTCACTGATGAGGGCTAAATGGCCAATTGATTGTCATAATCAAACTCGACGATATCCATAACCCTGGATTTGACTTTAATTTCGGTTGTATTCCTATTTTCTTTTTACGCCCGTCCACCCCCACCCCTAAGGACGGTCCTTTCTCATGTTCTAATGGGTTGAAATTATACTTAGATAACATCGGTAGAAACATTAGCAATCTCTTTGACCCCTAAAAATATTTATCCGACTCAAATAACGGCTGTTTTAGCAAGATTGAATATTTCCAACCCCGTCCATTCCCGATTCTGGGGGAGATAGACGCTTCTAACCCCAACAGTGTTTGTTTCCTGGTCCCAAAGAACACGTGTGCGTAATTTGGTGAAATTTTCTCCGCCGGTGTAGATTTGTGTAAGAAACATACATACATACAAACAAACAAACACACTGCTTTATTTATTAGATTTTGTATTGCACGGGGATTATATTTTTCCTTTTGGTAAAACTAATTATTTAGATTTATTTTCATCTAATTTATCCTTTGATGTTTCTTGTGTAAATCTGCTTGAAGAGAAATTTCAGCCACTATATTCTCTACAATTTTGTAAAGAAGGCAGACGTCCGATAAAAATTCAATTTTGGAATCTACTCCCGTCGTTAGTTCATTCTTCTTATTTTTGTGGA